>JASDDO010000026.1:138600799-143600799 GCA_030015575.1 Agapanthus africanus
AACTATTCGACCTCATCGGGCACTCTCTTCCTAAAGTGCACTTGCTCATCAGTCGTCACACTAACACACTACTCTATCTATGACTGAGGCCCTGGAGAGCAGCCCTACCCACTCCACTTACTCCCATCACCTCGGTTCCATTCTTAGAAACCCACATTTGAAACTGGGCGCCCCTCCAGTCTATTATTCCTTGCATCATAGATAATTCCCCTCCTAAATCGTTCATTAGGGTGCGCCACCCCTGAACTGTCTTTTAAATTCGACATAAACAAAAGAATCTGATTTATTGATCTCCAAATCAGCCAATATAGTAATAAGAAGGACCCGGCTGTTTTCATGATCGTCTTCCACTTGAACATCATCCTCCCCGAGAATGGATGAAAGAAAGTCGTGCGCATGCTCACGAATATTGTCTAGGGGAGCCTCGTTCAGTAGTTGAGGTAGGTTTTCTTCTTGTATTAGTCGATCAAAATCCTGGATTTGCTGCTTTAAGAATAGAAAGTCGAGTTCCTTACTTTCCTCGGACCTGTCTTCAGTCCTTGCCGATTGAGTGTATCCAGCTACCCTCACATTATAAAGTGCCCCGCCACGTCAGCAGTAGCAGGGATTGCATCACCTCAAAACGGGTTCGGGCACGAGGGCGATCAACTGCTTCGGGTACAGTACTCGATAGGGGTGCCAAAGGCAAAAGGATAGATAGAAGGGAACCCGAAAGTAGGATGCGCGATCCATGGGAGCCCATTCAATTAAGAGAAAAGGTCCCCACTAGAATCTCCACAGGGATTCCATCGCCTTTTGATGTGATGAGAAAATGTACTCCTTTGATTCAATTACCTTTGAAGAAAAAAAACAATCTCTTATTTCTCCTTACCGCCAATAACCATTGAGCTGTTCTATCTCCTATGATGAAAGGTTTCCGCGGACTGGGGAAGAAGGACTCGTGGAATCATCATTCATTTTGGTTTCAGCATGAGTCGCTTTCGCAGCCAGAGAGGTTCAATCAGAAAAGAAAGAACCCGAGCCCTTCTTACTACTATATTGGCAGTGATTTGAGAAGAAACTTTCAGACAACAGGGAGTAGGAAGCCAAGCATGTGTCCCGGGTGGTTTTCTCCTTTATTGAAGAGGGCTTATCAAGTTCTTGGCTAGTGCTCTCGGGGAAGGGAAAGAGTGGTTCCATGGATCTTCGGCTACTCCGGGAAGCAATAGATAGCTGTGAATGATGGATCAATAGGGACCTTATTACCCGTGGGCTTTTCGTCCTTCTTCTTTAGCCTTGAAAGCCCTACTTGCCTTGCCCGGCGAATGGCAATGAAAATGAGGAAAGCCTCCCGGGAAAGTACTTAGGAGATCTCAAACCTGATCCTAGTGTTCTTAGGGGAACCTGGAAAGCTAAGCGCTGCTCCTAGGGTTTGCACGTAGGTGCATCTTCCAGGCCATTCATGGCGGTTTCTGGGTGGCCCCCTGCACACGAGGCCCCTCCATCTTCCTCTGCGAAACCTCGGAAGTCGTATGCTGCTGCACTCAACGTGGATCTTCATCTGCCTAATATAGTTCTTGAAGAGAAGGAGATCGCGAAAACTGTAGATAGAGAACCAGCCATCTTCTTTAAAAAGGATTGGCACACTATCAGAAGAGAGATATTCATGGCGGTTGAGCACATTTTGGATAAAGGTAACCTGCCAGTTCAATGGAAGGCAACGTTTATAGCCCTGATCCCGAAATGTGAAAACCCAAAAAGACCAGTATAGGCCCTTTGTAACGTGGTATACAAAATGATAGCTAAGGTCCTTGTGAATCGCCTTAAGGTTGTGCTGCCAAAGTGGATATCAGAGGAGCAAGCAGCTTTTGTGGAAGGAAGAAGCATTTCGGATAATGTGATGCTAGCCCAAGAAACCTTGCACTCGAAGACCAAGAAGGGGAGGAATGATCATCTTCTTATGGTCAAGTTGGAAATGGCAAAGGCATATGATAAAATGCGTTGGGACTGCTTGGACAAAGTGCTTTACAGGTTTGGCTTTTGAAACAAATGGAGGTTAAAAATCCGAGCTTTGCGGTTTTGATAAATGGAATCCCGTCCAAGAGTCTACCCAAGTCACCCACATAGTTCACAAACTCATTCCCGTCATAGACAACATAGTCAAACCTCCGTCTTACCTACACCCCGTGACAGCACCGAGTCTTTTCTTTGACGAGAACTCTACCGATGTTCTCAATGACCTAATCCAGACTATCTATAACGAAATTTCACGATATATTTTCAGACCTCGAAGTGGAACTATAACTATATGAATGGGAAGGATCAAAAAGAGAGAATGCATCTCGGAACAAAAGAAATGAGCTTTGGTAAGTCCTCATTAAGATCTTTATTGGATTCCCTGAGGAGACAGGCATGGGTACCCACTTTCTCCTAGTTGGATAGATTCAGAATCATATGTTATATAACAACTCTTTGAATTGAGGTGAGGCATCACTTTCACTTTATCCAAGACCGGCTGGTAAAGCAACTTGTTTTGTTTGTTCCAGGTTGCGCTCCGGCAGGTGAACGATCTAATAATGCTCGCTCTTACCTTCCTTTGTGGGACAGGTCTATACGCCCCATTCTATAGCACCTTGTTGATGAATCTTTTGTATCGAACGAAAGCCTACTGCGGGCACAGGACGGAAGGATTATAGAAGACTCCACTTACTGGCGGGACTTGCGAAGGGCGTGCCTGTCGATCCGGATGGCTGGCTGGTCAGGCCGAGCCAACTCTATGGCGGTGCAACTCGATGATTTGTGGTCTGGGGACTTGAGTTCCTTAGCAGGGCGAGGGCAGTGCCCCTACCCCACCTTCATTCCTTTTGCATTATGGATGACAAGGCGCCTTGTCTGTGCCGGTTGTGAAAGCAAAGTAGGAGGCGCGCTAGTAGTTTGGTTTCAGCCATGCTGCTGAAGAAAGGCTTGCGCAAGGGCCAGGAGACGTATCTGTCTGCCTTGGTGGTACAGGAGGGTCCGAGCCATAAGGTAACAGGGGCCTTAAGGATATTCCGCAAGTGTTGCTGGAGTTTGCATTTTACCTAAGTTGTTGCCTGCTGAACAGCCACCGAGGAGGGCGGGCGCTATAGACCACCGAATTTCGTTTTCGCCCTTTGCTAGGCCGCTTGCCTTTGCACCTTACCGAATGGCACCAGCCGAGCTAGCGGAGCTGAGGCAGCGTTAGCTCGGCAAGCGCTAGCTTGGCTGCAGGGTTTACCAGCAATTTTGAGCACCTGTTTTGTTTCAGCGGAAGCGCGACGGGAGCTTGCGGCTATGTATTGACTAAAGAGCCCTGAACATAACCAAAAATAAGAACCTCTTCCCCCTATTGCTGACTTGTTTGATCGGGGTATAAAAGGCTTATGTTATCGCATTGGAATGGAACCTATAGTAATCTTTCACTTACAGACCTCTTAACTCCAGTCTTTGACTAACAAACCATGGGCAGGCTTTCTGAAGCTTTTGTTGGCAACAGAGAGACAAGAGGGAGTGCTTTTGCTACTATTTGCCGGAAGAGCGGACATCTAACCTCAGCACCGCACCTACTACTGCCCGTTGCAGCAGACTTGGACTAAGAAAGATGGGGCCTTTATGAGAATGTCTTTCATCAACCAGCGGACAAGACAAGAAGGGATCAAGGAAGGATAGATCCACTTGTTGCAGAAGCGAGAAGAGCAATAGCAAGAGAGCTATTCCATTGATCTAAGAAGAAGGGAATTTCCTTGCTCTAGTAAAGTAGCTGGTCCTAGGCCCTAAAAGAAGGACAATTAACGCATTTGATGACACGACTTATTGTGGAGAAGCCTACATAGCCCGTAACCCCAAAAGTTGTGGACTCAGAAAGCGGAGAAATAGACTCGAACTGGGCCTGGGGAAGAAGAAAGAACTAATTCCGTAGTTACAGAAAAATAGGTTGTTTCATATTGACTCCTTGCTTTATAGTAATCGCGTCCGAACTACCTTACCTGATCATGTCATTACAGCAATCTCGCTCGGTTGTTAAGCAATAAAGGTATGAACAGGTCGAATCTCGTTCTATCACAAGTAAGGTAAATCATCTCCTTCTTTTCTGTGGAAAAAATCGAATGTCAATGAAAGATTATTCAAGCTAAGTTCTTCTTACTTAGATTGTTCAAAGAAAGCAGCTCTATTGCTTGCTGTCAGGGAAGCAAGGAGACCAAGTTGAAGTTGAGGCAGGTGACACGCTAGACAGGTTCTCAAGGAGCAGAGTCGGGAGATGCTGTCTCAGGGTCATCCCTTGGTGTGTTCAATGTACCATCAGCGGTTCGCTTTGCAAGACTTTCTAGCCCACTCGGAGTGAAGTGGGAGATTAGCAGCCAGCCCAGTGTTTATTGAGCTCCAAGTGGATGAGAGAGAGTCTTTTCTATGCTCTCTATGCTATGGTCTTCTCAATTGCCTAGTCTCGGTTCAAAGACAGTGGAAGGATCCATCCATCAGCCTTTCTATCTCCACAGCGCTGACCTGCACTTTCCACCGACCTCACGAGTCTGATTTGGCTCTCTATTGTCCACCAAGGAAACTCCAAACAACTCCACTGCGACCGACTCATCGACCCGACCCTTACTCTAGGGCTCGGTATGGAAGGCTATGAGACTCAGTCTTCTGACTTGGATTGGCATACTGGGGTCAATTCCACCCTATCCTCTTGAAGTACCCTGCTTGCTTCCTTTACGTACAGCTAAGGAAGATAGATGTTCTGTTCGGCTGGAGAAGACGTCTACCTCAACTACAAGGGCTAGACGATTACATCGCCTCCCCTGATTCAAATAATTTCCGTCCTTGGACTTTCAACAACAAGGATTTTTCCTCGATTCTTCTCTCGAAATACATGAAATAGCTTCCGCTGGAGCAAATTCAATCCAGATGTAAGCATCTTAGCCAGCCAGAAGTGCATAGCTGTAGGCCCTTTCACCAAATCTAGGATCTATTGAGAACTACGAAGAAGTGATTTCCTCATTTTCGTGGAATTCCAGAAAGAAAGTTCATCGCTTTTTCATCCTCCATCCATTTTTGGAGTTTTAGCGGTAACATGCCAATCTGGTTGGTTCGTATTCATTCCCGCCGGTCGGGATGAACATGCGTTAGTTTCCGTCTCGATGGAAAAGGGATTGTTTCAAGAGAGAAGTATTAAACAATCCGCCTTTACCAATCTTTCTTTTTAAGCAAAAATTCAGATTTCAATGACCTTTGAATTTCATTTTTGTTTTTAGCTTCTTTATTTTAAAAAACTCTGAAGATAAGAATAAAATCTTTTTGGGCTGCTTGTCTCTCCGCATTGACGAATAAACCTAAAAGTCTAAAGTAACCCTCTTCCCTTCCCATTCCGTCCTTCTCTTTCACGTATTCGATCGACGACGGACGAGCTGGAATGTATATAAATCGCTTAAAGTTGGTGATAGGTATGAAAAGACAGCTGCAGGTCTTGCAGAGCCTTTATATCCGTAGCCCGACGAAGCTGTTGATTAGACCATCTACTACAAACTACTACCACTAGCTATTCGGGATTGGGCTGGGAATATACGTATACGTAGTAGTCGTTGAGTAACCTATGTATTGTATCATTTTTTGGGGCAGCAGAGGTCTTTCTCGAGTCAGAAAGAATTGATGGGCGTAGTCGTAGTTGTAGCTGGTCGTTGTTACGCCCCTGCCCGCCGAGACTAGGTGAATTGCTCCCCCCCTATCCGGCATTCCTCCCACCCGTTACTCAACCCTGTTCTCATCCCTACTCTCCATCCCCGGTTGATCGCTCAAGTTACAAAACAAGCTCGAGACAAATAGGGGTGGGGTAGAGGGAACAAAAAGTCAAACGGAAGTTATTCATGATTTTGATGATTGATTTTTCGGTTCACTCGAATGAAATGTCTTTCATTCAGTATGATGAGGTTTAAAATGCGTTGTTCTATCCCGTTTCAAAGTTCATCTACACACGTAATGGGACTTGCGGCATCCCTCGATCCTATGCTTTCTGAATGACTCGGTGAAAATGTAAATCACCTGGAGTGATTATCGAGTATCTCCCGTTTTTTTTTTCGAATTCGAATTCTCATCCGAGCCCTTGACTGGTGGGAATCGGGCCGGAGAGGCTATGACTTTGACTGCACCTTTATACTTACCGTATCCCGAGAATTATGGCCAGCCATATCGTAACGCTCTCTCTTTCAAAGTGTCTCAAGGGATTTCCTTCTCTGTAGTCATGAATGGGATTTGTAGATACGGAAACCAGGCCGAGCTGATGCTGTCTCTGCCACACACGGTCGACCATCAGAGTTGGACCAAGCAGACCTTACGCGTGGCATATCTCAATTCGCTTCACAGAACCAACTTCTAGATAAAGAGCTTATTCACCTTTCTTTCATCCACTGCCTTTTCCGGGTGAAAAAGCAAGAAACGAAACTGTGTGAATCATTTTGTGGCGAGAGAGAGGTAACGCAACCGGATTTAAGCGGGGAAAACATCTATCACGTCTGTCCGGTCGGTTTGCAGATTGAGCCAACGTAGTCGCGGAAAGATTGTCAGGTCCTGGTTGATCGAAGAAGGTCCTCACTTCCTCGGAGGAGTTGTTATTCGGGGACGAAACTGCGGACCGGTTAGAAAGTGCCTCCCAAGAGGGGTACCGAACATCTGAATTCTTCCGAACCCTTCTTCTAATGGTCATTGGCAAAAAGTCCTCGTTTTTTCCAATGTATGTTTGCTAAACACAGAAAGCCCAAAGTTTCTGGCGAGTAAGGGGGTTTTGTATCACGGAACAAGCTACTTCGTTCGGTCTAGTCCGATAGAAAGACGTGGGCTAGTTTGTCGAGAAAGGCGTTCGTATTCGACGTGAGTCGGTGGATTCGCCCAACCTAGTAAAGGGGGCATAGAAAGCTCTAGAACGAATCTGGTGGGTTGGGATTCTTCATTGGTCTTCCAATTTCATCGCTGCACGAACGAGACCCCGGATGAAATATAGCGTCCATCCATGATTCAGTTGTCAAGATCGAGACACACGTCATAGTTTCTCCAACCTAACGGGGAATTTGACTCAAGGCAGGCTCAGTAGGCCATTCTCAAAGCAGATATACAGATTCGTTCACGTAAAGAGGGGCGGTAAGGCGCGAGGATGAGTATGCCTAAGAATGAGTAGTCGCGAGCTTTCATTGAAGTAGGGGCGGATACCAGACCTTTGATCAAGGATCGGGAAACTCTCCTCAACTTGAACGGTGTCCGGAGAGATTGTGAGCTCCTAGAAAACGGGAGAGTTTTGATTTATTTGGCGCGGGTGAGCAACTCGCATCAAATTATTTTATTGATCGCCCAGACTGTACCGCCAACGATCTCCGTGGAGTATTATCCTACGTGAAGAAAGAGTCAGATCTAAGAAATATCCACTCGCCAAGCGAGCACTTCTTTCTAAGTGACTTATTGGACCCTCGAAATCATTAAACCCCGCATTCGATGTTAATATAATATCCTTCTATGTCTTTCTTGGTCCACTAGCATGGCAAGGAAGAAATTCTCGCATGTCCGTTTCGTTATTACAACCTGCTTTCTTTATGTCAAAGACAAGAAGCTACGCGCTAATTCTCATTGGATCTCGGTTGTTCTTAACAGCGATGACTATTCATTTAAGTCTTCGGGTAGCACCACCAGATCTTCAACAAGGTGGAAATTCTCGTATTCCTTATGTACATGTTCCTGCGGCTCGGATGAGTATAGTAGTTTATATCGCAACGGCTATAAATAGTTTCTTGTTCCCCTTAACAAAACATACCCTTTTACTTCGCTCCTCCGGAACCGGTACAGAAATTGGTGCTTTTTCTACTTTGTTTACCTTAGTGACTGGGGGGTTTCGGGGAAGGCCTATGTAGGGTACCTTTCGGGTGTGGGATGCTCGTTTAACTTCTGTATTCATCTTGTTCCTTATTTACCTGGGTGCACTGCGTTTTCAAAAGCTTCCTGTCGAACCGGCTCCTATTTCAATCCGTGCTGGACCGATCGATATACCAATAATAAAGTCTCCAGTCAACTGGTGGAATACATTGCATCAACCTGGGAGCATTAGCCGATCTGGTACATCCATACATGTTCCTATGCTCATTCCAATCTTGTCCAACTTTGCTAACTCCCCCTTCTCCACCCGTATATTGTTCGTTCTGGAAACACGTCTTCTTATTCCATCTTTTCCCGAATCCCCCTTAACAGAGGAAATAGAAACTCGAGAAGGAATTCCAAAAAAACCTAGTTCACTCGCAAGCATCCATGGCTGAATGGAGAAAGCGATCCGCCTAAGAAAGGGGAATTTGCAGGTTCGAATCCTGTTGGATGCTGAGTCGTAGCCTGAAGCTCAATTGCTGCTAACGTCTTCCTTTACTATCTTTGTTATTTTATTATGAGCAATAGATCAGGTGAGGATTAGTTCGTACGGCAAGTAACAAACCTATACTCTAGTAGCGGACCAGTCTATCTCGCATCGGACATGTTGAGTTGGACGCTTTCCCAGTAGATGCACCCCACTTAATGGATATGGTTCTTTGTCTGCTAGCTAGCTTCTTTCGAGTCAGCAAGGAGGGGCTTCAGTCTGTTCACGAGCAACTTGGCAATCGATTTTGTAAGAGACGTTGCACAAGCTAATGGGACGAAAGTCACTTGGCTTAGAAGGAGTCAATTACCGACACAGGGATCATCCTATAAGGAAGGATGAGAGTCAAGGCAGTTTTTCTTTCTTTGGTTTGCTAGTTCAAGTATGGACGATGATGTAATATAAAAAGGTATGAAAGGGAAGGTGGGTGGGCGATACTGGATCTACATGTTCAAGGGGTGTGGATTGAAGGGGACTCGGCTACGGTGGTATCTTGGCTACAACAAAGAAGGACTTCAGTTCATCCGTGCGTCAGTGACATACTAAAAGGGGCGGACACTTTCCGGGTGTGTATTATTTCTCATACGTATAGAGGCTCCAGCGGACTGGTTGGCGGGTCTGGCGGCATCTATTGATGAGGCTGAGAGGTTCGACCTCAGAGTTCCGTCTACACTGAAAGTTTAAGTTGAGCTGGATCAAAGGGGCCACACGGTAGAGCGTGTTTGAGTTGTTATGCGGGAGGGAGGAACCAACAAATCTGGATCGAAAGGGTTCGCAACTAAGATCTGCACATCCCGACACAGATCTTCCATTTGAAAGCCATTCTCCATCCGAGGGATGTCTCTATCGATCTGATACATGGGGGAGTTCAACCACTCTTTCTTGCTGGGCGACTGACCAATGTTCCTTCATTCCACTTATCATAACGAAAATCTATATTGAGTTCCGGCTCAGGTAGATCTTCTTCTACTATTGATTGATACGGCCCTATCCTCCGTCGCAGCCTTTTGAAAGTGATAGGGCAACTGAATATCTGGATTGAAAGGCCATCTCCTGGTTGAACTTCAAATAAAGAATTGGTGCATTCCCTTCCTACGAGACCCGCCCGACCCAGGGGACAGGTTCATTTTTTAGAAAGATGCAACAAAGGATCGACGGCGAGATTCAACAGGGACCAATCCTCTTTAAGGGCCGGGTCATTGCCTGAGCCCTCTGGGGGGTGTTGCGTTGTTAGGGAGCCCCGTCCAACAGTCTGGGATAGTAGGGGTAGGGGCATAGCTTCACATCCAACCGACGTAGGCGCATGCATGCTTACCCATCAATATAGTACATCCCACTCTTTTTCCAAGATCCATATGTAGAAGCTCAAATTGAAACTCTTGTGCTCCAGAGGAACGGTACGAAACAGCAGCAAGCTGTAGGATCAAGCATAATAGAAAGCAGCTTAGGGAGAAACTGCCTATGTTCATGGAGGGAGAGCTCATTCAACTTGAACCGTTACTGGCAGTCGGGATAATCCATAAATTAACTAAATCCCGGGGGCAGGAGTTCAATTTCTGAGTTCGCTCCAGAGAGGTCCGCCAAAAGCCAAAAGAAAGACAGTTCATTCAATGCTTTTCCGAACAAGCGAGTCTTCAGAGAGAGGGGGTTCGGGGGAGGAGCTCTCGGCACATGGTCAGTCGGCGGTTGACGAGTCAAGGCGCTTCCTCTTCTTGTTTATATATAGATGCGGGTGGAGAAGGACTCAAGTCAGGAGTTCAATTTCTGAGTGCATGAGTTGAGTTAAGGTCTTAAGCCCATGGGGAAGTACGCAGGGGAGAGGGGTTTACGTGCTCGACCATAAGGTAGTTTTGACTTGAGCAAGAAAACGGATGTGCTACCGCACCATGAAAACCAATATCGCGCTAGCGCTCACTCCGTCATTAGGGGCAGGCGAATAGTTAGCCGAGGAAGGGCCTGAATAAGCTTTTTGCCCGATAGAATGGAACCAATCGCAACACAATGGGGGAGGGGCGGGCGTAGGACCCTTTGTTGGGCCTACAGAGGCGAATAAGATCAGCACGAATAAAGATATTAGGCGAGCGCAGAGAGAGACCACTGTTAATAGTAATTGCGTAGGTAGAGATAGAAAGACGCATCCCGCCCGACTGCTCCAAATCACCGGGCTTAACAGCGTGTCATCCTAAATCAGTTGATATGGACAAATCCATCCGGGTCAGCCTTCTTCACCTTAGTCATTGCACATCCGAAGACGATGGCATTTGGCGATCAACAGACCGCAAAGCAAACAGAGATTGAAAGACTCCCCTCCCACAACCTGTGAACGACCGTGTGGACTGAGAGCTAAGTCTAGATGGATGACGGAACTAGGAGAATGGACCCTGCCAGATCTTCTGATCACTAGGGCAGAGCATCTGTCTATGGTGTACGTGTGTACGGATCGGGGTGAGTGTGAGTTAACATACTCGTACTCCTAGCTTCTCCGGTCTGTGATGCATCTTCCCCAAAGCAAAGGTCTTCCATCACGTGCCACCGAACCGAGCTCCAGGATTTACCCGGGTGGACCAGTCTTCTTAATGAGGTTAACTTAGTCGGGCCAGCTAGTAAAGGCATCAAGGCCTATGAGCTTCAGTGGAGCAGGCCACAGCCGCTTCTGCTGTCTAAACAGCATCTCTTATCTTCCCCGTTGACAGAGTAGAACCCACTGACTCAGTCTGCCAAATGTTGTAAATAAGAAGCTGGTGGTGATTCTATAGTTCACTCTACTGCTTCCCCGGACTCAGAAGAGGACTTGTGCCTCCTAATGCTAATGCCACTCCTATGTCTGCTGTTTCCCCGGGGGATGCTGTTTTGCCAGCTGCTGCTACTAGATAGACCTTGCTACTCACTGCTTGCCCAGCTAGCTGCTACTCTAAGGGTTTTCCTTCTTACCAAATAAAAGCAAAAGCTGGTCTAGCTCGAAACAGAACTAGAAAGAGCTAGCGGATACACTAACTGCTCTCTTTCACAAGGAAAGGCCCGTGCACCAGAGCAAACAAGAAAATCCGGAATAGCGCCTGAAACTGGTAGGAAGAGAGGCGGAATAGAACGAACCCCAGTACCGGGAGAAGTTGCTTCTTTTCCAGAGCAAACTTCTAATGCGTTGAAAGAAAGAGCTCCTGATGCCCAGGCTGTTGCGACAGTGGAATAAATAGGAGAAAGGGAAGAGGAAAATCTTTTGGCTAGTTCTCAGCTTGGAAAGGGTTGTTAGCCAGAAGCTGCTGTGGCCTCAAGCGGGGAGTCCTTCTTTACGAGTTCTGAGCTGAGGGTGTTACTTGTCTTTCTCAGATCCTTACTTTACTATAGTTCGGGTATTGAACAAAGGGGTATCAACTTTCCAGCTAACAAAGAAAGGACAGGAAGCCGAACGTGAACCAGCATACAAAACAAGCAGGAATAGTGCCGGAAAAGGGGACTCAGCCGGGGAGGATGGATATAAACCAAGTCAGTATTATAGAGATGGAAAGGATGGAGCCCCTTGTATGACAGCGGAGCGCTCCTCTTCTTGGTATGATGAGGGATCAAGCGTAGCAGCGAGCACAGTAACAGTATTGCCGTGGATGGTGACCCAGGAAGGAGAGAAAAAACAGAATAAACGGCATTGGCTTGTGGGTCCGCAGCGGTAGAATGCCATTCAAAAATGGATCCCGATCTGCGTCCATCTGAAAAGGTTACTAATCCAAAAGAGAAGAATGCATAGCTGAGTGAAAATCTATCCATAGCAGAAAGAGGCCTTGTCCTACCTAGTTTATGATGTTTCATAGTCCCCGGCCGGATGGGAAGAAGTGGCCCGTCCAACGGTACACCGATAACACCCGATTCCTATTTAAGTCAAAGAGTCCTCCTGGGATGACATGTGAGAGCAACCGCAACGAATGGTGAAGGAAGCCCCGCTTGTTTTGCCCGGGCTCTTGAATCGCAAGGTGCATTTTCTCACTATATATGTATATATAATGAAATCTTTCTCAGTTATGCGTGGGTAGCTTGCACCAAGAAAGCTAAGAGGACTGGATCTAGAGACAGTTCCAAGAAAATCAGATCTGCCTGGGGCATCTCAACATCTGAAGCTTGTGGTGCCGCATCGGGTGAGGCTGGTATAGATCTTCATTTCGGATTCCCACTTGTGGGCATTGGTACCTTTTGGGACCAGGTAACAGACGTCCCAGTCTATGGTGTAGCTTGACGGACGTGAGCATATACATCAGAATCAGCTGCCTCTGAGTAAGCAACAGCCGCTTCAGCAACGTGACGCTCCAGAGAAGGATTTTGAAACGGGTGGACAACCCCAATCAAACAGATAGGCCGGGCTACGTATCTGAGACAGCAGGTCTGGCTGGGGCTTCTCGATCTCTATCTGGTTTCTTTTCTCCTGGTTTCCCAGGCATTGGGCGATATGCGTCTTTCTATCTTTAACTATGCTATTAGTGTGAGCAGTGGTCTCTCTCTGCGAGATTTTCCCCTTCGGTGAGAAAATCAATGTAGTTAGTAGGGTATTCGATTTGATCTGATGCTTTAGGAGTTAACCCTAGGTGTCGAGGTACGGTGCCTATGACTATAGAGTTGCAATCTAATGATAGTATAGTAAGAAAGTCAGTCAAGTAATAATTGTAAGGCAAGTAACCTAGGCTCGCATCAATCTTTGATCCTCTCGTCTCTCTCTTTGTTAGGTACGCAAACAAAGGCAAGTACATCTCGGGCAAGAGGTGGAATACCACAACAGTTCTCAGCATTCCATCATTAAGGTACTCGAGCAATAACAAGAGAAAGAGTTAGTTATATCGGCTTGCATTCAATCATTGCGGTCAACATAGGTCTCTCGTTTCCACTTTGTTTTCACCCACAGAGCTATAGTCAAGCATTCTGTGCTAAGAGTTGAGTACGGCCAAAACCTTCCACTACAATTGGGTTCTGGTGACTCAGATGGCATGACCCTGAACAAAAGACTTGCTCGTGGACGGTCTTCGCTTAGACCTTTTCGTTCAATTCTTATACGCTTCACTCCCGGCAAGAAAACGGATTATATGCAAGGCTTTGAAATATAGCACGCGTTATGAAAACCAATTGAGCGCTAGCGCAAGTTTCTAAGGTTTCTTGCTGGTAAATAAATGAAATTGACCAGCGGTGAACACGGGCGCGGAGAAGACGGAAACCATCTCGGCGCTACAATTCCAGCACGCGTTATACGCAGACGACATAGTAATGCTATCGACACCTGGCTATCCAGATAAAAACGGAAAGATTGATAGCGGCCCCTCCCATGAAATCGTTTGCTCTGAGGGAAGCGCTTTCTCACTCATATGTGAAAGACATAAGATTTTTACGAGTATAATAGAAAGTATATACTCGACTTATTTTTAGTGGATCTCGTAGTCTTCTGGACTGTGGACGGTACTACTCTGCATTGTCTTCACCCATCTAATGCGTTTGTCGCCAAGACTCACTTGACGTTGGGCGATCTAGTTCCGACTGATGTGTGTTCCTTCTCCTGGGAATGGGACTTATGAAATGTCCGATCTTTGCTATTGGCCGCCTTCTTAAGGGACTTCTTCCCCGCTAGCTAGCGCGCCAAAGCAACCCGGGACCCCCGGAGGGGTCACTACTCAAGTACGCTACCAAAGAGATAGGGGAGTTTTGAAGCTCCACGGTCACATTTCTTTTGAAGTTCAATAATTTTTTATGTATCTTTCTAACAAAAGAACCGCCATTTTACTGAGAAAAGTTCTGTGCTGCTCGCCACTCCCCGAGGCCAAGGATGGGGTCGAACCGTCATTCCAGGATTTGCAGTCCGATAGATTTCCATTATGTTACCTAGCCAAACCCGCCACCTCATGTGCCAAAGTCAAGCGGTTGTTCTTCCTTCCCTCTTTTTCTACATATGCGGTGGCGGGCGGAGCGCTCTATGTGACCGGCGGCGGGTTACCAGAGAAGAGGGGACAACTTCTTTCTCCCTTGACTTGCTCAATCTTCCTTATCTGATTTCAAGTTGCAAGCCACTCTACTACTGGTACAGAGGCGACCGGAGGGTCTTCTATATATATGTTCAGGCGAAGAACATGACGAAGCTAGCTCTTGTTTTGGTTGCAACCATGCCTATATAATCTCATTTAGCTTACCAAAGTCAAGTGGTCTTACTAAAAGTAAGTATGCTGACTGTTCCGTTCCAAGTTACATGGCTTTTCACTATTCCTTTCCAGAGAAAGGTTGCTCATCCACGGATCAATTGTTTATGCGGCAGTGCGATGTGCTCGCACTCTTTCACCTCTCCTCTTTTCCTTGTCTCCATTCTGATTGATTCGCTTCTTCGCGCAAGCGCTTGGTTCGCCCCTTCTTGCATTTCGTGATCCACCGCTTCAGGATGCCCCTTTTTCAGATAGCCGGGATCCGACGTTGATTTCCGATAAATGGTTGCTCCAGGTTTTAGGCGGCCCATCTGGTTAGTTTAGCTATCACTGCTGGAAGCCCCAGCGGTTGTTCGGCTGCGTACTCCCCGTCCGCGTATCTCAAACTAACCCTATTTCATTTTCCTTTCCTGTATCTTTCTTTCTATCCCTAGGTCGGCTTCGTGCAGATAGATGTTCGCCGTGGGAGATTGGTGCTCCTTGAGGTATGTCTTTCCCCCTTTCTTCTTACCAAGGACTTCGTTGCCCCCCGTGGCGAAGAAAAAGTCTACCATCCCCCCTGGGGGGTGAAGGTTCCTCTCGGAGACTGCCAGTCTACAAGAAGCTGGCAGAGCTTTAGCTATTGGACCATATCCATCCTCCTACCTAAACAGTCACCCTTTTCTTGTTCGTTCTTCGAATTACTCTAGTGGAGACTAATTCCTTCCGGCTAATGAAGATACTACTCCAGTCTTCCCATTCATTCCCAGTGGATCCTTCTTATCCCTTTTCATTGAACGAACCAAGTTCACCTATACGAGAGTGAGGAAGACATTTCCAACAATCAACTTCACACTTTTGATGTCCCGTTTGAAAGCTGCGTCTTTAAAAAAAAAGGTAGTGAATACTTTCGTAAGAAAACGGATGTGCTATCGCACCATTCAAACCAATATCGCGCTAGCGCTCACTCCGTTGTTTGGTCGTGCCGGGTCAGGTAGTTAAGACTTGCTTGCTCTCTCTGTTTTTCTATACAGAATTCGAGCAGTCGATTCTCCGATTCGGCAAATGGTCTTATCGCATTCCTAATTTATGTCAGTTCAATCACTCAGAAGACAATCCTTGTTGCTTGGTACATGAAAGTGCAAGATAGCACCTGAGACCGCTAGGCCCTAGATCTGGTGCTTGAAAAAAGCACTGAATGGTACACAACGAGTGAACGTAGCGAAGCGAGTGGAGAGAGAGGGAAGAATGGATTCTTTCCCGACCGTAACGAGTGAAGCGTAGTGAACGGCAAATCGTTCTCTTCAAACAAAACCTTGTGCGAGCCCTCCCCGGCGATTGAGGGGATGAGGAAAGCCACATTGGGGATCGCGAGTCGGGAGGGTGGCGAAGATATTGTGTGTGTCAGCGAAGTCTTTCCGGGGGCACGGGTTGGAAGCATGAGCGATGAGCTTCTCGACTTCGATCTTTGTCTTTTATTTGAAGTTATGGGTTGATTGTGACCTAGTATAGGACTGATCCAAGGCAATTCCACTTGGGTATTCAACGAGTCGACGCAGCCTAGAAGGGCAACGAAGCAGTCGAAGGAGGAGGGCGATAGAAAGCAGACCCAATGCCCCGGGGTTTTGAAATCAAGCCAGGCATTTACACTCTCAAAAGGTGTAGACCAGTCCATGGTCATAATATTAGCACCCTCGATGACATAGAGCATCAGTGTGGTATGAAAAGAGTAATGCAGTCGAGAACTCACTTTGCTCTCGAGCTACCTTATCGTACTTGTGCGGATTGATCAGATCCGCTAACCCCTTGTCGGCGTCAACGGATATGGCCCTATCTAGCCCGGAACCGAAGCGAGGATCTCATGCTATCATTGAACGGCTACCGAACCGCCATACTCAGGTAAGCGGTCTCTGTTCCAAGTACATCAAGACCCCATAGCGACTTAGGGTTTTTGACTCATGGGTCCAGATCCACGAATCCCTAGTATAGTTGCCTAAAGCAATTAATGCCGCAATGCAATAAGGCTTTTCGCTCTAGTTGGGCAATGCAAGGAGGCCTCTTTCGCCATTCTTTCTAAATGAGAAAGTCTTCTTAGTTCGGTGGAACATCGATGAGAGGAGCTTTTTTTCACAGAAGCATATGACTGCCCCTCAATCGCCAGGTGGCTCGCTCCAGGTGCATGAGTTGCTTTGCTGGCTGGCGTCAAATTCTTATACAAAACGGCCTCTTTCAGTCTTTCTCTTTAAAGCTGATCTGGTGCTGTCTCCTTCCTTCAGTTTGTTCTGATTCCGATGACGGATACTCTATTCCGCCTATACAACTACCTTGCTTGGTGGTTCAAAATGGAAGTCTTGGTATCTGCTTAAGTGGTCTGCTTATACCGTTCCAAAAAGAGCTGCGCTGACAGGGAGACGGGTGCAAATTGAATTGCAATCAAAGGCGCTATGACCACGGAGCATGCCAACAAGGCAAACTCAGAAAATCGTCTCCTGTCCCAGGTCACTGAAAGGGAGATACTCGCATCCGAGCTCTCGCTCTTTCCCACTCCCGCTGCCAACTTCGCGATAGAACGACCATGCGAAGGGATACGGATAGGCTGCCCTCCCACATTACAGCGTTCGCGTGCACCTTCCCGAATTTGAAATTTCAGTCTGCCCATGATCCACGAAAGAAAGGTCTAGATATTCCCCAATTACTTGATGATAAACATGATGAACGTCAAATCGATATAGACATTCCACGCGAGCCAAGACATAAAGTAGGCCCCACATCTATGAGGAAAGATCCGTTGCAGTCCGGTAGGCGTCTTTCATACGACTTGCATGTGTTAAGCATAGTGACAGGTTCAAGTATAAATGGTATGCTTTCTAGCTCAATGTCCGGTCAAGGAAGGAAGCACAGAGTGGCGCATTGCTAGCAGTTCGGTAGCACGGCTGGTAGTACGGTTACGGTCTCAGTCTCTTCTTATTATACGATACCGAATCGGCTCTTTCCTTCTTTAACCGATCGGTGGCCTTTGTCATTATTAAATACCATGGCACAACTAATGCTTGGGAAACTACGGGGCTCCGCTGTTGCTGAGGTGTGTTTGGGTTCCAATGATTTCATCGTTGGTCCTCCTTTGATAAAAAGACGAAATGCACCACATCGCCGTTTCAATGCGGGGCAACCGTTAGGATACCTGGCATCGTGGCCACTCTTTTCCCTGTGCCATCACATGACTGTGTGGCTTGCAGCGAAGTTGGTGTATCCCAAAGCGGATCGTCCATTTCATAACTATGAGGGTCACGATATTGTTATTACAGATGGCTTAGTTGCGGCGGAGTATTGCGATATCTTAAAACGTCTAGAGGTTAGTATATCACCAATGAAATCTCTTATCTCAAAGACGGGGTCCTTAGAGTTTGCTAAGAGATTCAGAGTCCATGGGGGCAGAAAGGATTTATCTCCTATATCCCCTCAGGCTAGCTCTGCTCACTCGTTCACCTTTTGGACTGGTTGCCTTTGGAGAGAAGTATGGAGTCAAAAGATTCTCCACGCTCGCTCGCCTAGGTAGTGCCGGTTACAGGGTGACAGGCTCCATTGGCAAGTTATCTCGCCATTGGGATCGGATTCGCATTATGTTTGAGAAGCCAGGAAAGGGAGGGCTCTCGCTCGCTTGAGGCAGAATAAGTCTTTCTAGTCTAAGAAGGGGTTGTCCCTCGCTTGCGGGTCCGGCTTCAGTTAACATGCCATAAATCACCTTTTCTGTATCCCAACCGTTATACGCTTTATTGCACTGCACCACTTGTATACTTGTGCCTGTTCCCTTTCCCTATCAGTGAAGGCGTAGGACTGTCATATCTATTTGTTACTTATGCATGTTAACAAGCTAATACTGACTAGGCTTGGGAGCTCGATGAAAAGAGTGCTTAAGGTCTGGTTAGTTGACTTACTCGGCGGATTCCCCTTCATCGGTCGGTGCTCATCTTACGTTAGGATTCGAGCTATCGATTTCAAGATTTCAAGTAGAATTGGAAAGAGCAGCAAAGCAAATTTCACTGCTTCAGGATCAGAGCGGAACATTTGATTGATTAGCCCACCCTTCGCCACTTGATGAGTAAGCACCTTCCATTTCAAAAGAAAAGATTTTAAGCAATGGAACCAGTCCCTTTTTTGTCCCAGATCAAATCATCACGATAGGAAGAGCTGGGGCAGCACGCATTCTCTTCACACCTATGCCTACATTTCCGTTCTGTTACCGGTCTAGTGCGCTAGTGCCCACCTATGGTGCTGGACAAGGAAGCAAGCCCCCTTTAAGCACTATATAGGCTCCCGGTAGGAGTTTTGATATGATGGGGTGAATGATGAAAGAATCAATCTCCGCCAACCAATAAGGCAGTCTTTTGAATGTCTGGATTGATTCCCGAATGATTATTGGAAAAGGTCGATCGACTTTTCTTCTCCCGCTCCTTCCCGGGAGAGGGGGTTTACGCGCTCTTTAGTAAGGGAGAGGGGAGAGCTCATCGCAACACGAGAACACACTATAGATAGCTGTATGCTTTCCCCAGGGCGAGTTATGAAATGGTGCCCCCAGTGGATGTTTTAAGCCCTCACGACAGGGAATTTCCTCACGTTTAAAATATCTACACAATTTAGAGCTCGGATGACAGAACTAGCCAGCCCTTTTCCGAGTGAGTGTTTGTTGCGGGCCGGAAGGACAAGACCTTTGAACCCATTGAGCCAGATCATGAGGTTTGATTTACCGCCGGGATTTCCCTCACCGGCTCCGCCCTACCTCTTAAAGCTGAAGCAAGGTCATTTGTGAACTCGACGGGAGGGTCAGGAGCGAACGAACAATAAAGGTCAAGCAGCTGATACCGGAGGGAGGGGTGGACAAGAAGTTGGAGAAGAAGGAACCTCATCGTCTATCCCGATTTTTAAACACAATAAACTTTCTTCCCCAAAAAAGAATTTCAGTCTCCACCTCTCATCCCACCACCGGCTGCAAGTGAAGGGCCTTAATTTCATTATGCCGGCTTTATCCACATCTCCATCCCGAACCTCCCGTTCGTGAAGATGCCTTTCCCTCAACACATGGAGAATATCGCTATCCCGTAGCGAGTCGAACAATGCGAAATATGAATTCTCACGGCTGGGTAGATCAGAGCAAGGTGTTCCCCAGCCTGTTTTTACCGGTTAGCGGGGGAAATGGAGGGAAAGGGTGTGCATAGATTTCAGAAATTCGAACAAATTGGTTGGGACTTTAGTCACTCGACTGTTGGGTTATACAAATATCTTATCCATTAAGCCAAGGGGGTGGGGGAAATCAATTTTGGATTGAGAAATCTATGTGCCGGGGTTCAAGCTTAACATCCAGATTGAGATTTCGTGTTCGTAATCAGGGCCCAGCACCAACCCCAGCGATGGGGGTGGGCGACAATACCACCACTATGTCCCCTATCCCTTTAAGCACTATATATGGTCACGAACCCTTTTTTTTCTTTAAAAAAAGGAGTATAGCTATTGGATAGGGGGTGCGGGTTTCGCGTCCTGGGCTTCCACGATCGCATCTTCTCCCATGTACTTCCCTTTGCCTTTCCTCTCACGCCTTGCTTGGACTTGATCCCACAAAATTGAGGAATGACCCGTGCTCAGGAATTTCACCTTCGCACACCTCGTTTCAATCAAAGAACTTTTCCACGCTACTCTACTTAGCCAATCAAGAAAGTCCTCGGGATGCAATTATCAGAATATACGGGATTCGCTCTGTACAAGCGTATATCAGATCAAGTCTTACTAAAGGCATCTAGGATAGGACGGTTATATTCTGGCAGAGCAAAAACTAATAGTCATTATGGCCTCAGCCCGGTCCCCGTATGAGGACTAGTCGATTTGCTTGCTTTAAGTATATGGTTTTCAGCTATAGCTATAAGAAAGCAGGCCAGTAGCTGAAAGTTTAAGCCTGATAAGTCATCCCAAAGGTAGTTGACTTGCTGACTTATGTGAGCCAGCAAGCAAGGGATGAGCTAGATTGAATATAGCACGCTCAATTGGTTTGAATAACGCGTGCTATATTTCAAAGCCTTGCATATAATCCGTTTTCTTGCTGGTTTATAGACTGCCAATGTGCGATCGATGTCATCTGCCGATAATTGCGATATACAGAGCTTGCTTCCGCTAGGGCTAGGCAATCGGGCTATTCCACTACTACTGGGACTACTCATTTCCAGCACAAAGCCCTCCTCCTGACTCTCTTTGCCGATTGGACGATAGAAGGGCTAGACGATTACATCGCCTTATTCCTGCCTGTAGCTCACGACCGTTAGCTATGTCTGCTTAGTCCTCGCACGGATATTCATCGTCTTTCTCCTTATCCTGGCATGAACTCGCCGACTGATCAGCCCGGATTCATGGACTTCCCTTCGATTAACAAACTCGAGAAAGGGAAAGTGAATCGGCTCCTGTTGACATGGAAATAGTTCGATTGCTTAACGACTTTACCATCTGGTGGCCTAGCATCCACTTTAGTCACTGTGGTCAGGGACCTGTATTAGATTAGCAGCTCGCCCGTCCCATATTATTAAGTATATGCCCCTGTATTTGGTGTTCCTACGCTTTGCCGAGACGAGATAGCCCGCCAAGCCGATAAGGTGAAGTGAAAGAAAGGGAAGGAAGAGGCACAGGATATGTCTAGAGTGTAGAAAGAGAATCTTCTCATTCATGAAATTCCCTCTTATGCGCTATCCGATCTCGATGAAGCCAATGGGTTAGCAATGATCCTATCAATGGACTAGTTAAGTTTCGGGACTTCTCCTGAAGAATGACCAATGGAACCGATCGTATCAAAGTAGTGATCTCTTGGCATAGCTGAAACTCGATGTCAGAAAGCACATTCCTCGCGTAGAAGCCCGAACTCTTGGACGAAGGTCAGATTCAGCGAACGGAAGTGTAGGTCCCACTCTCCTTGCTTTTTCTCTCAAATTTCATCCTCTGATGAACCACCGATTGCTTGGTTGGGTTCTCCCACATAACGTCAAGGAATCGAAGCAATCCTGAGATCGTATGGCATAGCGCAAAATCGACATCTTCATGATTCTAGGTCAGAAAATGACCCTTTAGCCCACTCTCTTTTTACATAGCCAACTAGTTGGTGTACTCTCCCTCGACGCTGACCCGATAGAAGTCAAGCTTTTTTGTCTCAAAAAGAACGGTCTCGATCTTCTTCTTTCTTAGCATTATTGTAAACCATTTGATCCTAGTCGTCTTGCGTGGAAGGAGCCAGATAACAGAAACTTTTCTCGACGTCTTGCCCCATCCATAGTCTGCTAATCTAATCCCAACGTCTTTGATCCTGACAAGCTTGGATAGGACTATATCTCTGTCTTTTGTTTGTTACACAACACTGAATGTACAGTTCCTTTGTTCTTCTGGCTATGGTTCTTTCTATTCTTATTTCTGACTTTTGTTTATGGTATAGCCTTTTTCCACCTCTTCTTCAGGTGGAGTATCTGAATACGAGCCTTGAAAAACTGTGCCTACGGACCCGTAAGCCCTCGAGGCAAGGCGAAAAGGAAGAGATGCTCTGGCTTTCTTTTCTTTGGCCTTGAACTCGCTCCCCGCTCGAGAGTGAATGTTGGAAACTCGTCGATGACATGTTCCTTTGAGTGCACGATTCCTTAGCTGTGCCTGTTTGGTACCGAGCTCTTTGATCGCCTATCTTTATCCGTTCACGCTAAAAAAAAGGTAGTGAGTGGAGTCAGGCACAAAGCGATCCTCAGCAGCCGAAAGAAGCCTTGTTCGGTCTCCTGTTGAAGTGGTGACTCACCTGCAACATAAGTTTTGCAAACCTAGGTGAATTCCACTTTCTACTGGACGAAGGCAAAAAGAAAGAACTCTAGTGAATAGCTAAGAGGAAGGGACCGGGGGGCCTATCAGTTTGCATCGCTTTCACCACTATCTCAATTTCCTCTTACAGTCAAAGGTCGACATAGATTTACATTTGCAGCCTCATCTATCAGGGATGGATAATATCCTTGGGTACGAAGTATTTACCGAACATCTTTCTTTAGACAAAAACGTCCTGAATGCCGGGTTTTCTTCTTAGTTTCATGCTTTCTCAACTGTAACCATGAATAGGCACCACCACCTACAAAGTCATTTAGCTTAACTACAGGGAGGGTGTTAACACATGTATGCTCCTGCAGGCTAGCTTCGCCTTAGCAACAGTTAGTTTGAGATTTAGGTAGTCATTCACCCTCTTAACCAAATGGTCTTTTAGAAAGGAATTAGTCCTACTTTCCTTCTGGGCTCTTGTACTACCATTCTGTTTGAATTCTTTGTGTTAGCGAAAGAGGATGATTGTCAATCTGGAGATCTTTCTAGGACACGAGACGATGTATTCCGGTTCCCTATAGGTTGGACTAGATTCTTATAATAAGTATGATTCCATCCCGCCGCAAGCCTACCTATGGTTGCCCTGTTTACCGGAATTGTGGTATGAGGTCTGCCCGTCTGGCTTCGCTTCCTCTCATTTTCGGCAGTGCCGCGGTGCCGGTTTCCATCTTATAAGCCACTCCTCTCCATTCGTATTATTGTCCCAGGGCTCTTCATCGGAATCGAAGTGGTCCACGGCCGTGAAGCCGGGCCTAATTCTTTGGGACGAATACCTGGTAGGATAGGCTCTCTGTGGGTTTATTGCAAAATCAAGCATCTCCTTGAAACCCTTATCTTCTTCGAAGATTTTCCAGAAAGAAAAATCCGTTGGGTAGAGGATGGCATAGTTTCTCTCCCGGACTGGATGCTTTTCATAGACGAAGATCGAATCTATGGCCCTTGATTGCTTTTCACCTGTTCATATAATGAATATTAGTTTATACCATTGACATTGATAGTTGTAGACAGATGGATAGTGTGCATTGATGGATAGCAATGGTAGTTAAGAGCATTCCTTTCTGCAGGCCAAGGTGGTCTCTTTCTTCCTTCCCCTATTCCTGTCCTTTCCGCTGCAATTGATGGAGAAGCATTGAGTAAGGCAAGGAGTTGAGACATTGTTAGCTACAATCTCCGCCCTTAGTATCTTCCTCCGCTCTGCATAGCTGTGCATTGAGGGAGCAGCAATGGAGTTAGGAAAGGTATATGATGAGCAGTTACAAGGCAATACCACTAGGGAAGCTGATCAAGCATATGTTTTTGACGATCGATAAGGAGGGAGGAAAAAAGAAAGGGCGAAAGAGAAAGATGAAGCAGTAAAGTCAGTCTCCGGTAGATGCCTCTGAGCCTGCGGCGAGCTCTCTAATAGTTTCGTTTTAGTTGGGCCTTCGTAAGGTCTAGTTCCAGAGCAAGGCGCTTGCGGTAAAGTGCCGGCTCAAGGAAAAGGGAGGAATCCGATAACTTGTTTCAGTCCTTTATAAAATACCCTTCATCTTCCATCGTAGCCTTCCATTGATTGACTGATTGAGTTCCCCCGGCCGATGACCTAACTGAAGGTAGCCAATTTGTTAGTAAATGAAATGGGATGAAGAGCAGGCCCACTTACAGCAATGGTCACATGAACAAAGTAAGGAAAGGGATCTCCCCACAAAACAAAAGAATCCCCTATTCTCCTATTGATTGCTATTTCCCTCTCTTCCTCTTAATATGGTATCGCGAGATGCAAAGCCGGACCAAAAGGGCTCCGTTAATCAAAGAATAGGGTAGGGTATACTAGGATATATCTATATAATAGGGCTTTCATAAGAGTATCCTATATACAGAAAGTTAGCTAAAGCTCACGGCCACTTTCATCTGTAAGGAAGACAAGACACTTCCAAATATTGGTCATTCTCGACGCGCCGCGGCCACTGTTTATCCTCCTTACCTGGCACGACCAAACAACGGAGTGAGCGCCTAGCGCGAAAGCCTATAGCGGTAGACCAAGCAACGGAGTGAGCGCCTAGCGCGATATTGGTTTTCATGGCGTGGTAGACCAAGCAACGGAGTGAGCGCCTAGCGCCCGTTGCGCGGTAGCGCATCCGTCTGCATCCGTTTTCTTGCTCAAGTCAACTACCTTATGTGGAGCCGATTTTGGTGAAATAGGAATTCCCAGTTGGTACAAGATTCATTTCGCTGGATCGGTGCACCAGGGAAGTGCTTGTGCTGGGGCTGCTTATCTCATTCGGGACCACCTGGGGACGATTGTGGCTGCTGCTTATCTTCCACTTTTGAATGTCTCGGTGCCGGAATCTGAGCTGAGAGGATGATGGTTGGGTGCCAGAGATGCTACTCTGACCCTTGGTGCGGCGAAGATCTGGGTCTTCCTATTCAGCACAAGAAGGGGGCAATTGATGGTATAGCAGCTTAGGTTACACAGGAGAGTCTATCACAGAGCAACATTTGGAATATCCTATTGCCATGTTACCTTTTGGGTGGACCACTCTCATAGCAAGGAATGCAGGGAGAGTTGTTCTAGAATCGAAGACTCTTTGGAGAAGAACAGTTAGCCTGAAGTCTCATTTTCAAGGCGATTGGAGCAGCTATGTCAGACCTGAAGCTTGTTCTTGGGCATGGAGGGCAGAATATGATACAGCTGGGAGAGCGTCTTTTTCTGCAGTTACTACTAGATCTCAACTATTTCATGGTAGTCAATGTCGGTAGTTGACCACAGGACAGAGGCAGTTAAGTAGTCAAGGAGAGAGCAAATCCAAGTCTTAGCTATAGTTTCTTTTTTTCTCTTTCTTCTTTTGATCGAGGAGTTGTGAGTCCCTCGCTGATTGAAGATCTGTGATTCGACTGAATCCTTTCACTTTGACTTCCACCCCAACAAAACAAGTAGTATATTATATAAAAACTCGTAGCTCGAATTGTTATTCGCTTTGATCTGATGCTTTAGGAGTTCAACCGTCCGGTTAGAGGTAGTGAGAAATGGAATGAGTGGTGTCGCTGAACCAACGTAACGACGTAGAAGCGCTTGAGTGCGATTGGCCTCAGATTCTTAACACATGAGGGCGACCATAGGGAGCCTTAACTGAAGCCCGAACGGTATCGGTATCGGCTACAGTTAGCGAGGAATGGTTGGCATTATTTAGAAGGCCAGGCTTATACTCTCGCACCATATCAATCAAACGTAGGAAGTTTGTCTTGCTTGCCATCGTGCCTGTCGCAAGCGCCTTAGTTTCAGATTGGTCAGGAAGTAACTCGTCGCCACAAACTCCGTCTTGACCACGAATCGTGACCCAGTTTGACTCCATGTGCGGAGGCAATGAACAATTGCCGTCATCTCCTTCTCCTGGACCGTCTAAGGCCGCTCGGTGTCGTTGAGCTTACGACTCTCGTAGGCAATGGGATGACCATCTTGCATGAGGATTTGTTCACACCAGAATATTGCATTATTATATTCCCCATTCTTATTCTTTTTATAAATAAACAGGTGCTTTTGACGCATGTCTGCTACATGTTACAGGTTACAGGTTCTTGGACAGAAAACAGTGAAAACGATGTAAAGACGATGAAAAAGTGGACTTTGACCAACAAACAGAAGACTCTTGATCAAGCCTACATAAGAAACAATTCACAAAGCAAGGTCTAAGATCGCGAAGCGAACGGGTAAAGTTCACCACAATTATTCACTGGAAGATCTGGAAGAGAACGAGAAACCAATATGAGAAAAGGACCAAAGATACAGAAAGCCCAAAACAACCAGAGCCAGGCCATGAAATTTCATAGCCCAATTCCACTGTTTGACCACGGAACCGCGGTCAAACCAGGCCTAGGGCCGTGGTTCCGCGGCCATATAGGGCGTTTAGGAGTTAAAAATTATACTGTAATTCAAGGCGGCTTTGAATGGGTCTTTCTAGGGCTATTTTTGTAATTGTAGACATGCGGATCAAGATGTAACCTAGGGTTTCCTATTCTTTATAAATAGGAACTCTAAAGATTGTAATTCTTATGCCTCCTTTTAATAAAAATTCATAAATCCTTTATGGAGAGCATCGGTGCCTCTCTTCAATTAAGAAATTCAGATCTGACAACCCTGCATTGATGATTGGAGAAATGCATCTGTAAGTAGATTTAATTCCTTGCCCTAGTTTAGATTTCAATTCTTTGCCCTAGGTAGATTTATTTTCTCGCAGTAGAAACTTGTTTAGGGTTTAGCTTTAGGGAAGGATTTTGAGAGATGAGATCTCTCATCCCTTTCTTACCCATTATATATTTACAATAGGACTCCATGCATACGCGCACACACCGCGCCCTACGGCACCCTATCCCTCGAGATAGCGGTGATACCGTAGTGTAAAGGCCCGGTTGCGCGCGTTTTCCATGGAGGTTAGGGTAAGGATCTCTAAAGGAAGGACAAGAACCTAGAGGAAGGAACACCTTCCCGAATGGATCTAATCCCCTTTATTGATAATTACCATAACTCCTCATAGATCTTCATTCGGGTATAGAAAGCGTTGAGATTTACTTGCATTTCCAAACCATCCCTAAACCTACCCCTAGCAAGACTAGATCTAGATAATTGCCCTAGGTTAATTAGGTTTTTAGATTTAATAATTAATCCGAACACCCTTTGGAATTAACTCGTTAGCGCGATTAGGAGATTCACAACATCCCTGTGGACCGACCCGTACTCACCGGCTAGCTTCATGCGACGCCGTTCTTGATTGCGGTTATAAAAATATTTTTTGACATACGAATCAAATGGCGCCGTTGCCGGGGACATTAAAAGAATAAGGAAAATTTTGTAGAAACTTGCAAAGTTTTTTGGCCGCAAATATATCCTTGCACCATAAACTTTCTTTCTTTCCCCTTACTTACAACATGGGTACCCCACATAATAAATCATTAGCCGAACATTGGTATCCCGAACCTAATTTTGCGTCGTATGTCAATTTGTTCGGTCAATTTAAAGACGATCCTTCCTTGCCAAAAAAATCTTTGAAAGATCAAATAGAGGCGTCTAGGAGAAACAGTTTGACTTTTCAACCCAATTTGTGTCAACCAAGTCAACCTTTACCACCTACATATGTTGACATCACTTTTCCAAGTATTGCTGTAACTTCTAAGCCGATGTCTATTGCTGAGCATATTGCTCAATCTCGCAGTCGATCTTTCACCCCTCTCCACTCATCTAGTTCTAGGGATCCACACGACTATTCACCTTTTTATCCAGATGTTGACCCTACCCCTGTCCAACCACCCACTTCTTACCAGTCTTACCCGAACTTCCCACCCTCACTAGAGACCGTTTCTACTCAGTCTGTTGGGAGTTTTGCATATCCACACGATTTCGAATCATTTACCGAAACCCCCTTACCACCCAAGTCTAGTTTGGAAGAGTCGTTGGAGGCGTATATCGCAGCAACAAACAAAATGACTAGGAATGTGGAAGCGTCCGTGGCCACCCTTAAGCAACCTAGTGAAACGGTAGCTAGTTTCCCGCTAGCTTCAAATTTTTTAATGTATAAGGAGGCGGTTGGACAGAGTGAGAATGAGAGAGGATTTCCAAATCAAGCCTACCCTTACCCAATTGAAGCCCACAACTCCAGTTTTCCATCGAATGTCCTAAATGATTCACAAGTTCAAAATAAAAACGAGTTGTATGATTTTGTAGTGTTTGATTTGCCAAATTGTGAGGAACCCCTTTCGAGTGAAACCGCACCTAATCCTTTCGATCTTTACACCTCCCATCTAGAACCTAAATTGATAGATATCCATGCTTTTGATGAGGTGTCTAAGAAAATTGATTTTCACTTGATTGAGGATATAGACGCCGGGAATGTTTCGAATGATGAACCTATCGATTTAATTGAAATTTTATGTGCAAATCATCATCCCGGGTTATTAAATGTTTCTCCCGAATCTCATATGCGTCTTGATTTTGATGATAATGGCATGGATGAGTTAAATATTGAGGATAGTATTGAGGAGAGTTTTGAGGATATTATTGAGGTTGAATCATTTTTATTTGATGTGTCTGATTTTCTAATTCATCCTCCTGAACCTTTGAGTGTTATATCACCCTCCCTCCTTTCCATCGTTCCGACCCCGCTTGAAGACTGTGAGCATGAAAAATTTTCCTTTGAATCTGACACAGTTCTCACAGACGATAACACCTACGAGTGTTTCACTTTTTCGGACGATGTTGATATCTCCCCGCCCGAGTTTGAGTCCTTTACATTTTCAGATGACTTAGTTGAACCATCAGATTCGGTTGCTTCCAGTTGTTTCGAACCATTAATGGAATCTTT
Source organism: Agapanthus africanus (assembly GCA_030015575.1). Lineage (NCBI taxonomy): Eukaryota > Viridiplantae > Streptophyta > Magnoliopsida > Asparagales > Amaryllidaceae > Agapanthus > Agapanthus africanus. The sequence goes on from JASDDO010000026.1 coordinate 138,629,521, forward strand.
CAAGTTCGAGACAGTTTACTACAGTGAGAATGATACTATCCCTAATTCACTCCCTTTCGTCCTTCCTATTGTTCCAACCGTACAAGAGACCGTTACGATTTCATCTCCAATACCAAGTTCGACGTACCCATGTTTTCTTGCGAATCTTGAGGGATTTGATCCCATTTCTCGACGGGTTGATAGGTTAGCGCAATCGCTTTTAACACATCGGTCATCACAAATTGCGCTAATTTATTCACTCGATTTACACCCTCAAGATCGCGCGACCCTTCTTTCTCCTTGCCTCCATTCTTCTCCCCCACCGAGACCATATTCAACCATTCTTCTTTCCATACGGTCTCGCGTGTTTCTCATTTCTTTCTTCTACACCCCATTATTGCACCAACTATACCTTTACCACGATAATATTTTTGAATGGTTGGTGCTAATCTTTGGCTTGTGTAAGGCCAAGCTTAAGTTTGGGGGGAACCTTGTTGTATATATGTATATATATTCTTTGTTTTCTTTTTCTATAAAAAAATTAAAAAAAAATTCAAAACATAAAAAAATAAAAAATATTGTAAATAAATAAACAGGGGAGTGCCGACAATTTTGACCCTCTTGGTTTAGCATGACAGTGAGGACACTGTCAAGTTCAAGTTTGGGGGTATGCTCGGTACGTCTTTTTCCTTCGCATTCATTTGTACATATTTTTGCATTTGCATACTTATTTGAAAACCCATAAAAATTGAAAAATTTCGAAAATTATAAAAATTATTGTATTCAATTTTGGCTAATTGACTTGAGTTTGACAAATAGGTTAACTGCCTGGGAACAACTAGATCTTAGAATTAGTAAATTAAAAACCCTAAAAATAACATTCCCTAAAGTTTAACGGTAGAAAGTATATGCCTTGTAGTTTATTTAGACATAGGCAAATTTTGGATTCACTTTTTGGGCTAAGTCAAAATGAGGGAAGAGTATTGATGTTCTTATTAGAGTATAAGTTTGAAAAATAGTTCCTAACTTAAGTCTAGATTCTGAAAATGTATACCCTACAAATTGCACAATCACGCACCTTGAAACTTGGAATAGTAGAAGAGACCTTGAAATGCTCTTGTCTAAAGTCCTTAGTACAATGAAAATAAAAATATATATATATATATAAGTGTGAATAAAGAATAAAAAAATGGACACTGGTTTTTGTGATTACTTAAGGCTGCGAAAATAGAAAAATATTTAGCGAGGGTGCTTCATCACCTAGTGCCTTAGACCAACTGGTTTGGGAGTCACTGCTAAAAGCCTTGGGTGTTGCAAGACTAGGAAGTACGCTTTAATGTGCAAACAAATCTTGTAATCGGTTGTTGGTACCTCAAGAAGTATTAACGGTCGTATGAAGGATGTGTAAGCAAAATTCAATTAAAAATTCACCTATTAAGAAGTGCTTTGGACAACGGACAAAGGCATGATTGCTTGATTTGAATTTCCAAGTGTAAGGGTGATCTATACATACACGTAGGGGTATGTGATTGGAGTTTAGATGAGAGAAAGGAGTGAAAAATAAAACTTGTATCTTTAGTAGAGTTGATAAAAATTCTTAAGTGGAGATGGAACCCTAGAAGGAAAACTAATGAAATGCCGAAAGCTAAGTAGATCTGCAGAACATATATAATCTTAACTTAAATGATGAGAAAGCGTGAAGAATATGGGTGTATAATTTACGGGTCGACGATAATAGAATTCCTTGTTAGAAAACATAACTGGAGAACAAAAGTCGAAAAGCCAAATTGATAGGATTTTGTGGGTGTAATCCGCTGAAAACCCTCAGGAGACAACACTCCTCCTATTTGGGACACCTAGAGGTTTAACGGCTTGTTGCACGTGCTCAGTGCAATCGCGTTTCCCTGCGAAAGTGCGGTTAGGATTTTAGTGAATAAAAATAAGTTTGCTCGAGGACGAGCAAAAGATAAGTTTGGGGGTATTTGTTCACACCAGAATATTGCATTATTATATTCCCCATTCTTATTCTTTTTATAAATAAACAGGTGCTTTTGACGCATGTCTGCTACATGTTACAGGTTACAGGTTCTTGGACAGAAAACAGTGAAAACAATGTAAAGACGATGAAAAAGTGGACTTTGACCAACAAACAGAAGACTCTTGATCAAGCCTACATAAGAAACAATTCACAAAGCAAGGTCTAAGATCGCGAAGCGAACGGGTAAAGTTCACCACAATTATTCACTGGAAGATCTGGAAGAGAACGAGAAACCAATATGAGAAAAGGACCAAAGATACAGAAAGCCCAAAACAACCAGAGCCAGGCCATGAAATTTTATAGCCCAATTCCACTGTTTGACCACGGAACCGCGGCCAAACCAGGCCTAGGGCCGTGGTTCCGCGGCCATATAGGGCGTTTAGGAGTTAAAAATTATACTGTAATTCAAGGCGGCTCTGAATGGGTCTTTCTAGGGCTATTTTTGTAATTGTAGACATGCGGATCAAGATGTAACCTAGGGTTTCCTATTCTTTATAAATAGGAACTCTAAAGATTGTAATTCTTATGCCTCCTTTTAATAAAAATTCATAAATCCTTTATGGAGAGCATCGGTGCCTCTCTTCAATTAAGAAATTCAGATCTGACAACCCTGCATTGATGATTGGAGAAATGCATCTGTAAGTAGATTTAATTCCTTGCCCTAGTTTAGATTTCAATTCTTTGCCCTAGGTAGATTTATTTCCTCGCAGTAGAAACTTGTTTAGGGTTTAGCTTTAGGGAAGGATTTTGAGAGATGAGATCTCTCATCCCTTTCTTACCCATTATATATTTACAATAGGACTCCATGCATACGCGCACACACCGCGCCCTACGGCACCCTATCCCTCGAGATAGCGGTGATACCGTAGTGTAAAGGCCCGGTTGCGCGTGTTTTCCATGGAGGTTAGGGTAAGGATCTCTAAAGGAAGGACAAGAACCTAGAGGAAGGAACACCTTCCCGAATGGATCTAATCTCCTTTATTGATAATTACCATAACTCCTAATAGATCTTCATTCGGGTATAGAAAGCGTTGAGATTTACTTGCATTTCCAAACCATCCCTAAACCTACCCCTAGCAAGACTAGATCTAGATAATTGCCCTAGGTTAATTAGGTTTTTAGATTTAATAATTAATCCGAACACCCTTCGGAATTAACTCGTTAGCGCGATTAGGAGATTCACAACATCCCTGTGGACCGACCCGTACTCACCGGCTAGCTTCATGCGACGCCGTTCTTGATTGCGGTTATAGAAATAGTTTTTGACATACGAATCAGGACTCCCCCAATGGCAAAGTCTGAGGCATCCGTATGCACCGATCATGTCTGGGTGTGGTCTGGCAACCAACACACAGGCTCCTTCATTACTGCCTCATCTGCGTCAACAAAAGCTTCTTGACACCGATCCGTCCATTTCCACGTTCGCTCCTTCTTAAGGAGATCCGTCAATGGAGCCGCCCGCCTTGAGTATCCTTGGATGAATCGCCTATCCTATGAGAATACTAAGGATTCTCCGGCCACTCCCCGTGTTCTTTCAATGCTTTTCTTTGGGCACCGGGCACGGCGAGAGGTGGCTGCTCAACTAGCCCCCCTGGTGTACGAAAGCTGCGAAGGAAGAGGAGCACAGTGGCATATAACATTACACTTGCGAAGCGAACAAAGCTTAGCGCTCAAACAAAGCAAAGGGGCGCTAGTACACTCTCCGTTCTGTGGTGCCCCTAGCGTAGCGCTCAAACTCACCCACTGAAGTTGAGTGATATGCCACCCATTTTCTTAATGACCCTGTGCTTTATTAGGCACAGTGCTCGAAGCAGCGAACGCAGGAACCACGTGAACAGCAGAGCAAGCAGCCCATGCGATAGCGCGGTTATAGCGTTAAGGGAAGGATACTGCACCACCATTGATGCATGGTCGCTGATCCCCGCTGGCCCATAATGAACAAAAGAATCATTGAAGCTCTGTATCCAATCCACATTGACTAGACACCTGTCCAACCTTCCTACAGTTCTCCTAGAACCTTCAGACTGGTTGCTCCATGACCACAAGTGACCAGTGTAAGGTTCTCCAAAACCAAAAAGAAGGTTCCTACACAGACAGGACGGAAGTCAAAGGCCTCTGTCGAGTGTCAAAGAAGGAAAGGGGCTGTTGACTAGGAGAGCCCGAAGCACACTGTCTGAACCATCTTTCAGCTACTATTGCTACTGGAAACCCTCATGCTGGTGGTGAAACTACGGCTATCTTTGACCAACTGACTGGATAGCCTTATCGGCTTGAGAATCCCAGGGTTCTACTTTTTTTGCAACCTCTTTCACAGACTGAGTGACCGATACCGATGGAATTAGAGTTCCCCAACCGAGTTTGGTTACCTTATCTTCTTTCTTGGTCAGCCTTTCCACCCTATATGAGTAGAGGTTATTATTACGAGACTCATTCATTCTTTCAAGTTGACATAGCATAGCGGCATACCTCCATGACAAATATTGGGTATCCACTCTTGTCTTGCTGCTGTCAAGTTCCGATCTCGATTTGGTATCGCAAGCCTGCGTTAACAACAGAAGCGAGCGTTAGTGAGGCCTGTGACGACCCGTCGAATCGTACGAGCGCTTGAACAATGGCTTCAACTAGAGGCGACCGAAGGGAGGCTTTCTTTGGCCCAGTAGCCTCTCTTGTCGATCCAAAACCTCTTTCGGGGAAGCAGACCTTCTTCTAGTCTGATTCCTTTCTACAAATGGGATGCCCAGTTTCAAAGGAAGTCTCAGTCAGTTGATTCAAATAATTAAAGTATCTGTCTTCTCGGATCTTTAGATTGATAGGGCTTTTCATCAAAACCAAGATCTCGGACTGTGGAAAAACCTGTTCTTTCTATCTGTTGCACTCGGAACAAGCTAGCCTTGACATATGATCAAGGTCAGATCTCGAAGAGAAGTGATGGTACGGCGAGAATCAACAGAGCGCTTCACTTCTTTTTTTGGCTAACTAGCCCTTTTGCTTTTGGATGCTATTCACTGACCCGTATCATCGGCCAAATGAAGAAAGAAATATTCCCCCGAGTATAATACACTCCAACAATAGCAAAAAATTGGTCAAAGATAACCCTATGAAAAGCAGAGGAAAGCCCCATCCCACATAGGAAAAAAGCCGCCAACGACAAGGGGAGAAATCCCACGGAAGAAGGTATAAATGCCACTAGCTATAGATCACCATGCATTTCACTAATAATAGGGAAAATAGGCAGCCAGCAATAGTCTTATTAATTACTGAAACGAGAATGACCTTACCTTTTGGAGCTCGCCTGAGGGCTCGCGTGTGCCTGAGGTGTCTTGTTCCCATGTACGGGAGATAGGTAGCAACCATTTGACGGGTAAACTGCCTACTCTAAAGCCACGGTGGGATCGAAAGAAATTCCTTATCTCTTTTTTTATCCAAAGCGTCCATTGTGTTAGCCAATCAGTCGAAGAGAGCTTTCCACTAATGGGCTTCTATTCTACCATGGTCCTTCCTCTGCTGCTTTGGATGCCGATGCTGCAAAGAGAGTTGATCTCGTCTTGGGGACCCTAGCGTGTCCTTTGTGATCCACTTTCTATTTAGTGAAGTTGGCCTATGAACGGTAATGAACTGCCCCTACTAAAGGCAAAGGACAGAACCGACGGGAAGACCCGTCCAAACAAGAAAAGGAATAAAGGCAGGGAAGAGAGGCTTTCCTTAACCTAGGATTCGCCACTCAGGCACAGGGCAGACCAAGAGAGATGGCAACTCGACCTGGACACTTTTGCCTATCCGAATTGGTAGCAAATGGCTTTTCAAACCAAGCTACTTGCTGCGACCTCAAGGCCAGATTAGTGGCCAAATCACCCAACTTCATGGTATTGACTACGATAAGACATTCAGTCCCGTAGGCAAACCTGTGACAATTTTCACCGTTCTCTCCGTCCTCTCACTGGATGCTCGACCGTAAGGGAGAGGGGAGGAAAAGAATAGCAAGTCTAGTTTATCATGCATCAATATTAGCGGGTTCTCCCCTCAGTCCCATTCGTTCTCCCTCCGACATCTCATTCGAGATGGGATGGCTTATCAGTGAATCTATCAATTCCTCCCCCAACAACTAATGGCATTAGCACGAAGCAAAGACATAGAGGCTAGCGCGCACTAAGTATAGTCTTATAGGCCCTAGCACGCAGAGCAATAGTAAGCTACTTCACTCGAGAAGAAGAAAGACGCTCTCGCTCGACTCAGATAATGATGAAGCTCGAGCTCATCTCTTTCTTGCCAAGCTAGCTCCGATGCTACTGCTCAGCTCTGAGACTTCAAGAATAGTACTTTATTTAGGAACTTCACTTCTACTTGATTTATTCACTGGCCTTCCTCTCTTGGTTGCCTGCTTTTAGGGCTAGCCACACCAACCCTAGTTCTCTTGCCCGCTTGTCGGGAACGGAACGGAGCTTCTCACTAACAGAATCGTAAACTTCATTTCATCAAACGAGACTCGGAAAGAGTGGCGTTAAAGATGTTGAAGTGGAAAGAACAAAAAGAAATAGGAACAAAGCAAAAGCATATCAATTCGTTGAGGCTACTAGTCTTGGTAAGGTTTACCACTGAATGAGAAAGGCCCCTAGGTAGATAGAACGTTTGTATGACCATTTCCTGGTGTTTTAAGGAATGTTTGGCGGCATCCAATGTCCCTCCCCCCCCCCCCCCGTGTGTGATACGCGTACGAGGGACAACAAAACAGCAGGGAGTCTTTGTGACGGGGAAGAGCCGTGCATGAATTTTGCATATTTCACCCTGACATCCATCCAAAGGAGTACCGTCAGCCCCCCAAAGGGGTACCATAACTGCCACCCCTGCTGGCTGACTGATTGCAGGGAGCGCAGGAAGCTAAGGCTCCATGTTCGGTTCTGGTAAAGAGGGCGGTGGGCGGGGAATGAAAGACATTTCATAGGATGGAACCATCAACGGCTATTCTTATGCTGGCTAATTACTTGATTACCTGGCTTGCGGTGGAGAATGAGGGGCTGGATATGACAGATAGTCGCTCCCATAAACGAATGAATGGAACTCCTGGGGAATCGGCAGAAAGGGATGGTCGCGGCTTTAATGTTGAGTTTTTAGTAAAAAGTTTACAAAAACGGTTTTCAAATATTTTATCAAAATTAATGAATATTTTATTAGAATTTAATTAGGCTTGCACACACATGTGCATGTAAACTAGGGCTAAGTTTGGGGTTAAACCATGATTAGGTAGCCATGGTGAACTAACCCATTTAATTAGGATTATGAAGCTAATTAAGAATTAGTTAAATTATTTTTTAATATAATTAGTTGTTTTGGGTGTTGACTTATGAATTTGAGAGAGAGAGAGAGAGAGAGCGTGATGAGCTTGTAACATGATTGGTAATTATGATGAAAAGAGAGAGAGGGAAAATGGTTGACTTTCACCTCTCATTTTCTTTTTCAAAACACTCAATTAACTCACACACTCATCACATCACTCTCCCTCTCATTCTTTTCCTACACACACACACAGCAGCAGCAGCAGCAGCACACACCCTCCTTCTCTTCTTCTTCTTCTTGCATCCATGCTCCAACCTTCTTCAAAAGTCCATTTTTCTTCACTAATCTCTTGCAAAACACCTCCTTGCCGGTTCTTGAAGCAAGGTCAACATGTTTAAACCCTCCTAAGACCAACTTGAGGTATAATGTTAAACTCAACTTCCATTTTTGCTAGACTTGTAGTTATTTAGCATAATTTAGTGTTTAAGATGAGTTTAGTACTAGTTTTGTGGTTTAAGTGGGGATTAGGCCAAGTTTAAGTTTTTATGGCTTGATTAGCTTAACTAAGTGTTATTAGTGGCGTTTAACCCTAATAATTTCTTTAGATTACACTAAAATACCTTATTGTTTTAAAATTAGTGTAAAGCAAACGTTTTAGTTAAGATTTTGGGTGGTTTTGTGATCTGCTTTTGACCCGGGTGCTTCAGGCAAAATTTGCATTTACAGGAGCTTAGTGACTGGGATAGGACCACACACACGAAGCATGGGACCCCCTCTCCCCTAAATGGCTGCAGATTTAATGTGTCTGGTCGGAATTTGTGGCCATAGGGTGGGTGTGGGTGTCGGGACTTCTTCTGTAGGTGTCTGCTAGGTTTTGTAGGTCCTTGGTGCACGCAACTTTTCCTAATTCAACTCGAGTCAAAATCTGAAATCAAATACCTTGTTTTCAACACTTTTAGACTTGCGCGATACGCACGTTTTGAGTTTGGGTCTGGTGGTTTCTGTGTATCGCAGCGTGCCAGGGTGGTTCCAGGCGCTGGCACACGCGTTTTGGTGTCACGTTTACATACGCGTTAGCTCGCGATGCAAGTTTTTCCGAATAATCTTGATATCGTGTTTTTTGCAGGATTTTAGTCTTATGTGTATTGCTTTGTGTAATTCTAGGATCGATCGCGGAGACATCAGACGCGGCGCGGAAGGGAAAAGTGGTGATTGGATCCGGCTAGCTGAGACATTCCGGTGAGTAGATGTACACATCTACGGGAGGAATCGTATGGATGGCGCGAGGCGCCCGATAGTTTAAAACTTCTAGTAGCACAAGCATTTTGCGTGTAGTTCCTAGTTATCTATTTTGCGGCGTTGCATGATCTTTTATATCCATATATGTGTTAGTTCATCATATAGACCCATTGAATTAATAAAATAAGACATGCGACACGAGTACTTTATGACTTGCTTAGTTCATCATATAGACCCATTGAACCATTAATATGAGAAATGCGACATCAGTACTATATGACTTGCTTAGTTCATCTTGGAGAACCATTGCACCATTATCATGAGTATGCGGCATAAGTACTAATCAACTTGCTAAATTCAGAAATTAGAACAATTGCACCGTATATGACTTGTAAACTTGAGCGGGTATATTCCATTCATCAGGGTATATATGGAGAATTGTGAGTATTTTAAATACCAAATTGTATGACTCATGTATTGGGTAGGTTTATTCTTCGGTGTTGCTATTACTATAGCACTTTTGTATATTCATGATGTTTCATCGCATTCCATGCTTATACATATGTTATCAGTAATTATTATGAAACCCTGCTGTCAGGACACCAGCACCATTACCGATGATGCGTATATTCCACGTACACCTGCTTGCTGGCTCACACACATCATCATCGGTAATTACCATGTCACGTACACTTTAGAGAATACTATTTCATCGACATAGCTTGCTAGCTGATAGATGCAATATGTTATCGCTTTCATATGCTATTTTAACTATTGCATTCATTGCATTATATCAGATGCATTCATATATTCATTAATCATGCAGTATTATGGAGATTTATACCGGTATTCATTGTTTATCGATATCGTGATTTTGATGATTTCGGACCCTTCTTGAGATTTTCTGGATTTGGAAACCGCATGTGACATTTTATAAACTGATGAATTATTTTAAAGAGAAAGATGCGGGTTTCCTTGATATGATGAGTATTGTCCACCATGATGTTTTCTCGGTTCTGAGTTGGTTTTCGAGACCCGATTCGAGGAGTAGGATGAACCGTCTTGGGTACATGGTGGGCCCGGTAAGGTACCCCGGGGCAATAAGCTCGAGTTGTAGACGATGAGCCTGGAAGGGGCAGACTACCTACCGGTGATTGTTGGCACAGCGGATATCCAGAGGATACCGTACGTGGTCGTGAGATATTGAGATATTGATACTTTTAGATGGGCCAGCCGGACGGCTGGGGCCCGAGATATTGTGATACCAATACTTGAGATTTTGAGATAGTCGTTTGAGGTGTCGATGCTGGACACGGATTTCTGTTGATTCCATTAATATTACTTCAGATACTTCACAAGAGCTTTTCTAAGATGAAAATGATGTTTTGCTCATATAAATATATTCAGATCTCGGGTTAAATTGATTCATGTTGCATACCTGCTAGTATATCATGCTAGACTAGTATTGTTAAATTGATCCATGTTGCATACCTGCTAGTACATCATGGTATATCAGTATTGTTGAGTTGTGACACTTTGCGTACATGTTTACGATAGCCTTTATAGATGTTACTTATTACTCACGAGTTGGCAACTCACCCCCATTGTGCCACTGCCTTTTTGCAGGTCCGATCCGTCTGCACTGTAGCGGCGGACGTACTTCATCCTTTTGCTCCTTTTGCGTGGATCTGAGGTTTTGCTCGTAGGTGGGTTGTGATATTATTTTGTTTCCACCTTATATATTCATTGTATTTAGTGTACTCCATCTACTGTACCTGCTACTTATACTGATGTATATTGACCTGGAGACGATACAGTGAGATTTGTGGACTTATATGTTGTTTCTCTGGGTCGAGCTCACTTGAGCCGACGTGATGCTTATTACTTGGGTTTTTACATGCTTATTTTTGCACAGTAATGATTTTTATTGCGTGTGATGTTGAGACCGCTTTTGGCGAAGAGCTAGCTCCCGCTTAGGGATGCCTTATTCATGTTTTATGTATATCCTTGTCTTGTACCCGTTTGGGGCCAGTTTTTACATAGGAGACTCTGCCGAAAATTTTGGAAAAAGTGAAGTTGTTTTTAAAGATTTTGATGTGACTTATTTAGTTTTCCTTCACTCTATTTCTTAATTGGGTTTTGAATTCTGGGCTTTGGCTTACTTAGATTACGTACGCCTCGAGACGTTTCATAATTTAAGTACCAGTCACGTTCCGTACCTTTTCGGGTCGTGACAAAGTTGGTATCAGAGCGATATTTCTAGCCTGTTTCCTTCCAAAGAGAGTTCGTGATGCTCGAGCTTGTAGTTTTGAGGTTTTGCGCAAGACTCCAGGGATGACAGTGTCCGAGTATGATATCCAGTTTACGCAGTTATCCAGATATGCTCCGTATTTGGTGGACACTGAAGAGAAGACGATAAAGAGGTTTATGCAGGGACTTGACACCCAGTTATTTCTTGCCATCGGCGTCCAGTATTTTGACACTTATGCAGCTGTTATGGACACGGCCTTATGGATGGAGGCGTGCATTTCAGGGACTTTGATCGTTTCTGGGCCGAAGAGGATTCATACCGATATGCCGGCTCAGAGGCAGATGGGGAGACGTCGTGACATATTCTTTCCGAGAGATAATGGTGGCGGCAGAGGAGTCAGAAGGGGTCAGTTATTTGGTTCTTATCCGCAGGGCCAGCAGACGTCGCCAGGATGTTTTAGGTGGGGGAGTCCGTACCATCGTATCGGAGACTGTATGGTAAGACGACAGGGAGCGGCGACAGTTCCACACGTGACTTTACCACCTTCACCACCTCCTCAGAGAGCTCTACTTCCTACCCCCGGCGATGTTCCACGCCAGTTAGACGCCCAAAGGACGTGGATGCGGCAGTCCTATTCAGAAAGGACAAGGAGGCAGAGGCCGCGATAGAGGCCAGCCAGCTATTGGTTGGAGACAGTGTCACGACCCAAAAAGTACGGAACATGACCGGCACTTAAACTACGAAACGTCTCGAGGCGTACGTAATCTAAGTAAGCCAAAACACAGAAATCCAAACCAAGTAAAGTAGTAGAGTGAAGGAAAACCAATTTTAAAGCAAGAAGTTTAACAACATAAGCCGAAGTATGCATTTTTAAAATCTCAAGTCTTTTCTGAAAATTTCGGTAGAGTTTCCTTTGTAAAAACTGACCCCAAACAGGTACAAACCTGATAAAGTATATATAATGAATAAAGGCATCCCCAAACAGGAGCTAGCTCTTCGTCAATTGACGGTCACAATCACGCAAGAAATATAATATACAACGCCGAAGGGCGAGGATCAAAACTCAAAAGAAAGCCCATATCCACCAGAAACCATAATAATACAAGTGCGACTCTAAGGTCGAAAGAATATACACTGGTCTTCTAGTTCTATCAAATAAACAAGTCTGGTTGATAGAGTTTTTAATAGATACAACTAAATAATAAATATACAATGGTGGTCACGATACAAGTGAACCCACCTACCAAAGCAATCACCCGAAATGAAAGCAGTGTGCCAGTAAGCCGTCAAGATACCTGTACGGCAAAACCTGCAAGAAACTGTGGCACAACGGGGGTGAGTTGCCAACTCGTGAGTAGAAAATATCACAGAGCAGAAATCGCATGTATGACACTATCCTAGGTCATATCAAATAATATCCTCAAATAATATCCTGATCCATCTACATATAAGTGCAATACTACGTGCTCGTGTCAGTGCCTCAGATAGCAACATATCAGATATATAATGTATGAATGCATTACGAATGGAAATAGAATACATCATGAGTGAGACAACTGTTGTCTTTATTTAATGAGATTCATTTATGTATATAAATCGAATATCATCAATGAAATCAATAGAGAAATCAGTGTCAAGTATCGACAAAAAACATGAATCTCAATATCTCAATATCTCAGGCTCCGGCTATACGGACTGGCCTGTATCATCAAATCTCAATATCTCAGTGTCTCAAATCTCAATATCTCAATATCTCAATACCTCGGACTCCGTCAGTCCGGATCGGCCCATATCATCCATCATACGACCACGAACGGTATCCTCCGGATATCCGCCGTGCCAAACAATCACCGGTAGGCAGTCTTCCCCTGCCAGGCTCATCGTCTACAACTCGAGCTTCTTGCCCCGGGGTACCATACCGGGTCCACCATGTACCCGCAGACGGTTCATCCAACTCCTCGAATCGGGTCTTGAAAACCATCTCAGAACTGAGAAAACATTATGGTGGACAATACTCATCATATCAAGAAAAACCGTATCTATCTCTTTAAAACAAATCATCAGTTTATAAAACTTTCACATGCGGTTTCCAAATCCAGAAATCTCAAGAAGGATCCGAAATCATAAAAATCATGATATCAATAAATAGTGAATACCGGCATAAATCTCCATAATACTGCATGACCAATGAATATATGGATGTATCTGATATCATGCAATAAATACAATAGTTAAACTAGCATATGTAAGCTATAACATATTGCAACTATCAACTAGCAAGCTATGTCAATGAATAGTATTCTCTAGAGTGTATGTGACCTGGCAATTACCGATGATGATGTGTGTGAGCCGGCAAGCAGGTGTACGTGGAACATACGCATCATCAGTAATGGTGCCGGTGTCCTGACAGCAGGGTTTCATAATAATTACGGATAACATATGTACAAGCATGCAATGTGATGAAACATCATGAATATACAAAAAGTGATGTAGTAACAGCAACCCTGAAAAATATACCTACCCGATATACGAGTTATACAGTTTGGTATTTAAATTACCCACAATTCTCAACTTTTGAAAATGAGTATGACTCGAGCCCAGTCAAAAGGGTAAGGGAATCCACCTAAGTCTGAGTCGATCTATATATATATCTAGTGGTCGATGATCTCGCCTCAATAGTATTACGTACGATACAATAAATAATATGACATTCTCGAGTCAAGAGTGCAGATCTAACATCATAACTATATCTCGTACGGTAAATCTAACGTACGGCATCCCAAATCTGGATACGGGTCAAATATCATATTTATCTCATTACTCATCTGATATCCTTATCATCATATGTCATGAACAGGGGTACAGATCTAAGTCTAGTACAACTGATAACATCAACAAATATATGTGCGTGTGTCTGAAACACGTCGCCTAAACATCCGCTACAATCTCCTGTCGTATCTCATAGTACGAACCAAATCACATCAACTCGTCTTCAAGTACCATATATTATCCTCAAGATCCGTGTGTGTGTGTGTGTGTGTAAGCACCAATACAACTACATATACATACATATATATATATATATACATATGACGTATACACCCAAAACAATATCCCGTGTGTGTATATATGTGTGTACAAACTTACTCTAGGGTTCACGACTAAGAAACCAACTGAATCCTTTCTTCGATTCTCGCTAACACTAACTCATGATCTCCTAATGCTTTTCTTTCTAAGGTTCATATCTCGCAATAACCCATAAATGTATCTCTATACCACGTCACATCACAATCTTATGAATTTGCAGGGGTGCTATACGCCATCCATCCGACATCCCCCGTAGATATAAATCTACTCACCTTGCTCTTGCTTGCTGATGTCGATGTCGCCATGCTCGTCCTTGTTGCTCCGAGCCCACTCGAAGGTACCTACAAGGATATCACATGACATCGTAAATAGAAATCAAGTACGAAAACCAAATCGGCACGCGTATCGTTCATGGGTCAAAACCTATGGCCTAAGCATGCAAAACACGATCAGTAACCCTAGTCGTTGACGTTCAAACGCCACACGACGGAAACACAAATCCACATACTAAGTTCAAATTTTTTTAAAAGCCGCAAACGAAATCAGAAATCTTGAAATTTAGCTGCAGATTTTACCCTAGGCCAAATTAGCCAAAATTGCATATGTCAAGGATCTAGTTTACTGGAGATAAAGCCACAGAACAAATATGAACACAAATGGTCTCACCCTGGCCGCAATTTGCGGCCAGATAGATTAAATTTGCGGCCAAAACATGGAGGGGGTGGCTCAGGTTTTCATGGTAGCTTCTAGGTTGCCTGCATGACTCACAATAATCGCTAAATAATTTTTAGGGTCCCCGGGTGTTAGCAGATTCCAAAATACCCTCACAATTCACACAATTATCCGATGTCGGGATTTCTGAGTCCGTGTTTTGGGTTCTATTCTCTGTTCTAGGTCAGTAAAAACCTCACTCAAGTCTTGTTAACAGCCACTATATCACCACAACACCACTCAACCATAATCCTTCTCTAGAAATTTTCTAACCTCACTAATCAATGCCAATTTAACTCTAAACTACTATAAGGTGCTATTAGACTTTAAATTAAACTAGATGAAGAATTTATACCTCACTTGGGCAACCCAAGAAAAACTCTAGCTCTCCAATATTGTCAAAATCCTACTTTGCTTGGTCCATTGTGTAGAGGGTGAAGAGGGGATCACTTTTAATGAAAGGGGTTTAGGGTTTTGATGGAGATTTGGAGATGATTTATTGGGGTGAAGATGGAGGGAGATGAGGTTGAAGGAGGAGAAGAATATGATGTAAAAATGGTGTAGGAAGAGAATGTGGCAGCCCTCTCTCTCTCTCTCCTCTCTTATTCTCACCCACTCTCTCACTAATTACCCTTTTGCCATTCTTTTTTTTCTTTCTTTTCTCTTTTAAAACCAAATCACAATAATACCCACAAAACAACAAAAATGCAATATCATGTAACCAAATGCAACACGACATGGTGCACTAGCCATGAAAAACTGTAAAAACACGGATTTGGCCTAATCGCGATTAGTAGTGCACTAATCGGGTTTTCATTTAAACTGCATATAAATCTTAAAAATGCCAAATCCTTTAAATATATTTTAAATGAATAAATCATTTTAATTTCCAATTATTTCATAATTATTGGTATATATTTATACCCTTTTTCGAAAACCCCAATTTCGCAAATCGGGCAGTTTTCGGGAAATATATTATTTTAATATTAAATTCCAAAAATAATATTTTATATTTTCTGAAATGTTACAGTCTTTCCCCTTAAAGAAATTCGGTCCCCGAATTTAAATTTAAACCCTTAAAATACTAAAACATTTCAGTAAAAGTCCAAGTCGTCGGGGCTCCGAAATCATCAATACATAAAACGCATCCTAGCGCAATACATGCGCATGAACAATGAGCAGATAACTCAAATAAAAACTCCGTCAAGTATCCCGCAATCATCGGAGTCATAGTGAGGACACCAATGTCAAAATCCAAAACGAAACCAATATGATGTACTCAAACTATACATTTAAATATCGTTAAAACATCGGGAAGAGATGCATGCCAAAACCTTTTTAAGTTGTTATGCGATGCACGTAACACGGCACGGTGGCGGACGTTTATTGTAAGAAAATAGCTATGTCTATATATATCCTTTGTTTAATATGCACGTCTCACCGTTTTGAAAATAATTTAGAAGGGTTTCTTTGTTTTTAAACGTTTCGTGTCATCTCAGACACGTAGGTAAATACTGAGACTATAGCTCCCTTTTTGGGAATCCCTTCGATAGATATCAATGCATGCAAAGTATATCCAGGTACTGTCCTCTGACTAGTCCTGCTCAGTATGAAAACAAATAGTAGATATCATAAACTTCATCTCAAAGGGAAAACAAATACAAAATATGTACATGAATGCCACGTGCGTCTGGTGCGCACGGAAATCGAAATCAATGAAATGTGCCATACATGTGCACAGAAATAAAATCTAAGTGCAACAGGTGTGCACGAACACCTGTCAAGGGAAACTAGTGTGTCTGACAGCCAAAACTAGGTGCATCTGATATGCACGAAGAATCTCGATTGAGTGTACCTGGTGCGCATCAAAATTGCATCAAGCGCCCAAATATGCGCAAGAATCCAAATCCAGTGCACAAGGTGCATGAAAACAATATCGAATATCGCAATCGAAATCGACGGTATACAACACATCTCAATTCAAATCCAAATTAGGTATATCGTGGTATATAATCTCACAACCATGTGCATCAGCATGCACAAAATCGAATCAAAGTACTAAAAGTGTATGAAAACTATGCCGAAAGCATAAGTCAAATCACATGCATACCATAGGCATGAAATCAAAATCAACATCTCGAATGATATCCAATCAAAGTCCTGTGGTGCACAAAATCTCAATCATGCAATTAAATCGCTCAAAATATCAGGCATGGAATCAAAATCAACATCTCGAATGTCATCAATCAAAGTCGAGTGCAACTGTGGTGCACAAAATCTCAATCCAGTGCAACTAACATGCACGAATGGAAATCCCAATTGAGTGCATCCGGTGTGCACAAAACCATATCTCATATCATACGCTCAACATGCGCGAAAACCCAAATCAAGTACATCCGTCATGCACGAATGAAGGCTAAATCAAGGGCATCGAACATGCATTAATAAAATCTAAATCAAGTGCATCCAAATGCATGAATAAAATCTAAATCAAGTGCATCCAACATGCATAAATAAAATCTAAATCAAGTGCATCCGATACGCACAAAATCCAATATTAAGCGCCTAATATGCGCAAAAATCCAATCCAAGCACGTCAGTCCGTGAAAAATATTTAGTGCAGTAACATGCATGAAAACGAACATCAAGTGCAGACCCGCACAAAACACAATTCTGGTAACACAAATGTTCAAAGACATAAATCGGGTGCAACCAAGGTACGGAGAATAATTCCGATGCAACCAATGCACAAAATACCTAGCTGGTGCAACAAATGCTCGGAATATGAATCCGGTGCATCAAGTGCACGAAATACAATACAGTGCAACAATCGCACAAAAATACAAATATGGTGCATCAAGTGCACAAAATACCAACTCCAGTGCATCCAGTGCAGAAATATCAAATACAGTGCATCCAGTGCACGAAATGCCGAATACAGTGCATCCAGTGCATGAAATACCAAATACAGTGCATCCAGTGCACGAAATACCAAATACAGTGCATCCAGTGCACGAAATACAATATGGTGCAACAATGCACAGCATAAAAACCTAGTGTAACAACTGCACAAAATAAAAATCGGGTGCAACAAGTACACGGAAATGCATCAATAACTCAAATGCGTATAAAAAGCAACACTGAGTGTGCCAAAGTGTATAAAATCATAAACGCGTGCTACTCCGTGCACAAAACACATCTTCACGCACTGCAAGTACATGTAAGCTATACCGAGTGCAAAAACCAAATCGAGTGCATACCACCTGCACAAAAATCAAATCAGCTATATGCAATCCATGAAATCATAAACATGTACAGCCAAGGCACAAAACTGAATCAAGTGCAATAAACCTGCACAAATCATAAATCAACACAACGGTGTATAAAGCATATCTCAAGTGCAATAACTATGCACAAAACGTAAATACTCAGTAGGTGCAGCCATGGTGCACGAAAACAAATATCATGAAACTCAGTCATCAAAACTCAATCATGTGAATAGATCGCCCAAATACCGAAATCAAGTATGGCGGAATAGTCCCGCTCAAGCGCATCCTCTGAGAGTCTCTAGCCAACTGTCGTGGTCACTCATAACATGTCTCGTCGACGATGCCGAACTCTGGCCTGCTGGGTATGTGTAATAGGACCGCTCCTGGGTCCAAGTCTTCTCGTAAATTATTCCAGAAAGGTCCTGTTGAGGTCTCTCCCAAATCTCGTCTCTGCTGAACTGTCTAGAGGTTATCACCCTTTACTATATCTGTTTCTTATTCCGGAACGGCTGCATACTCATCGTGAGTCCTTCCGGAAGATATATCCATATACAATGCCTCTGCATGCGTATCACATCTATGATGTCGGCGGAGTGGAACGTCATCTCATCAAAATCTCGTACGAATCTCTTACTCCACTTTTCTCTAATGTCGAATGTTTCGGACTCGACACTTCGTGGCTGCATGGACTGCGCTCCAATAGCTATACTCATATCTGGAGTCTCCCAAGCAATGCATCCCATCACATGATATTCGAATGAAGTCGAACCTTTCGATCGATTCGTCAAAGTCCCATAATCCCACAAGAGCTCAACATCTTGAGTACAGTTTAAAGTATCGAGTACATATCACAGCACCGGTGGACCAGCAGTAGAAGGGCAAACCCAAGCCTCACTAATGGCACCGCGGAACTGCCGCAAACCCTAAGGTTCAAAGGCTTTCACATGGTCATTATGTCGAGTTAGGGTTTTCATTCTTCTAGACGGTCCATAGAATTGCTTGCATGTCTTTTCGAATACTTTAAACTTGGATTATGGGTTCTGATATTCGATTGCCTCTATCAACACTCAACGTACCTGCGTGAAGTCGTCTCTAGCTGGAATCAATCAATCTGATGACCTCGCATCGGGGTAAGCGAACGAGCCATATATCCTAGTCATTCATCCTCGGGTGACTAGCGATCTTCTGTCATATCTCTAAGTACAACTCGTACTGCAATAGCTCTATCATCTGGGGTGATATCTCGTCGTTCGCAGCAACTACTGGATCATTCTTCTGCATGCTGAACAGTGCATCAATCATCATGAATAGGCGATATATCAATGGTCATCATATTCTGGCTGGCCTCTATCAGTGGCTCAATCCTCTGGTGCTGATCTGCACGTCCGAGTAATCTCATAAAAGCGACCCATCAAAGGCTCATGGCGCGAAAAGACAAATAAATGATATGTCTATGCAATCGTGTGCCGCCGGAAATACGCCATGGTTAGTCCTCGTCAATGACGAGCTCGTGTTGACCGCAATTCTAGCCGTAGCTCTCCATGCCCGTACAACCGTGGTAACAAAACCATAAACTGGTACTGGAGGGGATAGATCATAGGAATGAATATAATACTGTGCAAGGAAATGTACATCCTAAGGCTTCTTAAGCGGAGTAGCATATCGTAAGTATGCCGTGGAATATACACACGGTACGTCACTCTACTAAAGTCGCCCACTCCATCAACCAAGGGTTATCCTACACTCAAAAGGTAAAACCTAACGCTCTGATACCAACTTTGTCATGACCCAAAAAGTACGGAACATGACCGACACTTAAACTACGAAACGTCTCGAGGCGTACGTAATCTAAGTAAGCCAAAACCCAGAAATCCAAACCAAGTAAAGCAGTAGAGTGAAGGAAAACCAATTTTAAAGCAAGAAGATTAACAACATAAGCCGAATTATGCATTTTTAAAATCTCAAATTTTTTCTGAAAATTTCGGCAGAGTTTCCTTTGTAAAAACTGACCCCAAACGGGTACAAACCTGATAAAGCATATATAATGAATAAAGGCATCCCCAAGCGGGAGCTAGCCCTTCGTCAATTGACGGTCACAATCACGCAAGCAATATAATATACTACGCCGAAGGGCGAGAATCAAAACTCAAAAGAAAGCCCATATCCACCAGAAACCATAATAATACAAGCGCGACTCTAAGATCGAAAGAATATAAACCGGTCTTCTAGTTCTATCAAATAAACAAGTCTGGTTGATGAAGTTTTTACTAGATACAACTGAATAATAAATATACAATGGTGGTCACGATGCAAGTGAACCCACCTACCAAAGCAATCACCCGAAATGAAAGCAGTGTGCCAGCAAGCCGTCAAGATACCTGTACGGCAAAACCTGCAAGAAACTGTGGCACAACGGGGGTGGGTTGCCAATTCGTGAGTAGAAAATATCACAGAGCAGAAATCACATGTATGGCGCTATCCTAGGTCATATCAAGTAATATCCTCAAATAATATCCTGATCCATCTACATATAAGTGCAATACTACGTGCTCGTGTCAGTGCCTCAGATAGCAACATATCTTATATATAATGTATGAATGCATTACGAATGGAAATAGAATACATCATGAGTGAGACAACTGTTGTCTTTATTTAATGAGATTCCTTTATGTATATAAATTGAATATCATCAATGAAATCAACAGAGAAATCAGTGTCAAGTATCGACACAAAACATGAATCTCAATATCTCAGGCTTCGGCTATACGGACTGGCCTGTATCATCAAATCTCAATATCTCAGTGTCTCAAATCTCAATATCTCAATATCCCAATACCTCGGGCTCCGTCAGTCCGGATCGGCCCATATCATCCGTTATACGACCACGAACAGTATCCTCCGGATATCCGCCGTGCCAAACAATCACAGGTAAGCAGTCTTCCCCTGCAAGGCTCATCGTCTACAACTCGAGCTTCTTGCCCCGGGGTACCATACCAGGTCCACCATGTACCCGCAGACGGTTCATCCAACTCCTCGAATCGGGTCTCGAAAACCATCTCAGAACCGAGAAAACATCATGGTGGACAATACTCATCATATCAAGGAAAAACCGCATCTATCTCTTTAAAAAAAATCATCAGTTTATAAAACTTTCACATGCAGTTTCCAAATCCAGAAATCTCAAGAAGGATCCGAAATCATAAAAATCATGATATCAATAAACAGTGAATGTTAGTTATATGTATGCCCTAGAGGCCATTACTGTACATTGGATGTATATTGTAGTGGATGCTGGGACATATATAGGGAGGACTTTCTTGCTCGACATGATAGTATGCTATCTGGTTGATCTTTACCTTAACGTGTACACTGTTTGTCTCTCTGTTACATGTTGGTAAAGCCCTTAGGATGTGTACTTGACTACCTGGACTATGATGCGGATCATACTAGTAGGGACATGGTAGTCCATAAGTACATCCTTCAAAGTCCCTAGTCGTGGGTGTATCGAGACGGGGCATCGATATACCAGAGTAGACTAGCGTATACCTTCTCGACCCATACAGATGGGCGATGGATGATCCCATATCCATTGGTGTTTGACATCAGAGATGATATACGAGTGCTCAGTAGAGACTGGGTACACTGGACGGACTCGCCGAGAACTCCCAGATGGTATTATACCTCACGTCAGATGGCAGTTCTCTGGTGACACTGGTACAGAGTAGTCTGTTGACCCGAGATCGTCATAGAGTCTTGTGTGGTTCCCACTGTGCTTTGATTTCCATCTTACCACGTCCAAGAGGGCGTGCAAAATGGTGGTTTTTGGGTACAGTCCCGAGTCACATGGAGGCAATGAGCGATAGGAGGGGATTCGTCTCTCCCGGTATAGGGAGTTGATGTTGTGCTGTGTTCGATTGGCTATAACAGGAAATCCCTGGCCAGGGTTGCTGAGATTTACTGGTAAGTGTTACCAGTAGTTTCTCGAATTGTTATAGACCTCATATCGACACGACTTATCGAGCTATTGGGGTCTGACGTTTACCACCCCTAGGCAGGATATGCGACATATCAGACGATCAGACCGGACTGTACGGTAGTGTTACTGGTTGGATTCACTGAAGTGTGAGCGGGCTTGCTCGTCAATCTTCAGATCGCTCAATACCCGGGTGGCCATTACGTTTGGCAGACCGCTTGCGGCTTGTGGGTGATTGATATGATCATCATCTGCTGCCGGCGTATTGACGAGTCTTTAGAGTCCTACACAGAGGTTTCCTGGCTCAAGCGAAACGAAATAGGAGCGCATATGAGATATGTGCGGGACCGAGAATAATGCGTGTATGTGATACCGTATTCTATTCTCGCGATAAATGTATCGATTGGTTGTATGCGATATAACCTAGTTATCGATTCAAGCGTTGATTCGATAAGCCGATATATTGTATACTAGTCGGTTGTGTGCGACATGACCGGATCATTGAATCAAGTGTTGATTTAATGATTTAATGTATAATTATATATTTGATATATTAATTTGCATCAACTAGTATCGGTTCACTTTAAAATGGATTTTCTCACTCGGATGTGCGCATTATATATGTGATATGATTTTGTGCACTTGCTTGTATCATGTTTGATGATACATGCTTTTTGGTTAAGTGTAAAGTATTAAACCTTGGTTAATGAAATGGTTAGGGTTTATTATTTGTTATTCATTTATCTTATTTAATTATCCATTTATTTTTGATAAATGAATAAAAGAAAAGAGAAAAGAATGGTGGCTAATTTTGTTTTATGTTGAAGCTTCTTGAAGCTTTGATCAAGTCAACCATTCTTATCTCATCCTTAACCCTAACCATTCCCACTAACCCTAGGTTAATTCTCTACACTTGACCATGGTTTAGATTATGATAAGTTTTGATTTTTCTTTTCATTTTTAAATAACTTATGATATTCCTCATCTTCTTCTTCTTCTTCACTTCAAGAAAGAAGCTTGCATCCATCAATGGTGATTGATGAATTTGAGTGAGAAATCCAAAACTAAAGTCTACCCACTTCCTATTTCTTCATCCTCTACCTCTTGCCAAGTAGTAGAGTGTGTTTTCTTCACAAGTTTCTTGACTTGGTGAAGTCGGAGCTTGATTTAGCGATGCCTCGACGTAGATCATCTTCGGCATGGACATCGACGACCTAGCTTGCCCATTCTCCGACGAAGCCGACGCTAGAGCCCGGATTTGATTTGGACAGCGGAGAGGACTTCGTTGCGGAGCTATGGAGGTGGAGCACCGGATCTATAAAGGTTGTATTTCCGTATTCCCTTAGTTAAGTGTTAACTAGTTATCTTTTCGCCTAGTTTTCTAGCAAACGATCCGTAGTCGGGTTTCTCGGCACCGTTAAAATTTTAATTTGGCATGATCGATGCCTTGTGAGACCTCATTAGGGTGCCTAAGAACCCTACAGTGGTATCAGAGCCTAGCTAGAGCCTTAGGCGAAGTCTAGACGGAATTTGAAACCCGATCGAACCCGAAACCCCAAATCAAAATTGCTCTCTGGAAATTTTCTAAAATCGTGGATTTTTCCAAATTAAAAATTGCTAAAAAATTCAGCAGGGAAAAATAAGAATTACGGTGCAAAAAGTTTCTGGTGAACAGTAAATTTCGCGGCGGATCCGCGGCAAAAGCATGGCTTCTGCGGCGGATCAGCGGCCCCTTGATGACGTCAGCCCTGTTCCTTTGCACAGTAATTCCTAGTTCAAAGAGCTGAGTTTTCTGGGAATTTTTAATATTTATTCAAGAGTTGAATTTTTCTGCTGTGTTTTTGGGGATTCGGTGTTTCGATCGGAGTATCAAATTTTGTCTGTGTGGCTTTCCGAATAAATTTTTAGAATATGTTAAAAAGTTCGACCGGATATAAATACCCAATTTTTCCCCTGTCGGGAAATTTCCAAGTGTTGGATTTTTCCGTAGTTTAACGACGTTCTAAGTAGTGCAAGTAACGCGATGGTCCCTCTAGAAGACAACAAACCTTAACTCGATTATGTGACCGTCTTGAACTGCCCTTTGAACCTTCGGGTTTGGGGCAGTACGGCGTGCCACATGTGAGGCGTTGGCTTGACCCTTCTACGGCTGGACCGTCGATACTGAGGCACGAACTGAATGTTGTTAGACTTATTTCATGTGTTGATCTGTATCGGGAAAACTTGGGTGTTCGAATGTTCAATCGGAAAGTTTAACATTTTCTAATTATCTGGAATGGGATACAATAATTGGAATTCACAAGAAGTTATGAGATAACTGAATGAATGTTATAAACATAGCAATTTAGTCTCACTTGATCGGTTGCCACGGAATTTTGATGTGATCAAAAGTCCGTCGCAATCACGTAGCGTACGCGGATACTCGCCGGGTAAACTTAATAGACAGCCTCACCCCATAGCCCCGACCAAGTGACTGTAGGAGAACCCCGTCGCCGAAAGCATCCGTTCGGGTGCTCGCGGTAGCGGTGTTCCGCCTTGGTGCACTTCGTCGACGGTATCAGGGGTGCTGCCGCCTACTGAAGTTTGCGACGAGTATTCGATCAGTTTTTCGGGAATCTTGTTGAATTGCCCGACTTGATATTGAAAAGTGTTTTCGATAATGAGACTAAAATGCGGGGTTTATAATTGTTAGGCATGCGATGTCTAAGTAATTCATTTGGTCAGGCATGCGATGTCTGAGGTAGTTGCGGATTCCAACTGTTGTAGTTTTACACTTTCTTTTCTGTGACCGTAAGTGTAATATGTGATATCGCCGGTTTCGTTGCTATATGTCAACGACAATTGGGATGGACATATTTACTTACGTTGATGACATGTGATGTTATGTGTTGCTGGATATGTTATATTGGATCGTCGTGTTTGAATAGCCGGGGGGTTTTATGTGAGATGAGTGTTTTTCATTTTCATTCATGTAAAAACTTGTATGTAATATTCTTTTATTTGGGGCGCTTCCAGGTTGCGGAAGTTGTCACCGTTTGTATATTATTTACTTTCCCGCACTAGGATAGACCCAAGGAGGAGAGCACAAGTAACCGGGTTCTGGGATCCAGTGGGAGACCAACTCAAGGAGTCGAGTCCGGGTCTCCTAACTCCAGAATTGGTAGGGTTGCTTGCCGCTCTCGTAGGGGTCTAGGGGTGTGGGTTTGGCTATTCATCACGACCGTGGAATCCGTGTTTTATACTGGCTCGTATTGAAAACACGGGCGTCCTAGTATATCCAATATTTCCTATGTTTCTTCTGCTGCGATATCTGTGATGTGATCATGTGATGTTCTCTGATAGATACAGTATATAGTATATATGATATATTATATAGACGTTACTTATGTTTTACACCCGTGCTAGCCCTGCCCCGCTCTGCCGTTAGTTACCTAACCTAACGGTGCACGAGGGGACATCGAGGCGAATGCGGATGGCATAAGTGTATGTCGTATTTATCTGTAATGTTTAGGTACTTAAATGATGGGACTTCATTAATGTGATTAATGAAAATAAAAGAAACCTAAGATGTTGTAGAATCGAATTTCAAAATAAAACAGGTAGCTACAGTTCTTGCTTTGCACAGCGGTATATGTGATATATCCTGCACCTTATTCGATAAGGAAAGGACCGAGATCCCTTCACCGGGAGTGACTCCTTTAGCAATAACTGGCAGATGCTACACACTCGGTTTGACTTTTGATTGCTTTTAAGAGTTTTTGCTTTGCACAGTGATATATATGATATATCCCGCACCTCATTCGACGAGGAAAGGACCGACGATCCCTTCACCGGGAGTGACTCCTTTAGCAAAACTAGAAAAGCCTCAAAAACACTCCATTTCAAAATTCGTTTGATTCTACAACGATATAAAGTTCATTACGCAAAAGGTTTTCTTAAAAACCTGTCGTAGCCCTCCGTCATTTCAGATAGATAATAGTTAGTATTCGTGCTGCGTTTGTTGACTCAGTCAAGGCGTAGTGTGCGGTAGCTGATTATTGCTTACCTGCAAAGCATATGATGAGATTGGATTAGGGTAGTCGTGCGGCCTTGTTGACTCAGTCAAGGGTCGTGCGGGTGGGTTTAATTCAATCGAGAAATGATGGGTTGAACTTTACTTGCGGTCTATGGTTTGTTGACTCAGTCAAGGTCATAGATCGCATGGGGCAAAATTTTATCGGGAATTTCAAGTGTTGAGATTTGCAATGAGATTGCATACCTTCTATGAGATAGTTGGATCCCGATACCCGCTGCGAGTAAGAGTTACTCCTGGGAGAGTTTTATACATTACAATTAGCCGATCAAGTAGGTGTCTAGAAAGGTGTCAACGGGGTTACGCCTCTGGGAAAACGAGGTTTACATTAATTAGGTTCGTGCGAAAGCACGGGGGACCTCCCTCAAAGTACCGACACTGGCCTGGCTGAAAGATTGGCGAACTTGTAGTGTGTAATTAATCCCGGCTAGTCTTTCCTTTTAGGGTTTGAAGGAAGATTTGATAAAAAGCAGTGGGAGCCATCCTGATTAGATAAAATAATAACCAATCTATTCTTGCAAGAGCGCACGCTGAGTGTTTTCTTCTCTCTCTCTCCAGGTAGCGACCATATCACGCCTTAATCAAGATAATAATACGGAATATTGAACGAACCCGCTTGTTATACTGAGCTGGGGAACGTTGGTCCCGCTCCAACTTATTATTGTTATAAGACAGAGCAGGAAATTGGGGATTACCAGAATTCCCGTGCCGCCCAAACGAAGAGAGTGCATGCTGATGCATCATCTTCGGGTGTGTTCATTACAGAGAACTGTTTCTCAGTATCCTTTACGTCCTGGGTATGTGATACCAGATCAGGATCCCTGATATGTAATCTGTTACATAGGGCTACAGTTAGGTAGAGAACTGAGAACGGGTGATAAGTTTCATGAGGCAGAAAACGGGGCAAGAGTTGCAGCCAAGTCTGTCGGTCACTGTCACCCTGTATTACCAATACATTGATTCTGAACGAATGTTATTAGATACCGAACCTGATATACAAAATCATATCACTCTCTTTATTAGTAAAGAAATGATAAAATTTTGTATTGTTGGATAATGTTTTGAACATTTCCTATATCAAAAGTTGATCGGTTCAGGCACGTTATCTAAAAACATTGATGTTCTAAATCAAACTACAGTTCTTAGTATACGGATCACACACAAGAGGAAGAGTTCAGAAATGAACGAATTCTTCTTGAGGCATTGTAGACTAGGTCAGATCAATGTGACCCGACTAGCTAGAGTTACATATAGATGCATATTTAAATCAGTTTGAACTTACATCTTGTGAAACTCGCCAGTCATGTCACAAAGATAACATGACCATAGCTCCGTTTACTGGAAATAGAGAAAGAGTTAATAAACTCTTGGGATGATACATGTTGATGTATGTAGGTCCCTTGTCTACACATGCCAAGACCGGTTCTTTATACTTCATTACATTCTCTGATAATCTCTCAAGATTCAGACATACGTTCCTGTTGAAACATAAGTCCGAACCTTTTGAGATATTCACAGAATATAAGTTAGAAGTAGAGAACCAATACGGGTATAAGTATTATGTCCTATGATGAGATCAAGGAGGAGAATACTTGAGCACGGAAATACTGGACTAGTCTAAAGGAGAATGAGATTCTCTCTCAGCATTACTCCTCCGTATACACCATAGCACGATGGTATATCGGGGCGGAGCAATCACACCCTATGTGATAAGGTGTGCTCTATGATGAGTACTACTGAGTTACCTAATTCCTTTAGGGTGTTATGCACTTGAGAAGCTGCATACCTATTGAATAGGGTTCCAATCAAATCAGTTGCCTACCGCTTCATATGTGATATGGAAAGGAAAGAGCCCATATCTTAAGTTGGTTAAGATTTGGGGTTGTCCGGCCTATGTCTAAAAGCAAAATCCGGACAAGCTCGAGGCAAGGTCTGTTATGTAGAACTGGAAATGTTCCAGCTATACAAACTACAGCAGATGATTTGGTAGAACCAAAGGATTCAGTAGATTCCAACGAACCTTAGCCTCTCCGCCGATCTAGTAGGGTTCCTCACCTGCCTGAGAGATACTTCTGTTTCTCTATGACAGTGGGAGCGAAGATTGCATCATGAGATGATGACCCAACTAGTTTCGAGCAGGCCATCGAGAGTGACGACTCTGTAAGAATGGCTGGATGCTTAGCGATCTGAGATGGAATCCTTATACACCAACAAAGTATGGACTTTGGTTGCTATATCTGAAGGGTTAAATCCCCATCAGTAGCAAGTATATCTTGAGAAGATTACTTGGTGTACTTGGAAAAGTTGAGACTTTCAAAGCTAGACTTGCTAAAGGTTTGCATCATTGACCATATATGGATCATAATGATAAAACCTTTTCAAGTATCTATGCTTAAGTCCATCCAGATCCTACTTACCACGGCTACATACCATGACTACGATATCTGGTGGTTGGGTGTCATGACTGCTTTTCTAAATGATATTTTAGAAGAGTGCGTCTATAAGTACACAGCCAGAGGGCTTCGTAGACAGTGGGAGCAGCGGAAACGTGTGCAAGATGCTTTATAGGATAAAGCAGGCATCGCGGAGTTGGAACATCTGTTTTGATGGATTAGTCAAAGATGTTGACATCATCAATATGGTAGATGAACCTTGTATAAACAAAAAGGGTAGTAGGGAGTATGGTAACGATCCTCGTAGAGTACGTGGATGACATACTCTTGATAGGGAAGGAGTTTCCTATGCTACGCTCGATCAATCTCCGCTTATCACTATGATTCTCCATATAGGATCAAAATGATACCTCCTAAATCCTGAGTTTTGGATCTATGAGATAGATTTAATTGGATGTTAGGATTCTCACTAGTTGTAGTAAGATGGTATCAATTGATCCTGGGGAGAATCACTGGAAGGGTTCCAGGGTGATAAAGACGACTGAATGTCGGTCGCAGGCATTGTCTTTACCCTCAGTAAAGGGACGGTATGTTGGAAGAGTTCCAAGCTAGATACCGTGGCATACTAGACGATAAAGGCAGGATACATCGCTACTAAAGATGCTACCAAAGAGGCTGTTTGGGTGTATATGGTTCATGAGATGAACTATGTTCCTCCCATTGTGTGACAATGGAGTTGTGGCTTATGCCAAGGAACGCAGGTCCCATCAGTGATCCAGACATATTCTAAGGCAGTGTCGCCTGATCATGGAGATAGTTGATCTCCAGGGTGATCGAGGTTTGGAGAGTAGACTAAGAGGACAACACAGCGGATCCACTCACAAAGGCCTGTTTCCAGAGAGAGACTTTTATGGGATGGTTGAGTATGAGATACTACAACCACTGCTACAGATGGCCCTAGTGCAAATGGGAGATTGTTAGTTATATGTATGCCCTAGAGGCCATTACTGTACATTGGATGTATATTGTAGTGGATGCTGGGACATATATAGGGAGGACTTTCTTGCTCGACATGATAGTATGCTATCTGGTTGATCTTTACCTTAACGTGTACACTGTTTGTCTCTCTGTTACATGTTGGTAAAGCCCTTAGGATGTGTACTTGACTACCTGGACTATGATGCGGATCATACTAGTGGGGACATGGTAGTCCATAAGTACATCCTTCAAAGTCCCTAGTCGTGTAGGGGTGTAAACGAGCCGAACTCGAGCCAGCCAAGCTCGGCTCGAGTTCGGCTCGTGGTTCTTTTTGTCGGCCCAAGTCCGGCTCGTTTAGTTAATCGAGTTAGAGATGCTCGGCTCGAGTCCGGCTCGATTAAACATGCCCAGCTCGTCTTCGGTTCATTTATGGCCCATTAACTAAACGAGCCGAGTTCACGAGCCGAGCTCAACTGAGCTCGTTTAGAGCTCGTTTGTGAGCTCGGCTCGTTTTCAGCTCATTTACTTATATTAATAGTATCTTCCAAGAAAAACACATAATTAACTATAACGCTTAAAACTCAGGGTTTTGAGATATGGAAAAATTAAAAACCATTAACATCTAGGGCATTGAATGGGTCTAAGTGCTGGGTTTTATATTTATCTCAGTACACTTTATATACTGTCATTTAATTGAATTAAGTGTTCTGAGAGTTGTATAGAATCTGCTATATATTACATATTACTGTTTTTTTTTCAAACTGTGTAACCCGGCCGAACCCGAGTCAATACCGAACGAGCCTAGCTGAGCTCGAGTCCGGCTCGTTTAATAAACGAGCCAGGCTTTCTGGCTCATGTCCGGCTCGTTAATAAATGAACCGAATTTGAACGAGCTGATACCGAGCCGACCCTTAATCGAACCCGAGCTGGCTCGTTCAATTACCACCCCTATAGTCGTGGGTGTATCGAGACGGGGCATCGATATACCAGAGTAGACTAGCGTATACCTTCTCGACCCATACAGATGGGCGATGGATGATCCCATATCCATTGGTGTTTGACATCAGAGATGATATACGAGTGCTCAGTAGAGACTGGGTACACTGGACGGACTCGCCGAGAACTCCCAGATGGTATTATACCTCACGTCAGATGGCAGTTCTCTGGTGACACTGGTACAGAGTAGTCTGTTGACCCGAGATCGTCATAGAGTCTTGTGTGGTTCCCACTGTGCTTTGATTTCCATCTTACCACGTCCAAGAGGGCGTGCAAAATGGTGGTTTTTGGGTACAGTCCCGAGTCACATGGAGGCAATGAGCGATAGGAGGGGATTCGTCTCTCCCGGTATAGGGAGTTGATGTTGTGCTGTGTTCGATTGGCTATAACAGGAAATCCCTGGCCAGGGTTGCTGAGATTTACTGGTAAGTGTTACCAGTAGTTTCTCGAATTGTTATAGACCTCATATCGATACGACTTATCGAGCTATTGGGGTCTGACGTTTACCACCCCTAGGCAGGATATGCGACATATCAGACGATCAGACCGGACTGTACGGTAGTGTTACTGGTTGGATTCACTGGAGTGTGAGCGGGCTTGCTCGTCGATCTTCAGATCGCTCAATACCCAGGTGGCCGTTACGTTTGGCAGACCGCTTGCGGCTTGTGGGTGATTGATATGATCATCATCTGCTGCCGGCGTATTGACGAGTCTTTAGAGTCCTACACAGAGGTTTCCTGGCTCAAGCGAAACGAAATAGGAGCGCATATGAGATATGTGCGGGACCGAGAATAATGCGTGTATGTGATACCGTATTCTATTCTCGCGATAAATGTATCGATTGGTTGTATGCGA
Organism: Agapanthus africanus; assembly: GCA_030015575.1. Lineage (NCBI taxonomy): Eukaryota > Viridiplantae > Streptophyta > Magnoliopsida > Asparagales > Amaryllidaceae > Agapanthus > Agapanthus africanus. The sequence goes on from JASDDO010000026.1 coordinate 138,660,633, forward strand.
TATAACCTAGTTATCGATTCAAGCGTTGATTCGATAAGCCGATATATTGTATACTAGTCGGTTGTGTGCGACATGACCGGATCATTGAATCAAGTGTTGATTTAATGATTTAATGTATAATTATATATTTGATATATTACTTTGCATCAACTAGTATCGGTTCACTTCTCACTCGGATGTGCGCATTATATATGTGATATGATTTTGTGCACTTGCTTGTATCATGTTTGATGATACATGCTTTTTGGTTAAGTGTAAAGTATTAAACCTTGGTTAATGAAATGGTTAGGGTTTATTATTTGTTATTCATTTATCTTATTTAATTATCCATTTATTTTTGATAAATGAATAAAAGAAAAGAGAAAAGAATGGTGGCTAATTTTGTTTTATGTTGAAGCTTCTTGAAGCTTTGATCAAGTCAACCATTCTTATCTCATCCTTAACCCTAACCATTCCCACTAACCCTAGGTTAATTCTCTACACTTGACCATGGTTTAGATTATGATAAGTTTTGATTTTTCTTTTCATTTTTAAATAACTTATGATATTCCTCATCTTCTTCTTCTTCTTCACTTCAAGAAAGAAGCTTGCATCCATCAATGGTGATTGATGAATTTGAGTGAGAAATCCAAAACTAAAGTCTACCCACTTCCTATTTCTTCATCCTCTACCTCTTGCCAAGTAGTAGAGTGTGTTTTCTTCACAAGTTTCTTGACTTGGTGAAGTCGGAGCTTGATTTAGCGATGCCTCGACGTAGATCATCTTCGGCATGGACATCGACGACCTAGCTTGCCCATTCTCCGACGAAGCCGACGCTAGAGCCCGGATTTGATTTGGACAGCGGAGAGGACTTCGTTGCGGAGCTATGGAGGTGGAGCACCGGATCTACAAAGGTTGTATTTCCGTATTCCCTTAGTTAAGTGTTAACTAGTTATCTTTTCTCCTAGTTTTCTAGCAAACGATCCGTAGTCGGGTTTCTCGGCACCGTTAAAATTTTAATTTGGCATGATCGATGCCTTGTGAGACCTCATTAGGGTGCCTAGGAACCCTACAGTGAATACCGGCATAAATCTCCATAATACTGCATGACCAATCAATATATTGATGTATCTGATATCATGCAATAATGCAATAGTTAAACTAGCATATGTAAGCCATAACATATTGCAACTATCAACTAGCAAGCTATGTCAATGAATAGTATTCTCTAAAGTGTACGTGACATAGCAATTACCGATGATGATATGTGTGAGCCGGCAAGCAGGTGTACGTGGAACATACGCATCATCGGTAATGGCGCTGGTGTCATGATAGCAGGGTTTCATAATAATTACAGATAACATATGTACAAGCATGCAATGCGATGAAATATCATGAATATACAGAAAGTGATGTAGTAACAGCAACCCTGAAAAATATACCTACCCGATATATGAGTCATACAGTTTGGTATTTAAATTACTCACAATTCTCCACTTTTGAAAATGAGTATGACTCGAGCCCGGTCAAAAGGGTAAGGGAATCCACCTAAGTCTGAGTCGATCTATATATATATCTAGTAGTCGGTGATCTCGCCTCAATAGTATTACATACGATACAATAAATAATATGACATTCTCGAGTCAAGAGTGCGGATCTAACATCATAACTATATCTCGTACGGTAAATCTATCGTACGGCATCCCAAATCTGGGTACGGGTCAAATATCATATTTATCTCATTACTCATCTGATATCCTTATCATCATATGCTATGAACTGGGGTATAGATCTAAGTCTAGTAAAACTAATACCATCAACAAATATATGTGCGTGTGTCTGAAACACATCGCCTAAAGATCCGCTATAATCTCCTGTCGTATCTCATAGTACGAACCAAATCACATCAACTCGTCTCCAAGTACCACATATTATCCTCAACATCCGTGTATACGTGTATGTATATGTATGTGTGTGTGTGTGTGTGTAAGCACCAATACAACCACATATACATATATATATATACATATGACGTATACACCCAAAACAATATCTTGTGTGTGTATATGTGTGTACAACCTTACTCTAGGGTTCACGACTAAGAAACCAACTAAATCCTTTCTTCGATTCTTGCTAACACTAACCCATGATCTCCTAATGCTTTTCTTTCTAAGGTTCATATCTCGCAATAACCCATAAATGTATCTCTATACCACGTCACATCACAATCTTATGAATTTGCAGGGGTGCTATACGCCATCTACCCGACTTCCCCCGTAGATATAAATCTACTCATCTTGCTCTTGCTTGCCGATGTCGATGTCTACATGCTCGTCCTTGTTGCGCCGAGCCCACTCGAGGATACCTACAAGGATATCACATGACATCGTAAATAGAAATAAAGTTCGAAAACCAAATCAGCACGCGTATCGTTCATAGGTCAAAACCTATGGCCTAAGCATGCAAAACACAATCAGTAACCCTAGTCGTTGACGTTCAGACTCCATACGACGGGAACACAAATCCACATACTAAGTTCAAATTTTTTAAAAAGCCGCAAACGAAATCAGAAATCTTGAAATTTAGCTGCAGATTTTACCCTAGGCCAAATTAGCCAAAATTGCATATGTCAAGGGTCTAGTTTACTGGAGATAAAGCCATAGAACAAAAATGAACACAAATGGTCCCACCCTGGCCTCAATTTGCAGCCAGATAGATTAAATTTGCGGCCAGAACATGGAGGGGGTGGCTCAGGTTTTCATGGTAGTTTCTAGGTTGCCTGCATGACTCACAGTAATCGCTAAATAATTTTTAGGGTCCCCGGGTGTTGGCAGATTCCAAAATACCCTCACAATTCACACAATTATCCGATGTCGGGGTTTCTAAGTCCGTGTTTCGGGTTCTATTCTCTGTTCTAGGTCAGTAAAAACCTCACTCAAGTCTTATTAACAACCACTATATCACCACAACACCACTCAACCCTAATCCTTCTCTAGAAATTTTCTAACATCACTAATCAATGCAAATTTAACTCTAAACTACTATAAGGTGCTATTAGACTTTAAATTAAACTAGATGGAAGAATTTATACCTCACTTGGGCAACCCAAGAAAAACCCTAGCTCCCTAATGGTGTCAAAATCCTACTTTGCTTGGTCCATTGTGTAGAGGGTGAAGAGGGGATCACTTTTAATGAAAGGGGTTTAGGGTTTTGATGGAGATTTGGAGATGATTTCTTGGGGTGAAGATGGAGGGAGATGAGATTGAAGGAGGAGAAGAAAATGATGTAAAAATGGTGGAGAAAGAGAATGTGGCAGCCCTCTCTCTCCTCTCTTATTCTCACCCACTCTCTCACCAATTACCCTTTTGGTATTCCTCTTTTCTTTTCTTTTCTCTTTTAAAACCAAATCACAATAATACCCACAAAACAACACAAATGAAACAACATGTAACCAAATGCAACACAACATGGTGCACTAGCCATGAAAAACTGTAAAAACACGGATTTGGCCTAATCGCGATTAGTAGTGCACTAATCGGGTTTTCATTTAAACTGCATATAATAAATCTTAAAAATGCCAAATCCTTTAAATATATTTTAAATGAATAAATCATTTTAATTCCTAATTATTTCATAATTATTGGTATATATTTATACCCTTTTTTGAAAACCCTAATTTCGCAAATCGGACAGTTTTCGGGAAATATATTATTTTAATATTAAATTCCAAAAATAATATTTTATATTTTCTGAAATGTTACAGACAAGCACGAGTGTTCTCTTTAACTCCGTAGGATGCGCAGGCAACCAATGCCATTGTGACAGATACCTTGCCAGTATGTTCTTTCGACGCGCGGGTATTATTCAACCCAGGTTCCACACATTCGTATGTATCTACACACTTTGCACCGATGTTGGGCTATGAGTCATCATTGCTAGATCAGCCGCTTGTTGTTATTACTCCGGTAGGCGAGTCGTTTGTCGCTCGTTTTGTGTTTCGTTTATGTTCCGTTCGTATCGGGAAGAGGGATTCATCGGTTGATTTGATTCTCCTCGATATGTTGGACTTTGATGTTCTTCTGGGCATGGTCTGGCTAGCCACTTTTTATGCATCTGTGGACTGTCGTGAGAAGGCAGTCAGATTTAGATTTCCGGGGGAGCCAGTCCTTGTTATTCAGGGAGACTGCAGCGTCACCCTTCCCAACTTGATTTCGTCTTTTCGCGCCGGTCAGCTCTTATGGAAGGGATGTCAGGGATTCTTAGCATATGTTTATGATACTCGAGCTGCAGAGGTTCCTTTGGACCAGATCCCGATTGTGTGTGAGTTCCCTGATGTTTTCCCTGACGAGCTGCCTGGACTACCGCCTGAGCGCGATGTTGAGTTTTGCATCGATTTGATCCCCGACACGGGGCCTTTTTCCATACCGCCTTATCGGATAACCCCGGCGGAGCTTAGAGAGCTAAAGGATCAGTTGCAGGATTTGTTAGATAAAGGGCTTATTTGACCTAGTGTATCTCCGTGGGGTGCTCCTGTCCTGTTCGTCAAGAAGGACGGCAGTTTGCACTTATGCATTGATTACCGCCAGCTGAACGGGGTTACCGTACGGAACAGATATCCCTTACCACGTATCGATGATTTGTTCGACCAGCTTCAGGGTGCGGGATACTTTTCGAGGATTGACTTGCGATCGGGTTACCATCAGTTGTGGGTGCGGCATGAAGATATTCCAAGGACGGCTTTTCGCACACGTTACGGGCATTATGAGTTTTGGTGATGTCGTTCGGACTCACCAATGCACCAGCCACGTTTATGGATTTGATGAACCGTATTTTCAGGCTGTATCTAGATCGGTACATCATCGTGTTTATTGACGACATTTTGGTGTATTCCCAGAGCCGAGAGGAGTACGAGCAGCACCTGCGGCTCACATTGCAGACTTTGAGGGAGCACCAGCTGTTCGCGAAATTTTCTAAGTGAGCGTTTTGTCTTGACATCGTTGATTTCTTGGGTCACGTGATTACGAGAGATGGCATATGTGTGGACCCGAAGAAGATCGAGGTCGTTCAGTATTGTCCCTGACCAGCATCAGTTACAGAGATCCGCAGCTTCCTGGGCCTGGCTGGCTACTACCGACGATTTATTCAAGACTTCTCCCGTATCGCTGCACCGTTGACCGGGTTGACCCGGAAGGGAGTTCCTTTTGATTGGACCGAGGCGTGCGAGCATAGCTTCCAGCAGTTGAAGACTCGTCTGACTACTGCACCAATGTTGTCATTGCCTTCGGGATCGGGTGGATTCATGGTTTATTGCGACGCTTCTTGAGTAGGACTAGGTTGCGTGTTGATGCAGTACGACAGGGTTATAGCGTATGCTTCTCGACAGCTGAAGACACACGAACAGAATTATCCTACTAACGATTTAGAGATGGCTGCAGTAGTGTTTTCACTCAAGATCTGGAGACATTACCTATACGGAGAGTCATTCTGGATATTCACGGACCACAAGAGCTTGAAGTACATATTTCAGCAGCGAGACCTGAATCTGAGACAGCGCCGTTAGATGGAGCTGGTGAAAGACTATGATTGCGAAATCCTTTACCATCCGGGCAAGGAGAACGTGGTGGCAGATGTTTTGAGTCAGAGTCCTGGAGGTAGTTTATCTTGTTTGAGCGCCGTGCAGAAGCAGTCGTTAGTAGATTGGCAGATTCTATGCGACAGCCAAGTGGAGTTCGAGTTCACTCCGACCGGGGCACAACTTGCGCATATTCGTGCGCGTCCGCAGTTGCTTGACCGTATTCGAGAGGCGCAGCCCAGTGATGACCATCTTTCAGAGATCATGGATCAGATTAGGCAGGGCAGAGATTCCGAGTTCGTGATCAATGATCAGGGGGTACTGCGATTTGGGACTCGATTGTGCGTACCAGATTCTGAGGGACTGCGGCGTGAGATTCTTGAGGAAGCGCATAGATCGATTTATAGCGTTCATCCAGGTTCTACCAAGATGTACCATGACCTGAGAGATTTTTTATTGGTGGGACGGAATGAAGAAGGACGTCACAGACTTCGTGTCGAGATGCCTGACTTGTCAGCAAGTCAAGGCCGAGCACCAGAGGCCCGCGGGAGAGTTGCAGCCTTTGCCCATTCCGGAGTAGAAATGGGAGAAGATTTCTATGGATTTCATTGTGGGTCTACCTAGGACTAGTCGAGGGTACGACTCCATTTGGGTGATCATGGATCAATTGAAGAAAGCGGATCACTTCCTGCCAGTGAAGACCACTTTCGGTTTTGCTCGGTATGCCCAGATTTACATCGACGAGATCGTACGGTTGCATGGCGTCCCGACTTGTATCGTGTCAGACCGAGGCACCCAGTTTACCAGCCAACTATGGCAGAGACTTCAGGAAGCGTTGGGCACCCGTTTGAGTTTCAGCACATCATTTCATCCGCAAACCGATGGCCAGTCAGAGCGGACTATTCAGACTCTCGAGGACATGCTCCGAGCGTGCGTTTTAGACTTCGGTGGTAGCTGAGATCATCATTTACCCTTAGTGGAGTTCTTCTAAAACAATAGCTTCCAGGATACTATTCAGATGGCACCTTTCGAGGCCTTGTATAGGAGGAGATGTAGATCGCCCGTCTGTTGACAGAGCTCAGCGAGAGCAGTATTTTGGGGCCGCAGATCATGCAGGAGACGACCGAGAAAGTACAGTTGATTCGAGATTGGATGAGAGCGGCTCAGAGCAGGCAGGAATCATATGCGGATAGACGCCGTCGCAAACTAGAGTTCGCAGTTGGCGATCATGTTTTTCTGAGGATCTCTCAGATGAAGGGCGTGATGAGATTTGGGCGAAAAGGAAAGCTTAGTCCCAGATTTGTGGGTCCCTTCGAGATTCTCGAGCGTGTCAGCGCAGTTGCATATCGTTTAGCTCTTCCACCCAGCTTTCCGGATGTTCACCCCGTATTCCTTGTGTCAATGCTTCACAGATATCTTCATGACCCTTCTCACATGATTCAGCATCAGACCGTTCAACTTGAGCGCGATCTTTCGTTCACCGAGCAGCCAGTAGTGATATTGGATCGGCAGGTGAAGAAACTTCGATCAAAGGTCTTGCCATCTATGAAGGTTCTTTGGCGCAGCCCGAATGGTGAAGGGATCACTTAGGAGGCCGAGAGCAAGATGCGGAAGAATTTCTCTCATCTCTTTGAAGGTACGCGTAGCTATATTTTTAAATTCGGGGACGAATTTCTTTAAGGGAGGAAGATTGTAACACCTTAGAATACAATTAGTGGTTAATTATGCTTTAATGTAGAGTTTTTAGTAAAAAGTTTACCAAAACGGTTTTCAAATATTTTATCAAAATTAATGAATATTTTATTAGAATTTAATTAGGCTTGCACACACATGTGCATGTAAACTAAGGCTAAGTTTGGGGTTAAACCATGTTTAGGTAGCCATGGTGAACTAACCCATTTAATTAGGATTATGAAGTTAATTAAGAGTATTAGTCAAAAAAATTTTAATATAATTAGTTGTTTTGGAGGTTGACTTGGGAATTTGAGAGAGAGAGAGAGAGAGAGAGAGAGAGAGAGCATGATGAGCTTGTAGCATGATTGGTAATTATGATGAAGAGAGAGAGAGAGGGAAAATGATTGACTCTCGCCTCTCATTTTCTTTTTCAAAGCACTCAATTAACTCACACACTCATCACATCTCTCTCCTTCTCATTCTTTCCCCCCCCCACACACAGCAGCAGCAGCAGCAGTAGCAACAACAGCAATAGCAGTAGCAGCGGCGGCGGCACACACCCTCCTTCTCTTCTTCTCTTCTTCTTCTTCTTGCATCCAAGCTCCAACCTTCTTCAAAAGTCCATTTTTCTTCACTAATCTCTTGCAAAACACCTCCTTGCTGGTTCTTGAAGCAAGGTCAACATGTTTGAACCCTCTTAGGACCAACTTGAGGTATAATGTTAAACTCAACTTCCATATTTGCTAGACTTGTAGTTATTTAGCATAATTTAGTGTTTAAGATGAGCTTAGTGCTAGTTTGTGGTTTAAGTAGGGATTAGGCCAAGTTTAAGTTTTTATGGCTTGATTAGCTTAACTAAGTGTTATTAATGTCATTTAACCCTGGTAATTGCTTCAGATTACACTAAAATACCTTATTGTTTTAAAATTAGTATAAAGCAAACGTTTTAGTTAAGATTTTGGGTGGTTTTGTGATCTGCTTTTGACCCAGGTGCTTCAGGCAAAAGTTGCATATATTGGAGCTTAGTGACTGGGATAGAACCACACACACGAAGCACGGGACCCCCTCTCCCCTAAATTGCCACATATTTAATGTCTCTGGCCGCAATTTGCGGCCAGAGGGTGGGTGTGGGTGTCGGGGCTTCTTCTGTAGGTGTCTGTTAGGTTTTGTAGGTCCTTGGTGCATGCAACTTTTCCTAATTCAACTCGAGTCAAAATCTGGGATCAAATACCTTGTTTTCAACACTTTTAGAATTGCGCGATGCGCACATTTTAAGTTTGGGTCTGGTGGTTTCTGTGTATCGCAGCGTGTCAGGATGGTTCCGGGCGCTAGCACACGCATTTTGGTGTCACGTTTACACACGCGTTAGCTCGCGACGCAAGTTTTTCCGAATAATCTTGATATCGTGTTTTTAGCAGGATTTTAGCCTTATGTATATTTCTTTGTGTAATTCTAGGATCGATCGCGGAGACATCGGACGCGGCGCGGAAGGGAAAAGTGGTGATTGGATCTGGCTAGCTAAGACATTCCGGTGAGTAGATGTACACATCTACGGGGGAAATCGTATGGATGGCGCGAGACGCACGATAGTTTAAAACTTCTAGTAGCACAAGCATTTTGCGTGTTGTTCCTAGTTATCTATTTTGCTACATTGCATGATCTTTTATATCCATATATGTGTTAGTTCATCATATAGACCCATTGAACTAATAAAATGAGACATGCGAGACGAGTACTTTATGACTTGCTTAGTTCATCATATAGACCCATTGAACCATTAATATGAGATATGCGACATGAGTACTATATGACTTGCTTAGTTCATCATGTAGAACCATTGCACCATTATCATGAGTATGCGGCATAAGTACTAATCAACTTGCTAAATTCAGAAATTGGAACAATTGCACCGTATATGACTTGTAAACTTGAGCAGGTATATTCCATTCATCAGGGTATATATGGAGAATTGTGAGTATTTTAAATACCAAATTGTATGATTCGTATATTGGGTAGGTTTATTCTTCGGTGTTGCTGTTACTATAGCACTTTATGTATATTCATGATATTTCATCGCATTCCATGCTTATACATATGTTATCAGTAATTATTATGAAACCCTGCTGTCAGGACACCAGCACCATTACCGATGATGTGTATGTTCCACGTACACCTACTTGCCGGCTCACACACATCATCATCGGTAATTGCCATGTTACGTACACTTTAGAGAATACTATTTCATTGACATAGCTTGCTAGCTGATAGATGCAATATGTTATCGCTTTCAAATGCTAGTTTAACTATTGCATTCATTGCATGATATCAGATGCATTCATATATTCATTAGTCATGCAGTATTATGGAGATTTATGCCGGTATTCATTGTATATTGATATCGTGATTTTGATGATTTCGGACCCTTCTTGAGATTTTCTGGATTTGGAAACCGCATGTGACATTTTATAAACTGATAAATTATTTTAAAGTGAAAGATGCGGGTTTCCTTGATATGATGAGTATTGTCCACCATGATGTTTTCTCGGTTCTGAGTTGGTTTTCGAGTCCCGATTCGAGGAGTAGGATGAACCATCTAGGGTACATGGTGGGCCCGGTAAGGTACCCCGGGGCAATAAGCTCGAGTTGTAGACGATGAGCCTGGCAGGGGCAGACTACCTACCGGTGATTGTTGGCGCGGCGAATATCCATAAGATAGCGACTGTTTCCCCCAATCAGAGCTAAGCTCGGTTTGAATTTCAAAAATTCAAAAATTGAAGAAACGCTTCAAATTCGTTGCGCTGCGCGCAACGCGCCACGTGTCAAAAGCTGATACGTCAGTGCAGCGCCCAAGGCAGCGCGCCCAATCAGAGCAAGGCTCTATTTAAAACAAAATTAAAAGAAGCAACGCTTCAGATACGCTGCGCTCTGCGGTGCGCGACACGTGTCAGCGCAGTTGCGCTGCGATGTGCGTTGCGCGACACGTGTCAGCGCAGTTGCGCTGCGTGACACGTGTCAAGCGCTGATGCGTTTGCGCCAAACAGAATTAAAATTCCAATAAGATCTTTCTGTTCTTGTTAAAATAAGAAGATTGTCTTCTGTAAAACAGAAGCCCTTGGATCAAAGATCCAAGGATGGGGAAAAATACCCAAATCACTCAGAGAATGATCTCTTTAACAAATTTAACAAATTAATGGGCACTATATAAAAGCCCCTAGGCCCCAATCCCAAAATGGATAGAAAACAACAACACAGAGAGACAAAAACACAAAAACAGAGAGAGAACTCTAAATAATTTTGAGAAGAACTCAAAAAGAGGGAAAAAAAGGTAAACCCTTTGAATAAAAAGGAAGAATTTCTTCTGAAAAGATCATTGATCTAGAAACAAGATCAAGGATCTTCAATAAAAATTAAATAATAACAAAGGCATTGCCTTTTTTATGAACCATTGGTTCTGGAATCTTAAAAATTCTTTTCTTGAATCCAAAATTGGATCAAGATATTAAAACAGTGCCTTGCACTTGAAAATCTGTACTGTTGCGCTCCTGGGTTGGCGCAAGCCACCAGAGAGCGCCACGTGTCAGCTCCAAAAACCACTTGCGCTATACGCTTTTAAAATAGAGCATTGCTCTCTGAAATTGGAGCAACTCACCAGAGCGCGCCACGTGCCAGCAGCGCAACAACGCACTGCGCTTGCGCTCACCCGAGCATGACACGTGTCATCTCCACATGCGCTTGCGCTCAATAATTGGCGCAAAGCGCCTTACAGGCCATATGGCCACTGTCAATTTGATTAATGCACTGTATTATTTACAGAAAGGCCAAGCCCAATAAAAAAAGTCCTAACAGGCCTAAGAAAATGCAACGCATTATTTTAAAGGGCAGAGCCCAAACAAAAACAGATGATGTGCATCATTTAAAAGGGACAGGGCCCAAATCAAAAAGGCATAGCAGACCAAAAGAAAATGCAATGCATTATTTTAAAAAAAAGGGGAGAGCCCAAACAAAAACAGATGTTGTGCATCATTTAAAAGGGACAGAGCCCAAATCAAAAAGGCCTAGCAGGCCAAAAGAAAATGCGGTGCATTATTAAACAGGGGCAAAGCCCTAGCACAGGCCTAATAGACCAAAGATAAAATCGTTGAATATTCTCAACTGGACTTAGCCCAATCATGGCCGTAAGTCCTCAAATTAAATTGACTGAGCAAAACTGCTCTCTTAAATCAATTTACATCCGGTTCAAGGGTATATCTCCGAACTCCTCTGACACCTATCGTTGTAATCCTTCAACGACGTCAGAGAGGTGACGGGTCCCAATAACCACAAATAATAAGGACTGTGGGGTCCCTAAACCCATGGACTTATGCGTCCTTAAACCGACAATACGGACTGTGGGGTTCCTAAACCCATGGACTTATGCGTCCTTAAACCGATAATATGGACTGTGGGGTCCTTAAACCTATGGACTTATGCGTCCTTAAATTAATGGACTAATGCGTCCTTAAACACACCCATATGGACTGTGGGGTCCTTAAACCCATGGACTTATGCGTCCTTAAACTAATGGACTAATGCGTCCTTAAACACACCCATATGGACTGTGGGGTCCTTAAACCCATGGACTTATGCGTCCTTAAACTAATGGACTAATGCGTCCTTAAACACACCCATACGGACTGTGGGGTCCTTAAACCCATGGACTTATGCGTCCTTAAACTAATGGACTAATGCGTCCTTAAACACACCCATACGGACTGTGGGGTCCATAAACCCATGGACTTATGCGTCCTTAAACTAATGGACTATGGGGCCCTTAAACCCATGGATTAATGCGTCCTTAAACTAATATCCATCTCCAAAACTGGAAATGGACCCCTATGTCCTTAAACTGGAAATGGACCACCATGTCCCTAAACTGGCAATGGACCGCAATGTCCTTAAACTACCTATGGACCTCTATGTCCCTAAACTGGAACATGGACCTCTATGTCCCTAAACTGGAACATGGACCACTACGTCCCTAAACTGGAACAATAGAGCCCCCAAATGCTCTTTTGTCGGATCTAAACGATCCCGTTTAAGTCGATCTTAGGCTCAAATATGGCTAACGTATCCTTAAACCTTCAAACAGACTTTAGTCCCAAATTGGACTATAAATCCCCTCCAATCGACTTTGGTTCAAGGGTACATCTCTGAACTCCTCTGACACCTATCGTTGTAATCCTTCAACGACGTCAGAGAGGTGACGGGTCCCGACGGCCATATATTAAATGGACCACTACGTCCCTAAACTAGAACAACAGAGCCCCTAAATGCTCTTTCCGTTAAGTTGATCTTAGTCTCAAATCAGACTAATGTATCATTAACGAACGTTTAAGTTGATCTTAGCTTCAATATAGCTAACGTATCCTTAAACTAAAACACCAAACCCAAATCTAAGTAAATACGGATTTGGACTAATCCACATCCTACGGGCGACGGCATCACTTATTCTCCGTATACAATCCACGGGCATCCATAAACAAAACAAACACACACGACACGAAGTGAAATTCTGGAGAAGGAGAAAGTAGTTACCGCGATGCGGTAGCGTAATTAACTGCAGGGGTTTGCACCTGCAGGGAAGAGCGTCCCCACAATCAAAAAACCCTCAAGCGAGAGGGAATCTGACGAAGTCTGCTATATCGGCCACATCCGTCTAAACCTCCGATACACGGTGCCATAAATCAACTTGGCATCTTCGGAGAGAGAGACGGATAAAACCAAATAGCATCTGCCCCGAATCTCAGGCAAGACGTCCAGTCTCGGCCACCATTCAGAGGGGAACAGATTCTGGCACGCCAAAGGATTCAATTCTCAAAGAAGCTTAGTTCTCCAAGTTAGGAGCCTGCTCCTCCCCATAATGCGCATATGCGCAGGTGTCGTGTGCGCTACGTGCAACGCACGTGTGCCCGCCATGCGCGCACCATGTGCAACACCATTTATTTCCCCCAATCAGAGCAAAGCTCTGTTTGAATTTCAAAAATTCAAAAATTGAACAAACGCTTCAAATTTTTTGCACTGCGCGCAACGCGCCACGCGTCAAAAGCTGATACGTCAGCGCAGCGCCCAAGGCAGCGCGCCCAATCAGAGCAAGGCTCTATTTAAAACAAAATTAAAAGAAGCAACGCTTCAGATGCGCTGCGCGACACGTGTCAGCGCAGTTGCGCTGCGATGTGCGATGCGCGACACGTGTCAGCGCAGTTGCGCTGCGTGACACGTGTCAAGCGCTGATACGTTTGCGCCAAACAGAATTAAAATTCCAGTAACATATTTCTGTTCTTGTTAAAATAAGAAGATTGTCTTCTATAAAACAGAAGCCCTTGGATCAAAGATCCAAGGATGGGGAAAAATCCCCAAATCACTCAGAGAATGATCTATTTAACAAATTTAACAAATTAATAGGCACTATATAAAGGCCCCTAGGCCCCAATCCCAAAATGGATAGAAAACAACAATACAGAGAGACAAAAACACAAAAACAGAGAGAGAACTCTAAAGAATTTTGAGAAGAACTTAAAAAGAGGGGAAAAAAGGTAAACCCTTTGAATAAAAGGGAAGAATTTCTTCTGAAAAGATCATTGATCTAGGAACAAGATCAAGGATCTTCAATAAAAATTAAATAATAACAAAGGCATTGCCTTTTTTATGAATCATTGGTTCTGGAATCTTAAAGATTCTTTTCTTGAATCCAAAATTAGATCAAGATATTAAAACAGTGCCTTGCACTTGAAAATCTGTACTGTTACGCTCCTGGGTTGGCGCAAGCCACCAGAGAGCGCCACGTGTTAGCTCTAAAAACCACTTGCGCTGTGTGCTTTTAAAATAGAGCATTGCTCTCTGAAATTGGAGCAACTCACCAGAGCGCGCCACATGTCAGCAGCGCAACAGCGCGACGCACTGCACTTGCGCTCACCAGAGCATGACACGTGTCATCTCCACATGCGCTTGCGCTCAATAATTGGCGCAAAGCGCCTTACAGGCCACATGGCCACTGTCAGTTTGATTAATGCACTGCATTATTTACAGAAAGGCCAAGCCCAATTAAAAAAGGCCTAACATGCCTAAGAAAATGCAACGCATTATTTTAAAGGGCAGAGCCCAAACAAAAACAGATGATGTGCATCATTTAAAAGGGACAGAGCCCAAATCAAAAAAGCCTAGTAGGCCAAAAGAAAATGCAATGCATTATTTTAAAAAAAAAGGGGGAGAGCCCAAACAAAAACAGATATTGTGCATCATTTAAAAGGGACAGAGCCCAAATCAAAAAGGCCTAGCAGGCCAAAAGAAAATGCGGTGTATTATTAAACAGGGGCAAAGCCCTAGCACAAGCCTAATAGGCCAAAGATAAAAACGTTGAATATTCTCAACTGGACTTAGCCCAATCATGGCTGTAAGTCCTCAAATTAAATTGACTGAGCAAGACTGCTCTCTTAAATCAATTTACATTCGGTTCAAGGGTACATCTCCGAACTCCTCCAACGCCTATCGTTGTAATCCTTCAACGACGTCAGAGAGGTGACGGGTCCCGATAACCACACATAATACAGGCCGTGGGGTCCCTAAACCCATGGACTTATGCATCCTTAAACCGACAATATGGACTGTGGGGTCCCTAAACCCATGGACTTATGTGTCCTTAAACCGATAATATGGACCGTGGGGTCCTTAAACCCATGGACTTGTGCGTCCTTAAATTAATGGACTAATGCGTCCTTAAACACACCCATATGGACTGTGGGGTCCTTAAACCCATGGACTTATGCGTCCTTAAACTAATGGACTAATGCGTCCTTAAACACACCCATACGGACTGTGGGGTCCTTAAACTCATGGACTTATGCGTCCTTAAACTAATGGACTAATGCGTCCTTAAACACACCCATACGGACTGTGGGGTCC
This sequence comes from Agapanthus africanus, assembly GCA_030015575.1. Taxonomy (NCBI): domain Eukaryota; kingdom Viridiplantae; phylum Streptophyta; class Magnoliopsida; order Asparagales; family Amaryllidaceae; genus Agapanthus; species Agapanthus africanus. The sequence continues at coordinate 138,675,796 of JASDDO010000026.1, forward strand.
TTAAACCCATGGACTTATGCGTCCTTAAACTAATGGACTATGGGGTCCTTAAACCCATGGACTAATGCGTCCTTAAACTAATATCCATCCCCAAAACTGGAAATGGACCCCTATGTCCCTAAACTGGAAATGGACCACCATGTCCCTAAACTGGCAATGGACCGCAATGTTCTTAAACTACTTATGGACCTCTGTGTCCCTAAACTGGAACATGGACCTCTATGTCCCTAAACTGGAACATGACCACTACGTCCCTAAACTGGAACAATAGAGCCCCCAAATGCTCTTTTGTCGGATCTAAACGATCCCGTTTAAGTCGTTCTTAGCCTCAAATATGGCTAACGTATTCTTAAACCTTCAAACAGACTTTAGTCCCAAATTGGACTATAAATCCCCTCCAATCGACTTTGGTTCAAAGGTACATCTCTGAACTCCTCTGACACCTATCGTTGTAATCCTTCAACGACGTCAGAGAGGTGACGGGTCCTGACGGCCATATATTAAATGGACCACTACGTCCCTAAACTAGAATAATAGAGCCCCTAAATACTCTTTCCGTTAAGTTGATCTTAGTCTCAAATCAGACTAATGTATCCTTAACGAACGTTTAAGTTGATCTTAGCTTCAATATGGCTAACGTATCCTTAAACTAAAACACCAAACCCAAATCTAAGTAAATACGGATTTAGACTAATCCACGTCCTATGGGTGACGACATCACTTAGTCTCCGTATACAATCCACGGGCATCCATAAACAAAACCAACACACACGACACGAAGTGAAATTCTGGAGAAGGAGAAAATAGTTACCGCGATGCGGTAGCGTAATTAACTGCAGGGGCTTGCGCCTGCAGGGAAGAGCGTCCCCACAATCAAAAACCCCTCAAGCGAGGGGGAATCTGACGAAGTCTGCTACATCGGCCGCATCTAAACCTCCGATACACGGTGCCATAAATCAACTTGGCATCTTCGGAGAGGTAGACGGATAAAACCAAATAGCATCTGTCCCGAATCTCAGGCAAGACGTCCAGTCTCGGCCGCCATTCGGAGGGGAATACATTCTAGCACGCCCGGTGGGACCTTTTCCTCTTTCCACTCCACACTTCGTGTGTCGTATTCGCGAACGAATCATGGTTTGTTAATGGTTGCCTTTGGTTTTCAAGTTACTAAGATTTGGTCTTTTACCTGGTGCAGAAATCAAGCATCAATGGCATCCAACTGCTCGAGCTGCTCAAAATGCAAGTGCAACCAACGCTCCGCCTCACCTGGAAGTGTAGCCTATGGGCCTCAAGCGGCCTCCATCCTTGCCATGCCAATGTAACAAGTGACTCAGGCTACCACCGGTCTATTTTTCGGGACCATGCTCCCACCATCAAGCTTCACTATTCCAGTGCCCGCACCGGAAGCACACAAGAAGTCGTTCTTCGATCGGCTCACTGCTACAACGGCCCCTTTCAACGGGTCGTCCAATATCAAGCCGGCAGCCTCTATCTTTACCAGGCTGAACCAGAACTCTGATGGGCCCGCCAAGAAGCCTATGAACCCGGAAGTGGTCGTCCTGAGGAAGACAGCCACCTTTGCTCCTGAAGTCGTCAAGACGGCTTCTCCTGTTAAAGAGTCGGTCTTTTCAAGGCTGGCCATTCCGACTCCTGCTCCTGCTCAAGGGTCTGTCTTTGACAGATTGAACATCGCCACTCAAAGGACAACATCAGTCTTTAAGAGGCTGGCACCGGCAGCACCTCATCCGGACAGGGGGAAGGACGAAACTATCCCTATCGCCGAGCCAGTCCCAACAGCTCGACACGCTCGACGTAGCCACTGGCGCCGAGTAAGGAAGGCCGGGGGCAACTCCCCCTCTGGGCTAACTCCGCCGGCTCCAATGGTGGAAGTTAATGCTACTGTTCCAACTGGGAACAGCTTTGAACCGCTAAGGAGGGTACGCAACAACTCTTCGACTGCCACACTAAAAAGATCTCCTCCACCTGCGGAGAGAGTTACAGAAACTAAGCTGGAGCAGCCCCCTCAATGGCTGTCCTCCAAAATTTAAAAGGTCTGGCGGAGGGTTCAAGATTCCGTAATCGACCAAGGTCACTCTCGCCGGCAGAAAAGGGCGAAAGTGCAGGAAGAAAAGAACCGTCCTGACAAACAGCAAAGGACGACAACCGCCAGAGTGCCCGCTGCAACGGCCCCTTCAACTTCAACGGCCCACAAGAGGAGGCCGGAGAAAATTCCCACGCCTGCGGCATATGTCAAAGGCGGCGAGCCCAAACGCCCTAAGTCCAGGGGCATTGTAGTCCATACTGTATACATGGCGTCGGGGAAGGAGGACAGCCGTGCATCTACAGGTCATAGACCGCTTACACGGTCAGTGACCAAAGCTCAGGAGCAACAGCAGAAGCTCCAAGAAATTATGAACGCGATGGCCGCACTCACTGGGCCAAAAGAAAGCCCCGAAGCGTCCTCTGATCAACGCCAGGAGCAAGAAACTGACGCTGAATTCCTTCACAGGATACTGGAAAAGAAGGATAAAGAGGCTACAAAACAAGCAGCCAACATAAAGCGAATGACCCTCCTGTTCCAGGACATGGTGGGTATGATGATCCAACAAGATCCTCTTGCTGAAGATCCTCCGATCGTCCTTGAAGATGACAGGGGATAAACGTCAAATCCTCCACCGGCTCTGTCAACAGCCAAGGAGGAGACAATCTCCAAAGCTGACTTGGACGAATATATAGCTCAGCAGATACGGGTTCATCAGGCGACTGAGGCAGCTAGTCAGGTCGTAAAAACGGGGCGACCATATCCGAGCTGGTATGATCAGATCAAGTACCCGCCAGGCTATACAATACCGAAATTCAATGTTTATAAGGGGATGGGCAATCCCCACCAGCATGTTGCCCAGTTCAGGGCGCTTTGCGGCAACACCGGCGGTGATGATAAATTGTTGCTTCGCCAGTTCGTTGGTAGCTTATCGGATACAGCATTCGAGTGGTACTCCGAGCTCCCAAACGACTCTATCAAGACATTTGCGAAGATGGAGCTGCTGTTTACCCAGTGATTCGCAAGCGCCAGCGAACGCACCCCGATAACGGCATCGATTAACTCCAGGGTGAAGCCGGGCGAGACGTGGGTCCAATATGCGATACGGTGGCGGACCTTATGGTCAAAATGCGAGCAACGCATAGAAGAGGCTCCGGCAGTAAGCATGTTTGTGGGAACCCTCGATCCGCAAGCGACCATCTCGCAATTCATGATGTTCTTCAAGCCGACTACCTTCCAGGCCCTGATCGACAAGCTAGCTCAAATGGACCAGATGGGCCATAGACCGCTTCCTCCAAAGCTGGATTCTCAAAATGAGAAGGGGAAGGGAAAAGCGATCGTTGTCGCTAATACTCAACAATAGCCGAGCAACTTGAAGCCGGTTGTCCATCAAAATAATATGCGTCCGCGCGTACCCCTCGAGGAGAGGCTAGGACGTCCCTACTCATTTCCCCGAGATAAAACGAGAAGACTGTTTGAGCTAGCATTGCGCAACCGACTCATTAATCTGTCGGATCCAAGATGCCCGTCGCAGCCAAACGACGTCAATGATCCTAACTACTGTCCTTATCACCGAGTACTGGGTCATCCGATCGAGGATTGCTACATCTTCAAAAATTGGATTGAAGACCAGTACCAACAGGGCAAGTTCGCGTTGTCCTACAGATGGAAGGTGAATCCGCCGCAGCCTCACACCCCTAAAAGGGTGAATACGCTGGGGGCAACGTGTTCTCTCGTTGAAGAAGCTCCATGGGAGGTTGTGCTATCAGCCAAAACAAAGAGGATGCTGAACGATCTTCAAATATGCCCAGCAATCAGGTGGAAGAACCCGTTGGAATCTCAGATCATTGAAGGGATGTTGAAGACGCGCCCAACTCCAAAGATCGATAGTGGTGGCCCAAGCACTCACAACCAGCCCTCAAAATCTTCAAAGAAGAAGAAGAAGAAATCCAAGAAGCCCGTGAAGCCTGGTGACAAGCGTACGGACTTACAGAAACAAATTGACGCGCTGGAGAAATACAATCAAAAGGCACGGACTCCCGTCACACTCCAGGAATTCCTCAACCACGTCTTTCAAGAGGAAGATGAGGGAGAGAGCTCGTCGGATGAATCTGAGGAATACGTGGCGAGCTGTCATATGATTTCCCATTCGTTTACAAACGATTAGGAAATTCCTTGCGCTGAGAAGCTGGGGGCAGATCCTAAAACGGAAATTCAGGGGCCATCGGAAGAAACAATTGACGCATTCCTCAACGAAGCTCTGTTGAAAAGTAAAGCTGATCGGGAACATGAGATGGTCATATTTGAAAGGGCCAAACGCCGGCGACTACATGAAAAAGTTGAGATGCTCCCGCCGGATCAAAGTATGTCCACCACAGACAAAATCAAATTCAAAATGAGGAAAAGGTTTGCTATAGCCGTATCACTGGGGATGAAGCTACCACCTTCTCAAGAAAACAGTACCAGCAAAGTAGAAATGCACCCCTCCTATTGCTTGTATCATCGGAAGGTCTCGCACCCCCACCGAAGAGTGCAAAGCTTTCAATAAATGGTGGCAGGGATATGTCGCTCACCGGCAACATTTTAAGCGGGAAAAGCGCAAAACTCGTCGGGAGCGGAAAAGTACGACCGAAGAGCTTAGAAGAACAACCGACGACTGTCGCATGGTTAACGCCGGGAAGCGCAAGTTCTCACATTCGAGAGTGACTCTAACGAGGAAATGGAGCTTAGCCCTCTCTTTAAAGAGTCTACCTCGGGAAAAGAAGAAGAGCCGAAGGCCTGCGAAAATATCCGGCTGCGTAATCGTACGCTACCCGAAAAGAATCTTGGACCCTCAAATAAGAAAGATAAAGGGAAAGAAAAGATCTCTGAGGATATCTCCCTAGATGACCAAGTCATGGAAGAGCTAGCCGCCAAGGACCCGCCGAAGAAAAATAAGGTGGATTATAACGTTCTAGCGCATCTGAGGAAGCTACACTCGCAGCTCAGCGTTCTTGATGCCCTTTTACTATCAAAAGAGGCGAGAGATTCGTTAATCAAGGCATTACAGGAGCCGGAGCAATTCCAAGCTTTCCTGGCCGAAGAAAAGATGAAGGATGAATTGGAGGAAGTGCATACGGCTGATGTCACTTTTGGCGATGAAGACCTTCTCCTTGGGACGTGCGAACACAATCGCCCCCTCTATGTCTCAGGATACTGCGATGATATAAAGATAGGCAAAATCCTAGTCGACAATGGATCTTCCGTTAATCTCTTTAACGTGCGGGTGTTAAAGGAAATCTGCATGAGCGTCCAGCACCTTGCTCGGGATAAGATCACCATCTCCGGGTTCGACTCCCAATCATCAAGAACTCTTGGGTCTGTGATACTGACGCTACGCTTCGGGCTACTCGTCACGGACATTAAGTTCCATGTCATAGACGCCAAGACATGCTACAATGCTCTGCTCGGCCGACCATGGTTACACGAGTACAACATCATCCCTTCTACACAGCATCAGTGTATGAAATATTTTAAGGGTGGTCTCGAGTATACCGTGACGGGAGAACTGAATCCGTTCTCCGTGAATGAGGTCCACAAGTATGAAGATGCCAAATACTTCTTACCGGATTTCGAAGACACGGAGAGGTGTCACAAGCCGGAGAATAAGGCTAACACCACCATCCCTGTCTTCGGAAGTGATACCGAGGAAGAAGAGGAGATAGTTTATTCGGGTCCGCCCCAATACAACAAGCCGGGACCATCCGCTCCTACGTTGATCTTTGGCAGTGACTCGGAAGATGAAGTTCATGCTATATTTTCCACTCGACCTTCAATACAAACATCCGCTGACGAAGAGAAAAGTCTACAAGTCGCCATGGTTCCACTTAAACATCATAAAGAACAGGATGCGCTCAATGCCTACAGTGTGGAAGAGCTGCAGACGTTCTATGTCCCTCCCAGGCGAGAAGGCGAAAAGGCAATTCTATTCTACTGCTCTGAAGAAACCAAAATAGAGAAAGAAATCTGGCACGGCGCGGATCCTACGCTTGACAGGGTTCAGCCCATCCGTCTGCCCAGATATTATACAGAAGGCTTGAAGAGGCTGCTGAAGCGCTAGAGGATATCCTTCAAACAGACAGCTCGAAAAGCCAAATTCTATGACAGGGTCTGGAACGTCCCCGGAACTCAGCATAAGTTGCCTAGTGGGAGGATGGAAACAATCGGACTTGGATACATTCGGTCCAAGAAACGAGAGCCACTCCGCGACTGTTACGCCGTGCATGACTTCAATGAAGAAGCGGATGATCAATGGGAGGACGCTAATCCTGAACCAGTAAAAGTTCCTGATGCAAAAGTGCCCAGTCCGTCGTTCGAAGAACAAATGAACAGGCTTATAAGGGAAGCTGGTCAAAAAGTCCGAGACGACCACAACCGCGAAATGGCCATCTATAAGAAAGCCAAAACGCAACGCCTCCTACAACAGGCCGTGAAAGATGAAAGTGCCGCTCCCTGTCAACCTGTTATAAAAAAGGCTCGGCACAGAGGCAGAAACAAGTCGAAAAGCGAAAAAGGCGCTCGACAGCAACAAAGCGGGACTAAGAAGCCACGCAAGCGGGAATCGAGCAGTCCAGATCTATCCCTTGTAAAGAAGATGAGTCGAGCATACTCTTTTCCTCGGGACAAGACGAAGAAGATACTTGACCGAGCTATAAAATACCAAATGCTTACACTGCCGGAGTCTAAACACCCCGAACAAGCAGGCGAAGTCTCACACCCAAACTATTGCTCTTATCACCGAGTAATAGGGCACCCTCTCGAAGGCTGCTTCACCTTCAAGAACTGGGTCGAAGATCAGTATCAGCTCGGCAAGTTCGCTCTATCTGACAGTTGGAGGGTAACGCCGCCACAGAAAAACGAACCCAAAGCCACGAAAGCAGAACCAGACCCACATCGTTCTTCAAAGCGAGCTCGTACTTGTCACATGATAACAATATCAAAAGAAGAGCCTGAGAATATGGATGACCTTACCTGGTGCTTCGAAAACAGCAACGATGAGGTGATCTCAGAATTTCTACCAGCACCGAAACAGCTGGAGGATGGAATACATACTACCGCAGATAACCTCAAGAAAATTGATTTGGGGACAGCGAACGACCCGCGACCGACATTCATCAGCGAACTGTTATCTGAAGAAAGGGTGGCTTTATTAAAAGGCGTGCTTATGCAGTATAGAGATTGCTTCGCGTAGAACTATTCCGAAATGCCAGGACTAGATCCAGAAATCGCTGTGCATAAATTGGCGATATCCCCGAATGTCAAGCCAGTCAAACAGGTGCCAAGAAGAATGCGGCTCGAGCTTGAGATGAGTATCAATGCTGAGGTCAAGAAGCTGATCGACTCTGGCTTCATCCAGGAGGTTCAATATCCCGACTGGATCGCTAACATCATCCCGGTGATGAAGAAAAATGGGACGGTGCACATATGCGTAGACTTCCGAGATCCCAATAAAGCTTGCGCGAAGGACGATTTCCCGGTGCCAGTCACCGAGCTGATGATAGATAACACGTCCACTCACGAGGTTTTCTCCTTCATGGACGGCTCGTCAGGGTATAATCAGATAAAGATGCATCCCGAAGACCAAAAGCACACCGCCTTTAGGACTCTGCTAGGTATATTCTGCTACAAGGTGATGCCCTTCGGTCTAAAGAACGCCGGTGCCACCTATCAGAGGGCCATGACGAAGATCTTCGATGACCTCATACATAAAATCGTCAAGTGCTATATCGACGACCTCGTAGTGAAAAGCAGATCATACGAGGAACATCTCGAGCATCTGAAGACCGTATTTCAACGCTTTCGACAATACAACTTGAAGATGAACCCTCTCAAGTGCGCATTCGGAGTTTCCTCAGGAAAATTCCTAGGATTCATCGTCCGACACCGAGGTATCGAAATAGATCCGTCAAAAATCAAGGCGATCATGGAAATGCCTCCGCCAAGGACTCTTAAACAGCTGCGGTCTCTCCAAGGGAAGCTCGCGTATATACGGCGATTTATAGCCAACCTTTCGGGCAAGTGTCGTCCTTACAGCCACCTGATGAAGAAGGGAACCCCGTTCGTCTGGGACCATAAATGCCAGAGCGCGCTGGACGAAATCAAGCAATACCTGCAGAACCCGCCGGTGTTGGCTGCTCCGATCAAGGGAAAGCCTCTCATTCTTTATACAACCGCCCTCGAAGGTTCTTTGGGCGCATTATGGGCGCAAGAGAATGGCCAGGGGAAAGAAAGAGCTCTTTATTACTTAAGTCGAGTTCTCCTGGGGGCAGAAAGCAACTAGTCCCCCATCGAAAAACACTGCCTGGCGTTGGTCTTCGCAATAACAAAGCTCAGACACTATGCGTTGGCGCATGAAGTCCGTCTCATTTCGAAGGTGGACCCCCTTAAATATCTGATGTCAAAGGCCATATTGACGGGGCGACTCTCTAAATGGGCCTTGCTCCTAATGGAGTTCTCGATAACCTATCAGCCTCTTAAGGCAGTGAAAGACCAGGCCATCGTCAATTTCCTCGCTGAGCATCCGATACCGGCCGATTCTCCTCTGAATTGCGAGCTGCCAGACGAACATGCATTTGATGCGATCGACGGTAATGATACCCGATGGGAACTCTATTTTGATGGAGCGTCTTCCATGAAGAAGCGAAAATAAAGCATCCCTATAATCAAATCGGGGGTGGGCCTCATCTTCGTAACTCCATAAGGAGGGATAATGCGCTTTGCTTTCTCCTTAACAGAGCCGAGAACGAACAATGAAGCCGAATATGAAGCTCTGATAACAGGCCTCAAGATCGCCATCGACATGGGAATTGAAAACCTCCTCATATACGGAGACTCCCAACTGGTCATTAGTCAAGTAAATGGCGACTACCAAACATGCAAACCAGAGTTGGTGAAGTACGGCGAAAAGGTGCATCAACTGTTGACCTAAATTCCTTCCTACACTTTGGAAAACATACCGCGTGCAGAAAACAGCAAAGCAGATGTGTTGGCCAAGCTCGCTAAAGAACTGGCTGACGAGAACCTCGATGACGTCAGAATCGTGGTACAAATCCGTCGGGTGCTTACCCTAGCAGAAATATCTTCGGAATCATCCGAAGAAAAGGGAGCGACTGAGCAGACGACCCTGCAAATAAAAGACTGGGAAAAGGCTGAAGATTGGAGAGAAGTCTTTATAGACTACTTCAAATACCGTCAAACGCCCGAAGATGCGTCCTCAAGATATCAGCTTATGAAACGAGCTTTGTCTTTCGCCTTCGTCAATGATACTCTGTACAAGAGGTCATTTGATTCTTTATGGCTGAGATGCCTGGGACCTGACGAGGCGAGAAGAGTCATTCAGGAAGTTCACGACGGGCTCTGCGGTTCTCACCAAGCAGGCCCGAAGATGAAGTTAAAGATTAAAAGGATGGGTTATTATTGGCCCACGATGATTCAGGACTGCCTCGAATATGCGAAGCAATGCCACTCATGCCAAATCCATGGGGACTTCATCCACCAGCATCCAAATCCACTACATCTGACAGTGGCTAGCTGGCCGTTCGAGATGTGGGGAACCGACATAGTCGGCCCCATCGACCCAGCATCGTCTAGGGGACATCATTTCATCCTGGCGACGACTGACTACTTCTCCAAATGGGCAGAAGAAGTACAGTTAAGGGAAGTGAAGACGGAGAATATCCTCCATTTCTTTAAGACGCACGTTATTTATCGGTTTGGAACTCCGCGACGGATCATCTCCGATAACGGGCTAGCCTACAGAAGCCACAAGATCAGTCGCTTCGCGCAACAGCATAATATAGACTGGAGGTATTCCTCAGTTTATAATCCGCGAGCTAACGGTCTAGCTGAGGCTTTCAACAAGACCTTGACGAAAATCATAAAGAAGACGGTGTCCCAAAATAAGAAGGACTGGCACGAGAGACTGCAAGAAGCTCTCTGGGCATATCGAACTACGTTCAAGACGGCCACGAACACAACGGCGTACACGTTAGTCTTCGGTACAGAAGCAGTACTCCCCCTCGAAATAGAATTACCTTCTTTACGAGTGGCAGTCCTGTAACGACCATGTTTTCTAATAACTAATAAAATATATTTTATTTATATTTCTACTATCAAATAATTATTTACATGTTTCTTTTATATAATAATAATTTTTAAAGTAGTGTTAATAAATTTTAAAGCAATAAATATGATTAAAGGAAATTTCTAAAATCTATTTATTATTTTTATAAGCTTTAAATGTTTTAGAAAGATTTCATAATACCTTAAATTAATCTACATATTTTTATTATCAATAAAAGTAATTAATTCATAATTAAAAATATTTTAAAGATGAACTAGATATTATATAATTATTATAACTAGCTAACAATTTAGAAATAAATATACTAATTGTTTTTAACCCAAAACTATTTTTATATCAAAGATAATAATAAAATATATTTTCTGGAATTTTTCCATAATTTTCCCGTATTTTTACTATTTTAAACAAATTTTTCAAAGCCAAATCAATATTCTGCTATTTATTTATTTTTATTAATTTTATTTTAAAAATTTTAAAACCTTTTTAACCTGGACCGTTGGATCTAAGATCCAACGGCCCAGAGCTCTGGGGCGGCGCCCACGTGGCGATCCGCACCCGCGGCCACGGGCTAATCGCGTCGCGCCACGTGGCGACGAGGCAGCGCGCTGCGGGCCGTTGGATGCAGATCCAACGGCTGAGGATTTAGGCGGCGGCGGCTAATCATTTGAAATCAATTCTGAGATCATTAGCGGCGCAGATTTCGAGGATTTTTTGGATTTTCTTGTTATTTTTTAACGCTATAAATAGGCACCTTCAAACCTCAATTACTCACACCTCAGAACTCCAAAAATTCTGAAAAAAATACCGGTGCCTTCGTATCGACGACGCCGACACTACGGCTCCATCCAATTGCAGAGAAAAAATCGGGACACGGAGTTATTGAGGATTTAGTACGAGACTACGTTTTCAGCTCTTCGGCTTTCCGACTCAAACAAAAGGTAGGATCCGCCTCTCTCTCCTTTTTCTATCACCTTCTTCTATCTCAATAACCTAGTTCCAACTTATAATCATCAACCCTATTTAAAATGTTGTTATAATATTTGTGCATACCCTTTTTCCTTGTACCCTTAATCATGATAATGTTAACCCATATTTTAAAACGGTGTTTAAATTTTCTATGTACATAGAAGTATACGCACTAACTCTAGACCTCTACACTGAATAACGGGGATGGGTAGTTTGAGTAGGCAAAGATAATTCGGAACTCAGATTCCCCTACTACTTGATCATGATCCCGGGAAGTGAAACGGTACATTTCACTTCCCCAGTCGTTGTTCCGTGGCCACAACGGAATAATCACGAGTATCCGGACCATTGTTTAACAAACTAATACAAATTATTACCTTCATCTACATATAACTTACAACATACACATGCTCATATATGCCTCCCCTCAAAACGTCTTAAATTTGTACATTTCAAACATTTACACCCCTTACTTTATGACTGCACAGTTGTACATCATATTCATTATATACACCTGTTCGTTTCTATACCTTTACTTTCTTATGAGGCAATCCTACCCGAGTATAACTCGCTGACGGACTTTCTCTCTTTTACCCTTTTGGAATGTCCGTTAGATGGGAATGAGTTTTATGAAGAAGATCTAGGCGAGGAACCAACTAACGAAGATTTTGCAGAGATGGCATCGGAGGATTAATTAGTTTTCTTGTTGCCCACTTGTTTAGGGCTTTGTTTCCTTTGATATAATTAAACCAATTAGTTTGCTTTGCTCTTACTTTAGAATGTAATAAAGTTGGTTAATGGAAATAAATGCTTTTCGCTTTTATTATTTTTATTTTTGTACACAACCCTGCATACTATGATTCATTCTTACGCTTAACGTAACTGTATTGAATATAACACCTTCAATACAGTTAGATTGTGGACCGTGCCACGCCACTCTTCACCTTCTTTGGGAAGTGCGGCGTGACAGGTTTTTGTGGTGGCCCATGCAGGTCCTCTTGTGTACTAAAATAAAACCATTAACTGACTTATTATATTTGTGAATCTCATCCATCTATACCAATATCATAGTTTTCCTGTGTCCCTTATCCCTTCCTTGACATTCTGTACCTTGACCATGACCTTTCCTTCTTGTCATGGCAAATCTTTCCAACGAGGATAACATGTCCGATATTATTTTGAAGCTACATCTGAAGATTCGGAAGACGAAGTCATAAACTCTCAGGCGGTTGTCTCCGCAAGGCACCGTGGGAATGGTCGTACTTTTCTTAGATCAAGGACCTATCATCGCTTGTTGAACTCCCGTAATCGAGACTAATAAGTCTTTTTCCTTTCTTTGTCCGAATAAAACGATGTAAGAACATTAAGGGCATGTCCTTACTTTTCGGTTGTACTCTCCATATTGAAGTTGGATAATAAAATCTCAGTTTCGAGCAATAATCTCTTTTGTGTCTCTTGCTCTCCTTAGTCTCCCCATTACATTAATTGTTGTTCTTCCATGCAAGTTATCTTGTCTCACCTCAGCCCGTTCTGATCATCTATGGCTGGACGACACCATCACCGCAACCGTAGAGGAAACGAGACGAGAGAGAGAGACCCAAAATATTTAACCGCGATAATCTCTTCTTAGTGATTTCTTTCTTCCTTTCCTTTGACCTACCTTCTAAAATTTCGAGGACGAAATTATTTTAAGGAGGGTAGATTGTAACGACCATATTTTCTAATACCTAATAAAATATATCTTATTTATATTTCTACTATCAAATAATTATTTACATGTTTCTTTTATATAATAATAATTTTTAAAGTAGTGTTAATAATTTTTAAAGCAATAAATATGATTAAAGAAAATTTCTAAAATCTATTTATTATTTTTATAAGATTAAAATGGTTTAGAAAGATTTTATAATACCTTAAAATAATCTATATATTTTTATTATCAATAAAAGCAATTAATTCATAATTAAAAATATTTTAAAAATGAACTAGATATTATATAATTATTATAACTAGCTAACAATTTAGAAATAGATATACTAATTGTTTTTAGCCCAAAACTATTTTTATATTAAAGATAATAATAAAATATATTTTCTGGAATTTTTCCATAATTTTCCCGTATTTTTTACTATTTTTAACAAATTTTTCAAAGCCAAATCAATATTCTGCTATTTATTTATTTTTATTAATTTTATTTTAAAATTTTTAAAACCTTTTTAACCTGGACCGTTGGATCCAAGATCCATCGGCCCAGAGCTCTGCGGCGGCGCCCACGTGGCGATCCGCACCCGCGGCCACGGGCCAATCGCGTCGCGCCACGTGGCGACGAGGCAGCGCGCTGCGGGCCGTTGGATGCAGATCCAACGGCTGAGGATTTAGGCGGCGGCGGCTAATCATTTGAAATCAATTCTGAGATCATTAGCGGCGCAGATTTCGAGGATTTTTTGGATTTTCTTGTTATTTTTGAACGCTATAAATAGGCACCTTCAAACCTCAATTTCTCACACCTCAGAACTCCAAAAATTCTGGAAAAAATACCGGTGCCTTCGTATCGACGACGCCGACAATACGGCTCCATCTAATCGGAGAGAAAAAATCGGGACACGGAGTTATTGAGGATTTAGTACGAGACTACGTTTTCAGCTCTTCGGCTTTCCGACTCAAACAAAAGATAGGATCCGCCTCTCTCTCCTTTTTCTATCACCTTCTTCTATCTCAATAACCTAGTTCCAACTTATAATCATCAACCCTATTTAAAATGTTGTTATAATATTTGTGCATACCCTTTTTCCTTGTACCCTTAATCATGATAATGTTAACCCATATTTTAAAACGGTGTTTAAATTTCCTATGTACATAGAAGTATACGCACTAACTCTAGACCTCTACACTGAATAACGGGGATGGGTAGTTTGAGTTGGCAAGGATAATTCGGAACTCGGATTCCCCTACTACTTGATCATGATCCCGGGAAGTGAAACGGTACATTTCACTTCCCCAGTCGTTGTTCCGTGGCCACAACGGAATAATCACGAGTATCCGGACCCTTGTTTAACAAACTAATACAAACTATTACCTTCATCTACATATAACTTACAACATACACATGCTCATATATGCCTCCCCTCAAAACGTCTTAAATTTGTACATTTCAAACATTTACACCCCTTACTTTATGACTGCACAGTTGTACATCATATTCATTATATACATCTGTTCGTTTCTATACCTTTACTTTCTTATGAGGCAATCCTACCCGAGTATAACTCGCTGACGGACTTTCTCTCTTTTACCCTTTTGGAATGTCCGTTAGATGGGAATGAGTTTTATGAAGAAGATCTAGACGAGGAACCAACTAACGAAGATTTTGCAGAGATGGCATCAGAGGATTAATTAGTTTTCTTGTTGCCCACTTGTTTAGGGCTTTGTTTCCTTTGATGTAATTAAACCAATTAGTTTGCTTTGCTCTTTCTTTGGAGTGTAATAAACTTGGTTAATGGAAATAAATGCTTTTCGCTTTTATTATTTTTATTTTTGTACACAACCCTGCATACTATGATTCATTCTTACGCTTAACGTAACTGTATTGAATATAACACCTTCAATACAGTTAGGTTGCGGACCGTGCCACGCCACTCTTCACCTTCTTTGGGAAGTGGGGCGTGACAAGTCCACTACGAGCTGACGGACGAAGAAAATGCTCACCTTCGGCTTGAGAAGCTTGATGCCCTTGTTGAAACCCGGCTCATAGCGCAACAAAATCTGAAGGCTTATAAAGCAAAGATGACGCGCTCATATGAAAGATTGACCAGGCCGAGGACAATCCGCCAAGGCGAACTCGTGCTAGTGGTCAAAAGACCTATGATCCCCAATCGCGCCAAGCGGGGAAAATTCGAGCCGAACTATGAAGGCATGTACATCATAGACAAGGTCTACCAGGGTGGAGCCTATCTACTCATGGATATGCACGGTGAAAGGCCTTTCAGGCCAATAAACGGTTGCTTCCTGAAGAAATACTACGCCTAATGAGTTACGGCCTAGGTCAATGATAGATGACGACGACTATGTCCGCTCTCTATCTTCCCAAGCCCAAAACTCTATAAGTAGTAGCTGGCCCACAGACCGAAACGTC
This sequence comes from Agapanthus africanus, assembly GCA_030015575.1. Taxonomy (NCBI): domain Eukaryota; kingdom Viridiplantae; phylum Streptophyta; class Magnoliopsida; order Asparagales; family Amaryllidaceae; genus Agapanthus; species Agapanthus africanus. The sequence goes on from JASDDO010000026.1 coordinate 138,691,057, forward strand.
CTTAAACTAATGATGGACCACTACGTCCTAAAACTAGCTGATGACCGAAACGTCTTTAAACTACTACCGCAGTATCCTCAGGCTGACGAGATAAAAAAAAAGAATAAAAAAAATATAGAATAAAAATAAATAAATAAACAAATAAAAACGTTATGTCCATAAGCAAAATGGGCACGGATGAAAACCCGAAAAGGCTCCGTGAGTAAAAACAGCAGGGCTACCGGCGAGTGTTCGTGAAAACCCGAAAGGGCGCGACCTCATTAGAAAAAAAAGAATAAAAAGAATAAAAAAAGAGAAAAATGGTATGTCCATAAGCAAAATGGGCACGGATGAAAATCCGAAAGGACTCCGTGAGTAAAAACAGCAGGGCTACCGGCGAGTGTTCGTGAAAACCCGAAAGGGCGCGACTTTGTTAGAAAAAAAGAATAAAAAGAATAAAAAAAAAAGAGAAAAACGGTATGTCCATAAGCAAAATGGGCACGGATGAAAACCCGAAAGGGCTCCGTGAGTAAAAACAGCAGGGCTACCGGCGAGTGTTCATGAAAACCCGAAAGGGCGCAACCTCGTTGAAGGACACTTACAGGATCCTCTCGACCTTGTAAGGAGAAACCACCCGCGTGAGATCCTTACGACTCACAAAGGAGCAACACACTTAGGGATCCCCACGATTCCTAAGGAGAAAATACACTTGCGAGATCCTCACGACTCGTAAGGAGAACTCTCTTATGGGACCCTCACAGCTCATAAGATTTGAAAGTCTTAAGTTACAGAGACTTGAACCTGTTCTTAAGCAAACCCCCCACAACCTACGATATTGCCCTACAGGTGGCTCAATATTGACCCTTGTATACAATCTACGGGCGCGAATAAACATTTCCCCAGCAAAGTCCCACCCGTGACTAGGGATATGTCCATATGGTGAACAACCCTTATAAGTCCTCTTGACTTATAGGGAGAAAACCCTTTTGTAAGATCCTTACGACTTACAGGGGAAGATACACTTAGGAATCCCCACGATTCCTAAGGAGTAAACACACCTACGAGATCCTCACGACTTGTAGGGAGAAACACCTTTGTGGGACCCTTACGGCTCATAAAGTCAAAAGCCTTAGTCGACAGCATCCTAACCCTGTTCGCTAAGCCACCTTTGTTCGACATCGACAGAGGCAAATGATGATTCGCTCCTGGCAATACCCCAGTTGTAGCGGTGCTGATGCCGAAATCGGTGTCTAATTCCAGGCTTACGATGAAAAGCCAGCAAGCCGCACATGCATACGAAATAGCCGAAATGATGGGGCAACTTGCAACAAAATCAGCAAGTAAAGAAAATGTATGCATGCAAAAATAGCCGAAATGATGGGGCAACTTGCAACAAAATCAGCAAGTAAAGAAAATGTATGCATGCAAAAATAGCCGAAATGATTGGGCAACTCGCAATAAAAAGCAGCGAGTAAAAATAAAATAAACAGCCGAAATGATTGGGCACCGCGAAAAATAGCCGAAATGATTGGGCAATCGCGACCTTCGCGATATAAAAGCTGAAATGATAGAGCATCGCGGAAATAAAACAATAATAAAAAAATATGATGAAACTTTTACCCTACAGGTGAGATCACATCGATCCCTGTATACAATCTAAGGGCACAAACAAAGAGGGAACCACACCTTCCCAACAGGCCCCGCCAGAAAGCGAAACCAAATCTCGACGGTTCACCAACAACCTAGAGACAACCGTGACATTCATCTCGATACAGCAGACACAGTGCCATCAAACGAAGCGAAGGTCAAATTCCTAGCTTCACGGTTTTGACGGTAACTTATATAAAACCTGAAAGACCACCACAAATCATTTCAACCCCAGGGAAACCAGTATCCTTGGCAAATACCTCAATTCAGGGAAACTAGCGTCCTTGATGAGAGCTTCCTGATTCGCGTCGGCCCGCAGAGAAACCAGTGTCTTCGCAGGAATACTCCGATTCGTTTCAACTTCGAGGAAACCAGCATCCTCGGCAAAATACTTCGACTCAGGGAAACCAGTGTCCTTGACGAGAACATCTTGATTCGCGTCGACCCGCAGGGAAACTAGCGTCTTTGCAGGAATACATCGATTCGTTTCAACCCCAAGGAAACCAGTGTCCTTGGCAAATACCTCAATTCAGGGAAACTAGCGTCCTTGATGAGAGCTTTCTGATTCGCGTCAACCCGCAGAGAAACTAGCGTCTTTGCAGGAATACATCGATTCGTTTCAACCCCAGGGAAACCGGTGTTCTTGGCAAGTACCTCAATTCAGGGAAACTAGCGTCCTTGATGAGAGCTTCCTGATTCGCGTCGACCCGCGGAAAAACTAGCGTCTTTGCAGGAATACATCGATTCGTTTCAACCCCAGGGTAACCAGTGTCCTTGGCAAATACCTCAATTCGGGGAAACTAGCGTCCCTGATGAGAGCTTCCTGATTCGCGTCGGCCCGCAGAGAAACCAGTGTCTCCGCAGGAATACTCCGATTCGTTTCAACTTCGAGGAAACCAGCGTCCTCGGAAAAATACTTCGAGTCAGGGAAACTAGTGTCCTTGACGAGAACATCTTGATTCGCGTCGACCCGCAAGGAAACTAGCGTCTTTGCAGGAATACATCGATTCGTTTCAACCCCAGGGAAACCAGTATCCTTGGCAAATACCTCAATTCAGGGAAACTAGCGTCCTTGATGAGAGCTTCCTGATTCGCGTCGGCCCGCAGAGAAACCAGTGTCTCCGCAAGAATACTTCGATTCGTTTCAACTTCGAGGAAACCAGCGTCCTCGGCAAAATACTTTGACTCAGGGAAACCAGTGTCCTTGACGAGAACATCTTGATTCGCGTCGACCCCCAGGGAAACTAGCGTCTTTGCAGGAATACATCGATTCGTTTCAACCCCAGGGAAATCAGTGTCCTTGGCAAATACCTCAATTCAGGGAAACTAGCATCCTTGATGAGAGCCTCCTGATTCGCGTCGGCCCGCAGAGAAACCAGTGTCTCCGCAGGAATACTCCGATTCGTTTCAACCTTGAGGAAACCAGCGTCCTCGGCAAAATACTTCAGCTCGGGGAAATTAGTGTCCTTGACGGGAGCTACTCGATTCGTCTCGACTCGTGAGGAAATAAGTGTCTTCGCGAGGACTTCCCGATTCGTCTCGACTTGCAAGATAAAGCCTTAGGCAGCAGGGATTAAAAAACTTGTTTCCTAAGCACTGGGACCTGCAAGTCGGTCTAAAATGGTCTCTTGCATACTATCCACGGGTCTCACTCTCCAAAGTCAAATCTCGACAAGGAGAGAAACAACCGCTTACGAGTCCTCTCGACTCGTAAGAGGGAAAATTCTCTTATAAGATCCTTACGACTTATAAGAGAAAACGCACTTAGGAATCCTCACGATTCCTAAGGAGAAAATCCACCTACGAGATCCTCTCGATCCGTAGGGAGAAAAGTCTCTATGAGACCCTCACGGCCCATAGAGTTGAAAAGTCTTAGGTAGCAGATCTAAACCTGCGGCCTAAGCCACCGCTATCTCTCGAAGAAACCAAGATGCTTACTCTATTACCTGTCAACCATGTTTATCAAGACAGCATGCTGATAATAAGAGAAGGGAGAAAGCAAAGAAATGATACAAGACATTGCAAAAAAAAATGTATATCTTTATTTATTAATTCAATCAAGTACATGGCGAATCGTACAAAAGAATAAAGAATGTATACATCTTATTCGAAAAAGAAATTTTTTTACAAGTATATTGATACAAGGGCAGCTACTAGGAAGGAAGCGTCTTAAATAGCCCTATCAGTTGTTCGCGCACTTCCTTCCATGCCTTCTCCTGATCGGCCGCCACCGCCAGTTCTGCTTCCACTTGAGCCCGCCGCTGCAAGAAGGATGAAAGCTGCTCCCCAACTGCCTGCTGAGCTGCTTCGCGACCTTGGACATTACGCTCGGCGGCATCGAGCTTCTGCTTCAGGTTTAGCCCATTTGAAATACGTTCCAGAAGGCCCTCAAAGATAGCCTTCACCTGGGCAGTGTTCGCCTCAACCTCAGCACGCATACGAGCCGTCTCGTTTGAGGTCTCTTGGCATTCCCTCAGCCTTAAAGCCGCTTCTTGTTCCAAGTGATGGAAGTAAGAAGCGCTTTGCTCGATCCATGCTGCTCTTTGATTGCTTGCGGCTAAGGTCTTGGGAGCAGGACGCATAAACTCCGATTGATGCAGGCGGACCTCGATTTCCTTGCAATGATTAACCCAAAGCTCGACGACGCCTTCATCGTGAAAATTCACAAGCGCCGCCAACATTGGGTTAACCTCCGCAGCGAAATCCGCAGCAGATGGGGGAGCGTCTGCGTCAAGCTCTTCGACGTATCCGCTCAGCATGTCCAAGCTCATCATGGCACCCTTTGAAGACGGACGTCTCAGGAAGGGGCCTGCCGGCATTATAACGCGAGACTGAAAGGGCGCCAGGATTGGAACGACAGCTGAAAAAACAAGATACGATTAGATGACGGTTCAAGAAATACGAAAAAGTCATCGATGCGATAGTTTACTATACCAGCTACGGTAGGCGGCAAGGCCGGGAGGACCGGTGGCGCGACCAATCTCTCATCTCCTCATTCGATTTGTAGCACTGCAATCAGGACAAGGAAGAGTCAGAAATAATTCCATTATTGAAAAAAGAAAGGCATCAATTGGAAACGATACTCACCAGCGCCACTGGAGGAAGAAGCGAGTTCAGATGGGAAGGAGAAGTGTGGGTGCAACACCTGGTAGAGATGATCAAAAAGCACTCCTGAAAAGACGCAATAGTATGACATTAGTACATAAATTATGCAGCTGAAAGATAAAACTAATGGGTTGCAAATCCATACCTTCCAACATCTGTGATGGTACAAGGGAAGGCTGAGAGGTGACCACCGCCAAAGCAGTAGCTGATAGCGCTCCTTCGAGCAAGGGAGCATCGGCACTGGCCGCACCTGCGTTAAAAAAAAAAACAAAGATAAGCTTGTCAGAAAGGATTGCAAGATAAAAAAGGGGGGACGGTAACCCGAAATTTACCTGATGAGCCTCCAGCCGAAACAGAGGCATCTCCCTCCTCCATCGATATGAGTCCACCTCCCGTGGCCTCATCATCGGACTCTACGGGGGCTGTCGTCGTGCTTGCGTGGCCAGGAGATGGCGGAGGACCGTTGACGTGGAGAGCAATAATTGGAGCATTGCCAGACTCTTGAGAAAGTGCGGCTGGCTTTTCCCCGAGAGTCATGCCCATCTCACCCGCTACTCCTTTGGGCTCGACAGTCGTCGTTGTCTCGTCCGCCGTTACCATGGGGCCACCAGTCTCAGGTGCTCCGTCCTCCGCCGCCCCAAGCTCAGTTATAGCAATCGTCTCATTTGCCGCTACCTCAGGCTCGGCATCGACGACCTTCTCTGGCGTAGTTTCTTCAGCCCCCAGCTCAGGTCCAGCAACCCTGGCGACGTCGCCCACCGTCGGCTCGGGTTCAGCCAGTGCCTCCTCCTCTGTCCCCTTAGGTTCGATGGTTTCCGCCTCCCCTTCGATTGGACTTGACCATGCAGGATAAGATATATAAGAACCGACAGGTTTACAATTCTTATAACAAAATCTTGAAAGATACATTACCTGAGGTGGACTTATCGTTAGCCTCCCTATTTGCGCGCGCTGTCTGTCTGTGAGCTGTAGACAAAGCGACCGGGGGCTCTTCCGAGGGAGTATCAGCGTGAGGAACGGTGCTTGGGCCCGCTCCCACGGCCAAATCAGCGCTGCGTGCCTTTGCCTCGCGCCTCAACCGCTTTCTCTCTTCCTGAGCCGTCAAGACGGACCTCTTCGAAGCTTCCTTCATCGAGGCGTCATCGTCTGTGTACAGAGATGCCTCCAAGTCCTTCAAGGCATCCCTCACCGACTCTTCGAGTTGAGACTCTCGCGGCAGCCCTGATGAGGGTGGAACTTCAGTAACTGGCCCGGGGAGAGTCCCCGCATCGGCTGGCACAGCCCCTGCAAAGAGACAGAGGAAGAAGGTTAGATCGACCATAATAAAAGGAGAATAAAGACTTAATGAATCGAAATGTACCGAGGCCTAAGGATACTCTGAGTCGTTCTTCCTCTTGAAAAGTTTTGAGGGAAGCAGCGATGGCTTCTTCAGTGGTGATGCATGTTTGAAAAAAAAAGGGGGAAAAGCATTAGTCAAAGACAATAATAAAGTACGATGCAATAAAAGAATGCGACTAGTAATTACCCGATTGTGCAAGCTTAGCTAGCCATGCGTCGCGCATCGCCAATCGCTCTGAAGCTGCGATGGCGGCCGCCAGATCAGTGTCATCTGGCGGCATAACCAATCCTTTATTGGTCCCGTACTCGCCCAAGCCCTCGCTATAGGGAGCATGAGGTTCCTGACCGAAAGCAACGTCAGCTGAGAAGAGCGACTTCTTCTTCCTCTTCTGCGTGCGGACCCCAGTCGTACTTAAAATCGACTTGCGCTTTGCAGGCACCTTAGGGCGGCGGGTCCCGATATCCGCGCCCACGCCAGACTCTGGCGAAACCACATTTACCGTATCCACTGGAGCACGGGGGGCTGGTGGCGCATCCACAGTATCGCGAAGCGGCAATCCGCTAGGAGGGCTCAACACGCGCGTTGGTCTAACTCCAGAATCTTTCAGTGGAGGAATGACCGAGGTCCTCGGCTTCAAGGGAGCCTTGCGGTTGCCGCCGGGAGGTGCACCCTTGCGGTCAACCAGCATGCGCTTCTCCATATGGATAACTGGACCCATTGCATGCGCGTACCAAGCCACGTACGCGTTGAGGACCTTGGGAACGCAGCTTGGCTCTCTAATGAAGAAGTAGGAGCCCGTGTTCAGCCGCATGAAATGGTGCATCGCACTCCGTATCCCCTCCCTGCTGGCCGCGGGCTCTTCCAAAAACGCCTCCAGCGGGATCCCCTGGTGATAGCTTGATTGTTGGACGAACCGGTAGGGGTTATACCTCATGAATAGTGCCGTCTCGTTCTGCCTGAAAACCAGGTAGCCCGGACGAATGGAGTAGGGGTGAAGAATCTCCCGGGCTTTCAGTACGGAGGCCCCATCCTTGAAGTCGTCGCGCAGCGCCACCACCGACTTGGAGGTTTCTGAGCCTATGGTTATGACTTTATCCAAAAAAGAAACCTTCGCTCCGACCAGGTGTGGACGAAGGAGCAACCCCCTAGACTCCCGCGGAGGCGCAACCACGATCGAGGCGCCGACCAGCCGCATGACTCTTGGGAGTCTGCACTTCTCAAAAAACGGAGTGATCTTATGGACGCCGAACACCCCGTGCACATGCATTTCCATCCATGAGGTGAAGTAGTGCATCGGGAAATTAGCAGGCTGCACCCCAGGTTCATTAGCGTCCGCCGCCACGCTAAGTCCATTATATAAGTGAGCCAACCCGGCGGTTCCTATTGTCATCTGCAGGCCAGCCACCATCCGATGCGCTGGGTAGAAAACGGACGGCCGCATGTAGCGCGGGTGCATGGGGAGCGCAAAGCTGCACAGCCACAATCCCAGGAACCCTACACAAAAGGTCTCTTCATCCATTCCCGGGACGGCGATTTCTGACAATGGCATGACGGCGGCGCCGGGGAGATAAAAATCATTTTGATCGTCCTCCGATGTTGGTCGATGGTCCAAGCCGAAGCCGAAAGGGTCATCAAGCTTGGCGAACTTCTCGCTCCGCTCCGATAGAAACTCCGGTCGAATGAAGCGAGCGATAAAATCTGCGAAACTGATTCCCCGGACGCCTGATTCCAGATAGAGCCCTTCATATATGTTCAGCACCTTCACCAAGCCCGGAAACTGGTGCTGAATAGCATTCTCCAGCGTCAGATCAAACACCAGCGGCTTGGTGGTGAAGACGTATTCGTCAGGAGGAAGCAGCTCCTCGTAATGCTCCACCTTTATCGGCAGACCCGAGATTTCAGCAAACTCTTCCAGGGAGATGGAGACTTCCCTGTCCATCATAAGGAAGGTGTGAGTGGGGATATTCCATTGTTCGATAAAAGCCTTAATTCACCACGTTGGAGGAGAGGGATACTCAAAGAACGAGACGTAGATTGCCGAATACAAACCAATCTTCATCAGATGAGTCCTCTTCACCGATAAGATATACCGGGCCCACTGCAAATATCCGGCGGGTGGTCGCGGGGTCAATCCAATGTTATAGGCATGTCCCCAATAGCGTGCTTCACCCTGACATATTCGCCTCCCCAAAATGTCTATTGCCGGCGGCGGCTGCACGGGAATGGCACCAATCGCAGGCTGGAGAAGATCGTCCGAATTCCAGTCTTTGACCTCCACGGCATACTTCACCGGGGGTTCATCCGCATAGGGGATCAAAAATATGGGCTCAGACGGCGTAGCGGAACCAAAGCTTCGGCGACCCTGGATGATCTCATTATACCACCTACCCCACAGGTGAAGGTTTTTGTGCTCGGGGTCATGAGCCTTGATGAGAGCGAACACCTCTCGGTCCACTGGTTCCTGGGGAAATCCTCCCTCCGAGCGAACAAACGGGAAAGACAAATCAGCAGACATGTTTCCTGCGGAGGGACAAAAATCAGCCGTCAGTGTTGTAATTCCAGCGCTTGGCATTTTGAGATTTATAACACACTGCAATGCAGTGGGTAGGGGACCAAAGGGAGACCCACAAAATCTGGATGACAGTGCATCAGTTAATAAGACAGCCCCATCATTGGATTAGACTGTCAATTAATGAAGAGATCCCCAAGAGAATATTCTCATTAATGGGAAATCCCTAGAGACAAGGAGAAAATCTCCTCTTTCAGAGCAAAGCTCTGTCACAGAGTGACATTTGTCAAACTCTGGTCTCAAGGAAATAAAATTTCCTAAAAAGAGCCTAACTCTGTAATAATGATGGAAAGATCCATCAAAAGAAAAATTTAACTCTTGAAAGAATTAAAAATTTTGGGATCTTAAAGATCCATGAAAACTTTTAGGAGTTCTTCATTTTCAGATCAAAAAGATCTACATTTGATCCATGAGCAAAGCTCTGTCATGGGTTAAATCCTATGAAACAAGATCTCTGTAGATCTATGGACTTTTGAGAGCAAGGCTCTGTTGGTGAAACCCCAAAAGGGTTTTCTTCAGATCAAAGATCTATGAGAGTAAGGCTCTGCTAATTAAAATTAATTAAATTTAATTTAATTTAAGTTAAATTTTACCTAAGATGATTTAAAATTTGAACTCTGAAGTTTTCAAAAAGAAACGAGAGCAAGGCTCTAAAGTTCTTAAAAACAAGAGCAAGGCTCTGAAAACTCAAGTTCTTGAAAATAGGTAACTATTTACTGAGGACCAAGGGTCCTATTTATAGACGCTTGCGCCCCTTCAACTTATCAGTTGATCCAATGGCTGGGATCTTGCCACCGCTGCACTCACGTGTGCGCCACATGAGCGCAACGGTGGGAGGGCATTTGTTTCCCCCAATCAGAGCAAAGCTCTGTTTGAATTTCAAAAATTCAAAAATTGAAGCAACGCTTCAAATTTCTTGCTCTGCGCGCAACGCGCCACGTGTCAAAAACTGATACGTCAGCGCAGCGCCCAAGGCAGCGCGCCCAATCAGAGCAAGGCTCTATTTAAAACAAAATTAAAAGAAGCAACGCTTCAGATGCGCTGCGCGACACATGTCAGCGCAGTTGCGCTAGTGCAATTGTGCTGCGATGTGCGCTGCGCGACACGTGTCAGCGCAATTGCGCTGTGTGACACGTGTCAAGCGCTAATGCGTTTGCGCCAAACAGAATTAAAATTCCAGTAAGATCTTTCTGTTCTTATTAAAACAAGAAGATTGTCTTCTGTAAAACAGAAACCCTTGGATCAAAGATCCAAGGATGGGGAAAAATCCCCAAATCACTCAGAGAATGATCTCTTTAACAAATTTAACAAATTAATGGGCACTATATAAAGACCCCTAGACCCCAATCCCAAAATGGATAGAAAACAACAACACAGAGAGACAAAAACACAAAAACAGAGAGAGAACTCTAAAGAATTTTGAGAAGAACTCAAAAAGAGGAAAAAAAAGGTAAACCCTTTGAATAAAAAGGAAGAATTTCTTCTGAAAAGATCATTGATCTAGGAATAAGATCAAGGATCTTCAATAAAAATTAAATAATAACAAAGGCATTGCCTTTTTTATGAACCATTGGTTCTGGAATCTTAAAGATTCTTTTCTTGAATCCAAAATTGGATCAAGATATTAAAACAGTGTCCTGCACTTGAAAATCTGTACTGTTGCGTTCCTGGATTGGTGCAAACCACCAGAGAGCGCCTTGTGTCGCTCCAAAAACCACTTGCGCTGTGCGCTTTTAAAATAGAGCATTGCTCTCTGAAATTGGCGCAACTCACCAGAGCGCGCCACATGTCAGCAGCGCAATAGCGCAGCGCACTGCGCTTGCACTCACCCGAGTGTGACACATGTCATCTCCACATGCGCTTGCGCTCAATAATTTGCGCAAAGCGCCTGACAGGCCATATGGCCACTGTCAGTTTGATTAACGCACTGCATTATTTACAGAAGGGTCAAGCCCAATTAAAAAAGGCCTAACAGGCCTAAGAAAATGCAACGTATTATTTTAAAGGGCAGAGCCCAAATTAAAAAGGCCTAGCAGGCCAAAAGAAAATGTAATGCATTATTTTAAAAAAAAGGGGGAGAGCCCAAACAAAAACAGATGCTGTGCATCATTTAAAAGGGACAGAGCCAAAATCAAAAAGGCCTAGTAGGCTAAAAGAAAATGCGGTGCATTATTAAACAGGGCAAAGCCCTGGCACAGGCCTAATAGGCCAAAGATAAAAACGTTGAATATTCTCAACTGGATTTAGCCCAATCATGGCCGTAAGTCCTCAAATTAAATAGACTGAGCAAGACTGCTCTCTTAAATCAATTTACATCTGGTTCAAGGGTACATCTCCGAACTCCTCTGACACCTATCGTTGTAATCCTTCAACGACGTCAGAGAGGTGACGGGTCCCGATAACCACACATAATACGGACTGTGGGGTCCCTAAACTCATGGACTTATGCGTCCTTAAACCGACAATACAGACTGTGGGGTCCCTAAACCTATGGACTTATGCATCCTTAAACCAATAATATGGACTGTGGGGTCCTTAAACCCATGGACTTATGAGTCCTTAAATTAATGGACTAATGCGTCCTTAAACACACCCATATGGACTGTGGGGTCCTTAAACCCATGGACTTATGCGTCCTTAAACTAATGGACTAATGCGTCCTTAAACATACCCATAGGGACTGTGGGGTCCTTAAACCCATGGACTTATGCGTCCTTAAACTAATGGACTAATGCGTCCTTAAACACACCCATACGGACTGTGGGGTCCTTAAACTCATGGACTTATGCGTCCTTAAACTAATGGACTAATGCGTCCTTAAACACACTCATACGGACTGTGGGGTCCTTAAACTCATGGACTTATGCGTCCTTAAACTAATGGACTAATGCATCCTTAAACACACTCATACGGACTGTGGGGTCCTTAAACCTATGGACTTATGCGTCCTTAAACTAATGGACTATAGGGTCCTTAAACCCATGGACTAATGCGTCCTTAAACTAATATCCATCCCCAAAACTGGAAATGGACCCCTATGTCCCTAAACTGGAAATGGACCACCATGTCCCTAAACTGGCAATGGACCGCAATGTCCCTAAACTACCTATGGACCTCTATGTCCTTAAACTGGAACATGGACCTCTACATCCCTAAACTGGAATAATAGAGTCCCCAAATGCTCTTTTACCGGATCTAAACGATCCCGTTTAAGTCGATCTTAACCTCAAATATGGCTAATGTATCCTTAAACCTTCAAACAGACTTTAGTTCCAAATTGGACTATAAATCCCCTCCAATCGACTTTGGTTCAAGGGTATATCTCTGAACTCCTCTGACACCTATCGTTGTAATCCTTCAACGACGTCAGAAAGGTGACGGGTCCCGATGGCCATATATTAAATGGACCACTACGTCCCTAAACTAGAACAATAGAGCCCCTAAATGCTCTTTCCGTTAAGTTGATCTTAGTCTCAAATCAGACTAATGTATCCTTAACGAACGTTTAAGTTGATCTTAGCTTCAATATGGCTAACGTATCCTTAAACTAAAACACCAAACCCAAATCTAAGTAAATACGGATTTGGACTAATCCACGTCCTACGGGCGACAGCATCACTTAGTCTCCGTATACAATCCACGGGCATCTATAAACAAAACCAACACACACGACACGAAGTGAAATTCTGGAGAAGGAGAAAGTAGTTACTGCGATGCGGTAGCGTAATTAACTGCAGGGGCTTACGCCTGCAGGGAAGAGCGTCCCCACAATCAAAAACCCCTCAAGCGAGGGGGAATCTGACGAAGTCTGCTACATCGGCCGCATCCGTGTAAACCTCCGATACACGGTGCCATAAATCAACTTAGCATCTTCGGAGAGGTAGACGGATAAAACCAAATAGTATCTGCCCCGAATCTCAAACAAGACGTCCAGTCTCGGCCGCTATTCGGAGGGGAACAGCAACCGTGGTCGTGAGATATTGATACTTTGAGATGGGCCAGCCGGACGGCTAGGGCCCGAGATATTATGATACCATTACTTGAGATTTTGAGATAGTCGTTTGAGGTGTCGATGTTGGACACAGATTTCTGTTGATTCCATTGATATTACTTCAGATATTTCACAGGAGCTTTTCTACAATGAAAATAATGTTTTTCTCATATAAATATATTCAGATCTCGGGTTAAATTGATTCATGCTGTATACCTGCTAGTACATCATGCTAGACTAGTATTGTTAAATTGATTCATGTTGCATACCTGCTAGTACATCATGATATATCAGTATTGTTGAGTTGTGACACTTTGCGTACATGTTTACGATAGCTTTTATAGATGTTATTTATTACTCACGAGTTGGCAACTCACCCCCGTTGTGACACAGCCTTTTTGCAGGTCCGGTCCGTCAGCACTTTAGCGGCGGATGTATTTCATCCTTTTGCTCCTTTTGCGTGGATCTGAGATTTTGCTCGTAGGCGGGTTGTGATATTATTTTGTTTCCATCTTGTATATTCATTGTATCTAGTGTACTCCATCTACTGTACCTGCTACTTATACTGATGTATATTGACCTAGAGTCAAGACAGTAAGATTTGTGGACTTATATGTTGTTTTTCTTGGTCGAGCTCACTTGAGCCGACGTGATGCTTATTACTTGGGTTTTTACATGCTTATTTTTGCACAGTAATGATTTTTATTGCGTGTGATGTTGAGACCGCTTTTGGCGAAGAGCTAGCTCCCGGTTGGGGATGCCTTATTTATGTTTTATGTATATCCTTGTCTTGTACCCATTTGGGGCCAGTTTTTATAAAGGAGGCTCTGACGGAAATTTTGGAAAAAGTGAAGTTGTTTTTAAAGATTTCGATGTGACTTATTTGGTTTTCCTTCGCTCTATTTCTTAATTGGGTTTTGAATTCTGGGCTTTGGCTTACTTAGATTACGTACGCCTCGAGACGTTTCGTAATTTAAGTGCCAGTCACGTTCCGTACCTTTTCGGGTCGTGACAAAAAATCCTATATAAAGAACTCTTGACTGGTGTTTTAATATATGATTACTCTCACGAAACATACTATTTTATTTTTCATCATTCATTAACTTTTTCGTGAGAAAACTCTTTCACTCTCGGTTCATAAATTTTTAATACTCTTTAGAGAGAAGAGATCTTCCAGGAGTCTTAGAATTTTCTTATCATTAGAAACGAAAGATCTCTTATTTTCAAAGAAATTTTGTTTTCTTTAAATCTTTTCTAATCCTTTTGAAAAACTTTTTTGAATCTTTCTTAAGTTTTTACGATTCTTTTTGAGAAGAGATCTTCTAGGGATTTAGATTTTTCTTGTTATTAGAAACGAAAGATCTTTAAGTTGTGAAAAAGTTTTTGTTTTAAAATTTTCTTAATATTTTGAAAAACTTTTTCAAATCATTCTTAAAGGATTTTATTCTCCAAAACACAATCCATTATCTCTTTTGATTCGAAACTTGATTTATCTATTAAGATCGTTAGAATTGTATAGTTGATTCTGTAAAAATTGTTGAAATCTTACTTGTACGACCTAATGAAGAAAGGTCTAAAATCTTTATATTGTAAAACGTTTCATACTTAAGCCTTTGGTAAAAAGTTTAGGTGTTCATTACCTGCAAGTGTAAAATTTTTTGGATTTAAGCCTTTGGTAAAAAGTCTAGGTGTTCACCGTCTGCAAGTGTAAAGGTTCTAAGATCTGAGCCTGTTAAAAGATCTGTGTTTCTCCACCCGTGAAAGAGTTAGTGAAATTGAAACACGAGCAGGAGTTCTCAGACGGGAATTAGCCACAGAGTTGGTGAATCTCGATAACAATACTCTGTATCATTTACTTTCTGTGCATTTTTATGTTTGTGAAATTGTTTACTTATACTCTGATTTTTATTCCGCTGCAAAATTTCTTGAATCCATACAATTGCACTAAATTTGCCATAAAGCCTTATTCACCCCCCTCTAAGACTGTTTCCAATTGGTATCAGAGCAGATTACTTTGTTTGTAAGATTAACCTCTTGAGTTTCTGATCTTATGGCAAATCATACGGAAGGATAATCCACTAACCATCTTTCTTTTTTCAATGGTACTAACTACCAAATCTAGAAAACCAAGATTAGAGTTTTCCTTCAGTGTATAAATATAGAAATCATAAAAAAGCCCTTTGTTATCCTTACCTCGAATCCCTTATCCGATGCTGACAAGAGATCAATGACATTAAATGTCAGGGCAATGAACGCACTTCATTATTCTTTGAATTCAGAAGAATTCAATAGAATATTTATGTGTCAAATGTCAAACGAGATTTGGAATAATCTCCAGACTGTCCATGAAGGAACCAGCCAAGTCAACGAGGGTAAGATCAATCATTTCATGCATGAGAATGAGATATTCCAAATGAAAAACGATAAAACCATCGACTCTATATATTCTAGATTAAATAATGTCATTACAGAACTCTTCAACCTAGGAAAGAAATTCGATGAGAATCAAAAGTGTTACAACTTGTTGAGATTCCTAACGATCTCATGGCAACCCAAGATGACTACCATCGAAGAAGCAAATAACATGACAACGTTAAAAGTCTACTCCTTAATAGGAAAGTAAAAAACATACGAAATGCAACTAGAAGATTTAAAACAAAAGTAAGAGATGAACACTCAAACGAAAAATATCGCGCTAAAAGCATCTACTAGTAAGTCTAAGCTTAAGGAAACATTTAGTGATGAGAAAAGTGATGATGAAGAAATGGACGATATTGCAAGACACTTCAAGAAGTATATAAAGTCAAGAAATTTATATTCGAAGAAAAGTACGTATAATTTAAATAAAAATTTTAATTCTAATAAAATTCTTCATTTTTTTTGAATAAAATAAGGAAGGCCATGTCAAGTTAGGGTGCCCTACACTCAATAATGATAAGTGGAAGTTTAAGAAGGAATTAGAAAAACGTTTGTTTCAAACTATATATTTGGGACGATACGGATTCCAGCGACTCAGAAGCTGAAGAAGCCGCAAACGTGTGCTTCATGACACAAGAAGATGAGGTAATTAATAACGATCTTAATTTAGATTCTCTTAGTAAAGACGATTTAATAGATTTTTGTCATTTTCTTAAGAATAAGTATGATAATATTAATACTAAGTATAAAATATTAAACTCAAACATATCCACTAAAAATAATTTAGATATATCTACACAAAATAAAATAAAATAAAATAAATTAGAAAATAAGAATTTAAAAGAAAAACTAAAGTCCGTTACTCTAGCAAATGATAAATTAATTGAAACTAATAATACATTAAACATTGAAGTCTTTAACTTAAAAGGAAAATTAAATTTAAAAGATAAAATGATCCTAAAATTCACTAAAAGTAAAGATAATTTAAATGTGATATTAGGACAATCAATAAAATATTGCAGGAAAGAAAGTATAGCTTATAATAAATATTCTAAATTAGTTTCTAAAACTAACCATTTAGACATAAATGTTATTATAAATATGGTAATAAATACGTCAATTCTACGTGTAACTATCGTTCCACTATAGGACATATTCACAATATTATAATATTAAAAACAACTCAACTTATAAATACTTCTTCTATCCAAAGACAAACTTAAAATAATCAAGAATGGTATGGGTTCCTAAAATCAAACGAAGCTTAATAATTAAAAAAATCATGCATGTCAAAAATAAAACCAACTTTTCTGATCCTAAGAATCTACTAGATAAAAATTCTAACTTATTAAAAGATTTAGAAAATTCATTAATAAACAAATATGTTGAAACCGATAAATTGAAATAACAAAAGGAATTAGTTGATATTTATTTTTCAAAAGATTGGTAATTCAACAAAGATCACCCTAAGAATGTAATAATAGGAGAAATTAATAAAGGAGTGGTTATTAGCTCAAAAAAGTTAAAACTAATCAATTGGAAGAATAGAAAAAAGTAATTCATAAAAAAATCATCTTAAGGACTTAATAATAGAAAATATAGATAAAGAAATTGTATGTTTTGATTATTATATTTGTATTATTAATTTAGTATGATTGTTTACTTATATATATCTATTGTTCATTTCCTAACTCATTTTTCTATATTCCTGCTCCATGCTTCTAAATTTTTGATATTTCTAAAAAGGGGGAGAAATAATGTTCATATATTCAGGGAGAGCATTTGAATATATATCTTTATAAAATATTTTTTTATATATTATTATATATATTTTTATTACTTAAAGTTTTATAAAATATCAAAAAGGAGGATATTGTTTTCCTATAAGTCTCATTCTCTTTAGTTTTGAATATTTTACAAAAAACTATATTTCAAAAATACAGTATATTACTAACTATGCAAGATAAGTTAAAGTGATATAACAATAGAATTACTCAAATAAAAGAACATCAACATTTAAACTGGTATCACAACAGTGATATCGAGCAACTCTGAAGACCAAATTGTGAGTTCAAAGAAAATATCGAAAAATCACACAACGGAGTATTCAAGACTTTTTATTTTCTTTGAATGTAGAGTCGATCTCAATGATTAAAATCTCTTTTATAATCCTAATCTTCTATATTAGATACATCTTTATTTAAAGAGATTAGAGTTCCAAAATGTAGACCTCGAAGAGATCTTTCCAAAGATTCCAAGAATATCGAAAACAGATAACCGAGCAAAATATTATGGTTTCAGTGTCAAACAAATAAAAAATGGACGCCCTACGGACGTCTATAGCGGTTAAAAACTTTTAAAAAGTCTATTTTTGGTTTGAAATTCAAAACGTGACTTCCTATAACTGCCCCCAACGGTCCCATAGTGCGGGAACAGTTATTTTAACTTCTCATACTCAAAATCCTATATAAAGGACCCGTGACTTATGTTTTAATATACAATTCCTCTCACGAAACATTCTCTTTTAGTTTTCGTCATTCTTTAACTTTTTTATGAGAAAACTCTTTCACTCACAGTTCTTAAATTTTTAATACTCTTTAGAGAGAGGAGATCTTTCAGAAACCTTAGAATTTTCTTATCATTAGAAACGTAAGTTCTCTTGTTGTTAAAGAAGTTTTGTTTGCTTTAAATCTTTTATAATTTTTTTTGAAAAACTTTTTTGAATCTTTTTTAAGTTTTTACGATTCTTTTTGAGAAGAGATTTTTTGGGGCTTTAGATTTTTCTAATTATTAGAAACGAAATATCTCTAAGTTGTCGAAAAGGTTTTTGTTTTAAACTTTTCTTAATATTTTGAAAATTTTCTTCAAATCATTCTTAAAAATTTTTATTCTCCAAAACGCAATCTTTATCTTATTTGATTCGAAACTTGATTTATCAATTGAAATCATTAGGATTATATAGTTGGTTCTATAAAGATTTGTTGAAATCTTACTTGTTTGACCTAGTGAAGAAATATCTAAGATCATCACATTATAAAAGGTTTCGGACTTGAGCCTTGGCTAAAAAATCTAGGTGTTCACCACCTATAAGTGTAAAATGTTTCGGACTTGAAATTTTGGTAAAAGGTTTAGATGTTCACCGTCTACAGGTATAAAGGTTCTAAGATCCGAGCCTGCTAAAAGGTCTGCGTTTCTTCACCCGCGAAGGAGTTAGTAAAGTTGAAACCTGAGCATGAGTTCTCAGGCAGGGATTAATCACAGAGTTGGTGAAGCTCGATAACAATCCTCTGTGTCATTTACTTTTTGTGCATTTTTGTGTTTGTGAAAATTTCTATGCTTATACTTTGATTTTTATTCCGCTGCAAAATTTATTGAATCCGCACAATTACACCCATAAAACTTTATTCACCCCACCTCTAAGCCTGTTTTCAGATGACACTCTCTGGACAAGAACTTTTTTCTTTTTCTGCCTATCTCTGACCTGGTGGTACTTTTCTTGGATATGTTTAGCATTGGAATGGCACTTAGGATCTTTTGTAATAACAATAGCCAAATTATTATCACAAGGACTCACCATAGGTCGCTCCACAGAAGTACCACTAAGAGATACTTTAAAAACTTGCTAAGATATACAGTTTATTTCGTAGCCAAATTAACTGCAATATATTTACTGTGCTACACAATCTTACTTCTTACTCTTCCAAGAAACAACACCATCACCAAACATGAATACAAAGCCTGAAGTAGATTTTCCGGTGTCCAAGCATCCTTGAAAATAGCTCTAGTTCATCAGCATGATAAGTTAAACCAGATGATTAATTTAGTTCTCTTTAAATAGCGCAGCACCTGTTCGACTGTTTCCCAATGATTTTTCCCAGGAGTTGATTAAAACTTGCTAAGGATCCCAACGACATATGTAAGATCCGGCCTGGTACACATCAAGGCATACATAACACTCCCAACTGCTGATGCATATGGAAAAATTGGCTCGTCAAGTTTGTCTTCGACGAAGCTAAAATTCTTCAGTCAATTTCTTTGTTCCATGGTAAGGAATTTTACCATCCATGTATCAACCCATTTCATCAATATGTTTCTCTTAGGATATACTTGGTTTTCTTAAAGCTTTATCACTAGATAGTTTGATGCCCAGAATACAAGTGACTTCACCAGGATCTTTTATTTCAAATCTATGAAATAGCCATCTCTTGATCTCTATTAGAAACGTTGTATCATTGCCGACCAAAAGAATATCATCGACGTATAGCATAAGAAATGCGATTTTAGCTCCAACAACTTTTGATATGACTGGAATGTTATTCAGTATTTTGCACAAATCCGTATTTCTCAACTTCATCATGAAATTTAATATTCAACTGTCTAGAAGTTTGCTTCAATCCGTTTATTGACTTTTCTAATTTACATACTTTGTTTTCATTTCCCGTTTTAATGAAACCCTTAGGCTGCCCCATGAATATTTCTTCATCAAGCTTTCCACAAGTTTTGTAGTTATGATAGAAGAGAAGTAGAGATAGAGATAGAGATTATTATTATTATTATTAGACTTAGTTTTATTCCTTCAAATTTCGTATCCGCCCTTGCTTTATCGACGGATCCTTGGCTCCATCCATGTTCTTCATAACGTGCAAACTTTTTTGAAATGAAGAAATGGGACACAGAGAGATGTCTACCATACAAATTAACAACCCTTGTTGAATCTTGAGATATTAATTTACTACACTTTTTTTTCTTTTTGGTTGAATAAATGCTATACTCTTGCTTAGGCCATTGACCATTACACACACAGATTAATAATATAGCATAGTGCTTACGTACGTTTTTTCGTTGGATTGGAAAGGGATCTTTGATCCCTTCTAAATTCAAACCAACTCGTTCAAAGAAGATGGCCCCTGAAAGAAATTGTTTACTGCTGTTGCTTTCACTAAACATCTTTTTCTGTCACATTGGATTTGCTTCTTCATTCAAGAATAGAAATCGAATACGAAACGTTATACCAAACCTCCTTCTACCAAATCTCTTGATGAGCATGAAATGCGATTATGGATATTGCTAATTCTTGTTGCGTTATTATTAAGAATTGAAACAATATATATAGTATTCGGCTTTTGTATTGGATAAAAACATAAGCAATGAAAAATCTTAAACCTTAGTAATTTGGTGAACATTTTTTTCGAGGGTATTGATTAGAGCTTTCCAAGACGGATACATATTTTGACTTCAAAGCAAATCATTGAATTTAGCAGCTGCCGGTGTTTAAATAAATAGTTGCAGCATTTTTTCTGATTGTATTTTTATATAATGCATCGAAAATTTTAATTGTAAGGTATTGAGCATAATCTTAGTGTTGCATTTATGTGAAAGATAACGACGATTGCTTGTTCTCCTTCCACATAAAATTATGAGATATTAGTTCTAGCACTAATTATGTATCTCGATGCATAAATGTTATGTCATGTAAATATTTTGTTTTGTTTAATTTATTTTATTATTTTGGACGGTCTTATTCAACTTTTTCCATCAAAAAAATAAATATGCTATAACGTTCATTTATTATACACTTACTTTATGTCATTGACTGAAACTTTTGTTATTTAAATTTTTATGAAAATTAAACAAACTCTTTGTAAGAACTAAAGTTTCCTGATCATAGCAAATTCAACCTTTCACAGTCATTTAATTTTTTTTGAAAATTTAATCAAAATTTAGAATAAATTAAGCAGAAATTTCTTTACTTAACAATTTTTTTCGAATTCAAATTAAATTTAGAGTAATACAAATTAGTGTGATGCACATGAAATGAGAAACCTGTGTTTGTATACAAATATCAAAATGAATATACAAATTTATTATTTTAATATAGAATAGATGTTTTATTCTTTTCAATTTTTAAGGGGCACATGGAGAAGGTTTTTCTTGGACACCGAGAATACTTAAAAAAATTTAATAATTAAAAATTGGTATGGATTTCTAAAAGTGCAATAAATTATTAATATTTTTTTAATTTGTTCTTAAATAAAGAGACCTTCAAGTGAGCTACACAATTGATTGTGAATTTTACAAACCTATATGAATTAGCTTACAATGGTAAGCATGAGTCATGATGTTCTTTAGTTACTTAATTTTTTTTTGAAAAATCAAATTATATCTTGGTATAGACTCCATTTTTCTAACCATGACAGATTCAAATAAAAGATTTACAATATATATCATTGATCGAAAAAAATATAAAAACTTTTCATATTATTGAAACTGGAATTGGAATGGTATTGTGATGTCGGCTCACTTGACAGTCCATGGGCTCATAGGACGGAATATGACTGCACACGGGCTTTTATGTTGTTGTTACTCACTCAAGTACTGTAGGTCCTATGATAGACATGTTGTTACCAAATTAGTATTAACTCAATATTAAATAAATTAAAATATAAAAAATAATTTCACTTCTTTCTCATGAACGCTAATCAATTAGAACTATTTGTGCTCTGTAATTGGAAAAAATACCTGTTCGCTATGTAGTGATGGGTGTTAAATATAATTGACCCTATATTAAATCGATAAAAATGATTATTAATATATGTATTAGTAAGGTTAATATTAAGCCATGTGAATTGCCTTTTCAGCGTTATGTTTGCATCTTCTTACGGCTATAGTATTTCAGTTGGAAGGCGGTTATGTCCAAGTTGCTGTTTTTGATTTAAACGAAAGCTAAAAGCTCTCGCGTTTCATTAAGTGAGCTTTAACGAAACAACAAGAAAGTAAAGCAAAAGATCTGGGGAACATAACCCATACAAATTAACCAAGTCCGAAAATCCGAGGAACAAACACCATACAAAGTCAAATAAACTCCAAGTTGCTATTACGAGTCCGTGTCTCGATCATGTTTAGTTGTTTGATTGCTTTTTGTTAGACTCGGTGATGGTATTTTAAAACAAATAATAATTACTAGCTAGGGTCTTTTCCGCTATAATATCTCACATTCATTAGGGTATTTATTTCTTGGTTTCATAATGCTTTGTATCTCCATATATCAGATCGCGCGGCAACTATCATTTTGTATGCTTGCGTTATTTTATTTAGTATTTTTTGAAATGGTAAGAAAGATATTATACATGTAACAATTATATTAGCTTCCTTGCTGTCACCATGAATAAGTAATCTATTTGATGAGTTGAGGGTAATTTGGTAACAACATCTCACAAAATCTTTTTATGATTTGGCCGATTTATCGTGAATACATGGATGTGTTACCGCGATTCGGCAACCACTAGAGCCGATAAGAGATCGAACCTTATATATTTGCATATATTTGCAGTAACTTTTGTACTGCATGTTCGATTACTATTATAGCTGATGTACTACATTAGACCGATTTGTCTGCACTTTTGCCATTAGTAAGAGGCGATAGCCCTTGGATTTCCTTTTCTATGAGTTTGCTTTTCCTGTAGCGAGTACTTCACTGTGTTTTTTCGGTCGAATCTATAGGAAGAACATTCTTCTCTTCCTGTAAGAAATAAGTCAATTATTTATGGAGACCCTAAGAGATATAGAAAAAGCATGCATTGGATTTAAAGATAAATAGGTTGTCAATTTTGGGTTCCGAAACATTTCCCTAAAATATGATAAATTGCACAGAATTAAGAAATAAGAGGCCCCAAAGTTTGAGCCACCAATCATTTCAGGATCAAGTCTCTATGTACCGGTACAACTACTTCTGTTCATGTTTTCGGTCCAATCTATAAGAAGAACTTTCTGCTCCTCCTTTAAAAATAAGTCAATTATTTTTGGAGACCGGCATGCTAAGAGATCGAGTTAATTTGATCATGATCTCATCGGATAGACATAGCAAACAATGGTTTTAAAAAGAAATTGGTGGAGAGTGATTCTTCTGTGCATGTTTTTCGTCGAATCTATATGAAGAGTGATTCTTCTCTTCCTTCAAAAAACCAGTCAATTATTTATTGATGCGGATCTAAAAGAGCGAACAATGGGTTTAAAAATAGGGTCCGGTCCTGATTACTACGTTGGATAAAAAAAATTATCCAATAAATCAGGATCGTTAAACGTTAAACGATTCTTTAAGAAGCGGTTAAAATCCAACGGTGATTATTTAACCGCTACTTAAAGTAGCGGTTAATATCAAAATTTAATTTACCCAACAAATCCGGACCGTGCAAATTCAACTGCTACTTTAAAAAGAGGTTAAGCTCTAATGAGTATTATTTAAGCACCATTTAAAGTAGAGGTTGAAAATAAATATCAAACTGTTACTTAAGTAATTTTTTTCCTAATGGTTGAGAAACATATCACCTATCGAATTTTGAACCCTAGAGATCGTCAGAGCACTCTGCGTCTTTCTCAACGAATTTTTTCGAAATGATCTCTCAATTTTGGAATCCTAGCTTCTGCCAGAACACGTCTACGTCTTTCTCAATGAAGTTTTTCAAAATAGTTGTGGTAAATTTTTTATTTCTAAGTTTACATATACTAGCATGTCGTTTAATCTAGCATATGAGTGGATTATCTCTGATTTAGAAGAAGATGAAGAAGAAATAGTAGTAGAAACAGACGAAGATCAATACTTAAAAAAACCTAATATTCCTATTAATTTAATAACTCCTGAAAGGAAAATGTTAAGTTTATATCATCCGCTAGTGGAAGCAAATATAAAAATATCCTGTCTTCTAAAATCATTCCTGATAAGAATAATGAACGAGGGATAACAAGTGATTCAAAGTATGAAAATGTTGAGTTTATATCCTCAACTAGTGGAAGCAAATGTAAAATTTTTCCGACTTCTAAAGTTATTTTTGATGAGAATAACGAACGAGCTGTAACAAGTGATTCAAAGTATAAAAATGTTGAGAATACTACATGTGATTTTGGTAGAACCTGAAATTAGCATGATATTCAATTACTAGATGATGCTTATGAATGTTATTTAGCTTATGCTTGAAACATTAGGTTTGCTATCAGAGTTCGTTCTACTCGTCGTGCAGTTCGCAGTAATGAAGCTATCTCTAGACTATATGAATGTAACAACGCCGCAAAATCTAAATAGTTCAAGCTTGATGTAAAACGTAAAATATCTTTTTCGGCGTTCCGGAGATATAATTATATTGGATTCAAGTGCGAAGCTTGTATGTTTGTTTTTAAAAGGAAAAATCGATGGATAGTAACTTCTTACAAGAGAGAGCACAACCATCCATTTATACCGCAGTCAATGGTGCAATAACTATCTTGTCACAAAAGAATTTTCAAATTCGACAGAAATCAAATTCATAATTTGAAGGATAGTTGGGTTGGTCCAAGAAAAACTTATACGATACTACGACAAAGTCATTGCGGGGTAAATAATCTTGGTTATGGGCTTAATGATGTGAAGAGTGAATTAAGAAAAACGCGTCATCAATCTATGAACGTATCGGACGCTCAAGTTATTTTAGCTTATTTGCAATCTATTCAAGTTGAAAAGCCTAATTTTACTTACGTAGTAAAATATGACGAAGAAAATCATATCGATTCCCTCTTATTCGTGGATGCGCGCTTTAAAGCTACCTATAAAACTTTCAGTGATGCAATTAGTTTTAATACCACGTATCGAAAGAACAAATATCAAATGCCATTTACCCTATTCACCAGTGTTAATCATCATTATAAATAAAAAAATATTTGGTTTGGCGTTAATGCGGAATTAGTCCGAAGAGTCTTTTACCTGGTTGTTTTAGCGGTGATTAATTATGATGAATAATAAGCCACTGCTATCGCTGATCAAGATCATGCTGTGACAAATGCTATTACCAAGCTATTTCCAAATACAAGACATCATTATTGCATATGGCACATTAGTTAGAAGTATCCTGAGAAATTGCAGAGTTTATATCATCGGTATTCTGATTTTCGAAATGACATTAAATGTTGCGTAGATAAAAATATGACAGTTCAGAAATTTGAAAATAAGTGGACCGCGTTAGATGAAAAATACTAAGTTAGTGGGCATAAATGGCTTTCAATAATGTATGGTATATGGGAGAAATGGATACCATTTTATACAATAAGAAACTTTTTTGCAGGAATGCAAACAACCGGGCATAGTAAGAGTATGAATATTTTTTTGATACTTATTTTAATTGGATCTGAAAGTTCCTAGTGCCCTTGCAGCTACAACTGCGGCTGATGCGGAATCGAAAAACAAAAAATTCAAGAGAAGCTCTAGAAACTAATCCCTAATGATCGTTCTAAATACTAAACTAGTAAACTAAGCATGCAAAGTTTAGGAATTACAACTTTTGATGCGTGTCCACCCAATCGTGAAAGACACCTTCAAGCTTCTCGTAGGCCGTCGGGAACAAACTTGAGAGGCGACCGCCCTTGCCGAAGATTAAATGACTATTCATAAATAAGGTGTCCTTGTCACGCTCCACTTCCCAGTAGACGAAAACGGTGACGTGGCAATCCCGCAACATATTTACTATGAGAAGGCCATTTTCTTTAATAAATAAATTACGCGTATGTAAGCAATATAACAATGTGCAAGAATAATAAGAGTAATAAAAATAAACAACAACTTTATTTATATTCAAATTTCAAATACAACTGTCTGAGATAAAAGATACAATGATTGAAAAGTGCTTAAACAATGACATACAGAAAGTAAGTGCAGAAAAGGAACTAATAGTCAGGCTGGATGGTGAGCTGGTCCAAGTTCTCCTGGTTCGGCTTTATCTCCTCAGAGTTCGGTCCTCCTGACGAACATTCTAAGGAAAAGAAATAGAGAGGAATATCGTCAGCGAACTAGCGCTCGGTAAGTCTCCAAACGAAATAAGTAATGACAAATGAAGGTATACAAAACGAATAGAACCCAAGTAGAAATGAACAGGTAAAGATTTATGTAGAAACATCTTAATCATGCCATTCATGTGTATAAGGGTAGCGATTCTAACGTGGTTGCTTGTAGTCTAATAAGGAAGGTGAGCGTGTATACAAGAGTAATCTAGCTTACTCCGAGGACCAAAGGTACAAGAGAGTACAAGGCTCTGTTATAACCCACGGAACAATGGCACGAGATATTCAAGTGGTGTCCTTTAAAGTGACCTCTCGTTTCAATACAAACGTTCTTTACCAGTCTACCCTTTATCCACGCGTATATTGTTGTATAAATCAAGTTTACAGGTCTTGGCCGAATCCATGAATATAAGATTGCAGTTCAGGTTCAACTTGTATCCAAGTATTCAAGTATTCATGTCAAGTTATATTCATGATTTAGTCAAGTCAATTCAAGTGTTTAAGTTCAAATTGGTATATTAGAATTCAAGTCAAGTATTCATGTTCAAGATCAAGTGTTCAAGTTTGGATTTGAATTGGATTCAAGTTTGAGTTTAAAACAAATTCGAGTTTGTATTTGAGTTATAGTCAATATCTTATGAATGGATTTAACTTTTGAAATTCTTAAGTTCGGAAATAATTGGATAACCGCTGCACATGGGCGGCATGATTTGTATCTTTTTCCAAGACGATTGCCATTGATAATTCATTTAATTTGCAGTGTTATCTAACCTGAATAGGCAAGCACTCACTTTCTCCGGCTCCATGAGTCTCAAGAGAAATGATACCACTTAAACTTATGTTAATCTAAGATCCTTAAAGATTTATTCAAGTTGTTTGCATTTCTCGAGGGGTTTTTTGTAAAATATTTTAATATCGTTTTAAAAAAAATCTCAAGGGTGTTTTAGAATATTTAGAGTTTTTATAAAAATGTATTTTAGTTTTAGTGGTATTTTAGTGATATAACCTAGCTTTTTAAAAGTTTATGGTATTTTAGTGTAACTTTAATTTTTCATTTTTTTATATAGATTTCAAAATTTGTTTTCATAAGAAAAAAATACGAATTTATGATTTATGAATTTTCAAATGATTTAATTGTTGAAAAAGTCGTATTCTTTAATAATCGTATTTTTATTTTCTTTCGAGACGGAATTCTCCGTGAGAAGTTTTGTATCTCGTTCTACTATCCTAAGGACGTGCGATAACCCGCACCATCCGTAAATGAGTTCTCTTAAAAGAGTTGTAGAGGCACAATTGCAAAGGATTTTAAAAATAGCGATAAAAGGCATTTTATAAAGTGATGGTATTTTAATGAAAATTGTTTCATTTAGGATAAAACTTTGTAATCTAAAATACCGTGCTATGAATCATAATGTATGTGAGTGGGGTAGGTCGTTACCCCATGAATTTTTTATAGGTATATATTCTAGATATCGATAAAAAGGTAATTTTAAAGTTAATGGTATTTATATAAAGATGTTCGATATATGTTTATTTCGCATGAAATTGTATACACATTAAAAAGTAAATGGTGTGCATAATATTGTAAAGCGATGTTAGAGGATTTGTGTGACTTATTTGGCATATCAAAGATGCTAAAAATGTTTAAAAGAAATAATATCAAAGTTAACTCCACTTTTGTCGATATTATTTTAAGAATCATTTTGAGATAAAACGAAAGAGAGAGGAAGAGACTTATGGATTTTGGAGTGTTGAAAAGGAAGGAAAAAGAGAGAGGGGGTATTCGTGGGTCATGGTAGCGTCAAGAGTGGCTCTGGTTTTCAAAAATGAACTTGGCTCGAACTAACTCCATTTGATTAGTCTTAACCCTTTCCGAGCTTAGGAATTTTAGATAACTTTTACTAGATTTTTAGAGTAGAGGAGAGCTAGAGGATGGGGTGGTATTTATAGGGTAAAAAGAAAAGAGTGTGTCAATTATAAATGAATTAAAAAAGGATTTAGTTGTGTTAATGGGATAGATGAAAGGTTGCATTGCTCTCTGGTTTAAATCAGAGGAAATTAAGTGTAAAATGGAGTAGAGGGGAGCCAAAGAGACGCACGGGCGAAGCACGAAGACCATTGGGCAAGATCCAACCGCAATTTGCGGTTTTTAGCATTTTTTGGCGAATAGATTGAGGCCATGTGTCTCGAGGCTTTAGCCATGTGTTATATTTCGTCTTAACTCCTCATTTCCCCAGTTAGTTTACTCTGAAACTTTTCGATTCTTCGTGTATGGCACGTGCAATGCTTGGGCTTCTGAAAAGTTAAAAAGAAAATTGTAAAAAATAATTGGGGCTGATAGGATTCAAACTTGCATGCTATGGAACGGTAGCGGAGAGTCTTAACTAGTGAGCTATAAGTTGTTTCTTATTTTTATTGAACAATTTCAATTTATAATTCCTAATCAGGATGAAATACCCTTTCTATACATTGAACAAGTTACATTTGTACAGGGATTTCAGGGTCGTTACTTCCTACCCTCCTTACAAAAATTTCGTTCTCGAAATTTATACAAAGGACTAAACTTCAAATAGATGAGGGTATCGTGTACGCATATCGTCTTCTCTCTCCTAGGTTGATTCTCCCGACGAATCCTTCTTCCACATCACTCGGACCAAGTTTGCCTTCTTGTTCCATAATGTCTTCACCTTTCAATCCAAAATCTCGACTGGCTTTCGCTCACATGTCAGATCGGTCTGTACAGTGAGCTCTGAGTAATCAAGTATGTGTCCGGGGTCGCTCATATATCATCGTAGTTGGGATATGAGGAACACATTATGCACTCCTTCCAATGAGAATGGTAGTATCAAACGGTGCGCCACTTTTCCAACTTGTTCAAGTATCTAAAAATGTCCGATGTATCTTGGACTGAGTTTACCCCGCTTTCCAAAACGTATTACTCCTATATTTAGAGAGATCTTCAGAAACACGTGCTCTCTAGGTTGGAATTCCAAGTGTCGATGTTTTGCATCTGCCCGGTGTTTCTGTCGATCTTAGGCTATGCGCATCTTCTCCCTGATCGTACGAACTACATCGACAGTTGCCATGATCATCTCTAGTCCAAGGAGTTCACGATCTCCAACGTCGTCCCAACTCAGCGGGGAACGACATTTACGTCCGTAGAGTGCTGTGAATGGTGCCATCCCAATGCCTGTCTGGTAACTGTTGTTATATGAAAACTCTATAAGATGTGGGTGATCTTCCCACGAACCTCCGAAATCTAGCATACAGGCTCTCAACATATCTTCTAGGATCTGAATTGTTCGTTCGGACTGTCCGTCTGTCTGGGATGATACGCCGTGTTGAAGTTCAGACTCGGCCCTAAGATGGCTTGAAGACTCTGCCAAAACTGGGATCGGAATCTAGTATCTCGGTCGGAGACGATGGAAATAGGTACCCCATTTAGTCTCACGATCTCCTGCATGAGTTTATGGGTATTAAGACAAGTATGGTACATCTTGAAATCCTTACTTTAGATTTTTTTACTTTCCTCCATGTACTTTCTTACCAACATCTCGGTTGATTGGCCAACTCTGAATGGAATAATGTGAGCCAACTTGGTGAGTCAATCCACAATAACCCAAACTGTGTTGTTACCCTTCGTGCTGAGTGCAGTTATGAAGTCCATGGTAATATGCTGCCATTTCCATTCTGGGATTGGTCATGGCTGAAGTAGACCAGCGGTTCTGTGATGTTCAGCCTGAAAGTATATCTTAGCACCTCTACTATGTTTCTATGAGCATTAAGTATGCAATTTTAAAATTTTAGAGGTCTAAGTAAACTAAACAAGAATCGAACTAGAGAATTAGGGTTTCAAAGTTAAGCAAACAAATTTTAATCTAAGTGAAGAGTGTCTACAACCTTTGTAGTCTAGTCCTTCACTTCTAAAACTCCAAGTTGTAGTCCCTAGAACTCTTCTTTGACTCCACTTGGAAAAAGGATCGAGCTTCCTTATAGTCTTCGTCGCTGAAGATGATCCACCTTGAAGCAACTCTCACTCAAGGTCATACTTCACTAATCAAGGTATTAATGAAGTTAACAACCTATACTAATGGGTTAGAGTTGTGTAGGTTGATGAGTAGGAATTTTGCTCACTAGAAATAATTCTTCTCTTTTCTTTTTCTCAACCTTAGAAAACTAGTGAGGAGATGAAGAAAGAAGATGAACTTGGATGTGTGAGAATGAACCATGAGCTCAAGTGATAAGATGAGATGAGATTGTGAATGATAAATATCTTATAATAAAACAAGAATTGAAGATGAGTCATGGCTTCTCCAAACTTCTCAAGCCATGACTCATTCTCCATTTCTTTTAATTCTAAAATGTTTATTATTATCCTTCTCAAATGTGATTCTCATACATCCATGTATAATGTATCATCAACCATGATACAATATACATACATACATACATACATACATACATATATATATATATATAAATATATAAAGGGAAGAAAATCTTAAGTGAGCTTAATATTAGTTTATATATATATATATATATATCAAATTATTAAATCAACACTTGATTCAATAATCCGGTTATATCATATATAACTGGCTAATATCATATATATATATATATGTATATCAAATTATTAAATCAACACTTGATTCAATAATACGGTTATATCATATATAACCGGCTAATATTCAATATTAGTTAATATATATATATATATATATATATATATATATCTCATATATATATATATATCAAATTATTAAATCAACACTTAATTTAATAATCCGGTCATATCATATATAAACTGGCTAATATCAAATATATTAACATATATATAAATCAAATCATTAAATCAACACTTGATTCAATAATCCGGTTATATCATATATAACCAGCTGATATCCATTATCGCTAGATTAGAATACGGTATCATATACTCGTATTTAATCAAGCTCCCGCACATATCTCCATACATGACCTACTTCGTTTCGTTTGAGCTAGGAAACCTCTATGTGGGACTCTGAAGACTCGTCAATACGCCAGCAGTAGATAATGATCATATTAGAAACCTACAAACCGTCAGCGGTACTAGCTGGACGTAACGACTACTCAGGTATTGAACGGATAGAAGATCAACAGGCAAACCTGTCTAAACTCCTGTAGAGCCTATAAGCAACACTTACCGTACAGTCCGGTTTCTTTGTCTGATATGTTGCTAATCGAGTCTAGGGGTGGAATTGTCAGACCCCACTAACTCAATAAGTCATGCCGATATGTAGCCTATAACCTTTCAAGAAACTATTGATAACACATACCAGTAAATCTCATCAGCCCTGGCCAGGGACTTGCTGTTATAGTCAATTGGGCATAGCGCAATATCAACTCCCAATACCGGGAGAGACAAAACCCTTCCTATCGCTCACTGCCTCCATGTGACTCGGGACTGTACCCAAAATCCACCTGTTTGCACGACTCTTTTAAGACGTGGTAGGGAGAAAATCAAAACACAGTGGGAACCATATAAGATACTATGGCGATCTCGGGTTTACTGACTAACCTGTATAAGTGTCACCAGAGAACTGCTTTCCGACGATAGGTATGGTACCATTTAGGAGTTCTCGGCGAGCCCTGTTCGGTGTACCCATTCTCTAATGAGCACCTGTGTACAATCTTTGATGTCAAACACCAATGGCTGTGGGATCAACCATCGCCCCATACAGGGTCAAGAAACGTACACACTAGTCTACTTTGGAATATTGATGCCCTGTCTCGATACTCTCTCGACTAAGAACTGTTAAAGGATGTGCTTATGGACTACACAAGCCCCACTAGTATGATCTGCATCATAGTCCTGGTAGACAACCCAACATCCTAAGGGCTTTATCAACATGTATCAAAGAGACAGTAAACTAAAACAAGTATACATGTTAAGATAAAGAGCAATCAGATAGCATACTATCATGTCGAGTAAGAAAGTCCTTTATATATATGTCCAAGCATCCACTATAATATACAATAATAGCCTTTAAGACATACATATTCTTAACAATCTCTCACTTTCACTAAGGCCAGTTATTGTAGTATCGCATACCTAACATCCCAAAAAGTCTTTCAAACTGCGTCTGGGGGAGGGCCTTCGTGAGTGGATCCGCCGTGTTGTCCTTCGTATCTACTCTCCTGACCTCGATCTTCCGGCGATCAA
Organism: Agapanthus africanus; assembly: GCA_030015575.1. Taxonomy (NCBI): domain Eukaryota; kingdom Viridiplantae; phylum Streptophyta; class Magnoliopsida; order Asparagales; family Amaryllidaceae; genus Agapanthus; species Agapanthus africanus. The sequence continues at coordinate 138,723,110 of JASDDO010000026.1, forward strand.
CTATCTCCCGGATCAGGTGATACCGCCTCAGAATATGTCTAGATTAATGATGGGACCGGGGTTCCTAGGCCAAAGCCACAGCTCCATTGTTATCATAATACAAAGGTATTGGATCTACAATGGATGAAACCACACCAAGTTCAATAATGAACTTCTTCATCCAGACAACCTCTTTGGAAGTATCGTTGGCAGCGATATATTCAGCCTCTATCGTTGAGTCTGCAACAGTATCTTGTTTGGAAATCTTTCAACATACCGCCCCTCTATTAAGGGTGAAGACAAAACACGAGACAGACTTGCTGTCATCCTTATCACTCTAAAAGCTCGAATCGGTAAAAAACTCCACTTGGAGTTCTCCGTTACCATACACCAAGAACAACTCTTTAGTCCTTCTCAAGTACTTAAGAATGTTCTTCACAGCTATCCAGTGCTTCTCCCCTGGGTCTGATTGATACCTACTTACCACACTATGTGCGTAAGCTATATCCGGTCTGGTGCATAACATCGCGTACATGATAGACCCAACTGCAGAAGTATAGGGTATCACGTTCATGCGAGCCCTCTCCAAATCAGTCTTGGGAGACATCTCTTTAGAGAGAGTGATTCCTGAACAAGCAGGTAAATTACCACGTTTAGAATCTTCCATACTAAACCTCTTAAGTATGGTGTTTATGTACCTGAATTGGGACAATCCCAACATCCTTTTAAATCTATCTCTATAGATCTTTATTCCCAGGATGTAGGAGGCATCACCCAGATCTTTCGTAGAGAACTTTAGTGATAGGAAGAGTTTGACCGAGTGCAGCATTGGAACATCATTTCCTATCAAGAGTATGCCATCCACATACAATACGAGGAATACGACCTTACTCTCTACAACCATTTTATATATACATGGTTCATCTATATTTTTGATGAAGTCAAACTCTTTGACTGCTACATCCAAACAGATGTTCCAGCTCCGCGACGCCTGCTTTAATCCGTAAATTGATTTAAGCAGCTTGCACACCTTTCCGCTGCTCCCACTGTCTACGAAGCCCTCTGGCTGTGTTATATACACGCTCTCTTCTAAATCACCATTTATAAAAGCGGTTTTGACGTCCATCTGCCAGATTTCATAGTCATGGTATGCAGTAATGGCAAGTAGGATCCTGATGGACTTAACCATAGCCACTGGAGAAAAGGTTTCGTCATAGTTGACACCTGTTCATTGACGAAAATCTTTTGCTATAAGTCTAGCTTTGAAGTCTCAACCTTTCCATCTTCATCAATTTTCTTTTTGAAGATCCATTTACTCCTAATGGGTTTTACCCCTTCAGGAGCAACTTCCAAAGTCCATACTTTGTTGGTATACATGGATTCCATCTCAGATCGCATAACATCCAGCCATTTCATAGAGTCTCCACTTGTGATGGTCTTCTTGAAATTAATTGGGTCATCATCTTCCATGATGCAATTCTCGCTCCCACCGTCTATGAGAAAACCGTAGTATCTCAGGTGGATGAGGAACCCTACTAGATCTGCGGAGTGACCGAGGTTCATCGGGGACTATTGAATCCTCCGGTTCTACCAAATCTTCTATTGCAGTTTGTGTATCTGGAACTTCTTCCAGCTCTACCTCATTACCACTAATTTCTTTTACAAGAAATTACTTTTCTAAAAAGGTGGCATGTTGAGCAACAAACACCTTTTGTTCCTCAGTGTAGTAGAAGATATACCCTTGCGAATGTTTGGGATATCCAACAAACTTACATAGAACAGATTTTGTTCCTCAGTCTGGTAAAAGATATACCTTCGTGAATGTTTGGGATATCCAACAAACTTACATAGAACAGACCTTGCCTCGATATTGTCCGGATTTTTCTTTTTAACATAAGCCGGACAACCCCATATCTTAATGAAATTAAGACATGGTCTCTTTCCCTCCTATATCTCATATGGAGTGGTAGGCGCAGATTTGGTAGGAACCCTATTCAATATGTATGTAGCTGTCTCAAGTGTATAACTCCAAAAGGAGATAGGTAACTCAGCAACACTCATCATAGAGCACACCACATCTAATAGGGTGTGATTCTTTCGCTCCGATACTCCATTGTGCTATGGTGTATACGGAGGAGTAAGCTGAGAGAGAATCCCATTCTTTTTTAAATAATCTCGGAATTTCGTGCTTTAGTATTCATATTCTCGATCAGATCAAAGGATTTTAATTCTTTTACACGTCTAGTTCTTTACCTCGCTCTTATATTCCTCGATTTTATCAAAAGCTTCAGATTTATGTTTCAACAGGAACACATGTCCAAATCTTGAGAGATCATGGGTGAATGTAATGAAGTATGAGGAGCCATTCCTGGCATGTGTAAATATAGGACCACATACATCACTATGTATCAGTCCCAAGAGTTCAGTAGCTTTTTCTCCATATCCCGTAAACGGAGTTTTGGTCATCTTTCATTTGAGGCATGACTGACAAGTTTCATTAGATGTAAATTCGAAGGGATTCAAATATCCATCTTTATGCAACTTAGCTAGTCTGGTCGCATTGAGATGACCGAGTCTACAATACCACAAGAAGACTTTGTTCATTTATGAACTTTTTCTCTTGTGTGTGTTTTGTATATTCAGAACTATATTTTGATTTAGAACGTATATACCATTACACAACGTACCAAACCCAATCAACACTTGATTTAGGAAAATGTACATAACATTTTTCTCTAATGTAAAGTTATATCCCTTTTTATCTAATAAAGAAACGGATATTATATTGCACATCATCGACGGTACGAAATAACAGTCGTTCAAAATCAATGTATTACCATTTGGCAATACAAGGTGACATTCGCTGACAGCTTCGGCAGCAACAATTGCTTTATTCCCTATTCTGAGAGACATATCACCCTTTTCCAGTTCTCTACTTCTCTTTAACCCTTATAACAAATTACAAATATGGGATCCTGATCCGGTATCTAATATCCAGGACATAGAGCAGACTGAGAAATAGTTCTCAATAACTAACACACCCAAAGAAAATGTATCAGAATGCTCTTTCTTCATTCGAGTTGCGTGGAAATCCTTGCATTCCCCTATCCCTTTCCCAGACTTATTACAGTTGTCATAAGATAGAGCGGAACCAACTTTCCCCGGCCCAGTATAATAAACGGGTTTGGTCAATACATCCATATTATTATCTTGATTAAGGCGTGACATGGTCTCTACCTGGAGAGACAGAGAGAGAAGAAAACACTTTAACGTACGCTCTTGCAAGATTAGATTGGTTATTATCTTATCTAATCAGGATGGCTCCCACCGTTTTTATCAAATCTTTCTTCAAACCTTAAAAGGTAATATTACCCAGAATTAATTACACCCTATAAGTGCTCTAATCGGTCAGCCAGGCAGGTGTTGGTACTCCGAGGGAGTCTCCCCATGCTTTCTCATGGAATTAATTAAATAATCTCGTTTCCATATGGGTATACCCCGTTAACACCTTTCTTAGACACCTACTGGATTAGCTAATTGTAAAGTGGAAAACTCTCCTAGGAGTAACACTTACTCGCAGTGGGTATCAGGATCCAACCATCACATATAAGGTATGCAATCTCATTGCAAATTTCAACACTTGAAATTCCCGATATCTGTTTTTGCCCCCAACGACCTATGACCTTGACGGAGGTCAACAAACCATAGGCCGCCAGTCAAGTTCAACCCTTCATTTCTTAATCGATTCGAACCCACCCATACAAACCCTTGATGGAGGTCAACAATGCTGTGTGACTGTCTCTACTGATCGCATCAACATGATACAGATAAGCATTACCCAGCTACCGTACACTGTGCCTTGACGGAGGTCAACAAACACAGCATGAATACTAAATACTACATATCTGAAATGACGGAGGGTTACAGCTGGTTTTGAAGAAAACCTTTAATGTAATGAACTTGATATCGTTGTAGAATCTAGTAATTTGAAAACGGAATGGTTTAAGCTCCGCTTTAAAAATCGAGTAGTTTTCAAAACAAACTGAGTGGGTTATAGCATATGCTAGTTTTTGCTAAAGAGGACATTCCCGGTGAAGGGATCTAGGCTCTTTCCTCATCGAATGGGGTGCTGGTTATTCATAATGGAATACCGCTATGTAAAGCAAAAAATAGAGCTATCTTTTTGAAAAATTTGATTCTACAACATCTTTTAAGTTTCCTTTCTTTTCATTAATCTTATTAATGACATCCTATCATTTATGTTTCCTAAACATCATAGAAGAAACGAAAATAAAACACACATATATGCCATCCGCATTCGCCACAGGGACTCGGGTCTTCACCGTAAGGTTACTTAACTTACGGCAGGGTGGGGTCAGGACTAGCGTGGATGCAAAACATATATAGTGTCTACTAATATATCATATATATATATAAGTAGCATTCGTCTCACGCAGTTATATGATCACATCACATCACACAAACAGGAGAAGAAGATATATGAAATATAGGATATACTAGGAGGTCCGTGTTTTAGATTAAGCCAGTAACGAAAAATACGGATTCCACGGTCGTGATGAATAGCCAAGCCCACATTCCTAGACCCCTACGAGAGCGGCAATCAACCCTGCCAATTCTATAGTTAGGCGACCGGTTTCGACTCCTCGAGATGGCCTCCTACTGGACTCTAGAACCCGGTTACTTATGCTCTCCGCCTTGGGTCTATCCTAATGCGAAAAAGTAATAATATACATCGAATGGAGACAACAAGCTCAACCCGGAAGTGTCCTAATAAAAGAATATTATATACAAATGTTTACATGAATGAAAATTGAAAAACTCTCATCTCATGTAAAACCCCCCGGCTATTTAATCAAGACGATCCAATATAACATATCGATAGCAACACAATAACATCACATGTTATTAACATAATTAAATATGCATATCCCTAATGTCGTTGTCGTATAACAACGAGATCGGGGATACTTTCACATATTACACTTACGGTCGCAGAAAAGAAATGAAAACTACAATAATTAGAATCCATATCTTTAGACATCATAAACCTGGATTATCACATATTCCGAATTTCATGCCTAACCCTATAAACCTTGCATTTAAGTCTCGAATTGAAAACACTTTTCAAAAATTAAGTTGGGCAATTCAACAAGATTCTTGATTAATGATTCGAAGGCTCGTCGGGAACTTTAGTAGATGGCCGCACCCCCGAAGCCATCAACGAAGTGCACTTGGGCAGGACATCGTGGCCGCGAGCACCCAAGTGGATGCTTTTGGCCATGGGGTTCTTCTATAGTCACTTGGTCGGGGCATTGGGGCGTGGATGTCTGCTAGTGTCTCCCAGCGAGTATTCGCGTACGATATGAGATTACGACGGAGTTTTGATCCAAATCCAAACTCCGTGGTAATCCATCATTTGAGACTAAAATGAGAGATTTACAAATCATTAACTAGTTTTTGTTCCAAAAATTGTATCACATATCCAAAACAATCTAGACGATATTAGATGTTTCAAACAACAGCAATTCACAGAGACCTCAACAACTTGAGCCTCACTAAAAATATCCAGAAAATCAAAAATGTAAAAATGAAGCAACTGAAGAAAAACGAGTCTCTAATTCCTCAAGTGGGTGCGGAACCGCAGCCAAGACATGGTCTAGGCGGCGGTTCCGCGGCCACTAAGAGGAGTTAGGCTCTCATATTTCTTGTGGCTCTATAGAATACCCTGCATGATTTTCTGAGAATTTTTAATTGTGAAAATATCAACGTTTGAAAAATTGTACAGAAACTAGTAAAATACGGTGTTTGAAAAGTCGATCGAACACTTTAACATTGTCTAGATTTCGTCTAAGTCTCTAGTTTGGCTCTGATACCATGAAAGTATGTCTTAGCATCTCTACTAAGTTTCTATGAATATCAAGTATGCAATTTTAAAATTTTAGAGGTCTAGTAAACAAGAATCGAACTAGACAATTAGGGTTTTAAAGTTAAGCAAACAAGTTTTAATCTAAGTGAAGAGTGTCTACAACTTTTGCAGTCTAGTCCTTCACTTCTAAAGCTCTAAGTTGTAGTCCCTAGAACTCTTCTTTAACTCCACTTGAAGAAAGGATCAAGCTTGGTTGTAGTCTTCGTCGCCGAAGATGATCCACTTTGAAGCAACTCTCACTCAAGCTCACACTTCACTAATCAAGATATTAGTGAAGTTAACAACCTATATTAATGGGCTAGAGTAGTGTAGGTTGATGAAATATGAATTTTGCTCACAAAAAATATTTCTTTCTCTTTTCTTTTTCTAAACCCTAGAAAACTAGTGCGGAGAAGAAGAAAGAAGATGAATTTGGATGTGTGAGAATGAACCATGAGCTCAAGTGATAAGATGAAATGAGATTGTGAATGATAAATATCTTAGAATAAAACAAGAATTGAAGATGAATCATGGCTTCTCCAAGCTTCTCAAGCCATGACTCAGTCTCAATTTCTTTTAATTCTAAAATGTTTATCATTATCCTTCTCAAATATGCTTCTCATACATCCATGTATAATGTATCATCAACCATGATACTATATATATATATATATATATATATATATATATATATATATATATATATATAAAAAGAAGAAAATCTTAAGTGAGCTTAATATTAGTTTATATATATATATATATATATATATATCAAATATATAAATATATATCAAATTATTAAATCAACACTTTATTCAATAATCCAGTTATATCATCTATAACCGGCTAATATCAAATATATATATATATATATATATATATATGTGTGTGTGTGTGTGTGTGTGTGTGTGTGTATGTATGTATATCAAATTATTAAATCAACACTTCATTCAATAATCCGGTTATATCATAAATAACCGGCTAATATTCAATATTAGTTAATATATATATATATATATATATCAAATTATTAAATCAACACTTGATTCAATAATCCGGTTATATGATATATAATCTGGCTAATATCAAATATATTAACATATATATAAATCAAATCATTGAATCAACACTTGATTCAATAATCCGGTTATATCATATATAACCGGCTGATATCAATTATTGCTAGATTATAATAGGGTATTATATACTCATATTTAATCATGCTTCCACACATATCTCCATACGTGCCCTACTTCGTTTCGCTTGAGCTAGAAAACCTCTATGTGGGGCTCTAAAGACTTGTCAATATGCCAGCAGTAGGTAATGATCATATTAGAAACCTATAAGCCATCAGCGGTACTAGCTGGATATAACGGCTACCCAGGTATTGAACGAATAGAAGATCAACAAGAAAACTTGTCCAAACTCCCGTAGAGTCTATAAGCAACACTTACCATACAGTCCAGTATCTTTGTCTGATATGTTGCATATCGAGTCTGGGGGGTGGAATCCTCAGACCCTACTAACTCGATAAGTCATGCCTGTTTTCTCCCAATCAGAGCAAAGCTCTGTTCAAAAATTCAAATTTTGAAATGAAGCTACGCTTCAGATGCAGCGCCAAGTGCGCTGCGCTCTAAGCAGCGCACCACGTACAAAGCACGTGGGCGCTAGCACTAGGTGCGCTGTGCTCCAAGCAGCGCACTACGTGTCAAACACGGGTGCGCTAGCGCAATGTGTGCTTCCCTTCAAGCAGCGCACCACGTGCAAAGCACGGGTGCGCTAGCGCTGGAATTAAAAGCCCCCCACCGTTAGATCAAAGATCTAATAATAATGATAAATCATTAATTAATCAGAATTAAATTCTGTTAAGGAAAGATTCCTCAAAATCTTTCCAAATAACAAGATCGTGCTCTGTAAATCAGAGCACCGTTGGATCAATGATCCAATGGTAAATAAAAATTACCAAAAGACAGAATAAATTCTGTATAGAAAGATTTTCCATTCTTGTTAAAAACAAGAAGATTGCCTTCTGTAAAACAGAAGCCCTAGGATCAAAGATCCAATGGTGGGGAAACATCCCCAAATCAATCAGAGAAAAATCTCTTTAACTAATTCAACAAATCAGCCTACCCCAGAAAAAGGCCCCTAGACTTCAAGTCTCAGATATATAAAATATAGAGAGAAACCTCCTCAAAAACTTAGAGAAATTCAAAAGAGCAAGAAGATTTTTCTTCAAGGTAAGAATGAAGGATGATGAACACAGAGATGAAATCATCTCATGATTAAGAAAGAAGAATTTATTTCTTTAAAATGATCATAGATCTACAAAGACAAAAAGTCTTTCATAAAGGGATCAAAAGATCTCACCATAAAATAAAAGAAGAACTTACTTCTCACAGATCATAGATCTATAAGACTAAAGTCTTTCTCAAAGAGATCATGAGCATCTCATTATAAAAGGAGGGGTGAATAATTCAATTCTCTTAAAGATCATAGATCCATAAAGGCAAAGCCTTTCATCAATATAAGAGATTGAAACAAAATAAAAACGGCTGTTCTTAGATCCTGAGACAAAGTCTCTTTTAAAAGAACATAAATTGTTTCTCTGATCATAAAATTGATCATATGCGCTTTGCGCTCTTGAACTGTGTTCTGCGCTCTCTGGACTGGCGCTCAGCGCCAAATGCGCTACGTGTCAATCGTGCATGTACTGCTTAACAACTAGCGCCTTGCACTTCTGAAATAGCGCACTGCGCTCATGGACTGGCGCTCAGCGCCGAGCGCGCCACGTGTCACTCACGTGTGCGCCAGTAAACTAGAAGCGCAATGCGCTCATAAACCAGCGCAATGCGCTCATAAACTGCGCAATGCGCCCATCATCTGGCGCTTAGCGCCAAGCGCGACACGTGTCCTTCACGTATACGCCACGTGGCAGAAGCGCACTGCGCTCTTTGACTGGCGCAAAGATCCAGGCGCACCACGTGTTGCGCTGATAGAACATAAATTGTATTTTAATAAGCCCAGAGCTATGCTCAGCATTCAATAAAGACAAAACATTATCAGTGCAAGTTAATGCCCAGCATTATTAAAAGGGCCAAGCCCAAATAAAGGCTCAACAGCCTAAAATAAATGTTAAACATTTTAACTTAATTGGACTTAGCCCAAGATTGGCCATTAGTCCTCAAACTCATATTAATTGAGCCCATCTGCTCATAAATATTTTAACAGATCTCAGCCCCAATTAGGACTACAGATCATTCAACCAACTCAAATTTGTTCGAGGGTACATCTCTTCACTCCTCTGATATTTGTCGCTGTAATCCTTCAACGTCTTCAGAGAGGTGACGGGTCCCGACAACCACACGTTTCATAGACTATGACGTCTTTAAACTGGACTGTGGGGTCCTTAAACCCATAGACTATGATGTCCTTAACCTCGGACTATGGGGTCCTTTAAAACCCATGGACTATGATGTCCTTAACCTTGACTGTGAGGTCTTTAAACTCACGGAATATGATGTCCTTAACCTGGACCGAGATGTCTTTAAACTAATATCGGACTGAGATGTCCTTAAACTAATGATGGACCGTAATGTCCTTAAACTAATCGACCGCAATGTCCTTAAACTAAACAATAGAGTCTAAATGCTCTTTTGTCGGGTCTAAACGATCCCGTTAAGTTGATCTTAGTCTAAAAATTAGACTAACGTATCCTTAAAAAACGTTTAAGTTGATCTTAGTCTCAAATGAGATTAACGTATCCTTAAACCCAACCCCCAAACCTAAATCTAAGAAGATACGGATTTGGACTAATCCACGCCCTACGGGCGACAACATAAATTAGTCTCCGTATACAATCCACGGGCAACCAAAAACAAAACAAACACCCATGACACGAAGTAACCGTCTGGAGAAGGAGAAAGTTGTTACCGCGATGCGGTAGCGTAATTAACTGCAGGGGCTTGCGCCTACGGGGAAGAGCGTCCCCATAATCAAAAAACCCCTCAAAGGAGGGGGAATCTGACGAAGTCTGCTATATCGGCCCCATCCGTTTAAACCTTTGATACACGATACCATAAATCAACTTGGTATCTTCGGAGAGGTGGACAGATAGCACCAATTAGCATTTGCCCCGAAATTCAGGCAAGACGGACCCGCGCGGTTGCGTCTCCGTGTTTTCGGCGGGGAACAGATTCTGGCATGCCCGGTGGGACCTTTTCCTCTTTCCACTCCACACTTCGTGTGTCGTGTTCGCGAATGAATCACGGTTTTATATGATTGCTCTTGGGTTTGAGGTACTAAGATTTGGTGTCTTGCTCCATGCAGAAAACAGAAGATCAATGGCTTCAACCTGCACCAGCTGCAACTGCAACTCCCGTTCCGCCCCATCTGGAGGTGTAACCTACGGGCCCCAAGCGGCCTCCCTGTTTAAGATGCCGGTAGAGCAACACTACTACAATAGGGGGTTGCCCCTACGGATATTGAAATCCATAGGGGCAGATGTATGTTGGCCCTACGGATTAAGCTGTAGGGCTAGAAGGTTGCCCCTACGTATAAGTCCATGTCACGCACCCCACAAACTTGCGGGGAGGCGGAATATATGAAAAACGATTATCAAAGCTTCGTAACACTGACTTGAGCGCATGAATCGTTTCTAAACCATTGCTAACTAACAACAAGAGGTTTAACTACTCGGATACGAAGTTATACCTCACGTTACTTATCCTTCGGGTCTTCATCGTTGTTCTCCACTCCTCGTAGGCTCCTTGGAACATCGGCACCTCAACGGCCTCCTCGAGTCAAAGACGATCCACCCGAGAGCTCCTACGCCAAGCTTAATCTCTAACTTGAGATAACTAGGTTGCTTAAAGTGCTAATCTAAGCTACCTAGGGGATATAGAGTGAGGTTATGGATGTATTAGTCTAGCTAACCCTTGATCTCAGCACATGAGAGGTTAGGGTTAGGGTTTGAAGAATGAGAGCTTGAGGAGAGAGAAGGTGAGAATATGAATTACTTTGGATGAATGAAATCATTTTAGTATATTTGAAACATATGATATTATTAAGTAAATAATAAATGAAGCATTATCATCATGTTTCATTAATACCCTAAGTGATTCATCATATGAGTCATACAAATCATTAAATGAATCATTAACTCATTACATGAATCGCTACATGACTCACTAATCCAATTAATGCAAATGCCACCTTACCCTCCAAGTCACCATGCTTCTAGAAGCTTCCCAGAAAATTATGAGAACGCCCCTCCAATTCGTGAAAACACGGAAAAACTTTAGACTGTATAAATCCAATAACCTGATACTAGAAACTGGCTTAAACCAAAGCCGACTAGTAAAAATTGTCCGAACATCGTACGTGCGTAAACACACGTATGCGTCCGAACCCTTGTCGTAAAACCATACGACCTCTATATCGTTTCGCCTGGAGCAGGGAAACTCTCTGTGTGGGACTCTAAAGACTCGACACTACACTGGCAGTAGGTTTAACCACAGACCGCAAGCGGTACTAGCTGTACGTAACGGTCCCCAGGTAGATGTCAATAAGAAGGCCGATGAGGAAAACCATCCGAACCCCTACTGAGCCTGATGTGACAATCTCCGTACAGTCCGGTCTATTTGTCTAAGACTATCGCATATCAAGCCTAGGGGGCGGCAAGCGTCAGTCCCTTAATACCTGTATAAGTCATGTCGGAGCGAAGCCCATTACACCCTGAGAAGCTTACTGGAACCTACCAGTATATCTCGCTTGCCTTGGCCAGGGACTTTGCGTAATGGCTCTCTGACACAGCGCGATATCAACTCCCAATACCGGGAGAGAGGAATCCTATCTAACCGCCACTGCCTCCAAGTGCTCGGTGTTCCCGCCAAAAATTTCTGCGCAAAGGAGCCCAAGGTATCAAATGGCAGTGATACGCTTAAAGAAATGCGAACCAGTATCTTCCGGCCTATATTTTGATAAACTCCCAAAGGAGGAACTATTAAATTCTGATTGTATTGGAAGCATCTTGAAAAACTCTTCGATTTGATATATTATGAGCCTCATAATTCATCCGGGATCAAAAGTTATGAGGCATTACGTGTCCGCACATGATGGACCTTTAAGAACCCGCTGGAGGAGCTAAAAGATATAATAAAAACTCGGAAAAGACCCCAATGGGGCATCACGTGCTCACACGTGACCATGGGTCACGTGCAGACACGTGATGGGCTTTTAAAGCCTCTAAAATAATAAATAGAATTTAATTCTAAAAGTCAGAAATTACCTCAACGAGGTATTACGTGTCAACACGTGACCAATGGTCACGTGTTGACACGTGATGGTTAAAACAGCAACATAAACAAGCGGCTGTTAAAGGAACCAATTTGGGGGTCACGTGCTCATACGTGACCAAGGGTCACGTGTCAGCATGTGACTGGCTTCGAAAGCCTTACAGTTAATAGAATTAAATTCTAAAAGCTTCCAAATCTTTCCAAATGGAAAAGGATTATGGGGACCGTTGGATTAAAGATCCAAGGGTGATTAAAAATCACCAATTTATGGAAAAAATCTTAAATAAGGAAAGATTCCCCCTAAATCTAACCGAGATAACAAATAGAATATCTTTTGGATTTAAAATCCACGGTGAATAAAATTCACTGAATGATCTAAAGGCCCATAATTAATACTAAATATAAATCAAATCTCTCAACAATCAAATCAAATTTTTCAATGAGAGATTTGCTAAACAAATTGATTCTTTTCCTTCTCCTATAAATAGGAGCCAAGAAGAGAAGAGAAGGGATCTACCTTGGAGAGAGAAGAACAGAGAGAGGAGAATTTAATTCTCAACAGAGAAGAAAAGAAAGGAGAATTTAATTCTCAACAAAGAAAAACCCTAGGTGAGAAGGGAAAAAGGATCAAAACTTCAATAAAGAGAATTTAATTCTCAAAATCCAAGAGTTTAACTCTTATACAAAAAAGAACTTAGTTCTTCTTCTGGTTGAAGATCTGCACAGAGCACATCTCCCCATAAGTTGAGAATTTAATTCTCATCGGGTCGAGATCCTGCCATGCAGATCCTAAACTTAGAAGGGGAATTGAGCTTTGAGAATTTAATTCTCCTAAAACAAAACTAGGGTTTTACCCTAAATAAGAATTTAATTCTTTCAAAATAGAAATTTAATTCCTCCAGAATCAAAATTAGGGTTTTACCCTAAATAAGAATTTAATTCTTAAAGATAAGGAGAATTCAATTTTTAAAAGATCTCTGTTCATGAAAAGAACTAGGGTCACATGCCCCACGTGACTCCTGAACAGATCCCCCAAAATGAGAAGATGAAAGCTTTGAGGCAATGCCTCACGTGCTCCTACGTGACCCTCATTATATATGGAACAAAAGCAAAGGCAAAAACAATTCTGGGCGCTCTCACGTGACACCACGTGACCCCTAATAAATGTTCTAATAAATCAGGGCATGAGTATACATCATGTGCCCACACGTGATGGCTATGAAAATTAAAAGTGTTTAACACTTGTTTGCAGAACAAAATAAAGGGGACCTGGCCCCACTTTTTGATGCCATCACGTGCTCCACGTGACCCCCGAAACACAGAAAGAAAAAGCAAAAGAAATAAAGGCCTTGGGTGCTCCCACGTGACCCCTTGGCCGATGCTCTAACAATCAGCGCACTAATCCTCCTCACGTGGCAGCACGTGATGATCCAAAGAAAACATAAAAAGTGTTTAACGCTTACTTACAGAACGAAGAAAAGGAGATCTGGCTCCACATTTAGGGCACCCTCACGTATCACCACGTGACCCCTAATGAGCATTCTAACAGACCAGAGCGGGGGCCTCCATCACGTGCTCACACGTGATGGCCGTCAGAATTAAAAGAGTTAAACACTGATCTACAGAATAAAATCAGAGAAATCAGGGCGCTCTCACGTGTCCACACGTGACCCCTCTCTGCTTAGTATTTAACACTAATCTGAAGACTTTATTCCCAGTGTTTAACACTGATTTGCTTTAGTGTTAAACACTAATTTGAAATTTCTGATTACCAGTGTTTAACACTGATTTGCTTTAGTGTTTAACACTAATTTGAAAGCCCTGTTGCTAGTGTTTAACACTGATTATCTTTTAGTGTTTAACACTAACTTGTTAATCTTATTCCCAGTGTTCAACACTGTTGACCTCTAGTGTTTAACACTAGCGTTAGCCCAATTGGCTAAGTTTCTAGAGGCAAAGCCTCTCCTTCAATGGACCAACAGAGAGCCAATATTTCAAACACAATTGGACTTAGCCCAAATTGGCCATAAGTCCTCAAATCATCTTGAACTGAGCACATCTGCTCTTTCAACCAACTCATTGGTTCAAGGGTACATCTCTGAGCTCCTCTGATATTTGTCGTTGTAATCCTTCAACGTCGTCAGAGAGGTGATGGGACCCAACGGCCATACATTTTATGGACCACCACGTCCCTAAACTGGAACTTGGACCACCACGTCCCTAAACTGGCAATGGACTACCATGTCCTTAAACTGGAACAATAGAGCCCCCAAATGCTCTTTCGTCGGATCTAAACGATCCCGTTTAAGTTGATCTTAGACTCAAATATGGCTAACGCATCCTTAAACCTTCAAACAGACTTTAGTCCCAAATTGGACTATAGATTCCCCAATCAACTTTGGTTCAAGGGTACATCTCTGAACTCCTCTGACATCTGTCGTTGTAATCCTTCAACGACGTCAGAGAGGTGACGGGTCCCGACGGCCATACATTCAATGGACCACCATGTCCCTAAACTGGCAATGGACCCTTATGTCCCTAAACTGGCAATGGACCACTATGTCCCTAAACTGGAACAATAGAGCCAATTGCTCTTTTGTCGGATCTAAACGATCCCGTTAAGTTGATCTTAGTCTCAAATTAGACTAACGTATCCTTAACACACGTTTAAGTTGATCTTAGCCTCAAATATGGCTAACGTGTCCTTAAACCAAAACCTTCAAACAGACTTTAGTCCCAAATTGGACTATAGATCCCCCCAATTAACTCTACTTCAAGGGTACATCTCTGAACTCCTCTGACATCTGTCGTTGTAATCCTTCAACGTCGTCAGAGAGGTGATGGGTCCCGATGGCCATATATTCAATGGACCACTATGTCCCTAAACTGGAACAATCGAGCCCCCAAACACTCTTTTGTCGGATCTAAACGATCCCGTTAAGTTGATCTTAGTCTTAAATTGGACTAACGTATCCTTAACAAACGTTTAAGTTGATCTTAGCCTCAAATATGGCTAACGTATTCTTAAACCAAAACTCCAAACCCAAATCTAAGAAAATACGGATTTGGACTAATCCACGTCCTACGGGCGACGACATAAATTAGTCTCCGTATACAATCCACGGGCAACCACAAACAAAACAAACACCCACGACACGAAGTGACCAGCTGGAGAAGGAGAAAGTTGTTACCGCGATGCGGTAGCGTAATTAACTGCAGGGGCTTGCGCCTGCAGGGAAGAGCGTCCCCACAATCAAAAACCCCTCAAGCGAGGGGGAATCTGACGAAGTCTGCTACATCGGCCGCATCCGTCTAAACCTACGATACACGGTGCCATAAATCAACTTGGCATCTTCGGAGAGGTGGACGGATAGCACCTATTAGCATCTGCCCCGAATCTCAGGCAAGACGTCCCGCGTCTCGGCCGCCGTTCGGAAGGGAACACTCGGGACTGCACCCAATTGCTACCTGTTTGCACGACTCCTTTGAGCCGTGGTAGGGTAGCAGTCTAAGAACAGTGGGACACACTCGAGGCGAAGTAGCAGTGTCAAGTCTGCGGACTATGCTGTACTCATGTCACCTGGGAACTGTTAACTGACGATGGGTATAATACCAACCAATCAGTTCCCTGGTGAGTCCTGTCCGGTGTACCCGTAACCTAACGAGCACCTGTATACTATTTCCAGTACGACGTACTGATGGCTGTGGGACAGACCATCTTCCCAACTGGGATGAGAAGCGTACACACTTAGTCTACTCCGGAATATCGATGCCCTATCTCGATAATCCAACGGGATGTTGCTTACAGACTACCCAGCCCCCACTAGTGTGACTGCCATCACAACTCTGGTAATCAAGCAAAGATCCTTTGGGCTCTACTAATATGTATAAGTGATATGTTACAAGAAACATATACACATATTAAAGTAGACACAAACCAAGTAGCATACTACCATGTTTAGCAAGATTGTATATACAACTGTGAATATCCCAAGCTTCCATTAAGTAATATACATACAAGTATGATACAATAATGGCCCCTAGGGCATATACACTAACAATCTCCCACTTGCACTAGGGCCATGAGCTGGCATATCGTTGACCTATTATCTCGAATAGCCTCTCGAACTGCGTCTGAGGAAGGGCCTTTGTGAATGGATCAACAATGTTATTCTCCGTCTCTACTCTCTTCACCTCGATCTCCCGGCGATCTACGATCTCCCTGATCAGGTGATACCGTCTTAAGATGTGTCTGGACTTCTGATGGGACCTGGGTTCCTTCGCTAAACCTATAGCGCCGTTGTTGTCACAATACAGAGGTATTGGATCAACACTGGTAGGAACCACCTAAAGTTCTGTGAGGAACTTCTTCATCCAGACAGCTTCTTTTGCGGCATCACAAGCAGCTATGTACTCCGCTTCTATTGTTGAGTCAGCAACAATCTCCTGCTTGTAACTCTTCCAACAGACCGCCCCTCCATTGAGGGTAAAGACATAACCCGACATGGATTTGGAGTCATCCTTGTCACTCTGGAAGCCGGAGTCGGCAAAGGCCTTTATCTGGAGGTCTTTTCTGCCATACACCAAGAACATCTCCTTAGTCCTCCTCAGGTACTTGAGAATGTTCTTTAATGCTATCCAGTGCTTCTCCCATGGGTTTGCTTGATACCGGCTTACTACGCTCAATGCGTATGCTACATCCGGTCTGGTACATAACATTGCATACATTATAGAGCCTACCGCAGAAGCGTAGGGTATAATCGACATGCGATCCCTTTCCAAATCAGTTTTGGGAAACATCTCTTTGGAGAGGGTGATTCCGTGACAAGCCGGTAGGTTACCGCGCTTAGAATCATCCATACTGAATCTCTTCACTATAGTGTCTATGTACCTGGACTGCGAAAGTCCCAACATCCTCTTTGATCTATCACGATAGATCCGGATCCCCAGAATGTAGGTGGCATCACCCAGGTCTTTCATGGAGAATTTATGTGAAAGAATCTTTTGACCGACTGTAACATAGGAATATCATTTCCTATTAGGAGAATGTCATCCACGTACAAGACGAGGAATACTACAGCTCTCCCTACAATCTTACTGTATATGCATGGTTCATTTGGATTTTTGATAAAGTCAAATTCTTTGACAGCATCATCAAAACAGATGTTCCAACTCCGCGATGCCTGCTTTAGTCCATAAATAGACTTAAGCAGCTTGCATACTCTACCGCTGCTCCCACTCTGAATGAATCCCTCTGGCTGATCCATATAGACGTTCTCTTCCAAATTACCATTTAGAAAGGCCGTCTTTTCGTCCATCTGCCAGATTTCATAATCGTGGAAGGCAACAATAGCAAGAAGGACCCGAATAGATTTAAGCATAGCCACTGGAGAAAAGGTTTCGTCATAGTCCAAACCAGGTCTTTGACGGAAACCCTTTGCAACAAGTCTAGCCTTATAGGTTTCAACCTGTCTATCTATACCAATCTTCTTTTTGAAGATCCATTTGCATCCTACGGGTTTTACCCCATCTGGAGTGTTAGTGTATATGCCCTAGAGGCCATTACTGTATCATACTAGTTTGTATATTACTTAATGGAAGATTGAGATATTCACCTTGTATAAACAATCTTGCTCAATATAGTAGTATGCTACTTGGTTTGTTTCTACTTCAATGTGTACATGTGTTTATTTTAGTATATCACCTATACGCATTAGTGGAGCCTTTAGGATCTTTGCTTGATTACCAGCGTTGTGATGACAATCACACTAGTGGGGGCTGGGTAATCTGTAAGCACATCCTTATACAGGTCCCTAGTCGCAGGACTATCGAGACAGGGCATCGATACTCCGGAGTAGACTAGCGTATGCGCTTCTCATCCCAGTGTGGGAGATGGTCTGTCCCACAGCCATCAGTACGTCGTACTGGAGATAGTATACGGGTACTCGTTGGGTTACGAGTACACTGGACAGGACTCGTCGGGAACTGACAGGTTGGTATTATACCTATCGTCAGTTATCAGTTCCCAGGTGACATGAGTACAGCTTAGTCCGCTGACTTGACACTGGCACTTCACCTCGAGTGTGTTCCCACTGCACTTTGATCACTACCCTACCACGGCTCAAAGGAGTCGTGCAAACAGGTAATGGTTGGATGCAGTCCCGAAGCACTTGGAGGCAGTGACGGTTAGACAGGATTCGTCTCTCCCGGTATTAGGGGTTGACATCGCGCTGTGTCTAGGAGAGCCATTACATGAGTAGTCCCTGCCCAGGGCAAGCGAGATATACTGGTAGGCTTCCAGTGTTATCTTAGGGTGTTTTGGGCTTCACTCCGACACGACCTATACCGCTATTAGGGGACTGACGTTTTACTTCCCCCTAGGCCCGACATGCGATGTATTAGACGAACAGACAGGACTGTACGGAGACTGTCACATTCAGACTCAGTAGGAGTTCATATGGGGTTCACCTCGTCAGCCTTCTTGTCGGCATCTACCTGGGGACCGTTACGCACAGCTAGTGCCGCTTGCGGTCTGTGGTTAAACCCACTGCCAGCGTAGTGTCGAGTCTTTAGAGTCCCACACAGAGGGTATTCGCCTCTGGGCAAAACAGAGTAGAGGTCGCATGGTCTTGCGACAGGGTTCGTTCTCATCCGCGCACTTGTGCACGTTTGGAGTCCGGACAGATATTACTAGTAGGCTCTGGTTTGAGCCAGATACTGGTATATGTTTTGGGGTTGATTTTATCTCTTGGTATTCATGTTCCTCGGAACAAGAATGCGGGTGTGTATGCACAGTTGATTGAGGCGGAGGAAGAGGATTTTCATTAGGGTTTCGGAACGGGTGCGTATGCACAGTTGACAGTCGTCTTTTTCCAAACCCTAATGGAATTATGATATATCAATTAATAATATTAATTAAATGAAATTGTGTCATGGTAGGATTTTGTTGACTTGTTGACCATGGTTGACTTGTTGACCATGGTTGAAGGTTTGACCATCATCATTACAAAAGAAAGATGCTTTTTGATTCTTGCAAAACCATTTAAAGAATGTAATGATAATGGTCATTCCAAACCATCCATCAACTATTTCATTTTATTATTATTGTTAATTGTTAATTCTTTTCATTTGTGATATGGTTGCAAGAAATGAAAAGAATAAGCTCATTCTATCATAACCATTCTCTCTCCTCACTTGTTCTTCTTCCTCCTCTAGTTCAAGGAGAATCCTTCTCATGAGTTGAGAATCCCTCTCCTTGAGATAAAAACACCCCAAAGACACTCTCTACTCACTCTAGGGTCAAAGGTTTAGCAAGCCGAAGATTCTAGTTCTCTCAAAGTTCGAGAAAGAGCCTGAAGGTTGAACTCTCAGATGGATCCATCTTTGACGGAAGGAGGCAACAAGGAAAGAACCATCAACCCCTACAAAAGTTTCAAGAAGAAGGTGTTCAAGTTAGGTATAACCTTTTATCCGAGTAGCTAACTCTCTTTAGCATGATAGCTAGTTTAGTTTAGAAAAGATCCCGACTTTGTTAGTCCATGTTGCCCCATGCGCTAAAAAATTTGATTTTTATATACCGTTTCCGCCTCCCCGTAGGAACCGGGGGTCGCAACGTGGACTTACAGTGGTATCAGAGACTAACTAAACTTAAACTAGCTTTGTAGTAAAGTGTATGGAAGTTCGATCAAGAAAAATCGCAAAACCGGAAAAATCAAAAACCCTAAGTTTCTGTTGAAATTTTTTGTGCTCTAAAAGTAAAAAGTTTTACTCCTAAAATCGGCTCAGGGTTTTGTGAAAACACCTACGAAATACGATCGCATGATTCCTTCAAACCGCCGCGGTTCCGCGGCAATGGGTGGCTTAGGCCGCGGAACCGCCGCCGTTTTGTCTCCTCTTGTGATCGTGTTTTGTGCAGTGTTCTTCTGGTAGGGTTTTGGGATTTTTCAGATATGTTATTTGTGCCCAGATTTTCCAGAAAAGAAATTTGTTTTTGGGGGCCTATAAATCCGTATTTTTTTGTCGAACTTCACTACACTTTGACTACAATTGTTATATCTGTGATGTTTACATGTATTGAACGTCGGCTAATCGCTATATGTCGATTAGTAGGGGTTATACATATCTGTGATCTGTGTTTGTTGATGGTATGTGTATATGAATGGATTGGATTGTCGCGGGTGAATAGCCGGGATGGATGTGAGATGAGTGTTGTTTTTCTTTCATTCATTTGTAATATGTAAATTGATGTAATATTATTATTTGTATGGCCGCACAACCGGGTCGGGGTTGTAGCCGTCATTGTATAATTCTTTTTACTGTTTTTGCTCCTAGGATAGACCCATGGAGGGGTGCACAAACTATCGGATACTTGGCGGATAGTTTGCCGCACCCGTAGGGGTCTTGGGTGGGGTTTTGGCTATTCACCGCGACCGTGTAATCCGTTTTTCGTTGCAGGCTCGAACGGATTGCGGATTCCTAGTATATCCAATGTATTCATCTGTGATATGTAATGTCTATCATTGCTATATATTTATAACTATTTAGGCGTTGCTTATGTTTTACAGCCGCGCTAGCCCAGCCCCCGCTCTGTCGTTAGTTAAGTAACCTAACGGGTAATGACGGGGCCCCGTGGCGAATGCGAATGGCATAAGCGTACGTCATATTTTGGTTGTTTTCTGCAATGGTAGGATTAAATGATGGGACGCATTAAAAGAACTAATGCAAGAATATCACGCATTAAAAGAACTAATGCAAGATAATAAACCAAGTTAAAGTCGTTGGAACACTTTCGAAAAACCACTCGGTTCTTTTCAAATCTAACTTTTAAATGCGGAGCTTGAGCCACTCCTTCTAAAAGCTATCTCGTTCCATCGATTATATCAAGTTCACTACGTTCACGGTTTTACCAAAACCATTCGTAGCCCTCCGTCGTTTCGCATGAATAGGCAATAGTATTCAAGCTATGTATGTTGGCCAAAGTCAAGGCATAGTGATTGGTAGCTATTGGGTGTTCATGTGTAGCATAGATAGATGCGTTGGTTTGGGACAGTCGTACTGCCATTTTGGCCAAAGTCAAGGGTAGGTACGGGTGGATCCAAATTAACCTGGATAGTGACGGGTAGAACTTGACATGTGACTTATGATATTTTGGCCAAAGTCAAGGTCATAAGAGCATGGGGCAAAAAATCCACATCGGGAGTTTCATAAGTACTGAAACTTGCTAGATTTGCATACCATTTGGAGTGTGATGATTATGGTAGGATTCCTTCAGTTTTGTCACGCGATGATATTTGGATCCCGATCCTACTGTGAGTATATGCTACTCCTCGGGAAATTTCTCACTAAACGATCAATGCTATAAACCTAGTAAGTGCCTAGAAAGGTGTTAGCGGGGCTACGCCCCCAGGGAAAAGAGGTTCTTAAATTAAGGAACTTCGCGAAAGCGTTGGAAAACCTCCCTCGAAGTACCGACACTGGCCTGGATGAACGGTTAAGCAAGTATTGTGCGGTGGGATTGATCCCGACTGATTCTTCCTTTATGGTTTGAGGAGGGATTCGAGAGACAGTGGGAGCCATCCTATTTAGACAAATTAAAAACCACTCTAAACTTGCAAGAGCATCGTGCTAAAGTGTTTCTTCTCTCCCCCCTGCAGCGACCAAATCGAAATGACTGGACTTAAGTTACTTCTAGATAAAAACATACTGACAGGGCCAAACTACAAAGATTGGCTCCGGAATGTCAAAATGGCAATCACTTACGACAAGCTGGGGTATCTTCTTACCACCAAAGCTCCCCCCGTCCCAGGTCCCACCTCCAGCGTCGCGGATAAGGAAATCCGTAAGACTTGGGAGATTGATTGCGCGAAGGCCAAGTGCCTCGTGCTTGCCTCTATGGACAACGAACACCAGAGGAGGCACGAGAATATGGACCTGGAATCCATATTTCTTTATACAAAAGAACTGTATGGAGAGCAGTCTCGTATCGCAAGATACGAAGTGTCGAAGAAGTTATTTTCGGCAAAGTTGGCCGTCGGATCATCGGTAGTAGACCACGTGCTTAAGATGATTGGCTACATTGAGGAGCTCGCGGAACTTGGGACCACGTTGGAAAGTGAACTCTATACAGATTTAATTCTCCAGTCCCTTCCATCCACTTACGCCCAGTTTATACTGAACTTCAACTTACAAGAAAAAGAAGTTGAACTTTTAGAACTCCTCAACATGCTGAGGAGCGCAGAGGGCACCCTACAGAAAGGTAGGGAAACACCCGTTTTGTTTGTAGGAGGATCTTCTTCTTCTAGGTCCAAGGCGAAAGCCAAGGGAAAGAGGAAGAAAGCCCCCGCCAAACCAAGGGGCGGTGTTAGTAAAGTGGGTACGAAGGGAAAGGAAAAGGCAACAAAGATTGCGGGGAAGCTTGTGGGAAAGGAAGAATGCTTCTATTGTCATAAGAGTGGACACTGGAAGAAAGATTGCAGGGCTTGGAAGGCCAGGACACAGGAACTGAAGCAGGTTGCGGCTTCAGCTTCAGGTGTGTATGTTATTGAAAACCGTCTTTCTATAAACTCTACTTCCTGGGTATTGGATACCGGATCAGGATCTCATATCTGTAATTCTTTGCAGGCGTTGAGAAACCGTAGGTTTTTGAAGGCAGGTGACACGACCCTCAGAGTTGCGAACGGAGCTAGCATGAATGCTAAAGCCGTAGGGGACTATCACCTGGGAATGACAGATGGGCATGTTTTGGTTTTGCGTAATTGCTTTTTTGTACCCAACGCAACTTGTAATATCATTTCTGTATCTTTGGTTTCTAAAGAAAGTTATGAATTTGCGTTTGTAAGTAATGTTGTAAACATTCACCTTAATCAAGTTCTGATTGGGTCAGGTACATTGAGCAATGGTATATACGTATTAAACCAACCACAGATTTTCAATGTCCAGAATACACACAAAAGAAAGTCTCCAGAAATCAATCAGACTTTCTTATGGCATTGTAGACTGGGTCACATCAATGAGAGAAGGTTGACTAAGTTACATACAGAAGGATATTTGGATCCGTTCGAATATCAATCATATGCCACTTGTCAATCCTGTCTCAAAGGAAAGATGACAAAGACTCCGTTCACTGGACACGGAATAAGAGCAAGCTAGCTCTTGGGGCTCGTACACAGCGACGTGTGCGGTCCAATGTCTACACATGCGCGAAGCGGTTACTCTTACTTCATTACTTTTACGGATGATTTTTCAAGGTACGGTTATGTCTTCTTAATGAAACATAAGTCCGAAGCCTTTGAAAAGTTCCGGGAATATAAGAATGAAGTAGAAAAACAAACCGGCAAAAGTATTAAGATTCTAAGATCGGATCGAGGTGGAGAATACTTGAGTGCCGAGTTCCTGAATTATTTAAAAGAGAACGGAATTCTCTCTCAGCTTACTCCTCCATACACTCCGCAACACAACGGTGTATCGGAGAGACGGAACCGAACCCTATTGGATATGGTACGGTCCATGATGAGTAACACTGAGTTACCGCGATCATTCTGGGGGTATGCGCTAGAATCAGCTGCGTACCTTTTGAACCGAGTTCCTACTAAGACTGTGCCTACTACACCATATGAGATATGGTGTGGGAAGAGGCCCCATCTCAGTCACATTAAGACTTGGGGAAGTCCAGCTTTTGTTAAAAAGCAGCATGCGGACAAGCTCGAGGCGCGCTCAGTACTGTGTAAGTTTGTGGGATATCCAAAGAATACCAAGGGATATCTCTTCTACTACGAGGAGGAACAAAAAGTTCTTGTTTCTCGTCATGCCCACTTTCTAGAACACCAGTTCTTAGAAAAAGAATTAAGTGGGAGCGCAGTAGAACTGGAAGAAATTCCAGAACCACAGACTATTACTGAAAGCTTGGTGGAACCAGAGGGTTCAAATGAACAGGACATTCCTACGCCGCTCCGCAGGAGTAGTAGGCAGTCTCATCCGCCCGAGAGATACTACGGTTTTCTCATAGACGGGGATAGAGAGGATTGCATCATAGATTATGATGAGCCTACTAGCTTCCAGCAGGCCGTTCAGAGCATTGACTCGGTAAAATGGCTGGATGCAATGCGGACCGAAATGGAGTCCATGTACACCAACAAAGTATGGACGTTGGACATTGCTCCAGACGGGGTAAAACCCGTAGGATGCAAGTGGATCTTCAAAAGGAAGATTGGTGTAGATGGACAGGTTGAGACCTATAAAGCTAGACTTGTAGCAAAGGGTTTCCGTCAAAGACCTGGCTTGGACTATGACGAAACCTTTTCTCCATTGGCTATGCTGAAATCCATTCGGATCCTTCTTGCCATTGCTGCCTTCCACGATTATGAGATTTGGCAGATGGACGTAAAAACCGCTTTTCTAAATGGAAATTTAGAGGAGTGTGTCTATATGGACCAGCCAGAGGGTTTCATTCAGAGTGGGAGCAGCGGAAAGGTGTGCAAGTTGCTTAAGTCCATCTATGGACTAAAGCAGGCATCGCGGAGTTGGAACATCTGCTTTGATGAGACGGTCAAAGAATTTGGCTTTATCAAAAATCCAGATGAACCATGCATCTATAGTAGATTTGTAGCGAGAACTGTAGTATTCCTCGTTTTATACGTGGATGACATTCTCTTAATAGGAAATGACATTCCGATGCTACAATCTGTCAAGGGGTTCTTGTCACACAGGTTCTCCATGAAAGACCTGGGTGATGCCTCATACATCCTGGGGATCCGGATCCATCGTGATAGATCCAAGAGGATATTAGGACTTTCACAGTCCAGGTACATCGACACCGTACTGAAAAGATTCAGCATGGAAGATTCCAAGCGCGGTAATCTACCGGCTTGTCACGGGATCACCCTCTCTAAAGAGATGTCCCCCAAGACTGATTTGGAGAGGGATCGCATGTCTATTATACCCTACGCTTCTGCGGTAGGCTCTATAATGTATGCGATGTTGTGTACCAGACCGGATGTAGCTTATGCACTGAGTGTGGTAAGCAGGTATCAGTCAAACCCTGGGGAGAAACACTGGATAGCGGTAAAGAACATTCTCAAGTACCTGAGAAGGACTAAGGAGATGTTCTTGGTGTATGGCGGAAAAGACCTCCAGATCGAGGCCTTTGCTGACTCCAGCTTCCAGAGTGACAAGGATGATTCCAAGCCCATGTCGGGTTTTGTCTTTACCCTCAATGGAGGGGCGGTGTGTTGGAAGAGTTCCAAACAGGAAACCGTTGCAGACTCGACGATGGAAGCGGAATACATCGCTGCATCTGATGCCGCAAAAGAAGCTGTCTGGATGAGGAAGTTCTTGAAAGAACTTCAGGTGGTTCCGTCCATTATTGACCCAATACCTCTGTATTGCGACAACAACGGGGCTATAGCTTTAGCGAAGGAACCCAGGTCCCATTAGATATCCAGGCACATCTTGAGGCGGTATCACCTGATCAGGGAGATCGTGGATCGCAAGGAGATCGAGGTTCGGAGGGTTGCTTCAGAAGAAAACACTGCAGATCCATTCACCAAGGCACTGCCCCAGACTCAGTTCGAGCGGCTGATCGAGATGATAGGTCTTCGATACGCCAGTACATGGCCTTAGTGCAAGTGGGAGATTGTTAGTGTATATGCCCTAGAGGCCATTACTGTATCATACTAGTTTATATATTACTTAATGGAAGCTTGGGATATTCACCTTGTATAAACAATCTTGCTCAATATAGTAGTATGCTACTTGGTTTGTTTCTACTTCAATGTGTACATGTGTTTATTTTAGTATATCACCTATACGCATTAGTGGAGCCCTTAGGATCTTTGCTTGATTACCAGCGTTGTGATGGCAATCACACTAGTGGGGGCTGGGTAATCTGTAAGCACATCCTTATACAGGTCCCTAGTCGCAGGACTATCGAGACAGGGCATCGATACTCCGGAGTAGACTAGCGTATGCGCTTCTCATCCCAGTGTGGGAGATGGTCTGTCCCACAGCCATCAGTACGTCGTACTGGAGATAGTATACGGGTGCTCGTTGGGTTATGAGTACACTGGACAGGACTTGTCGGGAACTGACAGGTTGGTATTATACCTATCGTCAGTTATCAGTTCCCAGGTGACATGAGTACAGCTTAGTCCGCTGACTTGACACTGGCACTTCGCCTCGAGTGTGTTCCCACTGCACTTTGATCACTACCCTACCACGGCTCAAAGGAGTCGTGCAAACAGGTAATGGTTGGGTGCAGTCCCGAAGCACTTGGAGGCAGTGACGGTTAGACAGGATTCGTCTCTCCCGGTATTGGGGGTTGACATCGCGCTGTGTCTAGGAGAGCCATTACACGAGTAGTCCCTGGCCAGGGCAAGCGAGATATACTGGTAGGCTTCCAGTGTTATCTCAGGGTGTTTTGGGCTTCACTCCGACACGACTTGTACCGCTATTAGGGGACTGACGTTTTACCGCCCCCTAGGCCCGACATGCGATGTATTAGACGAACAGACCGGACTGTACGGAGACTGTCACATTCAGACTCAGTAGGAGTTCATATGGGGTTCACCTCGTCAGCCTTCTTGTCGGCATCTACCTGGGGACCGTTACGCACAGCTAGTGCCGCTTGCGGTTTGTGGTTAAACCCACTGCCAGCGTAGTGTCGAGTCTTTAGAGTCCCACACAGAGGGTATTCGCCTCTGGGCAAAACAGAGTAGAGGTCGCATGGTCTTGCGACAGGGTTCGTTCTCATCCGCGCACTTGTGCACGTTTGGAGTCCGGACAGATATTACTAGTAGGCTCTGGTTTGAGCCAGATACTGGTATATGTTTTGGGGTTGATTTTATCTCTTGGTATTCATGTTCCTCGGAACAAGAATGCGGGTGTGTATGCACAGTTGATTGAGGCGGAGGAAGAGGATTTTCATTAGGGTTTCGGAACGGGTGCGTATGCACAGTTGACAGTCGTCTTTTTCCAAACCCTAATGGAATTATGATATATCAATTAATAATATTAATTAAATGAAATTGTGTCATGGTTGGATTTTGTTGACTTGTTGACCATGGTTGACTTGTTGACCATGGTTGAAGGTTTGACCATCATCATTACAAAAGAAAGATGCTTTTTGATTCTTGCAAAACCATTTAAAGAATGTAATGATAATGGTCATTCCAAACCATCCATCAACTATTTCATTTTATTATTATTGTTAATTGTTAATTCTTTTCATTTGTGATATGGTTGCAAGAAATGAAAAGAATAAGCTCATTCTATCATAACCATTCTCTCTCCTCACTTGTTCTTCTTCCTCCTCTAGTTCAAAGGGAATCCTTCTCATGAGTTGAGAATCCCTCTCCTTGAGATAAAAACACCCCAAAAATACTCTCGACTCACTCTAGGGTCAAAGGTTTAGCAAGCCGAAGATTCTAGTTCTCTCAAAGTTCGAGAAAGAGCCCGAAGGTTGAACCCTCAGGTGGATCCATTTTTGACGGAAGGAGGCAACAAGGAAAGAACCATCAACCCCTACAAAAGTTTCAAGAAGAAGGAGTTCAAGTTAGGTATAACCTTTTATCCGAGTAGCTAACTCTCTTTAGCATGATAGCTAGTTTAGTTTAGAAAAGATCCCGACTTTGTTAGTCCATGTTGCCCCATGCGCTAAAAAATTTGATTTTTATACCGTTTCCGCCTCCCCGTAGGAACCGGGGGTCGCAACGTGGACTTACATGGAGCAACGTCCAAAGTCCATACTTTGTTAGTGTACATGGACTCCATTTTGGTTCGCATTGCATCCAGCCATTTTATTGAGTCACCGCTCTGAATGGCTTGCTGGAAGCTAGTTGTAATGTTTTGAAAATCGTTTTGGTGAAATTTCGAAAAAACGGTAAAATAAGGGGGTTTTCTGTAAAAAGTCAAAATGCAAATATCTTTATTTTAAAATTAAATATACATATTCTAGCTACGTAATTGCTAGTATTTTGTGTTTATTGAGCCACTGCTGAAATTTCAAATTTTCTGAAATTTTTTCCGAAATTAATTATTTTAATATTATTTTAAGCCGGTAAGAAAATACATTAAATTAGCGATAAATACAAATTTAAATGGGCTAATTTTAATCTTTAAAATCATGTTAATTAAAATCTAGTTGTAATATAAATTTTTAGTATTTTATTTCAAGTTTTAATGGGTTTTTATTATGGAGAACAAAAAAGTAATTAATTTAAGCTAAAACTTGCAATTTTGAGCTTGTGGGGGGTCTTTTTGCATAGAATTTCTTTGTAAAATCTCTCTCACTCATTCCTCTCCATCATGGCCGGCCCCACCACTGCTGGAGCAGCCCACTCCCCCCCTCATTTTTTGTTTTCATCTCTTTTTAAAAGTTCAATATGATAAGGATTAAAATATAGTAATTGGAGTATGGGTTTTTGTTGTTTGTGTGGTCTTTTGACTTTGAGAAACTTTTCCCAACTCCCCAGACTCTCTCTCTCCTCTCCTCACCTGCATTTGGCAGAGCCCCCCCATTTAGAACAGCCCTTCACTTCTTCATCTCACTTTCTCTTCAAAAAAATCCACAAAAATGCTTAAAAATCCATAAAATTTCAAAATCAAACCAACTCCTACCCATTTCTCATTAACCATTCTAGCATGGATTTAGGGATCAAAATGGAATTTTAGGAGGCTAGATCTTGAGCTTGATCTCATCATGGGAGGTATAATCTCATGCTTTTGTTAAAATTTGTTATCTAGTTGCTTTAATCTAAGTTAACTAAGTGCTTAATTAGGTTTTGATGAGTTTAATTGCATGATTAAAGATTTCAAGTTAGGGTTTTGTTATGGAAATGGGTTATGATAAATTGTGCATGGTTTTGTGTTGTGGATTAACATCTTAAGTTTTATAGAAAGCTAATTTAGTTGTTAATTCCAAACCATTACTTATAAAATGCCCTAATTAAGTTATTTTGCTAACTAGAGTCTTGGAAAATTATTAAATGCTTAGATTAAATTATAATTATGGTTTCATGTCATTATAGATAATATATTGAGTGGTTTAATGCTTTTAGTTCATGAAAATCCTAGCTAAATTATTGTTTGTGCATTTTGGCTATAAATTGTTAAAAAATTGGGTATTTTGTGAACTAGAATTTTGGGGTTAATGGAATTTAATGAGATTAAATTATGGAAATTGTTTTTATGACTTATTAAGATATTTAATAAATATTATGGCCACTAGATTTGTTTAAACATCATGTTTTGTACAAAAACGGCGAACTGTGCTTGCTAGATTTTCGGAAAAATGACTTTTTAAGTGAAATTGGGGTTTTTGTGAATTTTAACCTATTTTATATTAAAATTAGTGTTCGTGAATGTGCAAATGAGTGTATTTGGGTTTTTCTCAATGATTTGGCGTTTGTACGCCGACGTCGAGGGTTTTTGGGTTGATTTGTGAAAGCAACCATAGGTTTTGACCTATGTGGGATTCATGCGTCGTTTTGGTCATGAGTCGGATTTTAATACGATACGGTGCATTATGATATGTAGGTACCCCATGTGGACTTCGAGACGACAAGCAAGCGCGTGGCGACGTCGGCACCGGCGAACGAGGACCAGGTGAGTAGATTTATATCTACGGGGAGAAGTCGGGTGGATGGCGTATAGCACCCCCGCAGTCCGTGGTGGTGTATACGGATGCGTATACACACCAACAATTATTATATGTTATTTCGGATTAATAACGATGTTTAGGATGGATATTGGTGTGTTGGATTATTTTAGTGTTGCGAACCCTAGAGTAGTGTTGCACTACACATACATACTTGCATACACTCCTATTTATATGTGCTCATGGGATTCTCTATAGTTATGTGTTCACATGGGTATGGGATTATGTG
This sequence comes from Agapanthus africanus, assembly GCA_030015575.1. NCBI lineage: Eukaryota > Viridiplantae > Streptophyta > Magnoliopsida > Asparagales > Amaryllidaceae > Agapanthus > Agapanthus africanus. The sequence goes on from JASDDO010000026.1 coordinate 138,753,187, forward strand.
TTCACATACGGATTTGAGGACGATACTTGGGATTGAGCTGAGTCGATGAGATTTGTTTTGTGGTGGTGATATCGGTTTGTACGAGACTGTCGATCAGTAGTCAGATCATGAGTATATTGATGATTTTAGTATTATACTAGACATAGGTCAGTACCCTGGACTATGATCTTGGATAAAGAGGATACCAGATGAATAGTGTGATGAATATGATATTAACCCATACCCAGATTTGGGGATGCCGTACGACGGATTTACGTACGAGCTATATTTTAATGATTGATCCGCACTCTTGACTTAGGATGTCTGATTATAGATATGGTATCGGATATGATATTATGGAGGCGGGATCACCGACTAATATATATACAGGTATGTATATGTATCGACTCAGATGTTAGGCGGTTTCCTTACCTGTAGTCCAGCTTGTTAGCTTAGCCCTTTAGTTTAGTTTAGTTGTTAGATTAGATTCGATTCTTACCTATTTCAAAAACTAACGAATCGTGAGTATTTTAAAAGACAGCCCAAGGGATCCTACGGATATTTCAAAAGACGTATCTTTTCATAAAAACACCGTAGCCCCTATTTTCAAAACCTCATGATTCGTGTTATTTCAAAAGGCACCATTTGTAGGACTGATATTATATTAATGCAGATTAGTTATAGTTGCGTCTAGTATTCAGCTCCCGCTCATTATTGTGGTTCGCTTCGCATCGCATGCTTATATTATGTTTCATACTCCATTATTGATATTATGCTGTTAGGACACCAGCACCATTACCGATGATGCGAATGTACCACGTACACTTACTTGCCGGCTCACACACATCTTCATCGGTAATTGCCATGTCACGTACACCTTAGAAAATATTATTGCTTGACATAGCCTGTTAGCTAATAGTTTAGACATTGTAGTTATTACCTGCTACTTCATGCATACTGTTATTCATTGTTATGCCGCATTCATGGATTCTCACGCATATATTCACTATTTTACGTGTTATTGAGGTTTTGGATTCGGATTTCCATGAGATTTTCTGGATTTGGAGGAAAACCGCAAAAACATAAATAAACCTTTTCTCTCTTTAAAATAAAAAGTGCGGTTTTCCCATGATGTATGAGTCGTCCACCATGAGTTTGCTGATGGATTTCGAGACCCGATTCGAGGAGTGGAGGAACCGTTTCGGGTACATGGTGGGCCCGGTGCGGTACCCCGGGGCAAGAGGAATGTGTTGTTGACGTTGAGCCCGGCAGGGGAGCACTACCGACCGGTGATATTACCCGACGCGTCGGATATCCGGAGGATACCGTCGTGGTCTTGAGATGGATGGTAGGGGCCGATCTGGATTGACGGCACCCTAGATATTGATTTTGAGATATTGAGGTATAGAGATTGTGATACAGAGATATCGAGATATTTGGACACTTGTTTTGTGTCGATGCTGGGCACTGTTTTATGCTGATTTCATTTATGGTACCTCACTTTTAAAATACAGAAATCTCACTGGTTTATGAAAGCAGTTTTCTTCAGTACATGCATTCTGTTCCATGCATTCATACTTCATCCATATGATACATTGCTACCTGAGGCACTGACACGGGCACATGGAATTACACTTGGGTTAGATATTTGCCCTAACCATTGTTATGGGTTGCTGGTTATATATTTGAGGATATATTATGATCATTGACCTAGGATTGCGTTATTTATGCGATTTCTTTTCGTAGATGTTTTTCTATTCACGAGTTGGCAACTCACCCCCGTTGTGCCCCAGTTTCTTGTAGGTTTGCCGTACAGGTTTCATTACGGCTTGCGGGCATAGTTTCCTTCGGGTGATTTGCTAGCAGGTGGGTTTACTTGTATCGTACCCCCATTATATATCTTGTATATTATTATTCTGTTGTATCTAGAAGTTCCATCAACCAAACATGTATTTATTTGAGATAGAGACCAGTGATATTATTCCTTCGACCTTAGAGTCGCGCGTTATATTTCTGTGGTTTTGAGTTTCCTTTTGAATTTTGATCCTCGCCGTTGGCGTTGTATATTATATTGCTTGTGTGGTTGTGACCGTCGATTGACGAAGAGCTAGCTCCCGCTTGGGGATGCCTTTTTATTAATTTCGTATACTATTCATGTTGTATCCCGTTTGGGGGCCAGTATTTACAAAGGGGACTCTGCCGAAATTTTCGGGAAATATTTGATATTTTTTTAAAACCGCATAATTCGGCTTATGCTATTAAAACTACTTGTTTTAAATTGGTTTTCCTTCACTCTACTACTCTTCTTGGTTTGGATTTCTAGGTTTTCGGCTTACTTAGAATACGTACGCCTTGAGACGTTCGTAGTTTAAGTGTCGGTCATGTTCCGTACTTTCGGGTCGTGACAAAGTTGGTATCAGAGCCAGGTTTTACCTTCGGAGCGTAGGATGACCCTTGGTTGATGGAATAGGTGACTAAAGTAGAGTGACGTACCGTAGGTATGTTCCGCGGCATATTTACGATACGCTACTCCACTTAAGAAGCCTTAGGATGTACATTTCTTTGCTCAGTATTATATTCATTCCGATCTAGCCTCATCAGTACCAGTTATGGTTTTGCTGCCACGATTACGGGCAGGGAGAGCTACAGCTAGAGTTGCGGTCAGCACGAGCTCGTCACGAATGAGGACTGACCAGGGCGAAATTCCGGCAACACACGATTGCAGAGATGTGTCTTTTTACTGTGTTTCTGCGCCACGAGCGTTTGGCGGATCGCCTTTATGAGGTTACTCGGATGTGCTGATCGACACTAGAGGATTGAGCCAATGATAGAGGCCAGCCAGATTTTGATGACCGTTGGTGTGTGGTGTGTTGCTTATTCATGATGATCGAGGCACTGTTCAGCGTGCAGACGAGCGAGCCAGTTATTGCTGCGAACGACGAGATATTGCCCCAGATGCTGGAGTTAGTGCAGAACGAGTTGTACTAAGAGATGATAGAAGGTCGCTAGTTATCGAGGATGAATGACTAGGACATGCGGATCGTTCGCTTACCCCGATGCGAGGTCATCAGATAGATTGATTCCAGCTAGAGACGACTTCACGCGGAGACGTTGGGAGTCGACAGAGACGATCGAATGTCAGAAACCTATTATTCCAAGTTTAAAGTAGTCGGAAAGACATGCAGGCAATTCTATGGTCCCTCTAGAAGAATGAAACCCTAACTCGACTTAATGACCGTATGAAAGCCTTTGAACCTTCGGGTTTGCGGCAGTTCTACGGCGCCATTAGTGAGGCTTGGGTTTGCCCTTCTACGGCTGGACCACCGATGCTGTGGTATGTACTCGATATTATTAAACTTTGCCCAAGAGGTTGAGCTCTTGGGGGATTATGAGGTTTTGACGACTCGATCGGATGGCTCGACTTAATTCGGATGCTAGGTGGTGAGATGCATTTCTTGGGAGACTCCCGATACGAGGATAGCCGTTGGAGCTCAGTCCATGTAGCCACGATGAGACGAGTCCGAAGCAGTCGACATTAGAGAAAGTGGAGTAAAGAGGTCCGTACAAGATCTGGATAAGACGACGTTCCACTCCGCCAATATCAGAGATGCGATACGCATGCCGAGACAAAGTACTGGATATACCTTCCAGAAGGAGTCGCGATGGGTATGCAGCCGTTCCGGAGCAAGATGCAGATATAGGAAAGGACGATGACTTCCGGACAGTTGGCAGAGACGAGACATGGAAGAGACCGTGAGCAGGATTCCTTCCAGGACACTGCTGCAAAGATACTTGTACCCAGGATCAGATGTGTCACGTACATTCAGAGAGCCAGAGGTCGACGCCAGTGATATGCTGTCTTACGAGTGGTCGCGATGATTGACCGAGAGATGACAAGAGACATGCCAGAACGGGATCATCCCCGTTAGCACACCTGACAAGGCAGATGAGCCGATGGACCGAGAGATTGGTAATTCCCAGTGAAGACCTTGACCCAGGAGTGGTCATTGTTACGCACACCAGCAGGCCAGAGTTCATGATCATCGACGAGACGTCTCACTAGTGACCGCGACAGTTGGCCCGAAATTCTTAGAGGATGCACTTGAGCGGTACTATTCCGCCATTATTGATTTCGATGTTTTGGGTGATTTATTCGCATGATTTGATTCTGATGATTGAGGATTTACGATCTTTGCACAGTGTTGCACTTGATATCGTTTTCGTGCTTTGGTTTCATATGTTTATGATTTTACGGTTTTAGATATTTGAGTTGATTTTGTGCGTATGCACACACACGATTTGGTTCCTGCACTCTGTATAGTTTATATATGCTTGCAGTGCAGTGATACGCCTTTTGTGCACTGGACTTCGATTTCGATTGTGATACTCGATATTTGTTTTGTGCACCTGATTTGATTTTGCGCATATTCGGCGCTTGATATTGGATTTCATGATTTCGTGCACGATGGATGCACCCGATTTGGATTTTCGCGCATGTTGGGCGCATGTTTTGAGGTGCGATTTTGGTGCACACCAGATGCACTAAATCGAGATTCTTCGTGCATGTCAGATGCACCTGATTTTGCTGTCAGGCACACACGTTGCCTACGACAGATGCTTTGTGCACACCCGATGCACTTAGATCTTGTTTCTGTGCACTTATATGGCACGTATATGGATTTTGTTTGTCGTGCGCACCAGACGCACGTAGTATTCATACGCGTATTTTGGGATTGATTTTTCTTATAGAGCAGTACGTTTTTATGATATTGCTATGTGTTTTCGTACTGAGCAGGACTAGTCAGAGGACAGTACCTGAATATATTTTACATGTATAGTTTCGAGTTATATCATATTGGTTTTGCTTTGGATTTGGTATTGATGTCTTCCCCATGACTCCGATGATTGCGGGATGCTTGACGGAGTTCTGATTTGAGTTATATGCTCATTTTTCATGTGCATGCGTTGTGCTACGATTTGTTTTATGTATTTATGATTTCGGAGCCCCGGCGATTTGATGGTTTTGGCTGAAATATTTTAGTATTTGGGGGAAGTTTTAATTTAAATTCGGGGACCGAATTTCTTTAAGGGGGGAAGATTGTAATGTTTTGAAAATCGTTTCGGTGAAATTTCGAAAAAACGGTAAAATAAGGGGGTTTTCTGTAAAAAGTCAAAATGCAAATATCTTTATTTTAAAATTAAATATACATATTCTAGCTACGTAATTGCTAGTATTTGGTGTTTATTGAGCCACTGCTGAAATTTCAAATTTTCTGAAACTTTTTCCGAAATTAATTATTTTAATATTATTTTAAGCCGGTAAGAAAATACATTAAATTAGCGATAAATACAAATTTAAATGGGCTAATTTTAATCTTTAAAATCATTTTAATTAAAATCTAGTTGTAATATAAATTTTTAGTATTTTATTTCAAGTTTTAATGGGTTTTTATTATGGAGAACAAAAAAATAATTAATTTAAGCTAAAACTTGCAATTTTGAGCTTGTGGGGGGTCTTTTTGCATAGAATTTTTTTGTAAAATCTCTCTCACTCATTCCTCTCCATCATGGCCAGCCCCACCACTGCTGGAGCAGCCCACTCCCCCCCTCATTTTTTGTTTTCATCTCTTTTTAAAAGTTCAATATGATAAGGATTAAAATATAGTAATTGGAGTATGGGTTTTTGTTGTTTGTATGGTCTTTTGACTTTGAGAAACTTTTCCCAACTCCCCACACCCTCTCTCTCCTCTCCCCACCTGCATTTGGCCAAGCCCCCCCATTTAGAACAGCCCTTCACTTCTTCATCTCACTTTCTCTTCAAAAAACATCCACAAAAATGCTTAAAAATCCACAAAATTTCAAAATCAAAATCCAACTCCTACCCATTTCTCATTAACCATTCTAGCATAGATCTAGGGATCAAAATGGCATTTTAGGAGGCTAGATCTTGAGCTTGATCTCATCATGGGAGGTATAATCTCATGCTTTTGTTAAAATTTGTTATCTAGTTGCTTTAATCTAAGTTAACTAAGTGCTTAATTAGGTTTTGATGAGTTTAATTGCATGATTAAAGATTTCAAGTTAGGGTTTTGTTGTGGAAATGGGTTATGATAAATTGTGCATGGTTTTGTGTTGTGGATTAACATCTTAAGTTTTATAGAAAGCTAATTGAGTTGTTAATTCCAAACCATTACTTATAAAATGCCCTAATTAAGTTATTTTGCTAACTAGAGTCTTGGAAAATTATTAAATGCTTAGATTAAATTATAATTATGGTTTCATGTTATTATAGATAATATATTGAGTGGTTTAATGCTTTTAGTTCATGAAAATCCTAGCTAAATTGTTGTTTGTGCATTTTGGCTATAAATTGTTAAAAAATTGGGTATTTTGTAAACTAGAATTTTGGGGTTAATGGAATTTAATGAGATTAAATTATGGAAATTATTTTTATGACTTATTAAGATATTTAATAAGTATTATGGCCACTAGATTTGTTTAAACATCATGTTTTGTACAAAAACGGTGAACTGTGCTTGCTAGATTTTCGGATAATGACTTTTTAAGTGAAATTGGGGTTTTTGTGAATTTTAACCTATTTTATATTAAAATTAGTGTTCGTGAATGTGCAAATGAGTGTATTTGGGGTTTTCTCGATGATTTGGTGTTTGTACGCCGACGTCGAGGGTTTTTGGGTTGATTTGTGAAAGCAACCATAGGTTTTGACCTATGTGGGATTCGTGGGTCGTTTTGGTCATGAGTCGGATTTTAATACGATACGGTGCGTTATGATATGTAGGTACCCCATGTGGACTTCGAGACGACAAGCAAGCGCGTGGCGACGTCGGCACCGGCGAACGAGGACCAGGTGAGTAGATTTATATCTACGGGGAGAAGTCGGGTGGATGGCGTATAGCACCCCCGCAGTCCGTGGTGGTGTATACGGATGCGTATACACACCAACAATTATTATATGTTATTTCGGATTAATAACGATGTTTAGGATGGATATTGGTGTGTTGGATTATTTTAGTGTTGCGAACCCTAGAGTAGTGTTGCACTACACATACACACATACATACTTGCATACACTCCTATTTATATGTGCTCATGGGATTCTCTATAGTTATGTGTTCACATGGGTATGGGACTATGTGTTCACATACGGATTTGAGGACGATACTTGGGATTGAGCTGAGTCGATGAGATTTGTTTTGTGGTGGTGATATCGGTTTGTACGAGACTGTCGATCAGTAGTCAGATCATGACTATATTGATGATTTTAGTATTGTACTAGACATAGGTCAGTACCCTGGACTATGATTTTGGATAAAGAGGATACCAGATGAATAGTGTGATGAATATGATATTAACCCATACCCAGATTTGGGGATGCCGTACGACGGATTTACGTACGAGCTATATTTTAATGATTGATCCGCACTCTTGACTTGGGATGTCTGATTATAGATATGGTATCGGATATGATATTATGGAGGCGGGATCACCGACTAATATATATACAGGTATGTATATGTATCGACTCAGATGTTAGGCGGTTTCGTTACCTGTAGTCCAGCTTGTTAGCTTAGCCCTTTAGTTTAGTTTAGTTGTTAGATTAGATTCGATTCTTACCTATTTCAAAAACTAAAGAATCGTGGGTATTTTAAAAGACAGCCCAAGGGATCCTACGGATATTTCAAAAGACGTATCTTTTCGTAAAAACACCGTAGCCCCTATTTTCAAAACCCCATGATTCGTGTTATTTCAAAAGGCACCATTTGTAGGACTGATATTATATTAATGCAGATTAGTTATAGTTGCGTCTAGTATTCAGCTCCCGCTCATTATTATGGTTCGCTTCGCTGATTAGTTGTCAAAAACTGTATTTACCGCAATCAGAACGGCGTCGCTTCGCAGCTAGCCGGTGAGTGCGGGTCGATCCACAGAGACGGGTAAATTCCTTTTATGTGTTTTAACGAGTTGATTCTATTTGTCGTTTTGGTTTGTTTATGAAAATCTATAAAATCTAGATCTAATTTATCTAATTAAGTGTCTTGCTAGGGTTAGGCTTAGGGGAAGTTTTGGAGATTGATGTTTCCTTCACCGCTTTCAATGCCTTCTTTTTTTAGATCTATTAGATGTTACGTTAATTATCAATAAAGTGGATACGAATCTTTTAGGAAGATATTTCTTCCTCTAGATTTGTATCCTTTCTTTGTTGATAATTACCCTAACCCCCATGGAAAACACGCGCAACCGGCCCTTTATACTACGGTTCACCGTTACCTCGAGGGGTAGGGTGCCGTAGGGAGCAGATGTGTGCGTATGCATGGAGTTCTAACTCTAAAGTGAAGATGGCATTGAAAGGGGTGAGAGATCTCATCTCTCAACCCTTTCGCTAAGGCTAACCCTAACAAGCGAGGAGACTACTCGCTCATTAGGGGATGATAAATTATACTAGAAAATAAAAGCAAGGAAATAAATTACCTACTGATTTGATGGCTCCCTCCAAGTAGAAGACAGAATAGATCTGAATGTCACTTCCAGAAATTCTGAATTTTATTTATTGAAAAGAGGCATACATTTTACAGATCTAAAATCACAATTTATAGGAAAATAGGAAACCTAGGGCTACAGACTCTCGCACATGCAAAATTACAGATTTGCCCACGTAAAATCCTAACATCTGCACCGACGCGCCGCCTCAGAAAATATGCACCGACACGGGTACTTGATGGCCGCGGAACCGCGGCGCCAGGCTAGGTTTGGCCGCGGTTCCGCGGCCAAACTGAGGAGTTAGGCTCTGTGATTTTGGGGCTTTTTCTTTGGCTTCTTGGGCTTTGTCTTTTTATATTTCTTTCCTCTGTTGGACTTCTGAATTTTCTCAGATTTTCAGTGAAGATTGTTATTGGTCTTTTAACCGTTTCACCTTGACTTGCGTTGTCTTGCACCCATATGAACTGGGCTTGACTGAGATCCGTCTAATTGTTGGTCAAAAGTCCCTTTTTCTGTTGTTTTTCACTGTATTTGCTCCAGAAACCCGTATCCTGTAATATGCAACAAACGTGCGTCAAGAGTACCTGTTTATTTATAAAAAGGATAAGAATAGGGGAATGATAAATGCAATATTATGGTCTGAACAAATACCCCCAAACTTACCTTTTGCTCGTCTTCGAGCAAACTTATTATTTTATTCACTAAAATCCTAACCGCACTTTCGCAGGGAAACGCGATTGCACTGAGCACGTGCAACAAGCCGTTAAACCTCTAGGTGTCCCTAGTAGGTGGAGTGTTGTCTCCTGAGGGTTTTCAGCGGATTACACCCACAAAATCCTATCAATTCAGCCCATTAACTTTTGTTCTCCAATTAGGTCTTCTAATAAGGAATTCTATTATCTTTTACTTGCAAATTATCCACCCATATTCTTCACGCTTCCTCATTATTTAACTTAAGATTATATATGTTATGTAGACCTACTTAGCTTTCGGCATCTCTTAAGTCTTCCTTCTAGGGTTTCATCTCAACTTAGGAATTTTCTATCAACTCCATTAAAGATATAAATTCTATTCTTCATTCCTCTCTCTTATCTAAATTCCAATCACATACCCCTACGTGTGTGTATAGATCACCCCTACACTTGGAAATTCAATTCAAGCAATCATGCCCTTGTCCATTGTCCACAGTACTTATTAATTGGTGAATGAAATTTGCTTACACATCCTTCATGCGACCGTTAATACTTCTTGAGGTACCAACGACCGATTACAAAATGCGCTTGCACTTTAAAGCGTACTTCCTAGTCTTTGCAACACCCAAGGCTTTAGCAGTGACTCCCAAACCAGTTGGTCTAAGGCACTAGGTGATGAAGCACCCTCGCTAAATATTTTTCTATTTTAGCAGCCTTAAGTAATCACAAAAACCAGTGTCCATTTTTTTTATTCTTTATTCATACTTTTTCTTTTATTTTCTTCGTACTAAGGACTTTAGACAAGAGTATTTCAAGGTCTCTTCTACTATTCCAAGTTTCAAGGTGCATGATTGTGCAATTTTGTAGGGTATACATTTTCAGAATCTAGACTTAAGCTAGGAACTATCTTTCAAACTTATACTTTAATTAGAACATCAATACTCTTCCCTTGTTTCGACTTAGCCCAAGAAGTGAACCCAAAATATGCCTATTTCTAAATAAACTACAAGGCATATACTTTCTACCGTTAAACTTTAAGGAAGGTTATTTTTAGGGTTTTTAATTCACTAAGTCTAAGATCTAGTTGTTCCTAACCAGTTAACCTATTTGTCAAACTCTAGTCAATTAGCCAAAATTGAATACCATAATTTTTATAATTTTTTGAAATTTTTCAATTTTTATGGGTTTTCAAATAAGTATGCAAATGCAAAATATGTACAAATAAATGCGAAGGAAGAAGACGTACCGAGCATACCCCCAAACTTGAACTTGACAGTGTCCTCACTGTCATACTAAACCAAGAGGGTTAAAATACCGGCACTTCCCTGTTTATTTATTTATAATTTTTTTATTGTTAAGAAAAACAAAAATATATACAAAAAGGCCCTCCCCCAAACTTCATTTAAACCATGTTAGACATTACTGCCAAACTTTGCCTAGATCAAACGTCAACACCAACCAGTTGAAAAATTTATCAGTAAAGAATATTGGGTGGTGGAAAAATAAGTTGTGATGGTCCGCAAAGAATTGGGGAAGATAGAAGTAGTGGTATGGGAGGTGTGGAGGTAAATATACAGGTGATGGTGATGCATCGAAACGAGAATGTAAATGATCAGCAATCAGTGGAGTGTTGGCATTCTCGTACCTTATTAAAAGAATTGGGGGTATTTCAACTTCTAAGGGAGGAGGTTGACTCACCACAATACCCCCAAGATATTCTTGTGGGTCCTCTATTGACATGGCATCATCCATCAATTGTGTCTGAGATTCACTTATGAGGGAACTTATCTCCTCGATGCCCGCCATAGTCCAACCGACAACTTGCCGCCTATCTTGTAAGACCGTTAAGAGGGCGTTCTCTTGCTCGATGGCTAGAGAGGCCGATATGATAATGGGAAAGGTCTCATTCTCACCTATGTAGGCATATCTAAGGTGAGACGGCAAGGGCGTGAGTTCGAATTTCTGAGGCGAAAGAATCATTGCGGAATCTACCTCGAACTCAAATGACTCTAACACAGGTTCGAAATCACTGCAAACAACCGATTCGGATGGTTCGACTGACTCATCCAAAAATTCAAACGACTCATATTCGGGCTGTGAGTCGTCATCATCCAAAAAAGTAAAACATTCATAATCAACATCGGTTGTGTCAACGGTGGTAGGCTCAAGGAGGGACGCACTAGTGGCGTCAAAACTGTTTTCATCAAATAGAAATCTTTCAAGCTCGCAGTCCTCCTGCGTGATTTCGTGAATAGAGAAAACTTCTCGTGTACTAGTTTTAGGCACGGGGGGCAGACTTCCCATCTTATAAATATTGAACTCACTAGACCTCTTTCCGAAAGATAGAGTCATGGAGCCATTGCGACAATTTATTACGGCATTGGAAGTGGCCAAAAATGGTCGACCAAGAATCACCGGAATTTGGTTTCTTGGGTTAGCAACAGGTTGTGTATCCATAACGATAAAATCAACAGGGAATATGAATTCCCCGACTTTGATCAACACATCCTCTAGTTGACCCCTTGGATAGGTGATTGATCGATCAGCCATTTGGAGAGTGCAACGAGTGGGTTTCAACTCTCCAACCCCTAATTGTTCGTACACGGAGTAAGGAATCAGGTTAACACTAGACCCAAGATCTAAAAGTGCTCGATTAATTTTCTTATCCTCAATTGTAATGGAAATCGTAGAACAGCCGGGGTCCTTTCGTTTTTGGGGTAAGGTTTGATGGTGGTTAATAGCATTGCTCACTGCACTAGCCACTAGCACTTTCTTGGGTACTTGAGATGCTTTTCTCTTTGAAGTGCATAATCCCTTTAAGATTTTCGCGTATGAAGGGACTTGTTGGATAGCATCCAAGAAAGGTATATTTATGCTAACCTGCTTAAATATCTCCACAATCTTCTCCACTTGTGTATTTGGTTTATTAGGACTCAACCTGTTTGGAAATGGTGCATTTTGAAAATTAGTTGAGTCAAATGTTTGTGGAGCAGACTGTGGATTAGGAACGGATCCCGGTGTAGATGTGTTCGTGTTGTGAGAAATGGGTCCGTTAGAGCTAGAAGAAGTAGAGCCATGTGAAGGGTGGAGAATAGGCTCTAAAGAAAAAAGGTGAAGAAGGAAGTGAAGAAAATGAAGAAGGGGAAGAAGAAGAAGAACCACCGGCGGGGATGTCATCACTAGTTTCCACATTATTTTGCAACTCTCTTCCGGATCTAAACGTGGTCACCGCATTTACATTGTGATTGTGATATGCGTTTTGTGCGTGACCGGGATTGGGCAATGGTTGAGATGGAAGCTTTCCCTTTTCTCTCTCGCTCAACGCAGCAGTTAATTGTGCAATTTGTGCCTCAATAGATTTGATACTTTGATCGTGTGAGGCATTGTTATTCATTAAAGATTGCACATAACTTTCAAATCTTGCTGCGGATTCTGTAGTTTGCTTGAGAAATGCTTCAAGACTTTTCTCGAGCGAGCTAACCTTGTCATCGTTAGGTTGAACCAAATTGTTCGTTTGATTTGTATAAGGTTGTTGTTGGAAAGGTTGCTGGTTTTGAGTTTGTAAGGATGCTTGTTGTTGTTGTGGAGGAGGTCTTTGAAAATTATTATTCCTTTGGAACTGTTGATTTGGGTGACTCCTCCACCCCTGATTGTATGTCGAAGAGTACGGATCATTTCTTCGTCATTGCTGAAATGCAGCATTGACTTGATCCTGTCCTTGAATGGGTGCATTATAAGGACACTCTTCGGTTAGGTGCGACGGGTTCGAACAACAAGCACAAACATTTCGTGTGGGTAGAGTAGGGGCAGGAGAAGACGATGAGATTTTTGTCTCAATGGCTTCTAGCTTTTTCATAAGTGAGGCCATCTCGGCCTTCATAGCAATCGACATATCTACTTGATGTATGCCCGCCCTAGATTGACCAACTGAAGAAGATGATGTGGTCTTGGTACTCTCCCACTGAATTGTTTGCTCACTTAGCTCCTCAAGAAACTGCCAAGCTTCGTCGCTAGACTTGGAGAGAAAATGACCTTGACATATTGTTTCTAGCAACTGCTTCGTTGCTGCGTTCAATCCCTCGTATAATGTTTGGCAAAGTTGCCAATTTTCGATCCCATGATGAGGGCATTGAACGAGTAGGTCCTTAAATCTCTCGAAGCACTTCCAAAATGGTTCGGAAGGAAGCTGTGAAAATTGTATAATCTCGTTTCGGATTCTAGCAGTTTTGTGATGAGGATAGAACTTTTTCAGAAAAGCTCTCACAAACTCGTCCCAATTTCTAATGGAATGTGATGCGGTGCTGTATAGCCACTTCTCGGCTAGGTCACATAAGGTAAAAGGAATGACCCTTAGCCTTATTGCGTCATCACTTAATTGAGTTGTCTTCATCATGGCGCAAACGTTTTGGAATTTATTAATGAAAATATATGCATCTTCGGATTCCAAACCATGAAACTTAGGCAGCATATTGATGAAGTGTGGTTTTATTTCAAAATTATCCCCATTTGCCGGTGGGGGTGAAAGACATGTAGGTAGAGAAGTGCGGACGGGGTAGAAGAGATCCTGGAGCGCAACTCGTGCGGGCGCTACAACAGGCGGAAGATTCGGGTTATTCGCACCTGGCAGAGGTGGAATCATTCCCGTCGGTAAGGTATCGTTGGGGTTGAATCCCGACATACCTTCAAAAGAAGAATTTAAAGGTGGAGGTAAGGAAATGGAGGGAATTTCGACGAAGGGTTCGCCGAAGGGTTCGTTGGTCGGTACCAACGAAACACGGACTAATCGGGCGTTAGTATCCCTAGTCCAAAATGACATACACTAAAGGGTAGTGCAGTCAGAAAAAAAAAGAAAAACAGAATGTGGGGGTAAGATAACGTCAGTGAGAAGAAGTGGTGGAAGTGAGTTTGCAAGTTTTCTTTAGCGGCAAGTTGCAAGTTTTTAAAAGATTTTTCTTTTTCTTTTTCTTTTATTTATGTGAAGGTTTTGCAAAGAGGTTTTAGGAAAGGGACTCGTGACACCAATGTGTCAACCACACATGCACAATCAGGCCTAGATCTAGGGTCGTCTAGGTCTGCTAGACAGCTCCTAACTAGGGCTAGAAATAGACCTCAAACCGCCTCTTCACGGACAAGTACGGCCAGGTAAGTGGGAAGGAACCACCACTACAGTGGGCCTAATTAATAACCACTAGCCTAGACACCGCAATGTCGGTCAGGATAAACGGCTGATGCCTACCCTAGTCCTTTTCCTATTGAGCTCGCTGTCCTTAGGTCTGAGTCTAATATTTTTTAATTAATTGTGGTCGATGCAAAATGCTTTAGGTGTTTTCTGGGGTCCTGGGAAGGGTGATGAAATCCCCACCCAATCTGAGTTTGGTCAAATAGCCCCTTAGAGTCCGGTTAAATTATGCAAAACAAATAAAATTTCACTTGCAATCAAAATTTTTTAGCGCGGCGCAAAGAAACCTGCAGAAAATCTGTTATTTAGAAGGGGGTAGAAGATTTTTTTGCGCAAAGAACCCTGCAGAAAATTTTTACAGTGGATATATTGTAGGTTGTAGAGGGGAGAATGAGGAACAAACCCAAAAAATTTCAGGTGCTGACGTGGCAGACGAGGCGCGGATCCGCGGCCGTGGGCCCTCCTTTGCGGCGGAAACGCGGTTGACCAGAGGGATTGGCCTCTGGAAAAAATTCTGTTGTTCTGTGCCTTTAGTTCCTCTCTGTTCTTATATGTACTTTTCTGTTTTTCCCTCTGTAAAATTCCAGATCCACGATTCTTCGCTGTTCCTGTAAGATTCAAATAGCAAACCCTTCAAACAGATCAAAGTCGATAATTTTTGTATTTTTTTTTTATATTTTCAGATTTTTATAATTTTCAAAATTTATATCAACCCGAAAATTCACAAAAAGAAAGATTACGCCGTCCCCGGCAACGGCGCCATTTGATTAGTTGTCAAAAACTGTATTTACCGCAATCAGAACGGCGTCGCTTCGCAGCTAGCCGGTGAGTGCGGGTCGATCCACAGAGACGGGTAAATTCCTTTTATGTGTTTTAACGAGTTGATTCTATTTGTCGTTTTGGTTTGTTTATGAAAATCTATAAAATCTAGATCTAATTTATCTAATTAAGAGTCTTGCTAGGGTTAGGCTTAGGGGAAGTTTTGGAGATTGATGTTTCCTTCACCGCTTTCAATGCCTTCTTTTTCTAGATCTATTAGATGTTACGTTAATTATCAATAAAGTGGATACGAATCTTTTGGGAAGATGTTTCTTCCTCTAGATTTGTATCCTTTCTTTGTTGATAATTACCCTAACCCCCATGGAAAACGCGCGCAACCGGCCCTTTATACTACGGTTCACCGTTACCTCGAGGGGTAGGGTGCCGTAGGGAGCGGATGTGTGCGTATGCATGGAGTTCTAACTCTAAAGTGAAGATGGCATTGAAAGGGGTGAGAGATCTCATCTCTCAACCTTTCGCTAAGGCTAACCCTAACAAGCGAGGAGACTACTCGCTCATTAGGGGATGATAAATTATACTAGAAAATAAAAGCAAGGAAATAAATTACCTACTGATTTGATGGCTCCCTCCAAGTAGAAGACAGAATAGATCTGAATGTCACTTCCAGAAATTCTGAATTTTATTTATTGAAAAGAGGCATATATTTTACAGATCTAAAATCACAATTTATAGGAAAATAGGAAACCTAGGGCTACAGACTCTCGCACATGCAAAATTACAGATTTGCCCACGTAAAATCCTAACATCTGCACCGACGCGCCGCCTCAGAAAATATGCACCGACACGGGTACTTGATGGCCGCGGAACCGCGGCGCCAGGCTAGGTTTGGCCGCGGTTCCGCGGCCAAACTGAGGAGTTAGGCTCTGTGATTTTGGGGCTTTTTCTTTGGCTTCTTGGGCTTTGTCTTTTTATATTTCTTTCCTCTGTTGGACTTCTGAATTTTCTCAGATTTTCAGTGAAGATTGTTATTGGTCTTTTAACCGTTTCACCTTGACTTGCGTTGTCTTGCACCCATATGAACTGGGCTTGATTGAGATCCGTCTAATTGTTGGTCAAAAGTCCCTTTTTCTGTTGTTTTTCACTGTATTTGCTCCAGAAACCTGTATCCTGTAATATGCAACAAACGTGCGTCAAGAGTACCTGTTTATTTATAAAAAGGATAAGAATAGGGGAATGATAAATGCAATATTATGGTCTGAACATTCGCATCGCATGCTTATATTATATTTCATACTCTATTATTGATATCATGCTGTTAGGACACCAGCACCATTACCGATGATGCGTATGTACCACGTACACTTACTTGCCGGCTCACACACATCTTCATCGGTAATTGCCATGTCACGTACACCTTAGAAAATATTATTGCTTGACATAGCCTGTTAGCTAATAGTTTAGACATTGTAGTTATTACCTGCTACTTCATGCATACTGTTATTCATTGTTATGCCGCATTCATGGATTCTCACGCATATATTCACTATTTTACGTGTTATTGAGGTTTTGGATTCGGATTTCCATGAGATTTTCTGGATTTGGAGGAAAACCGCAAAAACATAAATAAACCTTTTCTCTCTTTAAAATAAAAAGTGCGGTTTTCCCATGATGTATGAGTCGTCCACCATGAGTTTGCTGATGGATTTCGAGACCCGATTCGAGGAGTGGAGGAACCGTTTCGGGTACATGGTGGGCCCGGTGCGGTACCCCGGGGCAAGAGGAATGTGTTGTTGACGTTGAGCCCGGCAGGGGAGCACTACCGACCGGTGATATTACCCGACGCGTCGGATATCTGGAGGATACCGTCGTGGTCTTGAGATGGATGGTAGGGGCCGATCTGGATTGACGGCACCCTAGATATTGATTTTGAGATATTGAGGTATAGAGATTGTGATACAGAGATATCGAGATATTTGGACACTTGTTTTGTGTCGATGCTGGGCACTGTTTTGTACTGATTTCATTTATGGTACCTCACTTTTAAAATACAGAAATCTCACTGGTTTATGAAAGCAGTTTTCTTCAGTACATGCATTTTGTTCCATGCATTCATACTTCATCCATATGATACATTGCTACCTGAGGCACTGACACGGGCACATGGAATTACACTTGGGTTAGATATTTGCCCTAACCATTGTTATGGGATGCTGGTTATATATTTGAGGATATATTATGATCATTGACCTAGGATTGCGTTATTTATGCGATTTCTTTTCGTAGATGTTTTTCTATTCACGAGTTGGCAACTCACCCCCGTTGTGCCCCAGTTTCTTGTAGGTTTGCCGTACAGGTTTCATTACGGCTTGCGGGCATAGTTTCCTTCGGGTGATTTGCTAGCAGGTGGGTTTACTTGTATCGTACCCCCATTATATATCTTGTATATTATTATTCTGTTGTATCTAGAAGTTCCATCAACCAAACATGTATTTATTTGAGATAGAGACCAGTGATGTTATTCCTTCGACCTTAGAGTCGCGCGTTATATTTCTGTGGTTTTCTTGTGGTTTTGAGTTTCCTTTTGAATTTTGATCCTCGCCGTTGGCGTTGTATATTATATTGCTTGTGTGGTTTTGACCGTCGATTGATGAAGAGCTAGCTCCCGCTTGGGGATGCCTTTTTATTGATTTCGTATACTATTCATGTTGTATCCCGTTTGGGGGCCAGTATTTACAAAGGAGACTCTGCCGAAATTTTCGGGAAATATTTGATATTTTTTTTAAAACCGCATAATTTGGCTTATGCTATTAAAACTACTTGTTTTAAATTGGTTTTGCTTCACTCTACTACTCTTCTTGGTTTGGATTTCTGGGTTTTCGGCTTACTTAGAATACGTACGCCTTGAGACGTTCGTAGTTTAAGTGCCGGTCATGTTCCGTACTTTCGGGTCGTGTCACTAGTAGGCTCATCATAGTCAATAGTGCAATCCTCTCTATCCCCGTCTATGAGAAAACCGTAGTATCTCTCAGACGGATGAGACGGCCTACTACTTTTGCGGAGTGGCGTTGGGATGTCCTGTTCTTCTTGAACTTCTGGTTCTACCAAACTTTCAGTAGTAGTTTGTGTTTCTGGAATTTCTTCCAGTTCTATTTCGCTCCCACTAGTTTCCTTTTCTAAAAACTGATATTCTAGAAAATAGGTATTACGAGAAACAAAAACCTTTTGTTCCTCTGCGTAATAGAATAGATATCCCCTGGAGTTCTTTGGATATCCCACAAACTTACATAGTACCGATCGTGCCTCGAGTTTGTCCGCATGCTTCTTTTTAACATAAGCCGGACATCCCCAAATCTTTAGATACTGAAGATAGGGTTTCTTCCCACTCTACATTTGATATGGTGTGGTAGGCACAGTCTTGGTGGGAACCTGGTTCAAAAGATATGCAGCTGATTCTATTGCATATCTCCAGAATGATCGCGGTAACTCAGCGTTACTCATCATGGAACGAACCATATCCAATAGGGTTCGATTCCTCCTTTCTGATACACCGTTATGTTGTGGTGTGTATGGAGGAGTAAGCTGAGAGAGAATTCCATTCTCTTTTAAGTAACCCAGGAACTCGGCACTTAAGTATTCACCACCTCGATCATATCTCAGTGTCTTTATACTCTTGCCTGTTTGTTTTTCCACTTCATTCTTGTATTCTTGGAATTTCTCAAAGGCCTCGGATTTATGCTTCATTAAGAAGACACATCCATACCTAGAAAAATCATCCGTAAAAGTAATGAGTAGGAATAACCACCTCGCGCATGTGTAGACATTGGACAGCACACGTCACTGTGTACGAGTCCTAAGAGCTCACTTGCTCTTACTCCGTGTCCAGTGAACGGAGTCTTTGTCATCTTTCCTTTGAGACAAGATTCACAAGTAGCATAAGATTGATATTCGAACGGATTCAAATATCCTTCTTTATGTAACTTAGTCAACCTTCTCTCATTGATGTGACCTAGTCTACAATGCCATAAGAAAGCCTGATTTATCTCTGGAGACTTTCTTTTAAGAGTGTTCTGGATATTGAAAACCTGAGCTTGACTTAATACGTATATACCGTTATCTAATGTACCAGACCCAATCAGAACTTGATTTAGGTGGATGTTAACTACATCGCTTACGAATGTAAAATCATATCCCTCTCTCGAAAGTGAGGACACTGATATGATATTACAAGTCATACTAGGTACATATAAACAATTATGTAAAATCAATATATGCCCACTTGTCAAACCTAGGCGATATTCTCCCACGGATTCAGCGTTCACTGTCATTCCGTTTGCAACTCTGAGAGACCAATCACCTACCTTTATAACTCTACTGTTTCTCAAAGCATGTAATGAATTACAGATATGAGATCCTGCTCCGGTATCTAGTACCCAGGAAGTAGAGTTTATTGACATACAGTCTTCAATTACAAATACACTTGAGGCTGAAGCCACAACATGCTTCGTATCCTGGCTACTGGCTTCAAAAGCCCTGCAATCTTTCTGCCTATGCCCAATCCCATAACAATAGGAATGTCCCTCTTTTACTATATCCAGTCCCGAAACTTTTGCCATTCTCTTTCCTTCTACTTCCCTGGTTTCCTTCAGGATAGAAGGTAGAGACTGTAGAATCAAGTTAGTATCTGACCTGTTTCCCAACGTGGTCTGCAGGTCCTGGGGCTCATCAATATAGCTAGTCATTGTAAGGACGTTGTCCCCTACAGATGACCCGTCAGCCAACCTCGCTTGAATTAATTCGTTCGAGGTCTTATATCTTGCGATATGAGATTGCTCTCCATATATATCTTTGTTATGGAGAAAGATGGAAACTAAGTCCATCTTCTCGTGCTGCTTCTGGTATACACCATCAACTGAAGCTAACACGAGGCACTTGGCTTTTGCTTTATCTTTTTCCCTTGTCTGACGGATATCCATATCCGTGACAGTGGAAACTAGACCTGGGACGGTGGGATCTTGAGTAGTAATAGGGTGGTCCATCTTGTCATAGGCAATGGACATCTGGATAGACTTTTGCCAGTCATAAAAGTAAGATTCAGTCAATTTGTTATCTAGATGTAACCTATGTGTGGTCACAAGGTCGCTGCAATTTTTAAGAGAGAGAGAAGAATTAGCATGATGCTCTTGCAAGTTTAGATTGGTTTTTAATTTATCTAAACAGGATGGCTTCCACTGTTTCTTGAATCCCTCCTCAAACCATAAAAGAAGAATTAGCCAGGACTATTCTCACCGTACAATACTTGCTTAACCGTTCAGCCAGGTCAGTGTCGATACTTCGAGGGAGGTTTTCCAACACTTTCGCGAAGTTCCTTAATTAAATAACCTCTTTTCTCTGGGGGCGTAACCCCGCTGACACCTTTCTAGGCACCTACTTGGTTTATAGCATTGATCGTTAAGTGACGAATCTCCTGATAAGTAGTATATACTCACAGTAGGATCGGGATCCAAAATATCATCGTATGATAATGTTGAAGGAATCCTACCAATATTCATCAAACTCCAAAATGGTATGCTCTCTCTGTAAATTTCAGTTTCTTTAGAAATTCCCGATATGGATTTTTGCCCCATGCTCTTATGACTTTGACTAAGGGCCAAATATGTTATAAGTCACATGTCAAGTTCTACCCGTCATTATCCAGGTTAATTTGAACCCACCCGTATATACTCTTGACTAAGGGCCAAGAAAAGTAATACGATTGTCCCAAACCAACGCATCTATCTATGCAACAAATGAATACCCCAGCAGCTACCAAACACTATGTTTTGACTAAGGGCCAAATATACATAGCTTGAATACTACTGAATACCCAAATGAAATGACGGAGGGCTACGAATGGTTTTGGCAAAACCGTGAATGTAGTGAACTTGATATAATCGAAGGAACCTGATACTTTTTAAAAGGAGTGGTTAAAGCTCCGCAATTTTACAAAATTCTGATCATTTTAAAATAACCGAGTGGTTTCTTTTAAATTTGTTCCAACGACTTTAACTTTGGTTTATTTTCTTTGCATTATAATAATGCGTCCCATCATTTATCCTATCATTGCAGAAAACAATGAAAATACCACGTCCTCTTATGCCATCCGCATTCGCCACGGGGTCCCGTCATCATCCGTTATGTTACTTAACTAATGACAGAGCGGGGGCTGGGCTAGCGCGGGTGTAAAACATAAGTGACGCCTAATAGCTATCATATATAGATATTGTACATTCGTCAGACGCAATAATAAGCATTCCAGATCACAGATGAACTTTATTGGATATACTAGCAATCCGCATTTGCTTTGAGCCTGCAATAAAAGACGGATTATACAGTTGTGATGAATAGCCATTACCCCACCCTAGACCCCTACGGGTACGGCAAACTACCCGCCAAGTACCCGAAGTGAAGCGGTCTCCCTCAACAAAGTGAGTAGGCCACTAAACACTTCAAAGTACCCGGTAGTTTGTGTACCCCGCCTTGGGTCTATCCTAGGAGCAAAAACAGTAAAAAGAAATAATACAACGGTGGCTACAACCGCAACCTGGATATGCTCCGCAAAAGAATATTACATCATATTACATTTACATCGAATGAATGAATATTAAACCCATCTCATACCCCGGCTAATCATCACAACAGCCCAACACAGTTCATATACACAATCAGTAAACATTACAGAAATGTGCAACCCCCTGCCAACCGACATACTAGCAGTTAGGGGAGGTTTACGAACACATTAAACATTACAGATAAAAACCCAATTAGCAAATATCTTAGAATATCGATCGATTACCATATTCCGTGTCTACCCCAAAAGCAAACCTGTACTGAAGTAACCTGGGTAGAAACAGAACATACTGGAAAACAAAACACCAAAATATATGAATATTAAAGCAAATCCGAGTCAACGCCGAGTTCACTCGGCGGCGGATCCGTTGCCAAAAGCACCATATGGCCGCGGATCCGCGGCCGTTTTGTCGTGTTGTGATCTCGTATTTTCCCAGTATTCATATAATTCCCTGCTGTGAATTTTAAGGTATGTCAAATAATTTTTTAGACACTTTTAAAATTAACAGAAACTTGGGATTTCCGGGGTTTCGTTTTCGCGTTTTCCGTCGATCGAACTTCTAACTAGTTGCTAACAAGCTAGTAATGGTTTAGTTGTCTCTGATACCACTGTAAGTCTATGTCACGCACCCCACAAACTTGTGGGGAGGCGGAATATATGAAAAACGATTATCAAAACTTCGTAACACGGATTTGAGCGCATGAATTGTGTCTAAACCATTGCTAACTAACAACAAGAGGTTTAACTACTCGGATACGAAGTTATACCTCACGTTACTTGTCCTTCGGGTCTTCATCGCTGTTCTCCACTCCTCGTAGGCTCCTTGGAACATCGGCACCTCAACGGCCTCCTCGAGTCAAAGACGATCCACCCGAGAGCTCCTACGCCAAGCTTAATCTCTAACTTGAGATAACTAGGTTGCTTAAAGTGCTAATCTAAGCTACCTAGGGGATATAGAGTGAGGTTATGGATGTATTAGTCTAGCTAACCCTTGATCTCAACACATGAGAGGTTAGGGTTAGGGTTTGAAGAATGAGAGCTTGAGGAGAGAGAAGGTGAGAATATGAATTACTTTGGATGAATGAAATCATTTTAGTATATATGAAACATATGATATTATTAAGTAAATAATAAATGAAGCATTATCATCATGTTTCATTAATACCCTAAGTGATTCATCATATGAGTCATACAAATCATTAAATGAATCATTAACTCATTACATGAATCACTACATGACTCACTAATCCAATTAATGCAAATGCCACCTTACCCTCTAAGTCACCATGCTTCTAGAAGCTTCCCGGAAAATTACGAGAACGCCCCTCCAATCCGTGAAAACACGGAAAAACTTTAGACTGTATAAATCCAATAACCTGATACTAGAAACTGGCTTAAACCAAAGCCGACTAGTAAAAACTGTCCGAACATCGTACGTGCGTAAACACACGTATGCGT
This sequence comes from Agapanthus africanus, assembly GCA_030015575.1. Taxonomy (NCBI): domain Eukaryota; kingdom Viridiplantae; phylum Streptophyta; class Magnoliopsida; order Asparagales; family Amaryllidaceae; genus Agapanthus; species Agapanthus africanus. The sequence goes on from JASDDO010000026.1 coordinate 138,776,381, forward strand.
CCGAACCCTTGTCGTAAAACCATACGACCTCTATATCATTTCGCCTGGAGCAGGGAAACTCTCTGTGTGGGACTCTAAATACTCGACACTACGCTGGCAGTAGGTTTAACCACAGATCGCAAGCGGCACTACCTGTACGTAACGGTCCCCAGGTAGATGTCGATAAGAAGGCCGATGAGGAAAACCATCCGAACCCCTACTGAGCCTGATGTGACAATCTCCGTACAGTCCGGTCTGTTCGTCTAAGACTATCGCATATCAAGCCTAGGGGGCGGCAAGTGTCAGTCCCCTAATAGCTGTATAAGTCGTGTCGGAGCGAAGCCCATTACACCCTGAGAAGCTTACTGGAACCTACCAGTATATCTCGCTTGCCCTGGCCAGGGACTTTGCGTAATGGCTCTCTAACACAGCGCGATATCAACTCCCAATACCGGGAGAGACGAATCCTATGTAACCGCCATTGCCTCCAAGTGCTCGGGACTGCACCCAACTGCTACCTGTTTGCACGACTCCTTTGAGCCGTGGTAGGGTAGCAATCTAAGAACAGTGGGACACACTCGAGGCGAAGTAGTAGTGTCAAGTCTGCGGACTATGCTGTACTTATGTCACCTGGGAACTGTTAACTGACGATGGGTATAATACCAACCAATCAGTTCCCTGGCGAGTCCTGTCCGGTGTACCCGTAACCTAACGAGCACCTGTATACTATCTCCAGTACGACGTACTGATGGCTGTGGGACAGACCATCTTCCCAACTGGGATGAGAAGCGTACACACTTAGTCTACTCCGGAATATCGATGCCCTATCTCGATAATCTAACGACCAGGGACCTGTATAGGATGTTGCTTACAGACTACCCAGCCCCCACTAGTGTGACTGCCATCACAACACTGGTAATCCAGCAAAGATCTTATGGGCTCTACTAATATGTATAAGTGATATGTTACAAGAAACATATGCACATATTAAAGTAGACACAAACCAAGTAGCATACTACCATGTTTAGCAAGATTGTATATACAACTGTGAATATCCCAAGCTTCCATTAAGTAATATACATACAAGTATGATACAATAATGGCCCCTAGGGCATATACACTAACACTACGGTCCAAGACGTTCAAGAGTAAAAATATTAAATCTTAATTTGGTGTTTGCCCCTACGGAGCCGCAAACCAAGGACCTACGGATTTGTCCGCTGATTATCTTTTTCTCTCTCTCTCGATCGCGCGTGAACCAAAATCCCCAAATCATTCCCGCCGTTCTCGTCGTCGCCACGGCCGTTCTCGTCACCGTTCTTCCTCGTCGCCATTTTCGTCGTCGCCTCCGTTTCGTAGTCGCCACCGATCGATCGTCTCCTCCATCGCACAGGTTAGTAAATCTTCAACTAAACAAATTTTTGATTATTTAGGGCTAGGGTTCATGGCTGGGGCTGGGGTTGCGGTTGGAGTTGGGGTTCGGCATGGGTTGCGGTTGGGGTTGGGGTTAGGGTTAGGGTTGGGGTTCGGCTGGGGCTGGGGCTGGGGTTAGGGTTAGGGTTAGGGTTGGGGTTAGGGTTTAGCTGGGGCTGGGGCTGGGGCTGGGGTTAGGGTTAGGTTGGGGCTGGGCTGGGGCTGGGGCTGGGGCTGGGGTTAGGTTGGGGTTGGGGTGGGGTTGGGGTGGGGGCTGGGTCTGGGGTTAGGGTTAGGTTGGGGTTGGGGTTTGCTGAATTTGGCAAACCTGAGAGGAATTTCCAGCAATTTTAGCCTAGTTTGATTACTAAAATTATTGTTGATCGAGAAAATCTTGGGTCCTTCTAATCAAACATTGTTTGTTACTATATGTCAACGAGTACTGATAAAAGAAAAAACCGATTTCAAGTGGAAATTAGGTATGTACAATGTTCTAATATAATTTGTATTTCTTGCCATCATCAAACATATAAAAGTACTAATATAAAATGGAAAATAAATAAATAAATAATCAATGGTTTGCCATGTATGTAAAATCCCTTGTTACTTTTTCTTGGTTGCCCAACTTTGAAAATTCTATCTATTAAATTAGACATACTCTAAAAAGAATGATATTGCAAGAATTTGACTTGGTGGAAACTTGCATCATTAATAGAAATATGAAAGTGTAAGGACGTTCTTTACCTTCGATAGGGTTCGGTTGGGGTGGGCTGGGGCTAGCCAGGGCTTGGGCTTCATCACCTGATATAGCGAAATACAAAGCGTACTTCAGTACACCCGACCTCATTGAGTTTCCTATTGAAGTTCCCGGTCAAACGGCATATGCATATTTTTATTCGCCATGAAATCCCAATTATCAAGCTACCGAGGACGAAAAGCCACCTTTGTTAGTCGAGAGTCATGGTAATAGACTTGTCATTATAGATCATAGTCAATTGTTTTTCCTATCATTTTCTTGATCCAGATGCTAATCAACTTGTTAATTAGTTACTGTTTTTATGACGTATTTGTCTATATTTGTTGACAGTGGCCTTTCTTTTGGACGAACATGTTTTTTTGATGCATGTTTCAGTCATGTGAATTCATATGTTACGTATAACGCTTTATGATATCAGTATCCTACATTTGTAGTTTTAATTGTTGATTGTTATAGATGAATGCCATTGCAATAATAGTTTTTGGTTGATGAATGCCATTGCAATGTAGGATGATCAGTTCTATCAATCTTGATCTCAATGGTTTAAAATCATGTTACACATACAACAAGAATACACACAAACGCATGATTAGAGAGTGATTCAAGATGTTCAAGTTAAAACCAATATATGATACTCGATGATAATATGAAACCTTCATATTCTCATCGATACTCATATATGAAACTAAAAGCACCACTTAGTCCCCGTCTATCGGTTAACATACGTGCGATGCTCGTCGTGACATAGAACTATACGAAGGTTGTTAAATATCGGACGGTATAGCTCGATACTAACAACCGTCGTATAGTCTACGCGAAGAGAAAATTCATTCGTATGGTAACCCAATAGATTTGTCCTGTGTGGACAAGTTAAGAATGTATAAAGCAAACGCCTTCATTCACTTGTGTTTTCATCCGTTTCGAGATATTTCGTCGGTACCTTTCCGCTGGTTCTCCGTGTACAAAGATAGATTAGATGTTCATTTTAACGTTGTTTCACAGGTTTGAAATGATTATCTATTCTATTACAGCGTACTCGGAGAACAGCGGGGAGGTGCTGCCGAAATTACTCGAAACGGTTGAAAGCACAAGTGATGGGTGTTCGCTCTATACATTCTTAATGGGATAGAAGCCTACCCCCGACAGCCGGAACACATACATACAACAAGAATACACAACAAACGCATAATTAGAGAGTGATTCGAGATGTTCAAGTTAAAACCAATATATAATAATATGAAACCTTCATATTCTCATCGATACTCATATATGAAACTAAAAGTGCCACTTATGCCCCGTCTATCGGTTAATATACGTGCGATGCTCGTCGTGACATAGAACTATACGAAGGTTGTTAAATATCGGACAGTATAGCTCGATACTAACAACCGTCGTATAGTCTACGCGACGAGAAAATTCAATCGTATGGTAACCCATAGATTTGTCCCGTGTGGACAAGTTAAGAATGTATAAAGCAAACGCCTTCATTCACTTGTGTTTTCATCCGTTTATAGATATTTCGTCGGTACCTTTCCGCTGGTTCTCCGTGTACAAAGATAGATTAGATGTTCATTTCAACATTGTTTCACAGCTTTGAAATGATTATCTATTCTATTACAGTGTACTCGGAGAACAGCGGGGAGGTGCTGCCGAAATTTACTCGAAACGGTTGAAAGCACAAGTGATGAGTGTTCGCTCTTTACATTCTTAATGGGATAGAAGCCTACCCCCGACAGCCGGAACACACACATACATCAAGAATACACAACAAACACATAATTAGAGAGTGATTCGAGATATTCAAGTTAAAACCAATATATGATAATAAGAAACCTTCATATTCTCATTGATACTCATATATGAAACTAAAAGCGCCACTTAGTCCCCGTCTATCGGTTAACATACGTTCGATAATTTATTCTTTTCAACGACAAACGCACACACAAAGCATATACACGGATTTTCTCCTTTGTCAGTAACTATCCCGTTCTTATATTTCTCAATATAGTCACCATAACCTACAATTTATATGTTATACAGTCTAACATGGCCCATGAGTACGTCAGAGTTAAGGACTGGATGTATGTGGATTGGCAACAACGTATGCAACCTAAGTTTGTCGCAGGAGTTGCTGCTTTCATTGAATTTGCACGCGCACATAATAAGATCATAATAGAGAAGATTCTCTATCCGTGCGATAGATGTGGCAATAAGTACCGGCAGAAGGTAGAATTGGCAGAGCTTCATATTGTAAAACATGGGTTTACTAGACTTTATATAACTTGGAAATATCACGGGGAAGGAGAAGAATGCAGTACTTCGGCAGAAGAAGAAGGAGAACACGATAATGCGGCAGGAGAAGAAGAAGAATTCGGTAATGCGGCAGAAGAAGAAGACGACAATTTATTTCCATCAGAAGAAATGGAGGATATGGTAGAGACTGCCCTAGGTGAATCTATTCGTACCGAATATGACATTCCTTCCGGTCAAGGACCGCGTGCGGATAAATATGAAAATTTCATTAATGATGCTAGAAAACCAATTTATGAGAATGCGAAATATTCCACGCTCTCATGGTTCGTCCAACTTTTCCAGATTAAGTGCCTAAATGGATGGAGCAACAAGTCATTCACAATGCTTCTTTCGTTCTTGAAAGATTCTATGCCCCAGGGAAATAACGTGTCCGACAGTTGGTACGGAGCCCAGAAGATGATGTCTGATTTGGGTCTAAAGTGCGAGAAGATTCAAGCATGTCCTAAAAATTGCGTGTTGTACCGGAAAGAGAATTCAGATTTGAAAGAGTGTCCAACATACGGAGAGGCCAGGTATAAGCCGAAAGATTCTGATAAGAAGCCTGATATACCTGTGAAGATAGCACGATACTTTCCCATAACATAGAGGCTACAGAGGCTATTCAGGTGCAAGAAAACAGCCGAGGCAATGATTTGTCATCACCGTGCTCCTCCAAGTGAAGATGGAAAAATGAGCCATCCAAGAGATTCACCGGCATGGAAGGATTTCGATAGAAGGCACGCAATATTCAGTAGCGATCCTCGCAATGTCCGGCTCGGACTAGCTACTGATGGCTTCTGCCCATTCAACTATATGGCTGGAAGTCACAGCACATGGCCCGTTGTAATGATAATTTATAATCTGTCGCCTTGGTTGGTTATGGACCAATCATACTTTATGATGCATCTTCTTATCGACGGACCAAACTCACCAGGGAACAATATCGACATCTATCTCCGACCTCTGATCGAGGAGTTGAAATCTTTGTTTATTGATGGTGTAGAGACATATGATGCAAACACAAATACAACCTTCATACTGTGTGCGGCTTTAATATGGACAATTAATGACTTTCCTGCGTATGAAATGCTATCAGGTTGGTCCGTACATGGTCACAAAGCATGTCCTCATTGCCATGAACACACAACATCGAAATTCTTGAATTTTAGCAGGAAGGTTTGTTATTGCGGCCATTGACGTTTCCTGCCTCCAGACCACCCCTATAGGTTAGACACGGTTCACATTGATGGTCATCAGGAGCTTCTTGGACCTCCATCCCCATTGTCCGGAGAGGACGTGACTGCTAAATGAGATACCTCTACACTCTTAAGAAGTATATACGTAATAAAAATCGACCAGAGGGTTCTATCATGCAAGGTTATCTTCTTGATGAAGCAACCATATTTTGTTCCCGCTATCTGGACGAGAACATTGAGACAAGGCTTAACCGACCACGAAGAATTCAAGACGGGCCATATGGTAAAGCCGAGTATAAGAGGGTAGACACTAGGTTTATCAACAAGTTATACCGGTTTATCTTGCTTAATTGCGCATGTCTTGAACAAATTAGAGAGTAAGTTTTTTTGGATTAATTGTTATATCTGTGTTTGTATGTGTATGAAATGATATAATATTAATGTAACCATTATTTGTCGAAAACAGAATTCATTTTAACGAGGTACGTGAGGGGCATCCTGATTGGAACGAAGAACGTTTGGAAAAATATCATCAGGATAATTTTTGTGATTGGGTCACAGATCATGTAAGTTATTCGAATAACATTTTATTGCTATCAGTTTTAATCTAAACTTGTATCGTTATGTATTTGTCGTAAAATTTGTTTTGTTAGATCCACGATCTGAACTTGTCTGCATCATTTGAGAGTGATTCAAGATGTTTAGCTCAATTTCCTAGTATGGAGGTTGCATATTACAAAGGATTTGGTGTCCTTGGATACAAATTCGAAGTTAAGGACATAGAAACATCTAGAACCACTCAGAATAGTGGGATTGCGACGGTAGGATCGGACGGTGTGATTTATTTTGGGTACTTAAATTGTATACTCGGCATCCACTATCCCGGACGATCAGAACTCTTTTATATATTCCAGTGTACTTGGTACGATACGCGAACCGATACGGACAGGTGGAGAAGCAATCTTGGGACTTGGAAAGATCAATATGGATTGACCAGTGTGAACACACTTCGATTTTACGGTCAGGAAGATCCGTTTATCTTTCCGAACCAAGCGTTCCAAGTATACTACTAACAGTGTTTGAAGCATCCGGGATGGAGTATTGTATGCCGATGGAAACCCAGAGATGTCTACGATGTCCCAGAATTCGAGGACAGCGATGAGGACGAAGAAGAGAGAAGGCTTAAAGTGCTCTGACCGTCTGTTTCGAAGGACGGATTTTCTTCGACCGATCATGAAGTTACATGGGTTAGAAATGACATCGACGATGAAATCCAAGTAGATATGTATAATGCGCCCACGAAACGAAAAAGGTTATCAGTAATGTTATATTATTACTTCAAATTTTACGCTCTATACATATATAGTCAATACTTTTAATGATTGTCTAATGCGTCCACGAACCGTTTATCTAGATTTGATGGCGATGTCGGGAGCAGTGAGGGACGGCAGGAGCTCTAGCCGCGGCAGAGGCAGAGGCAGAGCGGTTCTGCCGCCCGGAGAGCTCCGTAGGGAGCTTCAGAGGGCCGGTCTTGCACCCAGATCGGAGACCCCTTCGGATGCCTCCTTCCGTGTGGATTTTGCCACACCTCCAGGTATACTGCACGCATATCCATTTTGAATGTAATATTACAGATATTCATGCCTGTTTATGTCAAAATTACTTATATTGTCAATGTTTGATTGTCTAGTTGTTGGTGATGCGTCCACATCTGGGACAGAGGCTACTCCCGCTCCTCCAGGTATGTTTATATATCATATAGTGCATGTATATTGATTTAGAATGCTATATCATAAATACACACATTCTTTTTGCTCTTACTTAGCAATTTTTATTATTGTCTAGCTGTAGATGGTGACACCACCGCACCTGCGGGTATATTTATATATCCTATAGTGCATGCATATTGATTTAGAACGTTATATTATTGATCTACACATTCTTTTTGCAATTACTTATATAATCTATTTTTAATTGTCTAATTATAGGTGGTGCGTCCACATCTTCCGCAGGGGCCACTCCTGCCGCTTCCATACCCTCCGCATCGTCTGCAGGTTAGTATGAATAAATATAAAATATTTATTCATTTTACATATGCTCTATAGAATAAATATGAACTTCATGGAAATTTAGCGTCAATGTTTATTTTCTAGTTGGAGGGGATGCGTCCGCATCCGGGACCCCGGTTGTTCCTCACCGGAGGAACTATCGTCCTGTTCGTGCTGCTGCCCGGGCCTAGGCTCGTGCGATAGTCACCGGAGGTATATATCACACTTCAATTTTCGTTTAACCTTGATTTCTTAATACAACTTTGTCTTAATATTGATTGTCTTGATATTTCGTGCAGACGCAGGGCCTCCCCATCCCTAGAGAGGGACTTGAGGCCCGAATCAGTCTCATAGGCTGAGGCCTGACAGAGCTAGGGGGGAGGCTGCATTCCCCTTCTTTTTTACCCTTGACTATCGCTATACCGGTCCTCATGCCGAGAGGTTCGGCCGGTATATGGGGGACGAGAACCGTCTCGTGAAGAACTATCCACTTCACGTTAAGTGGGGCGAGCAACACCAGCGCTCATTCGCCCTCTTCTTTGATCAGGCTCGGGTACGTATTAATATATATTTTCATTTGATCTATCCAATATATTTATTATTAACACTTGCAATCTAATAACAATGTTTTTTATTGTATTTTCTGTTGGATTACGATTTTCAGCCTGTAGCCGACCCTGATCACCCGGGGAGGGTGCTCGGCCTTCATGCTCTGTACAATGGCCTGATGAAGAACATGCAGGCCAAGGTCCGATACAACAGGAATGAGCTGAAGGCCGACTGCTACTCCTTATGGATGGCGACCCCCGAGGCAGAGAGAGCGGCCCTCCTATCTACTCCGGCCTTTGCGAGAGTCGACGTAGAGATATGGCCTCTATTGTGCGAATATTTCGACTCCCAACGCAAACAGGTATGTATTTTAAATGTAATTCATTGTTTAGGATATAATTTATTTTTTTGTGTTCCTTAATTAGAAAACTAAATGTTAATGCGTTGTGCAGAAACAGGCCGCTCAGAATACAGAGAACAGGAAGTCGGCGAAGAGGGGTCGCCCTACTTACACAGGTGGCTCGAGGAATATTACTCGAGCCATGGAGTTATCGGTAAATTACAATAGACCGACCTTTGTGATATTCTGCAATATTAAGAGTTATTTTCTAATATTTCTAATATTAAGAGTTATTTTCTAATATTGCAGACAGCTCGGACCGTGGCGTCAGGTGGTACACCGAGCGTGCTGTCCGCATATCTTGCCGTCCACGGCACCTCGACAGATCCCGCCACGGGCGAGCTTCGATATCCCGACGTCGCTACCCAGGAGTATTGCGTAAGTGTTAATATTTATTCTACCCATATTTGAAATTTTAGTTTTGGAAGGTTCAATTTTAAATTTTATACTTATACTTTACTGCTTAATGTGGGTGTAGGAGCGGGTGGTTGAGCAGGCCGAGGCCTCGGGGATCGATTTTACCGGACAGCGCGATCCGAGGCTGCTGACCCCAGTTCTGGACGCCGCACACGGAGGGCACCACGGAGGTTGGGAGAGAGGCCGGGGACTGGGCCCTAGCAGGGCCCATATGAGGTTGGACTCCACCCCGGCGGCTACTTCCTCCGTCTCCAGTGAGCGACGTGTCCAGCAGGAACTGGAGAGCTTGAGGGCCACCGTTCAGGAGTTGAAGGAGATGCTGGTATGTATACTACTTTATAATAAAATATCATATCATATTATAGATATCAACATATCCATAATTAGTACGTAGCTTGAGCTTATTTGGTTTTAGACTTGGGTTTGATTAATCATACATACATATGTAATTAAAATAAACAACGGCTTTCCAAACTAGATATCCAAATGGGGTTTCGAAATAACTTGATAATGATACGAATTCGAATAATACACAGTTCTTACACGCTTCTTACACATGTTAGGTCCAGACGCGACAGGGTACATCGGCCGAGCCTCCACATGCATCTCCTTCGGCCGTGGCTCCGCAAGCCACTACATCGGCTGCGGTTCTGCAGACAGCTCCTATAGCTCCACCGCCCGCTCAGACTCCCGTAGCCGCGGCTCCGCAAGCGACTACCTCGACGGCGGCTGCGCAGACCACATCGCCAGCTCCACAGGCCGCTCAGACTCCCGCACGCGCCGAATTGCATGGTTTATTGACCGAGGAGCAGGCGCGCTTGATTCTATCGTTTATTAGAGGTGGAGCTGGACCGAGCTAGGGTAGCTTTTTGATTCATATTTTTTGAAACATGTATTTATTTATATCTACATATTGTACTACATTTTGAAACGATATTGATATTGATATTGGTTTATATTTATATCATATTCAGTTTTTGGGTTTCTTTTGTATATTATATGCGTGAGATGCGATTATGAATACTGCGATATATGTTGTGTGATGATTAATTTTATATTTTATTGATATATATATTATTGTGCACAGGGCGGGAAAAAATCAGGCAGCCCTTTTTTTAAAAAAAATACAGATAATGCGTACTTACGGATTAATCCGTAGGTACACATGTTGCCCCTACGGTTTAAACCGTAGGGGCACAATATCAGCAGTAACTGATATTTCCCCTCTGATCTCAGTACCAGGGGGTTGGGAGTGCCCCTACGGACATATTCGTAGGGGCAAACAAAGGCCTCTACGGAGTTATCCGTAGGGGCAAAATATAAGAAATCCTGATATTTTGCCCCTACGGATAAGTACCTACGCAGATATCCGTAGGGGATAGTACTTGGCCCTACGGCTATCTCCGTAGGTACAGTTAATATATTTAAAAAAACCGTAAATAAAACAACTTTTTTTACCTTACGGCCTACTCCGTAGGGGAAAATGGCCTTACACATAAATCCGTAGGGGCAAGTTCAGAGATTCAACTTGCACCTACGGTGTTTGCACCTACAGGTTATTTTCTCGCCCCTACGGAAATATCTATAGGGGCAATGGTTTGCCCCTACAGATAAATCCGTAGGGGCAACCCTTATTTGTAGTAGTGCAAGTAACTCAAGCCACCATGGGGCTATTCTTCGGGACCATGATCCCTCCGATGAGCTTCAACGCCCCTTTACCGTCGGAAGCTCCTAAGAAGTCGGTCTTTGATCGGCTCACTACTACTGTGGTCCCTCTCAATGGGTCGCCCAACTCCACTGCCTCAGTTTTTAACAGATTGAGCCAGAGCTCCAACGGGCCCATGAAGATGCCCGTAATACCAGAAAGGGTTATTCCAAAGAGGATAGCCATCACTGCTCCCGAAGTCGTCAAAGCGGCTTCTCCTGCTAAGGAGTCGGTCTTCGCTAAACTGACTGTTCCGACTTTCACCCCAAACGAAGCCGTCAAAACTTCTCCCCCTGCGTGAAAGTCTGCTTTTGATAGGTTGGTTATCCCCATTCAACGGACGTCAGTCTTCAAGAAGCTGATACCAGCAGCGCCTGACCAGAACATGGGGCATGACGAAGCTATTCCCATAGCTGAACCAACACCGTCCGCACGACATGCTCGCCGTTGTCACTGGCGCCGAGTAAGGAAGGCTGAGGGCGGCTCTCCGTCTGGACTTACTCCACCAGCTCCAACGGTGGAAATCGATGCTGCTGTTCCGACCGGAAACAGCTTTGAACTGCTTAACAAGGTTCACAGGAACTCTCCTACTACAGTGCTGAAGAGATCTACTCCACCTGTAGAGAATACACCAAAGGCGAAGCCGGAGCAGCCCCCTCAGCGGCTGTCCTCCAAAATTTATAGAGTCTGGCGACAGGTCCAGGAATCGGTGATTAACCAGGACTACTCTCGCCGATCAAAGAAGCTTAAAGCTCGACAAGGAGAAAACCATCCTGTCAAGCCACAAAAGGCGACAGCCGTCTGGGTGCCCGCTGCAACGGCCCCCTCGACTTCAACTGCTCACAAGAGAAGAAGGCCAGAGAAAGCCCCTGTGAACGCGGAAAACCGCAAGGACGTTGAAACTAAACTCCCCAAGTCCGGGGGCATGGTAATACATACCGTTTATATGGCTTCTGGAAAAGAAGAAAGCCGTGCTTCTACGGGTCATCGACCGCTTATCCGATCGATAACGAAGGCTCAGGAACAACAGCAGCAGAAACTTCAGGAGATGCTGACCGCAATGGCGACACTCACTGGGCCAAAAGAAAATCCAGAGACCTTGTAGCAGTGTTGAGAACAAGAAACTGATACCGAGTTCCTCCGAAGGATGCTCTAGAGGAAAGAAAAAGAGGCTGCGGAGCAGGCAGCCAATATAAAACGAATGGCTCTTTTGTTCCAGGACATTGCTGGGATGATGTTACAGCCGGAACCTCCAGCTGAAGACCTCCCGATCATCATTGAGGACGACAGAAGGGAGACATCAAACCCTCCTCAGGTTATTTCAGCAGCCAAAGAGGAGACCATCTCCAAGGCCGTTCTGGATGATTACATTGCTCAGCAAATACGAGCTCACTAGGCGAATGAACTGGCCGGCCAAATTGTTAAAACCGGGTGACCATATCCAGGATGGTATGACCAAATAAGGTACCCGCCGGGATATACGATCCCTAAATTCCATATGTATAAGGGGACGGGAAATCCGCATTAGCATGTCGCCCAGTTCAGGGCTCTATGTGGCAACATGGGAGGCGACGATAAACTGCTACTTTGCCAGTTCGTCGGCAGCTTGTCGGAGACAGCGTTCGAATGGTACTCTGAGCTCCCGAACGACTCCGTCAAAACTTTTGCAGAAATAGAGCTATTAATCACCCAGCGTTTCGCGAGTGCTAGTGAATGCACCCCAATAACGGCATTGATCAATGCCAGGGTGAAGCCTGGAGAAATATGGGTTCAGTATGCAATACGGTGGCGGAATCTATGGTCAAAATGTGAGCAACGCATCGAGGAAGCGCCGGCAGTGGTATTGTTCATAGGCACTCTTAACCCTGAAGCGACCATCTCACAATTCATGTTGTTTTTTAAGCCAACCACGTTCCAGGCCCGGATTGACAAACTAGCTCAAATGCACCAGATGGTCCATAGGCCTTCCTCTTCGAAGCCGGAGCCACAAAACAAAAAGGGTAAAGGGAAGGCGACCTTCGTCGCGAATACTCAACAGCAGCCCAGTGGCCCAAAACTAACGGATCAACTGGACGAGAGACGGGGATACTATAATGAGAAAATGAAGCGCTCTTATTCATTCTCCCGGGACCAAACGAGGAGATTGTTTGAGCTGGCGGTGCACAACAGGCTCATCAATCTGCTGAATCCAAAACGACCATTGCAACCTGGCGAGGCTAATAGTCCTAATTATTGCCCTTACCATCAAACGGTAAGCCATCCAATTGAATATTACTTCGTCTTTAATGGCTGGATTGAAGATCAATACCAATAGGGCAAATTTGCCCTGTCCGAAAACTGGAAGGTGGACCCGCCCCAGCCGCACGCTCTCAAAAAGGCGGACACTCCGGGGGCATCATGTTCTTTCATCGAAGAAGCTCCATGGGATATCACTCTTTCAGCCAAGACGAAAAGAATGCTGAAGGATCTCCAAACATGCCCCACAATCAGGTGGAAAAATCCACTAGAACCCGAGGTCATTGAGGGAATGTTGAAACCGTGCCCAACTCCAAAAATGGGTGATGACAGTCAAAGCGCCCGCACCCAGCCGTCAAAATCTTCGAAGAAGAAGAAAAAGACCAAAAAGCCCGTGAAGCCTGATGACAAGCGCACGGACCTGCAAAAGCATATTGACGCGCTGGAAGAATATAACCAGAAGGCACGAACCCCGGTCACACTTCAAGAGTTTCTCAGCCACGTCCTTGAGGACGAAGATGATGACAATGGAGAAGACTCGTCAGAAGAACCCGAAGATTATGTGGCAAGCTGCCATGTGTCTCTCACTCGTCGATAGACGATGAAGAAGCCCCTTACGTAGAGAAACTAGGGGGCAGATCCTGAGCTGGAACTTCTAGGACCATCAGACGAAATGATTGATGCATTCCTAAACGAAGCTCTTTTGAAAAGAAAAGCTAATCGGGAGCGCGAGATGGCCATATTTGAAAAGGCCAAACGCCGGCGACTAGATGAAAGGGCTAAAACACTCCAACCAGATCAAAGCATGTCCAAGGCAGACAAGAGCAGGTTCAAAACGAAGAAAAGGTTCGCCAAAGGCATATCGGTGGGAATGAAGCTGCCACCCTCTGAAGGAAACGCTCCTGACGAAGAGGATGTGCATCCCAACTACTGCTTATATCATCGAAGGATTGCGCACCCCACCGAAGAGTGCAACGCTTTTAAAAGATGGTGGCAGTGATATGTTGCTCACCGACAACATTTCAAGCGGATGAAACGCAAAACTCGTCGGGAGCAAAGAAATACGACCGAGGAGCGCAAAAGAACGACCGACAACTGTCACATGGTCGACGCTGGAGGATCGCAAGTTCTTACCTTTGGGAGCGATTCTGAGGAAGAAATAGCTCTTGGCCCTCTCTTCAAAGAATCTACCCCGGGAAAAGAGGAAGAACTAAAAAGCTGCGAGAACATTCAGCTGCGCAATCGCACATTACCTGAAAAGAATCTCGGGCCTGCTAACAGTGGATCGAATAGAAAAGATAAAGGGAAAGAAAAAGTCCCTAAAGATATCGCCCTCGATGATCAAGTCATCAAAGAGCTTGCAGCCAAGGACCCGCCCAAGAAAAACAAGGTGGATTGCAATGTTCTGGCACACTTGAGGAAGCTACCCTCACTGCTAAGTATTCTCGATGCCCTTCTGCTATCAAAAGAAGCGAAAGATTCTCTGATCAAGGCGTTACAAGAGCCTAACCAGTTTCAAGCTTTCCTCCCCGAAGAAAAGATGAAGGACGAACTGGAAGAAGTGCACACAGCCGATATCACCTTTGGCGATGAAGATCTCCTTCTCGGGACGTGCGAGCACAATCGTCCCCTTTATATCTCCGGATACAGTCATGATATCAAGATAGGAAAAATTCTAGTTGACAATGCATCTTCCGTTAACCTCCTCAATGTAAGAGTGTTGAAAGAAATCTGCATGAGCGTTCAACACCTCGCTTGGGATAAGATCACCATCTCCGGGTTTGACTCCCAGTCATCACGGACGCTCGGGTTTGTGATACTGACGCTGCGCTTTGGGATGCTAGTCACGGACATCAAGTTTCACGTCATTGACGCTAAGACCTGCTATAACGCTTTGCTCGGCCGGGCCTTGGTTACACGAGTACAACATTATCCCTTCTACACAGCATCAGTGTATGAAGTACTTCAAAGATGGTCTCGAGTACACTGTGACAAGGGAACTAAACCATTCTCCATGAACGAAGTCCGCAAATATGAGGATGCCAAGTACTTCCTGCCCGACTTCGAAGATACAGAAAGATGTCGCAAAACGGAGGACAAGAACAAAGCCACCACCACTATTCCGGTCTTCGGGAGTGATACCGAGGAGGAAGAGGAGATAATCTATTCTGGGCCACCCCAACGCAACAAGCCGGGACCGTCCGCCCCTATTCTGGTCTTCGGCAGCGACTCGGAAGATGAGGTCAATGCTGTATTCTCCGCTCGGCCATCGATACAAGCCTTTACTGATGAAGATCAAAGTTTGCAAATCTCCATGGTTCTGCAAGTGCATTATAAAGAGCTCGATGCACTTGATGCCTACTGTGTGCAAGAATTGCAGACATTCTACGACCCTCCCAGGCGAAGAGATGAAAAGACGATCCTCTTTTATCAATCCACGGAAACCAAAGTAGAGAAGGAAATTTGGCATGGTGCCGATTCTACGCTCGACAGGCTTCAGTCCATCCGTTTGCTCAGATACTACACAGAGGGATTAAAAAGATTGTTGGGGTGCCAAGGCGTACCCTTCAAACAGACTGCTCGACAAGCCCATTTCTATAACAGGATCTGGGATGTCCCCGGAACTCAGCGAAAACTGCCCAATGGGAGAATGGAAACAATTGGACTTGGATATGTTCAATCCCAGAAACAGGAGCGATTTCGTGGCTGCTACGTCATACATGACTTTGATGAAGAAGGAGATGCTCTGTGGGAAGATGCTAACCCTGAACCAAAATGAGCTCCCGTCGTGAAAATGCCAAGCTCGTCGTTCGAAGAACAAATGGACAAGCTTATAAGGGAAGCGGGTCGAAAGGTTCGAGACGACCATAATCGTGAAATGGCCATCTACGAGAAAGCTAGAACGCAACGCCTCCTTCAGCAGGCTGCGAAAAATGAAAATTCTCTTTCTCGTCAACCTGTCATACAAAAGGCCCTACGCAGAGGCAGAAATAAACCCAAGAACGAAAAAAGCATTCGACAGCGACAAAGCGAGACCAAGAAGCCACGCGATCGAGAATCGAGCAACCAGGATTCGTCTCTTATAAAAAATATGGGTCGAGAATATTCTTTTCCCCAAGACAAGACAAGGAAGATACTTGATCTTGCCATAAAACATCAAATGATTACCCTCCCGGAGTCCAAGCACCCCGAGCAAGCAGGCGGAGTCTCTCACCCGGACTATTGCTCCTAGCACCGGGCAATAGGACATCCTCTCGAAGACTGCTTCACATTCAAAGACCGGGTAAAAGACCAGTATCAGCAAGGCAGGTTCTCTCTATCCAGCAGCTGGAGGGTAACTTCGCCGCAGAAGCATGAACCAAAAGCCGCGCATGCAGCGAGAGTTGAACCAGATCAACAACGTTCTTGGAAGCGATCTCGCACCTGTCATATGATAACGCTATCAGAAGAAGAAACCGAGAATATGGATGACTTCCCCTGGTGCTTCGAAAACAACGATGACGAGGTGATCTCAGAGTTTCCACCGGCGCCAAAAGAGGTGGAAGATAGGATACATACTACTGCAGATAACCTCAAGAAAATTGACTTGGGGACGACAAATGACCCCCTACCGACGTTCGTCAGTGAGCTTTTATCTGAAGAAAAGGTGGCTACGCTTAAAGACGTGCTCATGCAGTATAAAGATTGCTTCGCATGGAATTATTCAGAGATGCCTGGATTGGATCCAGAAATAGCCGTCCACAAATTGGCGATATCTCCGGACGTCAAGCCGATCAAACAAGAACCGAGAAGAATGCGGCTTGAGCTTGAGATGAGCATCAATGACGAGGTCAAGAAGCTAATCGACTCCGACTTCATCCAAGAGGTTCAGTATCCTGACTGGATTGCCAACATCGTTCCAGTGATGAAGAAAAATGGGACAGTGCGTATATGCGTGGACTTTCGGGATATCAACAGAGCATGTCCTAAGGACGACTTTCCAGTACCGGTCACCGAGCTGATGATAGATAATACGTCCACTCACGAAGTCTTCTCCTTCATGGACGGATCATCGGGATACAATCAGATAAAGATGCATCCCGAGGACCAGAAGCATACCGCTTTCCGGACCCCTTTGGGTATATTCTGCTACAAGGTGATACCTTTCGGTCTTAAAAACGCCGGTGCCACCTATCAGAGGTCCATGACGAAAATTTTCGATGACCTCATACATGAAATCGTCGAATGCTATATTGACGACTTCGTGGTTAAAAGCAAATCATACGAGGAACATTTAGAACATCTGAAGATCGTGTTTCAACGCCTTCGGAAATACAACTTGAAGATGAACCCCCTCAAATGCGCGTTCGGAGTTTCCTCGGGCAAATTCCTAGGATTCATCGTACGACATCGAGGCATTGAGATAGACTCGTCGAAGATCAAGGCGATCATAGAGATGCGCCCGCCGAAGACTCTCAAGCAACTACGGTCTCTCCAAGGAAAGCTCGCGTATATCCGGCGGTTCATAGCCAATCTCTCCGGCAAGTGCCGCTCTTACAGTCACCTAATGAAGAAAGGGACTCCTTTCATCTGGGATCGCAAATGCCAAAGCGCACTGGACGAAATCAAGCAATACCTGCAGAACCCGCCGGTACTAACCGCTCTAGTCAAGGAAAAGCCTCTCATCTTGTACACAACAGCCCTCGAAGGTTCTTTAGGTGCGCTGTGGGCACAAGAGAACGACCAAGGGAAGGAGAGAGCCTTCTACTATTTAAGTCGAGTTCTCCTCGAGGCAGAAAGCAATTACTCCTCCATCGAAAAACACTACCCGGCATTGATCTTCGCAATAACGAAGCTCAGACACTATGCGTTGGCACATGAAGTCCATCTAATATCAAAAGTGGATCCTCTTAGATATTTGATGTCGAAGGCCATATTAACGGGACGGCTCGCTAAATGGGCCCTGCTCTTAATGGAGTTCTCGATAACTTATCGACCTCTTAAGGAAGTGAAAGGCCAGGCCATCGCCGACTTCCTCACTGAGCATCCGATACCTACCGACTCTCCCTTGAAATGCGAATTACCGGATGAACACGCGTTTGACACAATCGATGGGGAAAGAAGAGAGAATGATACCCAATGGGAACTCTACTTCGATGGCGCATCTTCCATGAAGAAGCGCAAACAAAGCACCCCCATAATCAAATCAGGGGTAGGCCTCATCTTCGTGACTCCACAAGGAGGGATAATGCGCTTTGCCTTCTCCTTAACAGAGCCGAGGAAGAATAATGAAGCCAAGTACGAAGCTTTGACAGGTCTCGAGATTGCTATCAACATGGGAATTGAAAACCTCCTCATATACGGAGACTCCCAACTGGTCGTTAGTCAAGTAAACGGCAACTATCAAACGTGCAAGCCAGAGTTGGTGAAGTACGGCGGGAGAGTACAGCAACTGCTGACTCAAATTCCTTCCTACACTTTGGAAAGCATACCGCGGGCGGAAAATAGCAAGGCGGATGCATTAGCCAAGCTCGCTAAAGAGCTGGCCGACGAAAACCTCGATGACGTGAGGATCGTTGTGCAAAGCCGTTGGGTTCTTGCACCGGCAGAAATATCTCCGGAGTCGTTCGAAAAAAAGGGAGCGACCGAGCAAATGGCTCTGCAAATAAAAAACCAGGAAAAGGCTGAGGATTGGAGAAAAGTCTTTATAGACTACTTCAAATCTCGTCGAACACCTGAAGATGCATCTTCGAAACACCAGCTCATGAAACGAGCTCTTTCTTTTGCATTCGTCAATGATACTCTGTATAAGAGATCATTTGATTCTCTATGGCTAAGATGCCTGGTACCGGAAGAGGCAAGGAGAGTCGTCCAAGAAACTCATGATGGACTCTGCGGTTCTCACCAAGCCGGGCCGAAGATGAAGCTGAAGATCAAACGGATGGGTTATTATTGGCCCACGATGATCCAAGACTGCTTAGAATACGCAGAGCAGTGCCACTCGTGCCAGATTCATGGAGACTTTATCCATCAGCATCCAAATCCACTGCATCCAACAGTGGCTAGCTGGCCGTTTGAAATGTGGGGAACTGACATAATCGGCCCTATCGAACCAGCATCGTCCAGAGGACATCGATTCATTTTGGCGACAACTGATTACTTCTCCAAATGGGCAGAAGCGATACCGCTAAGGGAAGTGAAGACGGAGAATATCCTTCATTTCTTCAAGACACAAGTCATTTATCAGTTCGGCACTTTGCGACGAATTATCTCCGATAACGGGCTAGCCTATAGAAGCCACAAAATCAGCCGCTTCGCACAACAGAATAACACAGACTGGAGATACTCTTCGGTCTATAATCCTCGAGCTAACGGTCTAGCTGAGGCTTTCAACAAGACCTTGACAAAGATCGTGAAAAAGACGGTGTCTCGAAATAAGAGGGACTGGCACGAGAGACTGCATGAAGCTCTCTGGGCGTATCGAACTACGTTCAAAACGGCCACGAATACAACGCCGTATGCATTGGTATTCGGCACAGAAGCCGTACTCCCCTTCGAGATAGAGTTACCCTCTCTACGAGTGGCGGTTCACTATGAGCTAACAGACGAAGAAAATGCTCACCTTCGGCTTGAGGAGCCCGACGCCCTTGATGAAACCCAGCTCATGGCGCAACAAAATCTGGAAGCTTATAAAGCGAAGATGACGTGCTCATATGAAAGATTGATTAGGCCGAGAACATTCCTCCAAGGCGAACTCGTGCTAGTGGACAAAAGACCTATGATCCTTAATCGTGCCAAATGGGGGAAATTCGAGCCGAACTATGAAGGCCCATACATCATAGACAAAGTTTACCAGGGTGGAGCTTATCTACTCATGGACATGCATGGTGAAAGACCTTTCAGGCCAATAAACGGTCGCTTCCTGAAAAAATACTACGCCTGACGAGTCACGGCTTAGGTCAACGAAAGATGACGACGCCTATGTCCGCTCGCTATCTTCCTAAGCCCAAACTCTATAAGTAGTAGCCGACTTTTGGACCGAAACCTCTTTAAACTAACGACGGACCGAAACGTCCTTAAACTAACAACGGACCGAAATGTCCTTAAACTAACTACAGACCGAAATGTCCTTAAACTAACGATGGACCACTATGTCCTAAAACTGGCTGTTGACCGAGACGTCGATAAACTACTGTGGACTGCAGCATCCCAAGGCTGACAAAAAAAGGAAAACGGTATGTCCATTAGCAAGATGGGCACGAATGAAAACCCGAAAGGGCTCCATGAGTAAAAACAACAGGGCTACCGGCGAGTTTTGTGAAAACCCGAAAGGGCGCAATCTCGTTAAAAGACACTTGCAAGGTCCTCTCGACCCTGTAAGGAGAAACCACCTGCGTGAGATCCTTACGAATCACAAGGGAGCAACATACTTAGGGATCCCCATGATACCTAAGGAGAAATTACACTTACGAGATCCTCACGACTCGTAAGGAGAACCCTCTTATGAGACCCTCATGGCTCATAAGATTCAAAAGCCTTAAGCTACAGGGATCTGAACCTGTTCTTCAGCCATCACAACCTCCAGCACTGCCCTACAAGCGGTTCAATATTGACCCTTGTATACAATCCACTGGCGCGAATAATCATTTCCCTAACAAAGTCCCATCCGCGACTAGGGATATGCTCGTACAGCAAACAACACTTGTAAGTCCTTTCGACTTATAAGGAAAAAATACTCTTGTAAGATCCTTACGACTTATAAGAGAACATACACTTAGGAATCCTCACGATTCTTAAGGAGAAAGTGCACCTACAAGATCCTCACGATTCGTAGGGAGAAATAGCTTTATGAGACCCTTACGGCTCGTAAAGTTAAAAGCCTTAGTCGACAGAATCCTAACCCTGTTCGCTAAGCCACCTTTTGTTCGACATCGACAGAGGCAGATGATGATTCGCTCCTGGCATTATCCTAATTGTAGCAGTGCTGATACCGAAAGCGGTGTCTAATTCCAAGCTTGCAGCAAAAAGCCAGCGAGCCATACATGCATACAAAATAGCCGAAATGATGGGGCAACTTGCGACAAAATTAGAAAGTAAAAATGTATGCATACAAAATAGCCGAAATGATTGGGCAACTCGCAATAAAAAGTAGCGAGTAAAAATAAAACAAATAGCCGAAATGATTGGGCACCACGAAAAATATCCGAAATGATTAAGCAATCGCGACTTTCGTGATATAAAAGCTGAAATGATAGAGCATCGCGGAAAGAAAAATATATAAAATGAAATTTTTGCCCTACAGGTGAAATCACATCGATCCCTGTATACAATCCAGGGGCACAAACAAAGAGCCATACCTTCCCCCTAGGCTTCATCTGAAAGAGAGCCAACTCTCAACGGTTCACAAAGCAGCCTGTAGATCATCTTAACATCCGTCTCATTTCAACAGATACGACATCAACAAATCGGAGCCGCGACAAAATTCCTAGTTCCATGACTCGACGATGCATAAACAACCGAGAGTCAACCTTTCCTGGTTTCGCAGAACACGGCTATGTCAATCCGACCCCGTGAGAAGCATCCAGAGCAAATTCCTGGTCATGTGGAACACGACCTATGTCAATCCTGACCCCGTGGGAAATGTCCAGAGTGGAGCCCGGTCCTCGCAGAACAGGGCTATGTCAATCAGACCCCGTGGGAAGCATCCAGAGTAAATCATGGTTTCGTGGAACGCGGATTATGTCAATCCTGACCCCGTGGGAAAAGTCCAGAGCGGATCCTCGCAGAGCACGACCTATGTCAATCAGACCCCGTGGGAAGCATCCAGAGTAAATTCCTGGTCACGTAGAACATGGCCTATATAATTCCTGACCACATGGGAAATGTCCAGAGCGGAGCCTGGTCCTCGCAGAACACGGCTATGTCAATCAGACCCCGTGGGAAGCATCCAGAGCAAATTCCTGGTCACGTCGAACATGGCCTATGCCATTCCTGACCCTATGGGAAACATCCAGAGCGGAGCCTGGTCCTCACAGAACACGGCTATGTCAATCAGATCCCGTGGGAAGCATCCAGAGCAAAATCCTGGTTTCATGGAACACGTCCTATATCAATCCTGACCCCGTGGGAAACGTCCAGAGCGGATCCTGGTCCTCGCAGAACACGGCCTATGTTAATCCTGACCCCGTGGGAAGCATCCAGAGCAAATTTCTGGTCACGTAGAACACGGCCTATGTCATTCCTGACCCCGTGGGAACTGTCCAGAGCGGAGCCTGGTCCTCGCAGAACACGGCTATGTCAATCAGACCCCGTGGGAAGCATTCAGAGCAAATTCCTGATCACGTAGAACACAGTCTATGTCATTCCTGACCCCGTGGGAAACATCCAGTGTAGAGCCTGGTCCTCGCAGAATACGGCTATATCAATCAGACCCCATGGGAAGCATCAAAGAAGCAAAATCCTGGTTTCATGGAACACGGCCTATGTCAATCATGACCCCATGGGAAACATCCAGAGCGGATCTTGGTCCTCGCAGAACACGACTATGTCAATCCTGACCCCGTGGGAAGCATCTAGAGCAAATCCTGGTCACGAGAACACGGCCTGTGTCATTCCTGACCCCGTGGGAAACGTTCAGAGCGGAGCCTATAACCTTTCAAGAAACTACTGATAACATTTACCAGTAAATCTCATCAGCCCTGACTAGGGACTTGCTGTTATAGCCAATCGGGCATAGCGCAACATCAACTCCTAATACTGGGAGAGACGAAACCCCTCATGTGACTCAGGACTGTACCTAAAATCCACCTGTTTGCACGACTCCTTTGAGCCGTGGTAGGGAGGAAATCAAAGCACAGTGGGAACCACACAAGACACTATGGCGATGTCGGGTCTACAGACTAACCTGTACAAGTGTCACCAGAGAACTGCTATCTGACAATAGGTATGGTACCATCTAGGATTTCTCGGCGTGTCCTATTCGGTGTACTCATTCTCTAATGAGCACCTGTGTATAATCTTTGATGTCAAACACCAATGGCTGTGGGATCAACTATCGCCCCATACAGGGTCATGAAACGTACACACTAGTCTACTCTGGAATATCGATGCCCTGTCTCGATACTCCCTCGATTAGGAACTGTTAAAGGATGTGCTTATGGACTACATAAGCCCTACTAGTATGATCTGCATCATAGTCCTGGTAGTCAAGCCATCATCCTAAGGGCTTTATCAACATGTATCAAAGAGACAATAAACTAAAACAAGTGTACATGTTAATATAAAGAGCAACCAGATAGCATACTATCATGTCGAGCAAGAAAGTCCTCTATATATATGTCCAAGTATCCACTATAATATACAATAATAGCCTATTGGGCATACATATTCCTAACACAGCCTTCACTTGCTGACAGAATAAATGCTTTGCTATGCTCCTTTCTACTTCTCGCTTCATTTCATACCACCACTAGTGTTGTTTTAGATCCTTGTACATCTTCGTGCCGCTGGGGTGTACATAATACGGAGAGTTGTGAGCTTCTTTCATCAACTCTTCTCTAACAGGGCCGACTGGCATGCATAAACGGCTCCCATACCGCAAGGATCCATCTTTGTAGATGATGAAGTTGGTTCGAAGACCACTTTCTACTTGTTCTCGGATCTTTTATACTTTGGAATCATTTGCTTGAGCTGCCTTGATCGGATTGACAAGAGTGAACTGGACTTGTATGTTCATCAAGGATGATGTGTTGCATGGCATAACTACTTCAATCTCCAATCCTTTCAGTTCTTATTGTAGCCTCCACTGAGCAGTGAGGTTCATTCTAAAAGCTGGCGACTAAATGCATCAGGAACTACGTTCACCTTTCCAGGATGATATTGTAGGTTGATGTTGAAGTCTGCCATGAGCTCTAGCCATCTTCTCTACCACATGTTGAGTTCTTTTTGAGTAAATACATACTTCAGACTCTTATGGTCTGTGTATATATCTACTCAATCTCCCAAAAGATAGTGACGCCAAATTTTGAGTACGAAGATAACGACTGCCAATTTCAGATCATGCGTTGGATAGTTGCGCTCATGACCTTTTAATTGTCTTGATGCAAAAGCCATAACCTTTCCATGTTGATGCAGAACACATCATAATCCCTTACCGGATGCATCACAATGTATATCGAATCAGCTAAATCGATCCGATATTACGAGAATAGATACAGAGGTCAACCTCGGCTTGAGTTCTACGAAAGCCTGCTCACATGCTTCTGACCACACGAATGCTTCGTCTTTACGTGTAAGCTTGGTCAGGGGTGGTGCGATCTTTGAAAATCCTTCGATGAAGCGTCTTTAGTATCCTGCTAAGCCTAAAAAACATATATCTTTGACAGACTTTGGTGTAGGCCACTCATTAACAGCTGACGCTTTAGCTGGATCTACAGAGATTCCTTCGCCAGAAACAATATGTTCGAGAAATCCGACCTGGTCTAGCCAAAATTCATATTTGTTGTACTTGGCGTAGAGTTGATGCTGTTGTAGTGTCTCCAGGACAATGCATAAGTGCTCGGCGTATTCTTTCTGATTCTTTGAATACACCAGGATACCGTCGATGAAGATAACAACAAACCTGTCTATGTATTATCGGAAAACTTGGTTCATTAGGTTCATAAAAATGGCTAGTGCATTGGTCACTCCAAATGGCATTACGAGATATTCATAATGGCCATAACGAGTCCTAAACGCCGTCTTCGGAATGTAGGACTCCTTGACATTCACCTGATGATAGCTTAAATGAAGATCTAACTTAGAGAAGACACAAGATCCACTTAGCCGATCGAAAAGGTCATCGATGCGAGGTAGCGGATACTTTTAATTAATTGTTACTTCGTTTAGTTTCCGGTAATCCATGCACATTCGGTATGTACCTTCCTTCTTCTTCACTAGTAACACCGGTGATCCCCAACTTGAGGCACTGGGTTCTGATCCAACCTTTCTTCAGGAGCTCGTTTAACTGGATACGAATTTCTTTCAATCCCTCTGGACTTAGTCGATATGGAGCTTTTATTATAGGTTGTGCACCAGGTTGTAAATCAATACTAAATTCAAGAGCTCGACCAGGAGGCAAACCTGATATGTCTTCAGGGAAAACATCCTAGAACTCTCGAACTATTTCAGGCTTTTCTCCTTCAACTTGTAGGGAGAACACTTCCGCAGTCTTCGACTTAGCACGGTAGCTTCCTGGCTCAAAGGTTCTATCTCTACTTTTGAAATAAAATACTAGGTCATCTGGTATCTCAAAGACTACCGTCCTTTGACGACAGTCAATGGTAGCATAAAATACTCCCAGCCAATCCATTCCTAACACCACATTGAAATTTGGTATGTTCAGCACTTTGAAATTTGCGTAAAATTCTTAGCCACAAACTACAACTGGGCACTGATCATATCCTAAAGTTGCCTTAAATACTCCATTCCCGGAACTAACGTTCTAGCTTGAAATAAGTGGCTTAACAGGAATTGCGTGCGTTCTCATGAACCGTTGCGACATGAAGCAATGTGACGCTCTAGTGTGGAAAAGTGCGGTGCAGGAAGGGTGGCTATTAGTATAATACCTAAGTTGTGTAAGGTTGCGTTTAGGTATAGGGAAAAGAAACAACGATGTACTAGTATTTGAAAGGTTGAAAAGGTAGGACAAATTTACCGATGATGACTTGTCCTATGGCTTCGGCCTCTTCGACCGTCAATGTAAAAGCCTGACCGGAGGAACGTTCCTCCTCACCGGAGGCACATTCTTCTGCCCTTGAGGCTCATTTCTCTATGCCAGATGGTACCGACGCTGAGACCGTGCTGGCGGCCCACATGGAGTTAGTGTAGGAAGAGCTAGTCGGGATGCAGGTACCTGAATAGCTGGCCTTTGTGGTGCTTGTATAGAGGGTCTTTGTGTCGGGACTGTGCCACCACGGTAACATGGGCATGCTCCCAGTCCATGGTCAGATGCTCTATAACCCAAACACAGGCTATTTGCATGCCTGCAGTACTTCGCCAAGTGTCCGGTTCTCTTGCAGTAGAAATAGAAATCCGGACTGGCTCGGTTAAACGATCCTCCTGGCCTCTTGGGTACAAACGATGGCCTGGAAGTGGCTCCTCCGGTCATCTGGGTAGCATGGCGTTTGATTCTTGTTGATTGCGGCTTACCTTTCTTCTTGACCACAGCTTCATAACGGCGGGCTGCCTTCAGAGCGAGTTCATGAGTCGGATAGTCGCCTGTGGCTAATGTCGCTTGAATCTCTAGGTCTAAACCCTGTTGGAATCTTCTAGCCCGAATCTCATCGGTAGGGATCAGGTGTGCTGCGAACCTGATGCTGTTGATGTCAGAACAGTTACGTGTTTTACGGAACAGAATTTGAGAAGAATTCTTTACCTGCTAAGCATAATGAATTCGACATCATGCTAATCCACTGATTTTACCCACATAGAGCCTTATTGTAGGTGTATGAACTGTTGTTCCATATCAAAACAAGCAGTCTCCGGGAAAAACTTTGCATCGAATAGGTTGCGGAATGTCTTCCACTCTATTAGCTGTGCAAGACGGCTCTCCTCGGCTTTCCACCAGACTCTTGCGTTGTCTGTGAGCTGAAGCTTTGCTACACGAATCCAAGCTATGTCTGGTACCTACGCTGCTGTAAGGTCGTCGTCTATATTTTATACCCACTATTTAGCCTCATGAGGGCTCTTTTTCCCTGAGAAGTTCTTTGGATGCAGCACTCGAAATTGATTCACACCAGGTGCTTCGGCTTCGGGATGGTTCAAAAGAATAGAAGTCTACTGCTGCTGGCCCTACAGAAGACTTTTTATGGCTTTAAGAAGCACCGTTTGTTCGTTGATTGGCGCCGCAACAGTAGGGGGAGATGGTAGGATAGGCGATGGTGTGTTGCCATTGACGTGGGTGCTGGTATTGTTTGGAGAATCCATTACCTTGATAGAAAATGCAGATTAGGATAGATTCAAGAAATTTGAAATGCAGTAATATATTGTTGCTGATTCTTATAATTCCTATGATATATTGCTTAAGACTTCGTGCAGAGCTGACCTACGTGGACCACCAATAAAACCTGTCACGCCCCTCTTCCTAATAGACGAAAATGGTGATGTAGCAAGCCCGCAATGTATTTACTATGAGAAGGTCATTTTCCATAATTAATACATTAAGCATATGTAAGCAATATAACAATGTGCAAAAATAACAAGAGTAATAAAAATAAACGGCAACTTTATTTACATTCAAATTTCAAATACACCGCCTGAGATAAAAGATACAATGATTGAAAAGTGCCTAAACAATGGCATATAGAAAGTAAGTGCAGAAAAGGAGATAGTAGTCAGGCTAGGTGGTGAGCTGGTCCAAGTCCTCCTTGTTCGGCTCTATCTCCTCAGAGTACGGTCCTCTTGACGAACATTCCAAGGAAAAGAAACAGAAAGGAATGTCGTCAGTGAACTAGCGCTCGGTAAGTCCCCAAAAAAAGAAGTAATGACAAATGAAGGTATACAAAATGAATAGAAGCCAAGTATAAATGAACAGGTAAAGGTTTATGCAGAAACATTTTAATCATGTCATTCATGTGTATAAGGGTAGCGATTCTAACGTGATTGTTTGTAGTCTAATAAGGAAGGTTAGCATGTATACGAGAGTAGTCCAGCTTATCCTGAGGACTAAAGGTACAAGAGAGTACAAGACTCCGTCATAACCCATGAAACAACGACACGGGATATTCAAGTGGTGTCTTTTAAAGTGACCTCTCGTTTCACGATAAACGTTGCTTACCAGTCTACCCTTTATCCCCGCGTATATTGTTGTATAGTTCAAATTTACAGATCTTGGCCGAATCCATGAATATAATAATGCAAGTTCAGGTTTAAGTTGTATCCAATTATTCAAGTATTCATGTCAAGTTATATTCATAGTTCAGTCAAGTCAAGTCAAATGTTCAAGTTCAAGTTGGTATATTAGAATTCAAGTCAAGTGTTCAGGTTCAAGATCAAGTGTTCAAGTTTAGATTTGAATTGGATTCGAGTTTTAGTTTAAAACAAATTCGAGTTTGTATTTGAGTTATAGTCAATATCTTATGAATGGATTTAACTTTTGAAATTCTTAAGTTCGGGAATAATCGGACAACCGCTGCACATGGGCGGCGGTATTTGTGTCTTTTTCCAAGACGACTGCCATTGATAATTCATTTAATTTGCAGTGTTATCTAACCTAGATAGGCAAGCACTCACTTTCTCCGGCTCCCTGAGTTTCAAGAGAAATGATACCGCTTAAACCTTATTAATCTAAGATTCTTAAAGATTTATTCAAGTTGTTTGCATTTCTCGAGGGTTTTTTTTGTAAAATATTTTAATATCGTTTTAAAAACAAACCTCGAGGGTGGTTTAGAATATTTAGAGTTTTTATAAAAATGTATTTTAGTTTTAGTGGTATTTTAGTGATAAAACCTAACTTTTTAAAAGTTTATGGTATTTTTGTGTAACTTTAATTTTTCATTTTTTTTATATAGCTTTCAAAATTTGTTTTCATAGGAAAAAAATACGGATTTATGATTTATGAATTTCCAAATGATTTAATTGTTGAAAAAGTTGTATTCTTTAAAAATCATATTTTTATTTGTTTTCGAAACCGAATTCTTCGTGAGGAGTTCTGTATCCCGCTCTACTATCCCAAGGACGTGCGGACACCATCTGTAAATGGTTTCTCTTAAAAGGGTTATACAGGCGCAATTGAAAAGGATTTTAAAAATAGCGATAAAAGGCATTTTATAAAGTGAGGGCATTTTAATAAAAATTGTTTCATTTAGGATAAAACTTTGTAATCTAAAATATTGTGCTATGAATCATAGTGTATGTGAGTGGGGTGGGTCTTTACCCCATGAATTTTTTATGGGTATATATTCTAGATATCAATAAAAATGTACTTTTAAAGTTCATGATATTTATATGAAAATGTTCGATATATGTTTATTTCGCATGAATTGTAAACACATTAAAAAGTAAATGATGTGCGTAATATAATAAAGCGATGTAAGAGGATTTGTGTGACTTATTTGGCCTATCAAAGATGTTAAAAAGGTTTTAAAAAAATAATTCAAAGTTAACTTAATTTTTGTCGATATTGTTTTAAGAATCATTTTGATATGAAACGAAAGAAAGAGGAAGGGACTTACGGGTTTTAGAGTGTTGAAAAGGGTGGAAAAAGAGAGAGGGGGTCTTCGTGTAAGTGCACGGCGGCGCCCCGGCCGTCAATCCGACGGCCAAATGCGGAAGCGGTGATAAACTTAAATTTTTCTTGAACTGGCAAACCGCCGCGCACTAATACCCGGATCGAACCATTAATTAGTCCTAGCTAACTATAAGATGGGAAAGAGATATACCGACGATCCAAGTCCTCCGGTCTTCTCATCATCGTCCGGATCTCCTGCGGAATGTCCCGTCTCCTCCTCGTCGCCGGAAGTGCACCACATCGCTTACATCGTTTACGGGCTCCCACCTCAATGCCGAGGCAACTCGGGCACGAAGCCGGCTACTCGACATGCCCAAGGTTCGCTGTAGAATGTGTAGTGAAGAAGTCTCATTTTTGGGGTTGTGGAATTGCCTTTGTGGTGGAGGAAAAGGAACATAACTCTTGAGATGGAAAGATGAGGGAATTTTTGGAGCAACAAGAGAACAACCAAAAATTACCCACCCCAAGCCAATTGGCAGCCCCCTATATGGCCGGCCCATGTAGGAAAGGGAGAGAGGGAAAAGTCAAAGGGGAGGTGACCATATGAATCATGCAAGAGAGAGAGAGAGGAATGGTTATCATATGGAATAATCACAAGATAAACTCAACACTCAACACCACCACCATCACCTCACAAAGTCCAACCATCATGAACCATGATGACTCAAAAAGTCATGCCATCATGAAGAAATCAAGTCAAAGGATGGTGCTATAATCATGACATGATAAAATGCAAAGACCCCCTCCATAATTGCTTATTTGCAACAATGCAAATAAACCCTCCTCCACCAATCTTCGGCCAATGAACGGAACAAAGGAAATCGGCCGAAACTAAAAGCAAACTGGCAACTCCAGAAAACTGGTCCCGTAATAAATTACAGGAAAACCCCGATACTGTGCATACACACCCGCATCTGTATTCTGACCGAAATACAAATGCAATGAGACAAAATCTACACTGTACTATACTAGGATCCGGCTTAAACCAAAACCGGTCAGTGATGTCCGTTCGATCCTGATCCGTGCAATACCGCACGTATCTGATCGAACCCTGCCATATAACCATACGGCCTATAGTACAAACTGTCCGATCCTGATCCGTGCAATACCGCACGTATCTGATCGGACCTTGCCATATCTCCATACGGCCTCTACAACCTTTCGCCCGAAAGCTGAGTAACTGAAATATGGGGGACTCTAAAGACTCATCAACACCTTGGTTGTGGATTTAACCACTAGCACGTCAGAGGTATAAGACAATACGTAACGGGCTACCAGGTACTGACTAAAAGGGACGTCTGTGAGCGAACTCAGCCTGACTCCCTACTGAGCCTGTCAGTGACAATATCCGTACAGTCCGGTCCATTCGTCTATGAGCATCGCATGGCGGGCCTAGGGGGTTGGTAAAAGTCAGACCCCCAAAAGCGGTACAAGTCGTGTCGGAGTGTAGCCCAGAACACCCTGAGATACTACTGGAATACCTACCAGTAAATCTCCTTGCCTCGGCCGAGGGCTTCGTGTAATGGCTCTCCTAGACACAGCACGACCTCACCCCCAATACCGGGAGAGACGAACCCCTGAAGATACGCTCACTGCCTCCATGTGGCTCGGGACTGTACCCAACTAAAACCTGTTTGCACGACTCCTTTGAGCCGTGGTAGGGTAGTAATCAAAGTACAGTGGGAACTCACACAAGACAAATGACGATCCCCAGGTCGATGAACTAACCTGTACACATGTCACCAGGGAACTGCCATCTGACGTCTGGTATATGACCAACTGGCATGTTCCCGGCGAGTCCTGTCCGGTGTACTCATAACCCAATGAGCACCTGTATACATATTAGGTGATCTAACTAACACCAGTGGCTTGTGAGACCGGCCACCGCCCCTCGTCGGGGTCTCGACTGTATACACTAGTCTACTATGGAGAATCGATGCCCTGTCTCGAAACTCTCACGACTAGGGACCTTTTAAGGATATGCTTATAGACCCCCAGCTCCCACTTATATGATCGCCCTCATATTGCTGGTGGTCAAGCAAGAATCCTAGGGGCTCTATCAACGTGTAATAGCGACGTGTCAGGTCACTTAAAACAGTACACGATTATAAAGGTAAACCAGATAGCACACTATCATCTCGAGTAAGACTGTCCTGCCGGGATAGGTCCTCCCTCAATCATTGCAATCACGTACCTGTGACCTAATAATTGACTCTGAGGGCACTATCTCCAACAATCTCCCACTTGCACTCAAGGCTAATTATTGCGATGTCGCATACTCACAGCCCGTGTGATACCGAACACCCAACTCCTCTACTAGTCAGTCTCACAAAGCTCGTTTGCGAAACTATTGCGTTCGAGGAATAGCCTCAGTGAGTGGATCCGCTTTGTTGTTTCTTTCTATGTCTCTCTATATCTCAAGTTCGCGGAGAAACCCATCTCCCGAAATGAGCAATACCTGTCTTAGAATGTGTCTGGATGTCTGATGGGACATAGCTCATAAATGAACTCCAAATCCAAACTTCTTAGACTGTATCGTCAACTGAACTTAATCAGTATCCTGCGCCATGCCTCCCTCAGTATTGCCTTGGACCAACTGTCCAAAATACTGCCCCTCATCAGAAGGAAAACCATAACTCTGACAACCTCCCTGTCGTCCAGGTCACCTTGGAAGCCTGGAATGATAACTGTCTCCTCAACGAGGCTGTCGTTATCATATCCCTAGAACATCCACTTATGTTCTAAAACTTCTTCCGACTGTTTCTCCAGGATAGGATCAATATCAACTTATTGCATCTAGTGCAAGAACAACATCTGGTGTGGTACTTGACATCTCATGATTGACTCAATTGCCTAAGCAAGTGATCTTCCAATCATGCACATCCCTCTCCCCTTTAGTCTATAAGACACCTTTAGAGAGGGTGACTCCATCTTCTGCAGGTACACTACCGTGCATGGAGTCATCCATTCTAAATACTCTTAGAATGCTGTCTAAGTACCCTGATTGGGAAACTACCCAAATCTAGATCTAAAGCCATAGATCTAGTAACCAGAATGTCTGATATAATGTCCAAGTCCCATGTGGAGAAACCACTGTGTGACGACCAAAGTATAACCGACTGTAGTATAGGAGTTTCTTTTCCTACTCTGTGTATGTCATCCAAATACCATGACATCACACCCTACTACCTTCTCAACAGATCCATCCCCTATTCTGATGAAGTCAAACCTATGACCGTCACGTCAGAAATAGATGATCTATCTCCGCTACTGGTGCTTCAGTTTATAAATAGACATAAGCTACCTGTCCACCAATGCTTCCGCTGCTCCCACTGACTACGACAACCCTCTGGCAGAGTCATATACACGTACACTTCTAAAACTAGTTTAGAACGACGCTATACTCATCCTCCCGCCGGGTCTCGCAGCCTGGAACAACAGCAATGGTAATTGTGGGTAAACAAGAACTTCCCTGTCACCGTCCTTGAGGCTACCGGAGTACCCCTCGGGTGCCTGAAGTTACCCACCGTATCTGCGGAGTGGCCAATGGAATGTCAATCCAGATTGAATCTTTAGGTTCCTTATCAAATCTTCAGTAATCGTTTGTGGTTCTGGAATCACTTCCAGTTCTACCATACTCCCACTACTGTTTTCTGAAAATATCCATTTTTATTAAAACTGTGGCGAGTCTAGAACAATATTGCTATTGTTCATCCAGATGGTAGAAAGTCAACCCGCGTCATAGCCTGGGTCAACCCACAAACAGCCATTACAGAAACGTGCCTTGAGTTGTCCAGTGTCTGGTTTTAAGCATAAGCCGGACAACTCCCCGTAGCTTAACATCGTTAAGATACGAACTGTTCTATATCCTATATAGGACCAGAGGCACTGATTTAACTGAACCAGATCCAAATCATGCAACTGTCTCCAGTGCATGTCAACTAAATGGAAGAAGGTCGATCAGCGTTACTCAACTTAGGAATGCTTCCAATTATGAGTAACCTGAAAGAGAAGCAAGATCTCTTTATCATTACTATCAACTGAATACCATACACAAGTATCTACTTCTTCGATCTCTTTGAAGAGTCCCGATACTTGCTATACCTGGTTCTCTACTCTATTCAAATACCTATAACTTCTCCAAATTCGGACCCTGTGTTTCCACGAAACACCTGTCTAAAAACTAGAGAAGTTATAAGTAAACCGAATATAGTACGAGAACCAACCCCTCTGTCCTGATGGACCCTGGACAACATACAATACTCTGTATAAGTCCCTTGAGTCTGATAACTCATTCACTGTGTGTCGTCGGTTGAAAACTGTACTTATGGTTAAGAAGAATTACACCGCTGTTTAATGCTCCTTACGTAACCATCCACTGATATAGGTAAATGTCGTAGACATAATTTCAAAAGGTATATCTCACTCTATGAAAATAGACGTACAGATATATCAATTTGAAATTGGTGCATAACAGAGGATATTCAAAACCAAATATTTGCCGACCGGCAAACAGCCCAGGTGATTTCCTCAAATATCACCGATTGCAACGAATCCCGATATAATGAGGATAGTCACCCAATTCCCAACAACCTACTCCCACTCATCATCTGTAAAACCATACAGATGTGAGAATCATACCTGGTAAATACATACCCTGGAGTAAGTATCTAATCGGGAAATCAGTTTTCCTTTAACAGTACACAGCGAAACTGAAACATTGAAATGTTTCGATGGGGTATCCTGGTATTCCTAGTAATGCCTCTTCCAGATTCACGACTGTAACCGTATAATTCTTTGCCACCTCTCCAAATCCCTTCTTATGTCTTTAGTCTTTACCTTCTGTACACCCCTTTAGGCCAAATGGTTTTCTTCCTTCCCTACCGTTCGGCACCAGCCTATGGTTTGGAAGAAGACTATCCAATAAGCATAATGGGTGTACTGTCCTAATCCTAGGAATACTCGCAATGAGAGAGGGTGAAGATAAAAGACAACCGAATAAACCTTATTCCTATTTCTCCTGGACCAGAATCCATCCCCGAACTGGAACAAGTTCCATTCGAGTTCGTATATAACCATACGATGGAGTATCCAAATAAACTGTGGATCTTCGTAGTGATACGGAGTGTCCTGGAGAAATACAAAGGTGATGTGGGAGTGGTAACGAAATATTTGGTTTGGTCGTGAATATCTGTTGCAATTTACTTTGCCCTCTTACTAATCCCTTGCTTTGTCTGAACTTAATACCTTCTGTACACCATCGTTAGGCTAATTGGTTTTCTTCATTCCCTACCGGTCGGCACCAGCCTGAGGTTTGGAAGAAGACTATCCAATTTGCGTAACAGGTGTACTATCTCCTAAACCAAGGAGTACTCGCAACCTGAGAGAAGGTAAAAGGAAAAGACAACTGAATAATCCTATCCGTTTTCTCCAGAACCTGAAACCATCCTCGAATAAATTCTTTCGAGTTCGTATCTAACCATACGATGGTTTTGTCCAATGGAAGTGGACGTTCGTAGTAATACGGGGTGTCCTGGAGAAAAGGGTAAAAGTAGGAGTGGCAATGAGGTTTGCAACTCTGACAATCCAAAAGCCAGTGTTTAAGAAGGTTCGGTCAACTTGGTCACTGAGTCATAGTCTTAGGGTCGAGTCAATGGTCGCTGCCAAAGAGAGAGAGAAAAGAAACACTCAGCGTGCACTCTAAGCTAGATCAGAATGGTTACCAATTTATCTAATCTGGAAACCTCCCACTGTACCTCAAATTCTCCTCCAAACCTTAAAGAAGAATTAGTCGGGATCACCCGAGGAGTAAACTAACTCATCAGTGGGAATCGGGATCCAACTATCATCGCATGATAACGTGACGGAATCCGCTCACGGTGTCACACTCCAGAAGGTATGCGCATATCTGGCAAGTTTCAGTTCTTTTGAAACTCCCGATGTGATTTCTGCCCCATGCTCTTATGACCTTGACTTTAGCCAACAAATCATAAGTCACATGTCAAGTTCTACCCGTCATTCTCCAGGTTGATTCGAATCCACCCGCACAAGCCCTTGACTTTGGCCAACAAGGCTATACGACTGTTCCAAACCAACGCATCTATCTATGCTGCATATGAATAACCAACAGCTACCAAACACTGTGCCTTGACTTTGGCCAACAAACACAGCTTGAATACTATTGACTACCCATATGAAACGACGGAGGGCTACGAATGGTTTCTGGCGAAAACCTTTAACGTAATGAACTTGATATCGTTGAAGGAACGGATAGCTTTTTGAAAATATAGTGACGACAACTTCCGCTAAAGAGGTCACTCCCGGTGAAGGGATCTCGGCTCTTTCCCCGTAGAATGGGGTGCAGGATATTCCAACTGAATACCACGATGCAAAGCAAAAGTAATCGGCTATAGTGAAGTTAATGCCCTGACGCAAACTTATTGTCCAAGGGGTCACTCCCGGTGAAGGGATCTCGGCCCTTGCCTCGTCGACTGAGGAGCAGGATATTCTAAATGAATACCGCGATGCAAAACAAAAGTGAACGTCCTTGCAATAACAGCTTTTTGAAAAGTGTTCCAACAACATCAGATTAGGTTTGTTTTTAACTTGCATTGATCCGAATCAACGCAGTCCCATCAATTGATCACACCAAAAAGAACGAAAATATACTGATGTACGTATATGCCATCCGCATTCTCCACTGGGTCCCGTCATTACCCGTTATGTTAGCTAACTAACGACAGAGCGGGGACTGGACTAGCGCGGATGTAAAACATATACAACATCTACTAATATATATACCAATATATTATATTCGCTCAAGGCGTGAATAAAATGCAACATCACAGATATGTACAGCATCACAGAAACAATACAGATATCTGGGATCCTCGGGTTTCACAGAGCCGCTGAAACCCGACGTTCCCCTGGTCGTGTGGATAGCCTGTGCAATGAGAACCTAGACCCCTACGGGCGCGGCAAGTCACCCGCCAAAACCTGAAGCGAGGCAGCCCCCTTCAGCGCCGTGAATGGACCACCCAGCACTTCACGGAATCCGGTAACTTGGGCACCCCTCCTGGGTCAACCTGTACCCCCTACGAGTGCGGCGAATAGCCCTCCAATCCTAGAGTGAAGCCCCCTCCGTCCCAATGCCATGAGATGCGGGCTTGTTACCCTCTAGAACCCGGCTATCCGTGCACCCCTCCGCGGGGCAATCCTAGTACAGAAAGTAAAATATACATACAACGGGTACATCGACCGCAACCAGGTCGTGCCCCAAAATAATAATACAAACAGGCAGTGACGGCAGTCCACATGTCGGATGCTCGCCCCGCAATATCAAATGTATATAATACAATCACAACTGTACTAGCATTGCATCCAGGCTATCCCCCACGACCGATCCGCAACATCACAGCAAAAACAGAACATCAACGTGAAAGTCACGTTCGCAAATCCGTCTAACCGGGCTATAGCAGTTAGACTGGATTTACCGATCAAGTGACATTCACGGTCGCAGATATAATGTAAATACTGTGAAAAATGTGTTTAAAATATCCGACAGATCAAATTTTTAACAAGTGGGCCCCAAGTGTTACTGCAGCACTCACAGAAATTATAGGCCCAAAATTAATATTCCAAAACCCATATTTTAAGCCCACAAAGACACTGTGGAAATTCAGTGCAGTGATCTGCACAGTGCGCGGCGGAACCGCGGCCCAAAGGGGGTTTTGGCCGCGGTTCCGCGCCTACACTGTCGACTGACCCTGTCGAATTTCTACAGTATTCTTGTAATCTCCAGTACATCAATTTTATACAACCTGAAAAATTTTTGGAGACTAAAAAATTTCAACAGAAAACTGTCACTTTGAAAAACATGGTTTTGGAACTTTTTCATCGATCGAAAATGCAAACACATTACACAAAGCTAGACTAAGTTAATGGCGAGGCTCTGATACCACTGTAAGTGCACGGCGGCGCCCCGGCTGTCAATCCGACGGCCAAATGCGGAAGCGGTGATAAACTTAAATTTTTCTTGAACTGGCAAACCGCCGCGCACTAATACCCGGATCGAACCATTAATTAGTCCTAGCTAACTATAAGATGGGAAAGAGATATACCGACGATCCAAGTCCTCCGGTCTTCTCATCATCGTCCGGATCTCCTGCGGAATGTCCCGTCTCCTCCTCGTCGCCGGAAGTGCACCACATCGCCTACATCGTTTACGGGCTCCCACCTCAATGCCGAGGCAACTCGGGCACGAAGCCGGCTACTCGACGTGCCCAAGGTTCGCTGTAGAATGTGTGGTGAAGAAGTCTCATTTTTGGGGTTGTGGAATTGCCTTTGTGGTGGAGGAAAAGGAACTTAACTCTTGAGATGGAAAGATGAGGGAATTTTTGGAGCAACAAGAGAACAACCAAAAATTACCCACCCCAAGCCAATTGGCAGCCCCCTATATGGCCGGCCCATGTAGGAAAGGGAGAGAGGGAAAAGTCAAAGGGGAGGTGACCATATGAATCATGCAAGAGAGAGAGAGCGGAATGGTTATCATATGGAATAATCACAAGATAAACTCAACACTCAACACCACCATCATCACCTCACAAAGTCCAACCATCATGAACCATGATGACTCAAAAAGTCATGCCATCATGAAGAAATCAAGTCAAAGGATGGTGCTATAATCATGACATGATAAAATGCAAAGACCCTCTCCACAATTGCTTATTTGCAACAATGCAAATAAACCCTCCTCCACCAATCTTCGGCCAATGAACGGAACAAAGGAAATCGGCCGAAACTAAAAGCAAACTGGCAACTCCAGAAAACTGGTCCCGTAATAAATTACAGGAAAACCCCGATACTGTGCATACACACCCGCATCTGTATTCTGACCGAAATACAAATGCAATGAGACAAAATCTACACTGTACTATACTAGGATCCGGCTTAAACCAAAACCGGTCAGTGATGTCCGTTCGATCCTGATCCGTGCAATACCGCACGTATCTGATCGAACCCTGTCATATAACCATACGGCCTATAGTACAAACTGTCCGATCCTGATCCGTGCAATACCGCACGTATCTGATCGGACCTTGCCATATCTCCATACGGCCTCTACAACCTTTCGCTCGAAAGCTGAGTAACTGAAATGTGGGAGACTCTAAAGACTCATCAACACCTTGGTTGTGGATTTAACCACTAGCACGTCAGAGGTATAAGCCAATACGTAACGGGCTACCAGGTACTGACTAAAAGGGACGTCTGTGAGCGAACTCAGCCTGACTCCCTACTGAGCCTGTCAGTGACAATATCCGTACAGTCCGGTCCGTTCGTCTATGAGCATCGCATGGCGGGCCTAGGGGGTTGGTAAAAGTCAGACCCCCAAAAGCGGTACAAGTCGTGTCGGAGTGTAGCCCAGAACACCCTGAGATACTACTGGAATACCTACGAGTAAATCTCCTTTCCTCGGCCGAGGGCTTCGTGTAATGGCTTTCATAGACACAGCACGACCTCACCCCCAATACCGGGAGAGACGAACCCCTGAAGATACGCTCACTGCCTCCATGTGGCTCGGGACTGTACCCAACTAAAACCTGTTTGCACGACTCCTTTGAGCCGTGGTAGGGTAGTAATCAAAGTACAGTGGGAACTCACACAAGACAAATGACGATCCCCAGGTCGATGAACTAACCTGTACACATGTCACCAGGGAACTGCCATCTGACGTTTGGTATATGACCAACTGGCATGTTCCCGGCGAGTCTGTCCGGTGTACTCATAACCCAATGAGCACCTGTATACATCTTAGGTGATCCAACTGACACCAGTGGCTTGTGAGACCGGCCACCGCCCCTCGTCGGGGTCTCGACTGTATACACTAGTCTACTATGGAGAATCGATGCCCTGTCTCGAAACTCTCACGACTAGGGACCTTTTAAGGATATGCTTATAGACCCCCAGCTCCCACTTATATGATCGCCCTCATACTGCTGGTGGTCAAGCAAGAATCCTAGGGGCTCTATCAACGTGTAATAGCGACTTGTCAGGTCACTTAAAACAGTACACGATGATAAAGGTAAACCAGATAGCACACTATCATCTCGAGTAAGACTGTCCTGCCGGGATAGGTCCTCCCTCAATCATTGCAATCACGTACCTGTGACCTAATAATTGACTCTGAGGGCACTATCTCCAACACTTCGTGGGTCGTAGTAGCATCGAGAGTGGCTCCGATCTTTAAAAACGAACTTGGCTCGAGCTAACTCCACTTGACTAGTCTTAACCCTTCTTGAGCTTAGGAATTTTAGATAATTTTTACTAAATTTTCAGAGTAGGGGAGAGCTAGGAGATGGGGTTGTATTTATAGGGTAAAAAGAAGAGAGTGTGAATTAAAAATGAATTAAAAGGGATTTAATTGTGTTAATGGGATAGATGAAAGGTTGCACTGCTATCTGATTTAAATCATAGAAAATTAAGTGTAAAATGGTGTAGAGGGGAGCCGAAAAGACGTACGGGCGAAGCACAGAAACCATTGGGTAAGGTCCAACCGCAATTTGCGGCTTTTGGCATTTTTTTGGCGGCAAGATCGAGGCCACGTGTCTCGAGGCTTTGTCCATGTGTTATATTTCGTCTTAACTCCACATTTCTCCAGTTAGTTTACTCTGAAACTTTTTGATTCTCCATGTATGACACTGCAACTCTTGGGCTTTCGAAAAGTTAAAAAGAAAAATATAAAAATTACTTGGGGCTGATGAGATTCGAACTTGCAGGCTATGGAACAGCAGCGGAGAGTCTTAACCAGTGAGCTACATGTTGTTTCTTATTTTTATTGAACAATTCTAACTTATAACTCCTAATCAGGCTGAAATACCCTTTCTATAATTTGAACAAGTTACATTTGTACAAGAATTCCAGGGTCTTTACAGTTCTCTTTCTTGAAGGTATTCTATATATAAATACGGAATACATCCTCCGATATATGTATCTCTACATATTCGCATATTCATATAAAAATACGAATAGCCAAGAGTGAGAAAATGAATAGTGAACATAATACTAGAATATATATATATGTAAATTATCAAAACTTGATTTAATAATCCGGCTTAATCCTAAACCGGCCAGTATTATCAACTTTCCGATTAAAGTCCGCATAGCCAGTACATGTATTTAATCGGACCCCTGCACGTATCAATATACGGCCTTTACATCATATCGACTGAACCGGAAAAACTCTCTGTATGGGATTCTAAAGACTCGACAATACGCTGACAGTGATTTACTGGATAAATCCAAAACCAAAAGCATGTCAGCGACACTAGCTTTATGTAATGGCTACCCAGGTATATACTGAAAGGGAGGTTGACAATCAATTCCGTATGTATCTTACTGAGTCTGAATATGAAAATTTTCGTACAGTCTGGTTTCTTCGTCTAAGAGTATCGCATACCGGGTCTAGGGGGTGGATAACGTCAGACCCCTAATAACTCGATAAGTCGTGCCGAAGTCAAGCTCATTACCAAGCGAGAAACAACTGAACTCTTATCAATAAATCTCATCCACCATGGCCGCAGATTTATAGTGATGGCTAACCGAACACTGCGCGATATCGACTTCTAATACCAAGAGAGATGAATCCATAACAATCGTTCACTGCATCCATGTGGCTCGGGACTGTACCCAGCTAAAATCTGTTTGCACGACTCCTTTGAGCCATGGTAAGATAGTAATCTGAGTACAGTGGGAACTCACACGAGATAAATGATGATTTCAGGTCAAAGGAATAACCTATACTCATGCCACTAGAGAACTGCTATCTGATGATAGGTATAATACCATCTAGAACTTCTTGGCGAGTCCGTCCAATATACTCACCTCCAGTGAGCACCTGTATACTATCTTAGGTGACAAAACACCAATGGCTTATGAGACCGGTCACTACCCCTCGTCGGGGTCTAGAAACGTATACACTAGTCTACTTCGGAATATTGATGCCCTGTCTCGATACTCCCACGACTAGGGATATTTAATGATGTGCTTATAGATTACCCAGCTCTTACGTATATGATCACCACCATAATGTTAGTAGTCAAGCAAGAATCCTACGGGCTTCATTATTGTGTATTAGCGACACGTAATAACAAGTAAAACGTATATACATCAATGATAAAGACAAACCAAATAGCATACTATCATCTCGAGCAAGACTGTTCTACCTGTATAGGTCCTTCTTCAATTATCATAATCTCCTACCTGCAATTACAATAATTGCCTTGAGGGCACTATATCCAACAGGAACACCACAATTAAAGAGTTTGTTATGAAAACAAGAAGTGCACTAAGAATGCATTACGAGTACGAGAAAATAATGAATTTTGATACGCTATACAAAAATCATATGTGTGCAACAAATATGCCACTGGAATTAGACGCTTCCAAAGTTTACACCAAAAGCATTTTTGAAAGATTGAAGTAGAGCTCCAGAAATCTCAATCATTTAATATCGAGAAAGTTTCAAAAGTCGATGGGACAACCGGATATAAAGTTCACAATGTGTTGTTTGGTCCGAAAAAGACAAGCGAAGAGTATATTATGTCCAATTTACGACAAAAAGAGTAATTTTCCAAGTGCATTTTCAATCATTTTGAATCAACCAGACTATTATGTAGGCATATATTCAGAGTTTTTGTATCTAAAAGTGAGAATAGTATACCATATCAATATATTTTGCTAAGATAGATGAG
Organism: Agapanthus africanus; assembly: GCA_030015575.1. Lineage (NCBI taxonomy): Eukaryota > Viridiplantae > Streptophyta > Magnoliopsida > Asparagales > Amaryllidaceae > Agapanthus > Agapanthus africanus. The sequence continues at coordinate 138,818,367 of JASDDO010000026.1, forward strand.
AAATGTTAATCAAAATATTGTCATTACGAGTATCGTACCATCTTTGGTATAGATGATTGAAATGTCGCGGTATAGTCATTTATGCAACAAATTCAATCTAATTGCCGTGTAAAGTGTCACGTTAGAGAATGGATACAAAATTATACTTGCGGTGTAGGGATCGGCTCAAGGGTCGCAACACTTGTGGACCCGACGGAAGCGCAAAATCATAATTTTATCAAACATAGCAATCGATCCCAACAAAGGATCAAGAATTTACTAAACAAATTGTGACAAATGAAACTCAAGAGAGGTTTAGAAGGGGCTACAACCTTTGTAACATGTCCGATCACCTATCAGAAGACCCTAGCTAGACCCGTGAGCTCCCGGATGAACGTGGATACCGACCGCCTCGCCGTAGATAATCCGCGGTGAAAGAAACCCGTCCAAAGCTTCATCTCTATCAACAAGTGGAGAAACTTGCTCTTTGAACTTGCTTGGTTAAAGAGGTAGGTGAGGTGGTGGGTTAAACCTCTCTCTTTCTCACTTTCCCGCTCTAAAGCTCCATCCCCAAAATCAAAGAGAAGATGAGGAGGAAGAAGAAGATGAGAGGAAGCATGGCTAAAAATAATAAAGCTTAACCTTTTCTTTTCTTATCTCTTTATAAAAATATCACGAGTGTTTTCACTGATCCCTTTTCTCTCTCCTTTAGATGTCAAGTGTGGAGAGTGTAGGGTCCTACCACATCACATGCATCTAGTTTGTCATCGTATGACAAACATTGTAATAAATTACAAATACTAACATATGTATCAAATACATACATCAAGAGAGAGAGAGAGAGAGAGAAGGAGGAGAGAGAGAGAGTAAAAGGGTATATGTATCGAATACATACACATATATTATATATCAATATACATAATATATAAATATATACTTATAAAGAGATTGGATGAACATATCATGTATCATATACACAATAATCCATCGGTATCATATACTAAATGAGAGAGTAAGAGAGAGTGTGTATCAAATACACAATATTAGAAACCATATCTCATATACGGTTACCAAGTCAACACTTGATTTAATATTCGGTCTTTAAAACCGGCTAGTATCACAAACGTCGAATTAAACTATGCATATCATATACACGTATTTAATCGAACTCATGCACGTATCCCTATAAGCACGCCACATCATCATTTAGCCCGGGCAAGAACTTTCATTAGAATATACATATCAAAATATATATACATAAATTATTAAATCAATACCTGATTTAATAATCCGGTTCAATCCTAAGCCGGCTAGTATTATCATCCGTCCGATCGAAAGTCCAGGTAACTAGTACAATCATTCGATCGGAACCCTGCAGTATTAAAATATGGCTATTACATCATTTCTCCTGAACTAGGGAAACCCTTTGTGTGGAACTCTAAGGACTCGACAGTACGCCGGCAGTGGGTTTCTGGATAAATCCATAACTACAAGCACGTCAGCGGCACTAGCTGTACGTAACGGCTACCCGGGTACCTGTCGAAAAGGAAGGACGGCGAGCAAACTCATCCGGATCCCTACTGAGCCTATCTGTGACAATCTCATACAGTCCAGTTTCTTCATCTAAGAGTATCGCATATCGGGTCTAGGGTGGTGGATAAAGTCAGACCCCTAATAACGCGGTATTTCGTGTCGGTGTGAAGCCCATCACCCACCGAGAAACTACTGATTCAAATCAGTAATTCTCATCCACCTTGGCCAAGGATTTCTGGTGATGGCCACCCATGCACAACACGACATCAACCCCCAATACCGGGAGAGACGAATCCCCGACGATCCGCTCACTGCCTCCATGTGGCTCGGGACTGTACCCAACTAAAACCTGTTTGAATGACTCCTTTGAGCCTTGGTAGGGTAGTAATCAAAGCACAGTGGGAACTCACATCAGACAAATGATGATCTCAGGTCGAAGGACTAACCTATACTCATGTCACCTGAGAGCTGCTATCTGACAATAGGTATAATACCATCTAGCATGTTCCCGGCGAGTCCGTCCAGTGTACTCACCCCCAGTGAGCACATGTATACGATCTTAGGTGCGAAAGACCAATGGCTATGGGACCAACCATCACCCCTCGTCGATGCCCAGTCTCGATACTCCGAGTACTAGGGACATTTAAGGATGTGCTTATGGACTACCCGGCCCTCACATGTATGATCGCCATCATAACGTTGATAGTCAATCAAGAATCCTATAGGCTCTATCAACATGTAATAATGATCTGTAATACCACATAATGCATGTACATGATGATAAATACAAACCAGATAGCATACTATCATCTCGAGTAAGACTATTCTACCCGTATAGATCCTCCCTCAATCATCACAATCGCGTGCCTGCGATTACAATAATTGACTTGAGGGCAATATATCCAACGATCTCCCACTTGCACTTAAGGCTAATTATTACGGTGTCGCATACTCACAGCCCGCGTGATACTGAACACCTAACTTTTCTACTAATCAGTCTCGCAAAGCACGTTTTTGAAACTATCGCGTTCGAGAAATAGCCTCAGTGATTGGATCCGCTCTAATGTTTCTATCTTTACCTCTCTATATCTCAACTTCGCGGAGAAAGACTATCTCCCGAAATGAGCGATACATGTCTAAGAATTTGTCTGGATATATGATAGGACCAAGTTCACAACCGAACTCCAAATCCAACAAACTTCTTAGACTGTATTTTCCACTGAATTTAATCTGTATTCTACGCCATGCCTTCCTCAGTATCCACTTGGACCACCTGTCCAACATACTGCCCCTCAAAAGAGGGAAAACTATTAACTCTGACAGCCACTCTGTCATCCAGGTCATCTTGGAAACCTGAAATGATAACCGCCACCTGAAGGAGGCTGTCGTTACCATATACCAAGAACATCCAATTATGTTCACAACCGCTTCCTAATGTTTCTCCCGGATTGGATTAATATATGCTTATTGCATCCACGCAAAAGTAATATTTGGTATGGTACTTGACATTTCATGATTGAATCAATTGCCTAAGCAAGTGATATGCTAATCATGCAAATCCCTCTCCTTATCAGTCTAGAAGACATCTCTTTAGAGAGGGTGACTCTATCACCTGCGGGTATACCACTACGCCAGGAGTTGTCCATTCTAAAACACTTTAGAATAGTGTCAAAGTACCCAAATTGGGATACTTCCTAAATCTAGATCTAAAACTATAGATCTAATGACCAGAATCCCTGATATTTTATCCAGATCCTATATGGAGAAACATCTTGTGAAAACCATAGTATAACCGATCGTAGTATAGGAATATCACTTCTTATAAGGAGTACGTCATCCAAATACTAAGACATCACTCCCTACTACTTTCTTACCATGTCCATCTATTGTTCTGATGAAGTCAAACACTATGACTGTCACATCAAAAATAGATGATCTATCTCCGCTATACTTTTTTTAGTCTATAAATAGACATAAGCTACTGGCCCGCCATGCTTCCGCAACTCCCACTGACTACAACAACCCTCTGGCAGAGTCATATATCCGTGCACTTCTAAAGCTAATTTAGAACGACGTTATATTCATCCACCTGCCAGATCTCATAGTCTAGGATAGCAGTAGTGGCAAGCTTTGGTCATCAAAACCTCCCTGTCACCGTCTTTGAGGAAACCGAAGTATCTCTCGAGTGGTTGAGGTTACCCACCAAATCTGTGGAGTGGCTAATGGATTGTCGATTCTAATTGAATTTTTAGGTTCTACTAAATTTTCAGTAATCGTTTGTGGTTCTGGAATCACTTCCAGTTCTACCATACTCCCACTTGTGTTTTCTGAAAAGAATTCATTTTACTAAAGAGGTGGCGAGTCAAGAACAATATAACTATTGATCCTCCAAATGGTAGAATGTTAACCCTCGTCAAAGCCCGGGATAACCCATAAACTGCTATTACTAAAACGTGTCTTGAGTTTATCCAGATTTTGGTTTTGAGCATAAGCTGGACTACTCCATATACCTTAACATCGTTAAGATATGAATCCATTCTATATCCAATATAGAAACAAAGGCACTAATTTAATTTGAACCAGATTAAAAAAAAACATGCAGCTGTTTCCAGTGCACATCGACTAAATGGAAGAAGGCCAAGCATCATTACTCATCAAGGAGCGTACTCACGGATGAGTAACCTGATAGAAGAAGGTTCTCAAATATATTACTTACGACGGAATACCTAGCATGAGTATCTACACCTTCATCAGCACGAAGAATCATGATACATGCAACGTATGGTTCTCTACTTTATTCTTATACCTATAACTTCTCAAAATTTGGACCTTGTATTTCAACGAAATGTGTGTCTAAAACCAGAGAAGTCATAAGTAAATGAAATATAGTACGGGTACCAACCCCTTTGTCCAAATGGATATCAGACAACATATAATACTTTGTATAAGTCCTATGAGTTTAATAACTCAAACCCTGTGCGTCGTAGGTTGAAAACTATGTTATGGTTAAGAAGAATTACACCATTGTTGAATTCACCTTACCCAACCATCAACTAATATAAGTAAACGTCATAAACATAATTTCAAAAAGTTATATCTCACTTTATAAAATAAACGTATGGATATATCGGTTTGAAATTGGTGCACAACAACGAATATTCAAAACCGAATATTTGTCGTTAGGCAAAACCCAGGAGATTTCTTCAAATATCACCAATTACAAAGAATTCTGATATTGAGGATCTAACCACCCAATTCCCAATATTCTATTCCCACTCAGCATATGTAATGCCATACAGATATGAGAATAAAGTCTGGTAAATACATACTCTGGAGTCAGAATCTAATTGGGAAATCAGTTTTCAATTAACACCGCACAGTAAGACTGAAACATGAAAATGTTTCGAGGGGTGGCCGGGTATTCCTAGTAATACCTCTTCCACCATCCAGATTCATGACTGTAGTCATAATTTTTCCTTGTCCTCACTCTAATCCTTTTATATGTCTTTACTTCTTACCTTCTGTACACCATACTTTGGCTAATTGGTTTTCTTCCTTCCCTACCTTTTGACACATGCCTGAGGTTTGGAAGAAGACTATCCAATAAGCGTAATGGGTGTACTCTCCTAATACTAGGAGCTCTCGCAACCTGAGAGAAGGTAAAGAGAAAAGACAACCGAATAATCTATTCAATTTCTTCAGAACCGGAAACCATCCTCGAACTGAAAAAAGTTTCTTCGAGTTCGTATGTAACCATACAATGGCATACCCAAGCAATATGGATCTTCATAGTGATACGTAGTGTTCTGGAGAAATGCAAAGGGGAAGTAGGAGCGGTAGGGATATATGTGACTTTTTCATGAACCATGACAATCCAAAAGCCAAAGTGTTAAAGAAGGTTCGGTTAACTTGTTTTAGGAGTTTTAGTTTAAGGTCAGATCATGGTCGCTGCCAAAGAGAGAGAGATAAGAAACACTCGGCGTACACTCTAACCTAGATTAGATTGGTTAATCACTTTATCTAATCAGGATTGATCCCACTGTTTCTTCGAATTCTCCTTCAAACCTTAAAAGGAGAACTAGTTGGGATCATTAACACCTTACATGTTCGCTAACCGTTCAGCCAGGTTGGTGTTGGTACTCCGAGGGAGGTTCCCCATGCTTTCGCACAGACCTAATTAAAATAAACCTCGTTTCCGCAGAGGCGTAACCCCGTTAACACCTTTCTAGATACCTAATAGGTTAGCTAATTGTGAAGTGAAAAATATCTCCTAAGAGTAATCCTACTCATCAGTGGGGTCGGCATCCAACTATCATTACATGATAAACTAGATGGAAGCCACTGTAGTCACCACACTCCAGAAGCTATGCAACGCTAACAAGTTTCCTGTATATTTGAAACTCCCAATGTGGTTTTTGCCCCTAGGACCCTAGTGTCTTTGATGGAGTCAACAAATTAAAGAGTCCTAGTCAAGTTCAACCCGTTATTATCTTGATTGCATTAAACCCACCCGCATAACCCTTGACGGAGTCAACAAGACTGCACGACTGTCCTAACCAATCACATCTAATGCTACAAACAAGCACTACTTAGCTACCATACACTACGCCTTGATGGAGTCAACAAACGTAGCACGAATACTAAGTACTACTCCTAGGAAATGACGGAGGGCTACAGCTGGTTTTTGGCGAAAGCCTTTAACGTAATGAACTTGATATCGTTGAAGAAACCGAGTAGTTTTGAAAAGGAGTGGTTTAGGCTCCGCTTTTGAAAACTTATGGTTTTGAAGAAAACCGAGTAATCTACAGTATCATAAACTTTTGCTCAAGAGGTCACTCCCTGTGAAGGGATCTAGGCTCTTTCCTTCTAGAATGAGATACTGGATATTCCTGAACGAATACCACTATGCAAAGCAAAAGAATACAACTATAGTTTTTCGAAATTTGTTCCAACTACATCTTTTAGGTTTATTTTTCCTTACATTAATCAAAATTAATACGGTCCCATCAATTAATCCTTATCACACTAGAAAAGAACGAAAATACAATGTACGTATATGCTATCGGCATTTGCCATGGGGCCCCATTATGCACCGTTAGGTTACTTAACTAACGGCAGAGCGGGGGCTGGACTAGCATGGGTGAAAAAAGATACATCTATTAGTATATATAAATATATATATATATATATATATATGTATGTATATAACATTCGTCCCAGGCATGATATAAGAAACATCAAAGAAAAGCGATATGCAACACAGAATAACGGATAATCTAGGAGCCCCGGGTTTCATTTGAGCTGCAAATGAGACCCGACGTTCCCCGGTCGTGTGGATAGCCTATGAAATGTATAACCTAGACCCCTACGAGTGCGGCAAGTTACCCGCCAATCCCAGAAGTGAGGCAACCCCAATCAACAAAGTGAATGGACCACCCAGCACTTCATAGAATCCAGTAACTTGAGCACCCTTCCATGGGTCATCCTATACCCCCTATGAGTGCAGCGAATATCTTGCCAATTCTAGAGTAAGGCCTCTTCCGTCTCAACACTATGAGATGCGGGCCCATTGCCCTCTAGAATCTGGCTATTCGAGCATTCCTCCGCGGGTAATCCTAGTACATAAAAGAAAAACATATATACAATGGTGACATCGACCTCAACCCGGTTATGCCCTAATAAAAGAATATACAAACTGGAGGAAACGACAGTCCACAAGTCGGATGCTCGCCCCGCAATAATAAATATACAAATGAGTCTAAACTGTACAACTACCATTACACTAGAGGCTATCCCATACGAAAATCCGAACAAACCATCACAGATAACATCACAACAGTATAAGCAAGTATGTGCAACCCCATCTAAATGACATATAGCAAATAGACGACGTTTGAAAAACACATACACCACATCACAGATATCAACGATGCAAAATTTCAACTTTTGAAACTTTCCAAGTTTCTCCCAAAGCAAAGACAACACTAAGTGAAATCTGGGGAAAACAAATAAGACCAAAAACACCAATTTACAAAACCCAAGGCACTGGATGAAAACGGGGCCCAGAAGTGAATAGTAAAAAGGCAAAAACGGGAATTTTGGGTTTTGGCCGGCCAAATTTGAGTGGATTCGCCTCGTTTTCATCGTGTGTCATATACATGTCTAGACTAAGTCTCTGCACTTGTTTAAAAAAATTCAGAGACCAAAACAATTTCAGAACAGAGAATAGGTTTTGAAATCGGAATTTTTCGGTTTTGAAACTAATGCATCGTCTACTGCTAGTTTCTAATGTTTGGGTGGCTCCGATACTATGTTGGGGTTCCTAGCGCTCTGGCCGTCGACCGCGGCCGTTGCAGAACGAAAAATTTTGGTATTTAAAAAACTTGGCGCTAGATTCAACTACCTAGAATCGAAACCAAACACGAAACTAGCAAACTATAAAGAGGTTATCTACTGTTATAGAATCGTTATACCAAAAGATACGTGTCCTTCGGTCTTCTACCCTCTTCCTTTGCACCTTGAGGTCTCCTTGATCGAGCTTGACCACCGGTCTTTCTCCATCGAAGATGATTCACCCGAGAGATGTGGTTTATGGCTCTATCTCCACACTAAAAATCTAGTAGAGCAACTAGAGACTTTAGGTTGCTAATCTAGAATGTCTAGTGATGTAGTGAGTAGTTCTTCGTGTATATCTATCTCTCTTCCATCCTTAATTCTCAACACATGAGATGGTAGGGTGGAAGATCAAGAAGAAGAAGGAGAAGCTAAAGAAAGGCTAGTGAGGAGAGATGAGCAAAAAAGGTGATAGTGTTTTCATAAAAAACCAACCATAAACCAAATGTTCATCCATCATCCCCTAAAAATGAGAGTATGATATGAAGCATTGTTTTGTAAAAACCATTTTCCAAATAAAATATTGAAACCATACTTGAATAGTTTGCACAAATGAATTTTCAATTCATTTGCCAACACTATTCAAATATGGTTCTCACCATTCTCTCTTCACTACCTTTACACCTCATTTTCCTTTAAAATTAATAAATGGATAAACCAAAATGAGGTGTCCACCTTCTAGAATGCTTTCTGTATAAATGCGGAATACACTCAACTGTATATGCATACCCGTATTCGTATCAAAATACAAATACCCAAAAAGATATAATAACACAAATAACATAATACTAGAATATACATATCGAAATATATATAAGTAAATTATTAAATCAATACCTGATTTAATAATCCGGCTCAATCCTAAGTCGTATAGTATTATCATCCGTCCAATCGAAAGTCCGGGTAACTAGTACAATTATTCGATCGGAACCCTGCACGTATCAAAATACGGCTACTACATCATTTCGCCTGAACCAGAGAAACCTTCTGTGTGGGACTCTAAAGACTCGATAGTACACCTAGAGTGAGTTACTGGAGAAATTCATAACCACAAGCACGTCAGCGGCACTAGCTGTACGTAACGGCTACACGGGTACCTGTCGAAAAGGAAGGCCGACGAACAAACTTATCTGGATCCCTACTGAGCCTATCTGTGACAATCTCCGTACAGTCCAGTCTCTTCGTCTGAGAGTATCGCATATCGGGTCTAGGGTGGTGGATAAAGTCAGACCCCTAATAACGCGATATTTCGTGTCGGTGTGAAGCCCATCACTCACTGAGAAACTACTGATCCAAATCAGTAATTCTCATCCACCTTGGCCAAGGATTTCTGGTGATGGCCACCCGTGCACAGCGCGACATCAACCCCCAATACCGGGAGAGACGAATCCCCGACGATCCGCTCACTGCCTCCATGTGGCTCGGGACTGTACCCAACTAAAACCTGTTTGCATGACTCGTTTGAGCCGTGGTAGGGTAGTAATTAAAGCACAGTAGGAACTCACACGAGACAAATGGCGATCTCAGGTCGAAGGAATAACCTATACTCATGTCACCTGAGAACTGCTATCTGACAATAGGTATAATACCATCTAGCATTTTCCCGGCGAGTCCGTCCAGTGTACTCACCCCCAGTGAGCACCTGTATACGATCTTAGGTGCGAAAGACCAATGGCTGTGGGACCAACCATCGCTCCTCGTCGGGGTCTAGAAACATATACACCAGTCTACTCCGGAATATCGATGCCTAGTCTCAATAATCCCATGACTAGGGATATTTAAGGATGTGTTTATGGACTACCCAGCCCCTACATGTATGATCGCCGTCATAACGCTGGTAGTCAAACAAGAATCCTATAGGCTCTATCGACATGTAATAGTGATATGTAATACTACATAATGCATGTACATGATGATAAACACAAACCAGATAGTATACTATCATCTTGAGTAAGACTGTTCTACCAGTATAGGTCCCCTCTCAATCATCACAATCGCGTGCCTGCGATTACAATAATTGACTTGAGGACACTATATCCAACACCTAATATATATCGCTAATATTGAATGATCATCCTCTAAGTCACTGTACCTTGCTAAATACAAGTTCGATTCTATCTTGATTTCCCTATTTTCCTAGATTATAGTACGTGTTCAGGTATTAGACAGGTTGTGAACAAGTACGTATCGATTTCAATTTCAATCACGTTTTCACTTATCAATATCACTTTTAATCACTGATTCACTATCGTACTTGTCACAACCCAGTCGCTAACTCTTATCTATCGGCAATGCAAATCAGTCTCTAGGTTTCAATGTAAACAATCACTATGCACTAGGTGTAAAGCAAACACGCAATAAGGTACAAATGCACTCAACAGATGTTCACTAAATTATGACAGCCCATGCCATGAGACTTGGAAAATTCACCATAAATTACACGTGTAGAATCGGCAAAAACAATATAAAAGGAATACGAAGTATACATGATTATCTAAGCGTTAAAATTAGTTTCATGTCAATAGGAATTTGGGTTAAGGATTTATCATCATTTTCAATCAGCGATTAGTTGCTGAAATTCCAGTTTCAGAACTGGAAGTCCGATTTCACGCGCAGTTTACTATAGATTGTGTTTGGATTCAGGTGTTTTTCCAGTTGAACAAAACCTAGTTCTATCTGTTAGGTTTCCAACGCATTAAGTAGATCAATGATATCCTCTGTGTACTAGGATATATGTTCTGTTTAGTATCAAGGTATATAAACTGTCACTGAGAATGCTGCAGAACATGTCGATAATCTAAAATATAATTAAATTATCAAACGACATGAAAACTGAATGAGGATAGAACCATAAGTTAGCTAACTAAATTATCTAGACTCTGCATATTTTCATTTTTATGTAGGGATGTACTGGCGATTAAGTTCAGGTACCAACATAAAAAACTGCAGAAATCAGCTGTAAACATTGATAAAATAAATTATGTTAAAAGTAGCCAACAACGACATAATTCAGTGGAACCAGTTGCGTAAGAAAGCTAACTCAATTTCCTACGTATTTATATTGTGTTCCGTGCATTTGCGAATTGGAACAGTCAGTTGCAGGTGTTTGATTTCAGGTATTCGTACGGATTTCGGTTTAGGACTGCAGTCCAGAGCCACAAATCCCTCCAGTTTCCGCTATCTGAAAGACAAGATATTGAGTAAAAGTCACTGTAGGTTTATAGGTTATACAGTCCTCTACGTAGAGAGCCTAAGAACGTTATGATCCAATTTTTGTACGATTTATTATGAATTTAATGGTCTAGCATGTTCGGGGAAATTTTGATTTCGCAATGGTTATCCTGGGCAACATATAATGGGTGGAACGATATTAATTTGCAACCAAATTTCTGCAGTACATCTGTGAGTGGTAAATGGGTTTATGATTATAAGTTTTGCTAATTTTAATTAGATTCTGGTTTAATGTTCGTATCGAACACCTTGGGTAAACATTCGGTTATCGATCGAAATATACGTTTTCTTTAGCCAAACGAATTTAGATATTAACCATATAACTTATATGTGATACCGACACAGTAATAAACCCTAGTCGGTCTCCATTCAATAATACAGCACTATGGCTCACCACACAAGTTCAATATCAGATTACGATCTAATTATATATATATATATATATATATATATATATAGTTATTGTAAATTTCTTTGGCTAATGTTTATAATAGCATGATAAAAAGTGAAGGTTTTCACTTGCTTGGTGATGATCGCGACGACGATTGGCACAAGCACGGCATGATTACGGGCAGCGACAGCGATCCAGGGCCAACGACGAGATGATGGTGATGGTGGCTTGGCTCGGAGCTGAGGCAGTGGCTCAGCGATGGCTCGGGGGAGACTTAGGGCGTGGCTCGAGCTGAAGGTAGAGGAGCTGGAGAGTTCGGTGGATCTCTGGTGACTCGTCAGCGAGAGGCAGAGGAGAGGGGTTGTTGCATGGTGAGGAGCTCAAGGTGGGCAATGGTGGAGTAGGATTTGAGTTAGAGGTTGATGGAGGTCGGTAGGGTTGCAGAGGAGGATGAGAAGCGGCTTGTGGTGGTGGTGAGAGAGTGGGGTTGCAGTGTGATGGTGTTCGTCGAGGACGTGGAGGATTGTCGGAGGTGGAGGCAGTGAGCTTGGAGGTTGGGTTGAGTGGAGGAGAAGTGGGGATCTTGGAGGAGTGCGTGGGGGTCGGTGTTGTCGGTGGTTAGGAGGAGGTCAGTGGTGGTGTAGTGGCGGCTTGAGCTCATCGGCGATGGGATGAGGTCGGCGACGGGTTTGCAGTGAGTTATAGAGGAAGGTGTTTTGAGGACAAGAGAGAAAGGTTTAGAAATAGATAGATAGAGAGAGAGAGACATGTTGAGAAGATGGGAAGAGATTGAGAGGATCTCGGGTGCAGTTGGGACGAGCGGCGACAAAGTAGAGCGGGTCGTGAGGGAGTGATTGCGAAGAAGAAAGGAAGGAGCCGTTCGGTTTCAAAATAAAAGAAAGAAGAGAAAGAATGAGAGGGGAGAAAGGAGGCCGGCGAGGAGATCTCGGGGTTATTGGCGATGAGGCGAGGTCTTAGGGCTAGCGCGGGTCGTGAGGTAGCAGTTACAAGGAAGAAGGAGGAGAGACGCAGGTTTTTTTGAAAACAAGGGAAGAGAAGAAGGATGGAGGAAGATGGAGTGGGGTTGGGCCACGAGTTCTGGGCCGGGACATGGTATGGGTTAGGGTTTTGATGATTTGGAGAAATTAGATTAGGGTTTTAATTTAAAGTTAGGTTAAAAAATAGAAATAGGGAATTGAATTGGAAAGAAAATTTGGTGAAAAATATTTCTAAAAAATACGGAAATGTATAAGGAACTGGGGATTTATAAGTTTATTATGAGCCCGTTTCTCGACACAGTTTTACTTCGACAATCAAGTTTTTGAGCAAGTCTAGTTGACTTAGGTAAACCCTAGACTGATTAGGTGTGTGGTTATCGTGTCGTGATTGTTTTTGTTTTTTTACCCTTTTGTGTGTATAATTTCTATCCATTCTTTTGTTAATAACTAACAAAAAAAATCACTTCCTTTTTCCATTCCTTCTTCTTTTCACCTCTCATATCATGGGTACTCCTAACCGACCAACCCTTGCCGAACTTTGGTACCCTCAACTAGACATTTCATCATACGGGTCTTGCTTTGGTAAAACTCCAAACGATCCATCCATGCTCAAAATTTCTTTGAGAGATCGGATTGGCACGTCTAGAAACACTAATTGGACACCACAATCTATTTCGTATCAACCGTTTCAAACTTTCACATCTTCTTATGTTGATACCGCTTCTGAGAATAATGTGTCATTTTCTAAACCCATGTCCATTGCTGAGCACATCGAACAATCTCGTAGCTCATCTTTCACGCTTTTCACCACTTTGAATACTTTAGGATAATAATTCCAATCATCTTCCTATTAAAGAGTTGATCCTAATCCTACCCATTTTACACAACCATTCAATTCCTATCAATCCTATCGGACTTTCACACATTTTCTAGATATTGCTTCTAAACATCAATTTGGGAATTTCGCGTATCCAAATGAATTCAAATCTTTTATTGAAACCCCTTTACAACCCATGTCTAGTCTTGAAACAACATTAGAAGAATTTCGGGTAGTTTCGTGCCGATAGATAGAGGAATTGAAAGTATCCATGGCCACACTCATACAACCTTAAGAACCATCGGCTAGTTTCCAACGGGCTCAAAATTTTAGAATGTATGATGTGGCGATAGAACAATTTGATGATTTGAGTAGTGAAAGTGAGCAATCTACCATTCAAAATCAAACCTACCCGTTTCCAAGTGAACTCCACAACTCCGATTCTGAAAATCTATTGAGTAAACCAAATAATTCACCAATTGAAAATAGCATGTTTGATGAGTTGTGCGACTACATATTGTTTGATTTACCTGATTGTGAATGGTCCCCTTCAAGTGAAACTGATGCCATTCCCTTTGATCTTTGCATCCCTACTATAAAAGAACAACGATTGAAAACTATGCTTTTGTTGACATGTTTGAGAACTTTAAGTTTGACTTGATTGAGGATAGAGATAATGGGTATAATTTTGATGATGAAGCCATAAATTTGGTTGAGTTTTTCTCACAAATTCAGCACTTTCCTTTAGATCCATGTGGGGGTCATGCTAAACCATAAGATGTTTTTCCTGAACCCCATTTTATTCTTGATATCATTAATGATGATTTGATCGATTGCATGGATGAGCTTAATTTTGAGGAGAATATTGACGTTATTTTTGAGGATAATACGTTATCTCGAATGAGTTGGATTTTCCGATTCATCATGTCCCTTATATTGACTGTGAATATCCTCCTGAATGTTTAACCGATACTTTTCCTCAATCACTTACTTCCATCTTTTCCATCGTTTCCAAAGTGCAAGACGACTTGATATCTTCATTTCCTACATCTGGTTTACTAAATTCAGTCGGCCCATGTTTTCTTGTGAATCTTGACAGGTTTGATCCCATTTCTTGTAATATTGACAAAGTAGTGCAGTTAAACAATTCTAGTTTCAAATCATTACAAACTGTACTAATTTATTCAATCAATTTACAATCTCAAGTTTATGTTCTATTTTTTTCTCCCTTCCGTTCATATTCTAATCTATCGAGACCGTATACCACTTTCATCAATCCACGGTCCCGCGTATTCTTCATTTTTTTCTTTCTGCATTCTTTCACCAACCATGGGTGAATCATGATAATTTTTTTAAAAGTTGGTGTTAACTTTTGGTCTGTGTAAGGCCTTATATAGATTGATGATTTTACCTCCCCATAACTTTGAAATTTAACGCTTAATAGTGGAAACACTATTTCACTTAAGTTTGGAAGGACCTTTTTCTGTATATGTATTTTGTTTTCTTTTTCTTGTATAAAAAAAAGAACCGATAAATTTTGACCCTCTTTATGTGACATGACAATGAGGGCACTGTCAAGTTTAAGTTTGAGGGTGTGCTCGGTAAGCATTTCTATCATTGCATTCATTTGTATATTCTGCATTTGCATACATATTCGAAACCCCATAAAAATCAGAAATTTTTTAAAAAACAGAAAAACTTTGTCGTTAAGTTAGATAGTGGGAGAACTTAGATTCGAAAGTCCGACGGTTTAGTTTGATAAGATAGGAACAACTAAATCCTATTTTTAGATACTGAAAACCTGAAAGATAACCCTTCTTTGAGTTTAACCATAGCTAATATACGTGTTTGTATCACACTACACATGTCGTGAGTTTTGAAAATTAGAATGACAAGTTTGATATGTCTGAAAACTTTTAAAATTGATAAGCTTTTTTTAGGATCAAACATGTTTGTTTTAAAATAAGTAATATCAAGAATAGCTTATAAAGTGAAGTGGATATGAAAAGATATTATTGAAGTTTTAATAGAAGCTATGTCTGAAAAATAGCCCATCTAGAACTTAATTGGAGTGATTACACACATATCTACACAAACACATTTTTTATCTTAAAAATAATTGAACAACTGGCTATATCTCCGTTCGGATTGAATTGTTATGATTTTCAAGCTAAAATGAGTATTTTTGTTTTAGGGCCTAGGTGACTTGGACAATTAAGTCGGTCGGGGTGTTTCTACACCTAATGCCCTAATACCAACTGGTTTGGGTGCATTGGCCCAAATCTCGCTACGAAACCTAGAAAGTCCATTTTTAAAATAAAGTCAAGCAGGTGTTCTCTCTGAGTTAAAATTCCTAACGGTTCCTTATGTGAGAATATTCTTGGCCGAAGACAAGTTTTTATAAAAATATTTTTAACGGAGATATAAAGGTTTTACTCGATGATAAAGACTATTGCACGTTTATGAAGGTATGTATGAATGAAAATAAGTAAAAGATAGAGTGAAGAATAAATCTTAGTTTTCCGTTAAAGATGATAGAAATTCTGAATTTGAAATCTAGCTGGAGAACAAAACTTGAGAAAATCTTAACTCTTTACAAACTTGTGTGATCCTTTTGAAGTTTTATCCGGTGCGTATTTTGTGACATGATGACTCTAATCGATGTTTTTAAAATGTAATGACACTATTTTCACCGCATATAAAGATGTATAGGATCTCGAGTTAAATAAAAAAGCGAGGTGTGAAAAATAAGGGCTCGATATTTCTAACTTTAGGGTGATAGAATTTATAGCTTGGATACTGAACCCTAGAATTAGAATCAACTGTTATTTCACGAAACTGGCTTGACGGGATTTTGTGGGTGTAATCCGCTAAAAACCCTTAGGAGACAGCACTCCTCTTACTAAGACATATAGAGGTTTGACGGTTTGTTGAACGCGCTCAGTGCAATCTCGTTTCTTGCAAAAATGAGATTATGATTTTGTTTTGCTCCGGAAGAGCAAAAGATAAGTTTGGGGGTATTTTTTTATCACAAAAATTACATTTTAATACCGCTCATTCGTTATCATTTTTGTGAATATTGGTACTATTAATCCGTTTCTGCTCAATAATTACAGGATACAGGTATTCATGAAAAAACACTAGAAACACACTCAAAATGCATGAATAAGACATTTGTCAGCTGACGCTACTACCAGAACGAAAAATCGATCAATATTCAAGAATTATTGCAATATACACGTGTACAACATTTTTATTAACATGACATGATTAATTACAAGTGTGAACACATATTTTGGCTTAAGGGGACAACCATAGCAAGTGGGGTGCACAAGTGGGCATACAAGTTGGCTACAAAATCATGGTTTGTGAAAGTGGATGAGCATGTGGACTTGTAATGAGTGAAGAGATAAAGTATTGATGTGATATGTTTCAAGACATAGCAATTTCCCTCTAAATCTCCAAATCGAATTCAATAAATCTATAATAGAAACAAAGTAGATCTGAGAGATGCTATTGATACAACCAATCAACACCAGGAGGACGGACCCCATTGGCCGCTAAATGGCCACCGAAATCCCAAAAGTAGCGGCCATTTGTGCTCCTTTTGTCTCGTTTTTCTTCTGGGCCTTCCTCTCTGTCACATCACCTAACATGTATAGTTTGTTTTTGTTGATGAATTCCCTATAAATACTAGATCAGTGAGCAAGCTCGGGATCCTACTTTCTTTACCAAGTTCATTCTACATTTTGTAATTTTGTTTAAGTTCTTTGTACATAGTAGATAGGTTGAGTTGAGTTCTTTGTTTTTATCTAATCTTGCAATCTCTTAACCGAACTTGCAAGGTTAGATTTTAGTATTTTGAATTCATTATCTTTTACTTGTTATTTGAACTTTAATGTAGCAAAAATAATTCAATCAAATTGTAACGACTCTGAAATCCTTGTACAAATGTAACTTGTTCAATATATAGAAAAAGTATTTCAGCCTGACTAGGAGTTATAAATTATTTTTGTTCAATAATAGAAAGAAACTCTTTATAGCTCATTGGTTAAGACTTCCCGCTGCTGTTCCATAGCATGCGTGTTTGAATCCTATCAGTCCCAATTATTTTTTATTTTTTATTTTTAACTTTTTCGGAAGACCAAGAGTTGCACGTGCAATACACGGAGAATCGAAGAGTTTCAGAAGAATCAAACGGGTTAAATGAGGAGTTAAGACCAAATAACACACATGACACGAATCTCGAGACACTTGGCCGACATCTGGCCACCCGTTTCCCTCCCCAGGCTGCTACCGGCTGTTCCCCTTGCCTTAAATTTTTTCGTGTTTCTCCCGTGCACTCCTTCAGCTCCCCTCTACTCCACTTTATTGTTTGATTTTTCTGAATTTAACCAGAAACTCTTCAATTCCCCATTAACCCTATTTTAAATTCTTTTAATTCAATTGTTTAATTCACACACCTTCATTTCTACACTATTAATACCACCCCATCTACTATCTCTTCCTTATTTTGAAAATTTCTCAAAAATTCTTTAAATTCCTAAGCTCAAGAAAGGGATTAAGGCTAATCACGTGGAGTTAGCAATCCAAGTTCATTCCGTTGAAGACCGGAACCATTTCCGACGCTACCGCAACGCCATGAAGACTTCCCTTCTATTTCTTACTCTTTTCTCAACGCTACACAACCCGTAAGTCCCTTCCTCTCTCTTTCATTTCAATTCAAAACAATTCTTAAACCTATCAACAAAAGTGGAGTTAACTTGTAATCTTTTCTTTTAAACAATTTTTGTCACCTTTGCTATGTTAATATTTCACTCTAAATCTCTAATATCACCTTAACATATTATTCACATCATTTACCTTTTTCTGAAATTAAAATTTCATATGAAATAACCACTTAAATCGAACAATTTCATATAAATACCATGAACTTAAAAAGCACCCTTTTACCGATAGCTATATACCCATAGAAATTCATGGGGGTAACGACCTACCCCACCACATACACTATGGTTTCATAGTACGATATTTTAGATGTATATTTAATTTTAAAAATACTATTTACAATAAAATACCATTGCTTTTACAAAAAATGTTTTTATCGATATTTTTCCACCTTTTGCAATTACGCCTCTACAACCTCGTTAGGGGACTCGTTTGTAGATGGTGCAGATTATCACACATCCTTGGGATAGTAGAGCGAATTGCGGAACTCCTCATGGAAAATTCGGTCTCGAAAAGAATAAAAATACGATTTTTCTTAAACAAATTAAACTTTGGAAAATTATATAAAATTATAAATCCTTATTTTCAATAAAAAAAATTGTGAAAATTATATTTTAAAATTAAATGATTAAAGTTTTAATAAAATACCACCAAGTTCCTAAAGTATAGTTTTCATAAAAATACCATAAACTTTTAAAAGCTAGGTTTTATCACTAAAATACCATTGAAACTAAAATACATTATTATAAACATTCTTAATATTATAAATCACCCTTGGGACTTATTTTTAAATAATATTAAATTATTTTTCATAAAACCCCCTCGAGAAATGCAAACATTGCAAACAACAAGAATAAATCTTTAAGAACACTAGATTAATATAGGTTTAAGCGGTATCATTTCTTTTGAGCCCCAAGGAGTCGGAGAAAGTGAGTGCTTGCCTATTTAGGTTAGACAACCATGCAAATTAATGGAGTTGTCAATGGCAATCATCTTGGAAAAAGACACAAATGCTGTCGTCCATATGCAGCGGTTGTCCGATTACTCCTTAACTTGAAAATTTCAACAGTTAAATCCATTCATAAGAAATGACTATAGCCTGAATACAAACTCGAACTAGAGTCCAAATTCAAACCCAAACTTGAACACTTGATCTTGAACCTGAACACCTGAACTTGAATATCTACACTTGAACACTTGAACTTGAATATCCAAACTTGAACTTGAATACTTGACTTGACTTGACCGAATCATGAATATAACTTGACATGAACTTGATATGAATACCTGAATACAAGATTATAACTTGAACATGAACTTACACATTATTTTTATTTTCACGGATTCAACCAAGACCTGTTAACTTGAACTATACACTACAATACGCGGGGATAAAAAGGTAGATTGGTACGGAACGTATATCATGGCATGAGAGATCACTTTAAAAGACACCTACATGAATTCACGTGCCATTGCCCCATGGGTTATGAAGGGGCCTTGTACTACATTTTACTTTAGTCTACAGGGTAAGTTGGACTTCTCTCGTATACATGAATACCTTTTTTATCAAACTACAAACAATCACGTTAGAATAATCATACTTACACATTGACATCCATTTCATGTTCACTATACCTATATTACACAACCATTTCTATACTTGTTTGCTATGCTTATGTTTCATTGTCATGCTTACATAGTTGCCATGTACATTACCATACTTGTTTACATATTACGATTTCCATTTATACTATATTATATGTCATCTTGCACTCAATCTATATATTACACCTCTCTTTTGGGTCTTACCGAGCGCTAGTTCGCTGACGACATTCTTCTCCATTTCTTTTCTTTGGAATATTCATCAGGAGGACCGGTCTTTAAGGAGATAAAGCCAAGCCAGGAGGACTTGGACCAGTTCGCTACTCAGCTAGACTACTAGCTTCTTTATGCTTTTACTTCTGTATGCCATTGTTTAGGAATTTGTTCAAATCATTGTATCTGTTTGTTTCAGATAGTTGTACTTAAATTTGAATGTAAGTAATTTGCTGTTTAATTTTATTACTCTTGTCATTCTTACACGTTGTTATATTGCTTATATACGCTTAACGTATTCTCATACTAAATATGTTGCGGGCTTGCCACGTCACCGTTTTCGTCTACTGGGAATTGGGACATGACACAAATGGCGCTGTTGCCGGGGAAACGGTAATGCTTTTATTCTCATGATCTCAGTTAATTTTGTATATCTTGTGTATAGATCTAACTAACTTTCAGAAAAACAATAAAAAACGTTAAAAATTTTCAAAAAGCGAAACCAAAAATTTAACATTTTTGACATTTGTTCTCTGATATTTTAATCTGCTATCATTCTGAGACTAATTGGAAAATTTAAACTATAAAATTGGTACACTAGTAGAACATGGACTACACTCATGAAACATGGAGCCAAAATTCCTCATTCTGGCCGCCATTTTACTGCCAGTTGCGGCCATCCCTCCTCTGCTTGCTCCAAATTTTTGTCGTAGGCTCTATTGTTCTATTATTATCTTATTTTTATAGTTTAAATTTCATAATTTTTTGTTTACAGAAGATTTGCCACATATATCGTTTTTTCGCCAATAATATCCGTTTTTCCGACATTTGTAGATTTTAAGGAATTAAGAATTGCGATCGTGCGGAGCAAAGTGTACATTCAAGTCTATGGCGATAGTGAAGTACAGTGCCAAAAATCTGGATAGTTTGACTCACACAAGAGAATATCCAAGCACTCTCGGCTCCAATTCAACAGGGGTTTCTTAACCCAAAATATATCGGTACGTATTTTCAAACACATTCTTTCTAAAATCCGACTCATCCAATATTCTATCTTTGCAGGATTCTTTGCAAGTTTTCCACCAAAAGCTACAAAGAACTAACCCGGATTTGTTGCTGCGCCGCGCATAAACTTAAAAAACGATTGTTTACGATTGTGAACAAACTTTTTATTGATTGTGCGTTGCATGCATTAATACGGACTTAAGGGCAAGCGAACCTAAAAACATATAGTAAAATATTTTATCACCTTTTCCGTAGTCTACAGATCATGAAATTGAGTATAACGTTTACCTGCACAAATTTTAAAGGAAATTAGACTTTAATCATTTAAGGATTTCGCGCTCATTGGGAGAAATTAACCGTGTTTAGAACATCGCTTAATGTTATATCCTTCACGGGATGTCTAGAAAAGTGTTCATGACGCAACCGCCAAAAGAGAAAGGGTTATTCTAATTATGGAATTTCATAAAATTGTTGGAAAACCTCCCCTTATCTCTACACTTACCTGGCTTCGTAATCAGTATATCTTGAGCCCGTTTTCGACACAATTTGACTTCAATAATCAAGTTCTGGAGCAGGTCTAGTTGACCTAAGTGAACCCTAAACAGATTAGGTGTATGGTAATGTGTCATGATTGATTTTTGTTTTACCTTTTTGTGTGTATATTTTCATTCTTTTGTTAGTAACTAACAACAAAAAAACAACTTTTTCACCTCTTTTTCATCCCGTCTTCTTTTCACCCCTCTTATCATTGGTATCCTTAACCGACCTACTCTTGCTGAACATTGGTACCCTCAACCAGATGTTTCATCATACGGTTCTTGCTTTAGTAGAACTTCTAACGATCTATCCATACCTAAAATTTCTTTGAAAGATCGGATAGACGTTTCTAAAAGCACCAATTAGAAACCGCAATCCACTTCGTATCAACCATACCCAACTTTCACTCCTTATGTTGATATCCTTTCTGAGGGCAGTGTGGCGAATCTTAAACGCATATCCATTGCTGAACGTATTGAACAATCTCGTAGCCGATCTTTCACTCCTTCCATCACTCCGAATTCTTTAGGACGACAATTCCAATTATCTTCCTATCAAAGTGTTGATCCTAATCCTATCCATTTTACACATCCATTCAATTTCTATCAATCCTACCCAACTTTTATACCTTCTCTAGACATTACTTCTGAATATCAATTTGGGAGTTTCACATATCCAAATGAGTTCGAATCTTTTATTGAAACCCCTTCACAACCCATGTCGGTTAGATTCATGCCGACAGATTGAGAAATTGAATGCATCCATGGCCACACTCATACAACCTAACGAACCATCGACTAGTTCCTAACTAGCTCAATATTTTACCATGTATGATGTAGCGATATGATAGATTGACGATTTGAGTAGTGAAAGTGAGCAGTGCACCCTTCAAAATCAAACCTACCCGTTTTTAATAGAAATCGACATCTCCAGTTCAGAGAGTCAACTGAAGATAGCATATTTGATGAGTTGTATGACTACGTTGTGTTTGATTTACCCGATTGTGAAGGGACCCTTTCAAGTGAAACTACCACCACTCCTTTTGATCTCTACATCTCCAATCTAGAAAAACAACCGATTGAAAACCATGCTTTTGATGAGGTGTTTGAGAACTTTAAGTTTGACTTGATTAAAGATATTGATATTGGGGATGATTTTAATGATGAACCCGCGATTTCGAATAAGTTCTTCTCACCAATTCAACACTTTCTTTCATATCCGTGTGGGCGTCATCTTGAACCATTAGCTGTTTTTCCTGAACCCCATTTGATTCTTTATATCATTAATGATGATTTGATCGATTGAATGAATGAGCTTAATTTTGAGGAGAATACTTAGGATATCTTTGAGGATGAATCCGTTATCTCGGATGAGTAGGATTTTCCGATTCATCATGTCCCTTACATTGACTATGAACGTTTAACCGATACTTTTCCTCAATCACTTTCCTCCATCTTTTTCATTGTTTCCAAACTGCAAGATGATTTGATACCTTCATTTCCTACATCCGGTTTACCAAATTCGGTCGGCCCATGTTTTCTTGCAAATCTTGATAGGTTTGATCCTATTTCTCGTAGTATCGATAAATTAGTACAGTTAAACAATTCCAGTTTCAAATCATTACAAACCGTACTAATTTATTCAATCAATTTACAATCTCAAGTTTGTGTTCCATTTATTTCTCCCTTTCGTTTATTTTCTCATCTACTGAGACCGTATACCACTTTCATCAATCCACGGTCTCACGTATTGTAACACCCTAACACGTTCATACGACACTAATTGGAATTTTAAATCTTGCTTTGTTTATTTATTTATTTATTTGGGTTGCAATGGATTCAAATTATAGAAGTGGATATCCAACCCGACCTGCATGTGTGAAACCCGTTATGGTGTTAAGTTATATTTTATTAGTATTTATCAGTAAACTAAATCCATGTGAATCTAGTATAACACACACACACACACACACACACACACACACACACATATATATATAATATCTAAATCATCATATATCTTCTGGTAGCCATACGTTAGAGATAACTTATATTAACTGTCATCTGGTTATTCCAGTATCTCATATTTTATATTGATATTTATAATATAATCTAGATACCAAATATTTCTTAAATTCAAACATATTTAAATCCTTTTAAATCTTAAATAAGGGGTATGAGATATTTAAATAATATTCTTACATTATGGTTAAAAAGGTTACTTATATGTATTATTTTTCAAAATATATTTTCAGTGAGATTTTGGTGGAGACGGGGTGTATTTTGATATTATCTTTATACTATTAGTAGTATTAAACTATAATATATATTTATAACCTAATATAAACTATACTATATATATATATATATATAGTTTAAAATAAAAGGCAAAACCTCTCTTCTCACTCTTTCTCCCTTCTTTCTTTCTCTCTCTCTCTCTTCCATCTCTCTCATCCCGAGCCCTGGAACCCCTGCACCCACCTCGTCATCGGCACCTCACCATCACCGCACCCCCTCCTTATCTCTTCGTCATCGTCGTTGTCACCTCTTTCTATCTCGTCTTCACCAGAACCCCGAGCATCATCATCATCATCGTCGTCCTCATCTCAACATCGACACCTTCTTCCTTTCGCTACCGAGACTGATCATCGGCAACTCAACCCTCGAATTCATCTCTTAATTAAGAACTCCAGCCATATTATCGCCGTCTTCATTGCCATCGTCGCTACGATTCTCGGTTGCAATCCAGATCCAAGCTGATCCTATCGCCTGCGTTTCTTTCTCTCGTCGCTGTCGAGCTATCAAGCATCCCCATCGCTGATCTCTAACCAAACTTCTGCAGTTTCCTTCGACAAACAGCCAACCCCCAACGTTGTCCTATCTTCGCAGTTGCACAAGTTCTGGCCGAGACTTTCTTGCGTCGTGTTTACGTCGTTGTCATTGTTTGGTGTTTGTAGTGTGGGTATTCGTTTGTCGTCGTACTTATACCGATTGAGACAAGTTTATAACTTGCAACATGCTAGTTTACTTATACTAACATATATATATATATATATATATATATATATATAATATGTACATATATTTATAATATTGCAAATTATTATCAATATACAATTCTATAGAGATAATCCGTATTTTATTATTTAGTAACACTAGCATGTTTGTAGTTACAATTGTTGAAATTATGCAAAATTGCTTTTACGAACTATTCTAGTAGATACCGTTTAATTTATAAGGTTTAACAATCGTAAAACACTATTACAAATACGGTTAGATATATATTTAAACAAGTAATAATGAATATATCAATTTCGTTACAGCTAGATAACCATGACTATTATATTCTTGCTTTTATTATGATTTGTTGTACAATTGAATACTTCAGATGTTAGTACACAATACCTGACATGCTTGTGACCTACTGCTATTGCTATATTGCTTATACCTTTAACCTGTATTGTTTACCGATGCCAATAATATTGACTTGTTATCCTGATTGACCTGATATGTTGTCTTGCTAGACAAGATCCGCACATGATTTTCCCGGTGGTATTAGGTAAACATTCTATTGATACCTGACTTGAACATGAAATCTGGGAAAAGGGGAAATCAAGAATGTAACTGAAACGTAACTCAAGAGGATATTATTGTTTCCGTGATTTCGGGAGTGAACGGAATAACCATTGTTGATTGTACTGTGGTCCAGTAGGGAAATAACGAGATATATTGTACCATGGTCCTGTGGGGAATGAACGAGATATATATCGTTGAGTTACGATGAGAATTGCATTGACTGGTTTCAAATACCTGTAGGATAGTAAATATAGAAACACAGACTTTAGGATACATGTGA
The DNA here is from genome assembly GCA_030015575.1 of Agapanthus africanus. Taxonomy (NCBI): domain Eukaryota; kingdom Viridiplantae; phylum Streptophyta; class Magnoliopsida; order Asparagales; family Amaryllidaceae; genus Agapanthus; species Agapanthus africanus. Next base: position 138,843,649 of record JASDDO010000026.1, read on the forward strand.
TATACCTATAGCATGCTGTTATATCACTTGTAATTGTTTTGTTTATAATTATATCTCATTTTTCGCATATAACATCCCATATAGTACATTGCTCAGTTTATTATTATGATATTTATGATGCACTGACGTCTGGATTTGCATGGCCCAGTTCCTTTAACCTTTTCGCAGGAAGATTGAGAATATTTTGACAGGCAAGCTGAGTAGTGAGAAGCTTTGCTGATTACTTTAGTGATGTTTATTTTTATTTTATTTTCTAGTTATGATTTTAACATTGTGATCCCATAAGGGATGAGGCTAGGATATTATTCTTGTTGGATCTTTATTCGTTTCCGCTATCTTTCTTGTTATTATTTTATTGCGGCAATTGGACATGTAATAGTTAGATATTTATTTACTGTTCTTGATATCTGATTAACAGCCGTAATATGACTATAGAAGGATATTTCCTTACCATAGGTAGTATGGTTGGCTTTGTCACGTACCGTATTCACGTATTTTCGGAAGTAGGGCGTGACAAGGTTTTGTTGGTACCAGAGCATAGGTTTTAGGATTAGTTAGGTTTGGTTCAATTTGTAGTTGGGTATTGCACCCAACACACCGACTAGAAAACCCAGAATTAGGAACGTGTCCTACCACATTACTACCTTGCCAGTCTTGAATTTATAGTTTATCGACTTCTTATTGAGTCATGTTTCCGTTGCTAATCCTCTTCAGTGTTTTTGGCTTCAGAATCATGGCAGAAAGAGATTTATGGGCAAACCAGAGGCGTATGGACGGCGCTGCATTACTTAGGGTTGTACGTAGCATGCTGGAGAAACAGAAGCGTCAAACAGAGTTGAACCAGCGACATGCCGAGGCTTTCCAAGAGGGCCTGATGAAGGCCCAACAAACTGTTATCACAGCAACTGATAGGGTAATAGCTACAAGACCAACACAGCGTGAGGGTATTGTGGCGGACTTCAGGAAGCTCGGATCGACCATGTTTACAGGATTAAAGGAGCCATTACCAGCGGAGCAGTGGCTAGTGGATACAGAGAATTTCCTTATTGCCGCACAGATTCCAGATGAAAAGGGTGGATGTAGTATGCATCCAGTTAGTAGATTACGCTCGCGAGTGGAGGCTTGTTGAGAAGACTTATCTGACTAAGCCGATCAGCTGGGCTACTTTTTCACGGAGTTTCTTGGAGAAGTTCTTTCCTCAATCTGCTAGGAAGGAAATGGAAGATAAGTTTATTAGCTTGAAGCAGAATGGCTGATCCGTTGATACACATGCGGCTGAGTGGACCCGGCTCAGTCGATTTGCGGGGCCCTTGGTTGCCAATGAGACAGATTGGGCAAGAGGTTTTATGCGTAGTTTGGATGTGGAGATTCAGAGGCACATCATATCGTTGGGATTGACCACCTTCTCTTAAGTTCTCAAGGCTTCTAGGGAACTACAGAGTTTATCAGTAAGAGTAAAGGATACTCAACAACAAGAGGTTGTGGTGTGAAAGACTCCGTATGCACCAACCAGAGTTCCTGGACATAGAGGCATTCCGGTTAACAAATAGGGGACAATACCTATGAAGAGGATCTTTGTTTCAACACAGAAGAAGGATGTGATTTGCGATTTCTGCCAACGGTCGGGTCATTTCCGGAGGGAGTGCCAGATGAGGCTTGGGCAGTGTCTGATTTGCGGAGCTGCTGATCATTGGGTTAATACTTGTCCATCGAGAGTTCAGTTGAAGTGTGATGCTCTGAGAGCACAGCAGAAGCAGATTGCTCAGAGTCCTAATCAGGGGCGGGCCTTCACCTTGACGGCCCAGGAAGCCGAGGCTTCAGACAATGTTGTTTTAGATATCCTACTTGTTTATAATTTTCCCATATTGGCATTATTCGAGTCTGGTGCATCCCATTGCTCTATGTTATCCAAGTTTATTAGTGCATGCTCTATCCCACACACGGCCCTATCTAGCTGTTGGGACATACACACTAGGAATGGGAGAATTATATCTAGTAGTGAGTGCCAGGGTTGTTCGATTGTTATTTGTGGATGGGAGTTATTTGCGAATTTCTTGGTGATAAATACCGGCAGTTATGATGTTGTCTTGGGAATGGACTTTCTATGCATTTTCCATGCTCACATTGATTGTAAGACGAAGAAAGTGATTTTCCAGATTCCTAGACATCCGGAGTTCGTATTCTTGGGAGGTAGAAAATCAGTCAGGCCAGTCGAATTTAGGGCTAGGCCGACAAGTGGCGCTTTTTCGTCAATAGAGGTAATCATTGAGGAAGTATTAGTAGTAGTTTGGGATTTCATGGATGTGTTCGAGGACATCTCGGGTTTACCGCCAAAATGAGATGTGGAGTTCGCGATTTACCTTATTCCAGGAGCAGCGCCAATTCAAAAGCTTATTATCCGATGGCGCCGGTGGAACTGGAAGAGGTAAAGAGACAAGTTTCCGAATTACTAGAGAAGGGTTGGATTCACAGCAGCCGTTCACCGTGGGGAGCTCCAATTCTTCTAGTCAAAAAGAAAGATGGCACGCGGAGGACGTGTATCGACTATCGAGAGTTAAATCAGGTGATTATTAAGAATAAGTACCCAATTCCTCGCATAGGCGAATTATTCGATCAACTTAGTGGCACGAGAATATTCTCAAAGATGGATTTGTGATCAGGGTATCATCAAGTTCGGGTGAAAGAAGAAGACATTTGCAATACAGCGTTACGAACTCGATATGGGCATTACGAGTATTTAGTTATGCCATTTGGAGTTACTAACGCACCAGCGATATTTATGGACTTGATGAGCCGGATTTTTTCACCGGTTCTTGATCAGTTCATGGTGGTATTCATTGACGACATTTTGGTCTATTCGAGGATCAAAAAAGAGCATGAAGAGCACTTAAGAATCGCACTGCAGATGTTAAGACAAGAAAAGTTATATGCTAAGATGAGTAAGTGCGAGTTTTGGCTCGATGAAGTGAAGTTCTTGGGTCATGTTATATCTGGAGATAGAATTGCAGTTGAACTCGAAAAGATTGCAGCTGTTCACGATTGGCCAATTCTAAAGAATGTAGGGGAGATCAGAAGTTTTCTTGTACTTGCTGGATACAATAGAAGGTTTGTGGAGAACTTCGCTCGCATAACAGAACCCTTGACCAGCATAACAAGGAAGGAGGTACCGTTTTTTCGGTCCGAGAAGTGTACGTTATCTTTTGAAACGCGGAAGCAAAGATTGACAACCGCTCCTATTTTAACAGTGTCAGATGGTTTCGGAGGGTTAGTTATTCACATCGATGCATCTAGGAAAGGCTTGGTATGTGTTTTGATGCAGCATGTAAATGTTGTAGCTTATGCGTCAAGGAAATTGAAGACTCATTAGAAGAACTACTCAACTCATGACTTGGAGCTAGCAGCAGTTATTTTTGTAATGGAGATTTGGAGACACTACTTATTGGGTGAAAGGGTAGAGGTGTTTACTGATCAAAAAAGCCTAAAGTACGTGTTCACACAGAAAGAGCTCAACATGAGGCAGCATAGATGGTTGGAGCTGATGGCTGACTATGATCTTGATCTAAAGTACCATCCGGGAAAAGTTAATGTAGTGCCGGATGCTCTAAGTCGGCTTCCATCCATACGGATGTTGACTGCACAAAAGGAGATTATAGCATATTTTTAGAGATTCGAGTTGGACTTCATACTACCAGATTCATCGGGATAGTTGATGCAGTTGCAAGTAAAGTCATCTTTGATTGATAGTATTAAGGCAGCGTAGTTGCACGATCTTAGATTGCGAAAATTTCTAGGAGAAGTGGAAGCGGACTCCGAACAGATTTATTGATTCATGAAGATAGTTCTTTAAGATATGGAAGTCGTTTGTCTGTACCTAAAGGAGAAGTTCATGAAGAAGTCATGAAGGAGGCTTATAATTCCGCATATTCATTACATCCAGGAGGCACGAAGATATATAGAGATTTGCGACAATACTTTCGGTAGGAATGCATGAAAAGAGAGATTGCTCATTACGTGTCGAGGTGCTTGGTTTGTCAGCAAGTCAAGGTTGAACATCAAAGGGTAGATTGTTTATTGCAACCACTTCTGACCCATCAATGGAAGTAGGAACATATAACCATGGATTTGGTGACAGCTTTACCACGAAGTCCAAAGGACAATAACATAGTTTGGGTGATTGTCGATCGACTGACCAAGGCAGCTTATTTCATACCATTTCGAGTTGGTCATTCGACGGAGGCTTTGGCAAAGAGGTACATGCAGGAGATTGTTCCTATTCGAACGCGGAGACGTGACCGCGTAGGTCCGTCTTTCCTGAATTCGGAGCAGATGCTAATTGGTGCTATCCGTCCACCTCTCCGAAGATACCAAGTTGATTTATGACACAATGTATCGAAGGTTTAAATGGATGCGGCCGATATAGCAGACTTCGTCAGATTCCTCCTCATTTGAGGTGTTTTCGATTGTGAGGACGCTCTTCCCTACAGGTGCAAGCCCCTGCAGTTAATTACACTACCGCATCACGGTAACAACTTTCTCCTTCTCCAAATTATCACTTTGTGTCGTGTGTGTTTGTTTTGTTTTTGGTTGCCTGTGGATTGTATACGGAGACTAATTTATGTTGTCGCCCGTAGGACGTGGATTAGTCCAAATCCGTATCTTCTTAGATTTGGGTTTGGGGGTTGGGTTTAAGGATACGTTAGTCTCATTTGAGACTAAGATCAACTTAAACGTCTGTTAAGGATACGTTAGTATAATTTTAGACTAAGATCTACTTAACAGGATCGTTTAGATCCAGCAAAAGAGCATTTGAGCTCTATTGTTTAGTTTAGGGGCATTGCGGTCCAATGTTAGTTTAAGGACATCTCGATCCAGTGTTAGTTTAAGGACATCTCGGTCCAAGGTTAAAGACATCATAGTCTGTGGGTTTAAAGCGACCCCACAGTCCGAGGTTAAGGACATCATAGTCCATGGGTTTAAGGACCCTACAGTCCAGTTTAAAGACGTCATAGTCTATGAAATGTATGGTTGTCGGGACCCGTCACCTCTCTGAAGACGTTGAAAGATTACAATGACATATATCAGACGGGTTCAGAGATGTACCCTTGAACCAATTTTGGTTGGTAGATCTGTAGTCCAATTGGAACTAAGATCAGTCAAAAGATTTATGAGCATATGTGCTCAATTAATCTGGGTTGAGGACTTATGGCCAATCTTGGGCTAAGTCCAATCAAGTTAAAATGTTTAACATTTATTTTGGGCTGTTGAGCATTTATTTGGGCTTGGCCCCTTTTAACAATGCTGAGCATTGATTTGAGTTTTGACAGTATTTCTGTCTTTTATTGAATACTGAGCATTCATCATAGCTCTGGCCTTATTAAAGAACAATTTATGTTCTATCAGTGCACACGTGAGGAACACGTGGTGTGCTTGGCGCTTTGCGCCAGTCAAAGAGCGCAGTGCGCTTCTGCCGAGTAGCGCACACTTGAGGGATACGTGGCGCGCTCGGCGCTTTGCGCCAGTCAATGAGCGCAGAGCGCTAGTTTATGAGCGCAATGCGCTATTAGTTCAGTGGCACACACGTGAGTGACACGTGGTGCGCTTGGCGCTGAACGCCAGTCCATGAGCGCAACACGGTAGTTCAAGAGCGCAAAACACTAGCTGTTGAGTGGCGCACACGTGAGTGACATGTGGTGCGCTTGGTGCTGAGCGCCAGTCAAAGAGCGTAGTGCGCTATTTTGGAGCGCTAAGGCTCTGCAGCGCTTTGCGCTAGTCTTTGAGCGTTGATGCACTTCTGCTATGTAGCGCACACGTAAGGAGCACGTGGTGCGCTTGGCACTGTGCACCAGTCTTGAGCGCAGAGCGCTAAGTTATGAGCGCAAAACGCTAACTGATCAATTTTATGATCCAAGAAATGTTCTTTTAAAAGAGACATCCTATGAACAAAAGTTCTTACTTTGTAGGAGATGTTTTCAATCCCTTATGTTGATGAAAGGCTTTGCCTTTATGGATCTGTGATCCTTAAGAGAATTGAATTATTCTCCCCCCTTTTATAATAAGACGTTCATGATCTCTGAAAGACAATTTTTCTTATAGATCTATGATCTGTGAGAAGAATTATGTTCTTCTTTTTTATTTTATGATGAGATCTTTTGATCTTTTTTTGAAAGACCTTGGTCTTGTAGATCTATGATCTGTGAGAAGATTTATGTTCTTCATTTCAATTATGAGAAGATTTCATCTCTCTGTTCTGTTACCTTGAAGAAAAGAAGTTCTTCTATTGAGAGTTTGGCTCTTCTTTCTGTGATTCTCTTAAAGCTTATGAGGGAGTTCCTTTCTATGCTTCTGTATCGTTTTTAGACTTGAAGTCTTGGGGCCTTTATATAGGGCAAGCTGATTTGTTCAATCAATTAAGGAGATCTTTTCTCCAATTGATTTAGGGATTTCCCTACCGTTGGATCTTTGATCCAAGGGATTCTGTTTTACAGAAGGCAATCTTCTTGTTTTCAACAAGATTGGGAAATCTTTCCATACAGAATTTGTTCTGTATTTTGGTGATTTTTAATCACCACTGGATCATTGATCCAACGGTGCTCTGATTTACAGAGCACAATCTTGTTGTTTGGAAAGATTTTGAGGAATCATTCCTTAACAGAATTTAATTCTAATTAATTAATTATTTATCATTATTATAAGATCTTTGATCTGACGGTGGGAAGCTTTTAGTTCCAGCGCTAGCGCACCTGTGCTTTGCACGTGGTGCGCTGCTTATGGTGCAGCGCACTTAGCGCTAGCGTGCCCGTGCTTTGCACGTGGTGCGCTGCTCAGAGCGTAGCGCACTTAGCGCTAGCGTACACGTGCTTTGCACTTGGTGTGCTGCTTAAGTGCAGCGCTCTTAGCATTAGCGCACACGTGCTTTGCACGTGGTGCGCTGCTTAAAGGCAGCGCTCTTAGCGCTAGCGCACACGTGCTTTGCTTAGGGCGCAGCGCACTCGGCGCTGCTTCTGAAGCGTTGCTTCATTTCAAAATTTAAATTTTGAATAGAGCTCTGCTCTGATTGGGGGAAACAAATGCTCCCCCACCGTTGCGCTCATGTGGCCCAGACGTGAGTACAGTGGTGGCAGCATCTCCGCCGTTGGATCAACTTTTGGAAGTTGAAACTGCTCTTAATGCCTATAAATAGGACCCTTGGCCCTTGAGATGATTTCTATTCATCTTCTTCCTTCTGAGAATTTTTATTCTCTTGCAGAGCATAGCTCTTTATTTTAAGAACTTTCAAGAGTCAAAACTCTGCCAATTTTTTTTTGGTAAGATTTGAACTTTATTAATAGAGCTTTGCTTTTCTCAGATCATAGATCTTAAGAAAACCTTTTTAGGGTTTCTCAATAGAGCTTTGCTCTTGTTAGATCTTAGATCTTAAGAAATCCTTTTCAGGGTTTCTTAACCCATTAACAGAGATTTGCTCTTTCAAATCATGTAGATTTATTGATCTGTCATAAAGGATTCTTAAGGGTTTGTTCATGGGTCATTAAAGATCACGGAATTTCAAATTCATTAAAAGCTTTGTTTTTTTTGGGTTCCCGATGAGTTACTTCATCTTCCTCGCAGAGCATGGCTCTTATAATTCTCGGGGCATTTTTTAATTCCCCTCATAATTGACTTTGACAAGTGTCACTTCTATCTGCAGAGCATTGCTCTCGAGGAGTTTAACTCCTCTGTCCCGAGGAACCTTTTTATTAAATGCGAAATCCTTTTTAGGATTTCCTTTCTTAATTGCACAGAATTAAATTCATTGAGTGATTTAATTAGCGCTTATTTCCTCCTTGGGGATATCAAGAGTCGTTTAAATCCCTTGTCTGTTTCAATAAGCTTTTTCTTAATCAGTCTGTCCACTAACTCTTACTGATTTTCCTTTTTAGAAGTTATGGATGCTCATATGTATGATCTCGACGAGATTATTTCCTATGGAGACATTCGCGCACTCGGCAGTTCCCAAAACCAAGAATTCACAAACGCCCAATGTGCTGAAATTATGGGTCGCTTTGATGCATACAATGATCGACTGCTTCCTCGCCGTTCCTCTCTCTTGAAGCTTATTGTGGGAGCGATCTGGGGAGCACTTCCTCAATTTTACGCCGGCATGCCGCTTAAGGCATTGGATGGCGCTGAAGATAAGGTTCACTCGGTGTACTTTATGGGCTTAATCTCAAAGAAACGGCGAGACAACCTTGTTGATATCCTGCATCAAGCTTTTCAGCAGGCGGCGATACTCGCTGCCTATCGAAGGGTGGAAGACATCAGTGGAGATCCTGACGCTTATGATCATGAAAGGATGCACACGAAGATGGTCCGAGAGGCCCAAAATTTTTTGGATGGCCTTACTTTTGAATTTCTCAATCCATGTCCTGGATTTGATGTCGTGCCTTTGTAAACACTTTAATGGTGTTTTTGTTTATTGTTTTCATTAATGTAGGCATTTTCTGAAGTATGAATAGCAAGATTTTTCGTTTCCATGTTTCTATTTTATGTATCAAACTTTTTCGCACATGCATGAATGGGTATGCCTTGGACGCTTAACTGAATGTGAACCAAATGTTCTCCTTACTGTCGCTTTCTTCTCTTTTTCTTTATTGCCGGCATGTTACCTTAGTAAGCGTAGCCTGTAGTTGATAAAGAACATTCTGTCTTGAACTCTTCGAGAGGTAGTGATGGTTTAGGAAGCAGGTTCAGATCTGCTGCCTAAGGCTTTTCAACTTTATGAGCTATGAGGGTCTCATAAAGACTTTTCTACCTACGAGTCGAGAGGATCTCACAGGTGTATTTTATCCTTAGGAATCGTGAGGATTCCTGAGTGTGTGTTCTTTTATAAGTCGTAAGGATCTTACAAGAGAGTTTCCTTCCTTACGAGTCGAGAGGACCCGTAAGTGATTGATGGGGTTGACATTATCCGCATTTCACGGAGTCAGGGGTTGCTCTGGGCATTTCCCACGGGGTCAGGATTGACATTAGCCGTGTTCCACGTGACCAGGATTTGCTCTGGATGCTTCCCACGGGCCAGGGTTGACATTAGCCGTGTTCCACAAGGACCAGGATCCGCTCTGGACGCTTCCCACGGGGTCAGGATTGACATTAGCCGTGTTCCACTAGACTAGGATTTGCTCTAGATGCTTCCCACGGGATCAGGATTGACATAGCCGTGTTCCGCAAGGACCAGGATCCGCTCTGGATGCTTCCCACAGGGTCAGGATTGACATTAGCCGTGTTCCACTAGACCAGGATTTGCTCGGGATGCTTCCCACGGGGTCAGGATTAATATTAGCCGTGTTCCGCAAGGACCAGGATCCGCTCTGGATGCTTCTCACGGGGTCAGGATTGACATAAGCCGTGTTCCGCAAGGACCAGGAACGCTCTGGACGCTTCCCATGGGGTCAGGATTGACATTAGCCATGTTCCACTAGACCAGGATTTGTTCTGGACGCTTCCCATGGGGTCAGGATTGACATAGTTGTGTTCCGCAAGGACCAGGATCCGCTCTGGACGCTTCCTACGGGGTCAGGATTGACATTAGCCGTGTTCCACTAGACCAAGATTTGCTCTGGACGTTTCCCACGGGGCCAGGATTGACGTTAGCCGTGTTCTGCAAGGACTAGGATTTACTCTGGATACTTCCCACGGGGTCAGGATTGACGTTAGCCGTGTTCCACTAGACCAAGATTTGTTCTGGACGCTTCCCATGGGGTCAGGATTGACACTAGCCGTGTTCCGCAAGGACCAGGATCCGCTCTAGACGCTTCCCATGGGGTCAGGATTGACATTAGCCATGTTCTACTAGACCAGGATTTCCTCTGGATGCTTCCCACGGGGTCAGGATTGACATAGCCGTGTTTCGCAAGGACCAGGATCTGCTCTGGACGCTTCCCACGGGGTCAGGATTGACATTAGCCGTGTTCCACTAGACCAGGATTTACTCTGGATGCTTCCCACAGGGTCAGGATTGACATTAGCCGTGTTCCGCATGGACCAGGATCCGCTCTGGACGTTCCCATGGGGTTAGGATTGACATAAGCCGTGTTCCACTAGACCAGGATTTGCTCTGGATGCTTCCCACGGGGTCAGGATTGACATTTCCCTGTTCCGCAAGGACCAGGATCCGCTATGGACGCTTCCCACGGGGTCATGATTGACATTAGCCGTGTTCCACTAGACCAGGATTTGCTCTGGACGCTTCCCACGGGGTCAGGATTGACATAGCCTTGTTCTGCAAGGACCAGGATCTGCTCTGGACGCTTCCCACGGGGTCAGGATTGACATAAGCCGTGTTCCACTAGACCAAGATTTGCTCTGGACGCTTCCCACGGGGTCAGGATTGACATTGCCGTGTTCCACAAGGACCATGATCCGCTCTGGACGCTTCCCACGGGGTCAAGATTGACATTAGCCGTGTTCCGCAAGGACCAGGATAGGTTGACTTTATCCGCATTTCACAGAGTCGGGGGTTGACTCTCGGTTGTCTGTGCACCGCCGAGTCATGGAACTGGGAATTGCCGCGGTTCCGCTTTGCTGATGTTGCGTCTGTTGTAATGAGACGAATGCTGAGATGATCTCTAGGCTGTTTGTGAACCGTCGAGACTTGGCTCCTTTCTCTGATGGAGCCTAGTGGGAAGGTATGGTTCCCTCTTTGTTTGTGCCCCTGGATTGTATACAGGGATCGATGTGAACTCACTTGTAGGGCAAATAGATTCACTTTATATATTTTTCTTTCCGCGATGCTCTATCATTTCATCTTTTATATCGCGAAAGTTGCGATTGCCCAATCATTTCGGCTATTTTTCGCGGTGCCCAATCATTTTGGCTATTTTTTTTATTTTTACTCGCTGCCTTTTATTGCGAGTTGCCCAACCATTTCGGATATTTTGTATGCATACATTTTTACTTGCTGATTTTATTGCAAGTTGCCCCATCATTTCGGCTATTTCGTATGCATTTGTGGATCGCTGACTTTTCACCGCGAGTTTGGGATTTGATACCGATTTAGGCATCAGCATCGCTACAACTGGGATATTGCCAGGAGCAAATCATCATTTTCCTTTGTCGATGTGGAACAAAGGTGGCTTAGTAGATAGGGTTAGGATCCTGTCGACTAAGACTTTTGACTTCATGAGCCGTAAGGGTCTCATAAAAGTATTTCTCCCTACGAGTCGTAAGGATCTCGTAGGTGCTTTTTCTCCTTAAGAATCGTGATGATTCCTAAGTGTATGGTCTCTTATAAGTCGTAAGGATCTTACAAGAGTGCTTTCTCCTTATAAGTCGAGAGGACTTACAAGTGTCTTTTGCCATATGAGCATATCCCCAGTCTTTGGTGGGACTTCATTAAGGAAATGTTTATTCGCGCCCATGGATTGTATACAAGGGTCAATATTGAACCGCTTGTAGGGCAGCATTGGAGGTTGTGATGGCTTATGAACAGGTTCAGATCCCCGTAGCTTAAGGCTTTTGAATCCTATGAGCCGTGAGGGTCTCAAAGGAGGGTTCTCCTTACGAGTCGTGAGGATCTCGCAAGTGTAATTTCTCCTTAGGAATCGTGGGGATCTCTAAGTGTGTTGTTCCCTTGTGAGTCGTAAGGATCTCATGCAGGTAGTTTCTCCTTACAGGGTCGAGAGGACCTTGCAAGTGTCTTTTAACGAGCTTGCGCCCTTTCGGGTTTTCACAAAACTCGCCGGTAGCCCTGCTGTTTTTACTCACGGAGCCTTTTCAGGTTTTCATCCGTGCCCATTTTGCTTATGGACATACCGTTTTCTTCTCTTTTTTATCATTATTTTTTTGTGTCAGCCTTGGGATGCTGCGATCCGTAGTAGTTTATCGACGTCTCGGTCAGTAGCCAGTTTTAGGACATAGTGGTCTATCGTTAGTTTAAGGACGTTTCAGTCCGTCGTTAGTTTAAGGACGTTTCGGTCCATTGCCAGTTTTAGGACATAGTGGTCCATCGTTAGTTTAAGGACGTTTCGGTCCGTTGTTAGTTTTAGGACATTTCGGTCCGTCGTTAGGTTAAGGACGTTTCGGTCCATTTGCCGGCTACTACTTATAGAGTTTGGGCTTAGGAAGATAGCGAGCGGACATAGGCGTCGTCATATATCGTTGACCTAGGCCGTGACTCGTCAGGCGTAGTATTTTGCAGGAAGCGACCGTTTATTAGCCTGAAAGGTCTTTCACCATGCATGTCTATGAGCAGATAGGCTCCACCCTCGCAAACTTTGTCTATGATGTATGGGCCTTCATAGTTCGGCTCGAATTTCCCCCGTTTGTCATGATTGGGGATCATAGGTCTTTTGACCACTGGCACGAGTTCGCCTTGGCGGAATGTTCTCGGCCTAATCAATCTTTCGTATGAGAGTGTCATCTTTGCTTTATAAGCCTATAGATTTTGTTGCGCCATGAGCCGGGTTTCATCAAGGGCATCGAGCTTCTCAAGCCAAAGATGAGCATTCTCTTCGTCCGTTAGCTCGTAATAAACTGCCACTCGTAGAGAGGGTAACTCTATCTCGAGGGGGAGCACCGCTTCTGTGCCGAATACCATTGCATACGGCATTGTGTTTGTGGCCGTTTTAAACGTAGTTCGATACACCCAGAGAGCCTCATGCAGTCTCTCGTGCCAGTCCCTCTTATTTCGAGACACCGTATTTTTCACGATCTTCGTCAAGGTCTTGTTGAAAGCCTCAGCTAGACCGTTAGCTCGGAGATTATAGACCGAAGAGTATCTCCAGTCTATATTATGCTGTTGTGCGAAACGACTGATCTTGTGGCTTCTATAGGCTGACCCGTTATCGGAGATAATCCGTCGCGGAGTGCCGAACCAATAAATGACGTGTGTCTTGAAGAAATGGAGGATATTCTCCGTCTTCAATTCTCTTAGCGGTATTGCTTCTGCCCACTTGGAGAAGTAATCAGTTGTCGCCAATATGAACCGATGTCCTCTGGATGATGCCGGTTCGATGGGCCCGATTATGTCAGTTCCCCACATTTCGAATGGCCAGCTAGCCACCGTTGGATGTAGTGGATTTGGATGCTGATGGATAAAGTCCCCTTGAATTTGGCACGAGTGGCACTGCTTCGCGTATTTGAGGCAGTCCTGGATCATCGCGGGACAATAGTAGCACATCCTTTTGATCTTCAGTTTCATCTTCGGCCCGGCTTGGTGAGAACCGCAGAGTCCGTCGTGAGTTTCTTGGACGACTCTCCTTGCCTCTTCAGGTCCCAGTCATCTTAGCCATAGAGAATCAAATGACCTCTTATACAGAGTATCATTGACGAAGGCAAAAGATAGAGCTCGTTTCATGAGCTGATGTCTCGAGGATGCATCTTCAGGTGTTCGACGGGATTTGAAGTAGTCTGTAAAGACTTCTCTCCAATCTTTAGCCTTTTCCTGGTCTTTTATTTGTAGGACCGTTTGTTTGGTAGCTCCCTTTTCTTCGGATGATTCTGGAGATATTTCTGCCGGGGCAAGAACCCGTAGCTTTGCACAACGATCTTCACGTCATCGAGGTTCTCGTCGGCCAGTTCTTTAGCGAGCTTGGATAATGCATCCGCTTTGCTGTTTTCTTCACACAGTATACTTTCCAGCATGTAGGAGGGAATTTGAGTTAGCAGTTGCTGCACTCTCTCGCCGTACTTCACCAGCTCTGGCTTGCACGTTTGATAGTCGCCGTTTACTTGGCTAACGATCAGCTGGGAGTCTCCGTATTTGAGGAGATTCTCAATTCCCATGTCGATGGCGATCTCAAGACCTGCTATCAAAGCTTCATATTCGGCTTCATTATTCGTCCTCGGCTCTGTTAAGGAGAAGGCAAAGCGCATTATCCCTCCTTGTGGAGTCACGAAGATGAGGCCCACCCCCGGATTTGATTATGGGGGTGCTTTGTTTGCGCTTCTTCATGGAAGATGCTCCATCGAAGTAGAGTTCTCACCAGGTATCATTCTCTCTTCTTTCCCCGTCGATCGTGTCAAACGCGTGCTCGTCGGGCAATTCACAGTTCAAATGAGAATCGACAGGTATTGGATGTTCAGTGAGGAAATCGGCAATGGCCTGGCCTTTTACCGCCTTGAAGGGGCGGTAAGTTATCGAGAACTCCATCAAGAGCAGGGCCCACTTAGCGAGTCGTCCTATTAGTATGGCTTTTGACATCAAGTATTTGAGAGGATCCACTTTTGATATGACGTGGACCTCATGTGCCAAAGCATAGTGTCTGAGCTTCGTTATCGCGAAGATTAACACCATGCAGTGTTTTTCAATGGGGAAGTAGTTGCTTTCTGCCCCCAGGAGAACTCGACTAAAATAGTAGAAGGCTCTCTCCTTCCCTTGGTCGTTCTCTTGTGCCCATAATGCTCCTAATGAACCTTCAAGGGAAGTCATATACAGAATGAGGGGTTTTCCCTTGACTGGAGCGGTTAGCACCAGAGGATTCTGTAGGTATTGCTTGATTTCGTCGAGCGCGCTTTGGAATTTGCTATCCCAGACGAAAGGGGTTCCCTTCTTCATCAGGTGACTGTAAGGACGGCATTTTCCGGAAAGATTGGCTATAAATCGCCGGATATACGCGAGCTTTCCTTGGAGAGACCGCAGTTGTTTGAGAGTCCTTGGTGGAGACATTTCCATGATCGCCTTGATCTTCGAGGGGTCTATCTCGATGCCTCGGTGTCGGACGACGAATCCTAGGAACTTGCCCGAGGAAACTCCGAATGCGCATTTGAGAGGGTTCATCTTCAAGTTGTATTTCCGAAGACGCTGAAACACGATGCTCAGATGCTCTAAATGTTCCTCTTATGATTTGCTTTTAACTACGGGGTCGTCAATATAGCATTTGACGATTTCATGTATGAGGTCATCGAGGATCTTCGTCATGGCCCTATGATAGGTGGCACCGGCGTTCTTTAGACCGAAAGGCATCACCTTGTAGCAGAATATGCCCAAAGGGGTCCGGAAAGCGGTATGCTTCTGGTACTCGCGATGCATCTTTATCTGATTGTATCCTGATGAGCCGTCAATAAAGGAGAAAACTTCGTGAGTGGACGTATTGTCTATCATCAGCTCAGTGACCGGTACTGGAAAGTCGTCCTACGGGCAAGCTTTGTTGAGATCCCGAAAGTCCACGCATATGCGAACCGTCCCATTTTTCTTCATCACTGGGATGATGTTGGCAATCCAATCAGGATACTAAACCTTTTAGATGAAGCCGGAGTCGATTAGCTTTTTGACCTCGGCGTTGATACTCATCTCAAGCTCGAGCTGCATTCTTCTCGGCACTTGTTTCACTGGCTTGATGTTCGGAGATATCACCAATTCATGGACGGCTATTTCTGGATCCAATCCGGGCATCTCTGAATAGTTCCATGCGAAGCAGTCTTAATACTGCATGAGCATATCTTTGAGCGTAGCCACTTTTTCTTCAGACAATAGCTCACTGACGAACGTCGGCCGTGGGTTGTTTGTCGTTCCCAAGTCGATTTTTCTGAGGTTAGCTGCAGTAGTATGTATCCTATCTTCTAGCTCTTTTGGCGCCGGTGGAAACTCGGAGATCACCTCGTCATCATCATTTTCGAAGCACCAGGGGACATCAGCCATATCTTCACATATTCCTTCTCCTGACATCGTTATCATGTGACAGGTGCGAGCTCACTTCCAAGACCGATGTTGGTCCGACTCTACTCTCGTGGCTTTCGGTTCATGCTTCTGCGGCGGGGTTACCCTCCAACTGCTGGATAAAGCGAACTTGCCTTGCTGATACTGGTCTTCTACCCAGTCTTTAAATATGAAGCAGTCTTCGAGAGAATGTCCTATCGCTTGGTGATAGGAGCAATAGTCCGGTGAAAGACCTCGCCTGCTTGCTCGGGGTGCTTGGACTCCGGGAGGGTAATCATCTGATGTTTTATGACAAGATCGAGTATCTTCATTGTCTTGTCTTGGGAAAAAGAATACGCTCGACCCATCTTTTTTATAAGAGACGAATCTTGGTTTCTCGATTCTCGATCGCGTGGCTTTTTCGACCCACTTTGCCGCCGTCGAACATTTTTTTCCGTTCTTTAGTTTGTTTTTACCTCTGCGTCGGGTCTTCTGTATAACGGGCTGGCGACGAAGGGCATCGTCATTTTCCGTAGCCTGCTGAAGGAGGCGCTGCGTTCTGGCTTTCTCATAGATGGACATTTCGTGATTATGATCGTCTCGAACCTTTTGACCTGCTTCCCTTATAAGCTTGTCCATCTGTTCCTCGAACGACGGACTTGGCATTTTCACGGCGGGAGCTCGTTTTGGTTTAGGGTTAGCATCTTCCCATAGGGCATCTCCTTCTTCATCGAAGTCATGTATGACGTAGCAGCCGTGGAATCGCTCCCGTTTCTTGGATCAGATATATCCAAGCCCGATCGCTTCCATTCTCCTGATGGGCAATTTTCGCTGAGTACCAGGGACGTTCTAGATCCTGTCGTAGAACTGAGCTTATCGAGCAGTCTGCTTAAGGGGTACGCCTTGGCCGCTCAACAGCCTTTCAATCCTTCTGTGTAGTATCTAGGCAGACGGATGGGCTGAAGTCGATCAAGTGTAGAATCGTCACCATGCCAAATTTCTTTCTCCAGTTTGGTTTCCGTTGTTCAATAAAAGAGGATCGCCTTTTCATCTTTTCGCCTGGAAGGGACGTAGAATGTCTGCAGTTCCTGCACATTATAGGTATCAAGTGCGTCGAGTTCTTTGTAATGCTCTTGTGGAACCATGGCGATTTGCAAACTCCGATCATCAACAAAGGCTTGTATCAATGGCCGAGCAGAGAATACGGCATTGACCTCATCTTCCGAGTCGCTGCCGAAGACCAGGATAGGGGTGGACAGTCCCGGCTTGTTGTATTGAGGCGGCCCTGAATAAACTATCTCTTCTTCCTCCTCAGTATCACTCCCGAAGACCAGAATAGTAGTGATAGCTTTGTTCTTGCCCTCCAGTTTGCGACATCTTTCTGTGTCTTCGAAATCTGGTAAGAAGTACTTGGCATTTTCATATTTGCGGACTTCGTTCACGGAGAATGGGTTTAGTTCCCCCGTCACAGTGTACTCGAGACCATCTTTGAAATATTTCATACACTGATGTTGTGTAGAAGGGATAATGTTGTACTCGTGTAACCAGGCCGGCCGAGCAAAGTGTTATAGCAGGTCTTAGCGTCAATGACGTGAAATTTGATGTCCATGATTAGCAGCCCTAAGCGCAGTGTCAGTATCACAGACCCGAGCGTCCGTGATGACTGGGAGTCAAAACCGGAGACGGTGATTTTATCACGGGCGAGATGCTAAAAGCTTATGCAGATTTCCTTCAATACTCTTACATTGAGGAGATTGACGGAGGACCCATTGTCAACCAGGATTTTGCCTATCTTGATATCATGACAGTATCCGGAGACATAAAGGGAACGGTTATGCTCACACGTCCCGAGGAGGAGGTCTTCATCGCTGAAGGTGATATCGGCCGTGCGTACTTCTTCCAACTCGTCCTTCATCTTTTCTTCGGTGAGGAAAGCTTGGAATTGTTCGGGATCTTGTAGCACCTTGATCAGCGAATTTCTCGCCTCTTTAGATAGCAGAAGGGCATCGAGAATGCTGAGCTGCGAAGGTAGCTTCCTCAAGTGTGCCAGAACGTTGTAATCCACCTAACTTTTCTTGGGCGGGTCCTTGGTTGCCAGCTCTTCGATGAATCGATCATCGAGTGCGATATTTTCAGGGATCTTTTCTTTCCCCTTATCCTTTTTATTTGATCCCTTGTTCGTGTTGGAGATAGTGCCCTCAGAGTCAATTATTGGATCACAGGCACGTGATTGCAATGATTGAGGGAGGACCTATCCCGGTAGGACAGTCTTACTCGAGATGATAGTATGCTATCTGGTTTATCTTTATCATCGTGTACTGCTTTAGGTGACCTGACATGTCGCTATTACACGTTGATAGAGCCCCTAGGATTCTTGCTTGACTGCCAGCAGTATGATGGCGATCATATACGTGGGAGCTGGTGGTCTATAAGCACATCCTTAAAAGGTCCCTAGTCGTAGGAGTTTCGAGACAGGGCATCGATACTCCGTTAGTAGACTAGTGTATACAGTCGAGACCCCGACGAGGGGCGGTGGCCGGTCTCACAAGCCACTGGTGTCAGTTGGTTCACCTAAGATGTATACAGGTGCTCATTGGGTTATGAGTACACCGGACAGGACTCGCCGGGAACCTGCTAGTTGGTCTTATACCAGATGTCAGATAGCAGTTCCCTGGTGACATGTGTACAGGTTAGTTCATCGACCTGAGATCGTCATTTGTCTCGTGTGAGTTCCCACTGTGCTTTGATTACTACCCTACCACGGCTCAAAGGAGTCGTGCAAACAGGTTTTAGTTGGGTACAGTCCCGAGCCACATGGAGGCAGTGAGCGGATCTGCAGGGGTTCGTCTCTCCCGGTATTGGGGGTGAGGTCGCGCTGTGTCTAGGAGAGCCATTACACAAAGCCCTCGGCCGAGGCAGGAGATTTACTGGTAGGTATTCCAGTAGTATCTCAGGGTGTTCTGGGCTACGCTCCGACACGACTTGTACCGCTTTTGGGGGTCTGACTTTTACCAACCCCCTAGGCCCGCCATGCGATACTCATAGACGAACGGACCAGACTGTACGGATATTGTCACTGACAGGCTCAGTTGGGTGTCGGGGTGAGCTTCCTCATCGACGTCCCATATGGTCAATACCTGGTGGCCCGTCACGTATTGGCTTATACCTCTGACGTGCTAGTGGTTAAATCCACAGCCAAGGTATTGACGAGTCTTTAGAGTCCACCACACTCAGTTACTCAAGTTTCGGGCGAAACGCTGTAGAGGCCGTATGGAGATATGGCAGGGTTCGATCAGATACGTGCGGTATTGCACGGATCGTGATCGGACAGTTTTTACTAGCCGGCTTTGGCTTAAGCCGGATTCTAGTATTTGATAGTGTAGTTTTGTCTCTTTGCATTTGTGTTCAGTCGGAATACAGATGCGGGTGTGTATGCACAGTATTGGGGTTTTCCTGTAATTTATTACGGGACCAGTTTTCTGGAGTTGCCAGTTTGCATTCCGTCCCGGCCGGTTTTCCTTTGTTCTTTCCCGGCCGGACTTTTCCGATGGAGGGTGTTATTTGCAAGTTTGCAAATAACATTTTGTGGAGGTTTTTCTTGCAAAAGGATTTGTTATGATAACATCTTTAGATTCCATTCTTTTCCATCATCATTATATTCTTTTTCCATCACCTTTTCTTGGATTGATTGTGATTAGAATTGGATGTTAAGTTGATGTAAGATTGTTATCATGAAGCTTTGGATATGGTCACCTTTCTTTTGCTCCTACACTCACCTCCCTTTGCATTATGTTTTCTTTGCTCCACCATTCTCATTTCTCACTTGATAATATGATAAGTTTTCATGAGAGAAAAAGAAGAGAGAAAAAGAAAATGAGAGCTTCATCTTGAGAGTTTCTTCTTGATCTCATTTTCTTGCTAGAAAAATGCAAGCACCATTTTTCTATTCTTTGATTCCTCCATCATGGCAACTTCAAGAACCCTAAAGAGACAAGTTCACTACACTATTCTATAGCAAGCCTTGGACGCGTCGGCTAGCCAACTTCGCGCCCGAGTTGCCTCGGTCAAGAGGCGGGAGCCCGTAAAAGATTCCGGCTACGTGGTGCCCTTTCCGACGAGCGAGGAGGTGACGGAGATTCCGCGGGAGATCGGAGTGGAGACGAAGACCGAAGGACACGGATCGCTTGGTATATCTTCTTACCCTATCTCTCTAGTTAGCTAGTATATGTTAATGGTTTCGATCCGGGTAATTGTCCGCGGTAGCGCCGGTTTTCGAGCAAGGAAAAATTTTTTATTCCGCATTTTGGCCTCGAGTACGAGGCCGGGGCGCTGCCGTGGCGCAACATGGTATCAGAGCCACGCCATTAACTTAGCCTAGCTTGTGCTAACGTGTTTAGAACTCGATCGAACAAAAAAAAAATTGCAAAAACCGCATTTTTCTTCACATCAGTTTCTGTCGAAATTTTTTGAAGTCTAAAAATTTTTCAGGTTGTTTCAGAATGATGTGTAGGACATAACAAGAGCTCTGGGAAAATTTGGACTCATGAATAGTAAAAGTCACCGCGGAAGAGCGGCCAAAGCCATGCTTTGGCCGCGCTTCCGCCGCGTGTTCTACTGTTCAATCACCCAAATTTTTCCAGAATGTTCCTGTGTTGAAAATCTGGTTTTTGGAATGTTAATTTTGGGCCCAGTATTTCTGTGAGTGCTACAGTATTGCTTGGGGGCCCACTTGGTAATTTTGATCGATCGGATAATTTTAAACACATTAGTTCACAGTGTTTACATTATATCTGCGACCGTGAATGTCACTCGATCGGTAAATCCGGTCTAACTGCTATAGCCCGGTTAGACGGATTTGCGAACGTGACTTTCACGTTGATGTTCTATGTTTATGCTGTGATGTTGCGGACCGGTCGTGGGGGATAGCCTGGTTGCAATCTAATACAGTGCTGTTGTATTATGTACATTTGATATTGCGGGGCGAGCGTCCGACATGTGGACTGCCGTCACTGCCTGTTTGTATTATTCTTTTGGGGCACGACCTGGTTGCGGTCGATGTACCCGGTGTATGTATATTTTACTTTCTGTACTAGGGTTGCCCCGCGGTGGGGTGCACGGATAGCCGGGTTCTGGAAGGCAACGGGCCCGCATCTCAGGGCATTGAGACGGAGGGGGCTTCAGTCCAGGATTGGCGGGCTATTCGCCGCACTCGTAGGGGGTACAGGTTGACCCAGGAGGGGTGCACAAGTTACCGGATTCCGTGAAGTGCTGGGTGGTCCATTCACGGTACTGAAGGGGGCTGCCTCGCTTCAGGTTTTGGCGGGTGACTTGCCGCGCCCGTAGGGGTCTAGGATTTCATTGCACAGGCTATCCACACGACCAGGGGAACGTCGGGTTTCAGCAGCGGCTCTGTGAAACCCGGGGCTTCCAGATATCTGTATTGTTCTGTGATGCTGTACATTTCTGTGATGTTGCTTTTTATTCACGCCTTGAGCGAAATACTATATATTGGTATATATATATTAGTAGATGTTGTATATGTTTTACATCCGCGCTAGTCCAGTCCCCGCTCTGCCGTTAGTTAGCTAACCTAACGGGTGATGACGGGACCCAGTGGCGAATGCGGATGGCATATACGTACGTCAGTATATTTTCGTTCTTTGTGGTGTGATCATTTGATGGGACTGCGTTGATTCGGATCAATGCAAGATAAACAAACCTATTCTGATGTTGTTGGAACACTTTTTCAAAAAAGCTGTTATTGCAAGGACGTTCACTTTTGTTTTGCATCGTGGTATTCATTTGGAATATCCTGCTCCTCAGTCGACGAGGCAAGGGCCGAGATCCCTTCACCGGGAGTGACCCCTTGGACAGAAGTTTCCGTCAGGGCAATAACTTCACTATAGCCGATTACTTTTGCTTTGCATCGTGGTATTCAGTTGGAATATCCTGCACCTCATTCTACGGGGAAAGAGCCGAGATCCTTTCACCGGGAGTGACCTCTTTAGTAAAGGTTTTCGTCACTATATTTTATAAAAGGCTATGCAGTTCCTTCAACGATATCAAGTTCATTACGTTAAAGGTTTTTCGCCAAAAACCATTCGTAGCCCTCCGTCATTTCTTATGGGTATTATTTAGTATTCGTGCTGCGTTTGTTGACTCCGTCAAGGCGTAGTGTACGGTAGCTAAGTGGTGCTTGTTTGTTGCATAAGTGGGATTGGTTATGACAGTCGTGCGGCCTTGTTGACTCCGTCAAGGGCACGTACGGGTGGGTTTAATGCAATCCAGATAATGACGGGTTGAACTTGACTAGGACTCTTTGATTTGTTGACTCCGTCAAGGTCACTTGAGTCCTAGGGGTAAAAATCACATCGGGAGTTTCAAAAGAACTGAAACTTGCCAGGCATGCGCATACCTTCTGGAGTGTGGTGACGTGAGTGGATTCCGTCACGTTATCATGCGATGATAGTTGGATCCCGATTCCCACTGATGAGTTGGTTTACTCCTCGGGTGATCCCGACTAATTCTTCTTTCAGGTTTGGAGGAGAATTTGAGGTACAGTGGGAGGTTTCCTGATTAGATAAATTGGTAACCATTCTGATCTAGGTTAGAATGCACGCTGAGTGTTTCTTTTCTCTCTCTCTTTGGCTGCGACCATTGACCCGACCCTGGACTATGACTCAGTGACCAAGTTAACCGAACCTTCTTAACACAGGCTTTTGGATTGTCTGAGTTGCAGACCTCATTGCCACTCCTACTTTTACCCTTTTCTCCAGGACACCCCGCATTACTGCGAACGTCCACTTCCATTGGACAAAACCATCGTATGGTTATATACGAACTCGAAGGACTTCGAGGATGGTTTCTGGTTCTAGAGAAAACGGATAGGACTATTCAGTTGTCTTTTCTTTTCACCTTCTCTCAGGTTGCGAGTACTCCTTGGCTTAGGAGTAGTACACCTATTACGCAAATTGGATAGTCTTCTTCCAAACCTTAGGCTGGTGCCGACCGGTAGGGAATGAAGAAAACCAATTAGCATAACGATGGTGTGCAGAAGGTATTAAGTTAAGACAAAATAAAGGGATTAGTAGGAGGGCAAAGTAAATTGCGACTGATATTCATGACCAAACCAAGTATTTCTTCGCCAATCCTAAATCACCTTTGTATTTCTCCAGAACACTCCGTGTCACTACGAAGATCCACAGTTTATTGGATACTCCATCGTATGGTTATATACGAACTCGAAAGGAACTTGTTCCAGTTCGGGGATGGATTCTGGTTCAGGAGAAATAGGAATAAAGTACATTCGGGTGTCTTTTATCTTCACCTTCTCTCGCGCTGCGAGTGCTCCTAGGACTAGGACAGTACACCCATTATGCTTATTGGATAGTCTTCTTCCTAACCATAGGCTGGTGCCGAACGGTAGGGAAGGAAGAAAACCATTTGGCCTAAAGGGGTGTACAGAAGGTAATGACTAAAGACACAGAAAGGGATTTAGAAAGATGGCAAAGAATTATACGGTTACAGTTGTGAATCTGGATAATGGAAGAGGCATTACTAGGAATACCAGCATACCCCGACGAAACATTTTAATGTTTCAGTTTCACTGTGTGATGTTAAAAGAAAACTGATTTCCCGATTAGACACTTACTCCAGGGTATGTATTTACCAGGTTGGATTCTCACATCTGTATGGTTTTACAGATGATGAGTGGGAGTAAGTTATTGGGAATTGGGTGATCATCCTCATTATATCGGGATTCGTTGTAATCGGTGATATTTGAGGAAGTCACCTGGGTTGTTTGCCGGTCGGCAAATATTTGGTTATGAATATCCGCTGTCGTGCACCAATTTCAAATTGATATATCTGTACGTCTATTTTCATAGAGTGAGATATACCTTTTGATATTATGTCGATGACATTTACCTATATCAGTGGATGGTTAGGTAAGGAGCATTAAACAGCGGTGTAATTCTTCTTAACCATAAGTACAGTTTTCAACCTACGACACACAGTGAAAGAGTTGTTAGACTCAGCGGACTTATACAGAGTATTGTATGTTGTCCAGTGTCCATTAGGACAGAGGGGTTGGTCCTCATACTATACTCTGTTTACTTTTAACTTCTCTAGTTCTTAGACATGTGCTTCGTGGAAACACAGGGTCTGAGTTTTTGAGGAGTTATTGGTATAAGAATAGAGTAGAGAACCAGGTATTGCAAGTATCGGGATTCTTCAAGGTGATCGAAGATGTAGATACTTGTGTATGGTATTCAGTTGATAGTAATGAGAACTTGCTTCTCTTTCAGGTTACTCATAATTGGAAGCATTCCTAAGTTGAGTAACGCTGATCGGCCTCCTTCCATTTAGTTGACATGCACTGGAGACAGCTGCATGATTTGAATCTGGTTCAATTAAATCAGTGCCTCTGGTTCTATATTGGATATAGAACAGTTCATATCTTAACGATGTTAAGGTACGGGGAGTTGTCCGGCTTATGCTTAAAACCAGACTCCGGATAACTCAAGGCACGTTTCTGTAATGGCTGTTTGTGGGTTGACCCAGGCTATGACGAGGGTTGACTTTCTACCATCTGGCAGATCAATAGAAATATTGTTCTAGACTCGCCACAGTTTTATTAAAAATGGATTTTTTCAAAACCAGCAGTGGGAGTATGGTAGAACTAGAAGTGATCCCAGAACCGCAAACGATTACTGAAGATTTAATAAGGAACCTAAAGATTCAATCTGATTTGACATTCCATTGGCCACTCCGCAGATAAGGTGGGTAACTTCAGGCACCCGAGAGGTACTCCGGTAGCCTCAAGGACGGTGACAGGGAAGTTCTTGTTTACCCACACTTGCCATTGTTGTTGTTCCAGGCTGCGAGACCCGGCAGGAAGATGAGTATAGCGTCGTTCTAAACTAGCTTTAGAAGTGCACGTCTATATGACTCTGGCAGAAGGTTGTCGTAGTCAGTGGGAGCAGCAGAAGCAATGGTGGACATCTGGCTTATGTCTATTTATAGACTAAAGCAGATATAGCGGAGTTAGATCATCTGTTTCTGATGTGACAGTCATGGGTTTGACGTCACCAGAATAGGGGATGGATCTGTTGAGAAGGTAGTAGGAAGTGATATTCCTATACTACGATCGGTTATACTTTGGTCGTCACACAGTGTTTTCTCCATATGGGAGTTGGATATTATATCAGACATACTGGTTACTAGACCTATGGTTTTAGATCTAGATTTGGGTGGTTTCCCAATCAGGGTACCTTGACAGCATTCTATGAGTATTTAGAATGGACGACTCCTGGCATGGTAGTGTACCTGCAGGTAATGGAGTCACCCTCTCTAAAGGTGTCTTACAGACTAAAGGGGAGAGGGATATGCATGATTGACAGATCACTTGCTTAGGCAATTGAGTCAATCATGAGATGTCAAGTACCACACCAGATGTTGTTCTTGCACTAGATGCAATAAGTTGATATTGATCCAATCCTGGAGGAACAGTCGGAAGCAGTTTTAGAACATAAGTGAATGTTCTAGGGATATGATAACGGCTGCCTCTTTTAGGAGACGGTTATCACTCCAGGCTTCCAAGGTGACATGGACGACAAGGAGGTTGTCAGAGTTATAGTTCTCCCTCTGACGAGGGGCAGTATTTTGGACAGGTGGTCCAAGGCAATACTGAGGGAGGCATGGCGCAGGATACTGATTAAGTTCGGTTGATGATAAAGTCTAAGAAGTTTGGATTTGGAGTTCATTTATGAGCTAGGTCCCATCAGACATCCAGACATTCTAAGACAGGTATTGCTCATTTCGGGAGATGGCTTTCTCCGCGAACTTGAGATATAGAGAGACATAGAAAGAAACTTCACAGCTGATCCACTCACTGAGGCTATTCCTCGAACGCAATAGTTTCGCAAACGGGTTTTGTGAGACTGACTAGTAGAGGAGTTGGGTGTTCGGTATCACACGGGCTGTGAGTATGCGGCATCGCAATAATTAGCCTTGAGTGCAAGTGGGAGATTGTTGGAGATAGTGCCCTCAGAGTCAATTATTGGATCACAGGCACGTGATTGCAATGATTGAGGGAGGACCTATCCCGGTAGGACAGTCTTACTCGAGATGATAGTATGCTATCTGGTTTATCTTTATCATCGTGTACTGTTTTAGGTGACCTGACATGTCGCTATTACACGTTGATAGAGCCCCTAGGATTCTTGCTTGACTGCCAGCAGTATGATGGCGATCATATACGTGGGAGCTGGTGGTCTATAAGCACATCCTTAAAAGGTCCCTAGTCGTAGGAGTTTCGAGACAGGGCATCGATACTCCGTTAGTAGACTAGTGTATACAGTCGAGACCCCGACGAGGGGCGGTGGCCGGTCTCACAAGCCACTGGTGTCAGTTGGTTCACCTAAGATGTATACAGGTGCTCATTGGGTTATGAGTACACCGGACAGGACTCGCCGGGAACCTGCTAGTTGGTCTTATACCAGATGTCAGATAGCAGTTCCCTGGTGACATGTGTACAGGTTAGTTCATCGACCTGAGATCGTCATTTGTCTCGTGTGAGTTCCCACTGTGCTTTGATTACTACCCTACCACGGCTCAAAGGAGTCGTGCAAACAGGTTTTAGTTGGGTACAGTCCCGAGCCACATGGAGGCAGTGAGCGGATCTGCAGGGGTTCGTCTCTCCCGGTATTGGGGGTGAGGTCGCGCTGTGTCTAGGAGAGCCATTACACAAAGCCCTCGGCCGAGGCAGGAGATTTACTGGTAGGTATTCCAGTAGTATCTCAGGGTGTTCTGGGCTACGCTCCGACACGACTTGTACCGCTTTTGGGGGTCTGACTTTTACCAACCCCCTAGGCCCGCCATGCGATACTCATAGACGAACGGACCGGACTGTACGGATATTGTCACTGACAGGCTCAGTTGGGTGTCGGGGTGAGCTTCCTCATCGACGTCCCATATGGTCAATACCTGGTGGCCCGTCACGTATTGGCTTATACCTCTGACGTGCTAGTGGTTAAATCCACAGCCAAGGTATTGACGAGTCTTTAGAGTCCACCACACTCAGTTACTCAAGTTTCGGGCGAAACGCTGTAGAGGCCGTATGGAGATATGGCAGGGTTCGATCAGATACGTGCGGTATTGCACGGATCGTGATCGGACAGTTTTTACTAGCCGGCTTTGGCTTAAGCCGGATTCTAGTATTTGATAGTGTAGTTTTGTCTCTTTGCATTTGTGTTCAGTCGGAATACAGATGCGGGTGTGTATGCACAGTATTGGGGTTTTCCTGTAATTTATTACGGGACCAGTTTTCTGGAGTTGCCAGTTTGCATTCCGTCCCGGCCGGTTTTCCTTTGTTCTTTCCCGGCCGGACTTTTCCGATGGAGGGTGTTATTTGCAAGTTTGCAAATAACATTTTGTGGAGGTTTTTCTTGCAAAAGGATTTGTTATGATAACATCTTTAGATTCCATTCTTTTCCATCATCATTATATTCTTTTTCCATCACCTTTTCTTGGATTGATTGTGATTAGAATTGGATGTTAAGTTGATGTAAGATTGTTATCATGAAGCTTTGGATATGGTCACCTTTCTTTTGCTCCTACACTCACCTCCTTTTGCATTATGTTTTCTTTGCTCCACCATTCTCATTTCTCACTTGATAATATGATAAGTTTTCATGAGAGAAAAAAAAGAGAGAAAAAGAAAATGAGAGCTTCATCTTGAGAGTTTCTTCTTGATCTCATTTTCTTGCTAGAAAAATGCAAGCACCATTTTTCTATTCTTTGATTCCTCCATCATGGCAACTTCAAGAACCCTAAAGAGACAAGTTCACTACACTATTCTATAGCAAGCCTTGGACGCATCGGCTAGCCAACTTCGCGCCCGAGTTGCCTCGGTCAAGAGGCGGGAGCCCGTAAAAGATTCCGGCTACGTGGTGCCCTTTCCGACGAGCGAGGAGGTGACGGAGATTCCGCGGGAGATCGGAGTGGAGACGAAGACCGAAGGACACGGATCGCTTGGTATATCTTCTCACCCTATCTCTCTAGTTAGCTAGTATAGGTTAATGGTTTCGATCCGGGTAATTGTCCGCGGTAGCGCCGGTTTCCGAGCAAGGAAAAATTTTTTATTCCGCATTTTGGCCTCGAGTACGAGGCCGGGGCGCTGCCGTGGCACAACAGTTCGCTGG
Organism: Agapanthus africanus; assembly: GCA_030015575.1. Lineage (NCBI taxonomy): Eukaryota > Viridiplantae > Streptophyta > Magnoliopsida > Asparagales > Amaryllidaceae > Agapanthus > Agapanthus africanus. The sequence continues at coordinate 138,871,462 of JASDDO010000026.1, forward strand.
TCCGAGATTCTTTTTAGGTAATGTGCGATTGCGCAGCTGAATGTTCTCGCAGCTCTTCGGTTCTTCCTCTTTTCCTGAGGTGGATTCTTTGAAGAGAGGGCCAAGAGCTATTTCTTCACCAGAATCGCTCCCAAATGTGAGAACTTGCGATCCCCCAGCGTCGACCATGTGACAGTTGCCGGTCGTTCTTTTGCGCTCCTCGGTCGTATTTTTTTGCTCCAGACGAGTTTTGCGTTTCATCCGCGTGAAATGTTTTCGGTGATCAACATATCCCTGCCACCAGCTTTTAAAAGCGTTGCACTCTTCGGTGGGGTGCGCAATCTTTCAATGATATAAGCAGTAGCCAGGATGTGTATCCGCTTCATCAGGAGTGTTTCCTTCAGAGGGTGGTAGCCTCATTCCCATCGATATGGCTTTGGCGAACCTTTTCCTCGTCTTGAACCTGCTTTTATTTGCGGCGGATGTACTTTGGTGGGAGTTTTTCGACCCTTTCGTCCAGTCGCCGGTATTTGGTCTTTTCAAATATGGCCATCTCGCGCTCTCGATCAGCTTTGCTTTTGAGAAGGGCTTCGTTCAGGAATGCATCAATCATTTCGTCTGATGGTCCTATAAGTTCTGGCTCAGGATCTGCCCCCAGTTTCTCTGCGTAAGGAGCCTCTTCATCGTCTATCGACGAGTGAGAGATCATATGGCAGCTTTCCACATAATCTTCAGGCTCATCCGAAGAGTCTTCTCTATTGTCATCATCTCCGTCCTCAAGGACGTGGCTGAGAAATTCTTGGAGTGTGATTGGGGTCCGCGCCTTCTGGTTATATTCTTCCAGCGCATCGATATATTTTTGCAGGTCCGTGCGCTCATCACTAAGCTTCACGGGCTTTTTGGTCTTCTTCATCTCCTTCGAAGACTTTGACGGCTGGGTGTGAGCGCTTTGACTATCACCGCCAATCTTTGAAGTTGGACGCGGCTTCAGCATTCTTTCGATGACTTTGGGTTCCAATGGATTTTTCCATCTGATTGCCGGGCATGTTTGGAGATCCTTCAGCATTCTTTTTGTCTTGGCTGAAAGAACGACCTCCCATGGAGCTTCTTCGACAAAAGAGCATGATGCCCCCGGTGTGTCTCCCCTTTTAAGAGCATGCGGTTGAGGCGGACTTACTTTCCACTTCTCGGACAGGGCGAATTTGCCCTGTTGGTATTGATCTTCAATCCAGCCTTTAAAGATGAAGCAATCTTCAATCGGATGGCCAATCGCTTGGTGATAGGGGCAATAATTGGGATTATTAGCCTCACCGGATTGCAATGGGCATTTCGGATTTAGCAAATTAATGAGCCTGTTGCGCATCGCCAGCTCGAACAATCTCCTCGTTTTGTCCCGGGGAAACGAATAAGGGCGCTTTATTTTCTCATTATAGAATTGCCGTCTCTCTTCTAGGCGATCAGTTAATTTTGGACCACTGGGCTGCTGTTGAGCATTGGCGATGAAGGTCACTTTTCCTTTCCCATTTTCATTCCGCGGCTCCAGCTTCGAAGAGGAAGGCCTGTGGCCCATCTGGTCCATTTAGGCCAGTTTGTCAATCAGGGATTGGAAGGTGGTGGGCTTGAAAACATCATGAACTGGGAGATGGTCTCCTGCGGATCAAGAGTACCCACGAACATGCCTACTGCCGGCGCTTCTTCGATGCGCTGCTCATATTTCGACCATAAATTCCGCCACCGTATTGCGTACTGGACCCAAGTTTCACCTGGCTTCACCTTGGCGTTAATCAATGCGGTGATCGGGGTGCGCTCGCTAGCACTTGCAAAACGCTGGGTAAACAGCAACTTCATCTCTGCAAATGTCTTGACAGAGTCGTTCGGGAGTTCTGAGTACCATTCGAACGCTGTCTCCGACAAGCTGCCAACAAACTGGCGTAGCAGCAGTTTATCATCACCTCCAGTATTACCGCACAAGGCTCTAAATTGAGCAACGTGCTGATGCGGATTTCTCGTCCCCTTATATATGTGGAATTTAGGGATCGTATATCCCGGCGGGTACCTTATTTGGTCATACCAGCCCAGATAGGGTCGTCCAGTTTTAACAATTTGCCCAGCCGCTTCATTCGCCTGATGAGCTCGTATTTGCTGAGCGATGTAATCATCTATAGCGGCCTTGGAGATGGTCTCCTCCTTGGCTGCTGAAAGAGCCGGAGGAGGGTTCAATGTCTCCCCTTTGTCGTATTCAACGATAATCGGGGGGTCTTAAGCTGGAGGTTCCGGCTGTAACATCATCCAGGCCATGTCTTGGAACAAAAGATCCATTCGTTTTATGTTGGCCGCCTATTCTGTGGCCTCTTTTTCGTTCCTCTCGAGCATTCTTCGGAGGAATTCAGCATCAGTTTCTTGTTCCTGACGCTGCTCTGAGGTATCTGGATTTTCATTCGGCCCAGTGAGTGCAGCCATTGCAGTTAGCATCTCCTGAAGTTTTTGCTGATGTTGCTCCTGAGCCTTTGTTATCGATCGGGTAAGCAGTCGATGACCCATAGAAGCACGGCTTTTCTCTTTTCCGGAAGCCATATAAACGGTATGTGTCACCATGCCCCTAGACTTGGGGCATTTAAATTCAGCGTCCTTGCGGTTCGCTGTGGTCACATGGGCTTTCTCCAGCCTCTTTCTCTTGTGAGCGGTTGATGTTGAGGGACCCGTTGCACCGGGTACCCAGACGGATGACATCTTCTGCGGTACTACGGGATGGCTCTTTTCTTGCCGAGCTTTAATCTTCTTTGGTCGGCGAGAGTAGTCCTGGTCAATCACCGATTCCTGGACCTGTCGCCAGACATTGTAAATTTTGGAGGACAGACGCTGAGGAGGCTGCTACGGCTTCTTTTCCGTATCATTCTCTACGGGTGGAGGAGATCTTTTCAGCATGGCAGTTGGAGAGTTCTTGCGGACCCTCCTAAGCACTTCAAAGCTGTTCCCAGTCGGAACAGCAGCATCGATTTCCACCATAGGAGCTGGCGGAGTCAGTACAGAAGGGGAGCTGCCCCCAGCCTTCCTTACTCGGCGCCAGTGACGACAGCGAGCATGTCGTGTGGATGGGATCGTCTCAGCCGTAGGGGTGACTTCATCATACCCCCTGTTTTGGCGAACGGTTGTCGCCGACGTCAGCCTCATAAAAACCGATGTCCGTTGAGAAGCGATGTCCAATCTGTCAAAGATAGACCTCTGGGAAAGGGAAGCAACTTTGAGGACTTCGCGTAGAGCGGGAGCTGGAATGGCCAGCCTTGTGAAGACTGACTTCTTAGCAGAAGAAGCCTCTCTGATGATTTCGTCCGCTTGAGCCGGGATGGCTATCCGCTTTGGGATGGCTGCTTCAGGTATCGCGGGCTTGTTGGCGTTCTGGCCCAGTCTATTGAAAACTGAGGCATTGGAGTTGGGCGACCCATTGAGAGGGACCGCAGTAGTGGTAAGTCGATTAAAGACCGATCTCTTTGGGGCTTCTTACGACAGCAGCGGGGCATTGAAGCTTATCAGTGGGATCATAGTCCCAAAGAACAGCTCGGTGGTGGCCTGAGTTACTTGCTCCACCGACATCTTGAAAAGGGAGGCCGCTTGGGGCCCGTAGGTTACACCTCCAGATAGGACGGAATGAGAGTTGTTGTTGCAGTTGGAACAGTTGGAGACCATTAATGTCCTTTTTTCTGCATGAGAGCAAAACCAAATCTTAGTACCTCGAACCAAATGGCAACCATATTAAACCACGATTCATTCGCGAACACGACACACGAAGTGTGGAGTGGAAAGAGGAAAAGGTCCCACTGGGCGTGCCAGAATCTGTTTCCTCTGAACGCGGAGACGCGACCGCGTAGGTCCGTCTTGCCTGAATTCGGGGCAGATGCTAATTGGTGCTATCCGTCCACCTCTCCGAAGATACCAAGTTGATTTATGACACCATGTATCGAAGGTTTAAATGGATGTGGCCGATGTAGCAGACTTTGTCAGATTCCCCCTTATTTGAGGGGTTTTTGATTGCGAGGACGCTCTTCCCTGCAAGCGCAAGCCCCTGCAGTTAATTACACTACCGCATTGCGGTAACAACTTTCTCCTTCTCCAGATGATCACTTCGTGTCGTGTATGCTTGTTTTGTTTTTGGTTGCCCGTGGATTGTATATGGAGACTAATTTATGTTGTCGCTCGTAGGGCGTGGATTAGTCCAAATCCGTATCTTCTTAGATTTGGGTTTGGGGGTTGGGTTTAAGGATACGTTAGTCTCATTTGAGACTAAGATCAACTTAAACGTTTGTTAAGGATACGTTAGTCTAATTTCAGACTAAGATCTACTTAACGGGATCGTTTAGATCCAGCAAAAGAGCATTTGAGCTCTATTGTTTAGTTTAGGGACATTGCGGTCCAATGTTAGTTTAAGGACATCTCGGTCCAGTGTTAGTTTAAGGACATCTCGGTCCAAGGTTAAGGACATCATAGTCCATGGGTTTAAAGGGACCTCACAGTCCGAGGTTAAGGACATCATAGTCCGTAGGTTTAAAAGGACCCCACAGTCCGAGGTTAAGGACATCATAGTCCGTGGGTTTAAAGGGACCTCACAGTCCGAGGTTAAGGACATCACAGTCCTTGGGTTTAAGGACCCCACAGTCCAGTTTAAAGACGTCATAGTCTATGAAATGTATGGTTATCGGGACCCGTCACCTCTCTGAAAACGTTGAAGGATTACAACGACATATATCAGAGGGGTTCAAAGATGTACACTTGAACCAATTTTGGTTGGTAGATCTGTAGTCCAATTGGAACTAAGATCTGTTAAAAGATTTATGAGCATATGGGCTCAATTAATCTGGGTTGAGGACATATGGCCAATCTTGGGCTAAGTCCAATCAAGTTAAAATGTTTAACATTTATTTTGGGCTGTTGAGCATTTATTTAGGCTTGGCCCTTTTTAATAATGCTGAGCATTGATTTGAGTTTTGACAGTATTTCTGTCTTTTATTGAATGCTGAGCATTCATCATAGCTCTGGGCTTATTAAAGAACAATTTATGTTCTATCAGTGCACACGTGAGGAGCACGTGGTGCGCTTGGCGCTTTGCGCCAGTCAAAGAGCGCAGTCCTCTTCTGCCGAGTAGCGCACACGTGAGGGACACGTGGCGCACTCGGCGCTTTGCGCCAGTCAATGAGCGTAGAGTGCTAGTTTATGAGTGCATTGCGCTATTAGTTCAGTGGCGCACACGTGAGTGACACGTAGTGCGCTTGGCGCTGAGCGCCAGTCCATGAGCGCAAAGCGCTAGTTCAAGAGCGCAAAGTGCTAGCTGTTGAGTGGCGCGCACGTGAGTGACACGTGGTGCGCTTGGCGCTGAGTGCTAGTCGAAGAGCACAGTGCGCTATTTTGGAGCGCTAATGCTCTGCAGTGCTTTGCGCTAGTCTTTGAGCGCTGATGCGCTTCTGCTAAGTAGCGCACACGTGAGGAGCATGTGGTGCACTTGGCGCTGTGCACCAGTCTTGAGCGCAGAGCACTAAGTTATGAGCGCAAAGCACTAACTGATCAATTTTATGATCCAAGAAATGTTCTTTTAAAAGCGACTGTCTCAAAATCCTAAGAACAAAAGTTCTTACTTTGTAGGAGATGTTTTCAATCTCTTATGTTGATGAAAGGATTTGCCTTTATGGATCTGTGATCCTTAAGAGAATTGAATTATTCTCCCCCCTTTTATAATAAGACGTTCATGATCTCTGAAAGACAATTTGTCTTATAGTTCTATGATCTGTGAGAAGAATTATATTCTTCTTTTTTTATTTTATGAAGAGATCTTTTGATCTTTTTGTGAAAGACTTTGGTCTTGTAGATCTATGATCTGTGAGAAGAATTATGTTCTTCTTTTCAATTATGAGATGATTTCATCTCTCTGTTCTTTTACCTTAAAGAAAAGAAGTTCTTCTATTGAGAGCTTGGCTCTTCTTTCTAAGATTCTCTCAAAGCTTATGGGGGAGTTCCTCTCTATGCTTCTGTATCTTTTTTAGACTTGAAGTCTTGGGGCCTTTATATAGGGCAAGCTGATTTGTTCAATCAGTTAAGGAGATCTTTTCTCCAATTGATTTGGGGATTTCCCCACCGTTGGATCTTTGATCCAAGGTCTTCTGATTTACAGAAGGCAATCTTCTTGTTTTCAACAAGATTGGGAAATCTTTCCATATAGAATTTGTTCTGTATTTTGGTGATTTTTAATCATCATTGGATCATTGATCCAACGGTGCTCTGATTTACAGAGCACAATCTTGTTGTTTGGAATGATTTTGAGGAATCCTTCCTTAACAGAATTTAATTCTAATTAATTAATGATTTATCATTATTATTAGATCTTTGATCTGACGGTGGGGAGCTTTTAGTTCCAGCGCTAGCGCACCCGTGCTTTGCACGTGGTGCGCTGCTTAGGGTGCAACGCACTTAGCGCTAGCACGCCAGTGCTTTGCATGTGGTGCGCTGCTCAGAGCGTAGCGCACTTAGCGCTAGCGCACACGTGCTTTGGACGTGGTGCGCTGCTTAAGTGCAGCGCTCTTAGCGCTAGCGCACACGCGCTTTACATATGGTGCGCTGCTTAGGGCGCAGCGCACTCGGCGCTGCTTCTAAAGCGTTGCTTCATTTCAAAATTTGAATTTTGAACAGAGCTTTGCTCTGATTGGGGGAAACAGAGATTGTAAGATTGCATAGGTTACCGACAAGTATGTTTCTGATCATGACACCTGGTTCTTATCACATTTTCGGAGGAGTTTACAAGAAAGTTTTGGAACTTGCTTGAAGTTTAGTTCTATTTATCATCCCGAGACAGATGAACAGTCCGAGTGAACAATCTAAACTCTTGAAGAAATATTGAGAGCTTGCATGTTAAACTTCAATGGTTCGTGGGAGGATCATTTACATTTAGTAGAGTTCTCGTACAATAACAGTTTTCAGGCGACGATACAAATGACTCCATTTGAAGCGTTGTATAATCATAAGTGTCACTCGCCAATATGTTGGGACGATATTGGAGAAAGAAGATTGTTGGGACAAGAACTCATTGTGCAAATTGCGGAGAAAGTTAACTTGATTCGTGATCATATGAAGGTGGCACAAGATCGACAAAAAAGCTGGGCTGATACTGGAAGAAGACCTTTGGAGTTTTCTGTTGGTGATCTTGTGTTCTTGAAGATATCACTTACTAAGAGAGTAATCCGATTTGGTAGTCGAAGTAAGCTTAGTCCTCGATTTGTGGGGCCTTTCGATATCATTGAGTGTATTGGAGAAGTAGCTTATCGATTGGCTTTACCACAATCCTTGGTAGGTGTTCATGACTTGTTTCATGTATCTCAACTTCATAAGTATGTTCGAGATGAGACGCATGTCGTAGATCACTCAGAACTAACTATAAGGGAGAATTTGACTTATGAAGAACAATCGATGGCTATTGTAGATCGACGATAAAATGTTCTCAAGAATAAAGTGATCCCTCTAGTACTTGCTTTGTGGGGAAATCGTTCACATGGAGAATCTACTTGGGAACGTGAAGATGAGACTCGACAAAATTTTCCACACCTCTTTTCTTAGATCCGTATCATTATTGTTCTTGTCTTTTCCTGTTTCGTGAATTTCGAGGACGAAATTCTTTTGTACTTGGGTATAATGTAACACCCTAGCACGTTCATATGACACTAATCGATATTTTAAATCTTGCTTTGTTTTTTTTATTTATTTATTTCGGTTGCGATTGATTCGAATTGTAGAAGTGGTTATCCAACCCGACCTGCATGTGTGAAACCCATTATGGTGCTAGGTTATATTTTATTACTATTTATCAGTAAACTAAATCCATGTGAATCCAGTATAGCATATATATATATATATAATATCTAAATCATCATATATCTTCTGGTAGCCACACGTTAGAGATAATTTATATTAACTGTCATCTGGTTATTCCAGTATCTCATATTTTATATTGATATTTATCATATAATCTAGATACCAAATATTTCTTAGAATCAAACATATTTAAATCCTTTTAAATCTTAAATAAGGGGTATGAGATATTTAAATAATATTCTTGCATTATGGTTAAAAAGGTTACATATATGTATTATTTTCCAAAATATATTTTTAGTGAGATTTTGATGGAGACGGAGTGTAGTTTGATATTATCTTTATACTATTAGTAGTATTAAACTATAATATATATTTATAACATAATATAAAATATATATATATATATATATATATATATTTATAGTTTAAAATAAAAAGCAAAACCTCTTTTCTCTTTCTCTCTCTTCCCGAGCCCTGAACCCCCGCACCCATCTCATCGTCGGCACCTCACCATCACCTCACCACTTCCTCATCTCCTCCTCCTCATCGTTGTCGCATCCTTCTAACACGTCTTCGCCAGAACCCAAAGCATCATCATCATCATCAACGTCCTCATCTCAACATCGACACCTTCTTCCTCTTGCTACCGAGACTGATCAACGGAACTCAACCCTCGACTTCATCCCTCAACTGAGAACTACAGCCACCTTGTCGCCGTCTTCATCGCCATCATCGCTACGATTCTCGGCTGTAATCTAGATCCAAGCCAATCCCATCGCCTGTGTTTCTTTCTCTCGTCGCTGTCGAACCATCAAGCGTCGCCGTCGCTGATCTCTAACCAATCTCTCTGCAGTTTCCCTCGACGAATAGCCAACCCCCAACGCTGTCCCATCGTCGCAGTTGCACAAGTTCAGGATGAGACTTGCTTGCATCGTGTTTACGTTGTTGTCATCGTTCGGTGTTCGTAGCGAAATCGTGTTTACGTCGTTGTCATTGTTCGGTGTTCGTAGCATGGGCATCCGTTTGTCGTCGTACTTATACCGATTGAGGCATGTTTATAACCTGCAACATGATAATTTACCTATACCAACATATATATATATATATAATATAAATATATAATATATACATATATTTATAATGTTTCAAATTATTATCAATATACAATTTTATAGAGATAATCTGTATTTTATTATTTAGTAACACTAGTACGTGTGTAGTTACAATTGTTGAATTTATGCAAAATTACTTATACGAACTATTCTAGTAGATACATTTTAATTTATAATGATTAACAATCGTAAAACGCAATTATAAATACGGTTATATATATTTAAACAAGTAATAATGAATATATCAATTTCATTACAGCTAGATAACCATGACCATTATATTCTTGCCTTTATTATGATTTGTTGTACGATTGAATACTTCACTTGTTAGTACACAATACCTAACATACTTGCGACCTACTGCTATTGCTATATTGCTTATACCTGCTACGTGTATTATTTACCGATACCAACAATATTGACTTGTTATCCTGATTGACCTGACATGTTTCTTGCTAGACAAGATCTGCACATGATTGTCCCGGTGTGGGCATTAGCTGGACATTCTATTGATACCTGACTTGAACATGAAATCTGGGGAAAAGGGAAAATCAAGAATGTAACTGAAATGTAACTCAAGAGGATATTATTGTTACCAAGATTCTAGGAGTGAACGGAATAACCATTGTTGATTGTACTGTGGTCCCGTGGGGAAAGAACCGGAAATATTGTACTGTGGTCCCGTGGGGAATGAACGGGATATATACTGTTGAGTTATGATGAGGATTGCATTGATTGGTTTTGAAATACCTGTAGGATAGTAAACATAGAAACACAGACTTTAGGATATACGTGACATACCTATATATATCACCTGCGATTGTTTTGTTTATAATTATACCTCATTTTTTGCATATAACATCCAATATAGTACATTACTCAGTTTATTATTATGATATTTATGTCGCGCTGACGTCTGGGTTTTTCATGGCCCAGATCCTTTAACCTTGTCGCAGAGAGATCAGGAATATTTTGACAGGCAAGCTGAGCAGTGAGGAGCTTTGCTGATTAGTTTAGTGATGTATAATTTTATTTTATTTTCTAGTTATGGTTTTAACATTATGATCCCATAAGGGACGAGGCTAGGATATTATTCTTGTTGGATCTTTATTCGTTTCCGCTACCTTTCTTATTATTATTTTATTATGGCAATTGGACATGTGATAGTTAGATATTTATTTACTGTTCTTGATATCTGATTGACAGCCGTAATATGACTATGGAAGAATATTTTCTCGCTATAGGTAGCATGGTTGATTTTATCACGTATCGTATCTACGTATTTTAGGAAGCAGGGCATGACACGTATTCTTCATTTTCTTTCTCTCCGCATTCTTTCACCAACCATGGGTGAATCATGATAAAATTTTTGAATGGTTGGTATTAACTTTTGGTTTGTGTAAGGCCTTGTATAGATTGATGATGTTCCCTCCCTTTAACTTTAAATTTCAAAGCTTAACAGTGGAAACACTATTTCACTTAAGTTTGGGAGGACCTTTTTATGTGTGTATATTTTGTTTGATTTTTCTTGTATAAAAAAAAAGAATCGACAAATTTTGACCCTTCAACAATTTTGACCCTCTTTGTGTGGCATGATATTGAGGGCACTGTCAAGTTTAAGTATGGGGGTATGCTCGGTAAGCATTTCTATCTTTGTACTCATTTGTATATTCTGCATTTGCATACATATTCGAAAACCCATAAAAATCAGAATTTTTTTTAAAAACAGAAAAACTTTGTCGTCAAGTTAGCTAGTAGGAGAACATAAATTCGAAAGTCCGACGATTTAGTTTGATAAGATAGGAACAACTAATCCTATTTTTAGATACTGAAAAGCTGAAAGATAAGTCTTTGCATCACACTAATATAAGTTTGAGTTTAACCGTAGCTAATATAAGTCTTTGCACCACACTACACGTGTCGTGAGTTTTGAAAATTAGATGACAAATTTGATGTCTGAAAACTTTTAAAATTGATAAGCTTTTTTTTAGGATCAAACATGTTTGTTTTGAAATAAGTAATATTAAGAATAGTTTATAAAGTGAAGTGGATATGAAAAAATATTATTGAAGTTTTAATGGAAGCTAAGTCTGAAAAATAACCCATCTGGAATTTGATTGGAGTGATTACACACCTATCTACACAAACACATATTTTATCTTAAAAATAATTGAACAACTAGCTATATCTCTGTGCGCATTGAATTGTTATGATTTTCACGCTAAATTGAGTCCTTTTGCTTTAGGGCCTAGGTGACTTGGGCAATTAAGTCTGCTGGAGTGTTTCTACACCTAATACTCTAAAGCCAACTGGTTTGGATGCATTGGCTAAAAGCACGCTAAGAAACCTAGAAAGTCCATATTTTAAAAATAAAATCAAGTAAGTGATCTTTCTGAGTTAAAATTCCTAACGATTCTTGTGTGGGAATAATCTTGGCTGAAGACGAGTTTTTATAAAAATATTTTTAACGGAGATATAAAGCTTTTACTCAATGATAATGACTATTACACGTTCACGAAGGTGTGTATGAATGAAAACAAGTAAAAAGAGGAGTAAAGAATAAAGGTTAGTTTTCCGTTAAAGATAATAGAAATTCTGAATTTGAAATCTAGCTGGAGAACGAAACTTGACAAAAGATTAGCTCTTTACTAACTTGTGTGATCCTTTTGAAATTTTATCCGGTGCGTATTTTATGACATGACGACTCTAATTGAAGTTTTTAAAACGTAACGACACTATTTGTACCGCACGTAAAGACTTATAGGATATTGAGTTAAATAAAAAGCGAGGTGTGAAAAACAAGGGTTGATGTTTCTAAATTAGGGTGATAGAATTTCTAGCTGTGATACTGAACCCTAGGATTTGAATCGACTGTTATTTCACAAAACTGGCTTGACGGGATTTTGTTGGTGTAATCCGCTGAAAACCCTCAGGAGACTACACTCCTCCTAGTAGGAACACCTAGAGATTTAACGGCTTGTTGCACGGGCCAAGTGCAATCACGTTCTCTGCGAAAGTGAGGTTAGGATTTTTTTTGCTCGGGAAGAGTAAAAGGTAAGTTTAGGGGTATTTGTTCATCACGAAAAACTGCATTTTAATACCGCTCATTCGTTATCATTTTTGTGAATATCGATTCTATTAACCTGTGTCTGATCAATAAGTATAGGATATCGTGAAAAAACACTGAAAACATACTCAAACTGCATGGATACAACATTTGTGAGCTGACACTGCAACCGGAACGGAAAACCGATCAATATTCAAGAGTTTTTGCAATATACATGTGTACAACATTTTTATCAAGAATGGTCCAACATGACATGATTAATTACAAGTGTAAACACATATTTTTTTGGTGATGAATTCCCTATATATACCAGATCACCGCACTAGTATACTTTGTTTTTGGTGATGAATTACCTATAAATACCAGATCAGTGAGCAAGCTTGGGATCCTACTCTTTTACCAAGTTCATTCTATATTTTGTAATTTTGTTCAAGTTTTGTACATAGTAGATAGGATCAATCTTGAGTTCTATGCTTTTATCTGATCTTTCAACATCTTAACTGAGCTTGTAAGGTTAGATTTTAGTATTTGAATTTTTTATCTTGTACTCTCATTTGAAATTTAATGAAGGTTACATTCTTGTACTATGGTTCTAAGTATCACTTTCCTTTACTTTACTTGCAATTTTCTTTGATGTTCTTTACTTATCTCATAATGTTTCTTATGATGTGTTCTTGTCTCTTATGTTTTATTTTACTTTTTGTGATGGTTTGTGAGTTGTCCTTCTTGTTAGGGAATGAGGAGGGTTTGTTTGAGTTAGGTTTTTCTTTACGTTTCCGTTGCCCTACACCTTGCCTATTGAACTCCGTACAAACTTCACGCAAGCGCTCTGTTAGGCACCCTATCCTACCACGATAGCGGTGATTCCTAATTGTGACCGGTTGCGTTTGGTTTGGACTAAGTCAAGAGTTAAGAGACAAGAACGGAAGGATAAGGATCAACAAGTCGGATTTCGCGCACAATCGCAAATACCGTACTTAAGCACCCTAATCCATATTGTTGTTGATTACCCTATCATCAGTGGTCGAGTGAGGCATAAAAGAACATGTACGGATTTTCCTAACTCAAACTAATCTAACTCTATCCCTAACAAGCGTTCGTTTGCATATATACAACACTTAGATTAGAATCGAACAATTCCGACTTTTGACTTAACCCGTGAAAACAAGAATCAAAACGCACCTTCTCCCTGCGGAAGACTCGTACTCATCTCGGCTAGCTACACGTGACACCATCTTGATTGTGGTATCTTTAAACTTAGTACGACATAGCGAAACTCATTCAGTCAGGACTATAGTTAAGGGTCATACAAATGGGTCTAAATCAATCAAGAAATGACGGTTAGAACTTGACTAGCGCTTATGATTTGTTGACCATAGTTAAGCTCATAGGCCGCTAGGGGTAAAAAATATATTGGGAATTTCAAGTGTTGAAATTTGGAATGAGATTACATACCTTCTATATGATAATTGGATCCTGATCCCACAGCGAGTAAATGTTACTCCCAGGATAGTTTTTCACTTTGTAATTAGCTAAATCAAGTAGGTGTTTAGAAAGGTGTCAGCGAGGCAACACCTCTAGGGAAAAGAGGTTACTTTAATTAAGGAACTTCGCGAAAGCGTTGGACAATCTCTCTCGAAGTACCGACACTCGCCTGGACAAATGATTAAGCAAACTTACAGGGTGCGATTAATCCCGACTAATTCTCCTTTTAGGGTTTGAAGGAAAATTTGATAAAAACAGTAGGAGCCATCGATTAGATAAGATAATAACCAATATAATCTTGCAAGAGTATACGCTGAGTGTTTTCTTTTCTCTCTCCTAATAGAAGATAACAATGACGGGACTTAAGCTTCTGTTAGAGAAAAATAAACTGACGGGACCGAATTATATTGACTTGCTGAGGAACTTGACTATCGCCCTTACCTATGATAAGGTTTCATACGTCCTCACTGCCCCCGTCCTGTCCATCACATGCCCTGATTCCTCTATTGCGGATAAGGAGATCCGCAAAACATGGGATATCGACTGTGCCACAGCAAAGTGCCTCTCGTTGGCTTCGATGGATAATGTGCATCAGAAGCAACACGAAAAGATAGATGTATAATCCATCGTTCTCCATACAAAGCAGTTGTATGGGGAGAAATCTCATACTCTTTGTTATGAGGCCTCACGAAAATTGTTTCAAATGAGAATGGCTGCAGATACATCTGTAGAAGATCATTCCTAAAGATGATAAACCTTATTGAAGAGATGAGAACCTAGGATGTGTTAGGAATATGTATGCCCTAGAGGCCATTATTGTATATTAAAGTGGATGCTTGAACATATATATAGAGGACTTTCTTACTCGACATGATAGTATGCTATCTGGTTGCTCTTTATCTTAACATGTACACTTGTTTTAGTTTACTATCTCATTGATACATATTGATAAAGCCCTTAGAATGTTGGATTGACTACCAGGACTAAGATGCAGATCATACCAGTGGGGCTTGTGTAGTCCGCAAGCACATCTTTTAACAGTTCCTAGACGAGAGAATATCGAGACAGGGCATCGATATTCCAGAGTAGACTAGTGTGTACGTTTCTTGACCCCGTATGGGGTGATGGTTGATCACATAACCATTGGTGTTTGATATCAATGATTGTACACAGGTGCTCATTAGAGAATGGGTACACCGAACATGACTTGCCGAGAACTACTAGATGGTACCATACATATCGTTAGATAGCAGTTCTCTGGTGACACTTGTACAGGTTAGTCTGTAGACCCGAGATCGTCATAGTGTCTTGTATGGTTTCCACTGTGCTTTGATTTCCTCCCTACCATGGCTCAAAGGAGTCGTGCAAATAGGTGGATTTTGGATACAGTCTCGAGTCACATAAAGGCAGTGAGAGATAGGAGGGGTTTTGTCTCTCCCGGTATTGGGAGTTGATGTTGCGCTATGCTCGATTCGCTATAATAGCAAGTCCTTGGCCATGGCTGATGAGATTTACTAGTTTGTAGTGAACTTCGACATGCACGACATGGAGAAGTCACTTCCCGAACTCCTCAATATGTTGAAGAGTGCGGAGAGCACACTCAGGAAGGAGAAAACTCCATCTATACTTGTTGGGCAATCTTCCTCCTCTATCTCAAAAGTAAAAGCTAAGGGAAGGAAGAAGAAGAAACCCACCAAACCGAGAGATGGAGTAAAAAAGGTGAAGAGGAAAGACAAATCGGTTAGTTATATGTATGCCCTAGAGGCCATTATTATACATGATTGTATATTATAATGGATGCTTGGACATTTATAGAGAGGAATTTCTTGCTCGACATTATAGTATGCTATCTAGTTTCTCTTTATCTTAACATGTACACTTGTATCACCATACTGTCTCTCCGTTATATGTTGATAAAGTCCTTAGGATGCGTACTTGACTACCAGGACTATGATGCAGATCATACTAGTGGGGCCAGGATAGTCCACAAGTTCATCATTTAATTGTTCCTAGTCGAGAGAGTATCGAGACAGGGCATCGATATTCCAGAGTAGACTAGTGTGTACGTTTATTGACCCTGTATGGGGCGATGATTGATCCCACAGCCATTGATGTTTCACATCAAAGATTGTATACAAGTGCTCATTAGAAAATGGGTACACCGAACAGGACTCGCCGAGAACTCATAGATGGTATTATACCTATCGTCAGATAGTAGTTCTCTGGCGACACTGGTACACGTTAGTCTGTTGACCCGAGATCATCATAGACTCTTGTGTGATTCCCACTGTGCTTTGATTTCCTCCCTACCACGCTCAAGAGAGTCGTGCAAACAGGTGGATTTTGGGTACGGTCCCGAGTCACATGGAGGTAATGAGCGATAGGAGGGGTTTTGTCTTTCCCGGTATTGGGAGTTGATGTTGCGCAATGCTCGATTGGCTATAACAGGAAGTCCCTGGCCAGGGCTAATGATGAGATTTACTGGTAAGTGTTATCGGTAGTTTCTCGACCCGTTACGAGCCTTACATCGGCATGACTTATCAAGTTATTGGGGTCTGACGTTTACCACCCCCAGACTCGATATGCGGCATATCAGACGAAGAGACCGGACTGTACGGTAGTATTACTTATAGGCTTTGCGGGAGTTTGGACAAGCTTGCTTGTTGATCTTCTGATCACGCAGTACCTGGGTAACCATTACGTCCAGCTAGTATCGCTGACGGCTTGTGAGTTACTGATATGATCATTATCTACTGCTGGCCTATTGACGAGTCTTTAGAGTCCTACACAGAGCTTTCCTAGCTCAAGCGAAACGAAGTAGAGCACATATGTGATATGTGCAGGACCGATATTAATACGTGTATGTGATATAATATTCTAATCTCGCGATATAGGTTATATTTGATATAACCGGATTATTGAATCAAGTGTTGATTCAATAATTCTTTATATGTATATTTGATATACATATAAATGATATTAGTCGGTTGTATGTGATATAACCGAATTATTATATCAATTGTTGATTTAATAATTTAATATATAATTATATATTTGATATATTAATATATATTAACTAATATTAGCTCACTTAAGAATTTCTTTTCTACAAATACATATAAATATATATGAGATATATATTAATGTATTTACTTTTGTGTCATGCTAGATGATACATTGGACATGGGTATATGAGACTCAAACCAAACTAAAGATTATTTGGGTGATTTAATTATTAAGGGATAAACCAAAATTAGGTGGAAAAAGCCATGGCTTAAGATACTTGTGGAAGCATGTAGAATCCTTGACTTAGTCCGCTAATTTTGTTTTGCTCTGGATATTTATTAACCCAACCATTATCTTTAGCCATGGTTAAGTCTCTACAAATATCATTTGAGATATTTTTCACCATGATTCATCACTTGTTCATTTTCTTCATCTCCTTCTTTGCTCTCTAGTTTTTGATGAGGTGAAGAAAGAAAGAGAGAAAATTAATTCTAAAGTGAGCAAAATACCTACTTTATCAATCTATACCAAACTAGCCATTTAGTATAGCTTGTTAACTTCACTAATTCCTCAATTAGTGAAGAGGAAGCTTGAGTTAGATATTCCTCAACGTAGATCATCTTCGGGCTCGAAGATCCTTAAGCAAGCTTGTTCCTTTCGCTTAGTGGAGCCTAAGATGAGTTCGGGGGACCACTACTTGGAGCTAAGGGAGTACTACATGGAGCTTTAGAATTGAAGGACCGGTCTACAAAGGTTGTATTCCTTGTTCACTTAGTATAAAGCTTTATTACTTGCTTTTAAACGCTAATTCTTTAGTTCGATTCTTGGATGGCATGCATTAGCACACTAGATTTTTTTAAAATTGTATACTTGTTACTTCAGTAGTGGTGCTAAGGCATACTTTCATAGTATCAAAGACAAGCTAGACCATTAGGAGTGGCCTAGACGACGTTAAAGTGTTCGATCGAACATCGAAAACCCGGAAAACCCTAGTTTCTGTTCGAATTTTCAAAAGTTGGATTTTTGCAGATTAAAAATATTCAGAAAATCATGCAGGTTAAATTATAGAGCCCTAAGAAATTCGAGCTGCCAAATCCAACAATGAGCCGCGGAACCGCGGCCAACGTGGAACCGCGGCCCAAACGCTTGTTTGGCCGCGGTTCCGCCGCAATATTGTGGAATTGTGGGGATAATTTTCTTCTGCTGCTCCAATTCCTTATTCTGGGTTGTTCTCGCCAAAATTTTGGCTTAAAACTTGCTCCCTTATAAAATAATCACAATAAAATAAAATAAAAAATAATAATAAAGGGAAAAACTCCACATGCAAAGAATGTAACAAATGTCTCAGCACCAAGAGTCAAAGACTCTATTGCAGCGCTCACGTGCAAAGCACGAGAGCGCTGGCGCTAGCAGCGCCAGCGTTGAGAGTCAAAGACTCTGTTGCAGCGCTCACGTGGAAAGCACATGAGCGCTAGCGCTAAGAGTGCTGCATTCTAAGCAGCGCACCACGTGCAAAGAACGTGACCGCTAGCGTTAAGAGCGCTGCACTATAAGCAGCGCACCACGTGCAAAACACGTAAGCGCTAGCGCTAAGAGCGCTGCACTCTAAGCAGCGCACCACGTGCAAAGCACGTGAGCGCTAACAATAGAACAAAGTGTTCTTGGCCCTTGGATCAAAGATCCAACGAACATGATTAAAAATCATCAATTGACCAGAATAAAATTCTGTCGAGGAAACATTCCTCAGAATCTTTCCAAACAGGAAAGATTGTGCTCTGAAAATCAGAGCACCGTTGGATCAATGATCCAATGGTGATTAAAAATAACCAAAATATAGAATAAATTCTGTATGGGAAAAGATTTCCCAATCTTGTTAAAAACAAGAAGATTGCCTTCTGTAAAACAGAAGCCCTTGGATCAAAAATCTAACGGGGAAGACGTCCCCAAATCAATTAGAGAGAAGATCCCTTTAACCGATTGAACAAATCAGCTTTCTCTATATAAAGGACCCAAGACTTTTAGTCTTGGATAGAGGAACCCCCCTCCACAAACTTTGAGAAAATCTCAGAGAGAAGAGCAAGCTCTCGGCAGATGAAGAATTTCTTCAAGTTAAAAACAGAGATAAGAAACATCTCATTAAAAAGAAGAACATAATTCTTCTCACAGATCATAGATTTATAAGACTAAGGTCTTTTACAAAAGAGATCTAATACATCTCAATATAAAAAAGGGGGAGAATTATTCAACTCTCTTAGGATCAAAGATCCATAAAGGCAAAGCCTTTCACCAGAACATAAGAGATTGAAACATCTCCTGTAAAAATAAGAACTTTGTTCTTAGATCTATGAGACAAAGTCTCTTAAGAGAGAATTTAATTCTCAGAGTGCAAAGATACTCAAAAAAGAGCTTTAAGCGCTCCAGAAGCGCTCTGATTGACTGGCGCACAGCACCGAGCGCACCACGTGCTCCTCTTGTGGGCGCTAATAGAACATAAATTGTTCTTTAAAAAAGGCCCAGAGTTATGATGAGTGCTCAGCACTCAATAAAGGACAAAAAGGCTGCCAGAACCCAAACCAATGCTCAGCATTGTTAAATAAAAAGGGGCCAAGCCCAAATGAATGTTCAATAGCCCAAAACAAATGTTCAACATATTAAAACCTGAGTGGACTTAGCCCAAGTTGGCCATAAGTCTTTAATTCAGATTAATTGAGCGCATATGCTAATAAATCTTTTGATCTTAGTCCTAAATTGGACTACAGATCTCTCAACAAACATTGGTTCAAGGATACATCTCTTCACTCCTCTAATATATGTCGTTGTAATCTTTCAACGTCTTCAGAGAGGTGATGGGTCCCGACAATTAGATTTTCCATGGACTATGATGTCCTTAACCTCGGACTGTGGGGTCCTTTAAACCTATGGACTATGATGTTCTTAACCTCGGACTGTGGGGTCCTTTAAACCCATGGACTATGATGTCCTTAACCTCGGACTGTGGGGTCCTTTAAGCCCATGGACTTGTTGGATATAGTGCCCTCAAAGTCAATTATTGGATCGCAGGTACGTGATTGCAATGATTGAGGGAGGACCTATACCGATATGAAAGTCTTGCTCGAGATGATAGTATACTATCTGGTTTGACTATATCATCATTTACATGCTTTAGTTCTCTATTGCATATTGATAGAGCCCATAGGATTCTTGCTTGACTACCAGCAGTATGATGGCGATCATATATGTGGGAGCTGGGGTCTGTAAGCACATCCTTAAAGTGTCCATAGTCGTAGGTGTTTCGATACAGGGCATCCATACTCCAGAGTAGACTAGTGTATAGAGCCGAGACCCCGACGAGGGGCGATGGCCGGTCTCACAAGCCATTGGTGTCAGTTGGTTCACCTAAGATGTATAGAGATGCTCATTGCGTTATGAGTACACCGGACATGACTCGCCGGGAATATGCTAGTTGGTATTATATATATCGTCGGATAGCAGTTCCCTGGTGACATGTGTACAGTTAGTTTGTCGACCTGAGATCGTCATTTGTCTCGTGTGAGTTCCCACTGTGCTTTGATTACTACCTTACCATGCTCAAAGGAGACATGCAAACAGGTTTTAGTTGGGTACAGTCCCGAGCCACATGGAGGAAGTGAGCGGATCGTCGGGGATTCGTCTCTCCCGGTATTGGGGGTTGATGTCGCACAGTGGACGGGTAGCCATCATTAGAAATTCTCGGCCGAGGTAATGGAGAATTACTGATTCGGATCAGTAGTTTCTCAGGAGGTGATGGGCCTCATACCGATACGAATTATCGCGTTATTAGGGGTCTGACTTTATCCACCCCCCCTAGACTCGATATGCGATACTCTTAGACGAATGGACCGGACTGTACGGATATTGTCACTGTCAGGCTCAGTAGGGTTTCTGGATGAGTTCGCTCGTCAGCTTCCCTTCCAATCAATACAAAGGCAACCATTACGTACAGCTAGTACCTCTGACGTGCAAGTGGTTATACCCAAAGCCAGTGTGTTGATGAGTCATTAGAGTCCCCCATAGACAGTTTCCCAAGTTTGAGCGAAACGTTGTAGAGGACACATGGTTTTATGGCAGGGTTCGGAAAATGCACGTGCGTTTACGCACGTGTCATATTTCGGGCAGATAATACCGGTGGGCTTTGGTTTAAGCCGGATCTGAGTATTATACTGTGTAGATATAATATCTTTGTCTCAGTTGCATTTGTATTCGGTCGTAATACAAATGCGGGTATGTTTATATCATTACGGGGTTATCCTGAAATTCGTTTCAGGATCGCTTTTGGAAGTTGCCAGTTTCCAGTTTTCTATCAGCCGTATTAAACATTCGGTTTAATACAGATTTATCTTTTCTTGATGAGTGTGGAAGGTTCTAGATGTTTCTAGATGGTGACTAGGATGATGGGGTGGCTAGTGAGTCATTAGTGCATTAATTGTTCATTTAATGAGTTGATGACTAGGTTAGATGAATCATTTGTTTGCATTAATGTTTTGTGCAAGGAGTTAGATGACACATTCTTCTCTTTAATGCTAATGGTCACTCTCCCTCCTCCTACACTCACCCCCCTTGCTCATATATGTGGCCTGCCATTCCTAGTGGGGAATATGGTTGCTTGAGAGGAAAAAGATTATGATAGCTTTGGTATATAGAAATTAGAAGTGATCAATTTTTCATTTACCCGATCCAAAAGGCAACTTCATTAACCGTTCGTCCATGGCTTTGGACGAAGTGAGACAAAGTGTTCTACTCATTCTCTACATCAATCTTAGTCATCTCCTTTGGCAAACTTGATGATCGAGTTGCCTCGGTTCAGAGACGGGAGCCCGTTTAAAGATCCGTCGACGTGGTGCCACCTGGATGAGGAGACTGGAGATTCAGGATATCGGAGCAGCCGCAACATAGCGTGTGATGATGGTTGAAGACCGAAGGACTCGGATCGTTTGGTATAATATTTCTACCCACTTTGTAGTTTGTTAGTTTAGCTTTAATGGCAGATCCGGGTTATAGTATACGATAGCGCCAGTCAAAAAGTTTTTGTTCCGCATTTGGCGTCTGTTAGACGGACGGGGCGCTACCGTGCACTTACAGTGGTATCAGAGCTTCACCATTAAGCTTTACTAATTTGTGCTAACGCGTTTAAAATATCGATCGAACCGAATTTCAAAAACTACAGTTTTTCTTTTCAAAGTTTCTGTCAATTTTTAAAAGGGTCTAAAAATTATTTTGCATATCACAGAAAATTAAGTAGGCTTTTTGAAGCATTCTGGTGAAATTTGGGCACGTGATCCCACAGTACTGCCGCGGATCCGCGGTCAAAGCTAGGGTTTGACCGCTGAACCGCGGCCAGTATGTGGGAACAGTGCCCTAAATTTTTCCAGTGAGCTTTCCATGGTAAATTGTGGTTTTTGGTATATTTCTTTTGGGCCCAGATTTTACTACTGTACACCAGATGTACGTGGGGCCCACTTCGGGAAGTTTGGTCGATCGAAATTTTAAACGCGTTAGTATGCGGTACTTATATTATATCTCCGACCGTGAATGTCATTCGAGCGGTAAATTGCGTCTAATTGCTATAGTTCTTTTAGACGGGTTTGCGAACGTGACATTCGCGTTGATGTTTTGTGTTGTGCTGTGATGTTGCGGATTTGTCGTGGTGGATAGCAGTGTGCAATGGTAATGCTTTTTGAATTTATTTGTACATTTGATATTGCGGGGCGAGCGTCCAACATGTGGACTGCCGTCACTGCCTGTTTGTATAATATTCTTTTGGGGTACGACCGGGCTGAGGTTGATGTACCCGTTGTACATATTTTTATTTCTGTATTAGGTTTACCCCGCGACGGAGTGCACGGATAGCCGGGTTCTGGAGGGCAACGGGTTCGTATCTCATGGCTTTGAGAAGCAGAGGGGCCTCACTCTAGAATTGGCAGACTATTCGCCGCACTCGTAGGGGGTACAGGTTGACCCAAGGAGGGGTTCTCAAGTTACCGGATTCCGTGAAGTGCCGGGTGGTCCATTCATTTTGCTGTAGGGGGCTGCCTAGTTTCAGGTTTTGGCGGGTAACTTGTCGCACCCGTAGGGGTCTAGGTTTCATTGCACAGGCTATCCACACGACCAGGGGAACGTCGGGTTTCAGTAGCGGCTCTGTGAAATCCGGGGATCCCAGATTATCTGTATTGTTCTGTGATGCTTATTACTTTTCTGTAATGTTGCATATTATCACGCCTGGAGCGATTATTGTATATTGGTATATATACTATTAGATGTTGTATATGTTTTACACCCGCGCTAGTCCAGTCCCCGCTCTGTCGTTAGTTAAGTAACCTAACGGGTGATGACGAGACCCAGTGGCGAATGCGGATGGCATATACGTACATTATATTTTCGTTCTTTTCTGGTGTGATTATTTGATGGGACTGCATTGATTCTTATCAATGCAAGGATAAAACAAACCTATATTTGATGTTTGTTGGAACAAATTTTAAAAGGTGTTATTACAAAGACGTTTCCTTTTGTTTTGCATAGAGGTATTCAGTTAGAATATCCAGCACCTCATTCGACGAGGCAAGGGCCGATATCCTTTCACCGGGAATGACCCCTTGGGCAGAAGTTTGCGTCAGGGTAATAACTTCACTATAGTCGATTACAAGTTGCTTTGCATCGTGGTATTCAGTTGGAATATCCTGCGCCTCATTCCACGAGGAAAGAGCCGAGATCCCTTCACCGGGAGTGACCTCTTTAGCAAAAGGTTTTCGCCACTATATTTTTATAAAAAGCTATCAGGTTCCTTCAACGAGATCAAGTTCATTACGTTAAAGGTTTTTCGCCAAAAACTTGTCGTAGCCCTCCATCATTTCTTATGGATGGTCAGTAGTATTCAAGTTATGTTTGTTGGCCTTCGTCAAGGCATAGTGTTTGGTAGCTGCTGGGGTATTCACATTTTGCATAGATAGATGCGTTGGTTTGGGACAGTCATATTACTATTTTGGCTCTTAGTCAAGAGTATGTACGGGTGGGTTCAAATTGACCTGGATAATGATGGATAGAACTTGACATGCGACTTATAACATTTTGGCCCTTAGTCAAGGTCATAAGAGCATGGGGCAAAAATAATATCGGAAGTTTCTAAAAGAAACTAAAACTTGCCAAGTATGCGCATACCTTCTGGAGTGTGATAACATGAGTGGATTCTTTCACGTTATCATGCGATGAGAGTTGGATCCCGATTCCCACTGATGAGTCGGTTTACTCTTCGGGTGATCCCGATTGATTCTTCTTTTAGGTTTGGAGGAGAATTTGACGGTACAGTGGGAGGTTTCCTTATTAGATAAAGTGATAACCATTCTGATCTAGGTTAGAGTGCACCCAGAGTGTTTCTTTTCTCTCTCTCTTTGGCAGCGACCATTGACCGACCCTAGACTATGACTCAGTGACCAAGCTGACCGAACCTTCTTAAAATACTGGCTTTTGGATTGTCTAAGTTGCATAAGTCATTGCCGCTCCTTCTTTTGCCCTTTACATTTCTCATAACACCCCGTATTACTACGGACATCCAATTCCATTGGATAGATCCATCGTATGGTTATATACGAACTCGAAGGGACTTCTTCGAGGATGGATCCAGGTTCAGGAGAAATAGAATTGGATCATTTAGTTGTCTTTTGTTATCACCTTCTCTCAGCTTGCGAGGGCTCCTTAGTTTAGAAGAGTACACCTATTACGCTTATTGGATAGTCTTATTCTAAACCATAGGCTGGTGCCGAAAGGTAGGGAATGAAGAAAACCAATCTGCCTAAGTAGGGTGTGCAGAAGGTAATATGTAAAGGCAAGATAAAGGGATTAGAAAGAGGGCAAAGTAAATTGCGACTGTTATCATTCATGACCAATCCGCGTACTTCATCGCCACTCCTATTTGACCTTTAATAGAATAAGATATTATTCAGTTTTCTTTTATCATCACCTTCTCTCAAGTTGCGAGTACTCCTAGGATCAGGAGAGTACACTTATTATGCTTATTGGATAGTCTTCTTCCAAACCATAGGCAGGTGCCGAACGGTAGGGAAGGAAGAAAACCATTTAGCCTAACAAAGGTGTACAGAAGGTAATGACTAAAGACAAATAAAGGGATTTGGAGAGATGGCAAAGAAATATATGGTTATAGTCATGAATTAGATTATGGAAGAGGCATTACTAGGAATACCAGGATACCCCTACGAAACATTTTCATATTTCAGTGTATTGTTAAAGGAAAACTAATTTCCCGATTAGATACTTACTCCAGGGTAAGTATTTACCAGGTATGATTCTCACATCTGTATGGTTTTACAGATGATGAGTGGGAGTAGGTTATTGGGAATAAAGGTGATCATCCTCATTATATCGGAATTCGTTGTAATTGGTGATATTTGAGGAAGTCGCCTGAGTTTTTGCCGGACAACATGTATTTGGTTTTGAGTATCCGTTGTTGTGCACCAATTTAAAAATGATATATCTGTACGTTTATTCTTTATAAAGTGAGATATAACCTTTTGAAATTATGTCCGTGACATTACCTATATCAGTTGACGATTGGGTAAGAAGCATAAAACAACAGAGTAGTTCTTAAACCATAAGTACAGTTTTCAACCTACGATGCGCAGGTTTTGAGTTATTCAATTCAGCGGACTTATACAGAGTATTGTATGTTGTCCAATGTCCATCAGGACAAAGGGGTAGGTCCTCGTACTCTGTTCTGTTTACTTGTAACTTCTCTAGTTTTTAGACAGGTGTTTCGTAGAAATACAATGTCTAAGTTTTGATAAGTTGTGGGTATAGGAATAAAGTAGAGAACCAGGTGTCGCAAGTATCGAGATTCTTCAAAGAAATTGAAGATATAGATTCTTGTGATTGGTATTCAGTTAATGGTTTTGAGAAACTTGTTTCTCTTTCAGGTTACTCATAATTGGATGGATTCCTAAGTTGAGTAATACTGATTAGCCTATCTCAATTAAGTAGATATGCACTGGAGACAACTGCATGATTTGAATCTGGTTTCAATTAAATAAGTGCCAAAGTTTCTATATTGGATATTGAATGGTTTATATCTTAACGATGTTAAGGTACGGGGAGTTGTCCAGCTTATGCTTAAAAGCAGACACTGGATAACTCAAGGCACGTTTCTATAATGGCAGTTTGTGGGTTGACCCTGGCTTTGACGAGGGTTGACTTTCTACCATCTGGAAGATCAATAGTGATATTGTTCTTGACTCGCCACAGTTTTAGTAAAATGGATTTTTTCAGAAAACGATAGTGGGAGTATGGTAGAACTGGAAGTGATTCCAGAACCGCAAACGGTTACGGAAAATTTAATAGGACCTATATATTCAATCAGGTTTTTACATTCCATTAGCCATTCCGCAGATATGGTGGGTAACCTCAGACACCCGAGAGGTACTAAGGTAGCCTCAAGGACGATGACAGGGAGGTTCTTGTTTACCCAGACTTGACACTACTGTTGTTCCCGACTATGAGACCCGGCAGGAGGATAAGTATAGCGTCATTCTAAACTGGCTTTAGAAGTGCACGTATATATTATTCTGCCAGAGGGTTGTCGTAGTCAGTGGGAGCAGCGGAAGCACAGTGGGCAAGTAGCTTATGTCTATTTATAGGCTTGAGCAGATATAGCGGAGATAAGATCATCTATTTTTGATGTGACAGCCATAGGTTTGACTTCATCAGAATAGGGGATGGATCTGTTAAGAAGGTAGTAGGATATGATGTCCTGGTATTTGGATGACATACACCAAGTAGGAAGTAAAATTCCTATACTACGATCGGTTATACTGTGGTCGTCACACAGTTGTTTCTTCACAAAGGATATGGATATTGTAAGTCCACGTTGCCAACCCCGGTTCTTGCGGGGAGGCGGAAACGGTATAAAAAACAAATTTTTAGCGCATTAGGCAACATGGACTAACAAAAGTCGGGATCTTTTCTAAACTAAACTAGCTACAAAACTAAAAAGAATTAGCTACTCGGAAAAGTGGTTATACCTAACTTGAACTCCTTCTTCTTGAAACCTTTATAGGGGTTGGATGGTGCTTTTCCTCGTCGCCTTCTTCCGTCAAAGATGGATCCACCTGAGGGTTCAACCTTCGGGCTCCTTTCTCGAACTTTGAGAGAACTAGGATGTTTGGCTTGCTAAACCTCTAACCCTAGAGTGAGTAGAGAGTGGCTTTGGGGTGTTTTTATCTCAAGGAGAGGGATTCTCAACACATGAGAAGGAAGCTCCTTGAACTAGAGGAGGAGGAAGAAGAAGAGAGGAGAGAGAAGTGTTATGATAGAATGAAAATCCTTTTTACAACCATAACCATATGAAATGAATTATCAAATTAATAATAATAATCTAAATGAAATAGTTGATGGATGGTTTGAAATGACAATTATCATTACACACATTAAATGGTTTTGCTAGAATCAAAGAGCATCTTTGATATGTAATGATGATAGTCAAAGTTTCAACCATGGTCAACTAGTCAACCTTGGTCAACAAGTCAACAAACCCAACCATGACACAATTTCATTTAATTAATATTATTAATTGATATATCATAAATTCATTAGGGTTTGGAAAAAGACGACTGTCAACTGTGCATGCGCACCCGTTCCGAAACCCTAATGAAATTCCTCTTCCTCCGCCTCAATCAACTGTGCAAACACACCCGCATTCTTGTTCCGAGGAACATGAATACTATGAGATAAAATCAACCACAAAACATATACCAGTATCTGGCTCAAACCAGAGCCCGCTAGTAATATCCGTCCGGACTCCAAACGTGCACAAGTGCGCGGATGAGAACGAACCCTGTCGCAAAACCATGCGACCTCTACCCTGTTTTGCCCAGAGGCGAATAGCCCTCTATGTGGGACTCTAAAGACTCGACAATACGCTGGCAGTGGGTTTAACCACAGACCGCAAGCGGCACTAGCTGTGCGTAACGGTCCCCAGGTAGATGCCGATAAGAAGACTGACGAGGTGAACCCCATCTGAACTCCTACTGAGTCTGAATGTGACAGTCTCCGTACAGTCCGGTCTGTTCGTCTGATACATCGCATGTCGGGCCTAGGGGGCGGTAAACGTCAGTCCCCTAATAGCGGTACAAGTCGTGTTGGAGTGAAGCCCAAAACACCCTGAGATAACACTGGAAGCCTACCAGTATATCTCGCTTGCCCTGGCCAGGGACTACTCGTGTAATGGCTCTCCTAGACACAGCGCGATGTCAACCCCCAATACCGGGAGAGACGAATCCTGTCTAACCGTCACTGCCTCCAAGTGCTTCTGGACTGCACCCAACTACCACCTGTTTGCACGACTCCTTTGAGCCGTGGTAGGGTAGTAATCAAAGTACAGTGGGAACACACTCGAGGTGAAGTGCCAGTGTTAAGTCAGCGGACTAAGCTGTACTCATGTCACCTGGGAACTGATAACCGACGATAGGTATAATACCATCTAGTCAGTTCCCGACAAGTCCTGTCCAGTGTACTCGTAACCTAACGAGCACCCGCATACTATCTCAAGTACGACGTACTGACGGCTGTGGGACAGACCGTCTCCCACACTAAGATGAGAAGCGCATGCGCTAGTTTACTCCGGAGTATCGATGCCCTGTCTCGATAGTCCTGCGACTAGGGACCTGCATAAGGATGTGCTTATAGATTACCCAGCCCCCACCAGTGTGACTGCCATCACAACGCTGGTAATCAAGCAAAGATCCTAAGGGCTCCACTAATGCGTACAGGTGATATCATAAAATAAACACATGTACACATTGAAGTAGAAACAAACCAAGTAGCATACTACCATTTTGAGCAAGATTGTATATACAAGGTGAATATCCCAAGCTTCCATTAAGTAATATACAAACCAGTATGATACAGTAATGGCCTCTAGGGCATATACACTAACAGATATAATATCTGACATTCTGGTTACTAGATCTATGGTATTAGATCTAGATTTGGGTAGTTTCCCAATGTGGGTACTTTGACAATATTCTAATTGTATTTTAGAATAGATGATTCCTGGCATGGTGGTGAACCTGCAGGTGATGGAGTCACCTTCTCTAAAGGTGTCTTACAGACTAAACGAGAGAGGCATATGCATGATTGGCAGATCACTTGCTTAGGCAATTGAGTCAATCATGAGATGTCAAGTACCACACCGGATGTTGTTTTTGCACTAGATGCGATAAGTTTATATTAATCCAATCCTGAAGAAACATAAGGAAGCATTTTTAGAACATAAGTGCATGTTCTACGGATTTGATTACGGCAGCCTCCTTAGGGGAGACGGTTATCATTCTAGGCTTCAAAGGTGACCTGGATAACAGAGTGACTGTCAGAGTTATATTTTTCCCTCTGACGAGGGACAATATTATGGACAGGTGGTTCAAGAGGATACTGTGGGAGGCATGGTGCGCAATACTGATTAGGTTCAGTTATCTATACAGTCTAAGAAGTTTAGATATGGAGTTCATTTATGAACTAGGTCCCATCAGATATCCAGACATATTCTAAGACAGGTATTACTCGATTTGAGAGATGCCTTTCTCCGCAAACTTGAGATTAAAAGAGACATAGAAAGAAACATCAGGGCGGATCCACTCACTGAGGCTAGGCTTTGTGAATTTGATTAGTAGAGGAATTGGATGTTCGGTATCACACGGGCTGTGAGTATGTGACATCGCAATAATTAGCCTTTAAGTGCAAGTGGGAGATTGTTGGATATAGTGCCCTGAAAGTCAATTATTGGATCGCAGGTACGTGATTGCAATGATTGAGGGAGGACCTATACCGATATGAAAGTCTTGCTCGAGATGATAGTATACTATCTGGTTTGACTTTATCATCGTTTACATGCTTTAGTTCTCTATTGCATGTTGAAAGAGCCCATAGGATTCTTGCTTGACTACCAGCAGTATGATGGCGATCATATACGTGGGAGCTGGGGTCTGTAAGCATATCCTTAAAGTGTCCCTAGTCGTAGGTGTTTCGAGACAGGGCATCGATACTCCAGAGAAGACTAGTGTATACAGTCGAGACCCCGACGAGGGGCGATGGCCGGTCTCACAAGCCATTGGTGTCAATTGGTTCACCTAAGATGTATACAGGTGCTCATTGTGTTATGAGTACACCGAACAGGACTCGCCGAGAACATGCTAGTTGGTATTATATATATCGTCGGATAGCAGTTCCCTGGTGACATGTGTACAGGTTAGTTTGTCGACCTGAGATCGTCATTTGTCTCGTGTGAGTTCCCAGTGTGCTTTGATTACTACCCTACCACGCTTAAAGGAGACGTGCAAACAGGTTTTAGTTGGGTACAGTCCCGAGCCACATGGAGGCAGTGAGCGGATCGTCGGGGATTCGTCTCTCCCGGTATTGGGGGTTGATGTCGTACAGTGCACGGGTGGCCATCACTAGAAATCCTCGGCCGAGGTAATGGAGAATTACTGATTTGGATCAGTAGTTTCTCAGGAGGTGATGGGCCTCATACCGACACGAATTATCGCGTTATTAGGGGTCTGACTTTATCCACCCCCTAGACTCGATATGCGATACTCTTAGACGAACGGACCGGACTGTACGGATATTGTCACTGTTAGGCTCAGTAGGGTTTCTGGATGAGTTCGCTCGTCAGCTTCCCTTCCAATCAATACATAGGCAACTGTTACGTACAGCTAGTACTTCTGACGTGCTAGTGGTTATACCCAGTGCCAGTGTGTTGATGAGTCATTAGAGTCCCCCACAGACAGTTTCCCAAGTTCGGGCGAAACGTTGTAGAGGCCGTATGGTTTTATGGCAGGTTTCGGAAAATGCACGTGCGTTTACGCACGTGTCATATTTCGGGCAGATAATATCGGTGGGCTTTGGTTTAAGCCGGATCCGAGTATTATACTGTGTAGATATAATATCTTTGTCTCAGTTGCATTTGTATTCGGTCGTAATACAAATGCGGGTATGTTTATACCATTACGGGGTTATCCTGAAATTCGTTTCAGGATCGCTTTTGGAAGTTGCCAGTTTCCAGTTTTCTATCAGCCGTATTAAACATTCGGTTTAATACGGATTTATCTTTTCTTGATGAGTGTGGAAGGTTCTAGATGTTTCTAGATGGTGACTAGGATGATGAGGTGGCTAGTGAGTCATTAGTGCATTAATTGTTCATTTAATGAGTTGATGACTAGGTTAGATGAATCATTTGTTTGCATTAATGTTTTGTGCAAGGTGTTAGATGACACATTCTTCTCTTTAATGCTAATGGTCACTTTCCCTCCTCCTACACTCACCCCCTTTCTCATATATGTGGCCTGCCATTCCTAGTGGGGAATATGGTTGCTTGAGAGGAAAAAGATTATGATAGCTTTGGTATATAGAAATTAGAAGTGATCAATTTTTCATTTACCCGATCCAAAAGGCAACTTCATTAACCGTTCGTCCATAACTTTGGACGAAGTGAGACAAAATGTTCTACTCATTCTCTATATCAATCTTGGTCATCTCTTTTGGCAAACTTGATGATCGAGTTGCCTCGGTTCAGAGGCGGGAGCCCGTTTAAAGATCCGTCGACGTAGTGCCACCTGGACGAGGAGACTGGAGATTCAGGAGATCGGAGCAGCCGCAACAAAGCGTGGGATGATGGTTGAAGACCAAAGGACTCGGATCGTTTAGTATAACATTTCTACCCACTTTGTAGTTTGTTAGTTTAGCTTTAATGGCAAATCCGGGATATAGTATACGATAGCGCCAGTCAAAAAGTATTTGTTCCGCATTTGGCGTCTGTTAGACGGCTGGGGCGCTACCGTGCACTTACAGGACTATGATGTCCTTAACCTCGGACTGTGGGGTCCTTTAAACCCATGGACCGCAATGCCCCTAAACTAAACAACAGAGCCCAAATGCTCTTTTGTTGGATCTAAATGATCCTGTTAGGTTGATCTTAGTCTAAAATTAGACTAATGTATCCTTAACAAATGGTTAAGTTGATCTTAGTCTAAAATTAGACTAACGTATCCTTAACAAACGTTTAAGTTGATCTTAGTCTCAAATGAGATTAACGATACTTAAATCCAACCTCTAAACCCAAATCTAAGAAGATACACGCCCTACAGGCGACAACATGAATTAGTCTCCGTATACAATCCACGGGCAACCAAAAACAAAACAAACACACACGACACGAAATGACCATCTGGAGAAGGAGAAAGTGGTTACCGCGACGCGGTAGCGTAATTAACCGCAGGGGCTTGCGCCTGCAGGGAAGAGCGTCCCCACAATCAAAAACCCCTCAACGAGGGGGAATCTGACGAAGTCTGCTACATCGGCCGCATCCGTTTAAACCTTCGATACATGGTGTCATAAATCAACTTGGCATCTTCGGAGAGGTGGACGGATACCACCAAATATTATCTGCCCTTGAAATTCAGGCCCCGACGTCCCAACGTCCCGGTCGCGTCTTTCGGCGGCGAACAGATTCTGGCATGCCCGGTGGGACCTTTTGCTCTTTCCACTCCACACTTTGTGTGTCGTGTTTTTCCGCGATCAAATAATTATGGTATATATTTTTGTGGTTGCCCTTAGGGGAGGGGATACTGAAGCCGATGTTTCGTCTCTATGAAGAATGGCATTTTCTCCTACCCTAGCAACTCAGGCTCTGTCGTATCCGGTGGAGTCAAGTACGGGACACTTGCAAGCTCAAATATCTACAATCCGGCTCTTCAAGAAATCAACGGGCTTCACTTTGGGTCGATGCTCCCACCTCCCACCCTCTGTGCCTCAACGTCGATGGAGGAAGTCCAGAGGAAGTCTGTCTTCCACCGGCGGGCTCCCCAAGCAGCAGCTTTGCCGACAGAATCAGTCTTCAAACAGCTGGCACATGCCAAGGACCAAGGTCGACACAGGGGGCAGAATAGTTAAGCTCTCAAAGGAAACAAGGGGCAGGCTCGGCAAAATCCTGAAGCTAATCAAATCCCGGCCGTCGTCAATATCAGCGTCATACAAAATGAGCTGGGGGCAGTACTCCATATAGTCCTGTTTCAACCCCAGTGGTGAATGTTGTTGTTCCAACTGGGAACAGCTTCAAATTGTTGTGAATGGTCAGACAAAATTCTCCTACCGCAATATTGAAGAAGTTTCCGCAGCCCATGGAGACCCTACGAGAGTAGAAACCAGTTCGCTCCCTGAGACAACTTTCTTCATCTATATATGGATCCTGATACAACGGTTCCTCTCTATACCAAAGAGGCTTTTCTCAAAAAAGAGAGGCTTAATAAAGCTCAAGTGCCCGAAGCAAACTCCAAAGGCCAAGACTCCAAACACCCCAAGCCTGGGGGCATGGTAGTTCGCATAGTCTATGTGGTGAATTCCAAAGATGAAGTTCGAGCTTCTACTAGTCACCAACCTCAAACTCGGTCCCTGACAAAAGTTCAACTGCAACATGAAAATCTGCAGGAGATGCTTGCTCAGGCGGCATCACTCGCTAATCCATCGTCTAAGGCAAAACCCGAAGACTCACATAGAGAAAGAACAGAGCACGAGTTGGATATGGATTTCCTAAATCACGCTCTAAAAAAAACGGTTTGTCCACAAGCAAAATGGGCACGGATGAAAACCCGAAAGGGCACCGTGATTAAAAATAGCAGGACTGCCGGCGAGCTTGTGAAATCCGGAAGGACGCAATCTCGTTAAAAAAACAAAACAAAAAAAAATGGTACGTCCACAAGAAAAATGGGCACGGATGAAAACTCGGAAGGGCTCCGTGAATAAAAACAGCAGGGCTACCGGCGAGTTTGTGAAAACCCGAGAGGGCGCAGGCTCGTAAAAAATTCGTGCACACTTACGAGGTCCTCTCGACCTTGTAAGGAGAAAACACCTGCATGAGATCCTTATGACTCACAAGGGAGCAACACACTTAGGGATCCCCACGATTCCTAAGGAGAAATTACACTTACGAGATCCTCATGACTTGTAAGGAGAAGCCCCCTATGAGACCCTCACGGCTCATAGGATTCAAAATCCTTAAGCTACAGGGATCTGAACCTGTTCTTAAGTCGTCATCACACTCTCCGGATTGCCCTACAAGCGGTTCAATACTGACCCTTGTATACAATCCACGGGCACAAATAAACATTTCCCTAACAAAGTCCCATCAGCGACTAGGGATATGCTCACTCGGTGAACGACCCTTGTAAGCCCTCTCGACTTATAAGGAGAAAACACTCTTGTAAGATCCTTACGACTTATAAGAGTACACACACTTAGGAATCGGAAAATGCAACTACAAGATCCTCACGACTTGTAGGGAGAAATACCTTTATGAGACCCTTACGGCTTATGAAGTCAAAAGCCTTAGTCAACATGATCTTAACCCCGTTTACTAAGCCATATTTGTTCAAACCGACAAAGGCAAATGATGATTCGCTTCTGGCAATATCCCAATTGTAGCAATACTGATGCCTATCGGTGTCAAATTCCAAGTCTATACTTGCGGCAAAAAGTCAGCGAGCCAAAAATGTATATGAAATAGTCGAAATGATAGGGCAACTTGCAACAAAATCAGCAAGTAAAATATATGCATACAAAATAGCCGAAATGGTTAGGCAACTCGCAATAAAAAACAGCGAGTAAAAAGAAAAAAATAGCCGAAATGATTGGGCACCGCGAAAAATAGCCAAAATCATTGGGCAATCGCGACTTTCGCGATATAAAAAGCTGAAATGATAGAGCGTCGCGGAAAGAAAACAAAAAAATATAATGAAACTTCTGCCCTGCAGGTGAGGTCACATTGACCCCTATATACAATCCATGGGCACAAACAAGAAGGGAACCATATCGTCCCACCAGGCTTCGTCGAAGCGAACCCAAATCTCGACGGTTCATAGACAACCTAGAGACAAGCTCGACATTCGTCTCATTACAGTAGACGCAACATCAGCAAAGCGGACCCATGGCAAAGTCCCTAGTTCCAAATCTCAATAGCCACATCTACAGCCTGGAGACCAACAACGGCGTGCCTCCTCATTCCAGAAGGACACAGATGCTACACCATCAATCGGAACCACGGCAAAGTCCCCAGTTCTAAGACTCTACGGTTCACAGAAAACCTAGAGTCATACAATGACCCCGTCTCGGAATCAAGTCAACTAAAAATATCTCGATTCAGGGAAATCAGTGTCCTTGACGAGAGCATCTCGATTCGCGTCGACCCGCAGAGAAATTAGCATCTTTGCAGGAATACCTCGATTCGTCTCAACCCCAGGGAAATCAGTGTCCTTGGCAAAAACCTCGATTCAGGGAAATCAGCATCCTTTATGAGAGCATCTCGATTCGCGTCGACCCGCAGAGAAATCAGCATCTTTGGAGGAATACATCGATTCGTCTCAACCCCAGGGAAATCAGTGTCCTTGGCAAAAACCTCGATTCAGGGAAATCAGTGTCCTGGACGAGAGCATCTCGATTCGCGTCGACTCGCAGAGAAATCAGTGTCTTTGCAGGAATACCTCGATTCGTCTCGACCTCAGGGAAATCAGTGTCCTTGGCAAAAACCTCGATTCAGGGAAATCAACGTCCTTGACGAGAGCATCTCGATTCGCGTCGACCCGCAGAGAAATCAGCATCTTTGCAGGAATACCTCGATTCGTCTCAACCCCAGGGAAATCAGTGTCCTTGGCAAAAACCTCGATTCAGGGAAATCGGCATCCTTGACGAGAACATCTCGATTCGCGTCGACCCGTAGAGAAATCAGCATCTTTGCAGGAATACACCGATTCGTCTCAACCCCATGCAAATCAGTGTCCTTGGCAAAAACCTCGATTCAGGGAAATCAGCATCCTTGACGAGAGCATCTCGATTCTTGTCGACCCGCAGAGAAATCATCATCTTTGCAGGAATACATCGATTCGTCTCAACCCCAGGGAAATTAGTGTCCTTAGCAAAGAACCTCGATTCAGGGAAATCAGCGTCCTTGACGAGAGCATCTCGATTCGCGACGACCCGCAGAGAAATTAGTTTCTTTGCAGGAATACCTCGATTCATCTCAACTCCGAAGAAATCAGCGTCCTTAGCAAAAACCTCGATTCAGGGAAATCAGCGTCCTTGACGAGAGTATCCCGATTCGCGTTGACCCGCAGAGAAATCAGTGTCATTGCAGAAATACCTCGATTCGTCTTAACTCCGAGGAAATTAGTGTCCTTGGCAAAAACCTCGATTCAGGGAAATTAGCGTCCTTGACGAGAGCATCTCGATTCGCGTCGACCCGTAGAGAAATTAGTGTCTCTGCAGGAATATACGACGTCAGAAAAATGGAGCCATGGCAGAGTCCCTAGTTCCAAGTCTCGACGGCCACATCTACAGCCTGGAGACCCACAACAGCGTTCCTCCTCATTCCAGCAGGATGCAAACGCGACACAAAGCAACGGAGCCATGGCAAAGTCCCTAGTTCCAGGCCCTGACGGTTCACCAACAACCTAGAGACCACCTCGACGTTCGTCTCGATACAGCAGATGCGATGTCACCCTAGCGCTCTTCCCCCAACAGGATGCAGACGCTACACCAACAACGGAGCCATGGCAAAGTCCCTAGTTCCAAACCTCGATGGTTCACCAATAACCTAGAGACAACTGCGACTTTCGTCTCGATACGGCAGACGCAATTCCAGCAAACGAAGCGAAGGCAATATTCCTAGCTTCAGGGTCTTCACGGCAACTCAAATAAAACCTGAAAGACTATCAGAGATCATCCCATACCAGCGCGGAGCGGTCATGACTCATCAGGGCTCTTAAACTGAGCCTAACCTTAAGTAAAAAGCGACATGGAATATCCCTAACGCTTGCTCTTTCGACGGTAAAACTACCTGGAAGATTGCTTGAAGACGTCTTGTCCAGCCCACGAAGAGATCAGAGACACGATAGTCGCAAGGCTACTCGAACAGCAAGATTGCCTATCGAGGAATACATCAGCTGACGCGACGGTACGATGGGCAAAACCCTAGTGCTACAGACCCTAACGGACCTCTGTCGTAAAGAGCAGAGGTTAACTGTGACGTTAGGACATCCTTATGAGAACTTCTCGATTCGTCTCGACTCGTAAGGAAAAGCCTTAGGCAATGGGGATAAGGACATGTTTCCTAAGCAATGGGCCCCTGCAAGTCGTTCCAAAATGGACTCTTGCATACTATTCACGGACCACACTCTCCAAAGTCGAATCTCGACAAAGAGGGAAACAACCACTTACGAATTCTCTCGACTTATAAGCGGGAAAATTCTCTTGTGAGATCCTTATGACTCTCAAGTGAATGTACACTTAGGAATCTTCACGATTCCTAAGGAGAAAATACACCTGCGGGATCCTCTCGATCTGTAGGGAGAAAAGTCTTTATGAGACCCTCATGGCTCATAAAGTTGAAAAGTCTTAGGTGGAAGATCCTAACCCTGTCTCCTAAGCCATCGCTGCCCTACAATGAGGTCAAGATGGACTATCTACGGGCCACATTTGCTATAATTACATGCCACTGAAATAAAGAAGCTACTTACGGGTCCTCACGATTCGTAAGGAAAAATACCCGAGTGAGATCCTTATGACTCATTGAGGCGATGAACACTTAGAAATCCTCACGATTTCTAGGGAGAATTTGCACCTACGAGATCCTCTCGACTTGTAGAGAGAAAAACCTTCTTGAGACCCTTACGGCTCATGAAGATGGAAAAAGTTTTAGGCTACAAGGACCCTAAACTTGTCTCCTAAGTCCTCAATTATGTGGCCATGCATAACTCTGCACTACTTCACCCACGTACATACTTATATGGGCACAGTAGTGGGGGGCATTTGTTCCCGCCAAAATTTTGGCTCAAAACTTGCACCCTTATAAAATAATAACAATAAAATAAAATAATAATAATAAAATAAAATAAAAAATAATAATAAAGGAAAAAACTCCACATGCAAAGAATGTAACAAATGTCTCAGCGCCAAGAGTCAAAGACTCTATTGCAGCGCTCACGTGCAAAGCATGAGAGCGCACGCGCTAGCAGCGCCAGCGCTGAGAGTCAAAGACTCTGTTGCAGCGCTCACATGCAAAGCATATGATCGCTGCATTCTAAGAAGCGCACCACGTGCAAAGCACGTGAGCGCTAGCGCTAAGAGTGCTGCACTCAAAGCAGTGCACCACGTGCAAAGCACGTAGGCGCTAGCGCTAAGAGCGCTGCGCTCTAAGCAACGCACCACATGCAAAGCATGTGAGCGCTAACAATAGAACAAAGTGATCTTAGCCCTTGGATCAAAGATCGAACGCACATGATTAAAAATCATCAATTGACCAGAATAAAATTCTGTTGAGGAAACATTCCCCAGAATCTTTCCAAACAGGAAAGATTGTGCTCTGAAAATCAGAGCACCATTGGATCAATGATCCAATGGTGATTAAAAATCACCAAAATACTGAATAAATTCTGTATGGGAAAAGATTTCCCAATCTTGTTACAAACAAAAAGATTGGCTTCTGTAAAACAGAAGCCCTTGGATCAAAGATCCAATGTGGGAGACATCCCCAAATCAATTAGAGACAAGATCTCTTTAACCGATTGAACAAATCAGCCTTCCCTATATAAAGGACCCAAGACTTCAAGTCTTGGATAGAGGAACCCTCCCAAACTTTGAGAAAATCTCATAGAGAAAAGCAAGCTCTCGACAGAAGAAGAATTTTTTCAAGGTAAAAACAGAGATAAGAAACATCTCATTAAAAAGAAGAACATAATTCTTCTCACAGATCATAGATCTATAAGACTAAGGTCTTTTACAAAAGAGATCAAATACATCTCAATATAAAAATAGGGCAAGAATTATTCAACTCTCTTAGGATCACAGATCCATAAAGGCAAAGCCTTTCACCAGAACATAAGAGATTGAAACATTTCCTGTAAAAATAAGAACTTTGTTCTTAGATCTATGAGACAAAGTCTCTTAAGAGAGAATTTAATTCTCAGAGTGCAAAGCTACTCAGAAAAGTACCTTAAGCACTCCAAATCATAACAGAAGCGCTTTGCGCTCATTGGTCTAGCGCTTTGCGCCAAGCGCACCACGTGCTCCTCACGTGTGCGCCATATTAACAGAGGCACTTTGCGCTCATTGGACTGACGCTTTGCGCCAAGCGCACCACGTGCTCCTCACGTGTGCGCCATATTCACAGAAGCGCTCTGCGCTCATGGACTGGCGCTCAGCGCCAAGCGCACCACGTGCTCCTCACGTGTGCGCCACTTAAAAGAAGTGCTCTGATTGACTGGCGCACAGCGCCGAGCGCACCACGTGCTCCTCACGTGGGCGCTAATAGAACATAAATTGTTCTTTAAATAAGGCCCAGAGTTATGATGAGTGCTCAGCACTCAATAAAGGACAAAAAGACTGCCGAACCCAAACCAATGCTCAGCATTGTTAAATAAAAAGGGGCCAAGCCCAAATGAATGTTCAACAGCCCAAAACAAATGTTCAACATTTTAAAACCTGAGTGGACTTAGCCCAAGTTAGCCATAAGTCCTTAATTCAGATTAATTGAGCGCATATGCTCATAAATCTTTTGATCTTAGTCCTAAATTGGACTACAGATCTCTCAACCAACATTGGTTCAAGGGTATATCTCTTCACTCCTCTAATATATGTCGTTGTAATCCTTCAACATCTTCAGAGAGGTGACGGGTCCCGACAACCAGATTTTCCATAGACTATGATGTCCTTAACCTCGGACTGTGGGGTCCTTTAAACCCATTGACTATGATGTCCTTAACCTCGGACTGTGGGGTCCTTTAATCCCATGGACTATGATGTCCTTAACCTCGGACTGTGGGGTCCTTTAAACCCATGGACTATGATGTCCTTAACCTTGGACTGTGGGGTCCTTTAAGCCCATGGACTATGATGTTCTTAACCTCAGACTGTGGGGTCCTTTAAACCCATAGACCGCAATGTCCCTAAACTAAACAACAGAGCCCAAATGCTCTTTTGTTGATCTAAATGATCCTGTTAAGTTGATCTTAGTATAAAATTAGACTAATGTATCCTTAACAAATGGTTAACTTGATCTTAGTCTAAAATTAGACTAACGTATCCTTAACAAACGTTTAAGTTGATCTTAGTCTCTAATGAGATTAACGATCCTTAAATCCAACCCCCAAACCCAAATCTATGAAGATACACGCCCTACGGACGATAACATGAATTAGTCTCCGTATACAATCCACGGGCAACCAAAAAAAAAACAAACACACACGACACGAAGTGACCATATGGATAAGGAGAAAGTGGTTACCATGATGCGGTAGCGTAATTAACCGCAGGGGCTTGCGCCTGCAGGGAAGAGCGTCCCTACAATCAAAACCCCCTCAACGAGGGGGAATCTGACGAAGTCTGCTATATCGGCCGCATCCGTTTAAACCTTCGATACATGGTGTCATAAATCAACTTGGCATCTTCGGAAAGGTGGATGGATTGCACCAAATAGCATCCGCCCTCGAAATTTAGGCCCTGACGTCCCAACTCCCGGTCGCGTCTTTCGGCGGCGAACTTGGGTTTTCTGGGCATTTTATGTGAGACTCAATTTGTTGAGGTTTCTGGGTATTTGATGAATTGATCGAAATGTTTAACATCGTCTATATATCTGTGATATGTGATACAATATTTGGAATCCACAATAATTAGTTTTGCGAAAACTAGTTATTATTTTGTAAATCTAGCAATTTAGTCTCTCTTGATCAGTTGCCATGGGGTTT
The DNA here is from genome assembly GCA_030015575.1 of Agapanthus africanus. NCBI lineage: Eukaryota > Viridiplantae > Streptophyta > Magnoliopsida > Asparagales > Amaryllidaceae > Agapanthus > Agapanthus africanus. The sequence continues at coordinate 138,911,781 of JASDDO010000026.1, forward strand.
TGATTCGGATCAAAACTCCGTCACAATCACGTAGTGTACGTGAACACTCGCCTGATAATAGTACTAGATAGCCACGCCCCATAGCCCCGACCATGTGACTGTAGGAGAAACCCGTTGCCAAAAGCATCCGTTCAGATGCTCGCGGCCACGGTGTTCCGCCTAAGTGCACTTCGTCGACGGTATCGGGGGTGTGGCCGTCTACTAAAGTTTCCAAAGAATATTCGATCATTTGTCGGGAATCTTGTTGAATTGCCCGACTGGTTATTGAAAAATGTTTTCAATTTGAGACTAAAATGCCGGGCTTATAACGTTTGGCATGAAATTCGGAATATGTGATATTCCGGGTTTATGATGTCTAAGGAATTTATATGGTTAGGCATGAAATCAAAAGTATGTGATATTTCGGGTGTATGATGTCTAAGGATATTGCGGATTCTAATTATTGTAGTTTTCATTTTCTTTTCTGCGACCGTAAGTATAATATGTGGTGTATCGCCGGTTTCGTTATTATACGTCAAGGACAATCGGGATACACATATTTACTTACGTTGATGACATATTATGTTATGTGTTGCTGTGATATGTTATATTGGATCGTCGTGATTGAATAGCCAGGGATTTTTGCCTGAGATGAGAGGTTTTCATTTTCATTCATGTAAAATTTTTTTTGTAATATTCTTTTATTGGGAAACTTCCGGGTTGAGGATGATATCACCATTGATGTATATTATTTACTTTTCCGCATTAGGATAGACCCAAAGTGGGGAGCACAAATAACCGGGTTATAGAGTCCAGTGGTAGACCATCTCGAGGAGTCGAGACCGGGTCTCCTAACTCTAGAATTAGTAGGGTTGCTTGCCGCTCTCGTAGGGGTCTAGAGATGTGGGTTTGGCTATTCATCACGACCGTGGAATCCGTGTTTTTTACTGGCTTGATTTAAAATACGGACCTCCTAGTATATCCTATATTTTATATGTTGACTTCTGCTGCAATGTTCTGTGATGAGATCATATAACTGCGTGAGACGAATGTTTTATTATATATATGATATATAATAAACGTTGCTTATGTTTTGCATCCGCGCTAGTCCTGCCACCGCTCTGCCATTAGTTAAATAACCTAACGGTGCATGACGGGACCCCGTGGCGAATGCGGATGGTATAAGCGTACGTTGTATTTTCGTTTCTTTATCTGTGATGTTTAGGAAACATAAATGATGGGACTTCATTAATGAGATTAATGAAAAGGAAAGAAACCTAAAGATATTGTAGAATCAAATTTTCAAAAAGGAAGCTCTACTTCTTGCTTTGCATAGCGGTATTCTTTATGAATATCCAGCACCTCATTCGATGAGGAAAGAGCCGAGATCCCTTCACCGGGAATGATCTGTTTAGCAAAATCTAGTAAATGCTACAACCTACTCGGTTTGTTTTGAAAACTATTCGATTTTAAAAAGCGGAGCTTAAACTACTCCTTTTCAACTCACTCGATTCTACAACGATATCAAGTTCATTACGCAAAAGGTTTTCTTAAAAACCTGCCGTAGCCTTTCGTCATTTCAGATAAGTGCTATTTATTATTCGTGCTACGTTTGTTAACCATAGCCAAGGCGTAGTGTGCGGTAGCTAATTAGTGATTATCTGCAACCATATGATGTGATTGGATTAGGGTAGTCGTACGACTTTGTTGACCATAGCCAAGGGTCGTACTGGTAGGTTTAATTCATTCAGGAAATGACGGGTTGAACTTGGCTAGCGCTTATAATTTGTTGACCATAGCCAAGGTCATAAGTTGCCAGGAGCAAAAACATTTTTAGGAATTTCATGTTTTGAAATTTGCAATGAGATTGCATAACTTCTATGAGATAGTTGGATCCCGATACCCACTGCGAGCAAGAGTTACTCCTGGGAGAGTTTTGCACTTTACAATTAGCTAATCCAGTAGGTGTCTTAGAAAGGTGTTAACGGGGTTATACCCCTGTGGAAATAAGATTATTTAATTAGTTCCATGCGAAAGCACGGGGAGACTCCTTTAGAGTACCAATACCTGCCTGGCCGAACGATTGGTGAACTTGTAGGGTGTAATTAATCCCGGCTAGTCTTACCTTTCAGGGTTTGAAGGAAGATTTGATAAAAATAGTGGGAGCCATCCTGATTAGATAAAATAATAACCAATTTAATCTTGCAAGAGCATACGCTAAAGTGTTTTCTTCTCTTTCTCTCTCCAGGTAGCGACCATGACACGCCTTAATCAAGATAATAATATGGGTGTATTGACCGAACCCGCTTATTATACTGAGCTGGGGAACGTTGGTTCCGCTCTACCTTATAACTGTTATAAGTCTGTGCAGGAAATAGGGGAATACCCAGATTCCCATGCGACCCGAGCGAGGAATGAGCATGTTGATGCATCTTCTTCGGGTGTGTTCGTTACCGAGAATTGTTTCTCAGTTTGTTCTACGTCCTGGGTATTAGATACTGGATCAGGATCCCACATTTGTAATATATTACATGGGCTAAAGAACGGTAGACAACTGCGAATAGATGATCATTCTCTCCAAGTAAGGAATGGTGCAAGGGTTGCAGTCAAAGTAATTGGCAAATATCACCTAGTATTACCAGAAGGTAATACATTGATTCTGAACAACTGTTATTACGTACCCAAAATGTTATACAATTTAATATCAGTTTCTTTATTAGATAAAGAAGGATATGACTTTGTAGTAGAGAAAAATGTTATGAACATTTTCCTAAATCAAGTGTTGATTGGGTTTGGTACGTTATGTAACGGTTTATACGTTCTGAATCAAAATACAGTTCTTAACGTACAGAACAAATACAAGAGGAAAAGTTCAAAAATGAACGAAGCCTTCTTGTGTCACTATAGACTAGGTCATATCAAGACTAGCTAAGTTACATAAAGATGGATATTTGAACCCATTCGAATTTACATCTTATGAAACTTTCCAGTCATGTCTCAAAGGCAAGATGACCAAAACTCCATTTAATGGACACGGAGAAAGAGCTACTAAACTCTTGGGACTGATACATAGTGATGTATGTGGTCCTATGTCTACACGTGCCAGGAATGGTTTCTCGTACTTTATTATATTCACCGATGATCTCTCAAGGTTCGGATATGTGTTCTTGTTGAAACACAAATCTGAAGTTTTTGAGAAATTCAAGGAATATAAGTGCGAAGAAGAGAACCAAACGGGTAGAAGTATTAAAATCCTTCGTTCTGATCAGGGAGGAGAATACTTGAGCACGGAGTTCCTGGATTATTTAAAAAAGAATGGGATTCTCTCTCAGCTTACTCCTCCGTATACACCACAGCCCAACGGTGTATCGGAGTGGAGGACTCGCACCCTATTAGATATGGTGCGCTCTATGATGAGTACTACTGAGTTACCTATTTCTTTTTGGGGTTATGCGCTTGAGGCAGCCGCATACCTATTGACTAAAGTTCCAACAAAATCAGTGCCTACCACTCCATATGAGATTAAGAATGGGAAGAGACCATCTCTTAAACGAGTTAAGATATGGGGTTGTCCGGCCTATGTTAAAAAGCAAAATCCGGACAAGTTTGAGGCAAGGTCTGTTCTGTGCAAGTTTGTAGGATATCCTAAGCATTCACGAGGGTATATCTTCTACCACACCGAGGAACAAAAGGTGTTTGTTTCTCGGAATGCTACCTTCTTAGAAAAGGAATTTCTTATGAAAGAAATTAGTGGTCATGAGGTAGAACTGGATGAAGTTCCAGCTACACAAACTACAGCTGATGATTTGGTAGAACCGGAGGATTCGATAGTCCCCAACGAACCTCAGCCTTTCCGCAGATCTAGTAGGGTTCGTCATCTGCCTGAGAGATACTATGGTTTTCTCATTGACGGTGGGAGTGAGGATTTCATCATGGAAGATGATGACCCAACTAGTTTCGAGCAGGCCATCACGAGTGGGGACTCTGTGAAATGGCTGGATGCTATACGATCTGAGATGGAATCCATATACACCAACAAAGTATAGACTTTGAAAGTTGCTCCTGAAGGGGTAAAATCCATCGGGAGCAAGTGGATCTTTAAAAGATAATTGATGTAGATGGAAAAGTTGAGACTTTCAAAGCCAGACTTGTAGAAAAAGGTTTTCATCAACTACCAGGTGTGGATTATAATGAAACATTTTCTCATGTGCCTATGCTTAAGTCCATCAGGATCCTACTTGCCATTGCTGCATACCATGACTACGAAATCTGGCAGTTGGACATCAAGACCTCTTTTCTAAATGGTGATTTATAAGAGAGCGAGTACATGACACAGCCAGAAGGCTTCGTAGATAGTGGGAGCAGCGGAAAGGTGTGTAAGCTGCTTAAATGAATCTACGGATTAAAGCAGGCATCGCGGAGCTAGAACATCTGTTTTGATGTGGCAGTCAAAGAGTTTGACTTCATCAAAAACGTAGATGAACCTTGTATATACAAGAAGATTGTAGAGAGTAAGGTTGTATTCCTCGTATTGTATGTGGATGACATACTCTTGATAGAAAATGATATTCCTATGCTACACTCGGTCAAGCTCTACTTATCACAGTTTCTCTATGAAGGATCTGGGCAATGCCCTTTACATCCTGGGGAGAAACACTGGGCAGCTGTGAAGAACATTCTTAAGTACTTGAGAAGGACTAAAGAATTGTTCTTGGTGTATGGTAACGGTGAACTCCATGTCGAGTCCTTTACCGATTCGAACTTCCAGAGTGATAAGGACGACTGTAAGTCGGTCTTGGGTTTTGTCTTTACCCTCAGTGGAGGGACGGTATGTTGGAAGAGTTCCAAGCTAGATACCGTAGCAGACTCGACGATGAAGGATGAATACATCGCTACCAACGATACTGCCATAGAGCCTGTCTGGATGAACAAGTTCATGAGATGAACTTGGTGAGGTTCCTACCATTAAGCATCCAATACTTGTATTGTGATAACAATGGAGTTGTGGTTTTGGCCAAGGAGCCCCGGTCCCATCAGTGATCCAGACATATTCTTAGGCGGTATCACCTGATCAGGGTGATAGTTGATCTCCGAGGAGATCGAGATCAGGAGAGTTGACACGAAGAATAACACGGCGGATCCACTCACGAAGGCCATTTGAGAGAGATTTTGTGATGTTGGGTATGGGATACTACAACAACTGGACTTAGTGCAAGTGAGAGATTGTTAGTTATATATATGCCCTAGAGGCCATTATTGTACATGATTGTATATTATAACGGATGTTTAGACATATATAGAGAAGACTTTCTTGCTCAACATGATAGTATGCTATCTGGTTGCTCTTTATCTTAACATGTACACTTGTATCACTATAATGTCTTTCCGTTACATGTTGATAAAGCCCTTAGGATGTGTACTTGACTACCAGGACTATGATGCAGATCATACTAGTGAGGCCAGGGTAGTCCACAAGTTCATCCTTTAATTTTTCCTAGTCGAGGGAGTATCAAGACAGGGCATCGATATTCCAGAGTAGATTAGTGTGTACGTTTCTTGACCCTGTATGGGGCGATGATTGATCCTACACCCATTGGTGTTTGACATCAAAGATTGTACACAGGTGCTCATTGGAGAATGGGTACACCGAACAGAACTCGCCGAGAACTCCTAGATGGTATTATACCTATCGTCAGATAGCAGTTCTATGGTGACACTGGTACAGGTTAGTCTGTAGACCCAAGATCATCATAGAGGCTTGTGTGATTCCCACTGTGCTTTGATTTCGTCCTTACCACGCTCAAGAGAGTCATGCAAACAGGTGGATCTTGGGTACAGTCCCGAGTCACATAGAGGCAATGAGCGATAGGAGGGGTTTCATCTCTCCCGGTATTAGGAGTTGATGTTGCGCTATGCTCGATTGGCTATAACAGGAAGTCCCTGGCCAGGGCTGATGATGAGATTTCTAGTAAGCGTTATCAGTAGTTTCTCGACCCGTTATGAGCCTTACATTGACATGACTTATAAAGTTATTGGGGTCTGACGTTTACCACCCCAGACTCGATATGCGACATATGAAACGAAGAGACCGGACTGTACGGTAGTGTTACTTATTGGCTTTGCGGTAGTTTGGACAAGCTTGCTTATTGATCTTCTGATCGCTCAATACCTGGGTAGTCGTTACGTCCAGCTAGTACCACTGACGGCTTGTGGGTGACTGATATGATCATTACCTACTGCTGGCGTATTGACGAGTCTTTAAAGTCCTACACAGAGGTTTCCTTGCTCAAACGAAACGAAATAGGACATATATGTGATATATGCGGGACCGAGATTAATACGTGTATGTGATATAGTATTCTAATCTCGTGATATAGGTTATATGTGATATAACCAGATTATTAAATCAAGTGTTGATTCAATAATTTGTTATATGTATATTTGATATACTTATAAATGATATTAGTCGGTTGCATGCGATATAGCCGGATTATTAAATCAAGTTTTGATTTAATAATTTAATATATGATTATATATTTGATATATTAATATATATTAACTAATATTTGCTCAATTAAGAATTTCTTTTCTACAAATACATATAAATATATATGAAATATATATTAATGTATTTACTTTTGTATCATGCTAGATGATACACACTACTAAAATAGGGGGTTGCCCCTACGGATAACGAAATCCGTAGGGGCAGATTTAGTTTGGCCCTACGGATTAGTCCGTAGGGCAAAGAGCTTGCCCCTACGGTCCTTACATATTAATTTAAAAAATATTAAATCGTAAATTGTTGTTTGCCCCTACGGAGCCGCAAACCAAGAACTTACGGACTTATCCTTAGGGGCATCTAAATAGAGATTTAATTAAAAGGGCACGGATCGATCCCTACTCTCATTAGCTAAAAATTATTTTCCCAATATCGCGTGCGAACCCAAAATCCCCAAACCCTCGTTTCCGCTGATCGCCTGTGTTTCGTCGCCGTTCTCGTCGTCGCCAGCGCAGGCCGATTCGTCATCGCCACCGCCTGGTTCTTCCTTATCTCCGTTTTCGTCGTCGCCTCCTTTCGTCGTCACCTCCGATCGATCGTCGACGCCTCCACTGCACATGTTAGGAAATCTTAAATTAAACAAATTTTTGATTATTTTAGGGCTAGGGTTCATGGTTTGGGTACCGATGAGGCATCCGTTAGGGTTATCGTTAGGGTTAGGGTTAGGGTTGGGGTTGCGGTTGTGGCAGGGGCTTGGGTTGCGGTTGGGGTTGGGGTTCCGCAGGGGGTTGCGGTTGGGGTTGGGGTTGGGGTTAGGCTGGGGTTGGGGCTGGGGCTGGGGCTGGGGCTGGGGTTAGGGTTAGGGTTAGGGTTAGAATTGGGGTTGGGGTTGGGGTTGCCCCGTTTCGTATCAGAACTCGAGTCTGACATCGTAGATCTTTTAGCCATTTTGGTTATATTGTTATCATGATGTTAAATTCTTTATGCTCTCATCAAATTTTTGGGATCTTTGTAATTTGCTTGCTATGTTTGGGGTTTCAGTTAATCCTCATTAAAAAATTGGTGATTGATCTCTTCAATCATATTATTATCTGTATTTAAAATTTTTGTGAAGCCTTCAGAGTTTGGAAAAATCTAGAATTACTGTTGAAATTCTGGCAACATTCAAAAACTGTGTAAATAATGTGTGTGTGTGAGTATGTATGTATGCATGTATCTACAGTTGAAATTTATCTTTCTTCTATGATATAAAACGGTTAAACCGAGGAAAATTACTGGGGGAATTTTTGCTAAAATGTCTTGAGAGGGGGTTCAAGTGATGGGATAATTTCATTTGGTAATCTTTTACTTATTTTACATCTCTTATTTTTTCATGCAGAAATCTGAATAGGTTTCTTGCAATTTTGCCTATCGATCAATTATTATATTTATTTCTATTTTTTGTGGATGATTTGGCTTTAATTGAATGGAGGCGATGATGGCTTGCCCTCAAGCTTCCACTTTTATGAGCTTTATAGTTATGAGATTGGCGAGGCAAGCTGGTTTGTAGCCATCTTATTTCTTTTCCTAAATTCAAATCCAAATATAAACTGTCTGATTGAGAGAGAGAGAGAGAGTATGAGAGATTATGTATCATTCAATGTGTTTGGAAGCTGGCATGTTCTGAGCGTCATCTCTGCATGAAAGCTATGGTTTTACAAAGGGTTTGCCCTAACTATTTTCTGTGGGGAAGCTGAAGGCCTGAAGTTTCATCAAACTCAGGATTGGATTCTGATCGGGTATTGTAAATTCTTGTGAAAGTTCCGTTCAAGAGTTGTTCAGAGCTTGCATAGCATCTTTTTCATCTCTATGAGATCTTTATGCAGTCATTTTTTTGGGTTTATATACTTCTAGAGCCCGTTTGACTTTGGACTTAGGATAACCCCAAATCTCTTTCTTATTTTGATTCCTAAGCTGGCATATCTGAGGCTCGTATTCCAGTATCGTTGCATGAAAAGCTAGGGTTGCGAACATTTTTGCAACGATAAATTCTGTATGACAGCTTAAGCTCATATAAAACTTAAACAATCTTGAAGCACTGCAGTTTTTCACTAAACTACCTAAAAGTTTTTATATTGCTGCAAGCTTCCTTAAAGTGCTGCATCTAAGTGTATTTTAGTGGAAAAACCCTTGAAAGCCAAACTTCATGGGGGTTTGCTGTTTGCCTTCTCTATAGCTAGTTTGGGGTTTATTTAGTTTTGGATTTGTTTTACAACACTCTCTGAGTTCCAAATCAACAAAAAGCTGAATGTTGAATCACAAGCAAGAAGCAGCCAAACTGGCCCTAAAGTAATCCTGAGTGATGATAATTTGCCAGGGAGTTTAAAATTTATAGAAATGGCGAGGCAACATTGGATTGTCTGCAAGTATTCAAGCAACCTGTTTGCAGCCATCATGCTATTTGTGATCCCAAGTATAAAACTCAAACATGCCTCTTAGTTAGTTTACTTTAATTTGTTATTTATGTGTGTGTATCAACATTGGATTGTCCCAAGTATAAAACTAAACCCACAAAACATCAAAACTGTCTCCGACAATCTTATGGTCATTAGACATAAGATTTATGTATGTGTGTCACTATTAAAATAGGGGGTTGCTTAAACATTTTGCATTATTTATGTGTGTGTGTGTGTGTCACTACTACAAATAAGGGTTACCCCCGACAGCCGAAACACACACACACAAGAATACACAACAAACGCATCATTAGAGAGTGATTCAAGATGTTCCGGTCGCGGTCGCGTCTTTCGGCGGAGAACATATGTGACATGTGATATATATGCATGTGTTTATGTGATATGTGCGTATGTATGCATTTAAGTAAAAACAACCCTACACTTAAGCGAAATCATAAATTGAAACACACATATATAGAATACAACTCATACATGGGTATCCTCAAATCTAACTTTGATTATTGGTAATTTATTCTTTTCAACGACAAACGCACACACAAAGCATATACACGGATTTTCTCCTTTGTCAGTAACCATCCCGTTCTTAGATTTCTCAATACAGTCATCATAACCTACAATTTATATATGATACAGTCTAACATGGCCCATGAGTACGTCAGGGTTAAGGACTAGATGTATGTGAATTGGCAACAACGTATGTAACCTAAGTTTGTCACTGGAGTTTCTGCTTTCATTGAATTTGCACGCGCACATAATAAGAAGAAGAAGACAGTAATGTGGCAGAAGAAGAAGGAGAAGACAGTAATGCGGCAGAAGAAGAAGAAAATGACATTCCTTGTTCTCTGTTTCAGCATCAATCTTCTGATATGAACTAATGATGGCTTTCACATTGGCTTTTCCTTTTAGAGACTTCTTAGTGTCCAATAGAAAGTATACATCAGATTTGTGCAGGTCAGGTTCTTCTATGACTTTCAAGAATTTCAACTGATTCTGTAAATTACATCCTTGTTGGGTGATACTTTTACCACTTCTCACTGCAGGTGCGCTCTCTAATTGACTAAAAGGGTTTTCTGTAGCCTTCTTTGGCTTTATAGAAGTCTTTTGATGGGGGTCATATGAAATCTGAGTAGGATGCTTGATCAGAATTTTCACTTTATTTTTTTGTATATTCAAATTCCTATTCCTTTCAAGAATTTATGAGAATATTAAGTGATTTCTTATAGGAGTTCCAAGGTTTCTTATAGGAGTTTCAAGGATTTCTTATAGGAGAATATGCAGAACTAGATTTGATGACGATGACGGGAGCAGCGAGGGGTGGCAGGAGCTCCAGCCGCGGCACCGGCAGAGGCAGAGGCAGAGGCAGAGTGGTTCTGCCGCCCGGAGAGTTGCGTAGGGAGCTTCAGTGGGCCGGTCTTGCACCCAGATCGGAGACCCCTTCGGATGCCTCCTTCCGTGTGGACTTTGCCACACCTCCAGGTATATTGCACGCATATCTATTTTGAATGTAATATTATAGATATTCATGCCTGTTTATGTCAAAATTACTTATATTGTCAATGTTTGATTGTCTAGTTGTTGGTGATGCGTCCATATCAAGGACAGAGGCCACTCCCGCTCCTCCAGGTATGTTTATATATCATATAGTGTATGTATATTGATTTAGAATGCTGTATCATAAATATACACACATTCCTTTTGCTCTTACTTAGATAGTAATTTTTATTATTGTCTAGCTTTAGGTGGTGACAGTAGTTGACAATAAAATTTGTCATCCTAGAAACTATGATTTTTATATGTGCTCACATGCGGGAATGATTGTAAGTCGTGGACCTGTACAATAAATTCTTATTTGGTATTTATTTGAAATCAAATTGAATACTATATAATTGATAAGTTTGTTATATTTGTATTTAGTTTGGAATTAACACAATATTTATTCACGCAACATGCACTTATGAGAAATAGGGCACCACGTGTCTAACTCATTATCATGTGCTGCTTGATGAGATTAGATTTGCGCCTGATGATCTACAAGAGCTTGTTCACTCCCTGTCTTATGTGTAAGCAGCGCTATATGCGAGTTTATCTTGTTAATATGTATGTACTGAAATTAATTAATATTATTTAAATTTTGATACATGCAGATACCAGAGGAGCACATCTGCTATCTCTGTAGGTAAGGCTTTGAATTTGTTGATTTTGGTATTTCTTGTCAATTTTATAGACCAGTATGTGCTAAATATAATATTCTGACAGTTGCTAGGGGGAAGGCAGCATTCCCCCTCATTTTTACCCTTGATTATCGCTATACCGGTCCTCATGCCGAGTGGTTCGGCCGGTATATGGGGGATGAGAGCCGGCTCGTGAAGAACTATCCACTTCACGTTGAGTGGGGCGAGCAGCACCGACGCTCATTCGCCCTCTTTTTTGATCAGGTTCAGGTATTAATATATATTTTTATTTGTGATATAATGCAATATTAAGAGTTATTTTCTAATATATCTAATATCAAGAGTTATTTTCTAATATTGCAGACAGCTCAGACCCTAGCGCAAGGTGGTACACCGAGCGTGCTGTTCGCATATCTTGCCGTCCACGGCACCTCGACAGATCCTGCCACGGGCGTGCTTCGATATCCCGACGTCGCTACCCAGGAGTATTGCGTAAGTGTTAATATTTATTCAACCCATATTTGAAATTTTAGTTTTGGAAGGTTCAAATTTAAATTTTATACTTATACTTTACTGCTTAATGTGGGTATAGGAGCGGGTGGTTGAGCAAGCAGAAGCCTCGGGGATCGATTTTAACGGACAGAGCGATCCAAGGCTGCTGACCCCAGTCCTGGACACCGCACACGGACGACACTACGGAGGTTGGGAGAGAGGCCGAGGACTGGGCCCTAGCAGAGCCCATATGAGGTTGGACTCCACCCCGGCGGTTACTTCCTCCGTCTCCAGTGAGCGACGTGTCCAGCAGGAACTGGAGAGCTTGAAGGCTACCGTTCAGGCGCGCCAGATTCTAGCGTTTATCAGAGGTGGAGCTGGACCGAGCTAGGGTAGCTTTTTGATTCTTATTTTTTGAAACATGTATTTATTTATATGATACATATTGTACTACATTTTGAAACATTTTGGACGATATTGATATTAGTTTATATTTATATCATATTCAGATTTTTGGTTTCTTTTGTATATTATATGCGTGAGATGTGATTATGAATACTGCGATATATGTTGTGTGATGATTAATTTTATATTTGATTGATGTATATATTATTGTGCACAGGGCGAGAAAAAATCAGGCAGCCCTTTTTTTTAAAAAAAAACAGATCATATGTACCTACGGATTAATCCGTAGGTACACATGTTTCCCCTACGGCTTAAACCGTAGGGGCTAAATATCAGAATTAATTGATATTTTCCCCCCTGGTCTCAGTTTCAGGGGGTTGGGTGTGCCCCTACGGATATATCCGTAAGTGTAAACAAATGCCCCTACGGCGGTATCCGTAGGGGCAAAATATCAGGATTTCTGATATTTTATCCCTACGGATATGTACCTACGCATGTATCTGTAGGGGCTATTACTTGGCCCTACGGATTAATCCGTAGGTACAAGAAATCTATTTTAAAAAGCCGTAAATAAAATATTTTTTTTGCCCCTACGGCCTAATCCTTAGGGGAAACGGTACCTACACATAACTCCGTAGGGCCAAGTTTTAGTCCGTAGGGGCATTTTTAGGGCTTCGAATTGCACCTACGGCGTTTGCACCTACAGGTTATTTTTTCTCCCTTACGGATATATCCGTAGGGGCAGTTGTTTGCCCCTACGGGTAAATCCGTAGGGGCAACCCTTATTTGTAGTAGTGACATTGGTCATGGGTGCATGAGACTCACACCAAACTAAAGATTATTTGGGTGATTTAATTATTAAGGGATAAACGAAAATTTGGTGGAAAAAGCCATGGCTTAAGATGCTTGTGGAAGCATGTAGAAGCCTTGACTTAGTTCACTAATTTTGTTTTACTCTAGATATTTATTAACCCAACCATTATATTTAACCATGGTTAAGTCTCTACAAATATCATTTGAGATATTTTTAACCATGGTTCATCACTTATTCATTTTCTTCATCTCCTTCTTTGATCTCTAGCTTTTGATGAGGTGAAGAAAGAAAGAGAGAAAATTAATTCTAAAGTGAGCAAAATACCCACTTCATTAATTTATACCAAACTAGCCATTTAGTATATGTTGTTTACTTCACTAATTACTCAATTAGAGTAGACGAAGCTTGAGTTAGAGATTTCTCAACGCAGATCATCTTCGGTCTCGAAGATTCTTAAGCAAGCTTGTTCCTTTCACCTAGTGGAGCCTAAGAAGAGTTCGGGGGACCACCACTTGGAGCTATGAGAGTACTACATGGAGCTTTAGAAGTGAAGGACCGGTCTACAAAGGTTGTATTCCTTGTTCACTCAGTATAAAGCTTTATTGCTTGCTTTTAAACCCTAATTCTCTAGTTCGATTCTTGGATGGCATGCATTAGCACACTAGATTTTTTTAAATTGTATACTTGATACTTCTAAAAACCTAGTAGTGGTGCTAAGGAATACTTTCAAAATATAGGGCTGCCGGATCAGGGAAGCATGAATGCTTCTATTGTCATAATACGGGACATTAGAAATGGAATTGCACTGAGTACCTCGCCGATCTCAAGAAGAAGAAGCATGATGATGCTTCCGCTTAAGGTGTGTTTGTCACCGAACATTGTTTTCAATAAACTCTTCATCCTGAGTATTAGATACCGGTTCAGATTCTCACATCTGTAATTGTGTGCATGGGTTCCAAAATAGCAAGGTTTTGAATAAAGGTGATCATACTCTCCGCGTTGGGAATGGTTCAAATGTTGATGCTGCTTCAGTGGGAGAGTATCACTTAGGGTTTCTTTCAGGGTGTATATTGATTTTGAATCCTTGTTATTTTATACCAACTATGTTGTGTAATATAATATATGTATCTTTGTTAGACAATAAAGGATATAATTTTGTGTTGCAAAGTAATGTTATGAACATTAACCTAAATCAACAGTTGGTTGAGTATGGTACACTAAATAACAGAATTTTTTTCCTGAATCAACGCACAATTTTCAACATCCAACACACGAACAAAAGAAAGACTTCAGACATAAATGAAGTATTCTTATGGCATTGTAAACTTGGTCATATTAATGAAACAAGATTAACTAAGCTACATAAAGATATATATTTGAATCCGTGTGAATATAAATCTTATGCGACTTTTCAATCTTGTATCAAGGGTAAAATGACCAAAACTCCGTTTACTGGACACGGGGAGAGAGCTACTGAACTCTTAAGCCTCATACATAGTGATGTATGTGGACCAATGTCTACGCATGCTAGAAGTAGTTATACATACTTCATAATTTTTACTGATGAATTCTCAAAGTTCGGACACGTGTTCTTGCTGAAACATAAGTTCGAAGCTTTCGAAAAATTTAAAGAGTATAAAATTGAAGTAGAAAAACAAACTGGATTGAGCATCAAGAAACTTCGATCAGATCGAGGTGGAGAGTACTTAAATATAGAGTTCCTTAATTTCCTAAAAGAGAATGGGATTTTCTCTCCGAACACACCACAACACAACGGTGTGTCGGAGCGGAGGAATCGTACCCTATTAGATATAGTACGCTCTATGATGAGTTAGCCTAAGTTACCACTTTTCTTCAGGGGGTATGTATTAGAGACTGCAGTTTACCTTTTGAATAGGGTTCCGACCAAATCCATGCCTACCACTCCATATGAGATATGGTGTGGGAGGAGACCATCTCTTAAACGAGTAAGGATATAGGGTTTTCCTGCTTTCAAAAAGCAGAATCCAGAAAAACTCATGACACGATCGGTTTTTTGTAAGTTTGTGGGATATCCTAAACATTCATATGGATATCTATCCTACCACAAGGAGGAACGAAGAGTGCTTGTTTTTCAGTATGCCACATTTTAGAAAATGAGTTTTTTTACAAATGATACAGTTGGCAATACGGTAGAACTGGATGAAATTCCAGATCCACAAATTGCTACCGACAATTTGGTTGAACTTGAAGCTTCGATAGAACCCGACGAACCTCGGCCACTCTGTAGATCTAGTAGGTCTTCTCACCCACCAGAGAGATACTACGGTTTCCTCATTGATAGTGACAGAGAAGATTGCAGTAAGGAAGATGATGACCCTACTAGTTTTCAGCAGGCTATCACGAGCACTGACTCGGTGAATTGGCCGGATGCTATGTGATCCGAAATGGAATCCATGCGCACCAACAAAGTATGGACTTTGGACGTGGCACCTTGATTGATCTGTAAAAAGAGTGTTTGTAAATTAACCGCAATCAGGACAGTTTCGCTAGTAGCTATCCGCGATGAGTACGGGTCGTCTGCAAGGAAACGTGAACCTTTTTCTTATTTTAGACGAGTTGATAGAAGAAGGGTCATTGGTTGTAGATCAATTTTAATACGGATGTAGAATTTATGATGAAGAGACTAGTAGGGTTCATAGGACTTAGTAGTAATGGATGACTAATTAAAAATGACTCCTTTTATCTTTTAATAGTTTAAACAAGATTGATTGTGATGAATGTAAATTAGGGTTTTTTGGAAGAAACTAGGGTTTCTTGGAAGAAACTAGTGTTTCCCCACTCTTAACCCTTGTCTTTGTATTGATCTCTATTCATGTATAGCCTTTAACAAAACAAGTGTTAAACCGATCTCAAATCATGGTCGTGACTAGCAATAAATTGGTAGCGCGCCCGATAAGGATGTTAACATTTGTTTTGCTAAAATTTATAGACTTTAAAATGTATAAAAGAAGTTAAATGATTTTATCATCCATTGATCTACCCTAGCCTACGAACCTTAGCAAGCTAGGAATTACTCGCTCGTGGTTTGAGATTTAGAAGAAAGGATGAAGAATGAAAACATGATTAAGATGCAGAAAGTAAGTGCGGAAATTAATTGGAAAAATAAAAAACACTATCTTTATTAATCAACTATTGCATACAACTTTTGAAAGTAGAGTACAAGAACCCTAGTTGCTCTAGATCTCTATCTTTGTTGGAAGTATATGACTAGTTGATGATCACTCGGATGTGCGGATCGCTTTAGACCTCTTGATCTCTTCGGAGATAATATTTAATGTGAAGCTCTCAGTCCCTTATATAGTCACAGAAACTAGAAACCTTAGTTTCCATATAATAATATATGCAGATACGATCAAATCACTAAAATATCAAATCCGACGACCCTAGATCGGCAGCGGTTCCGCAGCATATCCCACTCTTTGGCCGAGGATCCGCTGCAGTGTAGTAGGATCAGCCTTTGGGATATTTTCTGGTGTTTTGTATTGTCATGTGGAGATCATCTAGATATCTATATTCTAAGAATAATGAACTGAGTCTCTGCTGTTGCTAGATTTCATGATTTGCTTCAATATTTTGGCAGATTTGATTCCGACATCCCGATTTAATTCGGATCTCTTGGATTCCAGACCTGAGCTAATCTGCACAATATCTCAAATCAAAAAGTTAGTAGTATTTGGTATTTTTGAGATATTATCCTTATCATTTTATATGATATTAAATCTTAAGAATATTGATTAGAAATATTTGATATGATATGCTTATTTTAATTACTAATATTTCATATAAATATTATATGCATGTATTTTCCCTCATTATGTTAATTATAATTTAGAAATATATGATAACAAACTTTTTACATATAAACCCTCATATGTTCTATAATTACAATAAACACCTTTTAGTACTTAACAAAAATAGGGAAAATGTTCATTCAAATGTGCAATATTTTAGACTAATCAAATACTCCCAAACTTAACTTTGATCGTCCTGAACAAACTAGTTATTAAACAGAAGTAGAAGAAAAAGAAAAAAAGAAAAACCTAGCACACTTTCGTAGGCAACACGATTGCACTGAACACGAGCAACAAGCCTTTAAACCTCTAGGTGTCCCTAGTAGGAGGAGTGTTGTCTCTTGAGGGTTTTCAGCGGATTACACCTATAAAATCCCATAATAAAAGAAAGATGATGAAAGTTACATACAAAGGTAAAGAACATATAAAAGAAAGAACTTGAAAATAAGAGTTTCAAACTACACTAGCTTTTTAGTAGCCATGAGCCCTATCTTAATAGTCATGAAAAGATGTCAGAAAACACATCATCCCTTAATAAAACACCTCCTTTAGTCTTCTTCCCTATCTTTCTTCCAAATATAGATCATATACCCCTATATTTGTGTAAAGAATATCCCTACACTTAGAGAATTCAATTTAGGCTATCATACTCTTGTTCATCTTCCTTAGTACTTTTTAGTCGGTGAATATTTCATAAGGAATTTCTCACACACTTCATGCGACCGTTAATACTTCTTGAGGTACTAACCAACCGATTACCAAATGTGCTCACTCATTAAGGCGAAATTAGCAGTATCCTAGTCTTACAACACCCAAGGCTTAGCAGTGGCTCCCAAACCAGTTGGTCTAAGGCACTAGGTGATAAGGCACCCACGCTATATTTTTTTATGTTGCCTTAAGTAATTACAAAAACCAGTGTTCATTTTTCTTCACCATTTATATTTTATATTTTGTTGATAAAATGCGATAACTGAACTACTAAGTGTGGTATGGTTACTAAACAATAACTAAAAAGCTACAGATTACTAGGTTATATGGTGAAGTATTGATTTCTAATGTGTACGTGGGATGGCAATTACCGATGATGAGTGTGTGAGCCGGCGAGTATGTGTACGTGCAACATGCGTATCATCGGTAATGGTACGTGTGTCTTAGCAGATGATGTCATACAAGATAAGGAAAGAACGCGGTATGTATACCACAAAATGAGAATAATATGACTATAGCAGAAAAAGAAAATTGTAACGCAACAGTATAAAATACATAGCTACATATGAGCTATACAGTTATAGTTTAAAATAGTACGAATCGTTGTTTTTAGAAAAATAGGGGCTACGGTGTTTTTGAAAAAAAGATACCATTTAAAAATCCATAGTGTCCCTTAAGGTTGTCATTTAAAAATGCATAACGATTCGTTGGTTTTGAAAATAGGTATGGCTCTAATTATATCCTAATATCTACTTAAGTGATTAGAAAACAATAATTTTCCGAGTCGATACATCCATAATTCGACGATCCAGCCTCATAGTATCATGTACGGTATAATCCATCATACGACATCATCACGTCAAGAGTGCAGATCAATCATCATGTACATCATATCACGTACGGTATAATCCATCGTACGATATCATCAATCAAGAGTACAATTCAATCGTCATGTACATCATTTCTCGTACGGTATAATCCGTCGTACGACATCATCAACAAGAGTACAGATCTATGGTCACGTACATCCTATCATCTTATCTAGTCACATATCGTCACATGTTATATCATTTCGTATCGTATCAAGAACATATATATTGCCTAATGTTCATATAATATATCATATCATATCATGACATTTCATCTCATATCATATAACATAGCCTCGTGACATCATGTTCGAACATATCGAATCATATCATTATAACATGTCATATCCTCATTTCGTGATATTATATCGAAATTATCCTCAAACTTACACACACACACATACATACACACACACACACATACACATATATATACATATATCTGTGTGTGTACCACATATATACCAATGGCTCAAGGCTAAGAAAATAAGAACTAAGGATATTCCTCCCTACGAGTATGCATACTGTCGCCTATAGTCACCTAGAACCCTATTAGATAAGTATACATATCTAATATTTATATATATAACTATATACCTAGTATCATAATACTACGGTTGCGCGGATGCTATACGCCATCCACCCGACTTCTCCCGTAGATATACATCTATTCACCTACTATCCTCGCTCTAGCCGAAATTGATGAACACCTTGCTCTCCTTCGTCGTCCCGGAAATCTATGCGAATGTACCTACAAATCAGTGCATATTGTATTGAAATCAAAATCATATCTGAAAACCGATACGGCTAGCTAAGTGCACATAGGTTAGAACCTATGGTCCACTCATGCTAGAACAACAAAAAAAACCCGATGTTGACGTACGAACGTCAAACGACCGAGTCAAAACTCAAATATCAAAAATCAAGTTTTCAAAAGTCGGAAAATATCGACAGAAAACAAGTAAAATAACTCCAGATTCTACCAAAGGTGAAATTAAACTTTTTTGCATATAGGGTAGGTCTAGTTATCTAATGAGTGAGCTACGGACCAAGTTTCAGACCCTAACTCCAAAATTGGGCGGAAAATTGCGGCCAAATTGAATAAAACGGCGGCCAAAAGTTGATGGATTAGGCTCGGGTTTCTAGGGTAGCTTCCTAGTGATCTGCACATCTCACTGTATCTGCCAATAAATTTTCAGAGTTCTAGAGTCATCCAAGATTTAATTTGAACATCAAAAGTCAATGAAAAACCGATGTCGGAAAATTCTGAACTCATGTTTGGCACTTCTAAACTCACTTCGACAAGGGATTCTATCACTAAAGGCCAGTGGTCACTCTCTAAACTCTCTACTATAACACTACTACTCATTTAAACCACCAAAGATCACCCTAGAATTTTCCAAGTTCACTAAACATATACTTTTAAGCTCTAAACTAATTTGTGGGGTTAGGAAATATAAAAACTTGGTGAAAGGTGAGTGTTTTTCCTCAAAGGAGCAACACAATAAAATTCGTAGATGGTCCAAAGTGCTCAAAACAAGAACTTGATCCCACCATAGGGTGTAGGATGATCTTGTGAACAATTTTTATGAAGAGTTTGTGAGGTTTTGGTGAGATTTTAGGGATGGTTTCATGGTGGTAGTGAGGGTGGACGAGGTGATGAAGCATGAAGAAGATGGAGCAGATGAAGAAAAGTAAGACATGAAGGTAAATAATAAGGGGTGAAGGTAGTGGCCATAGCTCATTCTCTCTCTCTCTCCCTCTCTCATCCCATACCTCCTTATCCCCTCCTTTTCTTTTATTTTTCTTTTCTTTTCTTATCTATTCTTTTTCTCTTTTCTCTTTTCTTTTCTTTTTCTTTAAAAACACAACATAAAACCATATATTATAACAAAATATGTCATAGCACTTTAAAATATGGTTAGCAAAAATGGATTTGGCTTAATGCATAATTAGTAATATACTAATCATGTTTAACATAAACTTGTATCTAAATAATTGTATAATAATTTATAAAATCTCCAAATCCAATAAATGCCTTCATAATTAATAATTAATATTAATTTCCAAGTATTTTCCAAAATATAGGTATATAGTTATATCATTCTACGGAAACTCAAATCCATACTTGTATAGTTTTCGTGAAATTTATTATTTTATTATTTAAATTCCAAAAATATTATTTATATTTTCTGAAATGTCACATTTAGGCTCCGCGTTTAAAAGTTAGTTGTAAAGAAAACTGAGTGGTTTTGAAATTGTTCCAACGATTTAACTTTGGTTTGTTTTCTTTGCATTAAACAATATTAGTGTTGTCCCATCATTTAACCCTATCATTGCAGAAAGAAACAAAAATAGAACGTATGCTTATACCATCCGCATTCACCACGGGGCCCCTGTCATGCACTATTAGGTTACTTAACTAACGGTAGAGCGGGGGCAGGGCTAGCGCGGGTGCAAAACATAAATAACGTTTATTATATATAATCTATATATATATAGGCATTCGTCTCACGCAATAATTGCCATTCTAGATCACGGATCACATCACAAGCAACACAGATGAATATATTGGATATACTAGAATTTTCGTGTTTCGTTTTAGCCTAGAACGAAAAATGGATTCCACGGTCGTGATGAATAGCTAAACCCTCACCATAGACCCCTATGGGTGCGGCAAACTATCCGCCAAATCCCCGAAGTGAAGAAACCTCCCTTAATGAGATGAGTAGGCTACTCAGCACTTTAAGAACCCGGTAGCTTGTGCACCCTACCTTAGGTCTATCCTAGGTGCACGAAAAAGTAAATGAAATAATACAACAGTGGCTACAAGCTCAACCCGAATGTGCCCCGCAAAATAATATTACATCACATTTACAAATTACATGAATGAAAAAAAGAACAGTCTTCTCACATCCCCCGGCTATTCAATCACGACGATCCAATACTTCATATCCAAAAACCGCAATAAAAAGATACTAGATATGTGTCACCCCTACTAATCGACGTATAGCAATTAGTCGAAATTTAGAAACACATATACAAACTTAAAGCGGATAAACAATGTTAAAATTTCGACTTAGAAACACTCCGTATTGCCCAAGCACAAAGATAACACTAGATGAAATCTGGGTACAATCAAACAATATCATAAATCCTAAATCCAAGAGTACTAAACACCATAAGAATCACGAGACCCAGAATCAAACAGAAAGCCGCCCCGTAGCGGGAAAAAGCTCATTTTTGGCGGTTTTTTGAATGACTGAGTTGCTCGTTTTTCTCTGGTGTTCTATTTATAACACAAGGAGCATTCTGCACTTGTTTAAAAAAAATTTAGAAGCTCTTTAAAAATCGACAGCTTGGATCTAGAATTTAACGTTATGGAGTTATTTCGGTTTCGAAACTCTAAACCTTGTCTATTCAGTTAGTTAATTGTTTGGGTAGGCTCTGATACCAGTGTAAGTGTATATGTGCTCCTTGCCGTGACAGCTAAAGCTATGCGGAATCAATAACTTTAAAAACTTGAGCACAATACACTAAAATCCCATGGTACAAGCCCAAACACTAAACTAAACAAACCTTAACTAGAGTTTTAACTACTCGGTTAAGATTACAACCTTTGTAGACGGTCCATCGGGTCTTGAATGGTGGACTCCACAAGCTCCTTGGGTTGATGGAACAAGCTCTCGAATCCGATTTTCTGCGTCAAAGATGATCCACCCGAGAATGTCGATTCAAGCGATAGGTTCGTCCGAAGCAACTAAAGATCAAGTCTTACTAGGACAAGATACTTAGAGTGGTGTAGTTTGTGAAACTAAATGCTCTCTTTTAATCCTCAAAGCTCAAGTGAGAAAATTGAGGGTGAAGAAGAAGAGGTAACAACTCAATAAAAAACTCAAGTGAAGAAAAATATCAACCATTCATCCAAAAATATCCTACACTCTTTCTCTCATTCTTATCTCTTCTCATTAGAAACAAAAGAGTGGATGCGTTGTGACTTACTAGTGTGAGTCACAACCCATCCACTCTTTTGTTTCTAATGAGAAGATATAAGAATGAGAGAAAGAGTGTAGGACTACACAATACTAGAAGAGGTGAGAATGAGTGAGAGTGTGAGAGAGGCCACCTCATCAAGTATACATATACATACATATATATAAATATAAATACATGTATATAAACAAGTATACTCAAACCCGTATAAATACGTATACCGTATTTCTACCAAAATACGAATGTCGTATTTGTACCAAAAATACAAAATACGCGTATTCATATTTAGAAAGAAATACATGTATTTGTATCAAAGCACAAATACCCGTATTTATACAAATACACGTATTCGTATAAATACCGTTTTCGTGTTAAAATACAAATACCCAAAAGAGAGCAATATAATACTAGCATCAAAACCGACTATCTTTCAAACCTTCTAGTACTACTAAACCGTCCTATTACAGTACGTGTATAAATACATGTGTTCAATCGAACACCCATGCAAAAAACCTTACGCAAACTACACCGTTTCGCCTGAACCGGAAAACCCTTTGTGTGGGACTCTAAAGACTCGACAATACGCTGGAAGTGGGTTTAACCACAAGCACATTAGTGGCACTAGTTGTATGTAACGGCTATCCAGGTATCTGTCAAAGGGAAGATCGATACGATTACTCATCCGAAAACCCTACTGAGCCTATAGGTGACATTCTCCGTACAGTCCGGTCTATTCGTCTAAGAGTATCACATATCGGGCCTAAAGGGTGGTAAATGTCAGACCCCTAATATCGCAATAAGTCGTGTCGGTGTGGAACCCAACACACCCTGAAAAACTACTAGTGTACCTACCAGTAAATCTCACTTTCCTTGGCCAGGGACTGTGTATTGGCCAGCCGTACACAGCGCGATATCAACTCCCCATACCGGGAAAGACGAATCCCTTCTAATCCCTACTGCCTCCAAGTGCTTCAGAACTGCACCCAACTACTACCTGTTTGCACGACTCATTTGAGCCATGGTAGGGTAGTAATCTAAATACAGTGGGAACACACTCGAGACGAATAGTGATGCCAAGTCAACGGACTAACCTGTACTCATGTCACCGTAGAACTACTAATTGACGATAGGTATAATACCAACCAGCAGTTCCCAGCGAGTCCATCCAGTGTAACTCATAACCCAATGAGCACCTGTATACTGTCTTTGGTACCGTATACCAATGGATGAGGGACAGGCCACCTCTCCTGACGGGGATAAGAAGAGTATACACTAGTCTATTCTGGAGTATCGATACCTAGTCTCGATAATCCTATGACTAGGGACAAGTTTAAGGATGTGCTTATAGACTATCCAGCTCCCAGTAGTGTGACTGCCATCACAACGCTGGTAGTCAAGCAAAGATCTTAAGGGCTCATTCAATATATATTAGCGATATGTTAAAAGAAACATATACACATGTTAAGGTAGAATCAAACCAGATAGCATACTATCATGACGAGCAAGACTGTTATTATATCTGTATATATCCCAAGCTTCCAAAATGTAATATATAATCCAGTACTATACAATAATGGCCTCTAGAGCATATATCACTAACAATACCTAGGATAAACCTAGGAGAAGCGCTCAAATAGCCGGGTTCTTGAATTCAACGGGTGTCCATCTAATGGCGTTGAGACCGGGTCGTCTAATTCTAGAATTGGCGGGACTACTTGCCGCGCTCATAGGGGTCTTGAGGCTTGTGTTCTAGTTATTCACAAAACTATAGAATCTGTGTTTCATTCATGGCTAAATGAAACACGGAATTCCAAGTATACCCTCTATTTCATTGTTGTTTGTGCTTCTGCCGCTTTGTTTGTGCTATCATGCTTGAGACGAATGGATATGTATATATATTATATATATTAGTTGTTGTATATATTTTTCATCCGCGCTAGCCCTGCCCATGCACTGCCATAAGTTAAGTAACCTTACGGTGAAGTCCCTGGACCTCTGGCGAATGCAGATGACATATACGTACATTCTATTTTCGTTTCTTTTGGTGTGATAGGTTAACTGATGGGATTGTGTTAATTAGATTAATGCAAGTAAAACAAACCTAAAATGATGTTGTGGAAACCAAATTTTCAAAAGAAATTATAGGCGTTTTCTTTTGCTTTGCATAGAGCTATTCAGTTAGGAATACCAAGACCTCATTCGACGAGAGAAGAGCCTTATTTCCTTCATGGGAAATTCGCTTTCAAGCAAAAGTTTACATGACTATATATTACTTGGTTTTCTTTAATACCACTCGTTTTAAAATACGGAGCCTAAACCGCTCCTTTCAAAACTGCTCGAGTTCCTTCAACGATATCAAGTTCATTACATTAAAGGTTTTTCACCAAAAACAGCCACAACCCTCCGTCATTTCAGATAAGTAGCTAATAGTATTCGTGCTATGTACATTGGACTCTATCAAGGCATAGCATATGGTAGCAAGGTGATGCTTGTTTGTAGCATGGATTTGCAATTATCTAAGACAGCCGCATAGTCTTGTTGGTCTTTATCAAAGGATTGTGCGGGTGGGTCTAAATCGATCATAGATAATGATGGATTGAACTTGACTTGAAACTTATTGCATGTTGGTCTCTATCAAGGCCATGAAGTCATTTGAGGCAAAAACTATATCAGGAGTTTCAAACATAAAGGAAACTTGCCAGACATGCGCATACCTTCTGGAGTGTGGTGACTTGAGTGGCTTCTATCACGTTATCATATGATGATAGTTGGGTCCCGATTCCCACTAATGAGTAGGCTTTACTTCTCGGGTTATCCCGACTAGTTCTCCTTTTAGGGTTTGAAGGAGAATTTAAGGAAACGGTGCGAGCCATCCTGATTAACTAAATTAATAAACCAATCTAATCTAGGTTAGAGTGCACGTTAAGTGTTTCTATTCTTTCTCTGGCAATGACTATGACCCACCTTAAACTAAAACTCATAACTTAGTTAACCGAACTTTCTACCTCCGGCTTTGGATTGTCACGATTAACGATAAATTCACATTTATCTCCATCACTCCTACTTCCCCTTTGCATTTCTCCAGAACATACGGTATCACTACGAAGATCCATTTTATTTGGATAAAACCATCTCGTATAGTTACATACGAACTTGAACAAAGTTGATTAAGTTCGAGGATGACCACCGGTTCTGGAGAAATTGAGTTGTATAATTCAGATGCCCCCTCCTTCACCTTCTCTCAAGTTGTAAGCTCCTTTTATTAGGGAATACACCAGTTACGCTTGTTAGATTGTCTTCTTTCAAATCTTAGGCAGGTGCCAAAAGGTAGGGAAAGAAGAAAACCAACTAGCCTAAGTATAGTGTCCAGAAGGTAAGTTGTTGAGATATATAAAGGGATTAAAGTGAGGGCAAAGGAAATTGTGACGACTGTCATGAGTCTGGTATTGGAAGAGGGATTACTAGGAATGCCCAGATTACCCCATAAAGCATTCTTATGTTTTATTTTTCTGTGTAATTGTTATTGAAAACTGTTTTCCTAATTAATTCTGACTCCACGGTATGTATGGCGTTAGAAATGCTGAGTAGGGGTAGAATATTGGGAATGTGGTTATTACGTCCTCAATATCGGAATTTGTTAGAATTGGTGATATTTAAGGGTTTTGCCTAACAGCAAATATTTGGTTTTGAACAGCCATTGTTATGTACCATTTTTAAAATGAAATATCTGTATCTTTATTTTAAAAAGTGAGATATGGATTTTGAAAATATATGTTGGATATTTACCTTTATCAGTTGAGAATAAGGTAAGGTACATTGAATAACGTTATAGACATTCTTGACCAAAATACAGTTTTCAACTAACAACACATAGGTTTGAATTAGTAAAACTCTTAGGACTTATACCTTATAATATATGTTGTCCAGTGTCCATTTGGATAAGGGGTTGGTACTCGTACTATATTCTGTTTCTTATAACTTCTTTGGTTTTAAACATGCATTTCGTTGAAATATGAGGTCCAAAATTTTGAGAAGTTCATAGGTACAAGAATAAAGTAAAGAACCATATATTGCAAGTATTAGGATTCTTCGAGGTTATCGAAAATGTAGATACTTATAGTAGGTATTCCGTCATAAGTAATTTTGAGAATTAGATTCTCTCTCAGATTACTCATCTGTAGGGGCGCTCCTTGATGAGTCATTCTATATGGCCTTCTTCCATTTAGTGGATATGCACTAGAAACACCTACATAATATTTGAATCTAGTTCCATCAAAATTAGTGACTTTGTTTCTATATTGAATATAGAATAGATTCATATCTTAACGATGTTAAGGTATATGGAGTTGTCCGGCTTATACTTAAAACCAGAATCCGGATAAACTCAGGGCACATTTCAGTAATTGCAGTTTGTGGGTTATCCTAGGCATAGACGAGAGATTAACTTTCTACCATTTATAAGATCAAAAGTTATTTTGTTCTTGACTCGCCACATTTTTTTAGTAAAATGGATTCTTTTCAAAAGATATCAGTGGGAATATGGCAGAACTGGAAGTGATTCCCGAACCGCAAATAGTTACCGAAAATTTTTGCAGAACCAAATTATTCAATTAAACTTCACAATCTATTTGTCACTCCGCAGATTTAGAGGGTGATCTTAACCACCCGAGAGGTACTTCGGTTTCCTTGTAGACGATAAAAAGAAGGTTAGCATCATAGCATTAGTGACCCAAGCTTGCTACTACTGCTATCCTTGACTATGAAATCTGGCAGGTGGATGACTAAAACGTCGTTCTAAATTGACTTTAGAAGTGAACGTGTATATGAATCTACCAGAGGGTTGTTGTAATCAGTGGGAGCAGCGGAAGCATGGTGGGCAAGATGCTTATGTCTATTTATAGAATAAAGTAAGCAGAGCGGAGATAGATCATCTATTTTTGGTGTAACAGTCATAGTGTTTGACTTCATCAAAACAACAGATGGACCTTGTAAGAAGGTTGTGTAGGGAGTACTGTTCTGGTATTAGGATGACATACTCCTGATAGAATGTAGTGTTTCTTTACTATGATCGGTTAAACTGTGGTTTGCACAAATGTTTCTCCACATAAAATTTGGATAAAATATCAAGGATTCTGATGACTAGATCTATAGTTTTAGATCTATATTTGGGAAGTTGTCCCAATGCGGGTACTTTGAAACTATTCTAAAGTATTTTAGAATGGACGACTCCTAACATGGTAGTGTACCTGCAGGTAATGGAGTCACCCTCTCTAAAAAGATATCTTCTAGACTGATGAGGAGAGATTTGCATGAATGGCATATCATTTGCTTCGGCAATTGAGTCGATCATGTGATGTCAAGTACCTGACCAGATATTATTTTTGCACTAGATGCAGTAAGCAGATATTAATTTAATCCTGAAGAAATATTGGAAAGCAATTATGAACATAGTAGAATGTTCTTAGTATATGGTAACAACAGCCTTCTACTGGAGACGGTTACCGGTTCAAGCTTCCAAGGTGACCTAGATGAAAAAGCGGATGTCAGAGTTATAAGTTTACCCTCTTCTGAAAGTCAGTATGTTTGACTGGGATCCAAGAGGATACTAAGGTAGGCATGACGTTGGCTACTGATTATATCAGCGATAGATACAGTATAAGAAGTCTGTTGGATAAAGGTGTTTATTTACGAACTTGGTCCCATCAGGTATCCAGACAAATTCTAAGGCAGGTATCGCTCATTTCGGGAGATTTTCGTTCTATACGAAGTTGAGGTATAGAGAGATAAAAATAAAAACATTGAAGTGGATCCACTTACTGAGGCTATTTCTCGAACGCGGTTGTTTCTCAAACTCGGTTTGCGGAGCTAATTAGTAGAGAAGTTGGGTATTCGGTAGCACATGAGTTATGAGTATGCGATACCGCAATAATTAGCCTTAAATGCAAGTAGGAGATTGTTGGATATAGTATCCTCAAAGCAATTACTATAATTGCAGGCATGCGATTATAATAATTGAAGGAGGACCTATACGGGTAAAACAGTCTTACTCGATATGATAGTATGCTATCTGGTTTGACTTTATCATCATGTACATGTATTATATAGTATTACGGATCACTATTACATATTGATAGAGCACTTAGGATTCTTACTGGACTATCAGGGTCATGATGGTGATCATACAAGTAAGGCTCGGGTAGTACATAAGAAAATCCTTAAATGTCATTAGTCGTGGGAGTATCACAACTGGGCATCGATATTCTAAAGTAGACTAGTGTATACATTTCTTGATCCTGATAAGGGGCGATGGCTGGTCTCACAGCCATTAGTGTTCGTCAGTCATCAAAAATTGTATACATGTATGTAGAGTGTTTTACATCAACTAATAAGATAGGAATGTCCGCTTGTTAGGCGTATACAGATTCCCTCTACTTGGGGTAGGCAAGGGTTCATTGATTGTGGGGATCCAAATCTCCGGCAGCTCCAGACTAAGCTGCCGTTAATACCCCTCGTTTTTTTAGCGAGAGAATCTCCAATTGACGGGTCAAACTGGTTATGCGAACATAACATGATGTGTTGGTACTTGAAACTAATGTAGAAGGGTGTGTTCATTTCATTATTTTCATTTTATTTGTGACAAAAAAGATATATTTATCCAAAAGAAACATTTTTTGTTTTGTATTTTTATTTTATTTTATTTTATTAAAAGAAAAGTGTGGGAGATGAGGAGTGCTGAGCGTCCTCAGGACGCGTGAGAGGGCATGCGGCCGCTCGGCGTCGGCGGGCCACGTGTGCGATGCGTGGCCGCTGGGCGCCAGCGGGCCACGTGAGCAGCAAGTGCCCGCTGGAAGCACCAGCTGGAGAAGGGGTTATGGGCTGGGAGTTGAACTCCCGAGGGACTTTGGATTTAGAGTTAGACTCCCTTGAAGATGATTTGGAGTTAAACTCCCCAAAAAAGATTTTTTATTTGGTGTTAAACTCCGAAAGATTTTTGTTTGGAGTTGAACTCCCAAAAGATTTTTATTTGGAGTTAAACTCCGAAAGATTTTTGTTTAGAGTTGAACTCGTAAAAGATTTTTATCTGCAGTTAAAATCTCAAAAGATTTTTATCTGGAGTTAAACTCCCAAAAGATTTTTATTTTTAGTTAAACTTCAAAAGATTTTCGTTCGGAGTTGAACTCCCAAAAGATTTTTGTTTGGAGTTAAACTCCCAAAATATTTTTGTCTGAGAAAGCAAACAAAAGAAAGAGATCGCTTGAAACTTCAAGATCTAAATCTTGGATCTTGGATGATGAAAAGAGACTCCTTTCTTTTCTTTTGAGCCTTGGATCCTCCCAAAAATGAAGTTTTCGGAGATGGGTCTTCTCCTTCCTCCTCTTTTCTTCTTGGATCTTGAAAAAAGGGATAGTGAGATTTAAAATCTCCCTTTTTAGAGATTTGATAGGAGATTTGAACTCTCCTTCAATGATTTTATGGTGGAAAACTATTTCTTCTTGAGAAAAAAAGAGTTAAACTCTTGATTTAATTCAAAAGAGAAAAAAGAAGGTTTAAGACCTTGAAGAAGAAGGAGGTACAGAACCTTAGGTTGATATGGAGAGAATCTTGTTCTTATCCATTCATCATGATGCCTTAAATAGGCTTTACATTTTACATATGCCTCCTTGGGTTTTAAAAAATGGCACTTGTGCCTTTCCCATGCCATGTGCTCTTTTCTTTTTGCACATAAGCCATGGGCTTTTACAAAATTGGTTTTCTTACGTATTTTTATTATATTTAATCATGAAAATTACATTTAGCCTATTTATTGCTTAATAATTATTCTTTGTTGGATATAGTGTCATCAAGGCAGTTATTGTAATTGCAAGTATGCGATTATGATAATTGAACGAGGACCTATACAGGTAGAACAGTCTTACTCGAGATGATAGTATGCTACTAGTTTGTCTTTATCATTATGTGTATATGTTTTGATAAAGCCCGTAGGATTATTTCTTGACAACCATCATCATGATGGCGATCATATACATGGGAGCTGGGTGGTCCATAAGCACATCCTTAAATGTCCCTAGTCGAGAAAGTATCAAGATTGGGCATCATACTCCGGAGTAGACTAGTGTATACTTTTCGAGAACCCGACGATGGACGGTGGCCGGTCTCACAAGCTATTGGTGTTGAGTTACCTAAAATAATATACTAGTGCTCATTGGAGGTTTGTACATTGGACAGACCCGCCGAAAACTTCTAGATGGTATTATACCTATCGTCAGATGAAAGTTCTCTTTTGGCATAAGTATAGGTTAGTCCTTTGGCCTGAGAATTTTGTAAGTCGATGTTAGACACCCCACATGATGCGGGGATGCGGAATAGGTAAAACAATCATTTTGTTTAAATTAACATCGACTAACTTTACGGATCTTTGCTAAACCCTAACTAACAACTATATAGAAGTGATTAGCTACTATGATAGATGATTATACCTAATGAATCAAGTCCTTCCAGTTCTCGTTGATCACCTCCTCATCGGCCTCCTCGATGTGATAGAAGATCCATCCGAGAGCTACTTCTCCAAGCTTTAACCTCTCACTTGAGGTAACTAGGTGGCTATGAGTGCTAATCAAAGTAACCTAGAGGATATAGAAAAGGATTAAGGATCTATTAGTCTTGCTAACCCTAGGATCTCAACACATGAGAGGATTAGGGTTAGTTCTTGAAGAGAGAGAGCTTGAGGAGAGAGAAGGTGTGAGTGAGAATGATACTGAATTATGTCTCATTTTAGAATATATGAAGCATGATGATTATTAAATGAATAACATAATAATAATATCAACCATGCTTCATTAACTCTCTTTGGATAATCATCTCATGAGTCATTAAGCAATAAATGCTTCATTAACTCATTTGGATGAATCACACCATGAGTCACTAATCCATTTAATGCAAATTCCACCTAAGCCTCCAACTCATCAATCTTCTAGAAGCTTCTCGACTAATTACGAGAATGCCCCTCCCATCCGTGAAAACACGGAAATACTGAGACTGTATAAATCCAATAATCCAATACTAGAATCTGGCTTAAACCAAAGCGTGCTAGTATAAACTGTCCGAACATCATACGTGCGTAAAAACACGTATGTGTCCGAACCCTGTCGTAAAACCATACGACCTCTATATCGTTTCGCCTGAAGTAGGGAAACACTCTGTGTGGGACTCTAAAGACTCGACACTTACACTAGCAGTGGGTTTAACCACAGGCCGCAAGCGGTACTAGCTGTACGTAACAGTCCCTAGGTAGATGTCGATAAGAAGGCCGATGAGGAAACCCATCCGAACTCCTACTGAGCCTGATGTGACAATTGCCGTACAGTCCGGTCTGTTCGTCTGGGACTATCGCATATCGGGCTTAGGGGGGCGGCAAGCGTCAGTCCCCTAAAGGCGGTATAAGTCGTGTCGGAGTGAAGCCCATTACACCTTGAGAAGCTACTGGAAATCCTACCAGTAAATCTCGTTTACCCTGGCCAGGGACTTTGAGTAATGGCTTTCCAAACACAGCGCGATATCAACTCCCAATACCGGGAGAGACGAATCCTATCTAACCGCCACTGCCTCCAAGTGCTTCAGGACTGCACCCAATTGCTACCTGTTTGCACGACTCCTTTGAGCCGTGGTAGGGTAGCAATCTAAGAACAGTGGGATCACACTCGAGACGAAGCAGCAGTGTCAAGTCTGCGGACTATGCTGTACTCATGTCACCTGGGAACTGTTAACCGACGACGGGTATAATACCAACCAACAGTTTCCTGCGAGTCCTGTCCGGTGTACCCATAACACAACGAGCACCTGTATACTATCTCCAGTACAACGTACTGATGGCTGTGGGATAGACCATCTTCCCAACTGGGATGAGAAGCGTACACACTAGTCTACTCCGGAGTATCGATGCCCTGTCTCGATAATCCTACGACTAGAGACCTGAAAAAGGATGTGCTTGTAAACTACCCAGCCCTCACTAGTGTGCCTGCCATCACAACACTGGTAGTCAAGCAAGATCTTAAGGGCTCTATCAATATATATTCTCGATATGCTAACATATACACATATTAAGATAGATATAAACCAAGTAGCGTACTACCATGTTTAGCAAGACTGTTAATATAAATGTGAATATCCCAAGCTTCCATTAAGTAATATACAAGCTAGTATGATACAATAATGGCCCCTAGGGCATATACACTAACAATCTCCCACTTACACTAGGGCCATGTACTGGCATATCGAAGACCTATCATCTCGAATAGCCTCTTAAACTGAGTCTGGGGTAAGGCCTTTGTGAATGGATCTGCAGTGTTTTCCTCTGTAGCAACTCTCTGGACCTCGATCTCACGGCGATCTATGATCTCCCTGATCAGGTGATACCGCCTTAAGATGTGTCTGGACTTCTGATGGGACCTGGGATCCTTCGCTAAAGCTATAGCGCTATTGTTGTCGCAATACAGCGGTATTGGATCAACAATGGTAGGAACCACCTGAAGTTCTGTTAGGAACTTCTTCATCCAGACTGCTTCTTTTGCGGCATCGCAAGCAGCGATATACTCCACTTCCATCGTCGAGTCAGCAACGGTGTCCTGCTTGGAACTCTTCCAGCATACCGCCCCTCCATTGAGGGTAAAGACATAACCTAACATGGACTTAGAGTCATCCTTGTCACTCTGGAAGCTGGAATCAGCGAAAGCCTCGATCTTGTGGTCTTTTCCGCCGTAAACTAAGAACATATCCTTAGTCCTTCTCAGGTACTTTAGAATGTTCTTTACTGCTATCCAGTGCTTCTCCCATGGGTCTAACTGATACCAGCTTACCACGCTCAGTGCGTAAGCTACATCTGGTCTGGTGCACAACATCACATACATTATAGAGCCTACCGCAGAAGCGTAGGGTATAATTGACATGCGATCACTTTCCAAATCAGTCTTGGGAGACATCTCTTTGGAGAGGGTGATTCCGTGACAAGCCGGTAAACTACCGTGCTTAGAATCTTCCATACCGAATCTTTTCAGTATAGTGTTGATATACCTGGACTGCGAAAGTACCAACATCCTCTTAGATCTATCACGATAGATCCGGATCCCCAGAATGTAAGAAGCATCACCCAGGTCTTTCATGGAGAACCTATGTGATAAGAATCCTTAGACAGACTGTAGCATAGGAATGTCATTTCCTATCAAGAGAATGTCATCCACGTACAAGATGAGGAATACGACAGTTCGTGCTACAATTTTACTATATATACACGGTTCATCTGGATTTTTGATAAAGTCATATTCTTTGACCGTTTCATCAAAACAGATGTTCCAACTCCGCGATGCCTGCTTTAGTCCATAAATGGACTTAAGCAACTTGCATAATTTCCCGCTGCTCCCACTCTGATTGAAACCTTCTGGCTGATCCATATAGACGCACTCTTCAAAATTACCATTTAGAAAAGCCGTCTTTACGTCCATCTGCTAAATCTCATAATCATGGAAGGAGGCAATGGCAAGAAAGATCCTCTGCGTTCTAGAAAATGGGCATTACGAGAAACAAAAACCTTTTGTTCCTCTGCGTAATAGAAAAAATACCCCTTGGAGTTCTTTGGATATCCCACAAACTTACACTGTACCGATCGTGCCTCGAGTTTGTCCGCATGCTACTTTTTAACAAAAGCTGGACATCCCCATATCTTTAAATACTGAAGATAGGGTTTCTTCCCACTCTACATCTGATATGTTGTGGTAGACACAGTTTTGGTAGGAACCCTGTTCAAAAGATATGCAGCTGATTCTAGCGCATAACCCCAGAAAGATCGCGGTAGCTCAGCATTACTCATTATGGAACGTACCATATCCAATAGGGTTCGGTTCCGTCTTTCTGATACACCGTTATGCTGTGGAGTGTATGGAGGAGTAAGCTGAGAGAGAATTCCTTTCTCTTTTAGGTAACCCAGGAACTCGGCACTTAAGTATTCACCACCTCGATCAGATCTCAGTGTCTTAATACTTTTGCGGGTTTGGTTTTCTACTTCATTATTATATTCTTGGAATTTCTCAAAGGCCTCGGATTTATGTTTCATTAAGAAAATGAATCCATACCTAGAGTAATCATCTATAAAAGTAATGAAATATGAAAAACCATCTCTTGCATGTGTAGACATTGGACCACATACATCGCTGTGTATGAGTCTTAAGAGCTCGTTCGCTCTTACTCCTTATCCAGTGAATGGAGTCATTGTCATCTTTCCTTTGAGACATGATTGACAAGTGGCATAAGATTGATATTCGAACGGATCCAAATATCCTTCTCTATGTAACTTAGTTAACCTTGTCTCATTGATGTGACCTAGTCTACAATGCCAAAAGAAAACCTGATTTATATCTGGAGACTTTCTTTTTAGTGTGTTCTGGACATTGAAAATCTGTGATTGGTTTAAGACATATATACCGTTATCTAGTGTACCGGACCCAATCAAACCACGATTAAGGTGGATGTTAACAACATCGCTTACAAACGTGAAATCATAACCTTCTTTTGATAATAACGATACTGATATGATACTACACGTTAAACTGGGTACACAAAAACAATTATGCAAAACCAAAATATGTCCACTCGTCAATCCAAGGTGATAATCCCCTATGGACACAGCACCTACGCTAGCTCCGTTAGCAACCTGGAGGGTCATATCACCAACCTTCAGCACTCTACGGTTTCTCAGTGCCTGCAATGAATTGCATATATAAGATCCTGATCCGGTATCAAATACCTAGGAAGTAGAGTTGATTGACAGACAATTTTTAATTACCAACACACCTGAAGTCGAAGCCGCATCTTGCTTCGGGTCTTGGTTCTTGGCAATCCAAGCTTTGCAATCTTTCTTCCAATGGCCTTTCCTACGACAGTGGAAGCACTCGTCCTTTGCCACTGCTGGCACCGCAACCTTTGCCTTTCCCTTGACTCCCACCTTACTAACACCACCTCTTGGTTTGGTAGCGGCCTTTATCTTCCTTCCTTTGGCCCTTGTCTTGGACCAAGAAGAGGAAGTACCGCGAACAAACATAGTGGGTGTTTCCCTTGCTTTCTGCAAGGTGCCCTCTGCACTCTTCAACATGTTAAGGAGTTCTGGAAGTTTAACTTCTTTTACTTGAATGTTGAAATTCAGAATAAACTAGGCGTAGGCGGAAGGAAGGGACTGAAGAACCAAGTCTGTATATAGCTCGTTCTCTAATGTTGTCCCGAGGTCCGCGAGCTCTTCTATATAGCCAATCATCTTAAGGACATGTTCTCCTACAGTTGATCCGACGGCCAGCCTCGACTGAAACAAGTTCATCGAGGTCTTGTATCTAGCTATACGAGATTGCTCTCCATAAAAATCCTTGGTGTGGAGAAATATGGATTCTAGATCCATATTCTCGTGCCTCCTCTAATGTTCATTATTCATAGAGGCAAGCACGATGCATTTGGCCTTCGCGCGGTCAATCTCCCAGGTCTTGCGGATTTCCTTATCCGTGATACTGGATTCTGGACCAGGGACAGCAGTTGCCTTAGTGGTAAGGACATACCCCAATTTGTCATAAGTAATTGCCATCTTAAGATTCCGGAACCAATCTTTATAGTTTGGCCCTGTCAAAATATTTTTATCGAATAGTAACTTAAGGCCTGTCATGTTCTGGGTCGCTGCAATGGGAGAGAGGGAACACTTTAGCATGATTCTCTTGCAAGTTTAGAGTGGTTTTTAGTTTATCTAAACAGGATGGCTCCCACTGTTTCTCGAATCCCTCCTCAAACCAAAAAGGAAGAACTAGTCAGGACTATTCTCACCGTACAATTCTTACTTAACCGTTCAGCCAGGCCGGTGTCGGTACTATAAGTGCACGGCGGCGCCCCGGCCTCCATCCCGAGGCCAAAATGCAGAAGCGGTGATATACTTAAATTTTCTGAACCGGCACCACCGTGCACTAAATACCCGGATCGGGCCATTAAACTAGTCCTAGCAAACTAGAAGATGGGAAGAGAGATATACCGAGTGATCCGAGTCCTCCGGTCTTCTCCTCGTCGTCCCGATCTCCCGCGGAATCTCCGATCTCCATCACATCGCCGGAAGGGCACCACATCGCCGGCTTCTTTTACGGGCTCCCACCACTGGTCCGAGGCAACTCGGGCACGAAGCTGGCGAGTCGACGTGCCCAAGATTTGCTGTAGAATATAGTGTATAGAACTATGTGTCTCATGGGGTTCATGGAGATTGCCATTTGGTAGAGGAAATGAAGTATATACTTTTGTGGAGGAACTTGGGAATTTTTATGGCAAATGAGATGAAAAACACCACCATAAAAATTGGGACAGCCCATCCCCTTGAAAATGGTCGGCCACAATGAGAGGAGATAAAGAATGAGAGTGAGTGAGGAATAATCCCAAGGATAAAGCCATTAGAATAATGCAAGAGAAGAGAATGGTGATAATCAACAATGATCAAAAAACCAACCTCACACTCCATCAACCTAATCAACTCCCATTTATCATCATAACAACCAAAAGTCATGCAATGATGCACCATCATGAAGTGAGCAAGTCAAATGATGGTGCAACCATCATGACACAAGAAAATGCAAAGAACACCCTCCACAAATGCTTATTTGCACAAATGCAAATAAGCCCTCCTCCACCAAACTTCAGCCAATGAAAGATATAAAGAAATATGGCTGAAACAGAAAACAAACTGCCAACTCAAAAAATATGATCCCGTAATAAATTACAGGAAAACCCCGCTACTGTATATACATACCCGCATTTGTATTCCGACCGAAATACAAATGCAATGAGACAAAATCTACACTGTACAATACTAGGATCCGGCTTAAACCAAAGCCTGCTAGTATTTTCCGTCCGATCATGATCCGTGCAATACCGCATGTATCTGATCGAACCCTGCCATATCTCCATACGGCCTCTACAGCGTTTCGCCTAAAAACTTGAGCAACTGAATGTGGGGGACTCTAAAGACTCGTCAATACTATGGCTGTGGATTTAACCACTAGCACATCAGAGGTATTAGCCATACGTGACGGGCTACCAGCTATTGACCAAAAGGGACGTCGATGAGCGAACTCATCCTGACACCCTACTGAGCCTGTCAGTGACAATATCCGTACAGTCTGATCCGTTCGTCTATGAGCATCGCATGGCGGGCCTAGGAGGTTGGTAAAAGTCAGACCCCCAAAAGCGGTACAAGTCGTGTCGGAGTGTAGCCCAGAACACCCAGAGATACTACTGGAATACCTACCAGTAAATCTCCTGCCTTGGCCGAGGGCTTTGTATAATGGCTCTCCTAGACACAGCGCGACCTCACCCCCAATACCGGGAGAGAAGAACCCCTGAAGATCCGCTCACTGCCTCCATGTGGCTCTGGACTGTACCCAACTAAAACCTATTTGCATGTCTCCTTTGAGCGTGGTAGGGTAGTAATCAAAGTACAGTGGGAACTCACACGAGACAAATGACGATCCTCAGGTCGATGAACTAACCTGTACACATGTCACCTGGGAACTGCTATCTGACGTCTGGTATAATCCCAACTAGCAGGTTCCCGGCGAGTCCTGTCCGGTGTACTCATAACCCAATGAGCACCTGTATACATCTTAGGTGAACCAACTGACACCAGTGGTTTGTGTGACCGGCCACCGCCCCTCGTCGGGGTCTCGACTGTATACACTAGTCTACTCTGGAGTATCGATGCCCTGTCTCGAAACTCCCACGACTAGGGACCTTTTAAGGATGTGCTTATAGACTACCAGCTCCCACGTATATGATCGCCCTCATACTGCTGGCAGTCAAGCATGAATCCTAGGGGCTCTATCAACGTGTAATAGCGACCTGTCTGGTCACCTAAAGCAGTACACGATGATAAAGATAAACCAGATAGCATACTATCATCTTGAGTAAGACTGTCCTACCGGGATAGGTCCTCCCTCAATCATTGAAATCACGTGCCTGTGATTCAATAATTGACTCTGAGGGCACTATCTCCAACAATCTCCCACTTTCAAGGCTAATTATTGCGATGTCGCATACTCAAAGCCCGTGTGATACCGAACACCCAACTCCTCTACTAGTCAGTCTCACAAATCCCGTGTGCGAAACTATTGCGTTCGAGGAATAGCCTCAGTGAGTGGATCCGCATTGATGTTTCTTTCTATGTCTCTCTAAATCTCAAGTTCGCGGAGAATGCCATCTCCCGAAATGAGAAATACTTGTCTTAGAATGTGTCTGCATGTCTGATGGGACCTAGCTCATAAATGAACTCCAAATCCAAACTTCTTAGACTGTATCGTTAACTGAACTCAATCAGTATCCTGCGCCATGCCTCCCTCAGTATTTCCTTGGAGAACCTGTCCAAAATACTGCCCCTCGTCAGAGGGAAAACTACAACTCTGATGGCCACCCTGTTGTCCAGGTCACCTTGGAAGCCTGGAATGATAACTATCTCCTGAATGAGGCTGTCGTTGCCATATCCCTAGAACATCCACTTATGTTCTAAAACTGCTTCCGATTGTTTCTCCAGGATAGGATCAATATTAACTTGTTGCATCTACTGCAAGAACAACATCTGGTGTGGTACTTGACATCTCATGATTGACTCAGTTGCCTAAACAAGTGATCTGCCAATCATGCGCATCCCTCTCTACTTTAGTCTATAAGACACCTTTAGAGAGGGTGACTCCATTACCTGCAGGTACACCACCGTGCCAGGAGTCGTCCATTCTAAATACTCTTAGAATGCTGTCTAAGTACCCTTAATTGGGAAACCACCCAAATCTAGATCTAATACCATAGATCCAGTAACAAGAATGTCTGAATATTATATCTAAGTCCCATGTGGAGAAACTACTGTGTGACAACCAAAGTATAACCGACCGTAATATAGGAATTTCACTTCCTATTGTTAGTTATATGTATGCCCTAGAGGCCATTACTGTACATTGGATGTATATTGTAGTGGATGCTGGGACATATATAGGGAGGACTTTCTTGCTCGACATGATAGTATGCTATCTGGTTACTCTTTACCTTAACGTGTACATTGATTGTCTCTCTGTTACATGTTGGTAAAGCCCTTAGGATGTGTACTTGACTACCTAGACTATGATGCAGATCATACTAGTGGGGACAGATAGTCTATAAGTACATCCTTCAAAGTCGTTAGTCGTGGGTGTATCGAGACGGGGCATCGATATACCAGAGTAGACTAGCGTATACCTTCTCGACCCATACAAATGGGCGATGGATGATCCCATATCCATTGGTGTTTGACATCAGAGATGATATACGGGTGCTCAGTAGAGACTGGGTACACTGGACGGACTCGCCGAGAACTCCCAGATGGTATTATACCTCACGTCAGATGGCAGTTCTCTGGTGACACTGGTACAGAGTAGTCTGTTGACCCGAGATCGTCATAGAGTCTTGTGTGGTTCCTACTGTGCTTTGATTTCCATCTTACCACGTCCAAGAGGGCGTGCAAAACAGTGGTTTTTGGATACAGTCCCGAGTCACATGGAGGCAATGAGCGATAGGAGGGGATTCGTCTCTCCCGGTATAGGGAGTTGATGTTGCGCTGTGTTCGATTGGCTATAACCGGAAATCCCTGGTCAGGGTTGCTGAGATTTACTGGTAAGTGTTACCAGAAGTTTCTCGAATTGTTATAGACCTCATATCGACACGACTTATCAAGCTATTGGGGTCTGACGTTTACCACCCCTAGGCGAGATATGCGACATATCAGACGATCAGACCGGACTGTACGGTAAGTGTTACTGGTTGGATTCACAGGAGTGTGAGCAGGATTGCTCGTCAATCTTCTGATCGCTCAATACCCGGGTGGCCGTTACGTTTAGCAGACCGCTTGCGGCTTGTGGGTGTTTGATATGATCATCACCTGCTGCCGGCGTATT
Source organism: Agapanthus africanus (assembly GCA_030015575.1). Taxonomy (NCBI): domain Eukaryota; kingdom Viridiplantae; phylum Streptophyta; class Magnoliopsida; order Asparagales; family Amaryllidaceae; genus Agapanthus; species Agapanthus africanus. The sequence goes on from JASDDO010000026.1 coordinate 138,951,981, forward strand.
GACGAGTCTTTAGAGTCCTACACAGAGGTTTCCTGGCTCAAGCGAAACAAAATAGGAGCGCATATGAGATATGTGCAGGACCGAGAATAATGCGTGTATGTGATACCGTATTTCATTCTCGCGGTGAATGTATCGATTGGTTGTATGCGATATAACCTAGTTATCGAATCAAGGGTTGATTCGATAAGCCGATACATTGGATATTAGTCGGTTTTATGCGATATGACCGGATCGTTGAATCAAGTGTTGATTTAATGATTTAATGTATAATTATATATATGATATATTACTTTGCATTAACTAGTATCGGTTCACTTTACAAAGGATTTTCTCACTTGGTTGTACAAGTTGTATATGTGATATACTTTTTGTGCAAATGATTGTATCATGTTTGATGATACATGTTAACTTGGTTAAGTGTAAAGATTAAACCATGGTTATGTTAATGATTAGGGTTTTGATTATCTTATTTATTTATTTATTTATTTGTTTTGGAAAAGATAAAGAAAGAATGGTGGCTTTGTTTGTTTGTTTGTTGAAGATTCATGAACCTTTGACTTAGTCACCATTCTTGTCTTCATTCTTAACCCTAACCATTTAAGCAAACCATGGTCTATTCTCTACACTTAACTAGGGTTAGGTTATGATAAGTATTCATATCATTTATCCTTTTTTAATATGAAACTTATCATATCATTATCTTCTTCTTCTTCATCTTCAACATTGAAGAAAGCTTTCTACCAACAATGGTGGAATGTGAAAATGAGTGAGAAATCCAATTCTAAAGTGAACCCACCTCCTATTTCTTCATCCTCTACCTCTTGCCAAGTAGTAGAGTGTGTTTCCTTCACAAGTTATCATGGCTTGGTGAAGGTGGAGCTTGATCTAGCGATGTCTCGACGTAGATCATCTTCGGCATGGACATCGACGACCTAGCTCGCCATTTCTCCGACGAAGCCGACGCTAGAGCCCGGGAATTCATTTAGACAGCGAGGGGACTTCGTTACGGAGGTATGGAGGTGGAGCACCGGATCTACAAAGGTTGTATTTCCGTTTAAACTTTAGTTAAGTTGTTAACTAGTTTCTTTTTCGCCTAGAATTCTAGCCAACGATCCGTACACTAGGGTTTCTCGGCACCGTAATTTTTTAAAATGGCATGGTTGATGCCTTGTGAGACCTCCTTGGGGTGCCTAGGAACCCTACAGTGGTATCATAGCCTAGCTAGATCCTTAGGCGAAGTCTAGACGCAATTTGAAGTCCGATCGAACCGAAATTTAGAACCCAAAATAGCTCTCTGTCCTTTTTTCAAAAACTGGATTTTTCCGTAATTTAACGACGTTCTAAGTAGTGCAAGTAACGCGATGGTCCCTCTAGAAGACAACAAACCTTAACTCGATTATGTGACCGTCTTGAACTGCCCTTTGAACCTTCGGGTTTGGGGCAGTACGGCGTGCCACATGTGAGGCGTTGGCTTGACCCTTCTACGGCTGGACCGTTGGTACTGAGGCACGAACTGAATGTTGTTAGACTTATTTCATGTGTTGATCTATATCGGGAAAACTTGGGTGTTCGATTGTTCGATCGGAAAGTTTAACATTTTCTAATTATCTGGAATGTGATACAATAATTGGAATTCACAACAAGTTATGAGATAACTGAATGAATGTTATAAACATAGCACTTTAGTCTCACTTGATCGGTTGCCACGGAATTTTGATGTGATCAAAAGTCCGTCGCAATCACGTAGCGTACGCGGATACTCGCCGGGTAAACTTAATAGACAGCCTCACTCCATAGCCCCGACCAAGTGACTGTAGGAGAACCCCGTTGCCGAAAGCATCCGTTCGGGTGCTCGCGGCAGCGATGTTCCGCCTTGGTGCACTTCGTCGACGGCGTCGGGGGTGCGGCTGCCTACTGAAGTTTGCGACGAGCATTCGATCAGGATGTCGGGAATCTTGTTGAATTGCCCGACTTGATATTGAAAAGTGTTTTCGATTTTGAGACTAAGATGCGGGGTTTATAATTGTTAGGCATGAGATGTCTAAGGAATTCATTGTTTTAGGCATGCGATGTCTAAGGTGGTTGCGGATTCCAACTGTTGTAGTTTTACACTTTCTTTTCTGTGACCGTAAGTGTAATATGTGATATCGCCGGTTTCGTTGCTATATGTCAACGACAATTGGGATGCGCATATTTACTTACGTTGATGACATGTGATGTTATGTGTTGCTGGATATGTTATATTGGATCGTCATGTTTGAATAGCCGGGGGTTTTTATGTGAGATGAGTGTTTTTCATTTTCATTCATGTAAAAACTTGTATGTAATATTCTTTTATTGGGGCACTTCCAGGTTGCGGAAGATGTCACCGTTTGTATATTATTTACTTTTCCGCACTAGGATAGACCCAAGGAGGGGAGCACAAGTAACCGGGTTCTGGAGTCCAGTGGGAGACCAACTCGAGGAGTCGAGTCCGGGTCTCCTAACTCTAGAATTGGTAGGGTTGCTTGCCGCTCTCGTAGGGGTCTAGGGGTGTGGGTTTGGCTATTCATCGCGACCGTGGAATCCGTGTTTTATACTGGCTCGTATTGAAAACACGGACGTCCTAGTATATCCAATATTTCATATGTTTCTTCTGCTGCGATATCTGTGATGTGATCATGTGATGTTCTGTGATAAATACAGTATATAGTATATATGATATATTATATAGGCGTTACTTATGTTTTACACCCGCGCTAGCCCTGCCCCGCTCTGCCGTTAGTTACCTAACCTAACGGTGCACGAGGGGACATCGAGGCGAATGCGGATGGCATAAGTGTACGTCGTATTTATCTGTGATGTTTAGGTACTTAAATGATGGGACTTCATTAATGTGATTAATGAAATAAAAGAAACCTAAGATGTTGTAGAATCGAATTTCAAAAATAAAACAGGTAGCTACAGTTCTTGCTTTGCATAGTGATATATATGATATATCCTGCACCTCATTCGACGAGGAAAGGACCGATGATCCCTTTACCGGGAGTGACTCCTTTAGCAAAACTAGAAAAGCCTCAAAAGCACTCCATTTTAAAATCATTTGATTCTACAATGATATCAAGTTCATTATGCAATAGGTTTTCAGAAAAAACCTGTCGTAGCCCTCCGTCATTTCAGATAAATCCTGTTTAGTATTCGTGCTGCGTTTGTTGACCTTGTCAAGGCGCAGTGTGCGGTAGCTAACCAGTATTTATCTGCTTATGCATATGATGCAGATTGGGTTAGGGTAGTCGTGCGGCCTTGTTGACCTTGTCAAGGGTCGTGCGGGTGGGTTTGATTCAATCAAGAAATGACGGGTTGAACTTGACTTGCGGTCTATGGTTTGTTGACCTTGTCAAGGTCATAGATCGTTCGGGGCAAAATATTATCGGGAATTTCAAGTGTTGAAATTTGCAATGAGATTGCATACCTTCTATGAGATAGTTGGATCCCGATACCCGCTGTGAGTAATTGTTACTCCTGGGAGAGTTTTACATATTACAATTAGCCGATCAAGTAGGTGTCTAGAAAGGTGTCAACGAGGTTACGCCTCTGGGAAAACGAGGTTTACATTAATTAGGTTCGTGCGAAAGCACAGGGGACCTCCCTCAAAGTACCGACACTGGCCTGGCTGAAATATTGGCGAACTTGTAGTGTGTAATTAATCCCGGCTAGTCTTTCCTTTTAGGGTTTGAAGGAAGATTTGATAAAAAGCAGTGGGAGCCATCCTGATTAGATAAAATAATAACCAATCTATTCTTGCAAGAGCGCACGCTGAGTGTTTTCTTCTCTCTCTCTCCAGGTAGCGACCATATCACGCCTTAATCAAGATAATAATACGGATTATTGATCGAACCCGCTTGTTATACTGAGCTGGAGAACGTTGGTCCCGCTCCAACTTATAATTGTTATAAGACAGAGCAGGAAATTGGGGATTACCAGAATTCCTGTGCCGCCCAAACGAAGAGAGTGCATGTTGATGCATCATCTTCGGGTGTGTTCATTATACAGAACTGTTTCTCAGTATCCTCCGCATCCTTGGTATATGATACCGGATCAGGATCCCAGATATGTAATCTGTTACATAGGGCTGCAAAAGGATAGAAAAATTGAGAACGGGTGATAAGTTTCATGAGACAGAAAACGGGGCAAGTGTTGCAGCCAAGTCTGTTGGTCACTGTCACCCTGTATTACAAATACATTGATTCTGAACGAATGCTATTAGATACCGAACCTGATATACAAAATCATATCAGTCTCTTTAGTAGTAAAGAAATGATAAAATTTTGTATTGTTGGATAATGTTTTGAACATTTCCTATATCAAAAGTTGATCGGTTCAGGCACGTTATCTAAAAGCATTAATGTTCTAAATCAAACTACAGTTCTTAGTATACGGAACACACAAAAGAGGAAGAGTTCAGAAATGAACGAATTCTTCTTGAGGTATTGTAGACTAGGTCATATCAATGCGACCCGACTGGCTGAGTTACATTTAGATGCATATTTAAATCAGTTTGAATTTACATCTTGTGAAACTCGCCAGTCATGTCACAAAGATAAGATGACCACATCTCTGTTTATTGGAAACAGAGAAAGAGTTAGTAAACTCTTGGGATGATACATGTTGATGTATGTAGGTACCCTGTCTACACATGCCAAGACTGGTTCTTTGTACTTCATTACATTCTCTGATAATCTCTCAAGATTCAGACATATGTTCCTGTTGAAACACAAGTCCGAACCTTTTGAGATATTCACAGAATATGAGCTAGAAGTAGAGAACCAATACGGGTATAAGTATTATGTCCTTTGATGTGATCAAGGAGGAGAATACTTGAGCACGGAATTCCTGGATTATTCTAAAAGAGAATGAGATTCTCTCTCAGCATTACTCCTCCGTATACACCATTGCACGATGGTACATCGGGGCGGAGCAATCACACCCTATATGATAAGGTGTGCTCTATGATGAGTACTACTGAGTTACCTTTTTCCTTTTGGGAGTTATGCACTTATGAAGTTGCATACCTATTGAATTAGGTTCGAATCAAATCAATGCCTACCACTTCATATGTGATATGGTATGGGAAGAGCCCATGTATTAAGCTAGTTAAGATTTGGGGTTGTCCGGCCTATGTCTAAAAGCAAAATCCGGACAAACTCGAGGCAAGGTCAGTTATGTAGAACTGGAAAGGTTCCAGCTATACAAACTACAGCAGATGATTTGGTAGAACCAAAGGATTCAGTAGATTCCAACGAACCTCAGCCTCTCCGCCGATCTAGTAGGGTTTTTCACCCACCTGAGAGATACTTCAGTTTCTCTATGACAGTGGGAGCGAAGAATGCATCATAAGATGATGACCCAACTAGTTTCGAGCTGGCCATCAGGAGTGTGACTCTGTAAGAATGGCTGGATGCTTAGCGATCTGAGATGGAATCCTTATACACCAACAAAGTATGGACTTTGGTTGCTATAACTGAAGGGTTAAATCCCCATCAGGAGCAAGTATATCTTGAGAAGATTACTTGGTGTACATGGAAGAGTTGAGACTTTCAAAGCTAGACTTGTTAAAGGTCTACATCATTGACCAGGTATGGATAATGATGAAACCTTTTCAAGTAGCTATGCTTAAGTACATCCAGATCCTACTTGTCACGGCTACATACCATGACTGCGATATCTGGTGGTTGGGTGTCTTGACTGCTTTTCTAAATGATGATTTAGAAGAGAGCGACTATAAGTACACAGCCAGAGGGCTTCGTAGACAGTGGAAGCAGCGGAAACGTGTGCAAGATACTTTATTTGATAAAGCAGGCATCGCGGAGTTGGAACATCTGTTTTAATGAATTAGTCAAAGAGTTTGACATCATCAAAATGGTAGATGAACCTTGTATAAACAAAAGGGTAGTAGGGAGTACGGTAGTGATCCTCGTAGAGTACATGGATAACATACTCTTGATAAGAAAAGAGTTTCTTATGCTACGCTCGGTCAATCTCCGCTTATCACTAGGATTCTCCATATAGGATCAAAGTGATACCTACTAAATCCTGGATTTTGGATCTATGAGATAGATTTAATTGGATGTTAGGATTCTCACTAGTTGTAGTGAGATGATATCAATTGATCCTGGGGAGAATCGCTGGAAGTGTTCCAGGGTGATAAAAACGACTGAATGTCAGTCACAGGCATTGTCTAAAACCCTCAGTAAAGGGACGGTATGTTGGAAGAGTTCCAAACTAGATACCGTGACATACTAGACGATAAAGGCTGGATACATCGCTACTTAAGATGCTACCAAAGAGGCTGTTTGGGTGTATATTGGTTCATGAGATGAACTATGTTCCTCCCATTGTGTGACAATGGAGTTGTGGCTTATGCCAAGGAACGCCGGTCCCATCAGTGATCCAGACATATTCTAAGGCAGTATCACTTGATCATGGAGATGGTTGATCTCCAGGGAGATCGAGGTTAGGAGAGTAGACTCAGAGGACAACACAGCGGATCCACTCACAAAGGCCTGTTCCCAGAGAGAGACTTTTATGGGATGGTTGAGTATGAGATACTACAACCACTGCTACAGATGGCCCTAGTGCAAGTGGGAGATTGTTAGTTATATGTATGCCCTAGAGGCCATTACTGTACATTGGATGTATATTGTAGTGGATGCTGGGACATATATAGGGAGGACTTTCTTGCTCGACATGATAGTATGCTATCTGGTTACTCTTTACCTTAACGTGTACATTGATTGTCTCTCTGTTACATGTTGGTAAAGCCCTTAGGATGTGTACTTGACTACCTAGACTATGATGCGGATCATACTAGTGGGGACAGATAGTCTATAAGTACATCCTTCAAAGTCCCTAGTCGTGGGTGTATCGAGACGGGGCATCGATATACCAGAGTAGACTAGCGTATACCTTCTCGACCCATACAGATGGGCGATGGATGATCCCATATCCATTGGTGTTTGACATCAGAGATGATATACGGGTGCTCAGTAGAGACTGGGTACACTGGACGGACTCGCCGAGAACTCCCAGATGGTATTATACCTCACGTCAGATGGCAGTTCTCTGGTGACACTGGTACAGAGTAGTCTGTTGACCCGAGATCGTCATAGAGTCTTGTGTGGTTCCTACTGTGCTTTGATTTCCATCTTACCACGTCCAAGAGGGCGTGCAAAACGGTGGTTTTTGGGTACAGTCCCGAGTCACATGGAGGCAATGAGCGATAGGAGGGGATTCGTCTCTCCCGGTATAGGGAGTTGATGTTGCGCTGTGTTCGATTGGCTATAACCGGAAATCCCTGGTCAGGGTTGCTGGGTAAGTGTTACCAGCAGTTTCTCGAATTGTTATAGACCTCATATCGACACGACTTATCAAGCTATTGGGGTCTGACGTTTACCACCCCTAGGCGAGATATGCGACATATCAGACGATCAGACCGGACTGTACGGTAAGTGTTACTGGTTGGATTCACAGGAGTGTGAGCAGGCTTGCTCGTCGATCTTCTGATCGCTCAATACCCGGGTGGCCGTTACGTTTAGCAGACCGCTTGCGGCTTGTGGGTGTTTGATATGATCATCACCTGCTGCCGGCGTATTGACGAGTCTTTAGAGTCCTACACAGAGGTTTCCTGGCTCAAGCGAAACGAAATAGGAGCGCATATGAGATATGTGCAGGACCGAGAATAATGCGTGTATGTGATACCGTATTTCATTCTCGTGATGAATGTATCGATTGGTTGTATGCGATATAACCTAGTTATCGAATCAAAGGTTGATTCGATAAGCCGATACATTGGATATTAGTCGGTTGTATGCGATATGACCGGATCGTTGAATCAAGTGTTGATTTAATGATTTAATGTATAATTATATATATGATATATTACTTTGCATTAACTAGTATCGGTTCACTTTACAAAGGATTTTCTCACTTGGTTGTACAAGTTGTATATGTGATATACTTTTTGTGCAAATGATTGTATCATGTTTGATGATACATGTTAACTTGGTTAAGTGTAAAGATTAAACCATGGTTATGTTAATGATTAGGGTTTTGATTATCTTATTTATTTATTTATTTATTTGTTTTGGAAAAGATAAAGAAAGAATGGTGGCTTTGTTTGTTTGTTTGTTGAAGATTCATGAACTTTTGACTTAGTCACCATTCTTGTCTTCATTCTTAACCCTAACCATTTAAGAAAACCATGGTCTATTCTCTACACTTAACTAGGGTTAGGTTATGATAAGTATTCATATCATTTATCCTTTTTTAATATGAAACTTATCATATCATTATCTTCTTCTTCTTCATCTTCAACATTGAAGAAAGCTTTCTACCAACAATGGTGGAATGTGAAAATGAGTGAGAAATCCAATTCTAAAGTGAACCCACCTCCTATTTCTTCATCCTCTACCTCTTGCCAAGTAGTAGAGTGTGTTTCCTTCACAAGTTATCATGGCTTGGTGAAGGTGGAGCTTGATCTAGCGATGCCTCGACGTAGATCATCTTCGGCATGGACATCGACGACCTAGCTCGCCATTTCTCCGACGAAGCCGACGCTAGAGCCCGGGTATTCATTTGGACAGCGAGGGGACTTCGTTGCGGAGCTATGGAGGTGGAGCACCGAATCTACAAAGGTTGTATTTCCGTTTAAACTTTAGTTAAGTTGTTAACTAGTTTCTTTTTCGCCTAAAATTCTAGCCAACGATCCGTACACTAGGGTTTCTCGGCACCGTAATTTTTTAAAATGGCATGGTTGATGCCTTGTGAGACCTTCTTGGGGTGCCTAGGAACCCTACACCTATTCTGTGTATGTCATCCAAATACCAGGACATCACACCCTACTACCTTCCTAACAGATCCATCCCCTATTCTGATGAAGTCAAACCTATGACTGTCACATCAGAAATAGATGATCTATCTCCGCTACATATGCTTTAGTCTATAAATAGACATAAGCCACTTGTCCACCATGCTTCCGCTGCTCCCACTGATCACGACAATCCTCTGGCAGAGTCATATAAACGTACACTTCTAAATCTAGTTTAGAACGACGCTATACTCATCCTCCTGCCGAGTCTCACAGTCTGGAACAACAGCAATGGTAAGTCTGGGTAAACAAGAACCTCCTTGTCACCGTCCTTGAGGCTACCGGAGTACCTCTCGGGTGCATGAGGTTACCCACCATATCTGCGGAGTGGCCAATGGAATATTAAACCAGATTGAATCTATAGGTTCCTATCAAATCTTCAGTAATCGTTTGTGGTTCTGGAATCACTTCCAGTTCTACCATACTCCCACTACTGTTTACTGAAAAAATCCATTTTTATTAAAACTGTGGCGAGTCTAGAACAATATCACTATTGATCTTCCAGATGGTAGACAGTCAACCCTCGTCATAGCCTGGGTCAACCCACAAACAGCCATTACAGAAATATGCCTTGAGTTATCCAGAATCTGGTTTTAAGCATAAGCCGGACAACTCCCCTTACCTTAACATCGTTAAGATACGAACTGTTCTATATCCAATATAGGACCAGAGGCACTGATTTAATTGAACCAGATTCAAATCATGCTGCTGTCTCCAGTGCATGTCAACTAAATGGAGAGAGGCCGACCAGCGTTACTCAACTTAGGAGTGCTTCCAATTATGAGTAACCTGAAAGAGAAGCAAGTTCTCTTAATCATCACTATCAACTGAATACCATACTCAAGTATCTACATCTTCGATCACCTTGAAGAATCCCGATACTTGCTACACCTGGTTCTCTACTCTATTCAAATACCTATAACTTCTCAAAATTCGGACCCTATGTTTCCACGAAACACCTGTCTAAAAACTAGAGAAGTCATAAGTAAACCGAATATAGTACGAGGACCAACCCCTCTGTCCTGATGGACCCTGGACAATATACAATACTCTGTACAAGTCTCTTGAGTCTAATAACTCACTTCCTGTATGTTGTAGGTTGAAAACTGTACTTATGGTTAAGAAGAATTACACCGCTGTTTAATACTCCTTACCTAACCATCAACTGATATAGATAAATGTCATCGACATAATTTCAAAAAGGTATATCTCACTCTATAAAAATAGACGTACAGATATATCAATTTGAAATTGGTGCATTATAACCGATATTAAAAACCAAATTTTCGCCGTCCGGTAAACAACCCAGGTGACTTTCTCAAATATCACCAATTACAACGAATTCCGATGTAATGAGGATGATCACCTAATCCCCAATAACTTACTCCCACTCATCATCTGTAAAACCATACAGATGTGAGAATCAAACCTGGTAAATACATACCCTGGAGCAAGTGTCTAATTGGGAAATCAGTTTTCTTTTAACAATACACAGTGAAACTGAAATATTGAAATGTTTCATAGGGGTATCCTGGTATTCCTAGTAATGCCTCTTCCAGATTCACAACTGTAACCGTATAAATCTCTGCCACCTCTCCAAATCCCTTCATATTTCTTTAGTCATTACCTTCTGTACACCCCTTTAGGCCAAATGGTTTTCTTCCTTCCCTACCGTTCGGCACCAGCCTATGGTTTGGAAGAAGACTATCCAATAAGCATAATGGGTGTACTATCTCAATCCAAGGAACACTCGCAACGCGAGAGAAGGTGAAGATAAAAGACACCTGAATAAACCTTATTCCTATTTCTCCTGAATCAGAATCCATCCCCGAACTGGAACAAGCTCCTTTCGAGTTCGTATATAACCATACGATGGAATATAATAAACTGTGGATCTTCGTAGTGATACGGAGTGTCCTGGAGAAATACAAAGGTGAAGTGGGAGTGGTAATGAAATACTTGGTTTGGTCGTGAATGGCAGTCGCAATTTACTTTGCCCTCCTTCTGATCCCTTTCTTTGTCTTTACATAATACCTTCTGCACACCATCGTTATGCTAATCGGTTTTCTTCATTCCCCACCGTTCGGCACCAGCATAAGGTTTCGAAGAAGACTATCCAATTTGCGTAATAGGTGTACTATCTCCTAAACCAAGGAGTACTCACAACTTGAGAGAAGGTAAAAGGAAAAGACAACTGAATAATCCTATTCGTTTTCTCCAGAACCGGAAACCATCCTCGAATAAATTCCTTCGAGTTCGTATATAACCGTACGATGGTTTTGTCCAATGGAAGTGGACGTTCGTAGTAATACGGGGTGTCCTGGAGAAAAAGGGTAAAAGTAGGAGTGACAATAATGTTTGCAACTCTGACAATCCAAAAGCCAGTGTTAAAGAAGGTTCGGTCAACTTGGTCACTGAGTCATAGTCTAGGGTCGGGTCAATGGTCGCTGCCAAAGAGAGAGAGAGAAAAGAAACACTCAGCGTGCACTCTAACCTAGATCAGAATGATTACCAATTTATCTAATCAGGAAACCTCCCACTGTACCGTCAAATTCTCCTCCAAACCTGAAAGAAGAATTAGTCGGGGTCACCCGAGGAGTAAACCAACTCATCAGTGGGAATCGGGATCCAACTATCACCGCATGATAACATGACGAAATCCGCTCACGCTATCATACTCCAGAAGGTATGCGCATATCTGGCAAGTTTCAGTTTCTTTAGAAACTCCCGATGTGATTTTTCACCCCATGCTCTTATGACCTTGACTTTGGCCAACATATCATAAGTCACATGTCAAGTTCTACCTGTTGGAGATAGTGCCCTCAGAGTCAATTATTGGATCACAGGCACGTGATTGCAATGATTGAGAGAGGACCTATCCCGGTAAGACAGTCTTACTCGAGATGATAGTATGCTATCTGGTTTATCTTTATCATCGTGTACTACTTTAGGTGACCTGACAGGTCACTATTGCACGTTGATAGAGCCCCTAGGATTCATGCTTGACTGCCAGCAGTATGAGGGCGATCATATACGTGAGAGCTGGTAGTCTATAAGCACATCCTTAAAAGGTCCCTAGTCGTGGGAGTTTCGAGACAGGGCATCGATTCTCCAGAGTAGACTAGTGTATACAGTCGAGACCCCGACGAGGGGCGGTGGCCGGTCTCACAAGCCATTGGTGTCAGTTGGATCACCTAAGATGTATACAGGTGCTCATTGGGTTATGAGTACACCGGACAGGACTCGCCGGGAACCTGCTAGTTGGTCTTATACCAGACGTCAGATAGCAGTTCCCTGGTGACATGTGTACAGGTTAGTTCATCGACCTGGGGATCGTCATTTGTCTCGTGTGAGTTCCCACTGTACTTTGATTACTACCCTACCACGCTCAAAGGAGACGTGCAAACAGGTTTTAGTTGGGTACAGTCCCGAGCCACATGGAGGCAGTGAGCGTATCTTCAGGGGTTCGTCTCTCCCGGTATTGGAGGAGAGGTCGCGCTGTGTCTAGGAGAGCCATTACACGAAGCCCTCGGCCGAGGCAGGAGATTTACTGGTAGGTATTCCAGTAGTATCTCAGGGTGTTCTGGGCTACACTCCGACACGACTTGTACCGCTTTTGGGGGTCTGACTTTTACCAACCCCCTAGGCCCGCCATGCGATGCTCATAGACGAACGGACCGGACTGTACGGATATTGTCACTGACAGGCTCAGTAGGGTGTCAGGATGAGTTCGCTCATCGACGTCTCTTTTGGTCAATGCCTGGTAGCCCGTCACGTATTGACTTATACCTCTGACGTGCTAGTGGTTAAATCCATAACCATGGTGTTGACGAGTCTTTAGAGTCCCCCACATTCAGTTACTCAGCTTTCGGGCAAAAAGCTGTAGAGGCCGTATGGAGATATGGCAAGGTCCGATCAGATACGTGCGGTATTGCACGGATCAGGATCGGACAGTTTTTACTAGAGGCCGTATGGAGATATGGCAAGATTCGATCAGATACGTGCGGTATTGCATGGATCAGGATCGAACGGATATTACTAGACGGCTTTGGTTTAAGCCGGATCCTAGTATAGTACAGTGTACATTTTGTCTCTTGGCATTTGTATTTCGGTCGGAATACAAATGCGGGTGTGTATACACAGTATTGGGGTTTTCCTGTAATTTATTATGGGACCAGTTTTTTGGAGTTGCCAGTTTGCTTTCCGTTTCGGCCAATTTCCTTTGTATCGTTCATTGGCCGAAGATTGGTGGAGGAGGGCTTATTTGCATTGTGCAAATAAGCTTTTGTGGAGGGGGTCTTTGCATATTTCTTTGTATCATGATGGTGCACCATCCATTGACCTTGCTTGACTTCTATCTCCATGATGGCTTGACTTATGTTTTCATGATGGTTATGGTGGAGTGTTGGCCTTTGATTGTCATCATGCTTGTTGATGATGAAGTGTGATGATTGTTGTTTGAGTGTTGGACTTTCCTAGTGATCATTTCTTTGCATGAATGCCTTTTCTCTCTCTCTCCCTTGGATTATTGGGAGGCTCTCTCATTCTTGGGATACACACTCCATTCTCTCCTCTCCCACCATGCCATGGCCGGCCAAGAAAGGCTAGGGGCTGTCCAAAAATTTTAGTGTGGGATTTTTGCTCTTTTGCTCTTGGAAAAATCCCACAAGTTCCATCTCCATGAGATTATATCATTCCTCCACCTATATGGAAATTCCTACAACCCCAAAAAGAGACATAGTAATCCATACTATATTCTACAGCAAATCTTGGGCACGTCGACTTGCCAGCTTCGTGCCCGAGTTGCCTCGGTATTGAGGTGGGAGCCCGTAAAAGATGCAGACGATGTGGTGCCCTTCCGGCAAGGAGGCGACGACCGGAGTTTCCGCAGGAGATCGGGACGACGACGAGAAGACCGGAGGACTCGGATCAGTCGGTATATCTCTCTTCCCCATCTTGTAGTTAGCTAGAACTAGTTAATGGTTCGATCCGGGTTTTAGTGCGCCGTGGTGCCGGTCAAGAAAATTAAAGTTAACCATCGCTTCCGCATTTTGGCCTCGGGATGGAGGCCGGGGCGCCGCCGTGCACTTACAGTGGTATCAGAGCCTCGCCATTAACATAGTCTAGCTTTGTCTAATGTGTTTTACATTTCCGATCGAACAATTTTCCAAAAACCGTATTTTTCTTCACATCAGTTTCTGTCGAAATTTTTTGAAGTCCAAAAATTTTTCAGGTTGTCTCAGAATGATGTGCAGGGAATTATAAGAATTCTGTAGAAATTTGATCACGTGATCGCTCCATACGACCGCGGAACCGCGGCCAAACCCATGCTTGGGCCGCGGTTCCGCCGCAGTATATGCAGATCAGTGTGCCAAATTTTTACAGAGGCCTCCTGAGTGGAAAATAGGTTTTTTGGAATATTAATTTTGGGCCCAGAATTTCTTGATGTGCTACAGTAGTACTTGGGGCCCACTTGTTAAAATTTGATCGATCGGATATTTTAAACACATTATTTCACAGTATTTACATTATATCTGCGACCGTGAATGTCACTCGATCGGTAAATCCTGTCTAACTGCTATAGCCCGGTTAGACGGATTTGCGAACGTGACTTTCACGTTGATGTTCTGTGTATTGCTGTGATGTTGCGGATCGGTCGTGGGGGATAGCCTGGTTGCAATGCTAGTACAGTTTTTGTTGTATTATGTACATTTGATATTGCGGGGCGAGCGTCCGACATGTGGACTGCCGTCACTGCCTGTTTGTATTATTATTTTGGGGCACGACCAGGTTGCGGTCGATGTACCCGTTGTATGTATATTTTACTTTTCTGTACTAGAATTGCCCCGCGGATGGGTGCACGGATAGCCGGGTTCTAGAGGGCAACAAGCCCGCATCTCATGGCATTGAGGTGGAGAGGGCTTTACTCTAGAATTGCCAGGCTATTCGCCGCACTCGTAGGGGGTACAGGTTGACCCAGGAGGGGTGCCCAAGTTACCGGATTCCGTGAAGTGCTGCGTGGTCCATTCACGTTGCTGAAGGGGGCTACCTCGCTTCAGGTTTTGGCGGGTAACTTGCCGCGCCCGTAGGGGTCAGGATTTCATTGCACAGGCTATCCACACGACCAGGGGAACGTTGGGTTTCAACGGCTCTGTGAAACCCGGGGATCCCAGATATCTGTATTATTTTGTGATGCTGTACATTTCTGTGATGTTGCATTTTATCACGCCTTGAGCGAATATAATATATTGGTATATATATTAGTAGATGTTGTATATGTTTTGCATCCGCGCTAGTCCAGTCCCCGCTCTGTCGTTAGTTAGCTAACCTAACGGGTAATGACGGGACCCAGTGGCGAATGCGGATGGCATATACGTACATCAGTATATTTTCGTTCTTTGTGGTGTGATCAATTGATGGGATCGCGTTGATTCGGATCAATGCAAGTTAAAAACAAACCTAATCTGATGTTGTTGGAACACTTTTCAAAAAGTTGTTATTGCAAGGACGTTCACTTTTGTTTTGCATCGTGGTATTCAGTTGGAATATCCTGCTCCTCAGTCGACGAGGCAAGGGCCGAGATCCCTTCACCGGGAGTGACCCCTTGGACAGAATTTTGCGTCAGGGCAATAACTTCACTATAGCCGATTACTTTTGCTTTGCACCGTGATATTCAGTTGGAATATCCTGCACCTCATTCTATGGGGAAAGAGCCGAGATCCCTTCACCGGGAGTGACCTCTTTAGCAATGGTTTTCGTCACTATATTTTTAAAAGCTATCCGTTCCTTCAATGATATCAAGTTCATTACGTTAAAGGTTTTCGCCAGAAACCATTCGTAGCCCTCCGTCGTTTCATATGGATAGTCATTAGTATTCAAGCTGTGTTTGTTGGCCAAAGTCAAGGCACAGTGTTTGGTAGCTGTTGGTTATTCATATGCAGCATAGATAGATGCGTTGGTTTGGAACAGTCGTACTGCCTTGTTGGCCAAAGTCAAGGGTAGGTACGGGTGGATTAAAATTAACCTGGAGAATGACGGGTAGAACTTGACATGTGACTTATGATTTGTTGGCCAAAGTCAAGGTCATAAGAGCATGGGGCAAAAATCACATCGGGAGTTTCAAAAGAACTGAAACTTGCCAGATATGTGCATACCTTCTGGAGTGTGATAGCATGAGCGGATTCTGTCACGTTATCATGCGATGATAGTTGGATCCCGATTCCCACTGATGAGTTAGTTTACTCCTCGGGTGACCCCGACTAATTCTTCTTTCAGGTTTGGAGGAGAATTTGACGGTACAGTGGGAGGTTCCAGATTAGATAAATTGGTAACCATTCTGATCTAGGTTAGAGTACACGCTGAGTGTTTCTTTTCTCTCTCTTTGGCAGCGACCATTGACCCGACCCTAAGACTATGACTCAGAGACCAAAATTAACTGAACCTTCTTAAACATTGGCTTTTGGATTGTCATAGTTGCAGACCTCATTGCCACTCCTACTTTTACCCTTTTTCTCCAGGACACCCCGTATTACTACGAACGTCCACTTCAACTGGACAAAACCATCGTATGGTTATATACGAACGCGAAGGGATTTATTCGAGGATGGTTTTAGGTTCTGGAGAAAACGGATAGGACTATTCAGTTGTCTTTTCCTTTTACCTTCTCTCAGGTTGCGAGTACTCCTTGGTTAAGGAGATAGTACACCTATTACGCAAATTGGATAAGTCTTCTTCTAAACCTTAGGCTGGTGCCGACCGGTAGGGAATGATGAAAACCAATTAGCCTAACGATGGTGTACAGAAGGTATTAAGTAAAGACATATAAAGGGATTAGTAAGAGGGCAAAATAAATTGTGACTGCTATTCACGACCAAACCAAGTATTTCTTCGCCAATCCTAAATCACCTTTGTATTTCTCCAGGACACTCCGTATCACTATGAAGATCCCAAGTTTATTGGATAATCCATCGTATGGTTATATACGAACTCGAAAGGAACTTGTTCCAGTTCGGGGATGGATCCTGGTTCAGGAGAAATAGGAATAAAGTTCATTCGGTTGTCTTTTATCTTCACCTTCTTTCGCATTGCGAGTGCTCCTAGGACTGGGACAGTACACCCATTATGCTTATTGGATAGTCTTCTTCCAAACCATAGGCTGGTGCCGAACGGTAGGGAAGGAAGAAAACCATTTGGCCTAAAGGGGTGTGCAGAAGGTAATGACTAAAGACATATAAAGGGATTTGGAGAGGTGGTAAAGAATTATACGGTTGCAATCGTGAATCTGGAAGAGGCATTACTAGGAATACCGGGATACCCCATCGAAACATTTCAATGTTTCAGCTTCGCTGTGTACTGTTAATGAAAACTGATTTCCCGATTAGATACTTACTCCAGGGTATGTATTTACCAAGTTTGATTCTCACATCTGTATGGTTTTACCGATGATGAGTGGGAGTGAGTTATTGGGAATTGGGTGATCATCCTCATTATATCGGGATTCGTTGTAATCGGTGATATTTGAGGAAGTCACCTCGGTTGTTTGCCGGTCGGCAAATATTTGGTTTTGAAAATCCGCTGTTATGCACCAATTTCAAATTGATATATCTGTACGTCTATTTTCATAGAGTGAGATATATCTTTTTGAAATTATGTCTATGACATTTACCTATATCAGTGGATGGTTAGGTAAGGAGAATTAAAAAGCGGTGTAATTCTTCATAACCAAAGGTACAGTTTTCAACCTACAACACACAGGGAGTGAGTTTTTAGACTCAAGGGACTTATACAGAGTATTGTATGTTGTCCAGGGTCCATCAGGACAGAGAGGTTGGTCCTCGTACTATATTCGGTTTACTTATGACTTCTCTAGTTTTTAGACAGGTGTTTCGTGGAAACACAGGGTCCGAATTTTGAGAAGTTATGGGTATTTGAATAGAGTAGAGAACCAGGTATAGCAAGTATCGGGATTCTTCAAAGTGATCGAAGATGTAGACACTTGTATATGGTATTCAGTTGATAGTAATGGTTAAGAGAACTTGCTTCTCTTTCAGGTTACTCATAATTGGAAGTATTCCTAAGTTGAGTAACGCTGATCGGCCTCTTTCCATTTAGTTGACATGCGCTGGAGACAGCTGCATGATTTGAATCCGGTTCAATTAAATCAGTGCCTCTGGTCCTCTATTGGATATAGAACAGTTCGTATCTTAACGATGTTAAGGTACGGGGAGTTGTCCGGCTTATGATTAGGACCAGACACTGGACAACTCAAGGCATGTTTCTGTAATGGCTGTTTGTGGGTTGACCCAGGCTTTGACGAGGGTTGATTTTCTACCATCTGGAAGATCAATAGTGATATTGTTCTGAACTCGCCACAGTTTTAAATAAAATGGATTTTTCAGAAAACAGTAGTGGGAGTATGGTAGAACTGGAAGTGATTCCAGAACCACAAACGATTACTGAAGATTTGATAGGAACCAAAAGATTCAATCTGATTTGACATTCCATTGGCCACTCCGCAGATACGGTGGGTAACTTCAGGCACCCGAGAGGTACTCCGGTAGCCTCAAGGACGGTGACAGGGAAGTTCTTGTTTACCCACACTTACCATTGCTGTTGTTCCAGGCTGCGAGACCCGGCGGGAGGATGAGTATAGCGTCGTTCTGAACTGGCTTCAGAAGTGTACGTGTATATGACTCTGCCACAGGGTTGCCGTAGTCAGTGGGAGCAGCGGAAGCATTGGTGGACAAGTGGCTTATGTCTATTTATAAACTAAAGCAGATTTAGCGGAGATAGATCATCTATTTCTGATGTGACAGTCATAGGTTTGACTTCATCAGAATAGGGGATGGATCTGTTGAGAAGGAAATAGGGTGTGTTGTTATGGTATTTGGATGACATACACAGAGTAGGAAGTGATATTCCTATACTACGATCGGTTATACTTTGGTCGTCACACAGTGGTTTCTCCACACAGGACTTGGATATTGTATCAAACATACTGGTTACTAGATCTATGGTTTTAGATCTAGATTTGGGTGGTTTCCCAATCAGGGTACTTAGACAGCATTCTAAGAGTATTTAGAATGGACGACTCCTGGCACGGTAGTTTACCTGCAGGTAATGGAGTCTCCCTCTCTAAAGGTGTCTTACAGACTAAAGTAGAGAGGGATGTGCATGATTGGCAGATCACTTGCTTAGGCAATTGAGTCAATCGTGAAATGTCAAGTACCACACCAGATGTTGTTCTTGCAGTAGATGCAATAAGTTGATATTGATCCAATCCTGGAGAAACAATCGGAAGCAGCTTAAGAACATAAGTGGATGTTCTAGGGATATGATAACGACAGCCTCATTCGGGAGACAGTTATCATTCCAGGCTTCCAAGGTGACTTGGATGACAGGGTGGTCGTCAGAGTTATAGTTTTCCTTCTGACGAAGGGCAGTATTTTGGACAGGTGGTCCAAGGCAATACTGAGGGAGGCATGGCGCAAGATACTGATTAAGTTCAGTTGATGATACAGTCTAAGAAGTTTGGATTTGGAGTTCATTTATGAGCTAGGTCCCATCAGACATCCAGACATATTCTAAGACAGGTATTGCTCATTTCGGGAGATGGTTTTCTCCGCGAACTTGAGATATAGAGAGATATAGAAAGAAACATCAAAGCGGATCCACTCACCGGGGCTATTCCTCGAACGCAATAGTTTCGCAAACCAGCTTTGTGAGACTGACTAGTAGAGGAGTTAGGTATTCGGTATCACACGGGCTGTGAGTATGCGACATCGCAATAATTAGCCTTGAGTGCAAGTGGGAGATTGTTGGAGATAGTGCTCAGAGTCAATTATTGGATCACAGGCACGTGATTGCAATGATTGAGAGAGGACCTATCCCGGTAGGACAGTCTTACTCGAGATGATAGTATGCTATCTGGTTTATCTTTATCATCGTGTACTGCTTTAGGTGACCTGACAGGTCACTATTGCACGTTGATAGAGCCCCTAGGATAGATGCTTGACTGCCAGCAGTATGAGGGCGATCATATACGTGAGAGCTGGTAGTCTATAAGCACATCCTTAAAAGGTCCCTAGTCGTGGGAGTTTCGAGACAGGGCATCGATTCTCCAGAGTAGACTAGTGTATACAGTCGAGACCCCGACGAGGGGCGGTGGCCGGTCTCACAAGCCATTGGTGTCAGTTGGATCACCTAAGATGTATACAGGTGCTCATTGGGTTATGAGTACACCGGACAGGACTCGCCGGGAACCTGCTAGTTGGTCTTATACCAGACGTCAGATAGCAGTTCCCTGGTGACATGTGTACAGGTTAGTTCATCGACCTGGGGATCGTCATTTATCTCGTGTGAGTTCCCACTGTACTTTGATTACTACCCTACCACGCTCAAAGGAGACGTGCAAACAGGTTTTAGTTGGGTACAGTCCCGAGCCACATGGAGGCAGTGAGCGTATCTTCAGGGGTTCGTCTCTCCCGGTATTGGGGGTGAGGTCGCGCTGTGTCTAGGAGAGCCATTACACGAAGCCCTCGGCCGAGGCAGGAGATTTACTGGTAGGTATTCCAGTAGTATCTCAGGGTGTTCTGGGCTACACTCCGACACGACTTGTACCGCTTTTGGGGGTCTGACTTTTACCAACCCCCTAGGCCCGCCATGCGATGCTCATAGACGAACGGACCGGACTGTACGGATATTGTCACTGACAGGCTCAGTAGGGTGTCAGGATGAGTTCGCTCATCGACGTCCTTTTTGGTCAATGCCTGGTAGCCCGTCACGTATTGAATTATACCTCTGACGTGCTAGTGGTTAAATCCATAACCATGGTGTTGACGAGTCTTTAGAATCCCCCACATTCAGTTACTCAGCTTTCGGGCAAAAAGCTGTAGAGGCCGTATGGAGATATGGTAAGGTCCGATCAGATACGTGCGGTATTGCACGGATCAGGATCGGACAGTTTGTACTAGAGGCCGTATGGAGATATGGCAAGATTCGATCAGATACGTGCGGTATTGCATGGATCAGGATCGAACGGATATTACTAGCCGGCTTTGGTTTAAACCGGATCCTAGTATAGTACAGTGTACATTTTGTCTCTTGGCATTTGTATTTCGGTCGGAATACAAATGCGGGTGTGTATACATAGTATTGGGGTTTTCCTGTAATTTATTATGGGACCAGTTTTCTGGAGTTGCCAGTTTGCTTTCCGTTTCAGCCAATTTCCTTTGTATCGTTCATTGGCCGAAGATTGGTGGAGGAGGGCTTATTTGCATTGTGCAAATAAGTTTTTGTGGAGGGGGTCTTTGCATATTTCTTTGTATCATGATGGTGCACCATCCATTGACCTTGCTTGACTTCTATCTCCATGATGGCTTGACTTATGTTTTCATGATGGTTGTGGTGGAGTGTTGGCCTTTGATTGTCATCATGCTTGTTGATGATGAAGTGTGATGATTGTTGTTTGAGTGTTGGACTTTCCTAGTGATCATTTCTTTACATGAATGCCTTTTCTCTCTCTCTCCCTTGGATTATTGGGAGACTCTCTCATTCTTGGGATACACACTCCATTCTTTCCTCTCCCACCATGCCATGGACGGCCAAGAAAGGCTAGGGGCTGTCCAAAAATTTTAGTGTGGGATTTTTGCTCTTTTGCTCTTGGAAAAATCCCACAAGTTCCATCTCCATGAGATTGTATCATTCCTCCACCTATATGGCAATTCCTACAACCCCAAAAAGAGACATAGTAATCCACACTATATTCTACAGCAAATCTTGGGCACGTCGACTTGCCAGCTTCGTGCCCGAGTTGCCTCGGTATTGAGGTGGGAGCCCGTAAAAGATGCAGACGATGTGGTGCCCTTCCGGCAAGGAGGCGACGACCGGAGTTTCCGCAGGAGATCAGGACGATGACGAGAAGACCGGAGGACTCGGATCAGTCGGTATATCTCTCTTCCCCATCTTGTAGTTAGCTAGAACTAGTTAATGGTTCGATCCGGGTTTTAGTGCGCGGTGGTGCCGGTCAAGAAAATTAAAATTAACCATCGCTTCCGCATTTTGGCCTCGGGATGGAGGCCGGGGCGCCGCCGTGCACTTACTTTACCCGTCATTCTCCAGATTAATTTGAGCCTACCCGTACATACCCTTGACTTTGACCAAAATAGTAGTACGACTGCCCCAAAACAACGCATCTATCTATGCTGCATATGAATACCTAATAGCTACCAATCACTGTGCCTTGACTTTGGCCAACATACACAGCTTGAATACTATTGACTACCCATATGAAACGACGGAGGGCTACGAATGGTTTCTGGCGAAAACCTTTAACGTAATGAACTTGATATCGTTGAAGGAACGGATAGCTTTTTAAAATATAGTGACGAAAACCTTTGCTAAAGAGGTCACTCCCGGTGAAGGGATCTCGGCTCTTTCCCCGTAGAATGAGGTGCAGGATATTCCAACTGAATACCACGATGCAAAGCAAAAGTAATCGGCTATAGTGAAGTTATTGCTCTGACGCAAACTTCTGTCCAAGGGGTCACTCCCGGTGAAGGGATCTCGGCCCTTGCCTCGTCGACTGAGGAGCAGGATATTCCAACTGAATACCACGATGCAAAACAAAAGAGAACGTCCTTGCAATAACAGCTTTTTGAAAAATGTTCCAACAACATCAGATTAGGTTTTTTTTTAACTTGCATTGATCCGAATCAACGCAGTCCCATCAATTGATCACACCACAAAGAACGAAAATATACTGATGTACGTATATGCCATCCGCATTCGCCACTGGGTCCCGTCATTACCCGTTAGGTTAGCTAACTAACGACAGAGCAGGGACTGAACTAGCGCGGATGCAAAATATATACAACATCTACTAGTATATATATATATATATATATATATATATCAATATATAATATTTCGCTCAAGGCGTGATAAAAATGCAACATCACGGAAATGTACAGCATCACAGAACAATACAGATATCTGAGATCCCCGGGTTTCACAGAGCCGCTACTGAAACCCGACGTTCCCCTGGTCGTGTGGATAGCCTGTGCAATGAAAATCCTAGACCCCTACGGGCGCGGCAAGTTACCCGCCAAAACCTGAAGCGAGGCAGCCCCCTTCAACAACGTGAATGGACCACCCAGCACTTCACGGAATCCGGTAACTTGGGCACCCCTCCTGGGTCAACCGGTACCCCCTACGAGTGCAGCGAATAGACCGCCAATTCTAGTATGAAGCCCCCTCCGTCTCAATGCCATGAGATGCGGGCTCGTTGCCCTCTAAAATCTGGCTATCCGTGCACCCCCTCCTTGGGGTAATCCTAGTACAGAAAGTAAAATATACATACAACGGGTACATCAACCGCAACCAGGTCGTGCCCCAAAAGAATAATACAAACAGGCAGTGACGGCAGTCCACATGTCGGACGCTCGCCCCGCAATATAAAATGTACATAATACAACAAAACTGTACTACCACTGCAAACAGGCTATCCCCACGACCGATCCGCAACATCACAGCAAAATCACAGAACATCAACGTGAATGTCACGTTCGCAAATCCGTCTAACCGGGCTATAGCAGTTAGACAGGATTTACCAATCAAGTGACATTCACGGTCGCAGATATAATGTAAATACTGTGAACTATTGTGTTTAAAATATCCGATCGATCAAAATTTCCCAAGTGGGCCCCAAGCATTACTGTAGCAGCTAAAGAAATTCTGGGCCCAAAAATGATATTCCAAAAACCCTAATTTCAACTCAGGAATCACTGCATGAAATTTGGTGCAGTGAGCTCACTTTTCTGCGGTGGAACCGCGGCCAAATGGGGGTTAAGGCCGCGGTTCCGCGGCAATACAGAGAGTTCAGCCGACCAAATTTCACCAGTATTCTCATGACACCATGCACATCTCTCTGCAACAACCTGAAAAATTTTTGGAGTCCAAAAAAATTTCGACAGAAACTGTGCAAATGAAAATACGGTTTTTGGGGATTTTGTTCGATCGGAAATGTAAACACATTAGACCAAGATATACTAGGTTAATGGCGAGTCTCTGATACCACTGTAAGTGCACGGCGGCGCCCCGGCCTCCATCCCGAGGCCAAAATGCGGAAGCGGTGAATTACTTAAATTTTCTGAACCGGCACCACCGCGCACTAAATACCCGGATCGGGCCATTAAACTAGTCCTAGCTAACTATAAGATGGGAAAAGAGATATACCGAGTGATCCGAGTCCTCCGGCCTTCTCGTCGTTGTCCCGATCACCCGCGGAATCTCCGATCTCCATCACGTCGCCGGAAGGGCACCACATCGTCGGCTTCTTTTACGGGCTCCCACCACTGGTCCGAGGCAACTCGGGCACGAAGCTTGCGAGTCGACGTGCCCAAGATTTGCTGTAGAATATAGTGTAGAGAACTATGTGTCTCATGGGGTTCATGGAGATTGCCATTTGGTAGAGGAAATGAAGTATATACTTTTGTGGAGGAACTTGGGAATTTTTATGGCAAATGAGATGAAAAACACCACCATAAAAATTGGGACAGCCCATCCCCTTGAAAATGGTCGGCCACAATGAGAGGAGATAGAGAATGAGAGTGAGTGAGGAATAATTCCAAGGATAAAGACATTAGAATAATGCAAGAGAAGAGAATGGTGATAATCAACAATGATCACAAAACCAACCTCACACTCCATCAACCTAATCAACTCCCATCTATCATCATAACAACCAAAAGTTATGCAATGATGCACCATCATGAAGTGAGCAAGTAAAATGATGGTGCAACCATCACGACACAAGAAAATGCAAAGAACACCCTCCACAAATGCTTATTTGCACAAATGCAAATAAGCCCTCCTCCACCAAACTTCAGCCAATGAAAGATACAAAGAAATATTGCTAAAACAGAAAACAAACTGGAAACTCCAAAAAACTGATCCCGTAATAAATTACAGGAAAACCCCGCTACTGTATATACATACCCGCATTTGTATTCCGACCAAATTACAAATGCAATGAGACAAAATCTACACTGTACAATACTAGGATTCGGCGTAAACCAAAGCCTGCTAGTATTTTCCGTCCGATCATGATCCGTGCAATACCGCACGTATCTGATCGAACCCTGCCATATCTCCATACGGCCTCTACAGCGTTTTGCCCGAAAACTTGAGCAATTGAATGTGGGGGACTCTAAAGACTCGTCAATACTATGGCTGTGGATTTAACCACTAGCACGTCAGAGGTATTAGCCATACGTGACGGGCTACCAGCTATTGACCAAAAGGGACGTCGATGAGCGAACTCATCCTGACACCCTACTGAGCCTGTCATTGACAATATCCGTACATTCCGGTCCGTTCGTCTATGAGCATCGCATGGCGGGCCTAAGGGGTTGGTAAAAGTCAGACCCCCAAAAGCGGTACAAGTCATGTCGGAGTGTAGCCCAGAACACCCTGAGATACTACTGGAATACCTACCAGTAAATCTCCTGCCTCGGCCAAGGGCTTTATGTAATGGCTCTCCT
The DNA here is from genome assembly GCA_030015575.1 of Agapanthus africanus. NCBI lineage: Eukaryota > Viridiplantae > Streptophyta > Magnoliopsida > Asparagales > Amaryllidaceae > Agapanthus > Agapanthus africanus. The sequence goes on from JASDDO010000026.1 coordinate 138,977,427, forward strand.
AGACACAGCGCGACCTCACCCCCAATACCGGGAGAGACGAACCCTTGAAGATCCGCTCACTGCCTCCATGTGGCTCGGGACTGTACCCAACTAAAACCTGTTTGCATGTCTCCTTTGAGCGTGGTAGGGTAGTAATCAAACTACAGTGGGAACTCACACGAGACAAATGACGATCCTCAGGTCGATGAACTAACCTGAACACATGTCACCTGGGAACTGCTATCTGACATCTGGTATAATCCCAACTAGCAGGTTCCCGGCGAGTCCTGTCTGGTGTACTCATAACCCAATGAGCACCTGTATACATCTTGGGTGAACCAACTGACACCAGTGGCTTGTGTGACCGGCCACCGCCCCTCGTCGGGGTTTCGACTGTATACACTCATAACCCAAATGAAATGACGGAGGGCTACGAATGGTTTTGGCGAAACCGTGAACGTAGTGAACTTGATATGATCGAAGGAACCTGATAGCTTTTAAAAGGAGTGTCTTAAGCTCTGCAATTAAAAATATCTTCTGTTTTAAAATAACCGAGTGGTTTCTTTTAAACTGTTCCAACGATTCAACTTTGGTTTATATTCTTTGCATTAATATAATGTGTCCCATCATTTAACCTATCATTGTAGAAAACAACGAAAATACAACATCCTCTTATGCCATCCGCATTCGCCACTGGGCCCCGTCATTCACCCGTTAGGTTACTTAACTAACGACAGAGCGGGGGCTGGGCTAGCGCGGGTGTAAAACATAAGTAACGACTAATAGATATCATATATAGATATTGTACATTCGTCACACGCAATAATAGTCATTCTAGATCACAGATGAACATATTGGATTTCTACGAATCTGCATTCCTTTTGAGCCTGCAAAGAAAGAAGGATTACACAGTCGCGATGAATAGCCAAAACCCTACCCTAGACCCCAACGGGTACGGCAAACTACCTGCCAAGTACCTAAGTGAAGCGGTCTCTCTTAACGACGTGAGTAGGCCACTAAACACTTTAAAGTACCCGGTAGTTTGTGCACCCCACCTTGGGTCTATCCTAGGAGCAGAAAATAGTAAATTAAATAATACATCGGTAGCTACAACCTCAACCCGGATGTGCCCCGCAAAAGAATATTACAACAAATTACAATTTACATTTGAATGAAAGAAACACTCGTCTCACATCCCCGGCTATCCATTAACGACAATCCAACAAGTCCACATTCACAAACCAGTAAAAACCATTACAGAAATATGTAACCCCCTACTAACCAACATACTAGCAGTTAGGGGAGGTTTACGAACACATTAAACACAACACATATATAATCAAATTAGCCAAACATCTTAGAATTTCGATCAAGAAACACAAATGATTCTACTCCAAACAATTCTCTGTGCACATAAAACCTGAGCAGAAACAAATCATCCTAGAAAACCCAACATCAACACAGAAGAATAACTGAGCAAATTTGGGTTGACTCGGAGTCAACTCGGCCGTGGATCCACGGCGGATCGATTGGATCGGCGGTGGTTCCGCAGCGCTATGGTCGAGTCACAGTCCCAAATTTCTTCACAATTCTTAGAATTCCCTGCTTGTATTTTTAAGGGTCCCTGAAAAATTTTTAGACCCCGTTTTAAAATTAGCAGAAACATGGTGAAAATGATGTTTTTTCGGGTTCGTTTTGCGATCGAATTTCTAACGACTTTGCTAACAAGTTAGTTATGGTTTAGCGAGGCTCTGATACCACTGTAAGTCGATGTTAGACACCCCACATGATGCGGGGAGGCGGAATAGGTAAAACAATCATTTTGTTTAAGTTAACATCGACTAACTTTACGGATCTTTGCTAAACCCTAACTAACAACTATATAGAAGTGATTAGCTACTATGATAGATTATTATACCTAATGAATCAAGTCCTTCTTGTTCTCGTTGATCACCTCCTCATCGGCCTCCTCGATGTGATAGAAGATCCACCCGAGAGCTACTTCTCCAAGCTTTAACCTCTCACTTGAGGTAACTAGGTGGCTATGAGTGCTAATCAAAGTAACCTAGAGCATATAGAAAAGGATTAGGCATCTATTAGTCTTGCTAACCCTAGGATCTCAACACATGAGAGGATAAGGGTTAGTTCTTGAAGAGAGAGAGCTTGAGGAAAAAGAAGGTGTGAGTGAGAATGATAATGAATTATATCTCATTTTAGAATATATGAAGCATGATAATTATTAACATAATAATAATATCAACCATACTTTATTAACTCTCTTTGGGTGAATCATCTCATGAGTCATTAAGCAATAAATACTTCATTAACTCATTTGGATGAATCACACCATGAGTCGCTAATCCATTTAATGCAAATTCCACCTAAGCCTCCAACTCATCAATCTTCTAGAAGCTTCACAACTAATTATGAGAATGCCCCTCCCATCCGTGAAAACACGGAAATACTGAGACTGTATAAATCCAATAATCCAATACTAGAATCTGGCTTAAACCAAAGCCTGCTAGTATAAACTGTCCGAACATCTTACGTGCGTAAAAACACGTATGTGTCCGAACCCTGTCGTAAAACCATACGACCTCCATATCGTTTTGCCAGAAGCAGGGAAACTTTCTGTGTGGGACTCTAAAGACTCGACACTTACGCTGGCAGTGGGTTTAACCACAGGCCGCAAGCGGTACTAGCTGTACGTAACGGTCCCCAGGTAGATGTCGATAAGAAGGACGATGAGGAAACCCATTCGAACTCCTACAGAGCCTGATGTGACAATCTCCGTACAGTCCGGTCTGTTCGTCTAGGACTATCGCATATCGGGCCTAGGGGGCGGCAAGCGTCAGTTCCCTAAAGGCGGTATAAGTCGTGTCGGAGTGAATCCCATTACACCTTGAGAAGCTACTAGAAATCCTACCAGTAAATCTAGTTTGCCCTGGCCAGGGACTTTGCGTAATGGCTCTCCAAACACAGCGCGATATCAACTCCCAATACCGGGAGAGACGAATCCTATCTAACCGCCACTGCCTCCAAGTGCTTCGGGACTGCACCCAACTGCTACCTATTTGCACGACTCCTTTGAGCCGTGGTAGGGTAGCAATCTAAGAACAGTGGGAACACACTCGAGACGAAGCAGCAGTGTCAAGTCTGTGGACTATGCTGTACTTATGTCACCTGGGAACTATTAACTGACGTCGGGTATAATACCAACCAACAGTTCCCTGCGAGTCCTGTCCGGTGTACCCATAACCCAACGAGCACATGTATACTTTCTCCAGTACAACGTACTGATGGCTGTTGGACAGACCATCTCCCCAACTGGGATGAGAAGCGTACACACTAGTCTACTCCGGAGTATCGATACCCTGTCTCGATAATCCTACGACTAGGGACCTGAAAAAGGATGTGCTTGTAGACTACCCAGCCCCCACTATTGTGACTACCATCACAATACTAGTAGTCAAGCAAGATCCTAAGGGCTCTATCAATATGTATTCTCGATATGCTAACATATACACATATTAAGATAAATATAAACTAAGTAGCGTACTACCATGTTTAGCAAGACTGTTAATATAACTGTGAATATCCCAAGCTTCCATTAAGTAATATACAAGCTAATATGATACAATAATGGCCCCTAGGGCATATAAACTAATAATTTTTGTTTGTCTCGTGTGAGTTCCCACTGTACTTAGATTACTACCCTACCATGGCTCAAAAGAGTCATGCAAACAGTTTTAGTTGGGTACAGTCCCGAGCCGCATGGAGGCAGTGAACAATCGTCAGGGATTTGTCTCTCCCGGTATTGGGAGTCGATGTCGCGCTGTATTGGGTCGGCCATCACCAAAAATCCTTGGCCAAGGTGGATGAGATTTACTGATGTAATATCAGTAGTTTCTTAGTGAGTGATGAGCTTCAGAACGGCACGACTTATCGGGTTAGTAAGATTCTGACGTTAGCCACCCCCTAGACCCGATATGTGATTATCTTAAATGAAGAGGATTGACTATACGGAGATTGTCACAGATAGGCTCAGTAGGGGTACGGATGAGTTTGCTCGTCGGCCTTCCTTTTGGTCAATACCTGGGTAGCCATTACGTACAGCTAGTGCCGCTGACATGTTTGTGGTTAAACCCACTGCCAGCTTATTGACGAGTGTTTAGAGTCCCACACAGAGGGTTTTCCTGGTTCAGGAAAAATCATGTAGTGGCTGTATATTGATACGTGCCGGGTTCCGATTAGGTATGTGTGGCTACACGGACTTTAATCGAGCAGCTGATAATACTAGTCGGCTTTGGATTGAGCCGGATTATTAAATCAAGTTTTGATTTAATAATGTTCGTATATATATATATATATATATATATATATATTTCGATATGTATATTCTAGTATTATATTCATTGTATTTTTCTATTTCTTGGTTATTCGTATTTTGAAACGAATACGGGCATGTATTTATAGGGACGCATTCTTGTATTTATACACGAATACTTCTAGAAGAAGGACAACTCATTTCAAGGTTTTTCTTTTTAAGTAATTAAGAAATGAGATTGAAAAAAGAACTGGTGGAGGGTATGGGCAAATGAATTTATAATTCATTTGCAATTACTATTCAAGCATTGTTGTAGTTTTATAATGGAAAATTTCTTTTTACAAAATACATGAAGCATACTTGAATTTGGGAAAGATATTATTCATTCTACCATTTGGTTTTCTCACTCTTCCATAGCTCCTCCTTCTTCTTCATCCTCTACCTTCTCATGAGTTGAGATTCAAGAGGATTAAGAGAATGAAAAATCATTAAAACACTTACACACATCACTAAGCATCCTAGGATCTTTAGTTAGTTCATGGATGAACTTGAAGCTTGAACTTGGTTCCCTTTGGTGGATCATCTTCGGTGAAGGAAGACCGTCTTGCAAGCGTGATCTGGAGCTCTTGAGATCATTCTAGAGTCTAACCCAATTGAAGAAAATGAAGACGCTACAAAGGTTGTGATTTCTATCCTTAATTGTTCTAGTTTTATGTGTTCGGTTTAGAATCTTAGGTTTAAATTTCTAGTGCCGTGAAAATTTTCGTTTTTGGATTCCGCATTGGCCGTGGGTTAGCGAAGAGGGCATTAGGAACTTTCAATAGTATCATAGACACCCAAACACCCTAAACTAGGTAGTCACGACTTCTGAATCTCGCCGGTTTTTGCACCGCAAAGATTGCCATAAAACCCATGAGCAATTCCATGTTGCATCGATATTTTGACTCCTTGTGGGCTCTCTGTTTAGATCGAGAAGCCGCGGAGAGATTCATAGGGACTCTGAGGACATCCTCGGGGGACATAGGGAGGGGACACACCCCCGAGACCACCCAAATGGTGGCCTTAGGGGGGTGGGGACCCAAAACTGCCTCGGAAGGCAGTTTCGGGTCTAACTACCTTTATAGCCACCTTAAGGTGGCTTAAGGGGTGGTTACCCTCTAGGTGTCTCCGAGTCAATGCTAATTTTATGTCAGGGCCCTCCGCAAAGTTTCGAATCAATCCGAGCTCATTTCGGACTCCCGGAGTGGGTTTTAGCATGGAATTTCTTGTCGGTTTTTAGCACACTTGATTTTCGGTGTTTTGGAAAATTGAAGTGTTGGCTATATGTGTGCGGTATTCAATTATCGTAGTCTTTATGATGGTTGCATGTATTATAACATTTTGTAAAACGTCGTCTAATTGCTATATGTATCAATTAGACTGGATTACGGAATTGATACTCGTAAGTTTGCATGTTTTGTGATAGATATTGCTTAGTGGTTATGGTTATATTGGATTTGTTGCTGTAGGGTGTTTTTCATCACCCGATTGAGATGATAATGTACGCGCTTAGAAGGCATATTACAGATTCCACCTGCCTAGGGTAGGCTAGGGTTTTTTGATTGTGGGGATCCGAATCTCCGGTAGCTGCGGACTAAGCTGCCATTAATTACCCCTTGCCTTTGGAGCGAGTGAACCTCCGATTGATGGGTCAAACTTGTCATGCGAACTCAATGTGTAGTGTGCGTATGTGTGTGTCTTGAGGGGTTTTGGTTATATCTGGGGCCTCGCAAAGTTTACGTGGGGCCTCGCAGAGTTTACGGGGGTCCTCATAAATTTTTTCTAATGGAGGATGTGTTTTGAGTGTGGAGCATGAAGGAAAAAGAGGGGTGGGGAGCGTCCTAAGGATGTGTGAGTAACTCGTGGATGCTGGGCACCCACGGGTCATGTGAGTGGCGTGTGGACACTGGGCATCTGCAGGTCACATGCCCTGCGCATGGGTGCTGGGCGCTAGCGGGTCACGTTCCCGGCGCGTGGCTGCTGGACGCCAGCGGGTCACGTGCCCCGCACGCGACCGTTGGGAGACAGAAGGTTATGTGCAATGCACGCTACCGCTGGGCGCTAGCGAATCACGTGCGTGGCACATGACCGGTGGTAACACCAGCGGAAAAAAGGGGCTTAGCCCCAGGGCTGGGAGTTGAACTCCCGAGGGGGGTTTGGAGTTGAACTCCTGAACAGGAATTGGGTGTAGATTTGCACTTAAACTCCCAAAAGATTTGGATTTAGAGTTAAACTCCTAAAAGATCAAGATTTGGAGTTAAACTCCTTTGAGAATTTGAATCATGGAGTTGAACTCCTCAAAGATCTTCGGGGGTGATCAAAGTGGACCCTTTTCTTCCCCTTTGAACCTTGGATCTTCCCAAAGTGGGATTTTTGGAGGTGGGTCTTCTTCCTTCTCCTTTCGTTTTGCAGGATCATGGAGAAAAAGGATGGTGAGTTTAAAAATCTCTTTTTTAGGGATTTGATGGGAGATCTGAACTTTCCTTTGAGGGTTTTATAGTGAAACTTTATTTAGTTTTGAGAAAAAGAGTTAAGCTCTTAATTTAATTGGAAATGAAAAGAAAGAGAGACTTTGAAAGAGGGGAGATGGAGGCACCAACTCTAGAGATTTTGTGGGGAATCAATTATTGTCTTTCATTTCATTGTCATATTTGCTACTTATAAACTACACAATTTTACATATAGCTTCTTGGGCTTTACAAAATGTCATTTTGCCTATCCTATGCCCATGTGCTTATTTCATTTTGCACATGAGCCATGGGTTTTACAAAAAATTGGCATTTTGCCCATTTATTTTACATTCATGCATGAAATTACATCAAACTTATTTATTACGTAATTTTCTTCTTGGCATGGGGAAGGCCGGTCACTTCATGTTCGGGCTCGACTTGGGCATGGGCCCACTTGATCTGGGTGTTCAGTCAAAAATATTGCACATTTAATGGAACATTTTTCTTACTTTTGTTAGGTACTTAAAGGTGTTTATGGTAATTATAGTACATATGTGGGTTTATCTGCAAAATTATCTTTATCATATATTTATACGCTATACTTAACATTATGAAGGAAAAAATATGCATATAATATTTATATAATATTTTAGTGATTTAAATATGCATGTCATATCAAATATCCCTAATCAATATTCTTAAAATATCATATCATAAAAAATGGTTAGGGTAATATCTCAAAATAAATAACAAATATTACTAATAATATGAATTGAGATATTATGCAGATTTAGCTCAGGTCTAGAGATCGAGATATCCAAGATGCCGGGAATGAAATCTGCCGATAAAGTTGAATCAAATCGTAAAATCATGAACGGCAGAGACTCAGAGAAGATATGAAGAATCCAGACATTGAAGTGATCTCCATGTGTCAACACCAGAAACCACAAGAAATCCCAACTTTTGATCCCACCATGCCGCCGCGGTTTAGCGGCCAAACCCCCATTTATGCGGCGGATCCACGGCCATATTGTGGCCGTTGGATCTGGGATTTTGTGGGTATGATCGTATCAACAAATCTTAACACAAGGGATCTAGGGTTTTCTGCTTGCATGACTATTTAAAGGACCGAGAGCTACACTTGAAAGAGATAAAACCGAAGAGATCACGAGGTCCAAGACGATCCACGCATCCAGGTTGATCATCAGCTATTCATCTACTTCATACGAGACAGAGATCGGGAGCATAAACTAGGGTTCTTGTACTCTAAATTCGATGAATTTTTAAATAATAGTTGATTAATAAAAAGGTAGATTTTTACTTTAATTCTTTGCATTTTACTTTCTGCATTACATTCTGCATTTATAATATGATCTCCTTCTTCATCTTCTCTTCTATCTCAACCATGTGTGAGTAATTCCTAACTTGCTAGGGTTTGTAGGATTATGGTAGATCAATGGATGATAAAATCTTTTAACTTCTTTTACATCTTATAAAGTTTATAAACTTTAGCAAAATAAATGTTAACATCCTTATCGGGCGCGATACCAATTTATTGATAGTCTCGACTGCGATTTGAGATTAGATTAACAATTGTTTTGGTAAAGGCTAGACATAAATAGAGATCAATGCAAGGATAAGGGTTAAGAGTGGGGAAACCCTAGTTTCTTCCAAAAGAAGCCTAATCCACATTCATCACTATCGATCTAGTTTTAAATATATTAAAAGATAAAAGGATTCATCTTTAATTAATCATCCATTACTACTAAATTCTATGAACCCTACAAGCCTCTTCATTATAGATTCTACATCCATATATCGTAGATCTACAACTAATCACCCCTTCTTTCAATCAACTCGTCTAAAGCAAGTAAAATATTCGACGTTTTCCTAAGGATGACCCGTACTCATCGCGGCTAGCTACTAGCGACACCGTTATTGATTGCGGTTAACTTTATTTATGACACACTTCTTTTCCAAAAACATCATCAATCACTGGGCTTGGGCCCACTTGATTTGGGGTTGACTTTGACTTTGACTCGGTCAATTGGGTTATAATTTTTGACCCCAACAGTCGCGATGGATAGCCCTGAGTGTGTAGTATTAGATGTAATTCTTTGTGATATAATGTATAGTCATATTGAGTGGCGAGCGTCTGACATATGGACTGCTGTCACTACGGCTTGTATTATTTTTTTGGAGGCGCGTGTCGGTTGTGGACATAGTCACCATTGTATATTCAGTTTTTCTATTACTTGCACTAGGATTACCCCACGGCGGAGTGCTCGAGTAGCCGGGTTTTGGAGAGCAACGGGCTTCCATCTCATAGCGTTGAGACCGGAATACCTTACTCTTGAATTGGCGGGCTATTCGCCGCGCTCGTAAAGGGTATAGGATTGACCCGCGGAGGGGTGCCCAAGTCACACGATTTTGGAAGTGCTAGGTGGCCCACTAACTTCGTTGAATGGGGTTGACTCACTACTGGGATTGGCGGGTGGCTTGCCGCACTCTTAGGGGCCTAGGATCTGATACTATGGGCTATCCACACAACCGGGAAAATTGCATTTCATATTTGGCTCCATTGAAATGTACTTTTCCTAGATTATCCGCATTTCCATACTATGTTTGCTTCTGCTGTGATACTTCTGTGATGTTACTTGATATCATGCGTGAGACGAATGTTGCTATATATATTATATATATCAAGTAGACGCTATATATGTTTTGCATTCGCGCTAGTCATATCCCCGCCCTGCCGTAAGTTAAGTAACCTTACGGTGAAGACCCAGGACTCTGTGGCGAATGCGGATGGAATATATGTGCATGCATATTTTTGTTTCTTTTCTGGCATGATATGCTTAATTGATGGGACTGCATTAATTCTGATTAATAGAGAAACAATAAATCTAAATGATGTTGTCGGAACCAATTTTTAAAACAATTCGGTTTTCTTCAAAACCATAGGCGTATTCTATTGCTCTGCATAGAGGTATTCGGTTAGGAATATCCTGCACCTCATTCGATGAGGAAAGAGCCTTGATCCTTTCACGTGGAGTACGCTATTAAGCAAAAGCTTATGTTACTAGTTTTAAAAGCGGAGCCTAAACCAGTCCTTTTCAAAACTGCTCGAGTTCTTTCAACGATATCAAGTTCATTATGTTAAAGGTTTTTCGCCAGAAACTGGCCGTAACCCTCCGTCATTTCAGATTAGTATTGCTTAGTATTCGTGCTGCGTATGTTGACCTAGTCAAGACGTAGTGTTTGGTAGCTCTGTAGTACTTTTCTGCTGCATGGTGATGTGATTGATTAGGAGAGTCGTACGGTCATTTTGACCCAGTCAAGGGCTCGTACGGATGGGTCTAATCAACCTAGGATAATGGCGGGTTGAACTTGACTTGCGACTTATGATATGTTGACCTAGTTAAAGTCATAAGTTGTTTGGGGAAAAATCATATTGGGAGTTTCAAATATACGGGAAACTTGCAAGGCATGCGCATACCTTCTGGAGTGCGCTGACTTGAGTGGCTTCGATCAAGTTATCATGCGATGATAGTTCGGTCCCGATTCCCACTGATGAGTTTGTAAGTCCACGTTACCCACCCCGGTGCTTACATGGAGGCGGAATAGGTAAAAATTAAATTTTTAACACAAGGTAACATGGACTAAAACTTGAGGATTTTTGCCAAACCATTGCTAACAAACTACAAGAGGTTCTATCTACTATACAAGGAAATTATACCTCATGCTACTAGTCCTTCGGGTATTCTCCGCTACACTCCTCGTCTCTGTAGGCTCCATGGGTCAATCCGGATCTTGGTCACCTCCGCGGCCTTCTTGAGTCGAAGACGATCCACCCGAGAGTCTGTAGTCCAAGCTCCACCTCAGGCCGAGGTAACTAGGGCAACATGTTTGCTATTCTTGAAGTCCTAGGTTGTGTAGAAGATGATGGTGGATTTGTTTCTCTATTTAGAACCTTATTTTCTCAACACATGAGAGCTGAGGAAAAATCTAGAAAGGAAGAAGAAGGAGGAACCATGGGAGCTTCTCACTCGAAGAGAGAGAATGAGAAGAGAATAATGATCCATAAACTAAATAATTACTAATCTCTTATCATGATAAAGTTGATGGCTACATTGATTTGACCATTATCATCACAAAAATAAAAGCAAAAGCAAAAGAAGGATCTAGTGCTCACAAGAATGATCCAAGTCAACAATGGTCAAATTGTCAACATGGTCAAGCATAGTCAAATGGTCAAAGCAATTAGCCATAACATAATTATCATTAAAGAGATTAGTAAATAATTTCCTCACCTCATAATGGTTTTGACCGAACCAACGGTCAAAACCCTAATGAGGCACCTCCTTCTTCTTCGCTCCTCACAACCGTGCATACACACCCGCATCCGCATTCCGTAGAATGCGAATGTACAGAAGACAAAACTAATCCATCTATACAATACTAGGATCCGGCTTAAACCAAAGCCCACTAGTATTGTCTGCCCGAGCATCATACGTGCACAAGTGCATGTAAGTGATCGTAGCCCTACCGTAAAACCATACGGCCTCTACACCTTTCGCCCAGTGCAGGGAAACTCTCTGTGTGGGACTCTAAAGACTCGAACTACGCTGGAAGTGGGTTTAACCACAGACCGCAAGTGGCACTAGCTGTACGTAACGGTCCCCAGGTAGATGTCGATAAGAAGGCCGATGAGGTAAACCCATCCGAACTCCTACTGAGCCTGAATGTGACAATCTCCGTACAGTCCGGTCTGTTCGTCTATGAGTATCGCATGTCGGGCCTAGGGGGCGGTAAATGTCAGACCCCTAATAGCGGTACAAGTCATGCCGGAGTGTAGCCCAGAACACCCTGAGAAACTACTGGAAACACTACCAGTAATTCTCGCTCGCCCTGGCCAGGGACTTTGTGTAATGGCTCTCCTAGACACAGCGCGATATCAACCCCAATACCGGGAGAGACGAATCCTATCTAACCGCTGCTGCCTCCAAGTGCTTCGGGACTTCACCCAACTACTACCTGTTTGCACGACTCCTTTGAGCCGTGGTAGGGTAGTAATCAAAGTACAGTGGGAACACACTCGAGGCGAAATAGCAGTGTGAAGTCGACGGACTAAGCTGTACTTCTGTCACCTGGGAACTGTTATCTGACAATAGGTATAGTACCAACCAACAGTTCCTGACGAGTCCTGTCCAGTGTACTCGTAACCTAACGAGCACCCACATACTATCTCGAGTACGACGTACTGATGGCTGTGGGACAGACCATCTTCCCTGCTGGGATGAGAAGCGCATACGCTAGTCTACTCCGGAGTATCGATGCCCCGTCTCGATAATCCTACGACTAGGGACCTGTATAAGGATGTGCTTGTAGATTACCCAGCCCCCACTAGTGTGACTGCCATCACAATGCGGGTAATCAAGCAAAGATCCGAAGGGCTCCACTAATATGTATAAGCGATATGCTAAAAGAAACACATGCACATATTAAAGTAGAAACAAACCAAGTAGCATACTACCATTTTGAGCAAGATTGTATATACAACTGTGAATATCCTAAGCTTCCATTAAGTAATATACAAACTAGTATGATACAGTAATGGCCCTTGGAGCATATACACTAACAATCTCCCACTTGCACTAGGGCCATGTACTGGCGTATCGAAGACCTATCATCTCGATCAGCCGCTCGAACTGAGTCTGGGGTATATCCTTCGTAAGTGGATCTGCAGTGTTATTCTCTGAATCTACTCTCTTCACCTCGATCTCCCGGCGATCTACGATCTCCCTGATCAAGTGATACCACCTCAAAATGTGTCTGGACTTCTGATGGGTCCTGGGTTCCTTCGCTAAAGCTATAGCGTCGTTGTTGTCACAATACAGCGGTATTGGATCAACAATGGTAGGAACCACCTGAAGCTCCGTGAGGAACTTCTTCATCCAGACAGCTTCCTTTGCGGCATCGCAAGCAGCTATGTACTCCGCTTCCATAGTTGAGTCAGCAACGGTTTCCTTCTTGGAGCTCTTCTAACATACCGCCCCTCCATTGAGGGTAAAGACATAACCCGATATGGAGTTTGAGTCATCCTTGTCACTGTGGAAGCTGGAGTCAGCACAAGCCTCGATCTGGAGGTCTTTTCCGCCATACACCAAGAACATCTCCTTAGTCCTTCTCAGGTACTTGAGAATGTTCTTTACTGCTATCCAGTGTTTCTCTCCTGGGACCGACTGATACCGGCTTATAACGCTCAGTGTGTATGCTACATCTGGTCTGGTACACAACATCGCATACATTATAGAGCCTACCGCAGATGCGTAGGGTATAGATGACATGCGAGCCCTTTCCAAATCAGTCTTGGGAGACATCTCTTTAGATAGGGTGATTCCGTGACAAGCCGGTAGATTACCGCGCTTTGAATCTTCCATACTGAATCGTTTCAGAATGGTGTCGATGTACCTGAACTGCGAAAGTCCCAACATCCTTTTAGATCTATCAAGATAGATCTGGATCCCCAGAATGTAGTTGGTATCGCCCAGGTCCTTCATGGAGAACCTCTGTGACAAGAATCCTTTGACTGACTGTAGCATAGGAATGTCATTTCCTATTAGGAGAATGCCATCCACGTACAAGACGAGAAATACCACAGTTCTCTCTACAATCTTAGTGTAAATGCATGGTTTATCTGGATTTTTGATAAAGCCGAATTCTTTGACAGTATCATCAAAGCAGATGTTCTAGCTCCACGATGCCTGCTTCAGTCCATAAATGGACTTAAGCAACTTGCACACTTTACCGCTGCTCCCACTCTGAATGAAACCCTCCGGCTGATCCATATAGACGCACTTTTCCAAATTTCCATTTAGAAAAGCCGTCTTTACGTCCATCTGCCAGATCTCATAATCGTGGAAGGCAGCAATGGCAAGAAGGATCCGAATGAATTTGAGCATATCCACTAGAGATAAGGTTTCGTCATAGTCCAAACCATGTCTTTGACGAAAACCCTTTGCAACAAGTCTAGCTTTATAGGTTTCAACCTGCCCATCTACACCAATCTTCTTTCTGAAGATCCATTTGCAGCCTACGGGTTTTACCCCTTCTGGAGCAATGTCCAAAGTCCAATCTTTGTTGGTGTACATGGACTCCATCTCGGTCCGCATTGCATCCAGCCATTTTACTGAGTCACCGCTCTGAATGGCTTGCTGGAAGCTAGTAGGCTCATCATTTTCAATGACGCAATCCTCTCGATCCCCGTCTATGAGAAAACCGTAGTATCTCTCGGGCGGATGAGACTACCTACTACTCCTATGGAGTTGTGCTGGGATGTCCGGTTCTCCTGAAACTTCTGGTTCTACCAAGCATTCAGTAATAGCTTGTGGTTCTGGAATTTCTTCCAGCTCTATTGCGCTCCCACTTATCTGATTTTCTAAAAACTCAGTTTCCAAGAAGCGGGCCTGACGAGAAACAAAGACCTTTTGCTCCTCTGCGTAATAGAAAACATACCCCTTGGAGTTCTTTGGGTATCCCACAAACTTACACTGTACTGAGCGTGCCTCGATCTTGTCCGCTTACTGCTTTTTGACAAAAGCTGGACATCCCCATGTCTTAAAGTGTTTAAGACAGGGTTTCTTCCCACTCCACATCTGATATGGTGTGGTAGGCACTGACTTAATAGGAAATTGGTTCAAAAGATATGCAGCTGTTTCTAGTGCATAACCCCAGAAAGGTCGCGGTAACTCAGCCTTACTCATCATGGAACGAACCATATCCAATAGAGTTCGATTCCGCCTTTCCGATACACCGTTGTGCTGTGGTGTGTATGGAGGAGTAAGTTGAGAGAGAATTCCATTATCTTTTAAGTAGCCCAGAAACTCGGCACTCAAGTATTCACCACCTCGATCAGATCTCAGTGTCTTGATACTCTTGCCTGTTTGTTTTTCAACTTCATTCTTGTATTCCCGAAATTTCTCAAAGGCCTCGGATTTATACTTCATCAGGAAAACATGTCCATACCTAGAGAAATCATCTGTAAAAGTAATGAAGTATGAATAACCACTTCGCGCATGTGTAGACATTGGACCACACACGTCACTGTGTATGAGTCCCAAGAGCTCGCTCGCTCTCACTCCGTGTCCAGTGAACGGAGTCTTTGCCATCTTTCCCATGAGACAAGATTCACAAGTGGCATAAGACTGATACTCGAACGGATTTAAGTATCCATCTTTATGTAACTTTGTTAACCGTGTCTCATTAATGTGACCCAGTCTACAATTCCATAAGAAAGCCTGATTTGTTTCCAGAGACTTTCTTTTAAGTGTGTTCTGGACACTGAAAACCTGAGCTTGATTCAATACGTATATCCCATTTTCTAATGTACCTGACCCAATCAGAACTTGATTTAGGTGGATGTGGACCACATCGTCTACAAAAGTAAAATCATATCCTTCCTTAGAAAGTAAGGATACATATATGATATTACAAGACATACTAGGTACATACAAACAGTTACGCAGAATCAATATCTGCCCACTTGTCAATCCAAGGTGATATTCCCCTACGGATTCAGCGTCCACGCTCATTCCGTTGGCAACCCTGAGAGTCATATCGCCTATCCTGATAACTCTACGGTTTCTCAAAGCCTGTAATGAATTACAGATGTGAGATCCTGATCCGGTATCCAATACCCAGGAAGTAGGGTTAATTGACATACAGTTTTCTACTATAAACACACCCGAAGCCGAAGCCACAACATGCTTCGAATCCTGGCTACTGGCTTTGCTAGCCCTGCAATCCTTCTGCCAATGTTCATTCCCGTAACAATAGGAATGTTCTTCCTTTACTATATCCAGTCCCGAAACTTTTGTCTTCTTTTCCTTCTACTTCCCTGGTTTCCTTCAGGGCACAAGTAGAGGGTAGAGACCGTAGAATCAAGTCAGTATTTGACCCGTTCTTCAACGTGGTCTTCAGTTCTGTGAGCTCATCAAAATAGCTAGTCTCTATAAGGACGTTGTCCCCTACAGATGACCCGATAGCCAACCTCGCTTGAAGCAATTCGTTTGAGGTCTCATATCTTGCGATACGAGATTGCTCTCCATATAACTCTTTGTTATGGAGGAAGACAGAAACTAAGTCCATCTTCTCGTGCTGCCTCTGGTATGCACCATCAACTAAGGCCAACACGAGGCATTTGACATTCGCACGGTCATTTTCTGATATCTTACGGATATCAATATCCGTGACAGGGGAAACTGGTCCTCAGACGGCAGGGGTTTGATTAGTTAGGTGGTGACCCGGCTTGTCATGGGTAATGGACATCTGGACAGACCTTTCCCAGTCATAACAGTCAGATTCAGTCATTTTATTATCTAGATGTAACCTATGTCTGGTCACTGGGTCGCTGCAATTAAGAAAGAGAAGAAAACACTTAGCATGATGCTCTTGCAAGTTTAGATTGGTTTTTAGTTTATCTAAACAGGATGGGTCCCACTGTTTCTCGAATCCTTCCTCAAACCATAAAAGAAGAATTAGTCAGGATTGATCTCACCATACAATACTTGCTTAACCGTTCAGCCAGGCTGGTGTCGGTACTTCGAGGGAGATTTTACGACGCTTTCGCGAAGTTCCTTAATTAAATAACCTCTTTTCCCTGTGGGCGTAGCCCCGCTAACACCATTCTAGACACCTACTTGGTTTATAGCATTGATCGTTAAGTGAAAAGTTTCCCGAGGAGAAGCGGATACTCACAGTAGGATCGGGATCTAAATATCATTGTGTGATAATGCTGAAGGAATCCTACCAACATTATCAAACTCCAAATGGTATGCAGCACTAGCAAGTTTCAATTTCCTTAGAAACTCCCGATGTGGATTTTTGCCCCATACTCTTATGACCTTGACTAAGGCCAACAAATCATAAGTCACATGTCAAGTTCTACCCGTCATTGTCTAGGTTGATTTGAACCCACCCGTATATATCCTTGACTATGGCCAACAAAGTAATACGACTGTCCCAAACCAACGCATCTATCTATGCAACATATGAATACCCAGCAGCTACCAATCATTATGCCTTGACTAAGGCCAACAAACATAGCTTGAATACTATTGAATATTCATATGAAATGACGGAGGGCTACGAATGGTTTTGGCGAAATCGTGAATGTAGTGAACTTGATATAATCGAAGGAACCTGATAGCTTTTAAAAGGAGTGGTTTAAGCTCCGCGTTTTTAAAAGTTTTTCTGTTTTGGAAAAACCGAGTGGTTTTGAAATTGTTCCAACGATTCAGCTTTGGTTTGTTTTCTTCACATTAATTAATGCATCCCATCAATTAATCCTACCATTGCAGAAAACAACGAAAATATGACGTACGCTTATACCATCCGCATTCGCCACGCGGCCCCGTCATCACCCGTTAGGTTACTTAACTAACGACAGAGCGGGGGATGGACTAGCGCGGATGCAAAACATAAGCAACGCCTACTAGATATCATATATAGATATATATATTCGTCAGATGCAATGATAGCTATTCCAGATCACAGATGAACACATTGGATATGCTAGGAATCCGCGTTTCGTTCGAGCCTGCAACGAAAGACGGATTACACGGTCGCGATGAATAGCCAAACCCTACCCTAGACCCCTACGGGTGCGGCAAACTACCCGCCAAGTACCCAAAGTGAAGCAACCTCCCTCAACAACGTGAGTAGGCCACTCGGCACTTCAAAATACCCGGTAGTTTCTGCACCCCACCTTGGGTCTATCCTAGGAGCAAAAACAGAAAAAGAAATAATATACAATGGCGGCTACAACCTCAACCCGGATGTGCGGCCATAAAATAATATTACATCAAATTACAAATTTTACATTGAATGAAAAAAGAAAACTTTCATCTCACATCCCCGGCTATTCATCATGACAATCCAATAAGTTCATATACACAAACCTATATCACAGATCACAGATATGTATAACCCCACTAATCGACGTATAGTGATTAGTAGACGTTCAATACATATATCACATCACAGAAGATCCGATTAGCAAAAGTACTTAGAATTTCGATCGATAACTTGATTTGAAACTACCCCAAGCACAACACAGTACTCAGAAATATCTGGGCAGAAACAAACTATCTTAAAAATCACAAAACCAACCAGAGAACCCCAGAAGAAATCTGGTGCGTAGCCGAGTCGACTCGGCCGCGGATCCGCGGTGGATCGCTTGGATCGGCCGTGGATCCGTGGTCTTCTGAGCGACTCAGGCGCCCAAATTTCAACAGTTTTCCCAAAAAAGCCTGCACGTATTTTTAAGGGCCCTGGAAAAAAAATTTGGACCAGTTTTTAAAATCGACAGAAAAGTGCAATTTTGATGTTTTTTGCGATTTTTTTTCGGCGACCAAATTTCTAACACTTTGCTAACAAGTTAGTCATGGTTTAGCGAGGCTCTGATACCACTGTAAGTCCACGTTACCCACCCCGGTGCTTACGGGGAGGCGGAATAGGTAAAAATCAAATTTTTAACACAAGATAACATGGACTAAAACTTGAGGATCTTTGCCAAACCATTGCTAACAAACTACAAGAGGTTCTATCTACTATGCAAGGAAATTATACCTCATGCTACTAGTCCTTCGGGTCTTCTCCGCTACCCTCCTCGTCTCCGTAGGCTCCATGGGTCAATACGGATCTTGGTCACCTCCGCGGCCTCCTTGAGTCGAAGACGATCCACCCGAGAGTCTGTAGTCCGAGCTCCACCTCAAGCAGAGATAACTAGGGCAACAAGTTTGCTATTCTTGAAGTCTTAGGTTGTGGAGAAGATGATGGTGGATTTGTTTGTCTATTTAGAACCTTATTTTCTCAACATATGAGAGCTAAGGAAAAATCTAGAGAGGAAGAAGGAGGAACCATGGGAGCTTCTTACTTGAAAAGAGAGAATGAGAAGAGAATAATGATCCATAAACTAAATAATTACTAATCTCTTATCATGATAAAGTTGATGGCTACATTGATTTGACCATTATCATTACAAAAATAAAACCAAAAGAAAAAGAAGGATCTAGTGCTCACAAGAATGATCCAAGTTAGCAATGGTCAAATTGTCAACATGGTCAAGCATGGTCAAATGGTCAAAGCAATTAGCCATAACATAATTATCATTAAAGAGATCAGTAAATAATTTCCTCACCTCATAATGGTTTTGACCGAACCAACGGTCAAAACCCTAATGAGGCACCTCCTTCTTCTTCGCTCCTCACAACCGTGCATACACACCCGCATCCGCATTCCGTAGAATGCGAATGCACAGAAGACAAAACTAATCCATCTATACAATACTAGGATCCGGCTTAAACCAAAGCCCACTAGTATTGTCTGCCCGAGTATCATATGTGCACAAGTGCACGTAAGTGATCGTAGCCCTGCCGTAAAACCATACGGCCTCTACACCTTTCGCCCGGTGCAGAGAAACTCTCTGTGTGGGACTCTAAAGACTCGACACTATGCTGGCAGTGGGTTTAACTATAGACCGCAAGCGGCACTAGCTGTACGTAACGGTCCCCAGGTAGATGTCGATAAGAAGGCCGATGAGGTAAACCCATCCGAACTCCTACTGAGCCTGAATGTGACAATCTCCGTACAGTCCGGTCTGTTCGTCTATGAGTATCGCATGTCGGGCCTAGGGGGCGGTAAACGTCAGACCCCTAATAGCGGTACAAGTCGTGCCGGAGTGTAGCCCAGAACACCCTGAGAAACTACCGGAAACATTACCAGTAATTCTTGCTTGCCCTGGCCAGGGACTTTATGTAATGGCTCTCCTAGACACAGCGTGATATCAACCCCCAATACCGGGAGAGACGAATCCTATCTAACCGCTGCTGCCTCCAAGTGCTTCGGGACTGCACCCAACTACTACCTGTTTGCACGACTCCTTTGAGCTGTGGTAGGGTAGTAATCAAAGTACAGTGGGAACACACTCGAGGCGAAGTAGCAGTGTCAAGTCGACGGACTAAGCTGTATTCCTGTCACCTGAGAACTGTTATCTAACGATAGGTATAGTACCAACCAACAGTTCCCGACGAGTCCTATCCAGTGTACTCGTAACCTAACGAGCACCAGCATACTATCTCGAGTACGACGTACTGATGGCTGTGGGACAGACCATCTCCCCTGCTGGGATGAGAAGCGCATACGCTAGTCTACTCCGGAGTATCGATACCCCGTCTTGATAATCCTACGACTAGGGACCTGTATAAGGATGTGCTTGTAGATTACCCAGCCCCTACTAGTGTGACTGCCATCACAACGCTGGTAATCAAGCATAGACCCTAAGGGCTCCACTAATATGTATAAGCGATATGCTAAAAGAAACACATGCACATATTAAAGTAGAAACAAACCAAGTAGCATACTACCATTTTGAGCAAGATTGTCTATACAACTGTGAATATCCCAAGCTTCCATTAAGTAATATACAAACTAGTATGATACAGTAATGGCCTCTAGGGCATATACACTAACAGAGTTGGTATTACTTCTCGGGTTATCCTTACTAATTCTCCTTTTAAGATTTGAATGAGAATTCGAGAAAACAGTGGGAGCCATCCAGATTAGATAAAGTAATTAACAAATCTAATCTAGGTTAGAGTGCACGCTGAGTGTTTCTTTTCTCTCTCTAGTTTGCGACCCTGACCTACCTTAAACTTTAACTCAACACCTAGTTGACCGACCTTTTTACCATCCGGTTTTGGATTGTCAAAATTTACAACAAAGTCGCATATATCCCTGCCACTCCTACATTCCCATTGCATTTCTCCAGAACACTCCGCATCACTATGGAGATCTATATAGCTTGGAAAGGCCATCTCATATACTTACATACGAACTCGAAGAAACTTGTTTCAGTTCGAAGACGGCCACGGGTTCTTGAGAAATTGAATAGGATTATTCGCCTGTCTTTTATCTTTACCTTCTCTCAGCTTGTGAGGTCTCCTAGTATTAGGAGAGTATACCTATTACGTTTATTTGATAGTCTTCTTCCAAACTTTAGGCTGGTGCCAAATGGTATGGAAAGAAGAAAACCAATTAGCCTAAGTGTGGTGTACAGAAGGTAAGAAGTAAAGACATATAAAGGGATTACAGTGAGGGCAAGGAAATTTGCGACTACTGTTATGAATCTGGATAATGGTGTTAGTGAGTTTTGCTCGGGCCGCAGAAGCCGCGTCCAAGGCGGAAGCGAAAACAATGATTTTTAGCAAGCACAAAACACATACACCTAAACTAACAAACTTAGCAAGAAGGTTTAGAAAATACAACCTTCAACGCGTGTCCACCAAATTGTGGAAGACCCCTCCAAGCTCGTAGATGCCAGGAATGCACTTGAGAGGCAACCGCCCTTATCGAAGATGATCCACCCGAGGGAAACGGATCCAGGCTCCGACCGACGCCCCAAACTCGCTAAGAATGGATTGTGTGTGATGTAGGGATTTTTTCACTAACTTTTTCTCACAATTTTCATGCTCAAGAGAGCAAGAAGAAGAGGGAAGAGGAGGTTAAAGGATACTAAGCCATGACATGAGAAAATGGCTAAGTCTTTTGTGTAGAAAAAATCTAATAGAAAGAATGGCTCACTTTCTTTTTACAACCATACTATAATAGTATACCCAAATGATTTTATGAATATAAAATCATAGCCATACCTGGCTACCATGTTCCTTGCCACCTCATCAAGCCACCTCATTATTTGAATTTCCAAAAAGGAAAATCAATTATGAGGTGTCCTTCTTCTAGAAGCATTTCCGTATAAATATGGAATACTTCACCCGGAATATGTATCGCTACATATACGCGTATCCGTATAAAAATACGGATAGAACCAAAGAGAGAAAATGAATAGTGAACAATAATACTAAAATATATATATATATATATCAATATATAAATTATTAAATCAAAACCTGATTTAATAATCCGGCTTAATCCTAAGCCGGCTAGTATTATCAACCGTCCGATTAAAGTCCGTGTATCCCATACACATATTTAATCGGACCCCTACACGTACCAACATACGTCCTCTACATCTATCGCCTGAACCGGAAAAACTCTATGTGTGGGACTCTAAAGACTCGACAATAAGCTGGCAGTGGGTTTAACCACAAGCACGTCAGCAGCACTAGCTGTACTTAACAGCTACCTAGGTGCTTACCAAACGGGGGCTGACAATCAAGTACGTCTTTACCCTACTGAGCCTGAATGTAACAATCTCCGTACAGTCCGGTCTCTTCGTCTAAGAGTATCGCATACCGGATCTAGGGGGTGGATAACGTCAGAACCCTAATAACTCGATAAATCGTGTCAATGTCAAGCTCATCACCAACAGAGATACTACAGAACAACTATCAGTAAATCTCATCTACCGTGGCCACGGATTTAGGGTGATGGCTAACCGAACACAGCGCAACATCAACTCCTAATACCAGGAGAGACGAATTCCTGACAATCGAACACTGCCTCCATATGGCTCGGGACTGTACCCAACTAAAACCTGTTTGCACGACTCATTTGAGCCGTGGTAGGGTAGTAATCAAAGTACAGTGAGAACTCACACGAGACAAATAATGATCTCAGGCCAAAAGACTAACCTGTACTCATGCCTCCTGAAAACTTCCATCTGACGATAAATATAATATCATCTAGAAGTTCTCAGCGAGTCCGTCCGGTGTACTCACCTCTACTGAGCACATGTATACTATCTTAGGTGACACAACACCAATGGCTTGTGAGACCGGCTACCACCCCTCATCGGGATCTAGAAACATATACACTAGTCTACTCCGGAATGTCGATGCCATGTCTCGATACTCCCACGACTAGGGACATTTAAGGATGAGCTTATGGACAACCTAGCTCCCACGTATATGATCGCCATCATAATGCTGTTAGTCAATTAAGAATCCAACGGGCTTCATCAATGATGAAAACAAAGAAGATATCATACTATCATTTCGAGCAAGACTGTTCTACCTGTATAGGCCTTCCCTCAATTATAATAATTGCCTACTTGCAATCATAATAATTGCCTTGATGGCACCATATCCAACAACTGGAAGAGGTATTACTAGGAATATCCGGCCATCCTCTCGAAACATTTTCATGTTTCAGTTTTTCTATGCGATGCCAATTGAAAACTGCTTTCCCAATTAGATTCTGACTCCAGAGTATGTATTTACCAGAATTGATTCACACATCTGTATGGCGTTACAGATGCTGAGTGAGAATGGAATATTGGGTATTAGGTGATTAGATCCTCAATATTAGAATTCTTTGTAATTAGTGATATTTGAGGAAATCAACTGGGTTTTGCCTTACGGAAAATATTTAGTTTTGAATAACCGTTGTTATGCACCAATTTTTAAAATTGAATATCTGTATCTTTATTTTATAAGGTGAGATATAAATTTTGAAAATTGTGTTCTAAACATTTACCCTTATCAATTGAGGATAGGATAAGGTGTATTGACTAACGGTATATACATTCTTAACCAAAATATAGTTTTCAACTTGCAACACAAGGAATTTGAGTTAATATACTCCAAGGACTTATACATTGTAATGTATGTTATCCAGTGTCCTTCGGGACAAGGGGTTGTTAACCTTATTTCATTCAGTTTACTTATGAGTTCTCTAATTTTAGACACGCATTCGTTTTAATGCAAAGTCCAAAGATTTGAGTATTTTATAAGTATAAGAATAAAGTATAGAACCATGCGTTGGAAGTATTAGGATTTTTCGAGGTGATCGAAAATGTAGATACTTATGCTAGGTATTCCATCATAGTAATATTTGAGAACATGATTCTCTCACAGGTTACTCATCTGTGGGTGCGCTCCTTGATTAGTAATGTTGTACGGCCTTTTAACATTTAGATGATATGCACTGGAACCGGTTGCATAACAATTGAATATGGTTCCATCTAAATTAGTGCCTTTGTTTCTATGTGGACATAGAATGGCTGCATATCTTGAAGATGTTAAGATATGGAGTTATCCGGTTTCTGTTTAAAAGATGAATCTGGACAAACTCAAGGCATATTTCTGTAATTACAGTAGGTTATTCCAGGCTTTTTAGCAAGGGTTTAACATTCTACCATTTGCAAGATCAAAGGTTATTTTTTTTCTTGACTCGCCACCTTTTTATAAAAGGAATCTTTTTTTCCAAAAGAAACAAGTGGGGTTATGGTAGAACTGGAAATGATTTCAGAACCACAAACGATTACTGAAAATTTAGCGGAACATGGAGATTTAATTTGATTCGACAGTCCATTAGCCACTCCGCAGATTTAGTAGGTAACCTCGGCCACCCAAGAGGTATTTTGGTTTTCTCAAAGACGATGATAGGGAGGTTTTGATAACCCAAGCTTGTCACTACTGCTGTCCTTGACTATGAGATCTGGCAGGTGGATGACTATAACGTCATTCTAAATTGAATTTAGAAGTGCACGTATATATGACTCTGCCAGAGGGTTGTTGTAGTCAGTGGGAGAAGCGGAAGCATGGTGGGCAAGTTGCTTATGTCTATTTATAGACTAAAGAAAGGAGAGCGGAATTAGTCATCTAATTTGATGTGAAAGTCATAGATTTTGATTTCATCGAAACAACAGATGAACCTGGTAAGAAGGTAGGAGGGAGTGATGTCCTAGTATTTGGATGGCATGCAGCTGATAGGAAGTGATGTTCCTATACTACGATCGGTCAAACTTTGGTTGTCACAAGGTGTTTCTCCATACAGGATATAGACAATATATCATGAATTCTGGTAACTAAATGTATGGTTTTAGATCTAGATTTGGCAGGTGTCCCAATTTAGGTACTTTGATACTATTCTAAAGTATTTTAGAATGGATGACTCCTGGCGTGGTGGTGTACCCGCAGGTGATGGAGTCACCCTCTCTAAAGAGATATCTTCTAGACCGATGAGGAGAAAGATTTGCTTGATTGACATATCACTTCTTAAGAAATTGAGTCAATCATGAGATGTCAAGTACCACACCGGATATTGTTTTTGCACTAGCTGCAATAAGCATATATTAATCCAATCTTGGAGAAACATTGGGAAGAAGTTATGAACATAAGTGGATGTTCTTGGTATATGGTAATGTTAGCCTCCTGTAGGAGGAAGTTACCGATTTAGGAATCCAAGGTGACCTGGATGACAGAGTAGTTGTCAGAGTTATAAGTTTACCCTCTTTAGAGGTGCTGTATGTTGGATAGTTTTCCAAGCAGGATACTGAGGTGGCCATGGCGCTGGGTCCTGATTACATCAGCAGAGGATACAGTCAAAGAAGCTTATTGGATTTGGTGTTCATATTATGAACAAGGTCCCATCAGATATCCAGACAAGTTCTAAGACATGTATCGCTCATTTCGGGAGATGATCGTTCTCCGTGAAGTTGAAATATAGAGAGATAAAGATAGAAACATTGGAACAGATCCACTCACTAAGGCTATTTCTCGAACACGTAATTTTATTAAAACGAGTTTTGAGAAACTGACTAGTAGAGAAATTGGGTATTCGGTTGCACACGCGCTGTGAGTATGCGATACCGCAATAATTAGCCTTAAGTGCAAGTGGGAGATTGTTGGATATAGTGCTCTCAAGACAATTATTGTAATTGCAAGTAGGCGATTATGATAATTGAACGAGGACCTATATAGGTAGAACAGTCTTACTCGAGATGATAGTATACTATCTGGTTTGTCTTTATCATTATGTGTATACATTTTGATAAAGCCCGTAGGATTATTGCTTGACTACCAGCATTATGATGGCGATCATATAAGTGGGAGCTGGGTAGTCCATAAGCACATCCTTAAATGTCCCTAGTCGAGCGAGTATCGATATTGGGCATCGATACTCCGGAGTAGAATAGTGTATACTTTTCGAGACCCCGACGAGGGGCAGTGGTCGGTCTCACAAGCCATTGGTGTTGAGTCACCTAAGATAGTATATAGGTGCTCACTGGAGGTGAGTACACCGGACAGACTCACCGAGAACTTCTAGATGGTATTATACATATCGTCAGATGGAAGTTCTCTTCTGGCATGAGTACAAGATAGTCCTTTAACCTGAGATTTTCATTTGTCTCGTATGAGTTCCTACTATACTTAGATTACTACCTTACCACGGTTCAAGAGAGTCGTGCAAATAGGTTTTAGTTGCGTACAGTCCCAAACCATATCGAGGCAGTGAACAATCGTCAGAGATTCGTCTTTCCCAGTATTGGCAGTCGATGTCGCGCTGTGTTGGATCATCCATCACCAGAAATCCTTGGCCAAGGTGGATGAGATTTACTGATGTGATATCAATAGTTTCTTAGTAGGTGATGAGCTTCAGATCGGCACGACTTATTGGGTTAGTAGGGGCCAGACGTTATCCACTCCTAGACCCGATATGCGATTATATTAGACAATGAATCCGGACTGTATGAAGATTGTTATAGACAAGCTCAGTAAGAGTACAGATGAGTTTGCTCGTCGGCCTTCCTTTCGCTCAATACTTGGGTAGCCATTACGTATAGCTAGTGCGCTGACGTGCTTGTGGTTAAACCCACTGCCAGCGTATTGACGAGTCTTTAGAGTCCCACACAGAGGGTTTTTCCGGTTCAGGCAAAATGATGTGTTGGCCATTTATTGATACATGCAGGGTTCCGATTAGGTATGTATGTTAGCCACACGGACTTTAATCGGGCGGCTGATAATACTAGACGGTTTGGATTAAGACGGATTATTAAATCAAGTTTTGATTTAATAATGTTCATATATATATTTTGATATGTAAATTCTAGTATTATGTTCATTGTATTTTTTCTATCTCTTTGGTATTCGTATTTTGATACGAATACAGGTATGTATTTGCGGGGACGTATTCTTGTATTTATACAAGAATACTTCTAGAAGAAAGACAACTCATTTCAAGGTTTTACTTTTTAAGAAATTAAGAAATGAGATGGAAAAGAGAAATGGTGGAGGGTATAATTCATTTGCAATTACTATTCAAACATGGTTTTAGTTTTATAATGGAAAAATTCTTTTTACAAAATACATGAAGCATGCTTGAATATGGGAAAGATATCATTCATTCTACCATTTGGTTTTCTCTCTCTTTCATGGCTCCTCCTTGTTGGGGTCAAAATTTGCACCCCAGTTGACCAGGTCAAAGTCAAGATCAACCCCAAGCCAGACGGGCCCAAGCCCAGGTCAAATAGGCCCATGCCCAAGTCGAGTCCGAACATGAAGCGGCCGCCCCCCCAAGCCAAAATGAAATCATGTAATAAATAATTTTGATGTAATTTTTTTATGCATGATTGTAAGAAAAATGGGCATAAAGCCAAATTTTTGTAAAGCCCATGGCTTATATGCAAAAGAAATGAGCACATGAGGCATGGGATGGGCAAAATGCCATTTTGTAAAGCCCAAGGGGCTATATGTAAATGTGTAATCCTATATAAGGCAACATGATGATGAATAAAACATATACTTTTCATACTCTAAAAACTCTAGGGTTTTTTGTGCCTCCTTCTCCTTCTTCAAGATTCTAAACATTCTTCCCCTTTTCAATTAAATCAAGAGTTTTACTCTTTCTTTTTCAAAACTAAATAGTTTTTACCACAAAACCCACAAAGGGGAACTCAGATCTCCTATCAGATCTCAAAAAGGGGAGATTTTTAAATTTGCCATTCTAGCTAACCCTAACTAAGAATCGTTAACTAGAAATCGACGGAATGTAATGCAAACAACTTCGCATAAGTAAAGTGAGGAAGGAATACAACCTTTGTAGACCGGTCCTCCACTTCAATAGCTCCGTGTAGTAGTCTCTTCGCTGCGATTGTGAACTCCGTACTCTAGGAAGGCTCACTTGAAGAAACGAACATGTTTGCTTCGAAGACTTCAGGCCGAAAATGATCTACGTCGAGGAGACACTAACCCAAGCTTTCTCTTCCCTAATTATGGAATTAGCGAAGCAAACACCCTATACTAAATAGCAAGTAGTAGAGGATGATGAAGTAGGAAGTGGTCTCACTTTAGATTTCATTTTCTCAGATTTTTCTCACAACTCCATTGAAGGTAGAAAGCTTTTTTTTTGGAAGAAGAAGAAGATGAAGAAAATATCTCATATGATAATTCATCCAAATGAATTATTGCAACCATGGGTGAGTTAAGCTCTCATGCCTAACTTATGTAGAGAATAAACCAAGGGCTAAGGTTAAGGGTTGGGTTAACAAATATCTTAAGCGATGACAAAAGAGTTGAATAAGTCAATGAGTCCATAAGCTTCTACAAGCTTATCTATGACTAATTCAAATGTTTTGTTAATTACTTAATGATAAATAAAACTCAAACACATGTAGGGTTCCTAGGCACACTAATGAGGTCTCACAACAGATCAAACATGCCCAATTCAAATTTTTTCATGTGCCTACAAACCCTAATACGGATCGTTAACTAGAGGATAAGGCGATACAGATGTAAGTAAACAACTTTAACTTAAAGGAAAGTGACTACATCCTTTGTAGATCCGGTCCTCCACTTCTCTAGCTCCATGATGACGTCCCTCCGCTTTACCTATCGGAATCCTAGACTCTCGCGGTGGTTTCATCGGAGAAAAAGATCGGGCTAGGTCGTCGACTTCGATGCCGAAGATCTACGTCGAGGCAACTCAAGATCAAGCTCCAACTTCACCAAGTCATGAAACTTGTGAAGAAAACACCCCATACTACTTGGCAAGTGGTAGAAGATGAAGAAATAGGAAGTGGGTTCACTTTAGAATTGGATTTCTCACTCTTTTTCTCATGTTGCCATTGAAGCTAGCAAGCTTTCATAAAGCTTGATGAAGATGAAGATGATGATAGAATAAAAAGGATTGTTTTTTTAAAAGAAAATCCCATTCATTCTTATCATAATGCAACCTTGGTTAAGTGTAGAGAATAAACTAGGGTTAGTTGAATGGTTAGGTTTAAGAGATGAAGACAAAATGGCCACTTAGTCAAAGATGCATGAAGCATCAAGAAACTTCTTGTATGAAAGCAACCATTTAGTTTTCCTTTTTCTTTTAACCAAAATAAATAGATAAATAAATAAAGCAATGGAAACCCTAACCATTAACTAAACATAGTGTATAGCATAAACACACCCAAGGTTGCATGTATCATCAAACATGATACAAACAAGTGTACAAAAATATATCGCATATACAATGTGCACTTCAAGTGAGAAAATCCATTTTAAGTGAACAAATACTAGTTAATGCAAAGTAATATATCAAATATATAATTATACATTAAATCATTAAATCAACACTTGATTTAACGATCCGGTCATATCGCATATGACCGACTAATATCCGATGTATCTACTTATCGAATCAATCCTCGATTCGATAACTAGGTTATATCGCATACAACCAATCGATACATTCATCGCGAGAATAGAATACGGTATCACATACACGCATTATTCTCCGTCCCGCACATATCTCATATGCGCTCCTATTTCATTTCGCTTGAGCCAGGAAACCTCTGTGTATGACTCTAAAGACTCGTCAATACGCCGGCAGCAGGTGATGATCATATCAAACACCCACAAGCCGCAAGCGGTATGCTAAACGTAACGGCCACCCGGGTATTGAGCGATCAGAAGATCGACGAGCAAGCCCGCTCACACTCCTTTGAATCCAACCAGTAACACTTACCGTACAGTCCGGTCTGTTCGTCTGATATGTCGCATATCTCGCCTAGGGGTGGTAAACGTCAGACCCCAATAGCTTGATAAGTCATGCTGACGTGAGGTCCATAACATGTGTGAAACTACCGATAACACTTACCAGTAGATCACTGCAACCCTGGCCAGGGATTTCCAGTTATGGCCAGTCGTGCATAGCGCAACATCAACCCCCAATACCGGGAGAGACGAATCCCCTCCTATTGCTCATTGCCTCCATGTGAATCAGGACTGTACCTAAAAATCACCTGTTTGTACGACTCAGTAGAGCCGTGGTAGGGTGGAAATCAAAGCACAGTGGGAGACACACAAGACTCTATGACGATCTCGGGTCAACAGACTAAGCTGTACCAGTGTCACCAGAGAACTGCCATCTGACGTAAGGTGTAATACCATCTGGGAGTTCTCGGCGAGTCCGTCCAGTGTACCAAGTCTCAACTGAGCACCCGTATATCATCTCTGTTGTCAAACACCAATGGATATGGGATCATCCATCGCCCAACTGTATGGGTCGAGAAGGTATACGCTAGTCTACACTGGTTTATCGATGCCCTATCTCGATACACCCACGACTAGGGACCTTGAAGGATGTACTTATGAACTACCATATCCCTACTAGTATGATCCGCATCATAGTCCAGGTAGTCAAGTACACATCCTAAGGGCTTTATCAACATGTAACAGAGAGACAATCAGTGTACACGTTAAGGTAAAGAGCAACCATATAGCATACTATCATGTCGAGCAAGAAAGTCCTACCTATATATGTCCCAGCATCCACTACAATATACATCCAATGTACAGTAATGGCCTCTAGGTCATACATATAACTAACAATCTCCCACTTGCACTAGGGCCATCTGTAGCAGTGGTTGTAGTATCTAATACTCAACCATCCCATATAAGTCTCTCTCTGGGAAAAAGCCTTTGTGAGTGGATCCGCCGTGTTATCCTCTGAGTCTACTCTCCTAATCTCGATCACCCTGGAGATCAACTATCTCCATGATCAGGTGATGCTGCCTCAGAATATGTCTGGGTCACTGATGGGACCGGGGTTCCTGGGCCAAAGCCACTCTTCCATTGTCACACAATGGTGGGAACCTAGTTCATCTTATGAACCAATATACACCCAAACAGCCTCTTTGGTAGTACCTTTAATAGCGATGTTACCAGCCTTTATCGTCTAGTTTGCCACGGTATCTAGCTTGGAACTTTTCCAACTCACCGTCCCTTCACTGAGGGTAAAGACAATGCCTGCGACTGACATTCAGTCGTCCTTATCACCCTGGAACCTTTCCAGTGATTCTCTCCAGGATCGATTGATACTATCTTACTACAGCCAGTGAGAATCCTAACATCCATTTAGATCTATCTCATAGACCCAAATCCCAGGATTTAGGAGGTATCATCTTTATCCTATTGGAGAATCCATGAGATAAGAGGAGATCGACCGATCGTAGTATAGGAAACTCTTTTCCTATCAAGAGTATGTTTTCTATGTACAATACGAGGATGACCACCTTACTCTCTGCTACCTTTTTGTACATACAAGGTTCATCTACCATTTTGATGAAGTCAAACACTTCGACTATCACATCAAAACAGACGTTCCAACTCCGCGATGCCTACTTTATTCTGTAAAGCAACTTGCACACGTTTCCGCTGCTCCCACTGTTTACGAAGCCCTCTGGCTGTGTTCTTATAAACGTTCTCTTCTAAATCATTATTTAGAAAAGTAGTCATGGCACCCAACCACCAGATATCGTAGTCATGGTATGTAGCAATGGCAAGTAGGATCTGGATGGACTTAAGCACAGCTACTAGAAAAGGTTTCATCATTATCCACGCCTGGTCGATGATGAAAACCTTTAACAAGTCTAGCTTTGAAAGTCTCAACCTTTCCATCTACACCAAGTAATCTTCTCAAGATATACTTGCTCCTGATGGGGATTTAACCCTTCAGATATAGCAGCTAAAGTCCATACTTTGCTGGTGTAAATGGATTCCATCTCAGATCGCTAAGCATTCAGCTATTCTTACAGAGTCCTCACTCTCGATGGCCTGCTCGAAACTAGTTGGGTCATCATCTCATGATGCATTCCTCGCTCCCACTGTCATCGAGAAACCGATGTATCTCTCAGGCGGATGCGAAACCCTACCAGATCGGTGGAGAGGCGGAGGTTCATCGGAGACTATCGAATCCTTTGGTTCTGTCAAATCATCAGCTGCAGTTTTGTATAGCTGGAACCTTTCCAGTTCTACAGAACTGACCTTGCCTCGATCTTGTCTGGATTTTGCTTTTGACATAGGCCGGACAATCCCAAATCTTAACTTACTTAAGAGATAGGCTCTTCCCATACCATATCTTATATGGAGTGGTAGGCACTGATTTGATTCGAACCCAATTCAATAGGTATGCAGCTTCTCAAGTGCATAACCCCTTAAAGGAAAAAAGGTAACTCAGTAGTACTCATCATAGAGCACACCATATCTAATATGGTGCGATTGCTCCGTCCCGATACACCGTTGTGCTGTGGTGTATTCAAAGGAGTAATACTGAGAGAGAATCTCATTCTCCTTTAGAATAGTCCAGGAATGCCATGCACAAGTATTCTCCTCCATGATCTTATCAAAGGACATAATACTTATACCCGTATTTTGGTTCTTTACTTCTAACTTATATTCTGTGAATATCTCAAAAGGTTCGGACTTATGTTTCAACAGGAACATATGACTGAATTTTGAGAGATCATCAGAGAGAACGTAATGAAGTATAAAGAACCAGTCCTGGTATGTGTAGACAGGAGACCCTACATACATCATTATGTATCAGTCCCAAGAGTTTACCAACTCTTTCTCTGTTTCCAATAAACAGAGCTATGGTCATCTTATCTTTGTGACATGACTGGCAAGTTTCACAAGATGTAAATTCAAACTGATTTAAATATGCATCTAAAATGTAACTTCAGCCAGTCGGATCGCATTGATATGACCTAGTCTACAATGCTTCAAGAAGGATTCGTTCATTTCTGAACTCTTACCCTTGTGTGTGTTCTGTATACTAGGAACTGTAGTTTGATTTAGAACGTCAATTCTTTTAGATAACGTGCCTGAACCGATCAACTTTTGATATAGGAAATGTTCAAAACATTATCCAACAATACAAAATTTTATCATTTCTTTACTTATAAAGAGACTGATATGATTTTATATATCAGGTTCGGTATCTAATAGCATTTGTTCAGAATTAATGTATTTGTAATATAGGGTGACAGTAACCAACAGACCTGGCTGCAACACTTGCACCGTTTTCTGTCTCATGAAACTTATCACCCGTTCTCAGTTTTCTACCTTTCTGTAGCCCTATGTAACAGATTACATATCTGGGATCCTGATCCGGTATCAAATACCCAGGATGCAGAGGATACTGAGAAACAGTTCTTTGTAATGAACACACCCGAAGGAGATGCATCATATGCACTTTCTTCGTTTGGGCGGCATAGGAATTCTGGTATTCGTCTATTTCCTGCTCTGCCTTATAACAATTATAAGTTGGAGCGGGACCAACGATCCCCAGCTCAGTATAACAAGCGGGTTCGGTCAATAATCCGTATTATTATCTTGATTAAGGCGTGATATGGTCGCTACCAGGAGAGAGAGAGAAGAAAACACTCTGCATGCGCTCTTGTAAGATTAGATTGGTTATTTATTTTATCTAATCAGGATGACTCCCACTGTTTTTATCAAATCTTCCTTCAAACCCTAAAAGGAAAGACTAGCCGGGATTAATTACACTTTACAAGTTCGCCAATCTTTCAGCCAGGCCAGTGTCGGTACTTTAAGGGAGGTTCCCCGTGCTTTCGCACGGACCTAATTAAAATAAACCTCGTTTTCCCAGAGGCGTAACCCCGTCGACACCTTTCTAGACACCTACTTGATCGGCTAATTGTAAAGTGCAAAACTCTGCCTGGAGTAACAATTACTCGCAGTGGGTATCGGGATCCAACTATCACATAGAAGGTATGCAATCTCATTGCAAATTTCAACACTTGAAACACCCGATAAAGATTTTTACCCCTAGCACTTATGACCTTAACTATGGTCAACAAATCATAAGTACTAGTCAAGTTCTACCCGTCATTTCATGATTAATTAGACCCACCCACATGACCCTTAACTAAGGTCAACAAAGTCACGCGACTGTCCTAACTAATCGCATCATATGCGGTATAGGAAGACATCACTTAGCTACCGTACACTGTGCCTTGACTATGGTCAACAAACACAGCATGAATACTAAGTACTCTACTTCCTAAAATGACGGAGGGTTGCAGATGGTTTTTATGAAAACCTGTAACGCTTTGAACTTGATCTCGTTGCGGAATCAAATGGTTTTTAAATGGAATGTTTTTAAGGCTTTTCTAGTTTTGCTAAAGGGGTCACTCCCGGTGAAGGGATCGTCGGCCCTTTCCTCGTCGAATGAGATGCGGGATATATCATATATATCACTGTGCGAAGCAGAAACTATAGAAGCGATCAAAAGACAAACCGGGTGTGTAGCATCTGCCAGTTATTGCTAAAGGAGTCACTCCCGGTGAAGGGATCTCGGTCCTTTCCTCATCGAATAAGGTGCAGGATGTTCTACAAGGAACACCGCGATGCAAAGCAAGAACTGTAGCTACCTGTTTTTATTTTGAAATTCGATTCCACAACATCAATTAGGTTTATTTTCTTTCATTAATCTCATTAATGAATATCCCATCATTTAAGTCCACCTAAACATCACAGATAAATATAACGTACGCTTATGCCATCCGCATTCGCCTCGATGTCCCGTCTGCACCGTTAGGTTAGGTAACTAACGCCAGAGTGAAGCAGGGCTAGCACGGATGTAAAACATAAGCAATGTCTATATAATATATCATATATACTATATATAATATCTATCTGAACATATCACATGATCACATCACAGATAACGCAGCAGAAAATATCATATGAAATATTGGATATACTAGGACGTCCGTGTTTTCAATACGAGCCAGTATAAAACACGGATTCCACGGTCGTGATGAATAGCCAATCCCACACCCCTAGACCCCTACGAGAGCGGCAAGCAACCCTACCAATTCTAGGGTTAGGAGACCCGGACTCGACTCCTCGAGATGGTCTCCCTCTGGACCTTAGAACCCGGTTACTTGTGCTCCCCTCCTTAGGTCTATCCTAATGCGGAAAAGTAAATAATATACAAATGGTGACATCATCCGCAATCTGGAAGTGCCCCAATAAAAGAATATTACATACAAGTTTTTACATGAATGAAAATGAAAAACACTCATCTCACATAAAAAAAACCCGGCTATTCAAACACGACGATCCAATATAACATATCCAGCAACACATAACATCACATGTCATCAACGTAAGTAAACATGCGTATCCCAATTGTCGTTGACATATAGCAACGAAACCGGCGATATCGCATATTACACTTACGGTTACAGAAAAGAAAATGTAAAACTACAACAGTTGGAATCCGCAAACTCTTTAGACATCGCATGCCTAACCAAATAAATTCCTTAGACATCGCATGCCTAACAGTTATAAACCCCGCATTTTAGTCTCATTATTGAAAACTCTTTTCAATATCAAGTCGGGCAATTCAACAAGATTCCCGACATCCTGAACGAATGCTCGTCGCAAACTTTAGTAGAAGGTTGCACACCCGATACCGTCGACGAAGTGCACTAAGGCGGAACACCGCTACCGCGAGCACCCGAACGGATGCTTTCGGCGACGGGGTTCTCCTACAGTCACTTGGTCAGGGCTATGGGGTGTAGCTGTCTATTAATTTTATCCGGCGAGTATCCGCGTACGTTACGCGTTTGCGACGGACTTTTGATCGCATCAAAATTCCGTGGCAACCGATCAAGTGAGACTAAAGTGCTTGATTTATAACATCCAAATCAGTTATCTCATAACTGCTTGTGGATTCTAATTATTGTATCACATTCCGGATAAATAGAAAATGTTAAACTTTCCGATCGAACAATCGAACACCCAAGTTTTCCCGAAACAGCTCAACACATGAAATAAATTTAAAAACATTCACTTCGTGCTTCAGTACCAACGGTCCAGCCGTAGAAGGGTCAAGCCAACGCCTTATATGTGGCATGCCGTACTGCCCCAAACCCTAAGGTTCAAAGGGCAGTTCAAGACGATCACATAATTGAGTTAAGGTTTGTTGTCTTCTAGAGGGACCATCGCGTTACTTGCACTACTTGGAACGTCATTAAACTACGGAAAAATCCAACACTTTGAAATTTCCCGGCGGGGGAAAAAATGGGTATTTATATCCGGTCGAACTTTTTAACAGTTTCTAAAATATCCGGAAAAACTTAAACGAAGTTAACTTATCCGATCAAATTAATGAGTCCCCAATAAAACCCTAGAATACTCAACACTTGAGTGTAATTAAAAAATTCCCATAACAAATTGCCAAGAAAGGACCTAAGAATAAATATATGAAATTTCAGGGACTAAGTCCACATTTTGGCCGTGGAACCGCCGCCAAACCCATGGTTTCGCCGCGGTTCCGCGGTCAAATTATTGACTTAGTGGACCGTACTTCACAGTAATTCTTAGTTTTTCCTGCTTGTTTTTCTCAGAATTTTTAATTCACAAAAATCCATGGGTGAGTTAAGCTCTCATGCCTAACTCATGTAGAGAATAAACCAAGGGCTAAGGTTAAGGGTTGGGTTAACAAATATCTTAAGCGATGACAAAAGAGTTGAATAAGTCAATGAGTCCATAAGCTTCTACAAGCTTATCTATGACTAATTCAAATGTTTTGTTAATTACATAATGATAAATAAAACTCAAACACATGTAGGGTTCCTAGGCACACTAATGAGGTCTCACAACAGATCAAACATGCCCAATTCAAATTTTTTCATGTGCCTACAAACCCTAATACGGATCGTTAACTAGAGGATAAGGCGATAAAGATGCAAGTAAACAACTTTAACTTAAAGGAAAGTGACTACAACCTTTGTAGATCCGGTCCTCCACCTCTCCAGCTCCGTGATGACGTCCCTCCGCTGTACCCATCGGAATCCTAGACTCTCGCGGTGGTTTCATCGGAGAAAAGATCGGGCTAGGTCGTCGACTTCGATGCCGAAGATGATCTACGTCGAGGCAACTCAAGATCAAGCTCCAACTTCACCAAGTCATGAAACTTGTGAAGAAAACACCCCATACTACTTGGCAAGTGGTAGAGGATGAAGAAATAGGAAGTGGGTTCACTTTAGAATTGGATTTCTCACTCTTTTTCTCATGTTGCCATTGAAGCTAGCAAGCTTTCATAAAGCTTGATGAAGATGAAGATGATGATAGAATAAAAAGGATTGTTTTTTTAAAAGAAAATCCCATTCATTCTTATCATAATGCAACCTTGGTTAAGTGTAGAGAATAAACTAGGGTTAGTTGAATGGTAAGGTTTAAAAGATGAAGACAAAATGGTCACTTAGTCAAAGATGCATGAAGCATCAAGAAACTTCTTGTTTGAAAGCAACCATTTAGTTTTCCTTTTTCTTTTAACCAAAATAAATAGATAAATAAATAAAGCAATGGAAACCCTAACCATTAACTAAACATAGTGTATAGCATACACACACCCAAGGTTGCATGTATCATCAAACATGATACAAACAAGTGTACAAAAATATATCACATATACAATGTGCACTTCAAGTGAGAAAATCCATTTTAAGTGAACAAATACTAGTTAATGCAAAGTAATATATCAAATATAGAATTATACCTTAAATCATTAAATCAACACTTGATTTAACGATCCGGTCTTATCGCATATGACCGACTAATATCCGATGTATCTACTTATCGAATCAATCCTCGATTCGATAACTAGGTTATATCGCATACAACTAATCGATACATTCATCACGAGAATAGAATACGGTATCACATACATGTATTATTCTCGGTCCCGCACATATCTCATATGCGCTCCTATTTCATTTCGCTTGAGCCAGGAAATCTCTGTGTAGGACTCTAAAGACTCATCAATACGTCGGAACCAAGTGATGATCATATCAAACACCCACATGCCGCAAGCGGTCTGCTAAACGTAACGGCCACCCGGGTATTGAGCGATCAGAAGATCGACGAGCAATTCCGCTCACACTCCTGTGAATCCAACCAGTAACACTTACCATACAGTCCGGTCTGTTCGTCTGATATGTCGCATATCTCGCCTAGGCGTGGTAAACGTCAGACCCCAATAGCTTGATAAGTCATGCTGACGTGAGGTCTATAACATGTGTGAAACTACCGATAACACTTACCAGTAGATCACTGCAACCCTGGCCAGGGATTTCCAGTTATGGCCAGTCGTGCATAGCGCAACATCAACCCCCAATACCGGGAGAGACAAATCCCCTCCTATCGCTCATTGCCTCCATGTGAATCAGGACCGTACCCAAAAACCACCTGTTTGCACGACTCAGTAGAGTCGTGGTAGGGTGGAAATCAAAGTACAGTGGGAGACACACAAGTCTCTATGACGATCTCGGGTCAACAGACTAAGCTGTACCAGTGTCACCAGAGAACTGCCATCTGACGTAAGGTATAATACCATCTGGGAGTTCTCGGCGAGTCCGTCTAGTGTACCCAGTCTCCACTGAGCACCCGTATATCATCTCTAATATCAAACACCAATGGATATGGGATCATCCATTGCCCAACTGTATGGGTCGAGAAGGTATACGCTAGTCTACACTGGTATATCGATGCCCTGTCTCGATACACCCACGACTAGAGACCTTAAAGAATGTACTTATGGACTACCATGTCCCCACTAGTATGATCCGCATCATAGTCCAGATAGTCAAGTACACATCCTAAGGGCTTTATCAACATGTAACAGAGAGACAATCAGTGTACACGTTAAGATAAAGAGCAACCAGATAGCGTACTATCATGTCGAGCAAGAAAGTCCTACCTATATATGTCCCAGCATCCACTACAATATACATCCAATGTACAGTAATGGTCTCTAGGGCATACATATAACTAACAACACAAACCCTAGTATGGTATAAGTCTCTTACACCCATCTTGCATGTATCATCAAGCATGACACAATACATGTACACAAATATACATATCACATATATACAATGTGCACATCAAGTGAGAAAAGAAATCTTAAGTGAGATAATACTAGTTAATGTAATGTAATATATCAAATATATAATTATACATTAAATTATTAAATCAACTCTTGATTTAATAATCCAGCTATATTACATATAACTAACTAATATCATAAATCGAGAGAATAGAATATGGTATCTCATATTGTATTAATCTCGTTCCCGCACATATCACATATGTGCTCCTACTCCGTTTCGCTTGAGCCAGGAAACTCCTGTGTAGGACTCTAAAGACTCGTCAATACGCCGGCAGTAGGTGATGATCATATCAAACACCCACAAGCCGCAAGCGGTCTGCTAAACGTAACAGCCACCTGGGTATTGAGTGATCAGAAGATCAAAAAGCAAGCCTGATCACACTCCTGTGAATCCAATCAGTAACACTACCGTACATTCCAGTCTCTTCGTATGATATGTCGCATATCTCGTCTAGGGATGGTAAACGTTAGACCCCGGTAACTCGATAATTCGTGCCGATGTGAGGCTCATAACGGGTCAAGAAACTACCGATAACACTTACCAGTATATCTCTGAAGCAGCCTTAGCCAAGGACTTCCTATTATAGCCAATCGAGCACAGCGCAACATCAACCCCCAATACCGAGAGAGATAAAACCCTTCCTATCGCTCATTGCCTCCATGTGATTCGGGACTGTACCCAAAAGCCACCGTTTTTCACGTTCTCTTGAACGTGGTAAGGTGGAAATCAAAGCACAGTGGGAATCACGCAAGACTCTATGACGATCTCGGGTCTACAGACTAACCTGTACCAGTGTCACCAGAGAACTGCCATCTGACGTTAGGTATATTACCATCTGGGAGTTCTCGGTGAGTCCGTTCAGTGTACCCAGTCTCCACTGAGCACCCGTATACTATCTCTGATGTCAAACACCAATGGATATGGGATCATCCATCGCCCATCTATATGGGTCAAGAAGCTATACGCTAGTCTACTCTGGTATATCGATGAGCTGTCTTGATACACCTACGATTAGGAACATTTGAAGGATATACTTAGCGACTACTCTGTCCCCACTAGTATGATCTGCATTATAGTCCTGGTAGTCAAGTACTCATCCTAAGGGCTTTATCAACATGTAACATAGAGACAATCAGAGTACATGTTAAGATAAAGAGCAACCAGATAGCATACTTTCATGTCGAGCAAGAAGTCCTCCATATATATGTCCAAGCATCCACTACAATATACATCGTATGTACAGTAATGGCCTCTAGGGCATACATATCACTAACAATCCCCCACTTGCACTAGGGCCATCTGTTGTAGTATCTCATACACAACAATCAGCAGTGGTTGAAGTATCTCATACTCAACCATCCCATAAAAGTCTCTACTGGGAAAAGGCCTTTGTGAGTGGATCCTCCTATTCTCCTCTATGTCTACTCTCCTAACCTCGATCTCCCTGGAGATCAACCATCTCCATGATCAGGTGATACTGCCTAAGAATATGTCTGGATCTCTGATGGGATGGGGGTTCCTAGGCAAAAGCCGCAACTCCATTGTCACACAATGGTAGGAACGAAGTTCATCTCATGAACTTATATATATCCAGACTACCTCTTTGGTAGCATCCTTGGTAACAATGTATCTAGCCTTTATCGTCTAGTTTGTCACGGTATCTTGCTTGGAACTCTTCCAACATACCGTCCCTCCACTGAGGGTAAAGACAATACCTGTGACTGACATTCAGTCATCCTTACCACCCTGGAAGCTATCCAGTGATTCCCCCCAGGATCGATTGACACCATCTCACTACACCTAGTGAGAATCCTAACATCGAATTAGTCTATCTCATAGATCCAAAACCCAGGATTTAGGAGGTATCATCTTGATCCTATATGGAGAATCCTTGTGATAAGAGGAGATTGACCGAGCGCAGCATAGGAAACTCCTTCCCTATCAAGAGTATGTCATCCATGTACTATACGAGGATCACCACCATACTCCCTACTAACTTTTTGTATTTACAAGGTTCATCTACCATTTTGATGAAGTCAAACTCTTTGAATACCACATCAAAACAGATGTTCCAACTCCGTGATGCCTGCTTTAACCAATTAAAGCAACTTGCACACATTTCCGCTGCTCCCACTGTCTACGAAGCCCTCTTGCTGTGTACATATAGACGCTCTCTTCTAAATCACCATTTAGAAAAGCAGTCATGACATCCAACCGCCAGATATCGTAGTCATGGTATGTAGCAATGGAAAGTATAATCCGGATGGACTTAAGCATAGGTATTAGAAAAGTTTTCATCATTATCCACACCTGGTCAATGATGAGAACCTTATGCAACAAGCCTTAAGTTTGAAAGTCTCAACTTTTCCATGTACACCAAGTAATCTTCTCAAGATATACTTGCTCCTGATGGGGATTTAACCTTTCAGATATAGCAACCAAAGTCCATACTTTGTTGGTGTATATGGATTCCATCTCAGATCGCTTAGTATCCAGCCATTCTTACAGAGTCCCCACTCCTGATGGCCTGCTCGAAACTAGTTGGGTCATCATCTCATGATGCAATCCTCACTCCCACTGTTATAGAGAAAACCGAAGTATCTCTCAGGTGGGTGAGAAACCCTACCAGATCGGTGGAGAGGCTGAGGTTCGTTGGGATCTATTGAATCCTCCGGTTCTACCAAATCATCAGCT
The DNA here is from genome assembly GCA_030015575.1 of Agapanthus africanus. Taxonomy (NCBI): domain Eukaryota; kingdom Viridiplantae; phylum Streptophyta; class Magnoliopsida; order Asparagales; family Amaryllidaceae; genus Agapanthus; species Agapanthus africanus. Next base: position 139,018,918 of record JASDDO010000026.1, read on the forward strand.
GTAGTTTGTATAGCTGGAACTCCTTCCAGTTCTATCTCATGACCACTAATTTCTTCACAAGAAAATCCTTTTCTCAAAAGGTGGCATGCTGAGAAACAAAATACCTTTTGTTCCTCAGTGCGGTAGAAGATATTCCTTTGCGAATGCTTGGGATATCCTACAAACTTCCACAGAACTGACTTTGCCTCGAGCTTGTCCGGTGTTTACTGTTGGCATAGGCCGGACAACCCCAAATCTTAACATCCTTAAGAGATGGGCTCTTCCAGTACCACATCACATATGGAGTGGTATGCACCTAATTTGGTTGGAACCCTATTCAATAGATATGTAGCTTCTCAAGTGCATAACCCCTAAAAGGAAATAGGCAACTCAGTAGTACTCATCATAGAGCACACCTTATCACATAGGGTGCGATTTGCTCCGCCCCGATATACTATTGTGCTGTGGTGTATTCCGAGGAGTAATACTGAGAGAGAATCGCATTCTCCTTTAGAATAGACCAGGAATTCCGTGCTCAAGTATTCTCCTCCCTGATCTCATCATAGGACATAATACTTATACCCATTTTGGTTCTCTACTTCTAACTTATGAATTTCTCAAAAGCTTCAGACTTATGTTTCAACAGGAACATATGTCCAAATTTTGAGAGATCATCAGTGAATGTAATGAAGTACAAAGAACCAGTCCTGACATGTGTAAACAGGGGACCTACATACATCATCATGTATCAATCACAAGAGTTCACTAACTCTTTCTCTGTTTCCAATAAACGGAACTATGGTCATCTTATCTTTGTGATATGACTGGCAAGTTTCACAAGATGTAAATTCAAAGTGATTTAAATGTGCATCTTTATGTACTTAGCTAGTCGGGTCGCATTGATATGACCTAGTCTATAATGCCTCAAGAAGGATTCGTTCATTTCTGATCTCCACCTCTTGTGTGTTCTGTACGTTAAAGAACTGTGGTTTGATTTAGAACGTATATGCTTTTAGATAACGTGCCTGAACCGATCAACTCTTGATATAGGAAATGTTAAAAATATTATCCAACAATACAAAATTATATCCTTCTTTACCAATAAAGAGACTGATATGATATTGTATATCAGGTTCGGTATCTAATAACATTCGTTCAGAATCAATGTATTTGGTTATACAGGGTGATAACTGCCAACATACTTGGCTAAAACAATTGCACCGTTTCCAACTCTTGAAACTTATCACCCATTCTCAATTCTCTACCTATCTGTAGCCCATGTAACAGATTACATATATGAGATCCTGATCCGGTATCTCATACCCAGGACGTAAAGGATACTGAGAAACAGTTCTTGGTAGTGAACATACCCGAAGAAGATGCATCAGCATGCACTTTCTTTGTTTGGGCGGCACGGGAATCCTGGTAATCCCCTATTTTCTGCTCGGTCTTATAGCAGTTATGAGTTGAAGCGGGACCAACGTTCCCCAGCTCAGTATAATAAGCGGGTTCGGTCAATACATCCGTATTATTATCTTGATTAAGACGTGACATGGTCGCTACCTGGAGAGAGAGAGAGAAGAAAACACTCAGCGTATGCTCTTGCAAGATTAGATTGGTTATTAATATATCTAATCAAGATGGCTCCTACCGTTTCAGTCAAATCTTGCTTCAAACCCTAAAAGGAAAGATTAGCCGGGATTAATTACACCCTACAAGTTTGCCAATCTTTCAGCCAGGCCAGTGTCGGTACTTTGAGGGAGGTTCCCCGTGCTTTCGCACAGAACTAATTAAAATAAAGCTCGTTTTCTTAGGGCCGTAACCCCGTTAACACCTTTCTAGACTCCTACTTGATTGACTAATTGTGATGTGTAAAACTCTCCCAGGAGTAACTCTTACTCGCAGTGGGCATTGGGATCCAACTATCTCATAGAAGGTATGCAATCTCATTGCAAATTTCAACACTTGAAATTCCCAATAATATTTTGCCCTGAACGATCTATGACCTTGACAAGGTCAACAAACCATAGACCGCAAGTCAAGTTCAACCCGTCATTTCCCGATTGAATTAAACCCACCCACACGACCCTTGATAAGGTCAACAAGGTCGTACGACTACCCTAACTCAATCGCATCATATGCTTTTGCAGATAAGCATAAATAGCTACCGCATACTACGCCTTGACAAGGTCAACAAACGCAGCACGAATACTATGAAGTACTTATCTGAAATGACGGAGGGCTACGACAGGTTTTGAAGAAAACCTTTTGCGTAATGAACTTGATATCGTTGTAGAATCAAATGATTTTAAAATGGAATGTTTTTTAGGTTTTTACTAGTTTTGCTAAAGAGGTCACTCCCGGTGAAGGGATCGTCGGCTCCTTCCTTATTGAATAAGGTGCAGGATATTCACAATACCACCATGCAAAGCAAGAACTAGAAAAGTAATAAAAAAAACAAACCGAGGGTTGTAGCATCTTCCAGTTATTGCTAAAGAGGTCACTCCCGGTGAAGGGATCTCAGCTCTTTCCTTATCGAATAAGGTGCTGGATGTTCTATAAGAAACACCACTATGCAAAGCAACAACTAGAGCTACCTGTTTTTGCAAATTCGATTCCACAACATCTTTAGGTTTCTTTTATTTCATTAATCTCATTAATGAAGTCCCATCATTTTAAGTTACCTAAATATCACAGATAAATACAACGTACGCTTATGCCATCCGCATTCACCTCGATGTCCCCTCATGCACCGTTAGGTTAGGTAACTAACGGCAGAGTGGGGTAGTGCTAGCGCGGGTGTAAAACATAAGCAACGTCTATATAATATATCACATATACTATATCCTTTATTCATCTCATCAATATATCAAATGATCACATCACAGATATCACAGCAGAAAATAACATATGAAATATTGGATATACTAGAATTTCCGTGTTTTAAATTAAGCCAGTATAAAACAAGAATTCCACGGTCGTGATGAATGGCCAATTCCATACCCCTAGACCCCTACGAGAGCGGCAAACAACCCTACCAATTCTAGAGTTAGGAGACCCGGTCTCGACTCCTCGAGATGGTCTCCCACTGGACCCTAGAACCCGGTTACTTGTGCTGCCCGCCTTGGGTCTATCCTATTGCGGAAAAGTAAATAATATACAATGGTGACATCATCCTCAACCCGGAAGTGGCCCAATAAAAGAATATTACATACAATGAATTTTACATGAATGAAAATGAAAAACCCTCATCTCACATAAAACCCCCATCTATTCAAACACGACGATCCAATATAACATATCCCAGCAACACATAACATCACATGTCATCAACATAAGTAAATATGCGTATCCCAATTGTCGTTGACATGTAGCAACGAAACCGGCGATACACTACATATTACACTTACGGTCGCAGAAAAGAAAGTGAAAAACTACGACAGTTGGAATCCGCAACCACCTTAGACATCACATGCCTAACCAAATGAATTCCTTAGACATCGCATGCCTGACAATTATAAACCCCGCATTTTAGTCTCGATCTCGAAAACACTTTTCAATATCTAGTCGGATAATTCAACAAGATTCCCGACATTCTGATCGAATGCTCGTCGAAAACTTTAGTAGACAGCCGCACCCCCCGATACCGTCGACGAAGTGTACTAAGGCGGAACATCGCTGCCGCGAGCACCCGAACGGATGCTTTTTGCGACGGGGTTCTCCTACAGTCACTTGGTCGGGGCTATGGGGCGTGGCTGTCTAATAATGTTACCCGGCGAGTATCCGCGTATGCTACGTGATTGCAACGGACTTTTGATCACATCAAAATCCCGTGGCAACCGATCAAATGAGACTAAACTGCTATATTTATAAAATTCAAACTAATTATCTCATAACTACTTATGGATTCCAAATATTGTATCCCATCACATAATATCCGGACGTCGTTAAACTTTTCGATCGATTCATCAAAGTCCCACAATTTCCCGACAGCTCAACACTTGAGCACAGTTCAATAATACCCAGAAGATGCCACAGTATCTATGAATCAGCCGTAGAAGGGTCAAACCAACACCTCACATGTGACAACGCTGAACTACCACAAACCCTAGGGTTTAGTGGTGGTTATGACGGTCAAATAATCGAGTTAAGGTTTCGTTCTTCTAGAGTGTCCACAGAATCACTTGTATATTTTTCCGAATACGTTAAACTTGGAAAAATGGGTTTTTGACATTCGATCGAACTTTCTAACTTCGTCTAGACAACAAGCGAACAACCCGAAACAATGATAAAACTACGAATACGAAACACTCTTAATTGCTTATAGTTTAAGATTACATCACATGCAAAATTAGCAAAAATAAACAACACCTGAAACATCAAAACCAAGTCACTGGAACATACAAAAAATTTTAGGGGGGTGCTCGGTTTTGGCCGAGATCAGGTATATGGTGGCCGGCCAAAAAATCTTCAAACCCCCTGAAATTTTCATAGTGTTCATATTATGTCACATACAACACTCTGTACTTGTTTAAAAATTTTTTTGACAATTATTTAAAAACGACAGAAACTTCATTTTCCAGTTTCAAGTTTCAGAGTATTTCGGTTTCGTAATCCTAACAAAATCCGTCTCAATTTCTAGCATAGCTCTGATACCACTACAGGGTTACCTAGGACGGCAGCAAGGTTTCAGGAGGTATCATCCATGCCAAATTCAAAAATTTGCCGTTCTAACTAACACTAACTAAGAATCGTTAACTAGAAATCGACGGAATGTAATACAAACAACTTCGCATAAGTAAAGTGAGCAAGGAATACAACCTTTGTAGACCGGTCCTTCACTTCAATAGCTCCGTGTAGTAGTCCCTTCGCTGCGATCGTGAACTCCGGACTCTAGAAAGGCTCCCTCGAAGAAACGAACATGCTTGCTTCGAAGACTTCGAGACCGATGATGATCTACGTCGAGGAGACACTAATCCAAGCTATCTCTTCACTAATTACGAAATTAGTGAAGCAAACACCCTATACTAAATGGCAAGTAGTAGAGAATGATGAAGTAAGAAGTGGGCTCACTTTAGATTTCATTTTCTCACATTTTTCTCACAACTCCATTGAAGGTAGAAAGCTTTTTTTTTTTGGAAGAAGAAGAAGATGAAGAAAATATCTCATATGATAATTCATCCAAATGAATTATTGCAACCATGGGTGAGTTAAGCTCTCATGCCTAACTCATATAGAGAATAAACCAAGGGCTAAGGTTAAAGGTTGGGTTAACAAATATCTTAAGCAATGACAAAAGAGTTGAATAAGTCAATGAGTCCATGAGCTTCTACAAGCTTATCCATGACTAATTCAAATGTTTTGTTAATTACTTAATGATAAATAAAAACCAAACCCAAACCCTAGTATGGTATAAGTCTCTTACACCCATCTTGCATGTATCATCAAGCATGACATAATACATGTACACAAATATACATATCACATATATACAATGTGCACCAAGTGAGAAAAGAAATCTTAAGTGAGATAATACTAGTTAATGTAATGTAATATATCAAATATATAATTATACCTTAAATTATTAAATCAACTCTTGATTTAATAATCCGGCTATATTACATATAACCGACTAATACCATAAATCGCGAGAATAGAATATGGTATCTCATATCGTATTAATCTCGGTCCCGCACAAATCACATATATGCTCCTACTCCATTTCGCTTGAGCCAGGAAACCCCTGTATAAGACTCTAAAGACTCGTCAATACGCCGGCAGTAGGTGATGATCATATCAAACACCCACATGCCGCAAGCGGTCTGCTAAACGTAACGGCCACCCGGATATTGAGCGATCAGAAGATCAACAAGCAAGCCTACTCATACTCCTGCGAATCCAATCAGTAACACTACCGTATAGTCCGGTCTCTTTGTCTGATATGTCGCATATCTCGTCTTGGGGTGATAAACGTCAGACCCCAGTAACTCGATAAGTCGTGCCGATGTGAGGCTCATAACGGGTCGAGAAACTACTGATAACACTTACCAGTATATCTCTGAAGCAGCCTTGGCCAAGGACTTCCTGTTATAGCCAATCGAGCACAGCGCAACATCAACCCTAAATACCGGGAGAGATGAAACCCCACCTATCGCTCATTGCCTCCATGTGATTCGCGACTGTACCCAAAAGCCACCGTTTTGCACGTTCTCTTGAACGCGGTAAGGTGGAAATCAAAGCACAGTGGGAATCACATAAGACTCTATGACGATCTCGGGTGTACAGACTAACCTGTACCAGTGTCACCAGAGAACTGCCATCTGACGTTAGGTATAATACCATCTGGGAGTTCTCGGCAAGTCCGTTCAGTGTACCCAGTCTCCACTGAGCACCCGTATACTATCTCTGATGTCAAACACCAATGGATATGGGATAATCCACCGCCTATCTACATGGGTCGAAAAGCTATACGTTAGTCTACTCTGGTATATCGATGCCCTGTCTCGATACACCTACGACTAGGAACATTTGAAGGATGTACTTAGTGACTACTCTGTCCCCACTAGTATGATCTGTATCATAGTCCTGGTAGTCAAGTACTCATCCTAAGGGCTTTATCAACATGTAATATAGAGACAATCAGAGTACATGTTAAGATAAAAATCAACCAGATAGCATACTATCATGTCGAGCAAGAAAGTCCTCCATATATATGTCCAAGCATCCGATATAATATATATCATATATACAGTAATGGCATCTAGGGTATACATATCACTAACAAAGCCCATGGCTTATGTGTAAAAGAAATGAGCACATGAGGCATGGGATGGGCAAAATGCCATTTTGTATGGCTATATGTAAATGTGTAAGCCTATATAAGGCAACATGATGATGAATAAAACATACACTTTTCATTCTCTAAAAACTCTAGGGTTTTTTGTGCCTCCTTCTCCTTCTTCAAGGTTCTAAACCTTCTTCCCTTTTTCAATTAAATCAAGAGTTTTACTCTTTCTTTTTCAAAACTAAATATTTTTTTACCACAAAACCCACAAAGGGGAACTCAGATCTCCTATCAGATCTCAAAAATGGGAGATTTTTAAATCTCACCCCCTTTCTCCAAGATCCGGCCAACCGAGAGGAAGAAGAAGGAGACCCATCTCCAGAAATCCCATCTTGGGAAGATCCAGGGCCAAAGGGAAGAAACAAAGCAGGCCCCTTTGATCATTTCTAAATTTTTTTTAGGATTTTAACTCCATTCCAGATCTGTCGGAGTTCAACTCCATAAATTAATCTCTTTTTAAGAGTTTAACTCCAGAAGTTAAATCGGGAGCACAGCTCCCAGTGCAAGGACAAAGTCCCTTTTCTGTTGACGCCCAGTGCCCCCGTGCCAAGCACGTGGGGCGCTGGCGTCCAGCGCTCAGAGCGCAACCGCCCACGCGCCAAGAACGTGGGGCACCCAGTGCCCAGAGCGCTAGCGCCCACGCGCCAAGAACGTGGGGCACTCAGCGTCCAGAGCGCTCGCGCCCACATACCAAGCACGTGGGGCGCCCAGTGCCCAGAGCGCTTGTGCCCACGTGCCAAGAATGTGGGGCGCCCAGTGCCCACGTGCCAAGCACGTGGGGCACCCAACGCCCAGAGCGCTAGCGCCCAGTGCCACGTGGGGCGCCCAGAGCGCTTGCGCCCAGTGCCTGCGTGCCACGCACGTGAGGCGCTAGACCCCACGCGTCCTTTGGATGTTTTTTCCTTTTATATATATGTAAATATGTATGTATATATATATACACATACACACACTCTCTACGACACTGTCACCGTTAGAAAAAAATTTTCTAACGGGACGCTGTCCCGTACCCCACAAAGGGGCTGCTAGCTCCCTTGACCCCCAGCCCGCTATACGGGTAGCGGAACCCCCGTAAAAACTCTGTGGGACCCCGATATATCCAAAACCCTTAAAAACACAAAACTGCATATTGAGTTCGCATGACCAGTTTAACCCGTCAATCGGAGGTTCTCTCGCTCCAAAGGCAAGGGGTAATTAATGGCAGCTTAGTCCGCGGCTGCCGGAGATTCGGATCCCCACAATCAATAAACCCCAGCCTACCCTAGGCAGGAGGAATCTGTAATGCACCTCATAAGTGCGCGCGTATTCCCATCTCAATGGGGTGACGTAAAACACCTTACACTCCTTCTTTTTCATCCTCTACCTTCTCATGAGTTGAGATTCAAGAGGATTAAGAGAAAGAAAAATCATTAGAACACTCACACACATCACTAAGAATCCAAGATTAGTAACCTAGGATCGTTAATTACTTCATGGATGAAGTTGAAGCTTGAACTTGGTTCTCTCGGGTGGATCATCTTCGGCGAAGGAAGACCGGCTTGTAAGAGCGATCCGGAGCTCTTGAGAGCATGCTAGAGTCTAACCCAATTAGAGTAAATGAAGACGCTATAAAGGTTGTGATTTCTATCCATTAGTTGTTCTAGTTTTAGGTGTTTGGTTTAGAATCTTGGGTTTAAGTTTCTAGTGCCATGAAAATTTTCGTTTTCGTATTCTGCATTGGCCACGGGTTAGCGGCGAGGGCACTGGGAACTTTCATTCCTTTAGCACTAGGGGCCGGCCTCATCATTCTTGGGTTTGACTTAGGCATGGGACCACTTGCCCCGGGCTTGGGCCCGCTTGCTTGGACTTGAGTACGGGCTTGGGCCCACTTGACTCGGATTTAGGCTTAGGCCCGGGCCTTGACTTTGACTTGTTGACCTCGAATGTAGGGTGTAATTTTTTACTCCAACAAGGTGCTCATTGGGTTATGAGTTACACTGGACGGACTCGCCAGGAATTTGCTAGATGGTATTATACCTATCGTTAGGTAGCAGTTCTCTGGTGACATGAGTACAGATTAGTCTGTCGACCTAAGATCGTCATTTGTCTCGTGTGAGTTCCAACTGTGCTTTGATTACTACCCTACCACGGCTCTACTGAGTTGTGCAAACAGGTTATAGTTGGGTACATTCCTGAGTCATATAAAGGCAGTGAGCGGATTGTTTGGGATTCTTCTCTTCCAGTATTGTGGGTAGATGTCAGCTATCACCATAAATCTATGGCCAAAGTGGATGGGAATTACTGATTGCAAAATTGGTAGTTTCTCTGTAAGTGATGAGCTTGACGCCGATACGACTTATCGGATTATTAGGGGTCTGACATTTTCCAACCCCCGAGACCCGGTATGCGATACTCTTTGACGAACAGACCGGACTGTATGGAGACTGTCATTTATAGGCTGTCATGCCCCACTTCCCAAAAAGACGGAAGCAGGCACGTGACAATCCAACGACATATTTATTCCGAGAAGGTCATTTCCCGTAATAAATACGCTAAACGTTTATAAACAATATAACATACAAGAGAATTTGACAAATGAAATAAAACATCAACAACTTTATTTACATTCAACTTTCACAAAGTTTTGGTATAAGATAACTGAAAATAAAAGTACAATGAAAATGCCTAACAGGTGGCATACTGTAAATAAACCGCTGAATGAAACTAGAAATTAGTTTGTTCTTCGAGCTGAGCGTAAACCTCTGAACTTAGTTCAATCTCCCTAGTATCTGACGAACATTCCAAGAAAACAAAGAGAAAGAAATGTCATCTGCGAACTTGTGCTCGGTATGTCCCCAAAAGAAATATGAAAGTGAATATGATAAAGGACAGTATATAAGTAAAATATGAATTTTAAGTGTTGTAAAAAATAGGTAAAAGTGTCTTTTAACATGAGTATGGTAATATCTCTTAAGCATGGTGTTATATAAAAGCATGACAATGTATGTAAACTTGATTACTCTATTTTAACGTGTTATTTGTAGTTCGGTAAAGAAGGTATGTGTGTATATACGAGAGTAGTCCGTGAAGCCATGGACCAACACCAGGTTTCATTCGAGGCCCCGTGAAGCCACATGACAACATCACATTGATTCATATTAGGTGATTGTTAGTGGACTCTCGTGCCACGATATATATTATTTACCAGACTACCCCTTATCCCCACATATGTTGATTTATAGTTAAAATTACAAGTTTTGATCAAATCCATGAATACAAAAGGTGATGTAAAAATGTCAAGTTTTCAAGATTGATTTCATGTTGTTATGTTGATTAGAAGGATTCATGCCAAGTGTATTCATGGTTTGAGTCAAGTTGTATCAAAAATAGATATTGGGTTCAGGTATACTCGTTGAGTTCATGTATACATGTCAAGTTTCAAGTAGATAGTTCATGTTTAATTTCGTGTTCAAATCAAGTTGGAATTTAAGTTCGAGTTCAATTTAGGTTCAACTTTAAGTCAATTTTTGATTCGAGTTCAATTTCTAATCATATCTTATTAAAATATTTAACTTTTGAAGATCTTAAATTCAGGAATGATCGGGCAACCGCTGCACGTGGACGGCAGAATTTGTGTCTTTTTCAAAGACAATTACCATTGATAATTCCTTTAATTTGCAGTGTTATCTAATCTGGATATTCAGGCACTCACTTTCTCCGGCTCCCCGAGGATCAAGAGATTTGACACCGCTTAACCCATAATTAATCTATGGTCCTTAAATATTTATTCAAATTCTTTATTATTTGTGTTTGCATGTTTTCATTTTTCGAGGAGTTTCGTGTAAAATGTTTTAGAAATAAACCTTAAGAATATTTTTGATAAAAACATGTTAATTAGAATGTCAAGAGTTTTTATTAAATGTATTTTAAATTTAGAGGTATTTTAGTGATAAAACATTGCTTTTAAAAGTTTATGGTATTTTTATGAAAAATCTATCTTTCGGAAACTTGAGAGTATTTTCTTAAATATTTTAATCTTTTGATTTAAGAGTATTGTATAAAAACTAGTTTTCACAAATTTGTTTTTCTTTGAAACTATGAATATATAATTTAAAGTATTTTCAATTTGCATTAACTTTGTTTTAAAAAGTCGTATTTTCTTTAAAACCGTATTTTATTCTTTTTGAGGCCGAATTCTCCGTGAGGAGTTCTGCATCTCACTCTACTATCCCTAGGATGTGTGATAATCTGCACTGTCCACAAACGGGTCCCCTAACGAGAGTTGTAAAGGCATAATTCCAAAAAAAAAGGTTTTCTATTAGAAATTCTGTATTTCAATGCTTGAGGTATTTTGTTCAAATACGATTCTAAAAATAAAGCTATAATTATATTATCGTGCTATGAGTCCCAATGTTTGCGTGAGTGGGGTAGTTCATTACCCCATACATGTTCAAGATTAACATAACATATGGACTCATTGATATGAGAAAAGGTTATGGTATTTATAGGTTAATTTGTATATGTTAACTAGTATGGTTTTCAATAATATTTTAACCATAAACCACCACAAAGATTAGCATGAGCACATTGTATTCATTAGCTATTTTATTTTCAAACTAAGAGTAATATTCATATGTCAAAGTTCAATGAATATGAACCATGGTTTGTAATGAATTATAACATAGAAATTTATATGTTTCTTGTTGGCAAGAAAATTTTAACAAACATATCAAGTTGTGCAACGAATATTTTCAATTTCTAATTTAACCTACTAATAAACATAGTAGGTGTTAATGAGAGAGGATGAACAAGAGAAAGGGATAAAGGTAGACTTAGCATAGTTATAAGTGATGAGGAGTGGAGACATGGAAAAAGAGAAGAGAGTATACAAGACGGAAAAGAAGAGAGGATGAGAGAACTTACCCATTTTGTGAATCGATATAACAATTGATTCACCGATTAACATCTTGAACGCAACCCGGGAGATGGCTTTACTTGGATTTAGAAGAAGATCTAGAGAGTAAGAAGAAGCCTCGGTTGGAAGAACCAAGACCGCAAAGCGACGGAGAAGGCGAGCTTGATCTATGACTTCCTTTGGCTATTTGCGGTGCTTCGACGTTCGTGAGCTTAGGTAAGAACTTCAAGAGTCTTTGAAAGAATTTTGAGTGAATTTTTAGAGTATGTCATAGGGAAAAAGTAAGGGGCTTCCATAAGTATTTATAGGAGAAAAGCAAAGAGAGATGATGTAAAAAATTGAATTAAAGGGTAATAAAAAGGATTTAATGGAGAAAATGAAGAGTTGTGAGCTTTAGCTTTGAATTGGGAATTTTTAAGTGTAAAAATGAACTGAGGGTAGGCAAAAGGACGCACGGGAAAGCACAAAGTAATATTGCCATGATCAAACCACCAGGGGCGATTTTTTGGAGGCCAAAGAGTGGGCTCGAGTCTTGGGGTTCATGCAGTGCATTCATCTAGGTATTTATATATCATTTTTATTTTTTAATTTATCTGCAACTCTTCATTTCTTCGTGTAATGCCCGTGCAACTCTTGGGCTTCCGAAAAGTTAAAAAGAAAAATTATCAAAATAATTGGGACTGATAGGATTCGAACACACAGGCTATGGGACAGCAGTGGAGAGTCTTAACCAATGGGCTACAAGCAGTTTCTTATTCATAAGTTATCAATAATAACTTATAACTCGAAACCGGAACAGAAATAGACTCTTTTATAAATATTGGATCAATAAAAGTTTATAGGAATTTTAGAGTCGTTACATCCTACCCACCTTAGAAAAAATTCCGTCCTCGAAATTTACACAAGCGGATGATACGGCCAAAGAAAAAAGATAGTTCCAAGAAAGATCAAGATGGCGATGAAAGATTATACATCCATTTCCGTCGTGTTGAGACATGATCATTAGAGAACAAGAAGAGATTCAAATAGATAGGATTCAAGAATGCAATCGCGTTCTATCGTCGCTCCACTAGTCGGTACTCTAATCGACACGAAGGTAACATTGGATGAAAGATTGTTGGATATAGTGCCCTCAAGGCTATTATTATGATCGCAAGTAGGTGATTATGATAATTGAGGGACGACCTATATAGGTATAATAGTCTTACTCGAGATGATAGTATGCTATCTGGTTTGTCTTCATCATTGATGAAGCCTGTAGGATTGTTGCTTGACGACCAGCATTATGATGGCGATCATTTATGTAAGAGCTGGGTTGTCCATTAGCACATCCTTAAATGTCCTTAGTCATGGGAATATCGAGATTGGGCATCAATATTCCGGAGTAGACTAATGTATACACTTCTAGACCCCGACAAAGGGCGGTGGGCGGTCTCACAAGCCATTGGTGTTGTGTCACCTAAGATAGTGTACAGGTGCTCACTGGAGGTGAGTATACTAGACGGACTCGCCGAGAACTTCTAGATGGTATTATATCTATCGTCGGATGGAAATTCTCAGGTGGCATGAGTACATGTTAGTCCTTTGACTTGAAATCGTCATTTGTCTCGTGTGAGTTCCCACTGTACTTTGATTACTACCCACCACGACTCAAAGGAGTCGTGCAAACAGGTTTTAGTTGGGTACAGTCCCGAGCCACATGGATGCAGTAGTCGACTGTCAGGGATTTGCCTTTCCTGGTATTAGGAGTCGATGTCGCGCTGTGTTCAATTGGCTATCACCAGAAATCCGTGGGCACGGTGGATGAGATTTACTGATAGTTGATCAGTAGTATCTCTATTGGTGATGAGCTTGACTCAGACATGACTTATCGGGTTAGTAGGGGTCTGACGTTATCCACCTCCTAGACCCGATATGCGATACTCTTTGACGAATAGACCGGACTGTACGAAGATTGTCACATTTAGGCTCAGTAGGGTAAGGACGCACTTGATTGTCGACCCCCCTTTCGACAAGTACCTAGGTAGCTGTTACGTACAGTTAGTGCCGCTGACGTGCTTGTGGTTAAACCCACTACCAGTGTATTGTCAAGTCTTTAGAGTCCTACACAGGGGGTTTTCCCAGTTCAGGCAACAAATGTAGGAGTCGTAAGTTGGTACGTGCAGGGGTCCAATTAAATACATGTACGCAATACACGGACTTTAATCGGACGGTTGATAATACTAGCCGGCTTAGGATTAAGACGGATTATTAAATCGGATTTTGATTTAATAATTTATATATGTATTTTGATAATATATTTTAGTATTATTGTTCACTATTTATTTTCTCTCTTTGGTGCTATCCGTATTTTTATACGAATACGCGTATATGTAGCGATACATATACCAGGTGAAGTATTCCGTATTTATATGGGAATGCTTCTAGAAGAAGGACACCTCATATTTGTTTTTTGTTTTAGAAAAACAAATTGAAAATGAGGTGGCATGAGCATGGTGATGAGGAATGGCTTGCATTTATTGTGTGCACTATTTTGATGCATGGTTGTAAAAGGATATACATGTAGCCATTCTCTTTTATCGTTATGAGAGTTTTAAGATGATGTTTTTTCTTCATTCCAAAAATAAGCTTCATGCTCCATGGTTGCTTCATGCTCACCATCTTATCATTTTTCTTCCTTCTCTTGCTCTCATGAGTTTGAGATAAAAAGAGAGAAAATTTTAGTGAAATATTCCTACATCACCGATCATCCACACCTCACCTAGCAAGTCTTGATCGTCGGTTGGAGCCTCCTCTAGATTCCCTCGGGTGGATAGTCTACGGCAAGGGTCATCGATTCTCAAGCGCGATCCTGGCAGCTATGAGCTTAGAGGAGTCTTTTGTTAGGAATATGTATGCCCTAGAGGCCATTATTGTATGATATAGTGGATGCTTGGACAAATATATAGAGGACTTTCTTGCTCGACATGATAGTATGATATCTGGTTGCCTTTTTCTTAACATGTTCACCGGTATTATTATACTGTCTCTCATATACATGTTGATAAAGCCCTTAGGATGTTTGCTTGACTACCAGGACTATGATGCAGATCATACTACTGGGACTTGTGTAGTCTACAAGCACATCTTTTAACAGTTCCTAGTCGAGGGAGTATCGAGACAGGGCATCGATATTCCAGAGTAGACTAGTGTGTACTATTCTTGACCCAGTAGGGCGATGGTTGATCCCATATCCATTGGTTTTTGACATCAAATATTTTACACAGGTGCTCATTAGAGAATGGGTACACTGAACATGACTTGCTGAGAACTCCTAGATGTTACTATACCTATCTTCAGATAGCAGTTCTCTGGTGACACTGGTACAGGTTAGTCTGTAGACCCGAAATCGTCATAGAGTCTTGTGTGGTTCCCACTGTGCTTTGATTTCCTCCCTACCACGGCTCAAAGGAGTCATGCAAACAGGTGGATTTTGGGTACAGTCTCGAGTCACATGGAGACAATGAGCGATAGGAGGGGTTTCGTCTCTCCCGGTATAGGGAGTTGATGTTGCGCTATGCTCGATTAACTATAATAGGAAGTCCCTGGCCAGGGCTGTTGATGATATTTACTGGTAAGAGTTATTAGTAGTTTCTCGTACCGTTATAGGCCACACATCGGCAAGACTTATCAAGTTATTAGGATCTGATGATTCCGGCCCCAGACTTGATATGCGACATATCAGACGAAGAGACTGAACTGTACGGTAAGTGTTACCTATAGGCTTCATGGGATTTTGGACAAGCTTGCTTGTTGATCTTCTAATCGCTTAATACATGGTTAGCCGTTACGTCCAGCTAGTACCTCTGACGGCTTGTGGGTAACTGATGTGATCCTTACCTACTGCTGGCGTATTGACGAGTTTTTAGAGTCCCACATAGAAGTTTCCTAGTTCAAGCGAAATGAAGTAGGGCACATATGCTGATATGTGCAGGAGCCTGATTAAATACGAGTATGTGCTACCGTATTCTAATCTGGCAGTTATTTGTTATTGGTTAGGTTATATGTGATATAACCGGATTATTGAATCATGTGCTGATTTGATAATGTGGTATACAGATAAATGATATTAGTAGGTTATATGTGATATAACCGGATTATTGAATCAAGTGTTGATTTGATAATGTGGTATACAGATAAATGATATTAGTAGGTTATATGTGATATAACCGGATTATTGAATCAAGTGTTGATTTAATAATATGATTTATATTTATATTTGATATAATTATATATTAACTAATATTATTGCTCACTAATTATTTGCTTATCTTTATATATATATATTAATTTATATGTGTGATGTATATATGAGAATAATGGAGGAAAGATGCCATAGGAGGGAATTTCCTCCTATGGCGTCGAGAAAACACACCCTCCATCGTTTTTTCCGACGATCGGAATGCATCATCTTCATCGTTATCTTCTAATATATCGGTAAACCAAATTTCATGTGATTCTACAACTTTTTCACCGTTGAATTAGTGGGTTCAAAATTAACGGTTTACCGACAATAGAACTTTTTACATTGCTAAATCAACGGTGAAAAAGTTGTAGAATCACATGAAATTTGGTGTACCCACATCTTCGATGACAACGATGAAGATGATGCATTCTGATCGTCGGAAAACACGATGGAGGGTGTGTTTTTTCGACGCCATAGGAGGAAATTCCCTCCTATGGCATCTTTCCTCCATTACTCTCTCTCTCTCTCTCTCTCTCTCTATATATATATATATATATATATATATATATATATATATATGAAGCATGGTTGATTTTCTATTTTTTTAGAAAATAGAAAAAGTGAAGTGAAAAATGGGGAGACTTTTGAGGGATGGGCAATGTATAGCTTTTATCATTAGTTTATTACTCTTGACTCACTATTCAAATATGGTTGCAATTTATTAATGTAATTTATACCATGCTTGAATAAGTGAGGTCAAGTGTGTAGCCATTCTACACTCATTCATTCTACACAACACGTGTGATTTTTCTCACTTGAGCTCATATGATGAGTTCTACTCTCTAGCTCTCTCAATCTTATTCCTCACCTCCTCCACGCTCAATCCCTTACATGAGTTATGAAACCTTGAGCTTGTAAGAAGCCTAGTGAGCAAACAAAACCTCTATTGCACCATCATATACTTGATTAGCAATTAAGTGTAGTGTGTTTCCTTCACTAAAGAGTTTAGTGAAGAGGTAGCTTGGATTAGCAGAGCTTCGGGTGGATCATTTTCGGCACGAAGATCGCAAAGGAAGCTCGATCCAACTTCAAGTGGAGCCTAGTGGAGTTGCATGGACTACTACACGGTGCTTGAGAAGAGAAAGACACGGTCTACAAAGATTGTAGCCTCTTTCTCTTACTATAGTTTTCTTTATATCAAGCTAAAACCCTAATCATCTAGTTTAGATTCTAGGTTAATGTTGATTAGCACCCCGAAATTTTTTAAAATGGCATGCTTGATGCTAGTAAAACCCAGTGGTGGTGCTAACAAACACTTTCATGGTATCAGAGCCAGGTTATAAGATTAGACAATGTTTGTAAAACTACGAAAATGAAACAAGTCCGAAACTGTAACCCCAAAAACCTCGTTTCTGTCAATTTTAAAACGGTATCTGAAATTTTTTTAAACAAGTGCAGAAGCTTACATGTGATGTAACTAGAAGACCAGAGAAACTCGAGACCCTAACTCCTATGTCTCACCGGCCAGAGTGCTATATTTCCCGGCCTCGCCAGCCAAACATGCCTCATTTTGTCTCGAGTTCCTTTGGTGTTCTGATGGCTTGGTGTTAGGGTTTCAGGTTATGTTTGATTAGCCCAAAATTGCATGTGATGTTAATTTTGTTAAGGGGCTAATACGGAGTGTTTCGTAGTTGTAATTTTTACATCGTTTTGGGTTTAAGTTTGATGTGTGATACAGTGGTTGGAATCCACATTAAATTAGTTTTGTGAAAACTAGTTTGATTGTAAATCTAGCATGTTAGTCTCTATTGATCGATTGCCATGAAGTTTCGATTCGGATCGAAACTCCTTCGCAATCGCGTATCGTACGCGAATACTCTCCAGATAACTTTACTAGGTAGCCACGCCCCATAGCCCCGACCAAGTGACTTTAGGAGAACCCCGTTGCTAAAAGCATCCACTCGGATGCTCGCGGCCACAGTGTTCCGCCTAAGTGCACTTGGTCAACGGCATCGGTGGTCCGGCAATCTAATAAAGTTCCCGAAAAGTATTCGATCGGGTAGTCAGGAATCTTGTTGAATTACCCGACTAAGTTATTGAAAAGTGTTTTCGATATGAGACTAAAATGAAAGGTTTATAGGGTTAGGCATGAAATTCGGAACATGAGATATTCTGGGTTTATAATGTCTTTAGAATGCGGATTCTAATTATTGTAGTTTTTCATTTCTTTTCTGCGACCGTAAATGTAATATGTAGTGTATCCCCGATCTCATTGCTATATGTCAACGGAATTTGGGATACGCATATTTAGTTATGTTGATGACATGTGATGTTATGTGTTGCTGTGATATGTTATATTGGATCGCCGTGAATGAATAGCCGAGGGGTTTTGCGTAAGATAAGAGTTTTTCAATTTTCATTCATGTAAAAAAATGTATGTAATATTGTTTTATTGAGACACTTCTGGGTTGAGGATGATGTCACTATTGATGAATATTATTTACTTTTCCACATTAGGATAGACCCAAGGCGAGGAGCACAAGTAACCGGGTTCTAGAGTCCAGTGGGAGGCTATCTCGAGGAGTCGAGACCGAGTCACCTAACTTTAGAATTGGCAGGGTTGCTTGCCACTCTCGTAGGGGTCTAGGGATATGGGTTTGGCTATTCATCACGACTGTGAAATCCGTGTTTTTCATTATTGGTTTAATTTAAAACATGGACCTCCTATTATATCCAATATTTCATATGTTGACTTCCGCTGCTGTGTTCTGTGATGTGATCATATAACTGCGTGAGACGAATGCTATATATATATATGATATATATAATAAACGTTATTTATGTTTTGCACCTTCTCTAGTCCAGCCCCCATTCTGCGGTTAGTTAAGTAACCTAACGGTGCATGACGGAGCCCTGTGGTGAATTCGGATGGCATAAGCTTATGTTCTATTTTCGGTTTTTTTCTCTGATGTTTAGGGAAACATAAATGATGTGACTTCATTAATGAGATTAATGAAAAGAAAAGAAACCTAAAGATGTTGTAGAATCGAAATTTTAAAATGGTTGCTCTAGTTTTTGCTTTGCATAGTGGTATTCCTTGATGAATATCCAACACCTTATTCGATGAGGAAAGAGCCGAGATCCCTTCACCGGGTGTGACCTTTTAAGAAAAACTAGCAAATGCTACAACCCACTCGGTTTTGTATTTATAGCTTCTCTAGTTCTTGCTTTGCATAGTGGTATTCCTTGATGAATATCCAGCACCTCATTCGATGAGGAAAGAGCCGAGATCCCTTCACCGGGAGTGACCTCTTTAGCAAAACTAGCAAAAGCTACAAAAAACACTTCTTTTCAAAACACTAGATTCTACAACGATATCAAGTTCATTACGTTAAAGGTTTTCTTCAAAACCAGTCGTAGCCCTCCGTCATTTCAAATAAGTACTATTTAGTATTCGTGCTGCGTTTGTTGGCCTGCGTCAAGGCCTAGTGTACGGTAACTGATTAGTGCTTATCTGCCGCATTTGATGCGATTGAATTAGGGTAGTCGTATGACCTTGTCGGCCTGCGTCAAGGGTCCTGCGGGTGGGTTTAATTCAATCACTAAATGAACGGGTTGAACTTGACTAGCGGCCTATGGTTTGTTGGCCTGCGTCAAGGTCATAGGACGCTAGGAGTAAAAACAATTATTAGGAATTTCAAGTGTTGAAATCTGCAATGAAATTGCATACCTTCTATGAGATAGTTGGATCCCGATACCCACTGCAAGTAAGTGTTACTCCTGGGAGAATTTTCCACTTTACAATTAGCCGATCCATTAGGTGTCTGAGAAAGGTGTTAACGGGGTGATGCCCCTACGGAAACGAGGTTATTTAATTAGTTCCAGGCGAAAGTATGGGGAGACTCCCTCAGAGTACCGATACCTGCCTGGCTGACTGATTGTCGAACTTGTAGGGTGTAATTAATCCCAGCTAATCTTACCTTTTATGGT
The DNA here is from genome assembly GCA_030015575.1 of Agapanthus africanus. NCBI lineage: Eukaryota > Viridiplantae > Streptophyta > Magnoliopsida > Asparagales > Amaryllidaceae > Agapanthus > Agapanthus africanus. The sequence goes on from JASDDO010000026.1 coordinate 139,038,850, forward strand.
TTGAAGGAAGATTTGATAAAAACAGTGGGAGCCATCCTGATTAGATAAGATAATAACAAATCTAATCTTGCAAAGAGCGCACGCTAATGTGTTTCCTTCTCTCTCTCTCTCCAGGTAGCGACCAATGGCACGCCTTAATCAAGATAATAATATGGATGTATTGACCGAACCCGCTTATTATGCTGAGCTGGGGAATGTTGGTTCCGCTCTATCTTATGATTGCCATAAGTCCGAGCAAGAAATAGTAGAATATTAGAATTCCCACGCCACCCGAGCAAAGAAAGAGCATGATGATCCATCTTCTTCGGGTGTGTTCGTTACCGAGAACTTTTTCTCAGTATGCTCTACGTCATGGGTATTGGATACTGGATCAGGATCCCACGTATGTAATTTGTTACATGGGCTAAAGAGAGGTAGAGAACTGGGAAAGGATGATAAGTCTCTAACAGTAGGGAATGTTGCAATTGTTGCAGCCAAAGCAGATGGCGAATATCACTTTGTATTACCAAGTGGTAATACAATGATTCTGAATGACTGTTATTACGTACTGAAGATGATGTGCAATATTATATCAGTGTCTTTATTACATAAAGAAGGATATAATTTTGTACTGGAGGATAATGTTATGAACATTTTTCTAAATCAAGTGTTGATTGGGTTTGGTACATTAAGTAATGGTATATACGTTCTAAATCAAACTACAGTTCTAAACGTACAGAACACACACAAGAGGAAAAGTTCAAAAATGAACGAAGCCTTCTTGTGGAATTGTAGAATAGGTCATATCAATGCGACAAGACTAGCTAAGTTGCATAAGATGGATATTTGAATCAGTTTGAATTCACATCTTATGAAACTTGCCAGTCATGTCTCAAAGGTAAAATGACCAAAACTCTGTTTACTGGACATGGAGAAAGAGCTATTGAACTCTTAGGACTGATACATAGTGATGTATGTGGTCCTATGTCTACACATGCCAGGAATAGTTCCTCATACTTCATTACATTCACTGATGATCTCTCAAGATATGGACATGTGTTCCTGATGAAACACAAATCTGAATCTTTTGAGAAATTCAAGGAATATAAGTGCGAAGTGGAGAACCAAACGGGTAAAAGTATTAAAATCCTATGATCCGATCAAGGAGGATAATACGTGAGTATGGAATTCTATGACTATTTAAAAGAGAATGGGATTCTCTCTCATTTTACTCCTCCATATACACCACAGCACAACAGAGTATCGGAGCGGAGGAATCACACCCTATTAGATATGGTGCGCTCTATGATGAGTGTTGCTGAGTTACCTATTTCCTTGTGGGGTCATGAACTTGAGACAACCGCAGACCTATTGAATATGGTTCCTGTAGGTCCACGGTAGCGCCCCGGCAGTCTAACAGACGTCAAATGCGGAACAAAAACTTTTTACAAACTGGCGCTATCGCGTACTATAACCCGGATCTGCCATTTAAGCTAAACTAACAAACTACAAAGCGGGTAGAAATGTTATACTGAACGATCCGAGTCCTTCGGTCTTCAACCATCATCCCACGCTTGTTGCGGCTGCTCCGATCTCCTGAATCTCCAGTCTTCTCGTCCAGGTGGCACTACGTCGACGGATCTTTAAACGGGCTCCCGCCTCTGAACCGAGGCAACTCGGTCGTCAAGTTTGCTAAAAGAGACGACCAAGATGTTGTAGAGAATGAATAGAACACTTTGTCTCGTTACGTCCAAAGCTATGGACGAACGGTTAATGAAGTTGCCTTTTGGATCGGGTGGAAATGTGAAATGAGTATCTATCAAATTTCCATACACTTAAACTCTCATATTTTTTCTCTCAAGCAACCATCACCCTCAGCAAGGGGTGGCCGGCCATATATAGATGGAGGAGGGTGAGTGTAGGAGGAGGGTGTGGTGATCACAACAATTAAAGAAAGAATGAGTCACAAATACACCTTGTATGAACTCATTGAATGAATTAATGAATCACTTAACCTTGTCATCAAAAACATTAAATGAACATTTAAAGCACAAATGAGTCACAAGCCACCTCATCATCCTAGTCACCTCTTCTAGAAACTTCTAGAACCTTCCACACTCATCCAAAGAAAAGATAAATCCGCATTTAACCGAATGTTAAATACGGGTGATAGAAAACTGGAAACTGGCAACTTCCAAAAGTGATCCTGAAACGGATTTCAGGATAACCCCGTATCAGTATAAACATACCCGCATTTGTATTATGACCGAATACAAATGCATCTGAGACAAAGATATTATATCTACACAGTATAATACTCGGATCCGGCTTAAACCAAAGCCGACCAGTATTATCTACCCGAAAAATGACACGTACGAAAACGCACGTGCATTTTCCGAACCCTGCCATAAAACCATACAGCCTCTACAACGTTTCGCCCGAACTTGGAAAACGGTCTGTGGGGGATTCTAATGACTCATCAACACACTGGCACTGGGTATAACCTCTAGCACGTCAGAGATACAAGCTGTACGTAACGGTTGCCTATGTATTGATTGGAAAGGAAGGTGACGAGCGAACTCATCCATAAACCCTACTGAGCCTAACAGTGACAATATACATGCAGTCCGGTCCATTTGTCTAAAGAGTATCGCATATCGAGTCTAGGTGGGTGGATAAAGTCAGACCCCTAATAACGCGATAAATCGTGTCGGCATGATGCCCATCACCATCTAAGAAACTACTGATCCAAATCAGTAATTCTCCACTATCTCGGCCAAGGATTTCTAGTGATGGGCACCCGTGCACTGCGCGACATCAACCCCCAATACCGGGAAAGACGAATCCCCGACGATCCGCTCACTGCCTCCATGTGGCTCGGGACTGTACCCAAAATAGACCTGTTTGCACGACTCCTTTAAGCCATAGTAGGGTAGAAATCAAAGCACAGTGGGAACTCACACGAGACAAATGACGATCTCAGGTCGACAAACTAACCTATACACATGTCACCAGGAAACTGTCATCTGACGATATGTATAATACCAACTAGCATGTTCCCGGCGAGTCCTGTCCAGTGTACTCATAACCTAATGAGCATCTGTATACATCTTAGGTGATCCAACTGACACCAGTGGCTTGTGAGACCGGCCACCGCCCCTCGTCGGGGTCTCGACTGTATACACTAGTCTACTCTGGAGTATCGATGCCCTGTCTCGAAACTCCCACGACTAGGGACACTTTAAGGATGTGCTTACAGACCCCAGCTCCCACTATATGATCGCCAACATACTGCTGGCAGTCAAGCAAGAATCCTATGGGCTCTATCAACATACAATAGAGAACTAAAGCATGCATATAATGATAAAGACAAACCAGATAGCATACTATCATCTCGAGCAAGACTGTCATATCGGTATAGGTCTTGTCTCAATCATTGCAATCACGTACCTGCGATCCAATAATTGACTTTGAGGACACTATCTCCAACAATCTCCTACTTGCACTTAAGGCTAATTATTGCAATGTCGCATACTCACAGCCCGTGTGATACCGAACATCCAACTCCTCTACTAATCAGTTTCACAAAGCTCGTTTGTAAAACTCTCGTGTTCGAGAAATAGCCTCATTGAGTGGATCTGCCCTGATGTTTCTTTCTATATCTCTCTAAATCTCAAGTTCGCGGAGAAAACCATCTCCCGAATTGAGTAATACCTATCTTAGAATATGTCTGAATATCTGATGGGACCTAGTTCATAAATGAACTCCAAATCCAAACTTCTTAGACTGTATCGATAACTGAACCTAATCAGTATCCAGCACCATGCCTCCCACAGCATCCTCTTGGACCAACTGTCCATAATATTGTCCCTCGTCAGAAGGAAAACTATGACTCTGACAATCACTCTGTCATCCATGTCACCTTGGAAGTCTGGAATGATAACCGTCTCCCGAAGGAGGCTGCTATTATTAAATCCTTAGAACATGCACTTATGTTCTAAAATTGTTTCCTTATGTTTCTTCAGGATTGGATTAATATAAACTTATTGTATCTTGTGCAAAAACAACATCTGGTGTGGTACTTGATATCTCATGATTGACTCAATTGCCTAAGCAAGTGATCTGCCAATCATGCACATCCCTCTCCCCTTTAGTCTGTAAGACACCTTTAGAGAAAGTGACTCCATCACCTGCAGGTACATTACCATGCCAGGAGTCATCTATTCTAAAATACTATTAGAATATTGTCAAAGTACCCACATTGGGAAAGTACCCAAATCTAGATCTAAAACCATAGATCTAGTAACCAGAATGTCTGATATTATATCCATATCCTGTCTGGAGAAATAACCGTGTGACGACCACAGTACAACTGATCGTAGTATAGGAATTTTACTCCCTACTCTGTGTATGTCATCCAAATACCAGGACATCACACCCTACTACCTTCTTAACAGATCCATCCCCTATTCTGATGAAATCAAACCCATGACTGTCACATCAAAATTAGATGATCTTATCTCCGCTATATCTGCTCAAGCCTATAAATAGACATAAGCTACTTGTCCACTATGCTTCCGCTGCTCCCACTGACTACGACAACCCTCTGGCAGAATAATATATACGTACACTTCTAAAGCTAGTTTAGAACGACGCTATACAGATCCTCCTGCCGGGTCTCATAGTTTGGAACAACAGTAGTGTCAAGTCTGGGTAAACAAGAACCTCCCTGTCACCGTCCTTGAGGCTACCGAAGTACCTCTCGGGTGTCTGAGGTTACCCACCATATCTGCGGAGTGGCTATTGGAATGTCAAACCTGATTGAATATATAGGTCCTATTAAATTTTCCGTAATCGTTTGCGGTTCTGGAATCACTTCCAGTTCTACCATACTCCCACTATTGTTTTCTGAAAAAATCCATTTTTACTAAAACTGTGACGAGTCAAGAATAATATCACTATTGATCTTCCAGATGGTAGAAAGTCAACCCTCGTCAAAGCCAGGGTCAACCCACAAACTGCCATTACAGAAATGTGCCTTGAGTTATCCAGTGTCTGGTTTTAAGCATAAGCTGGACAACTTCCCGTACCTTAACATCGTTAAGATATGAACTATTCTATATACAATATAGAAATAGAGGCACTAATTTAATTGGAACCATATTCAATCCATGCAGCTGTCTCCAGTGCATATCAACTTAATGGAGAGAGGCTAATCAGCATTACTCAACTTAGGAATACATCTAATTATGAGTAACCCGAAAGAGAAACAAGTTTCTCATAACCTTTACTATCAACTGAATACCTATCACAAGAATCTACATCTTCTATCTCTTCGAAGAATCCCGATACTTGCGATACTTGGTTCTCTACTTTATTCTTATACCCACAACTTCTCAAAACTTAGACATTGTATTTCTACGAAACACTTGTCTAAAAACTAGAGAAGTCACAAGTAAACAGAACATAGTACGAGGACCTACCCCTTTGTCCTGATGGACACTGGACAACATACAATACTCTGTATAAGTCCGCTGAGTTGAATAACTCAAAACCTGCGCATCGTAGGTTGAAAACTGTACCCAGGCGATTTCCTCAATTATCACCAATTACAACGAATTCCGATATAATGAGGATGATCACCTAATTCCCAATATCTTACTCCCACTCATCATCTGAAAAACCATACAGATATGAGAATGAAACCTGGTAAATACATACCCTGGATTAAGTATCTAATTGGGAAATCAGTTTTCTTTTAACAATGTACTGAAACATGAAAATGTTTCGTAGGGGTATCCTGGTATTCATAGCAATGCCTCTTCCATAATCCAATTCATGACTTCAAACGTATATTTCTCTGCCATCTCTCCAAATCCTTTTATTAGTCTTTATTCATTACCTTCTATACACCATCGTTAGGCTAAATGGTTTTCTTCCTTTCCTTACCGTTCGGCACCAGCCTATGGTTTGGAAGAAGACTATCTAGTAAGCATAATAGGCGTACTCTCCTAATCCTAGGAGTACTCGCAACTTGAGAGAAGGTGATGATAAAAGACAACTGAATAATATCTTATTCTTTTAAAGGTGAAATAGGGGTGGCGATGAAGTACGCGGTTTGGTCGTGAATGATAACAGTCGCAATTTACTTTGCCCTCTTTCTAATCCCTTTATTTTGTTTTTAGTTATTACCTTCTGTACACCCTACTTAGGCTAATTGGTTTTCTTCATTCCCTACCTTTCGGCACCAGCCTATGGTTTGGAATAAGATTATCCAATAAGCGGAATAGGTGTACTCTCCTAAACTAAGGAGCCCTCGCAACCTAAGAGAAGGTGATAAAAAAAGACAACTGAATAAACTAATTCTATTTCTCCTGAATCTGGATCCATCCTTGAAGAAGTCCTTCGAGTTTGTATATAACCATACGATGGATCTATCCAATGGAAGTGGATGTCCGTAGTAATAAGGGGTATTCTGAGAAATGCAAAGGGTAAAAGAAGGAGCGGCAATGACTTATGCAACTTTAGACAATCTAAAAGCCAGTATTTCAAGAAGGTTCGGTCAACTTGGTCACTGAGTCATAGTCTAGGGTCGGTCAAAGGTCGCTGCCAAAGAGAGAGAGAGAAAAGAAACACTCTGCGTGCACTATAACCTAGATCAGAATGGTTATCACTTTATCTAATCAGGAAACCTCCCACTGTAATTTCAAATTCTCCTCCAAACCTGAAAGAAGAATTAGTCGGGATCATCCGAAGAGTAAATCAACTCATCAGTGAGAATCGGGAACTATCATCGCATGATAACTTGATGGAAGCCACTCAAGTTATCACACTCCAGAAGGTATGCGCATGCCTGGCAAGTTTGTTGTATGTTTGAAACTCCCGATATGATTTTTGCCCCATGCTCTTATGACCTTGGCGTTGGTCAAAATATCATAAGTCACATGCCAAGTTCTACCCGTCACTATCCAGGTCAATTTGAACCCACCCGCACATGCCCCTAACGTTGGCCAAATGGCAGAACGACTGTCCCAAACTAACTCATCTATCTATGCAACAGATGAATACCCAGCAGCTACCAAACACTATGCCTTGGCGTTGGTCAAAATACATAGCTTGAATACTACTGAATACCCAAAAGAAATGACGGAGGGCTACGGCTAGTTTTTGGCGAAAAAACCTTTAACGTAATGAACTTGATCTCGTTGAAGGAACCTGATAGCATTTTATAAAAATATGTGACGAAAAACCTTATGCTAAAGAGGTCACTCCCGGTGAAGGGATCTCGGCTTTTTCCTTGTGGAATGAGGTGCAGGATATTCTAACTGAATACCGCGATGCAAAGCAACTTGTAATCAACTGTAGTAAAGTTATTACCCTGACGTAAACTTCTGCCCAAGGGGTCACTCCCGGTGAAGGGATCTCGGCCCTTGCCTCGTCGAATGAGGTGCAGGATATTCTAAACTGAATATCACTATGCAAAACAAAAGGAAACATCTTTGTAATAACAACTTTTTAAAATTTGTTCCAACAACATCAAATATATGTTTGTTTTATCCTTTCATTGATAAGAATCAATGCAGTCCTATCAATCAATCACACCAGAAAAGAACGAAAATAAAATGTACGTATATGCCATCCGCATTCGCCACTGGGTCCCGTCATCACCCGTTAGGTTACTTAACTAACGACAGAGCGAGGGCTGGACTAGCGCGGATGTAAAACATATACAACATCTAATAGTATATATACCAATATACAATAATCGCTCCAGGCGTGATAATATGCAACATTATAGAAAAAGTAATAAGTATCACAGAACAATACAGATAATCTGGGATCCCCGGGTTTCACAGAGCCGCTACTGAAACCCGAAGTTCTCCTGATCGTGTGGATAGCCTGTGCAATGAAATCTAGACCCCTACGGGTGCTGCAAGTTACCCGCCAAAACCTGAAGCGAGGTAGTCCCCCACAGCATAGTGAATGGAACACCCGGCACTTCACGGAATCCGGTAAATTGAGCACCCCTCCTTGGGTCAACCTGTACCCCCTACGAGTGCGGCGAATAGTCTGCCAATTCTAGAGTGAGGTCCCTCTGCCTCTCAAAGCCATGAGATAAGGACCCGTTGCCCTCCAGAACCCGGCTATCCATGCACTCCTTCGCGGGATAAACCTAGTACAGAATTAAAAATATGTACAACGAGTACATCGACCTCAACCCGGTTGTGCCGCAAAAGAATATTATACAAACAGGCAGTGACGGCAGTACACATGTTAGACGCTCGCCCCGCAATATCAAATGTACAAATAAATCCAAACTGTACTACCATTGCACACTGCTATCCACCACGACATATCTGCAACATCACAGCACAACACAGAACATCAACGCGAATGTCACGTTCGCAAACCCGCCTAAAAGAACTATAGCAATCAGATGCAGTTTACCGATCAAATGACATTCCCGGTCGGAGATATAATGTAAATACTGCATACTAACAAGTTTAAAATTTCGATCGACAAAAACTTCCCGAAGTGGGCCCCACGTACATCTGCTGTACAGTAAAAAAACTGGGCCCAAAAGAATATTACCAAAAACCACAATTTTCTCAGTGAAGCTCTCTGGAAAAAACTGGAGCACTGTTCCCACAAAGTCACCGCAGTTCCGCGGTCAAACCCTAGGTTTGACCGCGGATCCGCGGTGGTCATGTAGGATCACGTACCCAATTTTTCTCAGAATGCTTAGAAAACCAAGCACGCCTTTCTGTGATATGCAAAATTATTTTTAGGCCCTTTAAAAAATCGACAGAAACTTGTGTGCTGAAAATTGTGATTTCGGAAATTCCGTTCGATCAATCTTTTAAACGCGTTAGCACAAGTTAGTATGACTTAATGGTGAGGCTCTGATACCACTGTAAATCCACGGTAGCGCCCCGGCCGTCTAACAGACGCCAAATGCGGAACAAAAACTTTTTACAAACTGGCGCTATTGCGTACTATAACCCGGATCTGCCATTAAAGCTAAACTAACAAACTACAAAGTGGGTAGAAATGTTATACCGAACGATCCAAGTCCTTCGGTCTTCAACCATCATCCCACGCTTGTTGCGGCTGCTCCGATCTTCTGAATCTTTAGCCTTCTCGTCCAGGTGGCACCACGTCGACGGATCTTTAAACGGGCTCCCGCCTCTGAACCGAGACAACTCGGTCGTCAAGTTTGCTAAAAGAGACGACCAAGATGTTGTAGAGAATGAGTAGAACACTTTGTCTCGTTACGTCCAAAGCTATGGACGAACGGTTAATGAAGTTGCCTTTTGGATCGGGTGGAAATGTGAAATGAGTATCTATCAAATTTCCATACACTTAAACTCTCATCTTTTTTCTCTCAAGCAACCATCACCCTCACCAAGGGGTGGCCGGCCATATATAGATGGGGGGTGAGTGTAGGAGGAGGGAGTGGTGACCACAACAATTAAAGAAAGAATGAGTCACAAATACACCTTTTATGAACTCATTGAATGAATTAATGAATCACTTAATCTTGTCATCAAAAACATTAAATGAACATTTAAAGCACAAATGAGTCACAAGCCACCTCATCATCCTAGTCACCTCTTCTAGAAACTTTTAGAACCTTCCACACTCATCCAAAGAAAAGATAAATCCGCATTTAACCGAATATTAAATACGGGTGATAGAAAACTGGAAACTGACAACTTCCAAAAGTGATCCTGAAACGGATTTCAGAATAACCCCGTATCAGTATAAATATACCCGCATTTGTATTACGACCGAATACAAATGCATCTGAGACAAAGATATTATATCTACACAGTATAATACTCGGATCCGGCTTAAACCAAAGCCGACCAGTATTATCTGCCCGAAAAATGACACGTGCGAAAACGCACGTGCAATTTCCGAACCCTGCCATAAAACCATACGGCCTCTGCAACGTTTCGCCCGAACTTGGGAAACGGTCTGTGGGGGACTCTAATAACTCATCAACACACTGGCACTGGGTATAACCTCTAGCACGTCAGAGGTACAAGCTGTACGTAATGGTTGCCTATGTATTGATTGGAAGGGAAGCTGACGAGCGAACTCATCCATAAACCCTACTGAGCCTAACAGTGACAATATACATGCAGTCCGGTCCGTTCGTCTAAAGAGTATCGCATATCGAGTCTAGGGGGGTGGATAAAGTCAGACCCCTAATAACGCAATAAATCGTGTCGGCATGAAGCCCATCACCATCTGAGAAACTACTGATCCAAATCAGTAATTCTCCACTAGCTCGGCCGAGGATTTCTAGTGATGGCCACCCGTGCACTGCGCGACATCAACCCCCAATACCGGGAGAGACGAATCCCCGACGATCCGCTCACTGCCTCCATGTGGCTCGGGACTGTACCCAAAAATGACCTGTTTGCACGACTCCTTTGAGCCGTGGTAGGGTAGAAATCAAAGCACAGTGGGAACTCACACGAGATAAATGACGATCTCAGGTCGACAAACTAACCTGTACACATGTCACCAGGGAACTGCCATCTGAAGATATGTATAATATCAACTAGCATGTTCTCGGCGAGTCCTGTCCGGTGTACTCATAACCTAATAAGCATCTGTATACATCTTAGGTGATCCAACTGACACCAGTGGCTTGTGAGACCGGCCACCGCCCCTCGTCGGGGTCTCGATTGTATACACTAGTCTACTCTGGAGTATTGATGCCCTGTCTCGAAACTCCCATGATTAGGGACACTTTAAGGATGTGCTTACAGACCCCAGCTCCCACGTATATGATCGCCATCATACTGCTGGCAGTCAAGCAAGAATCCTATGGGCTCTATCAACATGCAATAGAGAACTAAAGCATGCATACGATGATAAAGACAAACCAGATAGTATACTATCATCTCGAGCAAGACTGTGATATCGGTATAGGTCCTGTCTCAATCATTGCAATCACGTACCTGCGATCCAATAATTGACTTTGAGGGCACTATCTCCAACAGTTCCCACCAAATCCGTGCCTACCACTCCATATAAGATATGGAAAGGAAAGAGACCGTGCCTTAATTATGTTAAGATATGGGGTTGTCCGGTGTTCAGTTGATAAAACTGCACATTGATATGACATTTTGTAATAAAAGATGTTTATTATAAATATGACACATATAGGGGTTTATCCGTAAAAATACTATTTTCATGTGTTTATATCTTATAATTAACATTATGAAGGGAAATGTAAGCATATAATATTCATGTAATATTTAGACTATTTAAATATGCTTACCTTATTAAATATCTTTGACCAATTCTCTTAAAACTAAAATATCATGACAAATGGTTAAGATAATATCTCAATAAAAACAAATTCTACTAATATCATTTATTGAGATAATTGTGCAAGAATTATATAATGACTGAAATCAAAGAAATCCGAGTTGAGATCAAATCTGCCGAAGATATTCAAGTAAATTGAAGAAACCAATTTTGGCAGAAACGGAGAGAAGATTTGCAAAGTCTAGATATTCAAAAGATCGCCAAGTGCTACAGAGATGAAGCCCCAGAAATTGGAGCCCAAGATCCCACCAACAAGCGGCAGATCCGCGGCCAAAACCCACTATTGGCGGCGAATCCGCGGCCTGTTAGGGAAGTTGGGATGTGAGATTTTTAGGTTGGGATCCTAACAGCTAGTTGCCTTATTAGGAAACTAAAGATTCTGGGTCTGCGACTATAAATAAGGACCGAGAGCCTCTTGGAAAAATTATCACACCGATGCGATCACGAAGTCCATGGCGGCTCAAGAATCCTGGTTGATCATAAACAGTTCATCTACCTCCTTAGAAGAGATCGAGAAGCAAACTAGCATTTTATAATCATTTTCTAAGGGAACAAAGTGTAATTGATCTTGTTGATTAATAAAGGTAGTTGTTTTCTTATTTTATTTCTTTTTAGTTCTTTAATATGATTCCTCTCTCTATCTTTTCTTTTCCCAACATGCGCGAGTAATTCTTTGCTTATTAGGGTTCGTAAGATTAGGGTAGATTAATGGATGATGAAGATCCTTAAACTCTTTTTACATCCTATAAAGTTTAAAAACTTTATCAAAAGAATAGTTAACATCCTAATTGGGCGCGCCATCAATTCATTGATAATCTCTACCACAATTAGAGATTAGATTAACAATTGTTTTGGTAAAGGCTAGACCTGAACGGAGATCCATGTCGAGATAGGGGTTAAGAGTGGGAACCCTTCTCACTCCAGAAACCCTAATCTACATGCATCACTGTCGATCTAGTTTTAAATCTATTAAAAGATAAAAAGAGTAATCTTTAATTAATCATCCATGACTACTAAATCTTAATGAACCCTACAAGCCCCCTTTTATATAAAACCTACATCCTTAGTTAATCTAGACCTATATTCTGCATCCGTGTTTAACGTAGATCTAGAACCTACTACCATTCTTCACCATTCTTTATTCTTCCTCCTTTCCTAATCAACACGCCTAAAGTAAGATTAAAAGATTCAACGTTTTCCTGAGGACGACCCGTACTCATCTCGGTCTAACTACACGCGACACCGTTCTGATTGCGGTTATAAGTACAAAAACAATTTTTCACATAAATCATCTAGCTTATGTGAAAACACAAAATCCGGACAAGCTCGATGTAAGGTCAGTTCTGTGCAAGTTTGTAGGATATCCCAAACATTCGTGAGGGTATATCTTCTACCGCACCGAGGAACTAAAGGTGTTTGTTTCTCGACATGCCACCTTTTTAGAAAAGGAATTTCTTGTGAAAGAAATTAGTGGTCATGAGGTAGAGCTGGAAGAAGTTCCAGCTACACAAACTACAACTGACAATTTGGTAGAATCGAAGGATTCAATAGTCCCCGACGAACCCCAGTCACTCCGCAGATCTAGTAGGGTTCCTCATCCATCTGAGAGATACTACGGTTTTCTCGAAGACAGTGGGAGCGAGGATTGCATCATCGAAGATGATGACCCAACTAGTTTCGAGCACGCCATCACAAATGAAGACTCTGTGAAATCGCTGGATGCTATGCAATCTGAGATGGAATCCATATACACCAACAAAGTATGGACTTTGGAAGTTGCTCCTGAAGAGGTAAAACCCATCGGGAGCAAGTGGATCTTTAAGAAGAAACTTGGTGTAGATGGAAAAGTGAAGACTTTCAAAGCTAGACTTGTAGCAAAAGGTTTCTTCAACGACCAGGTGTCGACTATGATGAAACATTTTCTCCTGTCGTCATGCTTAAGTCCATCAGGATCCTACTTGCCATTGCTGCATACCATGACTATGAAATCTGGCAAATGGACGTCAAGACCGCTTTTCTAAATGGTGATTTAGAAGAGAGCGTGTACATGACACAGCCAGAGGGCTTCGTAAACAGTGGGAGCAACGGAAGCGTGTGCAATCTGCTTAAATCAATCTACAGATTAAAGCAGGTATCACGGAGCTGGAACATCTGTTTTGATGAAGCTATCAAAGAGTTCAACTTCATAAAAAACGTAGATGAACCTTGTATATACAAAAAGGTTGTAGAGAGTAAGGTTGTCTTCCTCGTATTATACATGGATGACATACTCTTGATAGGAAACGTTTTTCCTATGCTATACTCGGACAAGCTTTTCTTAAAACATAAGTTCTCCATGAAAGATCTAGATGATGCCTCTTACATCCTCGGAATAAAGATCTATAGAGATAGATCTAAACGGATGTTGGGATTGTCCCAATTCAGGTACATTGACACCATACTAAAGAGGTTTAGTATGGAAGATTCTAAGCGTGGTAATTTACCCACTTGTTTAGGAATTACTCTCTCCAAAGAGATGTCTCCCAAGACTGATTTGGAGAGGGCTCGCATGCAAGGGATACCCTATGCTTCGGCAATCGGGTCAATCATATATGCGATGTTGTGTACTAGACTGGATGTAGCTTACTCGCTAGGTGTAGTGAGTAGGTATCAATCAGATCCTAGAGAAAACCACTGGACAACTGTGAAGAACATTCTTAAGTACTTGAGAAGGACTAAAGAAATGTTCTTGGTGTATGGTAACGGTGAACTCCAGGTGGAGTCCTTTACCGATTTGAGCTTCCAGAGTGCTAAGGACGACAGTAAGTCGGCCTCGGATTTTGTCTTTACCCTCAACGGAAGGGCGGTATGTTAGAAGAGTTCCAAGCAAGATACCGTAGCAGACTCGACGATGGAGGCTGAATACATCGTTGCCAATGATGCTGCCAAAGAGGTTGTCTGGATGAAAAAGTTCATAGCTGAACTTGGTGTGGTTCCATCCATTGAGCATCCAATACCTGTGTATTGTGATAATAATGGAGATGTGGCTTTATCCAAGGAACCCTGGTACCATCAGAGATCGAGACATATTCTTAGGCGGTATCACCTGATCCGGGAGATAGTAGATCGACGGGAGATCGAGGTCAGGAAAGTTGACACGAAGGACAACGTAGCGGATCCACTCACGAAGGCCCTCCCCCAAACGCAATTCGAGAGACTTTTTGGGATGTTGGGTATGAGATACTACAACAACTGGTCTCAGTACAAGTAGGAGATTGTTAGGACTATGTATGCCCTAAAGGCCATTATTATATGATATAATGGATACTTAGACATATATAGAGAGGACTTTCTTGTTCGGTATGATAGTATACTATCTGGTTGCCTTTATCTTAACATGTTCACTGGTATTATTATACTGTCTCTCATATACATGTTGATAAAGCCCTTAGGATGTTTGCTTCACTACCAGGACTATGATGCAGATCGTACTATTGGGACTTGTGTAGTCTACAAGCACATCCTTTAACAGTTCCTGGTCGAGGGAGTATCAAGACAGGGCATCGATATTCCAGAGTAGACTAGTGTGTACGTTTCTTGACCCAGTAGGGCGATATATCCATTGGTTTTTGACATCAAAGATTGTACACAGGTGCTCATTAGAGAATGGGTACACTGAACATGACTTGCTGAGAACTCCTAGATGTTACTATACCTATTGTCAGATAGCAGTTCTCTGGTGATACTGGTACAGATTAGTCTGTAGATCCGAAATCGTCATAGAGTATTGTGTGGTTTCCACTGTGCTTTGATTTCCTTCCTACCACGGCTCAAAGGAGTCGTGCAGGCAGGTGGATTTTAGGTACAGTCCCGAGTCACATGGAGGCAATGAGCGATAGGAAGGGTTTCGTCTCTCCCGGTATAGGGAGTTGATGTTGCACTCGATTGGCTATAACAGGAATTCCCTGGCCATGGCTGTTGATGAGATTTACTGGTAAGAGTTATCAGTAGTTTCTCGTACCGTTATAGGCCACACATCGGCATGACTTATCAAGTTATTGGGGTTTGACGATTCCACCCTCAGACTCGATATGTAATATATCAGACGAAGAGACCGGACTGTACGGTAAGTGTTACCTATATCCTTCATGGGAGTTTGGACAAGCTTGCTTGTTGATCTTCTAATCGCTCAATATTTGTGTAGCCGTTACGTCCAGCTAGTACCGCTGATAGCTTTTGGGTAACTGATGTGATCATTACCTACTGCTGGTGTATTGACGAGTCTTTAGAGTCCCACACAGAAGTTTCCTAGTTCAAGAGAAACGAAGTAGGGCACATTTTATGATATGTGCAGGGGCCTGATTAAATACGAGTATGTGATACCGTATTCTAATCTGGAAGTTATTTGTTATCGGTTAGATTATATGTGATATAACCGGATTATTGAATCAGATGTTGATTCGATAATGTGGTATACAGATAAATGATATTAGTAGGTTATATGTGATATAACCGGATTATTGAATCAAGTGTTGTTTTAATAATATGATATATATTTATATTTGATATAATTATATATTAACTAATATTATTACTCACTAATTATCTGCTTATCTTTATACATACATACATACATACATACATACATACATACATACATACATATATATATATATATATATATATATATATATATTATATGAAGCATGGTTGATTTTCTATTTTTTTAGAAAATAGAAAAAGTGAAGTGAAAAATAGGGAGACTTTTGAGGTATGGGCAAGGCATGGCTTTTATCATTAGTTTATTACTCTTAACTCTCTATTCAAGTATGGTTGTAATTTATTATTGCAATTTATTCCATGCTTGAATAAGTGAGGTCAAGTGTGTAGCCATTCTACACTCATTCATTCTACACAACACTTGTGATTTTTTCTCACTTGAACTCATATGATGAGTTCTAATCTCTAGCTCTTTCCATCTTATTCCTCACCTCCTCCAAGCTCAATCTCTCACATGAGTTGTGAAACCTTGAGCTTGTGAGAACCCTAGTGAGCAAGCAAAACCCCTACTTCACCATCCTACACTTGATTAGAAATTAAGTGTAGTGTGTTTCCTTCACTAAAGAGTTTAGTGAAGAGGTAGCTTGGATTAGTGGATCTTCGGGTGGATCATCTTCGGCACGAAGATCACAAAGGAAGCTCGATCCAACTTCAACTGGAGCTTAGTGGAGCCTAGTGGAGTCGCGTGGACTACTACACGGAGCTTAAGAAGAGAAGGACATGGTCTACAAAGGTTATAGCCTCTTTCTCTTACTATAGTTTTCTTTATATCAAGCTAAAACCCTAATCATCTAGTTTAGATTCTATGTTAGTGTTGATTAGCATCCCGAAATTTTTTTAAATGGCATGCTTGATACTAGTAAAACTCAGTGGTAGTGCTAACAAACACATTCATCTTCCTCAATTGGGTGGACATACGACAAAGGTTGTATTTTCTCAACCATTGCACTTTTAGTTAGCCAGTTTAGGTCTATGAATCCAATCTTGGGTATTACGGGCGTGTGTTATTCGCTAGAATTTTTTGTTTTCGCTTCCGCCCCAGCCACGGTTTCCACGTCACGGGTGCCAGACTCCAACATGGTATCAGAGCCACCCAAACACCCCAAACTAGTGTTAGACGATGTTTTAATTTCAAAACCGAAAACTCCGATTTCGAGACCCAGTCTCTGAACAGAAAACATTTTGGTCTCTAAAAAATTTTTAAACATGTGCCGAAGTTTACTCTAGACTAGATTGAGACACACAATGAAAACGAGAACATTCCCTCATGTTTGGACCGCCGAAATGATGTTTTGTCCGGGCTCACCTTTTTAATATTCAGATTTAGAGCTCATTTTCATGCTGTGTCTTGGGTTTTGTAAATTGGTATTTTTGGTTTTGTTTGATTTGCCCAGATTTCACTTTGTGTCATCTTAGCTTTGGGACAACTAGGGAGTTTTAAAAACTCGAAACTTTTGCATCGTCGGTATCTGAGAAATATGTGTTGCTGAACGTCGTCTAATTGCTATATGTTCATTTATACGGGGTTGCACACATTATGGCGTTGCTTGCTTCTACGGTTATATATATATATATATATCTGGTTATGGTTTGTGCGGATTGTCGTGTAGGATAGCCCTTAGTGCGATATTGATTATACAGTTTTGATTCAGTTTGTATATTCATTATTGCGGGACGAGCGTCCGACATGTGGACAGCCGTTTCTGCCATTATGTATATTCTCTAATTGGGACTCGACCAGGTTGCGTTCGCTGTCACCCTTGTACATATATTTCATATCTGTACTAGGATTACCCCGCGGAGGAGTGCTCGAACAGCCGGGTTCTAGAGGGCAACGGGCCTGCATCTCATAGCGTTGAGACCGGAGGGCCTTACTCTAGAATTGGCGGGCTATTCGCCGCACTCGTAGGGGGTATAGGATTGACCCGTGGAGGGGTGCACAATTCACCGGATTCTAGAAAGCGGAGGGTGACTGACTTACTTTGTTGAGGGCATGCCACCCAGTTTCTAGATTTGGCAGGTGGCTTGCCGCACTCGTAGAGGTCTAGGATCGATTTCTTACGAGCTATCCACATGACCGGGAAATATCACGTCTCATTTATAGCTCAAATGAAACGCGGGGCTCCTAGTTTTTCCGCCATTCTATATTGTTGTTTGCGTGCCTGTAATGATTTTTATCTGCCTGCGATATTGATATATATATATATTGTATATATTTAGAAGATGTTTCTATATGTTTTCAATCCATGCTAGTCATGCTCCACTCTGCTGGTAGTTAAGTAAGCTAACGGTGCATGACGGGGCCCCGTAGCGAATGCGGATGGCATATAAGTAGCATGTTATTTTGGTTGTTTCTTCTATGGCTTAGAAACTTAAAATGATGGGAACATATTATCTAAATAATGCAAGGAAAATAAACCTAAATGATGTTGTCGGAACCAATTTTTAAAACTACTCGGTTTTCTTCAAAACTCACAGTCGTATTCTCTTGCTTTCCATAGAGCTATTCGGTTAGGAATATTTTGCACCTCATTCTATGAGGGAAGAGCCTTGATCCCTTTGCGGGGAGTTCACTCTTAAGAAAAAGTTTATGCTACTAGTTTTAAAAAGCGGAGCTCAAACCACTCTATTTCAAAGCTACTCAAGTTCCTTCAACGATATAAAGTTCATTACGTTAAAGGTTTTTCGCCAAAAACCAGACGTAGCCTTCCGTCATTTCAGATTAGTATTGCTCAGAATTCATACTACGTATTTCGATCTTTAGTCGAGGAGAAGTGTTCGGTAGCTATGTAATGCTTTTCTGTTGCATGGTAATGTGATTGGTTAGGATAGTCATACGGTAGTTTTGATCTTTAGTCAGGTGTCGTGCGGGTAGGTCTAATGAAATCAGGATAATGACGGGTTGAACTTGACTAGGACCCTTTGGCATTTTGATCTTTAGTCAAGGCCACTTGGGTCCTAGGGGAAAGAACCATTTCGGGAGTTTCAAACATAAAGGAAACATGCCAAGTTTGTGCATACCTTCTGGAGTGTGATAATTTTGGTCGGCTTCCATCAAAGTTATCACACAATGATAGTTGGGTCCCGATTCCCACTGATGAGTATGTATTACTCCTCGGGAGATTTTTCACTTCACAATTAGCTAACCTATTAGGTGTCTAGAAAGTGTTAACGAGGTTATACCTCTGTGAAAACAGGGTTATTAATTGGGTCCGTGCAAAAGCACGGGGGACCTCCCTCGGAGTACCAACACTGGCATGGCTAAACGGTTAGCGAACTTGCATAGTGTATATGATCCCGATTAGTTCTCCTTTTAGGGTTTGAAGGAGAATTTGAGAAAACAGTGGAAGCTATCCTGATTAGATAAAGTGATAACCAATCTAATCTTGATAGAGTGCACGCTGAGTGTTTCTTTTCGCTCTGTTCATCCCGGAAAACTGCATTTCAATACCGCTCATTCATTATCATTTTTGTGATATATCGGTACAATTAACATGTGTCTGCTCAATAAATACAAATTACAGGTATTCGTGTCAAAAAACTGGAAACACACTCAAATGCACGGATACGACATTTGTGAGCCGACACTGCAACCGGAACAGAAAATCGATCAGTATTCAAAGAGTCTCTTTTTGCAACTTGCAAGTGCACATTTTTTATGCAAAATGGTCAAACACAATACAAGTATGAACACATTGTGATGCATGAACCTTGGTGGGGCTGCCTAGCACAAGTGGGCATATATAAATCATGACTTATGCAAGTGGAGAGGTACGTGGGTATGGGTCATGAGTGAAAGGAAAAGGTGTGATGTGATTTGAAGGTTATATTTCCCTCCAAAATCTACAGTGTACAACTTAAGCTTATATGGAAAATTCAAACAATACTAGTGAGATGATGGAGAGCACACATGATCACCACATAAAAACAAGCCACAAAATTCAACACAAAACCGGCGAGATACTCAAATAAACCGGCGCCGCCGGCCCCACATGCTCCAAAATGATTCAATTTTCTTTTGGTCATTACATCTTGTCACATAATCCTTATTTTATTATTTGTTTATTCTGATCTTGTGCCTATAAATACCAGAGCAGAGAAAGGAGAAAAGAGTATACTTTTGGCAATAGTTTAACACTTCATTCTATTTTCATTTTGTTTAGTTCTTGTACATAGTAGTTAGTTCACCTTGAATTCCTTACCTTCTCTTGATCTTGCAACCTCTTCATTGAGCTTGCAAGTTTAGGTTTTGGTTATTGAACTCATGGTTTGTATCTTGGATGTTGAAATTAATGAATCTTTCATTTGTGCACTTGGGTTCTTAGTTTTTCGATTTCTTTACCTACTTGCAATTTAATTTCATTCCATTTACTTACTTGCAATGTTGTGTTATTCCTTTTATGGCATCTCTTTTGCACTTTCTTTTGTTGTTGTGATGGTTTGTGAATAGTGATATTCTTAGGGAAAGAGAGTGGTTATGTAAGTTAAGGTTTTCTTTGCTCATTTCCTTTGCCCTATATTTGCTAATTGAACTCCGTCCAAATCTCACGCAAGTGTTCCGTTAGGCACCCTACCCTACCAAGGTATCGGTGATCCCTAACCGTGACCGGTTGTGTTTGGTTTGGCCGGAGGAGAAAGTCAAGAGACAAGAACGGACGGACAAGGGTCAATAAGATGGATTTCTCTAATACCGTGCTTAAGCACCCTAATCTACGTTGTTGTCAGTTACTCTAGCTTCAGTAGTCAAGTTCGGTACAAAAGAATGAGTACGGATTTCCCTAATTTACACTAACATATTTTTATCCCTAACAAGCTTATATTTTGCATATACAAACACTTAGGTTAGAATCGAACCGTTACGACCTTCGGCTTAACTTGTGAGAACAAAAACTTAAAACGCTCTATCTCCCTGCGGACGACCCGTACTCATCACGGCTAGCTACACACGACGCCTTCTTGATTGCAGTTAACTTTAACTTAATTCTACACGCGAAATATCTTTCAATCAAACGGTGCCGTTGCCGGGGAGACGGTAACGTTTTTATTCTTGTTATTTTGGGTCAATCTCTATATATCTTATGTATAAATCTAACACCATTCTGAAAAACAAACTAAAAATCGAAAAAATTTGAAAAAAAAACAAAACAAAAACTAACATTTCTAACCTTTTTGTTCTCTGTTATTTGGACCTGCTGACACTCTGAGACTAATTAGCAAAATTAAACTATAACATTGGGACACTAGTAGAACATTAGGACCACAGAAGAAAGTTGGAGCCTCAATTCAAACTTTCGGCTGGCAATTTCCTCAAATTTCTCGTCGCCGCCGGCCATTTCATCTCTGTTTGCTCCAAAAATTTGTTCTCTGCTCCATTGTTCTATTATTATCCAAATTTTATTGTTTTATTTTTATAATTTTGTGTGTGCAGGAGTTTGGGCACTTATATCTCTTTTTCGCACTAAATATCCGTTTTTCGGCATTTCCAGATTTTAAGGATTTGCGAACTGCGATCGTGCGGAGCAAAGTATACATTCAAAGCTAAGGTGATAGGGAAGTACAGTACCAAAGATCCAGGTAGTTTGACCCGCGCAAGCGAACTTTTCAATCTAATCGGATTAAATTCAACGGGGGTTTCTTAACCCAAAACCTATCGGTTCGTATTTCTTAAACACTTTCTTCTCAAATCCGACGCGCCCACTATTCTATTTTTGCAGGATTCTTTGCAAGTTCGCTGCCAAGAGCTAAAGTGAGTAACCCGTATTTGTTGCAGCGCCACGTTTAAACTTAAAAAAATGATTGTTTGATGTTTTGAACAAATTTTTTTTCATTGAATTGCGCATTGCATTCTTTAATACGGACTTAAAGGCAAGCGGACCCCACAACATACGATAAAAGATTTCATCATCTTTTCCATGGCCTACAAATCACGAAATTAAGCATAACGTTTACCCGCACAAATTTTTAAAGAAGAAACTAGACTTTAAAACTTTAAGGACATCGCGCTTATTAGGAGAAGTTAACTGTATTTAGAACACCACTTAACGGTATATCGTTCACGGGGTGACTAGGCAAAGTGTTCACGGTGAAACCGCCAAAAGAGAAAGGGCTATTCTAATTAAGGAATCTCGTCAAAGTGTTGGAAAACCTCCGCTTATCTCTGCACTTACCTGGCATCGTGATCAGTATATCTTGAGCCCGTTTCTAGACACAGTTTTACTTCAACAATCAAATTCTTGAGCAGGTCTAGTTGACCTAGGTGAACCCTAGACCGATTAGGTGTGTGGTATTTGTGTCGTGATTGTTTTTTTAAACCTTTTGTATGTATATTTTATTCTTTTGTTGATAACTAACATAATAAAAAAACATTAAAAAAATCCTCATAACCTTTTTCATCTCTTCTTCTCCCCTTTCATATCATGGGTACCCCGCATCGACCAACTCTTGTCGAACTTTGGTACCCTCAGCCAGATATTTCTTCATACGTCTCTTGTTTTGGTAGAACGCCAAACGATCCATCCATGCCAAAAATTTCTTTGAAAGATCAGATAGACGCTTCTAGGAACACCACTTGGACACCACAATCCACGTCATATCAACCTTTTCAAATTTTCACCCTTCTTCATATTGATATCCCTTCTGAGGGTAACGTGGTGACTCTTAAATCAATGTCTATTGATGAACGTATTGCACAATCCCGTAGCCAATCTTTCATGCATTTCACCACTCCGGATTCTTTAGGACAACAATTCCAACCATCTTCCTATCAAGTTGTTAATCCTAATCCTACCCATTTTATGCAGCCATTCGATTCCTATCAATCCTACCCGACTCTTACACCCTCAATAGACATCACTTCTGAACATCAATTTGGGAGTTTCGCGTATCCGAATGAATTTGAATCTTTTCCTGAAACCCCTTCACAACCCATGTCTAGTCTGGAACAATCGTTAGAAAAATTTCGGGTAGCTTCTTGCTGACAAATGGAGGAATTGAATGCATCCATGGCCGTCCACATACAACCTTATGAACCAGCAGCTAGTTCCAAACTAGCTCAAAATTTCCAAACGTATGATGTGGTAATAGAGCAATTTGATGATTTGAGTAGTGAAAATGCGCAATCTACCCTTCAAAATCAAGCCAACCCATTCCCAATTGATTTCTATAACTCTAGTTCTGAAAGTTTATCGAGTATCCCAACTGATTCACCAATCAAAGATAGAATGTTTAATGAGTTGTGCGACTACGTAGTGTTTGATTTACCCGATTGTGAAGGGTCATTTTCAAGTGAAACTGATACCACTCCCTTTGATCTATGCATCCCCAATCTAGAAATCCAACCGATTGAAATCAATGATTTTTATGAGGTGTTTGAGAAATTTTACTTTCACTTGAATGAGAATATTGACGCTGGGAATATTTTGGATGATGAACCCACAATTTTGAATGAGTTTTTCTCACCAGTTCATCATGTCCTTTCACTTCCGTGTGGGCATCATCCCGAACCGTTAATTGTTTTTCCCGAACTCCATATGCATCTGGAAATTGTTGATAATGAATGAATGGATGAGCTGAATTTTGAGGATAGCATTGAGGATGAAACAGTTTTACTTGATGAGTCAGATTTTCCAATTCATCATGTCCCTTTCATTGACTGTGCACACCCTCCTGAATGTTTAACCGATACCATTCCTCAATCACTTCCCTCCATCCTTTCCATCGTTCCCACTTTGCAAGACGTCATATTACCTTCATTTCTTACGTCTGGTTCACCAAGTTCGGTCGACCCATGTTTTCTCACGACTTGAGAGGTTTGACCCCATTTCTCGACATGTTGATAGGTTAGTACAATCCATTTTTTCACTTCGATCATTACAAATTGTACTAATTTATTCACTCCATTTCCATCCTCAAGTTCGTGTTCCATTTCTTTTTCCCCTCCTCCGTTCATCTCCTCTACCGAGACCGTATCCCGCTTCCATCCACACACGGTCTCATGTATTCTTCATTTCTTTCCTCTACGTATTCTTCCACCAACCCGGGCATTATCATGATAAATTTTTTTAATGGTTGGTGTTAACTTTTGGCCTGTGCAAGGCCTTGTATAGATTGATACTGTTCTTTCCCCTAACTCAGAACTTCACCGCTTAAACAGTGGAAACACTGTTTCACTTAAGTTTAGTGGGCATTTTTGGTGTATATATATTTTGTTTGCTTTTTCTTTCATACAAAAAAAGGGAGCGCCGACAATTTTGACCCCCTTGGTGTAGCATGACAGTGAGGGCACTGTCAAGTTTAAGTTTGGGGGTGTGCTCGGTAACCATCTTTATCTCTTGCATTCATTTGTACATTCGACATTTGCATACATATTCGAAAACCTATAAAAATCAGAAAATTTTCCAAAACATAAAAACTTTGGCGTCAAGTTAGCTAGTGGGAGAACTTAGATTCGAAATCCTGACAGTTTAGTTTGATAAGATAGGACCAACTAAATCCTATTTTTAAATTTTGAAAACCTGAAAGATAACGCTCCTTTAAGTTTAACCATAGCTAATATACGTCTTTGTATCACACTACACGTGTCGTGAGTTTTGAAAATTAGATGACAAGTCTGATATGTCTTAAAACTTTTTAAATTGATAAGTTATTTTTTTTAGGATCAAGCAGGTTTGTTCTGAAATAAGTAATATCAAGAATAGTTATAAAGTGAAGTGGATATAAAGGGATATTATTGAAGCCTTAATAGGAACTCATTCTGAAAAATAACCTATCTGGAACTTGATTGGAGTGATTACGCACATGATCCACACAAACACGTCTTTTATCCTGAAAAGAATTGAACAACTGGCTATATCTCTGTTCACATTAAATTATTATGATTTTCATGCCAAAGTGAGTCTTTTTGTTTTAGGGCCTAGGTAACTTGGGCAATTAAGTCCGCCGGGGTGTCTCTACACCTAATGCCCTAAAACCAACTGGTTTGGGTGCATTGGCCCAAAGCTCGGTAAGAAACCTAGAAAATCCAAATTAAAACAAAGTCAAGTAAGTGTTCTCTCCGAGTTAAAATTCCCAACGGATCTTTATGCGAGAATAATCTTGACATAAGACAAATTTTTATAAAAATATTTTTAACGGAGATATGAAAATTTTACTTTATGACAAAGACTGTTGCACGTTCACAAAAGTGTGTATGAACGAAAACGAGTAAAAGGTGGAGTGAAAAATAAGACCTAGTTTCTTGTTAAGGAAGATAGAAATTCTGAATTTGAAACCTAACTGGAAAACAAAACTTGAGAAAAACTTAACTCTTTATAAAACTTGTGTGATCCTTTTGAAGTTTTATCCGGTCTTTATTTCTTGACATGTTGACTCTAATCGAACTTTTTGAAACGTAACGACACTATTTGCACCGCACGTAAAGATGTATAGACTCTTAAGTTAAATAAAAAGAGAGGTGTGAAAAATAAGGTTCGATATTTCTAACTTAGGATAATAGAATTTCTAGCTTTCATACTAAACCCTAGGGTTAGAATCAACAGTTATTTCACAAAACTAGCTTGATGTGATTTTGTGGGTATAGTCCGCTGAAAACCCTCAGGAGACAAAACTCTTCCTACTAGGGACACCTAGAGGTTTAACGGCTTGTTGCACGAGCTCAGTGCAATCGCGTTCCCTGTGAAAATGAGGTTAGGATTTTGTTTTGTTCGGGACGAGCAAAAGATATGTTTGGGGGTATTTGTTCATCACGGAAAACTACATTTCAATACCGCTCATTCATTATCTTTTTTATGATATATCGGTACTATTAACCCATGTATGCTCAATAAATACAGATTACAAGTATTCGTGTCAAAACACTGGAAACGCACTTAAATGCACGGATACGACATTTGTAAGCCGACACTGCAACCGGAACAGAAAACCGATCAGTATTCAAAGAGTTTCTTTTTGCAATATGCAAGTGTACACATTTTTTTATGCAAAATGGTCAAACACGATATAAGTGTGAGCACATTGTGATGCATGAACTTTGGTGGGGCTGCCTAGCACAAGTGGGCACATATAAATCATGACTTGTGCAAGTGGAGAGGCAAGTGGGTATGGGTCATGAGTGAAAGGAAAAGGTGTGATGTGATTTGAAGGTTATATTTCCCTCCAAAATCTACAGTGTACAACTTAAGCTTATATGGAAAAATCAAACAATACTAATGAGATGATGGAGATCACACATGATCACCACACAAAAACGAGCCCCAAAAGTCAACACAAAACTGGCGAGATACTCAAATAAATCGGCGGCGCCGGCCCCACTTGCTCCAAAATGATTCAATTTTCTTATGGTCATTTCATCTTGGCACATCATCCTTATTTTATTGTTTGTATATTCTGATCTTATGCCTATAAATACCAAAGCAGAGAGAGGAGAAAAGAATATACTTTTGGCAATAGTTTAACACTTCATTCTATTTTCATTTTGTTTAGTTCTTGTACATAGTAGTTAGTTCACCTTGAGTTCCTTACCTTCTCCTAATCTTGCAACCTCTTCATTGATCTTGCAAGTTTAGGTTTTGGTTATTGAACTCATGGTTTGTATCTTGGATGTTGAAATTAATGAAGCTTTCATTTGTGCACTTGGGTTCTTAGTATTTCTATTTCTTTACTTATTTGCAATTTAATTTCATGCCATTTACTTACTTGCAATGTTGTGTTATTCTTTTTATGTCATCTCTTTTGCACTTTCTTTTGTTGTTGTGATGGTTTGTGAATAGTGATATTGTTAGGGAAAGAGAGTGGTTATGTAAGATAAGGTTTTCTTTGCTCATTTCCTTTGCCCGATATATGCTAATTGAACTCCATCCAAACCTCACGCAAGCGCTCCGTTAGGCACCCTACCCTACCAGGGTATCGGTGATCCCTAGCCATGACCGGTTGCGTTTGGTTTGGCCGGAGGCGAAAATCAAGAGACAAGAATGGACGGACAAGGGTCAATAAGCCGGATTTCACTAATACCGTGCTTAAGCACCCCAATCCACGTTGTTGCCAATTACTATAGCTTCAGTAGTCAAGTTCGGCACAAATGAATGAGTACGGATTTTCTTAACTTACATTAACCTATCTCTATCCCTAACAAGCTTATATTTTGCATATACAAACACTTAGGTTAGAATCAAACTGTTCCGACCTTCGGCTTAACTCGTGAGAACAAGAACTTAAAACGCTCCATCTCCCTGTGGACGACCCGTACTCATCACGGTTAGCTACCACTACTATAATAAGAGGTTACCCCTATGGCTACAGGAGTCCTTATGGGCAACTTTTTATTGCCCTTACGGATTAATCCGTAGGTCCCCATGGTTGCCCCTGCGGTGCCCTACGGATTAATTTAAAAATATTAAAACGTAATTTGTTATTTGGCCCTACGGAACCGTAAAAGAAAGCCCTATGGATTAATCCGTAGGGGCATATATGTGTTATTTATAAAAAAAATAAAGCCCAGAAATTTCCTCGTTGGCATAATTTCCTCGCTCTCACTCTCCCGCGTGCGTGTCGTCACCACCGCCCCCGCCTCATCGCCACCGCACTCCCATGCGCGCCTCGTCATCCCCGACATCACCGTCGACTTCCTCGTCGACGTTAGGAACTCTCTCGTCGCCGACTGCGTCGTCGACCAACCATCTCCGGTCTCCTCCATCGCCGTCTTAAGGTTAGTAAATTTCATATTTTAACTTCTAATTATGCATTTATTTCTGTTATTGTTGATTATTGTGTTGCTACTTGGGCTAGGGTTAGGGTTCAGTGTATGGTTAGGATTCGGTGCAGGAATAGGGTTAGGGTTAGGGTTAGGGTTCAGTTTAGGGTTAGGGTTCGGTTCAGTTAGGGTTAGGGTTAGGGTTAGGATTAATTAGTTGGGGTTAGGGTTAAGGTTCAGTTTAGGGTTAGGGTTCGGTTTAGGGTTAGGGTTCAATTTAGGGTTAGGGTTAGGATTCGGTTCAGTTAGGGTTAGGGTTCGGTTCAGTTAGTTGGGGTTAGGGTTAGGGTTCAGTTTAGGGTTAGGGTTTGGTTCAGGGTTAGGGTTAGAGGCTAGGGTTAATTTGGGTTAATTACGTAAAATAGATAGGGGTAATTGGGTTAATTAGTGATAATTTGAAAGGGTTAGGGTGTTGATTAGGGTTAATTTGGTTAATTTGGATAAATTGGGTTAAGTTTGGGTTAATTAGGGATAATTTGTGTTAGGGTAACGATTATGGTTAATTGGGGTTAATTAGGTTAATTTGGATTACTTAGGGTTAGGGTTTAGGGTGCACTAGTTCATTCAGTAGGATACTCGATGATAACGTAAACGTACAATTTTACTGTAAACGCAAGAAAAATTTACCTTAAACTAAAAAATTCGAACCCTTAATAACGAAACATAAACGTAAAACCTATTCAAGTTAAATGTTCAAGTTAAAACCAATATAGGATACTCGATGATAATATGAAACTTTCATATTCTCATCGATACTCATATATGAAAATCAAAGCGTGACTTAGTCCCCGTCTATCGGTTAACATACGTTCGTTGTTCGTCGTGACATAGAAATATACGAAGGCTGTTAAATATCGGACGGTATAGTTCTGTACTAACAACCGTCATGTAGTCTATGTGACGAGAAGATTCAATCGTATGATAACCGATAGATTTGTCCAGTGTGGACAAGTTAAGAATGTATAAAGAAAACACCTGCATTCACTTGTGTTTTCATTCGTTTCGAGTTATTTCGTCTGTACATTTCCGCTGGTTCTCCATGTACAAAGATAGATTAGATGTTCATTTTAACGTTGTTTCACAGCTTTGAAATGATTATCTATTCTATTACAGTGTACTCAAAGAACAGCGGGGAGGTGCTGCCGAAATTTACTCGAAACGGTTGAAAGCACAAGCGAATGGGTGTCTGATCTATACATTCTTAATAGGATAGAAGCCTTATCCCCGACAGCCGAAACATATACATATAACATGAATACACAACAAACGCACACACAGCACATACACACTAAACTTATATCGTTATGTATTTGTCGTAAAATTTATTTTGTTATATCCACGATCCGAACTTGTCTACATCATTAAAGAGTGATTCAAGATGTTTAGCTCAGTTTCCTAGTATGGAGGTTGCAAATTATAAAGGATTTGGTGTCCTTGGATACAGATTCGAAGTTAAGAACATAGAAACATCTAGAACCACTCAAAATTGTGGGATAGCGACGGTAGGATCGGACGGTAGGATTTATTATGGATACTTAAATTGTATACTTGGCATCCAATATCCCGAACGATCAAAACTGTTTTATATATTTCAGTGTACTTGGTACGATACATGAACCAATACGGATAAGTGGAGAAACAATCTCGGGACTCGGAAAGATGAATATTGACTGACCAGTATGAACACACTTCGATTTTACGGTCAGGACGATCCGTTTATCTTTCCGAACCAAGCGTTCCAAGTATACTACTCACAGTGTTTGAAGCATCCGGGATGGAGTGTCGTATGCCGTTGGAAACCCAGGGATATTTACGATGTCCCAGAGGACAGCGATGAGGATGAAGAAGAAAGAAGACTTAGAGTGCTCTGACTGTCTGTTTCAAAAGACGGGTTGTCTTCGGATGATCATGAAGTTACGTGGGTTAGAAATGATATCGATGATGAAATCCAAGTAGATGTGTCTAATGCGTCCATGAAATGAAAAAGGTTATCAGTAATATTATATTATTACTTCACATTTTACGATCTATACATATATAGCATGCATATATAATGATTGTCTAATGCGTCCACGAACCGTTTTATCTAGATTTGATGACGATGACGGAAGCAGCGAGGGGTGGCAGGAGCTCCAGCCGCGGCACCGGCAGAGCGGTTCTGCCGCCCAGAGAGCTACGTAGGGAGCTTCAGAAGGCCGGTCTTACACCCCGATCGGAGACCCCTTCGGATGCCTCTTTACGTGTGGACTTTGCCACACCTCCAGGTATATTGCACGCATATTCATTTTGAATGTAATATTATAGATATACATGCATATTTATGTCAAAATTACTTATATAGTCAATGTTCGATTGTCTAGCTGTTGGTGGTGCGTCCACATCAGGGACAGAGGCCACTCTCGCACCTCTAGGTATGTTTATATATCCTATAGTGCATGCATATTAATTTAGAATGCTATATCATAAATATACATACATTCTTTTTGCTTTTACGTACTTAAATAATCATTTTTTAATTGTCTAGCTGTAGGTGGTGCCTCCACATCTCGGGCAGAGGCCACCACCGCACCTGCGGGTAAGTTTATATATCCTATAGTATATACATATTGATTTAGAAAGTTATATTATTGATATACACAATCTTTTTGCAATTACTTATATGGTCAATGTTTGATTGTCTAATTATAGGTGGTGCATCCATGTCTGGTGCAGGGGCCACTCCCGTCACTTCCATACCCTCCGCTCAGTCTGTAGGTTAGTATGAATAAATATAAAATATTTATTCATTTTACATATACTTTAAGAATAAACATGAACTTCATGTAATTTTATCGATGTTTATTTTCTAGTTGGAGGGGATGCGTCCACGTCCGAGTCACCGGCTGTTCCTCACCGGAGAAACTATCGTCCCGCTCGTGCTGCTGCCCGGGCCCAGGCTCGTGCTTCTGTCGCCGGAGGTATATATCACACTTCAATTTTCGTTAAACCTTGATTTCTTAATACCACTTTGTCTTAATATTGATTGTCTTGATATTTCTTGTAGATGTAGGGCATCCCCATCCAGAGAGGGGGACTCGAGGCTCGAATCAGTCACACGGGCTGAGACCCGACAAAGCTAGGGGAGAGGCAGCATTCCCCATCTTCTTTACCCCTGATTATCGCTATACCGGCGATTATGCCGAGAGGTTCAGCCGGTATATAGGGGATGAGACCCGCCTCGTGAAGAAGTATCCACTTCACGTTGAGTGGGGCGACCAGCACCGGCGCTCATTTGCCCTCTTCTGGGATCAGGCTCGGGTATTAATATATATTTTCATTTGACCTATCCAATATATTTATTATTATTTAGCACTTGCAATTTAATAACATTGTTTTTTTTTTGTATTTCCAGTTGGATTATGACTTTCAGCCTGTACCCGACCCTGATCACCCTGAGAGAGTGCTCGATCATCAAGCTCTGTACCATGGCCTGATGAAGAACATGCAATCAAAGTTCCGATACAATAGGACCGAGCTGAAGATCAACTTCTATTCCCTGTGGATGGCGACCCTCGAGGCAGAGAGAGCGGCTCTCCTACTTACTCCGGCCTTTACGAGAGTCAATGTAGATACATGGCCTCTCTTGTGCCAATATTTCGACTCTCAGCGCAAACAGG
Source organism: Agapanthus africanus (assembly GCA_030015575.1). Classification (NCBI taxonomy): domain Eukaryota; kingdom Viridiplantae; phylum Streptophyta; class Magnoliopsida; order Asparagales; family Amaryllidaceae; genus Agapanthus; species Agapanthus africanus. The sequence goes on from JASDDO010000026.1 coordinate 139,070,119, forward strand.
CTTGTATTTTAAATGTAATTCATTGTTTAGTATATAATTTATTTTTTTGTGTTGCTTAATTGGAAAAATAAATCTGAATGTGTTATGCAGAAACAGGCCGATCAAAATAAAGAGAATAGGAAGTCGGCGGAGAGGGGTCGCCCCACTTATACAGGTGGTTCGAGGAATATTACTCGTGCCATAGAGGCATCGGTAAATTACAAAAGATCTACTGTGATATAATGTAATATTAAGAGTTATTTTATAATATATGTAAATTTTTTACGAATTGCAGAGGGCTCAGACCCTGGTGCAGGGTAGTACACCGAGCGTGCTGACCACGTATCTTGCCGTCCACGGCACCTCGACAGATCCCGCCATGGACGAGCTTCGATTCCCCGACACCGCTACCCAGGAGTATTGCGTAAGTGTTAATATTTATTCTAACAGGTTTGAATTTTTTTTTTTGAAAATTTCAAATTTAAATGATATACTTATATTTTACTGGTTAATATGGGTGTAGGAGCGGGTGGTGGAGTAGGCGAAGGCATCAGGGATCGATTTTACTGGACAGAACGATCCGATACTGCTGACCCCAGTCCTAGACACCGCACACGGAGGGCACCACGGAGGTTGGGAGAGAGGCCGGGGACTGGGTCCTAGCAGGACCCATATGAGGTTGGACTCTACTCCGGCGGTTACTTCCCCTACCTCTCGTGAGCGACGTCTAGAACAAGATGTTGCCACCTTTAAGACCACCGTCCAGGAGTTGAAGGAGATGATGGTATATATACTACTTAATAGTAAAATATTATATCATATCATAGATAGTAACATATCCAATATTAGTAGCCTGAGCTTATTTGGTTGTAGACTTATCTTTGATTAATCATACTTACATAGAACTGTCTAATTAAAATAAACTACAGTTTTCCAAACTAGATATCCAAATGAGGCCTAAGTCCCTAAGTATTCTTAGATTGGGGTTTCGCAATAACCTGATAATGATACGAATTCGACAAATACACAGTTCTTACTTGTTTATTACACACAAAAATGAATAGATGCGACAGGGTACTTCGGCTGCGGCCCCACATGTATCTCCTTCGGCTGCGGCTCCGCAAGCCACTACCTCGACAGCGGTTGCGCAGACCACTCCTGCAGCTCCACAGCCCGCTCAGACTCGCGCACAGTCCGCTCCTTCATTGGTCGAGTTTTTAACGATTCAGGGCTACACCGAGGAGCAGATGCGCCAGATTACGACGTTTATCAGAGGTAGAGGAGCTGAACCGAGCTAGGGTAGTTTTTTTTATATTTTAAGTATGTGTGTACTTATATGATACATATTGTATATATTTTGGACGATATTGGTGGTGTTTGCGTGTTCACGATGATTTAGATTGATATCGTATTCTGTTTGTTGATTTCTTTTATATATTATGCATGAGATGTTGATTATGAATACTGCGGTATTTGGTTATATGTTGTATATATTATTGTGCATAGGGCGAGGAAAAAACAGGAAGCCCTTTTTTATAAAAAAAACCCTGATATTTTGTCCCTACGGATTAATCCATAGGGCCATATGTTGCACTTACGGAGTAATCCGTAGGTCCATAGTTTGCCCCTACAAATTTATCCATAGGGATAAAATATCAGGATAACTGATATTTTGCCCCTATGGACTCAGTAATAGGCGTTACACTTGCCCCTACGAATATATCCATAGGGGCTTTTGTCTGTCCCTACGGATTACTCCGTAGGGGCCTAAAGATGGACCTACGAAGAAATCCGTAGGGGCTTATATATGGACCTACGAATAACTCTATAGGGGCATGTCTTTGCCCCTACGTATTTATCCGGAGGGGCAACTATTTTATTTTATAAACCAATAAATTAAATAAATATTTTGGCCCTATGGATTACACCGTAGGGGCATATGTCCATACGAAGTAAACCGTAGAGGCAATTATTAATCCGTAGGGGCATGTTCAGGGCGAAGACTTGCACCTGCGGCCTTTGCACCAGCGGCCTTTGCACCTACGGTGTATTTTTGTGCCCCTACGAATATATCCGTAGGGGCAGTGAGTTGCCCCCATGGATTTATCCGTAGGGCAACCCCTTGTTGTAGTTGTGTACACACGATGCCATCTTGATTGCGGTTAAATTTAAACTTAATACGACACGCGAAATCCATCTCAATCACTCTCTCTCTGGTACAGCGACCCATGAGTTACCTTAAAAACTCAAGAACCAAGTTAACCGAACTTTCTTACACCCTTGGGCTTTGGCTTGTCTTGATTCGCAACAAATTCGCATATATCCCAGCTACTCCTTTACCCTTTTCGTTTCTTCAGAACACGTCGTATTACTACGATGATCCATATTGCTTGGAACGGCCATCGTATAGTTACATACGAACTTGAACAAGTTACTTCAGTCAAGGATGGCCACAGGTTCGAGAGAAATTGAATAGGATTATTCGGTTGTCTCTTCCCTTTACCTTCTCTAATGTTGCGAGAACTCCTTGTATTAGGAGAGTACACCTATTACGCTTATTGGATAGTCTTTTTCCAAACCTCATGCTGGTGCCGAAAGGTAGGGAAGGAAGAAAATCAATTAGCTTATGTGCGGTGTGCAGAAGATAAGATATAGAGACATACAAAGGGATTGGAGTGAGGGCAAAGAAAATTGTGACTACCGTTATGAATCTGGATAATGGAAAAGGTATTACTAAGAATACCTGATGACCCCTTATGAAACATTTTCATGTTTCAGTATTTCTGTGTGCTTGTAAAAGAGAACTGTTTTCCTAATCAATCTTGACTCCAGGGTATGTATTTACCAGATTTGGATCTCACATCTGTACGGTGTTACAGATGATGAGTAGGAGTAGAATATTGGGAAATTGGCGATTTGATCCTCGATATCGAAATTCGTTGCAATTGGTGATATTGAATTAAATCGTCTGGCTTTTTCCTGACGGCAAATATTTGGTTTCGAATAACTGTTGTTATGCACCTAATTTTAAAATGAAATATCTGTATCTTTATTTTTATAAAGTGAGATATACATTTTGAAAATTGTGTTATAAACATTTACCTTTATCGGTTGAGGATAAGATAAGGTGTATTGAATAACAGTGTAAGACATTCTCGACCAAAATACAGTTTTCAATTTACAAAACATAGAATTTGAGTTAGTATACTCTTCGGACTTATACATGGAGATGTATGTTGTCTAGTGTTCTTCGGGACAAGGGGTTGGTACTCTTACTTCATTCAGGTTTACGTATGAATTCTCTGGTTTTAAATACGCATTCGTAGTAATGTAAGGTCCAAAGATTGTGAAAAGTTTGTAGATTTAAGAATAAAGTAGAGAACCATGCATTGAAAGTATCGAGATTCTTCGAGGTGATCAAAGATGTAGATACTTATGCTACGTATTCCATCATAGTAATATTGAGAACTTGATTCACTCGCAGGTTACTCATCCGTGGGTATGCTCCTTGAAGAGTAATGCTGTATTGGTCTTTTCCATTAGGTAAAATGCACTGGAAACAGATGCATGACATTTTGAATCTGGTTCCATCTAAATTAGTGCCTTGATTCTATATGGATATAGAATGGTTGCATATCTTGAGGTTGTTAAGATATGGAGTTATCCAGTTTCTGTTTAAAAGCAGAGTCCGAAATAACTCGAGGCAAGCTTCGGTAATCGCGGTTTGTGGATTATCCCAAGCATTCGCTAGGAATTTGTTTCTACCATTTTCAAGATCAATAGTTACATTGTTCTTGACTCGCCACCTTTTTATTAAAAGAATCTTTTTGCAAAAGGAACTATTGGGAGTGTGGTAGAAATGGAAGTGATTCCAGAACCACAAACGATTACCGAAAATTTAGGAGAAACCTGAGGATTCAATTGGACCTGACAAACCGTTAGCCACTCCACAGATATTAGTAGGTGTCTCGGCCGCCCGAGAGATACTTCGGTTTTCACATAGACGGTGACATGGAGGTCAGCATCATGGTGATGATGGCCCTACTAGTTATCAGCAGGTCATTGAAAATGGCAACTTACAACTGACTAGATGCTTTATATCCAAGATGGACTCTATGCACTTCAGCAAATTATGGATTTTAGACTTTGCCGGGTGCTCCTGAAGAGGTAAAACCCATTAGGAGCAAGTAGAACTTTTGAGATCTGTGCAGGTGGAAAGGTATTAACCTAATAAGGCTGGACTTGTTATAAATAGTTTTCATCAAATACCCATTGTGCTTTGATGTCACTTTTACTTCAGTGTCTATGCTGAAGTCTATATGGATATGATTTAGCGCTGATGCAGTTCATGGCTATGATATCTGGCAGGTGGCTGACTATAACGTCTTTCTAAATGGGAATTTTGGAAGTGAACCTGTATATGACTCTGGCAGAGGGTTATCATAGTCAGTGGGAGCAGCGGAAGGTGTGCAAGTTGCTTATGTCCATTTATAGATTGAAGCATGGATACCAGAGATAGATCATCTGTTTTGATGTGACAGTCAAAGTGATTAACTTCATCAAAACAAAAGATGAACCTAGTGAGAAGGATGTAGGGAGTACTGTCCTGGGATTTGGATGACATACTCCTGATAGGAAGTTATGTTCCTTTACTACAATCGGTCAAACTTTGGTTGTCACATAATGTTTTCTCCACGTTGGATATGGATAATATATCAGGAATTCTGGTGACTAGATCTAGATTTGGGAAGTGTCCCAATCCAGGTACTTAGACAACATTCTAAAAGTATTTTAGAATGGTCGACAACTAACGTGGTGGTGTACCCACAGGTGATGGAGTCACCCACTCTTAAAGGACGTCTTCTAGACTGATGAGGAGAGGGACTGACATGAATGACATATCATTTGCTTAGGCAACTGAGTCAATCATGCAAAATCTTGTACAACACCAGATATTGCTTTTGCACTAGCTGTAGTAAGCATATATTAATCCAATTCTATTGAAACATTGGGAAGAAGCAAAGAATATAATAGGATGTTCTTGGTATATGATCACGGCAGCCTCCTGTGGGAAGCGGTTACCGGTTCAGGCTTCCAAAGTGACCTGGATGATATAGATGCTGTCAGAGTTTTGAGTTTAGCCTCTTCTGAGGATCAGTGTATTGGATAGTGTTCCAATAGGGATACTGAGGTAATCATGGTGCAGGATGATGGTTATGACTCAACAGAGAATATAGCCTAATAAGTTTGTTGGATAGGAGTTGTTCATTGATGAACTTGGTCCCATCAAGTATTCAGACAAATTCTTGAGGCGGAGTATCGCTCAGTTTAGGAGATTACTGATCTCCAAAAAGTTGAGATATAGAGAGATGAAGTTGGAATATTATAGCGGATCCACTCACAGAGGATATTTCTCAAACACATTATGTTTCACAAATATAGTTTGCGAAACTGATCAGTAGAGAAGTTAGGTATTCGGTAGAACACGAGCTGTGGGTACGCAATACCGCAATAATTGACCTTAAGTGCAAGTGGGAGATTGTTGGATATAGTGCCCTCAAGGCTATTATTATGATTGCAAGTAGGTGATTATGATAATTGAGGGAGGACCTATACAAGTATAACAGTCTTACTCGAGATGATAGTATGCTATCTGGTTTGTCTTCATCATTGATGAAGCCCGTAGAATTGTTGCTTGATGACCAGCATTATGATGAAATCATATATGCGAGAGCTGGGTTGTCCATAAGCACATCCTCAAATGTGCCTATTCATGGGAATATCAAGATTGGGTATCGATATTCCGAAGTAGACTAGTGTATACGCTTATAGACCCCGACGAGGGGCGGTGGCCGGTCTCACAAGCCATTAGTGTTATGTCCCCTAAGATAGTGTACAGGTGCTCACTGGAGGTGAGCACACTGGACGTACTCACCGAGAACTTCTAGATGGTATTATATCTATCGTCAGATGGAAGTTCTTAGGTGGCATGAGTACAGGTTAGTCCTTTGACCTGAAGTCGTCATTTATCTCCTGTGAGTTCCCACTGTACTTTGATTACTACCCTACCACGGCTCGAAGGAGTCATGTAAATAAGTTTTAGTTGGGTACAGTCCCGAGCCATATAGAGGCAGTGGTCGACTGTCAGGGATTTGTCTCTCCCGGTATTAGGAGTCGATGTCGTGCTGTATTCAGTTGGCTATCACCAGAAATCCATGACCACGGTGGATGAGATTTACTGATAGTTGATCAGTAGTATCTCTATTGGTGATGAGCTTGACTCAGACACGACTTATCAGGTTAGTAGGGGTCTGATGTTATCCACCCCCTAGACCCGATATGTGATACTCTTTGATGAAGAGATCGGACTTTACAGAGATTGTCACATTCAGGCTCAGTAGGGTAAGGACACCCTTGATTGTCGACCCCTCTTTCGACAAGTACCTGGGTAGCCGTTACGTACAGCTAGTGCCGCTGACGTGCTTGTGGTTAAACCCACTACCAGCGTATTGTCGAGTCTTTAGAGTCCCACACAGAGGGTTTTCCCAGTTCAGGCGACAGATGTAGGAGCCGTACGTTGGTACTTGCAGGGGTCCAATTAAATACATGTACACAATACACGGACTTTAATCGGACTGTTGATAATACTACCCGGCTTAGGATTAAGCCGGATTATTAAATCAGGTTTTGATTTAATAATTTGTATATGTATTTTGATACATATAATTTAGTATTATTGTTCACAATTTATTTTCTCTATTTGGTACTATCCGTATTTTTATACGGATACGCGTATATGTAGCGATACATATACCAGGTGAAGTATTCCGTATTTATACGGGATTGCTTCTAGAAGAAGGACACCTTATATTTGTTTTTCTATTTAGAAAAAAAAATTGAAAATGAGGTGGCATGAGCATGGTGATGAGGAATGGCTTGTATTTATTGTGTGCACTATTTTGATGCATGGTTGTAAAAGGATATACATGTAGCCATTCTCTTTTATCGTTATAAGAGTTTTTGGATGATGTTTTTTCTTCATTCCTAAAATAAGCTTTATGCTCCATGGTTGCTTCAGGCTCACCATCATCTCCTTCTTCTTCCTTCTCTTGCTCTCATAGGCTTGAGATAAAAAAAGAGAAAAATTTAGTGAAGTATTCCTACATCACCGACCATCAACACCTAACAAGTCTGGATCGTCGGTTAGAGCCTCCTCCGGATTCCCTCAGGTAGATCGTCTTCGATTCTCAAGCGCGATCCCGGCGACTACGAGCTTTGAAAGGTCTTCCACAATTTGGTGGACACGCGACAAAAGTTGTATTTTCTCAACCATTGCACTTTTAGTTAACTAGTTTAGGTCTATGGATCCAATCCTGGATATTACGGGTGTGCGGTGTTCGCTAGAATTTTACGTTTTCGCTTCCGCTTCGGCCGCGGTTTCCGCGGCGCGGGCGCCGGACTCCAACAAAGAGTTGGCCAAGAAATAGAATGAGGAACGCACATGAATTTAGGAATTCAAGAAATCAAGAAATCTTCTAATGAAGGAAACGAGATAGATTCAAGAATGGTGAGTCATTACAGTCTGCCCTCCTTAAAAGTATTTCGTCCTTGAAATTTTCTCGAAGCGTACGTTGCAACAAACATGGGCAAGCTAAGGATAAAGTCGTGTGGGACCACTAGTGTCATACCTAAGTTGCGTGGGAAAAATCGAGTAGAAGAAGAAATAGAAGAATGTAAGGATTTGAAATGGCTAAAAAATGGAAGGGCATTTACCAGTGTTATCCTGACCCATAACTTCGGCCTCTATGGTCGACATATTGAGAGCCAAGCATTTTGGCGCGTTTCTTTGTGCTTGATGGTATGCTCTTTGCTGAGGTAGTAAGGGTGGTCTGCGTGGAGGTGGAGCAAGGAGGACTAAACGAAGTGCAGGATCTTGTATGGTCGTTCTTGCTGTTGGGTCTAAGCGAGCTCTGTACTGTAGGCATGTTCCTAAAGAGTGTGTCGACGATCAACAAACGAGACAGAGTCCATTAACTCGTTGGCAGTCCTTTATCTGATGTCCCGGCCTCTTACAGTAATGGCAGACATTTGAACTATTATTAGGAAACGATTCTACTGGTTTCTTGGGTGGTGCTGTGAAAACTGGCCTTGAAGAGGCTCCTCCAGTAATCTGGTTGACTGGACATTTTACTCCAACTGACTATGTCCTTACTTTTTTCTTAGTATAATGACAGGCTGCCTTCAAAGAAGCCTCAGCACGAACTATTCCTTGGTGAAAGAGAGCAGCCTTCTCTTGATGTCCTTCAACTAAGCTCTTGATTTCCTCCAGAAGTGCTATTAGTTCTGTAAGTATATCCGCAACAGTGGGTGGTGGAGATGGTGGAGCATTTTGAATAACGTTGATATGTTCTGAGGAAGACATCACCTTGGATAGATAAAAGATGGATTAGGATGGATTCAAGGGAATTTGGGATGAAATGAAAGTTAAAGTTGTTGAATTTCATAACTCTTGTGATATATTGCTTATGACATCCATGCAGAACAGGCCTACATGGGCCACCAATAAAACATGTCATGCTCCGGTTCCCAAAAAGTCGAAAGCAGGCACGTGACAAGCCCGCAACGTATTTATTCCGAGAAGGTCATTTCCCGCAATAAATACGCTAAGTGTTTATAAGCAATATAACATATAAGAAAATTTGACAAGTAAAATAAAACTCCAGCAACTTTATTTACGTTCAACTTCCACAAAGTTTTGATACAAGATAACTGAAAATAAAAGTTCAATGAAAATGCCTAACAGGTGGCATACTGAAAATAAACTGTAGAACAAAACTTGAAGTTAGTCTGTGCTTCGAGCTGAGTGTAAACCTCTGAACTTGGTTCAATCTCCCCAGTATCTGATGAACATTCCAAGAAAACAAAAAGAAAGGAATTTCGTAAGCGAACTAGCGCTCGGTAAGTCCCTAAAGAAATATGAAAGTGAATATGATAAAGAACAACATATAAGTAGAAAATGAATTTTCAGTGTTGTAACAAATAGGTAGAAGTCTCTTTTAAACGTGAGTATGGTAATATCTCTTAAGCATGGCTTTACATAAAAGCATGACAATGTATGTAAACTTGATTACTCTATTCTAACGTGTTATTTGTAATTCGGTAAAGAAGGTATGAGTGTATATACGAGAGAAGTCCGTGAAGCTACGGACCAACAACACATTTCGTTCAAGACCCCGTGAAGCCACGGGACAACGGCACATTAATTCATGTTAGGTAATTTTTAGTGGACTCTCATGCCACGAATTACATTCTTTACCAAACTACCCCTTATCCCCACGTATATTGATTTATAGTTAAAGTTATAAGTCTTGTTCAAATCCATGAATACAAAAGATGATGTAAAAATGTCAGGTTTTCAAGATTGATTTCATGTTGTCATGTTGATTGCAAGGATTCATGTCAAGTGTATTCATGATTCGAGTCAAGTTGTATCAAGTGTAGATATTGGGTTCAGGTATACTCGTTGAGTTCATGTGTACATGTCGAGTTTCAAGTAGATAGTTCATGTTCAATTTCGTGTTCAAGTCAAGTTGGAATTTAAGTTCGAGTTCAATTTAGGTTCAACTTTAAGTCAATTTGTGTTCGAGTTCAAGTTCTAATCATATCTTATTAAAAGATTTAACTTTTGAAGATCTTAAGTTTAGGAATAATCGGGCAACCGCTGCATATGGACGGCAGGATTTGTGTCTTTTTCAAAGACGATTACCATTGATAATTCCTTTAATTTGCAGTGTTATCTAACCTGGATAGGCAAGCATTCATTTTCTCCGACTCTCCGAGGCTCAAGAGATTTGATACACTTAACCCATGATTAATCTAAGATCCTTAAATATTTATTCAAGTTGTTTATTATTTGTATTTGCATGTTTACATTTCTCGAGGGGGTTTCATGTAATATGTTTTAAAATTAAACCTCGAGAGTATTTTTGATAAAAACATGTTAATTAGAATGTCAAGAGTTTTTATAAAATGTATTTTAAATTTAGAAGTATTTTAGTGATAAAACCTATCTTTTGGAAACTTGAGAGTATTTTCTTAAAAACTTTAATCTTTTCATATTAGAGTATTGTATAAAAACTAGTTTTCACAAATTTGTTTTTCTTTGAAACTATGAATATATAATTTAAAGTATTTTCAATTTGCTTTAACTTTGTTTTTAAAAGTCGTACTTTCTTTACAACCGTATTTTATTCCTTTTAAGGCCGAATTCTCCATGAGGAGTTTTGCATCTCTCTTTAGTATCCCAAGGATGTGTGCTAATCCGCACTATTCACAAATGGGTCCCTTAACGAGGGTTGTAGAGGCGTAATTCCAAAAGAAATAGTTTTCTACTAAAAATTAATTGTTTCAATGCTTCAGGTATTTTATTGAAATACGATTCTAAAAATAATGCTATAATTATATTATCATGTTCTGAGTTCTAATGTGTGCATGAGTGGGGGAGGTCATTACCCCGTGCATATTCAAGATTAACATAATATATGAAGTAGCATTGATATGAGAAAAAGTTATGGTATTTATTGGTTAACTTGTATATGTTAACTAGTATGGTTTTCTATAATATTTTAATCATAAACCACCACAAAAATTAGCATAAGCACATGGTATTCATTAGCTATTGTATTTTCAAACCAAGAGTAATATTTATATGTCAAAGTTCAATGAATATGAACCATGGTTTGCAATGAAATATAGCATAGTAATTTATATGTTTCTTGTTGGCATGAAAATTTTAACGAACATATCAAGTTGTGCAATAAATATTTTCAATTTCCAATTTAACCTACTAATAACTGTATTAGGTCTTGATGAGAGAGGGTGAACAAGAGAGAGGGATCAAGGTGGACTTACTATAGTTACAAGTGATGAGGAGTGGCGACGTGGAAAAAGAGAAGAAGAGAGTATACAAAAGGGAAAAGAAGAGAGGATGGGAGGACTTACCTATTTTGTGAATCGATATAACAATCGATTCACCGATTAACTTCTTGAACGCAACCCGTGAGATGGCTTCATTTGGATTTGGAAGAAGATCTAGAGAGTAAGAAGAAGTCTCGGTTGAAAGAACCGAGACCGCAAAGCGACGGAGAAGGTGAGCTTGATCTACGACTTCCTTTGGCTATTTGTGGTGCTTCGACGTTCGTGAACTTAGGTAAGATCTTCATGAGCCTTTGAAGGAATTTTGAGAGAATTTTCAGAGTATGTCATAGGGAAAAAGTAAGGGGCTGCCATAGGTATTTATAGGAGAAAAGCATAGAGAGATGATGTAAAAAATTGAATTAAAGAGTAATAAAAAGGATTTAATGGAGAAAATGAAGAGTTCTGAGCTCACGGTTTGAATTGGGAATTTTATAGTGTAAAAATGAACTGAGGATAGGCAAAAGGACGCACAGGAAATGCATAAAGATATATTGCCATGATCAAGTCTCCAGGGGCGGTTTTCTGGCGACCAAAGAGTGGGCTCGAGTCATGGGTTCATGCAGTGCATTCATCTAGGTATTTATATATCATTTATATTGTTTGATTTATCTGCAACTCTTCGTTTCTCCGTGTAATACCCGTGCAACTCTTGGGGTTCCGAAAAGTTAAAAAGAAAACGTATTAAAATAATTGGGACTAATGGCATTCGAAAACGCAGGCTATGGGACAGCAGTGAAGAGTCTTAACTAATGGGCTACAAGCAGTTTCTTGTTCATAACATATCAATAATAACTTATAACTCGAAACCGGAACAGAAATACACTTTTTTATTAACATTGGATCAACAAAAGTGTATAGGAATTTTAGGGTCGTTACATCCTACCCACTTTAGAAAAAATTTCGTTTTCGAAATTTACACAAGGAGAAGATGCAACCAAAGAAAAAAGATAGTTACAAGAAAGATCGATATGGCGATGAAATATTATACATCCATTTTTGTCGCGTTGAGACATGATCATTGGGGAACAAGAAGAGATTCAAAGAGATCGGATTCGAGAATGCAGTCACGTTCCGTCGTCGCTCCACCAGTCGGTACTTTAATCGACATGAAAGTAACATTGGATGGAAGAGATGGCCAAGAGATGAGAGGAGAAACACACATGAATTTAGAAATTCAAGAAATCAAGAAATGGTCTAATGAAGGAAGCGAGATAGATTCAAGAATGGTGAGTTCTTACATAGGCTAAGTAGGGGTTTGGACGAGCTTTCTTGTCGACCTTCCTTTCGCTCAATACCTAGGTAGCCGTTACATACAGTTAGTGTCGCTGACGTGCTTATGGTTAAACCCATTGCCGGCGTATTGTCGAGTCTTTAAAGTCACACACTTAGGTTTTTCTGACTCTAGCGATATGATGTAGATGTGTGTATTGTATACGTACCGAGGTTCGATTAAAACTATTGTAATTAGTGCACTGACGGTAATCGGACTTTTGGATATACTAGCCGGTTTTTTTGGAAAGACGGATATTAAATATAGTGTTGATTTAATATAATAATACATGTATTCGATATATGTATTTACTAATATATTGTCATTATTTATTTATGTCTCATTAATATATTTTTTAATACATAAGAAAATTATATAAACGTGTGTGTGTGTGTGTGTGTGTGTGTGTGTGTGTGTGTGTGTGTGTGTGTTTGTTGGTTTATGTTTTTCCCTTTTCCCTTTTAATTCTCTTTAAGTTAACTTGTTCCAAAGGTGTAGCACATGCATAACCATTTTCTACATGGTGAAAAGTGGAGGGGAGAGAAGAGGGTGTACATTTGGATGATGGATTAAATCCAATGGATGAGATTAGTATATGTTATGATAAATATTTACAAGCATTTTGAAAATGGTTAAGTTTTTTATTCTAGCGTAATATCTCTCATCTTCTTCATGCCCCTCTCTTCTTCTTCCTCCAAAATTCAAAGAGAATTGAAAAGGAAATTAGATGGTGAGATTAATTTAAAGTGACTTGCTACATCCCTAATAACACAAAACAAGTAAGCTTGTGTAGTTAGTTTCTTCACAAATTGCTTGGAGTAAGAAGTGAAGAGGGAGCTCGTGAAGGGTTTCCTCAAGTGGATCCATCTATAACCAAAGGAGGTCCTCACCAAAATTGTTCACACATCCCAGGAGCCTAGCTAGAATTCAACACAACAATGAATCCCTTTGATCAGTAATAATTATTGCATATTTTTACGTATTTTTCCGTATTTTTATTAATTACTAAATGGTGTTATTTATAATTTAAGAACATACGTGGGTTTATGTGTAAAAAGATTTTGTCATATGTTTCTTGATTTATAATTAATATAACTGGGTGTAATATATGCATATCATATTTAAATAAAATATCCATGTGATTTTAACAATTATTACTAAGATGTGTGTATCATATCATATCCATTAAGTAATTTAATTAAAAATTGGTTGGAAAATTATCTCAAATAAACCAAATGCTACTAATGATTTGATTTGAGATATTGTGCAGTTATTAAAATAATAAATCAGTTCAGGGCTACAAACATGAGTAAGAGATCACATCAAAACGAGTTAGCAAACCAAATCTGCGAATTTTAGGAGCAAATTGAAGATTCCCATAATTGCAAAGAGAAAGAAATATTTTCAAAATATATTCATCGGAAAAATCTCCTAACATCATGAGAAGAAAGCATAAAAAATCTGGAGACGAGATCACACCAATAGGTGGCGGAACCGCGGTGGAATGAGGCATATGGCTGTGGAACCGCGGTCAATTGATGGCCGTTCAATGTGCAAATTCAGGGGCATGATCTCCTTTTCATATACATCGAGATGACATAGGATTTTAAGTTCCAGAGTCTATATAAAGGACCGAGCAGTAATCTAGGGTTATCATTGATTAGTGTGGGATTTTAAGATCAAAAATATTTTTACCGCAATCAAGAACGGCGTCGCATGAAGCTAGCCAGTGAGTACGGGTCGGTCCACAGGGATGTGTAATTTTCCTAAGTGTTCTTACGAGTTGATTCCAATGGTTGTTTGGTTTTATTTTAATTGAATCTAAAACTAAGTTATATGATGATAAAGATACTTGCTAGGGTTAGGTCTAAGGTAGGGTTTGGTAAGATTAAATGCCACACCTCTTTCAATGCCCTAAGTTAAATCTTTTAGAAGTTATAGCAATTATTAGTAAAGGGGATTAGGATGATTGGGAAGAAACGGAGTTCCTTCCTCTAGATCCTTGTCCGTCCTTTCCTACTAATTGCTCTAACCTTCATGGACGTCATGCATGTCCGGTCCTTTATACTATGGTTTCACCGTCACCTCGTGGGTGGGGTGCCGTAGGGAGCGGATCATGCATGCGTGCATGAAATTCTAGTTATTAAAAATTATTGGGCTTGAAAGAGATGAGAGATATTCATCTCTCAATCCCTCCCTTATTCCTAACCCTAACAAGCGATGAAGTTACTCTCTCATTAAGAGATCTATTAAAAACATCATTTTTGTGTGTGTATTTTTAGATCTACGGGATTAATTACCTACTGCAATTTAAGAGAATGCTACACTAGATTTAACTAAGGCAAAGGTTTAATTAATCTAGGGCAAGAATTTAATTATCAACTAAGACAGGAATTAAAATAAAAACTTACAGAAACGATGCACTTCCCACTGAATTGAATCTGAATTTTATTTCATTGAAAAGAGGCATCCCTATTACAGTATTTTGATTAAAATTTTATAGGTAAACAGGGAAATTTAGGGTTACGGGATTCGCACATGTGCGATTACAAAAATACCCCCGAAAAATCCCAACCTTCGCACCGACGCACCGATACAAAAATTCTGCGCCGACACGTGCACTAAATGGCTGCGGAACCGCGGCATTGGTGGGGGTTGGGCCGCGGTTCCGCGGCCCTATGGTGAGATCACATGCTCAAATTTTGTTGTAATCTTCAGGGTCTCTTTGGGACTCTTATTCTTTGGTTCTTTTATCCATTTGGCTTCTGAGTCTTCTCCAGATCTTCAGTGAAAACTTGTATTGGTCTTTTAACCGTTCACTTTAACATTTTGGACCATGTTGCCTTGTATAAT
Organism: Agapanthus africanus; assembly: GCA_030015575.1. Lineage (NCBI taxonomy): Eukaryota > Viridiplantae > Streptophyta > Magnoliopsida > Asparagales > Amaryllidaceae > Agapanthus > Agapanthus africanus. Next base: position 139,085,198 of record JASDDO010000026.1, read on the forward strand.
TATGAACTGTTCTTCGTCTAGGCTTGACTAGGATCCTTCTACTTGTGGGTCAAAAGTCCCTCTTTTGTATCAAGTTTTGTCTTTTTCACTGTTTCGCTCCAAGAACCTGTATCCTGTAATATGCAGCAGACATGCGTCAAAAGCACCTGTTTATTTATAAAACGAATAAGAATGGGGAATATAGTAATGCAATATTATGATATGAACAAATACCCCTAAACTTATCTTTTGCTCGTCCTCGAGCAAAATTATTATTTTATTCTCGATAAAACCTAACCGCACTTTCGCAGGGAAACGCGATTGCACTGAGCACGTGCAACAAGCCGTTAAACCTCTAGGTGTCCCTAGTAGGAGGAGTGCTGTCTCCTGAGGGTTTTCAACGGATACTACACACAAAATCCTATCAACTCGGCCAATTGACTTTTGTTCTCCAATTAGGTTTTCTAACAAGGAATTCTATTATCGTTGACTCGTAAACTATCCACCCATATTCTTCACACTTCCTCATCATTTAACTTAAGATTATATATGTTCGATAGACTCATTCAGCCTTCGACATTTCTTAAGTTTTCCTTCTAAGGTTCCATCTCCATTTAGGAATTTTTCTATCAACTCTACTAAAGATACAAGTTCTATTCTTCATTCCTTTCTCTTATCTCAACTCTAATCATATATCCCCACGTGTGTTAATAAATCACCCCTACACTTGGAAATTCAAATCAAGCAATCATACTCTTGTCCGTTGTCCAAAGCACTAATTAACTGGTGAATTCACATCCTTCATGCGACTGTTAATACTTCTTGAGGTACCAACAACCGATTACAAGATATGTTTGCACTTTAAAGCGTAATTCCTAGTCTTGCAACACCCAAGGCTTTTAACAGTGACTCCCAAACCAGTTGGTCTAAGGCACTAGGTGATGAAGCACCCTCGCTAAATATTTTTTTTCTATTTTTGCAACCTTAAGTAATCACAAAGACCAGTGTTCATTTTTTTTTCTTTATTCACACACATTTTTTTTCGTACTAAGGACTTTAGACAAGAGCATTTCAAGGTCTCTTCTACTATTCCAAGTTTCAAGGTGCGTGATTGTGCAATTTGTAGGGTATACATTTTCAGAATATAGACTTAAGCTAGGAATTATTTTTCAAACTTATACTCTAATAAGAATATCAATATTTTTCCTTTATTTCAACTTAGCCCAAAAAGTGAACGCAAAATTTGCCTATTTCTAAATAAACTACAAAGACATATACTTTCTACCGTTAATCTTTAAAGAAGGCAATTTTTAGGGTTTTCAATTTACTCAGTTTAAGATCTAGTTGTTCGAAGCCAGTTAACCTATTTGTCAAACTCAAGTTAAATATGGTCAAAATTGAATACATTTCTTTTTATAATTTTTGATATTTTCAATTTTTTTTATATGGGTTTTCAAAATAAGTATGCTAATGCAAAATGTACATATGAATGCAAGGGAAGAAAACGTACCGAGCATACCCCCAAACTTAACTGGACAGTGTCCTCACTGTCATGCTGCACCAGTAGGGTCGAGAATGTCGGCACTCTCCTGTTTATTAACATATTTACAAATGATACACACCCCCAAACTTATTTGAAATAAAGTTTTGGAAAAATTGAATGGAAATTCGGGGGTGAAAGTGGAGGAAGATCAATCAGTGTAAATCGGCTCCTGCAACAACAGGAGCTCCTCCGATGGGTCCGCTGTGAAGAACGGTTTCAATCGATGCCCATTCACTTTGAATAAAATACCGTCTTCTGGATTTTCAAGATCAACCGTACCGTGCGGATAAACGGTGCGGACTACAAAAGGTCCTCTCCATCTAGAACGGAGCTTGCCGGGGTGATAATGTAACCGAGTATCATAGAGTAAAACCTGTTGACCTGGTTCAAAAGTTTTTCGCAAAATGTGTTTATCGTGGAACACCTTAGTTCGGTTTTTCACAATTACGGCATTATCATATGCCTCATCCCGCAGCTCTTCTAGTTCATTCAACTGCAGCTTTCGGTTGCTGCCCGCATCTCCTAAAGATAAATTCAGCTCTTTGATAGCCCAAAATGCCTTGTGCTCAATCTCTATTGGGAGGTGGCAAGCCTTTCCGTAAACAAGCCGGTATGGAGACATACCAAGATCGGTCTTGTATGCAGTACGGAAAGCCCATAGTGCATCGATCAGTTTAAGGGACCAATCCTTACGGTTCTTTGAAACCGTTTTCTCCAAGATTTTCTTTATTTGCCGATTTGAAATCTCGGCCTGCCCACATGTTTGGGGATGTTATTGCGTTGACAGCTTGTGGGTTATAGAATATTTGCGCATTAAGGACTCAAAAGTCCTATTGCAAAAGTGAGAACCATTATCACTTATGATCGCTCGAGGGTGCCCAAATCGAGAAAAGACGTGTTCTTTAAGAAATCGAACGACAACCTTATTGTCATTCGTTCGGCTAGGCACAGCCTCGACCCACTTTGAAACGTAGTCAACAGCCAACGGAATATAAACATTCCTAAAAGAATTGGGAAATGGTCCCATGAAGTCTATACCCCAAACATCAAAAACATCGACAACCAAAATTGGTTGGAGCGGCATTTCGTTTTTCCGCGATATCCGGCCCAAGTGTTGGCACCGGGAGCAAGTCTTGCACTATTCATAAGCATCCTTGAAGAGTCATGGCCAATAGAAACCACACTGCAAGACTTTTTCGGCTTTCTTCTTTGGGCCAAAGTGCCCGCCACATGCTTGATCATGGCAAAAAGACAGCATACTCTTAACCTCATTTTCCGGTACACACCGACGAATGATTTGGTCGGAACAGTATTTAAAAAGATAAGGTTCATCCCAGTAAAAATGCTTTACTTGGGACAAGAATCGAAGTTTATCCTGTTTCGACCAATCGTTAGGTATTAAGCCGGTGGCCAAGTAGTTTACTATATCAGCGAACCATGGTTCGCAAGAAACGGTCAAGAGTTGCTCATCGGGAAAAACATCAGTGATAGGAAGTTCAAGTGTGGGCGAAGAAGGAAGTCGTGAAAGGTGATCGGCCACTACATTTTTACATCCTTTTTTGTCCCTTATGACAAGGTCAAACTCTTGTAGCAGGAGGATCCAACGTATTAGCCTCGACTTAGCATCCTTCTTTGCAAAAAGGTGGCGAAGAGCTGAACGATCTGTATTTACAATGACTGGAGAGCCGATTAAATAAGGCCGAAATTTTTCAAGTGCAAACACAACTGCTAAAAACTCTCTTTCTGTTGTTGTGTAGTTTAGTTGGGCCTCATTTAATGTACGGCTAGCTTAATAAATTACGTGCGGCATCTTGTTAATATGCTGTCCAAGAACAGCACCAATGGCAAAATCTGTCGCACATAATTTCGAAAGGTTGCGTCCAGTCTGGAGATGAAAGAACGAGCGCAGAAATAAGAGAGAGTTTCAAAGATTCGAATGCTTCCATGCAAGTTGAGTCGAAGTCAAATGTTGTGTCCTTGGCCAATAAGAGAGTCAAGGGTCTAGCAATCTTGCTAAAATCCTTGATGAACCGTCTATAAAATCCGGCGTGGCCAAGGAAAGCTCGGATGTCTTTAACGAATTTAGGAGGAGGAAGATTAGAGATGACTTCAACTTTGGCTCTATCAACCTCTATGCCGTTATGCGAGATGACATGTCCTAAGACAATGCCCTCTCGTACCATAAAATGGCACTTCTCCCAATTCAAAGTCAGGTTCTTATCCCTACAGCGGGTAAGAACAGCGTCAAGATGTCGTAAACACTCGTCGAAGGAGTCACCAAAAATGGAGAAATCATCCATAAAGATCTCCAAGAACTTTTCAACCATGTCTGAAAAGATCCCCATCATACACCGCTGAAATGTAGCGGGAGCATTGCATAACCCAAAGGGCATGCGACGATAAGCAAAAGTGCCAAAGGGACAAGTAAATGTGGTCTTGTCTTGATCCTCTTTGGTTATGGGGACTTGGTTATAACCGGAATAGCCATCTAAAAAGCAGTAGAACTCGTGCCCCGCCAATCGTTCGAGCATTTGGTCAATGAATGGTAAAGGAAAGTGGTCCTTTCTTGTCGCGACATTGAGTTTTCTATAATCGATACAAACTCGCCACCCCGTTTGGGTGCAAGTGGGAATTAACTCATTTGCCTCATTGGTAATGACCGTGATGCCTGATTTCTTTGGCATGACATGAATAGGGCTAACCCATTGGCTATCCGAGATAGGGTAGATGATACCACTATCAAGACATTTAACAATCTCGTTCTTAACAGCCTCTTTCATAATGGGGTTGAGGCGTCTCTGTGGATCCCTTGCAGGCTTGGCATCATCCATCAAGTTTATATGATGTTCAACAATGAGGGGACTAATCCCCTTGATGTCTGCCATAGACCAGCCAAAAACTTGCCGATTATTTTCTAAGACCATTAAAAGGGACTTCTCTTGCTCAAGAGCTAGAGAGGCCGATATGATAACGGGTAAGGTCTCATTATCACCTAGATAAGCATATTTTAGGTGCGACGGCAACAGCTTTAGTTCGAGTTTAGGAGGTGAAACAATAGACGGTAACAATGGAGTAACTGTTTCAAACTCGAAGGATTCCATCAATGGTTAAAATCGAGTGTACGCAACCGAGTCGGATGGTTCAACTAACTCATCCGAAAAAGAAAAAAGACTCAAGCTCGGGTGGTGAGTCTTCAGATTCATCTACAAAGGTGAAACACTCATAATCGTTGTCCGCAGTGAAAGCTGTGTCGGATTCTAGGAGAAACGCACTAGTAGCGTCAACATTACTGTGATCGAACATGAAATTTTCGAACTCACAGTCCTCCTCCGCGATCTCATTGATCGAGCAAACATCAAGTAAGCTAGCATTAGGCTCGGCAGGCTGATTTCCCAACTTAAAGATGTTGAGTTCAATTGTCATATTGCCAAAAGATAGATTCATTAAACCGTTACGACAATTGATCACTGTGTTAGAAGTCGCCAGGAATGGTCGACCAAGTATCACCGGAATTTGACTCCGGGGGTTAGAGACAGGTTGTGTATCCATACCAATAAAGTCTACGGGAAAAATGAAATCCCCAACTCTAATTAACACATCCTCCAACTCTCCCCTAGGATGGGTGATTGATCGATCGGCCATTTGGAGAGTGCAGTGAGTGGGCTTAAGCTCTCCAACGCCTAATTGCTCGTACACAGAATAAGCCAACGCCTAATTGCTCGTACACAGAATAAGGCAGCAAATTGACACTAGCACCAAGGTCTAATAGTGCTCTATTGATGTTTTTGTCCCCAATTGTTATCGAAATAGTAGGACAATCGGGGTCCTTTTGCTTTGGGGGTAAACAGTTTAAAATAGCATCACTAATAGCACTAGCCACAAAAACTTTCTTTGGTACTTGTGTCTTCCACTTTTTGGTGCATAAGTCCTTTAAGATTTTTGCATATGAAGGAACTTGTTGGATTGCATCCAAAAGAGGGATATTTATGCTGACCTGTTTGAACAACTCTACAATCTTCTCCATCTGTGGAGTTGGTTTGTTGGATCTCAACCGATTTGGAAAAGGAACATTTTGAAAGGTTGTTGAGTCCAATTTTTGCGGATCAGATTGTTGAGTTGGAACAGACCCCCGTGTAAATGTGTTCGTGTTGTGAGAAGTGAGTCCGTTCGAGCTAGAAGAGGTAGAGCCGTGTGAAGGATGGAGAATAGTCTCTAACGAAGAAGAAGAAGGTGAAGAAGATGAAGAAGGGCCACCGGCAGGGGTGTCATTGTGAATACCCACATTGTCTTGCAACATTTTTCCCGATCTCAACGTGGTCACAGCATTTACGTTATGATTCTGCTGTTGATTTGCAGCATGTGCGTGACCAGGATTGGGCAGTGGTTGAGATGGGAGCTTTTCTTTTTCGCGCTCGCTCAATGCTGCATTGAGTTGTGCAATTTGTGCCTCAATAGATTTGATGCTTTGATCGTGTGAGGCACTGTTTTGCACCAAAGATTGAATAGAAGTCTCTAGTCTTGCTGTAGACTGTGTAGATTGCTTTAGGAACGCATCTAGACTTCTTTCGAGCGAGCTAACCTTGTCATTATTAGGTTGAACAAAATTGTTTGGCGGGTAAGAAGTGTTGGGCACAAAATTATTCACCTGATTAGGATAAGGTTGCTATTGAAATTGAGTTTGTGGAGGTTCTTGTCGTTGTTGTGGGGGAGGCCCTTGAAAATTGTTATTTTTTTGGAATTGCTGATTTTGGTTCCAAGCGAAATTTGGGTGACTCCTCCAACCCGGATTATATGTAGAAGAGTACGGATCGTTCCTTTGTCGTTGCTGAAAGGCAGCATTGACTTGATCATGTCCTTGAGTAGATGCATTGTAAGGACACTCTTCGGTTAAGTGTGATGGAGGCGAACAACAAGCACACACAGTTCGTGGAGGCATAACAGGGGCAGGAGAAGACGACGAGATTTTGTTCTCAATCGCTTCTAGCTTTTTAGTAAGAGCGGCCATCTCGGCCTTCATAGCAATTGACATCTCTACTTGATGGATGCCTTACCTAGATTGACCACTAGAGGAAGATGATGTGGTCTTGGAGCTCTCCCACTGAATTGTTTGTTCACTAAGATCCTCAAGAAACTGCCACGCTTCCTCACTAGATTTGGAGAGAAAGTGACCTTGACAGATGGTTTCTAACAACTGCTTCATTGCCGAGTTCAACCCCTCGTATAATGTTTGGCAAAGTTGCCAACTTTCGATCCCATGATGAGGGCATTAAACGAGTAGGTCTTTAAATCTCTCAAAACACTTCCAAAATGGTTCGGAAGGAAGTTGTGAAAATTGTATAATCTCATTGCGGATTCTAGCAGTTTTATGATGAGGATAGAACTTCTTAAGAAAAGCCTTCACAAACTCGTCCCAATTTCTAATGGAATGTGATGCTGTGCTGTATAGCCACTTCTCGGCTAGGTCACATAAGGTGAAAGGAATAACCTTTAGCCTTATAGCGTCATCACTTAATTGGGTCATTTTCATCATAGTGCAAACGTTTTAGAATTTATTAATAAAAATATATGCATCTTCTGATTCCAAACCATGAAATTTTGGCAGCATATTGATAAAATATGGTTTTATTTGAAAATTGTCCCCATTTGCCGGTGGGGGTGAAAGAAAGGTAGGTAAAGAAGTGCGGACAGGGTAGAAGAGATCCTGGAGCGCAACTCGTGCGGGCGCTTCAACAGATGGTTGATTCGGGTTATTCGCACCTAACGGAGGTGGAATCATTCCCGTCGGTAAGGTATTGTTGGGGTTGAATCCCGACATGCCTTCGGAGGAAGAATTTGAAGGTGGAGGTAAGAAAGTGGACGGAATATCGACTTCGGTGTCGAAGGGTTCGTCGGTCGGTACCAACGAAACACGGACTAATCGGGCGTTAGTGTCCCTAGTCTAAAGTGACATATACTAAAGGGGTAGTGTAGTCAGAAAAAAATGAAAGACGGAATGTGGAGGTAAGGGAACGTCAATGAAAGGAAGTGGTGTAAGTGAGGTGCAAGTTTTCTTTAGCGACAAGTTGCAAGTTTTGAAAAGATTTTTCTTTTTTCTTTTTATTTATTTATGTGAGAGTTTTGCAAAGAGGTTTTTGAAAAGAGACTTGAGACGCAAACGCGATCAACCACACATGCACAATCAGGCCTAGATCTAGGGTCACCTAGGTCAGCTAGACAACTCCTAACTAGGGCTAGAAATAGGACCTCAAACTGCCTCTTCACCACCAATTGCGGCCAGGTAAGTGCCAGGTAAGTGGGAGGCTCCCCGCTACAAGTAGCGGTCCTAATTAAGTAACCACTTGCCTTGACACACTTGCCTAGACACCGCAAAGTCAGTTAGGATAAACGGTCGATGCCTATGTCTAGTCCTTTGTCCTATTGAGCTCGAAGTCCTTAGGGCTGAGTCTAGTATTTTTTAATTAAAAGTGGTCGATGCAAATGCTTTAAGTGTTTTCTGGGGTCCTGAGAAGGGTGATGAAATCCCCACCCAATCTGAGTTTGGTCAATAGCCCCTTAAAGTTCGATTAAATTATGCAAAACAGTAAATTCACTTGCAATCAAATTTTTTAGCGCGGCGCAAAGAAACCTGCAGAAAATCTGTTATTGAGAAGGTGAGAGAAAATTTTTAGCGCAAAGAAGTCCTGCAGAAAATTTTTGCAAAAAGATATATGTAGGCTGACAGAGGGGAGAAGGAGAAAACAAACCAACAAAATTTCAGGTGCTGACTCGGCAATAGCGCCGCGGTTCCACGGTTTGGGGCGCGCCTGAGCCACGGTTCCGCGGTTCTTCTGAGGGATCAGATCTCCAGAATTTTGGTACGGCTCTGTTGTGTCAATCTACCTCTGTTCTGATGTGCACTTTTCTGATTTGCCTTCTGTAAATTTCCAGATCCGAGAATCTTCGCTATTCCTGCAAAACTCAAAAGATAAACCCTTCAAATAGATAAAAATTGATAAAAAAAATTTTACTTTTTCTATTTTCAGATTTTTATAATTTTTTAAAATTTATATCAACCCGAAATTACACAAAAGAAATTTTACGCCATCCCCGGCGACGGCGCCATTTGATTAGTGTGGGGTTTTAAGATCAAAAATATTTTTACCGCAATCAAGAACGGTGTCGCATGAAGCTAGCCGGTGAGTACGGGTCGGTCCACAGGGATGTGTAATTTTCCTAAGTGTTCTTACGAGTTGATTCCAATGGTTGTTTGGTTTTGTTTTAATTGAATCTAAAACTAAGTTATATGATGATAAAGATACTTGCTAGGGTTAGGTCTAAGGTAGGGTTTGGTAAGATTAAATGCCACACCTCTTTCAATGCCCTAAGTTAAATCTTTTAGAACTTATAGCAATTATTAGTAAAGGGGATTAGGATGATTGGGAAGAAACGTAGTTCCTTCCTCTAGATCCTTGTCCGTTCTTTCCTACTAATTGCTCTAACCTTCATGGACGTCATGCATGTCCGGTCCTTTATACTATGGTTTCACCGTCACCTCGTGGGTGGGGTGCCGTAGAGAGCGGATCATGCATGCGTGCATGAAGTTCTAGTTATTAAAAATTATTGGGCTTGAAAGAGATGAGAGATATTCATCTCTCAATCTCTCCCTTATTCCTAACCCTAACAAGCGAGGAAGTTACTCGCTCATTAAGGGATCTATTAAAAACATCATTTTTGTGTGTGTATTTTTAGATCTACGGGATTAATTACCTACTGCAATTTAAGAGAATGCTACACTAGATTTAACTAAGGCAAAAGTTTAATTAATCTAGGGCAAGAATTTAATTATCAACTAAGGCAGGAATTAAAATAAAAACTTACAGAAACGATGCTCTTCCCACTGAATTGAATCTGAATTTTATTTCATTGAAAAGAGGCATCCCTATTACAGTATTTTGATTACAATTTTATAGGTAAACAGGGAAATTTAGGGTTACGGGATTCGCACATGTGCGATTACAAAAATACCCCCGAAAAATCCCAACCTTCGCACCGACGCACCGACACAAAAATTCTGCGCCAATACGTGCACTAAATGGCCGTGGAACCGCGGCATTGGCGGGGGTTGGGCCGCGGTTCCGCGGCCCTATGGTGAGATCACATGCTCAAATTTTGTGGTAATCTTCAGGGTCTCTTTGGGACTCTTATTCTTTGGTTCTTTTATCCATTTGGCTTCTGAGTGTTCTCCAGATCTTCAGTGAAAACTTGTATTGGTCTTTTAACCGTTCACTTTAACATTTTGGACCATGTTTCCTTGTACAATTATGAACTGTTCTTCGTCTAGGCTTGACTAGGATCCTTCTACTTGTGGGTCAAAAGTCCTTCTTTTGTATCAAGTTTTGTCTTTTTCACCGTTTTCGTTCCAAGAACATGTATCCTGTAATATGTAGCAGACATGCGTCAAAATCACCTGTTTATTTATAAAACGAATAAGAATGGGGAATATAGTAATGCAATATTATGATATGAACAATCATCTATCTATCGAGCAATCTAGGTTTTTCAATCGATCAATCTTGGTTTTTTTAATTCTTTTAGTTTTCTAGCAATCAAAGTCTGTAATGCAAAATTTTCAATAAAATGTAGTTTTCACTTTTAATTTTTTCTCATTACTTTCCGTATTATTTTCTGCATTTATTTTCCGCACTTTTCTTTTTTTGTTTTTCTTATGGGTTCCTTATTCTTCTACCATTCTTCTTTTACTTTGTTTTTCCCAATGAGCAAGTAAATTCTCGCTTGTTAGGGTTTGTAGGAAAAGGTAGTATAATGGATGAAAATATCCCTTATCTTCTTCTTATGTTTTAATTTTTATAAAATTTAACAAAGGGAGTCTTAACCCTCTTATTCGGGCGTGCTACCAATTCATAATAGTTGCGACCTCAATTTGATATTCGTTAATACTTGCATTGTTGAAGGCTTGAGATCAATAGGAATCAATGGAAGGACAAGGGTCAGTAGAGGGAATCCATAATCCCTCCAAGTATCATAATCTACATTCATCGCTATTTCTCTAATATTAAATAATTAAAAGATAAAAAGAATTATTTTTTTTAAAACTCCATCCTTTAACTACTCAATCCGAAAAACCCTACAAGCCCTTCTCTTATAACATTTTCAAATCTCTTTAGTATAAAAGTATAAAAATCCATCAATTCTTTTATTAACTCATCTAAAATAAGAAAGATAGTTCACCATTTCCCTGTGGACAACCCGTACTCACAATCGGCTAGCTATTGCGACACCGTTATTGATTGCAGTATTTGGGAAACACAAAGACTCAATTTTTCATATCAATCACACTTGAAGATGCTAAAAAGGTTGTATGCTCTCTACTTTGTATGATACTTTGTTCACTTATTTGATTCTTTAGCATTGATCCTTACTTGTAGTTACTTTAGCTCTCTAGATTTTTTAAAATCCTATTTGTGCTTGATTTAAAATCTTAGTAGAGTGCACAAGATCTACCTACAGACCCAATAACATGTTTTCGATTATGTCATTTTATCAAGTGCTAAATTTATGTGGAAAAGCGGACGACTTTGTAGAAACATTATGGAAGATGTCACGTCCCATTCCCAGAGTGCGCAAACTACGACACGTGACAGAACCAACCATGCTACTTGTAGCTAGGAAACATCCCTCCGCAGTCACATTACGGCTGTCTATAGAATATCAAGAACAGAACTGTTCCCCTACGAATGGCGGCCAAGACGCGGGGACGTCTTGCCTGAGATTCGGGGCAGATGCTAATTGGTGCTATCCGTCCACCTCTCCGAAGATGCCAAGTTGATTTATGGCACCGTGTATCGAAAGTTTAAACGGATGCGTCCGATGTAGCAGACTTCGTCAGATTCCCCCTCGCTTGAGGGGTTTTTGATTGTGGGGACGCTCTTCCCTGCAGGCGCAAGCCCCTGCAGTTAATTACGCTACCGCATTGCGGCAACAACTTTCTCCTTCTCCAGATGGTCACTTCGTGTCGTGTGTGTTTCATTTGTGTTTGGTTGCCCGTGGATTGTATACGGAGACTGAGTTATGTCGTCGCCCGTAGAGCGTGGACTAGTCCAAATCCGTATTATCTTAGATTTGGGTTTGGGGGTTGTGTTTAAGGATACGTTAGCTTCGTTTGAGACTAAGATCGACTTAAACGTTCGTTAAGGATACGTTAGTCTAGTTTTTTTAGACTAAGATCAACTTAACGGGATCGTTTAGATCCGACAAGAGAGCGTTTAGGGGAGCCCTGTTGTTTAGTTTAGTGACATTGCGGTCAATAGGTAGTTTAAGGACATTGCGGTCCAATATTAGTTTTAAGACGTTGCGGTCAAGGTTAAGGACGTCATAGTCCATGGATTTAAGGACTCTACAGTCCGATGTTAGTTTTAAGACATCACGGTCAAGGTTAAGGACGTCATAGTCCGTTGTTAGTTTTAAGACATTCCGATCAAGGTTAAGGACCTCATAGTCCGTGGATTTAAGGACTCCATAGTCCGTTGTTAGTTTTAAGACATCACGGTCAAGGTTAAGGACCTCATAGTCCATGAGTTTAAGGACCCCACAGTCCGTATCAATGAGTGATCATCGGAACCCGTCACCTCTCTGAAGACGTTGAGGAATTACAACGCCAAGTATCAAAGGAGTGAAGAGATGTACCCTTAAACCAAGATAGATAGTGATCTGTAGTCCAATTTAGAAACTAAGATCAATTATTATAATATGAGTTCATTGGCCCAGTTAAGTTTGAATTGAGGACTTATGGCCAGCTTGGGCTAAGTCCAATCCTGTTTGGGATATTGACCCTCTTTTGGTCCATCGAAGGAGAGGCTTTGCCTCTGTGAACTTAGCCAATTGGGCTAAAGCTAGTGTTAAACACTAGAGACCAACAGTGTTGAACACTGGGAATAAGATTAACAAATTAGTGTTAAACACTAAAAGATAATCAGTGTTAAACACTAGCAACAGGGCTTTCAAATTAGTGCTAAACACTAAAGCAAATCAGTGTTAAACACTGGAAATAGAGATTTCAAATTAGTGTTTAACACTAAGAAAATCAGTGTTAAACACTGGAAATGGAGTTTTCAAACTAGTGTTAAACACTAAGGAAATCAGTGTTAAACACTGGGAGCAAATCATCAGTTTGATGGTAAATACTGTCAGAGAAGAGATCATATAGGAGCACGTGATGGCATCTAAAAGGTGGGGCCAGATCCCTTTATTTTGTTCTACAGATAAGTGTTTAACACTTTTAATTCTGAAGGCCATCATGTGTGGGCACGTGATGGGGGCTCACGTTTTGATCTGTTAGAATGTTCATTAGGAGTCACGTGGTGACACGTGAGGGCGCCCCAGAGCTTCTTTTCTTTTGCTTTTTCTTTGTGCGCTTTGGGGGTCACGTGGAGCACGTGAGGCGTTGCCTCAAAGTTCTCCTCTATGGATTTTTACAGGGGTCACGTGGTAGCACGTGACCCTGGTTCTTTGCCTGTTTGAAGATGTGTTTATCTTTTTAAGAATTAAATTCTTCATAGGGTTAAACCCTAGCCATAAACTTCAGAGGAATTAAATTCCTGTTTTCTTCTGAAGAATTATATTCTTAGATAGGGTTAAACCATGATTTACATTCTGTAGGAATTAAATTCCCATATATGTGAAGAATTAAACTTTGGAATAGGGTGAAACCCTAATTTCTTCTTTCTTAAGAGAATTAAATTCCTGTGATTTTAAGAGAATTAAGTTCTCAATTAGGGTTAAACCCTGGTTCTGTCCATTTTGAAGGAATTGAATTCCTATAACATAGGGTTAAACCCTAATTTTATCTCAAAGGAATTAAATTCCTATAATTCTGTGAGAATTAAATTCTCAAAACTCAGTTCCTCCTCTGTGTTTTAGATCTGCATGGCAGGATCTCAACCCAATGAGAATTCAATTCTCAATTCATGGGAAGATGTGCACTTTGCGGATCCTTCACCAGAGAAAGAACTAAGTTCTTTTCTTTATATAAGAGTTAAACTCTTTTGAGGATTAAATTCTCTTCTGAAGCCTCCCTTTTCTTTTCTTACCTAAGGTTTTCCTTTTACAGAGAATCAAAGGCTCTATCTCTCTTTCTCTTTGTGTATCAAAAGCAAAAAAGGTCCAAAGTCCAGAATCCAAAAGTTCCCTCTCTTCTTTTCTTGGCTCCTATTTATAGGAGAAAGAAGAGAATCAATCTGTTTAGTAAATCTCTCATTGAAAGATTTGATTTGTTCATTGAGAGATTTGATTTACATTTATCAGTAATCTGGGCCTTTAGATTGTTAGGTGAATTTTATTCACCGTTGGATTTTAAATCCAAAGATATCCCTTTGTTATTTCGGATAGATTTAGGGGGAAATCTTTCCAAGTCCAAGATTTTTCCATAAATTGGTGATATTTAATCACCTTTAGATTTTTAATCCAACGATTTTAGATAATCCTTCTTCATTTTGGAAAGATTTAAAAGATTTATCCTCAGAATTTAATTCTGCTAAAGAATCAGGCTCTCAAAGCCGGTCACGTGTGGCCTCGTGACCCCTGGTCACGTGTAGGCACGTAACCCCTGAAATGGGCTTCTCTTCTTCCGCGCTCTGTTCTCTGGCCGCTGCTTAACCATCACGTGCCAACACATGACCACTGGTCACGTGTGAGCACGTGATGCCTCTTCTGGAGCTTTTTCTTGATTTTTAATCAGGGGATGAATGTTCTTTTTGCCGCTGCTTTAAGCATCACGTGCCAACACGTGATGACCGGTCACGTGTGAGCACGTGATGCCTCTTCTGAAGCTTCTCCTGATTTTTAATCAGGGAACAAATGCCCCCACAGCGTTGTTCTCACGTGTCTGCACGTGAGTGCAACGCTATCACTTTTGTGACCGTCGGATCTTCTTTGGAAGTAGGGTAGATGAAACGTTTTCCATCCCATCCTATAAATGCCCATGTCTTTTCAGAAGCGCCTCCACTTTGCTCATCTTCCTTTTTGCATACTTTTCTCTCTGAGAATTTAATTCTCCTCTCCAGAGCTTAGTTCTCTACTTTAAAAAACTTTCAGAGTTTAACTCTGTTCAAGAAGGACTTTTCCTTTCAGGTAATGATGTTGAACGATCGAAGAACCTTCATTGAAAAACTTTCTGGATTTTAAATCCACATCAAGGGTTTCATCCCTCTTAACATGAATCCCTTCTTTTTTTTAAGTTCATCAACAAGAACAGAGATCCATCTAATTTTCAAACTGTAGATCTCTTAGGGCTTTTCTAATCTTTAGGGAAGACGATAATGTCGGTTGTTTCTTCCACGGAATTTAACTCCATCCTGAGGAGCTCTGGTTCTGAAACCACCTCTTCTGGGAATTTAATTCCTCTTTCAAAAAGGAATTTAATTCCCATGAAGAACTAAATTATTCTCACGGGGACTTCTTGGGGTTTCCTTGCCCTGAGTCGTCTCCTTCACATCCAAGAAGTTTACCCTAAACCCTTATGTCTTTTATTTCAGGCATTATGGACGCCCATATGTATGCTCTTGATGAAATCATTTCTTACGGGAACATTCGTGCACTGGGCCGTAGTCAGAATCAGGAGTTCACCAACGCTCAATGTACTGAGATCATGAGCCGCTTTGACGAGTACAACCATCGGCTACTCCCCCATCGCTCTTCTCTTCTGAGACTCATCGTGTTGGCGATCTGGGAGGCGCTTCCTCTCTTCTGCACTGGTGTACCGCTCAGGGGATTAGACGCTGCCGAGGATAAGATACATTCGGTGTATCTGATGAGCCTAATCTCGAAGAGAAGGCGCGACAACCTCATTGATCTCTTGCACCAGGCTTTTCAGCAGTCGGCTATTCTTGCTGCCTATCGGAGGGTGGAGGACATTCGTAAGGATCCCGACGCTTGTGACCGTGAGAGAAAACATACTAGGATGGTTCGAAATGCCTGGAAGATCTTGGACAAAGTTACGTTTGAGTTTCTCAATCCATGCCCAGCGTCCGAGGTTTTACCATTGTAAACGTGTTTCTTTTATTTTGTATAGACTTTTTAAAGAATGAATGATAAGTTTTATCGTGTCCTTCTGTATTTGCATGCCTTTTAGGGATTTTTCTCTTTTTGTTATTGTCACTGTTGAAATGTTTGGTGTGTAAGGCACCATTTTACTTTCTAATGCACACCAAGTTTAGTGCTCACGTGCTCTGCACGTGGGGTCCCTTCGATGGGGCTGTTCAACTTTCCCTGCTCTATTTTGTGTATGGTATTAGATGCAGAAAAGGAGCCTTGGAAATAGTCCCCTTTCCTGATTTCCAATGCCTTCCCCTTTTTGGGCCTTGGAAATAGTTCCATCATGCCATGTTCTCCGCGCGTAGGATTTAATGCCCCTCTTTATAGTCTTGAGGCCATAGCCTATTTTTCCTTCACAGAGAAATTTATTCTCATTTTAGTGTGATTTGTCTTGAGAGACAACTGAGCGCCATGGCCTGTAACCGCCCTCATCCTCGTCGACAACCATGGGAAGTGCCTATCGAGGAGATGATCCTGCGCTTTGCCGCACGATTGGTGGATCCCCTCCTTACCGACGACGAATGCGACTCAGCGGTGTATGAACTCTCGACTCGTCGGGGGTTCCCCCTCCCAATGGGCTCCCTTTGGCTCTGGATGATTCTTGCTACCGTGCTTGCCGACATCCCTCCTCACCCGGCGGAGATGACCCTGGCGATGCTTGACGTGGCTGAAGAAAAGTTTGAGGGTTTTCACGAGGCGTGCCTGATTACTCAGGCTTTGAAAGATCGCTCAGTTCACCTCTTGAGCGAAATAAGAGCTCGGCGGGCTGTTATGTCTGCTTTTGCGGACGGACATGGCGCCAATCGGTGGGGAGCGACTCCTCGCGAAAACCGTCGCTTTGATGTGTTGGAGAAAGCAGAGAGAGAGATGGAGAATTTTGTTCTTTGTTTTGTTAACCCTTGTGTTACCGATCCTTTGTTTGGCGACCTTTTCCCGCTAGCGTAGCATATTCAAATTAGTTTTCACATGCTTTATGTTGAACTCTCATGTATGCTGGGTACTCGTATGTATGTTTTTGCTTGCATAAATGAACTTTGTGTTCTTCCCATGAGAACTTTCTTTAATTGCGAACACTATCACCGTGTCGCATGCACATCAGAGCTTTGGGTATTATTTCCTTTCGAATATTCATATAGTTGTAAATGCATGCTCAGTAGGATACACATCGGAGATTTTCCTTGTTGCCTCCCATATCAGGTAATTAGTGCGTGTTCTAGACCGAGTATTGCCGTCAAA
Source organism: Agapanthus africanus (assembly GCA_030015575.1). Lineage (NCBI taxonomy): Eukaryota > Viridiplantae > Streptophyta > Magnoliopsida > Asparagales > Amaryllidaceae > Agapanthus > Agapanthus africanus. Next base: position 139,102,044 of record JASDDO010000026.1, read on the forward strand.
TGGAGGCTTATTTATACAGTGTTCGAGTGTAACCATATTTCCTCGGAGGTTGTGGCTGCGAAAGCAGGTTTGCGAGGTTTGATTGAGCGGTGCGCGGCGAACATGGTGTCGTGCGAGAAGAGGCTCGGCCGCAAATTCTCGAAAAAGGGAGTTGGCCTCTAAGGCATTGAGCGAGCTTCAACCCAGCCTTACAGCCAAAGCCAATAAAGCGTATGAACTCTGGCGGGTACTTCAAGAGTCTATCAGAGAGGTGGTGGTTCTTGATAAAGCTGTCGTGTTCACTCGCGAAAGAGTCGAGGCTCACAGGGTCACTGAGAAAGAGCTCGAAGGCCGGCTCGCCTCGTATCAGGCCCAGCAGGCTCAGGCGGAGTCCCGTCTTCTGGCGATCCTGAATCATGAAGCCGTGGATGAGCTAGCGAAATTGCTAAATTGCCTGCCGGCTTGAAAACTTGTATCTTTTTCTTTCTTCTTGTACATGCTCCTGAATGAGAGTATTTTCTTTTTGTTCTTTCATAAATTATACTTTGTACCCATCTTGGTTTATGAATAAAGGCATATTTTTCTTCTTAATGGTGTGTCCCTCTCAATTGAGCTTGTTCTGTGGACAATTTATCTTGGCCTACTTGTAGGGTAGCGATGGCTTAGGATTCAGGGTTAAGATCTGCCTCCTAAGACTTTTGAGCTTTATGAGCCGTGAGGGTCTCATAAAGAGTTTTTCTCCCTACAGGTCGAGAGGATCCCGTAGGTGTAAGTTCTTCTTACGAATCCTGAGGATTCTTAAGCGGGTTTTCCCTTGGGAGTCGTAAGGATCTCACAAGAGAGTTTTCTTCCTTACAGGTCATGAGGACCCGCAAGTGCTGGGTGCGGTCACCCTTATCCGTATTTCACGGAGTCAGGGGTTGGTTTGGGATGGTTTCCAGGGTATCGTAGTTTAAAGACATCGCGGTCAAGGTTAAGGACCTCATAGTCCATGGGCTTAAGGACTCCACAGTCCGATGTTAGTTTTAAGACATCACGGTCAAGGTTAAGGACCTCATAGTCCGTGGATTTAAGGACTCCACAGTCCAATGTTAGTTTTAAGACATCACGGTCAAGGTTAAGGACCTCATAGTCCGTGGATTTAAGGACTCCACTGTCCGATGTTAGTTTTAAGACATCACGGTCAAGGTTAAGGACCTCATAGTCCATGGATTTAAGGACTCCACAGTCCGATGTTAGTTTTAAGACATCACGGTCAAGGTTAAGGACCTTATAGTCCGTGGATTTAAGGACTCCACAGTCCGATGTTAGTTTTAAGACATCACGGTCAAGGTTAAGGACCTCATAGTCCGTGGATTTAAGGACTCCACAGTCCGATGTTAGTTTTAAGACATCACGGTCAAGGTTAAGGACCTCATAGTCCGTGGATTTAAGGACTCCACAGTCCAATGATAGTTTTAAGACATCACGGTCAAGGTTAAGGACCTTATAGTCCATGGATTTAAGGACTCTACAGTCCGATGTTAGTTTTAAGACATCACGGTCAAGGTTAAGGACCTCATAGTCCGTGGATTTAAGGACTCCATAGTCCGATGTTAGTTTTAAGAAATCACGGTCAAGGTTAAGGACCTCATAGTCCGTGGATTTAAGGACTCCACGGTCCGATATTAGTTTTAAGACATCATGGTCAAGGTTAAGGACCTCATAGTCCGTGGATTTAAGGACTCCACAGTCCACGAAATGTGTGGTTACTGGGACCCATCACCTCTTTGAAGACGTTGAGGAATTACAACGCCAAATATCAAAAGAGTGAAGAGATGTACCCTTTAACCAAGGTAAAATCAGTCTAGAATCATCATGGTTGATCGTTAGTTTTAAGACATTACGGTCGAGGTTAAGGACATCATAGTCCGTGGATTTTAAGGACTCCACAGTCCGGTGTTTGCTCTGGATGCTTTACACGGGTTCGCTGCCGTGCTTGGCGAAGACCAGGCTCCGCTCTGGGCGTTTTCCGCGGGGTCAAAGAGTGACGTTATCTGCGTTCTACGTAACCAGGAATTTTGCACTAGATGCTTCACATGGGTTCACTGCCGTGTTCGGCGAGGACTAGGCTCCGCTCTAGATGCTTCACACTGGTTCACTGCCGTGCTATGTGAGGACCAGGATCCGCTCTGGACGTTTTCCACGGGGTCAAAGAGTGACGTTATCCACATTCCACGTAACCAGGAATTTTGCTCTAGATGCTTCCCACGGGTTCACTGCCGTGTTCTGCGAGGACCAGGCTCTGCTCTGGACGTTTTCCATGGGGTCAAAGAGTGACGTTATCAGCGTTCCACGTAACCAGGGATTTTGCTCTGGATGCTTCCCACGGGTTCACTGCCGTGTTCTGCGAGGACGAGGCTCTGCTCTGGACGTTTTCCACGGGGTTAAAGAGTGACGTTATCCGCGTTCCACGTAACCAGGAATTTTGCTCTGGATGCTTCCCACGGGTTCACTGCCGTGTTCTGCGAGGACCAGGCTCCGCTCTAGACGTTTTCCACGGGGTCAAAGAGTGATGTTATCTGTGTTCCATGTAACCAGGAATTTTGCTCTGGATGCTTCCCACGGGTTCACTGCAGTGTTCTGCGAGGACCAGGCTCCGCTCTGGACGTTTTCCACGGGGTCAAAGAGTGACGTTATCCGCGTTCCACATAACCAGGAATTTTGCTCTGGATGCTTCCCACGGGTTCACTGCCGTGTTCTGCGAGGACCAGGCTCCGCTCTGGACGTTTTCCACGGGGTCAAAGAGTGACTTTATCCGCATTCCACGTAACCAGGAATTTTTGCTCTAGATGCTTCCCACGGGTTTACTGCCGTGTTCGGCGAGGACCAGGCTCCGCTCTGGATGCTTCACACGGGTTCACTGCCGTGCTCTGTGAGGACCAGGATCCGCTCTGGACGTTTTCCACGGGGTCAAAAAGTGACGTTATCCGCGTTCCACGTAACCAGGAATTTTTTCTCTGGATGCTTCCCACAGGTTCACTGCCGTGTTCGGCGAGGACCAGGCTCGGCTCTGGATGCTTCACACGGGTTCACTGCCGTGCTCTGCGAGGACCAGGATCCGCTCTGGACGTTTTCCACGGGGTCAAAGAGTGACGTTATCCGCGTTCCACGTGACCAGGAATTTTGCTGATTGTATCCGCATTTCACGGAATGAGGGTTTGACTCTTGGTGATCTGAATATCGCCGAGCTATGGAACTGGGAGTTGCCGCTGTTCCGCTTCGCTTGAAGTTGTGTCCGTTGTTACAAGACGAGTGTTGAGACGATCTCTAGATTACTTGCGGTCCGTCGAGATTTGGCTTCTTCTTATGATGAAACCTGGGGGAGGAGTATCATCCCATCTTTGTTTGCGCCCCTGGATTGTATACAGGGATTGATGTAATTTCACCTGTAGGTCATAAATTTCATTTTTATTTTATTTCTTTTTCCGTGATGCTCTATCATTTCAGCTTTATATCGCGAAGGTCGCGATTGCCCAATCATTTCGGCTATTTTTCGCGGTGCCCAATCATTTCAGCTATTTATTTTATTTTTACTCGCTGCTTTTTATTGCGAGTTGCCCAATCATTTCGGCTATTTTTCATGCATACATTTTTACTTGCTGATTTTGTTGCAAGTTGCCCCATCATTTCGGCTATTTCGTATGCATGTATGGCTTGCTTGCTTTTTGCCGCAAGCTTGGGATTAGACACCGTTTTCGGCATCAGCACCGCTACTACTGGAATATTGCCAGGAGTGAATCATCATTTGCCTCTGTCGATATCGAACAAAGGTGGCTTAGCGAACAGGGTTAGGATCCTGTCTACTAAGGCTTTTGACTTCATGAGCCGTAAGGGTCTTACAAAGGTATTTCTCCCTACAAGTCGTGAGGATCTCATAGGTGTGTTTTCTCCTTAGGAATCGTGAGGATTCCTAAGTGCGTGTTCCCCTGTAAGTCGTAAGGATCTTACAAAAGGGTTTTCCTCCTTATAAGTCGAGAGGACTTACAAGGGTTGTTCACCATATGAACATATCCCTAGTCTCGGGTGGGACTTGGATAGGGAAGTGTTTATTCGCGCCCATGGATTATATACAGGGGTCAGTATTGAGCCACTTGTAGGGTATAAATTAAAGGTTGTGGGGGTTGCTTAAGCACAGGTTTAGGTTTCTGTGACTTAAGACTTTCAAATCCTATGAGCCGTGAGGGTCCCATAAGAGAGTTCTCCTTACGAGTCGTGAGGATCTCGCAAGTGTAATTTCTCCTTAGGAATCGTGAGGATTTCTAAGTGTGTTGTTCCCTTGTGAGTCGTAAGGATCTCACGCGGGTGGTTTCTCCTTACAAGGTCGTGGGGACCCTGCAAGTGTCCTTTAACGAGGTTGCGCCCTTTTGGGTTTTCACAAACACTCGCCGGTAGCCCTGCTGTTTTTACTCACGGAGCCCTTTCGGGTTTTCATCCGTGCCCATTTTGCTTATGGACATACCGTTTTTTTTTTTTTTTTTTTTTATTATACTTTTTTTATATCGTCTTCGAGATACTGCAATCCACCGTAGTTTATCGACATCTCGGTCAACAACTAGTATTAGGACATAGTGGTCCGTTAGTTAGTTTAAGGACATTTCGGTCCGTTGTTAGTTTAAAGACATTTTGGTCCGCCATTAGTTTAAGGACATTTCGGTCCGTCGTTAGTTTAAGGACGTTTCGGTCCGTCGTTAGTTTAAGGACGTTTCGGTCCGTTGTAACGGATGCCGGTTACTACTTAGAGTTCGGGCTCAGGAAGATAGCGAGCGGACATAGTCTTCATCATCTATCATTGACCTAGGCCTTGACCCGTTAAGCGTACTATTTCTTCAGGGAGCGACCATTCACTGGCTTGAAAGGTCTTTCACCGTGCATATCCATGTGTAGATACGCTCCACCCTGGTAGACCTTGTCTATGATGTACGCGACTTCATAATTTGGCTCGAATTTTTCCCGTTTGGCGCGATTGGGGATCATAGGTTTTTTGACCATTAGCACGAGTTCGCCTTGGCGGAACGTCCTCGGCCTTGTCAATCTTTCGTATGAGCGCGTCATCTTTGCTTTGTAAGCCTCCAGATTTTGTTGTGCTATGAGTCGGGTCTCATCAAGGGCATCGAGCTCCTCAAGCCGAAGGTGGGCATTTTCTTCGTCCATCAGCTCGTAGTGGACCGCAACTCGTAGAGAGGGTAACTTTATCTCGAGAGGGAGTACTGCTTCTGTACCGAATACCAATGCGTACGGCGTTGTGTTCGTGGCCGTCTTGAACGTAGTTCGATACGCCCAAAGAGCTTCTTGCAGTCTCTCGTGCCAGCCCTTTTTGTTTCGGGACACCGTTTTCTTCATGATCTTTGTCAAGGTTTTGTTGAAAGCCTCGGCCAGACCGTTAGCCCAGGGATTATAAACTGAGGAATATCTCCAGTCTATATTATGCTGTTGCGCAAAGCAACTGATCTTGTGGCTTCTGTAGGCTGGCCCATTATCGGAGATGATCCGTCACGGAGTTCCGAACCGATAAATGACGTGCGTCTTGAAGAAATAGAGGATATTCTCCATCTTCACTTCCCTCAGCGGTACTGCTTCTGCCCATTTGGAGAAATAATCAGTCGTCGCCAGGATGAAACGATGTCCCCTGGATGATGCTGGTTCGATGGGGCCGATTATGTCAGTCCCCCACATTTTGAACGGCCAGCTAGCCACCGTTGGATGTAGTGGATTTGGATGCTGGTGGATGAAGTCCCCATGAATCTGGCACGAGTGGCAATGCTTCGCATACTCGAGGCAGTCCTGGATCATCGTGGGCCAATAATAACCCATTCATTTGATCTTCAACTTCATCTTCGGTCCGGCTTGGTGAGAACCGCAGAGTCCGTCGTGAACTTCTTGGATGACTCTTTCTGCTTCTTCGGGTCCCAGGCTTCTCAACCACAGGGAATCAAATGACCTCTTGTACAGAGTGTCATTGACGAAGGCAAAAGATAGAGCTCGTTTCATGAGCTGATGTCTTGAGGACGCATCTTCAGGCGTTCGACGGGATTTAAAGTAGTCTATAAAGACTTCTCTCCAATCCTCAACCGTTTCTTGGTCTTTTATTTGCATGGCCGCCTGCTCGGTCGCTTCCCTTTCCTCGGATGATTCCGGAGATATCTCTGCTAGAGCAAGAACCCGACGGCTTTGTACCACGATTCTTACGTCATCGAGGTTCTGGTTGGCTAGTTCTTTAGCAAGCTTGGCTAATGCATCCGCTTTGCTATTTTCTGCGCGCGGTATGTTTTCCAAAGTGTAGAAAGGGATTTGAGTCAGTAGTTGCTGTACTCTCTCGACATACTTTACCAGCTCTGGCTTGCATGTTTGGTAATCGCCGTTTACTTGATTGATGACCAGTTGGGAATCTCCGTATATAAGGAGGTTTTCAATTCCCATGTCGATGGCGATCTCTAGGCCTGCTATCAAAGCTTCGTATTCAGCCTCGTTGTTCGTCCTCGGCTCTGTTAAGGAGAAAGAAAAGCGCATTATCCCTCCCTGTAGAGTTACGAAGATGAGACCCACCCTTGATTTGATTATAAGGGTGCTTTGTTTGCGCTTCTTCACGGAAGATGCTCCATCGAAATAAAGCTCCCCTCGGATATTACCACCGTCGATCGCATCAAACGCGTGTTCGTCGGGCAATTCACAATTCAGAGGGGAATCGGCCAGTATCGGATGCTCAGCGACGAAGTCGGCGATGGCCTGGCCTTTCACTGCCTTGAGAGGCTGATATGTTATTGAGAACTCCATCAAGAGCAGGGCCCATTTAGCGAGTCGACCAGTCAGTATGGCCTTCGACAACAAATACTTGAGGGGGTCCACCTTCGAAATGAGACGGACTTCATGCGCCAACGCATAGTGCCTGAGCTTGGTTATCGTAAAGATTAACGCCAGGCAATGTTTTTCGATAGGGGAGTAGTTGATTTCTGCCGCCAGCAGAACTCGACTCAAATAGTAGAGTGCTCTTTCTTTCCCTTGATGGTTCTCTTGTGCCCATAATGCGCCTAAGGAACTTTCGAGGGCGGTTGTATAAAGAATGAAGGGCTTTCCCTTGACCGGAGCAGCCAAAACTGGTGGGTTCTGCAGGTATTGCTTGATCTCGTCTAGCGCGCTTTGGCATTTTTGGTCCCAGACGAACGGGGTTCCCTTCCTCATCAGGTGACTGTAGGGGCAGCATTTGCCTGAACGGTTGGCCATAAATCGCCGGATGTACGCGAGCTTCCCCTGGAGAGACCGCAATTGTTTAAGAGTCCTTGGCAGTGGCATTTCCATGATCGCCTTGATCTTCGAAGGATCTATCTCGATGCCTCGGTGCCGGACAATGAATCCTAGGAATTTGCCTGAGGACACCCCGAACGCGCATTTGAGAGGGTTCATCTTCAAGTTGTATTGCCGAAGGCGTTGAAATACAGTCTTCAGATGCTCGAGATGTTCCTCGTATGTTTTGCTTTTCACGACGAGGTCGTCGATATAACATTCGACGATTTCATGTATGAGGTCATCGAAGATCTTCGTCATGGCTTTTTGATAGGTGGCACCGGCGTTCTTTAGACCGAAGGGCATCACCTTGTAGCAGAATATTTCCAGAGGGGTCCGAAAAGCAGTATGCTTCTGGTCCTCGGGATGCATCTTTATCTGATTATACCCTGATGAACCGTCCATGAAAGAGAAGACCTCGTGAGTGGACTTGTTATCTATCATCAGCTCGGTTACCTGTACTGGGAAATCGTCCTTCGGGAAAGCTTTATTGAGATCCCGGAAGTTCACGCATATGCACACTGTCCCATTTTTCTTCATTACCGGGACGATATTGGCGATCCAGTCAGGATATTGAACTTCCTGGATAAACCCAGAATCAATTAGCTTCTTGACTTCGGCGTTGATGCTCATCTCAAGCTCGAGCCGCATTCTTCTCAGCGCCTGTTTGACTGGCTTGACGTCTGGGGATATTGCCAATTTATCCACAGCAATTTCTGGGTCTAGTCCTGGCATTTCGGAATAGTTCCATGTGAAGCAATCTCTATGCTGTATAAGCACGTCTTTTAATGCGTCCACCCTTTCTTCAGATGCAACTCGCTGACGAATGTCGGTTGCGGGTCGTTCGTCGTTCCCAGCTCAATTTTCCTGAGGTTATCTGCAGTAATATGTATGCCATCTTCCAGTTCTTTCGGCGCTGGCGGAAACTCCAAGATTACCTCGTCATTGCTGTTTTTGAAGCACCAGGGAAAGTCATCCACATTCTCGGGTTCTTCTTTTAATATTGTTATCATATGACAAGTACGAGCTCGCTTCCAAGACTGATGTGTTTTTGGTTCTGCTCTTATGGCTTTGGGTTCGTGCTTTTGTGGCGGCGTTACCCTCCAACTGTTGGATAGAGCAAATCTGCCTTGCTGGTATTGGTCTTCGACCCAGTTCTTGAAAGTGAAGCAGTCTTCGATAGGGTGTCCTATGGCTCGGTGATAAGAGCAATAGCCCGGATGAGAGACCTCATTAGCTTGCCCAGGGTGTTTAGACTCCGGAAGTGTAATCATTCGATGTTTTAATGCGAGGTCAAGTATCTTCCGTGTTTTATTCTGAGGAAAAGAGTATGCCTGACTCATCTTCTTCATAAGGGACAAATCCGGACCGCTCGATTTCCGATCGCGTGACTTCTTGATCCCGCTTTGTCGCTGTCGAACGCCTTTTCTACTCTTTGACTTGTTTCTACCTCTGCGTCGGGCCTTTTGCACAAAAGGTTGACAGGGAGGAGTATTTTCATCTTTGGCAGCCTGTTGAAAAAGACGTTGCGTCCTGGCTTTCTCGTAGATGGCCATTTCGCGGTTACGGTCATCCCGAGCTTTTTGACCCGCTTTCCTGATAAGCTTGTCTATTCGCTCTTCAAATGACGGACTCGGCACTTTGATTGCGGGATCTAGTTTTGATGAGGGGTTGGCATTTCCTGACAGGGCGTCCTCTTCTTCATCGAAGTTATATATGGCGTAACTACCGTGGACCCGTTCCTATTTCCCGGCTCTCACGTATCCAAGCCCAAGTGTTTCCATTCTCCCATTGGGCAATTTGTGCTGAGTCCCAGGGACATCCCAAATCCTATTATAGAATCGAGCTTGTCGAATAATCTGTTTTAAGGGTACCCCTTGGCGCTTCAATAGCCTTTTCAATCCGTTTGTGTAATATCTGGGCAAACGGATGGGTTGAAACTTGTCAAGTGTAGAATCCGCGCCATGCCAGATCTCTTTCTCCACTCTTGTTTCCGAGGATCGATAGAATAAGATTGCCTTTTCACCTTTTCGCTTGGGAGGGACGTAAAACGTCTGCAGGTCTTGCACGTTGTGAGTTTCAAGCGCGTCAAGATCTTTGTAGTGCTCCCGCGGAACCATGGTGATTTGCAAACTCTGATCATCGCCAGGGGATTCTTGTACTGACGGCCGACTGGAGAACACAGCATTAACCTCATCTTCCGAATCGCTTCCGAAGATCAATATGGGGGCGGACGGTCCCGGGTTGTTGCGTCGAGACGGCCCAGCGTAAACTATCTCTTCGTCTTCTTCAGTATCACTCCCGAAAATAGGAATGGCGGCGGCGGCTTTGTTCTCCAATTTGCGACATCTCTCTGTATCCTCGAAATCTGGCAAAAAGTACTTTGCATCTTCGTATTTGCGGACTTCGTTCACGGAGAATAGGTTTAGCTCACCTGTTATGGTATACTCGAGACCATCCTTGAAATACTTCATACACTGATGTTGCGTAGAAGGGATGATATTGTACTCGTGTAACCAAGGTCGGCCGAGCAGAGCATTGTAACATGTCTTGGCATCTATGACATGAAACTTAATGTCCGTGACGAGTAGCCCAAAGCGTAGCGTCAATATCACAGATCCTAGAGTTCATGATGACTGGGAGTCGAAACTGGAGATGGTAATTTTATCACGAGCGAGGTGCTGTATGCTCATGCAGATTTCCTTCAACACCCGAACATTAAGGAGATTAACGGAAGACCCATTGTCAACCAAGATTTTGCCTATCTTTATATTGTGGCAATATCCAGAGACGTATAGGGGGCGGTTGTGGTGGCACGTCCCAAGGAGAAGGTCTTCATCACCGAACGTGATATCGGCCGTGTGCACTTCTTCCAGTTCATTCTTCATCCTTTCTTCGGCGAGGAAGGCTTGGAATTGTTCGGGCTCTTGTAGCGCCTTGATCAATGAATCTTTCGCTTCTTTTGATAATAAGAGGGCGTCGAGAATGCTGAGCTGCGAAGGTAGCTTCCTCAGGTGCGCTAGGATGTTGTAGTCCACCTTACTCTTTTTAGGCGGGTCCTTGGCAGTCAGCTCTTTCATAACATGGTCATCTAAGGCGATATCCTCAGCGGCCTTTTCCTTTCCCTTATCTTTTCTAGTTGCGGGTCCGAGATTCTTTTCCGGGAGCGTGTGATTGTGCAGCAGAATGTTTTCGCAGGCCTTTGGTTCTTCTTCTTTCCCTAAAACAGATTCTTTAAAGAGAGGGCCCAGGGCCATTTCTTCATCAGAGTCACTCCCAAAGGTGAGGACTTGCGATCCTCCGGCGTTGACCATGTAACAGTTGCCGGTAGTTCTTTTGTGCCTGTCGGTTGTACTTCCCTGTTCCCGACGAGTTCTGCATTTCATTCGCTTAAAATGTTGCCGATGAGCAACATATCCCTGCCACCATGTCTTAAAAGCGTCGCACTCCTCAGTGGGGTGTGAAATCTTCCGATGATATGAGCAGTAATTAGGGTGCCTCTCCGCCCCATCGAGCATGTTTTCTTCCGAGGGTGGTAGTTTCATTCCCATTGACATGGCTTTGGCAAATATTTTCCTCGTCTTGAATGTGTTTTTATCCGCGTCGGGTGCCTTTCGATCTGGCGGGAGTACTTCAACTCTTTCGTTTAATCGCCTGCGTTTGGCTCCTTCTGATGCGGCCATCTCACGCCCCTGGTAGGCTTTACTTTTCAAACGAATCTCGTCTAGAAAGGCGTCGATCATTTCGTCTGTCGGCCACACAAGTTCTGGCTCAGGCTGTGCCCCCAGCTTATCAGTGCCAGGAGTTTTTTCATCATCCGTAAACGAGTGGGAGATCACATGACAACTCGCCACGCATCCCTCGAATTCATCTGACGAGCTTTCTCTATCATCTTCTTCTTGAAAGACATTGTTGAGGAACTCTTGAAGTGTGATGGGAGTCCGCACCTTTTGATTGTACTCTTCCAGCGCGTCAATCTGTTTTTGCAAGTCCGTGCGCTTGTTGCTAGGCTTCACGGGCTTCTTAGATTTCTTCTTCTTTTTCTTTGAAGATTTCGACGGCTGGTTGTGAATGCTCGGGCCGTCGCCGCTGATCTTCGGAGTTGGGCACGGCTTTAGCATCCCTTCAATGATCTGGGGTTCCAGCGGGTTCTTCCACCTGACTGCCGGGCATGTCTGGAGCTCATTCAGCATTCTTTTGGTTTTTACTGAAAGCACGATTTCCCATGGAGCTTCTTCAATGAAAGAACAAGTTGCCCCCGGTGTGTCCGTCTTCTTAGGAGTGTGAGGTTGTGGCGGGTTCACCTTCCACTTCTCGAACAACGCAAACTTGCCCTGTAGGTATTGATCTTCAATCCATCCTTTGAAGACGAAGCAATCTTCAATCGGATGGCTTACCGTTTGATGGTAAGGGCAGTAGTTGGGGTTATTCACCTCACTGGGTTGCGGCGGTCGCCTTGGGTTTGGAAAGTTGATAAGCCTGTTGCGTATTGCCAGCTCGAATAGCCTCTTCGTCTTATCCCGCAGGAATGAGTAGGGGCGCTTCATTTTCTCATTGTAATACCGCCGTCTTTCTTCCAGCTGGTCCGCCAGCTTTGGGGCACTGGGTTGCTACTGAGCGTTCGCAATGAAGGTTGCCTTCCCTTTACCCTTGTCATTCTGAGGTTCCAGCTTCGGGGGAGGCGGTCTGTGACCCATCTGGGCCAACTTGTCGATCAGAGCCTGGAACGTGGTTGGTTTAAAGAACATCATGAATTGTGAGATAGTTGCATGAGGATCTAGGGTATCCACGAACATGCCCACTACGGGCGCTTCCTCAATGCGCTGTTCACATTTCGACCACAAGTTTCGCCAGCGTATAACGTACTAGACCCACGTCTCGTCTGGTTTCACCCTGGCATTAATCAATGCCGTTATTGGAGTGCGTTCGCTGGCACTCGCGAATCGCTGTGTAAATAGCAGCTCCATCTCCGTAAATGTTTTGATAGAGTCGTTTGGGAGCTCAGAGTACCACTCGAACGCCGTTTCTGACAAGCTACCGATGAACTGGCGAAGCAAGAATTTATCATCACCGCCGGTGTTGCCGCAAAGCACCTTGAACTGGGCAACATGCTGGTGGGAATTGCCTGTCCCCTTATAGACATGAAATTTCGGTATTGTATAGCCCGACGGGTACTTGATCTAGTCATACCAGCTCAGATATGGTCGCCCTGTTCTGACAACTTGACCAGCTGCCTCAGTCGCCTGGTGAACCCGTATCTGCTGAGCTATATATTCATCTAGGTCAGCTTTGGAGATTGTCTCCTCCTTGGCCGTTGACAGAGCCAGTGGAGGATTTGACGTTTCTCCACTGTCATCTTCAAGAACGATCGGAGGATCTTCAGCAGGAGGATCTTGTTGGATCATCATTCCCACCATGTCCTGGAACAGGAGGGCCATTCGTTGTATATTGGCTGCTTGTTCGGCAGCCTCTTTATCGTTCTTCTCCAATATCCTGCGAAGGAATTCAGCGTCAGTTTCTTGCTCCTGGCGTTGATCAGATGACGCTTCGGGGCTTTCTTTTGGCCCAGTGAGTGCAGCCATCGCGTTCATCATTTCCTGGAGCTTCTGCTGTTGCTCTTGAGCTTTGGTCACTGACCGTGTAAGTGGCCTATAACCCGTGGATGCACGGCTGTCCTCTTTTCCCAACGCCATGTATACCGTATGCACCATCATGCCCCCAGACTTAGGGCGTTTCGGCTTATTGTCCTTGACATTTGCTGCAGGAGTGGGGACTCTATCCGTCCTTCTTCCCTTTTGAGTAGTCGACGTGGAGGGAGCCGTTGCAGCGGGCACCCAAGCGGTTGTCGCCCTTTGTTGTTTGACATGACGGTTCTTTTCTTCCTGAACCTTCACCCTCTTCTGCCGGCGAGAGTGATCTTGAATGATTACCGAGTCCTGGACCCGTCGCCAGACCTTATAAATTTTGGAGGATAGCCGTTGAGGGGGCTGCTCTGGCTTTGTTTCTATAACATTCTCCGCAGGTGGAGGGAACCTTTTGAGAACCGCAGTTGGAGAATTTCTGTATACCCTGTTTAGCAGCTCGAAGCTGTTCCCGGTTGGAACAGCAGCCTCAATTTCCACCGTTGGAGCTGGTGGAGTTAGCCCGGAGGGGGAGTTACCCCCAGTCTTCCTTATCCGGCGCCAGTGGAGACGTCGGGCATGACGGGTTGTTGGGATTGATTCAGCGACAGCTTCATCTCGCCCTCTGTTCAGGTGAGGGGCTGCTACCGGTGTCAACCTCTTGAAGACTGACGTTCGTTGAGAAGCTACGTCCATCCGGTCAAAAATAGATTTCTGAGCGGGAGCGGGAGCGGGGACCGGGGCAGTCAGTCGAGCGAAGACCGACCCTCTGGGAGGAGAAGCCGCTTTGATGACTTCGGGAGCAGCTTTCTTCTTTGGGATGGCCACTTCCGGTATTATGGGCTTCTTGGCGGGCCCATCAGAGTTCAGGTTCAGTCTGGTGAAGGCTGAAGAGTTGGACGACCCGTTGAGAGGGGCCATGGGAGTGGCAAGTCGATCAAAGACCGAGTTCTTTGAAGCTTCCAGTACGGGCACTGGGATGTTAACGTTCACCGGCGGGAGCATGGTCCTAAAGAACAGTCCGGTGGTAGCTTGAGTCACTTGCTCCACAAGTATAGTGAATAGCGAAGCAGCCTGCAGTCCATATGCTACACCTCCATATGAGGCGGAGCGTCGGTTGCATTTGCAGTTGGAGCAGTTCGAGCAGTTGCCAGCCATTGATCCTTTTGCTTTCTGCAGCAAATGAAACGCCAAATCTTAGTACTTAGAAACCCAAAGGCAACCATTAGCAAACCGCGATTGGTTCGCGAATCACGACACACGAAGTGTGGAGTGGAAAGAGGAAAAGGTCCCACCGGGCGTGCCAGAATCTGTTCCCCTCCGAATGGAGGCCGAGACGCAGGGACGTCTTGCCTGAGATTCGGGGCAGATGCTAATTGGTGCTATCCGTCCACCTCTCCGAAGATGCCAAGTTGATTTATGGCACCGTGTATCGAAGGTTTAAACGGATGCGTCCGATGTAGCAGACTTCGTCAAATTCCCCCTCGCTTGAGGGGTTTTTGATTGTGGGGACGCTCTTCCCTGCAAGCGCAAGCCCCTGCAGTTAATTACGCTACCGTGTTGCGGCAACAACTTTCTCCTTCTCCAGATGGTCACTTCGTGTCGTGTGTGTTTCATTTGTGTTTAGTTGCCCATGGATTGTATACGGAGACTGTGTTATGTCGTCGCCCGTAGGGCGTGGACTAGTCCAAATCCGTATTATCTTAGATTTGGGTTTGGGGGTTGTGTTTAAGGATACGTTAGCCTCGTTTGAGACTAAGATCGACTTAAACGTTCGTTAAGGATACGTTAGTCTAGTTTTTTTAGACTAAGATCAACTTAACGGGATCATTTAGATTCGACAAGAGAGCGATTAGGTGAGCCTTATAGTTTAGTTTAGTGACATTACGGTCAATAGGTAGTTTAAGGACATTGCGGTCCAATATTAGTTTTAAGACGTTGCGGTCAAGGTTAAGGACGTCATAGTCCGTGGATTTAAGGACTCCACAGTCCGATGTTAGTTTTAAGACATCACGGTCAAGGTTAAGGACGTCATAGTCCGTTGTTAGTTTTAAGACATTCCGGTCAAGGTTAAGGACCTCATAGTCCGTGGATTTAAGGACTCCACAGTCCGTTGTTAGTTTTAAGACATCACGGTTAAGGTTAAGGACCTCATAGTCCATAAGTTTAAGGACCCCACAGTCCGTATCAATGAGTGGTCATCGGGACCCGTCACCTCTCTGAAGACGTTGAGGAATTACAACGCCAAGTATCAAAAGAGTGAAGAGATGTACCCTTAAACCAAGAAGATTAAGTGATCTGTAGTCCAATTTAGAAACTAAGATCAATTATTATATTATGAGCCCATTGGCCCGGTTAAGTTTGAATTGAGGACTTATGGCCAGCTTGGGCTAATTCCAATCCTGTTTAGGATATTGACCCTCGTTTGGTCCATCGAAGGAGAGGCTTTGCCTCTGGGAACTTAGCCAATTGGGCTAAAGCTAGTGTTAAACACTAGAGACCAACAGTGTTGAACACTAGGAATAAGATTAACAAGTTAGTGTTAAACACTAAAAGATAATCAGTGTTAAACACTAGCGACAGGGCTTTCAAATTAGTGCTAAACACTAAAGCAAATCAGTGTTAAACACTAGAAATAAAGATTTCAAATTAGTGTTTAACACTAAGAAAATCAGTGTTAAACACTGGAAATGGAGTTTTCAAACTAGTGTTAAACACTAAGGAAATCGGTGTTAAACACTGGGAGCAAATCATCAGTTTGATGTTAAATACTGTCAGAGAAGAGATCACGTGGGAGCACGTGATGGCATCCAGAAGGTGGGGCCAGATCCCCTTCATTTTGTTCTACAGATAAGTGTTTAACACTTTTAATTCTGAAGGCCATCACGTGTGGGCACATGATGGGGGCTCACGCTTTGATCTGTTAGAATGTTCATTAGGAGTCACGTGGTGACACGTGAGGGCGCCCCAGAGCTTCTTTTCTTTTGCTTTTTCTTTGTACGCTTTGGAGGTCACGTGGAGCACGTGAGGCGTTGCCTCAAAGTTCTCCTCTATGGATTTTTACAGGGGTCACGTGGTAGCACGTGACCCTGGTTCTTTGCCTGTTTGAAGATGTGTTTATCTTTTTAAGAATTAAATTCTTCATAGGGTTAAACCCTAGCCATAAACTTCAGAGGAATTAAATGTAGGGTTGCTAGGCACGCGCACAAGGGTCTACGAGGCATCAACCATGCCCGATTAAAAATTTAGCCGTGCCGAACAACCCGAATACGGAACTTTAAACTAGAGATTAGACGAAAACAAGCATGCTAACAACTTTAACACTAAGTGAGAAGGATTACAACCTTTGTAGATCCGGTCCTTCACTTCATATGCTCCGTGTTGTGGTCCCTTCGCTGCGATCATCGGGATCCGGACTCTCGAGAGGTTCCACGAAGAGAAAGATGCAACCTTTGCTTCCGATCTTCGATACTAAGATGATCTACCTTGAAGTTTCTTTAACACAAGCTAACACTCATGAAATGATGTGAACACCCTCATCTAAATGGCAATGGAAGATGAGGATGATGAAGTAGGATTTTTGCTCTCTTTATTTATCTTTTTCTCATATTTATTCATCACTTTGGAAAAATCTAGCAAGCTTTTTCATGAAAGAATGAAGGAAGAAGAAGAATAGTGATCCATTTTCTTTTGTGATGAATAAGAAAGGATTAATATGAAGAATAATGCAACCATGGTTGGCTTAACCATTGTAGAGAATTGACTAGGGTTAGGGTTTGGGTTGGGTTAAAGCATGAGTCACTTGTAAATATCTTTATCATGACAAAAAGAAAACCTTCTAGAAACATCTAGAAAGTTTAACCCTAATCCAAACACTAATCATGTTTAAACTCCACTAAACAAGTTGCATTAGTTATCATATCATGTTACAATATTATATATCACATATATAATATTTATCGTAACAAAATAAAATAATACAATTAACATATATTGCATATATATCAATGTATTATCCGAGTGAGAAAAAGAATCTTTTAGTGAGCAAATATTAGTTAATGCAATTTAATATATCATATATATTATTATACATTAAATTATCGAATCAACACTTGATCCGACAATCCGGCTATATCGCATATAACCGACTAATATTTATCCGTACCGATTCATCGAATCAACACTTGATCCGATGACCCGGCTGATATCAAATATCGCGAGAATACAATACGGTATCACATATCGCATTATCCTCGGTCCCGCACATATCACATATGTGCTCCTACTCCGTTTTGCCTGAGTCAAGAAACCTCTGTGTAGGACTCTAAAGAATCGTCAATACGCCGGCAGTAGGTGATGATCATATCGAACACCCACAAGCTGCAAGCGGTCAGCTAAACGTAACAGCTACCCAGGTATTGAGCGCTCAGAAGATCAACAAGCAAGCCTGTACATTCTCCTGCGAATCCAAACAGTAACACTCCCGTACAGTCCGGTCTCGTCGTCGGATATGTTGCATATCTCGCCCAGGGGTGGTAAACGTCAGACCCCAGTAGCTTGATAAGTCGTGTCGATATGAGGTCTATAACAGTTCGAGAAACTACTGATAACACTTAACAGTAAATCTCAGCAACCCTGGCCAGGGATTTCCGGTTATAGCCAATCGATCACAGCACAACATCAACTCCCTATACCGGGAGAGACGAATCCCCTCCTATCGCTCATTGCCTCCATATGATTCGGGACTGTACCCAAAAGCCACCTTTTTGCACGCCCTCTTGGACGTGGTATGATGGAAATCAAAGCACAGTGGGAATCACACAAGACTCTATGACGATCTCGGGTCGACAGACTACTCTGTACCAGTGTCACCGGAGAACTGCCATCTGACGTATGGTATAATACCATCTGGGAGTTCTCGGCGAGTCCGTCCAGTGTACCCAGTCTCCACTGAGCACCCGTACACCATCCTTGATGTCAAACACCGATGGATATGGGATCATCCATCGCCCATCATATGGGTCAAGATGCGTATACGCTAGTCTACTCTGGTGTATCGATGCCCTGTCTCGATACACCCTCGACTAGGAACAGTTATAGGATGTACTCGTCGACTACCGTGGCCCCACTGGTATGATCTCATCATAGTCCCAGTAGTCGAGTACATATCCTAAGGGCTTTATCAACATGTAACATAGAGACAATCAGAGTACATGTTAAGATAAAGTACAACCAGATAGCATACTATCATGTCGAGCAAGAAAGTCCTCCCTATATATGTCCAAGCATCCATTACAATATACATCGTATGTACAGTAATGGCCTCTAGGGCATACATATAACTAACAATCTCCCACTTGCACTAGGGCCATCTGTTATGGTATCGCATACCCAACAATTAGCTGCGGTTGAAGTATCTCATACTCAACCATCCCATAAAAGTCTCTACTGGGAAAAAAGGCCTTCGTGAGTGGATCCGCGCTATCGTCCTCTGTGTCTGCTCTCCTAACCTCGATCTCCCTGGAGATCAACCATCTCCATAATCAGGTGATACTGCCTAAGAATTATATCTGGATTTCTGATGGGACGGTAGTTCCTTGGCTAAAGCCACAACTCCATTGTCACACAATGGTAGGAACGAAGTTCATCTTATGAACTTATATATATCCAGACTGCCTCTTTGGTAGCATCCTTGGTAACGATGTATCTTGCCTCTAATCGTCTAGTATGTCACGGTATCTAGCTTGGAACTTTTCCAACGTACCGTCCCTCCACTGAGGGTATAGACAATGCCTGCGACTGACATTCAGTCGTCCTTATCACCCTGGGACATTTCCAGTGATTCTCCCCAGGATCGATTGATACCATCTCACTACAACTAGTGAGAATCCTAACATCCAATTAGATTTATCTCATAGATCCAAAAACCCAGGATTTAGGAGGTATCACTTTGATCCTATATGGAGAATCCTTGTGATAAGCGGAGATTGACCGAGCGTAGCATAGGAAACTTCTTCCCTATCAAGAGTATGTCATCCACGTACTCTACGAGGATCACCACCATACTCCATACTACCTTTTTGTATATACAAGGTTCATCTACCATTTTGATGAAGTCAAACTCTTTGACTACCACATCAAAACAGATGTTCCAACTCCGCGATGCCTGTTTTATCATATAAAACATCTTGCACACGTTTCCGCTGCTCCCACTGTCTACGAAGCCCTTTGGCTGTGTACTTATAGACGCTCTCTTCTAAAACATCATTTAGAAAAGCAGTCATGACACCCAACCACCAGATATCGTAGTCATGGTATGTAGCCGTGGCAAGTAGGATCTGGATGGACTTAAGCATAGCTTTGAAAGTCTCAACTTTTCCATGTACACCAAGTAATCTTCTCAAGATATACTTGCTCCTGATGGGGATTTAACCCTTCAGATAAAGCAACCAAAGTCCATACTTTGTTGGTGTATAAGGATTCCATCTCAGATCGATAAGCATCCAGCCATTCTTACAGAGTCCCACTCCTGATGGCCAGCTCGAAACTAGTTGGGTCATCATCTCATGATGCAATCCTCGCTCCCACTGTTATAGAGAAACCGAAGTATCTCTCAGGTGGGTGAGGAACCCTACTAGATCGGCGGAGAGGCTGAGGTACGTTGGAAACTATTGAATCCTTTGGTTCTACCAAATTATCAGCTGCATTTTGTATAGTTGGAACATTTCCAGTTCTACATAATAGACCTTGCCTCGATCTTGTCCGGATTTTGTTTTTAGACATAGGCCGGACAACCCCAAATCTTAACAAACTTAAGATATGGGCTCTTCCCTTTCCATATCACATATGAAGTGGTAGGCATCTGATTTGATTTGAACCCTATTCAATAGGTATGCAACTTCACAAGTGCATAACTCCCTTAAGGAAATAGGAAACTCAGTAGTACTCATCATAGAGCACACCATATCAAATAGGGTGCTAATGCTCCTCCCCGATATACCATCGTGCTATGGTGTATACGGAGGAGTAATGCTGAGAGAGAATCTCATTCTCATTTAGAATAGTCCAGGAATTCCGTGCTAAAGTATTCTCCTCCTTGATTTCATCAAAGGACATAATACTTATACCCGTATTTTGGTTCTCTACTTCTAACTTATATTCTATGAATATCTCAAAAGGTTCGGACTTGTGTTTCAACAGGAACATATGTCTGAATCTTGAGAGATTATCAGAGAACGTAATGAAGTAAAAAGAACCGGTCTTGGCATGTGTAGACAGAGGACCTTCATACATCAGCATGTATCAATCCCAAGAGTTCACTAACTCTTTCTCTGTTTCCAATAAACAGAGCTATGGTCATCTTATCATTGTGACATGACAGGCAAGTTTCACAAGATGTAAATTCAAACTAATTTGAATATGCATCTAAATGTAACTTCAGCCAGTCGGGTCGCATTGATATGACCTAGTCTACAATACCTCAAGAAGGATTCATTCATATCTGAACTCTTCCTCTTGTGTGTGTTCTGTATACTAAGAACTGTAGTTTGATTTAGAACGACAATGCTTTTAGATGACGTGCCTGAACCGATCAACTCTTGATATAGGAAATGTTCAAAACATTATCCAACAATACAAAATTATATCCTTTCTTTACTAATAAAGAGACTGATATGATTTTGTATATCAGGTTCGGTATCTAATAACATTTGTTCAGAATCAATGTATTCTGGTAATACAGGGTGATAGTAACCAACAGACTTGGCTGCAACACTTGCACCGTTTTCTGTCTCATGAAACTTATCACCCGTTCTCAGTTCTCTACCCATCTGTAGCCCATGTAACAGATTACATATACGGGATCCTGATCCGGTATCACATACCCAGGATGTAAAGGACACTGAGAAACAGTTCTGTTTAATGAACACACCCGAAGATGATGCATCAGTATGCACTTTCTTCGTTTGGGCGGCACGGGAAATCTGGTATTCCCCAATTTCCTGCTCTGTCCTATAACAATTATAAGTTGGAGCGGGACCAACGTTCCCCAGCTCAGTATAACAAGCGGGTTCGGTCAATATATCCGTTTTATTATCTTGATTAAGGCGTGATATGGTCGCTATCTGGAGAGAGAGAGAAGAAAACACTCAGCGTATGCTCTTGCAAGATTAGATTGGTTATCTAATATATCTAATCAGGATGTCTCCCACTGTTTTTGTCAAATCTTCCTTCAAACCCTAAAAGGAAAGACTAGCCGGGATTAATTACACGCTACAAGTTCGCCAATCTTTCAGCCAGGCCAGTGTCGGTACTTTGAGGGAGGTCCCCCATGCTATCGCACGAACCTAATTAATGTAAACCTCGTTTTCCCAGAGGCGTAACCCCGTTAACACCTTTCTAGACACCTACTTGATCGGCTAATTGTAATGTGTAAAACTCTCCCAGGAGTAACTTTTACTCGCAGCGGGTATCGGGATCCAACTATCTTATAGAAGGTATGCAATCTCATTGCAAATTTCAACACTTGAAATTCCCAATAATATTTTGCCCCAAGCGATCTATGACCTTGACAAGGTCAACAAACCATAGACCGCAAGTCAAGTTCAACCCGTCATTTCCTGATTGAATTAAACCTACCCGCACGACCCTTGACAAGGTCAACAAAGTCGCACGACTACCATAATCCAATCGCATCATATGCTTATGCAGATAAGCATAAATAGCTACCGCACACTACGCCTTGACAAGGTCAACAAACGCAGCACGAATACTATGAAGTACTTATCTGAAATGACGGAGGGCTACGACGGGTTTTTCAGAAAACCCTTTGCGTAATGAACTTGATATCGTTGTGGAATCGAGTGATTTTAAATGGAGTGTTTTTGAGGCTTTTCTAGTTTTGCTAAAGGGGTCACTCCCGGTGAAGGGATCGTCGGCCCTTTCCTCATCGAATAAGGTGCAGGATATATCATATATACCGCTGTGCAAAGCAAGAACTATAGAAGCAATCAAAAGACAAACCGAGTTTGTAGCATCTGCCAATTATTGCTAAAGGAGTCACTCCCGGTGAAGGGATCTCGGTCCTTTCCTTATCGAATAAGGTGCTGGATGTTCTACAAGGAACACCGCTATGCAAAGCAAGAACTAGAGCTACCAGTTTTGTAAACAAGTTTCTACAACATCTTAGGTTTCTTTTATTTCATTAATCTCATTAATGAAGTCCCATTTTATTATGCTTCACAAGCATCTCTTTTGAAACGAAATCTGCAATATAACATATATCTCATATATATAATATAAACAATCGTCTCAGGCAGTAATATAATCTCATCACAGAACATTGCAGCAGAAGAACATATATGAAATATTGGATATACTAGGACGTCCGTGTTTTCAATACGAGCCAGTATAAAACACGGATTCCACGGTCGCGATGAATAGCCAAACCCACATCCCTAGACCCCTACGAGAGCGGCAAGTAACACTGCCAATTCTAGGGTTAGGAGACCCGGTCTCGACTCCTCGAGATGGTCTCCCACTGGACCCTAGAATCCGGTTACTTGTGCTCCCCGCCTTGGGTCTACCTAATGCGGAAAAGTAAATAATATACAACGGTGACATCTTCCGCTACCTGGAAGTGCCCCAATAAAAGAATATTACATACAAATGAATTTTACATGAATGAAAAAGAAAAAACTCTCATCTCACATAAAACCCCCGGCTATTCAAACGCGACGATCCAATACAACATATCACAGCAACACATAATATCTCATATCATCAACGTAAGCAAGTATGCGTATCCCGATTGTCGTTGATGTATAGCAACGAAGCCGGCGATACACCACATACTACGCTTACGGTCACAGAAAAGAAAGTGTAAAACTACAACAGTTGGAATCCGCAACCTACTTATACATCACATGCCTAACCAAATGAATTCCTTAGACATCACATACCTAACATTATAAACCCCGCATTTTAGTCTCATTATCGAAAACACTTTTCAATATCAAGTCGGGCAATTCAACAAGATTCCCGAAAAACTGATCGAATGCTCGTCGCAAACTTTAGTAGACGGCCGCACCCCCGATACCGTCGACGAAGTGCACTAAGGCGGAACACCGCTGCCGCGAGCACCCGAACGGATGCTTTCGGTGACGGGGTTCTCCTTCAGTCACTTGGTCGGGGCTATGGGGCGTAGCTGTCTATTAAGTTTACCCGGCGAGTATCCGCGTACACTACGTGATTGCAACGGACTTTTGATCACATCAAAATTCCGTGGCAACCGATCATCTGAGACTAAACTGCTATGTTTATAATATTCAAATCAGTTATCTCATAACTACCTATGGATTCCAAATATTGTATCACATTCCAGATAAATAGAAAAGTTAAACTTTCCGATCGAATCATCAAGCACCCAAGATTTCCCCAATATATCTCAACACTTGAAATCAGTTTAAAAACATTCATTACATGCCACAGTACCAATGGTCCAGCCGTACAAGGGTCAAGCCAACGCCTCACATGTGGCACGCCGTACTGCCCCAAACCCTAAGGTTCAAAGGGCAGTTCAAGACGGTCACATAATCGAGTTAAGGTTTGTTGTCTTCTAGAGGGTCCACCGCGTTACTTGCACGACTTAGAACGTTCTTAAACACGAGGAAAAATCCAACTTTTGAAAAAATTTCCGACAGGGGAAAAAGTGAGTTATTGATATCCTTTCGAACTTTTTAACAGTTTCTATAAATTACCCGGACAAAACACAAAAGACGCAGTTAAAGTTCCCGATCGAATCATCGAATCCCCAATACAACCCAGAATGTTCAACAGTAGAATAAATATTAAAAATTCCTAGAAAATACAACACTAAAAGACAAGAATTACTGTGCAAATTTCAAACA
The DNA here is from genome assembly GCA_030015575.1 of Agapanthus africanus. Lineage (NCBI taxonomy): Eukaryota > Viridiplantae > Streptophyta > Magnoliopsida > Asparagales > Amaryllidaceae > Agapanthus > Agapanthus africanus. Next base: position 139,125,871 of record JASDDO010000026.1, read on the forward strand.
GTACAGTGACAAAAGCGCGGCGGAACCGCGGCACATTCATGGCATGTGCGGCGGTTCCGCGGCTCTTTGGTGGAATCAGGCGCACGTGCTTCACAGTAACTCTTGTATTTCCCTGCTGATTTTTTTGAGCATTTTTAATGTGGAAATATCCCAGTTTTTAGAAAAAGTCCAGAGAGCGGGTTTTATCGGGGTTTCGGGTTTCGATCGGACTTTAAATTTCGTCTAGACTTCACCTAAAGCTCTAGCCTGGCTCTGATACCACTGTAGGGTTGCTAGGCAGCGCACAAGGGTCTACGAGGCATCAACCATGCCCGATTAAAAATTTAGCCGTGCCGAACAACCCGAATACGGAACTTTAAACTAGAGATTAGGCGAAAACAAGCATGCTAACAACTTTAACACTAAGTGAGAAGGATTACAACCTTTGTAGATCCGGTCCTTCACTTCATATGCTCCGTGTTGTGGTCCCTTCGCTGCGATCATCGGGATCCGGACTCTCGAGAGGTTCCACGAAGAGAAAGATGCAACCTTTGCTTCCGATCTTCGATACTAAGATGATCTACCTTGAAGTTTCTTTAACACAAGCTAACACTCATGAAATGATGTGAACACCCTCATCTAAATGGCAAGGGAAGATGAGGATGATGAAGTAGGATTTTTGCTCTCTTTATTTATCTTTTTCTCATATTTATTCATCACTTTGGAAAAATCTAGCAAGCTTTTTCATGAAAGAATGAAGGAAGAAGAAGAATTGTGATCCATTTTCTTTTGTGATGAATAAGAAAGGATTAATATGAAGAATAATGCAACCATGGTTGACTTAACCATTGTAGAGAATTGACTAGGGTTAGGGTTTGGGTTGGGTTAAAGCATGAGTCACTTGTAAATATCTTTATCATGACAAAAAGAAAACCTTCTAGAAACATCAAGAAAGTTTAACCCTAATCCAAACCCTAATCTTGTTTAAACTCCACTAAACAAGTTGCATTAGTTATCATATCATGTTACAATATTATATATCACATATATAATATTTATCGTAACAAAATAAAATAATACAATTAACATATATCGCATATATATCAATGTATTATCCGAGTGAGAAAAAGAATCTTTTAGTGAGCAAATATTAGTTAATGCAATTTAATATATCATATATATTATTATACATTAAATTATCGAATCAACACTTGATCCGACAATCCGGCTATATCGCATATAACCGACTAATATTTATCCGTACCGATTCATCGAATCAACACTTGATCCGATGACCCGGCTGATATCAAATATCGCGAGAATACAATACGGTATCACATATCGCATTATCCTCGGTCCCTCACATATCACATATGTGCTCCTACTCCGTTTTGCCTGAGTCAAGAAACCTCTGTGTAGGACTCTAAAGAATCGTCAATACGCCGGCAGTAGGTGATGATCATATCGAACACCCACAAGTTGCAAGCGGTCAGCTAAACGTAACAGCTACCCAGGTATTGAGCGCTCAGAAGATCAACAAGCAAGCCTGTACATTCTCCTGCGAATCCAAACAGTAACACTCCCGTACAGTCCGGTCTCGTCGTCTGATATGTTGCATATCTCGCCTAGGGGTGGTAAACGTCAGACCCCAGTAGCTTGATAAGTCGTGTCGATATGAGGTCTATAACAGTTCGAGAAACTACTGATAACACTTACCAGTAAATCTCAGCAACCCTGGCCAGGGATTTCCGGTTATAGCCAATCGATCACAGCAGAACATCAACTCCCTATACCGGGAGAGACGAATCCCCTCCTATCGCTCATTGCCTTCATATGATTCGGGACTGTACCCAAAAGCCACCTTTTTGCATGCCCTCTTGGACGTGGTATGATGGAAATCAAAGCACAGTGGGAATCACACAAGACTCTATGACGATCTCGGGTCGACAGACTACTCTGTACCAGTGTCACCGGAGAACTGCCATCTGACGTATGGTATAATACCATCTGGGAGTTCTCGGCGAGTCCGTCCAGTGTACCCAGTCTCCACTGAGCACCCGTACACCATCCTTGATGTCAAACACCGATGGATATGGGATCATCCATCGCCCATCATATGGGTCAAGATGCGTATACGCTAGTCTACTCTGGTGTATCGATGCCCTGTCTCGATACACCCTCGACTAGGAACAGTTATAGGATGTACTCGTCGACTACCGTGGCCCCACTAGTATGATCTCATCATAGTCCCAGTAGTCGAGTACATATCCTAAGGGCTTTATCAACGTGTAACATAGAGACAATCAGAGTACATGTTAAGATAAAGTATAACCAGATAGCATACTATCATGTCGAGCAAGAAAGTCCTCCCTATATATGTCTAAGCATCCATTACAATATACATCGTATGTACAGTAATGGCCTCTAGGGCATACATATAACTAACATTAAATTCCTGTTTTCTTCTGAAGAATTATATTCTTAGATAGGGTTAAACCCTGATTTACATTCTGTAGGAATTAAATTCCCATATATGTGAAGAATTAAACTTTGGAATAGGGTGAAACCCTAATTTCTTCTTTCTTAAGGGAATTAAATTCCTGTGATTTTAAGAGAATTAAGTTCTCAATTAGGGTTAAACCCTGGTTCTGTCCATTTTGAAGGAATTGAATTCCTATAACATAGGGTTAAACCCTAATTTTATCTCAAAGGAATTAAATTCCTATAATTCTGTGAGAATTAAATTCTCAAAACTCGGTTCCTCCTCTGTGTTTTAGATCAGCATGGCAGGATCTCAACCCAATGAGAATTAAATTCTCAATTCATGGGGAGATGTGCACTTTGCGGATCCTCCACCAGAGAAAGAACTAAGTTCTTTTCTTTATATAAGAGTTAAACTCTTTTGAGAATTAAATTCTCTTCTGAAGCCTCCCTTTTATTTTCTTACCTAAGGTTTTCCTTTTGCAGAGAATCAAAGGCTCTATCTCTCTTTCTCTTTGTGTATCAAAAGCAAAAAAGGTCCAAAGTCCAGAATCCAAAAGTCCCCTCTCTTCTTTTCTTGGCTCCTATTTATAGGAGAAGGAAGAGAATCAATCTGTTTAGTAAATCTCTCATTGAGAGATTTGATTTGTTCATTGAGAGATTTGATTTACATTTATCAGTAATCTGGGCCTTTAAATTGTTAAGTGAATTTTATTCACCGTTGGATTTTAAATCCAAAGATATCCCTTTTTTATTTCGGTTAGATTTAGGGGGAAATCTTTCCAAGTCCAAGATTTTTCCATAACTTGGTGATATTTAATCACCTTTAGATTTTTAATCCAACGGTTTTAGATAATCCTTCTTCATTTTGGAAAGATTTGAAAGATTTATCCTCAAAATTTAATTCTGCTAAAGAATCAGGCTCTCAAAGCCGGTCACGTGTGGCCACGTGAACCCTGGTCACGTGTAGGCACGTGACCCCTGGAATGGGCTTCTCTTCTTCTGAGCTCTGTTCTCTGGCCGCTGCTTAACCATCACATGCCAACACATGACCACTGGTCACATGTGAGCACGTGATGCCTCTTCTGGAGCTTTTTCTTGATTTTTAATCACGGGATGAATGTGCTTTTTGTCACTGCTTTAAGCGTCACGTGCCAACACGTGACGACTGGTCACGTGTGAGCACGTGATGCCTCTTCTGAAGCTTCTCGTGATTTTTAATCAGGGAACAAGAAAATATAAAATCTTTTTAGTACATGTCCATTTGCCATGGTAAATAAAGTCAAGAAAAATGCATAAGCGGAAACGAATTAAATCCAATAAACAACATCTGAAACTTATCCCAATATGGGCTCACATCAAGAAATAAAATTGCAGAAATAAATAACTAAATTAAACATCTCTAAATAACACATGTTCAATTCCTCACTGCTCAGCTTGATGGCTAAAGTACTCTTGTTCAGCATGCGATAAAGATAGAGGAACTGGGCCATGCGAAACTCAGAGACATCAGTGCGTCATAAAATCAAAGAAACAGTGATAACCAGGATGTAACGATATAGGTAATTATGAATATAAATGAGTAACACAGGTATGAAACAGTGATGTATGTATATATAGGTGATCTGTGATGTGTAACCTAAAACTGTGCTTCTAGGTTATCTATTCTAAAAGTCTTTGAAATTAATAAATGTAATCCTCATCGTAACCCAACAGTCTATGCCCCGTTCATTCCCCACGGGACCACGGTAACATGATTTATTCCGTAACGCCAGGAAAATGGCAAACAGGATTATTCCGTAATGCCCGGAAAAACGACAAACATATAATTATTCCGTAACGCCCGGAAAAACGGCAAACATGATTATTCAGTAACGCCCGGAAAAACGAAAAACAAGATTATTTCGTAACGCCCGGAAAAACGTCAAACATGTAATAATAACCTTTTGAATTACGTTTCGGTTACATTCTTGATTTCCCCTTTACCCCCAGGTTTGTATTCAAATCAGGTATTGCCAATATAGATCTAATGCCAACACAGAATCAATCAGGTACAGTTCTCGTCTATGCAGACAAAAAGTTATGTCCGTCAGGACAGCATGTCAGGATTGTTGGCATTAGTAACAAAATCCAAGCAATGAGTTAAGTAGTGTCGTGAACATATCATGTGATGCATATGTATCAAATAGATACCAAATGTGAAATTGTAACAAATATCTGAATACGGTAAGCACGATGAATACCAGGATGCATATGTATCTATCTGTAATAATCTTTTATACGTCTATGATTACGTATGATGCAATTTAGATAACACGTTGTACTAATATAATAGTATAATGATATCATGATGTCCTGGCATGCAATTAGATATGCTATTATTAGTACGAATACAGACGGATACTATAAAACTGTAAATAGGTAATATTTGCTGAATATTAAAACACATGCACTACTATTTATTAAATAGATATTGATATAATAACATTAATAGGGATAACATATTCAATCCGATTAATAACTATAAAAGTGGTATTGATTAACCATGCACAAGAAAGTTCCGTTCAGAAATTCAGCGTCACCCTGATCTGTAAAATAACTTTAAAATAACAAACTTCCTCCAAAAGGGACGTGTCATATACCAAAACAAAAATAATTCAATAAGGTTTTCATTTTTATAAGTTAAAGTATCTCAGATTGTTCTTACAAAAAGTTATGAATATTCGAAATTGAAAGTTTGCTGTTGGAATTTCCCTGGACAGCAGTTCAGATGTACTTTTATTTACAGTTTACGTTATTTAAAAAATTTATTTTGCAAGTAAATATTTCACAGGGTTATATTATTCTGAGTTAGCTTCGTAACAAACTAAAGAACGTATTCTAATGATTTATCTATGATTTATAATGAATTTTATAAGGTAAGGTGTACAGTAAATTTCAGATTTGTCGTATTCGCTTTGCGACGACGTTTCATATGTAAACTATAATATTTTCAAACTATATTTTGTACAATGTTATAAAATGCAGATTATAAACTAATTAATGATAATAATAAGAAATATTACGATGATATATATATATATATATATATATATATAATTATAGCATGTCGCAAGTTGTAAACTTGCATACATTGTATATTATAAAACTGATTAACGTTAAATAACTAAGGTGTATAAATTATATAGATATAGCTGTATGATAATGATAATAATAATAATAGTAAGACAAAATATAAGTAAATTAAATAAAGCATAGCATGTAGCAAGTTGTAAACTTGCCTCGAAACAAATGCGATGAAGAGAAGCAACATGACGTTATACAAATCAACACCTAGTTTTGATGGCTCGGTTAAGATTCTAGGATGCGGCTGGAGTTGCGTCGGTGAGAAAGGGTCTGGGCTTGAAGATCGAAGAAGGAGAATATATAAATTGATGAGGGAGAGATATGTTATGTGGGGGGAGGGGAGAAAGAAATTTTGTGTTTAATATAAATATATATAGTATAGTTTAAATTATGTTATAAATATATATTAGTTTTAATGTATATAGATAATATCAAACTACAAAAAATCTCCACTAAAATCACATCAAAAATATATTTTGGAAAATAATTCACATATGTAAACTTCTCAACCATAGTGTAAGAATATATTTTAAATAACTCATACCTCTAATTTAAGATTTAAAAGGATTCTAAAAATATATTTAGATTTAGTAAATATTTGATATTAGATATCTTGAGATTTAAACGTAAAAAATAAAAGCAAAATAAGATATGGGATGGCAACCATATGATGACAGTTAACAAAATATAACGTATTCTTAATTTGTGGCTATTAAAAGATATATGATGATCTAGATATATGATATATAAAGATCTAAAAATATAATGTAGGTATTATACTATATTCACATAGATACACTTTACTGGCAAATCTTAGATACAATCTTGCACCATATTAGGTTCTAAACTTGCGGGTCGGGACGGATAACGACTACTGGTATTTAAATCATTCACGACCCAATAGATAAAATAGAAGAAATATAAAATAAGTGTTAAAATACCAATTAATGTCATATAACCGTACTATGGTGTTACATTATACCCAACTACAAAAAAATTTCGTCCTTGAAATTCACGAAATAGGGAAAGATAAGAAGATACGGATCTAAGGAAAGAGATGAGAAAAGTTTTGTCGAATCTCGTCTTCACGTTCCTATTTCCCTACGAAACAAGTACTAAAGGAATCGCCCTATTCTTGAGAACCTTTTCTCGTCGAGCCACAATCGTCATCGGTTGCTCTTTATAAGTAAAATCTTCTCTCACTGTAAATTCTAAGTGATCTATGACGTGCGTCTCATCTCAAACATACTTGCAGAGTTGAGATACATGAAACGCGTCATGAATACCCGCTAAGGATGGTGGTAAAGCCAATCGATAAGCTACCTCTCCAACACGCTCGATGATATCGAAAGGCCCCACGAATTGAGAACTAAGCTCGCCTCAACTACCAAATCGGATTACTCCTCTAGTCGGTGATATCTTCAAGAACACAAGATCACGAACAACGAACTCCAAAGGTCTTCTTCCAGTATCAGCCCAACTTTTCTGTCGATCCTGTGCCACCTTCATATGATTACGGATCAAGTTAACTTTCTCCACAGTTTGCACAATGAGTTCCGGTCCCAACAATCTTCTTTTTCCAACATAGTCCCAACAAACAGGCGAGCAACACTTATGACCGTACAATGCTTCGAATGGAGCCATATGTATAGTTTCCTGAAAACTGTTGTTGTATGAAAACTCCACTAAATGTAATTGATCCTCTTATGAAACCTTGAAGTCTAACATGCATGCCCTCAACATATTTTCAAGAGTTTGGATCGTTCTTTCAGACAAGCCATCTGTCTGAGGATGATAGGCCGTGCTAAATTTCAAGCGAGTTCCCAAACTTTCCTGTAGACTCCTCTAAAAGTGTGATAGAAATCGAGTATCACGATCGGAAACGATGTTCATGGGTACTCCATGCAATCTCATAATCTTCTGCATGTACTGCTCTGCTAAAACTTCCGTCGACTGACCAACTCGAAACGATATGAAGTGAGCTGCCTTGGTCAATCGATCAACAATCACCCAAATTGCGTTATTGCCCGTTGGACTCCGTGGTAGTGCTGTCACGAAATCCATGGTTATATTTTCCTACTTCCATTGAGGAATCGGAAGTGGTTGCAACAAACCAGCTACCCTCTGATGTTTAGCCTTGACTTGCTGACACACTAAACACTTCGATACATAGCGAGCAATCTCCCTTTTCATGCCTTCCCACCAGAAATGTTGTCGTAGATCTCGGTACATCTTTGTGCCTCCCGGATGTACGGAATATGCGGAACTATGAGCCTCCGTCTTAACTTCTTCATGAATATCTCCTTTCGGCAAACATAGACGACTACCATATCGTAACGAACGATCTTCATGAATTAACAAGTCCGTTCGAAGTCCCGCTTCAACTTGTTCTCGAAACTTTTGCAACCTTGGATCGTGCGACTGCGTTGCTTTAATATTATCAATCAAGGATGACTGTACTTGCAATTGCATCAATTGTCCCGAATAATGCGGTAGTACAATCTCCAACTCGGATTTCTGAATTTCAGTGATAATCTCCTTCTGTGCAGTCAACATCAATATGGCTGGCAACTGACTTAGAGCATCCCACACTACATTAACTTTTCTCGGATGGTATTTTAGATCAAGATCATAGTCTACCATCAGCTCTAACCATCTACGCTGCCTCATGTTGAGCTCTTTCTGCTTGAACACATACTTTAGGCTCTTGTGATCGGTAAATACTTCTACCATTTCGCCCAATAAGTAGTGTTTCCAAATCTTCAAAGCAAAAATCACTGCTGCTAGCTCCAAATCATGAGTTGAGTAGTTCTTCACATGAGTCTTCAATTGTCTCAACGCGTAGGCTATAACCTTCCCATGCTGCATTAGAACACATCTCAAACCTTTTCCAGATGCGTCGCTGTGAATAACTAACCCTCGGAACAGTCTGGCACTGTCAAGATAGGAGCGATGGTCAATCTTTGCTTCAATTCTTCAAAAGCTGATGCACATTTCTCCATCCATATGAACGGTACCTCCTTTCGTGTTAGCTTGGTCAATGGTTTTGCTATTCGAGCGAAGTTCTCTACAAACCTTATATAATATCCGGAAAGCCCAAGAAAACTTCTGATCTCCACTACATTCTTTGGAATCGGCCAATCATGAACTACCGCAATCTTTTCAGGGTCAACCAGCAATTCCATCTCCGGATACGACATGACCCAAGAACTTCACTTCTTCGAGCCAAAACTCACACTTGCTCATCTTAGCATATAACCTTTCTTGCCTCAACATTTGCAGTGCGATCTTCAAGTGTTCTGCATGCTCTTCTTTGCTCCTCTAGTAGACCAGAATATCATCAATGAACACCACTACGAACCGGTCCAGATACGGTGAAAAGATTCGGTTCATCAAGTCTATAAATATTGTCAGTGCGTTAGTAACTCCAAATGGCATCACTAAGTACTCGTAATGCCTATATCGAGTTCGGAACGCTGTCTTGCAAATATCTTCTGATTTCACCCGAACTTGATGATATCCGGATCACAAATCCGGCTTCGAGAATACCCTCACGCCACTGAGTTGATCGAATAATTGGCCGATGCGAGGGATCAAGTACTTGTTCTTAATAGTTACCCGGGTTAATTCACGATAGTCAATATACATCCTCCGCATGCCATCATTCTTCCTGACTAGAAGAAATGGAGCTCCCCATGGTGAACCACTGCTATGAATCCAACCCTTCTCCAGTAATTTGGCAACTTGTTTCTTTACCTCTTCCAGTTCTACCGGCGCCATTGGATAATAAGCCTTTGAAATCGGCGTTGCTCCAGGAATAAGATCAATCGCGAACTCGACATCTCGTTTACATGGTAAACTCGAGATTTCCTTGAACACATCCATTAAACCTCGAACTGCTATCAGCGTTATATCTGCAACTTGTTTATGAACTTCACCCTTCAGTAAACAATTCCATTCATCATGAATTTGCAGGTTTATTCTAACTCTTGTGGGTTATCAGCCCACCACTCTTCCGCTGTGCTACTTTGATAATTTGAGGCGGGTCTGTCAACTTCTTCCATCAAGCAACTTATATCAGAACTTCCTTGAAGCGGTCTATACCAGCTTTCGCTGGGGTTAATCTCGAACTACTGTAATCATCAAAAGTTTCTCTGGTGTTTCTCTTTGTTCATCGAAACGCAAACGGATTGGTTCTCACAGGACGAGAGGAAAGATATAACTTGGTTGCGGGAATCAAGCTCGCAATAAGGCATAAACTCGTAAGCAATGACGTCAAGAGGAAACTGTAGGGTTCCTAGGCACACTAATGAGGTCTCACAAGGCATCAACCATGCCAATTTCAAATTTTACAAGTGCCGAGAAACCCTAATACGGATCGTTAACTAGAATTTTAGGCGAAACTAGAAGCTAGTTAACAACTTAACTAAAGGGTAAACGGAAATACAACCTTTGTAGATCCGGTTCTCCACCTCCATAGCTCCATGATGAAGTCTCCTCGCTGTACAAATCGGATCCCGGACTCTAGCATCGGCTTCATCGGAGAAATGGACGGCCTAGGTCGTCGACTTCGATGCCGAAGATGATCTACGTCGAGGCATCACAAGATCAAGCTCCCACTTCACCAAGTCATGAAACTTGTGAAGAAAACACCCTATACTACTTGACAAGAGGTAGAGGATGAAGAAATAGGAAGTGGGTTCACTTTAGAATTGGATTTCTCACTCTTTTCATCAAATCACCATTGATGGATTCAAGCTTCTTCATCTTGAAGAAGAAGAAGAAGAAGAAGATGAATAATATGATAAGTCAATTAAAACCAAAAGAAAAATGAATCCTTATCATAATATGAACCATGGTTAGGTGTAGAGAATTGACTAAGGTTAGATGAATGGTTAGGGTTAAGCATGAAGACAAAATGGTCACTTTGGTCAAAGCTTTTATGAAGCTTCAACAAGCTTCAAGAAAGAAAGCAACCATTTTCTTTTCTTTTGCCATTTCTTTTTAATCCAAATTAAAAATAAAAAAGAATGAATAAATAAAAACCCTAACCATTTACTTAACCAAGGTATAATTCTTTACACAAACCCTAGCATTCATGTATCATCAAACATGATACAAACCTGTGCACAAAAGTATATCACATATACAACTTGTGCACAAACAAGTGAGAAAAAACATTTAAAGTGAACCAATACTAGTTAATGCAAAGTAATATATCAAATATATAATTATGCATTAAATCATTAAATCAACACTTGATTTAACGATCCGGTCACATCACATATAACCGACTAATATCAAATGTATCGGCTTATCGAATCAATCCATGATTCGATAACTAGGTTATATCGCATACAACCATTCGATACATTCATCGCGAGAATGAAATACGGTATCACATACACGCATTATTCTCGGTCCCGCACATATCTCATATGCGCTCCTATTTCGTTTCGCTTGAGCCAGGAAACCTCTGTGTAGGACTCTAAAGACTCGTCAATACGCCGGCAGCAGATGATGATCATATCAAACACCCACAAGCCGCAAGCGGTCTGCTAAACGTAACGGCCACCCGGGTATTGAGCGATCAGAAGATCGACGAGCAAGCCCGCTCACACTCCTGTGAATCCAACCAGTAACACTTACCGTACAGTCCGGTCTCGTCGTCTGATATGTCGCATATCTCGCCTAGGGGTGGTAAACGTCAGACCCCAACAGCTCGATAAGTCGTGTCGATATGAGGTCTATAACAGTTCAAGAAACTACTGGTAACACTTACCAGTAAATCTCAGCAACCCTGGCCAGGATTTCCGGTTATAGCCAATCGAATACAGCGCAACATCAACCCCCTATACCGGGAGAGACGAATCCCCTCCTATCGCTCATTGCCTCCATGTGACTCGGGACTGTACCCAAAAACCACCATTTTGCACGCCCTCTTGGATGTGGTAAGGTGGAAATCAAAGCACAGTGGGAACCACACAAGACTCTATGACGATCTCGGGTCAACAGACTACTCTGTACCAGTGTCACCAGAGAACTGCCATCTGACGTAAGGTATAATACCATCTGGGAGTTCTCGGCGAGTCCGTCCAGTGTACCCAGTCTCCATTGAGCACCCGTATATCATCTCTGATGTCAAACACCAATGGATATGGGATCATCCATCGCCCATCTATATGGGTCGAGAAGGTATACGCTAGTCTACTCTGGTATATCGATGCCCCGTCTCGATATACCCACGACTAGGGACTTTGAAGGATGTACTTATGGACTACCATGTCCCCACTAGTATGATCCGCATCATAGTCCAGGTGGTCAAGTACTCCTAAGGGCTTTACCAACATGTAACAGAGAGACAATCAGTGTACACGTTAAGGTAAAGATCAACCAGATAGCATACTATCATGTCGAGCAAGAAAGTCCTCCCTATATATGTCCAAGCATCCACTACAATATACATCCTATGTATAGTAATGGCCTCTAGGGCATACATATAACTAACAATCTCCCATTTGCACTAGGGCCATCTGACAGCAATGGTTGTAGTATCTCATACTCAACCATCCCATAAAAGTCTCTCTCTGGGAAAAGGCCTTTGTGAGTGGATCCGCCGTGTTGTCCTCTGAGTCTGCTCTCCCAACCTCGATCACCCTGGAGATCAACTATCTCCATGATCAGGTGACACTGCCTTAGAATATGTCTGGATCACTGATGGGATGGGTGTTCCTTGGCATAAGCCACAACTCCATTGTCACACAATGGGAGGAACTAAGTTCATCTCATGAACAAATATACATCCAGACTGCCTCTTTGGTAGCATCTTTAGTAGCGATGTATCCAACCTTTATCGTCTAGTATGCCACGGTATCTAGCTTGGAACCCTTCCAACATACCGTCCCTTTACTGAGGGTAAAGACAGTGCCTGTGACTGACTTTCAGTCGTCCTTATCACCCTGGAACCCTTCCAGTGATTCTCCCCAGGATCGGTTGATACCATCTCACTACAACTAGTGAGAATCCTAACATCCAATTAGATCTATCTCATAGATCCAAAACCCAGGATTTAGGAGGTATCACTTTGATCCTATATGGAGAATCATTGTGATAAGCGGAGATTGACCGAGCGTAGCATAGGAAACTCCTTCCCTATCAGGAGTATGTCATCCACGTACTCTACGAGGATCGTCACTATACTCCCTACTACCCTTTTGTATATACAAGGTTCATCTACCATTTTGATGATGTCAAACTCTTTGACTAAGACATCAAAACAGATGTTCCAACTCCGCGATACCTGCTTTATCCTAGAAAGCATCTTGTACACGTTTCCGCTGCTCCCACTGTCTACGAAGCCCTCTGGCTGTGTTCTTATAGACGTTCTTTTCTAAATCATTATTTAGAAAAGTAGTCATGGCACCCAACCGCCAGATATCGTAGTCATGGTATGTAGCCGTGGCAAGTAGGATCTGGATGGACTTAAGCATAGCCACTTGAAAAGGTTTCATCATAATCCACGCCTGGTCGATGACGAAAAGCTTTAACAAGTCTAGCTTTGAAAGTCTCAACTTTTCCATCTACACCAAGTAATCTTCTCAAGATTTACTTGCTCCTGATGGGGATTTAACTCTTCAGATATAGCAACCAAAGTCCATACTTTGTTGGTGTACATGGATTCCATCTCAGATCATTAAGCATCCATCCATTCGTACAGAGTCTTACTCCTGATGGCCAGCTCGAAACTAGTTGGGTCATCATCTCATGATGCAATCCTCGCTCCCACTGTCATAGAGTAACCGAAGTATCTCTCAGGTGGGTGAGGAACTCTACTAGATCGGCGGAGAGGCTGAGGTTCATTGGTAACTATTGAATCCTTTGGTTTTATCAAATCATCTGCTGTATTTTGTATAGCTGGAACATTTCCAGTTCTGCATTACAGACCTTGCCTCGAGCTTGTCCAGATTTTGCTTTTAGACATAGCCCGGACAACCCCAAATCTTAACCAACTTAAGACATGGGCTCTTCCCATTCCATATCACATATGAAGCGGTAGGCATAGATTTGATTCGAATCCAATTCAATAGGTATACAGCTTCTCAAGTGTATAACTCCTAAAAGGAAATATGTAACTCAGTAGTACTAATCATAGAGCACACCTTATCACATAGGGTGTGATTGCTCCGCCCCGATATATCATCGTGCCATGGTGTATACGGAGGAGTAATGTTGAGAGAGAATCTCATTCTCCTTTAGAATAGTCCAGGAATTCCATGCTCAAGTATTCTCCTCCTTGATCTCATCAAAGGACATAATACTTATACCCGTATTTTGGATCTCTACTTCTAACTTATATTCTGTGAATTTCTCAAAAGGTTTGGACTTGTGTTTCAACAGGAACATAGGTCTGAATCTCGAAAGATCATCAGAGAACGTAATGCAGTACAAAGAACCGGTCTTGGCATGTGTAGACAGGGGACCTTACATACATCAACATGTATCATCCCAAGAGTTCACTAACTCTTTCTCTGTTTCCAGTAAACGGAGCTATGGTCATCTTATCTCTGTGACATGACTGGCAAGTTTCACAAGATGTAAATTCAAACTGATTTAAATATGCATCTAAAATATAACTTCAGCTAGTCGGGTCGCATTGATATGACCTAGTCTACAATGCCTCAAGAAAGATTTGTTCATTTCTGAACTCTTCCTCTTGTGTGTGTTCCGTATACTAAGAACTGTAGTTTGATTTAGAACATCAATGCTTTTAGATAACGTGCCTGAACCGATCAAATTTTGATATAGGAAATGTTCAAAACATTATCCAACTATACAAAATTTTATCATTTCTTTACTATTAAAGAGAGTGATATGATTTTGTATATCAGGTTCGGTATCTAATAACATTCGTTCAAAATCAATGTATTTGTAATACAGGGTGACAGTGACCAACAGACTTGGCTGCAACACTTGCCCCGTTTTCTGCCTCATGAAACTTATCACCCGTTCTCAATTCTCCACCTAGCTGTAGCCCTATGTAACAGATTACATATCTGGGATCCTGATCTGGTATCACATACCCAGGATGCGGAGGATACTGAGAAACAGTTCTATGTAATGAACACACCCGAAGATGATGCATCAGCATGCACTCTCTTCGTTTGGGCGGCACAGGAATTCTGGTAATCCCCAATTTCCTGCTCTGTCTTATAACAACTATATGTTGGAGTGGGACCAACGTTCCCCAGCTCAGTATAACAAGCGGGTTCGGTCAATATTCCGTATTATTATCTTGATTAAGGCGTGATATGGTCGCTACCTGGAGAGAGAGAGAAGAAAACACTCAGCGTGCGCTCTTGCAAGAATAGATTGGTTATTATTTTATCTAATCAGGATGGCTCCCACTGTTTTTTATCAAATCTTCCTTCAAACCCTAAAAGGAAAGACTAGCCGGGATTAATTACACGCTACAAGTTCACCAATCTTTCAGCCAGGCCAGTGTCGGTACTTTGAGGGAGGACCCCCGTGCTTTCGCACGAACCTAATTACAGTAAACCTCGTTTTCCCAGAGGCGTAACCCCGTTAACACCTTTCTAGACACCTACTTGATCGGCTAATTGTAATGTATAAAACTCTCCCAGGAGTAACTCTTACTCGCAGCGGGTATCGGGATCCAACTATCTCATAGAAGGTATGCAATCTCATTGCAAATTTCAACACTTGAAATTCCCGATAATATTTTGCCCCTAGCACCCTATGACCTTGACGGAGGTCAACAAACCATAGGCTACTAGTCAAGTTCAACCCGTCATTTCTTGATCGAATTAAACCCACCCGCACGACCCTTGACGGAGGTCAACAAGGCCGCACAACTACCCTAATCTAATCTGCATCATATGCATAAGCAGATAAATACTAGTTAGCTACCGCACACTGCGCCTTGACGGAGGTCAACAAACGTAGCACGAATACTAAATAGGACTTATCTGAAATGACGGAGGGCTACGACAGGTTTTTCTGAAAACCTATTGCGTAATGAACTTGATATCGTTGTAAAATCAAATGATTTTAAAATGGAGTGTTTTTTTAGGCTTTTCTAGTTTTGCTAAAGGGGTCACTCCCGGTGAAGGGATCGTCGGCCCTTTCCTCATCGAATAAGGTGCGGGATATATCATATATATCACTATGCAAAGCAGAAACTATAGAAGCAATCAAAAGACAAACCGAGTGTGTAGCATCGGCCAGTTATTGCTAAAGGAGTCACTCCCGGTAAAGGGATCTCGGTCCTTTCCTCATCGAATAAGGTGCACGATATATCATATATACCGCTGTGCAAAGCAAAAACTGTAGCTACCTGTTTTATTTTGAAATTCGATTCTACAACATCTTAGGTTTCTTTTTATTTCATTAATCACATTAATGAAGTCCCATCATTTAAGTTACCTAAATATCACAGATAAATACGATGTACACTTATGCCATCCGCATTCGCCTCGATGTCCCCTCGTGCACCGTTAGGTTAGGTAACTAACGGCAGAGCGGGGCAGGGCTAGCGCGGCTGTAAAACATAAGTAACGTCTAGATAATATATCATATATACTATATACAGTATCCGTCACAGAACATATCACATGATCACATCACAGATATCGCAGCAGAAGAATCATATGAAATATTGGATATACTAGGACGTCCGTGTTTTCAATACGAGCCAGTATAAAACACGGATTCCACGGTCGCGATGAATAGCCAATCCCACACCCCCAGACCCCTACGAGAGCGGCAAGCAACCCTACCAATTCTACGGTTAGGAGACCCGGACTCGACTCCTCGAGTTGGTCTCCCACTGGACTCCAGAACCCGGTTACTTGTGCTCCCCTCCTTGGGTCTATCCTAGTGCGGAAAAGTAAATAATATACAAAAGGTGACATCTTCCGCAACCTGGAAGTGCCCCAAATAAAAGAATATTAAATACAAGTTTTTACATGAATGAAAATGAAAAACACTCATCTCACATAAAAATCCCCGGCTATTCAAACCCGACGATCCAATATAACATATCCAGCAACACATAACAACACATGTCATCAACGTAAGTAAATATGCGCATCCCAATTGTCGTTGGCATATAGCAACAAAACCGGCGATATCACATATTACACTTACGGTCACAAAAAAGAAAGTGTAAAACTACAACAGTTGGAATCCGCAACCTGCATAGACATCTCATGCCTAATCAAATGAATTCCTTAGACATCGCATGCCTAACAATTATAAACCCCGCATTTTAGTCTCAAAATCGAAAACACTTTTCAATATCAAGTCGGGTAATTCAACAGGATTCCCGACATACTGATCGAATGCTCGTCGCAAACTTTAGTAGACGGCCGCACCCCCGATACCGTCGACGAAGTGCACCAAGGCGGAACACCGCTGCCGCGAGCACCCGAACGGATGCTTTCGGCGACGGGGTTCTCCTACAGTCACTTGGTTGGGGCTATGGGGTGATGCTGTCTATTAAGTTTACCCGGCGAGTATCCGCGTACGCTACGTGATTGCGACGGACTTTTGATCACATCAAAATTCCATAGCAACCGATCAAGTGAGACTAAAGTGCTATGTTTATAACATTCATTCAGTTATCTCATAATTACTTGCGAATTCCAATTATTGTATCCCATTCCAGATAAATAGAAAATGTTAAACTTTCCGATCGAACAATCGAACACCCAAGTTTTCCCAAAGCAAATCAACACATGAAACAAGTTTAAAAACATCCAGTTCATGCCTCAGTACCAACGGTCCAGCCGTAGAAGGGTCAAGCCAACGCCTCACATGTGGCACGCCGTACTGCCCCAAACCCGAAGGTTCAAAAGGCAGTTCAAGACGGTCACATAATCGAGTTAAGGTTTGTTGTCTTCTAGAGGGACCATCGCGCTACTTGCACTACTTAGAACGTTATTAAACCACGGAAAAATCCAACACTTGGAAATTTCCCGACAGGGGAAAAGGTGGGTATTTATATCCGGTCGAACTTTTTAACATATTCTAAAGTTACCCGGAAAAACACATAGACAAAACCAAAAATCCGATCGAATTATCGAAACCCCAAAGCATCCCAGAGAACTCAACTCTTGAGTACAAATTAAAAATTCCCAGAAAACTCAGCACCACAAAATAGGAATTACTGTGCAAAATTTAAAAGCTGATGTGACTAATTGGCCGCGGAACCGCCGCACAAGCCATGCTTGTGCCGCGGTTCCGCCGCGCTTTAAGGGAATCATGGGTACGAGCTTCACAGTAATTCTTACAATTCCCTGCTGAATTTTCTGCATATTTTTAATGTGGAAAAATACCCAGTTTTTGAAAAATGTCCAGAGAGCATAATCGGGTTAGGGTTTCGGGTCGATCGGATTTCAAACTTCGTCTACGCATCGCCTAAGGCTCTAGCTAGGCTCTGATACCACTGTAGGGTTCCTAGGCACACTAATGAGGTCTCACAAGGTATCAACCATGCCAATTTCAAATTTTACAAGTGCCGAGAAACCCTAATACGGATCGTTAACTAGAATTTTAGGCGAAACTAGAAGCTAGTTAACAACTTAACTAAAGGGTAAACGGAAATACAACCTTTATAGATCCGGTTCTCTACCTCCATAGCTCCATGATGAAGTCTCCTCGCTGTACAAATCGGATCCCGGACTCTAGCATCGGCTTCATCGGAGAAATGGGCGGGCTAGGTCGTCGACTTCGATGCCGAAGATGATCTACGTCGAGGCATCACAAGATCAAGCTCCCACTTCACCAAGTCATGAAACTTGTGAAGAAAACACCCTATACTACTTGGCAAGAGGTAGAGGATGAAGAAATAGGAAGTGGGTTCACTTTAGAATTGGATTTCTCACTCTTTTCATCAAACCACCATTGATGGATTCAAGCTTCTTCATCTTGAAGAAGAAGAAGAAGAAGATGAATAATATGATAAGTCAATTAAAACCAAAAGAAAAATGAATCCTTATCATAATATGAACCATGGTTAGGTGTAGAGAATTGACTAAGGTTAGATGAATGGTTAGGGTTAAGCATGAAGACAAAATGATCACTTTGGTCAAACCTTCATGAAGCTTCAACAAGCTTCAAGAAAGAAAGCAACCATTTTCTTTTCTTTTGCCATTTCTTTTTAATCCAAATTAAAAAGATAAAAGAATGAATAAATAAAAACCCTAACCATTTACTTAACCAAGGTATAATTCTTTACACAAACCCTAGCATTCATGTATCATCAAACATGATACAAACTTGTGCACAAAAGTATATCACATATACAACTTGTGCACAAACAAGTGAGAAAAACCATTTAAAGTGAACCAATACTAGTTAATGCAAAGTAATATATCAAATATATAATTATGCATTAAATCATTAAATCAACACTTGATTTAACGATCCGGTCACATCACATATAACCGACTAATATCAAATGTATCGGCTTATCGAATCAATCCTTGATTCGATAATTAGGTTATATCGCATACAACCATTCGATACATTCATCGCGAGAATGAAATACGGTATCACATACACGCATTATTCTCGGTCCCGCAAATATCTCATATGCGCTCCTATTTCGTTTCGCTTGAGCCAGGAAACTTCTGTGTAGGACTCTAAAGACTCGTCAATACGCCGGCAGCAGGTGATGATCATATCAAACACCCACAAGCCGCAAGCGGTCTGCTAAACGTAACGGCCATCCGGGTATTGAGCGATCAGAAGATCGACGAGCAAGCCCGCTCAAACTCCTGTGAATCCAACCAGTAACACTTACCGTACAGTCCGGTCTCGTCGTCTGATATGTCACATATCTCACCTAGGGGTGGTAAACGTCAGACCCCAACAGCTCGATAAGTCGTGTCGATATGAGGTCTATAACAGTTCGAGAAACTACTGGTAACACTTACCAGTAAATCTCAGCAACCCTGGCCAGGGATTTCCGGTTATAGCCAATCGAACACAGCGCAACATCAACCCCCTATACCGGGAGAGACGAATCCCCTCCTATCGCTCATTGCCTCCATGTGACTCGGGACTGTACCCAAAAACCACCGTTTTGCACGCCCTCTTGGACATGGTAAGGTGGAAATCAAAGCACAGTGGGAACCACACAAGACTCTATGACGATCTCGAGTCAACAGACTACTCTGTACCAGTGTCACCAGAGAACTGCCATCTGACGTAAGGTATAATACCATCTGGGAGTTCTCGGCGAGTCCGTCCAGTGTACCCAGTCTCCACTGAGCACCCGTATATCATCTCTGATGTCAAACACCAATGGATATGGGATCATCCATCGCCCATCTATATGGGTCGAGAAGGTATACGCTAGTCTACTCTGGTATATCGATGCCCCGTCTCGATATACCCACGACTAGGGAATTTGAAGGATGTACTTATGGACTACCATGTCCCCACTAGTATGATCCGCATCATAGTCCAGGTGGTCAAGTACTCCTAAGGGCTTTACCAACATGTAACAGAGAGACAATCAGTGTACACGTTAAGGTAAAGATCAACCAGATAGCATACTATCACGTCGAGCAAGAAAGTCCTCCCTATATATGTCCAAGCATCCACTACAATATACATCCTATGTATAGTAATGGCCTCTAGGGCATACATATAACTAACAGAAACAAGGTAATACAATTACCATAAGTCAAGAAAAAGAATCAAAATAGGACTCTAGATTACCTAAATAAAGTACCGCTTTGTAACCATGCCGCGGTACATAGTTACAATCACATAACTCCATCCAAATCGCCCAAATCCTACTATCAAAATTGAAGGAATAAGAAAGGAGAAACACTAAGAAATCAGGAGGATTCCAAGTTGAGATGCAAAGTCATTTCCATATCATCAAGATAAAAGAGTTAAGAGAAAGATAATATTCAAGAATCGAATGACACGACAATAATATGGCAGGACATGTTCCTAATTCCGGGTTTTCTGGTTAGTGTATTGGGTTCAATACCCAACTACAAAAGAACCAAACCCGATTAACCCTAAATTCTATGTCTCTGATACCATACAAACACTGTCACGTCCCGCTTCCCAGAGTGCGCAAACTACGGCACGTGACAGAGCCAACCATGCTACCTGTGGCTAGGAAACATCCCTCCACAGTCACATTACGGCTGTCTATAGGATATCAAGAATAGAAAATATAAAATCTATCTAGTACATGTCCATTTGCCATAGTAAATAGAATCAAGAAAAATGCATAAGCGGAAACGAATTAAATCCAATAAACAACATCTGAAACTTGTCCCAATATGGGCTCACATCAAGAAATAAAACTGCGGAAATAAATAACTAAACTAAACATCTCTAATTAACACATGTTCAATTCCTCACTGCTCGGCTTGATGGCTAAAGTACTCCTGTTCAGCCTACGATAAAGATAGAGAAACTGGGCCATGCAAAATCCAGATATCAGTGCGTCATAATATCAAAGAAAAAGTGATACCCAAGATGTAACGATATAGGTAAACATGAATATAAATGAGTAACACAGGTATGAAACAGTGATGTAGGTGTATGTAAGTGATGTGTGATGTGTAACCTAAAACTGTGCTTCTTGGTTATCTATTCTAAAAGTTTTTGAAATCAATTAATGCAATCCTCATCGTAACCCAACAGTTTATGCCCCGTTCATTCCCTATGGGACCACGGTAACAGGATTTATTCCGTAACGCCCGGAAAAACGGCAAACATGATTATTCCATAACGCCCAAAAAAATGGCAAATATGTAATTATTCCGTAACGCCCGGAAAAACGGCAAACAGGATTATTCCGTAACGCTCGGAAAAATGGCAAACATATAATAATAGCCTTTTGAGTTACGTTTCGGTTACATTCTTGATTTTCCCTTTACCCCTAGGTTTGTGTTCAAGTCAAATATTGCCAATATAAATCTAATGCCAATACAGGATCAATCAGGTACAGTTCTCGTCTATGCAGACAACAAGTTACGTCCGTCAGGACAGCATGTCAGGATTGCTGGCATTAGTAACAAGATCCAAGTAATGGGTCAAGTAGTGTATCGTGAACATACCATGTGATGCATATGTATCAAATAGATACCAAATATGAAACTTTAACGAATATCTGAACACGGTAAGCACGATGGATACCAGGATGCATATGTATCTATCTGTAATAATCTTTTATACGTCCATGACTACGTATGATGCAATCTAGATAACACGTTGTACTAATATAATAGTATAATGATATCATGATGTTCCGGCATGCAATTAGATATGCTATTATCAGTACAGATACCGAAGGATACTATAAAACTGTAATTCGGTAATATTTGCTGAATATTAAAACGCATGCACTATTATTTATTAAATAGATATTGATATAATAAAATTAACAGGGATAGCATATTCAATCCGATTAATAACTATAAAAGTGGTATTGATTAACCATGCACAAGAAAGTACCGTTCAGAAATTCAGCGTCACCCCAATTTGTAAAATATCTTAAAAATAACAAACGTCCTCCAAAAGGGACGTGTCATATACCAAAACAAAGATAATTCAATAAGGTTTTTATTTTTATAAGTTAAAGTATCTCATGTTATTCCTACAAAAAGTATGAACGTTTGAAGTTGAAAGTTTGCTGCTGGAATTTCCCTGGACGGAATTTCAGAGGTACTTTTATTTACAGTTTACGTTATTTAAACAATTTATTTTGCAAGTAAATATTTCACAGGGTTATAGTATTCTGAGTTGGATTCGTAACGAACTAAAGAAAGTATGCTAATGATTTTTCTATGATTTATAATGAATTTTATAAGGTAAGATATACAGTAAATTTCAGATTTGTCGTATCAGCTCTGCGACGACGTTTCATATGTAAACTATAATATTTTCAAACTATATATTTTATAAAGTTATAAAATGCAGATTATAAACTAATTAATGATAATAAAAAGAAATATTACAATGATATATATATTTATAGATATAATTATAGCATGTCGCAAGTTGTAAACTTGCAAACAATGTATATTATAAAACTGATTAACGTTAAATAACTACGATGTATAAATTATATAGATATAGCTGTATGATGATAATAATAATAATAGTATAACAACATATAAGTAAATTACATAAAGCATAGCATGTAGTAAGTTGTAAACTTGCCTCGAAACAAACCCGATGAACGGAAGCAACATGACGCTATACAAATCAACACCAAGTTTTGATGGCTCGGTTAAGATTCTACGATGCGGCTGGAGTTGCGTCGGAGAGAAAGGGTGTGGGCTTGAAGAACGATGAAGAAGAATATATAAATTAATGAGGGAGAGATATGTTATGTGGGGGGAGAGAGAGAGAGGTTTTGTGTTTAATATAAATATATATAGTATAGTTTAAATTAGGTTGGAAATATATATTAGTTTTAATGTATACAGATAATATCAAGCTACAACCAATCTCCACCAAAATCTCATCAAAAATATATTTTGGAAAATAATTCACATATGTAAACTTCTCAACCATAGTGCAAGAATATATTTTAAATAACTCATTGCTTACCGCCGAAAACCGAAAAGACAAACGTCTCTCTTCCATTTGGGGGCAGATGCTATTTGGATTTATCCGTCCACCTCTCCGTAGATGCCAAGTTGATTTATGGCACCGTGTATCGGAGGTTTGGACGGATGCGGCCGTTGTAGCAGACTTCGTCAGATTCCCTCTAGTTGGCGAGGGATTTTTGATTGTGGGGACGTTCTTCCCTGGAGGCGCATGCACCTGCAGTTAATTACGTTACCGCGTAGCGATAATCACTTTCTCCTGCTCCAGAAGGTCATTTCGTGTCGTGTGTGATTTATTTTTTGGTTCCCCGTGGATTGTATACAGAGACTATTTTATGTTGCCGCCCGTAGGGCGCGGATTAGTCCAAATCCGTATATTCTTAGATTTGGGTTTGGGTTGGTTTAAGGATCGTTAATCTCGTTTGAGATTAAGATCAACTTAAATGTTTGTTGAGGACACGTTAGTATAATTTTAGACTAAGATCTACTCAACAGGGTTTTGGATCATTCAGATCCAACAAAAGAGCATTTGGGCTCTATTGCTTTAGTTTAAAGACGTTACGGTCCATAGATCACCATTTTTTGGTATGAGGGTTTAGTTTAAGGACGTTGCGATCTGCAGCTAGTTTAAGAACATTGCGGCGTTGGGGTGTGCTCATGGGTTTGGGAATGTACCAAAAGAGCTGTTAGTTGTCGGGACCCTCCATCTCTCTGAAGACATTGAAGAATTGCAGCGACATGTATCAAAGGTATCGAGAGATGTACCTTTGAACCGAATTCCATATAGAAGGGAGAGACCATGGTGGAACGAACATCATTTTAGATGCCATGTTTGAGGAGATCATTAGTCATCTTTAGAACTAGGATCGATTTGGGGAGACCTGAGTATAGGAGGGCTCGGTTGATTGATGGTCAAAAGGTTTTTGGCCTCAGGAGACTTGGCTAATTTGGGCTAAGGTTGACCCCTCACAGTGTTAAACACTGATATTTGTTTGGAGCTCACGTGCTCCCACGTGAGGCTCTTAAGTAGTGTTAAACACTGAAATTTGGAGCGCTCACATGTGGCACGTGAGGCTCTTAAACAGTGTTAAACACTGAAATTTAGAGCGCTCACATGTGGCACGTGAGGCGCCTGAGAATTGGGCACTGCTTCTTTGGGTTTATTCCCTGCTTCTTTTATCAGTGCTAAGCACTATTAGGGGTCACATGGGATCACGTGATGCGCCCCAAAATGGGAACTGTCTTTGATTTATTCCCTTTTTCTTTTATATGTTCTAAGCACTTGTTTTAAGAGGTCACGTAGGAACACGTGAGTCGATCTCAGTTGTTTTTTTTATGCAGGGTTAAACTCTAGTTTTGTCAGAGGAATTAAATTCCTATATCTTTTGGAAGAATTAAATTCTTCAAACTTAGTTCTTTCCTCTAAGTTTTGGGGCTGCATGATAGAATCTCCCCGATGAGAATTAAATTCTCAACTTGTGGGGAGATCTGCTTCTGCAGACCTCAACCAGAGGAAGAACTAAGTTCTTTTTTGAAAGAGTTGAACTCTTGTAATGGCAAAAAGGAGATAAAATGATCTCTGTCTTTTTTCTTACATAGGGTTTCTTTTCTTCAAAGAGAACTCTTCTTCTTTTTTTTTGTTTCTTAAATCTTATGGGGGGTCTCCTCTCTTCATACTTAAAGTCTCGGGTCCTTTATATAGTAGAGGCAAGTTTGTTGATTTAGTTAAGGAAATCTCTCATTGAGAGATTTTTTAATTGATTCGGGGATTTTATCCACCGTTGGATCTTTGATCAAGGAACTTCTGTTTTACAGAAAATATTTTTCTTGTTTTTAACAAGATTGGGAAAATATTTTCCAATACAGAGCTTATTCTGTTGCTTGGTGATTTTTAATCACCATTGGATCTTTAAGCCAACGGTGCTCTGTTTTACAGAGCGTAATCTTTCTTGTTTAGAAAGATTGGGGAAATATTTTCCCATACAGAGCTTATTCTATAGCTTGGTGATTTTTAATCACGATTGGATTTTTAATCCAACGTTGCTTGGTTATACAGAGCGTGATCTTTCTTATTTAGAAAAATCTAAGGAAATATTTCCCAAATAGGGTTTTGATACTTTTTATTTAAAATTTAATTCTATCAGCTTGGAAGGTGATTAGGAACTCTCACGTGTAGCGCATGACCCCCATAGCATTAAACTGGTTTGCTTATATGCAACAGTCCTAGAGAAAGGCATCACGTGTTGGCACGTGAGCTGATGTTCAGAAATGTCACGTGTGGCATGTGACCCCCACGAAGTTAAGCCCAACAAAGAGCATCACGTGCTGACACGTGAGCTTCTCTGGCCTGTTATTTGTTTTAGGAAGGCCCCTATATACTTTGTATATAAATGCTCACGTTTTTGCACGTAAGGCTCAATTTCAGCATTAATTGTCAAGTGCAATGCCTATAATCTTTGCTCCAAGGTGCATCACGCGTGGACACGTGATACTTCATTAGGGGAGTTTTTCCCATCTCTTTTTATTTATTATTTATTTTTTATAAAGGAATAAATGCCCCCACAGCGTTGTTCTCACGTAGCTTGCACGTGAGTGCAACGTTGTCACCTTTACAACCGTTGGATTACCTAGGGGAATGGGGAGGTGAACCGCCCTTGTCACTTCTTATAAATGCAAGGATTTTGTCTTTAGGAAGCCACTGTTCTTTTTTCTTCTTCTTTCCTTGTCTTCTTCAAGAATTTAATTCTCTTCTTCATAGCTTAGTTCTCTGCCTATTGCAATTCCAGAGTTAAACTATGTCAGAAAAAGAAACCCTTTTTAGGTAAAGATCTTGAGAAAAAAAAAAGAAACCATTTCCTTAAAAAAAAATTCCAGGATTTTAAATCCACCATAAGAGCTTTGCTCTCTTCTGAAACCCATCTCTGAGAGATCCAAAGACATGATCTTTGAGTAGTAAACCTCAATGTCTTGGGCATTCCTCCTCTGATCTTTAAGGATTCATGGCATTTTTATTTTCCGTTTCCCCATCATAGGGGTTTCTGAAATTTAATTACACCGCATAAAAGAATTTTAAATCCTCACCGAAGAGCTTAGCTCTGAAAGATCAAAAAGGCCCTTCAGGAATTTCATTCCCTGGTGTTCTTGAGAACATTTCCATAAGGTTTTTTCCTTATTTGCACGAATTTAAATTCGTTGGGTATTTTAACAGAACTTGTTTTCTCTATGAAGATGTCAAGAGTTGTTTAAACTCCCGTGTCTGTTTAATGAGAATCATTTTTAATTCTCACAATGATTGTTCTGTCTCATCATTGGTGAGCCACCATATTGATTTCATAGGGTCCATTAGTTTTGCAATCAGTGGTCCCATGGAACAAACTTCCTGTCGTTTCCCTCTATTGTTATATATATATATATATATATATATATATATATATATATAGGTTTCATTAACGGCTTTTGTTTCCCTATTTTCAGGAACAATGTCTTCTCTTCCCTACTTTCCTTTTACTCGCTCAGACGCCGCTTTTCTGCAATCGCCGTCGGATGAGGAGGCTATGGCGATGATCAGGGCCCATGACAAGGACTGTACTAGTTTGCTCCTATGGAGAGTTTGGTATAGGCACATCATCCGGGGCCGCCGCAGCTTTACTTGTGAGATGCCAACACAGCCTCTCCGCCCAATATCGCTGATGGAGCGTCCGCAGACCGCTTATGCGGTGGAGGTGGCTAATTGGACTCCTACAGGACGGTTTGAGCCGCCAACAACTGGAATACCCAACCAGCCCTTGCCTACCATAGATATCTTGGGGCATCGCATCTGTCAAGGTGAAGCCCAACCGTGGGGACATGTTTATAAGGTAGGGCTTACCCCTCACCACCCAGTCGGCTATCTTCCTTGGTCTCGATATGTTCTCTCCGCCCACCGTGCACGGTTGCAAAAGGTTGGGTTATATCAAGCGTTGTATGCGTCTTTTTTTCATTACCCGGCTCCTCACGTCTGATGGATTAAAGCTTTCCTGAACTAATGGAATCTTCCCACCAACACCTTCTTGCTAGGGGATCGTGAGGTATCTATTTCACTGGAAGAGTTCCGCGAGATCTCCAAGTTGCCGATCATGGGAGAGCATTATGAAGAGTTGCTGCCTCCCGATGAGTATGTGTTCACGATCGTTCCTGCTACGCTTGACGGCTTGACGACTGAAAACGCCGTCCGTCATAAGTACCCCAGTCTAATCAAGGCTCTGGGTATTTTCGAGAAGTAGTTCGCGGAGTCAGAAGGACAGGGCGTCACCTTTAAGAGCTTCATCGCCTGTTTTCTCCATGAAG
Organism: Agapanthus africanus; assembly: GCA_030015575.1. Classification (NCBI taxonomy): domain Eukaryota; kingdom Viridiplantae; phylum Streptophyta; class Magnoliopsida; order Asparagales; family Amaryllidaceae; genus Agapanthus; species Agapanthus africanus. The sequence continues at coordinate 139,153,392 of JASDDO010000026.1, forward strand.
ATGTTTTATCAAAAGAGGCTCCAAAGTTTGCGAACATTAACGACCCTTTTGGGTTTGGGCTGAAAAAGTTGCCAGCCAAGGAAGAGGACTTACCGCAGTTTTATATTCCGGCCTAGTCGGCCATGCCTTTCGATGCAATTACGGCCCCTGGCATGGACGAAAAGACCTTTTTCGTCGGCTTCATCATTCTTTGGCTCAGTTGGTTCGCCATGCCGACGCATCGACGCTTCATGAGAGCTTCTGTCTTCTACCCCGCTCATCGCATAGCCGAAGGGGCACGGTTGGCCGTTGGCATTGCAGGACGGTCGCATCTTTATCGTGGATTAAGTGTTGCGGCCAACACTTCAACCACAGGTATAGATGTTGTGAATTTCTCCCTCCACTACTTCACATCGTGAATCGAGATGCATGTACTGGGAGCGTTCGCAGTTCATCGGCGACCAGATTTCTATGACTCCTACACCTTCCCACGGGTTATGAGGTTGGTGGATGCTTCTGCTCCCGATCCGACCCAGCTAGGAGCCCTCCGCGTGCTTCTTAACCCGTACTCCAACGAGGGCAGGATGGTTTTTAGCGACCAAGTCCTCTCTGCTCCTGCAGGTCCTATCCAGCAGCTGTTTGATCTGTCGAAAGGTGGAGAGTCGTCTTTAAAGCCTAAGGAGATCATGCACCTGTACTCGATTAGGCCGAGCTACTTGGTGTTCCGTCAGAATAACGCGACCCTTTTTATGCGGTACAATCCGCACCGCTTCGTCCAGCAATTGGGCTATAACCAGGGTGTCCCTTTCGAAGCGTTCTTAGTTGAGCCCACTCCGTCTATGGAAGTCATGCGTGACGTCGCCCATCACTTTATGCGGCTGAAAACCGGCTCCCGTTTCATGATCCCCAAGGCTGACTATATTCCAAGGTGTGTGGGGGGGTTTCACGGGTTGGTATCGTCATCGAGTCGGTCCCATCATTGTCGAGGAGAGGCGGGTACTATTCGAATGCAGAACATCAACTCCGACCTAAGACGCCAGCGTTCCGTTGTAGCCGCGGACAGTGGTTCACCCTCCATTGAGGGATAGTGGCATGGTTCTTATCCCGAAAGCCGCAGAAACAGAATCGACTCCTCGCACTGCTGGGATGCCAGTGCGCACTAGAGCTCAAGCAAAGGTCTCCAATGAAGCGCCAGCGGCAGTGCCATCAGTGGCGGTGTCATCAGCGGTGGTATCGCCAAAAGGGGGTACCAGAAGCGAGGTTGGCCAACGTCGTGCCAAAGCGCCGAGGGGAAGGAAGTGATCCTCTTCTAGTGTTAGCTCCAACTCGAAAAGGAGGAAGAAAACAATTGCTGGCTTTCTTGACCTCTTGCTGGAATCTGTGCCTATTGTTCAAGACGAACCCATATCCATGCAAGAGCCGGATGATGGTCTTATTTACCCTGGCTCGTCCGCTGATGAAGACGCGCAATTGGCTGAAGGTTTAAGGCGCTCGCAGGATGAAACCGAGAATGTGCACATCCCGAAAAAGCCCTACCCCCCGGTTATCTTCTACGAAGATCCCCCATCTCTACGGAGAGTACTTATGGGTCCTTTGCGAAGGGAAGATGAAAGAGCCTTCAAGAAGCCCATCTCGGCTGCTTCTGAAGATGAGCTGGCACTGAAGACCGGTGGGCATAAATCCGCATTTGAAGCCCGGCGAGCACATTTCCTCAGGAAGGAACAACGGCTCGAAAAAGCCATACTAGAAGCATCCTGGCGTATCGGTATGCGTGTTCTCCGTATTTTTCTTTTGGCAAGTAATTTGTATCGCTTTTTATATCTTCTTATCTTTGCGAAAACTTTGCAGGGACCTCAGCAACGAAAGAGGATTTGAGCCCAGGTATTGCTATGACCGTAGATTCTATAGATGTCTCCCATGACGCATCAGCAGGTGCAGAAGAGATCACTACGGCCGTCGTTCCGGTTGTGGAGTGATTGTTAAGAATTCTTGTTTGTGTAGTTGGAAATTGTAAAGAAATCACAACCAAAAATTATTTGACCGCAATCAACTACGGTGTCGGATGTAGATTGTAAGTGAGTGCGGATCGTCCACAGGGATTGTGCGATTCGTTTCTGTATTTAATATTGTTTGAATCGAAAAGTTAATTGAAAAGAAAAGAAAAGAAAACATGATTCAAGAATTTATCAATTGATTCAGGTGTCACGATGTTTAATCAAGAATCAAGAAACTGACAAACAATCAAGAATTGGGTTTCGATAATATTTCCAACCAAAATGTAAAGAATCTAAATGAGGCTCGTAGGAATCGATCGGATCGATAGACGTGATGTAATCTAAAGATTTCGTGTTCTTGTCCTTCGAAGGATTGATACTAGATCGATGATGATCGACGAGAGTTAGGGCTTTCTCGTGAAACTAGGGTTTCATCTTATCCCTTGTTCTTTTGTCGATATCATTCACATTCTAGCCTCTAGCAATTTCAAGAAACGATCGTAACTCCCCAATTTCGAGCGATATCATTCAAGAAAGCATCGTAACGAAATGGGTTGTCGGTTCTTGAACTTGCTAGGGTTTACAAAACTTGTAGGAATCAAGAATCGTTTTCAGATACATTACATCATCATTCTATTGATCGTCTCGGCTCCTTCATGAGCGGAGTATTACTCAAACATCACAACAAGAATTACAACTAGAAATTTAGATTGAATCATGATGCAAGAATTTAAAGAAAACAAGATAAAAGAAAATCACCTTTTATTTATATCGACAATTTGATTACAATCGCTCAAGAACTACAAGAGGAAGAACGAAATTGTCGATTTGGCATCGCTCGGCTCCGTGAGTCGCGGATCGTTTGGACCACTTGCTCTGTTGAAGATCGGCTCGGCTCATAAAAGGTTGCAAGGCTTCTTGCTTGATGGGTACTCGGGATCTTGGCTTTTGGAGTTGGAATTAGGGTTAGGGTTTCACACAAGCCCTGTCACTAGACTTGTGGAAGAAGATTAAGAAAGAGAATGGTTCTAGTTTGATACTAGATTGGGTAAAGATGATTCCTCCATAATCCTAGGTCTTGGCTTCTATTTATAGACTCCCCAAACCCTAGGTCTAGATTTGAAATTACAATTCCCTCCAAAAGTTTGTTGAGGAGTTTCTAGAAGGAGTTTGTTAGGAGTTAGCTTAGGGTTTAAGCTAGGGTTTAGGAAGAAGGTTCTAGAATACAAAGCTAGTTTAGTGTTAATCCCAAAACTTGCTGATCTGACAGAAGTCTCTGGAGTCTTCTGGAAGTTGACATGTCTTTTTGAAGTCTTTAAGCTTGCACAGGAGTTATGGTACAAAGAAGCAGTGGCGATGTCATCAAGTCGCCGCGGAACCGCGGCGCAAGCAGGCTCCGGCCGCGGTTCCGCCGCAATTTTGGCTCCTTGAGCTTGCATCTTTCTGGTGTGCTCTTGGGTGGACACTTAGGGCTTCTTATGATATGATTATTTGTATTTTCCCTTTTTGATTGATACCAGATCTGAAAGCATTGAGTTGGCGTAACGTCTTATCAGTACCCTGTACATTTTTGGCCTTTCTTCTGGATTTTCCTGCACAGATCTCAAAACAAGTGTTGCGCAAATGTAGGGATGATGCGATGCCATGAATTGTAGTCAATTTCCTTTATAGTGTCGGTTTTAGAGTCTAATACATATAATCTGATATTTTGTGACAGTTTTGCTAATATGTAGAATATGAATACCGTACACTTCTAAATGAGTGCAAATGATGAGGAAATTGCCGGCTAAAATATACAATATTTTCGACTAATCAAATACCCCCAAACTTAATTTCGATCGTCTCGAGCGAATGTTTTATTAAAAGAGAAGGAGAAAATAAAGAAAGAGAAAAACTAACTAGCACACTTTCGTAGGCAACACGATTGCACTGAGCACGTGCAACAAGCCTTTAAACCTCTAGATGTCCCTAGTAGGAGGAGTGTTGTCTCCTGAGGGTTTTCAGCGGATTGCACCCACAAAATCCAATAATAAAAGGAAGATCATGAATATTACATTTAAAGACAAGAATTGTAAAAGAAAGACTTTGAAAATTAGGGTTTCCAACTAAGCTAGCTTTTCGGTTGTCATGAGCCCTATCTTAATGGTCATGAAAAGATGTCAGAAATCACGTCCTCCCTCAATAAAACATCGTCTTATTCTTCATTCCTATCTTTCTTCCAAACATCGATCATATAACCCTGCGTGTGTGTCAAGACATCTCTACACCCGGAGAATTCAATTCAAGCTATCATGCTCTTGCCCGTCAGCCTCAGTACTTTTTAATTAATGAATATTTAGATGAGATTGCTCACACGCTTTCATGCGACCGTTAATACTTCTTGAGGTACTAACCGACCGATTACTCCTGTGCTTGCTTACTTGGTGTATTTTTCTCGTCTTGCACCACCTCAGGCATAACAGTGACTCCCAGACCAGTTGGCCTTAGGGCACTAGGTGAAGAAGCACCATTGCTATATATTTTTTATTGCCCTTGGTGATAACAAAACCAGTGTCCATTTTCCTCACCACTGTATATTTTTATTCATTTTTTTCTTTTTATTTCCTTCATACTTTTGGCTTTAAGACAAGAGCATTTCAAGGTATCCTCTACTATCCCAGGCTTCAAGACGTGTGTAAGTGCGAATAGCAGGGTATCAATGTTCAAAATGTTTGGCTTCCAGAATAGAAACTATTTTTCAGACTTATTTTTATCCTCAGATTAGTGACGTCTTTCATCTTACTAACCCTTGGGACAACGGCTCATAACTACTTATTACTAGTTAGTATAAGAAAACTTCTAATTTTCTTAGTTTTCTTAAATTTTGCTAATCTCATGGATGTAATTTTTCACTATCTAAACTTTTATTATCTTATTTATATACAAAAAATTATTTTTATAGTTTTGAAAATTTTTAAATTTTTATAGGTTTTCAAAAAAAATGTTTTGTGCTTATGCAAATGATATGCAAATGATGCGAAAATAAGCACAAACCTCCCCCAAACTTGTTTTCAACAGTGTCCTCACTGTTGCCATCTGCTAAATCTCGAAAAACCTGTAAGCTTGGGAGGAATTTATTAGTGGGCAAAATATTTAAGTGAAGAACCTCCCCCAAACTTATTTTTGGCTCATCATTTTGTAAAAATTTTATTTTCAAGAGCCAGAAAATATACCCCCCCAAACTTGAGTTATGCAATGTTAAGCTTTGAAAATCACAAGTGGGGGTCAAAAATCAGTGGTTGATGCCAAGCTTTGCAAAGACCGAATATCAACACCAACCATTCAAAAATTTTATCAATGCAGTGCTCGGGTTGGTGGAAGAAGAAGTGGGGAAAGGTTAAGTGGTGGAAGAGAGTGTGTGTACGTCTCGTTTTGGAGAGACGAAGCAGTGAATGTGATGGATAACTCGCATTCTTTTTACAGTTCAGAGGAAAGGGTGGAGGTTCAATTTCATTGGTTGGGACATGATTCATCTCAACACCCGTGTTATTCAGAAATGCGAGTTCATCAGCGAAGATCTCCTCAAAAGTTTCATCAATACCCCGAAGAATAATGTCATCACAAAGTGTGGGGTGATCTTCAGACTCTAAGAATGGTTCATAATCAGTGTTAATTGTTGACCCGGACATCTCGGTGGAAGAGTCCATATGTGTATGATACAAAGTTGGGTCAAACAATAACGTATGAAAAGAGTCAAGATCAGTATTATGAGGGTCATTAAATTCGCTGCTGTCGACATCCATTAAGTCGACAGAATAAACCTGAGCAGTAGGTTCGGAGGGTACACTTCCTAACTTGTAAATGTTCATCTCAATTGTCCTCTTCCCGAAGGATAGGGTCATAGAACCGTTACGACAATTGATGATAGCGTTGGAAGTGGCCAAAAAGGGGCGACCTAAAATCACCGGAATTTGATTCCGTGAGTTCGCTACAGGCTGTGTATCAATTACAATAAAATCCATAGGGAAAATAAATTCCCCGATTTTTATTAACACATCCTCTAGTTCACCCCTAGGTCTGGTGATTGATCGGTCAGCCATCTGGAGAGTGCAAGGATATGGTTTCAACTCTCCGATCCCTAACTGTTCATAAACTGAGAAAGGAAGCAGGTTAACACTTGCCCCAAGATCTAGTAGAGCACGGTTAATGTGTTTCTCCCCAATAGAGATGGAAATCGTAGGATAGACAGGATCCTTACGTTTCCTCGGTAATTGCTGGGGGAAAGCTGTGTCTACTGTCTTTGCCATGAATATCTTCTTGGGCATTTGTTTCTTCCTCTTTCTAGTGCAAAATTCTTTAAGAACTTTCGCATATGCAGGGACTTGTTGGATAGCATCTAGAAGAGGGATATTTATGTTAACCTGTTTAAACATCTCAGTGATCTTCTCCATATGTGGACTTGGTGTGTTAGCCCTTAACCGATTAGGGTAAGGTTCTTTAGCAATAAGCGCAGGGTCCATCATAGGAGAAGGAAGTGTGTGTGGAACCGATCCCAGAATAGAAGTGGGTATCGTTCGTGGAGGGGTAAAAGAGGTGGGCTGTAGTGGCGAGCCTTTTGGGAAATGGAGAATAGGCTCGGAAGAAGGTGGTGGGGTAGAAGAACAGGGTTCAGAACTAGAAGTGTGTGTGGGTGGAAAGGTCTCAACCGGGGTGTTGATAGGATTGTCAATATCATCAACTTCTTCCCCAACATGATTGTCAAGCACTCTTCCAGATCTCAACGTGGTGATTGCATTCACATGATGTGAATAGCCAGGATTGGGTAAGGGTTGAGCTGGAAGTTTCCCTTTCTCTCTTGCACTAATTTCAGCTTTTAATCGTGCAATTTCTTCTTCCATCGATTTAATACTCTCGTTTTGGGACGCAGAGTTTTTCTCAATTTTATCGACAGAAGACTTCATTTCAGCCGAAACTTGCATGATATTTGTTAAGACCAAATTCATGTATTGTGCAAAAGAAGAGGATTCATCAGTTCCGGTCAACTGTAAAGGACTAGACAGTGCAGGTGTGTTGACCGGATTTTGAAAATTATGTGCTTGAAAGGGGTGCTGACTCAATTGAAGTGGTGGTTGCTGTTGTGGTGGAGGGATCCTTTGGAAATTGTTTTGGTTTGGAACCGTGTTTTGAGATTGTGATTGGTTCCAAGCAAAATTAGGGTGATTCCTCCAACCCTGATTATATGTGGAAGAAAATGGATCGTTTTTAGGTCTTTGAAATGTGGCATTGGCATGCTCACGACCTTGAAACGGACATTCTTCCGTCAAGTGAGACGGATCAGAATAGCAGCCACATACAGTTTTGGAAAGTGACATTTGATTAAGGGAGGCGGCTAAAAATTTATTTTCCATAGTCTCGAGTTTTTTGTGTATAGCTGAAATGTCAGCTCTAACTCCTATGGAAACATCCGATTGGTTGTTGCCACTCCTAAATGATGGACTTTCCCACTGTAAAGACTTTTCAGCGAACTCTTCTAAATGTCGCCAAGCTTCCCCATCATCCTTGGACATGAAGGTACCTTGACACATGTTTTCAAGGCTCTGTTTAGTGTTAGGGTTACTGCCCTCATATATGATTCGGCAAAGTTCCCATCTCGGGATGCCGTGATGAGGACATTGAACCAATAGATCCTTGAAACGTTCAAAGCATTTTGAAAATGGTTCAGCACGGAGCTGGGCAAATTGATTCAGTTCGCTACGGATTCGAGCTGTCTTTTGTATTGGGTAAAATTTCTTAAGGAATGCCGCGACGAATTCTCCCCAATTCGTAATAGAATGTGCGGTAGTGTTGTATAGCCACTTCTCGGCTATATCGCACAAGGTAAATGGGAGAAGTCGCAGACGCATCGCATCCACTGAAAGTTGTGACGTACCCATCATTGCGCATACGTTTTCAAATTTGGTAATGAAAACGTAAGTGTCCTCAGTCTCGAGTCCGTGGAATTTGGGTAAAAGATTGATATACTGGGGCTTAATCTCAAAGTTATCCCCATTGGCTGATGGTGTGGATAAGCAGGTCGAAAGAGGACCTCGAATAGGGTAGCACCTCTCCTGGAGAGAGATGCGGGGTGGATTCTGCGCACCAATGGACGGCGGCAGATTAGGGTTAAAGAAGTTTGATGGATTCGGATCCATCGGTGTGGGTGTGGTAGTGGGTAAAGGAGAGGTAAATGGAGAAATATCGACTTCGGAGTCGATAAAGGGTACGCGGACTAAACGGGAACTAGAATCCCGTGTCCAGCCTATCTTGCACTAAAATGGGTTAGTACAAGTGGCGGCATTGACTTATAATTAGGGGTAATGAATGCGGTGTTTGCTTTTGAAAAAGGGACGGATTTTTGAAAAAATGATGCGACAAAACAAATGCAGCACACAAACCCTAGAATCTAGTGGTCACCTAGGTCCGGCTCTAGACCGCTCCTAACTGCCAAAAGACAAGTCGCAGGATAGAATCCTCCACTGCCTCTTTGTCCCCCTGTGGCCGGATAAGTGCCAGGTAAGTGGGAAGGTACTCCACTACGTAAGTAGTGGGCCTAATTATAAACCACTAGCCTTAGACACACTCGCCTTAGGCACCACAAGAAAATGCGGATAAGCAATGAATTACCCACGGCCTTCTCTTGTCCTAATTGAGCGCGACAGTCCTTAGAGTCTTCTCTAGATTTCTTTTAGTTAATGTGGGTCAATGCGGATGCAAGTTTTGCGATTTTTGGGGCCTAGGAAGGGTAATGAAATCCCCACCTAATTTGGATTTGGCCGTGCCCCTTAAATTCCGTATTTAGAATGCAAACAACCAAGAAATCAAAATCACGCACAAATTTAATTTTGCTTTTGCGGCGCTGCGATTATTTGCAAAGAATCCTGCAGCAAAGTGTTAGTTGGAGCTAAAAGAGGAGAGAGAAGGAGGTAAGAAATCACCTGAAGCAAAAATTTCACAGAGAACCCTCTGAGGAGCCGCATTTCCGTCGCAAATGCTCCTATATGCCGCGCTTCTGCGGTCTACGTGTGGGATCACTGAACCAAACTTCTTCAGAGAGCTTCTGTGGACTCCCTCAGCTCTCTGGTATTTTCCAAAAAATTTCTTCAATTTCCAAACAGCTCCAGATTTCCTTGCAATGAACAACAGCAAATCGTTTAGGGTTTGCACGAATTTTGATCTCAAAAACAACAATGGAATAATTCTTTGAATTCAAACTATAATATGAAACAAATTAGCACGCGATCCCTGGCAACGGCGCTATTTGATTGTTAAGAATTCTTGTTTGTGTAGTTGGAAATTGTAAAGAAATCACAACCAAAAATTATTTGACCGCAATCAACTACGGTGTCGGATGTAGATTGTAAGTGAGTGCGGATCGTCCACAGGGATTGTGCGATTCGTTTCTGTATTTAATATTGTTTGAATCGAAAAGTTAATTGAAAAGAAAAGAAAAGAAAACATGATTCAAGAATTTATCAATTGATTCAGGTGTCATGATGTTTAATCAAGAATCAAGAAACTGATAAACAATTAAGAATTGGGTTTCGATAATATTTCCAACCAAAATGTCAAGAATCTAAATGAGGCTCGTAGGAATCGATCGGATCGATAGACGTGATGTAATCTAAAGATTTCGTGTTCTTGTCCTTCGAAGGATTGATACTAGATCGATGATGATCGACGAGAGTTAGGGCTTTCTCATGAAACTAGGGTTTCATCTTATCCCTTGTTCTTTTGTCGATATCATTCACATTCTAGCCTCTAGCAATTTCAAGAAACGATCGTAACTCCCCAATTTCGAGCGATATCATTCAAGAAAGCATCGTAATGAAATGGGTTGTCGGTTCTTGAACTTGCTAGGGTTTACAAAACTTGTAGGAATCAAGAATCGTTTTCAGATACATTACATCATCATTCTATTGATCGTCTTGGCTCCTTCACGAGCGGAGTATTACTCAAACATCACAACAAGAATTACAACTAGAAATTTAGATTGAATCATGATGCAAGAATTTAAAGAAAAAAAGATAAAAGAAAATCACCTTTTATTTATATCGACAATTTGATTACAATCGCTCAAGAACTACAAGAGGAAGAACGAAATTGTCGATTTGGCATCGCTCGGCTCCGTGAGTCGCGGATCGTTTGGACCACTTGCTCTGTTGAAGATCGGCTCGGCTCATAAAAGGTTGCAAGGCTTCTTGCTTGATGGGTACTCGGGATCTTGGCTTTTGGAGTTGGAATTAGGGTTTGGGTTTCACACAAGCCCTGTCACTAGACTTGTGGAAGAAGATGAAGAAAGAGAATGGTTCTAGTTTGATACTAGATTGGGTAAAGATGATTCCTCCATAACCCTAGGTCTAGGCTTCTATTTATAGACTCCCCAAGACCTTGGTCTAGATTTGAAATTACAATTCCCTCCAAAAGTTTGTTGAGGAGTTTCTAGAAGGAGTTTGTTAGGAATTAGCTTAGGGTTTAGGAAGAAGGTTCTAGAATACAAAGCTAGTTTAGTGTTAATCCCAAAACTTGCTGATCTGACAGAAGTCTCTGGAGTCTTCTGGAAGTTGACATGTCTTTTTGAAGTCTTTAAGCTTGCACAGGAGTTATGGTACAAAGAAGCAGTGGTGATGTCATCAAGTCGCCGCGGAACCGCGGCGCAAGCAGGCTCCGGCCTCGGTTCCGCCGCAATGTTGGCTCCTTGAGCTTGCATCTTTCTGGTGTGCTCTAGGGTGGACACTTAGGGCTTCTTATGATATGATTATTTGTATTTTCCCTTTTTGATTGATACCAGATCTGAAAGCATTGAGTTGGCGTAATGTCTTATCAGTACCCTGTACATTTTTGGCCTTTCTTCTGGATTTTTCTGCACAGATCTCAAAACAAGTGTTGCGCAAATGTAGGGATGATGCGATGCCATGAATTGTAGTCAATTTCCTTTATAGTGTCGGTTTTAGAGTCTAATACATGTAATCTGATATTTTGTGCCAGTTTTGCTAATATGTAGAATATGAATACCGTACGCTTCTAAATGAGTGCAAATGATGAAGAAATTTCCGGCTAAAATATACAATATTTTCGACTAATCATGGAGCTTCCGGTGTCGACTCTTGTTCCTTCGGTGTCCATTCCTCGAGCAGAGGTGACCCCATTGGCCGCGAACCCTATGGATGTCTCTAGTGACGCATCAAAGGGTGTAGAAGAGATTGTCGAAGCTGTTAGTTCTATCTTGGAGCTCCTGGTGATGACCTCCATCTCTTCGGTGTCTGTACTTTCCACAGAGGCGACCATGCCGGCCGTAGCTCCAGTGGATCTCTCTGGTGGCGTCGTGGAGATTGTGGAAAGGACCGCCGAGGCCGCTGTTCCCACTTTTGAGCCTGAAGTGGCGGCTATTCCACAACTGGAAGCTGCTACGCCAGCGAATATCTCCGGTGATGTGCCTGAAGGCGCGGAGGAGGCTGCCGAATCTGCTATCCCTCCAGTTCAAGGCGAGCGGAGCATCGAAGGTAATCTTTTACATTTCATTTTAATGATCCCCTCATTATCTGAACTCTTTTTTCCTACAGAATTGCGGGAATTGGCGGCTTCTGTAGTGGACCTATCTCCCAGGAAGTCCTTCTAGCGCCTACTTGATATGGCTGCCCTACAGGCGATATCCCCACAAAGCATCGTCCTTTCTACCGGGCAAGGTCGGTATTCTTTGACCCCTTAGCTTTATTATCATTTTTTTATAACGATGCTAATATGCCCTCTGCAGTTCTGGAAGCTGATGATGAAGTGGAGATCCTTGATGGTCCTGGGGATCTTTCAAACCCCCTTTGCATGACTGTGGGTAAGTAAAGCTTTACCCTTGGCATTGTTTTGTTTATTCCATGTTTACCAGTCTCGCCGACTGTTCATAAATCTTGACAGCTTTGCCAGCTCTGGCTCCGTTAGAGTCCCGAATCTCTATGCCACCGGGCCGATATGCCCGACGTGCGTCTGAAAGGATGGCGAGACAAAGCATTCACTCCTTGTAGGCCCTCATTGAATATCTTCGTGCCGGTAGTTCTGTTACGGCCGAAGAATTTGCTGTTGAAGCCAATACTTCTTTGCTCTTCCTTGCCACTTATCATGACGAAACAATAGTGCATGTTTAGGTTGAGTATTGTCGTCGAGTGGAGGCTTGCTTACATGATCTTGAGTGCATACTCCTTCCTTCCAAGCTCCTAACTGCAAAGGTAAGCCTGCGGGGGTGGATTGAGCGGTGTGCCGCTAATCTACAGTCTTGCGAGAAGAGGCTCAACCGAAAATTTTCGGAGAGAGACTTAGCCTCAAATGCTTTGGGGGAACTTCAGGCTCAACTCACTACTAAGACCGCTCGTGCGTATGAAATTTGGCGGGTGCTTCAAGAAGCTATCACAGAGGTGGTAGCTCTTGATAAAGCCGTTATCTTTACCCGTGAGATGGTTGAAGCTCATAAAGTTGCTGAAAAGGAGCTTGAAAGTCGGTTTGCTTCGTATCAGACTCAACAGTCTCAGGCGGAGACCCGTCTTGTGGCAATAACAAAGCTTGAAGCCGAGGCCCAGCGGAAGAACGATGAGCTGATGAGCTTATTGCACCATCCGCCGGCTTAAAGATTTTTTTTTTGTATATTCTCCCTTTTTGTATTTACTTCTGAATGAGAGTATTCTTGTAGTCATTTTGATTCTTTTATGAAATGTACCTTGTATTCATTTGGATTCATGAATAAAAGACATATCTTATTTCATACTGGCGTGTCCCTTTAGCAAATGCGTCTTGTAGATAGTCTATCTTAATCTCCTTGCAGGGCAGGGATGGCTTAGAAAACAGGTTCAGATCTGCCGCCTAAGACTTTTCAACTTTATGAGCCGTGAGGGTCTCATAAAGACTTTTCTCCCTACGAGTCGAGAGGATCCCGTAGGTGTATTTTCTCCTTAGGAGTCTTGAGGACTCCTAAGTGTGTTTTCTCTTGAGAGTTGTAAGGATCTCACAAGAGAATTTTCCCTCTTACAAGTCGAGAGGAATCGTAGGCGGTTGTTTCCCTCCTTGTCGATATTCAACTTTGGAGAGTGTGGCCCGTGAATAGTATGCAATAGTCCATCTTGGACCGACTTGCAGGGCCCCAGTGCTTAGGAAACAGGTCTTTATCCCCATTGCCTAAGGCTTTTTTCTACGAGTCGAGAAGTTCTCGCAGGAACATTATTTTCCCCACGAGTCGAGACGAATCGAGAAGTTCTCGCAAGGATGTCCTAACGACACAGTTAACTCCTTCTAATAGAAGTCCTTTAGGGTCTGTGGTACGAGGATTTTTTACCCGTCATACCGCCGCGTTGGCCGGTGTATTTCTCGATACGCAATCTTGCTGTTGGAGTAGCCCCGCGATTGTCGTGTCTCTGATCCCTTCGGGGGCTGGACAAGACGTCTTCAAGTAATATTCCAGGTGATATTACCGTCGAAAGAGAAAGCGTTAGGGATATTCCATGTCGCTTTTTACTTGAGGTTGGGCTCAGTTTGGGAGCCCCGATGAGTCATGACCACTCCGCGCTGGAGTGGGATGATCTCCGATAGTCTTTCAGGTCTCATTTGAGTTTCCGTTAAGACCCTGAAGCTAGGGATCTTCCTTTGCTTCGTTTGTTGATATTGTGTCTGTTAGTTGTATGTATGCCCTAAAGGCCAGTATTGTACAGATGATGTATATTATATTGGATGCTTGGACATATATAGAGATGACTTTCTTACTCGATATGATAGTATGCTATCTGGTTACTCTTTATCTTAACATGTACACTTGTCTCTTTAAACTGTCTTATAGTTACATGTTGATAAAGCCCTTAGGATGTGTACTTGACTACCTGGACTGTGATGCAGATCATACTAGTGGGGACATGGTAGTCCATAAGTACATCCTTCAAGGTCCCTAGTCGTGGGTGTATCGAGACGGGGCATCGATATACCAGTGTAGACTAGCGTATACGCTTCTCGACCCATGAGATGGGCGATGGATGATCCCATATCCATTGGTGTTTGACATCAGAGATGGTATACGGGTGCTCAGTGGGGACTGGGTACACAGGACGGACTCGCCGAGAACTCCCAGATGGTATTATACCTCACGTCAGATGGCAGTTCTCAGGTGACACTTGTACAGGTTAGTCTGTAGACCCGAGATCGTCATAGAGTCTTGTGTGATTCCCACTGTGCTTTGCTCTCCACCTTACCACGTCCATGAGGGCGTGCAAAATGGTGGTCTTTGGGTACAGTCCCGAGTCACATGGAGGCAATGAGCGATAGGAGGGGTTTCTTCTCTCCCGGTATTGGGGGTTGATGTTGCGCTGTGCTCGATTGGCCGTAACAGGGAAGTCCCTGGCCAGGGCTGATCAGAGATTTGCTGGTAAGTGTTACCAGTAGTTTCTCGACCCGTTATGAGCCTCACATCGGCACGACTTATCGGTTATTGGGGTCTGACGTATACCACCCCTAGACTTGATATGCGACATATCAGACGAACAGACCGGACTGTGCGGTAAGTGTTACTGGTTGGATTCACAGGAGTGTGAGCGGGCTAGCTCGTCGATCTTCTGATCGCTCAATACCCGGATGGCCGTTACGTTTAGCAGACTGCTTGCGGCTTGTGGGTGCTTGATATGATCATCATCTGCTACCGGCGTATTGACGAGTCTTTAAAGTCCTACACAGAGGTTTCCTGGCTCAAGCGAAACGAAATAGGAGCGCATATGAGATATGTGCAGGACCGAGAATAATGCGTGTATGTGATACCGTATTTCATTCTCGCGATGGATGTATCGATTGGTTATATTCGATATGACCTAGTTATCGAATCATTGATTCGATAAATCGATACATTGGATACTAGTCGGTTATGTGCGACATGACCGGATCATTGAATCAAATGTTGATTTAATGATTTAATGTATAATTATATATTTGATATATTACTTTGCATTAGCTAGTATTGGTTCACTTTAAATGGATTTTCTCACTTGATGTGCAAGAAGTATATGTGATATACTTTTGTGCACATATTTGTATCATGTTTGATGATACTTGATAATTTAGTTAAGTGTATAGAATTAAACCATGGTTAATTTGATAATTAGGGTTTTGCATATTCATTTATTTATTTATTTGTTCATTTATTTATTTGGAAAAGATTTAGATAAGAATGGTGGCTATGTTTGTTTTTAGTTGAAGCTTCATGAAGCTTTGACTTCTTAACCATTCTTGTCTTCATGCTTAACCCTAACCCATCCAAGTAACCATGGTCTATTCTCTACACTCAACTATGGTTTGCTTATGATAAGTATTGATTTATTTTTCATTTTAATAAAAGACTTATCATATTCTTTCTTCTTCTTCATCATCTTCTTCTTCAAGAAAAGTTTAAGTCCATCAATGGCAACTTGAGCTAAAGTGAGAGAAATCCAATTCTAAAGTGAACCCACCTCCTATTTCTTCACCCTCTACCTCTTGCCAAGTTGTTTTGGGTGTTTTCTTCACAAGTTTCACAACTTTGTGAAGTCGGAGCTTGAACTTGTGATGCCTCGACGTAGATCATCTTCGGCACGAAGCCGACGACCTAGTCCGCCCAATTCTCCGATGAAGCCGACGTTTGAGTTCGGGATTCGAGATGGACAGCGAGAGGACGCCTACGTGGA
Source organism: Agapanthus africanus (assembly GCA_030015575.1). Lineage (NCBI taxonomy): Eukaryota > Viridiplantae > Streptophyta > Magnoliopsida > Asparagales > Amaryllidaceae > Agapanthus > Agapanthus africanus. The sequence goes on from JASDDO010000026.1 coordinate 139,169,056, forward strand.
GCTAAGGAAGTGGAGAACCGGATCTACAAAGGTTGTAGCCTCTCTCCTTTAGTTAAGATGTTAACTAGTTTCGTTTATCGCCTAAATTTCTAGTCGACGATCCGAATTAGGGTTTCTCGGCACCCATAAAATTTGAAATTGGCATGGTTGATGCCTTGTGAGACCTCTATAGTGTACCTAGGAACCCTACAGTGGTATCAGAGCCTAGCTAAAGCCTTAGGCGAAGTCTAGACGGAGTTTGAAGTCCGATCGACCCGAAACCCCAACTCAAATATTGCTCTCTGGACTTTTTCTAAAAAATGGGATTTTTCCATATTAAAAATTCTTTAAAATATCAGCATGAAGATATAAGAATTATGGTGCAAAACGAGCTCATGATGCGTCTAAACCGCCGCGGAAACGCGGCAGAAGCATGGCTTCTGCCGCGGTTCCGCCGCCTACTTTTCACAATGCGCAATAATTTTTGCACAGTAATTCCTCTTTTCTGGTGCTGAGTTTTATGGGAATTTTTAATATTTATTCAAGAGTTGAATTTTCTGGGATTGTTTTGGGGATTCGGTGTTTCGATCGGAGTATCAGATTTTGTCTATGTGGCTTTCCGGATAAATTTTAGAATATGTTAAAAAGTTCGACCGGATATAAATACCCAATTTTTCCCCTGTCGGGAAATTTCCAAGTGTTGGATTTTTCCGTAGTTTAACGACGTTCTAAGTAGTGCAAGTAACGCGATGGACCCTCTAGAAGACAACAAACCTTAACTCGATTATGTGACCGTCTTGAACTGCCCTTTGAACCTTCGGGTTTGGGGCAGTACGGCGTGCCACATGTGAGGCGTTGGCTTGACCCTTCTACGGCTGGACCGTTGGTACTGAGGCACGAACTGAATGTTGTTAGACTTATTTCATGTGTTGAGCTGTATCGGGAAAACTTGGGTATTCGACTGTTCGATCGGAAAGTTTAACATTTTCTGTTTATCTGGAATGTGATACAATAATTGGAATTCACAAACAGTTATGAGATAACTGAATGAATGTCATAAATCTAGCGGTTTAGTTTCACTTGATATTGAAAAGAGTTTTCGATAATGAGACTAAAATGCGGGGTTTATAACTGTTAGGCATGTGATGTCTAAGTATTTCATTTGATTAGGCATGTGATGTCTAAAGAGGTTGCGGATTCCAACTGTTGTAGTTTTACACTTTCTTTTCTGTGACCGTAAGTGTAGTATGTTCATATCGCCGGTTTCGTTGCTATACGTCAACGACAATTGGGGTATGCATACTTACTTACGTTGATGACATGTGATGTTATGTGTTGCTTGATATGTTATATTGGATTGTCGTGTTTGAATAGCCGGGGGTTTTTATGTGAGATGAGTGTTTTTCATTTTCATTCATGTAAAAACATGTATGTAATATTCTTTTATTGGGGCACTTCCAGGTTGCGGAAGTTGTCACCCTTTGTATATTATTTACTTCTCTGCACTAGGATAGACCCAAGGAGGGGAGCACAAGTAACCGGGTTCTAGGGTCCAGTGGGAGACCATCTCGAGGAGTCGAGTCCGGGTCTCCTAACCCTAGAATTGGTAGGGTTGCTTGCCGCTCTCGTAGGGGTCTAGGGGTGTGGGATTGGCTATTCATCACGACCGTGGAATCCGTGTTTTATACTGGCTCGTATTGAAAACACGGACGTCCTAGTATATCCAATGTTTCATATGGTTCTTCTGCTGCGATATCTATGATGTGATCATGTGATGCTCTGTGATAGATACTTTATATAGTATATATGATATATTATATAGACGTTACTTATGTTTTGCACCCGCACTAGCCCTGCCCTGCTCTGTCGTTAGTTACCTAACCTAACGGTGCACGATGGGACATCGAGACGAATGCGGATGGCATAAGTGTACGTCGTATTTATCTGTGATGTTTAGGTATTTAAATGATGGGACTTCATTAATGTGATTAATGAAAGAAAAGAAACCTAAGATGTTGTAGAATTAAATTTTAAACAAAACAGATAGCTACAGTTCTTGCTTTGCATAGCGGTATATATGATATACCCTGCACCTTATTCGATGAGGAAAGGACCGAGATCCCTTCACCGGGAGTGACTCCTTTAGCAATAACTGGCAGATGCTACACACTCGGTTTGTTTCTGATCGCTTCTATAGTTTCTGCTTTGTACAGTGATATATATGATATATCCCGCACCTCATTCGACGAGGAAAGGACCGACGATCCCTTCACCGGGAGTGACTCCTTTAGCAAAACTAGAAAAGCCTCAAAAGCACTCCATTTTAAAATCATTTGATTCTACAACGATATCAAGTTCATTACGCAATAGGTTTTCAGAAAAACCTGTCGTAGCCCTCCGTCATTTCAGATAAGTCCTATTTAGTATTCGTGCTATGTTTGTTGACCTCCGTCAAGGCGTAGTGTGCGGTAGTTAACTAGTATTTATCTGCTTATGCATATGATGTAGATTGGATTAGGGTAGTCGTGCGGCCTTGTTGACCTCCGTCAAGGGTCGTGCGGGTGGGTTTAATTCGATCAAGAAATGACGGGTTGAACTTGACCAGTAGCCTATGGTTTGTTGACCTCCGTCAAGGTCGTAGGGTGCTAGGGGCAAAATATTATCGGGAATTTCAAGTGTTGAAATTTGCAATGAGATTGCATACCTTCTATGAGTTAGTTGGATCCCGATACCCACTGCGAGTAAGAGTTACTCCTGGGAGAGTTTTACACATTACAATTAGCCGATCAAGTAGGTGTCTAGAAAGGTGTCAACGGGGTTACGCCTCTGGGAAAACGAGGTTTACAGTAATTAGGTTCGTGCGAAAGCACGGGGGACCTCCCTCAAAGTACCGACACTGGCCTGGCTGAAAGATTGGCGAACTTGTAGTGTGTAATTAATCCCGGCTAGTCTTTCCTTTTAGGGTTTGAAGGAAGATTTGATAAAAACAGTGGGAGCCATCCTGATTAGATAAGATAATAACCAATCTGATCTTGCACGAGCTTACGCTAAAGTGTTTTCTTCTCTCTCTTTCCAGGTAGCGACCATTTCATGCCTTAATAAAGATAATAATATGGATGTATTGACCGAACCCGCATGTTATACTGTGCTGGGGAACGTTGGTTCCGTTCTTTCCTATAAGAGTTATAGGACTGAACAGGATATAGGAGAATACCAGGATTCCCATGCCACCCGAATGAAGAAAGTACATGATGATGCATTTTCTTCGGGTGTGTTTGTTACAGAGAACTGTTTCTCCATTTTCTCTACGTCCTGGGTATTAGATACCGGGTCAGGATCCCATATATGTAATCAGTTACATGGGCTTAAGAAAGGTAGAGAACTTGGAGAAGGTGATAAAGACATTAGAGTTGGAAATGGTGCAATTGTTGCAGCTAAGACTGTCGGGGAATATCACCTTGAATTACCAACTGGTAATACATTGGTTCTGAACGAATGCTATTACATGCCGAACCTGATATGCAACATTATATCGGTTTCTTTATTGAGTAAAGAGGGATATAATTTTGTATTACAGGATAATGTTATGAACATTTTCCGTAACCAAAAGTTGGTTGGATCAGGCTCGTTGTGCAATGGCATTTATGTTCTAAACCAATCAACAGTTCTGAGCATAACAAACACACGCAAGAGGAAGAGTTCAGAACTGAACGAATCCTTCTTGTGGCATTGTAGACTGGGTCACATCAATGTGACACGACTGGCTAAGTTGCATAAGGATGGATATTTAAATCCATTTGAATTTTCATCTTATGACACTTGCCAGTCATGTCTCAAACGCAAGATGACCAAAACTCCGTTTACGGGACACGGAGAAAGAGTTACCAAACCCTTGGGACTGATACATAGTGATGTATGCGGTCCCATGTCTACACATGCCAGGGATGGTTCCTCGTACTTCATTACATTCACTGACGATCTCTCTAGATTCGGATATGTGTTCCTGATGAAACACAAATCAGAAGCTTTTGAGAAATTTAGAGAATATAAACAAGAAGTCGAGAACCAAACCGGAAAAAGTATTAAAATCCTGCGATCTGATCGAGGAGGTGAATACTTGAGCATTGAATTCCTCGACTTCCTAAAAGAGAATGGGATTCTCTCTCAGCTAACTCCTCCATATACACCACAACACAACGGTGTATCAGAACGGAGGAACCGCACCCTATTGGATATGGTGCGCTCTATGATGAGTATAGCTGAGTTACCTGTTTCCTTCTGGGGATATGCACTGGAAACAGCAGCATACCTACTGAATAGGGTTCCCACCAAATCTGTGCCTACCACACCATATGAGATATGGGAAGGGAAGAGACCATATCTTAATTTTATTAAGATATGGGGTTGCCCGGCCTATGTCAAAAGACAAAAAACGGACAAACTCGAGGCAAGGTCTGTTTTGTGTAAATTTGTTGGATATCCCAAACATTCGCGAGGGTATATCTTCTACCACAGTGAGGAACAAAGAGTATTTGTTGCTCAACATGCCACCTTTTTAGAAAAGGAATTTCTTGCAAAAGAGATTAGTGGCTCTGAGGTAGAACTGGATGTCACGACCCGAAAGTACGGAACGTGACTGGCCCTTAGATTACGAGACGTCTAAAGGCGTACCGTAACCTAAGTCAGCCAAAGCCCAGAAGAATCTAAACCAAAATCAACAGCGAGTGAAGGAAAACCCTTAATGAAAACGATTTTCAAATCAATTTAGTTGCAAAGAATCCCTTTTTAAAACATCAAAAATTTCTGAAAATTTCGGCAGAGTCTCCCCTGTATTTTCTACCCCCCCCCCAAAATGGGTACAACAAGATAATAAACCTGTAATCATAAAATGGCATCCCCAAGCGGGAGCTAGCTCTTCGCCCAAAGCGGATCACAACCACATGCAATATAATAGTAATATCAAGAGAAGAGCATAAAGAAACGCAAAATACCAGAAAACACACGTCGGCTCAAGTGAGCTCGACCCAAAAAAACCACAAATACACAAGTCTCTCAGTCTCATCACTAGGTCGCATATACAATACAAGTGGTAGATGGAGAATACTAGATACAATGATAAAGCAAAAAGAAATAAAGTATACTCGCAACCCACCTACGGGCGATGTCGCGAGTCTGAGCAAAAGAAGCTGAGGATAAGATAGCCCGCCGCTATAAGACTGACGGGTCCGACCTGCAAGACACTGTGGCACAACGGGGGTGAGTTGCCAGCTCGTGAGTAGAATATAACATCTAGTAAGGCAATCGTAAGAATGCACGCAATGCGGAACAACATGTATGTCCATATGTGATATAATAACTCTAGTATGCATGCATATGTATGCAATATCTTTTCTAACTCTTTAAGTGTTTTAAATGTTAAAGTTACTGCATTCTTAACTTTTAGAAAATGAATGTCTGCATAATAGCTAAATATCATCAAGAAATCCTCTGAAAACCCGTGTCAAGCATCGACACCAAATAGGAATCATATCTGTCTCAATATCGGGCTCCGTCAGTCCGGATCGGCCCATATCATAAATCTCACGACAACGGTCGGTATCCTCCGGATATCCGCCGCGCCAGACATCACCGGTAGGTAGTCTTCCCCTGCCAGGCTCATCGTCTACAACTCGATCTTCTTGCCCCGGGGTACCATACCGGGCCCACCATGTACCCGAGACGGTTCATCCACTCCTCGAATCGGGTCTTAAAATCCAACAGAAAACATGAAACTCATGGTGGACGACACATACATCACGAGAAAACCGCAACTTTGTTTTAAAAATGATAAATATAAGCTTTTGTTAAATACTTGCGGTTTTCCCCAAAAATCCAGAAATCGCAGCAAAACTGAAATCCTCAAGAAAATCATAATGTCCACATGTTATATATATGATAAATGTCTATGATATCAATGTGTATGATGTGAATTTTGGCTAGAGTTCTATGTAAATATGATGATGATGCGAGATATGTGCATGCGATGCAGTTTCATATATCAAGTATGAATGCAGGTGACGATATTAAGATAAACAGGTTCTATTGTGCACGTGGCATGGCAATTACCAAAGGCGTGTGTGTCACATGAATAGTGCGCGTGCTACAGATACCAATGGTAATGGTGTTCGTGTCCTACAAAATGATATCGCATAGGTAGAGATGAATGTCCATGCAATTTAACATACTGTTCGCTATAAGGGTATGCAATGTACATGAATGGATAAGCTAGCTAACAATATAATCTTGCAAAAAGTAGGGTAATCCTAACTAAGGGGGCGCCTCGCGCCATCCAGACGATTCCCCCATAGATGAATACATCTACTCACCTGAAATCCCCGCTAATCTGATCCGGCCACCGCTTTGCCTTTTCGCGCCGTATCCGAAGTTTCCCCGACCGATCCTATATTCGCACAATATCAAGCATAAGATTACAAAACCTAACACAATGCAAGTCACAACATACAATTATCCACGCTCTCAAATTAATCGTAGCATGCACTCAGTGCGCGGAAAAACGCACGAAAATCGCAATCCTTTCACTAAAATCGTCATTTCGGGGAAATCGACAAAACTACAACCCGACTAGACGAAACCCCGCGTTCGCGCATTCTAATAATCCTATACGAAGATAATAATATTTCTAACCTAACGCAAATTGACCGCATTCTATTTTCTACAAAAATCTAGTAAGCGAATTTCTAGCCGATTTGATACAAACATCGAAATTTGTCGATTTAGCAAGCATATAATTACACCATTAACCATTCTAATCAATTAGATAACCAAAACCCTAACTTAATTTTGATAACCATGTTTCAAACCCTAACTCAACATCAAAACCCATTCTTGATTTTTCATGAACAAGGATTTACACTAAATTAATACTTTAAACATCTAATTTAGCATAAACAAACTACCAATTTGCAACTAGTTTAGGATTTTACCTTACAAGTGGAAACCGAGCATGATCAAGTCACCAAAAAAAAGCCTCCTTTCACCATGTTTTTGAACAAATTTGGGTAGAAGAGAGAGTGGTTTAGGGTTTGGGTTTGAATGGAGATGGAAAAATGTGAATTTTTATTGATTTTTAGCAAGAAAAAGAAGCAAGAATGAAGTGGGAAGTGGGGAATTTCTGCAGGAAGAGGGGTCGGCTGCAGCAATGGAGAGGAAATGAGGGAAATTTGGAGAAGTTTCTAGGTGATTAAACACCCCATGTAATCATTTAATGCTTTCATGTCAACCTTTTTCCAAAAAACCCCCTTTTTAAGCCATTTTTTTCATAATTTTCCCACCAAAAATCTAAAAGTTTGCAAGACATGATATAATTTTATTAACACCATATTTTAGCTTATAAAGACTTCTAGTTAAGAAATTTACCTAATTAAATTTGTATTTATCCCTAATTAAATGTATTTAAAAAGGCTTAAAATAATATTAAAAAATAATTAATTACGATTTTTTTTTATTTAACTAGATAATTATAAGTGACATTTTAGTGACAAAATTATAGTAATATCTTATCTAAATTTTGTATAATTAGGTCTACAATGAAAATTATCAATTTTGACTTTTTACGGAAAAAGCCGAAAAATTTGCCGATTACCGAAAAACTGCCTAAACGATTTTCGAAGGGTTACAATCTTCCCCACTTAAAGAAATTCGGTCCCCGAATTTAGAATTTAACTACGCGTACCTTCAAAAAGATGGGGATATCTCTTCCTCATCTCGACCTCGGTCTCCCAGGTGACCTCCTCGCTGTTCGGGCCACGCCAAAGAACCTTGACAGACGGTATGACCTTCGACCTCAATTTCTTCACCTGCCGATCCAAGATGACAACCGGCTGCTCGGTGAAAGAAAGATCACGCTCTAACTGGATCGTCTGGTGCTGAATCGCCTGGGAAGGATCATGAAGGTACTTGCGGAGCATCGAGACATGGAATACGGGGTGAACATCGGGGAAGCTGGGCGGAAGAGCTAACCGATAAGCGACTGGACCAACACGCTCTAGGATCTCGAAAGGACCAACATATCTAGGACTCAGCTTCCCTTTCCGCCCAAATCTTATCACACCCTGAAGCTGATCAAATAAGTCATCAATGCGGGGTAGGGGATACCTGTTCCGCACAGTAACCCGGTTCAGCCCGTATTCCATGTCTCGATGCTCCGCAAGTACTTCATGATCCTTCCCAGGCGATTCAGCACCAGACGATCCAGTTAGAGCGTGATCTTTCTTTCACCGAGCAGTCGGTTGTCATCTTGGATCGGCAGGTGAAGAAATTGAGGTCGAAGGTCATACCGTCTGTCAAGATTCTTTGGCGTGGCCCGAACAGCGAGGAGGTCACTTGGGAGACCGAGGTCGAGATGAGGAAGAGATATCCCCATCTTTTTGAAGGTACGCGTAGTTAAATTCTAAATTCGGGGACCGAATTTCTTTAAGGGGGGAAGATTGTAACCCTTCGAAAATCGTTTAGGCAGTTTTTCGGTAATCGGCAAATTTTTCAGCTTTTTCCGTAAAAAGTCAAAATTGATAATTTTCATTGTAGACCTAATTATACAAAATTTAGATAATATATTACTATAATTTTGTCACTAAAATGTCACTTATAATTATCTAGTTAAATAAAAATTATCAATTTTGACTTTTTACGGAAAAAGCCGAAAAACTTGCCGATTACCGAAAAACTGCCTAAACGATTTTCGAAGGGTTACACTGGAAGAGGTTCCAGCTGAACAAAACACAACAGAAGATTTAGTGGAACCAGAGGATTCAGTAGCTCCCAATGAACCTCAGCCACTCCGCCGATCTAGTAGGGTTCCTCGCCAACCTGAGAGATACTACGGTTTTCTCATGGATGGTGGGAGCGAGGATTGCATCATGGAGGATGATGACCCAACTAGCTTCGAGAAGGCCATCACGAGTAGGGACTCAGTGAAATGGCTGGATGCTATGCGGTCCGAGATGGAATCCATGTACACCAACAAAGTATGGACTTTGGAAGTTGCTCCTGAAGGGGTAAAACCCATCGGGAGCAAGTGGATCTTCAAGAAAAAACTTGGTGTAGATGGGAAAGTGGAGACTTTCAAAACTAGACTTGTAGCAAAGAGTTTTCGTCAAAGACCAGGTATGGACTATGACGAAACCTTTTCTCCAGTGGCTATGCTTAAATCCATCCGGATTATGCTTGCCATCGCTGCATATCATGACTACGAAATCTGGCAAATGGATGTTAAGACCACCTTTCTAAACGGTGATTTAGAAGAGTGCGTGTACATGACTCAGCCAGAGGGATTCATAGACAGTGGGAGCAGCGGCAAGGTGTGCAAGCTGCTTAAATCCATTTATGGATTAAAGCAAGCATCGCGGAGTTGGAACATCTGCTTTGATGTCCTTATCAAAGAGTTTGATTTCGTCAAAAACCCAGATGAACCTTGTATTTATAAGAAGGTGGCAGGGAGTAAGGCTGTCTTCCTCGTATTGTACGTAGACGACATACTCTTGATAGGAAATGATATTCCTATGCTGCAATCGGTCAAGCTCTTCTTATCACAAAGATTCTCGATGAAAGATCTTGGTGATGCCTCCTGCATATTGGGAATTAGGATCTATAGAGATAGATCCAAACGGATATTGGGATTGTCCCAATCCAGGTACATTGACACCATACTAAAGAGGTTTAGTATGGAAGAATCCAAGCGTGGGAACTTGCCCACGATCTCTGGAGTCACTCTCTCCAAAGAGATGTCTCCCAAGACTGATTTGGAGAGAGCTCGCATGCAAGGGATACCCTATGCTTCGGCTGTAGGTTCTATCATATATGCGATGCTATGTACCAGACCCGATGTAGCATACTCACTAAGTATAGTGAGCAGGTATCAAGGTGATCCTGGAGAGAGTCACTAAACAGCTGTGAAGAGCATTCTCAAGTATTTACGAAGGACTAAAGAGATGCTCTTGGTGTATGGTAATGGAAAACTCCAAGTGGAGTCCTTTACCGATTCGAGCTTCCAGAGTGATAAGGACGACTCTAAGTCGCAGTCGGGATTTGTCTTTACCCTTTACGGAGGGGCGGTTAGCTGGAAGAGTTCCAAGCAGGAAACCGTGGCAGACTCGACGATGGAGGCTGAATACATCGCTGCCAACGATGCTGCCAAAGAGGCTGTCTGGATCAAGAAGTTCATTACTGAACTTGGAGTGGTTCCATCCATTGAGCATCCAATACCTTTGTATTGCGATAACAATGGAGCGGTGGCTTTGGCCAAGGAACCCAGGTCCCATCAGCGATCTAGGCATATTCTGAGGCGGTATCACCTGATCCGGGAGATAGTTGATCGCCGGGAGATCGAGGTCAGGAGGGTTGACACGAAGAACAACACGGCGGATCCACTCATGAAGGCCATTCCCCAGATACAGTTTGAGAAACTCTTCGGGATGCTCGGTATGCGATACTACAGCAGCTGGCCCTAGTGCAAGTGGGAGATTGTTAGTTGTATGTATGCCCTAGAGGCCCGTATTGTACAGATGATGTATATTATATTGGATGCTTGGACATATATAGAGATGACTTTCTTGCTCGATATGATAGTATGCTATCTGGTTACTCTTTATCTTAACACGTACACTTGTCTCTTTAAACTGTCTTATAGTTACATGTTGATAAAGCCCTTAGGATGTGTACTTGACTACCTGGACTATGATGCAGATCATACTAGTGGGGACATGGTAGTCCATAAGTACATCCTTCAAGGTCCCTAGTCGTGGGTGTATCGAGACGGGGCATCGATATACCAGTGTAGACTAGCGTATACGCTTCTCGACCCATAAGATGGGCGATGGATGATCCCATATCCATTGGTGTTTGACATCAGAGATGGTATACGGGTGCTCAGTGGGGACTGGGTACACAGGACGGACTCGCCGAGAACTCCCAGATGGTATTATACCTCACGTCAGATGGCAGTTCTCAGGTGACACTTGTACAGGTTAGTCTGTAGACCCGAGATCGTCATAGAGTCTTGTGTGATTCCCACTGTGCTTTGATCTCCACCTTACCACGTCCATGAGGGCGTGCAAAACGGTGGTCTTTGGGTACAGTCCCGAGTCACATGGAGGCAATGAGCGATAGGAGGGGTTTCGTCTCTCCCGGTATTGGGGGCTGATGTTGCGCTGTGCTCGATTGGCCGTAACAGGGAAGTCCCTGGCCAGGGCTGATCAGAGATTTGCTGGTAAGTGTTACCAGTAGTTTCTCGACCCGTTATGAGCCTCACATCGGCACGACTTATCGGTTATTGGGGTCTGACGTATACCACCCCTAGACTTGATATGCGACATATCAGACGAACAGACCGGACTGTACCGTAAGTGTTACTAGTTGGATTCACAGGAGTGTGAGCGGGCTAGCTCATCGATCTTCTGATCGCTCAATACCCGGATGGCCGTTACGTTTAGCAGACCGCTTGCGGCTTGTGGGTGCTTGATATGATCATCATCTGCTACCGGCGTATTGACGAGTCTTTAGAGTCCTACACAGAGGTTTCCTGGCTCAAGCGAAACGAAATAGGAGCGCATATGAGATATGTGCAGGACCGAGAATAATGCGTGTATGTGATACCGTATTTCATTCTCGCGATGGATGTATCGATTGGTTATATTCGATATGACCTAGTTATCGAATCATTGATTCGATAAATCGATACATTGGATACTAGTCGGTTATGTGCGACATGACCGGATCATTGAATCAAATGTTGATTTAATGATTTAATGTATAATTATATATTTAATATATTGCTTTGCATTGCTAGTATTGGTTCACTTTAAATGGATTTTCTCACTTGATGTGCAAGAAGTATATGTGATATACTTTTGTGCACATATTTGTATCATGTTTGATGATACTTGATAATTTAGTTAAGTGTATAGAATTAAACCATGGTTAATTTGATAATTAGGGTTTTGCATATTCATTTATTTATTTATTTGTTCATTTATTTATTTGGAAAAGATTTAGATAAAAATGGTGGCTGTGTTTGTTTTTAGTTGAAGCTTCATGAAGCTTTGACTTCTTAACCATTCTTGTCTTCATGCTTAACCCTAACCCATCCAAGTAACCATGGTCTATTCTCTACACTCAACTATGGTTTGCTTATGATAAGTATTGATTTATTTTTCATTTTAATAAAAGACTTATCATATTCTTTCTTCTTCTTCATCATCTTCTCCTTCAAGAAAAGTTTAAGTCCATCAATGGCAACTTGAGCTAAAGTGAGAGAAATCCAATTCTAAAGTGAACCCACCTCCTATTTCTTTACTCTCTACCTCTTGCCAAGTTGTTTTGGGTGTTTTCTTCACATGTTTCACAACTTTGTGAAGTCGGAGCTTGAACTTGTGATGCCTCGACGTAGATCATCTTCGGCACGAAGCCGACGACCTAGTCCGCCCAATTCTCCGATGAAGCCGACGTTTGAGTTCGGGATTCGAGATGGACAGCTAGAGGACACCTACGTGGAGCTAAGGAAGTGGAGAACCGGATCTACAAAGGTTGTAGCCTCTCTCCTTTAGTTAAGATGTTAACTAGTTTCGTTTATCGCCTAAATTTCTAGTCGACGATCCGAATTAGGGTTTCTCGGCACCCATAAAATTTGAAATTGGCATGGTTGATGCCTTGTGAGACCTCTATAGTGTGCCTAGGAACCCTACAGTGTCTGCAATATTGCAACGAATGTCGAGGTTGTCTCTGGGTTGTCTGTGAACCATCGAGATTTGGAACTAGGGGACTTTGCCATAACTCCGTTTGTTGATGTCGCATCTGTATCCTGCTGGAGAGAGGAAGAATGCTGTTGTTGATCTCTAGGCTATGGATGCTGCCGTCGAGACTTGGAACTAGGGACTCTGCCATGTCTCCGAGGTAGTCTCTAAGTTGTCTGTGAACCGTCGAGATTTGGAACAAGGGGACATTACCGTGGCTCCGAGATAGTCTCTAGGCTGTCTGTGAACCGTCGAGATTTGGAACTAGGGGATTTTGCCGTGGCTCCGAGGTAGTCTCTAGGCTGTCTGTGAACCGTCGAGATTTGGAACTAGGGGCTTTACCGTGTCTCCGAGGTAGTCTCTAGGCTGTCTGTGAACCGTCGAGATTTGGAACTAGGGAACTTTGCCGTGGCTCCGTTTTGGTGACATCGAATCTGCTTCTGGTTGGAACGAGAAGGAACGCCATTGTTGATTTCTAGGTTGTAGATGTAGCCATCGAGATCTGGCTTCCCTTTGACGAAGCCCGGTGGGGTAATATGGTTCCCTTTCCGTTTGTGCCCATGGATTGTATACAAGGGTCAATGTGATCTCACCTGTAGGGCAAAAGTTTTATTTTATTTTATTTCTTTCTGCATTGCTCTATCATTTCAGCTTTTTATATCGCGAAAATCGCGATTGCCCAATCATTTCGGCTATTTTTCACGGTGCCCAATCATTTCGGCTATTTTTCTTTTTCTTTACTCGCTGCTTTTTATTGCGAGTTGCCCAATCATTTCGGCCATTTCATATGCATTTTTGGCTCGCTGATTTTTTGCTGCGAGTATGGAACTTGATATCTGATACCAATCTTAGCATCAACATCGCTGCGACTGGAATATTGCCAGGAGCGAATCATCATTTGCCGTGAAAGCGCTTGGAATTTGATACCGATTTAGGCATCATCATCTAGACTACTGGGCTATTTCCAGGAGCAAATCATCATTTTCCTTTGCTGATTCGAACAAATGTGGCTTAGCAAACAGGGTTAGAATCCTGCCGACTAAGGCTTTCGACTTCATGAGCCGTAAGGGTCTCATAAAGGTATTTCTCCCTACGAGTCGTGAGGATCTCGTAGGTGTGTTTTCTCCTTAGGAGTCATGAGGATTCCTAAGTGTGTGTTCTCTTATAAGTCGTAAGGATTTTACAAGAGTGTTTTCTCTTTATAAGTCGAGAGGACTTACAAGTGCCGTTTACCGCATGAGAACATTCCTCGTCGTTGGTGGGACTTGGTGGGGAAAACGTTTATTTATGCCCGTGGATTATATACAATGGTCAATATTGAACCTCTTGTAGGGCAACTTGGGGAATGTGATGGCTTAAGAACAGGTTCAAATCCCTGTAACTTAAGGCTTTCGAATCCTATAAGCCGTGAGGGTCTCACAGAGGGAATTCTCCTTTCGAGTCGTAAGGATCTCGTAAGCGTAATTTCTCCTTAGGAATCGTGGGGATCCTTAAGTGTGTTGCTCCTTTATGAGTCATAAGGATCTCATGCAGGTGTTCTCTCCTCAAAAGGTTGAGAGGACCATGCAGATGTTTTTTATTTTAACGAGATCGCGCCCTTTTGGGTTTTCACAAACTCGCTGGTAGCCCTGCTGTTTTTACTCACGGAGCCCTTTCGGGTTTTCATTCGTGCCAATTTTGCTTTTGGACGTACCGTTTTTTTGTTTTTATACAACGAGATTGCGCCCTTTCAGGTTTTCACAAGCTCGCCGGTTGCCCTGCTGTTTTTACCCACGAAGCCCTTTCGGGTTTTCATCCGTGGCCATTTCGCTTGTGGTCATACCATTTTTTTTGAGATCGCGGTGGGACTACGCCACCGGGGTAGCTTTGTAGGAAGCGGGATTTGAGTTGCGGTCTTTGCCGCTGGGACCTGTGGACTTGAATTCCATTATCGTCGTGTTTGAGGCGACGTATTTAGTTGAAGGACATCAAGGTCCATTGTTAGTTTAGGGACATCCCGGTCCATTGTTAGTTTAGGGACATCTCGTTCCGCAGCTAGTTTAAGGACGTTGCGGTCCGTTGTTAGTTTAGGGACATCTCGGTCCACAGCTAGTTTAAGGACGTTGCGGTCCGTTGGGGGTTTTGTTTAGCCGCCGGTCAATTGGGTCTTTTGGCAGCTATGGGGATTTTGGCACCGGTCCTACCCCCAGTTCCTCTGCGTTGCTTTCAGACGCCGAGAGAGCTTCTTTTCCATTTAATGACGAATGGGAGACCATGTGGCAACTTGCCACCTAATCCCTGGGTTCTTCTGACGAGTTGTCTCCCACATCATTGTCACTGTTTCCGTTCTTAAGTATGTGGTTAAGAAACTCTTCTAGTGTGATTGGGGTCCGCGCCTTCTGATTATATTCCTCCAGCGAGTCAATGTAGTTCTGCAAGTCCGTGCGCTTGTCGTCAAGCTGCACGGGCTTCTTGACCTTCTTCCTTTTTTTCGAAGAGTTTGAAGGCTTGACCTTGGTGTTTTGCCCATTGTTACCGGCGTTCGGTGTTGGGCACGGTTTTAGCATCCCGTCAATAATCTCGGGCTCCAGCGGGCTTTACCACCTGATCGCCGGGCATGTTTGAAGATCTTTCAGCATTCTTTTAGTTTTAGCTGAAAAGGCCACTTCCCACGGAGCTTCTTCTACAAATGAGCATGATGCCCCCGGCGTGTCCACCTTTTTAGGAGCGTGCTGCTGCGGAGGATTTACCTTCCAGTTTTCGGACAGCGCGAACTTGCCTTGTTTGTACTGGTCCTCAACCCAGTTTTTGAAAACGTAACAATCTTCGATTGAGTGGCCCATTACGATGTGGTAGGGGCAGTAGTTGGGACTGTTGATGTCACTAGGCTGTAGTAGGCATCTTGGCTCCGGTAGAGCGATGAGCCTGTTGCGCACCCCCAGTTCGAACAGTCTCCCCATTTTATCCCGGGGAAACGAGCAAGGACGTCTCAACTTCTCTTCGAAGGATCGCGGTTTGTTGCTTTGGTGAGAAACCGGTTTTGGGTCACTCGGTTGTTGCTGAGCGTTGGCAACGAAGGTCGCATTCCCTTTGCCCTTTTCATTCCGGAGATCCGTTTTTGAAGAGGACGGCCTATGGCCCATCTGGTCCATTTGGGCCAGCTTGTCAATCAAGGCCTGGAAGGTGGTCAGCTTGAAGAACATCATAAATTGGGATATTTTGCCTGAGAATCCAGGGTCCCCACGAACATGCCCACAGCAGGAGTTTCTTCTATTCGCTGTTCACACTTTGACCATAGGTTACGCCACTGAATCGCGTATTGAACCCAAGTCTCTCCCGGCTTCACTCTGGCGTTGATTAATGCCGTGATTGGGGTGCGCTCGCTTGCACTTGCGAACCGCTGTGTGAACAGTAGTTCCATCTCCTTAAATGTCTTGACAGAGTCATTTAGGAGCTCGGAGTACCATTCAAATGCCGTCTCCGACAAGCTGCCAACAAACTAGCGAAGCAACAGTTTGTCATCACCCCCGGTATTACCTTACAAAGCTCTGAATTGAGCAACGTGCTGATGCGGATTGCCCGTCCCCTTATACACATGGAATTTAGGGATCGTATATTCTGGCGGGTACTTAATTTGGTTGTACCAGCCTGGATAAGGTCGCCCAGTTCTGACGACTTGGCCTGCCGCTTCATTCGCTTGATGAGCTCGTATTTGTTGAGCTATGTAGTCATCAAGGGTAGCTTTGGAGATCGTCTCCTCCCTGGCTGCTGATAAAGCCGGAGGAAGGTTTGATGTCTCCCCTCTGTCGTCTTCAATGATTATTGGAGGATCAACGGCTGGAGGATCCGGCTGGATCATTATCCCCACCATGTCTTGGAACAGAAGTAGAAGCGCCATTTGTTTTATATTAGCCGCTTGTTCTGCGGCCTCTTTGTCTTTCTTTTCAAGCACCCTTTGTAGGAATTCGGTGCCGGTCTCCTACTCCTGGCGTTGTTTCGGCGATACTTCCGGGCTTTCTTTCTGTCCTGTGAGTGCGGCCACCCTTGTCAACATCTCCTGGAGCTTTTGTTGTTGCTCCTGACCTTTTTTCACCGATAGTGTGAGTGTTCGATGACCCGTGGAAGTATGGCTTTCCTATTTCTCGGAAGCCATGTACACCGTGTGTACTACCATGCCCCCAGACTTGGGGCGTTTGGGTCCACTGCCTTTGATATTTGATGCCGGCTTGGGGATCTTCTCCGGCATTCTCCTCTTGTGGGAGGTCGAGGTTGAGGGGGCCATTGCAGCAGGAACCCACGCAGATGATGCCTTCCATGGTACGATGGAGGGATGGTCCTCATCTTGCCGAGCCTTCGTCTTCTTTAGCCAGCGAGAATAATCTTTGTCAATTACAGAGTCTTGGACTTTCCGCCAGACTCTTTAGATCTTGGAGGACAATCGCTGAGGAGGCTGTTTCGGCTTCACCTGTGTTGTGTTTTCAACAGGTGGAGGAGACTTCTTCAGTACAGCAGTTAGAGAGTTCTTACGCACCCTCCTGAGCAGCTCGAAGTTGTTTCCAGTTAGAACAGCAGCGTCAATTTCCACCGTTGGAGCCGGTGGGGTAAGTCCAGAGGGGGAACTGCCCCCAACTTTCCTCACTCGGCGCCAGTGGCGACGTCGAGCATGTCTTGCGGATGGGATCACCTTAGTTATAGAAGCGACCTCGTTATGCCCTTTTCTTTGATGAGAGGCTGCTGTCGGTGTCAGCCAGTCGAAGACTGACGTTTGCTGAGAGGGAACGGTCAATCTGTCGAAGGCAGACTTTCTGGCAGGGGAAGCATTTTTAACGACCTCGTCTGTAGCAGGAGTTGGAATGGCTAGTCTTGAGAAGACCGATTCTTTAATAGGAGAAGCCCCATTGACGGCTTCGTCTGTCGGGACAGGAATGGCTACCGCTTCGGGATAACTCCATCAGGTATCGTGTTCATATCAGAAAATTGCATTCTAATACCGCTCATTCATAATATAATTGTTGTATTTATCGGTATTATTGACCAGTGTCTGCTCAGTATTACAGATTACAGGTATCCATGACAAAATACTGAAAATGCATCCAACAGCACGGATATATCACTTGAGGGAAGACACTGCGACCAGAAACGCTAACCGACTGATACTTCAGGAGTTCCTTTACGCAACAAGTTGTGTACACATTTTTTTTCTAAATGGTCCAACACAACAAGTGTGGACAGAAGACTTTTAAGCACATGTGGATATGATTTTATATGCAATCAAGGATATAATTCTATATGCAATCAAGGAAATGATTCTATATGCATATGATATTATATGCATTCAAGACTAAAAAGCATGTGTTCAAATCAAAGGCAATCAGACAAATCAGCATGGACCATGATGGGGAAGACAAGAATCAAGGCACAAGTGGACATGAAGTAATGTGTATTTAATGCTAAATATTATGTGTTGATTTAAAGATTCGAATTTCCCTCCATTCTTTGGAGCCTATAAAAACAGACCATGGGGCAAAGGTTTAAAAGTCATTCTTGAGTCATTCTTTAGTCTTGGATTGTCATTCTTTGTCCAAGTTTTCTATTCTCCTTTCATGTAAATAGCTTAGTCCCCTTGAGTTCTTAACCTTCTCTTGATCTTTCAACTTCTTCATTGAGCTTGAAAGTTTAAGGGTTGGTTATTGATCTCAAGGGGTTGTATCATTATTGAAGTTTAATAAAGTGTTCTTTTGCGCTTCCTTCACCATGAGTTCTTTGCCCTCTCTTGATCTTGCAACCTCTTTATTGAGCTTGCAAGTTTAAGTTTGGGTTATTGAACCCATGTCTTTCAATATGTTCTTTGGTTCCTAATCTTTTACTTACTTGCATTTTATTCTTGCTCTTTTAATTCTCGCACTTAAATTCCATGCACTTTAATTATTTTCTTGTAATCTTTTCTTCTCTTTGTTATCTCTTTTTGGTTTGTTTTGTGAATAGTGTGAATATTGTTGTTAGGAAAAGAGAAAGATTTTGTAAGTTAACATTTCGCTCCACATTTCCTTTTCCCGTCTTTTCTCATTTGAAACTCCGGCCAAATCTTACGCAAACGCTCCGTTAGGCACCCTACCCTACCAAGGTAAAGGTGATTCCTAACCGTGACCGGTTGCATTCGGTTTGGCCGGAAGCGAAAGCAAGAGACAAGAACGGACGGACAAGGGTCAATAAGCCGGATTCCACGAATACCGTGCTTAAGTCCCCTAATCCACGTTGTTGCCAATTGTTCTAGTTTCATTGGTTAAGTTCGGCTCAAAGTACTTGAATACGGAATCCATTAACTTACACTATCCTATCGTTTCCTAACAAGCCTTATACTTGAATATAACACATAGGTTAGATAATAAACAAATCTGCCACGCTCGTTAACTCGTAAGAACAAGAACATAAAATGCTCTATCTCCCTGTGGATCGACCCGTGCTCATCGCGGCTAGCTGCAAAGCGACACCGTCCTGATCGCGGTTAAACTATAGAACTCTTAAATATCCGACACGCTTTTGGCGTGCGATCAAATGGCATCGTTGCCGGGGAGACGGTAAAGTTTTTGCTTTTGTTATTTTGGGTTAATCTTGTTAATACCCATCTAACCCTATTTTCTAAAACAAACTAAAAAAATTCAAAATTTCAAAACCAAAAAAAAATTAACTTTGCTAACTCATTTTGTTCTCTGGATTTCGTACCTGCTTGCACTCTGTAACGAAACAGAAAAGATAAACAATACCGGTGAGTCACTAATAGAACATTGAGACACCAAAAAAAAAATTGAAGCCTATTTGCCACAAGAAAACCGGCGACACACCCTCCAAATCCGGTGTCGCCGGCCAGAGCTTCCCCTTTGGCTCCAAAATTTTTCTCTGTGCTTCGGTGTTCTGTTTTTGTCCCATTTTTATTGTTTGTTTTTTATAATTTTTAGTGTGCAGGTATTTGGGCATTCGTATCTTTTTTCCGTACTAATATCCATTTTTTCCGACATTTCAGATTTTGCGGATTTGCGAACAGCGGGCGTGGGGAGCAAAATGCACATTCAAAATCAAGGTGGTTATGAAGAACAGTGCCAAAGATCCGGGTAGTTTGACCCGCGCAAGCGAACTTTTCAAGCTTACCGGATTTGATTCAACGGGGGTTTCTTAACCCACAACTTAACGGTACATACTTTACTAACACCTTCTTCTCAAAGCCGACGCTTCCAATATAATATCATTGCAGGATTCTTTGCAAGTTCGCTAGCAAACGCCAAAAAAAATGACTAACCCGTATTTGTTGCAGTGCCGAGCTTAAACTAAAAAACGATTCTTTGATTCTTTGAATAAATTTTTTTATTGAATTGCGCATTGCATACATTAATACGGATTTAAGGGCAAGCGAACCCCACAACATATGGTAAAGGATTTCATCACCTTTTCTGTGGCCCACAAATCACAAACTTGAGCATAACGTTAACCCACACAAATTTTAAAAGAAATTAGACTTTAAGCCTTAAGGACTTCGCGCTAACTAGGAGAGGTTAATTGTGTTTAGAACACCGCTTAACGGTATATTGTTTACGGGGTGTCTAGGAAGGTGTTAACGGGGAAACCGCCAAAAGAGAAAGGGTTATTTAATTAAGGACCTTCGCGAAAGCGTCGGAAAACCTCCCCTTATCTTTGCACTTACCTGTCCTCGTGATCAGTATATCGTGAGCCTGTTTCTCGACACAGTTTTACTTCGCCAATCAAGTTCTTAAGCATGTCTAGTTGACCTAGGTGAACCCTAGAACGATTAGGTGTGTGGTATTTTTGTGTCATGATTGTTTTTGGTCCAGATTCTTTTTGTGTGTATATTTCATTCTTTTGTTAATAACTAACTAAAAAAAACTATAAAAAAAACCACATTCTTTTCCCCACCTTTTCTCTTATTCTTCTTCCTCTCTTCATATCATGGGTACCCCACCTCGAAAAACCCTTGCCGAACTTTGGTACCCACAACCAGACATAACTTCCTATGGTTCTTGCTTTGGTCGAATTTCGAACGACCCCGCCATGCCTAAAATTTCATTGAAAGATCGCATAGACGCGTCTAGAACAAACACTTGCACTCCGCAATCCACTTTGTATCAACCTTTTCAACCTCCCCCACTCTCTTATGTTGATACCCCTTTCGCAATTCGTCCTTTGTCCATCTCTGAACATATTGAACAATCCCGTAACCGATCTTTCACTCCTTTCACTACTACAAATTCTTTAGATCAACAATTCCATTCACCTTCTTATTTGTATGTTGATCCTACCCCTGTCCAGCCTTTCAATTCCTATCAGTCCTACCCGACTTGTACACCTTCCCTGGACATTGCTTCTGAACCGTCATTTGGGAGTTTCCAGTATCAAAACAACTTTGAATTTTTTACTGAAACCCCTTCACAACCTATGTCTAGACTAGACCAGTTGTTGGAAGACTTTAAGGTAGCGTCATGCCAACAGATGATGGATTTGAATGCGTCCAAGGCCGCCCTCATACAACCTAGTGACCCGGTAGCTAGTTTTCAACTAGCTCCACATTTTACAATGTATGATGAGACGGTAAGACAGGATGAGAATTTGAGTAGTGAAAGTGAACTGTACACCCTTCCTAATCAAACCTGCCCATTGCAAATTGAATCACACAACCCCAGTTTTGAATGTCTATCTAGTGTCCCAAAAGATTTACCGATTAAAGATAGAACGTTTAATGAGTTGTGCGATTTTGTAGTGTTTGATTTACCAGATTGTGAAGGGTCCATTCCAAGTGAAACCAATCCTAAACCTTTTGACCTCTACACTTCCATCTTAGAACCAGAATTGATTGAAATCCATGCTTTTGATGAGGAGTCTGAGAATATTAATTTTCACTTGATTGAGGATATTGACGTAGGGAGTATTTTTGATGATGAACCCGTAGATTTGACTGAAATTTTCTCTCCAATTCATCATCACGATTCATTAAATGTTTCTCCCGAACTTCATATGTGTCTTGATTTTGATGAGATTTGCATGGATGAGATAATTTTTGAGGAGAATTATGAGGATAGTATTGAGGAGAGTATTGAGGATAGTATTGAGGATGAACCATTTTTGTTTGATGTGTCGGATTTTCCAATTCATCCTCCTGAACCTTTAACTGTTATACTTCCTAAATCATCCTCCATCCTTTCCATCGTTCCGACCACGCAAAAGATCATGCAGGAGGACTGTGAGTTTGAAAAATTTCTGTTCAATCACAGCACATTTGACGCCACTAGTGCGTTCCTCCTTGAATCTGACACTCTTCTCACAGCCGATAACGATTACGAGTGTTTCACTTTTTCGGACGATGTTGAAGACTCACCTCCCGAGTTTGAGTCCTTTGAATTTTCAGATGAGTTAGTTGAACCATCAAACTCGGTTGCTCACAATCATTTCGAACCATTCGAGTTCGAGACAATTTACTCAGGTGAGAATAAGATTATCCCTAAATCACTCCCCTTCGTCCCTTCCATCGTTCCGACCTTGCAAGAAACTGTATCACTTTCATTTCCTATGTCCGGTTTACCGAGTTCGGCATACCCATGTTTTCTGAAGAATCTTGAGGGATTTGACCCAATCTCTCGACGGGTTGATAGATTAGCATAATCGCTTTTTACACATCAGTCATTACATATTGTGCTAATTTATTCACTCCATTTTCACCCTCAAGTTCGTACACCATTTCTTTTCCCCTTCCGCCATTCTTCCTCTCATATACCGAGACCGTATCCCGCTTCTATCACCAAACGGTCTCGCGTATTCTCCATTTCTTTCCTCACCGTATTCTTTCGCCAACCTGCACATAATAGCGATAAAAATTTTGAATGGTTGGTGCTCACTTTTGGCCTTTGTAAGGCCTTGTATAGCTTGAAATTGTTCTTTCCCCCATAAACTCTGGACTTTATGTAACATTTCGAAATAATAAAAATATTATTTTTGGGAAATTAATAATTTAATATTATTTTATTGAATATTTTAATAATTCGGTATAATTAAATACAAATAAATAGGGCAAAATTATGGAAAATTCTAAAAATAGGGTAAATTAGAGAATTATGCCATTTCTAAGTTTAATTGATTAGTTATATGCTAGATTAGTGCTAATCGCGATTAATAATCGCTAATCGGTTTTTTAGCAATTTGTGCAAAGCATGCACATATCATTCTTTTTCACACTTGTGCATTTTCTTGCCATGGTTCACTTTGGGTTTACTATTCTTGGGAGAAGGATTTTGAGAGAACAAGAAAAAGAAATGGAAAAGAAAAAGGGGTTTAAATAAAGAATTTAGTAGTTGGTGAGAGAGAGAGAGGTATGGTCTCCTTTGACCCAAGGACTTAGCCATCTCCTTCATTCCCTTCACTCATTTCTCTCCCTCTCCTTCAAGTTGCTGCTGCTGCTGCTGCTCCTGCTCCTGCTCCTCACCCCACCTCCCCTCTTCAAGCCTCAAATCATCTCAAAAACAATCCCAAAACCCAATCTCCATTTCATTAAAAGTGTGCACAAGCTCAAGATCTACACATTGGACTAAAGAAGCAAGGATTTTGGCCACTAGGGGCAACTCAAGAAAATTCTTGAGTTGCCAAATGAGGTATTTTCTGGATCATTAACTTAGTTTTAGCATTTCCTTTACCCCCATGTTTAAATTGAACCGATATTGTGTGATATTGTGGACTTAGAGAAAACCTAGTTAGGGTTTGAGGAAATTATGAATTGTAATGTGAAATTGAGTTCAGTAGAGGCTACACCGACATCCTAGTACATGAATTGAGACCCTAAACAGAGAGTTGAAACCCGAAATACGGATTTAGAAACCGATATCGGAAAATTTGTAGAATCTGTGAAGGGTATTTTGAATCTGCTATCATCCGAGACATCCTAAATTAAAGTTGATTGGACAATAACATGTGCAGGCACCCAGGAAGCTACCACCAGAACCCTAGCCCCTAGCTCCTGTACCCGGCCGCAGATTTATCCATTCTGGCCGCAATTTGCGGCCAGACCATGGTGGATTTGCCTCGTTTTGGTTTTGGTGTTCCCTTATCTGTAGATTAGACCCCTGGTATGTGTAGATTTGTCTAGTTTGACCTAGGGTGAAATCTGGAGCCTATTTCCTTAGTTGCTGTTTTGGATTCATGTTTCTATATTCCGTATTTATAGTTCTGAAATTGTGTATTGTGTTTTACCTCGACTATTTGGCGTTTATACGACAATATCGAGGATTTGTTGATGGTTTTGAAGGCGTGCCCATAGGTTCTAACCTATAGGCCCCTTATCGTATCGTTTTAGGTTTGGTGTGCCGTTTCAGCTTTGATTTGATTTTAATACGCATTATGATACTTTGACGTGTAGGTACCTATGAAGACTTCGGGATGACAAGCGAGCGCGTGGCGACGTCGACAAATGAAGACGCACGGTGAGTAGATTATATCTACTGGGGGAAGTCGGGTGGATGGCATATAGCACCCCCGCAGTCCGTAGTTGGTATACTATATATTCTACTTGATAGTTATAGTGTGTCGTGGATATGGTGTTAGGTGTATTATGGATAGCTTAGAGTTAGAAGTAAACTAGTATAGTTCATAGTCGCAAACCCTAGAATAGGTTTACACCACACGCGCACCCTTGCATATTCACTATTTTTTACACAGTATTGATGAGGATATTGGATGACATTGGAGATGAGTCGATGATTTTGGGCATTATGCCGTGAGATCGGTGATGTGATGTGATTCCTACTTGCAATACGACATGTGATCTTAGCGGGTCGTTGGGCATGTGTTTTACCCCCGCTTTCATACTTATATAGATGGTATTGATTTGTACTAGACTTAGATCTGTACCCCAGATTATGTGATATGATGATAATGATACCTGATATTTGATGAGAGGAATGTGATACTGACCCGTACCCAGCTATTGGGATGCCGTACGACGATTTACCGTACGAGCTTTCTATTAATGTTAGATCCGCTCTCATGACTCGAGGATGTTAAATGATATACCGTATCGTACGTGATACTATTGAGGCGAGATCACCGACTATTGTATATATATATATATATTTGTATATCGACTCAGATTTAGGTGGTTTCCATACCCCTCCCGATTGACTTGATACTTAGATCTGTAGTTTGCATAGTAGATGTTAAACTAGACCCGAGTCATTCTTATTTCAAATGGCATAACTGCATGACATATATATATGGGTGTAGATTCTTTACTGTTACGTTGATTATTCAATTTCCGCATATTCCTGCTATTCACATTGCTTTGCATATGTTTACTGCTATATTATTATCATGTTGATAGGACACTAGCACCATTATCGATGATGCGTATGTTCCACGTACACTTGCTTGCCGGCTCACACACTTCTTCATCGATAATTGCCATGTCACTACACAGTAGCATTGTTGCATCAGGATATGGCCTTGTATGTGCATACTATTAATTCCATGTTGCATGATATACTGTTATACTTGCATTTCATTTATATGTCACATACCCACACTTGTACACATATAGTGATATCTTTATACCTGCGCACATGCACACTGTATATTCATACCAATGCACACGTACATTAATATCTTCATACTTGCTTAGATTACGCATTGAGATATGTTGTTTCCATATTAATTCTGGATTTGGGGAACCGTGGACATTTCAAAAGAGAATAGTTAATTATTTAAAAACCCGTTTTCCCTTGATATGATATTTCGGTGCGTCCACCATGTGTTTCCTCGGTGCTAGAGTGATATATGTGAACCCGAATCAAGGAGTTGGATGAGGCCGATTACGGGTACATGGTGGACCCGGTATGGTACCCCGGGGCGAGAACGGTTTCGCTGTGTAGTAGACGGTGAGCCTGGCAGAGGGACTACTATCTACCGGTGATTGATTGGACCTGGCGGTTATCCAGAGGATACTGACCAGAGTCGATACATGGATATGGGCGTACTGCCGGGGCCGAGGGCCGATTCTGCAGACATAGCCCGTGGGCTGATCCGGACTGACGGAGCCCGATAAATGAGGATTTACGTGTCGATGCTAGGCACGGGTTTCATGATGTTTTCCATGATTTGATTATATCCTCACATTTACATGTATGATGCTTATTGTCATTGGGTGACGGGTGGACGGGTTCCACGTTTATACAGACATTGATTACATACAGACCTTGACTACATTGATCATACTTCATTTGTATATATAACAGGGTACGAGGGCGCTGTTATATATACCCTGACACCAATATTAGTGGAATGGGACGCTAATATATGTGTATTGATATCCATTTGATACTTCATCATGTTTACTTCATGCAGACATACCTTACATTATGACACGTTATTATCTGAGGCACTGGCACGCGTACTTGGCACTACCTACATGATTAGATGTTATACTGCCACATTTTCATGCTTCAGACTTACTCTTGAGGGTTATATTATATACTGATTGTTTTGACTTAGGATTATGTCTTGCATTCGATTTCTGCTTGTAGATATTTTCTATTCACGAGTTGGCAACTCACCCCCGTTGTGCCACAGTTCTTGCAGGGCTTGCCGTACAGGTTCCATAGCGGCACTTCTGGCACACTGCTTTCCTTTGCGGGTGATTTGCTTGGTAGGTGGGTTCTTTGTATCAGAACCGCCGTTGTACTTGTATTATTCATTGTATCTAGAAATTTCATCAACCAAAAACTTGTATATTGTTTCAGACTCAGACCCTAGTGATGTATTATTTCGATCTTAGAGTCGCGCTTAGTAGTGTAGCAGTTTCATGCTTATCTGAGTTTCTTTTGAACTTTGATCCTCGCCATTCGGCGTTGTATAGAATATTGCTTGTCTGTTTATTTATCCTTAAAATGGTTTTAGATTTCTGGGCTTTTGGCTTACTTGGATCAGATGGAGTACTTTAGAGTTCATATGGTTCAAGGGCCAGTCACGTGCTCTTTCGGGTCGTGACACTTTACCGCTTAAACAGTGGAAACACTGTTTTACTTAAGTTTGGGGGGAACCTTTTTGTGTATATATTTTTAGTTTTCTTTTTGTTTTGTATATAATTTTCTTTTAAGGAGCGCCGACAATTTTTACCCTCTTAGTGTAGCCTGACAGTGAGGGCACTGTCAAGCTTAAGTTTGGGGGTGTTCTCGGTAAGCTTTCTACCTTCGCATTCATTTGTATATTCTGCATTTGCATACTTACTTAAAAACCCATAAAAATCAGAAAATTTTCTAAAAATATAAAAACTTTGTCGTCAAGTTAGCTAGTGGGAGAACTTATATTCAATATTTCGACGGTTTTGTTTGATAAGATAGGAAAAACTAAATCCTATTTTTAGATTTTGAAAACCTGAAAGATAACCCTCCTTTGAAGTTAACTATAGGTAATATACGTCTTTACATCACACTACACGTGTCGTGAGTTTTGAAAATTAGATGACAAGGATATTATGTCTGAAAACTTTTTTGATAAATTATTTTCTGAGGATCAAATAGGTTTGTTCTGAAATAAGTAATATCAAGACTAGTTTATAAAGAGAGGTGGATATGAAGGGATATTCTTGATACCTTGATTGGAACTAATTCTGAAGAATAGCCCATCTGAATCTTGATTTTAATGATTACACACCTAACCTACTAAACACGTCTTTTATCCAAAAAAATAATTGAACTATCGGTTATATCTCCGTTCGCATTAAATAGTTATGATTTTCACGCCAAAATTGTCTTTTGTTTTTGGGCCTAGGTAACTTGAGTAATTAAGTCCGCTGGGGTGTCTCTACACCTAATGTCCTAAAGCCAACTGGTTTGGGAGCATTGGCCCAAACCTCGCTAAGAAGCCTAGAAAGTCCAAATTAAAACAAAGTCAAGCAAGTGTTCTCTCCGAGTTAAAATTCCTAACGGTTCTTTGTGTGAGAATAATTTTGACAAAAGACAGATTTTTATAAAAAAGTATTTCTAGCGGAGATATGAAGGTTTCATTCTATGATAAAGACTATTGCACGTTCACAAAGGTGTGTATGAAATGAAAACAAGAAAAATGTGGAGTGAAAAATAAGACCTAGTTTCCTGTTAAGGAAGATAGAAATTCTGAATTTGAAACCTTACTGGAAAACGAAACTTGAGAAATACTTAACTCTTTATAAAACTTATGTGATCCTCTTTAAATTTTTATCTGGGCTTTATTTTGTGACATGACAACTTTAATCGATCCTTCTGAAACATAACGACACTATTTACACCGCACGTAAAGACATATAAAATCTTAAGTTAAATGAGAAGCGAGGTGTGAAAAATAAAGGTTCGATGGTCTAGAATTAGGATAATAGAATTGCTATTTTTGAAAACAAAACCTTAGGGTTTGAATTATAGTTAATTCGCAAAACTAGCTTGACGGGATTTTGTGGGTAGTATCCGCTGAAAACCCTCAGGAGACAACACTCCTCCTACTAGGGACACCTAGAGGTTAAACGGCTTGTTGCACATGCTCAGTGCAATCGCGTTCCCTGCGAAAGTGCGGTTAGGATTTTCTTGTGTGAATAAATGGTTTTGCTCGGGACGAGCAATAGATAAGTTTGGGGTATTTGTTCATATCAGAAAATTGCATTCTAATACCGCTCATTCATTATATAATTGTTGTATTTATCGGTATTATTGACCAGTGTCTGCTCAGTATTACAGATTACAGGTATCCATGACAAAATACTGGAAATGCATCCAACAGCACGGATATATCACTTGAGGAAGACACTGCGACCAGAAACGCTAACCGACCGATACTTCAGGAGTTCCTTTACGCAACAAGTTGTGTACACATTTTTTTTCTAAATGGTCCAACACAACAAGTGTGTACAGAAGACTTTTAAGCACATGTGGATATGATTTTATATGCAATCAAGGATATGATTCTATATGCAATCAAGGATATGATTCTATATGCATATGATATTATATGCATTCAAGACTAAAAAGCATTTGTTCAAATCAAAGGCAATCAGACAAATCAGCATGGACCATGATGGGGAAGACAAGAATCAAGGCATAAATGGACATGAAGTAATGTGCATTTAATGCTAAATATTATGTGTTGATTTAAAGATTCGAATTTCCCTCCATTCTTTGGAGCCTATAAAAACAGACCATGGGGCAAAGGTTCAAAAGTCATTCTTAAGTCATTCTTTAGTCTTGGATTGTCATTCTTTGTCCAAGTTTTCTATTCTCCTTTCATGTAAATAGCTTAGTCCCCTTGAGTTCTTAACCTTCTCTTAATCTTTCAACCTCTTCATTGAGCTTGAAAGTTTAAGGGTTGGTTACTGATCTCAAGGGGTTGTATCATTATTGAAGTTTAATAAAGTGTTCTTTTGTGCTTCCTTCACCATGAGTTCTTTGCCCTCTCTTGATCTTGCAACCTCTTTATTGAGCTTGCAAGTTTAAGTTTGGGTTATTGAACCCATGTCTTGCAATATGTTCTTTGGTTCCTAATCTTTTACTTACTTGCATTTTATTCTTGCTCTTTTAATTCTCGCACTTAAATTCCATGCACTTTAATTACTTACTTGTAATCTTTTCTTCTCTTTGTTATCTCTTTTTGGTTTGTTTTGTGAATGGTGTGAATATTGTTGTTAGGAAAAGAGAAAGATTTTGTAAGTTAACATTTCGCTCCTCATTTCCTTTTCCCGTCTTTTCCCATTTGAAACTCCGCCCAAATCTTACGCAAACGCTCCGTAAGGCACCCTACCCTACCAAGGTAAAGGTGATTCCTAACCGTGACCGGTTGCATTCGGTTTGGCCGGAGGCGAAAGCAAGAGACAAGAATGGACGGACAAGGGTCAATAAGCCGGATTCCACGAATACCGTGCTTAAGTCCCCTAATCCACGTTGTTGCCAATTGTTCTAGTTTCATTGGTTAAGTTCGGCTCAAAGTACTTGAATACGGAATCCATTAACTTACATTATCCTATCGTTTCCTAACAAGCCTTATACTTGAATATAACACATAGGTTAGATAACAAACAAATCCGCCACGCGCGTTAACTCGTAAGAACAAGAATATAAAACGCTCTGTCTCCCTGTGGATCGACCCGTGCTCATCACGGCTAGCTGCAAAGCGACACCGTCCTGATCGCGGTTAAACTTTAGAACTCTTAAATATCCGACACGCTTTTGGCGTGCGATCATATCGCGAGCCTCTTTACAGGCCCACTTGAGCTTAGGCTCAGCCTATTAAAGACTGAGGAGCAAAGCAGAAAGGTCAGGTCCGTAAAGGGTAATTTGAGCATTTCATGCGATAAGAAGGGCTATAGTGAAAGTAGTCCAAGACAAGTGCGCACCGATCCAGCTGTAACCGGTGGCTACGATTTCTCACTCCGGCATTGGAATTGGACGACCCGTTGAGAGGGGCCGCGGTAGTTGAAAGCCGATCGAAGACCGACTTCTTTGGGGCCTCTTGCGATGGTATTGAAGCATTGAAGTTTATTGGCGGGAGCATGGTCCCGAAGAACAATGCAGTGGTGGCCTGAGTTACCTGTTCCACCGGCATTGCAAAGATGGAGGCCGCTTGGGGCCCATAAGTCACTCCTCCAGCAGGGACGAAGTGGGAGTTGCTGATGCAATTGGTGCAGTTGGAAGCCATCTATGTCATCTTCTCTTATGCATGGAGCAAGACACCAAATCTTAGTACCTCGAATCCAGGGGCAACCATATTAAACCGTGATTCGTTCGCGAACACGACTCACGAAGTGTGGAGTGGAAAGAGGAAAAGGTCCCACCAGGCATGCCAGAATTTGTTTACCACCGAAAACCGGGAAGACAAACGTCTTGCCTGCATTTGGGGACAGATGCTATTTGGATTTATCCGTCCACCTCTCCGTAGATGCCAAGTTGATTTATGGCACCGTGTAATGGAGGTTTGGACGGATGCGGCCGTTGTAGCAGACTTCGTCAGATTCCACCTCGTTGGCGAAGGATTTTTGATTATGGGGACGCTCTTCCCTGCAGTCGCAAGTCTCTGCAGTTAATTACGTTACCGTGTAGCGATAACCACTTTCTCCTGCTCCAGAAGGTCACTTCGTGTCGTGTGTGTTTGTTTTATTTTTTGGTTGCCCGTGGATTGTATACGGAGACTAATTTATATTATCGCCCATAGGGCGTGGATTAGTCCAAATCCATATATTCTTAGATTTGGGTTTGGGTTGGTTTAAGGATCGTTAATCTCGTTTGAGATTAAGATCAACTTAAATGTTTGCTGAGAATACGTTAGTATAATTTGAGACTAAGATCTACTCAACAGAGTTTTGGATCATTCAGATCCAACAAAAGAGCATTTGGGCTCTATTGCTTTAGTTTAAGGACGTTACGGTCCATAGATCACCATTTTTTGGTATGAGAGTTTAGTTTAAGAACATTGCGGTCCGCAGCTAGTTTAAGGACATTACGGTCCATTTGGGTGTGCTCATGGGTTTGGGAATGTACCAAAAGAGCTATTAGTTGTCGGGACCCTCCATCTCTCTGAAGATGTTGAAGAATTACAACGACATGTATCAGAGGTATGGAAAGATGTACCCTTGAACCGAATTCCAGATTGAAGGGAGAGACCATGGTGGAACGAACATCATTTTAGATGCCATGTGTCAGGAGATCAGTAGTCGTCTTTGGAACTAGGATCGATTTGGGGAGACCTGAGTATAGGAGGGCTCGGTTAATTGATGGTCAAAAGGTTTTTGGCATCAGGAGACTTGGATAATTTGCGCTAAGGTTGGCCCCTCCTAGTGTTAAACACTGATATTTGTTTGGCGCTCATGTGCTCCCACGTGAGGCTCTTAAGCAGTGTTAAACACTGAAATTTGGAGCGCTCACGTGTGGCATGTGAGGGTTTTAAGTAGTGTTAAACACTGAAATTT
Organism: Agapanthus africanus; assembly: GCA_030015575.1. NCBI lineage: Eukaryota > Viridiplantae > Streptophyta > Magnoliopsida > Asparagales > Amaryllidaceae > Agapanthus > Agapanthus africanus. The sequence continues at coordinate 139,200,766 of JASDDO010000026.1, forward strand.
AGAGCGCTCACGTGTGGCACGTGAGGCTCTTAAGTAGTGTTAAACACTGAAATTTGGAGCGCTCACGTGTGGCACGTGAGGCGCCTGAGAATTGGGCACTGCTTCTTTGGGTTTATTCCCTGCTTCTTTTATCAGTGCTAAGCACTATTAGGGGTCACGTGGGATCACGTGAGGTGCCCCAAAATGGGAACTATCTTTGATTTATCCCCTTTTCCTTTTGAAAGTTCTAAGCACTATTATGGGGTCACGTGCGATCACGTGAGGCGTCCCAAAATGGGAACTGTCTTTGATTTATTCCTTTTTTCTTTTATAAGTGCTAAGCACTTGTTTTAAGGGATCACGTAGGAACAAGTGAGTCAATCTCAGCTGTTTTTTATGCAGGGTTAAACCCTAGTTTTGTCAGAGGAATTAAATTCCTATATCTTTTGGAAGAATTAAGTTCTTCAAACTTAGTTCTTTCCTGTAAGTTTTGGGACTGCATGACAGAATCTCCCCGATGAGAATTAAATTCTCAACTTGTGGGAAGATCTGCTTCTGCAGATCTCAACCAGAGGAAGAACTAAGTTCTTTTTTTGAAGAGTTAAACTCTTGTAATGGAGAAAAGGAGATAAAATGATCTCTTTGTCTTTTTTCTTACCTAGGGTTTCTTTTCTTCAAAGAGAACTCTTCTTCTTCTTTTTTGTTTCTCAATCCTTATGGGGGGTCTCCCCTCTTCAGACTTAAAGTCTCGGGTCCTTTATATAGTAGAGGCAAGTTTGTTGATTTAGTTAAGGAAATCTCTCATTGAGAGATTATTTAATTGATTCGGGGATTTTATCCACCGTTGGATCTTGATCCAAGGACTTCTGTTTTACAGAAGATATTTTTCTTATTTTAACAAGATTAGGAAAATATTTTCCTATACAGAGCTTATTCTGTAGCTTGGAGATTTTTAATCACCATTGGATCTTTAATCCAACGGTGCTCTGTTTTACAGAGCGTAATCTTTCTTGTTTAGAAAGATTGGGGAAATATTTTCTCATACAGAGCTTATTCTGTAGCTTGGTGATTTTTAATCACCATTGGATTTTTAATCTAACCGTTCTCTGTTTTACAGAGCGTAATCTTTCTTGTTTAGAAAGATCTAAGGAAATATTTCCCAAATAGGGTTTTGATCTCTTTTATTTAGAATTTAATTCTATCAGCTTGGAAGGTGATTAGGAACCCTCACGTGTAGCACGTGAACCCCATAGCATTAAACTGGTTTGTTTATATGCAGCAGTCCCAGAGAAAGGCATCACGTGTTGGCACGTGAGCTGGTGTTCAGAAATGTCACGTGTGGCACGTGACCCCCATGAAGTCAAGCCCAACAAAGAGCATCATGTGCTGACACGTGAGCTTCTCCGGCCTGTTATTTGTTTTAGGAAGGCCCATATATACTTTGTATATAGATGCTCATATGTTTGCACGTGAGGCTCAATTTCAGCCTTAATTTTCAAGCGTAATGCCTATAATCTTTCCTCCAAGGCGCATCACGTGTGGGCACGTGATGCTTCATTAGGGGAATTTTTCCCATCTCTTTTTATTTATTATTTATTTTTTATAAGGGAACACTCATACCCTTAATTTAAGATTTAAAAGTATTCTAAAATTTTATCTAGATTTAGTAAATATTTGATATTAGATATCTTAAGATTTAAACGTAAAAAATAAAAGCAAAATAAGATATGGGATGGCAACCATATTATAACAGTTAACAAAATATAACTTATTCTTAATTTGTAGCTATTAAAAAATATATGATGATCAAGATATTTGATATATAAAGATCTAAAAATATAATGTAGGTATTATACTAGATTCACATAGATACACTTTACTGGTAAATCTCAGATACATTCTTGCACCATATTGGATTCTAAACTTGCGGGTCGGGTCGGATAACGACTACTAGTATTCGAATCATTCGCGGCCAAATAGATAAAATAGAAGAAATATAACGTAAGTGTAAAAATACCAATTAATATCGTATAACCATACTAGGGTGTTATAGATGATCTAAGTTCCACTCAAAATAAAGATCTTCATCTTGTAAATACATGAGAACACCATATTTATTCAGGATAATTTACTTAAAAGGAATTGAATTGGTCCTTCTAATTGTCTCTTGCATAGTGATGAGGATGAATCAATCACCTTTTTCTCCAGTGCCCTGTGTAGGCTAGGATTTAGGATAGTTTCCATAAAATTTTAGGATGGCATACTCTATCTAACACATTTTCCATCCCTGATATAGAATTAGCATTTTGGAATATTTTGGCAACATCGATATATGCTGGTTTATTTGAAAAGAACTAAATAATAAAATATTCAACAATAATATAAAACTATTCTTGGGATTGACTGTTACGGGGTGAGGTAAGGCGATTTGGGGGGAATCGACTGTTAGACTTAGCTATTCGGTAGAATTTTCAAGGCGAGGCTAATCAACCATTGGAATATAGACAATAGGCGGGTTCTTGAGACGAAGCGAGGAGAATCTAGAAGAGGTGACTCGCATTTAGCCGTTGGGATTCATTAGGGCTAGTCAAAAGAGTCTACTCGACGATTTGGCAAGGCGGGGAGAGTCACGAGTTACGCGAGGAGAATTGCAGTGAGTTAACATATGGTATTTTAGGAATCTTCTCACTTTGCAAACTCGTCCTAGAAGAGACAAGATTCAACTCGCAAAATCTGGCCACATCATCAACGAAGAGAGTAAAAATTGTTGTGGGAAAATAACCGGAGATAGATGATACACGGAACAATGGTTACGACCAATCATGCAATAACAATGCGATACCAATGAAAGATAAATAAAATGATAAAAGTGCAAGAATATAAGAATCACAAACCAGAGAGAGACACGAGGATTTGTTAACGAGGTTCACCCATCGTATGGCTAGTACCCGGCAGAGTGGAATCTGCAAACGTCTATTATATCTTTGAATCAAATTTACACCAAGCAACCCTACGAGATTTCTTTCAAATCTCTCAAGATCTTAGTCGTCACCCTCTCTCTATACAATAGTCTCTCAAGTTGGCAGTACTTTTATCATATGAAAGATCCCTATATATAGGCAAACCCTAATCCTACTTAAAAAGAGAGATAAACCTAAATTATAAATATTCGATTTTCACAAAAAACCCGTCGACAGACGTCTGATGAATAAAGCATCAGACGTATGCATCCTCTCTGTTAGATTTCATCTCCTTGTGCAGAAGTTTGAACCTCCTTGTTCAGATGCCCGCCTACGTTCTAGATTGGGCTTCATGCTTCTCCAGACGTCTGCCACAGACATATGGCTTCGCTCTGTAGTTGGCTAAGACTCTTCTTCAGACGTCTGCACTTTGTCCTTCAGACGTATGGTATTGCTCTGGATTTCTTCTGATGCATGCGTGCATGCCCAGACGTCTGAACCCCCTTGTTCAAACGTCTAAAGAAGAATTCTCCATATATCAACATTCTCCCACTTGGAGATTCTTCCGCCTTAATTCCCAAACTAGTAGACTTCACACGATTCCTCTATCTGCACTCTTCTCATCAAATCTTAATGGAGAGATTCACCAACATGCAACAGAGATCCAGCTTGTTTCTGTTTATGACCTTGGTGAGCATATCCACATGATTCTTTTCTCATGTGATCTTTTGCAGTGTCAACTCACTATCCTCCAACACTATCCATATGAAATGGTGTACCTTGATGTGCTTCATCCGAGATTGATATGCAGCGTTCTTGGCCAAGTGTATTACATTTTGACTATCGCTCCACAATGTATTGAAATCTTGTTTCTTACCCAATTCCTCGAGTAACCCTTGTAACCATATCATCTCTTCGTTGGCTTCTGTGATGGCCACATATTCAGCTTCCGTCATTGACAATGCCATAACCTTTTGCAACAGAGAGACCCAACTGACTGTTGCTCCCCCAACCGTGAATATGTACCCTGTTGTTCTTTTCCCACCATCTCGATCACCTGAGTAGTCCATATCAACGTAACCTGCAAATTAAAGGAGTCACCCCTGAAGCATAAACAATGACTGGATGTTCCCCTGAGATATCTCAATATCCACTTCACCGCATTTCAATGCACCTTCCCCGGGTTTTGTATGTACCTATTTACAACTCCCACTGCATGTGTAATATCTGGTCTCGTACTCACCATTGCAGATATCAAACTCCCCACCGCAGATGCATAAGGCATTCTTGCCATGTCATCCATCTGCTCTTGAGTTTTCGGGAATAATTCTTTACTGAGTTTGAAGTGATTCGCTAAAGGCGTACTCACCGGTTTTGATTTTTCCATGTTGAACCGCTTCGAAACCTTTTATACGCAGTCCTTTTATGATAGTCACAGCTTTCGTTGATGTCTATCTCTCATGATCTTCATGCTCAGAATTTTCTTGGCTGCTCCCATATCCTTCATGGAGAATTTTTCAGCCATCAACTTCTTCAGACTTTGAATTTTCTGGAAATTCGGACCAGCTACTAACATATCGTCCACGTAGAGTGAAAAAATAATGTAATCTCCATCCTTAAAAGTCTGAACATACACGCAGTGATCGGAATCACATCTCAAAACTCTTGTCTCCAGAATGAACTGATCGAATTTGAGATACCATTGCCTTAGAGCTTGCTTGAGGCCATACAATCTCTTTCGCGGTCTACAAACCATCTTTTCTTTCCCCTTCATCTCATATCCCAGTGGCTGCATTATATAAATCTCTCCTCCAAATCTCTATGATGGAACGTCGTTTTCACATCTAACTGCTCTAAGTCCAAATTCTCCATCGCCATAAGACTGAATATCACTCGAATTGAGGTCATCTTCACCACTGGGAAAAATATCTCTTCATAGTCTATCCCATGCCGTTGCGTATATCCTTTGACTAACAAGAAAGCCTTGTACCGCTTCAAGCCATCAGCCTCATCCATGATCCTGTACAAACATCTATTTAGCAACGCCTTTCGACCCTTAGGTAGCTTCACTAAATCCTAGGTATGGTTCTTCTTCAAAGAATCCATCTCTTTGTTTATAGTGTGCTCCCACTGCTTGCTAGCACAGTCTTGCGTCACCTCTGCAAAGGATTCGGGCTCTCTCGAATGTGTGTACAAAATGAATCGGTAACCAATCTTTCAGGTATCCTTCTCTCTTATGTATATCTTCCAAAATTGGTACATCTGGTTGCTGAACTTAATCTTCAACCTATTCTTAAAGCTGATCCTGTTAGATATATGTATGCCCTAGAAGCCATTATATGATAGTGGATGTATTTATACATATATATATATATATATATATAATCAGTATACATTCTTGCTCGACATGATAGTATGCTATCTGGTTCTTCTTTATCTGACATGTTGATTTGATCATACTTTTATTCATTTACACATGTTGATAAAGCCCTGAGTATATAGGCTTGACTACTGTGATTATGATAGAGATCATACTAGTGGGACATCTGTAGTTTATAAGCATATCCTGGAATGTCCCTAGTCCTAGGTGTATCGAGACGGGGCATCGATAAACCAGAGCAGACTAGCGTATATGATACTAGACCTATATGATGGGCGATGGATGTTCCCACATTCATCGATGTTTGACATCGAGATCGTATACGGGTGCTCAGTGGTGACTGGGTACACTGAATGGACTCACCGAGAACTCCTATATGGAATTATATCTATCGTCGGATAGCTGTTCTCAGGTGACACCGGTGCAGGTTAGTCTGTAGACCCGAGATCGTCATAGAGTCTTGTGTGTTCTTCCACTGTACTTTGATTACTACCCTACCACGGCTCTACTGAGTCGTGCAAACAGGTGGCCGTTGGGTACAGTCCCGAGACACACGAAGGCGATGAGCGATAGGAGGGGTTTCGTCTCTCTCGGTATTGGGAGTTGATGCTGTGCTATGCTCGATTGGCTATATCAGTAAGTCCCTGGCCAGGGCTGTTGAGATTTACTGATAAGTGTTATCAGTAGTTTCTCGATCTGTTATAGACCATTCATCGGCACGACTTATTGAGTTATTGGGGTCGACGTTATCATCCCTAGACTCGATATGCAGCATATCTGACGAAGAGACCGGACTGTACGGTAGTGTTGCCGGTAGGCTCGATGGGAGTTGTGACAGGTTTGCTTGTTTTCTTCTGATCGCTCAATACACGGATGGCCGTTACGTTTAGCTGACCGCTTGTGGCTTAGGGGTACTTGATATGATCATCACCCACTGCCGGCGTATTGACGAGTCTTAGAGTCCCACAATGGAGTTACCTAGTCCAGGCGAAACGATGTGGTGTGCATATGAGATATGCGTGTGGACCCGGTTAAAATGCGTGTATAAGATACCGTATATTAATCGGGCGGTTTTCTTTTGGTCGGGTCGTATGCGATATGACCGGTTTGCTAAATCAAGTGTTGATATATCATTGACCATTAGTTTCTCACTTTAAACCCTTTCTTGGCTTTTTGTTGTATGCATGCATGTATGGATTTATTCTCATTCATGCACATATGGATGTGCATGCACACATACATGCATACATCAGTCTATCATGGTTGTTGATATAGTGGATGGTGGCAATATAAGACTCACACCATTTATAAAATATATGGATATTATTTTTGGAAAAAGAAAAATGGAAATGGAAATTGTTATCATGGTTTAATATTTTATTCTTGCACTAACCCTTTGGTTTAACCATGATTTAATTTCTATGGCCATTTTTGATCCAAACTAAATATCTAGATATTTTATAACTATGGTTAAGAATGAGAAAGTGAAAATATATATATTGTCATTTCTCATTTTTATTTATAAGTTTTATCATTATCTTGAGCTCTTAACAAGCCATCATCTTCTTCCTCCTTTTTCTCTCTTGCTCTCTAGTTTTCTCTTGTGAGCAAAAGAGTCACCAAGTTAGGATTTTGAAGTGAGAAAACAAACCACATCACCATTCTACACTAGTCTTGCCCATTAGTGTAGAGTATTAGCTTCCATTTCTTCTCTTGATCTAGTGGAGCTTCAAGCTTGGACTAAAAGGACTCCGGGTGGATCGTCGTGGACCTAGAGGATCTCAAGCGAACCTTTTTCCAACTCTCAAGTAGACAAGGAGTCTAGCGTAGGGAGCTACAAAGGTTGTATTCTCAAAACCCTAGCTTTTACAACTTGTGTTTATGTTATAGTTATGTTACCCTAAATTTTCTAGCATGATCCTTAAGATAGTTTCTTTAGCACCATATAATTTTTGAATATGGCATGTGTGTTGCCTCCAAACCCTTGTAGTGGTGCTGTTGGAAGCCCTTCATGGTATCAGAGCCAAGCTAGAGCTTTAGGCGACATTTAGGCGAAGTTAAAACTCCAATCGAACCACGAAATACGGAATTAGACCCTTCTCTGGACATTTTTTAAAACTGTGTTTTTTCCTGAATTAAAAATACTTAAAAAATTCAGCAGGCAAATATAAGCAATACTGTAAAAAAACGACACCATGATCCGTACATATCACCGCGGAAACGCGGCCATACCTTGCTTGGGCCGCGGATCCATGGCCGTACAGAAGCTTTATGGCATCGATTTTGTACAGTAATGTCAATAGCTGCATGTACATATTTTTGGGTATTTTTAATCTTACTCAAGTGTTGAGTTTTCTGGGGATTATTTTGGATTCGTTGATTCGATCGGAAAATTTAATTTCGTGTTGTTTTTGGGTAATTTAGAAAGTATTAAAAAGTTTGAACGGATATCATTAACTCACTTTTTCCCGGCACGAAAAACTTTCAAGTGTTGAATTTTTCTCGAGTTTAAATCTTTCGGAAATACATGCAAGTAACGTGGTGGACCCTCTAGAAGAACACAAACCTTAACTCGATTATGTGACCGTCTGAACTGCCTTTTAAGCTTAGGGTTTGGGGCAGTACGGCGTGCCACATGTGAGGCGTTGGCTTGACCCTTCTACGGCTGGACCACTGCTACTGTGACATGTTCCGGGATTTTAAACTCCGCTCAAGTGTTGAGCTATTTAGGAAATCTTGGGTATTTGATTATTCGATCGGAAAGTTTAATACTGTCTATTTATCTGGAATGTGATACAATATGTGGAATTCATATAGTTAGGCATGAAATGCGAAGTATGTGATATTTCGGATTTACGATGTCTAAAGTGATTGTGGATTCCAAATGTTGTAGTTTTACACTTTCTTTTCTGTGACCGTAAGTGTAGTATGTAGTTGTATTGCCGTTTTTCGTAGCTATACATCAACGATGATCGGTGTATGCATACTTACTTACGTTGATGATATGAGATACTATGTGTTGCTGAGATATGATGTGCAGGATTGTCGCGATTGAATAGCCGGGGTTTTTTATGTGAGATGAGAGTTTTCTTTTCATTCATGTAAAATTCAAATGTAATGTAATATTGTTTTATTTGGGATACTTCCGGGTTGAGGTTGATGTCACCAGTGTTGAATATTATTTACTTTTCCGCATTAGGATAGACCCAAGGAGGGGAGCACAAGTGACCGGGTTCTGGGGTTCAGAGGGAAGCTATCTCGAGGAGTCGAGACCGGGTCTCCTAAACTCCAGAATTGGTAGGGTCGCTTGCCGCTCTCGTAGGGGTCTAGGGGTGTAGGATTCGCTATTCATCGCGACTGTGGAATCCGTATTTTCTATTGTTGGCTAAATACTAAATACGGACGTCCTAGTATATCCTATATTATCATATCTGTGTTTTTGCTGCCTGTATTCTGTGATGTGATATCTGCGATGAATGATATATTATATATAAGATATATAGTAGACGTTGCTTATGTTTTACACCCGCGCTAGTCCCGTCCCGGTATGTCGTTAGTTAAGTAACCTAACGGTGCATAACGGAACATTGCGGCGAATGCGGATGGCATAAGCGTACGTTGTATTTTCGTTTCTTTTCTGTAATTGGCTTAAGGAATTAAATGATGGGGCTACATTAATATGATTAATGTAAAGAAAATAAATCTAAAAAGATGTTGTAGAATTGGATTTGAAAACCACTCGTCTCTTTATGAAAAAGCTACATTTCAAAACTGCGGAGCTCAAGCCACTCCTTTTGAAAACCATTTGATTCTACGACGATATCAAGTTCAAAGCGTTAAAGATTTTCTTAAAAATCATCCGCAACCCTCCGTCATTTTAGGAAGTAGAGTACTTAGTATTCATGCTACGTTTGTTGACTATAGTTAAGGCGTAGTGTACGGTAGCTAAGTGATGTCTTCCTACACTGCATATGATGCAGATTAATTAGGACATTCATGCAACTTTGTTGACCATAGTTAAGGGTCATGTGAGTGGGTCTAATTAATCAAGAAATGACGGGTAGAACTTGACTGGTACTTATGATTTGTTAACCATAGTTAAGGCCATAGGTACTAGGGGTAAAAACCACATCGGGAATTTCAATAGTTGAAATTTGCAATGAGATTGCATTCCTTCCATATGATGGTTGGATCCCGATCCCACTGTGGGCAATAGTTGCTCCCAGGAGAGTTTTGCAGTTTACAATTAGCTAACCCATTAGGTGTCTAGAAAGGTGTTAACGGGGCTACGCCTCTTGGAAGACGAGGTTTACTTTAATTAGGTCCGTGCGAAAGCACAGGGAACCTCTCTCAAGTACCGACACTGGCCTGGCTGAACGGTTGGCGAAGTTGTAGAATGTAATTAATCCTGGCTAGTTTTCTTTTTAAGGTTTGAAAGAAAAACTTAATCAAAGCAGTGGGAGACATCGATTAGATAAGATAATAACCAATCTGATCTTTGCAAGAGCTTTCGCTGAGTGTATTCTTTTCTCTCTCTTAATGGCAGATACCAATGACAGGACTCAAGCTTCTACTAGATAAAAATAAACTGAATGGGACCAATTATAAAAACTGGCTGAGGAATCTTAACATTGCCTTGACTTATGATAAGGTATCATATATCCTCTCGGCTCCAGCCCTGCCCGTCCCAGGTCCAAAATCCTCAGTTGCGGATATTGAAGTCCGCAAGACATGGGACACTGATTGTGCCACGGCCAAATGCCTCGCGCTTGCATCGATGGATAACACACATCAAAAGCAGTACGAGAATATGGACGTTCACGCCATATTCCTCCATACAAAGGAGTTGTATGGAGAGCAATCCCGCGTATTACGATACAAAGCATCAAGGAAACTGTTTCAGATGCGAATGGCCCCTGGCACACCAGTAGGAGACCATGTTCTGAAGATGATAGCTCTCATAGAAGAGCTTGAGGACCTTGGATGGACGATGGACAATGAACAATACACGGATATTATTCTGCAGTCCCTCCCCTCCACCTTTGCTCAATTTATAGTTAACTTCAACATGCACAACATGGAGAAGGAACTACCTGAACTCCTTAACATGTTAAGGAGTGCAGAGAGCACACTGAAATCAGTGAAAACTCCCGTTTTGAGTGTTGGGCAATCTTCCTCTTCTCGCCCAAAGGCTAAGGCCAAAAGAAAGATGAAGAAGAAGCCCACCAAGCCTAGGGGTGGAGTTAAAAAGGTTAAGGGGAAGGACAAGTCCAAAGCTGGAGAATTGGAGAAAGGGGAATATTATCACTGCCACAAAATAGGATATTGGAAGCGCAACTGCTCGGAGTACTTAAATCGCAAGAAGAAGCATTGGGAATGCTTCCGCTTCAGGTGTGTTTATGACAGAAAACTGTTTTTCAATAAACTCTGCTTCCTGGGTATTAGATACCGGTTCAGGTTCTCACATTTGCAATTCTATGCAGGGGCTGAGAAATAGCAAGGTTTTGAAGACAGGTGACCATACTCTCCGCGTTGGAAATGGTTCCAATGTACATACAGTTGCAGTGGGAGAGTATCATTTGGGGTTGCCGTCTGGGTGTATATTGGTTTTGAACCCATGTTATTTTGTACCTAGTATGCTTTGTAATATAATATCCGTTTCTTTGTTAGACAATGAAAGATAAAATTTTGTATTGCAGAACAATGTTTTGAACATTCACCTGAATCAAATGTTAGTTGGGTATGGTACGCTTAATAACAGAATATACGTCCTAAATCAACACACAGTTTTCAGCATACAACACAATAATAAAAGAAAACTTTCAGAAATAAATGAAGCTTTTCTTTGGCACTGTACTTGGTCATATTAACGAAATAAGACTAAACAAGTTACACAAAGATGGATATTTAAATCCTTTTGAATATAAATCTTATGCAACTTGCCAGTCTCGTATCAAGGGTAAAATGACCAAAACTCCTTTTACAGGACACAGAGAAAGAGCTACTGAGCTCTTAGGGCTCATACATAGTGATGTAAGCGGGCTAATGTCTACACAGGCTAGAGGCGCTTTTTCATACTTCATTACATTCACTGATGATTTCTCAAGATTCGGTCATATATTTTTATTAAAGCATAAATCTGAAGCTTTCGAGAAATTCACTGAATATAAACTCGAAGTAGAAAAACAAACCGGCTTGAGTATCAAAATGCTTCGATCAGATCGAGGTGGGGAGTACCTCAGTACAGAATTTACAAACTTCCTAAAAGAGAATGGGATTCTCTCTCAGCTCACTCGTCCTTACACACCACAGCACAACGGTGTGTCTGAACGTCGGAATCGGACCCTATTAGATATGGTCCGATCCATGATGAGTGATGCTGAGTTACCCGTCTCATTTTAGGGGCATGCATTGGAGACTGCAGCGTTTCTACTAAACAGGGTCCCAACCAAAACCGTGTCTACCACGCCATATGAGATATGGCATGGGAAGAGACCATCTCTTAAGAGAATTAAGATTTGGGGTTGCCCGGCCTATGTTAAAAAGCAGAATCCGGACAAACTCGAGACACGGTCGGTCATGTGTAATTTTATGGGGTATCCAAAGAATTCTTATGGATATCTATTCTACCACAAGGAGAAACAAAAGGTATTTGTTTCTCAGTATGCCACATTCTTGGGAAAAAGAGTTTTTCACAGATAAAGCTGATGGCAAAGTGGTGGATATAGAAGAGATTCTAGAGACACAAACTACAAATGACGACTTGGTTGAACCGGCTATTGCAATAGAAACTGAGGAACCTCGACCACTCCGTAGGTCTGGTAGGACTTCTCGCCTACCGGAGAGGTACTATGGTTTCCTCATTGATGGTGATAGAGAAGACTGCATCATGGATGATGATGATCCTACCAGCTTTCAGCAAGCTATCACGAGTGTAGACTCTGTGAAGTGGCTAGATGCCATGATATCCAAAATGGAGTCTATGTACACCAACAAAGTATGGACTTTGGGCGTTGTACCCCATGGGATAAAACCTGTGGGGTGCAAATGGATCTTTAAAAGAAAGATTGGTGTAGATGGGCAGGTAGAGACTTATAAGGCAAGACTTGTGGCGAAGGGTTTTCGTCAAAGACCAGGTTTGGACTATGACGAGACTTTTTCTCCCGTAGCCATGCTTAAATCCATTCGGATCCTACTTGCTATTGCTGCTCACTACGACTATGAAATCTGGCAGATGGACGTTAAAACGACATTTCTAAATGGAGATTTAGAAGAATGCGTTTATATGGATCAGCCAGAGGGCTTCATTGACAGTGGGAGCAGCGGGAAAGCATGTAGATTGCTTAAATCCATATATGGGTTAAAGCAGGCGTCATGGAGTTCGAACATCTGTTTCGATAATGTTATCAAAGAGTTTGATTTCATCAAAAATCCAGATGAACCTTGTATTTATAAGAAGGCTGTAAGGAGAGCTGTCACATTCCTCGTATTGTACATAGATGACATTCTTCTGATAGGAAATGATATTCCTATGCTACAGTCGGTCAAATCTTTCTTATCACTATGGTTCTCCATGAAAGACCTGGGTGATGCCACATACATTCTGGGCATTAGGATCTATAGGGATAGATCCAAGAGATTATTGGGATTGTCCCAAATCAGGTACATCAACACCATCCTAAAAAGGTTTAGTATGGAAGACTCCAAGCGGGGTGCCTTACCCGCTTGTCATGGGGTCACTCTCTCCAAGGACTCTTGCCCAAAGACCGATGAAGAGAGAGCTCGCATGAACATTATACCATATGCTTCGGCAGTAGGATCTATAATGTATGCGATGTTATGTACACGTCCAGATGTAGCTTATGCACTTAGTGTTGTAAGCAGGTATCAATCCAACCCAGGGGAGAATTACTGGATAGCTGTGAAGAACATTCTTAAGTACTTGCAAAGGACTAAAGAGCTGTTCTTGGTGTATGGTAATGGAGATCTCCAAATGGAGGCCTTCACCGATTCGAGCTTCCAGAGAGATAAGGACGACAGCAAATCTATCTCTGGGTTTGTATTTACCCTCAATGGAGGGGCGGTAAGTTAGAAGAGTTCCAAACAGGATACCGTTGCAGACTCTACGATGGAGGCTGAGTACATTGCTGCGAATGATACTGCCAAGGAAGCCGTCTGGATGAAGAAGTTCGACTCGGAGCTAGGAGTAGTTCCAACCATTATTGATCCAATACCATTGTATTGTGATAATAATGGGGCTATGGCGTTAGCCAAGGAGCCCATGTCCCATCAGCGGTCCAGACACATCCTGAGGCGCTTTCATTTGATCCGGGAGATTGTAGATCGCCGCGAGATCGAGATTAGGAGAGTAGATACAAAAAATAACACCGCGGATCCACTCACCAAGGCCCTCCCTCAGCCGCAGCATGAGCGACTTTTTGAGAAGTTGGGTATGAGATACGCCAATAACTGGCCTTAGTGCAAGTGGGAGATTATTGTATATATGTATGCCCTAGAGGCCATTATATGATAGTGGATGTATTTATACATGTATGTATGTATGTGTATGTATATATATATATATATATATATATATATATTCAGTGTACATTCTTGCTCGACATGATAGTATGCTATCTGGTTCTTCTTTATCTGACATGTTGATTTGATCATGCTTTTATTCATTTACACATGTTGATAAAGCCCTGAGGATATAGGCTTGACTACTTTGATTATGATAGAGATCATACTAGTAGGACATCTGTAGTTTATAAGCATATCCTGGAATGTCCCTAGTCGTAGGTGTATCGAGACAGGGCATCGATATACCAGAGTAAACTAGCGTATATGATACTAGACCCATATGATGGGCGATGGATGTTCCCACATTCATCGATGTTTGACATCGAGATCGTATACGGATGCTCAGTGGTGACTGGGTACACTGGACGGACTCACCGAGAACTCCTATATGGAATTATATCTATCGTCGGATAGAAGTTCTCAGGTGACACTGGTGCAGGTTAGTCTGTAAACCCGAGATCGTCATAGAGTCTTATGTGTTCTCCCACTGTACTTTGATTACCACCCTACCACGGCTCTACTGAGTCGTGCAAACAGGTGGCCGTTAGGTACATTCCCGAGACACATGAAGGCGATGAGCGATAGGAGGGGTTTCGTCTTTCCCGGTATTGGGAGTTGATGCTGTGCTGTGCTCGATTGGCTATATCAGTAAGTCCCTGGCAGGGCTGTTGAGATTTACTGATAAGTGTTATCAGTAGTTTCTCGATCTGTTATAGACCATTCATCGGCACGATTTATTGAGTTATTGAGGTCGACGCTACCATCCTTAGACTCGATATGCAGCATATCTGACGAAGAGACCGGACTGTACGGTAGTGTTGCCGGTTGGCTCGACGGGAGTTGTGACAGGTTTGCTTGTTTTCTTCTGATCGCTCAATACCCGGGTGGCCGTTACGTTTAGCTGACCGCTTGCGGCTTGGGGGTGCTTGATATGATCATCACCCACTACCGGCGTATTGCAAGTCTTAGAATCCCACAATGGAGTTACCTAGTCCAGGCGAAACGATGTGGTGCGCATATGAGATAAGCGCATGGACCCGGTTAAAATGCATGTATGAGATACCGTATATTAATCGGGCGGTTTGCTTTTGGTCGGGTCGTATGCGATATGACCGGTTCCCAAAATCAAGTGTTGATTTAGCATTGACCATTAGTTTCTCACTTTAAACCCTTTCTTGTCTTTTTGTTGTATGCATGCATGTATGCATTTATTCTCATTCATGCACATATGGATGTGCATACACACATACATGCATACATCATTCTATCATGGTTGTTGATATAGTGGATGGTGGCAATATAAGACTCACACCATTTATAAAATATATGGATATTATTTTTGGAAAAAGAAAAATGAAAATGGAAATTGTTATCATGGTTTAATATTTTATTCTTGCACTAACCCTTTGGTTTAACCATGATTTAATTTCTATGGCCATTTTTGATCCAAACTAAATATCTAGATATTTTATAACTATGGTTAAGAATGAGAAAGAGAAAATATATATATTCTCATTTCTCATTTTTATTTATAAGTTTTGTCATTATCTTGAGCTCTTAACAAGCCATCATCTTCTCCTCCTTTTTCTCTCTTGCTTTCTAGTTTTCTCTTGTGAGCAAAAGAGTCACCAAGTTAGGATTTTGAAATGAGAAAACAAACCACATCACCATTCTACGCTAGTCTTACCCATTAGTATAGAGTGTTAGCTTCCATTTCTTCTCTTGATCTAGTGGAGCTTCAAGCTTGGACTAAGAGGACTCCTGGTGGATCGTCATGGACCTAGAGGATCTCAAGCGAACCTTTTTCCAACTCTCAAGTAGCCAAGGAGTCTAGCGTAGGGAGCTACAAAGGTTGTACTCTCAAAACCCTAGCTTTTACTACTTGTGTCTATGTTATAATTATGTTACCCTAAATTTTCTAGCATGATCCTTAAGATAGTTTCTTTAGCACCATATATATTTTTGAATATGGCATGTGTGTTGCCTCCAAACCCTTGTAGTGGTGCTGTAGGAAGCCCTTCAGATCCTGCACCACAGTGCTCATCTCCTCCAAATTTTGATCTTTACTTGTATGTGCCTAATTGCTTTCCTGAGTTCCATCTAACTTGACAAATTCAGACACTGCACCTTCCTTGGCTTGCTTTGCTTCCTTATACAAGTGTTGCTCATCAAAGACAACATTCCAGTTTCGTATTACCTTTTGAGTAATCCAACAGCCGATTTCTGAACCTATCTCCACCATAGCCGATGAAAACACACTTCTTTGGCTTAGAGTCAAGCTTACTCCTTTCCGTCTTATCTATAAGCAAATACGCAATGCATCGAAACACTTTTAGGTGCGAATAATTAACCGATTTTCCTAACCAAATTACTTCTGGAATGCCTCCATCGAGCGCACTTGTCGGGCTCTATTGCTCAGATACAAACAACATCGACAGCTGCTGCCCATAGGAATTTTGGCATATCCGAATCTAAGGTCATGCTTCTTACACGCTCTAGGATCGTCATATTTATCCTTTCAGCGATGCCATTCTGTTGCGGCGTCCCTGATACCATCTTCAACCAATGTATACCCTTCTGTAAGCAAAACCTCTCGAATTCTTGTGCGCAATATTCCCCGCTATTATCAGACTTGAGGCATTTAGCCTTGACCCTATTTAGTTCTCCATCTTGGATTTGTATGCCATAGAGGCCTTTATTGTATATTATATTGGATACTGGGACATATGTATGTACAGGACAATCTTGCTCAAAATGATAGTATGTTATATGGTTTTGACTTTATCTTAACGTATATACATATTTTTCTATTACATATAAATTGATACATGTTTATAAAGCCCTTAGGATCTTTGCTTGGCTACCAGGACTTTGATGTCGATCATACTAGCGGGGCCTGGGTAGTCAATAAGAACATCCTTAAATGTTCTTTAGTCATAGGGTTATCGAGACTGGGCATCGATACTTCAGAATAGACTAGTGTATACGTTTCTTGACCATGTATGGGGTGATAGTTGATCCCACAATCATTGGTGGTTGACACCAAAGATTGCATACAGGTACTCATTGGAGACTGAGTACACCGAACGGACTTTCCGAGAACTCCTAGATGGTACTATACCTATCGTCATATAGCAGTTCTCAGGTGACATTTGTACAGGGTAGTTTGTAGACCTGAGATCGTCATAGTGTCTCATGTGGTCCCCACTGTACTTAGATTACTACGCTACCATAGCTTTAAACAGCTGTACAAACAGGTAGTAGTCGGGTACAATCCCAGATCATGTGGAGGCGGTGAGCGATCGGAAGGGAATCGCCTCTCCCGGTATAGGGAGTTGATGTTGCGCAGTGCGCAATTGGCTATAACCATAAGTCCCAGGCCAGGGCAAAAAAGATTTATTGATAAGCATTATCAGTAGGTTCTCAGTTCGTTATAAGCTTGTAATCGGCATGATTTATCGAGTTATTGAGAATCTAACGATTTCCACCTCTGAGGCCCGATACGCGACAGTCTCAGACAAAGAGACCTGACTATATGGTAAATGTCACTGACAGGCCCTATAGGGATTTGATAAGCTTGCTTGTCAATTTTTCTCTTCGTTCAATATCTGGGTAGCCGTTACATATAGCTAGTACCGCTGACGAACTTGTGAATTATGGATGTGATCCAGTAATCCACTGCCAGCGTATTGTCGAGTTTTTAAAGTCCCACACAGTAGGTCTTTTGGTTTTAGCGAAATTATGTAGTGCACATATGGCTATACGTGCGGGGGTCTTATTGTGCATGTGTATTTGATATTACGTGTATTTATTGGACGTATTATAATACTAGCCGGTTTGTGATTAAACTGGGTCATTAAATTAATTGTGAATTTAATGACATAATTAATTATATGATATTATGTGATAATACATGTAATTAATCCAGTATTATATCGTTCTCTTTTTCTTTATTAATATGCATATGTGCATGTTACATGACATATATACATTATAATACTTAATACTCATTATGCGTTATAATTTATATATAAATCTTATTCTCTTTATTTTCTTTTTTTATGTCTTAAAATGAGGTGGAGCTTACATGCTTACCACTCAAATTTTTAAGAAAAGTGGATGAAAAAGAAATGTCATAGTAATATGAGAGAGTATGAGATGTTTTCCCTCATTCTAACCATTCCATTTCTCTCTCTTCTAAAGTAGAAGAAAATTACAGAAGAAGAAGGAGAAAAAGAAAAAAGAGAATGAGTTTTCTCTACATCTTCTCATCTTTATTTCTAACAAAAATAGAGTAGAGAGTTCTTCAAGTGTCGAATTGGAGCTAGAAATAGATGCCTTCAAGTGAATCTATCTAGAACAAGAAAATCTTCATCAAGTTCATTCAAGTTCCAAAGGAGTCCAAGTTCGTCATAAGAGCTCAAGATGGAGAAGTTTGAAGATCCGAAGGACAGGGACACTTCGGTATAACCCTCATCATAGTAGTGTAGCTTCTATGGTTTTTGTTGCAAGTTTAAACTTTAGATGATTAATAGGGTTTAGTATGGCATGCAAGCTAGAAATTTTTGTTCTTATCGTTCTGCTTTCTAGCTACGTGCATGACATGCTTGCAGTGGTATCAGAGCCTAACTAGATATTTAAACTTGGTTTTAGTGGCCTTTTGATTCATTAAAATCGGTAAAAGTTTCATCACAAAAATTGTTTTGAAAAACTGTTAAAAAAAGAGTAACTATTTTCTTTTCTTCCTGCACTCACGGACTCACTGTTCGAAATGGGGGTCATGTAATGTGTTGGATGTGAACAAGAGGAAGTCCCGGAGAGGTTGGCGGTGGGGGCCACCACTCAAGGTCATGTTTAGTGTCCCCGAAGGGTGGCTTAGCCGAAAGCACCCATATAAGGTTCTCTCGGCCTGCACTTGTTCATGGCAACACAAATGTGTGGCCATGTGCAAGTGCACCACCCTTAAACTCCCCCAGTTCCCCTTGGTTCATGACGTAATTTTTAATTGGAGTTTCGGGACTTTTTAGCGACGTTCGAAGCTCGTTTGGATGAAAATTAGGACTGTTTTTGGCGTCGGGGTAAACTTGAATTTCAAATGTTGAAATTCAAGTTTACGGCTCCGCGGATTTTTTGAATCATTGGCCACTATTCCAGATTAACGAAATCAAAGGGTTAGATGGCGTTGATTCGGCTTCGTTCTTAATTGATTGCAAGTATCATAGCATGGCAAAATCTAATCGGAATGCTATATGGAAAATTCGATGAAATTACAAACTTGATACTTGCATATTTGTGTTGTTGTGCTTATGATGGAGAAACGGATCTTCGTGTGAATAGCCGAGTGTGTGATGATTTAGATGTAATTCATTCAACGTAAATTTGTAATGTAGTTTTATTGGGGCACTTCTTGGAGTGAGGTCGATGCCACCATTTGATGTATAAATTTACTTTTCTGCATCTAGGAATGACCCGCGAAGGGGTGCACAAGTTACAAGGTTCTAGAATTCAGCGGATGACCATCTCAAGAAGTTGAGACCCGGGTCACCCAATTATAGGATTGGCAAGTAACTTGCCACACTCGTAGGGGTCTAAGATAGATGACATTGTGGCTATTCACACGAACATGGAATTTCGTATTTCGGTTGATGGCTCGATCGAAAGAGTTTTTCCTGGTATATCCGTCATCCATTTTTCTGTGATGTTTATATTCTTGTCACGACCCAGAAAAGACACGTGACTGGCACTTGAATCATATGAAGTCTATAGGACCCCGCCTAATTCAAGTAAGCCAAAAGCCCAAAAATCTAAACATTTAAGGGAAAATAGTGGAGGTGCGGTTTTGAAATAAAGGTTTAATGAAATCAAGTTTTTCTTTTAAAAGTATAAGTAATATCATATGAAAATGCAATGTTTTGTATCTATCTTGAAAACATTTTAGTCATTTGAAATTTGGGCAGCACCTCCTTTGTAAATTTTAACCCGAAAACAATACAAGCAATAATAGTAATAGGCATCCCCAAGCGGGAGCTAGCTCTTCGCCAATTGGCGGAAACAACCACGCAAGATATAAATATACGACGCCCTGAGGCGAAGATCAACACAGAAAGAAAGGAAACCAAATCATCATCAAAGAAACCAGAATAAAACAAAATACATAAGCGTGACTCTAATTCCAAAAGAATATACAAGTCGTGGTTTCTAAGTCTACAAATGTACAAAGTCTGGTTGATTGAGCTTTTAACTAGATACAACTGGAAAAAAAGGTACAACTACAACGGTGGTCACGATGCAAGTGAACCCCACCTACCAAAGCAATAACCCGGAAGAAAAGCGATATGCCAGCAAGCCGCAATGGAACCTGTGCGGTCAAACCTACAAGAAAACTATGGCACAACGGGGGTGAGTTGCCAATTCGTGAGTAGAAAACATCACCGAGTAGAAACCAAATGTATGACGATCTCCTAGGTCATACCGTAATATAATAATATAATGACATCGGGTAAATAACAAGAGTAACAGTATAAGCATAAGTGTAATATCAAGTACTCGTGTCCATGTCACAAAGTGATTACATGTCAAGTGTATCATGGATAAATGCATCATCCAACGTGTGTCCAGCAACGACACACTAAAATCATGATAAAACCTGAGTGCCCAGTATCGACACTCAAAAATATCATGAAAACCGTGTCCAACAGCGACACATCATCCTCGGATCTCGGGCTCCGTCTATCCGGATCGGCCCATATCATCTGATCTCATCACTACGGTCGGTATCCTCCGGATATCCGCCACGCCAAACTATCACCGGTCGGTAGTGCTCCCCTGCCGGGCTCAATGTCTCTCATACAATCTTCTTGTTCCGGGGTACCGCACCGGGTCCACCATGTACCCGCAGACGGTGTCTCCTCGCTCCTTGAATTGGGTATACATATATGCTCAGAACTGAGAAATCTCATGGTGGACGCCACACATCATATCATGAGAAACCGCATTTTTCTTTTAAAATGATTATAAGTTTTCAAATTCACATGTGGTTTCCCAAATCCAGAAATCTCATGAAAAACCGAAATCTCATAATCATGAGTCAATAATGAGATAATGAATACCGGCATAAAGCCAATTTACAGTGCATAACAAGAACATGCATACATACATACATACATAGATATATATATATATATAAATGCATGTGGCATCTAACTAAGAAATGCAATATCTAAACTAGCATGTGAGATCATGAATGCTAAACAATACTAATAAGCTACAATTTATCAGGTTATATGAATGAAGTAACAGTTCCCTAATGTGTACGTGGTATGGAAATTACCGATGATGATGGGTGTGAGCCGGCAAGAAAGTGTACGTGCAACATACGCATCATCGGTAATGGTGCATGTGTCCTAGCAGACGAGATCATAATAGCTAATGGAACACAAGTATATATACAATGCAACGACACACTAAAATCATCATAAAACCTGAGTGCCCGCATCGACACTCGAAAACATCATGAAAACAGTGTCCAACAGCGACACATCATCCTCGGATCTCGGGCTCGGTCTGCCCGGATAGGCCCATATCATCTGATCTCACGACTACGGTCGGTATCCTCCGGATATCCGCCGCGCCAAACTATCACCGGTCGGTAGTGCTCCCCTGCCGGGCTCAACGTCTCTCATACAATCTTCTTGCCCCGGGGTATCGCACCGGGTCCACCATGTACCCACAGACGGTGTCTCTTCGCTACTTGAATCGGGTATACATATATGCTCAGAACCGAGAAATCTCATGGTGGACGCCACACATCATATCACGAGAAACCGCATTTTTCTTTTAAAATGATTATATATTTCCAAATTCATATGCGGTTTCCCAAATCCAGAAATCCATGAAAAACCGAAATCTCATAATCATGAGTCAATAATGAGATAATGAATACCGGAATAAAGACAATCTACAGTGCATAACCATAACATATATATAAATTCATGTAGCATCTAAGTAAAAAATGCAAGGTCTAAACTAGCATGTGAGATCATGAATGCTAAACAATACTAATAAGCCACAATTTATCAGGTTATACGAATGAAGTAACAGTTCACTAATGTGTACGTGGCATGGCAATTACCGATGATGATATGTGTGAGCCGGCAAGCAAGTATACGTTCAACATACGCATCATCGGTAACAGTGCATGTGTCCAGCAGACGAGATCATAATAGCTAATAGAAACACAAGTATATATACAATGCAATAAGAATAACATTAGCATAACAGAAAGTAAACAGTAAACACAACATTAATAAAGTGTGTGTCTGTGTGTATATATATACACACGAGCCATACGATTACCGTATTTAAAATAGCACGAATCGTTGTTTTAGAAAAGTAAGGGCTACAGTGTGTATTTTTTAGAAAAGAGATATCTTTTGAAAATCCGTAGCATCCCTTGGTTTATCCTTTGAAAATGCATATGATTCGTTAGTTTGAAAATAGGTATGACTCTAATTCTATTCTAACATCTACTTAAGTGACTAAGAGACTAAACTAAAAACCGAGTCGAAAGTGATTAGAAATCTATACCACTACCAAGTCGATATATCTAGTAGTCGGCGATCCAGCCTCATAGCATCGCGTACGGTATAGTCCATCGTACGACATCCTCGAGTCAAGAGTACGGATCAATCATCATATATATATATATATATATATATATATATATATATTTCGTACGGTAAAATCCATCGTACGACATCCTCAAATCGAGGGTACAGGTTAAATATCATATATATCATAATTCATACGGTTTCATCCGTCGTACTATATTATAAACAAGGTTACGGATCTAAGGTCACGTACATTCTATTATCTCATCAAAACACATGTTATTGCATGTTATGTATATAACGCCCATGATCCTTCAATAAATCACATCATATACGATATTTCAACTCAATCATATATTATAATCTCTTGACATCATGTCTGATCATATCGACTCATAACTGCTTAACATATCATACCCTCATCTTACATGTATATGTATATTATATATATATAGAGAGAGAGAATAATGGATAAAAGAGGCCATAGGAGGGGATTTCCTCCTAAGGCATCGAAAAAAATACAATCTCCACCATTTTTTCCGATGATTGGCATCCAGCATCATCATCGTTATCATCTAAGATGTGCACACACCAAATTTCTTGTGATTCCACTACTTTTTCACCGTTGAATTAGCAATGTAAAAAGATCTATTGTCGGTAAACCATTAATTTTGCACCAACTAAATCAACAGTGAAAAAATGGTATAATCGCATGAAATTTGGTGTATCCACATCTTAAATGATAAAGATGGATGTGATGTATGCCGATCATCGAAAAAAATGGCGGAGGATGCATTTTTCCGACGCCATAAGAGAAAATTCCCTCCTATGGCACCTTTCCTCCATTAACCTCACACACACACACACACACACACACACAAATATTATACCAAGCGTGTGTGTGTGCGCGACAATATAAAACCAACGGCTCACGACTAAGGAACTAAAACTACGAGTAAACCTTCCTATGAGTACACATATTCTAACCTAAGTCTCCTAGGACCCTACTTGCTAAGTATCCACATCTTGCACAGACGCATGTATAAGTATATAAGTATTCTATTCTACGGTTGCGAGGATACTATACGCCATCCACACAACTTCCCCCATAGATATACATCTACTCACCTACGTCCCGAAGTCCACGCGAAAGTACCTATAGTTCAAGCACATCATATCGTAAACAAGAATCCAACATGAAAACCGATACGGCACGTGGAGTGCACATAGGTTAGAACCGACGGCCTACGCATGCAAGAATAATCAACAACTCTCGACGTCGACGTACAAACGTCAATCGACCGAGTCAAAACCCAAATACCAAAACTCAAGTCATTAAAATTCGTAAATGAAAACATCAATTCGGGAAAACACATCCAGATTTTACCCTAGGTTGAATTAGGCAATTTTGCACAAAGGATATGTCAATTTAACAGATAAAGGAGCCATGGTACAAGAACCAAACCCGGCACCCATGTCAAGGCAGCAATTTTCAGCCATATTACTTTTATTTACGGCCAGGGTGCAAAATTAGAGGCTCGGGTCTCTAGGGTAGCTTCTAGGCGGCCTGCTTGTCTCACTGTGTTTGCTAAATAATTTTCAGAGTCTCCGGGTGCTAGCAGATCTCAATATCCCATCACAAATCCCACAAAATCCGATATCGGTGAATTTCCAAGTTCAAATTGGGGTTCTATACTCAGTTTAGGTCAGAATTCTATTACTAGAAGGTTTGTGGTCACTAACCACACCTCAAATGCACCTCCATAGTTCAAAATATTCCTAAACCTTAACATAGAATTTTCCAAGATCACTAATCTTCATTAGATTAACTCTAAACTACTATAGAAGGTTAGAAAAGCTAATTACTTAACTAAAAGTGTAGGATTTACCAGCAACTTAAGAAAAACCATAGATGATCCAAAGTGTTCAAAGCCTCAACTTGATCCTACCATGGGGTTTGTAGTGAGCTTGTGATCATTTTTTGTGAAGGTGGCATGGTATTTTGGTAGAGATTTGAGGGTGTTTGAAGGTGGTAAAGGAGGTGATGGAGGATGAAGACGGAGGAAAAGACGAAATGAAGAAGAGAATGAGGATGTGAAGAAAATAAAGAGATGAAGGAAGGCTAAAGAAGAGTGTGGAACCTTCTCACTCTCTCTCTCTCCCTCCCTCTCTCCCATGCTCCCATGTCCCCACCCTCACTTTCTCATCTTTTCTTTTCTTTTATTTTCTTTTCCACTTTTTAAAACAAAACATACAATGTAAATGAAGCCATGGTTCAAAAATATGTAACAAGTGTTGCAAACATGACATGTTGCATGTCATAAACAATATTAATGCATAATTAGTGAAATATTAAACAAGTTTAGCATTAACTTATATACAATTAATTGTATAATAATTTATAAAATGTCCAAATCAACTAAACACTTTCAAAATCAATAATTCATATAAATTTTCCAATTATTTTTCCAAACTATAATTATATAATCATACTACTTCATTAAAACCAATTTCTATACATTTATAATATTCACAAAATTATTTTATTTATTTAAATTCAAAAAATAATATTTTATTTTTCTGAAATGTTACAATTTCCCCCCTTAAATAAATTCGGTCGCCGAATTTAAATTTAAACCCCACAATTACTAGAACATTTCAGCAAAACAATCAAGTCGTCGGGGCTCCGAAATCATAAATACATAAGATATATCCTAGCGCAACGCATGCGCATGAAAACGAGTGCAAAACTCAAAATCGAAACTCCGTCAAGCGTCACGCCATCATGGGAGTTAATGCGAAAATACTAGTGTCAAAATCCAATACGAAAATCAAATACGATATAATTAGGACTATAACATATATATATAGTACGCACCTTGTGAAATTATCTGAACAACCGAATAAAAATGCATGCAAAACCTTTTCAAATCGTCGTGCGATGCGCACATCACGGCACAAGTAGCGGACGTGCATTTTAAAGAAAATAGCTATATATATATATATCTACATATCTTTTGTTTAATATATACGTCCCGCCTTTTGAAAATGATTTTAGAAAAGTTTTCTTCATAAATCTCAAATAGAGTATACAAAAATGCCAAATGCGTCTGGTGCGCACAGAAGTCGAAATCAAATACAGGTGCCATGAATGTGCACAGAAAAAAAACTAAGTACAACGGGTGTGCACGAAAGCATCTGTCAAGTGCAACTGGTGTGCCTGACAACAATATCGGGTGCATCTAATGTGCATGAAGAATCTAAATTTAGTGCATCTGGTATGCACAAAATCACATCAAGTGCACCAAGTGTGCACAAGAATCTCAATCAAGTGCACAAGGTGCACGAAAATATAAATCCACTGCGCTAGGTTGCACGAAAACAAATATCGAGTATCAGAATCAAATTCAACAGTATACGACATACACCAAATCAAAATCAAGTATACCGTGGCATATGAACTCGTAAACATGTGCCCCTGCAGGCACAAAACCCAAATCAATGTACTGAAAGCGCGTGTAAACTACACCGAATGCATAAGTCAAAATCATGTGCATGCTATATGCATGAAATCAAATCAAATATATCGAAGTGTACGAAATCAAAACCGCGTGCCAATGGGTATGCACGAAGACAAAATCAGTACCACTAATACATAAAAATACGAATCAAGTGCAACTGTGGTGCACACAGGAAATATCAATCGTAAAATAAACCGTCAAAATACCGAGATCAAAACGATAAAAATGTGATATCCGAATCACCAACTCGCAACTCACAATAACTGTCGTCGAAGTGCCCATCCTTCAATGTCGAAAAGTGCCGGTGCATCCAATGCTGGCAAAGAAAGAATATCTACTTGCCTCTTGCCCACTGTCTGGTGTCCTCTGCCCTTAGGTCCTCTTTTCTCTCTGCGGATTACCAGTTACATGACTCCTCGGCTCAACGGCCCGATTCGGAGTAATGACGGAAACAGTCCCGTTCTGGCGCTCCTCTGAAGATCTCCTGACCAATTAACAGGCCCACTCGTAACGTATCATGTCAATGATGGAAATCTCTGGCCCACTGAGTGTGTGCGATACAATAGATCCTGGTTCAAGTCTTTATTGTGAAGTACTCCCAAAAGATCCTGTCAGGTTCTCTTTCCGATCTCATCTCTGCTGGATTGCCCGGAAGTTGGCATTCTTTACTCAATCCGTTTCTTGTTCCGGGACAGTTGCATTCTCATCACGACTTTCCTTAAGAAATTATAGACGTATCCAACACCTCTGCGTGCGTAGTAAATCTCTGACATCAACGGAGTGGAACGACAACTCGTGAGAATCTCACACGAATTTCTTACTCCGCTTTCCTACAGTATGGACCAATTCGGAATCATCTCCTCATAGTTGTGTGCACTGCGCTCCAATTGGCTGTAGTCATATCCATAGTCTATTTCGAAGCTATGAACTCGGCGTCTCCAATACCCTGTGGAAGGTGTCTGGCCAATTTCATCCTCGGAAACTTGTCCAAGTCACCGGAGTAATGCGTTTTTGCTCGTCCTGTCTCGATCGACTCACAATACGTCTGAGTGAGGTCCCCTTCTAGCTGAAGCTAGTTGATTTGATGACCTCGCATCGGAGCATCCAAACAAACAAACTGTCCTAGTCACTTACCCAGGGGTAACGAGCGATCTTCCATCATGTCCCTGCCTATAAACTCATGCTGCATTAGCTTCAAAGGTCTGAGGGCGGCATCTTATCAAACTCAGCAACAGCTGGCTCATCTGTCCGCAGGGTAGACAACACATCGACTTCTGGAGTAGATGGTACATTAACAGTCTTCACCATCTGGCTGGCCTCTAGCAATGGCCCGATCATCTGTGCAGAACCCGAATGCTCGTGTCAACGGGAAATCCTAGTAAAACAATATATCAATGTGTTCGTGTGTCACGGAATATATCTTGGTCAGTCCTCGTTCCTGACGAGCTCGCTCTGACCGCATCCATAGCTGCAGCTCTCTCTGATCACGTAGCCAAAATAACAGAAACCACGATCTGATATCGATGAGGATAAATCATAGGAACGAATAGAAATACGGTGCATGAGAAATATACATCCTAAGGCTACTTAAGTGGAGTAGCGTATCGTAAGTATGCCACGGAACATACACACGGTACGTCACTTTACTTAAATCACCTACTCCATCAACCAAGGTCAACCTACATGACGAAAGTTCAGGTCTAATACCCCCTCGGCCAAGTCAAAGTTCCGTAAGGTCAAGCTTAGGTTCCGAAATATATATACGCTCTAGACTATACATAGTCAAACCTAAACTCGAACCAAAGTTAAACCTAACGCTTTGAAACCAACTTTTTCATGACCCGGAAAAGGCACGTGACTGGCACTTGAATCATGTGAAGTCTATAGGACCCCACCTAATTCAAGTAAGCCAAAAGCCCAGAAATCTAAACCTTTTAAGAATAATAGTGGAGTTGCGGTTTTGAAATAAAGGTTTAATGAAATCAAGTTTTTCTTTTAAAAGTATAAGTAATATCATATGAAAATGCAATGTTTTGTATCTATCTTGAAAACAT
This sequence comes from Agapanthus africanus, assembly GCA_030015575.1. NCBI lineage: Eukaryota > Viridiplantae > Streptophyta > Magnoliopsida > Asparagales > Amaryllidaceae > Agapanthus > Agapanthus africanus. The sequence goes on from JASDDO010000026.1 coordinate 139,228,852, forward strand.
TTTCGTCATTTGAAATTTGGGCAGCACCACCTTTGTAAATTTTAACCCGAAAACAATACAAGCAATAATCGTAATAGGCATCCCCAAGCGAGAGCTAGCTCTTCGCCAATTGGCGGAAACAACCACACAAGATATAAATATACGACGCCTGGGAAGATCAACACAGAAAGAAAGGAAACCAAATCATCATCAAAGAAACCAGAATAAAACATAATACATGTGCGTGACTCTAAGTCCAAAAGAATATACAAGTCGAGGTTTCTAAGTCTACAAATGTACAAAGTCTGGTTGATGGAGCTTTTAACTAGATACAACTGAAATAAAGGTACAAGTACAACGGTGGTCACGATGCAAGTGAACCCCACCTATCAAAGTAATCACCCAGAAGAAAAGCAATGTGCCAGCAAGCCGCAACGGAACCTGTGCGGTCAAACCTGCAAGAAAACTATGGAACAACGGGGGTGAGTTGCCAACTCGTAAGTAGAAGACATCACCGAGTAGAAACCGAATGTATGACGAACTTCTAGGTCATACAGTAATATAATAATATAATGACATCTGGTAAATAACAAGAGTAACAGTATAAGCATAAGGGTAATATCATGTACTTGTGTCCGTGTAACAAAGTGATTACATGTCAAGTGTATCATGTATAAATGCATCATCCAACGTGTGTCCAGCAACAACACACTAAAATCATGAAAAAAACATGAGTGCCCAGTATCGACACTCGAAAACACCATGAAAACCGTGTCCAACAGTGACACATCATCCTCGGATCTCGGACTCCGTATATCCGGATCGGACCATATCATCTGATCTCACGACTACGGTCGGTATCCTCCGGATATCCGCCGCGCCAAACTACCACCGGTCGGTAATGCTCCCCTGCCGGGCTCAACGTCTCTTATACAATCTTCTCACCCCGGGATACCGCACCGGGTCCACCATGTACCCGCGGACGTGTCTCCTCGCTCCTCGAATCGGGTATACATATATGTTCAGAACCGAGAAATCTCATGGAGGACGCCACATATCATATCACGAGAAACCGTATTTTTCATTCAAAATGATTATAAGTTTTCAAATTCACATGCGGTTTCCCAAATCCAGAAATCTCATGAAAAATCGAAATCTCATAATCATGAGTCAATAATGAGATAATGAATACCGGCGTAAAGCCAATCTACAGTGCATAACCAGAACAAATATATATAAATGCATGTGGCATCTGACTAAGAAATGCAATGTCTAAACTAGCATGTGAGATCATGAATGCTAAACAATACTAATAAGCAACAATTTATCAGGTTATATGAATGAAGTAATGGTTCCCTAATGTGTACGTGGTATGGCAATTACCGATGATGATGGGTGTGAGCCGGAAAGAAAGTGTACGTGCAACATACGCATCAATGGTAATGATGCATGTGTCCTAGCAGACGAGATCATAATAGCTAACAAAAACACAAGTATATATACAATGCAATGAGAATAACATGAGCATAGCAGAAAGTAAACAGTAAACACAACATTAATAAAGTATATATATCTATATACGAGCCATACGATTACCGTATTTAAAATAGCATGAATCGTTGTTTTAGAAAAGTAAGGGCTACAGTGTGTATTTTTGAGAAAAGAGATATCTTTTGAAAATCCGTAGCGTCCCTTGGTTTATCCTTTGAAAATGCATACGATTCGTTAGTTTGAAAAAAGGTATGACTCTAATTCTATTCTAACATCTACTTAAGTGACTAAGAGACTAAACTAAAAACCGAGTCGAAAGTGATTAGAAATCTATACCACTACCAAGTCGATATATATCTAGTAGTCGGCGATCCAGCCTCATAGCATCACGTACGGTATAGTCCATCGTACGGCATTCTCGAGTCAAGAGTGCGGATCAATCATCATATATATATCTCGTAAGGTAAAATCCATCGTACGGCATTCTCAAATCGAGGGTACGGGTCAAATATTATATATATCATAATTCGTACGGTATCATCCACCGTATTATATTATAAACAAGGGTATGGATCTAAGGTCACGTACATTCTATTATCTCATCAAAACACATGTTATTGCATGTTATGTATATAATGCCCATGATCCTTCAATAAATCACATCATATACGATGTTTCAACTCAATCATATATTATAATCTCTTGACATCATGTCCGATCATATCGACTCATAACTGCTTAACATATCATATCCTCATCTTACACGTATATGTATATTATATAAATATATATATCAACATATCCATATGTATATATACACACACATATATGCATATACACACATATCATACCAAGCGTGTGTGTGTGTGCAACAATATAAAACCAACGGCTCGCGGCTAAGGAACTAAAACTAAGAGTAAACCTTCCTATGAGTATGCATATTCTAACCTTAGTCTCTTAGGATCCTACTTGCTAAGTATCCACATATCGCACTGACGCATATATAAGTATATAAGTATTCTATTCTACGGTTGCGGGGGTGCTATATGCAATCCACCTGACTTCCCCCGTAAATATACATCTACTCACCGACAATCCTCGCTTTGCAGAAGTCGATGACGCCTTGCTCTCCCTTATCATCTCAAAGTCCAGGCGAAGATACCTACAGTTCAAGCACGCCGTATCATAAACAAGAATCCAACACGAAAACCGATACGGCACGTGGAGTGCACATAGGTTAGAACTTACGGCCTACGCATGCAAGAATAACCAACAACACTTGACGTCGACGAACAAATGTCAACCGACCGAGTCAAAACGCAAATACCAAAACTCAAGTCATTAAAAGTCGTAAATGAAAACAGCAATTTGTGAGAATACCTCCAGATTTAACCCTAGGTTGAATTAGGCAATTTTGCACATAGGATATGTCAATTTAACAGATAAAGGAGCCATGGTCCAAGAACCAAACCCAACGCCTATGTTAAGGCCGCAATTTGCGGCCATATTGCTTTTATTTGTGTCCATGGTGCAAAATTAGAGGCTCGGATCTCTAGGGTAGCTTCTAGGTGGCCTGCTTGTCTCACTGTGTTTGATAAATAATTTTTAGAGTCTCCGGGTAATAGCAGATCTCAATATCCCATAACAAATCCCACAAAATCCGATATCGGAGAATTTCCAAGTTCAAGTTTTGGGGTTCTACACTCAGTTTAGCTCAGAATTCTATTACTAGAAGGGTTGTGGTCACTAACTATACCTCTAATACATCTTCATAGTTCAAAACATCTCCTAAAGCTCAACTTAAAATTTTCCAAGATCACTAATCTTCATTAGATTAACTCTAAACTACTACAAGAGGTTAGGAAAGATAATTACTTAACTAAAAATGTAGGATTTACCAGCAACTTAAGAGAGACCATAGATGATCCAAAGTGTTCAAAGCCTCAACTTGATCTTACCATGGGGTTTGTGGTGAGCTTGTGATCATTTTTTATGAACGTGGCATGGTATTTTGTGGAGATTTGGGGGTGTTTGAGGGTAGTTGAGGAGGTGATGGAGGATGAAGGAGGATGAGAAGAAGAAATGAAGAAGAGAATGAGGAGGTGAAGAAAATAAAGAGATGAAGGAAAGCTAAAGAAGGGTGTGGAACCTTCTCACTCACTCTCTCTCTCTCTCTCTCCTTCTCTCCCATGCTCCCATGTCCCCACCCTCACTCTCTCATCTTTTCTTTTCTTTTTCTCTTTTTAAAACAAAACAACAAATAAAACATACAATGCAAATGAAGCCATGGTTCAAAAATATGTAACAAGTGTTGCAAACATGACATGCTGCATGTCATAAACAAGATTAATGCATAAATATTAATCAAGTTTAGTACTAATTTGTATACAATTAATTGTATAATAATTTATAAAATGTCCAAATCAATTAAACACTTTCAAAATCAATAATTCATATAAATTTTCCAATTATTTTTCCAAACTATAAGTATATAATCATACTACTTCATTAAAACCAATTTCTATACCTTTATATTATTCACAAAATTTATTATTTTATTTATTTAAATTCCAAAAATAATATTTTATTTTTCTGAAATGTTACAATCTTTCCCCCTTAAATAAATTTGGTCCCCGAATTTAAATTTAAACACCCCAATTACTAAAACATTTTAGCAAAACAATCAACTCGCCAGGGCTCCGAAATCATGAATACATAAGATATATCCTAGCGCAACGCATGCACATGAAATCGAGTACAAAACTCAAAATCGGAACTCCGTCAAGCGTCACGCCATCATAGGAGTTAATGCGAAAATACAAGTGTCAAAATCCATTACAAAAATCAAATACGATATAATTAGGACTATAACATATATATATAGTACGCACCTTATGAAATTATCTAAACAACCGAATAAAAGTGCATGCAAACCCTTTTCAAATCGCCGTGCGATGCGCACATCACGGCACAAGTAGCGGACATGCATTTTAAAGAAAATAGCTATATATATCTACATATCTTTTGTTTAATATATACGTCCCACCTTTTGAAAATGATTTTAGAAGGGTTTTCTTCATAAAGTTTCGTGTCATTCTGGACACGTAGGAAATTATTGAGACTATAGCTCCTTTTGAAAATCCCTTCGGTAAATATCGATGAATGCAAAATACTCAGGTACTGTCCTTAGACTAGTCCTGCTCGGTTATTATATAATATAGTAAATGTCATGAAAACATGATGCTCGAAATAAAGAAATCTCAGATAGAGTATACAAAAATGCTACGTGCGTCGGGTGCGCACGGAAGTCAAAATCAAATACAGGTGCCACAAATATGCACAGAAACAAAACTAAGTGCAATGGGTGTGCATGAAAGCATCTGTCAAGTGCAACTGGTGTGCCTGACAACAATATCGGGTGCATCTAATGTGCACGATGAATCTCGATTTAGTGCATCTGGTGTGCACAAAATCACATCAAGTGCGCCAAGTGTGTGCAAGAATCTCAATCAAGTGCACAAGGTGCACGAAAACATAAATCCAATACACTAGGGTGCACGAAAACAAATATCGAGTATCAGAATCGAAATCAATGGTATACGACATACATCAAATCAAAATCAAGTATACCACAGCATATGAACTCGTAAACGTGTACCCCTGCAGGCACAAAACCCAAATCAATGTACTAAAAGAGCGTGTAAACTACACCGAATGCATAAGTCAAAATCATGTGCATGTTATTTGCACGAAATCAAATCAAATATATTGGAGAGTACGAAATCAAAACCGAGTGCAAATGGGTATGCACGAAGACAAAATCAGTACCACTGATACATAAAAATACAAATCAAGTGCGAGTGTGGTGCACATAGGAAATAACAATCATAAAACAACCGTCAAAATACCGAGATCAAAACGATAAAAACGTGATATCCGAATCACCAACTCGCAACTAACAATAACTGTCGTCAAGGTGCCCCTTCTTCAATGTCGAAAATTGCTAGTGCATCCAAGACTGGCAGAGCAAGAATATCTACTTGCCTCGTGCTCACTGTCTAGTGTCCTCTGCCCATAGGTCCTCGTTTCTCTCTACGGATTACCAGTTACATGACTCCTAGGCTCGACAGCCCGATTCGGAGTAATGATGGAAACAGTTCCGTTCACTCTTCTGAATATCTCCTGACCAATTAACAAGGCCACTCGTAACGTATTACGTCAATGATGGAAATCTCTGGCCCACTGAGTGTGCGCGATACAATCGATCCTGGTTCAAGTATTTATTGTGAAGTACTCCCGAAAGATCCTATCAGGGTCTCTTTCCAATCTCATCTCTGCCGGACTGCCCGAAATTGGCATTCTTTACTCAATCTGTTTCTTATTCCGGGACAGTTGCATTCTCATCACGACTTTCTTCAAGAAATTATAGCCATATCCAACGCCTCTGCGTGCGTAATAAATCTCTAACATCAACGGAGTGGAACGACAACTCGTGAAAATCTTGCATGAACTTCTTACTCCGCTTTCCTACAGTATGGACCAATTCAGAATCATCTCCTCATAGCTGGACTGCGCTCCAATTGGTTGTAGACATATCCATAGTCTCTTTCAAAGCTACGAACTCGGCGTCTCCAATACCCTGTGGAAGGTGTCTGGCCAATTTCGTCCTCGAAAGCTCGTCCAAGTCACCGGTGTAATGCGCTTTCGCTCGTCCTGTCTCGATCGACTCACAATACGTCTGAGTGAGGTCCCCTTCTAGCTGAAGCTAGTTGATTTGATGACCTCGCATCGGAGTATCCAAACAAAAAAACTGTCCTAGTCACTTACCCAGGGGTGACTAGAGATCTTCCATCATGTCCCTACCTATAAACTCATGCTGCATTAGCTTCAAAGGTCTGGAGGCGACATCTTATCAAACTCAACAACAGCTAGCTCATCTGTCCACACGGAAGAAAACACATCGACTTCTGGAGTATACGGTACATCAACAGTCTTCACCATCTGGCTGGCCTCTAGCAATAACCTGATCATCTGTGCAGATCCCGAACGCTTGTGTCAACGGGAAATCCTAGTAAAACAATATATCAATGCGTTCGTTTGTCCCTAAAATACATCCTGGTTAGTCCCCGTACCTGATAAGCTCGCTCTGACCGCATCTCTAGCCGCAGCTCTCTCTGCTTACGTAGCCAAGGTAACGGAAACCAAGATCCGATATCGATGAGGATAAACCATAAGAATGAATAGAAATACGGTGCATGAGAAATATACATCCTAAGGCTACTTAAGTGGAGTAGAGTATCGTAAGTATGCCGTGGAACATACACACGGTACGTCACTTTACTTAAGTCACCTACTCCATCAACCAAGGTCAACCTATTCAGGTCTAATACCCCCTCGGCCAAGTCAAAGTTCCGTAAGGTCATGCCTAGGTTCCGAAATATATATACGCCCTAGACTACACATAGTCAAACCTAGACTCGAAACAAGGTTAAACCTAATGCTTTGAAACCAACTTTGTCATGACCCGGAAAAGGCACGTGACTAGCACTTGAATCATGTGAAGTCTATAGGACCCCACCTAATTCAAGTAAGCCAAAAGCCCAGAAATCTAAACCTTTTAAGGATAATAGTAGAGTTGCGGTTTTGAAATAAAGGTTTAATGAAATCAAGTTTTTCTTTTAAAAGTATAAGTAATATCATATGAAAATGCAAAGTTTTGTATCTATCTTGAAAACATTTTCGTCATTTGAAATTTTGGCAGCACCACCTTTGTAAATTTTAACCCGAAAATAATACAAGTAATAATAGTAATAAGCATCCCCAAGCGGGAGCTAGCACTTCGCCAATTGGCGGAAACAACCACACAAGATATAAATATACGACGCCCTGAGGCGAAGATCAACACAGAAAGAAAGGAAACCAAATCATCATCAAAGAAACCAGAATAAAACATAATACATGAGCGTGACTCTAAGTCCAAAACAATATACAAGTCGAGGTTTCTAAGTCTACAAATGTACAAAGTCTGGTTGATGGAGCTTTTAACAAAATACAACAGAAATAAAGGTACAAGTACAACGGTGGTCATGATGCAAATGAACCCTACCTACCAAAGCAATCACCCGGAAGAAAAGCGATATGCCAGCAAGCCGCAACGGAACATGTGCGATCAAACCTGCAAGAAAACTGCGGCACAACAGGAGTGAGTTGCCAACTCGTGAGTAGAAGATATCACTGTGTAAAAACCTAATGTATGACGATCTCCTAGGTCATACAGTAATATAATAATATAATGACATCGGGTAAATAACAAGAGTAACAGTATAAGCATAAGTGTAATATCAAGTACTCGTGTCCGTGTCATAAAAAGATTACATGTCATGTGTATCATATATAAATGCATCATCCAACGTATAGGGTTCCTAGGCACACTCAAAAGGTTCCACAAGGCATCAACCATGCCAAATTCTAAAATTTAGGTGCCGAGAAACCCTAATATAGATCGTTAACAAGAAATTAGGCGAAACAACAAGCTACTAAACTGCTTTAGTGCTAAGTGAAAGGGACTACAACCTTTGTAGATCCGGTCCACCACTTCTCTACCTCCGTGTTGACGTCCCTCCGCTGCGATCATCGGAATCCCGGACTCTAGCGTCGGTTTCATCGGAGAAATGGGCGGGCTAGGTCGTTAACTTCGATGCCGAAGATGATCTACGTCGAGGCGACTCAAACTCAAGCTCCATCTTCACTTGGTCATCAACCTTGTGAAGAAAACACCCTATACAATATGGCAAGTGGTAGAGGATGAAGAAATAGGAAGTGGGTTCACTTTGGATTTGGATTTATCACTTTGATTCATCACTTGAAAATTTCTAGCAAAGGTTTTCTTTCTTCATCAAGAAGAAGAAGAAGAAAGAAATGAAAAATGAATGAATTAATAAAATAGAAAATCAAGTGATGCCTTATCATATTGCAACCATGGGTGAAGATAACTCATGTAGAGAGCAAACCCTAGTTTAGGTAATGGTTAGGTTAAGGAAAGAAACAAAATGGTCAAAGCTTTCAAAGCTTCATGAAGTTTCAAGAATGAAACAAAATTAGCCACCATTTTATTCTTGCCAAAATAAATAAGTAAAGAAATAAATAAGTTAATGGAAACCCTAACCATTAACCAAACATGGTTTAAAGTAATCACACACCCAAGTTTGCATGTATCATCAAACATGATACAAACTAGTGCACAAACATATATCATATATACAATGTGCACAATCAAGTGAGAAAATAATCTTAAGTGAACTAATACTAGTTAATGTAAAGTAATATATCAAATATATAATTATACATTAAATCATTAAATCAACACTTGATTCAATGATCCGGTCATACTGCATATAACCGACTAATATCAAGTGTATCAATGTATCGAATCAACATTTGATTCGGTAACCCGGCTATATCACATATAACCGACCAATGATACAAATCGCGAGAATAGAATACAGTATCACATACTGGTATTATTCTCGGTCCCGCACATATCTCATATGCGCTCCTATTTCGTTTCGCTTGAGCCAGGAAATCTCTGTGTAGGACTCTAAAGACTCGTCAATACGCCGGCAGCAGGTGATGATCATATCAAACACCCACAAGCCGCAAGCGGTCTGCTAAACGTAACGGCCACCCGGATATTGAGCGATCAGAATATCAACGAGCAAGCCCGCTCACACTCCTGTGAATCCGACCAGTAACACTTACCGTACAGTCCGGTCTCGTCGTCTGATATGTCACATATCTTGCCTAGCGGTAGTAAACGTCAGACCCCAATAGCTCGATAAGTCGTGTCGATATGAGGTTTATAACAGTTTGAGAAACTACTGGTAACACTTACCAGTAAATCTCAGCAACCCTGGCCAGGGATTTCCGGTTATAGCCAATCGAACACAGCGCAACATCAACTCCCTATACCGGGAGAGACGAATACCCTCCTATCGCTCATTGCCTCCATGTGATTCGGGACTATACCCAAAAACCACCGTTTTGCACACCCTCTTGGACGTGGTAATGTGGAAATCAAAGCACGGTGGGAATCACACAAGACTTTATGACGATCTCGGGTCTACAGACTAACATGTACCAGTGTCACCAGAGAACTGCCATCTGACGTAAGGTATAATACCATCTGGGAGTTCTCGACGAGTCCGTCCAGTGTACCCAGTCTCCACTGAGCACCCGTACAACATCTCTGATGTCAAACACCAATGGATATGGGATCATCCATCGCCCATCTATATGAGTCGAGAAGGTATACGCTAGTCTACTCTGGTATATCGATGCCCCGTCTCGATACACCCACGACTAGGGACCTTGAAGGATGTACTTATGGACTACCATTTCCCCACTAGTATGATCTGCATCATAGTCTAGGTAGTCAAGTACACATCCTAAGGGCTTTACCAACATGTAACAGAGAGACAATCAGTGTACACGTTAAGGTAAAGTGCAACCAGATAGCATACTATCATGTCGACCAAGAAAGTCCTCCCTATATATGTCCAAGCATCCACTACAATATACATCCTATGTATAGTAATGGCCTCTAGGGCATACATATAACTAACAATCTCCCACTTGCACTAGGGCCATCTGATAGCAGTGGTTGTAGTATCTCATACTCAACCATCCCATAAAAGTCTCTCTCTAGGAAAAGGCCTTTGTGGATCCGCCGTGTTGTCCTCTAAGTCTACTCTCCTAACCTCGATCCCCTGGAGATCAACCATCTCTTCAATCAGGTGATACTGCCTAAGAATATGTCTGGATCACTGATGGGACGGGCGTTCCTAGGCATAAGCCATAACTCCATTGTCACACAATGGGAGGAACGAAGTTCATCTCATGAACCAATATACACCCAGACTGCCTCTTTGGTAGCATTTTTGGTAGCGATGTATCCAGCCTTTATCGTCTAGTATACCACAGTATCTAGCTTAGAACTCTTCCAACATACCATCCCTGAGCTAAGGGTAAAGACAATGCCTGCGACTGACATTAAGTCGTCCTTATCACCCTGGAACCTTTCCAGTGATTCTCCCCAGGATCAATTGATACCATCTCACTACAACTAGTGAGTATCCTAACATCCAATTAGATCTATCTCATAGATCCAAAACCCAGGATTTAGGAGGTATCACTTTGATCCTATATGGAGAATCATTGTGATAAGCGGAGATTGACCGAGCGTAGCATAGGAAACTCCTTTCTTATCAAGAGTATGTCATCCACGTACTCTACAAGGATCACCACCATACTCCCTACTACCTTTTTGTATATACAAGGTTCATCTACCATTTTGATGATGTCTAACTCTTTGACTATCTCATCAAAACAGATGTTCCAACTCCGCGATGCCCGCTTTAATCTTATAAAGCATCTTGTACATGTTTCCGCTGCTCCCACTGTCTATGAAGCCCTCTGGCTGTGTACTTATAGACGCTCTCTTGTAAAACATCATTTTAGAAAAGCAGTCATGACACCCAACCGCTAGATATCATAGTCATGGTATGTATCCATGGAAAGTAGGATCTGGATGGACTTAAGCATAGCCACTGAAAAAGGTTTCATCATTATCCATGCCTGGTCGATGACGAAAACCTTTAACTAGTATAGCTTTGAAAGTCTCAACTTTTCCATCTACACCAAGTAATCTTCTCAAGATATACTTGCTCCTGATGGGGATTTAACCCTTCAGATATAGCAACCAAAGTCCATACTTTGTTGGTGTACATGGATTCCATCTCAGATCACTAAGCATCCAGCCATTCTTACAGAGTCTCACTCCTGATGGCCAGCTCGAAACTAGTTGGGTCATTATCTCATGATGCAATCCTCGCTCCCACTGTCATAGAGAAACAGAAGTATCTCTCAGTTGGGTGAGGAACCCTACTAGATCGGCGGAGAGGCTGAGGTTCGTTGGTAACTATTGAATCCTTTGGTTCTACCAAATCATCAGCTGCAGTTTGTATAGCTGGAACATTTCCAGTTCCACATAACAGATCTTGCCTCGACCTTGTCCGGATTTTTCTTTTTAGACATAGGCTGGACAACCCCAAATCTTAACTAACTTAAGATATGGGCTCTTCCCTTTCAATATCACATATGAAGTGGTAGGCAACTGATTTGATTTAAACCCTATTCAATAGGTATGCAGCTTCTCAAGTGCATAACTCCCAAAAGAAATAGGTAACTCAGTAGTACTCATCATAGAGCACACCTTATCATATAGGGTGTGATTGCTCCGCCTCGATATACCATCGTGCTATGGTGTATACGGAGGAGTAATGCTGAAAGAGAATCTCATTCTCCATTAGAATAGTCCAGGATTTCCGTGCTAAAGTATTCTCCTCCCTGATCACATCAAAGGACATAATATTTATACCCGTATTTTGGTTCTCTACTTCTAACTTATATTCTGTGATTATCTCAAAAGTTTCGGACTTGTGTTTCAACAGGAATGTGTCTGAATCTTGAGAGATTATCAGAGAATGTAATGAAATACAAAGAACCGGTCTTGGCATATGTAGACCGGGGACCTACATACATCAACATGTATCATCCCAAGAGTTCACTAACTCTTTCTCTGTTTCCAGTAAACAAAGCTATGGTCATCTTATCTCTGTGACATGACTGGCAAGTTTCAGAAGATGTAAATTCAAAACAATTTAAATATGCATCTAAATGTAGCTTTAGCCAGTCGGGTCGCATTGATGTGACCTAGTCTACAATGCCTCAAGAAGGATTCGTTCATTTCTGAACTCTTCCTCTTGTGTGTGTTCCGTATACTAAGAACTGTAGTTTGATTTAGAACATCAATGCTTTTAGATAACGTGCCTGAACTGATCAACTTTTGATATAGGAAATGTTCAAAATATTATCCAACAATACAAAATTATATCCTTCTTTACTAATAAAGAGACTGATATGATTTTGTATATCAGGTTCGGTATCTAATAACATTCGTTCAGAATCAATGTATTCTAGTAATACAGGGTGACAGTGACCAACAGACTTGGCTGCAACACTTGCACCGTTTTCTGTCTCATGAAATTTATCACCCGTTCTCAGTTCTCTACCTTTCTGTAGCCCTATGTAACAGATTACATATCTGGGATCCTGATCCGGTATCAGATACCCAGGACGCAGAGGATACTGAGAAACAGTTATGTGTAACGAACACACCCGAAGATGATGCATCAACTGCAGGGTTCCTAGGCACTGTAGTGAGGTCTCCCAAGCCATCAACCATGGCAATTTCAAAAATTATGGTGCCTACAAACCCTAAAGTACGGATCGATAACTAGATGTCTAGGCGAACAAGAACTAGTTAACAATTAACTACTGAGAATACGGAAATACAACCTTTGTAGATCCGGTCCTCCACCTCCACGGCTCCGCAACGGGGTCGTCTCCGCTGTCCAAATCAAATCTGGGCTCTAAGATCGGCTTCGTCGGAGAATGGGCAAGCTAGGTCGTCGATATCCATGCCGAAGATGATCTACGTCGAGGCATCGATGAATCAATCTCCACCTTCACCAAACCCTAAAATCTTGTGAAGGAAACACACTCTACTACTTGGCAAGAGGTAAAGGATGAAGAAATAGGAAGTGGGTTAACTTTAGAATTGGATTTCTCACTCATATCCAACAATCACCATTGATGGACTTCAAGCTTCTTCACTTGAAGCATGAAGAAGAAGAAGAAAAACATTATGATAAGTTAATAGAAAATGAAAAGAAAATGAATTCTTATCATAATTTTAACTAGAGTTAAGTGTAGAGAATGAATCATGGTTAGTGGGAATGGTTAGGGTTAAGGATGAGATAAGTATGGTTGACTTGAACAAAGCTTCATGAAGCTTCAACTAAAGAACAAAAGAAGCCACCATTATTTTCTCATTTTCATTTATTCATTTATCAAAAATAAAAAGGATAAATAAATAGATAAATGAATAACAAATAGGAAACCCTAAACTATTTCATTAACCAAGGTTTAATCTTTACACTTGAACCCTAGCATGACATGTATCATCAAACATGATACAAGCAAGTGCACAAAAGTATATCGCATATACAATGCGCACATCCGAGTGAGAAAATCCGTCTAAAGTGAACCGATACTAGTTAATGCAAAGTAATATATCAAATATATAATTATACATTAAATCATTAAATCAACACTTGATTCAATGATCCGGTCATGCGCACATAACCGACTGGTATCTAATATATCGGCTTATCGAATCAACACTTGAATCGATAACTAGGTTATATCGCATACAACCATTCGATATATTTATCGCGAGAATAGAATACAGTATCGCATACAGTATTATTCTCGGTCCCGCACATATCTCATATGCGCTCCTATTTCGTTTCGCTTGAACCAGGAAACCTCTGTGTAGGACTCTAAAGACTCGTCAAAACACCGGCAGCGGATGATGATCATATCAAATATCCACAAGCCGCAAGCGGTCTGCTAAACGTAACGGCCACCCGGATATTGAGCGATCTGAAGATCGACGAGCAAGCCCGCTCACACTCCAGTGAATCCGACCAGTAACACTACCGTACAGTCCGGTCTGATCGTCTGATATGTCGCATATCTCGCCTAGGGGTGGTATACGTCAGACCCCAATAGCTCAATAAGTCGTGTCGATATGAGGTCTATAACTGTTCGAGAAACTACTGGTAACACTTACCAGTAAATCTCAGCAACCCTGGCCAGGGATTTCCTGTTATAGCCAATCGAACACAGCGCAACATCAACCCCCATATACCGGGAGAGACGAATCCCCTCCTATCGCTCATTGCCTCCATGTGACTCGGGACTGTACCCAAAAACCACCGTTTTGCACGCCCTCTTGGACGTGGTAAGATGGAAATCAAAGCACAGTGGGAACCACACAAGACTCTATGACGATCTCGGGTCAACAGACTACTCTGTACCAGTGTCACCAGAGAACTACCATCTGACATGAGGTATAATACCATCTGGGAGTTCTCGGCGAGTCCGTCCAGTGTACCCAGTCTCTACTGAGCACCCGTATATCTCCTCTGATGTCAAACACCGATGGATATGGGATCATCCATCGCCCATCTGTATGGGTCGAGAAGGTATACGCTAGTCTACTCTGGTATATCGATGCCCCGTCTCGATACACCCACGACTAGGGACTTTGAAGGATGTACTTATAGACTACCATGTCCCCACTAGTATGATCCGCATCATAGTCCAGGTAGTCAAGTACAGATCCTAAGGGCTTTACCAACATGTAACAGAGAGACAATCAGCATACACGTTAAGGTAAAGGGTAACCAGATAGCATACTATCATGTCGAGCAAGAAAGTCTTCCCTATATATGTCCCAGCATCCACTACAATATATATCCTATGTACAGTAATGGCCTCTAGGGCATACATATAACTAACAATCTCCCACTTGCACTAGGGCCATCTGTAGCAGTGGTTTGAAGTATCTCATACTCAACCATCCCATAAAAGTCTCTCTCTCTGGGAACAGGCCTTTGTGAGTGGATCCGCTGTGTTGTCCTCTGAGTCTACTCTCCTAACCTCGATCACCCTGGAGATCAACTATCTCCATGATCAGGCGATGCTGCCTTAGAATATGTCTGGATCACTGATGGGACCGTCGTTCCTTGGCATGAGCCACAACTCCATTGTCTCACAATGGTAGGAACGTAGTTCATCTCATGAACCATTATACATCCAAACAACCTCTTTGGTAGCATCTTAAGTAGCGATGTATCCTGCCTTTATCGTCTAGTATGTCACGGTATCTAGCTTGAAACTCTTCCAACATACCGTCCCTTTACTGAGGGTAAAGACAATGCCTGTGACTGACACTCAGTCGTCTTTATCACCCTGGAACAATTCCAGTGATTCTTCCCAGGATCGGTTGATACCGTCTCACTACAACTAGTGAGAATCCTAACATCCAATTAAATCTATCTCATAGATCCAAAATCCAGGATTTAGGAGGTATCACTTTGATCCTATATGGAGAATCATTGTGATAAGCGGAGATTGATCGAGCGTAGCATAAGAAACTCTTTTCTTATCAAGAGTATGTCATCCACGTACTCTACGAGGATCATCACCATACTCCCTACTACCTTTTTGTTTATACAAGGTTCATCTACCATTTTGATGATGTCAAACTCTTTGACTACTTCATCAAAACAGACGTTCCAACTCCGCGATGCCTGCTTTATCCTATAAAGCATCTTGCACACGTTTCCGCTGCTCCCACTGTCTACGAAGCCCTCTGGCTGTGTACTTACAGACGCACTCTTCTAAATCATCATTTAGAAAAGCAGTCAAGACACCCAACCACCAGATATCGTAGTCATGGTATGTAGCCGTGGTAAGTAGGATCTGGATGGACTTAAGCATAGATCCTTGAAAAGGTTTCATCATAATCCACGCCTGGTAAATGATGCAAACTTTTAACAAGTCTAGCTTTGAAAGTCTCAACTCTTCCATGTACACCAAGTAATCTTCTCAAGATATACTTGCTCCTGATGGGGATTTAACCCTTCAGATATAGCAACCAAAGTCCATACTTTGTTGGTGTATAAGGATTCCATCTCAGATCACTAAACATCCAGCCATTCTTACAGAGTCCCACTCCTGATGGCCAGCTCGAAACTAGTTGGGTCATCATCTCATGATGCAATCCTCGCTCCCACTGTCATAGAGAAACTGAAGTATCTCTCTGGTGGGTGAGGAACCCTACTACATCGGCGGAGAGGCTGAGGTTCGTTGGAATCTACTGAATCCTTTGGCTCTATCAAATCATCTGCTGTAGTTTGTATAGCTGGAACATTTCCAGTTCTACATAACAGACTTTGCCTCGAGCTTGTCCGGATTTTGCTTTTAGACATAGGCCGGACAACCCCAAATCTTAACTAACTTAAGACATGGGCTCTTCCCTTTCCATATCGCATATGAAGTGGTAGGTATTGATTTGATTCGAACCCTATTCAATAGGTATGCAACTTCTCAAGTGCATAACACCCAAAAGGAAAAAGGTAACTCAGTATTACTCATCATAGAGCACACCATATCAAATAGGGTGTATCTGCTCCGCCCCGATATACCATCGTGCTATGGTGTATGCGGAGGAGTAATGCCGAGAAAGAATTTCATTCTCCTTTAGAATAATCCAGGATTTTCGTGCTCAAGTATTCTCCTCCTTGATCATATCAAAGGACATAATACTTATACCCGTATTTTGGTTCTCTACTTCTAACTTATATTCTGTGAATATCTCAAAAGGTTCGGACTTGTGTTTCAGCAGGAACATATGACTGAATCTTGAGAGATTATCAGAGAATATAATGAAGTATAAAGAACCGATCTTGGCATGTGTAGACAGGGGAGCTTACATACATCAACATGTATCATCCCAAGAGTTTACTAACTCTTTCTCTGTTACCTATAAACAGAGCTGTGGTCATCTTATCTTTGTGACATGACTGGCGAGTTTCACAAGATGTAAGTTCAAACTAATTTAAATATACATCTTTATGTAACTCTAGCCAGTCGGGTCGCATTGATCTGACCTAGTCTACAATACCTCAAGAAGGATTCGTTCATTTCTGAACTCTTCCTCTTGTGTGTGTTCCATACACTAAGAACTGTAGTTTGATTTAGAACATCAACGCTTTTAGATAACGTGCCTGAACCGATCAACTTTTGATATAGGAAATGTTCAAAACATTATCCAGCAATACAAAATTATATCCTTTCTTTACTAATAAAGAGACTGATATGATTTTGTATATCAGGTTCGGTATCTAATAACATTCGTTCAGAATCAATGTATTGTAATACAGGGTGACAGGGACCAACAGACTTGGCTGCAACTCTTGCCCCGTTTTCTGCCTCATGAAACTTATCACCCGTTCTCAGTTCTCTACCTATCTGTAGCCCTATGTAACAGATTACATATCAGGGATCCTGATCTGGTATCACATACCCAGGACGTAGAGGATACAGAGAAACAGTTCTTTGTAATGAACACACCCGAAGATGATGCATCAGCATGCACTCTCTTCGTTTGGGCGGCACGGGAAATCTGGTATTCCCCAATTTCCTGCTCTGTCTTATAACAATTATAAGTTGGAGCGGGACCAACGTTCCCCAGCTCAGTATAACAAGTGGGTTCGGTCAATATTCCGTATTATTATCTTGATTAAGGCGTGATATGGTCGCTACCTGGAGAGAGAGAGAAGAAAACACTCAGCGTGCGCTCTGTCAAGAATAGATTGGTTATTATTTTATCTAATCAGGATGGCTCCCACTGCTTTTTATCAAATCTTCCTTCAAACCCTAAAAGGAAAGACTAGCCGGGATTAATTACACACTACAAGTTCGCCAATCTTTCAGCCAGGCCAGTGTCGGTACTTTGAGGGAGGTCCCCCGTGCTTTCGCACGAACCTAATTAATGTAAACCTCGTTTTCCCAGAGGCGTAACCCCGTTGACACCTTTCTAGACACCTACTTGATCGGCTAATTGTAATGTATAAAACTCTCCCAGGAGTAACACTTACTCGCAGCGGGTATCGGGATCCAACTATCTCATAGAAGGTATGCAATCTCATTGCAAATTTCAACACTTGAAATTCCCGATAATGTTTTGCCCCTAGCTCGCTATGACCTTGACGGAGGCCAAACTACCCATAGTCCGCTAGTCAAGTTCAACCCGTCATTTCCTGATTGAATTAAACCCACCCGCACGACCCTTGACGGAGGCCAAACAACGCCGTACGAATACCCTAATCCAATCGCATCATATGCTAGCAGATAAGCACTAGTTAGCTACCGTACACTACGCCTTGACGGAGGCCAAACAACCGCAGCACGAATACTAACTAGTACGTATCTGAAATGACGGAGGGCTACGACAGGTTTTTCTGAAAACCTATTGCGTAATGAACTTGATATCGTTGTAGGATCGAATGAATTTTGAAATGGAGTGTTTTTGAGGCTTTTCTAGTTTTGCTAAAGGAGTCACTCCCGGTGAAGGGATCGTCGGTCCTTTCCTCGTCGAATGAGGTGCGGGATATATCACATATATCGCTGTGCAAAGCAAAAACTCTTAAAAGCAATCAAAAGACAAACCGAAGGTTGTAGCATCTGCCAGTTATTGCTAAAGGAGTCACTCCCGGTGAAGGGATCTCGGTCCTTTCCTCGTCGAATGAGGTGCAGGATATATCACATATACCGCTATGCAAAGCAGGAACTGTAGCTACCTGTTTTTATTTTGAAATTCGATTCTACAACATCTTTAGGTTTCTTTTATTTCATTAATCACATTAATGAAGTCCCATCATTTATGTACCTAAACATCACAGATAGATATGACGTACACTTATGCCATCCGCATTCGCCTCGATGTCCCCTCGTGCATCGTTAGGTTAGGTAACTAACGACAGAGCAGGACAGGGCTAGCGCGGGTGTAAAACATATGTAACGTCTATATAATATATCATATATACTATATACTATATCCATCACAGAAACATCACATGATCTCATCACAGATATCGCAGCAGAAGAAACATATGAAATATTGGATATACTAGGACGTCCGTGTTTTCAATACGAGCCAGTATAAAACACGGATTCCACGGTCGTGATGAATAGCCAATCCCACACCCCTAGACCCCTACGAGAGCGGCAAGCAACCCTGCCAATTCTAGGGTTTAGGAGACCCGGACTCGACTCCTCGAGTTGGTCTCCCACTGGACCCCAGAACCCGGTTACTTGTGCTCCCCTCCTTGGGTCTATCCTAGTGCAGAAAAGTAAATAATATACAACAGGTGACAACTCCCGCAACCTGGAAGCGCCCCAATAAAAGAATATTACATACAAGTTTTTACATGAATGAAAATGAAAAACACTCATCTCACATAAAAACCCCCGGCTATTCAAACACGACGATCCAATATAACATATCCAGCAACACATAACATCACATGTCATCAACGTAAGTAAATATGTCCATCCCAATTGTCGTTGACATATAGCAACGAAACCGGCGATATCACATATTACACTTACGGTCACAGAAAAGAAAGTGTAAAACTACAACAGTTGGAATCCGCAACCACCTCAGACATCGCATGCCTGACCAAATGAATTACTTAGACATCGCATGCCTAACAATTATAAACCCCGCATTTTAGTCTCAAAATCGAAAACTCTTTTCAATATCAAGTCGGGCAATTCAACAAGATTCCCGACACCCTGATCGAATGCTCGTCGCAAACTTCAGTAGACGGCTGCACCCCCGATACCGGCGACGAAGTGCACCAAGGCGGAACACCGCTACCGCGAGCACCCGGACGGATGCTTTCGACGACGGGGTTCTCCTACAGTCACTTGGTCGGGGCTATGGAGTGAGGCTGTCTATTAAGTTTACCCGGCGAGTATCCGCGTACGCTACGTGATTGCGACGGACTTTTGATCACATCAAAATTCCGTGGCAACCGATCAAGTGAGACTAAATTGCTACGTTTATAACATTCATTTAGTTATCATATAACTCATTGTGAATTCCAATTATTGTATCCCATTCCGGATAAACAGAAAATGTTAAACTTTTCGATTGAACAATCGAACACCCAAGTTTTCCCGAAACTGATCAACACATGAAACAAGTCTAACAACATTCCGTTCGTACCTCAGTACCAACGATCCAGCCGTAGAAGGGTCAAGCCAACGCCTCACATGTGGCACGCCGTACTGCCCCAAACCCGAAGGTTCAAAGGGCAGTTCAAGACGGTCACATAATCGAGTTAAGGTTTGTGTCTTCTAGAGGGACCATCGCGTTACTTGCACTACTTAGAACGTCGTTAAACTACGGAAAAATCCAACACTTGGAAATTTCCCGACAGGGGAAAAGTTGGGTATTTATATCCGGTCGAACTTTTTAACATATTCTAAAATTTATCCGGAAAGCCACACAGACAAAATTTGATATCCCGATCGAAATTCCGAATTCCCAAATCAACTCAGAAAAATCAACTCTTGAAAATATATTAAAAATATCCAGGAATACCAGAACAGTACCATAGGAATTACTGTAGAAGACAAGTGTCACAAGACGACAAAATGGCCGCGCTTGCGCCGCACAAGCCAAGCTCGTGCCGCGGAAGCGCGGCGCACTGTAGGAATTGTGTGCACGAATTTTACAGTATTTCTTAGAATTGCCTGCTGATGTTTCTGAATATTTTTAATGTTGAAAAATCCCAGAATTTAAAAATTGTACAGAGAGCAATATTGGTTCGGGGTTTCGGGTTCGTTCGGACTTCAATTTCCGTCTGGACTTCGCCTAAGGCTCTAGCTAGGCTCTGATACCACTGCAGGGTTCCTAGGCACTGTAGTGAGGTCTCCCAAGCCATCAACCATGGCAATTTCAAAAATTATGGTGCCTACAAACCCTAAAGTACGGATCGATAACTAGATGTCTAGGCGAACAAGAACTAGTTAACAATTAACTACTGAGAATACGGAAATACAACCTTTGTAGATCCGGTCCTCCACCTCCACGGCTCCGCAACGGGGTCGTCTCCGCTGTCCAAATCAAATCTGGGCTCTAAGATCGGCTTCGTCGGAGAATGGGCAAGCTAGGTCGTCGATGTCCATGCCGAAGATGATCTACGTCGAGGCATCGATGAATCAATCTCCACCTTCACCAAACCCTAAAATCTTGTGAAGGAAACACACTCTACTACTTGGCAAGAGGTAAAGGATGAAGAAATAGGAAGTGGGTTAACTTTAGAATTGGATTTCTCACTCATATCCAACAATCACCATTGATGGACTTCAAGCTTCTTCACTTGAAGCATGAAGAAGAAGAAGAAAAACATTATGATAAGTTAATAGAAAATGAAAAGAAAATGAATTCTTATCATAATTTTAACTAGAGTTAAGTGTAGAGAATGAATCATGGTTAGTGGGAATGGTTAGGGTTAAGGATGAGATAAGTATGGTTGACTTGAACAAAGCTTCATGAAGCTTCAACTAAAGAACAAAAGAAGCCACCATTCTTTTCTCATTTTCATTTATTCATTTATCAAAAATAAAAAGGATAAATAAATAGATAAATGAATAACAAATAGGAAACCCTAAACTATTTCATTAACCAAGGTTTAATCTTTACACTTGAACCCTAGCATGACATGTATCATCAAACATGATACAAGCAAGTGCACAAAAGTATATCGCATATACAATGCGCACATCCGAGTGAGAAAATCCGTCTAAAGTGAACCGATACTAGTTAATGCAAAGTAATATATCAAATATATAATTATACATTAAATCATTAAATCAACACTTGATTCAATGATCCGGTCATGCGCACATAACCGACTGGTATCTAATATATCGGCTTATCGAATCAACACTTGAATCGATAACTAGGTTATATCGCATACAACCATTCGATATATTTATCGCGAGAATAGAATACAGTATCGCATACAGTATTATTCTCGGTCCCGCACATATCTCATATGCGCTCCTATTTCGTTTCGCTTGAACCAGGAAACCTCTGTGTAGGACTCTAAAGACTCGTCAATACGCCGGCAGCGGATGATGATCATATCAAATATCCACAAGCCGCAAGCGGTCTGCTAAACGTAACGGCCACCCGGGTATTGAGCGATCTGAAGATCGACGAGCAAGCCCGCTCACACTCCAGTGAATCCGACCAGTAACACTACCGTACAGTCCGGTCTGATCGTCTGATATGTCGCATATCTCGCCTAGGGGTGGTATACGTCAAACCCCAATAGCTCAATAAGTCGTGTCGATATGAGGTCTATAACTGTTCGAGAAACTACTGGTAACACTTACCAGTAAATCTCAGCAACCCTGGCCAGGGATTTCCTGTTATAGCCAATCGAACACAGCGCAACATCAACCCCCATATACCGGGAGAGATGAATCCCCTCCTATCGCTCATTGCCTCCATGTGACTCGGGACTGTACCCAAAAACCACCGTTTTGCACGCCCTCTTGGACGTGGTAAGATGGAAATCAAAGCACAGTGGGAACCACACAAGACTCTATGACGATCTCGGGTCAACAGACTACTCTGTACCAGTGTCACCAGAGAACTGCCATCTGACGTGAGGTATAATACCATCTGGGAGTTCTCGGCGAGTCCGTCCAGTGTACCCAGTCTCTACTGAGCACCCGTATATCTCCTCTGATGTCAAACACCGATGGATATGGGATCATCCATCGCCCATCTGTATGGGTCGAGAAGGTATACGCTAGTCTACTCTGGTATATCGATGCCCCGTCTCGATACACCCACGACTAGGGACTTTGAAGGATGTACTTATAGACTACCATGTCCCCACTAGTATGATCCGCATCATAGTCCAGGTAGTCAAGTACAGATCCTAAGGGCTTTACCAACATGTAACAGAGAGACAATCAGCATACACGTTAAGGTAAAGGGTAACCAGATAGCATACTATCATGTCGAGCAAGAAAGTCCTCCCTATATATGTCCCAGCATCCACTACAATATACATCCTATGTACAGTAATGGCCTCTAGGGCATACATATAACTAACATCAACATGCACTTTCTTCGTTTGGGCGGCACGGAAAATCTGGTATTCCCCAATTTCTTGCTCTGTCTTATAACATTTATAAGTTGGAGCGGGACCAACGTTCCCCGGCTCAGTATAACAAGCGGATTCGGTCAATACATCCGTATTATTATCTTGATTAAGGCATGACATGGTCGCTACCAGGAGAGAGAGAGAGAAGAAAACACTCTGCGTGCGCTCTTGCAAGATCAGATTGGTTATTATTTTATCTAATCAGGATGGCTCCCACTGTTTTAATCAAATCTTCCTTCAAACCCTAAAAGGAAAGACTAGCCGGGATTAATTACAAGCTATAAGTTCGCCAATCTTTCAGCCAGGCCAGTGTCGGTACTTTGAGGGAGGTGCCCCGTACTTTCGCACGGACCTAATTAATGTAAACCTCGTTTTCCCAGAGGCGTAACCCCGTTCACACCTTTCTAGACACCTACTTGATCGGCTAATTGTAATGTGTAAAACTCTCCCAGGAGTAACAATTACTCGCAGTGGGTATCGAGATCCAACTATCTCATAGAAGGTATGCAATCTCATTGCAAATTTCAACACTTGAAATTCCCGATAATATTTTACCCCTAGCGTCCTATGACCTTGACGGAGGTCAACAAACCATAGGCTACTAGTTAAGTTCAACCGGTCATTTCTTGATCGAATTAAACCTACCCGCACGACCCTTGACGGAGGTCAACAAGGCCTCACGACTACCCTAATCCAATCTGCATCATATGCATAAGCAGATAAATACTAGTTAGCTACCGCACACTACGCCTTGACGGAGGTCAATAAACGTAGCACGAATACTAAGTAGGACTTATCTGAAATGACGGAGGGCTACGACAGGTTTTTCTGAAAACCTATTGCGTAATGAACTTGATATCGTTGCAGAATCAAATGATTTTAAAATGGAGTGTTTTTTAGGATTTTGCTAGTTTCGCTAAAGAGGTCACTCCCGGTGAAGGGATCGTCGGCTCTTTCCTCGTCGAATGAGGTGCAGGATATATCATATACATCACTGTGCAAAGCAAGAACTAGAGAAGCAATCAAAAGACAAACCGAGGGTTGTAGCATCTGCCAGTTATTGCTAAAGGAGTCACTCCCGGTGAAGGGATCTCGGTCCTTTCTTTATCGAATAAGGTGCAAGATGTTCTACAAGGAACACCGCGATGCAAAGCAACCCCTATAGCTACCTATTTTTGAAAATTCGATTCCACAATATCTTTTAGGTTTCTTTTCTTTCATTAATCACATTAATGAAGTCCCATCATTTAAGTTACCTAAACATCACAGATAAATACGACGTACACTTATGCCATCCGTATTCGCCTCGATGTCCCCTCGTGCACCGTTAGATTAGGTAACTAACGGCAGAGCGGGACAGGGCTAGCACGGGTGTAAAACATAAGTAACGTCTATAAAATATATCATATATACTATATACAATATCTATCTGAACATATCACATGATCATATCACAGATAATGCAGCAGAAAATATCATATGAAATATTGGATATACTAGGACGTCCGTGTTTTTAATACGAGCCAGTATAAAATAAGGATTCCACGGTCGCGATGAATAGCCAAACCCACACCCCTAGACCCCTACGAGAGCGGCAAGCAACCTTACCAATTCTAGAGTTAGGAGACCCGGACTCGACTTCTCGAGTTGATCTCCCACTGGACTCCAGAACCCGGTTACTTATGCCCTCCTCCTTGGGTCTATCCTAGTGCGGAAAAGTAAATAATATACAAAAGGTGACATCTTCTGCAACCTGGAAGTGCCCCAATAAAAGAATATTACATACAAGTTTTTACATGAATGAAAATGAAAAACACTCATCTCACATAAAAAAAACCCGGCTATTCAAACACGACGATCCAATATAACATATCCAGCAACACATAACATCACATGTCATCAACGTAAGTAAATATGCGCATCCCAATCGTCGTTGACATATAGCAACGAAACCGGCGATATCACATATTACACTTACGGTCGCAGAAAAGAAAGTGTAAAACTACAACAGGTGGAATCCGCAAACTTTCTTAGACATCGCATGCCTAACCATCTGAATTCCTTAGACATCACATGCCTAACAATTATAAACCCCGCATTTTAGTCTCATTATCGAAAACACTTTTCAATATCAAGTCGGGCAATTCAACAGGATTCCCGATATTCTGATCGAATGCTCATCGCAAACTTTAGTAGACGGCCGCACCCCCGATGCCGTCGACGAAGTGTACTAAGGTGGAACACCCCTGCCGCGAGCACCCGAACGGATGCTTTCGGCGACAGGGTTCTCCTACAGTCACTTGGTCGGGGCTAAGGGGTGTAGCTGTCTATTAAGTTTACCGGCGAGTATCCGCGTACGCTACGTGATTGCGACGGACTTTTGATCACATCAAAATCCCGTGGCAACCGATCAATTGAGACTAAAGTGCTATGTTTATAACATTCATATTAGTTATCTCATAACTACTTGTGAATTCCAAATATTGTATCATATTCCGGATAAATAGAAAATGTTAAACTTTCCGATCGAACAATCAAACACCCAAGTTTTCCCGAAACAGCTCAACACATGAAATAAGTTTAAAAACATCCACTTCATTCCTCAGTACCAATGATTTAGCCGTGGAAGGGTCAAGCCAATGCCTCAGATGTGGCATGCCGTACTGCCCCAAACCCTAAGGTTCAAAGGGCAGTTCAAGACGGTCACATAATCGAGTTAAGGTTTGTTGTCTTCTAGAGGGACCATCGCGTTACTTGCACTACTTAGAACGTCATTAAACTACGGAAAAATCCAACAATTGGAAATTTCCCGGCAGGGGAAAAAGTGGGTATTTATATACGGTCAAACTTTTTAACATGTTCTAAAATTATCAGGAAAAACACATAGACGCGGTTAAAGTTTCCGATCGAATCATCAAATCCCCAAAAGACCCCAGATTACTCAACTCTTGAGTGAAGATTAAAATTACCCAGAAAACACAGGAATGCAATAGAAACATTACTGTGCAAAGTATGGTCAACGAAGCAACATTTTGGCCGTGGAACAGCCGCGCCACGTGGGGTACGGCCGCGGTTCCGCGGCGCTTTGATGGAATTAAGACCTCGTTTTGCACAGTAATTCTTATAAAACCCTGCTTATTTTTCTGCATATTTTTAATTAGGAAAAATGCACAGTTTTGAAAAATGTACAGAGAAGGGGTCGGATTAGGGTTTCGTGTTTCGATCGGACCTAAAACATCGTCTACACTTTGCCTAAAGCTCTAGCTAGGCTCTGATACCACTGTAGGGTTCCAAGGCACACTCAAGAGGTTCTACAAGGTATCAACCATACCAAATTCTAAAATTTAGGTTCCGAGAAACCCTAATATAGATCGTTAACTAGAAATTAGGCGAAACAACAAGCTACTAAACTGCTTTAGTGCTAAGTGAAAGGGACTACAACCTTTGTAGATCCGGTCCACCACTTCTCTACCTCCGTGTTGACGTCCCTCCGCTGCGATCATCGGAATCCCGGACTCTAGCGTCGGTTTCATCGGAGAAATGGGCGGGCTAGGTCGTTGACTTCGATGCCAAAGATGATCTACGTCGAGGCGACTCAAACTCAAGCTCCATCTTCACTTGGTCATCAACCTTGTAAAGAAAACACCCTATACAACATGACAAGTGGTAGAGGATGAAGAAATAGGAAGTGGGTTCACTTTGGATTTGGATTTCTCACTTTGATTCATCACTTGAAAATTTCTAGCAAAGGTTTTCTTTCTTCATCAAGAAGAAGAAAAAGAAAGAAATGAAAAATGAATGAATTAATAAAATAGAAAATCAAGTGATGCCTTATCATATTGCAACCATGGGTGAAGATAACTCATGTATAGAGCAAACCCTAGTTTAGGTAATGGTTAGGTTAAGGAAAGAAACAAAATGGTCAAAGCTTTCAAAGCTTCATGAAGTTTCAAGAATGAAACAAAATTAGCCACCATTTTATTCTTGCCTAAATAAATAAGTAAAGAAATAAATAAGGTAATGGAAACCCTAACCATTAACCAAACATGGTTTAAAGTAATCACACACCCAAGTTTGCATGTATCATCAAACATGATACAATCTAGTGCACAAACATATATCATATATACAATGTGTATAATCAAGTGAGAAAATAATCTTAAGTGAACCAATACTAGTTAATGTAAAGTAATATATCAAATATATAATTATACATTAAATCATTAAATCAACACTTGATTCAATGATCCGGTCATACTGCATATAACCGACTAATATCAAGTGTATCAATGTATCGAATCAACATTTGATTCGGTAACCCAGCTATATCACATATAACCGACCAATGATACAAATCGCGAGAATAGAATACAGTATCACATACTGGTATTATTCTCGGTCCCGCACATATCTCATATGCGCTCCTATTTCGTTTCGCTTGAGACAGGAAATCTCTATGTAGGACTCTAAAGACTCGTCAATACGCCGGTAGCAGGTGATGATCATATCAAACACCCACAAGCCGCAAGCGGTCTGCTAAACGTAACGGCCACCCGGTATTGAGCGATCAGAAGATCAACGAGCAAGCCCGCTCACACTCCTGTGAATCCGACCAGTAACACTTACCGTACAGTCCGATCTCGTCGTCTAATATGTCGTATATCTTGCCTAGGGGTGGTAAACGTCAGACCCCAATAGCTCGATAAGTCGTGTCGATATAAGGTCTATAACAGTTCGAGAAACTACTGGTAACACTTACTAGTAAATCTCAGCAACCCTGGCCAGGGATTTCCGGTAATAGCCAATCGAACACAGCGCAACATCAAATCCCTATACCGGGAGAGACGAATCCCCTCCTATCGCTCATTGCCTCCATGTGATTCGGGACTGTACCCAAAAACCACCATTTTGCACGCCCTCTTGGACGTGGTAAGGTGGAAATCAAAGCACAGTGGGAATCACACAAGACTCTATGACGATCTCGGGTCTACAGACTAACCTGTACCAGTGTCACCAGAGAACTGCCATCTGACGTAAGGTATAATACCATCTGGGAGTTCTCGGCGAGTCCGTCCAGTGTACCCAGTCTCCACTGAGCACCCGTACATCATCTCTGATGTCAAACACCAATGGATATGGGATCATCCATCGCCCATCTGTATGAGTCGAGAAGGTATACGCTAGTCTACTCTGGTATATCGATGCCCCATCTCGATACACCCACGACTAGGGACCTTGAAGGATGTACTTATGGACTACCATGTCCCCACTAGTATGATCCGCATCATAGTCCAGGTAGTCAAGTACACATCCTAAGGGCTTTACCAACATGTAACAGAGAGACAATCAGTGTACACGTTTAGGTAAAGAGCAACCAGATAGCATACTATCATATCGACCAAGAAAGTCCTCCCTATATATGTCCAAGCATCTACTACAATATACATCCTATGTATAGTAATGGACTCTAGGGCATACATATAACTAACATAACGTGTGTCCAGCAACGACACACTAAAATTATGATAAAACCTGAGTTCCCAGTATCGACACTCGAAAATATCATGAAAACCGTGTCCAACAGCGACACATCATCCTCGGATCTCGGGCTCCGTCTGTCCGGATCGGCCCATATCATCTGATCTCACGACTATGGCCGGTATCCTCTGGATATACGCCGCGCCAAACTATCACCGGTCAGTAGTGCTCCCCTACCAGGCTCAACGTCTCTCTATATGATCTTCTTGCCCCGGGGTACCGCACCGGGTCCACCATGTACCCGCAGACGGTATCTTATCGCTCCTCGAAACGGGTATACATATATTCTCATAACCGATAAATCTCATAGTGGACGCCACACATCATATCATGAGAAACTACATTTTTCTTTTAAAATGATCAAAAGTTTTTAAATTCACATGTGGTTTCCCAAATCCAGAAATCTCATGAAAAACCGAAATCTCATAATCATGAGTCAATAATGAGATAATGAATACCGGCATAAAGCGAATCTATAGTGCATAACTAGAACATATATATAAATGCATGTGGCATCTAAGTAAGAAATGCAATGTCTAAACTAGCATGTGAGATCATGAATGCTAAACAATACAAATAAGCTACAATTTATCAGGTTATATGAATGAAGTAACGGTTCCCTAATGTGTACGTGGCATGGCAATTACCGATGATGATGTGTGTGAGCCGGCAAGAAAGTGTACGTGCAACATACGCATCATCGGTAATGGTGCATGTGTCCTAGCAGACGAGATCATAACAGCTAATGGAAACACAAGTATATGTACAATGCAATGATAATAACATGGGCATAGCAGAAAGTAAACAGTAAACACAACTAATAAAGTATATATATATAAGAGCCATACGATTACCCTATTTAAAATAGCACGAATCTTTGTTTTTAGAAAAGTAGGATCTACGGTGTGTATTTTTGAGAAAAAAGATATCTTTTGAAAATCCGTTGCGTCCCTTGGTTTATCCTTTGAAAATGCATACGATTCGTTAGTTTGAAAATAGGTATGACTTTAATTCTATTCAAACATCTACTTAAGTGACTAAGAGACTAAACTAAAAACCGAGTCGAAAGTGATTAGAAATCTATACCACTACCAAGTCGATATATCTAGTAGTCGGTGATCCAGCCTCATAGCATCCCGTACGGTATAGTCCATCGTACGGCATTCTCAAGTCAAGAGTGCGGATCAATCAACATATATATTTCTCGTACGGTAAAATCCATCGTACGACATCCTCAAATTGAGGGTACGGGTCAAATGTCATATATATCATAATTCGTACGGTATCATCCGTCGTACTATATTATAAATAAGGGTACAGATCTACGGTCACGTACATTATATTATCTCATCAAAACACATGTTATCGCATGTTATGTATATAACGCCCTTGATCCTTCAATAAATCACATCATATACGATGTTTCAACTCAATCATATATTATAATCTCTTGACTTCATGTCCGGTTATATCGACTCACGACTAAGGAACTAAAACTAAGAGTAAACCTTCCAAATAGTACGCATATTCTAACCTAAGTCTCCTAGGATCCTACTTGCTAAGTATCCAAATCTCGCACTAACGCATATATAAGTATATAAGTATTCTATTTTACAGTTGCGGGAATGCTATACGCCATCCACCCGACTTCCCCCGTAGATAAACATCTACTCACCTACAATCCTCGCTTTGCAGAAGTCGATGATATCTTTCTCTCCCTTATCGTCCCGAAGTCCATGCGAAGGTTCCTACAGTTCAAGCACGTCGTAACATAAATAAGAATCCAACACGAAAACCGATACGGCATGTGGAGTGCACATAAGTTAGAACCTACGGCCTACGTATGCAAGAATAACCAACAACTCTTGACGTCGACGTACAAATGTCAACCAACTGAGTCAAAACCCAAATACCAAAACTCAAGTCATTAAAAGTCGTAAATGAAAACAACAATTTGGGAAAACACTTCTAGATTTTACCCTAGTTTGAATTAGGCAATTTTGCACATAGGATAGGTCAATTTAACAGATAAAGGAGCCATGGTCCAAGAACCAAACCCAGCACCCATGTCAAGGCTGCAATTTGCGGCCATATTGCTTTTATTTGTGGCCAGGGTGCAAAATTAGAGGCTCGGGTCTCTATAGTAGCTTCTAGGTGGCCTGCTTGTCTCACTGTATTTGCTAAATAATTTTCAGAGTCTCCGGGTAATAGCAGATCTCAATATTCCATCTCAAATCCCACAAAATCCAATATCCGTGAATTTCTAAGTTCAAGTTTTGGGGTTCTACACTCAGTTTAACTCATAATTCTATTACTAGAAGGGTTGTAGTCACTAACTAGACCTCAAATATACCTCCATAGTTCAAAACATCTCCTAAATCTCAACTTAGAATTTTCTAAGATTACTAATCTTCATTAGATTAACTTTGAAATACTATTGGAGGTTAGGAAAGCTAATTGCTTAACTAAAAATGTAGGATTTACCTCATGGAGCAACTTAAGAAAAACCCTAGATGATCCAAAGTGTTCAAAGCTTCAACTTGATCCTACAACGGGGTTTGTAGTGAGCTTGCGATCATTTTTTGTGAAGGTGGCATGGTATTTTGGTGGAGATTTGTGGGTGTTTGAGGGTGGTAGAGAAGGTGATGGAGGATGTAGGAGGAGGAGAAGAAGAAATGAAGAAGAGAATGAGGAGGTGAAGAAAATAAAAAGATGAAGGAAGGCTAAAGAAAGATGTGGAACCTTCTCACTCTCTCTCTCTCCCCCTCTCTCCCATGCTTCCATGTCCCTACGCTCACTCTCTCATCTTTTCTTTTCTTTTCTTTTCTTTTTCTCTTTTCAAAACAAAACAACAAATAAAACATACAACACAAATGAAGCCATGGTTCAAAAATATGTAACAAGTGTTGCAAACATGACATGTTGCATTTCATAAACAAGATTAATGCATAATTAGTGAAATATTAATCAAGTTTAACATTAACTTGTATTCAATTAATTTTATAATAATTTATAAAATGTCCAAATCTACTGAACACTTTCAAAATCAATAATTCATATAAATTTTCCAGTTATTTTTCAAAACTATTAAGTATATAATCATACTACTTCATTAAAACCAATTTCTATACCTTTATAATATTCACAAAATTTATTATTTTATTTATTTAAATTCCAGAAATAATATTTTATTTTTCTGAAATGTTACAATTCTGCTGTGCTGCTATTATTCATGCCTGAGACGAATGCTATATATTTATATATGATATAAATAAACACTATTTATGTTTTGCATCCACGCTAGCCCTGTCCTCGCTCAGCCGTTAGTTAAGTAACCGAACGGTGCATGACGGGACATCGTGGCGAATGCGGATGGCATAAGTATACGTTCTATTTTCGTTTCTTCTGGTGTGAATAGGTTATAAATGATGGGACTGTTGACCGCCGAAAGACGCGACCTGGATGTTGGGACGTCTGGCCTGAATTTTGGGGGCAGATGCTATTTGGTTTTATCCGTCCATCTCTCCGAAGATGCCAAGGTTATTTATGGCACCGTGCATCGAAGGTTTGGACGGATGCGACCGTTGTAGCAGACTTCGTCAGATTCCCCCTCATTGTGAGGGGGTTTTGATTGTGGGGACGCTCTTCCCTGCAAGCGCAAGCCCCTGCAGTTAATTACGTTACCGCATCGCGGTAACCACGTTCTCCTGCTCTAGAAGGTCACTTCGTGTCGTGTGTGTTTGTTTTATTTTTTGGTTGCCCATGGATTGTACACGGAGACTAATTTATGTTCTCGCCTGTAAGGCGGGGATTAGTCCAAATCCGTATTTTCTTAGATTTGGGTTTGTTTGATTTTAAGGATCGTTAACCTCGTTTGAAATTAAGATCAACTTAAATGTTTGCTGAGAATAAGTTAATCTAATTTTTAGACTAAGATCTACTCAACGGGATTTTGGGATCATTTAGATCCAACGAAAGAGTATTTGGTCTCTATCGTCTTAGTTTAGGGACGTTGCGGTCCATTGGGTTTAAGGACATCGTAGTCCATGAGTTTATGGATCTCATAGTCCGTAAGGTTTAAAGACATCGTAGTCTGTGTGGTTTAAAGACATCATAGTCTGGTTTAAAGACATCGTAGTCTGAAAGGTTTCAAGACATCATAGTCTGGTTTAAAGACATCATAGTCTGGTTTAAAGATATCGCAGTCTGTAAGCTTTAAATGCATCATAGTCTGGTTTAAAGACATCATAGTCTGTATGGTTTAAAGACATCATAGTCGGTAAGGTTTAAAGACATCGTAGTCTGGTTTAAAGACATCGTAGTCTGGTTTAAAGACATTATAGTCTGTATGGTTTAAAGACATCATAGTCTGTAAGGTTAAAAGACATCATAGTCTGTGGTATTTTTAGTTTCATAGTTTGGGGATGCACCAAAAGTTATTGGTTATTGGGACCCTACATCTCTCTAAAGACGTTGAAGAATTACAACGACATGTATCAGAGATATGAAGAGATGTACTCTTAAACCAATGTTGGTTGAGAGATCTATAGTCAGGTTTGGGACTAAGACCAATTAAAAATATTGTGAGCACATGGGCTCAGTTAATCTGAATTGGGGGACTTGTGGCCAACTTGGGCTCAGTCCACTCAACTTTGAATAAAATGTTGAACATTTGTTTGGGCTCAGTCCCTTTTTATCCAACAATGCTGAGCATTGATTTGGATTCTGACACCACTTTCTTTTTTGTTTTTTTATGAGTGTTGAACACTCTTCATGGCGCTGGGCTTTTCTTGAGGAATGCAGAGCGCTCTGTTGGGTTTACCTAGCACCTCATCTAGGGTTTGGAAGCATCACATATGCCACAATCAAAATTTTAAAGGTGCTAAGTGAATTTGACAAGAATCATAACTAGAAATTTAGGGTTTCATGCAACTAAGCATCACATGCAAATAAAAAACTATCACTAAGGGTAGAGATTACAACCTTTGTAGACCTCCCTTGGTGACTCCTTGGCACTATGAGAGTTTGGAACGGATCGATGGAAGCCTTCCTAGTCCACGAAGATCCATCCGAAGTCCCTTTGCCCAAAGCTCATTGCTTTACTTGATTTGTGAATGAAGTAGAGCAAACACCCTACACAAATGGGCTAGATGTGTATAGTAAGATGATGTGGTTTGTATTATATAATTAAAACCCTATCTTTTTATCAACCTCACTCAAGAGAAAAATCAAGAGAGGAAGAAGAAGATGATGGCTTAGCTTAAGCTCAAAGTATTTGTGATGATAAAATTGAGATGAGAAATGAATAATCAATATTATATCATTCTCACCTCAACCATGGTTTGTAATTATTTAGATATTTATCAATGAGTTAATAAAGCCAAAGGAACATTAACTCAAGGTTAAAAGGTAAGTCAAGTATGGTCCAAGATGATAAACATTAATCATGAGTAAATTATCCTTTCTTTTAATTCAAAATGATAAATATATATATATATATATATATATATATAATTACTATCATGTGAGTCTTGCATTGCCACCAAATGTGTATTAACAACCATGATACAATGTGTGTGTGTATGTGTCCATGCACATCATCATGTGCATACATGCATGCATGCAAAATAGAAAAGGGTTTAATTAAAGAATTAATCTAAAAGTCATTTGTTAAATCAACACTTAATTTAGCAAACCGGTCATATCACATACGACCTGACCAATAGAAAACGCCCGATTAATATACGGTATCATATAACCGTATTTAATTAGGTCCCTGCGCATATCTCATATGCACACCACATCCTTTTTGCCTGAGCTAAGAAACTCCTGTGTGGGACTCTAAGACTCGTCAATACACCGGCAGTAAGTGATGATCATATCAAACACCCACAAGCCGCAAGCGGTCAGCTAAACGTAACAGCCACCCGGGTATTGAGCGATCAGAAGAAAACCAGCGAAGCTGTCAAAACTCCCGTCGTGCCAACTGGAAACACTTACCATACAGTCCGGTCTCTTCGTCAAATATGTTGCATATCGAGTCCAGGGATGGTATCGTCGACCCCAATAACTCAATAAGTCATGCCGGTGTATGGCTCATAACAGATCGAGAAACTACTGATAACGCTTATCAGTAAATCTCAGCAGCCCTGGCCAGGGACTTCCTGTTATAGCCAATCGAGCATAGCACAACATCATCTCCCAATACCGGGAGAGACGAAACCCCTCCTATCGCTCATCGCCTCCATGTGCCTCGGGACTGTACCCAAAGTCCACCTGTTTGCACGACTCAGTAGAGCCGTGGTAGGGTGGATATCAAAGTATAGTGGGAGGACACACATGACTCTATGACGATCTTGGGTCTACAGACTAACCTGTACCAGTATCACCTGAGAACTGCTATCCGACGATAGATATAATACCAAATAGGAGTTCTCGGTGAGTCCGTTCAGTGTACCCAGTCTCCATTGAGCACCGCATACAATCTTTGGTGTCACCTCACCAGATAGATATGGGATCATCCATCGCCCATCATATGGGACAAGAATGGTATACGCTAGTCTACTCTGGACTATCGATGCCCTGTCTCGATACACCCATGACTAGGAACAGTTCAAGGATATGCTTATAAACTACACATGCCCCACTAGTATGATCCGCATCATAGTCACAGTAGTCAAGTAAATATCCTGAGGGCTTTATCAACATATGCAAATGAATAAAAGTATGATCAAATCAACATGCCAAGATAAAGTAAACCAGATAGCATACTATCATGTTGAGCAAGAAAGTCATCTATATTCATATATACATGTCCAAGCATCCACTATACATATAATGGCCTCTAGGGCATACATATATCTAAAAATCTCCCACTTGCACTAAGGCCAGTTATTGGCGTATCTCATACCCAATATCTCAAAAAGTCGCTTATGCTGCGGCTGTGGAAGGGCCTTGGTGAGTGGATCCGCTGTGTTATCCATTGTATCTACTCTCCGAATTTCGATCTCCTGGCAATCTACTATCTCCCGGATCTAATGATATCGCCTCAGGATGTGTCTAGACTTCTTATAGGACCTTGGTTCTTTGGCTAACGCCATAGCTCCATTATTATCATAATACAATGGTATTGGATCAACAATGGTTGGAACTACTCCTAGTTCCGCAATGAACTTCCTCATCCAGATGGCTTCCATGGCAGCATCATTTGTAACAATATACTCAGATTCCATCGTGGAGTCTGCAACGGTGTCCTGTTTGGAACTCTTCCAACTAACCGCCCCTCCATTGAGGGTAAATACAAACCCTGAGATAGATTTGCTGTCATCCTTATCACTTTGAAAGCTGCATTCGGTAAAGGCCTCCATCTGGAGATCCCCGTTACCATACACCAAGAACAATTCTTTAGTCCTTCGCAAGTACTTAAGAATGTTCTTCACTGCTATCCAATGTTTCTCCCCTGGGTTGGATTGATACCTGCTTACTACAGCTAGTGCATAAGCTACATCAGGGCGAGTACATAACATCGCATACATTATAGATCCTACGGCTGAAGCGTAGAGTATAACGCTCATGTGAGCTCTCTCTTCATCAGTCTTCGGACAGAAGTACTTGGAGAGGGTGATTCCATGACAAGCAGGCAAGGCACCATGCTTGGAATCCTCCATACTAAACCGTTTTAGGATGGTGTCTATGTACTTTGATTGGGATAATCCCAATAACCTATTGGATCTATCTCTATAGATCCTTATGCCCAAAATGTACGAGGCATCACCCAGGTCCTTCATAGAGAACCTTTATGATAAGAATAGTTTGACTGATTGTAGCATAGGAATATCATTTCCTATCAAGAGAATGTCATCTACGTACAATACGAGGAATGTGACAGTACTCCCTACAATCTTCTTATAAATGCATGGTCCATCTATATTTTTGAAAAAATCAAACTCTTTGATTGTATTATCAAAACAGATGTTCCAGCTCCGTGAGGCCTGCTTTAATCCATAAATGGATTTAAGCAATCTACATGCTTTCCTGCTGCTCCCACTGTCAATGAAGCCCTCTGGCTGATCCATAAAAACACATTCTTCTAAATCACCATTTAAAAATGCAGTTTTAACGTCCATCTGCCAGATTTCATAATCATAGTGAGCAGCAATAGAAAGTAGGATCCTAATGGATTTAAGCATTGCTACTGGAGAGAAAGTTTCATCATAGTCCAATCCTGGTCTTTGACGAAAACCTTTCGCTACAAACCTTGCTTTAAAGGTATCTACATGTCCATCTACACCAATCTTTCTTTTAAAGAACCATTTTCACCCAACGGGTTTTATCCCAGGAGATGCAACGTCCAAATTCCATACTTTGTTGGTGTACATGGACTCCATTTTGGATCTCATGGCTTCCAGCCACTTCACTGAGTCACTACTCGTGATAGCTTGCTGAAAACTAGTAGGGTCATCATCATCCATGATGCAATCTTCTCTATCACCATCAATGAGAAACCCATAGTATCTCTCTGGTGGGCGAGAAGTTCTACTAGATCTCCGGAGCGGCTGAGGTTCTTGAAGTTCTACTACAACATCAGTTTCAACCAATTCGTCCTGAGTAATTTGTGTCTCTAGAACCTCTTCTAGTTCTACCGCATTGCCTTCAGTACTGTCTGTAAAGATTTCATTTTCCAAAAATGTGGCATGCTGAGCGACAAATACCTTTTGTTCCTCCTTGTGGTAGAATAGATATCCATATGAATATTTTGGATGCCCCACAAATTTACACATGACCGATCGTGTCTCGGGTTTGT
This sequence comes from Agapanthus africanus, assembly GCA_030015575.1. Classification (NCBI taxonomy): domain Eukaryota; kingdom Viridiplantae; phylum Streptophyta; class Magnoliopsida; order Asparagales; family Amaryllidaceae; genus Agapanthus; species Agapanthus africanus. The sequence continues at coordinate 139,266,391 of JASDDO010000026.1, forward strand.
CTGGATTCTGTTTTTTAACAAAAGCCGGACAACCCCAAATCCTAACTCTTTTAAGAGATGGTCTTTTTCCACTCCATATCTCATATGGAGTGGTAGACACGGTCTTGGTTGGAACCCTGTTTAACGGATACATCGCTGTCTCCAATGCATGCCCCCAAAAGGAAAGCGGTAACTCAGCATCACACATCATGGATCGTACCATATCTAATAGGGTACGATTCCTCCGTTCTGACACACCATTGTGCTGTGGTGTGTAAGGAGGAGTGAGCTGAGAGAGAATTCCATTCTCTTTTAAGAAGTTTAAAAACTCTGTACTTAAATATTCTCCACCTCGATCTGATCGAAGTTTCTTGATGCTCAAGCCTATTTGTTTTTCTACTTCAAGTTTGTACTCCTTGAATTTCTCGAAAGCTTCGGATTTGTGCTTTATCAAAAACACGTGTCCGAATCTTGAGAAATCATCAGTAAAAGTGATGAAGTATGAAAAACCACCTCTAGCATGTGTAGACATTGGTCCGCATACATCACTATGTATGAGGCTTAAGAATTCCACAGCTCTTTCTCCGTGTCCAGTAAACGGAGTTTTGGTCATTTTACCTTTGATACAAGACTGGCAAGTCGCATAAGATTTATATTCAAAAGGATTTAAATATCCATCTTTATGTAGCTTGTTTAGTCTTGTTTCATTAATATGACCAAGTCTACAATGCCAAAGAAAAGCTTCATTTATATCTGATAACTTTCTTTTATTAGTATGTTGTATATTGAAAACTGTGTGCTGGTTCAGGACGTAAATACCGCTATTTAGTGTACCATACCCAATCAACTCTTGATTAAAGTTAATGTTCATAACATTATTTTGCAACACAAAATGATATCCTTCATTGTCCAACAAAGAAACGGATATTATATTACATAGCATACTAGGTACAAAATAACATGGGTTCAAAACCAAAATACAACCCGAAGGCAACCCAAGATGATACTCTCCTACGGATACAGCATATACATTGGAACTATTTCCAACCCGCAGAGTATGGTCACCTGTCTTCAAAACTCTACTGTTTCTCAATCCCTGCATACAATTGCAGATGTGAGAACCAGAACCGGTATCTAATAGCCAAGATGCAGAGTATGAAGAAAAACAGTTTTCAGTTACAAACACACCTGAAGTGGAATCATCAGCATGCTTCTTCTTCTTGAGATCAGCAAGATACACAGCACAGTTGCGTTTCCAATGTCCCGACTTGTGGCAGTAAAAACATTCTCCTTTCCCGCTTCCCGCAGCCCCGGATTTGTCTTTCCCCTTTGCATTTTTAACTCCACATTTCTGTTTGATGGACTTCTTCTTCTTCTTTCCCTTGGCCTTGGCTTTTGGGACTGAAGAGGAAGATGGCCCAGCAAGCAAAGCGGGATTCCTCGTTGTTTTCAACGTGCTCTCTGGACTTCTCAACATATTGAGAAATTCAGGCAATAATTTCTCCAAATCGTTCATACTGAAATTCACTATGAACGGAGCAAAGGCAGGGGGGAGAGACTGTAGAACAATATCCGTATATTTCTCATTATCCATTGTCCATCCCAGTTCATCAAGTATTTTTATAAGACCAATCATCTTCAAAACATGGTCTCTTACTGATGCACCAGGGGCCATTCGCATCTGAAACAGCTTTCGAGATGCCTCGTATCTCAAAGTACGAGATTGTTCTTCATACAAGTCCTTTGTGTGAAGAAAGATGGATTGCACATCCATATTCTCGTGTTGCTTCTGATGGACATTGTCCATAGAAGCAAGCGCGAGGCACTTGGCCGTGTTGCAGTCAATATCCCAAGTTTTTCGGATCTCCCTATCCGAGACAGATGATTCAGGTCCTGGGATGGGTGGGGCTTTGGTAGTGAGGACATATGATACTTTAATTTATGTGAGTGCAATATTCAAGTTCCTCAACCATTCTTTATAATTTGGTCATGTCAGTTTGTTTTTCTCTAGTAGAAGCTTAAGTCCCGTCATCGGTATCTGCCATTAGGAGAGAGAAAAGAATACACTCAGTGAAATGCTCTTGCAAAGATTTAGATTGATTATTATCTTACCTAATCGATGTCTCCCACTGCTTTTATCAAATTTTCTTTCAAAACCTGAAAAGAAAACTAGCCAGGATTAATTGCATTCTACAGTTTTGCTAACCGGTCAGCCAGGCCAGTGTCGGTACTTTGAGGGAGGTTCCCCGTGCTTTCGCACGGACCTAATTAAAATAAACCTCGTTTTCCCAGAGGTCAAACCCCGTTAACACCTTTCTAGACACCTACTGGATTAACTAATTGCAAAGTGCAAAACTCTCCTAGAAGTAACACTTACTCTCAGTGGGATCGGGATCCAACTATCATATAGATGGTATGCAATCTCATTGCAAATTTCAACTCTTGAAAATCCCGATATTGTTTTTACCCCTAGTTACTTATGACCTTGGCTATGGTCAACATATCATAAGTACTAGTCAAGTTCTACCCGTCATTTTGAGATTAACTAGACCTATCCATATGACCCTTGACTATGATCAACATAATCACATGTATGTCCTAACTGATCACATCATATGCTTTGTAGGAAGACATCACTTAGCTACCGTACAATGCGTCTTGACTATGATCAAAATACGCAGCACGAATACTAAGTACTCTGCTTCCTAAAATGACGGAGGGTTGCAGATGGTTTTTATGAAAACCTTTAACACTTTGAACTTGATCTCGTTGTAAAATCAAAACAGTTTAGAAAAGGAGTGGCTTAAGCTCCGCATCTTTTGAAACTTGCATTTTTCATAAAAAAGCCGAGTGGGTTTCAAATCTGATTCTACAACATCTTTTAGGTTTCTTTTACTTTACATTAATCACATTAATGTAATCCCATCATTTAAGTTCCTAAGTCATCACAGAAAAGAAACGAAAATAGAACGTACACTTATGCCATCCGCATTCGCCACAGTGTCCCGTTATACACCGTTAGGTTACTTAACTAACGGCATAGCGGGGCGGGACTAGTGCGAGTGTAAAACTTAAGCAACGTTTATTATATATCATATATATAATAATAATCTATTCGTCTCAGATACTAAGTAATCACATTACAAAATATCAACAGCAGAAGCACATATGAAAATAAAAGGATATCTAGGATGTCTGTATTTTGTATTTAGCCAACAATAGAAAATACGGATTCCACGGTCGTGATGAATAGCCAAGCCCACACCCCTAGACCCCTATGAGAGCAGCAAGTGATCCTGCCAATTCTAGAGTTTAGGAGACCCGGTCTCGACTCCTCGAGATGGCCTTCCACTAAACCCTGGAACCCGGTCACTTGTACTCCCCTCCTTGGGTATATCCTAATGTGGAAAAGTAAATAATATATAATGATGGAAACATCTTTCTCAACCCGGAAGTGCCTCAAATAAAAGAATATTACATACAAACGAATTATACATGAATGAAAATAAAACTCTCATCTCACATAAAAACCCCGGCTATTCATTCGCGGCAATCCTGCAAATCATATCTCAGCAACACATAATATCTCATATCATCAACGTAAGTAAGTATGCATATTCCGATTGTCGTTGATGTATAGCAACAAAAACGGCGATACACCATATACTACACTTATAGTCGCAGAAAAGAAAATAAAAAACTACAACATTTGGAATCCACAATCACTTTAGACATCGTAAATCCGAAATATCACATACTTCGCATTTCATGCCTAACTTTATGAATTCCACATATTGTATCACATTCCAGATAAATAGACAATGTTAAACTTTTCAATCGAATAAACAAACACCCAAGATTTCCCAAATAGCACAACACTTGAGCCGGGTTCAAAAATTTCCAGAATATGTCACAGCCCCTATGAACCAGCCGTAGAAGGGTCAAACCAACGCCTCACATGTGGCAATGCTAAACTACCACAAACCCTAGGGTTCAGTGGAAGTTTTGACCATCACATAATCGAGTTAAGGTTACGTTCTTCTAGAGGGTCCACAGATACGCTTGCATGATTTTCCGAAAGTTTCAAACTCGTGAAAAATCCAACACTTGAAAGTTTTCCAATACGGGAAAAAGTGAGTTATTGATATTCGTTCGAACATTTTAACACGTTCTAAATTACCTGAAAAACTAAACGATGTTAAACTTTCCGATCGAATCAACGAATACAAAAGATCTCCAGAAAACTCAGCACCTGAGTAATATTAAAAATTCCCAGAAGCATGTAGTAATACATATAGATGAACCCTAGAAATAACTATCCCTGACACCCAAGTACGGCCGCGAAACCACCGCCAAAAGCATGGTATGGCCGCGGTTCCGCGGCGACTTAAAGGCTACAGTGACTCGTATTTCTCAGTAATCCATACAATTACCTGCTTGATATTTTGAGTATTTTTAATGTGGAAAAAATCAACTTTTTAGAAAATTTCCAGAGAGGGGTCCAAATAGGTGTTTCGTGGTTTGATCGGAGTTTTAACTTCGCCTACGTATCGCCTAAAGCTCTAGCGTGGCTCTGATACCATTGTTGGGTTTACCTAGCACCTCATCTAGGGTTTGGAAGCATCACATATGCCACAATCAAAATTTTAAAGGTGCTAAGTGAACTTGACAAGAATCATAACTAGAAATTTAGGGTTTCATGCAACTAAGCATCACATGCAAATGAAAAAATATCACTAAGGGTAGAGATTACAACCTTTATAGACCTCCCTTGGTGACTCCTTGGCACTATGAGAGTTTGGAACGGATCGATGGAAGCCTTCCTAGTCCATGAAGATCCACCCGAAGTCCCTTTGCCCAAAGCTCCTTGCTTTACTTGATTTGTGAATGAAGTAGAGCAAAAACCCTTCACAAATGGGTTAGATGTATATAGTATGATGATGTGGTTTGTATTCTATAATCAAAACCCTATCTTTTTATCAACCTCACTCAAGAGAAAAATCAAGAGAGGAAGAAGAAGATGATGGCTTAGCTTAAGCTCAAAGTATTTGTGATGATAAAATTTAGATGAGAAATGAATAATCAATATTATATCATTCTCACCTCAACCATGGTTTGTAATTATTTAGATATTTATCAATGAGTTAATAAAGCCAAAGGAAAATTAACTCAAGGTTAAAAGGTAGGTCAAGTATGGTCAAAGATGATAAACATTAACCATGAGTGAATTATCCTTTCTTTTAATTCAAAATGATAAATATATATATAATTACTACCATGTGAGTCTTGCATTGCCACAAAATGTGTATCAACAACAATGATACAATGTATGTATGTATGTGTCCATGGACATCATCATGTGCATACATGCATGCATACAAAATAGAAAAGGGTTTAATTAAAGAATTAATCTAAAAGTCATTTGTTAAATCAACACTTGATTTAGCAAACCGATCATATCACATACGACCTGACTAATAGAAAACTCCCGATTAATATACGGTATCACATAACCGTATTTAATCGGGTCCCCGTGCATATCTCATATGCACACCACATCCTTTTTACCTGAGCTAGAAAACTCCTGTGTGGGACTCTAAGACTCGTCAATACGCTGGCAGTAGGTGATGATCATATCAAACACCCACAAGCCGCAAACGGTTAGCTAAACGTAATGGCCACCCGGGTATTGAGCGATCAGAAGAAAACCAGCGAAGCTGTCAAAACTCCTGTCGAGCCAACTGGCAACACTTACCATACAGTCCGGTCTATTCGTCAAATATGTTGCATATCGAGTCTAGGGATGGTATCGTCGACCCCAATAACTCAATAAGTCACGCCGATGTATGGCTCATAATAGATCGAGAAACTACTGATAACGCTTATCAGTAAATCTCAGCAGCCCTGGCCAGGGACTTCCTGTTATAGCCAACCGAGTATAGCACAACATCATCTCCCAATACCGGGAGAGACGAAACCCCTCCTATCGCTCATCGCCTCCATGTGCCTCGGGACTGTACCCAAAGCCCACCTGTTTGCACGACTAAGTAGAGCCGTGGTAGGGTGGATATCAAAGTATAATGGGAGAACACACAAGACTCTATGAAGATCTTGGGTCTACAGACTAACCTGTACCAGAGTCACCTGAGAACTGCTATCCGACGATAGATATAATACCACATATGAGTTCTCGATGAGTCCGTTCAGTATACCCAGTCTCCACTGAGCACCCGCATACAATCTTTGGTATCACCTCACCAGATGGATATGGGATCATCCATCGCCCATCATATGGGACAAGAATGGTATACGCTAGTCTACTATGGAATATCGATACCCTGTCTCGATACACCCATGACTAGGAACAGTTCAAGGATATGCTTATAAATTACACGTGCCCCACTAGTATGATCCGCATCATAGTCACAGTAGTCAAGCAAATATCCTGAGGGCTTTATCAACATGTGCAAATGAATAAAAGCATGATCAAATCAACATGTCAAGATAAAGTAAACCAGATAGCATACTATCATGTTGAGCAAGAAAGTCATCTATATTCATATATACATGTACAAGCATCCACTATACATATAATGGCCTCTAGGGCATACATATATCTAACACGCTCTGTGTTAGAAGCGCCCACGTGAGTGGCACGTGGTGCGCTTGGCGCTGAGCGCCAGCATTTGAGCGCTAAGAGCTCTTTTTATTTCAGAGCAGCGCCCACGTGAGGGGCACATGGAGCACTTGGCGCTGAGCGCCAGCATTTGGGTGTTGAGCGCTTTTTATTGAGTAGCGCCCACGTGAGGAGCACGTGGGGCGCTTGGCGCGGAGTGCCAGACTTGAGTGTTGAGCGTTCTTTATTAAGCAGCGCCCACGTAAGGGGCATGTGGAGCGCTTAGCGCTGAGCACCAGATTTGAATGAAGAGCACTTTTTATTGAGCAGCGCCCACGTGAGGGGCACGTGAAGCGCTTGGCGCTGAGTACCAGATTTGAATGCAGAGCACTTTTATGAGAATAGATCCCACGTGAAGAGTACGTGGAGCGCTTGGCGCCAGACTTGAGTGCAGAGCACTTTTCATTTAGTTTCGCTTGGCGCTGAGTTTCCCTCTGTGTGTTTATGTTATGCAAAGTTCAATTCTTTGTTCTTCCCTGGATCTTTGATCCTTAAGAAAAAATTCATCCCCGTAAGAATTAAATTCTTATTTGTGGGAGTCTTGTCTCATGGATCTCAGATCCGAGGAAAGAACTATGTTCTTTTTATGAGAGTTAAACCCTTGAGATGCTCTGATCTCTATTTTATTTACCTTGAAGAAATTCTTCTTCTTAGAGCTTGCTCTTCTCTCTTTTTCTTCTTTCGATTTGAAACTTGTGGGGAGGTTTTTCTCTACAAGACTTGAAGTCTTGGGTTCTTTATATAGGGGAGGCTGATTTGTTGAATCAGTTAAGGAAATCTCTCATTGAGAGATTTCAGATTGATTTGGGGATGTTTCCCACCATTGGATCTTTGATCCAAGGGCTTCTGTTTTACAGAAGACATCTTTCTTGTTTTTAGCAAGATTGGGGAAATATTTTCCCATACAGAACTTATTCTGTATCTTGGTGATTTTAATCACCATTGGATCTTTGATCCAACGGTGCTCTGATTTACAGAGCACAATCTTTCTTGTTTGGAAAGATTTGAGAAATGTTTCCTCAGCAGAATTTTATTCTGGCAATTTGATGATTCATCATGTTCGTTGGATCTTTCATCCAAGGGTGGAGAACATTTAGTTCTAGCGCTGGCGCTCTCGTGCTTTGCACGTGAGGCGCTGCCTCAGAGCCTTTGACTCATGGCGCCGGCGCTCTCGTGCTTTGCACATGAGGCGCTGCCTCAGAGTCTTTGACTCATGGCGCCGGCGCTCTCGTGCTTTGCACGTGAGGCGCTGCCTCAGAGTCTTTGACTCTTAGCGCTGGCGCTCTTGGCGCTAGCCCTCTCGTGCTTTGTATGTGAGGCGCTGCCTCAGAGTCTTTAACTCATAGCGTTGGCACTCTTGACGCCAGCGCTCTCGTGCTTTGCACGTGAGGCGCTGCCTCAGTTCAAATTTCAAATTTTAAACAGAGCTTTGCTCCGATTGGGGGGGAAAAATGCCCCCTACCGATGCGCTCACGTGGCCTACACGTGAGTGCAGGGATGGCAGCTTTTTCACCGTTAGATCAATTTGGAAGTTGGATCGACTCCCAGCGCCTATAAATAGGGCCTTTGGCCCTTGAGATGACTGCTTGTTCATCTTCTTGATTTCTTGTATTCTAATAATTTTATTCTCTCTTCAGAGCTAAGCTCTCTGCCTTAAGAAACTCTTTTTAGAGTCAAAATTCTGCCCAAATTTGGTAAGGATTGAACTTATTAACAGAGCTTTGCTCTTCTCAGATCATAGATCATAAAAAAAAGTTTTAGGGTTTTACCCATTAACAGAGCCGTGCTCATCTTTAGATCATAGATCTTCAAGATATATAAAAATTTTAGGGCGATTTTAACCATGAATTAGAACACCGTTCATCTTCCATGAAGAACTCTTAGAGTTTGTTCACAGATCTTGAAGATCTTGGAGTTTTTTACTCTGCAAAAAGCTTTGCTTGTTTAGGGTTTTGATGGGTTTACTCCATCATTTTCACAGAGCTTAGCTATTTTCTTGGGGGGGATTTTTATTCCCTTCATCATTGATTTGACAGATCTCATTTCTGTTGCAGAGCGCTACTCTCGAGGGAGTTTACTCCTTGGCTCAATAAGCCCCTAATTAAATGAGAATCCTTTTAGGATTTCCTCATTAATGAGTGACCGTCTCATCAATGATGAGCCGTCGTCTTGATTTTGTGGGTCCCCTTTTGGTCCCTTTCTACTGCATTGCAGTATGGTAAAAATTTTAAGTACCAAGTTTTAGAATTTGGACTGTAGCATTGACAGCTAATCCTTGTTCTTTTTCACGCAGGTACTATGTCTTTTGACACTTCCTTCCCATTCGTTCGTCCGGAGAGCGCATTTGCTGACGCGCCAGTAGACCAGGAAGTTTTTGCACTGATCAAAGATCACGACCCGAAGCAGAAGTCTCTTCATTTATGGGGGTCGTGGTACAATCAAATCATTCAGGGTCGGCGTAGCTTTTCTTGTGCAGCACCTTCGGAGGCGATCTCCACCATTCACTACGCTGACTCACCCCAAGTGAACTACACCGTAGAGGAGGTTAACTGGACCTCGGAGGGTCATCTCCAGCCTTCAAGACCGCAATACCCGTACAGCCTCCAATGGCTTTGGATATCTTGGGACGGCGAATATGTCAGGGCGAGTCACGCCCTTGGGGAAAAGCGTACATGATCGGCTTGACTCCCCGCCATTCAGCCGGATATCTGCAGTAGGCCCGGTACATCTTGTCAGCCAAGAAATCGATGCTGCTGAAGCTCGGGTTGTACCCCGCGATTTATACTTCTCACTTCCAGTATTCCACACCCCCTGTATGATGGGTCAAAGTTTTTTTGGAACAATGAAACATCCTGACTCATACCTTTCTCCTATCAGATCGAAAAGTTTCAATCTCTTTGGAGGAGTTCGTGGAGATCTCCGGCTTGCCTGTCAGAGGGGGACATTATGAGGAGATATTACCCCCTGACGAGTACATTTTCGCCACTCTATCAGTAGTGATGGGTTTGACCCTAAAGAAAGCCATTCAGCACCGATTCCTAAGCTTTATCAAAGTGTTAAATATTTATGAAAGTCTGTTCCTCGAATCGGGAAGCCATGGGGTCAGCTTCACAGATTTCATCGCCCGTTTTCTTCGCCCGGAAGTCTTGTCGAAACAAAGTGCGAAGTTCGCCAAACTCGACGATCCCTTTGGCTTTGGTTCGGAAAACCAGCCGGCAGCGGAGGCGGATCAGAGGAATTTCTTTCTCCCGGACACCCCGGTCGTCTCTTTCGCAAAGCTCGCAGCTTCTGACGTCGACGAAGAGACGTTATTTTTGGGGTTCCTTAGCCTATGGTTAAGCTGGTTTGTGCTCCCCATGCACCCTCGCCACATGAGGCCATCCATTTTCTACCCGGCTCACCGAATGGTTGAAGGGACACGGGTTGCCGTCGGGATTGCTGGGCTGGCTCATTTGTATCATGGCCTAAGCTCAGCGGCAGACACCACTCAGCTGGGGGTACAGCCCGTAAACTTCCCGCTGCATTATTTTACGTCGTGGATCGTGCTTCATGTGCTTGGCGCTTTTGGAGTCCATAAGCGGCCCCGTTTCTACGACAGTTATAACTTTCCTCGGGTTATGCGGCTAGTTGACGCTTCTGCTATGGATCCGTCACAGCGAGAGGCTCGGGGCCTGGTCCTTCGCCTGCATACGGTCGGGGATGGCATGACCTTCGTCGATAAGGTCATGAATATCGGCAAGAAGTCAAGTAAGGTGGTGCAACCGCTGCGAGACACCCTTAAAAACGGGGCTCCAGCATTAAAGACTCGTAAGATCATGCATTTGTACTCGATCAGGCCAGGCTACTTGGTGTTCAGGAAAAATGACTCGGCGCTTTTCATGAGGTACAACCCGCACCGTTTTGCCCAGCAGTTGGGTTACAACCAAAGCGTTCCCCTCAAGGCTTTCCTAGCGGAACCGGTTGCTACTGAAGAGGGTATCCGGAGCGCGTTGCACCATTTCATGCGCCTAAGCACCGGGTCCGGCTTTTTGATCAGTGAGCCGAGCTGCGTTCCAAAAGCCTTAAACGCATATGTGGAATGGTACCAGCACGCGATGGGTGCTGTCATTAGGGAAGAAAAGCGGTTGCTACTCGATCGCAAGGGTGCAGCCCCTGCTGGTAATCCAACCGTTCCCCTGAAGCGACGGACCATCGTTCGTCCTCCCTTGAGAGAATCTGCCGCGGTTATGGTCCCGCATACCTTTCCTGATAAGCCTCTACCTCGTGTTCTTGTAAAAGCAGTAGCAGCAGCGTCTCCCGAGTCTGGCGTGGGTACGGAGATCGGGACTCATCGCCCAAAGTTGCCCGCCAAACGCAAGCTCCTGTTGCCGGCTGCCAGCGTCCGCTCACAGAAAAAGAAGAAGTCGCTATTTTCTACGGACGTTGCATTCGGCCAAGAGCCCCATGCTCCCTACAACGAAGGGTTATGTGAGTATGGGACCAATGCGGGTCTATTTATCGCGCCTGAGGATGATACTGATCTTCAAGCTGCCCTTGTGGCTTCCGAGCGACTGGCTCGCGATGAAGCAGCACTGATCACTATTGCACGGTCAGGTAGACTTCAGTCGTATCTTTCCGCGGTTATCGTTTTTTATTATGCTTTTACTAATGCCCTTTTTCTTCAACAGGTATTTCTGCCAAAGAGGCCCTCGCGACTTCTATTAAGACTTTCGAGGAGGAAGAGAGGCTCCGCGCTTCTTTGGGTCTTGGTATAATTCGGCTCATTATGCCTTCATTCCCTTTTTTTCTTTATTTGTGGTCTGACCCTCTCCTTTTATCTTATTGCAGGAACCACCTTGACTCCGGTTATCCTGAGTGCGGTGCCGATCTCAGGTGGTGATGCGGCGACGCTTCCAGAGCCAGCTCTTCCATCATCCTAGCAGGAGGCTTTGCTCAAGCAGCCAATGACAGACGCCGTAACGGCTCCAGAGGCAGAGTTTGGTTCGGACGATGACGTCCCTTTGATGGAGGTCTTGAGGAGATCGCTTCTTACTGCTAAGGCCAAAAAGAAGCGTAGGAAGCATGCAGCGAGGGAACGCGATGCTAGTTTGGCCGTGGGTGCAAGTTCAAGCACTACCCCATCTGTCATTGTTCCTCTAGAGGATGCTCCAGCTGCCCTGTCTACCGCCCATAGACAGGTTGTGCGCGCGGCTCGGGAAGAAACCGAAAAGCTGCCCGAAGGTAACGTAACGCTGAGTCTTTTATTAGAACTCGATCTTCAAATTCTTATATACCATATCCTGCAGGGCCAAGTCATGGCGATGAGATGGCAGGTGAGATGACGGTGACCACAGAGCCCGAAACGGTTACTCTCTCTCGGGAGTTCGGGACTGCCCAAACCACCGCTCTTTCCCCTTGTGGTTCCCTTCTATCGGCGGGCATCACGAGTGTCACGACGGCCCTTGTCGAATTAGGGGACGAAGCCACGGGCGCTGAAAGTATTCCACTGAAGGAGAGCAAAGAAGCCGCTGCGCCTGGTGATGCTTCCGTCGCGGTTTTGGCTGATGACCCATCAGGTAGGTCTTGGGTCGCTGTTTATTTTTTATTTCGCAAACCCTTTCAGTCCCCTCTGATGACATTTTGTTCGTTTTGAGCATAGGTGTGGTGAACGCTGAGGTTGTGCCACCCGAAGAAGCGTCACCAGTTGCTGCTCTGACGGTTGCCGTCCCTTCGCCTTCTCTCGTGTCCTCTCAAATGCTGGAAGGTACGGGTTTGCGATTTATTTAATTTAAATTGTGGATACCATCTTCCTTGTATTGATAGTAGATTGTCGCAATTCTGCAGGAGTCCTTTTCGACCATCTGTATCAGGTGTTGAACCCATATTTCTCCTTCCAGTCAGAAATCGTCCTGCCTGCAGGTGTCGGTGAGTATAGTTTTTAACCAACATCCTTTCCTTTCTTTTATGGGCGACCATGCCATTGTTAATTCTTCTTTGAATTGATTGCAGCGTTACAGATTAGAAGAGGGGACAAGAGAATAGCCGCGCCTCCGGTACTCCCAACTTTGCCACCTGTCGCAGCCGGTATAGTAGACTCCATCGCGCATTTTCTTTATCTCTTGAGCCGACATTTGATCATAACTTGTTTTGCAACAATCGCACCAGCTCCAGCTCCCTTTGAGTCTCGCATCTTAATGCCGGCAGAGCCCTTTTCTAGACGTCCATCTTCTAGGGGCGCTGCGACGAGCCTGCGAATGTTGTGCGAGTTCGTCGAGGATCTTGACGTTGATGCCCTCGTATCTGCTGCAAACTTTGCTACTAAGGTTAATCCTATGCTGGTAACACTCGTAAACTTTCATGATGAAGGCGTCGTCAAGTCTTGGGTTAATTACTGCAGGAAGATCGAGGCCTGCCTGCATGAGATTGAGCTCAAGCGTCCCGCTCTGGAGGTATCGGCTTTGAACTCCCAGCGAGCTGCATGGGTTGAGCAGGGTGCTCCTTTCCTTCGACATTTAGAACAAGAGGCGACCCTAAAGCGAAAGGAACGTGAGGCGACTTCCACCGTGTCTGTGCAATTGAGTTCCCAGGTCGAAGCGAACGCTGCACAGCTGAAGGCTATTTTTGAAAACCTCCAACGATGTATTTCTGACGGGCTGGTGCTGAGGAAAAAGCTTGACTTCACTGAGCAGGTTACGCAGAGTCAAAAAGCCGCTCAGCAAGAAATCGACAAGAAGCTTTCATCCTGTTTACAGCAACAGGCTCGAATTGAAGCGGAGTTGGCCGCGGCGGCTGATCGTGAAAAGGAATTGAGAAGAGTGCGAGAGCGGCTTGCTGATTTGCTAAAAATGCCTCCTTCTTAGTAGCCATCTTTATATCAATAGAAAATTTGTAATCTATGAATAACATGCCTTTATTCATTTTTTTATTCTTTTGTATGATGTATCTTGTACTTAATTGAATTCATGAATAAAAGACACACATTTTTTTATCTCCTATTATCGCTTTCTTTTCTCTGCTGTGCCGTTGGCTTGTTACTCTAGCAAGTGTAGCCTGTAGATGATAGATAGCAATTCATCTTGAACTCTTTGTAGGGTAGCGATGGCTTAGTAAACAGGTTCAGGTCTGCTGCCTAAGACTTTTCAACTTTATGAGCCGTGAGGGTCTCATAAAGACTTTTCTCCCTACGAGTCATGAGAATCTCATAGGTGTATTTTCTGCTTAGGAGTCGTGAGGATTCCTAAGTGTGTTTTCTCTTGAGAGTCGTAAGGATCATACAAGGGAATTTTCTCCCTTACGAGTCGAGAGGACTCGTAAGGGATTGGTGAGTTGACTTGTTTCCGAGTTGGGGTCATTTGATGACGTGTTTCCGAGATGGGGTCATTTGATGACCTGTTTCCGAGACGGGGTCATTGGATGACGTGTTTCCGAGATGGGGTCATTTGATGACCTGTTTCCGAGACGGGGTCATTGGATGACGTGTTTCCGCGACGGGGTCATTGGATGACGTATTTCCGCGACGGGGTCATTTGCTGACGTCTTTCCGAGACGGGGTCATTTGATGACGTGTTTCCGCGACGGGGTCATTTGATGATGTCTTTCCGAGACGGGGTCATTAGATGACGTATTTCCGCGACGGGGTCATTTGCTGACGTATTTCCGGGACGGGGTCATTGGATGACATATTTCCGCGACGGGGTCATTGGCTGATGTATTTCCATGACGGGGTCATTTGCTGACGTATTTCCAAGACGGAGGTCATTTGCTGACGTATTTCCGAGACAGAGGTCATTTGCTGACATGTTTCCGAGACGGAGGTCACTGCTGACGAATTTCCGAGATGGAGGTCATTTGCCGACGTCTTTCTGAGACGGGGTCATTGGATGACGTATTTCCGCGACGGAGTCATTTGCTGACGTGTTTCCGAGACGGGGTCATTTGCTGATGTATATCCGAGACGGGGTCATTGGATGACGTATTTCCGCGACGGGGTCATTTGCTGACGTATTTCCGCGACGGGGTCATTTGCTGACGTATTTCCGAGACGGAGTCATTAGATGACGTATTTCCGAGACGGGGTCATTAGATGACGTATTTCCGTGACGGGGTCATTGGATGACGTATTTTCGAGACGTGGTCATTGGATGACGTATTTCCGCGACGGGGTCATTTGCTGACGTATTTCCGCGACGGGGTCATTTGCTGACGTATTTCCGAGACGGGGTCATTTGCTGACGTATTTCCGAGATGGGGTCATTGGATGACGTATTTCCGCGACGGGGTCATTTGCTGACGTGTTTCCGAGAAGGGGTCATTTGCTGACGTATTTCCGAGACGGGGTCATTGGATGACGTATTTCCGCGATGGGGTCATTTGCTGACGTATTTCCGCGACGGGGTCATTTACTGATGTATTTCCGAGATGGGGTCATCGGATGACGTATTTCTGCGACGGGGTCATTTGCTGATGTATTTCCGAGACGGGGTCATTGGATGACGTATTTCCACGACGGGGTCATTTGTTGACGTATTTCCGCGACGGGGTCATTTGCTGACGTATTTCCGAGACGGGGTCATTTGCTAAAGTATTTCCGAGACGGGGTCATTTGATGACGTATTTCCGCGACGGGGTCATTTGCTGACGTGTTTCCGAGACAGGGTCATTTGCTGACGTGTTTCCGAGACGGGTTCACTGGATGACGTGTTTCCGAGACGGGGTCACTGGATGACGTGTTTCCGAGACGGGGTCATTGGATGACGTGTTTTCGAGACGGGGTCATTTGCTGACGTATTTCCGAGACGGGGTCATTTGCTGACGTATTTCGGAGAAGGGGTCAGGGCTGACTCTAGGTTGTCTGTGAACCGTAGAGTTTTAGAACTGGGGACTTTGCCGTGGCTCCAACTGGTAGGGTCGCGTCCGTGTCCTGCTGGAATGAGGAGGAACGCCGTTGTTGGTCTTCTGGGATGCAGATGTTGCCGTTGAGATCTGACTCTCTCTTTGACCGAGTCTGTCGGGAAATGTGGTTCCGTCTTCGTTTATGCCCATGGATTGTATACAGGGGTCAGTATGTACTCGTCTGTAGGGCAAAAGTTTCATTCTTTCATTTTTTATTTCTTTCCGCGATGCTCTATCATTTCAACTTTTTATATCACGAGAGTCGCGATTGCCTAACCATTTCGGCTATTTTTCGCGGTGCCCAATCATTTCGGCTATTTTTCTTTTTACTCGCTGTTTTTTTATTGCGAGTTGCCCAATCATTTCGGCTATTTTTGTATGCATACCTTTTACTTGTTGATTTTGTTACAAGTTGCCCTATCATTTCGGCCATTTCATATGCATTTATAGCTCGTTGATTTTTTGCTGCGAGTATAGAACTTGGAATCTGATGCCAATCTTAACATCAGCATCACTGCGACTGGAATGTTGCCAGAAGCGAATCATCATTTGCCATGAAAGGACTTGTGATTTGATATCGATTTAGGCATCAGCATCGCTACCACTGGGGCATTGCCAGGAGTGAATCATCATTTGCCTATGTCGATGTCGAACAAAGGTGGCATAGCAAATATGGTTAAGATCTTGTCGACTAAGGCTTTTGACTTCATAAGCCGTAGGAGTCTCATGAAGGTGTTTCTCCTTACGAGTCGTGAGGATCTCGTAGGTGTGTGTTTTCCTTAGAAGTCGTGAGGACTCCTAAGTGGTGTTCTCTCTTATAAGTCGTAAGGATCTTGCAAGAGTGTTTTCTCCTTGTAAATCGAGAGGACTTACAAGTGTTATTCACCAAATAGGGGGATTTCACGCCATTGGTGGAAGTTGGTGGGGGAGTCGTTTATTTGTGCCCGTGGATTGTATACAATGGTCAATATTGAACCGTTTGTAGGGAAATCTGGGGAATGTGATGGCTTAAGAACAGGTTCAGATCCCTGTAGCTTAAGGCTTTTGAATCCTATGAGCCGTGAGGGTCTCATAAGAGGGGGGACATTTTCCTTACAACTCGTGAGGATCCTGTAAGTGTAATTTCTCCTTCGGGGTCGTGAGGATTCCTAAGTGTTTTGCTCCCTTGTGAGTCGTAAGGATCTCACGCGGGTATTTTCTCCTTATAAGGTCGAGAGGACCTTGCAAGTGTGCATGAATTTCTTTTACGAGTCTGCGCCCTTTCGGGTTTTCACAAACTCGCCGATAGCACTGCTGTTTTTACTCACGGAACGCTTTCTGGTTTTCATCCGTGCCCATTTCGCTTATGGACGTACCAATTTTTTTTAAATGAGATTGCGCCCTTCCGGGTTTTCATAAGCTCGCCGGCAGTCTTGTTGTTTTTACTCACGGCGTCCTTTCAGGTTTTCATCCGTGCCCTTTTCGCTTATGGACGTACCTTTTTTTTTAGCGGGGTATTCCACTAGATTGTAGGACCTGTTTGTAGGCCCCTTAATATCCTCCATTTCCTTTGAGAAGAAAAGGACCATTCTACATAGAGATTCCTCCGCCAGTGAGAAATATGCCCCTGTGTATATCTCAGGGGGAACGAGTATCCATGTCGTCGCTATTTTGGCGACAAGTTGCTTCAGAACCGCTTATTTTTGTTGAGCGTAGGCGACAAACGCCATCTTGCCTCCTCTTTTCACTCGTCATCATCGAATGAGAAAGAGTCTTTACACATTTGATCTAATCGAGCCATTTTATCCATGAGTTCTTAGAAGGTCGTCGGCTTGAAGAGGGCCTTATACGAGGACTCCTTTGAATTTGGGTCAAGGGTGGCTATGAGCATTCCCTTGGCTGCACTTCATCGATGCATTGCTTGTATTTGACCAGAGATTTCGCCATCGGGTAACATATTGAACCCAGGTCGCATTCGGTCTAACTCTTTCATTGACCAGCGCCGTCACGGTAGTATGTCCGTTCTTATTAGCGAATCCTTGACAGAAGAGCATATCCATTTCGTTAAAGCTCTTCACGAAATCATTTGGGAGTTCCGCATACCATACAAAAGCGATGCCCGCCAGACTGCTGACGAACTGTCGGAGGAGTAGTATATCATTCTCTCCAGTTTTACCGCACATGGATTTAAATTGTGCGATGTGCTGGTGAGGATTCCCGGTTCCTTTGTATATGTGGAGTCGGAAGTATGTATTCTGGCGGGTACTGTATTTGATCATAGCATGCCGGATACGGTCAACCAGTCTTGATTGACCTATTTGATACTTCACTGGTATAGTGAGTTTTGATTCGCTGAGTGATATATGTGTCCATCTTTTCTTTTAGGAATCATTTCCTCCTCAGTCGTTGATGAGATTTGCAGAGGATTTGAAATGCCATCCTTATCTTTAAGACCGACTACCAGCGGTTCATTTGTCAGAGGTTCCGATTGAACCATCCATATTCTGAATTAGAAGGGCCATCTGGTTCATTTTGGGGGACATTTCTGCCGCTTCTTCATCTCTCTTTTTCAGAGCGCTCTTTAGGAAATCAGTACCCGACTTCTACTCTACTCTTTCTTCGGGTGCGTTCTCGGGATTTTCCTTAGGCAATGGATTAGCTTTTTCTACCGCCTGAGTGAGCATCTCCTGCACCTTTTCACGTTGCAGTTGAACTTTTGTCAGGGACCGAGTTTGAGGTCGGTGACTATTAGAAGCTCGAACTTCGTCTTTGGAATTCACCACATAGACTATGTGAACTACCATGCCCCCAGGCTTGGGGTGTTTGGAGTTTTGGCCTTTGGAGTTTGCTTCAGGCACTTGAGCTTTATTAGGCCTCTCTTTTCTGTGAAAAGCCGCTTTGGTTTTGGGAGAAACCGCCATATCAGGATCCGTCTTGGGATGAGTCCCCTGCTTCCACACATGGTTTCTGCTCTCGTGGGATCTTCCTGGGCTGCGGAGATCTCTTCAATATTGCGGTAGGAGAATTTTTCCTGACCCCTCGCAACAGTTTGAAGCTGTTCCCAGTTGAAACAACAACGCTCACCAGTGGGGTTGAAACATAACCATACAGAAAACTACCCCCAGCTCATTTTGTATGATGCCGATATCGACGTCGACTGTTTCTTACGGCCGGGATTTAACCAGCTTCAGGATTTTGCCGAGCATGCCCCCTTGTTTCCTTTGAGAGCTTGAATGTTCTGCCCCCTTCATCGACTTTGATCCTTGGCAGGTGCCAGTTGTTTGAGGACTAATTCTGTTAGCAAAGCTGCAGCTTGGGGAACCAGCCTGTGGAAGACAGACTTCCTCTGGTCTTCCTCCATCGGCATTGAGGCACCGAGGGTGGGAGGTGGGAGCATCGACCTAAAGAGAAGCCCGTTGATTTCTTGAAGACCCGGATTGCAGAGATTTGAGGCTGCAAGTGACCCATACTTGACTCCACCAGATATAACAGAGCCTGAGTTGCTAAGGTGGAAGCAAGCGCCATTCTTCAAAGAGATGAAACGCCGGCTTCAGTATCCCCTCCCCTAAGGGCAACCACAAACATTTATACCAATATTATTTGATCGCGGAAAAACACGACACACGAAGTGTGGAGTGGAAAGAGGAAAAAGTCCCACCGGGCGTGCCAGAATCTATTCACCGCCGAAAGACGCGACCGGGACGTTGGGACGTCTGGCCTGAATTTTGGGGGCAGATGCTATTTAGTTTTATCCGTCCATCTCTCCGAAGATGCCAAGTTGATTTATGGCACCGTGCATCGGAAGTTTGGACGGATACGGCCGTTGTAGCAGACTTCGTCAGATTCCCCCTCATTGTAAGGGTTTTTTTTATTGTGGGGACGCTCTTCCCTGCAGGCGCAAGCCCCTTCAGTTAATTACGTTACCGCATCGCGGTAACCACTTTTTCCTGCCCCAGAAGGTCACTTCATGTCGTGTGTGTTTGTTTTATTTTTTGGTTGCCCGTGGATTGCATACGGAGACTAATTTATGTTGTCGCCCGTCGGGCGGGGATTAGTCCAAATCCGTATTTTCTTAGATTTTGGTTTGTTTGATTTTAAGGATCGTTAACCTAGTTTGAGATTAAGATCAACTTAAATGTTTGCTGAGGATACGTTAATCTAATTTTTAGACTAAGATCTACCCAACGGGATTTTAGGATCATTTAGATCCAACGAAAAAGTATTTGGGCTCTATCGTCTTAGTTTAGGGACGTTGCGGTCCATTGGGATTAAGGACATCGTAGTCCATGAGTTTAAGGACCTCATAGTCCATAAGGTTTAAATACATCGTAGTCTGTGTGGTTTAAAGACATCATAGTCTGGTTTAAAGACATCGTAGTCTATAAGGTTTAAAGACATCATAGTCTGGTTTAAAGATATCATAGTCTGGTTTAAAGACATCGTAGTCTGTAAGGTTTAAAGACATCATAGTCTGGTTTAAAGACATCATAGTCTGGTTTAAAGACATCGTAGTCTGTAAGGTTTAAAGACATCATATTCTGTAAGGTTTAAAGACATCATAGTCTGTATGGTTTAAAGACAACATAGTCTGTAAGGTTTAAAGACATCATAGTCTGTAAGGTTTAAAAACATCATAGTCTGTGGTATTTTTAGTTTCACAGTTTGGGGATGCACCAAAAGTTATCAGTTATTGGGACCCTCCATCTCTCTGAAGACGTTGAAGAATTACAACGACATGTATCAGAGGTATGAAGAGATGTACCCTTGAACTAATGTTGGTTGAGAGATCTATAGTCAGGTTTGGGACTAAGACCAATTAAAAAGATTGTGAGCACATGGGCTCGGTTAATCTGAATTGGGGGACTTGTGGCCAACTTGGGCTCAGTCCACTCAACTTTGAATAAAATGTTGAATATTTGTTTGGGCTTAGTCCCTTTTTATCCAACAAAGCTGAGCATTGATTTGGGTTCTGACACCCTTTTCTTTTTTGTTTTTTTATGAGTGTTGAACACTCTTCATAGCGCTGGGCATTTCTTGAGGAGTGCAGAGCGCTCTGTGTTAAAAGCATCCACGTGAGTGGCACGTATTACGCTTGGCGCTGAGCGCCAGCATTTGAGCGCTAAGCGCTATTTTTATTTCTGAGCAGGGCCCACATGAGGGGCACGTGGAGCGCTTGGCACTGAGCGCCAGCATTTGGGTGTTGAGCGCTCTTTATTGAGTAGCGCCCACATGAGGAGCGCTTGGGCGCTTGGCGCGGAGCGCTGGACTTGAGTGTTGAGCGCTCTTTATTGAGCAGCGCCCACGTGAGGGGCTCGTGGAGCGTTTGGCGCTGAGCGCCAGAGTTGAGTGCAGAGCACTTTTTATTGAGCAGCGCCCACATGAGGGGAACGTGGAGCGCTTGGCGCTGAGCGCCAGATTTGAATGCTGAGCACTTTTATGAGAATAGTGCCCACGTAAGGAGCATGTGGAGTGCTTGGCGCCAGACTTGAGTGCAGAGCACTCTTCATTTAGTAGCGCTTGGCGCTGAGTTTCCCTTTATGTGTTTATGTTCTGCAAAGTTCAATTCTTTGTTCTTCCATGGATCTTTGATCCTTAAGAACAAATTCATCCCCATAAGAATTAAATTCTTATTTGTGGGAAACTTGTCTCATGGATCTCAGATCCAAGGAAAGAACTATGTTCTTTTTATAAGAGTTAAACCCTTAAGATGCTCTGATCTCTATTTTATTAACCTTGAAGAAATTCTTCTTCTTAGAGCTTGCTTTTCTCTCTTTTTCTTCTTTCGATTTGAAACTTGTGGGGAGGTTTTTCTCTACAAGACTTGAAGTCTAGGGTTCTTTATATAGGGGAGGCTGATTTGTTGAATCAGTTAAGGAAATCTCTCATTGAGAGATCTCAGATTGATTTGGGGATGTTTCCCACCATTGGATCTTTGATCCAAGGGCTTCTGTTTTACAGACGACATCTTTCTTGTTTTTAGCAAGATTGGGGAAATATTTTCCCATACATAACTTATTCTGTATCTTGGTGATTTTTAATCACCGTTGGATCTTTGATCCAACGGTGCTCTGATTTACAGAGCACAATCTTTCTTGTTTGGAAATATTCGAGGAATGTTTCATCAGCAGAATTTTATTCAGGTAATTTGATGATTCATCATGTTCGTTGGATCTTTGATCCAATGGTGGAGAACATTTAGTTCTAGCGCTGGTGCTCTCGTGCTTTGCACGTGAGGCGCTGCCTTAGAGTCTTTGACTCTTGGCGCTGGCGCTCTCGTGCTTTGCGCGTGAGGCGCTGCCTCAGAGTCTTTGACTCATGGCGCTGGCGCTCTTGGCACTAGTGCTCTCGTGCTTTGCACGTGAGGCGCTGCCCCAGAGTCTTTGACTCTTTGCACTGGCGCTCTTGGTGCAAGCGCTCTCGTGCTTTATACGTGAGGCGCTGCCTCAGTTCAAATTTCAAATTTTGAACATAGCTTTGCTCTGATTGGGGGAAACAGGGACTTCATTAATGAGATTAATGAAAAGAAATAAACTTAAAAATGATGTTTTGGAACCAAACTTTTAAAAATTGTTATAGCCATATTCTTTTGCTTTGCATAGAGGTATTCGGTCAGGAATATCTTGCACCTCATTCGATAAGGAAAGAGCATTGATCCTTTCATGGGGATTTCGCTCTTAAACAAAAGTTTATGTTACTATACACCACTTGGTTTTTTCTTCGAAACCACTCATGTTTAAAAGGCGGAGCTTAAGCCACTCCATTTCAAATCACTCGGTTCCACAACGATATTATGTTCGTTACGTTAATAGTTTTCATCAAAACCATCCGTAGCCCTTCGCCATTTCAGATAGGCAATACTTAGTAATCGTGTTACGTATGTTGGCTTAGTCAAAACGTAGTAATCGGTAGCTGAGTATTGCTTATCTGTTGCATAGAGATGCGATTATCTAGGACAGTCGCATAGCCATGTTGGCACAATCAAGGGTTTATGCAGATGGGTCTAATTTAATCAAGATAATGACGGGTTGAACTTGACTAGCGGTTTATGATATGTTAGTTCAGTCAAGGTCATAAACCGTTAAGGGTAAAAATCATATCGGGAGTTTTAAGAGTTAAAACTAGCAATGAGATTGCATACCTTCTATGTGATAGTTGGGACCTGATTCCCACCGGACTAAGTGTTACTCCCGGGAGAGTTTTACACTTCACAAATAGCTAACTCGGCAGGTTTCTTAGAAAGGTATCAATGGGGCAACCCCTCTAGGGAAAAGAGGTTCTCTATATTTAAGGAGCTTAGCGAAAGCCTTGAAAAACACCCTCGAAGTATCAACACTGGCCTGGTTAAAAGGTTAGCAAACTTGTGGGCTGTAATTAATCCCGAATAATTCTCCTTTTAAGGTTTTAAGGACGATTTGATAAAAACCGTGAGAACCATCCTGATTAGACAAAATTAATAAACCAATCTAATCTTGTAAGAGCATACGCTGAGTGTTTTCTTTTCTCTCTCTCTCCAGGCAGCAACCATGTCACGCCTTACTCAAGATAATAATATGTATGACTTGACCGAACCCGCTTATTATACTAGGCTGGGAAACATTGGTTCCGCCCTAACTTTTGACAACTGTCAAAAGTATGGGCATGGGAAAGAGGAATCCAAGGATTTCCAATCAACCCTAATGATGAAGAAGTGTTCTAATGCATTTTCTTCGGGTGTGTTAATTATTGAAAACCGTTTCTCAGTTTGCTCTATATCCTGGGTATTGGATACTGGATCGGGATCCCATATTTGTAATTTGTTACAAGGGTTAAGGAAAAATAGAGCACTGGAAAAGGGTGATATGTCCCTCAAAGTAGAGAAATAAGCAAGTGTTGCTGCCGAAGCAGTCGGCGAATATCACCTAGTGTTGCCAATATGAAATACACTGATTTTGAGCAACTGTTACTATGTACTATCTATGTTATGTGATATAATATCCGTCTCTTTATTAGAGAAGGAAGGGTATAACTTTGCTTTAGAGAAAAATATTATGAACATTTTCCTAAGTCAAGAGTTGATTGAGTTTGGTACATTATGTAATGGTTTATATGTTCTAAATCAAAATACAGTTTTAAATATACAAAACACACACAATAAGAAAAGTTCAAATGTGAACGAAACTTTCTTGTGGCATTGTAGACTTGGTCATATCAATGAGACTATATTAGCTAAGTTACGAAAGGATGGATATTTGGATCCGTTTGAATTTACATCTTATGATACTTATCATGTAAGTCCCTGCTGCTCTCGCCGCGGAGGCCGTGGCCGGTGCGGAAGCAGAAAACAAAATATATTGAAGGGGGTAACTAGAGACTAAAAACTAGCGATCGATCCGAACACCAAAACTAGAAACTCAAGCATACAAAGGTTAGGGATACTACCTTCGACGCGTGTCCACCCTATCGTGGAAGACCCCTCCAAGATCCGTGTATGCCATCCAGATCGAGCTTGAATAGCGACCACCCTTACCGAAGATGATCCACCCGAGGAAACCGATCTAAGCTCTGGCTTCACCAAGTGAAGCAACCGGCGCTATAAGCTCGCTACGAATGGAGAGTGGGGATGTAGAAATATTTCACTATCTTTTTCTCTCTATTCTAGTGCTCAATAGAGCATGTGAAGAAGGAGGAGGAGGTGTAGAAACTTACCCATGGAAAAATAGCTAAGTCATGAAGTGAAGAAAAAACCAAGGTAGAAAAGAATATAGCTCATTTTTCATTTAGCAACCATGAAAGAATAGTAACCACAAATGATATTTACAATATTAAAACCAAGGCCATACCTTTCTACCATACTTCTTAACACCTCATCCTCCACCTCATTTTTAATTTTCTTTAAAGGAAAAATCAAGAAATGAAGCGTCCATCTTCTAGAACAAATTCCGTATAAATACGGAATGCAACCCAGTATACGTTTCAAAATACATATACACGTATTCGTATAAAAATACGAATAGCCAAGAGAGAGAAAATGAATAGTGAACAATAATACTAGAATACATATATTAAATATATATATATATATATATTATTAAATCAAAACCTGATTTAAAAATCCGGCTTAATCCTAAGCCGCTGGTATTATCTACCATCCGATTAAAGTCCGTATAGTCTGTACACGTATTTAATCGGACCCCTTGTATGTACCAACATAGGTCATCTACATCATATCGCCTGAACCAGAAGAACCCTCTGTGTGGGACTCTAAAGACTCGACAATATGCTGCTAGTGATTTACTGGATAAATCCAAAAACCATAAGCACGTCAGCGGAACTAGCTGTACGTAACGGCTACCTAGGTACCTGCCGAAAGGGAGGTCGATAATCAAGTCCGTCCGTACCCTACTGAGTCTGAATGTGAAAATCTCCGAATAGTTTGGTCTCTTTGTCTAAGAGTATCGTATACCGGGTCTAGGGGGTGGAAACGTCATACCCCTAATAATCTGATGTCACTCCCCGCTTCCCAAAATCCGGAATATGAAGGGTGACAGGGCCAGCCATGCTCCTACGGTCAAGAAAATGTCCTGCTGTAGTCACACTTCGGCTTCTAGCATTACGTGGTAATCAGTAATCATAGCACAAGTAATGAGTAATGCAGTCACTAATTCTATCAAAACAAATGTAAAACTAACCAGATAGAGTCAAAGGAAAGGATAGCGCTGACGTCGCTAATCAAGATGTCCGCGGTATCCTCGAAGTAAGACAGATCCTGATCCGAGCTAAGTCCACTTCTCACTCTTAGCATGCATACTCAGGTCGTCAGAGCGACACGATAGCAATATATACATATATAGTGTGCAATGATAATAAACATAAAGCAATAAGTATAGAGCAATGACGCGAGCATGAAATAACCGGTATATGTAACTATAACGCAAGTGTATCAGATCAGTTATCAATGCAATATGCATATCACTAAAGCAATCAGTCTCTAAGTCTCAATGTCCAAGTCACTAAATCTATCGTCAGTCCAAGTGTGAGCGTCAACCACCGCAGGAGTATCCCAACCCAAGGGTAGGCCCCAGAGGCAAGGGAACACGGGCCCGAATCACGCTCACTAAGAATCAGAAATACCATCCATACAACTCTCAAAATCACTACATATGCCGGCAGTGGGACTCCTAAGATTCCGTTGATCGAACTCACACTCAAAATACCTCACACCCCGCGGTCTACATCAAACACCGACCATGAATCCAAATACTAGTCGCTCCATGACAAGTCTACGCGAGAACTGGAGACAGGGTCTCCATCAAGCATGTCTCGACTGGTATCCAGGATAAATGGACAGTGCTTGATGTCTTACCTATGAAACTAATATAAGTGCTTCCATACCCATCCCATACCAGTTATAGTCATACTTATATATGTCCCATAGGCGTCGACAATGCAATAACTAATTGGCTCCGCTGATTGTGTACAAGTACGTATCACTTCCATTATTCAACCACGCTTTTACACTAACGTACTTGCCACAATCCAATCACTAATATTTATCACTTGGTAATAAAACATGATCACTAGGATATCGATACAAATGAACACTATTTACAGGTGTATAACAATCATACAACATGATGGGGATATAGTAAATGCACAACTGAATACATATAAGCAACCGGCGTCGGTTGGATTAGAAAAATCATATAAAATCACACATGCATAATTTGACGAAACAATATAAAATTCATATGAAGTATACTTGTTTATATAAGCATTAAAATTGGTTTCAAGTCAATCGGGTTTTAGGTTTGTGAGTTATGGTCATTCCAATTTAAGTGTATACTGCTGAAAATCCAATTTCTGAAATAGAAGTCCGTTTCATAACACATTTTTCTCCCTGTTTGGAGCATAATTAGGAGATACTACAGTTAGATTATATTTATATTTATCTGTTATCTTTCCAACTCATCAGACAGATCAATAATATCCGCTGTACGCAGTGATATATGCACTGTCTAAGGTTAAGGTAATCATTCTGTTCCTGCACGAAACTGCTGAACACACCAACGGTTTAAAAGGTGTTATGAATATCAAACGACACTGGAATGCAATGATACCAGTACCATTAGAAATATAATTCGATTGTCTACACTTCTATGTATGTTTCCACATACTTGCGTATTTTAACGGTGAGATATGTATGCTCTAAAACAAGCAAAGGCGGAGATTCTTGTCCCGGACTGCAGTTCAGAGCCATGAATCGTCTCAGTTTTCGTCGTTACAACTTATTAAAATTCATATATCAACTATAGGATAATGTAGTTTTATCTGTTGGCTTCGATACGAGCCCTAAAACATTAAGTTGCGAGTTGTATTCAATTTAATATAGATTTTAGAACATGGCATATGCGGTGAATTCCAGATTCAACGTCGCCTTTTGGGGCGTCGTTTCTTGTACGAAACAACGTTATTTTGCATTCAAATTTCTACACGATAATTATAAATAGAAAAGGGATTTATCGATCATAAGTTTCGCTATTTTCATTTAGGATTTGGTTTAAGATTCGCATCGAACACTCTTGCATTATATACATGTCACGATTGAAACATCGGTTTTACCCAATTAATTAAAGTGTGATTTAATCACTACAGGTTCTACACGGTACTTGAAAGGTAATATTAAACCCGAATGTGTTCCACTCAATATGATTAAATAACGACGGTCACACATTAGAATATAACGATAATTAGAGTGTAAATATAATATCACTATAACTAGAATTTGACAAACTAATAACTTATAGCATGCAGAGCAAGTGAGGGGTTCACTTGCCTTGGTCGCTGAATTGGAAGCGATACGGATGCAGAAATCGATTCGACACACGAGACAGCTGCGAACGACGCGGAGCCAAGCACGACACGACATGAGTGAGTCTCTAACATAATAGGGCTGCGATGGACGGGCACTGACGTTGCGACGACTATTTCCTTGACAACGAGGACGGTTAGATCGATCGAGGCCACGGTTTGGACGGCGACGAAGGTGACTGGATCGGCGATGATTGCGACGATTGCAACTATTCGACAAAATGTCAGAGGCTAGGCTTGGGCTCAAGCTTGAAGTGGAGCTCTAGTGTTGCAAAGGAGTTGATGATGGCGATGGTTATGGCGACAGCGACGACTACTGCGACGATGGCCACAACGGCAATAGCGGCGGCAACTTGCACGAATGCAACGGCGGCAGCAACAGCATAGGGAGCTTGGCTCGAGGAGAAAATGATGAAGGAGTTGGGAAGCTCGGTTGTGTGAGGATGCTGGTGCGAGGGCAGCACTGGTAGGGCATGATGCGTAGCACCGCTTAGGTACGGCGATGGAAGGGGCATGACGACGGCACGGGGGATGGAACGGCGGCAGCAAGGGGTCTCGGGGCTGGCGACGATGGATATGGCGGCCGGGGCTCAACGATGGTGGTGCTATGGCTCCGTCGATGGTTGTAGCGGCGCTCAAACGATGGCTGACGACGCAGAGGGTTCGACTATAGCTTCAGCCGATGGGTTCTTTGGCTATGAAGTCGGGGAGAGAGGCGACGACGATGATGGTTGTGGTGGTGGTGTTGTGTTCGTTTGGAGGTAGCAAGAGGTAAACCATAGAGTTGTGAGGGGTCGGCTTGGGGCTGGTGGCCGACGGCAAGGGTGGTATAGGGAGCTCGGTAATGGAGGTGCGGAGGAGTTGTAGGTTCGTTGGAGGAGACGAGGAGGGTGGTGGTGATTAGGTCGGAATGGAAGGCAAAGTAAGCTCGGAGGTAGGTTGGTGAGGAAGTGCAATGGGGTTGTTTGGTGGAGCTTGTTGTCGATGATGGCAGAAGGAGGGGTGAGGAGGTCGGCAGCGGAGCAGAGAAGGGGAGAGAGAGAAGTATAGAGAGAGAGTTAGGGAGTGAAGGAGAAAGGAATTCGGGAGCTCGGAGTGGAGAGTGAAAATGGTGGAGGTGGCACTGGGAGCTCGTCTGCATGATGGGAGGTGGTCGCCGTTGATAGAGGGGGAGGTGAAGATGGTGGCAAGGCAGCGAGGGGATCGCGGAGTGGTTGCGGCGAGGGCGAGGACCTTAGGGTAATTAAGGGAGTAGGATTCGTCATCGTGGCCGTTGGGGAGCGGGTCTCGAAATGGTCAGGCAAAGAAGAAGGAGAAGAAGAAGAAGGGGAGTGTGGGAGTTCGGGTCTGGTAGGGTAGGTCGGGTCATGTTATGGGGCTAGGGAAAGGATTAGGGTAAGGGTTTGGGTTTGGGGGTCATGGGCCGGGCCATAGGGCTAAAAAAAGAGAAAAGAAAAGATATGGTTTAGGTAAAAATAGAATTAGGGTTTGATTGTTAGGGTTTGGGTTTAGGAAAATAAAAAAATTAGTAATTTTTGTTTTAAAAATACGGAAATTATTTAAAAAGAGACCGGAGCACAAGGACATAACTATTACATCCTCAAAATTATTTTAAAATACAAAAATTATTACATCATACACCACTTATATAAAATTTCATCCTCGAAATTTAAGATAAACGATAAGCTATAAAATGCCATACGAAAAGCAAAAAAATCAAATAGTACTATATAGTGATTTACCCAAAAGCAACTAGATGAAAATCAAATATTTATATATATAAGGAATAGAGCATTTAAAAGGAATAGTCATACACAAGGACATAACTATTAATAGTGATAAACTATGTATATACAAATACAATTAAAATAGAATGACAATAATAAACAATAGTGAAGGATTGGCTGATAGGCCTTAAGAACCAAAACTACCTTAATAAAACTACAAATCAAGCAACTATATAGTAAGTTAAGAATACTCATACGGTAAATACAGGAGAAAAATAAAATGAAAACATAGGTGGCTAGTAAACAAACTAGATATCAATAATTAACGTAAGACCAGGACTAAACTATATTTGCAAAATTTGCGAAGATAATACAATACAAAAACTAAGATAATACCAAGATAATGATATATGTACAAGTAAATAAAAATGTATTAGCATACAAGATAACCATAATCTATATTATAGTAAATAGAAAATTTAAATAGATTGGAGCACAAGAATACGTAAGTAAACGTAAATACGAAAATAAAAGGTAGTTAGCATAAATATGAACAAAAAAAGGAAATACTATATAGAAAATCAATATGAAACTCATTTTAAAGAAAACTTAAACCGCTAATAATATAAATTTTTGAAAGTTAATCAGAAGAACGCCAACAAACGAAATGAATATGAATGATAACAGTATAATAAACAATAAAACATTAAAAGAAATATAGAGTAGCCAATAACTCAAAATGGCATCCTGTAATTAAAGCAAATAAAATCAAGAAAAAAGGCACGAAGAATGAAACTTCATAATAAAAGGACGATAGTATGGAAAGTATTAGTAGAATAACTGACAAGAAAATAAAATATGCAGTGTAAGTTAGAACTATGAAAATTTTAAAATTAGTAGAGTACTTTAGAGAAAGTGAGGAAAACATAAGTACTTAGTCACAATTCACAATTTTTTGTTTGTATTTAAACGAAGGAGTTCAACAGATACAAGATTTGAACGAAAAGAAACAACTAATCCAATAAAATAACAATGTCTTTATGGAAAGCAGGAAAAGTGATAACTCCGCGTTGATATCTAAATCCCTGTGATCTAGTAAGGCAAGTTTGAATCCTTTGCTGGGTCCGTGCCGTCCTCGAAATTCAAAGTACGAAAACAACAAAATCGCTCAAGTAGATGTGGAAGGCGTTGACGAATCTCCTTGTTCATACCAGAATATTGCATTTAATACCGCCAATTCTTCTACTCGTCTGTTTATAAGCAGGTGCTTTTGATCCATATTTGCTACATATTTACAGGTTACAGGTTCCTAGTCCAAAATGACGCAAATCAAACAAAATCTCCAAAGTTATGCCAAAATCCAGAACATCTGCCACAAACAGATAAAAGCCGAATTCCGGTCATCCGTATCCGTCCAGTGCCGCTTACCAGTTCAAGAGACAAGACAAATAACAATGGTCATTCATGTCTCGGACAAGCACAGAGCACGAGTGGGGCAGCACAAGATTCAATGGGTACGCGGAGCTTGAGGGAGATAAGGTCAAATGAATTAAAAGTGAAGCCGTTTTGGACTGTTGCAAATCTGAAGAAACTTTGAAAGTATTTTGCAATTTGGAACATGTAGAAAAATAGAAGAATGCAACACGAGATAACCCTAGAAAAACGACATCCCAATTCCTCCATAATGCCGCGGAACCGCGGCCAACTGGCCACTTATGCGGCGGTTCCGCGGCCAAGTCAACTCGGCATCAGATAGGAGTTTGGGGTTATTTTTGTAACTTCATTTGGGCTCAGAATTTGGCCCTAGGGTTTCAGCTCTCTGTCTATAAATACTCCAGTTTTGAGCCATTGTAGGAATGCTTATTCTTAGTTAGATTTTAGTGTAGTTTAGTTTGTAGTTCTTCTTCTTTTTCATCTATTCTCCATGAAAGTGTAGTGAGAGCTCTTGAGTGAAAGTTAAATGAAGATGAGGGTGTTTTTATTATCTTGTATCTTTAATTTTCTTGTATTGTATTTTCATTTTTTGTCTTGTAATTTTAATTCCTTGTATAATTTTTATTTATTGTTGTTAAGTAGTTGTTGTTATTTCTTGTTCTTTTTCCTTCTCTTCTTATCCGTATTTTCAAGCTATGATACTCGACGAAGTCCCTTGCTAAGCTGAGAGCCCAAGTAGTTAGCTTGCATCTTTGTAAAACCGTATTTTTCCTTTCTTTCTTTGCTTCCTTCTTGTTTTGTTTTGTTTTTCATTTAAATGTGTGAATGATTTCCACACTTGTTAGGGGCTAAGGAAGGTTAGTATGAGCGACAGAAAAATCCCTTATAATTCTCTTTGCCAAACACCTTGAAACGAACCTCAACCAAACAAACACAACCCCCTCACTTAGGCACGCTATACGTGTGATTGATTCTGTATTTAAAGAAGTGTTTGTAGAATAACCGCAATCAATAACGGTGTCGCGTGTAGCTAGACCGAGATGAGTACGGGTCGTGCTCAGGGAAACGTGGAATCTTTTAATTTTACCTTAGACGTGTTGAAAAAAGAGGAAGAATAGAAGAATAGTGAAGAATAGTTATAGATTCTAGATCTACGTCAAACACAGATGTAGAATATAGATCTAGTTTAACTACGGATGTAGATTTTATATCAGAAAAGGGCTTGTAGGGTTCGTTAAGATTTAGTAGTCATGAATGATTAATTAAAGATTACTCATTTTATCTTTTAATAGATTTAAAACTAGATCGACAGAGATGCATGTAAATTAGGTTTTTTTGGAGGGAATAGGGTTCCCACTCTTAACCCTTATCTTTACATGGGTCTCCGTTTATGTCTAGCCTTTACCAAAACAATTGTTAATCTAATCTCAAATCGTGGTCGTGACTATCAATGAATTGATATCACGCCCGATTAGGATGTTAACTATTCTTTTGATAAAGTTTATAAACTTTATAGGACGTAAAAGGAGTTAAAGGATTTTTTCATTCATTGATCTACCATAATCCTACGAACCCTATCAAGCGGAGAATTACTCGTGCATGATGGAGATAAAAGAACGGATAGAGATCATGATGTAAATAAAGAAAATAAAATGCAATAAGAATAAAACAACTACTTTTATTAATCAACTTGATCAATTACACTTTGTTCCTTTAGAAAGTGATTACAAAAACCCTAGTTTACTTCTCGATCTCTTCTTAAAGAGGTAGATGAACAGCCGATGATCAACCTGGATGCCAAACAGAGGGTTGGTTCTCTCTTTCAGGATTCTTGAGTCATCTTGGACTTCGTGATCTCGTTAATTTGATGATTTCTAGGTTTAGCCCTCGGTCCTTTATATAGCCCTAAAGCCAGAAACTAAAGATCCCAAGAATAAGGGTTAGTTGTAGCAAATCCAACCTGAATATCCCAACTCCTGACTCGGTGAATCAGCCGTGGATCCACCGTATATTTTATGGTTTGGCCACAGATCCGCTGCTGTTTGGTGGGATCTTGGCTGCAAATTTCAAGGGCTTTATTCTTGTGGCACATGGAGATTTAACTGATGTCTGGAACTTGAAAATATTTCCTGTGTCTCTGCCAGTATTGATTCTTTAATTTTATCTAACTTCATCGGCAGATTGATGATTCCTGATATCTCAACATCTCGATCTCCTGACATGAACTAAACCTTGCACAATATCTTAATGAATAATGTTAGTAATATTTGGTATTTTTGAGATATTATCCTAACCATTTGATACGATATTATATTTTAAGAATATTGGTTAAGGATATTTGATATGATATGCATATTTAAATTATCAAAATATTATATAAATATTATATGCATACATTTTCCTTCATAATATTAATTATAGTATATAAACATATGAAAATAGATATTTTGCAGATAAACCCTCATATGTTTCATATTTATAATAAACACCTTTAAATATCTAAGAAATGTATGGAAAATGTTATATCAAATATGCAGTATTTTCGACTGAACAAATACCCCCAAATTTAACATTGATCGTCCCGAGCAAACTATTTATTCAAGAGAGGGAGAAAAAGAAAAAGAAAAACCTAAGTAGCACACTTTCGTAGGCAATACGATTGCACTGAGCACGTGCAAAAAGCCGTTAAATCTCTAGGTGTCCCTAATAGGAGGAGTGCTGTCTCCTGAGGGTTTTCAGCGGATTACACCCACAAAATCCTATAATAAAAGAAAGATGGTGAAAATTACATATAAAAATAAGAACTATAAAAGAAATAACTTGAAAAGAAAAATTTCCAAATATACCAGCTTTTCAGTTGCTATGAGCCCTATCTTAATGGTCGTGAAAAAATGTTAGAAATCATATCATCCCTCAATAAAACATCGCCTTTAGTCTTCCTCCCTATCTTTCTTCCAAACATTCATCATATATCCCTACATGTGTGTAAAAGACATCCCTACACTTAGAGAATTCAATTCAAGCTATCATACTCTTGTCCATCTTCCAAAGTACTTTATAGTTGGTGAATATTTTCGATAAAATTGCTCACACATTCTTCATGCGACCGTTAATACTTCTTTAGGTACTAACCGACCGATTACAAAATGTGCTCGCGCATTTAAGCGTAATTTTCTTGTCTTGCAACACCTAAAGCTTAGCAGTGGCTCTAAAACCAGTTGGTCTAAGGCACTAGGTGATAAAACACCCTCGCTATATTTTTTTATGCTGCCTTGGTAATTACAAAAAACAGTGTCCATTTTTTTTCTCCACCACTTATATATATATATATATATATATATATATATATATATATATATATATATTTCATACTAAGTCTTTTAAACAAGAGCATTTCAAGGTATCCTCTACTATCCCAAGTTTCAAGATGTGTGCAAGTGCGTATAGTAGGGTATCAACATTCAAATGTTTGGCCTCAAGAATAAGGACTATTTTTCAGACTTATTTTTTTTCCTCAGATTAGTAATTTCCTTCATTTTACTAACCCTTGGGAAAACGGCTCATAACTACTTATTACTAGTTTTGTTTAAGAAAACATCTAACTTTCTTCCTTTTCTTAAACTTTTCCTATCTTTCATATGTAATTTTTCACTTTCTACTCTTTTATTATCAAAAAAAATAAATTGTATAGTGCCAAGTGCCAAAAGATAATTTAGTGAATACAAATCTCCCCCTAAATCTGTTTTCAGCAGTGTCCTCACTGATGTCATCTTTTAATGCATAGACCTGTAGACTTGGGGAGAGAAATTAAGAGGGTAAAATAATAGTCAAATGAAAACTATCCCCAAACTTGTACTTTGGCACGCACAGATATTCAGTTAAGTCCTTTTTCACTCTCCTCTATTCTTAAAATGAGAAAATGTTACCGAAACATGGGGGTGAGGCGGAGGAAATTTAGTTATGATAAAGCGGCTCCTATAAAAATAGGAGCTCCTCCGCTGCGTCAGCAGAAAAATACGGTTTCAATTTATGCCCATTTACTCTAAAAATTGAACCGTTTTTAACATTTTCAACTTCTACTGCCCCGTGCGGATATACATACCGCACCACAAAAGGTTCTTTCCAACGAGATTTTAGCTTACCCGGATGAAGATGGAGACGGGAATCGTAAAGAAGGACTTGTTGTCCCGGTGTGAAGGTTTTTCTATAAAGGTTTTTATCGAGGAACACTTTAGTCCGGTTCTTTACTATAATCGCATTATCGTAAGCTTCATCGCGGAGTTCTCTTAACTCATTTAATTGCAGCTTCCGATAACTACAGGCTTGATCAAAATCGAAGTTAAGCTCTTTAATAGCCCACATTGCTTTATATTCGATCTCGACAGGAAGGTGGCAAGCCTTTCTAAACACTAGGCGATATGGAGACATACCAAGATCGGTCTTATAAGCGGTACGAATTTCCCAAAGAGCATCCATAAATTTGGTTGACCAATCCTTATGGTTTTTAGAAACCGTCTTCTCGAAAATTTGATTGATCTGCCTATTGGAAATCTCAGCTTGCCCGCTCGTTTGGGGATGATAGGTCGTAGAAAGTTTGTGGTTGAATGAATATTTCTGCATCAAAGTCTCGAAAGAACGATTACAGAAATGCGTCACATTGTCGTTAATTATAGCGCGAGGGTGCCCGAATCGCGAAAAGATATTTTCTTTAAGGAACTTAATAACAACCTTGTTATCATTAGTGCGACACGGTATTGCTTCCACCCATTTTGAGACACAATAAACCGCTAACAAGATATATAAATTCCCAAAAGAGTTGGGAAAAGGGCCCATAAAATCAATACCCCAAATATCGAATATCTCCACAACCAATATAGGTTAGAGCGGCATCTCATTTCTTCGTGGAATCCGACCCATGTGTTGACACCGATGATAAGTTTTGCAATGATCATAAGCATCTTTAAGTAATGTTGGCCAATAAAAACCACATTGCAAAACTTTCTCCGCCGTTTTACGTGGACCAAAATGACCGCCACATGCCTGATCATGACAAAAAGACAATACACTCTTGAATTCATCGTTAGGGATACATCTGCGAATGATTTGATCGGAACAATACTTAAACAAATAAGGTTCATCCCAGTAAAAGTGTTTTACTTGTGATAGAAATCGAAGATTGTCTTGTTTCGACCAATCGCTAGGAATAAGTCCCGTCGCTAGATAATTTACAATATCCATGAACCAAGGTTCGCAGGATACGGTCAAGAGATGTCCGTCAGGAAAGGAGTCGTTTATTGGCACGGTTAACGTTGGTGAAGAATTGATGCGTGAAAGATGGTCGGCTACAACGTTTTCACATCCACTCTTGTCTCATATGACAAGATAAAATTCTTGTAACAACAGGATCCAGCGTATTAGCCTGGCCTTAGCATCCTTCTTCGATAAAAGGTGTCTTAGGGCGGAGTGATCGGTGTACACCATTATTGGCGAGCCAATCAAGTAGGGCCTGAATTTTTCTAATGCAAATGCAACTGCCAAGAGTTCTTTCTCGGTAGTTGTGTAATTAATTTGTGTATCGTTCAAGATCTTACTTGCATAGTAAATTACATGTGGCATCTTATCAATGTGCTGTCCTAAGACTGCACCAATAGAAAAATCTGATGCATCACATATAAGCTCGAACGGGTGGTTTCAATCCGGATATGATAGAACGGGGGCTGTAGTGAGAGATCTTTTAAGCGATTCAAAAGAAGCCTCATAATCCGAATCGAAGTGAAATGTTGTATCCTTGGCCAACAGAAGAGTTAAGGGTCTAGCAATTTTGCTAAAGTCCTTAATGAATCTCCTATAAAATCCTGCATGACCAAGGAAAAATCGTATATCCTTGACGCATTTGGGAAGAGGAAGGTTATGGATGACATCAATTTTAATTCTGTGAACCTTAATGCCTTTCCGTAAAATGATATGTCCAAGGATAATACCGTCTTGGACCATGAAATGGCATTTTCCCCAATTCAAAGATAAGTTCTTATCCTTATAGCGGGTAAGAACCGTGTCAAGATGACGTAGGCATTCCTCAAAGGAGTCCCCAAATATGGAGAAAGTCCATAAATATCTCCAGAAAATTCTCAACCATGTTTGAGAATATCCCCATCATACACCGCTGAAATGTAGCGGGAGCGTTGCATAACCCAAAGAGCATGCGTCTATAAGAAAAAGTACCGCAAGGACAAGTAAATGTTGTTTTATCTTGATCCTTTTCGGCGATGGGGACCTGGTTATAGCCAGAGTATCCGTCCAAGGAACAATAGTATTCATGTCCAGCTAATCGTTCTAACATCTAGTCAATGAAAGGTAGAGAGAAGTGATCTTTTCTCGTTGCGGCATTGAGTTTTCTGTAATGAATACATACGCGTCATCCAGTTTAGGTGCGTGTTTGGATCAACTCATTAGCCTCATTAGTTATGACCGTGATGCCAGACTTTTTAGGGACCACATGAATAGGACTTACCCATTGGCTATCAGATATTGGGTAAATTATACTACTATCTAGACACTTGACGATTTCTTTCTTTACCACCTCCTTCATAATAGGATTTAACCGTCTTTGTGGGTCTCGGGTTGGTTTGGCTTCATCCATCAAATGTATATAATGTTCAACAATTAAGGGACTAATCCCTTTGATGTCAGGCATTGTCCAACTAAATGCTTACCGATTTGATCTCAATACCGCCAAAAGTGCGTTCTCTTGCTCTAAAGCTAGAGAAGCGGATATGATCACGGGAAAAGACTCATTCTCTCCTAAATATGCATATTTAAGATGAGAATGTAGCGGTTTGAGATCTAGTGTCGGCGGAGAGATGATAGAAGGTGGGGTAAGAGAATGATACTCGGACTTCCTAAGAGGTTCATAACTTGCGTAAGATATTGACTCGGAAAGCGCTACTGAATTTTGCGATGAGTCAATGGATTCAAACTCGGGGATGGACTCATCGAAGATATTCTCACTATAATAATTTGCCAGATCAAACAATATCGCACTAGTGTTTTCGAGATCATCATAGCAATGTACTTCAGCTTCGCAGCTGTCGGAAGCTATCTTGTTGATAGAACAGACATCGTTTAAATGAGCAGAAGGTTCAGATGGTTGACTTCCTAGCTTGTAAATATTAAGCTCAATTGTCATCTTCCCGAAGGATAAGTTCATAGAACCGTTACGAAAATTAATGACAGCGTTGGAAGTTGCTAGGAAATGTCGACCGAGTATCACCGGGATTTGGTTACGTGGTCCACAGGGAATATGAATTCCCTGACTTTGATTAACACATCCTTAAGCTCACCCCTAGGTTGGGCGATAGATCGGTCTGCCATCTGGAGAGTGCAGTGGGCAGGTTTCAACTCTCCTATACCTAGCCGCTCATAGAAGGAATATGGAAGTAAGTTAACACTAGCGCCGAGGTCAAGTAGAGCACGATTGATACTTTTACCCCCAATAGCTATAGATATTATAGGACAACCGGGGTCCTTACGTTTCTTAGGAAATTATTGGGTAAAAGCTGTGCTCACGTTACTTGTCATGAATAACTTTTTCGGCACTTGAGTTTTTCACTTCCTAGTGCACAAGTCCTTAAGGATTTTTGCATAAGATTGAACTTGTTGAATAGCATCTAGGAGAGGAATATTTTTGTTAACTTGCTTAAACATTTCCACAATCTTCTCCATTTGTGCATCAGGTTTATTGGCCCTCGACCTATTTGGAAACGGAGCTTTATCAATAAGTTTTGGGTCCAACATTTGTGGAGAAGTTTGTGGGGATGGAATCGATCCCAGAATTGGAGTAGGGATCGTTTTAAGTCGACTCGAAGAAGTGGGCGAAGTGTTCGAGCGTTGGGGAAAACGGAGAATAGGCTCGGAAGAAGGTGGGAGACTAGACGAAATAGGGCAAGAAGTGGAAGTCGGGGTTTCAATTGATTCCTCATCATCAATCTGTTCACCGATTTGATTGTTCAACACTCTTCTTGATCTCAACGTGGTAACGGCACTCACATTATGACTTTTTGAGTGGCCAGGATTCGGTAGGGGTTGAGATGGAAATTTCCCTTTTTCTCTCGCACTCATCGCGGCATTTAATTGTGCAAGTTGTGCTTTTATCGATTTTATACTTTCACCGTGGGAGGTGGTGGTCTATGTTAATGATCGGATAGAAGACTTTATTTCATCCGTCAATTGCATGGAATGTTTAATAAACATATCCACGATTCGTTCGAGTGCAGATGAGTTTTCGTTCCTGGCCGTTTGGAAAGAATTGTTATAAGGTGTAGAATTGTTGGACGGATTCTGAAAAGGTTGCGATTGAAAGGGGTGCTGACTCTGTGGGTGTGGTTGCTGCTGCTGTGGAAGAGGTCTTTGATAATTGCTTTGGAACTGGTTTTGATTTTGTGTTTGGTTTTGGTTCCAAGAAAAATTAGGATGATTCCTTCATCCCTGATTGTACGTGGAAGAATAAGGATCGTTTCTAGGTCGCTGCTGAAAAGTAGCATTTGTGCGTTCTTGACCTTGAAACGGTGCATTCATAGGACATTATTCCGTCAAATGTGATGGATCGGAACAGCAACCACACACGGTCTTAGGAAGCGTAACCTGGTTTAGGGAGATTGATGAGATTTTGTTCTCCATAGCATCGAGTTTCTTTTGTATTGCTGCCATTTCGGCTTTTACTGTGATGGAAACATCGAGCTGATGGTCACCTCCGCTAGATGATGGTCTAATGCTTTCCCACTGGAAAGTGTGTTCAGTGAGATCTTCCAGAAATTTCCAAGCTTCACCATCGTCTTTGGACATGAAATTGCATTGACACATGGTTTCAAGTATCTGCTTTGTCGCTGGAGTAATGCCCTCACATATAATTCGATATAGATCCCATCTATGTATTCCATGATGAGAATATTGGACAAGCAGATCCTTAAACCGTTCAAAGCACTTCCAAAATGGTTCATTAGGAAGCAGGGTAAACTGGTTGATTTCGCTCCGAACACGGGCGGTCTTATCATTGGGGTAAAATTTCTTAAGGAATGCTATCACGAATTCATCCCAATTGGTAATAGAGTGTGCGGCAGTGTTATAAAGCCATTTTTCTGCTAAATCGCATAAAGTGAAAAGGAGAAGACGCAAGCGCATAGTATCCACTTAAAGTTGTGATGTATCCATCATTGCGCATATGTTTTCGAATTTAGTGATAAAAACATTTGTGTCTTCAGACTCAAGCCCGTGAAATTTGGGCAACAGGTTGATGAAGTGGGGTTTAATTTCAAAATTATCCTCATCGGCTGGTGGAATAGATAAACAGGTAGGAAGGAGACCGCGTATAGGATAGCATCTCTCTTGGAAAGAAATGAGCGGTGGATTATGCGCACCGACGGGTGGTGGCAAGGTGGTGTTATAATCTGATGGAGAACCGTCCATCTCGGTCAATGTGATGGGTGGAGGGGAAAAAGAAGATGAAGAAGTACCGACTTTGGAGTCGATAGCAGGAACGCGGACAAGATGGGCACTAGAATCCCGTGTCCAACCGAGCATGCACTAAGCAGGTTTAGCGCAAGTGGCAGCGTGTGTGTGATTTAAAATTGGTTTGTTTTGAAAAGTGTCGGACATGAGACAAATCACACAAAAATACACAATCAATCCTAGAACTAAGGTTACCTAGGTCAAGTCTCTAGACCACTCCTAGATTTCCAAAGGACAAGCCGCAGGATTAATTCTCTACCCCCTCTTTATCGCTCTTGTGGCCAGGTAAGTAGGAGGTGTCCGCTATACGAATCACCGAAAATGGCGGGCCTAATTAAGTAACAACTTGCCTTAGACACACTTGTCTAGACACCACAAAAGAAATGCGGATAAGCGATAGATTACCCACGACCTTCCTTTATCCTTATTGAGCGCGATGGTCCTTAGAGTCTCGGTCTAGATATTTTTTAATTAATATCGGGTGATGCGAATGCTCGTTTTGTGATTTATGGGGCCTAGAAAGGGTGATGAAATACCCACCTAATCTGAATTTGGTCTTTGCCCCATAATGTCCGTATTAAAATATGCACAAACCAATTACAAAACACGCAAAAAGATATTTTTTTTAGCGGCGATATTTTGCAAAGAATCCTGCAGAAAAATATATTATTGGATTTTTCAGAGGAGAGAGAACGTATAGAGGAAGTTACCAGAGAAAAATGAAGCCCTAGATCCCCAACTCGGCCGCGGTTCCGCCGCGGATTTGAGAGATCGCTTGAAAAAATTTTGTACTGTAGCCTCCTTTGCTCCTATTGTCCTCTCTGAAGGTCTCTGAATCTCTGTTACCTCGTTCTATTGTCTTCAGATTCCCTTGCAAAAATCGCACACTAATCGTTAAATATACAATTTGCTGTTTTGTTTTATTTATGATATGGATCGAATAAGAATTCAACACGAATAGTAAGAATAAAAAAAATTATGCACGTATCCCCGGAAACGGCGCCATTTGATTGATTCTGTATTTAAAGAAGTGTTTGTAGAATAACCGCAATCAATAACGGTGTCGCGTGTAGCTAGACCGAGATGAGTACAAGTCGTCCTCAGGGAAACATGGAATCTTTCAATCTTACCTTAGACGCGTTGAAAAAAGAGAAAGAATAGAAGACTAGTGAAGAATAGTTATAGATTCTAGATCTGTGTCAAACACGGATGTAGAATATAGATCTAGTTTAACTACGGACGTAGAT
This sequence comes from Agapanthus africanus, assembly GCA_030015575.1. Taxonomy (NCBI): domain Eukaryota; kingdom Viridiplantae; phylum Streptophyta; class Magnoliopsida; order Asparagales; family Amaryllidaceae; genus Agapanthus; species Agapanthus africanus. The sequence continues at coordinate 139,307,655 of JASDDO010000026.1, forward strand.
TTTATATCAGAAGTGTAGGGTTGCTATGCACGAGCACAAGGGTCTACGAGACATCAACCATGCCCGATTAAAAATTTAGCCGTGCCGAACAACCCGAATACGGATCTTTAAACTAGAGATTAGGCGAAAACTAGCATGCTAAACACTTTAACACTAAGTGAGAGGGATTACAACCTTTGTTGATCCGGTCCTTCACTTCATATGCTCCGTGTTGTGGTCCCTTCGCTGCAATCATCGGGTTCCGGGCTCTCGAGAGGTTCCATGAAGAGAAAGATGCAACCTTTGCTTCCGATCTTCGATACTAAGATAATCTACCTTGAAGTTCCGTTAACACAAGCTAACACTCATGAAATGATGTGAACACCCTCATCTAAATGGCAAAGGAAGATGAGGATGATGAAGTAGGATTTTTGCTCTCTTTATTTATCTTTTTCTCATATTTATTCATCACTTTTATCAAAGCAAGAAAGCTTTTCAAGAAGAACTCAAGGAAGAAGAAGATGAATAATGTTGAATCCTTTTGTGATGAATAGAAAATGAAATGATATGATGAATAATGTAACCATGGTCAAACTAACCCTTGTAGAGATTTGACTAAGGTTAAAGGTTTGGTTAGGTTAAGGAAATATCTAGCAAAATATCTTTTCCAAAACAAAAAAAGAAAGCTTCTAGAAACTTCTAGAAAACCTTAACCCTAATCAAACCCTAACCATGTTTAATCTCTACTAGACAAGTTGCATTAGTTATCATATCATGTTACAATATTATATATCACATATATAATATTTATCGTAACAAAATAAAATAATACATTTAACATATATCGCATATATATCAATGTATTACCCGAGTGAGAAAAAGAATCTTTCAGTGAGCAAATATTAGTTAATGTAATTTAATATATCATATACATTAAATTATCGAATCAACACTTGATCCGACAATCCGGCTATATCACATATAACCGACTAATATTTATCCGTACCGATTCATCGAATCAACACTTGATCCGATGACCCGGCTGATATCAAATATCGCGAGAATACAATACGGTATCTCATATCGCATTATCCTCGGTCCCGCACATATCACATATGTGATCCTACTCCGTTTTGCCTGAGCCAAGAAACCTCTGTGTAGGACTCTAAAGAATCGTCAATACGCCGGCAGTAGGTGATGATCATATCAAACACCCACAAGCTGCAAGCGGTCAGCTAAACGTAACAGCTACCCAGGTATTGAGCGCTCAGAAGATCAACAAGCAAGCCTGTACATTCTCCTGTGAATCCAAACAGTAACACTCCCGGACAGTCCGGTCTCGTCGTCTGATATGTTGCATATCTCGCCTAGGGGTGGTAAACGTCAGACCCCAGTAGCTTGATAAGTCGTGTCGATATGAGGTCTATAACAGTTCGAGAAACAACTGATAACACTTACCAGTAAATCTCAGCAACCCTGGCCAGGGATTTTCGGTTATAGCCAATCGAACACAGCACAACATCAACTCCCTATACCGGGAGAGACGAATCCCCTCCTATCGCTCATTGCCTCCATGTGATTCGGGACTGTACCCAAAAACCACCTTTTTGCATGCCCTCTTGGACGTGGTATGATGGAAATCAAAGCACAGTGGGAATCACACAAGACTCTATGACGATCTCGGGTCAACAGACTATTCTGTACCAGTGTCACCGGAGAACTGCCATATGACGTGAGGTATAATACCATCTGGGAGTTCTCGGCGAGTCCGTCCAGTGTACCCAGTCTCCACTGAGCACCCGTACACCATCCTTGATGTCAAACACCGATGGATATGGGATCATCCATCGCCCATCATATGGGTCAAGATGCGTATACGCTAGTCTACTCTGGTGCATCGATGCCCTGTCTCGATATACCCTCGACTAGGAACAATTATAGGATGTACTCGTCGACTACCGTGGCCCCACTAGTATGATCTCATCATAGTCCCAGTAGTCGAGTACATATCCTAAGGGCTTTATCAACATGTAACATAGAGACAATCTGAGTACATGTTAAGATAAAGTACAACCAGATAGCATACTATCATGTCGAGCAAGAAAGTCCTCCCTATATTTGTACAAGCATCCACTACAATATACATCGTATGTACAGTAATGGCTTCTAGGGCATACATATAACTAACAATCTCCCACTTGCACTGGGGCCATCTGTTATGGTATCGCATACCCAACAATTAGCTGCGGTTGAAGTATCTCATACTCAACCATCCCATAAAAGTCTCTTCTGGGAAAAAGGCCTTTGTGAGTGGATCCGCGCTGTTGTCCTCTGTATCTACTCTCCTAACCTCGATCTCCCTGGAGATCAACCATCTCCATGATCAGGTGATACTGCCTAAGAATTTTATCTGGATTTCTGATGGGACGAAAGTTCCTTGGCTAAAGCCACAACTCCATTGTCACACAATGGTAGGAACGAAGTTCATCTCATGAACTTATATATATCCAGACTGCCTCTTTGGTAGCATCCTTGGTAACGATATATCTTGCCTTTAATCGTCTAGTATGTCACGGTATCTAGCTTGGAACTCTTCCAACATACCGTCCCTTCACTGAGGGTAAAGACAATGCATGTGACTGACATTCAGTCGTTCTTATCACCCTGGAACCTTTCCAGTGATTCTCCCCAGGATCAATTGATACCATCTTACTACATCTAGTAAGAATCCTAACATCCAATTAGATCTATCTCATAGATCCAAAACTTAGGATTTAGGAGGTATCACCTTGATCTTATATGGAGAATCCTTGTGATAAGCGGAGATTAACCGAGCGTAGCATAGGAAACTCCTTCCTTATCAAGAGTATGTCATCCACGTTCTCTACGAGGATCACCATCATACTCTCTACTACCTTTTTTTGTATACAAGGTTCATCTACCATTTTGATGAAGTCAAACTTTTTGACTACCACATCAAAACAGAAGTTCCAACTCCGCGATACCTGTTTTATCATATAAAACATCTTGCACACGTTTCCGCTGCTCCCACTGTCTACGAAGCCCTCTGGCTGTGTACTTATAGACGTTCTCTTCTAAAACATCACTTAGAAAAGCAGTCATGATACCCAACCACCAGATATCGTAGTCATGGTATGTAGCCGTGGCAAGTAGGATCTGGATGGACTTAAGCATAGCTTTGAAAGTCTCAACTTTTCCATGTACACCAAGTAATCTTCTCAAGATATACTTGCTCCTGATGGGGATTTAACCCTTCAGATAAAGCAACCAAAGTCCATACTTTGTTGGTGTATAAGGATTCCATCTCAGATCGATAAGCATCCAGCCATTCTTACAGAGTCCCACACCTGATGGCCAGCTCGAAACTAGTTGGGTCATCATCTCATGATGCAATCCTCGCTCCCACTGTCATAGAGAAACCGAAGTATCTCTCAGGTGGGTGAGGAACCCTACTAGATCGGCGGAGAGGCTGAGGTTCGTTGGAAACTATTGAATCCTTTGGTTCTACCAAATCATCAGTTGCATTTTGTATAGCTGGAACATTTCCAGTTCTACATAACAGACCTTGCCTCGAGCTTGTCCGGATTTTGCTTTTAGACATAGGCCGGACAACCCCAAATCTTAGCAAGCTTAAGATATGGGCTCTTCCCTTTCCATATCACATATGAAGTGGTAGGCAACTGATTTGATTTGAACCCTATTCAATAGGTATGCAGCTTCTCAAGTGCATAACTCCCCAAAGGAAATAAGAAACTCAGTAGTACTCATCATAGAGCACACCATATCAAATAGGGTGCTAATGCTCCACCCCGATACACCGACGTGCTGTGGTGTATACGAACGAGTAAGGCTGAGAGAGAATCTCATTCTCCTTTAGAATAGTCCAGGAATTCCGTGCTTAAGTATTCTCCTCCTTGATCACATCATAGGACATAATATTTTTACCCGTATTTTGGTTCTTTACTTCTAACTTATATTCTGTGAATATCTCAAAAGGTTCGGACGTGTGTTTCAACAGGAACATATGTCTGAATCTTGAGAGATCATCAGAGAATGTAATGAAGTACAAAGAACCGATCTTGGCATGTGTAGACAGAAGACTTTCATACATCAGCATGTATCAATCCCAAAAGTCTACTAACTCTTTCTCTGTTTCCAACAAACAGAGCTGTAGTCATCTTATCTTTGTGACATGACCGGCAAGTTTCACAAGATGTAAATTCAAACTAATTTAAATATGCATCTAAATGTAACTTCAGCCAGTCGGGTCGCATTGATATGACCTAGTCTACAATGCCTCAAGAAGGATTTGTTCATTTCTGAACTCTTCCTCTTGTGTGTGTTCTGTATACTAAGAACTGTAGTTTGATTTAGAACGTCAATGCTTTTAGATAACGTGCCTGAACCGATCAACTCTTGATATAGGAAATGTTCAAAACATTATCCAACAATACAAAATTATATCCTTTCTATACTAATAAAGAGACTGATATGATTTTGTATATCAGGTTCGGTATCTAATAACATTTGTTCAGAATCAATGTATTCTAGTAATACAGGGTGATAGTGACCAACAGACTTGGCTGCAACACTTGCACCGTTTTCTGTCTCATGAAACTTATCACCCGTTCTCAGTTCTCTACCTATCTGTAGCCCATGTAACAGATTACATATACGGGATCCTGATCCGGTATCACATACCCAGGATGTAAAGGACACTGAGAAACAGTTCTGTTTAATGAACACACCCGAAGATAATGCATCAGCATGCACTTTCTTCGTTTGGGCGGCACGGGAAATCTGGTATTCCCCAATTTCCTGCTCTGTCTTATAACAATTATAAGTTGGAGCGGGACCAACGTTCCCCAGCTCAGTATAACATGCGGGTTCGGTCAATATATCCGTTTTATTATCTTTGATTAAGGCGTGATATGGTCGCTACCTGGAGAGAGAGAGAAGAAAACACTCAGCGTATGCTCTTGCAAGATTAGATTGGTTATCTAATATATCTAATCAGGATGTCTCCCACTGTTTTAATCAAATCTTCCTTCAAACCCTAAAAGGAAAGACTAGCCAGGATTAATTACACGCTACAAGTTCGCCAATCTTTCGGCCAGGCCAGTGTCGGTACTTTGAGGGAGGTCCCCCGTGCTTTCGCACGAACCTAATTAATGTAAACCTCGTTTTCCCAGAGGCGTAACCCCGTTAACACCTTTCTAGACACCTACTTGATCGACTAATTGTAATGTGTAAAACTCTCCCAGGAGTAACTCTTACTCGCAGCGGGTATCGGGATCTAACTATCTCATAGAAGGTATGCAATCTCATTGCAAATTTCAACACTTGAAATTCCTAATAATATTTTGCCCCTAGAAGCTATATGACCTTAACATGGTCAACAAATCATAAGTGCTAGTCAAGTTCAACCCGTCATTTCCCGATTGAATTAAACCCACCCGCACGACCCTTAACATAGTCAACAAAGTCGCACGACTACCCTAATCCAATCACATCATATGCTTATGCAGATAAGCACTAATTAGCTACCGCACACTACGCCTTAACATAGTCAACAAACGTAGCACGAATAGTAACTAGTACTTATCTGAAATGACGAAGGGCTACGACAGGTTTTTTCTGAAAACCTATTGCGTAATGAACTTGATATCGTTGTAGAATCAAATGATTTTAAAATGGAGTGCTTTTGAGGTTTTTTCTAGTTTTGCTAAAGGAGTCATTCCCGGTGAAGGGATTGTCGGTCCTTTCCTTGTCGAATGAGGTGCGGGATATATCATATATATCACTGTGCAAAGCAGAACTCTTAAAAGCAATCAAAAGACAAACCGAGTGTGTAGCATCTTCCAGTTATTGCTAAAGGAGTCACTCCCGGTGAAGGGATCTCGGTCCTTTCCTCATCGAATAAGGTGCAGGATATATCATATATACCGCTGTGCAAAGCAAGAACTGTAGCTACCTGTTTTTGAAAATTCGATTCCACAACATCTTAGGTTTCTTTTAGTTTCATTAATCTCATTAATGAAGTCCCATTTTATTATGCTTCACAAGCATCACAATTGAAACGAAATCTGCAATATAACATATATCTCATATATATAATATAAACATTCGTCACAGGTAGTAATATGATCTCATCACAGAACATTGCAGCAGAAGAACATATATGAAATATTGGATATACTAGGACGTCCGTGTTTTCAATACGAGCCTGTATAAAACACGGATTCCACGGTCGCGATGAATAGCCAAACCCACATCCCTAGACCCCTACGAGAGCGGCAAGTAACACTGCCAATTCTAGGGTTAGGAGACCCGGTCTCGACTCCTCGAGATGGTCTCCCACTGGACCCTAGAACCCGGTTACTTGTGCTCCCCGCCTTGGGTCTACCTAATGCGGAAAAGTAAATAATATACAACAGTGACAGCTTCCGCTACCTGGAAGTGCCCCAATAAAAGAATATTACATACAAATGAATTTCACATGAATGAAAAAGAAAAAACTCTCATCTCACATAAAACCCCCGGCTATTCAAAAGCGACGATCCAATACAACATATCAAAGCAACACATAATATCTCATATCATCAACGTAAGCAAGTATGCGTATCCCGATTGTCGTTGATGTATAGCAACGAAGCCGGCGATACACCACATACTACGCTTACGGTCACAGAAAAGAAAGTGTAAAACTACAACAGTTGGAATCCGCAACCTTCTTATACATCGCATGCCTAACCAAATGAATTCCTTAGACATCACATGCCTAACAATTATAAACCCCGCATTTTAGTCTCATTATCGAAAACTCTTTTCAATATCAACTCGGGCAATTCAACAAGATTCCCGACGTCCTGATCGAATGCTCGTCGCAAACTTTAGTAGACGGCCGCACCCCCAGATGCCGTCAACGAAGTGCACTAAGGCGGAACACCGCTGCCGTGAGCACCCGAACGGATGCTTTCGGCGACGGGGTTCTCCTACAGTCACTTGGTCGGGGCTATGGGGCGTAGCTGTCTATTAAGTTTACCCGGCGAGTATCCGCGTACGCTACGTGATTGCGACGGACTTTTGATCACATCAAAATTCCGTAGCAACCGATCAACTGAGACTAAACTACTATGTTTATAATATTCAAATCAGTTATCTCATAACTACCTGTGGATTCCAAATATTGTATCACATTCCAGATAAATAGACAAAGTTAAAATTTCCGATCGAATCATCAAACACCCAAGATTTCCCCAATATATCTCAACACTTGAAATCAGTTTAAAAAACATCCATCACATGCCACAGTACCAATGGTCCAGCCGTAGAAGGATCAAGCCAACGCCTCACATGTGGCACGCCGTATTGCCCCAAACCCTAAGGTTCAAAAGGCAGTTCAAGACGGTCACATAATCGAGTTAAGGTTTGTTATCTTCTAGAGGGTCCACCGCGTTACTTGCATGACTTAGAACGTTCTTAAACACGAGGAAAAATCCAACTTTTGAAAAAATTTCCGACAGGGGAAAAAGTGAGTTATTGATATCCGTTCGAACTTTTTAACAGTTTCTTCAATTTATCCGGAAAGCCACATAGACAAAATCTGATACTCCGATCGAAACACCGAATCCCCAAAACAACCCCAGAAAATTCAACTCTTGAATAAATATTAAAAATTCCCAGAAAATCTAGCATAATAAAATAAGAGTTACTGTGCAAACAGGGGATGATGATGTCAACATTTAGCCGCGGAACCGCCGCAGAAGGCATGTTTCTGCCGCGGTTCCGCCGCACTTTTTACTGTTCATCGAAAAAATTTTGCACCGTAATTCTTATAATTCCCTGCTGAATTTTTTAAGCATTTTTAATGTGGAAAAATCCCAGTTTTTAGAAAAAGTCCAGAGAGCTCGTAAAATTGGGGTTTCGGGTTCGATCGGGTTTCAAACTTCGTCTAGACTTCGCCTAAAGCTCTAGCTTGGCTCTGATACCACTGTAGGGTTGCTATGCACGAGCACAAGGGTCTACGAGACATCAACCATGCCCGATTAAAAATTTAGCCGTGCCGAACAACCCGAATACGTATCTTTAAACTAGAGATTTGGCGAAAACTAGCATGCTAAACACTTTAACACTAGGTGAAAGGGATTACAACCTTTGTAGATCCGGTCCTTCACTTCATATGCTCCGTGTTGTGGTCCCTTCGCTGCGATCATCGGGTTCCGGGCTCTCGAGAGGTTCCACGAAGAGAAAGATGCAACCTTTACTTCCGATCTTCGATACTAAGATGATCTACCTTGAAGTTCCGTTAACACAAGCTAACACTCATGAAATGATGTGAACACCCTCATCTAAATGGCAAGAGAAGATGAGGATGATGAAGTAGGATTTTTTCTCTCTTTATTTATCTTTTTCTCATATTTATTCATCACTTTTATCAAAGCAAGAAAGCTTTTCAAGAAGAACTCAAGGAAGAAGAAGATGAATAATGTTGAATCCTTTTGTGATGAATAGAAAATGAAATGATATGATGAATAATGTAACCATGGTCAAACTAACCCTTGTAGAGATTTGACTAAGGTTAAAGGTTTGGTTAGGTTAAGGAAATATCTAGCAAAATATCTTTTCCAAAACAAAAAAAGAAAGCTTCTAGAAACTTCTAGAAAACCTTAACCCTAATCAAACCCTAACCATGTTTAATCTCTACTAAACAAGTTGCATTAGTTATCATATCATGTTACAATATTATATATCACATATATAATATTTATCGTAACAAAATAAAATAATACATTTAACATATATCGCATATATATCAATGTATTACCCGAGTGAGAAAAAGAATCTTTCAGTGAGCAAATATTAGTTAATGTAATTTAATATATCATATATATTATTATACATTAAATTATCGAATCAACACTTGATCCGACAATCCGGCTATATCGCATATAACCGACTAATATTTATCCGTACCGATTCATCGAATCAACACTTGATCCGATGACCCGGCTGATATCAAATATCGCGAGAATACAATACGGTATCTCATATCGCATTATCCTCGGTCCCGCACATATCACATATGTGCTCCTACTCCATTTTGCCTGAGCCAAGAAACCTCTGTGTAGGACTCTAAAGAATCGTCAATACGCCGGCAGTAGGTGATGATCATATCAAACACCCACAAGCTGCAAGCGGTCAGCTAAACGTAACAGCTACCCAGGTATTGAGCGCTCAGAAGATCAACAAGCAAGCCTGTACATTCTCCTGTGAATCCAAACAGTAACACTTCCGTACAGTCCGGTCTCGTCGTCTGATATGTTGCATATCTCGCCTAGGGGTGGTAAACGTCAGACCCCAGTAGCTTGATAAGTCGTGTCGATATGAGGTCTATAACAGTTCGAGAAACTACTGATAACACTTACCAGTAAATCTCAGCAACCCTGGCCAGGGATTTTCGGTTATAGCCAATCGAACACAGCACAACATCAACTCCCTATACCGGGAGAGACGAATCCCCTCCTATCGCTCATTGCCTCCATGTAATTCGGGACTGTACCCAAAAACCACCTTTTTGCACGCCCTCTTGGACGTGGTATGATGGAAATCAAAGCACAGTGGGAATCACACAAGACTCTATGATGATCTCGGGTCAACAGACTACTCTGTACCAGTGTCACCGGAGAACTGCCATCTGACATGAGGTATAATACCATCTGGGAGTTCTCGGCGAGTCCGTCCAGTGTACCCAGTCTCCACTGAGCACCCGTACACCATCCTTGATGTCAAACACCGATGGATATGGGATCATCCATCGCCCATCATATGGATCAAGATGCGTATACGCTAGTCTACTCTGGTGCATCGATGCCCTGTCTCGATACACCCTCGACTAGGAACAATTATAGGATGTACTCGTCGACTACCGTGGCCCCACTAGTATGATCTCATCATAGTCCCAGTAGTCGAGTACATATCCTAAGGGCTTTATCAACATGTAACATAGAGACAATCTGAGTACATGTTAAGATAAAGTACAACCAGATAGCATACTATCATGTCGAGCAAGAAAGTCCTCCCTATATATGTCCAAGCATCCACTACAATATACATCGTATGTACAGTAATGGCCTCTAGGGCATACATATAACTAACAAGAAGGGGGCTTGTAGGGTTCTTTGAGATTTAGTAGTCATGGATGATTAATTAAAAATTACTTCTTTTTATCCTTTAATAGATTTAAAACTAGATCGACAGAGATGCATGTAAATTAGGGTTTTTGGAGGGAATAGGGTTCCCACTCTTAACCCTTATCTTTAAGTGGATCTCCGTTCATGTCTAGCCTTTAACAAAACAATTGTTAATCTAATCTCAAATCGCGGTCGTGACTATCAATGAATTGATAGCGCGCCCGATTAGGATGTTAACTATTCTTTTGATAAAGTTTATAAACTTTATAGGACGTAAAAGGAGTTAAAGGATTTTTTCATTCATTGATCTACCATAATCCTACGAACCCTATCAAGCGGAGAATTACTCGCGCATAATGGAGGTAAAAAAAGGATAGAGATCATGATATAAATAAAGAAAATAAAATGCAATAAGAATATAACAACTACCTTTATTAATCAACTTGATTAATTACACTTTGTTCCTTTAGAAAGTGATTACAAAAACCCTAGTTTGCTTCTCGATCTCTTCTTAAGGAGGTAGATAAATGGCTGATGATCAACCTGGATTCTTGAGTCGTCTTGGATTTCGTGATCTCGTCAGTTTGATGATTTCTAGGTTTAGCCCTCGGTCCTTTATATAGCCCCAAAGCCAGAAACTAAAGATCCCCAGAATTAGGGTTAGTTGTAGCAAATTTAACCTGAAAATCCCAACTCCTGACTCAGTGAATCTGTCGCGGATCCGCCGCATATTTTATGGTTTGGCCACGGATCCGCGGCTGTTTGGTGGGATCTTGGGTGCAAATTTCAGGGGCTTTATTCTTGTGACACATGGAGATTTAGCTGATGTCTGGAACTTGAAAATATTTCCTGAGTTTTTGCCGATATTGATTCTTCGATTTTATCTAACTTCATCGGCAGATTTCTGATTCCCGATATCTCAACATCTCGATCTCCTGACCTGAAATAAACCTTGCACAATATCTCAATGAATAATGTTAGTAATACTTGTCATTTTTGAGATATTATCCTAACCATTTGATACGATATTATATTTTAAGAATATTGGTTAAGGATATTTGATATGATATGCATATTTAAATTATCAAAATATTATATAAATATTATATGCATACATTTTCCTTCATAATATTAATTATAATATATAAACATATGAAAATAGATATTTTGCAGATAAACCCTCATATGTTTCATATTTATAATAAACACCTTTAAATATCTAAGAAAAGTAAGGAAAATGTTATATCAAATATGCAGTATTTTCGACTGAACAACGTGACATATAGCCGCGACCTAAGTCGAGAAGTCCTTTGGGCGCACTACAACGTGACATGTAGTTGTGACTTAATTGGATACATGGTTGTGGGTGTTTGGCCGAGGGTTGGAAATAAGCGCACGTAGCGGAAGGACAAGGGGCACTAGGAATAGATTTAGCGTTAGAAAGCTTGCTTAAACTCACAAATCTCATTCCTATGTCCTCCTAATCCCCGCTACGTTCAATTATCCCAACATCATATTAAGAATAGCAAAAGAAAAGTACAAGACTAATCCTAACTCTACTAACCAATCTTAACCCTAACAAGTTTACTTGAACAGAAATACGAACACTTAGGATAGATTTTGACATACACATATACATTCTTGAGTTGACTCGTCTAAGACAAGAACGGACATATTACCATCTCCCTGCGGACGACCCGTGCTCAACCGATTAGCTGCAAAGCGACACCGTCTTAATTGCGGTAAGTAGAACAAATACGACAATGTAGAACGCATAGTTCTGCTTCAACCAAATGTCATCGTTACCCGGGGAGACGGTAACGTATTTTCTTTCTTGTCATTCGGGTTTATATTCTTTTTTTGTATATATATATAAATATATATATATATATATAAATAAATAAATATAATAAAAACCCTTTTTGTTATTTTTGATATTTTTTGTGTGCAAGTGTGCAGGCTATCTGGAGCAAGTACAGTAATCATTTAAGAAAACAGAGCGTTTTATTTTGGAGTAGAGAACAAGGGGATTGCAGGAACCAAATACGAAGTCCTAAGTCCAAAGTTTGACCGCAGAACCGCGGTCAAAGCATAGGATTCGCGGCGGTTCCGAGGTTATATTGAGGCTTCTGAGCCCCAGTTTTTTCCACTTCTTCTATTTCCTTTTAACCCCTCTGTGAACTCCACTGAACTGTATTTTATACAGGTATCTTTGCACAGATTGCGCTGCTGCCAACAAATTTTTTTTGTTGTTTTAGATTTTGTTTGTTTATACGCTTTGCATATAATAATACGGACATTAAGGGGCTTGAACACCAATTAAGATTGGGTGGGGATTTCATCACCCTTCCTAAGACCCCACAAATCACAAAAACCATACGCATTATCTTGAGTTAATAAAAAAATATCTAGACCAAACCTATAAGAACTTGTCACGCTCATTTAGAACAAGTGAAGGTTGCGGGGAATCGGTCGTTTATCTAAGCTTGACTTTGTAGTGCCTAGGCTGGACAAGTGATGAGGTAATTTTAAAAGGCCCGTCCCACGGTGATTCATGAGCGGAACCCTCCTTACCTCACTTGTGCTTATCTGGCCACAATTGGCAGTGAAGAGGCGATTTGAGGGTTATCCTACAACTTGTCGCTTGGAAGTCTAGGAGCGATCTAGTTGGACTTTAAAGACCCTAGCTCTAAGTGTTGTTTGTGCATATTGTGATTATGATTATGCTTGTATAAAGTTTAGTCCCATAATTCGGTTTTTTTTTTCAAAAACAGACAAACAATTTCAAAACACTTCAAAAATATTTATAAAAATTCAACCACTTTCCTCCCCAATACCTTTTCATAACATGGGTACCCCAGAACGACCAACTCTTGCTGAACTTTGGTATCCACAACCAGACATTTCTTCATACGGTTCTTGCTTTGGTCGAACTTCGAACGATCCGTCCATACCCAAAATTTCGTTGAGAGATCGGATAAACGCATCTAGGACAAACAATTGGACATCACACTCCACTTTGTATCAACCGTTTCAAACTTTCACCACTTCTTATGTTGATACCCCGTCTGAGAGTCATGTTGCGACTCTAAGACTCATGTCCATTGCCGACAGAATCGAACAATCTCGTAGCCAATCTTTCACTCCTTTCACCACTTCCAATTTTTTTGATCAACTATTCTAATCACCTTCTTATCAGAATGTTGATCCTACTCCTGTCCAACCATTCGATTCCTATCAATCCTACCCGACTTTTACACCTCTAGACATTTCTTCTAAACAGCCATTTGGGAGTTTCACGTATCCAAACAACTTTGAATCTTTTACTGAAACACCTTCACAACCCATGTCTAGTCTTGAGTGAACTTTAGAAGAATTTTGGGTAGCGTCGTGCCAACAGATGGTGGATTTGAATGCGTCCATGGCCGCCCTCATACAACCTAACGAACCGGCAGCTAGTTTCCAACTAGCTCCGAATTTTCCAATGTATGATGAGGCAATAGGACAATTTGAGGATTTGAGTCATGAGAGTGAACAGTACACCCTTCCAAGTCAAACCTATCTGTTCCAAAATGAATTCCACAACTCCGGTTTCGAAATTCTATCAAATGTCCCACATGAATCACCAATTGAAGATAAAACATTTGATGAGTTTTGTGACTTTGTAGTGTTCGATGTACCCGATCATGAAGGATCCATTTCAAGTGAAACCAATCCCAATCCTTTTAATCTCTACACCTCCACTCTAAAACCTGAATTGATTGAACTCCATGCTTTTGATGAAGTGTCAGAGAAATTTGACTTTCACTAGATTGGGGATACTGACGCTGGGAATATTTTGGATGATGAACCCACAGTTTTGGATGAGTTTTTCTCACCAATTCATCATGTCTTTTCACTTCCGTGTGGAAATCATCCCGAGTCATTAACTGTTTTTCCCGAACCCCATATGCGTCTGAAAATTGATGATGAATGCATGGATGGGCTGAATTTTGAGGAGAGTCTTGAGGATAGAATTGAGGATGAACCAGTTTTACTTGATGAGTCGGATTTTCCAATTCATCATGTCCCTTTCATTGACTGTGTACACCCTCCTGAATCTTTAACCGATACCATTACTCGATCACTCCCCTCCATCCTTTCCATCGTTCCCACTTTGCAAAACATTGTATCACTTTCATTTCCTGTGTCTGGTTCACCAAGTTTGGTCTACCCATGTTTTCTTACAAATCTTGAGAGGTTTGACCCCATTTCTCGATGGGTTGAAAGATTAGTACAATCGCTTTTTACACATCGGTCATTACACATTGTACTAATTTATTCACTCCATTTCCACGCTCAAGTTCGTATTCCATTTCTTTTTCCCCTCAGCCATTCTTCTCCTATACCGAGACCGTACGCCATTTCCATCCCCACACGGTCTCGCGTATTCTCCATTTCTTTCCTCTCCGCATTCTTTCAGCAGCCCGGGCCTTATCCCGATAAAAATTTTGAATGGTTGGTGCTAACTTTTGGCATGTGTAAGGCCTAGTATAGATTGATACTGTTCTCTTCCCCCCAAACTCTGAACTTTAACGTTTAAACAGTGGCAACACTGTTTCACTTAAGTTTGGGGGGGACCTTTTTATGTATATATATTTTTGGTTTGCGTTTTCTTTTGTAAAAAACACGGGGGAGCGCCGGCAATTTTGACCCCCTTGGTGTACCCTGACAATGAGGGCACTGTCAAGTTTAAGTTTGGGGGTGTGCTCGGTAAGCTTTCTACCTTCGCATTCATGTGTATATTTTGCATTTGCATACTTATTAAAACCCCATAAAAATCGAAAAATTTTACAAAAATATAAAAACTTTGTCGTCAAGTTAGCTAGTAGGGTAACTTAGATTTTTATTCCGAAAATTTAGTTGATACGTTAGAAATAACTAAATCTTAGGCTTAGCAATTGAAAACCCTAAAAATAACGCTCCTTCTGTTTAACCTTGGTAATTATTCGTCCTTGCATTTTTTCTTAGAAGTAGATAATCTTGAGTTCAGTTCTTGAGTTAAGTCGAGATGAAGGGAAAGTATTGAAAGCTTTAACGAAGGATAAGTCTGAAAAATAGTTTCTATTCTTGAGTCCAAATTCAGAAAGTATATACCCTACAAACTGCACATACACGCACCTTGAAACTTGGGATAGTACAGGATACCTAGAAATAATCTTGCCTGAAAACCTAGTATGAAATAAAAAACAGTATTTAAAGCTAACCACCAAAAGAGCATCATTGAAAAATATATCCGGTCTTGAAAAAGAAAAAATAAAGAAAAAGAAAAAGAAAAATAAAGTCAAGACCTGGAAACTGCTATTTACGCTTTAAGCTCACACATTCAGTAATCAGCTGTTAGTGCCTCAAGAAGTATTAATAGTCACATGAAACGTGTGTGAGCAAATCCGTCCATCATTAACGAAAAGAAGTAGTATTAGATATTAAGGCAAGGGTACTACAGCTTGAATTGAATTCTTGAGTGTAGGGGTGAAATTTTACACACACGTAAGGGTATACGATCGATGTTTGGAGAAAAGATAGGAATAAAGAATAAGACTTATGTTTTCCGTAAAGTTGATAAAAATTCCGGATTGGAAACGGCGGTTTAGAAGGAAAACCCAGGAGAAACCGAGATCTTTTTAAACTGTAAAAATGTATAGGATCTAAGGTTGAATAAATAGGAGGCGTGAAACATAAGGGTTGGATATTTCTAACTTAGGATGATAGAATTTCTAACTTAGATGCTAAACCGTAGGAGTAGAATCAAAGTTAACTTATGAAACTAGCTTGACGGGATTTTGTGGGAAGTATCCGCTGAAAACCCTCAGGAGACAACACTCCTCCAACTAGGGACACCTAGAGGTTTAACGGCTTGTTGAACGAGCTCAGTGTAATCGCGTTACCTGTGAAAGTGAGGTTAGAACTTTTTGTGAATAATTGGTTTTGCTCGGGACGAGCAAAAGTTAAGTTTGGGGTTATTTGTTCATACCAGAATATTGCATTTAATACCGCTCATTCTTCTGCTCGTTTGTTTATAGGCGGGTGCTTTTGATCCGTGTTTGCTACATATTTACAGGTTACAGGTTCCTATTCCAAAATGACGCAAATCATACAAAATCTCCACAGTTACGCCAAAATCCAGAACATCTGCCACAAACAGATAAAAGCCGGATTCCGGTCATCCGTATCCGTCCAGTGCCGCTTACCAGTTCAAGTGTGCTTTGTGCTTGTTCGAGACACGAATGACCACTGTTATTTGTCTTGTCTCGAGGGGCAGCACAAGATTCAATGGGTGGGCGGAGCTCGAGGGAGATAAGGTCAAATGAATTAAAAGTGAAGCCATTTTGGACTGTTGCAAATCTGAAGAAACTTTGGAAGCATTTTGCAATTTGGGACATGTAGAACAATAGAAGAATGCAACACGAGATAACCGTAGAAAAATGACATCCCAATTCCTCCATAACGCCGTGGAACCGTGGCTAATTGGCCACTTATACGGCGGTTCCGCGGCCAAGTCAACTCGGCGTCAGATAGGAGTTTGGGGTTATTTTTGTAATTTCATTTAGGCTCAGAATTTGGCCCTAGGGTTTCAGCTCTCTGCCTATAAATCCTCCAGTTTTGAGCCATTGTAGGAATGCTTATTCTTAGTTAGATTTTAGTGTAGTTTAGTTTGTAGTTCTTCTTCTTCATCTATTCTCCATGAAAGTGTAGTGAGAGCTCTTGAGTGGAAGTTAAATGAAGATGAGGGTGTTTTTATTATCTTGTATCTTTAATTTTCTTGTATTGTAATTTCATTTCTTGTCTTGTAATTTTAATTCCTAGTCTAACTTTTATTTATTGTTGTTAAGTAGTTGTTGTTATTTCTTGTTCTTTTTCCTTCTCTTCTTATCCGTATTTTCAAGCCATGATACTCGACGGAGTCCCTTGCTAAGGTGAGGGCCTAAGTAGTTAGCTTGTATCTTTGTAAAACCGTATTTTTCCTTTCTTTCTTTGCTTCCTTCTTGTTTTGTTTTGTTTTTCATTTAAATGTGTGAATAATTTCCACACTTGTTATGGGCTAAGGAAGGTTAGTATGAGGGACGGAAAAATCCCTTGTGCTTCTCTTCGCCAAACACCTTGAAACGAATCTCGACCAAACAAACACAACCCCCTCACTTAGGCGCGCTATACGTGACATATAGCCGCGACCTAAGTCGAGAAGTCCTTTGGGCGCACTACAATGTGACATGTAGTTATGACTTAATTGGATACATAGTTGTAGGTGTTTGGCCGAGGGTTGGAAATAAGCGCACGTAGCGGAAGGACAAGGGGCACTAGGAATGGATTTAGCGTTGGAAAGCTTGCTTAAACTCGCAAATCTCATTCCTATGTCCTCCTAATCCCCGCTACGTTCGATTATCCCAACATCATTTTAAGAATGGGAAAAGAAAAGTACAAGACTAATCCTAACTCTATTAACCAACCTTAACCCTAACAAGCTTACTTGAACATAAATACGAACACTTAGGATAGATTTGGACATACACATATACATTCTTGAATTGACTCGTCTAAGACAAGAATTGACATACAACCATCTCCCTGCGGACGACCCGTGCTCAACCGGCTAGCTGCAAAGCGACACCGTCTTAATTGCGTTAAGTAGAACAAACAGGACAAGGTAGAACGCATAGTTCTGCTTCAACCACTCCTCCTTGCAGCTCTTTCCTTCTAGGGCAACCATTGACCGGATACTTGCCGGAACCACAAATCAAGCACTGCCCCTTGTCCCGGCGACGGTCTCTCCAAATGTTCCCCAGTCTCTTGCAATAACCGCATACTTGAATCCTCTGCAGCTCCTCAAGCTGAGGGGAAAATGGGCACTTCATCTGTACACATCCTCTTTTACTAACAGGGATTCCCTCACGATCGGGGCTCTTCCTGGTGCTCGAATTAGCTGCTTCCTTAACTCCTCAGCTAAAAGATCGTTCGTCATCTCCTGGGCTTCTCTCAGTCCTTGCATTATGCCCAAAATCTCAGCGGGGTGATCCTGGAAAGCGGAGGTGGAAGGAGAGTCATGGAAAGCCATGATTCCGAAACAACAAATTTTTGGACGACGGTTTAAGATATAAGACTCAGAATAAGATATAGAATTGACAACGTAGCAAGAATATGTGGTGAGGTAAAACTCAACCGAGTAGAAATAAAATGTAGAACTCCAAGTCACTCAAACATAGTGCTGCCCTGTAACTATGCTGTAGTTCATAATTACAACCACATAACTCTATTAAGTCACCCAAAAACTCTACCGGATAAGATCAAAATATATAGCAAGACACGCTAAAAGGATTCTAATCAAGGAGGAATTCCTAAGAGGGAAATGTTGGGTTACCCTAACGCCAAAGCCATCATCCGTGGCGGTTAGCGGAACAAAAAATTTCTACGAGTTTAAAAACAGCAATAGAATAACCCAATTAAAACGGATCTTTCCATAAACCTAACTAGCTAAACAAAGAGAGCAAACTACTATGAAAAGAAGTCTCACCAAACGATCCAAGTCCTTCGGTCTTCTTTCCTCGTCGTTCGCTCCAAATGGCCACCATGATCGCACTTGATCTCCTTTGCTCGCTCCATCGGTACTCCAGGATCGAGCTTGCTCTTCGGTCCTCCTCCGTCGAAGATGATCCACCCGAAGGATGTGATTCATGGCTCTAGCTCCTAGTAACAAAAAGAGCAACTAGGGAACTTGGGATGCTAATCTAAGATCTCTAGGATGCAGTGTTAAGTTCTAAGTGTTTTACAATCTCTATGTAGCCTCCTCTCTTGTTTCTCAACACATGAGAGTGTAGAGAGGAGGAAGATAGTGAAGGTAGAAGAACTCAAGAGAAGGAGAGGAGAGTGAAGAAAAAAAGGTGAGCACAAAAGAAATGAGCAACCATGAGAAAGAAAAAACCACATAATGGTTTTGTATATGAATATCCATGAATAAACAATATGACCCATGCTTCAATAGTTGCTACAAATGAATAAAAAATTCATTTGTCAACTATTGAGGCATGGTCCTCACCATACTCCCCTCACCTCACACTTTACACCTCATTTCCATTTATCAAATAAATGGAAAAAGTCAAGATGAGGTGTCCACCTTCTAAAATGTTATCCGTAACAAAATACGGATTACAGTCTACTGTATATACATACATGCATTCGGATAAAAACACGAATGCCCAAAAAGAAAGAATAACATGAAGAACGTAATACTAGAATATACATATTGAAATACATATATGTAAATTATCAAATCAATACCAGATTTAATAATCCGGCTCAAGCCCGTGCCGGCTAGTATTACCAACTGTCCGATCGAATGTCCGGGTACAAAGTACATCAATCGATCGGAACCCTGCACATATCCAATACGGCTACTACATCATTTCTCCTGAACCAGGAAAACCCTCTGTGTGGGACTCTAAAGACTCGACAATATGCCGGCAGTGAGTTACTGGATAAATCCATAACCACAAGCACATCAGCGGCACTAGCTGTACGTAACGGCTACCCGGGTACCTGTCGAAAAGGAAGACCGACGAGAAAACTCATCCGGATCCCTACTGAGCCTATCTATGACAATCTCCGTACAGTCCAGTCCCTTCGTCTAAGAGTATCGCATACCGGGTCTAGGGGATAGTAAACGCCAGACCCTAATTGTTGGATATATGTCACGCCCCGCATCCCAGAGTACGCTAAATTGGGCACGTGACATAGCCAACCATGCTACCTGTAGGTAGGAAGTATCTATCCACAGTCACATTACGGCTGTAGAGATATCAAGAACAAAATAAAACTATCTAAAACATGTCCATACGCCAAGATAACATGAGTCAAGAATAATAAAAGTGCGGAAGCAAAAGATCCAAAACAAAATAACTGAAATGTATGTCCCATAATGCGGGCTCACATCAGGAATAAAATGCAGGAAATAAAAGAACTAACTACTGCAGAGACCTCACTGCGCAGCCTACTGGCTGAAGTACTCCTGCTCAGACTGCAGCAAAAGTACGGAATCTGGGCCATGCAAAACCCAGACGTCAACGCGCCATGTCATCAAGTAATAAAATATAACCAGAGTAACAGGCAATGCAAAAATAACATGAATGAAAAGCAGGTGTAACAGTAATATAAATCAGGCAGTGCAGGGTAGTGTGCAGTGAGTAAACTAAACTGTTCTATTGGGTTTTCTACTCTAAAGTCTTAGAAATCAATTTGATGAATCATCGATGTAACTCAATAGTATCCCGTGCGTGCTCGGGATCACGGTGAAGATTCTCGGGCTGAAACCGAGACATGCCGCTAGGCACTAAAGGAAAGGGGTAAAGATGAATGATATCCTTGGCATCATCCCAAGGCTGGCCTAGCCTCTGAAAGGAAATGGATAACGATGGATGATGTCAGCAGCAGTATCCCAAGGCTGGCCCAGCCTCTAAAACTAGTCGATAAAGGTAGAACACTGTCGAGTTACAAGTCAGGTTTCATCATTGATTTCCCCATACCCCCAAGTTATATGTGTTCAAGTCGGGTATTAAATAATCTGGAGCTAAGGCCAACTCAGGATCAGGCAGGTACAGGTGTGTCTGGATAGACAACGGGAACGGTCCGTAAGGACAACAGGTCAGGTTGTTGGCATTAGACACAAGATCAGGTAACGGGTAAGGCCATGGTACATTAGGTCAAGCCGGGTAGTGTATATAAGTGTCATGACATATCAAGAGTCGTACGGTACCATGTCGTGTCACGTAGGAAGTGCAACAGGTCATGTCAGGAAGCACAAAATGCTATGTGGGTGCTCATAATTCAAACTAATATAATCATGGTTATAAATGGACAAGCATGAGTAATATCAGCACAATAAACCAGATCAGGTGATATGATAAGCAAATAGGTACTGATTAAATTATAACTATGCATGGTTATCACTTTGCGTTCAAGGGATGGTGTCACATTACTTAACTACAGCATAACTAAAATGGATGTTTACACATGTTATCAGGTATTAAGAAATTTTAGGGATGCAATGATATAGAGCTATGTTCACTGGATGAAATTCTAGCTAAAACAGGTTAAAATGCACATGAGTGTCCGATGGAGCAAAACTATATAGAGGATACCATAGGCCGTGACAATAGTTAAAATGTGATTTAAACATATAAATGTGGTTATTGGTTTAATAAAGTAAATGCACACGGTAGGTTCCAAGTTTGGAAAAATAGAATGATATAACGTGACATCGAGCATGAAAAAGGAAAATCATGGTACTAAGGTTAGACTACGGATTTAAAGAGCCATAAAATGTATATGTAATATATTAATTAGCATGTAGCAAGTTTTACTTGCCTCGACGGAACGCGATACGGCAAACGGAACGTCTCGTGTCGGCGGGAAAAGTCGCGACGCGCGCACGGTACACGGAATGAACCCAAACGACGAACAATGGAGTCACACTGGTCAGGGGTCCTGGCTGGATCGTCGGGGATCGTCGCCGGCACGGTCGGATTCTGGCCAAACACAAAAACAGTGAACATTACAGGATACAAGAATGCATGAAGAAAAGAAGAGAAGAATACGAAGAAGGAAGAGAAGAAAGATGGAGAAGAGGGAGCCTACACTGATCTGTAGAGGGGTCGCGAATGTCGCCTATGTTGACGGAGCTCCGACGAACAACTGCAGAGAACATCGGCAATCAAAACCAGATTTGAAAGAAGAAAAGAAAAGAAAGAAGGAGAAGGAAGGAGGAGGAGAAGAAGAAGAAGCCATGCTCACCGAGGTGGGTGCCCGAGGCCAGGGACACGGATCAAGATCACCGGCGGTGATCCTACGGTGTGCCGCAGTGTGCAGGGGGTGCGCGGTTGCTCGTGCAGTGTGCTCGGGGAGAGGAGGAAGGAGGAAGGAGAGAAGGTAGAGGCGATGAGGGTGACCGCGGCGATGAACGGCGACGAAGGCGTCGGCGCTAGGGCAACAGCGAGAGGAGACGAGGCGGCTAGGGTTTTCAGGGGTTGGGTTCGGTTTATTTTAGAAAAGGGAAGGAAGGAAATATAAAAGAAGAAGAGAGAGAGAGAAGACGTGGGGGGAGAGAGAGAGAGAGGAGAGAGAAGAGGAGAGAGACAGAGATGTAGAGAGGGATCAAGAGGAGAAAGGAAATGGAGAGGAGAAAGAAATTTGGCACTTAGCGCGGAGAGAGAAAGAGAGAAGAGAGAGAGAGAGAGAGAGAGAAGGAGAAAGGGAGAGAGAAAGGAATAAGGCAGCAAAGGGAGAGAGAGAAAGAGGTAGGGTCGGGAGAGAGAGGAGGCTCGCAATTGGCTCAAAAGATTTCTGGGGTTAAAGATTTGTTAAGGAAAAATATAAAAGATATTTAAAAAAACTAACAGAGCTGAAAGATTTCCCTTAGTAATATTTTCATGCTGATAAAATATACGTTAGATTAGTTAAATATTAAAGTTGATTTTAAAGGAATTTAAAAATAAATGGGATTGGCGGAAATACAAAATATTTCAGAATTGCGCCCGGGTCGGGTCTAAAATTCGAATTTGAAACATGAAAATTATTAGCAGGTTCAAAAAATTAAAGTGAATGATTTTATAATTAAAAAGCATACCCCCAAAAACGGACGCACGCACGTGCGCGTAGCCGTCCAAACACGTCTGTTTCACTGAACGGGACGAGAACACGATGCAAGGACGCTACCACAGGGTTAGGGGTATCGAGCAGGCCATGACAAGTATTTTTAATTTAATTTTAGATGACTTAAATTGTTATATGCAGAATTTGAATTGTCGGGGTAAATTTATAACTAGCAATAGTCGAGCAAGACAAATGAAATAAATACCACACACCATACATACGGTAACTGAAATTTATAGAATTGGACTCGGTTGTTACATTATACCCAACTACACAAGAATTTCGTCCTCGAAATTCCAAGAATACAAAGGATAGATGAAAATCAAACTACAAGAAAAGATGAGGAAACATCTGTCGGATTTCATCTTCTCGTTCCCAAGTGGACTCTCCATGTGAGCGATTACCCTTAGAAACAAGTACAAGAGGGATAACCATGTTCTTAAGAACCTTTTCCCTTCGATCTACAATTTCAACCGGTCGCTCCTCAAAAGTCAAGTCTTCTCGTACCGTCAGCTCCGAATGATCCAATACATGCGTTTCATCCCAAACATACTTACGGAGTTGAGATACGTGAAACACATCGTGTACATTCGCCAAGGACTGCGGTAACACCAAACGATACGCTACCTCACCAACACGCTCCAAGATCTCAAAGGGTCCAACAAATCGAGGACTGAGCTTTCCTCGACTTACAAAATGAATCACCCCTCTAGTCGGTGATATCTTCAAGAATACCAAATCACCCACGGCGAACTCTAGAGGTCTTCTCGACGTATCTGCCCAACTCTTCTATCGGTCTTGTGCTGCTTTCATATGATTCCGAATTGTATTAACTTTCTCAACTGTCTGCACAACCAAATCTGGTCCCAACAATCTTCGTTCACCGACATCGTCCTAACAGACAGGTGAATGACACTTGCGACCATACAAAGCTTCGAATGGAGCCATCTGAATTGTCGCCTGGAAACTATTGTTGTAAGAAAACTCTACCAAATGTAGATGATCCTCCCAAGAACCCTTGAAGTCCAACATGCACGCTCTCAACATATCTTCAAGAGTTTGGATCGTTCTCTCCGGCTGACCATCAGTTCGAGGATGATAAGCTGTGCTAAACTTCAATCGAGTCCCCAAACTTTCCTGTAAACTTCTCCAGAAGTGTGATAAAAACCGAGTGTCACGGTCGGACACGATGCTCGCCGGTACTCCATGTAATCTTACAATCTCCTGCATGTACCGCTCCGCCAAAGTTTCTGTTGATTGACCAACCCGAAAAGGAATAAAATGAGCTACCTTGGTCAAACGATCAACAATCACCCAAACTGCATTGTTGCCTTTTGGACTCCGCGGTAAAGCTGTCACGAAATACATGGTTATATGTTCCCACTTCCACTGAGGAATCGGAAGTGGTTGCAATAAACCAGCAACCCTTTGATGTTCAGCCTTAACTTGCTGACACACCAAGCACTTTGCCACAAAGCGAGCAATCTCCCGTTTCATACCTTCCCACCAGAAATGTTGTCGTAAGTCTCGGTACATCTTCGTGCCTCCTGGATGTACGGAATAAGCTGAGCTGTGCGCTTCCTTCATAAGTTCTTCACAAATATCCCCCTTTGGCACACACAAAAGGCTACCATACCTCAACGAACCATCTTCGTGGATCAATAAATCTGTTCGTAGTCCGGCTTCAACCTGTTCTCGAAACTTTTGCAATCTAGGATCCTGCGATTGCGCTGCTTTAATATTCTCGATCAACGACGAATGTACTTGCAGCTGCATCAACTGTCCCGAAGAATGCAGTAGCACAACCTCCAAATCAAACCTTCGAAAGTCTTCCACGAGTTCCTTCTGCGTTGTCAACATCTGAATTGCTGGTAACCGACTGAGCGCATCTGGTACAACATTAACCTTCCCCGTATGGTACTTGAGATCAAGATCGTAGTCAGCCATCAGCTCTAACCATCTACGCTGCCTCATATTAAGCTCCTTCTGCGTGAACACATACTTCAAACTCTTATGATCCGTGAAAACTTCTACCCTTTCGCCCAAAAGGTAGTGTCTCCAAATCTTCAAAGCGAAAATCACAGCCGCAAGCTCCAATTCGTGAGTTGGGTAATTCTTCTCATGGGTCTTCAACTGTCTCGATGCGTACGCTACAACCTTCCCATGCTGCATCAAAACACATCCCAATCCTTTTTCCAGATGCATCGCTGTGAATCACTAATCCTCCGGAATTGTCTGGCACGGTCAGGATAGGAGCGGTTATCAATCTCTGCTTCAACATCTCAAAAGCCGACGCATAACTATCCGTCCACACAAAAGGTACCTCCTTGCACGTAAGCTTGGTCAACGGCTCCGCCAGACAAGCAAAGTTCTCCACAAATCTTCTGTAATACCCGGCTAGTCCAAGAAAACTTCTTATCTCTGCAACATTCTTCGGAATCGGCTAATCTCGAACTGCTGCAATCTTTTCTGGATCGACAGCGATTCCATCGCCAGACACAACATGCCCCAAAAACTTTACTTCCTCCAGCCAAAACTCGCACTTGCTCATCTTCGCATTAAACTTCTCTTCTCTCAGCGTCTGCAGTGCGATCTTCAAATGCTCTGCATGCTATTCAAAACTCTTTGAATAGACCAGAATATTGTCAATGAACACCACAATAAACTGGTCCAAGAATGGTGAAAAGATTCGGTTCATCAAGTCCATGAATATCGCCAGTGCATTCATTACTCCGAAGGGCATCACTAAGTACTCGTAATGTCCATACCGAGTTCGGAACGTCGTCTTGCAAATATCTTTTGCTTTCACTCGGACCTGATGATATCCGGATCGCAAATCCAGCTTCAAGAATACCCTCGCGCCACTAAGCTGCTCAAAAAGTTCGCCAATGCGAGAGATCGGGTACTTGTTCTTAATAGTCACCCGGTTTAATTCTCGATAGTCGATGCACATCCTTCTTGTGCCATCCTTCTTCTTAACTAGAAGAACTGGAGCTCCCCAAGGCGAGTTACTGCTTCGAATCCAACCCTTCTCAAGCAGTTCAGCAACCTGTTTCTTGACTTCTTCCAACTCCACTGGTGCCATTGGGTAATACGCTTTAGATACTGGCGCTGCACCAGGAATAAGATCAATTGCGAACTCCACGTCCCGCTTCGGCGGTAATCCCGATATATCTTCAAACACATCCATAAAATCACGAACAACAGCTGGCTCTTCACTTCTTTCAACCTCCATTGATGCAAGAATATTAGTTGTCGGCCTAGCCCTAAACTCGACTGGCCCGACAGAACTGCTTCCTCCAGTGAAGGTAAACTCGGGATGTCCGGGAATCTGGAAAATTACTTTCTTTGCTCTACAATCAATGTGAGCGTGGAAAGTGCCAAGAAAATCCATTCCCAAGACGACTTCGTAGCTGCCCATATCAATCACCAAGAAATCTACAAAAAGCTCCCGTCCGCAGACAACAACAGTACAATCTTTACATTCCCTACTAGATATGATTTTCCCATTCCCAATGTGTATGTCCCAGAAACTAGACAGGGTCGTGCAAGTAATCGAGTGTGTAGCTATAAACTTGGATGACATAAAACAATGGGATGCACCAGAATCAAATAACGCTAATGCGGGAAAACCATGAACGAGTAGAATACCTGAAACAACTTCTCCCGAAGCCTTAGCTTCCTCAGTCGTCAAGGTAAAAGCTTGAGCCTGATTAGGTCCTTGAGTCAGCTACTTCTGTCCCTGGAACGGTTTCTGCGGAGGCCTCTGAATCTCATCCCTCGTACGAAGCTTCGACGGACAAGCGTTGATAGTGTGATCCGCCGCTCCACAAACCAAACAAAGCCCTTGTCTCCTTCGACAGTCTCTTTGCACATGACCGGGTAAATGGTAGTAGTTACAAGTCACGCTCTTTCTCTGGTCAACAACAGCAGACTTCTTCATCGGTGTTACGCCACGACGGTTCACTAGAATACCCCTGTGTCCATATGCTCGGTTCGGTGCAAAAGTCGGCTTCCGTACTGTAATTGCTATCTGCTGTGAACTCCCAGTCTTCCCAGATAAGCTCTGCTGTTCACGAGCTGCCGTAAGTACCTGTGAGAAAGTGGTCAAACCCAGGGAGATAATCTGCCTCTGGATGTCCACATCCAAGCTGCGCATGAACCTCCTTACCCTGTCTGCATCGTTGGCAACTAAAGGTCCAGCGAACCTACTGAGCCGTGTCCACTCAGCTACATGTATATCTACGGCCGCACCATTCAGCTTCAGATTGATGAACTTCTCTTCCATTTCCTCCCGTGCAGTCCGCGGGAAGAACTTCTCCAGGAAACTCTTCGAAAAATCCGCCCACTTGATCGGCTTGGGCAGGCGGGTCTCCTCCACAAGCCACCATTCACGGGCGTAGTCCACTAACTGAATGCGCACCACATCCACTCTTTTATCATCTGGAATCTGCGCCGCAATAAGTAAGTTCTCCGTGTCAACTAGCCACTGCTCTGCTGGCAACGGCTCCTCCAAACCAGTAAAGACAGACGGACCCAAACACCTGAAATCTGCTACGGTCCCCACGCGATCAACTGGTTTAGCTCCAACATTGTTCCCGGACTGCTGAACGATCTGCAAACCTTCCTGAAACGATTCAACTTGTTGCTGGATCAGCTCGGTCTGCCTCTTTTGATTCTCCAGCATTCCCCGTATCACTCCAAGCATGGCGGCTCCGTCAACACGCCTTTGGTACGTCTTCAAATTCTTGCCTGCCATACTCCTGAAATCAAAACACCCAAGATTAGCATGATAACAGATTCAAAATATATATCAAGGCAAGAACTCTAAGTTACTTAAATAGAGTACAGCATTGTAACTATGCCGCGGTATCATAGCTACAAGTACATAACTCCACCCAAGTCACCTAAGTCCTAGAGATAACAAGGAATCAGGCTTTCGAGTCGATATGCAAAGGAAGTTTGCACATCGTAAAAGATATAGTCAGGAAGAACTTGATTCAAGAATGCTAAAACGGCAAGGTGGCAGGACATGTCTCCTAAACACGGGTATTCTGATTCGTGTATTGGGTACAATACCCAACTACAAAAGAATCAGCCCGACTAACCTATGGCTCTGATACCAAAAGAACCATGTCACGCCCCGCTTCCCAGAGTACGCTAAATTGGGAACGTGACATAGCCAACCATGCTACCTGTGGATAGGAAGTATCCATCCACAGTCACATTACGGCTGTAGAGATATCAAGAAAAAAAATAAAACTATCTAAAACATGTCCATACGTCAAGATAACATGAGTCAAGAATAATAAAAGTGCGGAAGCAAAAGATCCAATACAAAATAACTGGAATGTATGTCCCATAATGCGGGCTCACATCAGGAATAAAATGCAGGAAATAAAAGAACTAACTACTGCAGAGACCTCACTGCTCAGCCTGCTGGCTGAAGTACTCCTGCTCAGACTGCAGCAAAGGTACGGAATCTGGGCCATGCAAAACCCAGACGTCAGCGCGCCATGTCATCAAGTAATAAAATATAACCAGAGTAACAGGCAATGCAAAAATAACATGAATGAAAAGCAGGTGTAACAGTAATATAAATCAGGCAGTGCAGGGTAGTGTGCAGTGAGTAAACTAAACTGTTCTATTGGGTTTTCTACTCTAAAGTCTTTGAAATCAATTTGATGAATCATCGATGTAACTCAATAGTATCCCGTGCGTGCCCGGGATCACGGTGAAGATTCTCGGGCTGAAACCGAGACATGCCGCTAGGCACTAAAGGAAAGGGGTAAAGATGAATGATGTCCATGGCATCATCCCAAGGCTGGCCTAGCCTCTGAAAGGAAATGGATAACGATGGATGATGTCAGCAGCAGCATCCCAAGGCTGGCCCAGCCTCTAAAACTAGTCGGTAAAGGTAGCACACTGTCGAGTTACAAGTCAGGTTTCATCATTGATTTCCCCATACCCCCAAGTTATATGTGTTCAAGTCGGGTATTAAATAATCTGGAGCTAATGCCAACTCAGGATCAGGCAGGTACAGGTGTGTCTGGATAGACAACGGGAACGGTCCGTAAGGACAACAGGTCAGGTTGTTGGCATTAGACACAAGATCAGGTAACGGATAAGGCCATGGTACATTAGGTCAAGCCGGGTAGTGTATATAAGTGTCATGACATATCAAGAGTCGTACGGTACCATGTCGTGTCACGTAGGAAGTGCAACAGGTCATGTCAGGAAGCACAAAATGCTATGTGGGTGATCATAATTCAAACTAATATAATCATGGTTATAAATGGACAAGCATGAGTAATATCAGCACAATAAACCAGATCAGGTGATATGATAAGCAATTAGGTACTGATTAAATTATAACGATGCATGGTTATCACTTTGCGTTCAAGGGATGGTGTCACATTACTTAACTACAGCATAACTAAAATGGATGTTTACACATGTTATCAGGTATTAAGAAATTTTAGGGATGCAATGATATAGAGCTATGTTCACTGGATGAAATCCTAGCTAAAACAGGTTAAAATGCACATGAGTGTCCGATGGAGCAAAACTATATAGAGGATACCATAGGCCGTGACAATAGTTAAAATGTGATTTAAACATATAAATGTGGTTATTGGTTTAATAAAGTAAATGCACACGTTAGGTTCCAAGTTTGGAAAAATAGAATGATATAACGTGACATCGAGCATGAAAAAGGAAAATCATGGTACTAAGGTTAGACTACGGATTTAATGAGCCATAAAATTTATATGTAATATATTAATTAGCATGTAGCAAGTTTTACTTGCCTCGACGGAACGCGATACGGCAAATGGAACGTCTCGCGTGGGCGGGAAAAGTCGCGACGCGCGCACGGTACACGGAATGAACCCAAACGACGAACAATGGAGTCACACGGGTCAGGGGTCCTGGCTGGATCATCGGGGATCGTCGCCGGCACGGTCGGATTCTGGCCAAACACAAAAACAGTGAACATTACAGGATACAAGAATGCATGAAGAAAAGAAGAGAAGAATACAAAGAAGGAAGAGAAGAAAGATGGAGAAGAGGGAGCCTACACTGATCTGTAGAGGGGTCGCGAATGTCGCCTGTGTTGACGGAGCTCCGACGAACAACTGCAGAGAACATCGGCAATCAAAAACAGATTTGAAAGAAGAAAAGAAAAGAAAGAAGGAGAAGGAAGGAGGAGGAGAAGAAGAAGAAGCCATGCTCACCGAGGTGGGTGCCCGAGGCCAGGGACACGGATCAAGATCACCGGCGGTGATCCTACGGTGTGCCGCAGTGTGCAGGGAGTGCGCGGTTGCTCGTGCAGTGTGCTCGGGGAGAGGAGGAAGGAGGAAGGAGAAAGGGAAGAGGCGATGAGGGTGACCGCGGTGATGAACGACGACGAAGGCGTTGGCGCTAGGGCAACGGCGAGAGAAGACGAGGCGACTAGGGTTTTCAGGGGTTGGGTTCGGTTTATTTTAGAGAAGGGAAGGAAGGAAATATAAAAGAAGAAGAGAGAGAGAGAGAAGACGTGGGGGGAGAGAGAGAGATCGAGAGGAGAGAGAAGAGGAGAGAGACAGAGATGTAGAGAGAGATCGAGAGGAGAGAGGAAATGGAGAGGAGAAAGAAATTTGGCACTTAGTGCGGAGAGAGAAAGAGAGAAGAGAGAGAGAGAAGGAGAAAGGGAGAGAGAAAGGAATAAGGCAGCAAAGGGAGAGAGAGAAAGAGGTGTGGTCGGGAGAGAGAGGAGGCTCGCGATTGGCTCAAAAGATTTCTGGGGTTAAAGATTTGTTTAGGAAAAATATAAAAGATATTTAAAAAAACTAACAGAGCTGAAAAATTTTCCTTATTAATATTTTCATGCTGATAAAATATACGTTAGATTAGTTAAATATTAAAGTTGATTTTAAAGGAATTTAAAAATAAATGGGATTGGCGGAAATACAAAATATTTCAAAATTGCGCCCGGGCCGGGTCTAAAATTCGAATTTGAAAAATGAAAATTATTGGCAGGTTCCAAAAATTAAAGTGAATGATTTTATAATTAAAAAGCATACCCCCAAAAACGGACGCACGCACGCGTAGCCGTCCAAACACGTCCGTTTCACTGAACGGGACAAGAACACGATGCAAGGACGCTACCACAGGGTTAGGGGTATCGAGCAGGCCATGACAAGTATTTTTATTTTAATTTTAGATGACTTAAATTGTTATATGTAGAATTTGAATTGTCGGGGTAAATTTATAACTAGCAACAGTCAAGCAAGACAAATGAAATAAATACCACACACCATACATACGGTAACTGAAATTTATAGAATTGGACTCGGTTGTTACAATATATATGCCCTAGAGGCCTTCATTGTATAGGATACTAGGGATATGTATGTACATGACAATCTTGCTTGATATGATAGTACGCTATTTGGTTTGTCTTTATCTTAACATGTGATATATTTTACTTCGTATTTCATATATTGTATACATGTTGATAAAGCCCGTAGGGTGTTTGCCTGACTACTGGCGTTGTGATGGCAGTCATACTTGTGGGAGCTGGATGGTCAATAGGCACATCCTTAAATGTCCTTAGTTGCAGGAGTATCGAGACTGGGCATCAATGCTCTAGAGTAGACTAGTGTATACATATCTAGACCCTGATGAGGAGCGATGGATTAGTCCCGCAGCCATTGGTGATGTGCACCTAAGATTGTATACAGATGCTCACTAGGAGTGAGTACACCGGACAGGACTCGCCGAGAACTGACTAAATGGTATTATACCTAGCGTCAGATAGCAGTTCTTGGGTGACATGTGTGCAGATAGTCTGTCGACTTGAGGTCGTCATTTGTCTCGTGTGAGTTCCCACTGTGTTCTGATTACTACCCTACCACGACTCAAAGGAGTCATGCAAACAGGTTTTAGTTGGGTACAGTCCCGAGCCACATGGAGGTAGTGAGCGACTGTTAGGGATTCATCTCTCCCGGTATAGGGAGTCGATATCGCACTGTGATTGGTTGGTCATTACCATAAGTCCTTGGCCAGGGCTGATTGAGAATTACCGGTGGACGGACCAGTAGATTCTTGAATGGTCTTGAGCCAACCTGACACGACTTGGACGGTTATTAGGGGTCTGACATTTTCCACCACCCTAGATCTTACATGCGATACTCTCAGACGAACAGACCGGACTGCACGAATATTGTCACGGACAGGCTCAGTAGGGGTTACGGACGAGTTCGCTCGTCGGCCTCCTTTTCGACACGTACCTGGGTTGCCGTTACGTACAGCTAGTGCCACTGACGGACTTGTGGTTAAATCCACTGCCAGCGTACTGTCGAGTCCCACAAAGAGGCTTTCCCTGGATCAGGCGAGAAGACGTAGAGGCCGTATGGTTTTACGGCAGGGTTTCGATCACATTCATGTACTGGCTACTCGAATGACGTTCGGAAAGATAATACTAGTGGGCTTTGGTTTAAGCCAGATCCTAGTATTGTAGTATTGGATTATACTGGTCTCTGTGTATCCGTATTTCTCGGAATACGGATACGGGTATGAAAATACGGTGAGGGCATTCTTGTAATTTCACAAGGATGAGCTTCTAGAAGGAGACACCTCATTATAGATTTATTCTTTTTTCATAAAGGATTAATGAGGTGGAAATGAGGAGATTTTTTAGGAATGGGTTGCAAGCATGGCTTTAGAATTGTTTATTCACTTTGGAGCTACTATTCAAGCATTGTTATTTATGTGATTAAATAATTCCATGGTTAAATTATTAGCCAAATACTTAGCCATTCTCATAACTCATTCTCTACTCATTCTAAAAAATGCATTCTCTCTCCTAGGTTTTATTCTCTCCTTCTTCCTCAAGCTCATACACTTGCATGTGTTGCAAAACAATGAGCTTTGAGATCAACTAGTCTAATACACATTCTCTCTACATCTACTTAGTCATCTTCCCTAGTAAGCAAGATCACTAAGTTATCTCATGGAGATTGGAGCTTAACCATAAGCCCTCGGTGGATCCATCTTCGGCGCAAAGGAGACCGGCAACCGAACTCTTTCAAGACCTAGAAGAAGCAAAAGAAAGGAGATCAAGAGGAAGCTTGAACCAAGGAGCAAGGAGCCACTTGAAGACCCGAAGGACTAAAAACGAAGGTATAACTCTTGAACATGGTAGTTAGCTCTCTCTCTCTCTCTCTCTCTCTCTCTCTCTCACAGTCTATTTTTGTTAGCTAAGGCTTAATAAAGATCCTAAAAGTGGAATAAGTCTATGTTGCAAAGCTAAAACAAGTTTCTTTTGTTATGAGAAAAATCGTTTTTAAAGTATTCCGCCTCCCCGCGAGCTGTGGGGAGTGCATCATAGACTTACACTAATAACCCAATAATTCATGCTGATGCGGCTCAGGACCAATCCGGAAAACTACTGATCAGCCTATCAGTAAATCCCAACTGCCTTGGACAAGGTCTTATGGTCCTGACCAATCGAACACAGTGCGATATCGACTCCCTATACCGGGAGAGACGAATCCCCGACAATCGCTCACTGCCTCCATGTGGCTCGGGACTGTATCCAACCAAAACCTGTTTGCACGACTCAGTAGAGCCATGGTAGGGTAGTGATCAAAGCACAGTAGGAACTCACACGAGACAAATAACGATCTTAGGTCTAAAGACTAACCTGTACTCATGTCACCTTATAACTTCCATATGACAATAGGTATAATACCAACTGGAAGTTCTCGGCGAGTCCGTCCGGTGTACTCACACTCAGTGAGCACCTCTATACGATCTTAGGTGCTAAAAACTAATGGTTGCGGGACCATACCATAGCCCCTCGTCGGGGTTTAGAAACGTATACACTAGTCTACTCCGAAATATCGATGTCCGGTCTCGATACTCCCACGACTAGGGACCATTTAAAGATGTGCGTACCGACTACTTAGCTCCCACAAGTATGATCGACATCACAAGCAGGTAGTCTAGCAATAATCCTACGGGATTTATTAACATATATGAACGATACGTAATAGTAAGTAAAACATATGCACATGTTAAGATAAAGACAAAATAGATAGCATACTATCATATCGAGCAAGACTGTCCTATACATATATATGTCCAAGCATCCACATGTATACATATACAATAATGGCCTCTAAGGCATACATATCCAACAGGAAACAAGGTTACAATCTAGACCGAATGGGCGACGTAAATTGTCAAGCCCTAGTCGGAAACTGAAATCATATTCTAAACCAACCTGGCTCTGATACCAACAAAACCATGTCATGCCCCTCTTCCTAAAATACGGAATACGATGGGTGACAAGGTCAGCCATGCTCCTACGGTCAAGGAAATATCCTGCCGTAGTCACACATTGGCTTCAAGCATTATGTGGTAATCAATAATCATAGCATAAGTAATGAGAAATGCAGTCACTAATTCTATCAAAACAGATGTAAAACGAACCAGATAGAGTCAAAGGAAAGAATAGCGCTGACATCGGTAATCAAGATGTCCGCAGTATCCTTGAGGTAAGACAGATCCTGATCCGAGCTAAGTCCACTTCTCACTGTGAGCATGCATACTCAGCTCGTCAGAGTGACACAATTGCAATATATAAATATATAGTGTGCAATGATCATAAACATAAAGCAGTAAGTATAGAGCAATGACGTGAGCATGAAATAACCGGTACATGTAACTGTAACGCAAGTGTATCAGATCAGTAATCAATGCAATGTCCATGTCACTAAAGCAATCAGTCTCTAAGTCTCAATATCCAAGTCACTAAACCTATCATCAGTCCAAGTGTGAGCGTCAACCACCGCAGGAGTATCCCTAACCCAAGGGTAGGCCCCAGGGGCAAAGGAACACAGGCCCGAATCACGCTCACTAAGAATCAGAAATACCATCCATACAACTCCCGAAATCACTACATATGCTGGCAGAGGGACTCCTGAGATTCCATTGATTGAACTCACACTCAAACTACCCCACACCCCACGGTCTATATCAAACACCGACCATGAATCCAAATACTAGTCGCTCCATGACAAGTCTACGCGAGAACTTGAGACAGGATCTCCATCAAGCATGTCTCGACTGGTATGCAGGATAAATGGACAATGTTCGATATCTTACCTATGACACTAATATAAGTGCTTCCATACCCGTCCCATACCAGTTATAGTCATACTTATATATGTCTCATAGGTGTCGACAATGCAATAACTAATTGGCTCCACTGATTGTGTACAAGTACGTGTCACTTCCATTATTCAATCATGTTTTTACACTAATGTACTTGCCACAATCCAATCACTAAAATTTATCACTTGGTATTGTAACACGATCACTAGGATATCGATACAAATGAACACTATTTATAGGGGTATAATAGTCATGCAACATGATGGGGATATAGTAAATGCACTACTGAATACATATGAGCAACCGACGTCGGTTGGATTAGAAAAATCATATAAAAGCACACGTGCATAATTTGACGAAACAATATAAAAGTCATATGAATTATAGTTGTTTATATAAGCATTAAAATTGGTTTCAAGTGAATCGGGTTTCAGATTTGTGAGTTATGGTCATTCCATTTTAAGTGTATACTGCTGAAAATCCAATTTCTGAAATGGAAGTCCGTTTCGTAACACGTTTTTCTCCCTGTTAGGAGCATAATTAGGCGATGCTATAGGCAGATGATATTTATATTTATCTGTTATGTTTCCAACTCATCAGACGGATCAATAATATCCGTTGTACGCAGTGAGATATGCACTATCTAAGGTTAAGGTAATCATTCTGTTCCTGCACGAAACTGCAGAACACACTGACGGTTTAAAAGGTGTTATGAATATCAAACGACACTGGAATACAATGAGACCAGTATCGTTGGAAAGATAATTCAATTATCTACACTTGCGCATTTTAACGGTGAGATATGTACGTTCTAAAACAATAAAAGGCGGAGATTCTTGCCCCGGACTGCAGTTCAGAGCCATGAATCGTCTCAGTTTTCGTCAATACAACTTATTAAAATTCAGAGATCAACTATGGTATATTGTAGGTTTATCTGTTAGCTTCGATACGAACCCTAAAACATTAAGTTACGAGTTGTATTCAATTTAATATAGATTTTAGAACATGGCATGTAAGGTGAATTCCAGATTCAACGTCGCCTTTTAGGGCGTCGTTTCTTGTGCGAAACAACGTTATTTTGCATTAAAATTTCTACACGATAATTATAAACAGAAAAGGGATTTATCGATCATAAATTTCTCTATTTTCATTTAGGTTTTGTTTTAGGATTCGCATCGAACACTCTTGCATTATATGCATGTCACGATTGAAATATCGGTTTTACCCAATTAATTAAAGTGTTATTTAATCATTACAAGTTCTACACAGTACTAGAAAGGTAATATTAAACACGAATATGTTCCACTCAATATGATTAAATAACGACGGTCACACATTAGAATATAACGATAATTATAGTGTAAATATAATATCACTATAACTAGAATTTGACAAACTAATAACTTATAGCATGCAGAGCAAGTGAGGGGTTCACTTGCCTTGGTCGCTGAATTGGAAGCGACACGGATGCGGAAATCGATTCGATACATGAGACAGCTGTGAACGACGCGGAGCCGAGCACGACGCGACATGGGTGAGTCTCTAACGTAATAGGGCTACGACGGACGAGCGCTGACGTTGTGGCGACTATTGCGTTGACGGCGAGGACGGTTAGATCGATCGAGGCCACAGTTTGGACGGCGACGAAGGTGACTGGATCAGCGGCGATTGCGACGATTGCAACTGTTCGAAAAAATGCCAGAGGCTCGACTTGGGCTCAAGTTTGAAGTGGAGCTCTGGTATTGCAACGGAGTTTATGATGGCGATGGTTATGGCAACAACGATGACTACTGCGACGATGGCCACAACGGCAACAGCGGTAGCAACTTGCACGAATGCAACGGCGGCGGCAACATCATGCGGAGCTTGGCTCGAGGAGAAAATAATGAAGGAGTTGGGTACCTCGGTTGTGTAAGGATGCGGGTGGGAGGGCAGCGCCGGTGGGGCATGATGTGTAGCACCGCTCAGGTACGGCGATGGCAGGGGCGTGACAATGACACGGTCGATGGCACAGCGGCAACAAGGGGTCTCGGACCTGGAGACAATGGATATGGCAGCCGTGGCTCAGCGATGGCAGCCGTGGCTCAGCGATGGCAGCGCTATGGCTCCGTCGAGGGTTGCAGCGGTGCTCAAACGATGGCTGACGGCGCAAAGGGCTCGGTTGTAGCTTCAGCCGATGGGTTCGTCGGCTATGAAGTCGGAGAGAGAGGCGACGGCGATGGTGATGATGGTGGTGGTTTTGTGTTCGGCTGGAGATAGCGAGAGGTAAACCATGGAGTTGTGAGGGTTCGGCTTGGGGCTGGTGGCTACGAGGTGGCCGACGGCAAGGGTGGTATGGGGAGCTCGGCAATGGAGGTGCGGAGGAGTTGTAGGTTCGTTGGATGAAATGAGGAGGGTGGTGGTGATAAGGTCGGAATGGAAGTGAAAGGAAGCTCGGAGGTGGGTTGGTGAGGAAGTGCAATAGGGTTGTTTGGTGGAGCTCATTGTCGACGATGGCAAAAGGAGGAGTGAGGAGATCAGCGGCGGAGCAGAGAAGGGGGGAGAGAGAGGTATAGAGAGCGGGTTAGGGAGTGAGGGAGAAAGGAAGTCGGGAGCTCGGAGACGAGAGTGAAAATGGTGGAGGTGGCACTGGGAGCTCGTCGGCATGATGGGAGGTGGTCGCCACTGATGGAGGGGGAGGTGAAGATGGTGGCAAGGCAGCGAGGGGATCGCAGAGCGGTTGCGGCATGGGCGGGGACCTCGGGGGTAGTTGAGGGAGTAGGCTTCGTCGTCATGGCCGTTGGGGAGCGGGTCTCGCAGTGGTAAGGCGAAGAAGAAGAAGAAGAAGAAGAAGAAGGGGAGTGGGGGAGTTTGGGTTGGGTAGGGTAGGTCGGGTCGGGTTATGGGGCTAGGGTAAGGGTTTAAGTTTGGGGTTCATGGGCCGGGCCTTAGGGCTAAAAAAAGAGATAAGAAAAGATATGGTTTGGGTAAAAATAGAATTAGGGTTTGATTGTTAAGGTTTGGGTTTAGGAAAATATAAAAATTAGTAATTTTGTTTTAAAAATACGGAAATTATTTAAAAAGAGACTGGGTATTACATCCGATAAGTCGTGTCGGAGTCAAGCTCATCACCAACCGAGAAACTGTAAGTCGATGTCACACACTCCACATAGTTTGTGGAGAGGCGGAATTTACAAAAAATGATTTTTAGGCAAGTAACATCGACTAAACATCCAAGATCGTTCAGAAACCCTGACTAGCAAAACACATAGAGGTACTAAACTACTATGATAATGTTTTATACTTACAAGATACAAATCCTTCAGGTCTTCTTCCCCTCTTCTTGAGCTCCCAGAAGGTGCGGATCAAGCTCGGTCGTCGACCTCCTCATGTTGAAGACAATCTACCCAAGAGTGTATGGTTCAAGCTCCAACCTCAAGAATGAGGTAACTAAAGTACCTAGTTTGTTATATAGGTAGTTTAGGAGATGTAAAGAGTTAATTAGACAATTTTATCTCAAAGAATCCTAGGATTCACAACACATGTGAGGGTTAGGGTTTGAGGAAGAAGGAGGAGAGCAATGGAGAGATAATGAGAAAACACAAATGATCAAGTGTATGAGCAAGTGAAGAATGGCTAATACTTTTCTCCAAATCAAGCATGTAATATTTTTCCATAGAAAAATACAACCATGCTTGAATAGTAAAGTCAAATGAAATAAACAAATAAATTAGCCATGGTTCAACCATGCCACAAATATCTCCAATTTCCACATCATTAATCTATTTTCCAAAAATAGATAAAACCAAAATGAGGTGTCCCCTTCTAGAAGCATCTCTTAAAAAATACAAGAATGCCCTCACCTTATATACATACCCGTATTCGTACTGCAAAAAATACGAATACAAAATGATAAAGATAATCCAATAATATAATACTAGAATCAGGCTTAATCCTAAGCCTACTAGTATTATCTGTCCAAACAACATCCATGCAGCCAGTACATGTATATGATCGGAACTCTGCACGTAAAACAATACGGTCTCTACATCGTTTCGCCTGAACCAAGGAAACCCTCTGTGTGGGACTCTAAAGACTCGACAGTACGCTGGCAGTGGGTTTAACCACAAGTCCGTCAGTGGCACTAGCTGTACGTAACGGCTACCAAGGTACCTGTCAAAAAGAAAGACGATGAGCGAACTCATCTGAACCCCTACTGAGCCTATCCATGACAATCTCCGTACAGTTCGGTCTGTTCGTCTAAGAGTATCCTATATCGGGATTAGGGGTGGTGAACGTCAGACTCCTAATAGCGCAATAAGTCGTGTCGATGTAGAGCCCAATACACCTTGAAAAACTACCGTTGTACCTACCAGTAAATCTCACTTTCCCTGGCCAGGGACTTTGTGTATTGGATAACTGTACACGGTGCGATATCAACTCCCAATACTGGGAGATACGAATTCCTTCTAATCCTTACTACCTCCAAGTGCTTTGGGACGGCACCCATTTACTACCTGTTTGCACGACTCAATTGAGCCGTGGCAGGGTAGTAATCTAAGTACAGTGGGAACACACTCGAGACGAATAGTGATGTCAAGTCAACGAAATAACCTATACTCATGTCACCGGGGAACTGCTAACTGACGATAGGTATAATACCAACCAGCAGTTCTCAGCGAGTCCGTCTAGTGTAACTCAAAACCCAATGAGTACCTGTATATTATCTCTGGTACTGTATACCAATAGCTGGGGGATAGGCCACCTCCCATGACTGGGATAAAAAGCATATACACTGGTCTGCTCTGGAGTATCGATGCCCTGTCTCGATAATCCTACGACTAGGGACAAGTTTAAGGATGTGCTTATAGACTACCCAGCCCCCACTAGTGTGACTGCCATCACAACACTGATAGTCAAGCAAAGATCCTAGGAGCTCTATCAACATGTATTAGCGATATGTTAAAAGAAACATATACACATGTTAAGATGAAATCAAACCAGACAGCATACTATCATATTGAGCAAGACTGTTATCATATCTGTGTATATCCCAAGCTTCTAAAATGTAATATACAATCCAGTACTATACAATAATGGCCTCTAGGGCATATATCACTAACAATCTCCCACTTGCTCTAAGGCCATGTATTGGCATATCTCGGACATAGCCTCTCGAACTGTATCTGAGGGATGGCCTTTGTGAGTGGATCTCCAGTGTTGTTCTCCATGTCTACTCTCCGCACCTCGATCTCTCGGCGATCTACGATCTGCCTGATCAGGTGATACTGCCTCAAGATATGTCTGGACTTCTGATGGGACCTTGGTTCCTTTGCTAAAGCTATAGCTCCGTTGTTGTCATAATACAAAAGTATTGGATCAACAATGGACGGAACCAATTGAAGTTCTGTAATGAACTTTCTCATCCAGACTGCTTCTTTCGCGGCGTCACATGCAGCAATATACTCTGCCTCCATCTTTAAGTCAGCTACGGTATCTTGCTTGGAGCTCTTCCAATAGACCGCCCCTCTATTGAGGGTGAAGACATAACACAACATGGATTTAGAGTCATCCTTGTCACTCTGAAAGCTGGAGTCAGCGAAGGCCTCGATCTGGAGGTCCTTACTACCGTACACCAAGAATATCTCCTTATTCCTTCTTAGGTACTTGAGAATGTTCTTAACTGCTATCCAGTACTTCTCCCCAGGATTTGACTGATACCTGCTTACCACGCTCAGTGCGTAAGCAACATCTGGTCTGGTACACAATATCGCATACATTATAGATCCTACCGCAGAAGCATGGGGTATAATACTCATGCGATCCCTTTCCAAATCACTCTTGAAAGACATCTCTTTGGAGAGGGTGATCCCGTGATAAGCCGGTAGATTAGCGCGCTTAGAATCTTCCATACTAAATCTTCTTAGTATGGTGTCAATGTACCTGGATTGTGAAAGTCCCAACATTCTCTTAGATCTATCATGATAGATCTGGATCCTCAGAATGTAGGAGACATCACCTAGGTATTTCATGGAGAACTTCTGTGACAAGAATCCTTTAACTGATTGTAGCATAGGAATGTCATTTCCTATCAAGAGAATGTCATCCACGTACAAGATGAGGAATACTACAGTTCTTGCTACAATCTTACTATAAATGCATGGCTCATCTGGATTTTTGATAAATTTAAATTCTTTGACCGTCTCATCAAAGCTGATGTTCCAACTCCGCGATGCCTGCTTTAATCCATAGATGGATTTAAGCAACTTGCACACTCTTCCGCTGCTCCTACTCTCCATGAAACTCTCTGGCCGATCCATATAAACACACTCTTCCAAATTTCCATTCAAAAAAGTGGTCTTTACGTCCATCTGCCAAATTTCATAATCATAGAAGGAATCAATGGCAAGTACGATCCGAATGGATTTATGCATAGCCACTGGAGAAAAGGTTTCATCATAGTCCAAGCCAGGTCTTTGACGAAAACCTCTTACTACAAGTCTAGCCTTATAGGTTTTGACATGTTCATCTACACCAATCTTCTTTCTGAAGATCCATTTGCAGCTTATGGGTTTTACCCCTTGAGGTGCAATGTCCAAAGTCCAAACTTTGTTGGTGTACATGGATTCCGTTTCGGTCCACATTGCATCCAGCTACTTTACTGAGTCTCTGCTCATAATGGCCAGCTAGAAACTAGTTGGATCATCATCATTGATGATGCAATCCTTTATATCCCTATCTACGAGAAAACCGTAGTATCTCTCGAGCGGATGAGACTGCCTAATAGATCTGCGGAGTGGCGCAGGGACGTCCGGTTCTTTTGAAACTTCTAGTTCCACCATGCTTTCAGTAATAGTTTGTGGTTTTAGAATTCCTTCCAGTTCTATTGCGCTCCCACTTATTTCTTTTTCAAGAAATTGAGTTTCCAGAAAGTGAGCATGCTGAGAAACAAAAACTTTTTGTTCCATTACGTAATAGAAAAGATACCTCCTGGAGTTCCTTGGGTATCCCACAAACTTACAAAGTACTGATCGTGCATCGAGCTTGTCCGTATGCTACTTTTTGAACTAAAGATGGACATCCTCATATCTTAAGATACTTAAGATAGGGTTTCTTCCCACTCCACATTTCATATGGTGTGGTACGCACAGACTTAGTAGGAACTTTGTTCAAAAGATATGCAGCAGATTCTAGTGCATAACCCCAGAAGGATCGCGGTAACTCAGCGTCACTCATCATGGAACGTACCATATCTAATAAGGTGCGGTTTCGTCTTTCCGATACACCGCTGTGTTAAAGTGTGTATGGAGGAGTAAGCTGAGAGAGAATTCCATTCTCTTTTAAATAATCCAGGAACTCGGCACTTAAGTATTCACCACCTCGATCAGATCGAAGTGTCTTGATACTTTTACCTGTTTGTTTTTCCACTTCATTCTTGTATTCTTGGAATTTCTCAAAGACCTCGGATTTATGTTTCATCAAGAATACATGTCCATACCTTGAGAAATCATCCGTAAAAGTAATGAAGTAGGAATAACCACTTCTTGCATGTGTAGACATTGGACCATACACGTCGCTGTGTGTGAGTCCCAAGAGCTCGGTGGCTCTTACTCCATGTCTAGTGAACGGGGTCTTTGTCATTTTTCTTTTGAGACATGATTGAAAAGTTGCATAAGACAGATATTCAAATAGATCTAAATATCCCTCTTTATGTAACTTCGTCAACCATGTTTCATTGATGTGACCTAGTCTACAATACCATAAGAAAGCTTGATTTAATTCTGGAGACTTTCTTTTAAGTGTGTTCTAGACATTGAAAACCTCGTGTTGATTTAATACATATATACCGTTGTCTAGTGTACCTGACCCAATCAAAACATAATTAAGGTGAATGTTTACAACATTGCTTACAAATGTAAAATTATAACCTTCTTTGGAGAGTAAAAATACAGGGATGATATTACACGTCAAACTAGATATACAAAAACAGTTACGCAAAACCAAAATATGTCCACTTGTCAATCCTAGGTGATATTCCCCTACAGAAACAGCGTTCACGCTCGCTCCGTTAGCAACCCTGAGGGTGATATCACCTGCCTTTAAAACTCTACGGCTTCTCAGTGCCTACAATGAATTACATATATGAGATCCTGAACAAGTATCCAATACCCAGGAAGTAGATGTAACATTTTAATATTTGTTTAGGGTTAATTATAATTTAATTAGTGATATAACATGCGTTTCCGATAAAACATAGTTAATAATTATTTTCACACACACAAACACACACACATACACATATAAATATATATTTATTTAATTTTTTATTTATTTATTTATTTTTTTATTAAATTATTTTAAATAATCATACACACACAGATTGTTAATTGTATGTATGCCCTGGAGGCCAGTATTGTACAGATGATGTATATTATATTGGATGCTTGGACATATATAGAGATGACTTTCTTACTCGATATGATAGTATGCTATCTGGTTGCTCTTTATCTTAACATGTATACTTGTCTCTCTATACTGTCTTATGGTTACATGTTGGTAAAGCCCTTAGGATGAGTACTTGACTACCTGTTCTATGATGCGGATCATACTAGTGGGGACATGGTAGTCCATAAGTACATCCTTCAAGGTCCCTAGTCGTGGGTGTATCAAGACGGGGCATCGATATACCAGTGTAGACTAGCGTATACGCTTCTCGACCCATGAGATGGGCGATGGATGATCCCATATCCATTGGTGTTTGATATCAGAGATGGTATACGGGTGCTCAGTGGAGACTAGGTACACTGGACGGACTCGCCAAGAACTCCCAGATGGTTATACCTCACGTCAGATGGCAGTTCTCAGGTGACACTTGTGCAGGTTAGTCTGTAGACCCGAGATCGTCATAGAGTCTTGTGTGATTCCCACTGTGCTTTGATTTCCACCTTACCACGTCTATGAGGGCGTGCAAAACGGTGGTTTTTGGGTACAGTCCCGAGTCACATGGAGGCAATGAGCGATAGGAGGTGTTTCGTCTCTCCCGGTATTGGGGGTTGATGTTGCACTGTGCTCGATTGGCCGTAACAGGGAAGTCCCTGGCCAGGGCTGATTAGAGATTTACTGGTAAGTGTTACCAGTAGTTTCTCGATCCGTTATGAGCCTCACATCGGCACGACTTATCGGTTATTAGGGTCTGACGTTTACCACCCCTAGACTTGATATGCGACATATCAGACGAAGAGACCGGACTGTACGGGAAGTGTTGCCGGTTGGCTCGACGGGAGTTGTAGCAGGTTCGCTTGTTCTCTTCTGATCGCTCAATACCCGGGTGGCCGTTACGTTTAGCTGACCGCTTGCGGCTTGGGGGTGCTTGATATGATCATCACCCACTGCCGACGTATTGACGAGTCTTAGAGTCCCACAAAGGAGTTACCTAGTCCAGGCGAAATGTTATGGTGCGCGTATGCGATATGCGCATGGACCCGATTAAAATGCGCGTATAGGATACCGTATATTGATCGGGCGGCTTGCTTTTGGTGGGGTCGTATGTGATATGGCCGGATTGATAAATCAAGTGTTGATTTATCATTTAACCATTAGTTTCTCACTAGAAATCCTTTCTTGTGTTTGATGGATGTATGCATGCATGTATGCTTTCTTTATAGATTCATGCACATATGGATGTACATACATACATACATCATCTATCATGGTTGTTTATACATAGAAAATGGTGGCAATATAAGACTCACACCATGATTTATATTATGGATTATAATTTCTATTTATGCTAAAACAAAAGAAAAGAGATAAGATTAAATCATGGATTAGTTTCTACACTCTTCTTTTGACCTAACCATGTTCACCTACCTTTTGACCATGGTTTAATCTTTCTCTTGTGTTTTAACTAAAGTAAA
This sequence comes from Agapanthus africanus, assembly GCA_030015575.1. Taxonomy (NCBI): domain Eukaryota; kingdom Viridiplantae; phylum Streptophyta; class Magnoliopsida; order Asparagales; family Amaryllidaceae; genus Agapanthus; species Agapanthus africanus. The sequence goes on from JASDDO010000026.1 coordinate 139,352,584, forward strand.
ATTAAATATCCATAAAAGATATCCATGGTTTGAGATGAAGAAGGAAAAATATATATACTTATATTTTTTCTTTTTCTCATTGGAGTTATTCTTCTCTTCTTCTAAAAATAGCCATCATCTTCTTCAACCTTGATCTCTTGCTCTCTAGAATTTTCAAGTGAGCAAATTTTTCATCAAGATAGGATTTTGAAGTTAGAAAAGCCACCACAACATCATTCTACACAGGTCTTGCCCACTTGTTTAGAGTGTTAGCTTCGATTTTCATTCTTGATCTTGCGAAGTTGCTAGCTTGGACAAAGCGGACTCCGGGTGGATCATCGGTGACCTAGAGGAGTTCAAGCGGAGCATTTCCAAACCCCAAGTAGCTAAGGAGTCTAGCATAGGGAGCTACAAAGGTTGTACTCTCAAAACCCTAGCTTTTCTTTCATGAGATGATATGCAAATTTTGAAACCCCAATTTTTCTAGGAACGATTCTCTGTTTGTTAACTTAGCACCCTAAAAATTCAATCTTTGGTACATGTGATGCTTCTAAACCCTTCATGAGGTGCTAGGTTAACCCAACACACACACACACACACACACACACACACACACACATATATATACACTAATCTAGTGTTAACAAGATATTAGTTTAAGTTAAAAACTTTTTTAAGCAACCATGACAATTAAACCACAAATTTATAATTGTTAATAAATATTTTACATTATTGGATGGTTCTAGAAAAATGGAGAAAAGGAAAATAATAAGGAAAATGGGAAATATGAGCATGGTGCAATAAATGAAGGTCAAAGTGAACCATGGTTTGAAATTTCCATCTCTCTCTATATCATTCTTTCTCTCATTCCTTCTTCTTCTTTCTTCAACTCCTCCCTCACTTAAACCTTTCTTCACCTCCCAAAAACCCCACACAAATCACTACAAATCCTTTACAAATTATATCAAAAATCTAATTTTTCAATCCCTTCAAGAGTTCTTTTGAGACAAGTCTTCATCTAAAGGCAACTTTTCAAGTTAGGATCTCCTTCAAGTCAATTTTGAGGTATGAGCCAAGTTTAAGCATGTTTTACTAACCTTGTGTCTTAATAACTTATAATTTAGATTATAATTTGCATTTTGAGTAGTTTTAGAATTTAAAGAGAGGTTTGGAGTTAAGTTTGGGGTTGTGATGACGTGTAGAGTAATCATAACATAAATTAGGTTAGTTAAGAGTAGTATAGTGCCTTATAGCCTTGTTTAACTACCAAACTTTTACTAAACCACCTTAATATTTCTAATTAGTGTTAAAAATAGTTTTAGTTACAAATTAGGGTTACAACTAAAATCTACCGTCAAACCAGAGACTTCAGAGAGAAGTTGCAACTACTGGAAGCTAGTTATAGGACTAGGACTACACCCTCAAAACCCGAGCCCTTAACTCTATCTTCTAGCCGCCAAAATATTGTATTTGGCCACAAATTGCGGCCCAATTGGGGAGTTTGGTCATAGGTTTTTGTCGAGGGCTCTCTGGAACTACAATTAGGCCTCTGGTATGTGCAACTTTCTTTAATTGTACCTATATAAAAATCTGTGACCATTTTACCTTATTTTAGGCATTAAGTTAACGTACGATACGGACGTTCTGATTCTTATTTTGGTGTTTCCTTTGGATAACAGCCTTTAGGGGTAGTCTAAGACGTTGTTGCACACGTTTAACGCACCAAGTTCACACGTGTTAACTCATGAGAGTTAGTTCGTTCTTGTAGTATTTGATTTCGTGTCATATCGGATTTCTAGCCTCATGTGCTAAGTTTTGTGCGATTCTAGGATCGGTTGTGGAGATTTCGGATGCGGCTAGGAAAGGAAAGGAGGTGGTCGGATTCGAGTAGCTCGAGACCGTTCTGGTGAGTAGATTTAACATCTATGGAGGAATCGTTCGGATGGCGTAAAGAGCCCAATATTTAGAACTAGTTACAAAACTTCATATACATATACCTATGTACATTTCCATATTGTATACGCATTATCATAAGCATTGATATCTCCACACTAGAACACTTGCACCATTACCAATGGTTCATATCTCACGTGTTCTAACCTATATGTACATACACGCCATTGGTAATTGCTATGTCACGTAAACTATAAAACCCGCATGATAACTTGCATTTGCATTACTTCTTATTAATAGATAGATATTCGTGCTATTCATCTAGCTTGCATCATATTAATACCATGTACATTTTCTATTATCGCAATATTCACATATTATGATGTTTTGTGATATTTCTGTTTTCATGATATTTCTGGATTTGAGAAACCGCATGTACATTTTGAAAACTTATGATTGTTTTACAAAACGCGGTTTCTCTTGATATGATGTGTGGCGTCCATCATGAGTTTTCTCGGTTCTGAGTTATGTGTATACCCGATTCGAGGAGAGAGGAGGCACCGTCTGCGGGTACATGGTAGATCCGGTACGGTACCCCGGGGCAAGAAGATCGTATAGAGAAACATTAAGCCTGGCAGGTGAATAATACCTACTGGTGATTATTTGGCTCGGAGGATATCCGGAGAATACCGACCGGAGTCGTGTGATCAGATTGATTTGAGGGCCGATCTGAGAGACGGCACCCGAGATATTGAGATTTCTGAGTGTCGATACTTGACACAGGATTATTCTGTTTTTATTGATGATACCTTTGGTTCTACCATATTGAAATTAATTAAGACATACTCAGTTTCTTATAGCCGCTATACCCAGATTTCATACGTTGCTCACTTATTCATGTTGCATCTATACTAGTACATCACATCGTAAATTCATACTTAGGATCTGCCGTTGTTACGTACATACTTACGATTGCCACTTATGATGTTAATTACTACTCACGAGCTGGCAACTCACCCCCGTTGTGCCACGGTGTCTTGCAGGACTGACCCATCAGTATAGTCGCGGCGGGGCTTACTATTACCACTTTTGCTACTATTTTTTGGACGTGATATTTTGTGGGTAGGTTGCGGGTATTCTTTTGTCTTATACCTTGTACATTTTCTCTTTGTATCTATTATACTTCATTTACCCCATGTATATTTGACTTAAAGACGAGACTGAGAGATTTATATTATATTTGACTCTAGTGTCGTGCTAGTGTGAGCCGACTTTTATGTTATGCTATGGATATTGTTTTCTTTCTTATTTCCTTATTTCTTCGCATGTAGCGTCATATATCTTGTTTTATGATTGTGTTCCGTCGGATGGCGTTGAGATTGCTCCTAAGTGGGGGCGCTTTTATATGTATATCATGCTTATGTATATTTTGTTATGTGTCGGTTTGGGATCAGATTTTACGAAGGAGATGCTGCCGAAATTTTTAACAAAAACTCGAGATTTAATAAGGTTTTGATATGATCCTTCTACCTTTAAAATTGATATTTTGAAACAAATATTACCACTCTACCTTTAATTACGGTTTAGATTCTGGGTTTTCGGCTTACTTGAATTACGTTATGCCTTTAGACGTTGCGTGATTTAAGTGTCGGTCACGTTTCACATTTGGGTCGTGACAAAATTGGTATCAGAGCGCTAGTTTTTACCTTTCTGAGTGTAGGATGACCCTTGGTATGATGGAGTAGGTGACTTAAGCAGAATAACGTAGCGTGTGTATGTTCCGCGGCATACTCATAATACGATACTCCGGCTAAGTGACCTTAAGACTTATGCTTTGTGATTACTTTTCCTTGACTCTACGCATCTTTTGTTTCGATTGCAATGTTCTTGCCGAATCCTTTTTCTTGTTCCAGCCACTAGGCCGCCGAAGACTACGAGGGCCCAGAGGGCTGCCGCCAGAGACAAGGTTAGGGCGGGCTCGTCTGAGATGAGGACCGACTAGGATGGTACGCCTACCCCTCAGGGACAAATTGATCCTCCTTCTTCAGGCCGGATTGCTAAGCTGGAGGCTAGTATCCATAATTTGCGCCAGATGGTTGGATCTTTGGTCGAGGCCAGCCGAGCACAGAGATCTGATGATGTTCCGCCTACTACGGGGACCGTGAAAGTACCTACTGCTCAAACAGTTATACCTTCCACTACCGAGACTATCGTAGTATCACTATAGGAGTTTATGAGGCTGAAACCTCTGGTTTTCACTGGCACAGACGCAGCAGAGGATCCACAGTCATTCTTCGATAGGATGGCCAGGATTTTTCGTTCCCTGAGGTGTTCTGATACGAGATCGGATGAGCTTGCTAGTTTCCGTCTGGAGGGTCTTGCCCAGACTCTGTGTGAGTCTGTTGAGAGAGGCTGAGCTGCTAGTCTTCCTCCTATGACATGGGATGAGTTTTCGACGGTCTTTCTTACTCGTTTCCTTCCACAGAGCATCAGGGATGCTCAAGCTCACAGTTTTGAGTCTTTACGCATGACTCCTGGTATGACAGTGGCCGAATATGATATCCAGTTCACTCAGCTATCCATATATGCTCCTTATTTGGTGGACACCAAAGAGAAGCGCATCAAGAGATTTGTGCGAGATCTTGACACACAGATGTTTCTTTCTATTGGCACCCAGCACTTTGACACCTATGCAGTAGCAATGGACACAGCCATGCTAGTGGAGGAGCGTATTACTGAGACTATGATTGTTCTGGGACCGAAGCGGGTTCGCACTAATGTATCAGGTTTCGGGCAGATTGGTAGAGGTATGGCAGGTAAAGGCCACAGCGGATTCTTTCTAGGCTGTGGTGGCGACCGAGGCACGATACGGGGCCAGTTATTTAGCTCTTACTTACCGAGTCAGCAGCCGTCGCCAGGATGTTTTCAGTGTGGGAGTCCGCATCACTGCGTCAAGCATTGTACTGTGAGGCGCCAGGGCAAGGCAGCAGTTCCACAGCTCACCTTACCACCTTCACCTCCTCCTCCAAAAGCATTGCCTCTTACGCCCGTCGTTACTCCATGCCAGACCGATACTCAGAGAGGCCATGGTCGTGGCGGTCCTATTCAGAGGGGACGAGGTGGCAGAGGCAGAGGACAGCAAGATCCCGGTAGAGGACAGTCCTGAGTTTTTGCTTTGACTCCTCAAGATGCGCAGGCATTGAATGCTGTTGTGACGGGTACTCTTTCAATGTGTTCTTTCGACGCGCGCATATTGTTCGACCCTGGTTCCATGCACTCTTATGTATCCACACACTTCGTACCAAGGTTGGGACGAGATTCGTCTTTGTTAGATCAGCCACCAGTGATGATTAATCCTGTAGGAGAGTCCTTTATTGCTCGACATGTGTTCTGGTCGTGTTCCGTTCGTAATGGGGATAGAGATTCTTCTTTTGATTTGATCATCCTCGATATATTAGATTTCGACGTCCTACTCGGTATGGACTGGTTAGCCACTTGTTATGCATCCGTAGACTGCCGTGAGAAGGCGATCAAAATTAGTTTTCCAGGAGAGCCAGTTCTTGTTGTTCAGGAGGACCGTATTGCCACCTTCCCAGTTTGATTTCTGCCCTTTGCGCTAGTCGACTCTTGAGGAAAGGATGTCAGGGATTCTTGGCATATATTCGTGATGCTGGAGCCACAGAGGTCCAGTTGGACTAGGTTCCGATTGTGAGAGAGTTCCCCGATGTATTTCCCGATGAGTTACCTGGGTTACCGCCAAAGCGCGATATCGAGTTCTGCATCGACTTGATCCCCGGCACAGGGCCTATTTCTATACCGCCTTATCGGATGGCCCCAGCGGAACTTAAAGAGCTTAAGGATCAATTGCAAGATTTGATTGACAAGAGAATTATTCGACCGAGTTTGTCTCCTTGGGAAGCTCATGTCCTGTTCATTAAGAAGAAGGACGGCAGTATGACATTGTACATTGATTATCATCAGCTGAACCGAGTTACGGTGCGGAATAGGTATCCTCTACCTCTTATTGATGATTTGTTCGGTCAGCTCTAGGGTATGGGATATTTTTGGAAGATTGATTTGCGGTCAAGCTATAATCAGTTGCCGGTCCGGAATGATGACATTCCGAAGACTTCTTTTCGGACGCTCTGTGGGCACTACGAGTTCTTGGTGATGTCATTCAGGCTTACCAATGCCCTAGCATCGTTCATGGATTTGATGAACCGAATCTTCAGGTCGTTTCTCAACCAGTTTATTATCGTATTCATAGACGACATTCTATTGTACTCGAAAAGTCGAGAGGAGCACGAGAAGCATTTAAGGATTACATTGCAGACATTGAGAGAGCACCAGCTGTTTGCCAAATTCTCGAAGTGTGTTTTCTGGCTTAATAGTGTTGACTTCTTGGGTCATGTGGTTACGAGAGACGGTATACGAGTGGACCTGAAAAAGATCGAGGCCGTACAGCATTGGCCCAGACCTGTTTTAGTGACAGAGGTTCGCAGCTTCTTGGACTTAGCCGGTTACTACCATCGTTTTGTACAGGATTTCTCTCGTATCGCTGCACTGCTGACCGAGCTGACTCAGAAGGGAGTTCTATTTCTTTGGACTGAGGTATGTGAGCAGATTTTTCAGCAGTTGAAGACTCATTTAACGACTGCACCAGTTCTATCTTTGCCTTCAGGATCAGGCGGCTATATTGTTTATTGTGATGCTTCTTGAGTGGGTCTAGGTTACGTCTTGATGCAGCATGGAAGAGTCATCGCTTATGCTTCTCAACAATTGAAGAAGCACGAGCAAAACTATCCCACTCACGATCTAGAGATGGCCGCGGTGGTCTTTGCGCTCAAGATTTGGAGACATTACTTGTACGGCGAGTCATGTCAGATCTTTACGGACCACAGAAGCCTGAAGTACATCTTCCAGCAGCGGGATCTGAATTTGAAGCAGCGACGTTGGATGGAGCTCGTAAAGGACTATGATTGTGAAATCCTTTATCATCCGGGCAAAGCAAATGTTGTAGCTGATGCTTTGAGTCGGAGGCCCAGAGGTAGTTTGTCCTATTTGAGTGCAGTTCAGAAACAATCTTCTACAGATTGGCAGATCTTATACGACAGCAGAGTACGATTCGAGTTCACTTCCACCGGAGGACAGCTTGCTCATGTCCACGCCCGTCCACTTTTACTTGATCGCATCCGGGACGCACAGTCCGACGATGCTCGTTTATCTGAGATTATGGAGCAGGTTCGGCAGGGGAGAGATTCAGAGTTTGTGATTGATGGCCGGGGAGTGCTACGGTTTGGGACTCGTCTATGCGTACCAGATTCTGAGGGGCTGAGACGTAAGATCCTAGAGGAGGAACATCAGTCAGCATACAGTGTTCATCCGGGTTCTACTAAGTGTATCGTGATTTGAGAGATATCTACTGGTGGGAAGGGATGAAGAGAGATGTTTCAGATTTCGTTTCGAGATGCCTGACTTGCCAGCAAGTCAAGGCCAAGCACCAGAGACCGGCGGGAGAGTTATAGCCTTTGCCCATTCCGAAGTGGAAATGGGAACAGATCTCCATGGACTTTATTGTAGATCTACCTAGGTCCAGTCGAGGGTATGACTCCATTTGGGTGATTGTAGATCGGTTGATGAAAACTGCTCACTTCCTTCCAGTGAAGACCACTTATGGGTTTGCTCAGTATGCTCAGCTCTACATTGATGAGATTGTGCGGTTGCACGGTGTTCCAACATGCATTGTTTCCGACAGAGGCATCTAGTTTACCAGCCATCTTTGGCAAAAACTTCAGGAGGCTTTGGGTACCCGTTTGAGTTTCAGTACCGCTTTCCACCAGCAGACCGATGGTCAGTTAAAGCGGACTATACAGACTCTCGAGGATATGCTCCGAGCATGCATACTAGATTTTGGAGGCAATTGGGATCGTCACTTGCTCTTGATAGAATTCTCCTACAATAAGAGTTTTCAGAAGACGATGCAGATGGCACCTTTCGAGGCCTTGTATGGGAGAAAGTGTCGATCGCCAGTATGTTGGACCGAGCTCGGTGAGAGCAGGATGTTGGGACCGCAGCTAGTTTAGGAGACTACAGAAAAGATTTAGTTAATCCAGGATAAGATGAGAGCAGCCCAGAGCAAGCAGAAATCTTATGTCGATCTTCGTCATCATAGACTTGAGTTTGCAGTGGGTGATCATGTTTTCTTACCGGTCTCACCGATGAAGGGGGTGATGAGGTTCGGAAGGAAGAGGAAACTTAGTCCCAGATATATGGGTCTTTTTGAGATTCTTGAGCGAGTCGGTACCGTCGTCTATCATGTAGCACTTCCTCCCAGTATTCCAGATGTACACCCCGTATTTCATATATTTATACTTCGTAAGTATCTTCATGACCCTTCTCACGCGATTCAGCACCAGACGATCCAGCTGGAGCGTGATCTTTCTTTCACCGAGCAGCCGGTGGTTATCCTGGACCGACAAGTGAAGAAACTACGGTCAAAAGTATTACCGTCCGTGAAAGTTCTATAGTGTGGCCCGAACAGTGAAGAAGTCATATGGGAAGCCGAGAGTGAGATGCGGAAGAAATTTCCCCATCTCTTCGAAGGTACGCATACTTATATTTTAAATTCGGGGACCGAATTTCCTTAAGGGGGAAGATTGTAACATTTTAATATTTGTTTAGGGTTAATTATAATTTAATTAGTGATATAACATGCGTTTCCGATAAAACTTAATTAATAATTATTTTCACACACACACACACATATATATGTATATTTATTTATTTATTTATATATATATATATATATATTTTATTTATTTATTAAATTATTTTAAATATTCACACACACACACACATATGCTAATCTAGTGTTAACAAGATGTTAGTTTAGGTTAGAAACTTATTTAGGCAACCATGACTATTACCACAAATTTGTAATTGTTAATAAATATTTTACATTATTGGATGGTTCTAGAAAAATGGAGAAAAGAAAAATGGGAAATATGAGCAAGATGCAATAAATGAAAGTCAAAGTGAGACGTGGTTTGAAATTTCCATCTCTCTCTAGATCATTCTTTCTTTCATTCCTTCTTCTTCTTTCTTCTTCAACTCCTTCCTCACTTAAACATTTCTTCACCTCCCAAAAAACCCATACAAATCACTACAAATCCTTCACAATTTATATCAAAAATCCAATTTTTCAATCCCTTCAAGAGTTCTTTTGAGACAAGTCTTCATCTAAAGGCAACTTTTCAAGTTAGGGTCTCCTTTAAGTCAATTTTGAGGTATGAGCCAAGTTTAAGCATGTTTTACTAACCTTGTGTCTTAATAACTTATAATTTAGATTATAGTTTGTGTTTTGAGTAGTTTTAGAATTTAAAGAGAGGTTTGGAGTTAAGTTTAGGGTTGTGATGACTTATAGAGTAATCATAACCTAAATTAGGTTAGTTAAGAGTAGTTTAGTACCTTATAACCTTATTTAACTACCAAACTTTCACTAAACTGCATTAATGTTTCTAATTAGTGTTAAAAATAGTTTTAGTTAGAAATTAGGGTTACAACTAAAATCTGCTATCAAACCAGAGACTTCGGAGAGAAGTTGCAATTACTGGAAGCTAGATATAGGACTAGGACTACACCCTCAAAACACGAGCCCCTAACTCCATCTTCTGGCCACCAAAATATTGTATTTGGCCGCAAATTGTGGCCCAATTGGGGAGTTTGGCCGTAGGTTTTTGTCGAAGGCTCTCTGGAACTACAATTAAGCCTCTGGTATATGCAACTTTCTCTAATTGTACCTATATAAAAATTTGGGACCATTTTAGCTTATTTTAGGCGTTATGTTAACGTACGATACAGACGTTCCGATTCTTATTTTGGTGTTTCCTTTGGATAACAGCCCTTAGGGGTAGCCTTAGACGTTGTTGCACACATTTAACGCACCAAGTTCACACGTGTTAACTCGTGAGAGTTAGTTCGTTCGTGTAGTATTTGATTTCGTGTCATATCGGATTTCTAGCCTCATGTGCTAAGATTTGTGCGATTCTAGGATCGGTTGCGGAGACTTCGGACGCGGCTAAGAAAGGAAAGGAGGTCGTCGGATTCGAGTAGCTCGAGACCGTTCCGGTGAGTAGATTTAACATCTATGGGGGAATCGTTCAGATGGCATAAAGCGCCCGATGTTTAGAACTAGTTACAAAACTTCATATACATATACCTATGTACATTTCCATATTGCATACACATTATCATAAGCATTGATATCTCCACACTAGGACGCTTGCACCATTACCAATGGTTCATGTCTCACATGCACTAATCTATATGTACACACTGGTAATTTCTATGTCACATACACTATAGAACCCGCATTATAACTTGCATTTGCATTGTATCTTATTGATAGATAGATCATCACACTATTCATCTAGCTTGCATCATATTAATACCATGTACATTTGCTATCATCGCAATATTCACATATTATGATGTTTTGTGAGATTTTTGTTTTCATGAGATTTCTGAATTTGAAAACCGCATGTACATTTTGAAAACTTATGATTGTTTTAAAAACGCAGATTCTCTTGATATGTTGTGTAGCGTCCAACATGAGTTTTCTCAGTTCTGAGGTATGTGTATACCCGATTCGAGAAGAGAGGAGGCACCGTCTGTGGGTACATGGTGGACCCGGTACAGTACCCTAGGGTAAGAAGATCGTATAGAGAGACGTTGAGCCTTGCAGGGGAATAATACCTACCGGTGATGGTTTAGCTTGGCAGATATCCAGAGGATACCGACCGGAGTCATGTGATCAGATTGTTTTAAGGGCCGATCTGAGAGACGGCGCCCGAGATATTGAGATTTCTGAGTGTCGATGCTTAACACAGGATTATGTTGTTTTTATTAATGAAACCTTTGGTTCTACCATATTGAAATTAATTAAGACATACTCAGTTTCTTATAGCAGCTATACCCAGATTTCATACTTTGCTCACTTATTCATGTTGCATCTATACTTGTGTATCGCATCATAAATTCATACTTAGGATCTGTCGTTGTTACGTACATACTTACGATTGCCACTTATGATGTTAATTACTACTCACGAGCTGGCAACTCACCCTCGTTATGCCACAGTGTCTTGCAGGACCGATCTGTCAGTATAGTCGCGACGGGGCTTACTACTACCACTTTTGCTACTAATTTTTGGACGTGATATTTTGTAGGTGGGTTGCGAGTATTATTTTGTCTTCTACCTTGTATATTTTCTCTTTGTATCTAGTATACTCCATCTACCACATGTATATTTGACTTAAAGATGAGACTGAGAGATTTATATCATATTTGACTCTGGTGTCGTGCTCGTATGAGCTGACTTATATGTTATGCTATGGATATTGTTTTCTTTCTTATTTCATTATTTCTTCGCCTTTGTCATCTTATATCTTGTTTTATGATTGTGTTCCGCCAGATGGTGTTGAGATTGCTCCCAAGTGGGGATGCTTTTATATATATAGCATGCTTATGTATATTTTGTTATGTATCGGTTTGGGATCAGATTTTACGAAAGAAATGCTGCCGAAATTTTTAGCAACAACTCGAGATTTAAAAAGGTTTTAATATGATCCTTCTACCTTTAAAATTGATATTTTGAAACAAATATTTTTACCACTCTACCTTTAATTACGGTTTAGATTCTGGGTTTTCGGTTTACTTGAATTACGTTACGCCTTTAGACATTGCGTGATTTAAGTGCCGGTCACGTTCCAAATTTGGGTCGTGACAGTAGAATTGATTGATAGACAGTTTTCAATTATAAACATACCTAAAGCAGAAGCCACAACTTTCTTCGAATCCTGGTTCTTGGCTTTCCAAGCCCTACAGTCCTTCTTCCAATGATCTTTTCTGTGACAATAGAAGCAATCATCTTTCCATACTATCGGCCCCCCAACTTTTTCCTTTCCCTTCCCCTGTACCTTACCGACACCGCCTTTCGTCTTTGTGGGGGCCTTCTTCTTCTTTCCCTTGGCTTTCGCCTTGGATCTAGAGGAGGAAGATTCCTAAATAAGCAGAGTGGGTGTCTCCCCAGTTTTCTTTAGGGTGCCCTCTGCACTCCTCAACAAGTTGAGGAGTTCTGAAAATGTAACTTGCTTCTTTTGAATATTGAAATTCAATATAAACCGGGCATAGATAGAGGGGAGGGACTATAGAATCAAGTCTGTATACAACTCATTCTCCAACGTGGTCCCAAGGTCCGCGAGCTCTTCAATATAGCTGATCATCTTAAGGATGTGGTCCCCTACAGATGACCCGATAGCTAACCTCGCCTGAAATAATTTCTTCGAGGTCTCTTAACTTGTGATACGAGATTGCTCTCCATATAAATCCTTGGTATGGAGGAAGATAGAAGCTAAGTACATCTTCTCGTGCCACCTTTGGTGTTCATTATCCATTAAGGCCAGCACGAGGTACTTGGCTTTCGCACAGTCTAATTCCCATGTCTTACAAATCTCAATATCCGCGACGGTGGAATCTGGTCCTGGGACAGCGGGAGCTTTGGTAGTAAGGAGGTAGTCTAGCTTGTCATAGGTAATGGCCATCTGGACATTCCTTAGCCAATCTTTATAGTTTGGCCCCGTCAATATATTTTTATTTAGTAGTAACTTAAGCCCGGTCATTTTGGTCACTACAATTAGAAGAGAGAGAAGAAACACTCAGCATGATACTCTTGCAAGTTTAAATTGGTTATTAGTTTATCTAAACAGGATGGCTCCTACTGTTTCCTCAAATCCTCCTTCAAACTATAAAAGAAGGATTAGTCGGGATTAATCGCACCCTACAATTCTTGCTTAACTTTTTGGCCATCCTAGTGTCGGTACTTCAAGGGAGGTTTTACAATGCTTTCGCGAAGTTCCTTAATTATATAATCTCTTTTCCCTGGCGGCATAGCCCCGCTAACACCGTTCTAGACACCTACTTGGTTTATAGCATTGATTGTAAAGTGAAAAACTCTCCCGAGGAGTAATAAAACTCATAGTGGGTTCGGAATCCAACTATCATTGTGTGACAACTTTGAAGAAATCCTACCAAAATCATCACACTCCAGATGGTATGCAAAACTAGAAAGTTTCCTTTTCCTTTGAAACTCCCGATGTGGATTTTTGCCCCAGGCGCTTATGATCTTGATGAAGGCCAAAATATCATAAGACGCAAGTCAAGTTCTACCCGTCATTATCCAGGTTAATCTTAACCCATTCATACAAACCTTTGATGAAGGCCAAAATAGTTGTACACCTGTCCCAGATTAACGTATCTATCTATACTACAGATGAATACCCAGCTGCTACCAATCACTATGCCTTGGCGAAGGTCAAAATACATCGCTTGAATACTACTGAATACCCATCTGAAATGACGGAGGGCTACGGCTGGTTTTGGCGAAAACCGTAAACGTAATGAACTTGATATAGTCGAAAGAACCATGATAGTTTTTAAAAGGAGTGGTTTAGGCTCCGCATTTAAAATTTATTTTTAAAGAAAACCGAGTGGTTTTGAAATTGTTCCAACGATTTAACTTTGGTTTGTTTTCTTTACATTAAACAATATTAATGATGTCCCATCATTTTAACCCTATCATTGTAGAAAGAAACGAAAATAGAATATACACTTATGCCATCCGTATTCGCCACGGGGCCCCTTCATGCACCGTTAGGTTACTTAACTAACGGCAGAGCGGGGGCTGGACTAACGCGGGTGCAAAACATAAGCAACGTTTATTATATATAATATATATATAGTCATTCGTCTAACGCAATAATATCCATTTCAGATCACAGATCACAGCAACACAGATGAATATATTGGATATATTAGGATTTCCGTGTTTCGTTTTAGCCTACAACGAAAAACGGATTACACGATCGTGATGAATGGACAAACCCCATCCTAGACCCCTACGGGTGTGGCAAACTACCCGCCAAATTCCCGAAGTGAAGCAACCTCTCTCAATAAAATGAGTAGGCCACTCGGCACTTCAAGAACCCGGTAGTTTGTGCACCCCACCTTAGGTCTATCCTAAGTGCAGGAAAAAGTAAATGAAATAATACAACGGTGGCTACAACCTCAACCCAGATGTGCCCCGCAAAAGAATATTACATTAATTTACAAATATACATGAATGAAAGAAAAGAACATTCTGTAAGTCGATGTACAACACCCCACGACTTGCGGGGAGGCGGAAATATGAAAAACGATCTTGTTTTTTGCTTAAACATCGACTAACCGAATGAATCGAAGCTAAACGATAACTAACAACAAACATAGAAGTTCTAAACTACTATGTAAAGGGATTATACCTAAAGAACCGTGTCCTTCGTCTTTATGAACTCCACCTCCTCTTCGACCTTCTCCAAGTAGTAGACGATCCACCATGAGAGCTAAACTCCAAGCTTTGCCTCTAAACTTGAGGCAACTAGGTATCTTTAAGTGCTAATCAAAGTACCTAGATGAAATAGAGTATGGTTATGGATTAAGTAGTCTAACTAATCCTTGTACTCAACACATGAGAGGGGAGGATTAGGGTTTGAAGAGAGAGAGCTTGAGGAGAGAGAAGATGAACATAATAATGAAGTGAGAATAATGAGTTATGATAATATATATCAAACATTTCTTTTTATCAAGAAAAGAAAATAAATCAATTTAACAACCATGCTTGATAATATCTAGTGATGATTCATCTCCGTGAGTCATTAAGCATTTATGATGCATTAATAACATGGATGAATCATCCATATGACTCACTAATCACATTCATTGTATATGCCACCTAAACCCCCTTAGTCACAACTTTCTAGAAGCTTCTCGCGCAATTACGAGAACGCCCCTCCTTTCCGCAAAAATACGGAAAAACTTTAGACTGTATAAATCCAATAACCGGATACCAGTAACTGGCTTAAACCAAAGCCGACTGGTAAAAACTGTCCGAAAGTCGTACGTACGTAAACACACGTATGCGTCCGAACCCTTGTCGTAAAACCATACGACCTCTATATCGTTTCGCCCGGAGTAGGGAAACTCTCTGTGTGGGACTCTAGAGACTCGACTACTACGCTGGCAGTGGGTTTAACCACAGACCGCAAGCGGCACTAGCTGTACGTAACGGTCCCCAGGTAGATGTCGATAAGAAGGCCGATGAGGAAACCCATCCGAACTCCTACTGAGTCTGATGTGACAATCTCCATACAGTCTGGTCCGTTCGTCTAAGACTATCGCATATCGGGCCTAGGGGGCGGCAAGCGTCAGTCCCCTAATAGCGGTATAAGTCGTGTCGGAGCGAAGCCCATTACACCCTGAGAAACTACTGGAACCTACCAGCAAATCTCGCTTGCCCTGGCCAGGGACTTTACGTAATGGCTCTCTGACACAGCGCGATATCAACCCCCAATATCGGGAGAGACGAATCCTGTCTAACCGCCACTGCCTCCAAGTGCTCGGGACTGCACCCAACTGCTACCTGTTTGCACGACTCCTTTGAGCCGTGGTAGGGTAGCAATCTAAGAACAGTGGGACACACTCGAGGCGAAGTAGCAGTGTCAAGTCTGCGGACTATGCTGTACTCATGTCACCTGGGAACTGTTCACTGACGACTGGTATAAAACCAACCAACAGTTCCCTGTGAGTCCTGTCCGGTGTACCCGTAACCTAACGAGCACCTGCATACTATCTCCAGTACGACGTACTAACGGCTGTGGGACAGACCATCTCCCTAACTGGGATGAGAAGCGTACACACTAGTCTACTCCGGAGTATCAATGCCATGTCTCGATAATCCAACGACTAGGGACCTGAATAAGGATGTGCTTGTAGATTACCCAGCCCCCACTAGTGTGACTGCCATCACAACGCTGGTAGTCAAGCAAGATCCTAAGAGCTCTATCAATACATATACTCACATATTAAGATAGAAAAACCAAGTAGCATACTACCATGTTTAGCATGACTGTTATATATATGTGAATATCCCAAGCTTCCATTAAGTAATATACAAACTAGTATGATACATTAATGGCCCCTAGGGCATATACACTAACAATCTCCCACTTACACTAGGGCCAAGTACTGGCATATCGAAGACCGATGATCTCGAGTAGCCTCTCGAACTGAATCTGAAGTAGGGCCTTCGTGAATGGATCAACAATGTTCTCTTCAGAAGCAACTCTCCGAACCTCGATCTCCTGACGATCAATGATCTCCCTGATCAGGTGATACCGCCTTAAGATGTATCTGGACTTCTGATGGGACCTTGGTTCCTTCGCTAAAGCTATAGCTCCATTGTTGTCGCAATACAGAGGTATTGGATCAACTATGGTAGGAACCACCTGAAGTTCTGTTAGGAACTTCTTCATCCAGACTGCTTCTTTTGCGGCATCGCAAGCAGCTATATACTCCGCTTCCATCGTTGAGTCAGCAATGGTGTCCTGCTTGGAGCTCTTCCAGCACACCGCCTCTCCATTGAGGGTAAAGACATAACCCGACATGGACTTGGAATCGTCCTTATCACTCTGGAAGCCGGAATCAGCAAAGGCCTCTAACCTGAGGTCTTTTCCGCCGTAAACCAAGAACATCTCCTTAGTCCTTCTTAGGTACTTAAGAATGTTCTTTACTGCTATCCAGTGCTTCTCCCCTGGGTCTGACTGATATCGGCTTACCACACTCAGTGCGTAAGCTACATCTGGTCTGGTGCACAATATCGCATACATTATAGAGCCTACTGCAGAAGCGTAGGGTATAATAGACATGCGTTCCCTTTCCAAATCAGTCTTGGGAGACATCTCTTTGGAGAGGGTGATTCCGTGACAAGCCGGTAGATTACCGCGCTTAGAATCTTCCATACTGAATCTTTTCAGTACAGTGTCGATATACCTGGACTGCGAAAGTCCCAACATCCTCTTGGATCTATCACAATAGATCCGGATCCCCAGAATGTAAGAGGCATCACCCAGGTCTTTCATGGAGAACCTGTGTGACAAGAATCCTTTGACAGATTGTAGCATAGGAATGTCATTTCCTATCAATAGAATGTCATCCACGTACAAGACGAGGAATACGACACTTCTGGCTACAACTTTACTATATATTCACGGTTCATCTGGATTTTTGATAAAGTCATATTCTTTGACTGTCTCATCAAAACAGATGTTCCAACTCCGCGATGCCTGCTTTAGTCCATAGATGGACTTAAGCAGCTTACACACTTTCCCGCTGCTCCCACTCTGATTGAAACCCTCTGGCTGATCCATATAGACGTACTCTTCTAAATTTCCATTCAGAAAAGCCGTCTTTACGTCCATCTGCCAGATTTCATAATCATGGAAGGCAGCAATAGCAAGAAGGACCCGAATGGATTTGAGCATAGCCACTGGAGAAAATGTTTCGTCATAGTCCAAACCAGGTCTTTGACGAAAACCCTTTGCAACAAGTCTAGCCTTATAGGTTTCCACCTGTCCATCTACACCAATCTTTTTCTTGAAGATCCATTTGCATCCTATGGGTTTTACCCCATCTGGAGCAAAGTCCAAAGTCCATACTTTGTTGGTGTACATGGACTCCATTTCGGTTCGCATTGCATCTAGCCATCGTACCGAGTCACCGCTCTGGATGGCCTGCTGGAAGTCAGTAGGTTCATCATCATCTATGATGCAATCCTCTCTATCCCCATCTATGAGAAAACCGTAGTATCTCTCAGGCGGATGAGACGGCCTACTACTCCTGCGGAGGGGTGTGGGAATGTCCTGTTCTTCTTGAACTACCGGTTCTACCAAACTTTCAATATTAGTTTGTGGTTCTGGAATTTCTTCCAGTTCTATTTCGCTCCCACTTGATTCCTTTTCCAAAAACTGATGTTCTAGAAAATGGGCATTACGAGAAACAAATACCTTTTGTTCCTCTGCGTAATAGAATAGATATCCCCTGGAGTTCTTTGGATATCCCACAAACTTACACTTTACTGATCGTGCCTCGAGCTTGTCCACATGCTGCTTTTTAACAAAAGCTGGACATCCCCAAATCTTTATATACTGTAGATGGGGTTTCTTCCCGCTCCACATCTGATATGGAGTGATAGGAACAGTATTGGTAGGAACCATGTTCAAAAGATATGCCGCTGATTCCAGCGCATAACCCCAGAAAGATCGCGGTAACTCAGCATTACTTATCATGGATCGTACCATATCCAATAAGGTTCGATTCTGTCTCTCCGATACACCATTATGCTGTGAAGTGTATGGAGGAGTAAGCTGAGAGAGAATTCCTTTCTCTTTTAGGTAACCCAGGAACTCGGCACTCAAGTATTCACCACCTCGATCAGATCAAGTGTCTTGATACTTTTGCCGGTTTGGTTTTCTACTTCATTCTTATACTCTTGGAATTTCTCAAAAGCCTCGGATTTATGTTTCATCAGATAAATGAATCCGTACCTTGAGTAATCATCCGTGAAAGTAATGAAATAGGAAAAACCACCTCTTGCATGCGTAGACATTGGACCACATACACCACTGTGTATGAGTCCTAAGAGCTCGCTCGCTCTCACTCCTTGTCCAGTAAATGGAGTCTTTGTCATCTTTCCTTTGAGACAAGATTGACAAGTGTCATAAGTTTGATATTCGAACGAGTCCAAATATCCTTCTCTATGCAACTTAGTCAACCTTCTCTCATTGATGTGACCCAGTCTACAATGCCATAAGAAAGCTTTATTTAAATCTGGAGACTTTCTTTTTAGTGTGTTCTGGACATTGAAAATTTGGAGTTGGTTTAAAACATATATACCGTTATTTAGTGTACCGGACCCAATCAAACCATGATTAAGGTGGATGTTAACAACATCTCTTACAAACGTGAAATCATAACCTTTATTTGATAACAAGGAAACTGATATGATATTACACGTTAAGCTTGGTACAAAAAAAAACAGTTATGTAAAACCAAAATGTGTCCACTCGTCAATCCCAGGTGATAATCCCCGACGGACGCAGCTCCCACGCTAGCTCCGTTAGCAACCTTTAGGGTCATATCACCTTCCTTCAGCACTCTACAGTTTCTCAGTGCCTGCAATGAATTGCAAATATGAGATCCTGATCCAGTATCCAATACCCAGGAAGTAGAGTTAATTGACAGACAATTCTCAATTACAAACACACCTGAAGTCGAAGCCACGGCTTGCTTCGGTTCCTGGTTCTTGGCGTTCCACGCCTTGCAATCTTTCTTCCAGTGCCCTTTCCTGTGACAATGGAAGCACTCATCCTGGCCCACTACCGGTACTGCAAACTTTTTCTTTCCCTTTCCTCCCACCTTACTAACACCTCCTCTAAGTTTGGTGGCGGCCTTCTTCTTCCTTCCTTTGGCCCTAGCCTTGGACCCGGAAGAAGATGCACCGCCAACAAACATAGCGGATGTTTCCCTTGTCTTCTGCAAGGTGCCCTCTGCACTCCTTAACATGTTCAGGAGTTCCGGAAGTTCAACTTCTTTTCTTTGAATGTTGAAGTTCAGGATAAACTGGGCGTAGGTGTGAGGAAGGGACTGGAGAATAAGGTCTGTATAGAGCTCATTATCCAAAGTCGTCCCAAGGTCTGCGAGCTCTTCAATATAGCCGATCATCTTTAGGACATGTTCTCCTACCGATGACCCGACAGCCAAGCTCGCTCGAAACAAGTTCTTAGAGGTCTCGTATCTTGCTATACGAGATTGCTCTCC
The DNA here is from genome assembly GCA_030015575.1 of Agapanthus africanus. Lineage (NCBI taxonomy): Eukaryota > Viridiplantae > Streptophyta > Magnoliopsida > Asparagales > Amaryllidaceae > Agapanthus > Agapanthus africanus. The sequence continues at coordinate 139,372,204 of JASDDO010000026.1, forward strand.
ATAAAGTTCCTTTGTATGGAGAAATATGCCATCTAGGTCCATATCCTCGTGCCTCCTCTGATGTTCATTGTTCATCGAGGCAAGCACGATGCACTTGGCTTTCGCGCAATCTAAATCCCAGGTTTTGCGGATTTCCTTATCCGCATTACTGGATTTGGGACCAGGGACAGCAGGTGCCGTAGCGGTGAGGACGTACCCTAATTTGTCATAGGTCAAAACCATTTTGACATTCCGGAGCCAATCTTTATAGTTTGGCCATGTCAGTATATTTTTCTCTAAAAGTAACTTAAGTCCAGTCATTTTCAGGGTCGCTGCAAATAGGAGAGAGAAAAGAAAACTCTTTAGCATGATACTCTTGCAAGTTTAGAGTGGTTTTTAGTTTATCTAAACTGGATGGCTCCCACTGTTTCTCGAATCCTTCCTCAAACCATAAAAGAAGAATTAGCCAGGACTATTCTCACCGTACAATACTTGCTTAACCATTCAGCCAGGCTAGTGTCGATACTTCGAGAGAGGTTTTCCAACGCTTTCGCGAAGTTCCTTAATTAAATAACCTCTTTTCTCTGGGGGCGTAACCTCGCTGACACCTTTCTTGACACCTACTTGGTTTATAGCATTGATCGTTAAGTGACGAATCTCCTGATAAGTAGCATATACTCACAGTAGGATCGGGATCCAAATATCATTGTATGATAATGTTGAAGGAATCCTACCAACATTCATCAAACTCCAAATGGTATGCAACTCTTTGCAAATTTCAGTTTCTTTAGAAATTCCCGATATATATTTTTGCCCCATGCTCTTATGACCTTGGCGTTCGGTCAAAATGTCATAAGTCACATGTCAAGTTCTTTCCATCATTATCTTGTCAATTTGAACCTATCCGTATATATCCTTGACGTTCGGCCAAAATGATAATACGACTGTCCCAAACTAACTCATCTATCTATGCAACAAATGAATATCCAGTAGCTACGAAACACTATGCCTTGGCGTTAGGTCAAAATACATAGCTTGAATACTACTGAATACCCAGATGAAATGACGGAGGGCTACGAATGGTTTTGGCGAAACCGTGAACGTAGTGAACTTGATATAACCGAAGGAACCTGATAGCTTTTAAAAGGAGTGGTTAAAGCTCCGCATTTAAAAATATCTGTTTTTAAAATTAACCGAGTGGTTTCTTTTAAATTGTTTCAACGATTAAACTTTTGGTTTATTTTCTTTGCATTATAAATAATGCGTCCCATCATTAACCTATCATTACAGAGAACAACGAAAATACAACGTCCTCTTATGCCATCCGCATTCGCCACGGGGTCCCGTCATCACCGTTAGGTTACTTAACTAACGACAGAGCGGAGGCTAGGCTAGCGCGGGTGTAAAACATAAGTGACGTCTAAATAGCTATCATATATAGATATTGTACATTCGTCAGATGCAATAATAGGCATTCCAGATCACAGATGAACTTTATTGGATTTGCAAGCAATCCGTGTTTGTTTTGAACCTGCAACAAAAGACGGATTACACAGTTGTGATGAATAGCCATTACCCCACCCAAGACCCCAACGGGTACAGCAAACTACCCACCCGGCAGTTTGTGCACCCCACCTTGGGTCTGTCCTAGGAGCAAAAACAGTAAAATGAAATAATACAACGATGGCTACAACCGCAACCTGGATGTGCCCCGCAGAATAATATTACAACAAATTACATTTACATCAAATGAATTAAATAATAACCCATCACATAACCCCGGCTATACATCACAACAGTCCAACACAGTTAATATACACAAACAGTAAAAACCATTACAGAAATGTGCAACCCCCTGCCAACCGACATACTAGCAGTTAGGGGAGGTTTACGAACACATTATACAAACACAAATATAATCCAACAAGCAAATACTGTATAATTTCGATCGATTAAACACTTTTAATTTTGCTCCAATACTTCTGTGTAAATCTGAAACCTGAGCAAAAATTAAAAATTCCAGAAAATACCAAATATCCCAGAGAACCAACACAGAAAAATTGGGTTCCTGAATCGCCAACTCGGCGGCGGAATCGCGGCGGATCGATGGTATCCGCCGCGGTTCCGCGGCGCTTTAGGCGATTCAGGGGCCCAATTTTCTTGGGTGTTCTTCTACTGTCTTTTTAAGCTTTCTGAACAACCCAGAAAAATTTTTGGACTTCATTTAAAAATCGACAGAAACTTATGATTTCGGGCTTTTCCGGTTTCGTTTTTTCCGTTCGAAATTCATACAAATTTGCAAGTAAGTTATTTATTGTTTAGCGAGGCTCTGATACCACTGTAAGTCGATGTACAACACCCCACGACTTGCGGGGAGGCGGAAATATGAAAAACGATCTTGTTCTTTGCTTAAACATCGACTAACCGCATGAATCGAAGCTAAACGATAACTAACAACAAACATAGAAGTTCTAAACTACTATGTAAAGGGATTATACCTAAAGAACCGTGTCCTTCGTCTTTATGAACTCCACCTCCTCTTCGACCTTCTCCAAGTAGTAGACGATCCACCACGAGAGCTAAACTCCAAGCTTTGCCTCTAAACTTGAGGCAACTAGGTATCTTTAAGTGCTAATCAAAGTACCTAGATGAAATAGAGTATGGTTATGGATTAAGTAGTCTAACTAATCCTTGTACTCAACACATGAGAGGGGAGAATTAGGGTTTGAAGAGAGAGAGCTTGAGGAGAGAGAAGATGAACATAATAATGAAGTGAGAATAATGAGTTATGATAATATATATCAAGCATTTCTTTTTATCAAGAAAAGAAAATAAATCAATTTAACAACCATGCTTGATAATATCTAGTGATGATTCATCTCCATGAGTCATTAAGCATTTATGATGCATTAATGACATGGATGAATCATCCATATGACTCACTAATCACATTCATTGTATATGCCACCTAAACCCCCTTAGTCACCACCTTCTAGAAGCTTCTCGTGCAATTACGAGAACGCCCCTCCTTTCCGCAAAAATACGGAAAAACTTTAGACTGTATATGTTGGAGATAGTGCCCTCAGAGTCAATTATTGGATCACAGGTACGTGATTGCAATGATTGAGGGAGGACCTATCCTGGTAGGACAGTCTTACTCGAGATGATAGTATGCTATCTGGTTTGCCTTTATCATCGTGTACTGCTTTAGGTGACATGACACGTCGCTATTACACGTTGATAGAGCCCCTAGGATTCTTGCTTGACCACCAGCAGTATGAGGGCGATCATATAAGTGGGAGCTGGGGGTCTATAAGCTTATCCTTAAAAGGTCCCTAGTCGTGGGAGTTTCGAGACTGGGCATCGATACTCCATTAGTAGACTAGTGTATACAGTCGAGACCCCGACGAGGGGCGGTGGCCGGTCTCACAAGCCACTGGTGTCAGTTGGATCACCTAAGATGTATACAGGTGCTCATTGGGTTATGAGTACACCGGACAGGACTCGCCGGGAACATGCTAGTTGGTCATATACCAGACGTCAGATGGCAGTTCCCTGGTGACATGTGTGCAGGTTAGTTCATCGACCTGGGGATCGTCATTTGTCTCGTGTGAGTTCCCACTGTACTTTGATTACTACCCTACCACGGCTCAAAGGAGTCGTGCAAACAGGTTTTAGTTGGGTACAGTCCCGAGCCACATGGAGGCAGTGAGCGTATCTTCAGGGGTTCGTCTCTCCCGGTATTGGGGGTGAGGTCGTGCTGTGTCTAGGAGAGCCATTACACAAAGTCCTTGGCCAAGGCAAGGAGATTTACTGGTAGGTATTCCAGTAGTATCTCAGGGTGTTCTGGGCTACACTCCGACACGACTTGTACCGCTTTTGGGGGTCTGACTTTTACCAACCCCCTAGGCCCGCCATGCGATACTCATAGACGAACGGACCGGACTGCACGGATATTGTCACTGACAGGCTCAGTAGGGTTGTCAGGCTGAGTTCGCTCACGGACGTCCCTTTTAGTCAGTACCTGGTGGCCCGTTACGTATTGGCTTATACCTCTGACGTGCTAGTGGTTAAATCCACAACCATGGTGTTGACGAGTCTTTAGAGTCCCCCACATTCTGTTACTCAGCTTTCGGGCGAAAGGTTGTAGAGGCCGTATGGAGATATGGCAAGGTCCGATCAGATACGTGCGGTATTGCACGGATCAGGATCGGACAGTTTGTACTATAGGCCGTATGGTTATATGGCAGGGTTCGATCAGATACGTGCGGTATTGCACGGATCAGGATCGAACAGATATTACTAGCCGGTTTTGGTATAAGCCGGATCCTAGTATAATACAGTGGAGATTTTGTCTCATTGCATTTGTATTTCGGTCGAAATACAGATGCGGGTGTGTATGCACAGTATCGGGGTTTTCCTGTAATTTATTACGGGACCAGTTTTCTGGAGTTGCCAGTTTGCTTTTCGTTTCGGCCGATTTCCTTTGTTCCGTTCATTGGCCGAAGTTTGGTGGAGGAGGGTTTATTTGCATTGTTGCAAATAGGCATTAGTGGAGGGGGTTCTTTGCATCTTGTTGCATCATGATGGTTTTCATGATGAGCACCATCATTGACTTGTTTTGACTCCATCATGGCTTGACTTTTAAGGTCATGATTGTTGATGATGTTGAGGGGTATGGTTGTTGAGTGAGGACTTTTCTTTGTGATGATTTCTTTTGAATGATAACCATTCTCTCTCTCTCTCTCTTTTTCCACCCACCCCCTTGTTGTTCTCTCTCTCTCTCCAATCACATATGAAGGAGGGGGGCCGGCCATTCCTATGAGGGGATGGGATTCATTTCTCTTTTTGGTGGTGGAAAATGTTACTCTCATTTTGGTATGCTACATTTTCCCACCTCTCTCCAAGCTCTCTTTTCCTCCACCAAATGGCATCTCCACTACCCCATAAGGAGACACAAGTTCTACTACATATTCTACAACGAATCTTGGGCACGTTGACTAGCCAGCATTGTGCCCGAGTTGCCTCGGCATTGAGGTGGGAGCCCGTATACATAGTAGGCGATGTGGTGCACTTCCGGCGACGAGAAGGAGACGGGACTTTTCCGCAGGAGATCCGGACGATGGTGAGAAGACCGGAGGACTTGGATCGTCGGTATATCTCTAACCCATCTTGTTAGTAGCTTAGACTAGTTAATGGTTCGATCCGGAGTTTAGTGCGCGGTGGTGCCGGTTTGCAAAGTCCGCAAAATTTTAGTTATTCACCGCTTCCGCATTCCTGCGTCGGATTGACGGCCGGGGCGCCGCCGTGCACTTACAGTGGTATCAGAGCCTCGCCATTAACTTAGTCTAGCTTTATGTAATGTGTTTTTCTGTTCCGATCGATCGAAATGTCCGAAAACCCCAATATACCCACGACAGTTTCTGTTGAAATTTTTCTGTCTCCAAAAATTTTTCAGGTTGCATAAAAGTACTGTGCTAGAAATTCTAAGAACACTGTTCAAATTCGACGTACTGTTCCTCTCACGTGACCGCGGAAGGGCGGCCAAAACCCATGTTTGGCCGCGCTTCCGCCGCAGTCTACAGGGATCAGTGGGTTGGGTTTTTACAGTGGGCTTCTGGGCTTAAATTTGGGTTTTTGGAATATTAAAATTGGGCCAATTATTTCTGTGACTGCTACAGTATTCTTTGTGGGCCCACTTGTTAAAGTTTGATCGGTCGGATATTTTAAACACATTTTTCACAGTATTTACATTATATCTGCGACCGTGAATGTCACTCGATCGGTAAATCCGGTCTAACTGCTATAGCCCGGTTAGACGGATTTGCGAACGTGACTTTCACGTTGATGTTCTATGTATTTGCTGTGATGTTGCGGATCGGTCGTGGGGGATAGCCTGGATGCAATGCTAGTACTGTGCTGTTGTATTATGTACATTTGATATTGCGGGGCGAGCGTCCGACATGTGGACTGCCGTCACTGCCTGATTGTATTATTATTTTGGGGCACGACCTGGTTGCGGTCGATGTACCCGGTGTATGTATATTTTACTTTCTGTACTAGGATTGCCCCGCGGAGGGGTGCACGGATAGCCGGGTTCTGGAGGGCAACAAGCCCGCATCTCATGGCATTGAGACGGAGGGGGCTTCACTCTAGGATTGGCGGGCTATTCGCCGCACTCGTAGGGGGTACAGGTTTGACCCAGGAGGGGTGCCCAAGTTGCCGGATTCCGTGAAGTGCTGGGTGGTCCATTCACGGCGCTGAAGGGGGCTGCCTCGCTTCAGGTTTTGGCAGGTGACTTGCCGCGCCCGTAGGGGTCTAGGATTTCATTGCACAGGCTATCCACACGACCAGGGGAACGTCGGGTTTCAGCGGCTCTGTGAAACCCGGGGATCCCAGATATCTGTATTGTTTCTGTGATGCTGTTCATTTTCTGTGATGTTGCATTTTATTCACGCCTTGAGCGAATATAATATATTGGTATATATATTAGTAGATGTTGTATATGTTTTGCATCCGCGCTAGTCCAGTCCCCGCTCTGTCGTTAGTAAGCTAACCTAACGGGTAATGACGGGACCCAGTGGCGAATGCGGATGGCATATACGTACATCAGTATATTTTCGTTCTTTTTGGTGTGATCAATTGATGGGACTGCGTTGATTCGGATCAATGCAAGTTAAAAACAAACCTAATCTGATGTTGTTGGAACACTTTTCAAAAAGCTGTTATTGCAAGGACGTTCACTTTTGTTTTGCATCGCGGTATTCATTTAGAATATCCTGCTCCTCAGTCGACGAGGCAAGGGCCGAGATCCCTTCACCGGGAGTGACCCCTTGGACAGAAGTTTGCGTCAGGGCATTAACTTCACTATAGCCAATTGCTTTTGCTTTGCATCGTGGTATTCAGTTGGAATATCCTGCACCCCATTCTACGGGGAAAGAGCCGAGATCCCTTCACCGGGAGTGACCTCTTTAGCAACGGTTTTCGTCACTATATTTTCAAAAAGCTATCCGTTCCTTCGACGATATCAAGTTCATTACGTTAAAGGTTTTCGCCAGAAACCATTCGTAGCCCTCCGTCGTTTCATATGGGTAGTCAATAGTATTCAAGCTGTGTTTGTTGGCCTTAGTCAAGGCACAGTGTTTGGTAGCTATTGGGTATTCATATGCTGCATAGATAGATGCGTTGGTTTGGGACAGTCGTATAGCCTTGTTGGCCCTAGTCAAGGGCTTGTACGGGTGGATTCAAATTAACCTGGATAATGACGGGTAGAACTTGACATGTGACTTATGATTTGTTGGCCTTAGTCAAGGTCATAAGAGCATGGGGTAAAAATCACATCGGGAGTTTCAAAAGAACTGAAACTTGCCAGATATGCGCATACCTTCTGGAGTGTGACACCGTGAGCGGATTCCGTCACGTTGTCATGCGATGAGAGTTGGATCCCGATTCCCACTGATGAGTTGGTATACTCCTCGGGTGACCCCGACTAATTCTTCTTTCAGGTTTGGAGGAGAATTTGAGGTACAGTGGGAGGATTCCAGATTAGATAAATTGGTAACCATTCTGATCTAGGTTAGAGTGCACGCTGAGTGTTTCTTTTCTCTCTCTCTTTGGCAGCGACCATTGACCCGACCCTAAGACTTTGACTCAGTGACCAAGTTGACCGAACCTTCTTAAACACCGGCTTTTGGATTGTCAGAGTTGCAAACCTCATTGCCACTCCTACTTTTACCCTTTTCTCCAGGACACCCCGTTTTACTACGAACGTCCACTTCCATTGGACAAAACCATCGTATGGTTAGATACGAACTCGAAAGAATTTATTCGAGGATGGTTTCCGGTTCTGGAGAAAACGGATAGGATTATTCAGTTGTCTTTTCCTTTTACCCTCTCTCAGGTTACGAGTACTCCTTGGTTTAGGGGTAGTACACCTATTACGCAAATTGGATTGTCTTCTTCCAAACCTTAGGCTGGTGCCGACCGGTGGGGAATGAAGAAAACCAATTAGCATAACGATGGTGTGCAGAAGGTATTAAGTTCAGACAAAGCAAGGGATTAGTAAGAGGGCAAAGTAAATTGCAACAGATATTCACGACCAAACCAAATATTTCGTTACCACTCCCACATCACCTTTGTATTTCTCCAGGACACTCCGTATCACTACGAAGATCCACAGTTTATTTGGATACTCCATCGTATGGTTATATACGAACTCGAAAGGAACTTGTTCCAGTTCGGGGATGGATCCTGGTTCAGGAGAAATAGGAATAAAGTACATTCAGGTGTCTTTTATCTTCACCTTCTCTCGTGTTGCGAGTGTTCCTAGGATTGGGACAGTACACCCATTATGCTTATTGGATAGTCTTCTTCCAAACCATAGGCTGGTGCCGAACGGTAGGGAAGGAAGAAAACCATTTGGGCTAAAGGGGTGTGCAGAAGGTAAAGACTAAAGACATATGAAGGGATTTGGAGAGGTGGCAAAGAACTATACGGTTACAGTCGTGAATCTGGAAGAGGCATTACTAGGAATACCAGGATACCCCATCGAAACATTTCAATGTTTCAGTTTCACTGTGTACTGTTAATAGAAAACTGATTTCCCGATTAGATACTTACTCCAGGGTATGTATTTACCAGATACGATTCTCACATCTGTATGGTTTTACAGATGATGAGTGGGAGTAAGTTATTGGGAATTGGGTGATTATCCTCATTATATCGGGATTCGTTGTAATCGGTGATATTTGAGGAAATCACCTGGGCTGTTTGCCGGTCGGCAAATATTTGGTTTTGAATATCCGCTGTTATGCACCAATTTCAAATTGATATATCTGTACGTCTATTTTCATAGAGTGAGATATACCTTTCTGAAATTATGTCTACGACATTTACCTATATCAGTGGATGGTTAGGTAAGGAGCATTAAACAGCGGTGTAATTCTTCTTAACCATAAGTACAGTTTTCAACCTACGACACACAGTGAATGAGTTATCAGACTCAAGGGACTTATACAAAGGATTGTATGTTGTCCAGGGTCCATCAGGACAGAGGGGTTGGTCCTCGTACTATATTCGGTTTACTTATGACTTCTCTACTTTTTAGACAGGTGTTTCGTGGAAACACAGGGTCTGAATTCTGAGAAGTTATAGGTATTTGAATAGAGTAGAGAACCAAGTGTAGCAAGTATCGGGATTCTTCAAAGTGATCGAAGATGTAGATACTTGTATATGGTATTCAGTTGATAGTAATGATAAAGAGAACTTGCTTCTCTTTCAGGTTACTCATAAATGGAAGCATTCCTAAGTTGAGTTACGCTGATCGGCCTTCTTCCATTTAGTTGACATGCGCTGGGGACAGCTGCATGATTTGAATCTGGTTCAATTAAATCAGTGCCTCTGTTTCTATATTGGATATAGAACAGTTCATATCTTAACGATGTTAAGGTACGGGGAGTTGTCCGGTTTATGATTAAAACCAGACACTGGACGACTCAAGGCACGTTTCTGTAATGGCTGTTTGTGGGTTGACCCAGGCTATGACGAGGGTTGACTTTCTACCATCTGGATGAACAATAGCGATATTGTTCTAGACTCGCCACAGTTTTATTAAAGATGGATTTTTTCAGAAAACAGAAGTGGGAGTATGGTAGAACTGGAAATGATTCCAGAACCACAATCGATTACTGAAGATTTGATAAGGAACCTAAAGATTCAATCTGGATTGACATTCCATTGGCCACTCCGCAGATAAGGTGGGTAACTTCAGGCACCCGAGAGGTACTCCGGTAGCCTCAAGGACGGTGACAGGGAAGTTCTTGTTTACCCACAATTACCATTGCTGTTGTTCCAGGGTGCGAGACCCGGCGGGAGGATGAGTATAGCGTCGTTCTAAACTAGTTTTAGAAGTGTACGTGTATATGACTCTGCCAAAGGGTTGTCGTAGTCAGTGGGAGCAGCGGAAGCATTGGTGGACAGGTAGCTTATGTCAATTTATAGACTAAAGCAGATGTAGCGGAGATAGATCATCTATTCTGACGTGACAGTCATAGGTTTGACTTCATCAGAATAGGAGATGGATCTGTTGAGAAGGTAGTAGGGTGTGATGTCATGGTGTTTGGATGACATACACAAAGTAGGAAAGGAAACTCCTATACTACGATCGGTTATACTTTGGTCGTCACACAGTGGTTTCTCCACAAAGGAAATGGATTTTATATCAGACATACTGGTTACTAGATCTATGGTTTTAGATCTGGATTTGGGTGGTTTCCCAATCAGGGTACTTGACAGCATTCTAAGAGTATTTAGGATGGACGACTCCTGGCACGGTAGTGTACCTGCAGGTAATGGAGTCACCCTCTCCAAAGGTGTCTTACAGACTAAAGGGGAGAGGGACGTGCATGATTGGCAGATCACTTGCTTAGGCAATTGAGTCAATCATGAGATGTCAAGTACCACACCAGATGTTGTTCTTGCACTAGATGCAATAAGTTGACATTAATCCAATCCTGAAGAAACGGTCGGAAGCAGTTCTAGAACATAAGTAGATGTTCTAGGGATATGATAACGACAGCCTTATTCAGGAGACAGTTATCATTCCAGGCTTCCAAGGTGACATGGACGACAAGAAGGTTGTCAGAGTTATAGTTTTTCCTTCTGATGAGGGGCAGTATTTTGGACAGGTGGTCCAAGGCAATACTGAGGGAGGCATGGCGCGCAGGACACTGATTAAGTTCAGTTGTCAATACAGTCTAAGAAGTTTGGATTTGGAGTTCATTTATGAGCTAGGTCCCATCAGACATCCAGACATATTCTAAGACTGATTTTGCTCATTTCGGGAGATGGTTTTCTCCGCGAACTTGAGATATAGAGAGACATGGAAAGAAACAACTAAGCGGATCCACTCACTGAGGCTATTCCTCGAACGCAATAGTTCCGCAAACGAGCTTTGTGAGACTGACTAGTAGAGGAGTTGGGTGTTCGGTATCACACGGGCTGTGAGTATGCGACATCGCAATAATTAGCCTTGAGTGCAAGTGGGAGATTGTTGGAGATAGTGCCCTCAGAGTCAATTATTGGATCACAGGTACGTGATTGCAATGATTGAGGGAGGACCTATCCTGGTAGGACAGTCTTACTCGAGATGATAGTATGCTATCTGGTTTGCCTTTATCATCGTGTACTGCTTTAGGTGACATGACACGTCGCTATTACACGTTGATAGAGCCCCTAGGATTCTTGCTTGACCACCAGCAGTATGAGGGCGATCATATAAGTGGGAGCTGGGGGTCTATAAGCTTATCCTTAAAAGGTCCCTAGTCGTGGGAGTTTCGAGACTGGGCATCGATACTCCATTAGTAGACTAGTGTATACAGTCGAGACCCCGACGAGGGGCGGTGGCCGGTCTCACAAGCCACTGGTGTCAGTTGGATCACCTAAGATGTATACAGGTGCTCATTGGGTTATGAGTACACCGGACAGGACTCGCCGGGAACATGCTAGTTGGTCATATACCAGACGTCAGATGGCAGTTCCCTGGTGACATGTGTGCAGGTTAGTTCATCGACCTGGGGATCGTCATTTGTCTCGTGTGAGTTCCCACTGTACTTTGATTACTACCCTACCACGGCTCAAAGGAGTCGTGCAAACAGGTTTTAGTTGGGTACAGTCCCGAGCCACATGGAGGCAGTGAGCGTATCTTCAGGGGTTCGTCTCTCCCGGTATTGGGGGTGAGGTCATGCTGTGTCTAGGAGAGCCATTACACAAAGTCCTTGGCCAAGGCAAGGAGATTTACTGGTAGGTATTCCAGTAGTATCTCAGGGTGTTCTGGGCTACACTCCGACACGACTTGTACCGCTTTTGGGGGTCTGACTTTTACCAACCCCCTAGGCCCGCCATGCGATACTCATAGACGAACGGACCGGACTGCACGGATATTGTCACTGACAGGCTCAGTAGGGTTGTCAGGCTGAGTTCGCTCACGGACGTCCCTTTTAGTCAGTACCTGGTGGCCCGTTACGTATTGGCTTATACCTCTGACGTGCTAGTGGTTAAATCCACAACCATGGTGTTGACGAGTCTTTAGAGTCCCCCACATTCTGTTACTCAGCTTTCGGGCGAAAGGTTGTAGAGGCCGTATGGAGATATGGCAAGGTCCGATCAGATACGTGCGGTATTGCACGGATCAGGATCGGACAGTTTGTACTATAGGCCGTATGGTTATATGGCAGGGTTCGATCAGATACGTGCGGTATTGCACGGATCAGGATCGAACAGATATTACTAGCCGGTTTTGGTATAAGCCGGATCCTAGTATAGTACAGTGGAGATTTTGTCTCATTGCATTTGTATTTCGGTCGAAATACAGATGCGGGTGTGTATGCACAGTATCGGGGTTTTCCTGTAATTTATTACGGGACCAGTTTTCTGGAGTTGCCAGTTTGCTTTTCGTTTCGGCCGATTTCCTTTGTTCCGTTCATTGGCCGAAGTTTGGTGGAGGAGGGTTTATTTGCATTGTTGCAAATAGGCATTAGTGGAGGGGGTTCTTTGCATCTTGTTGCATCATGATGGTTTTCATGATGAGCACCATCATTGACTTGTTTTGACTCCATCATGGCTTGACTTTTAAGGTCATGATTGTTGATGATGTTGAGGGGTATGGTTGTTGAGTGAGGACTTTTCTTTGTGATGATTTCTTTTGAATGATAACCATTCTCTCTCTCTCTCTCTTTTTCCACCCACCCCCTTGTTGTTCTCTCTCTCTCTCCAATCACATATGAAGGAGGGGGGCCGGCCATTCCTATGAGGGGATGGGATTCATTTCTCTTTTTGGTGGTGGAAAATGTTACTCTCATTTTGGTATGCTACATTTTCCCACCTCTCTCCAAGCTCTCTTTTCCTCCACCAAATGGCATCTCCACTACCCCATAAGGAGACACAAGTTCTACTACATATTCTACAACGAATCTTGGGCACGTTGACTAGCCAGCATTGTGCCCGAGTTGCCTCGGCATTGAGGTGGGAGCCCGTATACATAGTAGGCGATGTGGTGCACTTCCGGCGACGAGAAGGAGACGGGACTTTTCCGCAGGAGATCCGGACGATGGTGAGAAGACCGGAGGACTTGGATCGTCGGTATATCTCTAACCCATCTTGTTAGTAGCTTAGACTAGTTAATGGTTCGATCCGGAGTTTAGTGCGCGGTGGTGCCGGTTTGCAAAGTCCGCAAAATTTTAGTTATTCACCGCTTCCGCATTCCGGCGTCGGATTGACGGCCGGGGCGCCGCCGTGCACTTACAGTATAAATCCAATAACCGGATACCAGTAACTGGCTTAAACCAAAGCCGACTGGTAAAAACTATCTGAAAGTCGTACGTGCGTAAACACACGTATGCGTCCGAACCCTTGTCGTAAAACCATACGACCTCTATTCGTTTCGCCCGGAGTAGGGAAACTCTCTGTGTGGGACTCTAGAGACTCGACTACTACGCTGGCAGTGGGTTTAACCACAGACCGCAAGCGGCACTAGCTGTACGTAACGGTCCCCAGGTAGATGTCGATAAGAAGGCCGATGAGGAAACCCATCCGAACTCCTACTGAGTCTGATGTGACAATCTCCATACAGTCCGGTCCATTCGTCTAAGACTATCGCATATCGGGCCTAGGGGGCGGCAAGCGTCAGTTCCCTAATAGCAGTATAAGTCGTGTCGGAGCGAAGCCCATTACACCCTGAGAAACTACTGGAACCTACCAGCAAATCTCGCTTGCCCTGGCCAGGGACTTTGCGTAATGGCTCTCTGACACAGCGCGATATCAACCCCCAATACCGAGAGAGACGAATCCTGTCTAACCGCCACTGCCTCCAAGTGCTCGGGACTGCACCCAACTGCTACCTGTTTGCACGACTCCTTTGAGCCGTGGTAGGGTAGCAATCTAAGAACAGTGGGACACACTCGAGGCGAAGTAGCAGTGTCAAGTCTGCGGACTATGCTGTACTCATGTCACCTGGGAACTGTTCACTGACGACTGGTATAAAACCAACCAACAGTTCCCTGTGAGTCCTGTCCGGTGTACCCGTAACCTAACGAGCACCTGCATACTATCTCCAGTACGACATACTGACGGCTGTGGGACAGACCATCTCCCTAACTAGGATGAGAAGCGTACACACTAGTCTACTCCGGAGTATCGATGCCCTGTCTCGATAATCCAACGACTAGGGACCTGAATAAGAATGTGCTTGTAGACTACCCAGCCCCCACTAGTGTGACTGCCATCACAACGCTGGTAGTCAAGCAAGATCCTAAGAGCTCTATCAATACGTATACTCACATATTAAGATAGAAAAACCAAGTAGCATACTACCATGTTTAGCAAGACTGTTATATATATGTGAATATCCCAAGCTTCCATTAAGTAATATACAAACTAGTATGATACATTAATGGCCCCTTGGGCATATACACTAACACATTCTTCTCACATCCCCCGACTATTCATTCACGACGATCCAATAGTTCATATCCACAAACCACAAACAAGATACAAGATATGCGCAACCCCCACTAATCGACATATAGCAATTAGTAGACATTTAGAAACACATATACGAACTTAAACGAATAAACGATGTTAAAATTTCGACTTCGAAATACTCCGTATTGCCCAAGCACAAAGATAACACAATACGAAATCTGGGCAAAATCAAACAATACCATAAACCCTAAATCCAAGGGTACATAACACTACAAAAACCTCAAGACCCAATTCCCATAGAAAACCGGCGACGGCGGGAAATTTACCAATTCCGGCGGATTTTATTTGGAATTTGTGCCTCGTTTTTGTCTGGTATTCTAGTTACTACAAGAAGAGCATTCTGCAATTAATTAAATAATTTTTAGAGGCTCTTGAAAAATCAACAGAAACTTGGACTTGGATTTTATCGTTTCGGATTTATTTCGGTTTCGTAATTCTAAACTTCGTCTAATGAGCTAGTTAGGGTTTGAGTAGTCTCTAATACCATTGTAAGTCAATGTCACACACTCCACATGGTTTATGGAGAGGCGAAATTTACAAAAAATGATTTTTAGACAAGTAACATTGACTAAACATCCAAGATCGTTCCGAAACCCTAACTAGCAAAACACATAGAGGTTCTAAACTACTATGATAGTGTTTTATACCTCCAAGATACAAGTCCTTCATGTTTTCTTCTCCACTTCTTGAGCTCCCAGAAGGTGCGGATCAAGCTCGGACGTCAGCCTTCTCGTGTCGATGACGATACACCTGAGAGTCTATGGTTCAAGCTCCAACCTCAAGAATGAGGTAACTAAACTACCTAGTTTGCTAATCTAGGTAGTTTAGGAGATGTAGAGAGTTAATTGGACTATTATTGTTGGAGATAGTGCCCTCAGAGTCAATTATTGGATCACAGGCACGTGATTGCAATGATTGAGGGGAGGACCAATCCCAGTAGGACAGTCTTACTCAAGATGATAGTATGCTATCTGGTTTATCTTTATCATCGTGTACTGCTTTAGATGACCTTACGGGTCGCTATTACACGTTGATAGAGCCCTTAGGATTCTTGCTTGACTACCAGCAGTATGAGGGCGATCATATACGTGAGAGTTGGAGTCTATAAGCACATCCTTAAAAGGTCCCTAGTCGTGGGAGTTTCGAGACAGGGCATCGATACTCCAGAGTAGACTAGTGTATACAGTCAAGACCCCGACGAGGGACGGTAGCCGGTCTCACAAGCCACTGGTGTCAGTTGGTTCACCTAAGATGTATACAGGTGCTCATTGGGTTATGAGTACACCGGACAGGACTCGCCGAGAATCTGCTAGTTGGAATTATACCAGACGTCAGATAGCAGTTCCCTGGTGACATGTTTACAGGTTAGTTCATTGACCTGAGATCGTCATTTGTCTCGTGTGAGTTCCCACTGTGCTTTGATTACTACCCTACCACGGCTCAAAGGAGTCGTGCAAACAGGTTTTAGTTGGGTACAGTCCCGAGCCACATGGAGGCAGTGAGTGGATCTGCATGGGTTCGTCTCTCTCGGTATTGGGGGTGAGGTCGCGCTGTGTCTAGGAGAGCCAGAACATGAAAAGTCCTTGGCCAAGGCAGGAGATTTGCTGGTAGGTATTCCAGTAGTATCTCAGGGTGTTCTGGGCTACACTCCGACACGACTTGTACCGCTATTGGGGGTCTGACTTTTACCACCCCCCTAGGCCCGCCATGCGATGCTCATAGACGAACGGACCGGACTGTACGGATATTGTCACTGACAGGCTCAGTAGGGTGTCAGGATGAGTTCGCTCATCGACGTCCCTTTTAGTCAATAGCTGGTAGCCCGTCACGTATGGCTAATACCTCTGACGTGCTAGTAGTTAAATCCACAGCAATAGTATTGACAAGTCTTTAGAGTCCACCACACTCAGTTACTCAAGTTTCGGGCGAAACGCTGTAGAGGCCGTATGGAAATATGGCAGGGTTCGATCAGATACGTGCGGTATTGCACGGATCGTGATCGGACGGATTTTACTAGCCGGCTTTGGCTTAAGCCGGATCCTAGTATTAGATAGTGTAGTTTTGTCTCTTTGCATTTGTGTTCAGTGGGAATACAAATGCGGGCATGTATTTACAGTAGTGGGATTTTCCTGTAATTTATTACGGGATCAGTTTTTCTGAAGTTGCCAGTTTGCATTCCGTTCCGGCCGGTTTTCTTTTATTCTTTCACGGCCGGACTTTTTGATGGAGGGGTTAATTGCAAGTTTGCAATTAACTTATTTGATGAGGGGTTTCATGCATATATGTAGCTTCCTCATCATGAGATTCCTTTTGAATCAATCACTTGCTTTCATGTGATGGTTGTGTGTGATTTGATGAGATGAGATATTGTTGTGACCATTATTCTTATTGATCTTTTCTTTTTCTCCTTTGAAAAATCAATCATCTTTTTCCCACCCACTACAAGAGGGGCCGGCCACTTGATGAGTGAGAGTGAGAGGAATTCATTTGTGTGGAAAAATCATCATCTCATTTTTGGTTTGCTTCAAAAACCCTCACTACTCTCCAAAGTTCTTGCTTGATCCCTCCATCAATGGCAACCTCATAAACCCCAAAGAGACATGGCTACTACACTATTCTACAGCATCCCTTGGACGCATCGGCTAGCCAACTTCACGCCCGAGTTGTCTCGGTCAAGAGGTGGGAGCCCGTAAAAGATTCCAGCAACGTGGTGCCCTTTCCGACGAGAAGGAGATGAACGGAGATTCCGCGGGAGATCGGAGTGAAGACGAAGACCGAAGGACACGGATCGCTTGGTATACTTCTCTACCCATATTTTAGTTTGCTAGTAGCTAGGTTAATGGCCCGATCCGGGATAATAGTGCGCGGTGGTGCCGGTTTGCTAGTTTGCAAAGTTTTTGTTTCCGCGTTTCCGGCGTCGGATCGACGGCCGGGGCGCCGCCGCGGACTTACAATGGTATCAGAGCCACGCCATTAACCTATGCCTAGCTTGCTCTAGTATGTTTAGAACTCGATCGAACAAAAATCCCTAAAAACCGTATTTTCAATGCTTCATGCTTCTGTCGAAATTTTTTCAGCTCCAAAAATATTTCAGGTCATTGCAGAAAGACATGCAAGAAATTCTAAGAATTCTGGGAAAATACGATTCACTGATTCCTTACTATGACCGCGGAAACGCGGCCAAACCCCTGGTTTGGCCGCGGTTCCGCGGTGGGTAAGTGGAATCGTTGAACCAAATTTTTCCAGTGGGCTTTTGAATAGGAAATAGGGGTTTTGGGATATTATTTTTGGGCCCAGATTTTTCTGTAAGTGCTACAGTATTGCTTGGGGGCCCACTTGATAGAATTTGTTCGATCGGATATTTTAAACATGCTAGTTCACAGTATTTACCTTATATCTGCGACCGTGAATGTCATTCGATCGGTAAATCCAGTCTATCTGCTATAGCCCTTTTAGACGGATTTGCGAACGTGACATTCACGTTGATGTTTTGTGTTGTGCTGTGATGTTGCGGATCGGTCGTGGGGATAGCCTGGATGCAATATTAGTACAGTTTTGTTTTATATGTACATTTGATATTGCGGGGCGAGCGTCCGACATGTGGACTGCCGTTACTGCCTATTTGTATTATTCTTTTGGGGCACGACCAGGTTGCGGTCGATGTACCCGTTGTATGTATATTTTACTTTCTGTACTAGGATTACCCCGCGGAGGGGTGCACGGATAGCCGGATTCTAGAGGGCAACGAGCCCGCATCTCATGGCATTGAGATGGAGGGGGCTTCACTCTAGAATTGACGGGCTATTCGCCGCACTCATAGGGGGTACAGGTTGACCCAAGAGGGGTGCCCAAGTTACCGGATTCCGTGAAGTGCTGGATGGTCCATTCACGTTGCTGAAGGGGGCTGCCTCGCTTCAGGTTTTGGCGGGTAACTTGCCGCGCCCGTAGGGGTCTAGGATTTTCATTGCACAGGCTATCCACACGACCAGGGGAACGTCGGGTTTCAGCAGCGGCTCTGTGAAACCCGGGGATCCCAGATATCTGTATTGTTCTGTGATACTGTACATTTCTGTGATGCTGCATTTTTTATCACGCCTAGAGCGAAAATTATATATTATATATATACTAGTAGATGTTGTATATGTTTTGCATCCGCGCTAGTCCAGTCCCCGCTCTGTCGTTAGTTAGCTAACCTAACGGGTGATGACGGGACCCAGTGGCGAATGCGAATGGCATATACGTACGTCAGTATATTTTCGTTCTTTGTGGTGTGATCAATTGATGAGACTGCGTTGATTCAGATCAATGCAAGATAAACAAACCTATTCTGATGTTGTTGGAACAATTTTTCAAAAAGCTGTTATTGCAAGGACGTTCACTTTTGTTTTGCACAGTGGTATTCAGTTGGAATATCCTGCTCCTCAGTCGACGAGGCAAGGGCCGAGATACCTTCACCGGGAGTGACCCCTTGGACAAAAGTTTGCGTCAGGGCAATAACTTCACTGTAGCCGATTACTTTTGCTTTGCATCGTGGTATTCAGTTGGAATATCCTGCACCTCATTCTACGGGGAAAGAGCCGAGATCCCTTCTCCGGGAGTGACCTCTTTAGCAAAGGTTTTCGTCACTATATTTTTTATAAAGCTATCCGTTCCTTCAACGATATCAAGTTCATTACGTTAAAGGTTTTCGCCAGAAACCATTTGTAGCCCTCCGTCATTTCAGACGAGTAGCACGTAGTATTCATGCTATGTTTGTTGGCCTTCGTCAAGGCATAGTGTATGGTAGCTGCTTGTTACCTTTCTGCTGCATAGATAGATGCGTTGGTTTAGGACAGTCGTATAGCCTTGTTGTCCTTCGTCAAGGGCTTGTACGGGTAGGTTCAAATCAACCTGGACAATGACTGGTGGAACTTGACATTTGACTTATGATTTGTTGGCCTTCGTCAAGGTCATAAGAGCATAGGGCAAAAATCCACATCGGGAGTTTCAAAAGAACTGAAACTTGCCAGATATGCACATACCTTCTGGAGTGTGATAGCGTGAGCGGATTCCGTCACATTATCATGCGATGAGAGTTGGATCCCGATTCCCACTGATGAGTTGGTTTACTCCTCGGGTGATCCCGGCTAATTCTTCTTTCAGGTTTGGGGAAGAATTTGACGTTACAGTGGGAGGTTTCCAGATTAGATAAAGTGATAACCATTCTGATCTAGGTTAGAGTGCACGCTGAGTGTTTCTTTTCTCTCTCTCTTTGGCAGCGACCATTGACACGACCCTAGACTATGACTCAGTAACCAAGTTGACCGAACCTTCTTAACATAGGCTTTCGGATTGTCAGAGTTGCAAACCTCATTGCCACTCCTACTTTTACCCTTTTCTCCAGGACACCCCGTATTACTACGAACGTCCACTTCCATTGGACAAAACCATCGTATGGTTATATACGAACTCGAAGGATTTTATTCGAGGATGGTTTCCGGTTCTGGAGAAAACGAAAAGGACTATTCAGTTGTCTTTTCATTTTACCTTCTCTCAGGTTGCGAGTACCTCTTGGTTTAGGAGACAGTACACCTATTACGCAAATTGGATAGTCTTCTTCCAAACCTTAGGCTGGTGCCGACCGGTAGGGAGTGAAGAAAACCAATTAGCCTAAACGGTGTACAAAAGGTATTGAGTTAAGACAAAGAAAGGGATTAGTAAGAGGGCAAAGTAAATTGCGACTGCTATTCACGACCAAACCAAATATTTCTTCGCCAATCCTAGATCACCTTTGTATTTCTCCAGGACACTCCGTATCATTACGAAGATCCCAAGTTTATTGGATAATCCATTGTATGGTTATATACGAACTCGAAAGGAACTTGTTCCAGTTCGGGGATGGATCCTGGTTCAGGAGAAATAGGAATAAAGTTCATTCGGTTGTCTTTTATCTTCACCTTCTCTCGCATTGCGAGTGCTCCTAGGATTAGGACAGTACACCCATTATGCTTATTGGATAGTCTTCTTCCAAACCATAGGCTGGTGCCGAACGGTAGGGAAGGAAGAAAACCATTTGGCCTAAAGGGGTGTACAGAAGGTAACGACTAAAGACATATAAAGGGATTTGGAGAGGTGGCAAAGAATTATACGGTTACAGTTGTGAATCTGGATAATGGAAGAGGCATTACTAGGAATACCAGGATATCCCATCGAAACATTTCAATGTTTCAGTTTCACCGTGTACTGTTAAAAAAAACTGATTTCCTAATTAGACACTTGCTCCAGGGTATGTATTTACCAGGTTTGATTCTCACATCTTTATGGTTTTACAGATGATGAGTGGGAGTAAGTTATTGGGAATTAGGTGACCATCCTCATTATATCGGGATTCGTTGTAATTGGTGATATTTGAGGAAGCCACCTGGGTTGTTTGCCGGACGGCAAATATTTGGTTTTGAATATCCGCGGTTATGCACCAATTTCAAATTGATATATCTGTACGTCTATTTTTATAGAGTGAGATATACCTTTTTGAAATTATGTCTATGACATTTACCTATATCAGTGGATAGTTAGGTAAGGAGCATTGAACAGCGGTGTAATTCTTCTTAACCATAAGTACAGTTTTGGACCTACGACACACAGTGAATGAGCTGTAAGACTCGGCGGACTTATACAGAGTTTTGTATATTGTCCAGTGTCCATTAGGACAGAGGGGTTAGTCCTCGTACTATATTCTGTTTGCTTATGACTTCTTTAGTTCTTAGACAGGTGTTTCGTAGAAACACAAGGTCAAAGTTTTGAGAAGTTATAGGTATAAGAGTAAAGTAGAGAACCAGGTATTGCAAGTATCGGGATTCTTCAAGGTGATCGAAGATGTAGATACTTGTGAATGGTATTCAGTTGATAGTAATGATTAAGAGAACTTGCTTCTCTTTCAGGTTACTCATAATTGGAAGTATTCCTAAGTTGAGTAACACTGATCGGCCTCCTTCCATTTAGTTGACATGCACTGGAGATAGCTGCATGATTTGAATCTGGTTCAATTAAATCAGTGCCTCTGTTTCTATATTGGATATAGAACAGTTCATATCTTGACATTGTTAAGATACGGGGAGTTGTCCGGCTTATGCTTAAAACCAGACTCCGGATAACTCAAGGCACGTTTCTGTAATGGCTGTTTGTGGGTTGACCCGGGCTATGACGAGGGTTGACTTTCTACCATCTGGAAGATCAATAGTGATATTGTTCTTGACTCGCCACAGTTTTAATAAAAATGGATTTTTCAAAAAACAGTAGTGGGAGTATGGTAGAACTGGAAGTGATTCCAGAACCGCAAACGATTACTGAAGATTTGATAAGAACCTAAAGATTCAATCTGGTTTGACATTCCATTGGCCACTCCGCAGATATGGTGGGTATCCTCAGGCACTCGAGAGGTACTTCGGTATGCTCAAGGACGGTGGCAGGGAGGTTCTTGTTTACCCAGACTTGCCATTGCTGTTGTTCCAGACTGTGAGACCCGGCAGGAGGATGAGTATAGCGTCGTTCTAAACTTGCTTTAGAAATATACGTGTATATGACTCTGCCAGAGGGTTGTCGTAGTCAGTGGGAGCAGCGGAAGCATTGGTGGACATCAGGCTTATGTCTATTTATAGACTAGAGCAAATATAGCGGAGATAGATCATCTATTTCTGATGTGACAGTCATAAGTTTGACTTCATCAGAATAGGGGATGGATCTATTGAGAAGGTAGTAGGGTGTGATGTCCTGGTATTTGGATGACATACACAGAATAGGAAGTGATTTTCCTATACTACGATCGGTTATACTTTGGTTGTCACACAGTTGTTTCTCCACATAGGAATTGGATCTTATATCGGACATTCTGGTTACTGGATCTATGGTATTAGATCTAGATTTGGGTGGTTTCCCAATCTGGGCACTTAGACAGCATTCTATGAGTATTTAGAATGGACGACTCCTGGCATGGTGGTGTACCTGCAGGTGATGGAGTCACCCTCTCTAAAGGTGTCTTACAGACTAAAGGGGAGAGGGATACGCATGATTGGCAGATCACTTGCTTAGGCAATTGAGTCAATCATGAGATGTCAAGTACCACACCAGATGTTGTTCTTATAGTAGGTGCAATAAGTTAATATTGATCCAATCCCGGGGAAACAGTCGGAAGCAGTTTTAGAACATAAGTGGATGTTCTAGGGAAATGATAACGGCAGCCTCCTTTAGGAGACGGTTATCATTCCAGGCTTCCAAGGTGACCTGGATGGTAGAGTGGCCGTCAGAGTTATAGTTTTCTCTCTGACGAGGGGCAGTATTTTGGACAGGTGGTCCAGGCTGGATACTGAGGGAAGGTATGGCGCAGGATACTGATTAAGTTCAGTTGACGATACAGTCTAAGAAGTTTGGATTTGGAGTTCATTTATGAGCTAGGTCCCATCAGACATCCAGACATTCTAAGACAGGTATTGCTCATTTCGGGAGATGGTTTTCTCCGCGAACTTGAGATATAGAGAGACATAGAAAGAAACACAAGAGCGGATCCACTCACTGAGGCTATTTCTCGAACGCAATAGTTTCGCAAACGAGCTTTGTGAGACTGACTAGTAGAGGAGTTGGGTGTTCGGTATCACACGGGCTGTGAGTATGCGACATCGCAATAATTAGCCTTGAGTGCAAGTGGGAGATTGTTGGAGATAGTGCCCTCAGAGTCAATTATTGGATCACAGGCACGTGATTGCAATGATTGAGGGGAGGACCAATCCCAGTAGGACAGTCTTACTCAAGATGATAGTATGCTATCTGGTTTATCTTTATCATCGTGTACTGCTTTAGGTGACCTTACGAGTCGCTATTACACGTTGATAGAGCCCCTAGGATTCTTGCTTAACTACCAGCAGTATGAGGGCGATCATATACGTGAGAGCTGGAGTCTATAAGCACATCCTTAAAAGGTCCCTAGTCGTAGGAGTTTCGAGACAGAGCATCGATACTCCAGAGTAGACTAGTGTATACAGTCGAGACCCCGACGAGGGGCGGTGGCCGGTCTCACAAGCCACTGGTGTCAGTTGGCTCACCTAAGATGTATACAGGTGCTCATTGGGTTATGAGTACACCGGACAGGACTCGCCGGGAATCTGCTAGTTGGGATTATACCAGACGTCAGATAGCAGTTCCCTGGTGACATGTGTACAAGTTAGTTCATCGACCTGAGATCGTCATTTGTCTCGTGTGAGTTCCCACTGTGCTTTGATT
Source organism: Agapanthus africanus (assembly GCA_030015575.1). Classification (NCBI taxonomy): domain Eukaryota; kingdom Viridiplantae; phylum Streptophyta; class Magnoliopsida; order Asparagales; family Amaryllidaceae; genus Agapanthus; species Agapanthus africanus. Next base: position 139,395,973 of record JASDDO010000026.1, read on the forward strand.
ACTACCCTACCACGGCTCAAAGGAGTCATGCAAACAGGTTTTAGTTGGGTACAGTCCCGAGCCACATGGAGGCAGTGAGCGAATCTGCAGGGGTTCGTTTCTCCCGGTATTGGGGGTGAGATCGCGCTGTGTCTAGGAGAGCCAGAACATGAAAAGTCCTTGGCCAAGGCAGGAGATTTGCTGGTAGGTATTCCAGTAGTATCTCAGGGTGTTCTGGGCTACACTCCGACACGACTTGTACCGCTATTGGGGGTCTGACTTTTACCACCCCCCAAGGCCCGCCATGCGATGCTCATAAACGAACGGACCGGACTGTATGGATATTGTCACTGACAGGCTCAGTAGGGTGTCAGGATGAGTTCGCTCATCGATGTCCCTTTTAGTCAATAGCTGGTAGCCCGTCACGTATGGCTAATACCTCTGACGTGCTAGTGGTTAAATCCACAGCCATAGTATTGATGAGTCTTTAGAGTCCACCACACTCAGTTACTCAAGTTTCGGGCGAAACGCTGTAGAGGCCGTATGGAGATATGGCAGGGTTCGATCAGATACGTGCGGTATTGCACGGATCGTGATCGGACGGATTTTACTAGCCGGCTTTGGCTTAAGCCGGATCTTAGTATTAGATAGTGTAGTTTTGTCTCTTTGCATTTGTGTTCAGTGGGAATACAAATGCGGGCATGTATTTGCAGTAGTGGGATTTTCCTGTAATTTATTACGGGATCAGTTTTTCTGAAGTTGCCAGTTTGCATTCCGTTCCGGCCGGTTTTCTTTTATTCCTTCACGGCCGGACTTTTTGATGGAGGGGGTTAATTGCAAGTTTGCAATTAACTTATTTGATGAGGGGTTTCATGCATATATGTAGCTTCCTCATCATGAGATTCCTTTTGAATCAATCACTTGCTTTCATGTGATGGTTGTGTGTGATTTGATGAGATGAGATATTGTTGTGACTATTATTCTTATTGATCTTTTCTTTTTCTCCTTTGAAAAATCAATCATCTTTTTCCCACCCACTACAAGAGGGGCCGGCCACTTGATGAGTGAGAGTGAGAGGAATTCATTTGTGTGGAAAAATCATCATCTCATTTTTGGTTTGCTTCAAAAACCCTCATTACTCTCCAAAGTTCTTGCTTGATCCCTCCATCAATGGCAACCTCATAAACCCCAAAGAGACATGGCTACTACACTATTCTACAGCAACCCTTGGACGCGTCGGCTAGCCAACTTCGCGCCCGAGTTGCCTCGGTCAAGAGGTGGGAGGCCGTAAAAGATTCCGGCTACGTGGTGCCCTTTCCGACGAGAAGGAGATGAACGGAGATTCCGCGGGAGATCGGAGTGGAGACGAAGACCGAAGGACACGGATCGCTTGGTATACTTCTCTACCCGTATTTTAGTTTGCTAGTAGCTAGGTTAATGGCCCGATCCAGGATAATAGTGCGCGGTGGTGCCGGTTTGCTAGTTTGCAAAGTTTTTGTTTCCGCGTTTCCGGCGTCGGATCGACGGCCGGGGCGCCGCCGCGGACTTACAATTTTATCTTAAAGAACCCTAGGATTCACAACACATGTGAGGGTTAGGGTTTGAGGAAGAAGGAGGAGAGCAAATGGAGAGAGAATGAGAAAACACAAATGATCAACTGTGTGAGCAAATGAAGAATGGCTAATACATTTCTCCAAATCAAGCATGTAATATTTTTCCATAGAAAAATACAATCATGCTTGAATAGTAAAGCCAAATGAATTAGCCATGCTTCAACCATGCCATAAATATCTCCATTTTCCACCTCATTAATCTATTTTCCAAAAATAGATAAAACCAAAATGAGGTGTCACCTTCTAGAAGCATCTTTTGTAAAAATACAAGAATGTCCTCACCGTATATACATACCCGTATTCGTACTGCAAAAACTACGAATACAAAGAGATAAATATAATCCAATAATATAATACTAAAATCCGGTTTAATCCTAAGCCCACTAGTAATATATGTCCGAACAACATCTGTGCAGCCAGTATACGTATATGATCGGAACCGTGCACGTAAAACCATACGGCCTCTATATCGTTTCGCCTGAACCAGGGAAACCCTCTGTGTGGGACTCTAAAGACTCGACAGTACACCGGCAGTGGATTTAACCACAAGTCCGTCAGTGGCACTAGATGTACGTAACGGCTACCCATGTACCTGTCGAAAAGAAGGACAACGAGCTAACTCATCCGAACCCCTACTGAACCTATCCATGATAATCTCCATACAATCCGGTATATTCGTCTAAGAGTATCATATATCGGGCCTAGAGGGTGGTAAACATCAGACCCCTAATAGCGCAATAATTCGTGTCGGTGTAAAGCCCAATATACCATGAGAAACTACTGGTGTACCTACCAGTAAATCTCACTTTTCCTGGCTAGGGACTTTGTGTATTGGCTAACCATACACGGCGCGATATCAACTCCCAATACTGGGAGAGACGAATCCCTTCTAATCCCTGCTGCCTCCAAGTGCTTCGGGACTGCACCCAACTACTACCTGTTTGAACAACTCAATTGAGTCATGGTACGGTAGTAATCTAAGTACAGTTGGAACACACTCGAGACGAATAGTGATGTCAAGTCAACGGACTAACCTGTACTCATGTCACTGGCGAACTGCTAACTGACGATAGGTATAATACCAACCAGCAGTTCCCAGGAAGTTCGTCCAGTGTAACTCATAACCCAATGAGCACCTGTATACAATCTCTGGTACCGTATACCAATGGCTGCGGGACAGGCCACCTCCCCTGACTGGGATAAGAAGCGTATACACTAGTCTACTCTGGAGTATCGATGCCCTGTCTCGATAATCCTATGACTAGAAACAAGTTTAAGGATGTGCTTATAGACTACCCAGCCCCCACTAGTGTGACTACTATCACAACGCTGGTAGTCAAGCAAAGATCCTAAGGGCTCTATCAACAAGTATTAGAGATATGTTAAAAGAAACATATACACATGTTAAGATAGAATCAAACCAGATAGTATACTATCATATTGAGCAAGACTGTTATCATATCTATGTATATCCCAAGCTTCCAAAATGTAATATACAATCTAGTACTATACAATAATGGCCTCTAGGGCATATATTACTAACTGAAACTACTGAACTCATATCAGTAAATCTCATCCACCTTGGCCACAGATTTAGGGTGATAGCGGACCGAACACAGCGCGACATTAACTCCTAATACCAGGATAGACGAATCCCCGACAATCGCTCACTGCCTCCATATGGCTCGGGACTGTGCCTAAGTAAAACATGTTTGCACGACTCCTTTGAGCCATGGTAGGGTAATAATCAAAGTACAGTGGGAACTTACACAAGACAAATGACGATCTCAAGTCAAAAAACTAACCTGTACTCATGCCCCTCGAAAACTTCTATCTAACGATAGATATAATACCATCTAGAAGTTCTCGGCGAGTCCGTCCAATGTACTCACCTCCAGTGAGCACCTGTATACTATCTTAGGTAACATAACACCAATGGCTTATGAAATCGGCCACCGCCCCTCGTCGAGGTCTCGAAATGTATACATTAGTCTATTCCAGAATATCGATGCTTAGTTTCGATACTCCCACGACTAGGGACATTTAAGGATGTGCTTATGAACTACCCATCTCTCACATATATGATCGCCATCATAATGTTAGTAGTCAAGCAAGAATCCTACGGTCTTCATCATTATGTATTAGTGACACGTAATAACAAATAAATGTGTACACGTCAATGATTAAGACAAACCAAATAGCATACTATCATCTCGAGTAAGATTGTTCTACTTGTATAGGTCCTTCCTCAATTATCATAATCGCGTGCCTGCAATTACAATAATTGCCTTGAGAGCACTATATCCAACATGTCAGTCTTAAAGTAAAGATGACCAAAACTCCGTTTACGGGACACGAGGAAAGAGATATAGAGCTTTTGGGGGTCATACATAGTGATGTATGTGGTCCAATGTCTACACATGTGAGGGGTAGGTACTCATACTTCATTACATACACTGACGATCTCTCTAGGTTCAGATATGTATTCCTGTTGAAACACAAATTTGAAGTTTTTGATAAATTCAAAGAATATAAGAACGAAGTGGAGAACCAAACAGGAAAAAGTATTAAAATCCTGCGATCTGATCGAGGAGAAGAATACTTGAGCATGGAATTCCTTGAATATCTAAAAGAGAATAGAATTTTCTCTTAACTTACTCCTCAATATACACCACAGTACAACGGTGTATCGGAGTGGAGAAATCGCACCCTATTGGATATGGTGCGCTCCATGATGAGTAATGCTGAATTGCCACTTTCATTCTGGGAATATGCGCTTGAGATAGCTGCATACCTATTGAATGATGTTCCGTCCAAATCCGTGCCTAAGACTCTATATAAAATATAGAGTGGTAAAAGATCGTATCTTAAACGTGTTAAGATATGGGATTGTCTGGCTTATGTTAAAGTACAAAATCCGGACAAACTTCAGGCACATTCGATACTATGTAAGTTTATAGGATATCCAAAACATTTGTATGGATATCTCTTTTACCACACCGAGGAACAGAAGGTGTTTGTTGCTCGCCATGCTACATTTTTAGAATAGCAATTTCTTGCAAAAGAAATTAGTAGGAGTACGGTAGAGCTGGAAGAAATTCTAAAAGCACAAACTACAACTGAAGATTTAGTAGAACCTCAGAATTCAATAGCCTCAAACGAACCCCAGCCACTCTGCAGATCTAGTAGGGTTTCTCATCCACCTGAGAGATACTACTATGTTCTTATAGACGGTGGATGTGAAGATTTGCATCATGGAAGGTGATGACCCTAGTAGTTTGAGCAGGCCATCAGAGGTAGGGACTCTGTGAAATGACTGGATGCTATGAGATCCGAAATGGAATCCATGTACACCAACAAAGTTTGGACTTTGTACGTTACACCTCCTTGGGTAAAACCTGTTGGATACAAGTGGATCTTCAAAAGAAAGATTGGTGCAGATGGACAGGTGGAAACGTATAAGGCTAGACTTATTGCAAAATGTTTTCGTCAAAGACCATGTGTGGACTATGATGAAACCTTTTCTCCAGTGGCTATACTTAAATCCATTCGGATCATACTTGGCATTGCTGCCTTCCACGACTATGACATATGGCAAATGGACGTTAAAACCGCTTTTCTAAATGGTGATTTAGAAGAGTGTGTTTATATAGATCAACCAGAGGGTTTCATTGATAGTGGGAGCAGCGGGAAGGTTTGCAAGTTGCTTAAATCCATTTATGGATTAAAGCAGGCATCATGAAATTAGAATATCTGCTTTGATAATGTGATCAAAGAGTTTGATTTTATCAAGAATGTAGATGAACCTTATATTCATAAGAATATTATAGGGGGAGCAGTTGTATTTCTCGTATTGTACGTGGATGATATTCTCCTGATAGGAAATGATGTCCTATGCTACAATCGGTCAAACTCTTTGTCACATAAATTCTCCATAAAAGACCTGGGTGATGCCTCCTACATTTTATGGATTAAGATCTATAAGATAGATCTAAACGACTTTTGAGATTTCCCTAGTCAAGGTACATTGACACCATATTAAAGTGGTTTAGTATGGAAGATTCCAAGCACGGTAATTTCCCGGTTGTCATGGAATCATCCTCTCTAAAAGGATGTCTCTTAAGACTGATGAAGAGAGGGCTCGCATGGGAATTATACCCTATGCTTTGGCAGTCAGGTCTATAATGCATGCGATATTATGTACCATACCAAATGTAGCTTATACACTTAGTGTAGTAAGCCGGTATCAATCAAACCCAGAGAAGAAATATTGGACAGCTGTGAAGAACATTCTTAAGTACTTGAGAAGAACTAAAGATATGTTCTTTATGTATGATAAAGGTGACCTCCAAATAGAGGCATTTACCGACTCTAACTTCCAAAGTGACAAAGATGACAGCAAATCCAACTTGGGTTATGTGTTTACCCTCAACGGAGGGGCGGTCTGTTGGAAGAGTTCCAAACAGGACACTGTAGTAGACTCGACGATGGAGACTGAGTACATTGCTGCAAATGATGTTGCAAAAGAAGCGGTTTGGATACGGAAGTTTATTACAGAACTTGAGGTGGTTCCGACCATTGTTGATCTAATACCCTTGTATTGTGATAAAAATGGAGCTGTAGCATTAGCGAATGAACCACGGTCTCATCAGAAGTCCAGACACATTTTAAGACGGTATCATCTGATTAGGAAGATCATTGATCGCAAGGAAATCAAGATACGAAGGGTAGATACAAAAGAAAACTCAGCGGATCCATTCACGAAGGCCATAACCCAAACTCAGTTCGAGCGACTCTTTAGGTTGTTAGGTATGCGATACGCCAATAACTGGCCCTAGTGCAAGTGGGAGATTGTTGGATATATATGTCCTAGAGGCCATTATTGTATATTATATTGGATGCTGGGACATATGTATGTATAGGACAATCTTGCTCAAAATGATAGTATGTTATCTGGTTTTAACTTTAACTTAACGTGTATACATATTTTTCTATTACACATAAACTGAGACATGTTGATAAAGCCCTTAGCATCATTGCTTGACTACCAGGACTATGATGTCAATTATACTAGTGGGGCCTGGGTAGTCGATAAGCGCATCCTTAAATGTTCTTAGTTGTAGGGGTATCTAGACTGGGTATCGATACTCCAGAGTAGACTAGTGTATATGTTTCTTGACACCGTATGGGGCGATGGTTGATCCCACAACCATTGGTGTTTGACACCAAAGATTGTATACAGGTGCTCATTGGAGACTAAGTACACCGAACGGACTCACCGAGAACTCCTAGTTGGTACTATACCTATCGTCACATAGCTGTTCTCTGGTGACATTTGTACAGGGAGTCTGTAGACCTCAGATTGTCATAGTGTCTCATATGGTCCCCACTGTACTTAGATTACTACCCTACCACGGCTTTAAAGAGCTATGCAAACAGGTAGTAGTTAGGTACAGTCCCGGATCATATGAAGGTAGTAAGCGATCGGAAGGGATTCGCCTCTCCCGGTATAGGGAGTTGATGTTGCACAGTGCGCGATTGGCTATAACCATAAGTCCCTGGCCAGGGCAAACGAGATTTATTGATAAGCGTTATCAGTAGGTTCTCAGTTGGTTATGAGATTGTAATCGGCACGATTTATCGAGTTATTGAGAGTCTGACGATTTCAACCTCCCAGGCCCGATGTGCGACACTCTCAGATGAAGAGATCTGACTATACGGTAAATATCACTGACATACTCTATAGGCATTTGGATAAGCTTGCTTGATGGTCCTCCTCTTCGTTCAATATCTGGATAGCTGTTACATACAGTTAGTACCGGTAACGAGCTTGTGAATTATGGATGTGATCCAGTAATTCACTACCAGCTTATTGTCGAGTCTTTAGAGTCCCACACAGTGGGTCTTCTGGTTTTAGCGAAGTGATGTAGTGCACGTACGGCGATACGTGCGGGGGTCCTGTTGTGTACGTGTATTTGATATATGTGTATTTATTGGACGGATTATAATACTAACTGGTTTGTGATTAAACCGGGTCATTAAATTAATTGTTAATTTAATGACATAATTAATTATATGATGTTATGTGATAATACATGTAATTAATCTAGTATTATATCATTCTCTTTTTCTTTATTAATATGCACATGTGCATGTTACATGACATATATACATTATAATGCTTAATACTCATTATGCATTATAATTTATATATAAATCTTATTCTCTTTATTTTGTTTTTGCATGTCTTAAAATGAGGTGGAAGTTTACATGCTTACTACTTACATTTTTAAGACAAGTGGACGAAAGAGAAATGTCATAGTAATATGAGAGAGTATGAGATGTTTTCTCTCATTCTAACCATTTCATTTCTCTCTCCTCCAAAGCAAAAGAAAATTAGGGAAGAAGGAGAAAAAGAAAAAGAGAGTGAGTTTTCTCTACATCCTCTCATCTTTATTTCTAGAAAAATAGAGTAGAGAGTTGCTTTCAGTGTTGAAGTGGAGCTAGAATTAGAAGCCTTCAAGTGGATCTATCTAGGACTAGAAGATCTTCATGAAGTTCATTCAAGGTTCAAAGGAGTCTAAAAGGAGTCCAAGCTCATCATAGGAGCTCAAGATGGAGAAGTTTGAAGACCCGAAGGACACGGACACTCCGGTATAACCCTCATCATAGCAGTGTAGCTTCTATGGTTTTTGTTGCAAGTTTAAATCTGTAGATAATTACTAGGGTTTAGTATGTCATGCAAGCTAGAAATTTTTGTTCTTACCGTTCCGCTTCACACCAAAGCCGCTACCTACGTGCGTGAAATACTTACACTCCACATATGTGATCCCGTGTTAAAGAGACCAAACACATCGGACTTCTTTATCATTGCATACACCCAAGTCTTCCGACTTGCATCATTAATGAAGGTCATGAAGTACTGATTCCCACTATAAGACTCCACTAAGGCCAGTCCCCATATATCCGTATGCACCATCTTTAACTTCTTGGTCTTCTTGGCTACGCCTCTAATCTGAAATCTGAGTGCGCTTTGCTTCCTCCAAACACAACTATCATATAGCCCCAACTCTACCTTCTTCAGCCATGAAAGAAACCTCCTACCCCAAAGAATCTTCATATTCTTCTCGCTGAGGTGCCCCAATCTTTTATGCCACAACAAAGTTTTCGAATCTATATCCGAAGCTGTCTCCAATGCAATCGAACCTCCACTACCCTCACTAAACGAATACAATGAACCGCTCAATTTGCCCCTTGCGACTATCAACGATCCTTTGGAAATCTTCGACTGAGAATTCCCAAATACCGTAATGTACCCTTCGCTGTCTAGCTGACTTATAGATATCAAGCTCTTCTTCAGATCTGGTATGTGTCTAGCATTCTTCATCTTTATCTGACCTCCTCCTGACGGTTGCAATATGATCATCCCTTTTTCCAATGATCTTTCACGGCTAACCGTTTCCTACCGTCACATGTCTAAGGTCTCCTTAAACATACTCTCTAAAATGATGCCAACCTGAAATGTAGTGAAAGAATGCCCCCGAATCTAGAAACCAGGTATCCACATTTGTGCTCTCGTTCGCCTATAGACAAATCCCATGTTCTCCTTGTTCATTTGTAGACACCACATTGGCTTCCTTTTCATCTGCCTTCCCATCTGAGTCTTTCTTTAAGAGTTTGCATTCACTTTTTCTGAGACCCTTCTTTCCGTAGTTGCAACAGTCGCCTTGGATCTTCCCTTTTGATTTTCCTCTGCTCTTGGACTTTCCCTTCTTCCTTTTTCCCCTTTCGATCTTCCTGCCGTGATTCTCCATTGAGAGTAAAGCAGTTTTCGAACTCCCACTCACAGCCTTTCTCCTCATCTCATCGTTTAATATGCAAGTCACCGCATCATTAAACATGAAAGTTCCTGAGATCGATTTAAGTTTACGGTAAGATAAAAAATGATAAAAGTGCAAGAATATAGGACTCACAAACCAGAGAGACACACACGGATTTGTTAACAAGGTTCACCCACCGTATGGCTAGTCCCCGGCAGAGCGGAATTTGAAAACGTCTACTATATCCTTGAATCAAATTTACACCAAGCAAACTTAGAAGAATTCTCTCAAATCTCTCTAGATCTTAGGCGCCGCCTTCTTTCTAGACAATAATCTCTCAAGTTGGCAGTACTTCTATCATATAAGAGATCCCTATATATAGGCAAACCCTAATCCTACTTAAAATAAGAGATAAACCCAAATTACAAATATTCGGTTCGCACAGAAAACACGTTGACATATGTTTAATGAATAAAGCATCAGACGCCTGCATCCTCTCTGTTAGATTTCATCTCCTTGGGTAGAAATCTGAAGCTCCTATTTTAGACGTTTGCTTGCACTCTGGATTGGGCTTCATGCTTCTCCAGACGTGTGCCACAGACGTCGGGCTTCAATTGTTGGGTTTCCTAGCACCCTGGCAGCTGTCTACGGCTGTTGCGGAACGAAAAACTTTCACTTTTAAAAATTCGGTGCTAGAAAACACATCTTAGAATCTAACCAAATATTAAAACTAGCTAACTAGAAGATTCTAGCTACTGTGATGAGAGGTTATACCTAATATCCATGTCTTTCGGGTCTTCACTCCTCTCCTTGAGCTCCTAGAGGTCTTCTTGATCAACCTTGATGGCCGGCCTCCTCGGTCCTAGATGATCCACCTGAAGATCCTTGATTCAAGCTCCTACCTCTAAAAGAATTAAACTAGGCAAACTAGTTTGCTAATCTAGCTTGCTTAGTTGATGTGGTGATATTTAGTGGTAATTTTCTACCTCAAAACCCTTGTCTCTCAACACATGAAAATGGTAGGGTTTGAAGATGAGAGTGAACTCTAGAGAAGAGAGAGAAAGGAAAGTCAAGAATGAGAATGAGAATGGGTAAGGTTTTTCTTTTATGAAGTATTTTCTTTTCATTTAAAAACCAACCATACTCCAATAGTATTTGCAATAAATACCAAGACCATTCTTCATGCCATGCTTCATGCCATCTCTTCTTTTTCCACCTCATTTTCTATTTTCAACAAATAGAAAAATGAATATGATAAAGTGTCATCTTCTAGAAAGTATTTTGTATAAATACAAAATACTTTCTACCGTATATACATACCCGTATTCGTACCAAAATACGAATACCCAAGAGATAGAATAATACCACTAAAATAATACTAGCATTAAATCAATATCCGATTTAATGAACCGGCTTAATCCTAAGCCCGCCAGTATTATCAACCGTCCGATTGAAAATCTGGATAACACTAGAATATACATATCAAAATATGTACACGTAAATTATTAAATCAATACCTGATTTAATAATCCGGTTTAATCCTAAAACGGCTAGTATTATCATTCGATCGGAACCCTGCTCGATCGAAAACTTAGATGACACTAGAATATACACATCGAAATGTGTATATGTTTATTATCAAATCAATACCTGATTTAATAATCCGGATTAATCCTAAGCCGGCTAGTATTATCATTCGATCGAAACCTTGCACGTATAAACATACGGCCACCACATCGTTTCGCCTGGACCAGAGAAACCCTCTGTGTGGGACTCTAAAGACTCGACAGTACGCTGGCGGTGGGTTTAACCACAAGCACGTCAGCGGCACTGGCTGTACGTAGAGGCTACCTGAGTATATGTTGAAAAGAAGGCCGACGAGCAAGCTCATCCGAACCCCTACTGAGCCTATCCGTGACAATCTCCGTATAATCTGGTCTCTTCGTCCAAGAGTATCGCATACCGGGTCTAGGGGTTGGTAAACGTCAGACCCCTAATAACCTGATAAGACGTATCGATTTGGCTCAGGACCAATCCAAGAAACCACTGATCTAACCACTAGTAAATCTCAACTTCCTTGACCAAGTTCTTATAGTTCTGGCCAACCGAACACAGTGCGATATCGACTCCCATTACCGGGAGAGACGAATCCCTGACAATCACTCACTACCTCCATGTGGCTCGGGACTATACCTAACCAAAACCTGTTTGCACGACTCAGTAGAGCCATGGTAAGGTAGTAATCAAAGCACAGTGGGAACTCATACGAGACAAATGATGACCTCAGGTCCTAATACTAACCTGTACTCATGTCACCTTAGAGCCGCTATCGGATGATAGGTATAATACCATCTAAAGGTTCTCGGCGAGTCCGTCCAATGTACTCACCCCTAGTGAGCACCTGTATACAATCTTAGGTGATTACACTAATGGTTGTGGGACCAACCACCGCCCCTCTTCGGCGTCTAGAAATGTATACACAAGTCTACTCTGGAGTATCGATGCCCGGTCTCGATACTCCTGGGACTTGGAACCTTTAAAGATGTGCTTATGGACTACCCAGCTCCCACAAGTATGATCGCCATCATAATGCTGGTAGTCAAGCAAAATCCTATGGGCTTTATCAACATATAACCGCCATATATTATTTCAAGTATAACATACGCACATATTAAGATAAAGTCAAATCATAATAGTATACTACTGTATCGAGTCATTATCAATATGTGCAAGCAATATAAAGTATCAATAGAAAGATATACACATATCAAGATAAAGACAACTCAAATAATATACTATATACAGCCGAGCAAGATTGTCCTGTACATACATATCGCTAGCATCCTATACAATACAGGCCTCTACGGCATACATATCCAACATCGCTCTGTTGTTGGTTAAATCTCTTCTCCAGACATCTGCACTATGGCCTGTAGATGTCTGGCGTTATTCTGGATTTCTTCTTATGCATGCATGATGCCCAGACGTCTGAACTCTTTTGTTCAGACGTCTGATGAAGAATTCTCCACATTTCAACAAAACTCTCCTCATTGCGAGGCAAAGAGGGTGAGTAAACGAATCCTCGCCCCCTTCGCCACGTCTACGTTGTACAATACATAAAAATAAAATTACAATCCTAAAATTACCTTCATCTTCAACTTAGCATTTAATATCCATCTCAATTCAAAATAAAACAAATTTAGATTTTTCTTAAAAGACATACAGAAAAATTTAGATATGTCGAATCTTATCCGTCCCTCCCTCTCTCTCATTCATATTCACGAACCCTAACAATCTTCCCCACACATCCCCGAATAAAATCATAGCTAATGTTGCATAAATACCCAAATTTTCATTTATTTATTTATTTATGTGAAAGGAAAACGACAAATTCTTAGTATTTATGAAAGGGAATGGGATTTTATTTGTCTTTGTATTATTTGGATATATGCTCCATTTTGCTTTTGATTCCATTTAAGGTAATTATTTGTTCAATGGTGATGAATCTTGAATCTGGTCATTCTTATTTTGCTGAGAATAAAATGAAACTTTGAGTGCTATTAAAACTTATCGGTTTCTTTATTATTGATTTTTCTTGGGAATAAAGAATTTAATTAGACCCATAATTAAAAATGAATCTTAAAAAATAAGAGTCTTCTACTACTTTCCCAAAAGAGTGTATTCGGAAATATGATGCTTATAATACAGTTCAGATGTATTTAAGTAAATTTTATAAAACTCCATCAAACTTTCAAGATTTTTTATATAGCACCATTGAACTTTAAAAATGCATAAACCCCTCTTGAACCAGCAATGTTGTATGAAATGTTAATTCGGTTAACTCGTCTAAGACATTGGTGGATTGAAAATCCAAAAATAATTTTGTACATGGATTGAATAGTCTCCAAATAAAGCGAATTTGACATATTTTGATGAAAATGCTTCAAGAAAGTACCCTTCAAGTGGGGTTATGTTATTTGTAAAGTTCAAAGGTGCTATTTAAAAATTTCTAAAAGTTTAATGGTGTTTTATAAAATTTACCTTATATGGAAAGATAATGTATATTATTGTAAGAACTACTTACCGCAGCAGAAATCCAAGATTGGTGTCTTAGAAAAAACTGCAAAGAAACTTCCGAAAGATACAAATCACACGAAAAGCATACAACAACATAAAGGACAAAATCTACCTAGGTTCGCCAGAACCAGTATCTATTCCTATAACTGTGACGAGAACTCCTAACAGTAGAAAGAATTACAACAACCGTGATGAGAACTTCCAATATGAGAAAGAATTACAACAGATTACACCGACTTCTCATTACTCATTTACAAGCAAATTCCTTCTCACAAATCCTTTCTCCGTCTCACGATCGGACATGGTCGCGCATGACCCCACAAAAAACCTAGCTTTGGCTCTATAAAATCTGGTCATCTTTTGCCTCTAGGAAACTCTAGGTTTTTCTGAATTATATGGACAACAAAACCCTAGAGAAAACTTCATCTATTATTATAGTGCTAATAGAAAGAGTTCTTCAATTTTGAAATTGATTGATAATATGGTATTCTCATTCTTCAAGAAAAATCAATAAAAAAGCATAAAATTCCAACCAATATTTATAACCACGAGTAACCCACCACTTATTATAGGTGATGATGCTCAATATTGGCGACCCCTAAGATCAGGACACGTGGCAGATGGCGTGTCCCAGAACTCAGAAGAAAGGGCCCACAGAGGCCGACCAGGCCACCCTTGTACTCGACCTGCAAGCACAAGCTGGCCCTCCTCGGGGCCCCCTGCAAATTGGCCTCCTCGGCCTCTCTGTTCGCCCCAAGCTGCCACAGGACCAAGACTCCTCGGCCTCCTCGCTCGTCCCGGAGCTCCACAGCCGAGGCCGTTTTTCTCGGTCCCCCGACCAACTCCACCGTTCACAGGCGTAACCGCCGCTCCGTAAATCTCACCATGCGCAGATTCTCTGCCAGCAACATCCCACGTTCCACGCCATCACAATCCCCATTAATGGGCGATCCGCTCTCTACGCGGGCGTGGCGTCGGGAGCGTAAATGCCGGCGTGTTTCTCGCGCCTGCTGCTGCGTGCCGCCACCGATATATAAACCCCCATCACAGAGGGGTCAAGTAAGCCATTTTTTACTCAATCTAGCCGTTACGCTACTCGGATCTAGTACTAACTTGATCGTCGGAGGATCCTCGGTGGTACCAAACCACCCCAGGACTTCTTTGCAGGTACCCGGCGCTAAACCCCCCCAAACCATCAATCTCCTCAAAACCCATTGAGATCCACACGCAACAGGAGATCACCTCCAAAATCCACCGGGAGATCGACGGAAGACAACATCTGAAGGAGACTCGAAAAGGACCTCCATCAATTGGCACCGTCTGTGGGAAATTAAACTCCACAAAAACTAAGTTGACCTTCCGATCTCCATCCACATGGCAAGCGACCACCCTGAAGATCTAGGTACCAGCCGCCGTCTTCCCCTCACCGGAGGCGCGGACGAACCCCCTCCGGCGACCATCATCAACGCCCTCGCCAACCGAATAGATCAGCTATAGTCCCTCGTGGAGGCGCTCGTCCGCGTCCAAACGGCCGGACCTGAGCCCCAGATCGCCGCTCCTCCGCCTCCAGAAGGCTTTGCTCTCATCGGCACGGCTGACCACCGGCAGGCTGCGACCCCCGGCCACAGATCTCATGGGCCGATACTCCCTGAGGCCCGCTGGGCGCCCCAAGGCTCCACACCGAGATCCGCCGCCAGAGTGCCTCGCCTCGAGCCTCCACGCTATCCTTACCCCCCTGAGGAGATGTCGATCACCTCGTCTGTCCACAGGCATGATCGACACCCCCTCCCTCGACGAGGTCGCACAGAAGATGCTCGCCACGACGGCTCGAGGGCCACCTCGTCCGGGGATCTGAGGAACCTCATCGAGAGGAACCGGGGCCGCGCCCAGACGCAGGTCTCCCCCAACAGAGGCCCGGGATCACAAGGCGCCGAATCCTCAGGGTACCACGGCCGACTCGACGCCCTCGAAAAGAAGATCGAGGGCATGCACCGGGAAGGTCACCTCTCGAGCGACGGGGCTAAGTACGCCACCGACTCGCTCACCAAACCGTTTACCGAGGGACTGCTCGCTGTCCACGTCTCCTCGCGCAACAAGCCCCCGAAGGTCTCTCTGTTCGACGGGAAAACCGACCCGAAAGACCATTTGGATGACCGTGGGGATGAGCTTCCAGGACCATTCCGACGCCGCCTAGTGTAGGGCCTTCCCACCCTCATTCGCTCTGGACGGGACTGGTTCCGAGGACTCGAGCCTCACTCAATCTCGACCTTTGACGAACTGGCCACTCAGTTCCTCGGCCACTTCATTGGGAACCGTCAACAGAAGCGCACGGTCGACTACCTCTTCACAATTAAGAGCGAGAACAAGGAGACGTTCAAGGCTTACATCACCCGCTTCTACAACGCCCTCTTCGAGGTCCCCGAGCACCAGGATGAGACCGTCATCACGGCTCTCAGATCTGGTCTTAGGCATAAGGAGTGGTTACGCTCCTTTGCATTGGCACAGCCGAGGACCATGGCCGAGGTCAAGGCGTGGACCGAGCACGAGGTTCAGCTGGAGTCCGAGGTGAACGCAAACCTCCCCCGAGCAGAACGGCCCGACCAGAAGAAGAGAGCTCGGGAAGAGAGGCCGGAGCGCCAGCAGCCCTATCACCCAAAGTTCCAGGAGTACACCCCGCTCAACGTCTCCCTCGCAGTGTTACTGGAGGAGGCCCAGGGCGAGGGGTTCTTCAAGTTCCCTCCAATCCCACGTCAGGCCTCAAAGCGAACCCGGGGCCCTTACTGCCTTCCACCGGAAGCTAAGCCACACCACGGAGGATTGTAAGCAACTCCGGGACTATATCGAAGAGCTCATCTGATCGGGGCACCTCGCCGCCTATTTGAGGGACAAACGGCTAGCCGACCGCGAGCAGGAGCAGCGCCCCCCTCCCACCGAGCTGACCATCGGCCAGATCATGCTCGTCTTAGAAGATGACCAGTCCGGCGCTCAGGGAGCCCCGTACCCGGTGCTAAGCACAGAAACCAACAAGCCCCCAGGGAGCCCGGGCCGCGCTAATAAGGTTATCTATTAGCATGTACTTTTCTTTTAGGGCAATGTAGACTCTTCCTAGGGTCTGTTGTTAATTTAATAAAGATCAATGGAACATTGCGAAAAAGAAGAAAAGATCTTATTTATTCAAAAATAAAAAGGTATTATGGGCTCCTCAGCCTTACATACATAAAGAAAGAGAAAATTACAACAGCGGGGGAAGGGGGTGCAGAGAGCACTGCTCATGATACTCGGTAAAGATCTCTGCCAGCCGAGGCCTCACGAGATCCGACCTCTGCCCTCAGTTCCCCCCGCGCGTATTGACCCTGAGCCTCAGCTCGTAGCACTCGCGGACGAGTGCCTCCGAGCGAACAAGCCGGTTCGCGGAAATCAGGCCGAAGCGCCTCAGAGACCGCAGCTTGCCTACGGCCTCGTCATAGAGCTGTTCAGACTGGGGGTTGTAAAGCCCCGGCAACGCCCTCCAGATGGAGTACATCAGCAGCTGCAGCAGGGGGGAGCGTCGGGGGAGCAGCTGGCCGAAGCGGTCCTCGATGCTCCCATAGACCAACTGCACTGTACCTTCGGTGCAGTTCTGGTCATAAAGGTATACGTCTTCGAAGTGGATGATCTCGGGGATGGTGAACGGGAAGTCTTGCATTCTCGACGATTTGTTTATGAAGGAAGGAAGGACCGGTGCTCTTTCAGCCTTATATAGCCCACTGCGCCCCAACGGAGCTCAACGGTCGCCCGCTTTCACCCAAGAAGTCGCTGCCACGTGGCGATCATCGAGCCTTCTCTGGCGGAATCGAAACGACGCGACCCTGGCACTTCACCTCCGCCCCCCCTCCCCCCACATTCAATGCTCATGCAACACGCACGGTCGCCGCGACCGTTCCTGTTCCCTATGCCTACAACTGGACGATCGGGCTAAACCTCATGAAGAATTAGCCGAGCATCTACCCTGCTCGGCAATACCTGGCCGGTAGCTTCCCTACTCGCAACGCTAGGGATCAAAGCCCCCGCCAAGGGGCAGCCGTGCAGCTTCACTGCCCGGTTATCCTTAGCAAGCCTCCTACGGCCCCTCCAACGCTAAGGATCCAAGTCCTCCTTAGAGGCAGCTCAGCAGCTACCCTGCTCGGTTATCCCTGGCCGGTAGCTTCGCTACTCGCAATGCCAGGGATCAAAGCCCCCACCAAGGGGCAGCCGCGCAGCTTCACTTCCCGGTTATCCTTAGCAGGCCTCCTACGGCCCCTCCAACGCTAAGGATCCAAGTCCTCCTTAGAGGCGGCTCAGCAGCTACCCTGTTTGGCTATCCCCAGCTGGTAGCTTCCTACCACGACCGATAGGGATCAAAAGCCCTCCCAGAGGCAGTCGAGCCCGAGGATCCCTCGCTCGGCTATCCTTCAGGACAAAAGCCCTCGCCAAGAGGCACCGGGCAGTAACCCTGCCCGGCCAAAGGTCCTTGGTATGCTTCTTACAGCCCCTCCCGCGCTAAGGACCAAAGTCCTCCCAGAAGCAGTCGAGTCCTTGCTCGGCTATCCCCGGCTGGTAGCTTCCTACCACAACCGACAGGGATCAAAGTTCTTGCCAAGAAACACTGGGCAGTAACCCTGCTCGATCCCCGTCCTGAAGGATCAAAGCCCTCGCAAGAGGCAACCGAGCAGCTACCATGCTCGGTCATCTCCGGCGGGTAGCTCCCTACCCATGACGCCAGGGATCGAAGCCCTCACAAGAGGCACCCGAGCGGCTACCCCACTCCTTCATCCCAGGCTGGTAGTTGCCTACCCACGATGCCAGAGATCAAAGCCCTCGCCAAGAGGCGACCGCGCAGCTTCACTGCCCGGTCATCCTTAGTGTGCTTCTTACAGCCCCTCCAACGCTAAGGATCAAAGCCCTCACAAGGGGCAACCGAGCAGCTACCCTGCTCGGTCTCCTCCGGCTGGTAGCTCCCTACCCATGACGCAAGGGTTCGAAGCCCTCGCAAGAGGCATCCAAGCGACTACCCCGCTCGGTCATCCCAGGCTGGTAGTTGCCTACCCATGACACCAAAGATCAAAGCCCTCGCCTAGAGGTGACCGCGCAGCTTCACCACCCGGTCATCCTTAGTGGGCTTCTTACAGCCCCTCCAACGCTAAGGATCAAAGCCCCCGCCAAGGGGCAACCGAGCAGCTTCCCATTCATGCTCGGCGCAAATACGGCGAACAGACCTCTGCCCATCACATGCAGAGAATCCGAGGCCCCAACAAGGGGCGTCAGGTCTATCCAAGTCTGCGCGATCCCCCTCGACTTCGGGGCCATGGAGATACCTACTTGTCAGCAGCGCTTGGCACGCTTGGCGAGTGATCGAAATCAACTCGACGAACGATCGCTAGACAGATGTCCGACCTGACATGGAAGCCCAACAGTGCAAGCAGAGATATTTTACAAGCATTCTTCACAAACAGAAGATAAAGTGCAAACCGATAAAACCAAAGAAAAAGTTTTATTACTAAAAGGCAAAGTCTTTATGATTGACACGAAAATGTGTTTTTGTAGTTTAACCGCAATCAATAACGGTGTCGCACGTAGCTAGACCGAGATGAGTACGGGTCGTCCTCTGGGAAACGTGGAACCTTTTACTTTTACTTTAGATGTGTTGAGAAAGAGAGGAAGAATAAAGAATTTTGTAGAAAGATTTCTAGATCTACTTTAAACAAGAATGTTAAATATAGATCTAGATTATTTTAGAGATTTAAATAATATAATAATAGGGCTTGTAGGGTTCGTTAGGATTTAGTAGTTATGGAAGATTAATTAAAAGTTACCCTTTTTATCCATTAATAGATTTAGAACTAGAACGACGGTGATGCGTGTAGATTAGGGTTTCTGGAGGGAAAAGGAATCCCACTCGTAACCCTTATCTCGACACGGAACTCCGTTCATATCTAGCCTTTACCAAAACAATCATTAATCTAATCTCTAATCGCGGTCGGAACTAGCAAGGAATTGCTAGTGCGCCCGATTAGGATGTTAATGATTCTTTTAATAAAGTTCCTAAACTTTATAGGACTTAAAAAGGGTTTAATTATTTTCATCGTCCATTAGCCTACCCTAATCCTACGAACCCTAACAAGCGGAGAATTACTCGTGCATGTTGAGAGAAAAAGAGATGGAGAGAAATTGCATAATTAAACTACGAAGAAATAGAATAAGAAAAAGAACTACCTTTATTAATCAACAAGATCAAGTACACTTTGATTCCTTAGAAAATGATTACAAAAACCTAGTTTGCTTCTCGATCTCTTCCAAGGAGGTAGATGAACCGTTGATGATCAGTCTGGATGCGTGAGCCGTCTTGGACTTCGTGATCTCGTCGGCTTGATACCTTTTCCAAGAGGCTCTCGGTGCCTTTATATAGTGCAAACCCAGAATCTTATTGTTGAGAAGTTGGTAAAATTCAGCAGTTGTCAATCTCCCAAAATATTGCCTTCCAACTCATCATTATTGCGGCGGATCCGCGGCCCAAAGGTGTGTTTGGCCGCGGATCCGCGCTCAAGGGATGTGATCAATTGCTTATTTTTCTTGGGCTTTCATCTGGTGACATGTGGCAATCCTAGGCATCTTCAGAATCTGAAAATCTTTTCTCTGTTGCTTCCAGACTTGGTCTCCAAGTTTGCTTCTTAATTTGGCAAGTTTTCTTCAACAAATTGATTTGTTTGTTAAATCCTTCATAACAACTTGGAAATATTCTGCACAACAACTCAAATAAGATTTTAGTAGACTTTGTTCTACTAGGATTAGATCAATAATATTATTTGCATACATTTTCCTACCAAATGATAATAAAAATATATTAACACATGGAAAATAATGTTTTTACACATAAACCCTCACATGTATAATATATCATATTAAAGTCCTTTTTTAATATAAAAAATGGTAGGAAAAATGTACTACAAATGTGCAGTTTTATCGACTGAACAAATACCCCCAAACTTATCTTTGATCGTCCCGAGCAAACTAGTTTATTTAAGAGGAGAAAAAGAAAGGAGAAAACTAAGCACACTTTCGTAGGCAGACACGATTGCACTGAGCACGTGCAACAAGCCGTTAAACCTCTAGGTGTCCCTAGTAGGAGGAGTGTTGTCTCCTGAGGGTTTTCAGCGGATTACACCCACAAAATCCTATAACAAAAGAGAGATGGTGAAATTTACATATAAAGATAAGAACCATAAAAGAAAGGGCCTTGAAAAGAAGAGTTTCCAACTATACTAGCTTTTCAGTTGTCATGAGCCCTATCTTAATAGTCATGAAAAAATGTTAGAAATCACATCATCCCTCAATAAAACCTCGTCTTTATTCTTCATTCCTACCTTTCATCCAAACATTGATCATATACCCCTACGTGTGTGTAAAGAACATCCCTACACTCGGAGAATTCAATTCAAGCTATCATACTCTTGTCCATCTACCTCAGTACTTTTTAATTTGATGAATATTTTGCTCACACATTTTCATGCGACCGTTAATACTTCTTGAGGTACTAACCGACCGATTACTCAAGTGCTTGCTGATTTGGTGATAGTATTTTCCTCGTCTTGCACCACCTAAGGCTTAGCAGTGACTCCCAGACCAGTTGGCCTTAGGGCACTAGGTGAAGAGGCACCCTCGCTATATTTTTTTATTGCTGCCTTGGCGATACAAAACCAGTGTTTATTTTTTTTTTCTTTTCACCATTTTTATACTTCCTTCATACTTTGGCTTTTAGACAAGAGCATTTCAAGGTATCCTCTACTATCCCGAGTTTCAAGACGTGTGTATGTGCATATAGTAGGGTATCAACATTCAAATGTTCGGCTTCCAGAATAGAAACTATTTTTCAGACTTATTTTTATCCTCAGATTAGTGACTTCCTTCATCTTACTAACCCTTGGGACAACAGCTCATAACTACTTATTACTAGTTCGTTTAAGAAAACTTCTAATTTTCTTAGTTTTCTTAAATTATTCCTATCTTTTAGATGTAATTTTTCACTTTCTACTCTTTTGTTATAAAAGAAAATTTTTGAATTTTTTTTTTTTTGAAAATATTGTGCTTATGCAAAATATGATGCAAATTGATGTGTAAATAAGCACAAACCTCCCCCAAACCTGTTTACAGCAGTGTCCTCACTGATGTCATCCGTTAAGCTCAAAAACCTGTAGACTTGGGAGGAAATTATTAATGGGGGCAAGAATCTATGAAAGTGAAAATCCTCCCCCAAACTTATTTTTGGCTCACAAATTTGAGGACAAAAGTTATGTTCAAGAGCCAAAAATATACCCCCCTCAAACATGAGTTAGACAATACGAAGCATTTTAAGAAGGGGTGAGTCATTTGGTCAAAGTAAGGCTTTACAAAGACCAAAAGTTAACACCAACCATTCAAAGATTTTATCAGTATATCGTATAGGTTGGTGGAAGAACGTGTTGTATCGAGTCAAGAACAAATGGGGAAGGAATAATAGGTGGTCTGGAAAGGGTTTGAAATTAGAGAAAAGAAAGAATGAGGATGAATGCGAATGATTAGGAAGAAAGAATGGGGACGGTTCCACCTCTATAAGTGGAGATTGATTAGTCACAAAATCCGTATTGTTTAAAAATTCAAGTTCGTCAGCAAAAAGTTCTTCAAAACTTTTATCAATGGTGTGATTGAACATTTTACTGTCAAAGAGTTTTATGCCAGAATTTATTCTACTTGATTCATAAAAAATCACTGAGGTAGAGGACTCAAAAAACTCATCTACCTCTTTTTCAAAAATATCCAAATCAAGTTGAATTTCTGGTATTACTGAACTTGAATTAACGGATTGTGATTTATCAAAACTCACTGAAACTATAGGAACAGAAGAAGAACCGGAGAGAGTAGAAGGTGAAATGGGTAAACAAATTGGTGTGTCGAGTGTTACTGAACCAGATGTGGAAGATGGAGGCTGTATTTCGATCCGATCTTCGGGTATACCTTTATCATCAACTTCAAGACATATTTGGGGTTCGGGAAGAATTAAAGGCTCAAGATGATGACCACAAGGAAGTGAAAGGATTTGATGAATTGGTGGGACAAAATCATCCAAAATTTCGGGTTCATCAATCAATATATCCCCAATGTCAATTACCCCATTCAAGTGAAGGTTAAAATTCTCAAACTCCTCATCAAAAGTATGGTTTTCAATCAGTTTTGGTTCAAGAGTGGAGGTGTAGAGATCACAAGGGTTGGGTATGGTTTCACTTGAAAGGGACCCTTCACAGTTGGGTAAATCAAACTCTACAAAGTCACACAACTTATCAGTCATTCTATTTGGTGTACTTGATGAATCAATGAAACTGGAGTTGTGGATTTCAGTTTGGAGGTACAGTTCTGTCTTACTACCCAAATCCTTCATAATTTGGTTCGACATTTCCATAAATTTTTCTAATGTCTGCTCCAGACTAGTCTTGGACTGATAAGGGGTTTCAGTATAAGATTGAAATTCCTGTGGATAATTAAAACTCCCAAATGATTGATTAGAAGAACTGTCTAGAGTAGGTGGAAAAGTCGGATTGGATTGATAGGAATAGAATGGTTGCGGAACTTGGGTAGGAGTAGGATCAATATTATGATAAGAAGAATATTGATATGGGTTGGTTGGTTGGCTATTTTCAACAGACATCTTATATGCCACAAACCGCATATCAAACTCTTCTCCGGACAGTGGTGGTGATGGTTGATATTGGTCTGGGTTGAAATTTTGGCCTCTAGACCTAGCTATGTGCTCAGCAATGGACATTCGTCTAGGGGCTTCCTCACTCTGGGTATGAACTGAAACAGGTGTAGGATTAGGATATGGTTGATAAGACCTAAACTGAGGTGGCCAACTGTTTCTTCCCGCTTGTTCTATATGATCTCTTAAGGACATGGAAGAGCCGGACGGTATACCGAAGGGATTTCGAAAACAAGAGATATCTGGTTGTGGACAGCAAAGCTCGGCAAGTGTTCTTCTGTTTAGGTCACCCATTATAAGAAGAGAAGAAGGGGGAAGGGGTAAAAAGGAGATAAAGTAATTGGTTTGTTTTGAAAAAATGACGGATTTAGACAAATCACACAAAAATGCACAACCCTAGAACTATGGTTACCTAGGTCCAGTCTCTAGACCGCTCCTAGACTTCCAAAGGACAAGCCGCAGGATAAATCCTCTACCGCCTCCGTACTACCCTTGTAGCCAGGTAAGTGCCAGGTAAGTGGAAAGGAACCACGTCGTGGGCCTAATTAAAAACCACTAGCCTTTGTCACACTTACCTAGGCACTACAAAAGTAATGCGGATAAACGATAGATTACCCACGACCTTCCTCTGTCCTTATTGAGCGCGACAGTCCTTAGAGTCTGGTCTAGATATTTTTTAAATTAATGAAGGGTTGATCTATATGCTTGGTTTGTGATTTGTGGGGCTTAGGAAGGGTGATGAAATCCCCACCTAATCTTGATTTGGTCCTTACCCCTTAAAGATCCGTATTAAAATATGCAAAAACAAACCGAAAAAAAAAACTTTGCAAAAAGATTTTTGAGCGGCGATATTTTGCAAAGAATCCTGCAGAAAATCGATTTTATTGGATTTTAGAGGAGAGAGAAGGGAGTTAGAATCTTACCAGAGAAGTGTGAACCCTAGATCTCCTGTTTCCTCAAGTCCGTGACTCCAGATTTCCTCGCAAAAATTCATACAATAATCGTTAAATATACAATTTGCAGTTTTGTTTTAATAATGATATGACTCGTCGAAGAATTCAACACAAATAGTAAAAATAAAAAATTACGCACGTTTCCCCGGCAACGGCGCCATTTGATTGACACGAAAATGTGTTTTTGTAGTTTAACCGCAATCAATAACGGTGTCGCACGTAGCTAGACCGAGATGAGTACGGGTCGTCCTCTGGGAAACGTGGAACCTTTTACTTTTACTTTAGATGTGTTGAGAAAGAGAGGAAGAATAAAGAATTTTGTAGAAAGATTTCTAGATCTACTTTAAACAAGAATGTTAAATATAGATCTAGATTATTTTAGAGATTTAAATAATATAATAATAGGGCTTGTAGGGTTCGTTAGGATTTAGTAGTTATGGAAGATTAATTAAAAGTTACCCTTTTTATCCATTAATAGATTTAGAACTAGAACGACGGTGATGCGTGTAGATTAGGGTTTCTGGAGGGAAAAGGAATCCCACTCGTAACCCTTATCTCGACACGGAACTCCGTTCATATCTAGACTTTACCAAAACAATCATTAATCTAATCTCTAATCGCGGTCGGAACTAGCAAGAAATTGCTAGTGCGCCCGATTAGGATGTTAATGATTCTTTTAATAAAGTTCCTAAACTTTATAGGACTTAAAAAGGGCTTAATTATTTTCATCGTCCATTAGCCTACCCTAATCCTACGAACCCTAACAAGCGGAGAATTACTCGCGCATGTTGAGAGAAAAAGAGATGGAGAGAAATTGCATAATTAAACTACGAAGAAATAGAATAAGAAAAAGAACTACCTTTATTAATCAACAAGATCAAGTACACTTTGATTCCTTAGAAAATGATTACAAAAACCTAGTTTGCTTCTCGATCTCTTCCAAGGAGGTAGATGAACCGTTGATGAT
The DNA here is from genome assembly GCA_030015575.1 of Agapanthus africanus. Taxonomy (NCBI): domain Eukaryota; kingdom Viridiplantae; phylum Streptophyta; class Magnoliopsida; order Asparagales; family Amaryllidaceae; genus Agapanthus; species Agapanthus africanus. The sequence continues at coordinate 139,421,127 of JASDDO010000026.1, forward strand.
CAGCCTGGATGCGTGAGCCGTCTTGGACTTCGTGATCTCGTCGGCTTGATACCTTTTCCAAGAGGCTCTCGGTGCCTTTATATAGTGCAAACCCAGAATCTTATTGTTGAGAAGTTGGTAAAATTCAGCAGTTGTCAATCTCCCAAAATATTGCCTTCCAACTCATCATTATTGCGACGGATCCGCGGCCCAAAGGTGTGTTTGGCCGCGGATCCGCGCTCAAGGGATGTGATCAATTGCTTATTTTTCTTGGGCTTTCATCTGGTGACATGTGGCAATCCTAGGCATCTTCAGAATCTGAAAATCTTTTCTCTGTTGCTTCCAGACTTGGTCTCCAAGTTTGCTTCTTAATTTGGCAAGTTTTCTTCAACAAATTGATTTGTTTGTTAAATCCTTCATAACAACTTGGAAATATTCTGCACAACAACTCAAATAAGATTTTAGTAGACTTTGTTCTACTAGGATTAGATCAATAATATTATTTGCATACATTTTCCTACCAAATGATAATAAAAATATATTAACACATGGAAAATAATGTTTTTACACATAAACCCTCACATGTATAATATATCATATTAAAGTCCTTTTTTAATATAAAAAATGGTAGGAAAAATGTACTACAAATGTGCAGTTTTATCGACTGAACACTTTACAAAGGGTATTTTGGGCTCCCCAGCGTTACAAAATGCCCGGAGGCTTACAAAATTCCAGAAGCAACAAAATAAAAGGAGGAGGAAGACGGGGGCTTTAGGCCTCGGGGCCAGGAGCGACCTCGGGGCCCTCGACATCCACCACATGACGAGCTTGGTCCTCGGCGACTTCCTCGCCAGGAATCTCCTTCCCCTGCTCATCGGTATCCGCGAGGGGATATTCGGCCTGGAGCTCTTCGTCGGCGAACCCCGGCATCCGGGCCTTAACGGCGTCGAGGGCCTCGTGCCAGATGAGGGTCGTGGCGATGGCCAAGTCATCATAAAAGTCCTTCGACTTCTTATAGCCCTCCACCGCCTTCGCCGCTGACAGGTCGGCCAACTTCGCCGCTGTCAGGTCGGCCGACTTGGCTGACTCGGCCACCGCCCCCAACTCCTTCTGGAGGGTTTTCACCGTCTTCTTCAGATTGCCGGCAAGCACCTGAGCGTCCTCAAGCTTGGCCTCAGCAGCCACGGAGGCCTCGCGATACCGGGCGACCTCCCGCTTCCCGGCCTCCACCTCGCCCTCCAGGACGGCGACCCTCGCCATCACCGTCTCCAACTCCTGCTTGGAGCTCTCTTCCAGCGAGGCGAGCTGGCCCGCAGCCTTCATCGCCGGGGCTATCACCTCGGCCTCCATGCGTAAGATGAGGGCAACGTGCTGGAGAACCTGAAAATAGAAAAGAGATCAGAAAGATGAAGTAGGCACCGAATCTCACAAAAAAGACCAAACACTTACCTGCACGGACTCCTGGGCGATGGACGCCAGCTGAGCCCTGAAGGTCCCCCCGGGGACTCAACCCCCGGCCGATGTCTCTATTTCATGCTGCAGGCTGTCCGCGATGGATAGCCCCGAAGGCACTGCGAACTGGAGGCCCCCTTCCTCCACCATGATCGGCGAGGACGGGCCCCGGGAAGATCTTCTCTTGAGCGGCTCCGAGGGAAAGCCGATCTCCTCCTCCGAGGCCGGGTCCTCCAGAATCTGAGCCCGCTTCCGTCCCAACACTCTGCTGGGCCCCGGGGCGAGATCCGCCCCCGAACGCTCACGGGACACGACCACCGGAGGAGAAGGAGCCGGGGTAGGCTTTGGGCGGGAAGAGCTGGCACCCCCAGCCTTCACGACCTTCCTCGGCTGGCACATGGAAGATCGGAGCGAATCCTTGTCCATAGGTCCTGCACAAAACCGAATGTAAAGAAGTCAGCGACACAAGCAATATCCAAGCCAAAAAGTAAACCTAAACTTACCGACGAACTTAACAGGGCTGAGCCCGGCCCAATTCAGGACCCTCTCAGACAACAGCACGTCGAAACGGGGGATGGGCTCCCACGACGCTACTCTCATCGCGACGGGGTCACTGGACTGGTTCCCCGGCAAGTATTTCTCCCTCGACCAGTTTGTAGGCACGGGCCAGTCCTCGCCCGCAGGGGGAATGAAGAAGAACTTCTTCTTCCAGTCGTGAATGGAAGAAGGCAGGGCCACAACCGCCGTCCCGGCGGCGCCCCCTTCCGCTTTCTGAAAGAGAGATAAACCCACCTCGGGTCGCCCGCTCGACCACCAGGGTGATTTTTGAAGACGATAGAAGAATCAAGGAGGGAGAGGCTGAAGGGAATCGCCTGTAATTTCAGGCGGATCAGGAACCCGAGGAGAATCCTCCACGAGTTCGGCACTAACTGGCCAGGGGCTAACCCGAAAAAGTTCAGCGCTTCGACAACCTCGGGAGAGAAGGGCAAGCGCATTCCACCCCAAAAAGCTTCCAAATACAGGGTGATCTCCCTGCCCCGTACTTGGTCTGCCCTCTCTCCCTCCTTGGCCAGACGAAGCGTATAGCTTGAGGGGATGTGGAAGCGAGCCCGAGCATTGACGAGCTCGTCCTCATGCCTCACCCAACACGAGGCGCCGGGGGCAGCATCTACCGCCTCCTCCCTGGGGGCTGCCCCCGCCGCACGATCCCGGGAAGAGGGGTCGACCCCCGCCCCCCGGGATAACTCAAGCTCACCTAAAGGGTTCCTAGAACCTACTTCAATAACATCTACTGACTCGACAAAAGAAGACATCTAACCTTGAGAAGAAGGATCCTCGGGAAACGAAAGTGGAAGAAAGAAGATGAGCGTCGAGCTACCAGGACTTAGAACGGAAAAAAAGAAGGAGTAGGGGCCCTGGAACGGGCCCCACCCCTATTTTATCACCGCGAGCGACCTTATCCAACGGCGCCCTTCGCCTCCCGCCAAAACGCCTCCTCGCGTCCAACGGCTCCGATTGCTCCACTTGTCGTTCCCACACTGGACCGCACCCTTTCAGGCGTCGCAGGTCTGCACACGTCGCGTCAGCCAACCGACGCTTGACACATGGACCGTCGCTTCAACGGCAGAATGCACGAACCGGCGCACATTCCTTAAATACAGAGATCTCGCCCTGATTCGCTGGCAGAAAAGACAGCTCACGGCCCGGGGACGTGTCCCGACGAAACCTTAGAAGGGAGCTCACCCCGGGCGGCCCAGCAGTCCACTCCTGACCCGACCCGCTAGCTGGTCGGGACAAGAGTGGGGGGCTAATGATGATGCTCAATATTGGCGACCCCCAAGATCAGGGCACGTGGCAAATGGCGTGTCCCAGAACTCAGAAGAAAGGGCCCACAGAGGCCGACCAGGCCACCCCTGTACTCGACCTGCAAGCACAAGCTGGCCCTCCTCGGGGCCCGTGCAAATTGGCCTCCTCGGCTCCTCTGTTCGTCCTGAGCTGCCACAAGACCAAGACTCCTCGGCCTCCTCGCTCGTCCCCGAGCTCCCCAGCCGAGGCCGTTTTTCTCGGTCTCCCGACCAACTCCACCGCTCATAGGCGTAACCGCCGCTCCGTAAATCTCGCCATGCGCAGATTCTCCGCCAGCAACATCCCACGTTCCACGCCATCACGATCCCCATTAATGGGCGATCCGCTCTCTACGCGGGCGTGACGTCGGGAGCGTAACTGCCGGCGTGTTTCTCGCGCCTGCTGCTGCGTGCAGCCACCGATATATAAACCCCCATCACAGAGGGGTCAAGTAAGCCATTTTTTACTCAATCTAGCCGTTACACTACTCGGATCTAGTACTAACTTGATCGTCGGAGGGTCCTCGGTGGTACCAAACCACCCCGGGACTTCTTTGCAGGTACCCGGCGCTAAACCCCCGAAACCATCAATCTCCTCAAAACCCATTGAGACCCACACGCAACAGGAGATCACCTCCAAAATCCACCGGGAGATCGACGGAAGACAACATCTGAAGGAGACCCGAAAAGAACCTCCATCAATAGGAAAAACTAAACCCATCACATAGTAACTGCCTGGGCTGGAAAAAAAATAAAGCAATTGAAATTTGATATATACATGCATCCCAAGTGTATATTTATTGGGTGAAAAACCTGTAAAAGATGACTAGGATTCGGGTTTGATTTACCTAAAAAACCAAATTACCAAGACAGCAAATAATGGCGAATTAGAGAAAAGGACAAAAATAAAAAAATATCTTCCCCAACCATAAACAATAGCGCTCTGCACCAACACCCGCGTGCTCACGCACCTATCGCACCCTAGCCTATGGGTTTGAGGTGCTCTCTCTTGTGCTCACGCCTCGCACGCCACATGCCCGCGCACGCTTGCAGCGCATCCGCGCCACCATGCGCGCTTGCGCGACCCATCGCTCCGCGCATGCGTACTTCATGTGCGCTACCTTGGGCTCTAGGGCCTCCACCTAGCCATCTTTTGCGCCTGGTCCCTTGGGTTGCTTTTGGGACCGAATTAGTATAAAAAAAATCAACATAATGCAATTTAGATGTATTTCAGTATAAACCTCTTTTACCTGTTGTGTATTGGGTTTTAGACAATTTTGAAAGGGAGTTTGTTAAAAATTAAATCAGTTTCCGACTTTTGTGTTCCCAAAAAGGTTTCCTTAAAATAAATATAAATCGCACATAATTGAAAATAATTAAGAGGGCCGGTGGCTTGAACCACCTATCAATGCAGTGTCAGCTCACTATGTACAAACCGTTTAAGCAAGCATCTCTCATCATTCTAAACAAACAACACTTAATCAAGTCAACACTGATGGTGCCTAAGATCGAGCCCGGGATTCCCATTTATGAGAGGGTGGCTAGCTAATCCACCTATTATCTCAAAACATTGATGGCGCTCATTATCATGGAGGAAATAATGATAAATATGGCAATTTCTCTGAAATCTATAGCTATTGAGCTCTTTCTCTATATGCATCCGAAATATGAAAGCAATAATTAATTATTTGAGGTGTATGATGCACATGATATAATGTATCTTTTTCTCTGTGAGGGGTGCAATTTTGAATTGCAATTCGGATTAGTTCCAAAGTCGAAAGGTGTGCAATAATTAATTTGTGCTCATTTAAAACTTATAAGAGGTTAGAAAAATAAGATGATGTATATGCTTAGCTCCAGATGAAAATTTCGAGATGTAAAAGGAGTCAAGGTTTACTTGTACATCTGACATATAGAACGGTACTTATTACCTTGGTTCTTAGAACAAAAAACATGCTTTCACTATAATAATCTATAATTAACTATAGAGTAAATTGTCAAAAGCCCCCGAGCACTTTTTTCCGGAGTCAAAAACTTTCCGGTCTTGAAACAGAAATCAAACCCCCAAAAAACAATTTAGTTGTCAAAAACCCTTTACTTGTGATATCTAGCAGTTTCCTACTATATATAGTTTCCTACGATATCTAAGTAGTTGCATGTGATATCTAAAACCGGTTCCTGCGATATCTAAATAGTTTGTATGAATTGGTTAGATATAGGAGGCTACTGGCAACTATGTAGATACTGTAGGAAAAATTTTCAGGGGTTTTAATTACTCTTCGAGGCCAAGGGTGTTTTGACAACGGAAAAAAAGTGCTTAGGTTTTTTTTCACAATTTATCCTTATCTATAAAAGCAAATTGTCATTTTTAGTTTTTCTTCCTGTATCATAACAAAATCCTTATTCCAACTAAATTTAATTTTTTTAGAAAAGAATTTGTAATCGGTATGAGAAAATCATGTCTAGCCCCTCACATCAATCATTTCAATTTAAAACTCAAGATCAGAGTATATTTTAAAAGGGGTAATTTATTAAACAATAAACTAAGTTAGTTGAGATTTTTAGTTATTTTTAAATACATTTTTAATAAATAATTAAAAGAATATAGACATTTTTAAAACACATTTATGCTTCTCATATACATTGTACAGTTTTGTAATTAAATTTTAGAAGGTAATTAATATATGCAAATATGTTACGAACTGGCTTGAGGGTTGTTACACAACTATGCAAGGAATATGTACCATGATTATTTACTATTAAATTAGAAGGCATCCTCGGGCATGAGACATGCAAAAAGCATATGGTGGGAGCTTTAATTTTTAAATGTTGCAGGCCCGACAAGCAAGCAAGCACATAAAGTTTAGTGCTTCTGCTATCAGGAACTACAAGCTCATAGCGATCTCCAATTGTCCAAGTTGGTGAGATTTGAAGGGGATTATCAATTCAGTCGTCGTCGTCCTTCAACGTTTTCAGAATCTTGCCGGCCTATCCCCACCTTAAACGCCCAGCGATCCCCAATTGTTCATAAATGCTGCAGGCCCGACAAACAAGCAAGCACATAAAGCGAAACAAAAACTAAATAAAAATCAAATCCGAGGAAAATATATTGGATCACCACATGGCATGCAGTTTTAATTTTTAAATGTTGCAGGCCGGACAAACAAGCATGGAGGCATGTAATGGATTTTAATTTAGATGGTGAGACTCGACTTGACGCTAAATGAGTGTTGTGCTTCAGATTCTAATGCCATCTCTATTATTATAACTTGGGGCATATGTGGCATTCTTTTTATCTTACCTCATTAACTTAAACAAAAACAAAAGTAAATACCCTTGCCGTTTCGTTAAACATAAATTTTAGTGCCCAAAAAATTAAAGTAAAGAATGTTGGAATTTTCTGAATTTCTAAATATTTAATTTATCTAGTATATAATCATATATTCGATGTTTTTGTCAACAAGGCTTGTATACCCTGATGGTTAAGAAATATGAAATGGAATGAGGAGGTTAATGAGTTCGAATCCTAGTTTAGACATATTTTGCTCAATTTATTTAAATTCTACCCTCAGGCAAGCATGAGGAAGTTAAGAAATATGCAAGACAATTGTTCAAAAGCTATTGTTGTTGAAAATACATCTCGAAGGAGAGGCCTAAAGAGGAAAATACGAAATTGATTAAGAAGCTGACTCTAAATAATGTTGAAAGAAGCTGACTCTAAATAATGTTCTTTCATGTGCCAGAAGTACGGAAGAATTCAGTGTCAGGTAAGTCTTTTATTAAGTATGGTTTTAAAGTGACAATATTATTCTCTCTAAGAGCGGTGTGTATGTAGACATATTTTGCTCAATTTATTTAAATTCTACCCTCAGGCAAGCATGAGGAAGTTAAGAAATATGCAAGACAATTGTTCAAAAGCTATTGTTGTTGAAAATACATCTCGAAGGAGAGGCCTAAAGAGGAAAATACGAAATTGATTAAGAAGCTGACTCTAAATAATGTTGAAAGAAGCTGACTCTAAATAATGTTCTTTCATGTGCCAGAAGTACGGAAGAATTCAGTGTCAGGTAAGTCTTTTATTAAGTATGGTTTTAAAGTGACAATATTATTCTCTCTAAGAGCGGTGTGTATGTTAGAAAGAGTTATGTAATCAAAGGCATGTACAAGTTCACTTGATGAATGAAAATGATAATTCTGTTTATATTGCTTCTTCTACTTTTGAATATTGGCATTTCAGATTAGGACATGTTAATTATAAATATTTGAAAACCATATCCAAACTAGATTTAATTCTTGAATGGTTGCCTGCTAGTAATGATAAATGTCAAATATGTAACAAAGCAAAATTTGCTAGAAAACCTTTTACTAAAGTAGAAAGAAAATCTAACTTATTAGAATTAATTCATTCTGATATATGTGAATTAAATGGAATATTAACTAGAGAAAGTAAAAGATATTTTATTACATTTATAGATGACTTTTCTAAGTATAATCATGTTTATTTGTTAAGAGCTAAGAATGAGACTTTACATAAGTTCAAACTATATAAAGCTGAAGTGGAAAATCAATTAGACATGAAAATTAAAATTCTTAGTGTGTGCCAGAGGAGGAGAATATATGTCTAATCAGTTTAGTGATTTTTATGAAAATCATGGTATTATTCATCAAGTCACTGTTCCATATAGTTCATAACAAAAGGGAATAGCAGAAAAAAAAAATAGGACCTTAGTAGAAATGGTTAACTCACTTTTAATATCTTCTGATTTAAATAAAAATTTATGGGGGGAAGCACTTATAACAACATGTTATATATTAAATAGAATACCTCATAAAAGGACTAATATGACTCCCTATAAATATTTAAAAAAGAGAAAGCCTTCTCTTGGATATTTCAAGATTTGGGGATGTAATGCATTAGTAAGATTATCTGATCCTAAAAGACCTAAAATAGGACTTAAAGCAATCGAATGTGTTTTTATTGGATATTCACAAAATAGTATAACATATCGATTTCTGTGTAAAGAATCCAAGGATTTTATTCACCAAAATACATTTTTGGAGTCGAGGGATATTGAATTCTTTGAGAATTCTTTCTCTGGAAAAAGATTGCGGGACGACTTGGACGAAGAGGTTCAGAAATCTGTTCAACCTTCTACATCTATAATAAAACCTGTAATAGAAGAAATACCAAGCCTCAGAAGAAATAAGAGAATAAGAACCGAAAAATCTTTTGGACCAGATTTTATAGTTTATTTAGTAGAAGGAAATAAAAATCATATTTTATCTTCTACTGAATATTGTATTAAATCTGATGATAATATATGCATTTATAATATTGAGAATGATCTTATGACATATAGAGAAGCCATGAATTCTATGGATTTGACTTTTTGGCAAGAAACTATAAATGATGAAATAAATTCTATTCAAGTAAATAAGACTTAGTTTTTAGTAAATTTACCCCCTGGTTGTAAACTCATTGATTCTAAATGGATATTTAAACGTAAACTTAAACCTGATAGTTCTATTAACAAATCCAAAGCTAGACTCGTAACTAAAGGTTTTACTCAAAAAGAATGCATTAATTACTTTGACACTTATGCACCAGTAGCTAGAATTAGTACCATAAGAGTATTAATAGTTTTAGTATCTATATATAAATTAGTTATACACCAAATGGATGTTAAGTCTGTTTTTCTTAATGGTGATTTAAAAGAAGAAGTTTACATGAAACAACTATAAGGGTTTGTTTTGAAAGGTCAAGAAAAAAAAGTTTGTAAACTTGTCAAATCTTTATATGGGCTGAAATAAGCACCTAAATAATGGTATGAAAAAATTGATAAAACTATTATTGCTAATGGTTTAAAGGTAAATGAGTCCGACAAGTGTGTATATTCTAAGATAAAAAAAGAAAAATATGTTATAATTTTTTTATATGTAGATGACATGCTAATCTTTGGTTGTAATGAAAAAATAGCTGTAGAATAAAGAAATTTCTTTTTTGATGTTTTGATATGAAAGATGTCGCGCCCCGCTTCCCAAAATACGGAAAACGAGGGATGACTAGGCCAGCCATGATCCTACGGTCAAGGAATCATCCCGCCGTAGTCACACTTCGGCTTCTAGCATTACATGGTAATTAGTAAATAAAGCGCAGTGGTAAAGGAATCACATCACTAATCTATTACATTAATATTCCATTGTTCACAAATTGCAGATAACAAGAACAAATACTATCAAAAGTCAAACTTACGATCACTTTTGTGGAAAGCAGAAAATAGAAAGTACACCAGTCTAAATCTCCGTAAACTCGAAGGGTAGATCCGTCTCCTGTGCTGGTCCTCCCGCGGGATCTGAGCATGCATACTCAGGTCGTCAGAGCGACACAGTAACAATTATATTACAATGAGGTGAAACAGGTAAATGGGGTAATACTGATATAAGAACCATGCAAGTAATCACTATGTCACTATATGATGCAGAATATGATATATGTCCCTATCGGTCTCTAGGTCATGTTTGAAATCACATAGTGGAAGGAGGATCATGTTTAACAGGAGTCTCGTACATACCCGAGACAACGGCCCACATGCTCGGGACATAACCCTGTCAGCCGGATCGCTAGATCCTATCCTACATGTATCGATATCTCTGTTCGAATGATCATCCTCTAAAATCGGTCCCGCTAAATACGATACTCTTTCCACTTTGATTTCCCCTTTTTCCCAGGTTCTCACTAGTTATGATCTTGATCTAGTTATGTACAAGTATATCAATGGCACGATTTTTATCACTGTTCACTGTATCAATCACTGTCACGAATGTTCATTTTCCATTGATGTACTTGTCACAACTAAACCAACATCTGTCACGTACGATAATGCAATGTCCACACGTACTAACACTGAGTATATGGAAAGGGCATAATATATGTATGTATGCTACCAATGAGTTCTGTACATTATGAATCAACATGCATGTCATGAACTGAAATAAATTGCACAGATTATTATGTTAGGAATTCAGCGAAATGATGTAAGTAAGATACATAGAACACTCAGTCAATAATTCACCAGAATTTGTTTCAGTTCAATCGGGATTCCGCTTCTCAAGATATAGCAGTTTCATTTTAAGTGCGCGCGGCTGGAAATTCAGTTTCAGAACTGAACGTCCATTTCGCAGCACGAATTGCACCCAGTTGGGCTCAGAATTTAGCGGTGTTACAGTTACATGAAATCTAGGGTTTCCAATAGAGTATTCAACGCAACAGACGGATCTTCAATCGCATCTGTACATTGAAAGTTATGCACAGTTTAACTTCAATATGTCCTTTCAGAATCTGTTCTGAACAGTTATACGTTCTGCCCTTTTTAAAATAGTTTAAAATAACAAACGGCGATGGATCGGAGTGAAACCACTTGTTTTGCTTAGCTAAAAGAATTATCTCTAATCTACTGTAAAGTTCCATGAAGTACGGTTTCGGGGAACACAGTGACGCAGGTCCTTTGAACAGAAAACAATAATCAGAAACGCTCTGGACAGCAGTCCAGAGTCGTGTTCCGACCCAGATATCGTCATGATTACAGAACAGAAATCATTAGGATTTTCCATAGGGTTAAAGTTCGTCGAGTCGGCTTCGATTTAAGCCCTAGAACACATCAATCCATTATGCATATGATTTGTGGTGATTTTATCCGTTTTCAGGCACGAGAAAATTCTAGTTTTAACGGCATATTTTGGGGTATCAATTTTTGTTACAAACAATCGTGTTTTCCAGCGAGATCCATACACTATACTTATCACTATATGGGCCAACAGATAGCATCAATTTCCATCAAAATAAACAATCGTTTTTATGGGATATTAGCATCGAACACCTAGGTTGTATTATGTATCGATATTTGGCAAATCCGTAACCTAGATATTTTAAGTTCATATCACTAATAATTTAGCATGAAGCAAGTAAACACTTGCCTGGTAACGTCTCGGGGTCGCGGGGCAGCAACGTCGTCACGAACGCGCGCTGTACGCCGCGGAACAAGTTCGCGCGAGCCTCGATCGAACACGGATTTTACGTCGGAATTTCCCGGAGTCGTCTTGCGTGCGCTGGGAGCTTAGAGAGGCTCTGTGGTTCACTTGGGACTTGCTGGGGTCGACGGTGGTCGGCCGTGGTCGCTCCGGCGACGTGCACAGTGCACGTGCAGGGGGTTTTTTTTGGAAAGAGAGAGAGAGAGAGTGCAGTGTGGGGTCGGCTTTGTGGTGATGGTGATGATGCTGAGGAGGTTAGGGAGTCGCCGAGGTGGTTCAGGCGAAGGGGGCTCGCCGGAGTTGAGGAGGTAGGGTGACCGAGCTCTGTTGCACTATGGGTTGTGTGCAGGGGATGTTCTGCAGTGCTCGTTTAGATGGAGGGTGGAGTCGTAGGGGAGAAACGAGAGATGAGGACGAGGTGGTGTGGCCGTCGGCGATGTCGTCGTCGTCGGTGTAGAAGCTTGCAGTGGGTTTCACAGTGGGTTCGCGGGGGGGGGAAAACTTGAGGGGTTAGAGTTTTGAGGAGTTTGGGAGGTGAGAGGGAGGTGAGGAGTTGGAGAGGTGTGGAGTCGTGGTCGAGGGTCGCGGGGACGTGGGCGACGAGGCGTCGTGGGGAGCTCGGGGACGTGGGGGTCGCGACGTGGGAGAAGGAAACGAGCGGGAAAATTTCTCGTGGGGAAGAAGGAAAGGAAAGGTTTTGGGTTGGGTCGGGCGCGCGCGAGCCGGGGTCGGCAAAAAAAAACAATTAATTCCTTTAAAGAGGCAGTGGGCTGATGAGATATGGGCCGGGGATTTTAAATTGAGAATTTAAATGAGATGTGGGCTGGAGAATGGAATTGGGCTGGGGAAAATTTTATTTGTTAATAAATGATTTTGGGCTGAGGGTTTAATAGTTTGTATAGATTTACTTTATATTAGGTTTTAGTTTAGGTTTTAGTTTAATTGGCTTGGGTTTTAATTGTTTTAATTTCTGGGTTTTAATTTTTAGGTTTTGGGAAAAATATAAATATCTTGCTTAACCAATTCAAAAAATGAGGGAAAGGAAAGGAAAATTACTGGAATTCAGAGAATACGAAACTTCTATAACAATGGAAACGGGGATTTACAAAAGATATGCGAGAAGCAAATGTAATTTTGGGTCTCAAAATTATAAAATCCTCTGATTCAATTTCACTATCTCAATCGTATTATATTGAGAAAAAATTAAAGAAATTCAATCATGCAAATTGTAAAACGGTTTCAACACCATATGATCATTCTATCAAGTTAACTAATAATGAAGATAGGAGTGTTTCACAACTAGAATATACCAGTGTTATAAATAGTCTTATGTATGCAATGCACTGTACCCGACCAGATATAGCTTTTGCAATAGGAGTTTTAAGTAGATTTACTCATAATCCTGAACAAGTTCATTCGAATGCAGTCTCATGAGTACTTAAGTATTCAAAAGGTACAATAAACTATGTATTAAGTTATAGTGTATATTCTGCAGTATTAGAAGGGTACACAGATGCAAATTGAACAACAAATTCTGGTGAATCAAATTATACAAGTGGGTGGATTTTTACCCTAGGTGGAGGAGCAGTTTCTTGGGGTTAAAAAAAAACTTTGATTTCACATTCAATTATGGAATATGAATTTATTGTTTTGGCAACAGCAATAAAGAAAGCAGAATGGCTTAGGGATATACTATTAGAGATTCCTCTATGGTCTAAACCATTGTCTGCTATTTTGATCTCATGTGATAATGAGGCTGTATTATCACGAGCATATAATAAGGTGTATAATAGGAAGTCAAGACATATAAGTATAAGACATAGTTATGTAAGGGAACAAATTGAAAAAGGAATTGTGAGTATTAACTATGTAAAGTCAAAAGGAAATTTGGCGGATCCTTTCATAAAAGGCCTAGGCAGGGACGTAATATGGAAGACTTCCAGAGAGATGAGTTTAAAACTTTTAGAATAAAAGGTAGCCTAAGTGTGGAACCCAACTATTCACTAGAGTAATATCTTGTCTTATGGTTCAAGGGAAAATCACATGTAGTTGTAACTAGTTATGCACTTGCATGCTTGGAAATACCTAATTACCAAGACCACCTCAAGAAAACTGCATGTTTGTATGGAGAATAACAGAGGTTGGAAAATATTTCCTTAATGAATCTATGCAACATCCAGATCATACAAATGGATTTATTTTAGATTCATCTATATAAGTGAGGAAAGTGAGGCCGCTTCTGTAAAAATTGAAAACTTGTCTTTAAAGACACTTATAAAACCTAAGATAGTGCACAAGGCCATTAAATGTGTGGGGTTGTTAAAAGAACACACACTTGGTAAACTATATGTTTACCATGTTCGGTTTGTCACTAAAGGGTCCTTAGTTCAAAACTATAGCTACTCTGTACCCTGATAAATCTTGATATAGTTAAACCACATAAAGATTCAAACCTACGGCTATCTTTATTGATGTATAGTCTATCAAAGAACACGAAAGGTTATTTAAGAAACTTAAATAATTTAGAAAATGGGGGGAAATTGTTGGAATTTTCTAAATTTCTAAATATTTAATTTATCTAGTATATAGTCACATATTAGATGCTTCTTTCAATAAGATTTGTATGACCTAGTGGTTAAGAAATATGAGAGAGAATGAGGAGGTTATGAGTTCGAGTCTTAGTTTTGGCATATTTTTCCCAATTTATCAAACGATCCCATAATAATAATAATAATAATAAAATCAAATAAATTTGGGATTAAAGATCCAACGGAGCACATGCATCACAAATCAAACCAATAGCGCACAGCCGCCTAAACGAAGCAGATACTTCCAAATGAAAAAAAACAAAATCTTCTTCGTTAGAACAAATTTAACAAATCAAACTAAATTGATACGAAATCATAAGATCCGACGGTGCGCATGCACTTGGGATCAATCCGACAGTGCGCACTTGCCCCGTAATTGATATGAATCAATTTAAAACAAATTAAATCAAAATCAGATTAAATTAAATCAAATCAAAATAAAGCTGATTTGCAAGTGACAGAGTCCCATATTCGAGACATGCGACACGTGCAACGCACGCGCACCGCGATAAAAAACGATCCCATAATAATAATAATAAAATCAAATCAAATAAATTTGGGATTAAAGATCCAAAGGAGCGCATGCATCATAAATCAAACCAATAGTGCACAGCCGTCTAAACGAAGCAGATACTTCCAAATGAAAAAACAAAATCTTCTTCGTTAGAACAAATTTAACAAATCAAACTAAATTGATACGAAATCATAAGATCTGACGGTGCGCATACACTTGTGATCAATCCAACGCTGCGCACTTGCCCCGTAATTGATATGAATCAATTTAAACCAAATTAAATCAAAATCAGATTAAATTAAATCAAATCAAAATAAAACTGATTTGTAAGGAACAAACCCCAACAAACCTTAATTTCCCCCACTTAAACAAGATAAAAACAAAGAAAAAGAAGAAAACTTCTCCCATATCCAAAAAGCCATGGCTTTTACATAAATTAATAAAGTTTTTGCTTTATACAGAAGCCTTTACTTCTTTTTATGAATCCATCGATTCACCATGAAAAAGATTAAGAGATCTTAGTGATCCCTCTTGTTATAAAATTTCAACTTTTGCAAGAAATTAATCCTAATGTTTAAGGGAAAAAACCCATCAAAGATGTCTAGGCATTATAAAAATTGAAACTTTTGTTTCTGGAAAAGAAAAGAAGGAGAAAAGGAAAAAAAAAATCAATGAACAAAAGTCATTGTTTCTTCTTGAAAGTTTTTGCTTTCTTTTCAAGTTATGCACACACAAAATCAAGTGCACACTTGATAAAAAATTCCTATATAGACTTGCGCATCACGTGATACACACACGCGTGCATGATAAAATAATGACCCTGAAAAGGTGCGCATCACGTGATATGCACGTGTGCGGACTTGATGAATACTGCCTATAAAGGCATGCGTGTCACGTGATATCCACGTGAGCGCAGATGATAAACGATGCCCAATGAACGCATGTGCGTCGCGTGAGAAGCATGTGTGCGCAAGTCAAAGATTTTGACTTCTTTAAATGCGCACATGTAAACATACGCACATATAAACTTGATCTAAAAATAAGTGCGCAACCACGTGATATGCACGTAAGCACCCTTCTTGAAAAGAATAAATATACATGCGCATCCTACATGCACTTGCGTACCTGAAACAGTAAGCCTTTGCTTGATTACTTAGTCAAAAATAAACTTTGTATAGAAGTTTTTGCATCTCATGTATGATCCATTGAACAAAGCATCAATAAATATAAGTTGATCTTAGTCTCAAACAGGACTAATGGTCCTTAGACATAAACCCTCGAACTGATGGCAGAAAATACTTAAGTTCATCCCAAATCTGAGATTTACGGATTTGGACTAATCCGCGCCCTACAGGCGACGAAAAAATTAGTTTTCATATACAATCTAAGGGCAACCCCAAAATAAACAATATATACAACACGACATGAAATGATATCTATAGAGAAGAATAAAGTTGTTATCGTGTTGCAATAATGTAATTAACGGCAGGGGCTTGCGCCTGTAGGAAAAAACGTCCCCACAATAAAAAAAATGCCTCTCACAAACGAGAGGGAATCTGGTAAGTCTGCTAAAACAGTTGCATTCATCCAAACCTCCGATAAACGGTGCAATAAATCAACTTGGTATCTTTGCAGAGGTGGATGGATATGTTCCATATAGTATCTGCCCCAAAATTCAGGTAAGACGTTCAAACCCAGTTCGTCTCTATTTTCAGCGGTAAACAGATTCTGGCACGCCCGGTAAGACATTTTTCTCTTTCCACTCCACACTTCGTGTGTCGTGTTTCACGAACGAAATCACGGTTCACTATGTTTATGTTGCTCTTGAATGTTTGGGATACTAAAACCGGTGCTTCACCTCTATGCAGATTTCAATGGCATTCTCCATCAAGAAGTGCGATTGTGCCACCAACTGCTACTCAAGCACCACCCCACACGGCATTGTCATAGCTGGTCAAAATATGACCCCTCTGCTCTGCATACCCACTGCTTAGGTAATGCAGACACTTAACGGCCTTCAGTTCGGGACGATACCTGCGTTCCCTACATACAGTGCTATAAGTCAGAAGAAGTCGGTCTTTGATCGGCTCGCTACTGCTCCAAACTCTGATGATAAGCCAGAAGGCTCCACTTTCAAAAGATTGGGAGCAAGCTCTGTTGGTCCCTATAAAAATACCACGATTCCAAGGAAGGTCGTCTTTAAACATTTATCCTTTGGAGTGTCAGCTACTACCACGGAGGCTCCTAAGAATGCCTCCCCACCGAGACAGTCTGTTTTCCATAGGCCGGCTCCTCAAGTCTATGCTGCTACTCCATCCAGACAATCGGTCTTCAAACGATTGTCACCTGCCAAAGGATAAGACCAACAGAGGGGACAGATACAAGAGGCTTCCAAGGCCGAAGAGGCCCCTGCTTCTAGAAATGCTCGGCGGCGTCGATACTGGCGCCGAATAAAGTAGGCTGGGGGAAGTTCGCCATCTGGACTAACCCCGCCAACTCCAATGATCTAGGCTGATGTTCCAACTGGGAACAGCTTCAAGGCACTGAAAATGGTGAAGCACAACTCTCCGACTGCTACACTAAAGAAAACTACACCTCTCACCGAGACGTATGATGAGCCAAAAGTGGTTCGATCGGTGATACAACTTTTCTTGACCATCTTAAAGTCTGGAAAGAAGTACAAGGGTCAGTAATCAATAAGGATTACTCTCCCAGATCCAAGAAACTGAAAAGTCATGATAAACACTCTTTCCATCAACCCAAGGAGGCTCCTACTATGATAGTTCCTTCGAAACCGGCCTCTTACAAAAGAGAGAGGTCGGAGAAGATTCAAAGGCCTAAGGAAAACTCCGAAGGTCAATCCAACAGAGGCATAGTAGTTCATACAGTTTATATATTAAACTCCAAAAAGGTTAAAAGCAAGGCTTTCGTCGCTCACAGACCAATCACACGGTCTGTAACAAAAGATCAACAAAAGCTGCAAGAGTTAATGACTCAAGTGGCAGAAATTATGAGTCCTCCGCCCGGTGCAAATTTGGACTGCGCTTCCGAGAAAAAAGCGGAGCAGGAATCTGATAGTGAATATCTGAAATGCATGCTCTAGAAGAAGGACGAAAAGGCTGCGGAAATGGAGGCCGGAATAGATAAAATGGCCCACTTATTCCAAAGTATGATCGGGATGATAGCTCACCCCGAACCACCAGCAGATGAACCGCCGGTGGTCATCATTGAAGATAAAGGAGAGACTTCCAATCCCCTCCAAGTCTCATCAGCGGCAAAGGAGGAAGTAATCTCTAAATTACAGCAGAACGAATATATCGCCCAACAGCTCAAAACTCACCTAGCAAGTGAAACTAACGGCAAGTTGATAAAGACTAGACGACCTTACCCGGCGTGTTACGATCAAATACAGTACCCGCCAGGATATACAATCCCGAAGTTCCCCATATATAAAGAAACAGGAAATCCGAAGCAGCACATCACCCAGTTTCGGCCCAAGTGCGACATACTAGGAGTAACGATATACTGCTCCTTCGACAATTCGTTAGCAGTCTAGTAGACATGGCTTTCGAATGGTACTCGAAAATTCCTAACGACTCAATCAAAACCTTTGATGAGATGGAGCTCCTCTTTTGCCAGAGATTCTCTAGTGCGAGCGAGCGCACTACCATGACCGCCTTGGTCAACGAGAGGCCCAGATCGAATGAGATATGGGTTCAGTACGCAATGAGATGGAGAAATCTTTGGTCTAAGTGCAAACAAAGAATCGCTGAAGCTCCGTCCATAAATATGTTCATGAGCACTCTCGAAAAAAAGGCGCAAGCATTTTCATATCTGGCCTTTCTCAGCCCAGCAACTTTTCAATAACTCATCGATAAGTTGGCTCAGCTGGTTGCGATGAACTAAGTTCCTCCCTCTTCCAATGGAGATTCGCGAAACTTCAAGGGTAAGGATAAGGCAGCGTTTGTCTCTAATACGCAACAACAACTGAACGGTCCTAAAGTGTCTGGTTGTCAAATAACAATCGCATGGGACCCACTCTTGAAGAAAGGATGGGACGAGAATATTCGTTCCCTCAAGATAAAACAAGAAAGTTATTCGACCTTGCAATGAAGAATGGCTTTCTGACTTTGCCCGAGCGACGGCGACGGGCCCAAGCCAATAACGTCAACAATCCAACTTATTGCCCATATCATCGGGTGGTAAGTCATCCGACTGAAACTTGTTACGTCTTCAAGAACTGGGTCGAGGATCGGTATAAACACGACAAGTTCATACTCTCCGATAAATGGAAGGTGAACCCTCCTCAGAAGCATATCTCTAAAGAAACCAATGCACAGGGGGCATCTTGCTCGTTTGTCGAAGAAACCCCATAGGAGGTGATGTTGTCTCCCAAAACGAAGAGAATGTTAAAAGATCTCCAAGCATGTCTTGCGATCATGTGGAAAAGCCCGCTTGAACCGGAAATTATATAAGGGATGTTGAAGCGACGTCCAACTCCGAAGGCTATTGATAAAAGGAAAAGCCCCAAAGTCAAGTAGTCTCCCAAGAAGAAAAATAAGAAGAAAGCGAAGAAGCATGTACAGCCAGTCGAGCATGTCAACAGTCGTACAAATATCCAAAAGTATATTGATGCGCTAGAAGATTATAATCAGAAAGCGCGTTCACCTGTTACTCTTGAGGAGTTTATCAAACACATTCTCGAAAATAGTAGAGGATGAGAATGATGACTCGGAGGAAGAAACAGAAGACCGTGTGGAAAGATGTCACATGGTCTCCCACTCCTCCATCTATGATGATGAGGTCCCAACCACGCCTGAAAGTGATTCAGACGAACAGGGGGCAGAATCAATGCCTGAAGCTCTGAGTTCGCCACGACATGACCCGATTGACAAGCTCCTATATGTAGCCTTTCAAAGTAGCGGGGAAAATCAAAGGTGTGAGCTGGATATCTATGAAAAAGCCAGACAACGACGTTTAAAAAAGCAAGCCGCGGAAGAGATGAGTTATGTAACTTCCCAACTAAAGAAGAACGAACAATCGAAGCAGAAGATACAGCTGAAGAAAGACAAGGCCGAGAAACACTTCGCTAAGGCCTTATCCAAAGGGATTAAGCTGTCGTCCCTAAAGATGTATACCTCAGGGGTTGTAGATTTCGAAGGTGGAGAAGAGCATCCAAAATATTGCCTCTATCATCGGAGGGTCTGCCACCCTATTGACGAGTGTAAAGCGTTCTGGAAATGGTGGCGAAAGTACATTCTCCATAACAGGCATCTAAAAAGAGAGAAGTAGGCGGCCAAGGCTCGCCCACCCCAACATGATGGTCCCAAGGCAAATGGCCAAGTAAGGACGATCACCGAAAGTTGTTATATGACCAAGGCTAAGACTTCAGAAGGAGAAAGTTCGGTAGTGCCGACTTTCGGAAGTGATTCAGAAGATGAATCTCCCGTCGATCTCCTCTATGTAAGCTTCTTAACGGGAGATGAAGAAAAGGCAAAGAACTGCAGCAACATTCATCTGTGGAACCGCACTCTCCTTGAGTAGAAGCTTGGGCCCATAAATAATGATCCAAAGAATCAAGAAAAGGGTAAAGGTAAAATGCCCGAAGAGATCGCCCTTGATGAAGAAGTGGCCAAAGAACTCACCGCCAAGGATCTCCCCAAGAAAAATAAGGTGGACTACAATGTGTTAGCCTATCTAAAGAAGTTACCTTCACACTTGAGCATATACGATGCTCTGCTGTTGTCAAAAGAACTGCGGGAGTCTTTAATTAAATCTCTTGAAGAACCGGACCTTTTCCAAGCGCACTTTGCCAAAGAAGAGATGAAGGATAAAATGGCGGAGATATACACGGCCGACATCACCTTCAGCGAAGAAGATCTTCTCCTGGGGACATTCGAGCATAATCGACCGCTCTACATCACCAGATACTGCGATGATCAGAAGATAAATAAAATCCTCATCGACAACGGTTCTTCGGTCAACCTGCTAAATGTTAAGATGCTCAAGCAGCTGTCCATGGATGTACGATACCTCGGCCAAGAGAAAATCACCATCTCCGGATTCAGCTCCCAGTCTTCAATAATGTTAGGGTCCATAATGTTGACGCTTCGCTTTGGACAACTCGTCACAGACGTTAAATTTTACGTCATTGAAGGCAAGACCTGCTATAGAGCTTTACTGGGTCAACCTTAGTTACACCTATTTTATCTTGGGAGACAGATTTGTTGTAACTCGTTGCAGTATAGGGTGCACATATTGTCTTAAGAATAGAGTGATTCTTGACTCAGGCAATCAAGTTTTGTCTCTCCACCATCTTATCTCCAAGCCAAATAATCATATATATATATATATATATATATATATATATATACACAACAAAGAAGATTGAAAAAAAAAGACAGAAAGAGCAAAAAACCAACCAAAAAGGATCAAACACAATCGAGTAATGTAAATCGTCCTCCATAAATGTTTTGCTATGCTTCTTAACCTTAAATGATTCTATTCATATAGCATCGGTGTCCAGTTAATTATACTATCCTTCACTCTCTTATTGACTTATATCACCCTCCAATAGTTTTGCAAAATTTAGTTTAAAATAGGATCAAACACAATCGAGCACCGCAAATCCTCCTCCATAAATGATTTGTTATGCTTCTTAACCTTAAACGATTTCGTTCATTTAGCATCCGTGTCCAATTAATTATACTCTTCCTCACTCTCTTATCGACTTATATCACCTTCCAATAGTTTAGTTTAATGATGAGTCCACGCAAATTTATGCATTCTAAATTACATAGAAAAATAAGTTGCTTTGAATCCACTAACCTCAAACTCAAACGTGGCCACGGTTTAAAATTTAGTTTAAAGAATTTTGCATTTCAATAAATTTGTACATTTTGCAAATTTATTTTTATCTGGATAATTTTGCAAAATTTGTAACAGAGGTTCTCTATTTAGTTGAGAGATTAGGGTTTTTTCAAGGTTGATGGAGAGTTATAATATCGGCCATGGTCGATCTCTATCGCTTGAGGTCGATCTCATATATCGATTTATTGTTCTATCGTCGTCGTCATCTCCATCATCTGCGTTCTTCGCATTTGTTAACCGGTTAATCATCGTCGTCACGCTGCCAGAAAACAATTCATTGTTCATCGAATTATTGATTGTTTAATGCCCTGTGATCACAACCTAAAGCTTATAGATCTGAGGCCAATCCTCTCTTGTCAAATCTTTTTTTTGAAAATGAAGAAGATTGGATATATATATATATATGCTCGGTTGAATCCATCAATATGAGTTCTAACTTTATGCGTGGCCATCAACAGCAAGAGGCACAAGATTAAGGTACAAACATAAAGGCTTGGCTTGTCTCTTGGGATAATCAGAAAGAAAATTGGGTAAATTTATTTGGGTACAAGTATTTAATTTTGGAAACTTTTGGGATCTAAATCTAAATTATTTGATTTTCAATTTTCTAGAAAATAATCTGGATCCTTTGCTTAGAGTTGTCTAGTTGATTTATATTTGCTATACAACTCAATATTAACACTACTTAATTCTTTAAATTTTGAAATTCTATTGTGAATGTTTAGTCTTGGAATATATATTATTTATTAATCAAGATTATTTATTTCGGATCTCGTATGTGTGAGTTTGCATCTGAGATTTGTTTGCTTCTTTTCCAGTTTGCATCTGAGACTTTCCAAAGCGTTAAGCAAATTTTTTTGTGTCCTCAGGGAGTGCATTTAGAGTGACTCTGCATTTTATTCACAACATCTGTATGTTTCATTTTGAAATCCGACAGTAGATAGTTTTGTGATAAATAAATTATATAAAACTGCAGCTAATATTTACATGCGAACTAAAGATTTAAAGCAGGAGATCAAAGTTGATAAAAGTGTGTCTAGAAAGTTAGATAAACTAACACTCAATGTTTAGATCCATATTATATTTTTGGAAATTTGTGTCAAAGACCTGGTTTAGAAATTCAGATAGTGTTCATATTAAAGACTTGACCCATTTCATGTACCGAATGATCCATACTATTATTCTTGAGAGATAGTACAGCTTACACCCAAAGGAGTTTGACCGGAGCTTCAACTGCGATTCCTATAATCAGAGAGAGTAGATCGATTTGACCCAGTTACTATGCATGTCAAAATTTTGTGACCTTCCATCATTCACCAGATGGTGAATCTTTTGAAGCTGGGGAGAATGTTGTGGGGCCACCATTTGCATTTTAATAAGTTTATACTTTTATGCAATTTTATTTTTATTTGGATATTTATACAAAATTTGTAATAGAGTCTCTCTGTTTAATTGAGAGATTGGGGTTTTTTCTGGGTTGATGAATGTTTAATAAAATTTGACGTTGAAATATTGTGGGATTGTTGATTTATGTGCGGAGAGTTATAATATCGGCCACGGTCGATCTCTACTCTTTGGCTGCTGTCGAATCTTGATCAGTTGAGGTCGATCTCATATATCGATTTATTGTTCAATCGTCATCATCTCCATCATTTGTGTTCTTCGCATTCATATTAACCTAGCCGTTAATCATTACCGTCATGTTGCCAAAAAACAAATCATTGTTCATCGAATTATTGATTGTTTGGAGCCCAAACGTTTAGATCTACGTCAAGCTGTGATCACAACATAAGGCTTTAAATTGTGAATGTTTAGTCTTGGAATTTATATTATTTATTAATCACGATTATTTATTTCGGATATAGCATGTGTGAGTTTGCATATGAGATTTGCTTTGTTTTCCATTTTGCATCCCCACACACACATATTTAGCAGCCGTATCGTTCCCAAAACGTATGTTTTAATTACCTTTTATTTTATTTTATTTTTTATGTTTGGCCTGCAAGGATCAGCCATTATATATACACAAGCAAGCATGTAACCTCTTCATCATCCTAAGCAAGCAACACAGCATCCATCAACATCAATGGAGCTAATTAGCAATGGAACAGGATCCATTGATACCATGCTTGAAGCCCAATCTCAAATCTTCCATCATGTCATGGGCATGATGGGACCCATCTCCCTCAAATGCGCCCTCGAGCTCGAGATCTTCGACGTCATCCATGCCCATGGCCGTCCCATGACCGTCACCGATCTCCTCTCCAAACTCCCCAGCGTCGTCCCTCCATCCAAAGCCCCTCTCCTCCGCCGCATCATGCGCCTCTTGGCCCAAATGGGCTACTTCAAAATCATTATCAACACCAACAGCAATAAAGAACACGAGGGTATTATGAACTACAGGAAAAATTGATTTATTTTTGAACCCAAAATGTGAATTGAATTTCTTTTAAGACCAGACCTTCATTTGTATATGTATTTGTACATGTAGTCCCCACCTGATGACCACGCTGGGCCCTCGAATGAGCGAGTGGTTGCAGTCTGATCAAGCAAATGGTAGCGCCGTGGAGTTTGCGTACGGCAAGCCGATATGGGCCGTAGCCGGCGAAAACGTAGAGATTAACTTGATGATCAATCAAATGATGGCGGGGAACGCGTCGTTAGTGGTGAGAGCTGTGATTGAGAAATGCAAAGTGGTTTTTGAGGGGTTGGGGTCGGTTGTGGACGTTGGTGGCGGAACTGGGACCGCGGCTCGAGCGATCAAGGCAGCGTTTCCAGGGTTGCAGAAGTGTGTATTTTATGATCTGCCACATGTGATCGGCGAGGCGCCTCAGAATCAGGGTGTAGAGGGGATCCAAGGAGATATGTTTCAGTATGTGCCCAAGGCGGATGCGGTTTTCCTCAGAGTGAGTCGACCTTTTTCTTTTCATTTATTTTTGGTGCATGTTGTTTCACGAGATGTCCAAAAATCATGCCGCGTTTCATTAAACTACTGAAAACATTATGAACTAATAAGAAATTATATATCAAGATGTTAAACCGATCAACATCAACTAAATTTGTAAAATATTGTTATAAGAGTTTCTTTCTAAGAGAACGGGTACCCTTAATATGAGTATTTTTGGTACTAACTTTTAATTTAAATAACTGCTCTACCAAACTATAGCATAGTTCTGTTATATGCAGCTAATTAGCCTACTGTATGATTATAAATTTTAGTTTAGATTTATTTCAGTTTGACATTTAATGGAGATTTTGAAATTAAATTTACCAAGTTTAGAAAAATCACTTTCCTGGATATGGAAATATTTTACTCGATAACATTTAGAAATCTAGATTTCATTTTGTAAATTATATCCATTTTACAGGCCATATTGCATGATTGGGATGACGAAAGTTGTGTGAAGATACTACAAAAGTGTAGAGAGGCAATTCCTGAGAAAGTAGGAAAGGTGATTATAGTTGATATAGTGGTGAAAGGCAGATAAGATAATTCTAGAGAAATAGAAACGCAACTATTTTGTGACATTGGGATGATGATGGGTATGAAAGGGAAAGAGCGGGAGGAGCATGAGTGGAATAAATTGTTTACGGAGGCAGGTTTCACTCGCTATAAAATTTACCCTCTGGGTTTGCGCTCTTTGATAGAGGTTTTTCCTTGAAGTGTGGTTGCATTTGTTAAATGATCAACCATTGAGCGAGGGGTGGTGTGATAATCTAATGTATTTCCTTTTATCGTCCTCAATTGAATAATGAATGAAGTTGTACTCATATTGTGGACATCTATTATTGAAAATTGTAAGTATCGTCTAAAACTCTCAGACTTTTACCGGGCTAATTTTATTGACTCTCAGATCACTCAAAATCTTTCTCAATTACCAGATCTTTCATCCAGCACATCAGACAATAAAACCCATGTCTACTCCTTCTTAACAAATATCTTCATCCTTCATCTTCCGCAACCCTGGGCATTCCTCTCTAACTCCATTCTTCTTTCCATTTAAAAAATACCACTTAAAAAAGTCTTTATTACTTTCTTTTGTCTTTAATCTTCTTTTTTTGGCACTTGCCCGTAAGCCCTAACCACACATCACACACTGCACACTCACGCACCCAGGGCATCCACAAATTTGCCCAGAAAGTGTTAATTTGTTGCCACTTTTTCTCTTGGGGTTTCTTGCTAGAGTAGTTATATGTGCCCTTACACATACCATTCTTGTAATATTTGTTGAATATTAATATGATTTTATAGCTGCACTAATATTAATATTTGTTCAATACCATTCTTATAATATTTGTTGAATATTAATATGTTCAGGGCTCGCAGTCCCGTTATACATTAGGAATGCAGGGATGATGTATCCCATTATATAGGGTACATTGTTATACTCATTCAGATATGGTTTATTTGCGATGGAAGTTGCCGCTTTCTGGTTCAGCTGCTTCATCAACTCAGCGATAAATTTCTGCAAAGCAGCAACATCCATACTACCGACGGACGAAGGCCCTACAGACGAAGTCGAAGGAGTGGAAGCAGGGACCGGAGCTGCTGGAGTGTTTGCCATTACAAGTGCTGCCACTGGCTTAGGGTTTTCTTGCAGATGACTTGGCTCTCTCAAAGGAGGGAGAGTTTTCTCGACCGGCATCTGCGTGGTTTATAGGACCGGAGGTGGCTACTCTCTCCTCGACGCATTGGTCACCGAATTCGGTCACTATCACAATATGGGGTTGCCCCTACAGCTACAGGAATCCGTAGGGGCAACTTTTTATTGCCCCTACGGATTAATCCGTACGTCTCCATGATTGTACCTACGGTGCCCTACGTTTTAATTTAAAAATATTAAATCGTAGTTTGTTGTTTGGCCCTACGGAGCCGCAAACAAATGACTTACGGTTAAATCCGTAGAGGCATATATATGGGTATTTAATAAAAAAAAGGCACAGAAAAGTCCTCGTCGTTCCCAAAATTCTCTCTCCCACTCTCTCCCGCGTCTCGATCGATCGTTCCCGCGCCTCGATTTTTCGTCTCGTCGCCACCGCCCTCCGCCCGCGGCCCACCACCGCCCTCGATCGTTCTCAAAACTTCCTCGTCGACTTCCTCGTCGCCACCGCACCCGACTCGTCGCCGATTGCGTCGTCGACCACCGGTCTCCTCCGTCGTCTCCTCCACCGTCCGCTACAGGTTAGTAAATCTTCAATTACTTATAATTTTGATGATGTTAGGGCTAGGGTTCTTGGTTCTGCAGGCTTCGGGTAGGGGTGAGGGTTAGGTTTAGGCATCGGGTTCAGTTTAGGTTAGGGTTAGGGTTAGGGTTCGGTTGGGGTTGGGGTTGGGGTTGGGGTTGGGGTTAGGGTTAGGGTTGGGGTTGGGGTTAGGGTTAGGGTTATCCGGATTGTTATCGGGGTTAGGGTTGGGGTTGGGGTTGGGGTTGGGGTTGGGGTTAGGGTTAGGGTTCGGTTAGGGTTGGGGTTGGGGTTGGGGTTAGGGTTCGGTTGGGGTTGGGGCTAGGGTTATGGCTAGGGTTAATTAGTTGGGTTTAGGGTTAGGGTGTTGATTAGGGTTCGGTTGGGGTTAGGGCTAGGATTAGGCTGTTGATTAGGGTTAATTAGGTTAATTTGGGTAAATTGGATTAAGTTTGGGTTGATTGGGGTTAATTAGGTTAATTTGGGTTATTTAGGGTTAGGGTTTAGGGTGCACTGGTTTATTGTAGTAGGATACTCGATGATAACGTAAACGTACAATTTTACCGTAAACGCAAGAAAATTTTACCCTAAACTTGAAATTTCGAACCCTTCATAACGAAACGTAAATATAAAACCTATTCATGTTAAATGTTCAAGTTAAAACCAATATATGATACTCGATGATAATATGAAACTTTCATATTCTCATGGATACTCATATATGAAACTCAAAGCGCCACTTAGTCCTCGTCTATCGGTTAACATACGTTCGATATTCGTCGTGACATAGAACTATACGAAGGTTGTTAAATATCGGACGGTATAGCTCGGTACTAAGAACCGCCGTGTAGTCTATATGACGAGAAGATTCAATCGTATGATAACCGATAGATTTTTCCTGTGTGGACAAGTTAGGAATGTTTAAAGTAAACACTTGCATTCACTTGTGTTTTCATCCGTTTCGAGATATTTCGTCGGTACTTTTCCGCTAGTTCTCCGTGTACAAAGATAGATTAGATGTTCATTTCAACGCTGTTTCACAGCTTTGAAATGATTATCTATTCTATTACAGTGTACTCGGAGAACAACGAGGATGTGCTGCCGAAATTTACTCGAAACGGTTGAAAGCACAAGTGAATGGGTGTCTTCTCTATACATTCTTAATGGGATAGAAGCCTTACCCCCGACAGCCGAAACACACACATACAACACGAATACACAACAAACGCATCATTAGAGAGTGATTCAAGATGTTCAAGTTAAAACCAATATATGATACTCGATGATAATATGAAACTTTCATATTCTCATCGATACTCATATATGAAACTCAAAGCATCACTTAGTCCCCGTCTATCGGTTAACATACGTTCGATATTCGTCGTGACATAGAACTATACGAAGGTTGTTAAATATCAGACGGTATAGCTCGATACTAACAACCGTCGTGTAGTCTATATGACGAGAAGATTCAATCGTATGATAACCGATAGATTCGTCCCATGTGGACAAATTAGGAATGTATAAAGCAAACACCTGCATTCACTTGTGTTTTCATCCGTTTCGAGATATTTCGTCGTTACTTTTCCACTGGTTCTCCGTGTACAAAGATAGATTAGATGTTCATTTCAACGTTGTTTCACAGTTTTGAAATGATTATCTATTCTATTACAGTGTACTCAGAGAACAGTGGGGAGGTGCTGCCGAAATTTACTCGAAACGGTTGAAAGCATAAGCGAATGGGTGTCTTCTCTATACATTCTTAATGGGATAGAAGCCTTACCCCCGACAACCGAAACACACACATACAACACGAATACATAACAA
Source organism: Agapanthus africanus (assembly GCA_030015575.1). Lineage (NCBI taxonomy): Eukaryota > Viridiplantae > Streptophyta > Magnoliopsida > Asparagales > Amaryllidaceae > Agapanthus > Agapanthus africanus. The sequence goes on from JASDDO010000026.1 coordinate 139,449,413, forward strand.
ACGCATACACAGCACATACACACTAACAACCCTACACTTAAGCGAAATTATAAATTGAAACACACATATAGAGAATACAACTCATACATGGGTATCCTCAAATCTAACTTTGATTATCGATAATTTATTCTTTTCAACGACAAACGCACACACAAAGCATATACACGGATTTTCTCCTTTGTCAGTAACCATCCCGTTCTTAGATTTCTCAATATAGTCATCATAACCTACAATATATATGTTATACAGTCTAACATGACCCATGAGTACGTCAGAGTTAAGGACTGGATGTATGTGGACTGGCAACGTATGCAACCTAAGTTTGTCGCGGGAGTTGCTGCTTTTATTGAATTTGCACGCGCACATAATAAGATCGTGATAGAAAAGATTCTCTGCTCGTGCGATAGATGTGGGAATAAGTACTGACAGAAGGTAGAATTTGCAGAGCTTCATATCGTTAAACATGGTTTTACTAGAGTTTATACAAGTTGGCTATATCACGGGGAAGGAGAAGAACACAATAATGCGACAGAAGAAGAAGGAGTAGACGATAATGCTGCAGAAGAAGAAGAAGAAGACGGTAATGCGGCAGAAGAAGAAGACGGTAATTTGTTTCCATCAGAAGAAATGGAGGATATGGTAGAGCTGCCCTAGGTGAATCTATTCATACCGAAGATGACATTCCTTCTGGACAAGGACTGCGTGCGGATAAGTATGAAAATTTCATGAATGATGCTAGAAAACCAATTTATGAGAATGCAAAGCATTCCATCCTCTCATGGTTCGTCCAACTTTTCCAGATTAAGTGTCTAAATGGATGGAGCAACAAGTCATTCACAATGCTTCTTTTGTTCTTGAAAGATTCTATGCCCCCGGGAAATAACGTGCCCGACAGCTGGTACGGAGCCCAGAAGATGATGTCTGATTTGGGTCTGAAGTGTGAGAAGATTCAAGCATGTTCTAAAAATTGCATGTTGTACCGGAAAGAGAATTCAGATTTAAAAGAGTGTCCAACATGCGGAGAGGCCAGGTATAAGCCGAAAGATTCTGATAAGAAGCCCGATATACCTGTCAAGATAACACGATACTTTTCCATAACACAGAGGCTGCAGAGGCTATTCAGGTGTAAGAAAACAGCCGAGGCAATGATTTGGTATCACCGTGCTCCTCCAAGTGAAGATGGAAAAATGAGTCATCCAAGAGATTCACCGGCATGGAAGGATTTCGATAGGAGGCACGCAATATTCAGTAGCGATCCTCGCAATGTCAGGCTCGGACTGGCTAGTGGCTTCTGCCCATTCAACTATATGGCTGGAAGCCACAGCACATGGCCCGTTGTAATGATAGTTTATAATTTGTCGCCTTGGTTGATTATGGACCAATCATACTTTATGATACCTTTTCTTATCGACAGACCAAACTCACCAGGAAACAATATCGACGTCTATCTCCGACCTTTGATCGAGAAGTTAAAATTTTTATTCATTGATGGTGTAGAGACTTACGATGCAAACACAAATACAACCTTCATACTGTGTGCGGCTTTAATGTGGACAATTAATGACTTTCCTACGTATGGAATGCTATCAGGTTGGTCCGTACATGGTCACAAAGTATGTCCTCATTGCCATCAACATACAACATCGAAATTCTTGAATTTTAGCAGGAAGGTTTGTTATTGCGGCCATTGATGTTTCCTGCCTCTAGACCACCCCTACAGGTTAGACGCTGTTCACTTTGATGGTCATCAGGAGCTTCTTGGACCTCCAGCCCCATTGTCCGGAGAAGACATGATTGCTCAGTGGGATGGTTACGATAATGTGACCTTCGGGATGGATCCGACAAAACATGTCAAACCACTATTTTGGAACAAGTTAAGCATTTTCTTCGAGCTTCCGTACTGGTCAACAAATTTAGTGCGTCATTGTCTGGACGTCATGCACATAGAGAAGGGAGTATCCGAGCACGTACTCAACTTGGTTCTTTGTAAAGACGGGAATCGAAAGACAAGCTCAATACTCGGATGGATCTACAGGACTAGGAAATTAGAAGTGAATTGCATCCTAAACCGGTAGCGGGTAAACCAGACAAGTTTTTACTTTCCAATACCGCTTATCATATGTCACAACCGGAGAAAAAAAGATTCATGCAGGTGTTGCATGATTTGAAAGTTCCCACAGGTTTCTCAGGTTCATTCAGCAAGAACATAAAAATTGTGAAAGGCAAGATCGATGGGCTGAAAAGTCATGATCACCATATTATCCTGGAGCATCTTCTCCCATTAGCCATCAGGACTTCCCTTCCCGAATCGGTTGGTCTAGTAATCAATGAACTATGTAGTTTTTTCAAAGAGTTATGCGCTAAAACACTGGATGTTGTGACGCAGGAGAAACTAGAAAATTCTATTGCGTTAATACTTTGCAAGTTTGAGCGTATTTTCCCACCGTCATTCTTCGATATCATAATACATCTGACGGTTCATCTTGCAACTGAGGCTAAGTTAGCCGGACCGGTACAATATCTATGGATGTATCCCGTCGAGAGGTACGTGGAATTTTTCGTTTCGCGTAATTTTTAAAATTATTGTTGTCCTATATGCCCGTATTTATTTATTCAACATATTTTCTTTAGGTATCTCTACACTCTTAAAAAGTATATACGCAATAGAAATCGACCAGAGGGTTCTATCATGCAAGTCTAGATGAAGCAACCACATTTTGTTCCCGCTATCTGGACGAGAACATTGAGACGAGACTTAACCGGCCTCGAAGAATTCAAGACGGGCCATATGGTAAAGCCGATTATAAGAGGGTAGACACTATGTTTATCAACAAGATATACCGGTTTATCTTGCTCAACAGCGCATGTCTTGAAAAAATTAGAGAGTAAGTTTTTTTGGATTAATTGTTATATTTGTGTTTGTATGTGTATGAAATGATACAATATTAATGTCATAATTTATTGTCGAGAACAGAATTCATTTTAACGAGGTACGTGAGGGGCATCCTGATTGGAATGATGAACGACTGGAAAAATATTATCAGGATAATTTTTGCGATTGGGTTGCAGATCATGTAAGTTATTCGAATAACATGTTATTGCTATCAGTTTTAATCCAAACTTATATCGTTATGTATTTGTCATAAAATTTGTTTTGTTAGATCCACGATCCAAACTTGTCTGCATCATTAGAAAGTGATTCAAGATGTTTAGCTCAGTTTCCTAGTATGGAGGTTGCATATTATAAAGGATCCGGTGTCCTTAGATACAAATTCGAAGTTAAGGACATAAAAATATCTAGAACCACTCAGAAAGTGGGATTGCGACGGTAGGATCGGATGGTGTGATTTATTATGGATACTTAAATTGTATACTTGGCATCCAATATCCCGGACGATCAGAACCCTTTTATATATTTCAGTGTACTTGGTACGATACACGAACCGATACAGATAAGTGGAGAAGCAATCTCGGGACTTGGAAAGATGAATATGGATTGACCAGTGTGAACACACTTAGATTTTATGGTCAGGAAGATCCGTTTATCTTTCCGAACCAAGCGTTCCAAGTATACTACTCACGGTGTTTGAAGCATCCGGAATGGAGTGTCGTATGCCGTTAGAAACCCAGGGATGTCTACGATGTCCCAGAATTCGAGAACAACGATGAAGATGAAGAAGAGAAAAGACTTAGAGTGCTCCGGCCGTCTGTTTCGAAAGACGGGTATCTTCGGCTGATCATGAAGTTACGTGGGTTAGAAATGATATCGATGATGAAATCCAAGTAGATATGTCTAATGCGCCCACGAAACGAAAAAGGTTATCAGTAATGTTATATTATTACTTCACATTTTACGATCTATACAAATATAGTCAATGCTTGTAATGATTGTCTAATGCGTCCACGAACCGTTTTATCTAGATTTGATGACGATGACGGGAGCAGCGAGGGGCGGCAGGAGCTCCAACCACGGCACCGGCAGAGGCAGAGGCAGAGGCAGAGCGGTTCTGCCGTCCGGAGAGCTACGTAGGGAGCTTCAGAGGGCCGGTCTTGCACCCCGATCGGAGACCCCTTCTGATGCTTCCTTCCGTGTGGACTTTGCCACACATCCAGGTATATTGCACGCATATTCATTTTGAATGTAATATTATAGATATGCATGCATGTTCATGTCAAAATTACTTACATTATCAATGTTTAATTGTCTAGCTGTTGGTGATGCGTCCACATCAGGGACAGAGGCCACTGCCTTCACATCTCCGGCAGAGCCCACCACCGCACCTGCGGGTATGTTTATATATCTTATAGTGTATACATGTTGATTTAAAATGTTATATTATTGATATACACATTCTTTTTGCAATTACTTATATAGTCAATATTTGATTGTCTAATTATAGGTGGTGCGTCCTCGTCTGGTGCAGGGGCCACTCCCGTCACTTCCATACCTTCCGCTCAATCTGCAGATTTGTATGAATAAATATAAAATATTTATTCATTTTACATATCCTTTAAGAATAAACATGAACTTCATGTAATTTTATCGATGTTTATTTTCTAGTTGGAGATGCGTCCACGTCCGGGTCACCGGTTGTTCCTCACTGGAGGAACTATCGTCCCGCTCGTGCTGCTGCCCGGGTCCAGGCCCATGCTTCTATCGCTGGAGGTATATATCACACTTCAATATTCGTTAAACATTGATTTCTTAATACCACTTTGTCTTAATATTGATTGTCTTGATATTTCTTGTAGACGCGAGGCCTCCCCATCCCGAGAGGGGGACTCGAGGCCCGAATCAGCCCCACAGGATGAGGCCCGACAGAGCTAGGGGGAGGAAGCATTCCCCCTGTTTTTTACCCCTGATTATCGCTATACCGGCGATTATGCCGAGAGGTTCGGCCGGTATATGGGGGATGAGAGCCGCCTCGTGAAGAACTATTCACTTCACGTTGAGTGGGGCGACCAGCACCGACGCTCATTTGCCCTCTTCTGGGATCAGGCTCGGGTATTAATATATATTTTCATTTGATTTATCCAATATATTTATTATTAACACTTGCAATTTAATAACATTGTTTTTTTTGTATTTTCAGTTGAATTACGATTTTGAGCCTGACCCGACCCTGATCACCCTGGGAGGGTGCTCGATCTTCACGCTCTGTACTATGGCGTGATGAGGAACATGCAATCAAAGGTCCGATACAATAGGAATAAGCTGAAGATTGACTGCTGTTGGGAATTCACCCGCACGCGCAAACGCGTATGTTTTGAAATATGAGATATGTTTTTAAGAAAACGGATTGCGCACGCGAGATCGTTCTCGTTTTAAAATTTATAACCGCAAGTGCACGGCGCGTTGTAGCGAGCCGGCAAGTACGGGTCGATCCGCAGGGAATTGTGATTAGGTATTGTGATTTAAGGTTCAACAAATTAATGAATGGTTGGTTTTGTCACAAAAATATAAAAAGAATACAAAAATACGGAAAACAAAGAAAGAAGGCAAATAAGTTAAGGAAGAAATTGGCCATGGCTTTGGCTTGGAAGGTCGAATCGCGACGTTTACCTCTACACTCCCTTGATCATGAGTTGTCCGGCCTTACCTTGATCCCGGCATGAAGCACGACTTGTCCACGCGGTTGCGGAGCATAAACCGTCAAATTTCGATATTCGCCGCAAAGCACGAAACGAGTCCGTTTTGATCACTTACCGTTTGTATGTCTGAGCTTGGGGTATCAACACTAAACACAAGGGTTGGCAAGCATACCGCAACAACAAAAACACAAAGTAGTTAGTGACAGCAAATGGTTTTAGTGTTGAGTTTGCTAAGCGTTTGTGATGATATATAGTATATGAAACAAAGAGTTTGTCAAGCACCTTATCACAACATACCATATCCAAACTTAGCAAACTTAACACTAAATTGATTTTAACTTAAACATTAAAATGGGGAAAGTGAATGAATATGGTATATGAAGAGGTTACAAAGTAACCATATTTCAAAATACCATATCATATCAATACATAAGCAATATTTAAGTTAGAATCATAAATTAAGCACATGAAACATAAAGAAAAGGTGAAGGAGGTAAAGCTTTTCATCTCACTTCCTCACCATTACCACAACCAAAGAATTAGTTAAGCATGATAATAAAGCAAGTTAAGAAAAGAAAGCAAGAATAAAAGAAACAACAATTGCAATATATTAACACTTGAAGAAATGAGATACAAGAATATTGGTATCCTATTCAACCTTCTTAATGAAGCTCTCCAAAGAGGGAAGAAGAAGAAGAAGAAGAAGAAACCAATTGAACTTCACTCACCCTCAAGCCTAAACAAAAGAAAAACAAAACAAAAAGATAGAATATGTGCATATGAATGACCCTTGATCACTTGCCCACTGGTCTGCTTTTATATGCACCAAAGAAAAATAAACAAACAACAAAAATAGGATGACTAGGCAGCAAGGGAAGGCCCACTGAAATTTGGTGCACTTTGGGGCAAGGGGGCCGAGCTCACCGGTTTTTGGGGGCTTGTGCTCGGTCCAAATCTGAGGAGAAGGTCTCGGGTTGATGTGGTAGGCATATGTGCATCCTAATATCACTCTGGTGCTGTTTGTTTGGTCTAAAATAACCTGGTTTGCATGCAGAGAATTGGAGGGAACAAGATGCCATATATCAAATCAAAACTTTATGCATTTATTAGCCATGTCCCCCCATGTGCTCATGGCTTGTCCCCTACTTGCTCATGTCAGCCCCCTCCTGGGTCCAAGCTATATGCACACTTGTATGTGTTGGACCATTCTTGGGAAAAAGTGTGTACACATGCATTATTTCCAAAAGAGCTCTTGGATATTGATCAGTTTTCTGTTCTGTTTGCAGTGTCGGCTCCCAGACGTTATATCCGTGATTTTGAGTATATTTTCCAGTATTTGTTACGGATACCTGTAAATTGTAATTACTGAGCAGACACTAATTAATAGTACTGATAAATAGCAAAAATAGATAATGAATGAAAGGTATTAAAATGCAGTTTTCTGTGGTGAACAAATACCCCCAAACTTATCTTTTGCTCGTCCCGAGCAAAACAAAAATCCTAACCTCACTTTCGCAGGGAACGCGATTGCACTGAGCACGTGCAACAATCTGTTAAACCTCTAGGTGTCCCTAGTAGGAGGAGTGTTGTCTCCTGAGGGTTTTCAGCGGATTACACCCACAAAATCCAGTCAAGTTAGCGTCGCGCGGAAACTGTTGATTCTAATTGTAAGGTGAAGAATCAAAGTTAGAAGTTCTATTATCTAAGTCAGAAACGTGAAACCCTATTTTCACTCCTCACAATTTGTTTAACATAAGCTAATACGCGTCTTTACGTGATTGTGCGGGTATTGTCCATAAGTTTTAAGAACATTGATTAGGGTCATCATGTCATAATTACAGACCAGGATAAACTTCTGAAGGATCACACGAGTTTGAAGGGAGTTAAGATTTTCTCAAGTTTTATTCTCCAGTTAGGTTTCAAGTCAGAATAAATATCAATTTTAACAGAGAACCAAAGTCTTATACTTCACTCCACCCTTTCACCTGTTTTTGTTCATACACACCCTTCTTTATCGTGCAAAACGTCTCAATAAATACAAACTTTCATATTTCCGCGAAAAAAACTGTTTTAATAGAAAATTTGTCTCCGCTAAGATTATTCTCCCACAAAGAACCGTTAGGACTTTTAATTCGGAGAGAACACTTGCTTAGCTTGTTTTATCTGGCGATTGGAAACTTAGCGAGTTTTGGGTCAATGACTCCCAAACCAGATGGTTTTAGGGCATTAGGTGTGGAGACACCCCAAGGACTTAATTACCCAAGTTACCAAGTCCACAAAACAAAAGACTCATTTTATTTTAAATAATTCTGCACTCGGTGAAAACGGAGATATAGCCAGCTTTTTTTCTTTTAAATCCGAAGATGTTACATGTGGATAAGATATGTAATCACTCCAACAAGGTTCCAGATGGGTTATTTTTCAGACTTATAGTTTCAATTAAAACCTCTATAAAATTCTTCATATCTACTTCACTGTATGAACTATTCTTGATATTACATAACTTAGAACAAAGCTGTTTGATCCTAAATATGTTTATCAATTTTAAAAGTTTTTTAGACATGTCAGACTTTCATCAAATTCTCAAACACATACGACACGTGTAAAGTGTTTAAAAGACATATATCAGCTATGGTTAAACACAAAGGATGGTTATTTTTCGGGTTGTCGGTTTCATAAAAAAGATTTAGTTATTTCTAACTTATCAACCGAACCGTCAGACCTTGAATCTAAGTTCTCCCACTAGTTAACATGACAAAGATTTTATATTTTTAGGAAAAATTTTCAATTTTTATGGGTGTTTTTTTTATAATATGTATGCAATGCAGAATATATAATATACACATGATACAGCAAAATAAACGCAGTGCTTACCCCCAAACCTAAGTTTTACGATGTCCTCATCATTGCTCCCGTCTCCGGTAGCTAGACTTAGACATCAAGGTGACAATTTTATTTAAAGAAAAAGAAAAAACCTAAGACTAATTACAATATTTACAAGTTAAAAGATTGGGTTAGTCCAGAAATTAATACCAGCCATTTAAAGATTTTATCAATATAGTGCCATGGCTGGCAAAAGAATATGTAAATACAAAAGAAAAAGAAAAAGAAACGGTACAAGTTAGATGTTAGTGAAGGGCATGGGCGTGTAAAAGTAAGGATCAGAAGACGTTGAAGATGAAGATGAAGTTTTGAAAAGGAAAAAGAATTGTTGTTCGAATGAATTGAATTTTCAAGAAGTATATGTGGAGTTTCAAAGTCAGGTTCGTTCAAAAACTGGAATTCATCGGCAAAATGTTCGGCAAAAGAAAGGTTCTTAGGATGTTCCCAAATGGATCCTGACTCAAACTCACCAAGTATATCTAGTTCATCCGCAAAAATTTCCTTAAAACTTGATATGAAAGAATATTCTTCAATACTGTCTTCCTCCCTATAATCTTTCACAATCCTATTCCTATTGCTACAACTGACAATTCCCAATACGAGTTTTCCCTCATCACATTCACAAATGGGTAGGTATATGACATCTAAAAAAGTAGGTTCCCACACTAACGTTTCTTCCGAAATAATATCACTAGATGATACAAAAATTGTGGGTTCCTGATCATTGATTTCTTCAAACAATCCATTCAAACCATACCCGTCAAAATCACAAGATTCCTCCTCAAAAATTGGAATGCAAAAATGGGTCGGAGGTTTTTTCTTGTGTGTCCTGATAACACTCAGTCAATTCATTTGCATCATCATCTATGAAATCATCAAAATTCGTTTGATCATTTATCTCACTCGGGTGACTCCCTAGATGACAGATACTAACATTATTGGGTTCCAATTGACAGTGTTCGCTCCCTAGAATCCTCACAGCTAAATGTTTCACTTGTTCTTCTATTCTAGCCAAAGATTGAGCTTGAGCAAGAAATAATTACTCAGACTGTTGTATGCACAGGGCTAGCGTAGAAGCTGTTTAATTCTCGACCGCAGTCATCACTTCAATACCCTTTTCTAAAGCGGTCAACTTAGCATCCATCTCACTATCATACCCTAATGATGTGACAGTTGTTTCAGGTAAGGAAGGTTATGATGGTGGTGATGCTAGAGCAGTCAATCTGTCGATCTCTTTCTCTAAATCTTCAATCATTAGGTTTCTAATTGAAGTGGGACTAGGTTCAGGAGTGTTAGGCGGGGGACCATTAGCAAAACTCTGGGACGGTTGGGCACCCCCTAAAAAAGGATAGTTTTCATGAATGTGGGAAGAATCGTGACAGTTTGAACAAAAGAATTGGGAATGAGTATAAACAAAAGAATAAGAATCGTGAGAAATTAAAGTAAATTGTGTATCGCCCATATGAACAAGAATTCACAAATATCACAAAAATAAATAATATCACACCCCTAGCAGTCTATGGTATGCTAGTCAACTAGACCTGCTTAAGAACATGATTGTCGAAGTAAAACTGTGTCGAGAAACGGGCTCAAGATATACGGATCACGAAGCCAGGTAAATGCAAGAGAGAAGGGGAGGTTTTCCAACGCTTTCGCGAAATTCCTTAATTAGATAACCCTTTCTCTTGAACACTTTCCTAGACACCCCGTGAACGATATACCGTTATGCGGTGTTCTAAACACAGTCAACTTCTCTTAATGAGCGCGATGTCCTTAGAATCAAAGTCTAGTTGATTTTAAAATTACTGGGGGTATGCAAGAATGCAGTTTTGTGTTTTGTGGGCTACGGAGAAAAGGTGATAAAATCCTTTACCGTATCTTATTTGGTCATTTTTGCCCTTAAATCCGTATTTAAATGCAATGCGTAATCAATTAAAGAATTCAAGAATTCAATCAAATAAATCAATTCTTTTTCAATTTTTTTTAAGCGCTGCAAAAAATACGGTTAGTTCTCTTGTTCAATTGGCGCAAAATTGTGCGAGAATCCTGCAAAAGATAGAATTATTGGAACGTGTCGGATTTGAGCGAAGGTATTAGAAAATACGTACCGATATGATTTGGTTTAAGAAAACCCCTTTGAATTGATCCAAGTCATTGATTGTTCGCTTGCGCGGGTCAAACTACCCGGATCATTGGCACTATTCTTTCCTAACGTATTGAAATTGAAATTGAATCTCGCTCCGCACGATCGCTGGTCGTAATTCCGCGAAAAACCTAAAATGTCGGAAAATACGAGATTTAGTGTCAAAAGCGATATATGTGCCCCAATTCCTGCACACTCAAAACTAGAAAAATCAAACAAGACCAAAAGACTACTGATAACACACTGGAGATCACACAAAAACAAAAAATCAAAAACTCCCAAATTTGGCCGAGCTCGCCGGATATTCTCTTTATGTCGCCGGCCAAATTCCGAGCTGTTGGGATGAACTTTTGTGTGGGTTCTATAGAATAGATCAATACTCCAATGGTCTAACTTGATTTTCTTAAATTAAGCTCTGGGTGATAGCAGGTTCAGCAACAAAGAGCAAACTCAGAAAAATCGTATTGTTAGTTTTGAAAAAATTAAGTTAAAAGTTAGTTTTGTTAGTAAGAACCAAAAATAACAATACCTAATGACTACAGTTCCCCGTCAACGGCGCCAAAAACTTGTTGGGAATTCATCCACGCACGGGTGACCCGGGGTCGATCCCCGGCAACGGCGCCAAAAACTTGTTGGGAAGTCACCCGCGCGCGCAAACGCGTATGTTTTGAAATATGAGATATGTTTTTAGGAAAACGGATTGCGCATGCGAGATCGTTCTCGTTTTAAAATTTATAACCGCAAGTGCACGGCGCGTTGTAGCGAGCTGGCAAGTACGGATCGATCCGCAGGGAATTGTGATTAGGTATTGTGATTTAAGGTTCAACAAATTAATGAATGGTTGGTTTTGTCACAAAAATATAAAAAGAATACAAAAATACGGAAAACAAAGAAATAAGGCAAATAGGTTAAGGAAGAAATTGGCCGTAGCTTTGGCTTGGAAGGTCGAATCGCGACATTTACCTCTACACTCCCTTGATCATGAGTTGTCCGGCCTTACCTTGATCCCGGCATGAAGCACGATTTGTCCACACAGTTGCGGAGCACAAACCTTCAAATTTCGATATTCGCTGCAAACGATGAAACGAGTCCGTTTTGATCACTTACCGTTTGTATATCCGAGTTTGGGGTATCAACACTAAACACAAGGGTTAGCAAGCATACCGCAATAACAAAAACACAAAGAAGTTGGTGAGAGCAAATGGTTTTAGTGTTGATTTTGCTAAGGGTTTGTGATGGTATATAGTATATGAAATAAAGAGTTTGTCAAGCACCTTATCACAACATACCATATCCAAACTTAGCAAACTTAACACTAAATTGATTTTAACTTAAACATTGAAATGGGGAAAGTGAATGAATATGGTATATGAGGAGGTTACAAAGTAACCATGTTTCAAAATACCATATCATATCAATACATAAGCAATATTTAAGTTAGAATCATAAATTAAGCACATGAAACATAAAGAAGAGGTGGAGGAGGCAAAACCTTTCATCTCACTTCCTCACCATTACCACAACCAAAGAATTAGTTAAGCATGATAATAAAGCAAGTTAAGAATGGAAAGCAATAATAAAAGAAACAACAATTGCAATATATTAACACTTGAAGAAATGAGATACAAGAATTTTGGTATCCTATTCAACCTCCTTAATGAAGCTCTCCAAAGAGAGCTTCAAAAGGGAAGAAGAAGAAGAAAAAACCAATTGAAGTTCACTCACCCTCAAGCCTAAACAAAAGAAAAGCAAAACAAAAAGATAGAATATATGCATATGAATGACCCTTGATCACTTGCCCACTGGTCTGCTTTTATAGGCACCAAAGAAAAATAAACAAACAATAAAAATAGGATGACTAGGCAGCAAGGGAGGGCCCACAGAAATTTGGTGCACTTTGGGGTAAGGGGGCCGAGCTCACCGGTTTTGGGGGGCTTGTGCTCGGTCCAAATCCGAGGAGAGAGTCTCGAGTTGATGTGGTAGGCATATGTGCATCCCAATATCACTCTGATGCTGTTTGTTTGGTCTAAAATAACCTGGTTTGCATGCAGAGAATTGGAGGGAACAAGATGCCATATATCAAATCAAAACTTTATGCATTTATTAGCCATGTCCCCCCCTAATGTGCTCATGGCTTGTCCCCTACTTGCTTATGGCAGCCCCTCCTAGGTCCAAGGTATGTGCACACTTGTATGTGTTGGACCATTCTTGGCAAAAATTGTGTACACATGCATTATTTCCAAAAGAGCTCTTGGGATATTGATCAGTTTTCTGTTCTGTTTGCAGTGTCGGCTCTCAAACGTTATATCCGTGATTTTGAGTATGTTTTCCAGTATTTGTTACGGATATCTGTAAATTGTAATTACTGAGCAGACACTGATTAATAGCACTGATAAATAGCAAAAATAGATTATGAATGAAAGGTATTAAAATGCAGTTTTCTGTGGTGAACAATTCCCTGTAGATGGCGACCCCTGAGGCAGAGAGAGCAGCCCTCCTACATACTCCGGCCTTTGCGAGAGTCAATGTAGATACATGGCCTCTATTATGCCAATATTTCGACTCTCAGCGCAAACAGGTATGTATTTTAAATGTAATTTATTGTTTAGTATATAATTTATTTTTTTGTATTGCTTAATTAGAAAACCAAATCTGAATGTGTTGTGCAGAAACAGGCCGATCAAAATAAAGAGAATAGGAAGTCGGCGAAGAGGGGTCACCCCACTTATACTGGTGGCTCAAGGAATATTACTCGTTCCATGGAGTTATCGGTAAATTACAATAGGCCAATTGTGATATAATGTAATATTAAGAGTTATTTTCTAATATATGTAAATTTTTGGCGAATTGCAGAGAGCTCAGACCCTGGCGCAGGGCGGTACACCGAGCGTGCTGTTCGCGTATCTTGCCGTCCACGACACCTCGACAGATCCAGCCACGGGCGAGCTTCGATACCCCGACACCGCTACCCAGGAGTATTGCGTAAGTGTTAATATTTATTCAACCCCTATTTGAAATTTTTGTTTTGAAAGGTTCAAATTTAAATGATATACTTATATTTTACTGGTTAATGTGGGTGTAGGAGCGTGTGGTTGAGCAGGCGGAGGCATCGGGGATCGATTTTACTGGACAGAACGATCCGATGCTGCTGACCCCAGTCCTAGACGCCGCATACGGAGGGCACCAGGGAGGTTGGAGAGAGGCCGGGGACTGGGTCCTAGCAGGGCCCATATGAGGTTGGACTCCACTCTGGCGGTTACTTCCTCTATCTCCCGTGAGCGACGTTTCGAGCAAGAACTAGACACCTTGAAGGCCACCGTCCAGGAGTTGAAGGAGATGTTGGTATGTATACTACTTAATAGCAAAATATTATGTCATATTATAGATAACAACATATCCAATATTAGTACGTAGCTTGAGCTTATTTGGTTGTTGACTTAGCTTTGATTAATCATACATACATAGAACTGTCTAATTAAAATAAACTACGGTTTTCCAAACTAGATATCCAAACGAGGCCTAAGTCCCTAAGTATACATAGATTGGGGTTTCGCAATAACCTGATAATGATACGAATTCAACTAATACACAGTTCTTACTCGTTTATTACACACAAAACTGAACAGACATGACAGGGTACTTCGGCTGAGCCTCCACATGCATCTCCTTCGGCTGTGGCTCCGCAAGCCACTACCTCGGCTGTGGTTGCGCAGACCACTCCTATAACTCCACAGCCCGCTCAGACTCCCGCAGCTGCGGCTTCGCAAGCCACTATCTCGGCTGCGGTTGCGTAGACCACTCCTACAGCTCCACAGCCCGCTCATACTCCCGCACACTCCGCATTGCTCGAGATGTTGACTCAGAGTATATCCGAGGAGCAGGCGCGCCAGATTACGGCGTTTATCAGAGGTGGAGCTGGACAGAGCTAGGGTCGCTTTTTGATTCTTATATTTTAAACATGTATTTACTTATATGGTACATATTTTATATATTTTGGACGATATTGATATTGGTGGTGTTTGCGTGTTCATATTGATTTAGATTGATATCGTATTCTGCTTGTTGCTTTCTTTAATATATTATGCGTGAGATGTTGATTATGAATACTGCGGTATATATTCTTCGTGTTGATTACTTTTTTATATGATATATATATTACTGTGCACAGGGCGAGGAAAAAACAGGCAGCCCTTTTTTAAAAAAAAACCTGATAATATGTCCCTACGGATTAATCCGTAGGGCCAAAGTTTGCACCTACCGTTTAATCCGTAGGGTGAAACGTTGCCCCTACACATATATCCGTAGGGGAAAAATATCAGGATTCCTGATATTTTGCCCCTAATATCAGTTAGCCTTGTACCTACGGTCCAATCCGTAGGGGCATAATATCAGGCCCTACACAGTTATCCGTAGGGACAAGCTATCAGGCTATCTGATATTTTGCCCCTACACATGGAGCCGTAGGGGCATATATTTGTCCCTACGGAGTTATCCGGAGGGGAAACTATTTTATTTTATAAACCGATAAATTTAATAAATTTTTTATCCCTACGGTGTAATCCGTAGGGACAGATAGACCTATGCATTAAGACGTAGGGGCAATTATTTAACCGTAGCGACATGTTGAGGGCTAAGACTTGCACCTGCGGCGTGTGCACCTACGGCGTATTTTCGTGCCCCTACAAATATAGCTGTAGGGGCAGTGGTTTGCTCCTACGGATATATCCATAGGAGCAACCCCTATTTGTAGTAGTGGGTGGAGTCGCGGCTTATGTTGCCCCTTCCGGTTGCAGGCTTTGCCTCGGTGTTTTGACGAGGTATTGCATTGCATGGACAGGACTTGGACAATTCCCGTCAGGTTGGCCATCTGTTCTTGGATATGGTCCATTTGGCAATTTCTGCCTCTTGTGCACTGTCGCATTTGGGCTAAGGGACGTTTTCATCTACATCTCCCATGTCCTCTTCCCGCATTGCATCACTATTGTCTTGTGGAGGAAGGGCGACTCTTTCATCAGGTCGGGGAGTTTGGTCCTGACTGGGATTCTCCACATCTACATTCTCTGGTTGGGGACGATGGATGTGAGCTCTGGTGCCAACCGCCTGGCCATCGCCCCGGTTGTCGAGCGGATTAGTCGACCCGAGCATTCGGCAGGTATGCACCATCGGCTTAAATGTGGAGTTCCTTTCTGGGCTGATGGAGGGACCCCCCTCATGGTGATTCGGGAGTCGTTTCTATTTCTTCTTTTTATATGAACCCGATCCATGTCATGATCTGATTCTTTTAGCATTGAGATTTGCCTCTCGCGGGCTAGTATGCATGCCTTGTTGGCCAGATGATTAAGGATTCTCCCTTTTCTTGCGATAGAAAGTCCTGGGAGGAACAGACCTTTAAAGCATCCTCTCCTCTGTATAGGCTCGGTATGTCTACCAACTTGGCTTCCATGTCGAAGCCGATTCGGAAGCTGTCGGAGTAGGGTAAACTGGTTTCTAACCGGCATTGGGACCACATGTTGGTGCCGAAGAGTAGAGGCGGCATTCTCTACGCGGTCATATTTAGCGGCCTTCCTTCTTGTGTTACGAGATGCCCCGTTTTTTTTCGTATGAGGAGGAGCAGCAAAGCATCCCGCCTTGAAGATGACGCCATCGTCTTCTCGGGGAACTTGCTGGGGCCCCTAAGTAACTGAAAGTCTTTTGAACATAGAATTTCGTTTAGTTTCTGGCATAGGGAGCTGGCACCGCAAGCGGTTGGCTCCTATAAACTGTAGTGATGTCAGTCGTGGATACCTTGTCGTTCTGGACTTGCCGGATGACCTTCTAGAAGATGAGGGGATGTCGGCTCTTGTCTTATCGGAGGTCGGCCTGTTTCTTTGATGGATAGCGGTCCTGATGGTTGTTCTGGCCTGTGGTTGATCCTCTGCCTCACCGGTTAGCTTCTCTCTTGCCCGGCTTGCAGCGCCGGAAAGTCGTTGATCGTACTGAACGAGCATGTTTCCGTATCATACCCTGCGAGCCCGATAGGGGACATGACGAATTGCGGATTGGCCCCGGTAATAATGAACAAAGTTCGCACGATTTTTGCTGCCGCAGCCAAATCAGTAGGTGATAGGGGATGTAGTTGTTGTTTGATTCCATTGGTCAGCCCTGAAAGGGGAAATTTGACATGGCATTAGGAAACCTTTTAGAGGGGGTGGGCCTAAACAGGCATATCAATCCCCAATGCTTTGTTTTAATGCCAAAGCGATGGTGAAAAGCAAAAAGCCCAATAGGCAAACTCAGCAGGCTCTTATTATTATAGGCACTCGTGAACTTTCTAGGTTCCATTAACCAAAGATTCCGGAACAAAACGCACTGATCGATGTGATTTAGAGCAATTTAGGGAGAAGTCAAAAGGGCCCCAGCAGAGTCACCATATTTGTTTACCCTCTTTAGGACCTCTAATGAATGGATGTTCATAACAGGTTGAGTTTACACAAAACAAGTATTTGAATTTTAAAATTTGACCAAATGGTCCTGAGTTCGGGACTTCCCATAGGCGCATGCACCTATGGTTAATTACACCCTCATGTCTAAAGAAACATTTAGACGGGATATCTTAGTAGGTTGCTCAAATCACATCACAAAAATTATATTTAAAGATCATAAAGTACTTGCAAAATAGAACATGATATCGGTAATAGATATATTTCATTGCATTTCATATTTGTGTACAAGTTGAATATAAATTACATTGATATTGCAAAATGTACAAAAGTTGTAAGAAAACTCTAATTTAAGAGTTTGTTTCCATACTTGGGGGTATTTTAATGTCGAATTGACGTTATGGATGGGCACTGTCTTAAGTGGGGGCCACTGTCACCTCATATTTTAAGTGAAATATGGACCACTATACGTGAGGTCCATGTGTAGGGAGAAACAATAACGTTTCAGGTTCGGGAGGCCTATTTTGGGGCCTCCCGAAGTCGGTAGGGGATCTCGATAGCAGGAGGCCCCATATTGAGGCCTCCTAACAAACACCTTTAATTAGGAAGCTCTTTTTTAGTTTCCTATTGTCGGGAGGCTTGCCCTTTGGGCCTTATACTTCTCATAAAGTATGTTTATCATACTTTTCATATGTATGAGCTTTTAGATCTTTTGTTAAAGTAGCAAAATCCCGCCGACATTCAAGTTTGGTATGAGTAATGGAGAAAACTCACAAAATAGAGTTTTCTATATAAGAAATGAAAAATGATGGAGGGTATAATTTTTCATTGATTCTTGTACAGGATGAACACATAGATTGTGTTTAAAAGAGAACATAGTTTTAAGCTATGTTCTATAGAAAGAATATACCATTTTACTGTCATATTCCGCAGATATGATTTTCATATCTTTAGGATGAATTGGGTTTCCCTTATTCAAAAGAGAACATAGTTTTTGTTAGATAAATTACCGAAATAATTGTTAAAATTAATACTTTTATAAAATGAAATATTTTCAAAAGTTTTTTCTATGAAAACACTCACATAAAATAATATAAATTATGAATCAAAAAAATTTAGAATGCCAGTATGTAGATGTGAGGCACGCAGTTGACCGCATTGCCCTAAAAACATATAGCCACCATTCGTACAGGTTTTGCCGACATATACGTTTCCAAGGTACAACACTTTCGGCCCGTCCGTTTCCCCCGTTGAGTACGGATTCCCCGTTGAGTACGAATGAAAAGGGAAGCTTGGTTTTGATGTCGTTGTCAATTAGTATCCCGTGAAATAAAATAAATCAAGAGATTTTCTCAAATCGGATTTTGTATGGTAGAACCAGTGAAGGAATTTCTCTCTGTTTGCACAAAGTTACAAACAGAGAATAATTTAAGGCTTTGTATGTTGTAGGATAATTTCTTGCTCGTTTAGTTCTCCGTTGAAGTCTATTTATAAACTTCATAAGTAACTGTTAATTTCAAACAGTTATTTTTGAAAAGTCGCATCTCAATCCTTAACAGTTGAGAGCACCCCTTCGATTTGAAATTCAAACTAAAAAATAACTGTTAGTAACTGCCATGTTGAAAGTCTGGAGTTAAAAAGACGTCAAAAAAATTTATAGCAGACTTCTGTACCAGATGTCTGTAGTTCAAAATTTTCTTAAGGAGACGTCTGCTTAAACGTCTCTGAAATATAAACAGAGATTTGAAAATGGAAATTTCCTTCACCAGACTTCTGTATCAGACGTCTGTAGTTCAAAGAATTCTTAAGAAGGCGTCTGGTTAGACGTCTCTGAAATTTACTTTGCAACTTAGCCCTTGGCATCTTCACAACTGTAATTTTGAATCTTTTAATAATAATCCGATTTAATGAATCCATCAAAACAAAATAATTAATTTTAAAATATTTATAAAATATATAGATTAAATCAGAAAAATATAACATTCCCCCACATAGATTAAAAATTATAATATATAGTATAATATACATTTATTTAAAAGGATGAAATGATATAAGAGAAATAATCAAAACGAACAAAATAGATACTAACTTATTGTGTATAAATGCAGGTGTACGAAACTTGAACAAGCATTTTAGTGTTAACTATGACTGATCGAAGGATAATAGCAGTCATAAGTTTGACCTTGGAAACTATTCCTTTATACCGGTCATTTATATCTCACACACGCAATAAAAGACATACGATATCTTAGTATGCAGGTGTGCGCTTTTAATGGACATGTGCAGAACCTTGATTCTCATGAAGCAACTAATGATTGGCCTAAATCTCCCAACCGCGGCCTCATGACGCTTCACTTTGGCAATGTCTCAAGAGGTACCAAGACCCGAGCCCTGCCCCAATGGGCCGGCTCGGGTCTGCCCTACCCTTATGGCCACCTTAGGGTGGCTGATTGAATGATTTTTCCGGTGTGTATGTAGAAAATGTGTAGAAATCACAACCAAAAATATTTTGACCGCAATCAATAACGGTGTCGATTTATAGCACGTTACTAAGTGCGGATCGTCCACAGGGAAAGTGTAATCCGTTCGTATTTCGAATTAGATGAATTGAAAATTAAAGAAAAAGAGAAAAGACAATTCAATTCAAGATTTGTAAAATGAATTCAAGAATCATCTAGATCTAATCTAATTAACAAGAAAACATTAAAAATCAAGAATTAAGAAGTGATAATATCCAATCCAAGAATCAAGAATCGAAGTGAGGCTCGTAGGAATCGATCGAATCTATAGACGTGATGAAATCTATTGATTACGTATTCTTATCCATTAATGAATTGAGGCTAGATCGATGACGATTAATCGAGATTTAAGGACTTTTTAAAGAAACTAGGGTTTCTTTATCTCATCCTTTGTCCTTTCGATGAATCTCATTCAAATTCTAGCCTCGAGTAAATTCAAGAATCGATCGTGGATCACTAATTAGGAGCGAACACAATCAAGAAAGTATCGCTCGAAACTAGGTTGCCGATTCTTCAATTTACATGAGTTTATAAAACTTATAGGAATTAAGAATCGTTTCAAGATTTGTAACATCATCGTCTATTGATCGTCTCGATTCCTCCACGAGCAGAGTTTTACTCAAACATCATAACAAGAAACACAATCACAAATTGAGATCGAATCATGATGCAAGAATGTAAAGAAAGCAAGATATAGAAATTTCACCTTTATTTATCAACTATTTTGTTACAATTCTCTCAAGATCTACAAGAGGAAAGAACTCGATCGTTGATTTCGGCTTCGCTCGTCTCCTTGAGTCGCGGATCTCCTTGGATTACTTGCTCCGATGAAGTCCGGCGTCGCTTTCTAAAGGATCGAAGGCTTCATGCTTGATTTGGTACTCGGGGTTCTTGATTTTGGCTTTGGATTTTGAATTGGGGATTAGGGTTTATAAGTCGTGTCACTCAACTTGTATTGGAGAATTTGGGGTTCCAATTATGGAACAACCAATTGTTGAAGCCTTAGGGTTCCTTTTATAGCCTTCACTAGCTTTGGCTTCCTTTAGAAGCTAGGTTTAGTTTAGCTTCCCTTGTAAGCTAGGTAGTTAGGTAGAAACTTCTAGAGGTAGTTAGTTAGGCTTTAGCTTCCTTTGTAAGCTTGGAGGTTAGGGAGAAACTTCTAGGCTTAGTTTGTTAAGTAGCTTGCTTTAGAAGCTTGAACATGATTAGCTTGAACAAGGAGCTTGCTGATCTGGCAGAAGACTCTGGAGATTTTTGGAAATTGCCATAGATTGATGAGATGTAGGCATTGAGAGAAGAATACTGAGATGAAGCTTTGCTGATGACGTGGCAAGATGGCCGCGGATCCGCCGCGCAAGCCATGCTCCGGCCGCGGATCCGCGGCCGTTCTGGCGCCTTAGTGCATCAATTTTCTTGCAATGATTTCTACTGGCTTCTTGATATATTTCTGATATGTGTAATCTTATCATTATCTTCAGTTCACTGCCAGATCTCAGATCTTGGAGTTGGCGTATTTTTATCAGCACTTTTTCTCAGATTTGGCTTTTCTCCTGGAATTTCCTGCACAGATTCTCGAAACAAGTGTTGCGCTGCACAAAGATTATGCGATGCTATGATAAACACTCAATTTCCCTCAAAATGTCGGTTTTAATATACAGCACAGGTAATTTGGTATTTTACGGTTGTTTTGCTAATATGTGCTATATTAGTACCGAACACCTATAAATGAGTGCAAATGGTAGGGAAATTGACGTGTTAAAAATGCAATATTTTTGACTGATCAAATTCCCCCAAACTTATTTTCGGTCTTCTCGAGCGAACTGTTTTATTAAAAAGAGAAGGAGAAAATAAAGAAAGAGAAAAACTAACTAGCACACTTTCGTAGGCAACACGATTGCACTGAGCACGTGCAACAAGCCTTTAAACCTCTAGGTGTCCCTAGTAGGAGGAGTGTTGTCTCCTGAGGGTTTTCAGCGGATTGCACCCACAAAATCCAATAATAAAAGGAAGACCGTGAAAGTTATATATAAAGATAAGAATTGTAAAAGAAAGACTTTGAAAATTAGAGTTTCCAACTATGCTAGCTTTTCGGTTGCCATGAGCCCTATCTTAATAGTCATGAAAAAATGTTAGAAATCACATCATCCCTCAATAAAACATCGTCTTTATTCTTCATTCCTATTTTTCTTCCAAATATCGATCATATAACCCTACGTGTGTGTAATATACATCCCTACACCCGGAGAATTCAATTCAAGCTATCATACTCTTGTCCATCTGCCTCAGTACTTTTTAATTAATGAATATTTAGATGTGCTCACACACTTTCATGCGACCGTTAATACTTCTTGAGGTACTAACCGACCGATTACTCATGTGCTTGCTTATACGGTATTTTCCTCGTCTTGCACCACCTAAGGCTTAGCAGTGACTCCCAGACCAGTTGGTCTAAGGCACTAGGTGATGAAGCACCCTCGCTATATTTTTTTATTGCTGCCTTGGCGATAACAAAACCAGTGTTCATTTTTTTTCTTCACCATTTATTTATTATTATTATTTTTATTTCCTTCGTACTTTGGCTTTTAGACAAGAGCATTTTAAGGTATGCTCTACTATCCCGAGTTTCAAGACGTGTGTAAGTGCGTATAGCAGAGTATCAACGTTCAAAATGTTTGGCTTCCAGAATAGGAACTATTTTTCAGACTTATTTTTATCCTCAGATTAGTGATTTTCTTCATCTTACTAACCCTTGGGACAACGGCTCATAACTACTTATTACTAGTTCGTTTAAGAAAACTTCTAATTTTCTTGGTTTTCTTAAATTTTTCCAATCTTTTGGATATAATTTTTCACTATCTAATCTTTTATTATCTTATTTATATACAAAAATATTTTTATTTTATTTTATTTTATTTTTTTGAAAATTTTTAAATTTTTAGAGATTTTGAAAATATTTTGTGCTTATGCAAAGTATGATGCAAATGATGTGAAAATAAGCACAAACCTCCCCCAAACTTGTTTTCAACAGTGTCCTCACTGTTGCCAACCGCTAGATCTCGAGAAAAAAAACCTGTAAGCCTGGGAGAAAATTTATTAATGGGGGCAAAATATTTAAGTGAAGATCCTCCCCCAAACTTATTCATTTCACTCACCTCCATTCAAAAGATGATGCAGTAATTTACAGGACATGGAGGTGAGATGGAGGAATTTTAATCAAGATAAAACGGCTCCTGTAAGAACAGGAGCTCCTCCGTGGGGTCAGTGGAAAAATACGGCTTTAATCTATGTCCATTCACTTTGAAAAATGTACCATTTTTAACATTTTCTACCTCAACTGCCCCGTGCGGGTATACAGACCGCACAACAAAAGGTCCCTTCCACCGAGATCGTAGTTTACCCGCGTGAAGATGTAGTCGTGAATCATAAAGAAGGATTTGTTGACCAGGTGTAAACGTTTTCCTCAAAATGTTTTTATCGTGAAAAACCTTAGTCCGATTCTTTACAATTACAGCATTATCATAAGCTTCATCGCGGAGTTCGCTTAGCTCGTTTAATTGCAGCTTCCGAAAGTTGCAGGCTTGATTCAAGTCAAAGTTGATTTCTTTAATAGCCCACATTGCTTTGTGCTCAATCTCGACTGGCAAGTGACAAGCCTTCCCAAATACTAACCTATATTGAGACATCTCTAGATCGGTTTTATATGCAGTTCGGAATGCCCAAAGAGCATCCGTCAATTTGATCGACCAATCTTTTCTATTCTTCGCAACAGTCTTCTTCAGGATTTGTTTGATCTGTCTGTTCGAAATCTCAGCATGCCCGCTCGTTTGGGGATGATAGGGTGTAGAAAGTTTGTGGTTGATTGCATATTTCCGTATCAAAGTCTCGAAAGACCTATTGCAGAAATGTGTCCCGTTATCACTAATGATAGCGCGTGGGTGTCCAAATTGCGAAAAGATATTTTCTTTTAAGAACTTAATGACAACCTTCTTGTCATTAGTGCGATAAGGAATAGCTTCAACCCACTTCGAGACGTAATCAACCGCAAGCAGTATGTACAAATTCCCAAAGGAGTTGGGAAAAGAACCCATAAAGTCAATGCCCCAAACATCGAAAATTTCAACCACTAAGATGGGTTGCTGTGGCATCTCATTTCTCCGGGAAATTCTACCCGTGTGTTGACATTGTGTACAGGTTTTGCAATGATCAAATGCGTCTTTGAACAAGGTCGGCCAATAAAATCCGCATTGCAAAACCTTCTCCGCCGTCTTTTTCGGACCGAAGTGACCCCCACATGCCTGATCATGACAAAAAGATAGAACACTCTTGAATTCCTCATTCGGGACACACCGGCGAATGATCTGGTCAGGACGATACTTAAACAGATAGGGTTCATCCCAGTAAAAATGTTTTACTTGGGATAGAAAACGATGTTTGTCCTGTTTTGACCAATCGCTGGGTATCAGTCCCGTGACAAGATAGTTCACAATATCCCTGAACCAAGGTTCATCGGATACATTCAAGAGTTGTTCGTCCGGAAAAAAATCATTGATCGGCAGGGTCACAGGTGAAGAAGAGATGCGTGAAAGATGGTCGGCTACAACGTTTTCACATCCTTTCTTATTTTTAATAACAAGATCAAATTCTTGTAATAGAAGGATCCAACGTATTAGCCTACCTTTAGTATCTTTCTTCGCCAAAAGATATTTCAAGGCGGAGTGGTCAGTGTACACAACTATTGGTGAGCCAATTAAGTAAGGCCTGAATTTTTCTAATGCAAATACAACTGCCAAAAGTTCTTTTTCGGTAGTTGTATAGTTAATTTGAGCATCGTTCAAGGTCTTACTTGCGTAATAGATCACGTGTGGCATCTTTTCAATGTGGTGTCCTAAGACTGCACCAACTGCAAAATCCGATGCATCACACATAAGCTCAAAAGGGTGGTCCCAATCTGGAGACGATAGAACGGGGGCTGTAGTGAGGGAGTGTTTGAGTAAGTCGAATGTTGCCTCACAATCCGAGTCAAAGTGGAAGGTCGTATCCTTGGCCAAGAGAAGAGTTAAGGGTTTAGCAATTTTGCTAAAATCCTTAATAAATCTCCTGTAAAAGCCTGCATGGCCAAGAAATGATCGGATATCCTTGACGCTTTTGGGGTGAGGAAGGTTTTGAATGACATCTATCTTAGGTCTGTCAACCTCAATGCCTTTTCGTGAAATAACATGTCCAAGCGCAATTCCCTCTTGGACCATGAAATGGCATTTTTCCCAATTCAAGGTTAAGTTCTTCTCTTTGCAACGAGTAAGAACTGCGTCAAGATTCGATAGGCAGTCAGAAAAAGAGTCTCCGAAAATCGAGAAATCGTCCATAAAAATCTCCAAGAAATTCTCGACCATGTCCGAGAATATCCCCATCATACACCGCTGAAATGTAGCGGGAGCATTGCATAACCCAAAGGGCATGCGACTATAAACAAAGGTACCAAAAGGACAAGTAAATGTGGTTTTATCTTGATCCTTTTTGGCAATGGGGACCTGATTATAGCCAGAGTATCCGTCCATAAAGCAATAATACTCGCGTCTAGCTAAGCGTTCCAGCATCTGATCAATGAAAGGTAGAGAAAAGTGGTCTTTCCTCATAGCGGCATTGAGTTTTCTATAATCAATACATACATGCCACCCAGTTTGAGCGCGTGTCTGAATTAACTCATTTGCCTCATTGGTAATAACAGTGATGCCAGATTTCTTAGGGACGACATGGATTGGACTCACCCATTGGTTATCGGAGATTGGGTAAATAATACCATTGTCAAGGCATTTGACGATCTCTTTCTTCACCGCATCCTTCATGACGGGGTTCAACCGTCTCTGTGGTTCTCGGGTTGGTTTAGCATCATCCATCAAGTGTATATGATGTTCTACAATCAAGAGACTAATCCCTTTGATATCCGTCATGGTCTAACCAAACGCCTGCCTATTAGATCTCAATACCGTTAAAAGTGCATTCTCTTGCTCTGATGCTAGAGAAGCGGATATGATAACCGGTAAATGTAGGATTCCTAGGCACACAAGTGAGGTCTCACAAGGCATCGATCATGCCAAATTAAAATTTTAACGGTGCCGAGAAACCCGACTACGGATCGTCGGCTAGAAGTTTAGGCGAAAAAGAAACTAGTTAACAACTTAACTAATGGGATATCGGAAATACACCTTTGTAGATCCGGTGCTCCACCTCCATAGCTCCGCAACGAAGTCGTCTCCGCTGTCCAAAAGGAATCCGGGCTCTAGAGTCGGCTTCGTCGGAGAAAAAGCGAGCTAGGTCGTCGATGTCCATGCCGAAAATGATCTACGTCGAAGCATCACTAGATCGAGCTCCACCTTCACCAAGTCTTGAAAACTTGTGAAGGAAACACACTCTACTACTTGGCAAGAGGTAGAGGATGAAGAAATAGGAAGTGGGTAGACTTTAGAATTGGTTTTCTCACTCATTTCCAACAATCACCATTGATGGAGCTTACTTTCTCTTCTTGAAGAAGAAGAAGAAGAAGAATATTATTATGATAAGAATAATATAAAATGAGAAAATAAATTCATTCTTATCATAATTGAACCATAGTTAGGTGTAGAGAATCAATCATGGTTTAGTGGAATGGTTAGGTTAAGCATGAGACAAAAATGGTTACAAAGTCAAAGACTTCATGAAGCTTCATGAAGCATTTAAAGAAAGCCACCATTTTCTCATGCTCATTTTCTTTTCCAAAAAGAATAAATGTATATATAAATTAATAAGAAAAACAAAACCCTAATTATCCACTTAATCATGGTTTAATTCTTTACACTTAACCAAAATATATGTATCATCAAACATGATACAATCTAGTGCACAAAATCATATCGCATATGTAATGCACACATCCGAGTGAGAAAATCCATCTTAAAGTGAACCGATACTAGTTAATGCAAAGTAATATATCAAATATATAATTATGCATTAAATCATTAAATCAACACTTGATTCAATGATCTGGTCATGTCGTACAAAACCGACAGGTATCATTAGTAACAACTTATCGAATCAACACTTGATCCGATAACCCGGCTACATCGCATATAACCGATCAATGTCACATTGCGAGAATCGAATACAGTATCAGATACTGGTATTATTCTCGGTCCCGCACATATCTCATATGCGCTCCTATTTCGTTTCGCTTGAACCAGGAAACCTCTGTGTAGGACTCTAAAGACTCGTCAATACGCCGGCAGCAGATGATGATCATATCAAACACCCACAAGCCGCAAGCGGTCTGCTAAACGTAACGGCCACCCGGGTATTGAGCGATCTGAAGATCGACGAGCAAGCCCGCTCACACTCCAGTGAATCCAACCAGTAACACTACCGTACAGTCCGGTCTGATCGTCTGATATGTCGCATATCTCGCCTAGGGGTGGTAAACGTCAGACCCCAATAGCTCGATAAGTCATGTCGATATGAGGTCTATAACAATTCGAGAAACTACTGGTAACACTTACCAGTAAATCTCAGCAACCCTGGCCAGGGATTTCCTGTTATAGCCAATCGAACACAGCGTAACATCAACCCCCTATACCGGGAGAGACGAATCCCCTCCTATCGCTCATTGCCTCCATGTGACTCGGGACTGTACCCAAAAACCACCGTTTTGCACGCCCTCTTGGACGTGGTAAGATGGAAATCAAAGCACAGTGGGAACCACACAAGACTCTATGACGATCTCGGGTCAACAGACTACTCTGTATCAGTGTCACCAGAGAACTGCCATCTGACGTGAGGTATAATACCATCTGGGAGTTCTCGGCGAGTCCGTCCAGTGTACCCAGTCTCTACTGAGCACCCGTATATCATCTCCGATGTCAAACACCAATGGATATGAGATCATCCATCGCCCATCTGTATGGGTCGAGAAGGTACACGCTAGTCTACTCTGGTATATCGATGCCCCATCTCGATACACCCACGACTAGGGACTTTGAAGGATGTACTTATGGACTATCTGTCCCCACTAGTATGATCCGCATCATAGTCCAGGTAGTCAAGCACACATCCTAAGGGCTTTACCAACATGTAACAGAGAGACAAACAGCATACATGTTAAGGTAAAGAGTAACCAGATAGCGTACTATCATGTCGAGCAAGAAAGTCCTCCCTATATATGTCCCAGCATCCACTACAATATACATCCTATGTATAGTAATGGCCTCTAGGGCATACATATAACTAACAATCTCCCACTTGCACTAGGGCCATCTGATAGCAGTGGTTGTAGTATCTCATACTCAACCATCCCATAAAAATCTCTCTCTGGGAACAGGCCTTTGTGAGTGGATCCGCTGTGTTGTCCTTCGAGTCTACTCTCCTAACCTCGATCCCCTGGAGATCAACCATCTTCATGATGAGGTGATGCTGCCTTAGAATATGTCTGGATCACTGATGGGACCTGCGTTCATTGGCATAAGCCACAACTCCATTGTCACACAATGGAAGGAACTAAGTTCATCTGATGAACTAATATACACCCAGACAACCTCTTTGGTAGCATCTTAAGTAGCGATGTATTCAGCCTTAAACGTCTAGTATGCCACGGTATCTTGCTTGGAACTCTTCAAACATACCATCCCTTTACTGAGAGTAAAGACAATGCCTGCGACTGACTTTCAGTCGTCCTTATCACCCTGGAACCCTTCCAGTGATTCTCCCCAGGATCGGTTGATACTATCTCACTACAACTAGTGAGAATCCTAACATCCAATTAGATCTATCTCATAGATCCAAAATCCAGAATTTAGGTGGTATCACTTTGATCCTTTATGGAGAATCATTGTGATAAGCGGAGATTGATCGAGCGTAGCATAGGAAACTCCTTCCCTATCAAGAGCATGTCATTCACGTACTCTACGAGGATCGGCACCATACTCCCTACTACCTTTTTGTATATACAAGGTTCATCTACCATTTTGATGATGTCAACTTCTTTGACTAATCCATCAAAACAGATGTTCCAACTCCGCGATGCCTGCTTTATCCTATAAAGCATCTTCCACACGTTTCCGCTGCTCTCACTGTCTACGAAGCCCTCTGGCTGTGTACTTATAGACACTCTCTTCTAAATCATCATTTAGAAAAGCAGTCAAGACACCCAACCACCAGATATCGCAGTCATGGTATGTAGCCGTGACAAGTAGGATCTGGATGGACTTAAGCATAGCTACTTGAAAAAGTTTCATCATTATCCACACCTGGTCGATGACGAAAAGCTTTAACAAGTCTAGCTTTGAAAGTCTCAACTTTTCCATCTACACCAAGTAATCTTCTCAAGATATACTTGCTCCTGATGGGGATTTAACCCTTCAGATATTGCAACCAAAGTCCATACTTTGTTGGTGTACATGGATTCCATCTCAGATCGCTAAACATCCAGCCATTCTTACAGAGTCTTACTCTCGATGGCCAGCTCGAAGCTAGTTGGGTCATCATCTCATGATGCAATCCTCCCTCCCACTGTCATAGAGAAACCGAAGTATCTCTCAGGTGGGTGAGGAACCCTACTAGATCGGCGGAGAGGCTGAGGTTCGTTGGAATCTACTGAATCCTTTGGTTCTACTAAATCATCTGTTGTTGTTTGTATAGCTGGAACCTTTCCAGTTGTACATAACAGATCTTCCCTCGAGCTTGTCCGGATATTGCTTTTAAACATAGGCCGGACAACCCCAAATCTTAACTAGCTTAAGACATGGGCTCTCCCCTTTCCATATCACATATGAAATGGTAGGCAACTGATTTGATTGGAACCCTATTCAATAGGTATGCAACTTCATAAGTGCATAACTCCCAAAAGGAAAAAGGTAACTCAGTATTACTCATCATAGAGCACACCTTATCACATAGGGTGTAATTGCTCCACCCCGATATACCATCGTGCTATGGTGTATACGGAGGAGTAATGCTGAGAGAGAATCTCATTCTCCTTTAGAATAGTCCAGGAATTCCGTGCTCAAGTATTCTCCTCCCTGATCACATCAAAGGATATAATACTTGTACCCTTATTGGTTATCTACTTCTAACTTATATTCTGTGAATATCTCAAAAGGTTCAGACTTGTGTTTCAACAGGAACATACGTCTGAATCTTGAGAGATTATCAGAGAACGTAATGAAGTATAAAGAACCAGTCCTGGCATGTGTAGACAGGGGACCTACATACATCAACATGTATCATCCCAAGAGTTCACTAACTCTTTCTCTGTTTCCAATAAACAGAGCTAGTGTCACTATATCTTTGTGACATGACTGGCAAGTTTCACAAGATGTAGATTCAAACTGATTTAAATATGCATCTACATGTAACTTCAGCTAGTCGGGTCACATTGATCTGACCTAGTCTACAATACCTTAAGAAGGATCCGTTCATTTCTGAACTCTTCCTTTTATGTGCGTTCCATATACTTAGAACTGTAGTTTGATTTAGAACGTCAATGCTTTTAGATAACATGCCTGAACCGATCAACTTTTGATATAGGAAATGTTCAAAACATTATCCAACAATACAAAATTTTATCATTTCTTTACTAATAAAGAGATAGATACGATTTTGTATATCAGGTTCAGTATCTAATAACATTCGTTCAGAATCAATGTATTGGTAATACAGGGTGACAGTGACCGACAGACTTGGCTGCAACACTTGCCCCGTTTTCTGCCTCATGAAACTTATCACCCATTCTCAGTTCTCTACCTTTCTGTAGCCCTATGTAACAGATTACATATCTGGGATCCTGATCTGGTATCACATACCCAGGACGTAAAGGATACTGAGAAACAGTTCTATGTAATGAACACACCCGAAGATGATGCATCAGCATGCACTCTCTTCGTTTGGGCGGCACGGGAATTCTGGTAATCCCCAATTTCCTGCTCTGTCTTATAACATTTATAAGTTGGAGCGGGACCAACGTTCCCCAGCTCAGTATAACAAGCGGGTTCGGTCAATATTCCGTATTATTATCTTGATTAAGGCGTGATATGGTCGCTACCAGGAGAGAGAGAGAAGAAAACACTCAGCGTGCGCTCTTGCAAGAATAGATTGGTTATTATTTTATCTAATCAGGATGGCTCCCACTGCTTTTTATCAAATCTTCCTTCAAACCCTAAAAGGAAAGACTAGCCGGGATTAATTACACACTACAAGTTCGCCAATCTTTCAGCCAGGCCAGTGTCGGTACTTTGAGGGAGGTCCCCCGTGCTTTCGCACGAACCTAATTAATGTAAACCTCGTTTTCCCAGAGGCGTAATCTCGTTGACACCTTTCTAGACACCTACTTGATCGGCTAATTGTAATGTATAAAACTCTCCCAGGAGTAACACTTACTCGCAGCGGGTATCGGGATCCAACTATCTCATAGAAGGTATGCAATCTCATTGCAAATTTCAACACTTGAAATTCCCGATAATATTTTGCCCCTAGCTCGCTATGACCTTGACGAATGCCAAACAACCCATACTCCACTAGTCAAGTTCAACCCGTACATTTCTTGATCGAATTAAACCCACCCGCACGACCCTTGACGAATGCCAAACAACGCCGTACGAATACCCTAATCCAATCGCATCATATGCTCAAGCAGATAAATACTAGTTAGCTACCGTACACTACGCCTTGACGAATGCCAAACTACCGTAGCACGAATACTAACTAGTACATATCTGAAATGACGGAGGGCTACGACAGGTTTTTCTGAAAACCTATTGCGTAATGAACTTGATATCGTTGTAGAATCAAATGATTTTTAAAAATGGAGTGCTTTTGAGGCTTTTCTGGTTTTGCTAAAGGAGTCACTCCCGGTGAAGGGATCGTCGGTTCTTTCCTCGTCGAATGAGGTGCGGGATATATCATATATATCACTGTGCAAAGCAAAAACTCTTAAAAGCAATCAAAAGACAAACCGAGTGTGTAGCATCTGCCAGTTATTGCTAAAGGAGTCACTCCCGGTGAAGGGATCTCGGTCCTTTCCTTATCGAATAAGGTGCAGGATATATCATATATACCGCTGTGCAAAGCAAGAACTGTAGCTACCTGTTTTATTTTGAAATTCGATTCTACAACATCTTAGGTTTCTTTTATTTCATTAATCACATTAATGAAGTCCCATCATTTAAATACCTAAACATCACAGATAAATACGACGTACACTTATGCCATCCGCATTCGCCTCGATGTCCCCTCGTGCACCGTTAGGTTAGGTAACTAACGGCAGAGCAGGGCAGGGCTAGCGCGGGTGTAAAACATAAGTAACATCTATATAATATATCATATATACTATATACTGTATCTATCACAGAACATCAAATGATCACATCACAGATATCGCAGCAGAAGAATCATATGAAATATTGTTTCAATACGAGCCAGTATAAAACACGGATTCCACGGTCGTGATGAATAGCCAAACCCACACCCCTAGACCCCTACGAGAGCGGCAAGCAACCCTACCAATTCTGGAGTTAGGAGACCCGGACTCGACTCCTCGAGTTGGTCTCCCACTGGATTCCAGAACCCGGTTACTTGTGCTCCCCTCCTTGGGTCTATCCTAGTGCGGAAAAGTAAATAATATACAAACGGTGACTACTTCCGCAACCTGGAAGTGCCCCAATAAAAAGAATATTACATACAAGTTTTTACATGAATGAAAATGAAAAACACTCATCTCACATAAAAACCCCCGGCTATTCAAACACGACGATCCAATATAACATATCCAGCAACACATAACATCACATGTCATCAACGTAAGTAAAAATGTCCATCCCAATTGTCGTTGACATATAGCAACGAAACCGGCGATATCACATATTACACTTACGGTCACAGAAAAGAAAGTGTAAAACTACAACAGTTGGAATCCGCAACCACCTCAGACATCGCATGCCTGACCAAATGAATTACTTAGACATCGCATGCCTAACAATTATAAACCCCGCATTTTAGTCTCAAAATCGAAAACACTTTTCAATAATCTAGTCGGGCAATTCAACAAGATTCCCGACAGTCTGATCGAATACTCGTCGCAAACTTCAGTAGACGGCCGCACCCCCGTTACCGTCGATGAAGTGCACCAAGGCGGAACACCGCTACCGCGAGCACCCGAACGGATGCTTTCGGCGACGGGGTTTTCCTACAGTCACTTGGTCGGGGCTATGGAGTGAGGCTGTCTATTAAGTTTACCCGGCGAGTATCCGCGTACGCTACGTGATTACGACGGACTTTTGATCACATCAAAATTCCGTGGCAACCGATCAAGGGAGACTAAAGTGCTACGTTTATAATATTCATTCCGTTATCACATAACTTTTGTGAATTCCAATTATTGTATCCCATTCCAGATAAACAGAAAATGTTAAACTTTTCGATCGAACAGTCAAACACCCAAGTTTTCCCGATACAGCTCAACACATGAAATAAGTCTAACAACATTCAGTTCGTGCCTCAGTACCGACGGTCCAGCCGTAGAAGGGTCAAGCCAACGCCTCACATGTGGCACGCCGTACTGCCCCAAACCCGAAGGTTCAAAGGGCAGTTCAAGACGGTCACATAATCGAGTTAAGGTTTGTTGTCTTCTAGAGGGTCCATCGCGTTACTTGCACTACTTAGAACGTCGTTAAACTACGGAAAAATCCAACACTTGGAAATTTCCCAACAGGGGAAAAATTGGGTATTTATATCCGGTCGAACTTTTTAACATATTCTAAAAATTATCCGGAAAGCCACACAGACAAAATTTGATACTCCGATCGAAACACCGAATCCCCAAATCAATCCCAGAAAATTCAACTCTAGAAAAAATATTAAAAATTTCCAGAAGACTCAGCATTACAAAACATGAATTACTGTGCAAGCCACGTGGAGTAACTCAACACAGTGGCCGCGGAACCGCCGCGAATCCCATGGTGGGCGCCGCGGTTCCGCGCCTATGTAGTCGAGTTACTGTCACGTGTTTCACAGTAACTCATCCAATTACCTGCTGAATTTTTTGGTAATTTTAATATGGAAAAACTCACTGTTTTCAAAAAAGTACAGAGAGCATGAACGGAATTGGGTTTCGGGTTCGTTCGAACTTCAAATTCCGTCTAGACTTCGCCTAAGGCTCTAACCTGGCTCTGATACCACTGTAGGGTTCCTAGGCACACAAGTGAGGTCTCACAAGGCATCGATCATACCAAATTAAAATTTTAACGGTGCCGAGAAACCCGACTACGGATCGTCGGCTAGAAGTTTAGGCGAAAAGGAAACTAGTTAACAACTTAACTAATGGGATATCGGAAATACAACCTTTGTAGATCCGGTGCTCCACGTCCATAGCTCCGCAACGAAGTCGTCTCCGCTGTCCAAAAGGAATCCGGGCTCTAGAGTCGGCTTCGTCGGAGAAAAAGCGAGCTAGGTCGTCGATGTCCATGCCGAAGATGATCTACGTCGAAGCATCACTAGATCGAGCTCCACCTTCACCAAGTCTTGAAAACTTGTGAAGGAAACACACTCTACTACTTGGCAAGAGGTAGAGGATGAAGAAATAGGAAGTGGGTAGACTTTAGAATTGGATTTCTCACTCATTTCCAACAATCACCATTGATGGAGCTTACTTTCTCTTCTTGAAGAAGAAGAAGAAGAATATTATTATGATAAGAATAATATAAAATGAGAAAAGAAATTCATTCTTATCATAATTGAACCATAGTTAGGTGTAGAGAATCAATCATGGTTTAGTGGAATGGTTAGGTTAAGCATGAGACAAAAATGGTTACAAAGTCAAAGACTTCATGAAGCTTCATGAAGCATTTAAAGAAAGCCACCATTTTCTCATGCTCATTTTCTTTTCCAAAAAGAATAAATGTATATATAAATTAATAAGAAAAACAAAACCCTAATTATCCACTTAATCATGGTTTAATTCTTTACACTTAACCAAAATATATGTATCATCAAACATGATACAATCTAGTGCACAAAATCATATCGCATATGTAATGCACACATCCGAGTGAGAAAATCCATCTTAAAGTGAACCGATACTAGTTAATGCAAAGTAATATATCAAATATATAATTATGCATTAAATCATTAAATCAACACTTGATTCAATGATCCGGTCATGTCGCACAAAACCGACAGGTATCATTAGTAACAACTTATCGAATCAACACTTGATTCGATAACCCGGCTACATCGCATATAACCGATCAATGTCACATTGCGAGAATCGAATACAGTATCAGATACTGGTATTATTCTCGGTCCCGCACATATCTCATATGCGCTCCTATTTCGTTTCTCTTGAACCAAGAAACCTCTGTGTAGGACTCTAAAGACTTGTCAATACGCCGGCAGCAGATGATGATCATATCAAACACCCACAAGACACAAGCGGTCTGCTAAACGTAACGGCCACCCGGGTATTGAGCGATCTGAAGATCGACGAGCAAGCCCGCTCACACTCCAGTGAATCCAACCAGTAACACTACCGTACAGTCCGGTCTAATCGTCTGATATGTCGCATATCTCGCCTAGGGGTGGTAAACGTCAGACCCCAATAGCTCGATAAGTCGTGTCGATATGAGGTCTATAACAATTCGAGAAACTACTGGTAACACTTACCAGTAAATCTCAGCAACCCTGGCCAGGGATTTCCTGTTATAGCCAATCGAACACAGCGCAACATCAACCCCCTATACCGGGAGAGACGAATCCCCTCCTATCGCTCATTGCCTCCATGTGACTCGGGACTGTACCCAAAAACCACCGTTTTGCACGCCCTCTTGGACGTGGTAAGATGGAAATCAAAGCACAGTGGGAACCACACAAGACTCTATGACGATCTCGGGTCAACAGACTACTCTGTATCAGTGTCACCAGAGAACTGCCATCTGACGTGAGGTATAATACCATCTGGGAGTTCTCGGCGAGTCCGTCCAGTGTACCCAGTCTCTACTGAGCACCCGTATATCATCTCCGATGTCAAACACCAATGGATATGGGATCATCCATCGCCCATCTGTATGGGTCGAGAAGGTACACGCTAGTCTACTCTGGTATATCGATGCCCCATCTCGATACACCCACGACTAGGGACTTTGAAGGATGTACTTATGGACTATCTGTCCCCACTAGTATGATCCGCATCATAGTCCAGGTAGTCAAGCACACATCCTAAGGGCTTTACCAACATGTAACAGAGAGACAAACAGCATACATGTTAAGTTAAAGAGTAACCAGATAGCGTACTATCATGTCGAGCAAGAAAGTCCTCCCTATATATGTCCCAGCATCCACTACAATATACATCCTATGTATAGTAATGGCCTCTAGGACATACATATAACTAACAGTAAAGACTCATTCTCATCTAAATATGCATATTTAAGATGAGAAGGTAAAAGTTTGAGATCTAATGCTGGCGGAGAAATAATAGAAGGTGGGATCATCGAATGATATTCGGAGTCATAAAGAAGCTCATAGCCTGTGAAAGATACAGACTCGGATGGTGATGAGTCAGGAGTGTCGGACTCAAGCGTGGAAAATGTGTCCTCACTAAGATGTGTAAGATCAAACATTGATGTGGTAGTGTCGTCGAGATCTTCAAAGCAAAGTTCATCAACTTCGCAACTTTCGGGAGTAATCTCGTGGACAGATCACACATCAAGTATATGAGCAGAGGGTTCAGATGGCTAACTTCTAATTTTGTAGATGTTCAGTTCAATTGTCATATTTCCAAATGATAAGTTCATTGAACCGTTTCTACAGTTAATGACAACATTGGAAGTGGCAAGGAATGGTCGACCCAAAATCACCGGAATTTGACTCCGTGGGTTTGCTACAGGTTGTGTATCGAGAACAATGAAGTCCACAAGGAATAAAAATTCCCCGACTTTTATCAACACATCCTCTAGTTCACCCCTAAATTTGGTGATTGAACGGTCTGCCATTTGGAGAGTGCAGTGAGCTGGTTTCAACTCTCCAATCCCTAACTGCTCATAAACAGAGTATGGAAGTAGGTTAACACTTGCGCCAAGATCTAAAAGAGCACGGTTGATGTTTTTACCCCCAATAGAAATCGATATCATAAGACATCCTGGGTCCTTACGTTTCTTTGGTAGCTGTGGGATAAAAGCAGTGCTAACATTATTAGACATGAAGACCTTCTTTGGCACTTGAGTCTTCCTCTTCCTAGTGCACAAGTCTTTAAGAATTTTCGCATAAGCGGGGACTTGTTGAATAGCATCTAGGAGAGGGATGTTGATATTAACCTGTTTGAACATTTCCGTAATCTTCTCCATATGTGGACTTGATTTGTTACCCCTTAACCGATTAGGATAAGAAGATTTAGCAATAAGCGCTGGGTCCATCATAGGAGAAGGTGGTGTGTGTAGACGTGATCGCAGAATAGGAGTGGGGATCGTCTGTGGAGGGATAGAAGAAATGGGCTTAGGTGTCGAGCCTTGTGAGAAACGGAGAATAGGCTCGTGAGAAGGCGGTGGGGTAGAAGAACAACGATCAGAAGTAGAAGTGTGTGTGTGAGGAAAGGTCTCAGCCGGGGTGTTATTGATAGATCTATCAGGATCATCAATCTCTTCCCCAACATGATTATTCAGCACTCTTCCTGATCTCAACTTTGTGATGGCATTTACATTGTAATGCCCAGGATTCGGTAGGGGTTGAGACGGAAGTTTCCCTTTTTCTCTCGCACTTATTTCGGCTTTTAATTGTGCAATTTGTTCTTCCATCGATTTAATATTCTCATTTTGTGAGACAACGATCTTCATCAAATTATCGAAGGAAGGTTGCATTTTTGCCGTCCCTTGGATGAATTGTTTCATGAAAGTATCCAAGGTTTGTGCTAGTGCAGAGGTATTATCTGTACCGGTCAATTGCAAAGAGTTTTCATGTGGTGCAAAAGTGTTGGCCGGATTTTGGAAGTTTTATGATTGGTAGGGGTGCTGACTCAATTGAAGTGGTTGCTGTTGTGGTGGAAGAGCCCTTTGGAAATTGTTTTGGTTTGGAACCGTATTTTGAGTTTGTGATTGGTTCCAAGCAAAATTAGGGTGATTCCTCCAACCCGGATTGTATGTGGAAGAAAATGGATCGTTTCTAGGTCTTTGAAAAGCAGCATTGGTATGCTCGTGACCTTGAAACGGAGAATTTAGTGGACATTCTTCCATCAAATGAGAAGGATCAGAACAGCATCCACATACAGTTTTGGAGAGTGACATTTGATTTAGGGCGGCAGCTAAAAATTTGTTTTCCATAGTGTCGAATTTCTTATGTAAAGCTGAAATTTCAGCTCTAACTCCTATGGAAACATCCGATTGGTTATTGCCACCCCTAAACGATGGACTCTCCCACTGTAAGGATTTTTCAGCGAAATCTTCTAAGTATTTCCAAGCTTCCCCATCGTCTTTGGTCATAAAATTGCCTTGACACATGTTTTCAAGGCTCTGTTTAGTGGTAGGGTTACTGCCCTCATATATGATTCGGCACAGTTCCCATCTCGGGATTCTATGATGTGGACATTGAACCAATAGATCCTTGAAGCGGTCAAGACATTTTGAAAATGGTTCATTTGGAAGCTGGGTGAATTGATTTATTTCGCTACGGACTCGAGCTGTCTTGTGATTATGGTAGAATTTCTTAAGGAATGCAGCAACGAATTCTTCCCAATTCGTAATGGAATGTGCGGTAGTGTTATACAGCCACTTCTCGACTATATCGCACAAGGTAAATGGAAGAAGACGTAGACGCATAGCATCCACAGAAAGTTGTGAGGTACCCATCATTGTGCATACATTTTCAAATTTGGTGATAAATACATATGCGTCTTCAGTCTCGAAACCGTGATATTTGGGTAGAAGGTTGATGTATTGGGGTTTAATCTCAAAATTATCCCCGTTGGCTGGTGGAATGGATAAGCAGGTCGAAAGAGGACCTCGCATAGGATAGCACCTCTCTTGGAGAGAGATGTGGGGTGGATTCTGCGTACCTGCGGATGGCGGCAGATTAGTGATAAAGAAGTTCGATGGAGAAGGATCCATCGATGTGGGTGTGGTGGTGGGTAAAGAAGAAGTAAATGTAGAAATACCGACTTCAGAGTCGATCGGGGGAACGCGGACTAAACGGGCACTAGAATCCCGTATCCAGCCTATCTTGCACTAAAAGGGTTTAGTACAAGTGGCAGCGTTGATATAATTAGGGGAAAGATAAAGTTGGTGTTTGTTTTGAAAAAGATATACGGATTTTTGAAAAAATGATGCAAATCACAACAAATGCAACAAGCAATCCTAAGATCTAAGGGTCACCTAAGTCAAGGCTCTAGACCGCTCCTAACTGCCAAAAGACAAGTCGCAGGATCAATCCTCCACTGCCTCATTATCTCTCCTGTGGCCAGGTAAGTGCCAGGTAAGTGGGAGGTTCTCCACTAAGTAAGTAGTGGGCCTAATTAAGTAACCACTTGCCTTAGACACACTTGCCTTAGACACCAAAAAAGAAACGCGGATAAACAATGGATTACCCACGGCCTTCTCTTGTCCTAAGTGAGCGCGATGGTCCTTAGAGTCATGTCTAGATCTTTTTTAGTTAATGAAGGTAATGCGGATGCAAATTTGTGATTTTCGGGGCTTAAGAAGGGTAATGAACTCCCCACCTAATTTGAATTTGGCCGTGCCCCTTAAATTCCGTATTAATATGCAAACAACCAAAAATCAAAACACGCACAATTTTTTTATTGCTTTTTGCGGTGCTGCGAATTTTGCAAAGAAACCTGCAGCAAATTTGTTATTGGAGCAGACTGAGAAGGAGATAAGAAAGATAGGATTTCACTGAGAAAGTTTCGTGCAGCGAAGATTCAAATCCGCCGCGATTCCGCCGTGGGAGCACGCTTAGGCCGCGGTTCCGCGGTCTGGTAGAAAGATACCTGCACAAAAATTCTTGCAGCAGCTCCTGTTCAATTCCTCAGCTCTCTGGAATATTCCAAATATTTTTCCAATTGCATAGAAGACTCCAGATTTCCTTGCAACAAATCACAACGAATCGTTTAGGGTTTGTGAGAATTTTGATCTCAAAATTATGATGGAATAAACTTTTCAACTCAAATTTCAAAAACGAACGAATTAGCGCACTATCCCCGGCAACGGTGCCATTTGATTGAATGATTTTTCCGATGTGTATGTAGAAAATGTGTAGAAATCACAACCAAAGATATTTTGACCGCAATCAATAACGGTATCGATTTGTAGCGCGTTAGTAAGTGCGGATCGTCCACAGGAAAAGTGTAATCCGTTCGTATTTCGAATTAGATGAATTGAAAATTAAAAAAAAAGAGAAAAGACAATTCAATTCAAGATTTGTAAAATAAATTCAAGAATCATCTATATATAATCTAATTAACAAGAAAACATTAAAAATCAAGAATCAAGAAGTGATGATATCCGATCCAAGAATCAAGAATCGAATGGAGGCTCGTAGGAATCGATCGAATCTATAGACGTGATGAAATCTATTGATTACGTATTCTTATGCATTAATGAATTAATGCTAGATCGATGACGATTAATCGAGGTTTAAGGATTTTTTTAAAGAAACTAGGGTTTCTTTATCTCATCCTTTGTCCTTTCGATGAATCTCATTCAAATTCTAGTCTCGAGTAAATTCAAGAATCGATCGTGGATCACTAATTAGGAGCGAACACAATAAAAAAAGTATCGCTCGAAACTAGGTTGCCGATTCTTCAATTTACACGAATTTACAAAACTTATAGGAATTAAGAATCGTTTCAAGATTTGTAACATCATCGTCTATTGATCGTCTCGATTCCTTCACGAGCGGAGTTTTACTCAAACATCATAACAAGAAACACAATCACAAATTGAGATCGAATCATGATGCAAGAATGTAAAGAAAGCAAGATATAGAAATTTCACCTTTATTTATCAACTATTTTGTTACAATTCTCTCAAGATCTACAAGAGGAAAGAACTCGATTGTTGATTTCGGCTTCGCTCGTCTCCTTGAGTCGCGGATCTCCTTGGATCACTTGCTCCGATGAAGTCCGGCGTCGCTTTCTAAAGGATCGAAGGCTTCATGCTTGATTTGGTATTCGGGGTTCTTGATTTTGGCTTTGGATTTTGAATTGGGGATTAGGGTTTACAAGTCGTGTCACTCAACTTGTATTGGAGAATTTGGGGTTCCAATTATTGAACAACCAATTGTTGAAGCCTTAGGGTTCCTTTTATAGCCTTCACTAGCTTTGGCTTCCTTTAGAAGCTAGGTTTAGTTTAGCTTCCCTTGTAAGTTAGGTAGTTAGGTAGAAGCTTCTAGAGGTAGTTAGTTAGGCTTTAGCTTCCTTTGTAAGCTTGGAGGTTAGAGAGAAGCTTCTAGGCTTAGTTTGTTAAGTAGCTTGCTTTGGAAGCTTGAACATGATTAGCTTGAACAAGGAGCTTGCCGATCTGGCAGAAGACTCTGGAGATTTCTGGAAATTGCCATAGATTGATGAGGTGTAGGCATTGAGAGAAGAATACTGAGATGAAGCTTTGCTGATGACGTGGCAAGATGGCCGTGGATCCGCGGCCGTTCTGGTGCCTTAATGCATCAATTTTCTTGCAATGATTTCTACTGGCTTCTTGATATATTTCTGATATGTGTAATCTTATCATTATCTTCAGTTCACTGCTAGATCTCAGATCTTGGAGTTGGCATATTTTTATCAGCACTTTTTCTCAGATTTGGCTTTTCTCCTGGAATTTCCTGCACAGATTCTCGAAACAAGTGTTGCGCTGCACAAAGATTATGCGATGCTATGATAAACACTCAATTTCCCTCAAAATGTCGGTTTTAATATACAGCACAGGTAATTTGGTATTTTACGGCTGTTTTGCTAATATGTGCTATATTAGTACCGAACACCTATAGATGAGTGCAAATGGTAGGGAAATTGACGTGTTAAAAATGCAATATTTTTAACTGATCAGTGGCCTAAGGATTGTGTACCCCTTAAGTGTCCTTCGGGTCGTATTTAATTTCGTGTCGGGGTTCTCGGCGAAGTTTCGGCTCGATCGAGGTCATTTTGGACTTCCGGAGTGGTTTTTAGCATGGAATTTTTTTCGGTTTTTTGCACATTTGATTTTCGGTGTGTAATACCCAGTTCTTTTATACGCCAATATCCGTATTTTTATAAAAGGGATCACTTACAAATTTACCTATTTATATTTAAAATTATTTTAAGTATTTTAAAATCCTAATCCCTTCATTTTATTCCCTTTTATAACCCGAGCCTGGCCCATCTCTCTCCCCCTTTCCCAATTTCTTTTATTTCCCGAGCCCGGCCCATCTCCCCAACCGACCCGGCCCAACTCGTCTCCCTTCTTCTTCTCCCCCCACGCTCTTTTCCTTTCCCGCTCATTTTCTTTTCCCCCACAACGCGCACGTTCCCGAGCCCCCTCCTCGTCTCGACCACGTCCCAGCTCCCTTACCCACGACCGTACGCGCATGCTCACTTCCTTCCATCGACCTCGTCCCTCTCTCTCCCTTCATCCTCGCTGCACCCACAAACCCCGCGAAGGCACTCCCCATCGCCACAGCCCCGACCTCGTCTTCAACCTTCGACCTCACCTGCATCACCTCCTCACCCTCGCCTTCCTCCATTTCCCTGCAACTATCTCCCCGAGCTCCTTCCCTTTACGCCCACCGCCGGAGCTCCCCATCACATGCCCTCGTCTCACCGTCGTCGTCACCATTTCCCCTCCTCCCAACTCCGCGACCACCATCACCCCGAGCGCCGCAACCAGCCTCACCCTTTCCGAACCCAACACTGAGCCTTAGCCCACTCCTTCTCTCCCAACACCCTAACCACCAAGCCCCATCGCCTCCGACGAGCTCGAAACCACTCACCGCACTGGCCACCTCCAAGCTGCTGGCCCGAGCACCCCAACCCCCTCGTCACTGCATCCCTAGCAGCCGCTCGAGCTCTCGACGCTTCCAGCCCTTGCCGGAACCTCAGGTCGCCGACCGCCTCCACATCATCGCTGCCTTGACCACCAACCGCTGGCGACCCCTACGCCGCGGCCGAGCCCCTGCCCGACACCCGAGCTTTCACAACCCGCTCTCGAGCCCTATTTCACAGTCAAGCCCCCAGCATTTCGTCGAACACTTACATCGATCGCTGTTCCCGCTATTCTGGTTACCGTCGCCGCCATCCAATCTGTGGCCTCGATCCCTTAAGTCGTCATCATCATCAACACGCTATTCATCG
Organism: Agapanthus africanus; assembly: GCA_030015575.1. Taxonomy (NCBI): domain Eukaryota; kingdom Viridiplantae; phylum Streptophyta; class Magnoliopsida; order Asparagales; family Amaryllidaceae; genus Agapanthus; species Agapanthus africanus. The sequence continues at coordinate 139,492,286 of JASDDO010000026.1, forward strand.
CAACGCCAGCACACGCCCGTCGCACCCACCGAGCCATCAAGTCCAAGAATCAAGGTCCGACAAGGCTAAACCTTGTTAGTTATATGTATGCCCTAGAGGCCATTACTATATATAGGATGTATATTGTAGTGGATGCTTGGACATATATAGGGAGAACTTTCTTGCTCGACATGATAGTATACTATCTGGTTGCTCTTTACCTTAACGTGTACACTGATTGTCTCTTTGTTACATGTTGGTAAAGCCCTTAGGATGTGTACTTGACTACCTGGACTATGATGCGGATCATACTAGTGGGGACATGGTAGTCCATAAGTACATCCTTCAAAGTCTCTAGTCGTGGGTGTATCGAGACGGGGCATCGATATACCAGAGTAGACTAGCGTGTACCTTCTCGACCCATACAGATGGGCGATGGATGATCCCATATCCATTGGTGTTTGACATCAGAGGTGATATACGGGTGCTCAGTGGAGACTGGGTACACTGGACGGACTCGTCGAGAACTCCCAGATGGTATTATACCTTACGTCAGATGGCAGTTCTCAGGTGACACTGGTACAGAGTAGTCTGTTGACCCGAGATCGTCATAGAGTCTTGTGTGGTTCCCACTGTGCTTTGATTTCCACCTTACCACGTCCAAGAGGGCGTGCAAAACGGTGGTTTTTGGGTACAGTCCCGAGTCACATGGAGGCAATGAGCGATAGGAGGGGATTCGTCTCTCCCGGTATAGGGGGTTGATGTTGCGCTGTGTTCGATTGGCTATAACAGGAAATCCCTGGCCAGGGTTGCTGAGATTTACTGGTAAGTGTTACCTGTAGTTTCTCAAAATGTTATAGACCTCATATCGACACGACTTATCGAGCTATTGGGGTCTGACGTTACCACCCCTAGGCGAGATATGCGACATATCAGACGACGAGACCGGACTGTACGGTAAGTGTTACTGGTTGGATTCACAGGAGTATGAGCGGGCTTGCTCGTCGATCTTCTGATCGCTCAATACCCGTGTGGCCGTTACGTTTAGCAGACTGCTTGCGGCTTGTGGGTGTTTGATATGATCATCACCTGCTGCCGGCGTATTGACGAGTCTTTAGAGTCCTACACAGAGATTTCCTCGCTCAAGCGAAACGAAATAGGAGCGCATATGAGATATGTGCGGGACCGAGAATAATGCGTGTATGTGATACCGTATTCTATTCTCGCGATGAATGTATCGATTGGTTGTATGCGATATAACCTAGTTATCGAATCAAGGATTGATTTGATAAGCCGATACATTGGATATTAGTCGGTTATATGCGATATGACCGGATCGTTAAATCAAGTTTTGATTTAATGATTTAATGTATAATTATATATTTGATATATTACTTTGCATTAACTAATATTTGTTCACTTTAAATGGATTTTCTCACTTGATGTGCACATTGTATATGTGATTTATTTTTGTGCACTTGCTTGTACCATGTTTGATGATACATGCATGTTTGGGTGTATGTTTAGATTAAACCATGGTTATGTAATGGTTAGGGTTTTGTTTTTATTTATTTATTCATTTATTTATTTATTTATTTAGCATAAAAGAGAAAATGGTGGCTTTCTTTGTTTGATGTTGAAGCTTCATGAAGCTTTGACCAAGTCACCATTTTTGTCTTCATGCTTAACTCTAACCATTCACCTAACCCTAGTTTACTCTCTACACTTGACCATGGTTTGAGTATGATAAGTATTCCTTTACTTTTCTATTTTAAATAATACTTATGATATTCTATCATCATCATCTTCTTCTTCTTCAAGAAGAAGCTTGCCTCCATCAATGGCAACTAGTGAAAAAGAGTGAGAAATCCAATTCTAAAGTGAACCCACTTCCTATTTCTTCATCCTCTATCTCTTGCCAAGTAGTATAGGGTGTTTTCTTCACAAGTTTCATGGCTTGGTGAAGTTGGAGCTTGATCTAGTGTTGCCTCGACGTAGATCGTCTTCGGCATCGAAGTCGACGACCTAGCCCGCCAATTTCTCCGATGAAGTCGACGCTAGAGTCCGGGATCCGATATGGACAGCGAGGAGACTTCATCACGGAGCCATGGAGGTGGAGAACCGGATCTACAAAGGTTGTAACCTCTTTCTTTTAGTTAAGTTGTTAACTAGTTTCTTTTTTCGCCTAAACTCTAGTCAACGATCCGTATTAGGGCTTCTCGGCACTTGTAAAATTTGAAATGGGCATGGTTGATGCCTTGTGAGACCTCATTAGTGTGCCTAGAAACCCTACAGTAGTATCAGAGCCTAGCTAGAGCCTTAGGCGATGCGTAGACGGAGTTTGAAGTCCGATTGAACCGAAACCCCAATTCCAAATTGCTCTCTGGAAATTTTCTGAAAATTTGGATTTTTGTGAATTAAAAATTGCCAAAAAATTCAGCAGGGAATTCTATGAGTTACTGTGAAGCACGTGATGCTAACTCGACCAAAGCGCCGCGGAACAGCGGCCCCACCCTGGGTTTCGCGGCGGTTCCGCGGTCATTTTGGTGAGTTAGACCACGTGGCTTGCACAGTAATTCTTGTCTTGAAGTGCTGAGTCTTCTGGAAATTTTTATATTTTACTCAACAGTTGAGTTTTTCTGGGGTTGTTTTGGAGATTCGATGATTCGATCGGATTATCATACTTTGTCTATGTGGCTTTCCGGATATTTTAGAATATGTTAAAAAGTTCGACCGGATATAAACACCCACCTTTTCCCCGGTCGGGAAATTTCCAAGTGTTGGATCTTTCTGTGGTTTAATAACGTTCTAAGTAGTGCAAGTAACGCGATGGTCCCTCTAGAAGACAACAAACCTTAACTCGATTATGTGACCGTCTTGAACTGCCCTTAGAACCTTAGGGTTTGGGGCAGTACGGCGTGCCACATGTGAGGCGTTGGCTTGACCCTTCTACGGCTGGACCGTTGGTACTGAGGCATGAACTGGATGTTTTTAAACTTGTTTCATGTGTTGATCTGTTTCGGGAAAACTTGGGTGTTCGATTGTTCGATCGGAAAGTTTAACATTTTCTATTTATCTGGAATGTGATACAATACTTGGAATCCACAAGCAGTTATGAGATAACTGATTTGAATGTTATAAACACAGCACTTTAGTCTCACTTGATCGGTTGCCACGGAATTTTGATGCGATCAAAAGTCCGTCGCAATCACGTAGTGTACGCGGATACTCGCCGGGTAAACTTAATAGACAGCCACGCCCCATAGCCCCGACCAAGTGACTGTAGGAGAACCCCGTCGCCGAAAGCATCCGTTCGGGTGCTCGCGGCAGCGGTATTCCGCCTTGGTGCACTTCGTCGACGGCGTCGGGGGTGCGGCCGCTTACTAAAGTTTGCGACGAGCATTCGATCAGGATGTCGGGAATCTTGTTGAATTGCCCGACTTGATATTGAAAAGTGTTTTCGATTTTGAGACTAAAATGTGGGGTTTATAATAGTTAGGCATGCGATGTCTAAGGAATTCATTTTATTAGGCATGCGATGTCTATGAAGGTTGCGGATTCCAACTGTTGTAGTTTTACAATTTCTTTTCTGCGACCATAAGTGTAATATATGATATCGCCGGTTTCGTTGCTATATGTCAACGACAATTGGGATACGCATGTTTACTTACGTTGTTGACATGTGATGTTATGTGTTGCTGGATATGTTATATTGGATCGTCGTGTTTGAATAGCCAGGGGGGTTTTATGTAAGATGAGTGTTTTTCATTTTCATTCATGTAAAAACTTGTATGTAATATTCTTTTATTGGGGCACTTCCAGGTTGCGGAAGATGTCACCTTTTGTATATTATTTTCTTTTCCGCACTAGGATAGACCCAAGGAGGAGGGCACAAGTAACCGGGTTCTGGAGTCCAGTGGGAGACCAACTCGAGGAGTCGAGTCCGGGTCTCCTAACTCTAGAATTGGTAGGGTTGCTTGCTGCTCTCGTAGGGGTCTAGGGGTGTGGGTTTGGCTATTCATCGCGACCGTGGAATCCGTGTTTTATACTGGCTCGTATTGAAAATACGGACGTCCTAGTATATCCAATATTTCATATGATTCTTCTGCTGCGATATCTGTGATGTGATCATGTGATATGTTCTGTGATGGATACTGTATATAGTATATATGATATATTATATAGACGTTACTTATGTTTTACACCCGCGCTAGCCCTGCCCTGCTCTGCCGTTAGTTACCTAACCTAACGGTGCATGAGGGGACATCGAGGCGAATGCGGATGGCATAAGTGTACATCGTATTTATCTATGATGTTTAGGTACTTAAATGATGGGACTTCATTAATGAGATTAATGAAATAAAAGAAAACTAAAAATGTTGTAGAATTGAATTTCAAAAATAAAAACAGGTAGCTACAGTTCTTGCTTTGCACAGCGGTATATATGATATATCCTGCACCTTATTCGATAAGGAAAGGACCGAGATCCCTTCGCCGGGAGTGACTCCTTTAGCAATAACTGGCAGATGCTACAACTCTCGGTTTGTCTTTTGATTGCTTCTATAGTTTCTGCTTTGCACAGTGATATATATGATATATCCCGCACCTCATTCGACGAGGAAAGGACCGACGATCCCTTCACCGGGAGTGACTCCTTTAGCAATAACTGGCAGATGCTACACACTCGGTTTGTCTTTGGATAGCTTCTATAGTTTCTGCTTTGCACAGTGATATATATGATATATCCCGCACCTCATTCGACGAGGAAAGGACCGACGATCCTTTCACCGGGAGTGACTCCTTTAGCAAAACTAGAAAAGCCTCAAAAACACTCCATTTCAAAATTCATTCGATCCTACAACGATATCAAGTTCATTACGCAATAGGTTTTCAGAAAAACCTGTCGTAGCCCTCCGTCATTTCAGATAAGTCCTGTTTAGTATTCGTGCTGCGTTTGTTGACCTTGTCAAGGCGCAGTGTGCGGTAGCTAACCAGTATTTATCTGCTTATGCATATGATGCAAATTGGGTTAGGGTAGTCGTACGGCCTTGTTGACCTTGTCAAGGGTCGTGCGGGTGGGTTTGATTCAACCAAGAAATGACGGGTTGAACTTGACTTACGGTCTATGGTTTGTTGACCTTGTCAAGGTCATAGATCGTTTGGGGCAAAATATTATCGGGAATTTCAAGTGTTGAAATTTGCAATGAGATTGCATACCTTCTATGAGATAGTTAGATCCCGATACCCACTGCGAGTAAGAGTTACTCCTGGGAGAGTTTTACACATTACAATTAGCCGATCAAGTAGGTGTCTAGAAAGGTGTAAACGGGGTTACGCCTCTGGGAAAACGAGGTTTACTTTAATTAGGTCCGTGCGAAAGCACGGGGAACCTCCCTCAAAGTACCGACACTGGCCTGGCTGAAAGATTGGCGAACTTGTAGTGTGTAATTAATCCCGGCTAGTCTTTCCTTTTAGGGTTTGAAGGAAGATTTGATAAAAACAGTGGGAGCCATCCTGATTAGATAAAATAATAACCAATCTGATCTTGCAAGAGAATACGCTGAGTGTTTTCTTCTCTCTCTCTCTCCAGGTAGCGACCATATCACGCCTTAATCAAGATAATAATATGGATGTATTGACCGAACCCGCTTGTTATACTGAGCTGGGGAACGTTAGTCCCGCTCCAACTTATAATTGTTATAAGACAGAACAGGAAATTGGGGATTACCAGAATTCCCGTGCCACCCAAACGAAGAGAGTGCATGCTGATGCATCATCTTCGGGTGTGTTCATTACAAAGAACTGTTTCTCAGTATCCTCCGCATCCTGGGTATATGATACCGGATCAGGATCCCAGATATGTAATCTGTTACATAGGGCTACAGAAAGGTAGAGAACTGAGAACGGGTGATAAGTTTCATGAGGCAGAAAACGGGGCAAGTGTTGCAGCCAAGTCTGTTGGTCACTGTCACCCTATATTCCAAATACATTGATTCTGAACGAATGTTATTAGATACCGAACCTGATATACAAAATCATATCACTCTCTTTAATAGTAAAGAAATGATAAAATTTTGTATTGTTGGATAATGTTTTGAACATTTCCTATATCAAAAGTTGATCGGTTCAGGCACGTTATCTAAAAGCATTAATGTTCTAAATCAAACTACAGTTCTTTAGTATACGGAACACACAAAAGAGGAAGAGTTCAGAAATGAACAAATCCTTCTTGAGGCATTGTAGACTAGGTCATATCAATGCGATCCGACTGGCTGAAGTTACATTTTAGATGCATATTTAAATCGGTTTGAATTTACATCTTGTGAAACTTGCCAGTCATGTCACAGAGATAAGATGACCACGGCTCTGTTTATTGGAAACAGAGAAAGAGTTAGTTGAACTTTTGGGATGATACATATTGATGTATGAAGGCCCCCTGTCTGCACATACCTAGACCGGTTCTTTTTACTTCATTACATTCTCTTATGATCTTTCGAGATTCAGACCTATGTTCCTGTTGAAACACAAGTCCGAACCTTTTGAGATATTCACAGAATATAAGTTAGAAGTAGAGAACCAAAATACGGGTATAAGTATTATGTCCTATGATGAGATCAGGGAGGAGAATACTTGTGCATGGAATTCCTGGACTTTTCTAAAGGAGAATAAGATTCTCTTTCAGCATTACTCCTCCGTATACACCATAGCACGATGGTATATCGGGACGGAGCAATCTCACCCTATATGATAAGGTGTGCTCTATGATGAGTACTACTGAGTTACCTATTTCCTTTTTGGGAGTTATGCACTTGAGAAGCTGCATACCTATTGAATAGGGTTCAAATCAAATCAGTTGCCTACCACTTCATATTTGATATGATAAGGAAAGAGCTCATCTCTTAAGTTAGTTAAGATTTGGGGTTGTCCAGCCTATGTCTGAAAAGCAAAATCCGGACAAGCTCGAGGCAAGGTCTGTAATGTAGAACTGGAAAGGTTCCAGCTATACAAACTACAACAGATGATTTGATAAAACCAAAGGATTCAATAGTTACCAACGAACCTCAGCCTCTCCGCCGATCTAGTAGGGTTTCTCACCCACCTGAGAGATACTTCTGTTTCTCTATGACAGTGGGAGCGAGGATTGCATCATGAGATGATGACCCAACTAGTTTCGAGCTGGCCATCAGGAGTAGGACTCTGTAAGAATGGCTGGATGCTTAGCGATCTGAGATGGAATCCATGTACACCAACAAAGTATGGACTTTGGTTGCTATATCTGAAGGGTTAAATCCCCATCAGAAGCAAGTATATCTTGAGAAGATTACTTGGTGTAGATGGAAAAGTTGAGACTTGCAAAGCTAGACTTGTTAAAGCTTTTCGTCATCGACCAGGCGTGGATTATGATGAAACCTTTTCAAGTGGCTATGCTTAAGTCCATCCAGATCCTACTTGCCACGGCTACATACCATGACTACGATATCTGGCGGTTGGGTGCCATGACTGCTTTTCTAAATGATGTTTTAGAAGAGGACGTCTATAAGTACACAGCCAGAGGGCTTCATCGACAGCGGGAGCAGCAGAAACGTGTACAAGATGCTTTATAGGATAAGGCAGGCATCGCGGAGTTGGAACATCTATTTTGATATGGTAGTCAAATAGTTTGACTTCATCAAAAGGGTAGATGAACCTTGTATAAACAAAAAGGTAGTAGGGAGCATAGTGACGATCCTCGTAGAGTACGTGGATGACATGCTCTTGATAGGGAAGGAGTTTCCTATGCTACGCTCGGTCAATCTCCGCTTATCACAATGATTCTCCATATAGGATCAAAGTGATACCTCCTAAATCCTGGGTTTTGGATCTATGAGATAGATCTAATTGGATGTTAGGATTCTCACTAGTTGTAGTGAGATGGTATCAACCGATCCTGGGGAGAATCACTGGAAGGGTTCCAGGGTGATAAGGACGACTGAAAATCAGTCGCAGGCATTGTCTTTACCCTCAGTAAAGGGACGGTATGTTGAAAGAGTTCCAAGCTAGATACCGTGGCATACTAGACGATAAAGGCTCAATACATCGCTACTTAAAATGCTACCAAAGAGGCAGTCTGGATGTATATTAGTTCATAAGATGAACTTCGTTCCTACCATTGTGAGACAATGGAGTTGTGGCTTATGCCCGGGAACACCGGTCCCATCAGTGACCCAGACATATTCTAAGGCAGTATCACCTGATCATGGAGATGGTTGATCTCCGGCTGATCGAGGTTAGGAGAACAGACTCAGAGGACAACACGGCGGATCCACTCACAAAGGCCTTTTCCCAGAGAGAGACTTTTATGGGATGGTTGAGTATGAGATACTACAACCACTGCTATCAGATGGCCCTAGTGCAAGTGGGAAATTGTTAGTTATATGTATGCCCTAGAGGCCATTACTATACATAGGATGTATATTGTAGTGGATGCTTGGACATATATAGGGAGGACTTTCTTGCTCGACATGATAGTATGCTATCTGGTTGCTCTTTACCTTAACGTGTACACTGATTGTCTCTCTGTTACATGTTGGTAAAACCCTTAGGATGTGTACTTGACTACCTGGACTATGATGCGGATCATACTAGTGGGGACATGGTAGTCCATAAGTACATCCTTCAAAGTCCCTAGCCGTGGGTGTATCGAGACGGGGCATCGATATACCAGAGTAGACTAGCGTGTACCTTCTCGACCCATACAGATGGGCGATGGATGATCCCATATCCATTGGTGTTAGACATCAGAGGTGATATGCGGGTGCTCAGTGGAGACTGGGTACACTGGACGGACTCGCCGAGAACTCCCAGATGGCATTATACCTTACGTCAGATGGCAGTTCTCAGGTGACACTGGTACAAAGTAGTCTGTTGATCCGAGATCGTCATAGAGTCTTGTGTGGTTCCCACTGTGCTTTGATTTCTACCTTACCACGTCCAAGAGGGCATGCAAAACGGTGGTTTTTGGGTACAGTCCCGAGTCACATGGAGGCAATGAGCGATAGGAGGGGATTCGTCTCTCCCGGTATAGGGGTTGATGTTGCGCTGTGTTCGATTGGCTATAACCGGAAATCCCTGGCCAGGGTTGCTGAGATTTACTGGTAAGTGTTACCTGTAGTTTCTCGAAATGTTATAGACCTCATATCGACACGACTTATCGAGCTATTGGGGTCTGACGTTTACCACCCCTAGGCGAGATATGCGACATATCAGACGACGAGACCGGACTGTACGGTAAGTGTTACTGGTTGGATTCACAGGAGTATGAGCGGGCTTGCTCGTCGATCTTCTGATCGCTCAATACCCGGGTGGCCGTTACGTTTAGCAGACTGCTTGCGGCTTGTGGGTGTTTGATATGATCATCACCTGCTGCCGGCGTATTGACGAGTCTTTAGAGTCCTACACAGAGGTTTCCTGGCTCAAGCGAAACGAAATAGGAGCGCATATGAGATATGTGCGGGACCGAGAATAATGCGTGTATGTGATACCGTATTCTATTCTCGCGATGAATGTATCGATTGGTTGTATGCAATATAACCTAGTTATCGAATCAAGGATTGATTTGATAAGCCGATACATTGGATATTAGTCGGTTATATGCGATATGACCGGATCGTTAAATCAAGTGTTGATTTAATGTATAATTATATATTTGATATATTACTTTGCATTAACTAATATTTGTTCACTTTAAATGGATTTTCTCACTTGATGTGCACATTGTATATGTGATATATTTTTGTGCACTTGCTTGTACCATGTTTGATGATACATGCATGTTTGGGTGTATGTTTAGATTAAACCATGGTTATGTAATGGTTAGGGTTTTGTTTTTATTCATTTATTTATTTATTTATTTATTTATTTAGCATAAAAGAGAAAATGGTGGCTTTCTTTGTTTGATGTTGAAGCTTCATGAAGTTTTGACCAAGTCACCATTTTTGTCTTCATGCTTAACCCTAACCATTCACCTAACCTTAGTTTACTCTCTACACTTGACCATGGTTTGAGTATGATAAGTATTCCTTTACTTTTCTATTTTAAATAATACTTATGATATTCTATCATCTTCTTCTTCTTCTTCTTCAAGAAGAATCTTGCCTCCATCAATGGCAACTAGTGAAAAAGAGTGAGAAATCCAATTCTAAAGTGAACCCACTTCCTATTTCTTCATCCTCTACCTCTTGCCAAGTAGTATAAGGTGTTTTCTTCATAAGTTTCATGGCTTGGTGAAATTGGAGCTTGATCTAGTGTTGCCTAGACGTAGATCATCTTCGGCATCGAAGTCGACGACCTAGCCCGCCAATTTCTCCGATGAAGCCGACGCTAGAGTCCGGGATCCGATATGGACAGCGAGGGGACTTCATCACGGAGCCATGGAGGTGGAGAACCGGATCTACAAAGGTTGTAGCCTCTTTCTTTTAGTTAAGTTGTTAACTAGTTTCTTTTTTCGCCTAAACTCTAGTCAACGATCCGTATTAGGGTTTCTCGGCACTTGTAAAATTTGAAATGGGCATGGTTGATGCCTTGTGAGACCTCATTAGTGTGCCTATGAACCCTACAAACCTGTGCCGTGTTCGTGACACGATCGTGCCGTTGCCGCTGCCGTACCATCGCCGACACGTCTTCAGGAAAGTATATTACTTGCTTCATGCTATTAGTTCGTAGTTAATTCAGTTTAGAATTAATATCGTAGATATATATTTCGTGCGAGCCTATACGATGCAAGTGTTTGGTTTGGAACGTTAGGTGAAAACATAACTCTAAATGATGGAACTTGTGATCCTTGGAACCGTCTACTGTTTACTGATATGCTGTGGTAATTTGGTTGAAAACCACGGTCGTTTCACATATGTAATGTTGCTCCCGATAGTCGGCACGAGACCTGAATTTCCTGAACATGCTACACCATTAAATTCACATTAAATTTTTTACGGATTGGATTTTGGCGTTCCTTGGCTCGTATCGAATCCAACGGGATAATCTACAGAATCCTATAATTGATATCTAAAATTGAACTAGTTCCGATAAAGGAAATTGCGGAGGATTACGATTCTGGACTGCAGTCCAGAACGGAAATCCCAGTTAACCCCTGTTTTAAATCCCTGTATATTCCTGTTCAAATATGAGAATGTGTGGAACCCTATATCTTTACGAAGAGAATTGAGTTAGATTTCTTATCCCACTGGTCTCACTGGATTCCTCAACTGTATGATATTTTTAACACATTTTGTAACGTCGGTATGTTCTGCTGAATTCTGCAGTAACGGATTCTACATATCAACCTTAACCTGATCATAACTCCCTGTTGAGATAGTATATTACCGATCTGCCAATTGCGGTGGAAACCTAACTGATAACTCTAAATATTGTTTCACTATAGCGTCTCCTAATTACGATTCCAACTGGGATTAAAATGTGTTACGAAACGGACTTCCGATTCTGAAACCGGATTTCCAGCAGTGAACACTTAAAATGAAATGGTCATAACTAGCAAACCTGAAACCCGATTGACGCGAAACTAATTTTTATGGATAGATAATTAAACATACTGCGTATCCCCTTTATATTGTTTCGCTTAATTCTGCATGTATGACCTATAATAAATTATGCAAGTGGTATGACACTGACTGATGGTATCTTAATCATGCCTTAATTATTGTATTCTCATCACATCATATAGATGTCATTGCATTGGTAACCTAGTGATCATGTGCATTACCCAGTGTTAGGTATTAGTATTTTGATTGTGGCAAGTACATTAGTGTTTAAGCGTGAATGAATAAGTGGAAGTGACACGTACTTATACTCGATCAGCGGACCCTATTGATATATTGCATTGTCGACGTCTATGGGACATGTATAAGTGTAACTATAATTGGTATGGGACGATTATGGAAGCAATTATATGGATGTCATAGGTAAGGCATCAAACACTGTCCACTTATCTTGGGTATCAGTCGAGACATGCTTGATGGAGATCATGTCTCCAGTTCTCGCGTAGACTTGTCATGGACCGACTGGTATTTGAGTTTATGGTTGGCGTTTGATGTAGACCATGGGGTGTGGGGTAGTTTGAGTGTGAGTTCAACAGAATCTCGGGAGTCCCATTGCCGGCACATACAGCGATTCTGGAGATATATGGGGATATTACTGATTTTTAGCAAGCGACTCGGGCCTGTGTTCCCTTGCCCTTGGGTCCTACCCTTGGGTGAGAGATACTCACGAGTGGTTGACTCTCACACTTGGACTGGCGATAGCTTTAGCGACCTGTACAGTGAGACTTAGAGACTGATAGGGTTAGTGACATTGACATGCATTGCTTACTGATTCAATATACCTGCCATACTGTTCACTGCTTTACTGTTTATCTGCTCTATTAGCTACCTGTATTGGCTACTTCATGTTCACGTCATTATTCCATACTTACTTTTTGTATTCATCGTTATTGCACGTGTTCACATTCGTGTTTATATATATTGCTATTGTGTCGCTCTGACGACCTAAGAATGCATGCTCAGAGTAAGAAGCGGATTTAACTTGGACCAGGACCTGACGTACCTCAAGGACATTACGGATATCTGGATCAGTGACTCAGCGCTATACTTCCTTGATCTCTAGCTGGTTAGTTCTTTGTACTTGTTTTGTTTTAGTGACTGCATTTCTCATTACCTGCGCATTGGTTACTGATTACCACGTAACGCTAGAAGCCGAAGTGTGACTACGGCAGGATGTTTCCTTGACTGTAGGAGCATGGCTGGCCTTGTCAACCCCTCGTATTCCGTATTTTGGGAAGCGGGGCATGACACGATGTTTTGGAAAATTAAAGTGTTGGCTATATGTATGCGGTATTTGATTGCCGTAAGCTTTATGATGGTTGCGTGTATCATAACGTTTAGTAAAACGTCGTCTAATTACTATATGTATCAATTAGACGGGGTTACAGAATTGATACTCGCAAGTTTGCATGTTCTGTGATGGATATTGCTTAGTGGTTATGGTTGCGTTGGATTTGTCGCGATGGATAGCCCGGCGTATTTAGCATTAGATGTTATTCTCTATGATGTAATGTATATTCATATCGTGTGGCGAGCGTCCGACATGTGGACTGCTGTTACTGCAGCCTGTATATTATTCTTTGGGGTGCGTCCAGGTTGCGGACGTAATCACCGTTGTTTATTCAGGTTTTCATTACATGCACTAGGATTGCCCTATGGCGGAGTGCTCGAGTAGCCGGGTTCTAGAGGGCAACGGGCCACCATCTCATGGTGTTGAGACCGGGATGCCTTACTCCAGAATTGGCGGGCTATTCGCCGCACTCGTAGGGGTATAGGTTTGACCTACGGAGAGGTGTCCAAGTCACCGGATTTTAGAAGCGCTGGGTGGCCCACTCACTTCGTTGATTGGGGTTGCCTCGCTTCTAGGATTGGCGGTGGATTGCCGCACTCGTAGGGGTCTAGGGTCTGATACTACGTGCTATCCACATGACTAGGATAATTGCATTTCATATTTGGCTCTATTGAAATGTATTTTTCCTTGATTATCCACATATCCATATTGTGTTTGCCTCTACTGTGATATTTCTGTGGTGTTACTTGATATCATGTGTGAGACGAATGTTCATTTTATATATATATGAGAATAATGGAGGAAAGAGGCCATAGGAGGGAATTTCCTCCTATGGCGTCGAAAAAACACACCCTGCATCGTGTTTTCCGACGATCGAAATGCATCATCTTCATCGTTATCATCTAAGATGTCGGTACACCAAATTTCATGTGATTCTACAACTTTTTCACAGTTGATTTAGCAATGTAAAAAGTTCTATTGTCGGTAAACCGTTAATTTTGAACCCACTACTTCAACGGTGAAAAAGTTGTAGAATCACATAAAATTTGTTATACCCATATCTTAGACGATAACGATAAAGTTGATGCATTCCGATCGTCGGAAAACACGATGGAGGGTGTGTTTTAACGACGCCATAGGAGGAAATTCCCTCCTGTGGCATCTTTCCCCTCTCTCTCTCTCTCTCTCTCTCTCTCTCTCTCTCTATATATATATATATATATATATATATATATATATATATTAGATACTATATATGTTTTGCATCAGCGCTAGTCCTGTTCCCGTCCTGCCGTAAATTAAGTAATCTTATGGTGAAGACCCTGAACCCTATGGTGAATGCGGATGGTATATATGAGCGTGCCTATTTTGGTTTCTTTCTGACATGATATGATTAATTGATGGTATATATGTGCGTGCCTAAGAATGGGCTGTATTGAATACAATAAACCGTGGCGAACAGATGGTCATCTTGAACAGATCTGATCGTTCAAATATGTTGTAAATCGAGAGTTCCCGTTTTTAAAAAACGCGGACCGGTTTGCAATAAAGCACTCCCTTATAATCATAATTAATATTCATGCTTTTGCATGTGTATTCTGTGGCTTAACGTAAATTCATGCATTACCAAAAGTATAGTGTATTCTGTGGCTTAACGTAAATTCATGCATTACCAAAAGTATAGTGCTTGTAATAAAATTATCTCTACTATTATGACTAAACTCAGAGGGTAGACCAAAATCATCTCTTTTTTTCTATTAAGTAATAGAAAAAAAATCTTTTAGCAAACTCTAAATCCACACAATATCACAATATACTTTCAAATAGATATTAGAGAAATACTTTTCCTTGCCAAAAATCTATCTAAGAAACAAAATGGTAGGACCCACAGCATCTAGATGATAATGTTAAACATGTGGACCTATAGTGTTTGTCTCTTAGATAGATTTTTGATAGATTTACAAGTGGGTAGGAAAAGTTTTTCTCTAGATATTATTAACTTTTTAAACCTATGTATTGAAATGCTAAAAGAGAACAATTATTAACATGGCCCCTCTCCCTCTCTCTCACGCACACTTTAATGCTAAAAGAGAACAATTATTAACATGGGCCCTCTCCTCTCTCTCACGCACACTTTTTATAGGTCGCCTCCTAAATATAATTTTTTTCATTTTAAAAAATTTCCATAGCTTTGTACATGTATGCACATGCAAAAATACTACATATATTGGAACTGAAAGTCTGTTTGATGGAGTTTCAAACATAGTAACAAATTGGTGATTCGGGTATAATTCGGCGAGGTCGAAACTTCGGATTCGAATAACTATTCGGAAAAAATCGGTAGGTATTCGGGAAAGATTCGGCAAGTGTTCGAGAAAGATTTCGAGCAAGAAATTAATATATGAAACGTTAGGTTTTGATTTGTGAATTATTCGCTGTATTTTGAATTATTCGCTGTTTTTTTGAATAATTCAAGAATTATTCGCAAATAATTCGGGAATTATGCACGTTCAGCAATGGCGATTAAATCGGAGATTTAATCGGCTGATCAAAAATTCACGGATTATTCATGAATTCGCCGAATAATGCACGAATTATGTGACTATGGTTTCAAGGGCTGTATTCAAAATAAATAATTGATATTAATAATAAATTTAAAATAAAATAAAATGCACAGATTTGAAAATACGATGCCGGCAGTTGAACCACCAATCAATGCAGAGTCAACTAACTACATATAAGCATTAAGCGGGCATTGTCGGCATCCTATACCAATAAATAACACTCGGTTGTTTTGGGCACTTCCTCTCTTAGGAAGAGTGCGAGGTTCGAATCCCAGAAACCCCAAAAGAAGAAGTGGCCATAAATTAACACTTTCAGGGCAAATTCATGGATCTTCCGGATGCATGTGTGTTGTGTGTATTTATGTGGTGTGTATGGATGTGTTGTATATGGTGTGTGTTTAGGTTAGGATTTACTAGTGACAAAAGAAAGTCAAAAGTCAAAACCAAAGGCACACTGATGGAACTTATTAACGGAGGAAGTAACGATCACTATGGCATTTCTTCATAATATTTATGTGGACAACTGAGCTCATTCTATATGCACTAAAAAATTAGAGCAATTAATTACATAAGGTGTTTCATGCTTATGATACAGAGGTGTTTTCACCAAAAACTAACTAGGTCTATGAGATGCGGGCAAATAGAGAATGACAGGTATCGGTCCGATGGAATATATGATTAAGGGAGAATATTCACTAATATTTTCTGTTAAAGGTCGATAAAGAAAGAATCAAGCAGAAAAGATTCAAGAAGATATTTCTACAAGAGCGGTTTCAATTATTAGAAGGAAAGATTTATCTAAATCTAAACAAGACGGAAAATCAAGAAAATCTTGCTTTGAGATTAAGGAAAATCTAGGGTTTTTAACAATTTCCTAACAAACCCTGGTCTTATAAAAGCAAGAGTTCAAAACGAAGAGATCAATCTCTCAATTAGCCAATTATCATAGTTTTAAGACTTCTCAGCCACCATACCATAATTAATGTAACCTAGATCCCGGCGACTAACGTCATCTCCATCAAGACGCTGTCAAGACTTAAGATGACCAGCCCTTCTCGATTAGGTATGCTTCTATGCTCCTTTAGATCTACAGAAAGCAAAATATGAAGATGAAGGAACGTCCTTCAGCCCTCCTTTCGGCGTTCCAACACTCATATAGGGCCGATTGAGGTATAACCAAAGACGTCGATGGTCGGATCAGGGCTGTTATCATGCTACGAGAGGTTCAGACGTCCATTCCTGCTCTCGTAACATAATAATAAACCAATCTCTGCCTCCAACTGCGTCAAGCTTGGTGATCATGACACAAGGGATTTAGATGTCCATTCATGTCCTTGTGTTGTGATTCTGAGATTGGCGTTGGTCTAGGCAAGGCGATCGATTCCCACTCGGTCTAGTATTAAACGATCGAGCGATTTAGATGTCCATTCCTGTGCTCGGGTATTGAGAGCAGTCCGAGTGGTGTAGCCGATTTATCATGATTCAGTTTGAGGCTCGCGGTGTAAGAGATTTAGATGCCCATCCCTGCTCTTGCACTCGGCCTTTAAGACGGGGTCATGATCCATAGGTTTGAGAGTTTGTTTTTATCACCAGATCATATGTAACTGTAACCCAATTTTTATCAATAAAATATGATGGTTGGATGACTATTATTTTTCCGTGTTATTTATAAATTCTATTTATGCAACCAAGGGGTCTATTTCTATTTTATTAAAGGAGAATGGTCTCCTCTTCCTCTAACGACAATCCATCCGTCAAGAGAGACAATGTCACGGTAATTATTTTGTCTTTAATCCAGATCTAATTTTAGAGCGAACATCTTTCTGGCACGCTCGGTGGGACCCCACCTTTGCATGGTGTCTACTCAATCTGACACCAGCAAAGCTCTTAACTTTCCGCTTATTTCTTTGATAGGAAAGACCACGTGGTGAAGAATCAAATGGTCAGGAAAGAAAGAATGTTGAGGCCTAACCATGGCCATTCATTCTGACAAAAGAAAAAAATTCAGTAGCCAAAGTTGTTGCGAAAACTGCTGCGGCTTTACTGGATTGGAGGTTGAATCCATGTCTATTAAAAGGACTCAAGGTTACCGTGGGTTTATTTGATTAATGGCTAAGACAATGGCCAATCATAACATTTAATGGTAGCTGTCATGCCCCGCTTCCCAAAATACGGAAAACGATGGATGACTAGGCCAGCCATACTCCTACGGTCAAGAAATAATCCCGCCGTAGTCACACTTCGGCTTCTAGCATTACATGGTAATCAGTAAACAAAGCACAGAAGCAAAGGAAATATATTACTAAATTATTACATCAACTTTCATTGTTCACAATTTACAATAAAACAAGAAAAAGAACTACTAACCAAGTGCGAATACAAGGTTTCTTTAGGGAAAGCAGTAAAGGTGAAGGAGATACTTCCGACTAAATCTCCGCAAGCTCGAAGGGCAAGTCTGACTCCTGTACTGGTTCTTTCTCGAGGTCTGAGCATACATACTCAGGTCTTCAGAGCGACGTAATAGCAATATTATAATAATGACAAGAAACAAGAAAAGAAAGTAATAACAGTGGAGATAAAATGCAGGTAGTCAATATATCACTAACTGATACAATGTATGATCTGTATCCCTATCAGTCTCTAAGTCATCTTTGAAATCGAGTTGTGGAAAGGAGAATCATGTTTAACGAGGGTCTCGTACATACCCGAGACTACGGCCCGCTATCGCCCGGGACATAACCCTGTCAGCCGGACCGCTAGGCCTGACCTAATATATATAAGAGTCGCTGTTCGAATGATCATCCTCTAAATCACTGTCCTCGCTAAATACAATTCTCTTTCCACTTCGAATTCCCCTTTTTCCAAGGTCTACACTATTTATGAGTATGGTCTAGTCGTATACAAGTACGCACCAATAGCACGGTTTTAGTCACTGTTCACTGTATTGTTCACTGTCACGAATCATTCACTTTTTCATTGGCGTACTGGACACTTCTAAACCGATACCATTCATGCACGACAATGCATTGTACACTGAATAAATAACGCGCACTATCACTAGAAGTATGGCAATCGGGTAAAATATGTGCATTTATGCAGTTAGCAAATCATGTGTAATACGAACTATTATGCATCTTATGAACTTATAAAAATTGCATTAAATCATACATTCAAAATTAACTAAAATGATACAAAGGAGGTAGCAAGTAAACTCAGTCAGCAGTTCAACAAAATTTATTTCAGTGCAATCGGATTTCGGGTTTGCAAGCTACAGCCATTTCATTTTAAGTGTTCGAGTGTTCGCTGCTGGAAATTCAGTTCCTGAACTGAATGTCCATTTCGCAACACAATTTTCACCTTGTTGGGATCAGAATTGGGCGACTCTATAGTTGAACAAAATTTATGTTTATCAATAGGGTTTCGAAAGCACCAGACGGATTCTCAATCGCGCCTCTACGTCAGAAGTTATGTACTGTACTACAATATGGTGTAAGTTCTGTCCCTGTTTGGGGCTGCTATACGTCCTGTTAATCCAAAATATAGTTTAAATAGTAAACGACAGTGAAAAGGGATGAAATTACTTTCATCAGTTAGCTAACTGTTTCATCTTCGCTATGGTGTAGGGTTACGCAATATAACATGTTCAAGCAATAGAGGGTAAGCATTACAAGATGGGAATCAATAGCCAGAGCTGCTCTGGACTGCAGTCCAGAGCCGCACTCCGCACAAGTTTCCGTCATCTTTTCAGTATAGAAACAAATTAAAAATCTTATGGGGTTCTAGGTAGTCGAGTCTGCTTCGATTTAAGCCCTCAAACGTAACATTCCAATTTATAATCAATTAGTTGTGATTTTTACAAGTTTCAGACGCGGAAAATTTCAGTTTTAGCGGGCATAAATGGGGATGATCGATCACGTCAGTAATGACTGTATTTTTCAGCCAAAATAATACACGATGTTCATCACTATACGGGCCAACCTATGTGATCAGTTTACGTCAATTTAACGGGGGTTTTCCCCTCAGGTTTGGCATCGAACACGTACACATTATTGATTCGCAAGTAAAGTATATACTATATTTATTGTTATCTAGAAATGTAATAGATAGAATTAGCATAGAGCAAGCAGGGTACTTGCCTGATGACACGTTGACGACGCACGGCAGCGGCAAAGGCAAGATCGCTCCATGAACGGCGCGGCTAGGGTTCGCGGCCTCGGCTCGAGTTTGGGTTCTTGGCAGCGGAGGCTTGGGTTTCTGGGCGAGGCGGCTGCGAGGGATGGTGGGGGTGTCGGAGGCGTTCGGGCACTGGAAGGGAGGTAGCCGGGGTGGATGAGGTGGTCGCCGGCGATGGGACAGAAGCTCGGCGAGGGTCGCAGAGCGTTCGAGGCTCGGGGTTGATGGAGCTCGGAGTTGGGGTTGGAGCGATGGCTAAGGTGGTCGTGGTTATGAATGAAGAAGGGAGTAGGGAGAAGTGGTGAGGTCGCACGGCGGTTGGAGCTTGGCAGGCGGTCGTGGAGGGGAGCTCGGCGGTGGTTTGAAACGATGGTGAGGAGAGAGGTCGGCTCGGGCGTGCAGGCGAGGTGGGGAGGAGGTGAAGTGGGGCTCGGATTTTGGAGAGATAAGTGAGGGAGGAATGACGAGGGTGATGCCGGCGTGGTAGCTACGGCGATGAGCGAGCGCGGTCGTGGGTGTGGGCGAGAGAGGGAGCGGGAAGATATGAGGAAGGAGAGCTCGGTGTTGTATGAGGGAGAGAGAGACGAGTGTTGGGGTAAAAATTTACGCCCCCGTTGACCGAGTCAAAGTCAAGGTCAACCACAAGCCAGGTGGGCCCAAGCCCAGGTCAAGCGGGCCCATGCCCAAGTCGAGCCCGCGGCCAGCCTCCTCCACGCTAAAATATAGATCATGTAATAAATAATTTTCATGTAATTTTTTATACATGAATGTATGCAAAATGGGCATAAAGCCAAAATTTTGTAAGCCCATGACTTATGTGCAAAAATGAAATGGCACATGAGCCACGGGATAGGCAAAATGCCATTTTGGGAAGCCCAAGGGGCTATATGTAAATATGTAAGCCTATAAAAGGCAACATGATGAATAAAGAAAAGAATACTTTTCATTCTCTCCACAAAAATTTTAGATCTGAGGTCTTTTGTGCCTCCTGCTCCTTCTCCAAGGTTCTAAACCTTCTCATTTCTTTTGAATTAAATCAAAAGTTTTACTCTTTCTTTTCAAAAACTAAGAAGTCTTCCACCACAAAACCCACAAAGGGGAACTTGGATCTACAATTAGATCTCAGAAAGAAGAGATTTTTAGATCTCACATCTCTTGAGCCAGCCAACAGAGGAGGAAGAAGAAGAACCCATTTCCTCAACCAAAATATATATATATTTTTTTCAGGAGTTTAACTCCACTAATTTCTCTTCTGGGAGTTTCTGAGGTTAAAAGCCCTCTTTTCCTCGCCGGCGCGCTAGCGCTCGAGCTCAAAGCACCTACGTGCCGACACGTGGCGCGTTTGCGCTCCAGCGCACTGCGCGCGAGCGCAAAGCGCCCACGTGCCGACACGCGGCGCGCGCACTTGCGCTCCAACGCAGTGCGCCCGAGCGCAAAGCGCCCACGTGCCGACACGTGTCGCGCTTGCGCTGAAGCGCACTGTGCCCGAGCGCAAAGCGCCCACGTGCCGACACGTGGCGCACGCGCTTGCGCTGAAGCGCACTGCGCCCGAGCGCAAAGCGCCCACGTGCCGACACGTGGCGCACGCGCTTGCGCTCAAGCGCACTGCGCCCGAGCGCAAAGCGCCCACGTGCCGACACGTGGCGTGCTTGCGCTCAAGCGCACTGCGCCAGAGCGCAAAGCGCCCACGTGCCGACACGTGGCGTGCGCGCTTGCGCCTTGCGCCCGAGCGCAAAGCGCCCACGTGCCGACACGTGGCGCGCTTGCGCCCTAGCGCCCAGCGCTCATGCGCAAAGCGCCCATGTGCCGACACGTGGCGCGCTTGCGCCTGAGCGCACAGCACCTAAGCGCACAGCGCTCAAGGCGCTGGCCCCACGCATCCTTTGGATGTCTTTTCCCCCCTTTTGTTTATATATACATGTATATATATACATATGTATACATATGTACACATACACATACTCCGCAACATTCTCCCCCTCCAAAAATTTTTGGGCCGGGGCGCTGCCCCGAACCCCGCAAGGGGGCTGCTGGCCTCCTTGACCCCCAGCCCGCTATCCGGGTAGCGGGACCCCCGTAAAAACTCTGCGTGGCTCCCGATATATCCAAAACCCCTTTCAAAACAAAACACACGTACACTGCACATTGAGTTCGCATGACCAGTTTAACCGGTTAATCGGAGGTTCTCTCGCCCCAAAGGCGAGGGGTAATTAACGGCAGCTTAGTCCGCGGCTGCCGGAGATTCGGATCTCCACAATCATTAAACCCCGGCCTATCCTAGGCAGGGGGAATCTGTAGTACGCCTGACAAGCGTGCGCGTATTCCCATCTCAATGGGGGGACGAAAAACACCCTACAGGTTCTGGCACGCCCGGTGGGACCAATCTCTCCTCCCATATTTCGGGTTAAGCGTTCATGCGAACTCAATCAATATACATGTCTATATTTAAACTAAAATAATGCCTTTTCATGAAGGTTTTCAAGCAATCACTCTCCAACAATGTCTCTAAGGACGATCTCCGCTCTCAGCACGACTCCCGTCTCCTACACGATGAAGATAGACTCCAGGACGGTCCTTCCGGCCAGTCTCGGACGACAATGGGAGGAGCCGCTGCTACCATTTGGCTCTATTATGTTCATGCCAGTTGGCGCCATCCCAGCTCCTCAAGCCCCGGTGGCGGACAAACCGGTCTCAAAAGGCAGGAGACCAAATGTGGTAATCTCAAGGGCGCCCCAAGCCAAACGCAAGTCGGTGTCTGAAAGACTTTCCTTGGCCCCAGCTGGGGGCAAGGCCATCAACACCAACAAAGCTACAACGGGTCCCGAGCAAGCTCCAGCGGTGCCCTTGACCACTGCTCGATCGGGTGTCTTCTCTTAGCTCCCCTCTGATCAACTCACAATGGCTTCCCGGGTAGCGGATGCCCGCCAAGCCTTCAAAATCGAGAAGCCGAGGAAGAAAAGACTCAGATATAGAGCCAACAAAAGGGCTAGGGCTACTGCCAGGCTAAACCTCATGAGGTTCGAAGAACAAGGTTACCCCGCCAAAGATGAGGGGATGGCTGAATGTGTTATCCACACTGTCTACGTGGTGGCCACACGCAGCAAGAGCAAGGATGGGGCCACCACATCTCAAATCCAATCTGGCTTGAATGTGGTTGCCACTTCCCAAGAACAGCCGACTCCGCTGGATGATGAAAACCCTCTCGATGACGCTGATAGGCAGAGAGAGCCCTCAATTCATGAAGAGTCAGGCTCGGAAAGCGAAGATGAGCCAACTTTCCGTCCTAAGACCGCAGAGCAGCAACTTCTCCAAGAGCTCCGAAAACAGCTTAGAAGCAAAGATAAGAAGATGGCCAAGCTCTACTCAAAGATCGACGACTTGATAAATGTTGTCTTACGGCTTACGACCCAACTTGCCTCTCAGCCGCCCAATCAAACACAGGGCTCAGCTCATGAACCGGGAAACGGTGTCCTGAGCAGCCGACGCCCGTTCCCTCAAATCCAAAAGTGGGCGGACCGGATGAAAATCAGTCGCATCCTATCTCAGCAAATGTCTTGGCTACCGATGACAGTAGCCAGCTAACTCAAGATCAAATCATGGATTTGGTTGCCAACAAAGTCAAAACCTTGGTAGCCGAAGCCGAAGCACAAAAAGATATCAGCAGTAGTGGGAGACCATATCCTGCTCAGTATGATCTGGTAGAATTTCCTAGCGGCTATGTCATCCCCAAATTCGGAAGATTCGATGGGACAGGAAATGCGAATCAGCACATCGCCCATTTCAAAGCCTCATGCGGGAATACTGGGGGCAATGATGCGCTTCTCCTCCGCCAGTTCGTTAATAGCTTGACCGATGTTGCTTTCGACTGGTACGCGAGCATACCGGATGGCTCCGTCACAACTTTTGTCCAAATGGAGTCTCTGTTTCGGCAGAGGTTCATGAGCGTCAACGATAAGATTACCATTGCCGAGCTCGTAAGGACCAAGCCCAAGAACAACGAAAGCAGCACGGATTTTATAACCCGATGGCGCAATCTCTCCGTCAAATGCGAACCGCCGATAGAGCAGGACCAATCTGTCAGCCTCCTCGTCGGAAATCTCAACAATTGGATGGCCCCGTTTTTATGCACCGCGGGTCTCAAAACATTCCAAGAGCTGACCAGGAAAGTCCAGATGCTGGAGCGCTCAAAACAGGAGTCCTCCTCGGATTCTCAAAATAACAATAGGTCCTGGAGAAACCGGAAGGACGATAATCGCAAAGGCGGAAACTCCGATGATTCTGAATCTTTCAACACTTCGGCTAACCGAAATAAGCAAGGGATGAGCGAACCTAGCGCCAACCAGCCTCGGAAGCCAATGTTCGGAGAGGGAGGAGAATCTCCACTGAAAGAGAAGCTGGATAAGGTCTATTCCTTCAGAAGAGACAAAATCCGTAAAATATTCAAAGACGCCCTGAAGAACGGTCTACAACTGCCAGAGTCAAAATGACCGCAGGAAGCGAATAGGACCGACGACCCCAAATATTGCCCCTATCACAGAGTGATAGGTCATGCCATTGAGGACTGCTTCGTCTTCAAAGATTGGGTCAAAAAGCAATACAAGGCAGGAGAGATAGAACTGTCCAAAGGCGTGTTAACAAACAGTCAAGCTGCAACCGCCAATTTCATACAAATGGAGACCGAAGTCCTTCGTGAAACCGATTCTCTCAGACATCTGCCTTTCTCTGAAAACAATCGACCACCACGTCATTAAACTGGGAAGAGTCGACCTCTAAGTCGTTAAACTGGGAATGTAAATATATATATATATATGTAAATAAACAAAAAAATGTGTGAATAAAAGAAAAATAAAAAAAAAGCCGAAATGATGGGGCAACTCGCAATAAAAATCAGCGAGTAAAGATAAACATGAAAATAAAGCTGAAATGATGGGGCAACCGCGAATAAATAGCCGAAATGATAGGGCAATCGCGACCTTCGCGATAAGAAAAGCTGAAATGATAGAGCAATCGCGGTATAAAAAATAAAAATAAAAAAAAGCGGCGAATGATGAGTCGCTCCTGGTATCATATTCCAGTGTAGCGATGCAGACGCCAACAAAAATTCAAATTTCCAAAATTCTCCCAGCCCTACGGCCAGTCCCCAAATTGACTACCGTATACAATCCACGGGCTCAAATAATTCTCATCATATCCATATTCCACCGCAATCACCAGCTACGCGGCTGGTCTCCGCCCTTTGGAATTATGCTCCATTGAGAAGACCCACTCATGTGTCCTCACGATACATGAGGAGAACAAGCCTTTGTGGGATCCTTACGACTCACATAGGAAGAACACACTTGGGGGTCCTCACGACTCCTAAGGAGAATATACACCTGCGGGATCCTTACGACTCGTAGGGAGAAAATGCTTTTATGGGACCCTCACGGCCCATAAAATTGAAAAGCCTTAGGTGATAGGGATCTAAACCTGTCTCCTAAGCCATCGCTCCCCGATCCCCAACGGCGAATGATGAGTCGCTCCTGGTACCATATTCCAGTGCAGCGATGCAGACGCCAACCAAGTTCCAAATCCCATACCCCAACGGCGAATGATGAGTCACTCCTGGTACCATATTCCGGTGCAGCGATGCAGACGCCAACCTAATTCCAAATCCCATACCCTAATGGCGAATGATGAGTCGCTCCTGGTACCACATTCCAGTGCAGCGATGAAGACGCCATCCAAATTCCAAATCCCGACGGCGAATGATGAGTCGCTCCTGGTACCACATTCCAGTGCAGCGATGCAGACGCCAACCAAATTCCAAACTTAAATCCTAAGTGGCGAATGATGAGTCGCTCCTGGTACCATATTCCAGTGCAGCGATGCAGACGCCAACAAAGTCCCAAAATTTTTATGGCCCTACGGTCTGGATCATACATCCTGCAAAACCGTATACAATCTACGGGCGTAAAACGATCCCAATCTCTTCCAAGTCCTACCGGTGGGACCACATTCAAAGTCCCACCAAAAAAAAGGGTATGTCCACAAGCAAAAGGGGCACGGATGAAAACCCGAAAGGGCTCCGTGAGTAAAAACAGCAGGACTGCTGGCGAGTTTGTGAAAACCCGAAAGGGCGCAAACTCGTGAAAAAAAGATGAAATGCACTCACAAAGTCCTCTCGACTTTGTGAGGAGAAAATTCCCGCGTGAGATCCTTACGACTCACAAAGGAGCAACACACTTAGGAGTCCCCACGACTCCTAAGCAGAAAATACACCTACAGGATCCTTACGACCCGTAGGGAGAAAATACTTTGGGAGACCCTTACGGCTCACAAAATTGAAAAGTCTTAGGTGATAGGGACCTAAAACCTGTCTCCTAAGCCATCGTTTCCTAATAAGCAAGCGCAAATGATGATTCGCTCCTGGTACCATATTCCAGTGTAGCGATGCTGATGCCAAAACAAAAAAAAACAATTCCCAAATCCTCTCATGACAAATGATGATTCGCTCCTGGTACCATATTCCAGTGTAGCGATGCTGATGTCAACCAAAATCAAATCAAACCAACAACCTCTGCGGCGGAATCATGCCCCCCCCCAGAATTTACCCCGTGTCGAAATTATGCTTCGCCTCGGGATATCTACCCGCTCTTCGGAATGATGCTCCGATCTCCTGGAATGATGCTCCGCTCTTCGGAATGATGCTCCGATCCTTGGAATCATGCTCCGCCTTTCGAAATGATGCTCTGAATCCCGGAATGATGCTCCGAATACTGGAATTATGCTCCGCTCTTCAGAATGATGCTCCGAACCCTGGAATTATGCTCCGCTCTTCGGAAAGATGCTCCGAACTCTGGAATCATGCTCCGCCCTTCGGAATGATGCTCCGAATCCTGGAATCATGCTCCAATCATCGGAATGATGCACCGATCTCTTGAATTATGCTCCACCCATCGCAATGATGCTCCGAACCCTGGAATTATGCTCCGCTCTTCGGAAAGATGCTCCGAACTCTGGAATATGCTCCGCCCTTCGGAATGATGCTCCGAATCCTGGAATCATGCTCCAATCATCGGAATGATGCTCCGATCTCTGGAATTATGCTCCACCCATCGGAATGATGCTCCGAACCCTGGAATTATGCTCCGCTCTTCGGAAAGATGCTCCGAACTCTGGAATCATGCTCCGCCCTTCGGAATGATGCTTCGAATCCTGGAATCATGCTCCAATCATCGGAATGATGCTCCGATCTCTGGAATTATGCTCCACCCATCGGAATGATGCTCCGAACCCTGGAATTATGCTCCGCTCTTCGGAAAGATGCTCCGAACTCTGGAATCATGCTCCGCCCTTCGGAATGATGCTCCGAATCCTGGAATCATGCTCCAATCATCGGAATGATGCTCCGATCTCTGGAATTATGCTCCACCCATCGGAATGATGCTCCGAACCCTGGAATTATGCTCTGCTCTTCGGAAAGATGCTCCGAACTCTGGAATCATTCTCCGCCCTTCGGAATGATGCTCCGAATCCTGGAATCATGCTCCGATCATCGGAATGATGCTCCGATCTCTGGAATTATGCTCCACCCATCGGAATGATGCTCCGAACCCTGGAATTATGCTCCGAACTCCGGAATGATACTCCGAATCCTGGAATCATGCTCCGCCCATCGGAATGATGCTTCGATCCTTAGGATTATGCTCCGCGAATCGGAATGATGCTCCGATCCTTCGGAATGATGCTCCGACCCTGGAATTATGCTCCGCAAATCGGAATGATGTTCCGAACCTTGGAATCATGCTCCGCTCTTCGGAATGATGCTCCGATCCCCGGAATTATGCTCCGAATCCTGGAATTATGCTCCGCTCATCGGAATGATGCTCCGATCCTTGGAATCATGCTCCGCTCTTCGGAAAGATGCTCCGAACTCTGGAATCATGCTCCGCTCTTTGGAAAGATGCTCCGAACTCTGGAATGATGCTCCGAATCCTGGAATCATGCTCCGCCCATCGGAATGATGTTCCGACCCTTGGAATCATGCTCCACTCTTCGGAATGATGCTCCGATCCCCGGAATTATGCTCCGACTCTTCGGAATGATGCTCTGACTCTGGAATTATGCTCCGCAAATCAGAATGATACTCCGATCCCTGTAATTATGCTCCGCGAATCGGGATGATGCTCCGCCCCTGGAATGATGTTCCACCTCGAAGTCCAACTTCAAGATCCATCAATTTCATGCACACAACTCAAATGTGCGGTGTGCATTTATTGATGGGGGGCACTTTGTTGGGGTAAAAATTTACCCCCCGTTGACCGAGTCAAAGTCAAGGTCAACCACAAGCCAGGTGGGCCCAAGCCCAGGTCAAGCGGGCCCATGCCCAAGTCGAGCCCGCGGCCAGCCTCCTCCACGCTAAAATATAGATCATGTAATAAATAATTTTCATGTAATTTTTTATACAGGAATGTATGCAAAATGGGCATAAAGCCAAATTTTTGTAAGCCCATGGCTTATGTGCAAAAATGAAATGGCACATGAGCCACTGGATAGGCAAAATGCCATTTTGGGAAGCCCAAGGGGCTATATGTAAATATGTAAGCCTATAAAAGGCAACATGATGAATAAAAAAAAGAAGACTTTTCATTCTCTCCATAAAAATTTTAGATCTGAGATCTTTTGTGCCTCCTGCTCCTTCTCCAAGGTTCTAAACCTTCTCATTTCTTTTGAATTAAATAAAGAGTTTTACTCTTTCTTTTCAAAAACTAAGAAGTCTTCCACCACAAAACCCACAAAGGGGAACTTGGATCTACAATTAGATCTCAGAAAGAAGAGATTTTTAGATCTCACATCTCTTGAGCCAGCCAACAGAGGAGGAAGAAGAAGAACCCATTTCCTCAACCAAAATATATATATATATATTTTTTCAGGAGTTTAACTCCACTAATTTCTCTTCCGGGAGTTTCTGGGGTTAAAAGCCCTCTTTTCCTCGCCGGCGCACTAGCGCTCGAGCGCAAAGCACCTACGTGCCGACACGTGACGCGTTTGCGCTCCCGCGCACTGCGCGCGATCACAAAGCGCCCACGTGCCGACACGTGGCGTGCGCGCTTGCGCTCCGGCGCAGTGCGCCCGAGCGCAAAGCGCCCACGTGCCGACACGTGGCGTGCTTGCGCTCAAGCGCACTGCGCCCGAGCGCAAAGCGCCCACGTGCCGACATGTGGCGCGCGCGCTTGCGCCTTGCGCCCGAGCGCAAAGCGCCCACGTGCCGACACGTGGCGCGCTTGCGCCCTAGCGCCCAGCGCTCATGCGCAAAGCGCCCACGTGCCGACACGTGGCGCGCTTGCGCCTGAGCGTACAGCGCTCAAGGCGCTGGCCCCACGCATCCTTTGGATGTCTTTTCCCCCCCTTTTGTTTATATATACATGTATGTATATACATATGTATACATATGTACACGTACACATACTCCGCAACATTCTCCCCCTCCAAAAATTTTTGGGCCGGGGTGCTGCCCCGTACCCCGCATGGGGGCT
This sequence comes from Agapanthus africanus, assembly GCA_030015575.1. Lineage (NCBI taxonomy): Eukaryota > Viridiplantae > Streptophyta > Magnoliopsida > Asparagales > Amaryllidaceae > Agapanthus > Agapanthus africanus. The sequence continues at coordinate 139,521,402 of JASDDO010000026.1, forward strand.
GCTGGCCTCCTTGACCCCCAGCCCGCTATCCGGGTAGCGGGACCCCCGTAAAAACTTTGCGTGGCTCCCGATATATCCAAAACCCCCTTTCAAAAACAAAACACACGTATACTGCACATTGAGTTCGCATGACCAGTTTAACCCGTTAATCGGAGGTTCTCTTGCCCCAAAGGCGAGGGATAATTAACGGCAGCTTAGTCCGCGGCTGCCGGAGATTCGGATCCCCACAATCATTAAACCCCGGCCTATCCTAGGCAGGGGGAATCTGCAGTACGCCTGACAAGCGTGCGCGTATTCCCATCTCAATGGGGGGACGAAAAACACCCTACAACGAGGAGGGGCTTGAAGAGTTCGTGAGCGTGCGCGCGGTCTCGGTCGACGAGTGGGGACGTGGGGCGACTAGGACGGGGACGTGGGGTGTGCGGCGTGGAGCGTGGGGGTGAAGTAAAAGAAAGGAGCGGGAAAAGGAAAGGAGTGGGGGAGAAAGGGTTAACGGGTCTGGGGCACGGGTCGGGTACGAAGGATTGGGCTGGGTTTAGGTTTGGGGATTTATTTATATATTTAGTTTTTATTTTGTTGGGCTTTTCTTAATTGTTTTCTTTTGGGCTTTAGTTTAAATGTTTAGGAAAATTAAATTTTGAGAATTAAAGGAAACACAAGGATTCTAAATTCCCCCAAAAATTAACGGGAAAAATAGAAAATATTTAGGAGACTTGGAAGAATTTTAGAAAAAAAAATTTGTTGACGGAACCGGGAATTTACATCATACCCTCCTTACAAAAATTTCGTCCTCGAAATTTTAAAAAGAGACAACGAAACAACAGCACTAAATAAATAGATGTGGAAAACGTGCACGGATATCTTCCTCACGCTCCCAGGTAGATTCTCCTGGGGAACGACCGCTCCAAGACACTCGGACTAACGGAATGACCTTATTCTTCAGCACTTTTTCTCTGCGGTCGAGAATGGTGGTGGGCTGCTCCTCGTAAGATAGGTCGGTACCCAAAGCTAACTCCGAATAGTCCAGAACATGGCTCTCATCCCAAACATAACGCCGCAACTGAGATACATGGAAGGTATTGTGCACACCAGCTAGCGATGGAGGCAAGGAAAGTCGATAGACCACATCTCCTACTCGCTCTAGCACCTCAAAAGGTTCGATGAAACGGGGACTGAGTTTCCCGCGACCTCCAAACCTGATAACTCCGCGGGTAGAGGAAATCTTCAGGAATACGTGATCTCCGACTTCAAATTCTAGTGCTCTCCTGCTGGTATCCGCCTAACTCTTCTGTCGATCCTGAGCCATCTTAATGCGCTGCCTGATCATTTGGACCTTGTCGACTGTATGAACAATAAGCTCGGGACCCACTAAACTTCGTTCGCCCACATCATCCCAACAAACTGAGGATCGACACTTATGCCCATAAAGTGCTTCGAAAGGAGCCATCTGGATGCTAGCCTGGTAACTGTTGTTATAAGAAAACTCGACTAGATGCAGATGTTAGTGTATATGCCCTAGAGGCCATTACTGTATCATACTAGCTTGTATATTACTTGATGGAAGCTTGGGATATTCACAGTTGTATATACAATCTTGCTCGAAATGGTAGTATGCTACTTGGTTTGTCTCTGCTTTAATATGTGCATGTGTTTCTTTTAGCATATCGCTGATATACATATTAGTAGAGCCCTTAGGATCTTTGCTTGATTACCAGCGTTGTGATGGCGCTCACACTCGTGGGAGCTGGGTGATCTATAAGCACATCCTTATACAGGTCCCTAGTCGTTGGACTATCGAGACAGGGCATCGATACTCCGGAGTAGACTAGCGTATGTGCTTCTCATCCCAGCGTGGGAGACGGTCTGTCCCATAGCCGTCAGTACGTCGTACTTGAGATAGTATGCGGGTGCTCGTTAGGTTACGAGTACACTGGACAGGACTCGTCGGGAACTGTTGGTTGGTATTATACCTATCGTCAGTTATCAGTTGTAACACCCGAGCCCAATAATACTATTTCTATTGCTAGTTGAGTGTTATACATTGCTCATTCCAATTATCCTGTTTGTTTGGTGCGTAGTGCTAAATTTTAACCGGTTAAGTCATTTTGGCACATAACAAATTTTAACACCTAAAATGAAATTAAAAATATCCATGTTGGCCTACTCGTCGCCACTAGTCGCGTGGTAGCGTCCGCGCGTCGAGATTTCGTCCCGTTCGGTGAAACGGGCAAGTTTGGACGACTACGCGCGCGTGCAAGTGTCCGACTTGGGGGCATGCATTTTAATCACAAAACATCTCTTTTTAAAATTTGGAACCCGCTTAAAATCCTATAATTTGAATTTGAAATATTTGGGCGCAACCCGGGCGCGATTTGGAAATGTTTCATTTAGCGCCGAAATGCCCAATTAATTAAATATTTTAAAACCTTATAATATATTCTTTCCGTTCTAAATCCAACGATTAAATCACATTTAATCTTTTTAGTTTTACTGTTCTTCCCTCATCAGCCAATCACGAGGGATTTAAATCCCTCGTGGGCCCTCTATCCTCTCCCTCTCTCCGCCTCTCTCTATCTCTCTCTAATTTCTCATTCTCTCTCTATCTCTAACCCTCTCTCTATCTCTCTCCAACAATCTCTCTATCTAATCTTTTCTCTCTCTCTTCTTTAACAATCCCTCTCTCTCTCTACCTATTATTATACGCCCGCCTCGTCCACAACCTCACCACGAGAAACCCATCGCGTACCCCCGAACCCTAACCCTAGCCACCTCCTGCCGTTGCCGTCGACCTCCCCGCGACCTCGCCGTCGCCGTCCTCACCCCCACAGCTTCGACCGCAGCCTTCCTCTCTCATTCTCGAGCCTGCAAACCCAACCCCCGACGCCACCACCAGCACCCAGTGGCCGCCGTCGCCGCCGCCTCCCATCGCCGACGACGCCAAGGCTTTCCTCCCTTCATCCTCGTCCCGACCTCGTCGTCTTCTTCCTCCTCCCCTCGCCGGACCACCACCAACCCGAGCCCAACCCCCATCATCTAACCCTCTAGTTCGCCGGAAAAGGGACACCGTCGACCCCCTCGTCGTTGCCAGCACACCGACGACCACCTCCTCTCCTCCCTGCAACCCGGGCCAGGCTAGAACCTCTCCCCTACTCACCGCACCCTCGATCCAGCCACCTCCAGCCCTTGCCGCGCCCACTGTTCATCGCCACCGGCGCCCCATCGCCGTCGAACCCGTCGTGGTTGCCCCTGGTTCTTCTCTGTAAGCATCTCTCTACCTTTCCCTTTCCTTTTCCCTTCGCTGGTCGATCGTCGTGCGTGTATCGTGAAATTTTGCTAACGTGTTGCCGTTTTGACTTTTCGCCGGATTCCGGCCGTGCCGTCGTTTGGACCCGACTTTCCAGCGGAGTACTCTGGTCCGTGTGGTCCCGCTGTTCGCTGTTTGGACTCGATCCGTGGCCCGTGCACCCGTCTCGTGTCTTCCGCCGACATTGCATCCGTGCTTTCCGGTTTGCGAAACCGTCGAGGCAAGATTTCTTGCTACATGCTATGTTATACTAATTAGTGTGCTTGACTCATAAAACTTGCAATATTAACTAAATATATATATACTTTTCTCATGTGGACGAAATATGATATATATCCTGATAACTGCAACCTAAACTGTATTTTGCCGTTGTAACCCTAATAACGAAACCACCCGTTAATCATTTTTCTATCAAAAGGACGATAATGGTACACATATAGCTTCATTACTTTCTGTTATTGATAGTGCACTACTTTGTGACTATTGCACCCCAAGGGTGCTCGAACCTGTTAATATAATATAACTGCACCATATTCATGTGCCATTGTGATTAAATGAACCGTTATTGTTATTTACTTTATTCTTGCTGCTGTTACTTATTCGATTGTATACCTGTTGAGAGCACATACTCGATCACATCACGTATTGACCCGACCTTGCTACACTTGACATATATTTACATATGATACACCTGACATGGTACCGTTTACTATTGACTTGACCTGATGTACCATGACCTGACCTGTTACCTGATCTCGTGCCTAATGCCAACAAACCTGACATGTAGTCCTCATGGACCGTTCCTGTTGTCTATCCAGACAGACCTGCTTTTACCTGATTCTGTGTTGGCATTAGTCCTTGACTACTGAATACCTGACCTGACATACATAACTTGGGGGTATGGGGAAATCAAAGATGAACCTGACTTGTAACTCGACAGTTCACTACCTGTCCGAGTGTACACATTCCTGTTTTGTGCCTAGCGGCATGTCTCGGTTTCGGCCGAGAATATTGTGGCCGTGATCCCGGGTATGTACGGGGTACTACCGAGTGTACACTTTCCTGTTTGTGCCTAGCGGCATGTCTCGGCTGCAGCCGAGAATATTGTGGCCGTGATCCCGGGTATGTACGGGATACTATTGAGTTACATCGATGATTCATCAATTGATTTCAGAGACTATAGAGTAGAAACCTGATAGGAAAGTTTAGTTACCACTGCACATTACCCTGCACTATTATTTCTTAGTACTGCTTTATTCATGTTCATACCTGCATTGCTTATTACCATGTTTATATTATATTATTTGGTTGATGTAACACCCAAGCCCAAATAATGCTTTGTATATTACTAGTTGAGGGTTATTTATTGCTCATTCCAATTTTTTCCTGATTTTCTGGTGTTTATTGCTAAATTTTACCCGTTTAAGTCATTTTAGCACATAACAATTTTTAACTCCGAAAATGAAATTTAAGATGTCCATGTTAGCCTACTCGTCGCCACTAGTCGCGTGGTAGCGTCCGCGTGTCGAGATTCCGTTCCGTTTGGCTAAACAGGCAAGTTTGGACGACTACGCGCGCGTGCAAGTGTCTGACTTGGGGGCATGCTTTTTAATCATAAAACATTTCATTTTAAAATTTGGAACCCGCTTAAAATCCTATAATTTGAATTTGGAACATTTGGGCGCAACCCGGGCGCAATTTGGAGATGTTTCATTTCGCGCCAAAAAGGGGCCCATTTAAATTTAATATCTAATATATATATTTATATCCTAATCTATTCCTAACCGCATATATTACTAAAATCCTTTTCATATTTTTCCCCGGCCAATCACGAGCTCCTATTGAGCTCGTGGGCCCCCTCCTTTCTACCTCTCTCCCTGTCTCTCTCCTCTTTCTCTTTCCTCACAAATCTCTCTCAATCTCTCTCTCTCTTTCTCATCAGCCTCTCTCTCTCCCCTCTATTTATTTTCGCATGCAACGCCGCCTCCTCCCATTAACCCACCACGAGAGAACCCCCTCAACCCTAACCCTAGCCTCCCGCAGTCTCACCGCCGGCCTCCTCAAGACCTCGCCGTCGCCGCCCTCACCACCACGACCTCCACCGCACCCACCTACCCTCTTCCTCCTGTTCTCCCGATAACACCTGCGCCTGCACCCAACTCCGACCTCGCCTCCACCCTCGCAGACGTCGCCGTCGACGTCACCTCCGACCGTCGACGCCTCCCACGACTCCCTCTTACACCCCTCGTCGAGACCTCGTCGTCGTTCCCTCCTCCCCTCGCCGGAACAGTGAACCCTAGCCTTCATCCTTCGCCTACCTCCGCTGTTCGCCGGAGAAACGTGCCGGCGACCCCGTCGACACCACCTCCGACCACCTCCCTCTCTCCCACGACCACCAGAGCCGACCCCTCTCCTCCAGCTCGCCGCAGCCCCCTTTTTCCAGCGACCCCGAGCCCTTTCAGCCGTCCAGCACCCTCGCCGCACCTCCTGTTCACCGCCGGTGGGTCCATCGCCGTCGGGCCCGTCATATTTACCCCTGTTCCTCTTCTGTAAGCGTCACTTTACTCCCTTTGGTGCAAACCTCGCTGATCTTGTATGTTTATCGTATTGCTAACTTCGCTCTTTTGTCGTTGCCGGAATCCGACCGTGCCGTCTGACGAACCCGACGCTCCAGCGAAGTCCCCTGGTCAGTGTGATCCCGTTGACCTCTGTCGGGACTTGATCCGTGGCCCGTGTTTCCTTATCGCAGTTTCTGCCGACATCGCATCCGTGTTTCGGTTTGCGGAACCGCCGAGGCAAGTATCTGAATACTTGCTTAACATGCTACAACTTAACCATCATATTGTAACCACACAACTAATATAATATCGATACCTGTTATAACTTAGAATTGCTAGCCACGATTATCCGTAACTTTAAATTAATGAAATCATTGCTCGCATTAACCGGTCTGCTATTAATTCATGCTTAACAAATCAAACCAAGTAGATCATCCTCAATTCATTCGTTAAAATCACTCCTGAGACAATTATTATGCTTAGTTTAATTTCATATAACCCCATTGCGTATACTATCGATATTGTTTTGTCTTGTGGCTTTTGCACCTCAAAGGTGCGTGAACCGGATTAATATGAAAATACAAACCTCACTGTGTTCACATAGAATAATAATTGTTATTTACTGTTTCCTGCTACTGTTCATTATTTGTTACTATACCTGTCATCATCATATACCTGATTGCATTACATATTGACGATCTTGATGCACCTGACTCATGCACTGATACACCGGACACAACACCCTGTACATATCGACTCGGCCTGTTGAAAGCAACCTGACATGTTACCTGATCTCATGTCTAATGCCGACAAACCCAACCATTCCTGCTGTCGATCCAGACAGACCTACCTTTACTTGACTTGTGTTGGCATTAGTTCTTGACTACTGAATACCTGACTGACATACATAGTTTGGGGGTATGGGGAAATCAAAGGTGAAACCGACTTGTAACTCAACAGTTCGATACATTGTTCTGATCAGTCTTACGGGCTTGGCCAGCTCCGGAGTGTTGATGCTGACATCACTCATCTATCCTACTACCTTTTACTGCTTAGCGGCACGTCTCGGATTCAGCCCCGAGAATCATGACCGTGGTCCCGGGCACGCACGGGATACTATTGAGTTACATCGACGATTCATCAATTGGTTTCAAAGACTATAGAGTAAAAAACCTGATAGGACAGTTTAGTCACCACTGCACCTTACCCTGTTTGTTACCTCTTATTACTGCTTTATTCATGTTCATGCTTGCATTGTTTATTACCATGTTTATGCTTTATACTTGATATCATGACGCGCTGACGTCTGGGTTTTGCATGGCCCAGATTCCGTGCCCTTGACGTCGACCGAGCAGGAGTACTTCAGCCAGCAGGCTGAACTGTGAGTTCTTGAGAGTTTAGTTTATTTATGTCATTTCATTTCCAGATGTGAGCCCGCATTATGGGACGTACTGTTTATTCATTGTATTGGATCATTAGCTTCCGCACTTATTGTTTATTGATTCTTGTTATATTGGATTTGGACATGTATTAGTTTAGTTTATTTTTACTGTTCTTGATATCTTTACAACCGTAATGTGACTGTGGATGGATACTTCCTACCCACAGGTAGCATGGTTGGCTATGTCACGTGCCCAAATCTTGCGTACTCTGGGAAGCGGGGCGTGACATGGTTTTATGGTATCAGAGCCATAGGTTAATTGGGTTGATTCTTTGTAGTTGGGTATTACACCCGATACACGAATCATAATACCCGTAATTAGGAAACATGTCCTGCCACCTTGACCGTTTTAGCGTCCTTGAATCCTTCTTCCAGATCATGTCGACATGCAAACTTACTTTGCACTGTTAACTCGAAAACCTAACTTCTTGTTATCTCTAGGACTTAGGCGACTTAGGTGGAGTTAAGTAATTGCGGCTATGATACCGCGGCATAGCTACAATACAGTACTCTATTTAAGTATCTTGGAGTTCTAGCCTTGATTTATATATTGAATCTATCATCATGCTAATGTTGTTTGTTTTGATTTCAGGACCATGGCAGATAAGAATTTCAAGACGTATCAGAGGCGTGTGGACGAAGCCGCCATGTTAGGAGTGATACGTGGGATGTTGGAAAATCAGAAGAGGCAAACTGAGCTGATCCAGCAGCAAGCCGATTCATTTCAGGAGGGTTTGCAGGCTATGCAGCAGTCTGTAAACACCGCTGTAGCGAAGCCAGTCGACCGAGTAGGGACCGTGGCAGATTTCAGACGGTTGGGTCCTACTACTTTTACTGGCTTGGAGGAGCCGTTGCCAGCCGAGCAGTGGCTTGTGGACACAGAGAATTTATTGATTGCGGCACAGATCCCAGAAGACAAGAGAGTTGATGTGGTGCGCATTCAGCTGGTGGATTACGCCCGAGAGTGGTGGCTTGTGGAGGAGACCCGCCTGTCTAAGCCAATCAGTTGGGCGGATTTCTCCAAAAGTTTCTTGGAAAAGTTCTTCCCGCGGACTGCACGGGAGGAGATGGAGGAGAGATTTATTGGGCTGAAACAAAATGGAGCAGCTGTGGATGTACATGCAGCGGAGTGGACGAGACTTAGCCGTTTCGCTGGACCCTTAGTCGCCAAGGAGGCAGACAGGGCGCGAAGGTTCTTGCGCAGTTTGGATGTGGACATCCAGAGGCAGATTGTCTCCCTGGGTTTGACCACTTTCTCGCAGGTTCTTACGGCAGCCAGAGAGCAGCAGAGTTTATCAGGATCGAAAGGGAACCTTCACCAGACAGCAGCTGCGGCCAGGAAGCCTGCATTTGTACCTAACCGAGATCATGGGCGCAGAGGTATTCCAGTGGACCGTCGAGGTGTAGCGCCAATGAAGAAGCCTGTGATCGTTGATCGAAGGAAGAGCGTGATTTGTGATTACTGCCGATTACCTGGGCACGTGCAGAAGGATTGTCGAAGGAGACTAGGACTTTGTCTGGTTTGTGGGGCAGCCGATCACGCAGTTGGTACTTGTCCGTCGAAGCTTCGCACGAGAGATGATATACGGAAGCCTCCGCAGAGACCGTTCCAAGGGCAGAAGCAGCTGACACAAGGACCCAACCAGGGTCGAGCTTTCACTTTGACAGCTGAGGAAGCCAAGGCATCAGGAGAAGTGGTTTCAGGTACTGTACTCGTTCATGGTTTTCCTGCTTTGGCATTATTCGATTCCGGAGCATCCCACTGTTTTATGTCATCAAAGTTTATAACTACACACTCGATCACCTGCACGACCCTGTCTAGTTTTTGGGACATACACACTGGAAATGGGAAAATCATAGCTAGTAAGGAGTGTAGAGATTGTACTGTTGTTGTTTGTGGACGGGAGCTTTTTGCGGATTTCTTGGTGATTGATACGGGCAGTTATGAAGTAGTCTTGGGAATGGATTTTCTCGGCACTTTCCACGCACATATTGATTGTAGGGCAAGGAAAGTAATTTTCCAGATTCCCGGACACCCTGAGTTTACTTTCATCGGAGGAAACAGTTCCGTCGGGCCCGTCGAGTTTAGGGCTAGGCCGACGAACAATGTTCTTGCGGCTATGGTTGTGGATAGTAATGAAGAGCCGGCAGTTGTTTGCGACTTTATGGATGTGTTTGAAGATATTTCGGGCTTACCGCCAAGGCGTGATGTGGAGTTTGCGATTGACCTCATTCCTGGTGCAGCGCCAGTATCAAAATCTTATTATCCGATGGCACCGGTGGAATTGGAAGAAGTTAAGAAACAGGTGGGTGAATTACTCGAGAAAGGATGGATTCGAAGCAGCAACTCACCTTGGGGAGCTCCAGTTCTTTTAGTAAAGAAGAAAGATGGCACGAGAAGAATGTGCATCGATTATCGAGAATTAAACCGGGTGACTATTAAGAACAAGTACCCGATCCCTCGCATTGGAGAACTTTTTGAGCAGCTTAGTGGCGCGAGGGTATTCTCGAAACTGGACTTGCGATCAGGATATCATCAGGTCCGAGTGAAGGCAGAAGACATTTGCAAGACGGCGTTTCGGACTCGGTATGGGCATTTCGAGTATTTAGTGATGCCCTTCGGAGTGACTAATGCGCCGGCAATATTTATGGACTTGATGAACAGGATCTTTTCACCGTTCTTGGACCAGTTTATTGTGGTATTCATTGACGATATTCTGGTGTACTCGAAGAGTCCGGAGGAGCATGCTGAGCACTTAAGGATCGCACTGCAAACGCTGAGACAGGAGAAATTATTCGCGAAGATGAGTAAGTGCGAATTCTGGTTGGAAGAAGTGAAGTTTCTGGGGCATGTCGTGTCGGGCGATGGAATCGCCGTTGATCCCGAGAAGATTGCAGCAGTTCGAGATTGGCCTGTTCCGAAGAATGTTGCAGAGATACGAAGTTTTCTTGGACTCGCCGGTTACTACAGAAGATTTGTGGAGAACTTCGCTCGTCTAGCTGAGCCGTTAACCAAGCTTACGCGTAAGGAGGTACCGTTTGTTTGGACAGATGGATGTGCATTGGCCTTCGAGACGTTGAAACAAAAGTTGATAACCGCCCCGATCCTGACCGTACCGGATAATTCAGGAGGACTGGTGATTCACAGCGACGCATCTGGAAAGGGATTGGGATGTGTTTTGATGCAGAACGGGAAAGTCGTCGCTTACGCATCGAGACAGCTGAAGACTCATGAGAAGAACTATCCGACTCACGACTTGGAGCTTGCAGCCGTGATCTTCGCCCTGAAGATTTGGAGACACTACCTTCTGGGCGAGAGAGTTGAAGTCTTTACGGATCACAAGAGTTTGAAATATGTGTTCACTCAGAAGGAGTTGAACATGAGGCAACGCAGATGGTTGGAGCTGATGGCCGACTACGACCTTGATCTTAAGTATCATCCGGGAAAAGTAAATGTTGTGCCGGATGCACTGAGTCGGTTGCCAGCAATTCAGTTATTGACGGCACAGAGAGAGATCATTGAGGAGATTCGGAGATTTGACTTGGAGGTTGTGCTACCGCGTGCTACAGGACAGTTGATGCAGTTGCAAGTACAATCGTCCGTAGTGGAGAAGATTAAAGTGGCGCAATCGCAGGATCCTAGACTGCAAAAGTTTTGAGAGCAGGTTGGAGCCGGACTACGAACCGATTTACTGATCCATGAAGACGGTTCTTTGAGATATGGTAGCCGTGTGTGTGTGCCAAAAGGAGATGTGCGTGAAGAGCTTATGAGGGAGGCACACAGTTCAGCTTACTCTGTACATCCAGGAGGGACAAAGATGTACCGAGATATTCGACAGCATTTCTGGTGGGAAGGTATGAAACGGGAAATCGCTCGCTTCGTGGCTAAGTGCTTAGTGTGTCAGCAAGTCAAGGCTGAACACCAAAGGGTTGCTGGTTTGTTGCAACCACTTCCGATTCCTCAATGGAAGTGGGAACATATAACCATGGATTTCGTGACGGCTTTACCGCGGAGTCCAAAGGGCAACAATGCAGTATGGGTGATTGTCGATCGGTTGACCAAGGCAGCTCACTTTATTCCTTTTCGGGTTGGTCAATCGACAGAGACCTTGGCAGAGCGATACATGCAGGAGATTGTCAGATTGCATGGAGTACCGGTAAGCATCGTGTCCGATCGGGACACTCGGTTCTTGTCACACTTTTGGAGGAGTTTACAAGAAAGTTTGGGGACTCGATTGAAGTTCAGCACAGCTTATCATCCTCAGACTGATGGACAATCGGAGAGAACGATCCAGACCCTTGAAGATATGTTGAGGGCTTGCATGTTAGACTTCAAAGGTTCTTGGGAGGATCATCTACACCTGGTGGAGTTTTCGTACAACAACAGCTTCCAAGCAACTATTCAGATGGCCCCGTTCGAAGCGTTGTATGGTCGTAAGTGCCGTTCACCTGTATGTTGGGATGATGTGGGTGAACGAAGGTTACTAGGGCCAGATTTGGTGGTACAGACAGTTGAGAAAGTGAATACGATCAGGAAGCATATGAAGGCAGCTCAAGACAGACAGAAAAGTTGGGCCGACACGTCAAGGAGACCTCTAGAGTTCGCCGTGGGTGATTTGGTATTCCTGAAGATATCACCGACTAGAGGGGTGATTCGCTTTGGAAGTCGGGGAAAGCTTAGTCCCCGATTCGTTGGACCCTTCGAGATATTGGAGCGTGTCGGAGAGGTATCGTACCGGTTGGCATTACCCCTATCATTAGCAGGAGTTCATGATGTATTTCATGTTTCTCAACTACGGAGGTATGTTCGTGATGAGACCCACGTCTTGGATCATTCGGAGTTGACCGTTCGGGAGGACCTGACTTTTGAGGAGCGACCAGTCGAGATCAAGGATCGAAGAGAAAAGGTTCTTAAGAACAAGGTTATCCCTCTTGTGCTAGTTTCTTGGGGTAACCGATCGCATGGAGAATCTACTTGGGAGCGAGAAGACGAGATCCGGCAGAATTTCCCTCACCTTTTTCAGTAGTTAGTTATCTTGTATTCTTGGAATTTCGAGGACGAAATTCTTTTGTAGTTGGGTATGATGTAACACCCGAGCCCAAATAATGCTTTGTATATTACTAGTTGAGGGTTATTTATTGCTCATTCCAATTTTTTCCTGATTTTCTGGTGTTTATTGCTAAATTTTACCCGGTTAAGTCATTTTAGCACATAACAATTTTTAACTCCGAAAATGAAATTTAAGATGTCCATGTTAGCCTACTCGTCGCCACTAGTCGCGTGGTAGCGTCCGCGTGTCGAGATTCCGTTCCGTTTGGCTAAACAGGCAAGTTTGGACGACTACGCGCGCGTGCAAGTGTCCGACTTGGGGGCATGCTTTTTAATCATAAAACATTTCATTTTAAAATTTGGAACCCGCTTAAAATCCTATAATTTGAATTTGGAACATTTGGGCGCAACCCGGGCGCAATTTGGAGATGTTTCATTTCGCGCCAAAAAGGGGCCCATTTAAATTTAATATCTAATATATATATTTATATCCTAATCTATTCCTAACCGCATATATTACTAAAATCCTTTTCATATTTTTCCCCGGCCAATCACGAGCTCCTATTGAGCTCGTGGGCCCCCTCCTTTCTACCTCTCTCCCTGTCTCTCTCCTCTTTCTCTTTCCTCACAAATCTCTCTCAATCTCTCTCTCTCTTTCTCATCAGCCTCTCTCTCTCCCCTCTATTTATTTTCGCATGCAACGCCGCCTCCTCCCATTAACCCACCACGAGAGAACCCCCTCAACCCTAACCCTAGCCTCCCGCAGTCTCACCGCCGGCCTCCTCAAGACCTCGCCGTCGCCGCCCTCACCACCACGACCTCCACCGCACCCACCTACCCTCTTCCTCCTGTTCTCCCGATAACACCTGCGCCTGCACCCAACTCCGACCTCGCCTCCACCCTCGCAGACGTCGCCGTCGACGTCACCTCCGACCGTCGACGCCTCCCACGACTCCCTCTCACACCCCTCGTCGAGACCTCGTCGTCGTTCCCTCCTCCCCTCGCCGGAACAGTGAACCCTAGCCTTCATCCTTCGCCTACCTCCGCTGTTCGCCGGAGAAACGTGCCGGCGACCCCGTCGACACCACCTCCGACCACCTCCCTCTCTCCCACGACCACCAGAGCCGACCCCTCTCCTCCAGCTCGCCGCAGCCCCCTTTTTCCAGCGACCCCGAGCCCTTTCAGCCGTCCAGCACCCTCGCCGCACCTCCTGTTCACCGCCGGTGGGTCCATCGCCGTCGGGCCCGTCATATTTACCCCTGTTCCTCTTCTGTAAGCGTCACTTTACTCCCTTTGGTGCAAACCTCGCTGATCTTGTATGTTTATCGTATTGCTAACTTCGCTCTTTTGTCGTTGCCGGAATCCGACCGTGCCGTCTGACGAACCCGACGCTCCAGCGAAGTCCCCTGGTCAGTGTGATCCCGTTGACCTCTATCGGGACTTGATCCGTGGCCCGTGTTTCCTTATCGCAGTTTCTGCCGACATCGCATCCGTGTTTCGGTTTGCGGAACCGCCGAGGCAAGTATCTGAATACTTGCTTAACATGCTACAACTTAACCATCATATTGTAACCACACAACTAATATAATATCGATACCTGTTATAACTTAGAATTGCTAGCCACGATTATCCGTAACTTTAAATTAATGAAATCATTGCTCGCATTAACCGGTCTGCTATTAATTCATGCTTAACAAATCAAACCAAGTAGATCATCCTCAATTCATTCGTTAAAATCACTCCTGAGACAATTATTATGCTTAGTTTAATTTCATATAACCCCATTGCGTATACTATCGATATTGTTTTGTCTTGTGGCTTTTGCACCTCAAAGGTGCGTGAACCGGATTAATATGAAAATACAAACCTCACTGTGTTCACATAGAATAATAATTGTTATTTACTGTTTCCTGCTACTGTTCATTATTTGTTACTATACCTGTCATCATCATATACCTGATTGCATTACATATTGACGATCTTGATGCACCTGACTCATGCACTGATACACCGGACACAACACCCTGTACATATCGACTCGGCCTGTTGAAAGCAACCTGACATGTTACCTGATCTCATGTCTAATGCCGACAAACCCAACCATTCCTGCTGTCGATCCAGACAGACCTACCTTTACTTGACTTGTGTTGGCATTAGTTCTTGACTACTGAATACCTGACTGACATACATAGTTTGGGGGTATGGGGAAATCAAAGGTGAAACCGACTTGTAACTCAACAGTTCGATACATTGTTCTGATCAGTCTTACGGGCTTGGCCAGCTCCGGAGTGTTGATGCTGACATCACTCATCTATCCTACTACCTTTTACTGCTTAGCGGCACGTCTCGGATTCAGCCCCGAGAATCATGACCGTGGTCCCGGGCACGCACGGGATACTATTGAGTTACATCGACGATTCATCAATTGGTTTCAAAGACTATAGAGTAGAAAACCTGATAGGACAGTTTAGTCACCACTGCACCTTACCCTGTTTGTTACCTCTTATTACTGCTTTATTCATGTTCATGCTTGCATTGTTTATTACCATGTTTATGCTTTATACTTGATATCATGACGCGCTGACGTCTGGGTTTTGCATGGCCCAGATTCCGTGCCCTTGACGTCGACCGAGCAGGAGTACTTCAGCCAGCAGGCTGAACTGTGAGTTCTTGAGAGTTTAGTTTATTTATGTCATTTCATTTCCAGATGTGAGCCCGCATTATGGGACGTACTGTTTATTCATTGTATTGGATCATTAGCTTCCGCACTTATTGTTTATTGATTCTTGTTATATTGGATTTGGACATGTATTAGTTTAGTTTATTTTTACTGTTCTTGATATCTTTACAACCGTAATGTGACTGTGGATGGATACTTCCTACCCACAGGTAGCATGGTTGGCTATGTCACGTGCCCAAATCTTGCGTACTCTGGGAAGGGGGGCGTGACAGTTGACATGACGCGCTGACGTCTGGGTTTTGCATGGCCCAGATTCCTTACCACTGTCGACGACCGAGCAGGAGTACTTCAGCCAGCAGGCTGAACTGTGAGTCCTTAGTGATTAGTTTATTTATTTCATTTCATTTCCAGATGTGAGCCCGCATTATGGGACGTACTGTTTATTTATTGTATTGGATCATTTGCTTCCGCACTTATTGTTTATTGACTCTTGTTATTATGGATTTGGACATGTTAGATTAGTTTATTATCTTGTTCTTAATATCCTTACAACCGTAATGTGACTGTGGATGGATACTTCCTACCCACAGGTAGCATGGTTGGCTATGTTACGTGCCCAATCTTGCGTACTCTGGGAAGCGGGGCGTGACGTCAGTTCTCAGGTGACATGAGTACAGCTTAGTCCACTGACTTGACACTGTCACTTCGCCTCGAGTGTGTTCCCACTGCACTTTGATTACTACCCTACCACGGCTCAAAGGAGTCGTGCAAACAGGCAGTTTTTGGGTGCAGTCCCGAAGCACTTGGAGGCAGTGACGGTTAGACAGGATTCGTCTCTCCCGGTATTGGGGGTTGACATCGCGCTGTGTCTAGGAGAGCCATTACACGAGTAGTCCCTGGCCAGGGCAAGAGAGATATATTGGTAGGTTTCCAGTGTTATCTCAGGGTGTTCTGGGCTACACTCCGACATGACTTGTACCGCTATTAGGGGACTGACGTTCACCGCCCCCTAGGCCCGCCATGCGATGTATCAGACGAACAGACCGGTCTGTACGGAGACTGTCACATACAGGCTCAGTAGGAGTTCAGATGGGGTTCACCTCGTCAGTCTTCTTATCGACATCTACCTGGGGACCGTTACGTATAGCTAGTGCCGCTTGCGGTCTGTGGTTAAACCCACTGCCAGCGTAGTGTCTAGTTTTTAGAGTCCCACATAGAGAGCTATTCGTCTTTAGGCAAAATGAGTAGAGGTCGCATGGTTTTGCGACAGGGTTCGTTCACATCCGCGCACTTGTGCACGTTTGCTGTCCGGACAGCTTATACTAGCGGGCTTTGGTTTAAGCCGGATCCTAGTATATGATTTGGGATTGGTTTTTTCTCTTTGTATTCGTGTTCCTCGGATCACGAATACGGGTGCGTATGCACAGTTGCTTGAGACAGAGGGAGAGGACTTTGATTAGGGTTAATGACTATTGTCATTTTATTAACCCTAATGCTTATGTGTGTATTATGATTAATTGATATTAGTTTAAATAATTGTGCATGGTTATGGTTGTTGACCATTTGACCTCCTTGACTTGTTGACCTTGGTTGACACTTTGACCATCATCATTTCATTTGGAAGATGCTCTTTGATCCTTACAATTTGCATTAAAAATGAAATGATAATGGTCATGTCTTGATTAACCATGACAATTATCTAGCTAATTATCTAATTACAATAATTCATACATATATGTGAGAATGGTTTATTTTTCTCTCATTCTATCATTTTGCTTTCTCTCTCTTGTTCTTCCTCTCCCTCAAGCTCTCCCCTCTCATGTGTTGAGAAACACTTGAGCTTGAGAAAAACCTCTTCTTGATAATCTCTACTCTCATCTAGGGTTCTAGAATTAGCACTTCTTGCACCCTAGTTATTTCTAGCTTGGAGTTGTAGCCAAAGGTTGAGGCTTTCGGGTGGATCTTTCTTCGACGTGAGAAGACGACAAAGGTGACCTCTTTCCACTACTCCAAGGAGCAAGGAGAGAAGGACATAAAGCCAAAGGTATAACCTTTCTAACACTTAACTAGTTTCTAGTTAGCTTTAGCTTGTTTTTGTTTAGCAAAGATCCTTCTTTGTCTAGTCCATGTTGCCTAAGTTGATAAAAATCAGATTTTTATTCCGTTTTCCGCCTCCCCGCAAGTACCGGGGTGGGCAGCGTGGACTTACAGTGGTATCAGAGCCTAACTAAACATAAACTAGCTAGGTAGTAAAGTGTATGGAAGTTCGAATCGGAAAAATCGAAAAACCGAGTTTTCAAAAACTCAACTTTCTGTTAAAATTTTTTCTGTTCAAAATGAAATAAATCATACTCCAAAAATCATCTCAGGGTTTTGTGAAGAAAGCCACCAAAAACGATCCAGAGATTCGACCAAAGAGCCGCGGTTCCGCGGCAATAGCAAGCTATTGCCGCGCAACCGCGGCTGTTTTGGCTCGGCTCTGGGTCGAGTTTGGTGCAGTGTTTTTCTGGCTTGGTTTTGGGATTTTTAAGATGGTTTATATATGCCCAGATTTTCCAGAATAGAAATTTGTTTTTGGGGGCCTATAAATCCGTATTTTTTTCGAACTTCACTACACTTTGACTATAAGGGTTATATCTGTGATGTTTATATGTATTGAACGTCGGCTAATCGCTATATGTCGATTAGTCGGGGTTATACATATCTGTGATCTGTGTTTGATGATGGTATGTGTATATGAATGCGTTGGATTGTCGCGGGTGAATAGCCGGGGTGGATGTGAGATGAGTGTTTCTTTTTCTTTCATTCATTGTAATATGTAAATTGATGTAATAATATTTGTATGGCCGCACAACCGGGTCGGGGTTGTAGCCGTCATTGTATAATTCTTTTTACTGTTTTTTCTCCTAGGATAGACCCATGGAGGGGGTGCACAAACTACCGGGTATCTCAAAGTGCCGAGTGGCCTACTCACGGTGGTGAGGGAGGTTGCTTCGCTTCGGGTACTTGGCGGGTAGTTTGCCGCACCCGTAGGGGTCTTGGGTGGGGTTTTGGCTATTCACCGCGACCGTGTAATCCGCTTTTCGTTGCAGGCTCGAACGGATTGCGGATTCCTAGTATATCCAATGTATTCATCTGTGATCTGTAATGTCTATCATTGCTATATATTTATATATGATAACTATTTAGGCGTTGCTTATGTTTTACAGCCGCGCTAGCCCAGCCCCCGCTCTGTCGTTAGTTAAGTAACCTGACGGGTGATGACGGGGCCCCGTGGCGAATGCGAATGGCATAAGCGTACGTCATATTTTGGTTGTTTTCTGCAATGGTAGGATTAAATGATGGGACGCATTAAAAGAACTAATGCAAGAAAATAAACCAAGTAAAAGTCGATTGGAACACTTTGAAAACCACTCGGTTCTTTTCAAAACTAAACTTTTAAACGCGGAGCTTGAACCACTCCTTTTAAAAGCTATCTCGTTCCATCGATTATATCAAGTTCACTACGTTCACGGTTTCGCCAAAACCATTCGTAGCCCTCCGTCATTCCACATGAATGGTCAAAAAGTATTCAAGCTATGTATTTTGGCCAAAGTCAAGGCATAGTGATTGGTAGCTATTGGGTATTCATGTGCAGTATAGATAGATGCATTGGTTTGGGACAGTCGTGCTGCCATTTTGGCCAAAGTCAAGGGTAGGTACGGGTGGGTCCAAATTAACCAGGAGAATGACGGGTAGAACTTGACATGTGACTTATGATATTTTGGCCAAAGTCAAGGTCATAAGAGCATGGGGCAAAAATCCACATCGGGAGTTTCATAAGTACTGAAACTTGCTAGCGCTGCATACCATTTGGAGTGTGATGATTCTGGTAGGATTCCTTCGGTTTTATCACGCAATGATATTTGGATCCCGATCCTACTGTGAGTATATGCTACTCCTCGGGAAAACTCTCACTTAACGATCAATGCTATAAACCTAGTAGGTGTTTAGAAAGGTGTTAGCGGGGCTACGCCCACAGGGAAAAGAGGTTACTTAATTAAGAAACTTCGCGAAAGCGTTGGAAAACCTCCCTCGAAGTACCAACACTGGCCTGGCTGAACGGTTAAGCAAGTATTGTACGGTGAGATTGATCCTGACTAATCCTTTCTTTACGGTTTGAGAAGGGATTCAAGAGACAGTGGGAGCCATCCAGTTTAGACAAACTAAAAACCACTCTAAACTTGCAAGAGCATCATGCTAAAGTGTTTCTTTTCTCTCTCCTAATTGCAGCGACCATTCAACATGACCGGACTTAAGTTATTACTAGATAAAAACATATTGATAGGGCCAAACTACAAAGATTGACTCAGGAATGTCAAGATGGCAATCACTTACGACAAGTTAGGGTATGTCCTTACCACCAAAGCTCCCCCTGTCCCAGGTCCCAAAATCAGTGTCGCGGATAGGGAAATCCGTAAGACATGGGAAATAGATTGCGCGAAGGCCAAATGCCTCGTACTTGCCTCGATGGACAACGAACATCAGAGGAGGCACGAGAATATGGACCTAGAGTCCATATTTCTTCATACAAAAGAACTGTATGGAGAGCAGTCTCGTATCGCCAGATACAAAGTGTCGAAAAAGTTGTTTTCGGCAAGGTTGGCCGTCGGATCATTGGTAGCGGAACACGTGCTTAAGATGATTGGCTACATAGAGGAGCTCGCGGACCTTGGGACCACGTTGGAGAATGAACTCTATACTAATTTAATTCTCCAGTCCCTTCCTTCCACTTACGCCCAGTTTATCCTTAACTTCAACATGCAAGGAAAGGAGGTTGAACTTTCCGAACTTCTAAACATGTTGAGGAGTGCTGAGGGCACCCTACAGAAGGGTAGGGAGACATCCACTTTGTTTGTAGGAGGATCTTCCTCTTTTAGATCCAGGGCGAAAGCCAAGGGTAAGAAGAAGAAAGCCCTCGCCAAACCAAGAGGCGGTGTCGGTAAAGTGGATACGAAGGGAAAAGGAAAAGCAACAAAGATAGCGGGAAAGCTGGCGGGAAAGGAAGAATGCTTCTATTGTCACAAAAGCGGTCACTGGAAACAGGATTGCAAGGCTTGGAAGGCCAGAACACAGGATTTGAAGCGAGTTGCAGCTTCAGCTTCAGGTGTGTATGTTATTGAAAACTGTCTATCAATAAACTCTACATCCTGGGTATTGGATACCGGATCAGGATCTCATATCTGTAATTCTTTGCAGGCGTTGAGAAAGCGTAGAGTTTTGAAGGCAGGTGACATAACCCTCAGAGTTGCAAACGGTGCTAGCATGGATGCTGAGGCCGTGGGGGACTATCACCTGGGATTGTCGGATGGACACTTTTTGGTTTTGCGTAGTTGTTATTATGTACCAAATGCAACCTGTAATATCATTTCTGTATCTTTATTATCTAAGGAAGGTTATGAATTTGCATTTGTAAGTAATGTAGTGAACATTCACCTTAATCAAGTTTTGATTGGGTCAGGTACATTGAACAACGGTATATACGTATTAAACCAACCACAGATTTTCAATGTCCAGAATACACACAAAAGAAAGTCTCCAGAAATCAATAAAACTTTCTTATGGCATTGTAGACTGGGTCACATCAATGAGAGAAGGTTGACTAAGTTACATACAGAAGGATATTTGGATCCGTTCGAATATCAATCGTATGCAACTTGTCAATCCTGTCTCAAAGGAAAGATGACAAAGACTTCGTTCACTGGACACGGAGTAAGAGCGAGCGAGCTCTTGGGACTCGTACACAGCGACGTGTGCAGTCCAATGTCTACAAATGCACGAAGCGGTTATTCTTACTTCATTACTTTTACGGATGACTTTTCAAGGTACGGTTATGTCTTCTTAATGAAACATAAATCCGAGGCTTTTGAAAAATTCCAGGAATATAAGAATGAAGTAGAAAAACAAACAGGCAAAAGTATCAAGGCACTGAGATCTGATCGAGGTGGTGAATACTTGAGTGCCGAGTTCCTGGGTTACTTAAAAGAGAATGGTATTCTCTCTCAGCTTACTCCTCCATACACTCCGCAACATAACGGTGTATCGGAGAGACGGAACCGAACCCTATTGGATATGGTACGGTCTATGATGAGTAACGCTGAGTTGCCGCGATCGTTCTGGGGATATGCGCTAGAATCAGCTGCATACCTTTTGAACCGAGTTCCAACTGAGACTGTGCCTACTACACCATATCAGATGTGGTGTGGGAAGAGACCCTATCTTAATCACATTAAGACATGGGGATGTCCAGCTTTTGTAAAAAAATAGCATGCGGACAAGCTCGAGGCACGCTCAGTACAGTGTAAGTTTGTGGGATATCCAAAGAACTCCAAGGGATATTTCTTCTATTGCGAAGAGGAACAAAAGGTGTTTGTTTCTCGCCATGCCCACTTTCTAGAACACCAGTTCATAGAAAAAGAATTAAGCGGGAGCGCAATAGAACTAGAAGAAATTCCAGAACCATGAGCTATTACTGAAAGCTTAGTAGAACCAGAGGGTTCGAAAGATCAGAACATTCCCACGCCACTCCGTAGGAGTAGTAGGCAGTCTCATCCGCCCGAGAGATACTACGGTTTTCTCATTGACGGGGATAGAAAAGATTGCATCATAGATTTTGATGAGCCTACTAGCTTCCAGCAAGCCATTCAGAGCGTCGACTCGGTAAAATGGCTGGATGCAATGCGGACCGAAATGGAGTCCATGTACACCAACAAAGTATGGACGTTGGACATTGCTCCAGATGGGGTAAAACCCGTAGGATGCAAGTGGATCTTCAAAAGGAAGATTGGTGTAGATGGACAGGTTGAGACCTATAAAGCTAGACTGGTAGCAAAGTGTAACCCTTCGAAAATCGTTTAGGCAGTTTTTCGGTAATCGGCTAATTTTTCGGATTTTTCCGTAAAAAGTCAAAATAGGTATTTTTCATTGTAGACCTAATTATACAAAATTTAGATAAGATATTACTATAATTTTGTCACTAAAATGTCACTTATAATTTTCTAGTTAAATAAAAAAAAAATTCGTAATTAATTATTTTTTATTATTTTAAGCCTTTTTAAATACATTAAATTAGTGATAAATACAAATTTAATTAGGTAAATTTCATAATTAGGAGTCTTTATAAGCTAAAATATGGTGTTAATAAAATTATATCATGACTTGCAAACTTTTGGTTTTAGGGTGGGAAATTTAATGGAAAAATGGTGTAAAATGAGGTTTTTTTTTGTAAATTGTTGATATGAAAGCATTAAATGATAACATGGGGTGTTTTTGGACCTAGAAACTTCTCCAAAAATCCACAAACCCCCTCCCTTGCTGCTGGCCGACCCCCTTTTGCTGCAGAATTCCCTCACTTCCCACTTCTTTTTGCTTCAATTTCCTTGCTAAAATTCAATAAAAACTCACAAATTTCATTCTCAATTCAACACTAAACCTTAATCCACTCTCTCCTCAACCAAATTTAGTTCAAAAACTAGGAGAAAGGAGGCTTTCTTGGTGACTTGATCATGCTAGGGTCCCACTTGTGAGGTAAAATTCTAAACTAGTTGCTAACTTGTAGTTTATATATGCTAGAATTTAATTTTGAAGTATTAATTTAGTTGTAAATTCTTGTTCATGAAAATCGAGAAGGGGTTTTGATGTTGAGTTAGGGTTTGAAACATGGTTGTTAGAATTAAGTTAGGGTTTTGATTATCTAATTGATTAGAGTGGTTAATTGTGTAATGATATGCTCGCTAAATCGATTAAATTTCGATGTTTGCATCGAATCGGTATTGAATTTGCTTACTAGATTTTTACGAAAATTAGAATGCGATCAAAATGCGTTATGTTAGCGATATAATTAGCTTCGTATAGGACTATTAGAGTGCGCGAACGCGGGGTTTCGTCTAGTCGGGTTGCCCCGAAATGACGATTCTAGTTAAAGGTTAGCGATTTTCGTGCGTTTTTCCGCGCACCGAGTGCATGCTATGATTAATTCGAGAGCGTGGATAATTGTATATTGTGACTTGCATCGTTTTAGGTTTTGTAATCTTATGCTTGGTGTTGTGCAAATATAGGATCGGTCGGGGAAACATCGGACACGGCGCGTAAAGGCAAGGGGGTGGTCGGATCAGATTAGCGGGGATTTCAGGTGAGTAGATGTATTCATCTATGGGGGAATCGTCTGAATGGCGCGAGGCGACCCCTAGTTAGGATTACCCTACTTTTTGCAAGATTCATATTGTTAGCTAGCTTATCCATTCATGTACACTGCATACCCTTATAGCGAACAGTATATTAGATTGCATGAACATTCATCTATACTTATGCGATATCACTTTGTAGGACACGAACACCATTACCATTGGCATCTGTTGCACGCGCACCATTCATGTGACACACACGCCTTTGGTAATTGCCATGCCACGTGCACTATAGAACCTGTTTATCATAATATCGCCACTTGCATTCATACTTGATATATGAAATTGCATAGCATACGTATACCTCGCATCATCATCATATTTATATAGATTTCTAGCAAAATTCACATCGTATGCATTGATATCATAGACATTTATCATATATAACATGTGGACATTATGATTTTCTTGAGGATTTCAGTATTGCTGCGATTTCTGGATTTTTGGGGAAAACCGCAAGAATTTAACAAAACCTTATATTTATCATTTTCAAAACAAAGTTGCGGTTTTCTCGTGATGTATGTGTCGTCCACCATGAGTATTCATGTTTTCTGTTGGATTTCGAGACCCGATTCGAGGAGTGGATGAACCGTCTCGGGTACATGGTGGGCCCGGTATGGTACCCCGGGGCAAGAAGATCGAGTTGTAGACGATGAGCCTGGCAGGGGAAGACTACCTACTGGTGATGTCTGGCGCGGCGGATATCCGGAGGATACCGACCGTTGTCGTGAGATTTATGATATGGGCCGATCCGGACTGACGGAGCCCGATATTGAGACAGATATGATTCCTTTTTGGTGTCGATGCTTGACACGGGTTTTCAGATGATTTCTTGATGGTATTTAGCTATTATACAAATATTTATGTTCTAAAGTTAAGAATTCAATACCCTTAGCATTTAAAACACTTAAAGACTTAATAATGACATTGCATACCTGCGCATGCATACTAGAGATATTATACCACATATGGACATGCATGTTGTGGTGTATTGCGTGCATTCTTACGATTGCCTTATTAGATGTTATATTTACTCACGAGCTGGCAACTAACCCCCGTTGTGCCACAGTGTCTTGCAGGTCGGACCCGTCAGTCTTGTAGCGGCGGGCTATCTTATCATCAGTTCCTTTTGCTCAGACTCGCGACATCCCCTGTAGGTGGGTTGCGAGCACACTTTATTTCTTTTGCTTTATCATTGTATCTAGTATTCTCCATCTACCACTTTATATTGTATATGCGACCTAGTGACGAGACTGAGAGGTTTGTATATTTGTGGTTTCTTTTGGGTCGAGCTCACTTGAGCCGACGTGTGTTTTCTGGTATTTTGCATTTCTTTTATGCTCTTTTTCTTGATATTACTGTTATATTGCATGTGGTTGTGATCCGCCTTGGGCGAAGAGCTAGCTCCCGCTTGGGGATGCCATTTTTTATGATTACAGGTTTATTATCTTGTTGTACCCATTTTGGGGGATAGAAAATACATGGGAGACTATGCCGAAATTTTCAGAAATTTATGATGTTTTTAAAAAGGGATTCTATGCAACCTAAATGATTTTTAAAAACCATTTTCATTAAAGGTTTTCCTTCACTCTCTTTTGATTTTGGTTTAGATTCTTTTGGGCTTTGGCTGACTTAGGTTACGGTACGCCTTTAGACGTCTCGTAATCTAAGTGCCAGTCGCGTTCCGTACTTTCGGGTCGTGACACAAAGGGTTTTCGTCAGCGACCTGGTTTGGACTATAACGAAACCTTCTCTCCAGTAGCTATACTGAAATCCATTCGGATCCTTCTTGCCATTGCTGCCTTCCACGATTATGAGATTTGGCAGATGGACGTAAAGACAGCTTTTCTAAATGGACATTTAGAGGAGTGTGTCTATATGGACCAGCCAGAGGGTTTCATTCAGAGTGGGAGCAGCGGAAAGGTGTGCAAGTTGCTTAAGTCCATTTATGGACTAAAGCAGGCATCGCGGAGTTGGAACATCTGTTTTGATGAGACAGTCAAGAAATTTGGCTTTATCAAAAATCCAGATGAACCATGCATCTATTGTAGATTTGTAGCGAGAACTATAGTATTCCTCGTTTTATACGTGGATGACATTCTCTTAATAGGAAATGACATTCCTATGCTACAATCTGTCAAGGGGTTCTTGTCACACGGGTTCTCCATGAAAGACCTGGGTGATGCCTCATACATTCTGGGTATCCGGATCTACAGTGACAGATCCAAGAGGATATTAGGACTTTCGCAGTCCAGGTACATCGACACCATACTGAAGAGATTCAGTATGGAAGATTCCAAGCGCGGTAATCTACCGGTTTGTCACGGGATCACCTTCTCCAAAGAGATGTCTCCCAAGACTGATTTGGAGAGGGAACGCATGTCTATTATACCCTACGCTTCTGCGGTAGGCTCTATAATGTATGCAACGTTGTGTACCAGACCGGATGTGGCTTATGCACTGAGTGTGGTAAGCAGGTATCAGTCAAACCCTGGGGAGAAACATTGGATAGCAGTAAAGAACATTCTCAAGTACCTGAGAAGGACTAAGGAGATGTTCTTGGTGTATGGCGGAAAAGACCTCCAGATTGAGGCCTTTGCTGACTCCAGCTTCCAGAGTGACAAGGATGATTCCAAGTCCATGTCGGGCTTTGTCTTTACCATCAATGGAGGGGCAGTGTGTTGGAAGAGCTCCAAACAGGAAACCGTTGCTGACTCGACTATGGAAGCGGAATACATCCCTGCATCTGATGCCGCAAAAGAAGCTGTCTGGATGAGGAAGTTCTTGAGAGAACTTCAGGTGGTTCCGTCCATTGTTGACCCAATACCTCTGTATTGCGACAACAACGGGGCTATAGCTTTAGCGAAGGAACCCAGGTCCCATCAGAAATCCAGACACATCTTGAGGCGGTATCACCTGATCAGGGAGATCGTGGATCGCCAGGAGATCGAGGTTCGGAGGGTTGCTTCAGAAGATAACACAGCAGATCCATTCACCAAGGCCTTGCCCCAGACTCAGTTCGAGCGGCTGATCGAGATGATAGGTCTTCGATACGCCAGTACATGGCTTAGTGCAAGTGGGAGATTGTTAGTGTATATGCCCTAGAGGCCATTACTGTATCATACTAGCTTGTATATTACTTGATGGAAGCTTGGGATATTCACAGTTGTATATACAATCTTGCTCGAAATGGTAGTATGCTACTTGGTTTGTCTCTGCTTTAATATGTGCATGTGTTTCTTTTAGCATATCGTTGATATACATATTAGTAGAGCCCTTAGGATCTTTGATTGATTACCAGCGTTGTGATGGCGCTCACACTCGTGGGAGCTGGGTGATCTATAAGCACATCCTTATACAGGTCCCTAGTCGTTGGACTATCGAGACAGGGCATCGATACTCCGGAGTAAACTAGCGTATGCGCTTCTCATCCCAGCGTGGGAGACGGTCTGTCCCACAGCCGTCAGTACGTCATACTTGAGATAGTATGCGGGTGCTCGTTAGGTTACGAGTACACGAGACAGGACTCGTCGGGAACTGTTGGTTGGTATTATACCTATCGTCAGTTATCAGTTCCCAGGTGACATGAGTACAGCTTAGTCCGCTGACTTGACACCGTCACTTCGCCTCGAGTGTGTTCCCATTGCACTTTGATTACTACCCTACCACGGCTCAAAGGAGTCGTGCAAACAGGTAGTTTTTGGGTGCAGTCCCGAAACACTTGGAGGCAGTGACGGTTAGACAGGATTCGTCTCTCCCGGTATTGGGGGTTGACATCGCGCTGTGTCTAGGAGAGCCATTACACGAGTAGTCCCTGGCCAGGGCAAGAAAGATATACTGGTAGGTTTCCAGTGTTATCTCAGGGTGTTCTGGGCTACACTCCGACACGACTTGTACCGCTATTAGGGGGCTGACGTTCACCGCCCCCCTAGGCCCGCCATGCGATGTATCAGACGAACAGACCGGACTGTACGGAGACTGTCACATACAGGGTCAGTAGGAGTTCAGATGGGGTTCACCTCGTCAGTCTTCTTATCGACATCTACCCGGGGACCGTTACGTACAGCTAGTACCGCTTGCGGTCTGTGGTTAAACCCACTACCAGCGTAGTGTCGAGTCTTTAGAGTCCCACACAGAGAGCTATTCGCCTTTAGGCAAAATGAGTAGAGGTCGCATGGTTTTGCGACAGGGTTCATTCACATCCGCGCACTTGTGCACGTTTGCTGTCCGGACAGCTTATACTAGCGGGCTTTGGTTTAAGCCGGATCTAGTATATGATTTGGGATTGGTTTTTTCTCTTTGTATTCATGTTCCTCGGATCACGAATACAGGTGCGTATGCACAGTTGCTTGAGACAGAGGGAGAGGACTTTGATTAGGGTTAATGACTATTGTCATTTTATTAACCCTAATACTTATTTGTGTATTATGGTTAATTGATATTAGTTTAAATAATTGTGCATGGTTATGGTTGTTGACCATTTGACCTCCTTGACTTGTTGACCTTGGTTGACACTTTGACCATCATCATTTCATTTGGAAGATGCTCTTTGATCCTTGCAATTTGCATTAAAAATGAAATGATAATGGTCATGTCTTGATTAACCATGACAATTATCTAGCTAATTATCTAATTACAATAATTCACACATATATGTGAGAATGGTTTATTTTTTCTCTCATTCTATCATTTTGCTTTCTCTCTCTTGTTCTTCCTCTCCCTCAAGCCCTCCCCTCTCATGTGTTGAGAAACACTTGAGCTTGAGAAAAACCTCTTCTTGATAATCTCTACTCTTATCTAGGGTTCTAGAATTAGCACTTCTTGCACCCTAGTTACTTCTAGCTTGGAGTTGTAGCCAAAAGTTGAGACTTTCGGGTGGATCTTTCTTCGACGTGAGAAGACAACAAAGGTGACCTCTTTCCACTACTCCAAGGAGCAAGGAGAGAAGGACATAAAGCCCAAGGTATAACCTTTCTAACACTTAGCTAGTTTCTAGTTAGCTTTAGCTTGTTTTTGTTTAGCAAAGATCCTTCTTTGTCTAGTCCATGTTGTCTAAGTTGATAAAAATCAGATTTTTATTCCGTTTTCCGCCTCCCCGCAAGTACCGGGGTGGGCAACGTGGACTTACAGCAGATGATACTCTAAAGAACCATGGAAGTCCAGCATGCAAGCTCTCAGCATATCCTCGAGTGTCTGAATCGTATGCTCAGATTGTCCATCCGTCTGCGGGTGATAAGCTGTGCTGAACTTGAGACGGGTACCCACACTCTCTTGTAAGCTCCTCCAAAAGTGCGAAACAAATCTGGTGTCTCAATCTGACACAATGCTGACCGGAACACCGTGAAGTTGCACTATCTCCTGCATGTATCTCTCCGCAAGTGACTCTGTCGACTGTCCCACTCGGAATGGTAAGAAGTGTGCAGTTTTCGTGAGGCCGTCGACGATAACCCAAACGGCGTTGTTGCCCTTAGGGCTCCATGGCAAGGCCGTCACGAAGTCTATAGTAATGTGCTCCCACTTCCATTCTGGTATTGGAAGCGGTTGTAACAGTCCCGCTGTCCTCTGATGTTCCGCCTTCACTTACTGGCATACCAAGCACCTGGATACAAACCGCGCAATTTCTCGCTTCATTCCGTTCCATCCAAAGTGCTGCTTTAGATCTCGATACATCTTCGTGCCTCCCGGATGTACAGAATAAGCTGAACTATGAGCCTCAACCAGTACCTCTTCTCGAACATCCCCTTTGGGTACGCAGAGTCTGCTACCGAATCTCAGAGAACCGTCTTCATGTATGAGTGAGTCCGTTCTCATCCTGGCTTCTACCTGCGCTCTGAACTTTTGCAATCAAGGATCATCCGCTTGCGCAGCCTTGATGCGATCCACAAGAGAAGACTGCACCTGTAGTTGCCAAAACTGCTTGATTGCGCTCGGTGTAACGACCTCAAGTTCGAGTCTCTGAAAATCCTCAATGATGCTCCTCTGACTGGTCAAGATCATGACCGCTGGCTTGCGACTGAGAGCATCTGGTACAACATTTACTTTTCCTGGGTGATACTGAAGGTCCAAGTCGTAATCCGCCATCAGTTCTAGCCATCGGCGCTGCCTCATATTTAGTTCTTTCTGAGTGAAGACGTACTTCAGACTCTTGTGATCCGTGTACACCTTCACCTTCTCGCCTAACAGGTAATGGCTCCAGATCTTCAACGCAAAAACCACTGCGGCTAACTCCAAGTCATGCGTAGGGTAGTTCCTCTCGTGATTTCTCAGCTGTCGTGAGGCGTATGCAACCACCCGACCGTGCTGCATCAGAACACAGCCTAAGCCCTTCCCTGAGGCATCACTATGTATCACCAAACCACCGAAATTATCTGGCACTGTAAGAATGGGCGCCGTAGTTAACTTCAGCTTCAGGGTCTCAAATGCCTGAGTACACTCCTCCGTCCACACAAACGGTACCTCCTTCCGTGTTAGCCTCGTCAAAGGTTCAGCGATTCTTGAAAAGTCTTGGACGAACCGCCTATAATACCCTGCCAGTCCCAGAAAGCATCTGATCTCGGCCACTGACTTCGGTGTTGGACAATCTCTGACAGATTCTATCTTTGCCGGGTCCACTGAGATGCCTTCGCCCGAAACAATGTATCCCAAGAATTGAACCTTGTCGAGCCAAAACTCACACTTGCTCAATTTTGCGTACAGCTTCTCTTCCCGAAGAATTTGTTGAACCGTGCGGAAATGCTCGACGTGCTCCTCCCGGGTCTTCGAGTAGACTAGTATGTCGTCGATAAATACAACGACAAATGTGTCCAAGTACTTCGCAAACACCATGTTCATCAAATCCATAAATATCGCTGGGGCATTGGTAACACCAAACGGCATCACAAGGAACTCATAATGTCCGTAACGGGTCCTGAAAGCTGTCTTGCATATATTCTCGGCCGCTACTCTGATTTGATGATAGCCAGAACGGAGATCCAACTTCGAAAATAACTTGGCCCCACTTAACTGATCGAATAAGTCGTCGATGCGCGGAATTGAGTACTTGTTCTTTATCGCAGCTTTGTTCAGCTCCCGATAGTCTATACACATCCGCAGCGATCCATCCTTTTTCTTCACCAACAGAACTGGTGCACCCCACGGTGAAGCGCTTGGCTGGATAAATCCCTTCTCCAAGAGTTCTTCAATTTGCTTCTTCAATTCTGCCAACTCAACCGGTGCTATTCTGTACGGGGCCTTGGAAACTGGTGCTGTACCTGGAGTCAAATCAATCGAGAATTCCAAGACGCGTGGAGGTGGTAGACCTGGTAAATCTTCAAAAAACACGTCCAGGAAATCCCGAACAATCTCTGGGGCTGGGCTCTCATCAATCTCCATAGCTGTCAACTCTTTTGGCTTGGCTCTATACTTGGCTGGCTCCAAAGATTCTCTTCCACCTTCGAAAATAAACTCTGGGTGATTGGGAATGCGGAAAGTCACATTCTTTGCTCGGCAATCAATAACTGCATGGAAGGTACTCATCCAATCCATCCCGAGAATTGCGTCATAGCTGCCTGTTCCAATCAAAAGGAAATTCGCATAGAATTCCCTGCCACACACTACAACCGGACAGGATCTAGATTCTCAACTAGATACTATAACACCATTACCCGTATGTATTTCCCAACCCTTGGTTAATGGTTCATGTGGTATGGAGTGTGTATCAACGAAATGCGCAGATATGAAACAGTGCGATGCTCCAGAATCAAATAGTACTCTAACTGGTATGGAATGTACGAGTAGAATATCTGTGACAACTTCACCTGAAGCATCTGCCTGCTCGGCGGTCAAGGTGAAGGTCCATCCCTGACCGCGGCCTGTGTAGGGTTGCCTCTGCTCCTATGATCTCTGCTGCTGCGGTCCAGACCCTCCCTGTAACTCTGTTCGCTCGGGGCAACCACTAACTCTGTGCTGACTGGATCCGCAAATCAAACAATGTCCCTTGGCGCGACGACAGTCCTTCTAGGTGTGCCCATCTCTGTTGCAGTAGCCACAAACTAAGTTCTTACTCTGGAGGCGATGCTGGGGGAACGAGTGGACGCTTCATCTGTGTCGTTCCTGGCCTGTGGACTGGTATGACTCCTCGAGACGGTAGGTGAGTACGCACTGGAACAACTGGAGGCTTCCTAAATTTATTAATCAGCTTCTCCTGAATTCGTGCCGCGTTGAGTACCTACGCAAAAGTCTGCGACTTGAGTGACGCGATTAACTGCTGTAGCTCGAAATCAAGTCCCTGTAAGAAGCACCTGGCCCTGGTGGCCTCTGAAGTGACCATATACGGAGCAAATCGGCTCAGACGGTTGAATTCTGCCGCATATACGTCCACGGGACGGCCATTCTGCTTCAGTAAGATGAATCTTTCTTCCATCTCGGCATTAGCGGTGGAAGGGAAATAGTGGTCCAAGAAGCACTCCTTGAATTTACTCCATTCGATTGGCCCTTCTAGTCTGCTTTCTTCAACTGATCACCAAGTACGTGCTTTGTCTTCCAACTGGATCTTTATCACATTCACTTTCTCCTCATCGAGTACCCTTGCGGCCGTCAGTAGGTTCTCCATATTGACCATCCATTGCTCGGCCTCGAGTGGTTCGGCTAGTCCCGTAAATGCAGCTGGATGTAACCTCCGAAAATCTGACACGGTGCCAGATGTAATACCCAGCCCTTTTATACCAAAATTTGTATTATGTTACCTTTTAATTCTATTTATTCTTAATTATGAATTATTTATCTTATTATTTTATTTTATAAATTTATTGTTTTTAATTTTTCAAAACCCAAACCATATTATATCTTTTTCCAACAAATTCCCTTAGCCAATACCATTTGTCTTTTATAGAACCCCAATCTCATTCTTTAAACAAATTCATTTTCTTTAGCCCAAATCCCTCAGCCCAAAGCCCAACCTCTATTTTCTTTCTCTTATCTATTCCAACCAGCCCATATTTTCTCTTTTATTTTTTTATAAAACCCCGAGCCCACCCATTCCTTTTCTTTAACAAATCCCCATAGGCCCGGCCCTTCCTTTTTCCCCTTTTTCTATTTATTTCCCGGCTCACATTCTCTCTCAGCCCAAGCTATTTTCATTTATAAATTAATTGATTTTAAACTCGGCCCAGCCCACTCTCCCATAACCCGCGCCAGTTACCCGACTTGGCCCGCTACCTTTTCTTCCCCAACGGCTCCTTTTCTCCCGCCCACGCCATCGATGCCTCGATCCGGTTCTTCCGCCGCACCCTACGCCTGAGCCCACGTCGCCGCTCCTCGCGCCCCGCTGGCGAACGTTACCACGACACGTGCGCCTCCATCTCTCTCCTCTACCCACACTCTCCCAAACTCTTCTCGAATCTCTTTCTTGTTCACCCAAAACAACCTCGAGTCCCTGCCTCGACGACGACGACGAATCCCACGACCTCTTCCTTCATCACCTCACCCCCTCCCTCGCTCTCCCCTCCACACCACCAGATCCCGACCGACTCCCCTGCACCCATCTCGACAACTCCTGCACACCCAATCTCGACTGCAACCGATGACGCCGACGAACTCCACCCCACTGTGCCGTCGTCGACTTCATCATCATCATCATCATCACCATCGCCGTGATCTGCTCTGTGTGCTCTCTCTCCCCCTATGATTTCTTTCTTTCTCTCTCTACAACCCTTTCTCTCTCTGTTTCCCTCTCTATTCTCTCTCTGTTCTTCCCCTCTCAACATCTCTGTACATCTCTCTCTCTACAACTGTCTCTCCCTCACTCCCCATCTTCCTCTCTTTCTCCTGCAATCTCTGTGTTCCTCTCTCTCTCTCTAATTCTCTCTATTTCTACCTCTCTCTGCCTTTCTCTCTAAATCTCTCTGTCTCTCTCTTTCTCACTCTCTCTCTCTATCTCACTCCGTCTCTCTCTATATTCCCCTCTCTGTCTCTCTCTATCTCCAATTTTCTCTTCCCATCTCTCTACAAACAACCACTGTACCGAGCCGTCAAGCGAAGCTCGAGCCGAGCCCAAGTTTGTGGTCATCGTGTCGTGTTCGTGACGTTACCATCACCATACATCCCCGAGACCTGTCCAGGCAAGTATTTTACTTGCTTACATGCTATTTACTTAAGTTACAATCGTTAATTACATATATCATAAAGTTACAATTTTAGATCAATTATGTGCCATACCTGTTCGATGTGTGTTCTCAGTGAAAATACTTATCTATTTTGACAGAATTAGATTTTCTGTATTGGCCCAAGTTGTGATGAATGCCTTGTGCAAATTTCGCTGGAAAATATGACCGTTAACGACTAAAACGACTACCCCCAAGTTTAACCGTAAAACTGGAATTTTCTTGTACCTGAAAACTATTAAAATCGCCATAAATTATATACACACTGGAATGATGCGTTCGAGGGCTCAAATCAAAGCTAACTCGACAAAATTTAACCCCATACTAGTTTCCAGAAATTCCTGTACTTAAACTGTGACGATATTTGGATCGGAGCGCGACTCTGGACTGCAGTCCAGAGAGACTCCAGTTGTTGGTTGCTGTCCCGTAATGAACACCATCCTGTTTCCTTAACTCGTAGGTTGTGGAACTCCATTTTTTATTGTAGGTGAACTTGTTAGCTAGACAACACAAGTGGTTTCATCCTATTTCGTTATCGTTTATTATTTAATCTGTGATTTAATAGATGTGGACGTATAACAGTCCAGAACAGATTCTGAGATGACATATTAATGTTAAACAGTGTATAACTCCTGACATACAGATGTGATTGAAGATTCATCTATTGCGTTGAAAACCTTACTGAAAACCCTAGATTTCATTCAACTGTAGCGTCGCTAAAATCTGATCTCAACTGGGATTAAAATGCGTTGCGAAACGGACTTCCGATTCTGTAACCGGATTTCCAGCCGTGAACGCTTAAAATGAAATAGCTATAATTAATGATCCTGGAACCCGATCGGCATGAAACCAAATTCGTTGGATAGATAACTGAACATACTATATATTCTCCATTCATCGTTTCACTAAACTGTAGCTGTATGATTTATGATTCATTATTCAAGTGGTATGTTACTATTTCATGACATCCTAAACATGCTTTATATACTGTTCACGCATCATATCATACACATGTCACTGCATTGATAACATAGTGATAACGTGCATTACCCAGTGTTAGGTATTAGTGATGATTGTGGCAAGTACGTCAGTGTTCGTGTATCGGTGAATAAGTGAAAATGATACGTACTTGTACACAATCAGTGACCCTTATTATTCTATTGCATTGTCGACGTCTGTGAGACGCGTGTACGTGTGACTATAAGTGGTATGGGACACTTATGGAAGCTCTTGCACGGGTGTCACAGATAAGGCACTAGACACTGTCATTTATCTTAGATTTTAGTCGGGACGTGCTTGATGGAAGTCCTGCCTCCAGTTCTCGCGCAGACTTGTTACCGACCGATTGGTATTTAGGGTTATAGTTAGCGTTTGATGTAGACCACGGGGTGTGGGGTAGTTTGAGTGTGAGTTCAACAGAATCTCGGGAGTCCCATGCCGGCTTATATATTTAGGGAGATATATGGAGATTTACAGGGTACATGATTATTACCGTGATATACATGTTGGGCCCGTGGTCCCTTGCCCTTGGGTTCTATCCTTGGGTGGAGGACACTCACGAGTGGTTGACTCTCACACTTGGACTGACGATAGGCTTAGTGACATGTACAATGAGACTTAGAGACTGATAGGGATACTGGCATTGATATATCTTACTTACTGTGTTGACATACGTGGCATATCATTCTACTGCTTTTACTGTTTCACTACATTGATTATTGCATGTTCATAACTATACCGTCATTGATTTCTTGTCATATATATCTATTATCACTGTTAGCATTGTCACATAATTTTATATTTATATATTATATTGCTATTGTGTCGCTCTGACGACCTGAGTATGCATGCTCAGTGTGAGGAGAAGATCTAGCCTGGACCAGGACTAGACGCACTTCACGGACATCTCGTTTAGCTACCCAGAGTTATATCTTTTGTTTCCCATCATGTCAGTTCATTTTACTGTTTTGTTCCAGTTACTGCATTTCTCATTACCTGCGCATTATTTACTGTTTACCATGGAAAACTAGAAGCCGAAGTGTGACTACGGCAGGACATTTCCTTGACCGTAGGAGCATGGCTGGCCTTGTCTATCCCTCGTATTCCGTATTTTGGGAAGCGGGGCGTGACATGGTTTAGTTGGTATCAGAGCCAGGTTTTTCTTTGATTGGGATTGCAGTTTTCCGTGTAGAGCTCGACAATCTATGACATCCCTCGGTCTAGATTGTAAACTTGATATCCCTGATCCATTTTCACATCGTGTGTTCAGCTATCCATTCGCTAGGGTTTCGGGTGACTTGGCAAGGTTACGTGGTTACAATTGCACTACCGTACTCTGTTTAAGTGATTTAGAGTCATACAGTTGATTTTCCACTTGTAATGAATTTCATCACATCTGATACTCTTGAATCTTTGTCCAATCCATATTATATTTTGATTCATATAGCTTGTGCCTTATATCATCTTCAAAAATTGTTGTTTCAGGATCATGCCTTCCAACGACTCTTCATCTATATCCGCTCCCCAGAATCAGACCATTGAGATTCTGAGTGTACTGCAAGATCTAAAGGAAGCCCAGGAGCGAACAAACGACTTGTTGGCTGAAAGACTGAGAGGACAGGTGAATCAGGCACCAGCGGCTGTCTCCAATCATAAAGGGATCCCCGTTAGACGAGGAAAAGGGAAGAAGATGAAGCGCCAATTTGTTTCCCCGCGACAGAAGCAACAGAAGACCCCATGTTGTGGGTATTGTAAGAGGCCAGGACATCTTCAGAGGGACTGTTGCCGCTCTCAAGGGAAATGTCTGATTTGCGGATCCAACGAACATCTCATCAACGGTTGCCCAGAAAGGAAAGAGCTACAAGGAGGAGACTCATCCACACTCTCCACTTCAGCCAAGTGATGATTATTGCGTAGTTCAAACATCAAGGATAAGGCGGGCCCAGCGCAGGATTCAACTCATGTGACGAGAATGCAACGTTCTAGTAGTCAAAAAAGAATTTTCAAGTTTTCTACTTTCAGTAATAATGTTGTCATCCTTTTATGAATATTTCTTTCCGTTTGAAATCTTGTATCCGCTGAACTTTTGGTTGAATGCAATAAAACTTGAATCGTAGTATATGTATCATTTTCTTGCTTTCTCCTTATTTATACTACTCATTATCACAGCATTATTATTCTGATATTTTTCAATTCATGCCACCGCATATCTTTCTATACTTCGTACACTTAACTATTTTCTTGATGTGTTCCGTTGTCTAATCATGACACTTTCTTTTCAGGCCATGGCCCACCCTGGAGCAGCGCCGCATCTAGATGAGGATGCACAGTCATGCGTTTCCTTAGACCACACGCTGATGAGTTCTGACGATGAGATCAACGGTCCCCAAGTCAATTTCGGAAACAACGATTTAGAGGACGAAGGAGTAGCCGCCCCAGAGTTTAACATGATAGCTGATTCTGACGAAGAAGAAGGAGACCCTGAAGAGAACCCGATAGAGGAAGACCCGATAGAAGAAAATCCAGCGGAGGAAAACCCCGTGGAAGAAAATCCAGAAGAAGAAAATCGTATGGAATCAGATCTCGATGAAGAAGCTCTATCCGAGGAAGAAGGACCAGAAGATCAAGATCCTGCGGTGGAAGAACTCCCAATGGCTATACCTGCGAGGCGCTATGGGAATGGACGCCCCTACCTGAGCGCACGAGCCTACCGCAACCTGCTGAACCTCCACAACCACGACTGACGGGATTTCTTTTAGATGTTGTCTTCTTTGGCCAAATAAAATCTGTGTATAGTTTAGGGTCACGTTTCGTTTTTGTTGATGCTTTGTTTAAAATTTTCTAGGATGGAATAAATTGCTGAGTTCACAAATCCCTCGATCTTCTTAGTTCCCTTGATGCTTGATTATTTCTTTTATACAATTATTTTCCTACAGAGATCTGTTCACCTCTACTCCTTACATTGTTCTATCCCTCACTCAGACTAACACTTACCACGTCCGATCTTTTGAGGTCCACCCTTCATCCTTCGTCTGTGCCCCGTTTGAGATCCTTCTGGGAGGAGAACATTTCTTGTGAAATTTCCGAGTTAACTAACTCTTCAAATTTTTGATTCATATGATGTACCGACCGTTGTCCTCCCCATACTTTCACTTGTAGTCCTTTGTTGCTCACCCTTACTTCATGTACTGACCCGATCCCAATCTCCTTGATCTTCAGCCTAAAACCGCCACACTCCGACCTTCTGATTGAGCCACACATCCTTGTAATCCCTGCTCTAACCAGCCCTATATATTTTCTGTGTTTCCTTTTACCCTATATTTAATTTGGGACCTTATTATTTGGAATTTGGTTTTCACTATCTTGTATTTGTCAAAGAGTGCGTATTATTGACTACTTAGTTTTATGTATTTTAAAACACACTACTATTATCCTTATATTTTTTCAGTAGCGCAACCATATACCGCGCATACTTTTGGTCCATGTTTCTTAATTTCACTATACAAGTTTTCTAAATTATTTTAAACCTATTTTATCGATACATTATTCTAAAATGTTTTAACCTACCGACAAATCTTCCACTACTTTATTATCGTTACCTTATTTCGAGTATTATGCCTATGCTTACTATTATAAGTGGTTGAGCCTTATACTTACTATTTCTGATGTGCTACCTTTGATATACGTATATGTGCATATATTGGAGTTTCGATTTTATCGAGTATGCCTCGAATATCATTGTTCATTATTGTTGTTATTGCTATTCTAA
Organism: Agapanthus africanus; assembly: GCA_030015575.1. NCBI lineage: Eukaryota > Viridiplantae > Streptophyta > Magnoliopsida > Asparagales > Amaryllidaceae > Agapanthus > Agapanthus africanus. Next base: position 139,559,564 of record JASDDO010000026.1, read on the forward strand.
TAGGTTGTCTTTGTTGTTGTCCTTGTCTTATACTTATTTAAACCTATATTTTGTATGATGTTTTTGCATATAAAAAACCTTCAAACTTCTTCATCCGCCTATTTCAAGTAAATATTTATGTGTTAGTTGCAATAGAATAACTCTCGCCTATGTTTGTGTTATTTATCGTTTATTTTAAATTTCGAGGACGAAATTTTTGTAAGGGTGGTATGATTTAATACCCAGCCCTTTTATACCAAAATTTGTATTATGTTACCTTTTAATTCTATTTATTCTTAATTATGAATTATTTATCTTATTATTTTATTTTATAAATTTATTATTTTTCATTTTTCAAAATCCAAACCCTATTATATTTTTTTCCAACAAATTCCCTTAGCCAATACCATTTGTCTTTTATAGAACCCCAATCTCATTCTTTAAATAAATTCATTTTCTTTAGCCCAAATCCCTCAGCCCAAAGCCCAACCTCTATTTTCTTTCTCTTATCTATTCCAGCCAGCCCATATTTTCTCTTTTATTTTTTTATAAAACCCCGAGCCCACCCATTCCTTTTCTTTAACAAATCCCCAAAGGCCCGACCCTTCCTTTTTCCCCTTTTTCTATTTATTTCCCGGCCCACATTCTCTCTCAACCCAAGCTATTTTCATTTATAAATTAATTGATTTTAAACTCGGCCCAGCCCACTCTCCTATAACCCGCGCCCGTTACCCGACTTGGCCCGCTACCTTTTCTTCCCCAACGGCTCCTTTTCTCCCGCCCACGCCATCGATGCCTCGATCCGGTTCTTCCGCCGCACTCCACGCCTGAGCCCACGTCGTCGCTCCTCGCGCCCCGCTGGCGAACGTTACCACGACACGCGCGCCTTCATCTCTTCCTCTACCCACACTCTCCCAAACTCTTCTCGAATCTCTTTCTCGTTCACCCAAAACAACCTCGAGTCCCTGCCTCGACGACGACGACGACGAATCCCACGACCTCTTCCTTCATTACCTCACCCCCTCCCTCGCTCTCCCCTCCACACCACTAGATCCCGACCGACTCCCCTGCACCCATCTCGACGACTCCTGCACACCCAATCTCGCCTGCAACCGACGACGCCGACAAACTCCACCCCACTGCGCCGTCGTCGACTTCATCATCATCATCATCATCACCATCGCCGTGATCTGCTCTATGTGCTCTCTCTCTCCCTGTACTTTCTTTCTCTCTCTCTCTACAACCCTTTCTCTCTCTGTTTCCCTCTTTATTCTCTCTCTGTTCTTCCCCTCTCAACATCTCTGTACATCTCTCTCTCTACAACTCTCTCTCCCTCACTCCCCATCTTCCTCTCTTTCTCCTACAATCTCTCTGTTCCTCTCTCTCTCTCTCTAATTCTCTCTATTTCTACCTCTCTCTGCCTCTCTCTCTAAATCTCTCTATCTCTCTCTTTCTCACTCTCTCTCTCTATCTCACTCCGTCTCTCTCTATATTCCCCTCTCTGTCTCTCTCTATCTCCAATTTTCTCTTCCCATCTCTCTACAAACAACCACTGTACTGAGCCGTCAAGCGAAGCTCGAGCCGAGCCCAAGTTTGTGATCATCGTGTCGCGTTCGTGACGTTACTATTACCATACATCCCAGATACGTGTCCAGGCAAGTATTTTACTTGCTTACATGCTATTTACTTAAGTTACAATCGTTAATTACATATATCATAAAGTTACAATTTTAGATCAATTATGTGCCATACCTGTTCGATGTGTGTTCTCAGTGAAAATACTTATCTATTTTGACGGAATTAGATTGTCTGTATTGGCCCTAGTTGTGATGAATGCCTTGTGCAAATTTCGCTGGAAAATATGACCGTTAACGACTAAAACGACTACCCCCAAGTTTAACCGTAAAACTGGAATTTTCTTGTACCTGAAAACTATTAAAATCGCCATAAATTATATACACATTGGAATGATGCGTTCGAGGGCTCAAATCGAAGTCAACTCGATGAACTTTAACCCCATACCAGTTTCCAGAAATTCCTGTACTTAAACTGTGATGATATTTGGATCGGAGCGCGGCTCTGGACTGCAGTCCAGAGCGACTCCAGTTGTTGGTTGCTGTCCCGTAATGAACACCATCCTGTTTCCTTAACTCGTAGGTTGCAGAACTCTGCTGTTTATTGTAGGTGAACTTGTTAGCTAGACAACACAACTGGTTTCATCGTATTTCGTTATCGTTTATTATTTAATCTGCGATTTAATAGATGTGGACGTATAACAGTCCAGAACAGATTCTGAGATGACATATTAATGTTAAACAGTGTATAACTCCTGATGTACAGATGTGATTGAAGATCCGTCTGTTGCGTTGAAAAACTTACTGAAAACCCTAGATTTCATTCAACTGTAGCATTGCTAAAATCTGATCCCAACTGGAATTAAAATGCGTTACGAAACGGACTTCCGATTCTGAAACCGGATTTCCAGCCGTGAACGCTTAAAATGAAATAGCTGTAATTAATGATCCTGGAACCCGATCGGCATGAAACCAAATTCGTTGGATAGATAACTGAACATACTATATATTCTCCGTTCATCGTTTCACTAAACTGTAGCTGTATGATTTATGATTCATTATTCAAGTGGTAGGTTACTATTTCATGACATCCTAAACATGCTTTATATACTGTTCACGCATCATATCATACACATGTCACTGCATTGATAACATAGTGATAACGTGCATTACCCAGTGTTAGGTATTAGTGATGATTGTGGCAAGTACGTCAGTGTTCGTGTATCCGTGAATAAGTGAAAGTGATACGTACTTGTACACAATCAGTGACCCTTATTATTCTATTGCATTGTCGACGTCTGTGAGACGCGTGTACGTGTGACTATCAGTGGTATGGGACACTTATGGAAGCTCTTACACGGGTGTCACAGATAAGGCACCAGACACTGCCATTTATCTTAGATATTAGTCGGGACGTGCTTGATGGAGGTCCTGCCTCCAGTTCTCGCGCAGACTTGTCACCGACCGATTGGTATTTAGGGTTATGCTTAGCGTTTGATGTAGACCACGGGGTGTGGGGTAGTTTGAGTGTGAGTTCAACAGAATCTCGGGAGTCCCATGATGGCTTATATATTTAGGGAGATATATGGAGATTTACAGGGTACATGATTATTACCGTGATATACATGTTGGGCCCGTGGTCTCTTGCCCTTGGGTTCTACCCTTGGGTGGAGGACACTCACGAGTGGTTGACTCTCACACTTGGACTGACGATAGGCTTAGTGACCTGTACAGTGAGACTTAGAGACTGATAGGGATACTGACATTGATATATCTTACTTACTGTGTTGACATACGTGGCATATCATTCTACTGCTTTTACTGTTCCACTGCATTGATTATTGCATGTTCAGAACTATACCGTCATTGATTTCTTGTCATATATATCTATTATCACTGTTAGCATTGTCACATGATTTTATATTTATATATTATATTGCTACAACAACAACAACAACTGAGCCTTTTATCCCAAGCATATGGGGTAGGCTGCATGAACCAACATGAGAATCACGCCGGGTCCAGCACATGAATCCTCTGTCTCCACTCACTTCTATCGAACAATATACTTTCATTGAGTCCTTTGGCAACCATATCATTTCGTATCACCTCCATCCATGTTTTCTTCGGTCTCCCTTTTGCCCTTTTGCCATTACCCATATCGAGAGTATCTATTCGTCGAACCGGTGCTTCCCTAGGTCTGCGTCGCACATGACCAAACCATATTGTTGTTGTTGTTGTTGTATATTATATTGCTATTGTGTCGCTCTGACGACCTGAGTATACATGCTCAGTGTGAGGAGAAGATCTAGCCTGGACCAGGACTAGACGCACTTGACGGACATCTCGTTTAGCTACCCAGAGTTATATCTTTTGTTTCCCATCAGGTCAGTTCATTTTACTGTTTTGTTCCAGTTACTACATTTCTCATTACCTGCGCATTATTTACTGTTTACCATGGAAAACTAGAAGCCGAAGTGTGACTACGGCAGGACATTTCCTTGACCGTAGGAGCATGGCTGGCCTTATCTACCCCTTGTATTCCGTATTTTGGGAAACGGGGCGTGACACCAGCCCTGGCAGAAAAAGCTGGTGGAGCAGTGCCCTCGGGGGCGGTAATGAGGGCGGAGGGTCCCCCTACTGCGGTAATCTCCCTGAGTCCCTCAGTGAGTAGGTCCGTCTTTCTCTCCTGAGCTTCTGCGAGGGTCGTCAGTGCACTCAAGATCCTCTCTGTGCGATCCTGAGAACTTGAGTCCGAGAAGTGGTCGTTCGGGGACGTCATATCGCTGGAAAATATTAAAAGGGATATGATTAGATATAAGGATGAAAGTCAGGGATAATAGTGAAGCGAAAATATGTAATAAAATGTAGTTAATGTTATCCCTTACTGCTAAACATGGCTCTGATACCAACAAAACCATGTCACGTCCCGCTTCCCAAAATACGGAAAACGAGAGATGACTAGGCCAGCCATGCTCCTACGGTTAAGGAATAATCCCGCCGTAGTCACACTTCGGCTTCTAGCATTACATGGTAATCAGTAAATAAAGCACAGAAGTAAAGGAAATACATCACTAAATTATTACATCAACTTTCATTGTTCATAATTTACAATAAAACAAGGAAAAGAACTACTAACCAAGCGCGAATACAAGGTTTCTTTAGGGAAAGCAGTAAAGGTGAAGAAGATACTCCCGACTAAATCTCCGCAAGCTCGAAGGGCAAGTATGACTCCTGTACTGGTTCTTCCTCGAGATCTGAGTATGCATACTCAGGTCGTCAGAGCGACGTAATATTAATATTATAATAATGACAAGAAACAAGAAAAGAAAGTAATAACAGTGGAGATAAAATGCAGGTAGTCAATATATCACTAACTTATGCAATGCATGATTTGTGTCCCTATCAGTCTCTAAGTCATCTTTGAAATCGAGTTGTGGAAAGGAGGATCATGTTTAACGAGGGTCTCGTACATACCCGAGACTACGGCCCGCTATCGCCCGGGACATAACCCTGTCAGCCGGACCGCTAGGCCCAACCTAATATATATAAGAGTCGATGTTCGAATGATCATCTTCTAAATCACTGTCCTCGCTAAATACAATTCTCTTTCCACTTCGATTTTCCCTTTTTCCCAGGTCTACACTATTTATGAGTATAGTCTAGTCGTATACAAGCACGCACCAATAGCACGGTTTTAGTCACTGTTCACTGTATTGTTCACTATCATGAATCATTCACTTTTTCACTGGCGCACTTGACACTCCTAAACCGATACCATTCACGCACGGCAATGTATTGTACACTGAATAATAACGTGCACTATCACTAGAAGTATGGCAATCAGGTAAAATATGTGCATTTATGCAGTTAGCAAATCATGTGTAATACGAACTATTATGCATCTTATGAATTTATAAAAATTGCATTAAATCATACATTCAAAATTCAGTAAAATGATACAAAGGCGGTAGAAAGTAAACTCAGTCAGAAGTTCAACAAAATTTATTTCAGTACAATCGTATTTCGGGTTTGTAAGCTACAGCCGTTTCATTTTAAGTGTTCGTTGCTGGAAATTCAGTTCCTGAATTGAATGTCCATTTTGCAACACAATTTTCACCCTGTTGGGATCAGAATTGGGCGACGCTATAGTTGAACGAAATTTAGGTTTATCAATAGGGTTTCCAAAGCATCAGACGGATTCTCAATCGCACCTCTATGTCAGAAGTTATGTACTATACAACAATATGGTGTAAGTTCTGTCCCTGTTGGGACTGCTATACGTCCTGTTAATCCAAAATACAGTTTAAATAGTAAACGACAGTGAAAAGGATGAAATCACTTTCATCAGTTAGCTGACTGTTTCATCTTCACTTTGGTGTAGGGTTCCGCAATATAACATGTTCAAGAAGTAGAGGGTCAGCATTACAAGATGGGAATCAATAGCCAGAGCTGCTCTGGACTGCAGTCTAGAGACGTACTCCGCACAAGTTTCCGTCATTTTTTCAGTATAGAAACAAATTAAAACTCTTATGGGGTTCTAGGTCGTCGAGTCGGCTTCGATTTGAGCCCTCGAACGCAACATTCCAATTTATAATCAATTAGTTGTGATTTTTACAAGTTTCAGACGCGGAAAATTTCAGTTTTAGTGGGCATAAATGGGGATCATCGATCACGTCAGTAACGACTGTATTTTTCAGCCAAAATAATACACGATGTTCATAACTATACGAGCCAACCTATGTGATCAGTTTCCGTCAATTTAACGGGGGTTTTCTCCTTGGGTTTGGTATCGAACACGTACACATTATTGATTCGCAAGTAAAGTATATACTGTATTTATTGTTATCTAGAAATGTAATAGATAGAATTAGCATGGAGCAAGCAGGGTACTTGCCTGATGACGCGTTGACGACGCACGGCAGCGGCAACGACAAGATCGCGCCACGAACGGCACGGCTAGGGTTCGTGACCTCGGCTTGAGTTTGGGTTCTTAGCAGCGGAGGCTTGGGTTTCTGGGCGAGGCGATTGTGAGTGATGGTGGGGTGTCGGAGGCGTTCGGGCACTGGAAGGGAGGCATCCGCGGTGGATGAGGTGGTCGCCGCCGATGGGACAGAAGCTTGGCGAGGGTCGCAGAGCGTTCGAGTCTCGGGGTTGATGGAGCTTGGAGTTGGGGTTGCAGCGATGGCTAAGGTGGTCGCGGTTGTGAATGGAGAAGGGAGTGGGGAGAAGTGGTGAGGTCGCACGGCGGTTGGAGCTTGGCAGGCGGCCGTGGAGGGGAGCTCGGCGGCGGTTTGAAACGATGGTGAGGAGAGAGGTCGGCTCGGGCGTGCAGGCGAGATGGGGAGGAGGTGAAGTGGGGCTCGGGTTTTGGAGAGAGAAACGAGGGAGGAATGACGAGGGTGATGCCGGCGTGGTAGCTACGGCGATGGGCGAGCGCGGTCATGGACGTGGGCGAGAGAGGGAGCGGGAAGATATTGGAAAGGAGAGCTCGATGTTGTATGAGGGAGAGAGAGACGAGGAGGGGCTTGAAGAGTTCGTGAGTGCGCACGCGGTCTCGGTCGACGAGTGGAGACGTGGGGTGACGAGGACGGGGACGTGGGGTGTGCGGCGTGGAGCGTGGGGGTGAAGTAAAAGAAAGGAGCGGGAAAAGGAAAGTAGTGGAAGGAGAAAGGGTTAACGGGTATGGGGTACGGGTCGGGTACGAGGGATTGGGCTGGGTTTGGGTTTGGGGATTTATTTATATATTTAGTTTTTATTTTGTTGGGCTTTTCTTAATTGTTTTCATTTTGATTTTAGTTTAAATGTTTAGGAAAATTAAATTTTGAGAATTAAAGGAAACACAAGCATTATAAATTCCCCCAAAAATTGACGGGAAAAATAGAAAATATTCAGGAGACTTGAAAGAATTTTAGAAAAAAAATTTGTTGACGGAACCGGGAATTTACAGTAGCCGAGATGATCAGGATATTATCGCCACCATTTAGCCAAAATCAATCTGCTTGTGCATGAGAGAAAGACCATGGCTGCTAAAAAAGGGGAAAAACAAAGGGAAGTGGCTAAGGTTAAACAAGGCCGGCAATTAAAAGAATGGAATTTTGACCTTAAAGATAATGAAGGCCGCGGCAAATACCTATTTCGGCTGAGATAAATCAGTTCATCAAAACGGTTATGGCCGAAACTACGGCCATGAGGATAATCAAAATTTAACATGTGCAATAACTCAACCAATGACACATGGGAGGCCGATCAAAGCTACAAATTTTTAAAATTAGCTTGCATCGGTCAATATAGACCAAGTCGAGTCGGTCTTGGAAAATAAAAATTCTTAAAAGACTGAGACTACGGCCAATTTGTACATGGCTATATAGTTAAAAGAAGGTTTTGGGCCACGGTTGTTACAAAAAGAAAAGGGCTGTCGGACCTTGTGTGGAGCTTGCTGTCTTGGTTTTTTGTTGGCCTTTTGATTTTTAGTTAGTGGTAAACAACGGATGACGATGATTGTCCGCTCCCCGTTCTTCATTTCTTCCTTTTAATCAAGACCCAAAAGTCGGGGATTGCCGTGGAAGGGATTAACCTTCTCATATGATGCCATTTTGAGCGGCCATGCGGATTATTCAAGCAGCTGTCTTGCCGTCAATTTTGATGTACTATTACACAAATTGCATTTGTATAGGCAAGATGGGGAAAGGTTAGAAGACTAATTTAGACCAATCCATCTGTTATCAAATTAAATGATTGGCCGAGAGTTTGGACCGCTATGCTAGACCTGGTCAATTTACAAGGTAGAGATCGATCCGGCCGAGGCTGCGACGGCCTTGTTATAATGCTATTAATTGCAGTGCTAACCAATTCGCGGTTCCAGCTACAGTGCAAGAGGACGTGCCGTTTGTTTTATCAATTTCTGTGTTAAGGACGCCCCGTTCACATATCAATTTCGGCGCAACTGATTATATGCTGTTAGAAGCCTTGGTTTGGTCGATACCGACCCATCTAACAGATCCAAATACTACAAAGGTATGAGGTTGTCTGAGAATTTAATGGCCATGGTAGAGGTGCTTGTGAAAGCCATGTTGGAATAACACATTTTTGGCCAAAGATAAGGCTGGGCCAAGGAGTTGAAAATGACTCGGAGGCTAGTCATGCTTCAAGCATATTTTGCTCTAACGTATCAGGCCAGCGCCAATCGGGAACTCAAATAACGTATAGGCCGAATTTAACGGCTTGAAGCTCGAAGTCAATCTCTAAGTACACCTGGGGGCATCACACGACCAAGACAATCCGATACTCCAGACCATAATTTCGTGAACCCCTAGCCGAGCAGTTTTCGGTCTAACCTCCTCATAAAGTGCCAATGTAAGCTATCAGGTTTCGATTCTAAATTTGATCGATTGAACTTTAAGAGCCCACACCGATCATAAGCCTGACGAATTTCATAGTCCGAGTACATCGGCTTATACCTAAAGCCGTTACTTCTGATACAGAATATATCACGCTCAATACGGCTTGGGCAGTCATGTCTATGGAGGCAAGTCAGAGGTCGAGTCAAACCGCTAAGAGATGCGTCAAGGGCTAGCGCGGTTGCATTCCATGTCCAAGCTTGTTCTACTTTAGCCTGGCCTTGATCAATTGTCATTTTTAATTGAAGCAAGAGGAATGGTGTGGGTGCAGACAGGCCATGAAAGAAATATATAAATCAACCGATTGTGGCTGGTGGTATTTTATATGGCCAAAGCTTACAAGCATATGCTTGGGTCATGCTTGGGCTTGGCCGAACGGTCATGCTTGAAAGTGTTCCTTCTAAAATTAGATCTGCAATAGAGACAAAAATAATTAGCGCGACATTGTCTCTCTTGACGAATGAGCCGTCGTTAAAGAAAAGGGAGAACATTCTTCCTTGAATAATAGAAATAGACCCCTTACTTGCATGGACAGAATTTATACATGATACATCAAAGATAATAGTCATCCGGTCATCATATTATTGATAAAATTTGGGTTACAGTTACATGTGATTTGATGATGATGATAAACCATCAAACCCTTAGATCGTGACCTCGTCTTGAAAACCGAGTGCAAGAGCAGGGATGGTACACAGCAAGCCTCAAGCAGAATCATGATACACCAGCTACACCGCTCGGCCTGCTCTCAAAACCCGAGCTCAACAATGGATGTCTAAATCGCTTGGTCGTTTATCATCAGACCGAGCGGAGAGTCAATCGCCTCGTCTAGACCGAGACCAATCCCGGGATCGCAACACAAGGGCAGGAATAGACGTCTAAATCTCATGTGTCATGGCAGCCAAACTTGACTCGGTCGAAAGCCGAGATCGGTTCTATTATCATGTTACGAGAGTAGGGATAGACGTTTGAATCTTTCGTAGCCATAATAACAGTCTCGATCCAGCCATCGACGCCCTCGGCCATATCTCAATCGGCGCTATATGAGTGTTAGTGCGCCAAAAGGAGGGCCGAGAGCCGTTCCATCATCTTCATGATTTTCTTTCTATAAATTTAAAGGAACGGAGAGGCATACCTGATCGAAAAGGACATGTCTTCTCAAGTCTCGACAGGATCTTGATGGAGATGGCGTTAGTCGCCAGAGTTTAGATTACATTAGCTATAATAGCATGGCTGAGAAGCCCTAAAACTAGAAAAATTGATAATTGGTTGATTGAGAGAGAGAGCGTTCAAGTTCATAGTCAAACCCTTTACTTTTATAGTCTCACGGCCCTAACTTTAACTAGACCTTTAAATAATATCTCCCTTGATCTCCTCTCCTTTTGTTAAGATTCTGGACGAATCTTTCCCTCCGATAATTGATACGGCTTGTATCCTTCTCTATCGGCTCTTAATGGAAAATAGATGTGTGTATCCTTTATTAATCATATCTGAGCCGATTACGCTTGCTTGGCACTTAAGTTTCGCAACTACTGATTTCAGATCCATCATAAAAACTCGTTCAAATCTTTTACACCTCTTTTGCCAACCTTGGGTTGATTCATCGAGTATTGATTCAGCCCAAGGCTATTTGGACCAAATTGTCTTACCACGTTCGGCCCACCTGACCGAATATCACTTTTTGTATAAACATTTTGCCCCTTCACGTGTTCTCGGCCAAAACGTTTTAAAGGCTGAGCATACGTGAAACACTCCAGAGGCATCTGCATTTAATGTGATTGGCATGCCGTCTCTTCCGTAATCGAATCGTTAACGTCAGCCAAACGTATCCCCTTATTTATCGAGCCGAATAAAACAAGTTTGAATTATGGCGGGAATTCCGATCGTCGTGCTCTGGATCTACCGGTCAATTGGGATACATGTCGATTACCGACTTTTTACTCTATACAAGATCTTGGGAGAGTCTTCACCCTTATTCCTTCCCCAAATCTTCTTTCACTTGTTCCAGAACTTCTCACGGCTTCCTTCTCCAACGATCATCTTTACCGTCGCCTCCTCCAATCTTTTTTCGATGACGCCCAAGGCTTCGATCCCCCTTTGATCGTTCTTCCGCTTGTGAACCTTTCATCTCAAGAACTTCCGCCAGAGGAAAAAATCTTCCGTGAAAACCCCATAATTCTTGTCCCATATCGTCATGAATTTCTCCGGCGCTCTGATCTAAAGGACCATTCTCAAGCTCCAAGGACGGGTCCTCAATATGTCGCCGAAGAACCGCCAGCGTTGTGGACTCAATTCTATCCCAGGCGCTTCGATGAAATGGGCCTTTTTGGCGGAACACTATCGGCCGAATCTCCAGCCCTTGAGTCTTTTTGCGCCGGTCTTGAGAAGCTTTGAGAGGAATGGCCAAAGACTGCTCTGAAAGGATGTGATGACCTGAGTGGTATCAGTGATTATATCCAAGTTTGATCCCGCCCCTTAGATTTTAGAGAAACTTGTGTTTGACGCTTCAAACTTTGCCAATGCAGAGATTGAAAGATTTCGTGGAAAGATTAAACCCGCCCGGTTTCTCATATGAAAATTTACATTTGGCCTCTTATAGGCTTTTCTAGATTTGAAAGAAATTTTCACCCCGCCCTCTATTAAGCTTTGTTAATACAGAGATTGAAAGATTACGAATTTCTTGGTTTTTAAGGATCGAATACAAATAGGATATAGGTATGCATCCGGTGGTTGTTGACGGATGCAAATATGGATACAGATAATGAAAACCACTTGCCGTATTTGAAAATATTCGGATACGGATATAAAACGAATCTTATAAAAATTATATTCATTCATGCTATAAAAGTTCGGTTATTAAATTGGATACGGATATGAAAGGATTATATGTATAATCATATCTGTATCCGGTTATCGTCTCCGGATACGAATACGATACAAATAATTATCGGATATGAAAATCAGTATCCATATTTGATTATAAAAAAACCATACAAACATTCAGATTATGTCCATTAACATCCCTATTAGCTTTTCATGGAAATTTACATTTGGCCCCTTATAGGCTTCTCTAGATTTAATTTGGAGGAAATATTTTATCCGCCCCCTAAATATTAGCCAAATTTGCATCCCCACGCATGTGCTTGAGGAACCTTGCTAGTTTTGAATTTCAAATTGGTGAAGTGCCAAGCTGGTGTGACTACTTTCTCTTTGACGAGTTTGCTTAGGGGCTGTTTGGTTGTAGGATTATGGAATTTGGATTCCAAAATAGTACGGTTGAAATTTCTGGATTTGGTAATTTATTGTTTGGTTGGTTTTGGATTTCTAGTATTGGATTTGTAGATCCTTGTAATCTTTGTTTGGTTGGTGAAAAAAAAGTAGGATTTGGATTTGAGGATTTTAGAGAGAGATAGAGAGAGAGGGGATTGTTAAATAAATAAAGTGCATGGGCCCCATCTAAAAATACAATGAATAGTGCCAAATCCTTGTAAATCCTTGTAAATTTTTAGGATTCCATAATCCTTGTTTTGTGGTGGGCCCCCATAAAAAACAAAGGAATCCTGGAAATCCTAATCTTGCAACCAAACACAAAATTATGGAATCCTAGGATTCCACAATCCAAAATCCAAATCCAAACTCATAATCCTGCAACCAAACAGACCCTTATGGAGACTCAGGGTATTTTTGTTTCGTTGAAGTTTGCAAAATCAGGAGTTTCAACTCTTGATTTTAGCCCGGAATTAAAACATTTGTATTTGTTTTGTCAGTAAAGTCCAAGGCATTGAAGTATTGATTTCCTATGTATCATATAAGAAATCTGGAGTTCGAAGTCGGAGATTTTTTTCGTGAAGTTGGGCTGGAGTTTATCACATCAAATACTTTTTAACTTTTTTAAATACTTATTCTCATTTGAGTTTGTTAGGATTGCATCTTTTTAATGCTTTTAATTTTTTTTAATACTTTATAATTAGGCTGGAGTTTGTTGCGTTGGTTAAGATGGACAGTGTTGATTGTCGAATTAAATGCATGCGACTTTTGACCACCTTAAGAGGATTTTTCTATCTATGGCAGCCGAGATTCCATTTCCTCATATTTTTATATAGACGTGTTTTCTAATTACTTTCTCTTTAACCTTAATTTCTACTCTCTCCATATCGGTGTTTTAAACTATTTGTCGCTTTAAAATTTCTAAGAAGCATCTTTTAACTATGTATCTATTACCGATGCAATTTAAATATAGAGTTTCAAATTTAACCATAAATTTGTAATAAACGAAGATTATCATTAAATTAAATTAGGAATTCCATATCTATGCTATTTTTAGGTTCTAAAACAGTTATAATACTTTTCTTTACAAGGGTGTCAGAATAAAAAAAAAACTGCTGTTATGAAACGGAGGCAGTACATATTTCAAACAAGCCCTTACCGTATTTTAATTAACAACTAATAACCCATCTAGATCTTAAAATATTCAATTAATTATACCATAAACACCCTCCAATAAATTAAGAGTCCACGCAAATTTATGGATTCTTATTTATACAGAAATATAAGTTGCTTTGAATGCACAAACCTCAGCATACATCGTTTACTTTTTATTTTTATTTTTATTTTCTTGGCCTGCAACGATCACCTAATATATATATATATATATATATACACACACACACACAAGCAAGCATGTAACCTCTTCGTCATCCTAAACAAAGCAACAAAGCCTCCATCTACATCAATGGAGTTCAACAATGGAACAGGATCCATTGATACCATGCTTGAAGCTCAGTCTCAAATTTTCCATCATGTCATGGGAATCATGGGACCCATGTCCCTCAAATGCGCCCTCGAACTCGAGATCTTCGACGTCATCCATGCCCATGGCTATCTCCGATGTCCTCTCCAAACTCCCCAGCATCCCTTCCTTCAAAGCACCTCTCCTCCGCCGCATCATAAGCCTCTTAGTCCAAATGGGCTACTAACAAATAACCGAAGTAGAAAGTTAGTACAAAATATATATATATATATATATATATATATATATATATATATATATAGAAAATGAGGCTGTGAACGTTCACGATCCTATTAACTATGAACGTTCTCACAGGCTCTCTGTGGATCCCCTACAAGTTAAACATGAGATCCAAGGGTCTTGAGAGCGTTCAAAGCTAATGAACGTTCACAACCCCATTAACCATAATATATAATTCCCTCCACCCACATTTTAATTTTTGGCTATGTTTTGGTATGGCTTTAGATAATCCGGGTTTCATAAAGCCTCTAAACTTAACTCCAAAGTCTTAACCGTTTAGGGTCTGTTTGGGAATGGAGTTAAGTTTTATAAACCGTGGTTTCATAAAGTTTACTCCAAAATGCATGCTAATTTTGGTTTGTTTGCCAACCATTTTGGAGTTGTGATAACTGCAATTTCCAGCTTTAAACTGCAGTTATCTCAACTCTAATATGATCAAAATTTACTGAACTCCAATTTTTGGAGTTTGGGGTTCGCAACATGTATCTCCATTTTAAAATAAACTATGGTTATCCTAACTTTGTATCCAAACAGGGCCTTAATGTTTGGCATGGATGGATTTTGGAGTTTAGAAAACTCCGGTTATGTAAACTCCAAATTTGAATGACCGGAGTTAACAAATCTCCCGTTCAACCAAAGTTTTCCAAGCTCTTCAATATTTGAAGAAACATCAATTTTGGAGTTTACAAAGTTCCAAAGTAAATCATCCATCAAAGTTAAAGTTCTATTTGGGGAGTTCATTTTTAAGTAGAGGTAAAGAGAATCCAAACTATGGTTTACAAACCCCCAATTCTATTTAAAAATAAACTCTACCCTATTATAAAAGATGTGTTAGGAAAAATGGAGTCTAAAATTTAAATCGGATTACAGTCTCGATAATTGCAGTTATCTCAACCGTAAAATAAATATCAAACAAGACAAATTTAGTATTTTGAAATTAAGTTTTGATAACTTAATGAAATTATGAAACTGGATCCTTGATTATGACATGCTTTGCACTTGATTGATTCATGTATCTTGAAAACTAATGCTAGAACTTGTGATCGCATTTGAAACAAATCATATTTGACATGGGGTTATAGGATAGTTTGGGAAATGAGCGTGACACGTGTTTCGGAAGTCGCCATGGTTGCCATGATTTCAGACGTAGAAGGAAGCTAACTATTATCAATATCCTCAATTCTTTCATGTTATCTCATTCTTTGATCTCTCAATTGATATGCCCTTAAAGGACCTTATATATCAAATCGGAACACCTTATATATCAAATCATAATCAGAGAAGAAATTTTTTAATTATCTATATAAAAATTATATAAAATAGAAAAGGCGATATGAAATTGTTATAAAAATGCCATATCTGGGCCTATAACTTTTGTATGTGATTTGTATTTGTATTTGTATTTGTATTTTATTTTATGAATTTAAAAATAAATGGGTTTTAAAATAAATCATCTTGTAAAATTGGACTTCGGAATAAGTTTCCCTTTATATGCTTACAATTACTTTGTCTGTTGAGCTCTTGCTTTGATTTGATCTTTGCTTCGATTTTACCAGGAGGAGGAGAAGAGTCATACTCACTCACCTCCCTTTCAGAGATTCTTCTGAAAGATGGGCCCGCAAGCATCAGGCCGTGGGCCATGGGGATGCTGAGCCCACTCCTGATGACCGCGGTGGGCCCCCGAATGAGCGAATGGTTGCGGTCAGATGAAGCAACCGGTAGCACCTTGGAGTTTGCGTATGGGAATCCGGTATGGGCCATGGCGAACGAGAACGCGGAGTTTAACCTCATGATCAATGAGATGATGGCTGGGGATGTGAGATTGGTCGTGAGAGGTGTGCTCGCGAAGTGCAAAGAGGTTTTCGAGGAGTTGGGTACGATCGTCGATGTTGGTGGGGGGACCAGGACCGTGGCTCGAGCGATTAAAGCAGCGTTTCCAAGGATGCGGAAGGTGTCCTTTTATGATCTGCCGCATGTGATTGCCGCAGCACCTCAAGATCAGGATGTACAAGGGATCGGAGGAGATATGTTTCAGCATGTGCCCAAAGCCGATGCGGTTTTGCTTAGGGTGAGCTAACTCTTAATTCTCTATTTATTTATTTATCGACCGCTGGCTGGTGTAATTTCACATAACTACTAAAATTGTGCTAAAATTGTGTTGTATTCCATTAAACTACCAAAAGCTATATATTTTAAGGACCATCAACAAGTTTCATACTAAAAATACCAATTTTTTTAGTGAATTATACACTTAATAATTTACTAACTAGCATCAACAAAATTTGTAAAAAGAGTGTTGTAGTTGTTTGGTAAAATTAGCCTTTAATTTCTTGTAAAACTTTAAAAACGCAGGCATACTTGCCTTGATTTCGGTTGTTTTTTAAAACAAAATTCATTAATTCTTGAGGAAAATAGATCCCATATGATTGCTTTTTCTTCTTTTTTTTTATTACATTTTTATTTTCTCTGGGTTTTTTTAGCGATTCTTTTTTCTAGCTAGATTAAAGTAGAATTAGAAAATATTCTTTAATGCGATAGGACGTAAATTCTTATTATGATGCATCTAAAAAATTAACTGCTCAATCCAACTATATAACATAACGGTGTTAATTATAAGCAGTCAACTTATTTTAATGTTTATAGCATTTAGTTTAGATTCATTAGAAATAATTCACTTGGTATCTAAATTCAAAACTATTGAAAATATAATTTTATTTTGTAAACTACACGCATTTTACAGGGGATAATGCATGATTGGGAGGATGAAGACTGTGTAAAGATACTAAAAAAGTGTAGAGAAGCAATTCCTGAGAAGGAAGGAAAGGTGATCATAGTTGATATTGTTGTTAAAGACCGTAAAAATTCTAGAGAAATCGAAACACAGCTATACTGGGATATAGGGATGATGATTGGTGTATACGGGAAAGAGCGGGAAGAGCATGACTGGAATAAACTGTTTATGAAGACAGGTTTCATCCGCTATAAGATTATCCATGTAGGGTTGCGCCCTTTGATTGAGCTTTTCGTTTAGAAGTGTGATTGAGCTTGTCAAATGATGAACGTTCTTCTTGATTTAGATGATATTCGCTCAAGCAATTTTAGTTGCAGTTTTTGTGTAATCTATCTTTAAAGGTGTCGAATTTGTGATTTGTGTAATCCCACTTTCTTTGTACAGTGGAAGAATAAATAAAATAAAGCAATCGGATCATTGTCATGTGTTTTTTTGTGATTTTTATCACAAGAGTTTTCCACCGTGTGTGTCTCTTATTGGTCAATTGATTCACTTATTTATTCCTTTGTGCAATTTTATATTTGATTTTGTTGTAGTCAAGTTCATTAATTTTTTTCATCCCATCTTATATATCCGTCCTAACAAAACATAATAGCATTTTTTATTTTTATTTTAGGTAATACTAAAGTAAATTGAAATCAACAAAGAAAGCATAGGTCTTACTAAAACCAATTATGTTAAAATTCCAATTTTCGATCGGCCTTTTCCTTTGTCGGATCGAGCTTTAACCTAATCCTTGGTAGGGCTCATTCCAATTGAACTCCGAGTATTTGGATGCCTAATCATTAATAAGGCTACCTAAAGTTCAAATCTTCAGAAGCCCAATCCTCAATCAGGCTACATTTTGCTATATCAGACTCTAAATCATCGGATGCCCAGTCCATGATTGGGCTACCTTCCTCCAGATCAGATTCCTAGTATTCGGACGTCTAATCCTCGATCGAGCCATCTCGGCTTCAAATCAACAAACCCCCAACAAAAAGAAAAGACAGAAGAATAAAAATAAGGGAGCATAAGAGATGGATGGAGCTCCCCACAACGATCAAAAGAGGGAGGAAGCACGATGCGTCGAAACCCTAGGAGAGCGGCGCGAGGTGAAACCTTAGAAACAGAACTAGGGTACCAATCATAATAAAGTACATCTAAACAACTAGACAAGTAGGGAGAGAAAAATCATATGTATTAATTTAATTAAACAGAATTATATCCACAATAATCTTAACTGAATTAGTGCCACGATCAAGCTAATCTCAAAGTGCCTGGGTGAAGAGTTATTAATTATAAGGCAGCCGATATTCTTACACCCTAGCACCAAATCAATACTTGTGTCTTTAAAGATTTTAAGCCGAAAAAAAAAAACACCACTGTTGCTCCAAGACCATTGGCACAACATATGTAAATAGATTGGTGTCCATTATGCCGAGTAAAAATATGAATTCTGCAACTAAATTTTGGAGAGGTATATGATGGACAAGGGACACGATCTTTAAAGAAGCAACTTTCATTATTGGATGTGGGAAGCAAATAAGTAATTGGCAAGGCTATAGGTGTGGTAAGGAAGTGATGATGCTCTATATTGGCGACACTCAAAATCAGAACACGTTGCAGATGGCGTGTCTTAGAACTCAGAAGAAAGGGTCCACAGGAGACGACCAGGCCACCCTTGCACCTGAACGGCGAGCACAAGCCGGACCTCCTCAGGACCCCCTGCAAATTGGCCTCCTCGGCCTCTCAGCTCACCCCGAGCTACTACAAGACCAAGATGCCTCGGCCCTTCCGCTCGTTCCCGAGCTCTCCCGCCAAGGCCATCTTCCTCGGTCCCTCCGATCGACCAACTCCACCGCTCACAGGCGTAACCGCCGCCCCGCAAATCTCGCCATGCGCAGATTCTCCGCCAGCAACATCCCACGTTCCACGCCATCACGATCCCCATTAATGGGCGATCCGCTCTTTACGCGGGCGTGACGTCGGTAGCGTAACTGCCGGCGAGATTCTCACGCCTGCTGCTGCGTGCCGCCGCCGCTATATAAACCCCCATCACAGAGGGGTCAAGTAAGCCATTTTTACTCCACTTAGCCGTTACTCTGCTCAGATCTCATGCTAACTTGATCGTCGGAGGGTCCCCGGTGGTACCAAACCACCCCGGTACTTCTTTGCAGGTACTCAGCGCTAAACTCCTCAAGTCACCAATCTCCTCAAAACCCATCGAGACCCACACGCAACAGGAGATCACCTCCAAAATCCACCGGGAGATCGACGGAAGACAACATCTGGCGGAGACCCGAAAAGGACCTCCATCAGTTGGCGCCGTCTGTGGGAAAGGAAACTCCACGAAAACAAAAGTTGGCTTTCCGATCTCCGTCCACATGGCATGCGATCACCCTGAAGATCCAGGTACCAGCCGCCGCCTCCCCCTCACCGGAGGCGTGGACGAACCTCCTCCGACGACCGTCATCAACGCCCTCGCCGGCCGAATAGATCGACTATAGTCCATCGTGGAGACGCTCGTCCGTGTCCAAACGGCCGGGCCAGGGCCCTAGATCGCCGCTCCTCCGCCTCCAGAAGACTCTGCCCTCCTTGGCACGGCTGACCACCGGCAGGCTACGTCCCATGGCCACAGATCTCACGGGCCAATACTCTCTGAGGCCCGCTGGGCGCCCCACAGCTCCACACGAAGATCCACCGCCAGGGCGCCTCGCCTCGAGCCTCCTTGCTACCATCACCCTCCCTCGACGGGGTCGCACAGAAGGGGCTCGCCACGGCGGCTCGAGGGCCACCTCGCCCAGGGATCAAAGCCCTCGCCAAGAGGCAACCGCACAGCTTCACTGCCCGGTTATCCTTAGCAGGCCTCCTACGGCTCCTCCAACACTAAGGACCAAAGTCCTCCTTAGAAGCAGCCGAGCGGCTTCCCTGCTCGGCTATCCCTGGCCGGTAGCTTCCCTACTCGCAACGCCAGGGATCAAAGCCCTCGCCAAGAGGCAACCGCGCAGCTTCACTGCCCGGTCATCCTTAGTAGGCTTCTGACAACCCCTCCAACGCTAAGGATCAAAGTCCTCCCAGAGGCAGTAAAGCCCGACCCTCGCTCGGCTATCCCGGCGGGTAGCTTCCCTACCGCAATACCAGGGATCAAAAAGTCCTCCCAGAGGCAGTCGAGCCCGAACTTTGCTCGGCTATCCCTGGCGGGTAGCTTCCCTACCGCAACGCCAGGGATCAGAGAGTCCTCCCAGAGGCAGTCGAGCCCGACCCTCGCCCGGCTATCCCTGGCGGGTAGTTTCCCTACCGCAACGCCAGGGATCAGAAAGTCCTCCCAGAGGCAGTCGAGCCCGGCCCTCGCTCGGCTATCCCTGGCGGGTAGCTTCCCTACCGCAACATCAGGGATCAGAAAGCCCTCCCAGAGGCAGTCGAGCCCGACCCTCGCTCGACTATCCCTGACGGGTAGCTTCCCTACCGCAACGCCAGGGATCAGAAAGTCCTCCCAGAGGCAGTCGAGCCCAAGGATCCCTCGCTCGGCTATCCCTGGCGGGTAGCTTCCCTACTGCAACTCCAGGGATCAGAAAGCCCTCCCAGAGGCAGTCGAGCCCGAGGATCCCTCGCTCGGCTATCCTTCAGGACAAAAGCCCTCGCCAAGAGGCACCGGGCAGTAACCCTGCCCGGCCAAGGGTCCTTGGTAGGCTTTTTACAGCCCCTCCCGCGCTAAGGACCAAAGTCCTCCCAGAGGCAGTCGAGTCCTTACTCGGCTATCCCCGGCTGGTAGCTTCCTACCACAACCGACATGGATCAAAGTCCTCGCCAAGAGGCACTGGGCAGTAACCCTGCTCGGTCCCCGTCCTGAAGGATCAAAAGCCCTCGCAAGAGGCAACCGAGCCCGACCCTTGCTTGGTCATCTCCGGCTGGTGGCTCCCTACCCACGACGCCAGGGATCAAAGACCTCGCCAAGAGGCAACCGCGCAGCTTCACTGCCCGGTCATCCTTCGCAGGCCTCTCACGGCCCCTCCAGCGTCAAGGATCAAAGCCCTCGCTAAGAGGCAACCGCGCAGCTTCACTATCCGGTCATCCTTCGCAGGCTTCTCACGGCCCCTCCAGCGTCAAGGATCAAAGCCCTCGCCAAGAGGCAACCGCGCAGCTCCACTGCCCGGTCATCCTTCACAGGCCTCTTACGGCCCCTCCAGCATCAAGGATCAAAGCCCTCGCCAAGAGGCAACCGCGCAGCTTCACTGTCCGGTCATCCTTCGCAGGCCTCTCACGGCCCCTCCAATGCCAGGGATCAAGCCCTCATCGCGAGGCCGCTGAGTTCTTTCCTGGTCGGCGCATCTTCAGCGGGCATCCTCCTGCCTATCATACGCCGAGGATCTTAAGCCCTCATTGTGAGGCCGCCGAGTTCTTTCCTGCTCGGTGCATTCCCAGCGGGCATCCTCCTGCCCATCAGACGCTGAGGGTCTACAGCCCTCATCGCGAGGCCGCCGAGATCCTTCTTACTCGGCGCTTCCCCAGCGGGCATCCTCCTGCCCATCAGGCGCTGAGGATCTGAAGCCCTCGTCACGAGGCCGCCGAGTTCATTCCTGCTCGACGCATTCCCAGCGGGTGTCCTCCTGCCCATCAGACGCTGAGGATCTGAAGCCCTCTTCGCGAGGCCGCCGAGCCCCTTTCTACTCGGCGCATCCCAGCGGGTAGCTTCCTACTCAACAAAGACAAGGATCAAATTCCTCCTTGGAGGCAGCCGAGCGGCTTCCCTGCTCGGCTATCCCTGGCCGGGAGCTTCCCTACTCGCAACGCCAGGGATCAAAGCCCTCGCAAGAGGCACCTGAGCGGCTGCCCCGCTCGGTCATCCCAGCATGGCGGTTGCATACCCACGACGCCAGACATCAAAGCCCTCGCCGAGAGGCAACCGCGCAGCTTCACTGACTGGTTATCCTTAGTAGGCTTCTTACAGCCCTTCCAACGCTAAGGATCAAAGTCCTCCCAGACTCGGCTATCCCTGGCCGGTAGCTTCCCTACTCGCAACGCTAGGGATCAAGGCTCTCGCCAATATCAACCGAGCAGCTTCCCTGCTCGGTCATCCCTAGTAGGCATCCTCCTGCCCAACAGACGCTGCGGGTTTGTAGCCCTCATAACGAGGCCATTGAGCCCATCACATGCAGCGGATCCGAAGCCCCAACAAGAGACATCAGGTCTATCCAAGTCTGAGTAATCCCCCCTCGATTTCGGGGCCATGGAGATGCCTCCTTCTCAGCAGCGCTTGGCACACTTGATAAGTGATCGAAATTGACTCGACGACCGATCGCTCCGCTTGTTGTTCCAGCATTGGGTTGCGTCCGATCAGACGCCGCAGGTCTGCACACGTCACGTCGGCCAATCGACGCTTGACACGCAGACCGTCGCTTCAGTGATAGGATGCACGAACCGACGCACCTTCCTTAAATGCAGAGACTTCGCCCTGATTCGCTGGCAGAAAAGGCAGCTGACAGCCCGGGGACGCGTCCCGACGAAATCTTAGGAGGGAGCTCGCCCCGGGCGGCCCGGCAGTCCACTCTTGACCCGACCCGCCAGTTGGTCGTGACAAGAGTGGAGGGCTAATGATGATGCTCTATATTGGCGACACTCAAGATCAGGACACGTGGCAGATGACGTGTCTCAGAACTCAAAAGAAAGGGCCCATAT
The DNA here is from genome assembly GCA_030015575.1 of Agapanthus africanus. Taxonomy (NCBI): domain Eukaryota; kingdom Viridiplantae; phylum Streptophyta; class Magnoliopsida; order Asparagales; family Amaryllidaceae; genus Agapanthus; species Agapanthus africanus. The sequence continues at coordinate 139,581,995 of JASDDO010000026.1, forward strand.
GGGCCGACCAGGCCACCCTTGCACCTGAACTGCGAGCACAAGCCGGCGCTCCTCAGGACCCCCTGCAAATTGGCCTTCTCGGCCTTTCAGCTCACCCCGAGCTACCACAAGACCAAGATGCCTCGGCCCTCCTGCTCGTTCCCGAGCTCTCCCGCCAAGGCCATCTTCCTCGGTCCCTTCGACCGATCAACTCCACCGCTCACAGGCGTAACCGCCGCTCCGCAAATTTCGCCATGCGCAGATTCTCCGCCAGCAACATCCCACGTTACACGCCATCACGATCCCCATTAATGGGCGATCCGCTCTTTACGCGGGCGTGACGTCGGTAGCGTAACTGCCGGCGAGATCCTCGCGCTTGCTGCTGCATGCTGCCGCCGCTATATAAACCCCCATCACAGAGGGGTCAAGTAAGCCATTTTTACTCCACTTAGCCGTTACCCTGCTCGGATCTCATGCTAACTTGATCGTCGGAGGGTCCTTGGTGGTACCAAACCATCCCGGGACCTCTTTGCAGGTACTCGGCGCTAAACTCCTCAAGTCACCAATCTCCTCAAAACCCATTGAGATCCACACGCAACAGGAGATCACCTCCAAATCCACCGGGAGATCGACGGAAGACATCTGGCGGAGACCCGAAAAGGACCTCCAACAGGAAGGCTTGTTGGAAAAGTTTCCATAGTTACATGATTTGACCAAAATCACGAACGCCTCAGTAGCCAGCTAGTTGAGAAATGGTAAATGATGACCATCTTCGAGAAGACGCTCTCCCTTTTGGAGAGACGGGAGAGAAAGAATTATTTTCAACTATGGAAACCAATAAGAGAAGTAGTGGAAGACCGGATCAACTGGAAAGGAGGACAAAATAACATGTTTTGATTAAGTCGTTTATCAAGTACTAAACTAGGGTGGAATAAGGAATGTCTTCGCAGAAATATTCTAGTTAACACATCGGAACGCCAGGAATAATTTGCACAAAAGAAAGTGGATTGGTCCTTTTGACTGTGTCTTGTGTGGTGATGAGGATGAGTCGATCGCTTTTTTCTCCAGTGCCCTGTGTCGAATAGGATTTGCGATAGGTTGCGTAAAATTTAATGATGGCACACTCCACCTAACTCTTTTTGGGGGACTTGGAGGAAACATTTCATCCCTGAGAATTAACATTTTTGGAATATTTGGGAACAACTTTATCCTCATTTATTTGGAAAGAAGGGAATGATTGAATATTTAAAATTAATATAGAACTATTCTTGGCATTGGCTGTTGGATTGACTAATGACTTTGTTGGGATCGGGATCGGTTCGGACAGTGTACAGTAAAGGGTTGGAGGGGACAACTACAGTAGCGGTCGCCTCACAAGAGGATCGTGACGGCGAGGAGGAGCCGGATCAGCAAACGGGGGAGATCTATTGAGATATCATGAGTGTATTGATAGCCGGTGGGTTACTTGAGTGTCTTTGAGTTATTTCGACGATTGAGCACCCGTAGTTGCAGTTGTTTTGGATAGTGTATGGGGTTTGTATCGCGTGATCTTGGACTTGTATGTTTTAATTATGTGTTTCGTTTTCTCTTTTGCTTTTTCTTTCTTTATGTATGTATCGTTAAAGTTTATTTTAATGAAATGCGGGGATGTTTAGGCTTTGTTACGCTCCACTTTAATTACTTTTTCTCTACAACCTGATATCTCTACACGGTGCATTTATGGATATGTCTATCACTGAAAATAAAATTCCATAAAAGTTTCAAATCATAACCAAAAAAAATTCTAATAATAGAAGAATTATACAATGACGATCCGGTGAAAACGGAGTTAATCGAGGACGAGGTGTCCGAAGACATGGAGTCTCTTTAGGTAGTTTGATCGAGGATGAGGACTGGACATCCGTATCCTTGAAGTCTACTCTGGCAAACGAGAGCTCAATCGAGGACTAGACGTCCGTAGATTTGAAGTCCGATCCGGCAAAAGGAAGTCCGATCGAGGGCTAGGTGTATGAAGACTTCCAGTCTGCTCCAACGAAAATAACCTGAATCGAGAAGTAGACGTCCGAAGACTTGAAGTCAGATCCGGTGAAACGACATGATCAAAATGGACTTTTTGATCTACATGGACACTATATGATGTATTTGATTCATCGAACAGAATCACAAGGAAACACGGATAACATTAACCATAATAAAAAATGGTTAGGAAATACACCAAAACATCGGTAGAGGAGGGATTGTTACTATCGGTGGTTTTTTAATTTTTTTTCTTTTTTTCCTTTTTTTCTTTTCATTGTACAAGTTTCTTAAAAATTTACATGTAATGAAACGCGGTGCCTTTTTGATTATGCTCTATATTGGCGACCTTCCAGATCAGCACACGTGGCAGATGACGTGTCCCAGAACTCAGAAGAGAGGGCCCACAAGGGTCGATCAGGCCACCCCTGTACCCGACCTACAAGCACAAAGCTGGCTCACCTTAGGACCCTCTGCAAATTGGCCTCCTCGGCTTCTCAGCTCACCTCCGAGCTACCGCAGGACCAAGATATCTCGGCCCTCTCGCTCGTTCCCGAGCTCTCCCGCCGAGACCATCTTCCTCGGTCCCTCCGACCGACCAACTCCACCACTCACAGGCGTAACCGCCGCTCCGCAAATCTGGTCATGCGCAGATTCTCCGCCAGCAACATCCCACGTTCCACGCCATCACGATCCCCATTAATGGGTGATCCGCTCTTTATACAGGCGTGGCGTCGGGAGCGTAACTGCTGGCGAGATTCTCGTGCCTGCTGCTGCATGCCACACCGCTATATAAACCACCATCACAGAGGGGTCAAGTAAGTCCTTTTTTACACTTTTATGCCGTTACTCTGCTCGGATCTCATCACTAACTTGAGCGTCGGAGGGTCCTCGGTGGTACCAAACCACCCCAAGACTTCTTTGTAGATACTCGGCAACAGCTTTCTCACCTCACCTCTTCCTCCAAAAATCCATTGAGACCCACACGCAACGAAGGATAAACAACTAAGTTCACCGTGAGATCAACGGAAGACAACATCTGACGGAGGCCCGAAAAGGAGCTCCATCACTTTTGCCTTCATTTTACTCCTCAAAAGAAAGAAAGAAAGAAAGAAAGAAAGAAAAGGTACCCTGCATTGCATTTTCCACCGAGGAGTATACTGTCTCACCGTGAAAGGTCTAAATGATGAAAATATCTCAAAACATATACACAAGATTAAGGAGGAATTTTGCATAATAATAGCCACCATAAACAAATCAACATCTCTTACTCAATAATGAAACATTTTAGCAACGCCATGGAGTATTTGGGGGGAAATATCGCTTCTCTGGATTCCCTAAAGGAGTTGGAGGCCTCCCATCTCCTGCCCTTTCTCCCAAACTCCTCTCCCTGCCTTCAACTGACCATAACAATATAATATAATATATAAAGAAGAGAGAGAAGTATATATAGCTTGATAAAAAAGGTATGAAAAAGAGTGAAAATTAACTAAATAAAAGAAAATCAAGACAAGGCTTTACCTCCATTTACCAACTCAAGCTTCATGGCATATAAAGAAGCAGCCAAGAGAAGTAGAAGCATCAACCAGCAGCTCAAGGAAGGGCTCTTCATTCCAACTCTTAAATGTTATAGCTAGGCTCATGGAATTTGAGGTTGTGCCTCCAACAATTTTATAGTATTTATTTAGTACTATATAACATTGTAGCTAGACACTGTAGAAAGTTATATTAGTCACCATGAAAGGGCCATGTGCTATGAAGAAATCCCTTTACTCAAGCTTTAGGCATTGGTGTGTGCACTAAAAAATCATAATCAAAATCAATCAAGCTAATAAGTTATTAACAAATAACTTTTAGCGTTTAGCATGAGCCATAGACCATACGTAAACAGCTAGCCTGAACAAATGAGAGTAAACAAACATCTTCTAGTTAGAGACCCAAAATGGTTAAGTACACTTATAGTAGGTATGGACCAAAACCCAGCATTAATCAATGAACCCAAATGTCGATAATACACTATGAGGAAGGGGGCAAATTTCGACCGCCAATTATTTGTTATTTATTTCGACGTGTATATGCCGTCGAAATAAGTGACAAATAATTAAAATTTTGTTGACTTCAGTCAACAATTATTTTGACGGCTGTATAACATCGAAAAAAAATTAACAAATATCTCCCGTGACACGGGCCTAATTAAATAACCGCGTTTCAGCAGAGGCGTAACCTCATTAACACTTTCTAAACACTTAATAGGTTACCCCCTTCCTTTTACTAAAATTTTTACTTCCCCGGTTTTTTCCAAGCTCCCTCCTAAACAATTCCTCTTCTCTCCCTCCACTTTTCTCCATCCCTCCACCAGTCTCCCCTCTCCATGCCAGCCCGCCACCAAATCCACCTCAGACCCGCCCTCTCCTCCACCTAATCCGCCTTCTCCTCCTACGCCGTCTCCTCTTCTTCCCAACTCCGCCACCCGATCCAGTCCTGAGCCCCCTTCTCTTAGAGCCCACTAGGCTCGGGCTACAAAAATCAGGTTAGTTTTTCTATTAATTTAGTTAATATTTTGTTAATTTTTTTAAGGTTTATGGTTAATTTTAGGTTATGGTTAGGGTTAATTTTAAAGATTGGGTTAGGGTTACAATTAATTTTTTTGTTGGAATTATAATTAGGGTTAGGGTTGATTTTTAGTTAATTTTAATGATAAGGTTGTGGTTAATTTTAGGGATTGAGTTATTTTTATGGTTAATTTTAAGATTATGGTTAGTGTTTGTGTTATTAGGGTTAGGATTATAGTTAATATTTTGTTAATTTTAGGGTTAATTTTATTTAGGGTTAGAGTTTGGGGTAGGGTATGGGTTAATTTTAGGGTTTGAGTTAGGGTAGTTTATTTGTTTAAAATTTTAGTTAATTTTAGGTTGAGGTTTTGGGTTAGGTTGTTAATTTTAGTTAATTATAATTAGGAGAATATATATAGTTCCGGTGCATTATCGTGAACAGAAGATTGTCCTGTTGAAGTGCCTGTGGTACGATATCTATCATCGATATACTAGGTTTAAAGTTGAAAATGACCCACTTTTACTCAATTCATCGAAACTCGCTTTTGACATAGAGCCTTATGTTCTCGCCAGCCAATACTTTTACATCACAGGCCCTAAGGATACCCAGTGGGATGTTGCTGTTGTGACGAATTCACGAGACAATTACAACATGGGTGAAAGTGATGTACGCTAGATTAGTTATCCTACAACCACGGTTATACAAGATGATGATATTCCTCTCGAATTCAACAGCAGTTTATCAAGAACGGATATAGAGCCGGAAATAGTCTCTAATGTGCTATCGGCGGTCGTAAAACCAGAAGTCTAAATAAGACTTTAAACATCTTAATATATTAACTCACTCTTGTATGATATTCATAACTTAAGTAATGGGAAACTTACAATTTATTGCATCTTTACGACATTCAACAGCATGTCTTACATTTCATCTACTTTTCCGCATATTATTTCCACCATTTGTTACTTCTGTATGATATTCTTTTCAGCATTAATTTTTCACTATTATTTTGTTATCTAACATACTAAACTATATGCCATGAAGTTGTTTTAGATATGTTAGGTTCCGATCGGTCAACCGGGGACGAGGGGAAGTCCTTTCAGAAATGAACATGGAGTGGGAGAGGACCCACACGGGTCAGTGATATCTGACGGAGGAGGCCGCATGCCCCTGACAAGCCAATTGTATACCTTGCATTCACAGAGAACGCTGTAACAAGAGCTAGCAAAAACATTAAGAAAATGATGTCGTCGATCGTGAACAGCAAAGACCGCATGCCTCATGTGGTGAATGACGAAGACGACGAGTGAATGGTCATAGATTGGGACATCGAAGAGTTTGGGCTAAAAAAATAAGTAGTTGTAAGGGGATGATAGTGAGATTTGTTTATACAATTCAATATTGCACATTTTTTGATATGCATACATGTACACACACATATGCGTATATCACATACACACACACATACACACATATATACACATTTGCACATATCAAATACATACACACACATACACACACACACATATGGCATACACACATACACGTGCACACATACTCATATATATACATACACACATATCGCATACACACACAGATACACGCACACAAATACACACACATACATATACACATACACATTTACTAAATTACTATAAAATACCCATATGATAATGAATTTTCCCATTCGCAGGCCAGGTTCGAAATCCGGTAGGTTGGTGTAGAGGGCAACCATGGGGTTTGCGATGAACACGCGGTTTACGAAAAGATGTGCAAGCATATGGCGAAGAGTTGGAGAGGCCATAAGCACAATATCTTAAGTAAGCTTGAAAATTGTGCTTTTCCAGATGAGATGTATGCGATTAAGCCTAGTCCAGATTGGTCCGACGCATACTGGTATGCCTTAGTCGATCATTTTTTGTCCAGAGAGTTTAGGGTATGTCTTTGACGATACCTTTTTACTATTTTGTAGCAACTCAATGAACAATATTTGATGTAACTGCAGGAGGAGAGCGAGTGAGGCAAAGCATCTTGCGCTCAGCTGCACGATATTTATTGGGAAGATATCAAGAGTTCCCAGTAGGTTTTTGTCAAACATATAAGTATCGTATTTGATATTAATACGTTAAAAATATCTTAGAAATTTATATGTGAACTTTCTAAATGTAATATACAGCAAAAAAAGCATGGTGGAGAGCCCCTAAATCGGATTGAAATCTACCGGCTCAATTTGTATGGAACGATAGCGCGCTTGTATCGATTGAGGCACATCAAATATATGTAACACTCCACTTATGCCGTGGTTCTTAATTTTTTCAGAATAATTATTGTGTAACTTTTAGAACGACAGTAATACATTTGTTTTACAAACAGATGGGGATGGTGGCTGAGAGAGATCGGTTGATTCAGGCAATGGAGATGGGGCAGGGACACCCGGTTGATGACGCGCAGAGAATATTCATCGTAGATACGGTTTTCACGGCGTATAGGTCAGATCGTCATGGGAGAGTACAATGCGTGTCCTTTAAGATCTCTCTGCATCAGTATAAAGCTCTATTCCAGCCGACTGGGCATCCACCTCCTAAGTTTCAGCCGGCAGACGATTCGGCATCGGAGACGTCGCGACAGACCAGGGCCCTTAAGATTAGGACTCCTGTGTTTCATGGATCTCTCCAGGGTCAGACACCGGAATACAACGGTTCCTCACGCCGATCGACCCCGGTCCCGCTGTCGATCTATTTGTTGGCTGGACTCGCCAGCAGAGGCTCCAACTTATCACCATGTACATCCAAAATGGAATGCCAGTAACTCCGGTAAGTTCGATAACCCATACACACACAAAAGTATACACGCGCGTACACGGAAACACACAAGCATATCACACACACACACACACATAAGCACATATCACATACATACACAACCATGCATACACATACACATACACACGCACAAGCATATATAAACACGTGCGCGCACGCACATACACAATAGTATATCACATACATACACACACATATACACACACAAACAAGCGCGCGCATACACATTTACTTAATTACTATAAAATATCCATATTAAATCATGTATTTTCAACTTTTAATAGCAGGGGGCTTTACCCCGGAGATTCATGAGTGCCTCCTTCGTGATCGACTCTCCCTTCCCGTGTTCGTCCTCCCCTGTGATTTCATTTCCTGGTTTTGTAAATTTATGATGTTAGGATTGTAATAGAACGCGTAATATTTATTGTAATCGTATTTGGATAATTTATATCTGAATGGAATGGATTTTGGATTAGAATTGATATTTGAATGGAATGGATTTTGGATTAGAATCGATATTTGAATGGAATGGAATCGATATTTGAATAAAATAGATTGGATGTAATTGATATTTGAATGGAATGGATTGGATGTAGTTGGATTTAAACTTTTCTGGTCTATTTTATTTTTTTTTAATTTAAACTTATTTCGATGTGTCAGACGCGTCGAAATAATCTGTATTTCGACATGCATGGCACGTCGAAATTGTTTTAATTTATTTTAAGGTGCAATTTTCTGTTATGTTTTAATTTTTTAATTTAAACTTATTTCTACGTACCAGACGTGTCGAAATAATCTATATTTCGCGATCGAAATAGTTTTTAATTTATTTTAATTATATTCAAAAAACATTTCATATATGTAAAATATTTTTTATTATGACGGCGTATATCTGTTCAAATAACATTTATTTCGACGGTCATATACTGTCGAAATAATTTTTTTTTTTATTGAGACGCCTATTTCCGTGGAAATAAACTATTGCTACACCATATATTCCGACGAATGTTATCCGTGGCATTTTAGGGTATCCCAACAAAACAAGTTTATTTCAACGGATTTTAGACATGGAAATAAACTATAGTTTCCTACAGTGATGCATAATGCTCCAATCTCATTCATTTTAAAAATCGTATATTCATTATTAACCATGTATATAGGTATTCATGAAGAATTAGTAGGATATGGCTAGATGACAAAAACATAAGAATATTGATTTTACAGGCTAATGATTAACATATCGAGCTGATTTAACATTACACACTAAACATGTATACCACATTCAAAGTTGTTCTGTTGCATTTTGAGACAAAATAAATTTGATATTTTCTACATTAATTATGAGCAACGCAATAAAAATAAAAATCTTCTATAGTCTTAACATCTAGGGTCCTTCTATTTATATATTTATATATATATATATATATAAAAGGTTAATGGAGGAAAGATGCCATGCATAGAAGAGAATTTCCTCCTATAGCCTCGAAAGAATACATCCTCCCTCATTTTTTCCGACGATCGGCACCCACCATCTTTATCGTTGTCATTTAAGATGTGGGTACACCAAATTTCATGTGATTCTATAACTTTTTCACCGTTGATTTAGTGTGTTCAAAATTAACGGTTTACCGACAATAGAACTTTTTACATTGCTAAATCAACGGTGAAAAGGCTGTAGAATCACATGAAATTTGGTGTACTCACATCTTAGATGATAACGATGAAAATGGTGGGTGCCGATCGGCGGGAAAAATGAAAGAGGGTGTATTTTTTTCGATGCCATAGGAGTAAATTCCCTGCTATGACATCTTTCTTCCATTATTCTCTCTCTCTCTCTCTCTCTATATATATATATATATATACACACACACACACACACTTAATTTATATAGATATTAAAATTATATATTTGAAGAGTTTAGTGAGGGGCCTTATCGGGTCATAGTCAATGTACAAACACCTGGGTCATAGTTTTAAGCTCCCCAAGCCCTAAAAGTCGATGAGAAATTATGAACATATATCTTTTTGCGAACACATTACTTTCTTTGTTGTCCTTTTTTTTTTTATATAAAATGTGGTCTGCTTTCTTTTGATTTTGACGGTGGCTTAAGATTGAAGAAGCATATGCTTTGCAGTTTCTAGAAACGGGTCGCTCTTAAGAAATTAGGTCCCATGTCTCAGCATCTCTCGTGTATAAAGGAAAATTAAAAAATAAAACAAAAATCAAATAACGTGTGTATATTATATATTATATTCTATAACAAAAGTTCCTAGCATGAGAAGTACTAATTAATGAAATGCATTATTTAGTGGAGCTAAATTTTTTCAAAGTTGATGATCACGTGGAACAAAATAGTTTAAAAGTAAAATTTGTAAATTATGTGGTCCATCCATCTTAAATCCGACGGTGAGTATTCTCATGTGGAAATGATCGGTTGTAAACTAAAATGATCGGTTGTAAAGCTGCAAACATTCTTTTTGAAAAAAACATGTGTCGTGTCTCGATTGTTTCAATTCGTGATTAAACAAATCTCCAGCTTAAATATTTCATAACTTTCACGGTGTCAGAATTAACTCAAACCTGGTTCATTGGATTCGTGTTGAAATTCTCTTTCAAATGAGTACCAATTTGATATATGTTGGATCCAGTGCACATCAAAAAGTCTCATTTAGAAAATCCGGTTTAGTCAATAGAAAATCCAACTTGGTAAACAAAAAAATCTTTCTTAGAATAACAAATTGTACCACCTGAAGAAATTCTTAATGAAAATTCATTCTAAATCGGTAAACTAATAGTTCCACTTGGTAGATTAATAGTTCTATTTACAAAATTTATAGTTCCACCTAAGAACTTTTTAGTCCCACTTGAAAACGTTATAACAGTTAAGCCAAATATATGGTTGCATAAATTTAAAAGTGCTGCGATTTTGCCGAAGAAAATTAAGTATTTTTTTAACCAAAACTATAATCTCTACTATTATAACCCAAACTCTAGGGTTGTGATGTGACATTATGTTATTTTTTGAAAAGGAAAAACTCAAAAAAGTAACAAAAATCCTATAAGCAAAGTTGAGATATTAGGCTATCCACCACAGCCCTAAATAAATAAATAAATACATAAAATTATCTATTTGCTTCTCCTTTTCCCATGCAAATGATTCTTTTGGTAAGTTCAAAAGACCAAAATTCAAATTTCAAATGACCTTCAAGAATTTTCTATAATCTTTTGGCTTCTAAAGCAAAAACTAAATTTTCCTCCAAGAAACAGTAACAGTAGAGAATATAGCAAATGAATCTATCATCTTTTTCGTTAACAAAAAAGGTAAAAAAACGATCCAAAATTATAAGAAGAGATGAAGTGCATGTTTATTCTCTGATCTATTTTCTTTCTCATCTTTTTATTTTTTTATTTTCTAATGTTTGGTTCAATAAAATTCTCTCTCAAAAAATTATTCCTCAATCCCATTTGCTCTGATATTTTTATACCGAATATATTGACAATATGTAGATTGTAATTTCATACCTTTTTAAATTTAACCACCATGTATTATTTTCCTAAATTACTCACAAAAATTATCATTTATTTCCATATTAATAATCAGAAAATCATTCTTTTACTTGACATTTTTTATCTGATTAGGTAAATAATGTTAACTAGAAATGACAAAATCCAGACTTTCTTTTCTTGAAACCGTAAGAAATTATTCGAACATTTCTATTTTTGTTTGTTAGTTCTGAGTAGTTAACCGCCAATTAAAAATTGTTGACTTCTAATAAGTTTGATAATATTCTCTAATTAGCTGTCATTTTTTAACAAAGATTCTAAAATTCTCTATTTATGAAACTATCATGTATTTTACTAATTAATTATTTTTTTGGCAATACATCTTATTGGGCATCTCTAATCTTTAATATTATGATACTAACTCATAATTTACAATTTACTGTGTGTCTAAGATACTGATCTCTTTTTCCTAAAAGAAATTATTAAAAATAGAAAAAATTCTTGAGAGTTTATCGTAATTTTAGGAACCTATGCAAAAATTTTAATATTTTAAAATTTTAAATAATATTCTGTCGTTCCAAGAAAAATATTCTCTTTCCATATATTACCTCCACATATAAACGTCTTTTCAACTATGGTTTTAAATTTTAAATATATATTCCAATATAAAAATAATAAATTTACAAAGTCGAAATTTAGATTTTACATTCATCGCACGTGCAAACTACTAGTACTCATTAACTTAAACACTTGATATTTTAACATCGTAGATCGCAACCATATGGTTGTAATTTTGTTTTTGTCCGTAAATTTTTTTAATATAATTATTTGAATTTAATAATTATAACGGCTAAATTCTCAAGATCCGAATACAAAACTTCAATTTCAATCTTACGGATATTTTTGACAATACATAAATAGGTTACATACAAAAAATTATATGATTTGAAAATCATTTGTTTTTTGATCATAAACTCACAAAATTAATGCACGAAGAAAAAATAATCTTAAAAGCTTATGCCAAGATAAACTTCAAAAAATTTGAATTTTTTTATTTAGGCAGTTTTATTACCATATATCATATCGGTACGGTGGAAATTAAAAATAAAAATACATATTTATGACTCACGGCTGAACCTTGATTGGTTAGATAACTTGTAAAACTGTTAAAGCTGCTATGCAACAGTTAAGGTCAGGTATTTTTTTAAAAAAAATTCAACCGTACCGATTTGATATATGATGATAAAATAGCTTAAATGAAAAAAATTCAAATTTTTTGAAATTCATCTGGCCCTCAATCATAAACTTTTAAGATAATATTTACTTTGTGCATTAATTTTGTGAGTTATGATCAAGAAACAAATGGTCTTTAAATTATTTGATTTTTTAATGTAATTTATGTTAATATCGTAGATCGCATCTGTACGGTTGTAATTTTGTTTTTGTTTGTAAATTTTTATTATAATTATTTGAATTTAATAATTATAACGGCTAAATTCTTAAGATCCGAGTGCAAGTATTCAATCTAAACCTTTATAGATATACTTTATAATACATAAATAGATTACGTACCAAAAATTATCTGATTTAAAGGTCATTTGTTTCTTGATCATAAACTCATAAAACTAATCCACAAAGAAAAAATAATCTTAGAAGCTTTTTATCGAGGCCCAGATAAACTTCAAAAAATTTGAATTTTTTTATTTAGTCTATTTTATCACCATATATCAAATCAATATGGTTCAAATTAAAAAGAAAAATATATATTTATGACTCACAGTTCAATCTTAATTGGTTAGAGAACATGTAAAACTATTAAGGCCGGTATGCATCAGTTAAGGGTGAACTGTGAGTCTTATATAGGTATTTTTATAAAAAAAATCAACAATACCGATTTGATATATGATGAAAAAATAGCCTAAATTAAAAAATTCTAATTTTTTGAAGTTTATCTAGACCTCGGTCATAACCTTTTAAGATGAAATTTTCTTTGTGCGTTAGTTTTGTGAGTTAATGATCAAGAAACAAATGGTCTTTAAATTATTTGATTTGTTTGTGTAACTTATGTTAATATCTTAGATTGCATCCGTACGGTTGTAATTTTATTTTTATTCGTAAATTTTTTAATATAATTATTTGAATTTAATAATTATAATGGCTAAATTCTCAAGATCCGAGTATAAAAATCCAATTTCAGCCTTACGGATATGTTTGAAAATACATAAATAGATTACGTACCAAAAATTACCTGATTTGAAGGTCATTTGCTTCTTGATCATAAACTCATAAAATTAATGCACAAAGAAAAAATAATCTTAGAACCTTATGAGTGAGCACCAGATGAACTTCAAAAAATTTGAATTTTTTATTTAGACTATTTTATCACCATATATCAAATCGGTATGGTTCAAATTAAAAATAAAAATACATATTTATGGCTCATAGTTCAACTTTGATTGGTTAGAGAACATGTAAAACTATTAAGCCCGGTATGCACCAGTTAAGGTTGAACTGTGAGTCCCATATAGGTATTTTTTTAAATTCAACCGTAACAATTTAATAAATGATGATAAAATAACCTAAATAAAAAAAATTCAAATTTTTTGATGTTCATCTGGCCCTCGATCATAAGGTTTTAAGTTGATTTTTACTTTGTGCATTGATTTTGTGAGTTTATGATCAAGGTTGGAATGGTCTTCAAATTATTTAATTTTTTTTGTGTAAGCTATGTTAACATTGTAATTCACATCCGTACAGTTGTAATTTTGTTTTTGTGCATAAATATTTTAATATAATTATTTGAATTTAATAATTAGAACGACTAAATCTCCAGATTCGAGTATAAAAATTTAATTTCAACCTTACAGATATATTTGACAATACATAAATAGATTATATACATAAAATTACCTGATTTGACTATTTATTTTTTGATCATAAACCCATAAAATTAATGCACAAGAAAAAATAATCTTAGAAAGTTATGATCGAGACCTGGATGAACTTCAAAAAATTTGAATTTTTTAATTTAGAATATTTTATCACCATATATCAAATCGGCATGGTTCAAATTAAAAAGAAAAATACATATTTATAATTCACAGTTCAAGTTTGATTGGTTAGATAACATGTAAAACTATCAAGGTGCACTAGTTAAGGTTGAACCGTGAGTTCTATATAGGTATTTTTTTTAAAAATTCAACCGTACCGATTTGATATATGATGATAAACTAGCTTAAATTTAAAAATTAAAATATTTTGAAGTTTATCTAGGTCTCGATCATAAGGTTTTAAGATGAGTTTTTCTTTATGTATGAATTTTGTGAGCTTATGATGAAAGAACAAATGGTCTTCAAATTATTAATTTTTTTGTTTAAGCTATATTAATATCGTAGGTCGCATCCGTCTGGTTGTAATTTTGTTTTTATTCATAATTTTTGTATTATAATATTATAATTTAATAATTATAACGACTAAATTCTCAACATCCGAGTACCAAAATTCAATTTCAATCTTATGCATATATTTTATAATAAATAAATAGGTAACATACTTAAAATTACCTGATTTGAAGGTCATTCGTTTCTTAATCATAAACTCACAAAATTAATACACAAAAAAAATTTTAGAAGTTCTAGTTGAACTTTAAAAAATTTGAATTTTTTCACTTAAGTTATTTTATCATTATATATCAAATTATCAAGTCCCAGATAAAATTCAAAAAAATTGAATTTTTATTATTTAAGCTATTTTATCATCATATATTAAGTTGGAACGGTTGAATTTTTTGTAAAATTACTTATATAGAACTCATGGTTCAATCTTAACTAGTGCATAGCTGCCTTAATAGTTTTATATGTTATTTAACCAATCAAGCTTGATCTGTGAGTCATAAATATGTATTTTTTCTTTTAATTTGAACCGTACCGATTTGATATATGGTGATAAAATAATCAAAATAAAAAAATTCAAAATTTTTGAAGTTCATCTGGGTCTCGATCGTAAGCTTTTTTAATTTGAACCGTACCAATTTGATATATGGTGATAAAATAGCCTAAATAAAAAAAATTCAAAATTTTTGAAGTTAATCTAGATCTCGATCATAAGCTTCTAAGATTATTTTTTTTTGTGCATTAACTTTGGTGATTTTATAATCAGGAAGGAATGGCCTTCAAATCAAGTAATTTTTGGTACGTAACCTACTTATATATTGTTAAATATTTGCGTAAGGTTGAAATTGAATTTTTGTACTCAGATTTTGAGAGTTTAGCCGTTATAATTATTTAATTCAAATAATTATATTAAAAAATATTATGAACAAAAACAAAATTACAACTGTACGAATGCAATCTACGATATTAACATATCAAGTGTTTAAGTTAATGGGTATTATAGCTTTCGGTTAAAAAAATACTTAATTTCTTTTGGCAAAATTCCAGCACTTTTAAATTTATGCAAGCATATGTTCAACGTAACATTTTTAAGTGTGACTAAAATATTCTTAGGTTGAAATATAAGCTTTACAAGTGAAAGTATTAATCTATCAGACGGAACAATTGATTTACCAATTTAGAATGAATTTTCATTGAGGGTTTCTCCAGGTGAAACTAATTGTTCTTCTAAGTGAGATTTTTTGTTTACTAAGGACATGTTTGGATGGTAAGAATTAAAATTCATAGGATTTAAATTGGGAATAAAATATTATAGAATGCACATGCATTTCAAAAATGGAATTCCTAAGATTTTATTTTAAGTTATGCATATTTGGATGGTTAGAGTGTAAGGGTTTGCTAAGAAACGTTTTTTAATAAACATTTTATCTATATAGTTTTATGACAATTTTAAAATTCAGAGACTGTCTCTAGTGGGCGGTCATTGTTGATGGGTGGTTCCTAGCGATAGTCTTTGGTGGGCTATCATCATTGATGGGTGGATGGTGGGGGAGCTGATAGACGACTGATGGCATTGGAAAGCTACGGTCGGCGAAGAGCGGCGATCAGCAACGGTGGCTGCAGAGGGTGAAACGTCATCAGTCAGTAGTGGGCGATCTACGTCGGGCGGGCTGTCATTGACAAGCGATTGCTAGATTCGATCATCGAAGTAGCAATAGCGTGGTCGATGGATGGTTGCCGAGAGCAGGTGCAACGGTTGTTGATGTTGGTCAGCTGCAGGTGGTTGCCGATGACAGTCGTTGTTTGATGACAGTTGTTGTTGACAATCGGTTGTCGGGAGGACGGAGATTGTCGTTGATGGACGGTCGCCGACATGCCGTCAATAGGTTGTTGCCGGAAATGGTCGCTATTGGCAGAGGGCGGTTGGGCGGTTGTCAATATCCAGAGGCGACGGTAGCCGATAGTAAGCAATAGAAAGTTACCATTGGTAATAGATAGCAGTGGCTACCCCAGATGGTCTTGGAAATTTTAGATTTTGAGAGGGTAAAAATGAATTTGAGATTAAAAATTTTACTCTTTGTTCCTATCATCCGTCCTAAATGGTGGGGTTACTTAATTTTAAAATTGATCGGCTATGTGGCCTTTTATTTTTTCAAAAAAAATTAAACAAAAAAATATTGCACGTAATTAAATACTAAGTCATTATTATCTTATAAATGTGATCCACGTAATGAAATTGTTATGCCATTATTATTTTACAAATACAATACGCACATAGTTGAATTAATAATGAAATTTATCATAAAATTCTTTGCTGTTACACGTGCAACACATGTGCAAAAAAAGATAGTAATTATGGTTTATGGTTGAAGAATTTAAAACCTAATTGACAATAAAATTGGGAGTGTTGGGATTCTAACTATCCAAAAAATTTCAATTATCGAAATTGTTTATTTTGTTTTTCTGCGAATAGAAAACAAATTTACGAACCGCTAGGGTTTAAAATCCAAGCCCTTCCACGAGATGGTGCATTATTATTTCAATATGTTATTTCTTTTAGGGTTTTTTCTTTCTATTTTTAACCCCTAAAACTTAGCTAATTCTCAATACAACCCTTAAAACTTATTATTTCTAAATACCACCCCTAAAACTCTCTATTACTCAAATAAACCCCTCTATTAAGTTAACCTGGATTATGCTTGGATTAGAGGTAACTTGTGTTAGGTTTTAATAAATATTACCCTCATTTATCCTTTCCTGAACGACGACTTCTCTGAACGATTACAATGTCGCTCCTTTCCGCTCCAAAGCTTTTCCTTCCCTTGAATCTCTAGCTTTTTCAGTGTGATGATAATGATGGTGATGCATCCCTATGAAATTATCTCAACATTGCATGCCCAAGTTGTTCAAAAGCTCTAAGGGAAACCCTAATTGATCACTAAAGATAAGGTGTTTATATAACTTGTGTTTTTTTAATTTGTTTTTAAGGGTATTTTTATTAATCTGTAGGGACCGCATCAAAGTTAATTTTAATTTTTATCGTGGTCTCATTTGTATCATGTATAGGGTTATTTTCCCCGTAATCGCTACTACGAATATGGCTTGCTCCTACGGTTGGAACCGTAGGGACAACCAACTGTTCCTACTGTATCCACCGTAGAGAAAAAACTATGATCCGTAAGGACAAAAGCCATAAGGGCAAATAAATGCCCGTTATAAATTTGCCCCTACGGTAAAACCCGTAGGGGTCATTGACCTTACAGTTTCTGTAACACCCAGTTCTTTTCTATAATTTCCGTATTTTGAAAACAAAAATTACCAAATTTTTATTAACTTAAATATTTCTAATTCTATATCCCTAACCCAAGTTATTCTTATCCAAAACCCTAATTATTTCCCCCCTCTCTCTATCTTTTCTTTTCAGCCTTGGCCTAACTCCCTTACCTAATCCAAGCCCATTTCCCTAACCCAGACCTGACCCGAACCCACTCTTCCTCCCCCTTCTTCTTCTTCTCGTTCTCTTCTCTTTTCCCTCTTTCTCCGCGACGTCCCCCTACGACCCACACTACCCCCACGACTCGCTCCTCCTTGCGACTTCGTCCTCGTCCTCACGTCTCTCCCATCCCTCACGCTACCTACGAGGCTCGCTCCCCAACGGCCACGGCGACGAAGCCACTCCCTCAACTGCCTACACGACGTGCTCTTTCCCACGACCGCGCCTACCTCCCCAGCCCAAAGACTCCAGGACCGAGCCCTCCTCTCTCCTTTCGTTCCATCTTCTCTTTACAACCCTATCAGCCCATCCTTCTGCCGTCGTCGACGACGAGCTCCACCAAACAACCCCATTGCACTTCCTCACCAACCCACCCCCGAGCTTCCTTTCCCTTCCATTCCGATCTAATCACCGAGCCCCATTCTCCATCTCCAACAGCGCCACCTCCTCTCTCCCATGCCTCCACGAGCTTCCACTTCTTTGCACCTGAGCTTCCTCTAACAACCACCTCTGTCGAGCAAGCCCCACGTCTCAACCCCAAGCACCTTCCCTTTCTCCCTCCCCTCACAACTTCGAGCCCTCACCTTCGTTGCCTCCACCACCATCGTCAAACACCACTGGCGTCCTATCTCAGACCTCCGAGCATCAAACGCAGAAATGACCTCCAACCACCATGAGTTACCGACTTCTTCTTCTCCGACCAACTTGCAGCCGCCGCCTAAGCCCTTGCCATTGCAGCCTCTAGCCAACAGCCGCCGCCGCCTCTGGCCAACAGCCGCCGCATCGATGCCTTGTGCTCTGCCGTGCCAACACCAGTGCCAAAGCTTGAGCCCAAGCCAAACCCTAGCCCGTGCTGCGCCGTGGCGTTGCCGTCAGCGTCGTCACCCTCGTCTATCGCAACCATGACCAACGAGCTCTCCTTTGCTCACTGTAGCACAGTTTCATCACTATCGCACCCTCCACAGCATCAATCGATGCCAAAATCAATGCCCGACATTTCGTCGAACACTTACGTTTGTTGCGATCCCTGCCGTTCCAGTCGCCACTGTTGTCATCCAAGCCGTGGCCTTGGTCTCTGTGGCAGTTGTCGTCCAAGCCGTGGCCTCAGTCTCTGGTCAACGGAGTCGCCGTCGCAACATTGCATACGTCCGTCGCAACACGTATCGCACTCGATCCTCGCGTCGTGCCGTGCCCGGTTCCGCAACGTTCGTTGTCGTCTCGTGTATCGAGGCGATCTCCGTGTCCGTATCGCTTCCAATTCGGCAACCCAAGGCAAGTGAACCCATTCACTTGTTTTCATGCTATAGTATGGACATTTTGTGTATAAATACAACGCTTTTACTACTAACTGAACCGAAATTGAAATTCTAGTGTAAATCACCCATTAATGTTTGCGGAACATGTAACGAATGAATTTATACATGATGACGAACAACTATTGAAAATTGGCACCAATCGGATAGTGTTTGACCACGGATTCGATACCCCCAAGTCGAGTATCGAAACAGACTAATGCGGCTCTGTTTAGGTCAATCCTCGTCTTTACGCCTTGATAGCGGTACCACTGATACTCATGTATGTTTAGTGATAGACAGCGACACATTAAACGTTTCATAGCAAAGAACGCTGTTCCCCCAATCAGAGCAAGGCTCTGCTTAAGTTTTGAAAATTCAAATTTTGAAGCAACGCTTCAGATCCCGTGCGCTGCGCGCAATTTGCTACGTGTCAGAAGTTGACTCGGCAGCACAACGCCCAAGGCAGTGCGTCCAATCAGAGCAAGGCTCTTTAAAAAACATAAGCAACGTTCAACTGCGCAAGCACAACTGCGCAAGCGCACGGCAGCGCGACACGTGTCTGCGCAGTTGCGCAAGCACAACTGCGCAAGCGCACCGCTGCGCGACACGTGTCTGCGCAGTTGCGCAAGCGCTGTTGCGCAAGCGCACCACTGCGCGACACGTGTCTGCGCAGTTGCGCAAGCTCAGTTGCGCAAGCGCCTTACTGCGCGACACGTGTCACACGCTGGTGAGTTGTGCAACAACAGAATTAAGATTTAAGGATATTTTTTCTGTTCTTGTTTAAACAAGAAGATTTCTTCTGTAAAACAGGGGCCTTTGGATCAAAGATCCAACGGTGGGGAAAATTCCCCAAATCACTCAGAAAAGATCTTTTTAACAAATTTAACTGATCTTTGAGCACTATAAAAGAAAACCCCAGACCCCATTTCAAAGGGATAGACAATTGGATAAAAAAAAGAGAAGAGAAGAGAACTCTTGAGAATTTCTGGAGAACACAAAGAAGAAGGTAAAAACCTTTGAAATAAGAGAAAATTCTCTTAGGAATAGATCATTGATCTAAAAGACAAGATCAGTGATCTTCAATAAATAAATAAATAAATAAAAATAATAAAACAATAGTGCCTTGCACTTGCTAGGGAACCTCTGGTTCTCTGAGATAGAAAAAGAAAAGAAAAGATTTTCTTTTCTTTCTTTTCTTTAATCTAAATTTAGATCATTAAAAAGTGCTCTGCACTCATTTTCTTGAATCTAAAAGATTCTTGGTGCTTTGCACTATTTGAAGGGCCAGGCTCAAATCAAAAGACCTAGCATGCCAAAATAAATTGCAAAGCAATAAAAGGGCTGAGCCCAAATAAAATTGATGCTCTGCATCATTCATAAAGAACAGAGCCCAAAACAAATTGATGCCCTGCATCTTTTCTGGGCAAAGTCCAAATAAAAATAAAAGGAAATGCAAAAGCAATGTTGGACATTTTCTTCACTGGACTTAGCCCAATCGTGGCCATAAGTCCTTAAATTAAATTGGCTGAGCAAATGGCTCTTCTAAATCAATCTACATCCGGTTCGAGGGTACATCTCCAAACTCGTTTGACATCCATCGTTGTAATTCCTCAACGACGTCAAAGAGGTGACGGGTCCCAATGGCCACACACCCAATAATGGACCGAAACGTCCCTAAACTAACATTGGACCGAAACGTCCCTAAACTAATAATGGACCGAAATGTCCCTAAACTAATATCGGACCGAAACGTCCCTAAACTAATAATGGACCGAAACGTCCATAAACTAATATCAGACCGAAACGTCCCTAAACTAATATCGGACCGAAACGTCCCTAAACTAACATCGGACCACCACGTCCCTAAACTGGCACAATAGAGCCCAAATGCTTTTTTGTCGGATCTAAACGGTCCCGTTAAGTTGATCTTAGTCTCAAACTGGACTAACGTATCCTTAACAAACGTTTAAGTTGATCTTAGCCCCAAACATGGCTAACGTATCCTTAAATATTCACATGGATTATAAAACTCCCAATTAACTCTGGTTCGAGGGTACATCTCCGAGCTCCTTTGATACATGTCGTTGTAATCCTTCAACGACGTCAAAGAGGTGACGAGTCCCGATGGCCATACATTAAATTAATCACTACGTTGAGTTGATCTTAGTCTAAAACAGGACTAACGTATCCTTGACAAACGTTTAGGTTGATCTTAGCCGCAACGCGACTAATGCATCCTTAAACTAAAAACACCAAACCCAAATCTAAGTAAATACGGATTTGGACTAATCCACGTCCTACGGACGACGGCATTACTCAGTCTCCGTATACAATCCACGGGCAACCACAAACAAAACAAACACACACGACACGAAGTGAAATTCTGGAGAAGGAGAAAGTTGTTACCGCGATGCGGTAGCGTAATTAACTGCAGGGGCTTGCGCCTGCAGGGAAGAGCGTCCCCACAATCAAAAACCCCTCACCTTGAGGGGGAATCTGACGAAGTCTGCTACATCGGCCGCATCCGTCTAAACCTCCGATACACGGTGCCATAAATCAACTTGGCATCTTCGGAGAGATAAACGGATAAAACCAAATAGCATCTGCCCCGAACCTTAGGCACGGACACGAAGTCCAGGCCACCGTTCGGAGGGGAACAGATTCTGGCACGCCCGGTGGGACCTCTTCCTCTTTCCACTCCACACTTCGTGTGTCGTCTTCGCGAACCAATCGCGGTTCATTAAGTGGTTGTCTTCGGATTTCAAGTTACTAAGATTTGGTCTTTTACCTGGCGCAGAATTCAAGATTCAATGGCCTCTAGCTGTACCAACTGCTCGAAATGCCGCTGCAACGGACGCTCCACCTCACCAGGAGGTGTAGCATATGGGCCCCAAGCGGCTTCCTTCCTTACTCTGCCGGTAGATCAGGTAACCCAAGCCACCACCGGCTTGTTCTTCGGGACTATGATCCCACCTGCAAGCTTTTCTGCACCAATACCTGCGCCGGAAGTAGGTAAAAAGTCGGTCTTCAACCGGCTCACTGTTTCGACAACCTCTGTCGATAGGTCGCCCGCTACTAAACCGACAGCCTCCGTTTTCACCAGGCTAGGTCAGAACTATAAAGTGGTCGTCCCAAAGAGGGCAACGGCCGCTGCTTCGGAAGTCATTAAAGCGGCCTCTCCCATCAGAGGGTCGGTCTTCACAAGATTGACGGTTCCCACTCCTCCCCCAGCTGGTCAAAAGGCATCAGTCTTCGACAGGCTGACATCGGCAGTTACCCCACACTCAAACAAGGGGCAACAAGAAACCATCTCGATTTCCGAGCCAGTCCCAACGGCTCGTCGTGCGCGACGTCGCCATTGGCGACGAGTGAGGAAAGCAGGGGGCAACTCCCCCTCAGGGATAACTCCACCCGCTCCAATGGTGGAAGTCAATGCTGCTGTTTCGACTGGGAACAGCTTTGAACTACTGAGGAGAGTGCGTAAGAACTCTCCAACCGCTACCTTGAAAAGATCTCCTCCACCTGCGGAGAGAGTTCCAGAAACAAAACAAGAACAGCCCCCTCAACGGCTATCGTCAAAGATATACAAGGTTTGGCGGAGGGTTCAAGACTCTGTGATTGACCCAGATCACTTTCATCGCCAGAAAAAGGCAAAGGTGGAGAAGGACAAAACCCGCCCCGTTAAACAGCAGGGGGCAACAATTGCTAGCAGGCCCATTTTAACAGCTCCTTCAACCTCGATGGCCCACAAAAGAAGGAGGCCAGAGAAAGCTCCCGCGTCAGCGGCAAAGTTTAAAGGCGGTGAACCTAAACCTCCAAAGTCAGGAGGCATAATAGTTCATACGATTTATATGGCTTCTGGAAAGGAAGAAAGCCGCACTTCTACGGGTCACCGACCGCTCACCCGATCAGTGACCAGGGCTTAGGAGCAGCAACAAAAGCTCCAGGAGATGATGACCACAATGGCTGCACTCACTGGGCCGAAAGAGAACCCTGAGGCGTCCTTAGATGAGCGCCAGGAGGAAGAGACCGACGCCGAGTTCCTCCGCCGAGTACTGGAAAAGAGAGACAAAGAGGCTGCTGAACAAGCAGCCAATATACAGCGTATGGGCCTCCTCTTCCAGGACATGATAGGGATGATGATACAACAAGATCCCCCGACTGAAGAACCCCCGATTGTCCTTGGAGATGATAGGGGAGAGACATCAAACCCTCAGCCCGTTCTATCACTAAAGAGGATACAATCTCTAAGACTGATCTGGACGAATATATAGCCCAGCAAATAAGGGTTCATCACGCGGCCGAAGCAGCCGGCCACGTCGTAAAAACGGGGCGACCGTATCCAGGCTGGTATGACCAAATCAAGTACCCGCCGGGTTACACGATTCTCAAGTTTCATGTTTACAAAGGGACCGGCAATCCCCATCAACATGTTGCCCAGTTCAGGGCGCTTTGCGGTAATACCGGCGGCGACGACAAGTTGTTGCTTCGCCAGTTTGTTGGAAGCTTATCAGACACGGCGTTTGAATGGTATTCTGAGCTTCCCAACGACTCTATTAAAACCTTTGCGGAGATGGAGCTGCTCTTCACCCAACGTTTTGCAAGTGCCAGTGAGCGTACCCCGATGACGGCACTGATCAATGCCAGGGTAAAACCCGGCGAGACATGGGTTCAGTACGCTATACGGTGGTGAAATCTATAGTCGAAGTGCGAACAGCGCATAGAAGAAGCTCCAGCGGTGGGAATGTTTGTTGGAACGCTTGATCCACAGGCAACCATCTCGCAGTTCATGATGTTCTTCAAGCCGACTACCTTCCAGGCTTTGATCGACAAACTAGCGCAGATGGATCAGATGGGCCATAAACCCCCTCTCCCGAAGCCGGACTCCCGAAACGACAAAGGAAAGGGAAAAGCGATCATTGTCGCTAATGCCCAACAACAACCGAGCGACTCGAAGCCAGTTGCTCGTCCAAACAATACGCGCCCATACGTACCCCTTGAGGACAGGATGGGACGTCCTTACTCCTTCCCCCGCGATAAAACAAGGAGGCTATTCGAGCTGGCGTTGCACAACAGACTCATAAGTTTGCCAGATCCAAAACGTCCGTTGCAACCGAACGACGTCAACGAGCCCAACTACTGCCCTTACCATCGAGTGCTAGGCCATCCCATCGAGGATTGCTACGTTTTCAAGAATTGGTTTGAGAATCAGTACCATCAGGGCAAATTTGCGCTATCTGACAAATGAAAGGTGAATCCCCCGCAGCCCCACACCTCTAAAGGGACGAACACGCCGGGGGCAACATGCTCCGTCATTGAGGAAGCCCCTTGGGAGGTCGTATTGTCAGCCAAGACAAAGAGGATGCTAAACAATCTTCAGACCTGTCCAGCGGTCAAGTGGAAGAACCCCTTGGAACCGCAGGTTATTGAGGGGATGTTGAAGCCACGACTGACTCCGAAGACTGATGGTGGTGGTTCAAGCATTCATAGCCAGCCGTCAAAATCTTCGAAAAAGAAGAAGAAGAAATCTAAGAAGCCCGTGAAGCCTGGCGACAAGCGCACGGACCTACAAAAGAAGATCGACGCGCTGGATGAATATAACCAAAAGGCGCGGACTCCCATTACGCTCCAAGATTTCCTTGATCACGTCTTTCAAAAGGAAGATGAGGGAGAAAGTTCATCGGACGAATCCGAGGAGTATGTGGCGAGCTGTCATATGATCTCTCATTCGGTCACGAATGATGAAGAGACCTCTAGCACGGAAACGCTGGGGGCAAATGCCGAATCAAGAGCTCCAGGGTTATCAGTTGAGATGATTGGCGCGTTTCTTAATGAAGCTCGATTGAAAAGTAAAGCTGATCGAGAACGCGAGACGGCTATATTCGAAAGGGCCAAGCGCCAGCGACTTGATGAAAGAGCTGAGACGATCCCGCTGGAGCAAAATGCCTCCACCGCTGACAAAAGCCAATTCAAGATAAAAAAGAGGTTTGCTAAGGCCATATCGATGGGCATGAAGCTACCATCCTCTGAAAGAAAAATGACGGGTGTGGTGGAAATGCACCCCTCTTATTGCTTATATCATCAGAAGATCTCGCATCCCACTCAAGAGTGCAAGGCTTTCGATAGATAGTGGCAAGGATACGTCGCTAATCGACAACGCTTTAAACGGGAAAAACGTAAAATTCGCCGAGAGCAAAGCAATACGACTGAAGAACTTGAAAGAACTGCCGGCAATTGTCACATGGTTAACACTGCCGGGTCACAAGTGCCTACATTTGGGAGCGACTCTGATGAGGAACTAGAACTTGGCCCCCTCTTCAAAGAATCCACTTCGGGAAAAGAAGAAGAACCGAAGGCCTGCGAGAATATACAGCTGCGCAATCGAACATTACCCGAAAAGAACCTCGGACCCTTGAACAGAAAAGACAAAGGGAAAGAGAAGGTCTCTGAAGATATCTCCTTGGATGACCGAGTCGCGGAAGAGTTAACCGCCAAGAATCCCCCAAAGAGGAATAGAGTAGATTACAATGTCTTAGCGCATCTGAGGAAGCTACCCTCACAACTCAGCATTCTCGATGCCCTATTACTATCAAAAGAGGCGAGGGATTCTTTAATTAAGGCCCTACAAGAGCCAGACCAGTTCCAAGCCTTCCTAGCCGAAGAAAAGATGAAAGACGAATTAGAGGAAGTGCACACAGCCGACGTTGCTTTTGGTGATGAAGACCTTCTCCTCGGGACGTGTGAACACAATCGCCCCCTTTATGTCTCAGGATACTGCCATGACATAAAGATAGGCAAAATCTTGGTCGATAACGGATCGTCTGTCAATTTACTCAATGTGCGAGTGTTAAAGGAGATTTGCATGAGTGTCCAACACCTCGCCCGAGACAAAATCACTATCTCCGGATTCGACTCTCAATCATCAAAAACACTTGGATCTGTGATATTGACGCTACGCTTCGGGTTGCTTGTCACAGACATCAAATTCCATGTTATAGACGCCAAGACGTGCTACAATGCTCTGCTCGGCCGACCATGGCTACACGAGTACAATATCATCCCTTCTACACAGCATCAGTGCATGAAGTATTCTAGGGATGGCCTTGAGTACACTGTGGCGGGAGAGTTGAATCCGTTTTCCGTAAACGAAGTTCGCAAGTATGAAGATGCCAAGTACTTCTTACCGAATTTCGAAGACACGGAAAGGTGTCACAAACCGGAGAACAAAACTAACGCCACCATCCCTGTCTTCGGCAGTGACACCGAGGAGGAGGAGGATATAATTTACTCAGGTCCATCCCAGTCCACCAGGCCAGGACCATACGTTCCTTCATTAATCTTCGGCAGTGATTCAGAGGATGAAGTTCACGCTGTATTCCCTGCTCGGCTGTCAATACGAGCTTCTGCTGATGAAGAGCGGAGTCTGCAGATAACCATGGTGCCGCTTGAACATTACAAAGAACTGGATACACTCAACGCCAACAGCGTAGAAGAATTGCACACATTCTATATTCCTCCCGGACGAAAAGGCGAGAAGGCAATCCTATTCTACCGTTCTGAAGAAAACAAGGTGGAAAAAGAAATTTGGCATGGCGCGGATCCCACGCTCGACAGGCTTCAGCCCATCCGTCTTCCCAGATATTATACCAAAGGTTTGAGGAAACTGCTGAAACGCCAGGGAATACCTTTCGAACAAACCGTTAGAAAGGCCAAATTCTATGACAAAGTATGGAACGTTCCCGGGACTCAATGCAAATTGCCTAACGGGAGAATAGAAACAAAAGGGCTCGGGTACATCCGGTCAAAGAAAAGGGAGCCAGTAGACAGCTGTTATGTCATGTATGACTTCGATGAAGAAGCGGACGCTCAATGGGAGGACGCTAATCCTGAACCAGCAAAAGTTCCTGATACAAAACCACCCAGTCCATCATTTGAAGACCAGGTGAGTAAACTTATAAGGGATGCGAGTCAAAAAGCCCGAGATGATCACAATCGTGAAATGGCAATCTATGAGAAAGCCAAGACACAGCGCCTCCTTCAACAGGCAGTAAAGAATGAAGATGCTACCCCGTACCAACCTGATACAAAAAGGGCTCGACGCGGAGGCAAAAACAAGTCGAAAGGCAAGAAAGGCGCTCAACAACCACAAAGCAGAGCTAAGAAGCCACGCATCCGAGGGTCGAGCATTATTGACCTAGCCCTCATGAAGAAAATGGGTCGAGCATACTCGTTTCCTCGGAGCAAAACAAGGAAAATACTTGATCTTGCTCTAAAACATCAAATGCTTACACTGCCAGAGTCTAAACACCCTGAGCAAGCAGGCGAAGTCTCCAACCCAAATTATTGCTCTTACCATCGAGTAGTAGGGCATCCGCTTGAAGATTGTTTCACCTTTAAGAATTGGGTTGAGGACCAATATTAGCTTGGCAAATTCGCATTGTCTGACAACTGGAGGGTAGCGCCGCCGCAAAAGCACGAACCCGAAAACACCAGGATAGAACCAACTTCGCATTGGGATTGGCAGAAAATTCGCACTTGCCACGTGATAACAATATTAAAAGAAGAGTCCGAGGACATGAACAGCCTTCCTCGGTGCTTTGAAAACAGCAGCGATGAGGTAATCTCAGAATTTCCCCCAGCTCCAAAAGAACTAGAGGATGGAATACATACTACTGCAGATAACCTCAGGAAAATCGAGTTGGGGACGGTAAATGATCCACGACCGACATTCGTCAGCGAGCTGCTGTCTGAAGAGAAGGTGGCTGCGTTAAAAGACGTCCTTGTGCAGCATAAAGATTGCTTCGCATGGAACTATTCCCAGATGCCAGGACTAGATCCAGAAGTCGCTGTACATAGACTAGCAATATCCCCAAACGTCAAGCCAGTCAAACAGGCGCCGAGAAGAATGCGGCTTGAGCTCGAAATGAGCATCAACGCGGAAGTCAAAAAGCTGATAGACTCCGGCTTTATCCAAGAGGTTCAATACCATGAATGGATCGCCAACATCGTCCCAGTGATGAAGAAAAATGGGACAGTGCGCATATGCGTAGACTTCCGGGATCTTAATAAAGCTTGCCCGAAGGATGATTTCCCAGTGCCAGTCACTGAACTGATGATAGACAATACATCCACTCATGAAGTTTTCTCCTTCATGGACGGCTCATCGGGGTATAACCAGATAAAAATGCATCCAGAAGACCAGAAGCACACAGCCTTCAGGACTCCTCTTGGTATATTTTGTTATAAAGTGATGCCCTTCGGTTTGAAGAACGCCGGTGCTACTTATCAGAGGGCTATGACAAAGATCTTCGACGACCTTATACACGAAATCGTTGAATGCTATATCGACGATCTCGTGGTTAAAAGCAAATCATACGAGGAACATCTCGAGCATCTGAAAACTGTATTTCAACGCCTTCGGCAATACAACTTGAAGATGAATCCTCTTAAATGTGCGTTCGGGGTTTCCTCGGGCAAATTCCTGGGATTCGTTGTTCGACACCGAGGTATTGAAATAGATCCGTCAAAGATTAAAGCGATCATGGAAATGCCTCAGCCGAGGACTCTCAAACAGCTGCGGTCTCTCCAAGGGAAACTCGCATACATACGGCGATTTATAGCCAACCTTTCAGGAAAGTGCCGTCCTTATAGTCACCTGATGAAGAAGGGAACCCCATTCGTTTGGGATCAAAAATGCCAAGGCGCACTGGATGAGATCAAGCAATACCTGCAGAACCCGCCGGTGTTGGCTGCTCCGGTTAAGGGGAAGCCTCTCATTCTTTATACAACCGCCCTCGAAGGTTCCTTAGGCGCATTATGGGCACAAGAGAACGATCAAGGGAAAGAAAGAGCACTCTACTACTTAAGTCGAGTTCTGCCGGGGGCCGAAAGCAACTACTCTCCCATTGAAAAACACTGCCTGGCGTTGATCTTCGCAATAACAAAGCTTAGACATTACGCATTAGCGCATGAAGTCCATCTCATTTCAAAGGTGGACCCTCTCAAATATCTAATGTCAAAGGCCATATTGACAGGACGACTCGCTAAATGGGCCCTACTCTTAATGGAGTTCTCGATAGCATATCGACCACTCAAAGCAGTAAAAGGCCAGGCCATCGCCGACTTCCTTGCTGAGCACCCGATACCAGCCGACTCTCCTTTAAACTGCGATCTTCCGGACGAACATGCGTTTGATGCGATCGATGGTGATAATACCCGATGGGAGCTTTATTTTGACGGAGCATCTTTCGTGAAGAAGCGCAAACAAAGTACCCCTATAATCAAATCGGGGGTAGGACTCATCTTTATAACTCCACAAGGAGGGATAATACGCTACGCGTTCTCCCTGACGGAACCGAGGACAAACAACGAAGCCGAATACGAAGCTCTGATAGCAGGCCTCGAGATCGCCATTGACATGGGAATTGAAAACCTCCTCATATACGGAGATTCGCAACTGGTCGTTAGTCAAGTAAACGGCGATTACCAAACATGCAAACCGGAGTTAGTAAAATATGGTGAAAAGGTGCAACAACTGCTAACCCAAATTCCCTCTTATACTTTGGAGAGCATACCACGCGCGGATAACAGCAAAGCGGACGCGTTGGCCAAACTCGCTAAAGAAATGGCTGACGAGAACCTCGATGACGTTAGAATCATGGTACAAAGTCGTCAGGTGCTCGCCCCCGCAGAAATACCTTCAGAATCACCCGAAGAGAAGGGAGTGACCGAACAAGCAACCTTCCAAATAAAAGAACATGAGAAAGTTGAGGATTGGAGGGAAGTCTTTATAGACTACTTCAAGTCCCACCAAATGCCCGAAGATGCGTCCGCAAGACATCAACTCATAAAACGAGCTCTGTCCTTCGCCTTCGTCAATGATACTCTCTACAAGAGGTCATTCGATTCTCTGTGGCTGAGATGCTTAGGACCGAACGAATCGGAAAGAGTCGTTCAGGAAATTCATGACGGAATCTGCGGTTCTCACCAAGCAGGTCCAAAGATGAAGTTGAAGATCAAACGGATGGGCTATTACTGGCCCACGATGATTCAAGACTGCATCGAATATGCGAAGCAATGTCACTCATGCCAGATTCATGGGGACTTCATCCACCAGCACCCAAATCCGTTGCATCCAACGGTAGCTAGCTGGCCATTCGAAATGTGGGGGACTGATATAGTCGGCCCCATCAAGCCAGCATCGTCTAAAGGACATCGTTTCATCCTAGCGACGACTGACTACTTCTCTAAGTGGGCAGAAGCAGTACCATTGAGAGAAGTGAAGACGGAGAATATCCTCCATTTCTTCAAAACGCACGTCATATATCGGTTTGGAACTCCGAGGCGAATCATCTCCGATAACGGGCCAGCTTACCGAAGTCATAAAATCAGCCGCTTCGCACAGCAGCATAACATAGACTGGAGATATTCCTCAGTCTATAATCCACGAGCTAACGGTCTCGCCGAGGCCTTCAACAAGACCTTGACGAAAATTATAAAGAAAACAGTGTCCCGAAATAAGAAAGACTGGCATGAGAGACTGCAAGAAGCTCTTTGGGCGTATCGAACTACGTTCAAGACAGCCACAAACACAACGCCATACGCGTTGGTGTTCGGTACGGAAGCAGTACTCCCTCTCGAGATAGAGTTACCCTCTCTACGAGTGGCAGTTCATCACGAGCTAACGGACGAAGAAAACGCCCACCTCCGGCTTGAGGAGCTTGACGCCCTTGATGAAACTAGGCTCATAGCGCAACAAAATCTGGAAGCTTATAAAGAAAAGATGATGCGCTCATACGAAAAGTTGACCCGACCGAGGACATTCCACCAAGGCGAACTCGTGCTAGTGGTCAAAAGGCCTATGATCCCCAATCGCGCCAAGCGAGGAAAATTCGAGCCGAACTATGAAGGCCTGTACATCATAGATAAAGTTTACCAGGGTGGGGCCTATCTACTCATGGACATGCATGGTGAAAGGCCTTTCAGACCAATAAACGGTCGCTTCCTAAAGAATTACTACGCTTAATGAGCCACAGCCTAGGTCAACGATAGACGACGACGACTATGTCCGCTCGCTATCTTCCTAAGCTCAAACTGTATAAGCAGTAGCCAGCTTCTCAACAGCGGACCGAAATGTCCCTAAACTAACAGCGGACCGAAATGTCCTAAAACTAATAGCAGACAAAAACGTCTTTAAGCTACTACCGCAGCATCCTTAGGCTGACAAGATAAAAAAAATATATATATAAAATAAAAATAAAATATGAAAATAAAATAAAATAAAAACGGTATGTCCATAAGTAAAAAGGGGCACGGATGAAAACCCGAAAGGGCTCCGTGAGTAAAAACAGCAGGGCTACCGGCGAGTGTTCGTGAAAACCCGAAAGGGCGCGACCTCGTAAAAAAAAAAAAAGAAAAAAAAGAAGAAATAAAAAGAATAAAAAAAAAAGAAGACGGTATGTCCATGAGCAAAAAGGGGCACGGATGAAAACCCGAAAGGGCTCCGTGAGTAAAAACAGCAGGACTACCGTCGAGTGTTTGTGAAAACCCGAAAGGGCGCAACCTCGTTAAAAGACACTTATAGGGTCCTCTCGACCTTATAAGGAGAAACCATCCGCGTGAGATCCTTACGACTCACAAAGGAGCAACACACTTAGGAATCCCCACGATTCCTAAGGAGAAAATACACTTGCGAGATCCTCACGACTCGTAAGGAGAACGCTCTTATGGGACCCTCACGGCTCATAGGATTTGAAAGTCTTAAGTTACAGAGACCTAAACCTGTGCTTAAGCAATCCCCACAATTTCCGATATTGCCCTACAAGTGGCTCAATACTGACCCTTGTATACAATCCACGGGCGCGAATAAACATTTCCCTAACCAAGGTCCATCCGTGACTGGGGATATGTTCGCATAACCCTTGTAAATCCTCTCGATTTGCAAAGAGAAAACCCTCTTGTAGGATCCTTACGACTTACAGAGGAACAAAACACTTAGGAACCCTCACGATTCCTAGGGAGAAAATACGCCTATAAGATCCTCACGACTTGTAGGGAAAAATACCTTTATGAGACCCTTACGGCTCATGAAGTCAAAGCCTTAGTCGACAGGACCCTAACCCTGGTCGCTAAGCCACCTTCGTTCGACAGCGACAGAGGCAGATGATGATTCGCTCCTGGCAATATCCCAGTTGTAGCGATGCTGATGCCGAAATCGGTGTCCAATTTCAGGTTTACGGCGAAAAGCCAGTAGGCCGCGTATGCATACGAAATAGCCGAAATGATGGGGCAACTTGCAATAAAAAGCAGCAAGTAAAATGTATGCATGCGAAATAGCCGAAATGATTGGGCAACTCGCAATAAAAAGCAGTGAGTAAAAATAAAATAAAAAGCCGAAATGATTGGGCACCGCGAAAAATAGCCGAAATGATTGGGCGATCGCGACCTTCGCGATATAAAAGCTGAAATGATAGAGCATCGCGGAAATAAAACAAAAAAATAATGATGATAAAACTTTGGCCCTACAGTTAAGATCACATCGATCCCTGTATACAATCCAAGGGCGTAAACAAAGAGGGAGCCATACTCTCCCAACAAACTCCTCGACTCACGGACACAAACACTCCTTGACGAGAGCTTCCTGATCCGCGTCGACCCGCAGAGCCACCAGTGCTTCCGTAGGAATCCTCGACTCGTTTCAAACCCCAAGGAAACAAATAATCCTTGGCGCTCGGGAAACAAATAATCCCTAGCAAATCCCTCGACTCACGGATACAAACACTCCTTGACGAGAGCTTCCTGATCCGCGTCGACCCGCAGAGCTACCAGAGCCCCCGTGGGAACCCTCGACTCGTTTCAAACCCTAAGGAAACAAATAATCCTTGGCGCTCGGGAAACAAATAATCCCTAGCAAATCCCTCGACTCACGGATACAAACACTCCTTGACGAGAGACTCCTGATCCGCGTCGACCTGCAGAGCCACCAGCGCCTCCGCGGGAATCCTCGACTCGTTTCAAACCCCAAGGAAACAAATAATCCTTGGCGCTCGGGAAACAAATAATCCCTAGCAAATCCCTCGACTCACGGATACAAACACTCCTTGACGAGAGACTCCTGATCCGCGTCGACCTGCAGAGCCACCAGCGCCTCCGTGGGAATCCTCGACTCGTTTCAAACCCCAAGGAAACAAATAATCCTTGGCGCTCGGGAAACAAATAATCCCTAGCAAATCCCTCGACTCACGGATACAAACACTCCTTGACGAGAGACTCCTGATCCGCGTCGACCTGCAGAGTCACCAGCGCCTCCGTGGGAATCCTCGACTCGTTTCAAACCCCAAGGAAACAAATAATCCTTGGTGCTCGGGAAACAAATAATCCCTAGCAAACTCCTCGACTCACGGATACAAACACTCCGTGATGAGAGCCTCCTAACTCATGTCAACTCGCAGGGCCATCACTCTCTCCGCGAGCAAATTCCCGATTCGTCCCAATTTGTAAGAAGAAGTCTCAGACAGCAAGGATTGAAAAACTTGCTTCTTGAGCAATGGGGCCCTGCAAGTCAATCCAAAATGGTCTCTTGCATACTATTCACGGGTCTCACTCTCCGAAGTCGAATTCCGACAAGGAGGGAAACAACCACTTACGAATCCTCTCAACTCGTAAGAGGGAAAATTCTCTTATAGGATCCCTACGACTTATAAGAGAAAACCACACTTAGGAATCCTCACGATTCCTAAGGAGAAAATCCACCTATGAGATCCTCTCGATCCGTAGGAAGAAAAGCCTCTATGAGACCCTCACGGCTCATAGAATTGAAAAGTCTTAGGCGGTAAACCTGAACTTGCGGCCTAAGCCATCGATATTTCCTGAGGAAGTCGGAATACTCGTTTTAGACATCCATCAACCATGAATATTAAGACAGCCTACTGACATTAAAAGAAAGAAGATGACAGAAAGAATATCCGTTCTACGTTTGATCTGGCATGCGTGACGCATTCATTTATGCATGGACAGAAGACTCAAGACGAGAAATAAGACAAGCTGAAATAGAAAAAGGGAGGGTTTTCATTCATACCACCAAAAGTTTTTACAAGCATAAGAATAATGCATAAGAAACATTGTTCAAAATATTACAACGGTATAACCTCGGATCCGGGGCACGGATTGAGGAAATCAAAAGTAAGGCCATCCAGAGTTTTTCTGGCCTTTCTAATTATTCTTATGCGCAGTCTTTCGCGCTCCTCGGTGTCGATATCATCGGCAAGCCCTTCCGGCCTTTGATAAGCAGCAATGATCGTCGTCTGCTGAAACACTTGATGCAGGATGTCAACGAGGTCGTTCCGTCGCTTCTTTGAGATCAGCCCTGTCAGGTGCACTGAATGCACCTTGTCCTCGGCATCATCCAGCGCATTGAGTGGTAGGGCCTCGTGAAGACCCGGAAGTGCCCTCCATATTGCTCCCAGCACGACTTTCAAAAGAGCCGAACGCCGAGGCAACAGCCAACCACCGCTTGCGTTCAGACGACCCATAACTTCTGCACATTCGGCATCTGTAAACTCCTGGTTTTGTTGACGACCCTGAGCGCGGATATCATCGTAGGTAATGAACTCGTGAAGACTGTATAGATGCACCGCCGCCATTATGCCTGGAGAAAATATTACAGGAAGATCAACGATGGAAAAGCAATAATATACATGGATGACTAAATTCCTAGAGAGCAAAACTGTGTTCAAAGATGAAACCCACTAGACGAGAGCTTTACTATTTAAGATTGATCTAAGAATCGATTTTACCTGAAGTTCTTCTAAAAAACTTTAAAAAAAAAAAAAAGGAGCAAGGCACCGGAGTTCTTAAAGGCAAGAACAAAGCTCTGAAGTCTTAAAAAATGGAAATCTGGAAGATGATAAGTATCTGGAAGGGGACCAAAGGTCCTATTTATAGGCCTCAAATGCCTCTTCGACTCCCAAGAGTCGTCACGGCAGTTTACCCTAATTGGAGCGAATGTCCGTTCGAATTCCGAGACAGGAGATGAAACAACGCTTCATCCTTCCCCGATTAGAGCAAAGCTCTGTCTTGAAGAAGCGACGCTTCAGCACGGAAGCGCTAGCGCAGTTGCGTTGCGCTGCGCGCTACACGCCACGTGTCCAGCGCAAACGCATCAGCGCAACACCCCAAAGCAGCGCACCCAGCCAAAGCAAAGCTCTGTTTCAAGCAAAACCAAGGGAAGCAGCGCTTCAGCGGCGTATGCGTCGTGCGTTGCATGACACGTGTCGGCGTAGATGTGCTAGCGCAGTTGCGCTGCACTGTCTGCTGTGCGACACGCGTCATATCCTGGAGCATTCGCGCTAAACAAAAAGGTTCCTAGAGCATTCGCGCTAAACAAAAAGGTTCTGAAGAAATCTTTTCGGTTATTATCTTCTGTAAAACAGAAGCCCCCTAGATCAAAGATCCGATGGTGGGGGAAATCCCGCCAAATCTTTCAGAAAAGGGATTTCTTCAACAAATTGAACTTGCTTCTTAATCTGCAAGATGAAGTCTCAGACAGCAAGGACTAAAGAGCTTGCTTCTTAAGCAATGGGGCCCTGCAAGTCAAATCAAAATGGTCTCTTGCATACTATTCACGGGTCTCACTCTCCGAAGTCGATTTTCGACAAGGAGGGAAACAACCGTCTACGAATCCTCTCGACTCGTAAGAGGGAAAAATTCTCTTGCAAGATCCTTACGACTTGTAAGAGAAAACCACACTTAGGAATCCTCATGATTCCTAAGGAGAAAAAAAAAACCACCTGCGAGATCCTCTCGATCCGTAGGGAGAAAAGTCTCTATGAGACCCTCACGGCTCATAGAGTTGAAAAGTCTTAGGCGGCAGATCTGAACCTGCGGTCTAAGCCATCATTATCTCTGGGAGGAATGAAGTTATCTGCCAATGAGGTTCATTAAAGATGTCATGCTGAAAAGAAAGGAAAAGGCGAAGAAATGACACAAGACATTACAAAATGTGCATCTTTTATTCAGAAATATTGATCGAGTACAGGATACATTGTGCTAAAGAATAAAAAAATATATACATATACTTTACAAAGACAAATGATACAAGGAGAATTATTGGGAAGGCAGCGTCTTGCATAGGTGTAGCAATTGCTCGCATATGTCCTTCCATGCCTTCTCTTGGTCAGCTACCATCGCCAGCTCTGCCTCCACTTGGGCTCGTTGCTGCAAGACCGACGCAAGCTGCTCCCTGACGACCTGATAGGCAGCTTCCCGACTTGGGATATTGCGCTCAGCTACGTCAAGCTTCCGCTTCAAGTTTAGCCCATGGGAGATGCGCTCCAAGAGACCCTCAAAGATAGTCTTCACTTGGGCAGCATTTGCCTCAATCGCGGCGCGCAGATGGGCCGTTTCGTTCGAGGTCTTTTGGCATTCCCTTAGTCTTAAAGCTGCTTCTTGCTCCAAGTGGCGGGAGTGCGAAGTGCTTTGCTCGAGCCAAGTTGTGCGTTGGGTGCTCAGAGCTAAAACTTCGGGAGAAGGGCGCGTCGACTCCAGCCGATTTAGACAGGCCTCGATCCCCCTGCAGTGGTTAACCCAAGATTCGACGACGCCTTCGTTATGAAAATTTACGAGCGCCGCCAACATCGGGTTAACCTCCGCAGCAAAATCTACGGCAGAAGGGAGAGCGTCCATATTGAGCTCTTCAATGTACCCGCTCAGCATGCCCAAACTCATCGCAGCACCCTTAGAAGATGGATGTCTCAAGAAAGGGCCTGCCGGTGAAAGGACGCGGGCCTCAAAGGGGACCGGAGCCGGAACAATAGCTGCAAAACAAAACATGGTTAAACGATGGTTCAGAAAATGTTGAAGGGTTACCAAAAAATGAAATTTATTATACCGGTGGAAACAGGTGGCAAGGCCGGAAGGGCTGGTGGCGCAGCCAATCTTTCTGCTCCCCCTTCGATTTGCAACGCTGCAGTCAGAACAAGAGAGAGTTGGAAATAATTCTACCGCTAAAAAGACAAAGCTACCAATCGGGAACAGTACTCACCAGCGCCACCAGACGGGGAGGCGAATTCAGATGGGAAAGAGAAGTGTGGGAGCAACACTTGATAGAGATGATCAAAAAGCACCCCTGAAAGATACAACAGTGTGACTTCAGTACATAAACTGTATATCTGAAATATAGGATTAATAAGTTATAAACCCATACCTTCCAACATCTTCGAAGGAGTAAGAGAGGGTTGAGAGGTGACCACCGCCAAGGCTGTCGTTGAAGGCGCTCCTTCAAGCAGTGGGGCATCAGCACTAGCTGCACCTGCATTACGAAAAACTGAACTTGTCAGAAAAGATTGTAAAGTTAAGAAAGGCAGTCACTTGGAGTTTACCTGAGGAGCTCCCGGCTGAAACGGAGGCGACTCCCTCCTCTACCGACATGAGACCACCGCCCGTGGCCTCGTCACCCGACTCGATGGGGACCGTCGTCGTGCTAGCAAGACCTGGGGACAGCGGAGGGCCATAGACGGGAAGGGCTATGATTGGAGTATTACCAGATTCCAGAGAGGGAGCGGTTGGCTCGTCCTCGGGAATCATGGCCACCTCACCCACTACCCTCTCAGGTTCAGTAGCTGTGGTTGTACCGTCTATCGTCACCAAGGGACCGCCGACCTCGAGCGCCTCAGCCGCCACCACCCTAGACTCAGTTATAATGATCATATCATCTGCCACCGCTTCAGGTTCGGCATCAATGACCTTCTCGGCGGCGGATCCTTCAACTTCTGTTTCAGGCACCGTGGCCCCGACGACGGTGCCTACCGTCGGTTCAGGTTCGGCAGGCGCCGCTTCCGCCGTTTCCTGGGGTCCGACGGTCTCCGCCTCCCCCTCAGTTGGACTTGGTCCTGCAAGATGGAATGCATATGAGCCAATGGCTTTATAATAATTCTTACAACAAGGTTCTGAAAGAGATGCTACCTGAAGGGGATTTATTGTTTGCACTTCGGGCCGCGCGCGCCACTTGCCTATAAGCAGTAGACAGGGCGACAGGGGCCTCTCCAGAAGGAGTGTCAGCACGAGGAATGGTACTGGGACCCACTCCCGCGGCCAAAGCAGCTCTACGCGCCCTTGCTTCGCGTCTCAACCGCTTCTGCTCCTCCCGAGCCGTTAAGACGGATGCCACTAGAGCTTCCCTAATTGAGGTGTCCTCGTCCGTGAATAGGGAAGCCTCTAAGGTTTTCAGGGCATCCCTCGTCGTTTTGTCAAGCCGAGGCTCTTGCGGCAACTTTGACGAGGCCGGGACTTCAGTAACAGGCTCGGGAAGGATCCCCACATCAACTGATATAACCCCTGCTAAGAAACGAAAGAAGGTTAGGTTGACCATCATAAAAAGACAACAAACTTTCCTTATAAAAGAGAAAGGAGTGAAACATACCGGCGCCTGCTAAGGCACGCTTCTCCTCCTCCTCCTGGAAGGTTTTCAGGGAGGCAGCAATAGCCTCTTCAGTAGAGACACCTGTTGAAAATGGATCAAATGTTAGTTAAAGATAATAATACAAGGTGCAATAAAATGACAAATGAAGCGTCTGATGATTACCGGACTCAGCAAGTTTGCTTTGCATCGCTTCGAGCCTAGCCGATCGCTCCGAAGCTGCAATGGCGGCAGCCAGATTGGTGTCTGCAGGATCTACCACGAAACCCTCATTGCTGCCGTATTCACATATGGCCTCGGCGGGAGGAGCCGCATGATTTAAGCTGAGGATCGCGTCGAGGGATAGGGTGGACTTCTTCTTCTTCTGCCCGCCAGCTTTAGATCCACCCGGAGCAGCTTTGCGCTTGGCAGTCACTTTAGGGCGGCGAGTCCCGATACCCGCTCCTGCGCCAGACTCTGGCGATACCACTTTAACTGTCTTTGTGGGAGCACGGGGCGCCGGTGGTGCATCCACCGTAGTAGACAGTGGCAATCCACGCGGGGGGGGGACAACACGCGTGGTCGGTCGGCTCCGACCTCTTTTAGCGGAGGGATGACCGGGCGCCTTGGCTGCAAGGGAGCCTTACGATCACCACCAGGAAGCGCACCCCTACGGTCAACTAGCAAGCGTTTCTCCATTAAAATGATTGGGCCCATAGCATGCGCATACCAGGCTACATACAGATGTATTATTTTAGGGGCACAGCTAGGCTCACTAATAAAAAAATAAGAGCCTGTATTGAGCCGGGTGAAATGATGCATAGCATTCCTTATTCCCCCTTGGTTGGCCACGGGTGTTTCCAGAAAGGCTTCCATCAGGATCCCTTGATTGTAACTCGATTGTCGGGCAAATCGATGTGGGTTATACCTCATAAAGAGGGCCGTCTCATTCTGCCTAAATACTAGGTAGCCCGGCCGAATGGAGTAAAGATGAAGGATTTCCCGAGCCTTCAGTACAGAAACCCCGCCCTTAAAGTCATCACGCAGCGACACCACTGACTTAGTGGTCTCGGAGCCTATGGTGATGACCTTATCAATAAAAGAAGTCTTCGCTTCGACTAGATGTGAACGCAGGAGCAGTCCCCTAGACTCCCGCGGAGGTGCAACCACGATTGAAGCCCTGACCAACCGCATGATTCTTGGGAGCCTGTATTTCTCAAAAAACGGAGGAGTCTTATGGGCACCAAACACCCCGCGCACATGCAGCTCCATCCAAGAAGTGAAGTAGTGCATCGGGAAGTTAGCAGGCTGTACCCCAGGCTCATTAGCATCCGCCGCTACGCTAAGTCCATTGTAGAGGTAAGCCAGCCCGGCGATCCCTACTGATAACTGTAAACCAGCCGCCATTCGATACGCCGGGTAAAAGACAGAGGACCGCATGAGGCGTGGGTGCATGGGAAGCGCGAAGCTGCATAGCCATAGACCCAAGAACCCTATGAAAAAAGTCTCCTCGTCCATGCCAGGAACGGCGATCTCTGAGAAAGGGACGCTGGCAGTGCCCGGGAAATAAAAATCCCGCTGGTCATTTTCCGATGAAGGTCGGCGGTCCAAGCCGAAACCAAAGGGGTCAGCAAGCTGAGCGAACTTCTCGTCCTGCTCTGATAGGAACTCCGGGCGGATAAAACGAGCAATGAAATCCGTGAAACTGACGCCCCGGTCGCCCGATTCCAAATGGAGTTCCTCATAAATCTCCAACACCTTCACCAAGCCCGGGTGCTGATGCTGAATGGCATTTTCCGGAGTTAAGTCAAATACAAGCTGCTTGGTGGCGAAGACATACTCGTCAGGAGGAAACAGCTCCTCGTAGTGTTCTCCCCTCATTGGCAAACCTGAAATCTCAGCAAACTCCTCCAGAGAGATGGAAACTTCCCTATCCGCTGTCAGGAAGGTATGGGTGGGGATATTCCATTGTTCGATGAAGGCCTTTATCCACCACGTCGGAGGAGAGGGATACTCGAAGAGCGAGACGTAAATAGCTGAGTATAAACCAATCGTCGTCAGGAGAGCCCTCTTCGTCACCAAAATGTAACGGGCCCATTGCAAATATCCGGCAAGCGGCCGCGGGATCAATCCAATGTTATAAGCCTGTCCCCAAGGGCGTGCTTCACCCTGACAGATACGCCTCCCCAAGATGTCTATAGCCGGCGGCGGCTGCACCGGAATGGCACCGATTGCAGGCTGAAGGAGGTCGTCGGAATTCCAATTTTTAACCTCTACGGCATACTCCACCGGGGGCTTGTCCGCATAAGGGATCGTAACTATGGGCTCAGAAGGCGAAGCGGAGCTGAAGCTGCGACGGCCTTGGATGATTTGGCTGTACCACCTTCCCCACAAATGGAGTCTCTTGTACTCTGGATCATGATCTTTAATCAAGGCGAACGCCACCCGGTCTACTGGTGCATGTGGGAACCCTCCTTCTGAGCGAACAAAAGGGAAAGACAAATCTTCAGACATGTTCCCTGTAAAAAAAAATAAATAAATATAACCGTTAGCGTTCCAATGCTTCACATGTCAAAGTCCTACATTACACTACAGTGCAGTGAGTAGGGGACCAAAGGGGGACCCACAAAATCTAGATGACGGCGCATCATTTGATAAGACAATCCCATCATTGGATGAGACTGTCAGTCAATGAAAAAGACCCCCAAAAGAATACCCTTATTGGGGGGATCCCTAGAGACAAGGAGAAAATCTCCTCTTTTTAGAGTAAAGCTCTATCACAGAGTGACATTTGTCAAATTCTGGTCTCAAAGGAATAAAACTTCTTAAAAAGAGCCTAGCTCTGTAGTAGTAATGAAAAATTATAACTCCTAGGAATTAAAATTTTTGGGATCTTAAAGATCCATGAAAACTTTTAGGAGTTCTCTATTTGATCTATGAGCATGGCTCTGTTCATGGGTTAAAACCCAGGAACCAGATCTTTGTAAATTTTTTGAGAGCAAGGCTCTGTGGATGAAACCCCAAAGGGGTTTTCTTTAGATCAAAGATCTATGAGAGCAAGGCTCTGTTGAAGAAACCCCAAAGGGGTTTTCTTTAGATCAAAGATCTACAAGAGCAAGGCTCTGTTAATTAAAATTAATTTAAATTTTTACCTAAGAGTGATTCTAAGTTCTGAACTTCAAAGTTCTTGGGAAGAAGCAAGAGCAAGGCTCTAAGAGTTTTTAAGCAAGAGCAAGGCTCTGAAATTCAAATTCTTGAAATTGGTAAAGAATTACCAAGGACCAAGGGTCCTATTTATAGACGCCTGCGTCTCTTCAAATGACCCCCATGATCCAACGGTTGGGGTCTTGCCACCGCTGCACTCACGTGCGCGCCACGTGAGCGCAACGGTGGGGGGGCATTTGTTTCCCCAATCAGAGCAAGGCTCTGCTTAAGTTTTGAAAATTCAAATTTTGAAGCAACGCTTCAGATCCCGTGCGCTGCGCGCAATTTGCCACGTGTCAGAAGTTGACTCGGCAGCACAACGCCCAAGGCAGTGCGTCCAATCAGAGCAAGGCTCTTTAAAAAACATAAGCAACGTTCAACTGCGCAAG
The DNA here is from genome assembly GCA_030015575.1 of Agapanthus africanus. Taxonomy (NCBI): domain Eukaryota; kingdom Viridiplantae; phylum Streptophyta; class Magnoliopsida; order Asparagales; family Amaryllidaceae; genus Agapanthus; species Agapanthus africanus. The sequence continues at coordinate 139,624,036 of JASDDO010000026.1, forward strand.
CGCACGGCAGCGCGACACGTGTCTGCGCAGTTGCGCAAGCGCACCGCTGCGCGACACGTGTCTGCGCAGTTGCGCAAGCGCTGTTGCGCAAGCGCACCACTGCACGACACGTGTCTGCGCAGTTGCGCAAGCTCAGTTGCGCAAGCGCTTCACTGCGCGACACGTGTCTGCGTAGTTGCGCAAGCACAGCTGCGCAAGCGCCTTACTGCGCGACACGTGTCACACGCTGGTGAGTTGCGCAACAACAGAATTAAGATTTAAGGATATTTTTTCTGTTCTTGTTTAAACAAGAAGATTTCTTCTGTAAAACAGGGGCCTTTGGATCAAAGATCCAACGGTGGGGAAAATTCCCCAAATCACTCAGAAAAGATCTTTTTAACAAATTTAACTGATCTTTGAGCACTATAAAAGAAGACCCCAGACCCCATTTCAAAGGGATAGACAATTGGATAAAAAAAAAGAGAAGAGAAGAGAACTCTTGAGAATTTCTGGAGAACACAAAGAAGAAGGTAAAAACCTTTGAAATAAGAGAAAATTCTCTTAGGAATAGATCATTGATCTAAAAGACAAGATCAGTGATCCTCAATAAATAAATAAATAAATAAAAATAATAAAACAATAGTGTCTTGCACTTGCTAGGGAACCTCTGGTTCTCTGAGATAGAAAAAGAAAAGAAAAGATTTTCTTTTCTTTCTTTTCTTTGATCTAAATTTAGATCATTAAAAAGTGCTCTGCACTCATTTTCTTGAATCTAAAAGATTCTTGGTGCTTTGCACTATTTGAAGGGCCAGGCTCAAATCAAAAGACCTAGCAGGCCAAAATAAATTGCAAAGCAATAAAAGGGCTGAGCCCAAATAAAATTGATGCTCTGCATCTTTCATAAAGAACAGAGCCCAAAACAAATTGATGCCCTGCATCTTTTCTGGGCAAAGTCCAAATAAAAATAAAAGGAAATGCAAAAGCAATGTTGGACATTTTCTTCACTGGACTTAGCCCAATCGTGGCCATAAGTCCTTAAATTAAATTGGCTGAGCAAATGGCTCTTCTAAATCAATCTACATCCGGTTCGAGGGTATATCTCCGAACTCCTTTGACATCCATCGTTGTAATTCCTCAACGACGTCAAAGAGGTGACGGGTCCCAACGGCCACACACCCAATAATGGACCGAAACGTCCCTAAACTAACATTGGACCGAAACGTCCCTAAACTAATAATGGACCGAAACGTCCCTAAACTAATATCGGACCGAAACGTCCATAAACTAATATCGGACCGAAACGTCCCTAAACTAATATCGGACCGAAACGTCCCTAAACTAACATCGGACCACCACGTCCCTAAACTGGCACAATAGAGCCCAAATTCTCTTTTGTCGGATCTAAACGGTCCCGTTAAGTTGATCTTAGTCTCAAACTGGACTAACGTATCCTTAACAAACGTTTAAGTTGATCTTAGTCCCAAACACGGTTAACGTATCCTTAAATATTCACATGGATTATAAAACTCCCAATTAACTCTGGTTTGAGGGTACATCTCCGAGCTCCTTTGATACATGTCGTTGTAATCCTTCAACGACGTCAAAGAGGTGACGAGTCCCGATGGCCATACATTAAATTAATCACTGCGTTGAGTTGATCTTAGTCTAAAACAGGACTAACGTATCCTTGACAAATGTTTAGGTTGATCTTAGCCGCAACGCGACTAATGCATCCTTAAACTAAAAACACCAAACCCAAATCTAAGTAAATACGGATTTGGACTAATCCACGTCCTACGGGCGACGGCATTACTCAGTCTCCGTATACAATCCACGGGCAACCACAAACAAAACAAACACACACGATACGAAGTGAAATTCTGGAGAAGGAGAAAGTTGTTACCGCGATGCGGTAGCGTAATTAACTGCAGGGCCTTACGCCTGCAGGGAAGAGCGTCCCCACAATCAAAAACCCCTCACCCTGAGGGGGAATCTGACGAAGTCTGCTACATCGGCCGCATCCGTCTAAACCTCCGATACACGGTGCCATAAATCAACTTGGCATCTTCGGAGAGATAAACGGATAAAACCAAATAGCATCTGCCCCGAACCTCAGGCACGGACGCGAAGTCCAGGCCGCCGTTCGGAGGGGAACAAACGCAATTTCACACCTAAAATGATGCCCCTAATGTCTATACCGAAACTTACGATTTACCGATCACTTAACACTGTTAAATTCATAATTATTTCTAGAAAAATCCAATTGCAGTGTGCCTGGGTTTCATTGCGAAGGGTACTGCATAGTCTTTAACACTACGTGTAGGGTTACTGTTAGATATATCCTCTGAACATCGGAAACAAAGAACTTGCCTGACCTTGGACTGCAGTTCAGAGTACGAACTTACCCCTTGACATGAATTTATACCCCTGAAACCTTGATGTTTAATTATGAAAGTGTGCAGAGCCAATTACTGATGCGTATAAAATTGTGTTATCTTCCAAATGGTACCAGTTTCACTAAATTCCAGTATCATTTGGTATTTAAATCATATTTTAAATGGATGACACCCTTCATCAGTAATTTGATCATAACTTCTAAACCAAGATGACTATTGTTGATCCGTATTCTGCGCTATAAAGTTAACTCACATACCTATAATTAGTTGAACATTATAAATGCCTAATTATACTCCCAACATGGAGTAAAACATGTTACAAAACGGACTTCCAGTTCAGAAATTGGATTTTCAGCAGTAAACACTTAAAATAAAATGACCATAACTAGAAAACATGAAACCCGATTGACACAAAACTAATTTTGATGTATAGATAATTAACTATACTGCCTTCTCCTTTTATGTCATTTTTCTTAATTATGCACGTGTGATTTTATATGATTTTTTCTAATCCAACCGACACCGGTTGCTCATATGTATTCAGTAGCGCATTTACTATATCCCCATCATGTCGCATGACTGTCATACCCTGGTAAATATTGTTCTTTTGCATCGATAACCTAGTGACCGTGTTATTACTAAGTGATAAATGTTAGTGATTGGATTGTGGTAAGTACGTTAGTGTAAAAGCATGAATGAATAAGTGAAGTGACACGTACTTGTACACAATCAGCGGAATTAATTAGTTATTGCATTGTCGACGCCTATGAGACATATATAAGTGTAACTATAACTGGTATGGGACGGTTATGGAAGCACTTATATTAGTGTCATAGGTAAGACATCAAGCACCGTCCATTTATCTTGGATATCAGTCGAGACATACTTGATGGAGACCTTGTCTCCAGTTCTCGCGTAGACTTATCGTGGAGCGACTAATATTTGGATTCATAGTCGGTGTTTGATGTAGACCACGGGGTATGGGATAGTTTGAGTGTGAGTTCGATCAACGGAATCTCAGGAGTCTTACTGCCGGCATATACAGTGATTTCGGGAGTTGTATGGATGGTATTTCTGATTCTTACCGAGCATGATTCGAGTCCGTGTTCCCTTTCCCCTGGGGCCTACCCTTGTGTTGGGGATACTTCTGCGGTGGTTGACGCTCACACTGGGACTGCCGATAGGTTTAGTGACCTGGACATTGAGACTTAGAGACTGACAGCTTTAGTGACATGGACATTGCATTGATTACTGGTTTGATACACCTGCTTTATTGTTTACCTGTATCGGTTACTTTATGCTCATGTTATTACTCCATGTTTACTGCTTCATGTTCATCATCATTGCACGTATTACATATGTGTGTGTGTGTGTGTGTGTGTGTGTGTGTGTGTGTGTATACTGCTATTGTGTCACTCTGATGACCTGCGTATGCATGCTCAGAGTAAGAAGTGGACTTAGCTCGAATCAAGACCTTTCTTACCTTGAGGATACTGCGGACATTTAGATTAGCGACGTCAGCGCTATCCTTTTCTTTGACTCTATCAGGTTAGTTTTATATCTGTTTTGATAGAATTAGTGTCTGTATTTCTCATTATTTGTGTTATGATTACTGATTACCATTAATGTTAGAAGCCGAAGTGTGACTACGGCAGAATTTTTCCTTGACCGTAGGATCATGGCTGGCCTTGTCAGCCTCGTATTCCATATTTTGGGAAGCGGGGCGTGACATGGTTTTGTTGGTATCAGAGCCAGGTTTGGTTTGGAATGAGATTATAGTTCCGACTAGGGCTTGACGATTTAAGTCGCCCATTCGGTACAGATTGTAAACTTGTTATTTTTGACTAGAATCCCTATGGTTTGTCAAGCTACATTTTTAACTCCATCCGCTAGAGTTTTATGATTTAGTAGAGTTATGTGATTATAACTATGAACTGCAACATAGTTACAAGGCAACACTCTGCTTGAGTGACTTGGAATTTTACATTTGATTTCTGCTCAATTGAGTTTCATCTCACCACATATTCTTGTTTTGTTGTCAATTCTATATATTATTCTGATTCTTATATCTTAAACCGTTGTCCGAAAATTTTTTGTTTCGGGACCATGGCTTCTAACGACTCTCCTTCCACTTTCACTCCCCAGAATCAGACCGTCGAAATTTTGGGTGTACTGCAAGACTTGATGGAAGCCCAGGAGCGAACAAATGATCTCTTGGCTGAAGGATTAAGGAGGCAACTAGTTCGGACACCAGGAGGAGCCCCGATCGTGAGGGAATCCTTGTTAGTAAAAGTGGAGGTGTGCAGATGAAGCGCTTATTGGTTCTCAGCAGAAGAAGCAACGGACGACTCAAGTCTGCGATTTTTGCAATAGGACGGGGTACCTTCAGAGGAACTGTCGCCAGGCTAAAAGACGGTGTTTGGTTCAGGGATCCAGTGAGCAGCATGCAACGGTTGCCCTCGAAGAAAAGAGCTGCAAGGAAGTGATCCATCGACGCCCTCCATATCTAATTGAGAAACTCGGTTGTTTCCTTGTTTTGTATCTTGAATTTCAAGGATGATATGGGCCCAGCACATAATTCAGACTTGCCTTACGAGATCACAGAGATTCAGACATCGACGCGGAGTTATCACCTTCCCTTCTTTTAACAAAGATATTGTTTTTCAGTTGTTCATTTTCTTTTAACTCTTGTATCTGTTGAACTTCTTGGTTTAAATACAATAAAGTTGGGAAATGCGACTAACTAATTTTGTTTGACTCTCTATATTTAGATCCTAAGCTTAGTCGACACCATGGTTCATTACCGCACCCTGACTTTTCCCAATTAGGTTGTCTCTGGCCGCATACTCCTGTCCGAAACTGTCAAACTCTATCATCATTGTAAATTCATATCTTTCCCAGATTTTGAATCCGAATTTCATCCTTATATCTTTTTGTCATTCTGGACAACCCAAATTCCTATTTATGTTTCTTTCATTCGAGTGCTTGCTTGCGGCGTCTACTTTCGAAGTATATACCGCAATACTTTATCTGGCTAGTTTACCATATATTACTGTTGTTATTTTCCTGTTAACATAGTTATAACTAGTAGTGCTTACTATATTAAATTTTGAGTTTTGCCTATTTGTTGTTACTTAGATTTCCATTATATGTTGGTAAGTATTTTAGTTTTACTCACTGTCTTGAAATGCTCTACTATTTTTTTTATTTTCTCAATAGTTCAAACTTACACCGTATATTCTATTTCTAGTAAATCGTTCCTATTAACCTTTGGCTAACGTACGTGAAGGGGTCTGCCAGTCAACTACCTTCTTCAATGTACAAAAATAATTTCATTATCCCACTCCGTCATCTAATAATGTCAGATATTCTAATATAATTTTCATACTATCGTCCTTTTATTATGAAGTTCCATTCTTCGTGCCTTTTTGTCTTGATTTTTTTTTCTCTTTTCTCTGCTCTAATTACAGGATGTCATTTTGAGTTATTTTCTACCCTATATTTCTTTTAATGTTTTATTGTTTATTATACCGTTATCATTCCGATTCATTTCGTTTGTTGGCGTTCTTTTGATTAACTTTCAAAATTTATATTATTAGCGGTTTGAGTTTTCTTTAAAAATGAGTTTCATATTGACTTTCTATATAGTATTCCCTTTTCTTTGTTCATATTTATGCTAACTATCTTTTGTTTTCGTATTTACGTTTACTTACGTATTCTTGTGCTCCAATCGATTTAAATTTTCTATTTACTGTAATATAAATTATGGTTATCTTGTATGCTAATACATTTTTATTTACTTATATACATATCATTATCTTGGTATTATCTTAGTTTCTTTTGTACAGTATTATCTCCGCACTTCTGCAAATATAGTTTAGTCTTGGTTTTTACGTTAATTGCTAATATCTAATTGATTACTAATCACCTATGTTTTCATTTTATTTCCCCCTATATTTTACCATATGAGTATTCTTAGCTTATTATATAATTGCTTGATTCATAGTAGTTTTGGTTCTTAAGACCTATCAGCCAACCCTCATTATTATTTATTATTGTCATTCTATTTTTATTGTATTTGTATATATATAGTTCATCGCAATAGTTATGTCCTTACGTGTGACTGTTCCTTTTAACTGCTCTATTTTTTATATATAAATATTGGATTTTCATCTAGTTTCTTTTACGTAAATCGCAGCATAGTAGTATTTGATTTTATTGATTTTCGCATGGCATTGTATAGCTTATCATTTATTTAAATTTCGAGGACGAAATTTTATATAAGTAGGGTATGATGTAATACCCAGTTCTTTTTTATAATTTCCGTATTTTGAAAACAAAAATTACTAAATTTTTATTAACTTAAATATTTCTAATTCTATAACCCTAACCCAAATTATTCTTATCCAAAACCCTAATTATTTTTCCCTGTCTCTTTATCTTTTCTTTTCAGCCCGGGCCCAACTCGCTCACCTAACCCAAGCCCATTTCCTTAACCCAGATCCGACCCGAACCCACTCTTCCCCTACCTTCTTCTTCTCTTCGTTCTCTTCTCTTTTCCTGCCTTCTTCGTGATGTCCCCCCTAAAACCCGTGCTACCCCTATCTCCCTCGTGCTACCCCCATGCCTCGCTCCTCCCCGCGACCTCGTCCTCGTCCCCACGTCTTTCCCCTCCCTCGCGCTACCTATGAGGTTCGCTCTCCAACGGCCACGACGACGAAGCCACTCCCTCAACTGTCCGCACGACACGCTCTTCCCCACGACCATGCCCACCTCCCCAGCCTAAACACTCTAAGACCAAGCCCTCCTCTCTCATCTCGTTCCATTTTCTCTCTGCAACCCCCATCAGCCCTTCCTTTTGCCGTCATCAACGACGAGCTCCACCAAACAACCCTATTGCACTTCCTCACCAACCCACCTTCGAGCTTCCTTTCCCTTCCATTCCGACCTAATCACCGATCCGCATTCTCCATCTCCAACAACGCCACCTCCTCTCTCTTATGCCTCTACGAGCTTCCACTTCCTTGCACCCAAGCTTCTTCCAACAACCACTTCCATCGAGAAAGCCCCGCGCCTCAACCCCAAGCACCTTCCCTTTCTCCCTCCCCTCACAACTTCGAGCCCTTACCTTCGTTGCCTCTACCACCATCGTCAAACACCGCCGGCGCCCTAGCTCAGACCTCTGAGCATCAGACGTAGAAACGACCTCCAACCACCATGAGCCACCGACTTCTCCTTCTTCGACCAACTTGCAGCCGCTGCCTGAGCCCTTGCCATTTCCGCCTCTGGCCAACAGCCACTGCATCGATACCTCATGCTCCGCCGCGCCAACACCAGCGCCAAAGCCCAAGCCAAAGCTAAACCCTAGCCCGTGCTGTGCTGTGCCATTTCCGTCACTGTCGTCACCCTTTTCTATCGCAACCATGACCGACGAGCTCTTCTTTGCTCACTGCAGCCCATTTCCGTCACCATCGCACCCTCCGCAGCATTAATCGATGCCAAAATCAATGCCTGACATTTCGTCGAACACGTATGTTTGTTGCGATCCCCGCCGTTCCAGTCGCTGCTATTGCCATCTAAGCCAAGACCTCGGTCTTTGTGGCAGTCAGCGTCATCAACGCAGTCGCCGTCGCAACATCGCACACGTCCGTCGCAACACGTATCGCACTCGAGCCTCGCATCGCGCCGTGCCCGGTTCCGCAACGTTCATTGCCGTCTCGTGTGTCGAGGCGATCTCCGTGTTCATGTCGCTTCCAATTCAGCGACTTAAGGCAAGTGAACCCATTCACTTGTTTTCATGCTATAGTAGGGAAATTTTGTGTATAAATACAACGCTTTTACTAATAACTGAACCGAAATTGAATCTCTAATGTAAATCACCCATTAATGTTTGCGGAACATGTAACCAATGAATTTATACATGATGACGAACAACATATTGAAAATTGGAACCAATTGGATAGTGTTTGACCACGAATACGATACCCCCAAGTCGAGTATCGAAACAGACTAATGCGGCTCTCTTTAGGTCAATCCTCGTCTTTACGCCTTGATGGCAGTACCACCGATACTCATGTATGTTTAGTGATAGATAGCGAAACATTAAACATTTCGTAGCAAAGAACGCAATTTCACACATAAAGTGATGCCCCTAATGTCTATACCAAAACTTACGATTTACCGAACACTTGACACTGTTAAATTCATAATTATTTCTACAAAAATCTAATCGCAGCGTGCCTGGGTTTCATTGTGAAGGGTACTGCATAATATTTAACACGACGTGTAGAGTTACTGTTAGATATATTTTCTGAACATCGGAAACAAAGAACTTACCTGATCTTGGAATGCAGTTCAGAGTAGGAACTTACCTCTTGACATGCATTTATACCCCTGAAACCTTGATGTTTAATTGTAAAAGTGTGCGGAGCTAATTACCTCTGCATATACAATTGTGTTAGCTTCCCAATGGTACTAGTTTCACTAAATTTCAGTATCATTTGGTATTTAAATCATATTTTAAACGGATGACATGCACGGCAGATTTCTGTCATTTCAGCTTGCACCCTTCATCAGTAATCTGATCATAACTTCTAAACCAAGATGATTATTGTTGATCCATATTATGTGCTGTAAATTTAACTCACAGCCTTACAATTAGTTAAACAGTAGAGTTGCCTAATTATACTCCCAACAGGGACTAAAATGTGTTACGAAACGGACTTCCAGTTCAGAAATTGGATTTCCAGCAGTAAACACTTAAAATGAAATGACCATAACTAGCAAAACTCAAATCCGATTGACATGAAACCAATTTTTATATATAGATAATCAAATATACTTCCTGCTCCTTTTATGTCGTTTTTCTTAATTATGCACGTGTGATTTTATATGATTTTTTCTAGTCCAACCGACATCGGTTGCTCATATGTATTCAATAGCGCATTTACTATATCCCCATCATGTTGCATGACTGTCATACCTTGGTAAATAGTATTCATTTGCATCGATAACCTAGTGACCGTATTACTTTACCAAGCGATAAATGTTAGTGATTGGATTGTGGCAAGTACGTTAGTGTAAAAGCGTGAATGAATAAGTGAAGTGACATGTACTTGCACATAATCAGCGGAACCAATTAGTTATTGTATTGTCGACGCCTATGGGACATATATAAGTGTAACTATAACTGGTATGAGACGGTTATGGAAGTACTTATATTAGTGTCATAGGTAAGACATCGAGCACTGTCCATTTATCTTGGATACCGGTCGAGACATACTTGATGGAGACCTTGTCTCTAGTTCTCGCATAGACTTATCATGGAGCGACTAGTATTTGGATTCATGGTCGGTATTTGATGTAGACCACAGGGTGTAGGGTAGTTTGAGTGTAAGTTCGATCAACGGAATCTCAGGAGTCCCACTGCCGGCATATATAGCGATTTCGGGAGTTGTATGGATGATATTTTTGATTCTTAGCGAGCGTGATTCGGGCCCGTGTTCCCTTGCCCCTGAGGTCTACCTTTGGGTTGGGGATACTTCTGCGGAGGTTGACGCTCACACTCGGACTGACGATAGGTTTAGTAACCTATACATTGAGACTTAGAGACTGACAGCTGTTCCCCTCCGAATGACGCGGCGACGATGTGAAGACGTCTTGCCTGAGATTCGGGGTAGATGCTATTTGGTTTTATCCGTCCACCTCTCCGAAGATGCTAAGTTGATTTATGACACCGTGTATCGGAGGTTTAGACGGATGCGACCGATGTAGCAGACTTCGTCAGATTCCCCCTCGCTTGAGGGGTTTTTGATTGTGGGGACGCTCTTCCCTACAGGCGCAAGCCCGTGCAGTTAATGATGCTACCGCATCGCGATAACAACTTTCTCCTTCTCCATAATTTCACTTCGTGTCGTGTGTGTTTGTTTTGTTTGTGGTTGCCCGTGGATTGTATACGGAGACTAAGTTATGCCGTCGCCCGTAGGACGTGGATTAGTCCAAATCCGTATTTACTTAGATTTGGGTTTGGTGTTTTAGTTTAAGGATACGTTAGCCGCATTGAGGCTAAGATCAACTTAAACGTTCGTTAAGGATACGTTAGTCTGATCTGAGACTAAGATCAACTTAACGGGATCGTTTAGATCCAACAAAAGAGCAATTGGCTCTATTGTTTAGTTTTATGACGTTGCGGTCAATTTCCAGTGTAGGGACATGGTGGTCCATCATTTCCATTTGGGGACGAGCATTAGTTTAAGGACATTTCGGTCCAACATTCTCATTTCGGGACGAATATTAGTTTAAGGACGTTTCGGTCCACGAGTTTAAGGACCCCGCAGTCCGTATCGATGTGTGGTTGTTGGGACCCGTCATCTCTCTGACGTCGTTGAAGGATTACAACGATAGGGGTCAGAGGAGTTCAGAGATGTACCCTTGAACCGGACGTAAATTGATTTAGGAGAGCAGCCGTACTCAGTCAATTTAATTTGAGGACTTACGGCCATGATTGGGCTAAGTCCAGTTGAGAATATTCGATATTTTTTTTCTTGATTTTTGGCCTATTAGGCCTGTGCTAGGGCTTTGCCCATGTTTGATAATGCACTGCATTTTATTCTGGCCTGCTAGGCCCTTTAATTTGGGCTCAGTCCCTTTATAAATGATGCAGAGCATCTGCTTTGTTTGGGCTCTGCCCTTTTAATGCATTGCATTTTATTTTGTTGGGGCTCTGCCCTTTTAATGCATTGCATTTTATTTTGGCCTGTTAGGCCTTTTTTAATTGGGCTTGGCCCTTCAGTAAACAATGCAATGCATTTGTCAGGCGCTCTGCGCCAATTATTGAGCGCAAGCGCATGTGGAGGTGACACGTGTCACGCTCTGATGAGCGCATGTGTCAGTGCGCTACGCTGTTGCGCTGCTGACACGTGGCGCGTCCTGGTGAGTTGCGCCAATTTCAGAGAGCAATGCTCTATTTTAAATGCGCATGGCGCAAATGATTCTGAAGCTGACACGTGGCGCTCTCTGGTGGCTTGCGCCAACCTAAGAGCGCAACAGTGCCAATTTTGCAAGTGTAGGGCACTGTTTTATATTTTGATCAATTTTAGATCAATGAAAACAAGTTTTCATTGTTTTCAAAGAACCAGTGGTTCATAAAAAAAGTGCAAGGCACTGTTATTATTTGTTTTTTATTGAAGATCATTGATCTTATTCTTAGATCAATGATCTATTCAGAAGAAATTCTTCTATTTTATAAAGGTTTTTTTTTTACCTTTTTCTTGAATTTTCTTCAGAGTTCTCTCTGTTTTTTTGAAGTTCTTGATCTCTCACAATGTTGATGATTTTTTGAATTGGGGTCTAGGGGCCTTTATATAGTACCCATAAATTTGTTAAATTTGTTAAAGAGATCATTCTCTGAGTGATTTGGGGAATTTTCCCCACCGTTGGATTTTTGATCCAAGAGCTTCTGTTTTACAGAAGGCAATCTTCTTGTTTTAATAAGAACAGAAGGATTTTACTAGAATTTTAATTCTGTTTGGCACAAACGCCCCAGTGCGTGACACGTGTCGCGCGGCGCAGACGCAGCGCAACTGCGCTGACACGTGTCGCGCGGCGTAGAGCGCAGCGCAACTGCGCTGACACGTGTCGCGCAGCGCACAGCGCAGCGCGACTGCGTTTGCGCTGATACATGTCGCGCAGCGCAGCGCTTGCGCCACTGCGCTTGCACAACTGCGCTGACACGTGTCGTGTAGCGCCGCACTTGCGCAACTGAAGCGTTGCTTCCTTTAGTTTTTATTTTAAATAGAGCCTTGCTCTGATTGGGCGCGCTGCCTTGGGCGCTGTACTGACGTATCAGTTTTTGACACGTGGCGCGTTGCGCACAGCGCAACGAATTTGAAGCGTTTCTTCAAAATTTGAATTTTTGAAATTCAAACAGAGCCTTGCTCTGATTGGGGGAAACAAATGCCCCCCCACCGTTGTGCTCACGTGGCGCACACGAAAGTGCAGCGGTGGCAAGATCCCAACCGTTGGATCAATCAGGTGAGTTGAAGAGGCGCAGGCGCCTATAAATAGGACCCTTGGTCCTTGGTAAATTTTTTACCATTTTCTTGAATCTTGAATTTCAGAGCCTGGCTCTTGCTTAAGAACTTTTAGAGCCTTGCTCTTGTTTTTTTCTAAGAACTTTCAAAGTTCAGAACCTAGAACCATCTTAGGTAAAAATTTTAAATTAAATTAAATTTAATTAACAGAGCCTTGCTCTTATAGATCTTTGATCTAAAGAAAACCCTTTTGGGGTTTCATCAACAGAGCCTTGCTCTCAAAAGTTCATAGATCTACAGAGATCTTGTTCATGGGTTTTAACCCATGAACAGAGCTTTGCTCATGGATCAAATGTAGATCTTTTTTGATCTGAAAATGGAGAACTCCTAAAAGTTTTCATGGATCTTTAAGATCCCAAATTTTTAATCTTTAGGAGTTAAAGTTTTCTTTTTTGATGGATTTTTCCATCATTATTATAGAGCTAGGCTCTTTTTAAGGAAATTTTATTCCCTTGAGACCAGAGTTTGACAAATGTCACTCTGTGACAGAGCTTTGCTCTAAAAGAGGAGATTTTCTCCTTGTCTCTAGGGATTTCCCATCAATGAGGATATTCTCTTGGTGATCTTTTCATTAATTGACAGTCTCATCCAATGATGGGGCTGTCTTATTAAATGATGCACTGTCATCCAGATTTTATGGGTCCTCATTTGGCCCCCTACCCACTGCATTGCAGTGTGGTGTAAAATTTTAAAATGTCGAGCGTTGGAATTACAACACTGACGGTTAATTTTTGTCCCTCTGCAGGAAACATGTCTTTCGATACTTCATTCCCATTTGCTCGTTCGGAGGAAGGATTTCCCGAAGCGCCTGTGGACCGCGAAGTCCTAGCTATGATCAGGGACCACGACCCGGAATATAAGAATCTTCACCTTTGGGGGTCGTGGTACAACCAAATTATCATGGGTCGACGGAGCTTTTCGTGCGCAGTACCGTCAGAGCCTATTACGGCGATCCACTATGCCAGCCCACCCCCGGTGCAGTATGCCGTGGAGATGGTCGATTGGACTTCAAAGGGCCTTCTTCATCCTGCTATATATGCAATTCCGGTTCAGCGTCCTATGGTTTTGGATATCCTGGGACGCCGTATTTGTCAAGGCGAGGCGCGACCTTGGGGGCAATCATATAATATAGGTCTGATCCCCCGCCATCCGATCGGCTATTTGCCATGGACTCGCTACATTCTGTCGGCGAAGAAGTCGCAATTGATAAGGCTAGGGTTGTACACTGCAGTTTATGTTTCCCTCTTCCAATATCCCACGCTTCCTACCTGGTGGTTTAAGGCCTTTGTGGAGCAGTGGAACATCCCTACCCATACTTTCCTCGCAATGGACCGGGAAGTGTCGATTTCTTTGGAGGAATTCACAGAGGTCTCCGGCTTACCGGTTATAGGGGAGCACTATGAGGAGTTGCTTCCTACAGACGAGTATGTCTTCGGTGCTAAGCCGACAGTAAGGGGCCTCACTCCGGAGAATGCTGTTCAACATCAATTTCCAAGTTTGATCAAAGTGTTGAACATCTATGAGGCCCTTTTTATCGAACGTGGGAGTCACGGAGTTAGCTTTGAGGATTTCATCGCTCGATTCCTTCACCCAAACTTCCTCTCGGCATAAGTTGCTAAGTTTGCCACACTTGATGACCTTTTCGGTCTAGCTTTGGATAACCTGCTGGCGAAGGAAATAGACCAAAAGGGTTTTTTCCTTCCTAACTCTCCAACTGTGTCTTTTGCGGAAGTTGCAGCCCCCGGGATAGACGAGGAGGCCTTCTTCTTAGGATTTCTTAGGTTATGGTTGAGTTGGTTTGCGCTCCCGATGCATTCTCGCCATATGCGGCCCTCTGTCTTTTACCCAGCTCACCGGATGACCATTGGGGTAAAAGTGGCTGTTGGGATCGCCGGCTTGGCACACCTGTATCACGGCCTCAGTCAAGCGGCGGATGCTAATGAGCCTGGGATATTGCACGTGATCTTCCCGATGCACTACTTCGTATCATGGCTCGAGCTACATACATCGGGCGTCTTCGGTATGCACAAAAGGCCCTCGTTCTATGACAGGTGCAGCTTCCCTCGGATCATACAGCTGATTGGTGCCTCAATTGTGACTCCATCGCCACGGAATGCCAGGGGTTTGCTCCTCCGCCCCCACACCATTGGAGACGGGGTATCTTTCATTGAAAAAGTGCTGACTATTGGAAAGGCATCTACCACTGCAGTGCGGCTATTATAAGACACTTTCAAAGATGGAGTCTCAGTTTTGACAGCCCGGGAGACCCTCCATCTATATTCCATCAGACCGGGCTTCCTGGTGTTTAGGCAGAACGGTGCAGCGATTTTCATGAGATACAACCCACACCGTTTCGCCCAGCAACTGAGCTACAATCAAGGGGTGCCGTTGGAGGCTTTCCTGCTGGAACCCGTTGCTACTGAAGAAGGGATGCGGAGCACGCTTCACCACTTCATGCGTCTTAATACGGGTTCTCATTTTTTTATCAGTGAGCCGACTTGCACCTCACGACTCCTCAATGTATATATAGAATGGTACAATCATTCGACGGGAGCCGTTATAAAGGAAGAAAAGCGATTGCTGGTCGACCGTAAGGGTGTACCTCTCGGTAGCGACCGCAAAGCTTCTCTGGTGCCAAGGACCCCGGTAGTTCCTCCGCTGAAAGATGCTAGAGCCGGACCACCGCATGTGCAGAGTCCTCCACATGGATTGCCGCTTCCCGATACTGCGGATGCACCACCTGCGCCTCGTGCTCCAGCGGAGACAGTAGTTATGGCTTCGCTGGAGTCTGGTGTGGGCGCGAACATCGGGACCCGCCGCCCCAAGGTGCCTGCAAAGCGCAAGTCGATCCCGGGTGCACCTAGGGCTGGTAGGCAGAAGAGGAAAAAGAAGTCGCTCTTCGCAGCTGACGTTGCGTTCGGTCAGGAACCCCATAGTGAGGGCCTGGGTGAGTACGGGACCAACAGGGGATTAGTCATGCCGCCGGATGACACGGACTTGGCGGCCGCCATCGCAGCTTCAGAGCGATTGGCGAGGCGCGACGCGTGGCTAGCTAAGCTTGCGCAATCAGGTAATTACTAGTCGCATTTTTTATTGCATCATATCTTTATTATTGCCTTTGACTAACGTTTTTCCCTTCTTTTCTTCAAACAGGCATCACCACTGAAGAAGCCATTGCTGCTTCCCTCAAAACCTTCCAAGAGGAGGAACGACTCAGAGCGTCCTTAGGCCTTGGTACATTTCGATTCATCAAGTCTTTATTCTCCTTTTGTTATGGTCAATCTAATCCCTTTTTTTCCGCAAGAACCACAATGCCGGTCCCGCCAAGTGATGCGGAGACTCTTCCCGGGCCAGTCGTTGATGTTTCGGCCTCTTCGGGGCTATCGCGAGAGACCTGACTTGAAGAGCCGATGAGAGATGCCTTGAAGGTTCTGGAGGCAACTCTAAATGAGGACGACGACACCTTGATGAAGGAAGCGTCGAAGAGGTCCATCGCGACGGCCCGGGAGGAGAGAAAGCGGTTGAGGCGCGAAGCGAAGGCATGCAGGGTCGCTTTGGCCATTGGAGCGGGCCCAAGCACCGTCCCTCGTGCTGATACTCCCTCAGAAGAGCCCCCGGTCACCTTGTCTACAGCTTACAGACAGGCGGCGCGCGCAAATAGGGAGGCTAACGATAAGTCCACCTCAGGTAATATTCCTTTCAAAATTTTGTTGTAAGAATTATTAATCTGTCGGTTCTTATATATTCTGTCCTGCAGGGCCAAGTCCAACCGAGGGGGAGGCGGAGACCGTCGAACCTGAGGGGCCAGAGGAAAAGGTATTGATCGAACCCGAGCCGATGGCGGACGACACAACCGGGATTGCCGGGCCCGAGCTAGTGGCTGACGAAATAGTCACGTCCACTATGCCTGAGAAGGTGGCCGATGCCGAGTCCGAGGTAGCGGCGGATGAGGCGCTTGAGGCCGGTGACCCCATGGTGATGGCGGATGAGACAATGGAGACCGCTGAGCCCGAAGAAGTAGCGGGTGAGATGGGCACGACTCTTGAGGAAGAGCCAGCCGCTCCTTCTCAAGAGTCCGGCAATGCTCCGATTATTGCCCTCCCTGTCTACGGCCTTCCGCCGTCTTCCGGCCGCGCGAGCACAACGACAGCCCCCATTGAGTCGGGTGATGAGGCCACGGGCGGTGGCCTCATGTCGATAGAGGAGGGAGACGCCTCTGCTTCGGCCGGTGGCTCATCAGGTAAATCTCGAGTTACAGTCCCCTTTCTTTATCTTGCAACCGCTTCTGATAAGTTTATCCTTGTTTTTAACGCAGGTGCGGCCAGTGCCGATGCTCCATTGCTCGAGGGAGCGCCGTCAACTACTGCCTTGGCGGTGGTCACCTCTCAGCCCTATCTTGTACCATCAAAGATGTTGGAAGGTATGGATTTGCAACCTATTAGTTTTATCTTTCAGCCGCATAATTTATGTACTAAAGTCGTACTGTTGTGTCTTTTCAGGAGTGCTCTTTGATCATCTTTATCAGGTGTTGCTCCCACACTTCTCCTTCCCATCCGAACTCGCTTCTTCCTCCAGTAGCGCTGGTGAGTATAGTTTCCAACTGACGGATTTCTTTTTCAGTAATGGAATTATTTCTAACTTTCCCTTGTCCTGATTGCAGTGCTACAAATCGAAGGAGGGGATAACAGATCGGTCGCGCCACCGGCTCTTCCGGCCTTGCCACCTGCTGCAGCTGGTATAGTAGACTATCTCATCAATGACTTTTTCATATTTCTTGAACCGTCATCTAATCGCATTTTGTCTTTTCACCTGTCGTTCCGATCTCGGCGCCTTTTGAATCTCGCATTATAATGCCAGCAGGCCCCTTCCTGAGACGTCCGTCTTCAAAGGGTGCCGTGAATAGTCTGCGCATGGTGAGCGACTACATTGAGGAGCTCGTTGTCGAGACTCCCACGTCTGCCGCAGATTTTGCCATGACGGTTAACCCAATGCTGGTGATACTCGTAAACTTCCATGACAAAGACATCGTCACGTCTTGGGTTAACCACTGCAGGGAGATCGAGGCCCGCCTGCATCAACTCGAGTTTATGCGCCCCGCTCCTGAGACCTTAGCCGCAAGCCATCAAAGAGCCGCGTGGATTGAGCAAAGCGCTTCTTACGTCCACCACTTGGAACAAGAAGCAGCTTTAAGGCTGAGGGAATACCAAGAGACCTCGAGCGAGACGGATCGTCTGCGTGCTGAGGTTGAGGCGAATGCTGCCCAAGTGAAGGCTATCTTTGAGGGCCTCCTGGAACGCATCTCTCATGGGCTAAACTTGAAGCAGAAGCTTGATGTTGCCGAGCGTGACGCCCCAGGCCGCGAAGCTGCTCATCAGGCCGTTGGGGAGCAGCTTGCATCTTTCTTGCAGCAGCGGGCTCAAGTGAAGGCGGAACTGGCGGTGGTGGCAGATCAGGAAAAGGCATGGAAGGAGGTGCGCGAACAATTAATAGGGCTATGCAAGACGCTTCCTTCCCAATAGCTGCCTTTGTACCAATAATTTTTTTTTTCCGAATACTATGTATCCATTCTTTATTCTTTTATACGATTCACCTTGTACTAGTTTGAATTAATGAATAAAGATACACATTTTTTCTTTGCAATGTCTTGTATGCTCTTTTGCTTTCTCCCTTTCTCTTATTATCAGCATGTTGTCTTAATAAACATAATTGACAGATAACAGAGTAAGCATCTTGATTTTTTCACGAGATAGCGATGGCTTAGGCCGTAGGTTCAGATCTGCTGCCTAAGACTTTTCAACTCTATGAGCCGTGAGGGTCTCATAGAGATTTTTCTCCCTATGGATCGAGAGGATCTTATCGGTGGGTTTTCTCCTTAGGGATCGTGAGGATTCCTAAGTGCTTTTTCTCTTATAAGTCGTAAGGATCCTATAAGAGAATTTTCCCTCTTACGAGTCGAGAGGACTCGTAAGCGGTTGTTTCTTTCCTTGTCGCAATTCGACTTTGGAGAGTGAAACCCGTGGATAGTATACAAGAGACCGTTTTAGACCAACTTGTAGGGTCCCAATGCTTAGGAAATAAGTTTTTTGATCCCTGCTGCCTAAGGCTTTATCTTGCAAGTTGAGACGAATCGGGAATTTCTCACGGGGACACTGGTTTCTCTGCGAGCCGACGCGAATCAGGAGGCTCTCATCAAGGACGCTAGTTTCCCTGAGTTGAGGATTTTACCAGGGACACTTGTTTCCCTGGGGTTAAAACGAATCGAGAATTTCTCGCGGAGACACTGGTTTCTCTGCGAATCGATGCGAATCAGGATTTTCTCGTCAAGGACACTTGTTTCCCTGAGTCGAAGGATTTTGCCGAAGACACTGGTTTCTTCGGGGTTGAAACGAATCGGGAATTTCTCACGGAGACACCGGTTTCTCTGCGAGCCGACGCGAATCAGGATGCTCTCATCAAGGACGCTAGTTTCCCTGAGTTGAGGAGTTTGCCAAGGACACTTGTTTCCCTGGTGTTGAAACGAATCGAGAATTTCTCGCGGAGACGCTGGTTTCTCTGCGAGTCGATGCAAATCAGGATTTTCTCGTCAAGGACACTTATTTCCCTGAGTCGAAGGATTTTGCCGAAGACACTGGTTTCTTCGGGGTTGAAACGAATCGGGAATTTCTCATGGAGACACTGGTTTCTCTGCGAGCCAACGTGAATCAGGAGGCTCTCATCAAGGACGCTAGTTTCCCTGAGTTGAGGAGTTTGCCAAGGACACTTGTTTCCCTGGTGTTGAAACGAATCGAGAATTTCTCGCGGAGACGCTGGTTTCTCTGCGAGTCGATGCGAATTAGGATTTTCTCGTCAAGGACACTTGTTTCCCTGAGTCGAAGGATTTTGCCGAAGACACTGGTTTCTTCGGGGTTGAAACGAATCGGGAATTTCTCACGGAGACACTGGTTTCTCTGCGAGCCGACGCGAATCAGGAGGCTCTCATCAAGGACGCTAGTTTCCCTGAGTTGAGGAGTTTGCCAAGGACACTTGTTTCCTTGGTGTTGAAACGAATCGAGAATTTCTCGCTGAGACGCTGGTTTCTCCGCGAGTCGATGCGAATCAGGATTTTCTCATCAAGGACACTTATTTCCCTGAGTCGAAGGATTTTGCCGAAGACACTGGTTTCTTCGGGGTTAAACTGATCTGTGGCGGTCAAAACCATGAAGCTAGGAATTTGATCTCCGGTTCGTTTGCTGGCACTGCGTCTGTTGCATCAAGACGAATGTCGCGGTTGTCTCTAGGTTGCTGGTGAACCGTCGAGATTTGGCTTCGTTTTCTGGCGGAGCCTGTTGGGAAGGTATGATTCCTTCTTTGTTTGCTCCCTTGGATTGTATACAGGGATCGATGTGATCTCAACTGTAGGGCAAAAGTTTCATCATTCATATTTTTTATTGTTTTATTTCCGCGATGCTCTATCATTTCAGCTTTTATATCGCGAAGGTCGCGATTGCCCAATCATTTCGGCTATTTTTCGCGGTGCCCAATCATTTTGGCTGTTTATTTTATTTTTACTTGCTGCTTTTTATTGCGAGTTGCCCAATCATTTCGGCTATTTTGTGTGCATACGTTTTTACTTGCTGCTTTTTATTGCAAATTGCCCCATCATTTCGGCTATTTCGTATGCATGTGCAGCTTACTGGCTTTTCGCCGTAAGCCTGGAATTAGACACTGATTTCGGCATCAGCACCGCTACAACTGGGATGTTGTCAGGAGCGAATCATCATTTGCCTCTGTCGATGTCGAACAAAGGTGGCTTAGCGAACAGGGTTAAGGTCCTGTCGACTGAGGCTTTTGACTTCATGAGCCATAAGGGTCCCACAAAGGTATTTCTCCCTACATGTCGTGAGGATCTTGTAGGTGTATTTTCTCCTTAGGAATCGTGAGGATCCCTAAGTGTATGTTCCTCTGTAAGTCGTAAGGATCCTACAGGAGGGTTTTCTCCTTGTAAATCGAGAGGACTTACAAGGGTCATGCGAACATATCCCCAGTCACGGATGGGACTTGGTTAGGGAAATGTTTATTCGCGCCCGTGGATTGTATACAAGGGCCAGTATTGGACCACTTGTAGGGCAATATCTAAGGTTGTAGGGGGTTTGCTTAAGCACAGGTTTAGGTCTCTGTAACTTAAGACTTTCAAATCTTATGAGCCGTGAGGGTCCCATAAGAGAGTTCTCCTTACGAGTCGTGAGGACTTCGCAAGTGTATTTTCTCCTTAGGAATCGTGAGGATCCCTAAGTGTGTTGTTCCCTTGTGAGTCGTAAGGCTCTCACGCGGGTGGTTTCTCCTTACAAGATCGAGAGGACCCTGCAAGTGTCTTTTAACGAGGTTGCGCCCTTTCGGGTTTTCACAAACACTCGCCGGTAGCCCTGCTGTTTTTACTCACGGAGCCTTTTCGGGTTTTCATCCGTGCCCTTTTTGCTTATGGACATACCGTTTTTTTTATTCTTTTTATTTTTATATTTCTTTACGAGGTCGTGCCCTTTCGGGTTTTCACGAACACTCGCCGGTAGTCTTGCTGTTTTTACTCACGGAGCCCTTTCGGGTTTTCATCCGTGCCCTTTTTGCTTATGGACATACCGTTTTTATTTATATTTATATTTATATCTTTTCCTTTTTTTTATCTCGTCAGCCTAAGGATGCTGCGGTAGTAGTTTGAAGACGTTTCGGTCTGTCATTAGTTTAAGGACGTCTCGGTCCGTCATTAGTTTAAGGACGTTTCGGTCCGTCGAGGAGAAGGCCGATTACTACTTATAGAGCTTGAGCTTAAGAAGATAGCGAGCGGACATAGTCGTCGTCATCTATCATTGAGCTAGGCTGTGGCTTATTAAGCGTAGTATTTCTTCAGGAAGCGACCGTTTATTGGCCTGAAAGGCCTTTCACCGTGCATATCCATGAGTAGATAGGCTCCACCCTGGTAGACCTTGTCTATGGTGTACGGGCCTTCATAGTTCGGCTTGAATTTTCCCCGCTTGGCGCGATTGGGGATCATAGGCCTTTTGATGACTAGCACGAGTTCGCCTTGGAGGAATGTCCTCGGCCGAGTCAATCTTTCATATGAGTGCGTCATCTTTGCTTTATAAGCTTCCAGATTTTGTTGCGCTATGAGCCGTGTTTCATCAAGGGCATCAAGCTCCTCAAGCCGAAGGTGAGCATTTTCTTCGTCCGTCAGCTCGTAATTGATTGCCACTCGTAGCGAGGGTAACTCTATCTCGAGGGGAAGTACTGCTTCTGTACCGAATACCAACGCATATGGCGTTGTGTTCATGGCCGTCTTGAACGTAGTTCGATACGCCTAAAGAGCCTCTTGCAGTCTCGCGTGCCAGTCCTTCTTATTTCGGGACACCGTCTTCTTCATAATCTTCGTCAGGGTCTTGTTGAAGGCCTCGGCTTGACCATTAGCTCGCGGATTATAAACCAAGGAATATCTCCAGTCTATATTGTGTTGTTGCGCGAAGCGACTGATCTTGTGGCTTCTATAAGCTGGCCCGTTATCGGAGATGATCCGTCACGGAGTTCCAAACTGATATATGACGTGCGTCTTGAATAAATGGAGGATATTCTCCGTCTTCACTTCCCTCAATAGTACTGCTTCTGCCTATTTGGAGAAGTAATCAGTCGTCGCCAGGATGAAACGATGTCCCCTGGACGACGCTGGTTCGATAGGGCCGACTATGTCAGTTCCCCACATTTCGAACGGCCAACTAGCCACCGTTGGATGGAGTGGGTTTGGATGCTGGTGGATGAAGTCCCCATGGATCTGGCATGAGTGGCATTGCTTCGCATACTCGAGGCAGTCCTGAATCATCGTGGGCCAATAATAACCCATCCTTTTAATTTTTAACTTCATCTTCGGGCCTGCTTGGTGAGAACCGCAAAGTCCGTCATGAACTTCTTGGACGACTCTCTTTGCCTCTTCGGGTCCCAGGCATCTCAACCACAGCGAATCAAATGACCTCTTGTACAGAGTATCATTGACAAAGGCGAAAGACAGAGCTCATTTTATAAGCTGATGTCTTGAGGACACATCTTCAGGCGTTCGACGGTATTTGAAGTAGTCTATAAAGACTTCTCTCCAATCCTCGGCCTTTTCCTGGTCTTTTATTTGCAGGGTCGTCTGTTCAGTCACTCTCTTTTCTTCGGATGATTCCGGAGATATTTCTGCTGGGGCAAGCACTCGACGGCTTTGTACCATGATTCTGACGTCATCGAGGTTCTCGTCAGTCGGTTCTTTAGCGAGCTTGGCTAATACGTCCGCTTTGCTGTTTTCCGCACGCGGTATGTTTTCCAAAGTGTAAGAAGGGATTTGGGTCAACAGTTGTTGCACCTTTTCGCCGTACTTCACCAACTCTGGTTTGCACGTTTGGTAGTCGCCATTTACTTGACTGATGACCAGCTGCGAGTCTCCATATATGAGGAGGTTTTCAATTCCCATGTCGATAGCGATCTCGAGGCCTGCTATCAAAGCTTCGTATTCGGCTTCATTGTTCGTCCTCGGCTCTGTCAAGGAGAAAGCAAAGCGCATAATCCCTCCTTGTGGAGTTACGAAGATGAGGCCTACCCCCGACTTGATTATAGGGATGTTTTGTTTGCGCTTCTTCATGGAAGATGCTCCATCGAAATAAAGCTCCCATCGGGTATCACCTCCGTCAATCGCGTCAAACGCATGTTCGTCCGGCAGATCGTAATTCAGAGGAAAATCAGCAGGTATCGGATGCTCAGCGAGGAAGTCGGCAATAGCCTGGCCTTTTACTGCTTTGAGAGGTTGATAGGTTATCGAGAACTCCATCAAGAGTAGGGCCCATTTAGCGACTCACCCTGTCAATATGGCTTTAGTCATTAAATATTTAAGGGGTCCACCTTCGAGATGGGACGGACTTCATGTGCTAATGCATAGTGCCTGAGCTTTGTTATCGCAAAGATCAACGCCAGGCAGTGTTTTTCAATGGGATAGTAGTTGCTTTCTGCCCCCAGAAGAACTCGACTTAAGTAGTAGAGTGCTCTTTCTTTCCCCTGGTCATTCTCTTGCTCCCATAATGCGCCTAAGGAACCTTCGAGGGCGGTTGTATAAAGAATGAGAGGCTTTCCCTTAACCGGAGCAGCCAACACTGGCGGGTTCTACAGGTACTGTTTAATTTCGTCCAGCGCGCCCTGGCATTTTTGATCCCAGACGAATGGAGTTCCCTTCTTCATCAGGTGGCTATAAGGACGGCACTTGCTTGAAAGATTGGCTATAAATCGCCGAATATATGCGAGCTTTTCTTGGAGAGACCGCAACTGTTTGAGAGTTCTAGGCGAAGGCATTTCTATGATCGTCTTGATCTTCGACGGATATATCTCGATGCCTCGGTGTCGGACGATGAATCCTAGGAATTTACCCGAGGAAACTCCGAATGCACACTTGAGAGGGTTCATCTTCAAGTTGTATTTTCGAAGGCGTCGAAATACGGTTTTCAGATGCTCGAGATGTTCCTCGTATGATTTGCTCTTAACCATAAGGTCATCGATATAACATTCGACGATTTCATGTGTAAGGTCATCGAAGATCTTCGTCATGGCCCTCTGATAGGTGGCACCGGCGTTCTTTAGACCGAAGGGCATCACCTTGTAGCAGAATATACCCAAAGGGGTCCTGAAGGCGGTGTGCTTCTGGTCTTCGGGATGCATCTTTATCTGATTATACCCTGATGAGCCGTCCATGAAGGAGAAAAACTCATGAGTGGATGTATTGTCTATCATCAGTTCGGTGACTGGCACTGGGAAATCATCCTTCGGGCAGGCTTTATTGAGATCCCGGAAGTCCACGCATATGCGCATTGTCCCATTTTTCTTCATCACCGGGACGATGTTGGCGATCCATTCAGGATATTGAACTTCCTGGATGAAACCGGAGTCAATTAGCTTCTTAACCTCAGCATTGATACACATCTCAAGCTCGAGCCGCATTCTCCTCGGCACCTGTTTGACTGGCTTGATGTCTGGGGATATCGCCAATTTATGCACAGCAATTTCTGGATCTAGTCCTGGCATTTCGGAATAGTTCCATGCGAAGCAATCTCTATGCTGTACAAGGACGTCTTTTAACGCAGCCACCCTTTCTTCAGATAGCAGCTCGCTGACAAATGTCGGTCGCGGGTCGTTCGCCGTCCCCAACTCAATTTTCTTGAGGTTATCTGCAGTGGTGTGTATTCCATCCTCCAGTTCTTTCGGCGCTGGTGGAAATTCTGAGATCGCCTCATCATTGCTGTTCTCGAAGCACCAGGGAAGGTTATCCACGTTCTCGGGCTCTTCTTTTAATATTGTTACCATGTGACAAGTGCGAATCCGCTTCCAATCCCAGTGTGGAGTTGGTTCTGTTCTCGTGGCTTTGGGTTCGTGCTTCTGTGGCGGCGTTACCCTCCAGTTGTCAGACAGAGCGAACTTGCCAAGCTGATACTGATCTTCAACCCAATTCTTGAAGGTGAAGCAGTCTTCGAGAGGATGCCCTATTACTCGGTGATAAGAGCAATAGTTTGGGTGAGATACTTCGCCTGCTTGTTCGGGGTGCTTGGACTCCGGCAGTGTAAGCATCTGGTGTTTTAGAGTGAGGTCAAGTATTCTCTTTGTCTTATCTCGAGGGAAAGAATATGCTCCACTCATTTTCTTTACAAGGGATAGATCGGAACCGCTCGTTTCCCGCTTGCGTGACTTCTTAGTCCCACTTTGTTGCTGTTGAGCGCTTTTTTGGCCTTTCGACTTGTTTCTGCCTCTGCGTCGAGCCTTTTTTATAACAGGTTAACAGGGGGCAGCATTTTCGTCTTTCACGGCCTGTTGAAGGAGGCGTTGCGTTTTGGCTTTCTCGTAGATGGCCATTTCGCGGTTGTGATCGTCTCGGACTTTTTGACTAGCTTCCCTTATAAGCCTGTCCATTTGTTCTTTAAACGACGGACTGGGCACTTTTGCATCATAAACTTTTACTGGTTCAGGATTAGTGTCTTCCCATTGAGCATTCCTTTCTTCATTGAAGTCATGCACGATGTAATAGTCGCGGAGTAGCTCTCGTTTCTTGGACCGAATGTATCCGAGCCTGATTGTTTCCATCCTCCCACTAAGCAGCTTATGCTGAGTTCCGAGGATGTTCCAGACCTTGTCATAGAATTTAGCCTTTCGAGCCGTCTGTTTGAAGGGTATCCCTTGGCGCTTCAACAGCCTCTTCAAGCCTTCTGTATAATATCTGGGTAGACGAATGGGTTGAAGCCTGTCCAGCGTAGGATCCGCACCGTGCCAAATTTCTTTTTCCACTTTGGTTTTCTCAGAGCGGTAGAATAGAATCACCTTTTCGCCTTCTCGCCTGTGAGGGACATAGAACGTCTGCAGCTCCTCTACACTGTAGGTATCGAGCACATCCAGTTCTTTATAATGTTTATGCGGCACCATGGCGACTTGCAGATTTTGCTCTTCGTCAGCGGACGTTTGTATTGAAGGCCGAGCAGAGAATACAGCATGGATCTCATCCTCCGAATCACTACCAAAGATCAACGTAGGAGTGGATGGTCCCGGCTTGTTGTATTGGGGCGGACCGGAATAAACTATCTCCTCTTCCTCCTCGGTATCACTGCCAAAGACAGGGATGGTGGCGTTAGCTTTGTTCTCCAGCTTGTGACACCTTTCCGTGTCTTCGAAATTCGGTAAGAAGTATTTGGCATCTTCATACTTGCGAACTTCGTTCACGGAAAACGGATTCAGTTCTCCCGTCACGGTATACTCGAGACCATCCTTAAAATATTTCATACACTGATGCTTTGTAGAAGGGATGATATTATACTCGTGTAACTATGGTCGGCCGAGTAGAGCATTGTAGCATGTCTTGGCGTCGATGACATGGAATTTAATGTCTGTGATGAGTAGCCCAAAGTGTAGCGTCAGTATCACAGACCCAAGAGTTCTTGATGATTGGGAATCGAACCCGGAGATGGTGATCTTGTCCCGAGCAAGGTGCTGTACGCTCATGCAGATTTCTTTTAATACCCGCACATTGAGGAGATTAACGGAGGATCAATTGTCGACCAGGATTTTGCCTATCTTTATATCGTGGCAGTATCCTGAGACATAGAGGGGGCGATTGTGTTCGCACGTCCCAAGGAGAAGGTCTTCGTCGCTAAAAGTGACATCGGCCGTGTGCACTTCCTCCAATTCATCCTTCATCTTTTCTTCAGCCAGGAAAGCTTGGAATTGCTCCGGCTCCTGTAGTGCCCTGATTAACGAATCTCTCATCTCTTTTGATAGTAAAAGGGCATCAAGAATGCTAAGCTGCGAGGGTAGCTTCCTCAGATGCGCTAGAACGTTGTAATCCATCTTATTTTTCTTTGGCGTGTCCTTGGCAGTTAGCTCCTCCACAACTTGGTCATCTAGGGCGATATCCTCAGAGACCTTTTCTTTCCCTTTATCTTTTTTGTTTGAGGGTCCGAGATTCTTTTCGGGTAGCGTCCGATTACGCAGCCGGATATTTTCGCAAACCTTCGGCTCTTCTTCTTTTCCCGAAGTGGACTCTTTAAAGAGGGGGCTAAGGGCCAGCTCCTCGTCAGAATCACTCCCGAATGTGAGTACTTGCGATCCCCCAGCGTTAACCATGCGACAATCGCTGGTAGTTCTGTTAAGCCCTTCGGTCGTACCGTTCTGCTCCCGGCGAGTTTTGCGCTTCTCCCGCTTAAAATGTTGTCGGTGAGCAACATATCCTTGCCACCATCTATCGAAAGCTTTGCACTCTTCAGTGGGGTGCGAAATCTTCCGATGATATAAGCAGTAGGAGGGGTGCATTTCCGCTTCACCAGTAATGCTTCCTTCAGAGGATGGTAGCTTCATACCCATTGACATGGCTTTAGCAAACCTTTTCTTCGTCTTGAATTTGCTTTTATCTGCAGTGGGTGTATTTTAAATATGACCGCCTCGCGTTCCCGATCAGCTTTACTTTTTAAGAGAGCTTCATTGAGGAATGCGTCAATTACTTCATCCGATGGCCCCAGAATTTTTGGTTCAGGATCTGCCCCCAGTTCTTCAGTGCAAGGAGTCTCCTCATCGTCCGTGAATGAATGGGAGATCATATGACAGCTCGCCACGTATTCTTCAGATTCATCCGACGAACTTTCTCCCTCATCTTCCTCTTGAAAGACATGGTTGAGGAACTCTTGGAGTGTAATGGGAGTCCGTGCTTTCTGGTTGTATTCCTCCAGCGCGTCAATTTGTTTTTGTAAGTCCGTGCGCTTGTCGCCAGGCTTCACGGGCTTCTTTGATTTCTTTTTCTTCTTCTTTAAAGATTTTGACGGCTGGTTATGAGTGCTTGGGACATTACTATCAGTCTTTGGAGTTGGACGCGGCTTCAACATTCCTTCAATGATTTGAGGTTCCAACGGGTTTTTCCACCTAATCGCTGGGCATGTTTGAAGCTCGTTCAACATTTTCTTTATCTTGGCTGACAGCACAACCTCCCATGGAGCTTCTTCAACGAGGGAGCATGTTGCCCCCTGTGTGTTCATCCTTTTAGAGGTGTGAGCTTGCGGCGGATTCACCTTCCATCTGTCGGACAATGCGAACTTACCCTGTTGGTACTGGTCTTCAATCCAATTTTTGAAGACGTAGCAATCCTCGATCGGATGACCTAGTACTCGATGATAAGGACAGTAGTTGGGCTCATTGACATCATTTGGTTGTGATGGACGTTTTGGACCCGGCAGACTTATGAGTCGGTTGTGCAACGCCTGCTCGAATAATCTTCTCGTTTTATCTCGGGGAAATGAGTAAGGACGTCCTAGCCTCTCCTTAAGGGGTACGTGCGGACGCATATTATTTTGACGAACGACCGGCTTCGAGTTGCTCGGCTGTTGTTGAGCATTAGCGACAACGATCGCTTTCCCCTTCCCCTTCTCATTTCGGGAGTCCGGCTTTGGGAGGGGAGGTCTATGGCCCATCTGATCCATTTGCGCTAGCTTGTCGATCAGGACCTGAAAGATAGTCGGCTTAAAGAACATCATAAATTGAGCGATGGTTGCCTGCGGATCGAGGGTTCCCACAAACATACCCACTGCAGGAGCTTCTTCAATACGTTGCTCGCATTTTGACCATAAGTTTCGCCACCGTATAGCATATTGGACCCATGTCTCGCCTGGCTTCACCCTGGCATTAATCAATGCCGTCATTGGGGTGCGTTCGCTGGCGCTTGCAAAACGCTGGGTAAACAGCAGCTCCATCTCCGCGAAGGTCTTGATAGAGTCGTTTGGGAGCTCAGAGTACCACTCGAACACTGTATCTGACAAGCTGCCGACGAACTGACGAAGCAACAGTTTGTCATCACCGCCAGTGTTGCCGCAGAGCGCCCTGAACTGGGCAACATGCTGGTGGGGATTGCCCGTCCCCTTATAGACATGGAACTTGGGAATTATGTAGCTCGGCGGGTACTTGATTTGGTCATACCAGATCGGATATGGTCGTCCCGTTTTTACGACCTGACCGGCTGCTTCAGTCGCATGATGAACCCGTATTTGTTGGGCTATATACTCGTCCAAGTCAGCTTTGGAGATTGTCTCCTCCTTGGCTGTTGACAGAGCCGGTGGAGGATTTGACGTTTCTCCCCTATCGTCTTCAAGGACGATCGGGGAATCTTCGGCTGGAGGATCTTGTTGGATCATCATTCCCACCATGTCTTGGAACAGGAGGGCCATTCGCTTTATGTTGGCTGCTTGTTCAGCAGCCTCTTTATCCTTCTTCTCTAATATGCGGCGAAGGAATTCAGCGTCAGTCTCTTGCTCCTGACGTTCATCTGAGGACGCTTCAGGGCTTTCTTTTGGCCCAGTGAGTGCGGCCATCGCGTTCATCATTTCCTGGAGCTTTTGCTGTTGCTCCTGGGCTTTGGTCACTGACCGTGTAAGCGGTCTATGACCTGTAGATGCACGGCTGTCCTCCTTTCCCGACGCCATGTATACAGTATGGACTATTATGCCCCCGGACTTAGGGCGTTTAGGTTCACCACCTTTGGCATTTGCCGCGGGCGCGGGGATTTTCTCCGACCTTCTTCTTTTGTGGGCCATTGAAGTTGAAGGGGCCGTTGTAGTGGGCACCCTGGCGGTTGTTGTCCTTTGTTGTTTAATAGGACGGTCCTTTTCTTCTTGCACCTTCGCTTTTTTCTGTTGACGAGAATGACTTGGGTCAATTACAGAGTCTTGAACCCTTCGCCAAACTTTATAAATTTTGGAGGATAGCCGCTGAGGGGGCTGCTCCAGCTTAATTTCCGTAACTCTCTCCGCAAGTGGAGGAGATCTTTTCAGTGTGGCGGTCGGAGAGTTCTTGCGCACTCTACTTAGTGGTTCAAAGCTGTTCCCAGTTGGAACAGCAGCATTAACTTCCACCACTGGAGCAGGTGGAGTTAGCCCTGAAGGGGAGTTGCCCCCGGCCTTCCTTACTCGTTGCCAATGGCGACGTCGAGCATGACGAGCCGTTGGGACTGGCTTGACGATAGAGACAGCTTCTTTTTGCCCCCTGTCTGAATGAGGTGCTGCCGGTGTCAGCCTCTTAAAGACTGATGTTGTCTTTTGAGTGTCGATATTCAATCTTTCAAAGACAGATCCTCGAGCAGGGGCAGGAGCCGGAATAGACAGCCTTGAAAAGACTGACTCTTTGACAGGAGAAGCCGCCTTGACGACTTCTGGAGCAGCGGTTGTTGCCTTCCTCGGGACAACCACTTTAGAGTTCATGGGCTTTCTGGCGGGCCCATCAGAGTTCTGATCCAGCCTGGCAAAGACAGAGGCTGTTGATTTGCTATTGGACGACCCGTTGGCAGGGGCCGTTATAGCAGTGAGCCGATCGAAAACCGACTTCTTGTTCACTTCTGGTGCGGGCATTGGCATGGTGAAGCTTGCCGGCAGGGTCATGGTCCCGAAAAATAGGCCAGTGGTGGTCTGGGTCACCTGTTCTACCGGCATGAGGCCGCTTGAGGCCCATATGCTACACCTCCAGGTGAGGTGGAGTGTCGGTTGCATTGGCACTTCGAGCAATTCGAGCAGTTAGAGGCCATTGATGCTTGATTTCTGCGCCAGGCAAAGACCAAATCTTAGTAACTTGAAACCCAAAGGCAACCATTAACAAACCGCGATTCGTTCGCGAAGACGACAAACGAAGTGTGGAGTGGAAAGAGGAAAAGGTCCCACCAGGCGTGCCAGAATCTGTTCCCCTCCGAATGACGCGGCGACGACGTGAAGACGTCTTGCTTGAGATTCGGGGCAGATGCTATTTGGTTTTATCCGTCCACCTTTCCGAAGATGCCAAGTTGATTTATGGCACCGTGTATCGGAGGTTTAGACGGATGCGACCGATGTAGCAGACTTCGTCAGATTCCCCCTCGCTTGAGGGGTTTTTGATTGTGGGGACGCTCTTCCCTGCAGGCGCAAGCCCCTGCAGTTAATTACGCTACCGCATCGCGGTAACAACTTTCTCCTTCTCCAGAATTTCACTTTGTGTTGTGTGTGTTTGTTTTGTTTGTGGTTGCCCGTGGATTGTATACGGAGACTAAGTTATGCCGTCGCCCGTAGGACGTGGATTAGTCCAAATCCGTATTTACTTAGATTTGGGTTTGGTGTTTTAGTTTAAGGATACGTTAGCCGCATTGAGGCTAAGATCAACTTAAACGTTCGTTAAGGATACGTTAGTCTGATCTGAGACTAAGATCAACTTAACGGGATCGTTTAGATCCAACAAAAGAGCAATTGGCTCTATTGTTTAGTTTTATGACGTTGCGGTCAATTTCCAGTTTAGGGACATGGTGGTCCATCATTCCCATTTAGGGACGAGAATTAGTTTAAGGACATTTCGGTCCAACATTCCCATTTTGGGACGAATATTAGTTTAAGGACGTTTCGGTCCACGAGTTTAAGGACCCCGCAGTCCGTATCGATGTGTGGTTGTTGGGACCCATCACCTCTCTGACGTCGTTGAAGGATTACAACGATAGGGGTCAGAGGAGTTCAGAGATGTACCCTTGAACCGGACGTAAATTGATTTAGGAGAGCAGCCGTGTTCAGTCAATTTAATTTGAGGACTTACGGCCATAATTGGGCTAAGTCCAGTTGAGAATATTCGATGTTTTTTTCTTAATTTTTGGCCTATTAGGCCTGTGCTAGGGTTTTGCCCATGTTTGATAATGCACTGCATTTTATTCTGGCTTGCTAGGCCCTTTAATTTGGGCTCAGTCCCTTTATAAATGATGCAGAGCATCTGCTTTGTTTGGGCTCTGCCCTTTTAATGCATTGCATTTTATTTTGTTGGGGCTCTGCCCTTTTAATGCATTGCATTTTATTTTGGCCTGTTATGCCTTTTTTAATTGGGCTTGGCCCTTCAGTAAACAATGCAATGCATTTGTCAGGCGCTCTGCGCCAATCATTGAGCGCAAGCGCATATGGAGGTGACACGTGTCACGCTCTGATGAGCGCAAGCGCAACAGCGCAGTGCGCTGTGTCAGTGCGCTGCGCTGTTGCACTGCTGACACGTGGCGCGCCCTGGTGAGTTGCGCCAATTTCAGAGAGCAATGCTCTATTTTAAAAGTGCATGGCGCAAATGATTCTGGAGCTGACACGTGGCGCTCTCTGGTGGCTTGCGCCAACCTAAGAGCGCAACAGTGCCAATTTTGCAAGTGCAGGGCACTGTTTTATATTTTGATCAATTTTAGATCAATGAAAACAAGTTTTCATTGTTTTCAAAGAACCAGTGGTTCATAAAAAAAAAGTGCAAGGCACTGTTATTATTTGTTTTTTTATTGAAGATCATTGATCTTGTTCTTAGATCAATGATCTATTCAGAAGAAATTCTTCTATTTTATAAAAGTTTTTTTTAACTTTTTTCTTGAATTTTCTTCAGAGTTCTCTTTGTTTTTTTGAAGTTCTTGATCTCTCACAATGTTGATGATTTTTTGAATGGGGGTCCTTTATATAGTGCCCATAAATTTGTTAAAGAGATCATTCTCTGAGTGATTTGGGGAATTTTCTCTACCGTCGGATCTTTTGATCCAAGGGCTTCTGTTTTACAGAAGGCAATCTTCTTATTTTAACAAGAACAGAAGGATTTTACCAGAATTTTAATTCTGTTTGGCGCAAACGCCCCAGCGCGTGACACGTGACGCGCAGCGCAGAGCGCAGCGCAACTGCGCTTGCGCAACTGCGCTGACACGTGTCGCGCAGCGCAGAGCGCAGCGCAACTGCGCTGACACGTGTCGCGCAGCGCACAACGCAGCGCGACTGTGTTTGCGCTGACACGTGTCACGCAGCACAGCGCTTGCGCCACTGCGCTGACACGCGTCGCGTAGCGCAGCACTTGCGCAACTGAAGTGTTGCTTCCTTTAATTTTTATTTTAAATAGAGCCTTGCTCTGATTGGGCACGCTGCCTTGGGCGCTGTGCTGACGTATCAGCTTTTCACACGTGGCGCGTTACGCGCAGCGCAACGAATTTGAAGCGTTTCTTCAAAATTTGAATTTTTGAAATTCAAATAGAGCCTTGCTCTGATTGAGGGAAACAACAGCTTTAGTGACATGGATATTGTATTGATTATTGATTTGATACACCTGCTTTATTGTTTACCTGTACCGGTTACTTCATGCTCATGTCATTACTCTATGTTTACTGCTTCATGTTCATCATCGTTGCACGTATTACATATGTGTGTGTGTGTATTGCTATTTGTCGCTCTGACAACCTGAGTATGCATGCTCATAATGAGAAGTGGACTTAGCTCGGATCAGGACCTTCCTTACCTCGAGGATACCGCGGACATCTAGATTAGCGACGTCAGCGCTATCCTTTTTCTGACTTTATCGGGTTAGTTTTACATCTGTCTTGATAGAATTAGTGGCTGTATTTCTCATTATTTGTGCTATGATTACTGATTACCATATAATGCTAGAAGCCGAAGTGTGACTACGGCAAGATTTTTTCTTGACCGTAGGAACATGGCTGGCCTTGTCACCTTCGTATTCTGTATTTTGGGAAGCGGGGCGTGACAGTTTCCAACGTAGGGGAAATTATTATTTTATTTTTAAAAAAAATAATAATATCTTGTCCTTACGGTGTGCACCGTAGGGGAAAATTACTTCCTTTACGTGTCTCATCGTAGGGACACTATTTTATACATTTTTAAATACAAATATTTTAATATAGGCAAACTTAGCCCTTACGGTTTCCACCGTAGGGACATAGTATTAGTTTATTCCTGATACTTTATCCTTACGGTAGCCACCGTAGGGATAAATGTTGTCCATACGGTGTAAACCGTAGGGATAGAATATCAATTTTTTCTGATACTTTGCCCCTACGGTGGAACCCGTAGAGGAATATTATGCCCCTACGTTGAATTTAATTTTTTTTTAAAAACTGCCTTCTGTTTTTGTCCGCTGATTGATTGATTTTGAAAAGTTTGTTTTGTAGTAATCGCAATCAGCACGGTGTCACGTGTAGCTAGCTGTGGTGAATACGGGTCGTCCGCAGGGATTCGTGTAACTTTTTAATTCTTACCTTAGACGGGTTGAAAGAAATAGAAAAGAGAAAGGAAGGATAAAGATAATAGTTTTGAGACCTAAATTAAATACGGATGTAGATTTTATATAAAGAAGGCTTGTAGGGTTCGTTAGAATTTAGTAGTTATGGATGACTAATAAAGATTAATTTTTTTGTTCTATTGATAGATTTAAAACTATATTGATAGTGATGAATGAGGATTAGGGTACTTGGAAAAAACTAGGATTTCCCCACTATTGACCCTTGTCCCTTCATTGATCTCTATTCATGTCTATCCCTTAACAAAACAATTGTTAATCTGATCTCAAATCGCGGTCGAGACTAGCAATAAATGGGTAGCGCGCCCGATAAGGATGTTAACGATTCTTTTGCTAAAGTTTATAAACTTTATAAGATTTAAAAGAAATTAAAGTATTTTCTCATCCTTTGTTCTACCTAAATCCTACGAACCCTGTCAAGCGGAGAATTGCTCGCGCATGATGGAGATAGAAGAAGAAAGAGTAGAGAAGGAAAACATAATTAAAAATGGAGAATGTAAAAATACAAAGAACTAAACTAATGATCTACCTTTATTAATCAACTTCACAATTACAAAACCTTTGAGTTTAGATTACAAGAGGAAGAAGAAATTGCTCTCGATCTTTGCCTCGTAGGAAGTAGATACTCCGTCGAATCTCACGTCGAATCACGGACCTGTCGTGGATCACTTGTTCTTTGACGGTGATTGGCTTCGTGTAAAAGGTGATGAGTTTTAGCTTTAGCCCTCGGTGCTTTATATAGCCCTCAAATCAGAAACCCTAGATCTTATAGGTTAAGATATGCAATCAAGATCACCCACAAAAATTCTCAGATCCAACGGCCACAAAAGGACCGTGGAACTGCCACGGAATGTAGGGTTTGGCCGCTAAACCGCCGCACTTTGGAGGAGTTAGGGTTTGGGTTTTCTGTGGTGGCCTCATGTTGACACGTGGAGATCTTCTAGATATCTGGATTTTGGAAATATTTCCTGAGTCTCTGCCAGTATTGATTCTATGATTTTATTGAACTTTATCGGCAGATTTTTGATTCCCGACATTTCGATATCCCGATCTCCTGACCTGAGCTAAAACTTGCACAATATCTCCATGAATAATGTTAGTAATATTTATTAATTTAGAGATATTATTCTAACCATTTGTATGATATTATATCTTTTAAGAATATAGATTAGAATATTTGATATAATATGCATATTTAAATTATCAAAATATTTATAAATATTATATGCATATATTTTCCTTCATAATGTTAATTATAATATATAAACATATGGTAAATAGTATTTTGCAGATAAACCCCAAATATGTTTTATATTTATAATAAACACCTTTAAATATTTAAGAAAAATAAGGAAAATGTTATATCAAAAGTGCAATATTTTCGACTGAACAAATACCCCGAAACTTAACTTTGATCGTCCCGAACAAACTAGTTATTGAAGAGAGGGATAAAAGGAAAAAAAAAGAAAAAGAAAAACCTAAGTAGCACACTTTCCATAGGTAACACGATTGCACTGAGCACGTGCAGCAAGCCGTTAAAACTCTGGGTGTCCCTAGCAGGAGGAGTGTTGTCTCCTGAGGGTTTTCAGCGGATTACACCCATAAAATGCTATAATAAAATAAAGATGATGAAAGTTACATATAAAAATAAAGACTTATAAAAGAAAGAACTTGAAAATAAGAGTTTCCAACTACACTAGTTTTTCAGTTTCCATGAGCCCTATCTTAATGGTCGTGACAAAATGTTAGAAATCACACCATCTCTCAATAAAACATAGCCTTTAGTTTTCCTCCCTATTTTTCTTCCAAACATTGATTATATACACCTACGTGTGTGTAAAAGACATCCCTACACTCGGAGAATTCAATTCAAGCTATCATACTCTTGTCCATCTGCCCCAGTACTTTTTAGTCGGTGAATATTTTAGATGCTTCTCGCTTACACATTCTTCATGCGACCGTTAATACTTCTTGAAGTACTAACCAACCGATTACCAAATGTGCTCGTTCATTAGCAATATTCTCGTCTTGCAACACCTAAGGCTTAGCAGTGGCTCCCAAACCAGTTGGTCTAAGATACTAGGTGATAAAGCACCCTCGGTATATTTTTTTTATGCTTCCTTAGTAATTACAAAACCGGTGTTCAAAGCACCCTCGGTATATTTTTTTTATGCTGCCTTAGTAATTACAAAACTGGTGTTCATTTTTTCTTCACCACTTACACACACACACACACACACATTCATACTAAGGCTTTTCGACAAGGGCATTTAAAGGTATCCTCTACTATCTCAAGTTTTAAGACGTGTGTAAGTGCGTATAGTAGGGTATCAATGTTCAGATATTTGGCTTCAAGAATAGGGACTATTTTTCAGACTTAGTTTTATCCTCAGATTAGCAATTTCCTTCATCTTACTGATCCTTGGGACAACAGCTCATAACTACTTATTATTAGTTTCGTTTAAGAAAATATCTAACTTTATTACTTTTCTCAAACTCTTCCTATCTTTCACATGTAATTTTTTACTTTCTAATCTTTCATTATCAATTTTTTTTGTGCTTATGCAAAGTATAATGCAAAATAATGCATAAATAAGCACAAAGTTCCCCCAAACCTGTTTACAGCAGTGTCCTTACCGATGTCATCTGTTAAGCTAAAAAACCTGTAGACTTGGGAGTAAAAGTTATCAAAGGGGATAATAAATAATGAAAGTAAAATTCTTTCCCAAACTTATTTTTGGCTCATAATTTTGTAAAAATTTATTTTCTTTCAAGAGCCAAAATATTTCTCCCCCCCCAAACTTGAGTTAAAAAATATTAAGCATTTAAAAATTATAAGAGGGGGGCAAAGTTATTGGTCAATATAAAGCTTTACAAAAACCAAAAGTCAACACCAACCGTTCAAATTTTTTTTATCAATATAGCAATATAGTTGGTGGAAAATCAGAGATTTGAAGTAGTGGGGAGGAGATAAGAGATGGTATGGTTTACGTTTCGGTTGATAGAGACGAAACAGTGACGGTAAACGGAAACGAGAATGTGAATTATTAGGAATGGGAAGAATAGTCACATTCTCGTATGGGATAAGAAGAAATGGTGGTGGCTCAAATTCTTTAGGTGGAGGTTGATTAATCACAAAATCCGTATTACTTAGGAATGCAAGTTCGTCGGCGAAAATATCTTCGAAACTTTTATCGAGGGTCTGATTGAACGTTTCAATGTCAATGAGTGTTGCACCAGAATTTAACATACTTGATTTTTCAAAAATTATGGAGGTAGGAGACTCGAATAACTCATCTAATTCATTCTCAAAAGTATCTACATCAAGTTGTCTTTCTAGAATTATCGAACTCGAAATATCGGATTGTGATTCATCAACATTCGCTAAAATTAAAGGAAGAATAGAAGAAGAACCAGAGAAAATGGGAGATGAAATGGGTAAATAAATTGGTGTGTCAAGTATTGCTGAACCAGATGTGGGAAATGAAGGCTTCGTTCTGCTTTTCGGTCATACATTTATCATCAATTTCAAGACGCATATGGGGTTCGGGAAGAATAGTTAAAGATTCGAGATGAGTCCAGAGGGAAGTGAAATGACCTGATGAGTTGGTGGGACAAACTCAACTAAAATTTCAAGTTGATCATCCAATATATCCCCAACGTCATTCTCCTCAATCGAGTGAAGGTTAAAATTCTCAGACACCTCATCAAAAGCAGGGTTCTCAATCAATTGTGGTTCTAGAGTGGAGGTGTAGAGATCACAAGGATTGGGTGTGGCTTCACTTGAAATGGACTCCTCACAATCGGGTAAATCAAACACTTCAAAATCGCACAACTCATCGAACATTCTATCTTCAATTGGTGAATCATTTGGTGTACTCGATAGATCTGTGAAACTGGAGTTGTGGATTTCAATTTGGGATGGGGAGGTTTAATTTGGAAGGGTGTACCGCTCTCTCTCACTACCCGAATTCTCAATTTGTCCGATGGCCGTATCATACATTAAAATTTTTTGAGCTGGTTCGAAACTAGTTGCTCGTTCGTTGTGTTTTATGAGGACGGCCATGGATGCATTTAATTTCTCTATGTGGCGGCGCGACGCTGCCCGATATTCTTCTAATGTCCGTTCAAGACTAGACATGGGTCGGTAAGGGGTTTCAGCATAAGATTGAAATTCTTGTGGATAGGTAAAACTCCCAAATGACTGATTAGAAGAAATGTCTAAGATGGTGTAAAAGTCAGGTAGGATTGATTGGAATCAAACGGTTGTGAAAATTGGACAGGAGTAGAATCAATATTGTGATAAGAAGAATATTGATATTGGTTGGTTGGTTGGTGACTGTCAACAGACATCATATACGCCATAAACCGAGTAGTAAAATCTTCTTTAGAAGGTGGTGGTGTTTGTTGTCCAAACGGTTTGACCGGATTGAAACTTTGGCCGTTAGTCCTTACTATATACTCAGCGATGGACATGCGTTTAGGAGTTCCCTCACTCGGAGTATCAACATAAGAAAATGTAGAATTTGGATGCGGTTGATAGGATCTAGAGTGAGGTGGCCAACTGTTTCTTTCCGCTTGCTCAATCCGATCTCTTAAAGACATGGTAGAGTCGGATGGTATACCGAAACGATTATGAAAACAAGAAATATCTGGTTCTGGATAGCGAACCTTGGCAAGAGTTCTTTTATTTGGATTACCTATTATAAGAAGGTGAAAAGCAAAGAGGGTAAGGAATTAAGCTCTATTTGGATTGTTTTGCTTTGAAAATAGAACTTGGGGGTTGACTCACAAATTCACAAAAATGTACAAACAACCCTAGAACTAAGGTTACCTAGGTCAAATACTAGACCGCTCCTAGACTTCCAAAGGACAAGTCGCAGGATCAATCCTCTACCGCCTCTTTATCACTTGTGTGGCCATGTAAGTGCCAGATAAGTGGAAGATATCCTCTATACGAATAACCGAAAATAGCGGGCCTAATTAAGTAACCACTTGCCATAGACACACTTGCCTAAGAACCACAAAAGAAATGCGGATAAGTGGTAGATTACCCACGACCTTCCTCTGTCCTAAATGAGCGTGACGGTTCTTATGGCTTGGTCTAGATATTTTTTATTAATGTAGGGGTATGCACATGCACGTTTGTGATTTGTGGGGCCTAGGAAGGATGATGAAATCCCAACCTAATCTGAATTTGGGTTTTGCCCCTTAAGTCCGTATTAAAAATATGCAAAAACAACTCGAAAAACAAAACGCGCAAAAAGATTTTTGAGCGGCGATATTTTCCAAAGAATCATGCAGAAAAATATATTATTAGATTTTCAGAGGAGGGAGAAGAATCAGAGAAGATACCTGAAGATTTTTGGGGGCACAATTCACCAACTCCGCCGCGGTTCCGCCGCCAATACGACTTGTTGTCGCGGTTTCGCTACGGAATTGAGAGATCGTTTGAAAATTTTTGTTACGGTGGCCTCACTTGCTCCTCTGGTACACTCTGAAAGTCTCTGAATTTTTATCTCCTCGCTACAGTGACTCCAGATTTCCTCGCAAAAATCGCACACTAATCGTTAAACATGTAAGATGCGGTTTTGTTTTATTTTTTTATGGTTGTCGGATTAGAATTCAACCCGAATAGCAAGAAAAAAATTACGTACGGATCCCCGGCAACGGCGCCATTTGATTGATTGATTTTGAAAAGTTTGTTTTGTAGTAACCGCAATCAGCACCGCGTCGCGTGTAGCTAGTTGTGGTGAATACGGGTCGTCCCCAGGAATTCGTGGAACTTTTTAATTCTTGGCTTAGACGGGTTGAAAGAAATAGAAAAGAGAAAGGAAGGATAAAGATAATAGTTTTGAGATCTAAATTAAATACGGATGTAGATTTTATATAAAGAAGGCTTGTAGGGTTCGTTATGATTTAGTAGTCATGGATGACTAATAAAGATTACTTTTTTTTATCTATTGATAGATTTAAAACTAGATTGATGGTGATGAATGAGAATAATGGTACTTGGAAGAAACTAGGGTTTCCCCACTATTGACTCTTGTCCCTTCATTGATCTCTATTCATGTCAAAACAATTGTTAATCTGATCTCAAATCGCGGTCGAGACTAGCAATAAATTGGTAGCGCACCCGATAAGGATGTTAACGATTGTTTTGCTAAACTTTATAAACTTCATAAGACTTAAAAGAAGTTAAAGTATTTTCTCATACATTGTTCTACCCTAATCCTATGAACCCTAGCAAGCGGAGAATTATTCGCGCATGATGGAGATAGAAGAAGAACGAGTAGAGAAGGAAAACATAAATAAAATGCAGAATGTAAAAATACAAAGAACTAAAATAATGATCTACCTTTATTAATCAACTTCACAATTACAAAACCTTCGAGTTTAGATTACAAGAGGAAGAAGAAGTTGCTCTCGATCTCTGCCTCGTCGGAACTAGATGCTCCGTCGAATCTCACGTCGCCTTATCACGTCAAATTGCGGATCTATCGTGGATCACTTGTTCTTTGACGGTGATTGGCTTCGTGTAAAAGGTGATGAGTTTTAGCTTTAGTCCTCGGCCCTTTATATAGCCCTCAAATCAGAAACCCTAGATCTCATAGGTTAAGATATGCAATCAAGATCACCCACGAAAAATCTCAGATCCAACGGTCACAAAAGGGTCGCGGAACCGCCGCGGAATGTAGGGTTTGGTCGCTAAACCGCCTCACTTTGGAGGAGTTAGGGTTTGGGTTTTTTGCTGTGGCCTCATGTTGACACGTGGAGATCTTCTAGATATTTGGATTTTTGAAATATTTCCTGAGTTTATGCCAGTATTGATTCTACGATTTTATTGAACTTTATCGGCAGATTTTTGATTCCCGACATCTCGATATCCCGATCTCCTGACCTGCGGTAAAGCTTGCACAATATCTCCATGAATAATTTTAGTAATATTTGTTAATTTAGAGATATTATTCTAACCATTTGTATGATATTATATCTTTTAAGAATATAGATTAGAATATTTGATATAATATGCATATTTAAATTATCAAAATATCTTATAAATATTATATGCATATATTTTCCTTCATAATGTTAATTATAATATATAAATATATGGTAAATAGTATTTTGCAGATAAACACCAAATATGTTTTATATTTATAATAAACACCTTTAAATATTTAAGAAAAATAAGAAAAATATTATATCAAAAGTGCAATATTTTCGACTGAACATCCGCCCTTTACACAACAATATATAACACACTATATTATATATCCAAATTAATACAAAAATATAAATCAATAATATCCTACGCATAATATATAATGAAATACAGAAATATAAAAACACAAAATAAACAAAAACAATACAAAATCACTCTAAAATTATGATCATAATCATCATATACAACAATCGAGATCCAAAATATACATGTCGCAAATATTATATAGACATCCTACAAAAATCTCAGAAATATAAAACTTCAGATGGGCCCTGCTGGGACCAAGTCCCAGGCCTCCCTCGTAACCACCGTGATGACTCTCCGTATTTGGCGTCCAGGATAGGGGTCAATATGGCCAGATTGGTCTCTCCGCGTGTATATCTATAATATATCGTTCACTATGAATATGCGTGTATATCTAAAATATATCGTTCAAAATGAATATGCATGCAATGTATAATATATAAATATACTTGCAGGTATGGCAAAGTCTACACGGAAAGAGTCATCTGGACTTTGTTCGGGGGGGGGTGCAACACCGCCCTCTGCTGTAGGAGTTGCTTCCTATTTACCGCCAAAAACCGGTCAGAGACGGTCTGGAATTGAACGTCTTGCCTAAATTTGGGGGCAGATGTATAGGTATGATCCGTCCACCTCTCCGAAGATACTAAGTGGATTTATAGTGCCATATATAGGAGATTTGGATGAATACGACAGATGTAAATGACTTCAGATACCCTTTCACGGATGACAGTTTTTTTGATTGTGGGGATGGATCGTTCGTGTAGGCGCAAGTCCCTGCAGTTAATTAAGTTACGTGAGCGATAACAACTTTCTGCACTCCAGATTATTTCTTCATGTGTCGTGTTTTAGATTTGTTTATTTTAGGTTTCCCTTAAATT
Source organism: Agapanthus africanus (assembly GCA_030015575.1). Taxonomy (NCBI): domain Eukaryota; kingdom Viridiplantae; phylum Streptophyta; class Magnoliopsida; order Asparagales; family Amaryllidaceae; genus Agapanthus; species Agapanthus africanus. Next base: position 139,666,229 of record JASDDO010000026.1, read on the forward strand.
GTATATGGAGACTAATTTATGTCGTCGTCCGTAGGGCCCGGATTAGTTCAAATCCGAATATATTTTTTATGATTTGGGTCCACGTTGGTAGCTTGGTTTGCCAATGGGATTGAATTTAGATAGAACTTCTCACATTTGTGAGGTCCATCAGTTCACATGGGAGCCTATGCTCTGTCTAAGAATCGTTAGTCTTGTTTGAGAGCTAAGATCAACTTAAACGATTTAATCATATTTTGAGAATATTTTTCTCTATTGATCCTTTGATCATGTTTGAAGCATAGGCTTATATACTTAGTTGTTTTGCTAAGTATTCAAGTTTTAGCTTGTTATCAGATGCGCATGCGTGCTTAAGATGTGCATGGCATTCGCGCAAGTGTCTTTATGCGATTCATAAGGCTCTTGCTCATGTGTCTTCTACGTGATGCACATGCATTAGAATAGCGCTTGGTGGTTTCATGAAGTGACTTTGGTTTGACACTTGTGCCTGGCACTTATGCACATGTATTACACGTGTGCGCGGTGCAGTTCTCAGAAGCAAACTTTCTAGCATGTGCACACGTGTTTTGCATATAGCGCAGCGCATGATGCGCACTTATTTTGTGAAAGGCATTGCCTTTGAGGGAAGCCCTTGCTTTCAAAGACTTCTGTTAGTCAATTTTCAGAGCGCGTTTGAGCACTTGGGAAGTGCGCACCTATATGGGGATGCGCCACAAAATTAGGGCAAACCCTAGTTTTGTGAAAGTTCATATTTTTCAAGAAAACATGGTTTTCAATGAAGCCTATGCTTCGGTTCTTATAGCGCATACTCTGTTCTGGACCTTTTTCCATATTTATGAAGCATATGCTTCGATTTTTTTGTCCTTTAACATATTTCAACGGGAGTTTTCTCCCCAAAATTTTGGATCTTAGGATCAATCCTTTCATGAAAGCCTATATTTTCGTAGAGAAAGGGATAAACCCTAAAATCTTTTGATCTTGCATATGATGAATCGAAATTCTAAGGAAGTCTCTGCTTTAAAAAGGAGAGACTTTTAAAATATCCTTATCTAGTGGAGGCTAGGGTTTATTTGAGAAGAATTGGAGGCGCAGGCCTAGAGAACTTTTTCTCGGTTGAAGAAGGTGGAGATCCAAAATTATAATGATGCCGATGGAGATTTTTTCCTCAAGGGCTCCTATTTATAGGAGAGGAAATAGTTAGGGTTTGTTTCTAAATAAAAGAATTAAATTGATTCATATCAATTCAGAGTGCGTGCGCACCGCTAGATCATAGATCCTAACAACTTTTTTATAAGAAAGTTATCGAGGAAGATTTTCTTCCAAAAGAGCAAGGACTATCAGAAGCGCATGATTTAGAAATGCGCATGCGCACAATAGCGCAGCACTTGCGCATGCGCACGTGTATTTCACGTAGCACACTTGGTCGAGTGCACATCTTTGAATCTTGTGCTCTAAAGAGAGTGCACACCAATGAAAGTGTGCAAAAAGGGTGAGTGCACACCATAGATGGTGCTCACCAAAAAGGGTATGCCCTAAATTGGTGGGAACACTCCCTACCCAGCTCCCCGAGTATAATTGCTAGACCCCGTCGTTTGGAGCCATCTCTAGCGCTGCTCCTGGTGCCCCTGCCTCTCACTGGTACTGACATCACCATCACCCATAGATAGAAGTACAATCATTATACATGCATGCAATACATGTATGTAAGAGAAATAAAAACAACAATGCATGTATGGACCATAAAAAATGTAAACTCATAATATAATATTAATGATTATCTATTTCGTTTCATAGACGCATTTGACGTCGTACGAATATCTACTTGAATTTGATCATCACTAGCATTCATAACATATGTAACTTCACACTCATCCGAAGATAATCCTTCTACGGAGACAGACGGTTGGAGCGCTCTAAATCTTCTCTCTTCTTCTTCTTCATCACCGCCATCCATGTGATCCTCAAATTCTGGAACATTATAAATATCCATGGGCTTCTATCGGCAAACAACACTCCATCCCGGATGCTTCAAGCATTTCGAGTAGTATACTTGAAATGCTTGTTGCAGAAATATAAATGAAACGTCCTTAAAGCAAAATCGGCGTGTGTTTACACTAGCCAATTCATATTCATCTTTCTAAGTTCCGAGATTATCTCTCCACATTTTAGTTCTGGTTCGTGTATCATACCAAATATACTGAAATATATAAAATGGTTCTGCTCATCCGGAATATTGGATACCAAGTATGCAATCTAAGTACTCATAATAAATCACACCATCCAAGCCAACGGTCGCAATCCCACTATTCTTGGTGGTTCTAAATTCTTCTATGTCTTTAACTTCAAATTTGTATCTAAGAACCCTGAATCCTTTGTAGTATGCAACCTTCATGCTAGAAAACTGAGACATTTCAAGTCTTTCTCTAATGATACAAACATGTTCGGATCTTAGATCTAACAAAACAAATTATACGACAATACATAATAATATAAGTTTAGATTAAGTCCAGTCGCAAAAACATGAAATTCGAACATCTTACATGATGTGAAAACTAGTCGCAAAAATTGTTCTGATAATATTTTTCCAATCGATTATCATTCCAATTAGGATGCCCGCCATGTAATTCATTTTTATGAATTCTGTTCTCAACATTAAATTTTGACGTCAATATTATATTATTTCATATATATATATATTTATATATATATGAAATAGACTTACACTCTAACTTCACTAAGACATACACTATTGAGGAGTATAAACCGATATATCTTGTTGATAAATATGAGTTCCATTCTCTTGTAATCTGCTTTATTATATATTCCGTCTTGAATTCTACAAGGCCTGTTAAGTTTCGTCTCAATATCTTTGTCCAGATAGCGGGAACAAAATGTGGTTACTTCATTTAAGAGATAACCTTTCATAATAGAACTCTCTAGTCGATTTCTATTACGTATATAATTTTTTAGAGTCAGGAGTTACCTAAAGAAACTTATGTTAAATAAAGAAATATAAGCATATAAGATAGCAAAAATATATCGATTGCGTCAACCGAAAAATTCAAGGTGCCATTCGACGGGATATATCCATCGATATTGTGCCAATGCGGTAAGTTTAGCTTCGGTTGCAACATGAACCGTCAGGTGTATTATGATATCAAAGAACGTTGGCGGGAAAATCCGCTCAAGTTTGCATAGTATCAAGAGAATGCATTTTCTAGCTTCTCCATCGCCAAAACCTTGATAATTTTAGCGCAGAATTCCCTAAAAAAGAAGCAAAGTTCATGATTACTAGACCAACCGATTCAGGAAGAGAAGTCCTGAGAGATAATGGGAGAAGGTGCTCCATAATAACATGGTGATCATGACTTTTCAATCCATCGTTCTTGCCTTTCACAATCTTTATCTTCTTATTAATGATTCTGAGAAACCTATGGGAACTTTCAAATCATATAACACCTACATGAATCTTTTCTTCTCTGCTTGTGACATATGATACGCGACTTTAGGAGGTACAAAATTTCCTGGTTTACCCGCTATCGGGTTTAGGGTGAAAATCATTCCTAATTTTCCAGTCTTGAAGATCCATCCGAGTACTGAAGTTGTCTTTCGATTTTCCATCTTTACAAAGAAGTAAGTTAAGTACATGCTCGAATACTCCCTTCTCAATGTGCACGACGTCCAGATAATGACACACTATATTTGATAGCCAGTACTGTAGTTCGTTGAAAATACTTAAACTGTTCTAGCCGGGTGGAGTGTCCTGTCTTCTGAGATCTATCTCGAAGGTTACGTTATTGTAACCATTTCACTGAGCAATCATGTCTTCTCCGGATAATAGGGCTGGAGACCCACGAAGTTCCTAATGACCATAAAAGTAAACATCGTCAAACCTGTAGGAATGGTCTAGTGGCAGGAAACGCCAATGACCACAAAAAGAAATCTTATTGCAAAAATTAAATCGTCTCGATGTTGTATCTTGCTCGCAGTAAGGGCATGCTTTATAACCATGTACGGACCAACTTGATAGCATCCCATATGCAGTAAAGTCATTAATTGTCCATATTAAAGCCGTACGCATCGTAAAGATTGTATCTATGTTTGCATTGTAAGTCTCTACACTATCAATGCTTAAGGATTTTAACTCTTCGATTAGAGATCGGAGGTAGACGTTGATATTGTTTCCTTGTGATTTCAGTCTGTCAATAAGAAGAGAAATCATAAATTAGGACTGAACCATAACCAACCATGGCGATAGATTATAAACCATCATTACAGTGTGCCATGTGTTGTGTTGATTACCACCCTTATAGTTCAATGGGCAGAAGCCATCACTAGCCAGTCCGAGCCTGATACTGCGAGAATCACTGCTGAATATTGGGTGTCTCCTATCGAAATCCTTCCATATCAACGAATCTCTTGGATGACTCATTCTTTTATCTTCGCTTGGAGGAGCACGGTGATACCAAATCATTGCCCCCGCTGTCTTCTTACACCTGAATAGTCTCTACAGCTTCTGTGTTATGAGAAAGTATCGTGCTACCTTAACAGGTATATCTGGCTTTTTATCAGATACTTTCGGCTTATACATGTTTTCTCTGAAGGTGGGACACTCTTTCAAAACTGAATTTTCTTTCCGGTACAGTACACAATGTTTGGGACATGCATGAATCTTCTCATAGTTCAGACCCAAATTATACATCAACTTCTGGGTTTCGTACGAGATTTCAGGCACATTATTTCCCGGGGGCATAGAATTTTTCAAGAACTTGAGAAGTATTGTGAATAACTTGTTACTCCATCTATTTAGGCACTTAATCTCGAAAAGATGGACTAACCATGATAGTATAGAATACTTTGCATTCTTATAAATTGGTCTTCTAGTATCATTTATGTTTTTCTCATATTTATCCGCGCGCTGTCGTTGACCGGAAGTAAGGTCTTCTTCGGTAAGATTACTATTAACGAGAGCAGCCTTTACCATATCCTCCATTTCATCTTTTTTCTTCTTCCGTCGTATTACCATCTTCTTTTTCTTCCCCGTGATATGACCAAGTTGTATAAAATCTACTAAAACCATGTTTAACGATGTGAAGCTCTACCACACCTATCTTCCGGTATATATTATTCCTACAATTGTTGCACGGACAAAGGATCTTTCCCGACACGACCTTATGATGTTTGCGTACAAATTCGATGAAAACAACAACTCCTGCGACGAACTCAGGGTTCGTGCGTTGTTGCTAATCAATGTACATCTTGTCCTTAACTTTGATGTACTCGTGGGCCATGCTAGACTGTATATAACACACACACTCACACACACATCGTTAATAGATCCTAAAAGCATATGTGTGTGTATAAGATTATCACTCTCAAGTATGAGTTTTTCATGTGATTTAAATCCTATTATATGTCACTATATTGTTATACCTATTCATCCTTCTTCATTGATATTAAACGAACTATGTATGCAATTTGAAGAGATTTTAGTTCTTAACATCACACGGTTTAAGATATTACAATGGCTGTCAGGGGTAAACCTTATATTCCATTAAGAATTTATAGAGCAAACACCTTTCGCTTGTGTTTTCATCCGTTTCGAGAATATTTCAACAGCACCTCCCCGTTGTTTTTGGAGTACACTGTAATAGAATAGATAATCATTTAAATGATGTGAAACAACATTAAAATGAATATCTAATCTATTTTTGTACACGGAGAACCAGCGGAAAGGTATCGATGAAATAACTCGAAACGAATGAGAACATAAGTGAATGCAGGTGTTTGCTTTATACATTCCTAATTTGTTCACACTAAACAAATATATCGGTTATCATACGATTGAATTTTCTTGTCACATAGACTACATGATGGTTGTTAGTATCGAACGATACTGTCCGATTTTTAATAAGTTTCATGTAGTTTTATGTCATGATGAACACCGAACGTATGTGATCCGATAGATGGGGTCTACGGAGCGTAATTTAATTTGATAAATTATCTAAGTTTTAATTTATGATTTCGCTTAGATGTAGAATTGTTAGTGTGTTTGTGTTTTGTGCATGTGCGTGTGTGTTGTGTGGTGTGTGTGTAGATATAAGACGTAGGTAAAAAAACGTTTTCGAATATTTCAGCAACACCTTCCCTTAATTTATAAAATTTCCCAAATTGTGATACAATAAGATACATGGCATGAAGGCCGCGAATATAAACAACAATCACTAAATTACTCTAAAATACCCTTACCTGTTATTTTTTCACTAAAATACCCTAATCTCGAACCTTAACAAAAAAAATCAAAATTACACAAAAATGATATATAAGCTTAACACATTTATAAAGTTCAAGAGTAGTTAATTCTAACAAGAATTGCCCAAATATTGAAGGATTGAAGCATCCATCTACACCTAAGGCTTCATCCCTTTACAGACTTCAACCCTACCATATGTTAAATTAAATAAAGTAAATCATCATCTTATTCATTTCCATCCCTTTACAAATATCAATCCTACCACACACCACCCAATCTTAAGATCTTCATAATATTTGAGAAATTAAATTAATTAACTCATCATCTTAATTATCAATAAATTAAATTTAACATTCAAAAAAAATTTAAAAACCTTAAAATAATTTCTAATAATTTCTTTAAAAAAAATCGCTCATTGTGGAGCTCGGCGAAGCTCGGCGGTGTGAAAATCAAATGGCGCTGTGGAGGAGGAGGTCGGCGCTGTGGTGGAAGATCGATGGGCCTATCACTGGAAAAGGGGGCTTGACAGAGAAGGAGGAGGGGGCTCGGCACTGGAGGAGGAGGAGGAGGAGGTTCGGCACGGGATCGACGACAAAGGGGATCGATATTAGAGGAGGCGGAGAGATACTTGGGGCTCGGCATTGGAGGAGAATGGGCTCGACGCTTGGATCGATGACGAGGGTGATTGGAACTGGAGGGGGAGAGGAAGGTTCAGCGTTGGGGATCGAAGGCGAGGGGGCTTGGCGTTGGACGAAGAGGAAGAGCTCCTCGAGATCGATGGTCAGCGAGGAGGCATTGAGGCGTTGGTCAACCTGGGCGTTGGTCAGTGAGGGAGATCAATGTTCGGGTTCAAGATAGGTTGAGAGGCAGCGGCGGTCGAGTTGAGAGGAGCTCGGACGACAAACGGCAAAAGAGGAGACATCGACGAGCGGCGAAGGAGAAGGAGGCGGCGGCGGCAACGAGCGAGGGTTATGTTTTTTTTTTCGAACGGCGACGAGCAAGAATTGGGAAAGCAATTTTTGTTTTATTTTTTTAAACAAAAAACCCCGACATTGACTCTACAGTTCCCATAGTAGGGTTTTTTCTACCGAAACCATAGGGGCGACTTAAGTTTGCCACAAAAGTTAATTTTTTTATATAGAAATGCCTATACAGTTTGCACCGTTGGGACAACCTAATGTAGTCCCTACAGTTTTTCTGAACCGTAGGGACAAACCATCTTTGTACTGGTAAATTTATGAAAGTAATTTATGTCTAGGGTTCTTTTTATGTCTATCTTTAATTTTAAGTCAAATTCCCTCTCAGTTTGTGTTTTTATTTTAGGATTTTACTAAGATCTCCTATCAGGCTCATGTTTTTATTTTACGTCCAATTCATGAGTCGTTTTTCTGCATTCTTCCATTTACTCGCTTGCTATCATGACTTGTCATCACACTAAGTATGTTATCCCTTAAGTATCTACCGCCATCATGCATTGATAAAAATTATTAAGACGAATTTAATTGAATTCATGCAAGTATATAACATAACTTATTTTTGTTATTTTTCAATATCAGATTTTAGGACTCAATGATGGTCTATTTTTTTCAATTTCAGATTTTAAATGGAGGACATTCACATCAAGATGTTGTTGAGATATGGAGAATATTTTGGCATCAAGAAAACTGCTTTGTTATTCTGCTACTCTTATTTTATGTGTAATCTGGTTTTAAGTGTAATCTGGCTCAATTCATGTGATCTACTTCTCTTATTTTATGGTATCTTTGTCCACACTTTTATGTAATATATTATGTATTCTTTTTTGCTTTATCTAATGGAAAGATGATTTTTAATTAAATAGTTTACTCTTTTTGTATACAGAGTCTATTTTACATGGGTATGCTTTTGCTGGCAAACAACAAAAGCACAACAATTACAAATTTGAAGAAGACGAAGTGTTATTATTCGTGTTTGTAGGAAGAAGCAGCAACAAGAAGCTTGGAGAAGCAGCTGTCCGAAGCAACACTGTAGAATGGTTTGATGGGTATTTGAACGATAAAAGAAAGCTATTAGAGGGTATTTTAATCATTTTAACCGGCCCCCTAACGGTTAGAAGTAACGGCGAGATAGATAAAAGTTAACTATAGGGTATTATTTAATCTAGTAATAAATTTTAGGGACTATTTAGAAATAGTATGTTTTAATAAACGGTTTTATTTATAATTAGCTAAATTTTAGGGGTCCAATACAGAGAAAAAAAACCCTTCTTTTTAATAGGCCGTAACAAATTAACAGACACTCAAATATGGACCTTTTCATTTGAAAAGAAAGGGACGAAACGAATTTGGGATGGATGATATTGCTTTCATGCAATTTTTGTGCTATTTATTGATTCTAATCTCACACCAAGAGCACAAAACCATAGGTCCTTGTCTGTCCCTGCTGGCCACCGTTGGATTGTGCTGATGTATCTCAATCCATATTAATATGAATGTATGGTTTGTTTGTGTTGAACGGAGTGTTTGATGAAATGATTGTTATATATGTTTATGGCACCAAGGGTTGGATGAAATGCCTGCTTAAATTGAAATGAAAGGTTCATGTGTTTGTATTCGGTGCCTAGTGTGCAGTTTTTTTTTTGCATAATTGAACATACTATACAATGTAATCAAATCAATGAAATACCAACATACACAACAATCGTAGCAACCACCATCTCCATCCTCGACTCCTTCAGATTCACTTCATTCCAATTGAGTAATTTGGTCGACGGCACGATAGGAAAAACGAGCTTTAGAGAAGAGGTGGGTCATTTGGTCAGCAGCATAACAGGGTAAATGGGTAAGAAAGATTTGGTAGCTTAAGAAGGTTAGGCAGGATATAGGGAATTTGCTCAATGCAGGCACAAGGGTGTTCCTTCAGAAAATAGGCGCGCCATTATAAAAAGCAAACCGATCCATCCACAAAACATGATCAGTTACTATTCCAAATCGTGATTAATGATCAATCAAAGTTATACATGCATAAAAGAAACTGTAAAACATAGAACTGAAGCATAAGGTTTCAAATTTCTTACAAAAGTACAAATCGGTATAGTAAATTTTGCTAGTTACTAATATCTCCATTCTCCGATTTCCGATCTTATTATGACCGACGAAAAAAGGGTGGTGGTTTTCTTGGTGTTGGTGGGGATGAGCACTGAGAGAAGCCACGTCCTGAGAGTGCTGGGCCTATTGGATGTGCTGGTGCAGGTGGACGCGGTGTTGGTCCTGAGCGTCCTAGGCGCATCCCCATGATATCAGCTATATATATCCACAAAAAGTTAGAACTCCAAGTAAGAGAAATGATAAACCAATCGTAGGTTGTATATGTGTTTGAGTATTCATTTAAGTGTTTGCGTTTGTATTGTTGCTTTGGAATATTACATTTGGGCATACAACTGATGTTGGTAGAATAATTCAAAGACTATATCTATATATATGGATTACATAGTGTCATTTCAAAATAAAAAATTACGGTTGATCAACACTCTCAATCTTCCTATCAATATCATAAATTATTGATGGAGCAATATTACATAAAAAACAATAATATTAAGCTTTCCAATCACACCCAAAATTTATTTATAAGATCTTAATTATAATGTATATAAATTAACATTTTCCATTAAAAGAGGGGGAAAAAACAGGATGTAAGAGAAAAATAAAGCAACCCAGAATTCAAACAATAGAGCCTTGTTGGTGGTTGGTCGTAAAATTCTCAATGAATAACCAATTACTGGAGTTGCACATAAAAAATAATAATTTCCAAACATTATTTGTATACTTGAATTATGGAATATGGTATTCTCTATAAATGGAAATCAAAAATTTGGTTCGATTCTTCTTTAGTTCCAATTAATTTCATTACGGTCGACCAGAAGAGGGTGGTGGAGGGAGCTTTGATGGTGCATGGGCAGGAGGTGTTGGTGAAAACACAGGATTAAAATTTTAAAATTTTAAAGTTAGAGAAATGATGACGACGGTTAAAACTAAATAGTTTATCTGTAGCATATTTATTAAATTTAGGATTTGTGTGTGTACGTGATATGAGTAATATTTTACCTATCAACATGCTGGAGTCCAAGCGTAATTTACAACTTAAACTGATTGGTTAGAGTCGATAGGCATAGTATTATATATTCTATCATTAGTGACTAAATTTGACTGCAACAAATAATGTGTGTGTGTTGTTTATTCCTCTCATCATATCATGGTCGATATATAAATATGAAAAAAAAAATATTATAAAACAAAAATTCTCTAATTTTACCTCTTCCACATGCTGATTGGAACTGAATTGCAAAGACAGCAGCAAGCAACGCACCAAAAAGGAAGGAATGGATTAAATTTAAGGACACCATGCTCTCTGTTGCTCTCTCTCCTCAACGCATGTTCTTCAAGTTTCCTATATTTAATTAGTGTTATTATATATAGAGAGAGAGAGAGGTGTTACCATATCATATTCATAGGTTTAATTTGAAATTTAATTTTTCCACACTGAACAAGTCTAGATGCATTTTCTCCGAAGGCTTCACCTGTGGAAATAATGGCCTCTCATTGACTGTTGAAAATATTGCCATGATTATTCAGTTTGCGGTAGCTGGTGTTTTGAAGTGTCAAGGAGCGCAGAATTGTTCTAAGAAATGCATTTATATCTTCATGACTTGGTCCTAACTCTTTTAGCCCCATTTAGTCTTCATGAATTTGGCTGGACCTGCAAGTCTATGCTTAGTTACTTACGTGGGTACATGGCCAAAGAGCCCCCAGGCCCGCTTCAAACTTGTGAAAACACCCGGGGCTCAATCAAAATTCCATGTATACCAGATGCATGTAATATCTAAACAGTTGCATGTATTATCCAAACAGTTGAGTGAATACAAGATCCAAATGAAATAAAGCTCAGGGGTTTTTTCATCAGGATTTTGAGCAGTAGGCTCCTTCTAATAATTTTGAAAATAATAGGGGATTTTAGACAACCCCAAGTGGGCCGGAGCTCTTTGACAATTTACCCTATTTATAACTAGTGGGGTCAAACGGATGGCGGGCGTCGGGCCTTCAACCGTACGGGTCATCATGAATGGCAAGTAAGCAAGGTATGGGGAAAATTACCTCGAGGTAGGGTGGTAAAGTCTGTGTCTATCATCTCTTGTACCTTCTGTTGTTGTTGCTTGTTTTTTTTACTAGAAAAATTAACTTATGTAGCTCTTGGGTTTTCTATTGTATATTAATAACTTATTTTGTTTATTTTGTTCATAAAATAGCTAGTTTATAAAATGCCTTTCTTGCTCTAAAAATAAAGAAGCCAACCAAATAAATTCAAACCCTTTTTTCATACAATAACAACTATACACTCTTCCCATTACACAAAAAAGGAAAACATTTTCAACACTAATACCCTAAATAAATAAAGAGAGAGAGAGAGAGAGAGAGAGAGAAAAGTACATAGAATTACAATAAGATGTGATCTATAAACGAAATGAATATTTTTCTATGCAAAAATAAGATGGATCTATTTATGAAATTTCACAATTTGTGAAAGAAACTAAAGGGATCTTTAGAAGTGTTAAGAAACACCATCTTGTGCCAAATCTTCGTATTTTTTGGAATTTAGATAAAGAAAGAGAATAAAAGGAGAAGGAGAGACAACTAGAAATCAACGAAAAGGGAGGTTTTGGAAAAATCATTTCTCAACCTTCAACTAAAAAGATTGATTAGAAAATGAGTAAAAATATTTCCAAACCAACCCCATCTCATTAGCTTCCAGCTACCTATTCCATTCCTTTGACTCTAGGATTAACTTGGAAAAAATAACCTACCTAAGGTGCGTTATTTAAATAGAGGTAAAAAAAGAGGAGTAGGGTGTGGTTTTGTAAAAACCATTGTGGCTCATGGTCTTTTTGGACAACTGTACTCCAAAAGAGAACACATTAGATGCTTGAAGGTTTTTTTGGACATTGAAAGCACGGTTTCTATTTTATGTTCTTCTTTTTTTTCTTTGCGTAAATTTTACTAAACGCATCCATCTTCTGAGATTTTTGAGATAAACCCATTAAACTTTAAAAATACTATAAAACCATATTAAAGAGTATTTTCATAAAAAAATTGAAAGATATTTTTGTCAAAAATATCATATTCCGTTCATATTGAGGCTATTCAATCTATCCATACGATATTTTGGGATTATTTTGTCCAATCATCGCTTGCACGAGTTAATCAAACTAACGATTCCATACAATATTGATAGTTCAGTAGGATTTTATAGTATTTTTAAAGTTCAATAGGGTTATTTCAAAAAATCCAAAATATGGAAGCGGTTTAGTAAAATTTACCCTATTTCTTTTTCTTCCCGAGGGAAAGGGAGCAAAGTTAATGTGGCAGTACTTGGTAGCTTGAGGCATCAGGATGTATTTTGTTGTATGGAATTACATTCCTAATGTGTGTGTGTGTCTCTCTCTCTCTCTCTCTCTCTCTATATATATATATATATATATATATATATATATATATATATATATATATATATATATATATATATATATATATATATGAGAATGATGGAGAAAAGATGCCATAGGAGGGAATTTCCTCCTATGGCGTCGAAAAAATACCCTCTTCCTAGTTTTTTCCGACGATCGGCACCCACCATCTTCATCGTCATCATCTCAGATGTGGATACACCAAATTTCATGTGTTTCTACAACTTTTTCACCGTTGATTTAGCAATGTAAAAAGTTCTATTGTCGGTAAACCGTTAATTTTGAACCCACTAAATCAACGGTGAAAAAGTTGTAAAATCATATGAAATTTGGTATACCAACATCTTAGATGATGACGATGAAGATGGCGGGTGCCGATCATCGGAAAAAACTAGAGAGGGGGTGTTTTTTCGACGCCACAGGAGGAAATCCCCTTCTATGGCCTCTTTCCTCCATTAATCTCTCTCTCTCTCTATATATATATATAGAGAGAGAGAGAGAGACTAACGGAGAAAAGAGGCCATAGGAGGAAATTTCCTCCTATGGCGTGGAAAAAATACAACCTCCATCAATTTTTTCGACGATCAGCCCCCATCATCTTTATCGTTATCATCTAAGATGTGGGTACACCAAATTTCATGCGATTCTACAACTTTTTCACCGTTGATTTAGCAATGTAAAATGTTCTATTGTCGGTAAACCGTTAATTTTGAACCCACTAAATCAACGGTGAAAAAATTATGGAATCACATGAAATTTGGTGTACGCACATCTTAGATGATAACGATGATGATGATGGGTGCCGATCGTCAGAAAAAATGACGGAGGTTGTATTTTTTCCACGCCATAGGAGGAAATCCCCTCCTATGATCTCTTTCCTCCATTAATCTCATATATATATATATATATGAGGATAATGGATGAAAGAGGCCATAGGAGGAAATTCCTTCTATGCCGTCGAAAAAGTATGACTTCCGTCGTTTTTTTCGACGATCGGAATTCATCATCTTCATCGTTATCAAATAAGATGTGGGTACGCCAAATATCATGTGATTCTACAACATTTTCACTGTTGGTTTAGCAATGTCAAAAGTTCTATTGTCGGTAAACCGTTAATTTTCAACCCACTAATTCAACGGTGAAAAAATTGTAGAATCATATGAAATTTGGTATACCCATATCTTAGATGATAACGATAAAGATGATGAGTGCCGATCATCGGAAAATACGACGGATGGCGTACTTTTTCGACGCCATAGAAGGAAATTCCCTCCTATGGCATCTTTCCTCCATTATTCTCTCTCTCTCTCTCTCTCTCTCTCTCTCTCTATATATATATATATATATATATATATATATATATATCCAACAAACAAAGTGGAAATTGAATTTCATTGTTTTGTAGTGTTATTCATCAATTAACTGTTGAACAATATTTACTATGCATTATTTTTTTGTACTTAGAGATTAATTTGTTAAAACTATGTCACTGAGTAAAGATTTGATGGCATTGACAAGTATTTTGCATAAATTCCAACATGCAGTTGGAAATGTATCCACCTGCATCATTTGATACTTTTGCTTTTACAACCGCATAAAAAGTTACAAAACAATGTGTGATCAAATACTTTATGGTTGGGACACATGGGATTTAAGTGATTATATAACAAAAAATTATTAAAGTAATTTAATTAATGGTAATTTGATGGGATTCAAGTGATTACATGGGATTTTTATATACTGCATGCAACCAAACAACCTTTGTGTGTCAAACTTTGCATATTGGATAATCATTTAAAAAAAAAAACGAAATAAAAAATAAATAAGTATCATATGACTGAGTGTTAAAAGAAATTAGGCGTCCTTTTATTGTTTTTACGAAAAAACAGGGCTCCTGCTATCCATATAAAATGCATCAAGTAAGAAGGATGTACAAGTATAAAAGGTAAAACAATTTTGATACCCTATCTTTACTATTATAACTAGAAGTCCTTAGATAATGTCATAATCAACAAAATAAAAAATAGAAAAAATAACAAAATTCCAAGAGCCAAAGCAGAGAACTGAAGATGTCCACCGCATCCACCACAAAGACAAAAGTAAGAAAATGAAAAGTCAATAACTTTCTCTTTCTCTCTCTCTCTCTCTTATTTCCTTTCATGCCCCAAAAGGAGATATGCCTTTGCAAGTTTGTAAATAAACCTTTATATCTTTGCAGTTTTCTATAACTCTAAATTTCTCAATTCTACTAATATTATCACTAATTTTATTCCTTAAATATAAATTTATAAAAACTATAGATATCTTTAGAAATTTTCATGTAATGACCTTAATAAAAAAAATTTACACAAGCCTTCAGTACAATGTATGTATGATGTTCAAACTACACACACATGCATAGCACGTGCGAAATACCAGTTTGTGAATAATCAAACTGCAAATAAGTGGAGAGATCGGCTAATCAATGTCGCCATCCACAACAACTTTAAAAAAGATCTTTTCACAAAAAGATAAAAAAAAAGAATTACTTTACCTACCCGTCTTTACTTTCTACTTGCATTCAAGGAGATCAGATTTAGTGGCTATAAATCGCCGAGGAGCCGCCAGAAGAAATATCGGACTAGGGGGTGGGCGTATGAGCTGTTTTTAATTCGCTAGTGAGACGTAACATTAGATGGACCAATGGGTTTTCTGTGGACCACCCCCATAAGTGTCACGACCCGAAAATACGGAACGTGACTGGCACTTAAATTACGAAACGTCTAGAAGCGTAACGTAATCTAAGTAAGCTAAAACCCAGAAATCTAAACCATTTAAAAGGAGTGAAGGAATACTTATTTAAAAGTTAACATATAAAATCACTTTGAAAGTCGTAATAAGCATTTTTAAAAGCATCAAGTTTTTCCCAAAAATTTCGGCAGAGTTTTCTTTGTAAATACTGACCCCAAACGGGTACAAACATGCATATACATAAGTAATGAATAAAGGCATCCCCAAGCGGGAGCTAGCTCTTCGCCAATTGGCGGAAACAACCACGCAAGCACTCCAAATATATAACGCCGAAGGTAAGGATCAAACTCAGAAAGAAAACCAATATACTCTAGAAAACCAGAGAAGAATCATAATAATACAAACGCGCGACTCTAAAGTCGAAAGAATAAACAACTGGTTTTCTAAGTCTATCAAATAATACAAGTCTAGTTGATGGAGTTTACTGGATACAACTGAAATAAATAAAAGTACAACGGTTGTCACGATGCAAGTGAACCCATCTACCCAAGCAATCATCCGGAAAGAAGTGGTGTGCCAGCAAAGCCGCCAAGAAAACATGTACGGAGAAACCTGCAAGAAACTGTGGCACAACGGGGGTGAGTTGCTAACTCGTGAGTAGAAAACATCACCGAGAAGAAATCGCACGTATGACTCTCTCCTAGGTCATACAATAAAAATACACAATATTACAACAAGGGTGACAGTATATCTTAAGTGTGATATCAAAGTCCTCGTGTCCGTATCAAGAGTAATAATATACCGATGCATGATATGTACTAATGCACCATCCAACGTGTGTCCAGCAACGACACACAAATCATGATAAAACCCGAGTGCCCAGCACCGATACTCAAAACATCATGAAGTCCGTGTCCGACAGCGACACATAATACTCAAATCTCGGGATCCGTTAGTCCGGATCGGCCCATGGGCTCCGTCGGTCCGATCGGTCTATCACATCAAATATCTCGACTACGTCGGTATTCTCCGGATATCCGCCGCGCCCGACATCATCGGTAGGTAGTCTGCCCCTGCCAGGCTCATCGTCATCCTCACAAAACACTCTCGTCCCGGGATACTATACCGGGTCCATCATGTACCCGAAACGGTTCATCCTACTCCTCGAATCGGGTCTAAAAAACCAACAGAAATCAGGAAAACTCATGGTGGACGACACATACATCATATCACGAGAAAACCACAACTTACATTTTAAAATGATAATGAGTTTATAAAATCCCTGTGGTTTTCCCCAAATCCAGAAGCCTCATGGAATATCCGAAATCCCAAAATCAAGAGTCAATAAACAGTGAATACCGGCATAAAGCCCCATGATATTGCATAACAAAATGAATGTATAAATGCATGAAGTATCTAAGTAAGAAATGCAATATCTAAAGCAGCATATGAAAGCAAGCGTACTAATACTATGTTGAAACTACCAGCAAGCAATTTATACCAATGAAGTAATGTTTTCTTATGTGTACGTGACATGAAAATTACCGATGATGATGTGTGTGAGCTGGCGAGCAAGTGTACGTGGAGTATACGCATTATCGGTAATGGTGCTGGTGTCCTGACAACAGGGGTTCATAATAACTAAGGAAAACACATTTATAATCATGCAATGCGATGAGAACAGCATGAATATACGGAAAATGATGTAGTAACCGCAATATTGAAGAATATACATTTCCATATACGAGTCATACAGTTTTTGGTGTTTGAAATATCACGAATCGTGGTTTTAGAAAAAAAAATAGGGGATACGGGGTCTTTGAGAAAAGATACGTCCTTTTTGAAAAATCCGTAGTATCTCTCGGCCTGTCTTTAAAAATACTCATGATTCATTAGTTTTGAAAATAAGTATGACTCGAGCCCAGTCTATCATCTACCTAATCAACTACAGGACTAAACTAAGAGACCAGTCGAAAGGGTAAGGAAATCCGCATAAAGTCCGAATCGATATATCTAGTAGTCGGCGATCTCGCCTCAATACCGTCACGTACGGTAAAATATATAGTACGACATCCTCGAGTCAAGAGTGCGGATCAATTATCATATCAATACCTCATATGGTAAAATCTATCGTACGGCATCCCAAAATCGGGGTACGGGTCAAATATCATATATACCTCATTATTCATATGGTATCATTATCATAAAATCATGAATTAGGAGTACTGTTTTAAAGTCTAGTACATTCCAATATCATCAAACATATATCCTCATGTGTATGAAAACACATCGTCCATCGATCCACTATAATATCATGTCGTATATCATATCACGACCCAATCGCATATCACAATCTCACGGCATCATGCCCGATCATATCGGCTCATCTCCAAGTATCATATACTGGGCTCATCATCCGTGTATACACGTGTGTGTGTGTGTGTATACACACACACACACACCAACACATACATATACATATATATATACACACATACATATACATATAAACATATATACCCATAATCATATCGCGTGTGTGCATGTGTGTGTATCAACCTTTACTCTTTGGTTTCGCGACTAAGAAACTAAACTAAAAGGACTTTCTTGCTAAGTATTCACATCTCACAATAACACATATGTATATATATCATAAACGCATCCTACCCTACGAAATTGCGGAGGTGCTATACGCCATCCACCCGACTTCCCCCGTAGATATACATCTATTCATCTTGATCCTTGCTTGCCAAAGTCGATATCGCCATGCTTTTCCTTGTTATCCGAAGTCCACCTAAAAGTACCTACATATATAAACACATAGTATCATAAACAGAAATCGTGTACGAAAACCAAAACGACACACGAATCACACATAGGTTAAAACCTATGGTCTACGCATGCAAAAGAACCAAATAACCCTCGACATCGACGTACAAATGCTAATCGATCGAGATAAAACACCCATATCAGAACTTAAGTCATGAACAATCATGAAACCAAAACAGAAACTCAGAAAACTTGCTCCAGAATTTTGGTTAGGTGAATTGGGGATAAACAAACAGTACAGTGGGGTAGTATATGGGGTATGTGAGCTACAGAACCAATCCTAACACCATCACCCATAATTTACTCGGCGAGATCCACAGAAATTCCAGCCTGGCTAGTTTTAGCTGCATGTTTTGGGTTCGTATCCTCAAGGTGGTCTTCTAGTGTTTAATCTAGATCAATAAAGTTGCTTGTTTTTTTTGTAAAGGTCTCAGGTCACTCCAGATTTCCTGTAGCCCACAAAATATTTACAAAACCGACATTTGAAATATCTAATTCAAGTTTCACGGTCTAGGCTCTGGTTTGATTTAGGTTTTAACACCAAAGGGGATTGTAATCATCAATTACACCTCAATTGCACCATCACAACTCAAGAATCCCCTAAATTTCATCTTGGAATTTTCTAAGATCACTAAACCCCACTTAATCAATTCTAAACTAAAATAGAAGCTAAACAAACTCAATTACTATACTAATGGTGAAACAAATACCTCATTTGGCAACTTAAGAATTTTCTTGACTTGCCCAAGTACTCAAAATCTCAACTTGTTTAGTCCACCATACTTGTAGTGAACTTGTGCACAATTTTAATGAAGGGGATATAAGGTTTTGATATGGATTTGAGGATGTTGTGAGGAGGTGGAGGGAGAGGGTGGCCATGAAGAGGAGAAAGAGAAGAAGAATGATGAAGATGAAGTGATGAAATAATGAGCCATGGTCAAAAGACCCCTCATCCTCTCTCTCTCTCTCTCATTGCCCATACTTCCTTGTCCCCACACTGAAAATATCTCTCTTATTCTTTTAATTTCAATCCAAAAACAAAAAACCAAGTAATAAAAGAAATGAAGTATGGCTTTGATACCAAAAAAAAAGTAACAAGTATTATGCAACATATCATGTGACATGTCATGCACATATCATACTTAAAGAAAAATTAGTAAACACTAATCGAGTTTAGTAATAACCCATACACAATTAATTATTTAATAGCTCATCAAGTGCCCAAATCACATAAATACCTTCAAAACTAATAATTTATATAAATTTTCCAAACTATCGGTATATAGCTATACCCTTTCATTAAAACCAATCCTTGTACTTAATAATATTCCTGAAATTTATTATTTTAATTATTTAAGTTCTAAAATAATATTTTATTTCCAGAAATGTTACAATAAGAAAGAACATACACGGAGTTAATTCGAGAAGGGCTGGTAAACAAGGGAAATGAACCGAGTTTTAGGTTGTTCGGCCTGCTTCAGTTTTTTATATAAATGAGCTTAAAACTTGTTAAGCCTGGCTCGTTTATTTATCAAATGAGCTCGAGCCGAGCCCTCTTCTATCTTTATCGAGCCTATCTAAAATCTAGAAGAAGAAAAAATTATAAATAATTAAATCAATATATAAAAGCATCATATTTAATGCCAAAAAAATAAAAAATAAATAAAAGTATCATATCAACGTTCAATATTACATATGACAAAGTGAGCAGTGAAAAATACAGTTATTATAATTGAATAAACGATTTTAAAACTTGTTTTGAATTTTTTCAACAAGATTTAAAGTTATTAATTATCTTAATTCTTCAATATTTTAGCATAACAATAGTTGATTCAATATTTATCAAGATGTAAAACCCAGTTAATATCAACAGGCTAATAATTATAATCTAAATTTCAGAATAAGTAATTATATATTTATTCATAGTGCATTTTTTTCTTTGAGGGAAAAAACAGAGCAAGATACCCTACTCAATAAAATAAATTAAAAAACAAAATATTTACATGATACAGAAGTTGTACATCGAGATAAAACAATTCTCGATACATCATTAAAAAACACAGACGAAACAAAAAAATACTTCTACAGTTTATTTCAAACCCGTTCGTTGTCGCTAAATTAAATGTATTGCAAATACCGATTTCTGAAGGCAAAATATATGACCTCTACAAGAGCTCCAAAAAGAATCAAAATCCTCTATTATTTCTGTTCTTATTCAATAGACGAATACTACTAATAGTGTTTCCATCCTTAATAATAATACCACAAGCAGCAGCAACATTCATAAAAGTATTATCATCAAAATCGTCAAAATATTTAATAGAATGTTTAGTGGAGCATTTCAAACCTTATTTATGCTTTGAATCCTTGAACGAAGAGGTAGTACCACACGAAAAAAAGATATTTATTAAATGCAGTGGTAATCAATTTTCTTTTAGCGGGCATCTTTTGTCGCGAGGTGGTTTGAATTCAGGAGGGATCGCAGGATCACCATCCGAATCTAACTCAGTCGAGATAGAAGGTTCATTTTGCACAATTGAGTTATCTGAGCTCGCAGGTTCTGTTAGGAATATATATGCCCTAGAGGTCATTATTGTATGATATAGTGGATGCTTGGACATATATATAGAGGACTTTTTTGCTCGACATGATAGTATGTTATCTGGTTACATTTTATCTTAACATGTACACTTATATTTTTATACTGTCTCTCTGATACATGTTGATAAACCCCTTAGGGTGTTTGCTTGACTACCAGGACTATGATGTGGATCATACCACTGAGACTTGTGTAGTCCACAAGCACATCCTTTAATTGTTCCTAGTCGAGGGGTATCGAGACAGGGCATCAATGTTCCAGAGTAGACTGGTGTGTACGTTTCTTGACCCTGTAGGGGGCGATGGTTGATCCCATAACCATTGGTGTGTGACATCAAAGATTGTACACAGGTGCTCATTAAAGAATGGGTACACCGAACAGGACCGCCGAGAACTCCTAATTGGTACCATACCTATCGTCAGATTGCAGTTCTCTAGTGACACTGGTACAGGTTAGTCTGTAAACCCGAGATCGTCATAGAGTCTTATGTGGCTCCCACTGTGCTTTGATTTCCTCCCTACAACGGCTCAAAGGAGTCGTGCAAACATGTGGATTTTGGGTACAGTCCCGAGTCACATGGAGGCAGTGAGCGATAGGAGGGGTTTCGTCTCTTCCGGTATTGGGAGTTGATGTTGCGCTATACTCGATTGGCTATAACAGTAAGTCCCTGGCCAGGGCTGATAATGAGATTTACTGGTAAGAGTTATCAGTAGTTTCTTGAACTATTATAAGCCATACATCGGCATGACTTATCAAGTTACTGGGGTCTGACGATTCCACCCCTAAACTCGATATGCCACATATCAGACGAAGAGACCAGACTGTACGGTAAGTGTTACTTATAGGTTTCATGAGAGTTTGGACAAACTTTCTTGTTGATCTTCTAATCGTTCAATACCTGGGTAGCCGTTACGTCCAGCTAGTATCGCTGACGGCTTGTAGGTGATTGATGTGATCATCGCCTATTGCTGGCGTATTGACGAGTCTTTAGAATCCCAGACAGAAGTTTCCGAAACGAAGTGGGGCACATATGCTGATATGTGCGGAGAACCAGATTAAATACAAGTATGCGATACCGTATTCTAACCTGGCAGTTATTTATTAGGTTATATGTGATATAACCGGATTATCGAATCAAGTGTTGATTTGATAATGTGATATACAGATAAATGATATTAGTCGGTTATATGTGATATGACCGGATTATTAAATCAAGTGTTGATTTAATAATTTGATGTATATTTATATTTGATATAATTATACATTAACTAATATAATTGCTCACTAATTATTAACTATTTTCTTTATATATATATATATATATATATATATATATATATATATATATATATAATGAAGTATGGTTGAAATTGTATTTTTAGAAAATAGAAAATGATGAGGTGGAAAATGGGAGATATTTGAGGTATGGGTATAGTATGGCTTGATCATTATTTTATTTGCCATCCTTCACTATTGAAGCATGGTTCAATAAAGAATTATGATTTATTGGATGCATCAATAAGTGATAAGATATGATAAGCCATTCTAGACTTGATGCATACACACTTGTTCATTTTTCTTGAGTTGAGCTCTTGCTCTCTAGCTCTCTTGATTTTCCTCCTCACCATCATCTCCTAGCTCAATCCCTCACATGAGTTGTGAAAGCTTGAGCTTGTGAGAACCCCAGTGAGCCCAAACACCCCTACTTCATCATCCTACACTTGATTAGCAATCAAGTGCAGTGTGTTAACTTTACTAAAGAGTTTAGTGAAGAGATAGCTTGGATTAGCGGAGCTTCGAGTGGATCATCTTCGGCACGAAGATCGCAAAGGAAGCTCGATCCGATCCAACTTCAAGTGGATCCTAGTGGAGTCGTGTGGACTACTACACGGAGCTTTTGAAGAAAATGACACTGTCTACAAAGGTTGTAGTCTCATTCTCTTTATGTAGTTTTTTTTATATCAAGCAAAAACCCTAATCATCTAGTTAAAGATCTTGTTTAATGTTAATTAGCACCCTGGAATTTTTTAAATTAGCATTCTTGATGCTAGTAAAACCCAGTGGTGGTGGTAATAAACACTTTCATGGTATCAGAGTTACTAGGAATTGGATGTCAACCTATGGGGGGTTCTCTCTGTGTGACATTGTGGCGAAGCATAGGCTCTTATCCTCAGGGTGTCCCGAGACCGGAAGGTGTTCCGGTGGGTTGTAGTCCTCGCGAGGGGGCATGCGTAAAAAGTAGCTGCTGAGAGACCTGTAGGTGCCACAGTGACCCATTAGATGGGGTGGCTGCCTGATTTTCATGGTATCAGAGCCAAAGCTAGAAGATTAGACGATTTTAGTTGAATTGCGAAACCGAAACGACTCCGAAACAGTTAACTCAAAACCCTATTCTCTGTCGATTTTAAAATGGTCTTTAAAATTTTTTTAAACAAGTGCAAAGAGCTATTTATGATGTATCTAGAACACCACAAAAATTCGAGGCAAATCCAAAAAATTTTGGCCGGCCACATACCCTAAAAAACCGGCCTCACCCATTTTATTGTAGCAAAAGATCTTGAAATTTTTTTGGTGTTCTGATCTCTGGGTTTAGGGTTTCATGTTATTGTTTGATTTTGCCAAGATTACATGTGATGTTATTTTTGAGTTAAGGCAATTTGGAATGTTTCGTAGTCATAATTTTAACATTGTTTCGGGTTTAAATTTGATATGTAATACAGTAGTTGGAATCCACATTTAATTAGTTTTGAGAAAACTGGTAAGTACTTGTAAATCTAGCAATTTAGTCTCTATTGATCGATTTCCATGGAGTTTTGATTCGGATCAAAACTCCGTCACAATCTCGTATAGTACGTGGATACTCGCCGAATAACTTTATTAGATAGCCACGCCCCATTGCCCCGACTAAGTGACTGTAAGATAACTCTATTGCCAATAGCATCCACTCGGGTGCTCGCGGCCACGGTGTTCCACCTGAGTGCACTTCGTCGACAACATCGGGGGTGCGGCCATCTACTAAAGTTCTCGACGAATATTCGATCGAGTAGTCGGGAATCTTGTTGAATTACCCGACTAAGTTATTGAAAAGAGTTTTTGATTTGAGACTAAAATGCAAGGTTTATAGTGTTAGGCATGAAATCCGGAATATGAGATATTCCGGGTTTATGATGTCTAAGGTTAAATGTGGATTATAAATATTGCAGTTTTTTATTTCTTTTCTGTGACCGTAAATGTAATATGTGGGGTATCCCCAATCTCGTTGCTATATGTCAACGGAATTTGGGATACGCATATTTACTTACGTTGATGACATGTAATGTTATGTGTTGCTGATATGTTATATTGGATCGTCGTGATTGAATAGCCGGGGGATTTTTGCGTGAGATGAGAGTTTTTTTATTTTTATTCATGTAAAAGCTATATGTAATATTCTTTTATTAGGACACTTTCGGGTTGAGGATGATGTCACCATTGATGATATTATTTACTTTTCCGCATTAGGATATACCCAAGACGGGAAGCACAAGTGACCAGGTTCTAGAGTCCAGTGGGAGACCATCTCGAGGAGTCGAGACCGGATCTCCTAACTCTAAAATTGGCAGGGTTGCTTGCCGCTTTTATAGAGGTCTAGGGATGTTGGTTTGGATATTCATCACGACCATGCAATCTGTGTTTTTCATTACTGGCTAAGTTAAAAACACGGACCTCCTAGTATATCCAATATTTCATATGTTTAGATGTGATCATATAACTGTGTGAGATGAATGCTATATTATATATATGATATATAATAAACGTTGATTATGTTTTGCACCCATGCTAATCCAGCCCCCGCTCTGCCGTCAGTTATGTAACCTAACGGTGCATGACGGGGCCCCGTGGCGAATGCAGATGGTATAAGCGTACGTTCTATTTTTGTTTCTTTTCTGTGATATTTAAGGAAACATTATATGATTGGATTTTGTTAATGAGATTAATGAAAGAAAAGAAACCTAAAAATGTTGTAGAATCAAAATTTTAAAAAGATAGCTGTAGTTCTTGCTTTGCATAGTGGTATTCCTTGATGAATATCCAGTACCTCATTCGATGAGAAAAGAGGCGAGATCTCTTCACCGGGAGTGATCTCTTTAGCGAAACTAGCAAATGCTACAACCCACTCGGTTTTGTTTTTGATAACTTCACTAGTTCTTTCTTTATATAGTGGTATTCCTTGATAAATATCCAGCACCTTATTCGATGAGGAAAGAGCCGAGATCCTTTCACCGGGAGTGACCTCTTTAACGAAACTAGCAAAACCCTCAAAAAACACTCCTTTTTAAAATCACTAGATTCTACAACGATATCAAGTTCATTACGTTAAAGGTTTTTTCAAAACCAGTCTTAGCCCTCCGTTATTTCAGATAAGTTCTATTTAGTATTCGTACTGTGTTTGTTGGCCTCCGTCAAGACGTATTATGTGGTAGCTAATTAGTGCTTATCTGCCGCATATGATACGATTGGATTGGGTAGTCTTACGATCTTGTTGGCCTCCATCAAGGGTCGTGCGGGTGGGTTTAATTCAATCACGAAATGAACGGGTTGAACTTGACTAGCTGCCTTTGGTTTGTTGGCCTCCGTCAAGGTCATAGGACGTTAGGGGTAAAAACAGATTTTGGGAATTTCAAGTGTTGAGATTTGCAATGAGATTGCATACCTTCTATGAGATAGTTGAATCTTGATACCCACTACGAGTAAGAGTTACTTCTAGGAGAGTTTTCTACTTCACAATTAGCTGATCTAGTAGGTGTCTAAGAAAGGTGTTATGGGGTTACGCCCCTGCGGACACGAGGTTTTTTAATTAGTTCCATGCGAAAGCATGAGAGACTCTCTTGGAGTACCAATACCTGCTGGCTGACCGATTGGCGAACTTGTAAGATGTAATTAATCCCGGCTAATCTTACCTTCTATGGTTTGAAGAAAGATTTGATAAAAATAGTGGGAGCCATTCTGATCAGATAAGATAATAACCAATCTAATCTCACAAAGAGTGCACGCTAAAGTGTTTCCTTCTCTCTCCCCAAGTAGCGACCAATGACATGCCTTAATCAAGATAATAATACGGATGTATTGACCGAACCCGCTTATTATACTGAGCTGGGGAACGTTGGTTCCGTAGGAATAGGAGAATATCAGGATTCCTGCGCAACCCGGATGAAGAAAGAGCATAATGATGCATCTTCTTCGGGTGTGTTCGTTATAGAGAACTGTTTCTCAGTATGCTCTACATCCTAAGTATTAGATACCGGATCAGAATCCCATGTATATAATTTATTACATAGGCTAAAGAGATGTAGAGAATTGGGAAATGGTGATATGTCTTTACAAGTAGGGAATGGTGCAATTGTTGCAGCCAAGGCAGTTGGCGAATATCATCTAGTATTACCAAATGGTAATACAATGATTCTGAATGACTGTTACTACGTACCAAATATGATGTGCAACATTATATCAGTTTCCTTGTTGCATGAAGAAGGATATAATTTTGCACTGAAGGATAATGTTATGAACATTTTCCTAAATCAAGTGTTGATTAGGTTTGGTACGTTATGTAACGGTATATACATTCTGAATCAAACCACGGTTCTAAATATACAGAACACACACAAGAGGAAAAGTTCAGAAACGAACGAAGCCTACTTGTGGCACTGTAGAATAGGTCATATCAATGCGACAAGGCTAGCTAAGTTGCATAAAAATGGATATTTGAATCATTTTGAATTTACATCTTATGACACTTGCGAGTCATGTCTCAAAGGTAAAATGACCAAAACTCCGTTTACTGGACATGGAGAAAGAGCTACTGAACTCTTGGGACTGATACATAGTGATATATGCGGTCCTATATCTACACATGCTAGAAATGGTTCATCATACTTCATTACATTCACCGATGATTTCTCAAGATTCGGACATGTGTTCTTATTGAAACACAAGTCTGAAGCTTTTGAGAAATTCAAGGAATATAAGTACGAAGTAGAGAACCAGACGGGTAAAAGTATTAAAATCCTTCGATCTGATCGGGGAGGAGAATACTTAAGTACGGAATTCCGAGACTACTTAAAAGAGAATGGGATTCTCTCTCAGCTTACTCCTCCGTATACGCCACAGCACAACGGAGTATCGGAGCGGAGAAATCGCACCCTATTAGATATGGTGCGCTCTATGATGAGTATTGCTGAGTTGCCTATTTCTTTCTGGGGTTATACACTTGAGACAGCAGCATACCTATTGAATAGGGTTCCGACCAAATCAGTGCCTACCACTAGGTATGAGATATGGGAGAGGAAGAGACCATATCTTAATTTTGTTAAGATATGGGGTTGTCCGGTTTATGTGAAAACACAAAATCCGGACAAGCTCGAGGCAAGATCAGTTCTGTGCAAGTTTATAGGATATCCCAAACATTCGCGAGGGTATATCTTCTACCACACTAAGAAACAAAAAATGTTTATTTCTCGGAATACCACCTTTTTAGAAAAGGAATTTCTTATGAAGGAAATTAGTAGTAATTGTTAGTTATATGTATGCCCTAGAGGCCATTACTGTACGTATGATGTATATTGTAATGGATCCTTGGACATATATAGGGAGGACTTTCTTGCTCGATATGATAGTATGCTATCTGGTTGAACTTTATCTTAAAATGTACTCTGATTGTCTCTATGTTACATGTTGATAAAGCCCTTAGGATATGTACTCGACTACTGGGACTATGATGAGATATACTAGTGGGGCCACGGTAGTCGACGAGTACATCCTATAACTGTTCCTAGTCGAGCGTGTATCGAGACAGGGCATCGATACACCAGAGTCGATTAGCGTATACGAATCTTGACCCATATAATGGGTGATGGATGATCCCATATCCATCGGTGTTTGACATCAAGGATGGTGTACGTGTGTTCAGTAGAGACTGGGTACACTGGACGGACTCGCCGAGAACTCCGAGATGGTATTATACCTCACGTCAGATGGTAGTTCTCCGGTGACACTGGTACAGGTTAGTCTGTAGACCCGAGATTGTCATAGAGTCTTGTGTGATTCCCACTGTGCTTTGATTTCCATCATACCAAATCCAAGAGGGCGTGCAAAAAGGTGGATTTTGGGTACAATCCCAAATCACATGGAGGCAATGAGCGATAGGAGGGGATTCGGTATAGGGAGTTGATGTTGCGCTGTGTTCATTGACTATAACTGGAAATCCCTGACCAGGGTTGCTGAGATTTATTGGTAAGTGTTATCAGTAGTTTCTCGAACTGTTATAGACCTCATATCGACATGACTTATCAAGCTACTGAGGTCTGACGTTTACCACCCCTAGGCGAGATATGCGACATATCAGACGAAGAGACCGGACTGTACGGGAGTGTTACTGATTGAATTCGCAGGAGAATGTACAGGCTTACTTGTTGATCTTCTGATCGCTCAATACCTGGGTGGCTGTTACGTTTAGCTAACCGCTTGCAGCTTGTGGGTGCTTGATATGATCATCACCTGCTACCAGTGTATTGACGATTCTTTAGAGTCCTACACAGAGGTTTCTTGACTCAGGCAAAATGGAGTAAGGGCACATATGTGATATGTGCAGGACCGAGGATAATGCGATATGAGATACCGTATTATATTCTCGCGTTATTTTGATATGAGCCGGATCATCGGATCAAGTGTTGATTCGATAAATCGGTACATGATATATTAGTCGGTTATATTCGATATAGCCGGATTGTCGGATCAAGTGTTGATTCAATAATTTAATGTATAATAATATATATGATATATTGAATTACATTATCTAATATTGGCTCGCTTTATTGATTCATTTTCTCACCGGGTAATACATTGATATATATGCGATATATGTTAATTGTATTATTTTCTTTTGTTAAATATATATATTATATATGTGATATATAATATTGTAACATAATATGATTACTAATGCAATATGTTTAGTGGAGATTAAACAAGGTTAGGGTTTAATTTGGGTTAGATCTTTCTTGAAGCTTCTAGAAGGTTTTAGTTTGTTTCTAGAAAGATATTATGCTTGATATTTTCTAACCCAACCCAAACCCTTCACCCTTGGTTAAGTCTCTACATGGGTTAGCCTCTTCATAGTATACCATGGTTGCATTATTAATTATTATGATATTTTTCATTATTCATCACAAAAGGATTATTCATTGTTCATCTTCTTCTTCCTTCTTACAAAGCTTTCTAGCTTTGATTATTGTGATGAAAATGGGTAAGATTATGAAAATAAAATAGAGCTAAATTCCTACTTCATCATCCTGATCTATCCTAGCCATTTAGATTAGGGTGTTCACTTCATTTGAGAGTGAGAGCTTGTGTTTAAGAAACTTCAAGGTAGATCATCTTAGTTATCGAAGATCGGAAGCAAGTTTGCATCATTCTCTTCGTGGAACCTCTCTAGAGTCCGGGTACATGATGATCGCAGCGAAGGGACCTCAACACAGAGCTTATGAAGCGAAGGACCGGACTACAAAGGTTGTAATCCCAAACTCTTAGATGTTAAAGTGTTTAACATGCTTTTTTTTGCCTAATCTCTAGTTTAAAGATCTTGTTAAGGGTTGTTCGGCACGTCTAAATTTTAAATTGGGCATAGTTGATACCTCGTAGGCCCTTGTGAGAGTGCCTAGTAACCCTACAGTGGTATCAGAGCCAAGCTAGAGCTTTAGGCAAAGTCTAGGCGAAGTTTAAAGTCCGATCGAACTCCGAATACCCGTAAAACCCTAGTTTCTGGAAATTTTTCAAAAATGTTGATTTTTTCATATTAAAAATACTCAAAAAAATCAGCAGGGTATTTTAGGAATTACTGTGCAAAACGAGCCATTAATTCGCTTAAATCGCCGCGGAACCGCGGCCGTACCATGGCTTGCGCGGCGGTTCCGCGGCGCTACAGTGGCATTAGGGTTTTATTTTGCTACAGTTGATCCGTAGGTACTTCCTGATGCTTCTGGGAATTTTAGTTATACTCAAGTGTTGAGTTTTCTGGATTGTATTGGGAGCTCGTTGATTCGATCAGAAAATATAACTTCGTTTAGTTTGTCCGGGTAATTTTTAGAACATGTTAAAAAGTTCGAACGGATATCAATAACTCACTTTTTCCCCTGCCGGAAAATTTCCAAGTGTTGGATTTTTCCGTAGTTTAAGAACGTTCTAAGTCGTGCAAGTAACGTGGTGGATCCTCTAGAAGAAAACAAACCTTAACTTGATTATGTGACCGTCTTGAACTGCCTCTAAACCTTAGGGTTTGGGGCAGTACGGTGTTGCCACATGTGAGGCGTTGGCTTGACCCTTCTACGGTTGGACCATTGGTACTGTGGCATGTGATGAATGTTTTAAAACTAATTTCAAGTGTTGAGAACTATTTAGGAAATATTGGGTGTTTGTTTATTCGATCGGAAAGTTTAACATTGTCTATTTATCTGGAATGTGATACAATATTTGGAATCCACAAGTAGTTATGAGATAACTAATTTGAATGTTGTAAATCTAGCAGTTCAGTCTCAGATGATCGGTTGCCATGGGATTTTGATGCGATCAAAAGTCCGTCGCAATCACGTAGTGTACGCGGATACTCGCCGGGTAAACCTAACAGACAGCCACGTCCCATAGCCCCGACTAAATGACTGTAGGAGAACCCCGTTGCCAAAAGTATCCGTTCGGGTGCTCGCGGCAACGGTGTTCCGCCTTAGTGCACTTCGTCGACGGTATCGGGGATGCGGCCGTCTACTAAAGTTTGCGATGAGCATTCGATCAGGATGTCGGGAATCTTGTTGAATTGCCCGACTTGATATTGAAAAGAGTTTTCGATAATGAGACTAAAATGCGGGGTTTATAATTGTTAGGCATGAGATTTCTAAGGTATTCATTTGGTTAGGCATGCGATGTCTAAGGAGGTTGCGGATTCCAACTGTTGTAGTTTTACATTTTCTTTTCTGCGACCGTAAGTGTAGTATGTAGTTGTATCGCTGGTTTTCGTTGCTATACATCGACGACAATCGGCGTATGCATACTTACTTATGTTGATGACATGTGATGTTATGTGTTGCTGTGATATGTTATATTGGATCGTCGTGTCTGAATAGCCAGAGGTTTTATGTGAGATGAGAGTTTTTTTTTATTTTCATTCTTGTAAAATTCATTTGTATGTAATATTCTTTTATTGGGGCACTTCCGGGCTGAGGATGATGTCACCATTGTATATTATTTATTTTTCCGCATTAGGTAGACCCAAGGCAGGGAGCATAAGTAACCGGGTTCTAGGGTCCAGAGGGAGACCATCTCGAGGGGTCGAGACCGGGTCTCCTAACCCTAGAATTGGCAGTGTTGCTTACCGCTCTCGTAGGGGTCTAGGGATGTGGGTTTGGCTATTCATCGCGACCGTGGATTCTGTGTTTTATACAGGCTCGTATTAAAACACGGACCTTCTAGTATATCCAATATTTCATATATGTTCTTCTGCTGCAATGTTCTGTGATGAGATCATATTACTGTCTGAGATGAATGTTTATATTATATATATGAGATATATATTATATATTGTTGATTTCGTTTCATATCTGATGCTTGTGAAGCATAATAAAATGGGACTTCATTAATGAGATTAATGAAATAAAAGAAACATAAGATGTTGTAGAAACTTATTTAAGAACTGGTAGCTCTAGTTCTTGCTTTGCATAGCGGTGTTCCTTGTAGAACATCCAGCACCTTATTCGATAAGGAAAGAGCCGAGATCCCTTCACCGGGAGTGACCTCTTTAGCGAAACTAGCAGATGCTGCATACTCGGTTTGTCTTTTGATTGCTTCTATAGTTTTTGCTTTGCATAGCGGTATTTGTAAAATATCCTGCACCTTATTCGATGTGGAAAGAGCTGCCGATCCCTTCACCAGGAGTGACCTCTTTAGCAAAACTAGAAAAGCCTAAAAAGCACTCCATTTAAAATCATTCGATTCTACAACGATATAAAGTTCATTACGCAAAAGGTTTTCTTAAAAACCTGTCGTAGCCCTCCGTCATTTCAGATAAGTAATAGTTAGTATTCGTGCTGCGTTTGTTAACTTAGTCAAGGCGTAGTGTGCGGTAGCTACTTATACTTATCTGTTTATGCATATGATGCAGATTGAGTTAGCGTAGTCGTGCGACTTTGTTGGCTTTCGTCAAGGGCCGTGCGGGTGGGTTTAATTCAATCGGGAAATGACGGGTTGGACTTGACTAGTAGCCTATGGTTTGTTGGCTTTCGTCAAGGTCATAGGATGCTAGGGGTAAAATATTATTGGGAATTTCAAGTGTTGAAATTTGCAATGAGATTGCATACCTTCTATGAGATAGTTGGATCCCGATACCCGCTGCGAGCAAGAGTTACTCCTGGGAGAGTTTTACACATTACAATTAGCCGATCAAGTAGGTGTCTAGAAAGGTGTTAACGGGGTTACGCCCATAGGAAAACAAGGTTTACTTTAATTAGGTTCGTGCGAAAGCACGGGGAACCTCCCTCAAAGTACCGGCACTGGCCTGGCTGAAAGATTGGCGAACTTGTAGCGTGTAATTAATCCCGGCTAGTATTTCCTTTTAGGGTTTGAAGGAAAATTTGACTAAAACAGTGGGAGACATCCTGATTAGATATATCATATAACCAATCTAATCTTGTAAGAGCATACGCTGAGTGTTTTCTTCTCTCTCTCTCCTGGTAGCGACCATATCACGCCTTAATCAAGATAATAAAACGGATATATTGACCGAACCCGCTTGTTATACTGAGCTGGGGAACGTTGGTCCCGCTCCAATTTATAATTGTTATAAGACAGAGCAGGAAATAGGGGATTACCAGAATTTCCGTGCCGCCCAAACGAAGAAAGTGCATGCTGATGCATCTTCTTCGGGTGTGTTCATTACACAGAACTGTTTCTCAATATCCTTTACGCCTTGGGTATTTGGTACCGGATCAGGATCCCACATATGTAGTTTGTTACATGGGCTACAGATAGGTAGAGGATTGAGAACGGGTGATAAGTTTCATGAGATAGAAACGGTGCAAGTGTTGCAGCCAAGTCTGTTGGTAGTTATCACCCTGTATTAAAAAATACATTGATTCTGAACGAATGTTATTAGATACCGAACCTGATATACAATATCATATCAGTTTCTTTATTAGTAAAGAAGGATATAATTTTGTATTGTTGGATAATGTTTTGAACATTTCCTATATCAAGAGTTGATCGGTTCAGGCACGTTATCTAAAAGCATATACGATCTAAATCAAACTACGGTTCTTAGTATACAGAACACACACAAGAGGAAGATTTCAGAAATGAACGAATCCTTCTTGAGGTATTGTAGAATAGGTCATATCAATATGACCCGACTAGCTAAAGTTACATTTAGATGTATATTTAAATTAGTTTGAATTTACATCTTATGAAACTTGCCGGTCATGTCACAAAGATAAGATGACCACAGCTCTGTTTATTGGAAGCAGAGAAAGAGTTAGTGAACTCTTGGGATTGATACATGATGATGTATGTAATGTCCCCTGTCTATACATGCCAGGACCGGTTCTTTGTACTTTATTACATTCACTGTTTATCTCTCAAGATTCGGACATATGTTCCTGTTGAAACACAAGTCTGAACCTTTTGAGAAATTCAATGAATATGAGTTAGAAGTAGAGAACCTAAATGGGTAAGAGTATTATGTCTTTTGATGTGATCAGGAAGGAGAATACTTGAGCACGGAGATTCCTGGACTATTCTAAAGGAGAATGAGATTCTCTCTCAGTATCACTCCTCCGTATACACCACAGCACGTCGGTGTATCAGGGCGGAGCAATCTCACCCTATGTGATATGGTGCGCTCTATGATGAGTACTACTGAGTTTCCTATTTCCTTTTGGGAGTTATGCACTTGAGAAGCTGCATACCTATTGAATAGGGTTCAAATCAAATCAGTTGCCTACCACTTCATATGTGATATGGAATGGGAAGAGCCCATATCTTAAGTTAAGATTTGGGGTTGTCCGGCCTATGTCTAAAAGCAAAATCCGGATAAGCTCGAGGCAAAGTCATATCTGTGGAAGTTTGTTGGATATCCCAAGCATATGCAAGGGAATATCTTCTACCTAATAGAGGAACAAAATATGTTTTGTTTCTCAACATGCCACCTTTGTGAAAGGGAATTTCTTGTGAAGAAATTAGTGGTCATGAGGTAGAACTAGAAGGAGTTCCAGCTATACAAACTACAACAGATGATTTGATAGAACCAAAGGATTCAATAGACTCTAACGAACCTCAGCCTCTCCGCCGATCTAGTAGGGTTCCTCACCCACCTGAGAGATACTTTGGTTCCTCTATGACAGTGGGAGCGAGGATTGCATCATGAGATGATGACCCAACTAGTTTCGAGCAGGCCATCAGGAGTGGGACTCTGTAAGAATGGCTGGATGCTTAGTGATTTGAGATAGAATCCTTATACACCAACAAAGTATGGACTTTGGTTGCTTTATCTGAAGGGTTAAATCCCCATCAGGAGCAAGTATATCTTGAGAAGATTACTTGGTGTACATGGAAAAGTTGAGACTTTCAAAACTATGCTTAAGTCCATCCAGATCCTACTTGCCACGGATACATACGATGACTACGATATCTGGTGGTTGGGTGTCATGACTTCTTTTCTAAATGATGTTTTAGAAGAGAGCGTGTAGGGTTCCTAGGCACCCTAATGAGGTCTCACAAGACATCAACCATGCCAATTTCAAATTTAAACGTGCCGAGAAACCCTAAACCACGGATCGTTTGCTAGATGTCGAGGCGAAAAGATAACAAGTTAACACTTAACTAAGAGAATACGGAAATACAACATTTGTAGATCCGGTTCTCCACCTCCATAGCTCCGCAACGAAGTATCCTCGCTGTCCAAATCGAAATCCGGGCTCTTGCGTCGGCTTCATCGGAGAAGAAGCGGGCTAGGTCATCGACGACGTGCCGAAGATGATCTACGTCGAAGCATCACTAGATCAAGCTCCACCTTCACCAAGCCATGAAAACTTGTGAAGGAAACACACTCTACTACTTGGCAAGAGGTAGAGGATGAAGAAATAGGAAGTGGGTAAACTTTAGAATTGGATTTCTCACTCTAATTCATCAATCACCATTGATGGATGCAAGGTTTTCTTCTTGAGTTCAAGGAAGAAGAAGAAGAATGTGTTATGATAAGAATAATAAAAATGAGAAAAGAAATTCATTCTTATCATAATTGAACCATAGTTAGGTGTAGAGAATCAATCATGGTTTAGTGGAATGGTTAGGTTAAGCATGAGACAAAAATGGTTACAAGGTTAAAGACTTCATGAAGCTTCATGAAGCATTTAAAGAAAGCCACCATTTTCTCATGCTCTTTTTCTTTTCCAAAAAGAATAAATGTATATATAAATTAATAAGAAAAACAAAACCCTAATTATCCACTTAACCATGGTTTAATTCTTTACACTTAACCAAAATGTATGTATCATCAAACATGATACAATCTAGTGCACAAAATCATATCGCATATGTAATGCACACATCCGAGTGAGAAAATCCATCTTAAAGTGAACCGATACTAGTTAATGCAAAGTAATATATCAAATATATAATTATGCATTAAATCATTAAATCAACACTTGATTCAATGATCCGGTCATGTCGCACAAAACCGACAGGTATCATTAGTAACAATTTATCGAATCAACACTTAATCCGATAACCCGGCTATATCGCATATAACCGATCAATGTCACATCGCGAGAATCGAATACAGTATCACATACTGGTATCATTCTCGGTCCCGCACATATCTCATATGCGCTCCTATCTCGTTTCGCTTGAGCCAGGAAACCTCTGTGTAGGACTCTAAAGACTCGTCAATACGCCGGCAGCAGATGATGATCATATCAAACATCCACAAGTCGCAAGCGGTCTGCTAAACGTAACGGCCACCCGGGTATTGAGCGATCTGAAGATTGAGGAGCAAGCCCACTCACACTCCAGTGAATCCAACCAGTAACACTACCGTACAGTCCGGTCTGATCGTCTGATATGTCGCATATCTTGCCTAGGGGTGGTAAACGTCAGACCCCAATAGCTTGATAAGTCGTGTTGATATGAGGTCTATAACAATTCGAGAAACTACTGGTAACACTTACCAGTATATCTCAGCAACCCTGGCCAGGGATTTCCTGTTATAGCCAATCGAACACAGCGCAACATCAACCCCCTATACCGAGAGAGACGAATCCCCTCCTATCGCTCATTGCCTCCATGTGACTCGGGACTGTACCCAAAAACCACCGTTTTGCACGCCCTCTTGGACGTGGTAAGATGGAAATCAAAGCATAGTAGGAACCACACAAGACTCTATGACGATCTCGGGTTAACAGACTACTCTGTACCAGTGTCACCAGAGAACTGCCATCTGACGTGAGGTATAATACTATCTGGGAGTTCTCGGCGAGTCCGTCCAATGTACTCAGTCTCTACTGAGCACCCGTATATCATCTCTGATGTCAAACACCAATGGATATGGGATCATCCATCGCCCATCTGTATGGGTCGAGAAGGTATACGCTAGTCTACTCTGGTATATCGATGCCCCGTCTCGATACACCCACGACTAGGGACTTCGAAGGATGTACTTATGGACTACCATGTCCCTACTAGTATGATCCGCATCATAGTCCAGGTAGTCAAGTACACATCCTAAGGGCTTTACCAACATGTAACAGAGAGACAATCAGCATACACGTTAAGGTAAAGAGTAACCAGATAGCATACTATCATGTCGAGCAAGAAAGTCCTCCCTATATATGTCCCAGCATCCACTACAATATACATCCTATGTACAGTAATGGCCTCTAGGGCATACATATAACTAACAATCTCCCACTTGCACTAGGGCCATCTGTAGCAGTGGTTGTAGTATCTCATACTCAACCATCCCATAAAAATCTCTCTCTGGGAACAGGCCTTTGTGAGTGGATCCGCTGTGTTGTCCTCTGAATCTACTCTCCTAACCTCGATAACCCTGGAGATCAACTATCTCCATGATCAGGCGATATTGCCTTAGAATAAGTCTGGATCACTGATGGGACCGGCGTTCCTCGGCATGAGCCACAACTCCATTGTCTCACAATGGTAGGAACGTAGTTCATCTCATGAACTAATATACACCCAAACATCCTCTTTGGTAGCATCTTAAGTAGCGATGTATCCTGCCTTTATCGTCTAGTATGTCACGGTATCTAGCTTGGAACTCTTCCAACATACCGTCCCTTTGCTGAGGGTAAAGACAATGCCTGTGACTGACACTCAGTCGTCATTATCACCCTGGAACACTTCCAGTGATTCTTCCCAGGATCGATTGATACCATCTCACTACAACTAGTGAGAATCCTAACAACCAATTAGATCTATCTCATAGATCCAAAACCCAGGATTTAGGAGGTATCACTTTGATCCTATATGGAGAATCTTTGTGATAATCGGAGATTGATCGATCGTAGCATAGGAAACTACTTCCCTATCAAGAGTATGTCATCCACGTACTCTATGAGGATCGTCACCATACTCCCTACTACCTTTTTGTTTATACAAGGTTCATCTACCATTTTGATGATGTCAAACTCTTTGACTACTTCATCAAAACAGACGTTCCAACTCCGCGATGCCTTCTTTATCCTATAAAGCATCTTGCACACGTTTCCGCTGCTCCCACTGTCTACGAGGCCCTCTGGCTGTGTACTTATAGACGCACTCTTCTAAAACATCATTTAGAAAAGCAGTCATGGCACCCAACCGCCAGATATCGTAGTTATGGTATGTAGCCGTGGCAAGTAGTATCTGGATGGACTTAAGCATAGATCCTTAGAAAAGCTTTCATTATGATCCATATCTGGTCAATGATGCAAACTTTTAACAAGTCTAGCTTTGAAAGTCTCAACTTTTCCATGTACACCAAGTAATCTTCTCAAGATATACTTGCTCCTGATGGGTATTTAACCCTTCAGATATAGCAACCAAAGTCCATACTTTGTTGGTGTATAAGGATTCCATCTCAGATCGCTAAGCATCCAGCCATCCTAACAGAGTCTTACTCCTGATGGCCAGCTCGAAGCTAGTTGGGTCATCATCTCATGATGCAATCCTCGCTCCCACTGTCATAGAGAAACCGAAGTATCTCTCAGGTGGGTGAGGAACCCTACTAGATCGGCGGAGAGGCTGAGGTTCGTTGGTAACTATTGAATCCTTTGGTTCTGTCAAATCATCAGCTGCAGTTTTGTATAGCTGGAACCCTTCCAGTTCTACATAACAGACCTTGCCTCGAGCTTGTCCGGATTTTGCTTTTCAGACATAGTCCGGACAACCCCAAATCTTAACTATCTTAAGAGATGGGCTCTTTCCTTTCCATATCACATATGAAGTGGTAGGCAACTGATTTGATTGGAACCTTATTCAATAGGTATGCAGCTTCTCAAGTGCATAACACCCAAAAGGAAATAGGTGACTCAGTAATACTCATCATAGAGCACACCATATCATATAGGGTGTGATTGCTCCGCCCCGATATACCATCGTGCCATGGTGTATACGGAGGAGTAATGCTGAGAGAGAATCTCATTCTCCTTTAGAATAGTCCAGGATTTCCGTGCTCAAGTATTCTCCTCCTTGATCACATCAAAGGACATAATGCTTATACCCGTATTGGTTCTCTACTTCTAACTTATATTCTGTGAATATCTCAAAAGGTTCGGACTTGTGTTTCAACAAGAACATAGATCTGAATCTTGAGAGATTATCAGAGAATGTAATGAAGTAAAAGAACCAGTTTTGGCATGTGTAGATAGGGGACCTACATACATCAACATGTATCATCCCAAGAGTTCACTAACTCTTTCTCTGTTTCCAATAAACAGAGCTGTGGTCATCTTATCTTTGTGACATGACTGGCGAGTTTCACAAAATGTAAATTCAAACTGATTTAAATATGCATCTAAATGTAACTCCAGCCAGTCGGGTCACATTGATATGACCTAGTCTACAATGCCTCAAGAAGGATTCGTTCATTTCTGAACTCTTCCTCTTGTGTGTGTTCCGTATACTAAGAACTGTGGTTTGATTTAGAACATTAATGCTTTTAGATAACGTGCCTGAGCCGATCAACTTTTGATATAGGAAATGTTCAAAACATTATCCAACAATACAAAATTTTATCATTTCTTTACTGATAAAGAGACTGATATGAATTTGTATATCAGGTTCGGTATCTAATAACATTCGTTCAGAATCAACGTATTGTAATACAGGGTGACAGTGACCAACAGACTTGGCTGCAACACTTGCCCCGTTTTCTGCCTCATGAAACTTATCACCCTATCTCAGTTCTCTACCTATCTGTAGCCCTATGTAACAGATTACATATCTGGGATCCTGATCTGGTATCACATACCCAGGACGTAGAGGATACAGAGAAACAGTTCTTTGTAATGAACACACCCGAAGATGATGCATCAACATGCACTCTCTTCGTTTGGGCGGCACGGGAATTCTGGTAATCCCTAATTTCCTGCTCTGTCTTATAACAATTATAAGTTGGAGCGGGACCAACGTTCCCCAGCTCAGTATAACAAGCGGGTTCGGTCAAATATCCGTATTATTATCTTGATTAAGGCGTGATATGGTCGCTACCTGGAGAGAGAGAGAAGAAAACACTCAGCGTGCGCTCTGTCAAGAATAGATTGGTTATTATTTTATCTGATCAGGATAGCTCCCACTGCTTTTTATCAAATCTCCTTCAAACCCTAAAAGGAAAGACAAGCCGGGATTAATTACACACTACAAGTTTGCCAATCTTTCAGCCAGGCCAGTGTCGGTACTTTGAGGGAGGTCCCCCGTGCTTTCGCACGAACCTAATTAATGTAAACCTCTTTTTCCCAGAGGCGTAACCTCGTTAACACCTTTCTAGACACCTACTTGATCGGCTAATTGTAATGTATAAAACTCTCCCAGGAGTAACTCTTACTCGCAGCGGGTATCGGGATCCAACTATCTCATAGAACGTATGCAATCTCATTGCAAATTTCAACACTTGAAATTCCCGATAATATTTTGCCCCTAGCTCGCTATGACCTTGATGGAGGCCAAACAACCCATAGTCCGCTAGTCAAGTTCAACCCGTCATTTCCTGATTGAATTAAACCCACCCGCACGACCCTTGACGGAGGCCAAACAACGCCGTACGAATACCCTAATCCAATCGCATCATATGCTAGCAGATAAGCACTAGTTAGCTACCGTACATTACGCCTTGACGGAGGCCAAACAACCGCAGCACGAATACTAACTAGTACGTATCTGAAATGACGGAGGGCTACGACAGGTTTTTCTGAAAACCTATTGCGTAATGAACTTGATATCGTTGTAGAATCAAATGAATTTTGAAATGGAGTGCTTTTGAGGCTTTTCTAGTTTTGCTAAAGGAGTCACTCCCGGTGAAGGGATCGTCGGTCCTTTCCTCGTCGAATGAGGTGCGGGATATATCATATATATCACTGTGCAAAGCAGAACTCTTAAAAGCAATCAAAAGACAAACCGAGTGTGTAGCATCTGCCAGTTATTGCTAAAGGAGTCACTCCCGGTGAAGGGATCTCGGTCCTTGCCTTATCGAATAAGGTGCAGGATATATCATATACACCGCTGGGCAAAGCAACAACTGTAGATACCTGTTTTATTTTGAAATTCGATTCTACAACATCTTAGGTTTCTTTTATTTCATTAATCATATTAATGAAGTCCCATCATTTAAGTACCTAAACATCACAGATAAATACGACGTACACTTATGCCATCCGCATTCGCCTCGATGTCCCCTCGTGCACCGTTAGGTTAGGTAACTAACGACAGAGCGGGACAGGGCTAGCGCGGGTGTAAAACATAAGTAACGTCTATATAATATATCATATATACTATATACTGTATCTATCACAGAACATCACATGATCACATCACAGATATCGCAGCAGAAGAATCATATGAAATATTGGATATACCAGGACGTCCGTGTTTTCAATACGAGCCAGTATAAAACACGGATTCCACGGTCGTGATGAATAGCCAAACCCACACCCCTAGACCCCTACGAGAGCGGCAAGCAACCCTACCAATTCTAGAGTTAGGAGACCCGGACTCGACTCCTCGAGTTGGTCTCCCACTGGACTCCAGAACCCGGTTACTTGTGCTCCCCTCCTTGGGTCTATCCTAGTGCAGAAAAGTAAATAATATACAAACGGTGACATCTTCCGCAACCTGGAAGTGCCCCAATAAAAGAATATTACATACAAGTTTTTACATGAATGAAAATGAAAAAACACTCATCTCACATAAAAACCCCCGGCTATTCAAACACGACGATCCAATATAACATATCCAGCAACACATAACATCACATGTCATCAACGTAAGTAAATATGTCCATCCCAATTATCGTTGACATATAGCAACGAAACCGGCGATATCACATATTACACTTACGGTCACAGAAAAGAAAGTGTAAAACTACAACAGTTGGAATCCGCAATCACCTCAGACATCGCATGCCTGACCAAATGAATTCTTTAGACATCGCATGCCTAACAATTATAAACCCCGCATTTTAGTCTCATTATCGAAAACACTTTTCAATACCAAGTCGGGCAATTCAACAGGATTCCCGACATTTTGATCGAATGCTCGTCGCAAACTTAAGTAGACGGCCGCACCCCCGATACCGTCGACGAAGTGCACCAAGGCGGAACACCGCTACCGCGAGCACCCGAACGGATGCTTTCGGCGACGGGGTTCTCCTACAGTCACTTGGTCGGGGCTATGGAGTGAGGCTGTCTATTAAGTTTATCCGGCGAATATCCGCGTACGCTACGTGGTTGCGACGGACTTTTGATCGCATCAAAATTTCGTGGCAACCGATCAAGTGAGACTAAAGTGCTATGTTTATAACATTCATTCAGTTATCACATAACTTTTGTGAATTCCAATTATTGTATCCCATTCCAGATAAACAGAAAATGTTAAACTTTTCGATCGAACAGTCAAACACCCAAGTTTTTCCGATACAGCTCAACACATGAAATAAGTCTAAC
The DNA here is from genome assembly GCA_030015575.1 of Agapanthus africanus. Taxonomy (NCBI): domain Eukaryota; kingdom Viridiplantae; phylum Streptophyta; class Magnoliopsida; order Asparagales; family Amaryllidaceae; genus Agapanthus; species Agapanthus africanus. Next base: position 139,708,357 of record JASDDO010000026.1, read on the forward strand.
AACATTCAGTTCGTGCCTCAGTACCAACGGTCCAGCCGTAGAAGGGTCAAGCCAACGCCTCACATGTGGCACGCCGTATTGCCCCAAACCCGAAGGTTCAAAGGGCAGTTCAAGACGGTCACATAATCGAGTTAAGGTTTGTTGTCTTCTAGAGGGTCCATCGCGTTACTTGCACTACTTAGAACGTCGTTAAACTACGGAAAAATCCAACACTTGGAAATTTCCCGACAGGGGAAAAATTGGGTATTTATATCCGGTCGAACTTTTTAACATATTCTAAAAATTATCCGGAAAGCCACACAGACAAAATTTGATACTCCGATCGAAACACCGAATTCCCAAATCAATCCCAGAAAATTCAACTCTAGAAAATATATTAAAAATTCCCAGAAAACTCAGCAGAATTTATCAGGAATTATTGTGCAAAAACCTAGGGCTGACGTCACCATAAGGCCGCGGAACCGCCGCAGAAGCCAGGCTTCTGCCGCGGTTCCGCCGCACAAATCACTGTTCACCAGAAACTTTTTGCACCGTAATTCTTATTTTTCTATGCTGAATTTTTTAGCAATTTTTAATTCTGAAAAAACCCAGATTTTAGAAAAAGTCCAGAGAGCATGTATTGGTTAGGGTTTCGGGTTCATTCGGACTTCAAATTCCGTCTGGACTTTGCCTAAGGCTCTAGCTAGGCTCTGATACCACTGTAGGGATCCTAGGCACCCTAATGAGGTCTTACAAGGCATCAACCATGCCAATTTCAAATTTAAACGTGCCGAGAAACCCTAAACTACGGATCGTTTGCTAGATGTCGAGGCGAAAAGATAACAAGTTAACACTTAACTAAGAGAATACGGAAATACAACCTTTGTAGATCCGGTTCTCCACCTCCATAGCTCCGCAACGAAGTATCCTCGCTGTCCAAATCGAAATCCGGGCTCTTGCGTCGGCTTCATCGGAGAAGAAGCGGGCTAGGTCATCGACGACGTGCCGAAGATGATCTACGTCGAAGCATCACTAGATCAAGCCCACCTTCACCAAGCCATGAAAACTTGTGAAGGAAACACACTCTACTACTTGGCAAGAGGTAGAGGATGAAGAAATAGGAAGTGGGTAAACTTTAGAATTGGATTTCTCACTCTAATTCATCAATCACCATTGATGGATGCAAGGTTTTCTTCTTGAGTTCAAGGAAGAAGAAGAAGAATGTGTTATGATAAGAATAATAAAAATGAGAAAAGAAATTCATTCTTATCATAATTGAACCATAGTTAGGTGTAGAGAATCAATCATGGTTTAGTGGAATGGTTAGGTTAAGCATGAGACAAAAATGGTTACAAGGTTAAAGACTTCATGAAGCTTCATGAAGCATTTAAAGAAAGCCACCATTTTCTCATGCTCTTTTTCTTTTCCAAAAAGAATAAATGTATATATAAATTAATAAGAAAAACAAAACCCTAATTATCCACTTAACCATGGTTTAATTCTTTACACTTAACCAAAATGTATGTATCATCAAACATGATACAATCTAGTGCACAAAATCATATCGCATATGTAATGCACACATCCGAGTGAGAAAATCCATCTTAAAGTGAACCGATACTAGTTAATGCAAAGTAATATATCAATATATAATTATGCATTAAATCATTAAATCAACACTTGATTCAATGATCCGGTCATGTCGCACAAAACCGACAGGTATCATTAGTAACAACTTATCGAATCAACACTTGATCCGATAACCCGGCTATATCGCATATAACCGATCAATGTCACATCGTGAGAATCGAATACAGTATCACATACTGGTATCATTCTCGGTCCCGCACATATCTCATATGCGCTCCTATCTCGTTTCGCTTGAGCCAGGAAACCTCTGTGTAGGACTCTAAAGACTCGTCAATACGCCGGCAGCAGATGATGATCATATCAAACATCCACAAGCCGCAAGCGGTCTGCTAAACGTAACGGCCATCCGGGTATTGAGCGATCTGAAGATCGACGAGCAAGCCCGCTCACACTCCAGTGAATCCAACCAGTAACACTACCGTACAGTCCGGTCTGATCGTCTGATATGTCGCATATCTTGCCTAGGGGTGGTAAACGTCAGACCCCAATAGATTGATAAGTCGTGTCGATATGAGGTCTATAACAATTCGAGAAACTACTGGTAACACTTACCAGTATATCTCAGCAACCCTGGCCAGGGATTTCCTGTTATAGCCAATCGAACACAGCGCAACATCAACCCCCTATACCGGGAGAGACGAATCCCCTCCTATCGCTCATTGCCTCCATGTGACTCGGGACTGTACCCAAAAACCACCGTTTTGCATGCCCTCTTGGACGTGGTAAGATGGAAATCAAAGCACAGTGGGAACCACACAAGACTCTATGACGATCTCGGGTTAACAGACTACTCTGTACCAGTGTCACCAGAGAACTGCCATCTGACGTGAGGTATAATACCATCTGGGAGTTCTCGGCGAGTCCGTCCAGTGTACTCAGTCTCTACTGCGCACCCGTATATCATCTCTGATGTCAAACACCAATGGATATGGGATCATCCATCGCCCATTTGTATGGGTCGAGAAGGTATACGCTAGTCTACTCTGGTATACCGATGCCCCGTCTCGATACACCCACGACTAGGGACTTTGAAGGATGTACTTATGGACTACCATGTCCCCACTAGTATGATCCGCATCATAGTCCAGGTAGTCAAGTACACATCCTAAGGGCTTTACCAACATGTAACAGAGAGACAATCAGCATACACGTTAAGGTAAAGAGTAACCAGATAGCATACTATCATGTCGAGTAAGAAAGTCCTCCCTATATATGTCCCAGCATCCACTACAATATACATCCTATGTACAGTAATGGCCTCTAGGGCATACATATAACTAACAGAGCGTCTATAAGTACACAGCCAGAAGGCTTCGTAGACAGTGGGAGCAGCAGAAACGTGTGCAAGTTATTTTATGCGATAAAACAGGCATCGCGGAGTTGGAACGTCTGTTTTGATGTGAAAGTCAAAGAGTTTGACTTCATCAAAATGGTAGATGAACCTTGTATATACAAAAAATGGTAGTAGAGAGTATGGTGGTGATCCTCGTAGAGTACGTGGATGACATACTCTTGATAGGGAAGGAGTTTCCTATGCTACGCTCGGTCAATCTTCGCTTATCACAAAGATTCTCCATATAGGATCATAGTGATACCACATAAATCTTAGGTTTTATATCTATGAGATAGATCTAATTGGATGTTAGGATACTCACTAGTTGTAGTGAGATGGTATCAATCGATCCTGGGGAGAATCACTGGAAAGGTTCCAGGGTGATAAGGACGATTGAATGTCAGTCACATGCATTGTCTTTACCCTCAGTGGAGGAACGGTATGTTGGAAGAGTTCCAAGCTAGATACCGTGACTTACTAGACGATTAAAGGCAAGATACATCGTTACCAAGGATGCTACCAAAGAGGCAGTCTGGATATATACTAGTTCATGAGATGAACTTCGTTCCAACCATTGTGTGACAATGGAGTAATAGCTTTGGCCTAAGAACGCCCGTCCCATCAGAAATCCAGATATAATTCTTAGGCAGTATCACCTGATCATGGAGATTGATCTCCAGGGAGATCAATGTTAGGAGAGTAGACACAGAGGACAACAACACAGATCCACACACAAAGGCCTTTTTCCCAGTAGAGACTTTTATGGGATGGCTGAGTATGAGATACTTCAACCACAACTAATTGTTGGGTATGTGATACCACAACAGATGGCCCTAGTGCAAGTGGGAGATTGTTAGTTATACGTATGCCCTAGAGGCCATTACTGTACATATGATGTATATTGTAATGGATGCTTGGACATATATAAGGAGGACTTTCATGCTCGACAAGATAGTATGCTATCTGGTTGCACTTTATCTTAACATGTACTCTGATTGTCTCTATGTTACATGTTGATAAAGCCCTTAGGATATGTACTCGACTACTGGGACTATGATGAGATCATACTAGTGGGGCCACGTTAGTCGACGAGTACATCCTATAACTATTTCTAGTCGAAGGTGTATCGAGACAAGGCATCGATACACCAGAGTAGACTAGCGTATACGCATCTTGACCCATATGATGGGCGATGGATGATCCTATATCCATCGGTGTTTGACATCAAGGATGGTGTACGGGTGCTCAGTAGAGACTGGGTACACTGGACGGACTCGCCGAGAACTCCCAGATGGTATTATACCTCACGTCAGATGGCAGTTCTCCGGTGACACTGGTACAGGTTAGTCCGTAGACCCGAGATCATCATAGAGTCTTGTGTGATTCCCACTGTGCTTTGATTTCCATCATACCACGTCCAAGAGGGCATGCAAAAAGGTGGCTTTTGGGTACAGTCCCGAATCACATGGAGGCAATGAGTGATAGGAGGGGATTCGTCTCTCCCAGTATAAGGAGTTGATGTTGCGCTTTGTTCGATTGGCTATAACTGGAAATCCCTGGCCAGGGTTGCTGAGATTTACTGGTAAGTATTATCAGTAGTTTCTCGAACTGTTATAGACCTCATATCGATATGACTTATCAAGCTACTAGGGTCTGACGTTTACCACCCCTAGACGAGATATGCGACATATCAGACGAAGAGACCGGACTGCACGGGAGTGTTACTGATTGGATTCGCAGGAGAATGTATAGGCTTGCTTTTTGGTCTTCTGATCGCTCAATACCTGGGTGGCTGTTAAGTTTAGCTAACCGCTTGCAGCTTGTGGGTGTTTGATATGATCATCACCTACTACCGGCGTATTGACGATTCTTTAGAGTCCTACACAGAGGTTTCTTGACTCAGGAAAAATGGAGTAGGGGCACATATGTAATATGTGCAGGACCGAGGATAATGCGATATGTGATAACGTATTATATTCTCCCGTTATTTTGATATGAGCCAGATCATCGGATCAAGTGTTGATTCGATAAATCGGTACATGATATATTAGTCGGTTATATTCGATATAGCCGGATTATCGGATCAAGTGTTGATTCGATAATTTAATGTATAATAATATATATGATATATTGAATTACATTATCTAATATTGGCTCGCTTTATTGATTCATTTTCTCACCGGGTAATACATTGATATATATGCGATATATGTTAATTGTATTATTTTCTTTTGTTACAAATATATATTATATATGCGATATATAATATTGGAATATGATATGATTACTAATGCAACATGTTTAGTGGAGATTAAACAAGCTTAGGATTTAATTTGGGTTAGATCTTTCTTGATACTTCTAGAAGGTTTTAGTTTGTTTCTAGCAAAGATATTATGCTTGATATTTTCTAACCCAACCCAAACTCTTCACCCTTGATTAAGTCTCTACATGGGTTAGCCTCTTCATAGTCTACCATGGTTGCATTATTAATGATTATGATATTTTTCATTATTCATCACAGAAGGATTATTCATTGTTCATCTTCTTCTTCCTTCTTGCAAAGCTTTCTAGCTTTGATTCTTGTGATGAAAATGGGTGAGATTATGAAAATAAAATAGAGCTAAATTCCTACTTCATCATCCTCATCTATCCTAACTATTTAGATTAGGGTGTTCACTTCATTTGAGAGTGAGAGCTTGTGTTTAAGAAACTTCAAGGTAGATCATCTTAGTTATCGAAGATCGGAAGCAAGTTTGCATCATTCTCTTCGTGGAACCTCTCTAGAGTCCGGGTACATGATGATCGCAGCGAAGGGACCTCAACATAGACCTTATGAAGCGAATGACCGGACTACAAAGGTTGTAATCCCAAACTCTTAGATGTTAAAGTGTTTAACATGCTTTGTTTCGCCTAATCTCTAGTTTAAAGATCTTGTTAAGGGTTGTTCGGCACGTCTAAATTTTAAATCGGGCATGGTTGATGCCTCGTAGACCCTTGTGAGAGTGCCTAGTAACCCTACAGTAATGAGGTAGAACTGGAAGAAGTTCCAGCAACACAAACTATAACCGACGATTTGGTGGAACTGGAGAATCCAATAGCACTCAACAAACCCCAGCCACTCCACAGATCTAGTAGGGTTCCTTCTCCATCTGAGAGATACTATGATTTTCTCATAGACGGTGGGAGCGAGGATTGCATCATGGAAGATGATAACTATTCCTGCCAAAATTTTCGGCAAAGAACTACTTGTTCCCTTATAAAAAAGGGGGAGAATCCTCAAAAAAAAAGGCATCACGTGTAAAACACGTGGACGCTCATATGCAAAGTATATGAGCGTTGAACATAAATAACCAATGGCCAAACAGGCCACATGTGAGCGCTCAACATAAATAGCCTAAAACCCATACTAAGGGTCACGTGTTAAACACGTGAGTGCTTTTGCCAATCACATGCAAAGCATGTGAGCACCCTAATTTAAAATGTTCCTATCAAATTCTAGAATTAAATTCCATTTGGGAAATATTTTCTTAATCTTCCTTAAACTAGAAAGATCTTCTTTCTTAAACAGAGGACCCTTGGATCAAAGATCCAGCGGTGATCATTTGATAGAATAAAAATCTATCATAGGAAAATATTTTCCTAATTTTATAATAAGAATAAAATTCTATGTTAACAAGATATCAATATTAAGAAAATATATTTTTGATCTTGTTAAACTAAAAAGATTTGATAGAATAAAATTCTAATCTTATTAAAACTAACAAGATATTCATAATCTTGTTAAACAAACAAGAATTCTTCTCTGTTAAACAGAGAGCCTTTGGATTAAAAAATTCAATGGTGAATAAAATTCACCGAGTGATCTAAAAGATCATGTTGGTTATAAAATCAATCAAAATCTCTCAATGAAAGATTGGATGAACAAACTGATTCTTTTCTTTCTCCTATAAATAGGAGCCAAGAAGAGAAGAGAAAAAGGGGGAAGAAAAATAGAGAGAGAATTTAATTCTCTAAAGAAGGGGAACCTCTCCCAAAAGATCCCACAAAAAGAGAATTTAATTCTCAAACCAAGAGTTTAACTCTTCTAAAAGAACTTAATTCTTCCTCTGGTTAAGATCTGCAGAAGCAGATCTTCCCACAAGTTAAGAATTTAATTCTCATCTGGGAGATTCTGTCATGCAGATTCAAAAACTAGGGGAAAGAACTGAATCCAAAAGAGTTTAACTCTTACAAAACACATAGGAATTCAATTCCTCTAAATAAAATTAGGGTTTAACCCTATAAAAGAATTTAATTCTTAAACAAGGGATTTAACTCTCCATGTACGTAAAAGTGATCAATACCCAACATGATCACGTGTGTCCACGTGACTCTCCCCCTCATTGATCAAAAGAGAACGGATGAAATTAGGTCACGTGCTCCCACGTGACCCTTGAATAAACTTCTCAAAATAAAAAGGGGGTAAAACCAAGGCAGAACAGATTTTGGGCATCTCACGTGTTCCCACATGACCCCTAGCAATTATCAAAAAAAGCGGATTCTACCTAAATGCAATGCCCGCCTAAAGGAGTGCTTCACGTGATCCCACATGACCCATGAGAAGTGCTCGGCAATTATAAAAGAAAAAAGGGAATAAACCCAATTTTTAGGGTGCCTCACGTGATCCCACGTAACCCCTGAGAAGTGCTCAGCACTTATAAAAGAGAAAAGGGAATAAACCCTATTTTTAGGGCACCTTCCGTGACCCCACGTAACCCCTAAGCAGTGCTTAAAGCAGGAAGGGAATAAACCCTATTTTTGGAGCGCCTCACATGATCCCACGTGAGCACCTCAAATTCTTAGTGTTTAACACTATTTCAAGCGCGTCACGTGGGAGCACGTGAGCGCTGATCATAGATTAGTGTTTAACACTACTTTAAGGCCTCACGTGGGAGCACGTGACCGCCGATCATATATTAGTGTTTAACACTATGAGAGGCCAATATTAGCAAAACTTAGATCAAATCTCCCGAGGGCAATCAATCGAGCCCCTCATGCTCAGGGTCCCCCAAACCGATCTCAGTCCCAGAGATAGCTAATGAGCTCCTAACAGATGGCATCTAAAATGATGTTCATCCCACTATGATCTCTCCCCTTGATCTAGAATTTGGTTCAATGGTACATCTCTCCACACCTCCGATACATGTCGTTGTAATTCTTTAACGTCTTCAGAGAGGTGGAGGGTTCCAATAACCAATAACTCTTGGCGCACCACCGAACAAGCTTTTCAAAAAGGAGAGTAAATCTAAAACACATCTCAATTTGGGGGTGCCTCACGTGACCTCACGTGATCCCTTGATTGTGCTTAGCATTCAGAAAAAGAAAAAGAGAATAAAACAAAGGCAATTTTCATTCTTCAGAGTGCCTCACGTGATCTCACATGACCCAATAGTGCTTAGCACTCAAAAAAAGGAAATAAAGGAATAAACCCAAGATAGCTCCCATTTTAGGGGCACCTCGCGTGTTCCTACGTGACCCCCAAACAGTTGTGTATAAAAGAAGGAGAAAATTTCAAAGGCAGCGCTCGCATTTTGAAGGCACCTCATGTGTCTGCACATGACTGTTTGATGAACCAAGTGCTTAGCACTTATAAATGAAAGAGGAATAAAATCCAGAGAACAGTTCTCACCTCGGGCGCTTCACGTGCTCACATGTGAGCCAAGTGCTCAACACTTTTATATATATATGAGGGAACGAACTCAAGGAACAATTCCTACTTCGGGGCCCCTCACGTGTTCACACGTGAGCTCCTCCAAAGTCCAGTGTTTAACACTGATTCAGTGCTTAGCACTATGGGGTGACTAAGGGAAGTCAACCTTAGCTCAAATTGGCCAAGTCGTCCGAAGCCAAGACCCTTTTTGTCACCAATCAACCGAGCCCCCATGTTCAGGTCTCCTTAAACTAATCGTAGTCCCAAAGATGACTAGTGTTCTCCTAACAGATGACATCTAAACTGATGTTTATCCCATTCCTAAAATCGGGATATTGGTTCAAGGGTACATCTCTTCATACCTCTGATACACGTCGTTGTAATCCTTCAACGTCTTCAGAGATATGAAGGGTCCCAATAACCGATAACTTTTGGTGCATCCCCGAACGGTTGAACCAAAACTAGACAGACTAGGACGTCTTTAAACTGGACTATGATGTCCTTAAACTTGATGGACTGTGGGGTCCTTAAACTCATGGACTATGATGTCCTTAAACTTTACAGATTATGACATCATTAAACTCCATGGACTATGATGTCCTTAAACCCATTGGACCGCAACATCCCTAAACTAAACCGTACAGACTATGATGTCTCTAAACTAGACTATGATGTCTTTAAAATCCATGGACTATGATGTCTTTAAACTTCATGGGCTATGATGTCCTTAAACTTATGGACCGCAGAGTCTTTAAATTAAAACAATAGAGCACAAATGCTCTTTTATTGGATCTAAATGATCCTGTTAAGTAGATTTTAGTCTAAAATTAGACTAACGTATCCTTAACAAATGGTTAAGTTGATCTTAGTTTAAAAATAGACTAACGTATCCTTAACAAACGTTTAAGTTGATCTTAATCTCAAATGAGATTAACGATCCTTAAACCCAACCCAAAACCCAAATCTAAGAAAATACGGATTTGGACTAATCCACGCCCTACGGGCTACAACATAAATTAGTCTCCGTATACAATCCACGGGAAACCAAAAACAAAACAAACACACATGACACGAGGTGACCATCTGGAGAAGGATAAAGTTGTTACCGTGATGCGGTAGCGTAATTAACTCCAGGGGCTTGCGCCTGCAGGGAAGAGTGTCCCCACAATCAAAAACCCCTCAAATGAGGGGGAATCTGACGAAATCTGCTACATCGGCCGCATCCGTCTAAACCTTCGATGCACGGTGCCATAAATCAACTTGGCATCTTCGGAGGGTAGACGGGTAAAACTAAATAGTATCTGCCCCCAAATTCAGGCAAGACGAACCTACGCGGTTCCGTCTCTGTATTCGGCGAAGAACAGATTCTGGCACGCCGGGTAGAACGTTTTCCTCTTTTTACTCCATATTTCGTGTCGTGTTTTTTCTCGATCGAATAATCGCGGTATATATGTTTGTGGTTGACCTTAGGGGAGTGGATACTGAAGCCGGCATTTCGTCTTTATGAAGAATGGCGTTTGCTCTCACCCTAGCAACTCAGGCTGTGTCATATCCGGGAGAGTCAAGTATGGGCTACTTGCAGCCTCAAATCTCCGCAATCTGGCTCTTCAAGAAATCAACGGGCTTCTTTTTGGGTCGATACTCCCACCTCCCACCCTCGGTGCTTCAACGTCGAAGGAGGAAGCCCATAAGAAGTCTGTCTTCTACAGGCTGGCTCCCTAAGCAGCAGCTTTGCCGACAGAATCCGTCCTCAAACAACTGGCACCTGCCAATGACCAAGGTCGACGCAGGGGGTAGAATATTCAAGCTCCTAAAGGAAGTAGGGGGGCAGGCTTGGCAAAATCCCAAGGCTAATCAAATCCCGGCCGTAAGAAATGGTCGACGTCGATATTGGCATCATACAAAATGAGCTGGGGGCAATTCTCCGTATAGTCCTGTTTCAACCCCAAGAGTGAATGTTGTTCCAACCGGGAACAGCTTCAAATTGTTGCGAAGGGTCAGACAAAATTCTACTACCGCAATATTGAAAAAATCTCCGCAGCCCATGGAGATTCCACGAGAGAAGAAAACAGTTCGCTCCCTAAAGCAACTTTCCTCATTTATATATAAAGTGAGGAAGCAAGTGAAGGTCTCTATCATCAACCGCGGCTCTTCCCCTAGACGTCAGCCAAATTCTGACAAATTCTCTTTCAAATACAAGGGGATTCATCCCAAGATGGATCCTGATACAGCAGTTCCTTCCAAAACCAAAGCGGCTTTTCACAAAAAAGGAGGCCCAATAAAGCTCAAGTGCCCGAAACAAAATCCAAAGGCCAAAAACTCCAAACACCCCAAGCCTGGGGGCATGGTAGTTCACATAGTCTATGTGGTGAAATCCAAAGACGAAGTTCGAGCTTCTACTAGTCTCCGACCTCAAACTCGGTCCTTAACAAAAGTTCAACTGCAACGTGAAAAGCTGCATGAGATGCTTGCTCAGGCGGCACCACTCGCTAATCCATCGTCTAAAGAAAATCCCGAAGACACACCTAGAGAAAGAATAGAGAAAGAGTCGGATATTGATTTCCTAAAGCGCGCTCTGAAAAAGGGAGATGCGGAAGCGGCAAAAATGTCCACTAAAATGAACCAGATGGCCCTTCTGATTCAGAATATGGCTGGAATGATGGTTCAATCGAAACCACTGACAGATGAACTGCCGGTAGTCGGTCTTAAAGATAAGGATGACATTTCAAATCCTCTGCAAAGCTCTTCAATGGCTGAGGAGGAAATGATTCTTAAAAGCAAAGCTGAACGAATATATCGCTCAGCAAATCGAAGCTCACTACGCCAGTGAAGCCGCAAATAGATCAATCAAGATTGGTCGACCGTATCCGACATGCCACAATCAAATACAGTACCCGCCAGAGTACACACTTCCAACGTTCTACATGTACAAAGGAACTGAGAATTCTCGTCGGCACATTGCGCGATTTGAACCCATGTGCGGCAATACTGATATACTTCTCCTCTGACAGTTCATTGGCTGTCTGGCGGGCCTTGCCTTCAAATGGTATGCGGAACTCCTGAATGACTCCATGAATACCTTCAACGAAATGAGATGCCCTCTTGTCAGAGATTCGCTAGTGTGAATAAACGCACTACCGTAACGGCACTGGTCAACGAAAGGGTTAGACCGAATGAGACTTGGGTTCAATGTGTTACCCAATGGAGAAATCTCTGGTCAAATACAAGCAATGCATCGATGAAGTTGCAGCCATGGGAATGCTCATAGCTACCCTTGACTCAAATTCAAATGCGTCCTCGTATATGGCCCTCTTCAAGCCGACAGCCTTCCAAGAGCTCATAGATAAAATGACTCGATTGGATCAGCTGAGTTAAGACCCTTCATCATCTAATGAAGATGAATGAAAATCAGAGGTAAGATGGCATTTTTTGCCTACGCTAAACAAAAATAAGCGGCTCTGAAGCAACCTGTCGCCAAAATAGCGATAACGTGGGTACTCGTTCCCCCTGAGATATACACAGGGGGCATGTTCCTCACTGGCGGAAGAATCTCTGTGTAGAATAGTCCTTTCTTCTCAAAAGGTCGGAAGGATATTAAGGGGCCTACAAACAAGTCCTACAACCCAGTAGAATGCCCCGCTAAAAAAAACGGGATGTCCACAAGCAAAATAGGCACAGATGAAAACCCGAAAGGATGCCGTGAGTAAAAACAGCGGGGCTAAGAGCGAGTTTGTGAAAACCCGGTAGGGCGCAACCTCGTTAAATACACTTACAAGATCCTCACGACTCATAAGGAGAATACCCCTGTGAGACCCTCACGGCTCATAGGATTCTAAAGCCTTAAGTTACAGGGATCTAAACCTGTTCTTAAGCCGTCATATCTCTTAAATTGCCCTACAGGCGGTCCATATTGACCCTTGTATACAATCAAGGGGCACAAATAAATATTTCTTTGCCAAGTTCTACAAATGGCAAGAAATATCCTCATATGGTGAATAACACTTATAGGTCCTCACGACTTATAAGGAGAAAACATTCTTGCAAGATCCTTATGACTTACAAGAGAACACATCACTTAGGAATCCCCACGATTCTTAAGGAGAAAATACGCCTATGAGATCCTCACGACTCGTAGGCAGAAAACCCTTTATGAGACCCTTACGGCTCATAAAATCAAAAGCCTTAGTCGACAGGATCCTAACCCTGTCTGCTAAGCCACTTTTGTCTAAATCGACAGGGGCAAATGATGAGTCGCTCCTGGCAATATCCCAGTTGTAGCGATACTGATGCTTAAACAGGTGTCAAACTCATAGCCAATCTTTCCGGCAAATTTCGTCCCTACAGCTACTTGATGAAGAAGGGAACCCCGTTCATTTGGGATCGCAAATGCCAAAGCGCATTAGATGAATTCAAGAAATACCTGTAAAATCCGCCAGTACTGACCGCTCTAGTCAAGGGAAAACCTCTCATCCTGTACACAGCTGCCCTTGAAGGTTCCTTAGGCGCACTATGGGCACAGAAGAAAGCCCAAGGGAAGGAGAAAGCCCTTTACTATTTGAATCGAGTTCTCCTGAGGGCAGAAAACAATTACTCCCCCATTGAAAAACACTGTCTGGCGTTAATCTTCGCAATAACGAAACTCAGACACTATGCTTTGGCGCATGAGGTCCACCTCATATCAAAAGTGGATCCTCTTAAATATTTGATGTCAAGAGCCATACTAACAGGACGGCTCGCTAAATGGGCTCTACTCTTGATGTAGTTCTCGATAACATATCGATTGCTCAAGGCAGTGAAAAGCCAGGCCATCACTGACTTCCTCGCTGAGCATCCTATACCTGCCGATTCACCCATAAATTGCGAATTGCCAGATGAACACGCGTTTGACACGATCGATGGGGAGAAAGGAGAGAGTGATAACCGATGGGAACTCTACTTCGATGAGGCATCTTCCATGAAGAAGCAAAAGCACAGCTCCCCCATAATCAAGTCTGGGGTAGGCCTCATCTTCGTGACTCCACAAGGAGGGATAATGCGTTTTTCCTTTTCCCTAACAGAGCCGAGGACAAACAATGAAGCCGAATATGAAGCTTTGATAGCAGGTCTTGAGATTGCTGTCGACATGGGGATTGAAAACCTCCTCATATACGAAGACTCCCAGCTGGTCGTTAGCCAAGTAAACGGCGATTATTAAACGTGCAAATCAGAGTCGGTGAAGTATGGCGAGAGAGTGCAACAATTACTGATTCAAATCCCTGCCTACGTCCTGGAAAGCATACCACGTGCGAAAAATAGCAAAGCGGATGCGTTAGCCAAACTTGCTAAAGAACTGGCTGATGAAAACCTCGATGACATAAAAATCATGGTACAAAGCCATCGGGTGCTTACACCGGCAGAAATTTCTCCGGAGTCGTTTGAAGAAAAGGAAGCGACCAAACAAGCGGCCCTACAGATAGAGCACCAAGAAAAGGTCAAGGATTGGAGATAAGTCTTTATAGATTACTTCAAATCCTATCGGACACCTGAAGATGCATCCTCGAGACATCAGCTCATGAAACGAGCTTTGTCTTTTGCTTTCATCAATGATATGCTGTATAAGAGATCGTTCGACTCTCTATGGCTAAGATGCCTAAGACCGAAAGAAGCAAAGAAAGTCGTCCAAGAAACTCATAACGGACTCTGCAGTTCTCATCAAGCTGGGCCGAAGATGAAGCTGAAGATCAAAATGATGGGCTATTATTGGCCCACGATGATTCAAGACTGCCTTGAATACGCGAAGCAATGTCATTCATGCTAGATTCATGGGGACTTTATCTACCAGCATCCAAATCTGCTACACCCGACGGTGGCTAGCTGGCCGTTCGAAATGTGAGAAACTGACATAATCGGGCCCATTGAACCAGCATCGTCCAGGGGACACCGGTTCATATTGACGACAACCGATTATTTCTCTAAGTGGGTAGAAGCAGTACTACTAAGAGAAGTGAAGACGGAGAACATCCTCCATTTCTTCAAGACACATGTCATCTATCGGTCGGCACTCCACGACGGATTATCTCCGATAACGGGCCGGCCTACAGAAGCCACAAAATCAGCCGCTTCGCACAACAACATAATATAGACTGGAGATACTCTTCGGTCTACAATCCCCGAGATAATGGTCTGGCTGAGGGTTTCAACAAGACCTTGACGAAGATCGTGAAAAAATGGTGTCCAAAAATAAGGACTGGCACGAGAGACTGCATGAAGCTCTCTGGGCGTATCGAACCACGTTCAAAACGGCCACAAACACAATGCCGTATGAATTGGTATTCGGCACTGAAGCAGTGCTCCCCTTAGAGATAGAGTTACCTTCTCTGCGAGTGGCAGTTCATTATGAGATAACGGAAGAAGAGAATGCTCATCTTCGGCTCATGGAGCTCGACGCCCTTGATGAAACTCGGCTCATGGTGCAGCAAAACTTGGCAGCTTACAAAGCAAAAATGACGCGCTCATACGAGAGATTGACTAGGCCGAGAACATTCTGCCAAGGCGAACTCGTGCTAGTGGTCAAGAGACCTATGATCCCCAATCGTGCCAAACGGGGGAAATTCGAGCCGAACTATGAAGGCCCGTACATCATAGACAAAGTCTACCAGGGTGGGGCTTACTTGCTCATGGATATGCATGGCGAAAAACCCTTCAGGCCAATAAACGACCGTTTCTTGAAGAAATACTATACCCGACGAGTTACGGCCTAGGTTAGTGATAGATGACGACGCCTATATCCGCTCGCTATCTTCTCAAGCCAAACTCTATAAGTAGTAGACAACTAAACCGTTGTAATAGCGGACCGAAATGTCCCTAAACTAACGATGGACCGCAATGTCCTAAAACTAGCAACTGACCGAGACGTCTATAAACTACTTCGGACCGCAGCATCCCAAGGCTGACGAAAAAAACGGTATGTCCATAAGCGAGATGGGCACGGGTGAAAACCCGAAAGGGCTCCGTGAGTAAAAGCAGCAGGGCTACCGGTGAGTTTTTGAAAATCCGAAAGGGTGCAATCTCGTTAAAAGACTCTTGCAAGGTCCTCTCAACCTTGTAAAGAGAAAAAACCTGCGTGAGATCCTTACGACTCACAAGGGAGCAACACACTTAGGGATCCCCACGATTCCTAAGAAGAAATTACACTTACGAGATTCTCACGACTCGTAAGGAGAATTACCCTTTGAGACCCTCACGGGTCATAGGATTCAAAAGCCTTAAGCTACAGGGATCTGAATCTGTTCTTAAGCCGTCATACACTCCGATTTTGCCCTATAAGCGGTTCAATACTGACCCTTGTATACAATCCATAGGCATAAATAATCATTTCCTTACCAAGTTCCGCCAACGACAAGGAATGCCCTCATTTGATGAACAATCACTTGTAAGTCCTCTCGACTTATAAGGAGAAAACACTCTTGTAAGGTCCTTACGACTTATAAGAGAGCACACACTTAGGAATCCTTACGATTCCTAAGGAGAAAATGCACATACGAGATCCTCACGACTCGTAGGGAGAAATACCTTTATGAGACCCTTACGGCTCGTAAAGTCAAAAAGCCTTAGTCAATGGGATCCTAACCCTATTTATTAAGCCACCTTTGTTCAAATCGACAAAGGCAAATACTGATTCGCTCCTGGCAATATCCCAGTTGCAGTGATGCTGATGCTAAGACTGGCACCAGATTCAAAATTCCACACTCGCGATAAAAATCAGCGAGCCATAAATGCATATGAAATAGCTGAAATGATAGGGCAACTTGCAACAAAATCAGCAAGTAAAATATATGCACACAAAATACCCGAAATGATTAGGCAACTCACAATAAAAAGCAGCGAGTAAAAAATTAAAAATAGCCGAAATGAATGGGCACCGCGAAAAATAGCTGAAATGATTAGGCAATCGCGACTTTTGTGATATAAAAAGCTGAAATGATAGAGCATCGCGGAAAGAAATAAAAAAAATGAAATGAAACTTTTTTGCCCTACAGGTGAGATCGCATCGATCCCTGTATATAATCCAATGGCGCAAATAAAGAGGGAATCATATCATCCTACCAGGCTCCATCAGAAAGAGAGCCAAGTCTCGATGGCAACATCTACAGCCTGGAGACCAATAATAGCGTTCCTCCTCATTCCAGCAGGATTCGGACGCGACAATCAATCTCGGAGCCACGGCAGAGTTCCTAGTTACAAGTATCGACGGCCACATCTATAGCATAGAGATCAACAATAGCGTTCCTCCTCATTCCAGCAGGATTCAGACGCGATAATCAATCTCGGAGCCACGACATAGTCCCTAGTTCCAAGTCTCGACGGCCACATCTAAAGCCTGGAGACCAACAATAGCGTTCTTCCTCATTTCAGCAGGATTCGGACATGACAATCAATCTCGGAGTCACGGTAGACTCCTAATTCCAAATCTTGATGGTTCACAGACAACCTAGAGACCACCTCGGCATTCGTCTTGCTACACCAGACGCAACGTCAGCAAAGCGGAGCCACGACATACCCCTAGTTCCAAATCTCGATGGTTCACAAACAACCTAGAGACCACCAGCAGACGCAACGTCAGCAAAGCGGAGCCACAGCAAAGTCCCTAGTTCCAAATCTCGATGGTTCACAAACAACCTAGAGACCACCTCGACATTCGTCTCATTACAGCAGACGCAACGTCAGCAAAGCAGAGCCACGACAGAGTCCCTAGTTCTAAATCTAGATGGTTCACAGACAACCTAGAGACCACCTCGACATTCGTCTCGTTACAGCAGACACAACGTCAGTAAAGCGGAGCCACGGCAGAGTCCCTAGTTCCAAATCTCGACGGTTCACAGACAACCTATCTCGAAGGTGCATAGACAACCTAGAGACCACCTCGACATTCATCTCGTTACAGCAGACGCAACGTCAGCAAAGCGAAGCCACGAAGAGTCCCTAGTTCTAAATCTTGACAGTCCACAGACAACCTAGAGACCACCTCGACATTCGTCTCGTTACAGCAGACGCAACGTCAACAAAGCGGAGCCACGGCAGAGTCCCTAGTTCCAAATATCGACGGTTCAAGACAACCTAGAGACCAGCTCGACATTCGTCTCGTTACAGAAGACGCAACGTCAGCAAAGCGGAGCCACGGCATACCCCTAGTTACAAATCTTGACGGTTCACAGATAACCTAGAGACTACCTCGACATTCGTCTCGTTATAGCAGACGCAACGTCAGCAAAGCATAACGATGGCAGAGTCCCTAGTTCCAAATCTCGACGGTTCACAGACAACCTAGAGACCACCTCGACATTCGTCTCGTTACAGCAGACGCAACGTCAGCAAAGCGGAGCCACGGCATACCCCTAGTTCCAAATCTTGACGGTTCACAAACAACCAAGAGACCACCTCAACATTCGTCTCGTTACAGCAGACACAACGTCAACAAAGCGCAGCCACGGAAAAGTCCCTAGTTCCAAATCTCGATGGTTCACAAACAACCTAGAGACCACCTTGACATTCGTCTCATTACAGCAGACGCAACGTCAGCAAAAAGGGGCTATGGCAAAATCCCTAGTTCCAAGCCTCGACGATTCACACGCAACCTAGAGACAACCGCGACATTCATCTCGTTACAATAGACGCAATGCCAGCAAACGAAGCAAAGGAAAATCCCTAGCTTCAGGGTCTTGACGGCAACTCAAATAAAACCTGAAAGACTATCGGAGATCTTTCCACACCAGCACGGAGTGGTTATGACTCATCGAGGCTCCTAAAACGAGCCTAACCTCAAGTAAAAAGCGACATGGAATATCCCTAACGCTTTCTCTTTCGATGGTAATACTACCTGAAAGATTGCTTGAAGACGTCTTGTCTAGCCCCCGAAAGGATCAGAGATACGACAGTCGCAATGCTGCTTGAACAGCAAGATTGCCTATCGAGGAATACATCAGCCAACGCGACGGTACGACGGAGAAAACCCTGGTACCACAGACCATAACGGACCTCTGTCATAAAGAGCAGAGGTTAACTATGACTTCAAGACATTCTTGCGAGAACTTCTCGATTCGTCTCGACTCGTGAGGAAATTAGTGTCCTTGCGAGAACTTCTCGATTCGTCTCGACTCGTAGGGAAAAGCC
Source organism: Agapanthus africanus (assembly GCA_030015575.1). NCBI lineage: Eukaryota > Viridiplantae > Streptophyta > Magnoliopsida > Asparagales > Amaryllidaceae > Agapanthus > Agapanthus africanus. The sequence continues at coordinate 139,727,157 of JASDDO010000026.1, forward strand.
TTAGGCAATGGAGATAAGGATCTGTTTCCTAAGCACTGGGGCCCTGCAAGTCAGTCTAAGATGGGCGCTTGCATACTATTCACGGGCCACACTCTCCGAAGCCAAACATCGAAAAGGAAAGAAACAGACACTTACGAGTCCTCTCGACTTGTAAGCAGGAAAATTCTCTTGCGAGATCCTTACGACTATCAAGAGAAAACACACTTAGGAATCCTCACGATTCCTAAGGAGAAAATACACCTACGGGATCCTCTCGACTCGTAGGGAGAAAAGTCTTTATGAGACCCTTATGGTTTATAAAGTTGAAAAGTCTTAGGCGGCAGATCCTAACCCTGTTTCCTAATCCATCACTGCCTTGCAAGGAAGCCAAGATGGACTATCTACGGGCCACACTCTCCGAAGTCGAACATCGACAAAGAGGGAAACAATCACTTACAAGTCCTCTCGACTTGTAACCGGGAAAAATTCTCTTGTGAGATCCTTACGACTCTCAAGAGAAAATGCACTTAGGATTCCTCATGACTCCTTAGAAGAAAATACACCTACGGGATCCTTTCAACTCGCAGGGAGTAAAACTTTCTTGAAAACCTTACGGTTCATGAAGATGGAAAAAGTCTTAGGCTACAAGGACCCTAAATTTGTCTCCTAAGCCCTCAATTCTATGGCTCTACATAACTCTGCACTACTTCACACACGTACATATTTACGTGGGCAAAATAGTGGGTGGCATTTGTTCCCGCCAAAATTTTCGGTTAAGAGCTACTTGTTCCCTTATAAAAAAAGGGGGAGAATCCTTAAAAAAAGGGCATCACGTGTAAAACACGAGGACGCTCAATGCAAAGCATATGAGCGCTGAACATAAATAACCAATGGCCAAACAGGCCTCACGTGTAAAACACGTGAGCGCTCATATGCAAAGTATATGAGCGCTGAACATAAACAGGCTAAAACCCACACTAGGGGTCACGTATTAAATACGTGAGTGCTTTTGCCAATCACATGCAAAGCATGTGAGCACCCTAATTTAAAATATTTCTATCAAATTCTAGAACTAAATTCTATATGGGAAATATTTTCTTAATCTTCTTTAAACTAGAAAGATCTTTTTTGTTAAACGGGGGACCCTTGGATCAAAGATCCAGCGGTGATCATTTGATAGAATAAAAATCTATCATAGGAAAATATTTTCCTAATCTTATAATAAGAATAAAATTCTATGTTAACAAGACATCCATATTAAGAAAATATATTTCTGGTCTTTTTAAACTAAAAATATTTGATAGAATAAAATTCTAATCTTGTGAAAACTAACAAGATATTCATAATCTTGTTAAACAAACAAGAATTCTTCTCTGTTAAATAGAGAGTCTTTGGATTAAAAAATCCAACGGTGAATAAAATTCACCGAGTGATCTAAAAGATCATGTTGGTTATAAAATCAATCAAAATCTCTCAATGAGAGATTGGCTAAACAAACTGATCCTTTTCTTTCTCATATAAATAGGAGCAAAGAAGAGAAGAGAAAAGGGAGGAAGAAAAATAGAGAGAGAATTTAATTCTCTAAAGAAGGGAAACCCCTCCCAAAAGATCCCACAAAAAGAGAATTTAATTCTCAAATTAAGAGTTTAACTCTTCTAAAAGGACTTAGTTCTTACTCTGGTTAAGATCTTCAGAAGCAGATCTCCCCACAAGTTGAGAATTTAATTCTCATCGGGGAAATTCTGTCATGCAAACTCAAAAACTAGAGGAAAGAACTGAATCCAAAAGAGTTTAACTCTTAAAAAACACACATGAATTCAATTCCTCTAAATAAAATTAGGGTTTAACCCTATAAAGGAATTTAATTCTTAAACAAGAGATTTAACTCTTCATGTACGTAAAAGAGATCAGTACCCAACATGATCACATGTGTCCACATGATTCCCCCCTCAATGATCAAAAGAGAACGAATGAAATTAGGTCATGTGCTCCTACGTGACCCTTGAACAAACTTCTCAAAATAAAAAGGGAGTAAAGCCAACGCATAACAGATTTTGGGAGTCTCACGTGTTCCCACGTGACCCCTAGCAATTATCAAACAAAAGAGAATTCTACCCAAAGGCAATTCCAGCCTAAAGGAGTGCCTCACGTGATCCCACGTGACCCCTGAGAAGTGCTCAGCACTTATAAAAGAAAAAGGGAATAAACCCAATTTTTGGGCGCCTCACGTGATCCTACATGACCCCTGAGAAGTGCTCAGCACTTATAAAAGAGAAAAGAGAATAAACCCTATATTTGGGGCGCCTCACGTGACCCCACGTGAACCCCAAGCAGTGCTTAAAGCAGGAAGGGAATAAACCCTATTTTTGGAGCGCCTCACGTGATCCCACATGAGCGCCTCAAATTCTTAGTGTTTAACACTATTTCAAGCGCCTCACGTGGGAGCACGTGAGCGCTGATCATACACTAGTGTTTAACATTACTTTAAGGCCTCACGTGGGAGTATGTGAGCGCTGATCATATATTAGTGTTTAACATTATGAGAGGCCAATATTAGCCAAACTTTGATCAAATCTCCTGAGGGCAATCAATCGAGCCCCTCATGCTCAGGGTCCCCCAAACCAATCTCAGTCCCAGAGATAGCTAATGAGCTCCTAACAGATGTCATCTAAAATGATGTTCATCCCACTATGATCTCTTCCCTCGATCTGGAATTTGGTTCAAGGGTACATCTCTGTACACCTCTGATACATGTCGTTGTAATTCTTCAATGTCTTCAGAGAGGTGGAGGGTCCCAATAACCAATAACTCTTGGCGCACCACCGAACAAGCTTTTCAAAAAGGGGAGTAAATCTAAAACACATCTCAATTTGGGGGTACCCCACATGACCTCACGTGGTCCTTTGATAGTGCTTAGCATTCAGAAAAAGAAAAGGGGAATAAAACAAAGGCAATTTTCATTCTTCAGAGTGCCTCACGTGATCTCACGTGACCCAATAGTGCTTAGCACTCAAAAAAAGGAAATAAGGGAATAAACCCAAGATATCTCCTATTTTGGGGGCACCTCACGTGTTCCCACGTGACCCCTAAACAGTTGTGTATAAAAGAGGGAGAAAATTCCAAAGACAACACTCGCATTTTGAAGGCACCTCACGTGTCTGCATGTGACTGTTTGATGAACCAAGTGCTTAGCACTTATAAATGAAAGAGGAATAAAATCCAGAGAACAGTTCTCACCTCGGGCGTCTCACGTGCTCACACGTGAGCCAAGTGCTCAGCACTTTTATATATATATGAGAGAATAAACTCAAGGAACAATGCCCACTTTGGGGCCCTTCACGTGTTCACATGTGAGCTCCTCCAAAGTCCAATGTTTAACACTGATTCGGTGCTTAGCACTATGGGGTGACTAAGGGAAATCAATCTTAGCTCAAATTAGCCAAGTCGTCCGAAGCCAAGACCTTTTTTGTCACCAATCAACCGAGCCCCCATGTTCAGGTCTCCCCAAACTAATCCTAGTCCCAAAGATGACTAGTGTTCTCCTAAAAGATGACATCTAAACTGATGTTCATCCCATTCCCAAAATCGGGATATTGGTTCAAGGGTACATCTTTTCATACCTCTGATACATGTTGTTGTAATCCTTCAACATTTTCAGAGAGATGAAGGGTCCCAATAACCGATAACTTTTGGTGCATTCCCGAACGGTTGAACCAAAACCAGACAGACTATGACGTCTTTAAACTGGACTATGATGTCCTTAAACTTGATGGACTGTAGGGTCCTTAAACTCATGGACTATGATGTCCTTAAACTTTACAGACTATGACATCTCTAAACTCCATGGACTATGATGTCCTTAAACCCATTGGACCGCAACGTCCTTAAACTAAACCCTACAGACTATGATGTCTCTAAACTAGACTATGATGTCTCTAAACTAGACTATGATGTTTTTAAACTCCATGGACTATGATGTCCTTAAACTAATGGACCGCAAAGTCCTTAAACTAAAACAATAGAGCCCAAATGCTCTTTTGTTGGATCTAAATGCTTTTGTTAAGTAGATCTTCGTCTAAAATTAGACTAATGTATCCTTAACAAATGGTTAAGTTGATCTTAGTCTAAAAATAGGTTAACGTATCCTTAACAAACGTTTAAGTTGATCTTAATCTCAAATGAGATTAACGATCCTTAAATCTAACCCAAAACCCAAATCTAAGAAAATACGGATTTGGACTAATCCACGCTCTACGAGCGACAACATAAATTAGTCTCCGTATACAATCCACGGGCAACCAAAAACAAAACAAACACACACGACACGAGGTGACCATCTGGAGAAAGAGAAAGTTGTTACCGTGATGCGGTAGCGTAATTAACTGTAGGGGCTTGCGCCTGCAGGAAAGAGCGTCTCCACAATCAAAAACCCCTCAAATGAGGGGGAATCTGACGAAGTCTGCTACATCGGCCGCATCCGTCTAATCCTTTGATGCACGGTGCCATAAATCAACTTGGCATCTTCGGAGAGGTAGACAGATAAAACCAAATAGCATCTGCCCCCAAATTCAGGCAAGACGAACCTACGCAGTTCCATCTTTGTATTCGGCGGAAAATAATGACCCTACTAGTTTTGAGCAGACCATCACAAGTGGTGACTCTGTGAAATGGCTGAATGCTATGCGATCTGAGATAGAATCCATGTACACCAACAAAGTATGGACTTTGAAAGTTGCTCCTGAAGGGGTTAAACACATCGGGAGCAAATTGATCTTTAAGAAGAAAATTGGTGTAGATGGAAAGGTTGAGACCTTCAAAACTAGACTTGTAGCTAAAGGTTTTCGTCAATGACCTGTTGTCGATTATGATAAAACCTTTTCTCCTATTGCCATGCTTAAATCCATCAGGATCCTACTTGCCATTGCTGTACACCATGACTACGAAATCTGGAAGATGGACGTCAAGACCGCTTTTCTAAATGATGATTTAGAAGAGAGCGTGTACATGACATAGCCAGAGGGCTTCGTAGATAGTGGGAGCAGCGGAAATGTGTGCTAGTTGCTTAAATCCATTTACGGATTAAAGCAAGGATCGCGGAGCTGGAACATCTGTTTTGATGAAGCTATCAAAGAGTTTGACTTCATCAAGAATATATATGAACCATGTATATATATGAAGGTTGTAGAGAGTAAAGTTGTCTTTCTCGTATTGTACGTGGATGACATACTTTTGATAGGAAATGATGTTCCTATGTTACACTCGGTAAAGCTCTACTTATCACAAAAGTTCTCCATGAAAGATCTAGATGATGTCTCCTACATCCCGAGGATAAAGATCTATAGAGATAGATCTAAGAGGATGTTGAGATTTTTCCAATCCAGGTACATAGACACCATACTAAAGAGGTTTAGTATGAAAGATTCTAAGCATGGTAATTTACCCGTTTGTTCAGGAATCACTCTCTCCAAAGAGATGTCTTCTAAGACTGATTTGGAGAGGGCTCGCATGCAAGGGATACCATATGCTTCGATAGTCGGGTATATCATGTATGCGATGTTATGTACCAGACCGGATATAGCTTATTCACTAGGTGTAGTGAGTAGCTATCAATCAGATCCTAGGGCGAAACACTGGACAGCTGTGTAGAACATTCTTAAGTACTTGAGAAGGATTAAAGAAATTTTCTTGGTGTATGGTAACGGTGAACTACAGGTGGAGTCTATTACTGATTCGAGCTTCCAGAGTGATAAGGACAACAGTAAGTCGGTCTCGGATTTTGTCTTCACCCTCAACGGAGGGGCGGTATGTTGGAAGAGTTTCAAGCAAGATACCGTAGCAGACTCGACGATAGAGGATGAATACATCGCTGCGAACGATACTGCCAAAGAGGCTGTCTGGATGAAGAAGTTCATAGCTGAACTTGGTGTGGTTCCATCCATTGAACATCCAATACCTGTGTATTGTGATAACAATGGAGCTGTGGTTTTGGCCAAGAAACCCTGGTCCTATCAGAGATCCAGACATATTCTTAAACGGTATCACCAGATCCGGGAGATAGTAGATCGACGGAAGATCGAGGTTAGGAGAATTGACATGAAGGACATCGTAGCGGATCTACTCATGAAGACCCTCCTCAGACGCAGTTTGAGAGACTTTTTGGGATGTTGATTATGAGATACTACAACAACTAGTCTTAGTGCAAGTGGGAGATTGTTAGGAATATATATGCCCTAGAGGATATTATTGTATGATATAGTGGATGCTTGGACATATATATAGAGGATTTTCTTGCTCGACATGATAGTATGATATCTGGTTACACTTTATCTTAACATGTACACTTGTATTATTATACTGTCTCTCTGATACATGTTGATAAAGCCCTTAGGGTGTTTGCTTGACTACAATGACTATGATGTGGATCATACCACTGAGACTTGTGTAGTCCATAAGCACATCCTTTAATTGTTCCTAGTCGAGGGGTACCGAGACATGGCGTCGATATTCCAGAGTAGACTAGTATGTACGTTTCTTGACCCTGTAGGGGGCGATGGTTGATCCCATAACTATTGGTGTGTAACATCAATGATTGTACACATGTGCTCATGAGAATGGGTACACCGAACATGACTCGCCGAGAATTCTTAGCTGGATTTATCACATTGCCATGCTTAAATTACAACTCATTCCTCCACCTCATTATCCATTTATACAAATGGATTTATCATAAATGAGGTGTCTTCTTCTAAAAGCACTCTTGTGAAAATACAAGAATACCCCTCACCGTATATACATACCAGTATTCGTACTATGAATACCAAGAGATGAAAATAATCCAATATTAGAATATTAGAATGCGGCTTAATCCTAAACCCGCTAGTATTATCCGCCCGATCAAAAATATGTGTGGCTAGTACATGTATATGATCGAAATCCTGCACGTAAAACCATACGGCTTCTACATCGTTTCGCCTGAATCAAGGAAACCCTCTGTGTGGAACTCTAAAGACTCGACAGTATGCTGGCAGTGGGTTTAACCACAAGCACATCAGTGGCACTAGCTGTACATAACGGGTACCCAGGTACCTATCGAAAAGAAGGCCGATGAGCAAACTCATCCGAACTTCTACTGAGTCTGTCCGTGACAATCTCCATATAGTCCGGTCTGTTAGTCTAAGAGTATTGCATGCCGGGTCTAGGAGGTGAAAAACGTTAAACCCCTAATAACTTGACAAGTCTTGCCGATGTGGCTCAAGACCATCCGAGAATCTACTGATCTAACAATCAGTATTTCTCAATCTGCCCTGCCCAGGGACTTATGGTGTTGGCCAACCAAACACAGCGCGACATCGACTCCCTGTACCGGGAGAGATGAATCCCCAAAAATCGCTTACTGCCTCCATGTGGCTCGGGACTGTACCCAACTAAAACTTATTTGCACGACTCAGCAGAGCCATGGTAGGGTAGTAATCAAAGCACAATGGGAACTCATATGAGACAAATGACAATCTCAGGTCGACAGACTATCTTTACTCATGTCACCAGAGAACTGCTATCTGATGATTGGTATAATACCATCTAGCCAGTTCTAGGCGAGTTCGTCCAGTGTACCCACCACCAGTGAGCACTTGTATACGATCATAGGTGCCAAAGACCAATGGCTATGGGACCAACCATCGCCCCTCATCGGGGTCTAAAAACGTATACACCAGTCTACTCCGGAGTATCAATTCCCTGTCTCGATACTCTTACGACTAGGGACATTTAAAAATGTGCTTATCGACTACCCAGCTCCCACAAGTATGATTGCTATCATAACACTGGTAGTCAAGCAATGATCATATGGGCTTTATCAACATGTATTAATGATACGTAATAACAAGTAAAACATATGCACATGTTAAGATAAAGATAAACCAAATAGCATACTATCATATCAAGCAAGATTGTCCTGTACATTTATATGTCCAAACATCCATTTGTATACATATACAATAATGACCTCTAGGGCATACATATCCAACAATCTCCTACTTTCACTAAGGCCATATATTGGCGTATCGAGTACCCAACTCTGCACTAGGGTCAGTTGTTGGCCTATCTCATACCCAACATCTCAAATAGTCTATCGAACTATGCTTAAGGGAGGTGTTTATAACATAATATTGCATTTTGTATGCCCCATTCTTATGCATTTAAGAATAAAAACAGGTGCTTTTGACCCATGTCTGCTACATGTTACAGGTTACAGGTTCTTGGCGCGGAAATAGTGAAAAACACAAAAGACGACACAAAAGAAGGATTTTGACCAGCAAATAGGAAGATCTTAGTAAAGCTCAGCAGAAGAACGGTTCACCACCAACAAAACAACAAAAGATCCAAATTTGCAAGAAAGACGGTTGCAAGAATCATTGCAAAGTGTTCGTTAAAAATCTGGTATCACTGTAGAAGCCCAAATGATTATCTGAATACATAACCAAGAAGCCCAGAAGCATACCAAGCAGCCCAGAAAAATCCAGAAGCTGACATCATCATTGCGCCGCGGAAGCGCGGCCCAAAGCCCATATACGCGGCGCTTCCGCGGCGGAAAGAAGCCCTAGTGCGCTTAAATTTTTCCATATTTTGTGACGGCTCTGGAGAGATCTTTTTAGGGGTATAATTGTAACTTTAGACATGCGGTGCAATCTGTAGCCCTAGGGTTTCTATGTCCTATAAATAGAACCCAAGACCTTGTATTTTCTTATGCCTCTTCTCATGAAATAAAATTCTGTTTTTTTTTCTAAGAGTGCATCAAAAGTAAGTAGGTTAATTTCTTTGCAATAATTGTAGTTTTTTTATCTGTTCTTATTTTCTCGCTTTAATTTAATTTAGTCTAGCTTTTATTAAATTGCAATCGATGTTTTCTTTCTTCGATAAATTCTTGTTTTCTTTCATCCCCTCAATGAGCGAGTAATTTCCTCGCTTGTTAGGGTTAGGAATAGGGAAGGATTTGAGAGATGAAGATCTCTCATCTCTTTTCATCGCTAAACTTTTATGAACATTAGAACTCCATGCATACCTTTTGATTCCGCTCCCTACGGCACTTTTACCTTCGAGGTAACGGTGAACTCCGTAGTCTAAAGGCCCGGATCTTAAGGTTTTCCATGGAGGTTAGGGTGAAGATTAAGAAAGGAGGACAAGGATCTAGAGGAAGAATCAATCTTCCCAATCATCCTAATCACCTTTGTTAATATTTACCATAACTCTAATATGATTGATTTAATTGATGGCAATGGAAAGAGATGTAAATCTTTATTAACCAAATTTTCCCTAAACCTAATCCTAGCAAGTTTCTAATTCTACCTTTATACAACTTCGATTTTTAGATTTAATTAAACTTCCAAACACCTTTTGGAATTAACTCGTAAGAACTTAAAGAAGATTTACACATCCCTGTGGACCGACCCGTATTCACCGGCTAGCTTCAAGCGACGCCGTTCTTGATTGCGGTAATTATTTTTGATCGACAAAACCTCTCTCAATCAAATGGCGCCGTTGCCGGGGATGGCGTAAAATTTTCTTTTTGTAATTTCGGGTTAATCTAAAACATAAAAAATCATAAAAATCTAAAAAAAAAAAAAAAAAAAATCTAAAAATAAAAAAATATATCATCTTTTATTGTTTGAAGGGTTTCTTTGTGAATCTTTGCAGGCTTGACGGATCTGAAGCAACACTGAAAGGGAAACAGAGAACTATACATCAGAAAAGGAGGATATTGGAATTCCAGAGCAGCTGAAGAAAGTTGGAGACCTGAAGCCCCCATAGCGCCGCGCTTCCGCCGCATAACCCTAGCTCGTGCCGCGCTTCCGCCGCAGCTTGGAGCCTTCTCTGCGAGATTTTTTGCACTGTTTGTTTCCTTATTCTTTCCCTCTTCAAATCTCCATAAATCTCTGTCAAATCTTCTGCAGGATTCTTCGCGCTAAAAATCTTCTTCCCCCTTCCAATAATTGATTTTCTGCAGGATTCTTTGCGCCGCGCTTAAAAGCAAATTGATTGCAAGTGATTTACTGCTTTGCATACTTTAATCTGACTTTAAGGGGCTATTGACCAATTCAGATTGGGTGGGGATTTCATTACCCTTCCCAGGACCCCAGAAATCACTTAAAGCATCTGCATTGACCACTTTTAATCTAAAAAATATTAGACTCAGCCCTAAGGACGTCGAGCTCAATAGGACAGAGGACTAGTATAGGCATCGGCCGTTTATCCTAACCGACATTGCGGTGACTAGGCTAGTGGTTTTTAATTAGGCCCACTGTAGTGGTGGTTCCTTCCCACTTACCTGGCCGTACTTGTCTGTGAAGAGGCGGTTTGAGGTTCTATATCTAGCCCTTTGGAACAGTTAGGAGCTGTCTAGCTGACCTAGGCAACCCTAGACTTAGGCCTGATTGTGCATGTGTGGTTAATTGCAGTTGTGTCACTAGTCTCTTTTCAAAATCTTTTTGCAAAAGCACACTTAAAAAGAAAAAAGATAATCTTTTCAAAACTTGCAACTTGTCGCTAAAGAATCGTTGCACTCACATTCTGTCTCGACTACACTAACCCTTTTAGTGTATGTCCGGTTGGACTAGGGACCCTAGCGCCCGATTAGTCCGTGTTTCGTTGGTACCGACCGACGAACCTTTCGACTCCGAAGTCGAAATCTTGTCCACTTCTTCACTTTCACCATCACATTCTTTCGAAGGTATGTCGGGACACGACCCCAACTATACCTTGCCGACGGGAATGATTCCGCCTCCGTTAGGTGCGAATAACCCGAATCTTCCGCCTGTCGAAGCGCCCGCACGAGTCGCGCTCCAGGATCTTTTCTACCCCATCCGCACCGCCCTTCCCACTTGTCTTTCCCTTCCACCGGCTAATGGGGACAACTTTGAGATCAAACCCCACTTCATCAACATGCTGCCTAAGTTTCATGGTTTGGAATCCGAAGATGCATATATCTTTATCAACAAATTCCAAAACGTTTGCGCCATGATGAAAACTACCCAATTAAGTGATGACGCTATAAGGCTAAGGGTCATTCCTTTCACCTTATGTGACCTAGCCGAGAAGTGGCTATACAGCACCGCATCACACTCAATCAGAAATTGGGACGAGTTTGTGAAAGCTTTTCTTAAAAAGTTCTATCCTCATCACAAAACTGCGAAAATCCGTAATGAAATCATTCAATTTTCACAGCTTCCTGCCGAACCATTTTGGAAATGTTTTGAAAGATTCAAAGACCTTCTCGTTCAATGCCCTCACCATGGAATCGAAAGATGGCAACTTTGCCAAACATTATACGAGGGATTGAACCCGGCAACGAAGCAGTTGCTAGAAACCCTAAGTCAAGGTCACTTTCTGTCCAAATCAAGTGATGAAGCGTGGCAGTTTCTTGAGGATCTTAGTGAGCAAACGATTCAGTGGGAGAGCACCAAGACCACATCTTCTTCTGCTTCTATTGGTCAACCTAGGGCAGGCATACATCAAGTAGAGATGTCAATTGCTATGAAGGCTGAGATGGCCGCTCTTATGAAAAAGATAGAGGCGCTTGAGACCAAAATCTCAGCACCTTCTCCTGCCCCTGTTGTGCCCCCACGAACTATTTGTGCGTGTTGTTCGGATCCATCACATCTCACTGAAGAGTGTCCTTACACTGCATCCACTCAAGGACAAGATCAAGTCAATGCTGCCTTTCAGCAACGACAAAGAAATGATCCATACTCTTCAACATACAATCCGGGTTGGAAGAGCCACCCTAATTTCGCTTGGAACCACAATCAACAAGTCCAAGGAAACAACAATTTTCAAAGAGCTCCTCCTCCACAACAACAACAAGCACCTCCACAAACTCAATTTCAGCAGCCTCCCCAACAGCAACCTTACCCTAATCAGATGAACAATTTTGTTCCCAACAATTTTGTTCCCCCTCAAAATGCTGTTAGCTCGCTCGAAAGAAGTCTAGAAGCATTCCTAAAGCAATCTGCACAAACTTTGGTGCAATCACAACAATCCACAGCTAGGATAGAGACTTCTGTTCAATCTTTGGTGCAAAACAGTGCCTCACACGATCAAAGCATCAAAGCTATTGAGGCACAAATTGCACAACTCAACGCAGCATTGAAAGAGCGAGAGAAAGGAAAGCTTCCGTCTCAACCACTCCCAAATCCCGGTCACGCACATGTTGCACATGAACAGCAGAATCATAACGTGAATGCTGTGACCACGTTGAGATCCGGAAGAGTGCTGCAAAACAATGTGGGTATTAACCATGACACCTCGGCCGGTGGTTCTTCATCTTCTTCACCTTCTTCATCTTCCTCTTCTTCTTCGTTAGAGCCTATTCTCCATCCTTCACATGGCTCTACTTCTTCTAGCTCGAATGGACCCTCTCCTCACAACACGAACACATCTACACGGGGTTCCGTTCCAACTCAACAATCTGATCCACAAAAATTGGACTCAACAACTTTTCAAAATGTTCCTTTTCCAAATCGGTTGAGATCCAATAAACCAACTCCACAGATGGAGAAGATTGTAGAGTTATTCAAGCAGGTTAGCATAAACATCCCTCTTTTGGATGCAATCCAACAAGTTCCTTCATATGCAAAAATCTTAAAGGACTTATGCACCAAAAAGAGGAAGTCACAAGTACCAAAGAAAGTTTTTGTAGCTAGTGCTGTTAGTGATGCTCTTGTCAATTCTTTACCCCCAAAGCACAAGGACCCCGGTTGTCCTACTATTTCGATCACAATTGGGAACAAGACCATCAATAGAGCACTATTAGATCTTGGTGCTAGTGTCAATTTGCTACCTTATTCGGTGTACGAACAATTAGGCGTTGGAGAGCTCAAGCCTACTCATTGCACTCTCCAAATGGCCGACCGATCAATCACCCACCCTAGGGGAGAGTTGGAGGATGTGTTAATTAGAGTAGGGGATTTCATTTTCCCCGTGGACTTTATTGTTATGGATACACAGCCTGTCGCTAACCCCCGTAATCAAATTCCGGTGATACTTGGTCGACCATTTCTCGCGACTTCTAACGCGGTAATCAACTGTCGTAATGGTTCAATGAATTTATCTTTTGGCAAGATGACAGTTGAACTCAACATTTTCAAGTTAGGAAGTCAGCCTTGCGAGCCTAATTCTAGCGTACTTGATGTGTGCTCGATCGATGAGATCGCGGAGGAGGACTGTGAGTTCGAGAATTTCATGTTTGATCACAGTAATATTGACGCCACTAGTGCGTTCCTCCTAGAATCCGACACAGCTTTCACGTCGGACAAAGATTATGAGTGTTTCACCTTTGTTGATGATCTTAAAGACTCTCCACCCGAGTTTGAGTCTTTTGCTTTTTCGGATGAGTTAGTTGAACCATTCGACTCGGTAGCGTACACTCAATTTGAACCTTTGATGGAATCCTTCGAGTTTGAAACAGTTACTCCATTGTTACCATCTATTGTTTCACCACCAAAACTCGAACTAAAGCTTTTGCCGTCGCACCTAAAATATGCTTATCTAGGTGAAGATGAGACCTTACCCGTTATCATATCGGCCTCTCTAGCTCTTGAGCAAGAGAAGGCTCTTTTAACGGTCTTATACAATAATCGGCAAGCTTTCGGCTGGTCTATGGCGGACATCAAGGGGATTAGTCCCCTCATAGTCGAACATCATATACACTTGATGGATGATGCCAAGCCGGCAAGGGATCCACAAAGACGCCTCAACCCCATCATGAAGGAGGCGGTTAAGAAGGAGATTGTTAAGTGTCTTGATAGCGGTATCATTTACCCTATCTCGGATAGCCAATGGGTTAGCCCCATTCATGTCGTGCCAAAGAAATCGGGCATCACGGTCATCACCAATGAGGCAAATGAGTTAATTCCTACTCGCACCCAAACCGGGTGGCGAGTTTGCATCGACTACCGGAAACTCAATGCCGCGACAAGGAAGGACCACTTTCCTTTACCATTCATTGACCAAATGCTAGAACGATTAGCGGGGCACGAATTCTACTGCTTTTTAGATGGCTATTCCGGTTATAATCAAGTCCCCATAGCCAAAGAGGATCAAGACAAGACTACATTTACTTGTCCCTTTGGCACTTTTGCTTATCGTCGCATGCCCTTTGGGTTGTGCAATGCACCCGCTACATTTCAGCGGTGTATGATGGGGATCTTTTCGGACATGGTGGAGAAGTTTTTAGAAATCTTTATGGATGATTTCTCCATTTTTGGTGACTCCTTCGATGAGTGTTTACGACATCTTGACGCGGTTCTCACCCGCTGTAAGGAAAAGAACTTGACCTTGAATTGGGAGAAGTGCCACTTTATGGTACGTGAAGGCATTGTCTTAGGACATGTGATCTCGCAAAACGGCATAGAAGTTGATAGAGCTAAAATAGAAGTCATTTCTAATCTTCCTCCTCCTAAATGCGTCAAAGATATCCGAGCTTTCCTTGGCCATGCCGGTTTCTATAGACGGTTCATCAAGGACTTTAGCAAGATTGCTAGACCCTTGACTCTCTTATTGGCCAAGGACACTACTTTTGTCTTCGACTCAACTTGCATGAAAGCGTTCGAGTCTTTGAAACACTCGCTCATTTCTGCGCCCATTCTTTCATCTCCAGACTGGACGCATCCCTTCGAAATTATGTGCGACGCATCAGATTTTGCCATTGGTGCTGTTCTTGGACAGCACATTAACAAAATGCCGCATGTAATTTACTACGCTAGCCGAACATTAAATGAGGCCCAATTAAACTACACAACAACAGAAAAAGAGTTTTTAGCGGTTGTGTTTGCACTTGAGAAATTTCGGCCTTATTTAATCGGCTCTCCAGTTATAGTATACACGGATCACTCAGCTCTTCGCCACCTTTTTGCGAAGAAGGATGCTAAGTCTAGGCTCATACGTTGGATCCTCTTGCTCCAAGAATTTGATCTTATCATACGGGACAAGAAGGGATGTGAAAACGTAGTGGCCGACCACCTTTCACGACTTCCTTCGTCGCCCACGCTTGAACTGCCTATCACTGATGCTTTCCCCGATGAGCAACTCTTGACTGTTTCTTGCGAACCATGGTTCGCCGATATTGTAAACTACTTAGCCACCGGCTTGATACCTAACGATTGGTCGAAACAAGACAAACTACGATTTTTGTCCCAAGTAAAGCATTTTTACTGGGATGAACCTTATCTTTTTAAATATTGTTCCGACCAAATCATTCGCCGGTGTGTACCTGAAAATGAGGTTAAGAGTGTGCTGTCTTTTTGCCACGATCAAGCATGTGGCGGGCACTTTGGCCCAAAGAAGACAGCCGAGAAAGTTTTGCAGTGTGGTTTCTATTGGCCACGACTCTTCAAAGATGCATTCGAATACTGCAAAACTTGCTCCCGGTGCCAACACTTGGGCCGGATATCGCGGAGAAATGAAATGCCGCTCCAACCAATTTTGGTTGTAGACATTTTTGATGTTTGGGGTATAGACTTCATGGGACCATTTCCCAACTCTTTCGGAAATGTGTATATTCTTTTGGCTGTTGACTATGTTTCAAAGTGGGTCGAGGCTATACCAAGTTGAACGAATGACAACAAGGTTGTCGTTCGATTTCTGAAAGATCACATCTTTTCTCGATTTGGGCACCCTCGCGCAATCATAAGTGATAATGGTTCTCACTTTTGCAATAGGACTTTTGAGTCCTTAATGCGCAAATACTCTATCACCCATAAGCTGTCAACGCCATACCATCCCCAAACATGTGGGCAAGCCGAGATCTCGAATAGACAAATTAAACAAATCTTGGAGAAAACGGTTTCTAAAAACCGTAAAGATTGGTCACTAAAATTGATCGATGCACTATGGGCTTTCCGTACTGCATACAAGACCGATCTTGGCATGTCTCCATACCGGCTTGTTTACGGGAAGGCCTGCCACCTTCCAGTAGAAATTGAGCATAAAGCATTTTGGGCCATTAAAGAGCTGAATCTATCCTTAGGAGATGCGGGCAGCAACCGAAAGCTGCAGTTAAATGAACTGGAGGAGCTGCGGGATGAGGCATATGATAATGCCATGATTGCTAAAAACCGAGCTAAAGTTTTTCATGATAAAAACCTTTTGCGAAAGACATTCAAACCGGGTCAACAGGTTTTATTATATGATACTCGGTTACACTTTCATCCCGGCAAGCTCCGTTCTAGATGGAGAGGACCTTTTGTAGTCCGCACCGTTTATCCGCACGGTGCGGTTGATCTTGAGAATCCAGAAGACGGCACTTTATTCAAAGTGAATGGACATCGTTTGAAACCATTCTTCTCAGCGGACCCGTCGGAGGAGCTCCTGTTTTTGCAGGAGCCGATTTACACCGATTGATTTTCCCTCCACCTTCACCCTCGAATTTCTTTTTCTTTCAAAACTATATTTTCAAATAAGTTTGGGGGTGTGTATACTATGTAAATATAATAATAAGCAGGAACTCGCCGATATTATCCACCCATTTGGTGCAGCATGACAGTGAGGACACTGTCCATTATAAGTTTGGGGGTATGTTCGGTAAGTTTTCCTTTTGCATTCATATGTATATTTCTGCATTGCATCTTTATATAAAAATCATAAAAATTTGAAAAATTTGAAAAATAAAAAAAAAAAAAAATTAGAAAACAGAAAAACCCATAAAAATTGAAAAATTTCAAAAATTATAAAAATTAATGTATTCAATTCTGGTTAATTGACTTGAGTTTGATAGATGGGTTAACTGGCTAGGAAAAACTAAATCTTAGACTTAGCAAATTGAAAACCCTAAAAATAACCTTCCTTAAAGTTTAACTGTGGAAAGCATATGTCTTTGTAGGTTATTTAGAAATAAGCAAATTTTGGGTTCAGTTCTTGGGCTAAGTCGAAACGAAGGAAAAGTATTAAAACTTTTATTAGAGTATAAGTTTGAAAAATAGTTCCTAGCTTAAGTCTAGATTCTGAAAATGTATACCCTACAAAATTGCACAAACACGCACCTTGAAACTTGGATTAGTAGAAGAGACCTTGAAATACTCTTGTCTAAAGTCCTTAGCACAACGAAAAAGAAAAAAAAAAGGGTGGATAAAAAAAAAATGGACACTGGTTTTTGTGATTACTTAAGGCTGTAAAAATAGAAAAATATTTAGCGAGGGTGCTTCATCACCTAGTGCCTTAGACCAACTGGTTTGGGAGTCACTGCTAAAAGCCTTAGGTGTTGCAAAACTAGGAAGTACGCTTTAAAGTGCAAACGCATTTTGTAATCGGTCGTTGGTACCTCAAGAAGTATTAACGGTCGCATGAAGGATGTGAATGCGAAGTCTCACGAGTGCTTTGGACAATGGGCGGGAGTACGATTGCTTGATTTGAATTTCCAAGTGTAGGGGTGATATTTACACACACGTGGGGATATGTGATTAGAGTTTAGATAGGAGAAAGGAATGAAAAATAGAACTTGTGTCTTTAATAGAGTTGATAGAAATTCCTAAGCGGAGATGGAACTCTAGAAGGAAAACTTAAGAAATGCCGAAAGCTAGGTAATTCTACAGGATATATGTAATCTTAAGTTAAATAATGAGGAAGTGTGAAGAATATGGGTGGATAATTTGCGGGTCGACGATAATAGAATTCCTTGTTAGAAAACCTAAATGGAGAACAAAAGTCGGGAAACCAAGTTAATAGGATTTTGTGGGTAGTATCCGCTGAAAACCCTCAGGAGACAACACTCCTCCTACTAGGGATACCTAGAGGTTTAACGGCTTGTTGCACGAGCTCAGTGCAATCGCGTTTTCCCTGCGAAAGTGTGGCTAGGTTAGATTTTTAAATAATAAGTTTGCTCGAGGGCGAGCAAAAGATAAGTTTGGGGGTATTTGTTTATAACATAATATTGCATTTTGTATGCCCCATTCTTATGCATTTAAGAATAAAAACAGGTGCTTTTGACCCATGTCTGCTACATGTTACAGGTTACAGGTTCTTGGCGCGGAAATAGTGAAAAACACAAAAGACGACACAAAAGAAGGATTTTGACCAGCAAATAGGAAGATCTTAGTAAAGCTCAGCAGAAGAACGGTTCACCACCAACAAAACAACAAAAGATCCAAATTTGCAAGAAAGACGGTTGCAAGAATCATTGCAAAGTGTTCGTTAAAAATCTGGTATCACTGTAGAAGCCCAAATGATTATCTGAATACATAACCAAGAAGCCCAGAAGCATACCAAGCAGCCCAGAAAAATCCAGAAGCTGACATCATCATTGCGCCGCGGAAGCGCGGCCCAAAGCCCATATACGCGGCGCTTCCGCGGCGGAAAGAAGCCCTAGTGCGCTTAAATTTTTCCATATTTTGTGACGGCTCT
Organism: Agapanthus africanus; assembly: GCA_030015575.1. Taxonomy (NCBI): domain Eukaryota; kingdom Viridiplantae; phylum Streptophyta; class Magnoliopsida; order Asparagales; family Amaryllidaceae; genus Agapanthus; species Agapanthus africanus. Next base: position 139,745,523 of record JASDDO010000026.1, read on the forward strand.
GGAGAGATCTTTTTAGGGGTATAATTGTAACTTTAGACATGCGGTGCAATCTGTAGCCCTAGGGTTTCTATGTCCTATAAATAGAACCCAAGACCTTGTATTTTCTTATGCCTCTTCTCATGAAATAAAATTCTGTTTTTTTTTCTAAGAGTGCATCAAAAGTAAGTAGGTTAATTTCTTTGCAATAATTGTAGTTTTTTTATCTGTTCTTATTTTCTCGCTTTAATTTAATTTAGTCTAGCTTTTATTAAATTGCAATCGATGTTTTCTTTCTTCGATAAATTCTTGTTTTCTTTCATCCCCTCAATGAGCGAGTAATTTCCTCGCTTGTTAGGGTTAGGAATAGGGAAGGATTTGAGAGATGAAGATCTCTCATCTCTTTTCATCGCTAAACTTTTATGAACATTAGAACTCCATGCATACCTTTTGATTCCGCTCCCTACGGCACTTTTACCTTCGAGGTAACGGTGAACTCCGTAGTCTAAAGGCCCGGATCTTAAGGTTTTCCATGGAGGTTAGGGTGAAGATTAAGAAAGGAGGACAAGGATCTAGAGGAAGAATCAATCTTCCCAATCATCCTAATCACCTTTGTTAATATTTACCATAACTCTAATATGATTGATTTAATTGATGGCAATGGAAAGAGATGTAAATCTTTATTAACCAAATTTTCCCTAAACCTAATCCTAGCAAGTTTCTAATTCTACCTTCATACAACTTCGATTTTTAGATTTAATTAAACTTCCAAACACCTTTTGGAATTAACTCGTAAGAACTTAAAGAAGATTTACACATCCCTGTGGACCGACCCGTATTCACCGGCTAGCTTCAAGCGACGCCGTTCTTGATTGCGGTAATTATTTTTGATCGACAAAACCTCTCTCAATCAGGAGGGCCCTTGTGAATGGATTCGCTATATTTTCTTTTGTCTCTACTCACCGCATCTCGATCTCCCGGCGATCAACGATCTCCCTGATCAGGTGATACTGGCTCTAGATGTGTCTGGATTTCTGATAGGATCGTGGTTTCTTCGCTAAAGCCATAGCCCCATTATTGTTACAATACAAAGATATTGGATCAATGATTAATCGTGCGAAAAGTTGTGTCTGTATGTTCTAAATAACCGCAATCAATAACGGTGTTGCAATAGCTAGCCGCTAGTGAGTACGGATCGTCCACAGAGAAACGGTGAACTGCTTTTCTTGCTTTAGACAAGTTAATAGAAGAAATGTGAGATGCTTGTCATTTTAAACTAGGATGGTTAGAAAACTTTATAGTAGAAAGGCTTTTAGGATTTATAGGACTTAGTAGTTAATGGATGAAGTAAAAAAATAATTCTTTTTATCTTTTAATTATTTAGTACTAGAGAGATAACGATGAATGTGGATTAGAGTTCTTGGAGGGAATTATGGTTTCCCACTATTGTCCCGTGTCCTTCCATTGACCTCTATTTATCTCAAGCCCTTAACAAAACGATTATTAACGAGTCTCAAATCATGGTCGTGACTATCATGAATTGATAGCGCGCCTGATAAGAGGGTTAACATTCATTTTACTAAAATTTATAAAATTTAAAACTTTTAAAAAGAATTTAAGTTATAGTTTTCATCCATTATTCTACCTTATCTTATAAACCCTAGCAAGCAAGAATTTACTCTCTCATGAATGTTAGCGATTTAAAAGAGAGATGGAAGATGAATGAAACCATAATTAAAAATTAAAAGTGTAGAAAGTAATTACGGAATTTAAGTGCAGAAAGTAATGCCGAAAGTAATGCGAAAAGTAAAATGAAGAAAATAAATGCGAAAAGAATTAAAACAAAATACTATCTTTATTGATCAACTAGTGCATTACAACTTGCTCGCTGAAAAACTAAATTACAAAAACCCAGTTGCTCGCTAGATCTCTCGATCGATCGATGGATAGATGAATGATGATGTTTTTGAATCTTTTTGATAGACAGCTCTCAGTCCTTTATATAGTTTCTGGATTTAGAAACCCTAGATGCCATTTTGAAGTAGGTGAACTTACGATCAAGACCCTGAAAATTCACATCCAACGGCCACCATCAAACCGCGAAGCTGCTGTCTATCCCCTTGTTTGACCGCGGATCCGTCGCCTTCTGGTGGGATTGCGACTTGGCATTTCTCCTGGCTTCTTCTCTCGATATTTAGAGATCCTCTTGATACAAAGATTCTGAAAGTATATCTCTTAGTTTCTGCCGTTGCGAGATTCTTCGATTTGCTCCTAATATTCTGCAGATTTGGTTTGCTGAACCGATTTGCTGTGGATCTCCTACTTACAGTTCAGACCTAAGCTAATCCAGTATAATACTTGCATAATATCTCAAATCATATTTTATTAGAATTTGTTATTTTTGAGATATTTTTCCAACCAATTATATTATATGATATCTTAAGAATATTGATTAGGAATATTTAATATGATATGCATATGTTTCCCCCAATCAGAGCAAAACTATGTTTTGAATTTCAAAATTCAAAAATTGAAGCAACGCTTCAGATCCCTTGCGCTGCGCGCTGTGCGCCACGTGTCAAAAGCAGACACACCAGCGCCAGGAGCGCTGCGCTCTAGGCAGCGCACCCCCAATCAGAGCAAAGCTCTGTGTCAAAATTCAAATTTTAAAAATTGAAGCAACGCTTCAGATTCCTTGCGCTTTACGCTACCCGCCACGTGTCGAACGCAGGCGCGCTAGTGCAGTTGCGCTGCGCTCTGTGCTGCGCGCCACGTGTCAAATGCAGGTGCGCTAGCGCCAATTGCGCCAGCGCTGGAATTTAAAGAATTCCCCACCGTTAAATCAAAAGATCTAATAATAATAATAAATTATTAATTAATCAGAATTAAAATTCTGTTCTGGAAAGATTTTTCCAATCTTGTTGAAAACAAGAAGATTGCCTTCTGTAAAACAGAAGCCCTGGGATCAAAGATCCAACGGTGGGGAAATATCCCCAAATCAATCAGAGAAAGATCTCTCCAACTAATTTAACAAATCAACTGGCCCTATATAAAGGCCCCAAGACTTCAAGTCTCATATAGAAAAAACCCTCTGCAAACTTTGAGAGAAAAACTCAAAGAGAAAGAAAAGCAAGCCTTTCAAGAAGGAAGATCATTTCTTCATCTTTAAAAGTAAAGAATTATGTTCTTGAATAAATAGAGATGAAATCAACTCATTAAAGAAGAAGAACCCCCTGCTAAAAAAGATCAAAGATCTAACAACAAGATTAAGGTTTTCAATAAAAAAAGAAAAAGATCAAAAAGATCTAATTATAAAAGATTGAAAGAAGTAATTTATTTCATTCACAGATCTTTTGATCTATAAAGGCAGAGCCTTTTGATAAGAACAAGAACTTTGATTCTTGGATCTTGAGGCAAGGCTTCTTTTAAAGAACAAAAAAACTTGTTCTTTGATCTTAATTTGATCAAAATGCGCTCTGCGCTATTGGACAATGCTTTGCACTCTTGAATTGCGCCTTTGCGCTTATTGGACTGGCGCACAGCGCCAGAACGCGCCACGTGTCAATCACATAACAGTTTGCACTTTGCGCTTCTAAAAATAGCGCACTGCGCTCTTGGACTGGCGCACAGCGCCAGAGCGCGCCACGTATCACTCACTGGCGCACCCATAAATGGGCGCAGCACACTTATAAAGCGCAGCGCGCTAACAAACTTGCACTTAGCGCTGAGCATGATACGTGTCACCTTCGCATGCGTTAGCGCAATGCGCTCTTTGATTGGCGCAAAGTTCCTGACAAACCACGTGGCGCACTATCAGACCACTATTTTGCTCCTGATAAATGCTATGCATTTAATTACATCCAATGTCAGAGCCCAATGCTTTGCATTATTAAAAGGCCAGAGCCCAAACAAACGCCTAATAGGCAAAACATAAATGAAAATGTTAAATATTTTTAACTGGACTTAGCCCAATTCTGGCCATAAGTCCTCAATTTAAATTGAACTGAGCCCAACTGCTCTTCCAATCAATTTACACCCGGTTCGAGGGTACATCTCTTTACTCCTCTGATATCTGTCGTTGTAATCCTTCAACGTCGTCAGAGAGGTAACGGGACCCGACAACCACACATTACTACGGACTATGAGGTCCTTAAACTCACGGACTATGATGTCCTTAACCTCGACCGTGATGTCTTAAAACTAACACCGGACTGTGAGGTCCTTAAACTCACGGACTATGATGTCCTTAACCTTGACCGTGACGTCTTAAAACTAACATCGGACTGTGAGGTCCTTAAACTCATGGACTATGATGTCCTTAACCTCGACCGTGATGTCTTAAAACTAATACCAGACTGTGAGGTCCCTAAACTCACGGACTATGATGTCTTTAACCTTGACCGCAATGTCTTAAAACTAACATTGGACCGTAATGTCCTTAAACTAATTATTGACCACATTGTCATTAAACTAAACAATAGAGCCCAATTGCTCTCTTGTCGGATCTAAACGATCCCGTTAAGTTGATCTTGGTCTAGAATTAGACTAACGTGTCCTTAACAAACGTTTAAGTTGATCTTAGCCTCAAATAAGGCTAACGTATCCTTAAACACAACCTCCCCCCAAAAACCCAAATCTAAGAAAGATACGGATTTGGACTAGTCCACGCCCTACGGGCGACAGCATACCTTAGTCTCTGTATACAATCCACGGGCAACCAAACACAAAACAAACACCCACGACACGAAGTGACCATATGGAGAAGGAGAAAGTTGTTACCGCGACGCGGTAGCGTAATTAACTGCAGGGGCTTGCGCCTGCAGGGAAGAGCGTCCCATAATAAAAAACCCCTCAAGCGAGGGGGAATCTGACGAAGTCTGCTACATCGGTCGCATCCGTTTAAACCTTCGATACATGGTGCCATAAATCAACATAGCATCTTCGGAGAGGTGGAAGGATAGCACCAATTAGCATCTACCCCGAATTTCAGGCAAGACGTCTGTCTTGCCGTCTTTGGGAGGGGAACATATTTTGGTACGCCCGGTGGGACCTTTTCCTCTTTCCACTCCACACTTCATGTGTCGTGTTCGCGAACCAATCGCGGTTTGCTAATGGTTGCCTTTAGGTTTCGAGGTAGTAAGATTTGGCGTTTTTCTTGGCACAGAAAGCAAAACCAGCAATGGCATCAACTTGCGTAAAGTGCTCCAACTGCAGCTGCAACTCACGTCCTGCCTCAACTGGGGGAATAACCTACGGGCCCCAAGCGGCTTCCCTGTTCACGATACCCGTAGAACAAATTACTCAAGCCACCACAGGGCTGTTTTTCGGGACCATGCTCCTGCCCAAGAGCTTCACTGCTCCCGTGCCCGTACCAGAAGCTCCCAAGAAGTCGGTCTTCGATCGACTTACAGCTACTGCGGCCCCTCCCAACGGGTCGTCCAACACCAGCGCCTCGGTCTTCTCCAGATTGAGCCAAAATTCCTGTGGGCCCACAGTGAAGCTTGCAATCCCGGAGAAGGTTATTCCGAAGAAAGTAACCAACCCTGCCCCTGAAGTCGTCAAGACGGCTTCTCCTACCAAGGGGTCGGTCTTTACAAGACTGACCGTCCCAACTCCCACTCCCACTCCTGCTACTCAAAGGACATCAGTCTTTAACAGGCTGACACCAGCAACGGCCCCTCACCTGAACAGGGGGCAAGACAAGGCCATCCCCATCACCGAGCCAACTCCATCAGCGCGACATGCTCGACGTCGCCACGCCGAGTGAGGAAGGCCGGAGGCAACTCCCCTTCTGGGCTAACTCCACCAGCCCCGACGGCGGAAATTAATGCTGCTATTCCAACTGGGAACAGGTTTGAGCTGCTAAATAAGGTGCGTAGGAATTCTCCTACCGCCGTACCGAAAAGATCTCCTCCTCCACTGGAGAAGGTTGCGGAAGCAAAGCCAGAACAGTCCCCTCAGCGGCTGTCCTCCAAGATCTACAAAGTCTGGTGGCATGTCCGGAACTCAGTGGTTGATCAAGACTACCCCCGCCAACAGAAGAAGCTGAAGGCCCGGCAGGAAGAAAACCGTCCTGTTAAGCCACAAAGATGACGATTACTTGGGTGCCTACTGCAGCGGCCCCCTCAACGTCAACCACTCAGAAAAGAAGGAGGCCAGAGAAAGCCCCTGTGAATGTGGCAGACCATAAAAATGTCGAGCCCAAACGCCCTAAGTCTGGGGGCATAACGGTCAATACCGTTAACATGGCATCCGGGAAGGAGGATAGCCGCGCTTCTACGGGCCACCGACCACTCACCCGATCCATCAAATAGCCCAGGAACAGCAGTAGCAGAAGCTCCAGGAGATGCTGACTGTGATGGCCGCACTCACCGGGCCATAAGAAAGCCCGGAGGCGTCATCAGAACAACGTCGCGAACACGAGACTGATGCTGAATTCCTTCGTAGAATGCTCGAAAAGAAGGACAAAGAGGCTGCGGAACAAGCGGCCAATATAAAGCAAATGGTTTTTCTGTTCCAAGACATGGTGGGCATGATGATCCAGCCGGATCCCCCAGCTAAAGATCCTCCGATTATCCTCGAAGACGACAGAGGAGAAACGTCAAATCCACCTCCGGCTCTTTCAGCAGCCAAAGAAGAAACAATCTCTAAGGCCGCCCTGGATGATTATATTGCTCAACAAATACGAGTTCACCAGGCAAATGAAGCGGCCGGCTAAGTCGTCAAAACGGGGCGACCATATCCGAGCTGGTATGATCAGATAAAGTACCCGTCGGGCTACACGATCCCCAAATTCTACGTGTACAAAGGGACAGGCAATCCACATCAACATGTCGCCCAGTTCAGGGCTCTTTGTGGAAATACCGGCGGTGATGATAAGCTCTTGTTTCGCCAATTCGTCGGTAGCTTATCAGAGACGGCGTTTGAGTGGTACTTCGAGCTTCCAAACGACTCCGTCAAAACATTCGCAGAGATGGAGTTGCTATTCACCCAGCGATTCGCGAGCGCAAGTGAACGCACTCCGATAACAGCATTGATCAATGCCAGGGTGAAGCCGGGCGAGACGTGGGTTCAGTACGCAATCCGATGGCGGAATCTGTGGTCGAAGTGCGAACAGTGCATCGAAGAAGCACCAGCGGTGGGCCTGTTCGTGGGCACCCTAGACCCTCATGCAACTATTTCACAGTTCATGATGTTCTTTAAACCGACCACGTTCCAGGCTTTAATTGATAAGCTAGCCCAGATGGATCAAATGGGTCATATACCGTCTCCCCTGAAGCAGAACTTTGGAACGACAAGGGTAAAGGGAAGGCGACCTTCGTTGCGAACACCCAACAACAGCCCAGTGACCCAAAGCTAGCAGATCAACTGGAAGAGAGACGGCGCTATTATAATGAGAAAATGAAGCGTCCTTACTCATTCCCACGGGAAAAAATGAAGAGGCTGTTCGAGCTGGCTATACGCAACAGGTTTATCAATTTGCCGAATCCCAGGCGACAGCCGCAGCCCAGCGAGGTGAATAATCTCAATTATTGCCCTTATCACCAAACGGTAATCCATCCAACCGAGGATTGCTTTGTCTTTAAGGGATGAATCGAGGATCAGTACCTACAAGGCAAGTTTGCACTATCTGAAAAGTGGAAAGCAAACCCACCACAACCGCACACTCCTAAGAAGACGGACACACCGGGGGCAACGCGCTCTTTTGTTGAAGAAGCTCCATGGGAAGTCATGCTTTCAGCCAAAACCAAAAGGATGCTGAATGATCTTTAGACATGCCCGGCGATCAGATGGAAGAACCCGCTAGAACCCCAAATCATCGAAGGGATGCTGAAGCCGCGCCCAACTCCAAAGCATGGTGGTGATGGCCCAAGCACCCACACCCAGCCGTCAAAATCTTCAAAAAAGAAGAAGAAGAAATTTAAAAATCCCGTGAAGCCTGGAGACAAGTGCACGGACCTGCAGAAACAGATCGACGCGCTGGAGGAGTATAATCAGAAGGCGCGGACTCCCATTACGCTCCAAGAGTTCCTCAGCTACGTCCTTAAGGACGAAGATGATGGAGAAGACTCGTCAGATGGATCTGAGGAGTACGTGGTAAGTTGCCATGTGATCTCTCACTCGTCGATAGACGATAAAGAAACTCCTTGCACTGAGAAGCTGGGGGCAAATCTTAAGCCAGAACTTCTGGAGCTGTCAGATGAAATAATTGATGCATTCCTGAACACGGCTCTTTTGAAAAGTAAAGCTAATCGGGAGCGCGAGACGGCCATATTTGAAAGAGCCAGACGCCGGCGACTAGATGAAAGAGTCGAGACACTCCCGCCGAATCAAGGAACATTAGTCACGGATAAAAACAAGTGCAAGACGAGGAAAAGGTTTGCTAAAACCATATCAATGGGAATGAAGCTACCACCCTCCGAAGGAAACACTCCCGGTAAAGTAGAGATGCATCCTAGCTACTGCTCATATCATCGAAAGATTTCGCACCCCACCGAGGAGTGTAATGCTTTTAAAAGATGGTGGCAGGGATATGTTGCTCACCGGCAACATTTTAAGCGGATGAAACGCAAAACTCAGTGGGAGCAAAGAAGTGCGATTGAGGAGCATAAAAGAGATATCGGTAACTGTCGCATGGTCAACACCGGGGGATCACAAATTCTCACTTTCGGAAGCGACTTTGACGAAGAAATGGCTCTTGGCCCCCTCTTTAAAGAATCCGCATTGGGGAAGGAGGAAGAACCGAAGGCCTGTGAAAACATCCAGCTGCGCAATCGCACGCTTCCGGAAAAGAATTCGAATCCACGAGTTAAAAAGATAAGGGAAAAGAAAAATTTTCCGAGGATATCGCCCTGGACGACCAAGTCATGAAAGAACTGACCGCTAAGGACCCGCCAAAGAAGAGTAAGGTGGACTATAACGTTCTGGCGCACTTGAAGAAGTTACCTTCGCAGCTCAGTATTCTCGACGCCCTTTTACTATCCAAAGAAGCGAGAGATTCATTGATCAAGGCTCTACAAGAGCCAGAGCAATTCCAAGTTTTTCTCGCCGAAGAAAAGATGAAGGACGAGCTGGAGGAAGTACACACAGCCGATATCACCTTCGGCGACGAAGACCTCCTCCTTGGGACGTACGAGCACAACCGTCCCCTCTATGTCTCAGGATACTGCCACGATATAAAGATAGGCAAAATCCTGGTCGACAATGGGTCTTCTGTTAATCTCCTTAACGTGCGGGAGTTAAAGGAAATCTGCATGAGTGTTCAGCATCTCGCTCGTGATAAAATCACCATTTCTGGTTTTGACTCCCAGTCATCGCGGACTCTCGGGTCTGTGATATTGACATTACGCTTCGGGCTGCTTGTCACAGACATTAAATTTCATGTCATTTAAGCCAAGACATGCTATAACGCTTTGCTCGGCCGGCTTTGGTTACATGAGTACAACATCATCCCTTCTACACAACATCAGTGTATGAAATACTTTAAGGATGGTCTCGAGTATACCGTAACGGGAGAGCTGAACCCATTCTCCGTGAACGAAGTCCGTAAGTACGAAGATGCAAAATACTTTTTGCCAAATTTCGAGGACACGGAGAGATGTCGCAAACCAGAGAACAAAGCTATCACCACCATTCCTGTCTTCGGGAGTGATACTGAGGAAGAGGAAGAGATGGTTTATTCAGGTCTACCCCAATACAACAAGCCAATACCGTCCGCTCCTATGTTGATCTTTGGCAGTGACTCGGAAGATAAGGTCCATGCTATATTCTCCGCTCGGCCTTCAGTACAAACATTCGCCAATGAAGAGCAAAGTTTGCAAGTTGCCATGGTTCCGCCCAAACATCATAAAGAACTGGACGCGGTTGATACCTACAGTGTGGAAGAGTTGCAGACATTTTATGTCCCTCCCAGGTGAGAAGGCGAAAAGGCGATCCTATTCTACCGCTCCGGGGAAACTAAAGTGGAAAAAGAAATCTGGCACGGCCCGGATTCTACACTTGACAGGCTCCAGCCCATCCGTCTTCCTAGATATTATACAGAAGGCTTGAAAAGGCTGTTGAAGCGCCAAGGGATACCCTTCAAACAGACCGCTCGAAAAGCTAAGTTCTATGACAGGGTCTGGAACGTTCCCGGAACTCAGCGCAAGTTGCCCAATGGGAGAATGGAAGCAATCGGGCTTGGATATGTTCTGTCCAAGAAACGGGAGCTACTCCGCGACTGCTATGTCATACATGACTTTGATAAAGAAGGAGATGCTCAATGGGAGAGTGCTAATCCTGAACCAGAAAAAGTCCCCAGTGTAAAAATGCCCAGTCCGTCGTTCGAAGAACAAATGGACAAGCTTATAAGGGAAGCTAGTCAAAAAGTTCGAGACGACCATAATCGCGAAATGGCCATCTATGAGAAAGCCAGGACGCAACACCTTCTTCACCAGGCTGCGAAAGATGAAAAGGCTCCTCCTTGTCAACCCGTTGTGAAAAAGGCCTGACGCGGAGGCAAAAACAAACCAAAGAGCGGAAAAGGCGTTCGACAGCGACAAAATGGGACCAAGAAGTCACGCGATCGGGAATCGAGCGGTCCTGATTTGTCCTTTATGAAGAAGATGAGTCGAGCATACTCTTTTCCTCAAGAAAAGACAAAGAAGATACTTGATCTCGCTATAAAACATCAGTTGATTACACTTCCGGAGACCAAACACCCCGAGCAAGCTAACGAGGTCTCTCACGCAGACTATTGCTCTTATCACCGAGCAATAGGACACCCTCTCGAAGACTGCTTCACCTTTAAGAACTGGGTCGAAGACCAATATCAGCAAGGCACGTTTGCTCTATCCGACAGTTGGAGGATAACTCCACCGCAGAAGCATGCACCCAAATCCACGAGGATAGACCCAGATCCGCATCGGTCTTGGAAGCGAGCTCGTACTCGTCATATGATAACGATATCAAAAGAAGAACCCGAGAATACGGATGACCTCCCCTGGTGCTTCGAAAACGATGATAACGAGGTGATCTCAGAATTTCCACCGGCGCCGAAAAAGCTGGAAGATGGAATACACACCACTGCAGATAACCTCAACAAAATTGATTTGGGGACGATGAATGACCCACGACCAACATTCGTCAGTGAGTTGCTGTCTGAGGAAAGGGTAGCTACACTAAAAGACGTGCTTATGCAGCATAAGAATTGCTTCGCGTGGAACTATTCCGAAATGCCATGATTAGATCCAGAGATTGCTGTGCACAAATTGGCGATATCCCCGGACGTTAAGCCAATCAAACAAGCACCAAGGAGAATGCGACTTGAGCTTGAGATGAGTATCAACGCCGAGGTCAAGAAGCTAATCGACTCCGGCTTCATCCAAGAAGTTCAGTATCCTAAATGGATCGCCAACATCATCCCAGTGATGAAGAAGAATGGGACAGTGCGCATATGTGTGGACTTTCGGGATCTCAATAAAGCTTGTCCGAAGGATGATTTCCCAGTACCGGTCACTGAGCTGATGATAGATAACACATCCACTCATGAAGTTTTCTCCTTCATGGACGGATCGTCAGGATATAATCAAATAGAGATGCATCCTGAAGACCAGAAGCACACCGCTTTCCGGACCCCTTTGGGTATATTTTGCTACAAGGTGATGCTTTTCGGTCTAAAGAACGCCGGTGCCACCTATCAGAGGGCCTTGACGAAGATCTTTGATGACCTTATACATGAAATCGTTGAATGCTATATCGACGACCTCGTGGTGAAAAGCAAATCATATGAGGAACATCTCGAGCATCTGAAGATCGTATTTCAACGCCTTCGGCAATACAACTTGAAGATGAACCCTCTCAAATGCGCATTTGGAGTTTCCTCGGGCAAATTTCTAGGATTCATCGTCCGATACCGAGGTATCGAGATAGATCCGTCAAAGATCAAGGAGATCATGGAAATGCCTCCGCCAAGAACTCTCAAGCAATTGCGGTCTCTCTAAGGGAAGCTCGCGTATATCCGACGATTTATAGCCAATCTCTCTGGGAAATGCCGTCCCTATAGTCACTTGATGAAGAAAGGAACCCCGTTCGTCTGGGATCACAAATGCCAAGGCGCGCTGGACGAAATCAAGCAGTATCTGCAAAACCCGCCAGTGCTGGCTACTCCGGTCAAGGGAAAGCCCCTTATTCTTTATACAACCGCCCTTGAAGGTTCCCTAGGCGCATTATGGGCACAAGAGAACGACCAAGGGAAGGAGAGAGCTCTCTACTACTTGAGTCGAGTTCTCCTGGTGGCAGAAAACAATTATTCTCCCATCGAAAAACATTGCCTGGCGTTGATCTTCGCGATAACGAAACTCCGGCACTATGCGTTGGCGCATGAAGTCCGTCTCATATCGAAGGTGGACCCTCTCAAATACTTGATGTCAAAGGCCATATTGACGGGGCGACTCGCTAAATGGGCCCTGCCCTTGATGGAGTTCTCAATAACCTATCAGCCTTTTAAGGCAGCAAAAGGCCAGGCTACCGCCGACTTCCTCGCCGAGCATCCGATACCGTCCGATTCTCCCTTGAATTGCGAACTGCCAGACGAACATGCGTGTTTACCCCAATCAGAGAAAAGCTCTGTTCAAATTCCAAGGCGGGAGATGAAGCAACGCTTCTGTTTCCCCAATCAGAGAAAGGCTTTGTTTTCAAATAAAATTCAAATTTTAATAAAGAAGCAACGCTTTAGCTGACTTGGGCTCTGCGCTGCGCGACACGTGGCAGCGTAGTTGCGCTGCGCTCTGTGCTGCGCGACACGTGTCAGTGCAGTTGCGCTGCGCGACACGTATCAAGCACAGATGCGTTTGCGCCAAACAGAATTAAAATTCCAGTAAGATCTTTCTGTTCTTGTTAAAACAAGAAGATTGTCTTGTGTAAATGTTCGAAACCCACGGTGACGTGCTTTTTGGAAAATAAGGTCAATATCGGATATGTCGGTTTTTGTCGGAAAATAGTGCACGACGTGAGTATCGAGTTTTAAAAATACCGCAAGTGCACGGTGCGTTGAAGCAAGCCGGCAAGCACGGGTCGAACCATAAGGAGTGGATATCACGACATCAAATTGAGCTATGGATCAAAGGTTTGAAGATGGTGTTTTGTCACGTTTAGTGTACTGCCTAAAAAGGAACAAGGTGTAATGAGACGAAAAACTTGGGCTGAGGTTCAGTAGGAATGATATATGACATTTACCCCCAACTCTTCATTTTGATTCAAGATTCATTCTTTTGGTTTCCATTTGAGTATCGAAAGTATGCCGTTTTTATCCGAAACGTGTCTCGGATGAAATACGATATCAAGGGTAGAAAAACAGAAACTAACAAGAATGCGGTTTATAATGGAATGTATATGGAATTAGTTAAGTGAAGTAGCAAGTATAGACTATATGCAAGAGTGCTATATACCCTATCTAGCTAATTTCAACAAGTAACTTAATTCCGTATTCACGCCGTCTTCAAGTCATAACATAGCAACAATAAAATGTGACGAAAGGATAGGATATATGTTAAAGATTGATTTGCAATCATTCAAAACAATATACCCTATCAATCAAAACATAATAAATTTGCGATGTTAAGAAGAGAAGTGAAAAGATGCAAGAATCAAAAAGGAAAGAATTGGAGGTTTAGTCATTCCACATCCTACCTCCCCGTAGCCCAAGAGCAACTACTCACACATCATTATATGAATATCACACTGCATAATCATAAGAATTGACAAAATAGCAAAAGTTACAAGAATCAAACTTGAATATTTATTGCAACGGGTCAAAAATACATGAAATGAGTTCAACTACCAAAATCTAATCTTGCAAGCTCAAAAATAGAAGTTGCAAGACTAGAGAAAGGCAAAGAACTCAACTAAATTCCAAGAACAAGAATTTTAACAAAGGAGCACGAATATATCACAAATGTAAGAATTTCTTCTCTCAAAATTACATATGAAACTTAGTTTTTCTCTTGGTTCTGCTCTGGGCTATTTATAGGCCTGATTCTGAGAAGCTTGCAATAAAACCCAACCCTATACATTCTAACAGAAAACATCCCAAAATTTAGTAGCATGGGGACACGTGTCCGCCGCGCAAGCGCGGCCAAATCAGGGGTTTGGCCGCGCAAGCGCGACGGGTTGGTGGCCAAACCTGTGTTGGTTTTTTCTCTGGTCTGGTGCTCTTTTTTCCTGTCTTTTGAAAACTTTATATTGCAATAATTCAACCAGAAAATCTCCAGATTTCTGATCCAAGACTTCTTCATTTCTTTTACTTTTGACTTTCATCATTTTTGACTTTAATTTTTCCTTTAGTCCCAAATGACGACTCTTTTCGTCCCTTCTTCTGAACTGGTACGGGACGGATGCTGGAAACCGGCTTTTATCTGTTTGTGACAGATGTTCTGGATTTTTGCCGTAAATGTGGTGATTTTGTCAGATTTGCTCACTCTTGGACTGGAAACCTGTAATCTGTAACATGCAGCAAATACGGATAAAAAGCACCTACCTGTATGCAATGTGATTAAGAATGGGCGGTACAAATATACAAAAATATGTGATGAACAAATACCCCCAACTTATCTTTTGCTCGTCCCGAGCAAAACCAATTATTCAAAAAAATAAAATGATAACCGCACTTTCGCAGGGGACGCGATTGCATTGAGCATGTGCAACAAGCCGTTAAACCTCTAGGTGTCCCTAGTAGGAGGAGTGTTGTCTCCTGAGGGTTTTCAGCGGATACTACCCACAAAATCCGGTCAAGTTGGTTTTGTAAAATAACTAAGCTGCACATCCTGACGTTTTGTTTTAGAAAATAACAATTCTATAATCCTAAGTCTAGACCATCGAACCTTTATTTTTCACACCTCTCTTCTTATTTAACTACAGATTTTATATGTCTTTACGTGCAGTGCAAAATAGTGTCGTTAAGTTCCCGAAAGGTCGAATTAAGTTTTTATGTCATACAATAAAGCCCAGATAACAATTTTAAAAGGATCACATAAGTTTTATAAAGAGTTAAGCATTTTTCAAGTTTCGTTTCCCAGTAAAGTTTCAACTTCAGAGTTTCTATCTTCCCTAACAGGAAACTAGGTCTTATTCTTCACTCCACCTTTTTCTTGTTTTCATTTCATACACACCTCTGTGAACGTGCAATAGTTTTTATCATAGAGTAAAACCTTCATATCTCCGTTAAGAAATTTTTTTAAAAGCCTGTCTTTTGTCAAGATTATTCTCACACAAAGAACCGTTAGGAATTTTAACTCGGAGAGAACACTTGCTTGACTTTGTTTTTATCTTGGACTTTCTAGGCTTCTTAGCGAGTTTTGGGCCAATGCACCCAAACCAGTTGGTTTTAGGGCATTAGGTGTAAAAATACCCCAGCGGACTTAATTACTCAAGTTACCTAGGTCCAAAAACAAAAGACAGTTTGTCGTGAAAATCAGATGATTTAATACGAACGGAGATATAACAGGTAATTCAAATATATTTTTTTTTTGGATAAAAGACGTGTCTAGCGGTTTTGGTGTGTAATCCTTCCAATCAAGTTTCAGATGGGTTATTTTTCAGACTTAGCTCCAATTACGACATCAATAATATTCCTTCATATTCACTTACTTCATAAACTATTCTTGATATATTACTTATTTCAGAACAAACCTATTTGATCCTCAGAAAATCATTTATCTATTTAAAAGTTTTTTTTTTTAAACATAAAAGACCTGTCATCTAATTTCCAAGACTCACAACACGTGTAGTGTAATGTAAAGACGTATATCAGCTATAGTTAACTTCAAAGGAGAGTTATCTTTCAGGTTTTCAAAATCCAAACATAGGATTTAGTTATTCCTATCTTTTCAAACAAAAACCGTCGAATGTTGAATCAGAGTTCTTCCACAAGCTGACTTGACAAAAAGTTTTTATATTTTTAGAAATTTTTCGATTTTTTTGGGTTTTTAAATAAGGTATGCAAATGCAAAATATACATATGAATGCGAAGGAAGAAAGCTTACCGAGCACACCCCCAAACTTAAACTTGACAGTGCCCTCACTGTCAGGCTATACCAAGAGGGTCAAAATTGCCGGCGCTCCCTAAAAACAAATTATATACAAAACAAAAAAAGGAAAACAAAAAATATATACAACAAAGGTGTCCCTCCCAACTTAAGTAAAATCCCCCATAGAATTAGCAAAAGGAAACTAAAATTACAAAAGAAAACATATATACAAGAGAACATGGGGGTGTTTTAAACGATGTAACTCGGCTCATGCAAAAACATGAGCTCCCCCGTTTCCGCGGGCAATTCTAAGAATGGTTTTAGCCGTTGGCCATTAACCTTGAATGTGCTGCCAGTTTGCTGATTTTCAATTTCGACAGCACCGTGCGGAAAAACGGTGCGCACAAGAAATGGACCTGTCCATCGTGATTTCAATTTCCCGGGGAACAGATGAAGTCGGGAGTCGTAGAGCAGAACCTTTTGCCCTACGGTGAATGTTTTTCTGAGAATCGCTTTGTCATGAAAGACTTTCGTCTTTTCCTTGTACAGTTTGGCATTCTCGTACGCATCGTTGCGTATTTCATCAAGTTCATTTAACTGAAGTTTACGCTCTTTGCCGGCTTTTTCCAAATCGATATTGAGCTGTTTGATTGCCCAGAAAGCACGGTGTTCTAATTCAACAGGCAAGTGACATGCCTTTCCAAAGATGAGTCGGTATGGGGACATACCTAGGTTCGTTTTGAAGGCGGTGCGGAATGCCCAGAGCGCGTCACTTAACTTCAACGACCAATCCTTGCGGTTATTGTTGACAGTCTTTTCCAAAATTTGTTTAATTTGTCTGTTGGAAATTTCAACCTGACCGCAAGTTTGAGGATGGTAGGGTGTTGACAATTTGTGGCTGATGGAATACTTTTTCATTAGTGATTCAAAAGATCTGTTGCAGAAATGCGTTCCATTATCACTAATGATGGTGCGAGGCGTACCGAACCTGGAAAAAATGTTTTCTTTCAAGAATTTCACGACAACCTTGTTGTCGTTGGTTCGACAAGGGATGGCCTCCACCCACTTGGACACATAGTCCACAGCCAGCAAAATGTACACATTCCCGAAAGAGTTTGGGAATGGTCCCATGAAATCAATGCCCCAGACATCAAAAATTTCTACAATCAGAATGGACTGTAGGGGCATTTGATTCCTTTTTCCAATCTTGCCCATGTGTTGACATCGGTTGCAGGTTTTGCAATATTCGAAAGCATCCTTAAAAAGCGTCGGCCAGTAGAAGCCGCTCTGCAAAACCTTTTCCGCTGTTTTTCTGGGTCCGAAATGGCCCCCGCAAGCTTGATCATGGCAGAAGGACAAAACACTTCTTGTCTCAGAATTAGAGATGCACCGTCTAATGATCTGATCAGGACAGTATTTAAACAAGTATGGTTCATCCCAGTAGAAGAATTTGACCTGGGAGAGAAATTTATACTTGTCCTGATTTGACCAAAAAGAAGGTGTTTCTCCGGTGACTAGAAAGTTCACGATATCAGCAAACCATGGTTCGCTTGATACAGAGAGAAGTTGTTCATCCGGAAAATGCTCATTGATTGGAATTTCCTCATTTGGTGCATTTGGTATGCGAGACAGATGATCGGCTACAACATTGTCGGTCCCCTTCTTATCTTTGATGGTTAAGTCAAATTCCTGAAGAAGGAGGATCCAACGTATCAATCTGGCCTTGGCATCCTTTTTTGCAAAGAGGTGCTTAAGCGCAGAATGATCAGTGTAAATAGTGACGTGGGTTCCGATCAAGTAAGGACGGAATTTCTCAAGTGCGAACACAACAGCTAAGAGTTCCTTTTCAGTCGTGGTGTAATTTAGCTGTGCGTCATTCAACGTCCTGCTCGCATAATGGATAACATGCGGCTTCTTTTCAAATCGCTGTCCTAAGACAGCTCCTATCGCAAAGTCAGAAGCGTCGCACATTAGTTCAAAAGGTTCGCTCCAGTCTGGTGCACTTAAAATCGGAGCGGAAGTGAGTTCCGATTTTAAAAGCTTGAACGCGTGAAGGCACTCAGAGTTGAAGTCAAAGGGTGTTTCTTTGGCCAGCAAAGAAGTCAAGGGTCTAGCCAGTTTGCTAAAATCCTTGATGAAACGCTTGTAAAACCCGGCGTGGCCTAAGAATGCCCTAATATCACGGACAGTTCGTGGAGGTGGGAGGCTTGAGATAACGTCGATTTTTGCTTTATCGACTTCGATTCCTTTTTCAGAAATGATATGGCCTAACACGATGCCGTGTTTGACCATAAAATGACACTTCTCCCAGTTGAGTGTGAGGTGCTTTTCTCTACATCGTAGCATTACTAGCTCTAGATGCCTCAAACACTCAGAAAATGAATCTCCAAAGACGGAGAAATCATCCATGAAAACCTCTAAAAATCGCTCTACCATATCAGAGAATATGCTCACCATGCACCGCTGAAATGTCGCGGGTGCATTGCACAGCCCAAAGGGCATGCGGCGGTAGGCGAAAGTACCAAAAGGACAAGTGAAGGTTGTTTTGTCCTGATCCTCTGGATCAATCGGGATCTGATTATAGCCGGAATACCCATCTAAGAAGCAATAGTAGGCGTGTCCGGCTAGGCTTTCAAGCATTTGATCAATGAAGGGCAGCGGGAAATGGTCCTTGCGAGTTGCTGCGTTGAGCTTTCTGTAATCAATACAGACTCTCCACCCTGTTTGTGTACGGGTTGGGATGAGCTCATTTGCTTCATTCGTGACAACGGTGAGTCCCGATTTCTTTGGTACTACGTGAATGGGGCTTACCCATTTGCTATCAGATATGGGATAGATGATCCCATTGTCCAGACATTTCAGCATTTCATTCCTTACCGCTTCTTTCATTACCGGGTTAAGCCGACGTTGAGGATCTTTGAAGGGTTTGGAATCATCAGTCATATGGATTCTGTGCTGGCAGATAGCAGGGCTGATTCCTTTGATATCAGCCATTGACCACCCAATCGCTTCCATGTTCTTTCTCAGAACATCCATGAGGGCCGACTCTTGCTCAGGCGCAAGGTCGGTTGCAATTATTACTGGAAGCGTTTTATCATTTCCCAAGTACGCATACTTGAGGTGGTCAGGAAGAACTTTGAGGTCGAGTTTCGGTGGCTCCTCCACAGATGGTCGCACTTCAGGGGCTGGTTCGTTGCGAAGAGGTTCAAATTGAGGCCCCCAATGTGCGTAGGATGCCTGTTCAGGATTTAGCTTGTCAAGGAAAAGAAGCTCCTCAGAAAACAGTTCTTCAAAAGTCTCGTCCAGACACTCATTTTTGAAGTCAAATGTCCCCTCCTCAGACATATCGTATACAGCGTTGACTTCAAAAGTATCATCGTGTTTTTCACTCGCCTGGTTTCCTAGCGTAAAAATGTTGAGGTCTACTATCATGTTCCCAAAAGAAAGTTTCATGGACCCATTACGACAGTTTATCAACGCGTTGGATGTGGCTAGGAATGGCCGCCCCAGTATGACTGGAATTTGTCCGCTGGGATTGGTGACGGGCTCAGTCTCCAACACAATGAAGTCTACAGGGAATATGAATTCCCCGACCTTGATTAGAACATCATCAATTTCTCCCCTCGGTACTTTTGTCGAACGATCTGCCAGTTGCAGAGTCACTCTGGTCGGCTTGAGCTCTCCCAATCCCAGTTGTTTGTAAACTGAGTAGGGAAGGAGGTTCACACTTGCCCTTAAGTCTAACAAGGCTCGGTTAATTTGTTTGTCCCCAATGGTGAAAGAAATAGTAGGACAACCTGGGTCCTTATATTTCACAGGAATAGACTTGGACAAAACATCGCTCAGAGTGGCAGCCAAGAAGACGGTTTTGGGGACATTTGTGCGTTGTTTTTGGGTGCACAAGTCCTTCAGAAATTTTGCGTATGCCGGAACTTGTTGAACAACGTCCAACAAAGGAATGTTGACCTCACAGCGTTTAAAAACTTCCAACACCTTTTCCATGTTTGCAGAAGGCTTCTTTAATTTTAACCTATTAGGATAGGGAGCCTTAGGTCCAAACACTGAGTTTGGCAAAGCTGCAGATGGAATAGGTGCAGAAGACGGGAATGTTCTTGCTGGATCATCAATGTGGTCGTGTGGAGAATTCTCATGTTGGTTTGAAGGATGTGCAGCAGATGATGAGGAAGAAGAAGAAGAAGAAGGTGATGAAGATGAAGACGGATCACAAAGAGGAGCTGGAGATGAACTAAGCGCTGGCAAACTGACAGCCGCACGCTTGGATGATTCGCTGGGATTGACAACCTTGTTGTCAATAGTTCGTCCTGATCTGAGGACGGTGACGGCGTTCGCATTCTCAATATTGTTCGTCTGAACAATATGAGCGTTGTTGTTTCTCTGTTCTCTTGGGTTTATCACGGGTTGAGAGGGAAATGTTCCCTTCTCACGTTCATTAACTGCTGCAGCCAGTTGACTGATTTGGATTTCTAATCTGGCTATCGCTTGAGTGTTAGCGCTATGCAACTGACCGGATGTTTGCATAAAAGTAGCCAGACTAGATGAAGTCTGCGCAGAAGTTTTAATCAAAGCTTCCAACCCTTTTTCGATGGATGTTACCCTCTTGTCGTCTTGGGCGAACCCAGGGGGTGTAAAAGTTGGGTTGTGCTGATTCGGCTGCTGGGGCTGCTGGGGCTGCTGGGGCTGGTTAGTTGAATATCCCAATTTTTGGTTTTGAAAATTTGAATTTTGAAATTGTTGGAAAGGCGGGTTTGAATTGTTGTTTTGAAAAGGAGCCTGATTCCAAGCAAAATTGGGATGATTCTTCCAACCAGGGTTGTACGTAGGTGCAAAAGGGTCGTTCCTGGGGCGCTGGTTCTGATACAGCGCATTGACGTTTTCAGGTCCCTGGGACCCAACGAGAAACGGACATTCTTCCGATATGTGGCTAGGATGCTGACAGTTAGCGCACAAAGTTGGAGAAATTTGATTGACTGGTAGCGGTGAATTTTTCCCCTCTAAAGCTTCCATTCGCCGTACAAGAGCGGCGATTTTGGCTTCGGCAGCTATAGAGGTGTCAACTATGTGTGCACCACTCCTAGTCACGGATGGTTTCTCACTCACACTCTCCCACTGGATGGTTTTGTCAGCCAGTTCTTCCAAAAAGTTCCATGCGTCCTTAGCACCATAGCTCAGGAATTTGCACTGACACATGGATTCTAGCATCATACGTGAACTGGAATCTAACCCCTCATAGACAATCTGACATAACCTCCACTGTTCTAACCCGTGATGGGGACATTTGATTAAGATGTCTTTAAATCTTTCTAAGCATTTCCAAAAAATTTCACCCTCTTTTTGTTTAAAATTGTGGAGTTCATTGCGAATTCGCACGGTTTTATGAATAGGGAAAAATTTTTTAAGAAAAACTTTCACAAAGTCATCCCATGTCGTGATCGATCTAGCTGGTAAACTGTTTAACCAGCTTTTCGCATTGTCCTTAAGCGCAAAGGGAATGAATTTGAGCTTAACGACATCCTCTCCCACTCCTTGGATCTTCATCATTGCACACACTCCTTCAAATTCACTGATCAATAGGTAAGCATCCTCGGACTCGAGTCCGTGGAATTTGGGGAGTAGTGGTATGAATTGTGGTTTGATCTCATAGTTGTTTGCCGCAATGGTGGGCAATACTATGCATGAAGGAAGGGTTGATCGGTGTGGATAACATCTGTCCTGTAATGCCGCTTCCTGTTGCTCAACGATTGTTTGCTCCGTCATTGTTGGTGGTGTAGGAGAAGAAAGTGAAGGTGAAGGTGAAAAATCGGACGGCTCCGATGAGGCAGAAGGTAAGGTCTCAGAGGATTCCGAGGAATCAGAAGGTGAAGAAGAATCGGAAGATATAGGCACAAACCGAACTAATCGAGATTGTGAATCTCTAGTCCAAGCTGACATGCACTATTCGAGAGTGGTATGGAAAAGACTGAGAGAGAGAAGAGGAAAAAGAAAATGTTTTTCAACCAAAAATTTTTACAACCACAAATATCACACACAAGGTAATACAAGATCACAAACAAGACACACTGCACACACCTAATCAGTCTAGGGTTACCTAGGTCAACTAGACCTGCTCAAAAAACTTGCTTTTTGAAGTAAAAGTGTACTGTGAAAACGGCCCAAAGATAGACTGATCGAGAAGCCAGGTAAGTGCAGAGAGGAAGGGAGGTTTTCCCTCGCTTTCGCGAGGTTCCTTAATTAGAGTAACCTTCTCTCTTTCGGCGGTTGCGCCTTTCACACTTTCCTAGACACTTCAGGAACAATATACCGATCGGCGGTGTTCGAAATACACTTAACTTTCCCTAGTGAGCGCGAAGTCCTTAGAGGCTGAAAGTCTAATTTCTTTTAAAGTTAATGAGGGTGTGAAAATGCTCGTTCTTTGTGGTTTGTGGGCCACGGAGAAGGGTGATGAAATCCCTTACCGTATCTTGTTGGGGTTCTTTGCCCTTAAGTCCGTATTAAATTCATGCAATGCGCAAACAATAAAAGTTGTTCAAATCATCAATCAATCGTTTTTTATGTTATAAGCGGTGTGCTGCAAAAAATACGGTTAATGTCTTTTGGCAGTTGTGCTTGGCACTTGTGCAGCGGAGTTTGCGAAAGAAATCCTGCACAAAATTTAAGCATTGGAGCGTCGGGTTTGAGGAGAAGGGGTTTGGAAAAATACGTACCTTGAATTTATGAAGTTAGAAACTTCCGTTGGCTTGATCCGTGATCACTTGAGCGTTTGCTTGTACGGGTCGATCTACCCGGATCTTTGGCACTGTTAACCTCGTAACGCCTTTCTCCAGAATTCCAATCTCAGCTCCGCACAATCGTATTTCGTATTTCAGTTGCAATCTGGAATTTGAGAAAAATACGATATTTTAGTGCCAAATTTCTGTAGATATATAATTAAATAATTTTATCACAACTGTATCCACAGCAGACTGAAAACACAGAGAGCAACGAGTAGGATATTTGAGGTGTTTTTGGTGTTTTTTTTTATATATGTTTTATACAAAGTATATACAGAGATAGCTCAAAATAATTTTCGTGGTGTTGCCACTCCCCGGCAACGGCGCCAAAAACTTGTTCGAAACCCACGGTGACGTGCTTTTTGGAAAATAAGGTCAATATCGGATATGTCGGTTTTTGTCGGAAAATAGTGCACGACGTGAGTATCGAGTTTTAAAAATACCGCAAGTGCACGGTGCGTTGAAGCAAGCCAGCAAGCACGGGTCGAACCACAAGGAGTGGATATCACGACATCAAATTGAGCTATGGATCAAAGGTTGGAAGATGGTGTTTTGTCACGTTTAGTGTACTGCCTAAAAAGGAACAAGGTGTAATGAGACGAAAAACTTGGGCTGAGGTTCAGTAGGAATGATATATGACATTTACCCCCAACTCTTCATTTTGATTCAAGATTCATTCTTTTGGTTTCCATTTGAGTATCGAAAGTATGCCGTATTTATCTGAAACGTGTCTCGGATGAAATACGATATCAAGGGTAGAAAAACAGAAACTAACAAGAATGCGGTTTATAATGGAATGTATATGGAATTAGTTAAGTGAAGTAGCAAGTATAGACTATATGCAAGAGTGCTATATACCCTATCTAGCTAATTTCAACAAGTAACTTAATTCCGTATTCACGCCGTCTTCAAGTCATAACATAGCAACAATAAAATGTGACGAAAGGATAGGATATATGTTAAAGATTGATTTGCAATCATTCAAAACAATATACCCTATCAATCAAAACATAATAAATTTGCGATGTTAAGAAGAGAAGTGAAAAGATGCAAGAATCAAAAAGGAAAGAATTGGAGGTTTAGTCATTCCACATCCTACCTCCCCGTAGCCCAAGAGCAACTACTCACACATCATTATATGAATATCACACTGCATAATCATAAGAATTGACAAAATAGCAAAAGTTACAAGAATCAAACTTGAATATTTATTGCAACGGGTCAAAAATACATGAAATGAGTTCAACTACCAAAATCTAATCTTGCAAGCTCAAAAATAGAAGTTGCAAGACTAGAGAAAGGCAAAGAACTCAACTAAATTCCAAGAACAAGAATTTTAACAAAGGAGCACGAATATATCACAAATGTAAGAATTTCTTCTCTCAAAATTACATATGAAACTTAGTTTTTCTCTTGGTTCTGCTCTGGGCTATTTATAGGCCTGATTCTGAGAAGCTTGCAATAAAACCCAACCCTATACATTCTAACAGAAAACATCCTAAAATTTAGTAGCATGGGGACACGTGTCCGCCGCGCAAGCGCGGCCAAAGCAGGGGTTTGGCCGCGCAAGCGCGGCGGGTTGGTGGCCAAACCTGTGTTGGTTTTTTCTCTGGTCTGGTGCTCTTTTTTCCTGTCTTTTGAAAACTTTATATTGCAATAATTCAACCAGAAAATCTCCAGATTTCTGATCCAAGACTTCTTCATTTCTTTTACTTTTGACTTTCACCATTTTTGACTTTAATTTTTCCTTTAGTCCCAAATGACGACTCTTTTCGTCCCTTCTTCTGAACTGGTACGGGACGGATGCTGGAAACCGGCTTTTATCTGTTTGTGACAGATGTTCTGGATTTTTGCCGTAAATGTGGTGATTTTGTCAGATTTGCTCACTCTTGGACTGGAAACCTGTAATCTGTAACATGCAGCAAATACGGATAAAAAGCACCTACCTGTATGCAATGTGATTAAGAATGGGCGGTACAAATATACAAAAATATGTGATGAACAGTAAAACAGAAGCCCTTGGATCAAAGATCCAACGGTGGGGAAAATTCCTCAAATCACTCAGAGAAGGATCTCTTTAACAAATTTAACAAATTAATGGGCACTATATAAAGGCCCCTAGACCCCAATTCAAAAATCATGAACATCAAGATCAAAAACAACAACACAGAGAATAGAGAGAGCTCTGAAAAATTGTGAAAAGAACTCAAGAAGAGAAAAAAGGTAAAAACCTTTATAAAAAAGAAGAATTTCTTCTGAATAGATCATTGATCTAAGAACAAGATCAATGATCGTCAATAAATAAAAAATAATAACAGTGCCTTGCACTTTTTTATGAACCATTGGTTCTGGAATCTTAAAGATTCTCTTCTTAAATCCAAAAATTGGATTAAATTATTAAAACAGTGCCTTGCACATGTAAATCTGCACTGTTACGCTACTGGGTTGGCGCAAGCCACCAGAAAGCGCCACGTGTCAGCTCCAGAACGATCTGCGCTATGCGCTGTTAAAATAAAGCACTGCTCTCATGAATTGGCGCAACCCAGCAGAGCGCGCCATGTGTCAGAAGCGCAACAGCGCAGCGCACTGGCACAGCACACTACGCTTGCGCTCACCGGAGCGTGACACGTGTCACCTCCCCATGGACTTGCGCCTTGCGCTCTTCAATTGGCGCAAAGCGCCTGACAAGCCACGTGGCGCTTTGTCAGATTAATTAATGCAGCGCATTATTAAAAGGCAGATCCTATTTAAAAGGCCCAATGGACCAAAACAAATGCTCTGCATTATAAAAAAGGAAACAGAGCCCAACTTAAAAGGCCTAACAGGCCAGAATAAAATACAGTGCAGGGGCAGAGCCCTAATTAAGGTCTAATAGGCCTAATGCAAATAAAAATGTTGAACATCTTCAACTGGACTTAGCCCAATCATGGTCATAAGTTCTCAAATTAAATTGACTGAGCACGGCTGCTCCCTTAAATCAATTTACACCTGGTTCAAGGGTACATCTCTGAACTCCTCTGACATCTGTCGTTGTAATCCTTCAACGTCGTCACAGAGGTGATGGGTCCCGATGGCCAAACATGTAATGGACCGCTATGTTCCTAAACTGGAACAATAGAGCCAATTGCTCACTTGTCGAAGCCAAACGATCCCGTTAAGTTGACCTTAGCCTGGAGATTAGGCTAACTTATCCTTAACAAATGTTTAAGTTGATCTTAGCCTCAAATATGGCTAATCTATCCTTAAACCTTCAAACAGATTTTAGTTCTAAATTGGACTATAGATCCCCCAATCAACTTTAGTTCAAGGGTACATCTCTGAACTCCTCTGACACCTGTCGTTGTAATCCTTCAACGTCGTCAGAGAGGTGACAGGTCCCGACGGCCATATATTAAATGGACCACTACGTCCCTAAACTGGAACAATAGAGCCCCCTAAATGCTCTTTCCGTTAAGTTGATCATAGTCTCAAATCAGACTAACGTATCCTTAACAAACGTTTAAGTTGATCTTAGCCTCAATATGGCTAATGTATCCTTAAACCAAAACCCCAAACCCAAATCTAAGAAAACACGGATTTGGACTAATCCACGTCCTAAGGGTGACGGGAATAAATTAGTCTCCGTATACGATCCATGGGCAACCACAAACAAAACAAACACCCACGACACGAAGTGACCATCTGGAGAAGGAGAAAGTGGTTACCTCGATGCGATAGCGTAATTAACTGCAGGGGCTTGCGCCTGCAAGGAAGAGCGTCCCCACAATCAAAAACCCCTCAAACGATGGGGAATCTGACGATGTCTGCTACATCGGCCGCATCCGTTTAAACCTTTGATACATGGTGCCATAAATCAACTTGGCATCCTCGGAGAGGTGGACGAATAGCACCAATTAGCATCTGCCCCGAATCTTAGGCAAGACAGTCCATCTTGCGCGTCTTTCGGCAGGGAACAGATTCTGGCACGCCCGGTGGGACCTTTTCCTCTTTCCACTCCACACTTCGTGCGTCGTGTTCGCGAACGAATCGCGGTTTGTTGTGGTTGCCTGCGGATTCGAGATACTAAGATTTGGTGTCTTGCTTCGTGCAGAAAATGGAAGATCAATGGCTTCAAACTGCACTGCCTGCAACTGAAACTCTCGCTCCGTCCCTGCTGGAGGAGTGACTTACGGGCCCCAAGCGGCCTCTCTTTTCAAGATGCCAGTGGAGCAGGTAACTCAGACCACCACTGGACTATTCTTCGGGACCATGCTCCCACCGATGAGCTTCAATGCCCCAATGATGTTGCAAGAAGCCCCAAAGAAGTCGATCTTTGATCGACTTACCACTTCCGCGGCCCCTCTCAACGGGTCGCCCAACTCCACTACTTCAGTTTTCAACAGACTAGACCAGAACGTCTACAAGCCCACGATACCCGAAGTTGCCGTCCCAAAGCAGATAGCCATCCCGGCTCAAGCGGACAAAATCATTGGAAAGGCTTCTCCTTCTAAGAAGTCAGTTTTTACGAGGATGGCCATTCTGGTTTCTGCTCCAGGCGAGGTCCTCAAAGCTGCTTCCCCTGCCCAGAGGTCTGTCTTTGACAGATTAGACATTGCTTCTCAACAAGTGTCAGTCTTCGACAGGCTAACACCAATAACAGTCTTTCCTCAAAGCAAGGTGCACGACGAAGTCACCCTTATAGCTGAAACAACTCCATCCGCAAGACACGCTCGACGTCGCCATTGGCACCGAGTGAGGAAGGCTGGGGGCAACTTCCCCTCTGGGATAACTCCGCCGGCTCCAACGGTGGGGATCGATGCTGCTGTTCCAACCGGGAACAGCTTTGAATTGCTGAACACGGTGCGCAAAAACTCTCCTACTGCGGTGTTGAAACGAACTCCTACACCTGTGGATAATGCCCCAAAGGCGAAGCTGGAGCAGCCCCCTCAACGGCTGTCCTATAAAATTTACAAAGTCTGGCGACAGGTCCAGGAGTCGGTAATTGATGAAAACTATCTTCGCCGACAGAAAAGGATGAAGGTTCGGCAGGAGAAGGATTACTCCATCAAGCCATAAAAAGCAACAGCTACTTGGGTGCCCACTACAACGGCCCCCTTAACGTCAATCACTCAAAAGAAAAAGAGGCCGCAAAAAGCCCCTATGAACATGTCGAACCGTAAAAGTGCTGAACACAAACGCCCCAAGTCTGGGGGTATGGTGGTGCACACTGTTTATATGGCTTCCGGAAAGGAGGAAGGCCGTGTTTCGACGGGTCACCGACCGCTCACCCGATCCGTGACGAAAGACCAGGAGCAGCAACAAAAGCTTCAAGAAATGATGACCGCAATGGCCGCACTTACCGGGCCAAAAGAAAGCTTGGAAGTATCATCAGAGCAGCGTCACGAATAAGAAACTGACGCTGACTTCTTACGCAGAGTCCTCGAAAAGAAGGACAAAGAAGCCGCAGAGCAAGCGGCTAACATAAAGCAAATGGCGCTCCTTTTCCAAGATATGGTAGGAATGATGATCCAGCAAGATCCTCCTGCTGAAGATCCTCCGATTGTCCTTGAAGATGACAAAGGAGAGACATCGAATCCTCCACCGGTTCTGTCAGTAGCCAAGGAGGAAACCATTTCCAAAGCTGCTCTGGATGGCTATATAGCTCAGCAAATACGGGCTCATCAGGCGGGTGAAGCGGCCGGGAAAATTGTCAAAACTGGACGACCCTATCCGAGCTGGTATGACCAAATCAGTTACCCGCCGGGATATACGATCCCTAAGTTCCACGTATATAAAGGGACAGGGAATCCACATCAGCATGTCGCTCAATCAGGGCCTTATGAAGCAATACTGGAAGCGATGACAAATTGTTGCTTCGCCAATTCGTCGGCAGCTTAGCAGAAATATCCTTTGAATGGTATTCGGAGCTACCTAACGACTCTGTCAAAACATTTGCGGAGATGGAGCTACTGTTTACACGAAGATTCGTGAGTGCTAGCGAACGCACCCCGATAACAGCGCTGATCAATGCCAGGATAAGGCCAGGCGAAACGTGGGTTCAATACGCAACACGATGGCGGAATCTGTGGTCGAAATGCGAACAACGCATCGAAGAAGCACCTGTGGTAGGCATGTTCGTGGGCACTCTTGATCCGCAAGCGACCATCTCGCAATTCATGATGTTCTTCAGACCGACCACCTTCCAGGCCTTGATCGACAAATTATCCCAAATGGACCAGATGGGCCATGGACCATATCCTCCAAAACCGGACTCTCAAAATGAGAAGGGGAAAGGAAAAGCGATCGTCGTCGCCAATGCTCAACAACAGCCAAGCAACTCAAAGCTGGTTGTTCGCCAAAACAACGTGCGTCCACGCCCATCCCTCGAGGAGAGACTGGGACGTCCTTACTCGTTTCCTCAGAATAAAACGAGAAGACTGTTTGAGCTGGCAGTACGCAACAGACTCGTCAATCTGCCAAGTCCAAAACGTCCGTTGCAGCCAGGCGATGTTAACGATCTCAATTATTGCCCTTACCACCAAACGGTAAGTCACCCGATCGAGGATTGCTTCGTCTTTAAGGGATGGATCGAGGATCAGTACCTATAAGGAAAGTTCGCGCTGTCTGAAAAGTGGAAAGTAAACCCACCACAGCCGCATTCTTTAAAGAAGACGGACACGCCAGGGGCAGCTTGTTCTTTTGTTGAGGACGAAAACGATGGAGAAGACTCATCAGATGAATCCGAAGACTACGTAGCGAGTTGTCATGTAATCTCTCACTCATTAGTGGATGATGAAGAGGCTCCTTGCGCCGAGAAACCGAGGGCGGACCCTAAACCAGAAATTCTGCGGCCGTTAGACGAGATGATCGATGCCTTCCTGAATGAGATTCGTTTAAAAGTTAAAGCCAATCAAGAACGTGAGATGGCCATACTGGAAGAAGCCAAACACCGCCGACTAGACCAAAGAGTCGAGGCACTCCCGTCAAATCAAAAGTCATCCGCTGCGGATAAAAACAAATTCAAGACGAGGAAAAGGTTTGCTAAAGCCCTATCAGTGGGAATGAAGCTACCACTCTCTGAAGAAAATACTCTCGGTGGAGTAGAGATGCATCCTAACTTCTGCTTATATCATCAGAAGATCATACATCCTACCGAAGACTACGACTCCTTTAAGTGTTGGTGGCAAGGGTATGTCGCTCAAAAGCAACACTTCAACAGGACAAAGCGTGAAGCTCGTAGACAACAGAAAAATGCGATAGATGAGCGCAAAAGAGCCGCCGCCGACTGTCACATAGCCAACTCCAAGGGATCGCAAATTATCACCTTTGGAAGCGACTCTGACGAAGAAGCTGCCCTCAACCCTCTCCTCAAGGAATCCATTTCAAAAATGAAAGAATTGAGGAGTTGCGAGAACGTTCAGCCGTGCAGTCGCACGCTACTCAAAAAAAATCTCGGCCCCGCAAACAAAGGATCGAGCAAAAAGGATAAAGGAAAGGGAAAAACGACCTTCTTCGCCAACACTCAACAACAATCGAGTGGCCCTAGACCGGTTGTTTGCCGAAACAACAAGCTGCAACCTCTCCATGAAAGGTTGAAACGTCCTTACTCATTTTCCCAGAATGAAACAAGGAGGCTGTTCGGAGTGGCAGTGCATAACAGGCTTATCACTCTACCGGAGCCGAAACACCAACTACAACTGGATGATGTCAACAGTTCTAATTATTGCCCTTACCACCAAGTATTGGGCCATCCGATCGAGGATTGCTACGTCTTCAAAAACTGGGTTGAAGACCAATACCAACAGGGCAAGTTCGTCATCTCCGAAAACTGGAAGGTGAGCCCGCCACAACCGCACGCTCCGAGAAAGATGGATACGCCGGGGGCATCATGCTCAGTCATAGAAAAATCCCTATAGACCGAAAAGTCAGTAAACTAGAGATTCGCCTCAAATACGGCGACGGCGGACCGAAACGTCTTTAAACTAATGATGGACCGCAATGTCCTAAAACTTGCAAATGACCGAAACGTCTTTAAACTACTACCGCAGCATCCTCAGGCTGACGAGATTAAAAAAGAGAAAAAAAAAGAAAAAATAAAAATATATATAAAAATGGTATGTCCATAAGCAAAATGGGCGCGGATGAAAACCCGAAAGGGCTCCGTGAGTAAAAACAGCAGGGCTACCGGCGAGTGTTCATGAAAACCCGAAAGGGAGCGACCCCGTTTTAAAAAAAAGAATAAAAAGAATAAAAAAAGGAGATGGTATGTCTATAAGCGAAATGGGCCCGGATGAAAACCCGAAAGGGCTCCGTGAGTAAAAACAACAGGGCTATCGGCGAGTGTTCGTGAAAACCCGAAAGGGCGCGACCTCGTTAAAAAAAAGGGAAGAATAAAAAAAGAATAAAAAAAACGGTATGTCCATAAGCAAAATGGACACGGATGAAAACCCGAAAGGGCTCCGTGAGTAAAAACAGCAGGGCTACCGGAGAGTGTTCGTGAAAACCCGAAAGGGCGCAACCTCGTTAAAAGACACTTACAGGGTCCTCTCGATCTTGTAAGGAGAAACCACCCGCGTGAGATCCTTACGACTCACAGGGAAGCAACACACTTAGGGATCTTCACGATTCCTAAGGAGAAATTACACTTGCGAGATCCTCACGACTTGTAAGGAGAACCTTCTTATGGGACCCTCACGGCTCATAAGATTTGAAAGTCTTAAATTATAGAGACCTGAACCTGTTCTTAAGCAACCCTCACAACCTTCGATAGTGCCCTACAAGCGGCTCATACTGACCCTTGTATACAATCCATGGGTGCGAATAAATATTTCCTTAACCAAGTCCCATCCGTGACTAGGGATATGTTCATACGGTGAACAACCCTTGTAAGTCCTCTCGACTTATAAGGAGAAAACCTTTTTGTAAGATCTTTACGACTTACAAGGGAACATACACTTAGGAATCCTCATGATTTCTAAGGAGAAAATACACCTACAAGATCCTCACGACTTGTAGGGAGAAATACCTTTGTGAGACCCCTATGGCTCATGAAGTCTTAAGCCTTAGTCGACGGGATCCTAACCCTGTTCGCTAAGCCACCTTTGTTCGATATCGACAGAGGCAAGTGATGATTTTCTCCTGGCAATATCCCAGTTGTAGCGATGCTGATGCCTAAACCGGTATCAAATTCCAAGTCCTGTCATGGCAAATGATGATTCGCTCCTGTCAATATTCCAGTCGTAGCGATGCTGATGCTAAGATTGGCATCAGATTCCAAGTTCCACACTCACGATAAAAAAAATCAGCGAGCTAAAAATGCATATGAAATAGCCGAAATGATGGGGCAACTTGCAACAAAATCAGCAAGTAAAAATATATGCATACAAAAACAGCCGAAATGATTGCGCAGCTCGCAATAAAAAGCAGCGAGTAAAAAAAACAGCCGAAATGATTGGGCACCACGAAAAATAGCTGAAATGATTGGGCAATCGCGAACTTCGTGATATAAAAGCTGAAATGATAGAGCATCGCGGAAATAAAATAATAAAATAAAAAAAATGATGAATGAAACTTTTGCCCTACAGGTTAGATCACATTGATCCCTGTATACAATCAAAGGGCACAAACAAATAGGGAACCACACCTTTCCAACAGGCTTTATCAAAAAGCGAAGCCAAATCTCGACGGTTCATAGACAACCTAGAGACAATCTCGACATCTGTCGCAATATTGCAGACACATTGTCAACAAACGAAGCAAACGAAGCGAAGGCCAAATTCCTAACTTCAAGGTCTTAACGGCGAGTCATATAAAGCCTGAAAGACAACTGGAGATCATCCCACACCAGTGCGGAATGGTCACCACTTCGATGTTCGTCTCGTTACAGCAGACGCAGTGTCAAAAACGGCGTTCCTTCGCAGTCCAGCAGGATATAGATGCAACGTCAACAAAAGACCCCATGGTCAGTAAAGCGGAGTGACGGCAAAATCCCAGCTCCACCTCAGCATTCGTCTTGATACAGCAGACAAGATGTCACCCCAGCGTCCTTCCCCCAACAGGATTCGGACACGCCAAAGCAAACGAAGCGAAGGCCAAATTCCTAGCTTCGAAGTCTTAACGACAAGTCATTTAAAGCCTGAAAGACAACCGGAGATCATCTCACACCAATGCGGAATGGTCAACACCTCGATGTTCGTCTCGACACAGCAGACGCGACACCACCAAAAGGAGCCACGGCGAAATCCCAGTTCCAAACCTCGACGGTTCACCGGCAACCTAGAGACAACCGCTACATTCATCTCGATAAAGCAGACGCGATACTAGCAAACGAAGCAAAGGCCAAATTCCTAGCTTCGAGGTCTTAACGGCAAGTCATATAAAGCCTGAAAGACAACCAGAGATCATCTTACACCAGGGCGGAATGGTCACCACCTCGACGTTCGTCTCGACACAGCAGACGCAACATCATCAAACAGCGGAGCCACGGCAAAGTCCCTAGTTCCAAACCTCTACGGTTCACCAACAACCTAGAGACAACCGCGACATTCATCTCGATATAGAGGACGCAATGCCAGCAAACGAAGCGAAGGCTAAATTCCTAGCTTTAAGGTCTTAACGGCAAGTCATATAAAGCCTGAAAGACAACCGGAGATCATCTCACACCAGGGTGGAATGGTCACCACCTCGACGTTCGTCTCAACACAGCAGAAGCAACATCATCAAACAGCAGAGCCACGGCAAAATTCCCAGTTCCAAACCTCGACGGTTCACCAGCAACCTAGAGACAACCACGACATTCATCTCGATACAGCAGACGAGTTGTTACCCTAGCGTCTTTCCTCCAGCAGGGTTCAGACGCGATCATCAAACAAACGGAGCCACGGCAAAATCCCTAGTTCCAAATCTCGACGGTTCACCAGCAATCTAGAGACAACCGCGACGTTCGTCTCGATACAGCAGACGAGTTGTCACCCCAGCGTTCTTCCTCCAGCAGGGTTTAGACGCGACAATCAAACTAACGGAGCCACAGCAAGATCCCTAATTCCAAACATCGACGGTTCACCAGCAACCTAGAGAAAACTGCGACATTCATCTCGATACAGTAGACACAATGCCAGCAAACGAAGCAAAGGCCAAATTCCTAACTTCAGGGTCTTGACGGTAACTCACATAAAACCTGAAAGACTATCGGAGATCATCCCTCACCAGCGCGGAGTGGTTACGACTCATCGGGGCTCTCTAAAATGAGCCTAACCTCAAGTAAAAAGCGGCATGGCAAAATACCTAACGCTTGCTCTTCCAACGGTCAAACTGCCAAGGAGGATTGCTTGAAGACGTCTTGTCCAGCCCCCGAAGGAATCAGAGACACGGCAGTCGTAGGGCTACTCGAACAGGACGATTTCCTATCGAGGAATATATCAGCTTATGTGACGGTACGATGGCCAAAACCCTAAGTACCACAGACCCTAACGGACTTCTGTCGTAAAGAGCAGAGGTTAACTGTGACGTTAGGATATTCTTCCGAGAAATGCTCGATTCGTCTCGACTTGTGAAGAAATTGATTTCTTTGCGAGAACTTCTCGATGCGGCTCGACTCGTGAAACAAAGCCTTAGACAGTGGGCATAAAAGAAACCTGTTTCCTAAGCACTGGGACCCTGCAAATCGGTCCAAAATGGTCTCTTGCATATTATCCACGGGTCTCACTCTCCAAAGTCAAATCTCAACAAGGAGGGAAACAACCGCTTACGAATCCTCTCGACTCGTGAGATGGAAAATTCCCTTATGAGATCCTTATGACTTATAAGAGAAAACATACTTAGGGATCCTCACGATCCCTAAGAAGAAAATACACCTACGAGATCCTCTCGATCCGTAGGGAGAAAAGTCTTTATGAGACCCTTACGACTCATAAAGTTGAAAAGTCTTAGGCAGCAGATCTGAACCTGCATCCTAAGCCCTCATTACCTCTTGAAGGGGCCAATACAGAATGCTCGCTCTATCATCCATCGACCATGTTTACTAAAGTAACATGTTGGCAATAAAAGAAAGAGGAAAGCGACGCAAAGAACATCCGATTTGCATTTGATCAAGCGTTCGAGACACATCCATTCATGCATATGCAAAAGACTCAGAACGAGAAATAAGACAAGCTGAAATAAAAATTTTTCCATTCATATGGCAAAGGATTCTTACAATCATAAAGAAATAAACAAAGACATTGTCCGGATCATTACAATGGCAAAACCTCGGATCCTGGATAGGGATTGAGGAACTCGAAAGTGACCTTGTCCAAGACTTTCCAAGCTTGGCGAACCATCCTGGTGTGCTTCCTTTCGCGAGCACGGGCGTCGGGATCCCCACTGATGTCCTCCACCCTCCGATAAGCAGCAAGAATGGCGGACTGTTGAAAGGCTTCGTGCAAGAGATCGATAAGATTGTCTAGCCGTCTCTTCGAGATTAAGTTCATCAGGTACACTGAGTGCACCTTGTCTCGGCGGCGTCCAATGCTCTAAGCGGCACGCCGGTAAAGAATAGGGGAAGCGCTCCCCAGATGGCTCCCATAATAAGCTTCAACAGAGGGGAGCGCCGAGGAAGTAGTTGACCGTTGTACACGTCGAACCAACTCATGATCTCGGCACACTCAGCGTTGGTAAATTCTTGATTCTGAGAACGGCCGAGTCGGCGGATGTCCCCGTAAGAAATGATCTCGTCAAGGTCGTACATGTGGGCGTCCATTACTTCTGTAAAGGAAACCTAACAAAATTAGCAGTTGGCCTGACTAAGCAAGACGGTATAATTCATTAAAAAAAATAGAACGTCATCTTTAACCACCAGGATCTATGAAGAACTCTTAAGAGTTCTTCTATATGATTTGGAGGGAGCAAAGCTCCATTGGTGAACCAAGAATATACAAGAAAAAATCTTTCAGAGAGCAGAACTCTATTGATGGAATCCTAATAGGGTTCTCTTTAGTTTTCTTTAGATCCCTTTGGACCTATAGAGTAAAAGCTCTGCTAAGTGAAACCCTAAATGGGTTTCCTTTAGATCAGGGATCTATTGAGAGCAAGGCTCTGTCAATGAAAATTAATTTAATTTAATTTAAATTAGATTAAAATTTTCACCTAAAAGTTTTAAGAGTTTAACTCTTGAAGTTCTTGAAAATAAAGAGCAGGGCTCTGAGTTCTGAAAGTAAAATTTTGAAGATGAAAATCATCTAAGTGACCAAAGGTCCTATTTATATGCATCAAATGCCCTTTCAATTTCCAAGAGTTGTCGCGGCGGTTGGAATTCTGCCACCGCTGTGCTTACGTTTGAAAGGCCACGTAAGCGCAACGGTGGGGGGCATTTGTTTACCCCAATCAGAGCAAAACTCTGTTCAAATTCCAAGGCGGGAGATGAAGCAACGCTTCTGTTTCCCCAATCAGAGCAAGGCTCAGTTTTCAAATAAAATTCAAATTTTAATAAAGAAGCAACGCTTCAGCTGACTTGCGCTCTGCGCTGCGCGACATGTGTCAGCGCAGTTGCGCTAGCGCAGTTGCGCTGCGCTCTGCGCTGCGCGACACGTGTCAAGCACAGATGCGTTTGCGCCAAACAGAATTAAAATTCCAGTAAGATCTTTCTGTTCTTATTAAAACAAGAAGATTGTCTTCTGTAAAACAGAAGCCCTTGGAACAAAGATCCAACGGTGTGGAAAATTCCCTAAATCACTCAGAGAAGGATCTCTTTAATAAATTTAACAAATTAATCGGCACTATATAAAGGCCCCTAGACCCCAATTCATAAATCATGAACATCAAGATTAAAAACAACACAGAGAATAGAGAGAGCTCTGAAAAATTATGAAAAGAACTCAAGAAGAGAAAAAAAGGTAAAAACCTTTATAAAAAAAGAAGAATTTCTTCTGAATAGATCATCGATCTAAGAACAAGATCAATGATCTTCAATAAATAAAAAATAATAACAGTGCCTTCATTTTTTTTTGAACCATTGGTTCTGGAATCTTAAAGATTATCCTCTTAAATCCAAAAATTGGATTAAGTTATTAAAACAGTACCTTGCACTTGTAAATCCGCACTGTTGCGCTACTGGGTTGGCGCAAGCCACCAGAAAGCGCCACGTGTCAGCTCCAGAACGATCTGCGCTATGCGCTGTTAAAATAGAGCACTGCTCTCATGAATTGGCGCAACCCAGCAGAGCGCGCCACGTGTCAGAAGCGCAACAGCGCAGCGCACTGGCACAGCGCGCTACGCTTGCGCTCACCGGAGCGTGACACGTGTCACCTCCCCATGGACTTGCGCCTTGCGCTCCTCAATTGGCGCAAAGCGCCTGACAAGCCACGTGGCGCTTTGTCTGATTAATTAATGTAGCGCATTATTAAAATGCAGATCCCATTTAAAAGGCCCAATGGACCAAAACAAATGCTCTGCATTATAAAAAAGGGGACAGAGCCCAACTTAAAAGGCCTAACAGGCCAGAATAAAATACATTGCAGGGGCAGAGCCCTAATTAAGGTCTAATAGGCCTAATGCAAATAAAAATGTTGAACATCTTCAACTGGACTTAGCCCAATCATGGCCATAAGTTCTCAAATTAAATTGACTGAGCACGGCTGCTCCCTTAAATCAATTTACACCTGGTTCAAGGGTACATCTCTGAACTCCTCTGACATCTGTCGTTGTAATCCTTCAACGTCGTCACAGAGGTGATGGGTCCGGACGGTCATACATGTAATGGACCGCTAAGTCCCTAAACTGGAACAATAGAGCCAATTGCTCACTTGTCGGATCCAAATGATCTCGTTAAGTTGATCTTAGCCTGGAGATTAGGCTAACGTATCCTTAACAAAAGTTTAAGTTGATCGTAGCCTCAAATATGGCTAATGCATCCTTAAACCTTCAAACATACTTTAGTCCCAAATTGGACTATAGATCCCCCAATCAACTTTGGTTCAAGGGTACATCTCTGAACTCCTCTGACACCTGTCGTTGTAGTCGTTCAACGTCGTCAGAGAGGTGACGGGTCCCGACGGCCATATATTAAATGGACCACTACGTCCCTAAACTGGAACAATAGAGCCCCCTAAATGCTCTTTCCGTTAAGTTGATCTTAGTCTCAAATCAGACTAACCTATCCTTAACAAACGTTTAAGTTGATCTTAGCCTCAATATGGCTAATGTATCCTTAAACCAAAACCCCAAACCCAAATCTAAGAAAACACGGATTTGGACTAATCCACGTCCTATGGGCGACGAGAATAAATTAGTCTCCGTATACGATCCACGGGCAACCACAAACAAAACAAACACCCATGACACGAAGTGACCATCGGGAGAAGGAGAAAGTTGTTACCTCGATGCAATAGCGTAATTAACTGCAGGGGCTTGCGCCTGCAGGGAAGAGCGTCCCCACAATCAAAAACCCCTCAAACGATGGGGAATCTGACGAAGTCTGCTACATCTGCCGCATCCGTTTAAACCTTCGATACATGGTGCCATAAATCAACTTAGAATACTCGGAGAGGTGGACGGATAGCACCAATTAGCATCTGCCCCGAATCTCAGGCAACACAGTTTATCTTGCGCGTCTTTCAGCGGGGAACAATGCGTTTGACACGATCGACGGTGGTGTTACCCGATGGGAGATTTATTTCGATGGAGCATCCTCCATGAAGAAGCGCAAACAGAGCACGCCCATAATCAAATCGGGGACAGGCCTTATCTTTGTGACCCCACAAGGAGGGATAATGCGCTTTGCTTTCTCCTTAACAGAGCTGAGAACAAACAATGAAGCCGAGTTTGAAGCTTTGATAGCAGGTCTCGAGATCGCCATCGACATAGGGATTGAAAACCTCCCCATATATGGAGACTCTCAACTGGTCGTCAGTCAAGTAAATGGCGACTACCAAATGTGTAAACCAGAGTTGGTGAAGTACGGTGAGAGAGTGCAGCAACTGCTGACCCAAATTCCTTCCTACACCCTCGAAAGCATACCGTGTGAGGAAAATAGCAGAGCGGATGCATTAGCCAAGCTTGCTAAAGAATTGGCCGATGAGAACCTCGATGACGTAAAAATTGTGGTACAAAGCCGTTGGGTTCTTGCACAGGCGGAGATATCTCCAGAATCATCCGAGGAAAAGGAAGCGACCGACCAGACGGCCTTACAAATAAAGGACCAAGAAACGGTTGAGGATTGGAGAGAAGTCTTTATAGACTACTTCAAATCCCGTCGAACACCTGAAGATACATCTTCAAGACATCAGCTTATGAAACGAGCTCTGTCTTTCGCCTTCGTCAATGATACTCTGTACAAGAGGTCATTTGACTCTCTGTGGTTGAGATGCCTGGGACCTGAAGAGGCGAAAAGAGTCATCCAAGAAGTTCATGACGGACTCTGCTGTTCTCACCAAGCGGGCCCAAAGATGAAGTTGAAGATTAAACGGATGGGCTACTACTGGCCCACGATGATTCAGGACTGCCTCGAATATGCGAAGCAATGCCACTCATGCCAGATCCATGGGGACTTCATCCACCAGCATCCAAATCCACTACATCCAACAGTGGCTAGCTGGCCGTTCGAAATGTGGGGAACTGACATAATCGGCCCCAACGAACCCGCATCGTCCAGAGAACATCGTTTCATTTTGGCGACAACTGATTACTTCTCCAAATGGGCAGAAGCAGTACTGTTGAGGGAAGTGAAGACGGAGAATATCCTCCATTTCTTCAAGACGCACGTTATTTATCAGTTTGGAACTCCGCGGCGGATCATCTCCGATAACATGCCAGCCTACAGAAGCCACAAGATTAGCCGCTTCGTACAACAGCACAACATAGACTGGAGATACTCTTCAGTTTATAATCCCCGAGCCAACGGTCTAGCTGAAGCTTTTAACAAGACCCTGACAAAGATCATAAAGAAGACGATGTCCCGAAATAAGAAGGATTGGCACGAGAGACGGCACGAAACTATCTCGGCATATCGAACTACGTTCAAGACGGCCATGAACACAACGCCGTACGCGTTGGTATTCGGTACAGAAGCGGTACTCCCCCTCCAGATAGAGTTACCCTCTCTACGAGTGGCAGTTCATTACGAGCTAACAGACGAAGAGAATGCTCACCTTCGGCTCGAGGAGCTCGATGCCCTTGATGAAACCCGGCTCATAGCGCAACAAAATCTGGAGGCTTATAAAGCAAAGATGGCGCACTCTTATGAAAGATTGACCAGGCCGAGGACATTCTGCCAAGGCGAACTCGTACTAGTGGTCAAAAGACCTATGATCCCCAATTGCGCCAAGCGGGTAAAATTCCAGCCGAACTATGAAGGCCCGTATATCATAGACATGGTCTACCAGGGTGGAGCCTATCTACTCATGGACATGCATGGTGAAAGACCTTTCAGGACAATAAACGGACGTTTCCTGAAGAAATATTACGCTTGATGAGTCACGGCCTAGGTCAATGATAGATGACGACAACTATGTCCGCTCGCTATCTTCCCAAGCCCAAACTCTATAAGTAGTAACCGGCTTATTTTACAACGGACCGAAACATCCTTAAACTAACGCCGGACCAAAACGTCCTTAAACTAACAGCGGACCGAAACGCCTTAAACTAATGACGGACCACTATGTCCTAAAACTAGCTGTTGACCAAGATGTCGAGAAACTACGGCGGATTGCAGCATCCCAAAGCTGATTCAAAAAGAGAGAGAGAATAAAAAGAAAAGAATAAAAAAAAGAAGTAAACGGTACGTCCATAAGCAAAATGGGCACGGATGAAAACTCGAAAGGGCTCCGTGAGTAAAAATAGCAGGGCTACCGGCGAGTGTTTGTGAAAACCCGAAAGGGCGCAACCTCGTTAGAAAAAAAAGAGAATAAAAAAAAAAGAGAAAACGGTATGTACATAAGCAAAATGGGCACGGATGAAAACCCGAAAGGGCTCCGTGAGTAAAAACAACAAGGCTACCGGCGAGTGTTTGTGAAAACCCGAAAGGGCGCAACCTCGTTAAAAAGACACTTACAGGGTCCTCTCGACCTTACGAGGAGAAATCACCCGCGTGAGATCCTTACGACTCACAAGGGAGCAACACACTTAGGGATCCCCACGATTCCTAAGGAGAAATTACACTTGCGAGATCCTCACGACTCGTAAGGAGAACTATCTTATGGGACCCTCACGGCTCATAAGATTTGAAAGTCTTAAGTTATAGAGACCTAAATCTGTTCTTAAGCAACCCTCACAACCTCCGATACTGCCCTACAAGCGGTACAACACTGACCCTTGTATACAATCCACGGGCGCGAATAAACATTTCCCTAACCAAGTCCCACCCGTGACTAGGGGTATGTTCACATGGTAAACAACCTTTGTAAGTCATCTCGACTTATAAGGAGAAAACACTCTGGTAAGATCCTTACGACTTATAAGATAACATACAATTAGGAGTTCTCACGACTCCTAAGGAGAAAACACACCTACGAGATCCTCACCACTCGCAGGGAGAAATACCTTTATAAGACCCTTACGGCTCATGAAGTCAAAAGCCTTAGTCAACAGGATCCTAACCCTGTTCACTAAGCCACCTTTGTTCGATATCAACAAAGGCAAATGATAATTCGCACCTGGCAATATCCCAGTTGTAGCGGTGCTGATGCCGAAATCGCTGTCTAATCGTAAGCTTGCGGCAAAAAGCTAGCGAGCCACACATGCATACGAAATAGCCGAAATGATGGGGCAATTTGCAACAAAATCAGCAAGTAAAAATGTATGCATACAAAATAGCCGAAATGATTGGGCAACTCGTAATAAAAAACAGCGAGTAAAAATAAAGAAAATAGCCGAAATGATTGGGCACCGCGAAAAATAGTCGAAATGATGGGGCAATCGCGACCTTCGTGATATAAAAGCTAAAATGATAGAGCATCGCAGAAAGAAATAAAATGAAAATGAAAATGAAATTTATACCCTACAGGTGATTTCACAGCAGTCCCTGTATACAATCCAGGGGCGCAAACGAAGAAGGAATCACACCTTTTCTCCCCAGGTATCATCGGAAGAAGAAGCCAAAACTCGACGGCTCATAGATAGCTGGGAGAGCATCTCAACATTCGTCTCATTACAATAGACACAACATCAAGCAAAGCGGAATAGCGGTAACTCCCAGTTCCATGGCTCGTCGGTGCACAGATGACAGAGAGGCAAACCCCGACTCCGTGAAATGCGGATAAAGTCAAAATTCCTAGTTACGTGGAACGCGGGTACCGTCACTTTTGATCCCGTGGAAAACGTCTAGAGAGGATCCTGGTCCTCGCAGAGTACGGCAGTGAACCCGTGTGATGCATCCAGAGCGGAGCCTAGTCCTCGCCGAACACGGTAGTGAACCGTGGGAAGCATCTAGAGCAAAATTCCGGTTACGTGGAACACGGATAACGTCACTTCTGACCCCGTGAAAAATGTCCAGAACGGATCCTGGTCCTCGCAGAACACGGCAGTGAACCCGTGTGAAGCATCCAGAGCAGAGCCAGTCCTCGCCGAACACGGCAGTGAACCCGTGGGAAGCATCTAGAGCAGAATTTTTGGTTACGTGGAACACGGATAACGTCACTTCTGACCCCGTTAACGTCCAGAGCGGAACACGGATAACGTCCAGAGCGGACCCTGGTCCTCGCAGAGCACGGCAGTGAACCCGTGTGAAGCATCCAGAGCGGAGCCTGGTTCTCGCCGAACATGGCAGTGAACCCGTATGAAGCATCTAGAGAAAAATTCCTGGTTATGTGGAACACGGATAACGTCATTTCTGACCCCGTGGAAAACGTCCAGAGAGGATCCTGGTCCTCGCAGAGTACGGCAGTGAACCCGTGTAAAGCATCCAGAGCGGAGCCTAGTCCTCGGCGAACACGGCAGTGAACCGTGGGAAGCATCTAGAGCAAAATTCCTGGTTACGTGGAACACGGATAACGTCACTTCTGACCCCGTTAAAAACGTCCAGAGCGGATCCTGGTCCTCGCAGAACACGACAGTGAACCCGTGTGAAGCATCCAGAGCAGAGCCTAGTCCTCACCGAACACGGCAGTGAACCCGTAGGAAGCATCTAGAGCAAAATTCCTGGTTACGTGGAACACAGATAATGTCACTTCTGACCCCGTTAAAAACATCCAGAGAGGATCCTGGTCCTCGCAGAGCATGGCAGTGAACCCGTGTGAAGCATCCAGAGCGGAGCCTGGTCCTTGCCAAACACGGCAGTGAACCCGTGGGAAGCATCCACAGCAAACTTCGGACTGTGAGGTCCTTAAACTCACGGACTATGATGTCCTTAACCTCGACCGTGATGTCTTAAAACTAACAATCAACCATAATGATTTTAAATTGATTTTACCTTGGTTCAAGGGCACATCTCTTCACCCCTTTGATATTTGTCGTTGTAATTCCTCAACGTCTTCAAAGAGATGACGAGTCCCAATAACTACACATTTCGCGGACTGTGCGGTCCTTAAACTCACGGACTATGATGTCCTTAACCACGACCGTAATGTCTTAAAACTAATATTGGACTGTGAGGTCCTTAAACTCATGGACTATGATGTCTTTAACCTCGACCGTGATGTCTAAAAACTAACATTGGACTGTGAGGTCCTTAAACTCACGGACTACGATGTCCTTAACCTCGACCGTGATGTCTTAAAACTAACATTAGACTGTGAGGTCCTTATACTCACGGACTATGATGTCCTTAACCTCGACCGTGATGTCTTAAAACTAACACTAGACTGTGAGGTCCTTAAACTCATGGACTATGATGTCCT
Organism: Agapanthus africanus; assembly: GCA_030015575.1. Lineage (NCBI taxonomy): Eukaryota > Viridiplantae > Streptophyta > Magnoliopsida > Asparagales > Amaryllidaceae > Agapanthus > Agapanthus africanus. The sequence continues at coordinate 139,789,074 of JASDDO010000026.1, forward strand.
TAACCTCGACAGTAATGTCTTAAAACTAACAACGGACTGTGGAGTCCTTAAATCCACGGACTATGATGTTCTTAACCTTGACCGCGATGTCTTTAAACTACGGTATCCTGGAAAACGTCCAAAGCGGAGCCTGGTCCTCGCCAAACACGGCAATGAATCCGTGGGAAGCATCCAGAGCAACCCCTGACTCCGTGAAATGCGGATAAGAGCAACTTTACCCATCACTTGCGGGTCCTCACGACTCATAAGGGAGTAAATTCTCTTGTGAGATCTTTATGACTCTCAAGAGAAAACACACTTAGGAATTCTCACGATTCTTAAGGAGAAAATTACACCTACGGGATCCTCTCGACCGGTAGGGAGAAAATTCTTTATGAAACCCTCACAGCTCATAAAGTTGAAAAGTCTTAGATGACAGATCCTAACCCTGTTTTCTAAGCCATCACTACCTTACAAAGAGCATAAAATTGACAGTTATATACTATCTACAGACCGCACTTGCTAAAATCAAATGGCAAACAACACAGCAAGAAAGAAGAAAGCAGAGAAATGACACAAGAAATTATGAAGAACGTGTATCTTTTATTCATGAATTCGATTGGGTACAAAATACATCATATGAAAGAATAAAAGAACAAATACATTTTATTCAAAATTACAAATTGTACAAAATTTTTATTGAGTGGAAAGTGGTTTCAGTAGTCCAATCAGCCGCTCGCGCACTTCCCTCAGCCCCTCTTCCTGATTGGCTGCCGCGGCCAACTCTGCTTCGACCTGGGCTCGCTGCTGCAAGAAGGATGAGAGTTGTTTCTCGACGGCTCGCTGAGCTGCTTCACGATCTTGTGCATCACGCTCAACAACATCGAGCTTCTGCTTCAATGTTAACCCATCAGAGATACATTGCAGAAAGCCCTGTTCCCACCAAAAAATTTCTGCGCAAAAGAGTCCAAAGTATCAAATGGCAGCGATACGCTTAAGGAAATACGAACCAGTATTTTCCGGGCTGTTTTTTGACAAACTCCCGAATGAGAAATGGATAAATTCTGATTTTATCGAAAGCGTCTCGAAAAACTCTTCGATTTGATATATTATGGGCTTCATAATTCATCCGGGATCAAAAGTTATGAGGCATTACGTGTCCACACGTGATGGGCTTTTAAGAATCCGCTGGAGGAGTTAGAAGATATAATAAAAACTTAGAAAAGACCCCAATGGGGCATCACGTGCTCACACGTGACCATGGGCCACGTGCAGACACGTGATGGGCTCTTAAGGCATCTAAAATAATGAATAGAATTAAATTCTAAAATCTGTTCCCTGATTAAAAATCAGAAGTTATCTCAATGAGATATCACGTGCTCACACGTGACCAATGGTCACGTGTTGACACGTGATGGTTAAAACAACAATATGAATAAGCGGCTGTTAAAGAAACCAATTTCGGGGTCACGTGCTCACACGTGACCGAGGGTCACGTGCCAGCATGTGACAGGCTTTGAAAGCCTTACAGTTTAGTAGAATTAAAATTCTAAATTTCTCTAAAAATCTTTCGAAATAGAATTAAAATTCTAAAAGCTTCTAAATCTTTCCAAATGGAAAAAAGATTATGGGAACTGTTGGATTAAAGATCCAAAGATGATTAAAAATCATCAATTTATGGAAAAATCTTGGACAAGGAAAGATTTCCCTGAAAATCTCACCAGAATAACAAATAGAATATCTTTTGGATTTAAAATCCACGGTGAATAAAATTCACTGAATGATCTAAAGGCCCAGATTAATGATAAATATAAATCAAATCTCTCAACGATCAAATCAAATCTTTCAATGAGAGATTCGCTAAACAAATTGATTCTTTTCCTTCTCCTATAAATAGGGGCCAAGAAGAGAAGAGAAGGCATCAACATTTTCTTGAAAAAAAACAAGAGCTTCAAACAGAGAGAACTCTGAGAAAAATTTCAAGAAGAAGGTAAAAACCTTCACGAGAGAAAAGAAATCTCTTTTGATAAATCATTGATCAATGATCTTCACATAATAAATAGTGCTTTGCACTCGTATGAACCACTGGTTCTTTAAAACAAAAAAGAAAATAAAAATAAATAAAAATAGTGCTTTGCACTCGTATGAACCACTGGTTCTTTAAAACAAAGAAGAAAATAAAAATAAATAAAAATAGTGCATTGCACTCGTATGAACCACTGGTTCTTTAAAACAAAAAAAAAATAAATAAAATAAAAAAATAAAAAATAGTGCTTTACACTTTTATGAACCTCTGGTTCTTGAAATAAAGAGAAAAACTCATTTTTCTTTGATCCTAATTAGATCAAAGAAAACAAATAGTGCTTTGCACTTCTGTTCTGGAATCTAAAAAGATTCTTAGTGTTTTGCACTTCCAAACTGCGCTGTTGCGCTCCTGAGAGCACGCCACGTGTCAGCTGCAGAACAACTTGCGCTACGCGCCTTGAAATAGAGCTTTGCTCTCTGGAACTGGCGCAACTCACCAGAGCGCGCCACGTGTCAGCTGCAGAACAACTTGCGCTACGCGCCTTGAAATAGAGCTTCGCTCTCTGGAACGGGCGCAACTCACCAGAGCACGCCACGTGTCAGCAGCGCAACAGCACAGCGCACTAGCGCAACAGCACTGCGCACACTGCGCTGTTGCGCTTGCGCTCACCAGAGCATGACACGTGTCCTCACCACAAGCGCTTGCGCTCAGTGATTGGCGCAAAGCGCATGACAAATGCAATGCATTTTACTAAAGGGCCAGGCCCAAATCAGAGGGGCCTAGTAGGCCAAATTAAATTGCAATACAATAAAAAGGGGCAGAGCCCAAAACAAATTGATGCTTTGCATCCTTTGTGGGCAAAGCCCAAATAAAAATAAAAAAAGAAATGCAATGCAAAAGAAAATAAAATGTTGAACATTTCAACTGGACTTAGCCCAATTTTGGCCATAAGTCCTTAAATTAAATTGACTGAGCAAAATTGCTCTTCTAAATCAATTTACATCCGGTTCGAGGGTACATCTCCGAACTCCTTTGACATCCGTCGTTGTAATTCCTCAACGACGTCAAAGAGGTGACGGGTCCCAACGACCACACATCGATACGGACTGCGGGGTCCTTAAACTCGTGGACCGAAATGTCCCTAAACTAACATCGGACCGAAACGTCCCTAAACTAACATCGGACCGAAACGTCCCTAAACTAATATCGGACCACTACGTCCCTAAACTAGCGTTGGACCGAAAAGTCCTTAAACTAATATCGGACCGAAACATCCCTAAACTAATATCGGACCGAAACGTCCCTAAACTAATAACGGACCACTACGTCCATAAACTGGCGTTGGACCGAAATGTCCTTAAACTAATATTGGACCGAAATGTCCCTAAACTAACATCGGACCGAAACGTCCCTAAACTAATATTGGACCGAAACGTCCCTAAACTAATGACGGACCACTACGTCCTTAAATTGGTGACAGACTGAGATGTCCCTAAACTAATAATGGACCACTACGTCCTTAAACTAGAACAATAGAGCCAATCGCTCTTTTGCCGGATGTAAACGGTCCCGTTTAAGTTGATCTTAGCCCCAAACACGGATAACGTATCCTTAAACATTTAAATGGATTATAAAACTCCCAATCAACTCTGGTTCGAGGGTACATCTCCGAACTCCTTTGACATCTGTCGTTGTAATTCCTCAACGACGTCAAAGAGGTGACGAGTCCCGATGGCCATACATTAAATTAATCACTACGTTAAGTTGATCTTAGTCTAAAACAAGACTAACGTATCCTTAACGAACGTTTAAGTTGATCTTAGTCGCAACGCGACTAATGCATCCTTAAACTAAAAACACCAAACCCAAATCTTAGTAAATACGGATTTGGACTAATCCACGTCCTACGGGCGACGGCATTACTCAGTCTCCGTATACAATCCACGGGCAACCATAAACAAAACAAACACACACGACACGAAGTGAAATTCTGGAGAAGGAGAAAGTTGTTACCGCGATGCGGTAGCGTAATTAACTGCAGGGGCTTGCGCCTGCAGGGAAGAGCGTCCCCACAATCAAAAACCCCTCAAGCGAGGGGGAATCTGACGAAGTCTGCTACATCGGCCGCATCCGTCTAAACTTCCGATACACGGTGCCATAAATCAACTTGGCATCTTCGGAGAGGTGGACGGATAAAACCAAATAGCATCTGCCATGAATCTCAGCGTCAGGACAATCGCGGTCCTGTGCGCCGCCGTTCGGAGGGGAACAGATTCTGGCACACCCGGTGGGACCTCTTCCTCTTTCCACTCCACACTTCGTGTGTCGTGTTCGCGAACAAATCGCGGTTTGCTGCGATTGCCTGTGGATTCAAGGTACTAAGATTTGGTGTCTTGCTTTATGCAGAAAACAGAAAATCGATGGCTTCGAACTGCACCGCCCGCAGCGATAACTCTCGCTCCGTCATTGCTGGAGGAGTGACTTATGGGCCCCAAGCGGCCTCCCTTTTCAAAATGCCGGTGGAGCAGATGGCTCAAGCCACCACTGGACTATTTTTTGGGACCATGCTCCCACCAATGAGCTTCAACGCCCCAATGACATTGCAAGAAGCTCCAAAGAAGTCGGTCTTCGATCGACTTACCACTGGCGCGACCCCTCTGAACGGGTCGTCCAACTCCACTGCTTCAGTTTTTAATGGACTAGGCCAGAGCTCTAACAGGCTCATGAAGAAGCCTGCCATACCAGAAGGCGTTATCCCGAAACGGATAGCCATTCCAACTCCCGTTCCTGGCAAAATCACCAAGGTTGCTCCCCATATTCAGAAGTCCGCTTCTGACAAGTTGGCCGTCCCCGTTCAACGGACGTCGATCTTTAAAAAGCTGGTACCAGTATATTCTGACCAACACAGGGGGCATGAGGAGGTCGCCCCTATAGCTGAAACAACTCCATCAGCATGACATGCTCGACGTCGCCACTGGCGTCGAGTAAGGAAGGCTGGGGGCAACTCCCCCTCTGGGATAACTCCGTCAACTCTAATGGTTGGGATCGATACTGCTGTTCCAACCAAGAACAGCTTTGAACTGCTCAACAAGGTGTGCAGAAACTCTCCTACTGCAGTGCTGAAGAGAACTCCTTCACCTGTGGAGAATACTCAAGAGAAGAAGCTGGAGCAGCCTCCTCAACGGCTGTCCTCTAAAATTTACAAGGTCTGGCGACAGGTCCAGGAGTCGGTCATTGATCAAGACTATCCCCGCCGACAGAAAAAGATGAAAGATCGGCAGGAGAAGGACTACTCTGTCAAGCCACAAAGAATGACGGCTACTTGGGTGCCCGCCACAACGGCTCCCTTAACTCCAACCACTCAAAAAAGGAGGCCGCAAAAAGCCCCTATGTCTTCGGCAAATCGCAAAGACACCGAACACAAACGCCCCAAGTCTGGGGGCATGGTGGTGCACACTGTTTATATAGCTTCTGGAAAGGAAGAAAGCCGCACTTCTACGGGCCACCGACTGCTCACCCGATCCGTGACGAGAGCCCAGGAGCAACAACAAAAGCTTCAGGAAATGATGACTACAATGGCTGCACTCACTGAGCCAAAAGAAAGCTCTGAAACGTCTTCGGATGAGCGTCAAGAACAAGAAACCGACGCTGAATTTTTACACAGAGTCTTCGAAAAGAGAGACAAAGAAGCTGCAGAGCAAGCGGCTAATATAAAACAGATGGCGCTCCTCTTCCAAGATATGGTAGAGATGATGTTACAGCCGGACCCTCCTGCTGAAGATCCTCCGATCGTTCTTGAAGACGACAGGGGAGAAACGTCAAATCCTCCGCCGGCTCTATCAACAGCTAAGGAGGAGGCAATCTCCAAAGTTGACCTAGACGAATATATAGCTCAGCAGATCCGGGTTCATCAGGCGAATGAAGCGGCTGGGCAAATTGTTAGAACCGGACGACCGTATCCGAGCTGGTATGACCAAATCAGTTACCCGCCAGGATATACGATCCCTAAATTCCACGTATATAAAGGGACAGGGAATCCGCATCAGCATGTCGCTCAATTCAGGGCCTTATGCGGCAATACTGGAGGCGATGACAAATTGTTGCTACGTCAATTCGTCGGCAGCTTAGCAGAAACAGCCTTTGAATGGTATTCGGAGTTACCTAACGACTCTGTCAAAACATTTGCAGAGATGGAACTGCTGTTTACACAGAGATTCGCGAGTACTAGTGGACGCACCCTGATAACAGCACTAATAAATGCCAGGATAAGGCCAAGCGAAACGTGGGTTCAATACGCAACACGATGGCGGAACTTATGGTCGAAATGCGAACAACGCATAGAAGAGGCACCTGCGGTAGGAATGTTTATGGGAACTCTCGATTCGCAGGCGACCATCTCGCAATTCATGATGTTCTTCAGGCCGACTACCTTCCAGGCCTTGATCGACAAATTAGCCCAAATGGACCAGATGGGCCATAAGCCGTCTCCTCCAAGACCCGAACCCCGAAATGAGAAAGGAAAAGCGATCTTCGTTGCCAATACTCAACAACGGTCGAACAACTCAAAGCCGGTCGTTCGCCAAAACAACGTGCGTCCACGCCCATCTCTCGAAGAGAGGCTAGGACGTCTTTACTCGTTTCCGCAGAATAAAACGAGAAGACTGTTTGAGCTGGCAGTGCGCAACAGACTTATTAATCTGCCGAGTCCAAAGCGTCTGTCGCAGCCAGGCGATCTTAATAATCCCAATTATTGCCCTTACCACCAAACGGTAAGTCACCCAATTGAGGATTGTTTCGTCTTTAAGGGATGGATCGAGGATCAATACCTGCAAGGCAAGTTCACGCTGTCTGAAAGCTGGAAGGTAAACCCCCCACAGCCGCACTCTCCAAAGAAGACGAACACGCCGGGGGCAACTTGTTCTTTCGTCAAGTATGAAAACAATGGAGAAAACTTATCGGATGAATCCGAAGACTACGTAGCGACTTGTCATGTGATTTCTCATTCACTGACGGATGATGAGGAGGATCCTTGCGCTGAGAAATCAATGGCGGACCCTGAAACAGAAATTCCTCGGCCGTCAGACAAGTTGATCGATGCCTTCCTAAATGAAATTCGTCTGAAAGCAAAAGCCAATCAAGAGCATGAAATGACCATACTGGAAAGAACCAAGGTATTCCCGTCAAATCAAAAGCCATACACTGCGGGTAAAAACAAATTCAAGACGAGGAAATGGTTCGCCAAAGCTCTATCAGTAGGGATGAAGCTACCGCCCTCCGAAGAAAATTCTTTCTCTGAGGTAGATATGCACCCTAACTTCTGTTTATATCATCAGAAGATCATACATCCTACCGAAGACTGCGAATCCTTTAACTGTTGGTGGCAAGGGTATGTCGCTCAAAAGCGACACTTCGACAGGACAAAGTGTGAAGCTTGTGGACATCGGAAAAATGCGATAGATGAGCGCAAAAGAGCCGCCGCCGACTGTCATATAGCCGACTTCAAGGGATCACAAATTATCACCTTTGGAAGCGACTCTGACGAAGAACCTACCCCCAACTCTTCCCTCGGGGAATCTATTTCAAAAATAAAGGAATTGAGAAGCTGCGAGAACGTTCAGCCGTGCAATCGCATGCTACTCGGAAAGAATCCCGGCCCTGTAAACAACGGAGCGAACAAAAAGGATAAAAGAAAAGGAAAAAAGGCCCTCGTCGCCAGCGCTCACCAACAATCAGGTGACCCTAGACCGGTTGCTTGCCAAAGCAACAAGCGGCAATCCCTCCAGGAAAAGTTGAAACGTCCTTACTCGTTTCCGCAAGATAAAACAAGGGGACTGTTCGAGCTGGCAGTGCGCAACAGACTCATTAATCTGCCGAATCCAAAACGTCCGTTGCAGCCAGGCGACGTTAATAATCCTAATTATTGCCCTTACCACCAAACAGTAGGTCACCTGATCGAGGACTGCTACGTCTTCAAAAACTGGGTTGAAGACCAATACCAACAGGGCAAGTTCGCGTTGTCCGAAATTTGGAAGGTGAACCCGCCACAACCGCATGCTCTAAAAAATATGGACACGCCGGGGGCATCATGCTCATTCATAGAGAAAGCCTAACGGACCACTACGTCCTAAAACTGGATAACGGACCGAAACGTCCTTAAACTAACAACGGACCGAAACGTCCTTAAACTAACGGCGGACCGCAATGTCCTAAAACTTGCAAATGACCGAAACGTCGTTAAACTACTCCCAACCCGCAGCATCTTCAGGCTGACGTGGTAAGTAAAAAAAAAAAAACAGTACGTCCACAAGCAAAATGGGCACGGATGAAAAACCCAAAAGGGCTCCGTGAGTAAAAACAGCAGGGCTACCGGCGAGTGTTCGTGAAAACCCGAAAGGGCGCGACCTCGTAAAAAAAAAAATAAGAATAAAAAAAATAAAAATAAAAAGAATAAAAAAAAGGTATGTCCATAAGCAAAATGGGCACGGATGAAAACCCGAAAGGGCTCCATGAGTAAAAACAGCAGGGCTACCGGCGAGTGTTTGTGAAAACCTGAAAGGGCGCAACCTCGTTAAGAAACACTTATAGGGTCCTCTCGACCCTGTAAGGAGAAACCACCTGCGTAAGATCCTTACGACTCACAAAGGAACAACACACTTAGGGATCCCCACGGTTCCGAAGGAGAAGATACACTTGCGAGATCCTCACGACTCGTAAAGAGAACTCTCTTATGGGACCCTCACGGCTCGTAAGATTTGAAAGCCTTAAGTTACAGAGGCCTAAACCTGTGCTTAAGCAACCCCCACAACTTTCGACATTGCCCTACAAGTGGTCCTATATTGACCCTTGTATACAATCCACGGGCGCGAATAAACATTTCCCTAACAAAGTCCCATCCGTAACTAGGGATATACTTGTACAGCAAACGACACTTGTAAGTCCTCTCGACTTATAAGGAGAAAACCCTTTTGTAAGATCCTTACGACTTACAAGAGAACATGCACTTATGAATCCTCACGATTCCCAAGGAGAAAATACACCTATAAGATCCTCACGACTTGTAGGGAGAAATAGCTTTGTGAGACCCTTACGGCTCATAAAGTCAAAAGCCTTAGTCGACAGGACCTTAACCCTGGTCGCTAAGCCACCTTTGTTCTACATCGACAGAGGCAAATGATGATTCGCTCCTGGCAATATCCCAGTGGTAGCGATGCTGATGCCTAAACCGGTATCAAATTCCAAGTCCTTTCACGGCAAATGATGATTCGCTCCTGGCAATATTCCAGTCGCAGCGATGCTGATGCCAAGATTGGTATCAGATCCCAAATCCCCTACTCGCCAAAAAAAAAAAATTCAGATAGCCAAAATAAAAATGCATACGAAATAGCCAAAATGATGGGGCAACTTGCAAACAAAATCAGCAAGTAAAAATGTATGCATGCAAAATAGCCGAAATGATTGGGCAACTCGCAATAAAAAGTAGCGAGTAAAAAAAAATAATATAGCCGAAACGATTGGGCACCGCGAAAAATAGCCGAAATGATTGGGCAGTCGCGACCTTCGCGATATAAAAGCTGAAATGATAGAGCATCGCGGAAAGAATAAAAAAAATGAAAGAATAAAACTTTTTGCCCTACAGGTGAAATCACATCGAGCCCTGTATACAATCCAGGGGCACAGATAAAAAGGGAACAATACCTTCCCAACAGGCTCCACCAGAAAGCGAAGCCAAATCTCGACAGTTCATAGATAACCTAGAGACCATCTCGACATTTGTCGCAATACAACAGACGAAATGTCAACCTCAGCGTTCTTCCTCCAGCAGGGATTCAGACATGACAAAGAAAATGAAGCGAAGGACACATTCCTAGCTTCAACGTCTTTACGGTAACTCACATAAAACCGGAAAGACAATCGGAGATCATCTCGCATTAGCACAGAGTGGTCACCACCTTGACGTTCGTCTCGATACAGCAGACAAAATGTCAACCCCAGCGTTCTTCCTCCAACAGGATTTGAACACACCAAAGCAAACGAAGCGAAGGACACATTCCTAACTTCGACGTCTTGACGGTAACTCACATAAAACCGGAAAGACAATCGGAGACCATCTCACATGAAGTGGTCACCTCCATGACGTTCGTCTCGATACAGCAGACAAAATGTCAACCCCAGCGTTCTTCCTCCAACAGGATTTGGACACACCAAAGCAAACGAAGCGAAGGCCACATTCCTAACTTCGACGTCTTGACGGTAACTCACATAAAACCGGAAAGACAATCGGAGACCATCTCACATGAAGTGGTCACCTCTATGACGTTCCTCTCGATACAGTAGATGAAATGTCAACCTCAGCGTTCTTCCTCCAGCAGGGATTCAGACATGACAAAGCAAATGAAGCGAAGGCCACATTCCTAGCTTCAACATCTTTACGGTAACTCACATAAAACCGGAAAGACAATCGGAGATCATCTCGCATCAGCACAGAGTGGTCACCACCTTGACGTTCGTCTCGATACAGCAGACGAGATGTCAGCCCAACGTTCGTCTCGACACAGCAGACGCAACGTCATCAAACAAACGGAGCCACGGCAAAATCCCTAGTTCCAGACCTCGACGGTTCACTAGCAATCTAGAGACAACTGCAACATTCGTCTCGATACAGCAGACGCAATGCCAGCAAATGAAGCAAAGGCCAAATTCCTAGCTTCAGGGTCTTAACGGCAAGTCATATAAAGCCTGAAAGACTATCGGAGATCATCCCACACCAGCGCGGAGTGGTTATGACTCATCGGGGCTCTCCAAAATGAGCCTAACCTCAAGTAAAAAGCGGCATGGCAAATTCCTAGCGCTTGCTCTTCCGACGGTCAAACTGCCAAGGAGGATTGCTTGAAGACGTCTTGTCCAGCCCCCGAAGGGATCAGAGACACGGCAGTCGCAGGGCTACTCGAACAGCACGATTGCCTATCGAGGACTATATCAGCTTATGCGACGGTACGATGGCCAAAACCCTAAGTACCACCAACCTTAACGGGCTTCTGTCGTAAAGAGCAGAGGTTAAATGCGACGTTAAGATGTTCTTGCGAGATCTGCTCGATCCGTTTCGACTCGTGAGGAAATTGATGTCTTTGCGAGATTTTCTCGATTCGTCTCGACTCGTGAGATAAAGCCTTAGGCAGTAGGGATTAAAAAACCTGTTTCCTAAGCACTGGGACCCTGCAAGTCGGCCCAAAACGGTCTCTTGCATACTATCCACGGGTCACACTCTCCAAAGTCGAATCTCGATAAGGAGGGAAACAACCGCTTATGAGTCCTCTCGACTCGTAAGAGGGAAAACTCTCTTATAGGATCCTTACGACTTATAAGAGAAAACACACTTAGGAACCCTCACGATTCCCAAGGAGAAAATACACCTACGAGATCCTCACGACTCGTAGGGAGAAAAGTCTTTATGAAACCCTCACGGCTCGTAAAGTTGAAAAGCCTGAGGTGGCAGATCCTACCCCTGTCTCCTAAGCCATCACTGCCCTGCAAAGAAGTCAAGATGGGCCGACCATCTATGGGCCACACTTGCCAAAGTTACATGCCACTGAAAGGGAGAAGCTACTCATGAGCATATAAAATATTTCACGCCAGAGTAAGACATAAAGAAATAGAAGGGTGCGGCTCATGGGGATGAGGGTTTGGACCTATATCCCTTAAGATTTGAGATTTGAGTCAATGATAAATGACGACGCTTGTGTCCGCTCGTTATCTTCTCAGATCAAGATTCTGAAACTGATACACCAACCCGAAACTAGTCATACGCCATGCATAACTCTACATAACTCTGCACTACTTCACCCACGTTCATACTTACGTGGGCAAAGTAGTGGGGGGGCATTTGTTCCCGCCAAAAAATTTCTGCGCAAAAGAGTCCAAAGTATCAAATGGCAGCGATACGCTTAAGGAAATACGAACCAGTATTTTCCGGGCTGTTTTTTGACAAACTCCCGAATGAGAAATGGATAAATTCTGATTTTATCGAAAGCATCTCGAAAAACCCTTCGATTTGATATATTATGGGCTTCATAATTCATCCGGGATCAAAAGTTATGAGGCATTACGTGTCCACACGTGATGGGCTTTTAAGAATCCGCTGGAGGAGTTAGAAGATATAATAAAAACTTAGAAAAGACCCTAATGGGGCATCACGTGCTCACACGTGACCATGGGCCACGTGCAGACACGTGATGGGCTCTTAAGGCCTCTAAAATAATGAATAGAATTAAATTCTAAAATCTGTTCCCTGATTAAAAATCAGAAGTTATCTCAATGAGATATCACGTGCTCACACGTGACCAATGGTCACGTGTTGACACGTGATGGTTAAAACAACAATATGAACAAGCGGCTGTTAAAGGAACCAATTTCGGGGTCACGTGCTCACACGTGACCGAGGGTCACGTGCCAGCATGTGACAGGCTTTGAAAGCCTTACAGTTTAGTAGAATTAAAATTCTAAATTTCTCTAAAAATCTTTCGAAATAGAATTAAAATTCTAAAAGCTTCTAAATCTTTCCAAATGGAAAAGGATTATGGGAGCCGTTGGATAAAAGATCCAAAGATGATTAAAAATCATCAATTTATGGAAAAATCTTGGACAAGGAAAGATTTCCCTGAAAATCTCACCAGAATAACAAATAGAATATCTTTTGGATTTAAAATCCACGGTGAATAAAATTCACTGAATGATCTAAAGGCCCAGATTAATGATAAATATAAATCAAATCTCTCAACGATCAAATCAAATCTTTCAATGAGAGATTTGCTAAACAAATTGATTCTTTTCCTTCTCCTATAAATAGGAGCCAAGAAGAGAAGAGAAGGCATCAACATTTTCTTGAAAAAAAACAAGAGCTTCAAACAGAGAGAACTCTGAGAAAAATTTCAAGAAGAAGGTAAAAACCTTCACGAGAGAAAAGAAATCTCTTTTGATAAATCATTGATCAATGATCTTCACATAATAAATAGTGTTTTGCACTCGTATGAACCACTGGTTCTTTAAAACAAAAAAGAAAATAAAAATAAATAAAAATAGTGCTTTGCACTCGTATGAACCACTGGTTCTTTAAAACAAAGAAGAAAATAAAAATAAATAAAAATAGTGCTTTGCACTCGTATGAACCACTGGTTCTTTAAAACAAAAAAAAAATAAAAAATAGTGCGTTGCACTTTTATGAACCTCTGGTTCTTGAAATAAAGAGAAAAACTCATTTTTCTTTGATCCTAATTAGATCAAAGAAAACAAATAGTGTTTTGCACTTCTGTTCTAGAATCTAAAAAGATTCTTAGTGCTTTGCACTTCCAAACTGCGCTGTTGCGCTCCTGAGAGCGCGCCACGTGTCAGCTGCAGAACAACTTGCGCTACGCGCCTTGAAATAGAGCTTTGCTCTCTGGAACTGGCGCAACTCACCAGAGCGCGCCACGTGTCAGCTGCAGAACAACTTGCGCTACGCGCCTTGAAATAGAGCTTCGCTCTCTAGAATAGGCGCAACTCACCAGAGCACGCCACGTGTCAGCAGCGCAACAGCACAGCGCACTAGCGCAGCGCACTGCGCTGTTGCGCTTGCGCTCACCAGAGCATGACACGTGTCCTCACCACAAGCGCTTGCGCTCAGTGATTGGCGCAAAGCGCCTGACAAATGCAATGCATTTTACTGAAGGGCCAGGCCCAAATCAGAGGGGCCTAGTAGGCCAAATTAAATTGCAATACAATAAAAAGGGGCAGAGCCCAAAACAAATTGATGCTTTGCATCCTTTCTGGGCAAAGCCCAAATAAAAATAAAAAAAGAAATGCAATGCAAAAGAAAATAAAATGTTGAACATTTCAACTGGACTTTGCCCAATTTTGGCCATAAGTCCTTAAATTAAATTGACTGAGCAAAATTGCTCTTCTAAATCAATTTACATCCGGTTCGAGGGTACATCTCCGAACTCCTTTGACATCCGTCGTTGTAATTCCTCAACGACGTCTAAGAGGTGACGGGTCCCAACGACCACACATCGATACGGACTGCGGGGTCCTTAAACTCGTGGACTGAAACGTCCCTAAACTAATATCGGACCGAAACGTCCCTAAACTAACATCGGACCGAAACGTCCCTAAACTAATATCGGACCACTACGTCCCTAAACTAGCGTTGGACCGAAAAGTCCTTAAACTAATATCGGACCGAAACGTCCCTAAACTAATAACGGACCACTACGTCCCTAAACGTGCGTTGGACCGAAATGTCCTTAAACTAATATTGGACCGAAATGTCCCTAAACTAACATCGGACCGAAACGTCCCTAAACTAATATTGGACCGAAACGTCCCTAAACTAATGACGGACCACTACGTCCTTAAACTGGCGACAGACCGAGATGTCCCTAAACTAATAATGGACCACTACGTTCTTAAACTAGAACAATAGAGCCAATCGCTCTTTTGCCGGATGTAAACAGTCCCGTTTAAGTTGATCTTAGCCCCAAACACGGCTAACATTAAGTTGATCTTAGTCTAAAACAAGACTAACGTATCCTTAACGAGTGTTTAAGTTGATCTTAGTCGCAACGCGACTAATGCATCCTTAAACTAAAAACACCAAACCCAAATCTTAGTAAATACGGATTTGGACTAATCCACGTCCTACGGGCGACGGCATTACTCAGTCTCCGTATACAATCTACGGGCAACCATAAACAAAACAAACACACACGACACGAAGTGAAATTCTGGAGAAGGAGAAAGTTGTTACCGCGATGCGGTAGCGTAATTAACTGCAGGGGCTTGCGCCTGCAGGGAAGAGCGTCCCCACAATCAAAAACCCCTCAAGCGAGGGGGAATCTGACGAAGTCTGCTACATCGGCCGCATCCGTCTAAACCTCCGATACACGGTGCCATAAATCAACTTGGCATCTTCGGAGAGGTGGACGGATAAAACCAAATAGCATCTGCCCCGAATCTCAGCGTCAGGACAATCGCGGTCCTGTGCGCCGCCGTTCGGAGGGGAACAGATTCCCCAAGGAAACAAATAATTCTTGGCGCTTGGGAAACAAATAATCCCTAGCAAATTCCTCGACTCACGGATACAAACACTCCTTGACGAGAGCCTTCTGATCCGCGTCGACCCGCAGAGCCACCAGTGCCTCCGTAGGAACCCTCGACTCGTTTCAAACCCCAAGGAAACAAATAATCCTTGGCGCTTGGGAAACAAATAATCCCAGCAAACTCCTCGACTCACGGATACAAACACTCCTTGACGAGAGCCTTCTGATCCGCGTCGACCCACAGAGCCACCAGTGCCTCCGTAGGAACCCTCGATTCGTTTCAAACCCCAAGGAAACAAATAATCCTTGGCGCTTGGGAAACAAATAATCCCAGCAAACTCCTCGACTCACGGATACAAACACTCCTTGACGAGAGCCTTCTGATCCGCGTCGACCCGCAGAGCCACCAGTGCCTCCGTAGGAACCCTCGACTCGTTTCAAACCCCAAGGAAATAAATAATCCTTGGCGCTTGGGAAACAAATAATCCCAGCAAACTCCTCGACTCACGGATACAAACACTCCTTGACGAGAGCCTTCTGATCCGCGTCGACCCGCAGAGCCACCAGTGCCTCCGTAGGAACCCTCGACTCGTTTCAAACCCCAAGGAAACAAATAATCCTTGGCGCTTGGGAAACAAATAATCCCAGCAAACTCCTCGACTCACGGATACAAACACTCTTTGACGAGAGCCTTCTGATCCGCGTCGACCCGCAGAGCCACCAGTGCCTCCGTAGGAACCCTCGACTCGTTTCAAACCCCAAGGAAACAAATAATCCTTGGCGCTTGGGAAACAAATAATCCCAGCAAACTCTTCAACTCATGGATACAAACACTCCTTGACGAGAGCCTTCTGATCCGCGTCGACCCGCAGAGCCACCAGTGCCTCCGTAGGAACCCTCGACTCGTTTCAAACCCCAAGGAAACAAATAATCCTTGGCGCTTGGGAAACAAATAATCCCAGCAAACTCCTCAACTCACGGATACAAACACTCCTTGACGAGAGCCTTCTGATCCGCGTCGACCCGCAGAGCCACCAGTGCCTCCGTAGGAACCCTCGACTCGTTTCAAACCCCAAGGAAACAAATAATCCTTGGCGCTTGGGAAACAAATAATCCCAGCAAACTCCTCAACTCACGGATACAAACACTCCTTGACGAGAGCCTTCTGATCCGCGTCGACCCGCAGAGCCACCAGTGCCTCCGTAGGAACCCTCGACTCGTTTCAAACCCCAAGGAAACAAATAATCCTTGGCGCTTGGGAAACAAATAATCCCTGGCCAATCCCTCAACTCACGGATACAAACACTCCTTGACGAGAGCCTCCTGATCCGCGCCGACCCGCAGAGCCACCAGTGCCCCCGTGGGAACCCTCAACTCGTTTCAAACCCCAAGGAAACAAATAATCCTTGGCGCTTGGGAAACAAATAATCCCTGGCCAATCCCTCGACTCACGGATACAAACACTCCTTGACGAGAGCCTCCTGATCCGCGCCGACCCGCAGAGCCACCAGTGCCCCCGTGGGAACCCTCGACTCGTTTCAAACCCCAAGGAAACAAATAATCCTTGGTGCTTGGGAAACAAATAATCCCTGGCCAATCCCTCGACTCACGGATACAAACACTCCCTGACGAGAGCCTCCTGATCCGCGCCGACCTGCAGAGCCACCAGTGCCGCCGTGGGAACCCTCGACTCGTTTCAAACCCTAAGGACACAAATAATCCTTGGCGCTTGGGAAACAAATAATCCCTAGCAAAATCCTCAACTCACGGATACAAACACTCCGTGACGAGAGCTTCTTTGACTCACATCTCGGGCAGTAAGGATTCAAAAACTTGCTTCCTGAACAATGGGACCCTGCAAGTCAATCCTAAATGGTCTCTTGCATACTATTCACGGGTCTCACTCTCTGAAGTCGATTCTCGACAAAGAGGGAAACAACCGCTTACGAGCTCTCTCGACTCGTAAGAAGGCAATGAGATCCTGCAAGTCAATCCAAACTGGTCTCTTGCATACTATTCACGGGTCTCACTCTCTAAAGTCGATTCTCGACAAAGAGGGAAACAACCGCTTACGAGCTCTCTCGACTCGTAAGAGGGCAATGGGATCCTGCAAGTCAATCCAAACTGGTCTCTTGCATACTATTCACGGGTCTCACTCTCCGAAGTCGAATTTCGAGGAGGAGGGAAACAACCACTTACGAATCCTCTCGACTCGTAAGAGGGAAAATTCTCTTGTAGGATCCTTACGACTTACAAGAGAAAACCACACTTAGGAATCCTCACGATTCCTAAGGAGAAAAACCCACCTACGAGATCCTCTCGATTCGTAGGGAGAAAATTCTCTATGAGACCCTCACGGCTTATGGAGTTGAAAAGTCTTAGGCAGCAGATCTGAACCTGCGACCTAAGCCATCGCTGATTCTTAGGAAAGTCAAGATGCGTGCCCTACTATCCGTCAACCATGTTCGCTATGATGATGTGCTGATAATAAAAGAAAGAAAAGACGGAGAAATGACACAAGACATTACAAAAATATGCATCCTTCATTCATAAAATTTGATTGAGTTTAGGATACATCGTACTAAAGAATACAAGATATACATATATGTTACAAATACCAACGATACAAGGAAAATTACTGAGAAGGAAGCGTCTTGCACAGATCCAGCAATTCCTCGCACACTTCCTTCCATGCCTTTTCCCGATTGGCCACCACTGCCAACTCCGCCTCCACTTGGGCCCGTTGCTGTGCGACGGAGGCAAGCTGATCCCTGACGGCCTGATGAGCAGCCTCACGGCCTGCGATGTCACGCTCGGCAATATCGAGTGCCCGCTTCAGTCTCAGCCCATTTGAGATGCGCTCCAGAAGGCCCTCGAAGACGGCCTTTACCTCAGCGGCGTTCGTCTCAACTTCAGCACGCAGGCAAGCAGTGTTGCTTGAAGATTCTTGGCACTCCTTCAGCCTCAAAACCACTTCTTGTTCCAGATGACGGAAATGAGAAGCGCTTTGCTCGAGCCACGCTCCCCGTTGAGTGCTCGAGGCCAAAGTCTCAGGGGACAGGCGCATTGACTCTAGCTGATGAAGGCAAGCCTCGATTTCCCGACAATAGTTAACCCAAGAGGCGACAGCACCCTCGTCATGGAAGGTAGCAAATATCGCCAACATCGGGTTAACCTTCGTGGCGAAATCCTCAGCAGATACTGGAGCCTCGATGTCGAGCTCCTCGATGTAGTCGCTCAGCATGCGCAAACTATTCGCGGCACCTTTCGAAGACGGACGCCGCTGGGAAGGGCCGCCCGGTATTGTAATATGAGACTCAAAAGGCACTGAGACTGGAACGACAGCTGAAAAAGACAAAATGTGATTAGATGATGATCCAATAGATATGGAGAAAATCATTGACAAGATAATTACTATACCGGTGGGAGCAGGTGGCAAGGACGGAAGGGCCGGTAGCGCAACCGATCTTTCTTCTCCCCCTTCGATTTGTAACACTGCAGTCAGGACAAGAGAGAGTTAGAAATAATTCTACCACTGGAAAAACAAAGATATCAATCAGGAACAGTACTCACCGGCGCCACCAGAGGGAGAGGCGAGTTCAGATGAAAAGGAGAAGTGTGGGACCAACACTTGATACAAATGGTCAAAAAGAACTCCTGAAAGACACAACAATGTGAATATAGTATATGGATTATACGTTTGAAAGATGAGTTTAGTAAGTTGCAAACTCATACCTTCCAACATCTTTGACGGTGTAAGAGAGGGCTGAGGGGTAACCATCGCCAAGGCAGTCGTGGAGGGAGCTCCATCAAGTAGTGGGGCATCAACACTAGCTGCACCTGCATTACGAAGAATGAACTTGTCAGAAAAGATTGTAAAGCAAATAAAAAATAACAACTTAAGGTGTACCTGAGGAGCTCCCGGCAGAAACAGAGACGACTCCCTCCTCTATCGACATGAGACCACCGCCTGTGGCCTCATCGCCCGACTCAATGGGGACCGTCGTCGTGCTCGCAAGACCGGGAGACGGCAGAGGACCGTAGACGGGAAGGGCTATGACTGGAGTATTGCCGGATTCCAGAGAAGGAGCGGTTGGCTCGTCTTCAGGAATCGTGGCCACCTCGCCCACTACCATCTCAGGTTCGGTAGTGGCGGTTGTATCGTCCACCATCGCCGGGGGATCACCGGTCTCGAGCGCCTCATTCGCCGCCACTCTGGGCTCAGTTATAATGATCATATCATCTGCCACCACTTCAGGTTCGGCATCCATGACCTTATCGGCTGCAGGCCCCTCAACCTCTACCCCAGGCTCCAAAGCCACAACGACGTTGCCCACCGTCGGCTCGAGTTCGGCAGGTACTGCCCCCTCTGTCCCTTTGAGATTGACGGTTTCCGCCTCCCCCTCGATCGGACTTGGTCCTGCAAGATGAGAGATGTAAGGACAAACGACATTAAGATCCTTGTAACAAAAACTCCGAGAGAAACATTACCTGAGGCGGATTTACCGTTCGCGCTCCGAGCTGCACGTGCCACCTCTCTGCGGGCAGTGGACAGGGCGACAGGGGCCTCTTCAGAGGGAGTATCAGCTCGAGGAACGGTGCTAGGGCCCGCTCCCATAGCCAAGGCAGCCCTGCGCGCCTTCGCCTCACGCCTCAACCGTTTCCTCTCCTCCCGAGCGGTCATGAGGGACCTCCGTGATGCCTCCTTCAAGGCATCATCGTCTTCATTCAGGGATGCCTCCAGTGCCTTTACGGCATCTCTCATCGGCTCTTCAAGACGAACCTCCTGCGGTGGCCCAGAAGAAGCAGGAACGTCGGCGGCTGGTAGAACATCTGCGTCGCTAGGAGGGAACGGCATTGAAGTCCCTGTAATTAAAAGGGAAGGGTTAGATCGACCATAACACAAGGAAAATGAAAAACTTGATGAGTGGAAACTTACTAAGGCCCATAGATGCCCTGAGACGTTCCTCCTCCTGAAAAGTCCTCAGAGAAGCAGCAATGGCTTCTTCATCAGTGATGCCTGTTGAAAGGAAAGAAAGAAAAGCGTTAGTCAAAAATAATGAAGAGGATATGTTGCAATAAAGAAAAGGCGACTAGTAGTTACCTGATTGCGCAAGCTTAGCCAGCCACGCGTCACGCTTCACCAACCATGCCGAAGCCCTGAGAGCAGCCTCCAAGTCTGTATCGTCCGGCGGAGGCATCACCAACCCTGCGTTAGTCCCATATTCGAGCAGACCTTCAGCATGAGGGGCATGGGGTTCCTGGCCGAACACGACATCCGCAGCGAAAAGCGACTTCTTCTTTTTCTTTTGACCCCCGACCCTAGGCTCGCGGGGGATCGACTTCCGCTTAGCAGCCGCTTTGGGACGACGAGTCCCGATGTCCGCACCCACGCCAGACTCTGGCGAGGGTACAACCACTGCCTCCACTGGAGCACGGGGTGCGGTAGGTGCGTCTGTGATATCAGGGAGCGGCAGCTCACGTGGAGGACTTTGCGCACGTAATGGTCTGCCCCCAGCATCTTTTAGAGGAGGGACCACCAGGATCCTTGGTGCCAAGGGAGCGTTACGATTGGTACCGGGGGGTACTTCTTTACGGTCAATCAACACTCGCCTCTCTTCCTTTATAACAGCCCCCGTCGCATGATTGTACCAGTCTTTATATACATTAAGGAGTCGTGGAGCACAGACCGGCGGGCTAATGAAAAAACGAGAACCCGTGTTCAGGCGCATGAAGTGGTGTAACGCGTTCTCCACCCCTTCTTCATTTACAGCAGGTTCCAATAAGAAAGCCTCTAAGGGTACCCCTTGATCATAACCCAGTTGTCGGGCAAAACGATGCGGGTTATATCTCATAAAGACTGCTGCACCGCCCTGCCTGAAGACTAGGAAACCCGGTCTAATAGAATACAAATGGAGGATCTCCCGGGCCGTCAACACTGAAGCTCCATCCTTGAAGGAGTCCTGTAACGGTCGCACCGCAGTGGTGGACGCCTTCCCAATGGTTAATACCTTATCAATAAAGGACATCCCGACTCCAACGGTGTGAGGGCGAAGCAGTAAACCCCTGGCGTCCCGTGGTGAAGGGGTCACGATTGATGAGCCAATCAGATGTAAAACGCGAGGGAAACCGCACTTGTCAAAGAATGAAGGCCTTTTATGCATACCAAAGACACCCGCCGTGTGTAGCTCGAGCCACGATGCAAAGTAGTGCATCGGGAAGACCACGTGCAGTACCCCGGGCTCGTTGGCATCCGCTGCTCGGCTGAGGCCATGATATAGGTGCGCCAGGCCGGCAATCCCCACGGCCACCTTTACCCCAATGACCATGCGATGGGCTGGATAAAAGACAGAGGGCCGCATGCGATGAGAATGCATTGGGATCGCGAACCAACTCAGCCACAGCCCGAGAAATCCTAAGAAAAAGGCCTCCTCATCCATCCCAGGGACTGCAATCTCCGCGAAAGATATGGTAGGAAAGTCTGGGAGGAAGAAAGCCTTTTGGTCTATTTCCTTCATCGGCAGGTTAGCCAAACCTAGACCAAAAGGATCATCCAGAATAGCAGATTTGACGGCTCCTGGCGAAATGACGCTAGGACGGAGGAAGCGAGCAATGAAGTCCTCAAAATTAACTCCTCGGCTCCCGTGTTCGATGAAAAGGGACTCGTAGATGTTCAACACCTTGATCAGGCTTGGGAATTGGTGTTGAACGGCATTTTCCGACGTAATCCCCCTTACCATCAGCTTAGCACCGAAGACGTATTCATCTGTCGGGAGCAGCTCTTCATAGTGTTCCCCCATGACTGGTAGGCCGGATACCTCCGCGAATTCCTCCAAGGAAATGGACACTTCCCGATCCATGGCAAGGAAAGTGTGGGTGGGAATATTCCATTGCTCCAAGAAAGCCTTGAACCACCAAGTGGGAAGCGTAGGATACTGGAAGAGAGAGACATAGACTGCGGTGTACAGTCCAAATCTTATTAACTGTGACTTCTTCGTCGACAGGATATACCGGGCCCACGCCAGATAGCCAACCGGGTGGCGGGGAATCAAACCAAGGTTATATGATTGCCCCCAGGGGTCGTGCTTCTCCCTGACAGATACGGCGTCCTAGGATATCCAAAACCATAGGACGCTGAACCGGGACCGCATCCATAGCGGGATGAAGAAAGCTGTTCGCAGTCCAGTCTATCATCTCCACGGCATACTGCACTGGAGGCGGGTTAGCATAATGAATTGCCGTGATAGGTTCTGATGGCACCGCGCAAGTGAAGCTGCGTCGACCCATAATAATCTGGTTATACCAAGACCCCCAAAGGTGGAGTTTCTTGTACTCCGGGTCATATGCCTTGATCATGGCCAGGACCTCACGGTCCAAAGGCGCCTTTGGAAATCCCTCCTCCGAGCGGACAAACGGGAATGAAGTGTCTTCAGACATGATCGCTGCAAAAAGAGCAATGTAGCCGTCAGTGTTGTAATCCCAACGTTTGACATTAAAATAAGAAAATGCATTAATTAAATTAAAATCAAAATTGATTAATTACACCGCACCACAGTGCAGTGAGTAGGGGACCAAAGAGGGACCCACAAAATCTAAATGACAATACGTCAATTAGTAAGACAAACTCATCATTAGATGAGATTGTCAGTTGGTCCCTAGGGGGAACATTCCCATAATAAAAAAGGGGGGGAAAGAATCCCTAGAGACAAGGAGAAAATCTCCTCTTTCAGAGCAAAGCTCTGTCACAGAATGACACTTGTCAAATTCTGGTTTCAAAAGAGTAAAATTCTCTAAAATGGAGCTTAGCTCTGTAATATTCCATCAAAAAGAAAATTTTGAAA
The DNA here is from genome assembly GCA_030015575.1 of Agapanthus africanus. Classification (NCBI taxonomy): domain Eukaryota; kingdom Viridiplantae; phylum Streptophyta; class Magnoliopsida; order Asparagales; family Amaryllidaceae; genus Agapanthus; species Agapanthus africanus. The sequence goes on from JASDDO010000026.1 coordinate 139,811,990, forward strand.
ATAATTTTAAAATTAAAATTTCTGGAATCTTGAAAAATCCATGAAAACTTACAAAAAAAAAAGTTCTTTGTTTTTCAGATCTAAAAGATCTACATTTGATTCAGGAGCAAAGCACTGTTTATGGGCTAGGACCCATGAACAAGATCTCTGTAGATCTATAGATCTGTTAGAGCAAAGCTCTGTTGATGAAACCCCAAAGGGAATTTCTTTAGATCAAGAGATCTATAAGAGCAAAGCTCTGTGGGTTAAAATTGACTTAAATTAATTTAACTTAATTTTAAATTAAATATTACCTAAAGTTTTCTAAAAAAAAAAAACTTTGGGAAATGAGAGCAAAGCTCTAGAGTTCTGAAAGCAAGAGCAGAGCTCTGAAAATCTAAACCTAGAAAATGGTGGAGAATTTTTAAGGGCCAGAGGCCCTATTTATAAGGCGCTTGCGCCTCTTGAAATTCCCCCTCGATCCAACGGTCAGGAGGGGTTGCCACCGTTGCACTCACGTGTGCGCCACGTGAGCGCAACGGTGGGGGGGCATTTGTTTCGTCCAATCAGAGCAAAGCTCTGTTTGAATTCAAAATTCAAATTTTGAAGCAACGCTTCAAGTCTCAGGCGCAACGCGCCGCGTGTCTTGCGCTAATACGTCAGCGCAGCGCCCAAGAAGGCGCACCCAATCAGAGCAAAGCTCTGTTTAAAGGAAGCAACGCTTCAGATCCTTTCCGCTGTGCGCGACGCGCCACGTGTCCAGCGCAGATACATTAGCGCAGCGCGCCCAATTAGAGCAAGGCTCTGTTAAAGGAAGCGCCGCGCTGCGCTCTGCGCTGTGCGGCACGTGGCAGCACAGTTGCGCTGCGCGACACGTGTCAGCGCAGATGCGCTAGCGCAGAAGAAGGGGCTAAGTGCCAAAGGCAATTTATCCATGTAAAATTACATGCACTTGATAATAACAAATTAAAATCATACGATGCACAAGCACAACAGAGAGCTAAAATAAAGGGACCCTTAACAGACAATGAAATACTTGATTAAAAAAGAAAAATATTTATTCATTCTTATTGTTATTACATTTAAAAAAGATCACCGAATACGGGATCAGAGAGACAAGGGTTCACAAAAAGAAAAAGAAGATTATTCAGCTCCCTCTCCGTCTTCTCCATCACGTCGAAGCGGCAATCTTCCCGAGGGGTAGCCATCTAACGGTCGACGCCGCACTCCTGGGAAAAAGTGGCGATGACGGCCCGACGAGCCCGTATCTGGCTCAGCAAGTAGAAGGAGAAGTCCCTCAGGGCTTTGGTGATCAAGAGCGCTTCGAAAAAGCTCTCGATCTTATCCTCGGCCACATCAAGCATTGCCGAGGACATCTCCGCCGGAGGAGGGGGAATGTCGGCGAGCACTGAGGCAAGGATCATCCGAAGCCAAATGGAACCCGGGGGAAGAGAAGACCCCACACGAGTCGAAAGCTCGTACATTGCGGCATCGCACTGCTCGTCCGAAAAAGAGGAGTCCACCAAGCGCGCAGCAAAACGGGGAACGACGTCTCGGATCGACACTTCCCACGGTTGTCGGCGGGCATGAGGACGGTTGCAAGCCATGATTAAAGAAGTTCTCTGAAGATGAGGAAAGGAAAGGCTCGACCTTGAGTTATATATAGATCCAAACACAGAAAATTCTGTGCGCAGCGGAGTTATTTCCAAGGCCCGGGAAATTATAATTTCGGGAATACAAGTTTGACTTGAAAAGAGGAGATGAAAAGATATCTCAGGAGAAGCGGCGCTTCTGATTCTCCCAAAATTTAAACTTTAATAAATGAAGCAACGCTTCAGATCCTCTGCGCTGAGCGCAACGCGCCACGTGTCAGGCGCAGATGTATCAGCGCTGCGCCCAAGAAGACGCTCCCAATCAGAGCAGAGCTCTATTTGCCTGGAGCAACGCTTCAGTTGCGCTGCGCTCTGCGCTGCGCGACACGTGTCAGCGCAGATGCGCTATCGCAGTTGCGCTGTGCTCTGCGCTGCGTGACACGTGTCACGCGCTGGGGCATCTGCGCCAAACTAAATTAAGATTTTTAAGAAATCTTTTCTGTTCTTGTTAAAACAAGAAGATTTTCTTCTGCAAAGCAGAAGCCCTTGGATCAAAGACCCAACGGTGGGAAAATTCCCCAAATCACTCAGAGGATGATTTCTTTAACAAATTTAACTAATTTGTGAGCACTATAAAAAGGACCCTAAGCCTCAATTCAAAGGCATGAACATTTTCTTGAAAAAAGTCAAGAGCTTCAAACAGAGAGAATTTTGAGAAAATTTCAAAGAAGAAGGTAAAAAAAACCTCCACGAGAGAAGAAAAAATCTCTTTTTGGACTAATGTTCTTCACATAAAAAAAACACAGTGCTTTGCACTTCTTATGAACCCTTGGTTCTGTAAAAAACAAGAAAAAACAACAAAAAGAAAATAGTGCTTTGCACTTTTATGACCCTATGGTTCTTGAGACAAAAAGAAAATTTATTTTCTTTGATTCTAATTAAATCAAAGAAAACAAATAGTGCTTTGCACTTCTGTTCTTGAATTTAAATGATTCTTAGTGCTTTGCACTTCTTTTTAATCATTGATTTTAAAAAAAATTGGATCAATGTCTTCACATAAAAAATAGTGCTTTGCACTCTTGTGAACCTCTGGTTCTGTAAATGAAAAGAAAAGAAAGAAATTTCTTTTTTAATCTAAAATAGTGCTCTGCACTTCTGTTTTGAATATAAAAGATTCTTAGTGCTTTGCACTTCCAAATTGCGCTGTTGCGCTCTTGAGAGAGCGCCACGTGTCAGCTGCAGAACAACCTGCGCTACGCGCTCTTAAGATAGAGCTTTGCTCTCTGAAATTGGCGCAACTCGCTGAGAGCGCGCCACGTGTCAGCAGCGCAACAGCGCAGCGCACTGCGCTATTGCGCTTGCGCTCCCCAGAGCATGACACGTGTCATCACCATATGAGCTTGCGCTCAGTGATTGGCGCAAAGCGCCTGACAAATGCAATGCATTTCACTTTCTAAAGGGCCAAGCCCAATTAAAAGGCTTAACAAACTTAATAAATAAAATGCTGTGCATTATTTGGAAGGGCAGAGCCCAATTGAAAGGTCCAATGGACCAAAATAAACGATCTGTATCATAATAAAAAGGGCAGATCCCCATCAAAATGGGCATAAATGGCCTGAAGTAATGCAATGCATTATTTAAGTATGGGCAAAGCCCTAGCACAGGTCTAATAAAAAAATAAATGATGGTGTTGAACATTTTCAACTGGACTTAGCCCAATTTTGGCCGTAAGTCCTTAAATTAAATTGACTGAGCAAAATGGTTCTCCTAAATCAATCTACATCCGGTTCGAGGGTACATCTCCGAACTCCTTTGACATCCATCGTTGTAATTCCTCAACGACGTCAAAGAGGTGACGGGTCCCAACGACCACACACCCATACGGACTGCGGGGTCCTTAAACTCGTGGACCGAAACGTCCTTAAACTAATGATGGACCGAAACGTCCATAAACTAACAATGGACCGAAACGTCTTTAAACTAATGATGGACCGAAACGTCCTTAAACTAATATTGGACCGAGACGTCCCTAAACTAATGATGGACCACTACGTCCTTAAACTGGCGATGGACCGAAACGTCCTTAAACTAATAATGGACCACTACGTCCCTAAACTGGCATCGGACCGAAACGTCCCTAAACTAATAATGGACTACTACGTCCTTAAACTGGTATCGGACCGAAACGTCCCTAAACTAATAATGGACCACTACGTCCCTAAACTGGAACAATAGAGCCAATTGCACTTTTGCCGGATCTAAACGATCCCGTTTAAGTTGATCTTAGCCCCAAACACGGCTAACGTATCCTTAAACACTTAAATGGACTATAAAACCCTCAATCAGCTTTGGTTCAAGGGTACATCTCTGAGCTCCTCTGACACCTATCGTTGTAATCCTTCAACGATGTTAGAGAGGTGATGAGTCCCGATGGCCATAAATTAAATGAATCACCGCGTCAGGTTGATCTTAGTCCAAAACAGGACTAACGTATCCTTGACGAATGTTTAACTTGATCTTAGTCGCAACGTGACTAATGTATCCTTAAACTAAAAACACCAAACCCAAATCTAAGTAAATACGGATTTGGACTAATCCACGTCCTACGGGCGACGGTATTACTCAGTCTCCGTATACAATCCACGGGCAACCACAAACAAAACAAACACACACGACACGAAGTGAAATTCTGGAGAAGGAGAAAGTTGTTACCGCGATGCGGTAGCGTAATTAACTGCAGGGGCTTGCGCCTGCAGGGAAGAGTGTCCCCACAATCAAAAACCCCTCACCCTGAGGGGGAATCTGACGAAGTCTGCTACATCGGCCGCGTCCGTCTAAACCTCCGATACACGGTGCCATAAATCAACTTGGCATCTTCGGAGAGATAGACGGATAAAACCAAATAGCATCTGCCCCGAAACTCAGTCACGGACGCGAAGTCCAGGCCGCCGTTCGGAGGGGAACAAGCCCTCGAAGATAACTTTCACCTGGGCAGTGTTCGCGTCGACCTCAGCATGCAGTCGAGCAGACTCGCTTGAAGTTTCTTTGCATTCCCTCCGCTTTAAAGCCACTTCTTGTTCAAGATGGCGGAAGTAAGAAGCGCTCTGCTCGATCCATGCCGCTCGTTGTGTGCTCATAGTCAGAATCTCAGGTGCGGGACGCTTAAGCTCGAACTCATGTAAGCAAGCCTCGACCTCCCGGCAGCGATTAACCTAAGACTCAACGATGCCTTCACCATGAAAGTTCATGAGCGTCGCCAGCATAGGGTTAACCTCTGTGGCAAAATCCATGGTAGATGTGGGAGTCTCTGCGTCGAACTCCTCAATATACTCGCTCAGCATGCGTAGGCTGGTCACAGCACCTTTGGATGATGGACGCCTGGAAAAGGGCCCGGCCGGCATTATAATACATGACTCGAATGGGGAGGTAGTCGATGTGATTGCTACAAAATAGATCATAATCAGAGGTCGGCTCAGGAAATAAAAAAACACGCAAAAAGTAGAGTCTACTATACCGGCTGTAGTAAGGGGCAAAGCTGGGAGTACTGGTGGCGCAACGACAGCCTCATTCCCTCATTCGATTCGTAAGGCTACAAACAATATAAAGAAGATTTAGCAATAATGCGACTGCCCGTCAAACAAGAGGACGTCGTTTAGAGAAAATACTTACCGACACTAGCAGGTGGACTAATCTTTGACAAGAAGGAGAAGTATGGGTGCAACACCTGGTACAGGTGATCAAGAAGAACTCCTGCAAAAACGCGATGACTCGACGTCAGTACACGAATTATACGCCCGAAGGATAAGGCTAATGGGTTACAAATCCATACCTTCCAGCATTAGAGACGGTGCGAGAGAAGGCAGAGGGGTGGTCACCGTCAGGGCGGTAACTGACGGCGCTGTCTCGAGCAGCTCGATTTCAGCAGTAGCCACACCTGCATTAGAAGCAAGATAAACTTTATTAGGAAAGATTGAAGGATAAAGAAAGAAGGGCGGTGACCCAAGATTTACCTGAAGAGTCGCCGGCCGGAGCCCTAACGAGGGCGTCACTTAATGCAAAGGTGGCGTCTCCCTCCTCCATTGGGATGGTCTCACCCCCTGTTGCCTCATCGCCAGACTCTACAGGAGCCGTCGTCACGCTGGCGACGCCTTGAGATGATAAGGAACCATAAGTAGGGAGAGCGATGATCGGAGCGGTGCCCGACTCTTGAGAAAGAGCGGCCATCTCGTGCTCAGCGATCATGCCCGTTTCGTCCGTTACTACCTCAGGCTCAGTGGTCGCAGCCGTTTCGTTCACTGCTGCCTCAGGCTCGGCCATAGTAGCCGTCTCACCCGCTACCACCTCGGGCTCAGTGATCGCAGCCGTCTCGTCCATCGCTACCTTAGGATCGTCCACTGCTGCCTCAGGCTCCATAGCAGCCGTCTCACCCGCCGCCACTTCGGGCTCGGCATTGGTAGCCATCTCGGGCCCAGCAGTCGTGACTGTCTCGTCAGCCACTATCTCGGGCCTGGAAACTACAGCTACATTGCCTACCGTCACCTCGGGTTCAGCAGCTACCTCTTCCACCGTCCCCTCAGGCTCGACGGTCGCCGTCACTCCTCCAGTAAGACTCGGCCCTGCAGGACAAGATATATAAGAACTGATAGTTTAAAACTTTGACAACAAAGCCTCAAAAACACATTACTTGAGGCGGATTTACCGTTGGCTTCCCGAGCTGCACGTGCCGCCCGTCTATAAGCAGCAGACAAGGCGATCAGGAGCTCCTCTGAAGGAGTAGCAGCGGGAGTAATGGCGCTTGAGCCTGCTCCCACTGCCAAGGCAGTGCTACGCTCTCTTGCTGCGCGCCTCAGGCGTTTCCTTTCCTCCCGGGCCGTCACGACAGACCTTTTGGACGCCTGCTTCAGCAAGGCGTCGTCGTCAGCGTTCAGAGTTGCCTCCAGAGCCGTCAAGGCTTCCATCATCGGCTTTTTAAGTAGGGCCTCTTGCGGCAATCCCGAAGAGGTCGAGACTTCGGTAGTTGGCCCGGGGAGAATTCCCGCATCGACTTACGAGGTAGGTTTTGTGGTCCCTACGATAAGACAAAGAAAGGGTCAGATTATTCATAAGAAATGGAAGGAGAAACATAGCGAACCGAAATGTACCAAGGCCTAAGGACGCTCTAAGTCGTTCCTCCTCCTCGAAAGTCTTAAGAGAAACGGCGAGGGCTTCTTCGGTAGAAATGCCTGTTAAAAAAGGAAAAGCGTTAGTCAAAAACAACGGTAGAAGTACGATGCAATGACGAAAAATACAACTAGTGATTACCTGATTGCGCGAGTTTAGCCAACCACTCGTCGCGCCTTGCCAATCGCTCAGAAGCTGCGATGGCGGCCTCCAGATCAGTGTTATCTGGCGGCATAAAAAGGCCCTCGTTGGTCCCGTACTCACTTAAGCCCTCGCTATAAGGAGCATGAGGTCCCTGACCAAATGCAACGTCAGCATAGAGGATCGACTTCTTCTTCCTCTTCTGCGCACGAACCCCGGTCGCACCCAAAATCAGCTTACGCTTCGTGGGCACCTTAGGACGGCGGGTCCCGATGTCCGAGCCCACGCCGGATTCGGGTGAAACCACGTTCACCGTCTCTACTGAAGCACGGGGCGCTGATGGCATGTCTACAGGATCGAGGGGCAATCCACGCGTGGGGCTTAGCACACGTGGAGGCTCAACTCAAGCATCTCCTCTTAGTGGAGGAGGGATAGGGATCCTTCGGTTTAAGGGAGCGTTGCGATCGCTGGCGGGGGGCGCACCCTTATGATCAAGCAGCAGCCGCTTCTCTTCCCTGATAGCAGTGCCCATCGCGTGCTGATACCAGGCCCCGTATACGTTGAGGGCCCTTGGAATGCAAGTCGGCTCGCTAATGAAGAAGTGGGAGCCCGTATTTAACCGCATAAAGTGATGCAGTGCACTCCGTATTCCCTCTCTGGTGGCCGCGGGCTCTTCCAAAAACGCCTCCAGTGGGACCCCCTAGTTATAACTTAACTGCTTGGCAAAACGATGGGGGTTGTACCTCATAAAAAGCGTCGCCTCATTCTGCCTAAACACGAGGAAGCCCGGCCTAATGGAGTATAGATGTAGAATCTCCCGGGCTTTCAACGCGGAGGCCCCGTCCTTGAAATTATCGTGCAACGCCAACACTGCCTTGGAAGATTCTGGACCGATTGTCAGGACCTTGTCCGTGAAAGAAATACCCGCTCCGACGGTGCGCGGACGAAGAAGCAACCCCCTAGCCTCCCGCGGAGGCGGATTCACGATAGAAGCGCCGATCAGCCGCATAACTCTCGGGAATCTGTACTTCTCGTAAAACGAGGGTCTTTTATGAATACCAAATACCCCGAGCACGTGCATTTCCATCCACGAAGTAAAATAGTGCATCGGGAAATTAGCGGCTTGCACCCCCGGTTCAGTTGCGTCCGCCGCCACTCTAAGACCATGGTACAGGTGGGCCAACCCGGCAATTCCGATGGCCAATTGTATGTCAGGCACCATTCGATGTGCTAGGTAGAAGACGAATGACCTCATATAGCAAGGGTGCATGGGGAGCGCGAACCAGCACAACCATAGCCCCAGAAACCCGAGAAAGAAATTCTCCTCGTCGATGCCCGGAGCAGCGATTTCCGACAAAGTGATGATTGCGGCATCGGGGAGATAAAAGCCTTTTTGATCGGCTTCCAGTGCTGGTCGACGATTTAAGCCAAAGCCGAAGGAGTCGTCAAGTTTGGCAAATTTTTCACCCCGTTGCGATAGAATCTCCGGTCTCAGGAAGCAGGCAATAAAGTCTGCGAAACTAACTCCCCGGCCTCCCGATTCCAAGAAAAGACTTTCATACATATTCAACACCTTTATCAGACTCGGAAACCGGTGCTGAATAGCGTTCTCCGGCGTTAAGTCCATCACCAACTGCTTGGTGGCAAAAACGTATTCGTCCGGAGGAAGTAGTTCCTCATAGTGCTCCCCCCTCACCGGCAGACCGGAAATTTCAGCAAATTCTTCTAGAGGGATGGAAACTTCCCTGTCCATTAGAAGAAAGGTATGGGTGGGGATGTTCCATTGCTCCACGAACGCCTTAATCCACCATGTCGGAGGAGCAGAATACTCGAACAGCGAGGCGTAAACTGCAGGGTATAGACCGATCTTCAGCAGATGCGCCTTCTTCACTGACAAAATGTACCTGGCCCACTGCAGATACCCTGCCGAGTGTCGAGGGGTCAGCCTGATGTTGTAGGGTTTTCCCCAAGGGAGAGACTTACCCTGGCATATGTGTCGTCCCAAAATATCCAAGGATGCCGGCAGCTGCATGGGTATGGCAGCAATCGAAGGTTGAAGAAGACCCTCCGAATTCCAATTTACGACTTCCACGGCATAGTTCACCGGGGGTATATCTGCGTACGAGATCGATGAGATCAGATCCGATGGCGTCGCACAAGAGAAGCTTCGGCGACCTTTAATTATTTGGTCGAACTACCTACCCTACAGGTGAAGGCTTTTGTATTCCGGGTCATAATCCTTAATGAGAGCAAGAACCTCCTGGTCTACCGGTGCTTTAGGGAATTCTCCCTCTGAGCGGAAAAACGGGAACGAGAGTGTTGCGCCACGGCAGCGCCCCGGCCTCGTACTCGAGGCCAAAATGCGGAATCAAAATTTTTCCTTGCTCGGAAACTGGCGCTACCGCGGACAATGAAAACCCGGATCGTAACCATTAACCTAATGCTAGCAATCAAGAGATGGGGTGAGAAGTATACCAAGTGATCCGAGTCCTCCGGTCTTCTCTTCATCGTCCGATCTCCCGCGGAAAGTCTTGTCTCCATATCGTCGCCTCCTCGCCAGAAAGGGCACCACATCGCCTGCGTCTTTTACGGGCTCCCGCCTCAATACCGAGGCAACTCGAGCATGAAGCCGGCAACTCGACATGCTCAAGATATGCTGTAGAATGTGTAGTAGATCATGCTAGTCTCATTTGGGGTTTGTAGTTGCCATGATGGAGGAATGGGGTTAGGAAAAATGGTGCTTTCATTTTTCCGAAACAAGAAGAAGAAGGAGATGAAGAATTCCTCCCATAACAAAGATGAACTCTCTCATTCTTTTTCTTTCTCTCTTTCTTTTTCTTCTTCTCTCTTTTCTAAATGAAGAACTTATCATATCAAATGAGAATGGTGGAGGAGATAATATGAAGCAAGAAGGGAGGTGAGTGTAGGATAAAGCAAGGGTGACCATAAACAAAACATATACCATGCTTCATTTAAAACCAACCATACCCATTTCAAATCTCATTAAAGCAAGCATGGAAGAAAGATATCATAATAAATCATTATGCAAATAAAACCTCCACAAAGTGTTATTTGCAAACTTGCAAATAACCCCCTCCATCTGAAAAGTCCGGCCGGGAAAGAACAAAGGAAAACCGGCCGGAACGGAATGCAAACTGGCAACTCCAGAAAACTGGTCCCGTAATAAATTACAGGAAAACCCCGATACTGTGCATACACACCCGCATCTGTATTCCGTCCGGATACAAATGCAATGAGACAAAATCTACACTGTACTAAACTAGGACCGGCTTAAGCCAAAGCCGGCTAGTAAAATCCGTTCGATCCTGATCCGTGCAATACCGAACGTATCAGATCAAACCCTGCCATATAACTATACGGCCACTAGTACAAAACTGTCCGATCCTGATCCGTGCAATACCGCACGTATTTGATCGGACCCTGCCATATCTCCATACGGCCTCTATAGCGTTTCGCCCGAAAGCTGAGTAACTGAAAGTGTGGTGGACTCTAAAGACTCGTCAATACAATGGCTGTAGATTTAACCACTAGCACGTCAGAGGTATAAGCCAATACGTAACGGGCCACCAGCTATTGACCAAAAGGGACGTCGATGAGCGAACTCATCCTGACACCCTACTGAGCCTGTCAGTGACAATATCCGTACAGTCCGGTCCGTTCGTCTATGAGTATCGCATGGCGGGCCTAGGGGGTTGGTAAAAGTCAGACCCCCAAAGGCGGTACAAGTCGTGTCGGAGTGTAGCCCAGAACGCCCTGAGATACTACTGGAATACCTACCAGTAAATCTCCTGCCTCGGCTGAGGGCTTTGCATAATGGCTCTCCTAGACACAGCGCGACCTACCCCCAATACCGGGAGAGACGAACCCCTGCAGATCCGCTCACTGCCTCCATGTGGCTCGGGACTGTACCCAACTAAAACCTGTTTGCACGACTCCTTTGAGCCGTGGTAGGGTAGTAATCAAAGCACAGTGGGAACTCACACGAGACAAATGACGATCTCAGGTCGATGAACTAACCTGTACACATGTCACCTGGGAACTGCTATCTGACATCTGGTATAAGACCAACTAGCAGGTTCCCGGCGAGTCCTGTCCGGTGTACTCATAACCCAATGAGCACCTGTATACATCTTAGGTGAACCAACTGACACCAGTGGCTTGTGAGACCGGCCACCGCCTCTCGTCGGGGTCTTGACTGTATACACTAGTCTACTAATGGAGTATCGATGCCCTGTCTCGAAACTCCTACGACTAGGGACCTTTTAAGGATGTGCTTATAGACTACCAGCTCCCACGTATATGATCGCCATCATACTGCCGGCAGTCAAGCAAGAATCCTAGGGGCTCTATCAACGTGTAATAGCGACATGTCAGGTCACCTAAAGCAGTACACGATGATAAAGATAAACCAGATAGCATACTATCATCTCGAGTAAGACTGTCCTACCGGGATAGGTCCTCCCTCAATCATTGCAATCACGCGCCTGTGATCCAATAATTGACTCTGAGGGCACTATCTCCAACAATCTCCCACTTGCACTCAAGGCTAATTATTGCGATGTCGCATACTCACAGCCCGTGTGATACCGAACACCCAACTCCTCTACTAGTCAGTCTCACAAAGCTCATTTGCGAAACTATTGCGTTCGAGGAATAGCCTCAGTGAGTGGATCCGCTGTGATGTTTCTTTCTATGTCTCTCTATATCTCATGTTCGCGGAGAAAGCCATCTCCCGAAATGAGCAATACCTGTCTTAGAATGTCTGGATATCTGATGGGACCTAGCTCATAAATGAACTCCAAATCCAAACTCCTTAGACTGTATCAACAACTGAACTTAATCAGTATCCCGCGCCATGCCTCCCTCAGTATTGCCTTGGACCACCTGTCCAAAATACTGCCCCTCGTCAGAGGGAGAACTATAACTCTGACAACCTCCTTGTCGTCCATGCACCTTGGAAGCCCGAAGTGATAACCGTCTCCTAAAGGAGGCAGCCGTTATCATATCCCTAGAACATTCACTTATGTTCTAAAACTGCTTCCGACTTTTTTTCAGGATTGGATTAATATCAACTTATTGCACTTACTGCAAGAACAACATCTGGTGTGGTACTTGACATCTCATGATTGACTCAATTGCCTAAGCAAGTGATCTGTCAATCATGCGTATCCCTCTCCCCTTTAGTCTATAAGACACCTTTAGAGAGGGTGACTTCATTACCTGCAGGTACACTACCATGCCAGGAGTCGTCCATTCTAAATACTCTTAGAATGCTGTCAAAGTACCCTGATTGGGAAACCACCCAAATCTAGATCTAAAACCATAGATCTAGTAACCAATATGTCTGATATAATGTCCAAGTCCCATGTGGAGAAAACACTGTGTGACGACCAAAGTATAACCGATCGTAGTATAGGAATATCACTTCCTACTACCTTCTCAACAGAGCCATCCCCTATTCTGATGACGTCAAACCCATGACTGTCACATCAGAAACAGATGATCTAACTCCGCTATATCTGCTTTAGTCTATAAATAGACATAAGCAAGAAGTCCACCAATGCTTCCGCTGCTCCCACTGACTACGACAACCCTCTGCCAGAGTCATATAGACGTGCACTTCTAAAGCTAGTTTAGAACGACGCTATACTCATCCTCCTGCTGGGTCTCGCAGCCTGGAACAACAACAATGGCAAGTGTGGGTAAACAAGAACTTCCCTGTCACCGTCCTTGAGGCTACCGGAGTACCTCTCGGGTGCCTGAAGTTACCCACCTTATCTGCGGAGTGGCCAATGGAATGTCAAATCAGATCGAATCTTTAGGTTCCTTATCAAATCTTCAGTAATCGTTTGCGGTTCTGGAATCGCTTCTAGTTCTACCATACTCCCACTGCTGTTTTTGAAAAAATCCATTTTTAATAAAACTGTGGCGAGTCTAGAACAATATTTCTATTGATCTGCCAGATGGTAGAAAGTCAACCTTCGTCATAGCCTGGGTCAACCCACAAATAGCCATTACAGAAACGTGCCTTGAGTTATTCGGAGTCTGGTTTTAAGCATAAGCCGGACAACTCCCCGTACCTTAACATCGTTAAGATATGAACTGTTCTATATCCAATATAGAACCAGAGGCACTGATTTAATTGAACCAGATTCAAATCATGCAGCTGTCTCCAGTGCATGTCAACTAAATGGAAGGAGGCCGATCAGCGTTACTCAACTTAGGAATGCTTCCAATTATGAGTAACCTGAAAGAGAAGCAAGTTCTCTTAATCATTACTATCAACTGAATACCATACACAAGTATCTACATCTTCGATCACTTTGAAGAATCCCGATACTTGCTATACCTGGTTCTCGACTCTATTCTTATACCAATAACTCCTCAAAAATCAGACCCTGTGTTTCCACGAAGCACATGTCTAAGAACTAGAGAAGTTAAAAGTAAACAGAATATAGTATGAGGACCAACCCCTCTGTCCTAATGGACACTGGACAACATACAATACTCTGTATAAGTCCGCTGAGTCTAACAACTCTTTCACTGTGTGTCGTAGGTTGAAAACTGTACTTATGGTTAAGAAGAATTACACCGCTGTTTAATGCTCCTTACCTAACCATCCACTGATATAGGTAAATGTCATCGACATAATATCAAAAGGTATATCTCACTCTATGAAAATAGACGTACAGATATATCAATTTGAAATTGGTGCACAACAGCGGATATTCATAACCAAATATTTGCCGATCGGCAAACAACCCAGGTGACTTCCTCAAATATCACCGATTACAACGAATCCCGATATAATGAGGATGATCACCCAATTCCCAATAACTTACTCCCACTCATCATCTGTAAAACCATACAGATGTGAGAATCCAACCTGGTAAATACATACCCTGGAGTAAGTGTCTAATCGGGAAATCAGTTTTCTTTTAACATCACACAGTGAAACTGAAACATTGAAATGTTTCGTCGGGGTATGATGGTATTCCTAGTAATGCCTCTTCCATTATCCAGATTCACAACTGTAACCGTATAATTCTTTGCCATCTTTCTAAATCCCTTTCTGTGTCTTTAGTCATTACCTTCTGTACACCCCTTTAGGCCAAATGGTTTTCTTCCTTCCCTACCGTTCGGCACCAGCCTATGGTTTGGAAGAAGACTATCCAATAAGCATAATGGGTGTACTGTCCTAGTCCTAGGAGCACTCGCAACGCGAGAGAAGGTGAAGATAAAAGACACCCGAATGTACTTTATTCCTATTTCTCCTGAACCAGAATCCATCCCCGAACTGGAACACGTTCCTTTCGAGTTCGTATATAACCATACGATGGAGTATCCAATAAACTGTGGATCTTCGTAGTGACACGGAGTGTTCTGGAGAAATACAAAGGTGATTTAGGATTGGCGAAGAAATACTTGGTTTGGTCGTGAATATCAGTCGCAATTTACTTTGCCCTCCTACTAATCCCTTGCTTTGTCTTAACTTAATACCTTCTGCACACCATCGTTATGCTAATTGGTCTTCTTCATTCCCCACCGTTCGGCACCAGCCTAAGGTTTGGAAGAAGACTATCCAATCTGCGTAATAGGTGTACTACTCCTAAGCCAAGGAGTACTCGCAACCTGAGAGAAGGTGAATAGAAAAGACAACTGAATAGTCCTATCCGTTTTCTCCAGAACCAGAAACCATCCTCGAAGTCCTTCGAGTTCGTATATAACCATACGATGGTTTTGTCCAATGGAAGTGGACGTTCGTAGTAATACGGGGTGTCCTGGAGAAAAGGATAAAAGTAGGAGTGGCAATGAGGTCTGCAACTCTGACAATCCAAAAGCCTGTGTTAAGAAGGTTCGGTCAACTTGGTCACTGAGTCATAGTCCAGGGTCGGGTCAATGGTCGCTGCCAAAGAGAGAGAGAAAAGAAACACTCAGCGTGCACTCTAACCTAGATCAGAATGGTTACTAATTTATCTAATCAGGAAACTTCCCACCGTACCTCAAATTCTCCTCCAAAACCTGAAAGAAGAATTAGTCGGGATCACCCGAGGAGTAAACTAACTCATCAGTGGAAATCGGGATCCAACTATCATCGCATGATAACTTGACGGAATCCACTCAAGTCACCACACTCCAGAAGGTATGCGCATGCCTGGCAAGTTTCAGTTCTTTTGAAACTCCCGATGTGATTTTTACCCCTAGGACCCAAGTGACCTTGACTGAGCCAACATATCAAAGGATCTTAGTCAAGTTCAACCTGTCATTATCTTGGTTGCATTAGACCCACCCGCACGAGTCCTTGACTGAGCCAAAATGACCGTACGACTGTCCTAACCAATCACATATCCATGCAACAGAAAAGCACTACATAGCTACCGAACATTACGCCTCGGCTGAGCACGACATACGCAGCACGAATACTAAGTAATACTAATCTGAAATGACGGAGGGCTACGACTGGTTTTTGGCGAAAAACCTTTAACGTAATGAACTTGATATCGTTGAAGGAACTGCATAACTTTTTAGAAAATATAGTGATGAAAACCTTTACTAAAGAGGTCACTCCCGGTGAAGGGATCTCGGCTCTTTCCCCGTAGAATGAGGTGCAGGATATTCCAACCGAATACCACGATGCAAAGCAAAAGTAATCGGCTATAGTGAAGTTAATGCTCTGACGCAAACTTCTGTCCAAGGGGTCACTCCCGGTGAAGGGATCTCGGCCCTTGCCTCGTCGACTGAGGAGCAGGATATTCCAAATAAATACCACGATGCAAAACAAAAACGAACGTCCTTGCAATA
Source organism: Agapanthus africanus (assembly GCA_030015575.1). Classification (NCBI taxonomy): domain Eukaryota; kingdom Viridiplantae; phylum Streptophyta; class Magnoliopsida; order Asparagales; family Amaryllidaceae; genus Agapanthus; species Agapanthus africanus. The sequence continues at coordinate 139,827,685 of JASDDO010000026.1, forward strand.
ACAGCTTTTTTTTGAAAAGTGTTCCAACAACATCAGATTAGGTTTGTTTATCTTGCATTGATCCGAATCAATGCAGTCCCATCAATTGATCACACCACAAAGAACGAAAATATACTGACGTACGTATATGCCATCCGCATTCGCCACTGGGTCCCGTCATCACCCGTTAGGTTAGCTAACTAACGGCAGAGCGGGGACTGGACTAGCGCGGATGTAAAACACATACAACATCTACTAATATATATACCAATATATAGTATTTCGCTCAAGGCGTGAATAAAAAGCAACATCACAGAAATGTACAGCATCACAGAACAATACAGATATCTGGAAGCCCCGGGTTTCACAGAGCCGCTGCTGAAACCCGACGTTCCCCTGGTCGTGTGGATAGCCTGTGCAATGGAAATCCTAGACCCCTACGGGCGCGGCAAGTCACCCGCCAAAACCTGAAGCGAGGCAGCCCCCTTCAGTACCGTGAATGGACCACCCAGCACTTCACGAAATCCGGTAACTTGGGCACCCCTCCTAAGTCAACCTGTACCCCCTACGAGTGCGGCGAATAGCCCGCCAATCCTGGACTGAAGCCCCCTCCGTCTCAATGCCCTGAGATGCGGGCCCGTCATCCTCCAGAACCCGGCTATCCGTGCACCCCACCGCGGGGCAACCCTAGTACAGAAAGTAAAATATACATACACCGGGTACATCGACCGCAACCAGGTCGTGCCCCAAAAGAATAATACAAACAGGCAGTGACGGCAGTCCACATGTCGGACGCTCGCCCCGCAATAACAAATGTACATAATACAACACTGTACTAACATTGCAACCAGGCTATCCCCCACGACCGATCCGCAACATCACAGCATAAACATAGAACATCAACGTGAAAATCACGTTCGCAAATCCGTCTAACCGGGCTATAGCAGTTAGACCGGATTTACCGATCGAGTGACATTCACGGTCGCAGATATAATGTAAATACTGTGAAATAATGTGTTTAAAATATCCGATCGATCAAATAATTAACAAGTGGGCCCCCAACCAATACTGTAGCACTCACAGAAAACCTGGGCCCAATTTTAATATTCCAAAAGCCCTAATTAAAGCCCATAAGCCCACTGCAAAAAAATAAAGACACGATCCCACTCTTCTGCGGCGGAAGCGCGGCCAAAAGGGGTTTATGGCCGCGCTTCCGCGGTCGTACGGAGGAATCATGTTACCAACTTTTTCCAGTGTTCTTACGACTCTCTGCACATCATTTTGAGACCACCTGAAAAATTTTTGGACTTCAAAAAATTTCGACAGAAACTGATGTGCTAGAAAATTACGGTTTTTGGAAATTCGGTCGATCGGAAATGCAAAACACATTAGAACAACCTAGGTAAGGTTAATGGCGTGGCTCTGATACCATGTTGCGCCACGGCAGTGCCCCGGCCTCGTACTCGAGGCCAAAATGCGGAATCAAAATTTTTCCTTGCTCGGAAACTGGCGCTACCGCGGACAATGAAAACCCGGATCGTAACCATTAACCTAATGCTAGCAATCAAGAGATGGGGTGAGAAGTATACCGAGTGATCCGAGTCCTCCGGTCTTCTCTTCATCGTCCGATCTCCCGCGGAAAGTCTTGTCTCCATATCGTCGCCTCCTCGCCGGAAAGGGCACCACATCGCCTGCGTCTTTTACGGGCTCCCGCCTCAATACCGAGGCAACTCGAGCATGAAGCCGGCAACTCGACATGCTCAAGATATGCTGTAGAATGTGTAGTAGATCATGCTAGTCTCACTTGGGGTTTGTAGTTGCCATGATGGAGGAATGGGGTTAGGAAAAATGGTGCTTTCATTTTTCCGAAACAAGAAGAAGAAGGAGATGAAGAATTCCTCCCATAACAAAGATGAACTCTCTCATTCTTTTTCTTTCTCTCTTTCTTTTTCTTCTTCTCTCTTTTCTAAATGAAGAACTTATCATATCAAATGAGAATGGTGGAGGAGATAATATGAAGCAAGAAGGGAGGTGAGTGTAGGATAAAGCAAGGGTGACCATAAACAAAACATATACCATGCTTCATTTAAAACCAACCATACCCATTTCAAATCTTATTAAAGCAAGCATGGAAGAAAGATATCATAATAAATCATTATGCAAATAAAACCTCCACAAAGTGTTATTTGCAAACTTGCAAATAACCCCCTCCATCTGAAAAGTCCGGCCGGGAAAGAACAAAGGAAAACCGGCCGGAACGGAATGCAAACTGGCAACTCCAGAAAACTGGTCCCGTAATAAATTACAGGAAAACCCCGATACTGTGCATACACACCCGCATCTGTATTCCGTCCGGATACAAATGCAATGAGACAAAATCTACACTGTACTAAACTAGGACCGGCTTAAGCCAAAGCCGGCTAGTAAAATCCGTTCGATCCTGATCCGTGCAATACCGCACGTATCAGATCAAACCCTGCCATATAACTATACGGCCACTAGTACAAAACTGTCCGATCCTGATCCGTGCAATACCGCACGTATTTGATCGGACCCTGCCATATCTCCATACGGCCTCTACAGCGTTTCGCCCGAAAGCTGAGTAACTGAAAGTGTGGTGGACTCTAAAAACTCGTCAATACAATGGCTGTAGATTTAACCACTAGCACGTCAGAGGTATAAGCCAATACGTAACGGGCCACCAGCTATTGACCAAAAGGGACGTCGATGAGCGAACTCATCCTGACACCCTACTGAGCCTGTCAGTGACAATATCCGTACAGTCCGGTCCGTTCGTCTATGAGTATCGCATGGCGGGCCTAGGGGGTTGGTAAAAGTCAGACCCCCAAAGGCGGTACAAGTCGTGTCGGAGTGTAGCCCAGAACGCCCTGAGATACTACTGGAATACCTACCAGTAAATCTCCTGCCTCGGCCGAGAGCTTTGCGTAATGGCTCTCCTAGACACAGCGCGACCTCACCTCCAATACCGGGAGAGACGAACCCCTGCAGATCCGCTCACTGCCTCCATGTGGTTCGGGACTGTACCCAACTAAAACATGTTTGCACGACTCCTTTGAGCCGTGGTAGGGTAGTAATCAAAGCACAGTGGGAACTCACACGAGACAAATGACGATCTCAGGTCGATGAACTAACCTGTACACATGTCACCTGGGAACTGCTATCTGACATCTGGTATAAGACCAACTAGCAGGTTCCCGGCGAGTCCTGTCCGGTGTACTCATAACCCAATGAGCACCTGTATACATCTTAGGTGAACCAACTGACACCAGTGGCTTGTGAGACCGGCCACCGCCCCTCGTCGGGGTCTCGACTGTGTACACTAGACTACTAATGGAGTATCGATGCCCTGTCTCGAAACTCCTATGACTAGGGACCTTTTAAGGATGTGCTTATAGACTACCAGCTCCCACGTATATGATCGCCATCATACTGCCGGCAGTCAAGCAAGAATCCTAGGGGCTCTATCAACGTGTAATAGCGACATGTCAGGTCACCTAAAGCAGTACACGATGATAAAGATAAACCAGATAGCATACTATCATCTCGAGTAAGACTGTCCTACCGGGATAGGTCCTCCCTCAATTATTGCAATCACGCGCCTGTGATCCAATAATTGACTCTGAGGGCACTATCTCCAACAGAGAGGTCAGAAGACATGTCGCCTGTAAGAAAAAATGAAATTCAATTATCAGTATTATAATTTAATTTTAAAATCCCGACGCTCGGTACTTTAAAAATTTGTACCACACTGCAATGCAGTGGAAAGAAGACCAAAGGGGGACCCACATGATCCAGATGACAATGCATCAATTAATAAGACAGCCTCATCATTGGATGAGACTATCAATTAATGAGGAAATCCTCAAAGAATATTCTCATTAAACGAGAAATCCCTCGAGACAAGGAGAAAATCTCTCTTTCAGAGCAAAGCTCTATAACAGAGTGGCACTTGTCAAACTCTGGTCATGAGGGAATAAAATTCCTTAAAGAGCTTAGCTCTGTAATGATGATGGAAAATCCATCAAAGATTAATGAAAATTAATTCCAAAGATTTAAAATTCTAGGATTTTAAAGATCCATAAAAGAAAAAACTGTTAAGAGTTCTTCATCAGAAGATCAAAAGATCTATACTGTTAAAAGAGCAGAGCTCTAATCCATGGGCTAAGAAACCCTAAGCAAAGATCTATTTAGATCTATGGGTTCATGAGAGTAAGGCTCTGTTTATGAAACCCTAAAGGGTTTTTTTTCTTTAGATCAAAAGATCTCTGAGAGCAAGGCTCTGATTAATGGGTTAGAATTAATTTAATTTAATTTTTTTACCTAAATCTAGTAAAGTTCTAACTCTTGAGAGTTCTTGGAAAGAAGAGCAAGGCTCTGAAATAAAGTTCTTGAAGAGAAGATGATAATCATCTGAGGACCAAGGGTCCTATTTATAGACGCTGAAGCACCTCCTCAACTTCTGAGTTGATCCAAAGGCTCAAATGTTGCCACCGCTGCACTCACGTGTGCGCCACGTGAGCGCAACGGTAGGGGGGCATTTATTTCCCCCAATCAGAGCAAAGCTCTGTTTTGAATTTCAAAATTCATTAATTGAAGCAACGCTTCAGATCTCTTGCACTGCGCGCTGCGCGCCACGTGTTAAAAGCAGACATGCCAGCGCCAGGAGCGCTGCGTCCTAGGTAGCGCACCGCTAATCAGAGCAAAGCTCTGTTTCAAAATTCAAATTTTAAAAATTGAAGCAACGCTTCAAATCCCTTGTGCTTTGCGCTGCCCACCACGTGTCGAACGCGGCGCGCTAGCGTAGTTGCGCTGCGCTCTGCGCTGCGCGCCACGTGTTAAACGCAGGTGCGCTCGCGCCAATTGCGCCAGCGCTGGAATTTATAGAATTCCCCACCGTTAGATCAAAAGATCTAATAATAATAATAAATTATTAATTAATCAGAATTAAAATTCTGTTCTGGAAAGATCTTTCCAATCTTGTTGAAAACAAGAAGATTGCCTTCTGTAAAACAGAAGCCCTAGGATCAAAGATCCAACGGTGGGGAAATATCCCCAAATCAATCAGAGAAAGATCTCTCTAGCTAATTTAATAAATCAACTGGCCATATATAAAGGCCCCAAGACTTCAAGTCTCATATAGAAAAAACCTTCTGCAAACTTTGAGAGAAAAACTTAAAGAGAAAGAAAGGCAAGCCTTTGAAGAAGGAAGATCATTTCTTCATCTTTAAAGGTAAAGAACTATGTTCTTGAATAAATAGAGATGAAATCATCTCATTAAAGAAGAAGAACCCCCTACTAAAAAAGATCAAAGATCTAAGAACAAGATCAAGGTCTTCAATAAAAAAAAAGAAAAAGATCAAAAAAATCTAATTATAAAAGATTAAAAGAAGTAATTTACTTCATTCACAAATCTTTTGATCTATAAAGGCAGAGCCTTTTGATAAGAACAAGAACTTTGATTCTTGGATCTTGAGGCAAGGCCTCTTTTGAAGAACAAAAAAACTTGTTCTTTGATCTTAATTTGATCAAAATGCGCGCTGCGCTATTGTACAGTGCTTTGCACTCTTGAATTGCGCCTTTGCGCTTATTGGACTGGCGCACAGCTCCAGAACACGTCACGTGTCAACCACAGAATAGTTTGCGCTTCTAAAAATAGCGCATTGCGCTCTTGGACTGGCGCACAACGTCAGAGCGCGCCATGTGTCACTCACTGGCGCACCCATAAATTGGCGCAGCGCACTTATAAAGCGCAGTGCGCTAACAAACTTACGCTTAGCGCTGAGCATGACACGTGTCACCTTCGCATGCGCTAGCGCAATACGCTCTTTGATTGGCGCAAAGCGCCTGACAAGCCATGTGGCGCACTATCAGACCACTATTTTGCTCCTGATAAATGCTATGCATTTAATTACATCCAATGTCAGAGCCCAATGCTTTGTATTATTAAAAGGTCAGAGCCCAAATAAAGGCCTAATAGGCAGAACATAAATGAAAATGTTAAACATTTTTAACTGGACTTAGCCCAATTCTGGCCATAAGTCCTCAATTTAAATTGAACTGAGCCCAGCTGCTCTTCCAATCAATTTACACCCGGTTCGAGGGTACATCTCTTTACTCCTCTGATATCTGTCGTTGTAATCCTTCAACGTCGTCAGAGAGGTAACGGGTCCCGACAACCACACATTACTACGGACTGTGAGGTCCTTAAACTCACGGACTATGATGTCCTTAACCTCGACCGTGATGTCTTAAAACTAACACCGGACTGTGAGGTCCTTAAACTCACGGACTATGATGTCCTTAACCTTGACCGTGACGTCTTAAAACTAACATCGGATTGTGAGGTTCTTAAACTCACGGACTATGATGTCCTTAACCTCGACCGTGATGTCTTAAAACTAATACCGGACTGTGAGGTCCCTAAACTCACGGACTATGATGTCCTTAACCTTGACCGCAATGTCTTAAAACTAACATTGGACCATAATGTCCTTAAACAAATTATCGACCGCAATGTCATTAAACTAAACAATAGAGCCCAATTGCTCTCTTGTCGGATCTAAACGATCCCGTTAAGTTGATCTTGGTCTAGAATTAGACTAACGTGTCCTTAACAAACGTTTAAGTTGATCTTAGCCTCAAATAAGGCTAACATATCCTTAAGCACAACCCCCCCAAAACCCAAATCTAAGAAAGATACGAATTTAGACTAGTCCACGCCCTACGGGCGACAACATACCTTAGTCTCCGTATACAATCCACGGGCAACCAAACACAAAACAAACACCCACGACACGAAATGACCATATGGAGAAGGAGAAAGTTGTTACCGCGATGCGGTAGCGTAATTAACTGCAGGGAAGAGCGTCCCCACAATAAAAAAAACCCTCAAGCGAGGGGGAATCTGACGAAGTCTGCTACCTCAGCCGCATCCGTTTAAACCTTCGATACATGGTGCCATAAATCAACTTGGTATCTTCGGAGAGGTGGACGGATAGCACCAATTAGCATCTGCCCCGAATTTCAGGCAAGACGTCTGTCTTGCCGTCTTTCGGAAGGGAACAACATATTTTAATGAATATTTTATTTAAATATGATATGTATATATTTTCCCTAATTATATTAATTATAAATGAAGAAACATATGGTAATAACCTTTTTACAAATAAACCCACATATGTTTTTTATTTACAATTCCATCTTTTAGTACTTAATAATAGTAGGGAAAATGTCCATAAAATGTGCAAATATTTGACTAATCAAATACCCCCAAACTTATCTTTGATCGATCCGACTAAACTATTTATTTTAAAAAGAAAAAGAACATCCTAGCACACTTTCGTAAGAAACACGATTGCACTTAGCTCATGCAACAAACCGTTAAATCTCTAGGTGTCCCTAGTAAGAGGAGTGTTGTCTCCTGAAGGTTTTCAGCGGATTACACCCACAAAATCCCAAAATAAAAGAAAGAAGACAAATATTACATGCAAAGATAAGGAACATATAAAAGAAAAAACTTGAAAATAAGAGTTTCAAACCACACTAACTTTTTAGTTGTCATGGGCCCTATTTTAATGGTCTTGAAAAGATTTCAGAAATCACATCATCCCTTATTAAAACATCGCATTTTGTCTTCCTCCCTACTTTTCTCCCAAACATCGATCATATACTCCTACGTGTGTGTAAAAGACATCCCTACACTTGGAGAATTCAATTCAAGCTATTATACCCTTTGTCCATATTCCTTAGTTCTTTTTAGTCAGTGATGTTTTAGATGGATTTGCTAACATATTTTTCATGCGACCGTTAATACTTCTTGAGATACTAACCAACCAATTACCAAATATGCTCACTTATTAAGGCGTAATAAGCAATATTCTAGTCTTGCAACACCTAAGGCTTAGCAGTAACTCCCAAACCAGTTGGTCTAAGATACTAGGTGATAAGGCACCGTCGCTATATTTTTTATGCTTTCTTAAGTAATTACAAAACCAGTGTTCATTTTTCTTCACCATTTATCTTTAATGTGTCATTTATATTTTGTTAATTTATATTTTTTTCATTCATACTAAGGCTTTCAGGAAAGAATATTTCAAGGTATCCTCTACTATCCCAAGTTTCAAAATGTGTGCAAGTGCGTATAGTAGGGTATCAACGTTCAGATGTTTGGACTCAAGAATAGAGACTATTTTTCAGACTTATTTCTATCCACGGATTAGTGATTCCTTCATCTTACTAACCCTTGGGACAACAACTCATGACAACATATTACTAGTTTCGTTTTAAAACATCTAATTTTCTTTCATTTCTTAAATCTCTTCCTTTCATTCATAAGTATTTTCACTTTCTAACTTTAATTTTCAAAATTTATGCAATGCAATATTTACATATTATGCATAGATATATACAAACTATCCATACGAACCATCCCCCAAACTTGTTTGCAGCAGTGTCCTTACTGATATTGTTCTGTAAGCTCAAAACCTGAAGACTAGAAGGAACAGTTCAATAAGATGGTATAAAAAAGGGGTCAGGGATGAATGACAGTGAAATGCTCCCCCAAACTTGTTTTTGGCTCACAATCGTGCAAAAATTCCTTTCTTTCAAGAGCCATTTAAAAAATATTTTTCTTCTTCTCCCCCCAAACTTGACCAAAACATTGTTTTCATTACTAAGTATTGAAATTCAACATAAGAGGGGATAAATATTATCGGTCTACATATAGCTTTACAAAGACCAAAAATTAAAACCAACCATTCAAATATTTTATCAAGGTAAGATCATTGTTGGTAGAAGAATGCGAAGCGGATAGAGGTGAAGAATACTCGAGACTGTATAAATATGAAGGTTGTATCATATCTCGAGTAGAAACAGAAATAAGAGTAACAAGAAAAGATGAAGTGGCGGAGTAGATAAGAGATGTAATCGAAATGTTTTACGTCTCGGTTGGTGGATACGAAAAAGTGACGATGAATGAAAACGAGAATGTGAAAAATAAGGAATGGGTGGAATAGTCGTAGTTTCGTATGTGATTAGAAGAAGGGGTGGTTCAATTTCTTCGGCCTCAAACAGAGGCACACGAATTTCCGGTGGAGGTTGATTCATCACAATATCCAAGTCATCAAGGAACGCGAGTTCTTCGGCGAAAATATTTTCGAAACTTTCATCGATGGTCCCAATGATGAACTCATCGAAAAGAAGAGAATTAATATCCATGTTAGTGGAATAGGCAGATTCACTAGGACAGTTGAAAATTTCAAGGTCAATGTGTTGCGCACCAGGATTCAAAACACTCGATTCGTCAGAAATTATAGAGGTAGGAGACTCAAAAAGATCATCTCCCTCATTTTCAAAAAAGTCTAATTCGAGTGGTCTTTCAAGAATCATAAAACTCGAAATATCGGTGTGTGGTTTATCAAAGCTTGGTGGAATTGAAAGAAGATGAGAAGAAGAACCAAAGGAAATCTGTAATGAAATGGATAAATGAACTTGGGTGTCGAGCATTGTTGATCCAGATATAGGAGATGAAGGCTAAATATCGTTTTGTAAATCTGATAGGTCGGTGGTAACAATAGGATCGGTTAAATGCATAGGAAGATATTCACATTCAATGGAAAGGACATGATGAGTCGGTGACTCCAACTCATCCAATATAGTGAGTTCATCTTCAAAGATATTCTCATCACTGATCTCACTAGCACCTTCAGTCAAATCAAACGAATAGTTCTTTAAAAATTCATCAATTATATCATTCTCAATCGATGGATCACTTGGTTCACTTGATAGAATTGGAAGGTTTGAAATGTCAAGTGTATTCGAATAAGGATTAGTTTGATTTGAACTAGTGTAAGGCTCTCTTTCACACTCACGATTGGAAAAGTCAAACATGTTACTCTCGGACACCTCATCAATTAGATTATTAAGCGGTTGATCATCAAATATATTCAGTTGGGGTTCAGGATGGAAGGTGTCGAGATCAAAATATTTGGTTTTGGTTTGACTTTGAAGGATCCCTTGTTCTTTCTTATTACTCAATTCCAACTCTACTTCAGGACTAGATATGGTTTGTGAAGAAATTTCTATGAAAGATTCTCGTTAAGCCGTGGAACTTCCTAATTGATGTTCAGAAGTACTGTCGAAATAAGGTGCAAGAGTTAAGTATGGTTGGAATGTATTTAACTATTGGTTACGGGCGAGTTCAGTTTGTTCCGCAATCCACATGGGTTTACGAATTGCCACATTCGTCTCAAAAGAAGTATTAATATGAAAGGGTGTGAAAGTTTGGTACTGTTGATAAGAGTTAGAAGGGTGTATCCAATTTTCATAAATAGGATTAGGATCAATATTTGGATATGAAGAATATTGAGATCGGTTGGTTAGTTGATGACTGTCTTTTGCAATTTTCTCCGCAATGGTCATGGGTTTAGAAGTTGCCAAATTCGCCTCAAAACGAGTATCAACATTTTCATATGGAAATGATTGTAATTGTTGTTTTATGGTTTTGGAGAAGTGAAAGGTATGAAACTTTGGCTACGAGCTTTCGCAATATGCTCAGCAATGGACATAGGTTTAGAAGTTTTCTCACTAGCCTTAAAAAAATTATCAACACAATAAGGTGTTGAATTTTGATGCGGTTGATAAGAATTTGGGTGAGATGTCCAACTGTTATTTCGAGCGCGTTCTATCCTATCCCTTAAAGAAATGGTGGGGTCGGTACTTGTACCAAAGCAATAACGATAATAAGAAATATCTGGTTGTTTATAGCGAAGCTCACCAAGAGTTGGTCGATTTGAGTTACCCATTATAAGAAAATGAAAAAGGGTGAAGCGGTATCGATTTCGGAGTCGACATCAAATAAGCGGACTAGACGGGCACTAGAATCCTGTGTCCAGCCGATCATGCACTAAGCGGGTTAGTGCACGTGGCAGAGTGGGATATGTATGAGAACGATTTTAAAAAGGATTTGCTTTGAAAAGAGTGACAGACACAAAGCTTGACTTAACCAATTACAAAATGCACAATCAGTCCCTAGAGCTAGGGTCACTTAGGTCAAATCACTAGACCGCTCCTAGACTTTCAAAGGACAAGACGTAGGATCAATCCTCTATAACCTCCTTATCAATCTTGCAGCCAGGTGAGTGCCAGGTAAGTGGGAGGTATCCGCTATACGAATCATCGAAATAGCAGGCCTAATTAAGTAACCACTTTCCTTAGTCACACTTGCCTTAGACACCACAAGAGAAATGCGGATAAGCAATAAATTACCCATGATCCTCCTTTGTCCTAATTGAGCGCGAATGTCCTTAGAGACTTTATCTAGATATTTTTTTATTAATGTAGGGTGATAGTATGCTCGTTTGTGATTCGCGGAGCCCAGGAAGGGTGATGAAATCCCCACCTAATATGAATTTGGGTTTATTGCCTCTAAATGTCCGTTTTAAATATGCAAAACAAACCAAAATCTAAAACACGCAAAAAGATTTTTAGCGGCGCTGTTTGCAAAGAATCATGCAAGTAAAAACAGTTTATTGGAGTTTTAGAGGAGAGAGAAAGACAATAGGAAAATATCAGAAAATTTTGGGGGCTCAACTCCCCAAGGTGGCCATGCTTTCGCCCGTCAAAAGCTAAGTTGGGCCGCTGTTCCGCCACCAGTTGATGAGATCTCCCCTTCAAAATTTGGTGCTGTATTCCGATGCTCCTCTACTCCTATTTGATAATCTCTGAATCGCTGTTGGTTCGCTCCAAGTGCTCCAGATTTCTGGTAAAACTCGCACAAAAATCGTTAAAAATATAAAATACGGTTTTTTATTTCTATTTCTATTTCTATTTTTTTATGTTCTCTAGTTTTATATTAGAAATCAACCTGAATAACAAGAAAAATAATTACGACCGTTTCCCCGGTAACGGCGCCATTTGATTGATCGTAAAAACTGTGTCTATGTATGTTTTAAATAACCAAAATCAATAATGGTGTTGCAATAGCTAGCCACCAGTGAGTACGGGTCGTCCACAGAGAAACGGTGAACTTCTTTTCTTACTTTAGACGAATTGATAGAAGAAAAGTAAGATGTTTATCGTTTTAAACTAGGATGGTTAGAAAATTTTATAGTAGAAAGGCTTGTATGGTTTATAGGACTTAGTAGTTAGTGGATGAAGTAAAAAAAAATAATTCTTTTTATCTTTTAATTATTTAATACTAGAAAGATAGCGATGAATGTGGATTAGGATTTTTGGAGGGAATTAGGGTTTCCCATTACTGCCCCTTGTCCTTCCATTGATCTCTATTTATCTCAAGCCCTTAACAAAACGATTATTAACGAGTCTCAAATCGTGGTCGTGACTATCATAAATTGATAACGCGCCCGATAAGAGGGTTAACATTCATTTTGGTAAAATTTATAAAAATTAAAATTTTTAAAAAGAATTTAAGTTATAGTTTTCATTCATTATTCTACCATATCCTACAAACCCTAGCAAGCAAGAATTTACTCGCTCATGGATATTAGCGATTTAAAAGAGAGGTGGAAGATGAATGAAACTATAATTAAAAATTAATAGTACAGAAAGTAATTGCGAAATGTAAGTGCAGAAAGTAATACGGAAAGTAAAATACGGAAAGTAAATGCGAAAAGAATTAAAACAAAAGACTATCTTTATTGATCAACTAGTGCATTACAACTTACTCGCTGAAAAACTAAATTACAAAACCTAGTTGCTCGCTAGCGCTCTCTCTCTCTCTCTCGATCGATGGATAGATGAATAGATGAATTTTTTGAATCTTTTTGGTAGACAGCTCTCGATCCTTTATATAGTGTATAGAATTAGAAACCCTAGATGTCATTTTGAAGTAGGTGAAATTACGATCAAGACCCTGAAAATTCACATCCAACGGCCACCATCAAACCGTGGAACCGCCACCTATCCCCTTGTCGACCGCGGATCCACCGCCTTCTGTTGGGATTGTGACTTGGTATTTTTCATGGCTTCTTCTCTCGATATTTGGAGATCCTCTTGATACAAAGATTCTGAAAATATATCTCTTAGTCTCTGCCGTTGCGTGATTCTTCGATTTGCTCCTAATATTCGGCAGATTTGGCTTGGTGAACCGATTTGCTGTGGATCTCCTACTTACAATTCAGACCTGAGCTAATCTAGTATAATACCTGCACAATATCTCAAATCATATTGTTAGTAGCATTTGTTATTTTTGAGATATTATTCCAACCAATTATATTATATGATATCTTAAGAATATTGATTAGGAATATTTAATATAATATGCATATTTTAATGAATATTTTATTTAAATATGATATGCATATATTTTCCCTAATTATATTAATTATAAATGAAGAAACATATGATAATAATATTTTTACAAATAAACCCACATATGTTCTTTATTTACAATTAACATCTTTTAGTACTTAATAATAGTCCATACAAATGTGCAATATATTTGACTAATCAATCAATAATAGACGAAACCACCTCAAGTTCAGTAATAAACTTATTTATCCAAACCACTTCTTTTGCAGTATCATTGGCAGTAATGTATTCAGCCTCCATTGTCGAGTCTGTGTCAGTGTCCTATTTGGAGCTCTTCCAACAGACCGTCCCTCCGTTGAGGGTAAACACAAAACCCGAGACAGACTTGTTGTCATCCTTGTCACTCTGGAAGCTCGAGTCAGTAAAAGATTCCTCCTGGAGTTCCCCATTACCATACACCAAGAACAGTTCCTTAGTCCTTCTTAGGTACTTAAGAATGTTCTTCACTGCTGTCCGGTGGTTCTCTCCTGGGTTCGACTGATACCGGCTCACCACGCTAAGTGCTTAAGGTACATCGAGTCTGGTATATAGTATTGCATACATTATAGATCCTATCGCCGAAGCGTAGGGTATAATGCTCATGCGAACCCTCTCCTCATCAGTCTTGGGAGATATCTCTTTGGAGAGGGTGATTCCGTGCAATGCGGGTATATTACTGTGCTTGGAATTTTCCATACTAAATCTTTTTAGTATGGCCTCTATGTACCTAGACTGTGAATGTCCTAACAATCTCTTGGATTTATTTCTGTAGATCTTAATCCCCAGAATGTACGAGGCATCACCCAGGTCTTTCATGGGGAACCTTTGTGACAAGAACAACTTGACGAATTGTAGCATACGAATGTCATTTCCTATTAAGAGAATGCCGTCCACGTACAAGACTAGGAATATAACGGTTCGTCCTACAATATTCTTATATATACTAGGCTCATCCTCATTTTTGATGAAATCAAATTCCTTAATTGTTTCATCAAAATAGATGTTCCAGCTCCGTGATTCCTGCTTTAATTCATAAATAGATTTAAGCAACTTGCACCTTCCCGATGCTCCCACTCTCCATGAATCCCTCCGGCTGATCCATATAAACGTACTCTTCCAAACTTCCGTTTAGAAAAGCCGTTTTTACATTCATCTGCCAGATTTCATGGTCATGGAAGACAGTAATGACAAGTAGGATCCGAATGGATTTGAGCTTAGCCACTGGAGAAAAGGTTTCGTCATAGTCCACACCTGGTCTTTGATGAAAACCTTGTGCAACAAGTCTAGCCGTATGGTTTCCACCTATCCATTTGTACCAATTTTCTTTTTGAAGATCCATTTCCATCCAATGGGTTTTACCCTAGGAGGATCAATATCCAAGGTCCAAACTTTATTGATGTACATAAACTCCATTTCGGATCGTATATGTAATACCCTAGGTGGAGTTGGGGCTGAATACCACCTACCCCGTGAGAAGTGAGGTGTTATCCGGTATCGAGGTGGAGATTAACCGATACGGATGCACACGGGGACCCACCAAAACAATGGGGAGTATCGAATTCCATTCCGAAAGAGGGCACGATCTGAACTATAAATGGAATGATACCACTCTTATAACACAAAGGCGCCTTTTGGATGAATCGGAACTCCGGAGTTTGAAGAACTCCTTAGTTAAGCGTGCTTGAGCCAGAGAAATTCTGGGATGGGTGACCTACTGGGAAGTAGCCCCGGGTTCATTCAAAGGGACAAAACCGTGCGGTTTCGGCCAGAGCGGACAATACCATCTGTGTTTGGGGGTAGGTCGTGACAAATATGGTATCAGAGCCAGTCCCTCAAAAGTAGGTCTGTGGTTCGAGGACGAACCATTGTTCTAAGTGGGGGAATGTAATACCCCAGGTGGAGTTGGGGCTGAATACCACCTATCCCATAAGAAGTGAGGTGTTATTCGGTATCGAGGTGGGGATTAACCGATACGGATGCACACAGGGACCTACCAGAACAATGGGAAGTATCGAATTCCATTCCGAAAGAGGCACGATCTGAACTATAAATGGAATGATACCACTCTTATAACACAGAGGCACCTTTTGGATGAATCGGAACTCCGGAGTTTGAAGAACTCCGTAGTCAAGCGTGCTTGAGCCAGAGAAATTCAAGGATGGGTGACCAGATTAGGGTTTCTGGAGGGAAAAGGGTTCCCACTCTTAACCCTCTATCTCGACATGGAACTCCGTTCATATCTAGTCTTTACCAAAACAATCATTAATCTAATCTCTAATCGCGGTCGAGACTAACAATAAATTGGTAGCATGCCTGATTAGGATGTTAATAATTCTTTTGATAAAATTTATAAACTTTATAGGACGTAAAAAGAGTTTAGGTATTTTCATCATCCATTAACCTACCATAATCCTACGAACCCTAACAAGCGGAGAATTACTCGCGCATGTTGGGAGAAAAAGAGATCGAGAAAGAATTCATAATGAAACTACAAAGAAATAGAATAAGAAAAAGAGCTACCTTTATTAATCAACAAAACTCATTACACTTTGTTTCCTTAGAAAATGATTACAAATAGTAGTTTGCTTCTCGATCTCTTCTAAGGAGGTAGATGAACCGTTGATGATCAGCCTGGATGCGTGAGTCGGGCTTCGTGATCTCGTCGGCTTGATAATTTTTCCAAGAGGCTCTCGGTCTTTATTTATAGTCCCAAAGCCATAAATCTAGCTTCCAAAATTGGAAACAAACAGTAAAGATTCACCCAAAAAATTCTCAGCTCCTAACTCGTCTTTTCCGTGGTGGATCCGCGGCCAAAAAAAGGGTTTGGCCGCGGATCCGCGGCCAAAAAGTGAGATCTCATGTTGATTTTTCTGGTCTTGCATCTTCATGACATGTGGTGATCAATGGAATCTTTGTAAACTGGAAATCCTTTCTTTGTTTCTGCCAGATTTGATTTCTTTAGTTTGCTTTCTTAATTAGGCAGGTTTGCTTTAACAACTTTGATTCCCTTGATTTTAGCCCTACAAATTCTGCACAATAACTCAACAAATAATATTTAGTAGAGTTTGTTATATTGAGATATTAACTTAACCATTAAGACTTTGGTCAAAGGTATTTAATAAAGTAAGCATAAAATGGGCCAAATGTTACATGGATATTATATGCTTACATTTTCCTACCAAATGTTAATTATAATATATAAACACATGAAAATAGTATTTTTACAGATAAACCCTCATATGTATCATATATTATAATAAACACATTTTCTAATATAGAAATAGTAAGAAAAATGTCATATTAAATGTGCAGTTTAATCAACTGAACAAATACCCCAAACTTATTTTTGATCGTCCCGAGCAAACTAGTTTATTCAAGAGAAGGAGAAAAAGAAAGGAGAAAACAAAACACACTTTCGTAGGCAAATACGATTGCACTGAGCACGTGCAACAAGCCGTTAAACCTCTAGGTGTCCCTAGTAGGAGGAGTGTTGTCTCCTGAGGGTTTTCAGCAGATTACACCCATAAAATCCTATAACAAAAGAGAGATGGTGAATTTTACATATAAAGATAAGAAGCATAAAAGAAATACTTTGAAAATTAGAGTTTCCAACTACACTAGCTTTTCAGTTGTCATGAGCCCTATCTTAATAGTCATGAAAAAATGTTAGAAGTCACATCATCTCTCCATAAAACATCGTCTTTATTTTTCGTTCTTACCTTTCATCCAAACATCGATCATATATCCCTACGTGTGTGAATAGAACATCCCTATACTCGAAGAATTCAATTCAAGCTATCATACTCTTGTCCATCTGCCGCAGTACTTTTTAATTTGATGAATATTTAGATTTGCTCACACATTTTCATACGACCGTTAATACTTCTTAAGATACTAACCGACCGATTACTTATGTGCTTACAGATTAGGTGATAGTATTTTCCTCGTCTTGCCCCACCTAAGGTTTAGCAGTGACTCTCAGACCAGTTGGTCTAAGGCACTAGGTGATGAAGCACTCTCGCTATATTTTTTTTATTGCTGCCTTGGCGATAACAAAACCAGTGTTCATTTTTCTTTTCACCATTTTTATATTTTCTTCATTTATTATTTCTTTCATACTTTGGCTTTTAGACAAGAACATTTCAAGGTATCCTCTACTATCCCGAGTTTCAAGACGTGTGTAAGTACAAGTAGGGTATCAACATTCAAATGTTTGGCTTCCAGAATAGAAACTATTTTTCAGACTTATTTTTATCCTCAGATTAGTGACTTTTTTCATCTTACTAACCCTTAGGACAACAGCTCATAACTACTTATTACTAGTTCGTTTAAGAAAACTTCTAACTTTCTTGGTTTTCTTAAACTATTCCTATCTTTTTGGATGTAATTTTTCACTTTCTACTCTTTTGTTATAAAAGAATTTTTTTTTAAAATTTTTTTTGAAAATGTTATGCTTATGCAAAGTATGATGCAAATTGATGTGTAAATAAGCACAAACCTCCCCCAAACCTGTTTACAGCAATGTCCTCACTGATGTCATCCGTTAAGCTCAAAACCCTGTAGACTTGGGAGGAAATTATTAATGGGGGTAAGAATATATGAAAGTGAAAATCCTCCCCCAAACTTATTTTTGGCTCACAATTTTGTAAAAATCATTTTCTTTCAAGAGCCAAAATATCTCTCCCCCCAAACTTGAGTAAAACTATGTTAATCTTTTAAAATCACATGAAGGGGTCAAGGTTATTGGTCAATGCCAAGCTTTGCAAAAACCGAAGGTCAATACCAACCATTCAAAAATTTTATCGATGAAGCAGCAAGCTTGGTGGAAGAACATGTCGCCTTTCGACGTGAAGAAGTGGGGAGGTGATAAGAGGTGTAATGGAAAAGGATTGCGTCTCAATTTGGAGAGACGATACAGTGATGGTAATGATGGATTACTCGCATTATCATGATTGTCCAGAAGAAGGGGTGGAGGTTCAATTTCATTATCTTGGAGTTGATTCATCTCAACACCCGTATCTTTTAAAAATACGAGTTCATCAGCGAAAATTTCCTCAAAGCTTTCATCGATACCCCGAAGAATAATGTCATCAAGAAAAGCAGGGTGATTGTTAGAATCTATAAAAAGTTCCTCATCAGCGTTAGATGTTGACCCGGACAACTCGATGGAAGAGTACATGGTTGGGTCAAACAACAACATATGAAAAGAGTCAGTATCATGAGGTTGATCAAATTCGTTGCTGTCGACATCCATTAATTCGACAGAACAGACATGAGCATAGGGTTCGGAGGGTTCACTTCCCAGTTTATAAATGTTAAGCTCAATTGACTTCTTTCCAAAGGATAGGGTCATAGAGCCATTTCTACAATTGATTACTGCGTTGGAAGTGGCAAAAAAGGGTCGAACGAGTATCACCGGAATTTGATTGCGTGGGTTTGCCACAGGTTGTGTATCAATAACGATAAAGTCCACAGGAAATATAAATTTTCCGACTTTGATTAACACATCTTTTAGCTCACCCCTAGGTTGGGTGATAGATCGATCGGCCATCTGAAGAGTGCAATGCGCAGGTTTTAACTCTCCGATCCCTAATTGCTCATAAACAGAATACGGAAGCAAGTTAACACTAGCACCTAAATCGAGTAGAGCACGATTGATATTTTTACCCCCAATAGAAATAGAAATTGTAGGACTTCTGGGGTCCTTTCGTTTCTTGGGTAGTTGTTGTGTAAAAGCAGTGCTCACATTACTCGCAAGGAAAACTTTTTTAGGAACTTGAACTTTTCTCTTCCTAGTGCACAATTCCTTTAGGATTTTCGCATATGACGGAACTTGTTGAATAGTATCTAGGAGAGGAATGTTTATATTAACTTGCTTAAAAATTTCCACAATTTTCTCCATTTGTGGACTTGGTCTGTTGCCCCTTAACCTGTTTGGATAAGGTGCTTTATCAATAAGGGTTTTGTCCAACATTAGAGAGGATTGTGGGGATGGAGTGGATCCCAGAATTGGAGTAGGGATCATTTTAGGTAGATTAGAGGAAATGGGCGAAATGTTCGAGCCTTGGGGAAAATGGAGAATAGGCTCGGATGAAGGTGGGAGACTAGACGAATTAGGAGAAGAAAAAGAAGCTGGGGTATCATTGGTGTCACTAACAACAAACTGCTCACCCACTCGGTTATTCAGCACTTTTCCCGATCTCAACATAGTAACGGCATTCACATTAAGATTTTGTGAATAGCCAGGATTCTGTAGGGGTTGAGATGGGAGTTTCCCTTTCTCTCTCGCACTCATTGCGGCGTTCAACTGTGCAAGTTGGTTTTCTATTGATTTAATACTTTCGCCGTAGGAGGCGGAATCTTGCTTTATGGAATCAATAGAAGGCTTCATCTCAGCCGACATTTGAATGGTATGTTTCATAAACATATCCAAAGTTTGTGCGAGTGAAGAGTTGTCAGTACCGGCCACTTGTGGTGTAGATGTGTTGGCCGGATTTTGAAAATTCTGTGACTGAAAGGGGAGCTGATTTTGTGGTTGTGGTTGCTGTGGAGGAGGTCTTTGATAATTGCTTTCGAACTAATTTTGATTTTGGGGTTGGTTTTGGTTCCAAGCAAAGTTAGGATGATTCCTCCATCCTTGATTGTACGTGGAAGAATAAGGATCGTTTCTAGGTCGCTGCTGAAAAGCAGCATTAGTTTGAAACGATGCATTCATAGGACATTCTTCCGTTAAATGTGAAGGATCAGAACAGCAACCACAGACGGTCTTGGGAAGTGTGACCTGATTTAGGGAGAATGGTGAGAACTTGTTCTCAATAGCGTCGAGTTTCTTCTGTATCACTGCCATTTCGGCTTTTACTGCGACGGAAATATCGAGCTGGTGAATACCTCCCCTAGATAAAGGTGGTCTTACGCTTTCCCACTGCAAAGTGTTTTCTGCGAGATCTTCCAGATATTTCCATGCTTCACCGTCATGTTTAGACATGAAATTGCATTGACACATTGTTTCAAGTATCTGCTTTGTCGCTGGATTAATGCCCTCATATATAATTCGACATAAATCCCATCTTTGTATTCCATGATGAGGACATTGGACAAGCAGATCCTTGAAACATTCAAAGCACTTCCAAAATGGTTCATTGGGAAGTTGGGTGAACTGGTTGATCTCGCTCCTAATATGGGCAGTCTTATGGTTTGGGTAAAACTTCTTAAGAAATGCAATTACGAATTCATCCCAGTTAGTGATAGAGTGTGCGGCAGTATTATAAAGCCATTTTTCTGCTAAGTCGTATAGTGTGAATGGGAGAAGAAGCAAGCGCATAGCATCCACAGTCAATTGTGAAGTACCCATCATTGCGCATACGTTTTCAAATTTGGTGATGAAAACGTACGCGTCTTCCGACTCAAGCTCGTGAAATTTAGGCAGCAGATTGATGTAGTAGGGTTTTATTTTGAAATTATCCCCGTTAGCTGGTGGAATGGATAGACAAGTAGGAAGGGGACCACGGATAGGATAACATCTCTCTTGGAGAGAGATGCGCGGTGGATTCTGCACGCCTACGGGCGGTGGCAGCATGGTGTTATAGTCTGATGGAGTGCCGTCCATCTCGGTCGTGGTGTGTGGTGGGGGAAACGAAGATGAAGAAGTACCGACTTCGGCGTCGATAGCAGGAACGCGGACAAGACGGACACTAGAATCCCGTGTCCAGCCGAGCATGCACTAAGCGGGTTTAGTGCAAGTGGCAGCGTGTGTGTGCTTTTAAAATTGGTTTGTTTTGAAAAAAGTGGGACTCAAGACAAATCACTCTAAAATGCACAAACAACCCTAGAACTAAGGTTACCAAGGTCCAGTCTCTAGACCGCTCCTAGACTTCCAAAGGAAAAACCGCAGGATCAATCCTCTACCGCCTCTTTACTACCCTTGTAGCCAGATAAGTTCCAGGTAAATGGGAAGGTACTCCACTACGAAAGTAGTGGGCCTAATTAATAACCACTAGCCTTCGACACACTTGCCTAGACACCACAAAAGTAATGCGGATATGCGATAGATTACCCACGACCTTCCTCTGTCCTTATTGAGCGCGACAGTCCTTAGAGTCTGGTCTAGATATTTTTTAAATTAATGCAGGGTTGATGCAGATGCTCGGTTTGTGATTTGTGGGGCTTAGGAAGGGTGATGAAATCCCCACCTAATCTGGATTTGGTCTTTCCCCCTTAAAGTTCGTATTAAAATATGCAAAACAAAACCAATCACAAAACTTTTGCAAAAAGATTTTTGAGCGGCGATATTTTGCAAAGAATCCTGCAGAAAAGAGATTTTATTGGATTTCAGAGGAGAGAGAAAGAGGTTAGAATCTTACCAGAGAAGATTGAAGCCCTAGATCTCCAAAGCTGCTGCGCTTCCGCCGTGAATATGGGCTACCTGCCGCGGATCCGCCGCAAGAAGGATGGATCACTTGATGAAATTTGCTACGTGGCCTCCTGTACTCCTCTGGATCTCTAAGAATGTCTCTGTCTCTCTGTTTTCTCAAGTCTGCGACTCCAGATCCCCTCGCAAAATTCACACAATAATCGTTAAATATGCAATTTGCAGTTTTGTTTTAATTATGATATGTATCAAGTAAGAATTCAACACAAATAGTAAGCATAAAAAATTACGCACGTATCCCTGGCAACGGCGCCATTTGATTTGATACGAAAAAGTGTGTTTGTAGAATAACCCCAATCAATAACGGTGTCGCGTGTAGTTAGACCGAGATGAGTACGGGTCGTCCTCTGGGAAACGTGGAACTTTTTACTCTTACTTTAGATGTGTTGAGAAAGAGAGGAGGGATAAAGAATGTTGTAGAATGGTTGTAGGATCTAGATCTACGTTAAACATGGATGCAAAATATAGATCTAAATTAACTACGGATGTAAGTTTATATAAGAAGGGGGCTTGTAGGGTTCATTAGGATTTAGTAGTTATGGATGATTAATTAAATATTATTCTTTTTATCCTTTAATAGATTTAAAACTAGAACGACAGTGATGCATGTAGATTAGGGTTTCTGGAGGGAAAAGGGTTCCCACTCTTAACCCCCTATCTCGACATGGAACTCCGTTCATATCTAGTTTTTACCAAAACAATCATTAATCTAATCTCTAATCGTGGTCGAGACTAATAATAAATTGGTAGCGCGCCCGATTAGGATGTTAATGATTCTTTTGATAAAGTTTATAAACTTTATAGGACGTAAAAAGAGTTTAGGTATTTTCATCATCCATTAACCTACCCTAATCCTACGAATCCTAACAAACGGAGAATTAGTCGTGCATGTTGGGAGAAAAAGAGATGGAGAGAGAATTCATAATGAAATTACAAAGAAATAGAATAAGAAAAAGAGCTATCTTTATTAATCAACAAAACTCATTACACTTTGTTTCCTTAGAAAATGATTATAAATAGTAGTTTGCTTCTCGATCTCTTCTAAGGAGGTAGATGAACCGTTGATGATCAGCCTGGATGTGTGAGCTGTCTTGGACTTCGTGATCTCGTCGGCTTGATAATTTTTCCAAGAGGCTCTGGGTCTTTATTTATAGTCCCAAAACCATAAATCTAGCTTCCAAAATTGGAAACAAACAGTAAAGATTCACCCAAAAAAGTCTCAGCTCCTAACTCCTCTTTTCCGTGGCGGGTCCGCGGCCAAAAGGGGGATTTGGCCGCGGATCCGCGGCCAAAAAGTGAGATCTCATGTTGATTTTTCTGGCCTTGCATCTTCATGACATATGGTGATCAATGGAATCTTTGTAAACTGGAAATCCTTTCTTTGTTTCTGCCAGATTTGATTTCTTTAGTTTGCTTTCTTAATTAGGCAGGTTTGCTTTAACAACTTTGATTCCCTTGATTTTAGCCCTGCAAATTCTGCACAATAACTCAACAAATAATATTTAGTAGAGTTTGTTATATTGAGATATTAATTTAACCATTAAGACTTTGGTCAAAGGTATTTAATAAAGTAAGTATAAAATGGGCCAAATGTTACATGGATATTATATGCTTACATTTTCCTACCAAATGTTAATTATAATATATAAACACATGAAAATAGTATTTTTACAGATAAACTCTCATATGTATCATATATTATAACAAACACCTTTTCTAATATAGAAATAGTAGGAAAAATGTCATATTAAATGTGCAGTTTAATCAACTGAACAGTGACCTACTGGGAAGTAGCCCCGGGTTCATTCAAAGGGACAAAACCGTGCGGTTTCGGCCAGAGCGGACAATACCATCTGTGTTTGGGAGTGGGTCGTGACAGTATAGCATCCAGCTATTTATCAAAGTCCCTACTGGTAATGGCCCGCTTGAAACTAGTAGGATCATTTTCTTCCAAGATGCAATCCTCTCGATCTCCGTCTATGAGAAAACCATAGTATCTCTTGGGAGGATGAGAAATCCTACTAAATTTGCGGAGTGGTTGAGGTTTCTCTGGGACTATTGAATCTAGAGGTTCCACCAAATCTTCAGTTTCAATTTGTGGTTCCAGAATTTCTTCCAGTTTTACCGTTTCTCTGGGACTATTGAATCTAGAGGTTCCCTTTCCAAAAATATAGCGTGGCAAGGTGCAAACACCTTATGTTTCTTTGTGTGGTAGAACAGATATCCTAGTGAATTCTTAGGATATCCCACAAACTTATATAGAACTGATCGTGCCTCCAGTTTGTCCGGTTTTTACGTTTTAACATAAGCCGGACAACCCCATATTTTAATGAATTTAAGACATGGTTTCTTACCACTCCATATTTCATATGGATTGGTAGGCACGGATTTGGTCGTAATTTGATTCAAAAGATATGCTGCTGTCTGAAGCGCATGCCACAAAATGAAAGAGGCAGATCAACACTGCTCATCATGGAGCGAACCATATCCAATAGGATATGGTTCCTCCGTTCTGATACACCGTTGTGCTGCGGTGTATAATGAGGAGTAAGCTGAGGGAGAATATCGTTCTCTTTTAGGTATTCTAGGAATTCCGTGCTTAAATACCCCCTCCTCTATCAGATCGGAGGATCTTGATACTTTTGCAAGTCTGGTTTTTTACTTCCTTTCTGTATTCTTTGAATTTCTCAAAAGCTTCATATTTGTGTTTCAAAAAATATACATATCCGAACCTAGAGAGATCTTCAGTGAATGTGATGAAGTATAAGAACTCACCCCTTGCATGTATAGACATTGGACTACATACATCACTGTGGATGGATTCCAAAATCTCCGTCGCTCTTTCTCCGTATCCAGTGAATGGAGATTTGGTCATCTTTCCTTTAAGACAGAACTGAAAAATTTCATAAGATGAAAATTCGAACAGATTCAAATACCTATCTTTATGTAACTTAGATAGTCTTTTCTCATTGATATGACCAAGTCTATAATTCCACAAGTAGGCTTCATTCATATCTGAACCCTTCCTCTTGCGTGTGTTTTACATATTGAAAACTATGTTTTAATTTAGAACGTAGATACCATTACACAGTGTACCTTCTGCAACCAATATCTGATTGAGGTAAATGTTCATGATATTTCTATCTAGAACAAAATTATATCCATCTTTATCAAGTAAAAAAACTGATATGATGTTGCAAAGTATGGAAGGTACATAGTAGCAGTTGTTCAAAATCTTAGTATTACCGCTTGGCAATACTAAGTGATATTCACCGACAGCGGTAGCATCAACTTGTGCTCCGTTTCCTACTCTGAGAGACATATCATCAGGTCCAACCATCCTATTTTTTCTCAGTCCCTGCAATAAATTAAAGATATGAGATCCTGATTCGGTATCAAGTACCCAGGAGGTAAGATTGACCGAAAAACAGTTTTCAATAACAAGAACACCTGAAGGAGACGCATTAGTATGCTTCTTCTTCACCGTGTTCATCGAAGAATTCATGCAATTCTCTCTCCCTTGCTCAAGCTCGTGACATTCGTCACAAGTTAGAGCCGAACCGACGTTCCCCAGCCCCGAATAAGAATCCGGGTCGGTCAAGTCATACATTTTATTATCTTGATTAAGGCGTGACATGATTTCTACTTGGAGATAGAGAAAATAAACACTCAGCATACGCTCTTGCAAGTTTAGATTGGATATTATTTTATCTAAACAGGATGGCTACCACTGTTTCCTCGAATTTTCCTTCAAACTTTAAAAAGAGAACTAGCTGGGATCATTAACACCTTACAAGTTCGCTAACCATTCAGCTAGGTGGGTGTTGGTACTCCGAGGGAGGTTCCCCGTGCTCTCATACGGACCTAATTAGAATAAATCTCGTTTCCGCAGAGGCGTAGTCCTGTTAAAACTTTTCTAGACACCTAATAGGTTAGCTAATTGTGAAGTGAAAAATATTTCCCAAGTGTAATCCTACTCATCAGTAAAATCGGGATCCAACTATCATCGCGTGATAACCTAGATGAAATCCACTCTAGTTACCACACTCCAGAAGGTATGCAACACTAGCAAGTTTTCTGTATGTTTGAAACTCCCGATGTGGTTTTTTCCCCTAGGACTTTAGTGACCTTGACAAATAATCAACAAATCAAAAGATCCTAATCAAGTTCAACCCATCGTTATCCAAGATTGCATTAGACCCACCCGCTTGACCTTTGACGAATAATCAACAAAATCATACGTCTATCCTAACCAATCGCATTATCTATACTACAAACAATCATTACTTAGCTACCATACACTACATCTTGACGAATAATCAACAAACGCGGCACGAATACTAAGTACTAATTATCTGAAACGACAGAGGGCTATGGCTGGTTTTTGGCGAAAACCTTTAACATAATGGACTTGGTATCGTTAAAGGAACCATATAGTTTTGAAAAAGAGTGGTTTAGGCTACGCTTTTGAAAACTAGTGGTTTTGAAGAAAACCGAGTAATCTATAGTAACATAAACTTTTGCTCAAGAGATCACTCCCCGTGAAGGGATTTAGGCTCTTGCCTCCTCGAATGAGGTACTGGATATTCTTAAACGAATACCACTATGCAAAACGAAAGAATACGACTATAGTTTTTTGAAATTTGTTCCAACAACTTCTTTTAGGTTTATTTTCCTTGCATTAATCAAAATTAATGTGGTTCCATCATTTAAAACCTATCACACCAGAAAAGAACGAGAATACAATGTACGTATATACCATCCGCATTCTCCATGGGGCCCCGTCATGCATTGTTAGGTTACTTAACTAATGGTATAGCGGGGGCTGGACTACCGCGGATGAAAAACATATACAACATCTACTAATATTTATAAATATATATAACCATTCGTCCAAGGCATGATATAAGCAACGTCACAGAAAAGCGATAAGTAATATGGAAAAGCGGATAATCTTGGCGCCCCGGGTTTCATTCGAGCTGCAAATGAAACCGGACGTTCCTTGGTCGTGTGGATAGCCTATACAATGTATAACTAAGACCCATACGAGTGCAGCAAGTTACCCGCCAATTCCAGAAGTGAGGCAATCCCAATCAACAAAATGAATGGGACACCCAATACTTCACAGAATCCGGTAACTTGAGCACTCCACCGTGGGTCTTCCTATACCCTTACGAGTGCGGAAAATAGCCCGCCAATTCTAGAGTAAGACACCTCGGTCTCAACACCATGAAATGGAGTCCCGTTGCTCTCTAGAACCCGGCCACTCGATCACTCCGTCGCGGAGTAATCCTAGTACAGAAAAGAAAAAATATATAAAGTGGTGACATCGACTTCAAGCTAGTCGTGCCCCAATAAAGGAATATACAACCAGGCAGAAACGACAGTCCACATGTCGGACACTCGCCCCCCCAATAATGTATA
Source organism: Agapanthus africanus (assembly GCA_030015575.1). NCBI lineage: Eukaryota > Viridiplantae > Streptophyta > Magnoliopsida > Asparagales > Amaryllidaceae > Agapanthus > Agapanthus africanus. The sequence continues at coordinate 139,854,845 of JASDDO010000026.1, forward strand.
TACAAATGAATCAAAACTGTACAACTAGCATTGCACTATAGGTTATCCATCACGACAATCCGTTGAAATCATATTAAAGATATCACAAGCAACACCACAGATAAATAAGATGCGTGCAACCCCTTATAATCGACATATAGCGATTAGAAGACGTTAAACAACACATATACATATCACAGAAGCTAGTAAAGAAAACCACAACGTTAGAATTCTGCGCATAAATAGCGAACGAAACCAATTTTCCAAAGCTTGAAAATCCAGTGAGCTAAAGTCCTAAAAACAAGCATTTTAAGCCTAACCGGGAGTCGAAACGAACTCGAAACCCGCCCGAATCTTCACGAAGGCAAAGGGAGAAAAATTAACTATCGACTTGGGGGCCTAAGGGGTACCCACCCCCGGGGTCACCACGAGATGCCCCTTGGGTAAGCAGACCCGAGAGCATCCAGTTGGGGTGCTCTCGGGTCACCACCCCCGAAGGCCACTTGGTAGTGGTCTTGGGGGGTGGGCCCGACCTTTTGCCCTCTCGGGGTTTCCCTGGGGTGCCCATGCTTCACCCTGCGACTTTTTGGTTCAAACGGTGAGCCCGCGGGGTGTGCAAACTTGCTAAAACATCAATTTTTAAGACAGTTTTATCGGCAGTTCGTGCGCTGCGAGCTATCTAAGGATTATGTGGCTCTGATACCATGTTAGGCAGTGTCGCACACTCTACTGGGTTCATATAGAGGCGGAATTTTTAAGCGGGCAACATCGACTAATCCCCAAGATCTACCGTAAGCCTTAGATAACAAAACTTGCAAAAGTTCTAATCTATTATAAAGAGATTTATACCTATATTCTCAAGTCCTTCGGGTCTTCTCATCCTCTTCTTAAGCTCCTCATTTGTATGAATCGAACTTGGTCGTCGGCCTCTTTGTGTCGAAGATGATCCACTCGAGAGTCTATAGTTAGAGCTTCAACCTCAAAAGTGAGGTAACTAAAGTACATAGTTTGGTAATCTAGGTAGCTTAGAAGATGTAGAGTGTTGATTGGATTAATTTATTTCAATAACCCTAAGTTTCTCAACACATGAAAGTGTTAGGGTTTGAGGAAGAAGAAGAAAGCAAAGGAGGAAAGAGAACGTGAAGTCTAGAACGAATGAAGAACAGCTAAGTGTGATAACAATGAAGCTGTAAGTCGATGTACAACACCCCAGTACTTGTGGGGAGGCGGAATTTTCAAAAACGAACTTGTTTAGTGAACAAACATCGACTAACCGCTTGAATCGAAGCTAAACGATAACTAACTACAAACATAGAGTTTCTATGCTACTATATTTAGGGATTATACCTAATGAATCGTGTCCTTCGTCTTTGCGAACTCCACCTCCTCCTCGGCCTTCTCGAAGTAGTAGACGATCCACCCGAGAGCTTTCCTCCAAGCTTAGCCTCTAAACTTGAGGCAACTAACCTTCTTTAAGTGCTAATCAAAGAAGCTAGGTGATATAGAGTGAGGGTTATGGTTTAATTAGTCTAACTAATCCTTGTACTCAACACATGAGAGGGGAGGATTAGGGTTTGAAGAGGGAGAGCTTGAGGAGAGAGAAGGTGAAGATAATAATCAAGTGAGAAGAATGAGTTATCATAATATATATCAAGCATTTCTTTTTATCAAGAAAAGAAAAGAAATCATTTTACAACCATGCTTGATAAATATCTTGTGGTGATTCATCTCCATGAGTCATTAAGCAATTATGAAGCATTAATGACATGGATGAATCATCCATATGACTCACTAATCCCATTCAATGTATATGCCACCTAAACCTCCTTAGTCACCATCTTCTAGAAGCTTCTCGCGCAATTACGAGAACACCCCTCCTTTCCGCAAAAATACGGAAAAACTTTAGACTGTATAAATCCAATAACCGGATACCAGTAACTGGCTTAAACCAAAGCTGACTGGTAAAAACTTTCCGAAAGTCGTACGTGCGTAAACACACGTATGCGTCCGAACCCTTGTCGTAAAACCATACGACCTCTATATCGTTTCGCCTGGAGTAGGGAAACTCTCTGTGTAGGACTCTAGAGACTCGACTACTACGCTGGCAGTGGGTTTAACCACAGACAGCAAGAGGCACTAGCTGTACGTAACGGTCCCCAGGTAGATGTCGATAAGAAGGCCGATGAGGAAACCCATCCGAACTCCTACTGAGTCTGATGTGACAATCTCCATACAGTCCGGTCCGTTCGTCTAAGACTATCGCATATCGGGCCTAGGGGGCGGCAAGCATCAGTCCCCTAATAGCGGTATAAGTCGTGTCGGAGCGAAGCCCATTACACCCTGAGAAACTACTGGAACCTACCAGCAAATCTCGCTTGCCCTGGCCAGGGACTTTGCGTAATGTGTAAATCCCCGTTTCCAATTCAATAGAAGTTTCCTTTTCTGAATTCTAGTGATTTTTCTTTTCCCTTCCTTCATATTTTTGAATTGGTCGTTAGGCTAGATAATCGTTTTTTTCCCTAAACCTAAAAGTTAAAACCCAAGATTCAAAACTAAAGCAAATAAAACTAATTTCAATTAACCCTATTATTTTACAAAACCCTCAGCCCATTTAGGTTTTTAATAAAATCCCTAAACTAGTATACCCCGGCCCACTTTCCTTGCTCAGCCCACTTCTTTTTTTAAAATTTAATGGGGAATTCTTGATCAAGCCCGGCCCGTTCCTCCCCGGCCTGCTTCCTCTACTTCGAAACCGACCCGACCCGTTCCTTTACTTCCTCCTTCCCTCGTCCAAAAAACTTCCCGCTCATTTTCTCTCGCGACCCACGTCGCGCCGAGCTCCCCACGTTGCCCTCGCCGTCGCCCACGACCCCGACCACGACTCCCTCTCTCGCTCTCCAACTCCTCATCTCCCTCTCACTTTCCAACTCCTCAAAACCCTCCAGCCCTCGAGTTTTTCCCCCACGAACCCACTGCAACCACTGCAACCTCCCCCTCGTCGACGACGACGAACCTTCCTCCAATCTCCTTCTTCATCACCGAGCACCCTAGCCTCCTCTCTCCCCACCATTTCCAGCCTCAACCGAGCCCACACCCCCTCAACTGCATACCCTCAGCCACCTCACTCGATCTCCAACACCCTCTCGGCCACCCTCTGGTTCTCAACGCCGGCGAGCCCCACTTCACCTGAACCACCTCCGCGACCCTCTACATCCTCAGCACCACCCTTATCACTCCAAACCCGACCCCCACTGCACCCTCTCTCTCTCTCCCTCTCTCTCTCCAAAAGGAACCCACTCTCTGCACGTGCACGGTGCACATCGCCGGAGCGACCACGGCCGACCACCGTCGACCCCAGCAAGTCCCAAGTGAACCACAGAGCCCCTCTAAGCTTCCAGCGCACGCAAGACGACTCCGGAAAAGTCCGACGCAAAATCCGTGTTCGATCGAGGCTCGCGCGAAATTGTTCCGCGGCGTACAACGCGCGTTTGTGACGACGTTGCTTCCCCGTGACCCTGAGTCGTTACCAGGCAAGTGCTTACTTGCTTCATGCTAAAGTATTAATGATATGAACCTAAAATAACTAGTTTACGGAATTGCCAAATACTAATGCATAATACGATCAAAGTGTTCGATGCTATTCTTTCATAAAAATAATTGTTTATTTTGACGGAACCCGACGTTTTATGTTGGCCCTTATAGTGATAAACATAGTGTATGAATATCGCTGGAAAATACGATCGTTCGTAACAAAAATTGATACCCCCAAATATGCCGTTAAAACTAGAAAGTTTCTCGTGCCTGAAAACGGATAAAATCACCATAAATCATATGCATAATGGATTGATGTGTTCTAGGGCTTAAATCGAAGCCGACTTGACAAAATTTAACCCTATGGAAAATCCTAATGATTTCTGTTCTGTAATCATGATGATATCTGGGTCGGAACACGACTCTGGACTGCAGTCCAGAGCGTTTCTGATTATTGTTTTCTGTTCAAAGGACCTGCGTTACTGTGTTTCCTGAAATCATACTTCGCGGAACTTTACATTGGATTAGAGATAATTCTGTTAGCTAAGTAAAACAAGTGGTTTCACCCCGATCCATCGCCGTTTGTTATTTTAAAATGTAATTAAAAGGGCAGAACGTATATCTGTCCAGAACAGATTCTGAAATGACACACTGAGATTAAACTGGTTATAACTTTCAACGTACAGATGCGATTGAGGATCCGTCTGTTGAGTTGAATACTTTATCAAAAACCCTAAATTTCATTTAACTGTGACATCACTAAATTCTGAGCCCAACTGGGTGCAATTCGTGACGCAAAATGGACGTTCAGTTCTGAAACTGAATTTCCAGCCGCGCGCACTTAAAACTGAAATAGCTATATCTTGAGAACCGAAACTCCGATTGAACTGAAACAAATTTTGGTGAATTACCGACTGATTGTTCTATGTATCTTACCTACATCATTTGTACTGAATTCTTAACATGTTAATTTGTACAATTTATTTTCATGACATGCTTGCTAATTCATAACATACAGAGCTTATTGGTAGCATATAATACATATATCATACCCTTGCCATATACTCAGTGTTAGTACGTGTGGACATTGCATTATCGTACGTGACAGATGTTGGTTTAGTTGTGATAAGTACATCAATGGAAAATGAACATTCGTGACAGTGATTGATACAGTGAACAGTGATAAAAATCGTGCCATTGATATACTTGTACATAACTAGATCAAGATCATAACTAGTGAGAACCTGGGGAAAAAGGGGAAATCAAAGTGGAAAGAGTATCGTATTTAGCGGGACCGATTTTAGAGGATGATCATTCGAACAGAGATATCGATACATGTAGGATAGGATCTAGCGATCCGGCTGACAGGGTTATGTCCCGAGCATGTGGGCCGTTGTCTCGGGTATGTACGAGACTCCTGTTAAACATGATCCTCCTTCCACTATGTGATTTCAAACTCGACCTAGAGACCGATAGGGACATATAACATATTCTGCATCATATAGTGACATAGTGATTACTCGCATTGTTCTTATACCGGTATTACCTCATATACCTGTTTCACCTCATTATAATATAATTGTTATTGTGTCGCTCTGACGACCTGAGTATGCATGCTCAGATCCCGCGGAAGGACCAGCACAGGAGACGGATCTATCCTTCGAGTTTACGGAGATTTAGACTGGTGTACTTTCTATTTTTCTGCTTTCCATAAAAGTGATCGTAAGTTTGACTTTTGTTAGTACTTGTTCTTGTTATCTGTAATTTGTGAACAATGGAATATTAATGTAATAGATTAGTGATGTGATTCCTTTACCACTGCGCTTTATTTACTGATTACCATGCAATGCTAGAAGCCGAAGTGTGACTACGGCAGGATGATTCCTTGACCGTAGGAGCATGGCTGGCCTAGTCATCCCTCGTTTTCCGTATTTTGGGAAGCGGGGCGTGACATGGTTTAGTTGGTATCAGAGCCTGTGTTTAGTATCAAGGGATAACATTAACTATGCGGTATTACGTTATTCTTGTTTCACTACTCTTAATTTCCATCCTTGAATCTGATTCTATCCTTTTGAATCCTTCAGTGATATGACGTCCCCGAACGACCCCTCCTCGGACTCCAGCTCTCAGGACCGCACGGAAAGGATGCTCAGCGCACTGACTACTCTCGCGGAAGCTCAGGAGAGGAAGACCGACTTGCTCACTGAGGGACTCAGGGCGATTACCGCCACAGGAGGACCCTCCGCATTTATTACCGCCCCCGAGGGCGTTGTTCCACCAGCTTATCATGCTAGGGCTGGTACAGTAGCAGACTTCCGACGGTTACACCCAGCTGCATTCACAGGGCTAGCTGAACCCCTTGAGGCGGAGCAATGGCTGGTGAATATGGAGAATCTATTGACTGCCGTCCGGGTTCCAGAGGAAGACAGAGTGGACGTAATAAAGATACAATTAGAAGACGAGGCCCGCACATGGTGGTCGGTGGAGGAGAGCAGACTTGACAGGCCGGTCGAATGGAGCAAGTTTAAGGAGTGCTTCCTAGATCATTACTTTCCTTCCACAGCCAAGGCAGAAATGGAGGAGAGGTTTATTCTTTTGAAGCAGAATGGACGCCCAGTGGATGTTTATGCGGCAGAGTTCAACCGCTTGAGTCGTTTCGCTCCGTACATGGTCGCCTCAGAGGTCACCAGGGCCAGGCGTTTCCTTCAGGGGTTAGATTTTGAGTTGCAGCAGTTGATTGCTTCGTTGGATCTGCAGACTTTCGCACAGGTACTCAATGCGGCGAGAGTTCAGGAGCAACTGATTAACAAGTTCAGGAGACCCTCAGTCGTTCCAGCACGTACCCACCGCCATCTCGAGGAGCCATACCGGTTCACAGGCCAGGGACGACGCAAATGAAGCGCCCATTTGTACCACAGCAGCGCCCCCAGAGACAGGGCGTAACTTGCGGCTATTGCGGTAGAGGAGGACATACCCAGAAGGACTGTCGCCGTGCCAAGGGACAGTGTTTGATTTGCGGTTCTAGTCAGCACAAGATTGGCAGTTGCCCTGAGCGAGCAGAGGTACAGGCAGGTTCTGGACCGTCACAGCAGAGGCCGCAGGAGCAGAGACAACCATTTACAGGTCGCGGTCAGGGACGGGCTTTCACCTTGACCGCCGAGCAGGCAGAGGCGTCAGGAGACGTGGTTACAGGTACTCTACTCGTGCATTCCTTACCAGCTAGAGTACTTTTTGATTCGGGAGCATCGCATTGTTTCTTGTCTGAGCATTTCACTGATACACACTCAATACCAAATGAACCACTAACAAAGGGATGGGAAATTCATACGGGTAATGGCGTTATCATATCTAGTCGAGAATGTAGATTATGCCCGGTTGTAGTGTGTGGCAGGGAATTCTATGCGAATTTCCTCTTAATTGGGACAGGCAGTTACGACGCAATTCTTGGGATGGATTGGATGAGCACTTTTCATGCGGTTATCGATTGTCGTGCGAGGAATGTGATCTTCCGCATTCCCAATCACCCGGAGTTCATTTTCGAGGGCGGAAGCGAATCTTTGGAGCCAGCTAAATACAGAGCAAAGCCTAAGGAGCTGACATCTATGAAGATTGATAGGAGCCCAGCCCCAGAAATTGTTCGGGACTTTCTGGACGTTTTTCCCGAGGATTTACCAGGTCTACCACCTCCTCGAATTTTGGAGTTCTCAATCGACTTGACTCCAGGTACAGCCCCAGTATCCAGAGCCCCATACAGGATGGCACCAGTTGAATTGGCGGAATTGAAGAAGCAGGTTGAAGAACTATTGGAGAAAGGATTCATTCGGCCAAGCGCTTCACCGTGGGGTGCACCAGTTCTATTGGTAAAGAAGAAGGATGGATCGTTGCGAATGTGTATAGATTACCGGGAGCTGAACAAGGTTACCATAAAGAACAAGTACCCAATCCCGCGCATTGACGACCTATTTGATCAGCTAAGTGGAGCCAAGGTTTTCTCGAAGTTGGACCTTCGTTCTGGGTATCATCAAATCAGGGTAGCAGCCGAGGATGTGTGCAAGACAGCTTTCAGGACCCGATACGGACATTACGAGTTCCTTGTGATGCCGTTCGGTGTTACCAACGCCCCAGCAATATTCATGGACTTGATGAACAGGGTGTTCGCAAAATACTTAGACACGTTTGTCGTTGTGTTTATCGACGACATACTTGTCTACTCGAAGACTCAGGAGGAGCACGCTGAACATTTGCGCACAGTTCTACAAATTCTTCGGGAGGAGAAGCTGTATGCGAAGCTAAGCAAGTGTGAGTTCTGGCTCGACAAGGTGCAGTTTTTGGGACATATTGTTTCGGGCGAAGGCATCTCGGTGGACCCGGCAAAGATAGAATCTGTCAGAGATTGGCCGACGCCGAAGTCAGTGGCTGAGATCAGGAGTTTTCTGGGATTAGCAGGCTATTATCGGAGATTCGTCCAAGATTTCTCAAGAATCGCGGAACCATTGACGAGGCTGACACGGAAGGACGTGCCGTTTACATGGACAGAGGAGTGCACTCAGGCTTTCGACACACTAAAGCAGAAGTTAACTACGGCGCCTATTCTTACTGTACCAGATGATTCAGGTGGTTTGGTGATACACAGTGATGCCTCAGGGAAGGGTTTAGGCTGTGTTTTGATGCAGCACGGACGTGTGGTTGCTTATGCCTCTCGACAACTGAGAAACCACGAGAAGAACTACCCCACACATGACTTGGAGTTAGCTGCGGTAGTCTTTGCATTGAAGATTTGGAGGCACTATCTATTGGGTGAGAAAGTGGAGGTGTACACAGATCATAAAAGTTTGAAGTATGTTTTCACCCAGAAGGAATTGAATATGAGGCAGCGCCGATGGCTGGAGCTGATGGCAGATTACGACTTGAACCTTCAGTATCACCCGGGGAAGGTAAATGTTGTACCAGATGCGCTCAGTCGCAAGCCAGCGGTCATGATGTTGACCGATCAGAGGAGTATTATTGAGGATTTTCAGAGACTTGCACTTGAAGCCGTTACGCCGAACGCACTCAGTCAACTTTGGCAACTGCAGGTGCAATCTTCTCTGGTGGATCGCATCAAGACTGCACAAGCGGACAACCCCCGATTGCAAAAGTTCAGAGAGGAAGTGAAAGCTGGATTGAGAACGGAATTGACTATACATGAAGATGGCTCACTGAGATTCGGTAGCAGACTCTGCGTACCTAAAGGAGGTGTTCGAGAAGAAGTATTGGCTGAAGCACACAGTTCAGCTTATTCTGTGCATCCGGGAAGTACGAAAATGTATCAGGACCTAAAGCAGCACTTTTGGTGGAACGGAATGAAACGGGAAATTGCGAGGTTCGTATCCAGGTGCTTGGTATGTCAGCAGGTGAAGGCGGAGCATCAGAGGACAGCAGGACTGTTACATCCCCTGCCGATACCGGAATGGAAGTGGGAGCACATTACTATGGATTTCGTGACGGCTTTACCACGGAGCCCTAGGGGCAATAACGCCATTTGGGTTATCGTCGATCGCCTCACGAAAGCTGCACACTTTCTACCTTTCCGAGTAGGGCAGTCGACAGAATCATTGGCAGAAAGATATATGCAGGAGATTGTACGACTTCACGGTGTTCCAGTCAGCATTGTGTCAGACCGGGACACGAGATTCTTGTCGCACTTTTGGAAGAGCTTACAGGAGAGCTTGGGTACTCGCCTAAATTTCAGCACAGCTTATCACCCACAGACGGATGGACAATCCGAGCGTACGATTCAGACGCTCGAGGACATGCTGAGAGCCTGTATGTTGGATTTTCAAGGTTCCTGGGAGGACCATCTGCATCTAGTCGAGTTCTCTTATAACAATAGTTATCAGGCTAGTATTCAGATGGCTCCTTTTGAAGCATTATACGGGCGGAAATGTCGATCACCAGTATGTTGGGATGATGTGGGAGAAAGAAGACTGCTAGGCCCCGAACTCATCGTTCAGACAGTCGACAAAGTTCAAATGATCAGACAGCGCATCAAGACGGCTCAGGATCGACAGAAGAGTTGGGCAGATACCAGCAGAAGGGCACTTGAGTTCGAAGTCGGAGATCATGTGTTCTTGAAGATTTCCCCTACTCGTGGAGTTATCAGATTCGGAGGTCGGGGAAAGCTTAGTCCCCGCTTTATCGGACCTTTTGAGGTGCTAGAGCGAGTAGGAGAGGTGGCCTATCGACTCGCCTTGCCTCCATCGCTATCTGGTGTGCACAATACCTTCCACGTGTCACAGTTGCGGCGATTTGTTCGGGATGAGAGCCATGTCCTGGACCATTCGGAGCTAGTTTTGGGGACTGATCTGTCATACGAGGAGCAGCCTACTACCATTCTCGATCGCAGAGAGAAAGTGCTGAAGAATAAGGTTATTCCGTTAGTCCGAGTGTCTTGGGGCGGTCGTTCCCCAGGAGAATCCACCTAGGAGCGGGAGGAAGACATCCGTGATCGATATCCACATCTTTTTGTTTAGTACCATGTATTCTTGCATCCTTGTCAAATTTCGAGGACGAAATTTTTGTTAAGGGGGGTATGATGTAAATCCCCGTTTCCAATTCAATAGAAGTTTCCTTTTCTGAATTCTAGTGATTTTTCTTTTCCCTTCCTTCATATTTTTGAATTGGTCGTTAGGCTAGATAATCGTTTTTTTCCCTAAACCTAAAAGTTAAAACCCAAGATTCAAAACTAAAGCAAATAAAACTAATTTCAATTAACCCTATTATTTTACAAAACCCTCAGCCCATTTAGGTTTTTAATAAAATCCCTAAACTAGTATACCCCGGCCCACTTTCCTTGCTCAGCCCACTTCTTTTTTTAAAATTTAATGGGGAATTCTTGATCAAGCCCGGCCCGTTCCTCCCCGGCCTGCTTCCTCTACTTCGAAACCGACCCGACCCGTTCCTTTACTTCCTCCTTCCCTCGTCCAAAAAACTTCCCGCTCATTTTCTCTCGCGACCCACGTCGCGCCGAGCTCCCCACGTTGCCCTCGCCGTCGCCCACGACCCCGACCACGACTCCCTCTCTCGCTCTCCAACTCCTCATCTCCCTCTCACTTGCCAACTCCTCAAAACCCTCCAGCCCTCGAGTTTTTCCCCCACGAACCCACTGCGACCACTGCAACCTCCCCCTCGTCGACGACGACGAACCTTCCTCCAATCTCCTTCTTCATCACCGAGCACCCTAGCCTCCTCTCTCCCCACCATTTCCAGCCTCAACCGAGCCCACACCCCCTCAACTGCATACCCTCAGCCACCTCACTCGATCTCAAACACCCTCTCGGCCACCCTCTGGTTCTCAACGCCGGCGAGCCCCACTTTACCTGAACCACCTCCGCGACCCTCTACATCCTCAGCACCACCCTTATCACTCCAAACCCGACCCCCACTGCACCCTCTCTCTCTCTCCCTCTCTCTCTCCAAAAGGAACCCACTCTCTGCACGTGCACGGTGCACATCGCCGGAGCGACCACGGCCGACCACCGTCGACCCCAGCAAGTCCCAAGTGAACCACAGAGCCCCTCTAAGCTTCCAGCGCACGCAAGACGACTCCGGAAAAGTCCGACGCAAAATCCGTGTTCGATCGAGGCTCGCGCGAAATTGTTCCGCGGCGTACAACGCTCGTTTGTGATGACGTTGCTTCCCCGTGACCCCGAGTCGTTACCAGGCAAGTGCTTACTTGCTTCATGCTAAAGTATTAATGATATGAACCTAAAATAACTAGTTTACGGAATTGCCAAATACTAATGCATAATACGATCAAAGTGTTCGATGCTATTCTTTCATAAAAATAATTGTTTATTTTGACGGAACCCGACGTTTTATGTTGGCCCTTATAGTGATAAACATAGTGTATGAATATCGCTGGAAAATACGATCGTTCGTAACAAAAATTGATACCCCCAAATATGCCGTTAAAACTAGAAAGTTTCTCGTGCCTGAAAACGGATAAAATCACCATAAATCATATGCATAATAGATTGATGTGTTCTAGGGCTTAAATCGAATCCGACTTGACAAAATTTAACCCTATGGAAAATCCTAATGATTTCTGTTCTGTAATCATGATGATATCTGGGTCGGAACACGACTCTGGACTGCAGTCCAGAGCGTTTCTGATTATTGTTTTCTGTTCAAAGGACCTGCGTTACTGTGTTTCCTGAAATCATACTTCGCGGAACTTTACATTGGATTAGAGATAATTCTGTTAGCTAAGCAAAACAAGTGGTTTCACCCCGATCCATCGCCGTTTGTTATTTTAAAATGTAATTAAAAGGGCAGAACGTATATCTGTCCAGAACAGATTCTGAAATGACACACTGAGATTAAACTGGTTATAACTTTCAACGTACAGATGCGATTGAGGATCCGTCTGTTGAGTTGAATACTTTATCAAAAACCCTAAATTTCATTTAACTGTGACATCACTAAATTCTGAGCCCAACTGGGTGCAATTCGTGACGCAAAATGGACGTTCAGTTCTGAAACTGAATTTCCAGCCGCGCGCACTTAAAACTGAAATAGCTATATCTTGAGAACCGAAACTCCGATTGAACTGAAACAAATTTTGGTGAATTACCGACTGATTGTTCTATGTATCTTACCTACATCATTTGTACTGAATTCTTAACATGTTAATTTGTACAATTTATTTTCATGACATGCTTGCTAATTCATAACATACAGAGCTTATTGGTAGCATATAATACATATATCATACCCTTGCCATATACTCAGTGTTAGTACGTGTGGACATTGCATTATCGTACGTGACAGATGTTGGTTTAGTTGTGACAAGTACATCAATGGAAAATGAACATTCGTGACAGTGATTGATACAGTGAACAGTGATAAAAATCGTGCCATTGATATACTTGTACATAACTAGATCAAGATCATAACTAGTGAGAACCTGGGGAAAAAGGGGAAATCAAAGTGGAAAGAGTATCGTATTTAGCGGGACCGATTTTAGAGGATGATCATTCGAACAGAGATATCGATACATGTAGGATAGGATCTAGCGATCCGGCTGACAGGGTTATGTCCCGAGCATGTGGGCCGTTGTCTCGGGTATGTACGAGACTCCTGTTAAACATGATCCTCCTTCCACTATGTGATTTCAAACTCGACCTAGAGACCGATAGGGACATATAACATATTCTGCATCATATAGTGACATAGTGATTACTCGCATTGTTCTTATACCGGTATTACCTCATATACCTGTTTCACCTCATTATAATATAATTGTTATTGTGTCGCTCTGACGACCTGAGTATGCATGCTCAGATCCCGCGGAAGGACCAGCACAGGAGACGGATCTATCCTTCGAGTTTACGGAGATTTAGACTGGTGTACTTTCTATTTTTCTGCTTTTCATAAAAGTGATCGTAAGTTTGACTTTTGTTAGTACTTGTTCTTGTTATCTGTAATTTGTGAACAATGGAATATTAATGTAATAGATTAGTGATGTGATTCCTTTACCACTGCGCTTTATTTACTGATTACCATGCAATGCTAGAAGCCGAAGTGTGACTACGGCAGGATGATTCCTTGACCGTAGGAGCATGGCTGGCCTAGTCATCCCTCGTTTTCCGTATTTTGGGAAGCGGGGCGTGACATAATGGCTCTCTGACACAGCGCGATATCAACCCCCAATACCGGGAGAGACGAATCATGTCTAACCGCCACTGCCTCCAAGTGCTCGGGACTGCACCCAACTGCTACCTGTTTGCACGACTCCTTTGAGTCGTGGTAGGGTAGCAATCTAAGAACAGTGGGACACACTCGAGGCGAAGTAGCAGTGTCAAGTCTGCGGACTATGCTGTACTCATGTCACCTGGGAACTGTTCACTGACGACTGGTATAAAACCAACCAACAGTTCCCTGTGAGTCCTGTCCGGTGTACCCGTAACCTAATGAGCACCTGTATACTATCTCCAGTACGACATACTGACGGCTGTAGGACAGACCATCTCCCCAACTGGGATGAGAAGCGTACACACTAGTCTACTCCGGAGTATCGATGCTCTGTCTCGATAATCCAACGACCAGGGACCTGAATAAGGATGTGCTTGTAGACTACCCAGCCCCCACTAGTGTGACTGCCATCACAACGCTGGTAGTCAAGCAAGATCCTAAGAGCTCTATCAATACGTATACTCACATATTAAGATAGAAAAACCAAGTAGCATACTACCATGTTTAGCAAGACTGTTATATACATGTGAATATCCCAAGCTTCCATTAAGTAATATACAAACTAGTATGATACAGTAATGGCCTTCTAGGGCATAAACACTAACAATCTCCCACTTGCACTAGGGCCATGTACTGGCGTATCGAAGACCGATGATCTCGAGTAGCCTCTCGAACTGAATCTGAGGTAGGGCCTTCGTGAATGGAACAGCAATGTTCTCTTCAGAAGCAACTCTCCGAACCTCGATCTCCTGACGATCAATGATCTCCCTGATCAGGTGATACCGCCTTAAGATGTGTCTAGACTTCTGATGGGACCTTGGTTCCTTCGCTAAAGCTATAGCTCCGTTGTTGTCGCAATACAGAGGTATTGGATCAACTATGGTTGGAACCACCTAAAGTTCTGTTAGGAACTTCTTCATCCAGACTGCTTCTTTTGCGGCATCGCAAGCAGCTATATATTCCGCTTCCATCGTTGAGTCAGCAACGGTGTCCTGCTTGGAGCTCTTCCAGCACACTGCCCCTCCATTGAGGGTAAAGACATAACCCGACATGGACTTGGAATCGTCCTTATCACTTTGGAAGCCGGAATCAGCAAAGGCCTCCAATCTGAGGTCTTTTCCGCCGTAAACCAAGAACATCTCCTTAGTCCTTCTCAGGTACTTGAGAATGTTCTTTACTGCTATCCAGTGCTTCTCCCCTGGGTCTGACTGATACCGGCTTACCACGCTCAGTGCGTAAGCTACATCTGGTCTGGTGCACAACATCGCATACATTATAGAGCCTACCGCAGAAGCGTAGGGTATAATAGACATGCGTTCCCTTTCCAAATCAGTCTTGGGAGACATCTCTTTGGAGAGAGTGATTCCGTGACAAGCCGGTAGATTACCACGCTTAGAATCTTCCATACTGAATCTTTTCAGTACAGTGTCGATATACCTGGACTGCGAAAGTCCCAACATCCTCTTGGATCTATCACGATAGATCCGGATCCCCAGAATGTAAGAGGCATCACCCAGGTCTTTCATGGAGAACCTGTATGACAAGAATCCTTTGACAGATTGTAGCATAGGAATGTCATTTCCTATCAATAGAATGTTATCCACGTACAAGACGAGGAATACGACACTTCTGGCTACAACTTTACTATATATGCACGGTTCATCTGGATTTTTGATAAAGTCATATTCTTTGACTGTCTCATCAAAACAGATGTTCCAACTCCGCGATGCCTGCTTTAGTCCATAAATGGACTTAAGCAGCTTGCATACTTTCCCGCTGCTCCCACTCTGATTGAAACCCTCTGGCTGATCCATATAGACGCACTCTTCTAAATTTCCATTCAGAAAAGCCGTCTTTACGTCCATCTGCCAGATTTCATAATCATGGAAGGCAGCAATAGCAAGAAGGACCCGAATGGATTTGAGCATAGCTACTGGAGAAAAAGTTTCGTCATAGTCCAAACCAGGTCTTTGACGAAAACCCTTTGCAACAAGCCTTATAGGTTTCCACCTGTCCATCTATACCAATCTTTTTCTTGAAGATCCATTTGCATCCTATGGGTTTTACCCTATCTGGAGCAAAGTCCAAAGTCCATACTTTGTTGGTGTACATGGACTCCATTTCGGTCCGCATTGCATCTAGCCATCGTACCGAGTCGCCGCTCTGGATGGCCTGCTGGAAGTCAGTAGGTTCATCATCATCTATGATGCAATCCTCTCTATCCCCATCTATGAGAAAACCGTAGTATCTCTCAGGCAGATGAGACGGCCTACTACTCCTGCGGAGGAGTGCGGGAATGTCCTGTTCTTCTTGAACTTCTGGTTCTACCAAACTTTCAGTAGCAGCTTGTGGTTCTGGAATTTCTTCCAGTTCTACTGCGCTCCCACTCTTCTGATTTTCTAAAAATTCAGTTTCTAAGAAGTGGGCATGACGAGAAACAAAATCCTTTTGTTCCTCTGCGTAATAGAAATAATATCCCTTGGAGTTCTTTGGATATCCCACAAGCTTACACTGTACTGAGCGTGCCTCGAGCTTGTCCGAATGCTGCTTTTTTACAAAAGCTGGACACCCCCATGTCCTAAAATGTTTTAGACAGGGTTTCTTCCCACTCCACATCTGATATGGTGTGGTAGGCACAGTCTTGGTTGGAACCTGGTTTAAAAGATATGCCGCTGATTCTAGCGCATAACCCCAGAAAGATCGCGGTAACTCAGCATTACTCATCATGGACGTACCATATCCAATAGGCTTCGATTCCGTCTCTCCGATACACCGTTGTGCTGTGGAGTGTATGGAGGAGTAAGCTGAGAGTGAATTCCTTTCTCCTTTAGGTAACCTAGGAACTCGGCACTTAAGTATTCTCCACCTCGATCAGATCTCAGTGTCTTAATACTTTTGCCTGTTTGGTTTTCCGCTTCACTCTTGTATTCCTGGAATTTCTCAAAGGCCTCGGATTTATGTTTCATTAAGAAAACATGTCCATACCTAGAGAAATCATCTGTAAAAGTAATGAAGTAGGAATAACCACCTCTCGCATGTGTAGACATTGGACCACATACATCGCTGTGTATGAGTCCTAAGAGCTCGCTCGCTCTTACTCCTTGTCCAGTAAATGGAGTCTTTGTCATCTTTCCTTTGAGACAAGATTGACAAGTGTCATAGGTTTGATATTCGAACGAGTCCAAATATCCTTCTCTATGCAACTTAGTTAACCTTCTCTCATTGATGTGACCCAGTCTACAATGCCATAAGAAAGCTTTATTTAAATCTGGAGACTTTCTTTTTAGTGTGTTTTGGACATTGAAAATTTGGAGTTGGTTTAAAACATATATACCGTTATTTAGTGTACCGGACCCAATCAAACCATGATTAAGGTGGATGTTGACAACATCTCTTACAAACGTGAAATCATAACCTTTATTTGATAACAAGGAAACTGATATGATATTACACGTTAAGCTTGGTACAAAATAACAGTTATGTAAAACCAAAATGTGTCCACTTGTCAATCCTAGGTGATAATCCCCGACGGACGCAGCTCCCACGCTAGCTCCGTTAGCAACCTTTAGGGTCATATCACCTTCCTTCAGCACTCTACGGTTTCTCAGTGCCTGCAATGAATTGCAAATATGAGATCCTGATCCGGTATCCAATACCCAGGAAGTAGAGTTGATCGACAGACAATTCTCAATTATAAACACACCTGAAGTCGAAGCCACAGCTTGCTTCGGTTCCTGGTTCTTGGCGTTCCACGCCTTGCAATCCTTCTTCCAGTGCCCTTTCCTGTGACAATGGAAGCACTCATCCTGGCCCACTACCGGTACCGCAAACTTTTTCTTTCCCTTCCCCCCACCTTATTAACACCTCCTCTAGGTCTGGGGACGGCCTTCTTCTTCCTTCCTTTGGCCCTAGCCTTGGACCCGGAAGAAGATGCACCGCCAATAAACATAGCGGGTGTTTCCCTTGCCTTCTGCAATGTGCCCTCTGCACTCCTTAACAGGTTCAGGAGTTCCGGAAGTTCAACTTCTTTTCTTTGAAGGTTGAAGTTCAGGATAAACTGGGCGTAGGTGGGAGGAAGGGACTGGAGAATAAGGTCTGTATAGAGCTCATTATCCAAAGTCGTCCCAAGGTCTGCGAGCTCTTCAATATAGCCGATCATCTTTAGGACATGTTCTCCTACCGATGACCCGACAGCCAACCTCGCTCGAAACAAGTTCTTAGAGGTCTCGTATCTTGCTATATGAGATTGCTCTCCATAAAGTTCCTTTGTATGGAGAAATATGCCATCCAGGTTCATATCCTCGTGCCTCCTCTGATGTTCATTGTTCATTGAGGCAAGCACGATGCACTTGGCTTTCGCGCAATCTAAATCCCAGGTTTTGCGGATTTCCTTATCCGCATTGCTGGATTTGGGACCAGGGACAGCAGGTGCCGTAGCGGTGAGGACGTACCCCAATTTGTCATAGGTCAAAGCCATTTTGACATTCCGCAGCCAATCTTTATAGTTTGGCCCTGTCAGTATATTTTTCTCTAAAAGTAACTTAAGTCCAGTCATTTTCAGGGTCGCTGCAATTAGGAGAGAGAGAAGAAAACTCTTTAGCATGATGCTCTTGCAAGTTTAGAGTGGTTTTTAGTTTATCTAAACTGGATGGCTCCCACTGTTTCTCGAATCCTTCCTCAAACCATAAAAGAAGAATTAGCCAGGACTATTCTCACTGTACAATACTTGCTTAACCGTTCAGCCAGGCTAGTGTCGATACTTCGAGGGAGGTTTTCCAACGCTTTCGCGAAGTTCCTTAATTAAATAACCTCTTTTCTCTGGGGGCGTAACCCCGCTGACACCTTTCTTGACACCTAATTGGTTTATAGCATTGATCGTTAAGTGACGAATCTCCTGATAAGTAGCATATACTCACAGTAGGATCAGGATCCAAATATCATCGTATGATAATGTTGAAGGAATCCTACCAACATTCATCAAACTCCGAATGGTATGCATCTCTTTGCAAATTTCAGTTTCTTTAGAAATTCCCGATATTGATTTTTGCCCCATGTTCTTATGATCTTGACTAAGGGCCAACAAATCATAAGTCACATGTCAAGTTCTGCCCATCATTATCCTGTTGATTTGAACCCATCCGTATATACTCTTGACTAAGGGACAAACAAAGTAATACGAGTGTCCCAAACCAACTCATCTATCTATGCAACAAATGAATACCCCAGCAGCTACCAATCACTATGTCTTGACTAAGGACCAAACAAACATAGCTTGAATACTACTGACCATTCATAAGAAATGATGGAGGGCTACGACTGGTTTTGGCGAAACCGTGAACGTAGTGAACTTGATATAACCGAAGGAACCTGATAGCTTTTAAAAGGAGTGGTTAAAGCTCCGCATTTAAAAATATTTGTTTTTAAAATTAACCGAGTGGTTTCTTTTAAATTGTTCCAACGATTTAATCTTTGGTTTGTTTTTCTTTGCATTATAGATAATGCGTCCCATCATTAACCTATCATTGCAGAAAACAACAAAAGTACAACGTCCTCTTATGCCATCCGCATTCGCTATGGGATCCCGTCATCACCCGTTAGGTTACTTAACTAACGACAGAGTGGGGGCTGGGCTAGCGCGGGTGTAAAACATAAGTGACGTCTAAATAGCTATCATATATAGATATTGTACATTCGTCAGACGCAATAATAGGCATTCCAGATCACAGATGAACTTTATTGGATTTGCAAGTAATCCGTGTTTGTTTTGAGCCTGCAACAAAAGACGGATTACACAGTTGTGATGAATAGCCATTGCCCCACCCAAGACCCCAACGGGTACGGCAAACTACCCGCCCGTCAGTTTGTGCACCCCACCTTGGGTCTGTCCTAGGAGCAAAAACAGTAAAATGAAATAATACAACGGTGGCTACAACCACAACCTGGATGTGCCCCGAAAAATAATATTACAAAAAATTACATTTACATCAAATGAATTAAATAATAACCGATCACATAACCCCGGCTATACATCACAACAGTCCAACACAGTTCATATCCACAAACAGTAAAAAACCATTACAGAAATGTGCAACCCCCTGCCAACCGACATACTAGCAGTTAGGGGAGGTTTACGAACACATTAAACAAACACAGATATAATCCATCAAGCAAATACTGTATAATTTCGATCGATTAAACACTTTTAATTTTTCTCCAATACTTCTCTATAAACCTGAAACCTGAGCAAAAATAAAATATTCCAGAAAATACCAAATATCACAGAGAAACAACACAGGAAATTTGGTTTCCTGAGTCGCCAACTCGGCGGCGGAAGCGCGGCGGATCGGTGCGATCCGCCGCGGTTCCGCGGCGCTTTAGGCGATTCAGGGGCCCAAATTTCTTGGGTGTTCTTCTACTGTCTTTTTAAGCTTTCTGAACCTCCCTGAAAAATTTTAGGACTTCATTTAAAATTCGACAGAAACAAGTGATTTCGGGGTTTTCCGGTTTCGTTTTTTCCGTTCGAAATTCATACAAATTTGCAAGTAAGTTATTTATTGTTTAGCGAGGCTCTGATACCACTGTAAGTCGATGTACAACACCTCAGTACTTGTGGGGAGGCGGAATTTTCAAAAACGAACTTGTTTAGTGAACAAACATCGACTAACCGCTTGAATCGAAGCTAAACGATAACTAACTACAAACATAGAGTTTCTATGCTACTATGTTTAGGGATTATACCTAATGAATCGTGTCCTTCGTCTTTGCGAACTCCACCTCCTCCTCGGCCTTCTCGAAGTAGTAGACGATCCACCCGAGAGCTTTACTCCAAGCTTAGCCTCTAAACTTGAGGCAACTAACCTTCTTTAAGTGCTAATCAAAGAAGCTAGGTGATATAGAGTGAGGGTTATGGTTTAATTAGTCTAACTAATCCTTGTACTCAACACATGAGAGGGGAGGATTAGGGTTTGAAGAGGGAGAGCTTGAGGAGAGAGAAGGTGAAGATAATAATCAAGTGAGAAGAATGAGTTATCATAATATATATCAAGCATTTCTTTTTATCAAGAATAGAAAAGAAATCATTTTACAACCATACTTGATAAATATCTTGTGGTGATTCATCTCCATGAGTCATTAAGCAATTATGAAGCATTAATGACATGGATGAATCATCCATATGACTCACTAATCTCATTCAATGTATATGCCACATAAACCTCCTTAGTCACCATCTTCTAGAAGCTTCTCGTGCAATTACGAGAACGCCCCTCCTTTCCGCAAAAATACGGAAAAACTTTAGACTGTATCAATCCAATAACCGGATACCAGTAACTGGTTTAAACCAAAGCCGACTGGTAAAAACTGTCCGAAAGTCGTACGTGCATAAACACACGTATGCGTCCGAACCCTTGTCGTAAAACCATACGACCTTTATATCGTTTCGCCTGGAGTAGGGAAACTCTCTGTGTGGGACTCTAGAGACTCGACTACTACGCTGGTAGTGGGTTTAACCACAGACCGCAAGCGGCTCTAGCTGTACGTAACGGTCCCCAGATAGATGTCGATAAGAAGGCCGATGAGGAAACCCATCCGAACTTCTACTGAGTCTGATGTGACAATCTCCATACAGTCCGGTCCGTTCGTCTAAGACTATCGTATATCGGGCCTAGGGGGCGGCAAGCGTCAGTCCCCTAATAGCTGTATAAGTCGTGTCGGAGCGAAGCCCATTACACCCTGAGAAACTACTGGAACCTACCAGCAAATCTCGCTTGCCCTGGCCAGGGACTTTGCGTAATGGCTCTCTGACACAGCGCGATATCAACCCCCAATACCGGGAGAGACGAATCCTGTCTAACCGCCACTGCCTCCAAGTGCTCGGGACTGCACCCAACTGCTACCTGTTTGCACGACTCCTTTGAGCCGTGGTAGGGTAGCAATCTAAGAACAGTGGGACACACTCGAGGCGAAGTAGCAGTGTCAAGTCTGCGGACTATGCTGTACTCATGTCACCTGGGAACTGTTCACTGACGACTGGTATAAAACCAACCAACAGTTCCCTGTGAGTCCTGTCCGGTGTACCCGTAACCTAATGAGCACCTGTATACTATCTCCAGTACGACGTACTGACGGCTGTGGGACAGACATCTCCCCAACTGGGATGAGAAGCGTACACACTAGTCTACTCCAGAGTATCGATGCTCTGTCTCGATAATCCAACGACCAGGGACCTGAATAAGGATGTGCTTGTAGACTACCCAGCCCCCACTAGTGTGACTGCCATCACAACGCTGGTAGTCAAGCAAGATCCTAAGAGCTCTATCAATACGTATACTCACATATTAAGATAGAAAAACCAAGTAGCATACTACCATGTTTAGCAAGACTGTTATATACATGTGAATATCCCAAGCTTCCATTAAGTAATATACAAACTAGTATGATACAGTAATGGCCTTCTAGGGCATAAACACTAACAGAAGCATATCTTTTCAATAATAATAATAAGAATAATACAACCATGTTTCAATAGTTATCCAAATGAATGAGTCATCCAAAGTAGCCGTGCTTCAATCATGCTTAAATTACACCTCATTCCTCCACCTCATTATCCATTTAAACAAATAGATTTATGACAAATGAGCTGTCTTCTTCTAGAAGCACTCTTATGAAAATACAAGAATACCCCTCACCGTATATACATACCCGTATTCGTACTACGAATACCAAGATATGAAAATAATCCAATATTATAATACTAGAATGCAGCTTAATTCTAAGCCCACTAGTATAATCCGTCCGATCAAAAATACGAGTATCTAGTATACGTATATAATCAAAACCCTACACGTAAAAACATAGGGCCTCTACATCGTTTCGCCTGAACCAGAAAAACTCTCTGTATAGAACTCTAAAGACTCGACAGTACGCTGGCAGTGGATTTAACCACAAGCACGTTAGAGGTACTAGCTGTACGTAACGGCTACCCAGGTACTTATCGAAAAGAAGGCCGATCAGCAAACTCACCTGAACTCCTATTGAGCATGTTCGTGACAATCTCCGTACAGTTCGGTCTGTTTGTATGAGATTATCGCATGCCGGGTCCAGGGGATAGAAAATGTCAGACCCTTAATAACCTGACAATTCGTGGTGATGTGGCTCAAGACCATCCGAGAATCTACTGATCTAATATCAGTAATTCTCAATTCGCCCTGACCAGGGACTTATAGTATTGGCCAACAGAACACAGCACGATATCGACTCCCTATATCGGGAGAGACGTGTTAGTGTATATGCCCTAGAGGCCATTACTGTATCATACTAGTTTGTATATTACTTAATGGAAGCTTGGGATATTCACAGTTGTATATACAATCTTGCTCGAAATGGTAGTATGCTACTTGGTTTGTCTCTTCTTTAATATGTGCATGTGTTTCTTTTAGCATATCGCTGTTATACATATTAGTAGAGCCCTTAGGATTTTTGCTTGATTACCAGCGTTGTGATGGCGCTCACACTCGTGGGAGCTGGGTGATCTATAACCACATCCTTATACAGGTCCCTAGTCGTTGGACTATCGAGACAGGGCATCGATACTCCGGAGTAGACTAGCGTATGCGCTTCTCATCCCAGCGTGGGAGACGGTCTGTCCCACAGCCGTCAGTACGTCGTACATGAGATAGTATGCGGGTGCTCGTTAGGTTACGAGTACACTGGACAGGACTCGTCGGGAACTGTTGGTTGGTATTATACCTATCGTCAGTTATCAGTTCCCAGGTGACATGAGTACAGCTTAGTCCGCTGACTTGACACTGTCACTTCGCCTCGAGTGTGTTCCCGCTGCACTTTGATTGCTACCCTACCACGGCTCAAAGGAGTCGTGCAAACAGGTAGTTTTTGGGTGCAGTCCCGAAGCACTTGGAGGCAGTGACGGTTAGACAGGATTCGTCTCTCCCGGTATTGGGGGTTGACATCGCACTGTGTCCAGGAGAGCCATTACACGAGTAGTCCCTGGCCAGGGCAAGCGAGATATACTGGTAGGTTTCCAGTGTTATCTCAGGGTGTTCTGGGCTACACTCTGACACGACTTATACCGCTATTAGGGGACTGACGTTCACCGCCCCCTAGGCCCGCCATCCGATGTATCAGACGAATAGACCGGACTGTACGGAGATTGTCACAAACAGGCTCAGTAGGAGTTCAGATGGGGTTCACCTCGTCAGTCTTCTTATCGACATCTACCTGGGGACCGTTACGTACGGCTAGTGCCGCTTGCGGTCTGTGATTAAACCCACTACCAGCATAGTGTCGAGTCTTTAGAGTCCCACACAGAGAGCTATTCGCCTTTAGGCAAAATGAGTAGAGGTCGCATGGTTTTGCGACAGGGTTCGTTCACATCCACGCACTTGTGCACGTTTGCTGTCCGGACAGCTTATACTAGCGGGCTTTGGTTTAAGCCGGATCCTAGTATATGATTTAGGATTGGTTTTTCTCATTGTATTCGTGTTCCTCGGATCACGAATACGGGTGCGCATGCACAGTTGCTTGAGACAGAGGGAGAGGACTTTGATTAGGGTTAATGACTATTGTCATTTTATTAACCCTAATGCTTATGTGTGTATTATTGTTAATTGATATTAGTTTAATAATTGTGCATGGTTATGGTTGTTGACCATTTGACCTTGTTGACACTTTGACCATCATCATTTCATTTGGAAGATGCTCTTTGATCCTTGCAAATTGCATTAAAAATGAAATGATAATGGTCATGTCTTGATTAACCATGAAAATTATCTAGCTAATTATTTAATTGCAATAATTCACACATATATATGAGAATGGTTCATTTTAGTCTCATTCTATCATTCACATTCTCTCTCTTGTTCTTCCTCTCCCTCAAGCTCTCCTTTCTCATGTGTTGAGAAACACTTGAGCTTGAGAAAAACCCTCTCTTGATAATCTTTACTCTCATCTAGGGTTCAAGGATTAGCACTTCTTGCACCCTAGTTACTTCTAGCTTGGAGTTGAAGCCAAAGGTCGAGGCTTTCGGGTGGATCTTTCTTCGACGTGAGAAGACGACTAAGGTGACCTCCTTCCACCACTCCAAGGAGCAAGGAGAGAAGGACATAAAGCCTAAGGTATAACCTTTCTAGCACTTAGCTAGTTTCTAGTTAGCTTTAGCTTGTTTTTGTTTAGCAAAGATCCTTCATAGTCTAGTCCATGTTGCCTAAGCTCATAAAAATTCGATTTTTATTCCGTTTTCCGCCTCCCCGCAAGTACCGGGGTGGGCAACGTGGACTTACAGTGGTATCAGAGCCTAACTAAACATAAACTAGCTAGGTAGTAGAGTGTATCGAAGTTCGAATCGGAAAAATCGAAAAAACGAGTTTTCAAAACCCTAAGTTTCTGTTAATTTTTTTTCTGTTCAAAATAAAATTTGTTATACTCCAAAAATCATCTCAGGGTTTTGTGAAGAAAGACACCAAAAACGATCCAAAGATTCGACCAAAGAGCCGCGGTTCCGCGGCAATAGCAAGCTATTGCCGCTCAACCGCGGCCATCTTGGCTCTTCTCTGGGTCGAGTTTGGTGCAGTGTATTTCTGGCTTGGTTTTAGGATTTTTAAGATGGTTTATATGTGCCCAGATTTTCCAGAATAGAAATTTATTTTTGGGGGCCTATAAATCCGTATTTTTTTCCGAACTTCAATACACTTTGACTAAAAGGTTATATCTGTGATGTTTATATGTATTGAACGTCGGCTAATCGCTATATGTCGATTAGTCGGGGTTATACATATCTGTGATCTGTGATTGATGATGGTATGTGTATATGAATGGGTTGGATTGTCGTGGATGAATAGCCGGGGTGGATGTGAGATGAGTGTTGCTTTTTCTTTCATTCATTGTAACATGTAAATTGATGTAATATTATTATTTGTTTGGCCGCACAACCGGGTCGGGGTTGTAGCCGTCATTGTATAATTCTTTTTACTGTTTTTGCTCCTAGGATAGACCTATGGAGGGGGTGCACAAACTACCGGGTATCTCGAAGTGCCGAGTGGCCTACTCACGGTGGTGAGAGAGGTTGCTTCGCTTCGGGTACTTGGCGGGTAGTTTGCCGCACCCGTAGGGGTCTTGGGTGGGGTATTGGCTATTCACCGCGACCGTGTAATCCGCTTTTCGTTGCAGGCTCGAACGGATTGCGGGTTCCTAGTATATCCAATGTATTCATCTGTGATCTGTAATGTCTATCATTGCTATATATTTATATATGATAACTATTTAGGCGTTGCTTATGTTTTACAGCCGCGCTAGCCCAGCCCCCGCTCTGTCGTTAGTTAAGTAACCTAACGGGTGATGACGGGGCCCCGTGGCGAATGCGAATGGCATAAGCGTACGTCATATTTTGGTTGTTTTCTGCAATGGTAGGATTAAATGATGGGACGCATTAAAAGAACTAATGCAAGAAAATAAACCAAGTAAAAGTCGATTGGAACACTTTGAAAACCACTCGGTTCTTTTCAAAACTAAACTTTTAAAACGCGGAGCTTGAACCACTCCTTTTGAAAGCTATCTCGTTCCATCGATTATATCAAGTTCACTACGTTCACGGTTTTGCCAAAATCATCCGTAGCCCTCCATCATTTCAGTTAAATATTCGGTAGTATTCAAGCTATGTATTTTGAACTCACGCCAAGGCATAGTGATTGGTAGCTGCCGGATATTTATCTGTTGCATAGATAGAATGCGTTGGTTTGAGACAGTCGTACTGCAATTTTGGCCTACGTCAAGGGTAGGTACGGGTGGGTTCAAATTAACCAGGATAATGATGGGAAGAACTTGACATGTGACTTATGACATTTTGACCTCACGCCAAGGTCATGGGGCAAAAATCCACATCGGGAGTTTCATAAGTACTGAAACTTGCTAGCGCTGCATACCATTTGGAGTGTGATAATTCTGGTAGGATT
The DNA here is from genome assembly GCA_030015575.1 of Agapanthus africanus. Taxonomy (NCBI): domain Eukaryota; kingdom Viridiplantae; phylum Streptophyta; class Magnoliopsida; order Asparagales; family Amaryllidaceae; genus Agapanthus; species Agapanthus africanus. The sequence continues at coordinate 139,881,055 of JASDDO010000026.1, forward strand.
CCTTCGGTTTTATCACGCGATGATATTTGTATCCCGATCCTACTGTTAGTATATGCTACTCCTCGGGAAAACTCTCACTTAACGATCAATGCTATAAACTTAGTAGGTGTCTAGAAAGGTGTTAGCGGGGCTACGCCCACAGGGAAAAGAGGTTACTTAATTAAGGAACTTCGCGAAAGCATTGGAAAACCTCCCTCGAAGTACCGACACTGGCCTGGCTGAACGGTTAAGCAAGTATTGTACGGTGAAATTGATCCTGACTAATCCTTTCTTTACGGTTTGAGAAGGGATTCGAGAGACAGTGGGAGCCATCCAGTTTAGACAAATTAAAAACCACTCTAAACTTGCAAGAGCATCATGCTAAAGTGTTTCTTTTCTCTCTCCTAATTGCAGCGACCATTCAACATGACCGGACTTAAGTTATTACTAGATAAAAACATATTGACAGGGCCAAACTACAAAGATTGGCTCAGGAATGTCAAGATGGCCATCACTTACGACAAGTTGGGGTATGTCCTTACCACCAAAGCTCCCCCTGTCCCAGGTCCCAAAACCAGTGTCGTAGATAGGGAAATCTACAAGACCTGGGAAATAGATTGCGCGAAGGCCAGATGCCTCGTACTTGCCTCGATGGACAACGAACATCAGAGGAGGCACGAGAATATCGACCTAGAGTCCATATTTCTTCATACAAAAGAACTGTATGGAGAGCAGTCTCGTATCGCAAGATACGAAGTGTCGAAGAAGTTTTTTTCGGCAAGGTTGGCCGTCGGATCATCGGTAGCGGAACACGTGCTTAAGATGATTGGCTACATTGAGGAGCTCGCGGACCTTGGGACCACGTTGGAGAATGAACTCTATACTGATTTGATTCTCCAGTCCCTTCTTTCCACTTACGCCCAGTTTATTCTTAACTTCAACATGCAAGGAAAGAAGGTTGAACTTTCCGAGCTTCTGAACATGTTGAGGAGTGCTGAGGGCACCCTAAAGAAGGGTAGGGAGACATCCACTTTGTTTGTAGGAGGATCTTCCTCTTCTAGGTCCAGGGCGAAAGCCAAGGGCAAGAAGAAGAAAGCCCCCGCCAAACCAAGAGGCGGTGTCGGTAAAGTGGATACGAAGGGAAAAGGTAAAGCAACAAAGATAACGGGAAAACTGGTGGGGAAGGAAGAATGCTTCTATTGTCACAAAAGTGGTCACTGAAAACAGGATTGCAAGTCTTGGAAAGCCAGAACACAGGATTTGAAGCGAGTTGCAGCTTCAGCTTCAGGTGTGTATGTTATTGAAAACTGTCTATCAATAAACTCTACATCCTGGGTATTGGATACCGGATCAGGATCTCATATCTGTAATTCTTTGCAGGCGTTGAGAAAGCGTAGAGTTTTGAAGGCAGGTGACATGACCCTCAGAGTTGCAAACGGTGCTAGCATGGATGCTGAGGCCGTGGGGGACTATCACCTGGGATTGTCGGATGGACACTTTTTGGTTTTGCGTAGTTGTTATTATGTACCAAATGCAACCTGTAATATCATTTCTGTATCTTTATTATCTAAAGAAGGTTATGAATTTGCATTTGTAAGTAATGTAGTGAACATTCACCTTAATCAAGTTTTGATTGGGTCAGGTACATTGAACAACGGTATATACGTATTAAACCAGCCACAGATTTTCAATGTCCAGAATACACACAAAAGAAAGTCTCCAGAAATCGATAAAACTTTCTTATAGCATTATAGACTGGGTCACATCAATGAGAGAAGGTTGACTAAGTTACATGCAGAAGGATATTTGGATTCGTTCGAATATCAATCGTATGCAACTTGTCAATCCTGTCTCAAGGGAAAGATGACAAAGACTCCGTTCACTGGACACGGAGTAAGAGCGAGCGAGCTCTTGGGACTCGTACACAGCGACGTGTGCGGTCCAATGTCTACACATGCGCGAAGCGGTTATTCTTACTTCATTACTTTTACGGATGATTTCTCAAGGTTCGGACATGTCTTCTTAATGAAGCATAAATCCGAAGCTTTTGATAAGTTCCAGGAATATAAGAATGAAGTAGAAAAACAAACAGGCAAAAGTATCAAGGCACTGAGATCTGATCGAGGTGGTGAATACTTGAGTGCCGAGTTCCTGGGTTACTTAAAAGAGAATGGAATTCTCTCTAAGCTTACTCCTCCATACACTCCGCAACATAACGGTGTATCGGAGAGACGGAACCGAACCCTATTGGATATGGTACGGTCCATGATGAGTAACACTGAGTTGCGGTGATCGTTCTGGGGATATGCGCTAGAAACAGCTGCATACCTTTTGAACCGTGTTCCCACTAAGACTGTGCCTACCGCACCATATGAGTTATGGAGTGGGATGAAACCCTATCTTCAATACTTGAAGATTTGGGGATGTCCAGCTTATGTCAAAAGGCAGCATGCGGACAAACTAGAGGCACGCTCAGTACTGTGCAAGTTTGTGGGATACCCAAAGAACTCCAGGGGGTATCTTTTCTATTACGCAGAGGAACAAAAAGTCCTTGTTTCTCGTAATGCCCATTTTCTGGAACACCAGTTCATAGAAAAGGAAATAAGTGGGAGCGCAATAGAACTGGAAGAAATTCCAGAACCACAAGCTATTACTGAAAGCTTAGTAGAACCAGAGGGTTCGAAAGATCAGGACATTCCCACGCCACTCCGCAGGAGTAGTAGGCAGTCTCATCCGCCCGAGAGATACTACGGTTTTCTCATTGACGGGGATAGAGAGGATTGCATCATAGACTTTGATGAGCCTACTAGCTTCCAGCAAGCCATTCAGAGCATCGACTCGGTAAAATGGCTGGATGCAATGCGGACCGAAATGGAGTCCATGTACACCAACAAAGTATGGACGTTGGACATTGCTCCAGATGGGGTAAAACCCGTAGGATGCAAGTGGATCTTCAAAAAGAAGATTGGTGTAGATGGACAGGTTGAGACCTATAAAGCTAGACTGGTAGCAAAGGGTTTTCGTCAGCGACCTGGTTTGGACTATGACAAAACCTTTTCTCCAGTAGCTATGCTGAAATCCATTCGGATCCTTCTTGCCATTGCTGCCTTCCACGATTATGAGATTTGGCAGATAGACGTAAAGACAACTTTTCTAAATGGACATTTAGAGGAGTGTGTCTATATGGATCAGCCAGAGGGTTTCATTCAGAGTGGGAGCAGCGGAAAGGTGTGCAAGTTGCTTAAGTCCATTTATAGACTAAAGCAGGCATCGCGGAGTTGGAACATCTGTTTTGATGAGACGGTCAAGGAATTTGGCTTTATCAAAAATCCAGATGAACCATGCATCTATTGTAGATTTGTAGCGAGAACTGTAGTATTCCTCGTTTTATACGTGGATGACATTCTCTTAATAGGAAATGACATTCCTATGCTACAATCTGTCAAGGGGTTCTTGTCACACAGGTTCTCCATGAAAGACCTGGGTGATGCCTCATATATTCTGGGTATCCGGATCTACCGTGACAGATCTAAGAGGATATTAGGACTTTCACAGTCCAGGTACATCGACACCATACTGAAGAGATTCAGTATGGAAGATTCCAAGCACGGTAATCTACCGGTTTGTCACGGGATCACCCTCTCCAAAGAGATGTCTCCCAAGACTGATTTGGAGAGGGATCGCATGTCTATTATACCCTACACTTCTGCGGTAGGCTCTATAATGTATGCGATGTTGTGTACCAGACCGGATGTGGCTTATGCACTGAGTGTGGTAAGCAGGTATCAGTCAAACCCTGGGGAGAAACATTGGATAGCAGTAAAGAACATTCTCAAGTACCTGAGAAGGACTAAGGAGATGTTCTTGGTGTATGGCGGAAAAGACCTCCAGATTGAGGCCTTTGCTGACTCCAGCTTCCAGAGTGACAAGGATGATTCCAAGTCCATGTCGGGTTTTGTCTTTACCCTCAATGGAGGGGCGGTGTGTTGGAAAAGCTCCAAACAGGAAACCATTGCTGACTCGACTATGGAAGCGGAATACATCGCTGCATCTGATGCCGCAAAAGAAGCTGTCTGGATGAGGAAGTTCTTGAGAGAACTTCAGGTGATTCCGTCCATTGTTGACCCAATACCTCTGTATTGCGACAACAACGGGGCTATAGCTTTAGCGAAGGAACCCAGGTCCCAACAGAAATCCAGACACATCTTGAGGCGGTATCACCTGATCAGGGAGATCGTGGATCGCCAGGAGATCGAGGTTCGGAGGGTTGCTTCAGAAGATAACACAGCAGATCCATTCACCAAGGCCTTGCCCCAGACTCAGTTCGAGCGGCTGATCGAGATGATAGGTCTTCGATACGCAAGTACATGGCCTTAGTGCAAGTGGAAGATTGTTAGTGTATATGCCCTAGAGGCCATTACTGTATCATACTAGTTTGTATATTACTTAATGGAAGCTTGGGATATTCACAGTTGTATATACAATCTTGCTCGAAATGGTAGTATGCTACTTGGTTTGTCTCTGCTTTAATTTGTGCATGTGTTTCTTTTAGCATATCGCTGTTATACATATTAGTAGAGCCCTTAGGATCTTTGCTTGATTACCAGCGTTGTGATGGCGCTCACACTCATGGGAGCTGGGTGATCTATAAGCACATCCTTATACAGGTCCCTAGTCGTTGGACTATCGAGACAGGGCATCGATACTCCGGAGTAGACTAGCGTATGCGCTTCTCATCCCAGCATGGGAGACGGTCTGTCCCATAGCCGTCAGTACGTTGTACTTGAGATAGTATACGGGTGCTCGTTAGGTTACGAGTACACTGGACAGGACTCGTCGGGAACTGTTGGTTGGTATTATACCTATCGTCGGTTATCTGTTCCCAGGTGACATGAGTACAGCTTAGTCCGCTGACTTGACACTGTCACTTCGCCTCGAGTGTGTTCCCGCTGCATTTTGATTGCTACCCTACCACGGCTCAAAGGAGTCGTGCAAACAGGTAGTTTTTGGGTGCAGTCCCGAAGCACTTGGAGGCAGTGACGGTTAGACAGGATTTGTCTCTCCCGGTATTGGGGGTTGACATCGCACTGTGTCCAGGAGAGCCATTACATGAGTAGTCCCTGGCCAGGGCAAGCGAGATATACTGGTAGGTTTCCAGTGTTATCTCAGGGTGTTCTGGGTTACACTCCAACACGACTTGTACCGCTATTAGGGGACTGACGTTCACCGCCCCCTAGGCTCGCCATGCAATGTATCAGACGAACAGACCGGACTGTACGGAGATTGTCACATACAGGCTCAGTAGGAGTTCAGATAGGGTTCACCTCGTCAGTCTTCTTATCGACATCTACCTGGGGACCGTTACGTACAGCTAGTGCCGCTTGCGGTCTGTGGTTAAACCCACTGCCAGCGTAGTGTCGAGTCTTTAGAGTCCCACACAGAGAGCTATTCGCCTTTAGGCAAAATGAGTAGAGGTCGCATGGTTTTGCGACAGGGTTCGTTCACATCCGCGCACTTGTGCACGTTTGCTGTCCGGACAGCTTATACTAGCGGGCTTTGGTTTAAGCCGGATCCTAGTATATGATTTGGGATTGGTTTTTCTCATTGTATTCGTGTTCCTCGGATCACGAATACGGGTGCGCATGCACAGTTGCTTGAGACAGAGGGAGAGGACTTTGATTAGGGTTAATGACTATTGTCATTTTATTAACCCTAATGCTTATGTGTGTATTATTGTTAATTGATATTAGTTTAATAATTGTGCATGGTTATGGTTGTTGACCATTTGACCTTGTTGACACTTTGACCATCATCATTTCATTTGGAAGATGCTCTTTGATCCTTGCAAATTGCATTAAAAATGAAATGATAATGGTCATGTCTTGATTAACCATGACAATTATCTAGCTAATTATTTAATTGCAATAATTCACACATATATGTGAGAATGGTTCATTTTATTCTCATTCTATCATTCACATTCTCTCTCTTGTTCTTCCTCTCCCTCAAGCTCTCCCTTCTCATGTGTTGAGAAACACTTGAGCTTGAGAAAAACCCTCTCTTGATAATCTCTACTCTCATCTAGGGTTCAAGGATTAGCACTTCTTGCACCCTAGTTACTTCTAGCTTAGAGTTGAAGCCAAAGGTCGAGGCTTTCGGGTGGATCTTTCTTCGACGTGAGAAGACGACTAAGGTGACCTCCTTCCACCACTCCAAGAAGCAAGGAGAGAAGGACATAAAGCCCAAGGTATAACCTTTCTAGCACTTAGCTAGTTTCTAGTTAGCTTTAGCTTGTTTTTGTTTAGCAAAGATCCTTCATAGTCTAGTCCATGTTGCCTAAGCTCATAAAAATTCGATTTTTATTCCGTTTTCCACCTCCCCGCAAGTACCGAGGTGGGCAACGTGGACTTACAAGACGAATCCTCGACAATCGCTCACTGCCTCCATGTGGCTTGGGACTGTACCCAACTAAAACCTGTTTGCACGACTCGGTAGAGCCATGGTAGGGTAGTAATTAAAACACGGTGGGAACTCACAAGATACAAATGATGACATCAGGTCGGCAGACTATCTGTACTCATGTTTTCAGGGAACTGCTATCTGACGATTGGTATAATACTATCTAGCTAGTTTTCGGCGAGTCCATCCAATGTACTCACCACCAGTAAGCACCTGTATACGATCATAGGTGCCAAAGACTAATGGCTGCGGAACCAACCATCGTCCCTCATCGAGGTCTAGAAACGTATACACATGTCTACTCCGGAGTATCGATTCCCTATCTCGATACTTCTATGACTAGGGACATTTAAGGATGTGCTTATCGACTACCCAGCTCCCATAAGTATGATTGCCATCATAACGCTAGTAGTCAAGCAATGATCTTATGGGTTTTATCAACATGTATTAATGATACGTAATAACAAGTAAAACATATGCACATATTAAAATAAAGACAAAGCAAATAGCATACTATCATATCGAGCAAGATTGTCCTGTACATACCTATGTCCAAGCATCTATTTGTATACATATACAATAATGGCCTCTATGGCATACATATCCAACAGGAAGATGAAGAGTATTATTGAGCACTGCGGCATATAAGGGCTTAGGAGGGACCTTTAGAGATGAAGGCCCCTTATTGACGGCCATTAGGCCAATGAAATCGAAGAAGGTGATGGCCGCCAAGCAAACTAGGGTTTTTTCCTTCTCAGTTTTATAATGAAATCGAAGAAGGTGATGGCCGCCAAGCAAACTAGGGTTTTTTCCTTCTCAGTCTTATCATTATTAAATATGATTATGTTCATTTATTCGTAGTGAATACCAAATAAAATACAAATTATCTAACTTTACACGAGGCCTAAACAAGCCGAGCTTGAACATGAGCCGACTCAAGCCTGTCGTGTTTGTGTTTGTTTGTTTATTTTACTGAATTTAGATTTTTGTTCAAGCTCAGCTCGTTTAGTTGTCAAACGAGCCCAATCCGAGCTCCGACCTTTATGCTTTTTTAACTGCCCTAATTCGAGCGAGCACCGATGAGGGCACGTAGGTGATGCGAAGGAAATAGGATATCTTTGAGAGATCTCTTTACAACCAAAACTTTACATTAGAAGAGATGTATAAATTTATGTTCCCAACTTGCGTGAAATGATGATGTAGCCATTCCAGGTGAGGTGCGAAGTGGTGAGGCTTAGATCGAACAGAGATTATGCGAATGCCAAGCTGGGTGAAGTCCTAGGTGACGCAAAATAGTATTTGTTAGTTATAAATTTTAATACCGCAAACGCACGGTTTTTATAGTAATGCGTTTACGGGTTGATCCACAGAGAGGTGTGATTTAATTAATTCTAAAGTCAAGTTTATAAAAATAGTTGATTTAAATTTAAAATTAAATAGCAAGGAATTAAAAAGGTAAGTTTTTATAAAGAGAAAAGTCTAAGGTTTTGTATTGTTTTATTTTCTAGAGTTGGTTTAAAAGATAGTTCTTCTTTTCTAGATCTATGTTTAACATGTTTTCTATTAATTAAAACAAAATAATAGGTTATATTACTTAGATTTAAAAATAACTTATAAATTATTAAAACATTATTTTGAAACTATATCAAATATCTATGTTTCTAGTTAATTAAAAGTACCCTAAGTTTAATATTCGATTAACAGTATTAGGTAGCTAATCTATACTATTATTTTATTGAATTAGTCTAAAACCCTCTAATTAGTTAGGTTGAATTTATTTTAATCTAATTCTTTTTTTAGCATCCCTAATTAGGTTTCTAATTTGTCAGACTGTCATTAACCTAATGAGTTTTTAAGTGTATCATTAATCCCTAAATCTAATTCAAAGTATCAAGTATCCGTATAAGATCTAGTTTATATGATGAAAACATTAAGGAAAAGAATTAAAATTAAAATAAAACTCATTCATGAAGCATAAGAAAAGAAAAAATTAATCATATCCAACCACTAGAATCAAACAATACAAAAACCAAGAAAGAAATTAAGTACTCATATTTGGAAAAGAAATAGACATTTTATTCATTATGAAAGTACTTACAGAAGTTCTTGATTGAGCCCTCTCAAGGAGTAAACTCTAATTTTTAAGCATATAATAGAGATATCTAAATCCTAGACTATACAAGAGTATATATAGTTTTTTGTGAAATTTGGAACAAACATTCTAAGATAAACAGAGAATTTCAAATCTTGCTCAAAATCTGGAGTTTGGATGCTCTGAAAAACTAGTCAAATCCACAATTATAACCAATTGGCTGAAATTTTTGCACCTGGGATATTTTTGCTTTTTCCATAAAATTTGTTTTAATCTCTAGATTTTCAGAATTTGTTTCAAAACTGCTAATTGATTCTCGATTTTTGATTAGCTCCCATGAAATATCCATTGCACACACGAGATCTGATTTTAGCGCACTTTTCTGTCCTTTTGCAATTAAGTCATGTTGTTTGCATTTATTCATAAGAACACCTAAAATAGCATAAAATATGAAATATAAACGATAAATTTGATATAAAGATGTGTAATAAATTGCACCTATCAAATACTCTCATACTTATCTTTTGCTGGTCCTCAAGCAAATCTAGAGTTCCAAATTCTAAACTAAACTAAACCACAATATAACTAAATCTTACTCCTGCTCATACTCCTATGCCTACTCCTAATTCTTTCATGGGCGTGCGATTGCATTGAGCGCATGCAACAAGCGTTTAAATCTCTACGTGGCCCTAGTAGAAGGAGTGTTGTCTCCAGAGGGTTTCCAGCGGATACTACCTACAAACTCCCAAAAATGAATAGAAAATAAATAAAACAAAAATAAAAGCGTAAAAACTATATACAAAGATAGTAACAGATCAAGAAAAATATGAAAATGAAGAGTTTTAAACTTCACTAACTTTTTATATTCATGAACCACATCTTAATAGCCTTGATCAAATCTGAAAGTTACTTACTCCATATTATTCCAATCTTTCCTACCTATCTCTCCTCCACATATCGATCCTATAATCCTAAGTGTGTGTAAGAATGTAACCATTCAATTCAAGCAATCGTACCATTGCCTTAATTACCTCAGTACGGTTTCTGTTTATGAAGGATGGATGGATTTGCTCACACACCTTTCATGCAACCACTAATGCTTGCTTAGGCACTAATCAACCGATTACTAAATGTATAAGCTTAAGGCATAAATATCTCATACATATAAGCCTAGTCTTATAACTAGTTCGGGTTCAGCAGTGACTCCCAAACCAGTTGGTCTAAAACACTAGATGATAAAGCACTTGATTGAAAGTATTTTTTTTTTGCGTACGTGCGTTTTAAAATCAAAGTTAAGAATATACCGCAATTAATAACGGTGTCGCTTGGTAGCCAGCCTGTTGAGTACGGGTCGGTCCACAGGGAAAACGTGTTCTTTCTTTAAGTTCTTACGAGTTAAGTCCTATTTTTGGTAGATTTTGATTTTTATAAAAGCTATGATTGAATTTAATTAGGATTAAAGCCTTGCTAGGGTTAGGATTAGCTTAGTTTGGAAAGAGAATTCTATTCACTACTTCCTTTGCCCTAATTAAGAATATAGGTGTTAGGGTAATAGTCAACAAAGGGGATTAGCACGACTAGGAAGAAACGTAGTTTCTTTCCTTTGGTCCTTGTCCGTCATTTCTTAACTCTTAACCCTAATCTCTATGTAAATCAACCACAACCGGTCTAACTAGGGAATCACCGCTATCTCGTAGGATAGGGTGCCGTAGTGAGCGGTGGGTGTTTGATTTTACATAGAGTTCTAATTTAAAATATTAAACGGGTAAGAAAGGAGTGAGAGATTTCCATCTCTCAAACTTATCCAATCCTAATCCTAACAAGTGAGGAATTACTCACTCATTAGGGAAATTACGATGCGATTCATTTTTATAATTTTATTTTTAATTACCTGATTAATGTGCAGATAATAAAAGACAGATACTAAATTGCAGAAATAAAATTGCAGATAAGAAAAATTCAAGAGAAAAAACTTATTTTTATTGACACCTCTTGATGATTTCAATGAAACTAAAATTTAATCTAGAAATTAAAAGAGGCATGCCCCAAAAGAGGCTGTAGGCTTTCCTATTTATAAATAGGAGAAACCCTAGGGTTTATATATGATTGAAATTACAATACTACCCTAAGAAAGCCGGGTCAAAGCACCGACACCCACCGACACGTGCACTGGACGGCCGCGGAACTGCGGCAGAATGCCATGTTTAGCCGCGGATCCGCGGCCATCTTGGGGGTTCTCTGTCTCATCTTTCCAGGGTTGCTTCATGTTGTTATTTCCTTCTGTTTTCTTCTCTTGGTTCTTCAAAATCTTTTCTACTTTCTTCCAGATTTCCAACAGTGCAGAATTTGTGGACTTTTACCGTAAGTTTCGCGTTGAAGTCTTGAATCTTGTGCTGCCCTCTTACTTTGTGCATTGAACTGTTCATTGATCGTTATTTGTTCCTTAAACTGGTAGACGGTATCATACAGATTCATTTACTTGTTGATCGCAGTCTCACATTTGTAGCGTCTTTTCCTGAGTTTCACTGTATTGTTCTGAGAATCTGTAACCTGCAACTATTTAGCAGACATGGATCAAAAGCACCTATTTATTTACAATATGATTAAGAATGGGGAATATAATAATGCAAAATTCTGATATGAACAACACTCTTGCTGTATATATTTTATATATTTTTTATAGCCTTAAGGAAGTTACAATGCAAACTTATATATATTTTTTTACCTTTTTTTGAAAAGAAATAAAGATGAAAAAGACCCTAAAGACCCTGAAAAACTTTGTATAAAACCAAACCACCACCACCCCACACACTTGATCTTGACTGTGTCCTCACTGTCCTCTACCGCGGCATCCCCTCAATATTCATGAACTTATGTGTAATAATTAATTCAGGCATATCCATGACTAGCTGATCTAATTACCCAAAATAAATACTTGAATTAGAAAGAGGAATGAAAATTTTACCTCCCCCAGAAATCTGGAGGCTGTGGCTTCCTTCTCTCTCTGTTAGAGTTTCCAAACTGCTCTTGAGTTTATGGAATGAGACTCAATTTAGCTATATATAAGGGGTTAGGTAATACTGCACAAAAGTCCTTCAAAAAATTAACAAGTAAATCCTAAAAAATAGGGGGGGAAATTTAGTAAAGAAAAAGGAAAAATAATTTACACGATACTTTTGCTAACCAATAGGTTAATATTAACCACTCAAAAAATTTATCTATGATCATGCAGGAGTAGTAAAATAAGTTGTGACGATAAACATCAATAAACACCCTAAATTTGATAAGTAGAATATGAATATGGGTTTTATAAATAAGTGAACAAAATGGTGATCCAATTTTTGTCGAAAAAACGAGCACAGTAATAAAAGATTTAAATTTAAAAGAATTGTGCAAGTGCGCTATCTTATCAAAATATTGGCGTATGGGATCAAAGGTTTCAACATGTGAAGTATAAATAAAATATCCAGTTATATCAATTAAAAGCTCAACTTCAACCTGCTTTTTAATAGGATTGGTTTCAATAATGGCCGAAGGTGGTGGAGAATTTGGTTCACCTGTTAATTGCTCAACAGGATACTCACAATTTCTAGAATGGTTTGGGAAATCTAAATCATCTATATGGTTAAGTTCATTCTTAAAATTTTCCTCAAAATTTTGATCAAAATATTCTTCTTCAAAATTAATCATCTCCTCATCATTCACTTCTCTATTATAATAGGTAAATCTTCTTCGAAAATATCATCAAATCTCTAAGTTGACTTTTACCCCCCTCCTTAAATTGACTTATAAGTTGACTTTTATCTTCTAAAAATGTGGGATCTCACTCTAAAATTTCTTCAAAAATTTCATTATTCATTCCTAATGAAAATATGGGTTCCCTATCAATAGTTTCATCAAAAATATATCTAACCCGATGCCATCAAAATCATAAGTTCTCTTTACAGAAGCGGTTTCTATATCCAAAATTTTCTCAAAAGTTATATCTGCAACTGTTAATTTGTCAGAAATATTCTCCTAAAAATTATTGCAATCGGTTAAATCAAATATGTTAATCTTAAACGTAACAACAATTAAATTATCTTCATATAAATTTGTTGTTAGAGACCCAATTGGAAATTCAAAATTTTGAAGGTAGGTTTCAACCTCACTATCACATCCCTTATGAACCAATAAATCAGAATCATCTAGCCCACAGGATTCAAACGTGGATTTACAAATTTGGCACTTTTTATATCGCTCAATCTTCGTTGACGTAAATTCGCACTCGCACATAAGACATTTATGACTTAAACGTTCTTCGGTAACCATAGTTATTCTCAACCACATCTTCAATAGGTTTGTTATGATGTTCTACACTGTTGGGAACAATCGGGCTTGGGTGGGTTTGCATTTGGATGGTCCCTTGCTCTTTCATGTTGGCTATTGCAGTAGGTAATTGGCCAAGAAGAATTTCAATATTAGTCATTGATTGCTTGGTAGCACTAGCGTTTTTCAAAAAAGTGTCTAACTGCATCTCAACAATAGCAAGTCTTATCTCCTCCTCATTTTCAACGTCTAATGGCGGATAAATTTGGTATGGTTGACAATAATTTGATTGGGTATTGCTATAAGAAAGATAATAATATGAATCTAATGGGAATCGTTGTTGGTCTATAAAATTGGAAGAAGTGAATGTTGGATCGGTTGTGGTGTGAGGTAAATTATAACTGTTTGTATATTTATTCGTTCTAATATGATCGACAAGTGTTGGGTTAACTGGATAACAGAGTTCGTATAAGGTCGGTTTCGCATGTTCATCACTTATATTTTTTTAAAATTAAAAATTCTAACAAATCACAAACAAAAATGCCAAACAAATCTAGATATAGGGTTACCTAGGTCAAGTTACTAGCACAGCTCCTAACTGCGAAGAGACCAATTGAGGAATAGATACTCTAACAGCTCTTTTTCAACCTTGAAGCCATATCAGTACCAATTAAGTGGGAGGGTTTCACTATACGAATCACCGAAATAATGGGCCTTAATTAAATAACCACAACTTAGTCGCACGTCACTTAGACACCTCAAAATTGAATCGGATAACCGTTAGATTATCTACAATCTCCTCTTGTCTTATTGAGCATGAATGTCCCTAAGGGGTCAAGTCTAAATCTTTTTTAATTAATGTGGGTGAATGCATATACTAGGTTTATGATTTGTGGGGCTTAGAAAGGGTAATAAAATCCCTACCTATAATCTTATTTTAGGTTGTTGCCCCTTAAAATATTTTTAAAATATGTGTTTACAGCGCCAAAAACTTGTTCGTTATAAATTTTAATACCGCAAGTATACTGTTATTATAATAATGCATTTACGGGTCGATTCACAGAGAGGTGTGGTTTAATTAATTCTAAAGTCAAGTTTATAAAAATAGTTGATTTAAATTTAAAACTAAGTAGAAAGGAATTAAAAAGGTAGGTTTTTATAAAGAGAAAAGTCTTGGGTTTTGTATTGTTTTATCTTCTAGGGTTGGTTTAAAAGATAGTTCTTCTTTTCTCGATCTATATTTAATATGTTTTCTATTAATTAAAATAAAAGAATATGTTATATTAATTAGATTTAAAAACAGCATATTAATTTTTAAAACATTATTTAAAAACTATATCAAATATCTATATTTCTAGTTAATTAAAAATACCATAGGTTTAATTTTCGATTAACAGTATTAAGTAGGTAATCTATACTATTATTTTATTGAATTAGCCTAGAATCCTTTAATTATCTAAGTTGAATTTATTTTAATCTAATTTTTTCCTTACCATCCCTAATTAGATTTCTAGTTTGTCAGACCATCATTAGTTTTATGAGTTTTTAGGTGTATTATCAATCTCTAGATCTAATTCAAAACGTCAATTATCCCTATAAAATCTAGTTTATATGATGAAAACATTAAGGGAAAGAATTAAAATTAAAATAAAACTCATTCATGAAGCATAAGAAAAGAAGAAATTAATCATATCCAACCATTAGAATTAAACAATACAAAAACTTAGAAAAAAAATTAAGTACTCATAATTGGAAAAGAAATGGACATTTTATTCATTTTGAAAGTACTTACAAAAGTTCTTGATTGATCCCTCTATAAGAGTAAACCATAATTTTTAAGTATATGAGAGAGATGTCTAAACCCTAAACTATATGTCACAACCCGGAAATGGCATGTGACCGGCACTTGAATTACGTGAAGTCTATAGCGCCCCACCGTAACCCAAGTAAGACGAAAATCAGGAATCTAGATCTTTTCAAGAAAATAGTAAAGGCGAAGTTTTGAAAAAAGGGTGTAAATGAAATCAAGTTCTTCTTTTCAAAGTATAAATAAAGTTCGTTGAAATACAAGTGGATTGTATGCTGATGTTTGAAAACATTTTCATCATTTGAAATTTGGGCAGTACCTCCTTTGTAAATTTTGATCAAAACCAGTATATAAATAATAATAATAATATTAGCATCCCCAATCGGGAGCTAACTTATCACCAATTGACGGAATCATAAACACGCAGTATAAATATACGACGCCCCAGACTAAGATCAACTCAAGATAAGTAAAAGAAAAACCAAATGCATCATCAAATCAACTAAATCCAACTCGACATATAAAAGAGTTTATACAAGTTTCGTTTTAAGTCCAAAGAATATACAAACCGGTCTCTAAGTCCACAAATATATATAGTCTAGTTGATGGATTTTTTTAACTAGATTACAAAGAAATAAAAATATACAAGCGGTGGTTACGATCTGGAATGTAACCCACCTACCAAGCAATCACCCGAAGAAGGAGTGTGCCAGTAAGCCGATACTGATCCGAGCAGTCGGTCCTGCAAAAAACTATGACACAACAGGGGTGAGTTGCCAACTCGTGAATAGAAGACAACATCAGGTAGAAATCAAATGCATAACGATCTACCTAGGTCATACTGTATAATAATATCATATCATGTAGTATCGAAGGTGAACGCGTGTGTGTATGTAAATAAAATATCATGCCTGTATCAATACGTGGTAACATGTCATCTATAACATGTATATACATACATATATATACATATATATAAATATATATATATAATCCAATGAGTGTCCATCAACGACACTCGAAATCATCATGAAATCCTGAGTGTCCAGTATCGACACTCGAAATCATCATAAATCTCGTGTCTAGTATCGACACGTAAATCCTCATATCTTAGGCGTTGTCTCATCAGATCAGCCCTCATATCTCAGACGACGTCTCATACCCTCATATCCATTTGTCTCATATCACTCCAGTCGGTGTCCTCTGGATATCTGCCGAGTCCAATACTATCACCGGTGGGTTGTGTTCCCAGCCAGGCTCGACGCCTTTTTATACGATCTTCTTGTCCCTGGGTACCGTACTAGGTCTATCATGTATCCACAGACAGTGACTTCTCACTCCTCGAATCAGGTAGTAATCATAGCTCAACACTGAGAAATCTCATGGTGGACGTCGAAATATCATATCAAGAGAAAACCATGTTTTTAAAACATTCACAAGTTTATTTAAATCATATCTGCGCTTTCTCAAATCCAGAAATCTTATGAAAGCAGAATCTCATAAGAACATGACAATAATGGAATAATATGTACAGGCACAGAATAATACTGTAATGCATAGCAAGTGTGTTCATATAAGCATGTCGTATAGTAATGTAAAGAAAGTATTAATAGAATCTAAAATTCTAACAGGTTATAATGTGATATGGTGCCATAGTGAGTTCTATCTGTGTACATGGCATGGCAATTACCGATGATGTGTGTGAGAATACGGGTATGTGTACGTGCAAAATGTAAATCCTCGGTAATGGTGCGCGTGTCCTGGCAATGAGATCAAGTAAACTAAAAGTATAAATGTAGCACGTATCGTAAAAGATCGAAGCGCGAGCGTATGCAGAAATAAGAAATTGAAATGCGAACATAAGTGGAATAAAGAAATTATAACGTGAACAAGTATAAAAATATCCAACTACGTATGAGCCATACAATTATAGTATAAAATAGTACGAAACGTTGTTTTAGAAATAGGGGACTACGATGTTTTTGAAAAATATATCATTTGAAAATTCGCAGCGCACCCTTGAAGTTATTGTTTAAAAGCACGTAACGATTCGTTAGTTTTGAATGTAGGTATGGCTCTAAATATCTCATAATATCCAATTTATGATTTTAAACAAGACTCCTCGAGTCGGAATAAATATCGGCGATCAATTCTTATCATATCACATATGGAATATCGGTCATACGATATCATCAAATCAAAATGGTACGGATCTATATTCGCATACATCATCTCATATCATGTCATCCAATATCATCTCATCTCATATCATCCAATGTCATATCATGTCATCTCATATCATATCGTAGCATATAATCTTATATTATCTCATATCATCGTATCTTATCGTATTTTAAGTATCTTTATATATATATATATATATATATATATATATGTTTACCGCCGAAAAAAGGACTGAGACGCTGAGGAGGTATAGCCTAAATTTGGGGGCAGATACTATTTGAACATATCCAACAACCTCTCCGAAGATACCAAGTTGATTTATGGCACCATATATCGGAGGTTTGGATATATGCGACCGATATAACAGATTTTATTAGATTCCCTCTCATTTGTGAGAGGATTTTGATTGTAGGGACTCTCTTCCCTGCAGACGCAAGCCCCAGCAGTTAATTACGTTATCGCATTGCGATAACAACTTTCTCCTGCTTCGGTAGGTCACTTCGTATCATGTTATGCTTGGTTTATTTTAGTTGCCCGTGGATTATATACGGAGACTAGTTTATGTCGTCGCCAATAGGGCGTGGATTAGTCCAAATTCGTATATTTTAGATTTGGGTTTGGGTCATAGATTTGCTTGACGGGGTCCACATTGGTATCTTGGTTTGCCAATGGGGATGAATTTAGGATGCATTTCTCATATTTGTGAGGTCCATCCGTTCACGAAAAACTTGGGTTTGATCTAAGAATCGTTAGTCATATTTGATACTAAGATTGACTTAGGAACAGTAAGCATATGAGCTCAACTGATCATTAGATCATATATGATTATCCCATAGATAGCATACGGTAGTCAATATGGAGACAGTCCGTAGGGCAAAACATAGTAGTATAAGGATATCGCGGTCCATTATCACCATGTTTGAGATGAATATTAGTTTGACGACATTTCGGTCCATTATCGCCATGTTTGAAACGACAAAAGAGGAGTTGTTGGTTGTTCGGACCCGCCACCTTTTTGAAAATGTTGAAGAATTACAACAACATATATCAGAGCTGTGGAAAGATATACCTTTAAACCAAATCCCGTATTTGAGGGAAAAGATCATGGTGAACCTGAGAATCGCTGGTCATATTTGAGACTAAGATTACCTTGGGAGATATGAGATGAATATCATTTTGGATATCATCGATGAAAGATCATTAGTCATGTTTGAGACTAAGATCAGTTTGGAAATCACGAGTATATGGGCTCGCTTGATTTAAAATCAAAGAGGTTTAATTTTTGGAAACTTAGCCAATTTGGGCTAAAATTGGGTTTTTGTACTACCCAGCAGTGCTAAGCACTAAGATATACAGCGCTCACAGGTGTTTCACGTGGGACGCTGGAATAGTTCTAAGCACTAGTTTTCTATGGCGCTCACATGTGTTTCACGTGAGGCGCCAAGCGTCTGGCGGTCACGTATGTTTCACGTGAGGCGCTCAGCTTTGGCTTCTTTTGAGCGCTCACATGTGTTTCACGTGAAGCGCTAAATTCTTTGTAGATTTAATCTCTGTTGATGTTTTTAGAGAACTTAAGTCTCTGTTAATGGTATTTTAACCATTAACGATCACCAAGATCGGTATTTTGAGGATCTTGGATCAAATTCTTTGAGGATCTTGGATCAAATTCTTTAAGAACTAAGTTCTTGATTTGAAAGAACTAAGTTCCTTAAGTATTATGGACTCCATCTTCTTTCTTTTCAATTTTGTATTTCTCTGAATCTTTGATTCTCCTGAACAAGATCTTCCTGATGAAAATTAAATTCTCAAATTGTGGGAAACTTGTCTTGTGGATCTCAGATCCAGAGAAAGAACTAAGTTCTTGAGAAGGGTTAAACCCTTAGATAGGTAAAGGAGATGTTTTGATCTCTGTATTTTCTTGAACTACAGTTTTGAGGAGGAAGATCTTCTACTTTAAGAATTAAATTCTCTTTTATTTTATGGAAGCTTTTGGAGAGCTTTCTGTATTTTTACAGAAGCTTATGGGGTGGTCTCTTCTCTTTAGATTTGATATCTTTGTTTCTATTTATAGGAGAAGAGAAAAATCAATTTTTTGAGAAAACCTTTCATTGAAAGATCATAATTGATTTCATAATCAATCAAAATGATCTTAAAAATCAATCGGTGAATTTTATTCACCGTTGGATTTTTAAACCAAAGGCTTTCTGTTTAACAGAGAAGATTTCTTGTTCGTTTTAATAAAATTAGGAAAATATTTTCTTAAAATATAATTTTATTCTATCACATGAATATATTGGTGATTTTATAATCATCGTTGGATTTTTAATCTAAAGGTCCTCTATTTAATAGAGAGGATCTTTCTAGCTTGAGAAAGATCAGGGAAATATTTCCCCCATAGAATTTAATTTTACATAGAATTTAACTCTACTAAAAAGAACACTCATGTGCATTGCATGTGGGGCGCTAGCCGATAGCGCTCACATGGATATCATGTGAGGCGCTGCCAAGAGACTGGCAAGTGCGCTTACATAGATATCACATGAGGCGCTACCAAGATGTTAGTACTAGCGCTCACGCGGATATCACGTGAGACGCTCACGTGTTTAACACGTAGAAACCAATATAGGATTTGATCCTATCTGAAGCAACACTTGAATGCTTTGCATGTGGATGCGCACGTGTTTAACACGTGGGGCTATCATAGGATTTAATCCTATATGAAGCCGATACTCACATGCTTTGCACGTAGGGGATGTTTTCTACTTTTATAAAAGGAACATCAAACTTTTGGCAGGAACATATATATATATATAGATATATATATATATATATATATATATATTAGAATAGTATAGTTAGCCTATAGATTTTACTAGAATACCATATACGTATATCTCTATCCCTCTATTTCTTGCCATTAGACTATATATATATATATATATATATATATATATATATATATATATATATATATATAGAGAGAGAGAGAGAGAGAGAGTATCATAATTCTACGGTTGCGGGGGTGCTATACGCTATCCACCCGACTCTCAGCATAGATATGCATCTACTCACCAACAAATGCATCGCTCTAGTCGAATTCGACGGACTCCTTGCCTTTCTTCGTCGTCTCGGATGTCCACACGATTGTACTTACAATTGAAATCATAACCAAAATCGCATAAAAACTCAATTCAAATTTGAAATCATGAGTGAAGCCCACATAAGTTAGAACATATGGTCAACGTGTGATAAAATAACAAAATACTACCCGACGTCGACGTATAAACATCGAACGACCAAGTCACATCAGGAAAACCGAAAAACCAAATTTTAAATATCGCAAAATATTGCCAAAACCAAGTTAAAATGCTTCCAGATTGTTGCTCAGGTGATCTACGACTATTTAGCATATAGGGTAGACGTAGTTATCGAGTGAATGAGCTATAGAACAAACCCCAAAGCCCAACTCAAAATTTTGGCTGCAATTTGCGGCTTAAAGGATTAAATTTGCGGCCAGGTTAAAGAAATATAGGCTCGGGCTTCTACGGTGATCTTCTACTACTCTAAGCATCACACAGTATCCTCTAATTAATTTTCAAAGAACTCTAGTTGCTCCAGATCTCATTTGATCATCAAAAACTCAAGAAAACCGACATTTGGAATTCTAAACTCATGTTAATCAAGGATACTTGCATTATCATACCCTCATCTATCACTTAGTAAGGTTGTAGTCACTCACTAAACTTCAACTATATCACCACTACAAGTTCTATCCACCACAACTCACATTAGAATTCTCAAGTTTTGCAAACATGAACTTTATAACTCTAAACTAGTTAGTCATGGCAAGAAATCTAAAAACCTATCTAAAAGTGGGATTATTATCTCAAGATGGCAACTAAGGAAAATTCCAAGATGGACAAAGATTCCAAAAGGACGACTTGATCACACCATGATATTTAGGATGAGATTAGGAACAACTTTTGTGAATACTACACTGAGTTTTGAGGTGATTTGTGGGGTTGTTTGTGGTGATAGTGAGAGGTGGAGGAGGTGAAACATGAGAAGAGGAAGAAGAAGGAAAAGATATGAAGGAAAAATGAAATGGAGAAATACAATGGTGGCAACCATAATCCCTCACTCTCTCCTCTCTCTCACTTTTCCATACCTCAATAGAATATTAGAAACTATTCTTGTTCCCACCAAAAATTTTGGTTCAGAGCTTGCTGTTCCCTTATAAAAATTGTCACGCCCCGCTTCCCAAAATACGGAAAACGAGGAATGACTAGGACGGCCATGCTCCTACGATCAAGGAATAATCCTGCCGTAGTCACACTTCAGCTTCTAGCACTATATGGTAATCAGTAAACAAAGCACAGAAGTAAAGGAAATACATCACTAAATCATTACATCAACTTTCATTGTTCACAATTTACAACAAAATAAGGAAAAGAACTACTAACCAAGTGCGAATACAAGGTTACTTTAGGGAAAGCAGTAAGGGTGAAGGAGGTACTCCCGACTAAATCTCCACAAGCTCGAAGGGCAAGTCTGACTCCTGTACTGGTTCTTCCTCGAGGTCTGAGCATGCATACTCAGGTCGTCTGAGCGACATAATAGTAATATTATAATAGTGACAAGAAACAAGCAAAGAAGGTATAACAGTGGAGGTAAAATGCAGGTGATCCATATGTCACTAACTGATGCAAAGTATGATTTGTGTCCCTAACAGACTCTAAGTCATCTTTGAAATCGAGTTGTGGAAAGGAAGATCATATTTAACGAGGGTCTCGTACATACTCGAGACTACGGCCCGCTATCGCCCGGGACATAACCCTGTCAGCCGGACCGCTAGGCCCAACCTAATATATATAAGAGTCGTTGTTCGAATGATCATCCTCTAAATCACTGTCCTCGCTAAATACAATTCTCTTTCCACTTCGATTTCCTCTGTTTCCCCAGGTTTACACTATTTATGAGTATGGTCTAGTCGTATACAAGAACACACCAATAGCACGGTTTTAGTCATTGTTTTAGTCATTGTTCACTGCATTGTTCACTGTCACGAATCGTTCACTTTTTCACCGGCGTACTTGACACTCCTAAACCGATACCATTCACGCACGACAATGCATTGTACACTGAATAATAATGCGCACTATCACTAGAAGTATGACAATCGGGTAAAATATGTGCATTTATGCAGTTAACAAATCATTTGTAATACATATTATTATGCATCTTATGAACTTATAAAAATTGCATTAAATCATGCATTCAAAATTCAGTAAAATGATACAAAGGAGGTAGCAAGTAAACTTAGTCGGCAGTGTAACAAAATTTATTTCAGTGCAATCGGATTTTGGGTTTGCATGATACAGCCGTTCATTTTAAGTGTTCGCTGCTGGAAATTCAGTTCCTGAACTAAATGTCCATTTCGCAACACAATTTTCACCTTGTTGGGATCAAAATTAGGCGACGCTACAGTTGAACAAAATTTTGGTTTTTCAATTGGATTTCCAACGCATCAGACGGATTCTCAATCTCACCTCTATGTTAGAAGTTATGTACTGTACAACACTGGGGTATAAGTTCTGTTTCTGTTTGGGACTTCTATACGTCATGTTAATCTAAAATACAGTTTAAATAGTAAATGACAGTGAAAAGGGATGAAATCACTTTCATTAGTTAGCTAACTGTTTCATCTTCTCTATGGTGTAGGGTTCCGCAATATAACATGTTCAAGAAGTAGAGGGTAAGTATTACAAGATGGGAATCAACAGCCAGAGCTGCTCTAGACTGCGTCCAGAGCCGCTCTCCGAACCAGTTTCCGTCCTCTTTTCAGCATAGAAACAATTTAAAACTCTTATGGGGTCCTAGGTCGTCGAGTCGGATTCGATTTGAGCCCTCGAACGTATCATTCTAATTTATAAACAATTAGTTGTGATTTTTTCAAGTTCAGACGCGGAAAATTTTCAGTTTTAATGGGTGTAAATGGGGATGATCGTTCACGTCAGTAACGACTGTATTTTCAGCCAAAAATAACATGATATTCATTACTATACGGGACAATTTATGTGATCAGTTTCCATCAATTTAATGGGAGTTTTTCATTCGGGTTTTGCATCAAACACTTGCATCATAATAATTTGCCCGAATTGTATAAACGGAATTCAATAGTATTTAAATTGTAATAGATTAATTTAGCATGAAGCAAGAAGGGTACTTTCCTGATGACGCGTTGACGACGCACGGTAGTGGCAATGACACGAATGCGACCCGGACACGGCACGGCGAGCTCGGTGGGCAGTGGAGATGGGCGAAGGTTCGAGGTGCGGTAAGGTTGACGGAAGTTGTAGGGAGGAGCTTGACGATGGTGGTTGCGATGGTGGATGGCCGGAGCTTGCAGGCGGTGGTCACCGGAGAGGGTGCAGTGAGGGGGTCGACTCGGGTGCTTGGTGGCCGAGGAGAGAGGGAGGAAGCAGCGGGTGGTGCTCGGGTTGGTGAAGGTGATGGGAGTTGGAGAGAGAAGCGGTGCAGGGGAGGAGTGGCCGACGGTGGCAAGTTCGGTGGTGATGGGTGAAGGTGGAGTCGAGAGGGAATCGAGGAGATCGGGGCAGCGACGGTGCAGAGATGGCTCCGACAAGGTGAGGAGTCGCGGTAGGTTAAGGTGGTGGTCGGTGGTGGTCGATGGTGTGCAGGGGAGGCTCGGTGAAGGTTGGGTTCTGGGTAGTTGGTGAAGAGGGTGATGGAAGCAACAGGGGGTGTTGGGTGAGGGAGGCTCGGTTTTGTGCGAGGGAGGGAGACGAGGTCGAGGGGTGAGTGGCGCGCGCGAGGTCGTGGTCGACGAGCGGGGACGTGGGGCGACGACACGGGGCATGGGTAGAGCATGGGGCGACGTGGGAACGCAGCAAAAAAAGAAGCAGGAAAAGGAGAATGAGTTGGGGAAGAGGATGAAACGGACGGGTCGGGTCGGGTCGGGTGTTTTGGACGTGGGTCGGGTTTGTTGCACGGGGGAATGGGTTTAGGTTAATTTGCTTATTTAGTTTTTATTTTTTTTTCTTAGGCTGGGCTGGGTTTTTGGGGATTTATTTATATATTTAGTTTTTATTTTGTTGGGCTTTAGTTTAAATGCTTAGGAAAATTAAATTCTGAGAATTAGAGGAAACACAAGGATTCTAAATTCCCCCAAAAATTAACGGGAAAAATAGAAAATATTCAGGAGACTTGGAAAAATTTTGGAAAAATTTTATTGACGGAATCGGGAATTTGCATCATACCCTCCTTACAAAAATTTCGTCCTCGAAATTTTAAAAGACACAACGACACAACAGCACTAAACAAATAGATGTGGAAAACGTGCATGGATATCTTCCTCACGCTCCCAAGTAGATTCTCCTGGGGAACGACCGTCCCAAGGCACTCGGACTAACGGAATGGCCTTATTCTTCAGCACTTTTTCTCTGCGGTCGAGGATGGTGGTGGACTGCTCCTCGTAAGACAGGTCGGTACCCAAAGCTAAATCCGAATAGTCTAGAAAATGGATCTCATCTCGAACGTAACGCCGCAACTGAGATACGTGGAAGGTATTGTGCACACCAGCTAGCGATTGAGGCAAGGCAAGTCGATAGGCTACCTTTCCTACTCGCTCTAGCACCTCAAAAGGTCCGATGAAACGGGGACTGAGTTTCCCGTGACCTTCAAACCTGATAACTTCGGGGGTAGCGGAAATCTTCAGGAATACGTGATCTCCGACTTCAAATTCTAGTGCTCTCCTGTTGGAATCCGCCCAACCCTTCTGTCGATCCTGAGCCGTCTTAATGCACTGCCTGATCATTTGGACCTTATCGACTGTCTGAACAATGAGCTAGGGACCCAGTAATCTTCGTTCTCCCACATCATCCTAACAAACTGGGGATCGACACTTATGCCCGTAAAGTGCTACGAAAGGAGCCATCTGAATGCTAGCCTGGTAACTGTTGTTATAAGAAAACTCGACTAGATGTAGATGATCCTCCCAAGAACCCTGGAAGTCCAGCATGCAAGCTCTCAGCATATCCTCGAGCGTCTGATCGTACACTCAGATTTTCCGTCCGTCTGCGGGTGATAAGCCGTGCTGGACTTGAGACGGTTACCCAAACTCTCCTGTAAGCTCCTCCAAAAGTGCGAAACAAATCTGGTGTCTCGATCTGACACAATGCTGACTGGAACTCCATGAAGTCGCACTATCTCCTGTATGTATCTCTCCGCAAGTGACTCTGTCGACTGTCCCACTCGGAATGGTAAGAAGTGTGCAGCTTTCATGAGGCGGTCGACGATAACCCAAATGGCATTGTTGCCCCTAGGGTTCCGCGGTAAGGCCGTCACAAAATCCATAGTAATGTGCTCCCACTTCCATTCTGGTATTAGAAGCGGTTGTAACAGTCCCGCTATCCTCTGATGTTCCTCCTTCACCTGCTGGTATACCAAGCATCTGGATACAAACCGCGCAATTTCTCGCTTCATCCCGTTCCACCAAAAGTGCTGCTTTAGATCTCGATACATCTTCGTGCCTCCCGAATGCATAGAATAAGCTGAACTATGAGCCTCAGCCAGTACCTCTTCTCGAACATCCCCTTTGGGTACGCAGAGTTTGCTACTGAATCTTAGAGAGCCATCTTCATGTATGAGTAAGTCCATTCTCAGCCCGGCTTCTACCTGCGCTCTTAACTTTTGCAATCAAGGATCATCCACTTGCGCACCCTCGATGTGGTCCATAAGAGAAGACCGCACCTGTAGTTGCCAAAACTGCTTGATTGCGCTCGGTGTAACGACTTCAATCTCGAGTCTCTGAAAATCCTCAATGATGCTCCTCTGACTGGTCAACATCATGACCGCTGGCTTGCGACTGAGAGCATCTGGTACAACATTTACTTTTCCCGGGTGATACTAAAGGTCCAAGTCGTAATCCGCCATCAGTTCTAGCCATCGCCGCTGCCTCATATTTAGTTCTTTCTGAGTGAAGACGTACTTCAGACTTTTATGATCCGTGTACACCTCCACCTTCTCGCCCAACAGGTAATGCCTCCAGATCTTCAATGCAAAAACCACTGTGGCTAACTCCAAGTCATGCGTAGGGTAGTTCCTCTCATGATTTCTCAACTGTCGTGAGGCGTAAGCAACCACTCGACCGTGCTGCATCAGAACACAGCCTAAGCCCTTCCCTGAGGCATCACTATATATCACCAAACCACCGGAATTATCTGGTACTATAAGAATGTGCGCCGTGGTTAACTTCTGCTTCAGTGTCTCAAATGCCTGAGTACACTCCTCTGTCCACACAAACGGTACATCCTTCCGTGTCAGCCTCGTCAAAGGTTCAGCGATTCTTGAAAAGTCTTCGATGAACCGCCGATAATATCCTGCCAGTCCCAGAAAGCTTCTAATCTCGGCCACTAACTTCGGTGTTGGCCAATCTCTGATAGATTCTATCTTTGTCGGGTCCACTGAGATGCCTTTTCCCGAAACAATGTGTCCCAAGAACTGAACCTTGTCGAGCCAGAACTCACACTTACTCAATTTTGCGTACAGCTTCTCTTCCTGAAGAATTTGTAGACCCGTGCGCAAATGCTCGACGTGCTCCTCCCGGGTCTTCGAGTAGACTAGTATGTCGTCGATAAATACAACGACGACATGTCCAAGTACTTCGCAAACACCCTGTTTATAAAATCTATAAATATCGCTGGAGCATTGGTAACACCGAACGGCATCACAAGGAACTCATAATGTTTGTATCGGGTCCTGAAAGCCGTCTTGCATGCATCCTCAGCCGCTACTCTGATTTGATGATAGCCAGAACGGAGATCCAACTTCGAAAATATCTTGGCCCCACTTAACTGATCAAATAAGTCATCAATGCGCGGAATTGGGTATTTGTTCTTTATTATGACTTTGTTCAGCTCCCGATAGTCTATACACATCCGCAGCGATCCATCCTTTTTCTTCACCAACAGAACTGGTGCACCCCACGGTGAAGCGCTTGGCCGGATAAATCCCTTCTCCAGGAGTTCTTCAATTTGCTTCTTCAATTCTGCCAACTCAACCGGTGCCATTCTGTACGGGGCCTTGAAAACTGGTGTTGTACCTGGAGCCAAATCAATCCAGAATTCCAAGACGCATGGAGGTGGTAGACCTGGTAAATCTTAAGGAAACACGTCCAGGAAATCCCGAACAATCTCTTGGGCTGGGCTCTCATCAATCTCCATAGCTGTCAACTCTTTTGGCTTGGCTCTATACTTGGCTGGCTTCAAAGATTCGCTCCCGCCTTCGAAAATAAACTTTGGGGGATTGGAAATGCGGAAAGTCACATTCCTTGCTCGGAAATCAATAACTGCATGGAAGGTACTAATCCAATCCATCCAGAGAATTGCGTCATAGCTGCTTGTTCCGATCAAAAGGAAATTCGCATAGAATTCTCTGCCATGCACTACAACCGGACAGGATCTACATTTTCGACTAGATGCTATAACACAATTACCCATATGTATTTCCCAACCCTCGGTTAATGGTTCATGTGGTATGGAGTGTATATCAACGAAATGCGCAGATATGAAACAGTGCGATGATCCCGAATCAAATAGTACTCTAACTGGCGTGGAATGTATGAGTAGAATACATGTGACAACTTCGCCTGAAGCCTCTGCCTGCTCGGCGGTCAAGGTGAAAGCCCGTCCCTGATAGCGGCCTGTGTAGGGTTGCCTCTGCTCCTGTGATCTCTGTTGCTGCGGTCCAGACCCTCCCTATAACTCTGTTCGCTCGGGGCAACCACTAACGCGGTGCTGGCTGGATCCGCAAAACAAACACTGTCCCTTGGCACGGCGACAGTCTTTCTGGGTATGTCCATCCCTGTTGCAGTAGCCGCAAACTAAGTTCTTACTCTAGGGGCGATGCTAGGGCAAGAATGGGCGCTTCATCTGTGTCGTTCCTGGCCTGTGAACTGGTATGACTCTTCGAGACGGTGTGTGAGTACGCACTGGAACAACTGGGGGCTTCCTAAATTTGTTGATCAGCTTCTCCTGAATTCGTGCCGCGTTGAGTACCTGTGCAAAAGTTTGCAACTCGAGTGACGGGATCAACTGCTGTAGCTCGAAATCAAGTCCCTGTAAGAAGCGCCTGGCCCTGGTGGCCTCTGAAGCGACCATATAATGAGCAAATCAGCTCAGATGGTTGAATTCTGCTGCGTATACGTCCACGGGACGGCCATTCTGCTTCAGTAAGATGAATCTTTCTTCCATCTCTGCCTTGGCGGTGGAAGGGAAATAGTGGTCCAAGAAGCACTCCTTGAATTTTCTCCATTCGATTGGCCCTTCTAGTCTGCTTTCTTCAACTGACCACCAAGTATGTGCTTTATCTTCCAACTGGATCTTTATCACATTCATTTTCTCTTCATCGGGTACCCTTGCGGCCGTCAGTAGGTTCTCCATATTAACCAGCCATTGCTCGGCCTCGAGTGGTTCGGCTAGTCCCGTAAATGCAGTGGATGTAACCTCCGAAAATCTGACACAGTGCCAGCCCTGGCAGATAAAGCTGGTGGAGCAGTGCCCTCGGGGGCGGTAATGAGAGTGGAGGGTCCCCCTACTGCGGTAATAGCCCTGAGTCTCTCGGTGAGTAGGTCCGTCTTTCTCTCCTGAGCTTCTACGAGGGTCGTCAGTGCACTCAAGATCCTCTCCGTGCGATCCTGAGAACTTGAGTCCGAGGAGTGGTCGTTCGGGGACGTCATATCGCTGGAAGATATTTAAAAGGATATGATTAGATACAAGGGGGAAAGTCAGGGATAGTGAAGCGAAAATAACGTAACAAAGTGTAGTTAATGTTATCCCTTACTACTAAATGCGGCCCTGATACCAACAAAACCATGTCACGCCCTGCTTCCCAAAATATGGAAAACAGGGGATGACTAGGCCAGCCATGCTCCTACGGTCAAGGAATAATCCCGCCGTAGTCACACTTCGGCTTCTAGTATTACATGGTAATCAGTAAACAAAGCACGGAAGTAAAGAAAATACATCACTAAATCATTACATCAGCTTTCATTGTTCACAATTTACAATAAAATAAGGAAAAAAACTACTAACTAAGTGCGAATACAAGGTTACTTTAGGGAAAGCAGTAAGGGTGAAGGAGGTAGTCCCGACTAAATCTCCGCAAGCTCGAAGGGCAAGTCTGACTCCTGTACTGGTTCTTCCTCGAGATCTGAGCATGCATACTCAGGTCGTCTGAGCGACATAATAGTAATATTATAATAGTAACAAGAAACAAGCAAAGAAGGTATAACAGTGGAGGTAAAATGCAGGTGATCCATATGTCACTAACTGATGCAAAGTATGATCTGTGTCCCTAATAGACTCTAAGTCAGCTTTGAAATCGAGTTGTGGAAAGGAGGATCATGTTTAACGAGGGTCTCATACATACCCGAGACTACGGCCCGCTATCGCCCAGGACATAGCCCTGTCAGCCGGACCGCTAGGCCCAACCTAATATATATAAGAGTCGTTGTTCGAATGATCATCCTCTAAATCACTGTTCTCGCTAAATACAATTCTCTTTCCACTTCGATTTTTTCTTTTTCCCCAGGTTTACACTATTTATGAGTATGGTCTAGTCGTATACAAGTACGCACCAATAGCACGGTTTTAGTCACTGTTCACTGTATTGTTCACTGTCACGAGTCGTTCACTTTTTCACTGGCGTACTTGACACTCCTAAACCGATACCATTCACGCACAACAATGTATTGTACACTGAATAATAACGTGCACTATCACTAGAAGTATGGCAATCGGGTAAAATATATGCATTTATGCAGTTAACAAATCATGTGTAATACGAATTATTATGCATCTTATGAACTTATAAAAATTGCATTAAATCATGCATTCAAAATTCAGTAAAATGATACAAAGGAGGTAGCAAGTAAACTCAGTCATAAGTTCAACAAAATTTATTTTAGTGCAATCGGATTTTGGGTTTGTAAGATACAGCCGTTTCATTTTAAGTGTTCGCTGCTGGAAATTCAGTTCCTGAACTAAATGTCCATTTCGCAACACAATTTTCACCCTGTTGGGATCAAAATTAGGCAACGCTATAGTTGAACGAAATTTAGGGTTTTCAATTAGGTTTCCAATTCATCAGACGGATTCTCAATCACGCCTCTACGTCAGAAGTTATGTACTGTACAACACTGGGGTATAAGTTCTGTTTCTGTTTGGGACTGCTATACGTCCTGTTAATCTAAAATGCAGTTTAAATAGTAAACGACAGTGAAAAGGGATGAAATCACTTTCATTAGTTAGATAACTGTTTCATATTCGCTATGGTGTAGGGTTCCACAATATAACATGTTCAAGCAGTAGAGGGTAAGCATTACAAGATGGGAATCAACAGCCAGAGCTGCTCTGGACTGCGTCCGCTCTCCGAACCAGTTTCCATCGTCTTTTCAGCATAGAAACAATTTAAAAATCTTATGGGGTCCTAGGTTGTCGAGTCTTATTCGATTTGATCTCTTGAACGCATCATTCCAATTTATAAACAATTAGTTGTGATTTTTACAAGTTCAGACGCAGAAAATTTTCAGTTTTAACAGGTGTAAATGGGGATGATCGTTCACGTCAGTAACGACTGTATTTTTCAGCCAAAACATAACATGTTGTTCATTACCATACAGGCCAACTTATGTGATCAGTTTCCGTCAATTTAATGGGAGTTTTTCATTTGGGTTTTGCATCAAACACTTGCATCATAATAATTTGCCCAAATTGTATACACGAAATTCAATAGTATTTCAAATTGTAATAGATTGATTTAGCATGAAGCAAGCAGGGTACTTGCCTGATGACGCGTTGACGACGCACGGCAGCGGCAAAGGCATGAACGTGACCCGGACACGGCACGGCGAGCTCGGTGGGCAGTGGAGATGGGTGAAGGTTCGAGGTGCGGTAAGGTTGACGGAAGTTGTAGGGGGCAGCTTGACGATGGTGGCTGCGATGGTGGATGGCCGGAGCTTGCAGGCGGTGGTCACCAGAGAGGGTGTAGCGAGGGGGTCGACTCGGGTGCTTGGTAGCCGAGGAGAAAGGAAGGAAGCAGCGGACGGTGCTCGGGTTGGTGAAGGTGATGGGAATTGGAGAGAGAAGCGGTGCAGGGGAGGAGTAGCCGGCGGTGGCAAGTTTGGTGGTGATGAGTGAAGGTGGAGTCGAGAAGGGATCGAGGAGATCGGGGTAGCGACGGTGCAAAGATGGCTCCGACGAGGTGAGGAGTCGCGATGGATTAAGGTGGTGGTCGGTGGTGGTCGATGGTATGCAGGGGAGGCTCGGTGAAGGTTGGGTTCTGGGTAGTTGGTGAAGAGCGTGATGGAAGCAACAGGGGGTGTTGGGTGAGGGAGGCTCGGTTTTGTGCGAAGGAGGGAGACGAGGTCGAGGGGTGAGTGGCGCGCGCAAGGTCGTGGTCGACGAGCGGGGACGTGGGGCGACGACGTGGGGCGTGGGGTGGAGCGTGGGGCGACGTAGGAACGCAGCAAAAAAAAGAAGCGGGAAAACGAGAACGAGTTGGGGAAGAGGATGAAACGGTCGGGTCGGGTTGGGTGTTTTGGACGTGGGCCGGGTTGGTTGCACGGGGGAATGGGTTTAGGTTAATTTGCTTATTTAGGTTTTATTTTTTTTTCTTGGGCTGGGCTAGGTTTTTGAGGATTTATTTATATGTTTAGTTTTTATTTTGTTGGGCTTTAGTTTAAATGCTTAGGAAAATTAAATTCTGAGAATTAGAAGGAAAACAAGGATTCTAAATTCCCCCAAAAATTAACGGGAAAAATAGAAAATATTCAGGAGACTTGGAAAAATTTTAGAAAAATTTTATTGACGGAACCAGGAATTTACAAAAATAAAAGGAAACCCCCACGTGTTAAACATGTGCGCCCACATGCAAAGTATGTAGGTACTACCTCAGATAGGATTAAATCCTATATTAGATTCTCACGTGTTTCCCACGTGAGCACCAGCGCCAGCCTATGTTAGGATTAAATCCTTTAGTGGCGCCTTACATGGAACACACGTGAGCGCAAACGTGCAAAGCATAGAAGCGCCTCTTATATATAAGAATTAAATTCTTAAGTTGCGCCCACGTGCATAACACATAAGCGTCAGTGTCCAAATAAAAGAGGGTAGAATTATATTCTACGTGGGGAATATTTCCCCAAAATCTGGGATACTCTCTGTTAAACAGAGGACCGTTGGATCAAAGATCCAATGATGATAATAAATCCTAAAATGATAGAATTAAATTCTATATGATAGAATTAACTTCTATGTGGGAAATATTTCCCAGATCTTTCTCAAAATAGCTAGATCCTATATGTTAAATAGAGGACCCTTAGATCAAAGATCCAACGGTGATTATAAAATCACCATCTGATCATCTGATAGAATTAAATTCAATTTTAGGAAAATATTTTCTCAATCTTGTTTAAACAAATAAGAAATCTTCTCTGTTAAATAGAGAGCTTTTGGATTAAAAATCCAACGGTGAATAAAATTCACCGGTTGATCTTAAAGATCAATTTGATTAATTATGAAATCAATCATGATCTCTAAATGAGAGATTTTTCCAACAAATTGATTATTTTCTTTCTCTTATAAATAGGAGGAAAGAGATAGAAGAAGAAGAAGAAGAAGAAGCTCTCGGTATAAAAAAAAGAGAGAGAAGGACCACTCCATAAGCTTCTATAAAATAAATACAGAAAGCTCTCAAAAGCTTCTACAAAACAACAGAGTATTTAATTTTCAAAGAAGAAGATCTTCCTTCTTAAATCCCTAGGTAAAGGAAAAAAAAAGATCAAAATATCTCCTTTACCTATCTAAAGGTTTAACCCTTCTCAAGAATTTAGTTTTTTCTCTGGTTCTGAGATCCACAAGATAAGTCTTCCACAAGTTGAGAATTTAATTCTCATCGGAAAGATCTTGTTCTTGAGAATTAAAGATTCAGGGAGGAATAAGGTTGAAAAGAAAGAAGATGGAGTTCATAATACTCCAGGAACTTAGTTCCTTCAAATCAAGAACTTGGTTCTTTAATAACCTGATCCAAGCTCCTCAAAATAGTGATATTGATGATCGTTAATGGTCAAAATACCATCAACAGAGGTTTAACCTCTCTGAAAGCATATAGAGTCCATAATACTCTAAGAACTTAGTTCTCTCAAAAAAAAAAAAACAGAACTTAGTTCTTAAAGAACCTGATCCCATATCCTCAAAATAGTGATTTTGATGATCGTTAATGGTCAAATTATCATTAACAGAGATTTAAGTTCTCTAAAAAGATTAACAGAGTTTCAATCTCTAAAAAAGAAAAGGAACTCGGTGCCTCACGTGAAAAACACATGAGCGCCTAAAAGATTCCCAAAACAAAGGACCCGGCGCCTTACGTGCTTCCCGCGTGGGCGCCCCAAAAAAAGAACCCAACGCCTCATGTACTTCACACGTGCTTCCTGCGTGAGTGCCAGAGCCACAAATAACTGCTTAGCACTTCTAAATAAAGGGAGAAACCCTAAGGCTGAGCGCCAGAGCCATAAATAAGTGCTTAGCACTTCTGAATAAAAAAAGACCAGGTAGACCAAGCCCAAAATGGCTAAGTCCCTCTGAAATTCTCTTGCAGCTGAGTCCAAATGCTCTGTTGTTGGATCTTAATAAAATTTAATGATCCTAAAAATGTTTCTAAGTTAATCTTAGTCTCAAACAAGATTAATGATTCTTAGATGATCCACCATGATCTTTCCCTCAAATACGGGATTTGGTTTAAGGGTACATCTCTTCACACCTCTGATATATGTCGTTGTAATTCCTCAACGTCTTCAGAGAGGTGGCGGGTCCCGACAACCAACAATTCCTTTCATCCCATATTGGTGCAGTTCCAAATTGACGTGCACACCTCAAATCTGATCGCACCCCAAATCAGGCGCATTCCATATCACCATCGTTTACTCCGCCACGTAACAAATACACGTACGCGCAAGATGAATGTTGGACCGAAATTTCCTTACACTAATATTCACCTCAAACATGGCGATAATGGACAGAAATGTCCCTACACTAATATACGCCTCAAGCATGGCAATAATGGACCGTGATGTCCTTAAACTAAAATAATTGAGCTCATATGTTCATTTGTTCCTAAGTCGATCTTAGTCTTAAATATGACTAATGATCTTTAGATCAAACCCAAATTTCATATGAACTTATAGACCTCATTTATATGAGATCTGCGTCTTAAGTTCATTCCCATTGGCAAACCAAGATACCAACGTGGACCCCGTCAAACAAATTCTTGACCCAAACCCAAATCATAAAAATATACGGATTTGGACTGATCCACGCCCTACGGGCGACGACATAAAATACTCTCCGTATACAATCCACGGGCAACCAAAACAAACAAAACAATAAACAGCACGAAGTGAACTACTAGAGAAAGAGAAAGTGGTTATCTCAACGCGATAATGTAATTAACTGCAGGGGCTTGTGCCTGCAGGGAAGAGCGTCCCCACAATCAAAAACCCCTCACAAACGAGGGGGGTCTGATAAGGTCTGTTACAACGGTCGCATCTATCCAAACCTTCGATATATAGTGCCATAAATCAACTTGGTATCTTCAGAGAGGTGGGTGGATATGTCCAAATAGCATCTGCCCCCAAATTCAGGCTAGACGTCCCAACGTCTCAGTCCGGTCTTCGGCGGTAAACAGATTCTAGCACGTCTGGTGGGATCTCTTTCTCTTTTGTCATGCCCCGTTTCCCAAAATACGGAATACGAGGGGATGACAAAGCCAGCCATGCTCCTACGGCAAGGAAATATCCTGCCGTAGTCACACTTCGGCTTCTAGCTTTACATGGTAATCAGTAATCAATGCACAGGTAATGAGAAATGCAGTCACTAAATCAAAATAAATGCAAAAAAACTAACCAGATGGAACTCAAGAGAGTATAGCTCTGGGTCGCTGATCAGGATGTCCGCGATGTCCTCGGGGTACGTCAGGTCCTGGTCCAAGCTAGATCCACTTCTCACTCTGAGCATGCATACTCAGGTCGTCAGAGCGACACGATAGTAATACACACACACACACACACACACACACAAAAATGGTAACTCGTGCAATAATAACAAATATGTAATAGTAATCAAAAGAATAAAGACGTAAACATGAAGTAGCCAATGCAGGTATTTAAAAGAGCAGGCAAACTGTAAAGCAGTAAACAGTATGGCAGATATGTTGAATCAATAAGCAATACATGTCAATGTCACTAACCCTATCAGTCTCTAAGTCTCACTCTACAGGTCGCTAAGGCTATTGTCAGTCCAAATGTGAGAATCAACCACTCGTGAGTATCACCAACCCAAGGGTAGGACCCAAGAACAAGGGAACACGGGCCTGAGTCGCTCGCTAATAATCAGTAATATCCCCATATATCTCCAGAATCACTGTATGTGCCGGCATGGGACTTCCGAGATAATGTTGACCTCACACTCAAACTACCCCATACCCCGTGGTCTACATCAAACACCAACCATAAACTCAAATACCAGTCGTCCATGACAAGTCTACGCGAGAACTGGAGACAGGATCTCCATCTAGCATGTCTCGAATGATACCCAAGATAAATGGACAGTGTTTGGTACCTTATCTATGACACCCATATAAGTGCTTCCATAATTGTCCCATACCAATTATAGTCACACTTATACACGTCCCATAGACGTCGACAATGCAATATATCAATAGGGTCCGCTGATTGTGTACAAGTACGTGTCACTTCCACTTATTCGTTCATGCTTAACACTAACGTACTTACCATAATCAAACACTAATAACTAACACTGGGTAATGCACATGATCACTATGTTACCAATGCAATGACATCTTTATAATGTGATGAGAATACAATAATTAAGGCATGATTAAGATACCATCAGTCGGTGTCCTACCACTTGCATAATTTATCATAAATCATACATGCAAAATTTAGCGAAACAATGAAAAGGGGATAGGTAGTATGTTTAATTATCTATCCATAAAAATTGGTTTCACATTAATCGGGTTTCAGGATCGCTAGATATGACCATTTCATTTTAAGCGTTCACTGCTGGAAATCCGGTTTCAGAATTGGAAGTTCGTTTCGTAACACATTTTAATCCCAGTTGGGATCGTAATTAAGTGACTCTATAGTTGAACAATATTTAGAGTTATCAGTTAGGTTTCCACCGCAATTTGTGGATCAGTAATACACTATATCGACAGGGAGTTATGGACAGGTTATGTTCGATGTGTAAAATCTGCCTTTGCAGAATTCAGCAAACGTATCGACATTATAAAATGGATTAAAAATATCAAACAGTTGAGGAATACAGTGAGACCAGTGGAGTAAGAAATATAACTCAATTTTATACATAACGATATAGGGTTCCATGCATTCTCATATTTGAACAGGAATATACGGGGGTTTAGAAACAGGGGTTAACCGGGATTTCCATTCTGGACTGCAGTCCAGAATCGTAATCCTCCGCAATTATCTCTATCATAGTATGTTAAAATCCAGTGACCAACTATAGAATATTATAGTTTAATCAGTTATCTTCGATACGAGCCATGGAACGATAAAATTAGATTTGTACATAATTTAATATAAATTTTACAGTTTAGCATGTACGAAAGTTTTCAGGTTTTACGACAGAAATCGGGACACCATTTTACGTGAGCAAACGATATTGTATTGGAACCAAAGTCCCAAAGGACATTCATTATAATCCGGGCCATCACATGGTATTTGTTGTCGTCAATTTAACGTGGTTTTCCACTCGGGTTTCGCATCGAACACTTGAATTATAATGATTCACATAAAAAAGTGTATGCGGAAATGATTGGTAACATGAATTGTAATACATAAAAGTAGTATGAAGCAAGTATTAAACTTGCCTGAATACGTGTTGACGATGGTACAGCAGCGGCAATGGCACGATCGTGTCATGAACGCAGCACAGGTTTAGCCTTGTCGGATCTTGCTTCTTGGACTCGATGGCTTGGCGGTTGCGACAGGCGTACGCTGGCATTGCGATGAATGGCGTGTTGATGACGATGGTAGCTTAAGGAATCGAAGCCACAGATTTAATGGTGACGACGGTGACCAGAATAGCGGCAAAAGCGATTTGTGTAAGTGTTCGACGAAATGCCGGGGTCGACTGTGAACTAGGGTTCGATAGCGAAATGTGAAGGCTCGGGAGTCGTGCAGAGGCTCGGCTGCGGCGTAGGGGTCGCCGTGATGCTTGCAAAGGGGAGGCTGGCGGTTGGTGGTCAAGGTGGCCGGCAGTGAGCTCGGGGTGAGCCCGGTAGTGATGAAGATGGTGTCGGGGAAGTCGCACGGTGGTCGGAGGTGGCAGGCGGCCGTGGAGGGGTTCGTTGACGGTAGCGACTCGGCGATGCACGAGGGTCTCGCCGTGGTGATGCGGCGTTCGTCGGCAGTGGGGGAGTTCCGGTGCAGGAGTATGCAGACGGTGGTGCTCGGGTGCTGAGGTGATCGGGGGTCTGGTGGTCGATGTAGGCGAGAAGGAGAAGTCGATGGTGAGGCGAGCTCCGGCGTCGATGAGACCCAGGCACAGTTGATGGGTTGGGTTCTCATCGGTGTGTAGGGAAGGGAGTCAGGGAGGTAGGTGGAGGAAGAGATGAGGAGAAGAGAAGGAAGGCGAGGAGGTTGAGACGAGGGTGTGGGTATGGTCAGCGAAGAAGAGGTGAACGTCGGCGATGAGGACAGGCGAGGGGCATGGGCGGTGACAGAGGGGGTGGGTGTGTGGGTGGAGAAGGGTCTCAGGCTCGAGGTGCGAGGGGGTGAAGGGAGAGAGAGGGACGAGGTCGATGGGGGGAAAGAGCATACGCACGCAGTCGTGGGTGAGGAAGCGGGGACGTGGTCGCGACGGAAAGTGGGGCTTGGGGATGTGCGCGTCGTGGGGGTGGGAAAGAAAAAGAGCGGGAAAGAATCGCGAGAACTGGAGAAGAAGGGAGAGGAAAGAGGGTGAAGCGGGTAGGGTTGGGGAATAGGCCGGGTTTGGAAATTAAGTAAAAATAGAGAAAGAGAGGAGTGGGCCGGCTAATAAAAGGAAAAAAGAAAAATAAAGGGAAAGGGCTGGGAAATAATGAAGGGAAAAGGGAGTTAGGCTTTGGGTTTAGAAAAGGGAAAAATAAAAAGGAGTTAAGTAATAGGATTGGTTTTAGGTAAAAGAATTTAAGAAGGGAAATAGAATAAAGGAATTAGGATTTTTAGATATTTAAAATAATTATAAATATAAATAGGTAAATTTGAGAGTGACCCCCTTTTATAAAATACGGCTATTGGCGTATAAAAGAACTGGGTATTACATCTTTCCGCTCCATACTTCGTGTGTCATGTTTTTCCGCGATCAAATAATCGCGGTATATATGTTTGTAGTTGTCCTTGGCTGATGGGATACTGAAGCTGGTGTTTCGTCTATATGTAGAATGGTGTTTGCTTCCACTCACAGCAACTCAGGCTCTGTCACATCTGGTGGAGTCAAATATGGGCCACTTGCAATCTCAGATCTCTGCAATCCAGCTCTTCGAGAAATCAATAGGCTTATCTTTGGGTCTATGCTTCCATCTCTTACCCTCGGTGTTTCAACACTAAAGGTTAAAGCCCAGAAGAAGTCAGTCTTCCACGGACCGGATCCTCCAACTTCAGCTTTGCCGACAGAATCAGTTCTTAAACAGCCAGCACCTGCCAAAGACCAAGGTTGATGCAGGGGGCAGAATATTCAAGCTCTCAAAGGAAACAGGGGGCATGCTCAGCAAAATTCTGAGATTGAAGAAACTCCGGTTGAAATACATGATCAACGTCAATATGGGCGTCAAATAAAACAAGCTGGGGGCAGTTCTCCGTCCGTGTTGACTCTATCTGCTTCAACTTCGATGGCGAATGCTATTGTTCTAACCGGGAACAACTTCGAGCTGCTGCGAAGGGTTGGGCAAAATTCCCCTACCACGGTACTAAAGAAATCTCCACAGACCGTGGAAATCCATCAAGAGGAGAAAACAGTTCGCTCCACAAAAGAACTTTCCTCATCCATATATAAGGTGTGGAAGCAGGTGAAGAACTCAGTCATCGTCTATGGCTCTTCCTCTAAGCGCCAGCCAAACTTTGATAACTCCCCTTCCAAATACAAGGGGACTCATCCCAAGACAGTTCCTGATACAATGGTTTCACCTAAGGCAGCTTCTTATAAAAAGAGAGGCCTGATAAAGCCCAAGTTCCTGAGGCAAACTCCAAGGGTCAAAGCTCCAAATGCCCCAAGCCTAGGGGCATAATAGTTCACACAGTATACATGGTGAACTCCAAAGACGAAGGTCACACTTATACTAATCATGGACTGCATACTCGGTCCCTGACCTACGCTCAACTGCAGCGTGAAAATTTGCAGGAGATATTTGCTCAAGCAGTGGCACTTGCTAGTCCACCGCCTAAGACAAACCCCAAAGACGCACCAGAAGAAAGGACAGGGCAGGAATCGGATATTGATTTCCTGGAGCACGCTCTCGAAAATAAAGATGAAGAAGCGGTAGAGATGTCTACTAAAATGAACCAGATGGCCCTCCTAGTCCAGAACATGGCTGGAATGATGGTCCAATCATAACCACTGGCAGATAAGCCGTCGGTAGTCGCTCTCAAAGACAAGAGTGATATTTCAAATCCTCTGCAAGCCCCATCAATGGATGAGGAGGAAATGATCCCAAAAGCAAAACTGGACACATACATCGCTCAGCAAATCAAATCCCACTATACCAGTGAAGTTGCAAATAGATCAATCAAGACTAGTCGACCGTATCCGGCGTGCTATGATCAAATATAATACCCTCCAGAATACATGCTTCCGACATTCCATATGTACAAAAGAACTGGGAATTCTCACCAGCATATTACGCGTTTTAAATCCATATGCAGCAACACTGGAGGAAATGATATACTGCTCCTCCGACAGTTCGTCAGCAGTCTAGCGGGCATCATCTTCGAATAGTATGAGGATGTAACATTTCAGAAAATATAAAATATTATTTTTGGAATTTAATATTAAAATAATATATTTCGCGAAAATTACCCGATTTGCGAATTTGGGGTTTTTTCGTAAAATGGTATAAATATATACCAATATTTATGAAATAATTAGAGATTAAAATGATTTATTCATTTAAAAATATATTTATTGGATTTGGTATTTTTATAATTTATTTATATGCAGTTTAAAATAAAACTTGATTAGTGCACTACTAATCGCGATTAAGCCAAATCCGTGTTTCTATATTTTCCATGGCTAGTGTACCATGTCATGTGGTATCTTGTTGCATGTTGTTCATTTGTGTGGTTTTATTGGAATTATGTGTGTTATGGTAAGAAAATGAGAAAAGGTTAGAAAGTGAATTATTGGAGGGGGAGAGAGAGAGAGAGTGAGAGAGGCATGGCTTGTGAGTGGGTGAGAATAAGAGAGAGGGGGGGCAGCCATTCATTTCCTCTCCCATTTGTTTCTTCATCTCCTTCACCCTCAAGCTTCCCTCCACCTCCACCTCCATTTCTCATCTCAAAAACCTTGCTAAAATCCTATACTGCCTTCATTAAAAATGATCCCCACCTCATCCTCAACACATTGGACCAATCAAAGTTGAATTTTGGAGATTTTGATAAGCTAGGGTTTTTCTTGAGTTGCCCAAATGAGGTATATCTCCTTTCATTTAGCTTAGTTTTAGTTTCTTGCACCCTAGTTTAGTTTAGAATGTGATTTGGTTAGGGTATGTGATGTTTGGAAAATTCAAGAGAAGGGTTGGGTGATTATAAGGACTTATAATCTGTAGTTGGTGTTTACTTAAGACCCTAGTGGTGTTTTACTAGCCTAGACCTGGGATTAGAGCCAATACACGGACTTAGGATTTCTCGACGTCGGATTTGTGATAGATTGTGATGGTATATGGGAATATGGAATGACCTGAGACCACTATAAATTAAGTTCCCTTGACAGTGAGACGAGCAGGCAAACTTGAATCACCCCTTGAAACCTGAGCCCCTCCCTTCTTTATCTGGCCACAAATAAATTCCATGTGGCCGCAAATTGCGGCCACATCAGGGTGAAATATGTTGATTCTTGGTCTGTGGCCCCTTTAGATCATATCTAGACCAACCCTATATGCAAAATGTACTGATTTGACCTAGGGTAAAATCTGGGATAGATTTCCTTAGTTGCTGATTTTGGGTTTTTGCGATTTCTGAGATTTGATTTTAGTATTCGATATTGGATTTGATCGTTGGATGTTTGTACGTTAACGGCAAGGGTTTTTGGTTGTTTTTGCATGCGTAGGCTATAGGTTCTAACCTATAAGCGCACCGTGTGCCGTATTGGTTTCCGAACATTG
The DNA here is from genome assembly GCA_030015575.1 of Agapanthus africanus. Lineage (NCBI taxonomy): Eukaryota > Viridiplantae > Streptophyta > Magnoliopsida > Asparagales > Amaryllidaceae > Agapanthus > Agapanthus africanus. The sequence continues at coordinate 139,922,361 of JASDDO010000026.1, forward strand.
ATTTTAATAGCCTTGCGATTGCGTATTGATTGTAGCTACCATCGCGTGGATTCCGAGACGACGAAGGCCATCGACTACGGCTGAACAAGGAGTTCCGCAGGTGAGTAAATTTATATTTACGGGGGAAGTCGGATGGATGGCCTATAGCACCCCCGCAAATTTTGATGGAAACCGATATATAGAATATGGTTAAGGAAACATATATTAGAAAACTATGGATAGGGTTAAAAAGGATAGTTAGAGATGAAATGAAGAATCTTATATATATATATATATATATAACTATGGATAAGGTTAAAAAGGATAGTTAGAGATGAAATGAAGAATCTTATATATATATATATATATATATATATATATATATATATATATATCGAGATATGAGATGAAAACTATAGGGATATGACTCTTAGACCTGATATAATAGAAATGATGTCTTGAATTGATAAATAAGGATATGAAAAGTGAATGTGAATCACGACATATAGGTATGTAGTTATAAGAGAATAAGTAGGAGATTTATAGTAGCTGGATATGAGATTAATAAGATAGAATGTATATGTAAGATGACTTAATACGATAAAAAAAATAGACGATATGATATGATGACTTGATCGATACGTCGGTATATGGATACGAGTCAATATGAGAAGATTGATACCTTTGCCGGTCCCCTGATATGAGATTGTTATGGATGTGACCTGGGATATAGGTATATAGATATATATAATGTTGTGGAGCATGAGTGATATGTTGTACGAGACGTTAGGTCCGTACCCTCATTGCCATATAGGTTAATAGAATCCCTAATTGATTAATGTCGTTGTACGATGGATACCGTACGTGATGAGTTTTACTTGATGATTGATCCATACCCCTGACTAGAGGATGCCATACGATGGATTATACGTATGTGATGTTGTGAGGCTGGATGTCGATTGATAAATTCACCGACTCGGATATGTGATACCTTATAGTATTGCGCTCACGATTTACTTTATACTACGTTCATATTATTCTCATTGCATTGCATATACCTGTGCTAGTACACCTACACAATTATCGATGATGCGTATGTTACACTTACACGGATTGCCGACTCACACACTTTCATCATCGATAAATGTTATGCCACTTACACAGTACAATTGCTACATCATGCCATGATATATATTGCTATGCTCACATCATTATGCTATGTTGCACGATATACTTGCTATTTTCACATCACCATACCATGTCGCATGATATACTTGATATGCTCACATTACGGTTATATGTTTGCATACATTATGCTTTATGATTATACGCATTAAGATTTGCTGTTTTCATGAGATTCTGGATTTGAGAACCGTGGTTATATTTCAAAGGAAATCATGTATTGTTTTAAAAACCCGGTTTCTCTTGATATGATATTTCGAGACGTCCACCATGTGTTTCTCGGTTCTGAGATTGGCATGTGAAACCCGATTCGAGGAGCGGGAGGCACCGTCTGCGGGTACATGGTGAACCCGGCATAGTATCCCGAGGCAAGAAATGATTTTCGTGGTGTAAACGATGAGCCTGGATGAGGGACTACTACCTACCGGTGATAGTATTTGGACTCGACGATTATCCGGAGGATACCGACCGGAGTCATGAGATGGATATGAGGGCCGACCAGAGTATGCGGCGCCTGAGGGCCGATCTGAGGATGCGGCGCCTGAGATATAAGGATTTACGTGTCGATATTGGACACGGGTTTCATGATGTTTCGAGTGTCGATGTTGGACACTCAGGTTCCATGATTTTGATGTGTCGTTGATGGACACACCTTGATTTATATCATCATATTTATATGCATATGCTTTCATGATATTTACATGCATGATGTTGGCGTGTCATTGATGGACACGTAGATATTATCCACATGCAGATAGGCATTGATTATATTGTTGGCACATATGTAGATACAGTCACCCTAGATATCATGGTATTACCTTTATGATATAGTTGACCTAGGAATCGTTGTTTATTTCGATTTCTACCTGATGATGTTTTCTACTCACGAGTTGGTAACTCACCCCCGTTGTGCCACAGTTCTTGCAGGTTGACCGCTTGGATCAGTAGCGGCATCGCTGGCACACAGCTTACTTTTGGGTGATTTGATTTGGTAGCTGGGACATTTGGATCGTGCTCACTCTTGTATTTATATTTCCTGTTGTATCTAGTCAACTCCATCAATCAGAAACTAGTATTTGTATATGTACTAAGACTTAGACAGACTTGTGGTTGCGAGACTTAGAGCGAGGGTTTATGTTCGCTACTTGTGGTTTTGATGTCTTGCTTTTCATTATTCCTTTTGTGTTGATCTTTGCCGTTGGACGTCGTATACCTATATTGTGACTTGCATGGTTATGATTATGCCGGTTGGCGAAGAGTTAGCTCCCGCTTGGGGATGCCTTTATTATTACTATGTATATGTGGTTTTGGATCAAAATATACAAAGGAGGTGCTGCCCAAATTTTTAAAAAAGACGAAACATTTTTTTTCAACTAGTAAATCCACTTGCATTTTTATATTCCATTGTCTATGTATTTAAGAAAACTTTTGATTTTATCATACTTTTATTTCAAAACTTCACCTCCTTTATTTTCTTTAAAAAGGGTTTAGATTTCTGGGCTTCGGATTACTTGAATTACGTTACGCCTATAGACATAGCGTGATTTAAGTGCCGGTCGCGAGCTAATATTTTCGGGTCATGACAGAGGAACTCCCAAATGATTCCGTAAAGACCTTCGGCGAGATGGAGATACTCTTTTGTCAGAGATTCGCCGATGTGAATAAACACACTACCGTGGCGGTATTAGTCAATGAAAGGGTTCGACCGAATGAGACCTAGGTTCAATATGTTACCCGATGGCGAAATCTCTGGTCAAAATGCGAGCAATGCATCGATGAAGTTGCAGCCATGGGAATGGTCATAGCCACCCTTGACCCAAATTCAAAGATGTTCCCATATATGGCCCTCTTCAAGCTGACGACCTTCCAAGAGCTCATGGATAAAATGGCTCAATTGGATCAGATGGGTCAAGACCCTTCTTCATCCGGTGAAGAAGTATGAAAAGCAAAGGCAAGGTGGCGTTTGTCGCCAATGCTCAACAAAAATGAGCGGCTCAAAAGCAACCTGTCACCAAAATAGCGACGGCATGGGTACTCTCCCCCCTCCCTCGAAATATACACAGGGGGCATATTCCTCACTGGCGGAAGAATCTCTACGTGGGATGGCCTTTTCTTCTCAAAGAACAAAAATGATATCAAAGGACCTACAAGCAGGTCCTACAATCAGGTGGAATATCCCACTTGAACCAAAAATCATAAGAGGGATGTGAAATCCATGTCCCACTTCGAATCAGACGATGAGGGGAAAAGCCCCTAAGTCAAGCTCATTCTTCTAAGGAAGAAGAAAATTCAGCAGAAGAAGTGACGTGATATCTCGTTCCTTTGTATGTGAAGATGTTTCGTCAGCGTCAGAAAGCGACACTGATGAACAGGGGCAGGTGCCGTGTAAAGTGCCCTGTATTTCCCGTAAAAACAACCCGATTGGTATGATGATAAATGAAGCAGTCCAAGAGGGTGAAAATAGCTTAAGGTGTGAAGTGTCCATACATTCATAGAAAAGCATCAACGCCTAAGCAAACAAGCGTTAGAAGGAATGAGTTGTGCAACTACCCGAACAAATGATAATATTGTACCAGATCGTCCCTAAACTAGCATTTTGCCCTAAACACGGCGATAATGGAACGAAATGTCCTTAAACTAATAGTCGCCTAAAAAACGGCGATATTGGACCGAAATGTCCTTAAACTAATATTCACCTCAAATATGGCGATAATGGACCGAAATGTCCCAAAACTAACGTGCCGCCCTAAATACGGTGATATGCTCTCTTGAGATCTATATTGCAATTGAAGTCCTAATGGCAAGAGTTACAACTCAAGTCTTACCGGCTACACTGCTACTCCAGTGATAAAGCCATCCACAAGTCTCACTGGCAAACAGATGGGTCACCTGTGGCGAAACTACTTTCGAGAGTTCCATCATTGGCAAAAAAAGAAGAGAAAAACGGTATGTCCATAAGCAAAATGGGCACGGATGAAAAGCCGAAAGGGCGCCGTGAGTAAAAACAGCAGGACTGTCAGTGAGTTTGTGAAAACTAGAAAAGGGGGCAAACTTATAAAATAAAAAATTTATATGCACTTGCAAGGTCCTCTCGAACTTGTGAGGAGAAAACACCTGCGTGAGATCCTTACGACTCATAAAGGATCAACACACTTAGGAGTCCATATGATTCCTATGGAGAAATTACACTTGCGAAATCTTCATGACTCATAAGGAGAATTCCCCCTATAAGACCCTCACGGCTCATAGGATTCAAAAGACTTAAGCCATAGGGATCTAAACTTGTTCTTAAGCAATCATATCCCCCAACTTGCCTTACAAATAGTTTTATATCGACTCTTGCATACAATCCACGGGCATGAACAAAATACGTTCCAACCGAGTTCCACCAATGGTGAAAAATATCCCCATATGGTGAACGACGCTTGTAAGTCCTCTCGATTTGCAAGGAGAAAATGCTCTAGTAAGATCCTTATGACTTATAAGAGAAAACGCATTTAGGAGTCCTCATGACTCCTAAGGAGAAAATACACCTACGAGATCCTCACGACTCGTAGGGAGAAATACCTTTATGAGATCCTTACGGCTCATAAAGTCAAAAATCCTTAGTCAACAGAATCTTAACCCTGTCTGCTAAGCCACCTTTGTTCAAATCGACAAAGGAAAATGATGATTCACTCCTTCCAATATTCCAGTTGTAGTGATGTCGATACCTAAACAGACGTCAAACTTCAAGTCCTCTAACGACAAATGATAATTCGCTCCTGGCAATATTCCAGCTGTAGCATACTGATGCCAAAATTAGTATCATGACCTAAGTCCTCATCTCGCAACAAAATCAACGAGTAAAAAAATCTGAAATGTTTGGGCAACTTGCAATAAAAGTAGCGAGTAAAAATAAAAAAATAGCCGAAATGATTGGGCGATCGCGATTTTCGCAATATGAAAGGCTGAAAAGATATAGCATTGCGGAAAGAAATTTTTTAAAAAATGAAAAATAAAAATAAAATTTTCTGCCCTGCAAGTAAGTACATACTGACTCTTGTATACAATCCATGGGCAAAAATGAAAGAAAGGTTATATTTTCCCACCATACTTCGTCAAAAGAAAAATCGAGTCTTGATGGCATATCTACAGGCTAAATATCAATTTGACGTCTCTCTTACTCCAGCAAAGTACAAACGTGGTGTCAATAGGGCTCCAAGGAGCCAAACAAAAGTGGAGTAATGGAAAAATCCTAGCTCTAGCTCAACGTTCCTTCTCAGTGTAGACATGACGTCAACAAAGACCCAAGGGTCAAATAAAAAAAGAGTAATGGCAAAATTCTAACTCTAACTCGACGTGCTTCTTATGCTAGCAGGTCGCAGACGCAACGTCATCAAAGACCCAAGGGTTAAACAAAAAATGAGTAATGGAAAAATCCAGCTCCGGCTCGACGTTCCTTCTCGGTGCAGATGCGACGTCAACAAAGGCTCCAAGGAGCCAAATCAAAAAAGAGTAATGACAAAATACTAACTCCAGCTCGACGTGCTTCTCATGCCAGCAGGATGCAGACGCAACGACATCGAAGACCCAAGGGTCAAACAAAAAAAGAGTAATGGCAAAATCCCAACTCCAGCTCGACGTTCCTTCTTGGTGAAGACGCGGCGTCAACAAAGGCTCCAAGGAGCCAAATCGAAAAGGAGTGATGGAAAAATCCTACCTCCAGCACGGTGTTCCTTCCCACTCTAGCAGGATGCAGACACAACGTCATCATCAAAAAAGAAAGACCCAAGGGTCAAAGCAAAAATGGAGTGATGGCATACTCCTAACTCCAGATCTTGATGGCGACATCTACAGCCTAGAGATTGACTTGACGCGCTTCTCATGCCAGCAGGATGCAAATGCAACGTCAACAAGGACCCAAGGGTCAAAAAAAAAGAGTAATGCCAAAATCCCAGCTCCAGCTCGACGTTCCTTCTCGTTTCAGACGACGTCAACAAAGGCTCTAAGGAGACAAATCAAAAAGGAGTTATGGCAAAATCCTAAATCCAGCTCAACGTGCTTCTCATTCCAGCGGGAGGCAGACGCAACGTCATCAAAAAGACTCAAGGGTCAAAGCAAAGATGGAGTAATGGCAAAATCCCAGCTCCAAGTCATGATGGTACATATACAACCACAGGCTACCTTGACATTCTCCCTCATTCCAGTATCGTGCAGACGCAACAATCAAACAAAGTGGAGTGATGGAATATTCCTAGCTCCAGATCTCGACTGCAATACATACAGCATTGAGGTCATACGGATATCTACCCTACTTCAGTAAAGAATCAGCGCGACATCATCAAAGAAAAAAACGAAGTGACGGCATATTCCTAACTTCAGATCTTGACGGCAATAAATACAAAGCCTAAAGACCATTAGAGATCATCCCAACCCAGAAGGGTGCGGTTATGACTCATTGGGGCTCCAAATTGAGCCTAACCTCAAGTAAAAAGTGCCACGGCAAAAACCTAATGTTTGTTCTTCCAACAGTAATATGACCTAAGAATATTACTTAAAGACGACTTGTCCAGCCTTAGAAGAGATAAGAGACATGACATTCACGGGGCTATTAGAGTAGCAACCTAAGAGACTGCATATCGAGAAATACATCAACCAACGCGACGGTACAGCGGACTTAAAGCTAGTACCACAAACCTAACAGACCCCTATCAAAAAATGGCTTATCTATATTTCACGTTAGGATGCACCTACGAGATCCTCTCGACTCGTAGGGAAATACATCTTTATGAGACCGTCACAACTCATGAGGGTGAAAAAATTTAGGCGACGAGGTTATCAACCTGTTTCCTAAGCACTGTGGCCCTACAAGTAGGTCCAAACTGACTCTTGTATACTATCCATGAGCCACATTCTCCAAAATCGCATACCGATGAGAAGAAGAAACCACTTACGAGTCTTCTCAACTCGTAAGGGAAAAATTCTTTTGTGAGATCCTTACGACTCATAAGAGAAAACACACTTAGGAGTCCTCATGACTCCTATGGAGAAAATACACCTACGAGATCCTCTCGACTCGTAGGGAGAAATATCTTTTTGAGACCCTCACGGCTCATAGAGTTGAAAAGCCTTAGGCGACAAATCTAAAATTGTTACCTAAGCCATCGTTGCCCTACAAGGATGTCCATACTGACTCTTATATGCTATCCACGGGCCACATTCGTCAAAGTTGCATGCCAAAAAAGTATAGAAGCCACTTACGGGTCATCATGACTCCTAAGAAGAAAATACCCAAGTGAGATCCCTATGACTCACGGAGGCGATGAACACTCAGGAACCCTTACAATTTCTAGGGAGAATATGCACCTATGAGATCCTCATGACTCATAGGGAGAAAACCTTCTCGAGACCTTATGGCTCATGAAGATGAAAAAAGTCTTAGACGACAGGAATCCTAAACTTATTTCCTGAGCTATCAATTCTATGGCAATGCATTACTTTGCACTACTTAACCCGCATACAAACTTACGTGGACAAAGTAGTGGGGAGCATTTGTTCCCGCCAAAACTTTTGATTCAGAGCTTGTTGTTCCCTTATAAAAATAAAGAGAAACCCCCATGTGTTAAACACGTGCATCCACATGCAAATCATGTAGGTACCGTCTCAGATAGGATTGAATCCTATATTGGGTCCTCACGTGTTTCCCACGTGAGCACCAGAGCCAGCCTTTGTTATGATTAAATCATATAGTGGCGTCTCACGTGGAACACATGTGAGCGCCAATGTGTAAAACATAGGAGCGCCTCTTATACATAAGAATTAAATTCTTAAGTGGCTCCCACGTGCATAAAACGTGAGCGTCAGCGTCCAAATTAAAGATAGTAGAATTAAATTCTACGTGTGGAATATTTCCCCAAAATTTGGGATACTCTCTGTTAAACAGAGAACCGTTGGACCAAAGATCCAATGATGATAATAAATCCTCCAATGGTAGAATTAAATTCTATATAATAGAATTAAATTCTATGTGGGAAATACTTCCCAGATCTTTCTCAAACTAGAAAGATGGTCTCTATTAAACAGAGGACCCCTGGATCAAAGATCCAACGGTGATTATAGAATCACCATCTGATCATCTGATCTGATAGCATTAAATTCTATCTTAAGAAAATATTTTTCCAATCTTGTTAAAACAAACAAAAAATCTTCTCTGTTAAATAGAGAGTCTTTGGATTAAAAATCTAACGGTAAATAAAATTCACCGGTTGATCTAAAAGATCAATTTGATTGATTATGAAATCAATCATGATCTCTCAATGAGAGATTTTCCCAATAAATTGATTATTTTCTTTCTCTTATAAATAGGAGCAAAGAGATAAAAAAAAGAAGAAGAAGAAGAGGCTCTCGGTATAAAAAAGAGAGAGAGAGAGAAGGACCACTCCATAAGCTTCAATAAAAAAAATACAGAAAGCTCTAAAAAGCTTCTACAAAACAACAAAGAATTTAATTCTTAAGGAGGAAGATCTTCCTCCTCAAATCCCTAGGTAAAAATAAAAAAAAGATCAAAATATCTCATTTACCTATCTAAGGGTTTAATCTTTCTCAAGAACTTGGTTCTTTCTCTAAATCTGAGATCCACAAGATAAGTCTCCCACAAGTTGAGAATTTTATTCTCGTCATGAAGATCTTGTATTTGAGAATTAAAGATTCAGGGAAGAATAAGGTTGAAAAGAAAGAATATGGAGTTTATAATACTCCAAGAATATGGAGTTTATAATACTCCAGGAATTTAGTTCTTTCAAATCAAGAACTTAGTTCTTTAAGAACCCGATCCAGGATCCTCAAAATAGTGATCTTGGTAATCGTTAATGGTCAAAATACTATTACCAGATGTTTAACCTCTCTGAAAGCATACGGGGTCCATAATACTCCAGGAACTTAGTTCCCTCACAAAAAAAGAACTTAGTTCTTAAAGAACCTGATCCCAGATCCTCAAAATATATGTCGTTGTAATTTCTCAACGTCTTCAGAGAGTTGGTGGGTCCCGACAACCAACAACTCCTTTCATCCCACATCGATGCACTTCCAAATTGATATTCACACCTCAAATCTGATCGCACCCCAAATCGGACGCATTCCATGTCACCATCATTCACTCCGCCACATAAGAAATACACGTGCATGCAAGATGAATGTTGGACCGAAATGTTCTTAAACTAATATTCGCCACAAATATGGCGATAATAGACCGAAATGTCCCTAAACTAATATACGCCTCAAGCATGGCGATAATAGACCGTGATGTCCTTAAACTAAAATAATTAAGCCCATATGCTCATTTGTTCCTAAGTCGATTTTAGTCTCAAATATGACTAACGATCTTTAGATCAAACCCAAATTTCATATGAACTGATAGACCTCATTTATATGAGATATGCGTCCCAAGTTCATTCCCGTTGGCAAACCAAGCTACCAACGTGGACCCCGTCAAGCAAATTCTTGACCCAGACCCAAATCATGAAAATATACGGATTTAGACTGATCCGCGCCCTACGAGCGACGACATAAAATACTCTCCGTATACAATCCACGGGCAATCAAAACAAACAAAACAACAAACGACACGAAGTGAACTACTGGAGAAGGAGAAAGTGGTTATCGCAACGCAATAACGTAATTAACTACAGGGGCTTATGCCTACAGGGAAGAGCATCCCCAAAATCAAAAACCCCTCACAAACGAGGGGAAATCTGATAAAATCTGCTACAACAGTCGCATCTATCCAAACCTCCGATATATGGTGCTATAAATCAACTTGGTATCTTCGGAGAGGTGGGTGGATATGTCCAAATAGCATCTGCCCCCAAATTCAGGCTAGACGTCCCAACATCTCAGTCCGGTCTTTGATGGTAAACAATGTTTCATTTATTTTCTATTTTTTCTTTTCTAATTTTTTCTTTTCTTTTGAAAAATACAAAACCATAATTTAAAGAAAACACAAATGAAAATATTAAATCTCTTTAAGCATGTCTTGGCACTTAACATGTTTAACAAAATAAAACTAGGTTTAATACACAAAATAAGAAAACACAAATTAACTTTAATATTAAACTTGTATGAATATAAATATATACTAATTTATGAAAAGCCCAAGTTAAATAAAAGCTTTCATAAATAATAATTCATTTTAATTTCCAACTATTTTCCAAAATAGAGGTGTATAACTATACCATTCTATGAAAACTCAAATCCATACTCGTATAATATCTGTAAAATTCATTATTTTATTATTTAAATTCAAAAATAATATTTTCCATTTTCTGAAATATTACAATCTTCCCCCTTTAAATAAATTCGGTCCTCGAATTTAAATTTAAACCCCCAAATTTTAAAACATTTCAGTAAATCAAATGAAATCAACGGGGCTTCGAAATCACGGACAAGCTAAAAATATCATAGCGCAACACGTGCACATGAAAACAAGTGCAAAACTCTAATAACCGAAACTCTGTCAAGTCTCATGTGAATCATACAAGTTACGATGAAATATGCAATTTGCGAAACTAACCGTTTAAATCAAGCCCAATATAATCAAGGCTGCAATACGGATATAGTACGCATCAACTAAAATCATTTAAGTTGCTGAAAAATGTATGCATGAAAATCCTTTTCAAATCGCCGTGTGATGCGTATATCATGGCACAAGTAGCCTAATTCCATTTTATAAAGAAATAGATATATATCTATATACGTTTCATTTAAGATATACGTCCCGCCATTTTGAAAATAACTTAGAAGGGTTTTCTTTTTGTAAAATCTTGTGTCGCTCACTGACACGTAGGAAAATAATGAGACTATAGCTTCTTTGAAAACCTCTTCTGTAAATATCGATATATGCGAAAACACTCAGGTACTGTCTCTCAGACCAGTCCTGCTCTGCTACTATATAACATATTATATTATAAATGCGATGCTCGAAAAAGAAATCAATATCAACTGGTGTGCATGAAAATAAATCCACGTGCGACTGGCGCGCACGAAAATCGAAGTCAAAACTAAGTGCAACGAATGTGCACGAAAACAAAAACTGAGTGCAACGGGTGTGCATGAAAGCATCTATCAAGTGCATCGGGTGTATACGACAACAACATCAAGTGCACCTATAGTGCACAAAAATCTCAATCAAGTGCAACTGATGTGCACGAAAATCCTCAAGTGCATCAAATATGCACAAAACCACATCAAGTGCACCGAGTGTGCGCGAAAATCTAAATCAATTGTATCAGGTCTGCACAAAAGTATCAAGTGCAATAAGGTGCAAGAAAATCAATATCAAGTACATCTTGGTACACGAAAACATAAATTTAGAGCAACTGATGTGTACGAAAACCATATTAATGCATCAAAAGCGCATGTAAACAATATCAAGTGCAAAAGTCCAAATCAGGTGCATACAACGTGCACGAAATCAAAATCAAGTGTATCGGGATGGACGAAACATAAATATGTGCAACAGGGTGCACAAAACAATATTGAGTGCAATGGATATACACAAAGACGTAAATCATGTGTAATTTATGTTTAAAAATATAAATCAAGTGCAACTGCTATACACGAGAAAATATCCATCGGGTGCAGCTACAGTGCACGAAAATATTAATCATCAAAACACAAAACGAAGAAAGCGCGATACACAAATCACCAAAGCAAAAAGCAAAAATAAATGATATTGAGGTACACCTCCTTTAATGTCGAAAGGTGCTTGCGCATCTGGAGCTGGCAGAGCAAGAATTTCTACTGGCTTTCTTCCCACGGTCTGGCATCTTCTGTCTCTAGGTCCTTGTTTTCTCTGTGGATCACCAATTCCACAACCTCTCGGCTAGACAACCTGGTAAGAAGTAGCGATGGAACAGTCCCGCTTTGACGCCTCTTTGAACATCTCCTGGCCAAATAACATGGCCACTTGCAATATAGCACGTCAATGACAGCGGCCTCTGGCTCTCTGAATGCATGCTATACAATTGATCCTGGGTCCAAATCTCTATCGCTGTAGTGTCCTAGAAAGAACCCGTCTCGGCCTCTTCCGATCTCATTTTTGCCGAACTGCCCAGAAGTTAGCACTTTTTAATTAATCCACTTCTGTTCCGTAGCAACTGTAATCTCATCACGAATTTCCTCTGAAAATATGGTCGTATCCAACGTCTCTGCATACGTATCAAATCTCCGGCACCAATGGAGAGGAACAACCACTCATGAGATATTGCACAGATCTCTTAATCCACTTCTCTTAATTATCGTCCCAATTGGAATCATATCTTGATAGCTGCGTAAACTGCAATTCATATCCGGCTACAGTCATATCCAGAGTCTTCGCAAAGACTCAAAACTACGAATTCGGTATCTCTAACACTCTGTAGAAGAAATCTGGCCAAATATGTCCTCTAGAACTCGTCCAAGCCATCGGAGGAATACACACTGCTCGTCCTCTCCCGATTGACTTACACCAGGTCTGAGTAAGACCCTTCAAACTGAAACTAGCCGACTCACCGATCTCGCATCAGGGTGTCCAAACTAACGAAATATCTTAGTCACTTATCCAAGAATAACTAGTGATCCTCTGTCACATTCCTATCTGTAAACTCATGTGGCTTTAGCTTCGTGAACTCAGAAAGCAACATCTCGTTAATCTCAGCAACGACTGGTACATCTGTCTGCATGGTGGACAACACAAAGATTTACGGAGTAGGCTGTATGTCAACAGTCCTCTCAATCGGCTGGCATCAAGCGATGGTCCGACCATCCGGTGCAGATCCAAAACACTCGTCTCAAATGAGAAATCCTAACATAAACGAGAAATCAATCTGATCATGTGTCACCAGAATAACACCATGGTCAGTTCTCGTCCCTGACGATCTCGTTTTGACCGCATCTCTAGCCGCAGCGCTCTCAGCTCGTGTAGCCATGGTGACCAGAACCATAAACAAATATCGATGAAGATAAATCACAAGAATGAATAGAATAAAGGATCTCAAGGTATATACATCCTAAGATTAGTTAAGCGGAGTATCGTATCGTAAATATACCGTGGAACATACGTACAGTACGACACTCTACCTGAGCTATCTACTCCATCAACCAAGCTCAACCTACATAACGAAAGTTCGGGTCTAATACCCCTCAGTCAAGTCTAAGTTCCGTATGGTCAAGCCTAGGTTCCGAAATATACGCCCTAGACTCCGCATAGTCAAACCTAGACTCGAACAAATGTTAAACCTAACGCTCTTATACCAACTTTATCACGATCCGGAAATGGCACGTGACCGGCACTTGAATCAAATGAAGTCTATAGGACCCCATCGTAATCCAAGTAAGCCGAAAACCAGAAATCTAAACCTTTTTAAGAAAATAGTGGAGGTGAAATTTTGAAAAAGGGGTACCAATGAAATCAAGTTCTGCTTTTTAAAGTATAAGTAAAGTTCGTTGAAATAAAGTGGATTGTATACTAAAGTTTGAAAACATTATCATCATTTGAAATTTGGGCGGCACCTCCTTTGTAAATTTTGATCAAAACCAGTACATAAACAATAATAATATTGGCATCCCCAATCGGGAGCTAACTCATCGCTAATCGGCGGAATCACAGACACGCAGTATAAATATACGATGCCCAAGACGAAGATCAACTCAAGATAAGTAAAAGAAAAACTAAATTCATCATCAAATCAACTATATCCAACTCAACATATAAAAGAATATTTACAAGTCTCGTTCTAAGTTCAAAGAATATACAAATGGGTCTCTAAGTCCATAAATATATATAGTCTGATTGATGGAGTTTTTAACTAGATTACAAAGAAATAAAAATATACAAGCGGCGGTTACGGTCTGGAATGTAACCCACCTACCAAGTAATCATGCGAAGAAGAAACGTGCGAGTAAGCCACTGTTGATCCGAACGGTCGGTCCTGTAAGAAAACTATGGCACAACGAGGGTGAATTACCAACTCGAGAGTAAAAAACATCATCAGATAAAAATCGAATGCATAACGATCTACCTACGTCATACTGAATAATAATATCATACCGTGCGGTATCGAAGTTGAACGTGTGTGTGTATGTAAATAAAATATCGTGCATGTATCAATATGTGATAACATGTCATCCATAACATGTGTGTGTGTGTGTGTGTGTGTAATCCAATAAGTGTCCATCAATGACACTCGAAATCATCATAAAACCCTGAGTGTCCAGTATCGACACTCGAAATCATCATAAATCTCGTGTCCAGTATCGACACGTAAATCCTCATATCTCAGGCACCGTCTCATCGGATCAACCCTCATATCTTAGGCGCCATCTCATCAGATCGACCTCATATCCATCTGTCTCATATCACTCCGGTCGGTATTCTCCGAATATCCGCTGAGTCCAATACTTTCACCGGTAGGTAGTGTTCCCAGTCAGGCTCGACGCCTTTCTATACGATCTTCTTACCCCTAGGTATCGTACCGGGTCCATCATGTACCCGCAACAGTGACTCCTCACACCTTGAATCGGGTAGAATCATAGCCCAGAACTAAGAAATCTCATGGTGGACATCAAAATATCATATCAAGAGAAAACCGCGTTTTTAAAACATTCACAAGTTTATTTAAATCATATCTGCGGTTTCTCAAATCCAAAAATCTCATAAAAATAGATCTCATAAGAATATGGTAATAATGGAATAATATGTACAGGCATAGAACAATATTGTACGGCATAGCAATTGTGTTCATATAATTTTGTCGTATAACAATATAAAGAAGGTACTAACAGAATCTAAAATTCTAACAGCTTATAATGTGATACGATGCCATAGCGAGTTCTATCTGTGTACGTGGCATGACAATTACCGATGATGTGTGTGTGAGCATACAAGTATGTGCACATGCAACATGTAAATCATCGGTAATAGTGCGCGTGTCCTAGCAACGAGGTTAAGTAAAACTAAAGGTATAAATGTAGTATGTATCGTAAAAGATCGAAGCGCGAGTGTATGCAGAAATAAGAAATCAAAATGAACGGAATAAAGAAATTGTAACCTGAACAAGTATAAAAATATCCAACTACATATAAGCCATACAGTTATAGTTTAAAATAGTACGAAACGTTGTTTTAGAAATAGGGGCTATGATGTTTTTGAAAAAGATACCATTTGAAAATGCGTAGCGCGTCCTTGAAGTTATCATTTAAAAGTATGTAGCAATTCGTTAGTTTTGAAAGTAGGTATGGCTCTAAATATCTCATAATATCCAATTTGTGATTTTAAACAAGACACCTCGAGTCGGAATAAATATCGACGGTCAATCCTCATCATATCATGTACGGAATATCTCCCGTACGATATCATCAAATCAAAATGGTAAGGATCTATAGTCTTATACATCATCTCATATCATGTCATCCAATATCATCTCATCTTATATCATTCAAGATCATCCCATGTCATCTCATATCGTATTGTATCATATTATATCATCCCATATCATCATATCATAAGTATCCTTATATATATATATATATATATATATATATATATATATATATATAGTTTAATGGCAAGAAATAGAGACTAGGGGTATAAATTCTACTAAATATAGAGATATACGCATATGGTATTCTAGTAAAACCTATAGGCTAAGTATACTATTCAAATATATATATATCGTATCCTAATTCTACGGTTGCGAGGGTGTTATACGCCATCCACCATACTTCCCCCGTAGATATACATCTACTCACCGACAAACGCTTTGCTCTATTCGAAGTTGACGGACGCCTTACCCTTCTTCGTCGTCTCGGAAGTCCGCACGATTATACTTACAATTGAAATCATAACCAAAATTGCATAAAAACTCAATTCGAATTTAAAATCATGAGCGAAGAGCACATAGGTTAAAACCAATGTCAACGCATGCTAAAATAACAAAACACTCCCCGACATCAACGTATGAACGTCGAACGACCAGGTCACATTATGAAAACCTAAAAACCAAGTTTCAAATATCGCAAAATATTGCCAAAACCAAGTTTAAATGCTTCTAGATTTTTACTCAGGTGATCTGAGGCTATTTAGCATATAGGGTAGGCTTAGTTATCGAGTGAGTGAGCTACAGAACAAACCCCAAAGCTTGACTCAAAATTTTGGCCGCAATTTGCGACTCGAAGGTTTAAATCTGCGGTTAGGTTAAAGAAATAGGGGCTCGGGCTTCTACGGTAGTCTTCTACTAGTCTAAGTATCTCACATTATTCTCTAATTAATTTTCAGAGAACCCTAGTTGCTCCAGATTTCATTTGATCATCAAAAACTCAAGAAAACCGACATTTAGAATTCTAAACTCATGTTAACCAAGGATACTCGCACTAACATACCCTCATCTATTAATTAATAAGGTTGTAGTCACTCACTAAACCTCAATTATATCACACTACAAATTCTATCCACCACAACTCACTTTAAAATACTCGAGTTTTGCAAACATGAACTTTTTAACTCTAAACTAGTCAGTCATGGCAAGAAATCTAAAAACTTATTTAAAAGTGGGATTATTTTCTCAAGATGGCAACTAGGGAAAATTCCAAGATGGCCAAAGGTTCCAAAAATAAGACTTGATCACACTATGATACTTAGGATGAGGTTAGGTACAATTTTTGTGAAGGCTATAAAGAGTTCTGAGATGATTTGTTGGGTTGTTTGTAGTGGCAGTGAGAGGTTGAGGAGGTGAAAAATGAAAAGAGGAAGAAGAAGAAGAAAAAGAGATGAAGGAAAAATGAGATGGAGAAATGCAATGGTGGCAACCATAACCCTTCACTCACTCCTCTCTCTCTCACTTGCCCATACCTTAATAAAATATTAGAAACCATGCTTCATTTCTTTTCTTTTCTTTTCTTATCTTATCTTATCTTTTCTTTTATTTTGAAAAATACAAAACCATAACTTAAAGAAAACACAAATGAAAATATTAAATCTCTTTAAACATGTCATGGTACTTAATATGTTTAACAAAATAAAACTAGGTTTAGTGCACAAAATATGAAAATACAAATTAACTTTAATATTAAACTTGTATGGATATAAATATATATTAATTAATGAAATGCCCAAATTAAATAAATGCTTTCATAAATAATAATTCTTTTTAAATTTCCAACTATTTTTCAAAATAGAGTTATATAACTATACCATTCTAAGAAAACTCAAATCCATACTCATATAATATCCGTAAAATTTATTATTTTATTATTTAAATTCTAAAATAATATTTTTAATTTTCCGAAATGTTATACTATACAAGAGTTTATATAGTCTTTTGTGAGACTTGGTGTAATATTTTGGAAAATTATAAATAGTAATTTATAATTAAAATATGGATATAATGAGTTTACAAAATGATATCACATATGAATTTTGGTATCGGATTGATATCCGCAAAAATGTAATTATTTTGGAAAAAATGAAGAAAATGTGTGATATCATAAAAATGATATTTAAATTTGTTTTAATTTGACATGAGATTTTATTATAAGATTACGGTATTTAAGTGTTTTAATTCTTTTAAAATCAAGAATATAGATTTTGAGTAACATGAAGGTATTTTTTTAAAAGGTTTTTATTTTAATGAGAGTGGTTGGTATATGTTAGGTTTTACAATAAATCTTCACACACAACTTAACACACACATATCATACCATACTTCTATCTCATCCTTACAATCTTTACACCACCATCTTACAACCCTTCACCTCATGCTTTTTCCACCTACCTTCTTCATCCAATTACACATATTCATTCTCATTTTCTACACTGAACAAAAATCATTTCTCCTTCATCCCCATCTTAAAATTTAGCTCTTCATTCAAAAACCATGAATCTTCATCAATTTGCACATCTACTTGTTCAAGAGCCCAAGCTAAGAACAAAACAACCTCTAGGAGCTCAACCATGCAATTCTTGAGCTGGAATTCCTTATGCACCATCTTTATAGATAAATCTTCTTCCTTCTTACAAGTCTTATTTTATTAAATATCAATTTTAGCGTGCAAATATCAGAAACTAAGATTTTTGTGATATTTAGGATGATAAACTGAAATCTGAAACTACTAGATTAATACACTAGAAAAACTAACAATACTAGGATATGGTGAGACCATTAAGAGATAACACCTAAAGCCCGAGCCCCTAACTCCATAATAAAACCGGCGGTTTTTCCTTTTTTCCCCGCTACCGGCGGTTGAACTTCTGAATTGGATGGTAATTTTTGTTCTTTAGATTTATTCGGTAGTATTTAAAGCTGATGTATTGTTTGTTTTGTCCCATATTTCATATAGAGAAATTTGGGAGTGTTCTAGTATTATTTTAACAATATTTTCGATATTTATGATACGGTTTTTTGTATTTCTATAACATGACTGAATTATTGATGTTTGGACGTTAATGTCAAGGGTATTTGGCTGTATTTGGAGTAAGTGAGTTATAGGTTCTAACCTATTATGCTTAGCTCGTTGAATTTCTTTTTGATATGATTTTTACGCTAATATATTATAATTACGATTGTATGTACGATCGCGGAGATTTTCGAGACGGCAAGGACGGACAAAGCAATTGTGGATTTCGACTAGCTCGAAAGTTGATGAGTAGATTTATATCTACGGGGGAAATCAGGTGGATGGCGTATAGCACCCCCACAACCATTTATATAGAATAGTTATCATATAATTAGTGTAAAGTGATATATTGGCTAACTTAGTTACATTATATTAGTGTATGGTAAGTACCCAATAGATTTCATATAGGTATGTTTATATCTGGATATATGGTATTGGGAATGAACGTACGTGACGATAGATCCGTACGATGTGAATATGATATTGGATGAATATGGTACGAGAAAATCATAGCATACTTGTGATGATGAGGATAGTATGCCGAATACGGCCAAGTATCATTTGGACTCGTGGAGTCATGAGTTATCCCGACTTAGGACATTACGATTGATTGAGATATATTCTTTTAAAAACCAACGATTCATGTTCACTCTTAAATGATAAATGATAAAGATGCGATACTATTTCCAAAACGAATATCTAATTTAAATTAATGCAGCTTCCTTATTTCAAAATAACGTTTCATTCCATTTTCAATGATAATAGTATAGCTCATAGCAGTTACGTTTAATAATTGCGTGATACGCTTACCGATTATATACATTAATTACGTTCTCTTTTATACGAGCGCACTGATAGAACACTGCACAACTACCAATGAGTACTATATTGCACGAGCACAGACGCGTATGTTACACTATATCTCATTGGTACTGCCATGACACTGTAGGACCGCTATACCACGCGATATCTATATAAACGTTGATACGATGTGTTATGAATTCCCTATATCCGGAGAATTGGGTTGTATTTATATGCTATGGATATGGGTGTTAGGGTCAAAATTTGCACCCTTGGTTGACCGAGTCAAAATCAAGGCCAACCCCGAGCCAGGTGGGCCCAAGCCCAGGTCAAGCGGGCCCATGCCCAAGTCGAGCCCGCGGCCAGCCTCCTCTATGCCAAAATATTGATCATGTAATAAATAATTTTTATGTAATTTTTTATGCATGAATGTACGCAAAATAGGCATAAAGCCAAATTTTTGTAAAGCCCATAGCTTATGTGCAAAAAGAAATGGCACATAAGCCATGGGATGGGCAAAATGCCATTTTGCAAAGCCCAATGGGCTATATGTAAATATGTAATCCTATATAAGGCAACATGATAATGAATAAAATAACAATTTTCATTCTTCCCAAAAAATCTAGGGTCTGTGCCTCTTTCCCCTTTCTGAAGGTTCCAAACCTTCTTCTTTCTTTTGAATTAAATCAAGAGTTTTACTCTTCCTTTTCCAAAACTAAATAGTTTTTCACCACAAAACCCACAAAGGGGAACTTGGATCTGTTATTAGATCTCAAAAAGAAGAGATTTTTAAAATCTCACATCTCTTGATCTTCAAGATCCTGCCAACAGAGAAGGAAAAAGGAGGCCCATCTCCAGAAACCCCAGTTTGGGGAAGAGCTAGAGCTCAAAAGAAGAAGCCCTTCATCAGCTTCAAAACATCTTAGGAGTTCAATTCCACTCTAATTTCTCTTTCGGAAGTTTCTGGGGCTAAAAGCCCCTTTTTCTTGCCGACGCCTGAGCGCCCGAGTGCCTTGCGCCCAACGCCCACATGCCGACATGTGGCGCCCAGCGCTCGAGCGCCCAGCGCCCACATGCCGATACGTGGCGTGCGAGCGCTCGAGCACCCAGCGCTCAAGCGCCCACGTGCCGACACGTGGCGCGCTAGTGCTCGAGCGCCCAGCGCTCCCATGCGTCGACACGTGGTGCGCTAGCGCTCGAGCGCGCCCACATGTCGAACACGTGGCGTGCTCGCGCCTAAGCGCACAACACCTAAGCGCCCAGCGCTCAAGGCGCTGGTTCCACGCGTCCTTTGGGCGCTTTTCCCCCTTACATATATGTGTGTGTGTGTGTGTGTGTGTGTAGGTGTGTGTGTGTGTGTGTATATATATATATATATATATATGTATGTATGTATGTATGTATGTATAGATACACACACACTTCACAACACTGTCCCTCTCAAAAAAATTTTAGGCCGGGGCGCTGTCCCGCACCCCGCAAGGGGGCTGCTAGCCCTCTTGACCCCCAGCCCGCTATCCGAGTAGCAGGACCCCCGTAAAAATTCTGCAGGGCCCCCGATATATCCAAAACCCCCTTTAAAACACGACACTGCACATTGAGTTCGCATGACCAGTTTAACCAGTTAATCGGAGGTTCCCTCGCTACAAAGGTGAGGGGTAATTAACGGCGGCTTAGTCCGCAGCTGCCGGAGATTCGGATCCCCATGATCAATAAAACCCAGCCTACCCTAGGCAGGGGGAATCTGTAATGCTTCTGACAAGCGCGCGCGTATTCCCATCTCAATGGGGTGACGAATAACACCCTACAGATTCTGGCACGCCCGGTGGGACCTTTCTCTCCTCCAATATTTCGGGTTAAACGTTCATGCGAACTCATTCAATATACATATCGACTGCCTGTATTGAAATCATGCTTCTTTGTGCAGGTTAACAAATTTCAAATTTCAATCTTCAGACGCAACAAAATGTCTCCAAGGACAATCTCAGCTCTCGACACAACTCCCGTCTCCTACACGATGAAGATGGACTCCAGGACGGTCCTTCCGGCTAGTCTCGGGCGAAAATAGGAGGAGGAGCCACTACCATTTGGCTCTATTATGTTCGTGTCAACTAACGCCATCTCAGCTCCTCAAGCCCTGGTGACAGACAAACCGGTCTCGAAAGGAAAGATGCCAAATGTGGTGGTCTCGAAGGCGCCCTAACTCAAACGCAAGTCAGTGTTTGAACGGCTCTCCTTGGCCCCAGCAAGGGGCAAGGCCATCAACACCAACAAAGAAACAGGGCGTCTCGAGCAAATTCCGGTGGTGCCCCTGGCAACTGCTCGATCGGGTGTCTTCTCTAAGCTCCCTGCTAATCGACTCGTGGTGGCTTCCCAGGGAATGGATGCCCGCCAAGCCCTTAAAATTGAGAAGCTAAGGCAGAAAAGGCTCAGATATAGAGCCAACAAAAGGGCTAGTACTCCTACTAGGCTGAACCTCATGAGGTTCGAAGAACAGGGTTATCCTGCCAAAGATGAGGAAATGGCTGGATATGTGGTCCACACTGTCTATATAGTGGGCACACGCAGCAAGAGCAAGTACGGGGCCACCACATCTCAAATCCAATCTGGCTTGAATGTGGTTGCTGTTTCCTAAGAACAGCCGCCTCTGCTGGGTGATGAAAGCCCTCTCGATGAGGATGATAGGTAGAAAGACCCTTCGGTCCATGAGGAGTCGGGTTCGGAAAGCGAAGATGAGCCAATCTTCCGTCCTAAGAACGCAGAGCAGCAACTTCTCCAAGAGCTCCGAAAACAGCTCAGAAGCAAAGACAAGGAGATGGCCAAGCTCTACTCAAAAATTGACGACTCTTACAGCTCACGGCCCAACTTGCCTCTCAGCCGCCCAATCAGGCGTAGGGCTATCATGAACCGGGAAACGGTGTCCCGAAACAGCCGACGCCCATTCCCTTAAATCCAAAGGTGGGCGGACCGCATGAAAGTCAGTCGCATCTTATCTCGGGAAATGTCTTGGCTACCGATGGCAGTAGCCCGCTAACTCAAGATCAAATCATGGATTTGGTTGCCAACAAAGTTAAAACATTGGTAGCCGAAGCCGAAGCGCAAAAAAATGTTAGCAGTAGCGGGAAACCATATCCTGCTCAGTATGATCTGGTAGAATTTCCTAGAGGCTACGTCATCCCTAAATTTAGAAGATTCGATGGAACGGGAAATGCGAATCAGCACATCGCCCACTTTAAAGCCTCATACAGGAGTACTGGGGGCAATGATGCGCTTCTCCTCCGCTAGTTCATTAACAGCTTGGCCGATGTTGCTTTCGACTGGTACGCGAGCATACCGGATGGCTCCGTCACAACTTTCGTCCAAATGGAGTCTCTGTTTCGGCAGAGGTTCATAAACGTTAGCGATAAGATCACCATCGCCGACCTCGTAAGGACCAAGCCAAAGAACAATGAAAGCAGCACGGATTTTATAACCCGATGGCGCAATCTCTCCGTCAAATGTGAACCGCCAATAGAGCAGGACCAATCTGTCAGTCTCCTCGTTGAAAATCTCAACAATTGGATGGCCCCGTTTCTATGCACCGCGGGTCTCAAAACATTCCAAGAGCTGACCAGGAAAGTCCAGATGTTGGAACAATCAAAGCAGGAGTCCTCCTCTGACTCCAAAAATTACAATAGGTCCTGGAGAAACCGAAAGGATGAAAATCACAAAGGAGGAAATTCCGACGATACTGAATCTTTCAGTGCACAGCTAACCGAAATAAGCAAGGGTCGAGAGGGCCTAATGCCAACCAGCTTCAGAAGCCAATGTTCGGAGAGGGAGGAGAATCTCCACTGAAAGAGAAGCTGGACAAGGTCTATTCCTTCAGAAGGGACAAAATCCGTAAAATATTCAAAGACGCCCTGAGGAATGGTCTACAACTGCCAGAGTCAAAAAGCCCGCAGGAAGCGAATAGGACCGACGACCCCAAATACTTCCCCTATCACAGAGTGATAAGTCATGCCATTGAGGACTGCTTCGTCTTCAAACATTGGGTCGAAAAGCAATACAAGGCAGAAGAGATAGAACTGTCCAAAGGCTTGTTAATAAACAGTCAAAGCTGCAACCGCCAATTTCATACAAACGGAGACCGAAGTTCTTCGCGAAACTGATTCTCTCAGACGCCTGCCATTCTCTCAAAACAATCGACCACCACGTCATTAAACTGGGAACAATCGACCACCACGTCATTAAACTGGGAACAGTCGACCACCATGTCATTAAACTGGGAATAATCGACCTCTAAATCGTTAAACTGGGAATGTAAAATATATATATATATATATATATATATATATATATGTATGTATGTATGTATGTATATATATATGTATATATGTATGTATGTATATATATGTGTATGTATATATGTAAATAAACAAAAAATGTGTAAATAAAAGAAATAAAAGAAAAGCCGAAATGATAGGGCAACTCGCAATAAAAATCAGCGAGTAAAATGAAGATGAAAATAAAGCCGAAATGATGGGACAACTGTGAATAAAAGCCGAAATGATAGGGCAATCGCGACCTTCGTGATAAGAAAAGCTGAAATGATAGAGCAATCGTGGTAAAACAAAAAAAACAACAAAAACAAAAACAAAATCAAAAACAAAAAAAAACAACGGCGGATGATGAGTCGCTCCTGGTACTATATTCCAGTGCAGCGATGCAGACGCCAATCAAAATCCAATTTCCCAAAATTCTTCCAGCCCTATGGTTGGTCCCCAAATTGACTACCGTATACAATACACGGACTCAAATAATTCTCATCATACTCATGCCCTACCGTAGTCACCAGTTATGCGGCTGGTCTCCGCCATTGGAATTATGGTCCATTGGAAAGACCCACTCATGTGTCCTCACGATGCATGAGGAGAACAAACCTTCGTGGGATCCTTACGACTCACAAAGGAGAAACACACTTGGGAGTCCTCACGACTCCTAAGGAGAAAATACACCTACGGGATCCTTACGACCTGTAGGGAGAAAATGCTTTTTATGGGACCCTCACGGCCCATAAAATTGAAAAGCCTTAGGTGATAGGGATCCAAACCTGTCTCCTAAGCCATCGCTCCCCAATCCCCAAATGGCTAATGATGAGTCGCTCCTGGTACCATATTCCAGTGCAGCGATGCAGACGCCAACCAAATTCCAAATCCCATACCCCAACGGCGAATGATGAGTCACTCCTGGTACCATATTCCAGTGCAGCGATGCAGACGCCGACAAAGTCCCGAAATTTTTTCAGCCCTACGGTCTGGATCATACATCCTGCAAAACCGTATACAATCCACGGGCGTAAAACAATCCCAATCTCTCCCAAGTCCTACTGGAGAGACCACATTCAAAGTCCCACCGGCGATGAAAAAAGGAAAAGAAAAAAAGGTATGTCCACAAGCAAAATAGGCACGGATGAAAACCCGAAAGGGCTCCGTGAGTAAAAACAGCAAGACTTATGAAAACCCGAAAGGGCGCAAACTCGTGAAAAATAAATGAAATGCACTCGCAAAGTCCTCTCGACTTTGTGAGGAGAAAATTCCCGCGTGAGATCCTTACGACTCACAAAGGAGCAACGCCCTTGGGGGTCCTCACGACTCCTAAAGAGAAAATACACCTACGGGGTCCTTACGACCCGTAGGGAGAAAATGCTTTGTGAGACCCTTACGGCTCACAAAATTAAAAAGTCTTAGGTGATAGGACCTAAAACCTGTCTTCTAAGCCATCGCTTTCTGATAAACAAGCGCAAATGATGATTCACTCCTGGTACCTATTCCAGTGTAGCGATACTGATGCCAAGCAAAAACCAATTCCCAAATCCTCCCAGGGCAAATGATGAGTTGCTCTTGGCATTATTCCAGTGCAGCAATGCAGATGCCAACAAAAAAATCCCCAAATCCTCTCATGGCAAATGATGATTCGCTCCTGGTACCATATTCCAGTGTAGCGATGCTGATGTCAACCCAAATCAAATCAAACCAACGACCTCTGCGGCGGAATCATGCTCCGTCCCAGAATTTACCCCGTGTCAAAATCATGCTTCGCCTCGGGATATCTACCTTCCCTGCCGGAATTATGCTCCGCCTCGGAATCAAATCAACCAATCAGCTCTGCGTCGGAGTCATGCTCCGTCTCAGAGTGTACCCCGCGTCGAAATCAAGTTTTGCCTCAGTGTATCTGCCTTCCCTGTCGGAATTATGCTTCGGCTCGGAATCAACCAACGACCTCCTTGTCAGAATTATGCTCCGCCTCGGAGTCAAATCAACCAGCAAGCTCTGCGTCGGAATCATGCTTCGTCTCAGGATTTGCACCCCGTGTCGAAATCATGCTTCGCCTCAGTGTATCTGCCTTCCCTGTCGAAATTATGCTTCATCTCGGAATCAAGTCGGCCAACAAGCTCTGTGCCGGAATCATGCTCCGTCTCAGAATGTACCCCGTGTCAAAATCATGCTTCTCCTCGGAGTATTTGCCTTCCCCGTCAGAATTATGCTTCGCCTGGGAATCAACCTCTGTATCGAAATTATGCTTCGGTCAAAATGTCTGTCGCTCTTTTGAATGATGCTCCGATCCCTCTGGAATGATGCTCCGCTCTTCGGAATGATGCTCCGATCCCTTGGAATCATGCTCCGCTCTTCGGAATGATGCTTCGATCCCCTGGAATCATGCTCCGATCCCCTGGAATCATGCTCCGCTCTTCGGAATGATGCTCCGATCCCCTAGAATCATGCTCCGCTCATCGGAATGATGCTCCGATCCCTGGAATCATGCTCCGCCCTTCGGAATGATGCTCCGATCCCTGGAATCATGCTCCGCCCTTCGGAATGATGCTCCGATCCCTGGAATCATGCTCCGCCCTTCGGAATGATGCTCCGATCCCTGGAATCATGCTCCACCTTTCGAAATGATGCTCCGATCCCTGGAATTATGCTCCGACTCTTCGGAATGATGCTCCGATCTCTGGAATCATGCTCCGCTCTTTGGAATGATGCTCCGGTCCCTTTGGAATCGTGCTGCGCTCTTCGAAATGATGCTCCGCTCCCTGGAATCATGCTCCGCCCTTCGGAATGATGCTCCGATCTCTGGAATCATGCTCCGCTCTTCGGAATGATGCTCCGAATCCTGGAATCATGCTCCACTCTTCGGAATGATGCTCCGATCTCTGGAATCATGCTCCGCTCTTCGGAATGATGCTCTGACTCTGGAATTATGCTCCGCAAATCGGAATGATGCTCCGATCCTCGGGAATCATGCTCCCCGAGGGATACTCCGACCATGGAATTATGCTCCACAAATCGGAATGATGCTCCGATCCACGGGAATGATGCTCCCCGAGGGATACTCCGACCCTGGAATTATACTCCACAAATCGGAATGATGCTCCGATCCCCGAGAATCATGCTACCCGAGGGATACTCTGACCATGGAATTATGCTCCGCGAATCAGAATGATGCTCCGATCCCCGGGATGATGCTTCGCCCTTGGGATGATGTTCCACCTCAAAGTTCATCTTCAAGATCCATCAATTTCTTGTACACAACTCAAATGTGCGGTGTGCATTTATTGATGGGGGGGGCACTTTGTTGGGGTCAAAATTTGCACCCTTGGTTGACCGAGTTAAAGTCAAGGTCAACCCCGAGCCAGGTGGGCCCAAGCCCAGGTCAAGCGGGCCCATGCCCAAGTCGAGCCC
This sequence comes from Agapanthus africanus, assembly GCA_030015575.1. NCBI lineage: Eukaryota > Viridiplantae > Streptophyta > Magnoliopsida > Asparagales > Amaryllidaceae > Agapanthus > Agapanthus africanus. The sequence goes on from JASDDO010000026.1 coordinate 139,949,456, forward strand.
GCGGCCAGCCTCCTCCATGCCAAAATATTGATCATGTAATAAATAATTTTTATGTAATTTTTATGCATGAATGTATGCAAAATAGGCATAAAGCCAAATTTTTGTAAAGCCCATGGCTTATGTGCAAAAAGAAATGGCACATGAGCCATGGGATGGGCAAAATACCATTTTGCAAAGCCCAAAGGGCTATATGTAAATATGTAAGCCTATATAAGGCAACATGATGATGAATAAAATAACTCTTTTTATTCTTCCCAAAAAATCTAGGGTTTGTGCCTCTTTCCCCTTTCTGAAGGTTCCAAACCTTCTTCTTTCTTTTGAATTAAATCAAGAGTTTTACTCTTCCTTTTCCAAAACTAAATAGTTTTTCACCACAAAACCCATAAAGGGGAACTTGGATCTGTTATTAGATCTCAAAAAGAAGAGATTTTTAAAATCTCACATCTCTTGATCTTCAAGATCCTGCCAACAGAGAAGGAAGAAGGAGGCCCATCTCCAGAAACCCCACTTTAGGGAAGAGCTAGGGCTCAAAAGAAGAAGCCCTTCATCAGCTTCAAAATATCTTAGGAGTTCAACTCCACTCTAATTTCTCTTTCGGGAGTTTCTGGGGATAAAAGCCCTTTTTTCTTGCTGGCGTCCGAGCGCCCACGTGCCGACACGTGGCGCGCTAGAGCTCGAGCTCCCAGCGCCCACATGCCGACATGTGGCGCGCGGCGCTCGAGCGCCCGGCGCCCACGTGCCGACATGTGGCGTGCTGGCGCTCGATCGCCCAGCACTTAAGCGCCAAGCGCCCACGTGCTGACACGTGGTGCGCTAGCGCTCGAAATGCCTAGCGCTCAAGCGCCAAACGCCCACGTGTCGACACGTGGTGCGCTAGCGCTCGAGCGCCTAGCGCTCTAGCGTCCAGCGCCCACATGTCGAACACGTGGCGCGCTCGCGCCTAAGCGCTCAGCACCTAAGCGCCCAGCGCTTAAGGCGCTGGCTCCACGCGTCTTTTAGGCGCTTTTTGTAGGGTTCATAGGCACACTCAAGAGGTTCCACAAGGCATCAACCATTCCAAATTCAAAATTTAGGTGCCGAGAAACCCTAATATAGATCGTTGACTAGAAATTAGGCGAAACAACAAGCTAGTAAACTGCTTTACTAATAAGTGAATGGAAATACAACCTTTGTAGATCCGGTCCACCACTTCTTTAGCTCCGAGATGACGTCCCTCCGCTGCGATCATAGGGATCCCGGACTCTAGCGTCGATTTCATCGGAGAAATGGGCGGGCTAGGTCGTTGACTTCGATGCCGAAGATGATCTACGTCGAGGCGACTCAAACTCAAGCTCCACCTTCACTTGGTCATGAACCTTGTGAAGATAACACCCTATACAACATGGCAAGTGGTAGAGGATGAAGAAATAGGAAGTGGGTTCACTTTGGATTTGGATTTCTTACTTGGAATCATCACTTAGAATTATCTAGCAAGCTTTTCCTTTCTTCATGAAGAAGATGAAGAAGAAGAAAAGAAAATCAATTTTCCAAAAAGAAAATTCAAGTGAATCTATCATATTGCAACCATGGGTTAGATAAACTAATGTAGAGAATAAACTAGGGTTAAGGCAAATGGTTAGGGTTAAGGAATAAAACAAAATGGTAAGACTTTTTCAAAGATGCTAGAAATATCATGAAGCTTCTTGCACAAAACAAAGAAAGCTACTACCATTTTATTTTTGCCAAAAATGAATAAAGAAATAAACAAATTAATTAAAACCCTAACCATTTACCTAAACACGGTTCAAAGCATACACACACCCAAGTTTGCATGTATCATCAAACATGATACAAACTAGTGCACAAAACTATATCATATATATACAATGTGCACATTCAAGTGAGAAAATAATCTTAAGTGGACCAATACTAGTTAATGTAAAGTAATATATCAAATATATAATTATACATTAAATCATTAAATCAACACTTGATTTAATGATCCGGTCATATTGCATATAACCGACTAATATAAAGTGTATCAATGTATCGAATCAACACTTGATTCGGTAACCCGGCTATATTTCATATAACCCGGCTATATTTCATATAACCATCCAATGATACAGATCGCGAGAATAGAATACAGAATCACATACTGGTATTATTCTCGGTCCCGCGCATATCTCATATGCGCTCCTATTTCGTTTCGCTTGAGCCAGGAAACCTCTGTATAGGACTCTAAAGACTCGTCAATACGCCGGCAGCAGGTATTGACACCTTTCTAGACACCTACTTGATCGGCTAATTGTAATGTGTAAAAGTCTCCCAGAAGTAACTCTTACTCGCAGCGGGTATCGGGATCCAACTATCTCATAGAAGGTATGCAATCTCATTATAAATTTCAACACTTGAAATTCCCAATAATATTTTGCCCCTAGCGTTCTATGACCTTGACGAATGCTAAACAACCCATAGTCCACTAGTCAAGTTCAACCCGTACATTTCTTGATTGAATTAAACCCACCCGCACGACTCTTGACGAATGCCAAACAACGCCGTACAAATACCCTAATCCAATCTGCATCATATGCATAAGCAGATAAATACTAGTTAGCTACCGTACACTACGCCTTGACGAATGCCAAACTACCGCAGCACGATACTAAGTAATACTTATCTGAAATGACGGAGAGCTACGACAGGTTTTTCTGAAAACATATTGCGTAATGAACTTGATATCGTTGTAGAATCAAATGATTTTAAAATGGAGTGTTTTTTAGGCTTTTCTAGTTTTGCTAAAGGGGTCACTTCCGGTGAAGGGATCGTCGGCCCTTTCCTCATCGAATAAAGTGCAGGATATATCATATATATCGCTATGCAAAGCAAGAAATATAGGAGAAATCAAAAGACAAACCGAGGGTTGTAGCATCTGCTAGTTATCGCTAAAGGGGTCACTCCCGGTGAAGGGATCTCGGCCATTTCCTTATCGAATAAGGTGCATGATGTTCTACAAGGAACACCGCAATGCAAAGCAAGAACTGTAGCTATCTGTTTTTGAAAATTCGATTCCACAACATCTTTTAGGTTTCTTTTCTTTCATTAATCATATTAATGAAGTCCCATCATTTAAATCACCTAAACATCACAGATAAATACGACGTACACTTATGCCATCCGCATTCGCCTCGATGTCCCCTCGTGTACCGTTAGGTTAGGTAACTAACGGCAGAGCGGGGCAGGGCTAGCGTGGGTGTAAAACATAAGTAACGCCTATATAATATATCATATATATTATATACAGTATATAATATATCATATATATTATATACAGTATTTATCACAGAACATCAAATGATCACATCACAGATATCGCAGCAGAAGAATCATATGAAATATTGGATATACTAGGACTTCCGTGTTTTCAATACGAGCCTGTATAAAACACGGATTCCACAGTCGTGATGAATAGCCAAACCCACACCCCTAGACCCCTACGAGAGCGGCAAGCAACCCTACCAATTTTAGAGTTAGGAGACCGGGACTCGACTCCTCGAGTTGGTCTCCCACTGGACTCCAGAACCCGGTTACTTGTGCTCTCCACCTTGGGTCTAGCCTAGTGCGGAAAAGTAAATAATATACAATGGTGACATCTTCCGCAACCTGGAAGTGCCCCAATAAAAGAATATTACATACAAGTTTTTACATGAATGAAAATGAAAAACACTTATCTCATATAAAAACCCCCGGCTATTCAAAACGCGACGATCCAATATAACATATCCAGCAACACATAACATCACATGTCATCAACGTAAGTAAATGTGCGTATCCCAATTGTCGTTGACATATAGCAACAAAACCGGCGATATCACATATTACACTTACGGTCACAGAAAAGAAAGTGTAAAACTACAACAGTTGGAATCCGCAACCCCTTTAGACATCACATGCCTAACCAAATGAATTCCTTAGACATCGCATGCCTAACTGTTATAAACCCCGCATTTTAGTCTCTATATCGAAAACTCTTTTCAATATCTTGTCGGGCAATTCAACAAGATTCCCGATATACTGATCGAATGCTCGTCGCAAACTTTAGTAGACGGCTGCACCCCCGGATGCCGTCGACGAAGTGCACTAAGGCGGAACTCCGCTGCCGCGAGCACCCAAACCGATGCTTTTGGCTACGGGGTTCTCCTACAGTCACTTGGTCGGGGCTATGGGGCATGGCTGTCTATTAAGTTTACCCAGCAAGTATCCGCGTACGCTACGTGATTGTGACGGACTTTTGATCGCATCAAAATTCCGTGGCAACCGATCAATCGAGACTAAACTGCTACATTTATAACATTCATATAGTTATCTCATAACTACTTGTGGATTCCAAATATTGTATCACATTCCAGATAAATAGAAAATGTTAAACTTTCCGATCGAACAAACAAACACCCAAGTTTTTCCGAAACAGCTCAACTCTTGAAATAAGTTCAAAAACATCCATTTCATGCCACAGTACCAACGGTCCAGCCGTAGAAGGGTCAAGCCAACGCCTCACATGTGGCACGCCGTACTGCCCCAAACCCTAAGGTTCAAAGGGCAGTTCAAGACGGTCACATAATCGAGTTAAGGTTTGTTGTCTTCTAGAGGGTCCATCGAGTTACTTGCACTACTTAGACGTTCTTAAACTTCGGAAAAATCCAACACATGGAAATTTCCCGGCAGGGGAAAAAGTGAGTATTTATATCCGGTCGAACTTTTTAACATATTCTAAAATTACCTGGAAAAACACATAGACAAAGTTTGACAATCCGATCGAATCTACGAACTCCCAATACAACCCAGAAAACTCAACTCTTGAGCAGTAATTAAAATTACCCAGAAAATACAGGCATTACATACGGGGATTACTGTGCAAAGAACGTGACAAGAAGCTTCTTTATGGCCGCGGAACCGCCGCAAATGCCAGGGTGGTGCCGCGGTTCCGCGGCACTTTAGTTGATTCAGGGACACGTGCTTCACAGTAAACCCTAGAAAACCCTGCTGAATTTTTTGGATATTTTTAATTCACAAAATTCACAGTTTTGAAAAATTGTACAGAGAAGGGTTTTGAATTAGGGTTTCGGGTTCGATCGGACTTCTAACATCGTCTACACTTCGCCTAAAGCTCTAACTAGTCTCTGATACCACTGTAGGGTTCCTAGGCACACTCAAGAGGTTCCACAAGGCATCAACCATGCCAAATTCAAAATTTAAATGCCGAGAAATCCTAATATAGATCGTTGACTAGAAATTAGGCGAAACAACAAGCTAGTAAACTGCTTTACTAATAAGTGAATGGAAATACAACCTTTGTAGATCCGGTCCACCACTTCTTTAGCTCCGAGATGACGTCCCTCCGCTGCGATCATCGGGATCCCGGGCTCTAGCATCGGTTTCATCGGAGAAATGGGCGGGCTAGGTCATTGACTTCGATGCCGAAGATGATCTACGTCGAGGCGACTCAAACTCAAGCTCCACCTTCACTTGGTCATGAACCTTGTGAAGATAACACCCTATAAAACATGGCAAGTGGTAGAGGATGAAGAAATAGGAAGTGGGTTCACTTTGGATTTGGATTTCTCACTTGGAATCATCACTTAGAATTTTCTAGCAAGCTTTTCCTTTCTTCATGAAGAAGATGAAGAAGAAGAAAAGAAAATCAATTTTCACAAAAAGAAAATTCAAGTGATATTTATCATATTGCAACCATGGGTTAGATAAACTCATGTAGAGAATAAACTAGGGTTAAGGCAAATGGTTAGAGTTAAGGAATAAAACAAAATGGTAAGACTTTTTCAAAGATGCTAGAAATATCATGAAGCTTCTTGCACAAAACAAAGAAAGCCACTACCATTTTATTTTTGCCAAAAATGAATAAAGAAATAAACAAATAAATTAAAACACTAACCATTTACCTAAATATGGTTCAAAGCATACACACACCCAAGTTTGCATGTATCATCAAACATGATACAAACTAGTGCACAAAACTATATTATATATATACAATGTGCACATTCAAGTGAGAAAATAATCTTAAGTGAACAAATACTAGTTAATATAAAGTAATATATTAAATATATAATTATACATTAAATCATTAAATCAACACTTGATTTAATGATCCGGTCATATTGCATATAACCGACTAATATCAAGTGTATCAATGTATCGAATCAACACTTGATTCGATAACCCGGCTATATTTCATATAACCGTCCAATGATACAGATCGCGAGAATAAAATACAGTATCACATATTGGTATTATTCTCGGTCCCGCACATATCTCATATGCGCTCATATTTCGTTTCGCTTGAGCCAGGAAACCTCTGTGTAGGACTCTAAAGACTCGTCAATACGCCGGCAGCAGGTGATGATCATATCAAACACCCACAAGCTGCAAGCGGACTGCTAAACGTAACGGCCACCCGGGTATTGAGCGATCAGAAGATCAACGAGCAAGCCCGCTCACACTCCTGTGAATCCAACCAGTAACACTTACCGTACAGTCCGGTCTCGTCGTCTGATATGTTGCATATCTTGCCTAGGGGTGGTAAACGTCAGACCCCAATAGCTCGATAAGTCGTGTCGATATGAGGTCTATAACAATTCGAGAAACTACTGGTAACACTTACCAGTAAATCTCAGCAACCCTGGCCAGGGATTTCCGGTTATAGCCAATCGAACACAGCGCAACATCAACTCCCTATACCGGGAGAGACGAATCCCCTCCTATCGCTCATTGCCTCCATGTGATTCGGGACTGTACCCAAAAACCACCGTTTTGCACGCCCACTTGGACGTGGTAAGGTGGAAATCAAAGCACAGTGGGAATCACACAAGCCTCTATGACGATCTCGGGTCTACAGACAACCTGTACCAGTGTCACCAGAGAACTGCCATCTGACGTGAGGTATAATACCATCTGGGAGTTCTCGGCAAGTCCGTCCAGTGTACCCAGTCTCCACTGAGCACCCGTATATCATCTCTGATGTCAAACACCAATGGATATGGGATCATCCATCGCCCATCTGTATGGGTCGAGAAGGTATACGCTAGTCTACTCTGGTATATCGATGCCCCGTCTCGATACACCCACGACTAGGGACCTTGAAGGATGTACTTATGGACTACCATGTCCCCACTAGTATGATCCGCATCATAGTCCAGGTAGTCAAGTACACATCCTAAGGGCTTTACCAACATGTAACAGAGAGACAATCAGTGTACACGTTAAGGTAAAGAGCAACCAGACAGCATACTATAATGTCGAGCAAGAAAGTCCTCCCTATATATGTCCAAGCATCCACTACAATATACATCCTATGTATAGCAATGGCCTCTAGGGCATACATATAACTAACACTTTTTCCCCTTTATATATATATATATATGTGTGTGTGGATATATATATATATATATGTATATATATGTATAGATACACACACACACACTCCACAACACTGATCCCCGTAAAAACTCTGTGGGGCCCCCGATATATCCAAAACCCCTTTTAAAACAAGACACTGCATATTGAGTTCGCATGACCAGTTTAACCCGTTAATCGGAGGTTCCCTCGCTCCAAAGGCGAGGGGTAATTAACGGCAGCTTAGTCCGCGGCTGCCGGAGATTCGGATCCCCACGATCAATAAACCCCAGCCTACCCTAGGCAGGGGGAATCTGTAATACGCCTGACAAGCGCACGCGTATTTCCATCTCAATGGGGTGACGAAAAACACCCTACAATGGGTAGAATTAAATTATGCTATAAACACTTATAGAACACTTGCACAAATACTAATGATTGACATGCTGCATAAGCACAGACGCGTATGCTACACTGCACATCATTAATATTGCCATGACACTGTAGAACTGTTGCGTTGTTTGCACGACTGACTATATTTACGTACGATGCCTTGATTACCTGTTGATTAATTGTGAATACCATTACCATGGGTATTCGTATTTGATTGTTATGAGTTTTTATGATATTTTTACCTTTGATGATATATATCAGTGGTATGGGACGCTGATATATATATATATATTGATTATATCATCTGAAAGATATATGCAATTATTATTCTTCTTTACTTGATATTTTCTGGATACGATGAGTTGACGTCCACCATGAGCTTGATATTTTCTGATTTGATTTTATTCAGAACCGAGTGGGGGAGCTATACGGTTACGGACATGCTACATATCCGAACTGAGTGGGGGAGTATACAGTCGGATAAATGGTGGACCCGGTTGAGACCGAGGGGCAGAAAAGCCGCAGTTGAAACGGGAAACCTAGCGAGGACACTCGATACCGGAGATAGATGTGAGCACGGTAGATATCCAGGGGATACTGACCGGGGATAAGGATATCGAGGGACGACCGATCTGATGAGACGGTGTCGACGATATCTGGATTTGCGTGTCGATGGTGGACACGAGAGATTTGATGATTTTTGCGTGTCGGTGATGGACACGAGAGATATGATGATTTAACGTGTCAATGCTGGACACTTATATATTGATGTTCTGCGATCATTCGAGATACGCCGTTATAGTTTATACGATATAGTAGCCGATCAGGACTGATCCGGAGAACAGTACCTGAATACTATTTTACCTGTTCATATATATAAAAGGGTTTATAAACGAGCTATAGTCTCATTATTTTGACGTGTCTAGGATGACACGAGAATCTTTTAAACTGTAAATCTCTTAAAACTCTTTACTAAACAGCGAAACGTATATTTTAAATAAAATACATATAATACTTCATACTATTACGTCTGCTTTTATGCTGTGACATACGTATCCCGCGGCTATATTAAAAAGAGGTTTTACATATATATTTCGGCTACCTTATAGGCTTATATCTGGATGCATGTTACATACATATGAGATGATATATTTTTGTGTTTGCGCGATCGATAGTGATGCATTTATTGTACTTATGCATTTTTCATATATTAGTACAGAATATGATAGTACTATACTTAATAACCTAGATATATCGTTATGCATTTCTATTTCTATCTCGCGATATAATTTTATTCACTGAGTTGGCAACTCACCCCGTTGTGCACTAGTTTCTTGCAGAATATACCGCTCGGATCATCAGCGGCTTGTGGCACACTCTTTTCTTCAGTGATTGCTTTGGTAGGTGGGCTATTGTTGTATCGTACCCACACTTATATATATATATATATATATATATATATATATATATATATATATATTCTTTTGTATCTAATTAAAACTCTATCGACCTAGAACTTGTATATTGTGAACTTAGAAGCGAGACTTAGTGTTTATATGTTTGTGGGCGTCGTACTCGTTGGAGTCGACTTTTTTTATACTTGTTGGTCTTGTTTCGCTTTTCTTTTATTCGCCATTGGGCGTGAATATTATTTGCGTGGTTGCTCCGCCACTTAGGCATGGAAGCCAGCTCTCGTTGGAATGCTTTATCTATTATTATGCTTGTATCGTGTTTTATTTAAAATTTACAAAAGAGATGCTGCCGATTTTTAAAACATCATATATACTTTTCAAACACACTTATTTAGGTTTTAATGACTATTTTTAAACTGATCTCATCTAATAACTATTTTTAAACTTCACCTCAAATATTTTCGTAAAATATTTTAGATTCCGGATTCTTGGCTTACTTGGATTGCGTAACACTTGGAACAAACTTTCTAAGATAAACAGAGAATATCATATCTCGCTCAAAATCTGGAGTTTGGATGCTCTGAAAAACCGGCCAAATACACAATTATAACTAATCCGGCCGAAATTTTTGCACCTGGGATATTTTGGCTTCTACCATAAAAGTTGTTTTAATCTTTAAATTTCCAGAGTTTGTTCCAAAACTGCTAATTGATTCTCGGTTTTTGATTTAGCTCCCATGAAGTATCCATTGCACGCACACGTTCTGATTTTAACGCACTTTTCCGTCCTTTTTTAATTAAGCTCTGTTATCTGCATTTATTCATAAAAACATCCAAAATTGCATAAAATATAAAATATAAACGATAAATATGATAAAAATCTGCAATAAATTACACCAATCAATATTTTTCAAGTACAGCTTTATGCGGAGGCTTTACTTTTTGTTGAAATGTAGCCGTTATTATTTGCAGGGTTGTTAAAAAACTCTTGAAGCCCAATTCGGATCAACTCGATAAAATCTCGTTCAAGCTCGTTTGAACGTTAATCATGTAGAGCTTGAACAGAAATTAAGTCTTGATAAAATAAATGAACGAACATAAAGAACTGGCTCGTTCATTTAATAATAAAAAGAATATTTCTCAACTACCCAGGTTGTCAAAAATAAAATTGAATATTTATATGTTTTCTAGATTTAAATAAGCTTGATAAAGCTTAATGCTCACTTGGCCTTGGGAAAAGCTCGCACTTAAATAAACAAGTCAAGCTTGAATAAATTTTTAAACTTATTTTTTCAAACAACATAAAACTAGAAACGTCTGGCTCATTTAACAGACGTAATTATAATATTTCTATAAGCTTTCATTATTCTTTTTCTATTATGCTTAATACTTTCTATTAGTTTTATTGAGATTATATTATCTCAAATTAGCATGTGTTGCTCAACATGTGATTGTCAGTCCCGATTGAAGATAAAAAATTGAAAACCCCCAAGAATTGTTGTTATAACAGTAATGAAGAGACAGAACTAATCAAATTAAAGTGCGATAGCTTACTTTGGGGATGTATTGATGCATTATATGAGAAATTAATTTATTTTCCATGTATGTAGAATTTTATAGTATTCAGTACTATTTTTTTAAATGGTAAATTACAGAAAAACATCCTCAACCTTCATTGTTCTTTTATTCAAATACCTTATTATAATTCCAATTAAATACCTGCCATTGAATTTATATTAAAATACCCTTTATCCGCTCTTCTACTTTAAACCTTTCATTTCCTTATTCATTTTCTTTAGCCGCTTTTGACTTTAAACCTTTCATTTCCTTATTCATTTTCTTTAGCCGCTTTTGACGGATCCAAAGTGTCCGCTCTCCTTAGCTCTCTGCATACAGAAACAAATGGTTCCGATGGCCGAAAATGGATCAATTGATGTGGGGCTGAGATCTTCCTTGAGCAAGAGAAATAGCAAGAGATGGCAACTACTCGCACTTTTTTAATGTGGGTCCAGGCCCCAAGCCATTACCAATAAATAATTCAAGAAAAAGGGTAAATCAAACAAGGCATGAAGATACTTTCTTGAAACAGCAGACTCACACAGTTCTCAAAATAGAATTTCTGTGCCGTGATTTGAAAAACAAAATACGATTTGAAAAACAAAATGCAATTTGAAAAACCAATAACTCGACAGCCATGGGAAATTTCTCATGCTGCAGCCAAATAAATCAGATTCCAATTTTTTAATTTAATGATCAACGTCATAAATGTAGATCTTCATGGTCTAAAATTTGGATTTGCAAAAATTATTTAATTTTTCAAGCACTTTAAAATATCTCATTATATGTAAACAATTGATTTTATTATCATCCGATGGAAGCTAAAAAAATAACATGTCCATATCTCCTGAAGCAAATCAACATAAATGGCATCTATCATCAAAAATTTCACTTGCTCTTCATATTTCAAACAATTCAAGTTTCTTTTAGGTTTAATTGCTATTAAATAACTCTTCATTCTAAAAGCAAACCAACCCATGAAATAACTTCAACCCCTTTTCTCACATAACTACTCTTAAAGTGTCTTTTAATCTATCTTAAAATACTCGTCAAATATAAAACCTTTTTGCAGCTGAGCAGAAAATCTAGCATTTGACCCTTGCATCAAGTGACAACGGCCTATTATTCTAAAAAAATGATCTTGCAACATTAAAACATACAACTATAATAATTCATAAAATACACATAACATGAAATTTCACATAGTGAACAATAACATTGTAAAAATAATAGAGAAAATCAAGCAGTAATTTCCACTGGAGTTACAAATTTTGATCCAAATAGACAGTAGAAAGAGAATAAAAGGAGAGGGAGAGGCAACTAGAAATCAACGGAATGGGAGGTATTGGAAAAAATAGAAGTATTTCTCAAGTTTCTAATCTTAATGTTAATCACAAAAATTGATTAGAAAATGAGAAGACATTATTTTTCCAAACCTACCCCACACCATATACCCCTAGAAACCTCTGCCATTCCTTCGGCCTCGAAAAATAATCCAATGAAAATGAATGAGTCAAGGATGTTGTTTATATAGAGGAAAATTAGGGCAGTGGTTTTGTAAAACCATGGTAGTTTTAGCCCACGGTTTTCTTCTATATATGCTTTTTACATTTTTTATTTAAATAGACGGCAGAGATTCATCATTGTTTTCTTCTATTCTTGGAAACATTCTTCTTTCTTGTAACGGATGCGCATAGTTTGGTCATGAGAAAAAAAATCAAAATTATGCATCCTAAAAAAGTGCCGTAGGATGTCGGAAATATCCCATTTATATGCCTCTTCTTCACGGATGCATTATACCAGGTATTACGAATAATTTCTCGTATTCTTAAACGCATGCGGTTGTATACATGTCTAATTTTTTTTAAATAGATATTAATTTCTCTTTATTTCAAAAATCAGATTTGATTTTCCATAAGAAGTATCAATAGGTGGCCTGCGCTTAGTTGGCATTTGTCGATTTTATTTATTGATTATACATTGGGACGGCCATATTACCAAACCTTTATTTGATATATTCACACCAAAACTTATTTATAGACAAAATTAACCATAATTACATCTGCTTTTAAGTTTTGTTTTTTATGATGTCCTTTCATCCCGATCCAGATCTCCTTCACGGCATCGATGTAGCACTATCTCGTATCGATTGCAATAGGTCATAGTGAGATCATGAAGATCCGCAGAGTCGTGAGCTCGTCGGCAACGCGATCAAGCTCCTCTATTATGTTGCTGAGATCCTCCTGTAACGAGATTGAAATGAGGGCGTCGAGGTCCTCGTCAGAGAGTTAGTACTTGACGGCGCCGATCTCGCCTTCAAACATGCAGCCGTTCTTAACCAACATATCCGCTAGGGTCGAGAAATGCCAGAGTGAGAGAATCGGATCGGAGAAGAGAATGAAGGTTGTTGGAGAGGTTGAGAAGGCGGATATAAAAAAGGTAGGAGATCGGGAGGGAGGGGATGCGGCCAGTGAGGTTGGAGGAGGAGAGTTTAAGGGCGACGATGCGGCGGGTGAGGGGTCACAGGCGGAGGAGAGGCGATGGGATGCGATTTGAAGGAGAAGAAATTAAAGATTGATCTAGTTGGGGTTAATTTTGTCCATACACAAGTTTTGGTGTGGATTAATCAAATAAAGGTTTCGCAATATCATCACCATTATACATTTATCCATTGTGAGAAAGAGTTTGTCATATTGTCTAAAGTATGTGAGTGTGTCAAGAATATCTAATTAACTCTTTATTTTTAACCTGACTTGAGTTCCTTTCTAATAATGCTCACAAGTTGTATCTCCTCAGATTACGACACGTGGCGGATGACGCGTCCCAAAGGCTACGGAGGTAGAATAAATGAGATGCATTATGGGCGTTCCTCGAGGCCTCGTCTTCGATGACGCATCCGACCTTTCGGAGACCTCCCCAAGTACTTTCCACATTCACCTAGAAAACAGCCAACAGCTCGCCTCCGAGCAGTCCAGCGAGCTTCCTCGGTCTCCTTGCTCATCTCCGAGCCATCTGACAGACCGAGCTTCCTCGGCCTCCCACTCGTCTCCAATCTCTTGACCGGCAGAGCTTCCTCGACCTCCCGCTCACCTCCGAGCCATCTGACGGGCCGAGCTTCTTCGGTTCCCCCGATCAAACAAAAGCGCGGAGCCCATACACCCCTGCAACTGCTCCGCGTATCTCGCCAAAGCGAGATATCCGCCGCCCCACGGTCAACGTTCCACACTGGCATACGCCTCCATTAATGAGTGTATCCCGCCATTAATGGACGAATATCGCCATCAACGAGGGCATAACGAGGGGATCGTAAATGACTGTGGGAATCTCGTGCCGGCTTACGCCATCCGACCCCTATATAAACCCCTATTTCAGATGACTCGGGGAACTGGAACTCATTCCAATACGCCATTACTCTGCACCTATTCCTCGGCACTAACTTGATCGTCAGAGGGTTCTACGGTGGTTACTCACCCCGGAACTTCCTTTGCAGATAGCTCGGCGTCAACACCAACCCATCGAGATCCATATGCTCAACAACTCCCAAAGTAAATCTCAACTGCTAAAGACCGCCATCACAGGATCAACGGAGGACAACATCTAAAGGAGATCACGACCTTCATCAGTTGGCGCCCGTCTGTGGGAAAGTTTCAGAAGCTTCTCCACCCCTAAAGTTGATCTTCCACCCTCGACCGATGGCGAGCGACAACCGCGACGATTTAAATACGAGCCGCCACAACAAAGGTGGAGGCGGCTCGTCTCCCCCTCCTAACGTCATCAACGTCTTATCCGCTCGGATAGACAAGCTCACATCGTTGGTAGATACCCTCGTCGCATTCAAGCGGCAGGCCCTACCCACCAGACCACAGTTCTCCCTCCCCGGGATAACGACGTCCGCAGAAGGATGGATAGGCATGCTCAATCCCTCGATCTCACTCGCGCTCATCTCAGTGCCACCGAGTGCCAGTGTGCCGACTCCAGCCACTGTGACCCGCATGCGGCGATTGATTCCATGACCCACTGGGCGCCGGACAGCTCCATGCCCCGATCTCAGGGAAGACTGGGTCGTCGCTCCGATACCCGCCGTGCGTTCTCTCCCCCTGAAAAGGTATCGGTCAGCTCGCCTGCTTCCAGGAATGACCGACGCCCCCACTCTCGCCGGGGCCGCACGAACGGTGAACGTCAGGACTACTCAAGAAGGGCCCCGTCCGAGTATTTGAGAAATTTGATATAGCGGAATCGAAACTGCACCATCGTGCAGACCCGGAGCGGGGGTAGCCACCACTCCGACTGTGCAGAATCCTCGGGGTACCACCACCGACTTGAAGCCTTCGAGAAGAAAATCGAAAGCATACGACGGGATGGCCATGCGTCCGGCGAAGGGGCTAGGTACTCCGCCGACTCACTAACAAAGCCCTTTACAGAAAAGCTGCTAGCCGAGCACGTCTCGTCTAGGAACAAGCCGCCCAAAGTGGCCCTCTTCGACGGGAAATCTGACTCGAAGGACCACTTAGACGAGTTTACGGCAGGCATGAGCTTCTAAGATAATTCGGACGCGGCTCAATGCCGAGCTTTCCCCACCACGCTAATTCGGGCTGGCCTGGACTGGTTCCGAAGGCTTACGCCATGCTCCATCTTGACTTTCGACGAGCTGGCCACCTAATTCTTCGGTCACTTCATCGGGAATCGACGAAAAAAGAGCACGGTCGACTACCTGTTCACTGTCAAGAGCGGAGACAAGGAATCCTTCAAAGGGTATGTCACCCGCTTCTACAATGCCTTCCTGGAGGTCCCCGAGCACCGCGATGAAACAGTTATCACCGCGCTGAGGTCGGGTCTTAGGCACAAAGAGTGGCTCCACTCTTTTGCATTAGCGCAACCTAAGACCATGGCCAAAGTGAAAGCCTGGACCGAGCGAGAAATACAACTCGAGTCCGAGGTGAACTCAAACCAGCCCCGAGCCGACCAGGCGGACAGGAAGAAAAGGGACAGGGAGGAGAAAAAGAAAGTTGATCGTCTGAAGCCTTACTCCCCGAGGTTTTAGAAGTAAACTCCTCTAAACATCTCTCAGACCGAGCTGCTGGAGAAAACTAAGGGCGAAAGGTTCTTTAAGCTCCCACCTGTCACCCAAAGGGCAGGCAAACGTCTCTGCGGCCCATACCGCGCCCTCCACAGGTCGCAAGGTCACTCGACTGAGAACTGCTAACAACTCCGTGACTACATCGAGGAGTTGATTCGCTCAGGCCACCTAGTGAAATACCTGCGGGACAAGCGGCAGACGGAGCGGAAGCAAAAGGACCAAACCCCTCTTGGTGAATTAACGATCGGGCAGATCACGGTTGTTACCTCGGATCCAGCTCTAGAAAGTAGGGGGAACCACCACTCCTCCCAGTCGAGGGTACAAGCGATATACCACACAAGAGGTGCAGGAGGGACAAGCCGATCATTTTCACCGATGAAGACCTCCACGGCATATCGCTCCTTCACAATAACCCTATCATGATAACGGCAAGAGTCCACCGTTACAAAGTCCAAAGGATATTGGTCTACTCAGAGAGCTCGGCGGCGGATATCATGTTCCACGACTGTTTCCAGCGTATGGGGCTAAGACCATCCGACCTTCGACCTACCTCCTATGTCCTCTCTGGGTTCACCAATCATTCCGTCCCTGCCGAGAGATTGGTCACCCTCCTCAACATTCGGGAAGCGGCAATACGCGAACTATATCGGTGGGCTTCCTCGTCGCCAAGGTCCCTTCATCCTATAACATTCTCCTTGGACGTCCTACCTTAAACGCTCTCCGGGCCCATATCTTAACTTATCACCTTGCGATCAAATTTCTTTTGGATCAATGGGGAATAGGCCTGGCCTATGGAGACCAGCAAACCGCTAAGATTTGCCTTGCCTCGACGTCCACCGCCGAAGAGCAGGGCGACAATTTTGAGGACACGCATGACTTCCAAGGGTCTTTAGACACACATGACGACCAAAGGGAGGTTAAAAGTGCCCCGGTGGAAGCATTGACGGCAGAAGTGGTCGATGGCCGGACAGTCCAGATTGGCTCTCTTGACAGGGGATCACAGTGAAGACCTGATTCGGTTCCTCCGAGATATCTCGGACGTATTCGCTTGAGCGCCGGCGGACATGCCCGGTATCGACCCTAGAGTGATCTCCCATAAGCTCGGGGTCGACCGGAAAACAAAGCCCGTCCGACAAAAGAAGAGAAGCTTTGTGCCGGCCAAGCAAAAGGCGATAGAAGATGAAGTGGATCAATTGCTCTCCGCCAACTTCATCAGAAACCTAGACTACTCAGATTGGCTAGCGAACGTGGTCATGGTCAAGAAGGCAAACGGGAAACGGCGCATGTGCGTCAATTTCACGGATTTGAACAAGGCATGCCCCAAAGACAACTATCCACTTTCTCGGATAGACCAGCTGGTAGACAGTTCGGCCGGCCATGAATTATTGAGCTTCTTGGATGCCTTCTCTGGTTACAATCAGATCAGGATGAACCCGCCAGACGAAAAATTACCGCCTTCACCACCGATCGGGGGGTATACTGCTACAAAGTGATGCCCTTCGGACTCAAGAACGCTAGGGCCACATATCAGCGCCTGGTTAATATGTTGTTCAAACCTCAGATTGGCAGAAACATGGAACTTTACGTCAATGACATGCTCGTAAAATCCATCTTTTCAGCCGAGCACACTAAAGTTCTCGGCGAGACATTCGACGTCCTGCGCAAGTATAAAATGAAGCTGAATCCAGCTAAGTGCACGTTCAGAGCCACCAGTAGGAAGTTCCTCGGGTTCATGGTAACCCACCGAGGGATCGAAGCAAACCTCGAAAAGATTAGCGACATCCTCAACATTGCAACGCCCAAGAGCAACGTCGACATCATGTGACTCATGAGAAGGGTCGCTGCCCTGAGTCGCTTTATGTCCGAATCCGGGGAGAAGTGCCTCTCATTTTTCAGGGCCCTAAGGAAAATATCTAAGTTTGAATGGTCTGAGGAGTCCCACCGCTACTCACCCGACTAGTCGAGGGTGACGAATTATTGCTATATCTGGCCATCTCCGACTAAGCTGCAGGCTCGGTGCTCATCAGAGAATTTGAAGGCATACAGAGGCCGGTCTACTACGTGAGCCGTGTCTTCAAGGATGCAGAGACAAGATACCCGACCATAGAGAAAATAGTCCCGGCACTTGTCGTCGCCTCCAGAAAACTTCGACATTATTTCCAAGCACACACAATCCTCATCCTTACTGAGCAACCTTTATGGTCTATTCTCGCCTACCCCGAGTCATCAGGTCGTCTGGAGAAATGGAGGTGGGAATTGTCCTAATTCGATAGCAAATACCGCCCCCGACAAGCCATCAAAGCACGGGTCTTAGCAGATTTCGTTGTCGAATGCGCTATTCCCACTAAAGAAGGAACGACAGCGCAAGGCCCCGAACCACGTCCCTCGGTCGAAGAGGTACCCGACCCCATCCCGGACTGGATGCTCTACGCGGACGGATTCTCTACTGAGGAAGGGAGCAGGGCTGTCCTGATCATCCGCGGCTCAAACGAAGCAGAAATGGAATACTCTTTAAAGCTTGGGTTCAGAGCTTCGAACAACGCTGCGGAATACAAGGCTTTGTTAGCCAGACTGCGAACCGCCTCCGGGATAGGGCTTAAGACCATCAGAGTTCACAGCGACTCCGCACTGGTCGTCGGCTAAGTAACCGGGCGTTTCGAAGCCCGGGAGCCACTCATGATAAAATACCTGGCCGAAGTCAAAAGGCTTCGAAAAAATTTCGACGAAGTCCAAGTGGAGCATATTCTCAAGAACTTGAACACCCAAGCCAACGCCTTAAGCAAGCTCGCTTCTTTCTATTCGGCCAACCATCAGAGAAATATCCTCTTCGAAATCTTACTTTGGCCCAGCGTAGAAGACGGAGAGGTAACACTCCAGATCTATACAACTCAGGAAGAAGGTCGGGATTGGGAGAAATCCCCTCGTGGAGTTCCTAAAGGACGGTATACTTCCCGAAGACTGAGGAGAAGCTCGCCGGCTTTAGGCCAAAGCACGACATTTCGTCTGGAGCAACGGAAACCTGTACAAGAAATGATACACTCAGCCCTGCTCCAGTGCATCGACCCCCACAAGGCTGACTACGTTCTGCGAAAGATACATGAAAGGGTCGGCGGAGCACATCAATGGGCCCGGACCCTGATCCAAAAAGCACTACTACAAGGGTACTATTGGCCGAGATTGCACCAGGATACCGAGAAGCTGGTCAGAAGATGCAAGAATTGCCAACTCTTCGGCAGCATATCTCGTCTCCCCACCACCGAGCTAACTCCATTCGGTCCCCGTTGGCCGTTTGCACAATGGGGGATGGATATGGTGGGCCAACTCTCCATCGGCATGGGCGCGCATAGATACATCCTCGTCGCCATGGACTATTTTACAAAATGGGTAGAGGTCGTACCCATTAGGAAACAGGACGCCACCTTTACGATAAATTTCCTGCAGAACAACATAATTTCTCGATTTGGGATGCCAAGATGCATAGCTACCGATCATGGGACCAACTTCGAAAATGACAAAGTCAAGGAGTTTTGCAGCGATTACCATATATTGATGAAGTTTTCCGCAGTCGCACATTCTCAATGCAACGGGCAGGCCGAGGTAGCCAACCGAGGTGTCATCCGCGGTCTCAAAGCCCGCTAGAAAGGAAGGTAGGACGGCTGGGTCGAAGAAATGCCATGAGTGCTATGGGCACTGCGAACCTCGAAGAAAACACCCACGGGAGAAACCCGCTTTAGCCTCTGCTACGGCACCGAGGCGATGGTCCCCGTGGAGATCGGACCGCCCAGTTACAGGGTCGAACATTTCAACGACAATGCTAACACCTCGGCGCTCCGAAGCAACTTGGACATCCTATTGGAAAAGCAGGATCGAGCGCAAATCAAGGCAGCCGCCTATCAGCAACAAACCGTCCGCTACTATAATGCCCGAGTTAAATATCGAGCCTTCAAGACGGGAGATCCGGTCTTACGAAGAAATGAGTTTGTGGACCAAGGGAGACTAATAAATTCTCCCCGAAGTGGGACGGACCATTCCTCGTTATAGAGGCTTTGTCCGGTGGAGCGTACCACCTGCAGGACGTCGGGGGCGTAATTTTCTTTTGAAATAATGTAAATCCTATTGGTAATTAATTAAGTCTCCTAAGTTAGGTGCTCTCGCAGAAGAGATCTCTTTTGTCCCTTTTCTCGGTTCCGAGACTCCTAGTTTTTTTTAAGAAGGAATATAAAATGTACCAAAGGGGAAAAAGAGACAATGCACCTCAACAAAATAGAAATTTATTTATTTAAAAGGTATTACGGGCTCCACAGCCTTACAACGATTACAACAAAGGAGGGTGAGGGTTAAGGAAACATTGTCGGTGATACAGCGAAGAAAGCTCCTCCAATCGAGCCCAAGCGGCCTCGACCCGTTCCCTTCGACGGTACTCGCGGATCCTAGAAGCCACGGACTCCCCGGGATCCTCGTCTGCCGAGCAGGAAGCGATGATCAACCTTTGCTGGAAACTCTCAAGAAGGAGGTCCACCGAGCGATCCCGCCTACACTTTGAGATCAGACGAAGCCTATGGACCGTGTGCATTTTATCGAACGCTTCATCCATCAACCGCGGGGATAAGGTATTGTGTAGACCCGGCGAAGTCCTCCATATCGTATAAATTAACACCTGAAGGAGAAGTGATCTCCGGGGAAGTAAGCATCCACCGTGTCCCTCTAAGCGGCTTATCACCGCCTCGTACAGTTCCTTGGAACGATCAATGTTATAAAAGTATACATCGTCCCGGGAAACGATATCCCTAATAGTATACACGAGGCCGACCATCTTCAGAAACACAAGGCTAGGAAGAAACTAGTATGCCTTCGGTATTTATAGCCTCAACAAAAATCTTCCAACGACCGAGATTTACTCACACAATGACGCAAATCACGGAATATTACACTTTCCCGATATGGCGCTTCCATGTGTCACCTACGATGGTCACCATTCCCGCTCTTTACGGGTCAAGGGAGGTTGAACAACGCCCCAGGAAGACACTAGAGAGTTAATAAAGCCCTCATCACGAGGCCTTCCTGCACGATCCATTCACAGTGGGAAGCTTCTTACCCAAAAACGTTGTGGATCAAAAGCCTTCCTCGCGAGGCCACCGAGTAGCTTCCTTCTTGGTCCATCCGCAGCGGGTAGCTTCCTACTTAACAACGCTGTGGATCTAAAAGCCCTCCTCATAAGGCCACTGAGTAGCTTCCTGCTCGGTCCATCCGTAGTAGGTAGCTTCCTGCCTAACAACGCTGTGGATCAAAAGTCCCCTCACGAGGCCACCGAGTAGCTTCCTGCTCAGACCATCCGCAGTGGGTAGCTTCCTACCCAACAACGCTGTGGATCCAAAGCCCTCACCACGAGGCAGCCAGGTAGAATCGAATGACGCCGACCTTCCTACACTTGGCTATCAATTGGTTCATACTCGACACAAGATCGCAACCTCGACTCCGGGGAAAGGGAGGATACCGACCTTCCTACACTTGGTTATCGTTCGATTCAGACTCAATGCGCGATTGCCATCTCGACTCCGGGGAAAAGGAGGATACTGACTTTCCTACACTTGGCTATCGCCACCTCGATGCGTGTTCGCCACCTCGGCTCCGGGGAAAGGGAGGATACCGACCTTCCTACACTTGGCTATCGTTCGATTCAGACTTGATGCGCGATTGCCACCTCGACTCCGAAAAAAAGGAAGATACCGACCTTCCTGCACTTGGCTATCGTTCGATTCAGACTCGATGAAGAGACTTATGAGCTAAAAATACTTGCAGAATAAAGATTCGAATAATGAAAAATATACAAGCTAAAGTACTTGCAGATTGATCAGATATCTGAGCGAAGAAAAAGTACACTTTATTCATGATCAAAATTATGTACAAAGGTATTGTGGGATCCTCAGCCTTACAAAAATGCCCGGAGGCTTACAAAAATCCGAAAAAGAAAAAAAGGGAAAGGGGTGATAGCTCCGGCCGCCCGCTCGGCCAGGATCTCTCCTTGCTCAGCGCCCTCACTGGGCACCAGAATGGTGATCTCAGGGTCGGCGCTCCCCCAACGGCCTCTCCTCCTATGTCCTGCTCGGCACCTCCCCTCTGCGGCGCTTCCTCAACGAAGGGGTACTTTGCGCAGAGCTCGCGATCGACGAACTCCGGCATAGACTCCTTGACGGAGTCGAGAGTGCTGTGCTATACAACGGCCGCGGATTCGGCGAGATTAAGGTAGAATTGATCGGACGCCTTGTATTCCTTCACGGCCTTCACCGCCCGGCCCTCAGCAAGCTTCGCCGCGTCTAAGGCCGCCCGAGCATCCTTCTTGGCGGCGTCCCTCGACCTCTTCATCACGTTGTAAAGGCTGTTTGTCTTCTCCAACTTGGCTTGGATAGCCCGGTTGGACTCGTTTAGGAGACGATGGGATTTCTTCAGCTTGGAGGTCGCCAGCCCCTCCACGACCAATCTCGAGTCGAGATTGGCCGCTTTCTCCTCCGCCTGCTGCAATTGGAGGCGAAGTTCCTCCTCCCTCGAGAAGGATTCGCCTGCTTTTTTATGGCCGGGGCTACCTTCTCGGACTCCATGCCAACGAGGAGAGCGCAGTGATGAAGGATCTGAGGAAGACAACAAACGTGTTAGAAGGCTAAAAACTAAGGAAATAAAACATAAGGAATTCTTAGGAAAGGCTAGATACCGACCTGAACGGCCTCCTGCGCTATTGCGACCACCTGAGCTTTCATGGTTCCTTGGGGAATCTTTGTCCCGACTGCTGCCTCCATGTCCGCCAGCAAGCCGTTGGCCACGGATAGCCTCGAGGGCATTTCAATGCAGAAATCTCCCTCCCACACCGGAATCCCGGTAGGGGGTGGTCGAGAGTCCACCCGCTTTTTTTCTTAAGGGGGACCTCGGCGGGGCCCTCCTCCTCCTTTCTCTCCTGGGTCGCCGGGTCTCGCATGTGCTTCTGACCTCTCCCCCCCGGCGCTCCTTCCGGACTAGAGGTGCTGCAAAAGGTTTGGGTGGAGGTGTTTGCCTTGGAGCCGAGCTCGGACCGGGGCGGGATGAGCTTATGCCCCCAGCCTTCCTTCCTTGGGTTATGGCGGCTAGGATTTTTGATCGGTCCATGGGCTCTGCAAAAAAGAACACACAAACAAAAGGGGTTAGCGACACTGAAACGGCAAAGGAAATTTTGCAAAGTCTAAACAGATCGTCGAAAGCCCTAACTTACACAGAAAATGCGCAGGACTGAGCCCATCCCAGCTCAGTGCCTGCTCGGAAAGCAAGACATCGGCCCACTGGATCGGTTCCCATAGGGACACTACCCTCGCCTTGGGGGAGTTGACTGCTTCGCCCTCGGGCAGTCGACCCTGTGCCATTGTGTGGGCACAGGACAATCCTCGCCTTTCGGTGGCCCGACGAATACGTACTTCTCCTTCCATTCATGGATGGAAGAAGGGACAACCACTACCCCCGATCCGGCCGTCCCACTCTTACGTTTTTAAACGAAAAATACACCCAGCTCGGCTCTTCCTTGCTGATGCCGGGGTGATTTTTATAGCAAAGAAAAGACAAGAGGAGGGTCAAACTGAAGGGGATCTGATCAAGTTTTAACCGGACCAGAAACCCGAGGAGAATTCTCCACGAGTTCGGCGCTAGCTGTTAGTTATATGTATGCCCTAGAGGCCATTACTGTACATATGATGTATATTGTAATGGATGCTTGGATATATATAGGAAGGACTTTCTTGCTCGACATGATAGTATGCTATCTCGTTGTACTTTATCTTAAAATGTACTCTGATTGTCTCTATGTTACATGTTGATAAAGCCCTTAGGATATGTACTCGACTACTGGGACTATGATGAGATCATACTAGTGGGGCCACGGTAGTCGACGAGTACATCCTATAACCTTTTCTAGTCGAGGGTGTATCGAGACAGGGCATCGATACACCAGAGTAGACTAGCGTATACGCATCTTGACCCATATGATGGGCGATGGATGATCCCATATCCATCGGTGTTTGATATCAAGGATGGTGTACGGGTGCTCAGTAGAGATTGGGTACACGAGACGGACTCGCCGAGAACTCCCAGATGGTATTATACCTCACGTCAGATGGCGGTTCTCCGGTGACACTGGTACAGAGTAGTCTGTTGACCCGAGATCGTCATAGAGTCTTGTGTGATTCCCACTGTGCTTTGATTTCCATCATACCATGTCCAAGAGGCGTGCAAAAAGGTGGCTTTTGGGTACAGTCCCGAATCGCATGGAAGCAATGAGCGATAGGAGGGGATTCGTCTCTCCCGGTATAGGGAGTTGATGTTGTGCTGTGTTCGATTGGCTATAACTGGAAATCCCTGGCCAGGGTTGTTGAGATTTACTGGTAAGTGTTATCAGTAGTTTCTCGAACTGTTATAGACCTCATATTGACACGACTTATCAAGCTATTGGGGTCTGACGTTTACCACCCCTAGGCGAGATATGCGACATATCAGACGACGAGACCGGACTGTACGGGAGTGTTACCGATTGGATTCGCAGAAGAATGTACAGGCTTGCTTGTTGATCTTCTGATCGCTTAATACCTGGGTGGCTGTTACGTTTAGCTGACCGCTTGCAGCTTGTGGATGTTTGATAAGATCATCACCTACTGCCGGCGTATTGACGATTCTTTAGAGTCTTACACAGAGGTTTCTTGACTCAGGCAAAACGGAGTAGGGGTACATATGTGATATGTGCAGGACCGAGAACAATACGTGTATGTGATACCGTATTAGATTCTCGCGATATGAGATATCAGCCGGGTATATATGATATAGCCGGGTCATCGGATCAAGTGTTGATTCGATGAACTGATACAGATAATATTAGTCGGTTATTTGTGAAATAGCCGGATTGTCGGATCAAGTGTTGATTCGATGATTTAATATATAATAATATATATGATATATTGAATTACATTATCTAATATTAGCTTACTAAAAGATTCTTTTTCTCACTCGGGTAATACATTGATATATATGCGATATATGTTAATTGTATTATTTTATTTCGTTACAATAAATATTATATATATGATATATAATATTGTAACATGATGTGGTTATTAATGCAACATGATTAGTGGAGATTAAACATGGTTAGGGTTTGATTTGGGTTAAGCTTTTCTAAAAGTTTCTAGAAGGGTTTGTTTTGTTTTGTGTAGAGATATTTGTGTTGATATTTTAAGTGACTCGTTCTTTAACCCAACCAAAACCCTAGCCCTAGTTAAATCTCTACAAAGGTTACATTGACCATGGTTGCATTTCTAACCTCATACTTGACTTTCATTATTCATCACAAAAGGATTCATGATTATTCTTCTTCTTCTTCCTTGAGTTCTTTCATGAAAAGCTTTCTAGATTTTTATGAAGTGATGATTTTGTGTGAGAATAAGAAAACAAAAGAGAGCAAAAATCCTACTTCATCATCCTCATCTATCTTCGCCATTTAGATGAGGGTGTTCACTTCATTTGAGAGTGAGAGCTTGTGTTTAGGAAACTTCAAGGTAGATCATCTTTGTTATCGAAGATCGGAAGCAAGTTTGCATCTTTCTCTTCGTGGAGCCTCTCGAAAGTCCGGAACTTGATGATCGCAGCGAAGGGACTACAACATGGAGCTAATGAAGTGAAGGACCGGATCTACAAAGGTTGTAATCCCTCTCACTTAGTGTTAAAGTGTTTAACATGCTTGTTTTCGCATAATCTCTAGTTTAAAGATCATGGTTAGGGTTGTTCGGCACGTCTAAATTTTAAATCGGGCATAGTTGATACCTCGTAGATCCTTGTGAGAGTGCCTAGTAACCCTACAGTGGTATCAGAGCCAAGCTAGAGCTTTAGACAAAGTCTAGACGAAGTTTAAAGTCCGATTGAACTCCGAATATCCGTAAAACCCTAGTTTCTGGAAATTTTTCAAAAAGTTGATTTTTTTCATATTAAAAGTGCTTAGAAAATTGAGCAGATAATTTTATGGAACTGTGTGGAAAACGACATGGTAATTCGCCCAAGGCGCCGCGGAACCGCGGCAAGAGCATGGGTCGCGCGGTGGTTCTGCGGCCGTACAGGCTAATTATTGTTAGCTTTTCCTACAGTAATGTCCGTAGCTGTTTCCTTATATTTCTGAGTATTTTTAATTATACTAAAGTGTTGAGTTTTCTGGGTTGTATTGGGGACTCGTTGATTCGACCGGATAATTTAACTTCGTTTAGTTTGTCCAGGTAATTTTTAGAACGTGTTAAAAAGTTCGAACGGATATCAATAACTCACTTTTTTCCCTGCCCGAAAATTTTCAAGTGTTGGATTTTTCCGTAGTTTAAGAACATTCTAAGTCGTGCAAGTAATACGGTGGACCCTCTAGAAGACAACAAAGCTTAACTCGATTATGTGACCGTCTGAACCGCCTCTGAACCTTAGGGTTTGGGGCAGTACGGCGTGCCACATGTGAGGCGTTGGCTTGACCCTTCTACAGCTGGACCATTGGCATCCGTTCGGGTGCTCGCGGCAACGGTGTTTCGCCTTAGTACACTTCGTCGACGGTATCGGGGTGCAGCCGTCTACTAAAGTTTGCGACGAGCATTCGACCAGGTTTCGGGAATCTTGTTGAATTGCCCGACTAGATATTGAAAAGTGTTTTCGATAAAGAGACTAAAATGCGGGGTTTATAATTGTCAGGCATGCGATATCTAAGAAATTCATTTGGTTAGGCATGCGATGTCTAAGAAGGTTGCGGATTCCAACTGTTGTAGTTTTACACTTTCTTTTCTGTGACCGTAAGTGTAGTATGTAGTTGTATCGCCGATTTTCGTTGCTATACATCGACGGCAATCGGTGTATGCATACTTACTTACGTTGATGACATGTGATATTATGTGTTGCTGTGATATGTTATATTGGATCGTCGTGTCTGAATAGCCGGGGTTTTATGTGAGATGAGAGTTTTTCATTTTCATTCATGTAAAATTCATTTGTATGTAATATTCTTTTATTGGGGCACTTCCGGGCTGAGGATGATGTCACCATTGTATATTATTTACTTTTCCGCATTAGGTAGACCCAAGGCGGGGAGCACAAGTAACCAGGTTCTAGGGTCCAGTGGGAGACCATCTCGAGGAGTCGAGACCGGGTTTCCTAACCCTAGAATTGACAGTGTTGCTTGCCGCTCTCGTAGGGGTCTAGGGATGTGGGCTTAGCTATTTATCGCTACCGTGGAATCCGTGTTTTATACAGGCTCGTATTAAAACACGGACATCATAGTATATCCAATATTTCATATATGTTCTTCTGCTGCAATGTTCTGTGATGAGATCATATTACTGCCTGAGACGAATGTTTATATTATATATATGAGATATATATTATATATTGTTGATTTCTTTTCATATCTGATGCTTGTGAAGCATAATTAAAATGGGACTTCATTAATGAGATTAATGAAATAAAAGAAATCTAAAGATGTTGTGGAAACTTGTTTAAAAACTGGTAGCTCTAGTTCTTGCTTTGCATAGCGGTGTTCCTTGTAGAACATCCAGCACCTTATTCGATAAGGAAAGAGCCGAGATCCCTTCACCGGGAGTGACCTCTTTAGCGAAACTAGCAGATGCTGCATACTCGGTTTGTCTTTTGATTGCTTCTATAGTTCTTGCTTTGCACAGCGGTATTTGTGAAATATCCCGCATCTTATTCGATGAGGAAAGAGCCGACGATCCCTTCACCGGGAGTGACCTCTTTAGCAAAACTAGAAAAGTCCTCAGAAACATTCCATTTAAAATCACTCGATTCTACAACGATATCAAGTTCATTACGCAAAGGGTTTTCTTAAAAACCTGTCGTAGCCCTCCGTCATTTCAGATAAGGACTGTTTAGTATTCGTGCTGCGTTTGTTGGCCTTTGTCAAGGCGTAGTGTGCGGTAGCTGAATGTACTTATCTGCTTATGCATATGATGCAGATTGGATTAGGGTAGTCGTGCGACCTTGTTGGTCTTTGTCAAGGGCCGTGCGGGTGGGTTTAATTCAATCAGGAAATGACGGGTTGAACTTGACTAGCAGCCTATGGTTTGTTGGCCTTTGT
This sequence comes from Agapanthus africanus, assembly GCA_030015575.1. Lineage (NCBI taxonomy): Eukaryota > Viridiplantae > Streptophyta > Magnoliopsida > Asparagales > Amaryllidaceae > Agapanthus > Agapanthus africanus. The sequence continues at coordinate 139,977,401 of JASDDO010000026.1, forward strand.
CAAGGGCATAGGAGGCTTGGGGTAAAATATTATTGGGAATTTCAAGTGTTGAAATTTACAATGAGATTGCATACCTTCTATGAGATAGTTGGATCCCGATACCCGCTGCAAGTAAGAGTTATTCCTGGGAGTGTTTTACAAATTACAATTAGTCGATCAACTATGTGTCTAGAAAGGTGTCAACGGGGTTACGCCCCCAGGAAAACGAGATTTACTTTAATTAGGTTCGTGCGAAAGCACGGGGAACCTCCCTCAAAGTACCGGCACTGGCCTGGCTGAAAGATTGGCGAACTTGTAGCGTGTAATTAATCCCGGCTAGTTTTTCCTTTTAGGGTTTGAAGGAAGATTTGACTAAAACAGTGGGAGACATCCTGATTAGATATATTAGATAACCAATCTAATCTTGCAAGAGCATACGCTGAGTGTTTTCTTCTCTCTCTCTCCAGGTAGCGACCATATCACGCCTTAATCAAGATAATAATACGGATGTATTGACCGAACCCGCTTGTTATACTGAGCTAAGGAACGTTGGTCCCACTCCAACTTATAAATGTTATAAGATAGAGCAGGAAATAGGGGATTACCAGAATTTTCGTGCCGCCCAAACGAAGAAAGTGCTTGCTGATGCATCATATTCGGGTGTGTTCATTACAAAAAACTGTTTTCTCAATGTCCTTTACGACCTGGGTATTTGATACCGGATCGGGATCGCACATATGTAAATTGTTACATGGGCTACAGATAGATAGAGAACTGAGAACGGGTGATAAATTTCATGAGCTAGAAATGGTGCAAGTGTTGCAGCCAAGTCTGTTGGTAGTTATCACTCTGTATTACCAAAATACATTGATTCTGAACGAATGTTATTAGATACCGAACCTGATATACAACATCATATCAGTCTCTCTATTAGTAAAGAAGGATATAATTTTGTATTGTTGGATAATGTTTTGAACATTTCCTATATCAAGAGTTGATCGGTTCAGGCACATTATCTAAAAGCATTGACATTCTAAATCAAACTATAGTTCTTAGTATACAGAACACACACAAGAGGAAGAGTTCAGAAATGAACGGATCCTTCTTGAAGTATTGTAGACTAGGTCATATCAATGTGACCCAACTAACTGAAGTTGCATTAAAATGCATATTTAAATTTGTTTGAATTTACATCTTATGAAACTTACCGGTCATGTCACAAAGATACGATGACCATAGCTCTGTTTATTGGAAACAGAGAAAGAGTTAGTGAACTCTTGGGATTGATACATGATAATGTATGTAAGGTCCCCAGTCTACAGATACCAAGACCGGTTCTTTGTACTTCATTACATTCTCTGATGATCTCTCAAGATTCGGGCATATGTTCCTGTTGAAACACAAGTCTGAACCTTTTAAGATATTCACAGAATATAAGTTAGAAGTAGAGAACCGAAAACGGGTATAAGTATTATGTCCTTTGATGAGATCAAGGAGGAGAATACTTGAGCACGGGATTCCTAGTCTATTCTAAAGGAGAATGAGATTCTCTCTCAGCATTACTCCTCCGTATACACCATAGCACGATGGTATATCGGGGCGGAGCAATAGCACCCTATGTGATATGGTGTGCTCTATGATGAGTACTACTGAGTTTCCTATTTCCTTTTGGGAGTTATGCACTTGAGAAGCCGCATACCTATTGAATAGGGTTCAAATAAAATCAGTTGCCTACCACTTCATATATGATATGGAAAGGGAAGAGCTTATATCTTAAGTTTGTTACGATTTAGGTTTGTCCGGCCTATGTCTGAAAAGCAAAATCCGGACAAGCTCGAGGCAAAGTCAGATCTGTGGAACTTTGTTGGATATCTCAAGCATACGCAAGGGAATATCTTCTACCTTACCGAGGAACAAAAGATGTTTTGTTTCTCAACATGTCACCTTTGTGGAAGGGAATTTCTTGTGAAGAAATTAGTGGTCATGAGGTAGAACTGGAAAGAGTTCCAGCTATACAAAACTGCAGCTGATGATTTGGTTGAACCAAAGGATTCAATAGTTTCCAACGAACCTCAGCCTCTCCGCCGATCTACTACGGTTCCTCACCCACCTGAGAGATACTTCGGTTTCTCTATAACAGTGGGAGAGAGGATTGCATCATGAGATGATGACCCAACTAGTTTCGAGCTGGCCATCAGGAGTGAGACTCTGTAAGAATGGCTGGATGCTTAGCGATCTGAGATGGAATCCTTATACACCAACAAAGTATGGACTTTGGTTGCTTTATCTGAAGGGTTAAATCCCCATCAGGAGCAAGTATATCTTGAGAAGATTACTTGGTGTACATGGAAAAGTTGAGACTTTCAAAGCTATGCTTAAGTCCATCTAGATCCTACTTGCCACTGCTACATACCATAACTATGATATCTGGTGGTTGGGTGTCATGACAGCTTTTCTAAATGATGTTTTGGAAGAGAGCATCTATAACTACACAGCCAGAGGGCTTCGTAGACAGTGGGAGCAGCGGAAACGTGTGCAAGATGCTTTATAGGATAAAGCAGGCATCGCGGAGTTGGAACATCTGTTTTGATGTGGTAGTCAAAGAGTTTGACTTCATCAAAATGGTAGATGAACTTTGTATATACAAAAAGGTAGTAGGGAGTATGGTGGTGATCCTCGTAGAGTACATGGATGACATACTCTTGATAAGGAAGGAGTTTCCTATGCTACGATCGGACAATCTCCGCTTATCACAAGGATTCTCCATATAGGATCAAAGTGATACCTCCTAAATCCTGGGTTTTGGATCTATGAGATAGATCTAATTGGATGTTAGGATACTCACTAGTTGTAGTGAGATGGTATCAATCGATCCTGGGGAGAATCACTGGAAAGGTTCCAGGATGATAAGGACGACTGAAAGTCAGTCGCAGGCATTGTCTTTACCTTCAATGGAGGGACGGTATGTTGGAAGAGTTCCAAGCTAGATACTGTGACATACTAGACGATTAAAGGCAAGATACATCGTTACCAAAGATGCTACCAAAGAGGCAGTCTGGATATATTTTAGTTCATGAGATGAACTTCGTTCCAACCATTGTGTGACAATGGAGTTGTGGCTTATGCCAAGGAACCCCCGTCCCATCATAAATCCAGATATAATTCTTAGGCAGTATCACCTGATCATGGAGATGGTTGATCTCTAGGGAGATCCAGGTTAGGAGAGTAGACATAGAGGACAACAGCGCGGATACACTCATAAAGACCTTTTTCCCAGTAGAGACTTTTATGGGATGGTTGAGTATGAGATACTTCAACCACAGCTAATTGTTGGGTATGTGATACCACAACAGATGGCCCTAGTGCAAGTGGGAGATTGTTAGTTATATATATGCCCTAGAGGCCATTACTGTACATATGATATATATTGTAATGGATGCTTGGACATATATAGGGAGGACTTTCTTGCTCGACATGATAGTATGCTATCTGGTTGTACTTTATCTTAACATGTACTCTGATTGTCTCTATGTTACATGTTGATAAAGCCTTTAGGATATGTACTCGACAACTGGGACTATGATGAGATTGTTCCCCTCCGAACGGCGGCCGAGACGTGAGGACGTCTTGGGCCTGAGGTCCGGGGCAGATGCTATATGGTGCTATCCGTCCACCTCTCCGAAGATGCCAAGTTGATTTATGGCACCATGTATCGAAGGTTTAAACGGATGCGGCCGATATAGCAGACTTTGTCAAATTCCCCCTCGTTTGAAGGGTTTTTGATTGTGGGGACGCTCTTCCCTGCAGGCGCAAGCCCCTGTAGTTAATTACGCTACCGCATCACCGTAACAACTTTCTCCTTCTCCAGAATTTCACTTCGTGTCGTGGGTGTTTGTTTTGTTTGTGGTTGCCCGTGGATTGTATACGGAGACTGAGTAATGCCGTCGCCCGTAGGACGTGGATTAGTCCAAATCCGTATTTATTTAGATTTGGGTTTGGTGTTTTGGTTTAAGGATGCATTAGCCGTATTTAGGCTAAGATTAACTTAAACGTTTGTTAAGGATACGTTAGTCTTGTTTGAGACTAAGATCAACTTAACGGGATCGTCTAGATCCATTTCCAGTTTAAGGACGTATTGGTCCATTTAATATATGGCCGTCGGGACCCGTCACCTCTCTGACGACGTTAAAGGATTACAACGACATATGTCAGAGGAATTCGAAGATGTACCCTTGAACCAAAGTCGACTTGGAGTTTTATAGTCCATTTAAATGTTTAAGGATACGTTAGCCGTATTTGGGCTAAGATCAACTTAAACGGGACCGTTTAGATCCGGCAAAAGAGCATTTGGAGGCTCTATTGTTCCAGTTTAGGGACGTGGTGGTCCATATTCCAGTTTAGGGACGTGGGGGTCCGTTATTAGTTTAAGGACGTCTCGGTCCAACATTAGTTTAAGGACGTTTCGGTCCGCGAGTTTAAGGACCCCGCAGTCCGTGGTGATGTGTGGTCGTCGGGACCCGTCGCCTCTCTGACGTCGTTGAAGGATTACAACGATGGGTGTCAGAGGAGTTCGGAGATGTACCCTTGAACCGGATGTAAATTGATTTAGGGAGCAGCCATGCTCAGTCAATTTAATTTAAGGACTTATGGCCATGACCGGGCTAAGTCCAGTTGAATGTTCAACATTTTTATTTGTCTTTGGCTTATTAGGACTGTGCTAGGGCTTTGCCCCTTTTTTAAATAATGCACTGCATTATTTTTCTTTGTTTTGGTTGGGCTCTGCCCTTTTATAAATGATGCAGAGCATCTATTTTGTTTGGGCTCTGCCCTTTTTAAAATGCATAGCATTTTTGATTAGGCCTGTTAGGCCTTTTAATTGGGCTCTGTCCCTTTTCTTAATAATACAGAGTATTAAATACTCTGACAGTGCCCCACATGGCTTGTCAGGCGCTTTGCGCAAATTAAAGAGCGCAAGCGCATATGAAAGTGACACGTGTCATGCTCTGATGAGCGCAAGCGCAACAGCGCAGTGCGCTGCGCTGTTGCACTGCTGACACGTGGCGCTTCCTGGCGGCTTGCGCAATAGTGCAATTTTAGCAAGTGCTGGGCACTGTTCTTATTCTTTTGATCAATTTTAGATCAAAGAAAATAAGTTTTTTTCTTCTTCTTATTTTCAAAGAACCAGTGGTTCATAAAAAGTGCAAGGCACTGTTATTGTTTATTTTTCTTTTTTCTTGAAGATCATTGATCTTGTTCTTAGATCAATGATCTGTTTTTAAGAGAATTTTCTCTTTTTCTAAAATTTTTTACCTTTTTTTGTTCTTGAGGAGTTCTTCAGAGTTCTCTCTTTTTTTTTTTATAGAAAATGTTGATACCTTTGAATTGAGGCCTAGGGTCCTTTTTATAGTGCCTATAAATTAGTTAAATTTGTTAAAGAGATCTTTCTCTGAGTGATTTAGGGAATTTTCCCCATCGTTTGATCTTTGATCCAAGGGCTCCTGTTTTACAGGAGAGGATCTTATTGTTTTGATAAGATCAGAGAAATCTTTCAGAATTTTTTTCTGTTTGACGCAAGTGCACCTGTGCTTGACACGTGTCGCGCAGCGCACTGTGCAGTGCGACTGCGCTAGCGCAACTGCGCTGCCACGTGGCGCGCAGCACAGAGCGCAGCGCCACTGTGCTAGCACAACTGCGCTGCCACGTGGCGCGCAGCGCAGAGCGCAAGTCAGCTGAAGCGTTGCTTCTTTAATTTAAGTTTGAATTTTAAACAGAGCCTTGCTCTGATTGGGTGCGCTGCCTTGGGCGCTGCGCTCCTTGTACTGACGTGTCTGATTTTGACACGTGGCGCGTTGCGCGCAGCGCAAGGAATCTGAAGCGTTGCTTCATTTATTTTAATTTCAATTTTTCACTTTAATTTTCAAGACAGAGCTTTGCTCTGATTGGAGAAAAACAAAAGCATTGCTTCTTTTCCCACCTTGGAATTTGAACAGAGCTTTGCTCTGATTGGGGTAAACAAATGCCCCCCACCATTGCGCTTACGTGGTTCCAAAACGTGAGCGCAACGGTGACAGAATTCCAACCGTTGTGGCAACTTTTGGAAGTTGAAAGGGCATTTGATGCCTATAAATAGGACCTTTGGTCCTTTAGATGATTTTCATCTTCAAAATTTTACTTTCAGAACTCAGAGCCCTACTCTTTATTTTCAAGAACTCCAAGAGTTAAACTCTTTAAAACTTTTTAGATGCAAATTTAAATTAGAATTAAATTAAATTAAATTAAATTAATTTTCATTGACAGAGCCTTGCTCTCCATCAATCCCAGATCTAAAGAAAACCCATTTATGGTTTCACTTAGCAGAGCTTTGCTCTAAAAGGGGTCCAAAGAGAACTCAGGAGAACCCTGTTATGGTTCCATTAATAGAGCTTTGCTCTATAAAAGATTTTTCTTGTATTTTCTCATTTCATTAGTGGAGCTTTGCTCCTTCCAAATCATACAAAAGAACTCTTAGGAGTTTTTCATTGATCTTGGAGTTTAAAGATGGCATTTTATTCCTCGGTACATTATATTGCTTTTCTTAATCAGTCTTTTTAACAATTTTGTTGATTCTCTTTCACAGAAACAATGGACGCCCATATATATGCTCTTAATGAGATCATCTCTTACGGGGACATACGCCGACTTGGCCACTCTCAAGATCGAGAGTTCACAAACGCGGAGTGCTGAAATCATGAGCCGCTTCGACGCGTACAACGGTCCTCTGCTTCCCCGGCGTTCCTCCCTTCTTAAGCTTATCGTGGGAGCCATCTGGGAAGCGCTTCCCCCGTTCTGTTCCGGTGTGCCGCTTAGGGCGCTGGATGCCGCTGAGGATAAGGTGCACTCGGTGTACCTGTTGAACTTTATCTCAAAAAGACGGCGAGACAGTCTTATTGATCTCTTGCACGAGGTCTTTCAACAGTCTGCCATACTCGCTGCTTATCGGAGGGTGGAAGACATCAGGGGGGACCCTGACGCTTGTGCTCGTGAAAGAAAGCACGCTAGGATGGTCCGCGAGGCTTGGAAAGTTATAGATAGGGTCGCTTTTGAATTCCTCAATCCATGCCCTGGATTTGAGATTATTCCATTGTAACTTTCGTTTATTGTTTTTATGACTGTAAGAACTTCGGGAAATATTAATGAATTTTTTTTTATCCCAGCTTGTCTTTATTATATATCTTTTGTCCAGAGTCTTTTTGCCCATGCATGAATGAATGTGTCTTGAATGCTTGATCAAATGTAAATCGGATGCTCTTTCTGTTGCTTTTCTTCTTTCTCAGCATGTCGTCACAATTAGCAGGTAATAGAGTAAGATAGCAAGGGCTTAGGCCGCAGGTTCAGATCTGCCGCCTAAGAATTTTCAACTCTATAAGCCGTGAGGGTCTCATAGAGACTTTTCTCCCTACGGATCGAGAGGATCTCGTAGGTGGTTTTTTTTCCCCTAGGAATCGTGAGGATTTCTAAGTGTGGTTTTCTCTTATAAGCCGTAAGGATCCTATAAGAGAACTTTCCCTCTTACGAGTCTAGAGGACCTGTAAGCGGTTGTTTCCCTCCTTGTCGAAATTCGACGTTGGAGAGTGAGACCCTTGGATGGTATGCAAGAGACCGTTTTGGGCCAGCTTGCGGGGTCCCAGTGCTTAGGAAACAGGCTTCTTTTATGCCTACTGCCTAAGGCTTTATCTCACAAGTCGAGCCGCCTCAACAATTTCTTCACAAGTCGAGACGAATCGAGCGTTTCTCACAAGAACATCTTAACGTCGCATTTAATCTATGCTCTTTACGACAGAAGCCCGTTAAGGTTGGTGGTACTTAGGGTTTTGGCCATCGTACCGTCGCATAAGCTGATATAGTCCTCGATGGGCAATCGTGCTGTTCGAGTAGCCCTGCGACTGCCGTGTCTCTAATCCCTTCGGGGGCTGGACAAGACGTCTTCAAGCAATCTTCCTAGGCAGTTTGACCGTCGGAAGAGCAAGCGTTAGGGATTTGCCATGCCGCTTTTTACTTGAGGTTAGGCTCATTTTGGCGAGCTCCGATGAGTCATAACCACTCCGCGCTGGTGTGGGACGATCTCCGATAGTCTTTCAGGTTTTATGTGAGTTGCCGTCAAGACCCTGAAGCTAGGAATTTGGCCTTCGCTTCGTTTTGCTGGCATCGCGTCTGCTGTATCGAGACGAATGTCGCGGTTGTTTTTAGTTTGCTGATGAACCGTCGAGGTTTGGAACTAGGGATTTTGCCATGGCTCCGTTTGTTTGATTGTCGCGTCCGAATCCCGTGGGGGGAAGAACGCTGGGGTGACAACTCGTCTGCTGTATCGAAATGAACGTCGAGGTGGAGCTGGAATTTTGCCGTGGCTCCGTTTGTTTGATTGTCGCGTCCGAATCTTACTGGAGGAAGAACGCTGGGGTGAAAACTCGTCTGCTGTATCGAAACGAGCGTCGAGGTGGAGCTGGAATTTTGCCGTGGCTCTGTTTGTTTGATTGTCGCGTCCGAATCCCGCTGGAGGAAGAACACTGGGGTGACAACTCGTCTGCTGTATCGAAACGAACGTCGGGGTGGAGCTGGGATTTTGCCGTGGCTCCGTTTGTTTGATTGTCGCGTCCGAATCCCGCTGGAGGAAGAACGCTGGGGTGACAACTCGTCTGCTGTATCGAAACGAACATCGGGGTGGAGCTGGGATTTTGCCGTGGCTCCGTTTGTTTGATGATGTTGCGTCTGCTGTGTCGAGACGAACGTCGAGGTGGTGACCATTCCACACTGGTGTGAGACGATCTCCAGTTGTCTTTCTGGCTTTATATGGGTTGCCGTCAAGACCTTGAAGCTAGGAATTTAGCCTTTGCTTTGTTTGCTTTGTCATGTTCGAAGCTTGTTGGAGGAAGAACGTTATTATTGACATTGCGTCTACTGTATTGAGGCGAATGTCACGGTTGTCTCTAGGTTGTTGTTGAATCGTCGAGATTTGGCTTCGCTTTTTGGCGGAGCCTGTCGGGAAGGTATGGTTCTCTCTTTGTTTGTGCCCCTGGATTGTATACAGGGATTGCTGTGCTATCGTCTGTAGGGCATGAATTTCGTTACATATATATATTTTTTTATTTTATTTCTTTCCGCGATGCTCTATCATTTCAGCTTTTATATCGCGAAGGTCGCGATTGCCCAATCATTTCGGCTATTTTTCGCGGTGCCCAATCATTTCGGCTATTCATTGTATTTTTACTCGCTGTTTTTTTTATTGCGAGTTGCCCAATCATTTCAGCTATTTATTTTATTTTTACTCGCTGCTTTTTATTGCGAGTTGCCCGATCATTTCGGCTATTTATTTTTATTTTTACTCGCTGCTTTTTATTGCGAGTTGCCCGATCATTTCGGCTATTTATTTTATTTTTACTCGCTGCTTTTTATTGCGAGTTGCCCGATCATTTTGGCTATTTATTTTTATTTTTACTCGCTGCTTTTTATTGCGAGTTGCCCAATCATTTCGGCTATTTATTTTATTTTTACTCGCTGCTTTTTATTGCGAGTTGCCCAATCATTTCGGCTATTTATTTTATTTTTACTCGCTGCTTTTTATTGCGAGTTGCCCCATCATTTCAGCTATTTTGCATGCATACATTTTTACCTGCTGCTTTTTATTGCAAGTTGCCCAATCATTTCGGCTAGTTTGCATGCATGCGCGGCCTACTGGCTTTTTGCTGTAAACTGATTTTGGCATCAGCGCCGCTACAATTGGGATATTTCCAGGAGAGAATCATCATTTGCCTCTGTCGATATTGAACAAAAGTGGCTTAGCGAACAGAGTTAAGGTCTTGTCGACTAAGGCTTTTAACTTCATGAGCCGTAAGGGTCTCACAAATGTATTTCTTCCTACAAGTCGTGAGAATCTTATAGGTGCATTTTCTCCTTAGGAATCGTGAGGATTCCTAAGCGTATATTCCTCTGTAAGTCGTAAAGATCCTACAAGAGGGTTTTCTCCTTGCAAATCGAGAGGATATATAAGGGTTGTTCATCATGCGTACATATCCCCAATCGCGGATGAAACTTGATTAGGGAAATGTTTATTCGCGCCCGTGGATTGTATACAAGGGTCAGTATTGAGCCACTTGTAGAGCAGTATCGAAGGTTGTGGGGGATTTGCTTAACAACAGGTTTAGGTTTCTGTAACTTAAGACTTTCAAATCTTATGAGCCGTGAGGGTCACATAAGAGAGTTCTCCTTACGAATCGTGAGGATCTCGCAAGTGTGTTTTCTCCTTAGGAATCATGGGGATCCCTAAGTGTGTTACTCCCTTGTGAGCCGTAAGGATCTCACACGGGTGGTTTCTCCTCACAAGGTCGAGAGGACCTTTTTTTTTAACGAGGTTGCGCCCTTTCGGGTTTTCACAAACACTCGCCGGTAGTCCTGCCGTTTTTACTCACGGAACCCTTTCGGGTTTTCATCCGTGCCCATTTTGCTTATGGACACACCTTTTTTTTTAACGAGGTTGCGCCCTTTCTGGTTTTCACAAACACTCGCCGGTAGTCCTGCCGTTTTTACTCACGGAGCCCTTTCGGGTTTTCATCCGTGCCCATTTTGCTTATGGACGTACCGTTTCTTTATTTTTATTTTTTATCGCGTCAGCCTAAGGATGCTGCGGTAGTAGTTTTAAGGACGTTTCGGTCCGCTTGCAAGTTGTAGGACATTGTGGTCCATCATTAGTTTAAGGACGTTTCGGTCCGCCGTTAGTTTAAGGACGTTTCGGTCCGCTTGCAAGTTTTAGGACATTGCGGTCCATCATTAGTTTAAGGACGTTTCGGTCCGCCGTTAGTTTAAGGACGTTTCGGTCCGCCGTTGCCGTATTTGAGGCGAACATCTAGTTTATTGACTTTTCGGTCCCTGGGGCCTTCCCTATTAATAAGCATGATGCCCCCGGCGTATCCACCTTTCTCGGAGCATGCGGTTGTGGCGGGTTCACCTTCCAATTTTCGGACAACACGAACTTGCCCTGTTGGTATTGGTCTTCAACCCAGTTCTTGAAGACGTAGCAATTCTCGATCAGATGACCTACCGTTTGGTGGTAAGGGCAATAATTAGGATTATTAATATCGTCTGGCCGCAACGGACGTTTTGGACTCGGCAGATTGATGAGTCTGTCGCACACTGCCAGCTCGAACAGTCCCCTTGTTTTATCTTGCGGAAACGAGTAAGTACGTTTCAACTTTTCCTGGAGGGGTTGCCGCTTATTGCTTTGGCGAGCAACCGGTCTAGGGTCACCTGATTGTTGTTGAGCGCTGGCGACGAGGGCCGTTTTTCCTTTTCCTTTATCCTTTTTATTCGATCCTTTGTTTACGGGGCCGAGATTTTTTCCGAGTAGCATGCGATTGCATGGCTGAACGTTCTCGCAGCTTCTCAATTCCTTTATTTTTGAAATAGATTCCCCGAGGGAAGAGTTGGGGGTAGCTTCTTCGTCAGAGTCGCTTCCAAAGGTGATAATTTGCGATCCCTTGAATTCGGCTATATGACAGTCGTCGGCGGCTCCTTTGCACTCATATATCACATTTTTCCGATGTCCACAAGCTTCACACTCTGTCCTGTCGAAGTGTTACTTTTGAGCGACATACCCTTGCCACCAACAGTTAAAGGATTCGCAGTCTTCGGTAGGATGTATGATCTTCTGATGATATAAATAGAAGTTAGGGTGCATCTCTACCTCAGCGAGAGTATTTTCTTCAGAGGGCGGTAGCTTCATTCCTGCTGATAGAGCTTTGGCGAACCTTTTCCTCGTCTTGAATTTGTTTTTACCCGCAGTGTATGGCTTTTGATTTGACGGGAATGCCTTGGCTCTTTCCAGTATGGCCATTTCATGCTCTTGATTGGTTTTTGCTTTCAGACGAATTTCATTTAGGAAGACATCGATCAGCTCGTCTGATGGCTGTAGAATTTCCGGCTCGGGATTCGCTATTGATTTCTCAACGCAAGGAGCCTCCTCATTGTCCGTCAATGAATGAGAAATCACATGACAAGTCGCTATGTAGTCTTTGGATTCATCTGATGAATTTTCTCCATCGTTTTTGTCCTCGACAAAAGAACAAGTTGCCCCCGGCGTGTTCGTCTTCTTTGGAGAGTGCGGCTGTGGTGGGTTTACCTTCCAGTTTTCCGACAGTGCGAACTTGCCTTGTAGGTACTGATCCTCGATCCATCCCTTAAAGACGAAACAATCCTCAATCGGGTGACTTACCGTTTGGTGGTAAGGGCAATAATTTGGATTATTAAGATCACCTGGCTGCGATAGACGCTTTGGACTCGGCAGATTGATGAGTTTGTTACGCACTGCCAGCTCAAACAGTCTTCTCGTTTTATTCTGATGAAACGAGTAAGGACGTCCTAGCCTCTCTTCGAGGGATGGGCGTGGACGCACGTTGTCTTGGCGAACGACCGGCTTTGAGTTGCTCGACTGTCGTTGAGCATTGGCGACGACGATCGCTTTCCCTTTTCTTTTCTCGTTTCGAGAATCAGGTTTTGGAGGAGACGGTCCATGGCGCATCTGGTCCATTTGGGCTAATTTGTCGATCCAAGCTTGGAAGGTGGTCGGCCTGAAGAACATCATGAATTGCGAGATGGTCGCTAAAGGGTCAAGGGTACCCACGAACATGCCTACCGCAGGTGCATCCTCTATGCGTTGTTCGCATTTCGACCATAGGTTTCGCCATCGTGTTGCGTATTGGACCCACGTTTCACCTAGCCTTTTCCTGGCATTTATCAGTGCTGTTATCGGGGTGCGTTCACTAGCACTCGCGAATCTTTGCATGAACAGTAGCTCCATCTCCGCAAATGTTTTGACAGAGTCATTAGGTAGCTCCGAATATCATTCAAAGGATGTTTCTGCTAAGCTGCCAACGAATTGGCGAAGCAACAATTTGTCATCGCCTCCAGTGTTGCCGTATAAGGCCCTGAATTGAGCGACATGTTGATGCGGATTCCCTGTCCCTTTATATATGCGGAACTTAGGTATTGTATAGCTCGGCGGGTACTGTATCTGATCATACCAGCCCGGATATGGTCGTCCTGTTTGGACGATCTGACCGGCTGCCTCAGTCGCATGATGAACCTGGATCTGCTGAGCTATATGTTCGTCCAGGTTGGCTTTGGAGATTGCATCCTCCTTGGCCGTTGAGAGAGCTGGAGGAGGATTCGACGTTTCTCCCCTATTGTCTTCAAGGATGATCGGGGGATCTTCAGCAAGTGGATCTTGTTGAATCATCATGCCCACCATGTCCTGGAACAGGAAAGCCATTTTCTTTATGCTGGCTGCCTGTTCCGCAGCCTCTTTATCCTTCTTCTCCAGTATGCGACGAAGGAATTCGGCGTCAGTTTCTTGTTCCTGACGTTCATCCGAGGATGTTTCAGGATTTCTTCTGGCCCAGTGAGTGCGGCCATCATGGTCATCATCTCCTGGAGCTTTTGTTGTTTCTCCTGAGCCTTGGTCACTGATCGCGTAAGCGGTCGATGACCCGTAGATATGCGACTGTCCTCCTTACCAGACGCCATATAGACGGTATGAACTACAATGCCCCCTGACTCAGGGCGTTTGGGTTCACCACCTCTGATATTTGTCGCCGGCGCGGGGGTTTTCTCCGGCCTTCTTCTTTTGTGGGCCGTTGAAGTGGAGGGGGCCGTTGCAGTGGGCATCCTGGTGATCGTTGTCCTCTGCTGTTTAATAGGACGGTCATTTTCTTTTTGCACCTTCGCCTTTTTCTGTTGACGAGAGTGGTCTGGATCAATCACGGAGTCTTGAACCCTTCGCCAAACCTTGTATATTTTCGAAGACAGCCGTTGAGGGGGCTGTTCCTGCTTCGTTTCCGGAACTCTCTCCACGGGAGGAGGAGATCTTTTCAATGTAGCGGTTGGAGAGTTCTTACGTACCCTCCTCAGCAATTCAAAGCTGTTCCCAGTTGGAACAGCAGCGTCGACTTCCACCACTAGAGCCGGTGGAGTTAGCCCAGAGGGGGAATTGCCCCCAACCTTCCTTACTCGTCGCCAGTAGCGACGTCGAGCATGTCGTGCTGATGGAGTTGTTTCAGCTATAGGGGTGACCTCCTCATGCCCCCTGCGTTGGTCAGAATCTGCTAGTACCAGCCTTTTAAAGACCGACGTCCGTTGAACGGGGACGGCCAACCTATCAAAAGCAGACTTCTGAGTAGGGGAAGCAACCTTGGCGATTTCACCAAGAACGGGAGTTGGGATGGCTATCCGCTTCGGGATAACGCCTTCTGGTATGGCAGGCTTCTTTATGGGCCTGATGGAGCTCTGGTCTAGTCTATCAAAAACTGAGGCAGTGGAGTTGGGCGACCCATTGAGAGGGGTCGCGGCAATGGTAAGTCGATCAAAGACTGACTTCTTTGGGGCTTCGTGCACCGTCGTTGGGGCATTGAATCTCATTGGTGGGAGCATGGTCCCGAAGAATAATCCAGTGGTGGCTTGAGTTACTTGCTCCACGAGCATAGTGAACAGAGAGGCCGCTTGGGGCCCATAGGTTATGCCCCCAGTTGAGGCCAGACGTGAACTGCAGCTGCAGTTAGAGCACTTCGAACAGGTAGAGGCCATCGATGCTTGATTCCTTTTCTGCACCAAGCAAGAGACCAAATCTTAGTAAACTTGAAATCCAAAGGCAACCGTTAACAAACCGCGATTGGTTCGCGAAGACGACACACGAAGTGTGGAGTGGAAAGAGGAAAAGGTCCCACCGGGCATGCCAGAATCTGTTCCCCTCCGAACGGCGGCCGAGACATGAGGACGTCTTGGGCCTGAGGTCCGGGGCAGATGCTATATGGTGCTATCCGTCCACCTCTCCGAAGATGCCAAGTTGATTTATGGCACCATGTATCGAAGGTTTAAACGGATGCGGCCGATGTAACAGACTTCGTCAGATTCCCCCTCGTTTGAAGGGTTTTTGATTGTAGGGACGCTCTTCCCTGCAGGCGCAAGCCCCTGCAGTTAATTATGCTACCGCATCGCGGTAACAACTTTCTCCTTCTCCAGAATTTCACTTCGTGTCGTGGGTGTTTGTTTTGTTTGTGATTGCCCGTAGATTGTATACGGAGACTGAGTAATGCCGTCGCCCGTAAGACGTGGATTAGTCCAAATCCGTATTTATTTAGATTTGGGTTTGGTGTTTTGGTTTAAGGATGCATTAGCCGTATTTAGGCTAAGATTAACTTAAACGTTTGTTAAGGATACGTTAGTCTTGTTTGAGACTAAGATCAATTTAACGGGATTGTCTAGATCCATTTCCAGTTTAAGGACGTATTGGTCCATTTAATATATGGCCGTCGGGACCCGTCACCTCTCTGACGACGTTGAAGGATTACAACGACATATGTCAGAGGAGTTCGGAGATGTACCCTTGAACCAAAGTCGACTTGGAGTTTTATAGTCCATTTAAATGTTTAAGGATACCTTAGCCGTATTTGGGCTAAGATCAACTTAAATGGGACCGTTTAGATCCGGCAAAAGAGCATTTGGAGGCTCTATTGTTCCAGTTTAGGGACGTGGTGGTCCATGTTCTAGTTTAGGGACGTGGTGGTCCACATTCCAATTTAGGGACGTGGGGGTCCGTTATTAGTTTAAGGACGTTTCGGTCCAACATTAGTTTAAGGACGTCTCGGTCCAACATTAGTTTAAGGACGTCTCGGTCCGACATTAGTTTAAGGACGTTTCGGTCCGCGCGTTTAAGGACCCCGCAGTCCGTGGGGATGTGTGGTCGTCGGGACCCGTCGCCTCTCTGACGTCGTTGAAGGATTACAACGATGGGTGTCAGAGGAGTTCGGAGATGTACCCTTGAACCGGATGTAAATTGATTTAGGGAGCAGTCATGCTCAGTCAATTTAATTTAAGGACTTATGGCCATGACCGGGCTAAGTCCAGTTGAATGTTCAACATTTTTATTTGTTTTTGGCTTATTAGGCCTGTGCTAGGGCTTTGCCCCTTTTTTAAATAATGCACTGCATTATTTTTCTTTGTTTTGGTTGGGCTCTGCCCTTTTATAAATGATGCAGAGCATCTATTTTGTTTGGGCTCTGCCCTTTTTTAATTGCATAGCATTTTTGATTAGGCCTGTTGGGCCTTTTAATTGGGCTCTGTCCATTTTCTTAATAATACAGAGCATTAAATACTCTAACAGTGCCCCACATGGCTTGTCAGGCGCTTTGCGCAAATTAAAGAGCGCAAGCGCATGTGGAAGTGACACGTGTCATGCTCTAATGAGTGCGAGCGCAACAGCGCAGTGCGCTGCGTCAGTGCGCCGCGCTGTTGCACTGCTGACACGTGGCGCTTCCTGGCGGCTTGCGCAATAGTGCAATTTTAGCAAGTGCTGGGCACTGTTCTTATTCTTTTGGATCAATTTTAGATCAAAGAAAACAAGTTTTTTTTTCTTCTTGTTTTCAAAGAGCCAGTGGTTCATAAAAAATACAAGGCACTGTTATTGTTTATTTTTCTTTTTTCTTGAAGATCATTGATTTTGTTCTTAGATCAATGATCTGTTTTTAAGAGAATTTTCTCTTTTTCTAAAGGTTTTTACCTTTTTTTGTTCTTGAGGAGTTCTTCAGAGTTCTCTCTTTTTTTTTTAGAAAATGTTGATGCCTTTGAATTGAGGCCTAGGGTCCTTTTTATAGTGCCCATGTTCCCCTCCGAAAGACGGCGCGACACCGCGTCTTGCCTGAGATTCGGGGCAGATGCTAATTGGTGCTATCCGTCCACCTCTCCGAAGATGCCAAGTTGATTTATGGCACCATGTATCGAAGGTTTAGACGGATGCGTCCGATGTAGCAGACTTCGTCAGATTCCCCCTCGAATGAGGGGTTTTTGATTGTGGGGACGCTCTTCCCTGCAGGCGCAAGCCCCTGCAGTTAATTACGCTACCGCGTTGCGGTAACAACTTTCTCCTTCTCCAGATGGTCACTTCGTGTCGTGGGTGTTTGTTTTGTATTTTGCTGCCCGTGGATTGTTTACGGAGACTGAGTTATGTCGTCGCCCGTAGGGCGTGGACTAGTCCAAATCCGTATTATCTTAGATTTGGGTTTGGGGGGTTTGGTTTGAGGATACGTCAGCCATACTTGAGGCTAAGATCAACTCAAACGTTTGTTAAGGATACGTTAGTCTAACTTTGTGACTAAGATCAACTTAACGGGATCGTTTAGATCCGACAGAAGAGTGTTTGGACTCTAATGTTCCAGTTTAGGGACGTAGTGGTCCATCGTATGTATGGCCATCGGGACTCATCACCTCTCTGACGACGTTGAAAGATTACAACGACGGATGTCAGAGGAGTTCAGAGATGTACCCTCGAGCCGGAGTTAATTTAGGGGATTCGTAGTCCAATCTGTTTGAAGGTTTAAGGACGCGTTAGCCGTTTTTGGAGGCTAAGATCAACTTAAACGGGACCGTTTAGATCCGACAAAAGAGCATATGGAGGGCCCTATTGTTCTAGTTTAGGGACGTTGCGGTCCATGGGTAGTTTAAGGACGTTGCGGTCCGTGGGTAGTTTAGGGACATTTCGGTCCGTGGGTAGTTTAAGGACATTGCGGTCCGTTGTTAGTTTTAAGACATCTCGGTCAAGGTTAAGGACGTCGTAGTCCATGGGTTTAAGGACCCCACAGTCCGGTATTTGCTCTGGATGCTTCACACGGGTTCACTGCCGTGCTTGGCGAGGACCAGGCTCCGCTCTGGATGCTTCACACGGGTTCACTGCCGTGCTCTGCGAGGACCAGGATCCGCTCTGGACGTTTCCCACGGGGTCAAAGAGTGACATTATCCGTGTTCCACGTAACCAGGAATTTTGCATTAGGCATGGGTTTAAGGACCCCACAGTCCATATCATGAGTGGCCGTCGGGACCCGTCACCTCTTTGAAGACATTGAGGGATTACAATGCCAAGTCTCAAAGGAGTGAAGAGATGTACCCTAGAACCGGAATGGATTTAATAGTCCCTGACCCAATTTGGGGTCGAGACTGATTAATTATGTTATGAGCCCATTAGCCCAGTTAATCACAAATTGAGGACTTATGGCCAGCTTGGGCTAAGTCCAGTCGGGTCTGAAACATTGACTTTTTGCTGATCCATTGAAGGAGAGGCTTTGCCTCTATCCATTTAGCCAATTGGGCCAAAGCCTAGTGTTAAACACTATAGAGCAATCAGTGTTGAACACTGGGAATGCGGTTAACAAGTTAGTGTTTAACACTAAGAAATAATTGGTGTTAAACACCAGCAATAAGGCTTCTCAAATTAGTGTTAAACACTAAAACAGATCAGTGTTGAACACTGCAAATGAAGATCTCAGATTAGTATTTAAACACTAAGGTAATCAGTGTTGAACACTGCAGATAAAGCTTTTTAATTAGTGTTGAACACTAAGGCCCAACAATATTTTAACACTGAGTGCGAGAGTTTCAATTTAGTGTTAAACACTAAGACAAGAGGGGTCACGTGGCAGCACGTGAGAGCGCCCTTCCTCCATTTGTTCTGCTGAAATTACTGCATCTTTTGATAGCATCACGTGTCAGCACGTGATGGGCATTCAAATGCCTATGCGTTAAGGCTTCTGCTGAAAGTCACGTGGGTCACGTGGGGTGCTGCCTCAAAGGGGTTTTCTGTAGGGCTTTTGAGGGGGGGTCACGTGGTGACACGTGACCCTGCCTTAATGTGGTTTTTTCAGAGGATTTGTTACTCCTTTTTTCAGGAATTAAATTCCGGAGACTTTTTAATTTCAGAGGAATTAAATCCTTCTTTCTTTTGAAGACTTGTATTCTGGAATAGAGTTTAACTCTGAATTTTCTGCGGGAGTTAAATTCCCCGTTTATGTGAAGGGCTGAATAGGGTTGAACCCTAATAAAATTTTTGAGGAAATGATGATCGTTGTTTCAACAGAACTAAGTTCTTTAATTAGGGTTAAACCCTGTTTCTCTTTTTTTTTGTTTTGAAGGAATTAAATTCCCATAGTTCTGTGAGAATTAAATTCTCAAGTTTGCACTCCTTCTCTATGTTTTGGATCTGCATGGCAGGATCTCAACCCATTGAGAATTAAATTCTCAACCTTAAGGGGAGATGTGCACTTTGCAGATCCTCTATCAAAGAGAGAAGAAATAAGTTCTTCTGCTTTTATATTATCAGAGTTAAACTCTGTTGAGAATTAAATTCTGCTTCTTTCAAAATGCCTTCCCTTTCTTACCTAGGGTTTTTTGCAGAAGATCTGAGTCTTTTCGAAGTATCAAAGCTCTTCTCCTTTTCTCTTTTCTTCTCTGCGCATGTATATCTTTTTTTTTTTGTCTCTTGGCTCCTATTTATAGGAGAGGCAGCCGCATCAATCAGTTTTTTGACGAATCTTCATTGGGAGATTTGATTTGCATCCATAATTCATTTTGGGCCTTTGGATTATTAGGTGAATTTTATTCACCATTGGATCTTGAATTCAGAGATTCTCCTTTGATATTTTGGTTAGATTTAAGGGGGAAATCTTTCCCAAAGCCGAGATTTTCCATAGATAGATGATCTTTAATCATCTCTGAATCTTTAATTTGATTAGTCCCAAATAATTACTTTCCTTTGGAAAGATTCGAATTTCCTTCAGAATTTAATTCTGTCGTCAAAAATGGGTTTTGAAAGTCGGTCACGTGTGACCACGTGACCCATGGTCACGTGTGAGCACGTGACCCCCTTTGGAACGAGCTTTCTGCGCTGTGTCTTCTGATTGCTGCTTAAACATCACGTGCTACCACGTGACCCCTGGTCACGTGTGAGCACGTGACCCTTTGTTTGAGCTCTCTTTCCTTGGTTGTTCTGGAGACGCGCTTGCTGCCTTGAACGTCACGTGCCGACACGTGACCCTGGTCACGTGGGAGCACGTGACTTCTTCTGAAGCCTTTTTCTTGACTTGGTCAGTTACCCGACGTGCCTTTGACGCTTGTATTTAAACGTCACGTGCCAACACGTGACCCTGGTCACGTGGGAGCACGCGACTCTCCTTGAAGCTTTTCTTTTCCTTCTTCGCAGTCAGGGAATTGAACTTGCCTTAACGACGTTTTTAGGTGTCACGTGCCAACACGTGACCACTAGTCACGTGTGAGCACGTGACCCCCTTTTGAAGCTTTCCATAGAAGCTTTCCACAGAAGCTTTCCTGATTTTAAATCAGGAAACAAATGCCCCCACAGCGTTGGTCTCACGTGTCAGCACGTGAGTGCAACGCTGTCATCTCTTGCGACCGTTGGATTCATCTAGGGATCTGGGGAGACGAAGCGTTTCCACTGTTTTCTATAAATACCGCTGTCTCTTCATAGGAGCCTTCACTCTGCTCATCTTCTTCTCCTGAGAACTTTTCCTTGAGAATTTAATCCTCTTCTTCCAGAGCTTAGTTCTCTGTTTTAAGATTTTCCAGAGTTTAACTCTGTTCGAAAAGGGCCCTTTTTCCTCAGGTAATGGTAGTCGAAGCACCTTTGTTTTGACAGACCTCTCTGGATTTAAAATCCAGATCGAGGGTTTCCCGAAGAACTCATTTTTCTCCAAGTAATTTAACCAAAATATGAGACCACTTGACTTCCCGTAGTAGATCACTTAGGGTTCAGATGATCCCTTAAGGAGACGGTGATGGTGGTTCAAACCCATGGAATTTAATTCCATTCAAAATGTTTCTGGGAATTTAATTCCCTTTCCTTAATAAGGAATTAAATTCCAATGAAGAACTCGATTTCTTCACACAGAGCATCTCTGGGGTCTCTCGGCTCGAGGCGATTCTTCTGCCATTAATGCAATGGGGATTTTGTAATAATTCTCGTGATTTTTATTTCAGGTATTATGGATGCCCATCTGTATCGTCTTGACGAGATCATCTCGTACGGGAATATTCGTGCGCTGGGCCGCAGTCAGAACCAGGAGTTCACTAATGCTCAATGTGCCGAGATCATGGGCCGCTTCGACGAGTACAATCATCGGCTACTTCCCCGTCGCTCTTCTCTTCTGAGGCTGATCGTGCTGGCGATCCGGGAGGCACTTCCTCTCTTTTGTGCCGGCATACCGCTCGGGGACTTGGACATTGCTGAGGATAAGGTGCATTCGGTGTACCTTATGGGCTTGATTTCCAAGAGAAGGCGGGATGATCTCATTGATCTCCTTCATCAAATTTTTCAGCAATCAGCTATACTGGGCGCCTACCGGAGGGAAGAGGACATCCGCGGAGACCCCGATGCCTGTGACCGTGAGAGAAAGCATACTCGGGAGGTCCGAAATGCTTGGAAGATCTTGAATAAAGTCAATTCCGAGTTTCTCAACCCGTGCCCCGTGTCTGAAGCCTTACCATTGTAAAAGTTTTTCTTTTATTTTGTATCGCCTTCTTGCAGTCTGGATGATAAGCTTTGTTATGTCTTTGTGTGTTCGCATACTTTTCCTCTGAAATCTTATTATTCTGTCACTATTGTCGTTTGTACTTTAATATGCAGGGTATCACTCCATATTCTTTCCTTTAAACGCACATTAGGTTTGGGTCTCACGTGTTCTACACGTGAGATCTTCTGATGGGACTGTTCACAAAACTTTCCATGCCGCATTTTTAGCGCGCATTATCAGATGCATAAAAGGAGCCTTGGAAATAGTTATTCCTCCTTGATTTTCGATGCCTTTCCCTTTTTGGGCCTTGGAAACATCTTTCGCATGCAAGATTTTCCGCGCATAGCACTTAATGCACTTCTTTATATTCTTGAGGTCATAGCCCATTTTCTCTTCACAGAGAAACTCATTCCCATATCGACGTGATTTAATTTGAGGAGTATCTGAACGCTATGGCCTGTAACCGCCCACACGCTCGTCGACAGCCATGGGAAGTGCCTGTCGAGGAGATGATCCCTCGCTTTGCCGCTCGGTTGGTGGATCCCCTCCTTACCGACAACGAATGCGACTCAGCCATACATGAACTCTCGATCCGCAGGGGGTCTCCTCTCCCGATGGGTTCTCTCTGGCTCCGGATGATCCTCACGGCCGTGCTTGCCGACATCCCCCCTCACCCAGCAGAGATGACCCTGGCGATGCTTGACGCGGCGGAAGAGAAGCTCGAGGGTTTTCATGAAGCGTGCCTGATCACTCAGGCTTTGAAGGATTGCTCAATCCATCTGCTGGGCCAGATCAAGGCCCGGCGAGCTATTATGTCCGCTTTCGCGGACGAACACGGCGCCAATCGATGGGGAGCGACTCCTCGTGAGAACCGTCGCTTCGATGTGCTGGAGGAAGCGGAGAGAGAGATGGAGAATTTTGTCCTTTGCTTCACTAACCCTTGTGCCATTGATCCTGTGTTTGGCGATCTTTTCCGTTAGAGTAGGACATTCCCCCCTTTTTTTTATAACTTGGTCTCCCCTTTTTGCATGCTTTATTTTGAACTTCTATGTAGGCTTGGTACTCGTGTGTATGTTTCCGCTTGCATGAATAAACTTTGTGTTCCTTTTTGTGAAAACTTTCTTCAATTACCAATACTGTTGTCATATTGTGTGCGAATCAACGCCTTGAATTTTATCTCTCAGGTGATATGAACTTGTTTCAGACCGATTAGTGCTGGCAACGGAAAGCTCATTCATATGATGAGCCAATCTCACAGCCAGGGCCAATATGAGTTGTGGCGGGTGCTTCAAGAGTCCATCAAAGAGGTGGTGGCTCTTGATAAAGCCGCCACGTTTACTCGCGAGAGAGTTGAGGCTCACAAGGCCACTGAAAAGGAGCTTGAAGCCCGGCTCGCTTCATATCAGGCCCAGCAAGCTCAGGCGGAGTCGCGTCTTATGGAGATCTTGCGTCACGAAGCCATAGCTCAACAACAGAATGACGAGCTGGTGAAATTATTGCACCACCCGCCGGCTTAAAGACTTGTATCTTTTCTCCTTCTTGTACATACTCGTGGATGAGAGTATTTTTTTTGTTTTGAAATGTACTTTGTATCCATTTTGGTTTATGAATAAAAGATACAATTTTCCTCTTGATGATGTGTCCCTTTTTCATTGAATGCATTCTGCGGATAATCTATCTTAGTCTTCTTGCAGGACGGCCGTGGCCTAGGATTCAGGGTTAGGATCTGTTTCCTACGGCTTTTGCATCTTATGAGCCGCGAGGGTCTCATAAGGAGTCTTTCTCCCTATAGGTCGAAAGGATCCCATAGATGTGAGTTCCTCTTAAAGATCGTGAAGATCTTTAAGCGGGTTTTCCCCTGAGAGTCGTAAGGATCTCAAGAGAGTTTTTCTTCCTTACAGGTCGTGAGGGCCTGCAAGTGTCGGGTGTGATCACCTTTTTCCGTATTTCACGGGGTTAGGGATCTCTCCAGGTATCGTAGTTTAAAGACGTCACGGTCAAGGTTAAGGACCTCATAGTCCGTGGGTTTAAGGACTCCACAGTCCGATGTTAGTTTTTAAGACATCACGGTCAAGGTTAAGGACCTCATAGTCCGTGGATTTAGGGACTCCACAGTCCGATGTTAGTTTTAAGACATCACGGTCAAGGTTAAGGACCTCATAGTCCGTGGATTTAGGGACTCCACAGTCCGATGTTAGTTTTAAGACATCACGGTCAAGGTTAAGGACCTCATAGTCCGTGGATTTAGGGACTCCACAGTCCGATGTTTGGTTACAGGGACCCGTCACCTCTTTGAAGACGTTGAAGAATTACAACGCCGGGTATCAAAGGAGTGAAGAGATGTACCCTTAAACCAAGGCAAAATCCGTAGGGAATCGTGGTGGTTGATCGTTAGTTTTAAGACATCACGGTCGAGGTTAAGGACGTCATAGTCCGTGGATTTTAAGGACTCCACAGTCCGGTGTTTGCTCTGGATGCTTCACACGGGTTCACTGCCGTGCTTGGCGAGGACCAGGCTCCGCTCTGGACGTTTTCCACGGGGTCAAAGAATGACGTTATCCGCGTTCCACGTGACCAGGAAGTTTGCACTAGATGCTTCACACGGGTTCACTGCCGCGTTAGGCGAGGACTAGGCTCCGCTCTGGATGCTTCGCACGGGTTCACTGCCATGCTCTGCGAGGACCAGGATCCGCTCTGGACGTTTTCCACGGGGTCAAAGAGTGACGTTATCCGCGTTCCACGTAACCAGGAAGTTTGCACTAGATGCTTCACACGGGTTCACTGCCGCGTTAGGCGAGGACTAGGCTCCGCTCTGGATGCTTCGCACGGGTTCACTGCCATGCTCTGCGAGGACCAGGATCCGCTCTGGACGTTTTCCACGGGGTCAAAGAGTGACGTTATCCGCGTTCCACGTAACCAGGAAGTTTGCACTAGATGCTTCACACGGGTTCACTGCCGCGTTAGGCGAGGACTAGGCTCCGCTCTGGATGCTTCGCACGGGTTCACTGCCATGGTCTGCGAGGACCAGGATCCGCTCTGGACGTTTTCCACGGGGTCAAAGAGTGACGTTATCCGCGTTCCACGTAACCAGGAAGTTTGCACTAGATGCTTCACACGGGTTCACTGCCGCGTTAGGCGAGGACTAGGCTCCGCTCTGGATGCTTCGCACGGGTTCACTGCCATGCTCTGCGAGGACCAGGATCCGCTCTGGACGTTTTCCACGGGGTCAAAGAGTGACGTTATCCGCGTTCCACGTAACCAGGAAGTTTGCACTAGATGCTTCACACGGGTTCACTGCCGCGTTAGGCGAGGACTAGGCTCCGCTCTGGATGCTTCGCACGGGTTCACTGCCATGCTCTGCGAGGACCAGGATCCGCTCTGGACGTTTTCCACGGGGTCAAAGAGTGACGTTATCCGCGTTCCACGTAACCAGGAAGTTTGCACTAGATGCTTCACACGGGTTCACTGCCGCGTTAGGCGAGGACTAGGCTCCGCTCTGGATGCTTCGCACGGGTTCACTGCCATGCTCTGCGAGGACCAGGATCCGCTCTGGACGTTTTCCACGGGGTCAAAGAGTGACGTTATCCGCGTTCCACGTAACCAGGAAGTTTGCACTAGATGCTTCACACGGGTTCACTGCCGCGTTAGGCGAGGACTAGGCTCCGCTCTGGATGCTTCGCACGGGTTCACTGCCATGCTCTGCGAGGACCAGGATCCGCTCTGGACGTTTTCCACGGGGTCAAAGAGTGACGTTATCCGCGTTCCACGTAACCAGGAAGTTTGCACTAGATGCTTCACACGGGTTCACTGCCGCGTTAGGCGAGGACTAGGCTCCGCTCTGGATGCTTCGCACGGGTTCACTGCCATGCTCTGCGAGGACCAGGATCCGCTCTGGACGTTTTCCACGGGGTCAAAGAGTGACGTTATCCGCGTTCCACATAACCAGGAAGTTTGCACTAGATGCTTCACACGGGTTCACTGCCGCGTTAGGCGAGGACTAGGCTCCGCTGTGGATGCTTCGCACGGGTTCACTGCCATGCTCTGCGAGGACCAGGATCCGCTCTGGACGTTTTCCACGGGGTCAAAGAGTGACGTTATCCGCGTTCCACGTAACCAGGAAGTTTGCACTAGATGCTTCACACGGGTTCACTGCCGCGTTAGGCGAGGACTAGGCTCCGCTCTGGATGCTTCGCACGGGTTCACTGCCATGCTCTGCGAGGACCAGGATCCGCTCTGGACGTTTTCCACGGGGTCAAAGAGTGACGTTATCCGCGTTCCACATAACCAGGAAGTTTGCACTAGATGCTTCACACGGGTTCACTGCCGCGTTAGGCGAGGACTAGGCTCCGCTCTGGATGCTTCGCACGGGTTCACTGCCATGCTCTGCGAGGACCAGGATCCGCTCTGGACGTTTTCCACGGGGTCAAAGAGTGACGTTATCCGCGTTCCACGTAACCAGGAAGTTTGCACTAGATGCTTCACACGGGTTCACTGCCGCGTTAGGCGAGGACTAGGCTCCGCTCTGGATGCTTCGCACGGGTTCACTGCCATGCTCTGCGAGGACCAGGATCCGCTCTGGACGTTTTCCACGGGGTCAAAGAGTGACGTTATCCGCGTTCCACGTAACCAGGAAGTTTGCACTAGATGCTTCACACGGGTTCACTGCCGCGTTAGGCGAGGACTAGGCTCCGCTCTGGATGCTTCGCACGGGTTCACTGCCATGCTCTGCGAGGACCAGGATCCGCTCTGGACGTTTTCCACGGGGTCAAAGAGTGACGTTATCCGCGTTCCACGTAACCAGGAAGTTTGCACTAGATGCTTCACACGGGTTCACTGCCGCGTTAGGCGAGGACTAGGCTCCGCTCTGGATGCTTCGCACGGGTTCACTGCCATGCTCTGCGAGGACCAGGATCTGCTCTGGACGTTTTCCACGGGGTCAAAGAGTGACGTTATCCGCGTTCCACATAACCAGGAAGTTTGCACTAGATGCTTCACACGGGTTCACTGCCGCGTTAGGCGAGGACTAGGCTCCGCTCTGGATGCTTCGCACGGGTTCACTGCCATGCTCTGCGAGGACCAGGATCCGCTCTGGACGTTTTCCACGGGGTCAAAGAGTGACGTTATCCGCGTTCCACGTAACCAGGAAGTTTGCACTAGATGCTTCACACGGGTTCACTGCCGCGTTAGGCGAGGACTAGGCTCCGCTCTGGATGCTTCGCACGGGTTCACTGCCATGCTCTGCGAGGACCAGGATCCGCTCTGGACGTTTTCCACGGGGTCAAAGAGTGACGTTATCCGCGTTCCACGTAACCAGGAAGTTTGCACTAGATGCTTCACACGGGTTCACTGCCGCGTTAGGCGAGGACTAGGCTCCGCTCTGGATGCTTCGCACGGGTTCACTGCCATGCTCTGCGAGGACCAGGATCCGCTCTGGACGTTTTCCACGGGGTCAAAGAGTGACGTTATCCGCGTTCCACATAACCAGGAAGTTTGCACTAGATGCTTCACACGGGTTCACTGCCGCGTTAGGCGAGGACTAGGCTCCGCTCTGGATGCTTCGCACGGGTTCACTGCCATGCTCTGCGAGGACCAGGATCCGCTCTGGACGTTTTCCACGGGGTCAAAGAGTGACGTTATCCGCGTTCCACGTGACCAGGAATTTTGTTGATTGTATCCGCATTTCACGGGATGGAGGTTTGACTCCTGGTGACGTGTACATCACCAAGTCATGGAACTGTGGGTTGTCGCTTGTGACCCGTCGAGACTTGGCTTCTTCTTCTGATGAACCCTGGGGGAGAAGTATGATCCCTTCTTTGTTTACGCCCTTGGATTGTGTACAGGGTGCGATGGAATATCACCTGTAGGGCATAAATTTTATTTTTATTTTATTTCTTTTTCCGCGATGCTCTATCATTTCAGCTTTTATATCGCGAAAGTCGCGATTGCCCAATCATTTCGGCTATTTTTCGCGGTGCCCGATCATTTCGGCTATTTATTTATTTTCTGCTCGCTGCTCTTTATTGCGAGTTGCCCCATCATTTCGGCTATTTTTCATGCCTTCATTTCTACTTGCTGCTTTTTATTGCAAGTTGCCCCATCATTTCGGCTATTTTGTAGGCATGTGTGGCTTGCTAGCTTTTCGTTACAAGCCTGGATTTTAAGCACTGATCTCGGCATCAGTACCGCTACAACTGGAATGTTGCCAGGAGCGAATCATCATTTGCCTTTGTCGATAATGAACAAAGGTGGCTCAGCAAACAGGGTTAAGGGTCCTGTTAACCAAGGCTTTTGACTTCATGAGCCGTAGAGGTCTCACAAAGGTATTTCTCCCCGCGAGTCGTGAGGATCTCGTAGGTGTGTTTTCTCCTTAGGGATCGTGAGGATTCCTAAGTGTGTGCTCCTCTGTCTGTCGTAAGGACCCTACAAGAGGACTTTCTCATTATGGGTCGAGAGGACCTATAAGGGTTGGACTTTGCTGGGGAAATGTTTATTCGCGCCCGTGGATTGTATACAAGGGTCAGTATTGAGCCTCTTGTAGGGCAATATCGGAGGTTGTGGGGGATTTGCTTAAGAACAGGTTCAGGTTTCTGTAACTTAAGACTTTCAAATCTCATGAGCCGTGAGGGTCCCATAAGAGAATTCTCCTTACGAGTCGTGAGGATCTCGTAAGTGTATTTTCTCCTCAGGAATCGTGAGGATCCCTAAGTGTGCTGCTCCTTTGTGAGTCGTAAGGATCTCACGCAGGTGGTTTCTCCTTACAGGGTCGAGAGGACTCTGTAAGTGTCCTTTAACGAGGTTGCGCCCTTTCGGGTTTTCACAAACACTCGCCGGTAGTCCTGCTGTTTTTACTCACGGAGCCCTTTCGGGTTTTCATCCGTGCCCATTTTGCTTATGGACATACCGTTTTTTTTTATTTATATCATTTTTACTCTTCTCTTTTTTTTTACAAGGTCGCGCCCTTTCGGGTTTTCACGAACACTTGCCGGCAGCCCTGCTGTTTTTACTCACGGAGCCCTTTTCGGGTTTTCATCCGTGCCCATTTTGCTTATGGACATACCGTTTTTTTTTTTTTTTTTTTTTTTTTTTTTTTTTTTTATCATCATTTTTTTTTATTTATCCATCTCGTCAACCTAAGGACGTTGCGGTGGTAGTTTAGGGACGTTTCGGTCCGTCGATAGTTTAAGGACGTTTCGGTCCGCTGTTAGTTTAAGGACGTTTCGGTCCGTTGTTAGTTTAAGGACGTTTCGGTCCGGCATTAGTTTAGGGACGTTTCGGTCCGCTGTTAGTTTAAGGACGTTTCGGTCCGACGATAGTTTAAGGACGTTTTGGTCCGACGATAGTTTAAGGACGTTTCGGTCCGACGATAGTTTAAGGACGTTTCGGTCCGTCGATATAGGAAGGCCGGCTGCTGCTTGTAAAGTCTGAGCTTAGGAAGATAGCGAGCGGACATAGTCGTCGTCATCCATCATTGACCTAGGCTGCAGCTTATTAAGCATGGTATTTCTTCAAGAAGCGGCCGTTTACTGGCCTGAAAGGCCTTTCACCGTGCATGTCCATGAGTAGGTAGGCTCCACCCTGGTAGACTTTGTCTATGATGTACGGGCCTTCATAGTTTGGCTCAAATTTTCCCCGCTTGGCACGATTGGGGATCATCGGTCTTTTGACCACTAGCACGAGTTCGCCTTGGCGGAATGTCCTCGGCCTGGTCAATCTTTCGTACGAGCGCGTCATCTTTGCTTTGTAGGCTTCTAGATATTGTTGCGCTATGAGCCGGGTTTCATCGAGGGCGTCAAGCTCCTCAAGCCGAAGGTGAGCATTTTCTTCGTTCGTCAGCTCGTGGTGGACTGCTACTCGTAGAGAGGGTAACTCTATCTCGAGGGGGAGAACTGCTTCCGTCCCAAATACCAACGTGTACGGCGTTGTGTTCGTGGCCGTCTTGAATGTAGTTCGATAAGCCCAGAGGGCTTCTTGCAGCCTTTCGTGCCAGTCTCTCTTATTCCTGGAGACGGTCTTTTTCATGATCTTCGTCAAGGTCTTATTGAAAGCCTCGGCCAGACCGTTAGCTCGTGGGTTGTAAACTGAAGAATATCTCCAGTCTATATTGTGCTGCTGTGCGAAGCGGCTAATCTTATGGCTTCGGTAGGCCGGCCCATTATCGGAGATAATCCGTCGCGGGGTTCCGAACTGATAGATGACGTGTGTTTTGAAGAAATGGAGAATGTTCTCCGTCCTCACTTCCCTCAGTGGTACCGCTTCTGCCCATTTGGAGAAGTAATCAGTTGTCGCCAGGATAAAACGATGTCCCCGGGCTGATGCCGGCTCTATGGGGCCGACTATGTCAGTCCCCCACATTTCGAATGGCCAGCTGGCCACCGTTGGGTGTAGTGGATTCGGATGTTGGTGGATGAAGTCTCCATGGATCTGGCATGAGTGGCATTGCTTTGCATACTCGAGGCAGTCCTGGATCATCGTGGGCCAGTAGTAACCCATCCGTTTAATTTTTAACTTCATCTTTGGGCCTGCTTGGTGAGAACCGCAAAGTCCGTCGTGAACTTCTCGAACGACTCGTTCCGCTTCGTCAGGTCCCAAGCATCTCAGCCATAGAAAATCAAACGATCTCTTGTACAGGGTATCGTTGACGAAAGCGAAGGATAGAGCTCGTTTCATAAGCTGATGCCTTGAGGACGCCTCTTCGGGCATTCGGTGGGACTTAAAGTAGTCTATGAAGACTTCCCTCCAGTCCTCAGCCTTCTCACGGTCTTTTATTTGTAGGGTCGCTTGCTGAATCGCTCCCTTTTCTTTATATAATTCCGGAGGTATTTCTGCCGGGGCGAGCACTCGACGGCTTTGTACCACGATTCTGACGTCATCGAGGTTCTCGTCAGCCAGTTCTTTAGCGAGTTTGGCCAACGCGTCTGCTTTGCTGTTTTCCGCGCGCGGTATGTTCTCTAGAATATAGGAGGGGATCTGGGCCAACAGTTGTCGCACCTTTACGCCGTATTTCACCAATTCTGGTTTGCATGTTTGGTAGTCACCATTTATTTGGCTAACGACCAGCTGAGAATCCCCGTATATGTGGAGGTCTTCAATTCCCATGTTGATGGCGATTTCGAGGCCTGCTATCAGAGCTTCGTATTCGGCTTCATTGTTTGTCCTTGACTCTGTTAAGGAGAAGGCGAAGCGCATTATCCCTCCTTGTGGAGTTACAAAGATAAGGCCTATCCCCGATTTGATGATCGGGTTACCCTGTTTCTGTTTCTTTGTGGAGGACGCTCCATCGAAATAGAGTTCCCATCGTGTGCTTCCACCGCCAATTGCATCAAATGCATGCTCGTCCGGCAAATCACAGTTTAGAGGAGAGTCGGCCGGTATCGGGTGCTCAGCGAGGAAGTCGGCAATGGCCTGGCCCTTTACTGCCTTGAGGGGTTGATATGTTATCGAAAACTCCATCAAGAGTAGGGCCCATTTAGCGAGTCGTCCCGTCAATATAGCCTTTGACATCAGGTATTTAAGGGGATCCACCTTTGAAATGAGACGGACTTCATGCGCCAACGCATAGTGCCTGAGCTTCGTTACTGCAAAGATTAATGCCAAGCAATGCTTTTCAATGGGCGAGTAATTGCTTTCTGCCCCCAGTAGCACTCGACTTAAGTAGTAAAGTGCTCTTTCTTTCCCCTGGTCATTCTCTTGTGCCCATAATGCGCCCAAGGAACCTTCGAGGGCGGTTGTATAAAGAATGAGGGGTTTTCCCTTGACCGGCGCAGCTAATACCGGCGGGTTCTGCAGGTACTGCTTGATCTCGTCTAGTGCGCCTTGGCATTTTTGATCCCAGACGAATGGGGTTCCCTTCTTCATCAGGTGACTGTAGGGGCGGCATTTGCCTGAAAGATTTGCGATAAATCGCCGGATGTATGCGAGCTTCCCTTGGAGAGACCGCAACTGTTTGAGGGTTCTTGGCGGGGGCATTTCCATAATCGCTTTAATCTTTGACGGATCTATTTCAATACCTCGGTGTCGAACGATGAATCCCAGGAATTTACCCGAGGAGACTCCAAACGCGCATTTGAGGGGATTCATTTTCAAATTGTATTGCCGAAGGCGTTGAAATACGGTTTCGAGATGCTTTAAATGCTCTTCGTATGACATGCTCTTCACTACGAGGTCATCGATATAGCATTCGACGATGTCGTGTATGAGATCGTCGAAGATTTTTGTCATGGCCCTTTGGTAGGTGGCGCCAGCGTTCTTTAGGCCAAAGGGCATAACCCTGTAGCAGAATACACCCAAAGGGGTCCGGAAAGCGGTGTGCTTCTGGTCTTCGGGATGCATTTTTATCTGATTGTATCCTGAAGAACCATCCATAAAGGAGAAGATCTCGTGAGTAGACGTGTTATCTATCATTAGCTCGGTTACCGGCACCGGGAAATCGTCCTTTGGGCATGCTTTATTGAGATCCCTGAAATCCACGCATATGCGCACCGTTCCATTCTTCTTCATTACCGGGACGATATTGGCGATCCAATCGGGGTATTGGACTTCTTGGATAAATCCGGAATCGATCAACTTCTTGACTTCGGCGTTGATGCTCATCTCCAGCTCAAGTCGCATCCTCCTTGGCGCCTGCTTGACTGGCTTGATATCCGGGGATATTGCTAATCTATGCACTGCAATCTCCGGATCCAATCCTGGCATCTCGGAGTAGTTCCACGCGAAGCAGTCTTTATGCCGTAGGAGCACGTTCTTTAACGCGGCCACCTTTTCCTCGGATAACAGCTCGCTGACAAATGTCGGCCGCGGGTCGTCTGCCGATCCCAGCTCGATCTTCTTGAGGTTATCTGCGGTAGTATGTATACCGTCTTCCAGTTCTTTCGGAGCGGGCGGAAATTCCGAGATCAACTCGTCATCGCTGTTCTCGAAGCACCGGGGAAGGTCATCTTCGTTCTCGGGCTCTTCTTTTAATATCGTAATCATATAACAGGTGCGAACTCGCTCCCAAGACTGAGGCGGATCCGGTTCTGCTCTTGTGGCTTTAGGCTCGTGCCTTTGCGGCGGCGTTACTTTCCAACCGTCGGATAAAGCGAATCTGCCCCGTCGGTACTGGTCCTCGACCCAGTTCTTGAAGGTGAAGCAATCTTCGGTCGGATGTCCTATGGCTCGGTGATAAGAGCAATAACCCGGATGAGAGACCTTGCTAGCCTGCTCAGGATGCCTAGACTCTGGAAGCGTGATCATCTGATGTTTTAGGGCGAGCTTGAGTAACCGTTCCGTCTTGTCTCGAGGGAAGGAGTATGCTCGACTCATCTTTTCCATGAGGGACGAGTCCGAGCCGCGCAATTCCCGTAACCCTCTAATCCTGCGTCGTTGTTGTCGGCTTCTTTTTTCGCTTCTTAATTTATTCCCGTCCCTGCGTCGAGCCTTTCGTATGACGGGTTGACGATGGTGAACATCTTTATCTTTTGCAGCCTGTGCAGTTTGTTGGAATAGACGTTGCGTCCTGGCTTTCTCATAGATGGCCACTTCGTGGTTGTGATCTTCCCGAATTTTCTGATCCGCTTTCGTGGTAGGCTTGCCTATTCGTCTTTTAAACAACGGGTTTGGCTCTTCGATCGCGGGGTTTAGTTTTGATGAGGGATTGGTCTCTCCTGACGTGGCGCCTTCTTCTTCGTCAAAGGTATATATGGCGTAGCTGCCGTGGGCTCGCTCCTGTTTTCCCGTTCTCGCGTACCCAAGCCCAAGTGTTTCTATTTTTCCGTTGGGCAATTTGCGTTGGGTCCCAGGGACATCCCAAATCCTGTTGTAGAACCGAGCCTGCCGCACAGTCTGTTTTAAGGGTACTCCTTGGCGCTTCAATAACTTCTTCAATCCATTTGTATAGTATCTAGGCAGACGAATGGGTTGGAGCCTGTCAAGTGTAACATCCACGCCGTGCCAGATCTCTTTCTCCACCTTCGACTCTGAGGATTGATAGAATAGGATCACCTTTTCACCCCTTCGCTTGGGAGGGACGTAAAATGTTTGCAGGTCCTGCACGCTGTGGGTTTGAAGCGCGTCGAGATCCTTATAGTGTTCTTGCGGTACCATGGTGATTTGCAGACTATGGTCATCGCAAAGGGGTGCCTGTATTGACAGCCGATTGGAGAACACGACGTTAACCTCGTCCTCCGAATCACTCCCGAAGACCGGTACGGGGGTGGGTGCCCCCAGGTTGTTGCGTTGGGATGGCCCCGTATACACTATTTCCTCCTCTTCTTCGGTATCGCTCCCAAAAACGGGAATGGTGGCGGCGGTTTTGTTCTTCGGGTCGCGACACCTTTCTGTATCCTCGAAATCTGGCAAAAAGTATTTCGCATCTTCGTATTTGCGGACTTCGTTCACAGAAAACGGGTTTAACTCGCCTGTTACAGTGTACTCGAAACCATCCTTGAAGTATTTCATACACTGATGTTGTGTAGAAGGGATGATGTTGTACTCGTGTAGCCAGGGACGGCCGAGCAAGGCGTTGTAGCAGGTCTTGGCGTTAATGACATGGAATTTGATGTCTGTGACGAGAAGTCCGAAGCGTAACGTCAGTATTACAGATCCGAGAGTCCGTGACGATTGAGAGTCGAAACCGGAGATAGTAATTTTGTCACGAGCGAGGTGTTGTACACTCATGCAGATTTCCTTCAACACCCGAACATTAAGGAGGTTGACGGAGGATCCATTATCCACTAAGATCTTACCTATCTTGATGTCATGGCAGTATCCAGAGACATATAGGGGACGGTTGTGGTCGCACGTCCCGAGGAGAAGGTCTTCATCACCGAAAGTGACATCGGCTGTATGCACTTCCTCCAGTTCATCCTTCATCCTTTCAGTGGCGAGAACGGCCTGGAATTGTTCAGGTTCTTGCAACGCTTTAATGAGTGAGTCTCGCGCTTCTTTTGATAATAGAAGGGCATCAAGAATGCTAAGCTGAGAGGGTAGTTTCCTTAAGTGCGCGAGGATGTTATAGTCCACCTTACCCTTTTTGGGAGGGTCTTTGTTAGTTAGCTCTTTTATGACCCGGTCATCTAAAGTGATATCTTCAATGACCTTTTCCTTTCCCTTATCTTTTCGGCCGACGGGACCGAGATTCTTCTCCGGGAGCGTGCGGTTGCGCAGCTGGATGTTCTCGCAGGCCTCTGATTCCTCCTTTTTTCCTAGAACGGATTCTGTAAAGAGAGGGCCCAGAGCCATTTCTTCATCAGAGTCGCTCCCGAAGGTGAGAACTTGTGACCCTCTGGCGTCAACCATGTAACAGTTGCCAGTAGTCTTGTTATGTCCTCCGACAGTACCTCTTCGCTCCTGACGGCTCTTGCGTTTCATGCGCTTAAAATGTTGCTGACGAACAACATATCCTTGCCACCATATCTTAAAGGCGTCGCACTCCTCCGTGGGATGTGAGATTTTCCGATGATATGTGCAATAGTCAGGGTGCGTCTCTACCCCATCGTGTGTGTTTCCTTCCGAGGGTGGTAGCTTCATCCCCATTGACACGGCTTTGGCAAACCTTTTTCTCGTCTTGAATATCTTCTTGTCTACCTCGGATACTTTTCGCTCTGGAGGAGGTAGTTCAACTCTTCCGTTCAGTCGTCCGTATTTGGCTCTTTCCGGCGTGGTCATTTCACGCTCCTGGTCCGCTTTACATTTTAGACGAATCTTGTCTAGAAAAGCGTTGATCATTTCGTCCGTTGGCCATGGACACTCTGGTACAGGCTCTGCCTCCATCTTCTTAGTGCCGGGAGTTTTCCCATCATCGGTAAACGAGTGGGAGATTACGTTACAACTCGCCACATATCCTTCGGATTCATCCGACGAGCTCTCCCCCTCATCTTCCTCTTGAAAGATATGGTTGAGGAACTCTTGCAGTGTGACAGGAGTTCGCGCCTTTTGATTGTATTCTTCCAGCGCGTCTATTTGCTTCTGTAAGTTCGTGTGCTCGTTTCCAAGCTTCACGGACTTCTTGGATTTCTTCTTCTTTTTCTTCGAAGATTTTGACGGTTGGACGTGAGTATTTCGGCTCTTATCATTAGTCTTTATAATTGGGCGGGGCTTCAACATCCCTTCGATAATTTGAGGTTCAAGAGGGTCCTTCCATTCGATCGCAGGGCATGCATGGAGGTCTCTCAGCATTCTTTTGGTCTTCGTTGATAGCACGACCTCCCATGGAGCTTCTTCGATAAAGGAGCAGGTTGCCCCCGGTGTATCGGCCTTCTTAGGAGTATGTGGTTGTGGTGGGTTCACCTTCCACTTTTCGGACAGTACAAATTTCCCCTGGAGGTATTGATCTTCGATCCATCCTTTGAAGACAAAGCAATCTTCAATCGGATGACTTACCGTTTGATGGTAAGGGCAGTAGTTGGAGTCATTCACCTCGGTGGGGTGTGGTGGTCGCCTTGGATTTGGTAGGTTTATAAGTCTGTTGCGTATTGCCAACTCGAATAACCGCTTCGTCTTGTCTTGTGGGAACGAGTAGGGACGCTTCATTTTCTCATTATAGTACCGGCGTCTTTCCTCCAGTTGATCCGTCGATTTCGGGGCGTTAGGTTGCTGTTGGGCATTCGCGACAAAGGTTGCCCTTCCTTTACCCTTGTCATTCCGAGGTTCCGACTTCGGTGTAGGTGGTCTATGACCCATCTGGTCCATCTGAGCTAACTTGTCGATCAGAGCCTGGAATGTGGTTGGCTTAAAGAACATCATAAACTGGGAGATAGTTGCGTGAGGGTCTAGAGTTCCCACGAACATGCCCATCGCAGGTGCTTCCTCGATGCGCTGCTCACATCTCGACCACAAGTTCCGCCAGCGTATAGCGTACTGGACCCAGGTTTCACCCGGTTTTACCCTGGCGTTAATAAGTGCAGTTATTGGAGTGCGTTCGCTGGCACTTGCAAATCGCTGAGTGAACAACAACTCCATTTCAGCGAACGTTTTGATGGAATCGTTCGGGAGTTCTGAATACCATTCGAACGCTGTTTCTGACAAGCTGCCCACGAATTGGCGAAGCAACAATTTATCGTCACCGCCGGTGTTACCGCATAGGGCCCGAAACTGGGCGACTTGTTGATGGGGATTGCCGGTCCCCTTATACACATGGAATTTCGGTATCGTATAGCCTTGCGGGTATTTGATTTGATCGTACCAGCTCGGATACGGCCGCCCGGTTTTCACGGTCTGACCAGCTGCCTCAGTTGCGCGATGAACTCGGATTTGCTGGGCTATGTAGTCAGCCAAGTCAGCCTTAGAGATCGTCTCTTCCTTGGCCGTCGAGAGGGCTGGAGGTGGATTTGACGTCTCTCCTCGGTCGTCCTCCAGAATAATCGGAGGATCTTCAGCTGGTAAGTCTTGCTGGATCATCATTCCTATCACATCTTGAAAGAGAAGGCCCATCCGTTGTATGTTGGCCGCTTGTTCAGCCGCCTCTTTGTCCCTTTTCTCCAGTGTTCGGCGAATTCAGCGTCGGTTTCTTCCTCCCGGCGTGCGTCTGAGGACGCTTCTGGGCTTTCCTTTGGCCCGGTGAGCGCGGCCATAGCATTCATCATTTCTTGGAGCTTTTGTTGCTGCTCCTGGGATTTTGTTACGGATCGGGTTAGTGGTCGATGGCCTGTAGAAGTGCGGCTCTCCTCCTTTCCCGAGGCCATGTATACAGTGTGGACCATCATGCCCCCAGACTTAGGGCGTCTAGGCCTAGTGTTTTTAGCCGTCGTTGCATGCTGTGGGGTCCTCTCTGGCCTCCTCCTTTTATGAGTCAGTTGATCAACAGCCTTTTGGGGTTTAGCCTGGTGACCAGCTTCAGGTTGGATTTTCAGTTTCTTGTGCTGGCGGGAGAAGTTTGGATCGATGATCGAATCTCGGGCTTGTCGCCAAACCTTATAAATTTTGGAAGACAGCCGTTGAGGAGATCGAGGCTGTTCGGGTTTTGTTTCCACCACCTTTTTTAGTAAGGGAGGAGATTTCTTCAGTACTGCCGTAGGGGAATTCCTTCGCACCTTATTTAGCATTTCAAAACTGTTCCCAGTCGGAACAGCGGCATTAACTTCGGCCACCGGGGCTGGTGGGGTCAATCCGGAGGGAGAGTTGCCCCCAGCCTTCCTCACTCGGCGCCAATGGCGACGTCGAGAGTGTCGAGCGGACGGTGCAGGGTCAGCGGTAAGAATGGTTTCTTCATGCCCCCTGTGTGGATGGGGGGTTGTTGTTGGCGTTAACCTATCGAAGACCGATGTCTTCTGGGAAGCGGGAGCAAAGGCCGGAGCCGTCAATCTTGTAAAGACCGACTTTTTGGCTGGAGAGGTTGCCTTGGCGATTTCGGGTATGGGAGCGTTCACTTTCTTAGAAGCAGTCTTCTTTGAGATTGTAGGCCCCGTAATGAGCTCGCATGATTTCTGGCCCAGTCTAGAGAAGACCGAGGCGTTGACGTTGGGCGACTCGTTGAGAGGAGCCGCGGTAGGGGTAAGACGATCAAAGACCGACTTCTTGAGAGTTTCCTTCGCCAGCACTGGAACGGTAAAGTTTGTCGGCGGGATCATGGTCCCAAAAAACAATCCTGTGGTGGCGCGGGTGACCTGTTCCATCGGCATTGTGAACAGCGAAGCAGCTTGGGGTCCATAGGCTATACCTCCTGGCGAGGCAGAGCGTCGGCTGCAGTTGCCGTCTGAGCAGTTGGAGGATTTCGCAGGGATGAAAGCCATCGATCCTTTGCTTTCTGCAATAAGCAAGATGCCAATTCTCAGTACCTTGAGACCCAAGGGCAACTATTAGCGAACCGCGATTGGTTCGCGAATCACGACACACGAAGTGTGGAGTGGAAAGAGGAAAAGGTCCCACCGGGCGTGCCAGAATCTGTTCCCCTCCGAAAGACGGCGCGACACCGCGTCTTGCCTGAGATTCGGGGCAGATGCTAATTGGTGCTATCCGTCCACCTCTCCGAAGATGCCAAGTTGATTTATGGCACCATGTATCGAAGGTTTAGACGGATGCGTCCGATGTAGCAGACTTCGTCAGATTCCCCCTCGAATGAGGGGTTTTTGATTGTGGGGACGCTCTTCCCTGCAGGCGCAAGCCCCTGCAGTTAATTACGCTACCGCGTTGCGGTAACAACTTTCTCCTTCTCCAGATGGTCACTTCGTGTCGTGGGTGTTTGTTTTGTATTTTGCTGCCCGTGGATTGTTTACGGAGACTGAGTTATGTCGTCGCCCGTAGGGCGTGGACTAGTCCAAATCCGTATTATCTTAGATTTGGGTTTGGGGGGTTTGGTTTGAGGATACGTCAGCCATACTTGAGGCTAAGATCAACTCAAACGTTTGTTAAGGATACGTTAGTCTAACTTTGTGACTAAGATCAACTTAACGGGATCGTTTAGATCCGACAGAAGAGTGTTTGGACTCTAATGTTCCAGTTTAGGGACGTAGTGGTCCATCGTATGTATGGCCATCGGGACTCATCACCTCTCTGACGACGTTGAAAGATTACAACGACGGATGTCAGAGGAGTTCAGAGATGTACCCTCGAGCCGGAGTTAATTTAGGGGATTCGTAGTCCAATCTGTTTGAAGGTTTAAGGACGCGTTAGCCGTTTTTGGAGGCTAAGATCAACTTAAACGGGACCGTTTAGATCCGACAAAAGAGCATATGGAGGGCCCTATTGTTCTAGTTTAGGGACGTTGCGGTCCATGGGTAGTTTAAGGACGTTGCGGTCCGTGGGTAGTTTAGGGACATTTCGGTCCGTGGGTAGTTTAAGGACATTGCGGTCCGTTGTTAGTTTTAAGACATCTCGGTCAAGGTTAAGGACGTCGTAGTCCATGGGTTTAAGGACCCCACAGTCCGGTATTTGCTCTGGATGCTTCACACGGGTTCACTGCCGTGCTTGGCGAGGACCAGGCTCCGCTCTGGATGCTTCACACGGGTTCACTGCCGTGCTCTGCGAGGACCAGGATCCGCTCTGGACGTTTCCCACGGGGTCAAAGAGTGACATTATCCGTGTTCCACGTAACCAGGAATTTTGCATTAGGCATGGGTTTAAGGACCCCACAGTCCATATCATGAGTGGCCGTCGGGACCCATCACCTCTTTGAAGACATTGAGGGATTACAATGCCAAGTCTCAAAGGAGTGAAGAGATGTACCCTAGAACCGGAATGGATTTAATAGTCCCTGACCCAATTTGGGGTCGAGACTGATTAATTATGTTATGAGCCCATTAGCCCAGTTAATCACAAATTGAGGACTTATGGCCAGCTTGGGCTAAGTCCAGTCGGGTCTGAAACATTGACTTTTTGCTGATCCATTGAAGGAGAGGCTTTGCCTCTATCCATTTAGCCAATTGGGCCAAAGCCTAGTGTTAAACACTATAGAGCAATCAGTGTTGAACACTGGGAATGCGGTTAACAAGTTAGTGTTTAACACTAAGAAATAATTGGTGTTAAACACCAGCAATAAGGCTTCTCAAATTAGTGTTAAACACTAAAACAGATCAGTGTTGAACACTGCAAATGAAGATCTCAGATTAGTATTTAAACACTAAGGTAATCAGTGTTGAACACTGCAGATAAAGCTTTTTAATTAGTGTTGAACACTAAGGCCCAACAATATTTTAACACTGAGTGCGAGAGTTTCAATTTAGTGTTAAACACTAAGACAAGAGGGGTCACGTGGCAGCACGTGAGAGCGCCCTTCCTCCATTTGTTCTGCTGAAATTACTGCATCTTTTGATAGCATCACGTGTCAGCACGTGATGGGCATTCAAATGCCTATGCGTTAAGGCTTCTGCTGAAAGTCACGTGGGTCACGTGGGGTGCTGCCTCAAAGGGGTTTTCTGTAGGGCTTTTGAGGGGGGGTCACGTGGTGACACGTGACCCTGCCTTAATGTGGTTTTTTCAGAGGATTTGTTACTCCTTTTTTCAGGAATTAAATTCCGGAGACTTTTTAATTTCAGAGGAATTAAATCCTTCTTTCTTTTGAAGACTTGTATTCTGGAATAGAGTTTAACTCTGAATTTTCTGCGGGAGTTAAATTCCCCGTTTATGTGAAGGGCTGAATAGGGTTGAACCCTAATAAAATTTTTGAGGAAATGATGATCGTTGTTTCAACAGAACTAAGTTCTTTAATTAGGGTTAAACCCTGTTTCTCTTTTTTTTTGTTTTGAAGGAATTAAATTCCCATAGTTCTGTGAGAATTAAATTCTCAAGTTTGCACTCCTTCTCTATGTTTTGGATCTGCATGGCAGGATCTCAACCCATTGAGAATTAAATTCTCAACCTTAAGGGGAGATGTGCACTTTGCAGATCCTCTATCAAAGAGAGAAGAAATA
Source organism: Agapanthus africanus (assembly GCA_030015575.1). Taxonomy (NCBI): domain Eukaryota; kingdom Viridiplantae; phylum Streptophyta; class Magnoliopsida; order Asparagales; family Amaryllidaceae; genus Agapanthus; species Agapanthus africanus. Next base: position 140,018,076 of record JASDDO010000026.1, read on the forward strand.
AGTTCTTCTGCTTTTATATTATCAGAGTTAAACTCTGTTGAGAATTAAATTCTGCTTCTTTCAAAATGCCTTCCCTTTCTTACCTAGGGTTTTTTGCAGAAGATCTGAGTCTTTTCGAAGTATCAAAGCTCTTCTCCTTTTCTCTTTTCTTCTCTGCGCATGTATATCTCTTTTTTTTTGTCTCTTGGCTCCTATTTATAGGAGAGGCAGCCGCATCAATCAGTTTTTTGACGAATCTTCATTGGGAGATTTGATTTGCATCCATAATTCATTTTGGGCCTTTGGATTATTAGGTGAATTTTATTCACCATTGGATCTTGAATTCAGAGATTCTCCTTTGATATTTTGGTTAGATTTAAGGGGGAAATCTTTCCCAAAGCCGAGATTTTCCATAGATAGATGATCTTTAATCATCTCTGAATCTTTAATTTGATTAGTCCCAAATAATTACTTTCCTTTGGAAAGATTCGAATTTCCTTCAGAATTTAATTCTGTCGTCAAAAATGGGTTTTGAAAGTCGGTCACGTGTGACCACGTGACCCATGGTCACGTGTGAGCACGTGACCCCCTTTGGAACGAGCTTTCTGCGCTGTGTCTTCTGATTGCTGCTTAAACATCACGTGCTACCACGTGACCCCTGGTCACGTGTGAGCACGTGACCCTTTGTTTGAGCTCTCTTTCCTTGGTTGTTCTGGAGACGCGCTTGCTGCCTTGAACGTCACGTGCCGACACGTGACCCTGGTCACGTGGGAGCACGTGACTTCTTCTGAAGCCTTTTTCTTGACTTGGTCAGTTACCCGACGTGCCTTTGACGCTTGTATTTAAACGTCACGTGCCAACACGTGACCCTGGTCACGTGGGAGCACGCGACTCTCCTTGAAGCTTTTCTTTTCCTTCTTCGCAGTCAGGGAATTGAACTTGCCTTAACGACGTTTTTAGGTGTCACGTGCCAACACGTGACCACTAGTCACGTGTGAGCACGTGACCCCCTTTTGAAGCTTTCCATAGAAGCTTTCCACAGAAGCTTTCCTGATTTTAAATCAGGAAACAGCCCATAAATTAGTTAAATTTATTAAAGAGATCTTTCTCTGAGTGATTTGGGGAATTTTCCCCATCGTTGGATCTTTGATCCAAGGGCTCCTGTTTTACAGGAGTGGATCTTATTGTTTTGATAAGATCAGAGAAATCTTTCAGAATTTTTTTCTGTTTGGCGCAAGTGCATCTGTGCTTGACACGTGTCGCGCAGCGCACTGTGCAGTGCGACTGCGCTAGCGCAACTGTGCTAGCGCAACTGCGCTGCCACGTGGCGCGCAGCGCAGCGCCACTGCGCTAGCACAACTACGCTGCCACGTGGCGCGCAGCGCAGAGCGCAAGTCAGCTGAAGCGTTGCATCTTTAATTTAAGTTTGAATTTTAAACAGAGCCTTGCTCTGATTGGGTGCGCTGCCTTGGGCGCTGCGCTCCTTGTACTGACGTGTCTGATTTTGACATGTGGCGCGTTGTGCGCAAGGAATCTAAAGCGTTGCTTCATTTATTTTAATTTCAATTTTTCACTTTAATTTTCAAGACAGAGCTTTGCTCTGATTGGAGAAAAACAGAAGCATTGCTTCTTTTCCCACCTTGGAATTTGAACAGAGCTTTGCTCTAATTATGGTAAACAGAGATCATACTAGTGGGGCCACGGTAGTCGACGAGTACATCCTATAACTGTTCCTAGTCGAGGGTGTATTGAGACAGGGCATCGATACACCAGAGTAGACTAGCGTATACACATCTTGACCCATATGATGGGCGATGGATGATCCCATATCCATCGGTGTTTGACATCAAGGATGGTGTACGGGTGTTCAGTAGAGACTGAGTACACTGGACGGACTCGCCGAGAACTCCCAGATGGTATTATAGCTCACGTCAGATGGCGGTTCTCCGGTGACACTGGTACAGAGTAGTCTGTTGACCTGAGATCGTCATAGAGTCTTGTGTGATTCCCACTGTTCTTTGATTTCCATCATACCATGTCCAAGAGGGCGTGCAAATGTTAGTTGTATGTATGCCCTAGAGGCCAGTATTGTACAGATGATGTATATTATATTGGATGCTTGGACATATATAGAGATACTTTCTTGCTCGATATGATAGTATGCTATCTGGTTGCTCTTTATCTTAACATGTACATTTGTCTCTTTAAACTGTCTTATAGTTACATGTTGGTAAAGCCCTTAGGATGTGTACTTGACTACCTAGACTATGATGCAGATCATACTAGTGGGGACATGGTAGTCCATAAGTACATCCTTCAAGGTCCCTAGTCATGGGTGTATCGAGACGGGGCATCGATATACCAGTGTAGACTAGCGTATACGCCTCTCGACCCATGAGATGGGCGATGGATGATCCCATATCCATTGGTGTTTGACATCAGAGATGGTATACGGGTGCTCAGTGGAGACTGGGTACACTAGACGGACTCGCCGAGAACTCCCAGATAGTATTATACCTCACGTCAGATGGCAGTTCTCAGGTGACACTTATACAGGTTAGTCTGTAGACCCGAGATCGTCATAGAGTCTTGTGTGATTCCCACTGTGCTTTGATCTCCACCTTACCACGTCCATGAGGGCGTGCAAAACGGTGGTCTTTGAGTACAGTCCCGAGTCACATGGAGGCAATGAGCGATAGGAGGGGTTTCGTCTCTCCCGGTATTGGGGGTTGATGTTGCGCTGTGCTCGATTGGCCGTAACAGGGAAGTCCCTAGCCAGAGCTGATCAGAGATTTGCTGGTAAGTGTTACTAGTAGTTTCTCGACCCGTTATGAGCCTCACATCGGCACGACTTATCGGTTATTGGGGTCTGACTTTTACCACCCCTAGACTTGATATGCGACATATCAGACGAACAGACCGGACTGTACGGTAAGTGTTACTGGTAGGATTCACAGGAGTGTGAGCGGGCTAGCTCGTCGATCTTCTGATCGCTCAATACCCGGATGGCCGTTACGTTTAGCAGACCGCTTGCGGCTTGTGGATGTTTGATATGATCATCATCTGCTACCGGCGTATTGACGGGTCTTTAGAGTCCTACACAGAGGTTTCCTGGCTCAAGCGAAACGAAACAGGAGCGCATATGAGATATGTGCAGGACCGAGAATAATGCGTGTATGTGATACCGTATTCAATCCTCGCGATGAATGTATCGATTGGTTATATACAATATAACCTAGATATCGAATCAAGGATTGATTCGATAAGACGATACATAGGATACTAGTCGGTTATATGCGATATGACCGGATCGTTAAATCAAGTGTTGATTTAATGATTTAATGTATAATTATATATTTAATATATTACTTTGCATTAGCTAGTATTGGTTCACTTTAAATGGATTTTCTCACTTGATGTGCAAGTTGTATATGTGATATACTTTTGTGCACATGTTTGTATCATGTTTGATGATACTTGCTCATTTGGTTTAGTGTATAGAATGATACCATGGCTAAGTTGATGTTTAGGGTTTTGCTTTTTCATTTATTTATTTATTTGTTTATTTGTTTATTTGGAAAATATAAAGATGAGAATGGTGGCTTTCTTTGTTTCTTATTGAAGCTTCATGAAGGTTTGACTTAGTCACCCTTCTTGTCTTATGCTTAACCCTAACCATTTGAACTAACCCTAGTTCATTCTCTACACTTAACTATGATTAAAATTATGATAAGTTTTCATTTTTCTTTTTCTTTTTAGTAGACTTATCATATTCTTTCTTCTTCTTCATCATCTTCTTCTTCAAGAAAAGCTTAAGTCCATCAATGGCAACTTGAGCAAAAGTGAGAGAAATCCAATTCTAAAGTGAACCCACCTCCTATTTCTTCACCCTCTACCTCTTGCCAAGTAGTATAGGGTGTTTTCTTCACAAGTTTCACAACTTGGTGAAGTTGGAGCTTGAACTTGTGATGCCTCGACGTAGATCATCTTCGGCACGAAGCCGACGACCTAGTCCGCCCATTTTCCCGATGAAGCCGACGATTGAGTTCGGGATTCAAGATGGACAGCGAGAGGATGCCTACGTGGAGCTAAGGAAGTGGAGAAACGGATCTACAAAGGTTGTAACCTCTCTCCTTTAGTTAAGATGTTAACTAGTTTCGTTTTTCGCCCAATCTCTAGTCAACGATCCTTATTAGGTTTTCTCGGCACCCTAAAAATTTGAAATTGGCATGGTTGATGCCTTGTGAGACCTCTTGAGAGTGCCTAGGAACCCTACAGTGGTATCAGAGCCTAGCTAGAGCCTTAGGCGATGCGTAGACGGAGTTAGAAGTCCGATCGACCCGAAACCCCGACTTTAAACGGCTCTCTGGACATTTTTGAAAATCGTGGTTTTTTAAAGATTAAAAATATGCAGAAAAATCAGCAGGAATATCTAAGAGTTACTGTGAAATTCGAGCTCCTGTATCCATCAAACCGCCGCGGATCCGCCGCATAAGCTGGCTTAGGCGGCGGTTCCGCGGTCTAAATGTCTCTTTGTTTAATGAATTTTGCACATTAATTATTAGTTTCCAGTGCTGGTTTTCCTGGGAATTTTTAATATTTTTTCAAGCGTTGAATTTTTTGGGTTGTATTGGGGACTCGGTGTATCGATCGGATTGTCTAATTTTGTCAGTTTGTTTTTCCGGATAATTTTTGAATATGTTAAAAAGTTCGACCGGATATAAATACCCAAATTTTCCCCTGCCGGGAAATTTCCAAGTGTTGGATTTTTCCGTGGTTTAAAGTCGTTCTAAGTAGTGCAAATAACGCGATGGACCCTCTAGAAGACAACAAACCTTAACTCGATTATGTGACCGTCTTGAACTGCCCTTTGAACCTTCGGGTTTGGGGCAGTACGGCATGCCACATGTGAGGCGTTGGCTTGACCCTTCTACGGCTGGACCGTTGGTACTGAGGCATGAACTGAATGTTTTTAGACTTATTTCATGTGTTGAGCTGTATCGGGAAAACTTGGGTGTTCGACTGTTCGATCGAAAAGTTTAACATTTTCTGTTTATCTGGAATGTGATACAACAATTGGAATTCACAAGCAGTTATGAGATAACTGAATGAATGTTATAAACATAGCAGTTTAGTCTCACTTGATCGGTTGCCACGGAATTTTGATGTGATCAAAAGTCCGTCGCAAACACGTAGCGTACGCGGATACTCGCCGGGTAAACTCAATAGACAGCCTCACTCCATAGCCCCGACCAAGTGACTGTAGGAGAACCCCGTCGCCAAAAGCATCCATTCGGGTGCTTGCAGCAGCGGTGTTCTGCCTTGGTGCACTTTATCGACGGCATCGGGGGTGCGGCAGCCTATTGAAGTTTGCGACGAGCATTCGATCAGGATGTCTGGAATTTTGTTGAATTGCCCGACTTGATGTTGAAAAGAGTTTTCAATAATGAGACTAAAATGCGGGGTTTATAATTGTTAGGCATGTGATGTCTAAGTAATTCATTTGATTAGGCATGCGATATCTATGCAGGTTGCGGATTCCAACTGTTGTAGTTTTACACTTTCTTTTCTGTGTCCGTAAGTGTAATATGTGATATCGCCGGTTTCGTTGCTATATGTCAACGACAATTGGGATGGACATATTTACTTACGTTGATGACATGTGATGTTATGTGTTGCTGGATATGTTGTATTGGATCGTCGTGTTTGAATAGCCGGGGGTTTTTATGTGAGATGAGTGTTTTTCATTTTCATTCATGTAAAAACTTGTATGTAATATTCTTTTATTGGGACACTTCCAGGTAGCGGAAGTTGTCACCTTTTGTATATTATTTACTTTTCCGCATTAGCATAGACCCAGGAGGGGAGCACAAGTAACCGGATTCTGGGGTCCAGTGGGAGACCAACTCGAGGAGTCGAGTCCGGGTCTCCTAACCCTAGAATTGGTAGGGTTGCTTGCCGCTCTCGTAGGGGTCTAGGGGTGTGGGTTGGCTATTCATCACGACCGTGGAATCCGTGTTTTATACTGGCTCGTATTGAAAACACGGACGTCCTAGTATATCCAATATTTCATATGTTTCTTCTGCTACGATATCTGTGATGTGATCATGTGATGTTCTGTGATGGATACAGCATATAGTATATATTATATATTATATAGACGTTACTTATGTTTTACACCTGTACTAGCCCTGTCCCGCTCTGCCGTTAGTTACCTAACCTAACGGTGCACGAGGGGACATCGAGGCGAATGCGGATGGCATAAGTGTACGTCGTATTTATCTGTGATGTTTAGGTACTTAAATGATGGGACTTCATTAATGTGATTAATGAAAGAAAAGAAACCAAAGATGTTGTAGAATCAAATTTTAAATAAAACAAGTAGCTACAGTTCTTGCTTTGCACAGCGGTATATGTGATATATCCTACACCTTATTCGATGAGGAAAGGACCGAGATCCCTTCATCGGGAGTGACTCCTTTAGCAATAACTGGTAGATGCTGCACACTCGGTTTGCTTTTGATTGTTTTTTTTACTTTTGCTTTGCACAGTGATATATATGATATATCCCGCACCTCATTCGACGAGGAAAGGGCCGACGATCCCTTCACCGGGAGTGACCCCTTTAGCAAAACTAGAAAAGCCTAAAAACACTCCATTTCAAAACTTCATTTGATTCTACAACGATATCAAGTTCATTACGCAATAGGTTTTCAGAAAAACCTGACGTAGCCCTCCGTCATTTCAGATAAATCCTACTTAGTATTCGTGCTACGTTTGTTGACCTCCGTCAAGGCGTAGTGTGCGGTAGCTAACTAGTATTTATCTGCTTATGCATGTGATGCAGATTGGATTAGGGTAGTCGTACGACCTTGTTGACCTCCGTCAAGGGTCGTGCGGGTGGGTTTGATTCAATCAAGAAATGACGGGTTGAACTTGACTTGCACCCTGTGGTTTGTTGACCTCCGTCAAGGTCATAGGATGCTTGGGGCAAAATATTATCGGGAATTTCAAGTGTTGAAATTTGCAATGAGATTGCATACCTTCTATGAGATAGTTGGATCCCGATACCCACTGCGAGTAAGAGTTACTCCTGGGAGAGTTTTGCACATTGCAATTAGCCGATCAAGTAGGTGTCTAGAAAGGTGTCAACGAGGTTACGCCTCTGGGAAAATGAGGTTTACATTAATTAGGTTCGTGCAAAAGCACGGGGGACCTCCCTCAAAGTACTGACACTGGCCTGGCTGAAAGATTGGCGAACTTGTAGTGTGTAATTAATCCCCGCTAGTCTTTCCTTTTAGGGTTTGAAAGAAGATTTGATAAAAACCAGTGGGAGCCATCCTGATTAGATAAGATAATAACCAATCTGATCTTGTACGAGCATACGCTAAAGTGTTTTCTTCTCTCTCTCTCCAGGTAGCGACCATTTCATGCCCTAATGAAGATAATAATATGGATGTATTGACCGAACCCGCATGTTATACTGTGCTGGGGAACGTTGGTTCCATTCTTTCTTATAAGAGTTATAGGAATGAACAGGATATAGGGGAATACCAGGATTCCCATGCCACCCGAATGAAGAAAGTACATGTTGATGCATTTTCTTCGGGTGTGTTCGTTACAAAGAACTGTTTCTCCATTTGCTCTACGTCCTGGGTATTAGATACTGGGTCAGGATCACATATATGTAATCAGTTACATGGGCTAAGGAAAGGTAAAGAACTTGGAGAAGGTGATAAAGACATTAGAGTTGGAAATGGTGCAATTGTTGCAGCTAAGACTGTCGGGGAATATCACCTTGTATTACCGACTGGTAATACATTGGTTCTGAACGAATGCTATTACATGCCGAACCTAATATGCAACATTATATCGGTTTCTTTATTGAGTAAAGAGGGATATAATTTTGTATTACAGGACAATGTTATGAACATTTTCCGTAACCAAAAGGTGGTTGGATCAGGCACGTTGTGCAATGGCATTTATGTTCTAAATCAATCAACAGTTCTGAGCATAACAAACACACACAAGAGGAAGAGTTCAGAACTGAACGAATCCTTCTTGTGGCATTGTAGACTGGGTCACATCAATGCGACACGACTGGCTAAGTTGCATAAGGATGGATATTTAAATCCGTTTGAATTTTCATCTTATGACACTTGCCAGTCATGTCTCAAAGGCAAGATGACCAAAACTCCATTTACGGGACACGGAGAAAGAGTTACCGAACTCTCGGGACTTATACATAGTGATGTATGCGGTCCCATGTCTACACATGCCAGGGATGGTTCTTCGTACTTCATTACATTCACTGACGATCTCTCTAGGTTCGGGTATGTGTTCCTGATGAAACACAAATCAGAAGCTTTTGAGAAATTTAGAGAATATAAACAAGAAGTTGAGAACCAAACCGGAAAAAGTATTAAAATCCTACGATCTGATCGAGGAGGAGAATACTTGAGCATTGAATTCCTGGACTTCCTAAAAGAGAATGGGATTCTCTCTCAGCTAACTCCTCCATATACACCACAGCACAACAGTGTATCGGAGCGGAAAAACCGCACCCTATTAGATATGGTGCGCTCTATGATGAGTGTAGCTGAGTTACCTGTTTCCTTCTGGGGATATGCACTGGAAACAGCAGCATACCTACTGAACAGGGTTCCCACCAAATCTGTGCCTACCACACCATATGAGATATGGAAAGGGAAGAGACCATATCTTAATTTTATAAAGATATGGGGTTGCCCGGCCTATGTCAAAAGACAAAAACCGGACAAACTCGAGGCAAGATCTGTTTTGTGTAAATTTGTTGGATATCCCAAACATTCGCGAGGGTCTATTTTCTACCACAGTGAGGAACAAAGAGTATTTGTTGCTCAACATGCCACCTTTTTAGAAAAGGAATTTCTTGCAAAAGAAATTAGTGGCTCTGAGGTAGAACTGGAAGAGGTTCCAGCTGAACAAAACACAACAGAAGATTTAGTGGAACCAGAGCATTCAGTATCTCCCGACGAACTTCAGCCTCTCCGCCGATCTAGTAGGGTTCCTCGCCCACCTGAGAGATACTACGGTTTTCTCATGGATGGTGGGAGCGAGGATTGCATCATGGAGGATGATGACCCAACTAGCTTCGAGCAGACCATCACGAGTAGGGACTCAGTGAAATGGCTGGATGCTATGCGGTCGGAGATGGAATCCATGTACACCAACAAAGTATGGACTTTGGATGTTGCTCCTGAAGGGGTAAAACCCATTGGGAGCAAGTGGATCTTCAAGAAGAAACTTGGTGTAGATGGGAAAGTGGAGACTTTCAAAGCTAGACTTGTTGCAAAGGGTTTTCGTCAAAGACCAGGTGTGGATTATGACGAAACATTTTCTCCAGTGGCTATGCTTAAATCCATCCGGATCATGCTTGCCATCGTTGCATATCATGATTACGAAATCTGGCAAATGGATATTAAGACCGCCTTTCTAAACGGTGATTTAGAAGAGTGCGTGTACATGACTCAGCCAGAGGGCTTCGTAGACAGTGGGAGCAGCGGGAAGGTGTGCAAGCTGCTTAAATCCATTTATGGATTAAAGCAAGCATCGCGGAGTTGAAACATCTGCTTTGACGTCGTTATCAAAGAGTTTGATTTCGTCAAAAATCCAGATGAACCTTGTATCTACAAGAAGGTGGCAGAGAGTAAGGTTGTCTTCCTCGTATTGTACGTGGACAACATACTCTTGATAGGAAATGATATTCCTATGCTGCAATCGGTCAAGCTCTTCTTATCACAAAGATTCTCAATGAAAGATCTTGGTGATGCCTCCTGCATATTGGGAATTAGGATCTATAGAGATAGATCCAAAAGGATATTGGGATTGTCCCAATCCAGATACATTGACACCATACTAAAGAGCTTTAGTATGGAAGAATCTAAGCGTGGGAACTTGCCCACGATCTCTGGAGTCACTCTCTCCAAAGAGATGTCTCCCAAGACTGATTTGGAGAGAGCTCGCATGCAAAAGATACCCTATGCTTCGGCTGTAGGCTCTATCATGTATGCGATGCTATGTACCAGACCCGATGTAGCATACTCACTAAGTGTAGTGAGCAGGTATCAAGCTGATCCTGGAGAGAGTCACTGGACAGCTGTGAAGAGCATTCTCAAGTACTTACGAAGGACTAAAGAGATGCTCTTGGTGTATGGTAACGGAGAACTCCAAGTGGAGTCCTTTACCGATTCGAGCTTCCAGAGTGATAAGGACGACTCTAAGTCGCAGTCGGGATTTGTCTTCACCCTTTATGGAGGGGCGGTTAGCTGGAAGAGTTCCAAGCAGGAAACCGTGGCAGACTCGACGATGGAGGCTGAATACATCGCTGCCAACGATGCTGCCAAAGAGGCTGTCTGGATCAAGAAGTTCATAAATGAACTTGGTGTGGTTCCATCCATTGAGCATCCAATACCTTTGTATTGCAATAACAATGGACCGGTGGCTTTGGCCAAGGAACCCAGATCACATCAGCGATCCAGGCATATTCTGAGGCGGTATCACCTGATCCGGGAGATAGTTGATCGCCGGGAGATCGAGGTTAGGAGGGTTGACATGAAGAACAACACGGCGGATCCACTCACGAAGGCCATTCTCCAGATACAGTTTGAGAGACTCTTCGGGATGCTCGGTATGCGATACTACAGCAGCTGGCCCTAGTGCAAGTGGGAGATTGTTAGTTGTATGTATACCCTAGAGGCCAGTATTGTACAGATGATGTATATTATATTGGATGCTTGGACATATATAGAAATGACTTCCTTACTCGATATGATAGTATGCTATCTGGTTGCTCTTTAGCTTAACATGTACACTTGTCTCTTTAAACTGTCTTATAGTTACATGTTGGTAAAGCCCTTAGGATGTGTACTTGACTACCTGGACTATGATTCAGATCATACTAGTGGGGACATGGTAGTCCATAAGTACATCCTTCAAGGTCCCTAGTCATGGGTATATCGAGACGGGGCATCGATATACCAGTGTAGACTAGCGTATACGCCTCTCGACCCATGAGATGGGCGATGGATGATCTCATATCCATTGGTGTTTGACATCAGAGATGGTATACGGGTGCTCAGTGGAGACTGGGTACACTGGACGGACTCACCGAGAACTCCCAGATGGTATTATACCTCACGTCAGATGGCAGTTCTCAGGTGACACTTGTACAGGTTAGTCTGTAGACCCGAGATCGTTATAGAGTCTTGTGTGATTCCCACTGTGCTTTGATCTCCACCTTACCACGTCCATGAGGGCGTGCAAAACGGTGGTCTTTGGGTACAGTCCCGAGTCACATGGAGGCAATGAGCGATAGGAGGGGTTTCGTCTCTCCCGGCATTGGGGGTTGATGTTGCGCTGTGCTCGATTGGCCGTAACAGGGAAGTCCCTGGCCAGGGCCGATCAGAGATTTGCTGGTAAGTGTTACTAGTAGTTTCTCGACCCGTTATGAGCCTCACATCGGCACGACTTATCGGTTATTGGGGTCTGACGTTTACCACCCCTAGACTTGATATTCGACATATCAGACGAACAGACCGGACTGTACGGTAAGTGTTACTGGTTGGATTCACAGGAGTGTGAGCGGGCTAGTTCGTCGATCTTCTGATCGCTCAATACCCGGATGGCCGTTACGTTTAGCAGACCGCTTGCGGCTTGTGGATGTTTGATATGATCATCATCTGCTACCGGCGTATTGACGATCTTTAGAGTCCTACACAGAGGTTTCCTGGCTCAAGCGAAACGAAATAGGAGCGCATATGAGATATGTGCAGGACTGAGAATAATGCGTATATGTGATACCGTATTCAATCCTCGCGATGAATGTATCGATTGGTTATATACGATATAACCTAGATATCGAATCAAGGATTGATTCGATAAGACGATACATAGGATACTAGTCGGTTATATGCGATATGACCGGATCGTTAAATCAAGTGTTGATTTAATGATTTAATGTATAATTATATATTTGATATATTACTTTGCATTAGCTAGTATTGGTTCACTTTAAATGGATTTTCTCACTTGATGTGCAAGTTGTATATGTGATATACTTTTATGTACATGTTTGTATCATGTTTGATGATACTTTCTCATTTGGTTAAGTGTATAGAATGATACCATGGCTAAGTTGATGTTTAGGGTTTTGCTTTTTCATTTATTTAATTATTTGTTTATTTATTTATTTGGAAAAGATAAAGATGAGAATGGTGGCTTTCTTTGTTTCTTATTGAAGCTTCATGGAGCTTTGACTTAGTCACCCTTCTTGTCTTATGCTTAACCCTAACCATTTGAACTAACCCTAGTTCATTCTCTACACTTAACTATGGTGAAAATTATGATAAGTTTTCATTTTTCTTTTTCTTTTTAGTAGACTTATCATATTCTTTCTTCTTCTTCATCATCTTCTTCTTCAAGAAAAGCTTAAGTCCATCAATGGCAACTTGAGCAAAAGTGAGAGAAATCCAATTCTAAAGTGAACCCACCTCTTATTTCTTCACCCTCTACCTCTTGCCAAGTAGTATAGGGTGTTTTCTTCACAAGTTTCACAACTTGGTGAAGTTGGAGCTTGAACTTGTGATGCCTCGACGTAGATCATCTTCGGCACGAAGCCGACGACCTAGTCCACCCATTTTCCGATGAAGCCGACGATTGAGTTCGGGATTCAAGATGGACAGCGAGAGGACGCCTACGTGGAGCTAAGGAAGTGGAGAAAAGGATTTACAAAGGTTGTAGCCTCTCTCCTTTAGTTAAGATGTTAACTAGTTTCGTTTTTCGCCCAATCTCTAGTCAACGATCCGTATTAGGTTTTCTCGGCACCCTAAAAATTTGAAATTGGCATGGTTGATGCCTTGTGAGACCTCTTGAGAGTGCCTTGTGATCCGTATTTTGGGTACAGTCCCGAATCACATGGAGGCAATGAACGATAGGAGGGGATTCGTCTCTCCCGGTATAGGGAATTGATGTTGTGCTGTGTACGATTGGCTATAACTGGAAATCCCTAACCAAGGTTGCTGAGATTTACTGGTAAGTGTTATCTGTAGTTTCTCGAACTGTTATAGACCTCATATCGACACGACTTATCAAGCTTTTGGGGTATGGCGTTTACCACCATAGGCGAGATATGCGACATATCAGACGACGAGACCGGACTGTACGGGAGTGTTACTGATTGGATTTGCAGGAGAATGTACAGGCTTGCTTGTTGATCTTCTGATCGCTCAATACCTGGGTGGCTGTTACGTTTAGCTAACCGCTTGCAGCTTGTGGGTGTTTGATATGATCATCACCTACTGCCGGCGTATTGACGATTCTTTAGAGTCTTACACAGAGCTTTCTTGACTCAGGCAAAACGGAGTAGGAGCACATATGTGATATGTGCGGGACCGAGAACAATACGTGTATGTGATACCGTATTATATTCTCGCGATATGAGATATCGGCCGGGTATATGTGATATAGCCGGGTCATCGGATCAAGTGTTGATTCGATGAGCTAATACGGATAATATTAGTCGGTTATTTGTGAAATAGCCGGATTGTCGGATCAAGTGTTGATTCGATAATTTAATGTATAATAATATATATGATATATTTGATTACATTATCTAATATTAGCTCACTAAAAGATTCTTTTTCTCACTCGGGTAATACATTGATATATATGCGATATATGTTAATTGTATTATTTTATTTTGTTACAATAAATATTATATATATGATATATCATATTGTAACATGATGTGGTTATTAATGCAACATGATTAGTGGAGATTAAAGATGGTTAGGGTTTGATTTGGGTTAAGCTTTTCTAGAAGTTTCTAGAAGGTTTTGTTTTATTTTGTGTAAAGATATTTGTGTTGATATTTTAAGTGACTTGTTCTTTAACCCAACCAAAACCCTAGCCCTAGTTAAATTTCTACAAAGGTTACATTGACCATGGTTGCATTTCTAACTTCATACTTGACTTTCATTATTCATCACAAAAAGATTCATGATTCTTCTTCTTCTTCTTCCTTGAGTTCTTTCATGAAAAGCTTTCTAGCTTTTTATGAAGTGATGATTTTGAGTGAGAATAAGAAAACAAAAGAGAGCAAAAATCCCACTTCAACATCCTCATCTATTCTTGCCATTTAGATGAGGGTGTCCACTTCATTTGAGAGTGAGATCTTGTGTTTAAGAAACTTCAAGGTAGATCATCTTTGTTATCGAAGATCGGAAGTAAGTTTGCATCTTTCTCTTCGTGGAGCCTCTCGAGAGTCCGGAACTTGATGATCGCAGCGAAGGGACCACAACACGGAGCTTATGAAGTGAAGGACCGGATCTACAAAGGTTGTAATCCCTCTCACTTAGTGTTAAAGTCTTTAACATGCTTGTTTTCGCCTAATCTCTAGTTTAAAGATCTTGGTTAGGGTTGTTCGGCACGTCTAAATTTTAAATCGGGTATGGTTGATGCCTCATAGACCCTTGTGAGAGTGACTAATAACCCTACACTAGCTGGCCCGGGGCTAGACGGAAGTAATGAAGCACGTCACAAACCACTGGTGAGAAGGGCAGACGCATTCCTGCCTGGAATGCTTCCAGGTACAGAGCAATCTCCTTGCCCTGCACCTGGTCTGCCCGCTCACCCTCTCTGGCTAAACGGAGTGAATAGCTAGAGGAGATATAGAATCGAGCCCGAATGTTGGAACGCTCGTCTAGACTCTTCAAAATAGAGGGTGCATCGCGGGTGTTCCCGATGCGCACCTTGGGAGCCCTTGTCGCCGTCCGACGGGGAGTGATAAGGGCGGCCCTGACTCTAGGGGCGAACCCGACACAAAAAACGAAGAAGAAGAAACCTCTTGGCTATCTGAAGCCGAAGAGGAGGAAGACCCACTGGACTCGGGTCCAGCAATTGGAGCCTCATCGTCCGACTCTACCCTTACAACATCTACAGACTCCTCGAATGAAGACATATTCAAAGAAAGAGACTCACTAAGGAAATATCAACAGAAGATCCGGTCTAAACGGAGGTACGCCGGGCAATTTTCAACAACGAGAGAGAATTAGGGCAAAGTGTCGACCCTAGGATGGTCCCCTCCTATTTATACCCCCCAAAAGAGAACATCCTACGGCCTAGATTGATTCCCACCAAAACGAAACGTCGCGCCTAAGCGGCAGTCGAAGCTCCATATGGCGGTTGACCATTAAAGACGTCTATTCGATTGCAGAAGTCAAAGACAGCCTGTCTCGCCCGCCAGCCGACGTCCGACACGTGGCCCGTACCCTAACTAACGAATCGACTGAAACAACGCCCCCTCTTTAAAGCACAATCATTTTACTAATCCGCTGACGCCATCGGGGATATGTGCGAAAATTCAGGCACACGACGAGACGACACGTGGGCCCAAAGATCGAAACGACGCAACCGCCAAACGCCATGTCATTTCCGGGCGATCCACATTATGCTTCTCGACGCCAAACTGAGCAAAAGAAAAACCAAGCTGGCCACCATTGACCCGACCCATGAATAGGTCGGAACGAGAGTGGGGGGCTAATGATGATGTTCACAAATGGTATCTCCTCAGATTACGACACGTGGCGAATGACGTGTCCCGAAAATTACGGAGGTGGAATAAATGAGATACATTAGGGGCGTTCCTCGGGGCTTCGTCACCGAGGACGCATCCGACCTTTCGGAGACCTCTCTGAGTACTTTCCACATTCACCTAGCAAACAGCCAACAACTCGCCTCCGAGCAGTCTAGCGAGCTTCCTCGGTCTTCTTGCTCGTCTCCGAACCATCTGACAGGCCGAGCTTCCTCGGCCTCCCGCTCGTCTCCGAGCTCCTGACAGGCCGAACTTCCTTGGCCTCCTGGCTCGTCTCCGAGCCTCCTGACAGGCCGAGCTTCCTCGGCCCCCCGCTCGCCTCCGAGCCATCTGACGGGCCGAGCTTGTTCGGTTCCCCCGATCAACCAAGAGCGCGAAGCCTATACAACCCCGCAATGGCTTCGCGTATCTCACCGACGCGAGATATCCGCCACCCAACGGTCAACGTCCCACACTGGCACGCCCCTCCATTAATAAGTGAATCCCGCCCTTAATGAATGGATCCCGCCATCAACACGGGCGTAACGAGGAGATCATAACTAACGGCGGGAATCTCGCGCCGGCTCGCTCCATACGACCCCTATATAAATCCCTCTTTCAGACGACTCAGGGAACTGTAACTCATTCCAATACGCTGTTAATCTGCACCTATTTCTCGGCACTAACTTAATCGTCGGAAGGTCCTACGGCGGTCACCCACTCCGGGACTTCCTTTGCAGATAGCTCGGCGTCAACACCAACGCATTGAGATCCACACGCTCAATAACTCTCAAAGTAAATCTCAACCGTTAAAGACCGTCATCATAGGATCGACGGAGAACAACTTTTGAAGGGGATCACGACCTTCATCACTTTCAAACTTAGCTTAGCTTGTTTCAAACTTAACATAGCTGGTTCAAGTTTGAGTTCGTCTCGAGCTTAGCTCAGCTTGTTCAAGTGCAGATATCTCTTTTAATTCAGCTTAAGTTCAATTTGTTAATAGCTCCATTGCAAAATGGGCTAAAGCTCATAAAAAATAAGTTCACTCTGCTTCGTTTGTATGCGTGGGCTCCTTTACAACTTGTTTATCAACAATATAAATATAGAAGAACAAAAAACACGACAATAATGAATTAAATTATCATATTCATACAAATATGATGATCGTAATTTTTTTATTAAAAAAAAAACAAATCCTATTCTTTACATTCTAACCAAAAGTATGAGAAAAACAGGACGCTGTAGCAAACCCCAAAATTTGCCCCATCTCCAAAACACAAAATATTAGCAAATATAATTAGAAAATATAAATTAGAAAAGCAAAGAGGTTTAGTACTAGAATTGAAGTTTGCAATTCTAGGGTGATTTTGTGTGGACTTCAATAATGTCATCATTCTCCAAGCCAGCAGCTTGAGGTGTTGCATTTGGATTCAGTCTATCCCCATCAAAACTGAAAACCAAGGATTCAAACTTTGAGCTTAGCCTTGTCTGCATACATTTTAAACAGCCTCTCCAACTTTTCATCCTTCATAGAAAATTGCAATAGTTAATAATGCTTCAATATAATTTCAGAAATAAAGCAGCGAGGGAAACAATTTAAGTCACAAAGCATAATTAAGTTACAGAAAAAGCCATGTTAACAGGTTAAAAAAAGTTTTCCCAGCTTACTAAATGAAAATTCATTTTCTAAGCATCATTAAACCAAGAATTTCAGAAGAAAAAGGAAGGCATCTAACACAGTAATCCAAATTCCAAAGACCACTATCATGACCAAGTGGAAGTGAATAAACTAAAAACATTACACATCGGTGTGTGATAATTGGTAGGATATGAGAATTGTGATAAAGAGGTTACAAGTCAAGGAATACAACACGAACATGAAAAAGCAGAAGACGTGATTTTGATAAGAAAATCCAGCCCAAACCCAAGCCCAGAAGCACAGCCAGAAGAAAGAGCCCAGGGCCCAGATCAGAACAGCCCAAGCCCGGACTAGAGGGCGCTGACGCACGCGTGGGCAGCACGTGTGAGGGCGACGCCGCTTGGGCGGCGTTGCAGGTGAGTGGGGCCATGCACGCGAGTCAACGCATAGGCGCCCACGTGGGCGGCACGGCTATTGGGCAGGGGATGCGGGTTTACGGGTTTTGGCCAACTATTCGACCCAATAAGAAATCCTATATACAAGTGTAGTTCTCTTTGTAATTTGTTCTAGGATTTTTAGCATCCGTCTTTTTGGCCCAGATTTGAGCTTGTGAACTTTGGGTTTTCGGGCTATATGGAAAAGTTTTGATCGAAATTTTAGCATCGTTTATTATATGAGTTGATGTATATGTGTTGTTAAACGTCGTCTAATTGCTATATGTCGATTAAAAGGGGTTGCACATATATCGCTTGTTGATGTTGATATATCTATCTTTGTGATGATTTAGCCAGATTGTCATGACAGATTGCCCCTCATGTGATGTTATATGTATAGTTTAATTTGAATGTATATTCATTTATTCGGGACGAGCGGCCGGATTATGGATATCGTTGCCGGTTTATGTATATTCTTTTATTGGGACACGTCCAGAATACGGGCGTTGTTGCCATTGTATATTCTTTCATTACATGTACTAGGATAAACCTATGGAGAAGTACTCAAGTCGTCGGGTTCTAGAGTGGGGTAGGTGGTCATCTTAAGAAGTTGAGACCGAGCATCTCGCTCTAGAATTGGCAAATTATGTCGCACTTGTAGGGGTTTAGGATAGACCCGCAAAGGGATACTTAAATTACCCGATTCTAAAAAGCGCTGGGTGACCCACTCATGACATTGAGGCCGGATTGCCTCGTTTTTAGGATTGGCAGGTAACTTGCTGCGCTCGTAGGGGTCTTGGTTCGTTGATGTTCAGACTATCCACACAACCGAAGAACGTCATGTTTTATTTGCAGCTCAAATAAAACGTGGGGCTCCTAATTTATCCGTTATTCCATTTTGTTTGCTGCATGTTGTGATGCTTATATCATGCCTGAGATGACTATATGTAAATAAATGCTTTTATATGTTTTGCATCCGCACTGACCCTGCTTCCGCCCTACCGTAAGTTAAGTAACCTTACGGTGAAGATCCGAGACCCCGTGGCGAATGCGGCTGGCATATATTTGCATTGTGTTTTCATTGTTTCTGGTGTGATAGATACTTAAATGACGGAACGGAGTTAATTTTGATTAATACAAGAAAATAAATCTAAAATGATGTTGTAGAAACCAAATTTTTCAAAAACTATAGCTGTATTCTTTTCCTTTGCATAGAGGTATTCGGTTAGGAGTATTTTGCACCTCATTCGATGATGGAAGAGTCTTGATTCCTTCACGGGTATTTCGTTCTTAAGCAAAAGTTTATGTTACTATAAACCACTCGGTTTTTCTTCAAAACCACTCATTTTAAAAATGAAGCTTAAATCACTCATTTTTAAAACTACTCGGTTCCTTCAACGATATCAAGTTTATTACGTTAAGGGTTTTTCGTAAAAACCAGCCGTAGTCCTCCATCATTTCAGATAGTTAGTGCTTAGTATTCATGCTATATTTATTGGCATGCGTCAAGGCATAGTGTACAATAGCTGAGTGATGCATATCTGCTGCACAAAGATACGATTGATAGAAACAGTCCTACAGCTTTGTTGGCAAGCATCAAGGACTTATGCAGATGGGTTCGAATCAATCATGAAATAGCGGGTATAACTTGACTAGCGGTCTATGGTTTGTTGGCAAGTGTCAAGGTCATAGGTTGTCAGGGACAAAAAACATATCGGAAGTTTCAAATATAAGAAAAACTAGCAAGATGGGTACTGTAGGGTGTTTTTCGTCATCGCATTGAGATGAGAATACACGTCGCTCGTCAGGCGTATTACAGACTCCTCCTGCCTAGGGTAGGCGGGGGTTTATTGATTGTGGGGATCCGAATCTCCGGCAGCCGCAGACTAAACTGTTGTTAATTACCTTTCATCTTTAGAGCGAGAGAACCTCCGATTGACGGGTCAAACTGGTCATGCGAACTCAATGTGCAGTGTACGTGTGTTGTGTTTTGAAGGGTTCTGTGTATATCGGAGGCCTCACAGAGTTTACGGGGTTCCCGCTATCCAGATAGCGGGCTGGGGGTCAAGGGGGCTAGCAGCCCCCTTGTAGGATGCGGGGCAGCACCCCGTTAGAATTTTTTTCTAACGGGGAACAGTGTTGTGGAATTTATAAAAAAGGTGAATAGCATTTAAAGGACGCGTGAGCACCGGGCGCCTCACGTGCATAGCACGCGGGCGCCGGGCGCTAGCGTAAAAAGGGGCTTAGCCCCTAATTGAGGAGTTGAACTCCTAAAAAGGACTTTGAGTGGAGTTAAACTCCAAAGGGTTTGGATCTGGAGTTAAACTCTTGAAAGATCTAGATTAGGAGTTAAACTCCTTTGAGAATTTGGGTCTTGGAGTTGAACTCCCCAAAGATCTTCGGAGACGATCAAAAGGGACCCGTTTCTTCTTCCTTGAGCCCTGGATCTTCCCCAAAGTAGGATTTTTGGAGGTGGGTCATTTTCTTCCTTCTCTCTATTGGCTAGATCCTGGAGAAAAGAGGGTGAAAGTTTAAAAATCTACCCTTTTGGAGATTTGATGGAAGATCCGCGTTCCCCTTCAAGAGTTTTGTGGTGAAAACTATTTATTTTTGGAAAAGAAAGAGTTAAACTCTTGATTTAATTCAAAAAGGGAAAGAAGGTTTAGAACCTTGAAAAAGAAGGAAGCACAAAAACCCTAATTTATAAAGGAATGAATTTCTCTTTTTTTTCTTTTCATTATCATGTTACCTTATATAGGCTTACAAATTTACACATAGCTCCTTGGGCTTTACAAAATGACATTTTGCCCATCTCATATCTCATGTGCTCATTTCTTTTGCACATGAGCCATGGACTTTACAAAAATTTGGCTTTATGCCTATTTTTCTTACATTTATTCATAAAATTTACATCAAAATCATTTATTACATAATTTTCATTTTGGTATGGAGGAGGCTGGCCGCAGGGCTCGACTTGGGCATGGGCCCACTTAACCTAGGCTTTGGCCCACCTGACTTGGAATTGACTTTGATTTTGACTTGGTCAACCGAGGTGTAATTTTTGACCCCGACAAGTACATATCTTCTGGGGTGTCGGGACTTGTTGACTTCCATCATGTTTATCCTGCGATGATAGTTGGGTCCCGATTCCCACTGTGAGTAGGTGTTACTCTCAAGAGATTTTCACTTCACAACTAGCTAACCCATTAGGTGTTTACAAAAGAGTTAATGGGGTTATATCTCTGCGGCTCGGGGTTATTTAATTAGGTCCATGCGAAAGCATATGAAACCTCTCTCGGAATACCAACACTTTTCTGGTTGAACGGTTGCGAACTTGTAGGGCGTACATGATCCCGACTAGTTCTTCTTTTAAGGTTTAAAGGAGAATTCGAGAAAACAGTGGAACCCATCCTGATTAGATAAATTAATAAACTAATCTGATCTTTCAAGAGCGTACTCTGAGTATTTCTTTTCTCTCTCCAAGTAGCAAACATATCACGCCTTAATCAAGATAATAAAATATATGACTTGACCGAACTTGTGATAACTGTCATGAGTATGAGCATAGGAAAAAGGAATGTAAGGATTTCCAAGAAACCCTGTTGAAGAAAAAGCATTCTAATACATCTTTTTCGAGTGTATTGATTATTGATAACTGTTTCTCAGTTTGCTCTACGTCCTGAGTACTGGATATCGGATTAGGATCCTATATCTGTAACTTGTTATAAGGGTTAAGAAGAAATAGAACACTGGAAAGGGTGATAGATCCCTCAGAGTAGGAAACAGAGCATAAGTTGATGCTGTTGTCATTGGCAAATATCATCTGATGTTGCCAAGTGGCAATACTGTGATTTTAAACAACTGTTACTATGTACACTCTATGCTTTGCAATATTATATTTGTTTCTTTATTAAATAAGGATGGATATAACTTTGTATTAGATAGAAATGTCATGAACATTTATCTCAATCAGGTGTTGATTGGAATCAGGTGTTGATTGGAATCAGGTGTTGATTGGAGAAGGTACATCATGTAATGGTATCTATATTCTTAATCAAAACGCAATTTTCAATATACAACACGCAAGAGAAAGTTCAGATATGAACGAAGCCTTTTTATGGTATTGTAGACTTGGTCATATCAATGAGAAAAGACTAGTTAAGTTACATAAACATGGATATTTGAATCCGTTTGAATTTTCATCGTATGAAACTTGTCAGTCTTGTCTCAAAGGAAAGATGACCAAAATTCCGTTCACGGAATACGGAGAAAGAGCTACAGAGCCCTTAGGATTCAAACACAGTGATATATGTGGTCCAATGTCTACACACGCGAGGGGTGGATTCTCGTACTTCATTACATCCACTGATGATCTAGATTCGGATATGTATTTCTGATGAAACACAAATCTGAAGTTTTTGAAAAATTCAAAGAATATAATAGCAAAGTAGAGAACCAAATTGGAAAAAATATCAAAATCCTACGATCTGATCGAAAAGGGGAATACTTAAGCAAGGAATTCCTTGACTATCTAAAAGAAAATGGAATTCTCCCTCGGCTTACTCCTCCGTATACATCACAGCACAATGGTGTATTATAGCGGAGAAATCACACCCTATTGGATATGATTTGCTCTATGATGAGTAATATTGAGTTACCTCTTACATTCTGGGGATATGCACTTGAAACGGCTGCATATGTATTGAATATGGCTCCTGCCAAATCCGTGCCTACCACTCCACATGAAATATGGGAAGGGAAGAAACCATATCTTAATTTTATTAAAATATGGTGTTGTCCTGCTTATATAAAAAAAGCAACATCCGGACAAACTAGAGGCATGATCAGTACTATACAAGTTTATGGGATATCCTAAGCACTCGCAAGGATATCTGTTCTACCACACCGAAGAACAGAAAGTGTTTATTGCTCGTCACGCCATATTTTTAGAAAAGGAATTTCTTGCAAAAGAAATTAGTGGGAGTACGGTAGAACTGGAAGAAATTCCAGAAGCATAAATTGCAACTGAAGATTTGATAAAACCGCAGGATTCAATAGCCCCGAACGAATCTCAGCCACTCTGCATATCCAGTAGGCATTCTCATCCGCCCGAAAGATACTACGGCTTTCTTATAGACGGTGATCGAGAGGATTACATCATAGAAGATGATAAGCATACTAGTTTCCAGCAGCTATTTACAGTAAGGATTCTGTGAAATGGCTGGATACTATGCAATCCGAAATGGACTCCATGTACACCAACAAAGTATGGACTTTAGACGTTGCACCTCCATGGATAATACCCATTGAATACAAGTGGATATTCAAGAAGAAAATTGATGCAGATGGACATATGGAAACCTATAAAACTAGACTTGTTGCAAAAGGTTTTCATTAAAGATCAAGTGTGGACTATGACGAAACATTTTCTTCAAAGGTTATACTCAAATCCATTCGGATTCTACTTGCCATTGTTACCTTCCATGTCTATAACATCTAGCAAATAGACGTTAAAACGGCTTTTCTAAATGGAAGTTTAGAAGAGTGCGTATATATGTATCAGGCAGAGGGTTTCGTAGAAAGTGGGAGCAGCAGGAAGGTGTGCAAGTTGCTTAAATCTATTTATGGATTAAAGCAAGTATCGTGAAGTTGGAACATCTATTTTGATGAGACAATCAAAGAATTGGACTTTATCAAACCATGTATATACAAGAAGGTTGTAAGGGGAGCTATCATATTTCTCGTATTATACGTTGATGGCATTCTCCTGATAGAAAATGACATTCCTATGCTACATACAGTCAAGCTTTTCTTATCACAAAAGTTCTATATAAAAGACCTGAGTGATGCCTCCTACATTATGGGGATAAAGATCTATAGGGATGGATCCAAGAGATTGTTGAGACTGTCACAGTTTTAGTACATAGACACCATACTAAAGAGATTTAGTATAAAAGATTCCAAGCGCGGTAATTTATCCGCTTTATACGGAATCACCTTCTCCAAAAAGATATCTTCTAAGACTGATGAGGAGAGGGCTCACGTAAGCATTATACTCTATGTTACAGTGGTAGGGTCTATAATATATGTGATGTTATGTACGGACCAGATGTAGCTTACGCGCTTAGCATGGTAAGAAGATATCAGTCAAAGCCAGGGGAGAAACATTGGACAGCTGTAAAAAATATTCTTAAGTATCTGAGAAAGACTAAGTTGAAGTTCTTGGTGTACGGTAATGGAGAACTTCGGATGGAGCTTTTTACTGATTCAAGCTTCCAAAATGATAAGAATGACAGCAAGTCCGTCTCAGATCATGTGTTTACTCTCAACGGAGAGACGATCTGTTAGAAGAGTTCCAAATAGAACACTGTAGCAGACTCGATGATGGAGGCTGAATACATTGCTGCCAACGATGCCGCAAAAGAAGCGGTCTAGATGAGAAGTTCATTTATGAACTTGAGGTGGTTCTGTCCATTGTTGATCCAATACCTTTGTATTACGATAAAAATGGGGCTGTAGCATTAGGGAAGGAACCACGGTCCCATCAGCGATCCAGACACATATTGCAACGATATCACTTGATTAGAGAGATAGCCGGGAGATCGAGATTTGGAGAGTAGACACAAAAGATAATACGACGGTTTCATTCACCAAGGTCATTCCTCAAGCACAGTTCGAATGGTTATTCGAGATGATGGGTATGCGATACACCACAACTGGTCTTAGTACAGTGTTGGGTATACGATACACTAATAACTAGCCTTAGTACAAGTGGAAGATTGTTTGATATGTTTGCCCTATAGGCCATTATTGTATTGGATGCTGGAGGTATGTATGTACATGACAGTCTTGCTCGATATGATAGTATGCTATTTGGTTTATCTTTATCTTAACATGTGTATATATTTTATTTGTTATTATGTATCACTAATACATATTGATAAAGCCTGTAAGATCCTTACTTGACTACCAGCATTATGATGGCGATCATAATTATGGGGATTGGGTAGTCCATAAGCACATCCTTAAATGTCATTAGTCGTAGGAGTATCGAGACTGTGCATCGATATTCCAAAGTAGAATAGTGTATACATTTTTAAACCCTGATGAGGGACGGTGGTTGGTCCCACAGCCATTAGTATGTGGCACCTAAGATTGTATATAAATGCTCACTGGAAGTGAGTACACCAGACGGACTCGCCAAAATCTTCTAGATGGTATTATACCTATCGTCAGATAGCAATTTTCTAGTGACATGAGTACAGGGTAGTCTTTAGAACTGAAATCTTCATTTATCTCGTATGAGTTCTCACTGTAATTAGATTACTATCCTACTACGGCTCTACTGAGTCATGCAAAAAGGTTTTAGTTGGGTCCAGTCCTGAGCCACATGCAGACAGTGAACAATCGGAAGGGATTCGTCTCTCCTGGTATAGAAAGTCAGTGTCGCGCCGTATACGGTTGGCCAACACCATAAAACCTTGGTCAAGGCAGATGAAATTTACTGATAGTGAGATCAGTAGATTCTTGGTTGGTCCTGAGCCTGACACCAGCACGACTTATCAGGTAATTAGGGGTCTGACGTTATCCATCCCTTGAACCCGTTATGCGACACTCTCAGACGAAAAAACTGGACTGTACGATAGATTATCACTTATAGGCTTAGTAGGGATATGGACGAGCTTACTTATCGGTCTTTCTTTTGACATGTACTTGGGTAACCGTTACGTACAGCTAGTACCGTTGACGTACTTATGATTATGGATTTTGTCCAGTAACTCATAGTCAGCGTATTGTCGAGTCTTTAAAGTCCCACACAAAAGGCTTTCCCGTCAGGCGAAACAATATAGAGGCCGTATGTTGATGCATGCAGAGCTCCGATTAAATACGTATACTACCTATACGGACTTTCATCGGACGGATGTTAATACTAACCGGCTTAGGATTAAGCCAGATTATTAAATCAAGTTTTAATTTAATAATTTATATATATATATATATATATATATATATATATATATTGATATTGATATATATTCTAGTATTATGTTCACTTACTTTTCTCTCTTTTTAGGTATTCGTATTTTTATACGAATACGGTACACATACAGAGTTGTATTTTGTATGGATACAAAATACTTCTAGAAAGAGAAGAGCTCTCTTTTTTGTATTTATATTTTGATACGAATACGGGTATGTATATACGGGGAGTGTATTTTGTATTTATATAAATTACACTTCAAGAAGGAGGACATCTCATTAAGGGTTTTTCATTTTATGAAAAATAGAAAATGGGGTGGAGATGAGAGGAGTCATGAGAGGAGTGGGCAAATCAACTTTTAATTAATTTGCCTCTAATATTGAGGCATGGATGAGAGGGACGGGCACATAGTTTTATTGAAAATTGATTTTCATAAATAAAAGTATATATGGCTCATTCTCTCTTATAGGGGACAATGATGAAGAAAGGGTTCTTAATCAAGTACGCTGACATAATCAAAAACATGTACGGTAAAATAGTGGCAAATATCAAAACTTTTGGCGGCCTAACGAATGATTTTTCGATTACAATTGGCTTACATCAAGAATCTGCATTAAGTCCATTCCTGTTTACCATCGTGATAGATAGGCTTAATAGAACTATCCAAGATGAGATACCTTGGTATACACTATTCGCTGATGATATTGTTCTAGTAAATAAGTCGAAATCAGGGGTTAATAGCAAATTGGAGTTATGGAGGCAAACGTTGGAATCTCGGGGGTTCGAATTGAGCTGGTTCAAGGCAGCATATATGCATTGCAAATTTAGCAAACAGAGAAGTCGAGACCACAGTGGTATAACACTGGATGGATAAGAGATATCACCAGATGGGCAAGAGATATCACCAAGTGATCAGTTTAAATATCTAGATTCTATCATCCAAAAGGATGGGAAGATAGCGATGTAAATCAGAAGATCCAAGCTGGTTGGTTGAAATAGAGGAGTGCAACAGGAATTTTGTGCGATCGTAACTTTCCGTTAAGATTGACAGGAAAGTTTTATCGAAAAGCTATTCGGCCTGCCTTATTATATTGTACAGAATGCTGTGCTCCTAAAAAACATCATACACGGAAATGCACGTAGCGGAGATGCGCATGCTTCGTTGAATGTGTGGTAACACTAGAAAAGATAAGATGTGAAATGAGGATATTCGTGCAAAAGTTTTTGTAGCACCTTTGGATGAGAAGATGCGGGAAAACCAGCTAAAGTGGTTTGGTCATGTGCGACGCAGACCTATGGAAGCAGCGGTTTGACGAATAGATACTCTCGATATAGACAATGTCAAAAGGACAAAAGGGAGACCAAAGAAAACTGGAGATTCATGTGGTTGGAGGCGGAGGATTCATGTGCTGGATCTGGCATGATTCTCATGTTGGTTCATGTAGAATAAAAGGCTCGGTTGTTGTTATTGTATGGCTCATTCTCTCTCAACTTAGCACACACACTCATTCTCATCTTTGGCTTCTCTCTCCTCCTTTATGCTTGATCTTCTCATGTGTTCAGAAAAAGATCAAAAGGCTCTCTTGATATTAGCAACAGTAGCAAAAAGAAAGAGAAAAAAGATAGTGAACACTCTCTACTTCCCTTACACATCATTCTTTGCAAGCTTGATGTGTTAGTTGCTTCACTAGGGTTTCTTAGAGTAAAGCTAAAACTTGAATAGGGTTCTCTCGGGCAGATCATCTTTGATAAATAAAGACTGGCTTACAAACTCGATTCGGAGGACGGGAGGCCTAGTAAGAGTTCACCACATCATCACTAGACCACTACAAGTTCATTTGGATGCTATGACGATGACCGGCACACTAGCTCGTTCCCGGCAGTCGAGGAACGTAGGAGGGGGCCTTCCGCGATTAGGCGAACACGCTACAAAAGTAGCCCCTGTAACTCCTAATATACTGATATTAGTTTGCCCGTTTAGTGTTTGCAACAGATTCTAGTTGTTAAGTTTCTAGTGCTTGCCCTAATTTTTTTTGTTATCCATTCCGCCATGGCCGCTACTTTAGCGACGAGCACTACAGTTCATAAGCGATTATGTTTCTTTACGGCCAAGGAAATATGCAAGATACGGAAATATTGAGAATCTTCTAAAATCGAGTAAATCGAGTAGTTCTTAAAAGATTATAGGGTTTTGAGGGCTTTAGAATCGTATAAATATAGAAGGATACGGCTAAGAGAAAGGAGTACTCAATCGATCATCAAAACTATCACTTCTTAATTCTAAGGCTCTTAAAGCCGCATCCTAGTCTATGATAACGTAAGTTTTCGATGATCAACACTAGCGATCTCGAGGCTCTTACGGGACTTAAGAAGTCCAACCCTATGCAATCAGCTAATGTCTCTGTGTTCCTTTAGATCTATGAAAAATTGTATGTTAAGATGAAAGAACAGACCTCATCCATCCTATCGGCGCACAAACGCTCAGCTTTGCACAACGCCGATTAGTATATGGTTGAGGCAATCTAAAGCCAGATCTGGTTTAACACCACAGATACGAGCGACTCAAATGTCCAGCCATGCACTCGTGTTGAGGTTTTAAGACCAATTTTTGGCATAAGCAAGATTTCCGACACTGCTGGGTCTGTTAACAAACAACCAAGCGACTTAGAAGTCCAATCATGCACTCGAATAATGAGAGCTGTGAAGCCGATGAACCCTGACTCATCTTAAGGCTCATGATACAGGCGACTCAGATGTCCAACCCTGGATCTACGCTCGGTCTTTAAGGGCATGTTTGGTTAGGCTGTTGCGAAAAGAGTTTTTAGCAAAAGTGTTGTTGAAAAAAGCTCTTTAGGCAAAAGTAATGTTGTAAAATGTGTTTTTTGATTTGAAAAACTGTTTGGTTCAAAAAAATGTTAGAAGCTGTAGAAGTACTGTTGACTGTTTAAATGACCATAAAAAGCATCATTTTTCTTAATATTCGAAAGAAATCGGTGAAAGAAAGTATTATTTTTTAATTTACAATTTACTTTCAAAAGATTTACAAAGATCAAAAGATCTTCACAAAAATATCTGCAGAAAAATATTTGAGATCCATCCTCTCGATCTATGGATTCTTCGTCGAAGTCGAGAGTCTTCGATCGCCTGATGCATGAAGCTCAAAACTTGGATCTTGTCGATCAACCTCTCGATGATCGGGGTCGAGCTCGGGGACATCGATTGTCTAGGGTTTTTCGTCATCATCATCTTTTAGGGCTTCGATCTGGAGGCCTAGATCGCCTAAGGCTTCAACCTGGAGAGATGATGAGGAGAGAAATCAATTGCAAGTGTTGGGTTGGGTGATGATGTGAGATGATAAGAATAAAAAAAATTAACAAAAGCTTTTTCCCCAGAACTTCATTTTTTAGCTTATGAAAAAAGAAGATTTTTTTCTTCTTTAGCTCCAAAAAAGCTTTTGGACATAGGGCGTGTTTGGTATTTTTTCTCCAAAAATGCTCTTTTAGCTCCAAAAGAGGTTTTGGGAGCTCAAAACGCCTAACCAAACGGACCCTAAGTCTAGACTTAGTTGAAGGTCACATGTATGTTTTAATTTAGCGGATCCTTTGTAACTATAACCCTCGGATTACTATTAATGAAATATTGATGACTGATTATATAAATATATATATAAAGAGAGAATAATGGAGGAAAGAGGCCATAGGAGGGAATTTTTTCCTATGACGTCAATAAAATATACCCTCCCTCGTTTTTTTTGACGATCGACATCCATCATCTTTATCGATATCATCTAAAATGTGGATACACAAAATTTCATGTGAGTCTACAACTTTTCACCGTTGAATTAGTGGGTTCAAAATTAAGGGTTTACCGACAATAGAACTTTTTACATTGCTAAATCAATGGTGAAAAATCAATGTAAAAAGTTCTATTGTCGGTAAACCGTTAATTTTGAACCCACTAATTCAACGGTGTAAAGTTGTAGAATCACATGAAATTTAGTATACCCACATCTTAGATGATGATGATGAAAATGATGGATACTGATTGTCGGAAAGAGAGAGAGAGTATATTTTTTCGACACTATAGAAGGAAATCCCCTCCTATGACCTCTTTCCTCCATTATTCTCATATATATATATATATATATATATATATATATATATATTAGTTCGGTCTTTGACATGTAATTTAAGGGGTCGCATTTACAGAAAAATTGTTCTCCCCTTCCTTAAAAGACAGCTCAACCATTAAAGGAGACTGTTCGCACTAATATATTATTCATTAACGCAATCATAGTAAAATAAACGAACATTGTCTGAGGCATAATTTTATATTCTAACACATTCATTCAAGTTGAATACCATTTCTTTGGCTGAAAGCCTGTGCTTTGTGCAACAGTATTCTTATTCTTTAATCTGCTTTTTAATAAACGCGTCCACTTATGCAGGTCGAGAGCTCTTTTAACAAGGCAAACTCCGATATATTGTACAGATGTATCCCTTATTCCGTTCATTAAAAAAAACCAAGTGTACCTAGTATTAGAAAAATAGAAGTAATTACCATGTACATGCGAAATAGCTTTTGTCCATCCTTGTCCTGAATTGAGATGAGTATTTTTTGTCTCTCAAGTTTTGTTGGTGGATCAACATCTATGAAGAGCATGTAATTATCACATCATACCAAATTGCTCCTTTTCCAACCAAAATGGGTCATCTATAGAGCACCTATGCTGCATTAATGATTCGTTGTTCAAAAGATGCATCTGTATAGGATTCTTATCCATATCAGATTCAACGAAGATTACATTGGAACTCATTGTAGCACATCCTAATAAAATTTTATTGTATTTTATTTACAATTCCGCATCAGCGCCAACAAATTATTTGTATTCTTGATTTAGTTTGCTAAAAAGATAATCCTTTGTCATTATGTGTCTGCGTATCGACACCAAAAATTATAGAGCATCACATCAAAACATATAGTAGAAGTTTGGAAGAATCGGTGAATCCGACTTGTAACCCGTCATGTGTCTATGTCCAAATCCATGACTCTACTTAGTGGAGCACATATTTCCATGAACTATTTAAGAATTTCTCTTTCTGAGGATCTATTCAATCATAAATGCTTAGAAGTTAATATCACAACTAAAATGATTGCATAATACCTTACACCATAAAGGATGGAAGAAAAAGAATGGAAAATAGGATTTCCATTTTAATCTTTATTTTGATGTTCCTTGAGGTGTAATAAAACTCCAAAGGGTGAGGGTTGAAGGTTATATTTTTTATAT
Organism: Agapanthus africanus; assembly: GCA_030015575.1. Lineage (NCBI taxonomy): Eukaryota > Viridiplantae > Streptophyta > Magnoliopsida > Asparagales > Amaryllidaceae > Agapanthus > Agapanthus africanus. The sequence goes on from JASDDO010000026.1 coordinate 140,049,009, forward strand.
TCTACAACTTGATACGGGAATAGGGGAGTAATTTACAATTAAGTCTTGATAAATTTCATGATCCTGATGAAAGGCGGTTCTGACAGGATGACAAAAAGGTTCGTAACTACTTATGGCTGAGCGAATCATCATCTGTTCCAACTCAACCTGTCTGCAAATTAAATGAAAAGAGTAAGGATTTCGGTATTACTAATCTAAGAGAAACGAGATAAGTCACACCATGTAAGCTAGGTAAATGTTAAGGGAAAATCTACAATCTTCAATGGAGTGTATTGTACAGTCTTTTTTAACACTTGCCTACACAGCAGACAGAAAACGAGTCACATTTGTAGAGTCTATTGATCTTGTAAAACACATTCATTTTTTTTATTTGTTTTATTACGCATTCGTATATTCGTTTTTTTAACTTTATTACGTGGATTTTGAATTTTATCACCATGTTCTGGATATTTGGTGGATTATCCAGACCATAGGTGGTTAAATGACCACCACCCACGCACCCACCCAACCCCAAAAAATTTTTTTTTAATAAATAAATAAAAATACAGCCACAAATGTGGTCATTGAAATGCTTGAGGTTTAACACTTAGAAATGGTTGCAAGGCGAAAACATTTGAGGGCAGATAATTGGTCTTTTCAACCTTGTTTTCACAACACTATGTGCGTGTTATTGACAGGGCCATAATTGCAACAATACTAGGTTGTAGCCTATGCATTAAAAGCATTGTACCGATTTCTTCTGATCATTTGATGATCTCCCCTTATATAATAGATAGTTTTGATTTAACACCCGTGAAAGTCAACAAATCAAAACTACCTTTTACAACCACTTGGTACCAAGGAACCGGTTTGCTGTAGCGCTTGAAAATCAAGTAATATTTTTTTTGAGCTAATGTTCCAGTGGCAAAATAAAATAAAATTTATGGCTATTCTAATAGACTAGGAGAAACATACTTAAGAATTGCACAACCGATGGAGGATGTGATAAACATAAACACCGTAGCGACACATGATCATTTTTTTTTCTCAATGTACACAGTTAGTATAGTGGTGTGGGGTGTAGTCCTTGAGGCCTTCAAATCTCCAACTTCTTCAAATCCTCAATCATACAAGAAATTAACTTGGCATCATGGCGATATGTTGTGTTGGGAACTTGCTGGGGTGCTTTGAAAAGATAGGAATAGGTTATATATTGAAGAAGACTGCTAGGAGTGAGCCGGCACTGAGGTGGGGAAGGTGTCAAGTGGTTAAAGGCGCGCGTCAAGAGGTATCTAGGCCCAACTTACTCGGGGCGAGGAAAGGAAGAGAACTAGACCACTTACTTGACTTTCTACCATAATATCTTCTTTATTTCATTTTATTTTGAGGTTTGGGTATTGTAATTTGAAGCTAAAGTTATACCTATAAACTTGTGTTACACTAAGTTTCATTATGTGTTCATTTTAATAAAGCAAATCTCGGTACAGACTGCTTCACCTCACAAAGAGAAGGTGTTGGACATTCAATCCAACATAGAGAAGCTATAGGTTCGTTCCACCATGAGTATTAAATTTATATATATAGGGAGCTCATCCGATGAGGTCTGATCTCATTTCTTATTTTGAGACCAGCTTTTTAAGTACACAATCCGTCGTGTTTTTCACCGATCCACACCAATCATTGTGATCTACACATGTTAGATAGCCTACGTATCAAATTTACAAGATTTGGAGAACTCTAACTAATCTATTAAATAGACTAAAAATCGACGGCTTTACGATGAATGAAAAACACGATCGCTTGATGAACGTGTTAAAGGTCTCCAAATCTCGTAAAATTTGATATATGATCTATCTAAGACATGTAGATCATGATTGCCGGTGCAGATAAATGAAAATCACGGCGGATTGTTTGTGTGTGTGTGTGTGTGAGAGAGAGAGAGAGTGTGTGTGTAATGCATATAGAGACATGTAACATGAGTAAAGAAATATTGAAAGGAGAGAACTAGATCACCCAGAATTGAACCAAACCTACCCATGTAAACTCGGCAAAGGTAGCTAATACAAGAAATCAATTGTTTATAAGAAATCAATTCAAAATCTTAGTTTCTCCCCCCTAATTCCTAAATAAATAGAACCTTTGATAGTAAACCAACTCATTATTACAAAAACAGCACATACAAACTTTCCTAAAAGCACAGTAAGTGAGAAAGTTGAAATCAGAGAAGGCCCCAAATCCCTACAAAATAATATTCAAACGTATCCAAAGTTTTCATGCGAGTTAAGTTATAAAGTCAAACAAAATGGAAACATATATACCTTATTTCCTAAAGAATTGTATCATCCTTGACTCCTTCTCCTGAATTGGAAATCAAGGGTGGTGGCAAAGGCATCCAATCCTCCTCTTTAGTTTCTTTAACATTGTTATTATTGTTATTATCATTAATATTGTTAGCAACAATCACAACCTTCTGACTCTTATTCTTCCCGCCGTCCTACAAGTAGCAAGTTTGCTCACTCAAATTAATCAATCTTTTTTCAAGAAAAAGAATATTTCAAATACTATTCAAATTGCAATGAGTGTATTATTATGAGATAAAAATTTGAAAGAACCATCAACTCATACATAATTCAAAGGGCGTATATGTTCATTACAGCCAGGCGAAAAGTTTCTAACCGTACCTTTTTAAAGCATATTTGGTTGATAGAAAGTGGAGGAAAGTGAGAAAGTTGTGGTCTACTTTACTTGTTTGGCATCAATAAACGACTAGAACGTGTGATAATGCTCAATATTGGCGATCTCGCTCAGATCACGACACGTGGCAGATGACGTGTCCCAAGACTCAGAAGAAAGGGCCCACAGGGGCCGACCAGGCAGCCCTGTGCCAAACCTGCAAGCACAAGCTGGCCCTCCTCGGGACCCCCTGCAAATTAGCCTCCTCGGCCCCTCAGCTCGCCCCGAGCTGCTACAGGACCAAGATTGCTCGGCCTCCTCGCTCGTCCCCGAGCTCCCGGCCGAGGCCGTCTTCCTCGGCCCTCCGACCAACTCCACCACTCACATGCGTAACCGCCGCTCTGCGAATCTCGTCATACGCAGATCCTGCGCCAACAGCATCCCACGTTCCACGCCATTACGATCCTCATTAATGGGTGATCCGCTCTCTACACGGGCGTGACGTCGGGAGCATAACTGCCAGCGAGATTCTCGCGCCTGCTGCTGCCTGCCACCACTGCTATATAAACCCCCATCACAGAGGGGTCAAGAGAGCCATTTTTTACACTTTTATGCCGTTACTCTGCTCAGATCTCATCACTAACTTGAGCGTTGGAGGGTCCTCGGTGGTACCAAATCACCCCGGGACTTCTTTGCAGGTACTCGGCAACAGCTTCCTCACCTCACCTCTTCCTCCAAAAATCCATTGAGACCCACACGCCGCAGGAGATCACCTTCAAAATCCACCGGGAGATCGACGGAAGACAACATCTGACGGAGACCCGAAAAGGACCTCCATCAGTTGGCACCGTCTGTGGGGAAACGAAACTCCACAAAAAAACAAAGTTGGCCTTCCGATCTCCATTCTCATGGCAAGCGGTCACCCTGAAGATCCAGATACCAGCCACCGCCTCCCCCTCACCGGAGGCGCGGGTGAACCTCCTCTGGCGAACGCCATCAACGCCCTCGCCGGCCGAATAGACCGACACCCTCTCCCTTGACGGGGTCGCACAGAGGGGGCTCGCCACGGCGGCTCGAGGGCCACCTCGCCCAAGGATCTAAGCCCTCACTAAGAGGCGGCCTAGCAGCTATCCTGCTCGGCTATCCCTGGCGGGTAGCTTCCCTACCGCAACGCCAGGGATCAGAAAGTCCTCCCAGAGGCAGTCGAGCCCGAGGATCCCTCGCTCGACTATCCCTGGCGGGTAGCTTCCCTAACGCAACGCCAGGGATCAGAAAGCTTTCCCAGAGGCAGTCGAGCCCGAGGATCCCTCGCTCGGCTATCCCTGGCCGGTAGCTTCCCTACCGCAACGCCAGGGATCAGAAAGTCCTCCCAGAGGCAGTCGAGCCCGAGGATCCCTCGCTCGGCTATCCCTGGCCGGTAGCTTCCGTACCGTAACGCCAGGGATCAGAAAGTCCTTCCAGAGGCAGTCAAGCCCGAGGATCCCTCGCTCGGCTATCCCTGGCTGGTAGCTTCCCTACCGCAACGCCAGGGATTAGAAAGTCCTCCCAGAGGCAGTCGAGCCCGAGGATCCCTCGCTCGGCTATCCCTGGCCGGTAGCTTCCCTACCGCAACTCCTGGGATCAGAAAGTCCTCCCAGAGGCAGTCGAGCCCGAGGATCCCTCGCTCGGCTATCCCTGGCGGGTAGCTTCCCTACCGCAACGCCAGGGATCAGAAAGCCCTCCCAGAGGCAGTCGAGCCCGAGGATCCCTCGCTTGGCTATCCTTCAGGACAAAAGCCCTCGCCAAGAGGCACCGGGCAGTAACCCTGCCCGGCCAAGGATCCTTGGTAGGCTTCTTACAGCCCTATAGCTCTTCCCGCGCCAAGAACCAAAGTCCTCCCAGAGGCAGTAGGGTCCTTGCCCGGCTATCCCCGGCTGGTAGCTTCCTACCACAATCGACAGGGATCAAAGTCCTGACCAAGAGGCACTGGGCAGTAACCCTGCTCGGTCCCCGTCCTGAAGGATCAAAAGTCCTCCCAGAGGCAGTCGAGCCCGAGGATCCCTCGCTCGGCTATCCCTAGCGGGTAGCTTCCCTACCGCAACACCAGGGATCAGAAAGTCCTCCTAGAGGCAGTCGAGCCCGAGGATCCCTCGCTCAGCTATCCCTGGCGGGTAGCTTCCCTACCGCAACGCCAGAGATCAGAAAGCCCTCCCAGAGGTAGTCGAGCCCGAGGATCTCTCGCTCGGCTATCCATGGTGGGTAGCTTCCCTACCGCAACGCCAGGGATGAGAAAGCTCTCGCTAAGATGCACCGAGCAGCTACCCTGCTCGGCCATCCTTCGCAGGCCTCAAACGGCCCCTCCAGTGCTGCTCGGCCATCCTTCGCAGGCCTCTCACGGCCCCTCCAGTGTCACGGATCAAAGCCCTCGCCAAGAGGCACCGAGCAGCTATCCTGCTCGACTATCCCTGGCTGGTAGCTTCTCTACCCCACAATGCCATGGATCAAGCCCTCACCGCGAGGCCGCCGACTTCCTTCCTGCTCGGCGCATCCCCAGCGGGCATCCTCCTGCCCATCAGACGTTGATGGTCTGAAGCCTTCATCGCGAGGCCGCCGAGTTCCTTCCTGCTCAGCGCATCCCCAGCGGGCATCCTCCTGCCCATTAGATGCTGAGGATCTCAAGCCCTTACCGCGAGGCCGTCGAGTTCCTCCCTGCTCGGCGCATCCCCAGCGGGCATCCTCCTGCCCATCAGACTCTAATGGTCTGAAGCCCTCATCGCGAGGCCGCCATGTTCCTTCCTGCTCGGCGCATCCTCAGCGGGCATCCTCCTGCCTATCAGATGCTGAGGATCTCAAGCCCTCATCGTGAGGCCGCCAAGTTCCTTCCTGCCTGGCCATCCTTAGTAGGCCTCCCACGTCCCCTTCGACGCTGATGGTCTGAAGCCCTCATCTCGAGGCCGCCGAGTTTCTTCCTGCTCGGCGCATCCTCAGCGGGCATCCTCCTGCCTATCAGATGTTGAGGATCTCAAGCCCTCATCGTGAGGCCGCCGAATTCCTTCTTTCTCGGCGCATCCCCAGCGGGCATCCTCCTGCCCATCAGATGCGAAGGATATCAAGCCCTCACTGCGAGGCCGCCGAGTTCCTCCCTGCTCGGCGCATCCCCAGTGGGCATCCTCCTGCCCATCAGACGTTGATGGTCTGAAGCCCTCATCGCGAGACCACAGAGTTCCTTCCCGCTCGGCGCATCCCCAGCGGGCGTCCTCATGCCCATCAGACGCTGAAGGTCTGAAGCCCTCATCGCAAGGCCGTGGAGATCCTTCTTGCTCGGCGCATCCCAGCGGGCATCCTCCTGCCCATCAGACGCTGAGGATCTAAAGCCCTCTTCACGAGGCCGCCGAGCCCCTTTCTTCTCGGCGCATCCCAGCGGGTAGCTTCCTACCCAACAGAGATAAGGATCAAAGTCCTCTTTAGAGGCAGCCGAGCGGCTTCCCTGCTCACAACGCCAGGGATCAAAGCCCTCGCCAAGAGGCAACCGCGCAGCTTCACTGCCCGGTTATCCTTAGCAGGCCTCCTACGACCCCTCCAACGCTAAGGATCAAAGTCCTCCCAGAGGCAGCCGAGCCACTTCCCTGCTCGGCTATCCCTGGCCGGTAGCTTCCCTACCCGCAACGCCAGGGATCAAGGCCATCGCCAAGATCAACCGAGCAGCTTCCCTGCTCGGTCATCCCCCGCAGCGGACCCGAAACCCCAACAAAAGACATCAGGTGATCGAAATCAACTCGACGACCGATTGCTCCACTTTTCGTTCCCGCACTGAACCGCGCCCCATCAGACACCATAGGTCTGCACACATCGCGTCGGCCAACCGACGCTTGACACGCGGACCGTCGCTTCAGTGGCAGGATGCACGAACCGGCGCACCTTCCTTAAATGCAAAGATCTCGCCCTAATTCGCTGGCAGAAAAGACAGCCAACAGCCCGGAGATGCGTCCCGACGAAACCTTAGAAAGGAGCTTATCCCGGGCGGCCCGGCAGTCCACTCCTGACCCGACCCGTTAGCTGGTCGGGACAAGAGTGGGGGGCTAATGATGATGCTCAATATTGGCGATCTCGCTTAGATCACGACACGTGGCAGATGACGTGTCCCAAGACTCAGAAGAAAGGGCCCACAGGGGCCGACCATGCCGCCCTGTGCCCGACTTGCAAGCACAAGCTGGCCCTCCTCGGGGCCCCTGCAAATTAGCCTCCTCGGCCCCTCAGCTCGCCCCGAGCTGCTACAAAACCAAGATTCCTCGGCCTCCTCGCTCGTCCCCGAGCTCCCGGCCGAGGCCGTCTTCCTCGGCCCTCCGACTAACTCCACCACCCACATGCGTAACCGCCGCTCTGCGAATCTCGTCATGCGCAGATCCTGTGCCAACAACATCCCACGTTCCACGCCATCACGATCCCCATTAATGGGCGATCCGATCTCTACACGGGCGTGACGTCGGGAGCGTAACTGCCGGCGAGATTCTCGCGCCTGCTGCTGCCTGCCACCACTGCTATATAAACCCCCATCACAGAGGAGTCAAGGGAGCCATTTTTTACACTTTTATGCCGTTACTCTGCTCAGATCTCATCACTAACTTGAGCGTCGGAGGGTTCTCGGTGGTACCAAACCACCCCGGGACTTCTTTGCAGATACTCGGCAACAGCTTCCCCACCTCACCTCTTCCTCCAAAAACCCATTGAGACCCACACCCAACAGGAGATCACCTTCAAAATCCACCGGGAGATCGACGGAAGACAACATCTAGCGGAGACCCGAAAAGGACCTCCATCACTGTGTTTTCACTTTCTTGCCACGTCAACTCTCTTTTCAAAGGAAAATGGGTAATCTTCTATTTATTAATTTCTTAATGTATTTATTACTATTTTGAGCATAATCATGCCAAGATTAATACTATTATCTCTATTGCCACATAATCTCCACCTTGTCATCTTACCCACTTTCTTTGGTGCCAAACAAAGGACTTTTTGATAAATTGTTTTTTTTTAAGTTAACGGAAACAACACCTTTGTTTCATTAATAAGATTATAATGAAACAACAAGTACAATAAATTATTTGTTACCTTCTTATCATTCTAATTTCTTATTACTTTCCTACTTCTTCATATTCTTTTCTCCTTCCAATTGCCAAACACCGTCTAAAATCTTAAGATGAACCCAGATGCCATTAGAAATTTCAAACTGAGTGAACCAAAACAATTCAAATGAGGGGGGAAAGCATTTTAAGCAAGTGCAGGTGGAGAATTTCATGAAATTTTAGGGTGGAAATCAAGTTATCAAGTTTTTATGGACAACAATATTACTTTATGTTCATCATGAATGTACCCAAAAAGCTTGTCTTATTTGCTTCAGAACTCAAATACAAGATTATTACTTCGTAACTCCCCGGTTAAATGCCACTAAAATTCCACATTCAACAAACCAAAAATAGAACAAAAGCATCAACTTTTAGAAATTGGGAACGTTTAATGAACTTTTTAAGAACAATTAAATTGCTCGATGTTCTTCTCTAACTGCACCCGAAGTTTCAATTTTTAACAATTGCAAACTCATCTGCCTTACTTGAAGATCAATATCAGGGCTTCACTTTCGTTTCTGTTCAACTATGGTGCGTAGATGCAATATAAACATATATAGCAGCGGAAATACTATCTATCTGCGCAAGAGATTTACAATATATCTTGTATTGGTTGTATGATCGTTCATCTTATCCATGTCGCGTAAAAAATCTGATCTTTAATGCCTCCAAGTAACGGCCAAAGGAAACCACACTTTGGTAGAAAGCGAGAACCCCTCTCTTGATCACCCGCAAGCCAACCCAAGTAGAAGAGGATGAGAAAAAGAGACGACAACTCTTTTGTTTTTCTCTCAAGAAAAACTCCCTATATTGTATGCATATGTCTCATATAAAACCCTAGCCCCTATATATGAATATATAGGGTACCCATTCATATGGGCAGGTATTGGACTGGATCGGGCCTGATAGCTAATATACTCCCACTCGCACATTCGAGTGGGTGCCGTCCACAGCTCCCTAAACCGGTTCCCTAAACCATTGATTCCCTGAACCATTGATTCCCTAAATCAATTGTCTCTCTGAGAATCTCCTTCTCTTCCTTATTTATACGCATGCTCATATGTTGGTGCAGCGTGGACCATTGAGAATCTGCAAGCAGGTAGCCTTGCAGCCAGATCCGTTAGGACCAACATAAGAATCTCCCTAAAAGAAAACAACATAAACCAAAATATTTTAGTCTCGCGAAATCTCATACCCCAGATCTGATCGGACATGTCTGCCCAAACACCTTTTATCCCTCTCAGAATCATGCTTGAACACCGCGGTAGTTTCTCAATTCATCGCACTCTTAAAGTTCGCCACCATGGCGTCAATAAGAGTTGGTCATGCGATGCAATCAGAAGGCATTCCAATCGATCTTCCTCCAGCTCTGAATAGTTAGGTCTGTTATTCACCCGCTTTCCTAACACCACCCCATATATACGCTATATTGTAATCACAACAGGAAACAGCAGCCAAAATAGCAGACGTTCATAACATGCCTATCCAAACAGCCCAGTGTCGCTAAGGGTATATAGACTGCCCGTCCTTCCTCGAAGGAGGTCGTCATAAAGGCTCACACAATGAGGGGAATGGGATCCATCCTTCAACCTCCGTATGTGCACGATTCAAGCGCACGTTGTATGGAAACGTGCTACGGTATAAAATTCTCTCCCTAAGAGCGTACGCTATTAAAATTATATTGTACGGATCCAAATCCAGTCACCCTGCGATTGACTTGCATGGCCATATCACCCTGTGATATGCCTGAGATCTCCCGATAAGCTCGCATCCCGTGCGACGAGTCCGGCTATATGTAAACAGGTAAAGTGGCCATTGGATAACCACTTCGGTTACTCAGCTTATAGCACATGGCAATCTCATCCTGACCCAGTTAGGGCGACTCTTTTAAGTGCTCCTACTGTCGCCATACCCAGTATGCAATATCATAGTCACTGCTCCGAGCAGATGACGTCTAGCACTTAGTCTCACCTTTGTATACTTCTCAAGCATAAAGGGGATCTTTCGCGTGAGGGAGAGTTCCTACTTGCTGACGCATCTTTGTCAAATGTGTGCCCTACACACATCGTGTACCCCGTACACTTTGTGTACCTTGTACACTTGTACCCCATGTCTGAAATAGTCAAACAAAATATAGAAATACCTATCCCAGATATCAAGAAAGAAAGCAACACAATCAATCTCAAAATATGTATCTATAAAGTCGCCACTCATAAATATATAATGCCAAACATACTACATGTCTAAATACATGTACGTCACCACGGACGTAGCCCTAAGGCTTTAGTATGATGTACAAAGCGCTTCTCGGCTATTCCCTTTGTCAGTGGATCCACGACCATCTGATCCGTAGGGATGTACTGCAACCTGACTTCCTCTTCCCCTTGCTTCCTAATAAAATGGTACCGTATCTCAATGTGCTTTGACTTCCCGTGATACTTCGGATCCTTCGAGTACCCAATTGCCGACATGTTATCATAATTAAGGATCACCTTGTCCTTTGCATGTGACACTATGGTCAGATTTTCCAAGAATCTTCGCAACCAAACTGCCTCTTATGCCGCTGCACTAGCCGCCGCGTATTCCGCCTCCATGGTGGAAAGGGAAATGCAATCCTGCTTCTTACTACACCAAGAGATGGCCCCGCCATTGAGTAAGAAGACATATCCCGAAGTGGACGCTCGCTCATCTAGATCACCGACCTAGTCAGCATCTGTATAGCCCCGCAGGTGAGTGCCTGATCCTCCATAGCATAAAATATAGTGGGCTGTCCCACTTAAGTACCGTAAGATCCACTTTACCCTCTTCCAATGAGCAATACCGGAGTTTGACTGATATCTGCTCATTAGTCCCACCGCATAAGATATATCGGGTCTCGTACACACCATATCATACATGAGACTTCCAATAGCGCTTCTATAAGGAAACATTCTGCATCTGTATTTTCTCTGTTCCGTTTTTGGGACACTGCTATAGACTTAGCGCATAATTCTTTGCGATTGGAGTCCCAATAGGTTTGCTTCCATTCATGCCAAACTGTACCAAGATTTTCTTAATGTAAGTCTCCTGAGACAAACCTAGAGTACTCTTGGAACGGTCCCTGAGAATCCGAATCCCGAGAATGAACTGGGCATCGCCCATGTCCTTCATATCAAAGGTGGAGGACAGCCAACTCCAAGTGGCATTTATGGTCTCCATGTTGTTCCCTGCCAGCAAGATATCGTCGACATACAACGATAAAATCTCGAAACTCTTACCAGCTTGTCGTAAATAGACACAATTGTCCTCATCGATCATCTTAAAACCTTAATCCAGCACAGTTTTATGAAATCAGAAATACCATACCCTGGAAAACTGTTTCAATCCATAGATAGACCTCAATTTGCACACCTTGCGCTCAAAGCCTTTGGCTTTGAAACCAGTGGGCTGATTCATATAAATCTCCTCTTCCTGTTCTCCATAGAGAAAAGCTGTCTTGACGTCCATCTGGACTAATTCAAGATCCATTTGCGCTACTAAAGCCAGAACCAGGTGAATGGAGACAATTTTCACCACCGAGTAAAATGTCTCATCATAGTCCATAACACTTATCTAGGTGAATCCTTTCGCCACCAAGCGTGCCTTGCAACGCTCAATTGTCCCATCCGTCCTTCGCTTAACCTTGAAAACCCACTTGTTCTCAATGGTCTTGCATCTGGTAGGAAGATCCACCAAGTCCCAGACTTGATTTTTCCTCATGGACTCAAGCTTTTCTTCCATCGTGGCCTTCCACTCTTTCGCCGCAAGTCCGGAAATAGCATCCCCGTAGGACTTCAGTTCCGCAACATCATGCGGTACAACCATGAATGCTTCCCCCTCGAACTCAAAGCGTCGACGAGGTACTTGTTCACGGAACGATCTACGAGGTTTTTGAGATTCCGTAAATGGCTCCAAATCATATGCGGGTATCTCACTCCTACTATCCTCAGCAGATAGAGGAACAGATTCCTTTTCCAACTCTGGATGGCATGTGGTCTCCTCGACCTCGTACAATCCTAAATCCCTAGCTACTTCGCCTCTTCGCAGGAATTCCTCAAGGAGAAATTCGATATCTCGTGACTCAATCTCGGCCACAGTCCCATCCTCATGCTCACTTAAGAATGCATATCCCGTAGAGTGCTTAGAATAGCGTATAAAAATACACTTCTTCCCTCTAGGGGTTAATTTCCCATACCGATGAAAGTATTGTGCACATAGGCAGCGCACCCCCATGGACGTAAATGATCCAACACTAGTTTATTACCCGTCCATAACTCGTAGGGTATGGACCGAACTGATTTGAAAGGTACTCTATTAAGAACATAAGCTGTTGTCATCAACGCATCTCCCCAAAATGATATAGGAAGATTGGTTTGTGCCATCATGCTCCTAACCATATCCAGCAATGTCATATTTCGTCTCTCTGCAACACCTTTTTGTTGCGGAGTGTAGGGCATCGTCAACTGTTTGACAATCCCTTTCTCTTTACACAGTTTCCTGAACTGATCCGACAGATATTCTCTACTACGGTTTGTGCGCAAAGCCTTAATGCTTTTGCTTAATTGATTTTCCACCTCGCTGATATAGCGCTTGAAACAATCTAAGGCTTCAGATTTGTGGAAAATCAAATACACATGCCCGTAACAGGAGTAATCGTCTCTGAAGATGATGAAATAAGGAGCACCGCCACATGCCTTCACATTTACTGATCCGCATATGTCAGAGTGAATAAGTTGCAATAGAGTAGTCGCTCTCTTTGCCATTCTCAATGGCTTCCTTATAGCCTTACCGGCAAGACAATACTCGCACGTGGATAGGTCGACCTTGGCAAGAGTGTCAAGTAGGCCGCCCCTGGCGAGCCTAGTCATCCTATCATGTCCAATGTGACCTAATATACTATGCCATAATTTAGATTCATCTATAGAACTATTTACAACATACGAATAAGCAAATAAAATATCTTTATTGCTAATATAGTCACAATTCAAAATAATAAGGCTATTAATAAGGTGTCCAATACAAAACAAAGAATTATTAAAAATAATTTTAACAGAATTGTTCTCAATAAAACGCTAAATGCTACGCTAACTAATCTAGCAACTGATAAAAGGTTCTGCCGCATCCTTCGAGCATATAAAACATCATGAAGAATCCACTCGTTCTCGGAACTCGTAGTTAGCTTATATGTTCCGATGCCCTGCACCTTGACATATGATTCGTTCCCCATGTAAATCTTCCGGCTCCCGACGGGTACTCTCCTGTACTCTACGAATCTTTCTCTGTCTCGAAAGATGTGGTCTGTGGCTCCCTAATTTACAATCCACAAATTTTTAGAGTCAGCCATCATCACTGTACTAGCAACCAATGATGTATACTGAAAAGAATGAGAGTTTACCTTTTTACGCCCCTGACAGTCATGAGCAAAATGACCTAGTTTCCCACAGTTGAAGCAACCATCTCTTTTGGCTGATCTTTTCCCGTGTCGCTTCGTAGGCTTCTTGGGCTTCACTCTTCATCTCTTTGTTCGATCCCTTAAAGGACCCCTTACGTCTAGGCCTCTCAGCCTTGGGATTAGAGTTTTCAGCTGCCATAGCAATGGATGATGGTCTCTTAGGATTGATAGTGTCCTTGTGCTCTGCTTCAAAGTCAATTTTAGCCATCACGTTCTCAGTATGGGATAAAAGTAGTTTGAGATCATCCCAGGAATCGGACAGAACCCATATGACAGCCTGAATCCACTGCTCGTCAGTAAGTTTCGAGCCAGCAATTCCGAGATCCCTGATCATTGATGCCATCATACGAAGATGAAACTTGATGTCCTACCCAGCAGACATCTTATACGAATCCAGCTTAATAGTCAGCGCCCGGATCCTCATTGGTGAAACATGTCCATAGCGAGTCTCAAGAGCCTCCCAGAGTCTCTTAGCCGTTGGATAATCCTCAAACTCACAAATGAGATCGTCCCTCATCGCGGCTAACATGATATATCGCGCTGAATGATCCTTTAGACCCATTTCTTGTACTCCTCTGCAGCCCTGCTCCGATTCAGGCATTTCTGTCTCAGTACAATCTTGCAGCTCTTGCTCATTTAGTAGGAAGCGGATTTTTCGATGCCAGTAAAAAAAGTTATCACCGTTCAATTTGTCACCCTTAGTGAAATCGGCAATAACAGATTTGGAAGACATCTAATAAAGAGGAAAAACATTTATGAGTGCGGACCATAGGCAATATAATGGAATATCGTTCTTTCCAAAAAGAACGCTTCGTCTTCAACTCATCTTCAAAAAAATAATAAATTTCACACTCCGAATAAAGAGAAGAAATGTCTAAGGCCCCAACCACATCCTTCAGAAATATTAAACTTAAAATTTTGTTAAAATGATTGAATGACGGAATACTGATTTCCTAGAAACGGAGTAGATTGGGGTTAAATCTAGACTCCCATCTCCTCTCGAAATCTCCCACTTGAAACTTTTCACATTAATGCAGCATGCATCTTTTATATAATCTAATATAATTTCATTTTCTGATTAAACTACCATATTTAATCTTATCCGTTTTATTAGGCTTTTCGTTTTAATCGTGAAATTTACACGTGCCACAGGTGCTCCCACTGGAACAACTACCCTACAAATTTCCAAGATTTTGTGTGAGAATAAATTTAGAAACTTTTAGTGAACAAAAAAAAATTTATAAAAAAAATATATAACTCTCAGAGTTAATAGTAAAACCCTTAACTAATCCAAAACTTAAGCGGGAAACTCCTCAAAAATAAAATAAAAAACTCAAAAAATTAATTTTTTGGGTTTTTTGGAATTTTTTGGATTTCATGGAAAAAAATTATATATTTTTCTTTTAAAAAAATTATATATTTTTCTTTTAAAAAAATTTCCCGCTGGCATGAGCCCTGCTCGCGGCCCGGCCGGCAAGAGCCCGGCCAGCCAGCTCCAGCCCGGCTCGGGCCAGGGGGCAGACCCGAGCCCAGCTCTGGCCAGGGGCTGGCCTAAAAAAACCTTCTTTTTGTTTTTTTTAAATTCCTGGATTAAAAAAATCCGAAAAAATTAATAAAAATAAATTTTCCAGAAATATTTTTTGTTAAAAAAATATTTGGCCTTCTACCGAAATAAAAAGATATTTGGTTCCAAACCAAAATCCTAAAAAATATTTGGTGCTATCACCAAAGTTCAAAAAACCTCTTTTTGGTCCAACCAAAAAGGAAAAAAAAATATTTTGTGCAATCAAACTCCCCACAAAAATTTCTTACAAGTTTCCTTTCATCAAAAAAATAGGTTTGGGTTTGGGGAAAAAATTTGGGACGTTGCTGCTATTAATGCTCACCAGAAAGAGAAAAAAAAATTAATTTTTTTGACTCAAAAAAAAGATCCAGTCTTTTGAAGTAAATTTTATCTCACCTATTGTTCCATGGGTAATTTCACATCAAGAAACAAAAAAAAAAATATCATAAGCGTCTGATGATCTATGGTGACAATATGATGCAAAATCGATAGATCTATGAAGATCCATCAAAACGATAACCCTAAACAATATAGATCTGTTATAAAAAAAATTTAAAAAAAAAACTTGATCATGGTTTAGATAAAAAAAAAAAGCAACTTTTGAATTGCAAATATTCTAAACGTCACAGATCTATAATTCTGCGAATGTGAGATATATGGCTCTGATACCAATGTTCAACTATAATGCATAGATGCAATATAAACATATATGCACTAGAAATACTATCTATCTACGCAAAACATTTACGATATATCTTGTATTGGTTGTATGATCGTTTATATTGCCCACGTCACGTAGAAGATCTGAT
This sequence comes from Agapanthus africanus, assembly GCA_030015575.1. Classification (NCBI taxonomy): domain Eukaryota; kingdom Viridiplantae; phylum Streptophyta; class Magnoliopsida; order Asparagales; family Amaryllidaceae; genus Agapanthus; species Agapanthus africanus. The sequence goes on from JASDDO010000026.1 coordinate 140,064,606, forward strand.
CTTTAGTGCCTACAAGTAACAGCCGAAGGGAACCACACTCTGGTAGAACCTAAAGTAGAAAAGGAGACGACGGCTCTCTTATTTTTTCTCTAGAAAAACTCTCTATATTGTATGCGTATGTCTCATATAAAACCCTAGTCCCCATATATGAATATACAGGGTATCCACTTATATGGATGGGTAGTAGGCCGGTTCGGGCCTAATAGCTAACGGTTTCCACAAGAAAAGAATGATAACGGCACCGCATCATCATCATCTGACACAAAAACCCTAGATTTTAAAATAATCAAAAGAAACAAGCTGATGGATGTCGGATCACGTCAAGATGTTACCTTCCGTTGATCTTCTGGGAGCGACGATGGACGGTCTGAGATTGAGTTGGAGGTTGGCTCCTGAAGCGTGTGGATCTCAATGGGTTTGAGGTTGTTGTGGCCGAGCTACCTGCAAGGAAGTCCCGGGGTGGGTGTACCACCGACGACCCTCCGACGATCAAGTTAGACCGGATATTCGAGCAGAGTAACGGCTTAGTGGGAGAGAAAAGACTTATTTGAACCGTCTGAAGGATGGGTTTATATAGTGGTGGCAGTAGGCAGGCAGGCGCGAGAATCACGCCGGCTGTTACGCTCCCGACGTCACGCCCGCGTGATAGGCAGGATCCCGTATTAATGGCGAGGAAGGCTCGTTAATGGGGGATCGTGATGGCGTGGAACGCGGGATGTGGCCGGCGGGTATCTCACGCATGGCGAGATTCGCGGAGGTGAGGCGGATGCGCCTGAGGTCGGTACCGTTGGTCGGTCGGTCGATGGGACCGAGGAAGATAAGCTTGGCGGGAGGCTCGAGAACGAGCGGGTGGCCGAGGTATCTTGGTTTTGTTATAGCCCGCAGGCGAGCTGAGAGGGCCGAGAAGGCCAGTTGTGCAGGGAGCTCGGAGACGAGCCAACGGTTGTTTGTTGGACGGGCGTAGGAATGGTCTGGTCGGCCACTGTAGATCCTTTCTTGCAAGCTTCGGAACACGTCATCTGCCACGTGTCATGATTTGGGAGATCATCGATATCGAGCATCATCACAAACAAACAAAAAACCCTAGAAATTTTACAGAGAAAATTTACCATCAACGAAGCAATTGATGGGTTGCGTGCGGATGTAATCGAAGAGCGGTTCCAATTCCTCGATGGGTTGGGTTCCTCCTGCGAGAAAAATTTACATAATAATATTGAAGAATCAAAAAGGAAAAAAACTAAAATTTAGAAAGAGAGAAGAGGGAGACCATGGGCGTCAAGGTGATGTGAGAAAAATCTAAAGAAAGGATTTTGAAATTAACGAATAAAGAAAGGGGGAATTTTTATGTGAAAAGCGCGGTTCCAAATTAATAGGGGAACTTGAAATTTAAGGAAAGTGCGGTAGCTGAATGAAAAACTCACCTAGGTTTTTTCTTCTCTATCTTAATTTGGAAAAAAATTTAATAATAATAATCTTTATTTCATTTAATCTTTTCAGGCATCCCACCATTGCAAAGAGTTTCATCAGTCCCCGTTTTATTCTCTCTTTATGGTTTAATTTTTTCATGGCCTCTATGTAGCTGCGGCCGACCATGCAAAATGTGGTCTGAAAAAGGATGGGCGTGTAAGAATATATGTACTTCTATTATTTTATTCCATCACTTAAAAAAAAAAACGGTAAGCAAAACATCCCAATATAGAGATATTAGCAAGGTTATATTTAGATGTCAAGGAAAATTAAAGAAACGATAAGGATTGAAGAAAAATATATTTAGTTTTATATATTTTGATTTATAATTAACTAGGGTTTTCCGGATGGGTGTTGTACGCAATTATAGAATTTTTTTTGATAAATTTTTTCATTTGGCTCGCACTTTAAAATAATAATGATGCAACAATTTAAGTGCATGCACCGCACTTGCAAAAATAAGACCGCATCTAAAGGTGCATTCCATATAAAACAATTGTGTTTTTTTATTTGATTTCCTTAAAAAATTTAAGATGTCACGGTCACCAATCAATTTCAAAATTAAATCACCTCCCTCATTTTGCTCGTTGATGCGTTTGGTAAGAGGTAATTTATATGGTAATTCTAGATTACCATGAAATATCACCATACTTTTTTTGGTGTAAATAGTATTCCCGAAAATATATGATTACCATGGTAATCAAATAACCCCATTTGGTGGTAATCATATTCCGCCCAAAATATGTGTCTATCCTGAATTACCACGAAATATCCCCGCCTAATATGAAAAGAGTCATGACCATCCGTCGCCGGGCTCCATTGCCACTCGCCGGCCTCCATGCCCCGCCACCCATTGTTGGTTGTCCGCCGTCCGGCCCGCCGCCGATCATCGCCTATTGTTCACCAGCGGGTCCACGGCCGATCGGACGTTCGCCGCAGGCCGACCATAATCCGTCACTGGTCATCTGCCGGCCGGCCGGTTGCCGGTCCGCCGCCGATTGACAGTACATCACCGGCCTCGCCACGGGTCGACAGTTGCACACATATATATTACCGGAAATAATTAAAGCATACCGAGCATGTTAATGCAAAATTCCTTGGAATTAGATATCCGGTCATCTCATTTCCGGAAACGCAAGAATTCCCGATAACCTTCCATTCCATGTATCAAACGCAATTTATAATAGTAAAGATTACTTCCATCACAGCACCGATTTCTGGGACTGCAATGTGGAAAATAAATAATGGATATATTCCTTCGAGTAATATTTTCATACTCATATCGACCGGTAGATTATGCATAACCTTCTAGGTTGGTGATTTGCTACCAGATGAGGTAAATTTAGGATTTGCAATCTTTACCTTACATTTTAACTTAACTAGGTAGCTTTTGTTGAATCTAACATGTTGCCAGACAATGTATTTTTCTATCCATCGGTATCAACACTAAATTAGGGACCTAATGCTGTGTAGAACCCCAATCCAGATGCATAAAGAGCAGAGGTTTTTTGAAAAATTATAAGAACTATTATTTAACATGTGATGCATGTTTGTATATTTGGCATCATAGACAAAAATTGAAGACTATATTTAGTTAGATAATATAGGCTATAAAGATTTTTCTTAGCACTTTTATTTTTAAAAAAATTAATAAGTTAACTATTTTAAATATTTTTAAATTTTTTTATCATCTTAACTTAAAGTGTTTAAGATATTTCTCAAACAAAAATTTGAATTAAAGAATTAACAAATCTTTTTATATTTTATATTAATTTAATTATGTGTATCAGGTGTGCCATGATATGTTGACACGTCATCATTTGCTTAGATGTCGGCAAATTAGAGGGTTGTTTTTCTCATGTGCTTCTTACACCCTCTTTTTTAGCATTATTATAGTGTGTGTAGGGAGCTGATCCTTTCAGATCCGGCCTCATTTCTTATTTTGAGGTCCACTTTTCAAACATATAACCCACCGTGTATTCACCGATCCGTACCGGTCATTTTGATTTACACATGTTAGATAGATTATGTATCAAATTTTAGGAGATTTTGATATCTCTAACTAATCTATCAAATAGACTAATAAATCGATGGCTTTATGATGCATGAAAAACAAGAACGTTTGATGGATGTGTTAAAAATCTCCAAATCTAATGAAACTTTATACATAATCTATCTAATACAAGTAGATCTAAGTGACCAGTACGGATCGGTGAAAAACACAGTGGATCATGTGTTTAAAAGTTTGGCCTCAAAATAAGAAATGAGAACCGGCCCCATATGATCAGCTCTTTATATATATCAAAAAAGAATTGGAGTCGAAATCACTAAATACTAGTTCTACACCGCTGGGTCTCCTTTCAACATTTACAATTTACACCCGAGTATCAAACGCTCGGGTTTCAGAAGATGCTTGGGGTTGAAATCACCGACCGCTGTTTTTGAATCATTCTTTAGGCTGCTCTACTTCAAGTTCGGTCCGAAACTTATTCCGGTCGGACCGGTCAACAACCTTCCCGGTCTTTTCAACGGCCGATCAACTTCAACTTATTATGTAACAACTCCAATTTTAGTGTACATAAAATTCATTTAAAATTAATGTATACTTGGGGTATTTACATTTCCTATGAGTACTTTAACTATTTGATTTGCTTTTTAATAGCAAGAAAGAGCTTATAGCTCATTGGTAAGACTTTGCACTGCTGAACCAAAACACAAAAGTTCAAATCCCATTAGCCACATTATTTTTAATTAATTTTTTCTTAAAATTTTTAGAAGCCCAAAAATTTACATGTGCATAACCCGTAAACCCAAATGTCATACTAAAAACAAACTGGACTACGAGAAAGACCAAACGACGAGGGACACATGGCGTCGGGGGGAGGGGGCGCCTGACTCGACCTAACTCGGCCGAATCGACCGGCGCCGTCGGCCGTGTCAGCACAAAATCGGATTTTATCTTCTGGAGTTATGTGCCTTTTGGTATTCTTGAAACCCCTATCATGTTTAAATACCATGCACATTAATAGAGACTTTAAAATACAATTAAAATCTAATTTAAATATATTTTAATGCATTTTGTATCAAACCTTAACCCTAAGTTTTACCTATAAATATCACTCTATTTCACACCCCCTCACTCACAAACTCTGTCCAAAGCCTCAAGAAAAATCCTTAGAATTTTTGTATACAAGTGGAGTTAGTGAAGGACGAAACTCCAGCGAACTTCCGATGACGACCCTAGGAGCTTCCGGCGACGAAACGACGCACCGGCATCTCCTACCACTCCCTCTTCCTCTTCTCTAATCTAAATTCCAGTAAGTCTCTCTTTCCCCCTTCTCTTGTCTACTCTAAAAACTTGTATTTCTAAAACCCGGCTGTTCATACCAGAATATTGCATTTTATATCGTCCATTCTTACGCTCGTTTGTTTATAGGCAGATCCTTTTAATCCGTGTTTACTACATATTTACAGGCCACAGTTTTCTAGTCCAAAATAACGCAATTGATACAAAATCTCCACCGTTACGCCAAAATACAGAACATCTGTTGACAACAGATAAAAGCCGGGTTCCGGTCATCCGTATCCGTCCAGTGCCGCATACATGTTCCAGAGACAAGACATATGACAGTGGTCATTCGTGTCTCGGATAAGCACAGAACACTAGGAGGGCAGCACAAGAATCAATGGGTGCGCGGAGCTCGAGGGAGAAAAGGTCAAAAGTATTATTTTTGATGCCATTTTGGACCGTTGCAGATCTGAAGCAATTGTGGAAGCAATTTGCAATTTGCTATATGTAGAACAACATAGGACAGAAGAACAGGCAAACCCACCAAATATGACATGTCAAATCACCTAGATGGCCGCGGATCCGCGGCCAACATGGGGGTTAGGCCGCGGATCCGCGGCCATGTTGACTTGGCAGTGGACAAAGTTTCAGGGTCTGTTTGGTAATTGCATGTAGTGCTAGAATGTTGCCCTAAGTTCTCTGTTTCCTGCCTATAAATAGCCCAGAACTTGCCAAGACATGGGATGAATTCTTATGCCCACTTTTTGTTAGTTTTTAGTTTAATTTCTTCTTCTTCATTATCTTTCCTCCATTAAATTGTTGTGAGAGCTTTTGAGTGGATGTTAAATGAAGATGAGGGTTATTTTGTATCATTCTTTTGCTTAGCTTCCCCCTTGAGCTCTCTACCTTAACTTGATCTTGCAACCTCTTAAGTGAGTTTGCAAGTTTAAGCTTTGGTCATTGATCTCAAGGGGTTGTATCATTTTGGAATCAATAATGTTCTCTTTTTTGTGCTTCATTCTCCATGAGTTCTTTGCCTTTTCTTGATCTTGCAATCTCTTAATTGAGCTTGCAATTTTAAGATTTGATTATTGAACCCATGTCTTGTTTTGGGTTCTATGGTTCCTAGTTTCATTTCTTGCTCATTTGCTTTCTTGCACTTTAATACTTACTTTACTTTCATGCACTTAAATTCCATGCACTTTTAATTACTTGCTTGTAATTTTTTCTTTTTTTTGTTTATATTTTCTTTTGCTCTTTTTGGTTCGTTTTGTGAATGATTGTAATATGTTGTTGTTAAGAATAAATACAATATTGTAAGTTAAGATTTCATTCCTCATTTCCTTTTCCCGTTATTTTCCTTTGAACTCCGCCCAAATGTTAAGCAAGCGCTCCGTTAGGCACCCTACCCTACCAAGGTAACGGTGATTCCTAACCGCGACCGGTTGCGTTCGATTTGGTCGGAGGCGAAAGCAAGAGACAAGAACGGAAGGACAAGGGTCAATAAGCCGGATTCAACGAATACCGTGCTTAAATCCCCTAATCCACGTTGTTGCCGATTACTTTAGCTTCAATTGGTCAAGACTCGGCTCAAAGATTTTGAGTGCGGATTTCCTTAGCTTACACTTTCGTGTCTTTTTCTTAACAACTTTATACTGGCATATAAAACACATAGGTTAGATTTGAACAAACTTATACAAATTCTTTATTAACTCGTCTAAAACACGAACGGACATACAACCATCTCCCTGTGGATCGACCCGTGCTCAACCGGCTAGCTGCATAGCGACACCGTCCTGATCGCGGTTATAACTTTAGAATTTTGAACATCCGACGCGCCAAAAGCGTGTGATCAAATGGCGCCGTTGCCGGGGAGACGATAACGTATTTTCTTTCTTGTTATTCGGGTTAATATTCTTTTTGTATATATATAAAATTATAAATAAAATAAAATAAAAAAATCTTTTTGTTATTTTTGATAATTTTTGTGTGCAAGTGTGCAGGCTAATCTGGAGCAAGTACGGTAATCCAATCAAGAAATAGAGCATTTTATTTTGGAGTAGAGATCAAGGGGTGTGCAGGGAACCAAATTTTAGGCGCCAAGTCATCAATTTGACCGCGGAACCGCGGTCAAAGGGGGGCTTTAGCCGCGGTTCCGCGGCTGTATTGAGGTCTTAAGGCCCCAATTTTTTTTCTACCCCTTCTTTGTCCTTTTATCTTCTCTGTGAATTCCACTATACTGTATTTTCCGCAGGTTTCTTTGCACAGATTGCGCAGCCGCCAAATAAATTTTTGTTGTTTTAGATTTTGTTTGTTTACCGCTTTGCATATATTAATACGGACATTAAGGGGCTATAACACCAATTCAGATTGGGTGGGGATTTCATCACTCTTCCTAAGACCCCACAAATCACTAATTGCATACGCATTACCTTGAGCTAATAAAAAATACTAGACTCAGCCCTAAGGACGTCGCGCTCAATAGGACAGAGGACTGGTTGTAGGCATCGGCCGTTTATCCTATCCTGACTTTGCGGTGTCTAGGCAAGTGTGTCCAAAGCAAGTGGTTACTTAATTAGGACCACTACTTACGTAGTGGGGAGCCTCCCACTTACCTGGCACTTACCTGGCCGCAATTGACGGAGAAGAGGCGGTTTGAGGTCCTATTTCTAGCCCTTTGGAACAGTTAGGAGCTGTCTAGCTGACCTGGGTGACCCTAGCTTTAGGTGTGTTTGTGCATATTGTGATTGTGATTGTGATTGTGCTTGTAAATTTTAGTCCCATAATTCTGTATTCTTTCAAACAAACAATTTCAAAAACTCCAAAAACAAACATTTTATTTTAATAAAAAAAAAAAAATATATATATATATATATATATATATAAATAAATAAATCCACATTCTTTTTTCCCTCCTTTTCTCTTCCTTTCTTTCTTTCTTCTCTTCATATCATGGGTACTCCGCCTAGAAAAACTCTTGCCGAAGTTTGGTACCCACAACCAGACATTACCTCATACGGTTCTTGCTTTGGCCGAACTTCGAACGACCCCTCCATGCCCAAAATCTCTTTGAAAGATCGGATAGACGCGTCTAGGACGAACAATTTGACTCCGCAATCCACTTCGTATCAACCATTTCAAACATTCACCCCTTCTTACGTTGTTACTCATTTTTCAAGTTCGGTTGAAACTCCGAAACCGTTGTCTATTGCTGAACATATTGAACAATCTCGTAGCCGATCTTTCACTCCTTTCACCACTACAACTTCTTTTGATCAACAACACCATTCACCTTCTTATCATAATGTTGATCCTACCCCTGTCCAGCCATTCAATTCCTACCAGTCCTACCCAACTTTTGCGCCTTCCCTAGACATTGTTTCTGAACCTTCATTTGGGAGTTTCCAGTACCAAAACAACTTTGAATCTTTCACTGAAACCCCTTCACAACCCATGACTAATCTGGAACAGTCGTTGGAAGACTTTAGGGTAGCATCGTATCAACAGATGATGGATTTGAATGCGTCCATAGCCACCCTCATACAACCTACTGACCCGGTAGCTAGTTTCCAACTAACTCCAAATTTTCCAATGTATGATGAGGCGGTAGGACAGGTTGAGAATTTGAGTGGTGAGAGTTAGCTGTACCCCCTTCCAAGTCAAACCTACCCGCCACAAATTGAATCACACAACTCCGGTTTTGAATGTCTATCTAATGTTCCAAACGATTCACCGATTGAAGATAGAAGGGTTAATGAGTTGTGCGACTTTGTAGTGTTTGATTTACCCGATTGTGAAGGGACCTTGCCAAGTGAAACCAATCCTAAACCTTTAGACCCCTACACCTCCACTTTAGAACCTGAATTGATTAATATCCATGCTTTTGATGAGGTGTCTGAGAATGTTGATTTTCACTTGATCGAGGATATTGACGCCGAGAATGTTTTGGATGATGAACCCGTAGATTTGGATGAGTTTTTCTCTCTAATTCATCATCCCGAGTCATTAAATGTTTTTTCCGAACTTCATATGCGTCTTGATTTTGATGATAAATGCATGGATGAGCTAATTTTTGAGGAGAACATTGAGGAAATTTTTTAGGATGAACCAGTTTTAATTGATGAGTCAGATTTTCCAATTCATCATGTTCCTTCCATTGACTGTGTACACCCTCCCGAACCTTTAACTGATACCCCTCCTCGTTCACTTTCCTCCATCCTTTCCATCGTTCCGACCTTGTAAGAAACCGTATCATATTCATTTCTCTGGTTTACCAAGTTCGGCTTACCCATGGTTTCTCACGAATCTTGAGAGATTTGACCCCATTTCTCGACGGGTTAATAGATTAGCACAATCACTTTTTACACATCGGTCATCACAAATTGTGCTAATCTATTCACTCCATTTCCACCCTCAAGTTCGTACCCCATTTCTTTTTCCCTTCCGCCATTCTTCTTCTCATATACCGCGACCGTATCCCGCTTCTATCTCCATACGGTCTCGCGTATTCTCCGTTTCTTACCTCTCGGTATTCTTTCACCAACCAGCACACTATCACGATAAAATCTTTGAATGGTTGGTGCTCACTTTTGGCCTGTGTAAGGCCTTGTATAGCTTGATACTTTTCTTTCTCCCCTGATCCTGAACTTCAACGCTTAACAGTGGAAACACTGTTTTACTTAAGTTGGGGGGGACCTTTTTGTATATAATTTTTGTTTTCTTTTTTGTTTTGTATATAATTTGTTTTTAGGGAGCGCCGACAATTTTGACCCTCTTGGTGTAGCCTGACAATGAGGGCACTGTCAAGTTTAAGTTTGGGGGTATACTCGGTAAGCTTTCTTCCTTCACATTCATTTGTATATTTTGCATTTGCATACCTTATTAACAACCGACAAAAATCGAAAATTTTCCAAAAAAAAAAAATATATAAACTTTGTCGTCAAGTTAGCTAATAGGGAAACTTAGATTTTTATTCCGAAAGTTTAGTTGATATATTAGAAATAACTAAATCCTAGGCTTAGGAATTGAAAACCCTAAAAATAACCCTCATTCTGTCTAACTTTGGTAAGTATACGTCCTTACAGTTTTTTTTGAGAAATAGGTAATCTTGAGTTCAGTTCTTGAGTTAAGTCAAGATGAGGGGAAAGTATTGAAACTTTACTGAAGGATAAGTCTAAAAAATAGTTTCTTTTCTTAAGTTCAAATTTAGAAAGTATATACCCTATAACTGCACTTACACGCACCTTGAAACTTGGGATAGTAGAGGATACCTAGAAATACTCTTGCCTGAAAACCTAGTATGAAAGAAAAAACGTATTTAAAGCTAAATACCAAAAGAGCATTATTGAAAAATATATCCGGTCTTGAAAAAGAAAAAGAAAAAAAAGAAAAAGAAAAATAAATAAAGTCAAGACCTGGAAACTGCTATTTACGCTTTAAGCTCACGCATTCAGTAACCGGCTGTTAGTGCCTTAAGAAGCATTAATAGTCGCATGAAAGGTGTGTGAGCAAATCCATCCATCTTTAATGAAAAGAAGTAGTATTAGGTATTAGGGCAAGGGTATTATAGCTTGAATTGAATTTTTGAGTGTAGGGGTGCAAATTTACACACACGTAGGGGTATACAATCGATGTTTGGGTAAAACATAGAAATGAAGAATAAGACTTATGTTTTCTGTAAAGTTGATAAAAATCCTTGATTTAAGACCGCACTTTGGAAGGAAAACTCAGGAGATACCAATATCTTTCTAAACTTTTTTGGAACGTATAAGATCTGAGCTTAAATAGAAAGGAGGTGTGAAGCATTAGGGTTGAATATTTCTAACTTAGGATAATAGAGTTTCTAACGTAGATACTAAACTGTAGGAGTAGAATCGACGTTAACTTATGACACTAGCTTGACGGGATTTTGTGGGTGTAATCCGCTGAAAACCCTCAGGAGACAACACTCCTCCTACTAGGGACACTTAGAGGTTTAACGGCTTGTTACACACGCTCAGTGCAATCGCGTTCCCTGCGAAAGTGCGGTTAGGACTTTTTATGAATAACTGGTTTTTGCTCGGGACGAGCAAAAGTTAAGTTTTGGGGTATTTTGTTCATACCAGAATATTGCATTTTATACCGCCCATTCTTACGCTCGTTTGTTTATAGGCAGGTACTTTTAATCCGTGTTTGCTACATATTTACAGGCCACCGTTTTCTAGTCCAAAATAACGCAATTGATACCAAATCTCCACTGTTACGCCAAAATACAGAATATCTGTTGACAACAGATAAAAGCCGGGTTTCGGTCATCCGTATCCATCCAGTGCCGCATACCTGTTCCAGAGACAAGACATATGACAGTGGTCATTCGTGTCTCGGACAAGCACAGAGCACGAGGAGGGCAGCACAAGAATCAATGGGTGCGCGGAGCTCGAGAGAGAAAAGGTCAAAAATATTATTTTTGATGCCATTTTGGACCGTTGCAGATCTGAAGCAATTGTGGAAGCAATTTGCAATTTGGTATATGTAGAACAACATAGGACAGAAGAACAGGCAAACCCACCAAATACGACATGTCAAATCACCTAGATGGCCGCGAATCCGCGGCCAACATGGGGGTTAGGCCGCGGATCCGCGGCCATGTTGACTTGGCAGTGGACAAAGTTTCAGGGTCTGTTTGGTAATTGCATGTAGTGCCAGAATGTTACCCTACGTTCTCTGTTTCCTGCCTATAAATAGCCCAGAACTTGCCAAGCCATGGGATGAATTCTTATGCCCACTTTTTGTTAGTTTTTAGTTTAACTTCTTCTTCTTCTTCATCTTTCCTCCATTAAATTGTTGTGAGAGCTTTTGAGTGGATGTTAAATAAAGATGAGAGTTATTTTGTATCATTCTTTTGCTTAGCTTCCCCCTTGAGCTCTCTACCTTAACTTGATCTTGCAACCTCTAAAGTGAGCTTGCAAGTTTAAGCTTTGGTCATTGATCTCAAGGGGTTGTATCATTTTGGAATCAATAATGTTCTCTCTTTTGTGCTTCATTCTCCATGAGTTCTTTGCCTTTTCTTGATCTTGCAACCTCTTAATTGAGCTTGCAAGTTTAAGATTTGGTTATTGAACCCATGTCTTGTTTTGGGTTCTATGGTTTCTAGTTTCATTTCTTGCTCATTTACTTTCTTGCACTTTAATACTTGCTTTACTTTCATGCACTTAAATTTCATGCACTTTTAATTACTTGCTTGTAATCTTTTCTTTTCTTTGTTTATATTTTCTTTTGCTCTTTTTGGTTCGTTTTATGAATGGTTGTAATATGTTGTTGTTAAGAATAAATACAATATTGTAAGTTAAGGTTTCATTCCTCATTTCCTTTTCCCGTCATCTTCCTTTGAACTCCGCCCAAACGTTACGCAAGCGCTCCGTTAGGCACCCTACCCTACCAAGGTAACGATGATTCCTAACCGCGACCGGTTGCGTTCGGTTTGGCCGGAGGCGAAAGCAAGAGACAAGAACGGAAGGACAAGGGTCAATAAGCCGGATTCCACGAATACCGTGCTTAAATCCCCTAATCCACGTTGTTGCCGATTGCTCTAGCTTCAATTGGTCAAGACCCGGCTCAAAGATTTTGAGTGCGGATTTCCTTAGCTTACACTTTCGTGTCTTTTTCTTAACAACTTTATACTTGCATATAAAACATATAGGTTAGATTTGAACAAACTTATACAAATTCTTTATTAACTCGTCTAAAACACGAACGGACATACAACCATCTCCCTGTGGATCGACCCGTGCTCAACCGGCTAGCTGCATAGCGACACCGTCCTGATCGCGGTTATAACTTTAGAACTTTGAACATCCGACATGCCAAAAGCGTGCGATCACCGACGGAAGCGGAGTTAATCCGACTTCCAATTCAGTTTTCTTTAAAAAGTTTCAATTTTCTTAAATACAATAATACCAAACTTGCACATCATGACTATTAATCATTAACAAAACATATTGAATAAGTTTCATAGCAAAAGAATTCATATTGTAGTTTTTATCGTGTCTTTTCAGAAAAATACCATGTACTTTAGTTTCGACATTAAATATCATAATTCCTTACTATACTTTTAAATAGATCACGAGATAATGACCTACCTCCTCACAACACTCATATGCGACATAGCACGATACCTTTCGGGAATATAGAATACGGGAAAATTCAATTTTACACATGAATATCCTTTACTATTAAAACCTTTTTCTACAAGATTATGTATTTTAAACAAATCTTTGCAAAGCGCCGCTACAACCCATTTTGGGGAATCCGTTCGGGATGGTGCGGATTATCGCACATTCTCGGGCTTAGTAGTGCGAGATGCAGACCTCCGCAAGGAGTATTCGGTCTCGAAAGATTTAAAAAATACAAATATCTTAAGAAAATGAGATTTCTAGAAAAATAATAAATTAAAATTATTTTATTTAAAAATATATATATATATATATATATTTATATATACATATATATATATATACATATATATGTGTGTGTGTGTGTGTGTGTGTGTGTCATCAAAATATCTAATTTTTGATATAATATAAATATTCCAACTTTTCTAAATCAAAAGAATCACTTTACATGAAAATACCATGCAATTCCACATAAGTTCAATACTTTACAATTAAATATCATATATTATGAAAAATAGGTTTTATTCACTAGTAATGTCATAATGATAAAATATATATCAATGAAAACTTTAAAGATGATAATAAAATACTTGAGGTATATTTTGAAAACTATACAAAATTATTTTTACATAAAACCCTCTCAAGTTTTATAAATTACAATAAGGACCCTAGTAAATATAGGTTTAAGCGAGATCGGTCCCTTGAGCCTCAGGGAGCCGGAGATATGGGTGCTTTTCTATTTAAGGTAGACAACTTAACAAACGATGTTATCAACACGGTAATCGTCTTTGAAAAAGACATAAATCCTGCCGCCCATGTGCAGCGGTTACCGATAACATCAAAACCTAATTCAGAAATTCAATTTCTTTTCTAGTTGTCTGACTCAGACTAAGTCTCATTATAAATAATCTGATTTGAATATGATTCAAGTACAAATTACAATTCAATATGAATCCATGAATGCATATATTCAATCTATTCAATCTGTATTGACTGAACCGAACCATGAATATACTTCCATCTACATGATTCTCTAGTTACATCCATTTACTGATATCATGGTTTTGGCAAGTCATCTATCTATACAATTCAATTACAAGACAATACAATCAAGACATCGCGGGAGTTTTAAGGGGTAGATTGGTACGGAAGGTGTTAGAAGTGGTACGAGACTGCAAGATTTAAGACACCTAACCTGCATTCCATTGCTGTTGTACTATGGCATAAACGGTTCCTTGTACATTCCGTTCATCTTAGTCTGTGGTCTACTGAGACTCCTCTCGTATACACTGGCATCCTTCTGTACCAAGCTACAAACAACAGCGTTAACAATATAATACAACCTTAAAAATTACACACTCTCTCTGTCTATTCTACTCCTCTCTTATCTTTGGGACTTTCCGAGCGATTGTTCGCTGACGACATTCCTTCTCTTTCTTGTTTGGAATGTTGTCAGGTGATTCGGACTTTCAGGTGATCGAGCCCACCAGCGAGGACTATGATCAGCTGGCCTTCGACCCGGAGCTCTAGATATTTGTACATTTCATTTCTGTATTTCCATTTCTGTTATGCCACTGTTTAGGCATTGCTTTCCATTCCATGTATTTACTTTTCAGATGCATTGTACAAAAGAATGTAAATAAATAAAGTTGATATTCATTACATTTGTCTCGTGTATATTTCTTTTATATTGCTTAGTTACGCTTAGCGTATTTACTTCTGAGTAAATACGTAGCGGCCTTATCGCGTCCCTGTTCACACCATAATACTGCATTATTATATTCCCCATTCTTATTCATTTTATAAATAAACAGGTGCTTTTGATGCATGTCTGCTACATATTACGGGTTACAGGTTCTTGGATCTAAAACAGTGAAAATAATGAAAAGACGATGCAAAAGTGGAACTACAACCAACAAACAGAAGGATCTTGATAAAGCCTATACAAAGATCAGTTTACAGAGTACAAAGGCAGCGCGAGGTCCAAGATGTCAAAGCGAACGGTTAAAAGTTCACTACAATATTCACTGGAAAGATCTGGAAGAAAACCAGAAGCTCATTTGAGAAAAGAACTAAAGAATTAAGTAGCCCAAGTCAAGAAGAGCCAGCAGCAGAAAATTGAACATTCAACTCCTCCTTTTGGCCGTGGAACCGCGGTCAAACCCTGGCTGCGGCCGCGGTTCCGCGGCGGTATTGAGCCTGTAGAAGGAGAAAATTTTACCATAATGTTTTTCGGCGCTGACTAGTCAACCTAGGGGTATTCTTGTAAATGCAGACGTGCGAATCAATTGTAACCTAGGGTTTCCTATCCTCTATAAATAGGAACTCTAAATCATTGTATTCTCTTTATGCCTCTCTATGCCTCTTTTTATCAATAAAATTTAGATTTCTTTTGGAGAGCATCGATGTCTTTTTTCATTTCAGAAATTGACAAGTCTTGTGTTGATGTTTGGAGAGAGCCATCTGTAAAGTAAGTAAGTAATTTCAATTTTTGCCCTAGGTAATTTTTCATTCTCTGCCCTAGTATAAATTTAATTGCTTGCCCTAGTTAGATAGTTAGATCTTTAATTCAATTGCCCTAGATTAATTTAGTTTTAGATTTAATTAATCCATTCACACGGTTTGGAATTAACTCGTTTGAGCGATTAGGAAATTCACAACATCCATGTGGACCGACCCGTACTCACCGGCTAGCTGCAAAGCGACGCTGTTCTTGATTGCGGTTAATAGATAGCATTTGAGATCAATCAAATGGCGCCGTTGCCGGGGATGACGTGTTATTTTCTTTTTGCAATTTCGGGTTAATCAAAATTAAAAAAATCATAAAAATCTGAAAAATCAAAAAAATAAAAAAATGTATCATCTGTTATTTTTGGAAAGGGTATTTTTGTGAGAATTTTGCAGGATCTACGCACAACTTCGGATCTGGAAATTTCTAGAAAGCAAAACAGAAATCAGAAAATCAGAACAGAGGAGGATTTTACTAAAAGAACCACAGAAGAAATTCGGAGCAGTGATCAGCTCCAGAGACCGCGGTTCCGCTGCATTCGGCTGCTCCCACCGCGGAAGGGCGACAACATAGTGACTTCAAAAAAATTTAAAGGCGTGATCTGCACGTGTGACCGCGGTTCCGCCGCCCGAGACCCCCTTTGGCCGCGGAAAGGCTGCGTTTCTGTGACCTCGGCTCGTGAAAATTGCTCTGTAAGTTTCCCTCTGTTCCTCCTATGAAATCTAGATATATCTTTTCTGCAAAAATTCCTGCAGGATTCCGTGCGCTATAAAAATATTTTCCCTTCCAAATAACAAATCTTGTGCAGGATTTTTGCGCCTCGCTTGAAATAGAAATTGATTGCAAGAAATATTTTCTGTTTGCATATCTTTTCTCGAAAATCTTTTTGCAAAAAAGAAATTTCCAAATATAGAGCAAGCAGAAAAAAGGAATTTTTTTTAACAATTTGCAAATTTTTTGCCGCAAATAAATCCTTGCACCACCCAACCTTCTTTCTCTTCTCTTTCTTCTATCATGGGTACCCCACATCATAAATCACTTTATGAACTTTGGTATCCCGAACCTAACTTTGCGTCGTACGTCAATTGTCTCGGTCGATTTAAAGAAAATCCCTCCATGCCAAAAATATCTTTGAAAGATCAAATAGAAGCGTCTAGGAAAAACAGTTCGACTTTGCAACCCACTTTGTGTCAACCAAGTCAACCTTTACCACCTTCATATATTGATACCACTTTTTCAAGTCCTGCTGTCACTCCTAAACCGATGTCCATTGCTGAGCATATTGCTCAATCTCGTAGCCGATGTTTCACCCCTCTCCATACATCTAGTTCTAGGGATCAACAAGTCCATTCACCTTTTTATCCACATGTTGACCCTACTCCTGTCCAACTATCCAATTCCTACCAGTCCTACCCGACTTTCTCGCCTTCACTAGACATTGCTTCTACACAGACATTTGGGAGTTTTACATATCCAAACAGTTTTGAATGTTTTACCGAAACCCCTCCACAACCCATGTCTAGTTTGGAACAGTCGTTGGAGGCTTATATTGTAGCAACAAACAAAATGATTAGGAATGTGGATGCGTCCATTACCGCCCTTATGCAACCTAGTGAACCGGTAGCTAGCGTCTTGATTTTGATGATAATGGCATTGATGAGTTAAATATTGAGGAGAATTATGAGGATAGTGTTGAGGAGAGTATTGAGGATCATATTGAGGTTGAACCATTTTTGTTTGATGTGTCGGATTTTCCAATTCATCCTCTTGAACCTTTAACTAAATCACCCTCTCTCCTTTCCATCGTTCCGACCACGCCTAATATCACTTACGAGTGTTTCACTTTTTCGGACGATGTTGATGACTCACCGCCCGAGTTTGAGTCCTTTACATTTTCAGATGAGTTAGTTGAACCATCAGACTCGGTTGCATACAGTCGTTTCGAACCATTGATGGAATCTTTCAAGTTCGAGACAATTTACTACGGTGAGAAAGAGACTTTCCCTAATTCACTCCCTTTCGTCCTTCCTATCCTGCCGACCGTACAAGAGACCGTTACGTTTTCATCTCCTATACCAAGTTCGGCGTACCCATGCTTTCTTGCGAATCTTGAGGGATTTGATCCCATTTCTCGACGGGTTGATAGATTAGCACAATCGCTTTAAACACATCGGTCATCACAACTTGTGCTAATTTATTCACTCGATTTACTCCCTCAAGATCGTACTCCACTTCTTTCTCCTTTCCACCATTCTTCTCCCCCACCGAGACCATATCCCGTTTCTACCTTCACACGGTCTCGTGTGCTTCTCATCCCTTTTCTTTCCACTCCATTCTTTCACCGACTCGACCATTACCACGATAAGATTTTTGAATGGTTGGTGCTAACCTTTGGCTTGTATAAGCCCAAGCTTAAGTTTGGAGGGAACCTTGTTGTATATATGTACATATATTTTTGTTTTCTTTTTCTATAAAAAAATAAAAAAAAAATTTCAAAACATTAAAAAATACATAAAAAATTTATAAATAAATAAACAGGGGAGTGCCGGCATTTTGACGCTCTTGGTGTAGCATGACAGTGAGGACACTGTCAAGTTTAAGTTTGGGGGTATGCTCGGTAAGTCTTCTTCCTTCGCATTCATTTGTACATTTTTTGCATTTGCATACTTATTTTAAAACCCATAAAAAATTGAAAATTTCAAAAATTATAAAAATTAATGTATTTAATTTTGGTCTTATTTGACTTGAGTTTGACAAATAGGTTAATTGGCTAGGAACAACTAGATCATAGATTTAGTAAATTAAAAACCCTAAAAATAACCTTCCTTAAAAATTTAACGGCAGAAAGTATATGCCTTAGTAGTTTATTTAGAAATAGGCAAATTTTGATGTTCACTTCTTGGGCTAAGTCGAAACGAAGGAAAAGTATTGATATTTTTATTAAAGTATAAGTTTGAAAAATAATTCCTAGCTTAAGTCTAGATTCTGAAAATGTATACCCTACAATTTGCACAATCACGCACCTTGAAACTTGGAATAGTAGAAGGGACCTTGAAATGCTCTTGTCTAAAGTCCTTGGTACAATGAAAATAAAAGAAAAAAAGTGAATAAAGAGAAAAAAAATGAACACTGGTTTTTGTGATTACTTAAGGCTGCAAAAATAGAAAAATATTTAGCGAGGGTGCTTCATCACCTAGTGCCTTAGACCAACTGGTTTGGGAGTCACTGCTAAAGCCTTGGATGTTACAAAACTAGGAATTACGTTTTAATGTGCAAACGCATTTTGTAATCGGTCGTTGGTACCTCAAGAAGTATTAACGGTCGCATGAAGGATGTGTAAGCAAAATTCATTTAAAAATTCACCAATTAATAAGTGCTTTGGACAACGGACAAGAGTATGATTGCTTGATTTGAATTTCCAAGTGTAGGGGTGATTTAAACACACACGTAGGGGTATGTGATTAGAATTTAGATAAGAGAAAGGAATGAAGAATAGAACTTGTATCTTTAGTAGAGTTGATAAAAATTCCTAAGTGGAGATGGAACCCTAGAAGGAAAACTTAAGAAATACCGAAAGCTAAATAAGTCTATAGAACATATATAATCTTAAGTTAAATGATGAGGAAGTGTGAAGAATATGGGTGGATAATTTATGAGTCGACGATAATAGAATTCCTTGTTAGAAAACCTAATTGGAGAATGAAAGTCGAAAGGCCAAATTGACAGGATTTTGTGGATAGTATCCGCTGAAAACCCTCAGGAGACAACACTCCTCCTACTAGGCACACCTAGAGGTTTAACGGCTTGTTGCACGAGCTCAGTGCAATCGCGTTTCCCTGCGAAAGTGAGATTAGGTTTTTTGTCGAGAATAAAAAAATAAGTTTGCTCGAAGACGAGCAAAAGATAAGTTTGGGGGTATTTGTTCACACCATAATACTACATTATTATATTCCCCATTCTTATTCGTTTTATAAATAAACAGGTGCTTTTGACGCATGTCTGCTACATATTACAGGTTACAGGTTCTTGGATTTAAAACAGTGAAAACAATGAAAAGACGATGCAAAAGTGGAACTACAACCAACAAACAGAAGGATCTTGATAAAGCCTATACAAAGATCAGTTTACAGAGTACAAAGGCAGCGCAAGGTCCAAGATGTCAAAGCGAACGGTTAAAAGTTCACTACAATGTTCGCTGGAAAGATCTGGAAGAAAACCAGAAGCTCATTTGAGAAAAGAACTAAAGAATTAAGTAGCCCAAGTTAAGAAGAGCCACAGCAGAAATTTGAACATTCAACTCCTCCTTTAGGCCGTGGAACCGCGGCCAAACCCTGGCCGCGGTCGCGGTTCCGCGGCGGTATTGAGCCTGTAGAAGGAGAAAATTTTACCATAATGTTTTTCGGCGCTGACTAGTCAACCTAGGGGTATTCTTGTAAATGCAGACGTGCGAATCAGTTGTAACATAGGGTTTCCTATCCTCTATAAATAGGAACTCTAAATCATTGTATTCTCTTTATGCCTCCCTATGCCTCTTTTTATCAATAAAATTTAGATTTCTTTTGGAGAGCATCGATGCCTCTTTTCATTTCAGAAATTCAGATCTGACAAGTCTTGTGTTGATGTTTGGAAAGAGCCATCTGTAAAGTAAGTAAGTAATTTCAATTCTTGCCCTAGATAATTTTTCATTCTCTGCCCTGGTATAAATTTAATTCCTTGCCCTAGTTAGATAGTTAGATCTTTAATTCAATTGCCCTAGATTAATTTAGTTTTTAGATTTAATTAATCCATTCACACCATTTGGAATTAACTCGTTTGAGCGATTAGGAAATTCACAACATCCCTGTGGACCGACCCGTACTCACCGGCTAGCTGCAAAGCGACGCCGTTCTTGATTGCGGTTAATAGATAGTTTTTGAGATCAATCAGTCCCCTTCGCCGTACACCGGAAAGCGGGGCGTGACAGGTTTTGTTGGTGGCCCGTGCAGGTCAGAGTTGTATGGAATACTACCATGCAGTTCAGTTCTGCGTGGACAACCTAAGCAATATAACATAAGAACCAGCAACTAAAACATTCTTTACAATTCATACTCCTTGAATCTTATCATTTCATATACTTTGAATCTGTCCTAACCCAAAAATTTTCATTCAAGGTTATAGATTCCCCGAACAACACCAGCACCAATGTCAACAACACATCTCCACCACTACCACTCACACCTGCCGTCCCTGCTCCGATCAACGAGCAGACAGTTCTGCTTGAGGCAATCTGCAGCCTTCTAGAAGGACAGCAGCAGCAGACTGCTCTTTTAATGAACCGTCCCGAGGAAGAAGCACCTGGGGTGAAGCAATTCAGGGCTTTACACCCCAAACAGTTTGCAGGAAAGGAGAGCCATCTGGAAGCGGAGGAATGGGCTCAAAGTATTGAAGATGATCTGGCAGCGGCACAAGTGCCAGAGATAGCTTGGGTTCGTGTTGCGAAATTACAGCTCACGGACAATGCACGGGTTTGGTGGAAAGAGGAAAAAAGCCGTCTTGATCAACCCATAGAATGGAAGACTTTCCGTGACATGTTCGACGCAAAGTACTTTCCTAAGATTGCCAGGTTTGACATAGAACAACAGTTCATCCATCTGCAATAAGGTTCAATGTGGACCAAATCAGTGGATGAATACGATGCTGAGTTCACCATGCTCAGTCAGTAAGATATGTCTCAATAATTCGATTTTTCAATAAATCACATACTACACAGCTAACACAATACTTTAACAGATTTGCGGCATACCTGATACCGACGGATGAGATCAGAGCCCGTCGATTTCAACAAGGTTTAGATTCGGAGATCCAGGCTGCACTAGCCACATGAGATTTTCCGACTCATGAATCGGTTCTGAAACCTGCCCGCCGTTATGAGGCAGTGGTAAAGATGAGTGGCAGACCTCAATCTGCCGGAGTTAAGCGCCCTGCCAACCAGATGGCAGGAGGAGTCTCATCAAGGCTACCTTTTGTGCCAAGGAGATCGGGAGTACCGAACAACAGGCCCAGCCCAGCCTTTTGTACCTACTGCAAGAGAGCTGGACATATGATGAAAGACTGCCGGCAAGCCAACCGTCTTTGCTTAGCCTGCGACTCAGCTACTCATTGGGTCTTGTCCCTAAAGACACAACCCAATTGCTGCACCCAGGCCAGCAATCACTTATCAGCAGAGACCAACCGTTCAGGCACCTGCTTTAAGACTCGCTCTCCCTGCTCCACCACCTAGAGGACCACCGACTGCACCTCCTCCTCGTCAGTTCCATCAAGCTCAACGGAACGTTCCGAGGAATGCTCCTCAGGCCAGGAGGAATGTACCACGGCGACAGGCTTTCACCATGACTGTGGAAGAAGCTGAGGCCACTGGCCAAGTCATCACTGGTAACCCTTTCTTCTCAAGCTTTTCTTTCAGTCTTAACACCTACCTACATATTTTTCCTATACCTAAAACATATCCCACATACCTTAGGTACAATCTTAGTAGCCTCACTTCCTGCACTAGCACTCTTTGATACTGGAGCATCTCACTGCTTTATGTCGCAACGGTTCATCCGAACTCATGCGATTCCAGTCACACCGCTTGTATCCAGTTGGAATGTCAGTTCAGGAAATGGCATTCTGAAGGCAACAATGGGATACAGCTTGTGTCCAGTAGTTGTCTGCAGCAGAGAATTCTATGCTGACTTCAAGGTACTGGACATACCGAACTTCAATATGGTTCTAGGTATGGATTGGCTCGGAACCTTCTATACTACCATCGACCGTCGTCAAAGGAGGGTAGTATTCAAGATTCCAGACAATCCGGTCTTTTATTTCAAAAGTGGAGACCGTACCTTGGAGCCAAGTACCTACAAGGCAAAACCAAAGCAGGCAGTAATTACAGCAACTCAAGCAGAGGAAGGATCAAAGGCAGAAGTGGTTCGAGAGTTCGACGATGTATTTCCTAACGATATATCAGGTTTGCCTCCCGATCGAGCTCTTGAATTCAGCATTGATTTAGTACCAGGAGCATAACCGGTGATCAAGGCACCTTATCGATTAAGTTCGGAAGGTTTGAAGGAGGTCCGAACTCAGTTGGACGAATTATTGGCGAAAGGATGGATTCGTCCCAGCACTTTAAGTTGGGGATCACCAGTACTGCTTGTGAAGAAGAAGGAAGGTTCGTACAGAATGTACATTGATTATAGAATCTTGAACGAAGTAACGATAAAGAACAAGTATCCGCTACCGCGTATCGACGATTTATTCGATCAGCTAAGTGGATTTTATGTTTTCTCCAAATTAGATTTTCGTTCAGGTTATCATCAGGTGAAGGTCAAGGAAGCTGATATTCATAAAACGGCTTTCAGAACTCGTTATGGACATTACAAATTTCTTGTGATGCCATTTGGAGTGACCAACGCACCAGCAATATTCATGAACCTGATGAATCAAGTTTTCCGGGAGTACTTAGACAGGTTCGTTATCATCTTCATCGACGACATCCTAGAGTATTCTAAGAGTCGGAAAGAACACACCGAACACTTACGAATTGTCCTGGAAACTCTACGACAACATCAATTATATGTCAAGTACAGCAAGTGCGAGTTTTGGCTAGATCAAGTTGGTTTTGTTGGAAATTTCGTATCAGGCGAAGGAATCTCTGTGGATCCAGCGAAAGTTTCAGCAGTAAGTGAATGGCCGACACCAAAGTCAGTGAAGGACATTCGAAGTTTCTTGGGTCTAGCTGGATATTACTGAAGCTTCATTGAAGGCTTTTCAAAGATAGTAACACCCCTGACCAAGCTCACACGTAAAGTTGAAGAATTCGTGTGGTCAGAAGCATGCGGACAAGCTTTCGTAGAACTCAAGTCAAGGTTGACATCAGCGCCTATTCTCGTTATACCGGGCCAATCTGGAGGTTTCGAAGTGCATTATGATGCATCCGGTAAGAGATTAGGATGTGTTCTTGTAACAATTCAGAAAAATAAAATATTATTTTTGGGAATTTAAATAATTTAAATAATAAATATCATAAATATTTTAAGGAATGGAGATTAGTTTTAATGTTATGGTATAATTAACTACCGATAAATTGGGAAATATTGGAAAATTAAATGTAATGGTGATTGTTGGAGGGATTTATGTGATTTAAGCAAATTATAAATTTTTATAATTAATTATATACAAGTATATTTCTAAACTTGATTAATTTTTACTAATCTTGCATTATCATGCTTATGCATATGACATGCACCATGTCATGCTACACACTTGCTTCATTTTTATTTTGAACCATGACATGCATCTTGTGTTTCTTTTTTTTTATGTATATGGTTCATTTGTTTTTGGGTTTTAAAAGAAAAAGAAAAGAAAAAGGAAAAAGGTTAAACAAAGAAGTATGGGCAAGAGAGAGAAAGAGGGTGAGGGGTTCCTTTGGCCTTGCCATTTCCCTCACTTCATCATCTTCATCATTTTTTTCTCTCATGGCTGCCCTCTCACTCCCCCCTCCTCTACCTCCTCACAACAACCCCAAAAATGCATCAAAACCTTACACCCTCTTCACAAAAAATGTACACAAGCTCACTATAAGCATGAGGAACCAAGAAAGTTTGGATTTTGAAGACTTGGGGCAACTCAAGAAAATTCTTAAGTTGCCAAATGAGATATTCCCTTCACCATTAGGGTAGTAATTCACTTACTTTAGCATCTATTTAAATTTAGAATTGTTTAAGTGTAGTTTAGTGATGGTTGAAAATTCCAAGATGAGGTTTTGAGGAATTCTTGAGTTGTGATGATGAATGTGAGTGTTTTAGTGACTACAAACTGCTATGGTGTTAAAACTTAAACTAAACTAGAGACTAGAACCCTAAACCCCAAACTTAGAAATCCCCGATATCGGGTTTGTGTAGGAATTGAGGTGTTGTTGGAGATCTGCTCTCACCCGGGGACCTTAGAAATTATTTAGCGATTACTGAGATGTGTGCAGATGACCTAGAAGCTACCCTGAAGACCCGAGACCCAAACCCCTAACTCTGGCCACCAAAAATACCTTTCTGGCTGCAATTTGCGGCCAGGACTTGATCCCTGGGCCTCAAGCTTGGTTTGTGGTCCCTTTACCTTTAAATTAGACCCTCCACATATGCAAAATGGGTTAATTTCACCTGGGGTAAAATCTGGAAGTGTTTTACATCGTTTCTGATTTCGGTTTTGCGAATTCTGTAACTTGAACTTGGGTATTTATGTGTTGTCTCGATCGATTGGCGTTTATACGTCGATATTGAGGGTTATTGATTCTTCTTGCATGCGTAGACCATAGGTTTTAACCTATGTGTGATTCGTGTGCCGTTTTAGTTTTCGTGTGCGATTTCGGTTTATGATACTATGTGGGATATGTGTAGGTACCCATATGGACTTTGAACAACGAGGATGAGCGTGGCAGTATCGACTTCGGCAAGCAAGGATCAAGGTGAGTAGATATATATCTATGGGGGAAGTCGGGTGGATGGCGTATAGCACCCCCGCAGTTTCGTAGTATAGTATATATATATATATATAATTATGTGTATTATGATACGTGGATAATTAGCAAGAAGGCTTTAGGAAATCATGGGTTAGTTAGCGTAATTGAAAGTTAATGCTTTAGTTTAATTCTTAGTCGTGAAACCTTAGAGTATAGGTGTACACACACACACATGCACACACGGGTTATATTTGGGTGTATATGTTTATATATATATGTGTGTGTGCGCGCGCGCGCGCGCGCGTGTGGATTGCGTTGGTACGCATATATATATATATATATATATATATATATATATACATACATACATACATACATACATACATACATACATATACATACATATACATACATATACGTATACACGGATGATGAGGATAGTATATGATACTTGGAGATGAGTCGATGTGATTGGGCATGATACCATGAGTTCGGTGATGTGATTTGGGTCATGTGATGAGACACGACATGATATGATAGTGGATCGTTGGGCGATGTGTTTTTATACACACGCGGATATATATATATATATATATATATATATATATATATATGTTGATGGTATCGGAATGTACTAGACTTTAGATCAGTACCTCTAATTCAGAATATGATGATAATGATACCAGATAAGTAATGTGTTATATGTGATATTGACCCGTACCCCGATTTGGGATGCCATACGATGGATTTTACCGTACGATGTATAAATATGATGATTGATCCGCACTCTCGACTCGAGAATGTCGTATTATATATTTTATCGTACGTGACGATATTGAGGCGGGATCACCGACTACTAGATATACATATCGACTCAGACTTAGATGGATTTCCTTACCCCTTTGGTTAGTCTCTTAGCTTGTCCTGTAGTTTACTTAGTAGATGTTAGATCTGGGCTCAAGTCATACTTATTTCCAAAACTAACGAATCGTGAGTATTTTAAAGACAGGCCAAGGTATACTACGGATATTTCAAAGGACGTACCTTTTCTTAAAAACACCGTAGCCCCTATTTTCTAAACACCACGATCCGTGTTATTTCAAATGCCAAAACTGTATGACTTGTATATATAAATGTTTATTCTTATATGTTGCGTTTACTATTCATTATCCGTATATTCTTGTTGTTCGCATCGCATCGCATGCTTAAATGTGTTTTCATTAGTTATTATGAACCCATGCTGTCAGGACACCTGCACCATTACCGATGATGCGTATACTCCATGTACACTTGCTTGCCGGCTCACACACATCATCATCGGTAATTGCCATGTCACATACACTTTAGAGAATATTATTTCATTGACATAGCTTGCTAGCTGATAGTTCCAATATGTTATTGCTTTCATATGCTAGTTTAACTATTGCATTCCTGACTTGATATCCGATGCATTCATATATTCATTTGTCATGCAATATTACGGAATTTTATGCCAGTATTCACTGTTTATTGACATCGTGATTTTGAGATTTCGGATTTCCATGAGATTTCTGGATTTGGAGAAACCGCAAAGATTTTATAAACTTATTATCATTTTAAAGATAGAAAATTGCGGTTTTCTCATGATATGATTTGAGAGGTGTCTACCATGAGTTTTATCGGCTCTTGAGAAGTATCATACACCCGATTCGAGGGGGAGGATGAACCGTCTGCGGGTGCATGATGGACCTGGTGCGGTACCCCGGGGCAAGATGGTCGCAGATGATGGCGTTGAGCCTGGCATGGGAGCACTACCGACCGGTTATTGTGACGTGGTGGATATCCGGAGGATACCGACGTAGTCTTGAGATTTGATTATATGGGCCTGTCCGGATAGCCGGAGCCCGAGATACAGAGATTGATTATATGGGCCAGTCCGGATTGCCGGAGCTCCAGATATTGAGATATTGGGATATATGTTTTGTGTCGATACTTGACACGGATTTCTCTGTTGATTTCATTGATGATACTTCGATTTTATACAGAAATCTCACTGAGATAAGAAAACAGTTTTCTCATTTAGATGTATTCTGTTTTCATGCATTCATACATCATATATATGATATGTTGTTACCTGAGACACTGACACGAGCACTTGGTATTACACTTATGTATAGATGTTTACCCTTGCCATTATTATATGCTTTATGCTATATTATTTTGAGGATATTACTATCGTATGACCTAGGATAGAGTCATACATGCGATTTCTGCTCAGTGATGTTTTCTACTCACGAGTTGGCAACTCATCCCCATTGTGCCACAGTTTCTTGCAGGTTTTGCCGTACATGTTTCATTGCGGCTTGCTGGCACACTGCTTCCTTCCGGATGATTGCTTTGTAGGTGGGTTTACTTGCATCGTGACCAGCATTGTACCTTATTTACATTCTGTTGTATCTAGTAAACTCCATCAACCAGACTTGTATATTCTATAGACTTAGAAGACCAGTGTATATTCTTTCGATCTTAGAGTAGCGCGCTTGTATTATTACGGTTTTCTGGTTTCCTTAATGATGTTGGATTTCATTCTGAGTTTTGATCCTCGCCCTTCGGCGTTGTATATTATATTGCTTGCGTGGTTGTATCCGCCAATTGGCGAAGAGCTAGCTCCCGCTTGGGGATACCTTTATTCATCATGTATATTATCCATGTTTATACCCGTTTGGGGGCAGTATTTACAAAGGAAACTCTGCCGAAATTTTTGGAAAAGACTTGATGTTTTAAAAATACTTACTACGGCTTATTTTATTAAAACCACTTGCTTTAAAACAAGTTTTCCTTCAGTTTCTTTTTTAAAATAGTTTAGATTTCTGGGCTTTTGGTTTACTTGAATTAGATGGGGTCCTATAGACTTCATATGATTCAAGTACCAGTCACGTGCCATTTCGGGTCGTGACAGTTCTACATCAGCACAGTAAGGTTGTGGCTTATGCTTCAAGACAGCTGAAGATTCATGAGCGCAATTATCCGACGCATGATTTGGAGTTGGCAGTAGTTATCTTTGCTCTCAAGATTTGGCGCCATTATCTTCTTGGTGAACGATTGAATATATACACAGATCACAAGAGTCTGAAATATGTGTTTACTCAGAAGGAGCTTATTATGCGGCAGAGACGATGGTTAGAACTCATGGCGGATTTTGACATCAACCTGCAATATCACTTAGGGAATGTGAATGTGGTACCTGATGCCCTTAGTCGCCAACTATTAGTAATGAATCTCACCGCTGTATCGAAGCTATCAGATGGAGATTGAAGTAGTCATACCAGGTAACACTTCAAGTTTGATGAATTTACAGCTTCAATCAACAATTTTCAATCAGAACAAAGCAGCTCAAACAAGTGATGCTAAGTTGCAAAAGATCAGAGAACAAGTAGAGAATGGACTCAGAACAGACTTCATCATTCATGAAGACAGATCTTTGAGATACAGCAGCAGATTATGTGTACCAAAAGGTTATGTTCAGGAAGAGTTAATGAAAGAAGGTCACAGCTCTCCCTACTCAGTACACCCTGGAGGTACAAAGATGTACAAAGATCTACGTCGGAATTACTGGTGGTATGGAATGAAACGTGAAGTAACCAGAAGCGTCGCTAAATGTTTGGTGTGTCAGCAAGTAAAGGCTGAACATCATAGGACTACTGGATTACTTCAACCATTACCAATCCCAGAATAGAAGTGGCAACACATCATAATGGATTTTGTGACTGCACTTCCTCGCAGCACAAAGGGTAATGATGCGGTATGGGTTATTGTGGATCGACTCACAAAGTCAGCTCACTTCATCCTATTTCGAGTTGGCCAATTAACTGAGACATTAGCAAAGAAGTACATGGAGGTAAGAATCTAAATAAGATTTAAACTCTTTAAATATGTACTATCTCTGATACCCATGAACTCATACAGGAAATTGTGAGACTTCATGGAGTACTGGTCTGCATTGTCTCCGATCGTGACACTAGATTTCGATCGCAATTTTGGCAAAGTCTACAAGCAAGCTCGGGAACAAGTCTGAACTTCAGCACGACTTATCATCCACAAACGGATGGTCAGTCTGAGCGAATTATTCAGATCTTGAAGGATATATTCAGAGCATGTATGCTAGACTTCGGAGGATCGTGGGAAGATCACCTACATCTTGTGGAGTTTTCATACAACAACAGCTACCAAGCAAGGATTGGAATGACACCCTTTGCAGCACTCTATGAAAGGAAATGTCGATCGCCATTAAGTTGGGATGATATCGGAGATAGAGAACTTCTTGGACCTGAAATGATAGTAGCAACTGTTGATGTGGTTCGTACTATCAGAGAAAGAATGCGCATAGCCCAAGATCGACAGAAGTACTGGGCTGATGCAAAGCGATGTCACTTGGAGTTCCAGTCGGGAGATCATGTATTTCTGAAAATATCTCCAAACCGCGGAGTGATTCGATTTGGAAGACAGGGTAAGCTAAGTCCATGGTACATTGGACCGTTCGACATACAAGAACGAGTCGGTCAAAGCTGATGCAAAGTGGCTTATCGCTTAGCACTTCCACCTTTATTGGAAGGAGTGCATAACGTATTCCACATATCCCAACTTAGAAGGTATGTGAGTGATCCCAGCCATATTCTCGATCATTCCGAGCTCACTGTACAACCCGACCTATCTTGTGAGCAACAACCTGCTGAGATCCTGGACAGAAAAATAAATTCACTTCGGAACAAGGAAGTCAACTTGGTTCGAGTAATGTGGAGAAAAAACACTCCAGGAGAATGGACATTGGAAAGAGAAGATGAGATGCGTGCAACATATCCTCACCTATTTGTAAACTAGTCCTTAAAAAAAATTGTAAATTTCGAGGACGAAATTTTTGTAAGGAGGGTAGACTGTAACAACTCCAATATTAGTGTACATAAAATTCATTTAAAATTAATGTATACTTGGGGTATTTATATTTCCTGTGAGTACTATAAGTATTTGATTTGGTTTTTAATAGCAAGAAGGAGCTTGTAGCTCATTGGTTAGACCTTGCATTGCTGAACCAAAGCACCAGAGTTCAAATCCCATTAGCCACTTTATTTTTAATTAATTTTCTTTTAAATTTTTAGAAGTCCAAGAGTCTATACGTGCATAACCCGTAAATCCAAATGTCACACTAAAAACAAACTGGACCACGAGAAAGACCAAATGATGAGGGACACGTGGCGTCGGGGGGGGAGGGCCTGACTCGGCCTAACTCGGCCGGCGAATCGGCCGGCGCCGCCGGCCAAGTCAGCACAAAATCGGATTTTTTCTTCTGGAGTTCTGTGCCTTTTAGTATTCTTGAAACCCCTGTCATGTTTAAATACCCTGCACATTAACAGAGACTTTAAAATACAATTAAAACCTAATTTAAATATATTTTAATGCATAATTTTTAATGCATTTTGTATCAAACCCTAACCCTAAGTTTTACCTATAAATATCACTCCATTTCACACACCCCTCACTCACAAACTCTGTCCAAACTCTCAAGAAAAATCCCTAGAGCTTTTGTGTACAAGTGGAGTTAGCGAAGGGCGAAGCTCCGGCAAACTTCCGACAACGACCCTAGGAGCTCCCGGCGACGAAACGACGCACCGGCACCTCCTACCACTCCCTCTTCCTCTTCTCTAATCTAAATTCCAGTAAGTCCCTCTTCCCCTCTTCTCTTGTCTACTCTAAAAACTTGTATTTCTAAAACCCGACGGAAGCGGAGTTAATCCGACTTCCGATTCGGTTTTCTTTAAAAAGTTCCAATTTTCTTAAATACAACAATACCAAACTTGTACATCATGACTATTAATCATTAACAAAACATATTGAACAAGTTTCATAGCAAAAGAATTCATATTGTAGTTTTTATCGTATCTTTTCAGAAAAATACCATGTAGTTTAGTTTCGACATTAAACATCATAATTCCTTACTATACCTTTAAATAGATCATGAGGTAATGACCTACTTCCTCACAACACTCATATGCGACATAGTACGATATCTTTCGGGAACATAGAATACGGGAAAATGCAATTTTACACATAAATACCTTTTACTATTAAAACCTTTTCCTACAAGATTATGTATTTTAAACAAATCTTTGCAAAGCGCCGCTACAACCCATTTTGGGGAACCCGATCGGGATGGTGCGGATTATCACACATCCTCGGGCTTAGTAGTACGAGATGCAGACCTCCGCAATGAGCATTCGGTCTCGAAAGATTTAAAAAATACAAATATCTTAAGAAAATGAGATTTCTAGAAAAACAATAAATTAAAATTATTATATATATATATGTGTGTATGTATGTATGTATGTATGTATCATCAAAATATCTAATTTTTGATATAATATAAATATTCCAACTTTTCTAAATCAAAAGAATCACTTTACATGAAAATACCATGCAATTCCATACAAGTTCAATACTTTACAATTGACTACCATATATTATGAAAAATATGTTTTATTCACTAGAAATGTCACAATGATAAAATATACATCAATGAAAACTTTAAAGACGATAATAAAATACTTGAGATGTATTTTGAAAACTATACAAAATTATTTTTACATAAAACCCTATCAAGTTTTATAAATTACAATAAGGACCCTATTAAATATAGGTTTAAGCGGGACCAGTCTCTTGAGCCTCAGAGAGCCGGAGATATGAGTGCTTGTCTATTTAAGGTAGACAACTTAACAAACGGTGTTATCAACACGATAATCGTCTTTGAAAAAGACACAAATCCTGCCGCCCATGTGCAGCGGTTACCGATAACATCAAAACCTAATTCAGGAATTCAATTTCTTTTCTAGTTGTCTGACTCAGACCGAGTCTCATTATAAATAATCTGACTTGAATATGATTCAAGTACAAACTACAATTCAATATGAATTCATGAATCCATATATTCAATTTATTCAATCTATATTGACTGAACCGAACCTGGATATACTTCCATCTACATGATTCTCCAGTTACATCCATTTACTGATATCATGGTTTCGGCAAGTCATCCATCTATACAATTCAATTACAAGACAATACAATACAAACAATACAATCAAGATATCGCGGGGATTTTAAGGGGTAGATTGGTACGGAAGGTGTTAGAAGTGGCACGAGACTGCAAGATTTAAGACACCTAACCTGTATTCTATTGTTGTACCGTGGCATAAACGGTTCTGTTCCCGCCAAAATTTTGGCTCAAAACTTGCTCCCTTAAAAAGAATAATAATAATAACAATAAAATAAAAATAAAAAGAAAGAAAAAACTCCGCATGCAAAGCATGTAGGTACTGCCTCAGATAGAATTAAATCCTATGATGGCACCTCACGTGCTCCTTACGCGGGGGCCAATGTGCAAAACACAAATAAGAGTTAAACTCTTAGGAAGCAGCGCATCACGTGCAAAACATAAGAGCGCTGAGCGCCAAGCGCCAAGCGCTAAGAGTCAAAGACTCTGTGACAACGCATCACGTGCAAAGCACGAGAGCGCTTGCGTCAGAACTAAAAGTTCTCTGCCGTTGGATCAAAAATCCAACAGAGATGATAAATCATCAGAGCGCAGAATTAAATTCTAATTGAGGAAATAATCTTCCCAATCCTTCTAAATAAGAAAGATTGTGCTTTGTAAATCAGAGCACCGTTGGATCAAAGATCTATTGGTGATTAAAAATCACCAAGCTACAGAATAAGCTCTGTAGGGGAAAATATCTTCCCAATCTTTCTAAACAAGAAATATTATGCTCTGTAAATCAGAGCACCGTTGGATCAAAGATCCAATGGTGATTAAAAATCACCAAGCTACAGAATAAGCTCTGTAGGGGAAAATATCTTCCCAATCTTTCTAAACAGGAAAGATTGTGCTCTGTAAATCGGAGCACCGTTGGATCAAAGATCCAATAATGATTAAAAATCACCAAGATACAGAATAAGTTCTGTATGGGAAAATATTTTTCCAATCTTGTTAAAAACAAGAAGATTGTCTTCTATAAAACAGAAGCCCTTAGATCAAAAATCCAACGGTAGGAAATACCCCCAAATCATTGAGAAATCTCACAATGAGAGATTTCCTTAACCGATTCAACAAATCAGCCTCCACTATATAAAGGATCCAAGACTTCAAGTCTTAAAAAAAAGAGGAACCCCCCTATAAACTTCAAGTTCAAAAATACTGAAAACAGAGGGGAAAACCCCTTGGTAAGCAAAAACCAAAAGAGAATTTAATTCTCAAATCAAGAGTTTAACTCTTCTCAAAGAACTTAGTTCTTCCTCTGGTTGGGATCTGCAGAAGCAGATCTCCCTACAAGTTGAGAATTTAATTCTCATCGGGGAGATTCTGTTATGTAGATCCAAACTTAGGGGAAAGAGCTAAGCTCAAAGAATTTAATTCTTACCAAAAGATATAGGAATTTAATTCCTCTGATAAAATTAGGGTTTAACCCTATAAAAGAATTTAATTCTTATAAAATAAGGGACCTGAAATTCACAAAACTCAGATCCAGAGCTCCATGCATATTAGTGTTCAATGCTACACAATAAAAGCTCACGTGTTCCCACGTGAGCACCTTTGAAGAACAAAAAAAGGAAGATTGAGATCTAGCCACGTGACCCCATGTGACCCTTGAGAAGTGCTCAGCACTTATAAAAGAGAAAAGGGGAATAAACCCTATTTTAGGACGCCTCACGTGATCCCACGTGACCCCTGAGAAGTGCTCAGCACTTATAAAAGAGAAAAGGGAATAAACCCTATTTTGGGACGCCTCACGTGATCCCATGTGACCCCTGAGAAGTACTCAGCACTTATAAAAGAGAAAAGGGAATAAACCCTATTTTGGGAAGCCTCACGTGATCCCACGTGACCCCTGAGAAGTGCTCAGCACTTATAAAAGAGAAAAAGGGAATAAACCCTATTTTGGGGTGCCTCACGTAATCCCATGTGACCCCTGAGAAGTGCTCGGCACTTATAAAAGAGAAAAGGGGAATAAACCCAAGACAGTTCCTATTCTGGGGAGCCTCACGTGATCCCATGTGACCCAACAGTGCTTAGCACTAGAATAAGAGAATAAAAGAGGCAGCGCCCAACTTTAAGCGCCTCACGTGCCACACGTGAGCGCCCTAATTTCTAGTGTATAACATTACTTCAAGCGCCTCACGTGGGAGCATGTGAGCGCTGAGCACATACTAGTGTTTAATACTATGAAAGGCAAATATTAGCCAGACTTAGACCAAATCTTCCGAGGACAATCAATTAAGCCCCTCATGCTCAGGGTCCCCAAAACCAATCTAAAATGATGTTCATCCCATTCCCCCTCAGTCGGGACATTGGTTCAAGGGTACATCTCTCCACACCTCTGATACATGTCGTTGTAATTCCTCAATGTCTTCAGGGAGGTGGCGGGTCCCGACAACCAAACTTTTTTGTACATTTCCAAACCCATGGATACACCCTAATGGACCGTAATGTCCTTAAACTAACCGTGGACCGTAAGGTCCTTAAACTTATGGACCGCAACGTCCCTAAACTAAACTCTATGGACTATGGGGTCCTTAAACTCATGGACTATGATGTCCTTAAACTTTATGGATTGTGAGGTCCTTAAACTCATAGACTATGATGTCTTTAAACTTTACAGACTATGATGTCTCTAAACTCCATGGACTATGATGTCCTTAAACCCGATGGACCGCAATGTCCCTAAACTAAAACAATAGAGTCCAAATGCTCTTTTGTTGGATCTAAATGATCCCAAAACCCTGTTAAGTAGATCTTAGTCTAAAAATTAGACTAATGTATTCTTAAAAAATGTTTAAGTTGATCTTAATCTCAATGAGATTAACAATCCTTAAACCCACTGGACCGCAATGTCTCTAAACTAACACAACAGAGCCCACATGCTCTTTTGTTGAATCTAAATGATCCCAAACCCTGTTAAGTAGATCTTAGTCTAAAAATTAGACTAATGTATCCTTAACAAACGTTTAAGTTGATCTTAATCTCAAACGGGACTAACGATCCTTAAACCCAACCCAAACCCAGATCTAAGAAAATACGGATTTGGACTAATCCACACCCTACGGGCGACAACATAAATTAGTCTCCATATACAATCCACGGGCAACCCAAAACAAAAAAAACACATACGACTCGAAGTGACCATCTGGAGAAGGATAAAGTGGTTACCGCGATGCGGTAGCGTAATTAACTGCTAGGGCTTGCGCCTGTAGGGAAGAGCGTCCCCAAAATAAAAAACCCCTCACAATGAGGAGGAATCTGACGAAGTCTACTACATCGGCCGCATCCGTCTAAACCTTCAATACATGGTGCCATAAATCAACTTGGCATCTTCGGAGAGGTGGACGGATAAAACCAAATAGCATCTGCCCTCAAATTCAGGCAAAACGTTTGTCTTCCCGGTTTTCGGCGGTAAACAGGTTCCTTGTACATTCCGTTCACCTTAGTCTCTGGTCTACTGAGACTCCTCTCGTATACACTGGCATCTTTCTGTACCAAGCTACAAAAACAGCGTTAACAATATAATACAACCTTAAAAACTACACACTCTCTTTGTCTATTCTACTTCTCCCTTATCTTTGGGACTTACCAAGTGAACCTTCCTACAGTTCTCCTAGAACCTTCAGACTGGTTGCTCCATGACCACAAGTGGCCAATGTAAGGTCCTCCAAAACAAAAAATATTGTTCGCTGACGACATTCCTTCTCTTTCTTCTTTGGAATATTGTCAGGTGATTCGGACTTTCAAGAGATCGAGCCCACCAGCGAGGACTAGGATCAGCTATCCTTCGACCCGGAGCTCTAGATATTTATACATTTCATTTCTGTATTTCCATTTTTGTTATGCCACCATTTAGACATTGCTTTCCATTCCATGTATTTACTTTTCAGATGCATTGTACAAAAGAATTTTAATAAATAAAGTTGTTGTTCATTACATTTGTCTCTTGTGTATATTTCTTTTATATTACTTTGTTACGCTTAGCGTATTTACTTCTGAGTAAATACGTAGCGGCCTTGTCGCGTCTCCTTCGCCGTACACCGGGAAGCGGGGCGTGGCATATTCCGACCCCTTAAAAGGGCCGGTCAACTTATTCCCAATCTCCTAACGGGCCGATCAACTTATGCCGACCCGCTCAACGGTCGATCAACTAAAACCCGGCTCTTTCAACAGGCGGTCAACCAAGACCTGGACCCCTTAAAGTCCGGTCAACCAAGTCTCGGCTCTTTCAACATCCGATCAATCAAGACCCAGACCCCTTAAAGTCCGGTCAACCAAGACCCGACTCTTTCAACGGCCAGTCAACCTAGAAGCTCGGACCCTTTAAAGTTCGATCGAGAAGCCCAGACCCCTTAAAGTCCGACCGAGAAGTCCGGACCCCTTAAAGTCCGATTGAGTAAAGCCCGAACCCTTTCGGGTTCTAGCCACGATGGTGAACCGGCCCCCTATAGGGACCGGCTCGGTGGTCCGACCCCCTAGCGGGGGCCGGCTCGGTAGTCCGGCCACTAGTGGAGTCGGTTAGTTGCCACCCCCGGGGATATTTTGGTGCAAGTTGGACCGAAAAATATTATGACATGGTTGACACTTGCACTTGTATATTTTATTTTACAAATTACTCCCTTCCATTGTCTTAAAGGGAGTAGTTGCTATTTTTTAAATTCAAAAGGAGACTTTTCCTTCCTCTTTTATTTATAATTGTGTTACCCCCTTATCCTATAAAAGGAGGGTGGATGCCTTCATTTTACACAGACATTCTCAACACAATTCCTTCTACAAACTTCACACTTCTCATTCTCACTCTTGTACTCATTCATTTTGTGAAGAAATAAAGGAGAAAATGTGTTATTTCAATTCTTGTCTTGATTTCTTTTATTTTCTTTTATTTTCTTTTAAAATGATAGGGTGACTCCTGACCATTCTATCTCCTTCTCTCTTTTTTGTCTCTTTTATTTTGTAAATTTCTTAGTCTCTATGCTTTATGCGTGATTAAATGGAACACTAAAAAATAATCAACACATTTCTTTGTTAATAATGAAATTTCTTTGAATATTGTTTTCTTGCCTTAATTTATATTTTATTTTTTCCTTTTCTTAATCAGGGGCGTTCTTGAAAAAAATATAATTAACAAAACAAGTTCACAAATATATATAATTTACATCTTGTTTTGAAAATGGTTAAGCCAAACCTTCTTTTTTTTTACTTTCATACAAAAATATGGTTTTACGCAACCTTATTAAAACATAGTTTTACATAACCATATTAAAGGCCCTACTCTATATCGTAGAGATTGGCTATTTAATTCTCATAGCCCCACTTTATCGATTAACGCCGTTAAAAATTGATATCTTATTGCATTTCACCATTATTTTCTCTTTGATTTTATTATAATTTTGTCATGGATTTGGGTTAATATGTTCAATACCGAATAAAGAAAACCAAGCATGGTGTATTTTTCGCGTATTGAATCAATTATATTCATTCCATATGATTTTCATTCAATAAATTAAAGAGGACTAAAGTCTTGGGTTGTTTGGGACATTACTAAGCAAGAAAAAGTTATTTCTCTATTTTGGTAATGGCTTGAGCATATTCAAACCATACATAACACGATCACGCAGATGTTGAGTTACGGCAGTGCCCCGACCATCAAACCGTGGCCAAATGCGGAACAAAAATTTTCTAAACTGGCGCTACCATGACCCGATACCCAGATCTACCTGATTGATCTCAAAAACTATCTAATAACCGCAATCAAGAACGACGTCGCTTGGTAGCTAGCCGGTGAGTACGGGTCGGTCTACAGGGATGTTGTGAATCTCCTAAATGTTCTTACGAGCTAATTCCAAATGGTGTTTGGTCTTTTAATTAAATCTAAAAACGAAGTTGAGTTATACTAGGATTAGAAACTTGCTAGGATTAGGTTTAGTTAAAGTTTGGTAAATAAAGATCTACACCTCTTTCCAATGCCTTTAATTAGATATCATATTAGGGGTTATGGTAAATTTTAATAAAGGGGATTAGGATGATTGGGAAGATGTTTCTTCCTCTAGATCTTTGTCCTTCCTTTCTTAATCTTTACCCTAACCTTCATGGAAAACTTACAACTCCGGTCTTTTATACTACGGATCACTGTTACCTCGTGGGTAGAGTGCCGTAGGGAGCGGAAGATGAAAGTATGCATGGAGTCCTAATGTTCATAAGAGATTGGCAAAGAAAAGAGATGAGAGATCTTCATCTCTCAAACCCTTCCCTATTCCTAACCCTAACAAGCGAGGAAACTACTCACTCATTGAGGGATCTACGAAAGACATAATTTTTATTTTCTTTTTGATTAAAGAGAGGAAAGATCTACTACAAGTTAATAAGAATTCTAAACTATATTAAACTAGGGCAAGAAAAGAATTTACCTAGGGCAGAAATTAAAAACTAGAACTAGGGCAGAAAAATAAACCTACTTACTATTGATGCTTTCCAACTTCAAAGAAAACTGAAATTTTATTGATGAATAGAGGCATAGGGAGGCATAACCTTTACAATGATTTAGAGTTCCTATTTATAGAGGATAGGAAACCCTAGTTTACAATTGATTCGCACGTCTACATTTACCAAAATATCCTTAGGAAGACCTAGTCAAAGTAGACTCCAAGCTTTGGTAAAATTTTATGTCTCTGTCTCTTTAAAAGGAAGTATTGGGCCTCGAATCTTTGGGCTTCCTTATTATTTGGTTCTTTTATTAAAATAGCTTCTATGTTTCTTCCAGATCTCCAGTGAATAATTGCGGTGGACTTTTAACCGTTCGCTTTGTAATCTTGGACCTTGCATTGCCTTGTACTTTGTGAATTTTATCTTTGATGTAGGCTTGATCAAGAGTCTTCTATTTGTTGGTCAAAGTCCACTTTTGCTTCGTCTTTTCATCGTTTTCACTGTTTTCTGTCCAAGAACCTGTAATCTGTAATATGTAGCAGATATACGTCAAAAGCACCTATTTTATTGTAAAATGCATAAGAATGGGGAATATAAAATTCAATATTATGATATGAACACTACCCTAAACCCTATACTAGCAATATGTAAAATAAGGAGTTAGATGGTTATACCGAGTTGATCCATGTCCTTCGGTTTTCAACCTTCATCCCAAGCTCCTAGAGGTTGCGGATCGTGTTTGGTTGCCGGTCTTCCTTCATCTACGATGATCCACCTGAGGGAAACGGCGCAAGCTTTAATCTCGCCAAGCGAGGCAACCGACGCTCCAAGGTTGCTAGCAATGGAGAGTGGAGGTGTAGGAATGTGTCACTATAATTTTCTCTCATCACAAATGCTCCATGAGCATCTCAAGAAGATGAAGAGGAGGTGAGGAAACATGTGGCATGAGCAACTAAAGAAAATGTGGCTAAGTGTTTTCTCTAAGTGAGAATGAGTGATCAAGTGAAGAGAATGAAGTGAGCAAGTGTGGAAAATGAAATGAGCAAGCCATCCAAAAGAATGTGGTTGCCCTCCCTCTCTCTCTCTCTCATGCACACAACAAAATATCTCAGTCCATTTTTCCAATAAATAAATGCAAACCATAACTCTCAACATGCCATCACCCATGCTCATGCCAACTCACCCTCCACCTCATTTCCATAATTGTTTTACTAAAAAGAAAATCAATAATGAGGTGGCCATCTTCTAGAAGCTATTCCGTATAAATACGGAATACTCCCGGTACACTTATCGAAATAAATATACGCGTATTCGTACAAAAATACGAATAGCCAAGAGAGAAAATGAATAGTGAACAATAAGACTAGAGTACATATATATAAATACATATATAAAAATTATTAAATCAAAACCTAATTTAATAATCCGGCTTAATCCTAAGCCGCTAGTATTATCAACCTTCCGATTAAAGTCTGTGCAGCCTGTACACATATTTAATCGGAAACCTGTATGTACCAACATACGTCATCTACACCATATCGCCTGAACCGTGAAAACCCTCTGTGTGGGACTCTAAAGACTCGTCAATACGTTGGCAGTGGGTTTAACTATAAGCACGTCAGCGGCACTAGCTGTACGTAACAGCTACCCAGATATTGATCGAAAAGAAGGCCGACGAGCAAACTCATCCAAAGCCCCTAGAG
This sequence comes from Agapanthus africanus, assembly GCA_030015575.1. Taxonomy (NCBI): domain Eukaryota; kingdom Viridiplantae; phylum Streptophyta; class Magnoliopsida; order Asparagales; family Amaryllidaceae; genus Agapanthus; species Agapanthus africanus. The sequence continues at coordinate 140,104,682 of JASDDO010000026.1, forward strand.
AGCTTGACAGTGACAATATCCATACAGTCCGGTCAGTTCGTCTAAGAGTATCGCATATCGAGTCTAGGGATGTGGATAAAGCCAGACCCCTAATAACGCAACATATAATGTCGGTATGAAATCCATCACCTCCTGAGAAACTATCGATCCTGGATCGGTAATTCTCGACTACCCCGGTCGAGGATTTCTGGTGATGGCCATCCGTGCACAACGCGACATCAACCCCCAATACCGGGAGAGACGAATCCCCGAAGATCCGCTCACTGCTTCCATGTGGCTCGGGACTGTACCCAACTAAAACTTGTTTGCATGACTCCTTTCAGCCGTGGTAGGGTAGTAATCAAAGCATAGTGGGAACTCACACGAGACAAATGACGATCTCAGGTCGACAGACTAATCTGTACACATGTCACCTGGGAACTGCTATCTGATAATAGGTATAATACCAACTAGCAGGTTCCCGGTGAGTCCGTCCAGTGTACTCATAACCCAATGAGCACCTGTATACTATCTTAGGTGAACAAACTAACACCAATGGGTTGTGAGACCTGGCCACTGCCCCTCGTCGGGGTCTCGATCAGTATACACTAGTCTATACTGGAATATCAATGCCCAGTCTCAAAAGTCCCACGACTAGGGACATTTAAGGATTTGCTTATAGAACCCCATCTCCCATATATATGATCGCCATCATAATGGTGGTAGTCAAGTAAGAATCCTATATGCTCTATCAATATGTAATAGTGATGATAAAGACAAACCAGATAGTATACTATCATCTCGAGTAAGATTGTTCTACCGGTATAGGTCCTCCCTCAATCATCATAATCACCTGCCTGCGATTCAATAATTAAGTTGAGGGCACTATAGCCAACAATAAATCGACCGACGATTTTGGCGCCGGTTCACCGCTAAACAATATACATATAAGAATAATAGAAAAAAGAGGCCCTAAGAGGCTTTTTCGTTCGGTGGCATAAAAAATTTAAATTCTTCATGATTTTTTTCGACGATCGGCACCCATCATCATTATCTTTATCATGTAAGATTTGGATACACCAAATTTCATGCGATTCCACCATTTTCTCACCGTTGAATTAGCAATGTTAAAAGTTCTATTGTCGGTAAACCGTTAATTTTGCACCCACTAAATCAACGGTGAAAAAGTGATGGTATCACATGAAATTTGGTGTATCCACATCTTAGATAATGAAGATGATGATGATGGATGCCGATCATCAAAAAAATTCTTGGAGGATGTATTTTCTCAACACCATAGGAAGAAATTCCCTTCTATGACACCTTCCCCCACCTCTCTCTCTCTCTCTCTATATATATATATATATATATATTATATATATATATATATATATATATATATAAAAGAGGATAATAGAGAAAATGTGCTATAAGAGAGAATTTCCTCTTATGGCATCGAAAAAATACACCCTCCGTGATTTTTTCGAATGATCGGCACTCACCATCATCATATTTGTCATGTAAGATGTGGATACACCAAATTTCATGTAATTCCATCACTTTTTCACCGTTGATTTAGTGGGTGCAAAATTAACGGTTTACCGACAATAGAACTTCTTACATTGCTAATTAAACGGTGAAAAGTGGTCGAATCACATGAAATTTGGTGTATCCACATCTTACACGATAAAGATGATGATGATGGGTGCCGATCGTCGAAAAAAGTCATGGAGGGCGTATTTTTTTGACGCTTCCTAACGAAAAAACCTCCTAGGCCTCTTTTCTTCATTATTCTCTCTCTCTCTCTCTCTCTCCTTATATATATATATATATATATATATATATATATATATATATATATATATGAGAATTATGGAAGAAATAGGCCCCAAGAAGCTTTTTCATCAAGTGGCATCAAAAAACTATACCTTATACCATTTTATTCGACGTTCGGCGCCATCCATCTTGATCTTCATTGTCTAAAATGTTGATATACCAAATTTCATGTGATTCTAATATCTTTTCATCGTTGATTTAATAATGTAAAAAGTTCTATTGTAGTAAACCATTAATTTTGCACCCAATGAAACAACAGTAAAAAAGTGTTAAAATCACATGAAATTTGGTCTATCGACATATATGTAAAGCCATATGAGGGAATATTCCCTGTAAAACTCGTTTTCCTTGTATCCGCATAATCTTGGTGAATAAATATTTTTCCAAATATTTTCCTTTTCTTTTTCATATTAATCTAATTAATTTCCTATTATTCTAAAACCCTAAACCCAACCTAAACCCTAAGCCCTGCTCTGCTCTCAATCTTCTCTATTTGCTTGAGCCCAAGCCAAAAGCCCAACAACCCAAAGCCCAGCCCGAACACTCTCTCTTTCACACTGCGTCTCTTTTTCTCTCTCCTTTCGCTCTTTATCCCTCCTCACCCAACGACTCTCCCCCTCTCTCGCCAACGTCCCCATGACTCGCGCCTGCCTATGACGAGCCATGCCAACGCCTCCATGAGATCTGCTCCACTTCAATGCTAAACCCCTTCTATCTCTCAACGTCTCTCTCCCCCTTCTCTAATATCCTCTCTCTCTCTCATAGTCTCACCAAGCCCCCCACTACAAACCCTTTCACCGTCGACGAGCCTCCACCCTCCACCAGACCTCACCACCACCAGCTTCCCTCTTCTTCTCCACTCGATTTCCTTTCCCTTCAAAACTCTACAACCCGAGCTCCCAAAGCCACCACTGCATAACCCATAGCCACCACATAATTTCACCGGGCCACACCACCATCTCTCTCTACCTCCAACTCCTCTCGCTGCTGTCATCGGCGAACTCACCTCACTGGATCTCCCTCAGCACCACCGTCAACCACCCACTCCTATCACCGAGCTCCATTCTCCATCTCCGACTCCCAAACTCCACCACCTTCATCGAGCAAGCCCCGCGACTCAACCCCACAACACCTACTGTCGCCGCCATCACCTCCTCTCTTCCTCTCATCGATGAGACATCTCCATCGACCTCATCCACTTCCAACCCCCACTATCTCCTTCACTGCATCCTCGAACCCAACACTAAACCCTTCACTACCGACCTCCACTCATCGCCGGAGCTCCCCCGATCGCCGCTGAACCCTGAGCTCACTGCTGCCGTCGCCAAGTCTTCTCTATGCATAAGTGCCCGCTTCATGCCAGCCTCGAACGACGACATGCCCACTGCCCTGCCCAGCACCATACCACGCCGTGCCCAGCACCATGCCAGCACCGCAGTACCACCATTGTGCCTTGCCTGTGCTACCTCTGACCGCGTCACCACCAGCATCCTCACAGTCGCCTAGCTCCCCTCTACTCACCGCCGTCAAGCTCTGCCACTGTTGAACCCAAATCAACGCTACCGTCGAGCCCCGCCATTTCATCGAACACCTATATCTGCCACAATCTCCGCTATTCCAGCCGCCGTCAACGCCGTCTAAGCCGTCACCACCATCACTGTGTCCGTCACCGTCGTCGACGTAGTAGCCGTCGCAACGCCAGCGCACATCCGTCGTGGCCATATCACGTTTGAGCCTCACTCGCTCCGCGTCGCATAAATGTCGTCTTATGTGTCGAGGTGAATACTTATCACAGGGTGTTGTTTACTGCCGAAAACGGGGACAGACCGGGTTAGGTCATCCTGCCTGAATTTGGGGGCATATGCTATTTGGATTTATCCGTCCACCTCTCCGAAGATACCAAATGATTTATGGAACCGTATATCAAAGGTTTGGATGGATGCGGCCGTTGTAGCAGATTTCGTCAGATTCCCCCTCACTTGCGAGGGTTTTTTTGATTGTAGGGACGCTCTTCCCTGCAGGCGCAAGCCTCTGCAGTTAATTACGTTACCGCATCGCGATAACCACTTTCTCCTGCTCCAGAAGTTCACTTCGTGTCGTGTGTGTTTGTTTTATTTTTGGTTGCCCGTGGATTGTATACGGAGACTAATTTGTGTCGTCGCCTGTAGGGCATGGATTAGTCCAAATCCGTATATCTTAGATTTAGATTTAGGTTGATTTAAGGATCATTAATCTATTTCGAGATCAAGATCGACTTAAATATATAAGAGCAATTGGGGGCTCGATGGTTTTTTTCTGTTAAGGATACATTAGTCCAATCTGAGACTAAGATCTACTTAACAAGGTCTCTTATCACCATTTGGAGGCGAAGTTGTAGTTTGAGGACATTTCGGTCTGTGGATAGTTTGAGAACATCTCGGTCTGTAGATAGTTTGAAGACGTTTCGGTCCATAGATCACCATTTTGGAGATGAGATTTTAGTTTTAGGACGTTACGGTCCGTAGATCACCTATTTGGAGGTGATATTTTAGTTTAAGGACGTTACGGTCCGTAGATCACCATTTTGGAGGTGAGATTTTAGTTTAAGGACGTTACGGTTCGTTGTCGCCATTCGGAGGCAACGGTTAGTCCATTGTTAGTTTATGGACATCTCGGTCCAATGTTCATCTTGCGTACACGTGTATTTGTTACGTGACGGGATGAGCGATGATGATATGGGACGCATCTAGTTTGGGATGTGGTTTGCTCTAGGTTGTGCACGTTAATTTGGGAAGTGCACTAGAAAGCAGTTGGTTGTCGGGACCCGCTACATCTCTGAAGACGTTGAAGAATTACAATGACATATATCATAGGTGTAAAGAGATATACCTTAAACCCAAATCCCGTATTTGATGGAGAAGATCATGGTGGATCATCTAAAAATCAATAGTCATTTTGGAGACTAAGATTAACTTCGGAGGTGTGGGATGAACATCATTTTGTATGTCATCAATTGGCAGACCATTAGTCATGTTGGGGACTAAGATCAACTTAGGAAAATGATGAGCACAGTGGGGTCTTGACTCTCTTAGTCAAGTTGGACTAGGTCTGGGTCTCTACACTTACCCAATAGTGCTAATGTGCTGAGACATACAATGCTCACGTGCATTTCATGTGAGCACTAGAATAGTGTTAAACACTAGATTTCTGTGGCGCTCACATGGTGCACGTGAGGTACTCAATTATGGGCGCTGCCCATTTTTTTCCTTCCCTTTTTTTATAAGTGCTGAGCATTTGGTTCTTGAGACGCTCATGTGTGAAACACGTAAAGCGCCCTAAAGTTGGGTTTTGCCTTTTGGCTTTATTGCCTCTCCCTTCATATAAGTGCTAAGCACTTAGTTCCCATAGCGCTCACGTGTAGAACACGTGAGACGTGTCAAATGGAGCATGCCCTTTTCTTTTCCCTTTCTTTTACGGAAGTGCTAAGCACTTGACTGAGGGAAGCGTGCAAAACACGTGACTGTCTCAGGGAGTGTTCCTTGCTCACCCTTTTAAGCACTCACGTGGGAAACACGTGATGCAGTCTCAGCCGTTTTCTTTTTGTTCATTAGAAACACTCACGTGGAGAACACGTGAAGTCTAGTTATAGTGTTAAACACTAACGAATCACCAGGCTATTCTTCTGTGGTACTTAGGAATCAAGTTCTCCTTTTGTTTCTTTGCAAGAATTAAATTCTTCTTACAGGGTTAAATCCTAGTTTTTAGAGGAATTAAATTCCCATATGTTGTTTTTTTGTAAGAGTTAAACTCATTTGAACTCAGTTCTTTCCCCTAGATTTTGAATCTGCAAAACAGAATCTCCCCGATGAGAATTAAATTCTCAACTTGTGGGGAGATCTGCCTCTGCAGATCTCAACCAGAGGAAGAACTAAGTTCTTCTATAAAGGGTTAAACCCTTAGAGATGTAAAGAACAGTCTTTAGTCTTTTCCTTTACCTAGTGTTTCAAGGGAACAAGTCTTCTCTTCTGAGAATTAAATTCTCTTACTGTATATTCTTTAAGTCTCTGGGGAGCTCTCTCTCTCTCTCTTTTTCCTTTTTTCCTTCCTCTCTCCTTCTCCTCTTCTCTTTGCTCCTATTTATATGAGAAGAAAAAGAATCAATTTGTTAAGAAAATCCCTTATTGAGAGATCATGATTGATTTCATAATCAATCCAATTGATCTGGTGAATTTTATTCACCGTTGGATTTTTAATCCAAAGGCTCTCTGTTTAACAGAGAAGATTTCTTATTTGTTTTTTTAACCAGATTAGGAAATATTTTCCTAAGATAGAATTTTATTCTATCATATGAATATCTTGTTAGTTTAACAAGATTAGAATTTTATTCTATCATAGAATTTTATTTATAAGAATATCTTTTATAGAATTTTATTCTATCAGACGACCACCGTTGGATCTTTGATCCAAAGGTCCTTCGCTTAACAAAGAAGATCTTTCTAGTTTAAGGAAGATCAGGGAAATATTTTTCCACATATATAGAATTTAATTCTATCAGATAGTTCATCCAAGATTCTTTGTTAGGGAAGGATCATTCCATATTAGAAAGATTTAAGGAAATATTTTCCAAATATAGTTTTAATCCTGTTGTTTAGAATTTAATTCTATCAGTTTTGAAGGTTTTAAGAGCACTCACGTGTAGAACGTGATCCCAATGGGATTAAGCTTGTTTGCTTATATGCAACAACATATGAGTGTATCACGTGTTAACACATGAGCCTTTTTGGCTTGCCATCTGTTTGAATGCTACGCCTATATGCTTTGCATATAGGCGCTCACGTGCTTAGACGTGAGGCTCAATTTTTGCCTAGCGGTTGTTTTAACCGCAGTGCTTATATGCGTTGCATATAGGCACTCGCATGTTAAACACGTGGGGCTTATTAAGGTCTTTTAATTCTTTCATATGCTTTGCACATTGGCGCCCATGTGAGGAGCACGTGCGGTGCCAATAAGAGTTTTTAACTTTGGCGCTGGCGCCCTCGTGGAAAGCATGTAAGGCGCTGCCTCTTGTGTTTTTTTAGGACAGAGCTTTACTCTTTTTGGGGGGGAAACAAATGCCCCGCCACCGTTGCGCTCACGTGGCTCACACGTGAGTGCAGAGGTGGCACCTTTTCCACCGTTCATGAAGTGCTGGGATCGGTTCACCTTCTTACTCTAATTCCTATGGGTCAACTATCTTCTTTCCCCATGCCGCTTTTTCCCGGCCTTGGAAATAGTTCCACCATGCACAGAATTTTTCGTGCCTAGATTTGAATGCTTCTCTTTATAACCTGAAACTATGTCTTCCTCCTTCTTCTCAAAGAGAAACCCAATTCTATTAACAGAACTCAAGGTAAACCATTTTCCAAAGGAACAAACCAAGAGCTATGGTTTGCGATCGTCCTCACGCTTGTCGGCAACCATGGGAGGTGCCCATCGAGGAGACTATTCCTCGCTTTACTGCGCGGCTAGTAGATCCCCTTTTCACTGAAGCTCAATGTGACGCGGTGATGTATGAGCTCTTGACTCGTAGGGGCTCTCCTCTTCCTATGGGCTCCATTTGGTTCCGGATGATTTTCCTATCCGTGCTTGCCGACATCCCCCCTCATCCGGCAGAGATGACTCCAGCGATTCTCGATGCGGCGGAGGACAAGATCGAGTGCTTTCACGAGGCACGTTTGATTACCCAGTCTTTGAGGGACCATTCGATTTAGTTGCTAAGCTGGATACGGGCTCAGCGGGCTATCATGTCTGTCTTCGCTGATGAGCATGGCACTAATCGATGGGGAGCAACTCCTCGCGAAGACCGCCTCTTCGACATGGTAGAGAGGGTAGAGAGAGAATTGGAGAACTTTGTTTATTGTTTTGTTAACCCCTGTATCTCTGATTCCATATTTGGTGATCTCTTCCCTGTAGAGTAGTATGTTTATTTCAATGTATTTCTCTTATTAGTGACTGTTTAATGTTTTCTCTTCATCATGTATCTCGCATCTGTGCATGAGTTTTACACTTTACCCTTAGGAATTTTTTGCTAAGTGCGAGCACCATTGTTGTGTCATGCGCTAATCCTTCTCACACATAAATAAATCAGCACGCTTTGAACACTATTTCCATTTAAGTAGGTATGCAGTCGTGAATGAACGCTTAGTAGGGTGTGAATCCAAGACTCTCGTTACTGCTTTGCATAGTACACGGTTGGTGCTCATGGGTTGCGCCTTTCTTTCTTGACTTGACGTGAAGTAGTTTATATACTCATTTCGGAGTTTGTAGTTTATTCACTCATCCCGGAGTCTCTAATATATGAACTCATTTTGGAGTTTGTTTAGTTTACCTCCTTTGGGCTAGTAGGCAAACTTGTCATAACGTCACAGTTAACCCCTGCTCTTTACGACAGAGATCCGTTAGGGTCTGTGGTACTAGGGTTTTTATCCGTTGTACCGTCGCGTTGGCTGATGCATTCCCCGATATGCAGACTTTATACTGCTGTTCGAGTAGCCCCGCAACTGTTGTGTCTCTGTTCCCTTCGGGGGTTGGACAAGTCGTCTTCAAGTAATATCCTTAGGTCATATTACTGTCGAGAGAGCAAGCGGTAGGAATTTTTCCATGCCGCTTTTTATTTGAGGTTAGGCTCAGTTTGGGAGCCCGATGAGTCATAACCAATCCGCGCTGGTGTGGGATGATCTCCGATAGTCTTTCAGGTTTTACTTGAGTTTCCGTCAAGACCCTGAAGCTAGGAATTTGGCCTTCGCTTCCTTTGTTGACGCCGCATTTGCTGTAATGAGGCGAATGTCGAGGTTATCTCTAGGTTGTTTGTGAACCGTCGAGATTTGGAACTAGGGACTTTGCCATGGCTCCGTTTTGTTTTGACCCTGAGGTCGCTTATTGACACTGCGTCTACATCTTGGAACTAGGGACTTTGCCATGGCTTCATTTTATCGAAGTTGCGTCTGCATCCTGCTGGAGTGAGAAGAAACGTCGTTGTTGACACTACGTCTGCTGTAACGAGACGAATGCCGGGGTGGTCTCTAAGTTGTTTGTGAACCGTCAAGACTTAGAACTAGGGACTTTGCCATGGCTTCGTTTTATTGACGTTGCGTCTGCATCCTGCTGGAGTGAGAAGAAACACCGTTGTTGACACTACGTCTGCTGTAACGAGACGAATACCGAGGTGGTCTCTAGGTTGTTTGCGAACCGCCGAGACTTGGAACTAGGGACTTTGCCATGGCTCCGTTTTGTTGACGGTGCGTCTGCATCCTGCTGGAGTGAGAAAAAACGTCATTATTGACACTACGTCTGCTATAACGAGACGAATGTCGATGTGGTCTCTAGGTTGTTTGTGAACCGTCAAGACTTGGAACTGGGGACTTTGCCATGGCTCCGCTTTATTGACGTCGCGTCTACATCCTGCTGGAGTGAGAAGAAACGCTGTTTTTGACTTCTCGACTGTGGTTATTGCCGTCGAGATCTGGCTCTCGCTTTGATGGATCCTGGTGGGAAAATATGGTTCCCTTTTCGTTTATGCCCATGGATTGTATACAGGGGTTGATGTGGACTCACCTGCATGGCAAAAGTTTCATTTTTTATTTCTTTCCGCGATGCTCTATCATTTCAGCTTTTTATATCGCGAAAGTCGCGATTGCCCAATCATTTCGGTTTTTTATCGCGGTGCCCAATCATTTCGGCTATTTTTTCTTTTTTACTCGCTGCTTTTTATTGTGAGTTGCCCAAACATTTCGGCTGTTTTTATATGCATATATTTTGCTCGTTGATTTTTATTACGAGTTGCCCCATCATTTCGGCTATTTCATATGCATTTATTTTTGCTCGCTGATTTTTCTTGCGAGTATGGAACTTAAGATCTGATACTAATCTTGGCATCAACACCGCTGCGACTGGAATATTTCCAGGAGCGAATCGTCATTTGCCGTGAAAGGACTTGGAGTTTGACACCTGTTCAGGCATCAGCATCGCTGCGACTGGAATGTTGCCAGGAGCGAATCATCATTTTCCGTGAAAGGACTTGGAGTTTGACACCTGTTCAGGCATCAGTGTCATTGCGACTGGAATGTTGCCAGGAGCGAATCATCATTTGCTGTGAAAGGACTTGGAATTTGACACCTGTTCAGGCATCAGCATCGCTGCGACTGAAATGTTGCCAGGAGCGAATCATCATTTGCCTTTAGAGGACTTGGAACAAAGGTGGCTTAGCAAATGGGGTTAAGGTCCTGTCGACTAAGGCTTTTTGACTCTATGAGCCGTAGGGGTCTCATAAAAGGTTTTCTCCCTAAGAGTCGTGAGGATCTCGTAGGTGTATTTTCTCCTTAGGAATCGTGAGGATCTCTAAGTGTGCGTTCTCTTATAAGTCGTAAGGATCTCATAAAAGTGTTTTCTTCTTATAAGTCAAGAGGACTTACAAGTGTCGTTCACCATATGAGAACATTTCTCGTCATTGGCGGAACTTGGTGGTGGAAACGTTTATTTGTGCCCGTGGATTGTATACAAGGGCCTATATTGGACCGCCTGTAAAGTAGTTTGGGGAATATGATGGCTTAAGAACAGGTTAAGGTCCCTGTAGCTTAAGACTTTCAATCCTATAAGTCGTGAGGATCTCATAGGGGGAGTTCTCCTTAAGAGTCGAGAGGATCTCGTAAGTGAAAATTTCACAAGATTGCGCCCTTTCGGGTTTTCACAAGCTCACCGGTAGCCCTGCTGTTTTTACTCACGGCGCCTTTTCGGGTTTTCATCCATGCCCATTTTGCTTATGGACTTACCTTTTTTTTACGAGATTGCGCCCTTTCGGGTTTTCACAAGATCGTCGGTAGTCCTGCTGTTTTTACTCACGGCGCCCTTTCGGGTTTTCATTTGTGCCCATTTTGCTTGTGGACATACCATTTTTTTAATGATGGGGCTTGGGCTGCAGTCTTCGCCATTGGAGCTTTGATTGCAACACAGTTTCTAAGAGAAGTTATCGCCGTATTTGTGGCGATGCGCCATATTTGAGGCGGCGTAATAGTTTAAGGACTTTTCGGTCTGACGCCAGTTTAAGGACGTAGTGGTCCATTATCACCATTTTTGGGGTGACACTTTAGTTTAAGGACATTACAGTCTGCTGCCAGTTTAAGGATATAGTGGTCCGTTGTTAGTTTAGGGACATATCGGTCCACTGCCCACCATCTTTGGGGTGAAGCTTTAGTTTAAGGATATTACGGTCCGCTGTTGTCATGCTTGAGGCGAAGTTTTTCCGAATACCGCTTAGAGTTTTGACTCAGGAAGATAGCGAGCGGACACGAGCGTCGTCATCTATCATTGACCTAAGTCATGACTCGTTAAGCATGGTATTTCTTGAGGAATCGGCCGTTTATTGGCCGAAAAGGTCTTTCGCCATGCATATCCATGAGCAAATAGGCCCTACCTTGGCAGACCTTGTGTATGATGTACGGGGCTTCATAGTTCGGCTCGAATTTCCCCCGTTTTGCATGATTGGGGATCATAGGTCTTTTGACGACTAGCACGAGTTCGCCTTGGTGGAATGTTCTTGGCCTGGTTAGTCTTTCGTATGAGCGCGTCATTCTTGCTTTGTAAGCTTCTAGGTTTTGCTGCGCCATGAGACGAGTTTCATCGAGGTCATCAAGCTCCTCAAGCCGAATATGGGCATTTTCTTCATCCATCAACTTGTATCGAACTGCCACTCGCAGAGAGGGTAGCTCTATCTCCAAGGGAAGTACCGCTTCCGTGCCGAATACCAACGCGTATGGTGTTGTATTCGTAGCCGTTTTGAACGTGGTTCGATATGCCCAGAGAGCTTCCTGCAGTCTCTCATGCCAGTCCTTTTTATTTCTAGACACCGTTTTCTTTATGATCTTCGTCAAGGTCTTGTTGAAAGCCTCAGCTAGATCCGTTAGCTCGGGGATTATAGACTGAAGAGTATCTCCAGACTATATTATGCTGTTATGCGAAGCGGCTGATCTTATGGCTTCTGTAGGCCGGCTCGTTATCTGAGATTATCCGCCGCGGGGTGCCGAACCGGTAGATGACCTGTGTCTTGAACAAGTGGAGGATGTTCTCTGTCTTTACTTCCCTCAGTGGTACTACTTCTGCCCACTTAGAAAAGTAATTGGTCATAGCCAGTATGAACCGGTGTCCTTTGGATGACGCTGGTTCAATAGGGTTGATTATATCGGTTCCCCACATTTCGAACGGCCAGCTAGCTACCGTTGGGTGGAGCGAATTTGGATGTTGGTGGATGAAGTCCCCGTGAATTTGGCACGAGTGACAGTGCTTCACATATTCAAGGCAGTCCTGAATTATTGTGGGCCAATAATAACCCATTCTTTTGATCTTCAGCTTCATCTTTGCTCGGCTTGATGAGAACTGCAGAGTCCATCGTGGGTGTCTTGGACGACTCTCCTTGATTCTTCTGATCCCAAGCATCTCAACCACAGGCAGTCGAATGATCTCTTATATAGAGTATCATTGACAAAGGCGAAAGAGCTCGCTTCATGAGCTGATGTCTTGATGACGCATCTTCGGGTGTTCGGTGGGATCTGAAGTAGTCTATGAAGACTTCCCTCCAATCCTCGACCTTTTCTTTGTCTTTTATTTGGAGGACTGCTTGTTTGGACGGGCTTTGCACTTCATCCGTTTGAAGTGTTGTCGATGGGCAACGTATCCTTGCCACCACTTCTTGAAGGCATTGCACTCTTCGGTGGGGTGTGTGACCCTCCGATGGTATAAGCAGTAGTTCGGATGCACATCCGCTTCGTCGAGGCACGTAATCTCAGGAGTGTTTTCCATGAGAGGTGGCGGCTTCATTCCCATTGATAAGGCTTTGGCGAACCGCTTCTCCGCTTTGAGCCTGCTGTTGTTTGTAGCAGGGGTGCTTTGGCTTGAATGGAGTACTTTACAACTCATCCTTACTGCAGCTTCTTTAGCCTGACGCCGATGCTTGGCCTTTTCGTATATGGCCGTTTCGCTCTCTCGATCAGCTCTGCTCTTTTGAAAAGCTTCATTTAGCAGCCTGTCAATTGGGTCTTCTGGCAGCTCCGGGAATTTTGGCGCCGATCCTGCCCCCAGTTCTTCTGCGTTGCTTTCCGACGCCAAGGGAGTTTCTTCGTCATTTAACGATGAATGAGAAACCATGTGGCAACTTGCTACATAATCTTCAGTTTCTCCCGACGAGCCATTTTCCTCATCATCGTCACTATCTCCGTTCTCAAGCATATGGTTGAGAAACTCTTCGAGTGTGACTGGGGTCCGTGCCTTCTGGTTGTATTCCTCCAGCACGTCGATATATTTTTGTAGGTCCGTGTGCTTTTCGTCAGGATGCATGGGCTTCTTGGTCTTCTTCTTTCCCTTCGACGACTTTGAAGGCTTGACCTGAGTGCTTTGCCCATCATTAGTAGTTTTCTGTGTTGGTCGCGGTTTAAGCATCCCCTCAATGATCTCGGGCTCCAGCGGGCTTTTCCATTTGATTACCGAACATGCTTGAAGATCCTTCAGCATTCTTTTGGTTTTAGCTGAAAGGAGAACTTCCCACAAAGCTTCTTCCACAAACGAGCATGATGCCCCTGGCGTGTCTACCTTTTTAGGAATGTGCCTCTGTGGCGGGTTCACCCTCCAGTTCTCGGATAGCGCGAATTTCCCTTGACGGTACTGATCATCGACCCAGTTCTTGAAGACGTAGCAATCCTCAATTGGGTGGCTCACTACTCTATGATAGGAGCAGTAGTTGGGATTATTGACGTCACCGGGCTTCAGTGGACGTCTCGGATCTGGCAGTGTGATGAGTTTGTTGCGCACTGCCAGTTCGAACAGTCTCCTCATTTTATCACGGGAAAACGAATAAGCACGTCCTAGCTTCTCTTTGAGGGATTGGCGTGGGCGCGTGTTGTTTTGGCGAGTAACTGGCTTCGGGTCACTCAGCTGTTGTTGAATGTTGGCAACAAAGGTCGCTTTCCCTTTGCTCTTTACATTCCGAGGGGCCGTTTTTTTGAAAGGGATGGCCTATGGCCCATCTGGTCTATTTGTGCCTGCTTGTCGATCAAAGCCTGGAAGGTGGTCGGCTTGAAGAACATCATAAACTGGGATACAGTTTCCTGAGAATCGATGGTCCCTAGGAACATGCCCACGGCCGGAGCTTCTTCAATGCGTTGTTTGCATTTTGACCATAGGTTCCGCCATCGAATTGCGTATTGAACTCAGGTCTCTCCTGGCTTCACCCTGGCATTGATTAATGCCGTGATCGGGGTGCGCTCACTTGCGCTGGCGAACCGCTGTGTGAATAGCGGTCCCATTTCCGTGAACGTTTTGATGGAGTCATTGGGGAGCTCCGAGTACCATTCGAAGGCCATCTCTAAAAAGCTGCCAACGAATTGGCGAAACAGCAGTTTGTCGTCGCCTCCAGTATTGCCGCATAAAGTTCTGAACTGGGCGACGTGTTGATGCGGTTTACCTGTCCCCTTATATACGTGGAACTTGGGGATCGTATATCCCGACGGGTACTTAATTTGATTGTACCAGCCCGGGTACGGTCGCCCGGTCTTGACGACTTGGCCAGCCGCTTCGCTTGCTTGATGAGCTTGTATTTGCTTAGCTATGTAGTCATCGAGGACAGCCTTGGAGATCGTTTCCTCCCTAACTGCTGATAAAGCCGGAGGAGGGTTCAACGTTTCCCCTCTATCGTCCTCGATAATTATTGGCGGATCTTCAGCTGGAGGTTCTGGCTGGATCATCATTCCAACCATATCTTGGAATAAAAGCACCATCTGCTTTATATTAGCAGGTTGTTCCGCGGCCTCCTTATCTTTTCTCTCTAGCACCCTTCGCAAGAACTCTGTATCGGTCTCCTGCTCTTGGCGATATTCAGACGCTGCTTCCGGGCTTTCTTTCTTCCCGGTGAGTGCTGCCATTTTCGTCAGCATCTCCTGGAGCTTTTGTTGCTGCTCCTGAGCTTTCGTCAATGACCGAGTTTGCGGCCGATGACTCATAGAAGCACGGCTTTCCTCTTTTCCGGAAGCCATGTAAACTGTGTGCAAGATCATGCCCCCAGCCTTGGGGCGTTTCATTCCAGTGTCTTTGGAATTTGCTGCCAGAGGTGGGAAGTTCTCCGGCCTTCTCTTTTTGTGAGAAGTCGAAGGATCTATTGTAACAGACGCCTGTGTAGAGAAGGTCCCTCGCTGTATGGTGGAGGGATGGTCTTCCTCTTGCCGAGCCTTCGTTTTCTTTAGTCGGTGAGAATAGTCTTTATTGATCACAGAATCTTAGACTTTCCGCCAGACCTTATGGATTTAGGAGGATAGCCATTGAGGGGGCTGCTCCGGCTTTTCCTGCTTCATAGTTTCAGTCGGTGGGGGAGATTTCTTCAGCACTGTGGTTGAGGAGTTCCTCCGCACCCTGCTAAGCTATTCAAAGCTGTTCCCAGTTGAAACATCAGCGTCAACTTCCATTGGTGGAGTAAGTCCAGAGAGGGAGTTTCCCCCAGATCTTCTCATCCGGCGCCAGTGGCAACGTCGAGCATATCTTGCAGACGGGATTGCCTCAGTTGTGAGAGTGGCTTCGTCATGCCCCTTGCTTTGGTGAAGGGCTACTGCTGGTGCCAGCCTATCGAAAACTGACATCTGTTGAGAGGGGACTGTCAATCTATCGAAGGCCGACCTTCTAGTAGGGGAAGCTATTTTGATGACTTCGCCCATAGCTGGGGTTGTAACGGCCAATCTTGCGAAGACCGATCCTTTAGTAGGAGAAGCCCCTTTGACGACTTCACCTGCCGGAGCTGGAATGGCTATCCATTTCGGGATAACCCCTTCAGGTATCGCGGGCCTCTTTGAGGGCCCATTTGAGCTTTGGCTTAGCTTGTTGAAGACTGAGATGGCATACTTAGACGACCCGTTGAGAGGGGCCGTAGTAGTTGTAAGTCGATCAAAGACCGACTTCTTTGGTGCTTCCTGTGATGGCACTGGGGCGCCAAAGCTCGTTGGCGGGAGCATGGTCTCAAAAAACAATCCAGTGGTGGCCTGAGTCACCTGTTCCGCTGGCGTTGAAAAGATGCAGGCCGCATTTGGCCCGTATGTCACTCCTCCAGTGGGGACGGAATGGGAGTTGCTGTTGCAGGTTCACTTGGAAGCAATTGATCTTCTTTTCTCTGCACAGGAGCAAGACACCAAATCTTAGTATCTCGAATCTTGGGGCAACCATAGTAAACTGCGATTTGTTCGCGAACACGACACACGAAGTGTGGAGTGGAAAGAGGAAGAGGTCCCACCGGGCGTGCCAGAATCTGTTTACCGCCGAAAACGGGGACGGACCGGGTTAGGTCGTCCTGCATGAATTTGGGGGAAGATACTATTTGGATTTATCCGTCCACCTCTCCGAAGATACCAAGTTGTTTTATGGCACGGTATATTGAAGGTTTGGACGGATGCGGTCGTTGTAGAAGATTTCGTCAGATTCCCTCTCGCTTGCGAAGGGTTTTTGATTGTGGGAACGCTCTTCCCTGCAAACGCAAGCCCCTGCAGTTAATTACGTTACCGCATCGCGATAACCACTTTCTCCTTCTCCAGAAGTTCACTTCGTGTCGTGTGTGTTTGTTTTATTTTTGGTTGCCCGTGGATTGTATACGGAGACTAATTTGTGTCGTCGCCCGTAGGGCGTAGATTAGTCCAAATCCATATATCTTAGATTTAGGTTTGGGTTGATTTAAGGATCGTTAATCTATTTCGAGATCAAGATCGACTTAAATATATACGAGCAATTGGGGGCTCGATGGTTTTTTTCTGTTAAGAATACATTAGTCCAATCTGAGACTAAGATCTACTTAACAAGGTCTCTTATCGTCATTTTGGAGGCGGAGTTGTAGTTTGAGGACATCTCGGTCTGTGGATAGTTTGAAGATGTCTCGGTCTGTGGATAGTTTGAGGACGTCTCGGTCTGTAGATAGTCTGAGGACGTTTCGGTCTGTAGATAGTCTGAGGATGTCTCGGTCTGTAGATAGTTTGAGGACGTCTCGGTCTGTAAATAGTTTGAGGACGTCTCGGTCCGTAGATCACCATTTTTGAGATGAGATTTTAGTTTAAGGACGTTACGGTCTGTAGATCACCATTTTGGAGGTGAGATTTTAGTTTAAGGACGTTACGGTCCGTAGATCACCATTTTAGAGGTGAGATTTTAATTTAAGGACGTTACTGTCCGTTGTCGCCATTTGGAGGCAACAGTTAGTTTAAGGACGTCTCGGTCCATTATTTGTTTATGGACATCTCGGTCCAATATTCATCTTGCGTACACGTGTATTTGTTAGGTGACGGGATGAGCGATGATGATATGGGATGCATCTTGTTTGGGATATGGTTTGCTCTGGGTTATGCACGTTAATTTGGGAAGTGCACTGGAAAGCAGTTAGTTGTCGGGACCCGTCACCTCTCTGAAAATTTTGAGAAATTACAACGACATATATCAAAGGTGTGAAGAGATGTACCCGTAAACCCAAATCCCGTATTTGAAGGAGAAGATCAGGTTGGATCATCTAAGAATCAATAGTCATTTTGGAGACTAAGATTAACTTAGGAGGTGTAGGATGAACATCGTTTTGTATGTCATCAATTGGCAGACCATTAGTCATGTTGGGGACTAAGATCAACTTAGAAAAATAATGAGCACAAAGGGGTCTTGACTCTCTTAGTCAAGTTAGACTAGGTTTGGGTCTTTACACTTACCCAACAGTGCTAATGTGCTGAGACATACAATGCTCACGTGCATTTCATGTGGGCACTGAAATAGTGTTAAACACTAGATTTCTGTGGCGCTCACGTGGTGCACGTAAGGTACTCAATTATGGGCGCTGCCCATTTATTTCCCTCTCTTTTTTTATAAGTGCTGAGCACTTGGTTTTTGGGACGCTCACGTGTGAAACACGTGAAGCGCCTCAAAATTGGGTTCTGCCTTTTGGCTTTATTGCCTCTCCCTTCACATAAGTGCTAAGCACTTAGTTCCTATAGCGCTCATGTGTAGAACACGTGAGACGTGTCAAATGGGGCAATGCCCTTTTATTTTCCCTTTCTTTTACGGAAGTGCTAAGCACTTGACTGAGGGAAGTGTGCAAAACACGTGACTGTCTCAGGGAGTGTTCCTTGCTCACCCTTTTAAGCACTCGCGTGGGAAACACGTGATGTAGTCTTAGCCGTTTTCTTTTTATTCATTAGAAATACTTACGTAGAGAACACATGAAATCTAGTTATAGTGTTAAACACTAACGAATCACCAGGCTATTCTTCTGTGGTTCTTAGGAATCAAGTTCTCCTTTTTTTTCTTTGCCAGAATTAAATTTTTCTTACAGGGTTAAACCCTAGTTTTTAGAGGAATTAAATTCCCATATGTTGTTTTTTATAAGAGTTAAACTCTTTTGAACTCAATTCTTTCCCCTAAGTTTTGAATCTGCATGACAGAATCTCCCCGATTAAAATTAAATTCTCAACTTGTGGGGAGTCTGCCTCTGCAGATCTCAACCAGAGAAAGAACTAAGTTCTTCTATGAAGGGTTAAACTTTTAGAAATGCAAAGAACAGTCTTTTGTCTTTTCCTTTACCTAGTGTTTCAAGGGAACAAGTCTTCTCTTCTGAGAATTAAATTCTCTCACTGTATATTCTTTAAGTCTCTGGAGAGCTCTCTCTCTCTCTCTTTTTTCTCCTTTTTTCCTTCCTCTCTTCTTCTCCTCTTCTCCTTGCTCCTATTTATATGAGAAGAAAAATAATCAATTTGTTAAGAAAATCCCTCATTGAGAGATCATGATTGATTTCATAATCAATCCAATTGATCTGGTGAATTTTATTCACCGTTGGATTTTTAATCCAAAGGCTCTCTGTTTAACAGAGAAGATTTCTTATTTGTTTTTTTAACCAGATTAGGAAATATTTTCCTAAGATAAAATTTTATTCTATCATATGAATATCTTATTAGTTTAACAAGATTAGAATTTTATTCTATCATAGAATTTATAAGAATATCTTTTATAGAATTTTATTCTATCAGACGATCACCGTTGGATCTTTGATCCAAAGGTCTTTCGCTTAACAAAGAAGATCTTTTTAGTTTAAGGAAGATCAGGGAAATATTTCCTACATATATGGAATTTAATTCTATCAGATAGTTCATCTAAGATTCTTTGTTAGGGAAGGATCTTTCCATATTAGAAAGATTTAAGGAAATATTTTCCAAATATAGTTTTAATCATGTTGTTTGGAATTTAATTCTATCAGCTTCGAAGGTTTTAAGAGCACTCACGTGGAGCATGTGATCCCAATGGGATTAAGCTTGTTTGCTTATATGCAACAACATATAAGTGTATCACGTGTTAACACGTGAGCCTTTTTGGCTTGCCATCTGTTTGAATACAGCGCCTATATTCTTTGCATATAGACGCTCACGTGCTTAGACATGAGGCTCAATTTTAGCCCAGCAATTGTTTTAACTGCAGTGCCTATATGCGTTGCATATAGGCACTCACGTATTAAACACGTGGGGCTTATTAAGGTTTTTTAATTCTTTCATGTGCTTTGCACATTGGCGCCCATGTGAGGAGTACATGCGGTGCCAATAAGAGTTTTTAACTCTGGCGCTGGCGTCCTCGTGGAAAGCACGTAAGGCGCTGCCTCTTGAGTTTTTTTTTTTTGAACAGAGCTTTGCTTTTTTATTGGGGGGAAACAGGCGTCGCTTCTATATCAGCAACCGAGACAAGTGAACTCTCTCGCTTGGTTAATCATTCTCTCTCTCTCTCTCTCTATATATATATATATATATATATATATGGTTATGTTAATTGGTTTGATAAATGTTAATATATATATATATATATATATATATATATATTCCAAAGGTTAGACGCGACTGTCGTAATTAAAATATATTTTAAAACACTAGAATTTATAATCAATAAATCCCTTTGCTGTTAATGAACGTCGTGTAGAAGTTTGGATGCAAAATATTGATGTTTCGCATATGAAATGACGTCTTCGAGAATCGACACGAAATATGGAATTTACTGCTTACATCACTATATTAAATTCATAATAAATTATATATAAATCATATCGTGGTGTGCTTAGGCTTGTTACGAATAGGATTGAATAATCTAGGAATCTCTAAAAATAATTACTGAATATTTTTTTTGTTTCGATAGTGCAAATTGAAGAGAGATTACTGCTCTGGACTGCAGTCCAGAGCAGTAATCTCTGCTAAAGCTTACTTTTAAACACTTATAAATCTCTGTTCAAATATTCAAATGTACGGAGTTCTATATCGATGCATAGAAAATTGAGTTAAATTTCATATGCCACCGGTTTCATTAAATTCTATCACAGTTTGATATGTATAACATAATTTATATTGTCGACAGATCTGACTGTTTACTGTAGTAGTAGTTTATATATAGTGACACTAAACAGACCGTAACTCCCTGCATACGATGGCTATTACTGATCCGTCTGTTGTGTTGAAAACTTAAATAATAAACCTAGATATTATTGAAACGTAGCGACGCCTAATTCTGTATGTAACTAATGAAAAAATGTGTTCGAAATTAGACTTCCAGTTCTGAAACTGGTATTCCAGCAGTGAACATCCATTTAAAAATGATCATATCTCCCTAACTATTACCCTAATTGATTTGAAACCAATTTTACTGCTTAGATAAACGAGTGTTCTTCATATGCCTTTTATATTGTTTCATCTATTTCTGCACGTGTGATTTATGGTGAATTTTGTAACTTGAAAGATACCAGCTGCCCTTATTTAATTGAAATGTATTTATTGCATTCCTATCATATCGTGTGACTTTTTTTACCGTTAGTGATTAGTGACCATTTACATTGAAACCCTAGTGTCTGTTTTGCATTGTCGAGTGATAGGTGGTATCGATTGGATTGTGACAAGTATGTTAGTGAAAGTGATGAGCGAAAGTAATATAAATGAAAGCGTGATTAAACCGTGAAAGTGATACGTACTTGTACACACCCAATCTGATACTTGAACATATACTGTAACCTGGGATAAGAGGTAGTTGGATAATGAATGCATGTTGTGGCACAAGAATCCATTTAAAAATCATCTAACATGAATTCCGTTTGCCGTTGTCCCGTGGGGTTTACGGGGCCTTGTACTAAACGTGTCGTTGGTCCGTGGAGTTTGTCGGAGTACTCTCATATACACGCATACTTTCATTATTGAACTACTAACAAACACAATAGAATAGAATTTCTAGACTCATGGTACTTTGCCATGACACATATGTAATACGGCCCACATGTTCGTATTGTTTCATATCTTCGTGTTACTGCTTTATAATATCTAGTTCATGCTTATTGTTCTGTAATATAAAATATATTGTTATATTATTATATCGTGTCACCATGACGACTTGAGTATGCATGCTCAGAGTGAGAAGTGGACTTAGCCCAAATCGAGACCTACCCTACTTCGAGGATGTTGCGGAAATCTAGACTAGCGACGTCGGTGTTATCATTTCTTTTGACTCTATCTGGTTAGTTGTATCCCTGATATTATAGATTTGTATCCATTGCATTCTGATGTGATAAATTAGTGACTGCATTTTTCATTACTTGTGCTGTATTTACTGCTTACCATGAACTGCTAGAAACCGAAGTGCGGCTACGGAAGGATTATTCCTTGATCGTAAGAGCATGGTTGGCCTAGTCATTCTCATATTCCGTATTTTGGAAAGCGGGGCGTGACATGGTTTTGTTGGTATCGGAGCGCCAGGTTTAGAATGAGATTACAGTTTTCGACTATGGCTTGACAATTTAAGTCGCCCATTCGGTTTAGGTTGTAAAATCGTTATCCTTAACTAGGATTTCAATAGTGGCCTGCTACATATTTTGATCCCATCCGTTAGAGTTTTGGTTGACTTGGTGGAGTTATGTGGTTGTAACTACGAACTGCAGTATAGTTACAATGCAGCACTCTGCTTGAGTGGCTTGGAATTCTACATTTAATTCCCTCTCGATTGAGTATCACCCTATCACATATTCTTGATTTGAATGTCAAATCTCTATCTCCCTTGTTAACTTATACATTTTCCGAGCTTCCAAGTATGTTTTCATATCTTTACGCTTATACCCTTCTTGACGATTCTATTCGTACCTACGTTTCTTTCCGAACCTGATGCTTTCTCCTGTCTTCGTTTCGTCAAATTTGTCATATCACGTTCCATATTAGTTTTCTATCAGCGTCGTGCAGTGGAAGCAGGGTGGATCCATAACCCACAGTTGAGTTCGTCGTGGCGTTCATCGATGACATACTAGTTTGCTCCAGGAGTCGGGAGGAACATGCAGACCACCCTACCACCATTCTCGATTGCATGTAGAAATTGCTGAAAAATAAGGTTGTTTCTTTAGTTTGAGTTTCTTAGCGTGGACATTCTCCAGGAGAGTCTGATTGAGAACGTGAAAAGAATATCTGTCAACGCCTTCCCCATCTTTTGAATAGCATGTTTGTTTTTCGTTCTTTTAATTTCGAGAACGAAATTTTCTTCAAGGGGGTATGATGTAATACTCGTTTTCCTTGTATTCTATTTTCTTGGGGAATAAATATTTTTCCAAATATTTTCCTTTTCTTTTTCCTATTAATCTAATTAATTTCCTATTATTCTAAAACCCTAAACTTAACCTAAAACCTAAACCCTAAGCCTGGCCCTGCTCTCACTCTTCTCTATTTCTTTAAGCCCAAACCCAAATCCCCAAAATCCAAACCCCAGCCCGATCTCCCTCTCTTTCCCTCTCCCTCTCTTTTTCTCTCTCCTCTCGCTCATTCTCCCTCCTCACCCAACAGCTCTCCGCTCTCTCGCCAACATCCCCATGACTCGCGCCTGCCCATGACGAGCCACGCCAACGCCTCCATGAGATCAGCACCACTTCAATGTTAAACCCTCTCAACCTCTCAACGTCTCTCTCCTCCCTTTCTAATATCTTTTCTCTCTCTCACTCTTTCACAATCTCACTGATCCCCCCACTGCAAACCCCTTCACCACCGACGAGTATCCACCCTCCACCGGACCTCACCACCACCAGCTTCCCTCTTCTTCTCCACTCAATTTCCTTTCCCAAAACTCCATAACCCGAGCTCCTAAAGCCACCACTGCACAACCCATAGCCACATCCTAACTTCACCGGGCCACACCACCATCTCCCTCTACCTCCAACTCCTCTCATTGCCTTCATCGACGAACTCACCTCACCAGAGCTCCCCCAGCACTGCCGTCGAAACCCACTCCCATCACTGAGCCCCATTATCCATCTTCGACTCCCAAACTCTACCAGCTATGTAGAGCAAGCCCCATGACTCAAACCCACAATACCTGCTGCCACCGCCATCACCTCCTCTCGCTGACGAGCCATCTTCGTCGACCTCATCCACTTCTAGCCCCCACTACCTCCTTCACTGCATCCTCAAACCCAACACCAAACCCTTCACCATCGACCTCCACTCATCACCGAAGCTCCCCTGATCACCGTTGGTCCTCGAGCTCACCGCTGTCATCGCTGAGTTTTCTCCCTGCACAAGTGCCCGTTTCATGCCAGCCTCGAACCACGACGTTTCCACTGCCATGCCTAACACCATGCTAGCACCGCAGCACTACCGTCGTGCCACGCCTGCGCCACCTCCGAC
The DNA here is from genome assembly GCA_030015575.1 of Agapanthus africanus. Taxonomy (NCBI): domain Eukaryota; kingdom Viridiplantae; phylum Streptophyta; class Magnoliopsida; order Asparagales; family Amaryllidaceae; genus Agapanthus; species Agapanthus africanus. The sequence continues at coordinate 140,128,180 of JASDDO010000026.1, forward strand.
CATGTCACCACCAACCTCCTCACAGCCACCTAGCTCCCTTGTACTCACCACCGTCGAGCTCCACCACTGTTGAACCCAAATCGACGCTACCGTCAAGCCTCGGCATTTCATCGAACACCTGTATCCGTCGCAATCTCCGCTGTTCCAGTCATCGTCGACGTTATCTAATCCGTTGTTGCCATCATTGTGTTTGTCGCCGTCGTCGACGCAGTATCCTTCGCAATGCCAACGCACGTCCTTTGCAGCCGTATCGCGTTCGAGTCTCACTCGCTCCATGTCGCGTAAACGTCGTCTAGTGTGTCAAGGCGAATACTCGTCACATAGTGTCGCTTCTATATTAGCGACCGAGGCAAGTGAACTCTCTCACTTGCTTAATCATGATATATATATATATATATATATATATATAGTTATGTTAATTGGTTTTATAAATGTTAATCTTGATTTATATATATATTCCAAACGTTAGACGCGATTTTCGTAATCAAAATATATTTTAAAACATAGGAATTTGTAATCAATAAATCCCTTTGCTATTAATGAACATCGTGTAGAAGTTTGGATGCAAAATATTTATGTTTCGCACATAAAACGACGTCCCCGAGAATCAACACGAAATTTGGAATATACTGCGTACATCACTATATTAAATTCATAATAAATTATATATAAATCGTATCGTGGCGTGCTTAGGCTCATTATGGAGAGGACTGAATAATATAAAAATCTATAAAAATGGTTACTAAATATTGTTTTGTTTCGATAGTGCAAACTGAATAGAGATACGGCTCTGGACTGCAGTCCAGAGCAGTAATCTCTGCTAAAACCTATTTTTAAACACTTGTAAATCTCTGTTAAAATATGCAAATGTGCAGAGTCCTATATCTATGTGTATAAAATTGAGTTAAATTTCATATGCCACTGGTTTCACCAAACTCCATCACAGTTTGATATTTATAACATAATTTATATTGTCGACAGATCTGGTTGTTTACTGCAGTAACAGTTTACACGTAGTGATACTAAACAGACCTTAACTCCCTGCATACGATGGCTATATGTTGTGTTGAAAACTTAACTGATAAACCTAGATATTATTGAACAGTAGTGATGCCTAATTCTATATGTAACTAATGGCAAAATGCGTTCAAAATTGGACTTCCAGTTCTGAAACTAGGATTCCAGCAGTAAACATCCATTTAAAAATGATCATATCTCCCTAACCAGTACCCTGATTGAGTTGAAACCAATTTTACTGCTTAGATAGATGAGCCCATTTCATATGCCTTTTATATTGTTTCATTTGTTTCTCCATGTGTAATTTATGGTGAATTTTTCAACCTGAATGATACCAGCTGCCCTTATTTAAATGAAGTGTATTTATTGCATTCCTATCATATCGTGTGACTGTTTTACCCTCAGTGATTAGTGACCATTTACATTGATATCCTAGTATCTGTTTTGCATTGCCGGGTGATAAGTGGTATCGATTGGATTGTGACAAGTATGTTAGTGAAAGTGATTATGAGCGAAAATGATATAAGTGAAAGCGTGATTGAACCGTGAAAGTGATACGTATTTGTACACACCTAATATGATACTTGAACATATACTATAACCTGGGATAAGGAGTAGTTGGGTGATGAATACATTTCGTGGCACGAGAGTCCACTTAAAAATCACCTAACATGAATCTCGTGTGTTGTTTTCCGTGGGGTTTATGGGGCTTTCTACTAAACATGTCATTGGTCCGTGGGGTTTATGGAGCTTTCTACTAAACGCGTCGTTGATCCGTGGCGTTTGTCGGACTACTCTCGTAAACATGCATAATTTCATTATTGAACTACAAGCAAACACATTAGAATAGAATTGCTAGACTCATGGTACTTTGCCATGACACATATGTGATACTGCCCACATATTCGTATTGTTTCATATCTTCGTGTTACTTCTTTATAATCTCTAGTTCATGCTTATTATTCTGTAACATAAAATATATTGTTATATTATTATATTGTGTCATCCTGACGACCTGAGTATGCATGTGTTCATACCATAATTTTGCATTATTATATTCCCCATTCTTATTCATTTTACAAATAAACAGGTGCTTTTGACCCATATCTGCTACATAATTGCAGGTTACAGGTTCTCGGAACAAAACAGTGAAAACGATGAAAACACGATACAAAAGTGAGACTACGACCAACAAATGGAAGAATCTTGATCAAGCCTACAGTTTGAAGACTAAACGAAGATCAATGGACGATTTCACAAAGAACAAAGGCAGCGTAAGGTTCAAGACTTCGACACGAAGCAAGCGGTAAAGTCCACGACATTGTTCACTGAGGAAATCTGGAAGAAACCAGAAGACCATCTGAGAAACCAAGTAAAGAAACAAGAAGTAAAAAGCAACAGGAAGCAGCCCAGGAAAAACGAACTAACAAGCTCCCTATATGGTCGCGGATCCGCGGCCAAACAGGGGTTTTGGCCGCGGTTCCGCAGCCGTGCGTCGCCCGTATTGGTGAAAAATTTCTATGGCGCGTGCGAGGCGCGTGTCGGTGGTGTCGGTGCAGCAAATAGGGTTTTCTTAGGGTAAAATTGTAAATGCAGACGTGAATCAATTGTAACCCTAGGGTTTCTATGAATTTATAAATAGAAGCCATAAAACCTTTTTTAGGTTATGACTCTTCTTGTGCCTCATTTCATCTATCTAAAATTCAGATCTGTATATTTCTGCAATGAATGAAGAGTGCATCAAATTAGAGTAAGTTTTCAATTCTTGCCCTAGTTAAATTTATTTCATTGCCCTAGTATAATTTCTTATCTGCCCTACTTAGATCATTTATTCTCTGTCCTAGATAGATAATTTAGAAGTGTTTTTCAATTCCCTAATGAGCGAGTAGACTCCTCGCTTGTTAGGGTTAGCTTTGGGGAAGGCTTGAGAGATGAAGATCTCTCACCCCTTTCTTGCCCATCACACGTTTTTATAGGACTCCATGCATACATACACACACCGCTCCCTGCGGCACCCTATCCCACGAGGTAGCGGTGATACCGTAGTATAAACGACCGGTTGAGCGTGTTTTCCATGGAGGTTAGGGTAAGGATTAAGAAAGGAAGGACAAGAACCTAGAGGAAGAAATATCGTTTCTTCCCGCTGGTACTAATCTCCTTTATTAATTATTACCATAACACCTCATAGATCTAAAATAGGGCATTGAAAGCGGTGAGGAAACATTCAATTTCCAAACTTAACCTAAACCTAACCCTAGCAAGATTTAGATCTAGATCAACTTAGTTTTTAGATTTAATCAATCCGACAACAATCGGAATTAACTCGTAAGAACAATTAGAGAATACACAAAATCCCTGTGGACCGATCCGTACTCACCGGCTAGCTACCAAGCGACGCCGTTCTTGATTGCGGTTATATAAATATTCTTTGAAATCCAAATCAAATGGCGCCGTTGCCGGTGATGGCATGTTATTTTCTTTTTGCAATTTCGGGTTAATATAAAATTAAAAAAATCATAAAAACTGAAAAATAAAAAATATAAAAATTTATCATCTTTTATTTTGTGAAGGGTATTTTTCGTGTAAATTTTGCAGGATCGACGAACGAGATCGGATCTGGAAAAATCCAGAAAGTAAAACAGAAAACGGTAGATCTGAAAAGCAGAGGATTTGCACAACAGAACAACAGAAGAAAGTTGGAGGGCCAAGTCAACAGGGAGACCGCGGAACCACCGCAATAGCTCGCTCCCGCCGCGGAAGCGCGGCGCATAGGTGACGTCAGCGTGTGGAATTTGCACTATAAGCTCCCTTTCTCTCTCCTCTGAACCCCTGATATCTCCTCTGTAAATTTGCCTGCAGGATTCTTTGCGCTAAAAAATCTCTTCCCTTTCCAATAATTGATCTTGTGCAGGATTCTTTGTGCCGCGCTTAAAAAAAAAATTTGTTTGCAAGTGAATGTGTTACTGCTTTGCATATTTTAAATTGACTTTAAGGGGCTTGAAACCAATCCAGATTGGGTGGGGATTTCATCACCCTTCCCAGGACCCCAGAAATCACATAAGACATATTGCATTGACCATCATTTAATTAAAAAATATTAGACTCGGCCCTAAGGACTTCGTGCTCAATAGGACAAAGGACTAGTTGTAGGCATCGATCGTTGATCCTAACCTGACTTTGTGGTGCTTAGGCAAGTATGTCTAAGGCAAGTGGTTACTTAATTAGGTCCACTACTTACGTGGTGGAGAGCCTCCCACTTACCTGGCACTTACCTGGCCACAATTGGCGGTGAAGAGGCGGTTTGAGGTCCTACTTCTTGCCCTTTGGAACAGTTAGGAGCTGTCTAGCTGACCTAGGTGACCCTAGATCTAGGCCTGATTATGCATTTGTGGTTGATTGAAAGTATGTCTAAGTCTTTTATCGAAAATCTTTTTTGCAAAAAGCTCCATAAAAAAAACACAAAAGAAAAATTTTTACAAAAAAAAAAACTTGCAACTTGTCGCTAAGAACTCCGTGCACCCCACATTCTTTTTTCTTCTCCTGCTCACATCATGGGTACCCCACCTCACAAATCTCTTGCCGAACTTTGGTACCCTGAACCAAACATTGCTTCTTACGCGAATTGTTTTGGTCGAATTACGGACGACCCCTCCATACCCAAAATATCTTTGAAAGATCGAATAGAAGCGTCTAGGAGAAACAGTTGGACTCCGCAATCCACTTTGTATCAACCGTGTCAACCTTCGCCACCTTCTTACGTTGATACCCCTTTTTCGAGTCCTGTTGTAACTCCGAAACCCTTGTCTATTGCTGAACACATTGAACAATCTCGTAACCGATCTTTCACTCCTTTCAACACTTCCAGTTCTTGGGATCAACAAGTCCATTCACCTTTTTATCCAAATGTTGATCCCACTCCTGTCCAACCATTCAATTCCTACCAGTCCTACCCAACTTTCACACCTTCCCTAGACATTGCTTCTACATAGCCATTTGGGAGTTTCCAAAATCCAAGCAACTTTGAATCTTTTACTGAAACCTCTTCACAACCTATGTCTAGTCTGGAACAGTGGTTAGAAACCTATATGGTAGCGACAAATCAAATGATGATGAATGTGGATGTGTCCGTGGCCGCCCTTATGCAACCTAGTGACCCGGTAGTTAGTTTCCAACTAGCTCCAAAAATTCCAATGTATGATGTGGCGGTTGGACAGAGCGAGAATTTGAGTGGAGAAAGTGAGCTATGCACCCTTCCAAATCAAACCTACCCATCACCAATTGAATCCCACAACTCCAGTTTTCAAACAAGTGTCCAAAATGATTCATCAGTTAAAAATAAAACATTTAATGAGTTGTGCGACTTTGTAGTGCTTGATTTGCCAGATTGTGAAGGGTCCCTTTCGAGTGAAACCATCACCAATCCTTTTGACCCCTACACCTCCAATCTAGAACTTAAATTGATTAATGTCCATGCTTTCGATGAGGTGACTGAAAAAATGGATTTTCACTTGATTGAGGATATTGACGCCGGGAATATTTTGGATGATGAACCCATAGATTTGACTGAAATTTTATCTCCAATTCATCATCCCGAGTCATTAAATGTTTCTCCCGAACCTCATATGCGTCTTGATTTTGATGATAATTGCATGGATGGGATAACTTTTGAGGAGAATTATGAAGATAGTATTGAGGAGAGTATTGAGGATAGTATTGAGGATGAACCATTTTTGTTTGATGTGTCGGATTTTCCAATTCATCCTCCTGAACCTTTAACTGTTATACTTCCTAAATCAAACCCCCTCCTTTCCATCGTTCCGACCACGCAAAAGATCACGCTTGAGGACTGTGAGCTTGAAAGATTTCTATTCGATCACAGCAGCTTGGACGCCACTAGTGTGTTCCTCCTTGAATCTGACACTCTTCTCACAGCCGATAACGATTATGAGTGTTTCACTTTTTCGGACGATGTTGAAGACTCACAGCCCGAGTTTGAGTCCTTTGAATTTTCAGATGAACCATCAGACTCGGTTGCTTACAATCATTTCGAACCATTGATGGAATTTTTCAAGTTCGAGACAGTTTACTTCGGTGAGAATAAGACTATCCCTAATTCACTTCCCTTCGCCTCTTCTATCGTTTCGACCGCGCAAGAATCCGTCGCGCTTCCATGTTCAATGTTTGGTTTACCAAGTTCAACGTACCCATGTTTTCTTGCGAATCTTGAGAGATTTGACCCCATTTCTCGACGAGTAGATAGATTAGCACATTCACTTTTAACACATCAGTCATCACAGCTTGTGCTAATTTATTCACTCAATTTACACCCTCAGATTCGTACTCCATTTCTTTTTCCCTCCCGCCATTCTTCTCCTCCACCGAGACCATATTCTACCTTTCTTCCCACACGGTCTCGTGTGCTTCTCATTTCTTTTCTCTACACCCCATTCTTTCACCAACCCTACCATTATCACGATAGAATTTTTGAATGGTTAGTGCTAATTTGGCCTGTGTAAGGCCTTGTTTAGTTTGGGGAGAACCTTGTTGTATATATACTTTTTGTTTTTCTTTTAACAATAAAAAAAATTTATAAATAAATAAACAGGGGAGTACCGACATTTTGACCCTCTTGGTGTAGCCTGACAGTGGGGATACTGTCAAGTTTAAGTTTGGGGGTATGCTCGGTAAGCCTTCTTCATTCGCATTCATGTGTATATTTTTGCATTTGTATACTTATTTTAAAACCCATAAAAATTGAAATTTTTTTTTATAAAAATTGAAGTATTCAATTTTGGCCATAATTGACTTGAGTTTGACAAATAGGTTAACTAGCTAGGAATAACTAGATTTTAGACTTAGTAAATTAAAAACCCTAAAAATAACCTTGCTTAAAATTTAACGGTAGAAAGTATATTTCTTTTTAGTTTATTTAGAAATAGGCAAATTTTGAGTTGACTTCTTGGGCTAAGTTAAAATAAGGGAAAAGTATTGATATTTTTATTAAAGTATAAGTTTGAAAAATAATTCCTAGCTTAAGTCTAAATTCTGAAAATGTATACCCTACGAATTGCACAAACACGAACCTTGAAACTTGGAATAGTAGAAGAGACCTTTAAATGCTCTTGTCTAAAATCCTTAGTATGAAGGAAAATAAAATAAAAATAAAAGTGTGAATAAAGAGATAAAAAAAAATGAACACTGGTCTTTGTAATTACTTAAGGCTGTATTAATAGAAAAAAATATTTAGTGATGATACTTTATCACCTAGTGCCTTAGACCAACTGGTTTGGGAGTCACTGCTAAAGCCTTAGGTGTTACAAGACTAGGAATTACACTTTAATGTGCAAACACATCTTGTAATCGGTTGTTGGTACCTCAAGAAGTATTAACAGTCGCATGAATGATGTGTAAGCAAAATTCATCTAAAAATTCACCAATTAAGAAGTGCTTTGGACGACGGACAAGAGTGTGATAGCTTGATTTGAATTTCCAAGTGTAGGAGTTACATATACACACACGTAGGGGTATGTGATTGGGGTTTAGATAAGAGATAGGAATGAAGAATATGACTTATATCTTTAATAGAGATGATAAAAATTCCTAAGTTGAGATAGAACCCTAGAAGGAAAACTTAAAAGATGCCAAAAGCTAAGTAAATTCACAAGAATATATATAATCTTAATTTAAATGATAAGAAAGCGTGAAAAATACAGGTGGATAATTTATGAGTCGAAGATAATAGAATTCCTTGTTGAAAAACCTAATTGGAGAATAAAAGTTAATGGGCCGAATTGATAGGATTTTGTGGGTAGTATCCGCTGAAAACCCTCAGGAGACAATACTCCTCCTACTAGGGACACCTAGAGGTTTAACGGCTTGTTGCACGAGCTCAGTGCAATCGCGTTTCCCTGCGAAAGTGAGGCTAGGTATTTTTCGAGAATAAAACTAGGTTTGCTCGAGGACGAGCAAAAGATAAGTTTGGGGGAATTTGTTCATACCATAATTCTGCATTATTATATTCCCCATTCTTATTCATTTTACAAATAAATAGGTGCTTTCGACCCATGTCTGCTACATAGTTGCAGGTTACAGGTTCTCGGAACAAAACAGTGAAAATGATGAAAACACGATACAAAAGTGAGACTACGACCAACAAATGGAAGAATCTTGATCAAGCCTACAGTTTGAAGACTAAACGAAAATCAATGGACGATTTCACAAAGAACAAAAGCAGCGCAAGATTCAAGACTTCGACACGAAGCAAGTGGTAAAGTCCACGACATTGTTCACTGAGGAAATCTGGAAGAAACCAGAAGACCATCTGAGAAACCAAGTAAAGAAACAAGAAGTAAAAAGCAACAGGAAGCAGCCCAGGAAAAACCAACTAACAAGCTCCCTATATGGCCGCGGATCCGCGGCCAAACAGGGTTTTAGCCGCGGTTCCGCGACCGTGCATCGCCCGTATTGGTGAAAAATTTCTATGGCGCGTGTGAGGCGCGTGTCGGTGGTGTCGGTGCGTCGGTGCAGCAAATAAGATTTTCTTAGGGTAAAATTGTAAATGCAGACGTGAATCAATTGTAACCCTAGGATTTCTATGAATTTATAAATAGAAGCCCTAAAACCTTTTTTAGGTTATGCCTCTTCTTGTGCCTCATTTCATCTATCTAAAATTCAGATCTGTATATTTCTGCAATGAATGAAGAGTGCATCAAATTAGAGTAAGTTTTCAATTCTTGTCCTAGTTAATTTTATTTCATTGCCCTAGTATAATTTCTTATCTGCCCTAGTTAAATCTTTTATTCTCTGCCCTAGATAGATAGTTTAGAAGTGTTTTTCAATTCCCTAATGAGCGAGTAGACTCCTCGCTTGTTAGGGTTAGCTTTGGGGAAGGCTTGAGAGATGAAGATCTCTCACCCCTTTCTTTCCCATCACACGTTTTTATAGGACTCCATGCATACATGCACACACCGCTCCCTGCGGCACTCTATCCCACGAGGTAGCGGTGATACCGTAGTATAAACGACCGGTTGAGCGTGTTTTCCATGAAGATTAGGGTAAGAATTAAGAAAGGAAGGACAAGAACCTAGAGGAAGAAATATCGTTTCTTCCCGATGGTACTAATCCCCTTTATTAATTATTACCATAACACCTCATAGATCTAAAATAGGGCATTGAAAGCGGTGAGGAAACATTCAATTTTCAAACTTAACCTAAACCTAACCCTAGCAAGATTTAGATCTAGATCAACTTAGTTTTTAGATTTAATCAATCCGAAAACAATCGGAATTAACTCGTAAGAACACTTAGATAATACACAAAATCTCTATGGACTGACCCGTACTCACCGGCTAGCTACCAAGCAACGCCGTTATTGATTGCGGTTATATAAATATTCTTTGAAATCCAAATCAGCATGCTCAGAATGAGAAGTGGACTTAGCCTAGATCAGAACCTACCTTACTTCGAGGATGTTGCGAAAATCTAGACTAGCGACGTCAGCGTTATCATTTCCTTTGACTCTATCTGGTTAGTTGTATCTCTGATGTGATAGAATTAGTGATTACATTTCTCATTATTTGTGCTGTATTTATTGCTTACCATGAATTGCTAGAAGCCGAAGTGTGATTACGGCAGGATTATTCCTAGACCGTAGAAATATGGCTGCTCTAGTCACCCTCGTATTCCGTATTTTGGGAAATAGAACGTGTCATTCCCTCTTCAAGCTTTTTTCTGTCCTCTTGCATGAAAAATTTAACTCCACACCTTTAGTTTAATGAAATCTGCGTTTGGCCCCTAAATGCGAGAAATTAATCCTTCACCCCCTATACTTTAAGTTAACATGCATTTGGCTCATTCTAAGTTTATTTTCATATTCACACAATATATTTTCGGATGAATTATTTGTATTTAATTTCATACGAGTTATCGCTATTCAATATAGATTGTTACATAACATCTATGTAAAGTGATTTCTCCTTGGACACATGTGGATGGAAATTAGATGAGGTGTTTGATATCTTTTTGACTCCTAATTGCGAGAAATCAATCCTCCGCTCCTATACTTTAAGTTAATATGCATTTCGCCCATTCTAAATTTATCTTCAGATTCACGCAATATATTTTTGGATGAATTATCTGTATTTATTTTCATACGAGTTATCACTATTCAATATAGATTGTTGTGTAATATCTATGTAAATTATTTTCTCCCTGGACACATGTGAATGGAAAATTAGATGAAGTTTTTGATATCTTTTGAAAATTGCAATCGGCCCATCCGCTATTACTTTGTATATGTACATCCATCGAAAATTAGATGAGGCCTAAATGTATTTTGAAAAATTACAACCAACGCTTTCACTGTTACTTTGTGTATGTTCTTATCGATCGGATATGCTCATCCATTATTACTTTCCATATATACATGCATGGAAAATTATATGAGCCTCGGTTGTCTTTTGAAAAATTGCAATCAACACTTTCACTATTACTTTTGTATAGTTCTCATCGATCGGGTATGAATCGAAGGTAGATGTTACCATATTCGTATCATATGATCGTTAGCGGATGCAAATATGGATATGGATAGTTATAACAAATGAAAATCCATATACTTTAGATCGACTACCAATAAGGTTATGAAATATATATTTTATATACACTTTTCGAATATATATATATATATATATATATATATATATATATATATATATATATATATTAAAAGCAGTAAGTTGAATTATATATATAATATGAAAATTAGTAAGAGAAGAGTACATGATGATGTAAAGATAACTGTCATTTGACAAAGGACGTAGGTTAACAACAATCAATGATGATGGCAGGAAGATTTCGGAGAAAATCTTTCCAAATTTAAAATGCAATCAGTGATGATGGTAGGAATTTTCGAACACAATTTGTCATCCATTGAATACGTCCAGTATCTAGAAATGTATAAAGACATATACTTTTATGAAATTGTTTTGAGAGAATAACGAAATTTTCTAAATTGTTTTGAGAGAATTTAGATTAAATTTGAAAGATTTACCTGCAATAAAATTTAGTTACGATTCTGATCATCTATGAGACAACATATTTTTTAGGCAACCCTCGGGCCCGTGCGTGGCACGGGAGCACTTGCTAGTGTGTGTATGTTTATAAGGGGCATGAGGTGACGACCTCTTAGCCAAAAAGGGGCCGCCGTCTCAAAACACACCTACCCCCATGTATTTCACCGATGCAAATCGGTCATTCTGATCTACGTAATATGAAACCGCTATGCACAAAAAATCTTGAGATTTAAAGACCTCTGACGCGTCCAACAAGCGACCGTATTTTTACTATATCGATAAGCAGTTAGTTTTCTATCAACTTGAAGAATACGTAAGAGCTCTTTAAATCATGAGATTTTTAGAATATAAGGGTTTTATGATATGTAGATCAAGTTGCCGGTTTGGATCGGTGAAAAACATACAGGATATGTGTGTTTGAGACGGGGCCCTTTTTTGAAAAAGAGGCCACCGCCTCAAATATCTTTTCCTCTATATCTACTGTTATAGTGCTAATTAAAGGAGATCTCCAATTTTGAAATTGATTGCTGATGTGGCATTCCCATTATTCAAGAAAAATCAGTAAAAGACCATAAAAAATTCATTCAAGATTCATAACCACAACTAACTCCACCTCTTATTATAGAAAAAACTAAACTCATCACATAGTAACCATCCGGGCTATATTATTATAGTTTTTAATGAAAAAAAAAACTAAATAAAGTCAATGAAATTTGATATATACATGCATCACACGTGTAAATTACTAGTAGTAGAGACAGGGCAAAAAGAAGAGGGTCTTTTAATTTTGAAATTAATTGATGATGTGGCTTCTTAGTTCATTAGAGAAATCAAATTAAAAAACACCATTGTTTTATATGCAATTCATGTAATTAAATGCCACGTCATTATTATTTTACAAGTGCGATGTACGTAATTAAATTGCTATGTCATTATTATTTTACAAGTGTGATGTACATAGTTAAATTAATAAAAAAAAATTATACTAAAAATTCCTCTAATAACGTTCAACGCACGTGATAAAAACACTAGTGTATATAGAGAAATCGGTAAAAAACATAGAAGATATGTCTGTTTGAGACGAAGGGCCTTTTTTGAAAAAAGGGTCTCCACCGTATATACCTTTTCCTCTATATGTATATATAGTGAAAGAGACAAGGTAGCGATATGGTGAAATGAGATCTTAACGTGAGATGGAAAACTCCAATTATCATCCATTAATCAAAATGATAATCGACTCCATATATTTTATTCTACATGTCAATCAACATATGTATACAAAGATTTAGACGATTTAGACGTTCCTAAGGTATGCATACCATGATCGTAAAATGGATGGTTGTTAAAGCATCGTAAAAATTGCATACAATTCATACCCTTGATGCATGACTTACCAGCCTCCAAATTGTCTAATTTTTTTTTATACACATACATATTTTGATGTGTAGATCATAATGCAAAAACCCGACCGTCGATCCTGCTGTCGGATTTGACCATCTCACTTTAACTCATCATCTCACCGTATCACTATCTATAGAGACAAGCATAACAATCAAGTCTTCACCCATGAGCAATAATTCAGTTGGTATAAATACTTCCCCTCTTGGGAAGAGTGCGGGGCTCGAACCCAGGAACCCCAAGAGGGACCACAAATTAACGCTTTCGGGACAAATTCGTAGGTCTGCTGTGTGCGTGTTGTGTTTATAGATTAAGGCTTACGGGCTAGTGCCAACAAAAAAAATTGTCTTCCTTTAATCCTTTTATGCACAATTCGCCAAATACTAAGAGAGAATTTTCCAAGTCCTTACTGGATCATAACCAAATCTAATCCAAAAAAATATGTATTACCATTAACTATTTTTCCTTTATTTGCACATCATGATTTGAACATCTTACCTCCAAGATTCTATTCTCATTTAAAAGGAGCATCAATTTTGTTGTCACATTTACATACAAAAATAGAATTCAACACATTACACACTACAAATTTCCTTTCATCTCCTGAGAATCTGTTCTATTGGTGCTTTCTTCAGCCTTCCAAATATATCACAAAATCTCAAAATCTTCATTAATAGGAGGGGGAAATTAGAAATTTAAGTTTTCAAGGGACCAAGTTGGTAATAGGTCCTTTAAACCAATACCTGGCACTAAAAAACCAAGAAGAAATAATAAGAACGAATAATCCCCCAACAGCAACAGGTGTGTAATTGAGAGTATCCTTTGTGACAGGATAAGCAACAGGCAATGAGAAGAGGATTGAGATTGTAGCCACCCATATCACAGATACCCAACCTATTAAAATCCCGTATCGTCCGAGGTTGAAAGGGCCCGGAACGAAAGATTTGCGTGCCAGCGTGACTCTGAAGAGGGTGGGCAGAGCGTAAGAGATGTAGAGCCCGATCGTTGCGATTGACACCATGGCTTGAAATGCAACCAAGCTTCCTAGAGACTGCACGTAGATAAAGAACATGATCCATCATTTATACAAATAACAAATAGATTCCTGAACTATGTATCGATACTCTTTGTAAAGAAATATAGTGAGATTATAATATCAATGCCTGCAGTGTCGCTAACGGCATCATTTTTTTTTTTTTGAGGTTAACCTCATATAGTGAAATATATAGTTGAGAATAGGCTGAATTAAACTACATTGCCCTTAACAATGAGCGCTTTACATACGATTAACCACATTAAAGATTTCTTTTACAACAGAAGCTCCTTTGAACCGCTATATTTTAAAGGCTATTTTTGTGAATAAAGACTCCCTTACAACCGAAATTTAATGGTTTTACCATAAATAAAAAGAATTTTAAGGTAGTATATGAAACATAGTGAGAGTGAAAGGTAAATAGTGTAATTTAGCCTCGAGATTATATATCAATATGGATGTAAACGGATTGGATATTGATTGGATTTGGAGATTGCCATATTCATATTTGCTTTAAAAGCAAATTAATATGAAGATGATGATACCTAGGGAACTTGTGCTAATAAACTCAAATCCTGACAGAAATAAATTTGAATCGCAATAGAAATATATACTTACCAGATAGTATTGGATTAATGATTCAGAAAAAAAATGAGCTCAATTTCGAATTTAGTCCCTTCTTCAAGTAAAATGAGAAAATATACAAAACTGAGTATGAATTATATACATTTAAATAAATATATCTAGATTCACTTTTGTTTAATTTTAGAAGACATATTGCTATCATTTGATGCTTAATTGCCGAAGTGAAGTATGAACCGCATATAGACATATCAAGCTTCTATATGCACAATAAATCAGGAAATCGGCATGTTTTGACTGTTATATCAGCTAGATGTCAATTCATGAAAAATAACCAAATAACGGAACCATATATTGCTTTTTCTTAAGAATATATGTGTATATATGAATCGAATCAGAATTAACGAAAAATGCAACGCCCCCTTTGAACATTCAGGAGGCTCTGAACTACTTTATTCATTATTATCTCATTTATGAAATAGATATGCATGCTCCATATTTTTATGGAAAAAACCGATGCTTTTGTTCTTTTGTAACTAACCTTACCCATGTCCATAGAAAGAGAGATTTTTTTTGGATAATTCATATTTTTCAAGAGTTCATTGTACGTGTGGTCGACTGTAGCACACTCACTGTGGCCGACCGCTCAAAAAAGGGTCAAACGGGGGGCGGGGGGGGGGGGGGGGGCCTTGGGAGCTTAAGTGGGCAGGGCCCACCCCGGTGTTTGTGAGAGGCGGCCACAGCTAACTCGTTGTGGTCACCTGCAGACACATTTAAGTCATTTTTCAATATACATGTTTAAAGATCAGATCCAAATCAGATATTTTTTCTATTCCTTTCCCCACTTTTTGAGAGAAAAGCCCAGATTGATTAAATCTGATGCTATGTGTGTGTTCAGTCCCATGTTATCAACATTTTGTTTTGTGGAAAAAGTAGGAAACAATTAAATTCTACGGACCTCTTCACCCAAAAATTAGGACTCAACTGTTTCATAGACTAATACATGATCAATTCACAACACATAACATTTACAACTTACCGGCAATCCCATGCAAAATGATATAACCACAGATAGCCAAACTGCGTTAACGGGAACGTCATGTTTATTTAGTTTACGCCACATTGGTGAAAATGGCATTGCTCCGTCTCTCGAAAATGCGTATGCCATCCTGAAATGCAAGGGAAAACATAACTGGGTAACATATTGAAAGCAATTCAATTATTTAAATTCTTTTTAAATCTCGGGAATAATATATAACTGTAGTCAAAGTTTACCTCGAGTTACTTGTGACACAACTGATACCGCATAAAAATACAGCGGCAGCTATAACTCCCAAACAAATAATTCCACCGATTCCGCTTCCATATCTACTCTTGAAGGAAAGATAGAACACCTCAGCAATCGCGTAACCAGCGGCATCGTTGTCAGTGCTCAAAAGATATGGTATATTGGTAACTGCAAATGTGATGCCAAGCAAGTAAGCCCAACCGAAGATAATAGATATGACGATGGCACTTATTATCCCCTTTGGTCCATTCTTATCTGCATCTTTTGTTTCTTCTGTCTGAAATGGAATATTTATAGAAACGTATTCAATATCATTTCAACAATCAAATTTATGTCTTAAAAGTAGTTAACTAGACCACGAGCATAGCTCGGTTGGTCATAGCCCTTTCCCAAGAGGGGAAGTGCTTGGATCGATCCCCAGAAGGGGAAGTGCTCATTTGCGCAAATCCGTGGGACCCATTGGGTGATGTGTGTGGGGGATAGGCTTACGGGCCAGTTCCAAGTAAAAAAAAGTAGTTAACCGCACTAAAAACCATGATTTTGCAGAATTTAACATGCTATTTAGTTTTCTTCTTGCTTGCGTACTTGAAGGTAAGGCCGTAGTCATAAACTAAGGGGGAATTTTCAGGTAAGATTAAGGAAAGAAACTTGAATGGTGATCATGCTTCAAACCATTAATCTATAGCCGAGTGGTAAAGCCTCTTTGCAAGACTGGGGTTCAAACCCGGATTGTATCACGTTACGGCCTATTATTCAAAAAAAAAAAGTTTTTAAGGGATATGCATAGAATCATCAATAGACTCAATAAATAGACAGAAATATGCTAAAGAGATTGTAAACAGACAAATATATACTACTGAAATTGCGAGGAATGCCATGAAAAAAGGTCTTACCATATGAGCAGATGCATCGTATCCTATCAATGAATATTGGCTCATCAGAAGCCCTACGACAAATATGTAGAGCATGTTATGTATCCCCGCACCATTTTCAGTGTTGAAGTGAGTAAAAACAAATTCGACACTAGCCCTCTCGGTTGCAACAGTAGGAATAAGGATCATGAGAACAATCACACCTAAACAACAATCGATTAGATTTACAAGTAAAACTCCTCAATAAACACATGAAACGCTGCATAGGTATAAATCTTACCTACGACGTTCCATGCAGCACCGAGTTGTCCGAAAAAGGATAACCATGTTATCGAAAGGCTATTAATGATTCCATGCATCACTAGAACTCCCCCATAGAGGCTAATAACTACGTATTTAGAAGCCTTGTATCCTCCGCCGTTGTTGCCGCCTGTGCCGAGCAGAATGATTACTTGAAGTAATTGAGCCAATGAAAAGTCTACGCTGGTAGTGACGGCCCACTGCAAACCAGAAGTTGATTCAACATAATTTTTTTCGGAGTCGAGGGATGAATTATTTCAAAACAGATTAGAAAGCCTTGAATACAAATAAGCTGTCAAGATATACCTGCCCGACAATGTTAAACCTGCACAAAATGTAAACTAAGCTTCTTCAATATAGAGAAAAACAACTTTAAAATATAGGTAAGCCATACTTCTGCATTTTTTGCACGTAAATGGCTTAAATAAATTAACAGATAATCTTAGAATTGGTCGACTCGTTAAGAACACTCCAGAAATGAGAGATTTGGATATGACAAGGAGGCCACAGGTTCAAAGCATGGAATCATGAAAGAAAACAGGACCGATCCTATTTATTTAAAAGCGGGGATGGGTCCCACTCCCACATGGGAGCAACCTTATAACTCATAGAAGGAAAGTTAGGGCCTGTTTGGTTGTTGGATTAAGTGGGATTTGGATTGTGGAATCCAGGTTTCCATAATTTTGTGTTTGGTTGGGGAATTTGGATTTACAGGATTCCTTTGTATTTTATGGAGGGCCATCACAAAATAAGGATCCTTGAATCCTAAAATTTTTTAAGGATCTATAAGGATTTGACACTATTCACTGTATTTTTGGATGGGACCCGTGTATTTTATTTATTTAATAATCCTCTCTCTATCTATCTCTCTCTAAAATCCTCAAATCCAAATCCCACTTTCTTTTCACCAACCAAACAAAAATTACAAGGATCTACAAATCCAATACTAGGAATCCAAAACCAATCAAACAACAAATTACAAAATCCAGAAATTTTCAACCGTACTATTTTGGAATCCAAGTTTCTAAATCCTTCAACCAAACAGTCCCAGGATTATTTTATATTTGGATTGTGGAATCCTAGGATTCCATAATTTTGTGTTTGGTTGGGGATTTGGATTTCTAGGATTCCTTTGTTTTTTGTGGGAGGCCCACCACAAAACATGGATTATTGAATCCTAAAATTTTTTAAGGATTTGCAAGCATATGACACTCTTAGATGGGACCCGTGTACTTTATTTATTTAATAATCCTCTCTCTATCTGTCTATCTCTAAAATCCTCAAATCCAAATCCGACTTTATTTTCACCAACCAAACAAAGATTACAAGGATCTACAAATCCAATACTAGGAATCCAAAACCAACCAAACAACAAATTACCAAATCCAGAAATTTCAACCGTACTATTTTGGAATCCAATTTCATAATCTTGCAACCAAACAGGCCCTTAAGGAAGGGGAAAAAAAAGAAGGAAGTGGTGACAGGTAGAGTAGGTATATACCAGCCTGTGGTCCAGGAAGCAAGGGGAGCCCAATCTTTCCCAGAGAGCTTGGCACTCCAGTAGTAGAGCCCACCAGACGTCGGATACGCCGAGCAAACCTCGGCCATGGACAGCCCCACAAACATAGTGAAGAATGAGGCAACCAGCCATCCGATCGATGCAGATGCCGGGCCCCCATACGTGAGCCCGGTGTTGTAGAGAGTAGTCACCCCGGTGAGGATCGATATGATAGAAAATGACAAGGCGAAATTTGATATCACCCTAAGAAATTGATCTAATTAGCTTCACTGAAATTAATAAAACAAAAAGGGAGTGACTCATTAACGACGAAGAACGCAAAGAGTTACGAAAGGGAACGCTTGAGCTCCTGCTTGTAGCCTAACTCAAGGAGCCGGGCGTGACCCGAATCTGATATGCTTTTCTCGTCTCCTCTCGCGATTATCTCCATGTTGATCTCCGTACCCGTAGTCGTATCTACAGAGTGTTGCTAGTGAGAAACGAATCCGTAATTGGGTGGTAGGCAGTGAGTTCCTGTAATCTAATGATATCTAGACACAAAGATATGTGTGTTGTAGTTCATTTTTTATTTATTTTTTGAAAACTAATTTGTTTCTTCTGCGCATCTCTTTCTCAATAATGATCCATGACTTCTAACAAGCAGTATGAGCTCAGCAAGCTCAACAGCTGAAGGTGAAGTTCATCCAGTTTATACTTTATAGGCCTGATCTTTTTACTTGATTTATGTGTAGAACAAGATGTATGGAGCCGATCGTCATTTTGATTGATAGATGATTGTCGGATTTTTTCATCTTAAACTGAAAGAGAGAGAGAATAACGAAGAAAAGAGGCCGTAGGAGGCTTTTTCGTTAGGTGACGTCAAAAATCTATATCCTCCATCATTTTATTCGACGATCGGCATACATCATCGTCATTTTTATCATCTAAGATGTGCATACACCAAATTTCATATGATTCTACCATTTTTTCACCGTTGAATTAGCAAAATAAAATGTTCTATTGTCGGTAAACCGTTAATTTTGCATCCAATAATCAACGGTGAAAAAAATGGTAGAATCACATGAGATTTGGTGTATCCACAAGATGATAAGATTATATTTTCGATGTCATAGGAGGAAATTCTTTCATATGACACCTTTATATATATATATAGAGAGAGAGAATAATGGAGGAAAGATCCCATAGGAGGAATTTCCTTCTATGGCATCGAAAAACACACTTTCCGTTGTGTTTTCCGACGATCGGAATGTATCATCTTCATTGTTGTCATCTAAGATATGTGTACACCAAATTTCATATGATTCTACAACCTTTTCACCGTTGAATTAATGGATTCAAAATTAACGGTTTACCGACAATAGAACTTTTTACATTGCTAAATCAACGGTGAAAAGGTTGTAGAATCACATGAAATTTGGTGTACCCACATCTTAGATGATAACGATGAAGATGATGCATTCCGATCGTCGGAAAACACGATGGAGGGTGTGTTTTTTCGACGCCATAGGAGGAAATTCCCTCCTATGGCCTCTTTCCTAGGAGGAAATTCCCTCCTATGGCCTCTTTCCTCCATTATTCTTATATATATATATATATATATATATATATATATATATATATATATATATATATATATATATATATATATCTCCCCAAATTGATTTCAATTAATTTGACGGTCTCACGCAGCCTCAAATGACACTACATCAGCAGTAAAAAATCAAATGTAGAATTTCTTTAACAAATATTAAATAAATACAATCATCAACTGAACCAGTTAAAACTATACACTCATCTCTACTGATTTTAAATAACTATTAAAATTATTGTAAATTATTTTGAAAACAAATTAACCACTCCCACTCCGACCACGTAAATTTTAATCTTCTCTAATTTATTCGAATTCAAATTAAAAAAGAATTAAACAGATTTTTAGCTGTAAAGTTTAAAACCTTACATGCCTTAGCTGTATAGGCCACACTGCCTAGGCCCAAACCACATCTGAGTCATGACCATCCTCAATCCAGAGGGGTCAAGAATCGGGTTAAGGCTCTATAGCCTTTCAGGGCATAAGCGCCCGAAATCCTATATCTTTGGTTCCGCAGAATCCACGACTGATGTCCGGCAACTCGCCTTCAACATTAATAAACAAACATGGAAGCTCATGCCTAATGAAATCATAGAGCACCAAGGTTCTATCCAATTCCCCTGCATACCTGGGGAATATTACAAAAATATTACAAAAATAAAAAGAATATATTTACTAGATCTCACAATGCCTCTCCAAAAATGATGAGGTACAAACCAACTTATAAGACCCGGATCATAATTTGCTCCTCTTACTATACAAATTTATGACCCTACTCCAAGATTTTCGTAAAGTATCAGAAAATCGCCGGCACTATTGCACAATAGAACATTATCAATGTTTGTTAAATTAATTATCTCAATAATGCCCTGATCTTTTCCATTGCGCGCAGAATCTACCCCAATTAATCATTTATGCCCAGTTGCCATCCTCACCACCCCCGGGTTTCCCTTGTCATTGGAAATTGTTTCTGGCCTCGTAAATTCATCTTTGATCACGTATGTTAGCGTTGCATTGGCAAATAAAATGAAAACGGTGAGAATAACACCTATGTTGCACGGATTCGATCTCTAGGAGACATATGCGTATCAGGCTTGTATCGAATTCTATTGGAGCGGTCGAGGATACTTGTGGAACTCTTGACACATTAGAAACTAATAGAATGTTCTAGATGTTGGGGATTTCGACCCCCTCAAGTATCAAGAACACAAGATACCACAATTTCACAGAAGAATATACAAAAAACACCGGATTTGCATGGTTCAACCAAAATCGTCTTATATTGTGGCAGTCATCTCATATTGGTTTTCACTATGAAAGAATTTTCATACAGGAGACTCCTCGCTCTCGTCTCATCTTATTTTTCACATATCCTTCTCTTTTCTCCCACCACAAGCATGAGGCCACACAAAGAAGACTACATCTTTTGCCGCAAGCCCCACTCCACACAAGCATGAGTGTGTGGTGATACAAGGAAAATCCTAACGCCACTCGGCATCTATTGATTGCCCATACAAATTGATGGCCTGGCCCAAAAGGCCCAATTCCAATATGGACTCCCCGCAATGGAATTTATCACTCTAGGTTTACCGACGAATATGAGACACAACCCTACACTTATGTATCGAATATGCATCAATGACTAAAGCATCAACTGTCTATGAATCAAAATAACAATTTTTTTGTATATTCAGTTTAGAATTGTTAATTCAATAATTTTATATTAGTATATAGATATATTTATACAGCCAAAACTTAGCATCTCAAAATCAATCGTATCCTAAACGGTTGAAAAATTAGGAATATGTGAATCAAACTTAATGTCATGCATCGAAATTGCGTTGCTTGGAATAAAACTCCCCACCGCTTGATGGAGGTCCTTTTCGGGTCTCCGTCAGATGTTGTCTTCCGTCGATCTTCCGGTGGATTTGGAGGTGATCTCCTGCTGCGTGCGGGTCTTAATGGGTTTTGAGGAGACTGGTGGTTTGAGAAGTTTGCGCCGAGTATCTGCAAGGAAGTCCCGTGGTGGTTTGGTACCACCGAGGACCCTCCGAGGATCAAGTTAACACAAGATCCGAGCAAAGTAAAGACTAAGTGGGGTGAAAAAAGCTTACTTGACCCCTCTGTGATAGGGATTTATATAGTGGCGGCAGCACACAGCAGCAGGCGTGAGAATCTCGCCGGCAGTTACGCTCCCGACGTCATGCCTGCGTAAAGAGCGGATCGCCCGTTAACGGGGATCGTGATGGCGTGGAACGTGGGATGTTGCCGGCGGAGAATCTGCGTATGGCGAGATTTGCGGAACGGCGGTTATGCCTGTGAGTGGTGGAGTTCCTCGGTCGGAGGGACCGAGGAAGATGGCCTCGGCAGGTGAGCTCGGGAACGAGCGGGAGAGCCGAGGAATCTTGGTCCTGTGGCAGCTCGGGACGAGCTGAGAGGCCGAGGAGGCCAATTTACGGGGGGTCTTGAGGAGAGCCAGCTTGTGCTTACAGGTCGGGTACGGGGGTGGCCTGGTCGGCCCCTATAGGCCCTTTCTTTTGAGACCTGTGACACGTCATCTGCCGCGTGTCCTGATCTGGGAGATCGCCAATATAGAGCATCATCATTAGCCCCCCACTCTTGTCCCGACCAGCTGGCGGGTCGGGTCAAGAGTGGACTGCCGGGCCGCCCTGGATGAGCTCCCTCTTAAGATTTCGTCGGGAAGCGTTCCCGGGCTGTCAGCTGTCTTTTCTGCCAGCAAATTAAGGCGAGATCTCTGTATTTAAGGAAGGTGCGCCGGTTCGTGAATCCTGTCACTAAAGCGACGGTCCGCGTGTCAAGCGTCAGTTGGCCGACGTGACGTGTGCAGACCTGCATCTGATGGGATGCGGCCCAGTGTGGGAACGACAAGTGGAGCGATCGGAGCCGTTGGACGCGAGGGGGCGCTTTGGCGGGAGATGAAGGGCGCCGTTGGATGAGGGCGATTGCGGTGATAAATAGGGGTGGGGCCCACTCCAGGGCCTTAACTCCTTCGTATTTTTCTTTCTTCTAGGTCTTGGGTGTTCGGCGCCCTTCCTCTTTTGGGCTGGATGCATGGTTCGTTCCCACTCTTTAGGTTTCTCGTTCCGGAGGGAGGCCAGCGGCGCGGCCATACCCCCGGCTGGCTCGTGCCCTGCGCCGAATGTTCCGCCGGCGATAGGGCCGCCCGTTTCGTTGACGGTTCCTGGGGATTGCTCCGGCGGCGGCCAGAGACGTCCATGGTCATCTGAGCCCCAGACGAGAGACGTAGGGGAAGGCGAGGACGGGGTCCCCCTCAAGAGGAAAAGAACAATCTCTCGTGCGCCGCCGTCGAGGGTTCCTGAGGGGATTCCCGTGCAGGAGGGTGATGCCGTCTTCATGGCTCCATCTGGGCTTTCCATCACTGCCGACCTGCTTGCAGGGATGGAAGAGTCAGCTGGGGAGAGACTTCCGCATGGCACCCTGAGGATCCAAATGGAGGCCATAGCCCAAGGGGCGGTCCAGGTATGAACTCCCCCACATGTTGTTTTTTAACCTTCTATTCTTTGGCTCGAGCGTCTCCAAGTTTCTCATCTGTTTTCCGTCAGGTCCTCCAACACTGCGCCCTCGTTACTCGTATGGAGGCCGAGGGGGCGTTCCATGCACCGAGGCCGGTGGAAGCGTTTCCTTCAGAGGTCGAGGTCCTGCGACGTGACCCGCGTCTGGAGAGGGCGAGGGCTGATGTCCTGGTAGCCCGAGCGGAGAGCGCGGAGCTCGCCGTCTCAGCGAACCAGGGTGCCTATCGTCTCTTGAGTGCATCCCACCGAGTTGCTAAGGCGAAGCTGGCGGATCTGGCTGATCGTTTCATGGTTATGGAGGAGGAGAAAAACGCCAGCAGGAGGGATGCCGAGGCGGTGCTTCGGGCAGCCGAGGTCGCCGAGGTTCGGGCTAGGAAGGACGTGGCCGATTACAAGGTGTCAGAGCAGTTCTACGCCGAGCTTGGCGAGCATTCTGCCGTCGCGTGGAACAAGGCTCTAGATGCCGTGAAGGAGCAGCTTCCTGAGTTCGCCGACGGCGAGCTCCGTGCTCGGGTCCCACTCCCGGTGGCAAAGCCTCCGACAGACAGCGATGAGGGAAGCGAGGCGCACCCCTGGTGGCAAAACCTCCGGTGGTGAAGCCTCCGGCAGACCACGATGACAGTGATGAGGGAAGCGAGGTGCAGGAGGGGGTTTATGACTTAGGCCTTTTTGATATTTCCTCGTCCCTCTTTTGTAAGCGTCTAGAACTTTATAAGGCTGGGGAGCCCCCAATACCGCTATAAAAACATTTTGCATGTGCGAATAAAACTCTTGCTGTTTCATTGCTTTGCACTTTATCTTTTGGATGTGAAGAGTATTCGTAGAATATCCTTGCTTGCTTTGTTGGGTTTCCATATCAGGCGATCGTACGTCGAGTTGATTTCGATCACTTATCAAGCACGCCGGGTGCTGCTGAGAAGGAGGTATTCTCATGGCCCCGGAGTCGAGGAGGGATCGCTCAGACTTGAACTGATTTGGTGTCTCTCAATGGGGTTTCGGGTCTGCGGCATTTGATGAGCAGCATTCTACCTGCCGCAGATTTGCCAAGCAGAAGGGAGCTAGGTGGCCCGTTATGAGGGCTTCAAACCAGCAGCGTCTGGTTGGCAGGAGGATGCCCCACGGTGGGCGCTATCCGGGCAGTGAAGCTGAGCGGTTGCCTCTTGGTGAGGTCCTTAATCCCTGGCGCCGCGAGTAGGGAAGTTATCGGCTAGGGATGACCGAGCAGGGTACCTGCTCGGTTGCCTCTTGCGAGGGCTTTGATCCTTAGCGTTGGAGGGCTGTAAGAAGCCTACTAAGGATGACCGGGCAGTGAAACTGCGTGGTTGCCTCTTGGCGAGGGCTTTGGTCTCTGGCATCGTGGGTAGGCAACCACCAGCCGGGGATGACCGAGCGGGGTAGCCGCTCAGATGCCTATTGCGAGGGCTTTAATCCCTGGCGTCATGGGTAGGGAGCTACCAGCCGGAGATGACCGAGCAGGGTAGCCGCTCGGTTGACTCTTGCGAGGGCTTTGATCCTTCAGGACGGGGACCGAGCAGGGTTACTACCCAGTGCCACTTGGCAAGGACTTTGATCCCTGTCGGTTGTGGTAGGAAGCTAGCAGCCGTGGATAGCCGAGCAAGGGTCGGGTTCGACTGCCTCTGGGAGGAATTTGGTCCTTAGCACGAGATGGGCTGTAAGAAGCCTACCAAGGACCCTTGGCCCGGAAGGGTTACTGCCCGGTGCCTCTTGGCGAGGGCTTTTGTCCTGAAGGATAGCCGAGCGAGGGTCGGGCTCGACTGCCTCTGGGAGGGCTTTTGATCCCTGTCGGTTGTGGTAGGAAGCTACCAGCTGGGGATAGCCGAGCGAGGGTCGGGCTCAACTGCCTCTGGGAGGACTTTTTAATCCCTGTCGGTCGTGGTAGGAAGCTACCAGCCGGGGATAGCCGAGCAGGGTAGCTGCTGAGCTGCCTCTAAGGAGGACTTTGATCCTCAGCGTTGGAGGGGCCGCAGGAGGCCTGCTAAGGATAACCGGGTAGTGAATCTGCGCGGTTGCCTCTTTAGTGAGGGCTTTGGATCACAAAGACAGAATTCTATTTGCAATGTTCTGGTGTTCCTTTATTTGAATGGGAAGGATTGTTAGAAAACATTTACATCGTCTTCACGAAAGGAGGGATACACACTTGTTGGCCTTAGCCTCATTGGTATAGCTTGAGCTTCTCGGCGTTGTAAGGCCGCGGGAACTTGCGTCCGTCCGCGTCTTGTAGGCGATAGGCTCCGCCGGGGAGTACCTCAGAGAAAAGGAAGGGACCGTCCCACTTTGGGGAGAACTTGTGTAGCCTGCCTTGATCGATGAACTCGTTTCGCTGTAGGACCAGATCTTCGGTCTTGAAGGAGCGGCGCTTGACTCAAGCGTTGTAGTATCGGGCCATTTGTTGTTGATAAGCGGCAGCCCTGATTTGAGCCCGGTCTCTCTTCTCCAACAAGATGTCCAGGTTGGTCCGTAGCGCCAAAGTGTTCGCATCGTCGTCGAAGTGCTCGACCCGATGACTAGGTAGCCCAATCTCCGCTGAGACCATTGCATCGGTCCCGTAGCAGAGGCTGAAGGGGGTTTCCCCGGTAGGGGTCTTCTTTAGACGTGCACAGGGCCCATAAGACCCGGGGCAGTTCTTCGACCCAACTGCCTTGTCGCCCTTCTAGGAGGGTTCGGAGACCTCGGAGGACGTCTCGGTTAGCAACTTCGGCCTGTCCGTTGCATGGGGGATGCGTGACCGCGGTGAACTTCATGAGGATATGGTACTCTTTGCAGAAGTTCTTCACTTTCTCGTTCTCGAAGTTCGTCTCGTGGTCGGTGATGATACATCTCGGGATGCCGAACCGGAGTATCAAATTGTTTTGCAGGAACTTGATGGTCATGGCGGCATCCGGTTTCCTGATGGGGACGGCCTCGATCCACTTGGTGAAGTAGTCTACTGCGACGAAGACATATTTGTGCCCGCCCGTACCGGTAGGGAACTGGCCGATCATGTCTAATCCCCACTGGGCGAACGGCCATGGGGATGTTAGTGCGGTCATCTCGGTAGCGGGGAGGCGAGGGATGCTGCCGTGGAGCTGGCAACTCTTGCATCTTCTGACTAGCTTCTGGGCGTCCTCGTGAACAGTGGGCCAGTAGTACCCCTGGAGCAACGCCTTTTGGATCAAGGTTCGGGCCCCTTGGCGCGCACCGCCAACCCCCTCATGGATTTCATGGAGGACGTAGTCGGCCTCGTGGGGGTCGATGCACCTGAGCAGGGGCTGAGTGAAGGATTTCTTGTAGAGGTTCCTATTGCTCCAGATGAAGTGGCGAGCTTTGGCCTGGAGACGGTGGGCGGCTCCCCGATCTTTTGGGAGCATACCGTCCTTCAGGAATTCCACGAGGGGCTTCCTCCAATCTTGGTTGCCTTCCTGCGCTGCATATACGTGGAGTGTTGTCGCTCCGTCTTCCACGCTGGGCTGAGGCAAGGTTTCGAAGAGGATAGACCGCTTATTGTTGGCCGAGTATGACGAAGCCAGCTTGCTCAGGGCGTCGGCTTGGGCATTCAGCTGCCTGGGTATTTGTTCTACTTAGACTTCATCAAAGTTCCTCCGGAGTTTCCTCACCTCGTCCAGATACTTCGTCATCATAGGCTCTCGAGCTTCAAAGCGGCCGGTCACTTGGCCGACGACAAGGGTCGAGTCGCTACGGATTCGAATTGTCTTCAGTCCCAGCCCGGCGGCCATGCACAGTCCAGCCAGGAGGGCCTCGTACTCTGCCGCGTTGTTCGAGGCTTTGAAACCGAGCTTCAGAGAGTACTCCATTTCCGCCTCGTTTGGGCCTCGGATAATGAGGCCGGCACCACAGCCTTCCTCGGTTGAAGACCCGTCGACGTAGATGACCCACTCAGAAACTGAGCCAGGCCTTTCCGCGATGGGACGCTGAGTTGCGAGGGGCAGCGTAGACTCCGGTTCCTTGCTAGGGATGATGCATTCAACGATAAAATCGACCAGGGCCTGCGCTTTGATGGCCTGCCTCGGGCGATATTTTATGTCAAACCGAGATAGTTCCCACCTCTACTTTTCTAAGCGGCCCGAGGATTCCGGTGATGCAAGGATAGCTCCCAACGGGCGCTCAGTGAGGACGATGATGGTGTATGCCTGGAAGTAATGCCACAGCTTCTTTGAGGCCACCACGAGGGCCAAGACAATCTTCTCTATGGCTGGATATCTCGTTTCTGCGTCCTTAAATACATGGCTCACATAGTACACCGGCTTCTGCGCTTCATCGACCTCTCGGACGAGCACCGAGCCTGCTGCTTAGTCGGATACCGCCAGATACAGCGACAGCTCGTCTCTTTCAACTGGTCGGGTGAGCAGTGGTGGCGTCGTGAGATGCTTCTTCAATTGGTCGAAGGCGGCCTGGCACTCCTCCGACCACTCGAACCTCGGATCTTCCTCAGAGCTTTGAAGAATGGGAGGCATTTCTCCCCCGACCTAGACATGAAACGGCTTAGAGCAGTGACTCGTCCCGTGAGCCGCATGATCTCGACGTTGGTCTTGGGTGAAACCATGTTGAGGATAGCGTCGATTTTCTCTGGGTTAGCTTCGATTCCACAGCGAGTGACCATGAAACCGAGGAACTTTCCCCCCGTGACTCCGAATGCGCATTTGGCGGGGTTTAGCTTCATCTTGAACTTGCGGAGCACTTCAAAGGCCTCGCCCAGATCCCTGGTATGGTCGGCCGACGAGACGGATTTGACGAGCATATCGTCAACGTAGACCTCCATATTTTTGCCGATATGTGGCTTGAACATGCGATTGACCAATCGCTGTTATGTGGCCCCGGCGTTCTTGAGGCCGAAGGGCATCACCTTTTAGAAGTATACCCCTCGGTCCGTTGTGAATATGGTAAGGTCTTCATCTTCCGGATTCATACGGATCTGATTATAGCCGGAGAAAACATCCATGAAACTCATCAG
The DNA here is from genome assembly GCA_030015575.1 of Agapanthus africanus. Classification (NCBI taxonomy): domain Eukaryota; kingdom Viridiplantae; phylum Streptophyta; class Magnoliopsida; order Asparagales; family Amaryllidaceae; genus Agapanthus; species Agapanthus africanus. The sequence continues at coordinate 140,156,370 of JASDDO010000026.1, forward strand.
CTCATGGCCGGCCGAGCTGTCGACAAGCTAGTCTATCCGAGGGAGAGGGTAATTGTCCTTGGGGCAGGCCTTATTGAGGTCGGTGAAGTCGACGCATATGTGCCACTTTCTTCTTGACTTTTTGACCAGAACTACGTTCGCCAGCCACTCCGAGTAGGGTACATTCCCGATGAAGTTGGCGGCGAGAAGTCGATCAACCTCATCTTCGATAGCCTTCTGTTTGACCGGGGTGAAGCTTCGCTTTTTCTGTCTGACGGGTCGGGCCGCAGGATTGACCCCAAGCTTGTGAGAAATGATTTTGGGGCCGATCCCAGGCATGTCAGCAGGCGCCCAGGCGAAGACATCGGAGTTATTTCTGAGGAAACCGACCAGGTCATCTCGTCGAGTCCCTGTCAGGAGTGATCCGACCTGGACGGTTTTTCATTGTCCCCCTCTGTCAGGGGCACCTCGGTCAGTGGTTCGACCGGCGTCCTCCGGACCTCCTTCTGCTCGTCTCGGGTGTCCAGAGAACCCTCGATGTTGTCTTTTACCATAGCGTCGTCGGCCGACTGCTCGGACGAAGATGTTTCGGTAAGGCATACCTTCGCGGCCCGTTGGTTTCCGTAGACCTGACCTATCCCGCCCTGATCGAGAGGGAACTTCATCGCCAGGTGGTAGGTCGATATCTGGGCCTGGAGGGAGTTCAGCGTCGGGCGGCCAAGGAGGACGTTGTAGGCCGATGGGACCTTTGCTACGATGAAGTTCACAGGCAACGTACGGGTGCGGCTGGGCTCCCCGACGTTGAATTGCAGGGTGACTGTTCCCCTCCGAAAGACGCGCAAGACGGACAGTCTTGCCTGAAATTCGGGGCAGATGCTAATTGGTGCTATCCGTCTACCTTTCCGAAGATGCCAAGTTGATTTATGGCACCGTGTATCGAAGGCTTAAACGGATGCGGCCGATATAGCAGACTTCGTCAGATTCCCCCTCGTTCGAGGGGTTTTTGATTGTGGGGATGCTCTTCCCTACAGGCGCAAGCCCCTGCAGTTAATTACGCTACCGCATCGCGGTAACAACTTTCTCCTTCTCCAGATGGTCACTTCGTGTCGTGGGTGTTTGTTTTGTTTGTGGTTGCCCGTGGATTGTATACGGAGACTAATTTATGTCGTCGCCCGTAGGACGTGGATTAGTCCAAATCCGTATTTTCTTAGATTTGGGTTTGGGGTTTTGGTTTAAGGATACGTTAACCATATTTGAGGCTAAGATCTTAAACGTTTGTTAAGGATACGTTAGTCTAATTTTAGACTAAGATCAACTTAACGGGATCATTTAGATCCAACAAAAGAGCATTTGGGGGCTCGATTTCCGGTTTAAGGACATGGTGGTCCAATATTCCCATTTTGGGGACGAATATTGGTTTAAGGACATCATAGTCCATGAGTTTAAGGACCCCACAGTCCGTATCAATGTATGGTTGTCGGGACCCGTCACCTCTCTGACGACGTTGAAGGATTACAACGACAAATATCAGAGGAGTTCAGGGATGTACCCTTGAACCGGGTGTAAATTAATTTGAGGGAGCAGTTGTGCTCAGTTCAATTTAATTTGAGGACTTATGGCCAGAGTTGGGTTAAGTCCAGATAGAAAAATGTCCAACATTTATATTAGGCTTATTAGGCCTTTTGATTGAGCTTTGCCCTTTTTTAAAATAATGCACAGTATTTATCTTTGGTCTATTAGACCTTTAATTGGGCTCTATCCTTTTTAATAATGCATGGCATTTAATGTTCTGACAGTGCGCCAGGTGGCTTGTCAGGCGCTCTGCGCCAATTAATGACCGCAAGACGCCTACGCATGTGGAGGTGACACGTGTCACGCTCTGGTGAGCGCAAGCGCAGTGCGCTGTGCCAGTGCGCTGCGCTATTGCGCTGCTAACACATAGCGCGCTCTGGTGCAGTGCGCCAATCCAAGAGCGCAGCGTTCTATTTTTAGGAGCGCAAGGCGCAGATTGACACATGGCGCTCTCTGATGACTTGCACCAATCCAAGGAGCGCAACAGCGCAAATCAAAAGTGCAAGGCACTGTAAAGTAGCACAGAGCGCATCTTGATCACATTTAGATCAAAGAAAAGAATCTCTTTAGAGGTTCTACCTCAAGATTCCAGAACCGATGGTTCATCAAAAGGCAATGCCTTTAGATGAAGTAAATTACTTCTTTTTTTATTGGATCTTTTATTGATCCTTTTCTTTTTTTATGGAAGATCTTGATCTTGTTCTTAGATCATTGATCTTTTTAGAAGAAATTCTTCTTTATTCAAAGGTTTTACCTTTTTCTCTTTCTCTTTGAATTCTTCTCAAAGTTTTTTTTTAGAAGAGCTCTCTGTATATCTGAGACTTGGAGTCTAGGGGCCTTTATATAAGGCCAATTGATTTATTAAATCAGTTAAAGAGATCTTTCTCTGATTGATTTAGGGATATTTCCCCACCGTTGGATCTTTGATCCTAGGGCTTCTGTTTTACAGAAGGTAATCTTCTTGTTTTTAACAAGATTGGAAAGATCTTTCCAGAATTTTATTGTTTAAATGCTGGCACAGTTAGCGTAAGCGCACTTGCGCTTGACACGTGTCGCGCAGCGCAGAGCGCAGTGCAACTGCGCTGACATGTGTCGCGCAGCGCAGAGCGCAAGTCATCTGAAGCGTTGCTTCCTTTATTTTTATTTTAAAACAGAACCTTGCTCTGATTGGGTGTGCTGTGTCTGCTTTTGACACGTGGCGCGTTGCGCGCAGCGCAAGAAATCTGAAGCATTGCTTCAATTTTTGAATTTTTGAAATTCAAACAGAGCTTTGCTCTGATTGGGAGAAACAAATGCCCCTCCACCGTTACGCTCACGTGGCGCACACGTGAGTGCAGCGGTGGCAAGATCCCAACCGTTAGATCAACTCAGGAGTTGAAGGGGCGCTTAAGCGCTTATAAATAGGACCCTTGGTCCTCCTCAGATGTTTATCATCTTCATGAATTTTATTTTCAGAGCCTTACTCTTGTTTTCAAGAACCTCAGAGCCTTGCTCTCATTTTCAGAGTTAAAACTCTAGAAACATCTTAGGTAAAAATTAACTTAACTTAATTAAATTAATTTCAAATAATAGAGCCTTGCTCTCATAGATCCTTTGATCTAAAAAAAACCCTTTTGGGGTTTCATAAACAGAGCTCTGCTCTCAAGAATTTGTTTCAGGGTTTCTTAACCCATGAACAGAGCTTTGCTCATTGACAAAATATAGATCTTTTGATCTTCTGATGATGAACTCCTAAGAGTTCTTCATGGATCTTTAAGATCCCAAACTTCAATTTTTAGAAATTAATTTTTCCTTTGATGGATTTTTCCATCATTATTACAGAGCTAGGCTCTTTAAGGAATTTTATTCCCTTATGACCAGAGTTTGACAAGTGTCACTCTCTGACAGAGCTTTTCTCTGAAAAGGGAGATTTTCTCCTTGTCTCAAGGGATTTCTCATTTAATGAGAATATTCTTTTGAGGATCTCCTCATTAATTGACAGTCTCATCCAATGATGAGGCTGTCTTATTAACTGATGCATTGTCATCTGGATTTTGTGGGTCCCCCTTTGGTCCCCTTTCCACTGCATTGCAGTGTGGTATAAATTTTAAAGTACCAAGCGTGGGAATTTTTAAAATTAACTTATGGTGCTGATAACTGAATTTCGCTTTTTCTTGCAGGCACCATGTCTTCTGACCTTTCATTCCCATTCTTTCGCTCAGAGGGAGGATTCCCTGAGACGCCGGTGGACCGGGAGGTTCTTACTCTTATTAAGGATTACGACCGTGAGTATAAGAACCTTCATCTGTGGGGTAGATGGTACAGTGAAATCATCAAGGGTCGCCGAAGCTTCTCTTGCACGACGCCGTCAGAGCCAATCTCGTCGATCCCATATCCAGATGCACCCCCGGTGAACTATGCCGTGGAGGTCGTAAATTGGAACTCGGAGGATCTTCTTCAACCTTCGATTGCCGCCATACCAGTGCAGCCGCCGGCGGCCGTGGATATTTTGGGACGGTGCATATGCCAGGGTGAGTCGCGCCCCTGGGGACAACCCTATAATATTGGATTGATCCCTCGGCTTTTGGACGGGTACTTGCAGTGGGCCAGGTACATCTTGTCAGCGAAGAAGACGCATTTGCTGAAGATTGGTCTGTACCCCGCAGTCTACGCCTCATTGTTCGAGTACCATGCTTCTCCGACGTTGTGGGTTAAGGCATTCGTGGAACAATGGAACATCCCCACCCATACCTTTCTTCTGACGGACAGGGAAGTCTCCATCCCCCTGGAGGAATTTGCTGAGATTTCGGGTTTGCCGGTGAGGGGGGAGCATTATAAAGAGTTACTTCCTCTTGACGAATACGTCTTCGCCACCAAGTCGCTGGTAATGGGCCTAACGCCGGAGAATGCTATTCAGCACCAGTTTCCGAGTCTAGTGAAGGTGCTGAATATGTTTGAAAGTCTCTATTTGGAATCGGGAGGCCGGGGAGTCAGTTTCGCAGAATTCATCGCCCGCTTTCTTCGACCGGAGATTCTATCACAATGAAGCGAAAAGTTCGCCAAGCTCGACGACCCCTTCGGCTTTGGCTTAGATCGTTGTTCAGACCATAATATTGCATTTTCCATTCCCCTATTCTTATCCTTTTTATAAATAAACAGGTACTCTTGACGCACGTTTGTTGCATATTACAGGATACAGGTTTCTGGAGCAAATACAGTGAAAAAGACACAAAACAACAGAAAATGGACTTTTGACCAACAATTAGACGGATCCTAGTCAAGCCCAGTTCACATAGGTGCAAGGCAACGAATGTCAAGGTGAAACGGTTAAAAGACCAATACAATTCTTCACTGAAGATCTGGAGAAGAGTAAGAAGCCAACAGAGAAAAAGAAGTATAAAACTAAGAAGCCCAGATAACCACAAAGGACCCCAGAAAGTTTGGCGGCCCAAGACCACCAAAGGGCCGCGGATCCACGGCCCAAGCCAACCAATGACGCGGATCCGCGGCCATTATGTGCCCGTGTCGGTGCATTTTTCCTGTGCCGGTGCGTCGGTGTGGGTGTTGGGATTTTCAGTGGGCAAATCTGTAATTGCGCATGTGCGAGACTCTGAAACCCTAATTCTCCTGTTTACTTATAAATTGTAATCTCAAAATTGTAAAACTCTATGCCTCTTTTCAATAAATAAAATTCAGAATTTCTGGGAATTATATTCAGATCTATTCTGTCTTCTACTTGGAGGGAGCCATCAAATCAGTAGGTAATTTTATTTCCTTGCTTTTATTTTCTAGTATATTTTATCATCCCCTAATGAGCGAGTAGTCTCCTCGCTTGTTAGGGTTAGCCTTAGCGAAAGGGTTGAGAGATGAGATCTCTCACCCCTTTCAATGCCATCTTCACTTTAGAGTTAGAACTCCATGCATACGCACACATCCGCTCCCTACGGCACCCTACCCCTCGAGGTAACGGTGAACCGTAGTATAAAGGGCCGGTTGCGCGCGTTTTCCGTGGGGGTTAGGTAATTATCAACAAAGGAAGGATACGAATCTAGAGGAAGAAACATCTTCCCAAAAGATTCGTATCCACTTTATTAATAATTAACTTAACATCTAATAGATCAAAAAAAAAGAAGGCATTGAAAGCGGTGAAGAAAAACGTTAATCTCCAAAACTTCCCCTAAGCCTAACCCTAGCAAGACTTTTAATTAAATTAATTAGATCCAGTTTTTATAGATTTTTATAAACCAATCAAAACGACATTTTGAATCAACTCGTTAAAACACATAAAAGGAATTTACCCGTCTCTGTGGATCGACCCGTACTCACCGGCTATCTGCGAAGCGACGCCGTTTCTGATTGCGGTAAACTCAAGTTTTTGACACTAATCAAATGGCGCCGTTGCCGGGGACGGCGTAATATTTCTTTTTTTGAATTTTCGGGTTGATATAAATTTTAAAAATTATAAAAATCTGAAAATATAAAAAAATACAAAAATTATCAACTTTGATTTGTTTGAAGGGTGTATCTTTTGAATCTTGCAGGAACAGCGAAGAATTGAGGATCTGGAAATTTACAGAGGGCAAAACAAAAATTGGTACATAAGAACAGAGAGGAACTATCAGTACAGAGCAGCACAAATTTTTCCAGAGCGTGATCCCTTCAGAAGGCCGCGTTTCCGCCGCAAAAGAGGGCCCCACGCCGCGGTTCCTCCGCCGGTCTGCCACGTCAGCGCATAAAAATTACATGGTTTGCTCTCTCTCTCTCCCCTCTGCAACCTCCATATTTCCACTGTAAAAAATTTCTGCAGGAATTCTTTACGCTAAAACAAAAAAATTCTCTCCCCCTTCTAAATAACAGATTTTCTGCAGGTTTCTTTGCGCCGCGCTAAAAATTGATTGCAAGTGAAATTTTATTTGTTTTGCATAATTTAACCGGACTCTAAGGGGCTAATTGACCAAACTCAGATTGGGTGGGGATTTCATCACCCTTCCCAGGACCCCAGAAAACACCTAAAGCATTTTGCATCGACCACAATTAATTAAAAAAAGATTAGACTCAGACCTAAGGACATCGAGCTCAATAGGAAAAGGACTAGTATAGGCATCGACCGTTTATCCTAACCGACATGGCGGTGTCTAGGCTAGTGGTTATTAATTAGGCCCACTGTAGTGGTGGTTCCTTCCCACTTACCTGGCCGTAATTGTCCGTGAAGAGGCGGTTTGAGGTCCTATTTCTAGCCCTAGTTAGGAGCTGTCTAGCAGACCTAGGCAACCCTAGATCTAGGCCTGATTGTGCATGTGTGGTTGATACATTTGTGTCACGAGTCCCATTTTCTAAAGCCTTATTGCAAAACTCTCCAAAAAAAAATTAAAGAAAAATCTTTTAAAAACTTGCAAAAATTTTGTCGCTAAGAAATCCTTGCATTCTTCTATCATGGGTACCCCACATCATAAATCTCTTGCCGAATTTTGGTATCCCGAACCTAACTTTGCGTCGTTCGTCAATTGTTTCGGTCAATTTAAAAACGATCCCTCCTTGCCAAAAATTTCGTTGAAAGATCAAATAGAGGCGTCTAGGAGAAATAGTTTGACTTTTCAACCCACTTTGTGTCAACCGAGTCAACCTTTACAACCTACATATGTTGATACCACTTCTTCAAGTCCTTCTGTCACTCTTAGGCCGATGTCCATTGCTGAGCATATTGCTCAATCTCGCAGTCGATCTTTCACCCCTCTCCACTCATCTAGTTTTAGGGATACGCACGATTATTCACCTTCTTATCCATATGTTGACCCTACTCCTGTCTTACCACCCACTTCCTACCAGTCATACCCGACTTTCCCACCTTCACTAGACACTGTTTCGACACAGCCATTAGGGAGTTTCACATATCCAACCAATTTTGAATCTTTTACTGAAACCCCCTCACCACCTAAGTCTAGTTTGGAAGAGTCGTTGGAAGCATATATTGCTGCAACAAATAAAATGATGAGGAATGTGGAAGCGTCCATGGCCGCCCTTATGCAACCTAGTGACCCGGTAGCTAGTGTCCCGCTAGCTCCGAATTTTTCAATGTATAAGGCGGCAGTTGGACAGAGTGAGAATGAGAGAGGATTTACAAATCAAACCTACCCTTACCCAATTGAAGCCCACAACTCCTGTTTTCCATCGATTGCCCTAAATAGTTCACCTGTGGAAAATAAAAATGAGTTGTGTGATTTTGTAGTGCTTGATTTGCCAAATTGTGAAGAACCCCTTTCGAGTGAAACCGCACCTAATCCGTTTAACCTTTACACATCCACTCTAGAACCTACATTGATAAACAACCATGTTTTTGAGAAGGTGTCTAAAGAAATTGATTTTCACTTGATTGAGGATATAGACGCCGGGAATATTTCGGATGATGAACCTGTCGATTTAATAGAAATTTTATGTTCAAATCATCATCCTGAGTTATTAAATGTTTCCCCCGAATCTCATATGCGTCTAGGTTTTGATGTTAATGGCATGGATAAATTAAATATTGAGGAGAGTACTGAGGAGAGTCTTGAGGATAATATCGAGGTTGCACCATTTTTATTTGATGTGTCGGATTTTCCAATTCAGCCTCCTGAACCTTTGACTGTTATATCACCCTCCCTCCTTCCTATTGTTCCGACCGAACAAATGACCGTTACGCTTTCATCTCCGGTACCAAGTTCGGCGTACCCATGTTTTCTTGCGAATCTTGAGGGATTTGACCCCATTGCACGACGAGTTGGTAGGTTAGCGCAATCGCTTTTAACACCTCGGTCATCACAAATTGCGCTGATTTATTCACTCAATTTACACCCTCAAGATCGCACTCCACTTCTTTCTTCTTTCCGTCTTTCTTCTCCCCCACCGAGACCATATTCTACCATCCTTCTTTCCACACGGTCTCGCGTGCTTTTCATCTTTTTTCTTTCCATCCCATTTTTGCACCAACTCTACCATGATAAGATTTTTGAATGGTTGGTGCTAACATTTGGCTTGTGTAAGGCCAAGCTTAACTTTGGGGGGAATCTTGTTGTATATATGTATATATCCTTTTGTTTTCTTTTTCTATAAACAATAAAAATTCAAAACATAAAAAAATTATAAATAAATAAACAGGGGAGTATCGGTATTTTGACCCTCTTGGTTTAGCATGACAGTGAGGACACTGTCAAGTTCAAGTTTGGGGGCATGCTCGGTACGTCTTCTTCCTTCGCATTCATTTGTACATATTTTTGCATTTGCATATTTATTTGAAAAACCCATAAAAATTGAAAAATTTGAAAAATTATAAAATTATGGTATTCAATTTTGGCTTATTTGACTTGAGTTTGACAGATAGGTTAACTAGCTAGGAACAACTAGATCTTAGACTTACTGAATTAAAAACCCTAAAAATAACATTCCTTAAAGTTTAACGGTAGAAAGTATATGCCTTGTAGTTTATTTAGAAATAGGCAAATTTTGGGTTCACTTCTTGGACTAAATCGAAACAAGGGAAGAGTATTGATGTTCTTATTAGAGTATAAGTTTGAAAAATAGTTCCTAGCTTAAGTCTAGATTCTGAAAACGTATACCCTACAATTTGCACAATCACGCGCCTTGAAACTTGGAATAGTAGAAGAGACCTTGAAATGCTCTTGTCTAAAGTCCTTAGTACGAAGAAAATAAAAGAAAAAGTGTGAATAAAGAAAAAAAATGAACACTGGTTTTTGTGATTACTTAAGGCTGCAAAAATAGAAAAATATTTAGCGAGGGTGCCTTATCACCTAGTCCCTTAGACCAACTGGTTTGGGAGTCACTGCTAAAGCCTTGGGTGTTGCAAAAACTAGGAAGTATGCTTTAAAGTGCAAACGCATTTTGTAATCGGTCGTTGGTACCTCAAGAAGTATTAACGGTCGCATGAAGAATGTGTAAGCAAATTTCATTTAAAAATTCACTAATTAATAAGTGCTTTGGATAATGGACGAGAGTATGATTGCTTGATTTGAATTTCCAAGTGTAGGGGTGATATACACACACACGTAGGGATATGTGATTGGAATTTAGATAAGAGAAAGGAATGAAGAATAGAACTTGTATCTTTAGTAGAATTGATAAAAATTCCTAAGTGGAGGTGGAACCCTAGAAGGAAAACTTAGGAAATGCCGAAAGCTAAGTAAGTCTGCAGGATATATATAATCTTAAGTTAAATGATAAGAAAGCGTGAAAAATATGGGTGGATAATTTACGAGTCAAAAGATAATAGAATTCCTTGTCAGAAAACCTTATTGGAGAACAAAAGTCAATAGGCCGAGTTGATAGGATTTTGTGGGTGTAATCCGCTGAAAACCCTCAGGAGACAACACTCCTCCTACTAGGGACACCTAGAGGTTTAACGGCTTGTTGCACATGCTCAGTGCAATCGCGTTTCCCTGCGAAAGTGCGGTTAGGAGTTTAGTGAATAAAATAATAAGTTTGCTCGAGGACGAGCAAAAGGTAAGTTTGGGGGTATTTGTTCAGACCATAATATTGCATTTTCCATTCCCCTATTCTTATCCTTTTTATAAATAAACAGGTACTCTTGACGCACGTTTGTTGCATATTACAGGATACAGGTTTCTGGAGCAAATACAGTGAAAAAGACACAAAACAACAGAAAAGGGACTTTTGACCAACAATTAGACGGATCCTAGTCAAGCCCAGTTCACATAGGTGCAAGGCAACGAATGTCAAGGTGAAACGGTTAAAAGACCAATACAAGTCTTCACTGAAGATCTGGAGAAGAGTAAGAAGCCAACAGAGAAAAAGAAGTATAAAACTAAGAAGCCCAGATAACCACAAAGGACCCCAGAAAGTTTGGCGGCCCAAGACCACCAAAGGGCCGCGGATCCGCGTCCCAAGCCAACCAATGCCGCGGATCCGCGGCCATTATGTGCCCGTGTCGGTGCATTTTTCCTGTGCCGGTGCGTCGGTGTGGGTGTTGGGATTTTCAGTGGGCAAATCTGTAATTGCGCATGTGCGAGACTCTGAAACCCTAATTCTCCTGTTTACTTATAAATTGTAATCTCAAAATTGTAAAACTCTATGCCTCTTTTCAATAAATAAAATTCAGAATTTCTGGGAATTATATTCAGATCTATTCTGTCTTCTACTTGGAGGGAGCCATCAAATCAGTAGGTAATTTTATTTCCTTGCTTTTATTTTCTAGTATATTTTATCATCCCCTAATGAGCGAGTAGTCTCCTCGCTTGTTAGGGTTAGCCTTAGCGAAAGGGTTGAGAGATGAGATCTCTCACCCCTTTCAATGCCATCTTCACTTTAGAGTTAGAACTCCATGCATACGCACACATCCGCTCCCTACGGCACCCTACCCCTCGAGGTAACGGTGAACCGCAGTATAAAGGGCCGGTTGCGCGCGTTTTCCGTGGGGGTTAGGTAATTATCAACAAAGGAAGGATACGAATCTAGAGGAAGAAACATCTTCCCAAAAGATTCGTATCCACTTTATTAATAATTAACTTAACATCTAATAGATCAAAAAAAAAAGAAGGCATTGAAAGCGGTGAAGAAAAACGTTAATCTCCAAAACTTCCCCTAAGCCTAACCCTAGCAAGACTTTTAATTAGATTAATTAGATCCAGTTTTTATAGATTTTTATAAACCAATCAAAACGACATTTTGAATCAACTCGTTAAAACACATAAAAGGAATTTACCCGTCTCTGTGGATCGACCCGTACTCACCGGCTAGCTGCGAAGCGACGCCGTTTCTGATTGCGGTAAACTCAAGTTTTTGACACTAATCAATCATCGACCAGTATTGGAGGATGACCAAAAGGGTTTTTATCTTCCTGACGCTGCAATCATGCCCTTATCGGAAATCGCCGCCCCGGGCATCGACGATGAGACCTTCTTTCTGGGGTTTCTGGGGCTATGGCTGTGCTGGTTCGCGCTTCCCATGCACCCGCGCTACATGAGACCGTCCGTCTTCTACTCAGCGCACCGGATGGTGGCCGGTATACAATTATCAATTGGAATTGCCGGGTTGGCCCACCTATACCATGGACTCAGCGTGGCGGCGGACGCAAATGAACCAGGGGTGCAACCCGCCAATTTCCAGATGCACTATTTTACTTCATGGATGGAAATGCATGTGCTCGGGGTATTTGGTGTTCATAAAAGACCCTCGCTTTACGAGAAGAACAGATTCCCGAGAGTTATGCGGCTGATCGGCGCCTCTATTGTGAATCCGTCTCCGCGGGAGGCTAGGGGGTTGCTTCTTCGTCCGCGCACGGTCGGAGCGAGCATTTCTTTTACGGACAAGGTCATGACCATCGGCTCGGAGACCTCCAAGGCGGTATTGGCGTTGCGCGATAACTTCAAGGACGGGGCCTCCGTATTGAAAGCCCGGGAGATTCTTCACTTATACTCCATCCGGTCGGGCTTCCTGGTGTTTAGGCAAAATGATATGGCGCTCTTCATGAGGTACAACCCCCATCGGTTCGCCCAACAATTAAGTTATAACCAGGGGGTCCCACTGGAAGCGTTTTTGGAAGAGCCTGCGGCCATCGGAGAAGGGATACGGAATGCATTACATCACTTCATGCGGCTAAACACGGGCTCCCATTTCTTCATTAGCGAGCCGACTTGCGTTCCAAGGGCCCTCAACGTGTATGTGGCTTGGTACGCACACACGATGGGTGCCGTCATCCGGGAAGAGAAGCGGTTGTTGGTTGACCGCAAGGGTGTGCCCCCTGGCAGCGACCGCAAAGCTCCCATGAGGCCAAAGATCTCTGTCGTTCCTCCGCTGAGAGATGCTAGAGCTGAGCCACCGCACATGCTGAGCCCTCCGCACGGATTGCCTCGTGATACCGTGGACGTGCTCCCAGCGCCCCGTGCTCCAGTGGAGACGGTGAATGTGGTTTCGCCTGAATCCGGCGTAGGCTCGGACTTCGGGACCCGCCGTCCTAAGGTGCCCACGAAACGTAAGTTGATTTTGGGTGCGTCCGGGGTTCGTGTGCAGAAGATGAAGAAGAAGTCGGTTCTTTCCCTTGACGCCGTCTTCGGCTTAGAGCCTCAGGCCCCTCTCACCGAAGGCTTAAGTGAGTATGGAACCAACGAAGGTTTCGTCGTAGAGCCAGAAGACACCGATCTGGCGGCCGGCATTGCAGCTTCTGAGCGATCGGCAAGGCTTGACGCGTGGTTGGCTAAACTCGCGCAATCAGGTAATCACTAGTTGCATTCTTCGTCATTTTATCGTACTTTTATCATTGTCTTTGACTAACGCTTTTCCTTTCTTTGAACAGGCATTTCTACCGAAGAAGCCATCGCTGCTTCCCTCAAAACCTTCCAGGAGGAAGAGATGAAACGCACTCTATCGGGTGTCGGTATGTCTCGGCTCACTGAGTCTTTATTCTCCTTTTTATGTCCAATCTAATCTTTTCTTTGTCTCTTTGCAGGGGCCGCGGGATCTACTGCGCAAGCCGATGCGGGGACTCTCCCCGGGCCAGCTACCGATGTTCCGGCCTCTTCAGAATTGCCGCAAGAGACCCGACTCAAAAAGCCGATGATGGATGCCTTGAAGGCTCTGGAGGCAACTCTGAACGCGGACGACGATGTCTTGTTGGAGGCTTCCAAGAGGTCCGTCGTGACGGCCCGGGAGGAGAGGAAGCGCTTGAGGCGCACAGCGAAGGAGCATAGCGCTGCTTTGGCCGTGGGAGCAGGCCCAAGCGCCGTTATTCCTCGTGCTGCTACTCCTTCGGAAGAGTCTCCGGTCGCCTTATCCCCTGCTCATAGGCGGGCGGTGCGTGCAGCTCGGGAGGCCAACGATCAATCCACCTCAGGTAATGTGTTTTTCGAGACTTTTGTTGTAAGAATGGTAAAACTATCGGTTCTGATACATCTTGTCCTGTAGGGCCGAGTCCAACTGAAGGAGCGGCGGAAACCGTCGAGCCTGAGGGGACGGTGGAGAAGGTAGCAGTCGAAACCGAGCCGACGGTAGGCGGTGCGGCCGTAGTCGCCGGGCCTGAGCTAGGGGCTGACGAAACGGTCATGCCTACTATACCCAAGAAGGTTGTCGATGCCGAGCCCGAGGTAGCGGCAGATGAGACGGCTGCTACAGCCGAGTCTAGGGCGGCAGCGGATGGGGCGGCTGCGACCGATGAACCCGTGGCAGCGGTGGACGAGACGGCTGCGACCGCCGAGCCCGAGGGGGTAGCGGGTAAGACAGGCATGATTGCTGAGGATGAGCCGACCGCTCTTTCTCAAGAGTCGGGCACCGCTCCGATCATTGCTCTCCCAGCCTTCGGTTCTTCGCCGTCTTCTGGCCTTGCGAGCACGACGACGGCTCCCGTAGAGTCTAGCGACGAGGCAACGGGAGGCGGACCCATGTCAATGGAGGAGGGAGACGCCGCCGTTTCGGCTGGTGACTCATCAGGTAAATTTTGGGTTACCGTCCTTTTCTTTATTCTGTAACTTTTCTGACAGTGCTTATCTTGTTTCTAACGCAGGTGCGGCCAGTGCTGATGCCCCTTTGCTCGAGGGAGCGCCGTCAGTTACTGCCTTGATGGTGGCCACCTCTCTACCTTCTCTCGCACCGTCGCAAATGCTGGAAGGTATGGATTTGTAATCCATTAGTCTTATCTCTCGGCCGTATAATTCATGTACTAATGTTGTACTATTGCGTCTTCGCAGGAATGCTTTTTGATCACCTTTACCAGGTGCTGCACCCACACTTCTCCTTCCCGTCGGAGCTTGCTTCCTCCAGTGGCGCTGGTGAGTATAGTTTTCAATTAACGCCCTTTCTTTTTTTTTTAATAAAGGAATTATTTCTGATTCTTCCTTACCCTGATTGCAGTGCTACAGATCAAAGGAGGAGATGTAAGATCAGCCGCGCCACCGGTCCTCCCGGCTTTGCCTCCTCCTGTGGCTGGTATAGTAGATTCCATCATTGATGACCTTTCTATATTTCTTGAACCGTCATTTGATTGTGTTTTGTTCTGCAGCTGTCACTCCGGCTCCAGCTCCAGTTCCTTTCGAGTCTCACATCATGATGCCGGCAGGCCCATTCTCCAGACGTCCATCCTCAAAGGGTGCTGCGATGAGTTTGAGTATGTTGAGCGGATGCATCGAAGAGCTTGACGCAGAAGCTCCCCCATCTGCCGCAGATTTCGCTGCGGAGGTTAACCCGATGCTGGCGACGCTTGTAAATTTTCATAATTAAGGCGTCGTCGAGTCTTGGGTTAATCACTGCAGGGAGATCGAGGCCCACCTGCATCAGCTGGAGCTCATGCATCCTGCCCCTGAGATTTTGGCCGCGAGTACTCAACGGGCTGCATGGATCGAGCAGAGTGCGTCTTTCCTCCGCTATCTGGAGCAAGAAGCGTCTTTAAGGAGGAGGGAATGCAAGGAGACCTCAAGCGAGTCCGCCCGACTGCATGCTCAGGTGGATGCAAATGCTGCACAGTTGAAGGTTATCTTTGAAGGCCTTCGGCGATGCATCTCTGACGGGTTAACACTGAGGCAGCAGCTTGACGTCGTCGAGCGGGATGCACAAAATCGCGAGGCAGCTCAGCAGGCAGTTGAGGAACAGCTTTCATCTTACTTGCAGCAGCGGACCCAGGTGGAAGCAGAAGTGGCCGCGGCAGCCGCTCAGGAGGAGGCGTTGAAGGAAGTGCGAGAGCAGCTTGCGGATTTGTTGAAGACGCTTCCTTCTCCATGAACATTTTGTATCAATCATACACTTGTAATCTTTGAATAATATGTATCCATTCTTTATTCTTTTATGCGATTAGCCTTGTACTTAATTGAATTCATGAATAAAGATACACACATTTTTTTTGCAATGTCTTGTGTCATCTCTGTGCTTTCCCCTTCTTTTATTATCTGCATGTAACCTTAGTAAGCATGGTCGACAGATGATAGAGCGAGCATCCTGTCTTGGCTTCTTCAAGAGGTAGTGATGGCTTAACCCGCAGGTTCAGATCTGCTGCCTAAGACTTTTCAACTTTATGAGCCGTGAGGGTCTCACAAAGACTTTTCTCCCTACGAGTCGAGAGGATCTCGTAGGTGTATTTTCTCCTTAGGGGTCGTGAGGACTCCTATGTGTGTTTTCTCTTGAGAGTCGTAAGGATCTCACTAGAGAATTTTACCGCTTACAAGTCGAGAGGACTCGTAAGCGATTGTTTCCCTCCTTGTCAAGATTCGACCTTGGAGAGTGTGGTCCGTGAATAGTATGCAAGAGTCCATTTTGGACCGACTTGTAGGACCCCAGTGCTTAGGAATCTGGCTTTTTAATCCCCGCTGCCTAAGGCTTTTCCTCACGAGTCGAGACGAATCGAGAATTTCTCGCAAAGACACTAATTTCCTCATGAGTCGAGATGAATCGAGCAGTTCTCGCAAGAATATCCTAACATCACAGTTAACCTCTGCTCTTTACGACAGAGGTCCGTTAGGGTCTGAGGTACTTAGGGTTTTGTCCGTCGTACCGTCGCGTTGGCTGATGTATTCCTCGATAGGCGATCTTGCTGTTCGAGTAGCCTTGCGACTGTCGTGTCTCTGATCCTTTCGGGGGCTGGACAAGACGTCTTCAAGCAATCCTCCTAGGCAGTTTGACCGTCGGAAGAGCAAGTGTTAGGAATTTTTCCATGCCGCTTTTTACTTGAGGTTAGGTTCATTTTGGAGAGCCCCGATGAGTCATAACCACTCCGCGCTGGTGTGGGATGATCTCCGATAGTCTTTCAGGCTTCATATGACTTGCCGTTAAGACCCTGAAGCTAGGAATTTGGCCTTTGCTTCGTTTGCTGGCATTGCGTCCTCTATATCGAGACGAATGTCGCGGTTGTGTCTAGGTTGCTGGTGAACCGTCGAGGTTTGGAACTAGGGATTTTGCCATGGCTCCTCTTGGTGATATTGCGTCTGCTGTGTCGAGACGAACGTCGAGGTGGTGACCACTCTGCACTGGTACGAGATGATCTCCGATGGTCTTTCAGGTTTTATATGAGTTACCGTCAAGACCCTGAAGCTAGGAATTTGGCCTTCGCTTCGTTTGCTTTGTCACATCCGAATCCTGTTGGTGGAAGAACGCTGTCGCGACATCTCGTCTGTTGTATTGAGACGAATGTCGAGATGGTGACCATTCCGCACTGGTGCGAGATGATCTCCGATTGTCTTTCAGGTTTTATATGAGTTACCGTCAAGACCCTGAAACTAGGAATTTGGCCTTCGCTTCGTTTGCTTTGTCACGTCCGAATCCTGTTGGTGGAAGAACGCTGTCGTGACATCTCGTCTGTTGTATTGAGACAAACGTCGAGGTGGTGACCATTCCGCGCTGGTGCGAGATGATCTCCGATTGTCTTTCAGGTTTTATATGAGTTACCGTCAAGACCCTGAAGCTAGGAATTTGGCCTTCGCTTCATTTGCTTTGTCACGTCCGAATCCTGTTGGTGGAAGAACGCTGTCGTGACATCTCGTCTGTTGTATTAAGACGAACGTCGAGGTGGTGACCATTCCGCGCTAGTGTGGGATGATCTCCGATAGTCTTTCAGGTTTTATATGAGTTACCGTTAAGACCCTGAAGCTAGGAATTTGGCCTTGCTTCATTTGCTTTGACTGCGTCTGCTGTATCGAGACGAATGCTGAGGTGGAGCTGGGATTTTGCCGTCGCTCCGCTTTGCTTCGACCGTGAGGTCTTTTGTTGACGTTGCAACTGCATCCTGCTGGACTGCGAAGGAACGCCATTGTTGACATCTCGTCTGCTGTATCAAGACGAATGCTGAGATGGAACTGGGATTTTGCCATGGCTCCGTTTGATGGTGTAACATCTGTGTCATGCTGAAATGAGGAGGCCCACCGTCGTTGGTCTCCAGGCTGCAGATGTGTCCATTAAGATTTGGAACTAGAGACTTTGCTATGGTTCTGTTTCGTTGCGACTCTGAGGTCGATTGCTGACGCCACGTCTGCATCTGGTTGGAGTGAGGAGAAACGCCGTTGGTGATCTCTAAGTTGTCGATGTTGACGTCGAGACCCTGAAGCTAGGGATCTTCCTTTACTTCATTTGTTGACATTGTGTCTGCAATATTGCGACAAATGTCGAGGTTGTCTCTAGGTTGTCTATGAACCGTCGAGATTTGGCTTCGCTTTCTGATGGAGCCAGTTGGGAAGGTATGGTTCCCTCTTTGTTTGTGTCCTTGGATTGTATACAGGGATCGATGTGATCTCACCTGTAGGGCAAAATGTTTCATTCTTTCATCATTTTTTTTCTTTCCGTGATGCTCTATCATTTCAGCTTTTATATCGCGAAAGTCGCGATTGCCCAATCATTTCGGCTATTTTTTACGGTGCCCAATCATTTCGGCTATTTTTCTTTTTACTCGCTGCTTTTTATTGCGAGCTACCCAATCATTTCGGCTGTTTTTTTTCTTTTACTCGCTGCTTTTTATTGCGAGTTGCCCAATCATTTCGGCTATTTTTGTATGCATACATTTTTACTTGCTGATTTCGTTGCAAGTTGCCCCATCATTTCGGCTATTTCGTATGCATGTGTGGCTTGCTGTCTTTTCGCCGCAAGCTTGGAATTAGACACCGGTTTCGGCATCAGCACCGCTATAACTGGGATATTGCCAGGAGCGAATCATCATTTGCTTCTGTCGACGTTGAACATGTAGGGTTCCTAGGCACTCTCAAGAGGTCTCACAAGGCATCAACCATGCCAATTTCAAATTTTACGGTGCCGGGAAACCCTAAACTACGGATCGTTGGCTAGATGTCTAGGCGAAAAAGAAACTAGTTAACACTTAACTACAAGTAAACGGAAATACAACCTTTGTAGATCCGGTGCTCCACCTCCATAGCTCCGCAACGAAGTCCCCTCGCTGTCCAAATGAATTCCCGGGCTCTAGCGTCGGCTTCGTCGGAGAAATGGCGAGCTAGGTCGTCGATGTCCATGCCGAAGATGATCTACGTCGAGGCATCGCTAAATCAAGCTCCACCTTCACCAAGTCATGAAAACTTGTGAAGGAAACACACTCTACTACTTGGCAAGAGGTAGAGGATGAAGAAATAGGAAGTGGGTAGACTTTAGAATTGGATTTCTCACTCATTTCCATCAATCACCATTGATGGAGCTTGCTTTCTTCAAGTGAAGAAAGGAAGAAGAAGAAGAATTATGTTATGATAAGTTAATTCAAAAAAAGAAAAGAATAATCAATCCTTATCATAACATGACCATAGTTAAGTGTAGAGAACTAATCATGGTTTAATGCAATGGTTAGGGTTAAGCTAAAAACAAAATGGTCATCAAGTCAAAGCATTCATGAAGCTTCATGAATGAACAAAAGAAATGCCACCATTTTATCATTTCATTTCCTTTTTCCAATAAGAAAAAGATTAATAAATAAATGAATAAAATGAATAAGCAAATAGTAAACCCTAACCATTCTATTAACCAAGGTTTAATTCTATACACTTAATTAAAAAGGCATGTATCATCAAACATGATACAAGCATGTGCACAAAATCATATCGCATATGCAATGCGCACACCGGAGCGAGAAAATCCATTTAAAGTGAACCGATACTAGTTAATGCAAAGTAATATATCAAATATATAATTATTCATTAAATCATTAAATCAACACTTGATTTAACGATCCGGTCATATCGCATATAACCGACTAGTATCATTAGTAACAACTTATCGAATCAACACTTGATCCGATAACCCGGCTATATCGCATATAACCGATCAATGTCACATCGCGAGAATCGAATACAGTATCACATACTGGTATTATTCTCGGTCCCGCACATATCTCATATGCGCTCCTATTTCGTTTTGCTTGAGCCAGGAAACCTCTGTGTAGGACTCTAAAGACTCGTCAATACGCCGGCAGCAGATGATGATCATATCAAACATCCACAAGCCGCAAGCGGTCTGCTAAACGTAACGGCCACCCGGGTATTGAGCGATCAGAAGATCGACGAGCAAGCCCGCTCACACTCCAGTGAATCCAACCAGTAACACTACCGTACAGTCCGGTCTGATCGTCTGATATGTCGCATATCTCGCCTAGGGGTGGTAAACGTCAGACCCCAATAGCTCGATAAGTCGTGTCGATATGAGGTCTATAACTATTCGAGAAACTACTGGTAACACTTACCAGTAAATCTCAGCAACCCTGGCCAGGGATTTCCTGTTATAGCCAATCGAACACAGTGCAACATCAACTCCCTATACCGGGAGAGACGAATCCCCTCCTATCGCTCATTGCCTCCATGTGACTCGGGACTGTACCCAAAAACCACCGTTTTGCACGCCCTCTTGGACGTGGTAAGATGGAAATCAAAGCACAGTGGGAACCACACAAGACTCTATGACGATATCGGGTCAACAGACTACTCTGTACCAGTGTCACCAGAGAACTGCCATCTGACGTATGGTATAATACCATCTGGGAGTTCTCGGCGAGTCCATCCAGTGTACCCAGTCTCTACTGAGCACCCGTATATCTCCTCTGATGTCAAACACCAATGGATATGGGATCATCCATCGCCCATCTGTATGGGTCGAGAAGGTACACGCTAGTCTACTCTGGTATATCGATGCCCTGTCTCGATACACCCACGACTAGGGACTTTGAAGGATGTACTTATAGACTACCATGTCCCCACTAGTATGATCCGCATCATAGTCCAGGTAGTCAAGTACACATCCTAAGGGCTTTACCAACATGTAACAGAGAGACAATTAGTGTACACGTTAAGGTAAAGATCAACCAGATAGCATACTATCATGTCGAGCAAGAAAGTCCTCCCTATATATGTCCCAGCATCCACTACAATATACATCCAATGTACAGTAATGGCCTCTAGGGCATACATATAACTAACAATCTCCCACTTGCACTAGGGCCATCTGTAGCAGTGGTTGTGGTATCTCATACTCAACCATCCCATAAAAGTCTCTCTCTGGGAACAGGCCTTTGTGAGTGGATCCGCTGTGTTGTCCTCTGAGTCTACTCTCCTAACCTCGATCTCCCTGGAGATCAACCATCTCCATGATCAAGTGATACTGCCTTAGAATATGTCTAGATCACTGATGGGACCGGCGTTCCTTGGCATAAGCCACAACTCCATTGTCACACAATGGGAGGAACATAGTTCATCTCATGAACCAATATACACCCAAACAGCCTCTTTGGTAGCATCTTAAGTAGCGATGTATCCAGCCTTTATCGTCTAGTATGTCACGGTATCTAGCTTGGAACTCTTCCAATATACCGTCCCTCCACTGAGGGTAAAGACAATGCCTGTGACTGACATTCAGTCGTCTTTATCACCCTGGAACCCTTCCAGTGATTCTCCCCAGGATCGGTTGATACCGTCTCACTACAACTAGTGAGAGTCCTAACATCCAATTAGATCTATCTCATAGATCCAAAAACCCAGGATTTAGGAGGTATCACTTTGATCCTATATGGAGAATCATTGTGATAAGCGGAGATTGATCGAGCGTAGCATAGGAAACTCCTTCCCTATCAAGAGTATGTCATCCACGTAATCTACGAGGATCGTCACCATACTCCCTACCACCTTCTTGTTTATACAAGGTTCATCTACCATTTTGATGATGTCAACTTCTTTGACCGCTTCATCAAAACAGATGTTCCAACTCCGCGATACCTGCTTTATCCTATAAAGCATCTTGCACACGTTTCCGCTGCTCCCACTGTCTACGAAGCCCTCTGGCTGTGTACTTATAGACACTCTCTTCTAAACATCATTTAGAAAAGCTGTCATGACACCCAACCACCAGATATCATAGTCATGGTATGTAGCCGTGGCAAGTAGGATCTGGATGGACTTAAGCATAGCTACTTAGAAAAGGTTTTATCATCATCCATACCTGGTCAATGATGTAGACCTTTAACAAGTCTAGCTTTGAAAGTCTCAACTCATCCATGTACACCAAGTAATCTTCTCAAGATATACTTTCTCCTGATGGGGATTTAACCCTTCAGATATAGCAACCAAAGTCCATACTTTGTTGGTGTATATGGATTCCATCTCAGATCACTAAGCATCCAGCCATTCTTACAGTGTCTTACTCCTGATGGCCAGCTCGAAACTAGTTGGGTCATCATCTCATGATGCAATCCTCGCTCCCACTGTCATAGAGAAACAGAAGTATCTCTCAGGTGGGTGAGGAACCCTACTAGATCGGCGGAGAGGCTGAGGTTCGTTGGTAACTATTGAATCCTTTGGTTATTTCAAATCATCAGCTGCAGTTTGTATAGCTGGAACCTTTCCAGTTCTACATTACAGACCTTGCCTCGAGCTTGTCCGGATTTTGCTTTCAGACATAGGCCGGACAACTCCAAATCTTAACTAACTTAAGACATGGGTTCTTCCCATTCCATATCACATATGAAGCGGTAGGCAACTGATTTGATTAGAACCTTATTCAATAGGTATGCAGCTTCTCAAGTGCATAACACCCAAAAGGAAATAGGTAGCTCAGTATTACTCATCATAGAGCACACCTTTTCACATAAGGTGTAATTGCTCCACCCCGATATACCATCGTGCTATGGTGTATGCGGAGGAGTAATGCTGAGAGAGAATCTCATTCTCCTTTAGAAAAGTCCAGGATTTCCGTGCTCAAGTATTCTCCTCCTCGATCACATCAAAGGACATAATACTTATACCCTTATTGGTTCTCTACTTCTAACTTATATTCTATGAATATCTCAAAAGGTTCGGACTTGTGTTTCAACAGGAACATATGTCTGAATCTTGA
Source organism: Agapanthus africanus (assembly GCA_030015575.1). Lineage (NCBI taxonomy): Eukaryota > Viridiplantae > Streptophyta > Magnoliopsida > Asparagales > Amaryllidaceae > Agapanthus > Agapanthus africanus. The sequence continues at coordinate 140,178,693 of JASDDO010000026.1, forward strand.
GAGATTATCAGAGAATGTAATGAAGTACAAAGAACCGGTCTTGGCATGTGTAGACAGGGGACCTACATACATCAACATGTATCATCCCAAGAGTGCACTAACTCTTTCTCTGTTTCCAATAAACAGAGCTAGTGTCATTATATCTTTGTGACATGACTGGCAAGTTTCACAAGATGTAGATTCAAACTGATTTAAATATACATCTACATGTAACTTCAGCTAGTCGGGTCACATTGATCTGACCTAGTCTACAATACCTTAAGAAGGATCCGTTCATTTCTGAACTCTTCCTCTTATGTGTGTTCCATATACTAAGAACTGTAGTTTGATTTAGAACAGCAACGCTTTTAGATAACGTGCCTGAACCGATCAACTTTTGATATAGGAAATGTTCAAAACATTATCCAACAATACAAAATTATATCCTTTCTTTACTAATAAAGAGACTGATATGATTTTGTATATCAGGTTCGGTATCTAATAACATTCGTTCAGAATCAATGTATTGGTAATACAGGGTGACAGTGACCAACAGACTTGGCTGCAACACTTGCCCCGTTTTCTGCCTCATGAAACTTATCACCCGTTCTCAGTTCTCTACCTTTCTGAAGCCCTATGTAACAGATTACATATCTGGGATCCTGATCTGGTATCACATACCCAGGACGTAAAGGTTACTGAGAAACAGTTCTCTGTAATGAACACACCCGAAGATGATGCATCATCATGCACTCTCCTCGTTTGGGCGGCACGGGAATTCTGGTAATCCCCAATTTCCTGCTCTGTCTTATAACAATTATAAGTTGGAGCGGGACCAACGTTCCCCAGCTCAGTATAACAAGCGGGTTCGGTCAATTATCCGTATTATTATCTTGATTAAGGCGTGATATGGTCGCTACCTGGAGAGAGAGAGAAGAAAACACTCAGCGTGCGCTCTTTCAAGAATAGATTGGTTATTATTTTATCTAATCAGGATGGCTCCCACTGCTTTTTATCAAATCTTCCTTCAAACCCTAAAAGGAAAGACTAGCCGGGATTAATTACACACTACAAGTTCGCCAATCTTTCAGCCAGGCCAGTGTCGGTACTTTGAGGGAGGTCCCCCGTGCTTTCGCACGAACCTAATTAATGTAAACCTCGTTTTCCCAGAGGCGTAACCCCGTTGACACCTTTCTAGACACCTACTTGATCGGCTAATTGTAATGTATAAAACTCTCCCAGGAGTAACACTTACTCGCAGCGGGTATCGGGATCCAACTATCTCATAGAAGGTATGCAATCTCATTGCAAATTTCAACACTTGAAATTCCCGATAATATTTTGCCCCTAGCGTCCTATGACCTTGACAGAGGTCAACAAACCATAGGCTGCTAGTCAAGTTCAACCCGTCATTTCCTGATTGAAGTAAACCCACCCGCACGACCCTTGACAGAGGTCAACAAGGTCGCACGACTACCCTAAATCAATCACATCATATGCTTATGCAGATAAGCACTAATCAGCTACCGCACACTACGCCTTGACAGAGGTCAACAAACGCAACACGAATACTAACCAGTACATATCTGAAATGACGGAGGGCTACGACAGGTTTTTCTGAAAACCTATTGCGTAATGAACTTGATATCGTTGTAGAATCAAATGATTTTGAAATGGAGTGTCTTTGAGGCTTTTCTAGTTTTGCTAAAGGAGTCACTCCCGGTGAAGGGATCGTCGGTCCTTTCCTCGTCGAATGAGGTGCGGGATATATCATATATATCGCTGTGCAAAGCAAAAACACTTAAAAGCAATCAAAAGACAAACCGAGTGTGTAGCATCTGCCAGTTATTGCTAAAGGAGTCACTCCCGGTGAAGGGATCTCGGTCCTTTCCTCATCGAATAAGGTGCAGGATATATCACATATACCGCTATGCAAAGCAAGAACTGTAGCTACCTGTTTTATTTTTGAAATTCGATTCTACAACATCTTAGGTTTCTTTTATTTCATTAATCTCATTAATGAAGTCCCATCATTTAAGTACCTAAACATCACAGATAAATACGACGTACACGTATGCCATCCGCATTCGCCTCGATGTCCCCTCGTGCACCGTTAGGTTAGGTAACTAACGGCAGAGCGGGGCAGGGCTAGCGCGGGTGTAAAACATAAGTAACGTCTATATAATATATCATATATACTATATACAGTATCTATCACAGAACATCACATGATCACATCACAGATATCGCAGCAGAAGAAACATATGAAATATTGGATATACTAGGACGTCCGTGTTTTCAATACGAGCCAGTACAAAACACGGATTCCACGGTCGTGATGAATAGCCAAACCCACACCCCTAGACCCCTACGAGTGCGGCAAGCAACCCTACCAATTCTAGAGTTAGGAGACCCGGACTCGACTCCTCGAGTTGGTCTCCCACTGGACTCCAGAACCCGGTTACTTGTGCCCTCCTCCTTGGGTCTATCCTAGTGCAGAAAAGTAAATAATATACAAAGGGTGACAACATCCGCAACCTGGAAGTGCCCCAAAAAAAAAATATTACATACAAGTTTTTACATGAATGAAAATGAAAAACACTCATCTCACATAAAACCCCCCGGCTATTCAAACACGATGATCCAATATAACATATCCAGCAACACATAACATCACATGTCATCAACGTAAGTAAATATGCGCATCCCAATTGTCGTTGACATATAGCAACGAAACCGGCGATATCACATATTACACTTACGGTCACAGAAAAGAAAGTGTAAAACTACAACAGTTGGAATCCGCAACCTCCTCAGACATCGCATGCCTGACCAAATGAATTACTTAGACATCGCATGCCTAACAATTATAAACCCCGCATTTTAGTCTCAAAATCGAAAACACTTTTCAATATCAAGTCGGGTAATTCAACAAGATTCCCGACATCCTGATCGAATGCTCGTCGCAAACTTTAGTAGGCGGCCGCACCCCTGATGCCGTCGACGAAGTGCACCAAGGCGGAACACCGCTGCCGCGAGCACCCGAACGGATGCTTTCGGCGACGGGGTTCTCCTACAGTCACTTGGTCGGGGCTATGGAGTGATGCTGTCTATTAAGTTTACCCGGCGAGTATCCGCGTACGCTACGTGATTGCGACGGACTTTTGATCACATCAAAATTCCGTAGCAACCGATCAAATGAGACTAAACTGCTATGTTTATAACATTCATTCAGTTATCTCATAACTCTTTGTGAATTCCAATTATTGTATCCCATTCCGGATAATTAGAAAATGTTAAACTTTTCGATCGAACAGTCAAACACCCAAGTTTTCCCGATACAGCTCAACACATGAAATAAGTCTAACAACATTCCGTTCATGCCTCAGTACCAACGGTCCAGCCGTAGAAGGGTCAAGCCAACGCCTCACATGTGGCACGCCGTACTGCCCCAAACCCTAAGGTTCAAAAGGCAGTTCAAGACGGTCACATAATCGAGTTAAGGTTTGTTGTCTTCTAGAGGGTCCATCGCGTTACTTGCACTACTTAGAACGTCGTTAAACTACGGAAAAATCCAACACTTGGAAATTTCCCGACCAGGGGAAAAGTTGGGTATTTATATCCGGTCGAACTTTTTAACATATTCTAAAATTTATCCGGAAAGCCACACAGACAAAATTTGATAATCCGATCGAACATTCGAATCCCCAAAACAACCCCAGAAAATTCAACTCTTGAATAAAAATTAAAAATTCCCAGAAAAACCAGCATCCTAAAATAGGAGTTACTGTGCAAACAGTGGAAGATGACGTCATCTTTTAGCCGCGGAACCGCCGCAGAAGCCAGGCTTCTGCCGCGGTTCCGCCGCACTATGAACAGTTCATGGGAAAAAAATTGCACCGTAATTCTTAGATTTCCCTGCTTATTTTTCTGCATACTTTTAATGTGGAAAAATCCACGTTTTTGAAAAAAGGACAGAGAGCTATTTTGGGTTCTAGTTTTCGGTTCGATCGGACTTCAAACTCCGTCTAGACTTTGCCTAAGGCTCTAGCTAGGCTCTGATACAACTGTAGGGTTCCTAGGCACTCTCAAGAGGTCTCACAAGGCATCAACCATGCCAATTTCAAATTTTACGGTGCCGGGAAACCCTAAACTACGGATCGTTGGCTAGATGTCTAGGCGAAAAAGAAACTAGTTAACACTTAACTACAAGTAAACGGAAATACAACCTTTGTAGATCCGGTGCTCCACCTCCATAGCTCCGCAACGAAGTCCCCTCGCTGTCCAAATGAATTCCCGGGCTCTAGCGTCGGCTTCGTCGGAGAAATGACGAGCTAGGTCGTCGATGTCCATACCGAAGATGATCTACGTCGAGGCATCGCTAAATCAAGCTCCACCTTCACCAAGTCATGAAAACTTGTGAAGGAAACACACTCTACTACTTGGCAAGAGGTAGAGGATGAAGAAATAGGAAGTGGGTAGACTTTAGAATTGGATTTCTCACTCATTTCCATCAATCACCATTGATGGAGCTTGCTTTCTTCAAGTGAAGAAAGGAAGAAGAAGAAGAATTATGTTATGATAAGTTAATTCAAAAAAAGAAAAGAATAATCAATCCTTATCATAACATGACCATAGTTAAGTGTAGAGAACTAATCATGGTTTAATGCAATGGTTAGGGTTAAGCTAAAAACAAAATGGTCATCAAGTCAAAGCATTCATGAAGCTTCATGAATGAACAAAAGAAATGCCACCATTTTATCATTTCATTTCCTTTTTCCAATAAGAAAAAGATTAATAAATAAATGAATAAAATGAATAAGCAAATAGTAAACCCTAACCATTCTATTAACCAAGGTTTAATTCTATACACTTAATTAAAAAGGCATGTATCATCAAACATGATACAAGCATGTGCACAAAATCATATCGCATATGCAATGCGCACACCGGAGCGAGAAAATCCATTTAAAGTGAACCGATACTAGTTAATGCAAAGTAATATATCAAATATATAATTATTCATTAAATCATTAAATCAACACTTGATTTAACGATCCGGTCATATCGCATATAACCGACTAGTATCATTAGTAACAACTTATCGAATCAACACTTGATCCGATAACCCGGCTATATCGCATATAACCGATCAATGTCACATCGCGAGAATCGAATACAGTATCACATACTGGTATTATTCTCGGTCCCGCACATATCTCATATGCGCTCCTATTTCGTTTTGCTTGAGCCAGGAAACCTCTGTGTAGGACTCTAAAGACTCGTCAATACGCCGGCAGCAGATGATGATCATATCAAACATCCACAAGCCGCAAGCGGTCTGCTAAACGTAACGGCCACCCGGGTATTGAGCGATCAGAAGATCGACGAGCAAGCCCGCTCACACTCCAGTGAATCCAACCAGTAACACTACCGTACAGTCCGGTCTGATCGTCTGATATGTCGCATATCTCGCCTAGGGGTGGTAAACGTCAGACCCCAATAGCTCGATAAGTCGTGTCGATATGAGGTCTATAACTATTCGAGAAACTACTGGTAACACTTACCAGTAAATCTCAGCAACCCTGGCCAGGGATTTCCTGTTATAGCCAATCGAACACAGTGCAACATCAACTCCCTATACCGGGAGAGACGAATCCCCTCCTATCGCTCATTGCCTCCATGTGACTCGGGACTGTACCCAAAAACCACCGTTTTGCACGCCCTCTTGGACGTGGTAAGATGGAAATCAAAGCACAGTGGGAACCACACAAGACTCTATGACGATATCGGGTCAACAGACTACTCTGTACCAGTGTCACCAGAGAACTGCCATCTGACGTATGGTATAATACCATCTGGGAGTTCTCGGCGAGTCCATCCAGTGTACCCAGTCTCTACTGAGCACCCGTATATCTCCTCTGATGTCAAACACCAATGGATATGGGATCATCCATCGCCCATCTGTATGGGTCGAGAAGGTACACGCTAGTCTACTCTGGTATATCGATGCCCTGTCTCGATACACCCACGACTAGGGACTTTGAAGGATGTACTTATAGACTACTATGTCCCCACTAGTATGATCCGCATCATAGTCCAGGTAGTCAAGTACACATCCTAAGGGCTTTACCAACATGTAACAGAGAGACAATTAGTGTACACGTTAAGGTAAAGATCAACCAGATAGCATACTATCATGTCGAGCAAGAAAGTCCTCCCTATATATGTCCCAGCATCCACTACAATATACATCCAATGTACAGTAATGGCCTCTAGGGCATACATATAACTAACAGAACAAAGGTGGCTTAGTAAACAGGGTTAGGATCCTGTCGACTAAGGCTTTTGACTTCATGAGCCGTAAGGGTCTCATAAAGGTATTTCTCCCTACAAGTCGTGATGATCTCGTAGGTGTGTTTTCTCCTTAGGAATCGTAGGATTCCTAAGTGTATGTTCTCTTATAAGTCATAAGGATCCTACAAGAGTGCTTTCTCCTTATAAGTCGAGAGGACTTACAAGGGTTGTTCACCGTGCGAACATATCCCTAGTCATGGGTGGGACTTTGCTGGGGAAATGCTTATTCGCGCCCGTGGATTGTATACAAAGGTCAGTATTGAGCCACTTGTAGGGCAATATCGAAAGTTATGGGGGTTGCTTAAGAACGGGTTCAGGTCTCTGTAACTTAAGACATTCAAATCATATGAGCCGTGAGGGTCCCATAAGAGAGTTCTCCTTACGAGTCGTGAGGATCTCGCAAGTGTAATTTCTCCTTAGGAATCATGAGGATCCCTAAGTGTGTTGCTCCCTTGTGAGTCGTAAGGATCTCACACGGGTGGTTTCTCCTTACAAGGTCAAGAGGACCCTGTAAGTGTTTTTTAACAAGGTTGCGCCCTTTCGGGTTTTCACAAACACTCGCCGGTAGCCCTGCTGTTTTTACTCATGGAGCCTTTTCGGGTTTTCATCCGTGCCCATTTTGCTTATGGACATACCATCTTCTTTTTTTTTATTCTTTTTATTCTTTTTTTCTAACGAGGTTGCGCCCTTTCAGGTTTTCACAAGACTCGTCGGTATCCCTGCTGTTTTTACTCACGGAGCCCTTTCGGGTTTTCATCCGTGCCCATTTTGCTTATGGACATACCGTTTTTTTTACCACGTCAGCTTGGGGATGTCGCGGGTTAGTAGTAGTTTAACGACGTTTCGGTCATAGGTCAACGTATGATTACGCAGCTAAATTTTGCCGCAAATCTTCACATGTTTTGTGCCGGAGGTAGATTCCTTGAAGAGAGGGCTAAGGGCGATTTCTTCGTCAGTGTCGCTTCCAAAGGTGATGACTTGCGATCCCTTGGTGTCGGCTATGTGACAGTTGCTAGCAGCTCTTTCGCGCTCATCTGTCGTGCTTTTCTGTTCCCGACGAGCCTTGCGCTCCACTCGTTGAACGTGTTGTCGATGGGTAACATATCCCTGCCACCAGTTTTTAAAGGCTATGCACTCCTTAGTAGGGTGTGCAATCCTCTGATGGTATAGGCAGAAGTTAGGATGTATTTCCGCTTTATCAAGACATATATTGCCAGGGGAATTTCCTTTGAAAGAGGGCAACTTCATTCCTATTACCAGGGCCCTAGCGAATTGATTCCTTACTTTAAGCTTGCTTTTGCTGGCGATAGGGACGCTTTGCTCCAGTCGGGGCGTCTCGACCTTTTCCTCCAGTCGTTGGCGTTTGGCCTTTTTAAATATAGCCAGTTCACGCTCTTGATTGGCTTTGCTTTCCTGACGGGCTTTGTTTAGGAATGCATCAATCATTTCGTCTGATGGTCCTAGCAGTTCTGGTTTGGAACCTGCCCCCAGTTTCTCTGTGCAAGAAGCCTTTTCATCATCTGCAAACGAGTGAGAGATCACATGACAACTTGCTACGTAACCCTCAGATTCATCCGACAAGCTTTCTCCATCATCTTCCTCCTGAAAGACGTGGCTGAGGAACTCTTGGAGCGTGATGGGAGTCCGCGCCTTTTGATTATATTCCTCCAGCGCGTCGATCTGTTTTTGCAGACTCGTGCGCTTGTCACCAGGCTTCATGGCCTTTTTGGACTTCTTCTTCTTTTTCGAAGATTTTGACGGCTGAGTGTGAGCATTTTGGCTATCACCAATCTTTGGAGTTGGGCGCGGCTTCAGCATCCCCTTGATGATCTCAGGTTCCAACGGGTTCTTCTATCTGAGTGCCGGGTATGTCTGGAGATCATTCAGCATCTTTTTGGTTTTGGCGGAAAGCACGACCTCCCATGGAGCTTCTTCAATAAAAGAACAAGTTGCCCCCGGCGTGCCCGTCTTCTTTGGAGTGTGCGGCTGTGGTGGGTTTAATTTTCACTTTTCAGACAGTGCAAACTTGCCTTGTAGGTACTGATCCTCGATCCATCTCTTAAAGACAAAGCAATCCTCGATCGGGTGACTTACCGTTTGGTGGTAAGGGCAATAATTGGGATTATTCACCTCGCTGTGTTGCGGTGGTCTCCTTGGATTCGGGAGATAGATAAGCCTATTGCGCATCGTCAGCTCGAACAACCTCTTCGTTTTATCCCGCAGGAATGAGTAAGGGCGCTTCATTTTCTCATTATAATACCGCCGTCTCTCTTCCAGTTGATCCGCTAGTTTTGGGGCACTGGGCTGCTGTTGGGTGTTCGCAACGAAGGTCGCCTTCCCTTTACCCCTGTAGTTTCGGGGTTCCGGCTTCGAAGGAGACGGTCTGTGACCCATTTGATCCATCTGGGCTAGCTTATTAATTAATGCTTGGAACGTGGTCGGTTTAAAGAACATCATGAACTATGAAATAGTTGCATGAGGGTCTAGGGTGCCCACGAACATGCCCACCGCTGGTGCTTCTTCGATGCGCTGTTCGCACTTCGACCATAGATTCCGCCATCGGATTGCGTACTAAACCCACGTCTCGCCCGGCTTCACCCTGGCGTTGATCAATGCGGTGATCGGGGTGCATTCACTAGCGCTTGCGAATCGCTGGGTGAACAACAACTCCATTTCCGCGAAAGTTTTGACGGAGTCGTTAGGTAGCTCCGAATACCATTCGAAGGCCGTTTCCGCTAAGCTGCCGACGAATTGGCGAAGCAACAATTTATCATCGCCTCCAGTGTTTCCACATAAGGCTCTGAATTGAGCGACATGCTGATGTGGATTCCCCGTCCCTTTATATACATGAAACTTAGGGATCGTATATCCTGGCGGGTAACTGATTTGGTCATACCAGCCCGAATAGGGTCGTCCGGTTCTAACAATTTGCCCAGCCGCTTCATTCGCCTGATGAACTCGTATCTGCTGAGCTATATAGTCATCTAGTGCAGCTTTGGAAATGGTTTCCTCCTTGGCTGCTGAATGAGCCAGAGGAGGATTAGATGTCTCTCCTCTGTCGTCTTCCATAATGATCGGAGGGTTTTCAGCTGGAGGGTCCGGCTGTAACATCATTCCTACCATGTCTTGGAAGAGAAGCGCCATTTGTTTTATGTTAGCCGCTTGCTCTGCGGTTTCTTTGTCCTTCTTTTCAAGGACTCTGCGTAAGAAGTCAGCATCGGTTTCTTGTTCATGACGCTGCTCTGATGATGCCTCCGGGCTTTCTTTTGGCCTGGTAAGTGCGGCCATTGCAGTCATCATTTCTTGAAGCTTCTGTTGTTGCTCCTGGGCTTTGGTCACGAATCGAGTGAGCGGTCGGTGACCCATCGAAGCACGGCCTTCCTCCTTTCCGGAAGCCATATAAACAGTATGGACCACCATACCCCCAGACTTGAGGCGTTTGTGCTCAGCGCTTTTACGGTTCGCCATGTTCACAGGGGCTTTTTGCGGCCTCCTTTTATTTTGATTGATTGACGTTGAGGGAGCCGTTGCAGTGGGCACCCAGCCAGCTGTTGCTTTTTCTGGCTTGACAGAGTAGTCCTTCTCCTGCCGAACCTTCATCTTTTTCTGTCGGCGAAGGTAGTCTTGATCAACAACCGAGTCTTGGACTTGACGCCAGACTTTGTAAATCTTAGAGGACAGCCGCTGAGGGGGCTGCTCCAGCTTCTTCTCTGTATCATTCCCCACAGGTGAAGGAGTTCTCTTTAGCACTGTAGTAGGAGAGTTTCTGCGCACCTTGTTGAGCAGTTCAAAGCTGTTCTCGGTTGGAACAGCAGCATCGATCCCCACCGTTGGAGCTGGTGGAGTAAATCCAGAGGGAGAGCTGCCCCCAGCCTTCCGTACTCGGCGCCAGTGACGACGGTGAGCATGTCGCGTGGATGGTGTTGGTTCAGCCGCAGGGGTGACCTCCTCATGCCCCCTGTGTTGGGCGCTAGCACTCTGAGCGCAAGAGCGCTAGCGCTTTGAGCGCTAGTGCCCTACGTATCAGCACGTGGGCGCTCGAGCGGCAAAAAGGACTTGGTCCCTGCAATGGGAGTTGTACTCCCAGAAAGGAGCACTTATTATTCTCTGTGTGTGTGTATATATATATATATATATATATATATATATATATATATGAGGAGTTAAACTCCTAGGATGTTTTGAAACTGATGAAGGGCTTCTCCCCTTGAGCCCTAGTTCTTCCCCAAAGTGGGGTTTCTGGAGATGGGTCTCCTTCTTCTTCCTTTGTTGGCCGGATCTTGAAGATCAAGAAATATGAGATTTTAAAAATCTCTCCTTTCTGAGATCTGATGGCAGATCTGAGTTCCCCTTTGTAGATTTTGTGGTGAAAAACTATTTTGTTTTATAAAAGGAAGAGTAAAACTCTTGATTTAATTCAAAAGAAAAAAGAAGGTTTTAGAACCTTGAGGAAGAAGAAGATCACAGATCTGGATTTTTTGGAGAGAGAAAAAGTTGTTAGGATATTTTCATTATCTTGGCCTTTATAGGCTATACACTTTACATATAGCTCCTTGAGCTTTACAAAAATGGCATTTTGGCCATCCCATGGCTCATATGCCATTTCTTTTTGCACATAAGCCATGGGCTTTACAAAAATTTGGCCCTATGCCCATTCATGCATAAAAAATTACATAAAAATTATTTATTACATGATTTCATTTTGTGCATGGAGGAGGGCCGGCCGCTACATGTTCGGACTCGACCTGGGCATGGGCCTACTTGATCCGGGCTTGGGCCCACTTGGCTTGGGGTTGACCTTGACTTTGACTTGGTCAACCGGGGTGCAATTTTCGACCCCAACAAAGTGCCCCCATCAATAAATGCACATCACATATGTGGGTCGTGTGCATGAAATTGATGGATCTTCTTTCGCGTGGAGGCGACCTGCTTTGGTTCCCACTTTTGGGATGCACTGCCCTTTTTACGACATGGACGGTCGATGCTTGACGCGTCTCCAAGATGGAGTGTCTGTGATAGACGTTTCTCTGGCCCGGAGTGATTTGGTAGACGTGCCCCCGGTACGGAGTGTCGCTGGTTGACGTTTCCCCGAAACGGAGTGTCTGTTGGTTGACATGTCCCCGGCACGGAGTGTCTGCTTGACGTTTCCCTGAGGCGGAGTGTCGGCTGGTTGACGTGTCTTCAGCACGGAGTGTCTACTTGGACGTTTCCTCAAGACGGAGTGTCTGTTTACGATGTTTCCCCGGTACGGAGTGTCGCTGGTCGACGTTTCCCCGAGGCGGAGTGTTGGCTGGTTGACGTGTCTTCGGCACGGAGTGTTTGCTTGGACGTTTCCCTGAGACGGAGTGTCTATTTGCGACGTTTCCCCGGTACAGAATGTCGCTGGTTGACGTTTACCCAAGGCGGAGTGTCTGCTTGTTGACGTGTCCCCGAGACGGAGTATCTGTGTTGGACGTTTCCCTGATGCGGAGTGTCGCTGGTTGACGTGTCCCCGAGACGGAGTGTCTGCTTGTTGATGTGTCCCCGAGACGGAGTGTCGTTGTTGGACGTTTCCCCGATGCGGAGTGTCTGTGTTGGACGTTTCCCCAAGACGGAGTGTCTGTGTTGGACGTTTCCCCGACGCAGAGTGTCGCTGGTTGACGTGTCCCAGGCACGGAGTGTCTGTGTTGGACGTTTCCCCAAGACGGAGCATCGCTAGTTGACGTTTCCCCGGCATAGAGTGTCTGTGTTGGATGTTTCCCCGTTACGGAGTGTCGCTGTTGGACGTTTCCCCGGTACGGAGTGTCGCTGGCCGACGTTTCCCCGAGACGGAGAGTCGCTGGTCGACGTTTCCCCGAGGCGGAGTGTCGGCTGGTTGACGTATCCCCGAGACGGAGTGTCTGTTAGTTGACATGTCCCCGGCAAGGAGTGTCGGCTGGTTGACGTATCCCCGAGACGGAGTGTCTGATGGTTGACGTGTCTTCGGCACGGAGTGTCTGCTTGGACATTTCCCCGAGACAGAGTGTCTGTTTGCGACGTTTTCCCGGTACGGAGTGTCGCTGGTCGACGTTTCCTCGAGGCGGAGTGTCGGCTGGTTGACGTATCTTCGACACGGAGTGTCTGCTTGGACGTTTCCCAGAGACGGAGTGTCTGTTTGCGACGTTTCCCCGGTACGGAGTGTCGCTGGTCGACGTTTCCCCGAGGCGGAGTGTTGGCTAGTTGACGTATCCCCGAGACGGAGTGTCTGTTGGTTGACGTGTCCCCGGCACGGAGTGCCTGCTTGACGTTTCCCCGAGGCGGAGTGTCGGCTGGTTGACGTGTCTTCGGCACAGAGTGTCTGCTTGGACGTTTCCCCGAGACGGAGTGTCTGTTTGCGACGTTTCCCCGGTACGGAGTGTCACTGGTCGACGTTTCCTCGAGGCGGAGTATCGGCTGGTTGACGTATCCCCGAGACGGAGTGTCTGTTGGTTGACGTGTCCTCGGTACGGAGTGTCTGCTTGACGTTTCCCCGAGACAGAGTGTCAGCTGGTTGACGTGTCTTCGGCACGGAGTGTCTGCTTGGACGTTTCCCCGAGACGGAGTGTCTGTTTGCGACATTTCCCCGGTACGGAGTGTCGCTGGTCGACGTTTCCCCGAGGCGGAGTGTCGGCTGGTTGACGTATCCCCGAGACGGAGTGTCTGCTTAACATTTTCCCGTTACGAAGTGTCGTTGTCGGACGTTTCCCCGATGCGGAGTGTCTGTGTTGGACGTTTCCCCAATGTGGAGTGTCTGTGTTGGACGTTTCCCCGATGCAAAGTGTCGCTGGTTGACGTGTCCCGGAGACGGAGTGTCTGCTTGACGTTTTCCCGTTACGGGGTGTCGTTGTTGGACGCAAAGGTCGATGTTGGAATTGGTTGGTTTGATTTGTTTGATTTGAGTTGACATCAGCATCGCTACACTGGAATATGGTACCGGGAGCAAATCATCATCTGTCATGAGAGGATTTGGGAATTGGTTTTCTGTCGGCATCTGCATTGCTGCACTGGAATAATGCCAGGAGCAACCCATCATTTGCCCCCGGAGGAGTTAGGAATTGGTTTTTTGTTTTGCATCTGCATTGCTGCACTGGAATAATGCCAGGAGCAACCCATCATTTGCCCCGGAAGGATTTGGGAATTGGTTTTTTGTTTGGCATCTGCATTGCTGCATTGGAATAATGCCAGGAGCAACTCATCATTTGCCCCGGAAGGATTTGGGAATTGGTTTTTTGTTTGGCATCTGCATTGATGCACTGGAATAATGCTAGGAGCAACTCATCATTTTCCCCGGAAGGATTTGGGAATTGGTTTTGTTTGGCATCTGCATTGCTGCACTGGAATAATGCCAGGAGCAACTCATCATTTGCCCCGGAAGGATTTGGGAATTGGTTTTTGTTTGGCATCTGCATTGCTGCACTGGAATAATGCCAGGAGCAACTCATCATTTTCCCCGGAAGGATTAGGGAATTGGTGGCTTAGGAGACAGGTTTATATCCCTATCACCTAAGGCTTTTCAATTTTATGGACCGTAAGGGTCCCATAAAAGCATTTCCTCCCTACGAGTCGAAAGGATCTCGTAGGTGTTTTTTCTCTTTAGGAGTCGTGGGGACTCCTAAGTGTGTTGTTCCTTTGTGAGTCGTAAGGATCTCACGTGGGAATTTTTCTCCCCACAAAATCGAGAGGACTTTGCGAGTGCATTTCATCTCTTTTTCACGAGTTTGCGCCCTTTCGGGTTTTCACAAACTCGCCGGCAGTCCTGTTGTTTTTACTCACGGAGCCCTTTCGGGTTTTCATCCGTGCCCGTTTTGCTTGTGGACATGCCCTTTTTTTTGGACTTTAAAAGTAGTCTCATAAGCAGGACTTGGGAGAGATTTGGATTGTTTTACGCCCGCAGATTGTATGCGGTTTTGCAGGATGTATGATCCAGACCGTAGGGCCGGAAAAATTTCGGGACTTTGTTGGCGTCTGCATCGCTGCACTGGAATATGGTACCAGGAGCGACTCATCATTCGCCGTTGGGGTATGGGATTTGGAATTTGGCTAGCGTCTGCATCGCTGCACTGGAATATGGTACCAGGAGCGAGTAATCATTCGCCATTGCCTATTGGGAAGCGATGGCTTAGGAGACAGGTTTAGATCCCTATCACCTAAGGCTTTTCAATTTTATGGGCCGTAAGGGTCTCATAAAAGCATTTTCTCCCTACGAGTCGTAAGGATCCCGTAGGTGCATTTTCTCCTTAGGAGTCGTGAGGACCCCTAAGTGTGTTTTTCCTTTGTGAGTCGTAAGGATCCCACAAAGGTTTGTTCTCCTTATGTATCGTGAGGACACATAAGTGGGTCTTCTCAATGGAGCATAATTCCAAAGGCGGAGACCAACCGCGTAACCGGTGGTTGCGGTGGGGCATGGACGTGATGAGAATTATTTGAGCCCGTGGATTGTATACGGTAGTCAATTTGGGGACTAACCGTAGGGCTGGAAGAATTTTGGGTAATTGGAATTTTGTCGGCATCTGCATCGCTGCATTGGAATATGGTACCAGGAGCGACTCATCATTCGCCGTTTTTTCTGTTTTTTTTACCGCGATTGCTCTATCATTTCAGCTATTCTTATCGCGAAGATCGCGATTGCCCTATCATTTCGGCTTTTATTTGCGGTTGCCCCATCATTTCGACTTTATTTTCATCTTTATTTTACTCGCTGAATTTTATTGCGAGTTGCCCCATCATTTCAGCTTTTATTTTTCTTTTATTTACACATTTTTTGTTTATTTACATTTTTTTTACATTCCCAGTTTAACGACTTAGAGGTCGATTGTTCCCAGTTTAACGACGTGGTGGTCATTTATTCCCAGTTTAAAGACTTGGTGGTCTGGGGTTTTCTCATCCCAGCTCCTCAAACTTTGATCTTGGCGGGGTTGTGTTGATGATTGTAGCTCTGTGGCTTGTCGGTTCATCTGACGACTGTGAGGCTTTCCCAAGTTTGTATTGATTCTCCACCCAATCTTTAAAAACATAGCAGTCTTCAATGGTATGACTCATCATTCTATGATATGGGCAGTATATGGGATTGCCGGTCATGTTCATCTCATGTGGCCTCTTTGAAATAGGCAGTTGAAGACCTTTGTTCAAGGCGTCCATGAATATTTCGTGGACTTTATCCCTCCTGAAGGAGTATACCTTCTTCTTTCTCTCCATCAGAGTAGGTGCCCTCACTGATGCTGGTTCTTGAGGCCGATCAGTCTTTGGTTCGCCCTTTTCAGATAATGGCACATGTCAGGGAGGATTAGGTTCCCGAAAGGCTTCGGTCTCCATTTGTATGAAATCGGCGGTCGTAGCTTGACTGTTTGCTAATACGCCTTTAGACAGTTTTATCTCTCCCGTCTTGTATTGCCTTTCGACCCAGTCTTTGAAGACGAAGCAGTCATCAATGGAATGACCTATCACACTGTGATAGGGGAAATATTTTGGGTCGTCGGTCATATTCGCTTCCTGCGGTCTTTTTGATTTTGGCAGTTGTAGACCGTTCCTCAGAGCGTCTTTGAATATCTTACGGATTTTGTCCCTTCTGAAGGAATAGACCTTATCCAGCTTCTCTTTCAGTGGAGATTCTCCTCCGGTGTATGTATCGGAGGGACTGGAGGCTGCTCGCGGCCGTTTTTCTCGAAGGCGCTCCGCTCTTAGGTTAAAGGGGGTATCAGTTGGCTGCCTCTGGGTATCAATCCCTGGCTCGTGCACAGTTATTGCACTGGATTTATGTTTATACACCGCTACATCGGTTTGCGATTTGTGCATATTTATTGCACTTGGTATCGGTTTTGTGCCTTAGCTGCATGTGTTTATGATTTCGTGGATTTCATACGGTTGATTTGATTTTGTGCATGTGGTACGCACTCGATTTGATTTTTGCACTCGGTATAGCTCACATGTGCTTATAGTGCATTGATACGTGTTTTGTGCACGCAGTTGCACACGTTTATGATTTTATACACCTTGGTACACTCGGTGTTGTTTTTCTACGCATTTGAGTCGTTGATGAGTTTTTGTGCATTTGTTGCACGAGATTCATATTTTGTGCCTTTGTTGCACCAGATTTGTATTTCGTGCACTTATTGCACCAGATTTGTATTTCGTGCATTTGTTGCACTACATTTATATTTTGTGCATTTGTTGCACTAGATTCATACTTTGTTCATTTGTTGCACCAGATTTGTATTTCGTGCACTTGTTGCACCAGATTTGTATTTCGTGCATTTGTTGCACTAAATTCATACTTTGTGCATTTGTTGCACCAGATTTGTATTTCGTGCATTTGTTGCACTACATTTATATTTTGTGTATTGGTTTCACTAGATCTATACTCCGTACATTGGTTACACCCGATTTATGTTTTTGAGCATTTATTTCACCAGATTTATGTTTTTGTGCGCGTTTGCACTTGACGTTCATTTTCGTTCATGCTACTGCGCTAGATGCGTTATATGGACCTAACGCGCTTGATTTAGATTTTATTAGTGCATGTTGGATGCACTTGATTTGGATTTCATTCATGCATGACGGATGCACTCAATTGAGATTTTATTCGTGCATGTTGGATGCACTTGATTTGGATTTTCGCGCATGTTGGACGCATGATATGAGATGTGATTTTTGTCAACATTGGATGCACTCGATTGGGATTTTCATTCGTGCATGTTAGTTGCACTGGGTTGAGATTTTCATGCACTATAGATGCACTTGATGTTATTGTCGTGCACATCCGTTGCACTGGACAGATACTTTCATGCACACCCGTTGCACTTAGATTTGCTTTTGTGCATTGTTCATAACATAATTTTGCATTATTATATTTCCCATTCTTATTCATTTTACAAATAAACAGGTGCTTTTGATCCATGTCTGCTGCATAGTTGCAGGTTACAGGTTCTCGGAACAAAACAGTGAAAATGATGAAAAGATAATATAAAAGTGAGACTACGACCGACAAATGGAAGAATCTTGATCATGCCGACAGTTTGAGAGACAATGAAGATCAATGAACAAGTTCATAAAGTACAAAGGCAGCGCAAGGTTCAAAACTTCAACACGAAGCAAGCGGTAAAAGTCCACAACATTCTACACCGTGGAAATCTGGAAGAGAATAGAAGACATTCTGAAGAACTAAGTAAAGAAAAACCAAGTAAAAAGCAACATGAGAATTACCAGAGAGACAGAAGCCCAAGACACCACTATATGGCCGTGGAACCGCGGCCAAACATGGGTTTTGGCCACGGTTCCGTAGCCATGACACACACGTGTCGGTGCATTTTTCTGACGGTGTGGCGTGTGTTGACTAGGCTTCTTTAGGGTATATTTGTAAATGCAGATGTGAATCGAATGTAACCCTAGGGTTTCTATGATCTATAAACCTTAAACCTCTTTTTGAGGTATGCCTCTTCTTGTGCCTCATTTTATTTATCAAAATTCAGAATTCAATTCCTGTAATGTTTGAAGAGAGCATCAAATAAAAATTAGAGTAAGTTTTCTTTTTATTGCCCTAGTTAATTTTCTTTCTTCCCTAGTATAACTTTTATTATCTGCCCTAGCATAACTTTTATTATCTGTCTTAGTTAATTAGTTTAGAACATATTTATCAATTCCCTAATGAGTGAGTAGTTCCTCACTTCTTAGGGTTAGGAATAGGAGAGGTTTGAGAGATGAAAATCTCTCACCCCTTTCTTGCCCATCACATATTTTTATAGGATTCCATGCATACATACACACACCGCTCACTACGGCACCCTATCCCATGAGGTAGCGGTGATACCGTACTTTAAAAGACCGGTTGTGCATGTTTTCCATGGAGGTTAGGGTAAGAATTAAGAAAGGAAGGACAAGAACCTAGAGGAAGAACTCTAGTTTCTTCCCGATGGTACTAATCCACTTTATTAATTATTACCATAACACCTTATAGATCTTAATTAGGGCATAGAAAGCGGTGAGGAATATTGACTTTCCAAACTTAAGCTAAACCTAACCCTAGCAAGATTTTAATCCTAGTCTAGATCAACCTTAGTTTTTAGTGATAATCAATCCAACACCATTTGGAATTAACTCGTTAGAACAAATTGAGAATACACAAAATCCCTATGGACCGACCCGTACTCACCGGCTAGTTACCAAGCGACGCCGTTCTTGATTACGGTTAACAATTCTTTGATCACAAAACATCGCACAAATCAAATGGCGCCGTTGCCGGGGATGGTGTAGTATTTTCTTTTTGTAATTTCGGGTTAATATAAAAATTGAAAAAATCATAAAAACTGAAAAATATAAAAACATAAATTTTTTTTATCATCTTGTTATTCTTTGAAGGGTGTTTTGTTTGAATTGTGAAGGATTGACGAACAAATTCAGATCTGGAAAAATCCAGAGAGCGAAACAGAAAACAGAAGATCTGAACAACAGAGGAGTACCACAACAGAGCAACAGAAAAAGTTGGGAGGCTTGAACCGACTTTTGTACCGCGGAACCGCCGCCGAAGACTACCTTGTGCCGCGGAACCGCCGTGATTTGCTGACGTCAGCAGACCAAATCCTCTCTGTAAGCCCCCTTTTCTTCTCTGAACCCCATTATCTCCTCTGAAAAATTCCCTGCAGGGTTCTTGTAAGTCGACGTTAGACACCCCACATGAAGCGGGGAGGCAGAATAGGTAAAACAATCATTTTGTTTAAACTAATATCGACTAACTTTACAGATCTTTGCCAAACCCTAACTAATAACAACATAGAAGTGATTAGCTACTATGAAAGATGATTATACCTAATGAATCAAGTCCTTCTTGTTCTCATAGACCACCTCCTCGTCGGCCTCCTCGTTGTGATAGAAGATCCACCCGTGAGCTACTTCTCCAAGCTTAACCTCTCACTTGAAGTAACTAGGTTGCTATGAGTGCTAATCAAAGTAACCTAGAGGATATAGAATAGGATTAGGGATCTATTAGTCTTGTTAACCCTAGGATCTCAACACATGAGAGGATTAGGGTTAGGGTTGAAGAGAGAGAGCTTGAGGAGAGAGAATGTGTAAGTAATTATGAAATGAAAATTAACTCGTTTGTGTATATATATCATGAAGCATAAAATATCTTGCACAATATATCTTTGCACAAATATCTTCATGCTTCATTTAATACAAAATGAATCATTTAATGAGTCATTAAAACCATTAATGCTTCATTAACTCATTTGATGAATCATTTCCATGAGTCACAAATCCATTTAATACATATAACAACTAAGCTCTCCATCTTATCAAACTTCTAGAAGCTTCTCGACAAATTATGAGAACGCCCCTCCTATCCGTGAAAACACGGAAATACTGAGACTGTATAAATCCAATAATCCAATACTAGAATCTGGCTTAAACCAAAGCATGTTAGTATAAACTGTCCGAACATCGTACGTGCATAAATGCACGTGCGTGTCCGAACCCTGTCGTAAAACCATACGACCTCTATATCGTTTCGCCCGAAGCAGGGAAACTCTCTGTGTGGGACTCTAAAGACTCGACACTACACTGGCAGTGGTTTTAACCACAGACCGCAAGCGGCACTAGCTGTACGTAACGGTCCCCAGGTAGATGTCGATAAGAAGGCCGATGAGGAAACCCATCCGAACTCCTACTGAGCCTCATGTGACAATCTCCGTACAGTCCGGTCTGTTCGTCTAGGACTGTCGCATATCGGGTCTAGAGGGGCGGCAAGCGTCAGTCCCCTAAAAGCGGTATAAGTCGTGTTGGAGCGAAGCCCATTACACCTTGAGAAGCTACTGGAAATCCTACCAGTAAATCTCGCTTGCCCTGGCCAGGGACTTTGCGTAATGGCTCTCCAAACACAGCGCGATATCAACTCCCAATACCGGGAGAGACGAATCCTATCTAACCGCCACTGCCTCCAAGTGCTTCGGGACTGCACCCAACTGCTACCTGTTTGCACGACTCCTTTGAGCCGTGGTAGGGTAGCAATCTAAGAACAGTGGGAACACACTCGAGACGAAGCAGCAGTGTCAAGTCTGCGGACTATGTTGTACTCATGTCACCTGGGAACTGTTAACTGACGACGGGTATAATACCAACCAACAGTTCCCTACGAGTCCTGTCCGGTGTACCCGTAACCCAACGAGCACCTGTATACTATCTCCAGTACAACGTACTGATGGCTGTGGGACAGACCATCTCTCCAACTGGGATGAGAAGCGTACACACTAGTCTACTCCAGAGTATCGATGCCCTGTCTTGATAATCCTACGACTAGGGACCTGAAAAAGGATGTGCTTGTAGACTACCCATCCCCCACTAGTGTGACTGCCAACACAACGCTGGTAGTCAAGCAAGATCCTAAGGGCTCTATCAATATGTATTCTCGATATGCTAACATATACACATATTAAGATAGATATAAACCAACTAACATACTACCATGTTTAGCAAGACTGTTAATATAACTGTGAATATCCCAAGCTTCCATTAAGTAATATACAAGCTAGTATGATACAATAATGGCCCTAGGGCATATACACTAACAATCTCCCACTTGCACTAGGGCCATGTTCTGGCGTATCGAAGACCTATCATCTCGAATAGCCTCTCGAACTGCGTCTGAGGTAAGGCCTTAGTGAATGGATCTACAGTGTTCTCCTCTGTAGGAACTCTCCGGACCTCGATCTCCTGGTGATCTATGATCTCCCTGATCTGGTGATACCGCCTTAAGATGTGCCTGGACTTCTGATGGGACCTGGGTTCCTTTGCTAAAGCTATAGCCCCGTTGTTGTCACAATACAGAGGTATTGGATCAACAATGGATGGAACCACCTGAAGTTCTGTGAGGAACTTCTTTATCCAGACCGCTTCCTTTGCGGCATCGCAAGTAGCGATATACTCCGCTTCCATCGTCGAGTCAGCAACGGTGTCCTGCTTGGAACTCTTCCAGCACACCGCTCCTCCATTGAGGGTAAAGACATAACCTGACATGGACTTGGAGTCATCCTTGTCACTCTGGAAGCTGGAATCAGCAAATGCCTCGATCTTGAGGTCTTTTCCGCCGTAAACCAAGAACATCTCCTTAGTCCTTCTCAGGTACTTGAGAATGTTCTTTACTGCTATCTAGTGCTTCTCCCCTGGGTCTGACTGATACCTTCTTACCACGCTCAGTGCGTAAACTACATCTGGTCTGGTGCACAACATCACATACATTATAGAGCCTACCGCAGAAGCGTAGGGTATAATAGACATGCGATCGCTTTCCAAATCTGTCTTGGGAGACATCTCTTTGGAGAGGGTGATTCCGTGACAAGCCGGTAAACTACCGCGCTTAGAATCTTCCATACTGAATCTTTTCAGTATAGTGTTGATATACCTGGACTGTGAAAGTCCCAACATCCTCTTGGATCTATCACGATAGATCCGGATCCCCAGAATGTAAGAGGCATCACCCAGGTCTTTCATGGAGAACCTGTGTGACAAGAATCCTTTGACAGATTGTAGCATAGGAATGTCATTTCCTATTAATAGAATGTCATCCACGTAGAAGACGAGGAATACGAGAGTTCGTGCTACAATTTTACTATATATACATGGTTCATCTGGATTTTTGATAAAGTCATATTCTTTGACCTTTTCATCAAAACAGATGTTCCAACTCCGCGACGCCTGTTTTAGTCCATAAATGGACTTAAGCAACTTGCACACTTTTCCGCTGCTCCCACTCTGATTGAAACCTTCTGGCTGATCCATATAGACGCACTCTTCTAAATTACCATTTAGAAAAGCCGTCTTTACGTCCATCTGCCAGATCTCATAATCATGGAAGGCGGCAATAGCAAGAAGGATCCGAATGGATTTGAGCATAGCCACTGGAGAAAAAGTTTCGTCATAGTCCAAACCAAGTCTTTGACGAAAACCCTTTGCAACAAGTCTATCCTTATAGGTTTCCACCTGTCCATCTACACCAATCTTTTTCTTGAAGATCCATTTGCATCCTATGGGTTTTACCCCATCTGGAGCAAAGTCCAAAGTCCATACTTTGTTGATGTACATGGACTCCATCTCGGTCCGCATTGCATCCAGCCATCTTACCGAGTCGCCGCTCTGGATGGCCTGCTGGAAGATAGTAGGTTCATCATTATCAATGACGCAATCCTCTCTATCCCCATCTATGAGAAAACCGTAGTATCTCTCAGATGGATGAGACGGCCTACTACTCCTGCGGAGGGGTGCGGGAATGTCCTGTTCTTCTTGAACTACTGGTTCTACCAAACTTTCAGTAGTAGTTTGTGGTTCTGGAATTTCTTCCACTTCTATTGCGCTTCCACTTGTTTCCTTTTCTAAAAACTGCTGTTTTAGAAAATGGGCATTACGAGAAACAAAAACCTTTTGTTCCTCTGCGTAATAGAAGAAATACCCCTTGGAGTTCTTTGGATATCCCACAAACTTACACTGTACTGATCGTGCTTCGAGTTTGTCCGCATGCTGCTTTTTAACAAAAGCTGGACATCCCCATATCTTCAGATACTGAAGATAGAGTTTCTTCCCACTCCACATCTGATATGGTGTGGTAGGCACAGTCTTGGTAGGAGCCCTGTTCAAAAGATATGCAGCTGATTCTAGCGCATAACCCCAGAAAGATCGCGGTAACTCAGCATTACTCATCATGGAACGCACTATATCTAATAGGGTTCGGTTCCGTCTCTCCGATACACCGTTATGCTGTGGAGTGTATGGAGGAGTAAGCTGAGAGAGAATTCCTTTCTCTTTTTGTAGGGTTCCTAGGCACTTTAGTAAGGTTCTACAAGGCATCAACCATGCCCGATTCAACAAAAAATAGCCGTGCCGAACAACCCTAACCAAGATCGTATACTAGAGATTATGCGAAAACTAGCAAGTTAAACATTTTAACACTAAATGAAAAGGGATTACAACCTTTGTAGATCCGGTCCTTCACTTCTAAAGCTCCGTGTTGACGTCCTTTCGCTGCGATCATCGAAATCCCGGACTCGAGTGATGGTTTCCTCGGAGAAATGAGCGGGCTAGGTCGTTGACTTCGAGGCCGAAGATGATCTACGTCGAGAAGACTCAAACTCAAGCTCCATCTTCACTAGGTCAAGAACTTTATGAAGAGAACATCCTAAACTAAATGGCAAGTAGTAGAGGATGATGAAATAGGAAATGGGTTCACTTTAGATTTGGATTTCTCACTCTAAATCTTCACTTGAAAAATTCTAGAAAGCTTTTCTTCACTTCAAAAAGAGGAAGAAGAAGAAAAGAATATATGAATGAATTATATTTTTTAAATGAATAATCAAGTGAAGTCTATCATGATGCAACCATGGGTGAGTTAACCTTTGTAGAGACTAAACCATAGTTAATTATAATGGTTTGGTTAATGAATATCTTAATCAAAACAAAATGAGTGGACTTTGTCAAAATTGCTTCAAGCTTCATGAAGCTTCAAGCCATGACAAAAGAAACCACCATTTTGAATAATTAAGATAAATAAAAACCTAAATTATAATTAACATGGTGTATGTCACACACCCACCCATGTTTGCATGTATCATCAATCATGATGCAAACTAGTGCACAAATATATATCACATATACAACTTATGCACATAAAGTGAGAAAGTCAATCTTAAGTGAACAAATACTAGTTAATGTAAAGTAATATATCAAATATATAATTATACATTAAATCATTAAATCAACACTTGATTTAACAATCCGGTCATATCGCATATAACCGACTAATATCTAGTGTATCAATATACCGAATCAACACTTGATTCGGTAACCCGGCTATATCACATATAACCGAGCGATGATACAAATCGCGAGAATAGAATACAGTATCTCATACTGGTATTATTCTCGGTCCCGCACATATCTCATATGCGCTCGTATTTCGTTTCGCTTGAGTCAGGAAACCTCTGTGTAGGACTCTAAAGACTCGTCAATACGCCGGCAGTAGGTGGTGATCATATCAATCACCCACAACCCGCAAGCGGTCTGCTAAACGTAACGGCCGCCCGAGTATTGAGCGATCAGAAGATCAATGAGCAAGCCTGCTCACACTCCTGCGAATCCAATCAGTAACACTTACCGCACAGTCCGGTCTGTTCGTCTGATATGTCGCATATCTCGCCTAGGGGTGGTAAACGTCAGACCCCAGTAGCTTGATAAGTCATGCCGATGTAAGGTCCACAACAAGCGTGAAACTACTGATAACACTTACCAGTAAATCACTGCAACCCTGGCCAGGGATTTCCAGTTATGGCCAGTCGAGCATAGCGCGACATCAACCCCTAATACCGGGAGAGACGAATCCCCTCCTATCGCTCATTGTCTCCATGTGAATCGGGACTGTACCCAAAAACCACCTGTTTTCATGACTCAGTAGATCCATGGTAGGGTGGAAATCAAAGCACAGTGGGAGACACACAAGACTCTATGACGATCTCGGGTCAACAGACTAAGCTGTACCAGTGTCACCAGAGAACTGCCATCTGATGTAAGGTATAATACCATGTGGAAGTTCTCGGCGAGTCCGTTCAGTGTACCCAGTCTCTACTGAGCACCCGCATACCGTCTCTGATGTCAAACACCAATGGATATGGGATCATCCATCGCCCATCACATGGGTCGAGAAGATATACGCTAGTCTACTCTGGAATATCGATGCCCCGTCTCGATATTCCTATGACTAGGAACATTGAAAGATGTACTCATGGACTACCCAGGCCCCACTAGTATGATCTGTATCATAGTCCTGGAAGTCAAGTACACATCCTAAGGGCTTTATCAACATGTAACAGGGAGACAGTAAATATACATTTTAAGATAAAGAGCAACCAGATAGCGTACTATCATGTCGAGCAAGAAAGTCCTACCTATATATGTCCCAGCATCCACTACAATATACATCTCATGTACAGTAATGGCCTCTAGGGCATACATATAACTAACAATCTCCCACTTGCACTAGGGCCATCTGTAGCAGTGGTTGCAGTATTTCATAGTCAACCATCCCATAAAAGTCTCTCTCTGGGAAAAGGCCTTTGTGAGTGGATCCACTGTGTTGTCCTCTGAGTCTACTCTCCTAACCTCGATCACCCTGGAGATCAACTATCTCCTTGATCAGGTGATGCTGCCTCAGAATATGTCTGGGTCACTGATGGGACCGGGGTTCCTGGGCCAAAGCCACACTTCCATTGTCACACAATGGTAGGAACCTAGTTCATCACATGAACTAATATACACCCAAACTGCCTCTTTGGTAGTTTCTTTGATAGCGATGTCATAAGCCTTTATCGTCTAGTTTGCCACGATATCTAGCTTGGAACTCTTCTAACATACTGCCCCTCCACTGAGGGTAAAGACAATGCCTGCGACTGATATTCAGTCGTCCTTATCACCTTGGAACTTTTCCAGTGATTCTCCCCAGGATCAACTGATACCATCTCACTACACCTAGTGAGAATCCTAATATCCATTTAGATCTATCTCATAGATCCAAAACCCAGGATTTAGAAGGTATCACCTTTATCCTATTTGGAGAATCCTTGTGATAAGAGGAGATTGACCGTGCGTAGCATAGGAAACTCTTTTTCTATCAAGAGTATGTTGTCCACGTACAATACGAGGATGACCACCTTACTCTCTACTACCTTTTTGTATATACAAGATTCATCTACTATTTTGATGAAGTCAAACTCTTTGACTACCACATCAAAACAGACGTTCCAACTCCGCGATGCCTGCTTTGTCACACAAAGCATCTTGCACACGTTTTCGCTGCTCCCACTGTCTACGAAGCCCTCTGGCTGTGTACTTATAGACGCTCTCTTCTAAATCAATATTTAGAAAAGCAGTCATGCCACCCAACCACCAGATATCGCGGTCATGGTATGCAGCAATGGCAAGTAGGATCCGGATGGACTTAAGCACAGCCACTGGAAAAGGTTTCATCATTATCCACGCCTGGTCGATGACGAAAACCTTTAACAAGTCTAGCTTTGAAAGTCTCAACTTTTCCATCTACACCAAGTAATCTTCTCAAGATATACTTGCTCCTGATGGGAATTTAACCCTTCAGATATAGCAACCAAAGTTCATACTTTGTTGGTGTACATGGATTCCATCTCAGATCACTAAGCATCCAGCCATTCTTACAGAGTCCCCACTCTTGATGGCCTGCTCGAAACTAGTTGGGTCATCATCTCATGATGCAATCCTCGCTCCCACTGTCATCGAGAAACAACAGTATCTCTCAGGCGGATGAGGAACCCTGCTAGATCGGCGGAGAGGCTGAGGTTCGTCGGAATCTATTGAATCCTTTGGTTCTACCAAATCATCTGCTGTAGTTTGTATAGATGGAACTCCTTCCAGTTCTACCTCATAACCACTAATTTCTTCATAAGAAATCCCCTTTCACAAAGGTGGTATGTTGAGAAACAAAACATATTTTGTTCCTCTGTTAGGTAGAAGATATTCCCTTACGAATACTTGGGATATCCAACAAACTTCTACAGAACTAACTTTGCTTCGAGCTTGTCCGGATTTTGCTTTTAAACATAGGCCAGACAACCCCAAATCTTAACAAACTTAAGATATGGGCTCTTCCCATTCCATATCACATATGAAGTGGTAGGCAATAGATTTGATTGGAACCCCATTCAATAGGTATGCAGCTTCTCAAGTGCATAACTCCAAAAGGAAATAGGAAACTCAGTAGTACTCATCATAGAGCGCACCATATCACATAGGGTGTGATTGCTCCGCCCCGATACACCGACGTGCTGTGGCTTATACGGAGGAGTAATGCTGAGAAAGAATCTCATTCTCCTTTAGAATAGTCCAGGAATCCCGTGCCCAAGTATTCTCCTCCCTGATCACATCAAAAGGACATAATACTTATACCCGTTTTTGGTTCTCTACTTCTATCTTACATTCTTTGAATTTCTCAAAAGTTTCAGACATTTTTTTCAACAGGAACATGTGTCCAAATCTTGAGAGATTCTCATTGAATGTAAGGAAGTATAAGGAACCAGTCCTGGCATCTGCAGACAGGGAACCTTCATACATCACTATGTATCAGTCCCAAATGTTCACTAACTCTTTCTCTGTTTCCAATAAACGGAGCTGTGGTCATCTTATCTTTGTGATGACTGGCAAGTTTCATAAGATGTAAATTTAAACTGATTTAAATATGCATTTAAATATAACTTAGCTAGTCGGGTCGCATTGATATGACCTAGTCTACAATGCCTCAAGAAGGATTCGTTCATTTCTGAACTCTTCCTCTTGTGTGTGTTCTGTACGTAAGGAACTGTGGTTTGATTTAGAATGTATATGCTTTTAGATAACGTGCCTGAACCGATCAGCTCTTGATATAGGAAATGTGCAAAAGATTATCCAACAATACAAAATTATATCCTTCTTTAATAAAAAGAGACTGATACGATGTTGTATATCAGGTTCGGTATCTAATAACATTTGTTCAGAATCAATGTATTCTTGTAATACAGGGTGATAACTATCAACAGACTTGGCTGCAACACTTTCACCGTTTCTATCTTATGAAATTTATCACCCGATCTCAGTTCTCTACCTATTTGTAGCCCATGTAACAGATTACATTTGCGGGATCCTGATCCGGTATCTAATACCCAGGACGTAGAGGATACAGAGAAACATTTCTTTGTAATGAACACACCCGAAGAAGATGCATCATCATGCACTTTCTTCGTTTGGGCAGCATGGGAATCCTGGTATTCCCCTAATTCCTGCTCGGTCTTATAACAATTATAAGTTGGAGCGGGGCCAACGTTCCCCAGCTCAGTATAACAAGCGGGTTCGGTCAATACATCCATATTATTATCTTGATTAAGGCGTGACATGGTCGCTACCTGGAGAGAGAGAGAAGAAAACACTCTGCGTGCGCTCTTACAAGATTAGATTGGTTATATATTTATCTAATCAGGATGGCTCCCACTATTTTTATCAAATCTTCCTTCAAACCTTAAACGGAAATACTAGCCGGGATTAATTACACTCTACAATTTCGCCAATCTTTCAACCAGGCCAGTGCCGGTACTTTGAGGGAGGTTCCCCGTGCTTTCGCACGGACCTAATTAAAATAAACCTCGTTTTCCCAGGGGCGTAACCCCGTTGACACCTTTCTAGACACCTACTTGATCGGCTAATTGTAAAGTGCAAAACTCTCCCAGGAGTAACTCTTACTCGCAGCGGGTATCGGGATCCAACTATCTCATAGAAGGTATGCAATCTCATTGCAAATTTCAACACTTGAAACTCCCGATAATGGTTTTTACCCCTAGCACCTATGACCGTGGCTATGGTCAATAAATCATAAGCACTAGTCAAGTTCTACCCGTCATTTCATGATTAATTAGACCGACCCACATGACCCTTGGTTAAGGTCAACAAAGTCACATGACTGTCCTAACTAATCGCATCATATGCTATGTAGGAAGACATCACTTAGCTACCGTACACTATGCCTCAGCTATGGTTGACAAACGCAGCACGAATACTAAGTACTCTACTTCCTAAAATGATGGAGGGTTGCAGATGGTTTTTAATAAAACCTTTAACGCTTTGAACTTGATCTCGCTGCAGAATCAAATGGTTTTTAAATGGAGTGTTTTTGAGGCTTTTGCTAGTTTTGCTAAAGAGGTCACTCCCGGTGAAGGGATCTCGGCTCTTTCCTCGTCGAATGAGGTGCAGGATATTCACAATACCACTATGCAAAGCAAGAACTAGAAAAGCAGTCAAAAGACAAACCGAAGGTTGTAGCATCTGCTAGTTATTGCTAAAGAGGTCACTCCCGGTGAAGGGATCTCGGCTCTTTCCTTATCGAATAAGGTGCTGGATGTTCTACAAGGAACACCGCTATGCAAAGCAACAACTAGAGCTACCTGATTTTTGAAATTCGATTCCACAACATCTTTTAGGTTTATTTTCTTTCATTAATCTCATTAATGAATGTCCTGTCATTTATGTCCACCTAAACATCACAGATAAATACAACGTACACTTATGCCATCCGCATTCGCCTCGATGTCCTGTCATGCACCGTTAGGTTAGGTAACTAACGGCATAGCGGGGCAGGGCTAGTGCGGGTGTAAAACATAAGCAACATCTATATAATATATCTATCTGAATATATCACATGATCACATCACAGATAACGCAGCAGAAAACAACATATGAAATATTGGATATACTAGGACGTCCGTATTTTATTTTGAGCCCCTATAAAACACGGATTCCACGGTCGTGATGAATAACCAATCCCACACCCTTAGACCCCTACGAGAGCGGCAAGCAACCCTACCAATTCTAGAGTTAGGAGACCCGGTCTCGACTCCTCGAGATGATCTCCTACTGGACCCTAAAACCCGGTTACTTATGCTTTCCTCCTTGGGTTTATCCTAATGCGGAAAAGTAAATAATATACAATGGTGACATCATCCTCAGCCCGGAAGTGCCCCAATAAAAGAATATTACATACAATGAATTTACATGAATGAAAATGAAAAACACTCATCTCACATAAAAAAAACCCGGCTATTCAAACACGACGATCCAATATAACATATCCAGCAACACATAACATCACATGTCATCAACGTAAGTAAATATGCCCATCCCAATTGTCGTTGACATATAGCAACGAAACCGGCGATACCACATATTACACTTACGGTCGCAGAAAAGAAAATGTAAAACTACAACAGTTGGAATCCGCAACCTCTTTAGATATCGCATGCCTAACTATATGAATTCCTTAGACATCGCATGCCTAACTTTTATAAACCCCGCATTTTAGTCTCATCATCGAAAACTCTTTTCAATATCAAGTCGGGCAATTCAACAAGATTCCCGACATCCTGATCGAATGCTCGTCGCAAACTTTAGTAGACGGCTGCACCCCCGGATGCCGTCGACGAAGTGCACTAAGGCGGAACACCGCTGCCGCGAGCACCCAAACGGATGCTTTTGGTGATGGGGTTCTCCTACAGTCACTTGGTCGGGGCTATAGGGCGTGGCTGTCTATTAAGTTTACCCGGCGAGTATCCGCGTACGCTACGTGATTGCAACGGACTTTTGATCACATCAAAATCCCGCGGCAACCGATCAAATGGGACTAAAGTGCTAGATTTATAACATTCAAATTAGTTATCTCATAACTACTTGTGGATTCCAAATATTGTATCACATTCCAGATAAATAGACAATGTTAAATTTTCCGATCGAATAATCAAACACCCAAGTTTTCCCAAATAGTTCAACACTTGAAATAAGTTTAAAAACATCCATTTCATGCCATAGTACCAACGGTCCAGCCGTAGAAGGGTCAAGCCAACGCCTCACATGTAGCACGCCGTACTACCACAAACCCTAAGGTTCAAAAGGCAGTTCAAGACGGTCACATAATCGAGTTAAGGTTTGTTGTCTTCAAGAGGGTCCATCGCGTTACTTACACGACTTAGAACGTTCTTAAACTACGGAAAAATCCAACACTTGGAAATTTTCCGGCAGGGGAAAAAGTGAGTTATTGATATCCGTTCGAACTTTTTAACACGTTCTAAAATTACCCGGAAAAACTTAAACGAAGTTAAATTATCCGATCGAATCAACAAGTCCCCAATACTACCTAGAAAACTCAACACTTGAGTACAAATTAAAAACACCCAGAATCATCAGGAAGATAGTACTGACATTACTGTGTAAACAGAACACAACAAGCGCACTTTAGCGCCGCGGAACCGCCGCGCCAGGCATGGTTCTGCCGCGGTTCCGCGGCGCTTTAAGCGTATCATTGGATCGTTTTTCACAGAGGTCCATAGAATTCCCTGCTGATTTTTTTAAGCATTTTTAATATGAAAAAATGTCAACTTTTGAAAAATTTCCAGAGAAGGGTTTAATTGGGGTTATCCGGGTTCGATCGGACTTCTAACTTCGTCTAGACTTCGCCTAAAACTCTAGCTTGTCTCTGATACCACTGTAGGCTTCCTAGGCACTCTAGTAAGGTTCTACAAGGCATCAACCATGCCCGATTCAACAAAAAATAGCCGTGCCGAACAACCCTAACCAAGATCGTATACTAGAGATTATGCGAAAACTAGCAAGTTAAACATTTTAACACTAAATGAAAAGGGATTACAACCTTTGTAGATCCGATCCTTCACTTCTAAAGCTCCGTGTTAACGCCCCTTCGCTGCGATCATCGAAATCCCGGACTCGAGTGATGGTTTCCTCGGAGAAATGTGCGGGCTAGGTCGTTGACTTCGAGGCCGAAGATGATCTACGTCGAGGAGACTCAAACTCAAGCTCCATCTTCACTAGGTCAAGAACTTTGTGAAGAGAACACCCTAAACTAAATGGCAAGTAGTAGAGGATGATGAATAGGAAATGGGTTCACTTTAGATTTGGATTTCTCACTCTAAATCTTCACTTGAAAAATTCTAGAAAGCTTTTCTTCACTTCAAGAAGAGAAAGAAGAAGAAAAGAATATATGAATGCATTATATTTTTTAAATGAATAATCAAGTGAAGTCTATCATGATGCAACCATAGGTGAGTTAACCTTTGTAGAGACTAAACCATAGTTAATTATAATGGTTTGGTTAATGAATATCTTAATCAAAACAAAATGAGTGGACTTTGTCAAAGTTGCTTCAAGCTTCATGAAGCTTCAAGCCATGACAAATGAAGCCACCATTTTGAATAATTAAGATAAATAAAAACCTAAATTATAATTAACATGGTGTATGTCACCCACCCACCCATGTTTGTATGTATCATCAATCATGATGCAAACTAGTGCACAAATATATATCACATATACAACTTGTGCACATAAAGTGAGAAAGTCATTCTTAAGTGAACAAATACTAGTTAATGTAAAGTAATATATCAAATATATAATTATACATTAAATCATTAAATCAACACTTGATTTAACGATCCGGTCATATCGCATATAACCGACTAATATCTAGTGTATCAATATACCGAATCAACACTTGATTCGGTAACCCGGCTATATCACATATAACTGAGCGATGATACAAATCGCGAGAATAGAATACAGTATCTCATACTGGTATTATTCTCGGTCCCGCACATATCTCATATGCGCTCCTATTTCGTTTCGCTTGAGCCGGGAAACCTCTGTGTAGGACTCTAAAGACTCGTCAATACACTGGCAGTAGGTGGTGATCATATCAATCACCCACAAGCTTCAAGCGGTCTGCTAAACGTAACGGCCATCCGGGTATTGAGCGATCAGAAGATCAACGAGCAATCCTGCTCACACTCCTGCGAATCCAATCAGTAACACTTACCGGACAGTCCGGTCTGTTCGTCTGATATGTCGCATATCTCGCCTAGGGGTGGTAAACGTCAGACCCCAGTAGCTTGATAAGTCATGCCGATGTAAGGTCCACAACAAGCATGAAACTACTGATAACACTTACCAGTAAATCACTGCAACCCTGGCCAGGGATTTCCAGTTATGGCCAGTCGAGCATAGCGCGACATCAACCCCCAATACCGGGAGAGAAGAATCCCCTCCTATCGCTCATTGCCTCCATGTGAATCGGGACTGTACCCAAAAACCACCTGTTTGCACGACTCAGTAGAGCCGTGGTAGGGTGGAAATCAAAGCACAGTGGGAGACACACAAGACTCTATGACGATCTTGGGTCAACAGACTAAGCTGTACCAGTGTCACCAGAGAACTGCCATCTGACGTAAGGTATAATACCATCTGGGAGTTCTCAGCGAGTCCGTTCAGTGTACCCAGTCTCCACTGAGCACCCGCATACCGTCTCTGATGTCAAACACCAATGGATATGGGATCATCCATCACCCATCACATGGGTCGAGAAGATATACGCTAGTCTACTCTGGAATATCGATGCCCCGTCTCGATATTCCCATGACTAGGAACATTGAAGGATGTACTCATGGACTACCCAGGCCCCACTAGTATGTTCTGTATCATAGTCCTGGAAGTCGAGTACACATCCTAAGGGCTTTATCAACATGTAACAGAGAGACAGTAAGTATACATGTTAAGATAAAGAGCAACCAGATAGCGTACTATCATGTCGAGCAAGAAAGTCCTACCTATATATGTCCCAGCATCCACTACAATATACATCTCATGTACAGTAATGGCCTTTAGGGCATACATATAACTAACACTTTTAGGTAACCCAGGAACTCGGCACTTAAGTATTCACCACCTCGATCAGATCTCAGTGTCTTGATACTTTTGCCGGTTTGGTTTTCTACTTCATTCTTATATTCTTGGAATTTCTCAAAGGACTCGGATTTATGTTTCATCAAGAAAATGAATCCGTACCTAGAGTAATCATCCGTAAAAGTAATGAAATATGAAAAACCACCTCTTGCATGTGTAGACATTGGACCACATACATCGCTGTGTATGAGTCCTAAGAGCTCGCTCGCTCTTACTCCATGTCCAGTGAATGGAGTCTTTATCATCTTTCCTTTGAGACATGATTGAAAAGTGACATAAGATTGATATTCGAACGGATCCAAATATCCTTCTCTATGTAACTTAGTTAACCTTGTCTCATTGATGTGACCTAGTCTACAATACCATAAGAAAGCCTTATTTAAATCTGGAGACTTTCTTTTTAGTGTGTTCTGGACATTGAAAATCTGTAATTGGTTTAACACATATATACCGTTATCTAGTGTACCGGACCCAATCAAACCATGATTAAGGTGGATATTAACAACATCGCTTACAAACGTGAAATCATAACCTTCTTTTGATAACAACGATACTGATATGATATTACACGTTAAACTGGGTACATAAAAACAGTTATACAAAACCAAAATATGTCCACTCGTCAATCCAAGGTGATAATCCCCTACGGATACAGCACCCACGCTAGCTCCGTTAGCAACCTGGAGGGTCATATCACCAACCTTCAACACTCTACGGTTTCTTAGTGCCTGCAATGAATTGCATATATGAGATCCTGATCTGGTATCCAATACCCAGGAAGTAGAGTTGATTGACAGACAATTTTCAATTACAAACACACCTGAAGTTGAAGCCACAGCTTGCTTCGGTTCCTGGTTCTTGGCAATCCAAGCTTTGCAATCTTTCTTCCAATGGCCTTTCCTACGACAGTGAAAGCACTCGTCCTTTGCCACTACTGGCACTGCAACCTTTGCTTTTCCCTTGACTCCCACCCTAACACCACCTCTTGGTTTGGTAGCGGCCTTCATCTTCCTTCCTTTGGCCCTTGCCTTGGCCTGGAAGAGGAAGCACCGCGAACAAACATAGTGGGTGTTTCCCTTGCTTTCTGCAAGGTGCCGTCTGCACTCCTCAACATGTTAAGGAGTTCTGGAAGTTCAACTTCTTTTCCTTGAATGTTGAAATTCAGAATAAACTGGGCGTAGGTGGAAGGAAGGGACTGAAGAACCAAGTCTGTATACAGCTCGTTCTCTAAAGTTGTCCTGAGGTCCGCGAGCTCTTCTATATAGCCAATCATCTTAAGGACATGTTCTCCTACAGATGATCCGACGGCCAGTCTCGACTGAAACAAGTTCTTCGAGGTATCGTATCTTGCTATACGAGATTGCTCTTCATACAGATCTTTTGTATGGAGAAATATGGATTCAAGATCCAAATCCTCATGCCTCCTCTAATGTTCATTATTCATAGAGGCAAGCACGATGCACTTGGCCTTCGCGCAATCTAACTCCTAGGACTTATGGATTTCCTTATCCGCAATACTGGATTCTGGACCAGGGACAGCAGGTGCCTTAGCAGTAAGGACATACCCCAATTTGTCATAAGTTAAAGCCATCTTAACATTCCGGAACCAATCTTTATAGTTTGGCCCTGTCAAAATATTTTTATCTAATAGTAACTTAAAGCCTGTCATGTTCTGGGTCGCTGCAATGAGAGAGAGAGGGAACACTTTAGCATGATGCTCTTGCAAGTTTAGAATGGTTTTTAGTTTATTTAAACAGGATGGCTCCCATTGTTTCTCGAATCCCTCCTCAAACCAAAAAAGAAGAACTAGTCAGGACTGTTCTCACCGTACAATACTTGCTTAACTGTTCAGCCAGGTCGGTGTCGGTACTTCGAGGGAGGTTTTACGACGCTTTCGCGAAGTTCCTTAATTAAATAACCTCTTTTCTCTGGGGACATAACCCCGCTGACACCTTTCTCGACACCTACTTGGTTTATAGCATTGATCGTTAAGTGAAGAATCTCTTGATGAGTAGCGGATACTCATAGTAGGATCGGGATCCAAATATCATCGTGTGATAAAACTGAAGGAATCCTACCAAAATTATCACACTCCAAATGGTATGCATCTCTTTGCAAATTTCAGTTTCTTTAGAAATTCCCGATATCGATTTTTGCCCCATGCTCTTATGACCTTGGCGTTGGTCAAAATGTCATAAGTCACATGTCAAGTTCTACCCATCATTATCTTGTTAATTTGAACCCATTCGTACATACCCCTGACGTTGGCCAAATGATAATATGACTGTCCCAAACTAACTCATCTATCTATGCAACAAATGAATACCCAGCAGCTACCAAACACTATGCCTTGGCGTTGGTAAAAATACATAGCTTGAATACTACTGAATACCCAAATGAAATGACGGAGGGCTACGAATGGTTTTGGCGAAACCGTGAACGTAGTGAACTTGATATGATCGAAGGAACCTGATAGCTTTTAAAAGGAGTGGTTAAGCTCCGCAATTAAAAATATCTTCTGTTTTAAAAATAACCGAGTGGTTTCTTTTAAACTGTTCCAACGATTCAACTTTGGTTTATTTTCTTTGCATTAATATAATGCGTCCCATCATTTAACCTATCATTGCAGAAAACAACGCAAATACAACGTCCTCTTATGCCATCCGCATTCACCACTGGGCTCCGTCATTCACCTGTTAGGTTCCTTAACTAACGACAGAGCGAGGGCTGGGCTAGCGCGGGTGTAAAACATAAGTGACGTCTAATAGCTATCATATATAGATATTGTACTTTCGTCAGACGCAATAATAAGCATTCCAGATCACAGATGAACATATTGGATTTTCTACGAATCTACATTCCTTTTAAGCCTGCAAAGAAAGACGGATTACACAGTCGCGATGAATAGCCAAAACCCCACCCTAGACCCCTACGGGTACGACAAACTACCCTCCAAGTACCCGAAGTGAAACGGTCTCCCTCAACAACGTGAGTAGGGCACTAAACACTTCAAAGTACCCGGTAGTTTGTGCACCCCATCTTGGGTCTATCCTAGGAGCAGAAAACAGTAAATGAAATAATACAACGGTGGTTACAACCTCAACCCGGAAGTGCCCCGCAAAAGAATATTACAACAATTTACAAATTACATTTGAATGAAATAAACACTCGTCTCACATCCCCGGCTATCCATTCACGACAATCCAATAAGTCCACATTCACAAACCAGTAAAAACTATTACAGAAATGTGCAACCCCCTGCTAACCGACATACTAGCAGTTAGGGAAGGTTTACGAACACATTAAACAAATCACAGATATAATCAAGTTAGCCAAATATCTTAGAATTTCGATCAAGCAAACACAAATGATTCTACTCCAAATAATTCTATGTGCACCTGAAACCTGAGCAGAAACAAAACATCCCAGAAAATACAAAATCAACACAGAAGAGTTACTGGGCAAATTTGGGCTGACTCGGCTTCAACTCGGCCGCGGATCCGCGGCGGATCGTATGGATCGGCCGCGGTTCCGCGGCGGTTTGGCCTAGTCACCATCCCAAATTTCTCCAGTAATCTTATAATTCCCTGCTTGTATTTTTAAGGGCCCCTGAAAAATTTTTAGACCCCGTTTTAAAAACGGCAGAAACTAGGTTAAAACGTCGTATTTTCGGGTTCGTTTTGCGATCGAATTTCTAAAGACTTTGCTAAAAAGTTAGTTATGGTTTAGCGAGTCTCTGATACCACTGTAAGTCAACGTTAGACACCCCACATGAAGCGGGGAGGCGGAATAGGTAAAACAATCATTTTGTTTAAACTAACATCGACTAACTTTACGGATCTTTGCCAAACCCTAACTAACAACAACATAGAAGTGATTATGTACTATGAAAGATGATTATACTTAATGAATTAAGTCGTTCTTGTTCTCATAGACCACCTCCTCATCGGCCTCCTCGTTGTGATAGAAGATCCACCCGAGAGCTACTTCTCCAAGCTTAACCTCTCACTTGAGGTAACTAGGTTGCTATGAGTGCTAATCAAAGTAACCTAAAGGATATAGAATAGGATTAGGGATCTATTAGTCTTGTTAACCCTAGGATCTCAACACATGAGAGGATTAGGGTTAGGGTTGAAGAGAGAGAGAGCTTGAGGAGAGAGAATGTGTAAGTAATTATGAAATGAAAATTAACTCATTTGTGTATATATATCATGAAGCATAAAATATCTTGCACAAAATATCTTTGCACAAATATCTTCATGCTTCATTTAATACAAAATGAATCATCTAATGAGTCATTAAAACCATTAATGCTTCATTAACTCATTTGATGAATCATCTTCATGAGTCACAAATCCATTTAATGCATATAACACCTAAGCTCTCCACCTTATCAAACTTCTAGAAGCTTCTCGACAAATTACGAGAACGCCCCTACTATCCGTGAAAACACGGAAATACTGAGACTGTATAAATCTAATAATCCAATACTAGAATCTGGCTTAAACCAAAGCTTGCTAGTATAAACTGTCCGAACATCGTATGTGCATAAATGCACGTGCGTGTCCGAACCCTGTCGTAAAACCATACAACCTCTATATCGTTTCACCCGAAGCAGGGAAACTCTCTGTGTGGGACTCTAAAGACTCGACACTACACTGGCAGTGGTTTTAACTACATACCGCAAGCGGCACTAGCTGTATGTAACGGTCTCCAGGTAGATGTCGATAAGAAGGCCGATGAGGAAACCCATCCGAACTTCTACTGAGCCTGATGTGACAATCTCCGTATAGTCCGGTCTGTTCGTCTAGGATTATCGCATATCGGGCCTAGGGGGCGGCAAGCGTCAGTCCCCTAAAAGCGGTATAAGTCGTGTTGGAGTGAAGCCCATTACACCTTGAGAAGCTACTGGAAATCCTACCAGTAAATCTCACTTGCCCTGGCCAGGGAATTTGCGTAATGGCTCTCCAAACACAACACGATATCAACTCCCAATACCGGGAGAGACGAATCCTATCTAACCGCCATTGCCTCCAAGTGCTTCGGGACTGCACCCAACTGCTACCTATTTGCACGACTCCTTTGAGCCGTGGTAGGGTAGCAATCTAAGAATAGTGGGAACACACTCGAGACGAAGCAGCAGTGTCAAGTCTGGGGACTATGCTGTACTCATGTCTCCTGGGAACTGTTAACTGACGACGGGTATAATACCAACCAACAGTTCCCTGCGAGTCCTGTCCGGTGTACCCATAACCCAACGAGCACCTGTATACTATCTCCAGTACAACGTACTGATGGCTGTGGGACAGACCATCTCCCCAACTGTGATGAGAAGCGTACACACTAGTCTACTCCGGAGTATCGATGCCCTGTCTCGATAATCCTACGACTAGGGACCTGAAAAAGGATGTGCTTGTAGACTACCCAGCCCCTACTAGTGTGACTGCCATTACAACGTTGGTAGTCAAGCAAGATCCTAAGGGCTCTATCAATACGTATTCTCGATATGCTAACATATACACATATTAAGATAGATATAAACCAAGTAGCATACTACCATGTTTAGCAAGACTGTTAATATAACTGTGAATATCCCAAGCTTCCATTAAGTAATATACAAGCTAGTATGATACAATAATGGCCCCTAGGGCATATACACTAACAGTTCTTTGCGCAAAAACTTCTCCCCTTCTCCAATTACTTGATCTTGTGCAGGATTCTTTGCACCGCGCTAAAAAAAATTTGTTTACAGGTGTTTGATTGTATTTACTGCTTTGCATATCTAAATTGACTTTAAGGGGCTTGAATACCAATCCAGATTGGGTGGGGATTTCATTACCCTTCCCAGGACCCCAAAAATCACATAAAGCATATTGCATTGACCATCAAGTTAATTAAAAAAAAAAGATTAGACTCAGCCCTAAGGACTTCGCGCTCAATAGGACAAAGGAATAGTTGTAGGCATCGACCGTTGATCTAAACCTGAGTTTGTGGTGCCTAGGCTAGACAGGTAGGGAAAGGTAACTTTAAAAGGCCCGACTCACGGTGATTCGTGAGCGGATCCCTCCTTTCTCTACTTGTGCTTACCTGGCCACAATTAGCGGTGAAGAGGCAATTTGAGGTCCCCACATCTTGCCCTTTGGAACAGTTAGGAGCTGTCTAGCTGATCTAGGTGACCCTAGATCTAGGCTTGATTGTGCATTTATGATTGATTGAACGTGTGTCTAAGCCTTTTATTGAAAATCTTTTTGCAAAAAGCTCCTTATAAAAAAAACACACAAAAAGAAAAGAAAGAAAAAAAAATTTTACAAACACTTGCAACTTGTCGCTAAGAAATCCGTGCACCCCACTTGCACCCACATTCTTTTTCTTCTCCTTTCTTACATCATGGGTACCCCACCTCACAAAACTCTTGCCGAACTTTGGTACCCTCATCCAAACATTGCTTCATACACGAATTGTTTTGGTTGAATTACGGACGACCCCTCCATGCCCAAAATTTCTTTAAAAGATCGAATAGAAGCGTCTAGGAGAAACAGTTCGACTCCGCAATCCACTTTGTATCAACCATTTCAACCTTCACCACCTTCTTACGTTGATACTCCTTTTTCGAGTTCTGTTGTAACTCCGAAACTCATGTCTATTGCTGAACATATTGAACAATCTCGTAACCGATCTTTCACCCCTTTCAATACTTCTAGTTCTTGGGATCAATAAGTCCATTCACCTTTTTATCTAAATGTTGATCCTACTCCTGTCCAACCATTCAATTCCTATCAGTCCTACCCGACTTTCACACCTTCCCCAGACATTGCTTCTACACAACCATTTGGGAGTTTCACGTATCCAAACAACTTTGAATATTTTACTGAAACCCCTTCACAACCCATGTCTAGTCTAGAACAGTCGTTGGAAGCTTATATTATAGAGACAAACCAACAGATGAAGAATTTGGATGCGTCCATTGCCACCCTTATGCAACCTAGTGACCCGGTAGCTAGTTTCCAACTAGCTCCAAAAATTCCAATGTATGATGAGGCGGTTGGACAGATTGAGAATTTGAGTGGAGAGAGTGAGCTGTGCACCCTTCCAAATCAAACTTACCCATCACCAATTGAATCCCACACCTCCGGTTTTGAATGTCTATCAAGTGTCCCAAATGATTCAACAGTTGAAAATAAAACTTTTAATGAGTTGTGCGACTTTGTAGTGCTTGATTTTCCAGATTGTGAAGGGACCATTTCGAGTGAAACCATCACCAATCCTTTTGACCTCTACACCTCCAATCTAGAACCTGAATTGATAAATATCCATGCTTTTGATGAGGTGTCAGAAAAAATAGATTTTCACTTGATTGAAGATATAGACGCAGGGAATATTTTGGATGATGAACCCGCAGATTTGACTGAATTTTTCTCTCCAATTCATCATCCCGGGTCATTAAATGTTTCTCCCGAATTTCATATGCGTCTTGATTTTGATGATAATTGCATGGATGGGATAACTTTTGAGGAGAATTATGATGATAGTATTGAGGAGAGTATTGAGGATAGTATTGAGGATGAACCAGTTTTGTTTGATGAGTCGGATTTTCCAATTCATCCTCCTGAACCTCTAACTGTTATACTTCCTAAATCACCCCCCTTCATCCTTTCCATCGTTCCGACCACGCAAGAAATCACGCAGGAGGACTGTGAGCTTGAAAAATTTCTGTTCGATCACAGCAGTTTTGACGCCACTAGTGCGTTACTTCTTGAATCTGACACAGTTCGCACAACCGATAATGATTATGAGTGTTTCACTTTTTTGAACGATTTTGAAGACTCATTACCCGAGTTTGAGTCCTTTGAATTTTCGGATGAGTCAGTTGAACCATCTGAATCGGTTGCTTACAGTGATTTCGAACAATTGATGGAATCTCTCGAGTTCGAGACAGTTTCACCAATTTTACCTTCAATTGTTTCACCTCTGAAACTCGAACTCAAGCCAAGTCATATCGAACCATTGATGGAATCCGTCGTTTCGACCGCGCAAGAATCCGTCACGCTTCCATTTTCAATGGATGGTTTACCAAGTTCAATGTACCCATGTTTTCTCGCGAATCTTGAGGGATTTGACCCCATTTCTCGACGGGTTGATAAATTAGCATAATCTCTTATAACACATCGGTCATCATAATTTTTGCTAATTTATTCACTCAGTTTACACCTTCAAGTTCGTACTACACTTCTTTCTCTTTTCCGCCATTCTTCTCCTAATATACCAAGACCATATTCCACCTTTCTTTCCATACGGTCTTGTGTGTTTCTTATTTCTTTTCTCTACACTCCATTCTTTCACCAA
The DNA here is from genome assembly GCA_030015575.1 of Agapanthus africanus. Classification (NCBI taxonomy): domain Eukaryota; kingdom Viridiplantae; phylum Streptophyta; class Magnoliopsida; order Asparagales; family Amaryllidaceae; genus Agapanthus; species Agapanthus africanus. The sequence goes on from JASDDO010000026.1 coordinate 140,220,693, forward strand.
CCCTACCATTATAACGATAAAATTTTTGAATGGTTGGTGCTAACCTTTGGCCTGTGTAAGGCCTTGTATAGCTTGATACTGTGTTTTTCTCCCCCCTAACTCTAAACTTTAACGTTTAAACGGTGGAAACACTGTTTCACTTAAGTTGGGGGGGGACCTTTTTGTATAAATATTTTGTTTTGTTTTTCTGTTAACAATATAAAAAAATTATTAAAAAAAGTATAAAAAAATAATAAACAGGGGAATACCGGCAAATTTTGACCCTCTTGGTGTAGCCTGACAGTGAGGACACTGTCAAGTTTAAGTTTGGGGGTGTGCTCGGTAAGCTTTCTTCCTTCGCATTCATATGTATATTTTTGCATTTGCATACTTATTTTAAAACCCATAAAAATTGAAAAATTTTAAATTATAAAAATTGAAAAATTCAATTTTGCCCATAATTGACTTAAGTTTAACAAGACGGTTAACTAGTTAGGAACAACTAGATCTTAGACTTAGTAAATTAAAAACCCTAAAAATAACCTTTCTTAAAATTTAACGGTAGAAAGTATATGTCTTTGTAGTTTATTTAGAAATAGGCAAATTTCGAGTTGACTTCTTGGGCTAAGTCAAAACAAAGGAAAAGTATTGATATTTTTATTAAAGTATAAGTCTGAAAAATAATTTCTAAGCTTAAATCTAAATTCTGAAAATTTATACCCTACAAATTGCACAAACACGAAACTTGAAACTTGGAATAATAGAAGAGACCTTGAAATGCTCTTGTCTAAAGTCCTTAGTATGAAGGAAAATAAAATAAAATAAAAATTACAAGTGTGAATAAAGAGATAAAAAAAATGAACACTGGTTTTTGTAATTACTTAAGGCTGCAGAAATAGAAAAAAATATTTAGCGAGGGTGCTTTATCACCTAGTGCTTTAGACCAACTGGTTTGGGAGTCACTGCTAAAAGCCTTAGGTGTTGCAAGACTAGGAATTACGCCTTAATGTGCAAACACATTTTGTAATCGGTCGTTGGTACCTCAAGAAGTATTAACGGTCGCATGAAGAATGTGTGAGCAATTTCATCTAAAAATTCACCAATTGAAAAGTACTTTGGACGATGGACAAGAGTATAATAGCTTGATTTGAATTTCCAAGTGTAGGAGTGATATATACACACACGTAGGGGTATGTGATTGGGGTTTAGATGAGAGATAGGAATGAAAAATAGGACTTATATCTTTAGTAGAGATGATAAAAATTCCTAAGTTGTGATGGAACCTAGAAGGAAAATTCAAAAGATGCTAAAAGCTATGTAAATCTACAAATCATATATAATCTTAAGTTAAATGATAAGGAAGCGTAAAATATACGGGTGGATAATTTCTGAGTCAAAGATAATAGAATTCCTTGTTGGAAAACCTAATTGGAGAATAAAAATCAATAGGCCGAATTGATAGGATTTTGTGGGTAGTATCCGCTGAAAACCCTCAGGAGACAACACTCCTCCTACTAAGGACACCTAGAGGTTGAATGGCTTGTTGCACAAGCTCAGTGCAATCGCGTTTCCCTACGAAAGTGAGGCTAGGTCTTTTTCGAGAATAAAACTAGTTTTGCTCGAGGACGAGCAAAAGATAAGTTTGGGGGTATTTGTTCATAACATAATTTTGCATTATTATATTCCCCATTCTTATTCATTTTACAAATAAACAGGTGCTTTTGATCGATGTCTGCTACATTGTTGCAGGTTACAGGTTCTCGGAACAAAACAGTGAAAATGATGAAAAGATGATATAAAAATGAGACTACGACCGACAAATGGAAGAATCTTGATCATGCCTACAGTTTGAGGGACAATGAAGATCAATGAACAAGTTCACAAAGTACAAAGGCAGCGCAAGGTTCAAAACTTCAACACGAAGCAAGCGGTAAAAGTCCACAACATTCTACACCGTGGAAATCTGGAAGAGAATAGAAGACATTCTGAAGAACCAAGTAAAGAAAAGCCAAGTAAAAAGCAACATGAGAATTACCAGAGAGACAGAAGCCCAAGACACCACTATATGGCCGCGGAACCGCGGCCAAACATGGGTTTTGGCCGCGGTTCCGCGGCCATGACACGCACGTGTCGGTGCATTTTTCTGACGGTGTGGCGTGCGTTGACTAGGCTTCTTTAGGGTATATTTGTAAATGCAGATGTGAATCGAATATAACCCTAGGGTTTCTATGATCTATAAACCCTAAAGCTCTTTTTGAGGTATGCCTTTTCTTGTGCCTCATTTTATTTATCAAAATTCAGAATTCAATTCCTGTAATGTTTGAAGAGAGCATCAAATAAAAATTAGAGTAAGTTTTCTTTTTATTGCCCTAATTAATTTTCTTTCTGTCCTAATATAACTTTTATTATCTGCCCTAGCATAACTTTTATTATCTGCCTTACTTAATTAGTTTAGAACATATTTATCAATTCCCTAATGAGTGAGTAGTTCCTCACTTGTTAGGGTTAGGAATAAGAGATGTTTGAGAGATGAAAATCTCTCACCCCTTTCTTGCCCATCACAGATTTTTATAGGACTCCATGCATACATACACACACCGCTCACTACGGCACCCTATCCCACGAGGTAGCGGTGATACCGTAGTTTAAAAGACCGGCTGTGCATGTTTTCCATAGAGGTTAAGGTAAGAATTAAGAAAGGAAGGACAAGAACCTAGAGGAAAAACCTTAGTTTCTTCCCGATGGTACTAAACCACTTTATTAATTATTACCATAACACCTCACAGATCTTAATTAGGGCATAGAAAGCGGTGAGGAATATTGACTTTCCAAATTTAACATAAACCTAACCCTAGCAAGATTTTAATCCTAGTCTAGATCAACCTTAGTTTTTAGTGATAATCAATCCAACACCGTTTGGAATTAACTCGTTAGAACAAATTGAGAATACACAAAATCCCTGTGGACCGACCCGTACTCACCGGCTAGCTACCAAGTGATGCCGTTCTTGATTGCAGTTAACAATTCTTTGATCATAAAACATCGTACAAATCATGCATATCATGACACTTGTATTTGATTTGATTTCCGTGCGCACTAGACGCACGTGATGTTGGATACACCTTTTGAGACTGGTTTTGCTTTTGAGCACATTATTTTCATGGTGGGCACTATATTATGTAGTAGCCGAACATGACTGATCTGAGGATAGTACCTGAGTACTTTGCATGCGTAAAAAGTTTACCAAGAGGTTTTCAAAAAAGGAGCTATAGTCTCGCTATTTCCTACGTGTCCGCGAGTGACATGAATGTTTATAAAGAAAAACCTTTTGGGATATTTCAAAAACAGCGGAACGTATATTTGAGCAAAACATATGTGAACGTATATCTATTACTTTACAAATGAGTGTCCGTCACTTGTGCCATGAGTTACGCATCACACGGCGATTCGGAAAAGATTTTGCATGCGTTTTATTCAGTTTTAAGAGATTTTTCCAAGGATGCGTACTATATACGTATTATAGTATTTGACTCGTGCATATTGAATTTCAGCAGTGGATTTCGAGATCTGTATCTCCATTGTAGCTCCGATGATTACGTGACGCTTGACGGAGTTCGATTTTGAGTTTCATACTCGTTTTTAGGCACACACGATGCGCTGTGATATTTCTGTATCTTCCGTGATTTCGGATCCCCATGATTTGAGCTGATTATTGAAATGTTTAGTATTTGGGGGTTTAAATTTAAATTTGGGGACCGAATTTATTTAAGGGGGGAGATTGTAATATTTCATAAAAATATAAAATATTATTTTTGGAATTTAATACTAAAATAATATATTTTGTGAAAACTATTCGATCTGTGAATTTGGGTTTTCGTAAAATTGTATAAATATATACCAATAATTGTGAAATAATTGGAGATTAAAATGATTTATTCATTTAAAAATATATTTATTGGATTTGGTATTTTTATAATTAATTATATGTAAATTTAAATTAAACTCGATTAGTGCACTACTAATCACGATTATGCCAAATCCGTATTTTTAATTAATTATGGCTAGTGCACCATGACAAGTTGTATTTTTGTTGCATATTGTTTCATTTGTATTTGTTGATATTTGGCTTTAAAATAAAGAGAGAAAGAAAAAGAAAAGAGAAGACATGGGAGAATAATTGATGAGAGAGAAATGGGAGGGGCACATGATGGCATGGCATGCCATATGAGAGAGTGAGGGTGAGAGAGAGAGAGAGAGAGAGACCTTGACCTCATTCTATTCCCTTCATCATCTTCATCTCTTTCTTCATCTCTTCGTCTACCTCCTTTACCCTCATGTTTCATCTCCAATCCTTTACCAAAACCCTATACTCCCTTCATTAAAAAGATTCACAACTTCATCCTCAACACTTTAGACCTTTCAAAGTTGGATTTTGAAGACTTCGAGCAACTCAAGAAAATTCTTGAGTTGCCAAATAAGATAAAAACCCATATCTTTTAGTTAAGTTATTATGTTTAGTATACCCAAGTTTCAATTAGAGTTTGTATTAGTTGAGTATGTGATGTTTAGAAATTCCTAGAGGGGGTTTGGGTGATTGTGCGGACTTGTGACATGTAGTGACTGTTTACAAGAACTTAGTCTGGACCAAAACAGAGATTTGAATTCGATACATGAATTCTGAAATTGTCCCGTGTCGGTTCTGTGACATTTTATTGGCCTACAGGGAATCTGGGGCAACCTGGATGTTTACGAAAAAACTAGCAATATCATTAACCTAGATAAACCCTTAGCAACCCACCACCAAAATACGAGCCAATTATCCCCTCATATGGCCGGCGAGATCGGATTATTTGGCAATGTCGCCGGATTTCTGTTGGGGTCTGGTGTTGAGTTTTTTCCTGTAGCTCACTTATCATATAACCTATCTCCTGTATTTGCTTGTTTAGTCCCAATTAACCCGAAATGAAATCTGGGAGTGATTTCTAATGTTGCTGAATTTGGTATTTGTGATTTATGAACTTGGGTTTTGGAAATCGATATTGTTTTGGGTCGTTGGACGTTCGTACGTCAACGACGAGGGTTTTTGTGTGGTTGTTGCATGCGTAGGCTATAGATTCTAACCTATAGGCAGTTTGTGTGCCGTTTCGGTTTTCGGAATTGATTTTAATAGCATTGTGATTTCGTATTGATTGTAGGTACCTTCACGTGAATTCCGAGATGACGAAGCACATCGACTACGGCTGAACTAGGAGTTCCGCAAGTGAGAAGATTTATATCTACGCGGGGAAGTCGGGTGGATGGCGTATAGTACCCCCGCAACCATTGATATGTGATTTATAATTTAAAGACAAGATATGCCACGACTTAAGGTTATAGTTAATGGTTTTAGTGTGAAATGATATGATAGAAAGGATGTCTCGAATCGATATATGAAGACATGAAATGTGAATGTGAATCACGATATATATATGTAGTTGCAAGAGAATGAGTACGAGATTATAGGGGCATGTTATGAAGTCGATAAATACGACATGAGAGTAATAAGGTAGCTTGTAAATGTAAGATGGCATTGATGTGAGATATTGATATGATGAATATGATGACTTGGCTTAATATGTCGTTACGGATGCGAGGCGATATGAGATAATTGATACCTTTGTCGGTCCCAGAATATGAGATTGATACGGATGTGACCTGAGATATAGGTATATATATATATATATAATTATGATAATAACGAGTGATATGTCGTACGAGACTTTAGATCCGTACCCTCATTGTCATATAGGTTGATAGAATCCCTAATCGTTCAATACCGCCGTACGATGGATTATCGAATGTGATGAGTTTTACTTGATGATTGATCCATACCCTTAACTAGAAGATGACATACGATGGATTATACTGTACGTGATGTTGTGAGGCTGGATGCCGATTGATAGATTCACCGACTCGGATATGTTATAGATATTTAATCCATGTCTACACCGCTTATTTTAGCCTTTACGTAGATGTTGGATTAGATACGTATATCTTATAGCATTGCGCTCACGATTTACTTTCTGCTATGTTCTTGATATTCTCATTACATTACATATACCTGTGCTAGTACACCTACACAATTATCGATGATGCGTATGTTACACTTACACAGATTTGCCGGCTTACACACCTTCATCATCAATAATTGCTATATCACTTACACAGTAGAATTACCACATCATTATGCTATGTTGCATGATATACTGATATGCTCACATCACTATTCTATGTTTCATGATATACTGATATGCTCACATTTCTGTTCTATATTTGCATACATCATGCTTTATGATTATACGCATTGAGATGTTGTTTTCATGAGATTCTGAATTTGAGAACCGTGGTTATATTTCAAAAAGAAATTATGTATTGTTTTAAAAACCCGGTTTCTCTTGATATGATATTTCGAGGAGTTCACCATGATTTTTCTCGGTTCTGAGATTGGTATGTGAAACCGGATTTGAGGAGATGGATGATCCGTTTGCCGGTTCATGGTGGACCCAGTATGGTACCCCGGGGCAAATAAGATATCTTGTGCAGTAGACGATGAGTCTGACAGAGGGACTACCACCTACCAGTGATAGTATTTGGGCTCGGCGGTTATCCGTAGGATACCGATCGGAGTCGTGAGATGATATGGGCCGATCCGGACTGACGGAGCCCGATATATGAGGATTTACGTGTCGATATTGGACACGGGTTTCATGACATTTCGAGTGTCGATGTTGGACACTCAGGTTCCATGATTTTGATGTGTCGTTGATGGACACACATTGGTTGATATTCTCATATTTACATGCATATGTTTCATGTTGTTGTGTCATTGATGGACACGTGGATGATATCCACATGTATACACGTATTGATTATTGTTAGCATATAGGCAGACACGGTCACCCTAAATATCATAGTATTACTTTCATGATATAGTTGACCTAAGAAATTGTTGTTTTATTCGATTTCTACCTGCTGATGTTTTCTACTCATGAATTGGCAACTCACCCCCGTTGTGCCACAGTTCTTGCAGGTTTGACCGTATGGATCAGTAGTGGTATCGCTGGCATACAGCTTGCATTCAGGTGATTTGCTATGGTGGGTGGGACATATTAGATCGTACCCACTCTTGTATTATTATTCCAGTTATATCTAGTTAACTCCATCAATTAGAAAACTAGTAATTGTATATGTAGTAAGACTTATAGTTGCGAGACTTAGAGCGATGGGTTATATGCTCGCTTGGGGATTTGATGTCTTGCTTTATTTATATTATTCTTTTGTATTGATCTTTGCCGTTGGGCGTCGTATACATATACTTCTAACTTGCGTGGTTGTGATTCCGCCGATTGGTGAAGAGCTAGCTCCCACTTGGGGATGCCTTTATTGTTGTTATGTATATGTGGTTTTGGATCAAAATATACAAGGGAGGTGCTGTGTTCATATCAGATTTTTGCATTTTCATACCGCCCAATTTTTATCACATTGCATATTGGTAGATACTCTTGAGCCGTGTTTGCTAGTCAATTGCAGGATACAGGTTCTCGGTTTTAAAAACGGTGAAACTCATGGAAAACACGACAAAATCCGGGTTCCTGCCAACCACTGAGAAAACACGGTCTCCGCTCTTCATCTGTATGTTGCCAGATACCAGTTTAGGAAGACAAAATGGCAAATCAATGTCGTTTTCATGCACAAGGCTCAATGGAAGCACAAGATCCAAGAAATCTACGCGGAGCTCGAGGAAATCATGACAAAAACATCCACATCAAAACACCTTTGGCTCAACAGAAATTCTGGAAAAATCGTGAAGACAAATTGAGAAAATACATATACCAGAATTAAGTACAATGAAGACCAGGGAAGCACAAAAAGAATGAGCCTCCAACTCATCTATATGGCCGCGGAAACGCGGCCTAAGCATGCTTAGGCCGCGGATCCGCGGCCGTATGGTGGCGGCAGATGAAACTTTTCCAGGGGTATTTTGGTCTTTTTATTTGTGTTCTGGTGGTTGCCCTAGGTTTTCATTTTCAGCCTATAAATAGCCCAGAACTTTGTGAAGGAAATGGTCCATAATCTTGTATTTTCTTTTCTAGGTTTAGTGTTGTTTCTTCTTCCTCTTCTCATCTCTTCTCCATTGAAACTTGTAGTGAGCTTGTGAGTGAAGAATGATGAATAAAGAAGAACCGTTTATTATTTTGCTTGTCTCATTATCTTGTTAATTGTTGTAATTTTCATTTGTTAACTAGTTGTTGTTATTTCTTGTTGTTTCTTTCTTCTCTCTTTTTCTTTATCCTTAACACAACCATGATGCTTACGCTTGATCCTTGCCGAGGTGAGGTCGCAAATAGCTAGTTGTCATCTTCTAATCTCTTTCTTTCTATCTTCCTCTTTTGTTTTGTTTTATTTTTCCGTATCATGATGTGTGAGTAGTTTCATACTTGTTAGGGTAGGATAAGGGAAGTTTGAGAGAAGGAAATCTCTCTCACTCTTTCCTTGCCCAACAGCTTAATTCGACTCCCGTTAATTGAACCACAATCCGCTCCTTACGGCACCCTATCCTACATGATAGCGGTGATTCCGTAGTGAGACCGGTTGTGGTTGAATTAACCGGAGGTTATGGCTAAGAGCCAAGAACGGACGGACAAGCACCAAAAGGAAGAACTTATGCGTTGGAAAGCCTAGCTTATACTCGCAAGTTCCTTCCTAGTCGTGCTAATCCCCGTTGTTGCCGATTACCGTAACACCGATATTAAGAGGGGTAACGAAAGATGTGGGAGACTCCTAACTCAAACTAACCTAATCCTAACCCTAACAAGCTCTCTTTACATATCAGTTTAACACTTAGATAATCACAAACAAATCTGGACTCTCGGACTTAACTCGTTAAAACACATAGAAAAAGACTCCCATCTCCCTGCGGACGACCCGTACTCAACCGGCTAGCTACAAGCGAAACCGTCTTGATTGCGGTATTTAACTAAAACTTGAACACGCAGAATCCCTAACAATCAAATGGCGCCGTTGCCGGGGAGACGGTAGTTTATTTCTTTGTGTAATTTCGGGTTAACTTGTGAATATAAATATAACCAAAACAAAAAAAAATATACATTGTAAAAAAATCATTTTGTTATTTTTGATTAGTTTTTGTGCAAGTATGCAGAAAAATACGAAGTTCGAGTTCAGTGGCCAAGACGTCGGATAATACGGAGTTCAAGATCAGTGCCAAAGACGTGGGAAGATAGACCCACACTTCGCGGCTACACCGCGACGGACAAAACGAAGCAAACGGTCTACTTTAAGATTCTGGAGCAGTTCCAGTGAGCAAATCCAGATTCAGGGTCTTAAAAACAGCAGAGGACACCCAAAACAGCCCACACCAAAATTTCAGAGCCCCAATTCCCCAGAACCGCCGCAGAACCGCGGCATAAGCAAGCTTAGGCCGCGGAACCGCGACCACTTGGTGGAGTCAGGGTACCATCTTCTTTCTGTAAGTTTCTCTTCTTCTCCCCACTCCTCTGGACTCCAATAAACTGTGTTTTCTGCAGCATTCTTTGCGCAAACTCTTCTCCCCCTTCCAATAAACTGTTCTTGTGCAGGATTCTTTGCGCCGCGCTAAAAAATAAATTGTTTGCAGTTGATTTGTTACCGCTTTGCATTCTTTAATACGGACTTAAGGGGCTTGAAACCAATTCAGATTGGGTGGGGATTTCATCATCCTTCCCAGGACCCCAAAAATCACAAAAGCATATGCATTGTCCATTGTAATTAAAAAAATACTAGACTTCAGCCCTAAGGACTTCGCGCTCATTAGGAGAAGTTAAACCGTGTTTAGAACCTCGCTTAACGGTATATTGTTTACGGGGTGTCTAGGAAAGTGTTAACGGCGCAACCGCCAAAAGAGAAAGGGTTATTTAATTAAGGAACTTCGCGAAAGTGTTGGAAAACCTCCCCTTATCTCTGCACTTACCTGGCCTCGTGATCAGTGTATTTTTAAGCCCGTTTCTCGACACAGTTTTGCTTCGACAATTAAGTTCTGGAGCAGGTCTAGCAGACCTAGGAGACACTAGATCTAGGTGTGATTGTGCATATCTTGTTTGTGATTGCTTAAAGCCGTAAGTCCGTACATATTTCTGTAAAGCTCTTTCTAAAAAAAAAAAAAATCAAAAACTTTTATAAAAACTTGCCCTTTGTCGCCTTTCTCCATTGACGTTTTCTTACCCTCACCTTCTCCGCTTTGACTATACTAAACTCGTTTAGTGTATGTCCGCTTGGACTCGGTACACTAGCGCCCGTCTAGTCCGCGTTACGTTAGTCGCTACCGACTACGCGATCGACTCAGACGTCGATACTCCATCCACTCCTCTTTCACCCCTACCTTTGCCGGCCAACTCCGACGTTGACCGGAATTCTGTTCATACATCTTCGCCTTCTCCTTCACTTTCACCGACCTCTTCTTCCGCGATGTCAGGATTTAATCCGAACATCTCTTTGACCACCCCTGGATTGGCTCCACCTCCTACGGAGACCAATATTCCACCACCACCGCCTGTTGTAGCGCCGCAGCGAATCGCGCTCCAGGATCGTTTCTATCCCACCCGTTCTGCACTCCCCACCTGCCTTTCCCTTCCACCGGCCAATGGGGATAATTTTGAAATTAAACCCCACTTCATCAACATGCTTCCACGATTTCATGGGCTTGAATCTGAAGATGCCTATATCTTCATCAACAAATTTCAAAACGTCTGTGCCATGATGAAAACCACCCAACTGTCGGACGATGCTATACGTCTACGGGTCATTCCGTTCACTTTATGCGATCTTGCTGAAAAATGGCTGTATAGCACCGCTTCCCACTCCATAACCAGTTGGGACGAGTTTGTAAAAGCGTTTCTAAAGAAATTTTATCCGAATCATAAAACCGCAAGGATTCGCAATGAAATCAACCAATTCTCTCAGCTTCCTTCTGAACCCTTCTGGAAGTGCTTTGACCGGTACAAAGACCTTCTTGTTCAGTGTCCTCACCACGGTATAGAGAAATGGCAGCTTTGCCAAACCTTATACGAGGGCCTGAACCCAGCAACGAAGCAGTTGTTGGAAACCATCTGTCAGGGCCACTTCCTATCGAAATCTGACGAGGAAGCGTGGCAATTCTTTGACGACCTTGCGGAGCAAACGCTACAATGGGAGAGCACCAGACCGACTTCTTCTTCTTCTACCTCTACTTCTACCGGTCAGTCTAGGGTAGGAATCCACCAACTCGATGTCTCGATCGCGATGAAAGCTGAAATGGCTGCAATAACAAGAAAGCTTGAAGCGATAGAGAGCAAATTTTCTTCTCCTGCTCCTGCCCCTGTTCTTCCCCTTCGTACCATTTGCGCTTGTTGTTCCGATCCTTCTCACTTGACCGAAGAGTGTCCTTACAATCCACCCTCGCAAGGACAGGATCAGGTCAATGCTGCATTTCAGCAAAGACCGAGGAATGATCCATATTCTTCCACCTACAATCCCGGTTGGAGGAACCATCCCAATTTCGTCTGGAATCAGAATCAGAATCAATTCCAAGGCAACAACTTCCAAAGGCCCCCTCCACCGCAACAACAAGCGCAACAACAAACTCAACATCAATATCAGCAGCCCTTCCAACTCCAACCTTTCCAAAATCAGACGAACAACTTTGCACCCAACAATTCTTTTCCACCAAACAACTTTGTTCCGTCAAACAACGATAAGGTTTCCTCGCTCGAACGAAGTCTGGAGGCGTTCGTCAAACAATCGACTCAATCCACCGCAAACATCCAGTCTTCCATTCAGTCCTTAGTGCAACACACTGCCGCACACGGGCAAAGCATCAAAACCATCGAGGCCCAGATTGCACAGCTGAATGCGGCCTTAAGCGAGCGAGAGAAGGGGAAGCTCCCGTCCCAGCCACTCCCAAATCCCGGTTGTCACGCCCCGCTTCCCAAAATACGGAATACGAGGGGTAGACAAGGCCAGCCATGCTCCTACGGTCAAGGAAAAGTCCTGCCGTAGTCACACTTCGGCTTCTAGTTTATCATGGTAAACAGTAAACGATGCGCAGGTAATGAGAAATGCAGTAACTGAAAGATACAATAATGTAAACTGACCTGAAGTGGAACAAACGGATGTAACTAGGAACGGCAAGTCAGGAAGTCTGTGATGCACTGGTCCAGGCTAAATCGTCTTCTCACACTGAGCATGCATACTCAGGTCGTCAGAGCGACACAATAGCAATATAATATATATGAAATTAAGTGACAGTTCTACCAGTGATAATAGGTATGTGAAGCAGTAAATAAATGACATCATGAATATGCATGTGCAGTAATCAACGCAGCGGAACAGTAAAGCAGTATAACGATATGTCACGTATGTCAACACAGTATAAAAGTAATATAAATGCCAATATCCCTATCAGTCTCTAAGTCTCACTGTACAGGTCGCTAAGCCTATCGTCAGTCCAAGTGTGAGAGTCAACCACTCGTGAGTGTCCTCCACCCAAGGGTAGAACCCAAGGGCAAGGGACCACGGGCCCAACATGTAACAAGAATATCACGGTGTATATATCACGTACCCTGTAAATCTCCATATAACTCCCTAAATATATAAGCCGGCATGGGACTCCCGAGATTCTGTTGAACTCACACTTAAACTACCCCACACCCCATGGTCTACATCAAACGCTAACCATCACCCTAAATACTAATCGATCCGTGACAAGTCTGCGCGAGAACTGGAGGCAGGACCTCCATCAAGCACGTCCCGACCAATACCTAAGATAAATGGCAGTGTCGGATGCCTTATCTGTGACACCCGTGCAGCGCTTCCATAAGTGTCCCATACCACTTATAGTCACACATACACGCATCCCACAGACGTCGACAATGCAATAGAACAATAGGGTCACTGATTGTGTACAAGTACGTATCACTTTCACTTAATCACGGATACACGAACACTGACGTACTTGCCTCAATCATCACTAAAATCTAACACTGGGTGAATGCACGATATCACTAGGTTATCACTATAATGATATAGGTATGATATGATGCACGAACAGTATATAAGCACAATTAAGGTGTCATAAAAACAACAGTCTATCACTTGCACGATTTATCATGAAACATATGTATATAATTTAGCGAAACGATAAACAGGTAGTAATTAATATGTTCGGTTATCCATCCATAGAATTTTGTTTCAAGCCAATCGGGTTCCAGGATCATTAGTTATAACTATTTCATTTTAAGCGCACGCGGTTGAAAATCCGGTTGCAGAATCAGAAATCCATTTCGGAACGCATTTTGATCCCAGTTGGGATCGGATTTTAGTGACGCTACAGTTGGATGAATTCTAGGGTTTTCAGTAAAGTTTTCAACGCAACAGACCGATCGTCAATCGCATCTGTACGTTAGGAGTTATAATCTGTTTAATATTAACATGTCAAATCTGATTCTGCTGGGACTGTTATGTGGCCCGATCTATTAAATTACAGATTAAATATCAAACGGTAACGAAACAGAACGAAACCAAATGTGTTGTCTAGCTAACAGAGTTACCTACAATAAAAAGCAGAGTTCCGCAACCTACAAGTTAGGGAAATCCTATGGTATCTAATACGGAACAGCAAGCAATGATTGGAGTAGCTCTGGACTGCAGTCCAGAGTCGCACTCCGATCCGAGAATCATTACAGTTTAAATACAGGAATGTCTGGAAACTAGCATAGGATTAAATTTCATCGAGTTGGCTTCGAGTTGAGCCCTCGAACGCACTATTCTAGTATGTATATGATTTATGGTGAATTTAACGGTTTTCAGGTGAAACAGAATTACAGTTTTACGGTTAAACTTGGGGGCTGTTGTTTTAGTCATTATCGATTACAATATCCAACAAAATTCACACACTATGTTCACAACCCTACGGGCCAACCTACACCATTGAGTTCCGTCAAATTAGATATCGTTTTCCTAAGGGAACAAGCATCGAACAGTTATGGCACATAATAGTTTTAAACTTGTAACATTATAATTCATGTATTTAACGATTGTAACTTAGATAAATAGCATGTAAGCAAGTAGAATACTTGCCTGGAGGTGTCAAGGCGATGCACTGTAGCGTAATACAACACGGTCGCGCGACGAATTGGCACGATGACAGCAACAGCTCCGGGTGAGCACGGGTTTCCGAAGGGGTTCTTGCTCGGGAATGATAAGAAGACGAGCTCTGGCGAGGGCATGTGCAGGCGATGAGTTCAGTTGCGACGGGGTTGGAGTTCAGGTGAGGTGCAGGGACGATGGGTTGGTCCTGTAGCTGTTCGGCTGAAGGTCAGGGATGCTGGTGCTCGAAGTGGCCGGAGCTCGGGTGTCTGGTGGTGCTGGGTCGCAAGGCTAGATGCAGCGATGGAGAAACTGTACTGTGGTCGTGGTGATGTGAGGTTGCGGCTCGTCGGAGGAGGGTTCGATGGTTGGGGTCGATGGGTTCCAAAGCTCGGGTGCTCAGTCGATGGTGTCGGGGGTGTTGGAACGAGAGAAAGAGAGAGATGAGAGGGAGGCAGTTAGAGAGAAATGTAGAGAGAGAGAGAAAGAGAAGTGTAAAGGGAGAGAGAGAACAGGGTGAGAGAGACAGTGAGTGAGAGTGTTGAGAGAGGGAAAGAGAGAGAGAGAGAGAAGCAGACAGAGAGAGAGGGTTACAGAGTGAGAACAGAGATAATTGAGAGAGAGAGAGAACAATTGTGAGAGAGAGATGCAGGTAGAGGGAGAGAGTGAGGGACTGGATTGAGAGAGTTAGAGAGTGAGAAAGGGAGAGAGAGAGAAATTGAGAAGGAGCAGAGAGAGAGTAGAGTGAGAGGGAAGAACAGAGGGAAGAGAGGGGTGAGATACAGAGCTGAGAGAGAGAGAGTGATCCAGATCAGAGAGGGGCAGAGTGAGAGAGGTGATGACGACGACGACGTCGACGATGGTAATGAGGTCGACGACGTGGTGCAGGGGGTGACGGCGGCGACGGTGCAGGGGAGTCGACGAGACGTAGAGAGCTCGTGCTCGGGTGCAGGGGAGTTTGGTCGGTGGGGGGAAGATGAGGGCAGTGACGGTGGTAGACGGAGGTCAAGGCGAGCCGGCGGGTTTTGTGAGGAAAAGGGAGGTCGAGGGGAGAGAGATCAGGGCGGTTAGTGGGTTCGAGGGAGGAAGAAGGAAAGGAAGGAGGGAGCGAGTGATTGAGGGTGTAGTAGGTAGAGGGGAGAGGGTCGTGGGGAAAAACTCGCGCGTCGTGGGTAACGCTCGCGCGAACGAGGGCGACGGCGGAGTAGGCGGGTCGCGCGCGCAAATTTGTGAGGTTACCGTTGGGATTTTAAGCGAGGAGATGAACAGTGGAGCGGGTGCGTTGAGGAGAAAGGAAAGGAGTTGGGCTGCTGAGCTGGGCCGGGCCCGTTTAAAAAAAGAAATTCCCTTCAAAATACTTCGTAGGCTGTGGGGAAGTGTGGGCCAGAAAACTCAGGAAAATAATTAAGGGAAGGATAGGGCCGGGCCGAGGCTGTTTTTTTAAAAAAGAGATTTACTTAGGAGAAATCGAGTGGGCATTTGAAAAAAAATTGGATTGGGTTTAATAAAGGGGTGAAGGGAAAAAGAATATGTTAAAAAAATATATATATAATGGGCTGCTGGGCTAAGGAAATAGGGGAAAAATAATTGGTGTAATTAGCTGTGAGTTGTGCCGAGGTTGAGGAATAAGTCAAAGAAAATAATGGAGTTCTGGGCTCGGGAAAAATAAGAAATTTTAAGGGGAAAGAGGGAGTGAGCTTGGGGATAAGGAAAAGTGTATACTAGGGTTTAGGTTTTATTGATGAAGGAAAATGGGATTTAGAAGAAATAAATTTATAAATAAAATAAATAAAATTACAAATAAGAATAAATAGAATTCTAGAGTAATAATTTACAGATTATAGTATAAAAGGGACTGGGTATTACATCATACCACCCTTACAAAAAATTTCGTCCTCGAAATTTAAGACTAAACGATAAGTTGTAAAATCAAAACGAAAGCCACCATATCATAAACTAATTCATAATGGTTTTCTTCAAAACAGGTGGATGAAATTTGTGAAGATATATATATATATATATATATATGCAAGAACAACATACAACAGAAAGGATTTAAATAAGTATATGGTAGGAACAACTATAAGGACGAACTATAAGTACACGAGAATATAGATAACAATAACGAACAGAAATAAGCAATGCATGTTCAATAAAATCAAAACCCGAATGTGTGCACATCTAAGTATATCAAAAATTGCAAACAGAGATAATAAATATAAGGTTCAACCACTCATAATAGTAAGCATAGGCACGACACTCGAAAATAAAACAACGACAATAAAATAATGAAAAGTTTGTCGGTAGGTCAAAACAACTTAGGAAATTGCATCGGTCAATTAACGTAGGAAACTCATATAGTGAAAATAAGTAATATGGAACAAAAATATGCGCTGCGTAAGGTCGCGCTACTGAAAATGAGAATAATAATAATGTACTTAAAATACATAAAACGGAGTAATCACTAACACACACTCTTTGGTAAATTTAAAATAGTGAAAACTAAATATTGAATAACAATGTCTCTAAATATATTTGGGGTAATAGGTGGAACACAAATAGGTATAGGACTAGATAGGGTAATGATTATAAGGAAATGTGGCTCAATCAGAAGGTCGGAATGTGGCGGTTTTAAGCTGAAGATCAAAGATGCTGGGATCGGGTCAGCACAGAAAGTAATGGTAAGCAACAAAAGGACTACAAGGTAACAATATGGGGGAGACTAACGATCGGTAAATCCTTTGAATCAAGAATTTGAAAAGTTAATGAACTCGGTAAATCATAAGGAGGGTCCTCCTCCCAGAAGGATCTCAAACAGGGTACCGACGAAGGATGAAGGGTGGCTCAATCCAAGGATCAGGGTGCGTCATTTTCAAATCGAAACGGGGTGAAAACTATATAATGAATAGGGGTGGACAGTCAGGGAACTCAGCAGAAAGAATAAATGGATATGGGCAGTAGACAATTATCAAACGAACCAATAATCAAAAGGTTTACGAATTCAGAAGATTTATTTTATTGAAGAAAATTTGAAGCAGGACATTCTCAAGGACGACAAGTGGCCCTAAACTATACACATTTTATTTGGCCAGAAAGACAACATCAAAAGAAATCCCATCAGTCGCGGTTGTGGAGATTCATCAGGTTGCGGTAGGCTCGCGCGCTCAGGTAGGGGCGTCCATTTCCATAGCGCCTCGCAGGTATCGCTAAAGAAAGTTCTTCCATGGCAGGGTCTTGATCTTCTGGTCCTTCATCCTCGGGTAGAACTTCTTCATCGAGGTCCGATCCCATGTGATCCTCTCCTTCTGGGTTTTCTTCCACGGGATTTTCCTCAACTGGATTTTCTTCTACCGGGTCCTCATCGGGATCTTCTTCTATCTGGTCTTCCTCTACAGGGTTCTCTTCGGGATCTTCTTCCTCTTCATCAGAATCAGCTATCATGTCGAACTCTGGGGCGGCTGCTCCTTCGCCCTCTGGAACGTGGTTTCCGAGATTGGCTTGGGGACCGTTGACCTCATCATCGGAACTCGTCAGTGTGTAATCTAAGGAAACGCATGACTGTGCATTCTCGTCTAGATGCGGCGCTGCTCCAGGGTGGGCCATGGCCTGAAAAGAGAAGTCATGATTAGACAGTGGAATACATCAAGGAAAACTCAGGGTACAAAATATAGGAAAAATGTGCGGTTGCAGGAACTGAAAGATCAGAATGAAAATACTGTGATAATGAATAGAATTTGACATAGAGAAAGCATGAGAATGATACATATATTATGATTCAAATTTTATTTCATTCAACTAAAAGTTCGACGGATACAAAGGTTCAAACGGAAAGAAATGTTTATAAGAGGATGACAACATAATACTGGAATTTGGAAAACATATAATTCTTCTTTGACTGCCAGAACGCTGCATCTTCGTTACGCGAGTTGAATCCTGCGTTAGGTTCGCCTTATGGTCAAAGTTCAAACTACGCGGTGATCCTCACTTGGTAGAAGTGGGGAGTGTGGACGAGTTTCCTCCTTGTAGTTCTTTCCTTTCTGGGCAGCCGTTGATGAGGTGTTTGTTGGAACCGCATATCAGACATTTCCCTTGGGCACGGCGGCAATCCTTCTGAAGGTGTCCTGGCCTCTTACAATATCCACAGCAAGGGTTCTTCTGATGCTTCTGTTGACGCTTCATCTTTTTCTCCCTTCCTCGTCCAACGGTGATCCCTTTGTGATTGGAGACAGCCACTGATGCCTGATTTATCTGTCTTCTCAGTCCTTCAGCTAATAAGTCGTTTGTTCGCTCCTGGGCTTCCTTTAAACCTTGCAGTACACTCAGAATCTCAACGGTCTGATTCTGGGGAGCGAATACAGATGAAGAGTCGTTGGAAGACATGATCCTGAAACAACAATTTCGAGAATGATATGAGTCATACGCCAAATGAATCAAAATATGATATGGATAGAACAAGGATTCAAGAATATCAGAGATGATGAATTTTATTACAAGAGGGGAAAATCAACGGTATGACTTTAAGTCACTTGAATAGGGTTCGGTAGTGCAATTGCAACTATGTAACCTTGTCAAGTCACCCGAAACCACAGCGAATAGATAGCTGAATACACGATGTGAATATGGATCAAGAGTGACAAGTTTACAATCTAGACCGAGGGACGTATTAGATTGCCAAACTGTACACGGAAAACTGCAATCCCAATCGATGCAAAACCTGGCTCTGATACCAACTAAACCATGTCACGCCCCGCTTCCCAAAATACGGAATACGAGGGGTAGACAAGGCCAGCCATGCTCCTACGGTCAAGGAAAAGTCCTGCCGTAGTCACACTTCGGCTTCTAGTTTATCATGGTAAACAGTAAACGATGCGCAGGTAATGAGAAATGCAGTAACTGAAAGATACAATAATGTAAACTGACCTGAAGTGGAACAAACGGATGTAACTAGGAACGGCAAGTCAGGAAGTCTGTGATGCACTGGTCCAGGCTAAATCGTCTTCTCACACTGAGCATGCATACTCAGGTCGTCAGAGCGACACAATAGCAATATAATATATATGAAATTAAGTGACAGTTCTACCAGTGATAATAGGTATGTGAAGCAGTAAATAAATGACATCATGAATATGCATGTGCAGTAATCAACGCAGCGGAACAGTAAAGCAGTATAACGATATGTCACGTATGTCAACACAGTATAAAAGTAATATAAATGCCAATATCCCTATCAGTCTCTAAGTCTCACTGTACAGGTCGCTAAGCCTATCGTCAGTCCAAGTGTGAGAGTCAACCACTCGTGAGTGTCCTCCACCCAAGGGTAGAACCCAAGGGCAAGGGACCACGGGCCCAACATGTAACAAGAATATCACGGTGTATATATCACGTACCCTGTAAATCTCCATATAACTCCCTAAATATATAAGCCGGCATGGGACTCCCGAGATTCTGTTGAACTCACACTTAAACTACCCCACACCCCGTGGTCTACATCAAACGCTAACCATCACCCTAAATACTAATCGATCCGTGACAAGTCTGTGCGAGAACTGGAGGCAGGACCTCCATCAAGCACGTCCCGACCAATACCTAAGATAAATGGCAGTGTCGGATGCCTTATCTGTGACACCCGTGCAGCGCTTCCATAAGTGTCCCATACCACTTATAGTCACACATACACGCATCCCACAGACGTCGACAATGCAATAGAACAATAGGGTCACTGATTGTGTACAAGTACGTATCACTTTCACTTAATCACGGATACACGAACACTGACGTACTTGCCTCAATCATCACTAAAATCTAACACTGGGTGAATGCACGATATCACTAGGTTATCACTATAATGATATAGGTATGATATGATGCACGAACAGTATATAAGCACAATTAAGGTGTCATAAAAACAACAGTCTATCACTTGCACGATTTATCATGAAACATATGTATATAATTTAGCGAAACGATAAACAGGTAGTAATTAATATGTTCGGTTATCCATCCATAGAATTTTGTTTCAAGCCAATCGGGTTCCAGGATCATTAGTTATAACTATTTCATTTTAAGCGCACGCGGTTGAAAATCCGGTTGCAGAATCAGAAATCCATTTCGCAACGCATTTTGATCCCAGTTGGGATCGGATTTTAGTGACGCTACAGTTGGATGAATTCTAGGGTTTTCAGTAAAGTTTTCAACGCAACAGACCGATTGTCAATCGCATCTGTACGTTAGGAGTTATAATCTGTTTAATATTAACATGTCAAATCTGATTCTGCTGGGACTGTTATGTGTCCCGATCTATTAAATTACAGATTAAATATCAAACGGTAACGAAACAGAACGAAACAAAATGTGTTGTCTAGCTAACAGAGTTACCTACAATAAGCAGCAGAGTTCCACAACCTACAAGTTAGGGAAATCCTATGGTATCTAATACGGAACAGCAAGCAATGATTGGAGTAGCTCTGGACTGCAGTCCAGAGTCGCACTCCGATCCGAGAATCATTACAGTTTAAATACAGGAATGTCTGGAAACTAGCATAGGGTTAAAGTTCATCGAGTTGGCTTCGAGTTGAGCCCTCGAACGCACTATTCTAGTTTGTATATGATTTATGGTGAATTTAACGGTTTTCAGGTGCAACAGAATTACAGTTTTACGGTTAAACTTGGGGGCTGTTGTTTTAGTCATTATCGATTACAATATTCAACAAAATTCACACACTATATTCACAGCCCTACGGGCCAACCTACACCATTGAGTTCCGTCAAATTAGATATCGTTTTCCTAAGGGAACAAGCATCGAACAGTTATGGCACATAATAGTTTTAAACTTGTAACATTATAATTCATGTATTTAACGATTGTAACTTAGATAAATAGCATGTAAGCAAGTAGAATACTTGCCTGGAGGTGTCAAGGCGATGCACTGTAGCGTAATACAACACGGTCGCGCGACGAATTGGCACGATGACAGCAACAGCTCCGGGTGAGCACGGGTTTCCGAAGGGGTTCTTGCTCGGGAATGATAAGAAGACGAGCTCTGGCGAGGGCGTGTGCAGGCGATGAGTTCAGTTGCGACGGGGTTGGAGTTCAGGTGAGGTGCAGGGACGAAGGGTTGGTCCTGTAGCTGTTCGGCTGAAGGTCAGGGATGCTGGTGCTCGAAGTGGCCGGAGCTCGGGTGTCTGGTGGTGCTGGGTCGCAAGGCTAGATGCAGCGATGGAGAAACTGTACTGTGGTCGTGGTGATGTGAGGTTGCGGCTCGTCGGAGGAGGGTTCGATGGTTGGGGTCGATGGGTTCCAAAGCTCGGGTGCTCAGTCGATGGTGTCGGGGGTGTTGGAACGAGAGAAAGAGAGAGATGAGAGGGAGGCAGTTAGAGAGAAATGTAGAGAGAGAGAGAGAAAGAGAAGTGTAGAGGGAGAGAGAGAACAGGGTGAGAGAGACAGTGAGTGAGAGTGTTGAGAGAGGGAAAGAGAGAGAGAGAGAGAGAAGCAGACAGAGAGAGAGGGTTACAGAGTGAGAACAGAGATAATTGAGAGAGAGAGAGAACAATTGTGAGAGAGAGATGCAGGTAGAGGGAGAGAGTGAGGGACTGGATTGAGAGAGTTAGAGAGTGAGAAAGGGAGAGAGAGAGAAATTGAGAAGGAGCAGAGAGAGAGTAGAGTGAGAGGGAAGAACAGAGGGAAGAGAGGGGTGAGATACAGAGCTGAGAGAGAGAGAGAGTGATCCAGATCAGAGAGGGGTAGAGTGAGAGAGGTGATGACGACGACGACGTCGACGATGGTAATGAGGTCGACGACGTGGTGCAGGGGGTGACGGCGGCGACGGTGCAGGGGAGTCGACGAGACGTAGAGAGCTCGTGCTCGGGTGCAGGGGAGTTTGGTCGGTGGGGGGAAGATGAGGGCAGTGACGGTGGTAGACGGAGGTCAAGGCGAGCCGGCGGGTTTTGTGAGGAAAAGGGAGGTCGAGGGGAGAGAGATCAGGGCGGTTAGTGGGTTCGAGGGAGGAAGAAGGAAAGGAAGGAGGGAGCGAGTGATTGAGGGTGTAGTAGGTAGAGGGGAGAGGGTCGTGGGGAAAAACTCGCGCGTCGTGGGTAACGCTCGCGCGAACGAGGGCGACGGCGGAGTAGGCGGGTCGCGCGCGCAAATTTGTGAGGTTACCGTTGGGATTTTAAGCGAGGAGATGAACAGTGGAGCGGGTGCGTTGAGGAGAAAGGAAAGGAGTTGGGCTGCTGAGCTGGGCCGGGCCCGTTTAAAAAAAGAAATTCCCTTCAAAATACTTCGTGGGCTGTGGGGAAGTGTGGGCCAGAAAACTCAGGAAAATAATTAAGGGAAGGATAGGGCCGGGCCGAGGCTGTTTTTTTAAAAAAGAGATTTACTTAGGAGAAATCGAGTGGGCTAGGATAATATTTGAAAAAAAATTGGATTGGGTTTAATAAAGGGGTGAAGGGAAAAAGAATATGTTAAAAAAATATATATATAATGGGCTGCTGGGCTAAGGAAATAGGGGAAAAATAATTGGTGTAATTAGCTGTGAGTTGTGCCGAGGTTGAGGAATAAGTCAAAGAAAATAATGGAGTTCTGGGCTCGGGAAAAATAAGAAATTTTAAGGGGAAAGAGGGAGTGAGCTTGGGGATAAGGAAAAGTGTATACTAGGGTTTAGGTTTTATTGATGAAGGAAAATGGGATTTAGAAGAAATAAATTTATAAATAAAATAAATAAAATTACAAATAAGAATAAATAGAATTCTAGAGTAATAATTTACAGATTATAGTATAAAAGGGACTGGGTAACCCACATAATGCATATGTTGCTCTTGAACAACAGAACAATAATGTGAGTGCCGTGACCACACTGAGATCGGGAAGGATGCTGCAAAACAACATCGGCACACGGATCAATGATGACACCCCGGCCGCTGCTGCTCCTTCTTCTTCTTCTTCTTCGTCTTCTGAGCCTATTCTCCGTTCTTCACAAGGCTCTCCTTCCTCTTCTTCTGCTCTGAACGGACCCACTTCTCACTCCACGAAAACACCTGTTCTGGAATCCGTTCCAACTCCACAATCTCCTCCTCCAGCATTAGACTCAACCAATTTTCAAAATGTTCCATTTCCAAACCGGTTGAGGTCTAATAAACAAAATCCTCAAATGGAGAAGATTCTGGAGTTATTTAAGCAGGTTAACATTAACATTCCTCTTTTAGATGCTGTCCAACAAGTCCCGTCCTACGCGAAAATCTTAAAGGACTTGTGCACGAAAAAGAGGAAGTCTCAGGTACCCAAGAAAGTTTTCTTGGCTAGTGCTGTGAGTGATGCCCTTACCCAATCTTTACCACAAAAACGGAAGGACCCTGGCTGTCCTACGATTTCAATTACCATTGGGGATAAGAACATCAACCGCGCACTATTAGATCTTGGTGCCAGAGTTAACCTGCTTCCGTATTCAGTATACGAGCAATTAGGCGTCGGAGAGCTGAAACCCACGCACTGCACTCTCCAAATGGCCAACCGATCGATCACCCATCCTAGGGGTGAGCTAGAGGATGTGTTAATAAAAGTCGAGGACTTCATATTCCCCATTGACTTCATTGTATTAGATACACAGCCTGTAACTAACCCCCGGAATCAAATTCCGGTGATACTCGGTCGCCCATTTCTCGCAACCTCAAATGCTGTGATCAATTGTCGCAATGGTTCGATGAACCTCTCTTTTGGAAATATGACAATTGAACTCAACATTTTTAGGTTGGGGAATCAGCCCGCCGAACCTAATGCTCATATACTGGACGTCTGCTCGATCCAGGAGATCACCCCAGAAGAGTGTGAATTCGAGGAGTTTCTGTTTGATCACGATAATCTTGACGCCACTAGTGCGTTTCTCTTCGAACCTGCTGCTGTTTCTGCGCCCGACAACGACTACGAGTGTTTCACGTTCTCGAACGATCTTAGCTGCACACAACCCGAGTTTGAATCCTTCGACTTTCCGGATGAGTTACCTGAACCATCCAACTCGGTTGCCTACACTCGTTTTGAACTTTTGCTGGAGTCCTTTGAGTTCGAGACCTTTGCACCAATCTTGCCTTCCATCGTTTCACCTCCAACGCTCGAACTCAAGCCTTTGCCGTCTCACCTTAAGTACGCTTACTTAGGTGAGAACGAGACCCTCCCTGTCATCATTTCGGCTTCTCTAGCTCCAGAGCAAGAGAAAGCCCTTCTCACGGTCATGCACAGCAACAGGCAAGCTTTTGGCTGGTCCATGGCGGACATCAAGGGGATTAGTCCCCTGATCGTTGAGCATCACATTCATCTGATGGATGATGCCAAACCAGCCCGGTATCCATAAAGACGTCTCAATCCAGTCATGAAAGAGGCTGTGAAGAAGGAGATCGTAAAATGTCTAGATAGTGGTATCATTTACCCTATCTCTGATAGCCAGTGGGTTAGCCCCATCCACGTTGTCCCCAAGAAGTCGGGCATCACGGTCATAACCAACGAGGCGAACGAGTTAATCCCTACTCGCACTCAAACTGGGTGGGAGTATGCATTGATTACAGAAAACTCAACGCCGCAACGCGGAAAGACCACTTTCCGCTACCTTTCATTGACCAGATGCTTGAACGATTGGCCGGACACGAGTACTACTGCTTTCTTGATGGCTACTCCGGCTATAATCAAATTCCCATCGCCGAAAAAGACCAGGACAAGACCACTTTCACTTGTCCTTTCGGCACGTTTGCATATCGACGCATGCCCTTTGGGTTATGCAATGCTCCCGCTACCTTCCAGCGGTGTATGATGGGAATCTTCTCAGACATGGTGGAAAAATTTCTGGAGATCTTCATGGATGATTTCTCCATCTTCGGCGATTCCTTCAACGAGTGTTTGCTGCATCTTGACGCTGTCCTTACTCGATGTAAGGACAAGAATCTCACTTTGAATTGGGAGAAATGCCACTTCATGGTGCGCGAAGGTATTGTCTTAGGACATATCATCTCGCAAAATGGCATAGAGGTTGACAAAGCAAAGATTGAGGTCATTTCCAATCTACCTCCTCCCCGTTGCGTCAGAGATATCCGAGCCTTCCTTGGCCATGCCGGTTTCTATAGACGGTTCATCAAGGACTTTAGCAAGATTGCTAGGCCCTTGACTCTTTTGCTGGCCAAGGATACGCCGTTCGACTTCAACTCGAGCTGTGTGACTGCATTCGAGTCATTGAAAAGCTCACTCACTTCTGTTCCCGTTCTTTCTTCACCTGACTGGACGCACCCATTCGAGATTATGTGCGATGCATCCGACTTTGCCATTGGTGCTGTCCTTGGACAACACATCAACAAGATGCCGCACGTAATCTATTATGCGAGCCGAACCCTGAACGACGCCCAACTCAATTATACAACAACTGAGAAGGAATTCTTAGCTGTTGTATTTGCTTTAGAAAAGTCCAGGCCCTACCTCATCGGCTCTCCAGTCATTATCTACACAGATCATTCAGCTCTGCGCCATCTTTTTGCGAAGAAAGATGCAAAATCTCGGCTAATACGTTAGATCCTCTTGCTTCAAGAGTTTGACCTTGTCATTAAGGACAAACGAGGATGTGAAAACGTAGTTGCCGACCATCTCTCACGACTTCCTTCTTCGTCTTCGCTTCCAATTCCGATCAACGACGTTTTCCCGGATGAACAACTCTTGACAGTATCTTGCGAACCCTGGTTCGCGGATATTGTGAACTATTTGGCCACAGGATTACTACCGACTGAATGGTCAAGTCAGGACAAACTTCGCTTCTTATCCCAAGTAAAACACTTTTACTGGGACGAACCCTATTTGTTCAAGTACTGTCCCGACCAGATTATTCGTCGGTGTGTCCCTGACAAGGAATTCAAGAGTGTGCTGTCATTTTGCCACGATCAAGCGTATGGCGGGCATTTTGGCCCCAGAAATACAGCCGAGAAGATCTTGCAATGTGGTTTCTACTGGCCACAACTTTTCAAAGACGCTCATGACTATTGCAAGACTTGCTCCCGGTGCCAACACATGGGCCGGATATCCCGGAGGAACGAGATGCCGCTCCAACCAATCTTGGTTGTGGAGATTTTCGATGTTTGGGGGATAGATTTCATGGGGCCGTTTCCCAGCTCTTTTGGGAACTTGTACATCCTTCTCGCTGTTGATTACGTCTCTAAATGGGTCGAAGCTGTGCCCAGCCGGACTAACGACAACAAGGTTGTCGTTAGGTTCCTTAAAGAAAACATTTTCTCCCGGTTTGGGCACCCCCGAGCGATCATTAGTGACAATGGAAGTCATTTCTGCAATAAGACCTTCGAGGCCTTAATACGGAAATATTCCATTAATCATAAGCTCTCTACGCCCTACCACCCCCAAACCTGCGGGCAGGACGAAGTTTCAAATCGGCAAATCAAGCAGATACTGGAGAAGACGGTTTCCAAGAACCATAAGGATTGGTCGCTGAAACTCACTGATGCCCTTTGGGCATTTCGCACCGCTTATAAGACCGACCTTGGCATGTCTCCCTATCGGCTTGTGTACGGAAAAGCCTGCCACCTACCTGTCGAAATAGAGCATCGCGCATTTTGGGCGATAAAGGAGCTGAATCTGTCTCTCGAAGATGCGGGCAGCCATCGGAAGCTGCAGTTGAACGAACTAAGCGAGCTTAGGGATGAGGCTTACGATAACGCGCTTGTCGTTAAGAATCGAACGAAGGTGTTTCACGATAAACACCTTTTGCACAAAACCTTCGTACCTGGTCAGCATGTACTGCTTTACGACACCCGACTTCATTTCCATCCAGGAAAGCTCAGATCTCGCTGGAAATGGCCGTATTTTGTGCGGAATGTATATCCGCAGGGCGCTGTGGATTTGGAAAATCCAAAGGACGGCTCACTTTTCAAAGTAAACAGACACCGATGCAAACCATACCTTAGCGCAGAACCAACAGAGGAGCTCCTGTTCTTACAGGAGCCGGTTTACCCTGCCTAATCTTCCTCTGCCTACCTCCAAACTTCGGTTATCCAGCCAAGAACAGTGGACACTGTTCCAAATAAGTTTGGGGGTATGTATAAACCATTTTGTAGATATTTGTGTACATTCTTTTTCTTTTCTTTAAAAACAAAAACAAATAAAAATTGTGTATCGCTAACCGACAATTTTGACCCTTCAAATGATCTCTTCATGCAATGACAGTGAGGACACTGTCCAGTTTAAGTTTGGGGGTACGCTTGGTACGCATTTCTTACCTTCGCATTCATTTCTTACCTTCGCATTCATATGTATATTTTGCATCTGCATATTAAAATCCATAAAATCCATAAAAATCTGAAAAATTTCTAAAAATATATAAAAACTTTTCTGTCAAGTTAGCTTGTGGAAGAACTCTGATTCAACATTTCGACGGTTTTATTTGAAAAAATAGGAATAACTAAATCTTATGTTTAGATTTTGAAAACCTGAAAGATAACTTTCCTTTGAAGTTAACTATAGCTGTTATACGTCTTTACATCACACTACACGTGTCGTGAGTTTTTGGAAATTAGATGACAAGTCTTTTATGTTAAAAACTTTTAAACAGATAAATGATTTTCTGAGGATCAAATAGGTTTGTTCTGAAATAAGTAATGTCAAGAATAGTTTATGAAGTAAAGCGAATATGAAGGAATGTTATTGATGCCTTAATTGGAACTAAGTCTGAAAAATAACCCATCTGGAACTTGATTGGAATGATTACACACCAAAACCCACTAAACACGTCTTTTATCAAAAAATAACTGAACTGCCGGTTATATCTCCGTTCGTATTAAAATCATCTGATTTTCACGCCAAACTGTCTTTTGTTTTTGGACCTAGGTAACTTGAGTAATTAAGTCCGCTGGGGTGTTTCTACACCTAATGCCCTAAAACCAACTGGTTTGGGTGCATTGGCCCAAAGCTCGCTAAGAAGCCTAGAAAGTCCAGATTAAAACAAAGTCAAGCAAGTATTCTCTCCGAGTTAAAATTCCTAACGGTTCTTTGTGTGAGAATAATCTTGATAAAAGACAGGCTTTTATAAAAATTTTAGCGGAGATATGAAGGTTTTATTCTATGATAAAGACTATTGCACGTTCACAGAGGTGTGTATGAAATGAAAACAAGAAAAAGGTGGAGTGAAGAATACGACTTAGTTTCCTGTTAAGGAAGATAGAAATTCTGAAGTTGAAACCTTACTGGAAAACGAAACTTGAAAAATGCTTAACTCTTTATAAAACTTATGTGATCCTTTTAAAATTGTTATCTGGGCTTCATTGTGCGACATGATGACTTTAATTGATCCTTCTGGAACTTAACGACACTATTTGCACTGCACGTAAAGACATATAAAATCTGTAGTTAAATAAGAAGCGAGGTGTGAAAAATAAAGGTTCGATGGTCTAGACTTAGGATAATAGAATTGTTATTTTCTGAAACAAAACTTTAGGATTTGAATCTTAGTTATTTTACAAAACCAACTTGACCGGATTTTGTGGGTAGTATCCGCTGAAAACCCTCAGGAGACAACACTCCTCCTACTAGGGACACCTAGAGGTTTAACGGCTTGTTGCACATGCTCAGTGCAATCGCGTTCCCTGCGAAAGTAAGGTTAGGATTTTTTGTGAATAAATTGGCTTTGCTCGGGACGAGCAAATGATAAGTTTAGGGGTATTTGTTCATATCAGATTTTTGCATTTTCATACCGCCTAATTTTTATCACATTGCATATTGGTAGATACTCTTGAGCCGTGTTTGCTAGTCAATTGCAGGATACAGGTTCTCGGTTTTAAAAACGGTGAAACTCATGGAAAACACGACAAAATCCGGGTTCCTGCCAACCACTGAGAAAACACGGTCTCCGCTCTTCATCTGTATGTTGCCAGATACCAGTTTAGGAAGACAAAATGGCAAATCAATGTCGTTTTCATGCACAAGGCTCAATGGAAGCACAAGATCCAAGAAATCTACGCGGAGCTCGAGGAAATCATGACAAAAACATCCACATCAAAACACCTTTGGCTCAACAGAAATTCTGGAAAAATCGTGAAGACAAATTGAGAAAATACATATACCAGAATTAAGTACAATGAAGACCAGGGAAGCACAAAAAGAATGAGCCTCCAACTCATCTATATGGCCGCGGAAACGCGGCCTAAGCATGCTTAGGCCGCGGATCCGCGGCCGTATGGTGGCGGCAGATGAAACTTTTCCAGGGGTATTTTGGTCTTTTTATTTGTGTTCTGGTAGTTGCCCTAGGTTTTCATTTTCAGCCTATAAATAGCCCAGAACTTTGTGAAGGAAATGGTCCATAATCTTGTATTTTCTTTTCTAGGTTTAGTGTTGTTTCTTCTTCCTCTTCTCATCTCTTCTCCATTGAAACTTGTAGTGAGCTTGTGAGTGAAGAATGATGAATAAAGAAGAACCGTTTATTATTTTGCTTGTCTCATTATCTTGTTAATTGTTGTAATTTTCATTTGTTAACTAGTTGTTGTTATTTCTTGTTGTTTCTTTCTTCTCTCTTTTTCTTTATCCTTAACACAACCATGATGCTTACGCTTGATCCTTGCCGAGGTGAGGTCGCAAATAGCTAGTTGTCATCTTCTAATCTCTTTCTTTCTATCTTCCTCTTTTGTTTTGTTTTATTTTTCCGTATCATGATGTGTGAGTAGTTTCATACTTGTTAGGGTAGGATAAGGGAAGTTTGAGAGAAGGAAATCTCTCTCACTCTTTCCTTGCCCAACAGCTTAATTCGACTCCCGTTAATTGAACCACAATCCGCTCCTTACGGCACCCTATCCTACATGATAGCGGTGATTCCGTAGTGAGACCGGTTGTGGTTGAATTAACCGGAGGTTATGGCTAAGAGCCAAGAACGGACGGACAAGCACCAAAAGGAAGAACTTATGCGTTGGAAAGCCTAGCTTATACTCGCAAGTTCCTTCCTAGTCGTGCTAATCCCCGTTGTTGCCGATTACCGTAACACCGATATTAAGAGGGGTAACGAAAGATGTGGGAGACTCCTAACTCAAACTAACCTAATCCTAACCCTAACAAGCTCTCTTTACATATCAGTTTAACACTTAGATAATCACAAACAAATCTGGACTCTCGGACTTAACTCGTTAAAATACATAGAAAAAGACTCTCATCTCCCTGCGGACGACCCGTACTCAACCGGCTAGCTACAAGCGAAACCGTCTTGATTGCGGTATTTAACTAAAACTTGAACACGCAGAATCCCTAACAATCATGCTGCCCAAATTTTTAAAAAGACTAAACATGTTTTTCAATTAGTATAATCCACTTGCATTTTCATGTTCCATTATCTATGCATTTAAGAAAACTTTTGATTTCATCATACCTTTATTTCAAAACTTCACCTTTTTTATTTTCTTTAAAGGGTTTAGATTTCTGGGCTTCGGCTTACTTAATTTACGTTACGCCTTTAGACGTTGCGTGGTTTAAATGCCGGTCACGAACTAAATTTCGGGTCGTGATAGTTTTGATTGTGGGGACGCTTTTTCCTGCAGGAGCAAGACCCTGCAGTTAATTATGTTATCGTATTGCAATAACCACTTTCTCCTTCTTCGGAAGTTCATTTCATGTCGTGTATTATTTTGTTTTTATGGGGTTGCCCGTGGATTGCATACGGAGACCATTTTATGTTGTCGCCCATAGTGCGCTGATCAGTAAAAATAAGTATATTTATGAATTTGGGTTTTGAACTTAGGTTATATATTCCTTTAGTTCAAAAAATATTTTGTTTTATTTAAGGACCGTTAATCTAGTTTGAGATTAAGATCAACTTACATATAGAAGCATTTGGGCTCAATTTATTTTAACTAAGGATACACTAGTCTTATTTAAGACTAAAATCAACTTAGAAATATTTTCAGGATCATTAAATTTTATTAAGATCTAACAACAGAGCATTTAGGCTCAGCTGTAAGAAAATTTCAGAGAGACTTAGCCAATTTTGGCTTGGTCTGCTCAGTTTTTTCTTATCCTTTTTAAAAAAAAAGTGTTAAGCACTTATTTATGGTTCTGTTTTCTTAGCCCTTTTCCTTTTATGAAGAAGTGCTAAGCACTTGTTTGGGGCTCTGGCGCTCACATGTGTATCATGTAAGCCGCTCAGACATGGGAGCTGCCCAATCAGTGCTAAGCACTTTAGTCATTTTGACTGAATATAGAGTACTAAGCACTTTGTATGGCGCTCACGTGAGGGGCATGTGAGGCATTGCCTCATTTATTTTATTGGCCGCTCACGTGTATTTCACGTGAGGTGCTGGTACCTAGGCGTTGCCCAATCAGTGCTGAGCACTTAGTCATTTGGACTAAATTTATAGTGCTTCTACACTTTTATATAGTGCTTATATGTATATCACATAAGACGCTGAGCCTTCTTTTTTGAGCGCCCATATGGGAAGCATGTGAGGCACTGAGTCCTTTATTTTGGGCGCTCATATGGGAAGCACGTGGGGTGCTGGGTTCCATTTAAGGGAGACTTTTGGGTGCTCCCGTGAGAAGCACGTGAGGCGCCAAGTCTTTTTCTTTGTTGGTATTTTCTGAAGAAGTTTTAACTTCTGTTAATAGCATTTTGACCATTAATGATCTCTGTTTTGAAGATCCGAGATCGGTTTTATTGGAGAACAAAGTTTTTCTATTTTTTGTAAGAACAAAGTTCTTTATGTTGTGTTAAACCCTGTTTGTGAAGAAATTAAATTTCTAGACAATGTGTCTTCTATTTCTTTTTGATCTAGTTCTTTTTCCGTAGATTTTGAGTTTGAAGAACAGAATCTTCCCGATGAGAATTAAATTCTCAACTTGTGGAGAGATTTGCTTTTCAAATCTCAGATCAGGGGAAGAACGAAGTTCTTTTTGTAGAGGGTTAACCCTTTGTTTTCTTTATGTTAGACAAAAGAGATAAGTTCTATCTCTGCTTTTTCTTTACCTAAAGTTTTGAAGAGCAATGATCTTTTTTTTTTCCAGAAGAGAATTGAATTCTCAGTTTTGTGGAAAGAAGCTTGTGTGGTTCCTCTCTTTTTTTGTGCCTTGAAGTCTCCAATTCTTTATATAGAAGAGGCAAACTATTGATCAGTTTGTGAAACTCTTTCATTTGAGAGAAACAAATGGATTTACATGTCCTCAAAGTTTATTTGGGGGATTTTATCCACCGTTGGATCTTTTATCCAGTGAATTTTATTTCACAGAATATATATATATATATATTCTTGTTTTTAATAAGATTAGGAAAATATTTTCTCATAGATAGAATTTTATTTCTATCAATCAGTGATTTTTAATCATCTTTGGATTTTTTTAATTTAAGGGTGCTCTGTTTAACAGAGCACAAATTTTCTTTGTTTACAAAGATTGGGGAAATATATTCCCCAAAATAAAATTTAATTCTATCATTGGATTTTTGATCCGACCGAGAATATCCTTCTTACTTTGAAAGATTAAGGAGATATTTTCTCCTAATAGAATTTAATTTTATCATCGGGTGATTTTTAATCACCATTGGATATTTAATCCAACAGAGAATATTTGATCAGGGAGATATTTTTTTCCCTAATAGAATTTAATTCTATCATTTGATGATTTATCTTCACCATTGGATCTTTGATCCAATCGCTCTGTTTAACAGAGAATATCCCAGATTTTAGGAAAATATTCCCCATATAGAATTTAATTTTACCCTTTTTAGTTTGGGCGCTGATGCTCATGTGTTATGCATGTGGGCGCTACTTAAGAATTTAATTCTTATATAATAGGCACTCATGTGTTTTGCACGCCGGCGCTCACGTGAACTTCACGTGAGACGCCGCTGTAGGATTTAATCCTATAAAATTGGCGTTGGCGCTTATATAGGGAGCACGTGAGGCGCTGCCTCATTGATGAAGGTTTCTTTTCACCTTCTTTCTCTACTTTTCCTGAGTCAAATTTTCTTTTCCAATGCCTACTTTTTGTCAGAGCTTGGAAATAGTTCCACCATGCACAACATTTTCCGTGCCGAAACTTAAATGCCTCTCTTTATAATCTGAAACAGTGCTCCTCTTCTCTCTCACATTCAGATAATCATTTTAATAGAGAAGAGTCATGGCTTGCAATCGTCCATATACTCATCGGCAGCCATAGGAGGTGCCTGTCGAGGAAATTGTTTCTCGTTTTGCTGCACGCTAGGTGAATCCCGCTCTCATGGATGACCAATGCGAAATGGTGATGCACGAGCTCCTGACTCGTAGAGGATCTCCTCTCCCCATTGGCTCCGTTTGGCACTGGATGATCTTCCTGTCCGTGCTTGATGACATTCCCCTTCATCCAGCGGAGATGATTCCGGTGATGCTCGACGCAACGGAGGACAAGAAAAGTGCTTTTATGAAACACGTTTGATTACTAAGTTATGAGGGATCGCTCTGTTCAGTTGCTAAGCTAGATATGGGCTCAGCGGGCCATTATGTCTGCTTTCGCCGATGAGCACAACACTGACCTATAGGAAGCGACTCCTCGTGAAGATCGCCGCTTCGACATGTGTAGCAACTCCAATTTTAGTGTACAAAAATTTGTTTAAAAGTTAATGTATACTTGGGGTATTTGCATTTACTGTGAGTAATTGTTTTGCTTTTTAATAGCAAGAAGGAGCTTGTAGCTTATTGGTAAGACCTTGCACTGCTGAACCAAAGCACCAGAGTTCAAATCCCATCCCCCACATTATTTTTAATATTATTTTCTTTTAGATTTTTAGAAGTCTAAGAGTTTGCACGTGCATAACTCGTAAAAACCAAACGCCACATACAAAACAAACTGACCCAGGAGCTTCACCATGCGACGAGGTACACGTGGCACCCCGGAACCATCCGGAATCGGCCAGATCGGTCGGCGACTCGGCCGACTCAGCCCGCCGCCGCCGGCCGGACTCGGCCGGATCGCCGATTTTCCAACACAAAAGTTTTGTCTTTTAGTCTTCTTAACTCCCCTGTACACTTTAAATTTTCTGAAATTTAACAGAGCTCTTTAAAATCCCATTAAACTAATTTTAATACAATTTAATACATTTTTTTCTTCACAATCATTCACCTACCCTAAACCCTAGATTACCTTATAAATACCACCCCTAAACACAGACCCCTCACTCATAATCATTTCCAAACTCTCAAGAAAACTCTATAGAATTCTAGTGTGCAATTGGAGTTAGCGAAGGGCGAAACTCCGGCAATTTTCCGACGACAACCCTAGGAGCTCCCGGCGACGAAATGACGCACCGTCGAATCCTACGTCTTCCTCTCCCTCTTCTCTAACCTAACAACAAGTAAGTCCCTCCTCCCTCTTCACCTTGCTATTCTAAAAACACGTATTTCTAAAACCCAACGGAATTGAAGTTAATCCGATTTCCGATTCGGTTCTTCCTAAAAATCCATCCTTTTCTTAAATACAAACATACCAAACCCTTACATGTTGACTATTAATTATTAACAAACATGTTGAGCAAGTTTCATGGCAATATATTTCATTTTATAACTTTTACCGCTATTTTTCACTAAAATACCATGTAGTTTGCTTTCTACTTTAAAACATCATAAAATTTGCTATACCTTTAATTAGATCACGAGGTAATGACCTACCTCCTCACAACACTCATATGCAACATAGCACAAAACCTTTCGGGAACATAGAATACGGGAAAACGAAACTTTACATATAAATACCACTAGCTATTAAAACCATTTTCTACAAGATTACGTATTTTTTATAAATCTTTGCAAAGCGCCGCTACAACCCATTTTGGGGAACCCGAGTAGGATGGTGCGGATTATCGCACATCCCTGAGCTTAGTAGTGTGAGATGCAGATCTCCGCAAGAAGCATTCGGTCTCGAGAGATTTAAAATACGAATATCTTAAGAAAATGAGATTTCTAGAAAATAATAAATTAAAATTATTTTATATAATATATATATATATATATATATATATATATATGTATGTATGTATGTATATGTATTATCAAAATAACTATTTTTGATATGATATAAATATTTCAACCTTTCTAAATCAAAAGAATCACTTTACATTAAAATACCATGAATTCCATATAAGTTCAATATTACAATTAAATACCCTATATTATGAAATTAGTTTATTTTCACTAGGAATATCACAAATATAAAATCTACATCTATGAAAACTCTAAATACGATAATTAAATACTTGGGGTGTATTTTGAAAATTATACAAAAGTATTTTTACATAAAACCCTCTCAAGTTTTATAAATTACCCTAAGGACCCTAGTAAATATAGGTTTAAGCGGGACCAATCTCTTGAGCCTCAGGGAGCCGGATGTAACGTTTTAGAAATCGTTATACGAATTTTTCCGTTTTAGGGTAAAATAGCCGGTGTTTCCCGTAATAATCCGGAGGTGATCAAATTTCAGTACAGACTTGACTATACCTAGTTTAACTAGAATAGTGCTAGTTTGCGGGTTTTAGGGTTCAATTGAAAATTTTGGTTCACATAGATTTTTTTCCCCTAATTAAAATATTATTTTTAGTTGTTAATTATGCACTTAATTAGTGGTAATTACATTTTTGGTTTGGGTTAATTACTTTTAATGTGAATCTATGCTAATATAATTACTAGTTTAAGCTTAATCCATCCTTACATAATATCTAGATATTTGTGTTTAAAGGAAATTTTTTTAAAAGAAAAGAATGAGGTGGCTTTGGATATTTATTGCATTTATGAGCATTTAATGGTATTTTTAGCTAGAAATTTCCTTTCATTTCACAAAATCCCCCTCACTTTTGCCCAAGGCCGAGCCTTCCTCTATGCTGCCCACTTCTTTTTCCTTGCCCATTTTCATCTTCTTCAAGCTCAAAAAAATCATCAAAAATCCTTAAATAATCCCACAAACTCATAAACAAATCACTACCCATCATTCTTCATCTCTAAACAAGCATGGATCTTCAAGAAAGACTTCATTTTGGAGGGTTAATTTTGGAGTTAGTTGCTAATTTGTGTTCTTGAGGAGGTATAAAAATCAAACCCTAATCCTTATTTATTGTGTTAAAATCCTTAAGCTAGCTATTTAAATGTTTAAATATAGCTTTAATTGCATGTTTAGATGTTTCATGATAGTTTTGTGAAGATCAAGTTAGGGTTTAAGTTGATGATATGGTTAATTGATAAGTATAAATTTGGAACACTTAACCTAGTGGATGAAAGTTGTTGTTAAGTTCCAAATTTGTCTAATTGAGGTTTTTAGCAAACTAAGTTTTAACAAATCATATTTGGGTGAGATTAAAATTGTGGTAATGGTTAGGGTGACTTAGTTAAGTTACTTTGTGGTGATGGAAATCGCTAGAATTGTGTTAGCTTTAGAATTGTGCTAAATTGCGATAAAATTGCTTACTAGGTTTTGGTAAAAGTTGGATGTGGGTTCTAATGGACGTTGCGATATTATATTTATTATCTTCCTCACGATATATTGTGTTGTGAATGCGCGATCGGTACGATCAGGGTCTAGACTTGGTGGTTGCATAGTTTAGCGATTCTACCCAGGGTTGTGCCGATGTCGTACGTGTTTTGTGCACTAGGTGCACCGTGTGTTTATCTTATGGGCGTTATCCTTGCGTTTCGTTATTTTTGTGTCGGCGAAGGATATTTAGCCTTATGTGATATATTTGTGAAATTTTAGGATCGCAAGCGGGGACTTCGGACGCTGCGAAGAAAGGGAAGCAGGTGGTCGGATTTTCGTAGCTCGAGATCATCGGTGAGTAGATTTAACATCTACGGGGAAATCGCCCGTATGGTGTTATGCGTCAGGGCTGGATATGATATGATAGCTATATGTTATTCGCATATGAGTTGATTGCACATTAGCGTCATTGCATATTATTATCTGTTGTACCTTGATTTGTACATTTTGGACACAACACCATTACTGATGGTTCATGTTGCACGAGCACTAATTTGTATGCTACACACACACCGTCAGTAATTTCCATGACACGCACAACCCATACACATACATGATATTGTAATGGATAGGGATAATTGAGATAGTGACTCTTATTCCATTATGCATATGAGATACAGCTGACACATATATATACGTGATATTGTATTGGATAGGGATGATTGAGGTAGTGACTCTTATTCCATTTCACGTATACCTTACTATAGCTACATGTACATCATGCATACATACTGACATGTACATCCACATACCTTGTTACAGCTACATGTACATCATGCATACATACTGACATGTACACCCACATATCTTGCTATAGCTGCATATACCCCTAAGTGGTATTGTATTGACATGTGATATTGAGACGTTGATTTTTTATGCTATTGCGCTTATGAAATACATCATGCATATTTGCTTACATGTAGATACTTATATCTTGCTACAGTTACATGTACACCTCATATGATACTGCACTTGATTTCGGAGGATTTGGGAACCGCATGATATATTTTAAAAGCTGAATTAATTTAAAAGAGTGGTTTTCCCTTAATATGCTCATATTGCCGTTTTATGTTGCATATATCAGTTTTCATGGATTTACGCATTGAGATATGGATTTCATGTGATTATGGATTTGAGAACCGTGGGGGTGTTTCAAGAAACTATATATTGTTTGAAAACCCGGTTTCTCTTGATATGATATTTTAGTGCGTCCACCATGAGTTTTCTCAGTTCTGAGACTTGTGTTATATACCCGATTCGAGGAGCGGATAGGCACCGTCTGCGGGTACATGGTGGACCCAGTACGGTTCCCCAGGACAAGATATGTTGTTCGTGGTATAGATGATGAGCCTGGCTGGCAGGGCAAGTACCTACCGGTGATAGTATTTGGACTCGGCAGTTATCGTAGGGATACCGACCGGAGTGATGTACGGACATGACATCAGGGCTGGTCGTGGTGACGGCGCCTGAGTTATGAGGATTTACGTGTCGATGCTGGACATGGGTTTCATGATGTTTCGAGTGTCGGTGCTAGATACTCAGGTTTCCATGATTTTTACGTATCGTCAATGGACATACGTGGTTGATATCTTTATACATATATATATATATACATATATATATACACACACATACAAGTATATGTTTTCATGATGTTTCGGGTGTCGATGTTTGACACTCAGGTTACATGAGACTTACAGGATATGAGGGCCGATCTGAGGATGCGGTGCCTGAGGATGTTGGGATTTGATGTGTCAGTGACGGACACTGGGGTTTTTCCATGCTGATGATTTTTGCATGAGGTTTTATTATATCATCCCACACTCAGGATTATTTTGATATGCATTGCTTCATGTAGTTGTAGTATCCTGATGATGTACCTTTACATGATTGTTGCATATTCATATTGCCATACTTATGCTATCATATTACATGTGATAGATTTATCGCGGTTCGTGCATACTTGCGATTACAATATGATGTTATTTACTATTCACGAGTTTGCAACTCACCCCCGTTGTGCCACAGTGTTTTGCAGAACTTACCCTCAGAGTAGTCGCGGCAGGGCGCTTTATTATCTCTACTTTTGCGGATACCGCTACGGTTGGCTTTGAGTCCTTTGCTATTAGGTGGGTTTGTGGTTATCCGTTTATGTACATTGTATATCTTTTTGCTGGATCTGGTACTCACTCCATCTACCACTTCATGTATTTGACTTAGAGACGAGTTGTGAGGATCGGTGTTGTATATATTTTTGGTGACTTTGGGTGCCGTGCTCGTGGAAGCCGGTCTTGTTGTAAAGTTTTACCTCCTTATGCTGTTTTCATTTATATTTCTTCGCTACGGCGTCATATATATGCTTGTGGTGGTTGTCTCCGCCATTGGGCGTGATTTGCTCCCGTTTGGGATGCTTTATTTATATTCTATGTTGTACCCGTTTTCGGGGCTAGTTTTTACAAAGGAGGTGCTGCCGAAATTTTCAATAAAGTTAACTAAAGTTAAAGATTTTACCTGAGATTTTCCGAATGATTTTAACTATGTTTTTCTCCGCTTATCCAGTTTTGGGTGGTTTAGATTTCTGGCTTTTCGGCTTACTTATGTTGCGTACGCCTGTTGACGTTGCGTAGTTTAAGTGTCGGTTACGGGCCTAAATTTTTGGGTCGTGACACCGGAGAAGTGGGTGCTTACCTATTTAAGGTAGAAAACTTAACAACGGTGTTATCAATACTGTAATCGTCTTTGAAAAAGACACAAATCTTGCCGCCCATGTGCAGCGGTTACCGATAACATCAAAACATAATTCAGGACTTCAATTTCTTTTCTAATTGTTTTGACTCAGACTGAGTCTCATTATAATAATCTGACTTGAATATGATTCAAGTACAATCTACAATATTATAATTCAATATGAATCCATGAATCTATATAATCAATCGGATCAAAATATTCAATATATTCAATCTGTATTGACCGAACCAAACCATGGATATACTTCCATTTACATGATTCTCCAGTTACATCCATGATTCTCCAGTTACATCCATTTACTGATATCATGGTTTCGGCAAAGTCATCCAATTATACAATCTATATTACAAGACAATACAAGTTGCAATACAAACAATACAAACAAGACATCGCGGGGTTTAAGGGGTAGATTGGTACGGAAGGTGTTAGAAGTGGCACGAGACTGTAAGATTTAAGACACCTAACTTGTATTTCCGTTGCTGTTGTACCGGCGCATAAACGGTTCCTTATACTACACGTGCCTCTAGTTTCTAGCATATAGAGACTCATCTCGTATACACTGGCATTCTTCTATACCAAGCTACAAACAACAGCGTTAACACTAATACAATATAATACAACTTTAAAAGATACTTTCTCTCTCTGTCTATTCTATTTCTCGCTTACCTTTGGGACTTACCGAGTGATTGTTCGCTGATGACATTCCTTCTCTTTCTTCTTTAGAATGTTGTCAGGTGATCTGGACATCCAGGAGATCGAGCCTACTAGCGAGGACATCCAGGAGATCGAGCCTACTAGCGAGGACTTGGATCGGCTTGCCTACGACCCAGAGCTCTAGCTTCATTGTACACATTTTCATTTCAGTACTTTTCATTTCTGTTATGCCACTGTTTAGGCATTACTTTCATTCAGATGTATTTACTTTTCCATGCATTGTACAAAAGAATGTTAATAAATAAAGTTGTTGTTTAATTACAATTGTCTCTTGTGTACATTTCTTTTATATTTCTTAGATACGTTTAGCGTATTTACTTCAGAGTAAATACGTAGCGGCCAGTCGCGTCCTCTGCCCGTATACTGGGAAGCGGGGCATGACAACATGGTGGAGAAGGCCAAGAAGGCTTTAGAAAACTTTGTTTATAGTTTTTCAAACCCTTATATTTTTTATCCCATGTTTGGTGATCTCTTTCTTGTAGAATAAACTATTTATTTAAATGCATTCCTTTTATCGTTGACTACCGAGTGCTTCATTTCTAACACATGTTCTTTCTCTGATTGTATTGTTTAAACGCACGTGCACTTCACCCTTAGGGATTTTTGCTAAGTGCAAACGCCACTAATGCGCTCGTATGTTGTGCACGTGTCATTCGTTAACCCTCCACACGCATATATGAATGAGCCTGCTTTCAACGTTATTGTTCGTTCAAGTACACACATATATGTAAACGAAACTTAAACCGGTGCAAACATACATCTTATCAGCCAAGAAATCGTTGCTGCTGAAAACCGAGTTGTATCCAGCGATCTATGCATCTCTCTTCTTTTACCACATTCCTCATGTGTGGTGGGTTGAGTCTTTCTTGGAACAGTGGAACAACCCAACCCACACGTTTCTAATATCAGACCAGAAAGTATCGATTTTGTTGGAGGAATTCGCAGATATTTTTGGATTACCCGTCGGGGGGGCACTATAAGGAGATACTTCCTCCCGACGAGTATATCTTTGCCACCGAATCCATCGTCATTGGCCTTACGCCAGAGAATGCTATCCAATACAAGTTTCCAAGTCTGATCAAAATGTTGAATATTTATGAAACCCTGTTTTTGGAGTCTGGGGGGCATGGGGTTAGCTTTGCGGATTTTGTCGCCTATTTCCTTCGCCCGGAAGTTTTGTTGAAAAAAGATGTGAAGTTCGCCAAGCTTGATGATCCATTTAGGTTTGGTTTGGATAAGTTGCCGACTGCCGATGTGGATCTGAAGCAGTTTTTTTATTTCGGACACCCCCACCGTCCCTTTTGCAGAAATTGCTGCTTCAGACATTGATGAGGAAACATTTTGCGTGGGCTTCATTGGCTTGTAGTTCAGCTGGTTTGCACTCCCAATGCATCCTCATTACATGAGACCGTCCGTCTTTTATCTGGCTCATCATATTGCGGCAGGAACGCGTATGGCCGTTGGAGTTGTGGGATTGGCTTATTTGTATAATGGCTTAAGTATGACGGCCGACACCACCCAACCGGGTGTAAGGCCCGTGAACCTCGCTCTCCATTATTTCACATCATGGATAGAGATGCATGTATTGGGTGCCTTCGGCATGCATAAGAGACCCAAATTTTATGAAGGGTGTAATTTCCCCTGGGTCATGCAATTGGTCGACGCTTCTCCCAATCCAACACAACGAGAGGCTCGGAGGTTGCTTCTGCGTCCGCGCATGGTTGGGGATAGCATGACTTTTGTTGATAGGATCTTGACTATTGGTAAAGAATCTTCCAAAGTGGTCCATCCGCTTCATGACGTATTCAAGGATGGGGTTTCTGCTTTGAAGGATAGGGAAATTGTACATCTGTACTCTATCGGGCCGGGGTTTTTAGTATTCAAGCAAAATGCCTCAATGTTGTTCATGAGGTACAATCTGCGTCGTTTCGCTCAACAATTAGGCTATAACCAAGGTGTTCCCCTCGAAGCGTTTCTTGTCGATCCGGTTACTTCAGAGGAGAGCGTTCGTAATGTGGTCCACCATTTTATGCGACTGAATACGAGATCTTATTTCCTGATTGCTGAACCTAGTCATATTCCAAAGGCCTTAAATGCCTATATAGCCTGGTATTAACATGTGACGGGTGCCGTTATCAAAGAAGATAGGCGGATGCTCCTTGATCACAAAGATTCCATCCTGGCTAGTAACCTTGCGGTCCCACTGAAATGACGCGCAGTCGTCCACCCTTCCTTAAGGGGGAGCGATGCGGTAGTAGCCCCGCATGTCTTTCCGATGGTGTCGACGGCTAAGCCACGACCCAATATAACGCCTGCAATACTTCCCGAGTCAGACATTGACTCGGAGATTGGAACACGCCGCCCTAAGATGCCGACAAAAAGAAAGCTCTTATCATCGGGAGTTGCTCTTGGTTCGCAAAAGAAAAACAAATCTATGTTTTCGATCGACATTGTCTTTGGTCAAGAGCCCTATGCTCCCTGTTCACACCAAAATTTAAACAATATAAAAAGAGCTAAGCTCTGTTGAATTTAATGAGGCAGCGCCTCACGTGCTCTCCACTAGGGCGCCAGCGCCAGCGCCAATCGTATAGGATTAAATCATATGGTGGCACCTTATATGCTCCTCATGCGGGAGCCAATGTGCAAATCGCAGAAGAACATATTACGTAAGAGTAAAACTCTTAGATGGCGCCGCACATGCTCCTCACACGGGCGCCAATATGCAAAGCACATAAATACCCATTATAAGAATTAAATTCTTAAGTGGCGCCCACATATACAACACGTGAGCGCCAGTGCCCAGATAGAATTAAATTCTATAATACTCTCTGTTAAACAGAGCCGTTGGATCAAAGATCCAATGAAGATGATAAATCATCAAAATACAGAATTAAATTCCGTTAGGAGAAAACATTTTCCATATCTTTCTAAAAATAAGAAAGATACTCTCGGTTGGATCAAAAATCCAATTATAGAATAAAATTCTATTTTGGAATATATTCCCTCAATCTTTCTAAACAAGAAAGATGACTCTCAGTAAAACAGAGAACTCTTGGATTAAAAATCCAATGGTGATTAAAAATCACCATTTGACAGAATAAATTCTGTATATGGGAAAATATTTCTCTGATCTTGTTAAAAACAAGAACAATATATTCTGTAAAACAGAAGTCCTTGGATCAAAGATCCAATAGTGGGTAAAATTTCCCAAATCAATTTTGAGACCAATTAAATCAATTGGAATCTCTCAATGAGAGATTTTCTTAAAACCAATTAACAACTTGCCTCCACTATATAAAGGACCCGAGACTTCAAGTCTCACACATACACACAGAGAGTGAAGAACACAGAAGACCACAACATAGGAGAAGGAGGGAGGACTTGATAAAAAAAGGAAAAAAGGATACCACCCAAAAACTTCTGTAAAAAATACAGAAGGCTCTAAAAATAACATAGAATTTAATTCTCTAAGGGAAGAAGATCTCCCTCTTAAAAAACCCTAGGTAAAGAAAAAAGAAGAGATCAAAATATCTCATTTATCTAACATACCATATCTAAGGGTTTAACCCTTCTCAAAGAACTTAGTTCTTTCTCTGGATCTGAGATCCACAAGAAAAGTCTCCTACAATTTGAAAATTTAATTCTCATAGAGAAGATCTTGTTCTTGAGAATCAAAGATTCAGAGAAGAAAAAAGAACATGAAGAAGATGGAGTCCATAATACTCCAGGAACTTAGTTCCGTCAAATCAAGAATTTAGTTCTTTAAAAATCTAATCCAAGATCCTCAAAATAGTGATCTTGATGGTCGTTAATGGTCAAAATACCATTAATAGAGGTCTAACCTCTTTTGAAAGCATAAATATGGAAAACATGGAGTTCATAATACTCCAGGAACTTAGTTCTTAAAGAACCTGGTCCCAAATCCTCAGAATAGTGATCTTAGTGATCGTTAATGGTCAAAATACCATTAAGAAAGATTTAAGTTC
Organism: Agapanthus africanus; assembly: GCA_030015575.1. Lineage (NCBI taxonomy): Eukaryota > Viridiplantae > Streptophyta > Magnoliopsida > Asparagales > Amaryllidaceae > Agapanthus > Agapanthus africanus. The sequence goes on from JASDDO010000026.1 coordinate 140,264,769, forward strand.
TCTAAAAATATAAACAGAGATTAAATATCCAAAAGAACTCAGTGCCTCATGTGAAACACACGTGGGGGCCCAAAACAAAAGGCCAACGCCTCATGTGAAATACACGTGAGCGCTGAGTAAAGTGCTTAGCACTTTATATGCAGCCAAAACGGCTAAGTGCTTAGCACTGATTGGGCAGCGCCCATCACCTCACGTGAAATACACGTGAGCGCCACAAAAGATTAGCGCTTAGCACTATTATAATGCCTCACGTGATATACACGTGAGCGCTATATGCAACCGAATGCTTAGCACTGCTGGGTGTTACAGAAACCCAATCTTAGCCCAAATTGGCTAAGTTTCCTGAAGTTAAACTTCTTTGATTTTAAATCAAGCGAGCCCATATGCTCGTGATTTCCAAACCGATCTTAGTCTCAAACATGACTAGTGATCTTTCATTGATGATATCCAAAATGATATTCATTCCATATCTCCTAAGTTAATCTTAGTCTTAAATAAGACTAATAATTCTTAGATGGTCCACTATAATCTTTTCTCTCATACGGGATTTGGTTTAAGGGTACATCTTGTAAGTCAATGTTACGCACCCCACAGGTTCGCGGGGAGGCGGAATATGTAAAAAACGATTTTTACGGGCTTCGTAACACCGACTCGAACTCCAGGATCGATACTAAAGCCTAACTAGAAAACTACTATGAGGTAAATTACATGAATAGAATGTTATACCTCATGATTTCAAGTCCTTCGGGTCTTCTTGTCGCTTTCCTCCTCCTCGTCATAAGCTCCAAGGTCGTAACGGATCGGTGCTTCTTTGTAGACCCCCTCGAGTCAAAGACGATCCACCCGAGAGTGTATAGTCCGGGCTCCAACCTCAAATCCGAGGAAACTAGGGCACCTAGTTTGCTACACTAGATGACCTAGATAATGTAGAGAGTATAGATGGATTGGTATGTCACTCATATCCTTAGGTTTCTCAATGCATGAGACATGAAAAGTTAGAGGTAGAAGAAGATCAACTTGAGGAAAAACTAGTGAAGTGTTAGCATGAAAATGGAGAGTGTACTCTCTTTTGTAAATCTAAACCATTCTCATTTTTCAATAGAATAACTCTCATAAAAAATCAAGTATGGTTCATATTTCATCTTAATGAGTCATGGCTTCAAAACTCTCCATGTGTCACTAAGAACCATGCTCCATATTATGCAAACTTCCACCTCATTTCCTCCACCTCTTAATGCATTAATCATTTAACCTAAAATATTTAATACATAATATGAGGTGTCTTCTTCTAGAAGTATCTTTGAACAAATTACGAAAATTCCCCTCATTCGTATATACATACCCGTATTCGTATTCCGAAAAATACGAATACAAAAGAGACGAAAATAATCCATCAGTATAATACTAGGATCCGGTTTAAACCAAAGCCCACTAGTATTATCTGTCTGAATCATCATCCGTACACAAGTACACGTACGTGATCGAACCCTTTCGTAAAACTATACAACCTCTACATCTTTTGCTCGATGCAGGGAAACCCTCTGTGTGGGACTTTAAAGACTCAACACTACGCTGGCAGTGGGTTTAACCACAAGCCGCAAGCGGTACTAGCTGCACGTAACGGCTACCCAGGTATCTGTCGATAAGATGGCCGATGAGCAAACTCATCCGAACTCCTACTGAGCATATCTGTAACAATCTCCATACAGTACGGTCTGTTCGTCTAAGAGTTTCGCATATCAGGCCTAGGGGCGGTAATCGTCAGACCCCTAATAGCGCAATAAATCATGCCAGAGTGTAGCCCAAAACACCCTGAGAAACTACTGGAGTCCCTACAAGTAAATCTCGATTGCTCTGGCCAGGGACTTTGTGTAATGTCTTTCCGAACACAACGCGATATCAATCCCCAATACCAGAAGAGACGAATCATATTTAACTGCCACTGCCTCCAAGTGCTTCGGGACTGCACTTAACTACTACCTGTTTGCACGACTCCTTTGAGCCGTGGTAGGGTAGTAATTAAGAACAGTGGGAATACACTCGAGGCGAAGTAGCTGTGTCAAGTCGACAGACTAATTTATACTCATGTCACATGTGAACTGCTATCCGACGATAGGTATATGATTGGTGATGTTTTTAGAGTTGTTGTAACCGCAATCAATAACGGTGTCGCGTGTAGCTAGACCGAGATGAGTACGGGTCGTCCTCAGGGAAACGTTGAATCTTGTAATCTTACTTTAGACATGTTAATTAGGAAAGGAGGAAGAATAATGAATAGTAAAGAATGGTTGTAAATTCTAGATCTACGTCAAACGCGGATATAGGATATAAATCTAGATTAACTACGGATGTAGGTTTTATATTAGAAGGGGGCTTGTAAGGTTCGTTACGATTTAGTAGTCATGGATGATTAATTAAAAATTACTCCTTTTATCTTTTAATAGATTTAAAACTAGATCGATAGTAATGCATGTAGATTTGGGTTTCTTAAGGGAAAAGGGTTCCCACTCTTAACCCCTATCTTAATATGGATCTCCGTTCATGTCTATCCTTTACCAAAACAATTGTTAATCTAATATCTAATCGTGGTCGTGAATATCAATGAATTGATAGCGCGCCCGATTAGGATGTTAACTATTCTTTTGATAAAATTTATAAACTTTATAGGACGTAAAAGGAGTTAAAGGATTTTAATCATCCATTAATCTACCCAAAACCTACGAACCCTAACAAGTGGAGAATTACTCATGCATGTTGGGAAAAGAAAAGATAGAAATCATGAAGAAAATAAAATGCAATAGAATAAAACTACCTTTATTAATCAACAAGATCAAGTACACTTCGTTCCTTTAGAAAATGATTACAAAACCCTAGTTTGCTTCTCGATCTCTTCTTAAGGAGGTAGATGAACTGTCGATGATCAACCAAGATTCTTGAGCCGTCGTGGACTTCGTGATCGCTTCGGTTTGATGATTTTTCCAAGAGGCTCTCGGTCCTTATTTATAGCCAGAACCCTAGTTTCTTAATATGGTAACTAGTTGTTAGTATCCTAATCTGAAAATCCCAAGCCCTAGATCTTCAGACGTGCGGCGGAACCGCGGCCATTTGGTGGGTTTGGCCACGGATCCGCGGTGGATTAGGAGGGTCTTGATTTTATATTTCTGTTGGCTTCTTCTGGTCACATATGTTGACTGTTTTTATATCTGAAATCTTGAAATCATCTCGTAGTCTCTGTCAGAATATATTTCTTCGATTTACTTGAATATTTCGGCAGATTTGATCTCGCCAACTCGAAATTCCTTGATTTCAGTCCTGATATAATTTCTGCATAATAACTCAATAAATAATATTAGTAGAATTTGTTTTTATTGAGATATTATCTTAACCATTTGACATGATATTATAGTTTTAGAAAATTGGTTAAAGATATTTGATAAGGTAAGCATATTTAAATGGACTAAATATTATATAAATATTATATGTTTATATTTTCCTTCATAATGTTAATTATAATATATAAACACATGAAAATAGTATTTTTACAGATAAACCCTCATATGTGTCATATTTATAATAAACACCTTTTATTATATAGAAATAGTAAGAAAAATGTCATATCAAATGCATAATATTTTCGACTGAACAAATACCCCCAAACTTAATTTTGATCGTCCCGAGCAAACTAGTTATTCAAGAGAAGGAGAAAAAGAAAAAGAAAAACCTAAGCAGCACACTTTCGTAGGTAACACAATTCCACTGAGCACGTGCAACAAGCCGTTAAACCTCTAGGTGTCCCTAATAGGAGGAGTGTTGTCTCCTGAGGGTTTTCAGCGGATTACACCCACAAAATCCTATAAAAGAAAGATAATGAAAGTTACATATAAAGATAAGAATTATAAAAGAAAGAACTTGAAAATAAGAGTTTCCAACTATACCAGCTTTTCAGTTGTTATGAGCCCTATCTTAATGGTCATGAAAAAATGTTAGAAATCACATCATCTCTTAATAAAACATCGCCTTTAGTCTTCCTCCCTATCTTTCTTCCAAACATTGATCATATACCCCTACATGTGTGTAAAAAACATCCCTACACTTAGGGAATTCAATTCAAGCTATCATACTCTTGTCCATTTTCCAAAGTACATTATAGTTGGTGAATATTTTAATGAAATTGCTCACACATCCTTCATGCGACCGTAAATACTTCTTGAGGCACTAAACGACCGATTACAAAATGTGCTTGAGCATTTAGGCGTAATTCCTCATTTCGCAACACCTAAGGCTTAGCAGTGGCACCCAAACCAGTTGGTCTAAGGCAATAGGTGATAAAGCACCCTCACTTTATTTTTTTTATGCCGCCTTGGTAATTACAAAACCAATGTTCATTTTTTTTCTTCACCATTTATACTTTTTTTTCATACTAAGGCTTTTAGACAAGAGCATTTCAAGGTATTCTCTACTATCCCAAGTTTCAAGATGTGTGTAAGTGCATATAGTAAGGTATCAACGTTCAAATGTTTGGCGTCAAGAATAAGGACTATTTTTCAGACTTAATTTTATCCTCGGATTAGTAATTTCCTTCATCTTACTAACCCTTAGGACAACGGCTCATAACTACTTATTACTAGTTTCATTTAAGAAAACATCTAACTTTCTTACTTTTCTTAAACTATTCATATCTTTCATATGTAATTCTTCACTTTCTAATCTTTTATTATCAAATTTTTTTTTGCATAGTGCCTAGTGCCAAAATATAGTTCAATTAATACAAACCTCCCCCCAAACCTGTTTTCGGCAGTGTCCTCACTGATATTGTTCTTTGAATGCATAGACCTGTAGACTTGGGGAGAGAAAGTGATAGGGGTAAAATAATAGTTAAATGAAAACTACCCCCAAACTTATGCTTTGGCACGCACGGATATTCAATTAAATCCTATTTCACTCACCTCCTTTCTTAAGATGAGACAATGTTACCGAGACATGGAGGTGAGGCGGAGGAAAATTAGTTATGATAAAGCGGCTCCTGTAAAAACAGGAGCTCCTCCGCTGGGCCAGCAGAAAAATACGGTTTCAATTTATGCCCATTTACTTTAAAAATTGAACCGTTTTTAATATTTTCAACTTCTATTACCCCGTGCGGGTATACATATCGCACCACAAAATGTCCTTTCCAACGAGATTTAAGCTTACCCGGATGAAGATGGAGACGGGAATCGTAAAGAAGGACTTGTTGTCCCGGTGTGAAAGTTTTCCTAAAAAGGTTTTTATCGTGAAACATTTTAGTCATGTTCTTTACTATCATCGCATTATCGTAAGTTTCATCGCGGAATTCGCTTAGCTCATTCAATTGCAGCTTCCGATAGCTGCTGGCTTGATCGAAATCGAAGTTTAGCTCTTTGATAGCCAACATTGGTTTATGTTTGATCTCGACAGGAAGGTGGCATGCCTTCCCAAACACAAGGCGGTATGGAGACATACCAAGATCGGTCTTATAAGCGGTATGAAATGCCCAAAGAGTATCCGTCAATTTGGTTGACCAATCTTTACAGTTTTTAGAAACCGTCTTCTCCAAAATTTGCTTGATCTGCCTATTTGAGATATTAGCTTGCCCGCTTGTTTGGGAATGATAGGGCGTAGAAAGTTTATGGTTAATTGCATATTTCCGCATCAAATCCTCGAAAGACCGATTACAGAAATACGTCCCGTTGTTGCTAATTATAGTGCGAGTGTGTCCGAACCGCGAAAAGATATTTTCTTTAAGGAAATTAATAACAATCTTGTTGTCATTAGTGCAACACGGTATTACTTCCACCTATTTTGAGACATAATCAACCGCTAACAAGATATATAAATTCCCAAAAGAGTTGGTAAAAGGGCCTATAAAATCAATACCCCAAATGTCGAATATCTTCACAACCAAGATAGGTTGGAGCAGCATCTCATTTCTACGTGAAATCCGAACCAAGTGTTGACACTGCGGGCAAGTTTTGCAATGATCATATGCATCTTTAAATAATGTTGGCCAATAAAAGCCACATTGCAAAACTTTCTTTACCGTTTTTCGAGGACCAAAGTGACCGCCACATGCCTGATCATGACAAAATGATAACACACTCTTGAATTCATCGTTAGGGACACATCTGCGAATGATTTGATTGGAAAAATACTTAAACAAATAAGGTTCATCCCAGTAAAAGTGTTTTACCTGGGATAGAAATCAAAGTTTGTCTTGTTTCGACCAATTGCTAGGAATAAGTCCCATCGATAGATAATTCACAATATCCATGAACCAAGGTTCCCAGGATACGGTCAAAAGCTGTTCGTTAGGAAATGAGTCATTTATCGGCATGGTCAACGTTGGTGAAGAAGAGATGCGTGAAAGATAGTCAGCTACTACGTTTTCACATCCACTCTTGTCTCGGATGAAAAAATCAAATTCTTGTAACAACAGAATCCAACGTATTAGCCTGGCCTTAGCATCCTTCTTCGATAAAAGGTGTCGTAGGACGGAGTGATCAGTGTAAACCACTATTGGCGAGCCAATCAAGTAGGGCCTGAATTTTTCTAATACAAATACAACTGCCAAGAGTTCTTTCTCGGTAGTTATGTAATTAATTTATGCATCGTTCATGGTCATACTTGCATAGTAAATTACATGTGACATCTTATCAATGTGTTGTCCTAAGACTGCACCAATAGTAAAATCTGATGCATCACACATAAGCTCGAACGGGTGATTCCAATCCGGAGATGATAGAACGGGGGCTGTAGTGAGAGATCTTTTAAGCGATTCAAAAGCAGTCTCACAGTCTGAATTGAAGTGAAATGTAGTATCCTTAGCCAAAAGAAGAGTTAAGGGCCTAGCAATTTTGCTAAAGTCCTTAATGAATTTCCTATAAAATCCTGCATGACCAAGGAAGGATCGTATATCTTTGACGCATTTGGGAAGAGGGAGGTTATGGATGACATTTATTTTAGTTTTGTCTACCTCAATGCCTTTTTGTGAAATTATATGTCCAAGGACAATACCTTCTTGGAGCATGAAATGACATTTTTCCTAATTCAAAGTTAAGTTCTTATCCTTACAGCGGGTAAGAACTGCGTCAAGATGACGAAGACAGTCCTCAAAGGAGTCCCCAAATATAAAGAAATCGTCCATAAATATCTCCAGAAAATTCTCGACCATGTCTGAGAATATCCCCATCATACACCGCTGAAATGTAGCGGGAGCGTTGCATAACCCAAAGGGCATGCATTTATAAGAAAAAGTACCGAAAGGACAAGTAGATGTGGTTTTATCTTGATCCTTTTTAGCGATGGGGACCTGGTTATAGCCAGAGTATCCGTCCAAGAAACAATAGTATTCATGTCCACTAATCGTTCTAACATCTGGTCAATGAAAGGTAGAGAGAAGTGATCTTTCCTCGTTGCGGCATTGAGTTTCCTATAATCAATACATACACGCCACCCAGTTTGGGTGCGTGTTTGGATTAACTCATTAGCCTCATTGGTTATGACCGTGATGCCAGACTTTTTAGGGACTAAATGAATAGGACTTACCCATTGGCTATCAGATATTGGGTAAATTATACCACTATCTAAGCACTTGACGATTTCTTTCTTTACCGCCTCCTTCATGACGAAGTTTAACCGTCTTTGTGGGTCTCGGGTTGGTTTGGCTTCATCCATCAAATGTATTTGATGTTCAACAATTAAGGGACTAATCCATTTGATGTCAGCCATTGTTAAACCAAATGCTTGTCGATTCGATCTCAATACCGTCAAAAGATCGTTCTCTTGCTCTAAAGCTAGAGAAGCGGATATTATCATGGTTAAAGACTCATTCTCACCTAAATATGCATATTTAAAATGAGAAGGTAGCGGTTTGAGATCTAGAGTCGGCGGAGAGACGATAGAAGGAGAGGTAAGGGAATGATATTCGGACTCCCTAAGAGGTTCATAACTTGCATAGGATATTGACACGGAAAGCTCTACTGACTTTTATGACGAGTTAACGGATTCAAACTCGGGGATGGACTCATCAAAAGTATCCTCACTATAATGATTTTCCAGATCAAACAATGTCGCACTAGTGTTGTCGAGATCATCATAGCAAAGTACTTCAGTTTCGCAGCTGTCGGAAGCTATCTCGTTGATGGAACAGACATCGATTAAATAAGCAGAAGGTTCAGATGGTTGACTTCCTAGCTTGTAAATATTAAGCTCAATTGTCATCTTCCCGAAGGATAAGTTCATAGAACCGTTACGACAATTAATGACAGCGTTGGAAGTTGCTAGGAAAGGTCGACCGAGTATCACCGGGATTTGGTTTCCTGGGTTTGCCACAGGCTATATATCTAAAACAATAAATTCCATAGGGAATATGAATTCCCCGACTTTTATTAACGCATCCTCTAGTTTACCCCTAGGTTTGGCGATAGATCAATCTGCCATCTGGAGAGTGCAGTGGGCAGGTTTCAACTCTCCTATACCTAACTGCTCATAGACGGAATATGGAAGCAAGTTAACACTAACGCCGAGATCAAGTAGAGCACGATTGATGCTTTTACCCCCAATACTTATAGATATTGTAGGACAACCGGTGTCCTTACGTTTCTTAGGCAATTGTTGGGTAAAAGTTGTGCTCACGTTACTTGTCATGAATACCTTTTTTGGCACTTGAGTTTTTCTTTTCCTAGTGCACAAGTCCTTAAGGATTTTCGCATAAGACAAAACTTGTTAAATAGCATCTAGGAGAGAGATATTTATGTTAACTTGCTTAAACATTTCCACAACTTTCTCCATTTGTGCGTTAGGTTTGTTGGCCCTCAATTTGTTTGGAAAAGGAGCTTTATTAATAAGTGTTGGGTCCAACATATTTGGAGAAGTTTGTGGGGATGGACTCGATCCCAGAATTGGAGTGGGGATCTTTTTAGATAGATTCGAGAAAGTGGATGGAGTGTTCGAGCCTTGGGGAAAACGGAGAATAGGCTCGGAAGAAAGTGGGAGACTAGATGAAATAGGGCAAGAAGTAGAAGCCGGGGTATCATTAATATCACCGACGTGTTCATCAACATGTTCACCCACTTGGTTATCTAGCACTCTTTCCGATCTCAACGTGGTGACAGTACTCACATTATGATTTTGTGAGTGGCCATGATTTGGTAGGGGTTGAGATGGAAGTTTCCCTTTTTCTCTCGCACTCATCACGGCATTTATTTGTACAAGTTGTGCTTCTATCGATTTTATACTCTCACCGTGGGAGTTGGTGGTTGTGTTAAAGATCGGATAGAAGACGTTATTTCGTCCGTCGATTGCATGGAATGTTTAATAAACATATCCACGCTTCGTTCGAGTGCAGATGAGTTTTCATTCCCGGCCATTTGGAAAGAATTATTGGCCGGGTTTTGAAAAGGTTGCGATTGAAAGGGGTGTTGACTCTGTGGTGGTGGTTGCTGTTGCAGTGGATGAGGTCTTTGATAATTGCTTTGGAACTGGTTTTGATTTTGGTTTTGGTTTTGGTTCCAAGCAAAGTTAGGATGATTCCTCATCCCCTGATTGTATGTGGAAGAATAAGAATCGTTTCTAGGTCGCTGCTGAAAAGTAGCATTAGTATGTTCTTGACCTTAAAACCGTGCATTTGAAGGACATTCTTCCATCAAATGTGATGGATCGGAACAGCAACCACATACAGTCTTAGGAAGCGTAACCTGGTTTAGGGAGATTAATGAGAATTTGTTCTCCATAGCCTCGAGTTTCTTTTGTATTGCTACCATTTCGGCTTTTACGACTATGGAAATATCGAGCTGATGGATACCTCCCTTAGAAGGTGGTCTAACGCTTTCCCACTACAAAGTGTTTTCAGCGAGATCTTCCAGATATTTCCAGGCTTCACCATCATCTTTGGACGTGAAATTGCATTGACACATGGTTTCAAGCATCTGCTTTGTCGCTGTATTAATGCCCTCATATATAATTCGGCACAGATCCCATCTATGTATTTTATGATAAGGACATTGGACAAGCAAATTCTTGAACCGTTCAAAGCACTTCCAAAATGGTTCATTGGAAAGCTGGGTAAACTGGTTGATTTCGCTCATAACACGGGCGGTCTTATGATTGGGGTAAAATTTTTTAAGGAATGCTATCACGAATTCATCCCAATTGGTAATAGAGTGTGCGGCAGTATTATAAAGCCATTTTTCTGCTAAGTCGCACAAAGTGAACGGGAGAAGACGTAAGCGCATAGAATCCACGGACAGTTATAAAGTACTCATCATTGCATATACGTTTTCGAATTTGGTGATAAAAACGTATGCGTCTTCAGACTCGAGCCCGTGAAATTTGGGCAACAGGTTGATGTAGTAGGGTTTAATTTCAAAATTATCCCTGTTGGCTGGTGGAATGGATAGACAGGTAGGAAGTGGACTGCGTATAGGATAGCATCTCTCTTGGAGAGAAATGCGCGATAAATTCTGCGCACCTACGGGCGGTGGCAGGGTGGTGTTATAATCTGATGGAGTACCGTCCATCTCGATTGATGTGGTGGGTGGTGGGGAAAAAGAAAATGAAGAAGCACCGACTTCAGAGTCGATAGTCGAAACGCGGACAAGACGGGCACTAGAATCCCGTGTCCAGCCGAGCATGCACTAAACGGTTTTAGCGTAAGTGGCAGCGTGTGTATGATTTAAAATTGGTTTGTTTTTGAAAAAGTGGGACTCAATACAAATTACACAAAAAAGCACAAACAACCCTAGAAGGTTACCTAGATCAAGTCTCTAGACCGCTCCTAGACTTCCAAAGGACAAGCCGCAGGATCAATCCTCTACCACCCCTTTACTACTCTTGTGGCCAGGTAAGTGTCAGGTATCCGCTATACGAATCACCGAAAATAGCGGGCCTAATTAAGTAACCACTTGCCTTAGACACACTTGCCAAGACACCACAAAAGTAATGCAGATAAGCGATAGATTACCCACGACCTTCCTATGTCCTATTTGAGCGCGACGGTCCTTAGTGTCTTGTCTAGATATTTTTTAATTAATATAGGGTTGATGCGGATGCTCGTTTTGTGATTTGTGGGGCCTAGGAAGGGTGGTGAAATCCCCACCTAATCTGAATTTGGTCTTTGCCCCTTAATGTCCGTATTAAAATAGGCAAAACAAACTGCAAAACAAAACTTGCAAAAAGATTTTTGCGCAGTGATATTTTGCAAAGAATCCTGCAGAAAATATATTTTATTGGATTTCAGAGGAGAGAAGGAGTTGAGAAATATACCAGAGAAGTTTGAAACCCTAGTTCCCTAAATGCGCCGCGTTTCTGCCGCTATTTAGCCTTACTGCCGCGGTTCCGCCGCCGAAAGGAGGGGTCAGTGGCCTCCCTTTACTCCTCTGGATCTTGATGAATGTCTCTGACTCTCTGTTTTCTCAAGTCTGTGACCCCAGATCCCCTTGCTAAATTCACACAATAATCGTTAAATATACAATTTGCAGTTTTGTTTTATTTATGATATTGATCGAATAAGAATTTAACACAAATGGTAAGAATAAAAAATTACGCACGTATCCCCGGCAACGGCGCCATTTGATTGGTGATGTTTTTTGAGTTGTGTTGTAACCGCGATCAATAACGGTGTCGTGTGTAGCTAGACCGAGATGAGTACGGATCGTCCTCAGGAAAACGTTGAATCTTGTAATCTTACATTAGACGTGTTGATTAGGAAAGGAAGAAGAAAATGAATAGTGAAGAATGGTTATAAATTCTAGATCTACGTCAAATGCGGATGTAGGATATAGATTTAGATTAACTACGGATGTAGGTTTTATATTAGAAGGGGGCTTGTAGGGTTCGTTACGATTTAGTAGTCATGAATGATTAATTAAAAATTACTCCTTTTATCCTTTAATAGATTTAAAACTAGATCGACAGTGATGCATGTAGATTAGGGTTTCTGGAGGGAAAAGGGTTCCCACTCTTAACCCCTATCTTGACATGGATCTCCTTTCATGTCTAGTCTTTACCAAAACAATTGTTAATCTAATCTCTAATCGTGGTCGTGAATATCAATGAATTGATAGCGTGCCCGATTAGGATGTTAACTATTCTTTTGATAAAGTTTATAAACTTTATAGGATGTAAAAGGAGTTAAAGGATATTAATCATCCATTAATATACCATAATCCTACGAACTCTAACAAGCGGAGAATTACTCGCGCATGTTGGGAAAAGAAAAGATAGAAATCATGAAGGAAATAAAATGCAATAGAATAAAACTACCTTTATTAATCAATAAGATCAAGTACACTTTGTTTCTTTAGAAAATGATTACAAAACCCTGGTTTTCTTCTCGATCTCTTCTTAAGGAGGTAGATGAACTGTTGATGATCAACCGGGATTCTTGAGCCGTCGTGGACTTCGGGATCACGTCGGTTTGATGATTTTTCCAAGAGCTTCTCGGTTCTTATTTATAGTCACAGAGCCAAAACCCTAGTTTCCTAATATGGTAACTAGTTGTTAGGATCCCAACCTGAAAATCCCTAGCCCTAGATCTTCAAACGTGCGGCGGAACCGCGGCCATTTGGTGGGTTTGGTCGCGGATCCGCTGTGGATTAGGAGGTTCTTGATTTTATATTTCCGTTGGCCTCTTCTGGTCACATATGTAGACTGTTTTGATATGTGGAATCTTGAAATCATCTCGTAGTCTCTGCCAAAATATCTTTCTTCGATTTAAATGAATATTTCGGCAGATTTGATCTCGCCAACTCGAATTTCCTTGATTTCAGTCCTGATATAAGTTCTGCACAATAACTCAATAAATAATGTTAGTAGAATTTGTTTTCATTGAGATATTATCTTAACCATTTGACATGATATTATAGTTTTAGAAAATTGGTTAAAGATATTTGATAAGGTAAGCATATTTAAATGGACTAAATATTATATAGATATTATATGCTTACATTTTCCTTCATAATGTTAATTATAATATATATGTAGGGTTCCTAGGCACACACTAGAGGTCTCACAAGGCATCAACCATGCCAAATTCAAATTTTACAAGTGCCGAGAAACCCTAATACGGATCGTTGACTAGAGTTTAGGCGAAACTAGAAGCTAGTTAACAACTTAACTAAAGGGTAAACGGAAATACAACCTTTGTAGATCCGGTCCTCCACCTCCATAGCTCCGTGACGGTGTACCCTCGCTGCGATCATCGGATCCCGGACTCTAGCGTCGGCTTCATCGGAGAAATTGGCGGGCTAGGTCATCGACTTCGATGCCGAAGATGATCTACGTCGAGGCAACACAAGATCAGGCTCCAACTTCACCAAGCCATGAAACTTGTGAATAAAACACCCTATACTACTTGGCAAGTGGTAGAGGATGAAGAAATAGGAAGTGGGTTCACTTTAGAATTGGATTTCTCACTCTTTTTCTCAAGTTGCCATTGTTGGTAGCAAGGTTTTTCTTCATCTTTTAAGAAGAAGAAGAAGAAGAAGATAATATGATAAGTCTTTTAAAAATAGAAAATAAAATGATTCTTATCATATTTTAAACCATGGTTTTGTGTAGAGAACTAACTAGAGTTTAGATGAATGGTTAGGGTTAGGAGAAGAAGACAAAATGGTCACTTGGTCAAAGCTTCATGAAGCTTCGACAAGCTTCATGTTTGAAAGCAACCATTTTGTTTTTCTTTTATCTTTTAACCAAAAATGAAAAGATAAATAAATGAGTGAAATGAAACCCTAACCATTCACTAAACATGGTTTAAGTCTTTACACAAATCCAAGTTTGCATATATCATCAAACATGATACAAACAAGTGCACAAAACTATATCATATATACAATGTGCACATCAAGTGAGAAAATCCATTTTAAGTGAACCAATACTAGTTAATGTAAAGTAATATATCAAATATATAATTATGCATTAAATCATTAAATCAACGCTTGATTTAATGATCCGGTCATACCGCATATAACCGACTAATATCAATAGTAACAACTTATCGAATCAACACTTGATCCGATAACCCGGCTATATCGCATATAACCGATCAATGTCACAAATTGCGAGAATCGAATACAGTATCACATACTGGTATCATTATCAGTCCCGCACATATCTCATATGCGCTCCTATTTCGTTTCGCTTGAGCCAGGAAACCTCTGTGTAGGACTCTAAAGACTCGTCAATACGCCGGCAGCAAGTGATGATCATATCAAACACCCACAAGCCGCAAGCGGTCTGCTAAACGTAACGGCCACCCGGGTATTGAGCGATCAGAAGATCGACGAGCAAGCCCGCTCACACTCCTGTGAATCCAACCAGTAACACTTACCGTACAGTCCGGTCTGTTCGTCTGATATGTCGCATATCTCGCCTAAGGGTAGTAAACGTCAGACCCCAGTAGCTCGATAAGTCGTGTCGATATGAGGTCTATAACAGTTCGAGAAACTACTGATAACACTTACCAGTAAATCTCAGCAACCCTGGCCAGGGATTTCCGGTTATAGCCAATCGAACACAGTGCAACATCAACTCCCTATACCGGGAGAGACGAATCCCCTCCTATCGCTCATTGCTTCCATGTGATTCGGGACTGTACCCAAAAACTATCGTTTTGTACGCCCTCTTGGACGTGGTAAGGTGGAAATCAAAGCATAGTGGGAATCACACAAGACTCTATGACGATCTCGGGTCAACAGACTACTCTGTACCAGTGTCACCAGAGAACTGCCATCTGACGTAAGGTATAATACCATCTGGGAGTTCTCGGCGAGTCCGTCCAGTGTACCCAGTCTCCACTGAGCACCCGTATATCATCTCTGATGTCAAACACCAATGGATATGGGATCATCCATCGCCCATCTGTATGGGTCAAGAAGGTATACGCTAGTCTACACTGGTATATCGATGCCCCGTCTCGATACACCCACGACTAGGGACCTTGAAGTATGTACTTATGGACTACCATGTCCCCACTAGTATGATCCGCATCATAGTCCAGGTAGTCAAGTACACATCCTAAGGGCTTTACCAACATGTAACAGAGAGACAATCAGTGTACAAGTTAAGGTAAAGATCAACCAGATAGCATACTATCATGTCGAGCAAGAAAGTCCTCCCTATATATGTCCAAGCATCCACTACAATATACATCCTATGTATAGTAATGGCCTCTAGGGCATACATATAACTAACAATATAAACACATGAAAATAGTATTTTTACAGATAAACCCTCATATGTGTCATATTTATAATAAACACCTTTTATTATATAGAAATTGTCACGACCCGAATGTACGGAACATGACCAGCACTTAAACTATGAAACGTCTCTAGGCGTACGTAATCTAAGTAAGCCGAAAATCCAGAAATCCAAACCAAGAAAAGTAGTAGAGTGAAGGAAAAACCATTTTAAATCAAATAGTTTGCAACATACGCTGAAATATGCATTTTAAAATCACCAGTCTTTTCTAAAAATTTCGGCAGAGCTTCCTTTGTAAAAACTGACCCCAAACGGGTACAAAACCTGATAAAGCATATATAATGAATAAAGCATCCCCAAGCGGGAGCTAGCTCTTCGTCAATCGACGGTTACAACCACGCAAGCAATATAATATACAACGCCGAAGGACGAGAATCACAACAGAAAAGGAAACTCAAAACAACATGAAATCCATAGAAATACAACGCGCGACTCTAAGGTCGAAAAAATAACATCATTGGTCTCTATCTGAAATAAATACATGTTTGGTTGATGGAACTTCTAGATACAACTGAATAATAATATACCAAATATATTGATGGCCACGATACAAGTGAACCCACCTACTAGCAAATCACCCGGAAATGGAAGTAGTGCCAGCAAAGCCGTAATGAAACCTGTACGGCAAAACCTGCAAGAAACTGTGGCACAACGGGAGTGAGTTGCCAACTCGTGAATAGAAAACATCTATGAACAGAAATCGCATGTATGACGCAATCCTAGGTCATACGATCAATATCTATTCTCAAAAATATAACCAGCAGCCTATAACAATGGTTAGGGTATACCTCTAAACAACAGTAATACCAAGTGCTCGTGTCAGTGCCTCAGATAGCAATATATCATATGGATGATGTATGAATGCATGAAAACAGAATACATGTACTGAAGAAACTGCTTTCATAACTTAGTGAGATTACTGTATTTTCAAAACGAGGTATCATAAATGAAATCAGTATAAACAGTGTCTAGCATCGACACAAAACATAAATCCCAATATCTCAATATCTCAGGCTCCGGCTATCCGGACTGGCCTGGATCATCAAATCTCAGTACCTCAATATTTCAAAATCTTAATGTCTCAATCTCACTATCTAGGGCGCTGTCGGTCCAGACCGGCCCCTACCATCAATCTCAAGACCACGACGGTATCCTCCGGATATCCGACGCTTCGGGTAAAATCACCGGTAGGTAGTCTTCCCCTGCCAGGCTCATCGTCTACTACTCGAGCTTCTTGCCCCGGGGTACCTTACCGGGCCCACCATATACCCGAAACGTTCATCCAACTCCTCGAATCGGGTCTCGAAATCCATCAGCAAACTCATGGTGGACGACTCATACATCATAGGAAAACCGCACTTTTCATTTAAAAAGAGAGAGAAAAGAAGTTTATAAATGTTTTTGCGGTTTTCCCCCAAATCCAGGAAATCTCATGAAAATCCGAATCTAAATCATCAATAGCATGCAAACAGTGAATATAGGCATAATAATCCATGAATGCGGCATAACAGTGAATAACAATATGCATGAAGTAGCAAATAATAACTGCAATGTCTAAACTGGTATATAAAGCAAGTACACTAATATCATGTCGAAACTATTAGCTAACAAGCTATGTCAATGCAATAGTATTTTCTAAGTGTACGTGACATGGCAATTACCGATGAAGATGTGTGTGAGCCGGCAAGTAAGTGTGCGTGGAGCATACGCATCATCGGTAATGATGCTGGTGTCCTAACAGCATATTATCAATAATGGTATATGAATCACAATATAAGTATGCGATGCAGAGCAAACAACAATAATATGCGGGAGCTGAATACTAGACACAACGATAACTAATATGGTCTAATAACTACACTAAACTATAGGGCTGAACTAACAAGCTGAACGAAAGGTAAGGAAACCGCCTAACATCTGAGTCGATACATATATATATATATATATATATATATATATATATATATATATATATTAGTCGGTGATCCCGCCTCGATAATATCACATCCGATACCATATCTATAATCAGATATCCCCAAGTCAAGAGTGCGGATCAAACATCAATATATAGCTCGTATGTAAATCCGTCATACAGCATCCCAAATCTGGGTACGGGTCAATATCACATTCATCACATTATTCATCTGGTATCCTCTTAATCAAAGATCATAATACGGGGTACTGATCTACGTCTAGTACAACACTAATATCATCAATATAATCATGATCCGACCACTGATTGACAGTCTCGTACAAACCGATATCATCAGCACATATCATCACAAAGAGGTATACATCGCCCAATGCGGCCCATTATAGCTATCTTAACATATCTTATCTCATGTCTCGATCGCAAGTCAACTATTCTATAAACATCACCATTCACATGGTATCGTCGTCCAAAGATCCGCTATAACATCATAACGTATCTCAAATACGAATCCTGCTATATCACCGATCTCACGGTCTCAAATCAAATCTCATTGACTCACCTCGAATCCCAAATACTATTCTCAAATCCAGTATATGAACACATAGTCCCATACCCATGTGAACACATAAAAATATATTCCTATATACGCACATATGAAAGAAGAATGTATGCAAGTATGGGTGTGTGTGTATGTGTGGTGCAACTCCTACTCTAGGGTTTCGCAACGCTAAACCAATCCAATCACACCTAGAATCCATCTTTATCATCAATATTCTCAAACAATATATAATCAATATATGTGTATATACGTATTCGTATACACCACCACGAACTGCGGGGGTGTTATACGCCATCCACCGACTTCTCCCCGTAGATATAAATCTACTCACATTGCTTCTCGTGTGCCGATGTCGATGTCGCCATCTTTATCTTCAACGCCTCGACGTCACGTGGGGTACCTACAAGGATATCACAAACGCTAAAGCACATGAAAATCACATCGGAAACCAAAACGGCATATGCTACGCCCATAGGTAAAAACCTATAGTCTCGCATGCAAACAAAATCAATAACCCTTTGCCGTTGACGTTCAAACGCCACCCGACGGAAACGAATCACCAAACACCAAAATCTATGCTAAAACAAGTCGTAAACCATGCGCCAACACAAGAAAACTACCCCATATTCTACCCTAGATGGAATCGGTCAAAATTGCACATGCCAAGGGTCAAGTTTACTGGAAATATGGCCCAGAAACAAAAACGAGGGGGTTCCAACCTGCTCTGGCCGCAATTTGCGGCCAGAAGGGATAAATTGGCAGCCTAAAGAAGGAGTTAGGGGCTAGGGCTTTGGGTGGTGGTTCCTAGGTGCCTGCACATCTCACTGTCAAACCAAAATTATTTTCAGGTGGCTCGGGTGATAGCAGATTTCAAAACACACTCACAGAATTACAGTTTTCCCCGATATCGTTTCTATAAATCCGTATTCTGGGTTTTACTCTCAGGTTTGGTCCAATGTAACATCACTACCAGGATTTTAAGGTCACTACAAGCCTCAATTCACCTTTGATTTCAAATCAAACCCTAAACCCTAACTTGAATTTTCCAAAGTCCTCAAAACGACACAATATCGACATGAAACAAGTATAGATGCATAAAGAATCGAAATACTACTCTATGGGTGCAGAAATTACCTCCTTTGGCAACTCAAGAATTTTCTTGAGTTGCTCAAAGACATCAAAATCCGTCCTTTCTAGGTCCAATGTGTAGCTAGTGAGCTTGGGAACAATTTTTGTGAAGTGGGAATAGGGTTTTGGGGTTGGATCCATGGTGTTTTGGGGAATGGAAGATGGAGGAAGAAGAGGGAAAGGAGCAGGAGCAGTAGCAGCTCATGAGGGAAAGGGAGAAAGAAATGAGATGATGAAATGATGAGGATGACTCAAAACAAAAGGGTTGACACACACCTTTCTCTCTCTTCATCATTCTTACCTTTTTCTTTTCTTTTCCTTTTTCCTTTATTTCTTCTCACCCAATGGTAACCCTAGGCAACCATACACCCACAACATATAAGAAAATGTAACAAGTGTGGAAAAATGATATGTGCATGTTTTGCACCAAAAATGCTAAAAAACCGATTAGCGATTTTTTATCGCGATTAGCACTAAATTAGCATATAATTAATCATAAAAACCTTTAAAATGACATAATTCCCTAAAATACCCTATTTTAGAATTTTCCATAATTTTTTCAAAATTTTCCCCATTTATCGGTATTTAATTATACCGATATATTAAAATATTCATTAAAAATTAATATTAAATTATAAAAATTCCCAAAAATAATATTTTATTTTTCTGAAATGTTACAGAAATAGTAAGGAAAATGCCATATCAAATTCACAATATTTTCGACTGAACAGTATAATACCTACCAGCAGCTCCCTACGAGTCCTGTCTAGTGTACTCATAACCCAATGAGCACCTGCATACTATCTCCAGTACGACGTACTAATGGCTGTGGGACAGAACATCTCCCCTGCAGGGATGAGAAGCGTATACACTAGTCTACTCTGGAGTATCGATGCCCCGTCTCGATAATCCAATGACTAGGGACCTGCATAAGGATGTGCTTATAGACTATCCAACCCCCACTAGTGTGACTGCCATCATAACGCTGGTAATCAAGCAAAGATCCTAAAGGCTCTACCAAGATGTATAAGCGATATGCTAAAAGAAACATATGCACATATTGAGGTAGAAACAAACCAGGAAGCATACTACCATTTTGAGCAAGACTGTTAATACAACTGTGAATATCCCAAGCTTCCATTAAGTAATATACAAACCAGTATGATACAATAATGGCCTCTAGGGCATATATCACTAACACATCTCTCCACACCTCTGATATATGTCGTTGTAATTTCTCAACGTCTTTAGAGAGGTGGTGGGTCCCGACAACCAACAACTCCTTCCATCCCACATTAATGCACTTCCAAATTGACGTGCACACTTCAAATCAAACCGCACCCCCAAATTGGGTGCATTTCATATCACCAATGTTCACTCCACCACGTAACAAATACACGTGCACGCAATATGAATATGGGACCGAAATGTCCTTAAACTAACTTTCATCCCAAATAGGGAACACTGGACCGAAATGTCCTTAAACTAACATTCGTCCTAAACAGGAAATGTTGGACCGCGATGTCCTTAAATTAATATATTTTTCCCTGCGAACTGTCTTCATAATGACTACCGTATACTATCCATGGGCTATTCATGTATCATCTAATGATCAATTGAACTCATATGCTCACTGCTCATAAGTCGATCTTAGTCTCAAATATGGCTAATGATCTTTAGATCAAACCCAAATATCCCATGAACCTATGGACCTCACAAATGTGAGATCTGCGTCCTAAGTTCATTCCCGTTGGCAAACCAAGCTATCAACGTGGGCCCCGTCAAGAAAAATTCTTGACCTAAACCCAAATATTAAATATACGGATTTGGACTAACCCGCGCCCTACGGGCGACGACTCAAAATAGTCTCCGTATACAATCCACGAGCAACCAAAACAAAAAAAAAACACGACACGAAGTGAACTTTCGGAGCAGGAGAAAGTGGTTATCGCAATGCGGTAACGTAATTAACTGCAGGGCTTGCGCCTGCAGGGAAGAGCGTCCCCACAATCAAAAAACCCTCATAAAATGAGGGGGAATCTGATAAAGTCTGCCACAACGGTCGCGTATGTCCAAACCTCCGATATATGGTGCCATAAATCAACTTGGTATCTTCGGAGAGGTGGAAGGATAAATCCAAATAGCATCTGCCCTCAGAATTCAGGCCAGACGTCCCAACGTCCCGGTCGGTCTTTCGGTGGTGAACAGATTCTGGCACGTCCGGTGGGACCTTTTCCTCTTTCCACTCCACACTTCGTGTGTCGTGTTTCGCGAGCGAAATCGCAGTTCGCAATGGTTGCCCTTGGATTTGAGGTACTAAATTTGGTGTCTTGCTCTTGTGTAGAAGGAGAAAATCGATGGCTTCCTACTGTACCTCTTCCAATAGTAACACTCGCTCTATCCCGACTGGAGGAGCGACCTACGGGACCAACGCGGCCTCCATCTTTTCAATACGGGTGGGAAAAGTAACGCAAGCCACTACTGGGTTGTTCTTCAGGACCATGCTTCCACCAGTGGGTATCGGCGCCTTAGCGCCGCAGGAAGAAGCTCCCAAGAGGTCGGTTCGATCGACTGGTGACCACAATGGCTCCTCTCAACAGGACGTCCAAATCTGGTATCTCAATCTTCAACAGGCTAGGCCAAAACCCAAACGAGCTCGCAAAGAGGCTCGTGACACCTGAAGGGGCTGCCCCAAAATGGATAGCCCTTCCAACTCCTGCTACGGGTGAAGTCTTCAAAGGTGCTTCCCTTACCAGAAAGTCGGTCTTCAAAAGATTGGCCGGCCCTCCCCAAACTTCAATCAGGACGTCAGTCTTCAATAGGTTGACACCAACAGCAGCCCCTTAGCAAAGTCAGGGTCATGAAGAAGCCGCTTCCAAATCTGAGGCGGCCCCATCTGCAAGACACGCTCGACGTCGTTACTGGTACCGGGTGAGGGGAGCTGGAGGCAACTTCCCCTCTGGACTTACCCCACCAGCTCCAATAGTGGAAGTTGACGTTGCTGTTCCAACCGAGAATGGCTTTGATCTGCTCAAGTGGGTGTGCAAGAACTCTCCAACGACGGTGATAAAGAAATCGCTCCCGCCTGCAGAAGCCACAGTACAAGCAAAGACAGAGCACCCCCATCAACGGCTCTCCTCGCAAATTCACAGGGTCTGGCAGAAAGTCCAGGACTCTATGATCAACAAAGACTACTCCCGTCGACCGAAGAAATCGAAAGCTCGGCAAGAGAAAGAACATGCCTCTGTCATACAGCGAGGGACTTTTTCTACACAGGGGCCTATCATAACGGTTCCTTCAACTTCGACCTCCTACAAAAGAATGAGGCCAGGGAAAATCCTACCGCCTGCGGCAAATTCCAAAGGCGATGGACCCAAACGCCCCAAGTCTGGGGCATGATCGTACATACGGTCCACATGGCTTCCGGAAAAGAAGAAATCCGTGCTTTAATAGGTCACCGGCCGCAAACTCGGTCGCTGACAAAAGCTCCAGGAAATGCTGACCAAAATGGCAGCACTTACCGGACAGAAAGAAATCCCGGACACAACAGTCGAACAGCGCCAGGAGCAGAAGACCGATACAGAGTTCCTGTGAAGGGTTCTTGAAAGAAAGGACAAGGAAGCTACTGAGCAGGCTGCTAACATAAAGCAGATGGCTCTCTAGTTCCAAGACATGGTTGAGATGACGATCCAGCTAGAACCCCCAGCCAAGAATCCACCGATAATCATCGAGGAAGACAGAGGGGAAACATCAAACCCTGTTCTGACTTTATCAACAGCCAAGGAAGAAACGATCTCCAAGTCTGCTCTTGATGATTATATCGCTCAACAATACGAGCTCATCATGCTAATGAAGCTGCTGGCCAAATTTTCAGAACTGGGCGAACGTATCCAGGCTGGTAAGACCAAATTAAATACCCGCCAGGATATACGATCCCCAAGTTCCATGTGTAAAATAGGACAGGCAACCCACATCAGCACGTCGCGCAGTTCAGAGCTCTGTGCGACAACGCTGAAGGCGTCGACAAATTGTTGCTTCGCCAGTTCGTTGACAGTCTGTCAGGGACGGCCTTTGAATGGTACTTGGAGCTCCCAAATGGCTCCGTGAGAACATTCACAGAGATGGAACTGTTGTTCACACAGCGGTTCGCCAGTGCAAGCGAGCGCACCCCGATCACGGTATTAATCAATGCCAGGGTAAGGCCAGGAAAGACCTGAGTTCAATATGTTACCCGATGGCGAAATCTCTGGTCAAAATGCGAGCAATGCATCGATGAAGCTACAGCCATGGGTATGTTCATAGCTACCCTTGACCCCAATTCAAAGGTCTTCCCATATATGACCCACTTCAAGCCAACGACCTTCCAAGAGCTCATAGATAAAATGGTTCAATTGGATCAGATGGGTCAAGATCCTTCCTCATTCGATGAAGATGAATGAAAAGCAAATGCAAGGTGGCGTTTTCACCAACGCTCAATAAGATGATCAGCTCTAAAGCAATTTATCGCCAAAATAGCGACGGCATGGGTACTCGCCCCTCCTGAAATATACACAGGGGGCATATTAATTGCTCACTGGTGGAATAATCTCTACGCCAGACGGTCCCTTTCCTCTCAAAGAACGAAAAGGTTATCAAGGGACCTACAAACGGGTCTTACAATCAAATGGAATATCCCGCTTGAAATAAAAAAAACATGGGAGGGATATGAATTCCATGTCCCACTCCGAATCAGACGATGAGGGGAAAACCCCCCAAGTCAAGTTCATTCTTCCAAGAAGGAGGAAAGCTCAGCAGAAGGAATGACGTGTTATCTCATTCCTTCGTATATGAAGAAAACGCTCCATTAGTATCGGAAAGCGACATTGATGAGCAGGGGGCAGGTGCCGTTTAAAATACCCGGTATTTCCCGCAAAACAACCCGATTGCTGCGATGGTAAAATAAGCAGTCTAAGAGGGTGAAGATAGTCTAAGACGTGAAGTGTCCATGCAAACAAAGGACAGGCAGCAGCGCCTCAGCAAACAAGAGTTGGAAGGGATGAGTTATGCAACTTCTTGACCGAATGATAACTTGGACCGAAAAGTCCTCAAACTAAAAATTGGCCTCAAATATGGCAACATTGGACCGAGAAGTCCCTAAACTAACAATCCGCCTCAAACATGGTGATAATGGACTGAAACGTCCCTAAACTAGCGCGTCGTCTCAAATACGGCGCGCGCCCCAAATACAGCGATAATGGACCGAAATATCCCTAAACTAGAGCATCGCCTCAAACCTGCCGATAATGGACCGAAACATCCTTAAATTAGTGTGTCGCCTCAAACACGGCGCGTCGCCCCAAATACGGCAATAATGGACCAAAATGTCCCTAAACTAGAGCGTCGCCTCAAACCTGGCAATAATGGACCGAAACGTCTTTAAACTAGTGCGTCGCCTCAAACACGGCGCATCGCCCCAAATACGGCGATAATGGATCGAAATATCCCTAAACTAGAGCGTCGCCTCAAACCTGGTGATAAAGGACCGAAATGTCCCTAAACTAGTACGTCGCCTCAAACATGGCGCGTCGCCCCAAATATGGCGATAATTGACCGAAATGTCCCTAAACTAGAGCGTCGCCCTAAACACGGTGATGTTGGACCGAAACGTCCCTAAATTAATGCGTCATCTCAAATACGGCGCGTTGCCTCAAATACGACGATAATGGACCGAAATGTACTTAAACTAAATTGCGTCCCAAAAATGGGAATGTTGGACCAGAACGTCCCTAAACTAGTGCATCGCCCCAAATACGGCGATCTATTCCCTTGAGATCTATATTGCAATCGAAGTCTCAACGGCGAAGGTTGCAACTCCAGTCCTGCCGGCTACACAGCTACTCCTGCAAACAGATGGGTCACCTGCAGCGAAACTACTTTCGAGAGTTCTATCGTTTAAAAAAACGGTTTATCCACGAGCGAAATGGGCACAGATGAAAACCCGAAAGGGCGCCGTGAGTAAAAACAACAGGAGTACCGGCGAGTTTGTGAAAACTCGAAAGGGCGCAATCTTATTAAAAACGGTATGTCCACAAGCAAAATGGGTACGAATGAAAACCCGAAAGGGTGCCATGAGTAAAAACAGCAGGACTGACGGCGAGTTTGTGAAAATCCGTAAAGGGCGCAATCTCATAAAAGAAAAAAATTCATGTGCACTTGCAAGGTCCTCTCGACCTTGTGAGGAAAAAAAAACCTACGTGAGATCCTTACGACTCACAAAGAAACAACACACTTAGGAATCTTCGTGATTCCTAAGGAGAAAATACACCTACGAGATCCTCATGACTCGTAGAGATAATACCTTTATAAGGACCTTACGGCTCATAAAATCAAAAAGCCTTAGTCGACAGGATCCTAACCCTGTTTGCTAAGCCACCTTTGTTCAAATCAACAAAGGCAAATGATGAGTCGCTCCTGACAATATTCCAGTCGTAGCGATGCTGATGCCAAGGTTGGTATCAGATTCCAAACTCGCAATAAAAACAGTAGCGAGTAGCAAAAAATGCATATGAAATAGTAGAAATGATAGGGCAACTCGCAATAAAAATCAGCGAGCAAAAAATATGCATATAAAAACAGCCGAAATGTTTGGGCAACTCGCAATAAAAAGAAGCGAGTAAAAATATAAAAAAATAGCCGAAATGATTGGGCACCGTGGATAAAAAGTCGAAATGATTGGGCAATTACGACTTTCACGATATGAAAAGATGAAAAGATAGAGAATCGCGGCAATAAAAAATAAAATAAAATAAAATAAAATTTCCTCTACCCTACAAGTATGTCCATATTGACTCTTGTATACGATCCATGGGCACAAATGAAAAGAGAACCATATTTTCCCACCAGGCTCCGTCAAAGGGAGAGCCAAGTCTTGACGGTTCATATACAACCCAGAGACTATCTCGGCGTTCCTTCTCATTCTAGTAGGGTGTAGACGCAACATCATCAAAGACCCAAGGGTCAAACAAAAACGGAGAAATGGCAAAATTCTAGCTCCAACTCGGCGTTCCTTCTCATTCTAGCAGGATGTAGACGCAACGTCAACAAAAAACCCAAGGGCTAAAACAAAAAAGAAGTGATGGCAAAATCCCAGCTCCAACTCGACGTTCCTTCTCGGTGCAGATGCGAAGTTAACAAAGGCTCTAAGGAGCCAAATAAAAAAGGAGTGACGACAAAATCCTAACTCTAGCTCGACGTGCTTCTCATGCTAGCAGGATGCAGACGCAACGTCAACAAAGGCTCCAAGGTTCCAAATCAAAAAAGAGTAACAGAAAAATCTTAACTCCAGCTCGACGTGCTTCTCATACCAGCAAGATGTAGACGCAACGACATCAAAGACCCAAAGGTCAAACAAAAAAGGAGTAATGGCAAAATCCTAGCTCCAGCTCGACGTTCCTTCTCGGTGCAGATGCGACGTCAACAAAGGCTCTAAGAAGCCAAATCAAAAGGAGTGACGGCAAAATCCTAACTCCAGCTCGAATGCTTCTCATACCAGCAGGACACAGATGCAACGTCAACAAAAGACCCAAGGGTCAAAGCAAAAATGGAGTCACGGCAAAATCCTAGCTCTAAGTCTTGACGGTTCATATACAACCCAGAGACTATCTCGACGTTCCCACTCATTTCAACAGGATGCGGACACAACTATCAAATGAAATTGGAGCAATGCCATATTTCTAGCTCTGGACTTCAATTGCAATACATACAGCATAGAGATCCTACAGATGTCTATCCTACTTCAGCAAAGAAACGGTATGACATCGTCAAAACAAAAATGAAGTGACAGCATATTCCCAGCTTCGGGTCTCGACGGCAACTCATATAAAGCATAAAAAACTATCGGAGATCATCCCACACCAAAGCAGAGTGGTTATGACTCATCGGGGCTCCAAATTGAGCCTAACCTCAAGTAAAAAGCGTCATGGCAAATTCCTAACGTTTGCTCTTCCAACGGTAATATGACTTAAGGAGACTACTTGAAGACGTCTTGTCCATCCCCCGAAGGGATCAGAGACATGACAGTCGCGGAGCTACTCGAACAGCAGCTTAAAGACTACATATCGAGGAATACATCAGTCAATGTGACGGTACCACGGACTAAAACCCTAGTACCACAAACCTAACGGACCCCTGTCGTAAAGAATAGGGGTTATCTATATTTTACGTTAGGATACACCTACGAGACCTCTCGACTCATCTCGACTCGTAGGTAAAACATCTTTATGAAACCCTCATGGCTCATGAAGATGAAAAGCCTTAGGCGACGGGGATATCAACATGTTTTCTAAGCACTGTGGCCCTACAAGCAGGTCCAAATTGACTCTTGTATACTATCCATGGGCCACATTCTCCAAAGTCATATACCGATGAGAAGGAAAAACCATTTGCGGGTCCTCTCGACTCGTAAGGAGAAAATTCTCTTGTGAGATCCTTACGACTCTCAAGAAAAAACACACTTAGGAGCCCTCAAGACTCCTAAGGAGAAAATACACCTACAAGATCCTCTCGACTCGTAGGGAGAAACATCTTTATGAGGCCTCACGGCTCATAAAGTTGAAAAGTCTTAGGCAACAGATCTAAACCTGTTTCCTAAGCCATCGTTGCCCTACAAGAAGGTCCAAACTGACTCTTGTATACTATCCACGGGACACATTTATCGATGAAGTGAAGATTCCACTTACGGGTTCTCTCGACCCGTAAGGAGAAAATACCTGCGTGGGATCCTTACGACTCACAAAGGTGAAAACCACTTAGAAATTCCCATGATTCCCAAGGAGAATATGCACCTGTGAGATCCTTAAGACTCATAGGGAGAAAAACCTTCTTGAGACCCATACAGCTCATGAATTTATAGAAAAAATAGCCTTAGGCTACAAGGATCCTAAACTTGTCTCCTAAGCCATCAATTCTATGGCCATGCATAACTTTGCACTACTTTACCCACGTATATACTTACGTGGACAAAGTAGTGGGGCATTTGTTCCTACCAAAATTTAAACAATATAAAAAGAACTAAACTCTGTTGAATTTAATGAGGCAGCGCCTCACGTGCTCTCCACGAGGGCGCTAGCGCCAGCGCCAATCTTATGGGATTAAATCCTATGGTGGCACCTCATGTGCTCTTCATGCGGGCACCAATGTGCAAAGCGCAGAACTTATTACGTAAGAGTTAAACTCTTAGATGGCGCCGCACGTGCTTTTCACGCGGGCATCAATGTGCAAAGCACATAAATACCCATTATAAGAATTAAATTCTTAAGTGGCGCCCACGTGCACAACACGTGAGCGTCAGCACCCAGGTAGAATTAAATTCTACACCTCTGTTAAATAGAGCCGTTGGTTCAAAGATCCAATGGAGAAGATAAATCATCAAAATACAGAATTAAATTCTGTTGAGAGAAAACATTTTCCAAATCTTTCTAAAAATAAGAAAGATGCTCTCGGTTGGATCAAAAATCCAATTATAGAATAAAATACTATTTTGGAATATATTCTCCCAATTTTTCTAAACAAGAAATATGGCTTTCTGTAAAACAGAAAACCTTTGGATTAAAAATTCAATGGTGATTAAAAATCACCACTTGACAGAATAAATTCTGTATATGGGAGAATATTTCCCCGATCTTGTTAAAAACATGAACAACATATTCTGTAAAACAGAAGTTCTTGAATCAAAGATCCAACGGTGAGTAAATTTTCCCAAATCAATTTTGAGAACAATTAAATCAATTAGAATCTCTCAGTGAGAGATTTTCTCAAAACCAATTAACAACTTGCCTCCACTATATAAAGAACCCGAGACTTCAAGTCTCACACACAAAGAGGGAGAGAAGAACACATAAGACCACAATACAGGAGAAGGAGGGAGGACTTGATAAAAAAAGGAGACCCGGAGAATTTAATTCTCTCAAGGAAGAACTCCCTTCTAAAAAACCCTAGGTAAAGAAAAAGAAGAGATCAAAAATCTCATTTACCTAACATATAATATCTAAGGGTTTAACCCTTCTCAAAGAACTTAGTTCTTTCTCTGGATTTGAGATCCACAAGATAAGTCTCCCACAAATTGAGAATTTAATTCTAATCGGGAAGATCATGTTCTTGAGAATCAAAGATTCAGAGAAGAAAAAGACGAACTTGAAGAAGATGGAGTCCATAATACTCCAGGAACTTAGTTCCATCAAATCAAGAACTTAGTTCTTTAAAAATCTGATCCAAGATCCTCAAAATAGTGATCTTAATGGTCGTTAATGGTCAAAATACTATTAACAGAGGTCTAACCTCTTTTTAAAGCATGAACATGGAAAACATGGAGTTCATAATATTCCAAGAATTTAGTTCCTTCATAAAACAAGAACTTAGTTCTTAAAGAACCTGATCCCAGATCCTCAAAATAGTGATCTTGGTGATCGTTAATAGTCAAAATACCATTAACAGAGATTTAAGTTCTCTAAAAATATAAACAGAGATTAAATCTCCAAAAGAACTCAGCGCCTCATGTGAAACACATGTGGGCGCCCAAAATAGAAGGCCCGCACCTCACGTGAAATACACGTGAGCACTGAGTAAATTGCTTAGCACTTCATATGCAGCCAAAACGGCTGAGTGCATAGCACTAATTGGGCAATGCCCAGCGCCTCACGTGAAATACATGTGAGTGCCATAAAAAATTAGCGCTTAGCACTATTATTGCGCCTCACGTGATATACATGTGAGCGCTATATGTAACCAAGTGCTTAGTACTGCTGGGTGTTACAGAAACCCAATCTTATCCTAAATTGGCTAAGTTTCCTGAAGTTAAACTTCTTTGATTTTAAATCAAGAGAGCCCATATGCTCGTGATTTCCAAACTGATCTTAATCTCAAACATGGCTAGTGATCTCTCATTGATGATATCCAAAATGATATTCATCTCATATCACCTAAGTTAATCTTAGTCTCAAATAAGACTAATGATTCTTAGATAATCGACTTTGATCATTTCCCTCAAATACGGGATTTGGTTTAAGGGTACATCTCTCCACATCTCTGATATATGTAGTTGTAATTCCTCAACGTCTTCAGAGAGGTGGTGGGTCCCGACAACCAGTAACTCCTTCCATCCCACATTAATTCACTTCCAAATTGACGTGCACACTTCAAATCAAACCACACCCCAACTTGGGTGCATTTCATATCACCATTGTTCACCCTGTCACGTAACAAATACACATGCATGCAAGATGAACATGGGACTGAAATGTCCTTAAACTAATCTTCATCCTAAATAGGGAACACTGGACTGAAATGTCCTTAAACTAACATTCATCCTAAACAGGGAATGTTAGACCGCGATGTCCTTAAACTAATATGTTTTGCCCTACGGACTGTCTCCATAATGACTACCGTATAGTATCCATAGGCTATTCATGTATGATCTAATGATCAGTTGAAGCCATATGCTCACTGCTCATAAGTCGATCTTAGTCTCAAATATAGCTAATGATCCTTAGATCAAACCCAAATATCCCATGAACCGATGGACCTCACAAATGTGAGATCTGCGTCCTAAGTTCATTCCCATTGGCAAACCAAGCTACCAACATAGGCTCCATCAAGCAAAATTCTTGACCTAAACTCAAATCTCAAATATACAGATTTGGACTAACCCGCGCCCTACGGGTGACGACACAAACTAGTCTCCGTATACAATCTATGGGCAACCAAAACAAACAAAAAAAACACGACACGAAGTGAACTTCCGGAGCATGAGAAAGTGGTTATCGCAATGTAGTAATGTAATTAACTGCAGGGGCTTGCGCCTGCAGGGAAGAGCGTCCCCACAATCAAAAACCCCTCATAAAATGATAGGGGGTCTGATAAAATGTGCTACAACGGTCGCGTCTTTCCAAACCTCCGATATATGGTGCCATAAATCATCTTAGTATCATCGGAGAGGTGGATGAATAAATATAAATAGCATCGGCCCCCAGAATTCAGGTCAGACGTCCCAACGTCCCGGTCAGTCTTTCGTCGGTGAACACTCCCTATAGCGAAGTCCTATCAGAGTACGAGACCGATGACGATCTTTTTCGTCCTGAAGCTTCTATCGATGAGAATGCAATGACCGATCTGCAGGCTGCTCTTGAGGCTTCTGAACGATTGGCCCGTGAGCAAGCAGCGCTTGCTGCCCTTGCAGCGTCGGGTATGCATCATCTATACTCTTTGTATATTTTAGAGTAAAAATGTTATTGCAATTTATTAACACTCCTTCCTTAACAGACATCTCTACTGAAGAGATTCTTCTGGCGTCCATCAAAACATACGAGGAAGCGGAGAGGCTTCGTGCTTCTATGGGCCATAGTATGATTTATTTTGTGACGCTCTTAAAATATTTAGCTCATTGTGCCCACACCTTGACTCCTTTCTCTTCATTATAGGGACCACCGTAACTAGTACTATTTCGAGTAAGATGCCATCTTTAGGCGTTAGCGCAAAGGATATTCCTTTCTTGACGTCCCCTACGGAATTTTTAGAGCGGCCGACTATTGCCCAGGCCACCTCTGGGCCACTACGGGAAGTGTCGTTAAAGCAGCCAATGATGGATATTGTAGCAGATTCGGAGGCTAAGTATGATTCAGATGAAGATCCTCTTCTGTCGGTGGTTTTGGAGAGATCCCTTCGTACGGTTAAAACCGATAGGAAACGCTGGAAGCATGAAGCGAGGGAGCATCTGGCTAGCTTGGCCACAGGTGCGGGTTCGAGTGAAATACGAACCCTGATGCTCCTATGGAGGACATCCTCCTGCCTTGTCAACCGCTCACAGGCAGATCGCTCATGCAGCTCATGAAGAGGCTGAGCGTTTACTTAAGGAGGAGACAGTGCACGATACTTCAACGAAACCTGGTAGGACTTATTTATTTTCCAAGTTTTTTTCAATAGCCATTTATTCGAATCATAACATTCCCTCCTTTTTTTGAATGATACAATAGGGACAAGTTCAGATGCCGGGGCTGTGGATGAGATGGCAACATCCGGAGATTCTGGGACGGAGGGCTTTCATCTTGAGTCTAATGTTGCTCCAACTTCCACTCCTTCTTCCGGTAGATCTCCAGTATCCGCGGGTAATGCTAGCATAGCGACAACCCTTACTAATTTAGGGGATGAGGGCACAAATTTTGAATCCGTCTCCTCTATGGTGGTAGAAGTCGAAGAGGCTATCACGATTAGTGATGCTCTAGATACAGTCAAGGTTCCCGCACCGTCGGTTCTCATGAAACCCGCAGGTATCTTCTGTGCTATTACTTTTGGATCCTTATTTCTGTTAGACACATTTGCTAACATTTTCTCTATTTCTGGTATTGGCATGGCAAACCCTGGTGATTTGCTGATTGAAGAACTCCTGTCAACTATCACCATGACTGTTGCTGCTCCATCTATCTCTTTTGCACCTCCCCGAGTTTTCTCGGGCTCAGCGACGGAAGTTAATTTTCCTTCAAAATTTTTTTATTACTTCGTTTCGGTATTGATATTACTCCGTAAATTAATTTCTTAACGTATATTGTCGCAATCTTCTAGGAGTACTTTTCAACAATCTGTGCCAAATGTTAGCCTCACACTTCGCCTTCCAATCGGGATCCGTTCCTCTTTCTGGAGTTGGTTAGTATATCTTTCATTTCTTATTTCATCTTTCTACAAGTAATCCTTCTCTAATAAAATTTTTCCCGTACTGACTACAGTCTTACGGCTCGAAGGAGAAGACGAAGAAATGGTTGGGCCCTCTATGCATCCCAATTTTCCGCTTTCAACTATTGGTAGGTTAGATCTTATTCACTTTTTTTATTTTAGGCTAAGATCTGACCAGACTTTGTACATGTCTTATTCTGTAGCAGTTCCATTAGCTTTGGTTCCCTTTGAATCCCGTATTTCTATGCCCGCAGGGCCTTTCGCTAAACGCCAATCTTCTAGAGGCGCAGCAAATAGTAGGCGCATGCTAAGTGAATTTATTGAAGACCTTAATGTCGAGACTCTCACTTCTGCTGCGGAATTTGCGGATGAAGTCAATCCTATACCGGCGACTCTTGTGAGTTTCCATAATAAAGATTTCGTCCGCGTCTGGGTTGATTATTGTAAGCAAATCGAGGCTTGCCTCCATGAGATCGAGCGCAAATATCTTACGCCTGAGGCATTATCCTCAAATACTCAATTGATTACATGGATCGAACAATGTGCCGCTTTCATTCATTATTACGAGCAGAAGCTGGACCTGAAGCAGAAGGATCATGAAACGGCTTTTAGCGAATCAAGACAATTACATGCTCGGGTAGAAGCGAATGCTGCACGGCTCTAAGTTATCTTTGAAAACCTTCAACGATGCATTTCTGAAGGAATGGCGCTGAAGCGGGACCTTGACTCTACTGAGCGAGGAATGCGGGGCTACGAAATTGTTAAATGGGAAATTTCTGAGAAGCTTTCTTCGTGCTTGCAACTACGAGTTCAAATCGAAACAATGCTAGCCGCAATAGTGGAAAGCGAGAATTAGCTCCAGCAGGAGAATGAGCGGGTCGCTGCATTGTTAAATATCCCACCCTCTTAGAGATTACAATTGTATCATTTTTTTCTTACAAACTGTATCTTTCAAATATTTAGATTCATGAATAAAGAATATATATATATATATATATATATATATATATTTGTATTCGCATGCACCCTTCTGTTTCTTGATGTCTTCGGAGTTTATAGTTTATTCACTCATTTCGGAGTTTATAGTTTATTCACTCATTTCGGAGTGTTTTTAGTTCACCTCTCTTGGGTTTACATGCAGACTTGTCCTAACGTTGGATGTAGATAACCCCTATTTTTTTAAGACAGGAGTCTGTTAGGTTTGTGGTACTAAGGTTTTAGTCCATGGTACTGTTGCATTGGCTTATGTATTCCTCCATATGTAGTCCTCAGGCTACTGTTCGAGTAGCCCTACGACTGTCGTGTTTCTGATCCCTTCTGTGGCTGGACAAGACGTCTTCAAGTAATCTTATTTAGGTTGATGTATCTGTATTACCGTCGGAAGAGCAAGGGTTGAGTATTTGCCATGGCGCTTTTCACTTGAGGTTAGGCTCAATTTGGAGCCTCGATGAGTCATAATCGCACCCTTCTGGGGTGGGATGATCTCCGATGGTCTTTAAGCTTTGTATGTATTGCCGTCAAGACCCAAAACTTGGAATATGCCGTCACTTCATTTTTGCTTTGATGACGTCGCACCGATTTTTTGTTAAAGTAGGGTAGACATCTATATGACCTCTATGTTGTATGTGTTGCAATTGAGATCTGGAACTAGAAATATGCCATTGGTCCAATTTCATTTGATAGTTGTGTTCGCATCCTGCTGAAATGAGGAGAAACGTCGAGTTGATCTCCAGGCTATAAATGTTGCCATAGAGATCTGGAGTTAGAAGTTTGCCATTGCTCCAACTTTATTTGACCCTTGGGTCCTTGTTGACATCACGTCTGTACTTTGCTAAAGTAAGAAGGATGTCCAGTTGATCTTTAGGCTGTAGATGTTGCCATTGAGATCAGGAGCTAGGATTTTGCCATTACTCCACTTTTTTTGAACCTTGGGTCCTTGTTGACGTCGCATTTGTACTTAAAAGGAACGTCGAGTTGATCTCTAGGCTGTAGATGTTGCTGTCGAGATCTGGCGCCTCTTTTGACGAAGCATGGTAGGAAAATATGGTTCCCTTACTTTCATTTATGCCCATGGATCGTATACAAGTGTCAATATGGACATACTTGCAGGGCAGAAAAGTTTTATTTTGTTTTATATATTTTTTTATATTTCCACGATGCTCTATTTTTTCAGCTTTTATATCGTGAAAGTCGCGATTGCCCAATCATTTCGGCTATTTTCCGCGGTGCTCAATCATTTTGGTTATGTCAATTTTTTTTATTTTTACTCGCTGTTAGTTATATGTATGCCCTAGAGGCCATTGCTATACATAGGATGTATATTGTAGTGGATGCTTGGACATATATAGGGAGGACTTTCTTGCTCGACATGATAGTATGCTATCTGGTTGCTCTTTACCTTAACGTGTATAATGATTGTCTCTCTGTTACATGTTGGTAAAGCCCTTAGGATGTGTACTTGACTACCTGGACTATGATGCAGATCATACTAGTGGGGACATGGTAGTCCATAAGTACATCCTTCAAGGTCCCTAGTCGTGGGTGTATCGAGACGGGGCATCGATATACCAGAGTAGACTAGCGTATACCTTCTCGACCCATACAGATGGGCGATGGATGATCCCATATCCATTGGTGTTTGACATCAGAGATGATATACGGGTGCTCAGTGGAGATTGGATACACTGGACGGACTCGCCGAGAACTCCCAGATGGTATTATACCTCACGTCAGATGGCAGTTCTCTGGTGACACTGGTACAGGTTAGTCTGTAGACCCGAGATCGTCATAGAGTCTTGTGTGATTCCCACTGTGCTTTGATTTCCACCTTACCACGTCCAAGAGGGCGTGCAAAACGGTGGTTTTTTAGTACAGTCCCAAATCACATGGAGGCAATGAGCGATAGGAGGGGATTCGTCTCTCCCGGTATAGCAAGTTGATGTTGCGCTGTGTTCGATTGGCTATAACCGGAAATCCCTGGCCAGGGTTCCTGAGATTTACTGGTAAGTGTTACCAGTAGTTTCTCGAACTGTTATAGACCTCATATCGACACGACTTATCGAGCTACTGGGGTCTGACGTTTACCACCCCTAGGCGAGATATGCGACATATCAGACGATCAGACCGGACTGTACGGTAAGTGTTACTGGTTGGATTCACAGGAGTGTGAGCGGGCTTGCTCGTCGATCTTCTGATCGCTCAATATCCGGGTGGCCGTTACGTTTAGCAGACCGCTTGCGGTTTGTGGGTGTTCGATATGATCATCACCTGCTGCCGGCGTATTGACGAGTCTTTAGAGTCCTACACAGAGGTTTCCTGGCTCAAGCAAAACGAAATAGGAGCGCATATGAGATATGTGCGGGACCGAGAATAATGCGTGTATGTGATACCTTATTCTATTCTCGCGATGAATGTATCGATTGGTTGTATGCGATATAACCTAGTTATCGAATCAAGGATTGATTCGATAAGTCGATACATTGGATATTAGTCGGTCATATGCGATATGACCGGATTGTTAAATCAAGTGTAGATTTAATGATTTAATGTATAATTATATATTTGATATATTACTTTACATTAACTAATATTGGTTCACTTAAGATGTTTTTCTCACTTGTTTGTGCACATTGTATATGTGTAATATTTTTGTGCACAAGATTGTATCATGTTTGATGATACGTGCAAACTTGGGTGTGTATGCTGTAAACCATGGTTTAGGTTAATGGTTAAGGTTTATATTTAATTTATTTATTCATTTATTTATTCCTTTTGGGTAAAATAAAATGGTGGCTTTCTTGTTTTATTCATGAAGCTTTGAAAGTCTTTGCCATTTTTGTTTTATCCTTAACCTAACCATCAACCTAAACCCTAGTTTATTCTCTACATGAGTTATCCTCACCCATGGTTGTATTATGATAACTCATCACTTGATTTTCTAATTAATAATGAATTCCTATACTTTTCTTCTTCTTCTTCTTGAGAAAGAAAAAAAAAGCTTGCTTCAAAAATGTTAAGTATTGATTCCAAGTGAGAAATCCAAATCCAAAGTGAACCCACTTCCTATTTCTTCATCCTCTACCACTTGCCAAGTAGTATAGGGTGTTTTCTTCACAAGTTTCTTGACTTGGTGAAGGTGGAGCTTGAGTTTGAGTTGCCTCGACGTAGATCATCTTCGGCATCGAAGTCAACGACCTAGCCCGATCATTTCTTCAACGAAACCATCGCTAGAGTTCGGGATCCGATGATCGTAGCGGAGGGACATCATCACGGAGCTAAGGAAGTGGAAGACCGGATCTACAAAGGTTGTAGTCTCTTTCACTTAGCAGTAAAGTTGTTTACTAGCTTGTAGTTTCGCCTATTCTCTAGTTAACGATCTATATTAGGGTTTCTCGGCCCCGGAAAAATTTGAAATTGGCATGGTTGATGCCTTGTGAGACCTCTTGAGCGTGCCTAGGAACCCTACAGTGGTATCAGAGCCTAGCTAGAGCCTTAGGCGAAGTGTAGACGATCTTAGAAGTCCGATCGAACCCGAAACCCTAGTTTAAAACCCTTCTCTGTACATTTTTTAAAAACTGGGTTTTTTCCAAATTAAAAATATGCAGAAAATTCAGCAGGCTTTTTCAGGGATTACTGTGCAGCACGTGATCATGGTTCGACTAAGGAGCGGCGGAACCGCGGCAAGAGCATGGCTCATGCGGCGGTTCCGCGGCCAATTAGTCACATCAGCTTTTGAGTTTTGCACAGTAATTCCTATCTTTTAGTCCTGAGTTTTCTGGGAATTTTTAATTTGCACTCAAGAGTTGAGTTTTCTGGGTTGTATTGGGAGTTCGTAGATTCGATCGGATTATCAAACTTTGTCTATGTGTTTTTCCGGATAATTTTAGAAAATGTTGAAAAGTTTGACCGGATATAAATACCCACTTTTTCCCCTGTCGGGAAATTTCCAAGTGTTGGATCTTTCCATAGTTTAAGAATGTTCGAAATAGTGCAAGTAACGCGATGGACCCTCTAGAAGACAACAAAGCTTAACTCGATTATGTGACCGTCTTGAACTGCCCTTTGAACCTTAGGGTTTGGGGCAGTACGGCGTGCCACATGTGAGGCGTTAGCTTGGCCCTTCTACGGATGGACCGTTGGTACTGTGGCACGAAGTGAATGTTCTTAAACTTATTTCATGTGTTGAGCTGTTTCGGGAAAACTTGGGTGTTTGACTGTTCGATCGGAAAGTTTAACATTTTCTGTTTATCTAGAATGTGATACAATATTTGGAATCCACAAATGGTTATGAGATAACTATATGAATGTTATGAATCTAGCAGTTTAGTCTCACTTGATCGGTTGCCACGGAATTTTGATGCGATCAAAAGTCCGTCGCAATCACGTAGCGTACGCGGATACTCGCCGGATAAACTTAATAGACAGCCACGCCCCATAGCCCCGACCAAGTGACTGTAGGAGAACCCCATCGCTGAAAGCATCCGTTCGGGTGCTCGCGGTAGCGGTGTTCCGCCTTGGTGCACTTAGTCGACGGTATTGGGGGTGCGGCCGTCTACTAAAGTTTGCGACGAGCATCCGATCAAAATGTCGGGAATCTTGTTGAATTGTCCGACATGATATTGAAAAGTGTTTTCGATAATGAGACTGAACTGCGGGGTTTATAATTGTTAGGCATGCGATGTCTAAAGAATTCATTTGATTAGGCATGTGATGTCTAAGAAGGTTGCGGATTCCAACTGTTGTAGTATTACACTTTCTTTTCTGTGACCGTAAGTGTAATATGTGACATCACCGGTTTCGTTGCTATATGTCAACGATAATTGGGATGCGCATATTTACTTACGTTGATGACATGTGATGTTATGTGTTGCTGGATATGTTATATTGGATCGTCGTGGTTGAATAGTCGGGGGGATGAGTGTTTTTCATTTTCATTCATGTAAAAACTTGTATGTAATATTCTTTTATTGGGGCACTTCCAGGTTGCGGAAGATGTCACCATTTGTATATTATTTACTTTTCCGCACTAGGATAGACCCGAGGAAGGGAGCACAAGTAACCGGGTTCTGGAGTCCAGTGGGAGACCAACTCGAGGAGTCGAGTCCGGGTCTCCTAACTCTAGAATTGGTAGGGTTTCTTGCCGCTCTCGTAGGGGTCTAGGGGTGTGGGTTTGGCTATTCATCGCGACCGTGGAATCCGTGTTTTGTACTGGCTCGTATTGAAAACACGGACGTCCTAGTATATCCAATATTTCATATGTTTCTTCTGCTGCGATATCTGTGATGTGATCATGTGATGTTCTGTGATAAATACTGTATATAGTATATATGATATATTATATAGACGTTACTTATGTTTTACACCCGCGCTAGCCCTGCCCCGCTCTGTCGTTAGTCACCTAACCTAACGGTGCACGAGGGGACATCGAGGCGAATGCGGATGGCATAAGTGTACGTCGTATTTATCTGTGATGTTTAGGTGCTTAAATGATGGGACTTCATTAATATGATTAATGAAAGTAAAAGAAACCTAAAGATGTTGTGGAATCGAATTTCAAAAATAAAACAGGTAGCTACAGTTCTTGCTTTGCACAGCGGTATATATGATATATCCTGCACCTTATTCGATAAGGAAAGGACCGAGATCCCTTCACCAGGAGTGACTCCTTTAGCAATAACTGGCAGATGCTACACACTCGGTTTGTCTTTTGATAGTTTCTATAGTTTCTGCTTTGCACAGTGATATATATGATATATCCCGCACCTCATTCGACGAGGAAAGGGCCGACGATCCCTTCACCGAGAGTGACCCCTTTAGCAAAACTAGAAAATCCTCAAAAACACTCCATTTCAAAATCATTTGATTCTACAATGATATCA
Organism: Agapanthus africanus; assembly: GCA_030015575.1. Taxonomy (NCBI): domain Eukaryota; kingdom Viridiplantae; phylum Streptophyta; class Magnoliopsida; order Asparagales; family Amaryllidaceae; genus Agapanthus; species Agapanthus africanus. Next base: position 140,304,241 of record JASDDO010000026.1, read on the forward strand.
ACTTCATTACGCAATAGGTTTTCAGAAAAACCTGTCGTAGCCCTCCGTCATTTCAGATAAGTACTAGTTAGTATTCGTACTGCGGTAGTTTGGCATTCGTCAAGGCGTAGTGTACGGTAGCTAACTAGTATTTATCTGCTTATGCATATGATGCAGATTGGATTAGGGTATTCGTACGGGGTTGTTTGGCATTCGTCAAGGGTCGTGCGGGTGGGTTTAATTCAATCAAGAAATGTACGGGTTGAACTTGACTAGTGGACTATGGGTTGTTTGGCATTCGTCAAGGTCATAGAACACTGGGGGCAAAATATTATCGGGAATTTCAAGTGTTGAAATTTGCAATGAGATTGCATACCTTCTATGAGATAGTTAGATCCTGATACCCACTGCGAGTAAGAGTTACTCCTGGGAGAGTTTTACACATTACAATTAGCTGATCAAGTAGGTGTCTAGAAAGGTGTCGATGGGGTTACGCTTCTGGGAAAACGAGGTTTACATTAATTAGGTTCGTGCGAAAGCACGGGGGACCTCCCTCAAAGTACCGACACTGGCCTGGCTGAAAGATTGGCGAACTTGTAGCGTGTAATTAATCCCGGCTAGTCTTTCCTTTATGGGTTTGAAGGAAGATTTGATAAAAACAGTGGGAGCCATCCTGATTAGATAAAATAATAACCAATCTATTCTTGTAAGAGCATACGCTGAGTATTTTCTTCTCTCTCTTCAGGTAGCGACCATATCACGCCTTAATCAAGATAATAATACGGATAATTGACCGAACCCGCTTGTTATACTGAGCTGGGGAACGTTGGTCCCGCTCCAACTTATAATTATTATAAGACAGAGCAGGAAATTGGGGATTACCAGAATTCCCGTGCCGTCCAAACGAAGAAAGTGCATACTGATGCATCATCTTCGGGTGTCTTCATTATACAGAACCGTTTCTCAGTATTCTTTACATCCTGGATATGAGATACTGGATCAGGATCCCGCATATGTAATTTGTTACATGGGCTACAGACAGGTAAAGAACTGAGAACGGGTGATAAGTTTCATGAGACAGAAAACGGGGCAAGTGTTGCAGCCAAGTCTGTTGGTCACTGTCACCCTGTATTACCAATACATTGATTCTGAACGAATGTTATTAGATACCGAACCTGATATACAAAATCATATCAGTCTCTTTATTAGTAAAGAAATGATAAAATTTTGTATTGTTGGATAATGTTTTGAACATTTTCTATATCAAAAGTTGATCGGTTCAGGCACGTTATCTAAAAGCATTGATGTTCTAAATCAAACTACAGTTCTTAGTATACGGAACACACACAAGAGGAAGAGTTCATAAATGAACGGATCCTTCTTGAGGTATTGTAGACTAGGTCATATCAATGCGACCCGACTAGCTAAGTTGCACATAGATGCATATTTAAATCTGTTTGAATTTACATCTTGTGAAACTTGCCAGTCATGTCACAGAGATAAGATGACCATAGCTCTGTTTACTGGAAACAGAGAAAGAGTTAGTGAACTCTTGGGACTGATACATTATGATGTATGTAAGGTCCCCTGTTTACATATGCCAAGACCGGTTCTTTTTACTTCATTACATTCTCTGATGGTCTCTCAAGATTCAGACATATGTTCCTGTTGAAACACAAGTCCGAACCTTTTGAGATATTCACAGAATATGATTTAGAAGTAGAGAACCAAAATACGGGTATAAGTATTATGTCCTTTGATGTGATCAGGGAGGAGAATACTTGAGCACGGAATTCCTGGATTATTCTAAAGGAGAATGAGATTCTCTCTCAGCATTATTCCTCCGCATACACCACAGTACGTCGGTGTATCGGGGCGGAGCCATTACACCCTATTTGATATGGTGTTCTCTATGATGAGTACTACTGAGTTTCCTATTTCCTTTTGGGAGTTATGCACTTGAGAAGTTGCATACCTATTGAATAGGGTTCCGATCAAATCAGTTGCCTACCACTTCATATGTGATATGGAAAGGAAAGAGCTCATATCTTAAGTTTGTTAAGACTTGGAGTTGTCCAGCCTATGTCTAAAAGCAAAATCCGGACAAGATCGAGACAAGGTCAGTTCTGTAGAACTGGAAAGGTTCCAGCTATACAAAACTGCAGCTAATGATTTGATAAAACCAAAGTATTCAATAGTCCCCGACGAACCTCAGCCTCTCCGCCGATCTAGTAGGGTTCCTCATCCTCCTGAGAGATACTTCGGTTTCTCGATGAAAGAGGGAGCGAGGATTGCATCATGAGATGATGACCCAACTAGTTTCGAGCTGGCCATCAGGAGTAGGACTCTATAAGAATGGCTGGATGCTTAGCGATCTGAGATGGAATCCTTATACACCAACAAAGTATGGACTTTGGTTGCTTTATCTGAAGGGTTAAATCCCCATCAGGAGCAAGTATATCTTGAGAAGATTACTTGGTGTATATGGAAAAGTTGAGACTTTCAAAGCTAGACTTGTTAAAGCTTTGCATCATTAACCAGGTATGGATAATGATGAAACCTTTTTCAGTGGCTATGCTTAAGTCCATCCAGATCCTACTTGCCACGGCTATATACCATGACTACGATATCTGGCGGTTGGGTGTCATGACTGCTTTTCTAAAATGATGTTTTAGAAGAGAGCGTATGTAAGTACACAGCCAGAGGGCTTCGTAGACAGTGGGAGCAGCGGAAACGTGTACAAGATGCTTTATAGGATAAAGCAGGCATCGCGGAGTTAGAACATCTGTTTTGATGTAGTAGTCAAATAGTTTGACTTCATCAAAATGGTAGATGAACCTTGTATATACAAAAAGGTAGTAAGGAGTATGGTGGTGATCCTCGTAGAGTACGTGGATGACATACTCTTGATAGGGAAGGAGTTTCCTATGCTACGCTCGATCAATCTCCGCTTATCACTTTGATTCTCCACATAGGATCAAACTGATACCTACTAAATCCTGGGTTTTGGATCTATGAGATAGATCTAAATGGATGTTAGGATTCTCACTAGTTGTAGTGAGATGGTATCAATCGATCCTGGCGAGAATCACTGGAAAGGTTCCAGGGTGATAAGGACGACTGAATATCAGTCACAGGCATTGTCTTTACCCTTGGTAAAGGGACGGTATGTTGGAAGAGTTTCAAGCTAGATATCGTGGCATACTAGATGATAAAGGCAAGATACATCGTTACCAAATATGCTACCAAAGAGGAAGTCTGGGTGTATATTAGTTCATGAGATGAACTTAGTTCCTCCCATTGTGTGACAATGGAGTTGTGGCTTATGCCAAGGAACGTCCGTACCATCACTGATCCAGACATATTCTAAGGCAGTATCACCAGATCATGGAGATGGTTGATCTCCAAGGGATCGAGGTCAGGAGAGTAGACTCAGAGGACAACGCGGCGGATCCACTCACAAAGGCCTTTTCCCAGAGAGAGATTTTTATGGGATGGTTGAGTATGAGATACTACAACCACTGCTATCAGATGGCCCTAGTGCAAGTGGGAGATTGTTAGTTATATGTATGCCCTAGAGGCCATTGCTATACATAGGATGTATATTGTAGTGGATGCTTGGACATATATAGGGAGGACTTTCTTGCTCGACATGATAGTATGCTATCTGGTTGCTCTTTACCTTAACGTGTACAATGATTGTCTCTCTGTTACATATTGGTAAAGCCCTTAGGATGTGTACTTGACTACCTGGACTATGATGCGGATCATACTAGTAGGGACATGGTAGTCCATAAGTACATCCTTCAAGGTCCCTAGTCGTGGGTGTATCGAGACGGGGCATCGATATACCTGGGTCGACTAGCGTATACCTTCTCGACCCATACAGATGGGCGATGGATGATCCCATATCCATTGGTGTTTGACATCAGAGATGATATACGGGTGCTCAGTGGAGACTGGGTACACTGGACGGACTCGCCGAGAACTCCCAGATGGTATTATACCTCACGTCAGATGGCAGTTCTCTGGTGACACTGGTACAGGTTAGTCTGTAGACCCGAGATCGTCATAGAGTCTTGTGTGATTCCCACTGTGCTTTGATTTCCATCTTACCACGTCCAAGAGGGCGTGCAAAACGGTGGTTTTTGGGTACAGTCCCGAATAACATGGAGGCAATGAGCGATAGGAGGGGATTCGTCTCTCCCGGTATAGGGAGTTGATGTTGCGCTGTGTTTGATTGGCTATAACCGGAAATCCCTGGCCAGGGTTCCTGAGATTTACTGGTAAGTGTTACCAGTAGTTTCTCGAACTGTTATAGACCTCATATCGACATGACTTATCGAGCTACTGGGGTCTGACGTTTACCACCCCTAGGAGAGATATGCGACATATCAGACGATCAGACCGGACTGTACGGTAAGTGTTACTAGTTGGATTCACAGGAGTGTGAGCGGGCTTGCTCATCGATCTTCTGATCGCTCAATACCCGGGTGGCCTTTACGTTTAGCAGACCGCTTGCGGCTTGTAGGTGTTTGATATGATCATCACCTGCTGCCGGCGTATTGACGAGTCTTTAGAGTCCTACACAGAGGTTTCCTGGCTCAAGCAAAACGAAATGGGAGCACATATGAGATATGTGCGGGACCGAGAATAATGCATGTATGTGATACCTTATTCTATTCTCGCGATGAATGTATCGATTGGTTGTATGCGATATAACCTAGTTATCGAATCAAGGATTGATTCGATAAGTCGATACATTGGATATTAGTCGGTCATATGCGATATGACCGGATCGTTAAATCAAGTGTTGATTTAATGATTTAATGTATAATTATATATTTGATATATTACTTTACATTAACTAATATTGGTTCACTTAAGATGTTTTTCTCACTTGTTTGTGCACATTGTATATGTGATATATTTTTGTGCACAAGATTGTATCATGTTTGATGATACATGCAAACTTGGGTGTGTATGCTTTAAACCATGGTTTAGGTTAATGGTTAAGGTTTATATTTAATTTATTTATTCATTTATTTATTCCTTTTGGTTAAAATAAAATGGTGGCTTTATTGTTTTATTCATGAAGCTTCATGAAGCTTTGAAAGTCTTTGCCATTTTTGTTTTATCCTTAACCTAACCATCAACCTAAACCCTAGTTTATTCTCTACATAAGTTATCCTCACCCATGGTTGTATTATGATAACTCATCACTTGATTTTCTAATTAATAATGAATTCCTATTCTTTTCTTCTTCTTCTTCTTCTTGAGAAAGAAAAAAAAAGCTTGCTTCAAAAATGTCAAGTGTTGATTCCAAGTGAGAAATCCAAATCCAAAGTGAACCCACTTCCTATTTCTTCATCCTCTACCACTTGCCAAGTAGTATAGGGTGCTTTCTTCATAAGTTTCTTGACTTGGTGAAGGTGGAGCTTGAGTTTGAGTTGCCTCGACGTAGATCATCTTCGGCATCGAAGTCGACGATCTAGCCCGATCATTTCTTCGACGAAACCATCGCTAGAGTTCGGGATCCGATGATCGCAGCGGAGGGACATCATCACGGAGCTAAGGAAGTGGAGGACCGGATCTACAAAGGTTGTAGTCTCTTTCACTTAGCAGTAAAGTTGTTTACTAGCTTGTAGTTTCGCTTATTCTCTAGTTAACGATCTATATTAGGGTTTCTCGGCACCGGAAAAATTTGAAATTGGCATGGTTGATGCCTTGTGAGACCTCTTGAGCATGCCTAGGAACCCTACACTCGCTGCTTTTTATTGCGAGTTGCCCTATCAATTCAGCCCTATTTTTGCGAGTTGAGTATCTGGAATCTGATATTAACTTTAGCATCAGTATCGCTGCAGCTGGGATATTGCCAGGAGCGAATTATCATTTGCCTTTGTTGATTTGGACGAAAGTGGCTTACCAAACAAGGTTAGGATCATGTCGACTAAGGCTTTCTAGCTTTATGAACCGTAAGGGTCTCATAAAGTTATTTCTCCCTACGAGTTGTGAGGATCTTGTAGGTGTATTTTTTCCTAAGGAGTCGTGGGGATTCCTACTTATAAGTCGTAAAGATCTTACAAGAGTATTTTCTCCTAGTAAGTCGAGAGTACTTACAAGTGTCGTTTACCATATAGAGACATTCCTCGTCCTTGATGGAATTTGATGGGGGATATATTTATTTATGTCCATGGATTGTATACAAGAGTCGACATTGGACCACTTGCAAGGCAGGAAAGTTTTGTAGGGTTTTGATAGCTTAAGAACAGGTTCAGGTCCCTGTATCTCAAGGCTTTTGAATTCTATAAGCCGTGAGGGACTTATAGAGGGTATATTCTCCTTAAGAGTCGTGAGGATCTCGTAAGTGCATTTTCTCCTTAATAATCGTATGGATTCCTAAGTGTGTTGCTCCTTTGCGAGTCGAAAAGATCTCACGCGGGTGTTTTCTCCTTACAAAGTCATGAGGGCTTTGAAAGTGCATTTTTTTGACGAGTTCGCGCTCTTTCAGGTTTTTACTAGCTCGCTGGCAATTCTGTTGTTTTTACTCACGGCACCCTTTCGGGTTTCATCCGTGCCCATTTCTCTTGTGGACATACCCCTTTATTTAGACGGCCTGTAAGGTAACACACCATTAGCTGTAGGCCCCGATCTTTTTCAAAGGACTACAACATGTGGGACCTGTAAGAGTTATAAATCGTTTATGCCCGTGAATTGCATACGGTAATCGATATGGGGATTCACCGTAGGGCTAAACGTATTAGTTTAAGGACATTACGGTCCATTATCGCCGTATTTTAGGGCGAAATACTAGTTTAGGGATGTTCTAGTCCAATACTTATTTAAAGACTTCTCGATCCAATATCGCCGTGTTTTTGGGGCGAAATGTTAGTTTAAGGACTTCTCGGTCCAATATCGCCGTGATTTTAGGGCGAAATGTTAGTTTAGGGACTTCTCGGTCCATTATTAGTTTAAGGACTTTTCGATCCATATATCACCATTTTTTAGGCGACGAAGCTTTTTGGATACTACTCTCGGAGTTCTAACTCAGGAAGATAGCGAGCGACACCAGCGTCGTCATCTATCATTGACCTAAATTATGACTCGTTAGGCGTAGTATTTTTTGAAGAATCGGTCATTTATTGGCCGGAAGGGTCTTTCGCTATGCATATCCATGAGCAGGTAGGCTCCACCCTGATAGATTTTGTCTATGATGTACGGGCCTTCATAGTTCGGCTCGAATTTTCCTCGCTTTGCACGATTGGAGATCATTGGTCTTTTAACAACAACATTTCGGACATAAATATTAGTTTGGATTCGTCTTGGACATAAATATTAGTTTAAAGTCATTTTGGACATTGGTTTACAGCACGAGTTCACCTTGACGGAATGTTCTCGGCCTGGTCAGTTTTTCATATGACCGTGTCATCCTTGCCATATAAGCCTCCAGATTTTGCCGTGCTATAAGGCGGGTTTCGTCAAGGGCGTCGAGCTCCTCAAGCCTGAGATGAGTGTTTTCTTCATCTATCAGCTCTTATCGAACCGCTACTCGTAGAGAGGAGAGTTCTATTTCCAATAGGAGTACTTTTTCCGTTCCGAACACCAATGCGTAGGGTGTTGTATTCGTGGCGGTCTTGAACGTCGTTCGGTACACCCAAAGAGTTTCGTGCAGCCTTTCATGCCAGTCTTTTTTATTTCTGGACACTGTCATTTTATAATCTTGGTCAAGGTCATGTTGAAGGCTTCAGCTAGACCGTTACCCTAAGTATTATAGACTGAAGAATATCTATAATCTATTTTATGCTGCTGTGCGAAGCGGCTAATTTTTTGGCTTCTGTAAACTGGTCCATTATCCGAGATAATGCGTCGCGGAGTGCCGAACCGATAGATGACGTGGGTTTTGAAAAAGTGAAGGATATTTTGCGTCTTCAACTCCCTTAGTGGTATTGCTTCTGCCCACTTAGAGAAGTAATCGGTCGTTGCCAATATAAACTGATGTCCTTTAGAGGACGCTGGTTCAATGGGACCAATTTTATCGGTCCCTCACATCTCGAACGGCCAGCTAGCTACTGTCGGGTGTAGTGGATATGGATGTTGATGGATGAAGTCCCCGTGAATTTAGCAAGAGTGACACTGCTTCGCATATTCGAGGTTGTCCTGAATCATTGTGGGCCAATAGTAACCCATTCTTTTTATCTTCAGCTTCATCTTCGGACCCGCCTGATGGGAACCGCAGAGTCCGTAATGAATTTATTGGACAACTTTATTTGCTTCCTCCAGCCCCAAGCATCTTAGCCATAGGCAATCGAACAATCTCTTATATAGAGTATCATTGACGAAGGCGAAAGACAAAGCTCGTTTCATGAGCTGAAGTCAAGACAACGCATTTTCGGGCGTTCGTTGCGACTTCAAGTAATCTATGAAGACCTCCCTCTAGTCCCTGACCTTTTCTTCATCCCCTATTTGAAGGGCCACTTGTTCGGTCATTTCTTTTCCTTCGGATGGCTCTATCAGGTCTTCCGAAAATATATCTGTTGGTGCGAGGACCCTGCGGCTTTGCACAGTGATCCTTACGTCATCGAGGTCTTCATCGGCCAGTTCTTTAACTAATTTGGCTAATGCATTCGCTTTGCTTCTTTCCGCTTGCGGTATGCTTTTCAGGGTATAGGAAGAGATTTGTGTCAGGAGTTGTTGCACTTTTTCGCCGACCTTATTAGCTCTGGCTTGCACGTTTAATAATTGTCGTTTACTTGACTAACAATCAACTGGGAGTCTCCATATATGAGAAGGTCTTTGATTCCTATATCGATAGCGATCTCAAGACCGGCTATTAAAGCTTCGTATTCTACCTCGTTATTAGTCCTTAGCTCCATTAAGGAGAGGGTGTAACGCAATATCCCTCCTTGCGGGGTCACGAAGATAAGGCCCACCCCAGCTTTGATTATGGGGGTGTTTTGCTTTCGCTGCTTCATGGAGGATGCTCCATCGAAGTAAAGCTCCCACTAAGACTTATCTTCTTCTTATTCTTCTTTGATTGCGTCGAATGCATGCTCATCCGACAACTCACAATTTAAGGAGGAGTCGGCTGGTATCGGATACTCCGCTAAAAAGTCGGCTTTGGCCTGTCCTTTCACTGCTTTGAGAGTTCAATACTTTACTGAGAACTCCATCAAGAGGAGTGCCCATTTGGCAAGCCTTCCTGTCAGTATGGATTTCGATATTAGATATTTGAGAGGATCCACTTTCGATATGAGGTGGACCTCATGTGCCAACGCTTAATGTCTGAGCTTCGTTATTGCGAAGATCAACGCCAGCCAATGTTTTTTAATGGGGGAATAGTTTCTTTCTTCCCCCAGGAGAACTTAACTTAAATAGTATAAAGCTCTCTCCTTTTCCTAATCATTCTCTTGTGCCCGCAATGCGCCTAGAGAACCCTCAAGGGCTGTTGTATATATGATAAGGGGTTTTCCCTTAACCGGAGCGGCAAATACCGGCGGATTTTGTAGCTATTGCTTGATTTCGTATAGTGCATTTTGGCACTTCTGATCCCAGATGAACGGGGTCCTCTTCTTCATCTGATGATTGTAGGGACGGTATTTTCCGGAGAAGTTGGTTATGAACCGCCGAATATATGCGAGCATTTCTTAGAGAGACCGCAGTTGTTTGAGGGTTATTGGCGTGGGAATTTCCATAATATCCTTGATCTTTGAGGGATCGATTTAGATACCTCGGTGACGTATGATGAATCCTAGGAATTTGCCAAAGGAAACTCCAAACGCGCATGTTAGAGGGTTCATGTTCAGATTGTACTTCTGAAGACGTTGGAACACTGTTTTTAGATGTTCCCAATATTCCTCATGAGATTTGCTCTTCACTATAAGGTCGTCGATGTAGCATTCGACAATCTCATGTATGAGGTCATCGAAGATCTTTGTCATGGCCCACTGGTAGGTAGCGCCAGCGTTCTTCAGACCGAAGGGCATCACCTTATAGTAGAATAAACCCAACGGGGTCTGGAAGGCGGTATGCTTCTGGTCTTCAGGATGCATTTTTATTTGGTTGTATCCTGAAGATCCATCCATGAAGGAGAAGACCTCGTAGGAAGATGTGTTATCGACCATCTGCTCGGTAACGGGTACTGGGAAGTCGTCCATTGGGCAAGTTTTGTTGAGGTCCCGGAAGTCCACGCAGATGCGAAGCATCCCATTTTTCTTCATCACCGGAACGATATTAGCGATCCATTCAAGATATTGAACATCTTGGATGAAGCCAGAGTCAATTAATTTCTTGACTTCAGCGTTGATACTCATCTAAAGCTCGAGTCGTATCCTTCTTGGCGCATGTTTGATTGACTTTATAGCTGGCGATATAGCCAGTTTATATACTGCTACTTTTGGATCTAGACATGGTATTTTAGAGTAGTTCCAGGAAAAGCAATCTTTATACTGCATGAGCACGTCTTTTAACGTGGTTAGCTGTTTTTCAGATAGTAGCTCACTGATGAATGTTGGCCTCGGATCATTTTCCATCCCTAAGTCAATTTTTCTTAGGTTGTCCGTCGTGGTGTGTATCCCATCTTCCAGCTCTTTTGGTGCTAGTGGAAATTCTGAGATTACCTTGTCCACGCGTTCATTTGCGAAGCACCTATAAAAGTCATTCATACTCTTGTGCCCTTCCTCTTTTGAGAGTGTTATCATATGGCAGGCACGAGTACGCTTCACTTTTTGTTGTCGACCTGGTTTTATCCTGACGGTGTAGGTCCTTTTTGGCTCGTGCTTTTGTGGCGGGGTTACCCTCCAGCTATCGGATAACGTAAACCTGCATTGTCGATACTGGTCTTCTACCCAGTTTTTGAAGGTGAAGCAGTCTTCAAGCGGATGACCTATTGCTCGGTGATAAGAGCAATAATCCGGATGATGGATCTCGTTTATTTGTTTGGGGTGCCGAGACTCCGGAAGCATCATCATTTGGTGTTTCAGGACAAGGTTGAATATTTTCCCTGTCTTTTCTTGAGGGAAAGAGTATTCCCGACCCATATTCTTTATAAAGGATGGGCTCCAATCGAGTTTTCTCGATTGCACAGCATCTTGGATCCGCTTTGTTGTCTTCGAACGTTTTTTGCATTCTTGGCCCTGTTTTTACCTCCATTTCTAGATTTTCCCCTTCGCGAGAACACATGGCGGGCTGGGGATGAAGTGTGTTTCAGTCTACTTCCGCCGCAGATTGCTGGCTGAGACGCTGCGTCTTAGCCTTTTCATAAATGGCTATTTCGCGGTTGTGATTGTCCCGGCTTGCTTGACAAGCTTCTTTTATTAGCTTATCAATTTGTTCTTCAAGAGACGGCCTTAACGTTTTCAAAGCGAGATCGCGCTCCTATTCGACGTTCTGGCTATTTGGAAAAGCGTTTTCCTCTTCACTCGAGCTGTTTACAACGTGGCAACTGTAGATTTGTTCCCATTTCTTGGACCGAACGTATCCCAGCCCGGTAGTCTCCATCTTCCTATTGGGCTTCTTTCGTTGAGTCCCAGGAATATCCCAAATATTTTTATAGAATTGGGCTTGTCAAACTGTTTGTTCGAGGGTTACCCCTTGGCGTCTTAACAGCTCTTTCAATCCCTCAGCGTAATATCTTGGCAGACGGATAGGTTGAAACCTGTCGGGTGCAAAATCGGTACCGTGCCAAATTTCTTTCTCTACTTTGGTCTCCGTAGATTTGTAGAAGAGGATCGCTTTTTCGCCTCTTTGTCTAGGAGGTACGTAGAAATTTTGTAGCTCTTGCACGCTGTAAGTATCGAGCGCATCAAGTTCCTTGTAGTGTCGCGGTGGAGCCATCGTGATTTGTAGACTCTGATCCGCTTCGGCGAGAGTCTGCATTGACAAGCAGATGGAGAATACTGCATTAGTTTCATCCTCGGAATCTCTGCCAAAAACCAAAATCTGGGTAGATGATCAGGGCTTATTGTTTTCTTTTGGGGGCTACCTCGAGTAGACTATTTCTTCGTCTTCCTCAGTATCGCTCCCAAAGATTGGTATAGTGGCGACGGATTTTTGGTCACTCTCCGGCCTGTGGCACCTTTCCGTATCCTCAAAGTCTGGTAGGAATTATTTTGCATCTTCGTATTTCCGGACTTCGTTTATCGAGAACGGGTTTAGCTCTCCCGTGATGGTGTACTCCGAGCCATCCTTGAAATACTTCATACACTGATGTTGTGTAGAAAGGACGATGTTATACTCGTGTAACCAGGACCTGCCGAGCAAGGTGTTTTAGAAAGTCTTGGTGTCAATGAGATAAAATTTGATGTCAGTGATGAGTAATCCGAAGCGTAGCATCAGTATTATGGACCCAAGCATCCGTGACAAATGTGAGTCGAACCCGAAGATGATAATTTTCTCTCAGGCAAGGTGCTGAACGTTCATGCAAATTTCTTTCAGCACTCTCATGTTGAGAAGGTTAATGGAGAATCCGTTGTCGACAAGGATTTTCCCTATCTTCATATCGTGGCAGTATCCGGTGACGTATAATAGGCGGTTATGTTTGCACATACCGAGGAGTAGATCTTCATCACTGAATGTAATATCAGCTGTATGGACCTCTGCCAGTTCATTTTTCATCTTCTCTTCCGCGAGAAAAGCTTGGAACTGATTGGGCTCTTGTAATACTCTAATCAGAGAATCTCGTGCCTATTTGGACAGGAGGAGAGCATCAAATATGCTCAGCTGTGAGGGTATTTTTCTCATACGTGCCAGGACGTTGTAATCCACCTTGTTTTTCTTAGGCAGGTCCTCTGTGGTGAGCTATTTTACCACTTCTTCATCGAGGGCGATTTCCTTGGGGATTTTCCCTTTGTCTTTTTTGTTTGAATCTTTGTTTATAGGTCTGAGGTTCTTCTCAGACAGCGTACGGTTACACAGCTGAACATTCTCGCAGTTCTTCTCCTCCTGTTCTTTTTCGGAGGCAAAATTTTTGAAGAGAGAGTTGGGGGGTGTTTCGTCCTCAGGATCTCTCCCGAACGTAAGGACTGGAGGTTTCTCTCCTTCCGAACTGGTACCAACAATTTGACAGTTGCCAATCGTCTTTTCATGCGCGTTTGACTCGCTATTTTAATATCAACAAGCGCATGCTTCACGCTTCACCTTCTTAAAGTATTTTTTTATGGGCAACATATCCTTGCCACCACTTCCACTTCTTGAAGGTATTGCACTCCTCGACGTGGTGGGCGACCCTTCGATGATATAGGCAGTATTCTGGATGTGATTCTCCTCCAGCGTAATATAGGATTCTGGGGTTGCACATCATGAGCAGTGGTAGCTTCATTCCTAATGATAAGGCTTTGGCGAACAGCTTCTCAGTTTTAATCCTGCTCTTATTTGTTGCAGGTGTGCTTTGGGTTGGTCGGAGCGCTTTACGGCTCATTCTCACTACAGCTTCTTTTATTCAGACGCCGACGCTTAGCCTTTTCATATATGGTTGTTTCGCATTCTCGGTCGTCTTTGTTTTTTTGAAAGGCTTCGTTTAAAAGTATCTCAATCGGGTCATCTTCTGGCAGTTTCGAGGAATTTAGCACCGATTATGCCCCCAGTTCCTCCATGTCGTTTTCTGATATAGAGGGAGCCTCTTCACCATATAAGGATGAATGGGAGACCATGTGGCAACTTGCTACATAGTCTTCCGCTTCTTCTGATAAGTCAATTCCCTTATCATTGTCATTGTCTTCGCCTTCAAGAATATGCTTGAGGAATTCTTCAAGCATGACTGGTGCCCACGCCTTCTGGTTATACTCCTTCAGCACGTCTATATAGTTTTGTAGATCCATGCGCTTGTCATCATACTGGGCAGGTTGCATGGGTTTCTTGGTCTTCTTCTTTTCTTAGAAGACTTTGAAGACTTGACTTAGGGGTTTTTTCCTTTGTCAGGAATTTTCAGTGTGAGACGTGGTTTCAACGCCCCCTTCAATAATTTCAGATTCAAGTGGGCTTTTCCACCTAATTGCCGGACATGCCCGAAGATCCTTCAGCATTCTTTTAGTTTTTGCTGAGAGGACTACTTCCCATGGAGGTTCTTCCACGAGTGAGCATGATGCCCCCTGGGCGTCCACCTTTTTAGGAGTGTGCTTTTGGGGTGGGTTTAACCTCCAGTTATCTGACAACGCGAATTTCCCCTGTTGATACTGGTCTTCAACCCAATTTTTGAAGATGTAGCAATTCTCAATTGGGTGGCTCACCATTCTGTGATAGAAGCAGAAATTAGGGTTGTTGACATCACCAGGTTGTGCTGGACGCCGCCAGGTTATGCTGGACGCCGCGGGTCTGGTAATGTGATGAGATTATTTCATATTGCCAACTCGAACAGTCTCCTCGTTTTATCTCGCGGGAACGAGTAAGCACGTCCTAGTCTTTCTTCCAAGGACGAGCATGAACGCACGTTTTGGCGAGCAGCCGGTTTTGGGCCACTCGATTGTTGTTGCGTATTGGCAACGAAGGTCACTTTCCCTTTACCCTTAGTATTTCGAGGGTCCTTATTGAGGACGAAGGCCCATGGGTCATCTGATCCATTTGGGCCAGTTTATCTATCAAAGCCCGAAAGATTGTGGGCTTGAAAACGTCATGAACTGGGACACAATCATTTGAGGATCGAGAGTTCCGATGAACATGTCCACGGCAAGATACTCTTCAATGCGCTATTTGCATTTAGACCACAAGTTTCGCCACTGGATCGCGTATTGGACCCAGGTTTCTCCCGGATTTACCCTGGCATTGATTAATGTCGTGATCGGAGTGCGTTCGCTCACGCTGGCGAACCATTGTGTGAAGAGTAGTTCCATTTCTGTGAAGGTTTTCACGGAGTCATTTGGGAGCTCTGAGTACCATTCAAAAGCTGTCTCTGACATGCTGCAGATGAAATGGCGAAGCAACAGTTTGTCGTCGCCTCCAGTATTGCCGCACAGAGCTCTAAATTGTGCGACATACTGGTGGGGATTGCCCGTTCCTTTGTAGACGTGGAACTTGGGGATTGTATAACCTGGCAGGTACTTGATTTGGTCGTACCAGGACGGATATGGTCGCCCGGTTCTGACGAGTTGGCTGGTAGCTTAACTGGCCTGGTGAGCTCTGATTTGCTGAGCAATGTAGTCATCCAGGGCCGCTTTGGAGATAGTTTCTTCTTTGGCCACTGACAAGGCCGGAGGAGGGTTTGATGTTTCCCCTCTGTCATCCTCGATAACTATTGGCGGGTCTTTGGCCGGGGGTTCCAGTTGTATCATCATTCCCACCATATGTTGGAATAGGAGGGCCATCTGCTTTATGTTAGCAGCTTTCTCAGTTACTTCTTTGTCCTTTCTCTGTAGCACCCTTCGCAAAAACTCTGTATCGGTCTCTTGCTCTTGGTGCTTTTCGATTTCTTTGTCCGGACCTTCTTTTGTCCGGTAAGCGCTGCCATTTTGGTCAGCATTTTTTGGAGCTTTTGCTGCTGCTCCTGAGCCTTCATCAACGACCGAGTTTGCGGTCTCTGACTAACCGAAGCGTGGCTTTATTTTTTACCGCTAGTCATATAGACCGTATGTTCGATTATTCCCCCAGACTTGGGGCATTTAGGTCCATCACCTTAGGAATTTGCCGCAGGCGGTAGAGGTTTCTTCAGCCTCGTTCTTTTATGAAAGATTGAAGTTGAAGGAGCCATTATGACAGGCACCTATTTAGGAGAAGTTCCCCGTTGTATGGCGGATGAGCGATCTTTTTCTTGTTGGCCCTTAAATTTCTCGGGTCGACGAGAGTAATTTTTGTCAATCACAGAGTCTTAGAATTTTTGCCAGACCCTACGTATTTGTGAAGAAAGACGTTGGAGGGGCTGCTCTGGCTGTCGCTGCGCAGGGGCCTCTACTGGCGGAGATGATTTCTTCAGTACCACCATCAGGGAGTTTTTGTGCACCCTCATGAGTGGGTCAAAGTTGTTACCAATTAGAACAGCAGCGTTGATATCCATTGTAGGAGCTGGTGGGGTGAGCCCAGAGGGGGAGATTCCTCCAGCTTCTCTCACCCGGCACTAGTGGCGATGTCGAGCATGCCTTAGAATTGGAATTGTCTCAATTTTGGAGGCGTCTCCGTCTTGCCCCCTGCGTTGCTCAGGGGTTTCTGTTGGTGCCAGTCTGTTGAAGACCGACGTCCTTGTTGGAATTGGAGCGGGGTTGGCCAATCTTTCGAATACCGACCGTCTTGGAGGGATAGCACTTTTATCGGCTCCACCCATAGCAGGAGTAGGGAGACTAGCCATTTTGGAATAGCTCTCTCTGGTATAATGGGCTTCTTTACGGGCCCGCTTGAGTTCTTGCTCAGCCTGTTGAAAACTGAGGCTTTAGGATTTAATGACTTGCTGATAGGAGCCGTCATGGTTGCCAGCCGATCAAAAACCGATTTTCGGGGAGCTTCTCCTCATGGCGTTGAGGCGCTAAAGTGCACAGGTGGGAGCATGGTCCCGAAGAAGAGTCTGGTAGTGGCTTGTGTGACCTTCCTTACCAGCATTGAGAAAATAGAGGTCGCGTTAGGCCTATATGTCACTCTTCCAGCTAGGGTGGAGCAGGAGTTGCTATTGCAAGAAGTGCATTGGGAAGCAATTGATTTCTGCACAGGAGCAAGACACCAAATTTTAGTACCTCGAACCCAAGGGCAACCGTAGTGAACCGCGATTTTGTTCGCGACACACGACACAGGAAGTGTGGAGTGAAAAGAGAAAGATGTCTTACCGGACGTGCCAGAATCTGTTTACCACCGAAGACAGAAACGAACTGGGATTGAACGTCTTTCCTGAATTTGAGCGTAGATCCTATTTGAACATATCCATCCACCTCTCCGAAGATAGCAAGTTGATTTATGGCACCGTATATCGGAGGTTTGGATAGATGCGACCGTTGTAGCAAACTTTATCAGATCCCCCTCATTTGTGAGGGGTTTTTGATTGTGGAGACGCTCTTCTCTGCAGGCGCAAACCCCTGCATTAATTACGTTATCGCGTTGCGATAACCACTTTCTCATGCTCTAGTAGTGCACTTCGTGTCGTGTTATATTTTATTTATTTTGGTTGCCCATGAATTATATACGAAGAATAATTTATGTCGTCGCCCGTAGGGCGCAGATCAGTCCAAATCCGTATATTTATGAATTTGGGTTTTGAACTTAGGTTATATATTCCTTTAGTTCAAACAATATTTTGTTTTATTTAAGGACTGTTAATCTAGTTTTAGATTAAGATCAACTTAAATATATGAGAATTTGGGCTCAATTTATTTTAACTGAGGATACATTAGTCTTATTTGAGACTAAGATCAACTTAGCAATATTTCAAGGATCATCAAATTTTTGTTGAGATTCAACAACAGAGCATTTGGGCTCAGTTGCAAAAGAATTTCAGAGGGACTTAGCCAATTTGGGCTTGGTCTGCTCAGTCTTTTTCCTTTTATTCATAAGTGCTAAGCACTTATTTGTGGCTCTGGCGCTCACGTGGGAAGCATGTGAGGCGCTCAGACATGGGCGTTTCCCAATCAGTGCTAAGCACTTAATCATTTTGACTGAATATAAAGTGCTAAGCACTTTGTATGGCGTTCACGTAGGGAACACGTGGGGCACTGGGCATTTATTTTATTGGGCGCTCACGTGTGTTTCACGTGAGGCGCTGGAACATGGGCGCTGCCCAATCGGTGCTAAGAACTTAGTCATTTGGACTAATTTTATAGTGCTTCTGCATTTTTATACAGCGCTCACATATATTTCACATGAGGCGCTAGGTCTTCTATTTTGAGCTCCCATGTGTGAAGAACGTGAGGCGTTGAGTTCCATTTAAAGGAATCTTTTGGGTGCTCACGTGTGTTTCACGTGAGGTACCAACTCCTTTTCTTTTTAGAGATTTAATCTCTGTTGATATTTTCTGAAGATGCTTTAACTTTTGTAAATGGCATTTTGACCATTGATGATCATCAAGATCTCTGTTTTGAAGATCTGGGATCAAGTTTTCTTTGAGAACTAAGTTCTTATGTTTTTTATTATAAGAACTAAGTTCTTTATAGTGTTAAACTCTATTTTCAGAGAAATTAAATTTCTAGAACATATGTTCTTTTTCTTTCTCTTTCTTTTTAACCTAATTCTTTTTCCCGAGGTTTTGAGTTTGAAGAACAGAATCTCCCCGATGAGAATTAAATTCTCAACTTATAGAGAGATTTGCTTTGCAAATTTCAAATCAGAAGAAGAACTAAGTTCTTTTTTGTGGAGGGTTAAACCCTTGTTTTCTTTATGTTAGACAAAAGAGATAAGTTTTATCTCTGCTTTTCTTTAACTAGAGTTTTAAAAGAACAAGGATCTTTTTTCTTCAGAGAAGAATTGAATTCTCAGTTTTGTGAAGAGAAGGTTGTGAGGTCGATCCTTCTTGTGTTATTTGTGCCTCCGAGACTTGAACTCTCGGCTCCTTTATATAGGAGAGATAAGTTTGTTGATTAGTTCTAGAAAATCTCTCATTTGAGAGATACTTATTGATTTACTTGGCCTCAAAGATTATTTGGGAGATTTTATCCACCGTTGGATTTTTGGTCGAGTGAATTATATTTCACAGAATATATATTCTTGCTTTTTTAACAAGATTAGGGAAATATTTTTCTATAGATAGAATTTTATTTCTTTCAATCAGTGATTTTTAATCATCATTGGATTTTTAATCCAAGGGGCTCTGTTTAACAGAGCACAATCTTTTTTTGTTTAGAAAGATTAGGCAAATATATTCCCACAATAGAATTTAATTCTATCATTAGATTTTTGATCCAACCGAGAATATCTTTCTCACTTAGAAAGATTAGGGAGATATTTTCTCCTAATAGAATTTAATTCTATCATTTGATGATTTATCATTACCATTGGATTTTTGATCCAATGGCTTTGTTCAACAGAGAATATCTCAGATTTTAGGGAAATATTTCTCGTGTAGAATTTAATTCTATCCGCTTTAGTTTGGGCGTTGATCTCACGTGTTATGCACGTGGGCATCACTTAAGAATTTAATTCTTATATAACAGGCGCTCATATACTTTGCACGCCGGCACTCACGTGTGTTCCACGTAAGGCGTCACTATAGGATTTAATCCTATAAGAGGCCGACGCTGGCGCTCACGTGGGGAGCACGTGAGGCGCTACCTCATTGGGTTTGAACAGAGCTTAGCTCTTATTATTGTTTTTAATTAATAGGGGAACAATCCTGTACAGCAAGGTCAAGTATATGACGTGCACAACGAATATGGAAAAACGACCACTACAAATTGGTTTGCATAGCCAATGAGTTCAGCAATAGCAGAATTATTGTTGCTAACATTATCAAAAAAACAGGAAAAAAAATTATTTACACAATGATATTCTTCTAAAATAGATCTAATTTCAGAAGTTATATGAAAAGCACTATGCGAGTATGGAAATTGTCTAAAAACAATCTTCTTTTTTGCAAAAACCAGTCAAAATCTATCCAATGTGCAGTAACACAGATCCAGGGAAGTTTCCTTCTATCCGTCCAAAAATCAGAAATTAATGAAATCGGTATCTAAAGAAGTAAGAGTAGCAATTAATACCTGTTTACCGTCATTATAAAAGCTAAAATAACGACTTTTAAGCGTAGTCCTTGGAACCCTTTTGAATGCCGGTTGCAACGCCGTTTGAACATACCGCTCAAAAGCCACGCTTTCTCCGAATCCGAGAACCTGTTCATCTGTCATAATATATCTTGCTATTTCTAAAACATTTAAATCAAGATTATATTGAAAAAGATCTTGACCGGCGAAACCAATTTATGTTTGTGTAGCGGAAGAATCGGCCGAAACTTCTAAGTGTTTTTTTGCATGTTTATTCAAACTACCGGTGCCAGCACTATCCTTATGTTTATATGCATTACCACAATATTTGCAAACGGTGTAACTAACACCGTCCCTAAATTCAATTTTATTGCGATCCCAAATATCACCAGTAGACGTACGTTTTTTAGCTTCTCTTGATATATGGGTGGATCCTTCCGCTTGTTGTTCGGGATGAGAAATTTGGGTTTGATGTGTATCGGAGGAACCCTCCATATCAATATTTTAACTAAGTGTTAAAAAAAGAGTGTAGAGTATAAAATTAGAAATAATAAACTAAAAATAAGAAATAAGAAAAAGAGAAGAAGGGGTCGATCGGAGGCTTGGAGATTTGAAAACTCAGAGTCTAACTGTCGGAGGATCTGATCGGAGCTTCTATTCTTTAGAGATGGAAATTGCCACAATAGTAATAGAGATTAAGATTAAAAAAATTTAGAGAGATGGAAAAAAAAATTAGAAGAAAAAAGAGTTTGGAATGAGAAGAAATGGGGTTTGGGAGTTATTTATAGGTTTTTGGGGGGGTTTGAATTTTTTGTCCATTTATAATCGTTATGAGGCGAGGCGAATCGAAATTCGCCTCACTTTGCCTAGATCCGACCGTTAGTAGCCATTGGATGGGAATTCCAAGTCGAGGCGAAGCGAACCCGAGGCGAGGCAAAGCGATTCGTCAAGCAGGCGGCCGAGTTTGAGGCGAATCCATGGAGAGTCGGTCAATGAGGTGAAGAGAGGCGAATCGGTGAGTCTTACCGATTTGTGGCGAATCATGGCAATTTTCGAGGCGAAGCGAAGCGAGTTAGGCAAGGAGACCTATAACGAAGCACGGCCAGAAAAGTTGGGAACCCGCTCACTTCGCCAATTCGTTGTCGGCGAGGCTAATCGATTCACCAAATTCCCCCACATCATCACGAAACGAAGCGAATTGATTCGTCGTCAATTCGCTTCATTAGCCGGGCCTAGTTTATACACTGCCATGTCTTAGGATTTGATGTATTTTCGGGTGAAATATGAATAATTAATGGTTATTTTTATGATTTTTTATTCCTAAAGCTAGTAAATGGCTATAAGAAAATATTTAAACAATCTCGATTTTCACATCCTTGGTTTTGATTCTCACAAGAAGAAAAGGAAAAAAACTTATTTTGGCAAAACTTACTGCATAAAAGTTTCAAATGTCTAAAATACTATTGACCAACGATAGGTCGATCGTTTAAGGATGTTAACTTTGCATGTTAAATAACCTTTTTGCCATTTTGATAATTACAATTAATTAAATAGAATAATTATTAATTATAGGGTAAATTGTTGAAAAGCCTCCGGCCCAAGAAAAAAGGGTCAAAAATCCCCCTGTATTTTCGAATAAGGAGAAGGGGCTTACTGTTCAAAAACTTGGTCTAAAAACCCTTAACCCATGGCCTAGATATTTTACTTTGGTGCAGGGACCAAAATACCCCTATTCATTCATAGTCGTTCAAAATTTCTCTCTTTCTCTCTCTCACTCCCATCTCCTCAAATCCCTAAGCATTTTCTCTCCTCTCCGGCGAGCCCCAAATTCTCCGGCGAGCAACCGTCTTCGATCGCCTCTCTACCCTTCATATCACTGTCGTCTCTGTAACGACCTTGAATTTTCTATACAAAATTTTTTCTCTTAAAGTACAGAAAGGAGTTTGCGAGCCTGAGCACAATTTAAAAGTTATACTTACTTAAGAACAGTAAGAAAGCACTTGTAGCTCATTGGTAAAGCCTTGCACTGCTGTGACGTAGCCCCTGTGTTCGAATCCTCTCAGCCACATATTATTTTTCTGAATTTTTCTTTTAAACTTTTTGGAAGCCCAAATATTTACACGTGCACTGCACATAAGAAATGAAAAGTCAGACTATCAAACATGTGTAAAATGTTGTATGAACAGAGAGGGACACATGGCAGAGATCCGACGGCTCCCCTCCTCTATATGGCTGGCGAGATCGGAAAAACGACCGGCGGCATCGAGCCCCCCTAGGCAATGGTCCCTGTGTAAAACGGCAGCATCGACCCTACCCCCACTACTCCTATTCTGTTTGATTTCCTTGAAAATTAACAGAGAATTAAAAATGGGGCATTAATCCAATTTTTAATGCATTTTAACTCTCTCTTCAATTCCAAAATCCTAATTCCATCCTATAAATACAACCCCATACCCTAGCCTCTCTTCATTCTGAAATCTATTGTTAAAATTCTCAAATTTTTCTAAGTCCTAGAAGAGTACAAGTGGAGTTAGCTCAAGAACGACTTCCGGCGAGGATTCGAGACAATTCCGGCGACCCCGCGACTCCACGAAGCTACCTTTCTCATCCTATATCTCCCCTCTCTTATTTTAACTAGTAAGTCCCACTTCTTATTCTATTCTTTCATCTCAAAAAGTTTCTTTTTCAAAACTTGTCGGAAGTGGAGTTATCCCGACATTCGTTTCTAAAATCCTTAAAATCACAATTTTTCTTAAGAATAACTCATCCATATCATTATCTCTTGCTTAGTAATCATGAAACAAATATTAAGAACAATTTTCATCTTAAAATATCATGTTATGTGACTTTAATTTGCGTTTTTCGAACTTTACATATGACATCTTTTAAGTATTTAGCTTAGCATACCTTTAGAATATCTCACGAGGAAATGAACTACCTCTCACGTACACACATCTTGATATAGCACGGTTCGCTTAAAACCAATATCATGTAGCAAAATACGACTTTTCAAATAAATACATTAAACTATTAAAAACACGGATTTCTTTAAATTGTGTTAATTCATTCCTTACGATTATACCTCTACAACCCATTTTGGGGAACCCGGTCGGGATAGTGCAGATTATCGCACATCCTCAGGACTAGTAGAGTGAGATGCAGACCTCCTCACGGAGCATACGATCTCGATGGAATTTGAATACAATTTTTACGAAAAACGAGAATTTCTATTTAATAATAAAAATTAATTTTTAATAAGTATATAAATATTATATCAAACCATTTATTTTTAATATATAATAAAATTCCATATTTTCTAGAATATAAAGTTTCATGAAAATACCATCAAGAATCAATACAAGTCTAACTTTACATTAAAATACCATGAACTATTTAAGCTAGGTATTTATTCACTAGAATACCTCACTCTTTAAAAGTTACATCCATGAAAACCCTAAATACGACAAATAAATATTTGAGGTTTATTTTGAAAATATACTAAAAATATTTTTCATAGAACCTCTCAAGTTATATAAAATTACATTAAGGACCCTAGTAAATATAGGTTTAAGCGAGACCAATTCTTTTGAGCCTCAGGGAGCCGGAGAAAGTGGGTGCTTACCTATTTAAGGTAGAAAACTAAAACGGGGTTATCAATAGTAATTGTCTTGGAAAAAGACACAAATCCCGTCGTCCATGTGCAGCAGTTACCGATAACTCCAAAACCTAATTCAGGAATCCAAATCTGTTTAAATGTCTGACTCAATCTGAGTCTCAGTTTAATCTGAATACAATCCAAACATGAATCCAACTCCAATTCAACATGAATCCAATATACCAAACATGAACATTTGAACCTGAACATGAATACCGAACAATACGAACATGCAACATGACTTGACTTAACCGAACCATGGCTATATCTTGAACTTGACTACATGACTATCCATTTACATCCTAATTCGTTTACATGAACAACTTATACCATGGTCTCGGCAAGTCTGATAACTACAAATCAATACAATATATATTACGGGGTTTTAATGGGGTAGACTGGTATGGAATGTGTTAAAAGTGGCACGATGATGGTCACTAAAAGACACCTACATGAACATCCTGTGCCGTTGTCCCGTGGGTTTTGACGGGGCCTTATACTACGGGTTACCATAGTCCACGGGATAAGTTGGACTCCTCTCATATATAATGATACCTTCTGTACCAAGCTACAAACAACTACGTTAACATAACAAACAGATAATTTACCAGTTCTATTCTCTTTACTTGTTTATTCCATTCTATCTTTTGGGACTTACCGAGCGCTAGTTCGCTGACGACATTTATGTCTCTTCTTTCTTTGGAATATTGTCAGGAGAACCCGACTCTTAGGAGATCGAGCCCAGCCAGGACGATTTGGAGCAGTTCACTGAGGAGCCAGAGTTCTAGTTCCTACTTGTGCTTACTTTTCTTTCAGTTCATATGCCATTATTTAGGCATCGCTTTCTTTCATTGTACTTTAATTTTCAGTTGTATGTAAAGAAGTTATTGTTTTATTATATCTCTTATCATTCTTGTGCTTTACATTTATATCTCTTATTTACGTTTAACGTGTTTACTTCTGAGTAAATATATCACGGCCTCGCCATGTCTGCTTACCCATACACTGGGAAGTGGGGCGTGACAGTCTCCCTTGTCGTAATCTCGCCTTCCCAAGTTAACATCCCAATGTCTTTTTTAGAGTTTATGCTCTTCTTCTCATTTTAATTCCATTCCTCTTTTCTGCATCTTTTTCCCATACATTAACCCACACTCTCTTTCCCCCTCATGCGCGCGCACACACACATCTCCTTAACATCAACAACTCAACAATTAAGAAACTTAATGAGTTGTGTTAGAAAATAATGATGGGTTTTGTTGGAAAAGGATGATGGTAAAAGGAGAAAAATGTTGACGGGTTGTGTTGGAATTGCAAAGAGAAAAGAAAAAAGAAAAGAAAGCAATTAAGCTTTTTCTCTCTCACACACACACACGCACACACACATATCTCCTCAACACCAACAACTCAACAATTAAAAAGCTTATGGGGGAAAAAAGGGAAGAAACTCTTGTTATTACAAGCAGAAGCACTTGCCTGTAAGTTCTAAGCAGTTGTCTGTAACCTGTAAGCAGTTGCCTGTAACTCTAGTTGCCAGATGTCTATACTAGATGTCTGCAATTCAAAAATTTCTTAAGGAGATGTCTGGTACAGACGTCTGGAAACTGTCTAGAAGTTACCAGCAACCTTCTAGAAGTTACAGGTAACTTATCAAAAGTTACAGACAAGTACTTCTGCTTGTAGCAACAACAATGTTTTTCCATTTTTTCCCCCTTAAGCTTCTTAATTGTTGAATTGTTGGTGTTAAGAAGATATGTGTGTGTGAGAGAGTGAGTGAGACAAAGAAAACTTAATTGCTTTCTTTTCTTTTTTCTTTTCTTCTTACAATTCCAACACAATCCATCAATATTTTTCTCCCCTCATCATCATCATTTTCCAACAAAACCGATCAATATTTTTCAACACAACCCATTAAGTTTCTTTAAGTGTTGAGTTGTAGGTGTTGAGAAGACAATTGTTGAGTTTTTGCTCTCCCTCTCTCTCACACACACATATCTTCTCAACACCAACAACTCAACAATTAAGAAGTTTAATGAGTTACGTTGAAAATTATTGATGAGTTTTGTTGGAAAAGAACGATGATGATGATGGGAGAAAAATATCGATAGGTTGTGTTTGAATTGCAAGGAGAAAAGAAAAAAGAAAAGAAAACAAAATAGATGATGGCAAATTAAAGAGAAGAAGTTTTGAGTTGTAAGGAGGAAGAAGAAGAGAGAGAAGTTATAGCAACTGTTTAGAAGTTACAGGCAATTTAGTAGAAAATATAAGCAACTGCTTAGAAATTACAGGGAACTAGTTAGTGGAGGAAATGAAAGGTCTAATTTGCAAGTTCTTAATGGGTTGTGTTGGAAAAAATGATGGGTTGTGTTGGAAAAAGATGATGATGAGGGGATATTTTGCAAATCTAACACAACCCATCAATTTTTTGCTCCCCTCATCATCCTTTTGTTGACCCTGTTGGGTAACATCATCTTAGTTTTGATATTGGACAAAACACTATTTAACTATTTTACACCCTCACCATGCTTCTTGTTAAGTTTTATATTTTCAGTATAAAAGATATAACAAGTCTTGCAATATTGATAAAAAAAGAACAAGTATAGCGATATCGAAGAGCAAACGGATTTGATGATATGGATTTTTAAGATGTACAAATGAATAAATCAAAAAGAACAAATTCTAGTGCTAATGAAGTGAAAAGGGGACATACCAATAATGGTTTATCGAAACGAAGAGTTAAAGTATCAAAGGGACATGAATTCAGAAATGAAAACTCAAAGCGACTCAGTGAACATGCTACAAAGGTGTAAATCTTATGTTTTCTCTTTTATTAAGTCGTAAGTATCTCGTACGAGTCACGCGGTTTTAAAGTAGTCAAAATATCTTAAGTAACTGAAATACCAGTTCTTGAGACGTCTCACTTTTACTTGAAATATCTCGTGTACCTTTTGATTCTTTCATTTCTGCTATGTTGCTTTAAGACGTTTCATGTCCTGTTTAAGCCGTATCATATAACCTTTACTTCATTCATTTCTGCTCTGTTTCTTTGAAACGTCTCATGTCTTGTTTGAGCCGTCTCACATTGATCCTTACAACTTATTTCTGACTTATGGGAGACAACTCATATCATTTTGAAACATCTCAACACTTGCGTGCACTTAATATTTTTGCTTTTTCTCTATGAGACGTCTCGGACATTTATTGAGATATCTCAATTGCTGACCGTTTGAAATCCCTGAAATTATTTAGACTTTGTCTTTTTCCAGTTTTGTGTGATTCTTTCCCAGTTCTTTAAATAAGGTCTTGGTCGAATTAAAATAAGAGGAATTATAGATTAATTATCATCTCTCTTGCTCATTTGTGATCATCATTTCTCTCAAGTTATTGAAACCCTATATCGTCGCCAGGTTAATTTTCTTGTGGGTTTTGAAAGCTTTTTGTTTTTACTTTTGCAAAGGAGTTTTCTAAACTGATTTTACTCTCTTAACTTTGCAATATCTTGATCTCACATTCTTAAATTCTTCATAAATCTTTTTGAGATCAAAGGATATTAAACTTGATTTTATTCAAATACCCTAATTCTCCGGTTTTAAAATTGTGATTGATTCTATATGAGATTAGGAGTTGGTTTGGGTTACTTGTTTTGTAATTGTGAATTGTAAAGGTTTGATCTGAACTTGTTATAAAGATTACTTGTGGAGATTTTCCTTCAATGTTGAGTTATAGAGATTTGATCTGAGCCTGCAAAAATATTACCCGATGGAGGTAGTCCATCAATTATAAAGGTTTCTTCACCTTATGAAGAGTTGAATAGTGGATGTTCCTAGTGAGAGACCTGGGCGGAGACTAGAAACCGCGGGTATCGAATTTCGTTACCAATTGCCGGTGTCCAACTGAGTTTGCATTTTCCGATCTCTGTTATTCTATTGTTTGCGAAATTTTATTATTTATATCATCTTTCTGCAATATTTATTGTATTGAGCAATAAAGTTTTAATTGTTAGCCATTTTTCCTATTCACCATCCCTCTATGACACTTTTCACCTTTTCCAACAAAACCCATCAATATTTTCCAACACAGTCCATTAAACTTCTTAATTGTTGAGTTGTTGGTGTTGAGAAAATATGTGTGTATGTGTGTGATAGAGAGAGAGAGAATGAATGTGTGGGGGGAAATGCAGAGAAGAGAAATGGAATTAAGTTTTGAGTTGCATGGAACTTCTTTTCTTTTCTCCTTGCAATTCCAACACTACCCATCAATATTTTTCTCTCCTCATCATCATCCTTTTTCAACACAACCCATTAATATTTTCTAACACAACCAATTAAGAACTTGCAAAATTTGCCCTTTCATTTTCTCCACTAACCAGTTGCCTATAAATTTTTGAACTGCAGACGTCTGTACCAGACGTCTCCTTAAGAAAATTTTGATATACCAGTTTCTGTTTTTAAAAGGAGATATCTAAGGCAAACGTCTCTAGGAAAATTTTGAACTGCAAACGTCTGGCCCCAGACGTCTGGCAACTAATTAGAAGTTATAGGCAACTGCTTACAAGTTACAGGCAATTTGTCAGAAATCACAGCCAAATGCCTAGATGTTACATACAACTAATTAAAAGTTATAGACAAATTGTTAGAAGTTACAGGTAAGTGCTTATCAGAACTTCTTCTCTTTAATTTGGCATTATCTATTCTGCTTTCTTTTCTTTTTTCTTTTTCTTTTCTCCTTACAATTCCAACACAACCCATCAATATTTTGCTCGCCTCATTATCATCCTTTTCCAACAAAACCCATCAATATTTTCCAACACAACCAATTAAAAACTTGCAAAATTAGACATTTTATTTTCTCCACTAATCAGTTACCTGTAACTTCTAAGCAGATGTCTGTAACCTATAATAACTTGTTTGTAACTCCTACCAAGTTTCTTGTAATTTTTAAGTAGTTGCATGTAACTTCTCTCTCTTCTTCTTTCTCTTTACAACTCAAAACTTCTTCTCTTTAATTTGCCATCATCTATTCTGATTTCTTTTCTTTTTTCTTTTTTTTTCTCCTTGCAATTCCAACACAACCCATCAATATTTTTCTTCTCTTAACATCATCATTTTCCAACAAAACCAATCAATATTTTCCAACACGGCCTATTAAGCTTCTTAATTTTTGAGTTGTTGATATTTAGGATATATGTGTGTGTGAGAGTAACAACTCAACAATTATCTTCTCAACATCAACAACTCCACAATTAAGAAGCTTAATGGGTTGTGTTGGAAAATCCTGAAGGGTTTTGTTGGAAAAGGATGATGATGAGAGAAGCAAAATATTAATGGGTTGTGTTGAAATTGTAAGGAGAAAAGAAAAAAGAAAAGGAAGAAATTAAGCTTTCTCTGACTCTCTCTCTCACACACACACATACATATCTCCTCAACACTAACAACTCAACAATTAAGAAGTTTAAGGGAGAAAAGTGGGAAGACACTCTTGTTGTTACAAGAAGAAACACTTGCCTGTAAATTCTGATAAATTGTCCGTAACTTCTAATCGGTTACGAGACGTCTGTACCAGACGTCTGCAGTTCAAAAATTTCTTAAGGAGACGTCTGGTACAGATGTCTGGCAACTAATTAGAAGTTACAGGCAACTGCCTAGAAGTTACAGGTAACTTATCAAAAATTACAGGCAAGTGCTTCTGCTTGTAGCAACAAAAGTGTCTTCCCATTTTCCCCCCTTAAGGTTCTTAATTGTTGAGTTGTTGGTATTGAGAAGATGTGTGTGTAAGAGAGAGAGAGACAGAGAAAGCTTAATTGTTTTCTTTTCTCCTTACAATTCCAACACAAACTATCAATATTTTGCTCCTCTCATCATCATCCTTTTCCAACAAAACCTAACAATATTAATAGTTTTCCTTGCGACGGCTTAGGACATGGGGGTACTTGTGATATTTCTTCTTGGGACGCATTTTATTTGGCATAGGTAGCTAACCTTGTTAGTCCATTCTTTCCAACGCAACCCATTAAGCTTTTTAATTGTTGAGTTGTTGGTGTTGTGGAGATATGTGTGTGTGTGTGAAAGAGAGAATGAATGTGTGAGAGAGAAATGCAAAGAAGAGGAATGGAATTAAAAAGAGAAAAAGAAAAGCATGAGCTCTAAAAAAGATATTGGGATGTCGACTTGGGGAGGCGAGGTTGCGACAAGGGAGACGACGACGATATGAAGAACGATGAGGCGATCGAAGATGGTGGCTGGGCGACGACGATGAAGAGACAACTTAACTACATTAAGTGCTCATAAATTGGCAGCTGTCTCTTTGTACTTGGGCACATGGGTCATAAGGGCCCGTTTTGGGATATACCAAAATACACAAAGTTTGGAGTATTTCAAGGAAAAATTGATGAGCCTAGGGGTTTTCAACAAGTTCAAAAAGCCTAGTGATTTTTTGACCCCGGTACGGGGTTTTTTCAACAATTTACCCTTAATTATATCATTAAAACAAATAAATAATGGTTAGTTAAACATCATCGGAAATGGACGGAAGGATGGATAGCGGCTACCGGAGAAGGTTGCCGGCTGCGGCGATAGAGGAGATGGCGAAGGGAGGCAGTGGAGGAGAAGGAAGAATAGGATAATGATGATGGGAAGGATGACGGCTCCGATGGAGTGAAGAGTGGAAGGCTGGGGTTATCTTAGGATAAGGTTTAGAGTTTTGTGAAGAATAAGTAAAAGCAAAAGCTAAGTTAGGGTTTGATGAAAAGGAGGAGAAGAAGATGATGAAATGGCGATGATGTGTCACCGTTAGCGATGACATGAAATTGTAAGCTTTTAGATATTTGAAATTTTTTCGTAGTTTTTTGCCAAACGCTGAAATCTTTAGAGCTTTTGCAAAAATAAGCCAAAAAAATTTGTACAACGCAAATATCTAACAAAGAAGCAATCTTGAGGGTCATTATAAAGCGACTGTATATAATTCCCTAGAGTGTCATTTCATCAAAGTCGACAATACCATCCAATTCTTCAGCATTTGCCAAAAAACAACTCCGGCATTTTCTTAATGAAAAATATGAGAAGCTAAAAAACTCTCAAGCAATTCAATTGAATCTCATTTATCATTAAGCATCAATTTTATAATGCTAGAAGAAGAGTCTTCATAGTTCATCCAACCGCAACCTTTTATGAGTTAAATAGGGTTGGGGTTGCGGTGGGGGCTGTTCCCTTATAAAAAAGAGATGAGGGAAAGTTCCTCAATAAAACAGCCCCACGTGTTTAACATGTGAGCACCTATATACAACGCATATAGGCACAGCAATTAAAACAATTGCTAGGCTAAAACAGCCCCACGTGTTTAACACGTGAGTGCCTATATACAACGCATATAAGCACAACAATTAAAACAATTGCTAGGCTAAAACAGCCCCACGTGTTTAACATGTGAGTGCCTATATGCAACGCATATAGGCACAGAAATTAAAACAATGGCTAGGCTAAAACAACCCCACGTGTTTAACACGTGAGTGCCTATATGCAATGCATATAGGCACAGTAATTAAAACAATTGCTCGGCTAAAACAGCCCCACGTGTTTAACACGTGAGTGCCTATATGCAACGCATATAGGCACAGCAATTAAAACAATTGCCAAGCTAATAAGCCCCACGTGTTTATCACGTGAAGGCACTTCCCTACTTAACAAGGAACCGTTGGATCAAAGATCCAATGATGATAGAATTAAATTATATTGAACTTTTAAATGGGAAATGATATTTTCCGTTAAACAGAAAGTTGATGGATCAAAGATCTCATGAGTTGGAAAATATTTTTCATCTCTTCAAGCACCCTTGGATGAAAAATCCAACGGTGATTAAAAATCACCAATCTACAGAATAAATTCTGTACAGAAAAATATTTTCCTAATCTTGTCTAATAAACAAGAAAATATGTTCTGCGAGACAGAACCCTTGGATCAAAGATCCAACGGCGGGTAAAACCCCAAAATCAATTGAAGTTTCTCAATGAGAGATTTCCTAAAGCTAATTAACAAACTTCTCTTCACTATATAAAGAACCCAAGACTTCAAGTTTAAAAAAAGGAGAAAAAAAAAGAGAGAACAAGAGAGAGAAACATACAAAAAAAGAGAGAGAAAAAAGAAAAAGAGAATTCAATTCTCTAGAAGAAGAAGATCCTCTTCTTAAACAAAAAAAACTAGGTAAGAAGAAAATACAGAGATTATCCTATCCTTCTTCGCCTCTTTAAGGGTTTAACCCTTCAAAAAAAAAGAACTTAATTCTTTCTCGGGTTGAGGTCTGCAGAAGTAGATCTTCCCACAAGTTGAGAATTTAATTCTCATCGGGGAGATTCTGTTATGCCGATTCAAAACGTAGGGAAAAGAATTAGGTTCAAAGAATTTAATTCTTACAAAGGTATATAGAAATTTAATTCCTCTGATAAAACTAGGGTTTGACCCTGTAAAAAGAATTTAATTCTTATAAAGCAAAAGACTTGAAATTCTCTAAACTCAGAACTCAGCGTCGTTAATATAAGGTCAAAATCTTCATGCACATCGAAGGAAAGACTGGCGATTCATTAGTGTTCAACACTATAACGAAACCTCACGTGTTTCCCCACGTGAGCACCTCTGATGAACAAAAAAGAATGGCTGAGACTGAGTCACGTGTTTCCCATGCGAGCGCCTAAAAGAAGAACAAGAAGTGCCTCTTAGGGTAGTCACGTGTTTTCCACGCGACCCCCAATCAAGTGCTTAGCACTTATATGAAGGAGGAAATAAAACCCAGAAAACAGCTCCCGCTTTGGAGCGCCTCACGTGTGTGCACATGACCACCATAGGGCCCAAGTGCTTAGCACTTATAAAAGAAGAGAGAAGTAAAACCCAAAAAGGCAGTGCCCAACTTTAAGGCGCCTCACGTGCTCACAAGTGAGCGCCACAAGAATTAAGTGTTTAACACTTATATGTAAACGGGGATTTGAACCCAATGAACAGCGCCAGATTTAAGGCATGTGCCACACGTGAGGACCATAAAAATTCAGTGTTTAACACTGCCTCAGAACCTCACGTGGGAACACGTGAATGCTAAACGTATACTAGTGCTTAACACTATGGGAAGTCAATTCTAGCCTCAAGTTGGCTAAGTCTTCTTGAGATTAAAACATCTTTGATTCTCAATCAATCGAGTTCCCCGTGATCATGTCTTCCTAAACTGATCCTAGTCCCAAACATGACTAATGATCTTCCGACGGAAATTCATCCCATATCTTCCCTCAATCTGGAAATTGGTTCAAGGGTACATCTCTCCACACCTCTGATACATGTTTTTGTAATTCTTCAACGTCTTCAGAGATGTGGAGGGTCCCGACAACTAACAACTCTTTGGTGCACTCCCAAACTGATGAGCACGTCCCAATACGGACCACAACGTCCTTAAACTACAATAGACCGCAACGTCCTTAAACTAGCTACGGACCGAAACGTCCATAAACTAACAATGGACCGAAACATCCTTAAACCAAAACGATAGAGCCCAAATGCTCTTTTGTTGGATCTGAATGATCCTAAAACCTTGTTAAGTGGATCTTAGTCTCAAATTGGACTAGCGTGTCCTTAACAAAAAAAACAATCGAGCTCCAATTGCTCACAAACATTTAAGTTGATCTTAATCTCAAACTAGATTAACGATCCTTAAATAAAAATCTAAATCTAAAATATACAGATTTGGACTAATCACGCCCTACGGGGGACGACATAAATTAGTCTCCGTATACAATCCACGGGCAACCAAAAATAAAACAAACAAATATGACATGAAGTGACCTTCTGGAGCAGAAGAAAGTGGTTATCGCTACGAGGTAACGTAATTAACTGCAGGGTCTTGCGCCTGCAGGGAAGAGCGTCCCGACAATCAAAAACCCCTCACAAACGAGGGGGAATCTGACAAAGTCTGCTACAATGGCCGCATCCGTCCAAACCTCCAATACACGGTGCCATAAATCAACTTGGCATCTTCGGAGAGGTGGATGGATAAATCCAAATAGCATTTTCCCTCAAATTCAGGCAAGATGATCCATCCCGGTTCGTCTCTGTTTTTGGCGGTAAACGGATTCTGGCACGCCCAGTGGGACCTTTTCCTCTTTCCACTCCATACTTCGTGTGTCGTGTTTGCGAAAAAATCGCGGTTTACTACGGTTGCCCCTGGATTCGAGGTATTAAGATTTGGTGTCTTGCTCATATGCAAAGAAAAGAAGATTAATAGCTTCCGAGTGTACCTGCAACAGCAACTCCCGCTCCGTCCCCACTAGAGGAGTGACATACGGGCCAAATGCGGCCTGCATCTTTTCAATGCCAGTGGAACAGATGACTCAGGCCACCACTGGATTGTTCTTCGGGACCATTCTCCCGCCAGCAAGCTTCAGCGCCCCAGTGCCATCACAGGAAGCTCCAAAGAAGTCGGTCTTCGATCGACTTGCAGCCACCACGGCCCCTCTCAACGAGTCGTCCAAGTCTTCCACCTCGGTCTTTAATAGACTGAGCCAAAGCTCCAGTTGACCTGCAAAAAGGCTCGTAATACCTGAAAGGGTTGTCCCGAAACGGATAGCTATTCTAGTTCCGGTAGATGAAGTTGTCAAAGGGGGTTCTCCTACTAAAGAATCGATCTTCGCAAGACTGGATGTTCCAACTCCTGCTACAGGTGAAGTCGTCAAAAATGCTCCCCCTACCAGAAATTCGGC
Organism: Agapanthus africanus; assembly: GCA_030015575.1. Taxonomy (NCBI): domain Eukaryota; kingdom Viridiplantae; phylum Streptophyta; class Magnoliopsida; order Asparagales; family Amaryllidaceae; genus Agapanthus; species Agapanthus africanus. Next base: position 140,338,193 of record JASDDO010000026.1, read on the forward strand.
CTTCGAAAGATTGACCGTCCCCTCTCAACGGACGTCGGTCTTCGACAGGCTGGCACCAGCAGTAGCCCTTCATCAAAGCAGGGGGCATGACGAAGCCACTCCCATAACGGAAGCAATCCCATCTGCAAGGCATGCTCGACATCGCCATTGGTCCCGAGTGAGGAAGGCTGGGGGAAACTCCCCCTCTGGACTTACTCCACCAGCTCCAATGGTGGAAGTTGACGCTGTTGTTCCAACCGGAAACAGCTTTGAACCACTAGGGAGGGTGCGAAAGAACTCCCCGACCGCTGTGCTGAAGAAATCACCCCCACATGTTGAAAACATGGTATAGGCGAAGCCGGAGCAGCCCCCTCAGCGGCTGACCTCCTGAATCCACAGAGTCTGGCGGAAAGTCCAGGATTCTGTGATCAACAAGAACTACTTTCGTCGACCGGCAAAATGAAGGTTCGACAAGAGGAAAACCATCCCTTTAGCACGCTACGAGGGACTTCGCAGGCGCCTGTTACAATAGCTCCTTCAACTTCGACTTCTCATAAAAAAGAGAAGGGCAGAGAATCTACCACCACCGGCGGCAAATCCCAAGGGTGATGGATCCAAACGCCCTAAGTCTGGGGGCATGATCGTGCACACGGTGTACATAGCTTCCAGGAAAGAGGAAAGTCATACTTCCATGGGTCATCGACCACAAACTCGGTCGTTGACGAAATCTCAGGAGCAGCAACAAAATCTCCAGGAGATGCTGACGAAAATGGCAGCACTCACTGGGCAAAAAGAAAGCCCGGAATCAACATCTGAATAACGCCAGGAGCAGGAGACTGATACAGAATTTCTGCGAAGGGTGCTTGAAAAGAAGGATAAGGAAGCCGCGGAACAGGCTGCTAATATAAAGCAGATGACGTTTCTATTCCAAGACATAGTTGGGATGATGGTCCAGCCGGAACCTCCAGCCGAAGACCCTCCGATAATCATCGAAGACGACATAAGGGAAATGTCAAACCCTCCACCAGCTTTCTCAGCAGCCAAGGAGGAAACAATCTCCAAAACTGCCATCGATGACTACATAGCTCAACAAATACGAGCTCATCAAGCGAGTGAAGCGGCTGGCCAAGTCGTCAGAACTGGGCGACCTTATCCAGGCTGGTACGATCAAATCAAGTACCCGCCAGGATATATGATCCCTAAGTTCCATGTGTATAAGGGGATGGGCAATCCACATCAGCGCATTGCTCAATTTAGAGCTCTGTGCGGTAATACTGGAGGCGACGACAAACTGCTGCTTCGCCGGTTTGTTGGCAGCTTGTCGGAAACGGCATTTGAATGGTACTCCGAGCTCCCAAATGACTCTGTCAAAACATTCACGGAGATGGAATTACTATTCACACAGCGGTTCGCAAGCGCAAGAGAGCGTACCCTGATCACGGCGTTAATCAATACCAGGGTGAAGCCAGGAGAGACTTGGGTTCAATACGCAATTCGGTGGCTGAACTTATGGTCAAAATGTGAACAACGCGTAGAAGAAGCTCCTGCCGTGGGCATGTTCGTAGGGACCCTTGATCCTCAGGCGACTATATCCTAATTTATGATGTTCTTCAAGCCGACCACCTTCCAGGCCTTGATCGACAAGCTGGCCCAAATGGACCAGATAGGCCATAGACCGTCCTCTTCAAAAACGGATCCCCGGAATGAAAAGGGCAAAGGGAAAGCGACCTTCGTTACCAACACTCAACAGCAACCAATTGACCCGAAACCGGTCGCTCGCCAAAGCGACACGCGCCCACGCCGATCCCTCGAAGAGAATCTAAGACGTCCTTACTCGTTTCCCCGGGATAAAACGAGGAGACTGTTCGAACTAGCAGTGCGCAACAGACTTATCACTCTACCGGATCCGAGACGCCCACTGCAGCCTGGTGACATCAACAGTCCCAACTACTGCTCCAACCACAGAGTATTGGGCCACCTAATTGAGGATTGCTACATCTTCAAAAATTGGGTCGAGAACCAGTACCAACAAGGCAAGTTTGCTTTGTCCGAAAACTGGAGGGTGAACCCGCCACAAAAGCACGCTCCTAAAAAGGTGGACATGCCAGGGGCATCATGCTCGCTTGTAGAAGAAGCTCCGTGGGAAGTTGTCCTTTCAGCTAAAACTAAAAGAATGCTAAAGGACCTTCAAGCATGTCCAGCGATCAAGTGGAAAAGCCCGCTGGAGCATGGGATCATTGAGGGGATTCTTAAACGGTGCCCAACACCAAAAGCTAGTAACGATGGGCAAAACACCCAGGTCAAGCCTTCAAATTCTTCGAAGAAAAAGAAGAAGAACAAGAAGCCCGTATAGCCTGATAAAAAGCGTACGGACCTGCAAAAATATATCGATGCACTGGAGGAGTACAACCAGAAGGTGCGGACCCCAGTCACTCTCGAAGAGTTTCTCGACCATATCCTTAAGAACGGAGACAGTGACAATGATGAGAAAAACGACTCGTCAAAAGAACCCGAGGATTATATAATGAGTTACCACATGGTCTCTCACTTGTCGTTAAAAGACGAAGAAGCCCCCCCTCCCGGAGTCAGAAAACGGCACGGGAAACCTGGGGGCAAGACCGGTGCAAAAATCCCCGGTGCGGTCAGACGACTTGGTTGACAGGTTGCTAAGTGAATCCCTTCAAAAAAGCAAAGCTAACCGAGAGCGTGAAATGGCCATGTACGAAAAGGCCAAGCATCGGCGTCAGGATGAAGAAACTGCGGCGAGGAAGAGTCACAAAGTACTCTAACCAGATCAAAGCACACCCGCGGCAGACAAAAGCAGGTTTAAGAAGGGGAAACGGTTCGCCAAAGCCCTGTCAATGGGAATGAAGCTGCCACCTTTCAAAGGAAATACTCCCGGGAGTACGTGCCTTGATGAAGCGGATATACATCCGAGCTACTGCTTATACCATCGGAGGATTACACACCCCACCGAAGAGTGCAGTGCCTTCAAGAAGTGGTGGCAGGGATACGTTGTCCACCAACAACACTTCAAGAGGATGAAGCGTGAAGCCCGTCGATAGCGAAAAAGTGTGACAGATGAGCGCGGAAAAACAACTGGCAACTGTTATATGGTTGATACCAGTTCGACAAAAGGAAAAACTCATGTTCTCACATTCGGGAGAGATTCTGAGGAAGAAATAACTCTCGACCCTCTCTTCAAAGAATCCACCTATGGAAAAAAAGAAGAGACGAAGAAATGCGAGAACATTCAGCTGCGTAACCGCATGCTGCCTAAGAAGAACCTCGGGCCAACAAACAAATGTTCGAGCAAAAGAGACAAGGGGAAGGAAAAAGTCCCTGAGGAGATTGCCCTCGATGATGGAATCGTCAAAGAGCTTGCGGCCAAGGACCCGCCTAAGAAAAACAAGGTAGATTACAATGTCCTGGCACACCTGAGGAAGATACCCTCACAACTAAGCATACTAGATGCTCTCCTCCTGTCCAAAGAGGCACAAGATTCTCTAATTAAGGCACTGCAAGAGCTTGATCGGTTCCAAGTTTTCTTTGCGGAAGAAAAGATGAAAGATAAGCTGGCAGAGGTTCATACAGCTGACATCATATTCGGCGATGAAGATCTCCTCCTCGGAACGTGCGAGAAAACCTGTCCTTTATATGTCACCGGGTACTGCCACGACATTAAGATAGGGAAGATCCTGGTCGACAACGGGTCTTCTGTCAACCTTCTCAACGTGAAGGTGCTGAAGAAGATCTGCATGAACGTTCAGCACCTGGCTCGGGACAAAATTATCATCTCCGGGTTTGACTCGTGATCATCACGGACACTTGGGTCCGTGATATTGACATTACGCTTTGGGATGCTCATCACCGACATCAAATTTCATGTCATCGACGCCAAAACTTGCTATAACGCTCTGCTCGGCCGGTCTTGGTTACACGAGTACAACATCATCCCTTCTACACAACATCAGTGTTACTTCAAAGATGGCCTCGAGTACACAGTTACAGGGGAGCTAAACCCATTCTCCGTAAATGAAGTCCGCAAATATGAAGACACCAAGTACTACCTACCAGACTTCGAAGACACGGAAAGATGTCGTAAACCGGAGAACCAACAAAAAGCCGTCGCCACTATCCCGGTCTTTGGGAGCGTACCGAGGAAGATGAAGAGATAGTCTACTTGGGGCAATCCCAAGGCACCAGGTTCGGACCATCTACCCCTATTTTGGTCTTCGGCAGTGACTCTGAGAACGAGACCAACGCAGTGTTCTCCATCAGCCCGTCAGCATAAACCTTCACCGGAGATGATCAGAGTTTACAAATCACCATGGTTCCGAAGCAGCATTACAATGAATTTGATGCGCTCGATACATACGGCGTGCAAGAGCTACAGACCTTCTACATTCCTTCTAGGCGAAGAGGTGAAAAGGCGATCCTCTTCTACCAATCTACAGAGACTAAGTGGAAAAAGAAGTCTGGCATGGTGCCGAACTTATGCTTGATAGGCTTCAACCAATCCGTCTGTCCAGATATTACGTAAAGAGATTGAAAAGGCTATTAAGATGCCAAGGCGTACCCTTCAAACAAACCGCTCGACAAGCCCGGTTTTACAACAAGATTTGGACGTTCCTGGGACTCAGCGAAAGATGCCCAACGGGAGGATAGAGACGACTGGGCTTGGATACGTTCGGTCCAAGAAACGGGAGCGATTCCATGGCTGCCATGTCATAAATAACTCCGGTAGAGAAGCGAATTCTTTTCCAGATAGCGCTGATATCAAACCAGAGCGAGATCCCGTCGTAAGAATACCAAGTCCATCATTCGAAGAACAAATTTACAAGCTAATGAGAGAAGCCGGTCAAAAGGTTCGGGATGACCACAGCCGCGAAATGGCCATTTACGCGAAAGCCAGTACGCAGCATCTCGCTCAGCAGTCTGCGGTGAGAAAAGACTACAATGCCCTTCACCCTCAGCCCGCTGTGCGCTCTTGTGGCAATGGAGAAGTCCGACGCATAGGCAAAAACATGGTGAAGAACGAGAATGACGTTCAAAAAAAGCAAAGCGGATCCAAGAAGCCACGCGATCGAGAAAAAGTCAGTTAGAACCCGTCTTTTATAAAGAAGATGGGTCGGGAGTACTCGTTCCCTCAAGGCAAGACGAGGAAAATATTCAACCTTGTCATGAAGCATCAAATGATGACACTCCCGGAGTCTCGGTACCCCGAACAGATAAACGAGGTCCATCAACTGGATTATTGCTCCTACCACTGAGTAATAGAACATCCTCTTGAAGACTGCTTCATCTTCAAAGATTGAGTTGAAGACCAGTATCAGCAAGGCAAGTTTGCTTTATCCGACAGTTGGAGGGTAACCCCACCACAAAGGCATGAGCCAAAAGCAACCTATATGGAGAGAGTAGAACCAGATCAACATCGGTCTTGGAAACGAACTCGTACCTGCCACGTGATAACATTCTTAAAGGAGAGGGAGCACGAGAATATGGAAGACCTCTCCCAGTGCTTCGCAAATGAGAATGAGGACGGGGTGATCTTAGAATTTCCACTGGCCCCAAAAGAGTTGGAGGATGGGATACACACTACGGCGGATAACCTAAGGAAAATTGTCTTAGGAACAGAAAACGATCCAAGGCCAACGTTCGTCAGTGAGCTATTGTCTAAAACACAGGTGGCCACACTAAAAGACGTACTTACGCAATATAAAGACTGCTTCGCATGGAATTATTCCGAGATGCCGGGACTAGATCTAGAAATAGCGGTGCATAAACTGGCTATATCGCCAGATGTTAAGCCAGTCAAGCAAGTGCCAAGAAGAATGCGGCTCGATCTCGAGATGAGCGTCAATGCCGAAGTCAATAAACTAATCGACTCTGGCTTCATCTAAGAAGTTCAATATCCTGACTGGATCGCCAACATTGTCCCAGTGATGAAGAAATATGGGACTGTGCGCATCTGCGTGGACTTTCGGGATCTCAACAAAGTTTGCCCGAAGAATGACTTCCCAGTGCCTGTTACCGAGCTGTTGATCGATAACACGTCCACTCATGAGGTCTTCTCCTTCATAGATGGATCTTCAGGGTATAATCAAATAAAGATGCATCCCGAAAACCGAAAGCATACTGCCTTCCGGACTCCGCTGGGCATATTCTGCTATAAAGTAATGCCCTTCGGTCTGAAAAACGCTGGCACTACCTATCAGAGGGCCATGACGAAGATCTTCGATGACCTCATACATGATTGTCGAATGCTATATTGACGACCTTGTGGTGAAAAGCAAATCGTACGAGGAGCACTGGGAACATCTGAACATAGTATTTCAGCGTCTTCGGAAGTACAATCTAAAGATAAATCCTCTGAAATGCGCATTTGGAGTCTCCTCAGGCAAATTCCTGGGATTCATCATACGACACCGAGGCATCGAAATAGACCTATCAAACATCAAGGCAGTTATGGAAATGCCCGAGCCAAGAACTCTCAAACATCTGCGGTCTCTCCAAGGAAAGTTCGCGTATATCCGGCGGTTCATAGCCAACCTCTCCAGCAAATGCTGCCCCTACAGCTATCTAATGAAGAAAGGGACCCCGTTCGTTTGGGATCGTAAATGCCAAAGTGCACTGGACAAAATCAAGCATTACCTACAGAACCCGCCGGTACTGACCGCTCCGGTCAAGGGAAAGCCCTCATCCTATACACAACAGCCCTTGAAGGTTCTTTAGGCGCAGTATGGGCACAGGAGAACGACCAGGGGAAGGAAAGAGCTCTTTACTATTTGAGTCGAGTTCTCCTGGGGGCAGAAAACAACTACTCCCTCATTGAAAAGCATTGCCTGGTACTGATCTTCGCGATGACGAAGCTTCAACATTATGCTTTGGCACATGAGGTCCATCTCATATCAAAAGTGGATCCTCTAAAATATTTGATGTCAAGAGCCATACTAACGGAAAGGCTTGCCAAATGGGCCCTCCTCTTGATGGAGTTCTCGATAATCTATCGACCCCTCAGGGCAGTGAAGGGCCAGGCTATCGCCGATTTTCTCGCTGAACATCCAATACCAGCCGACTCTCCCTTAAATTGTGAATTACCGGACGAACATGCATTCGACACGAAGGACGAAGAAAATGAATCTCGATGGGAACTTTACTTTGATAGGGCATCTTCCATGAAGAAGCGAAAGCACAACACCCCCATAATCAAAGCTGGGGTAGGCCTTATCTTCGTGACCCCGCAAGGAGGGATAATGCGTTTCGCCCTTTCCTTAACAGACCCGAGGATAAACAACGAGACTGAGTATGAAGCTTTGATAGCGGGTCTTGAGATCGCTGTCGACATAGGAATCAAAAATCTCGTCATATATGGAGATTCCCAGCTAGTCATTAGTCAAGTAAATGGAGACTATCAGACATGCAAACCAGAATTGGTAAAATATGGCGAGAGAGTGCAGAAATTGCTGACACAAATCCCCTCTTACATTCTGGAAAGCATTCCGCGTGCAGAAAATAGCAAGGCCGATGCATTAGCCAAACTCGCTAAAGAACTGGCCGACGAAAACCTCGATGACGTAAGAATCATTGTGCAAAGCTGTCGGATTCTCGCGCCAGCAGAAATATCGCCGGAGTCGTCTGAAGGAAAGGAAGCGACCAAACAAGCAGCCTGCCAAATAGAAGACAAAGAAAAGACTAAGGATTAGAGAGAAGTCTTCATAGACTACTTCAAATCCCATCAAACACCCGAAGACGCGTCGTCTAGACATCAGCTCATGAAACAAGCTCTATCCTTCGCCTTCGTCAATGATACTCTATATAAGAGATCGTTGGACAGTTTGTGGCTAAGATGCTTGGGACCGGAGGAAGCAAGGAGAATCGTCCAAGAAACTCACAACGAACTCTGCGGTTCTCATCAAGCCGGACCAAAGATGAAGTTGAAGATCAAGAGAATGGGTTACTATTGGCCCACGATGATTCAGGACTGCCTCGAATATGCGAAGCAGTGTCACTCATGCCAAATTCACGGGGACTTCCTCCACCAACATCCAAATCCGCTACATCCAATATTAGCTAGCTGGTCATTCGAAATGTGGGGAACCGATATAATCGGACCCATCGAGCCAGCGTCGTCCAAGGGACATCGGTTCATATTAGCAACAACTGATTACTTCTCTAAGTGGGCAGAGGCAGTGCCACTAAGAGATGTCAAGACGGAGAGTACCCTCCATTTTTTTAGGACACATGTCATCTACCGGTTTGGCACTCCGCGACGAATCATCTTGAATAATGGGCTGACCTAAGGAGCCATAAGATCGGCCGCTTCGCACGGCAGCATAATATAAATTGAAGATACTCTTCAGTTTATAATCCCTGAGCTAACGGTCTAGCTGAGGATTTCAACAAGACCCTGACGAAAATCATAAAGAAAATAGTGTCCAGAAATAAAAAGGACTGGCACAAGAGGCTGCATGAAGCACTCTAGGCTTATCGAACCACGTTCAAAATGGCCACGAATACAACGCCATTCGCGTTGGTATTCGGCATGGAGGCGGTACTTCCCTTGGAGATAGAGTTGCCCTCTCTACGAGTGGCAGTTCGATACGAACTGACGGATGAAGAAAATACCCATCTTCGGCTTGAGGAGCTCGATGCCCTCAATGAAACTCGTCTCATGGCGCAGCAAAACCTGGAAGCTTACAAAGCAAGGATGACGCGCTCATACGAAAGACTAACTAGGCCAAGAACATTCCGCCAAGGCGAACTCGTGCTAGTTGTCAAAAGACCTATGATCCCCAATCGTGCAAAACGGGGGAAATTCGAGCAAAACTATGAAGGCTCGTACATCATAGAAAAGGTCTACCAAGGTAGGGCCTACTTGCTCATGGATATGCATGGTGAAAGACCCTTCCAGCCAATAAACGGCCGGTTCCTTAAGAAATACTACGCTTAACAAGTCACAACTCAGGTTAATGATAAATGATGACGCTCGTGTCCGCTCGCTGTCTCCCTGAGTCAAGACTCTACAAGTAGTATCTAGTAAAACTTTGCCTCGAAACACCATGGACCGAGATGTCCCTAAACTAACAATGGACTGAGATGTCCCTAAACTAACGATGGACCGTAATGTCCTTAAACTAATACGTTGCCTCAAGCACGACGATAATGGAATTCAAGTCCACAAGTCCCAACGGCAAGGACTGCAACTCAAATCCCGCTGGCTACATAGCTACCCCGGTGGCGAAGTCCCCCTTAAGTGCCATTGGCAAATAGAGGGGTAAAAAAATGGTACGCCCACAAGCGAAATGGGCACGGATGAAAACTCGAAAGGGCGCCGTGAGTAAAAATAGCAGGGCTACCGACGAGCTTGTGAAAACCTGAAAGAGCGCAATCTCGTTGTAAAAAAAATGGTACGTCCACAAGAGAAATGGGCACGGATGAAAACCCGAAAGGGCTCCGTGAGAAAAACAGCAGGGCTGCCGGCGAGTTTATGAAAACCCGAAAGGGCGCAATCTTGTTGAAATAAAAACACCTGTAAGGTCCTCTCGACCTTGTAAGGAGAAAACACCTGCGTGAGATCCTTACGACTCACAAGTGAGCAACACACTTAGGGATCCCCACGATTCCCAAGAAGAAATTACACTTACAAGATTCTCACGACTGATAAGGAGAATTTCCCCCTATGAGACCCTCACGGCTCATAGGATTCAAAAGCCTTAAAATACAGGGACCTGAACCTGTTCTTAAGCCATCGCACTCCCCAAGTTGCCCTACAAGCGGTCAATATTGGCTCTTGTATACAATCCACGGGCACAAATAAATGATTTCTCCCACCAAGTTCCACCAATGACGAGGAATGTCCTCATGTGGTGAACGACACTTATAAGTCCTCTTGACTTGTAAGGAGAAAACACTCTTGTAAGATCCTTACCACTTGCAAAAGAAAATATCACTTAGGAGTCCTCACAACTTCTAGGGAGAACCTACACCTACGGGATCCTCTCTACTTGTAGAGAGAAAACCCCTTTATGAGACCCTTACGGCTCATAAAATCAAAAGCCTTAGTCGACGGGATCCTAACCCTGTATACTAAGCCGCATTTGTTCAAAATCAGCAAAGGCAAATGATGATTCACTCCTGGCAATATTCCAGTCACAGCGGTACTGATGCCAAGATTGATATCAGAACTCAAGTTCCAAACTCGCAATAAAAATCAGCGAGCAAAATATATGCATATGAAATAGCCGAAATGATGGGGCAACTCGCAATAAAAATCAGCGAGTAAAATATATGCATATAAAAACAGCCAAAATGTTTGGGCAACTCGCAATAAAAAGTAGCGAGTAAAAAGAAAAAACAGCTGAAATGATGGGGCACCGCAATAAAAACAGCCAAAATGATTGGGCAATCACGACTTTCGTGATATAAAAAGCTGAAATGATAGAGTATCGCAGAAAAAAATTAAAAAAATGATGAAACTTTTGCCCTGCAGGTGAGTCCACATCAACCCCTGTATACAATCCATGGGCATAAACGAAAAGGGAACCACGTTTCCCCACCGGGTACTGTCAAAGGAAGAGCCAAATCTCGACGGCAACATCTGCAGCCTAGAAGATCAACACGGCGTTCCTTCTCACTCCAGTAGGATGCAGGCACAACGTCAACAACCGACCTCAGGGTCAAAACCTCGGAGCCATGGCAAAGTCCCTAGTTCCAAATCTCGACGGTTCACAAACAGCCTAGAGATCACCCCGGCGTTCCTTCTCCACTCCAACAGGATGCAGACGCGACGTCAGCAAAACGGAGCCATGACAAAGTCCCTAGTTCCAAATCTCGACGCTTCACATGCAGCCTAGAGATCACCCCGGCGTTCCTTCTACACTCCAACAGGATGCAGACGCGACGTCAACAAAATGGAGCCATGGAAAAGTCCCTAGTTCCAGATCTCGACGGTTCACAGACAAGAGATCAATAACGGTGTTTCTCCTCACTCCAGCAGGATGCGGACGTGACGTCAACAACAGACCCCAGGGTCAAAACAACGAAGCCATGGCAAAGTTCCTAATTCCAAGCCTCAACGGTTCACCGACAACCTAGAGACTACCTCGGAGCTATGGCAAAGTCCCTAGTTTCAGGTCCCGACGGTTCACAAACAACCTAGAGACCACCTCGACGGTCGTCTCGATACAGCAGACGCGATGTCACCCCGGCGTTCCTTCTCAACTCCAACAGGATGCAGATGCAACGTTAACAACCGACCCCAGGGTCAAAACAACAGAGCCATGGCAAAGTCCCTAGTTCCAAGCCTCGATGGTTCACAAACAACCTAGAGACTATCTCGGAGCCATGGCAAAGTCCCTAGTTCCAGGTCCCGACGGTTCACAGACAACCTAGAGACCACCTCGACAGTCGTCTCGAACAACAGACGCAATGTCACCCCAGCATTCCTTCTCAACTCCAGCAGGATGCAAATGCAACGTCAACAACCGATCCCAGAGTCAAAACAACGGAGCCACGGCAAAGTCCCTAGTTCCAAGCCTCGACGGTTCACCAACAACCTAGAGACTACCTCGGAGCCATGGCAAAGTCCCTAGTTCCAAGCCTCGACAGTTCACAGATAACCTAGAGACAACCTCGGCATTCGTCTCGTTACAGCAGACGCAATACCAGCAAACGAAGCAAAGGAAATTCCCTGGCTTCAGGGTCTTGATGGCAACTCAAATAAAACCTGAAAGAATATCGGAGATCATCCCACACCAACGCGGAGTGGTTATGACTCATCGAGGCTCCCAAATTAAGCCTAACCTCAAGTAAAAAGCGGCATGGAAAATCCCTAACGCTTGCTATTTCGACGGTAATATGACTTGGGATATTACTTGACGACGTCTTGTCCAGCCCCCGAAGGGATCAGAGACACGACAGTCACGGGGGTACTCGAACAGCAAGACTGCATATCGGGGAATGCATCAGCCAACGCGACAGTACGACGGACAAAAAACCTAATACCACAGACCCTAACGAACCTCTGTCGTAAAGAGCAGATGTTAACTGTGACGTTAGGACCAGTTTGCCTACAAGCCCAAGGGAGGTAAACTAAACAAGCTCCGAAATGAGTTCATAAACTAGAGGCTCCGAGATGAGTGAATAAACTACAGCTCCAAAATGAGTTCATAAACTAGAGGCTCCGGGATGAGTGAATAAACTACAAGTTCCGAAATGAGTTCAAAAACTAGAGACTGCGGGATGAGTAAATAAACTACAAACTCCGAAATGGGTATATAAACTACTTTACGTCAAGCCAAGACAGAAAGGCGCAACCCGTGGGAATCAACCGTGTGTTATGCGAGGCAGTAAGGAGAGCATATGATTCACACCCGATTAAGCGTTCATTCATAACTGCATTCAAAGCGTGTTGATTTATGTATGTGTAAGAGGGTTCAGCGCATAACACAACAACGGAGTTTGCGCTTAGCAAAAATTCCTAAGCATAAAGTACAAAGCTCATGCACAAGGACGAGATATATCTGCAAATATATAATGAAGATCCCTCGGTAACACCCCACGCACATGACACGTGAGGCACATATGAACAATGGTATAAAAGAAGGGAAGTTTTGTCATTTATACTTCAAAAATTTATACATGGTAAAAAAAAAGAATGTTTACAATGGTAAAACACTAAATTCCGGACATAGATTTAGGAATTTAGAAACAAGTCCGAGTAAAGTGCTTCTGGATTCTCTGACCATTTTTTTATGCATCCTCTCATGAATACAAGAGTCAGGATCCCCACTAATGTCATCCGTCCTCTGGTATGCGGATATTATCTCCTTCTATTGGAAAACGCGATGCAGAATATCGACAAGGTCATCCCTTCGCTTCTTTGAAATCAGGCTCATCAGATATACTGAATGTGCCTTATCTTCGGCATCATCAAGCTCCTCGAGGGGTATAGACTCGTCAAGCCCAGGAATTGCTGCCTAGATTGACCCAATGATAATGTTCAAGAGAGCAAAATAGCGGGGGAGTAACCGACCGTTGTAGTCGTCAAAACGACGCATCACCTCAGCACATTGAGCGTCGGTAAATTCTTGGCCCTGGCAACGGCCCTGGATGTGAATGTCCTCATAAGAGATAATCTCTTCGAGATCGTAAAGACGAGAAGCCATAATATCTGAAAAGAAAAATCAATAAGAGTTTAGCGTTCAAAATGATTAAGAAAGCGCTTATTATGAGAATCTAAAAGGATTCTCATCAAACAAACAATGGAGTTTAAACAACCCATAACATCCTCTTAAAAACGATTTCTGTTAAAATGCATGACAGATTCGAGTCTGCTTTAGGGGCATTAAAACCCTTAAATATTCGAGAACAATAGGGAATAAAATTCCCAGAAATATCTAAATCTCTCGCAGAGCCAAGCTCTGTGAATAAGGAATTAAATTCTTTTAATAAAGAGATTAAATCCCAGAAAACCCCCATGACAAGGAGGCAAGGAAAAATGGAATTAAATTCCAAGGATCTTAAAGATCGGTGAGAAGGTAAAACCCTGAGGGGAGGATTAACAATCCCCATTGATTCAAGACTTCAAAATCTACCAAAAAAAAATGTATGCTTTGGATCTTTAAGAAATTAGTTCAAGAAGAGAGCAACGCTCTGTCCCTGGATTTAAAATCCACGATAAAAAAAAAGCAAAAGAGGAGGGGGTCCCGTTTATGATCCTTACCAAACAAAAGTTTTAACAGAGTTTAACTCTGAGATCTCAGCGGACAGAGAACTAATCTCTGAAGAAGAGAATTAAATTCTCAAGAAAAATAAGTGGGGAAGAAAATGAAGGAACATTGGTATTCTCAGAGGCAAATACCCCTGCATTTATAAGACATGATGGAGAGCGGTTTATCTTCCCATTCCCCTAGACGATCCAACGGCTGTGAGGGCAGACAGCGTTGTACTTACGTGCAAGACACATGAGAGCAACGCTGGGGGGCATTTGTTCCCTTATAAAAAAGGGATGAGGGAAAATTCCTCATTAAAACAGCCCCACGTATTTAATACGTGAGCGCCTATATACAACGCATATAGGCACAGCAATTAAAACAATTGCTATGCTAAAACAGCCCCACGTGTTTAACGCGTGAGTTCCTATATGCAACGTATATAGGCACAGCAATTAAAACAATGGCTAGGCTAAAACAGCCCCGCGTGTTTAACACGTGAGTGCCTATATGCAACGCATATGGGCACAGTAATTAAAACAATTGCTAGGCTAAAACAACCCCACGTGTTTAACCATATAGGCACAGCAATTAAAACAATTGCTAGGCTAAAACAGCCCCACGTGTTTAACACGTGAGTGCCTATATGCAACACATATAGGCACAGCAATTAAAACAATTGCCAAGCTAATAAGCCCCACGTGTTTAACACGTGAGGGCACTTCCCTACTTAACAAGGAACTGTTGGATCAAAGATCCAATGATGATAGAATTAAATTCTATTGAACTTTTAAATGGGAAATGATATTTTCTGTTAAACAGAAAGTTGGCGGATCAAAGGTCCCATGAGTTGGAAAATATTTTTCGTCTCTCCAAGCACCCTTGGATGAAAAATCCAACGGTGATTAAAAATCATCAATCTACAAAATAAATTCTGCACAGGAAAATATTTTCCTAATCTTGTTTAAGAAACAAGAAAATATGTTCTGTAAGACAGAACCCTTGGATCAAAGATCCAACAGCGGGTAAAACCCTCAAATCAATTGAAGTCTCTCAATAAGAGATTTCCTAAAGCTAATTAACAAACTTCTCTCCACTATATAAAGAACCCAAGACTTCAAGTTAAAAAAAGGAAGGAAAAAAAAGAGAGAGAAACATACAAAAAATAAAGAAGAGAAAAATAATAAGAGAATTCAATTCTCTAGAAGAAGAAAATCCTCTTCTTAAACAAAAAAAACTAGGAAAGAAGAAAATACAGAAATTATCCTATTCTTCTTCGCCTCTTTAATGGTTTAACCCTTCAAAAAAAAAAGAACTTAGTTCTTCCTCGGGTTGAGGTCTGCAGAAGCAGATCTCCCCACAAGTTGAGAATTTAATTCTCATCGGGAAAATTCTGTTATGCAGATTCAAAACTTAGGGGAAAGAACTAAATTCAAAAAATTTAATTCTTACAAATGTATATAGCAATTTAATTCATCTGATAAAACTAGGGTTTGACCCTCTAAAAAGAATTTAATTCTTATAAAGCAAGAGACTTGAAATTCTCTAAATTCAGATCCCAGAGTCGTTAATATGAGGTCAAAATTTTCATGCACATAGAAAGAAAGACTGGTGATTCATTAGTGTTCAACACTATAATGAAACCTCACGTATTTCCCCACGTGAGCATCTCTGATGAACAAAAAAGAATGGCTGAGACCGAGTCACGTGTTTCCCACGCGAACGCCTAAAAGAAGAACAAGAAGTGCCTCTTAGGGCAGTCACGTGTTTTCCACGCGATCCCCAATCAAGTGCTTAGCACTTATATGGAGGAGGAAATAAAACCCAGAAAACGGCTCCCACTTTGGAGCGCCTCACGTGTCCGCACGTGAGCACCACAGGGCCCAAGTGCTTAGCACTTATAAAAGAAGAAGGAAGTAAAACCCAAAAAGGCAGTGCCCAACTTTAGGGCGCCTCACGTGCTCACATGTGAGTGAAATAAGAATTAAGTTTTTAACACTTGTAAATGGGGATTTGAACCCAATGAACAGCGCCAGCTTTAAGGTGCCACACGTGAGGACCACAAGAATTCAGTGTTTAACACTGCTTCAGAACCTCACGTGGGAACACGTGAATACTAAATGTATACTGGTGCTTAACACTGTGGGAAGTCAACTCTAGCCTCAAGTTGGCTAAATCTTCTTGAGATTAAAATATCTTCGATCCTCAATCAATCGAGCTCCCCGTGCTCATGTCTTCCTAAACTGATCCTAGTCCCAAACATGACTAATGATCTTCCGACGGATATTCATCCCATATCTTCCATCAATCTGGAAATTGGTTCAAGGGTACATCTCTCCATACCTCTGATACATATCGTTGTAATTCTTCAAAATCTTCAGAGAGGTGGAAGGTCCCGACAACTAACAACTCTTTAGTGTACTCCCAAACCGATGAGCACATCCTAATACGGACCGCAACGTCCTTAAACTATAACGGACCGCAACGTCCTTAAACTAACAATGGACCGAAACGTCCTTAAACTAAAACAATATAGCCCAAATGCTCTTTTGTTGGATCTGAATGATCCTAAAACCTTGTTAAGTGAATCTTAATCTCAAATTGGACTAACGTATTCTTAACAAAAAAAAAAACAATTGCTCCAACCGTTCACAAATATTTAAGTTGATCTTCATCTCAAACTAGATTAACGATGCTTAAATGAAAACTCAAATCTAAAATATACGGATTTTGACTAATCGCGCCCTACGGGCGATGACATAAATTAGTCTCCGTATACAATCCACGAACAACCAAAAATAAAACAAACACACACGACACAAAGTGAACTTCTAGAGCAGGAGAAAGTAGTTATCACTACGCTGTAACGTAATTAACTGCAGGGGCTTGCGCTTGCAGGGAAGAACGTCCCTACAATCAAAAAACCCTCACAAACGAGAGGGCATCTGACGAAGTCGACTGCAACGGCCGCATCCGTCCAAATCTTCGATACACTGTGCCATAAATCAATTTGGCATCTTCGGAGAGATGTACGGATAAATCCAAATAGCATCTGTCCCCAAATTCAGGCAAGACGATCCATCCCCGTTCATCTCTATTTTCGGTGGTAAACAGGGGCCCTCCCACTAGTTTCTCTCGCCTCCATGGCGCACGCCTCCTCGTGCCCAAAATGGCAGTGGACTCTCCTCGACCTCGTCTCCTTCTCCTTCTGCTTCGTCCTCCTCCTCCTCATCTTCTCTCCCCTCAGCAACCCTCGCGTCGCCGCAGGCCGCCGCTCCCTCTCCCGTCCCCGTGCCGATCATGGTCTCTCCCTGCGAAGGGAGAAAGTCACCGCCTTGATCGATTCCGGTGACGCTAGGGTTCGGTTCGATCGGTGCTATTCCGATGAAGTCGATTAGATGTCGTGCGAGGATCCGAAGAGGAAAAACTAGCTGAGTCGAGAGATGAACTTTTATCGGAAGCGGCATTGCCGGGCGCAGGGACGGGAGAGGCGGCCTGCAGCGGCGAGGGGGTCGCTGAGGGGAGTGAAGACGAGGAGGAGGAAGAGGAGGATGAAGCAGAAGGAGAAGTTGACAAGGTCGAGGAGAGTCCACTGCCATTTTGGGAGTGAGGAGGCGCACGCCACGGAGGGGAGAGAGACCGGAGAGTAGTGGGAGGGCCCACAACTGCAGCCATGGGGCTGGGATCAAACCCAACCCATTTAACTCGCCTTTTATATAGATTGTAAACTAGGTAGCAAGATCTACAAATTTGCAACTTATGAGTAGCAAGAACTACAACATTTTATATAGATGATTCTGTAAATTAGGCATTTCTTAGGGGTGCCACATCATCACCTGATTTGATCAATTTACAAATTTGCACCGAATGTTGCGTTATACTTTGTTTTCGTCCAACAAACATAAGAATTACAAACAACCAAATAATGTATTTTCCTTGGTTCCCTTCGCAGCAAAAGTTGCATTTTCTATCGCCGCAAACTAAACATCTCCCAACTAACCATATCACCACCACCATCGTTTGTAATCATCGTCATTGTCATCTACATTACACCAAACCATATCAACCATCCAATACAACAACCAACAAAGCCACAAAAACAATAAAACCTTTCGTCTTACGAATCTATATTAGTCACCGGGCCCTTGAACCAATGCCGCGCACTGAAAACCCAAGCCGATACAGTGATGACAAATAATCCCCCAACAGCAACAGGAGTATAATTCAGAGTATCCTTAGTTATCGGATAAGCTACGGGCAAAGAGAAGAGAACAGTGATGGTTGCGACCCAAATAACCGCTATCCAACCGACTAAAACTCCGTACTTCCCAAGGTTGAATGGACCAGGGACGAAAGATTTGCGAGCTAGGGTTACACGGAAGAAGATTGGGAGAGCATAGGCAATGTAGAGGCCGATCGTTGCGATTGAGACCATGGCTTGGAACGCCACGAGGCTAAAAAGAGACTGCAAGGATAATAAGTGTTTAGTATGCTTTACACATTGTTAGCACATAACACAAGTGTTTCTGAGATAAAAAAATTTTGTTCTAAATTTTTACTTGCTACCATGAACTATATGCACTTTCCCCAAATCATACCATAACTTTCAAAATGATGGATTGATACCATGAACTTTCAGAGTATCAAAACATTTCTTAGTGGCGCTAATAGAAAATTACAAAATGACCGTAATAACCCTCTCCTTTTGCAAATATAATCTTTTTTATTATATGAGATGGAGTATTATGGTCATTTTGTAATTTTCCATTAACGCCGTTGGGAGGGTGTTTAAATACTTTGAAAGTTCAAAATATCAATCCATTATTTTAAAAGTTTATGGTATCATTTGAAAAAAGTGCATATAGTGTATGGCAGCAAGTCGAAATTTTGCCCTTTTTAAGGACTAGTAACATGTAAAAAGTGCATGGTTTCATCTATCGATTCAATACGCCTACTTTCGAGTCCTAAATCTAATATAGTGTCAATTCAGAAGAATTATATGGGAAAATTGAAGAGTGACAATACCGTCAAAGCCATGCAAAAAGAAATAAACACAGAGAGCCAGACGGCATTTATTGGTACTTCTTGCTTGTTCACTTTATGCCACAAAGAAGAAAACGGCATCGCTCCATCTCTCGAGAATGCATATGCCATTCTGTACAAAAACGGTAAAACGATTAATATATTACATAAATTCGAAAAAACTTTACTTTCTCGTAAAGAATGAAATAAAATATCTTAAAGACTGCAGGTAAAAAATCTACCTGGAGTTGCTCGTCACTGAACTCATACCACAAAAGAAAATAGCAACAGCGACAATTCCCAAACAAACGATTCCTCCGATTCCGTGTCCATATCTACTCTTAAAGGCAAGATAGAACACTTCGGCAATTGCATAGCCTCCGGCATCATTATTTTTGTCTAAAAGATATGGGATATTCGTGACTGCAAAGGTGATTCCTAAGAGATAGGCCCATCCAACAACAATCGATATACCGATCGAGCTAATTATGCCTTTCGGTCCATTTACGTCTGCATTCTTTGTTTCCTCGGTCTGAAAGTAAGAGATTGAAGTTATTTTTTAATACAATTATCTGCAACCTTGAGTTTTAGCAAAAAACCTATAAAAAAATTTAATGTTCTATGGAAAGAAAATTGCATAGTTTTGGTGATTTTAGTGTGTGAAAAAATGAACGCATCTTAAGAATTTGCTTATACATCAGCTCTGACAATATTGACCCCACGGTTAAAACATTGATACACTAATTTTCATGTGATTTAGATGCCATTGTCAAGAAAACGTTGGTTTTGCAACCATCCAAAACATGGCAAATGGCATCTGAATAACATCAAAATTAGTGTATGCCGAGCATTTTTAAATGGCGGATAATTAAAATTTCAGAAGTGTTGTGTTCATGGATTACAGGATTAGTTTCCTTTGAACATTCATTGACCAATGACCATTAACCTCTACAAACACACACACGCGCGAAATTAAGGTGTGTTTTTTAATGGCACTAGTATTAAGTTCAAAAAATTGACATTGTGTGTAAGTGTATATATTCTACATAAGGCGTCACTACAATTTTTATAAATCCACACCAGTATTATCGGTCCTTGTTATCATGGATTTTACTGCTCCTTCGAAACAAAGAGTATTAAAACTGCTTAGCTCTCCAGCCACAATAATCACATTTGACAACTAAACAAACCGTATATGATGACAAAAACATCAAGGATAAAATCTTACCATATGTGCAGATGCATCATAACCTGTCAATGTATACTGACTCATCAATAGTCCCAGAATAAATATGTATAACTTATTATGAATCCCTGCTTCATTTTCTGTATTGAAATGAGTGAAAACAAATTTGGGGCTCGCTCTCTCGGTTGCAACCACTGGTATGACAATCATAAGTACAAAAACACCTGAATAACAGAAAATCACCATATCAAGTTTTCAATTAAAAAGAAAAAACTTTTTAATCAAGGAAGGAAAGGCCTTCTTACCTAAGAAATTCCAAGCAGCAGCTAACTGTCCGAAAAATGATAACCATGAGATAGAAAGGCTGTTTATGATTGCATGAACCAATAAAATACCCCCATGAAAAGCTATGACAACATATTTCGAAGCTAGGTAACCTCCGCCATTGTTTCCGCCAGAGGCGAGTAGTATAATTACTTGAATTAGTTGCGCTAATGAGAAATCTACACTAGTAGTAACAGCCCACTGCACAATAAAATTGAATTTTCACACCTCATAACATAGAATTAGAGCAAAAAAGGGGATAGGCCTCCGTAGACAATGAAGTCATCGAGTTTCGATTGAGGAATTACCTGCCCGACAATGTTGAACCTGCATAAATTGAAGATTATTTACAATTAGAAATAATCATGAGGCCATACAATCATGAGCAAGCAGGGGAAAAAATTCTTTACAGAAACTAATACTGTTCTTGTTGAATGGTGTTTATTTGCATATTAAGTTTTATGAAATTCTCTTGTGAATTCATGATATATTCTAGGATGGTGTTTATTTGCACATTAAACCGTATGACGATCCAATACCTTTCTTGTTGGATGGTAAATTCTTTACTTCACTATCTCCAATCATTTGGGAGTACCAAAAAGTCCAAATTAACTAGAGTCCCATACTATTCTTGTTGGACGATTCCGTATGACATACAAAATCTTGTTTTCTGCCCACAAATAACAATCTTAAGTGGGCATTTGAATTTATACTATAAATTGGAGTTCTTGTAATTCTCTTATTAATTCATGATGCACCGATTAGAGGAGAAACATTGAGCCATTAAGGTTGGCACCCTATATGTTTTTCTATGGGAGAGTCATACATTATTCGTTCAAAGAGAATTTCTGGTTTCAATAATTTGACAATATTGTTCAAATTTAAACAGTAAACTCGATGCCTATGACATCAAAGTTTAATGATAGATATACAAAAGCTACATACTGTCAGAAATGAAAGTTATTGAAGAGCAACGATCCGAAGGAAGAAAGAAAGAAATGGCTTATCGACAAAGTAACCAACGAAGCAGTCACAGCTTTGGCAAAAAAGAAAGGAAGCAATCACAGAATCAGGACAAAACGAATTTGTGTTTCATGTAATTCTACAACACTGTTTTTTGCTTTTGGGGCTTCTTTATCTACTAAAAGAAAGAACCTTATATTAATAGGAGATTATGGTTAATTGCAAAAAACACCCTTCTACTATAGCCTGTCCAGACTTTATAACCCTTCATCTTGATTCTTGCCGATTAGTGTCAAGAACAACTATACCCAAAAGTAATACGCTGGGTTGTGGGAGGGCAATGTAGATCATAACAACATTAATCCTTAACAAATTAGCACCCAGCAGCTCTGGAATTAGTCATGTCCTAGGCTTAAATAGTACTTCTAAAGCCCTATTTGGGAATGGAGTTAAGATAGGATAACCGGAATTTCTTGAGGTTATCTAAACTTAACTCCAAATCCTAAATACGCCATGTTTGGCATGGATTTTGGAGTTCACAAAACTCCGGTTATTCAAAATCCAAAGAAGAGATGACGAGAGCTCACAAAATTCCAATCTAACCAAAGTTATCCAAAACTCTAAAATTTGTGAAGAAAACACTTATTGTGGAGTTTAGATAACTCCAAAAGAACATTTTTGATACCTCCGAAGCCAAACACCCATCAAAGTTAAACTTTTACAAACCTGTTTGGAATGGAGCTAAGCTTTCTAAACAAAAGTTTCATAAAGTTAGCAAAAATCAATTCCAAAATGCTAACTGTGCCATGTTTGAAATTCATTTTGGAGTAAGATAACTGCGGTTATCTCAACTCCAATCTGGTCTAAGTTATTTAAACTCCATTGTTCCAAACACATCTCTTATAACATAAATAGAGTATATTTTTAAATCGACTTTTGGGGTTTGCAAGCCATAGTTTACATCTCTAGTTATCCCAACTCCAACCCAAATAGCGCCTAAGTCTTGCAAACTAGAGTCAGCTTCACCTCTAACTACACTTAAAAATAAACTCCGGTTATCCTAACTCTTTGCCAAAACACCTTCTAACCCCAGAAATGACTACTTCAAAGAGTGTAGTGTACTACATAGAAAGGGTATCATATATATCAAACTAATTATAGATTAAAAGTATATTAATCATAGGTTAAGAAGGGGGAAAAACAAAATTACTAATCCATACCATCCAGTCATCCAAGATGCAAACGGCGCCCAATCTTTCCCCGAGAGCCTCGCACTCCAATAATAAAGGCCGCCAGAAGTCGGGTACGATGAACAAATCTCGGCCATAGACAACCCAACTAACATCGTGAACAGTCCAGAGATGAACCATCCGTAGGTCGTAGCAACAGGACCACCAAAAGTGAGGCCCGTGTTGTACAGCGTCGTTATGCCCGTGAGCACCGATATGATCGAGAATGAGAATGCAAAGTTCGATAACACCCTGAGATTTTTCCATTAGGTATAGCATGAATGCACACTCAACATCGTAGAGGAAAATGGCTGAAATGGATTTTGGTTTGGCAATGTTCGGAAAACCGTAAGGTAGTTAACCCTGTATAGCACTTATACCCCTCAATCGATTTATTAGCGCAAACACCCCCTATGCAAATTCAACTCAAAACAACTCAAATGATTGTCTAATTTAACTCTAGAGCTTGTTTGTGATGTTCCGAATATAATGTGACTGCTCTTTTTTGGTACGAGTTCGCACTAATAAATCAATCGAGGGGTTATAAGTGATTTACGGGGTACACTACAAGAAAAATTTATGCAATTTACCCAAAAAAAAACAAAAATACAGAATGGTGAAGAGATGCAAAGAAATAAAGCAAAACAAAAGTACCAAGGGGAGTTTAAATTTGGGTCCATGAATCTAAAAGGGGACACACACCTATTGTTCAAGAAAAGGTTTTAATAACATTGTAACAAAAATAGTACAGTGTTGGCTTCTCGTAAACGGCCACCATGACTCTAAAAATTAAAGGGTAAATTTTCAAAAAGCCCCCTGCTTGCTTGGGAGTTGTCTAGAAACCCTTGGTATTTTCAAAATTATTGGGAAGGACCTGCTGCTGAAAATCATTGTAAAAAAACTCCTAGACTGCATTTCATTTAGGCTTTTATTTCCTCCAAGTGCTTAGATATTACATGCAATTACTGAGAAACATGAAACTTTTTAGATATTACAAGCAACTAGTATAAACGGGGTTTTAATTGAACCAAGGGGTTTTTTAACAAGAGCAAAAGCCCCGGGGGCTTTTAGACATGAAGTGGGCCGGGAGCTTTTTTACAATTTACCCTAATTAAAAGTGAATGGGAAAAAAGAATGGAAGATACCAAATATTTCAAATGAGTGATGAATTAACAAACTTGAACAAACTTAGATTCATACATATAAATAGTAAACTATAAGGAAATGGGAAAAAAATTTGAAATTTTTTGAAGACCCGTAAATCCAAATCAAGAACAAAGAGACCCACAAAGCAAAGAGTCCAAAATTATTTTTAAAAAAAGAACACCAAACCCAAATCCAAAATTTGATAAGAGATGAAAAAACGGAGAAGATGGAGATATTACGAGAGATCGCGCTTGAGTTCTTGCTTGTAGCCGAGCTCTTGGAGCCTTGTGGTTCCTGAATCCAAATCAGGGCTGTTGATGTCAATCTTTGTTGAGCCATTATTGCTCTCCTCTTTCTCCCAACCCATCACTCTCTCTCTCTCTCTCTCTCTCTCTCTCTATGAGATCAAAACCACACAAAGTGAAGAGAGAGAGAGAGAGACTTTTGCTCTCAACTAATAATAATGATAATAAGAATGACACCTCTTTGGCAAAAATAAAAGATAATAAGAATGACACTTGCTATATAGGAATTTGGAATCACAAAAGAATGGTGTGAAGAGATTAATAAGAAGAAGCCAATGCTCACTAAACTTCTCAAACTTTTCTATTGTTTGTTTTTTGGCAAGTTTCTATTGTATATTTTGTTGTTTTCATATATCTCCTTTTCATGGTTGAGTCCAAAGGCAGGAATGGAAGAAATTTTGATAAGGATATCGAATACCAATGAACATAAAAAATTTAAGAAAGAATCCTGCAAAAAACAACTTTAGGCTGTGACCAGCTAAATTATAATAAGCAAGGGTTGACTCTGAGGAGAGGAGTGGACATGATTGGAATTATCAAAATAATCCCTGATGTGATACACATAAGATTTGATATAAAAAAAAAAATAGTTGTCCGTGTATGATTTGTGTATAACCCATCTCTTTATAAAAATAATTCAAATAGAAATCCTACAATCTTTCCCTTCCTTACGGATATTCTTCTTTCACTGAGATTTGGAGATCTCTAGCACATCCATTTGATGGAGTAAAAATTTAACGGTTCTTCGATATATGAAAAATGCAAACGCTAGATAGATATGATAGAGATGTTTAAATCTTATGAAATTTGATTTGTGAGCTATCTAAAAACATGTAGATCAAGATGACCGGTTTGGATCGGGGTAAAACACGGGGTTGTGTGTTTGAAAAATTGGCATCATTTTATAATATGAACACCGGCCTTAATTGATCATCTCCCATTATATCTAGAACTCAAGAAATGCATAATCTCCTAAATATTATTTCTTTTGCTTAAAAAGCAGGAGAAAATCGTACTGCTCAATAAATATATACACAAACAAAATGTTTGATATGTACAACAAAAGCAAAACAAAACGTGCTAAAATTAAAGGCAAAGCAAAAATGATGTAGGGGAATTTGACTAAGAGATGGTGAGTGAAGAACGGAGAGTAGACCAATTGTCGTCATCCGTTACTTATCCCTAACTCAAAATCAAATGCCCAACACGAACAAACTATAGCCTTGGCAACATTATTACAAACCAAATAAAAAAGATAAAAATATATACTAACTTTTGAACTGAAGATGTATCATTTCTTCAATGGAGAAGTTATTAAAAATGGGTTCGATTAATGGATTCAGAACTTTCACGTGTGCCAGCTTTTACCCTTGATCTCCTAAATATTTATTAATTTATACACATTTATTCTCATCATTATATTCTCTCTGATCTTTCACGTGTGCGGTTGCTCGTATATGAATCAAGATCAATAAGTAAGTCAAATAATGGATTGACAAAGATGACGTTCTTTTTGTGTGGACTCTGATGCTGATTTCTAATACTCGAACATGGAAAATGTTAAGGACCTTATGATAAAATGACCTTTAATTATTCTAAAATTCCTTGTACGCAACAAAAGAAAAATCTTGTATAATTTTCTGCCTAAAATGACCTCGCTTTCCGTGTTGGGCCGCCAAAATTGTAGGAGCGGAAATCTTTGACCAAGACTACAGTGATGCAAACGGGTCTGATTCGGGTATGGATCTAAAACCAAAACCTAATAATAATGGTAATATTCCTCGACAATTGAATAGGGTATGAATCTGGTTCAACATTTCATTTATTGTTTTGGTTAATTTCAACCTTTTGTTGTAGGAAAAGTCAGGCCTTTTTGTTTTTGTAGCTGTAAGGACTAAATTGATAATCGATAAGAGAAAGATGAGGATAAAGTCCTTCACAAAAAAAACCTATGGAAGTCGAAAATCAATCTTATACTATTTTTCTTGGATTATCAACACCGTTCAATTTATTCTTCATAGGGGAAAATATAACATGTAAAAATTTTATGTGATTTTGATACTTTTTACTCATGGGTCTTGTAGCGTAAGATATTTTACTATCTAAAACTTTTAGATAGCAAAATATTTTACATAGCTAATGTCACTTCAGTGTGATGGTAAATTCTCTTATTTGGCAATAGAACAAGAGGTCTGAGATTCAAATCCCGATTGCATTAAGTTACAACGAATGATTCCGAATTTTTTTAAAGACCATTCAATCAACACCTATCCAGACTCTACCCGTATAGAAATAGATTCGCCACATGGGTCGGTGAGGATTGGAGAACCTACCGACATGGCAGATATTATGCTTTGGCACATCTTTTGATGGCTTCCTTGAAAATTGATAAAGACCAAACAAAGGTGGGGATTTAGCTGGGGCCAAACTATGCCTATTAATTTTTTTCATGAATCCTTTTAGATACCAATAGTGTAATTGGATTTATGTTTGTTTGGGCAACTATTTAGGTAGATTCTGGTCACATGTTTTACGTGGTATATGTCTTCCAGTTTTGAAGAATTCGAAGTGAATGATTTCATTTTTAGTGGTTCTATATTAAAGTATATCATTAAAACCAGTATATTGGAAGTGCGATGATGAGATGATAAAATAATGGATAGTTGTGTGCAGTTATTTCAGAAGAAGAATATGGGATAGGTTTTACTGGTGTGTATTTTAAATTGGGTAAAATCTCTCCCTTTTCACAGTATAAAAGTAAAAATTCTAGAAAAGTTCTTCACTTTTCCTTAATTCTAGAAATACCATGACATCTCTCTCTCTCTCTCATATTTCTCTCACTCTTTCACCCATCCACCCAGGTATTTATTAATCACAAAGAGAAAAATACAAATACATGAATCTTTGAATTGAATAATTTATACATAACCATCTTAAATCTTTCTTTTCGTGTATTCTAAATTTTTCAAACTATGATATTTAATATATACTACATATATTGTACGTGCAAAAAAACTAATTAATTTGGTGATGAGTACTTTCTTTTTCCCTTTTCCATTCTTATGACTATAATTTTATTGGGGATTCATAAATACAGTCTATTAATGTATTAGAAAACTTTAAAATTAATAATTGGCTCTAATTTTGGGTTTGAATTTGATTTTGAAAAGTCGATGATATCGAAAAGAAGATATTTTATTTTTATTTTGTTTTATTATGATGACATGGCATTCCCCAAATTCATATACTTGACATCCCCCCACCCACCATATTATTGCTATTAAAAATAAACATGTCGGTGAGCTACAAAATCAATTTAGCATCTTTTGATGGTTGTCATTACAATGGTAAAGATAAATCCATAAGTATTTAGCCCCTTCACATGATTTATTTTAAGAATATACTTAAATATGGAACCATAATATAGTTTTCTATTATATTTGAATGTTTCAAAGGTAATGTATTTTTACATTTTTCAAAAGTACAGATTCAGAATATTAACAAAAAAGGTAAATCTAATAAATAAGAAAAAGAGTGAAGAATGTAAGGTAAATAGGTTGAAGATAAAAAAGGTAATTGTGATGATAAGCATATCTTGGATATAAGAATAGATTTGTAAATTTTTCTTATGAATCGATTATTTTACTAAAAAATATGTCATCAATAGATGTCCATCGCTACATCACGAGGTTAGCATTATAATAGCGGAGATTTTGAGAAGTTAAAAATTTAAGAGAAGGAGCTTTATTCTTTCATGAAAAATAAGGATTCACCAAGTATTAAGTTGTAAATCCATAAATTTAGAAGTCTTTTGTTTGTTTTGTATCAACTAGTTTGTAAAGACTTACAAATTTCTTATTTTCTTGTTTGGTTGCATCAAAAGTGATATGGATTCCAAAATAAGGATTTGAAGATAAGTTTATCGAACATAACTTTGGTTCACCCCCACATAAAACAAAACTTTATCGAGAGGACGAGAGAGGAGACGTAGGATAGGGGAGACCCCAATATCTCTCTTTATTTTTTAATTATTATCCATGTCTATATGAACATGGACTCTTTGCATGCAAATCTTTACTTTTTTCTTGGGATGGGAAGGACTCCAAAGAGTCGGGTGGCATCAACAAATCTTATTTTCAAGCTAGCAAAACAAACACAAGAATGAAAAGTTTTTACGGATTTAGCATTCTAACTTCTCAACTTCTCTTCAAATCCATCAACCAAAACGAACAATAGGAAGGGTTTCTGATGGAGGTTGAGATCTCCTTCAAATGTTGCCTTCCGTTGATCTGTTGATGGCGGCGATGGATGGCTGAGATTTGATCTGGAGGCTGTCGCTCCTGAAGCGTGTGGATCTCAATGGGTTGAGGTCGTGGTTGCCGAGTTACCTGCAAGGAAGTCCCGGGGTGGTTGCACCACCGAGAACTCTCCGACGATCAAGTTAGACTAGAGATCCGAGCAGAGTAACGGCTTAGTGGAGTAAAAATGGCTTCCCTCGATCGTCTGGGAGAGGGGTTTATATAGCGGTGGCAGCAGGCGAGGCAGGCGCGAGAATTACGCCGGCCGTTACACTTCCGACGTCACACCCGCGTGATGAGCAGGACCTCCCATTAATGGCGAGACATGCTCGTTAATGGGGGATCGTGGTAGCGTGGAACGTGGGATGTGGCCGGCGGAGATCTCGCGCATGGCGAGATTCGCGGGATGGCGGTTACGCCTGCAAGCGGTGCTGTTGGTCGGTCGATGAGATCGAGGAAGATGACCTCGGCGGGAGAGTTCACGGAGGAGCGGGAGAGCCGAGGTATCTTAGTTTTGCTCGAGCCCGGAGGCGAGCTGAGAGGGCCGAGGAGGCTCGGGCCTGTGATAGCTCGGAGACAAGCTGTGGGGCCGAGGAGGCCAATTGTGCTGAGGGCTCGGGGGAGAGCCAGCGTTTACTTGTAGGACGGGCACAGGAGTGGTCTGGTCGGCCACTGTAGGTCCTTTTTTGTGAGCCTTGGGACACGTCATCTGCCACGCATCCTGATCTGGGAGATCACCGATATCGAGCATCATCATTAGCCCCCCACTCTCGTCCCGACCAGTTGACGGTTCGGGTCGAGAGTGGTTTGTCAGATCACCCGAGGTGAGATCCTTTCCGAAGATATCGTCGGGCATGTCTCTGGGCAATAAGTTGTCTTTTCTGGATGAGATCAACGAATCAGGGCGAGATCTTTTGCATTAAATAGGGTGCGCCGGATCGTGTGCTCTTTGGTGAAGCGACGGGCCACGTGTCGGGTGCCGGTTGGCTGATGTGACGTGCCGCAGGCTTCTGGCATCCGATGGGACACGGCCAATGCGCTTACGACAGGGGGAGCGATCGTGGCCGTCGAGTGCAGTGAACCGTTTTGGCAGGAGTCGACCGTCGTCGTTGGATGAGGACGCCGGCTGTATAAATCGAGGGGATGCCTGATTCGAGGTCTCTCTCTTCACATTTCCTCATTCTGAGTCTTATTAGCTCGGCGCTCTTTTGGGTTGGATCTCCTCGTTTTCTCTTCTCAAGGATTTCTTCCCATCAGGTTAGATATCTTGTTTTGAAGAGTTTGTAGATGTCGTAGGGGTAGATACTAGGGATTCTTCCCCTGGGTTGGAGCCCCCTCGGGAAGTTGGGGTCAGATCCTCTTCCCTGGGGCGCACGTCTGGGGCGGTCCCGGGAGCGGTGGCGGCGGACGTGCCTGGTGCGTCGTCCTCTGTAAGATATGAGGATGAACTTGCCACCGCTTGGGCTCGTTTCCATATTCCTTTCGGCTACACGCTGCGATTGGCCAAGGGAGGAGAGAGGGCAGATCAGGTGAGGGGTAGAGAGATCGCCTTGTACTTGGAAGACCTCTGGGCTGGAATGCGCCTGCTTTTCTCTCCTGAGATTGTAGCTGCGTTAAATTATTTTAGGTTTGCCCCAGGCCAGCTAGTGCCGAACTCCTGGAGAATTCTTCTTGGGTTCCTGGTCCGGCTGAAGTTGCAGGCGATCTCCTTTAGTCTGTCCATTCTCGCCTCTTCCCTTGTTTACAAGAGTCACCCCGGAACTCGCGCGGGCGACCCGAGGTGGGTTTACCTCTCCGTTAGGAAGCAGCGGCGGAGTGTAGCCGGGTCAGGAGTTGTCATCCTGCCTTCTTCCATCCACGATTGGAAGAAGAAGTTTTTCTTCGTCGGGCCGCCAGAGGGTGAGGACTGGCCCGTACCCGTCCAGTGGTCTAGAGATAGGTGCTGGCAGGGGAATCCGTCCAATGACCCCGACGCAGCGAGAGTGGCGGCGTGGGAGCCTATTCCTCGGGCTGATGTGTTGATTTTTGAGCGGGCCCTCAGTTGGGCCGGCTCAGCCCCGCCCAGTTCGTCGGTAAGTTAGGAGCTGGTATTTGTTTTTACTTTGCTTGTGTCATTGATTCCACTATATCTTGTCTTGTGCAGAAACCATGGACGCGGGCCTCCTCCGAGCAGCTATGCGTAAGCCGAAGAAGGGGTCGAAGGCTGGAAGGGCCAGCTCTTCCCGTCAGACGTCGGTCCCGGCTTCCCCAGCAGCCGTCCCGCCCCAGCGCTCAAGTGCGGATTGCGCCCCGGGGCCCAGCCAGGTGCCGAGCAGAAAGAGGGCTCGGGGAGAGGAAGCCCGAGCTTCGGAGGTGGAGACGAGCCCTCTGTCGTCGTCTCTCAAGAGGTTCCCCCGAACAGTTTCGCGGATCCTGGCCTCTCCGATCTTGGTGGACGAGGGGGAGCTTCGCTTCGAGGTGCCCTCAGGGCTTTCCGTCGCTGACAGCTTGCTGCACGACATGGAGAGGTCGGCCGGGGGCCGGATCGCTAGGGGGACGCTGAAGGCTCAACTGGCGTCCATCGCCCAAGAGGCCCTGCAGGTTAGCGCTCGTACATCGTCTCATTGTTTGCGAGATTTGGTGCCCCTTTTCCTTTCTAATCCCCCTCCGATTTCCTCAGGTCCTCCATCACATTGCTATCGCCGCTCGGATAGAGGTGGAGGATATAGCCCCGGCGATGCGAGCCGCGGGCGAGCTCTCCTCGCTGGAAGAGAGCTCGAAGCGGGAGCGGGAGGCGGCGATGGCGAGGGTCGCTGTCCTTGAGGGCGAGGTGGCTGCCGAGAGGCAAGAGGCAGCGGCCGCGAAGCAGGAGGCGGCGGCAGCAAAGCACGAGGTGGCGGCCTCGAAGCAAGAGGTGGCCAGGTTCCGCGAGGCCGCCCAGGCTGCTGAGCCAAGCTTCAGGGCTCCGAGATGCTCGTCGGCACCATGAATAAGTCAGTGAGCACCCTCCGAAAGGAGTTGGGGGATACGGTGGAGGCGGCGAAGAGAGCCGACCTCAGGGCGGCGCAGGCGGTGGAGAACTTTCAGAAGTCGGAGCAGTTCTACACCGTCCTAGCCTCAGCCGCCACCCTCATCTAGCACAAGGCTCTCGACGCCGTCAAGGCCCAGGTGCCGGAGTTTGCTGATGAAGAGCTCCGAGCAGAATACCCCCGCGGGGATGACGAGCAGGGGATGCCCCAGGGAGCCCTACCGGGGAAGGGAATCTCGGCGAGGGGAGCCCTACCGAGGAAGGGAATCTCGGCGAGGGCGACGCCGAGGCTCCTGCGACGGACACATCTCCAGTCGTGGTAGACGTCGAGCTCATCGGTATCGCGCCCGGCCCTGGGGCCTGAAGCCCCCCGTCTTCTCTTTGTCTTTTCTTTTGTTGTGTCATGTATTTTGTAGGCCTTCGGGCATTTTTGTAAGGCTGGGGAGCCTACAGTACCCTTGTAAAGACTTTTGGCTTTTTGAATAAAGACTTTTTGTTTTTGCCAGTAGTGTTTGTGCTTGTACTTCCTTTTGTTGGTAGGCACTTATATCTGCACAGTACTGCTTTTATGGTCGGCATGTTCCTCGTCTAGCGATTACTCGTCGACTTGACTCTGATCATTTACCGAGTGCGTGAGGACTGGTGGGAAGACGGTGTCTCCATGGCTCCGAAATCGAGGTGGAGATCGCTAAGACGTTGATAGACCAAATGCCTCCTTTTGAGTTCATGCTTCGTAGTTGTTGGAGGGGCCGTGAGTGGCCTATTAAGGACGGCGCCGAGCAGGGTAGCTGCTTGGTGCCTCTTGGCGAGGGCTTTGATCCTTAGTGCGGGAGAGGCCGTGAGTGGCCTACTAAGGATTGGTCCGAGCATGGGAGCTGCCCGGTGCCTCTTGGCGAGGGCTTTGATCCTTAGCACGGGAGGGGCTGTGAGTGGCCTGCTAAGGATGGTCGAGCAGGGTAGCTGCCCGGTGCCTCTTGGCGAGTGCTTTGATCCCTGGTTTGTTGGGGTAGGGAGCTACCAGCCAGGGATAACCGAGCAAAGGCGGGCCCGGTTGCCTCTTGCGAGGGCTTTGATCCTTAGCGCATGAGGGGCCATGAGTGGCCTGCTAAGGATAGCCGAGCAGGGTAGCTGCCCAGTGCCTCTTGGCGAGGGCTTTGATCCCCGGTTTGTTGGGGTAGGGAGCTACCAGCTAGGGATAACCGAGCAAGGGCGGGCCCGGTTGCCTCTTGCGAGAGCTTTGATCTTTAAGGACGGGCCGAGCAGGGTTACTGCCCAGTGCCTCTTGGCGAGGGCTTTGACCCCTGGTTTGGTAGGGAGCTACCAGCCAGAGATAACCGAACAAGGGCGGGTCCAGTTGCCTCTGGGAGGACTTTGATCCCTGGTTTGTTGGGGTAGGGAGCTACCAGGAAGGGATAACCGAACAAGGGCGGGTCCGGTTGCCTTTTACGAGGGCTTTTCATCCTTAGCGTGGGAGGGGCCGTAAGTGGCCTACTAAGGACGGCCGTGCAGGGTTACTGTCCAGTGCCTCTTGGCGAGGGCTTTTTGTCCTTAAGGATGGCCGAACAGGGTAGCTGCCCGGTGCCTCTTGGCGAGGGCTTCGATCCCTGGCGTCGTGGGGTAGGGAAGCTACCAGCCAGGGATAGCCGAGCAGGATAGCTGCTCGGCTGCCTCTTGGTGAGAGCTTTGATCCCTGGCTCGTTGAGGAAGCTACCAGCCAGGGATAGCCAAGCAGGATAGCTACTCGGCTGCCTCTTGGTGAGGGCTTTGATCCCTGGCTCGTTAAGGTAGGGAAGCTACCAGCCAGGGATAGCCGAGCAGGGTAGCTGCTCGGCTGCCTCTTGGTGAGGGCTTTGATCCCTGGCTCGTTGAGGTAGGGAAGCTACCAACCAGGGATAGCCGAGCATGGTAGCTGCTCGGCTGCCTTTTGGTGAGAGCTTTGATCCCTGGCTCCTTGTGGGTTAGAGAAGCTACCAGCCAGGGATAGCCGAGCAGGGTAGCTTCTCGGCTGCGTCTTGGTGAGGGCTTTGATCCCTGGCTCGTTGAGGTAGGGAAGCTACCAGCCCGGGATAGCCAAGCAGGGTAGCTGCTCGCTGCCTCTTGGTGAGGGCTTTGATCCCTGGCTCGTTGAGGTAGGGAAGCTACCAGCCAGGGATAGCTGAGCAGGGTAGCTGCTCGGCTGCCTCTTGGTGAGGGCTTTGATCCCTGGCTCGTTGAGGTAGGGAAGCTACCAGCCAGGGATAGCCGAGCAGGGTAGCCGCTCGGCCGCCTCTTGGTGAGGGCTTTGGGAAGATGGACCGTCGCGAGTGACACGTGCTACGAATGCGTGGAGGAGGCGAAACGCCAGAGCCGCGTCGTTTCGATTTCGCATCGAGCGGCGCGATGTCCGCCGCGTGACGGCACAGTTGCGGGCGACTGTTGAACTCCGGGGGCGTTGTGGGCTATAAGACTGAGGGGGTAATTGTTTACTCCCTTCTTCACACCCGAAACGCAAAAATGCAGGACTTCCTTTTCACCATCGAAGACATCATAAACTTCGAGGACGTCTACCTCTATGACCCGTATTGCATCGAGGACACGGTGCAGTTGGTTATAGGCAGGATCGAGGAGCACTTCGGTCGATTGCTCCCCCGGCGGTCTTCCCTCCTTCAGCTGCTGATGTACTCCATCCGGAGGGCGTCGCCGGAGCTTTACAACCCCTTATCCGAAATGCTGTTCGACGAGGCCATAGGCAAGTTAAGGTTCCTGAGGCGCTTCGGCCTGATCTTTGCGAGTCGGCTAGACCACTCGGAAGCGCTCGTCCGTGAGTGCTACCAATTGAGGCGCGATGCCGACGCTCGCGGAGGGAATCGAAGGCAGAGGTTGGATGCTGCGAGGACCCGGCTGGCGGAAATCTCCCACAGACGGCGCCAGCTGGTGGAGACTGAGATCTCCTTCAGATGTTGCCTTCCGTTGATCTGTTGATGGCGGCGATGGGTGGCTGAGATTTGATCTGGAAGCTGTCGCTCCTGAAGCGTGTGGATCTCAATGGGGTTAAGGTTGTAGTTGCCAAGTTACCTGCAAGGAAGTCCCGGGATGGTTGCACCACCGAGGACCCTCCGACGATCAAGTTAGACTATAGATCTGAGCAGAGTAACGACTTAGTGGAGTAAAAATGGCTTCCCTCGATCGTCTGGAAGAGGGGTTTATATAGCGGTGGCAGCAGGCGAGGCAGGCGTGAGAATTACGCCGGCCGTTACGCTCCTGATGTCACGCCCGCATGATGAGCGGGACCTCCCATTAATGGCGAGACAGGCTCGTTAATGAGGGATCATGATGGCATGGAACGTGGAATGTGGCCGGCGGAGATCTCGCGCATGGCGAGATTCGCGAGATTACGCCTGCAAGCGATGTTGTTGGTCGGTCGATGAGACCGAGGAAGATGACCTCGGCGGGAGAGCTCGCGGAGGGGTATGGGGCCGAGGAGGCCAATTGTGTTGAGGGCTCGGGGGCGAGCCAGCGTTTACTTGTAGGACGGGCACAGGAACGGTCTGGTCGGCCACTGTAGATCCTTTTTTGTGAGTCTTGGGACACGTCATCTGCCACGCGTCCTGATCTGGGAGATCACCGATATCGAGCATCATCAGTTTCTTTAGAGGATGCTTCGTACATGGTAATGTATAGGAAAATCCTAAATGCATACGAAATATATCCATGCTTGCTTTTACACAAATAATATTTATGAAAATTTAGGATTATTCTAGACATCGACATCACGATTTCTTAAATCATGATAATCCTATTATCACTCAAATATATGTCTATTCTTATATTAACCCTAAATATTCACATTAACGCAACTAGTATTATGACTGCAAGCCGCCCATTGCTGCACGTCTGCCTGCCGCCCCACACTGCTGGACATTGCCGCCGTTCATCACTGGATATGGTATCTTCCTGCTGTCGCCGTTCGTCCCACGCCGCTGTCCTCCCTCATCGACCACCTCCGAGCATCGCCCTCCGTCGCCGATTGCGCACCAAGCACCACCCACCATCACCGATTGTTGCACCAAGTGTCGTCTGTTGCCACTCGCTAATAATTGTTGTCGTCAGGTGGCCATCATATTCTGTTGCCAACTAACACCTTTTTGTCTTCCCATGTACAATCATAGTCGCCACTATGTGTTGCTACAGTGCATATATGTTGCCGGGTATGATCAAAATATACCAATCATGTTATTGCAACGTTCTTTGGAATCATATGCATGATCACATGATTGTGTTGATTATCCGTAATCTTACATTTCATGTACCAAGCATCCTCCTTTGGCGATTTTAATAATAGCCAACATATAAAATGTTGCAATTTATGGTCACTGGTGTACTACAATATTAGCATCATAGACTTTGCCAAGTGGTACGTGATGTTATAGCCCAGTGGTAAAACTCTTTGCTGGAGCATGCGTACAGGATTCAAAACACTGCTTTGCATTATAATCTATAATTAAAAATTTAAAGATGACAAGAGTTGAACATCTCGTTTTCTTTATTTTTCCTTTCTTATTTCTACAGAACTCAATGCTAAATAAATCAGTACAAAGACCAAGGGTAACAATAGAAAAATTCAACACTAGTTGCACGCAACAAATGTTAAAAACACACAAATCCATTGTTTGGGTATTTTAAGCTTTTATTGTTAGATTTCCAAGTCCAAACTATTTTTTGTGCTTAGCAGAACGACGAGGACAACAAGAACAACAACAAATAAAAAAGAAAAAAGACAAGTAGGAATACATCATATGTTGTGCAATTACTTATGTAGCTTATGATATGATAAGCTTGTGTGGCATCTCTAACAATTGATATGGATACATTTCTTAAAATTGCAACATTCGTTGCTAGCAATATTGCATGAATTGGTATCTTTTTGCAACTTCGTTTCCATATCAAAGCCAAGTTGATGCTATCCAAACATTGGAAAAAGAGTTGTCTACTTATTTTATTTTTTAACTGCACTCAATGATAATGCGACTTCATCTCCACGAAATCAAATAGCCCTTAAAGTTGCACTTGGCATATGGAATGGAAGATTACTGGGAATTCTCGCATTCCCGGCAATAGAATGACCGGACATCTAATTTCAAGGAATCTTGCATTAACGTGTTTGGCATACTTTAATCATTCCCGGTAATATGTGTATGTGCAACCGTCGACCGGCGGCGAGGTCGGAGAAGGGCCGGTGAATGGCGGTAGAGCTGGTGGATGACGGCAAGACCGGCGACGAACGGCCGATCGATGGCAGGCCGGCGACGAACGGCCAATCAACGGCGGGGCCGACGATGAAAGGCAACGGGTGGCGGACGACCGGCGACGAACTACGGCCGGTCGGAGACCAACGTCCGGTCGGCGAAGGGCCGGACGGTGAACGGTCGGCGATGACCCGCAGCTGGCCGATCGGCAGTGGGCCTACCAGCGGATGACCGACTATGGGCGGTGGGGACGACTGGCCGTCGAGTGGCAAGGGAGGCAAGCGATAGATGGTCATGAATCATTTCATATTAGGCGGGAATATTTCGTGGTAATCTAAAATATACACATGTTTTGGAGGGAATAAAATTACGATGGAATAAGGTTATTTGATTACCATGGTAATCCTATAATCCCAGAAATATCTTTTACACCTAAACAAACGTGTATTTTTTTCCAGTCTAAGAGAGAATCTGAGCTGGGGTTTAATATTTCATGATAATCTAGAATTACCATCTAAATTACCTCCTACCAAGCGCATTCTAAGTAAAACCTCTCTTGAGTGGTAATGCATAGAGCTCAAATCAACCCTATTCAGCTTTAGAGACTCCTAAAATTGATCGTTTAAAGTTTTAATATCTGACCCCTATTTAAAAGCATGGTCACATAATTCGTGATTTATTCGGCGAATTCGTGAATAATTCGTGAATTTTTTATCAGCCAATTAAATCTCGCCGTTGCCGAACGCGTTGAATAATTCGCGAATTATTCGAAAACACAGCGAATAATTCACAAAATCAAAACCTAACATCTCATATATTAATTTCTTGCTCGAAATCCTTCCCGAACATTTTCCGAACACTTGCCAAATCTTTCCCGAACACTTGCTGAATCTTTCCCAAATACCTGCCGATTTTTTCCGAATATTTATCCGAATCCGAATTTTCGATCTCGCCAAATTATACCCGAATCACGAATTTGTGACTATATTTAAAAGTAGGATGTTTATAAACTTCATCCCTAAAACTTTTCGTGTTTCTTCCTCATCTTCTCTAAATCTCATAAGTTGCGCATATATTTCCCCTCTAGCTCACTTCTTAAGAATCCAAAATGAATAATCTCTGGAATATAAAATAAATTACAAATTTGACCTTGATGGTCATCTTCTTATGTTTAAATCCAAACTTTAAGAAAATCTGAACAAAATTAGTGTTGATGATGAAGTAAGTTTGTTTGAGAAATTGGTAGCAGGTAAGGGGAAGGGGAGGGTACAAATCTACAGTACTCTACTAAGTAAAAAATGATAGGCATATTTTATAGTCATGGTAGTACCTTTTGATATATACCCTCCTTTAAAATTGAGCCGTGTCATCTTAAACTATTAAAAACTTAGGTGAGTAGAAAAGTAAAGTTTAAAAAATAGAGTGATGATAGCAGATATATTTATGTTTAAAAAGTGAAGTACAAAAGTGAAGCTCCTTAGGTCCTGTTTGATTGCAGGATTATGGGTTTGGATTTGGATTTTGGACTGTGGAATCCTTGGATTCCACAATTTTGTGTTTGGTTGCAAGATTAGGATTTCTAGGATTCCTTTGTTTTGTATGGGGGCCCCACCACAAAAGAAGGATTCATGAATCCTAAAAATTTTGAAGAATTCTCAAGGATTTAGCACTATTCATTGTACTTTTAGATGAGGCCCGTGTACTTTATTTATTTAACAATCCTCTCTCTCTCTATCTCTCTCTAAAATCCTCAAATCCAAATCCCATTTTTTTCCACCAACCAAACAAAGATTACAAGGATCTACAAATCCAATACTAGGAATCCAAAACCAACCAAACAACAAATTACCAAATCCAGAAATTTCAACCGTACTATTTTTGGAATCCAAATTCCATAATCCTGCAACCAATCAGCCCCTTACAAGCCAATTGCCATCTCAATTATTTAGAAAAGAAAATTGAAAAAAATAAAAGAGAAAGGAAAAAGGTCATTAAACCTTGATTTAGTAACACGCATTAACTGTACTGATTATCCCTTATATATAAAATGGAATTCCAAAAATCATTTCATAACTATTGCATTAATATTTGTTCCCACTTATAGACCAATTGGGATGGCTATAAGAACACTAAAACCAACACTTTACCATAACTGGCGTGAAAACAAAATGGTTAATTATGAAGTTCATATTAATCCTCTGTGTAAGTTCACAACCTTTAGGATTCTATCATTTAAATAAGGATTAACTATTGGATTAATGGCTTCCAAGTTTAACTTTAAAAACATTAGCAATAAATAGGGCCAATCCTTCTCTTCTATCTCTATAGAAAAAGTTGATCTAATGTTGAAAGAAAGTATTTGTTCTCTTATTTTTGATTATTTTAGATTTGGTTGAAATTTTTTCAATATATTTATTGGTTTTTTGCATTTTGATTAGCAGGTTTTTAGGGAGATGGTCGAAAAGGTATGTAAATCATCTTTATTGTTTTTTGTTCCATGTTGTTTTTTTCTCTCATTTGGAGGTTTCGCTTTGGGCATGAAATAATAATAGAGAGGCTAGATTTGTAGTGGTTCAAGTCAACAGGAGGAAACAACATACTTACTGGGTTTTGAATTGAGATATGTTAATTTCATTTATGCCTTTCCAATTAAAATTGTGCATATGATTATCCAATGCTATTTGCTTTTACATTGGTATGTTTAAATACCCTAGCTGCATTAAAAAGGATGATGGTGATGGTGATGATATAGGTCTGGTCTTTAACAAGGGTCCAATCGAGAAAATCACTCCAAAAGTTGCGCTCTATATAAATACCGGACATTCTGGAATTCCCTGTGAGGTTGGAAGGCATGGCCAAGCAGTATACCAACGGTTTTTTCCGAGTAAGAAGAGTGCTTTCATTGGCATGGCATTGATTGTTGATCCTGGATCAATTTGCACATGGAGTAAAGCCCGACCTGGGCTAAACCTCCGTCAATGCGTCACCGTGTACCTCCCCAAACGGACACCCGATACTGGACACCTTACGGGTACCCGGGCTCCAAAGAGGAGTCGTTTCCCCCAAGTGGGGGAAGCCTGCCCCAAGGGATCCGACCCCTCCCCCTTAAGTGGGGAGCCAGCTCCCAAGGGAACCGACCCCTTCCAAAGGGGGAGCAGGCCCCCCCAAGGGATCCACCTCCCTCCCCAAAAAGGGGGAGCCGACCCCTCCCCCAAAAAGGGGAGCCGGTCTTCCCTCCGCGGGGAGCCGTCCTGGGTATTCCCCATGGGGGTATCTGAACTTCTTTTCACCTAAAATAAAAAAATAAAAATATAATAAATAAAAATGAATGAAACAATTATGCATTTCTTTTCAAACACACATCTTGCATACTAAATTTGCATGATTCGCAGGACCCGTTAATTGGAGCTTCCCTATTCTCAAAGCAAGGGGTAATTAACGGCAGTTTTGTCCATGGCTGTCGGAAATTAGAAACCCCACAATTAATAAACCACTTCCTATCCTAGAAGGGGAATCTATACACACCTGACAAGCGAGCGCGTCCATCCTTATGGGTGACGAAAAACACTTTACAAATTCTGGCGCGTCCGGTAGGGCCTATCTCTCCTCCCATCTTTTGGGTCAAACGATCATGTTAACTCATTCAATATATATATTGTTGTTTGTACTGAAATTATGCTCTTTTCATGCAGATTATCAATTTTCAGCAACAATCAACATCACTCGACAATATCTTCGAAGACGAACCCGACTTCTGATACAATCCCAGTCGCGTACACAATGAAGATGATTGCCCGAGTGATTCTCCCGTTAAACCTTATGCAAAGTGGGAGGAACCGTCGTTTCAATTCGACTCCATCCTATTTTCTTTGGCCTTCAGCGCTCCTATAGTGGAGACACCGGCAATTCAAACGAACAAATCGATCTCGAAAGGAAGGAAGCTGAACGTGATACTGCTAAGGCTACCTGATCCAGAATGTAAATCCGTTTTCGAACGGCTTTCTATTGCCCCAGCTTGAGGGCAAGGCCGTCGACTCGAAAGTGACCACAAGGCGTCTCGGGCAAGCCCAGGCGATGCATGCGACGACCGCACACTCGGGTGTCTTTTCTAGACTTTTCGTCAATCGGCCTACGGCGGCTTCCAGGAAAGCGGATGCCCGCCAAGCCCTAAAAGCTGAGAAACTAAAACAGAAACGGTTTAGATACATAGCCAAAAGGGCTAGGGCTCCTGCTCACTTTGAGTTTGTGAGGTTCCAGAATGATGGTTACCCAGTGACACAAGCTGGACCGGCCGTGAAAATCGCCAACTCTTTTGAACCACCAACACCGGTTCAAAAGAATGCTCTGGTTGCTAAAATCAAAAAGCAGGAAATTTAGAGGGTCTTGCAAAGAGGCGTATCTAAGCCCTCAACTCAGAAGCAAGACACTATCTCGTCAAAAGTCTACAAGACGCTCCTCGCTGTGCGGAAGCAAAGGGGAGAATTCAAAAAGGTCTTAATGCCACCCAAAACCCCAGCTAGACTGATTGTCTTCAGTCACCTGTCCTTCCCCTAGAAGGATGGGCCACGACGACAATCTGTAAAACCCGCATGCATTGTTGCCGAGGGCGAGGAGAAGGTCGAGTACACAATCCATACTGTCTATATGACAAGCATGGGCCCCAGTGCTAACCTTCGAAGTAAGAACAAGGAATTGGTTGCTGCTCCCCAAGACAAATCTGGCTTGGGTGCGGCTACCACTTCTCAGTCCCAGTAGGCCCCAGATGACAATGAAAACCCTTTCGGTGAGGCGGCAAGGCAAAAAGGGCATACGGTTCCTGAGGAATCCAACTCAGACAGTGAGGGTAACCCAGCCTTCATTCCCAAGAATACGGACCGGGCGTTGCTCGAAAACATTCAGAAGCAGCTGAAGGCCAAGGATAAGGAGATTACTAAGGCTTATCCGAAAAACAACGACCTGATGAATGTTATGATGCGGCTTACAACTCAAGTTGCCTAGGTATAGGCCCTGCAAGCGCAAGGCTCTACCCATAAGCCAAGGAACAACGCCCCGAAAAAGCCGTCACCTATTCCCACCAGCCCGGTGACGGTGGATCTTCATGAAAGTCGGCTGCATTCAGTTGCAAGGGAAGTTTTGACGCTTGATAGCGACACCCTAACATAGGATAAGATCATGGACTTAGTCACCAGCAATGTCAAAATGATGCTGGCTGAGGCCGAGGCAAAGAAGAAGTGTGGCAGCAGTAGAAGATCATACCCTACCGGATATGATCAATGGATTATCCCAGTGGCTACACCTCTCCAAGTTCAAAATGTTCAACGGGATGAGAAACGCCAATCAATACATTGCCCACTTTAAAGCATCATACGGAAATACCAGGGACAATGATATGCTGCTCCTCAGGCAATTTGTTAAAAGTCTAACCGACGTCGCCTTCGACTTGTACTCAAATATACTGGACGGCTTGGTCATAACAATTGCTCAAATGGAATCTCTATTTAAGCAAAGATTCATGAGTGGCAGCAATAAAATCACCATTGTTAACCTTTGTTAGGACTAAAGCGGAGAATAATGAAAGCGTTATAGATTTCATAACCCGATGGCATAGTCTTACCGTCAGGTGCGAACCGCCATTGGAGCAGGACCAATCCGTCAGCCTACTTATAGGAAATATCCACAACTGGATGAATCCTTTCCTATACACAGCGGGTCTCAAGACATTTCAGGAGCTGACCAATAGAGTCCAAATGCTGGAACTTTCAAAGCATGAGGTCATCCTAGACCTCCAAATTACCAATAAGTACAGGAACCGGAAGAACGATAACCGCAAAGACGGAAGTTCCAACAATACCGACTCTTTCAATACATCTGACGAAGGGGCAAGCGAAGAGCGGGCGGATCAAAGACCGACCGGCTTCAAAAGCTATTGCTGGGAGGAGGAGAACCAACTCTAAAAGAGAAAAAGATTAAGGTCTACTCCTTCAGAAGGGACAAACTCCGTAAAATATTCAAGGACGCCTTGAACAATGATCTACAACTGCCAAAATCAAAAAGACCTCACGAAGCAAAGATGGTCGAAAATCCCCTGTAATGCTTATACCACAGAGTGTTGAGTCATAGGATCGAAGACTGCTACGTCTTCAAGGATTGGGTCGAGAAACAATATAAAGCATGAGAGATTGAACTGTCCAATAACGTGTTGACGAACAATCAAGCAGCGACAGCTAATTTTATACAAATGGAAGCCGAATTTTTCAGGGGGCGGACAGCTCAACGGTCCCCTCTAAGCAATAACGTCAATCTGCCTCAACCTCCGTGGAGCTTATATCTGTCCAAAAAGACGAAGAAGATATTGAAGCTGATTCAAAAAGAGTCTAGGATCGAATGGGAGAATCAAATAGAGCCCATTGTTCCAATTGTCAAGTCAGATCACCGAGCTCGAATCCTAAGAACCTCAAAAAGAAGAAAATGAAGAATATTGTTCGATCTGAAGAGGGACCTGTGAGGAAATCCGTCCACCAAAAATACATTGATTCTCTCGAAAATTATAAGCAAAAGGAAAGGGCCCTAATCAGATTGAAGGAGTTCTTTCCGAGAGAAGTGTTGGATATAGGTGCCATGAAGGCAATTACTGTAATTGTACAAGGATCTATATGGATAGAACAATCTTACTCGAGATGATAGTCAGCTATCTGCTTTGTCTTTATCATTCATATGTATATATTTTACTTGCTATTATGTATCACTAATACATGATGATAAAGCTCATAGGATCTTTACATGACTACCAGGATTATACCGGGGATCATAATAGTGGGGCCTGCATAGTCCATAAACACTTCCTTAAATGTTCATACTCATAGGAGTATCGAGACTGGGCATTGGTACTCCAGATTAGACTAGTGTATACGTTTCCTGACCCAGTTGGAGGGTGATAGCTGGTCCCACAGTTATTGGTGTTTAACACCGAGGATTGTATACAGGTGCTAATTGGAGAATGAGTTTCATTAATGGACTCACCGAGAACTAGGCATCGGTACTCCAGATTAAACTAGTGTATACGTTTCCTGACCCGGTCGGAGGGAGATAACTGGTCCCACGGTTATTGATGTTTGAAACCGATGATTGTATACAAGTGCTCATTGGAAAATGAGTTTCACTGAAAGGACTCACCGAGAACTCCTAGAAAATATTATACCTATTGTCAGATAGCAGTTTTCGGATGACATGAGTACATGGTAGTCTTTTGACCTGATATCGCCATAGTGACTTGTGTGTTCGCACTATACATTGATTACTACCCTACCACGGCTTTA
The DNA here is from genome assembly GCA_030015575.1 of Agapanthus africanus. Classification (NCBI taxonomy): domain Eukaryota; kingdom Viridiplantae; phylum Streptophyta; class Magnoliopsida; order Asparagales; family Amaryllidaceae; genus Agapanthus; species Agapanthus africanus. Next base: position 140,381,908 of record JASDDO010000026.1, read on the forward strand.
AAAAGTCGTGCAAACAGATTTTAGTTGAGTATAGTCCCGAAACACATGGAGGCAGTGAGCGGTCAAAAAGATTCGTCTCTCCCGGTATTGGTAGTTGATATCGCGTTGTACTTGATTGGCTATAACCATAAGTCCCTAGTCAGGACGGTTGAAAACTGATAATTGTTATCAGTTGTATCTCATGTGATTATTAGTTTGACATCAACTCGACCGATCGGGTTATTGGGGGTCTGACAGTTTCCACCCCCCAGACCCAGTATGCGACACTCTCTAACGAAGACACCGGAATGCACGATGACTATCACTAATAGACTTTGATTGCGTACGAATGATCTTGCTTATCGACCTTTCTTTCAATTAATACCTGGGTAGCCGTTACGTACAGCTAGTACCGCTTACGTACTTATGGGTTAACCTATGAAGGGATTGATCTGAAAGTGTTTCAGATCAATAGGATATGATCCTAATATACTGTTAGCGTATTGTCGAGTTTTTAGAGTCTCACACAGAGCTTTTCTCCGTTCAAGTGAAACGATATAATGTGCGTATGGTGATATGTGCGGGAGTTTGATTAAATACGTGTATTTGATACATGTACATTAATCGGACGTTTTATAATACTAGCCGCTTTATATTTAAGCCGGGTTATTAAATCAAGTGTTGATATATATATATATATATATATATATATATATATATATATATATATATATATGAGAATAATGGAGGAAAGAGCCCATAGGAGGGTATTTCCTCCTATGGCATCGAAAAAAATACAACCTTCATCATTTTTTCCGGCAATCGGCACCCATCATCTTCATCGTTATCATCTAAGATGTGGATACACCAAATTTCATGCAATTCTACAACTTTTTCACCGTTGATTTTGCAATGTAAAAAGTTATGTTGTCGGTAAACCGTTAATTTTGAACCCACTAAATCAACGGTGAAAATGTTGTAGAATCACATGAAATTTGGTATACCCACATCTTAGATGATAACGATAAAGATGGTGGGTGCCGATCGTCGGAAAAAATGAGAGAGGATGTATTTTCTCGACGCCATAGGAGGAAATTCCCTCCTGTGGCATCTTTCCTCCATTATTCTCTCTCTCTCTCTCTCTTTCTCTCTCTCTCTCTCTATATATATATATATATTCTAGTATCATGTTTATTTTCTATTTTTTCTCTTTTGCTATTCATATATGATACGAATACGCATATATGTATACAATACATATACTTGTATCTATTGTGTATTAGATACACAAATACATCTAGAAGGGACACCTCATTTCTATTTATAAATAAAAGGAAAATGACTCAATTTCTTTTTATTATTTAAGAAGTGAGGAAGGGTGTAGATAGTGATGGGCTTGATTATTTTATTGGAAAATCTTTACTATACTTATATGCTTGATTCTCTCTCGTCACTTGATCCCTTCATGCAAACTCTCTCTCATCCATTTTTCCTAAGAGAAAAGATAAAAGAAAAAGAAAAAGAGAGTGAATTCATCTACATCTCTTCGACTCATTCTTTAACAAATTATAAGATCGAGTTATTTCACAAAATATGATCTTTTGGTGAAGTTGAAGTTTGAGTAGGGGTTTTCTTCGATGTGGATCATCTTCGGCGAGGAGGTCCACTTGCAACCTCATTCGTACGGCGATAGAGTCTAGCTTGGGTATTTCACGGTTGGGTAGACACTCTACAAAAGTTATAACCCTCTAAAACCCTTTATATCGCTCTGATACCATGATAGCATTTGGTGCTAGGATCGCAACACTTGCAGACCGCAGCGGAATAGTGAACAAAAATTTACAATAGCATAGCACCAAATGAAACACCCAAAATCATTCAAATACTTTAAGTTGTAACATATCACTAGTTTTCAAAACCACTCGATTCTTTCAACGATATCAAGTTCATCACGTTAAAGGTTTTTTTCAAAACCAGCCGGAGCCCTCCGTCATTTCAGATGATTAGAATACTTAGTATTATGCTATGTTTGTTGAGCTTTGCCAAGGCGTAGTATACGGTGGCTAAGTGGTGATTGTCTGCTGCATGTGATGTGATTGGTTATGACAGTCGTACGACTTTGTTGACCTTTGCTAAAGGTCGTGCGGGTGGATCCAAATCAATCACGAAATGACGGGTTGAACTTGACTAACAACTTATGATTTGTTAACTTTTGCCAAGGTCATAAGTCGTTAGAGGTAAAAACCATATCGGGAGTTTTAAGTGTTGAAACTTGCAATGTGATTGCATACCTTCTATGTGATAGTTGGATCCCGATTCCCACTGTGAGTACTAGTTACTCCCGGGAGATTTTCACTTCATAATTAGTTAACCCATTAAGTGACTAGAAAGGTGTTTACAAGGTTACGCCTCTAAGAAAACAGAGTTATTTAACTAGGTCCGTGCGAAAGCGTGGGGAGCGTCCTTCGAAGTACTTACACCGGCCTGACTGACCGGTTAGCAAACTAGTAGACATGATCCCGGCTAGTTCTCCTTTAAGGGTTTGAAGGAGAATTCGACGAAACAGTGGGAGTCATCCTGATTAAATAAATTAATAACCCGATTTAATCTTGTAAGAGCGCACGCTAAGTGTTTCTTTTCTCTCTACAAGCAATGGCCATGACCGGCCTTAAACTAAAACTCGTAAAAACCAAGTTAACCGAACCTTTTTACAATCATTGGGTTTGAAATGTCATGATTACCCTAATCCACGACCAAGTCGCATATGTCATTACTGTTCCTGCTTCCCCTTTACCTTCTCCAGAACCCTCCATATTACTGCAGAGATCCAAATTGCTTGGAAGGTCATCTTGTATAGTTACATACGAACTCAAAGAAATTATTTCAGTCTGAGAATGGCCACGGGTTCTGGAGAAAAAGAATTGTATACTTATATAATTCTATTGTCTCTTCCCTCCACTTTTTCTTAAGTTGAGAGCTCTTTCAATAAGGAGAATATACCAGTTACACTTATTGGATAGCTTTCTTCCAAACCTGAAAGAAAGGGAAGGAACAAAACCAACCAACCTAAGTATAGTGTACAAAAGGTAAGATAAAGAGACATATAAAGGGATGGTTGTTAAAGAAAAGGATATTGCAACTACCGTCATGAGCCTGAGCAGTGGAAGAGACATTACTAAGAATATCCAGCCACCCACTTGAACCATCTGGTGTGTTTGTATTTGAAAATTGTTTCTCAATGAACTCTGACTCCTGGGTATATGGATACCGGATTAGAATCTCACATCTGTAAGGTGTTACAGATGATAAGAAATAGTAGACTATTGAGAAAGGGTGATTTAATCCTCAAAATCGGAATTCGGAGCAAATGTTACTATTGAGGACTGTCGCCTGATTTTGCTTAACGACAAATTTTTGGTTTTGAATTACCGTTGTTGTGCACAATTTTTTAAAAAAATGATATATCCGACTCTTTATTTGATGAAGAAGGATATAAATTTTGAAAATTATGTTATGAACATTTACTTTCATCAAGTGTTGATTGGGTAAGATGCATATAATAACGGTTTAGATATTCTTAACCAAAAATACAGTTTTCAACTTATAACACACAGAGTAAGAGTAATTGAACTCTTAAGACTTGTACAAGTGATGTATGTGGTCCGATGTCCATATGGACAATGGGTTGGTACTCATACTTCATTCTGTTTAGTTATGAGTTTTCTGGTTTTAGACACGCATTCTTGTTGAAATACAAAGTCCAAAGATTATGAGAAGTTCATAGAATATAAGAATAAAGTAGAGAACCAGACATCGGAAGTATTATAATTCTTCGATGTGATTGAGGATGTGGATACTTAAGCTCGGTATTCTGTAGTTGATTAATTGAGAATTTGATTCTCTTAGATTACTCCTCCATATATACCATAGACTATAGAATATTAGAGAAGATGACATGCACCCTAGGGGATATGGTGCGTCCTATGATAAGTATTGCTGAGTTGCCTCTATCATTTTGGGATATGCACTGGAAACAGCTGTGTACCAATTGAATTAGGTTCTGACTAAATCTGTGCATAAGATTATATGTGTGATATAGAATGAAAGGAGACTGTGTCTTAAGTTTGTTAAGATATGGTGTTGTGTGAAAGCAGAATCCGGACAAACTCAATGCACGTTTCAGTAATGAGCAGTTTGTTGGTTATCCCAAGCATTCGTAAGAGTTTAACTTCTATCATTTTCGGGATCAAAAGTTATTTTGTTCTTGACACGCCACCTTTTCAGAAAAGAAATTTCTTACAAAAGAAATTGGTGAAAGTATGGCAGAACTGGAAGAGATTCCAGAACCACAAACAGTTACAAAAAATTTAGTAGAACCCGAGGATTTAATTGTACCCGATAAACCTTAGCCACTACACAGATCTAGTAGACAACCTTAGACACCCGAGAAATATTACGGTTTTCTTGTAGAATGTGACAGGGAGGTTTGCATCATGATTGATGATGACCCTACTAGTAATCAACAGGCTATAGGGAGTAGTGACTTTCGACTAATGGTTGGATGCAAAATATCCAAATTGGACTCCATGCGCTCCAACAAAGTATGGACTTTGTTGGATACTCCTGAAGGGGTAAAACTCATCAGGAGCAAGTAGATCTTCTAAAAGAAAATCGGTGCAGATGGAAAGGTAGTAACCTAATAAAGCGACTTATAGCAAAAGGTTTTCGTTAAATACCCGTTGTGATTTGTGATGAAACCTATTCTACAGGGTCTAAGTTGAAGTCTATTCGGATATTACTTGACACTGCTGCTTTTCATGACTATGAGATCTGACAGGTGGACATCTATAGCGTTTTTCTAAATAGAGATTTAGAAGTATACGTGTATATGACTCTGCCAGAGAGCCTTGTAGTCAAGGGGAGCAGCGAAAAGGTGTGCAAGTAGCTTAAGTACATTCATGGACTAAAGCAAATATCGCGGAAGTGGATCATCTGTTTTGATGAGAAAGTCAAAGTGTTTGATTTCATCAAAATTGTAGATGATCCTTCTATGTGTAAGAAGGATGTGGAGAATAATGTCATATTTCTCATATTATATATGGATGGCATCCTCCTGATAGGAAATGATGTTCCTACGCTATAATTCGATCAAACTATGGTTGTAACAGATGTTTCTCCATATAGGATTTGTGTAACATATCATTAATTCTGGTGACTGAATCTATAGAAATAGATCTAAAAGGATTTAGAGATTGTCTCAATTCGAGTACTATAACACCATTCTAAAATGGTTTAGAATGAAAAACTCCTATCGCGGTAGTGTACCCGAATAAAATGGAGTCACCTTCTCTAATTAGATGTATTCTAGACTGATGAGGAGAGAGACTCACATTAATGGTAATCCACATGTTTTGAAAGTGGGGCCAATCATCTGATATCATGTACCAGACCAGATATAGTTTATGCACTTGCTGTAATAAACAGATATCAGTCCAATCCTGAAGAAATATAGGATGATAACAGTGAAGAACATATGTGGATGTTCTCGGTGTATGGTAATGGCAGCCTCCAAATGGAGGCGGTTACCGATTCCAGCTTCCAAGGTGACATTGTTGATAGAGTGTTTGTCACAAATTATAAGTTTACCCTCTTATGAGGAGCAGTATATTGAAATAGTTCCAAACGGGATACTGAGGAAGACATGACGCTAGGTGCTGAGTATGACTCAGCATAGGATACAACCCAATATATTGTTTGGATAAACATGTTCATTTCTGAACTTGGTCCCATTAGCTATCCAGACATATTCTAAGGCTGGTATCGCTTGATTCGGGAGATAGTTGATCTCCGCGAGATTGAGATAAAGAGAGAAGAAATTAGAGACGTTGTAGCGGATCCACTCTTTGAGGCTGTTTCCCAAATACGGTTTGTGAAACTGTTATTAGAGAAGTTGAGTATATGATACTGCAATAATTGGCCTTAAGTGCAAGTGAGAAATTGTTGGATATAGGTACCCTGAAGACAATTATTGTAATTGTACAAGAACATATATGGATAGAACAATCTTGCTTGAGATGATGGTATGCTATCTGGTTTTTCTTTATCATTCATATGTATATGTTTTACTTCCTATTACGCATCGCTAATACATGATAATAAAGCCCATAGGATCTTTGTTGACTGCTAGGATTATGATGGGGATCATAATAGTGAGGCTTGGATAGTCCATAAGCACATCCTTAAATGTTCCTAGTCATAGAAGTATCGAGACTGGGCATCGGTCTTCCAGATTAGACTAGAGTAGTGTATACGTTTCCTGACCCGGTTGGAGGGCAATAGCTGGTCCCACAACTATTGGTGTTTGACAAGAAGGATTGTATACAGGTGCTTATTGGAGAATGGGTTTCAGTGAACGGATTCATCGAGAACTCCTAAACGGTATTATACCTATTGTCAGATACCAGTTCTCTGGTGACATAAGTGCAGGGTAGTCTTTTGACCTGAGATCGCCATAGTGTCTTGTGTGTGTTCCCACTGTACTTTGATTACTACCCTACTACGGCTTTAAAAAGCCGTGCAAACAAATTTCAGCTGGGTACGGTCCCGAAACACATGGAGGCAGTGAGCGGTCGAAGGGATTCGTCTTTCCCAGTATTGAGAGTTGATGTCGCGGTGTGCTTGATTGGCTATAACTACAAGTCCCTGGTCAGAGCAGTTAAGATAAACTGATAAGTGTTATCAATTGTATCTCAGGTGGTTATTAGTTTGTCATCAGTACGATTTATCGGGTTATTGGGGGTTTGACAGTTTCCACCTCCCAAACCCGGTATGCGACACTCTCTAACGAAGAGACCGGAATGTACGGTGACTATCGCTGATAGATTCTGATTGCGTACGGATGAGCTTGCTTGTCGATCTTTCTTTCGATCAATACCTGGATAGTCGTTACGTGCGGCTAGTACCGCTGACGTGCTTATAGGTTAACCCGTGAGGGGATTGATCTGAAAGTAATTCAGATCAATCGTATATGATCCTAACCTACTGCCGATGTATTGTCAAGTCTTTAGAGTTCCACACAGAGGTTTTTACCGCTCAGTCGAAACGATGTAGTGTGCATATGGTGATATGTGCGGAATTTCGATTAAATACGTGTATTTGATACATGTACATTAATCGGACGCTTTATAATAATATTCAGTTTATGTTTAAGCCGGATTATTAAATCAAGTGTTGATATATATATATATATATATATATATATATATATATATATATATATATATTATGTTCGTTTTCTATTTCTTGCTCATTTGCTATTTGTATATGATACGAATACACGTATACGTATACGATACATATACTTGTATATATTGTGTATTTGATACATAAATACATCTAGAAGGGACACCTCATTTCTCATTATAAATAAAAGGAAAATGACTCGTTTTCTTTTTATTATTTAAGAAATGAGGAAGGGTTTAGAGAGGCACGGGCTTGATTATTTTATTGGAAAATCTTTACTATACATGTATGCTTGATTCTCTCTCCTCACTCATTTCCTTCAAGCAAACTCTCACTCATCCATTTTTCCTTGTAGAGAGAGAAGAGAGAAGAGAGAAAGAAAAAGAGAGTAAATTCATCTACATCTCAACATCTCATTCTTTAGTAAATTATGAGATCAAGTTATTTCACAAGATATGATCTTTTGGTGAAGTTGAACTTTGAGTTGGGGTTGTCTTCGATGTGGTACATTTTCGGCGAGGAGGTACGCTTGCGGGCTCGTTCCTATGGTGATAGAGTCTAGCTTGGGTCTTCCACGATTGGGTGGACACGCTATAAAGGTTGTAGCCTCCTAAAACCCTTTATATTGCTCTCTTGATATGTTACAACTTAAAGTATTTGAATGATTTTGGGTGTTTCATTTGGTGTTATGCTATTGTAAATTTTTGTTCACTATTCCGTCGCGGTCCGCAATTGTTGCGATCCTAGCATCAAATGCTAACAAGAAGCAGCGGAAATCCTGAAAGAAATGAAAAGCGATACTTTTGATGAAATCCCGATAATAACCTGCTACGTCATCCACCCGACAGCGACTCCGAGGAGGAGCTCTGTTTCCCAACGAAGATGATGAGCCCACCATGAAAGCCAACTAGATCCAACTTTGAAGTGGTAAGGTGCTACCGCCGAAATAGAGCAATCCCTCGAAGGAAAAGGAAAAAGAAATTGCAACCGAAGGGGATGATGGAGGGCCAGCTCATGAAGACTCGAACGCTTCCTCAGTAGACTACAATGTCTTGGCTCATCTCCGAAAGCTCCTATCTTCCTGAGCGTCTACAACGCTCTTGTTCTGTCCAAGGAGGTTAGAGATGTTCTTATTTATGCTCTACAAAACCCTAAACGATACTCGGCTTGCTTTGCAGAAATCAATATGAAAGAAGCCCGATACATTCTATACACCACTTCAGTCGCATTCGAAGATGAAGATCAGTTACTAGGGACGGCCGAACATAACAAGCCACAATATAACAGGATACAGCGAAGGAGACAGATTAATCGCATATTGATTGATCCGGGATCCTCGGTAAACATCATGAATTTCCGGAATCTGAAGAGTTTATCAAAGGATGTCCGGAACCTGTTAAAGAAGAGAATTGTCATTCAGGGCATCAACCAGAACTGCTAGCAAGTCTTGGGATCGATAGTTCTACCAATCAAATTCGGAGACCTGCAAACAGAAGCGAAAATATGTCATCGACGCCGATACATCATATAAGATTATTTTAGGACGACCATGGCCGCATGATTACGGCATCGTCCTATCAACACTTTATCAATGCATGAAATTTACCAAAGATGGCAAAGAAAGGCGCATTGATGGAGACATACAGCCGTTCGACGTTCACGAAGTCCGATATGAAGATTCTCGATACTTCATGAACCCTCGGGATACCGCGCCCCCATTTGCCGAAGATGAAACAGCGCTGAGTCCCAAGAGTACGTTAAAGCTGGCTGCCACCTTCAAAATCAAAACCCTTCAAAGGCGTCCGCATTTTGGTAGTGACACTGACGAGTCTGGGGATGAAAGCTCGTCCCTAATCTTTCGTCCTAGCAAAATTCGCCCACATTTTGGCAATGACGCCGATAAATCTGATGATGAAGGCCCGTCCCTAATCTTCCATCCCAACAAAGTTCGTCCACACTTCGGCAGTGACAACGAAGAATCAGACACTGAGGATTTGTCCTACAACAGGTGTGCGGACAAGACTCATGTCTAAAAAGCAAGGCTGAGGGTGACTCCTAAAATCGAAGAACGGTCCCTGTCCATCACAAAAGTCCAGGAGCAATTATATAAAGAACCCAACGCTCTGTCAGTCTCCACTGTGGATCAACTGAAAACCTTCAACGTCTCCGAAAGTAAGAACGGGCAGAAAAGAATTTTGTTCTATGGGTCGAACTCTACCATTCACCCGAACAACTTGTCTCTAATATGCCTTCCATACAAAAGAGGCTTAAGAAGTGTCATAAACCCCAAATACTATACGTCGCAGGAATATTTAAAGAAATGTTGGTACATGTTATATCAAACGGACTTCGAGGCAAAATTCTATGAAGGGCTATGGTATCTGCCCCAAGCCTGGCAATTCATCGACGGACGAGTCCCAAATAGACGGAGTATACTCTTCATCTAGCCTGATGTCAAGTTCTGTTATATGATCCATATAGAAGAGACCAGCAAAAAACCTAGAGACAATGACGAGCTGACTGAGCCAGAAGAAGCCTTTTAGGAGCTCGAAGACGGCGGAGAAGCAACTTTCGACGAGCCGATCGAATTGACCTGGGAACGCCCGATAATTCACAGCGACCTATATCAACTCGCTCTTGTCCGAGGGCGTAAAACAACAAATAATTTCCCTACTGCATGAATTCGTCGACTGCTTTGCATGGACGTACAAAGAGATACCTGACCACTCCTCAGAGGTGGCTGTGCATAAACTGGCTATATCTCCTGATGCCAAGCCGATCAAGCAAGCTCCTTGGATAATGAGAAAGGAGCTGAAAGAAAAGATCATCGAAGAAACCAAGAAACCCATCGATATCGGCTTTATCAGGGAAGAGAAATATGTGGATTAGATCGCGCATTGTCTCGGTAAAGAAGAAAAACGGGCAGATCCGAGTTTACGTCGACTTCAGGGATCTCAACAAGGTATGCCCTAAAAATGATTTCCCACTCCTGGTCATGGAAATGATTATTGACGATATCTCAAGCTATGATCTATTCACCTTCATGGATAGATCATCCGGATACATCCAAATCAAGATGTCGCCCAAAAATAAGAAACATACAGCGTTTCGAACTCCGATCGGCATTTACTGCTACAAGGTTATGCCGTTCAGACTAAAAAACGTGGACGCCATGTATCAAAGAGCAATGACGAAAATATTCGATGACTTAATCCATAAAGTCGTTGAATACTATGTTAATGACTTGGTCGTCAAAACTAAGACCGAAGCCAATCAAAACGAAGATCTCTGAACCGTCTTCACAAGACCGAGAGAGTACAATCTAAAGATGAATTCTCTGAAATGTGCTTTTGACGTGTCATCTGGGAAATTTTTTAGTTTCATAGTCCGACATTAAGGGATCGAAATTGGCCCGTCGAAGATAAAAGCAATCATGGAGATGCCTCCTCTGAAAAATCTGATGCAGTTGAGATCCTTCCAAGGCAAACTCGTGTATATACGAAAGTTCATTTCGAATTTATCTGAGAGATGTCAGCCTTTCTCAAAGCTAATGAAGAAAGATGCTCTTTTTGTCTGGGACACCAAATGTCAATCTCATTCGAAAGCATCAAGCGATACTTGTTGCATCCTCGAGTGCTCGCTGCTCCCATTCCGAACAAGCCACCGATCCTTTACATTGCTGCACTAGACGGATCACTTGACGCACTCCTCGCTTCAAATAACAAGGAGGGTAAAGAAAACGCCCTCTACTATCTCAGTCGGACACTGGTCGGGACGGAGCACAACTACTCTTCAATCGAGAAGCGCTGCTTGAGTCTGATAATTGCCATGAAGAAGCTAAGACACTATCTGCTCGCTCACCGGGTTATACTGATCCCTACGATTAACCTGCTAAAATATCTCTCGACAAAGGCAAACTTGACGGGTAGAATGGCCAGATAAGTTGTCATGCTGCTGAAATTTGACATAATCTATGTTCCTCAAAAGACAGTAAAAGGGCAAGCCCTAGCCGATTTCCTCGCCGCACATCCTGTACCTGAAGAGTCACCGCTAAATTGCGAGTTACCCGATGAACAAGCGTTGCATCTCGAAGATAACGAGCCATGTTGGGATCTCTACTTTTACGGAGCCTTATCAATAATGATCTCCAGCAAATCAAGCATCCCGCAGATAAAGGTGGAGGTAGGATTAGTGTTCACCACGCCTTCCGGAGGGACCCTACGACGTTCCTTCGTTCTTACCGAGCCTCACGCAAACAACGAGGCTGAGTATGAAGCGCTAATAGCTAGGCTCGAAATTGCCATAAAGATGGGAATCACCCAACTGCGTGTTTACGGAGATTCCTAATTGGTTGTCAGCCAAGTAAATGGAGACTACAAAGTATATAAGCTCGAGTTGGCTCGCTACAGAAGTTGGGTTGTGAAACTCATGAAACAATTCATTTGCATCGAACTAAGGAGAATTCTGAGGGCGTTGAACGGAAAACTGACCTACTCGCTCGCCTAACCAAAGAATTGATGGATCCCGACATGGATGAAATTTTAATTTCGGTTCGAAGCTGGCAAATTCTACCATCAACTTCCGTGCGTGAAGGACTGGAACAAGAAAATTGTCCTACTGAAGAAACCCTGGTCATTAAAGACGAGTCTGATTAGAGAGAACCCTTTATAAAATATCTCCGATATGATAAGCTACCAGAAGAAAAATCTGTACGGGTTTAGTTGAAGAAAAGAGCTCTCTGGTATGTGTTCGTAAATGACACACTATACCGAAGATCATACGACCAGCTTTGGCTCATGTGTCATTCCTCGGCTGAAGCCCAGAAAGTTATGAAAAAGTCCACTCATGCGTCTGTGCAGCACACCAGTCTGGCCCCAAAAAACGCCTTTAAATTAAGCGGCTAGGATATTACTGGCCCACCATGATAAGGGACTATGAGAAACATGCGAAGAAATGCTACCTCTGTCAAATACATGACAACTTCATACACAAGCATCCCAATTCGTTGCATCCTACAGTGGCGTCATGGCCATTCGAAATATGAGGCGCCGATATAGTTGGCCCAATTGACCCTCCGTTATCTAAGGGCCATAGGTTCATACCAGTTTCCACTGATTACTTCTCCAGATGGGCTGAAGCCATCTCTCTAAAAGAAATCAAGATGGAAGATATCCTAGCCTTTTCTAGCAAAACGTTCTATATCGTTTTGGCACACCAAGGCGGATCATTTCCGACAACGGGCCTTCTTTCAAGAGCATCAAAATCTCATGGTTCGCCTCTCAGCACAAGATAGACTGGAGATATTCCTCCATCTATAATCCAAGAACCAATGGCCCGACCGAAGCCTTCAACAAAACCTTATACAAGTTCTTAAAGAAAAATGCTTCTGCCAACAAACGAGATCGAGATCTCAAGCTCCATGAGACGTTGTGGGCATATCGTACCACACACCGCACTCCAACACAATCTACTCCATATTCACTGCTATTCGGGGTAGAAGAAATCCTCTCCCTCAAAGTCGAACTCCCGAGCTTAAGAATGACTGTTCAGCATAATCTGACAAAAAGACAAAAATGCTCTCCTTCGGCTTGAAGAGGTCGTCACGCTCAAAGAAAAAAGACTCGCAGCGCAACAAAATCTGGAGTTGTACCGAACCCAAATGTCACGTGCTTACGACAAAATGACGCATTTCCGCGTCTTCAAGAAAGGCGAACTGGTGTTGGTCTTCAGAAGACCGATCATCCCTGGCCGACATGCAAAAGAAAATTTTGAACCAAACTGGAAAGGTATTTGACGGAGAATCCTACCAACTGATAAGTGCTGAGGAAAATATGCATATGTCGCCCATCAACGGCCGATATATTAAGAAGTATTATGCATAAATGCTCCAAATCGTGGATGAGCTAATCCCAAACAGCTCTGCAAAGATGCGCCAAAAGTGCCGAACAAGAGAATCAAGCCAAGATTGACCCCTAAGTCGTTAAACTAGGAACATATGATACATAAGTCGTTAAATTGGGAATAGTGGCCCTTAGGTCGTTAAACTGTGAACAAACAAAATGCTCTAAAGGCAAATGATGAGTCGCTCCTGACACTATACTTCAATGTTAGCAGTGCTGATGCCAACCAAAATCCCAAAACCCAAGTCCTCCAAAAGCAAATGATGAGTCGCCCCGGCACTGTAGCGGTGCAAAAAAAACCAATCGGGAGTCATACCGAATAAGACGGAAATCAAATTAAAGTCCCACCCGACAGCGCTTCCAAACTCAGGAGTCATACCGAATAAGACGGAAATCAAATTAAAGTCCCACCCGACAGCGCTTCCAAGCTCAAAAGTTCCGCCGGACAGATTGGGACCCTCATGTCAAATCAATCCAATCAAGCCAAGACCGGATACCGGACGAGTTGCTTCTAGAGCCCAATTCTAATGGCAGAGATATCGACTCTACTCCCAAACCAAGTCAAAGCAATCAAATGAAGCAAAGACCGGGTACCGGACGAGTTCTCTCTAGAGCCCATTTCCAGTGGCAGAAATGTCGACTCCACTCCCAAACCAAATCAAATCAATCCAATCTAGCCAAGACCGGGTACCAGACGAGTTGCCTCTGGAGCTCAATTCCGGTGGCAAAGATGTCGACTTTGCTCCCAATCAACTGAATCAATCAAATCAAGCCAATCAAGCTAAGATCGGGTATTGGACGAGTTGCCTTTGGAGCCCAATTCCATTGGTAGAGATGTCGACTCCGCACCTAAATCAATCAAATCAATCCAAGACCGGGTATAAGACGAGTTACCTCTGGAGCCCAATTCCAGTTGTAGACATGTCGACTCCACTCCCAAATTAACTAAATCAAGCCAATCAAGACAAAATCGAGTACCGGATGAATTACCTCTGGAGCCCAATTCCAGTTGTAGAGATGTTGACTCCCTCCCAAATCAATCCAATCAAGCCAAGGCCGGTTACCGGACAAGTTACCACTGAAGCCTGATTCCAATGGTAGAGATGTTGACTACATTCCCAAATCAAATCAATCAAGTGAAGCGCCGAGACCGTTGATATGGATCAAGTCAAGCACCGACGCCGTAGGAAGTGGATCACGTCAAGCACCAACACCACCAAAAGTGGATCAAGTTAACCGTCGATCGTCCATGTCGTAAAAAGGACAGTACCAGCCTCCCAAAAGCAAGAACCAAATCAAATCAACCTCTACACGAAAGAAAATACGTCAATTTTATGCACACGACCCATATATGTGGTGTGTATTTATTGATGGGGGCACTTTATTGGGGTTAAAATTTACACCCCATTACCAAAATTAAAAATTAAAAATTGAAAGTCGAAAAGTCAAAAAGCCAAAGTCAACGCTTAGACAAAAAGACTCAAGTCCAACCAACCCGAGCCTAAGCCCAAGCAAGTGGGCCTACACCTAAACCGCCTCAAGTCCAAGCGAAACCGACCGGCCATCGAAGAAGAAGAAAGAGAAGGAAATTTATAATAAATAAATTTTGTATGCAAATCAGTGTAAAAATGTTATATAAATAAGCAAAAAATCAAAATCGTGTAAAGCACATAGCTTATGTGCAAAAAAATCAGCACTTGGGCATGAGAGAAACAAAAAACAATTATGTAAAACCCTAAGTTGCAAATTGTAATGGATATTTAAACCCAACCATATGATAAAATGTTAAGTTTTTTCCATTCCCATAAAATACTAGAGTTTATACCTCCCTCTTCTTCTTCTTCAAATAAATCGGAAGGAAAACCTCTCTTTTTCTTAAAATAAATAATAAAACCCCATATATCCATTGAAAGAGAGCCTCTTTTTTTAATCAAATCACATAAATAAAAGCTTTTTGGCCTCCTCTTTCTTCCTCCTCAAGATCCAAAGAGAAAAGAGAAGAAGGAGAAGAGCCCATCTCCGAAAACCCTCTCTTTAAAATATCCAAGACCTAAAAAGGGGGAAAAGAAGCCCATTTTCCCTCATTCAAGATACAAATCTCAATTTCTAAAAATCAAGAAAGCTTTTTTAGACAAATTAAAAAGAAGGTTGAGAGTGGCCCCACCAAAAAAAGGCTTTTGGGCTTATCCCTTAAGGAGGAAACAGGGGATGCGGATTTTGATCCGTACTCCCCTCTTGAACACGGATTCCATCCGTGCTTTACCGACATACACGAGAAAATATAGACTTCGTTATATGTTTCTCCCAGATAAACGATAAAACGACAAAATCTAGCGGTTATGCCGTTGAAATTTTGTCGAAATGCGCACACTTAGCCTCTTTAGAAAACCAAGTTAAAAGATAAATAAACAAATAAAAAAATATAATAGCAAAATAAAAAAAGAAAACCGCCGGATTTGCCCGACCAGGGCTAAACCCCAGTCGATGCGCCGACATGTACCTCCCTAAAGGGGGGCACCCGATATCGAGCACCCTACGAGTACCCAACCCCCGGCCCCCAAAGGGAAGCTGTTTCCCCCCAAACGAGGGAAGCCGGCCCCAAAGGAGCCAACCCCCCGCCCAAGTGGAGAACCGGCTCCCAAGGGAACCAGCCCCATTCCAAGTGGGGGAGCCGACCCCCCCTAAAGAGGGAGTCGGCTCGACCCTCCCCCTAGGGGTTCCGGCCTTTCCCCCGTCGGGAGCCGTCCCGGGTACCCCCTATAGGGGTATCCGGGCTTCTTTTCACCTAAAAAAATAAATACATAAATAAAAACGAATGAGACAAACCTGCATTTCTTTTTAAACACACACCTTGCACATTAAGTTCATATAATTCGCATGACCCGTTAATCGGAGATTCTCTCGCCTCAAAATCCGGGGTAATTAATGGCAGTTTTGTCTGCGGCTGCCGGTGATTAAAATCCGCACAATCGATAAACCCCCGTCTACCTTAAGCGGGGGATCTGTACATGCCTGACAAGCGAGCGCATCCATTCCAATGGGTGATAAAAAATACTCTACATGGAGTTATATGTACTTTTCTTATTTGGATAATTATAAGCTTAGCACTTCAAAACTTTTCAAAATTCCACTTATTTGGAGTTTAGAAAAATAGGGTCCTGAGCTTTCAAAGCTTTTTGAACCGTGGTTTGGGAATATCTGTTTTTGTTGACAAACGAACCATTGTTTCAACTTTTAGAGTTTAGCATTGAAACCGAAATATTAGAACCATAACCCTGCTGCCAAACAAGGCCTAGGATATTAGTGTGGGGGTTAAAGTTTTATGTTTTTGCAGTTAGCTAACTTAAAGAAGAAAGGAATTTGGGGCTAAATACGAACATTAGGACTTGGGCCTTAATCTAGAGAGAGCACACAGAAAAACATCCATTGTCATTGTTATTGTTATATATATAGCCCTGCTTCAAGCTTTCAAGCTTGAATTCAAGATTTTTGTTCCCTAAATTGCCACTTGAATTTCCCTAAATGCCACTTATGTTCTGATGTGTTGGAAAATTAGCCCAGCCCCTTCCATTTTAATGAAATTTGCATTTGGCCTCATCCTTCTAATGAATGCTCATTGTATGTGCTGGAAAAATTAGACTCTACTTCTTGCTTTTTTATGAAATTTGTGTTTGGCACCTTCATTTTCAATTAATGAAGATCCGCGATGGCCTCAAAAAAAATATTAAATATCCTATCTTAATGATAGAGACCTTTAAATATCTGAACTCGGTCATATATGCATATCTTCGTGACAATTCTTATAAAATTATAACTAGCTGAACATAATTAAAAAGTAACTTAATTAAGAAGAGTATATGATAGTTTTCCATCTCACTGTCAAACTTCTTTCTCTCACGGTAAAAAGTGAAAAAAATACTCATTTTTTTCTGTAAAAAATTCATTCAACATAGAAAATCTAATTGATTTGATTAATGCACATCAATAGCAAAGAAATTTTATTGATTCCTACAAAATAGTATTTTCCTCTATAAAAAAATTAATTTTGTAATTGTGATCAATATTTTGACAAGGGAAATCAAGAATAGTGGAAACCTCTCCACAAATATATCCACAAATATATGATTCTATTTCAATGTTTTTATTAAATTATTTATTTAAAATATTAAGTTATATTTATTTATTTAGTTTTGGTTTAAAATCTCTATTTGAGACAACTTTCAATTTGATTACAAAAATTCATGTTATCTTCTTCTTGATTGACATTGACTCTTGTTTAAAGGTATTGTATTAACTTATATATATTTAGTCAGGATTAGATTGACTTAGTTTAGAACATGCTAAAAAGCGAACTTTAAAATGCATCTACATAAATAAGTAAATGTCTTATTTTAAAATTCCCACAAAACCTTATACAAAAAATGCAATTTATTTCAAGAAAATGCAACATATTTTGTTCATATGTGTCGTCTCAATTTTTTTTAGTAATTTTTGATTTAATTCAAATAAGCGCAATATATTTTCAGACAAATTTTCTATATTAATTTTTGAATGGGATATATATATATATATATATATATATATATATATATATATATATTTGCAAAACATCTATGGAAAGTATTTTTTCCTACAAGACCACCGTGCATGGCGCGGGGCCGCTTGCTAGTACCAAATAAAGCAATTGCACAAATACAATTGCAAAAGACTCGTAAAATGGAAAGTTTGCGAAAGAATACCAGCCAGTGATCCACGATGCAAAAGGTCCCCATCCCTCATGAGAGAGCTTAGCACTCCAAAAGTAGAGACCGCCCGAGGTCGGATAAGCAGAACATATTTCGGCCATTGAAAGACCAACTATAAGTGTCAACACGCCAGCTATGGGCCATCCATACAGCATCGTAACAGGTCCTCCAAACTCGAGTCCAGTATTGAACAGCGTTGTGATTCCAGTGAGGACCGATATGATGGAGAATGAAACAGCAAAATTTGAAATTGCTCTGTAAAATACAAAATTTTAAGGGGCCGTTAATTGAAGATAAATTGATTGGGCCTCTATTCAGCAAAATTTGATGGAATTTTTTCGACTAAACTACCATGAACTATAGGCATTTTTCCCAAATAATACCATGAACTTCCAAAATGATGGATTGATAGCATGAACTTTCAAAAATATCAACCAAAAAAACTCCCCTAACGGCGTTCATGAAAAATTACAAAATTACCAAAATATTCCACTTTTTCTGAAATATAGTCTATTTTATTATATGATACCCTTTTTAAGTCTTTTTTATTATATGAGATATATTTTGCCAAAATATCCCTCCTTTTTTAACAAATATAGTCTTTTTTATCATATGAGAGGGATATTTTGGTAATTTTGTAATTTCCCGTTAGCGCCGTCAAGAGGGTTTTTTGATACTCTTAAAAGTTCATGGTATCAATCCATCATTTTGAAAGTTCATGATATCATTTGTGGAAAGTGTCTATAGTTCATGGTAGCAAGTTGAAATTTAGCCTCTTTTTTTCATATCACATTATTCCTATTGTAAGAGTCTAACAGGCCTACACCCCATTATTCATTGATCTAGAGTTATATTAGGCTGAGTTATACTAAAATACCCTGCCTTTCAATGTTTTTAGGATAACCACAACATTATAAAATTACATCAAAATTATGTAAGCTTCCATATGGATGTTTGTTGCATTAAAATATCTTGCCCGGCCTATTGAATCAAATATTTTCGTCCCACAGTATAGAAAGTGATGTGATCCTAAGCATCTGATTCAAGAGCATGTTACGTTTATTTATGCTTGGTTTATTTTGACCATTCCAAGCAATATAATATGCGCACAGCTATAGTACAAAGACATCAATGGTGGCAACAATGACGACAGTGGTTGTGGTGGCTATGCCAATAGTGATGATGGTTATTGCTGGTCGTGGAAGTGTCAACGGAGGCAAAGGCGACGACATCAATCGAGGTGACCGATGGTGAGAGGCGATGAGGACGACCGACATGTAGCGGGTGTGACATGGGAGGAGGCAGGCGACTGGCAGCGGCGTCTTGGTGTAAGATTAGTGGGCGTGTTCGATACCCACCTATACTTAGATGACAATGAGACTCCCTTCATATATGTCCAACAACTGGGTTGTATTTTACCGGTAATCATATTTGTAATACACCAAATGTATGAATATTTTATGAGAATCTAGGAATCTTTTTCTGAATTGCCAGCTACCAAATTACCATGTTTGTTTTGGTGTAAAATATTTCCGGAAATATAGGATTATCATGGTAATAAGATGGCTTCCTTCAATAGGAATCATATTTTCCCGAAAATTGGTATTTATCCTGTATTATCATGAAATATTCACACCTCACACAACATGTGTCACTACTCAAGACCGTCCATCGGCCGGCCCAGCCACTCGGCCGTCGCCCGCCGTCCGTCGGTCGCCGTCGGTCCGTCGGGCACATACATATATTACCGAAGGTGATAAAAATATACCAAGCACGGTAATGTAAGATTTCTTGGACCCGGTCATCATTTCGTGAAATGTAAGATTTTCCGGTAATTTTCCGTTCCATGTAGTATAGCTTATCGTCTTTTCAAAATAGTTACTATATATATATATATATATATATATATATATATATATATATATATATAATGGAGGAAAGAGCCAATAGAAGGTCATTTCCTCCTATGGCATCGGAAAAACCCGCTCTCCATCGTGTTTTTCGCCGATCGGAATGCATCATCTTCATCGATCAACGGTGAAAAAGTTGTAGAATCACATGAAATTTGGTGTACCAACGTCTTAGATGATAACGATGAAGATGGCGGATGCCGATCGTCGGTAAAAATGAGAAAGTATATATATATATATATAGAGAGAGAGAGAGAGAGGCAAGAGGCCTATGTATATATATATATCATTTCCTATGTTCCACGTTAACATGTCATGATTATTACATTCATGTAAATAACTTTACTAATACGATATCAAGAAGCCAAGCTAATGAAGCAAAAGCGAAGGCAACTTTAAAAAAAGAAGCAAAATATGCAATTAAGTAAACCAACAAGGCCATATATGCAATTAAACCGAAAGATCATCGAAGAAGAAGGAGGAGGAGGAGGAACTCACGAGAGATTTCGAGTGAGTTCGCGCTTGTAACCGAGCTGACTCAATCTCGCATCGTCCGAATCGTCCCCTTCGATCTCGCCTCTCAATCGAACATACGACGCCGCTTCTTCTTCAATCCCCATCTCGGGCCGTCGATTAGCGATCCGACGGCCAAGATCAGAGATCTAGAGAGAGAAAGAGGCAACGCTCTGCTGAAATGGAAGGAGAGAGAATTTGGAGGGAGAGAGAGAGAGAGAGAGAGGGGCGAATGGTTTAAGTTATTGGAGCCCCTAAAATGCACCTCAGCCCATTAAGATCAATAGGTGATGGTTCTTAAGCCCAAAGTAAACCAGACTAGAGTTTCAACTGGCTCTACAATTCTGAAACTAATTTTGCATTGATGATTATAGTCTTAAATTTTGTAAAGCAATTTCAGTATGTTAGATAAAAGATGTCGATTTTAATTTTGAATAGCAAGATTTTTTGCCATCTATTACAGTATATCGATCAGCATGATGAGGTCATGGTGCTTTTTTAGGCTATACAAATATTTCTATTTCTGTTAATTATCATGACACACCGTGTTCGGAATTCTATCACTGGCGCTACTGTTCCCTGCACCTGCTAAGATTGTTAGTCTCAAAGTGTAGATATCAGGTCCTGATGGAGCTATAGATCTCCTTCAGATGTTACCATTCGTGGATCTGCAGTGAGCGCTGATGGATGATTGAGATTGGATTTGAGGGTTGCCTCTCGATATGTGTGGATCTCAATGGGCTAGATATGGTTGAGATCGAGCTACCTGCAAGGAAGTCCCGCTGTGGTTGTGCCACCGAGGACCCTCCAACGATCAAGTTAGTCGTGATATTTTGGCAGAATAACGGCCTATTGGGGTCAAGTTGGCTTACCTGATGTTAGTTATATATATACCCTAGAGGTCATTACTGTACATACGATGTATATTGTAGTGGATGTTTGGACATATATAGGGAGGACTTTCTTGCTCGATATGATAGTATGCTATCTGGTTGCTCTTTATCTTAACGTGTACACTGATTGTCTCTATGTTACATGTTGATAAAGCCCTTGGGATGAGTACTTGACTACCAGGACTATGATGCAGATCATACTAGTGGGGACAGTGTAGTCACTAAGTACATCCTTCAAATGTTCTTAGTCGTAGGTGTATCGAGACAGGGCATCGATATGCCAGAGTAAACTAGCGTATAGCTTCTCGACCCATACAGATGGGCGATGGATGATCCCATATCCATTGGTGTTTGACATCAGAGACAGTATACGGGTGCACAGTGGAGACTGGGTACACTGGACGGACTCGTCGAGAACTCCCACATGGTATTATACCTATCGTCAGATGGCAGTTCTCTGGTGAAACTGGTACAGGTTAGTCTGTAGACGCGAGATCGTCATAAAGTCTTGTGTGATTCCCACTGTGCTTTGATTTCCACCTTACCACGTTCAAGAAAACGTGCAAAACGGTGGCTTTTGGGTACAGTCCCGAGTCACAAAGAGGCAATGAGCGATATGAGGGGTTTCGCCTCTCCCGATATAGAGAGTTGATGTTGCGCAGTGCTCGATTAGCTATAACAGGAAGTCCTTGGCCAAGGCAGCTTCAGAGATATACTGGTAAGTGTTATCAGTAGTTTCTCGACCCGTTATGAGCCTCATATCAACACGACTTATCAAGTTACTGGGGTCTGACGTTTACCACCCCTAGACGAGATATGCGACATATCAGATGAAGAGACCGGACTGTACGGTAGTGTTACTGACTGGATTCACAGGAGTGTGAGCAGGCTTGCTTGTTGATCTTCTGCTCGCTCAATACCCGGGTGGCTGTTACGTTTAGCAGACCGCTTGCGGCTTATGGGTGTTTGATATGATCATCACCTACTGCCGGCGTATTGACGAGTCTTTAGAGTCCTACCCAGGGGTTTCCTGGCTCAAGCGAAATGGAGTAGGAGTACATATGTGATATATGCGGGACCGAGATTAATACGATATGAGATACCGTATTCTATTCTCGCGATTCGTGACATTGATCGGTTGTATGCGATATAGCCGGGTTATCGGATCAAATGTTGATTCGATAAGTTGTTACACATGATATTAGTCGGTTATAGCCGGAATATTAAATCAAGAGTTGATTTAATAATTTAATGTATAATTATATATTTGATATATTACATTATATTAACTAGTATTAGCTCACTTATGATTTATTTTCTCACTAGATTGTGAACATTATATATATGTGATATGTATATTTGTGTACATGTATTGTGTCATGCTTGATGATACATACAAGATGGGTGTATGAGAATTTTACCATGCTAGGGTTAAATTAGGGTTTTGATTATTTCTTAAGTTATTACAAAAGAGCAAAAGACTTGGTCAAAGTTTTCAAGCTTGGAGAAGCTTGTAGAACTTTCTCAAGGTCAACTCTTTTATCATTCCTTAGGATATTTTTCCTTAACCCAACCTTTAACCATAGCTTTGGGTTTATTCTCTACATAAGTTAGGCATGATAGCTTTAACTCAACCATGGGTGCAATAATTCATTTGGATGAATTATTAACAAGTCTTCTTCTTCTTCTTAAAGCTCCATGAAAAAGCTTGCTAGCTCTAATGAAGTTATGAGAAAAAGTGTGAGAAAATCAATTCTAAAGTGAGCCCACCTCCTACTTCTTCATCCTCTACTACTTGCCATGTAGCAAAGTGTGTTTTCTTCACAAAGTTCATGACCTAGTGAAGGAATAGCTTGAGTTAGTGTCTCCCCGACGTAGATCATCTTCGGCCTCGAAGTCTTCGAAGCAAACGCGTTCTTTTCTTCGTGGATCCTCTTTAGAGTCCGGAGTTCACGATCGCAGCGGAGGGTACTTCTACACGGAGCTATTTGAAGTGAATGACCGGTCTACAAAGGTTGTATTCCTTGCTCACTAGTTATTGCAAAGTGTTTGCATATGTTTTCCATATATTTCTAGTTAACGATTCATGGTCAGGGTTAGCTAAAACGGCAAAAATTTGAATTTGGCATGGACGATGCCTCCCGAAACCTTGCTGCCGTCGTAGGTAACCCTACAGTGGTGTCAGAGCCATGCTAGAAATAAATACGGATAATGTTAGATTACGAAACCGAAACAAACTCCGAAACTTGAAACCCTAAAACCTGCGTATTGTCGATTTTAAAATGAGCTCCAAAAATTTTCCAAACAAGTGCAGAATCACATATGTCCAGATAGATGAACATGGGGAAAATTTGGGACCATGTGCTCGGATTTTAGCCGAGCACATGGCTACCAAAACCGAGGAGGTCGTCCGAGCATATGGCTACCAAAACCGAGGAGGCCGGCCCTGCATGGGTGAAATGGTTCCAAATTTTTCCTATGTTTTGGGTTCTGGGGTTTGGTGTTTCAGGTGTTGTTTAATTTTGCTATGTTTGCATGTGGTGTAATCTTACACTTTAAGTAATTCGGAGTGTTTCGTATTCGTAGTTGGGTGTTTCACATATTGTCTAGACAATGTTAAAAGGTTCGATCGAATGTTAAAAACCTATTTTTCTATGTTTAACGTACTCGGAAAAACATGCAAGTGATTCTTTGGACCCTCTAAAAGAACATAAACCTTAACTCGATTATGTGGCCGTCAAAACCACCACTCGAACCCTAGGGTTTGTGGTAGTCAAGCGTTTCACATGTAAGGCGTTGGTTCGACCCTTCTACGGCTGGTTCATATGTACTGTGGCATCTTCTGAGTATTAGTAAAACTGTGCTCAAGTGTTGAGCTGTCAGGAAATTGTGGGACTTTGATGAATCGATCGAAGAGTTTAACGCCGTCCGGATATTATGTGATGGGATACAATATTTGGAATCCACAAATAGTTATGAGATAACTAAATTGAATGTTATAAATCTAGCAGTTTAGTCTCAGATGATCGGTTGCCACGGGATTTTTATGTGATCAAAGGTCCGTCGTAATCACGTAGCGTACGCGGATACTCGCCGGGTAAACTTAATAGATAGCCACGCCCCATAGCCCTGACCAAGTAACTGTAGGAGAACCCCGTCGCCAAAAGCATCCGTTAGGGTGCTCGCGGCAGCGGTGTTCCGCCTTAGTGCACTTCGTCGACGGTATCGGGGGTGCGGCCGTCTACTAAAGTTTCCGACGAGCATTCGATCAGGATGTCGGGAATCTTGTTGAATTGCCCGACTTGTTATTGAAAAGTTTTTTCGGTGTCGAGACTAAAATGCGGAGTTTATAATTGTTAGGCATGCGATGTCTAAGGAATTCATTTGGTTAGGCATGCGATGTCTAAGGAGGTTGCAGATTCCAACTGTTGTAGTTTTTTTTTTACTTTCTTTTCTGCGACCGTAAGTGTAATATGTGGTGTATCGCCGGTTTCGTTGCTATATGCCAACGATAATTGGGATACGCATATTTACTTACGTTGATGACATGTGATGTTATGTGTTGCTTGGATATGTTATATTGGATTGTCGTGTTTTTGAATAGCCGGGCGTTTTATGTGAGATGAGAGTTTTTTCTTTTTCATTCATGTAAAATTCATTGTATGTAATATTCTTTTATTGGGGCACTTCCGGGTTGAGGATGATATCACCATTGTATATTATTTACTTTTCCGCATTAGGATAGACCCAAGGCGGGGAGCACAAGTAACCGGGTTCTAGGGTCCAGTGGGAGACCATCTCGAAGAGTCGAGACCGGGTCTCCTAACTCTAGAATTGGCAGGGTTACTTGCTGCTCTCATAGGGGTCTAGGAATGTGGGATTGGCTATTCATCGCGACCGTGGAATCCGTGTTTTATACTGGCTTGATATAAAACACGGAAATCCTAGTATATCCAATATTTCATGTATGTTCTTCTGCTGCAATGTTCTGTGATGAGATCATATTACTGCCTGAGACGAATGTTTATATTATATATATGAGATATATATTATATATTGTTGATTTCGTTTCAAATGTGATACTTGTGAAGCATAATAAAATGGGACTTCATTAATGAAATTAATGAAATAAAAGAAACCTAAAAATGTTGTAGAAACTTGTCTTGAAAACTGGTAGCTCTAGTTCTTGCTTCGCATAGCGGTATTCCTTGTAGAATATCCAGCACCTTATTCGATAAGTAAAGAGCCGAGATCCCTTCACCGGGAGTGACCTCTTTAGCGAAACTAGAAGATGCTACACATTCGGTTTGTCTTTTGATTGCTTCTATAGTTTTTGCTTTGCATAGTGGTATTTGTGAAATATCCTGCACCTTATTCGATGAGAAAAGAGCCGAGATCCTTTCACCGGGAGTGACTTCTTTTGCAAAACCAGTAAAGGCCTAAAAAACACTCCATTTAAAATCACTCGATTCTACAACGATATCAAGTTCATTACGCAAAGGGTTTTCTTAAAAACCTGTCGTAGCCCTCCGTCATTTCAAATAAGTAATAATTAGTATTCATGTTGCGTTTGTTGACCTTGTCAAGGCGTAGTGTGCGGTAGCTGATTAGTGCTTATCTGTATAAGCATATGATGCGATTGGATTAGGGTAGTCGTGCGACTTTGTTGACCTTGTTAAGGGTTGTGTGGGTGGGTTTAATTCAATCAGGAAATGACGGGTTGAACTTGACTTGCGGTCTATGCTTTGTTGACCTTGTCAAGGTCATAGATCGCTCGGGGCAAAACATTATTGGGAATTTCAAGTGTTGAAATTTGCAATAAGATTGCATACCTTCTATGAGATAGTTGGATCCCGATACCCACTGCGAGTAAGAGTTACTCCTGGGAGAGTTTTACACATTACAATTAGCTGATCAAGTAGGTGTCTAGAAAGGTGTCAATGGGGTTACGCCTCTGGGAAAATGAAGTTTATTTTAATTAGTTCCGTGCGAAAGCACGGGGAACCTCCCACAAAGTATCGGCACTGGCCTGGTTGAAAAATTGGCGAACTTATAGGGTGTAATTAATCCCGGCTAGTCTTTCCTTTTAGGGTTTAAAGGAAGATTTGACTAAAACAGTGGGAACAATCCTGATTAGATATATTGATAATTAATCTAATCTTACAAGAGCATACGCTGAGTGTTTTCTTCTCTCTCTCTCCAGGTAGCGACCATATCACGCCTTAATCAAGATAATAATACTGATGTATTGACCGAACCCGCTTGTTATACTGCGCTAGGGAACATTGGTCCCGCTCCAACTTATAATTGTTATAAGACCGAGCAGGAAATTGGGGATTGCCAGAATTCCTGTGCCGCCTAAACGAAGAAAGTGCATGCCGATGCATCTTTTTCGGGTGTGTTCATTATAGAGAACTGTTTCTCAGTATCCTTTACGTCCTGCGTATGAGATACCGGATCAGGATCCCACATATGTAATCTGTTACATGGGCTACAGATAGGTAGAGAACTGAGAACGAGTGATAAGTTTCAAGAGTTGGAAACGATGCAAGTGTTGCAGCCAAGTATGTTGGCGGTTATCACCATGTATTACCAAAATACATTGATTCTGAACGAATGTTATTAGATACCGAACCTGATATACAACATCATATCAGCCTCTTTATTAGTAAAGAAGGATATAATTTTGTAATGTTGGATAATGTTTTGAACATTTCCTATATCAAAAGTTGATCGGTTCAGGCACGTTATTTAAAAGCATATACGTTCTAAATCAAACTACAGTTCTTAACGTACGGAACACACACAAGGGGAAGAGTTCAGAAATGAACGAATCCTTCTTGTGGTATTGTAGACTAGCTCATATCAATACGACCTGACTAGCTAAGTTACATAAAGATACATATTTAAATCAGTTTGAATTTATATCTTCTGAAACTTGCCAGTCATGTCCCAAAGATAAAATGACCATAGCTCCGTTTATTGGAAACAGAGAAAGAGTTAGTGAACTCTTGGGATTGATACATGCTGATGTATGAAAGTCCCCAGTCTACACATACCAGGACCGGTTCTTTGTACTTCATTACATTCACTGATGATCTCTCAAGATTCAGACATATGTTTCTTTTGAAATACAAGTCCGAAGCTTTTGAGATGTTCAAAGAATATAAGATAGAAGTAGAGAACCAAAACAGGTATAAATATTATGTCCTTTGATGTGATCAAGGAGGAGAATATTTTAGCACGGAATTTCTGGATTATTCTAAAGGAGAATGATATTCTCTCTCACCATTACTCTCCGTATACACCACAGCACGTAGGTGAATCGGGGCGGAGCAATCGCACCCTATGTGATATGGTGTGGTCTATGATGAGTACTACCGAGTTGCCTATTTTCTTTTGGGGGTTATGCACTTGTGAAGCTGCATACCTATTGAATAAGGTTCAAATCAAATCAGGTGCCTACCATCCCATATGTGATATGGTATGGGAAGAGCCCATCTTTTAAGGATGTTAAGATTTGGGGTTGTCCGGCCTATGTCAAAAGCAAAATCCGGACAAGCTCGAGGCAAGGTCAGTTCTGTGGAAGTTTGTTGGATATCCCAAGCATTCGCAAGAGAATATCTTCTACCATACTGAAAAGCAAAAGGAGTTCTGTTTCTCAGCATGCCACCTTTGAGAAAGGGAATTTCTTGTGAAGAAATTAGTGATCATAAGGTAGAACTGGAAGGAGTTCCAGCTATACAAACTACAGCTAATGATTTGGTAAACCCGGAGAATTCAATAGTTTCTAACGAACCTTAACCTCTCCGCCGATCTAGTAAGGTTCTTCACCCACCTGAGAGATACTTCGATTTTCTCTATGATAGTGGGAGCGAGGATGCATCATGAGATGATGACCCAACTAGATTCGAGCAGGCCATTAGGAGTGGGGACTCTGTAAGAATGGCTTGATGCTAAGCGATCTGAGATGGAATCCTTATACACCAACAAAATATGGACTTTGGTTGCTTTATCTGAAGGGTTAAATCCCCATCAGGAGCAAGTATTGTAGGGTTCCTAGGCACTCAAGTGAGGTCTCACAAGGCATCGAACATGCCAATTTCAAATTTTAACGTGCCGAGAAACCCTAAACTACGGATCGTTGGCTAGATTTCTAGGCGAAAAGATAACTAGTTAACAATTAACTAATGGGATATCGGAAATACAACCTTTGTAGATCCGGTGCTCCACCTCCATAGCTCCGCAACGAAGTCGTCTCCGCTGTCCAAGAGGAATCCGGTCTCTAGAGTCGGCTTCGTCGGAGAAAAAGCGAGCTAGGTCGTCGATGTCCATGCCGAAGATGATCTACGTCGAAGCATTGCAAGATCAAGCTCTCACTTCACCAAGTCTAGAAACTTGTGAAGGAAACACACTCTACTACTTGGTAAGAGGTAGAGGATGAAGAAATAGGAAGTGGGTAGACTTTAGATTTGGATTTCTCACTCATATGCTCAATATGCCATTGATGAAGACAAGCTTCTTCATGAAGAAGAAGAAGAGCAAGATGAAGGTAAAAGTTATGATAAGTTAATTTAGAATAGAAAAGAATAATAATCTTATCATAATTTTCACCATGGTTAGGTGTAGAGAATTAACTTAGGTTAGATCAATGGTTAGGGTCAAAAGAAGAAGACAAAATGGTTAAGTGGTCAAAGTTTCATGAAGCTTCAATAAGCTTCATGAAGAATAAAGAAAGAAAACCATTTCGTTTTTCTTCTTTTATGCTTTAATTATTTTCCAAAATGAATAAGAAAATAATTAAAAGAATATGCAAAACCCTAATCATCATCTTGACCATAGTTTTATTCTATACACTTAACCAAAAACCATGCATCATCAAACATGATACAAGTAAGTGCACAAAACTATATCGTATATACAATGTGCACACCCGAGCGAGAAAATCCATTTAAAGTGAACCGATACTAGTTAATGCAAAGTAATATATCAAATATATAATTATGCATTAAATCACTAAATCAACACTTGATTCAATGATCCGGTCATGTCGCACATAACCGACTGGTATCTTCAGTAACAACTTATCGAATCAACACTTGATCCGATAACCCGGCTATATTGCATATAACCGATCAATGTCACATCGCGAGAATGAAATACGGTATCACATACACGTATTATTCTCGGTCCCGCACATATCTCATATGCGCTCCTATTTCGTTTCGCTTGAGCCAGGAAACCTCTGTGTAGGACTCTAAAGACTCGTCAATACGCCGGCAGCGGATGATGATCATATCAAACATCCACAAGTCGCAAGCGGTCTGCTAAACGTAATGGCCACCCGGGTATTGAGCGATCTGAAGATCGACGAGCAAGCCCGCTCACACTCCAGTGAATCCGACCAGTAACACTACCGTACAGTCCGGTCTGATCGTCTGATATGTCGCATATCTCGCCTAGGGGTGGTAAACGTCAGACCCTAATAGCTCGATAAGTCGTGTCGATATGAGGCTCATAACGGGTCGAGAAACTACTGGTAACACTTACCAGCAATTCTCAGATCAGCCCTGGCCAGGGACTTCCTGTTATAGCCAATCGAACACAGCGCAACATCAACCCCCTATACCGGGAGAGACGAATCCCCTCCTATCGCTCATTGCCTCCATGTGACTCGGGACTGTACCCAAAAACCACCGTTTTGCACGCCCTCTTGGACGTGGTAAGATGGAAATCAAAGCACAGTGGGAACCACACAAGACTCTATGACGATCTCGGGTCAACAGACTACTCTGTACCAGTGTCACCAGAGAACTGCCATCTGACGTGAGATATAATACCATCTGGGAGTTCTCGGCGAGTCCGTCCAGTGTACCCAGTCTCTACTGAGCACCCGTATATCATCTCTGATGTCAAACACCAATGGATATGGGATCATCCATCGCCCATCTGTATGGGTCGAGAAGGTATACGCTAGTCTACTCTGGTATATCGATGCCCCGTCTCGATACACCCACGACTAGGGACTTTGAAGGATGTACTTATGGACTACCATGTCCCCACTAGTATGATCTGCATCATAGTCCAGGTAGTCAATCACACATCCTAAGGGCTTTACCAACATGTAACAGAGAGACAATCAGTATACACGTTAAGGTAAAGTTCAACCAGATAGCATACTATCATGTCGAGCAAGAAAGTCCTCCCTATATATGTCCCAGCATCCACTACAATATACATCCCATGTACAGTAATGGCCTCTAGGGCATACATATAACTAACAATCTCCCACTTGCACTAGGGCCATCTGATAGCAGTGGTTGCAGTATCTCATACTCAACCATCCCATAAAAGTCTCTCTCTGGGAACAGGCCTTTGTGAGTGGATCCGCTGTGTTGTCCTCTGAGTCTACTCTCCTAACCTCGATCTCCCTGGAGATCAACCATCTCCATGATCAAGTGATACTGCCTTAGAATATGTCTGGATCACTGATGGGACGGACGTTCCTTGGCATAAGCCACAACTCCATTGTCTCACAATGGTTGGAACATAGTTCATCTCATGAACCAATATACCCCCAAACAGCCTCTTTGGTAGCATCTTAAGTAGTGATGTATCCAGCCTTTATCGTCTAGTATGTCACGGTATCTAGCTTGGAACTCTTCCAACATACCGTCCCTCCACTGAGGGTAAAGACAATGCCTGTGACTGACATTCAGTCGTCATTATCACCCTGAAACTCTTCCAGTGATTCTCCCCAGGATCGATTGATACTATCTCACTACAACTAGTGAGAATCCTAACATCCAATTAGATCTATCTCATAGATCCAAAATCCAGGATTTAGTAGGTATCATTTTGATCCTATATGGAGAATTATGGTGATAAGCGGAGATTGATCGAGCGTAGCATAGGAAACTCCTTCCCTATCAAGAGTATGTCATCCACGTACTCTACGAGGATCGTCACCATACTCCCTACTACCTTTTTGTTTATACAAGGTTCATCTACCATTTTGATGATGTCAAACTCTTTGACTAATTCATCAAAACAGACGTTCCAACTCCGCGATGCCTGCTTTATCCTATAAAGCATCTTGTACACGTTTCCGCTGCTCCCACTGTTTACGAAGCCCTCTGGCTGTGTACTTACAGACGCTCTCTTCAAAAAAACATCATTTAGAAAAGCTGTCATAACACCCAACCGCCAGATATCGTAGTCATGGTATGTAGCCGTGGCAAGTAGGATCTGGATGGACTTAAGCATAGGCACTTGAAAAGGTTTCATCATAATCCACGCCTGGTCGATGACGAAAACCTTTAACAAGTCTAGCTTTGAAAGTCTCAACTTTTCCATATACACCAAGTAATCTTCTCAAGATATACTTGCTCCTGATGGGGATTTAACCCTTCAGATATAGCAACCAAAGTCCATACTTTGTTGGTGTATAAGGATTCCATCTCAGATCGCTAAACATCCAGCCATTCTTACAAAGTCTTACTCTCGATGGCCAGCTCGAAACTAGTTGGGTCATCATCTCATGATGCAATCCTCGCTCCCACTGTCATAGAGAAATCGAAGTATCTCTCAGGTGGGTGAGGAACCCTACTAGATCGGCGGAGAGGCCGAGGTTCGTTGGTAACTATTGAACTCTTTGGTTCTTTCAAATTATCAGCTGTAGTTTGTATAGCTGGAACATTTCCAGTTCTACATAACAGATCTTGCCTCGAGTTTGTCCGGATTTTGCTTTTAGACATAGGCCGGACAACCCCAAATCTTAACTAGCTTAAGACATGGGCTCTTCCCTTTCCATATCACATATGAAGTGGTAGGTAACTGATTTTATTCGAACCCTATTCAATAGGTATGCAGCTTCTCAAGCGCATAACTCCCAAAAGGAAAAAGGTAACTCAGTAGTACTCATCATAGAGCACGCCTTATCATATAGGGTGTGATTGCTCCGCCCCGATATACCATCGTGCTATGGTGTATACGGAGGAGTAATGCCGAGAGAGAATCTCATTCTCCTTTAGAAAAGTCCAAGAATTCCATGCTCAAGTATTCTCCTCCTTGATCACATCAAAGGACATAATACTTTTACCCGTATTTTGGTTCTCTACTTCTAGCTTATATTCTGTGAATATCTCAAAAGGTTCGGACTTGTGTTTCAACAGGAACATAGGTCTGAATCTTGAGAGATTATCAGAGAATGTAACGAAGTACAAAGAACCAGTCTTGGCATGTGTAGACAGGGGACCTTACATACATCATCATGTATCAATCCCAAGAGTTCACTAACTCTTTCTCTGTTTCCATTAAACAGAGCTCTGGTCATGTTATCTTTGTGACAGGACTGGCAAGTTTCACAAGATGTAAATTCAAACTTATTTAAATATACATCTAAATGTAACTTCAGCTAGTCGGGTCACATTGATCTGACCTAGTCTACAATACCTCAAGAAGAATCCGTTCATTTCTGAACTCTTCCTCTTGTGTGTGTTCCGTATACAAAGAACTGTAGTTTGATTTAGAACATTAATGCTTTTAGATAACGTGCCTGAACCGATCAACTTTTGATATAGGAAATGTTCAAAACATTATCCAACAATACAAAATTATATCCTTTCTTTGCTAATAAAGAGAGAGATATGATTTTGTATATCAGGTTCGGTATCTAATAACATTCGTTCAGAATTAATGTATTGGTAATACAGGGTGACAGTGACCAACAGACTTGGCTGCAACACTTGCCCCGTTTTCTGTCTCATGAAACTTATCACCCGTTCTCAGTTCTCTACCTTTCTGTAGCCCTATGTAACTGATTACATATCTGGGATCCTGATCTGGTATCACATACCCAGGACGTAAAGGATACTGAGAAACAGTTCTGTATAATGAACACACCCGAAGATGATGCATCGGCATGCACTCTCTTCGTTTGGGCGGTCACGGGAATTCTGGTAATCCCCTATTTCCTGCTCTGTCTTATAACAATTATAAGTTGGAGCGGGACCAACGTTCCCCAGCTCAGTATAACAAGCGGGTTCGGTCAATATTCCGTATTATTATCTTGATTAAGGCGTGATATGGTCGCTACCTGGAGAGAGAGAGAAGAAAACACTCAGCGTGCGCTCTTACAAGAATAGATTGGTTATTATTTTATCTAATCAGGATGGCTCCCACTGCTTTTTATCAAATCTTCCTTCAAACCCTAAAAGGAAAGACTAGCCGGGATTAATTACACACTACAAGTTCGCTAATCTTTCAGCCAGGCCAGTGTCGGTACTTTGAGGGAGGTCCCCCGTGCTTTCGCACGAACCTAATTAATGTAAACCTCGTTTTCCCAGAGGCGTAACCTCGTTAACACCTTTCTAGACACCTACTTGATCGGCTAATTGTAATGTATAAAACTCTCCCAGGAGTAACTCTTACTCGCAGCGGGTATCGGGATCCAACTATCTCATAGAAGGTATGCAATCTCATTGCAAATTTCAACACTTGAAACTCCCGATAATATTTTGCCCCTAGCGTCCTATGACCTTGACGCAGGCCAACAAACCATAGTCCGCTAGTCAAGTTCAACCCGTCATTTCCTGATTGAATTAAACCCACCCGCACGACCCTTGACGCAGGCCAACAAAGTCGCACAACTACCCTAATCCAATCACATAATATGCTTATGCAGATAAGCACCAGTTAGCTACCGCACAGTACGCCTTGACGCAGTCCAACAAACGTAGCACGAATACTAACTACTACTTATCTGAAATGACGGAGGGCTACGACAGGTTTTTCTGAAAACCTATTGCGTAATGAACTTGATATCGTTGTAGAATCAAATGAATTTTGAAATGGAGTGTTTTTGAGGCTTTTCCAGTTTTGCTAAAGGAGTCACTCCCGGTGAAGGGATCGTCGGTCCTTTCCTCGTCGAATGAGGTGCGGGATATATCATATATATCACTGTGCAAAGCAAAAACACTTAAAAGCAATCAAAAGACAAACCGAGTGTGTAGCATCAGCCAGTTATTGCTAAAGGAGTCACTCCCGGTGAAGGGATCTCGGTCCTTTCCTTATCGAATAAGGTGC
Source organism: Agapanthus africanus (assembly GCA_030015575.1). Lineage (NCBI taxonomy): Eukaryota > Viridiplantae > Streptophyta > Magnoliopsida > Asparagales > Amaryllidaceae > Agapanthus > Agapanthus africanus. Next base: position 140,416,176 of record JASDDO010000026.1, read on the forward strand.
AGGATATATCACATATACCGCTGTGCAAAGCAAGAACTGTAGCTACCTGTTTTATTTTGAAATTCGATTCTACAACATCTTAGGTTTCTTTTATTTCATTAATCACATTAATGAAGTCCCATCATTTAAATACCTAAACATCACAGATAAATACGACGTACACTTATGCCATCCGCATTCGCCTCGATGTCCCCTCGTGCACCGTTAGGTTAGGTAACTAACGACAGAGCGGGGCAGGGCTAGGCGGGTGTAAAACATAAGTAACGCCTATATAATATATCATATATACTATATACTGTATCTATCACAGAACATCACATGATCACATCACAGATATCGCAGCAGAAGAATCATATGAAATATTGGATATACTAGGACGTCCGTGTTTTCAATACGAGCCAGTATAAAACACGGATTCCACGGTCGTGATGAATAGCCAAACCCACACCCCTAGACCCCTACGAGAGCGGCAAGCAACCCTACCAATTCTGGAGTTAGGAGACCCGGACTCGACTCCTCGAGTTGGTCTCCCACTGGACTCCAGAACCCGGTTACTTGTGCTCCCCTCCTTGGGTCTATCCTAGTGCGGAAAAGTAAATAATATACAAACGGTGACTACTTCCGCAACCTGGAAGCGCCCCAATAAAAGAATATTACATACAAGTTTTTTACATGAATGAAAATGAAAAACACTCATCTCACATAAAAACCCCCGGCTATTCAAACACGACGATCCAATATAACATATCCAGCAACACATAACATCACATGTCATCAACGTAAGTAAATATGTCCATCCCAATTGTCGTTGACATATAGCAACGAAACCGGCAATATCACATATTACACTTACGGTCACAGAAAAGAAAGTGTAAAACTACAACAGTTGGAATCCGCAACCACCTCAGACATCGCATGCCTGACCAAATGAATTACTTAGACATCGCATGCCTAACAATTATAAACCCCGCATTTTAGTCTCAAAATCGAAAACACTTTTCAATATCAAGTCGGGCAATTCAACAAGATTCCCGACATCCTGATCGAATGCTCGTCGCAAACTTCAGTAGACGGCCGCACCTCCGATACCGTCGACGAAGTGCACCAAGGCGGAACACCGCTGCCGCGAGCACCCGAACGGATGCTTTCGGCGACGGGGTTCTCCTACAGTCACTTGGTCGGGGCTATGGAGTGAGGCTGTCTATTAAGTTTACCCGGCGAGTATCCGCGTAGGCTACGTGATTGCGACGGACTTTTGATCACATCAAAATTCCGTGGCAACCGATCAAGGGAGACTAAACTGCTACGTTTATAATATTCATTCCGTTATCTCATAACATCTTGTGAATTCCAATTATTGTATCCCATTCCAGATAATTAGAAAACGTTAAACTTTCCGATTGAACATTCGAACACCCAAGTTTTCCCGATACAGATCAACACATGAAATAAGTCTAACAACATTCAGTTCGTGCCTCAGTACCAACGGTCCAGCCGTAGAAGGGTCAAGCCAACGCCTCACATGTGGCACGCCGTACTGCCCCAAACCCGAAGGTTCAAAGGACAGTTCAAGACGGTCACATAATCGAGTTAAGGTTTGTTGTCTTCTAGAGGGTCCATCGCGTTACTTGCACTACTTAGAACGTCGTTAAACTACGGAAAGATCCAACACTGGGAAATTTCCCGACAGGGGAAAAGTTGGGTATTTATATCCTGTCGAACTTTTTAACATATTCTAAAAATTATCCGGAAAGCCACACAGACAAAATTTGATAATCCGATCGAAACACCGAATCCCCAAAACAACTGCAGAAAATTCAACTCTTGAAAAATTATTAAAAATTTCCAGAAGACTCAGCATTACAAAACATGAATTACTGTGCAAGCCACGTGGGGTAACTCAACACAGTGGCCGCGGAACCGCCGCGCATCCCATGGTGGGGGCCGCGGTTCCGCGCCTCTGTAGTCGAGTTACTATCACGTGCTTCACAGTAACTCATGAAATTACCTGCTGAATTTTTTGGTAATTTTTAATTTGGAAAAATCCACGTTTTTGAAAATTGGACAGAGAGCATATTTGAGTTGGGGTTTCGGGGTCGTTCGGGTTTCAAACTTCGTCTGGACTTCGCCTAAGGCTCTAGCTAGGCTCTGATACCACTGTAGGGTTCCTAGGCACTCAAGTGAGGTCTCACAAGGCATCGAACATGCCAATTTCAAATTTTAACGTGCCGAGAAACCCTAAACTACGGATCGTTGGCTAGATTTCTAGGCGAAAAGATAACTAGTTAACAATTAACTAATGGGATATCGGAAATACAACCTTTGTAGATCCGGTGCTCCACCTCCATAGCTCCGCAACGAAGTCGTCTCCGCTGTCCAAGAGGAATCCGGTCTCTAGAGTCGGCTTCGTCGGAGAAAAAGCGAGCTAGGTCGTCGATGTCCATGCCGAAGATGATCTACGTCGAAGCATCGCAAGATCAAGCTCTCACTTCACCAAGTCTAGAAACTTGTGAAGGAAACACACTCTACTACTTGGCAAGAGGTAGAGGATGAAGAAATAGGAAGTGGGTAGACTTTAGATTTGGATTTCTCACTCATATGCTCAATATGCCATTGATGAAGACAAGCTTCTTCATGAAGAAGAAGAAGAGCAAGAAGAAGATAAAAGTTATGATAAGTTAATTTAGAATAGAAAAGAATAATAATCTTATCATAATTTTCACCATGGTTAGGTGTAGAGAATTAACTTAGGTTAGATCAATGGTTAGGGTCAAAAGAAGAAGACAAAATGGTTAAGTGGTCAAAGTTTCATGAAGCTTCAATAAGCTTCATGAAGAATAAAGAAAGAAAACCATTTTGTTTTTCTTCTTTTATGCTTTAATTATTTTCCAAAATGAATAAGCAAATAATTAAAAGAATATGCAAAACCCTAATCATCATCTTGACCATAGTTTTATTCTATACACTTAACCAAAAACCATGCATCATCAAACATGATACAAGTAAGTGCACAAAACTATATCGTATATACAATGTGCACACCCGAGCGAGAAAATCCATTTAAAGTGAACCGATACTAGTTAATGCAAAGTAATATATCAAATATATAATTATGCATTAAATCACTAAATCAACACTTGATTCAATGATCCGGTCATGTCGCACATAACCGACTGGTATCTTCAGTAACAACTTATCGAATCAACACTTGATCCGATAACCCGGCTATATCGCATATAACCGATCAATGTCACATCGCGAGAATGAAATACGGTATCACATACACGTTTTATTCTCGGTCCCGCACATATCTCATATGCGCTCCTATTTCGTTTCGCTTGAGCCAGGAAACCTCTGTGTAGGACTCTAAAGACTCGTCAATACGCCGGCAGCGGATGATGATCATATCAAACACCCACAAGCCGCAAGCGGTCTGCTAAACGTAACGGCCACCCGGGTATTGAGCGATCTGAAGATCGACGAGCAAGCCCGCTCACACTCCAGTGAATCCGACCAGTAACACTACCGTACAGTCCGGTCTGATCGTCTGATATGTCGCATATCTCGCCTAGGGGTGGTAAACGTCAGACCCCAATAGCTCGATAAGTCGTGTCGATATGAGGCTCATAACGGGTCGAGAAACTATTGGTAACACTTACCAGCAATTCTCAGATCAGCCCTGGCCAGGGACTTCCTGTTATAGCCAATCGAACACAGCGCAACATCAACCCCCTATACCGGGAGAGACGAATCCCCTCCTATCGCTCATTGCCTTCATGTGACTCGGGACTGTACCCAAAAACCACCGTTTTGCACGCCCTCTTGGACGTGGTAAGATGGAAATCAAAGCACAGTGGAAACCACACAAGACTCTATGACGATCTCGGGTCAACAGACTACTCTGTACCAGTGTCACCAGAGAACTGCCATCTGACGTGAGGTATAATACCATCTGGGAGTTCTCGGCGAGTCCGTCCAGTGTACCCAGTCTCTACTGAGCACCCGTATATCATCTCTGATGTCAAACACCAATGGATATGGGATCATCCATCGCCCATCTGTATGGGTCGAGAAGGTATACGCTAGTCTACTCTGGTATATCGATGCCCCGTCTCGATACACCCACGACTAGGGACTTTGAAGGATGTACTTATGGACTACCATGTCCCCACTAGTATGATCCGCATCATAGTCCAGGTAGTCAAGCACACATCCTAAGGGCTTTACCAACATGTAACAGAGAGACAATCAGTATACACGTTAAGGTAAAGTTCAACCAGATAGCATACTATCATGTCGAGCAAGAAAGTCCTCCCTATATATGTCCCAGCATCCACTACAATATACATCCCATGTACAGTAATGGCCTCTAGGGTATACATATAACTAACAAGTATATCTTGAGAAGATTACTTGGTGTACATGGAAAAGTTGAGACTTTCAAAACTATGCTTAAGTCCATCCAGATCCTATTTGCCATTGCTTCATACCATGACTACGATTTCTGGCGGTTGGGTGTCATGACTGCTTTTCTAAATAGTGATTTAGAAGAGAGCGTCTATAAGTACACAGCCAGATGTCTTCGTAGACAGTGGGAGCAGCAGAAACGTGTGCAAGTTGTTTTATGAGTTAAAGCAGGCATCGCGGAGTTGGAACATCTGTTTTGATGTGGTAGTCAAAGTGTTTGACTTCATCAAAATGGTAGACGAACATGTATATACAAAAAGGTAGTAAGGAGTATAGTGATGATCCTCGTGTTGTACGTGGATGACATACTCTTGATAGGGAAGGAGTTTCCTATGCTACGCTCGGTCAATCTCCTCTTATCACAATGATTCTCCATATAGGATCATGTTGATACCTCTTAAATCCTGGGTTATGGATCTATAAGATAGATCTATTTGGATGTTAGGATTCTCACTAGCTGTAGTGAGATGGTATCAATCGATCCTAGGAGAATCGCTAGAAAGGTTCTAGGGTGATAAGGACGACTGAATGTCAGTCACAAGCATTGTCTTTACCCTCAGTAGAGGGACGGTATGTTGGAAGAGTTCCAAGCTAGATACCGTGACATACTAGACGATAAAGGCTGGATAGATAACTACCAAGGATGCTACCAAAGAAATAGTCTGGATGTACACTATTTCATGAGATGAACTTCGTTCCTACCATTGTGTGACAATGGAGTTGTGGTTTTGGCCAAGGAACCCCCGTCCCATCTATAATCCAGACATATTCTTAGGCAGTATCACCTGATCAGTGGAGATGGTTGATCTCCAGGGAGATCAAGGTTAGGAGAGTAGATACAGAGGAGAACATGGCAGATCCACTAACAAAGGCCTATTCCCAGTAGAGACTTTTATGAGATGGTTGAGTATGAGATACTTAACCACTGCTGATTGTTGGGTATGAGATACTACGACAGATGGCCCTAGTGCAAGTGGGAGATTGTTAGTTATATGTATGCCCTAGAGACCATTACTGTACATACGATGTATATTATAGTGGATGCTTGGACATTTATAGGGAGGACTTTCTTGCTCGATATGATAGTATGCTATCTGGTTGCTCTTTATTTTAACGTGTACACTGATTGTCTCTATGTTACATGTTGATAAAGCCCTTAGGATGAGTACTTGACTACGAGGACTATGATGCAGATCATACTAGTGGGGACAGTATAGTCGCTAAGTACATCCTTCAAATGTTCCTAGTCGTAGGTGTATCGAGACAGGACATCGATATACCAGAGTAGACTAGTGTATAGATTCTCGACCCATACAGATGGGCGATGGATGATCCCATATACATTGGTGTTTGACATCAGAGACGGTATACGGGTGCTCAGTGGAGACTGGGTACACTGGACGGACTCGTCGAGAACTCCCAGATGGTATTATAGCTATCGTCAGATGACAGTTCTCTGGTGACACTGGTACAGGTTAGTCTGTAGACCCGAGATCGTCATAGAGTCTTGTGTGATTCCCACTGTGCTTTGATTTCCACCTTACCACGTTCAAGAAAACGTGCAAAACGGTGGCTTTTGGGTACAGTCCTGAGTCACATGGAGGCAATGAGCGATATAAGGGGTTTCGTCTCTCCCGGTATAGGGAGTTGATGTTGCGCAGTGCTCGATTGGCTATAACAGGAAGTCCTTAGCCAAGGCAGCTTCAGAGATATACCGGTAAGTGTTATCAGTAGTTTCTCGACCTGTTATGAGCCTCATATCGACACGATTTATCAAGTTACTGAGGTCTGACGTTTACCACCCCTAGACGAGATATGCGACATATCAGACGAAGAGACCGAACTATACGGTAGTGTTACTGACTGGATTCACAGGAGTGTGAGCAGGCTTGCTTGTTGATCTTCTGATCGCTCAATACCCGGATGGCCGTTACGTTTAGCAGACCGCTTGCGGCTTGTGGGTGTTTGATATGATCATCACCTACTACCAGCGTATTGACGAGTCTTTAGAGTTCTACACAGGGGTTTCCTGGCTCAAGCAAAATGGAGTAGGAGCACATATGTGATATGTGCGGGACCGAGATTAATACGATATGAGATACCGTATTCTATTCTCGTGATTTGTGACATTGATCGGATGTATGCGATATAGCCGGGTTATCGGATCAAGTGTTGATTTGATAAGTTGTTACACATGATATTAGTCGGTTATAACCGGATTATTAAATCAAGAGTTGATTTAATAATTTAATGTATAATTATATATTTGATATATTACATTATATTAACTAGTATTAGCTCACTTATGATTTATTTTCTCATTAGATTGTACACATTGTATATATGTGATATGTATATTTGTGTACATGTATTGTGTCATGCTTGATGATACATACAAGATGGGTGTATGAGAATTTTACCATGCTAGGGTTAAATTAGGGTTTTGATTATTTCTTAAGTCATTACAAAAGAGCAAAAGACTTGGTCAAAGTTTTTAAGCTTGGAGAAACTTGTAGAACTTTCTCAAGGTCAACTCTTTTGTCATTCCTTAAGATATTTTTCCTTAACCCAACCTTTAACCATAGCTTTGGGTTTATTCTCTACATGAGTTAGGCATGATATCTTTAACTCAACCATGGGTGAAATAATTCATTTGGATGAATTATTCACAAGTCTTCTTCTTCTTCTTCAAGCTCCATGAAAAAGCTTGCTAGCTCTAATGGAGTTATGAGAAAAAGTGTGAGAAAATCAATTCTAAAGTGAGCCCACCTCCTACTTCTTCATCCTCTACCACTTGCCATATAGTAGAGTGTGTTCTCTTCACAAAGTTCATGACCTAGTGAAGGAATAGCTTGAGTTAGTGTCTCCTCGACGTAGATCATCTTCGGTCTCGAAGTCTTCGAAGCAAGCACGTTCTTTTCTTCGTAGATCCTCTCTAGAGTCCGGAGTTCATGATCACAACGGAGGGGACTTCTACACGGAGCTATTTGAAGTGAAAGACCGGTCTACAAAGGTAGTATTTCTTGCTCACTACTTATTGCAAAGTGTTTGCATATGTTTTCCGTATATTTCTAGTTAACGATTCATGGTTAGGGTTAGCTAAAACGGAAAAAAATTGAATTTGGCATGGACGATGCCTCCCGAAACCTTGCTGCCATTGTAAGTAACCCTACACCTGAGTCGTCTGAGTGAGGGGTTTATATAGTGGCAGCCATGGGTAGCCAGGCACGAGATTCACGCCGGCCGTTGCGCCCCTGGCGTTACGCCCGCGTGAAAGGAGGGATTCCCCATTAATGACGAGATATGCTCGTTAATGGGGGTACACGATGGCGTGGAACATGGGATCATGGGCGGCGAATATCTCGCGTGTGGCGAGATTCACGGAGTCGTGGCGGAGACGCCTGTGATCAATGCTGTGGGTTAGCCGATGAGATCGAGGAAGCTAAGCTTGGCAGGAGGCTCGGGAACAAGCGGGAGGCCAAGCGAGCTTGGTTCTGTGGTACCTCAGAGGCGAGCTGGGGGGCTGAGGGAACTCAGCGTGTGGGAAGGCTCGGAGGCGAGCCGACGGTTGTTCGTAAAGCGAGCGTAAGAATGGTCTGGAAGGCCACTGAAGGTCGGGAACATCCTCGGGTCGGAGGCTCGCGGTATGCTTCCAATGTACCGTTCTTGATCCCTTCTTGTAAGCTTTGGGACACGTCACTTGCCATGTGTCTTGATCTGGGAAAATACCACTTCTGAGCATCATCATTAGCCCCCCACTCTCGTCCTGACCTTTTAATGGGTCGGGTCGAGAGTGGACTATACGGGGAATCTTCTGTTGCGCCACGGCAGCGCCCCGGCCTCTTGCTCGAGGCCAAAACGCGGAATAAAAATTTTTTTCCTTGCTCGGAAACCGGCGCTACCGCGGACAATTACCCGGATCGTAAACCATTAACCTATACTAGCTAACTAGAGATGGGGTGAAAGATATACCAAGCGATCCGTGTCCTTCGGTCTTCGTCTCCACTCCGATCTCCCGCGGAATCTCCGTCACCTCCTCGCTCGTCGGAAAGGGCACCACGTAGCCGGAATCTTTTACGGGCTCCCGCCTCTTGACCGAGGCAACTCGGGCGCGAAGTTGGCTAGCCGACGCGTCCAAGGCTTGCTATAGAAATAGTGTAGTGAACTTGTCTCTTGGGGTTTTGAGGTTGCCATGATGTGGAGGAAACAAGAAAGAACTTTGGAGAAAGGGTTATTGGATTTTTTGGAGCAAGCAAGAATGAGATGATATAATTTCCATACACCATGAAATTTCCTCTCATCTCTCCCCCTCCATAGTGGCCGGCCCTCTCTCCTCTAAAAATGAGATTTTTTTTTAGAGAGAAAAACAAAAGCACCACAATTTGTATAGAATAAAAGAATGGAAAAAACAATAACATAAAGAAAATGGTCACAACCATTTCCTTTCACAAACCATCAAATGAAAAGCCAAGAATAGACTAGAAAGGCATCTCATGATGAAACAAGTCTCATCATAATGCAAACTTGCAAGAAAACCCTCCACTAAAAGTTAATTGCGAACTTGCAATTAACACCCTCCACCTGGAAAGTCCGACCGAGAAGGAATGAAGGAAAACCGGACGGAACGGAATGCAAACTGGCAACCCCAGAAAACCGATCCCATAATAAATTACAGGAAAACCCCGCTACTGCAAATACATGCCCGCATTTGTATTCCCACTGAACACAAATGCAAAGAGACAAAACTACACTATCAAATACTAGAATCCGGCTTAAGCCAAAGCCGGCTAGTAAAAACCGTCCGATCACGATCCGTGCAATACCGCACGTATCTGATCGAACCCTGCCATATCTCCATACGGCCTCTACAGCGTTTCGCCCGAAACTTGAGTAACTGTAACTGAGTGTGGTGGACTCTAAAGACTCGTCAATACCTTGGCTGTGGATTTAACCACTAGCACGTCAGAGGTATAAGCCAATACGTGACGGGCCACCAGGTATTGACCAAATGGGACGTCGATGAGGAAGCTCACCCCGACACCCAACTGAGCCTGTCAGTGACAATATCCGTACAGTCCGGTCCGTTCGTCTATGAGTATCGCATGGCGGGCCTAGGGGGTTGGTAAAAGTCAGACCCCCAAAAGCGGTACAAGTCGTGTCGGAGCGTAGCCCAGAACGCCCTGAGATACTACTGGAATACCTACCAGTAAATCTCCTGCCTCGGCCGAGGGCTTTGCGTAATGGCTCTCCTAGACACAGCGCGACCTCACCCCCAATACCGGGAGAGACGAACCCCTGCAGATCCGCTCACTGCCTCCATGTGGCTCGGGACTGTACCCAACTAAAACCTGTTTGCACGACTCCTTTGAGCCGTGGTAGGGTAGTAATCAAAGCACAGTGGGAACTCACACGAGACAAATGACGATCTCAGGTCGATGAACTAACCTGTACACATGTCACCTGGGAACTGCTATCTGACGTCTGGTATAAGACCAACTAGCAGGTTCCCGGCGAGTCCTGTCCGGTGTACTCATAACCCAATGAGCACCTGTATACATCTTAGGTGAACCAACTGACACCAGTGGCTTGTGAGACCGGCCACCGCCCCTCGTCGGGGTCTCGACTGTATACACTAGTCTACTAACGGAGTATCGATGCCCAGTCTCGAAACTCCCACGACTAGGGACCTTTTAAGGATGTGCTTATAGACCCCAGCTCCCACGTATATGATCGCCATCATACTGCTGGTCGTCAAGCAAGAATCCTAGGGGCTCTATCAATGTGTAATAGCGACATGTCAGGTCACCTAAAGCAGTACACGATGATAAAGATAAACCAGATAGCATACTATCATCTCGAGTAAGACTGTCCTACCGGGATAGGTCCTCCCTCAATCATTGCAATCACGTGCCTGTGATCCAATAATTGACTCTGAGGGCACTAACTCCAACAATCTCCCACTTGCACTCAAGGCTAATTATTGCGATGTCGCATACTCACAGCCCGTGTGATACCGAACACCCAACTCCTCTACTAGTCAGTCTCACAAAACCCGTTTGCGAAACTATTGCGTTCGAGGAATAGCCTCAGTGAGTGGATCCGCTGTGATGTTTCTTTCTATGTCTCTCTATATCTCAAGTTCGCGGAGAAAGCCATCTCCCGAAATGAGCAATACCTGTCTTAGAATGTCTGGATGTCTGATGGGACCTAGCTCATAAATGAACTCCAAATCCAAACTTCTTAGACTGTATCAACAACTGAACTTAATCAGTATCCTGCGCCATGCCTCCCTCAGTATTGCCTTGGACCACCTGTCCAAAATACTGCCCCTCGTCAGAGGGATAACTATAACTCTGACAACCTCCTTGTCGTCCATGTCACTTTGGAAGCCTGGAGTGATAACCGTCTCCTAAAAGGAGGCAGCCGTTATCATATCCCTAGAACATTCACTTATGTTCTAAAACTGCTTCCGACTGGTTTTCCAGGATTGGATTAATATCAACTTATTGCATCTAGTGCAAGAACAACATCTGGTGTGGTACTTGACATCTCATGATTGACTCAAATGCCTAAGCAAGTGATCTGCCAATCATGCACATCCTCTCCCCTTTAGTCTGTAAGACACCTTTAGAGAGGGTGACTCCATTACCTGCAGGTACACTACCATGCCAGGAGTCGTCCATTCTAAATACTCTTAGAATGCTGTCAAAGTACCCTGATTGGGAAACCACCCAAATCTAGATCTAAAACCATAGGTCTAGTAACCAGTATGTTTGATATAATATCCAAGTCCCATGTGGAGAAAACACTGTGTGATGACCAAAGTATAACCGATCGTAGTATAGGAATATCACTTCCTACTACCTTCTCAACAGATCCATCCCCTATTCTGATGACGTCAAACCCATGACTGTCACATCAGAAACAGATGATCTATCTCCGCTACATCTGCTTTAGTCTATAAATAGACATAAGCCTGATGTCCACCAATGTTTCCGCTGCTCCCACTGACTACGACAACCCTCTGGTGGAGTCATATAGACGCGCACTTCTAAAGCTAGTTTAGAACGACGCTATACTCATCCTCTCACCGGGTCTCGCAGCCTGGAACAACAGCAATGGCAAGTGTGGGTAAACAAGAACTTCCCTGTCACCGTCCTTGAGGCTACCGTAGTACCTCTCGGGTGCCTGAAGTTACCCACCTTATCTGCGGAGTGGCCAATGGAATGTCAAATCAGATTGAATCTTTAGGTTCCTTATTAAATCTTCAGTAATCGTTTGCGGTTCTGGAATCACTTCCAGTTCTACCATACTCCCACTGCTGTTTTTGAAAAATCCATTTTTAATAAAACTGTGGCGAGTCTAGAACAATATTTCTATTGATCTGTCAGATGGTAGAAAATCAACCCTCGTCATAGCCTGGGTCAACCCACAAACAGCCATTACAGAAACGTGCCTTGAGTTGTCCAGTGTCTGGTTTTAAGCATAAGCCGGACAACTCCCCGTACCTTAACATCGTTAAGATATGAACTGTTCTATATCCAATATAGAACCAGAGGCACTGATTCAATTGAACCAGATTCAAATCATGCAGCTATCTCCAGTGCATGTAAACTAAATGGAAGGAGGCCGATCAGCGTTACTCAACTTAGGAATGCTTCCAATTATGAGTAACCTGAAAGAGAAGCTATCTGTCTTCATCATTACTATTAACTGAATACCATACACAAGTATCTACATCTTCGATCTCTTTGAAGAATCCCGATACTTGCTACACCTGGTTCTCTACTTTATTCAAATACCTATAACTCCTCAAAACTTAGACCCTGTGTTTCCACGAAACAGCTGTCTAAGAACTAGAGAAGTTAAAAGTAAACAGAATATAGTATGAGGACCAACCCCTCTGTCCTAATGGACACTGGACAACATACAATACTCTGTATAAGTCCGCTGAGTCTAACAACTCTTTCACTGTGTGTCGTAGGTTGAAAACTGTACTTATGGTTAAGAAGAATTACACCGCTGTTTAATGCTCCTTACCTAACCATCCACTGATATAGGTAAATGTCGTAGACATAATATCAAAAGGTATATCTCACTCTATGAAAATAGACGTACAGATATATCAATTTGAAATTGGTGCATAACCGCGGATATTCAAAACCAAATATTTGCCGACCGGCAAACAACCCAGGTGACTTCCTCAAATATCACCGATTACAACGAATCCCGATATAATGAGGATGATCACCCAATTCCCAGTAACTTACTCCCACTCAATATCTGTAAAACCATACAGATGTGAGAATCCAACCTGGTAAATACATACCCTGGAGCAAGTGTCTAACTGGGAAATCAGTTTTCCATTAACAGTACACAGTGAAACTGAAACATTGAAATGTTTCGTTGGGGTATCGTGGTATTCCAAGTAACGCCTCTTCCGTTATCCAGATTCACAACTATAACCGTATAATTCTTTGCCACCTCTCCAAATCCCTTTATTTGTCTTTAGTCATTACCTTCTGTACACCCCTTTAAGCCAAATGGTTTTCTTCCTTCCCTACCGTTCGGCACCAGCCTATGGTTTGGAAGAAGACTGTCCAATAAGCATAAAGGGTGTACTGTCCTAATCCTAGGAGCACTCGCAACGCGAGAGAAGGTGAAGATAAAAGACACCTGAATGTACTTTATTCCTATTTCTCCTGAACCAGAATCCATCCCCGAACTGGAACAAATTCCTTTCGAGTTCGTATATAACCATACGATGGAGTATCCAATAAACTGGGATCTTCGTAGTAACACGGAGTGTCCTGGAGAAATAGAAAGGTGATTTAGGATTGGCGAAGAAATACCTGGTTTGGTCGTGAATATACGTCGCAATTTACTTTGCCCTCTTACTAATCCCTTGCTTTGTCTGAACTTAATACCTTCTGTACACCGTTTTAGGCTAACTGGTTTTCTTCATTCCCTACCGGTCGGCACCAGCCTATGGTTTGGAAGAAGACTATCCAATTTGCGTAATAGGTGTACTACTCCTAAACCAAGGAGTACTCGCAACCTGAGAGAAGGTGAAAAGAAAAGACAACTGAATAATCCTATCCGTTTTCTCCAGAACCAGAAACCATCCTCGAAGTCCTTCGAGTTCGTATATAACCATACGATGGTTTTGTCCAATGGAAGTGGACGTTCGTAGTAATACGGGGTGTCCTGGAGAAAAGGGTAAAAGTAGGAGTGGCAATGAGGTCTGCAACTCTGACAATCCAAAAGCCAGTGTTAAGAAGGTTCGGTCAACTTGGTCACTGAGTCATAGTCCAGGGTCGGGTCAATGGTCGCTGCCAGAGAGAGAGAAAAGAAACACTCAGCGTGCACTCTAACCTAGATCAGAATGGTTATCACTTTGTCTAATCTGGAAACCTCCCACTGTACCTCAAATTCTTCTCCAAACCTGAAAGAAGAATTAGTCGGGAACACCCGAGGAGTAAACCAACTCATCAGTGGGAATCGGGATCCAACTATCATCGCATGATAACGTGACGGAATCCACTCACGTCACCACACTCCAGAAGGTATGCGCATGCCTGGCAAGTTTCAGTTCTTTTGAAACTCCCGATGTGATTTTTACCCCTAGGACCCAAGTGACCTTGACGAATAATCAACAAATCAAAAGGTCCTAGTCAAGTTCAACCCGTCATTATCTTGATTGCGTTAAGCCCACCCGCACGACCCTTGACGAATAATCAACAAAGTCGCACGACTGTCCTAACCAATCCACATATCCATGCGACAGAAAGCATTACAGAGCTACCGCACACTACGCCTCGGCGAATAGCAACGACAAACGTAGCGCGAATACTATGCAATACTAATCCGAAATGACGGAGGGCTACGAATGGTTTCTGGCGAAAACCTTTAACGTAATGAACTTGATATCGTTGAAGGAACTGGATAACTTTTATAAAAATATAGTGACGAAAACCTTTACTAAAGAGGTCACTCCCGGTGAAGGGATCTCGGCTCTTTCCCCGTAGAATGAGGTGCAGGATATTCCAGCTGAATACCACGATGCAAAGCAAAAGTAATCGGCTATAGTGAAGTTAATGCCCTGACGCAAACTTCTGTCCAAGGGGTCACTCCCGGTGAAGGGATCTCGGCCCTTGCCTCGTCGACTGAGGAGCAGGATATTCCAAATGAATACCGCGATGCAAAACAAAAGTGAACGTCCTTGCAATAACAGCTTTTTGAAAAATTGTTCCAACAACATCAGAATAGGTTTGTTTAAACTTGCATTGATCTGAATCAACGCAGTCCCATCAATTGATCACACCACAAAGAACGAAAATATACTGACGTACGTATATGCCATCCGCATTCGCCACTGGGTCCCGTCATCACCCGTTAGGTTAGCTAACTAACGGCAGAGCGGGGACTGGACTAGCGCGGATGAAAAACATATACAACATCTACTAATATATATACCAATATATAGTATTTCGCTCAAGGCGTGAATAAAAAGCAGCAACACAGAAATGTATAGCAACACAGAACAATACAGATATCTGGAAGCCCCGGGTTTCACAGAGCCGCTGCTGAAACCCGACGTTCCCCTGGTCGTGTGGATAGCCTGTGCAATAAAATCCTAGACCCCCACGGGCGCGGCAAGTCACCCGCCAAAACCTGAAGTGAGGCAGCCCCTTTCAGCTCCGTGAATGGACCACCCAGCACTCCACGGAATCCGGCAACTTGGGCACCCCTCCTGGGTCAACCTGTACCCCCTACGAGTGCGGCGAATAGCCCGCCAATCCCAGAGTGAAGCCCCCTCCGTCTCAATGCCATGAGATGCGGGCTTGTTGCCCTCCAGAACCCGGCTATCCGTGCACCCCTCCTGGGGTAATCCTAGTACAGAAAGTAAAATATACATACACCGGGTACATCGACCGCAACCAGGCCGTGCCCCAAAAGAATAATACAAACAGGCAGTGACGGCAGTCCACATGTCGGACGCTCGCCCCGCGATAACAAATGTACATAATACAACAAAACTGTACTATATTGCAACCAGGCTATCCCCCACGACCGATCCGCAACATCACAGCATAAACATAGAACATCAACGTGAAAGTCACGTTCGCAAATCCGTCTAACCGGGCTATAGCAGTTAGACCGGATTTACCGATCGAGTGACATTCACGGTCGCAGATATAATGTAAATACTGTGAAATAATGTGTTTAAAATTTTCCGATTGACAAAAAATTAACAAGTGGGCCCCCAACTAATACTGTAGCAGTTACAGAAAAACTGGGCCCAAATTTAATATCCCAAAACCCACAAAATAAGTCCAGAAGCCCACTGAAAAAAGATGAGGCAATGACCCCACTAACTTGCGGCGGAAGCGCGGCCAAAAGGTGGTTTTGGCCGCCCTTCCGCGGTCGTGATAGGGGTTCACTGTCTCGTTTTTTTTCAGTGTTCTTATAACTCCCTGCACATCTTTCTGAGATCACCTGAAAAATTTTTAGAGACCAAAAAAAATCCAACAGAAAACTGATGTGAAGGAATATGTGGTTTTTGGAATTTCGGTCGATCGGATAAGCAAAACACATTAGAATAAGCTAGGTAAGGTTAATGGCATGGCTCTGATACCATGTTGCGCCACGGCAGCGCCCCGGCCTCTTGCTCGAGGCCAAAACGCGGAATAAAATTTTTTTTCCTTGCTCGGAAACCGGCGCTACCGCGGACAATTACCCGGATCGTAAACCATTAACCTATACTAGCTAACTAGAGATGGGGTGAAAGATATACCAAGCGATCCGTGTCCTTCGGTCTTCGTCTCCACTCCGATCTCCCGCGGAATCTCCGTCACCTCCTCGCTCGTCGGAAAGGGCACCACGTAGCCGGAATCTTTTACGGGCTCCCGCCTCTTGACCGAGGCAACTCGGGCGCGAAGTTGGCTAGCCGACGCGTCCAAGGCTTGCTATAGAAATAGTGTAGTGAACTTGTCTCTTGGGGTTTTGAGGTTGCCATGATGTGGAGGAAACAAGAAAGAACTTTGGAGAAAGGGTTATTGGATTTTTTGGAGCAAGCAAGAATGAGATGATATAATTTCCATACACCATGAAATTTCCTCTCATCTCTCCCCCTCCATAGTGGCCGGCCCTCTCTCCTCTAAAAATGAGATTTTTTTTTAGAGAGAAAAACAAAAGCACCACAATTTGTATAGAATAAAAGAATGGAAAAAACAATAACATAAAGAAAATGGTCACAACCATTTCCTTTCACAAACCATCAAATGAAAAGCCAAGAATAGACTAGAAAGGCATCTCATGATGAAACAAGTCTCATCATAATGCAAACTTGCAAGAAAACCCTCCACTAAAAGTTAATTGCGAACTTGCAATTAACACCCTCCACCTGGAAAGTCCGACCGAGAAGGAATGAAGGAAAACCGGACGGAACGGAATGCAAACTGGCAACCCCAGAAAACCGATCCCATAATAAATTACAGGAAAACCCCGCTACTGCAAATACATGCCCGCATTTGTATTCCCACTGAACACAAATGCAAAGAGACAAAACTACACTATCAAATACTAGAATCCGGCTTAAGCCAAAGCCGGCTAGTAAAAACCGTCCGATCACGATCCGTGCAATACCGCACGTATCTGATCGAACCCTGCCATATCTCCATACGGCCTCTACAGCGTTTCGCCCGAAACTTGAGTAACTGTAACTGAGTGTGGTGGACTCTAAAGACTCGTCAATACCTTGGCTGTGGATTTAACCACTAGCACGTCAGAGGTATAAGCCAATACGTGACGGGCCACCAGGTATTGACCAAATGGGACGTCGATGAGGAAGCTCACCCCGACACCCAACTGAGCCTGTCAGTGACAATATCCGTACAGTCCGGTCCGTTCGTCTATGAGTATCGCATGGCGGGCCTAGGGGGTTGGTAAAAGTCAGACCCCCAAAAGCGGTACAAGTCGTGTCGGAGCGTAGCCCAGAACGCCCTGAGATACTACTGGAATACCTACCAGTAAATCTCCTGCCTCGGCCGAGGGCTTTGCGTAATGGCTCTCCTAGACACAGCGCGACCTCACCCCCAATACCGGGAGAGACGAACCCCTGCAGATCCGCTCACTGCCTCCATGTGGCTCGGGACTGTACCCAACTAAAACCTGTTTGCACGACTCCTTTGAGCCGTGGTAGGGTAGTAATCAAAGCACAGTGGGAACTCACACGAGACAAATGACGATCTCAGGTCGATGAACTAACCTGTACACATGTCACCTGGGAACTGCTATCTGACGTCTGGTATAAGACCAACTAGCAGGTTCCCGGCGAGTCCTGTCCGGTGTACTCATAACCCAATGAGCACCTGTATACATCTTAGGTGAACCAACTGACACCAGTGGCTTGTGAGACCGGCCACCGCCCCTCGTCGGGGTCTCGACTGTATACACTAGTCTACTAACGGAGTATCGATGCCCAGTCTCGAAACTCCCACGACTAGGGACCTTTTAAGGATGTGCTTATAGACCCCAGCTCCCACGTATATGATCGCCATCATACTGCTGGTCGTCAAGCAAGAATCCTAGGGGCTCTATCAATGTGTAATAGCGACATGTCAGGTCACCTAAAGCAGTACACGATGATAAAGATAAACCAGATAGCATACTATCATCTCGAGTAAGACTGTCCTACCGGGATAGGTCCTCCCTCAATCATTGCAATCACGTGCCTGTGATCCAATAATTGACTCTGAGGGCACTAACTCCAACATCTTCTGCTCGGTTTGGCACCGAGAATCATGATATCGATTGCCCAGGAACGAATGGAGGCATCGTTTCGTCTGTTAGGGCCGGCTATCGACCGAACTCGAGCTCTCCTATTTTTTTTTACTTGAGCTATGTTAGGAGCTTTTTTCTACTTGAGCCATGTTAGGAGCTTTTTTCTACTTGAGCCATGTTAGGAGCTTGCCTTCTTCGGGTGCATGCGCCGGGCAGAGACTTGCCAGCTGGTTCAATGTGAGGCTCAGGGATCCACCGTTGAGACCGAGCATGAAGATGTCTGGCGGCTTCATGATGAGGGCTTTGATCCATCTCTTTGTAGGGCAGGAAGCTGCATGGAGTGGATGGACCGAGCAGGAGAATGCCCGGTCGTCTCGTGATGAAGGCTTTTGATCTGCATTGTTATGGGGCAGGAAGCTGCCCTCCAGGATGAACCGAGCATAAGGATGCCCGGTCGCCTCCTGAGGAGGGCTTTCGATCCTTGGCATCGAGGGGCAGGTAGCTGCCCGCCAGGATGAACCGAGCATGAGGGTGCCCAGTCACTTCGTGATGAGGGCTTTAGATCCTTGGCGTCGAGGGGCAGCAAGTTGCCCACAAGGATGGACCGAGCAGGGTAGTTGCTCGGTTGCCTCTTGACGAGGGCTTTGATCCTTGGTGTCGGTGGGTAGCGAACTACCAGCCATGGATGGACCGGGCAGAGAAGCTGCTCGGTGGCCTCTTGATGAGAGCTTCGATCCTTAGCGCGGGAGGGCAAAGAGTTGCCTGCTAAGGATGGACCGAGCAGGGTTGCTGCTCGGTTGCCTCTTGATGAGGGCTTTGATTCTTGGCGTCGTTGGGTAGCGAACTACCAGCCATGAATGGACCGAACAGGGTAGTTGCTCAGTTGCCACTTGGCGAAGGCTTTGATCCTTGGCGTCGGTGGGTAGCGAACTACCATCCATGAATGGACCGACCAGGGTAGCTGCTCGGTCGCCTCTTGGCGAGGGCTTTGATCCTTGGCGTCGGTGGGTAGCGAACTACCAGCCATGGATGGACCGGGCAGGGAAGCTGCTCAGTGGCCTCTTGATGAGGGCTTCGATCCTTAGCGTGGGAGGGCAAGGAGTTGCCTGCTAAGGATGGACCGAGCAGGGTTGCTGCTCGGTTGCCTCTTGATGAGGGCTTTGATCCTTGACGTTGTTGGGGAAGAGATTACCAGCCAAGGATGGACCGAGCAGGGAAGCTGCTCGGTGGCCTCTTGATGAGGGCTTCGATCCTTAGCGCGGGAAGGCAAGGAGTTGCCTGCTAAGGATGGACTGAGCAGAGTTGCTGCTCAGTTGCCTCTTGATGAGGGCTTTAATCCTTGGCGTCATCGGGTAAGAGATTACCAGCCAAGGATGGACCGAGCAGGGAAGCTGCTCGGTGGCCTCTTAATGAGGGCTTGGATCCTTGGCGTCGGTGGGTAGCGAACTACCAGCCATGGATGGACCGAGCAGGGAAGCTGCTCGGTTGCTTCTTGATGAGGGCTTCGATCCTTAGCTCGGGAGGGCAAGGAGTTGCCTGCTTAGGATGGACCGAGCACGGTTGCTGCTCGGTTGCCTCTTGATGAGGGCTTTGATCCTTGGCGTCGGTGAGTAGCGAACTACCGGCCATGGATGGACCGGGGCAGGGAAGCTGCTCGGTGGCCTCTTGATGAGGGCTTCGATCCTTAGCACGGGAGGGTAAGGAGTTGCCTGCTAAGGATGGACCGAGTAGGGTTGCTGCTCAGTTGCCTCTTAATGAGGGCTTTGATCCTTGGAGTCGTTGGGTAAAAGATTACCAGCCAAGGATGGACCGAGCAGGGAAGCTGCTCGGTGGCCTCTTGACGAGGGCTTTGATCCTTGTCGTCGGAATTACCAACCATGGATAGACCGAGCAGGGAAGCTTCTCGGTTTCCTCTTGATGAGGGCTTCGATCCTTAGCACGGGAGGGCAAGGAGTTACCTGCTAAGGATGGACCGGGAAGGGTTGCTGCTCGGTTGCCTCTTGATGAGGGCTTTGATCCTCAACACGGGAAGGCAAGGAGCGGCCTGCTAAGGATGGACCGAGCAGGGTTGCTGCTCGGTTGCCTTTTGATGAGGGCTTCGATCCTTAGCGCAGGAGGGCAAAGAGTTGCCTGCTAAGGATGGACCGAGCAGGGTTGCTGCTCGGTTGCCTCTTGATGAGGGCTTCGATCCTTAGCGAGGGAGGGCAAGGAGTTGCCTGCTAAGGATGGACCGAGCAGGGTTGCTGCTCGGTTGCCTCTTAGTGAGGGCTTCGATCCTTAGCGCGGGAGGGCAAGGAGTGGCCTGCTAAGGATGGACTGAGCAGGGTTGCTGCTCGGTTGCCTCTTGGTGAGGGCTTCGATCCTTTGCGTGGGAGGGCAAGGAGTTACCTGCTAAGGATGGATCGAGCAGGGTTGCTACTCGGTTGCCTCTTGATGAGGGCTTTAATCCTTAGCATCGTTGGGTAAGAGATTACCGGCCAAGGATGGACCGAGCAGGGAAGCTGCTCGGTGGCCTCTTGACGAGGGCTTCAATCCTTAGCGCGGGAGGGCAAGGAGTTGCCTGCTAAGGATGGACCGAGCAGGGTTGCTGCTCGGTTGCCTCTTGATGAGGGCTTTGATCCTTGACGTCGTTGGGTAAGAGATTACCATCCAAGGATGGACCGAGCAGAGAAGCTGCTCAGTGGCCTCTTGATGAGGGCTTGGATCCTTGGCATCGATGGGTAGCGAACTACCATCCATGGATGGACCGAGCAGGGAAGCTGCTCGGTTGCCTCTTGATGAGGGTTTCGATTCTTAGCGCGGGAGGGCAAGGAGTTGCCTGCTAAGGATGGACCGAGTAGGGTTGCTGCTGGGTTACCTCTTGATGAGGGCTTTGATCTTTGGCGTCGGTGGGTAGCGAACTACCAGCCATGGATGGACCGGGCAGGGAAGCTGCTCGGTGGCCTCTTGATGAGGGCTTTGATCCTTAGCACGGGAGGGCAAGGAGTGGCCTGCTAAGGATGGACCGAGCAGGGTTGCTGCTCGGTTGCCTCTTAATGAGGGCTTCGATCCTTAGCGCGGGAGGGCAAAGAGTGGCCTGCTAAGGATGGACCGAGCAGGGTTGCTACTCGGTTGCCTCTTGGTGAGGGCTTCGATCCTTAGCGCGGAAGGGCAAGGAGTGGCCTGCTAAGGATGAACTGAGCAGGGTTGCCGCTCGGGAGGCCAAGAAGTGGCCTGCTAAGGATGGACCGAGCAGGGTTGCTGCTCGGTTGCCTCTTGGTGACGGCTTCGATCCACGGCGTTGAGGGATAGGAAGCTACCACCCATGGATGAGCAGAAGACATTTGTCGATCATGCACGGAGTTTCAGCATGTAAGCAAAAGGACGCAATTCAGATCGTAGAGAAGCAAGAATCTTTATTATTAAACAAAATACAATTTATGTAATTTAGCTCTAGATCTCCTTCAGATGTTACCTTCCGTGGATCTGCAGTGAGCGCTGATGGATGGCTAAGATTGGATTTAAGGGTTGCTTCTCGATGTGTGTGGACTTCAATAGGTTGGATATGGTTGAGGCCAAGCTACCTGCAAGAAAGTCTCGGGATGGTTGTGCCACCGAGGATTCTCCGACGATCAAGTTAGTCGAAATATTTTGGCAGAGTAACGGTCTATTTGGGTCAAGTTGGCTTACCCGTGTCGTCTGAGAGAGGGGTTTATATAGTGGCAGCCATGGGCAGGCGGGAGCGAGATTCACGTCGGCTGTTACGCCCGCGTGAAAGTCGGGATTCCCTATTAATGACGAGATATGCTCGTTAATGGGGGAACGCGGTGGCATGGAACGCGGGATTGTGGGCGGCGGATATCTCGCGTCTGGCGAGATTCGCGAAGCCGTGGCGGAGACGTCTGTGATCAGTGCTGTGGGTCGGCCGATGAGACCGAGGAAGCTAAGCTCAGCGGGAGGCTCGGGAACGAGCGGGAGGCCGAGCGAGCTTGGTTCTGTGGTAGCTCGGAGGCGAGCTAGGGGGCTGAGAGAACTCAGCGTGTGGGAAGGCTCGGAGGCGAGCCGACGGTTGTTTGTAGAGCGAGCGTAGAAGTGGTCTGGAAGGCCACCGAAGGTC
Organism: Agapanthus africanus; assembly: GCA_030015575.1. Classification (NCBI taxonomy): domain Eukaryota; kingdom Viridiplantae; phylum Streptophyta; class Magnoliopsida; order Asparagales; family Amaryllidaceae; genus Agapanthus; species Agapanthus africanus. The sequence goes on from JASDDO010000026.1 coordinate 140,438,524, forward strand.
GGGAACGTCCTCGGGTCGGATGCCCGGGATATGCTTCCAATGTACCGTTCTTGATCCTTTCTTGTAAGTTTTGGGACACGTCGCTTGCCACGTGTCGTGATCTGGAAAAATACCACTTATGAGCATCATTAGGTCCGGTGTTATCGAGGGTCCAATTGAGAAAATCACATCCCCGAAATCCCCAAAAGGTTTTACAAAACAAGATATTGTTGTTTTTGTTTAGATAGTGTGTATTGATATTTTATTTTGGAACCCAGAACCTTTGCACCATGGGCATGTTTGGTTATTGGCAAAAGGAATAGAAAGCAGGAAGTAGGTGTCACTCGACTGCTTTATTTTGTTTTCGGTCTCAAGAATAAAATGTGGAAGCTCAGTTTTCACTTCTTTACATCATGTTTTACTACTTTTACTCTGTAACTCAAAAGGTAGAATATGGATGGAAACTGATCCTAAACCATTTTTAACAATTTTTTTTAAGTATTTCCTAAAAAAAACACATGAAGTGGACATTTTAGCTTGTTTCCCTTTTACTAAAAGCTAGAAGGTAAAATGTTGTTGTCCTCTCGATCATTGACTGGAAATAAATTTGATGATAACATTATATTCTTATAGAGGTCGCTATCTAATAAACACAACTTGTTTTCATAGATCAAGGTAATACGAGCTTATTTTTGACCATCCGAAATTAAAATATTTTGTTGGATGTAAAGAAGATTATGGCAATTTTCAATACTCTTCATTTTGTCGGAGTTTGCAAATCTTGGAAATTCAAGAAAAAAGATTATATTCTTGAATCAAAAAAGGAACTACAAATTTTCACGACATCAAATTGTGGTCCGGAAGAAAAATCTAGGACCTTGTTAAAAAAATGGAATGGTTAATGACTAATTATCAAATCAATTAACCATGATTAGAAAGATAAAACATTTTAGATTTGTTGAATTTGTGTCTATATATGATAAAAAATAATTTTCTTCTTCCTTGTTAAAGGATAGAATATTGAACATATAATTCAAAGACTACAGAGAATAACACTACAGGAAAATGGGTGTAATTTCGACGGGAATTTTTTTAAGATTTATTTCGACGGCATAATACCGTCGAAATAGTCTAAACAATTCGACATTTTGTTGATTTCGGTCAGCGGTTATTTCGACAGCTAAATACCGTCGAAATATAATTGACCGAAGTCAACAAAATTTTACCGTGATAACCTTTTCTCTCGTTTTCCCTATTTTTTTTCATTTCCTCTCATGTCCCCCCCTCCTCCCCCCTAATTTTCTCCATTTTCACCAAATTTCTTTTTCCCTTCCGTGCCTCCACTCGATCCGGCCTCCCTCCTCCAATCCGGCCCTCCTCCGAATACCCCCTCCGATCCCTTCCAAGTCCCTCCAAGCATCCTTCGAGCTCTTTTCCTCTGCTCCTCCACCACTTCGCCTCCAGCCGCCTCCTCTCCGATCCTGGCTTCCAATCTACCGCCTCCGAGCCGGCCCCCCGCCTCCGACGCCAAATCGATGAGTAGTTTTTTTAATTTACTTAATTTGTTATTTTTTTGTTAAATTTAATTAATTTTAGGGTTAGTTTTAGGATTAATTTTAGGATTAGGATTAGAATTAATTTTAGGGTTGGAGTTAATATTTTGTTGATTTTAACTAATTTTAGGCTTAGTGTTAGGGTTAATTTTAGGGTTAGGGTTAATTTTATGGTTAAGATTTGGGTTAGGGTTAGGGTTAATTTAGTTAATTTGTTGCTAATTTTAATTACCTGGGTTAGACTTAGGTTGTTGTTAATTTCAGTTAATTATATCTAGGAGAATATATATGTTGTTGCTATTTATAGAATAGGGAAATACTAAGCTGAACAGTTGTAATTAAATTTTTTTTTGTGAATATAGGGTTGGCGTCGGTGTGATAGCTCTTGTTTCTTCGCATTCTATATACGTCAGTCTCCGATACACAACTATGTCCCTTTTATGTAATACTCGTTGTATGAATGCGTGTTTGTTTTAATAAATGCAGAAACTTATAATAATATCAATTGTTTGAGCAATTTACAATTCAAACCGAAAATCCAAAACTTTAAACTAAATATTTCAATAACCGACGATATGGAAACGATAATCATCAAAACCAATCTAATTAAGTGCATACTACTTGATAATGACAAAAAATAAACCGATACATATCGTCATCAAGTATCTCTCATTGAAAAAATATCGCGACTTAGAACCCGTCTATCAGTTATATGCGTACGATTATTTTCGTGACATAAAACTACGCGTATTGTCAATCTCGAACGTTAATCGTTCTTCATTAACAACCATCTCGTAGTTTATGCGATGAGAATACTAGTCACACTATAACCGATAGATTTGTCCCATTTTGGACAAGTTAATAATGTATAAGGTATACACTTCCTGATACTTATGCTTTTCATTCGTTTCGAGATGAGTTTCATCGGTACCTTTCCGCTTGTTCTCCGTGTACAAATATAATTGAGATGGTCATCTCAGTACTGACAGTATTGAAATATTTATATCTTCTATTGCAGTGTACTCGGAGAACAGCGCGGAGGTACTGCCGAACTTTTCTCGAAGCGTATGAAAGCATAAGTCCAGAGGGTGTATGCATTATACATTCTTAATGGGATAGAAATCTTACCCCCGACAGCCGTTACCCATTGACATAAAAAATAGAAGCGTTAATATTATTTCCAGCCATGATAAATCACTCAAATGTATTTCCGAGACACTGTTGTCATTCTCTTTTTTATTTATAACCATCTCGTTCTTAGCTTTCTCGCTGCGGTATAAAATTGTTAATATCGTGTATGATTTTAAAATATTTGTTATGATATAATAATTAATTATGAACTGTATTAGGTTTTACGTATCGGACAAGAATGGATAAGACTTGAATAAATAAGAACAAGTTTGGCTCTAAATTTAAAATTGGTGTAGAAGAGTTTATGCAATTCTCGTCAAAAGTGGGTGGTAGTCGGATCCCTTATTCCTATAGGAAATGTTGTAATGGCAGAAGTGATAGTCAAGGGGCGGTTCGACTGCATATACTTGCTAACGGATTCTGTGAAGGTTACACTATCTGGCACTTACCTGGAGATGTCGTGGACTATAGAATCGGTGCGCATCGTATGTTGCCGCCTCCTATGAGAACCCCATCAACCACCGGTTTAAATGATATGATGGACAAGTTATATGATGGCATGACGATGATACCCCTACGGATGATACGGTTCCAGATTCCGAATCTGTTAGTTTTTTTAAATATATTGAGGATGTTAAGAAATTTCTTTACGAGGGTGAGACAACGACGAAATTGGATTGGATGGTTCACATATTTCATTTTAAATGCAAAAGTTTATAGAGCAACAAGTCAGTCAATGTCTTTTCAAATATAGAGAAGGAAGGTTACCCGAATTCCGATCGCTCTGCAAATCATGAACAAACGGTTGTCCTGTTCAAGTGTCTGTGGTACGATGTCCATCATGCACATACTGAGTTCAAAGTTGAAAATGGTATATTTTTACTCAATTCATCGAAAATCGCTTTTGGTGAAGAGCCTTATATTCTCACCAGCCAAGCCCACCAATATTTTTATGTCGCAGATCCTTGGGATGCCCGGTAGGATGTTGCTATTATGATGAATCCACGAGATTGTTACAACAAAGGTGAAAGTGATGTAAGCAAGATTAGTTGTTCTACAACCCCGGTTATACAAGATGATGCTATTCATCTTGAATTCAACAACGGTTTATCAAGAACAAATATAGAGTCGAAAATAGTCTCTGATATACCATCGGCGGTAGTAGAAGCAGAAGTCTAATTAAGACTTTAAATATCTTGATATATTAACTCGCTCTTGTATAATACTCATAACTTAAGTGATGTGAAATTTACAATTTATCGCATCTTTCTTTCTGCATATTATTCCATACATTTTATCTTTTTCCGCATATTACTCCTACAATTTCGAATTCTAATGTACATGGATTTTCAAGTTAATTAATATTATTTCGGCATTTTATCTTTTCCCTGCATATTATTTCCACCATTTATTGCTCACGTATGATGTTCTTTTCAGCAATAATTTTCACCGTTATTTTTCTATTTAATATATTAAAATATATTCCGTAAAGTTGTTTTAGATATGTCAGGTTCAGATAGTAGGACCGATCAGTCTACCAGGGACAAGGGGCAGTCCTTTCAGAAAAAGAAACAGACTGGGAGATGACCCACACGGCCAGTGATATATGGAGGAGAATGCCATATGCTCCTGGCAAGCCGATTGTATACCTTACGTTCACAGGGGACGTTGTGACAGGAGCCAGTAAAGAAGTGAAGAAAATGATGTCATCGATAGTGAACAGTGAAGACTGCACGATTCATTTGTTGAAGGACGAAGATGATGAGTGGGATGTCCTAGATTGGGACAGCGAAACGTTAGGGCTAAAAAAACAAGTCGCTATATGGGAGATGATGGTCAGATTTCTTTATACAATTCAATACTGCGGTTAATTTTGATATGCACACATGTACACACACATACGCGTATATCACACACACATACACACACGCACATACACATTTACTAAATTACTATAAAATACCCATACAATGATGAATTATCCCGTTTCGTAGGCTCGGTTCGAGTTCTGGTGGGTTAGCATAGAGGGCCCCCATAGGGTTTAAGATGAGCGCTTAGTTTATGATAAGATGTGTAGTCATATGGCGAAAAATTGGAGAGGCCGTAAGAACAAAATCTTTAGAAAGATTGAAAACTGTACTTTACCGGATGAGATGTATTCGATTAAGCCGAATCCAGATTGGTCTGATGAATACTAGCATGGCTTGGCCGATCATTTTTTGTCTGGAGAGTTTAGGGTATGTTTTTGACAATACTTTTTTACTATTATATAGCAACTCAGTAAACAATATTTGATGTAACTGCAGGAGAAGAGCGAGCGAGGTAAAATATCTCGTGCTCAGTTGCACGATGTTTATAGGGATAGGAACAAGAGTTCCCAGCAGGTTGCCATCGAACACGTAAATATCGTATTTGATATTAATACCTTAAAATTATCTTAGAAATTTATATATGAACTTTTTAAATATTATATGCAGGAAGAAAGTCATGATGGAGAGTCCCTAATCGTATCAAAATCTACCGGGCTCAATTTGTACAGGATGACGGCGCGCCTACTGTTAGTGAATGTTGCACACCCTCACAACTCTTGTGAGGAGGCGGAAGTGGCAAACGAAAATTTTCTTACATGCAACACCCACTTTAAACCTAGATCATGTATTAAACCATAACTAGAAACCCTATCTATAGAACTTATCAACTATGATAGGGGGTTATACCTTGAGAATCGTTCCTTCGGGTCTTCGTTTGGATGCGACTCCTAGGCTCCTGGGATGCTTGAAAGGAACTCGGTCTTCGGTCACCTCTAGGTCGTAGATGATCCACCCGAGAGCTATAAAATAAGGTCCAAACTTTTCACAAGAGTTAACTAAGAAATCAAGTGTGTTAGAAATGATTACTTAGATGATGTAGAGATTAAGTAGAGAATTAAAGTGATCCCTAAGTTTTTGATTCACAACTCATGTGAAGGGTAAAACTTAGAGCTTGAAGAAGGAGATAATTAAAAGAGAGAAATTGAAAGTGTCTTATGAAAAATTATTGCAACAACTCCATTTCTTGTGTAGATAAATTTGATTTAAAATTAATGTATACTTAGGGTATTTACACTTCCTGTGAGTACTATAAGTATTTGTTTTGCTTTTTAATAGCAAGAAGGAGCTTATAACTCATTGGTAAGACCTTGCACTGCTGAACCAAAACACCAGAGTTCAAATCTCATTAGCCGCATTATTTTTTAATTAATTTTCTTTTAATTTTTTTAGAAGCCTAAGAGCTTACACGTGCATAACTCGTAAAAACCAAAAGTCACATATAAAACAAACTGGACCAGGGGGTAGACCAAACGTCAAGGGGACACTTGGCCACCTGACCCGGCTTGACTCGTCCGGATCGGGCCGGCGGCGCGGCTGACTCGGCCGGCGCCGCCGGCCGACTCATCCCGGATCGCCGAGTTCCATTCTTGAAAGTTGTGTCTCTTGGCCTCCTTATAACCCATATACACTTTAAAAACCCTACACATTAACAGAGCTTTTTAAAACCCCAAATTAATACAAAAATTAATACATTTTCATACAACCTTTCATCTACACTAAATTCTATATTACCATATAAATACCACTCCAAATCACACACCCCTCACTCACAAACTCTGTTCAAACTCTCAAGAAAAATCCCTAGAACTTTTGTGTACAAATGGAGTTAGCGAAGAGCGAAACTCCGACGAACTTCCGACGACGACCCTAGAAGCTCCCGACGACGAAACGACGCACCGGAACCTACTTCCACTCCCCCTTCCTTTTTTCTAAGCTAAATTCCAGTAAGTCCCTCTCCCCCTTCTCTTGTCTACTCTAAAACTTGTATTTCTAAAACCCGACGGAAGCGGAGTTAATCCGACTTCCGATTCGGTTCTTCTTAAAAACTCCATCTTTTCTTAAATACAAATAAACAAAACCCTCACATATTGACTATTAAATATTAACAAAACATATTGAACAAGTTTCATAGCAAAATATTTCATACTGTAATTTTTATCGTACTTTTTCAGTAAAATACCATATAGTTTAGTTTTGACATTAAACATCATATTTCTTGCTATACCTTTAAATAGATCACGAGGTAATGACCTACCTCCGCACAACACTCATATGCAACATAGCACGATACCTTTCGGGAATATAGAATACGGGAAAATGCAATTTTACACATAAATACCTTTTACTATTAAAACTTTTTTCTATAAGATTGTGTATTTTAAATAAATCTTTGCAAAGCACCGTTACAACCCATTTTGGGGAATCCGTTTGGGATGGTGCGGATTATCGCACATCCTCAGGCTTAGAAGTGCGAGATGCAGACCTCCGCAAGGAGCATTCGGTCTCGAAAGATTTAAAAATACAAATATCTTAAGAAAATGAGATTTCTAGAAATATAATAAATTAAAATTATTTTATATAAATATAAATATAAATATATATATATATGTATGTATGTATTATCAAAATATCTATTTTTTATATAATATAAATATCTTAACTTTTCTAAATCAAAAGAATCACTTTACATAAAAATACTATACAATTCTATACAAGTTCAATTCTTTACAATTAAATACCTTATATTATGAAATTAGGTTTTAATCACTAGAAATGTCACAATGATAAAATATACACCAATGAAAATTTTAAAGACGATAATAAAATACTTGAGGTGTATCTTGAAAATTATACAAAAATTATTTTTACATAAAACTCTCTCAAGTTCTATAAATTACAATAAGGACCTTAGTAAATATAGGTTTAAGCGGGACCAGTCTCTTGAGCCTCAGTGAGCCGGAGATATGGGTGCTTGCCTATTTAAGGTAAACATCTTAACAAACGGTATTATCAACACGGTATTCGTCTTTGAAAAAGACACAAATCCTGCCGCCCATGTGCAGCGGTTACGGATAATATCAAAATCTAATTCAGGACTTCAATTTCTTTTATAATTGTTCTGACTCACACTGAGTCTCATTATAAATAATCTGACTTGAATATGATTTAAGTAAAAACTACAATTCAATATGAATCCATGAATCCATATAATCAATATGTTCAACCTATTCAATCAGTATTGACCGAACCGAATCATGAATATACATCCATCTATATGATTCTCCAGTTACATCCATTTACTGATATCATGGTTTCGGAAAATCATCCATCTATACAATTCAAATTACAAGACAATATAATACAAACAATACAATCAAGACATCAGGGGGTTTAAGGGGTAGATTGGTACGGAAGGTGTTAGAAGTGGCACGAGACTGCAAGATTTAAGACACCTAACCTGTATTCCATTACTGTTGTACCGTGGCATAACGGTTCCTTGTACATTCCGTTCATCTTAGTCTCTGGTCTACTGAGACTCCTCTCGTATACACTGGTATCCTTCTGTACAAAGCTACAAACAACAACGTTAACCATATAATACAACTTTAAAAGCTATATTCTCTCTTTGTCTATTCTACTTCTCCCTTATCTTTAGGGCTTTCGAGCGATTGTTCGTTGACGACATTCCATCTCTTTTTTCTTTGGAATGTTGTCAGGTGATTCGGACCTTCAGGAGATCGAGCCTACCAGTGAGAACTTGGATCAGCTAGCCTACGACCCAGAGCTTTAGATTCATTGTACACATTTCATTTCAGTACTTTCCATTTCTGTTCTGCCACTGTTTAGGTATTGCTTTCATTCAGATGTATTTACTTTTCCATGCATTGTACAAAAGAATTTTAATAAATAAAGTTATTGTTCATTACATTTGTCTCTTGTGTACATTTACTTTTATATTGCTTAGATACGCTTAGTGTGTTTACTTCAGAGTAAATACATAACGGCCTCATCGCGTCCTCTGCCCGTACACTGGGAAGCGGGGTGTGACAGGTTTTGTTGGTGGCCCATGCAGGTCAGGGCTGTATGGAACCCAACCATGCAGTTCAGTTCTGCGTGGACAACCTAAGCAATATAACACAAGAACCAGCAACTGAAAACATTCTTTACAATTCATATTCCTTGAATCTTATCATTTCATATAATTTGAATCTGTCCTAACCCAAATTTTTCATTCAAGGTTTTAGATTCCCTGAATAACACCAGCACCAATGTCAACAACACACCTCCACCACTACCACTCACACCTGTCGTCTCTACTCCGATCAACAAGCAGACGGTTTTGTTTGAGGCGATCCGCAGCCTTCTAGAAGGACAGCAGCAGCAGACTGCTCTTTTAATGAACCTTCCCGAGGCAGAAGCACCTGGGGTGAAGCAATTCAGAGCTTTGCACCCCCAAGCAGTTCGCAGGAAAAGAGAGCCCTCTAGAAGATGAAGAATGGGCTCAGTGTATCGAAGATGTTCTGGCATCAGCACAAGTACCAGAAATAGCTTGGGTCCGTGTTGCGAAACTGCAGCTCACGAACAATGCACGGGTTTGGTGGAAGGCAGAAGAAAGCTATCTTGATCAACCTATCGAATGGAACACTTTCCGAGACATATTCGACGCAAAGTACTTCCCTGAGACTGCCAGGTTCGACATGGAACAACAGTTTATCCATCTGCAACAAGATTCAATGTGGACCAAGTCAGTAGATGAATATGACGCTGAGTTCACCATGCTCAGTCGGTAAGATATGTCTCAATAATTCGATTTTTCAATATATCACATACTACACAGCTAACACAATACTTTAACAGATTTGCGGCAAACCTGATACCGACGGATGAGATCAGAGCCCATCGATTTCAACAAGGTTTAGATTCGGAGATCCAAGCTGCACTGGCAACAGGAGATTTTCCAATTCATGAATCGGCTCTGAAAGCTGCCCGCTGTTATGAGGCAGTGGTAAAGATGAGGGGCAGACCTCAATCTGCCGGAGTTAAGCGCCCTGCTAACCAGATGGCAGGAGGAGCCTCATCAAGGCCACCTTTTGTGCCAAGGAGACTGGGAGTACCGAACAACAGGCCCAGCCCAGCCTTTTGTACCTACTGCAAGAGAGTTGGACATATGATGAAAGACTGTCAGCGAGCCAACCGTCTTTGCTTAGTCTGTGGCTCAGCTACTCATGATATTGGGACTTGTCCCCAAAGACACAACCCAATTGCTGCACCCAGTCCTGTAATCACTTACCAGCAAAGACCAGCCTTTCAGGCACTTGCTCCAAGACTAGCTCTTCCTGCTCCACCACCTAGAGGACCACCGACTGCACCACATCCTCGCCAGTTCCATCAAGTTCAAAGGAACGTTCCGAGGAATAGTCCTCAGGCGAGGAGGAATATACCACGGTGACAGGCTTTCACGATGACAGTGAAAGAAGCTGAGGCCACTGGCCAAGTTATCACTGGTAACCTTTTCCTCTCAAGCTTTTCTTTCAGCCTTAAAACCTACCTACATATTTTCTCTATACCTAAAACATATCCCACATACCTTAGGTACAATCTTAATAGCCTCACTTCCTGCACTAGCACTCTTCGATACTGGAGCATCTCACTGCTTTATGTCGCAACGGTTCATCCGAACTCATGCGATTCCAGTCACACCGCTTGTATCCAGCTGGAATGTCAGTTCAGGGAATGGCGTTCTAAAGGCAACGATGGGATACAGCTTGTGTCCAGTAATCGTCTACAGCAGAGAATTCTATACTGACTTCAACGTGCTGGACATACCGAACTTCGATGTGGTTCTAGGTATGGATTGGCTCGGAACCTTCTATGTTACCATCGACTATCGTCAAAGGAGGGTAGTATTCGAGATTCTAGACCATCCGGTCTTCAATTTCAAAAGTGGAGACCATACCCTAGAGCCAAGTACTTACAAGGAGAAGCCGAAGAAGGCAGTAATTGCAGCAACTCAAGCGGAGGAAGAATCAAAACCAGAAGTGGTTCAAGAGTTCGATGATGTGTTTCCTGACGATATATCAAGTTTGCCTCCCGATCGAGCTCTTGAATTCAGCATTGATTTAGTACCAGGAGCACAACCGGTGATTAAAGCACCTTATCGATTAAATCCAGAAGGTTTGAAGGAAGTCCGAACCCAGTTGGACGAATTATTGGTGAAAGGATGGATTCGTCCAAGCACTTCAAGTTGGGGATCACCAGTATTGCTTGTGAAGAAGAAGGATGGTTCATACAGAATGTGCATTGATTATAGAGCCTTGAACGAAGTAACGATAAAGAACAAGTATCCACTACCGCGTATCGACGATTTATTCGATCAGCTAAGTAGATCTTGTGTTTTCTCCAAATTAGATCTCCATTCAGGTTATCATCAAGTGAAGGTCAAGGAAGCTGATATTCATAAAACGGCTTTCAGAACTCGTTATGGGCATTACGAATTTCTTGTCATGCCATTTGGAGTGACCAACACACCAGCAATATTCATGAACCTAATGAATCAAGTTTTCCGGGAGTACTTAGACAGGTTCGTTGTCGTCTTTATCGACGACATCCTGGTGTATTCTAAGAGTCGGAAAGTACATGCCGAGCACCTACGAATTGTCGTGGAAACTCTACGACAACATCAACCCTACGCCAAGTACAGCAAGTGTGAGTTTTGGCTAGATCATGTTGGTTTTCTTGGATATATCGTATCATGCAAAGGAATCTCTGTGGATCCAGCAAAAGTTTCAGCAGTAAGCGAATGGCCGACACCAAAGTCAGGGAAGGACATTCGAAGTTTCTTAGGTCTAGTTGGGTAATACCGAATGTTCATTGAAGGCTTTTCAAAGATAGCAACAACCCTGACCAAGCTCACACGTAAAGATGAAGACTTTGTGTGGTCAGAAGCATGCGATCAAGCTTTCGTAGAACTCAAGTCAAAGTTGACATCGGCACCTCTCGTGATACCGGATCAAACTGGAGGTTTCGAAGTATACTGCGATGCATCCGATAAGGGATTAGGATGTGTTCTACATCAGCACGGAAGAGTTGTGGCTTATGCTTCAAGACAGCTGAAGATTCATGAGCGCAATTATCCGACGCATGATTTGGAATTGGCAACCGTCATCTTTGCTCTTAAGATTTGGCATCATTATCTTCTGGGTGAGCGAGTGAACATATACACAGATCACAAGAGTCTAAAATATGTGTTTACATAGAAGGAGCTTAATATGCGGCAGAGACGATGGTTAGAACTCATGGAGGACTTTGACATCAACCTGTAATATCACCCGGGGAAGATGAATGTAGTTCCAGATGCTCTTGGTCGCCAACTATTAGCAATGCATCTCATCGCTCAGTGGAAGCTTCAACAAGACTTGCATCAGATGGAGATTGAAGTAGTCATGCCAGGTAATGCTTCAAGTTTGATGAACTTACAATTTCAATTTACCATTGTCAATTAGATCAAATCAGCTTAAGCAAGTGATGCTAAGTTGCAAAAGATCAGAGAACAAGTGAAGAATGGACTCAGAACAGACTTCATCATCCATGAAGACGGATCCTTGAGATACGACAGCAGATTATGTGTACCAAAAGGTTCTGTTCGGAAAGAGTTAATGAAAGAAGCTCATAGCTCTCCCTACTCAGTACACCCTGGAGGTACAAAGATGTACAAAGATCTATGTCAAAATTACTGGTGGCATGGAATGAAGCGTGAAGTAGCCAGAAGCGTCGCTAAATGCTTGGTGTGTCAGCAAGTAAAGGCTGAATATCATAGGACTGCTGCATTACTTCAACCGTTACCGATCCCAGAATGGAAGTGGCAACACATCACAATGGATTTTTTGACTGCACTCCCTCGCAGCACAAAGGGTAACGATGCGGTATGGGTTATTGTGGATCGACTCACAAAATCGGCTCACTTTATCCCATTTTGAGTTGGCCAATCTACTGAGACATTAGCAAAGAAGTACATGGAGGTAAGAATCTACTTAAGATTTAAACTCTTTAAATATGTACTATCTCTGATACCTATGAACTCATACAGGAAATTGTAAGACTTCATGGAGTACCGGTCTGCATTGTCTTCGATTGTGACACCAGGTTCCGATCGCAATTTTGGCAGAGTCTGCAAGCAAGCTTGGGAACAAGTCTGAACTTCAGCATAACTTATCATCCATAAACTGATGGTCAGTCTGAGCGAACTATTCAGATCTTGAAAGATATGCTCAGAGCATGTATGTTAGATTTCGGAGGATCGTGGGAAGATCACCTACATCTTGTGTAGTTTTCGTACAAAAACAGCTATCAAGCAAGTATTGGAATGTCGCCTTTTGCAGCGCTTTATGGAAAAAAGTGTCGATCACCATTAAGTTGGGACGACATCGGAGACAGAGAACTCCTTGGACCTGAGATGATAGTAGCAACTATTGATATGGTCCGTACTATCAAAGAAAAGATGCGCATAGCCCAAGATCGATAGAAGCACCGGGCTGATGCAAAGCGACGTCACTTAGAGTTCCAGCCGGGAGATCATGTATTCTTAAAGATATCTCCGAACAGTGGAGTGATTCGATTTGGAAGACGGGATAAGCTAAGTCCAAGATATATTGGACCGTTCAACATACTCGAACGAGTCGGTGAAGTGGCATACCGCTTGGCACTTCCACCTTAATTAGAAGGAGTGCACAATGTGTTCCATATATCCCAACTCAGAAGGTATATGAGTGACCCCAGCCACATTCTCGATCATTCCGAGCTCACTGTACAGCCCGACTTATCTTGTGAGCAACAACCTGTGGAGATCCAGGACAGGAAAGAGAAGTCACTTCGGAACAAGAAAGTCAACTTGGTTCGAGTGATATGGATAAAAGACACTCCAGGAGAATCGACATGGGAAAGAGAAGATGAGATGCGTGCAAGATACCCCCACCTATTTGTAAACTAGTCCTTAAAATAAAATTATAAATTTCGAGGACGAAATTTTTGTAAGGAAGGTAGACTGTAACAACTCCATTTCTTATGTACATAAATTTGATTTAAAATTAATGTATACTTGGGGTATTTACACTTCCTGTGAGTACTATAATTATTTATTTTGCTTTTTAATAACAAGAAGAAGCTTGTAGCTCATTGGTAAGATCTTGCACTGCTGAACCAAAGCACCAGAGTTTAAATCCCATTAGCCGCATTATTTTTTAATTAATTTTCTTTTAATTTTTTTAGAAGCCCAAGAGCCTACACGTGCATAACTCGTAAAAACCAAAAGTCACATATAAAATAAACTGGACCAGGGGGTAGATCAAATGTCAAGGGGACACTTGGCCACCTGACCCGGCCTGACTCGGCCGGATCGGGCCGGCGGCACGGCTGACTCGGCCGGCGCCGCCGGCCGACTCACCCCGGATCGCCGAGTTCCCTTCTTGAAAGTTGTGTCTCTTGGCCTCCTTATAACCCCTGAACACTTTAAAAACCCTTCACATTAACAGAGCTTTTTAAAACCCCAAATTAATCCAATTTTTAATACAAAAATTAATACATTTTCATACAACCTTTCATCTACCCTAAACCCTAGATTATCCTATAAATACCACTCCAAATCACACCCCCTCACTCACAAACTCTGTCCAAACTCTCAAGAAAAATCCCTAAAACTATTGTGTACAAGTGGAGTTAGCGAAGGGCAAAACTCCGGCGAACTTCCGACGATGACCCTAGAAGCTCCCGGCGACGAAATGACACACCGGAATCTATTTCCACTCCCCCTTCCTCTTTTCTAAGCTAAATTCCAGTAAGTCGCTCTCCCCCCTTCTCTTATCCACTCTAAAAGCTTGTATTTCTAAAATCCGATGGAAGCGGAGTTAATCCGACTTCCGATTCGGTTCTTCTTAAAAACACCATCTTTTCTTAAATACAAACATACCAAACCCTCATATCTTGACTATTAAATATTAACAAAACATATTGAACAATTTTCATAGCACAATATTTCATATTGTAATTTTTATCGTACTTTTTCAGTAAAATAGCATATAGTTTAGTTTTGACATTAAACATCATGTTTCTTGCTAAACTTTTAAATAGATCACGAGGTAATGACCTACCTCCACACAACACTCATATGAAACATTGCACGATTCCTTTCGGGAATATAGAATACGGGAAAATGTAATTTTACAGATAAATACTTTTTACTATTAAAACCTTTTTCTATAAGATTGTGTATTTTAAATAAATCTTTGCAAAGCGCCGCTACAACCCATTTTGGAGAACCCGTTCGGGATGGTACGGATTATCGTACATCCTCGGGCTTAGTAGTGCGAAATGCAGACCTCCGCAAGGAGTATTTAGTCTCGAAATATTTAAAAATACAAATATCTTAAAAAAATGAGATTTCTAGAAATATAATAAATTAAAATTATATATATATATATATATATATATATATATGTACGTATGTATGTATGTATGTATTATCAAAATATCTATTTTCATATAATATAAATATTCCAACTTTTCTAAATTAAAAGAATCACTTTATATGAAAATACCATGCAATTCTATACAAGTTCAATTCTTTACAATTAAATATCTTATATTATAAAATTAGGTTTTAATCACTAGAAATGTCATAATGATAAAATATACATCAACGAAAACTTTAAAGACGATAAAAAAATACTTGAGGTGTATTTTAAAAATTATACAAAAATTAGTTTTACATAAACCCCCCTCAAGTTCTATAAATTACAATAAAGACCTTAGTAAATATAGGTTTAAGCGGGATCAGACTCTTGAGCCTCAGGGAGCCGGAGATATGGGTGCTTTCCTATTTAAGGTAGACAACTTAACAAATGGTGTTATCAATACGGTAATCGTCTTTGAAATAGACACAAATCCTTCCGCCCATGTGCAACGGTTACCGATAACATCAAAACCTAATTCAGGACTGTTCCCCTCCGAATGACGGAGACGCGACCGCGTAGGTCCGTCTTGCCTGAAATTCGGGACAGATGCTAATTGGTACTACCCGTCCACCTCTCCGAAAATGCCAAGTTGATTTATGGCACCATGTATCGAAGGTTTAAACGGATGCGGCCGATGTAGCAGATTTCGTCAGATTCCCCCTCATTGAGGGGTTTTTGATTGTGGAGACGCTCTTCCCTGCAGGTGCAAGCCCCTGCAGTTAATTACGCTACCGCATTACGATAACAACTTTCTCCTTCTCCAGATGGTCACTTCGTGTCGTGGGTGTTTGTTTCGTATTTGGTTGCCCGTGGATTGTATATGGAGACTAATTTATGTTGTCGCCCGTAGGACGTGGATTAGTCCAAATCCGTATTTTTTTAGATTTGGGTTTAGGGGTTTGGGTTTAAGGATATGTTAGTCTCTTTTGAGACTAAGCTCAACTTAAACGTTCGTTAAGGATACGTTAGTCTAATTTTAGACTAAGATCAACTCAACGTTTGTTAAGGGCACGTTAGTCTAATTTTAGACTAAGATCAACTTAACAGGATGATTTAAATCCAACAAAAGAGCATTTTAACTCTATTATTTAGTTTAGGGACATTGCGATCGATTACCAGTTTAAGGACATAGTGGTCCAAGACCAGTTTAAGGTCGTAGTGGTCCAATACCAGTTTAAGGACATAGTGGTCCAATATTAGTTTAAAGACATTGCGGTCGAGGTTAAGGACATCATAGTACGTGAGTTTAAGGACCCCACAGTCCAATTTAGAGACGTCATAGTCTGTGAAGTGTGTGGTTATCGGGACCCGTCACCTCTCTGAAGACGTTGAAGGATTACAACGACAAATATCAGAGGAGTGAAGAGATGTACCCTCGAACCAAAGTGGATTAAGTGATCTCTAGTCCAATTTGGAACTAAGATCAATTAATTATATTATGAGCACATTGGCTCAGTTAAGTCTGAATTGATAACTTATGGCCTTCTTAGGCTAAGTCCAATCAAGTTTGGAATATTAGCCCTCTGTTGGTCCATTGAAGGGAAGGCTTTGCCTTTAGAAAATTAGTCAATTGGGCTGAAGCTAGTGTTCAACACTAAAGAACAACAGTGTTAAACACTGGTAATCGGATTATCAAATTACTAGAAATGTAATCCTCAAATTAGTGTTAAACACTAACAGACAACAGTGTTAAACACTGGCAAAAAAATTATCAGATTAGTGTTAAACACTAGAAGAGGGAGGGGTCACGTGGGAGCACGTGATAGCATCAAAAAGTGGGGCCAGATCCCCTTATTTTGTTCTCAGGATATTCAGATAAGTGTTAAACACTTTTGGTCTTCAGGCCATCACGTGTGGGCACGTGGTGGGCTTCCAGTCATTGATTATTAAAGCGTTTTACTAGGGGTCACGTGGGGACACGTGAGGGCGCCCAAGAATGGTTCTGCCTTTGAATTTATTCTCTTTTGTTTTAGGAGTCACGTGAGAGCACGTGAGGCATTGCCTCCGAGCTTTTTCCCTTCTCATTTTGGGGATCTTTTCAGGGGTCACGTGGGGACACGTGACCTTAGTCTTTTGCATGCATGGAGATCTTTTAAGTTCTCTGTTATTTTCAAGAATTGAATTCTTTAATAGAGTTAAACCCTAATTATGATTTTGGAGGTATTAAATTCTTATTGTAAAAGAATTAAATTCTTATATAGAGTGAAACCCTATTATCATTGAGGAGAAATTAAATTCCTGTAAATCTGAAAGAATTAAATTCTCAATTAGGGTTAAACCCTAGTTCTGTCCATCTTGAAGGAATTAAATTCCTATAATTGTAGGAGAATTAAATTCTCAGATAGGGTTTAAACCCTAAGTTCATCATGAAGGAATTAAATTCCTGTGAGTTTGGGAGAATTAAATTCTCATATAGGGTTAAACCCTAATTTTGTTTTTGGGAGAATTAAATTCTCTAAACTCAATTCTCCCTCTAAATTTTGGATCTGCATGGCAGGATCTCAACCCGATGAGAATTAAATTCTCAACTCATGGGGAGATGTGCTCTTTGCATATCTTCAACCAGAGGAAGAACTAAGTTCTTTTTGCAGAAGAGTTAAACTCTTAGATTGAGAATTAAATTCTCCTTTTGAAGTTTTGATCCCCTTTCTTTTCTCACCTAGGGTTTTTCTTTGTTGAGAATTAAATTCTCCTTTCTTTTTCTCTCTGAATTTTCAAGATTTTTCTTTTTTTTCTTAGTTCTCTCTCCTTTGGCTCCTATTTATAGGAGAAGGAAAAGAATTAATTTGTTTAGCAAATCTTTTATTGAAAGATTTGATTGTTTTCGTAATTAATATGAGCCTTTAGATTATTAAGTGAATTTTATTCACCGTTGGATTTTAAATCCAGAGATATTCTGTTTGTTATTTCTCGTGAGATTTTTAGGGAAATCTTTCCTTGTCTAAAATCCTTCCATAAATTGGTGATTTTTAATCACCCTTGGATTTTTAATCCAACTGTCCCCATAATCCTTTTCCATTTGGAAAGATTTAGAAGCTTTTAGAATTTAATTCTATTAACTGTAAGGCTTTCGAAACCAGTCACATACTGACACGTGACCCTTGGTCACGTATGAGCACGTGATCCCCAATTGAGTCCTTTTCTCAGCGTTTACTTACGCTTCGGTTATAACCATCACGTGTCAACACGTGACCATTGGTCACGTGTGAGCACGTGACACCTCATTGAGGTATTTCCTTCAGCCGTTTGTTATTTTATTTCTGTTTTGATTGTCACGTGTCAACACGTAACCATTGGTCACGTGTGAGCACATGATATCTCATTGAGATAATTCCCGATTTTTAGAATTAAATTCTAATAAGCTGTAAGGCTTTCAAAACCTGTCACGTGCTGGCACGTGACCCTTGGTCACGTGTGAGCACGTGACCCCAATTAAGCCATCTTTCAGCCGTTTGTTACCATTTCTGCTTGATGAGATTTTAACCATCACGTGTCATCACGTGACCATTGGTCACGTGTGAACACGTGATACCTCATTGAGGTAATTCCTGATTTTTAATCAGGAACCAAATGCCCCCACATCGTTGCTCTCACGTGTCTGCACGTGAGTGCAACGCTGTCACTTTTGTGACCGTTGGATCCATCTAGGCAATCGGGGAGATGAAGCGTTTCCATCACATCCTATAAATGCAGGGGTCTCTTCAGAAGCGCCTCCACTCTTGCTTCTTCTTCCTTGCAAACTTTTCTTTTGAGAATTTAATTCTCGTTCTCAGAGCTTAGTTCTCTGTTCCAAAATCTTCAGAGTTTAACTCTGTTTAAGAAAGACCCATCTCTTCAAGTAATGGCTTTGGACGATCGAAGAACTTTCATACATATAAAACTCTTTGGATTTTAAATCCACACCAAGGGTTTTCCCTTTTAACAAGAACCCATTTTTTAGTTCTTTAAGAAGAAAACCACTCATTCTTTAATCAACAGGCCCTTTAGGGTTTCTCTGATCTTCAGGGATTAATGGTGGTGTTTTCCATTTTCCATGGAATTTAATTCCATCTCAAAAATGTTACTGGGAATTTAATTCCCCTTTTCAAAAGGAATTTAATTCCTCTGAAGAACTTAGTTCTTCCCAGAGAGCTTCTTGGGGTTTTCTTGCCCTGAGTTGTCTTTTTCATATCCAAGAAGAAGAAGTTTGCAATGTCTCTTTCTGGGAATTTAATTCCCTTGATTCTGTTTGATTTGTCACAGAGTCCAAGATGAATTTCTTTTTAGGGGAATGTGTAGGGTCATTTGAAATCCACTGCTTATTTAATAAGAATCTTCCTATTGTCTCGTTATAATTGCTTGGCCTCATTCTTAGCAAGCCATCATCTTGATTTTGTGGAACCCATGTGTTTTGTAATCAATGGTCCCATAAAATGAGTCCGCTGTCGCTGTCTTTATATATATATATATATATATATATATATATATATATATATATATATATATAATCACTGTTGGCTTCGCTTTAACAGTTTCCCTTTATTTTATTTCAGGTACGATGATGTCTGTTCCGTATTTTCCTTTCACTCGCTCGGAGGCCGCTTTTCCTCAGTCGCCATCTGATGAGGAAGTGATGGCGATGATCAGGGCTCATGACCCGAACTGCACCAACTTGCTTTTGTGGGGGACCTGGTATGGTCATATTATCCGGGGTCGCCGGAGTTTTCTTTGCGAAGTGCCGACGGAGCCTACCTTTCCGTTCCTGCCGATGGATCCTCCAGGGACTGTCTTCACTGTAGAGATGCCTAATTGGACTCCGATGGGATGGCTCGAGCCTTCGACGACCGGTATCCCGAACCATCCGATCCCGACCATAGACATTCTGGGACGCCGCATTTGCCAGGGCGAGGCCCAGCCATGGGGGAAGATCTACAAAATAGGGCTCACCCGTCGACACCCTACGGGCTATCTCCTTTGGGCTCGATACATCATGTCCACCCATCGCGCGCAACTGCAGAAGGTTGGGCTTTATCAGGAAATATATGCGTCCATCTTCCACTACCAGTCTCCTCACATTTGGTAGGTTAAGGCCTTCCTGAATCAGTGGAATCTTCCCACCAACACTTTCCTCTTAGGGGACCGTGAGGTTTCAATTTCTTTGGAAGAATTTCGCAAGATCTCGGGGTTTCAAATCAGAGGGACATTTTATGAGGAATTGTTGCCTTCTGACGAGTACGTCTTTGAGACTGCGCCTGCAACGCTTGACGGCTTGTCTACCGAGAACGCCGTCCGCCATAAGCGTCCGAGTTTGATCAAGGCGCTGGGTATCTTCGACAAACTGTTCACAAAATCTGAGGAGCAGGGCATCACTTTCAAGAGCTTCATCGCTTGCTTCCTTCGCGAGGAAGTCCTGTTGAAGACGGCTCCCAAGTTTGCAAGCATCAACGACCCCTTTGGTTTAGTTTGAACAGGCGGCCGACTAAGGAATCGGATTTACCACAGTATTATATTCCTATCATGTCGCCGGTATCTTTCGAATCGATTGTAGCTCCCGGCATGGACGAGGAGACATTCTTTGTGGGCTTTATCAGTGTCTGGCTCAGCTGGTTCGTCATCCCTATGCATCGCCGCTTCATGCAAGTCTCGGTTATTTATCCGGCTCATCATATCGTTGAGGGGACACGGCTGGCCATAGGCATCCCGGCGCTAGCGCATCTCTATCATGGATTGGGCACCGCCGCTAACACCTCAACTCCCGGTGTGGACGTAGTAAACTTCTCCCTTCACTACTTTACATCTTGGATTGAGGTGCACGTGTTGGGGGCTTTTGTTGCGCACCAGAGACCCGCATTTTATGACGCCTGCACTTTTCCGCGACTCATGCGGCTGGTGGACGCTTCTGCTCCCGACCCGACTCAGTTTGGGGCTATTCGCGTGTTAATTGCTCCTTATGCTAGCGCGGGCGGACTGGTATTTATGGATCGGGTTCTATCTGCTCTTTCAGGTCCGATTCAACAACTCCACGACCGGTCGAAAGGTGAGGTGCCTTCTCTGAAGCCCCGGGAGGCCACGCACTTGTACGCGATCAAACCGGGCTATCTTGTATTCTGTCAGAACAGTGCGGCTCTGTTTATGCGGTACAATCCGCATCGCTTCGCCCGGCAGCTTGGATATGATCAGGGCGTCCCCTTCGAGGCTTTTACGGTTGCGTCGGTCCCTTCACCCGCAGCTGTTTGTGATGCCGCTCATCACTTCGTGAGGTTGAACACTTGTTCTTACCTCATGATCCCCGAAGCAGATCATACTCCCCGATGCGTAGGGTCCTTCACAGGCTGGTATCTTCATCGGGTCAACCCAGTTATTGCTGAGGAGAAGAGGTTGCTTCTTGGCTATGGTGCTTTTGCTCTGGCTCAGGCCGCGGGAATTTCGCTGCGGCCGCGCGCACCGGTCCGCTTTCCCCTGAGGGACACCAGTGTTGCGCTCATTCCAGGGGAGTTGGAGGTGGACCTTACCCCCACAATTGGTATGCCGTTAGATACCCGAGCTCAGTCAAGGGGTAAAAGGGCGCCAGTAGCAGTACCACCGCCGGCAGCGTCGACAATGGCCGTATCGTCCTCGGCAGCACCGCCAAGCGAGGGTGCTGGAAATGAGGGTGTTGAAGGTGAGGTGGGTCAACGTCGTGTCAAGGCTCCACGGAGGAGGAAACGGTGGTCTTCGGCAGTCGGTTTTGGATCCAAGCGGCGGAGGAAGGTGGCTACCAACCTGCTCGACTCTTTAGTAGAGTCTGAGCCCATTCTTCAGGATGAACCGTTGACCGTGCAAGAGTCGGATGCTGGCTTAATTTTTCCGGGTTCAGCTGCCGAGGAAGCCGCACAATTGGCTGAGGCTATAAGATGTTCTAAAGATGAGTCTCAGAACGTAAGGGTTCCGAAGAAGCCCTACCCTACCATAATCTTTTACGAAGACCCTTCGTGGATCCGGTGGCGGTTCATCGGCCTTTTGGAGGAATGGGACGAAAGGGGCCATAAGCAGGCTGCTTCGGAAGATGCTGTGGATGCGCTTTCATTGTGGACTGGCGGCCACGAGTCCATCCTTGAACCTCGGCGAGCACACCTCCTTGAGAAGGAGCATCGACTTGAAGAAGCCATATTGAAAGCTTCCTTACGCATTGGTATGTTCCTGTATTTCTTTGTAATATTTCATATTGCCTGCACTTGTATATATGTATTCTTATTATTGTGTGAATTGTGCAGAGACTTCGGCGATGGGGGAGGTTCCTACAGGCTTACTGATGGTAGAGCCTGTTAACACTCCTAATGAAACATTGCTCGATGTGGAGGGGGTTGACGACACTGTCCCTCTCACGATAGAGCCTCCTGCGATGGTTCTTACTCCCAAAGCACTCGCTCCTTCGGGAGAGGCACCCTTGGTGGTCGCCGTCCCGACGGATCTTCCTGAGGGCGGCCCAGAGGCTGGGATGGATATAGTCGAGACTACCCCCCTTCGTTGGAGCTGCAGTGGCTGCCGCTGCTCCTTCCTCAGAGGCCGTTACACCAGCTCATGTCCCTGATATTGTGCCCGAGGTTGCGGTGGAAGCCGTTGAAGCTGCTATCCCTCCAGCTCAGAATGGGAGGAGCGTCGAAGGTAACCTTCCACTTTTTAAACTAGTAATCTTTCCGTTATCTGAACTCTTTTGTCTTTTCAGAATTGCGCGGACTGACGGCCTCTATTGCCGATCTGTCTCCCCGGCGATCCTTTCAACGTCTGCTGGAGATGGCCATTCCGCAGGCGATATCTCCTCAACGCATTGTCCTCTCCTCTGGGCAAGGTGAGTGTTATTTACCATCTTTTCATAGCATTATTGTTATTTCGCGAAATGACGTTGATGTCCTTTACAGTTCTAGAGGCCGACGACGAGGTTGAGGTCCTCGAAGGACTAGGGGAGTTTTCAGCTCCTTCTTGCATGACTGTGAGTAAGTGAAGTCTCAATATTGTCCCACTTGTTCTTTTGCTTAAGAGTTTTACTGATCTTTTTATAAATCTGAACAGCCCTGCCAGTTCTCACAGCGCTGGAATCGCGCATCGTCATGCCGCCCGGCCCTTATGCTTTGCGAGCCTCAGACCGTCTGGCGAAATTAATCCTCGACTCCCTGTCATCCCTGATCGAAGAGCTTCGTGCGGACAGTGTAATCACAGCCGAAGCGTTTGCTGCTGAAGCTAACGGCTCTCTTCCCTTTCTTGCTACCTATCATAATGAGGCAGTGGTGCAAGTCTGGGTTGAGTTTTGTCGACAGGTGGAGGCTTGCTTGCATGTGCTTGAGTGTACCCGCCTTTCTTCGGAGGCTATAGCTGCGAAGGCGAGCTTACGGGGCTTAATCGAGCGGTGTGCGGCGAATATGGTGTTATGTGGGAAGAGGCTCGGCCGCAAATTCTCAGAGAGGGAGCTGGCTTCGAAAGCGTTGAATGAGCTCCAAGCCAACCTTACGGCCAAGGCCAACAAAGCATATGAACTCTGGCGAGTGCTTCAAGAGGCCATCAAGGAGGTGGTGGCCATCGACAAAGCCGTCGTGTTCACTCGTGAAAAAGTTGAGGCTCACAAGGCCACTAAGAAAGAGCTTGAAGGCCGGCTCGCCTCATATCAGGCCCAGCAAGCTCAAGCGGAGGCCCGTCTTCTGACGATATTGAATCACTAAGGCGTGGCCCAGCGAAAGAGAGATGAGCTGACCAATCTGCTAAATCGCCCGCCGACTTGAGGACTTGTATATGCTCTTTTTTTTTGATTTTTCCTTTGGACATACTCCTGAATGAGAGTATATTTTTTTGTTCTTTCACGAATTGTACTTTGTATCCATTTTGGTCCATGAATAAAAGACATATTTTTCTTCTCAATGGTGCGTCCCTTTTTATTGAATGTATTCTGCGGATAGCCTATCTTGATCTCTTTACAGGACAACGATGGCTTAGGATTCAGGGTTAAGATCTACCTCCTAAGACTTTTCAACTTTATGAGCCGTGAGGGTCTCATAAAGAGTTTTTCTCCCTACAGGTCGAGGCGATCTCGTAGGTGTAATTTCTCCTTAAGAATCATGAGGATTCCTAAGCGTGTTTTCTCTTGAAAGTCGTAAGGATCTCACAAGAGGATTTGCTCCCTTACGAGTCGTGGGGACCCATAAGTGATGGGTGAAGTTGTCCTTATCCGTATTTCACGGGGTCAGGGGTTGCTCTGGATGCTTCCCACGGGTTCATTGCCGTGTTCTATGAGGACCAGGCTCCGCTCTGGGTGTTCTTTGGGGTACCCTAGTTTAAAGACATCACGGTCGAGGTTAAGGACATCATAGTCCGTGGATTTAAGGACTCCACAGTCCGTTGCTAGTTTTAAGACATTACGGTCGAGGTTAAGGACATCATAGTTGTTAGTGTATATGCCCTAGAGGCCATTACTGTATCATACTGGTTTGTATATTACTTAATGGAAGCTTGGGATATTCACCTTGTATATACAATCTTGCTCAAAATAGTAGTATGCTACTTGGTTTGTTTCTACTTCAATGTGTACATGTGTTTATTTTATCATATCACCTATACGCATTAGTGGAGCCCTTAGGATCTTTGCTTGATTACCAGCGTTGTGATGGCAGTCACACTAGTGGGGGCTGGGTAATCTATAAGCACATCCTTATACAGGTCCCTAGTCGCAGGACTATCGAGACAGGGCATCGATACTCCGGAGTAGACTGGCGCATGCGCTTCTCTTCCCAGTGTGGGAGACGGTCTGTCCCACAGCCGTCAGTACGTCGTACTTGAGATAGTATGCGGGTGCTCGTTAAGTTACGAGTACACTGGACAGGACTCGTCGGGAACTGACAAGTTGGTATTATACCTATCGTCAGTTATCAGTTCCCAGGTGACATGAGTACAGCTTAGTCCGCTGACTTGACACTGGCACTTCGCCTCGAGTGTGTTCCCACTGTATTTTGATTACTACCCTACCACGGCTCAAAGGAGTTGTGCAAACAGGTGGTAGTTGGGTGCAGTCCCGAAGCACTTGGAGGCAGTGACAGTTAGACAGGATTCGTCTCTCCCGGTATTGGGGGTTGACATCGCGCTGTGTCTAGGAGAGCCATTACACGAGTAGTCCCTGGCCAGGGCAAGCGAGATACACTGGTAGGTTTCCAGTGTTATCTCAAGATGTTTTGGGCTTCATTCCGACACGACTTGTACCGCTATTAGGGGACTGACGTTTACCGCCCCCTAGGCCCGACATGCGATGTATCAGACGAACAGACCGGACTGTACGGAAACTGTCACATTCAGCCTCGGTAGGAGTTCAGATGGGGTTCACCTCGTCAGTCTTCTCATCGGCATCTACCTGGGGACCGTTACGCACAGCTAGTGCCGCTTGCGGTCTGTGGTTAAACCCACTGCCAGCGTAGTGTCGAGTCTTTAGAGTCCCACACAGAAGGCTATTCGCCTCTGGGCAAAACAGAGTAGAGGTCGCATGGTTTTGCGACAGGGTTCGTTCTCATCCGCGCACTTGTGCACGTTTGGAGTCCGGACAGATATTACTAGCAGGCTCTGGTTTGAGCCAGATACTGGTATATGTTTTGGGGTTGATTTTATCTCATAGTATTCATGTTCCTCGGAACAAGAATGCGGGTGTGTATGCACAGTTGATTGAGGCGGAGGAAGAGGATTTTCATTAGGGTTTCGGAACGGGTGCGTATGCACAGTTGACAGTCGTCTTTTTCCGAACCCTAATGGATTTATGATATATCAATTAATAATATTAATTAAATGAAATTGTGTCATGATTGGGTTTGTTGACTTGTTGACCAAGGTTGACTAGTTGACCATAGTTGAAAGTTTGACCATCATCATTACATATCAAAGATGCTCTTTGATTCTAGCAAAATCATTTAATGTGTGTAATGATAATGGTCATTCCAAACCATCCATCAACTATTTCATTTACATTATTATTTTTATTTTTGATAATTCATTTCTTATTATGTTATGGTTGTAAAATGAAAAGCTCTCATTCTATCATAACTCTTCTCTATCGTCTCTTCTTCTTCCTCCTCCTCTAGTTCAAGGAGCTCCCTTCTCATGTGTTGAGAATCCATCTCCTTGAGATAAAAACACCCCAAAGCCACTCTCTACTCACTCTAAGGTTAGAGGTTTAGCAAGCCAAAGATCCTAGTTCACTCAAAGTTCGAGAAAGAGCCCGAAGGTTGAACCCTCAGGTGGATCCATCTTTGACGGAAGAAGGCGACGAGGAAAGCACCATCAAACCCCTACAAAGGTTTCAAGAAGAAGGAGTTCAAGTTAGGTATAACCTCTTTTCCGAGTAGCTAACTCTCTTTAGCTTTCTTGCTAGTTTAGTTTAGAAAAGATCCCGACTTTGTTAGTCCATGTTGCCCCATGCGCTAAAAATTTGATTTTTATACCGTTTTCGCCTCCCCGCAAGAACCGGGGTTGGCAACGTGGACTTACAGTGGTATCAGAGCCTAACTAAACTTAAACTAGCTTAGTAGTAAAGTGTATGGAAGTTCGATCGGAAAAATCGCAAAAACCGGAAAATCAAAACCCTAACTTTCTGTTGAAATTTTTTGTGCTCTAAAAATAAAAAGTTTTACTCCTAAAATCGGCTCAGGGTTTTGTGAAAACACCCACCAAAAACGGTCGCCTGATTCCCTCAAACCGCCGCGGTTCCGCGGCGATAGGTATGCATTTGCCGCGGACCGCCGCCGTTTTGGCTCCTCTCGTGATCGGGTTTTGTGCAGTGTTCTTCTGGTAGGGTTTTGGGATTTTTCAGATGGTTTATTTGTGCCCGGATTTTTCAGATGGTTTATTTGTGCCCAGATTTTCCTGAAAAGAAATTTGTTTTTGGGGGCCTATAAATCCGTATTTTCATCGAACTTCACTACACTTTGACTATAATGGTTATATCTGTGATGTTTATATGTATTGAACGTCGGCTAATCGCTATATGTCGATTAGTCGGGGTTATACATATCTGTGATCTGTGTTTGATGATGGTTTATGTATATGAATGCGTTGGACTGTCGCGGGTGAATAGCCGGGGTGGATGTGAGATGAGTGTTTCTTTATCTTTCATTCATTGTAAAATGTAAATTGATGTAATATTATTATTTGTATGGCCGCACAACCGGGTCGGGATTGTAGCCGTCATTGTATAATTCTTTTTACTGTTTTTGCTCCTAGGATAGACCCATGGAGGGGGTGCACAAACTACCGGGTATCTCGAAGTGCCGAGTGGCCTACTCACGGCGTTGAGGGAGGTTGCTCCACTTCGGGGTACTTGGCGGGTAGTTTGCCGCACCCGTAGGGGTCTTAGGTGGGGTATTGGCTATTCACCGCGACCGTGTAATCCGCTTTTCGTTGCAGGCTCGAATGGATTGCGGATTCCTAGTATATCCAATGTATTCATCTGTGATCTGTAATGTCGATCATTGCTATATATTTATAACTATTTAGGCGTTGCTTATGTTTTACAGCCGCGCTAGCCCAGCCCCCGCTCTGTCGTTACTTAAGTAACCTAACGGGTGATGACGAGGCCCCGTGGCGAATGCGAATGGCATAAGCGTACGTCATATTTTGGTTGTTTTCTGCAATGGTAGGATTAAATGATGGGACGCATTAAAAGAACTAATGCAAGATAATAAACCAAGCAAAAGTCGTTGGAACACTTTCGAAAAACCACTCGGTTCTTTTCAAAACTAACTTTTAAATGCGGAGCTTGAGCCACTCTTTTTAAAAGCTATCTCGTTCCATCTATCATATCAAGTTCACTACGTTCACGGTTTAGCCAAAACCATTCGTAGCCCTCCGTCGTTTTACATGAATAGTCAATAGTATTCAAACTGTGTTTGTTGGCCAAAGTCAAGGCATAGTGATTGGTAGCTATTGGGTATTCATGTGCAGCATAGATAGATGCGTTGATTTGGAACAGTCGTACAGCCTTGTTGGCCAAAGTCAAGGGTAGGTACGGGTGGATTCAAATTAACCTGGAGAACGACGGGTAGAACTTGACATGTGACTTATGATTTGTTGGCCAAAGTCAAGGTCATAAGAGCATGGGGCAAAAATCACATCGGGAGTTTCATAAGTACTGAAACTTGCTAGATTTGCATACCATTTGGAGTGTGGTGATTCTGGTAGGATTCCTTCAGTTTCATCACGCGATGATATTTGGATCCCGATCCTGCTGTGAGTATATGCTACTCCTCGGGAAATTTCTCACTAAACGATCAATGCTATAAACCTAGTAGGTGTCCAGAAAGGTGTTAGCGGGGCTACGCCCCCAGGGAAAAGAGGTTCTTAAATTAAGGAACTTCGCGAAAGCGTTGGAAAATTTCCCTCGAAGTACCGACACTGGCCTGGCTGAACGGTTAAGCAAGTATTGTGCGGTGGAATTGATCCCGACTAATTCTTCCTTTATGGTTTGAGGAGGGATTCGAGAGACAGTGGGAGCCATCCTGTTTAGACAAATTAAAAACCATTCTAAACTTGCAAGAGCATCGTGCTGAGTGTTTCTTCTCTCTCTCCTAATTGCAGCGACCAATCAACATGACTGGACTTAAGTTACTTCTAGATAAAAACATACTGACAGGGCCAAACTACAAAGATTGGCTCAGGAATGTCAAAATGGCAATCACTTACGACAAGCTGGGGTATCTTCTTACCACCAAAGCTCCCCCCGTCCCAGGTCCCACCTCCAGCATCGCGGATAAGGAAATCCGTAAGACTTGGGAGATTGATTGCGCGAAGGCCAAGTGCCTCGTGCTTGCCTCTATGGATAACGAACATCAGAGGAGGCACGAGAATATGGACCTGGAATCCATATTTCTCCATACAAAAGAACTGTATGGAGAGCAGTCTCGTATCGCAAGATACGAAGTGTCGAAGAAGTTGTTTTCGGCAAGATTGGCCGTCGGATCATCGGTAGCGGACCACATGCTTAAGATGATTGGCTACATTGAGGAGCTCGCAGAACTTGGGACCACGTTGGAGAGTGAGCTCTATACGAACTTGGTTCTCCGGTCCCTTCCTTCCACTTACGCCCAGTTTATACTGAACTTCAACTTACAAGAAAAAGAAGTTGAACTTTCAGAACTCCTCAACATGCTGAGGAGCGCAGAGGGCACCCTACAGAAAGGTAGGGAAACACCCACTTTGTTTGTAGGAGGATCTTCTTCTTCTTCTAGGTCCAAAGAGAAAGCCAAGGGAAAGAAGAAGAAAGCCCCCGCCAAACCAAGGGGCGGTGTTAGTAAAGTGGATACGAAGGGAAAGAAAAAGGCAACAAAGATAGCGGGGAAGCTTGTGGGTAAAGAAGAATGCTTCTATTGTCATAAGAGTGGACACTGGAAGAAAGATTGCAGGGCTTGGAAGGCCAAGACACAGGAACTGAAGCAGGTTGCGGCTTCAGCTTCAGGTGTATATGTTATTGAAAACTGTCTTTCGATAAACTCTACTTCCTGGGTATTGGATACCGGATCAGGATCTCATATCTGTAATTCTTTGCAGGCGTTGAGAAACCGTAGGGTTTTGAAGGCAGGTGACATGACCCTCAGAGTTGCGAACAGAGCTAGCATGGATGCTAAAGCCGTGGGGGACTATCACCTGGGAATGTCAGATGGACATGTTTTGGTTTTGCGTAATTGCTTTTTTGTACCCAACGCAACTTGTAATATCATTTCTGTATCTTTGGTTTCAAAAGAAGGTTATGAATTTGCGTTTGTAAGTAATGTTGTAAACATTCACCTTAATCAAGTTCTGATTGGGTCAGGTACACTGAGCAATGGTATATACGTATTAAACCAACCATAGATTTTCAATGTCCAGAATACACACAAAAGAAAGTCTCCAGATATAAATCAGGCTTTCTTATGGCATTGTAGACTAGGTCACATCAATGAGAGAAGGTTGACTAAGTTATATACAGAAGGATATTTAGACCCGTTCGAATATCAATCGTATGCCACTTGTCAATCCTGTCTCAAAGGAAAGATGACAAAGACTCCGTTCACTGGACACGGAGTAAGAGCGAGCGAGCTCTTGGGACTCGTACACAGCGACGTGTGCGGTCCAATGTCTACACATGCGTGAAGCGGTTATTCTTACTTCATTACTTTTACGGATGACTTCTCAAGGTACGGTTATGTCTTCTTGATGAAACATAAGTCCGAAGCCTTTGAAAAGTTCCAGGAATATAAGAATGAAGTAGAAAAACAAACCGGCAAAAGTATCAAGATTCTAAGATCGGATCGAGGTGGAGAATACTTAAGTGCCGAGTTCCTGAATTACTTAAAAGAGAATGGAATTCTCTCCCAGCTTACTCCTCCATACACTCCGCAACATAACGGTGTATCGGAGAGACGGAACCGGACCCTATTGGATATGGTACGGTCCATGATGAGTAACGCTGAGTTACCGCGATCATTCTGGGGGTATGCACTAGAATCAGCTGCATACCTTTTGAACCGAGTTCCCACTAAGACTGTGTCTACCACACCATATGAAATGTGGTGTGGGAAGAGGCCCCATCTCAGTCACATTAAGACATGGGGATGTCCGGCTTTTGTCAAAAAGCAGCATGCGGACAAGCTCGAGGCACGCTCAGTACAGTGCAAGTTCGTGGGATATCCAAAGAACTCCAAGGGATATTTCTTCTACTGCGAAGAGGAACAAAAGGTTTTTGTTTCTCGTCATGCCTACTTCTTGGAAACTGAGTTTTTGGAAAACCAGATAAGTGGGAGCACAGTAGAACTGGAAGAAATTCCAGAACCACGAGCTATTACTGAAAGCTTAGAGGAACCAGAGGGTTCAAAAGAACAGGACATTCCTACGCCGCTCCGCAGAAGTATTAGGCAGTCTCATCCGCCCGAGAGATACTATGGTTTTCTCATAGACGGGGATAGAGAGGATTGCATCATAAATTATGATGAGCCTACAAGCTTCCAGCAGGCCGTTCAAAGTGTTGACTCGGTAAAATGGCTGGATGCAATGCGGACCGAAATGGAGTCCATGTACACCAACAAAGTATGGACGTTGGACATTGCTCCAGACGGGGTAAAACCCGTAGGATGCAAGTGGATCTTCAAAAGGAAGATTGGTGTAGATGGACAGGTTGAGACCTATAAAGCTAGACTTGTTGCAAAGGGTTTTCATCAAAGACCTGGTTTGGACTATGACGAAACCTTTTCTCCAGTGGCTATGCTGAAATCCATTCGGATCCTTCTTGCCATTGCTGCCTTCCACAATTATGAGATTTGGCAGATGGACGTAAAAACCGCTTTTCTAAATGGAAATTTAGAGGAGTGTGTCTATATGGACCAGCCAGAGGGTTTCATTCAGAGTGGGAGCAGCGGAAAGGTGTGCAAATTGCTTAAGTCCATCTATGGACTAAAGCAGGCATCGCGGAGTTGGAACATCTGTTTTGATGAGACGGTCAAGGAATTTGGCTTTATCAAAAATCCAGATGAACCATGCATCTATAGTAGATTTGTAGCGAGAACTGTAGTATTCCTCGTTTTATACGTGGATGACATTCTCTTAATAGGAAATGACATTCCTATGCTACAATCTGTCAAGGGGTTCTTGTCGCACAGGTTCTCCATGAAAGACCTGGGTGATGCCTCATACATCCTGGGGATCCGGATCCATCGTGATAGATCCAAGAGGATATTAGGACTTTCACAGTCCAGGTACATCGACACCATACTGAAAAGATTCAGTATGGAAGATTCCAAGCGCGGTAACCTACCGGCTTGTCACGGGATCACCCTCTCTAAAGAGATGTCTCCCAAGACTGATTTGGAGAGGGATTGCATGTCTATTATACCCTACGCTTCTGCGGTAGGCTCTATAATGTATGCGATGTTGTGTACCAGACCGGATGTAGCTTATGCACTGAGTGTGGTAAGCCGGTATCAGTCAAACCCTGGGGAGAAACACTGGATAGCAGTAAAGAACATTCTTAAGTACCTGAGAAGGACTAAGGAGATGTTCTTGGTGTATGGCGGAAAAAACCTCCAGATCGAGGCCTTTGCTGACTCCAGCTTCCAGAGTGACAAGGATGATTCCAAGTCCATGTCGGGTTTTGTCTTTACCCTCAATGGAGGGGCGGTGTGTTGGAAGAGTTCCAAACAGGAAACCGTTGCAGACTCGACGATGGAAGCGGAATACATCGCTGCATCTGATGCCGCAAAAGAAGCTGTCTGGATGAGGAAGTTCTTGAAAGAACTTCAGGTGGTTCCGTCCATTGTTGATCCAATACCTCTGTATTGCGACAACAACGTGGCTATAGCTTTAGCGAAGGAACCCAGGTCCCATCAGAGATCCAGACACATCTTGAGGCGGTATCACCTGATCAGAGAGATCGTAGATCGCAGGGAGATCGAGGTTCGGAGGGTTGCTTCAGAAGAAAACACTGCAGATCCATTCACCAAGGCCCTGCCCCAGACTCAGTTCGAGCGGCTGATCGAGATGATAGGTCTTCGATACGCCAGTACATGGCCTTAGTGCAAGTGGGAGATTGTTAGTGTATATGCCCTAGAGGCCATTACTGTATCATACTGGTTTGTATATTACTTAATGGAAGCTTGGGATATTCACCTTGTATATACAATCTTGCTCAAAATAGTAGTATGCTACTTGGTTTGTTTCTACTTCAATGTGTACATGTGTTTATTTTATCATATCACCTATACGCATTAGTGGAGCCCTTAGGATCTTTGCTTAATTACCAGCGTTGTGATGGTAGTCATACTAGTGGGGGCTGGGTAATCTATAAGCACATCCTTATACAGGTCCCTAGTCGCAGGACTATCGAGACAGGGCATCGATACTCCGGAGTAGACTGGCGCATGCGCTTCTCATCCCAGTGTGGGAGACGGTCTGTCCCACAGCCGTCAGTACGTCGTACTTGAGATAGTATGCGGGTGCTCGTTAGGTTACGAGTACACTGGACAGGACTCGTCGGGAACTGACAAGTTGGTATTATACCTATCGTCAGTTATCAGTTCCCAGGTGACATGAGTACAGCTTAGTCCGCTGACTTGACACTGGCACTTCGCCTCGAGTGTGTTCCCACTGTATTTTGATTACTACCCTACCACGGCTCAAAGGAGTCGTGCAAACAGGTGGTAGTTGGGTGCAGTCCCGAAGCACTTGAAGGCAGTGACGGTTAGACAGGATTCGTCTCTCCCGGTATTGGGGGTTGACATCGCGCTGTGTCTAGGAGAGCCATTACATGAGTAGTCCCTGGCCAGGGCAAGCGAGATATACTGGTAGGTTTCCAGTGTTATCTCAAGGTGTTTTGGGCTTCACTCCGACACGACTTGTACCGCTATTAGGGGACTGACGTTTACCGCCCCCTAGGCCCGACATGCGATGTATCAGACGAACAGACCGGACTGTACGGAGACTGTCACATTCAGACTCAGTAGGAGTTCAGATGGGGTTCACCTCGTCAGTCTTCTCATCGGCATCTACCTGGGGACCGTTACGCACAGCTAGTGCCGCTTGCGGTCTGTGGTTAAACCCACTGCCAGCGTAGTGTAGAGTCTTTAGAGTCCCACACAGAGGGCTATTCGCCTCTGGGCAAAACAGAGTAGAGGTCGCATGGTTTTGCGACAGGGTTCGTTCTCATCCGCGCACTTGTGCACGTTTGGAGTCCGGACAGATATTACTAGCAGGCTCTGGTTTGAGCCAGATACTGGTATATGTTTTGGGGTTGATTTTATCTCATAGTATTCATGTTCCTCGGAACAAGAATGCGGGTGTGTATGCACAGTTGATTGAGGCGGAGGAAGAGGATTTTCATTAGGGTTTCGGAACGGGTGCGTATGCACAGTTGACAGTCGTCTTTTTCCGAACCCTAATGGATTTATGATATATCAATTAATAATATTAATTAAATGAAATTATGTCATGGTTGGGTTTGTTGACTTGTTGACCAAGGTTGACTAGTTGACCATAGTTGAAAGTTTGACCATCATCATTACATATCAAAGATGCTCTTTGATTCTAGCAAAATTATTTAATGTGTGTAATGATAATGGTCATTCCAAACCATCCATCAACTATTTCATTTACATTATTATTATTATTATTATTGAGAATTCATTTCTTATTATGTTATGGTTGTAAAAGAAAAAGCTCTCATTCTATCATAACTCTTCTCTCTCCTCTCTTCTTCTTCCTCCTCCTCTAGTTCAAGGAGCTCCCTTCTCATGTGTTGAGAATCCATCTCCTTGAGATAAAAACACCCCAAAGCCACTCTCTACTCACTCTAGGGTTAGAGGTTTAGCAAGCCAAAGATCCTAGTTCACTCAAAGTTCGAGAAAGAGCCCGAAGGTTGAACCCTCAGATGGATCCATCTTTGACGGAAGAAGGCGACGAGGAAAGCACCATCAAACCCCTACAAAGGTTTCAAGAAGAAGGAGTTCAAGTTAGGTATAACCTCTTTTCCGAGTAGCTAACTCTCTTTAGCTTTCTTGCTAGTTTAGTTTAGAAAAGATCCCGACTTTGTTAGTCCATGTTGCCCCATGCGCTAAAAAATTGATTTTTATACCGTTTCCGCCTCCCCGCAAGAACCGGGGTTGGCAACGTGGACTTACAATAGTCCGTGGATTTAAGGGCTCTACAGTCCGTTATTAGTTTTAAGACATCACAGTCGAGGTTAAGGACATCATAGTCCGTGAGTTTTAAGGACCTCACAATCCAATATTAGTTTTAAGATATCACGGTCAAGGTGAAGGACATCATAGTCCATGGGTTTAAGGACCTCACAATCCAATGTTAGTTTTAAGACATCACGGTCAAGGTTAAGGACATCATAGTCCGTGAGTTTAAGGACCTCACAGTCCAATTTTTGCTCTGGATGCTTCACACGGGTTCACTGCTGTATTCGGCGAGGACCAGGCTCTGCTCTGAATGCTTCACACGGGGTCATTGCCGTGCTCTGCTCTGAATGCTTCACACGGGTTCACTGCTGTATTCGGCGAGGACCAGGCTCTGCTCTGATTGCTTCACACGGGGTCATTGCCGTGCTCTGCGAGGACCGGGATCCGCTCTGGACGTTTCCCACGGGGTCAGGATTGACATAAGCCGGATTCCACGTAACCAGAAATTTTGCTCTAGATGCTTCCCACGGGTTCACTGCCGTGTTCGGCGAGGACCAGGATCCGCTCTAGATGCTTCACACGGGTTCACTGCCGTGCTCTGAGAGGACCAGGATCCGCTCTGGATGCTTCACACGGGTTCACTGCCGTGCTCTGCGAGGACCAGGATCCGCTCTGGACGTTTCCCACGGGGTCAGGATTGATATAAGCAGCGTTCCACGTAACCAGGAATTTTGCTCTAGATGCTTCCCACGGGTTCACTGTCGTATTCGGCGAGGACTAGGCTCCACTCTGGACGTTTCCCATAGGGTCAGGATTGACGTAAGCCGCGTTCCACGTAACCAGGAAGGGTTGACTTTATCAACATTTCACGGAGTCAGAGTTTGACTCTCGGTCAGCTGTACACCGTTGAGTCATGGAACTGAGAGTTGCCGCTGTTCCGCTTTGCTTGATGTTGTGTCTGTTGTAATGAGGCTAGTGTTGAGATGATCTCCAGGTTATCTGTGAACCGTTGAGATTTGGCTTCTTCCGCTGATGAAGCCTGGGGAGGAAAGGCATGATTCCTTCTTTGTTTGCGCCCCTGTAGGGCAATCATTTTATTTTTTTTTGTTTCTTTCCGCGATGCTCTATCATTTCAGCTTTTATATCGCGAAGGTCGCGATTGCCCAATCATTTCGGCTATTTTTCACGGTGCCCATTCATTTCGGCTATTTCTTTTATTTTTACTCACTGTTTTTATTGCGAATTGCCCAATCATTTCGGCTATTTTGCATGCATACCTTTTTTCTTTTACTTGCTGCTTCTGTTGCAAGTTGCCCCATCATTTCGACTATTTCGTATGCATGTTTGGCTCATTGACTTTTCGCCACGAGTATGGAACTTGGAATCTGGTACTAATCTTAGCATCAGCATCGCTGTGACTGGAATATTGCCAGGAGCGAATCATCATTTGCCATGAAAGGACTTGGAATTTGATACCGATTTAGGCATCAGTATCGCTACAACCGGGATATTGCCGGGAGCGAATCATCAAATGCCTCTGTCGATATCGAACAAAGGTGGCTTAGTAAACAGGGTTAAGATCTTGTCGACTAAGGCTTTTGGCTTCATAAGCCGTAAGGGTCTCATAAAGGTATTTCTCCCTACAAGTCGTGAGGATCTCATAGGTGCGTTTTCTCCTCAGGAGTCTTGAGGATTCCTAAGTGCATGGTCTCTTATAAGTCGTAAGGATCTTACAAGAGTGCTTTATCCTTATAAGTCGAAAGGACTTACAAGGGCTGTTCACCGTGTAGACATATCCTTAGTCACGGATAGGACTTTGTTAGGGAAATGTTTATTCGCGCCCATGGATTGTATACAAGGGTCAATACTGAACCGCTTGTAGGGCCGTATTGAAGGTTATGGGGGCTGCTTAAGAACAGGTTCAGATCCCTGTAGCTTAAGAGTTTCAAATCTTATGAGCCGTGAGGGTCCCATAAGAGGATTCTCCCTGCGAGTCGTGAGGATCTCGTAAGTGTGGTTTCTCCTTAGGGATCATGGGGATCCTTAAGTGTGTTGCTCCCTTGTGACTCGTAAGGATCCCACGCAGGTGGTTTCTCCTTACAAGGTCGAGAGCACCTTGCAAGTGTCTTTTAATGAGATTGCGCCCTTTCGGGTTTTCACAAAACTCGCCGGTAGCCCTGCTGTTTTTACTCACGGAGCCCTATCGGGTTTTCATCCGTGCCCATCTTGCTTGTGGACGTACCGTTTTTCCCCCTTTTTGTTTTTTTCTTTTTTTTATTCGAACGAGGTTGCGCCCTTTCGGGTTTTCACAAGACTCGCCGGTAGCCCTGCTGTTTTTACTCACGGAGCCCTTTCGGGTTTTCATCCGTGCCCATTTTGCTTATGGACATACCGTTTTCTCTTTTTTTTATTCTTTTTCTTTTTTTGTATCAGCTTTAGGATGCTGCAATCCACCGTAGTTTATCGACATCTCGGTCAACAGCTGGTTTTAGGACATAGTGGTTCGTCATTAGTTTAAGGACGTTTCAGTCCGTTGTTAGTTTAAGGACGTTTCGGTCCGTCGTTAATTTAAGGACGTTTCGGTCTGTCGTTAGTTTAAGGACGTTTCGGTCCGTTGTTAGTTTAAGGACGTTTCGGTCCGTTAGCCGACTACTACTTAGAGTTTGGGCTTAGGAAGATAGCGAGCGGACATAGTCGTCGTCGTCTATCATTGACCTAGGCCGTGACTCATTAGGCATAGTATTTCTTCCTGAAGCGACCATTTATTGGCCTGAAGGGCCTTTCGCCATGCATGTCCATGAGTAGATAGGCTCCACCTTGGTAGACCTTGTCTATAATGTACGGGCCTTCATAGTTCGGCTCGAATTTTTCCCGCTTGGCGCGATTGGGGATCATTGGTCTTTTGACCACTAGCACGAGTTCGCCTTGGCGGAATGTCCTCGGCTTGGTCAATCTTTCATATGAGCGCGTCATCTTTGCTTTATAAACTTCCAGATTTTGCTGCGCCAGGAGCCGGGTTTCATCAAGGGCATCGAGCTCCTCGAGGCGAAGGTGAGCGTTCTCTTCGTCCGTTAGCTCGTAATGAACTGCCATTCATAGAGAGGGTAACTCTATCTCGTGGGGAAGTACCACCTCTGTACCGAATACCAACGCGTATGGTGTTGTGTTCGTGGCCGTCTTGAACGTAGTTCGATACACCTAAAGAGCTTCTTGCAGTCTCTCGTGCCAGTCTTTCTTATTTCGTGACACCGTCTTTTTCACGATCTTCGTCAAGGTCTTGTTGAAGGCCTCAGCTAGACCGTTAGCTTGGGGATTATAAACTGAGGAGTATCTCCAGTCTATGTTGTGCTGTTGTGCGAAGCGGATGATCTTGTGGCTTCTGTAGGCTGGCCCATTATCGGAGATAATCCGTCGCGGAGTTCCAAAACGATAAATAACGTGCGTCTTGAAGGAATGGAGTATATTCTCGGTCTTCACTTCCCTCAGCGGTACTGCTTCTACCCATTTGGAGAAGTAATCAGTCGTCGCCAAAATGAACCGATGTCCTCTGGACGATACTGGTTCGATGGGGCCGATTATGTCAGTCCCCCACATTTCGAACGGCCAGCTAGCCACCGTTGGGTGTAGAGGATTCGGATGCTGATGGATAAAGTCCCCATGGATCTGGCATGAGTGGCATTGCTTCGCATACTCGAGGCGGTCCTGGATCATCGTGGGCCAATAATAATCCATCCGTTTGATCTTCAACTTCATCTTCGGCCCGGTTTGGTGAGAGCCGCAAAGTCCGTCATGAGTTTCTTGGACGACACTTTTTGCTTCTTCCGGTCCCAGGCATCTTAACCACAGAGAATCAAATGACCTCTTGTACAGAGTATCATTGACGAAGGCAAAAGATAGGGCTCGCTTCATGAGCTGATGTTTTGAGGACGCATCTTCAGGTGTTCGACGAGATTTGAAGTAATCTATAAAGACTTCTCTCCAATCCTCAACCTTTTCCTGGTCTTCTACTTGCAGAGCCATTTGCTCGGTCGCTCCCTTTTCTTCGGATGACTCCGGAGATATTTCTGCCGGCGTAAGAACCCGACGGCTTTGCACAACGATCCTTACATCATCAAGGTTCTCGTCGGCCAGTTCCTTAGCGGGCTTGGCCAATGCATCCGCTTTGCTATTTTCTGCACGCGGTATACTTTCTAAGGTGTAAGAAGGGATTTGAGTCAGTAGTTGCCGTACACTCTCGCCGTAGTTCACCAACTCTGGCTTGCACGTTTGGTAGTCGCCATTTATTTGACTAACGACCAGTTGGGAGTCTCCGTATATGAGGAGGTTCTCAATCCCCATGTCGATGGCGATCTAGAGACCTGCTATCAAAGCTTCATACTCGGCTTCATTGTTCGTCCCCGGCTCTTTTAAGGAGAAGGCAAAGCGCATTATCCCTCCTCGTGGAGTTACGAAGATGAGGCCTACCCCTGATTTGATTATGGGAGTGTTTTGTTTGCACTTCTTCATGGAGGATGCTCCATCGAAGTAAAGTTCCCATCGGGTATCACCTCCGTCGATCGTGTCAAACGCATGTTCGTCTGGCAGTTCGCAACAAAGGAGAATCGGCAGGTATCGGATGCTCAGCGAGGAAGTCGGCGATGGCTTGGCCTTTCACTTCCTTAAGAGGCTGATAAGTTATTAAGAATTCCATCAAGGGCAAGGCCCATTTAGCGTGTCGCCCCGTCAATATGGCCTTTGACATCAAATATTTGAGAGGATCCACCTTCGATATGAGACGGACTTCGTGCGCCAATGCATAGTGCCTGAGCTTCGTTATCGCGAAGATCAACGCCAGGCAGTGTTTTTCGATAGGAGAATAATTGCTTTCTGCCCCCAGTAGAACTCGACTCAAATAATAGAGGGCTCTCTCTTTCCCTTGGTCGTTCTCTTGTGCCCATAATGCACCTAAGGAACCTTCAAGGACGGTTGTATACAGAATGAGGGGTTTTCCCTTGACCGGAGCGGCCAGTACTGGTGGATTCTGCAGGTATTGCATGATTTCATCCAGCGCGCTTTGGCATTTGCGATCCCAGACGAAAGGGGTTCCCTTCTTCATTAGGAGGCTGTAGGGGCGGCACTTGCCGGAGAGATTGGCTATAAATCGCCGAATATACGCGAGCTTCCCTTGGAGAGACCGTAATTGCTTCAGAGTCCTTGGCGAAGGCATTTCCATGATCGCCTTGATCTTCGACGGATCTATCTCGATACCTCGGTGCCGGACAATGAATCCTAAGAATTTGCCAGAGGACACCCCGAACGCGCATTTGAGAGGGTTCATCTTCAAGTTGTATTGCCGAAGGCATTGAAATACGATCTTCAGATGCTCGAGATGTTCCTCATATGATTTGATTTTAACCACGAGGTCGTCGATGTAGCATTCAACGATTTCATATATGAGGTCATCGAAGATCTTCGTCATGGCCCTCTGGTAGGTGGCGACGGCGTTCTTTAAACCGAAAGGCATCACCTTGTAGCAGAATATGCCGAAAGGGGTCCGGAAAGCGGTGTGCTTCTGATCTTCGGGATGCATTTTTATTTGATTATATCCTGATGAGCCGTCCAAGAAGGAGAAGACTTCGTGAGTGGACGTATTGTCTATCATCAGCTCGGTGACCGGTACTAGGAAGTCGTCCTTCGGGCAAGCTTTATTGAGATCTCGAAAGTCCACACATATGCGCACTTTCCCATTTTTCTTCATCACCGGGACGATGTTGGCGATCCAATCAGGATACTGAACCTCTTGGATGAAACCAGATTCGATTAGCTTCTTGACCTTGGCGTTGATGCTCATCTCGAGCTTGAGCCGCATTCTTCTTGGCGCTTGTTTGATTGGCTTGATGTCTGGGGATATGGCCAGTTTGTGAACCGCAATCCCTGGTTCTAGTCCTGGCATCTTTATGCTGCATGAGCACGTCCTTTAGTGTAGCCACCCTTTCTTTAGACAGCAATTCGCTGACGAACGTCGGCCGTGGGTCACTTGCCGTCCCCAAATCGATTTTCTTGAGGTTATCTACAGTGGTATGTATTCCATCTTCTAGCTCTTTCGGCGCCGGTGGAAACTCTGAGATCACCTCGTCATCATTATTTTCAAAGCACCAGGGGAGATTATCCATATCGTCAGGCTCTTCTTTTGATAGTGTTATCATATGACAAGTACGGGTTCGCTTCCAAGACCGATGTTGATCTGGTTCTATTCTCGCTGTATGGGCGACTTTTGGTTCGTGCTTCTGTGGTGGATTTATCCTTCAGCTGTTGGATAGAGCAAATTTGCCGAGCTGATATTGGTTTTTGACCCAGTTCTTGAAGGTGAAGCAGTCTTCGAGAGGATGTCATATTGCTCGGTGATAAGAGCAATAGTCTGGGTGGGAGATCTCGTTGAATTGCTCGGGGTGTTTGGATTCCAGAAGTGTAATCATTTGATATCTTATGGCGAGCTCAAGCATCTTCCGTGTTTTGTTCTGAGGAAAAGAGTATGCTCGACTCATCTTCTTCATAAGGGACGAATCCGGATTGTTCGATTCCCGATCGCTTGGCTTCTTGGTCCCGCTTTGTCGCTGTCGAACACCTTTCCTGCTCTTTGATTTATTTTTGCCTCGGCGTTGGGCCTTTTGTATGACGGGTTGATAAGGGAGAGCATTGTCATTCTCCGCGGCCTGTTGAAGGAGGCGTTGTGTCCTGGCTTTCTCGTAAATGGCCATTTCACAGTTATGGTCATCCCGGATCTTTTGACCCGCTTCCCTGATAAGCTTGTCCATTCGTTCTTCAAATGACGGACTTGGCATTTTGATTGCAGGATCTCGTTTTGGTTCAGGGTCAGCGTTTTCTGACAGGGCGTCCTCTTCTTCATCGAAGTCATATATAACGTAGTTACCATGGACTCGTTCCCGTTTCCCGGATTTCACATATCCAAGCCCGAGCGTTTCCATCCTCCCGTTGGGCAACTTGCGCTGAGTTCCAGGGACATCCCAAATCCCGTTGTAGAACCGAGCTTGTCGAATGGTCTGTTTGAAAGGTACCCCTTGGCGCTTCAAGAGCCTTCTCAAGCCTTCCGAGTAATATCTAGGCAAACGGATAGGCTAGAGTCTGTCGAGCGTAGAATCGGTGCCATGCCAGATTTCTTTCTCCATTTTGGTTTCCCCAGATCGGTAGAATATGATCGCCTTTTCACCCTTTAGCCTGGGAGGGACGAAAAATGTCTGCAGTTCTTGCACATCATAAGCTTTGAGTGCATCGAGATCTTTGTGAAGCTCCTGCGGAACCATGATAGTTTGCAGACTCTGATTATTGCCAGCGAAAGCTTGTATTGACGGCCGAGTGGAGAATACAGCATTAACCTCGTCTTCCGAGTCGCTGCCGAAGATCAACATGGGGGCGGACGGTCCTGGGTTGTTGCATTGAGGCGGCCCCGAATAAACTATCTCTTCCTCCTCCTCG
Source organism: Agapanthus africanus (assembly GCA_030015575.1). Lineage (NCBI taxonomy): Eukaryota > Viridiplantae > Streptophyta > Magnoliopsida > Asparagales > Amaryllidaceae > Agapanthus > Agapanthus africanus. The sequence continues at coordinate 140,480,664 of JASDDO010000026.1, forward strand.
ATATCACTCCCGAAAACTGGAATAGTGGTGATAGCTTTGTCCTTCGGTTTGTGACATCTCTCCGTGTCCTCGAAGTCTGGTAAGAAGTATTTTGCATGTTCGTACTTTCGGACTTCGTTCACGGAGAATGGGTTCAACTCTCCCATCACAGTGTACTCGAGGCCATCTTTAAAATACTTCATACACTGGTTCTGTGTAGAAGGAATAATGTTGTACTCATGTAACCAAGGCCTACCGAGCAAAGCATTGTAGCATGTCTTAGCGTCAATGACGTGAAATTTATTGTCTGTGACAAGCAGCCCGAAGAGCAGCGTCAGTATTACAGACCCGAGGGTCCGTGATGACTGGGAGTCGAACCCGGAGATGGTAATCTTATCACGAGCGAGGTGTTGAACGCTCATGCAGATTTCCTTCAACGCTCGCACGTTGAGGAGATTGACGGAAGACCCATTGTCAACCAGGATTTTGCCTATGTTTATATCGCGGCAGTATCCTGAGACATAGAGGGGACGGTTATGTTCGCACGTCCCAAGGAGGAGGTCTTCATCGTCGAAAGTGATATCGGTTGTGTGTACTTCCTCCAGCTCATCCTTCATCTTTTCTTCGGCGAGGAAAGCTTGGAATTGTTCTGGCTCTTGCAGCACCTTGATCAATGAATCTCTTACTTCTTTTGATAGTAAAAGGGCGTCGAGAATGCTGAGCTGCGAAGGTAACTTCCTTAGGTGCGACAGGACGTTGTAGTCCACCTTACTTTTCTTTGGCGAGTCCTTGGCGGTCAGCTCTCTCATGACTTGGTCATCTAGGGCGATATCTTCAGAGACCTTTTCTTTTCCCTTATCTTTTCTATTTACGGGTCTGAGGTTCTTTTCTGGAATTGTACGATTGCGCAGCTGAATATTTTCACAGGCCTCCTGTTCTTCCTCTTTTCCCAAGGTGGATTCTTTAAAGAGAGGACCAAGAGTCAACTCTTCGTCAGAGTCGCTCCCGAAAGTAAGAACTTGCGATCCCCCGGCGTTGACCGTGCGACAGTTACCGGTAGTTCTTTTATGCTCCTCTGTCGTACTTCTCTGCTCCCGACGAGTTTTGCGTTTCATCCGTTTAAAATGTTGCCGGTGAGCAACATATCCCTGCCACCATCTTTTAAAAGTGTTGCACTCTTCGGTGGGGTGCGCAATCTTCCGATGATATAAGCAGTAGCTAAGATGCATTTCTGCTTCATCAAGAATGTTTCCTTCAGAGGGTGGTAGCTTCATCCCCATTGATATGGCTTTAGCAAACCTTTTCCTCGTCTTGAACTTGTTTTTATTCACGACGGATGTCCCTTGATTCGACGGGAGTGTCTCGACTCTTTCGTCCAGTCGCCGGCATTTGGCCTTTTCAAATATGGCCATCTCACGCTCCCGATCAGCTTTACTTTTCAGAATAGTTTTGTTTAGGAATGCGTCGATCATCTCGTCTGATGGCCCTGGAAGTTCCGGTTCAGGCCCTGCCCCTAGTCTCTTGGTGCAAAGGGCTTCTTCATCGTTTATTGATGAGTGAGAGATCACATGGCAACTTGCCACGTAATCTTTAGATTCATCTGACGAGTCTTCTCCATCATCTCCGTCCTCAAGGACGTGGCTGAGGAACTCTTGGAGCGTGATTGGAGTCCGCGCCTTCTGGTTATACTCTTACAGCGCGTCAATATACTTTTGTAGGTCCGTGCGCTTGTCGCCAGGCTTCACGGGCTTCTTGGATTTCTTCTTCTTTTTCGAAGATTTTGACGGCTGGATGTGAACACTTTGGCCATCACCACCAATCTTTGGAGTTGGGCGCGGCTTCAGCATTCCTTCGATGATCTGGGGTTCTAACGGATTTTTCCACCTTATCGCCGGGCATGTCTGGAGATCATTCATCATCCTTTTGGTTTTGGCCGAAAGAGCCACCTCCCATGGAGCTTCTTCAACAAAAGAGCATGTTGCCTCCGGTGTGTCCGTCTTCTTAGGAGTGTGCGGTTGTGGTGGGCTTACTTTCCATTTCTCAGATAGCACAAACTTGCCTTGCTGATACTGATCCTCGATCCAGCCCTTAAAGACGAAGCAATCTTCGATCGGATGGCTTACCGTTTGGTGGTAATGGAAATAATTGGGATTATTCGCTTCGCCGGGTTGCAATGGCCGCCTTGGATTCGGCAAATTGATAAGCCTGTTGCGCATCGCCAGCTCGAAGAGTCTCCTCGTTTTGTTTCGTGGGAATGAGTAAGGGTGCTTCATTTTCTCATTATAATAGCGCCGTCTCTCTTCCAGTTGATCCGTTAACTTTGGAGCTCTGGGCTGCTGTTGAGTATTCGCAACGAAGACCGCCTTTCCTTTACCCTTTTCATTTCGTGGCTCCGATTTCGGGGGAGACCGTCTGTGACCCATCTTATCCATCTGGGCTAGCTTGTCGATTAAAGCCTGGAATGTGGTCGGTTTGAAGAACATCATGAACTGTGAAATAGTTGCATGAGGGTCTAGGGTGCCTACGAACATGCCCACCGCTGGCGCTTCTTCGATGCGCTGTTCGCATTTTGACCACAGATTTCGCCATCGGATTGCGTATTGAACCCAAGTTTCGCCCGGCTTCACCCTTGCATTGATCAACGCCGTTATTGGGGTGCGTTCGCTGGCACTCGCGAATCGCTGGGTGAATAGCAACTCCATCTCTGCGAAAGTTTTGACGGAGTCGTTTGGAAGCTCGGAGTACCACTCAAATGCGGTCTCCGACAGGCTGCCGAAGAATTGACGGAGTAAAAGCTTATCATCGCCCCCGGTGTTGCCGCACAGAGCTCTAAACTGGGCGACGTGCTGGTGGGGATTGTCTGTCCCTTTGTATACATGGAATTTGGGGATCGTGTAGCCTGGCGGGTACTTTATCTGATCATACCAGCCTCGATACGGTCGTCCAGTTTTGACCACTTGGCCGGCTGCTTCATTCGCCTTGTGAACTCTTATTTGCTGAGCAATATAGTCATCCAGGGCGGCCTTGAAGATAGTTTCCTCTTTGGCTGCTGAAAGAGCCAGAGGAGGATTCGACGTTTCCCCTTTATCGTCTTCAATAATGATCGGAGGGTCTTCCGCTGGAGGCTCTGGCTGTAACATCATCCCGACCCATGTCTTGGAAGAGAAGTGCCATTCGCTTTATGTTGGTCGCTTGCTCCGCAGCCTCTTTTTCCTTCTTCTCAAGCATTCTCTGAAGGAATTCAGCATCAGTTTCCTGATCACGGCGCTGCTCCGTGGATGTTTCCGGGCTTTCTTTTGGCCCGGTGAGTGCGGCCATTGCAGTCAGCATCTCCTGAAGCTTCTGCTGCCGCTATTCTTGAGCTCTCGTGATGGATCGAGTGAGTGGTCGGTGGCCCGTCGAAGCATGGCTATCCTCTTTTCCGGATGCCATGTAAACAGTATATACCACCATGCCCCCAGACTTAGGGCGTTTGGGCTCGGTATTTTTGTGGTCTGCCACGTTTACAGGGGCTTTCTCTGGCCTCCTTCTTTCTGAGTGGTTGACGTTGAGGGGGCTGCTGCAGTGGACACCCCAGTAGTCGTCATCTTTTGTGGCTTAACAGGAAGGTTTTCTTCCAGTCGGACCTTCAGCTTCTTCTGCTGGCGGGAGAAATTTCGATCAATCACCGAGTCTTGGACCTGGCGCCAGACCTTATAGATTTTAGAGGACAGCCGCTGAGGGGACTGTTCTGGCTTGACTTCCGCAACATTCCCCACCGGAAGAGGAGATCTTTTCAGTACGGCGGTAGGAGAATTCCTGCGCACCTTATTCAGCAGCTCGAAGCTGTTCCTGGTTGGAACAGCCGCATTAATTTCCGCCGTTGGAGCTGGTGGAGTTAGCCCAGAGGGGGAGTTGCCCCCGACATTCCTTACTCGGCGCCAGTGGCGACGTCGAGCGTGTCGGGCTGATGGAGTTGGCTCGGTGATGGGGATGGCTTTGTCTTTCCCTCTGTTCAGGTGAGCGGCTGTTGCTGGTGTCAGCCTGTTAAAGACTGGCGTCCTTTGAGTAGCAGGAGCGGGAGTTGGGATAGTCAGTCTTGTAAAGATCGACCCCTTGGCAGGAGAAGCCGCCCTGACGACTTCAGGAGCAGGGTTGGTTACTCTCTTCGGAATAACCTTCTCTGGAGGTGCAAGCTTCATCATGGACCCACCTGAACTTTGGCCCGATCTGGAGAAGACCGAGGCGCCAGTGCTGGACGACCCGTTGAGAGGGACCGCAGTAGGTGTAAGCCGATCAAAGACCGACTTCTTGGGAGCTTCCGGTGTCAGCACAGGAGCGGTGAAACTCGTTGGCCGGGAGCATGGTCCCGAAAAACAATCCTGTGGTGGCTTGAGTGACCTGTTCCACCGGCATTGTGAACAGGGAAGCCGCCTGGGGTAGATCAAACGTCAAGGGGACACGAATTTTCTTTTAATTTTTTTAGAAGCCCAAGAGCCTACACGTGCATAACTTGTAAAAACCAAAAGTCACATATAAAACAAACTGGACCAGGGGGTAGATCAAACGTGCAGGGGACACTTGGCCACCTGACCCGGCCTGACTCGGCCGGGTCGGGCCGGCGGCGCGGCTGACTCGACCGGCGCCGCCGGCCGGCTCACCCTGGATCGCCGAGTTCCCTTCTTGAAAGTTGTGTCTCTTGGCCTCCTTATAACCCCTGTACACTTTAAAAACCCTTCACATTAACAGAGCTTTTTAAAACCCCAAATTAATCCAATTTTTAATACAAAAATTAATACATTTTCATACAACCTTTCATCTACCCTAAATCTTAGATTACCTTAAAAATACCACTCCAAATCACACCCCCCCTCATTCACAAACTCTGTCCAAACTCTCAAGAAAAATCCCAATAACTATTGTGTACAAGTGGAGTTAGCGAAGGGCAAAACTCCGGCGAACTTCCGACGATGACCCTAGGAGCTCCCGGCAACGAAACGACACACCGGAACCTATTTCCACTCCCCCTTCCTCTTTTCTAAGCTAAATTCCAGTAAGTCGCTCTCCCCTCTTCTCTTATCCACTCTAAAAACTTGTATTTCAAAAACCCGATGGAAGCGGAGTTAATCCGACTTTCGATTCGGTTCTTCTTAAAAACACCATCTTTTCTTAAATACAAACATACCAAACCCTCACATCTTGACTATTAAATATTAACAAAACATATTGAACAAGTTTCATAGCACAGTATTTCATATTGTAATTTTTACCGTACTTTTTCAGTAAAATACCATATAGTTTAGTTTTGACATTAAACATCATATTTCTTGCTAAACTTTTAAATAGATCATGAGGTAATGACCTACCTCCGCATAACACTCATATGAAACATAACACGATGCCTTTCAGGAACATAGAATACGGGAAAATGTAATTTTACACATAAATACTTTTTACTATTAAAACCTTTTTCTATAAGATTGTGTATTTTAAATAAATCTTTGCAAAGCGCCGCTACAACCCATTTTGGAGAACCCGTTCGGGATGGTACGGATTATCGCACATCCTCGGGCTTAGTAGTGCGAGATGCAGACCTCCGAAAGGAGCATTCAGTCTCGAAAGATTTAAAAATACAAATATCTTTAAAAATGAGATTTCTAGAAATATAATAAATTAAAATTATTTTATATATATATATATATGTATGTATGTATGTATGTATGTATTATCAAAATATCTATTTTCATATAATATAAATATTCCAACTTTTCTAAATTAAAAGAATCACTTTATATGAAAATACCATGCAATTCTATACAAGTTCAATTCTTTACAATTAAATATCTTATATTATGAAATTAGGTTTTAATCACTAGAAATGTCACAATGATAAAATATACATCAACGAAAACTTTAAAGACGATAATAAAATACTTGAGGTGTATTTTGAAAATTATACAAAAATTAGTTTTACATAAACCCCCCTCAAGTTCTATAAATTACAATAAAGACCTTAGTAAATATAGGTTTAAGCGGGATCAGTCTCTTGAGCCTCAGGGAGCCGGAGTTATGGGTGCTTTCCTATTTAAGGTAGACAACGTAACAAACGGTGTTATCAAGATGGTAATCGTCTTTGAAATAGACACAAATCCTTCCGTCGATGTGCAGCGGTTACCTATAACATCAAAACCTAATTCAGGACTGTTCCCCTCCGAATGACGGAGACGCGACCGCGTAGGTCCGTCTTGCCTGAAATACGGGGCAGATGCTAATTGGTGCTATCCGTCCACCTCTCCGAAGATGCCAAGTTGATTTATGGCACCATGTATCGAAGGTTTAAACGGATGTGACTGATATAGCAGACTTCGTCAGATTACCCCTCATTAAGGGGTTTTTGATTGTGGGGGCGCTCTTCAGGCGCAAGCCCCTGCAGTTAATTACGCTACCGCATCGCGGTGACAACTTTCTCCTTCTCCAGATGGTCACTTCGTGTCGTGGGTGTTTGTTTTGTGTTTGGTTGCCCATGGATTGTATACGGAGACCAATTTATGTCGTCGCCCGTAGGACGTGGATTAGTCTAAAAATTTTCTTAGATTTGGGTTTGGGGGTTTGGGTTTAAGGATACGTTAGTCTTTTTTGAGACTAAGCTCAACTTAAACGTTCGTTAAGGATACGTTAGTCAAATTTTAGACTAAGATCAACTCAACGTTTGTTAAGGGCACGTTAGTCTAATTTTAGACTAAGATCAACTTAACAGGATGATTTAGATCGAACAAAAGAGCATTTGAACTCTATTGTTTAGTTAGGGGACATTGCAGTCGATTACCAGTTTAAGGACATAGTTGTCCAAGACCAGTTTAAGGACGTAGTGGTCCAATACCAGCTTAAGGACATAGTGGTCTAATGTTAGTTTAAAGACATCGCGGTCGAGGTTAAGGACATCATAGTCCGTGAGTTTAAAGACCTCACAGTCAAGGTTAAGGACATCATAGTCCATAAGTTTAAAGACCTCACAGTCAAGGTTAAGGACATCATAGTCCATGAGTTTAAAAACCTCACAGTCAAGGTTAAGGACATCACAGTCCGTGAGTTTAAGGACCCCACAGTCCAGTTTAGAGACGTCATAGTCTGTGAAGTGTGTGGTTATCGGGACCCGTCACCTCTCTGAAGACGTTGAAAGATTACAACGACAAATATCAGAGGAGTGAAGAGATGTACCCTCGAACCAAAGTGGATTAAGTGATCTGTAGTCCAATTTGGAACTAAGATCAATTAATTATATTATGAGCACATTGGCTCAGTTAAGTCTGAATTGAGGACTTATGGCCTTCTTGGGCTAAGTCCAATCAAGTTTGGAATATTAGCCCTCTGTTCGTTCATTGAAGGGGAGGCTTTGCCTCTAGAAAATTAGTCAATTGGGCTGAAGCTAGTGTTCAACACTAAAGAACAACAGTGTTAAACACTGGTAATCAGATTATCAAATTACTAGAAATGCGATCCTCAAATTAGTGTTAAACACTAACAGTAAACACTAACAGATAACAGTGTTAAACACTGACAACAAAATTATCAGATTAGTGTTAAACACTAGAAGAGGGAGGGGTCACGTGGGAGCACGTGATAGTATCAAAAAGTGGGGCCAGATCCCCTTATTTTGTTCTCAGGATATTCAGATAAGTGTTAAACACTTTTGGTCTTCAGTCCATCACGTGTGGGCACGTGGTGGGCTTCCAGTCATTGATTATTAAAGCGTTTTACTAGAGGTCACGTGGGGACACGTGAGGACGCCCAAGAATGGTTCTGCCTTTGAATTTATTCTCTTTTGTTTTAGGAGTCACGTGGGAGCACGTGAGGCATTGCCTCCGAGCTTTTTCCCTTCTCATTTTGGGGATCTTTTCAGGGGTCACGTGGGGACACGTGACCTTAGTCTTTTGCATGCATGGAAATCTTTTAAGTTCTCTGTTATTTTCAAGAATTGAATTCTTTAATAGGGTTAAACCCTAATTATGATTTTGGAGGTATTAAATTCCTATTGTAAAAGAATTAAATTCTTATATAGAGTGAAACCCTATTATCATTGAGGAGGAATTAAATTCCTGTAAATCTGAGAGAATTAAATTCTCAATTAGGGTTAAACCCTAGTTCTGTCCATCTTGAAGGAATTAAATTCCTATAATTGTAGGAGAATTAAATTCTCAGATAGGGTTTAAACCCTAAGTTCATCATGAAGGAATTAAATTCCTGTGAGTTTGGGAGAATTAAATTCTCATATAGGGTTAAACCCTAATTTTGTTTTTGGGAGAATTAAATTCTCTAAACTCAATTCTCCCTCTAAGTTTTGGATCTGCATGGCAGGATCTCAACCCGATGAGAATTAAATTCTCAACTTATGGGGAGATGTGCTCTTTGCAGATCTTCAACCAGAGGAAAAACTAAGTTCTTTTTGCAGAAGAGTTAAACTCTTAGATTGAGAATTAAATTCTCCTTTTGAAGCTTTGATCCCCTTTCTTTTCTCACCTAGGGTTTTTCTTTGTTGAGAATTAAATTCTCCTTTCTTTTTCTCTCTGAATTTTCAAGATTTTTCTTTTTTTTCTTAGCTCTCTCTCCTTTGGCTCGTATTTATAGGAGAAGGAAAAGAATCAATTTGTTTAGCAAATCTTTCATTGAAAGATTTGATTGTTTTCGTAATTAATATGAGCCTTTAGATTATTAAGTGAATTTTATTCACCATTGGATTTTAAATCCAGAGATATTCTGTTTGTTATTTCTGGTGAGATTTTTAGGGAAATCTTTCCTTGTCTAAAATCTTTCCATAAATTGGTGATTTTTAATCACCTTTGGATCTTTAATCCAACGGTCCCCATAATTCTTTTCCATTTGGAAAGATTTAGAAGATTTTAGAATTTAATTCAATTAACTGTAAGGCTTTCGAAACCAGTCACGTGTGAGCACGTGACCTCCAATTGAGTCCTTTTCTCAGCGTTTACTTACGCTTCGGTTGTAACCATCACGTGTCAACACATGACCATTGGTCACGTGTGAGCACGTGACACCTCATTGAGGTATTTCCTTCAGCCATTTGTTATTTTATTTCTGTTTTGATTGTCACGTGTCAACACGTGACCATTGGTCACGTGTGAGCACATGATGCCTCATTGAGGTAATTCCCGATTTTTAGAATTAAATTCTATTAAGCAGTAAGGCTTTCAAAACCTTTCACGTGCTGGCACGTGACCCTTGGTCACGTGTGAGCACGTGACCCCAATTGAGCCATCTTTCAGCCGTTTGTTACCATTTCTGCTTGATGAGATTTTAACCATCACGTGTCATCACGTGACCATTGGTCACGTGTGAACACGTGATACCTCATTGAGGTAATTCCTGATTTTTTATCAAGAAACAAGGACTTCAATTTTTTTTCTAATTGTTCTGACTCAGATTGAGTCTCATAATAAATAATCTGACTTGAATATGATTCAAGTACAAACTACAATTCAATATGAATTCATGAATACATATAATCAATATGTTCAATCTATTCAATCTGTATTGACCGAACCGAACCATGGATATACATCCATCTACATGATTCTCCAGTTACATCCTTTTACTGATATCATGGTTTCGGCAAGTGTCACGCCCCGCTTCCCGGTGTACGGCGAAGGGGACGCGACGAGGACCGCTACATATATACTCAGAAGTACATACGCTAAGCGTATCTAAGCAATATAAAATAAATACACAAGAGACAAGTGATAATAAAAACAACAACTTTTATTTATTAACATTCTTTTGTACAATGCATGAAAAGGAAATACAACTGAAATAAAAGATGCCTAAACAGTGGCATAACAGGAAATGAAAAGTACTGAAAAGAAAAGTGTACAATGAAACTAAAGTGCTGGATCTTCGGCAAACTGCTCCAAGTCTTCTACAGATGGCTCGATCTCTGCTGGGTCCAAACCACCCGACGACATTCAAAGAAGAAAGAAATAGAATGTCATCACCGAACAGGTCGCTCGGTAAGTCGCAAAGATAAGGGAGAAATAGACAGAGAGTAAGAGAGAGAGAGAGAGAGTAGCTTTTAATGTTGTATTATAATATTGTAATGTTGTATTAACGCTGTTGTTTATAGCCTGGTACAGAAGATGGCAGTGTATACGAGGGGAGTCCCACTTACACCGGGGACCTTGGTAACCTGTAGTACAAGGCTCCGTCGATAATACCACGGAACAACGGCATGGATGTAATTACGTCTTAAGTGACCACCTCGTGCCACCTTTAACATATTCCGTACCAGTCTACCCCTTAAACCCCGCAGTGTTTTGATTGTATTGTTTGTCTTGTAAATTATATTGATTGTATAATTGATTGACTGACCGAAACCATGATATCGGTAAACGGATATAACTGTAGAGTCATGTAAATGGAATAACTGAGAATCATGTAAAAGGAATATATCCATGATTCGGTTCAGTCGAGTTGTATAAATTGATAATTGGATTCATGGATTCATGTGTTCATATTGAATTGGAATCTTATAGATTATAGATTGACTTGAATCATATTCAAGTCAGATTAATCAGACTCAAGCCCGAGTCAGACAGTTAGAAATATGAATCGAAGTCTTATAATTGCTAGGGTCCTTAGGGTAATTTATAAAACTTGAGGGGGTTTAATGTAAAAACACTTTTATATACTTTTCAAAATACACCTCAAGTATTCGTTATTCGTCTTTAGAGTTGTAATGAAGGTGAATTTTATATTGGGATATTTCTAGTGAAAATATCCTAGTTTCATAAATAAAAGTATTTATTTGTAATATTGATTTATGTGGAATTTATGGTATTTTAATGTAAAATTGATTCTTGTGATTTTTAGAAAAAGGTGGAATATTTATATCTTAACAAATTAGATATTTTAATGATAAATATACATATATTTATACAAAAATAATTTTAATAAATATTTTATATTCTAGAAATCTCATTTTCTTAAGATGTCGTATTTTAAATCTTTCGAGACCGAATACTCCTTGCGGAGGTCTGAATCTCGCACTACTAAACCCGAGGAGGTGCGATAATCCGCACCATCCCGAACGGGTTCCCCAAAATGGGTTGTAGCGGCGCTTTGCAAAGATTGTAAAATACTAAATTCTTTAGAAAACGGTTTTATGAAGTAAATGGTATTTATTTGTAAAGATGTAAATTTTCCGTATTTTATGTTTTACGGTCTCCTAAGTCAACTAGACTATTCCTAACTGGTCCAAACGATAAGTTGTGAGATACCTCAAATCGCCTCTTCACCGCCAATTGTGGCCAGGTAAGTACAAGTGAGGAAAGGAGGGATCCGCTCACGAATCACCGTGAGACGGGCCTTTTAAAGTTACCTTTCTCACTTGTCTAACCTAGACACCACAAAGTCAGGTTTAGATAAACGACTAATGTCCACAACTTATCGTATTTTCATAATAAGTGGTATTTATTTAAAAGGTATATCAATACTAAATCTTTTTGAAATAGTTTTATTAAGTAAAGGGTATTTAAATGAAAATGTTTGTTTTCTCGTATTCTAAGTTTCGATGGTATCGTGTTAGGTTGTATGTAAGTGTGTGAGGAGGTAGATCGTTACCTCGTGATCTACTTAAGGTATAGCAAGATTAATGTGATTAAATGAAGGATTGAAACAATATGGTATTTATGTGAAAAATACGATAAATTGAGATAGTTATCATTTCATGTGATGAAACTTGATCAAATTGTTTGATTAGTGTTTAATAGTCAACATGAGGAAGTTTAAGTATGATTGTATTAGTGAGAAATGGAATTTTATAGAAAACCTAATCGGAAATCGGATTTGTTCCGATTCCGTCGGGTTTTGTAATTCGTATTTTTTTTAGAATAAGAAAGAGAGATAGAAAAGGGACTTACGGGTTTTCGATTACACTAGAGTGAGGGGGAACTAAAGGGATTGCCGATGCGTTGCGTCGTTGCCGGTAGTTCCTAAAAACGTCGCTGGAATTTCGTCGGAGCTTCGCCGCGAGCTTATTTTCAAAGTACACAACTCTTGAAAAATTTTGAGAGAGTGAGTTTAGGATTTTGGGATGAGAGGGTAGAGGGTTTATTTATAGGGTAGGCTAGGGGTAGGGTAGGTGAAGGGTTTTTAAATTTAAAAAAAATGTAAAAATATATAAAATCATTAAAAATTGGAGTAAATAGAGTATATGAAAGGTTTTAATGTAAAAATGTATTAAAAAATCATTAAAATGGAGTAAATAGGGATTTCAAAGGTCTCTGAAACCGATCTAGAAATTTGAAGTGTACAGGGGGTTTAGAAGATGAAGAGACACAATATTGAAGAAGGGAACTCGGTCGTCCGGACGAGTCCGGCCGGCGCCGGCCCGAGTCGGCCGGTCCGCCGGCCGACTCGGCCGAGTCAGGGCATGGGGAGGTAGGGGGTCGTCTAGTGTAGCCTCTGGTATATTTAGTTTTTAAAGTGTAGTGGGAAAATCTGGAGTTATCTTGTGTGGACTGTTGGGCTTCCATAAAATTTAAAACAAAATAAATATTAAAAATAATGTGGGGCATGAGATTTATACTCTGGTGGCTTGGTTCAACAGTGCAAGATATTACCAATGAGCTACAAGCTCTTTCTTGTAATTAAATTGCTAATCAATTACTTAAGTCTTGTGCTCAGGCAATAAATAACCCTTTATGGATTTTTAAAAAAAATATTTGAAAAAAATTTGTATAGGAAAAAGTGTATAAGAAAATTAGGGTTGTTACAGCAAGTCATCCATCTATACAATTCAAATTACAACACAATACAATACAAACTATACAATCAAGACATCGCGGGGTTTAAGGGGTAGATTGGTACGGAAGGTGTTAGAAGTAGTACGAGACTGCAAGATTTAAGACACCTAACCTGTATTCCATTGCTGTTGTACCGTGGCATAACGGTTCCTTGTACATTCCGTTCACCTTAGTCTCTGGTCTACTGAGACTCCTCTCGTATACACTGGTATCTTTCTGTACCAAGCTACAAACAACAGCATTAACCATATAATACAACTTTAAAAGCTACATTCTCTCTCTGTCTATTCTACTTCTCTCTTATCTTTGGGACTTCCGAGCGATTGTTCGCTGACGACATTCCTTTTCTTTCTTCTTTGGAATGTTGTCAGGTGATTCGGACCTTCAGGAGATCGAGCCTACCAGCGAGGACTTGGATCGGCAAGCCTACGACCCAGAGCTTTAGATTCATTATACACATTTCATTTCAGTACTTTCAATTTCTGTTCTGCCACTGTTTAGGCATTACTTTCATTCAGATGTATTTACTTTTCCATGCATTGTATAAAAGAATGTTAATAAATAAAGTTGTTGTTCATTACATTTGTCTCTTGTGTGCATTTACTTTTATATTTCTTAGATACGCTTAGCATGTTTGCTTCAGAGTAAATACGTAGCGACCTCGTCGTGTCCTCTGCCCGTACACTGGGAAGCGGGGCATAACAATTATCGACCATGGAAAAAGATATGGCTCATGGAAATAATTAAGGTGTGTATTATTTTATCTCTAAAATAATGCACCATACTTGAATAGTAATCCCAACAACAACAACAACAACAACTGAGCCTTTTATCCCAAGCATATGGGGTAGGCTACATGAACCAACATGAGAATTATGCCGGGTCCAGCACATGAATCCTCCACCTCCACTCACTCCTATCGAACAACATACTTTCATTGAGGCCTTTGGCAACCATATCGTTTCGTATCACCTCCATCCATATTTTCTTCGGTCTCTCTTTTGTCCTTTTGTCATTGCCCATATCGAGAGTATCTATTCGTCGAACAATAAGTCTACGTCGCACATGACCAAACAATCTTAGCCGGTTTTCCCGCATCTTCTACTCCACAGGTGCTACACCAACTTTTGCACGAATATCCTCATTTCGCTCCTTATCTTTTATTGTGTTACCGTAGATCCAATGAAGTATGCGCATCTCCGCTACATGCATCTTCTGTGTATGATGCTTCTAAGGAGCCCAGCATTCTGTACCATAAAATAAGACAGGCCGAATAGCGCTCCGATAAAACTTCCCTATCAATTTTAACGGAAAGTTACGATCACACAAAATCCCTGTTGCACTCCTCCATTTCAACCAACCAGTTTGGATCTTTTGATTAACATCACTATCGATCTCCCCATCCTTTTGGATGATGGAACCTAGATATCTAAACTGATCACTCGGTGATATCTCTTGCCCTTCCAATGTTATACCAATATAGTTTTGACTTCTCTGTTTAGTAAATTTGCAATGCATATATGCTGTCTTAGACCTGCTCAATCTGAACCCCCGAGATTCCAATGTTTGCCTCCATAATTCCAATTTGGCATTAACCCCTGCTTCTGTCTCATTTACTAGAACAATATCATCAGCGAATAGCATACACTAAGGTACCTCATCTTGGATAATTCTAGTAAGCCTATCCATCACGATGGTAAACCGGAATGGATTTAATGCAGATCCTTAATGTAAACCAATTGTAATCGGAAAATCACTCGTTAGGCCGCCGTAAGTTCTGACATTTGCCATTACTCCATCGTACATATTCTTGATTATGTCAATATACTTGACGGGGACCCTCTTCTTCATCATTGTCCCCCATAATACTTCTCTAGGTACCTTGTCGTACGCTTTCTCTAAATCAATAAATATCATATGCAAATCTCTTCTCCTCTCTCGAAAATGCTCGACAAGTTGACGAAGCAAATGAATAGCCTCTGTCGTCGATCGTCCAGGCATGAACCCAAACTAGTTCTCGGTTATCTTAATATCCTTCCTTAGCCTGTGTTCAATCACTCTCTCCCAATGTTTCATGGTGTGACACATAAGTTTTATTCCACGGTACTTTGAGCAACTTTGAATGCCACTCTTGTTCTTGTAGATAGGTACAAGGATACTTTTCCTTCATTTATTTGGCATCTTTTTTGTCTGCCAAATCTTATTAAACAGATCTGTCAGCCATTTAACGCATATTTCTCCTAAGCATCTCCAAAGCTCGATAGGAATCCCGTCAGGACCAACCTCTTTTCTTAAACACATTCTGTTCAAAGCTTCTTTAACCTCAGGTAGTCTTATTTTATGCATGAAATCACGGTTTATATCTTGATATTGAATGACAAGTCCATCCAAATTCTTAGTAAAGCTCTTATTGAACAATTTGTCAAAATAATCTCTCCACCTTTCCTTGATATCCTCATCTTGAACTAAAACCTTCTGATTTTCATTTTTGACACACTTCACCGCACATAAGTCTCTGGTCATCCTTTCCCACATCCGAGCAATCCGGTATATATCGTTCCTTCACCTATGCTTTGACAATTCTTCTAATTCCAAATGAATAAAAAATACAAAGAGTCGTTCCTTCACCCACGCTTTGACAATTCTCCTAATTCCACCTCATTTTTTTATTTTCACAAAATAAAAATCCTATTATGAGGTGTCTCCTTCTAGAAGGTGCTCTTGTACAATTACAAGAATACCCTTCACCGTATACCGTATAAGTATACCCGTATTCGTATTCCAAAAAATACGAATACAAATAATCCAATAATATAATACCAGTATCCGACTTAAACCAAAGCCTACCCGTATTATCCTTCCGATCATCATTCGTGTAGCCAGTACACGAACATGATCGAAACCCTGCCGTAACAACTTACAGCCTCTACATATTTTGCCTGAATCAGGAAACCCTCTGTGTGGGACATTGAAGACTCGACAGTACGCTGGCAGTGGGTTTAACCACAGGTACGTCAACGGCACTAGCTGTGCGTAACGGCTACCCAGGTACATGACGAAAAGGTGGCCGACGAGCGAACTCATCCCAACCCTAACGAGCCTGTAAGCAACACTTACGGTACAGTCCGGTCTCTTCTTCCGATACGTCGCATATGAAGTTTAGAGATGGTAAATGTCAGATCCCGGTAACTTTATAAGTCATGCTGATTTATGGCTCATAACGGTTCGAGAAACTACTGATAACTCTTATCAGTAAATCTCAATAACCCTGGCCAGGGATTTGTTGTTATGGCCGATCAAGTATAGTGCGACATCAACTCCATATACCGGAAGAGACGAAACCCCTCCTATCGCTCACCGCCTCCATATTACTCGGGACTGTACCCAAAATCCACCTGTTTGCACGACTCAGTAGAGCCGTGGTAGGGAGGAAATCAAAGCACAATGGGAATCACACAAGACATTATGACAATCTCGGGTCTACAGACTAACATGTACAAGTGTCACCAGAGAACTGCTATCTGACAATAGATATATATATACCATCTAGGAGTTCTCGGCGAGTCCTGTTCGGTGTACTCATTCTCCAATGAGCACATATGTACAATCTTTGATGTCAAACACCAATGGTTGTGGGATCAACCATCGCCTCCAAGGTCAAGAAACGTACATACTAGTCTACTCTGATAATATCGATGTCCTGTCTCGATATACCCTTGACTAGGAACTATTAAAGGATATGCTTTTAGACTGCCCAGACCCCACTAGTATGATCTATATCATAATCCTGATAGTCAAGCATAATCCGAAGGGCTTCATCAACATGTATATAAGATATGAAAAATAACACATCACACGTTAAGCTGAAGATAAACCAGATAGCATACTATCATTTTGAGGAAAGACTGTTTCTATACATATACATGCCTAGCATCCTATATAATACAGGCCTCTAGGGCATACATATCTAACAATCTCCCACTTGCATTAAGGCCTGTAGTTGGTGCAATAAGTACCCACTGTCTACACTAGAACCAGTTGCCAGCGTACCGCATGCCCAACATCTTGAACAATCTCTCAAACTAGACTTAAGAGATGGCCTTGGTGAATGGATCTGCTTTGTTGTGTTTTGTGTCTATTCTCCGTACCTCGATGTTCTGGCAATCCACTATCTCCCTGATGAGGTGATACCGTCTTAAAATATGTCTGGATTTCTGATGGGACCGCGATTCCTTTGCCAAAGCCACGGCTCCATTGTTATCGCAATACAAAGGTATTGGATTAGCAATGAATGGAACCACCTGAAGTTCAGAAACAAACTTCCTCATCCAGACTGCCTCTTTTGCGGCATCATTAGCAGCAGTATACTCGGCTTCCATCGTGGATTCAGCGACGGTATCTTGGTTGGAACTCTTCCAACATACCCCCTCCATTTAGGGTAAATACAAACCCCGAGATGGACTTACTATCATCCTTATTGCTCTGGAAGCTGGAATCGGTAAAGGCCTCCATTTGGAGGGCTCCATTACCATACACCAAGAATAGTTTTAGTCCTTCGCAAGTACTTCAGAATGTTCTTCACAGCAGTCCAGGGTTTCTCCCATGGATTTGATTGATATATGCTTACTGCAATCAGTGCATAAGCTACATCTGGGCGAGTACATAACATCGCATACATTATAAATCCTATCGCCGAAGCGTAGGGTATAATGCCCATGCGAGCCCTCTCCTCATCAGTCTTTGGAGACATCTCTTTGGAGAGGGCGATCCCGTGACAAGCGAATAAATTACATCGCTTGGAATCTTCCATACTAAACCTCTTTAGTACGGCGTCTATGTATCTCGATTGGGACAATCCCAACAATCTCTTAGATCTATCTCTATAGATCTTAATTCCCAGAATGTATAAGGTATCTACCAGGTCTTTCATGGAGAACATCTGCGATAAGAATAGTTTGACCGATTGTAGTATAGGAACATCATTTCCTATCAAGAGAATGTCGTCTACGTACAATACGAGGAATATGACAGTACTCTCTACTATCTTTTTATAAATACACGGTTCATCTACATTTTTGCTAAAACCAAACTCTTTGATTGTATCATCAAAGCAAATGTTCCAACCCCATGATACCTGCTTCAATCCATATATGGATTTAAGCAACCTGCATGCTTTTCCGCTGCTCCCACTGTCAATGAAGCCTTCTGGCTGATCCATGAAAACACACACTTCTAAATCACCATTTAGAAATGTCGTTTTAATATCCATCTGCCAGATTTCATAGTTGTAGTGAGCAGCTATAGCAAGCAGGATCCGAATGGATTTAAGCATTACGACTGGTGAAAAGGTTTCATTATAGTCCAATCCCGATCTTTGACGAAAACCTTTTGCTACCAGCCTAACTTTATAGGTCTCCACCTGACCATCCACACCAATCTTTCTCTTAAAAATCCACTTGCACCCTATGGGTTTTACCCCAGAAGGTGCAACCTCCAAAGTCCATACTTTGTTGGTGTGCATGGATTCCATTTCGGATCTCATGGCATCTAGCCACTTCACCGAGTCATCACTCGTGATAGCTTGCTAAAAACTAATAAGATCAACATCATCTATGATTCAATCTTCTCTATCACCATCAATTAGAAAATCGTAGTATCTAACAGGTGGGCGAGAAGTCCTACTAGATCTACGGAGTGGCTGGGGTTCGCTGGGTTCTATTAAAACTTCAGGTTCAACCAAATCATCAGTATTTGTTGGCTATAGTGCCCTCAAGTTAATTATTGGATCGCAGGCACGTGATTGCAATGATTGGGGAGGACCTATACCAGTAGAACAGTCTTACTCGAGATGATGGTATGCTATCTGGTTTGTCTTTATCATCGTGTATATGCTTCAGGTGACATTATAGATCACTATTACATGTTGATAGAGCCCATAGGGTTCTTACTTGACTACCAGCATTATGATGGCGATCTTATACGTGGGAGTAAGGTAGTCTATAAGCACATCCTTAAAATGTCCCTAGTCGTGGGAGTTTCGAGACTGGACATCGATACTCCGAGAGTAAACTAGTGTATACTGATCGAGACCCCGACGAGGGCGGTGGCCGGCCTCACAAGCCATTGGTGTTAGTTTGTTCACCTAAGATGTATACAGGTGCTCATTGGGTTATGAATACACCGGACGGACTCGCCGGGAACATGCTAGTTGGTATTATACATGTTGTCAGATAGCAGTTCCCTGCTGACATGTGTACAGGTTAGTCTATCGACCTGAGATCATCATTTGTCTCGTGTGAGTTCCCACTGTGCTTTGATTACTACTCTACCACGGCTCAAAGGAGTCGTGCAAACAGGTTTTAGTTGGGTACAGTCCCGAGCCACATGGAGGCAGTGAGCGGATCGTCGGGGGATTCATTTCTCCCGGTATTGGGGGTTGATGTCGCGGTTGTGCACGGGTGGCCATCACCAGAAATCCTTGGCCAAGGTAGTCGAGAATTACCGATCTAGGATCGGTAGTTTCTCAAGTGGTGATGGGCTTCATACCGACACTAAATGTCGCGTTATTAGGGGTCTGACTTTATCCACCCCTCTAGACTCGACATGCGATACTCATAGACGAACGGACCGGACTGTACGGATATTGTCATTATCGGGCTCAGTAGGGATTTCGGGATGAGTTTGCTCGTCGGCCTCCCTTTCGCTCAATACCTGGGTAGCCATTACGAACAGCTAGTGCTACTGACGTGCTTGTGGTTAAACCCACTGCCAGCGTATTGACGAGTCTTTAGAGTCCCATACAGAGGGTTTCCCTAGTTCGGGCGAAACGTTGTAGAGGCCGTATGGTTTTATGGCAGGGTTCGATCATATACGTGCAAGGTATGCATTTACCAGGTTTGACTCTCGTATTTGTATGGTTTTACAGATGATGAGTAGGAGTAAGTTATTGGGAATTATGTGATTATATTCTCTTTATATCGAAATTCATTGTAATTGGTGATATTTGAGAAAATCACCTGTGGTTTTGCCAGACGACAAATATTTGGTTTTGAATATCCGTTGTTATGCACCAATTTCATACTGATATAGTTGTACGTTTATTTTATAAAGTGAGATATAACCTTTTGAAATTATGTCCATGATATTTACCTATGTCAGTTGATGATTAGGTAAGGAGTATTAAACAACGGTGTAATTCTTCTTAACCATAGTACAATTTTCAACCTATGACGCACAGGGTTTGAGTTATTCAACTCAGGGGACTTATACAAAGTATTGTATGTTGTCCAGTGTCCATTAGGACAAAGGGGTTGGTGCTCGTATTATATTCTGATTACTTATGACTTCTCTAGTTTTTAGACAAGTATTTCGTAGAAATACAAGGTCCAAGTTTTGAGAAATTATAGGTACAAGAATAAAGTAGAGAACCATGTATTGCAAGTATCAAGATTCTTCAGGTGATCGAAGATGTAGATACTTGTGTTTGGTATTCAGTTGACAGTAATGGTTTTGAGAAGTTGCTTCTCTTTCAGGTTACTCATATCTGGATGCACTCCTAAGTTGAGTAATGCTCATCGGCCTCTCTCCATTTAGTTGACATGCACTGGAGACAACTGCATGATCTGAATCTGATTCCAATTAAATCAGGCCTATGTTTCTATATTGAATATAGAATGGTTTATATCTTAACGATGTTAAGGTATATGGAGTTGTCCGGGTTATGCTTAAAACAAGACTCTGGACATACTCAAGGCACGTTTCTGTAATGGAAGTTTGTGGGTTATCCCGGGCTATGACGAGGGTTAACTTTCTACCATCTAGAAGATCAATAGTGACATTGTTCTTGACTCGCCACAGTTTTAACAAAATGGACTTTTTCAGAAAACTGTAGTGGGAGTATGGTAAAACTGGAAGTGATTCCAGAACCACAAACGATTACTGAAAATTTAATAGAAGCTAAAGATTCAATCGGGTTTGACATTCCATTAGCCACTCTGCAGATATGGTAAGTAACCTCAGGCACCCGAGAGGTATTTCGGTATCCTCAAAGACGGTGATAGAGAGGTTCTTGTTTACCCAGACTTGACATTACTGTTGTTCTAGACTATGAGACCCGGCAGGAGGATGAGTATAGCGTCGTTCTAAACTAGCTTCAGAAGTGCACGTGTATATGACTCTGACATAGAGTTGTTATAGTCAGTGGGAGCAGCAGAAGTATAGTGGACAAGTAGCTTATGTCTATTTATAGACTAAAGTAAGTATAGCGGAGATAGATCATCTATTTTTGATGTGACAGTCATAGGTTTTGACTTCATCAGAATAGGAGATTGATCCGGTAAGAAGGTAGTAGGGTATGATGTCCTGGTATTTGGATGACATACACTTTGTAGGAAGTGAAATTACTACACTACGATCGGTTATACTGTGGTTGTCACACAGTTGTTTCTCCACATAGGATATGGATATAATATCAGGCATTCTGGTTACTAGATCTATGGTTTTAGATCTAGATTTGGGTAGTTTCCCAATCTGGGTAATTTGACACTATTCTAAAGGTGTTTTAGAATGGACGACTTCTGGCATGGTGGTGTACCTGCAGGTGATGGAGTCACCTTCTCTAAAGGTGTATTACAGACTAAAGGGGAGAGGGATGTGCATGATTGGTATATCACTTGCTTAGGTAATTGAGTCAATCATGAGATGTCAAGTAGCACACCAGATGTTGTTTTTGCACTAGCTACAATAAATTTATATATTAATCCAATCATGGAGAAACGTTCAGAAGCAGTTTTTGAACATAAGTGGATGTTCTAGGGATTTGGTAACGGCAGCCTCCTTCGGGAGACGGTTATCATTCCAGGCTTTAAAGGCGACCTGAATTACAGAGCGACTGTCAGAGTTATAGTTTTCCCTCTATCGAGGGGCAGTAGTTTGGACAGGTGGTCCAAGCAGATACTGAGGGAAGCATGGCGCAGGATACTTATTAAATTCAGTTAACGATACAGTCTAAGAAGATTGCTGGATTTGGAGTTCATTTGTGAATTGGGTCCCATCAGATATCCAGACATATTCTAAGACAGGTATTGCTCATTTCGAGAGATGGCTTTCTCCGCGGACTTGAGATAAAGAGAGACATAGAAAGAAACATTGAAGCGGATCCACTCACTGAGGCTATTTCTCGACGCAATAGTTTTACAAACAAGTTTTGTGAAACTAATTAGTAGAGAAGTTGGGTGTTCGGTATCACACGGGCTGTGAGTATGCGACACCGCAATAATTGGCCTTAAGTGCAAGCGGGAGATTGTTGGCTATAGTGCCCTCAAGTCAATTATTGGATCGCAGGCACGTGATTGCAATGATTGAGGGAGGACCTATACCTGTAGAAAGTCTTACTCGAGATGATAGTATGCTAGCTGGTTTGTCTTTATCATCGTGTACATGCTTCAGGTGACATTACAGATCACTATTACATGTTGATAGAGCCCATAGGATTCTTGCTTGACTACCAGCATTATGATGGCGATCATATACGTGAGAGTAAGGTAGTCTATAAGCACATCATTAAAATGTCCCTAGTCGTGGGAGTTTCGAGACTGGGCATCGATACTCCGAGAGTAGTGTTCCCCTCCGAACGGCGGCCAAGACATGGGCGTCTTGCCTGAGATTCGGGGCAGATGCTATTTGGTTCTATCCGTCTACCTCTCCGAAGATACCAAGTTGATTTATGGCACCGTGTATCGGAGGTTTAGACGGATGCGACCGATGTAGCAGATTTCGTCAGATTCCCCCTCGCTTGAGGGGTTTTTGATTGTGGGGACGCTCTTCCCTGCAGGCACAAGCTTCTGCAGTTAATTACACTACCGCTTCGCGGTAACAATTTTCTCCTTCTCCAGAATTTCACTTCGTGTCGTGGGTGTTTATTTTGTTTGTGGTTGCCCGTGGATTGTATACCGAGACCAATTTATGTCGGGCCCGTAGGACGTGGATTAGTCCAAATCCGTGTTTTCTTAGATTTGGGTTTGGGGTTTTGGTTTGAGGATACGTTAGCCTATTTGAGGCTAAGATCAACTCAAACGTTTGTTAAGGATACGTTAGTCTAATTTGAGACTAAGATCAATTTAACGGGATCGTTTAGATCCGACAAAAGAGCGTTTGGGCCCTGTTGTTCCAGTTTAGGGACATAGTGGTCCATTGCATGTATGGCCGTCGGGACCCATCACCTCTCTGACGACGTTGAAGGATTACAACGACAGATGTCAGAGGAGTTCAGAGATGTAACCTTGAACCAAAGTTGATTGAAAGAGCAGATGTGCTCAGTTCAAGATGATTTGAGTACTTATGGCCAGTTTGGGCTAAGTCCAATTATGTTTGAAATATTGGCACTTTGGGCCATTAGACATTTGTATGGGTTCAGCCCCTCATCATTCAGTAGTGCTAAACAGAGGTTTGGGGGGCTGACAACATTTTGTCTTTGATTTCCTCAAGTTTGAGATTCATTTGGAGGAGGGCCTTTTGCCTCTAGAAAATTAGCCAATTTGGCTAACAGTAGTGTTAAACACTAGAGAAAACAGTGTTAAACACTGGAGGTAGAACTCTCAAATTAGTGTTAAACACTAAAAGACAATCAGTGTTAAACACTGGAAATATAATCTTCAATTTAGTGTTAAACACTAGAAACAATCAGTGTTAAACACTGGAAATATAATCCCCAAATTAGTGTTAAACACTAAAGAAAGAGGGGTCACGTGTGGACACGTGAAAGCGCCCAAAAGTGGGACCAGATCTCTTTTCTTCGTTCTGCTATTAAGTGTTGAACACTTTTCATTTCCTGGCCATCACGTATGGGCACGTGACAGCCATCCATCCATTGGATATTAAAGGGATTTGTTAGGGGTCACGTGGGGACACGTGAGGGCGCCCTAAATGTGGAGCCAGATCTCCTTTTGTTTTATCCTCAAATCTGCGAATAAGTGTTAAACACTTTTCATCTTTATTTTAGAGTATCACGTGTTGGCACATGATGGGGATTTATGCATTGATAATTACAGCACTTGCTGAGGGGTCACGTTGGGACACGTGAGAGCGCCCAAAGCTTCTTTTCTTTTGTTTTTTCTTTCTGCATTTTAGGAGTCGCGTGGGAGCACGTGAGGCATTGCCTCAAATCTTCTTTTCTTCAGGGATCTTTTCAAGGGTCACGTGGGGGCACGTGACCCTAGTTCTTTTGCATGCATGGAGATCTTTCAAGTCTCTTTTTTAAGAATTAAATTCTCTGTAGGGTTAAACCCTAATTTTGTTTTGGAGGAATTAAATTCCTATTGTGAAAGAATTAAATTCTTATTTAGGATAAAACCCTGATTTCTTTTTAAAGGAATTAAATTCCCAGATATGTAAAAGAATTAAATTCTTGATTAGGGTTAAACCCTAGTTTTGTTTTAGGAGAATTAAATTCTCAAAACTCAATTCCCCTTCTAAGTTTAGGATCTGCATGGCAGGATCTCGACCCGATGAGAATTAAATTCTCGACTTATGGGGAGATGCGCTCTGTGCAGATCTTCAACCAGAAGAAGAACTAAGTTCTTTTTTGAATTAAATTCTCTTTATTGAAGTTTTAATCCCCTTTCTTTTCTCACCTAGGGTTTTCTTTTGTTGAGAATTAAATTCTCCTTTCTTTTTTTTCCCTTGAGAATTAAATTCTCCTCTCTCTGTTCTTCTCTCTCAAAAGGTCCTCTCTCTTCTTTTCTTGGCTCCTATTTATATGAGAAGGAAAATAATCAATTTGTTTTAGTGAATCTTTCATTGAAAGATTTGATTTGTTTATTGAGAGATTTGATTTATGTTTATCATTAATCTGGGCCTTTAGATTATTAGGTGAATTTTATTCACCATTGGATTTTAAATCCAAAGATATCTCTTTATTATTTCGGTTAGATTTAGGGGAAAATCTTTCCAAGTCTAAGATTTTTCCATAAATTGGTGATATTTAATCACCTTTAGATTTTTAATCCAACGGTTTCAAATAATTCTTTTCCATTTGGAAAGATTTAGAGAAATTTAGAATTTTAATTCTATTTGGAAAGATTTAGAGAAATTTAGAATTTTAATTCTGTTTGGAAAGATTTAAAGAAATTTAGAATTTTAATTCTATTAAACTGTAAGGCTTTCAAAGCCTGTCACGTGCTGGCACGTGACCCTTGGTCACGTGTGAGCACGTGACCCCCAATTGGTTCTTTTCTCAGCGTTTATTTATGCTTCAGTTTTAACCATCACGTGTCAACACGTGACCATTGGTCACGTGTGAGCATGTGATACCTCATTGAGGTATTTTCTTCAGACATTTGTTATTTTATTTCTGTTTTAATTGTCACGTGTCAACACGTGACCATTGGTCACGTGTGAGCACGTGGCCCCAATTGGGTTCTTCTTCAGCCGTTATTTTTATTTCTGTTTTAACCATCACGTGTCAACACGTGACCATTGGTCACGTGTGAGCACGTGATAGCTCATTGAGGTAATTCCTGATTTTTAATCAGGGAACAGTGCACAGCATATTTGCTCATAACTTTTGATCCCGGATAAATTATGAAGCCCATAATATATCAAATCGAAGGGTTTTTCGAGATGCTTCCAATATCATCAGAATTTAGCTGTTCCTCCTTCGGGAGTTTATCAAAATACAGGCCAGGAGATACTGGTTCGCATTTCCTTAAGCGTATCGCTGCCATTTGATACCTTGGACTCTTTTGCGCAGAAATTTTTGGCGGGAACAAGTAGACTAGTGTATACTGATCGAGACCCCGACGAGGGCGATGGCCGGCCTCACAAGCCATTGGTGTTAGTTTGTTCACCTAAGATGTATACAGGTGCTCATTGGGTTATGAGTACACCGGACGGACTCGCCGGGAACATGCTAGTTGGTATTATACCTATTGTCAGATAGCAGTTCCCTGGTGACATGTATACAGGTTAGTCTATCGACATGAGATCGTCATTTGTCTCGTGTGAGTTCCCGCTGTACTTTGATTACTACCCTACCACGGCTCAAAGGAGTCATGCAAACAGGTTTTAGTTGGGTACAGTCCCGAGCCACATGGAGGCAATGAGCGGATCGTCGGGGGATTCATCTCTCCCGTTATTGGGGGTTGATGTCGCGGTTGTGTACGGATGGCCATCACCAAAAATCCTTAGCCAAGGTAGTCGAGAATTACCGATCTAGGATCGGTAGTTTCTCAGATGTGATGGGCTTTATACCGACACTAAATGTCGCGTTATTAGGGGTCTAACTTTATCCAACCCCCTAGACTCGATATGAGATACTTATACCGGACTGTACGGATATTATCACTGTCAGGCTCAGTAGGGGTTTCAGGATGAGTTTGCTCGTCGGCCTCCCTTTCGCTCAATACCTGGATAGCCGTTACGTACAGGTAGTGCCGCTGACGTGCTTGTGGTTAATCCTACTGCCAGCGTATTAACGAGTCTTTAGAGTCCCACACAGAGAGTTTCCCTACTTCGGGCGAAACGATGTAGAGGCCGTATGGTTTTACGGCAGAGTTCGATCACATACGTGTACTTATGCACGCATGATGTTCGGACGGATAATACTAGCGGGCTTTGGTTTAAGCCGGATACTAGTATTATATTGTTGGATTATTTTCATCTCTTTGTATTCGTTTTCTTCGGAATACAGATGCGGGTATGTATATATGGTTGAGGGGTATTCTTATAATTTATTACAATATTACTTTTAGAAGATTACATATCATCATGGTTTAGACCTTTTTGGATTAAAAGGTTATTGAGGTGTGGGATGAGGTGTTTATTGCATTTTTGTGGCATGGCTAATTAGTGACCCATGGTTACTATTCTAGCATACTTAGGGTTTTTGTTTGTTGTGAGATTATGTTGACTTGAGATATTTTTTGTTGACTAAGATATTTTAGAGATATGGACATTTATATGATAGCTCCATTATTTCTTATCACACTCACACAACAAAAAAAGCCATTATTTATTTCTTTTTCTCTCTCTTGAGTTGCTCTCAATACCTCATTCTCATGGCATCTTCTTCTTCCTCTAGTTCCACCCAAACCCTCTCATGAGTTGAGAATCCTTGGGTGTCTTGAGAGAAGTTAATCCTTCATCACTCTCTATTTCATCTACGGTATCTAGAGTAGCGATCTAGGTGCCCTAGTTACCTCATATATGAGGTTGGAGCTCGTTGCATAGACTCTCGGGTGGATCATCTTCGATGGAGGGAGACCGAAGATCAAGCTTAATCAAGGAAGCCCCTAAGAGCTTGGGATGATGGTTGAAGATTGAAGGACACAAATCTATTCGGTATAACCATTCTAACTCCTTTGTATGTTTTTTTATCTAGGCATATGGGTAGATACGGATAATTGGTTGTGGTAGCGCCAAGTTTTATAATTTTTATTCCGCATTTGGTCACGGATAGATGGCCGGGGTGCTGCCGTAACCCAACAGTATTTGTTTGTGGTTCTGGAATTTCTTCCAGTTCTACCGCATTGCCAACAGTGTCATTTGTAAAAAAAATCATTTTCTAAAAATGTGTCATACTGAGAAACAAACACCCTTTATTCCTCCTTGTGGTAGAAAAGATATACATACGAATGTTTTGGATATCCCAAAAATTTACACAAAACCGATCGTGTCTCAAGTTTGTCCGTATTCTGCATTTTCACATAAGCCGGACAACCCTATATCCTAACTCGTTTAAGAGATGATCTCTTCCCATACCATATCTCATATAGAGTGGTAGATACGGTTTTGGTCGGAACCCTGTTTAATAGATATATTGCAGTCTCAAATGCATGCACCAGAATGAAAGTGGTAACTCGGCATCACTCATCATTGACCGTACCATATCTAATAGGATACGATTTCTCCATTCTGACACTCCGTTGTACTGTGGTGTGTACGGAGTAGTGGGCTGAGAGAGAATCTCATTCTCTTTTAGAAAATCTAGAAACTATGTACTTAGGTACTCACCTACTCGATCCGATCGAAGTTTCTTGATACTCAAGCCTGTTTGTTTTTTTTACTTCAGATTTATACTCGTTGAACTTTTTGAAAGCTTCGGAATTATGTTTGAACAAGAATACGTGTCCGAATCTCAAGAAATCATTAGTAAAAGTTATGAAGTATGAAAAACCGGCTCTAGCATGTGTAGATATTGGTCCACATATATCACTATGTATAAGGCCTAAGAGTTCAGTAGCTCTCTCTCCGTGTTTAGTAAACGGAGTTTTGGTCATTTTACCTATGATACAAGACTAGCAAGTCACATAAGATTTATATTCAAACGGGTTTAAATATCCATTTTTATGTAACTTGGTTAGTCTTATTTCATTAATATGACCAAGTCTACAATACCAAATGAAAGCTTCATTTATATCTGAAATCATTCTTTTGTTTGTTGTATATTGAAAACTGTGTGTTGATTCAGGACGTATATCCCGTTATTTAATATACCAGACCCAATCAACTGTTGATTAAGGTTAGTGTTCATAACATTACTTTGTAATACAAAATCATATCTTTCATTGTTTAACAATGATATGGATATAATATTACACAATATCGAAAGTACAAAATAACATGGGTTCAAAACCAATATACAAACCCGACGGCAAACCAAGGTGATACTCTCCCACTGATGCAACATGTAAAGAGAAACCATTCCCAACTCGGAGAGTGTGATCACCTTTCTTCAAAACCTTACTATTTCTCAACCCCTGCACACAATTGCAGATGTGAGATCCTGATCCGGTATCCAATACGTAGGAAGCAGAGTTAATTGAAAAACAGTTTTCCGTTACAAACATACCTGAAGTGTAAGAATCATCATGCTTCTTCTTCTTGAGATCGGCAAGGTATCCAACGCAGTTTCTCTTCCAGTGCCCAGTCTTGTGGCAGTAGAAGCATTCCCCTTTTCCCGATGCAGCAGCCCCAGTCTTGTCTTTTCCTGGTGCCTTTTTCACTCCTCCTCTCGGCTTGATGGGATTCTTCTTCTTCTTTCCCTTGGCCTTAACTTTCGGGACGGAAGAGAAAGATGGCCCAGCAACTAGAGCGGGAGTTTTGCTACCTTTAGCATACTCTCTGCACTCCTCAACGCATTAAGAAGTTCAGGAAATGACTTCTCCAGATTGTGTTGGGTTACGGCAGCGCCTCGGCCATCAAACCGTGGCCTAATGTGGAACAAAATTTTTCTAAACTGGCGCTACCATGACCCGATGCCTGGATCTACCTTAAACCCTATACTAGCAATATGTAAAACAAAGAGTTGGATGGTTATACCGAGTTGATCCATGTCCTTCGGTTTTCAACCTTCATTCCAAGCTCCTAGTGGTCGTTTGGATCGAGTTTGGTTGCCGGTCTTTCTCCATCTACGATAATCCACCTGAGGGAAACGGCGCAAGCTTCGGCCTCGCCGAGCGAGGCAACCGACGCTCCAAGGTTGCTAGCAATGGAGAGTAGAGGTGTAGGAATGTGTCACTATAATTTTTCTCTCATCAAAAATGCTCCATGAGCAACCATAAAAGATGAAAAGGAGGTGAGGAAACATATGGCATGAGCAACTAAAGAAAATGGCTAAGTGTTTTCTCAAGTGAGAATGAGAATAATGAAGCAAGTGAAGAAAAACAAGTGGGCAAGGCAAGTGGAGAATATGATGGGACCCAGTTCACAAATGAACTCCAAATCCAGCAAACTTCTTAGACTGTATCATCCACTGAATTTAATCAGTATCCTGCGCCATGCCTTTCTCAGTATCCGCTTGGACCACCTGTCCAACATACTGTCTCTCAAAAGAGAGAAAACTATAACTCAGACAGCCACTCTGTCATCCAGGTCACCTTGGAAACCTGAAATGATAACCGTCTCCTGAAAGAGGCTCCCGTTACCATATCCCTAGAACATCCATTTATGTTCATAAACTGCTTCCCTACATTTCTCCAAGATTGGATTAAGATATGTTTACTGCAGATAGTGCAAAAACAACATCTGGTGTGGTACTTGACATTTCATGATTAACTCAATTGCCTAAGCGAGTGATATGCTAACCATGCTGATCCCTCTCCCCTTTAGTCTGTAAGACACCTTTAGAGAGGGTGACTCCATCACCTGCAGGTACACCACCATGCTAGGAGTCGTCCATTCTAAAACACTTTAGAATAGTGTCAAGTACCTAAATTAGGACAATTCCCAAATCTAGATCTAAAACCATAGATCTAGTAACCAGAAACCCTGATATTATATCCATGTCCTATGTGGAGAAACAACTGTGTGACAACCACAGTATAACCGATCGTAGTATAAGAATCTCACTTCCTATAAAGTGCATGTCATCCCAAATACCAGGACATCACACCCTACTACCTTATTATCAGATCCATCTCCTATTCTGATGAAGTCAAGCCTATGACTGTCACATCAAAAATAGATGAAATATTTCCGCTATACCTGCTTTAGTCTATAAATAGACATAAGCTACTTACCCACTATGCTTCCGCTTCTCCCACTGACTACAACAACCCTCTAGCGGAGTCATATACACGTGCACTTCTAAAGTTAGTTTAGAACGACGCTATACTCATCCTCCTGTCGAGTCTTATAGTATAGAACAACAGCAATGGCAAGTCTGGGTAAACAAGAACCTCCATGTCACCGTCTCTGAGAAGACCGAAGTACCTCTCGAGTGCCTGAGGTTACCCACCAAATCTGCGGAGTGGCTAATGGAATGTCAAATCCAATTGAATTCTCAGGTTCTATTAAATCTTCAGTGATCGTTTGTGGTTCTAGAATCACTTCCAGTTCTACCATACTCCCACTTTTGTTTTCTGAAAAAATCCATTTTACTAAAACTGTGGCGAGTCATGAACAATATCACTATTGATCTTCCTGATGGTAGAAAGTTAACCCTCGTCAAAACCCGGGATAACCCACAAACTGCCATTATTGAAACGTGCCTTGAGTTTATCCAGGTTCTGGTTTTAAGTATCAGCCGGACAATTCCCTATATCTTAACATCGTTAAGATATAAATTGATTCTATGTACCATATAGAAACAAAGGCACTAATTTAATTGGAATCAGATTCAAAATCATGCAGCTGTCTCCACTGCATATCAATCAACCAACTGGAAAGAGGCCAATCAGCATTACTCATCTAGGAGCGCATCCATATATGAGTAACCTGAAAAAGAAGAAAGTTCTCAAAACCATTACTATCAACGGAATACCAAACACAAGTATCTATATCTTCGACTACCTCAAAAAATCCTGATACTTCCAACAAATGGTTCTTTTCTTTATTCTTATACCTATAAATTCTCAAAATCTGGACCTTGTATTTCAATGAAATACCTGTCTAAAACTAGAGAAGTCATGAGTAAATATAATAAAGTACGAGTACCAACCCTATTGTCCTAATGGACACTGGACAACATACAATACTTTGTATAAGTCCCCTGAGTTCAATAACTCAAACCTTGTGCGTCGTAAGTTGAAAACTGTACTATGGTTAAGAAGAATTACACCGCTGTTGAATGCACCTTACCTAATCACCAACTGATATAGGTAAATATCATAGACATAATTTCAAAAAGTTATATCTCACTTTTTAAAATAAACGTACATATATATCAGTTTGAAATTGGTGCATAACAATCGGATATTCAAAACCAAATATTTGCAGTCCGGCAAAAACCCAGGTGATTTCCTCAAATATCACCAATTACAAAGAATTCCGATATAATGAGAATATAATCACCAAATTCCTAATATCTTACTCCCACTCACCATCTGTAATATTATACAGATGTGAGAAACTGATCTGGTAAATACATACCCTGGAGTTAGATTCCAATTGGGAAAACAATTTTCAATTAATATCGCACAGTCGGACTGAAACATGAAAATATTTCGAAGGGGTTAATCTGGTATTCCTAGTAACGCCTCTTCCACTATCCTGATTCATGACAGTAACCATATGCTTTCCTGCCCTCACTCCAATCCCTTTATTATATCTTTGCTTATTACCTTCTGTACACCTCTTTTAGGCTAATTGGTTTTCTTCCTTCTCTACCCTTCGGCACCAGCCTAAGATTTGGAAGAAGACTATCCAATAAGCGTAATAGGTGTAATCTCCTAATCCTAGGAGCCCTCGCAACCTGAGAGAAGGTAATGGGAAAAGACATATGAATAATCCTATTCTTTTTCTCCTGAACCGGAAACCATTCTCGAATCCGGAACGAATTCCTTCGAGTTCGTATGTAACTATACGATAGCATGTACGAAGATTATGGACGTTCGTAGTGATACAAAGTGTTCTGGAGAAATCCAAAGTGGATGTGGGAACGGCAGGGGTATACACGGTTTTGTCGTGAATGATAGCAGTCGCAATTTTCTATGCCTTTA
Source organism: Agapanthus africanus (assembly GCA_030015575.1). Classification (NCBI taxonomy): domain Eukaryota; kingdom Viridiplantae; phylum Streptophyta; class Magnoliopsida; order Asparagales; family Amaryllidaceae; genus Agapanthus; species Agapanthus africanus. The sequence continues at coordinate 140,512,873 of JASDDO010000026.1, forward strand.
TTCTAATCTCTTTATATGTCTTTACTTATTACCTTCTGTACACCACCTTTAGGCTAATTGGTTTTCTTCCTTCCCCACTATGGTTTGGAGGAAGACTATGTAATAAGCACAATGGGTGTACTCGCTCCTAATCCTAGGAGCCCTCACAACCTGAGAGAAGGTAAAGAAAAAAATAACCGAATAATTGTAATACCCTAGTTCATTTATACCAATTCTGTTTTGGGTATTTCTTCATCTATGGCTATTTCTTGATTTATTTCTGTTATGGGTGCGAATAGTATAATTGGTATCTGTGTTTGCATCCGACCCGACCCGCATGCTGGAAACCCGTCTTGATTCCTGTTTATGATATATCCCGGCTAGTTATGAGGATCTGTGCACTTTCACGTTGTATATCCTGTATATCTGCATTATATCGGGCATCTGCATTTTTTATATAAAACAAATAAAGTCAAATAAAATATTTTAAAAATATCTAGCATGGCCTGCATCATAACCCTAACCCTGTGGTAGCATCCGTGCATTTTGTTCTCGTCCCGTTCAGTGAAACGGACCTGTTTGGATCGCTACGTGCACGCTACGTGCATCCGTTCTTGGGGTTTGCATTTTCGTAACCCGAATATCGTATTTTGGTTTTGGTTTATACGTATATTATCCGTATTTTCAAACCGTAATTTTAGACCCGACCCGGACGTATTTTGGAGTAATTTTGTATTAACCAGAAAACTCAAATTTAACTAATATTATATTCGTATAATAGTATACTATTAAAATATATTCATTATATTTTACCAAAACTAACAGTACAAATATTTTAAAAATCCTAACTCACTGATTCTCACTCTCTCTCTACCTTATATATATATATATATATATATATATATATATATATATATATATATATATTACTAACCTTATTTAAATACCACGTCCCTCTCTCTCCCCATCTTCTTCTCAAAATTCTTTTCCCGCCTACGTCCTCCTCCTCGTGAGAACCTTCGCCCTCGCCGCCGTGCGTCGCTGCTCCACCCTCGTCGTCGTCAACATCCCCTCATCACCGACAACACCTTCTCCCTCTCTTTCACCGCTCCACCTCGAAGACTCTGTTCCCGCCAAAAAATTTCTAAGCAAATGAGCCCAAGGTATCAAATGGCAGCGATACGTTTAAGAAAATGCGAACCAGTATTTTCCGGGCTGTATTTTGACAGACTCCCGAATGAGAAACAACTAAATTCTGATGGTGTCGAAAGTGTCTCGAAAAACCCTTCGATTTGATATATTATGGGCCTCATAATTCATCCGGGATCAAAAGTTATGAGGCATCACATGCCCACACGTGACCGGGCATCACATGCCCACACGTGACCGGGCATCACGTGCAGACACGCGACCATTTACAGGCAAAGCCTGTAAGCACTGAATAAAATAAATAATTGGAAATAATTAATCAGTGGGGTCACGTGCCAACACGTGATAGGCTCTTAAACCTTCTGAAACAATAGAATTAAATTCTAATTAAATAATTAATCAGTGGGGTCACGTGCCAACACGTGATAGGTTCCTGAGCCCTCTAAACCAATAGAATTAAATTCTAATTAATTGGTCAATCAGTGGGGTCACGTGCTAACACGTGATAGACTCTTAAACCTTCTGAACTAATAGAATTAAATTCTAATTAAGGGAAATCAAAAACCCTAGTTGGAAAAATATCTCTCTAAATCTTTCCAAACAAATAAAAAGATTGTGCTCTGTAAAGTGGGGCACCGTTGGATTAAAAATCCAATAGTGATTAAAAATTACCAATTTATAGAAAGATTCTATACAAGGAAAGATTTTTCTGAAATTCACCAAGAATGACAAACAGAATATCTTTTGGATTAAAAATCCAATTGTGAATAAAATTCACTGAATGATCTAAAAGATCATGTTGGTTACAAAATCAATTAAAATCTTTCAAAGAAAGATTGACTAAACAAACTGATTCTTTTCTTTCTCCTATAAATAAGAGCCAAGAAGAGAAGAGAAGGCTGGGAATTTTTTTTAGAGAGATACAACAACAGAGAAAAAAAAGAAGAGAATTTAATTCTTCAGAGAGAAGAGAAAATTTCCTCAGAAGAAAAAGAAACCCTAGGTGAGAAGGGGAAAGAGATCTAAGCTCCATAAAACAAAAAGAGAATTTAATTCTCAAATTAAGATTTTAACTCTTCTGAATAAGAACTTAGTTCTTTCTTTGATTGAAGATCTGCAGAAGCGGATCTCCCCACAAGTTGAGAATTCAATTCTCATCGGGGAGATTCTGCCATGCAGATCCAAAACTTAGAGGGAGAATTGAGTTTAACGATTTTAATTCCCCAAAATTCAAAGGAATTTAATTCCTCCAAATGAAACTAGGGTTTAACCCTACATAAGAATTTAATTCTTTCAAATTCATAGGAATTTAATTCCTCCAAATGTAACTAGGGTTTAACCCTACATAAGAATTTAATTCTTTCAAATATATAGGAATTAAATTTCTCTAAACAAAATTAGGGTTTAAGCCTACAAAAGAATTTAATTCTTAAAACAAGGGACTTAAAACTCTCCATGCACGTAAAGAAGTCAGTGTCCAACTTGATCACATGGCAACACGTGACCCTTCCCCTCAATGATCAGAAAGAGAACGAACAAGACTAGGTCACGTGTCCCCACGTGACCCTTAAACAGACTTCTCAAAATAAAGAAGGGCAGAATATATTTTGGGTGCCGCACGTGTCCCCACGTGACCCTCAAACAGACTCCTCAAAATGAGAAAGAAAAAGCTTGGAGGTAATGCCTCACGTGCTCACATGTGACCCTCAAAACTAAAGGGAATAAAGCTAAAGGCAATACTGATTTAGGGCGCCTCACGTATCCCCACGTGACCCCTGACTAACACCTTTTTTTAAAAGGGTAAATGAGGGAAAACAGAGGAATTAATACCCAATACATGGGCACTATCACTTGCCCACACGTGATGATTATAAAGATTAAGTGTTTAACACTTATTTGAATATTCTGGGAAGAAAATAAAGCAAGTCTGGCCCTATTCTCAGGCACCTCACGTGACCCCACGTGACCACCTCACTTTTAGTTTTTAACACTATTTTAAGTGCTTCATCCCTAGTGTTTAACACTATTTTCAGCGCATCACGTGGGAACACGTGATCGCCAAATATCCTCTAGTGTTTAACACTATTTTCAAACCAGTCTTAGCCCAAAGTCAGCTAAGTTTTCCAGAGACAAGATCTCCCCTTTGATTGAACCCCAACCACATTCTTCCAAAATTGATCATTTCATATGACATTCAAAATAAACCCCAGAGCCATGATGAATGGTCAGCGCCCAGTAAAAAACAAAATGTTGTCAGATCCTCAAACCCTTGTTTAGCATTGCTAAATAATAGGAGGCTGAACTCAGACAAATGTTCAACAGTCCACCAAAAGTCCAACATTTCAAGCCTAATTGGACTTAGCCCAAGTTAGCCATAAGTCCTCAATTCAGATTTAACTGAGTCCATGTGCTCATAATCCAATTAATTGATCTTAGTCCCAAATTGGACTATAGATTTCCCAAATCTACATTGGTTCAAGGGTACATCTCTTCACTCCTCTGATATTTGTCGTTGTAATCCTTCAACGTCTTCAGAGAGGTGACGGGTCCCGATAACCAATCATTCCACGGACTGTGGGGTCCTTAAGCCCATTGACTATGATGTCCTTAACCTCGGACTGTGGGGTCCTTAAGCCCATGGACTATGATGTCCTTAACCTCGGACTGTGGGGTCCCTTTTAACCCATGGACTATGATGTTCTTAACTTCGGACTGTGCGGTCCTTAAGCCCATGGACTATGATATCCTTAACCTCGGACTGTAGGGTCCTTAAGCCCATGGACTATGATATTCTTAACCTCGGACTGTGGAGTCCCTTTAAACCCACGGACTATGATGTCCTTAACCTTGGACCACCATGTCCTTAAACTGGCAATTGACCGCAATGTCCATAAACTAAACAATAGAGCCTAAATGCTTTTTTGTTGGATCTAAATGATCCTGTTAAGTAGATCTTACTCTAAAATTAGACTAATGTATCCTTAACAAACTGTTAAGTTGATCTTAGTCTAAAATTAGACTAACGTATTCTTAACAAACGTTTAAGTTGATCTTAGTCTCAAATGAGACTAACGTATCCTTAAATCCAACCCCCAAACCCAAATCTAAGAAAATACGGATTTGGACTAATCCACGCCCTACGAGCGACAACATAAATTAGTCTCCGTATACAATCCACGGGCAACCAAAAATAAAACAAACATACACGACACGAAGTGACCATCTGGAGAAGGAGAAAGTGGTTACCGCGATTTGATAGCGTAATTAACTGCAGGGGGTTGCGCCTGCAGGGAAGAGCGTCCCCACAATCAAAAACCCTTCAATGAGGGGGAATCTGACGAAGTCTGCTACATCGTCCGCATCCGTCTAAACCTTCGATACATGGTGCCATAAATCAATTTGGCATCTTCGGAGAGGTGGACGGATAGCACCAATTAGCATCTGCCCCCAAATTCAGGCAAGACGGACCTACGCGGTTCCGTCTTTGTGTTTCGGAGGGGAACAGATTCTGGCACGCCCGGTGGGACCTTTTCCTCTTTCCGCTCCACACTTCGTGTGTCGTGTTTCACGAATGAATCGCGGTTTGATATGGTTATCCCTGGATTCAAGGTACTAAGATTTGGTGTCTTGCTCCATACAGAAAACAGAAGATCAATGGCTTCAAATTGCACTAACTGCAACTGCAACTCTCGCTCTGTCCCCTGGAGGAGTGACTTACGGGCCCTAAGCGGCCTCCATCTTCGCTATGCCGGTGGAACAGGTGACTCAGGCCATCACTGGATTGTTCTTCGGGACCATGCTCCCACCGATGAGCTTCAGCGCCCCAGTACCATCGCAAGAAGCTCCCAAGAAGTTGGTCTTTGATCGGCTTACAACTACAGCAGCCCCTCTCAACGGGTCGCCCAAATCCAGTGCCTCGGTCTTTGACAGACTGGGCCAAAGCTTATTTAGGCCCATGAAGAAGCCCGTGATACCAGAAAGGGTTATCCTAAAAAGGATAGTCATTCCTGCTCTCCAATTCGTCTAAGCGGCTTCTCCCGCTAAATAGTCGATCTTTACAAGACTGACTGTTTCAGATCCCGTTTCAGGCGAAATCGTCATGGTTGCTTCACCTGCTCGGAAGTCTGCTTTCGATAGGTTGGCCATCCCCACTCAGCGGACGTCAGTCTTCAATAGGCTGACAACGACAACTTCTGACCAACACAGGGGGCATGAGGAAGTCACTCCTACAGCTGAGATAATCCCAACGGCTCGACACGCTCGACGTCGCCACTGGAGCCGAGTAAGGAAGGCTGGGGGAAACTCTCCTTCTGGACTGACTCCGCCGGCTCCAACGGTAGAAATCGATGCTGCTGTTCCAACTGGGAAGAACCGCTAAGGAGAGTGCGCAAAAACTCTCCGACTGCCGTGCTGAAGAGATCTCCTCCACCCGTGGAGAACGCTACTAAGGTGAAGCTAGAATAGCCCCCTCAACGGCTGTTCTCTAAAATTTGCAAGGTCTGGCGTCAAGTCCAAGACTCAGTAATTGATCAAGATTACTCTCGCCGACAGAAAAAGATAAAGGTTTGGCAAGAAGAGAACCACTCTGTCAAGCCACAGAAGGCGACAGCTACTTGGGTGCCTACTGCAACGACCCCCTCAACTTCGACCGCCCACAAGAGGAGAAGGCCGGAGAAAAACCCTGAGTTTGCAACGAATCGCAAGACCACTGAACCCAAACGCCCTAAGTCTGGGGGCATGGTGGTGCATACCGTCTATATGGCATCCGGAAAAGAGGATAGCCGTATCTCTACAGGTCATCGACCGCTTACGCGATCCATAACAAAGGCTTAGGAGCAACAACAACAAAAGCTCCAAGAAATGCTAACAGCTATAGCCGCACTTACGGGACCGAAAGCAAGCCCGGAGATATCCTCGGAGCAACACCGTAAGCAGGAAACTGATGCTGAATTCCTTCGGAGAATGCTTGAGAAGAAGGACAAAGAGGCCGCGGAACAAGCGGCCAATATAAAACAAATGGCCCTTCTGTTCCAAGATATGGTGGGCATGATGATCCAGCCGGACCCTCCAGCCGAAGATCCTCCAGTAATAATTGAAGATGATAGAGGAGAGATATCAAATCCTCTGCCGGCTCTGTCAGCGGCCAAGGAGGAGACCATCTCCAAAGCCATGCTCGATGATTATATAGCTCAACAAATACGAGCTTATCAAGCGAATGAAGCAAACAGCCAAGTCGTTAGAACTGGGCGACAATATCCAGGATGGTACAATCAGATCAAGTATCCGCCAGGATACACGATTCCTAAGTTTCACGTATACAAGGGGACAGGCAATCCCCATCAACATGTCGCTCAGTTTAGGGCTCTCTGCGGCAATACCGGAGGTGACGACAAATTGTCACTTCGTCAGTTTGTCGGCAGCTTGGCGGAAACGGCCTTTGAGTGGTATTCAGAGCTACCCAATGACTCCGTCAAAACTTTTACGGAGATGGAATTGCTGTTCACCCAACGTTTCGCAAGCGCTAGCGAATGCACCCCAATCACTGCATTAATTAATGCCAAAGTAAAGCCAGGCAAAACATGGGTGCAATACGCGATACGGTGGCGGAATTTATGGTCGAAATGCGAGCGGCGCATCGAAGAAGCGCCTGCGGTAGGCATGTTCGTAGGGAACCTCGACCCTCAAGCAACCATATCCCAATTCATGATGTTCTTCAAGCTGACCACCTTCCAGGCCTTGATTGACAAGCTGGCCCAAATGGACCAGATGGGCCATAAGCCTTCCTCTTCAAAGACGGAACCTTAGAATGAAAAGGGCAAAGGGAAAGCAACCTTCGTCGCCAACGCTCAACAACAACCGAGTGGCCCAAGACCGGTTGTTCACCAAAGCAACAAGCGGCAATCCCTCGATGAGAAGTTGAGACGTCCTTACTCGTGTCCCCGGGATAAAACAAGGAAACTGTTTGAACTGGCAGTGCGCAATGGGCTCATCACTCTACCGGAGTCGAGACACCCAACACGACCAAACGATATCAACAATCCCAATTACTGCCCCTACCACCGAGTATTGGGCCATCCGATCGAAAATTGCTACGTCTTCAAAAATTGGGTTGAAAACCAGTACCGGCAAGGCAAATTCGCGCTGTCTGGAAACTAGAAGGTAAATCCACCACAACAGCACACCCCTAAAAGGGTGGACACGCCGGGGGCATCATGCTCATTTATAGAGGAAGCTCCATCGGAAGTCGTTCTTTCGGCAAAAATTAAAAGAATGCTGAAAGATCTTCAAACATGTCCGACGATCAGGTGGAAAAGCCCGCTAGAGCCGGAGATCATCGAGGGGATGCTGAAACCACGCCCAACAATAGGAGTTAATAGTGATGGTGGACAAAACATTCGGGCCCAGCCGTCAAAGTCTTTGAAGAAAAAGAAGAAGACCAAAAGGCCCGCGCAGTTTGATGACAAGCGCACGGATCTGCAAAAGCATATTGACACGCTGGAGGAATACAACCAAAAGGCGCGAACCCCGGTCACACACCAAGAATTTCTCAATCATATCCTGGAGGGCGAAGATAGCGATGATGATGAGGGAGACAACTCGTCACAGGAACCAGAAGATTATGTGGCAAGTTGCCACATGATCTCTCATTCGTCGCTAAATAACAAAGAAGCTCACTCGGTATCAGAAGATAATGTAGAGGAGATGGAGGAAAGATCAATGCCAAAATCCTTGGAATCGTTAGACGAGATGATCGAAATGCGACTGAACGAAGCCCGTCAGAAGAGCAAAGCTGATCGAGAACGCCAAATGGCCCTATTCGAAGGGGCCAAGCGTCGGCGTCAAGTTGGAGAAGTCATGATAGGGATGGGTCATGAAACACTCCAACCATATCAAATCACTCCCTAAATGGGTGTATTCCACATCAGCGTCATGTATCCCGTCACGTAACAAATGCACGTGCACATAGGGTAAACAAAGGAACGAAATGTCCCTAAACTAACAATGGACCACAATGTCCTAAAACTTACAACTGACCGAGACGTCTATAAACTACTATAGATCGCAGCATCCCAAAAAAAACGGTATGTCCATAAGCAAAATGGGCACGGATGAAATCCCGAAAGGGCGCCGTGAGTAAAAACAGCAGGACTACCGACGATGTTTGTGAAAATCCGAAAGGGCGCAGACTCGTAAAAAAAACGGTACGTCCGTAAGCAAAATAGGCACGGATGAAAACCCGAAAGGGCTCCGTGAGTAAAAACAGCAGGACTACCGGCGAGTTTTGTGAAAACCCGAAAGGGCGCAATCTCGTTAAAAGACACTTGCAAGGTCCTCTCGACCCTGTAAGGAGAAACCACCTGCATGAGATCCTTACGACTCACAAAGGAGAAATACACTTAGGAATCCTCACAATTCCTAAGGAGAAATTACACTTACTAGATCCTCACGACTCGTAAGGAGAATTCCCCTTTGAGACCCTCACGGCTCATAGGGTTCAAAAGCCTTAAGCTACAAGGATCTGAACATGTTCTTAAGTCATCACAATCCCCAGATTACCCTACAAGCGGTTCAATATTGACCCTTGTATACAATCCACGGGCACGAATAAATATTTCCCTAACAAAGTCTCATCCGCGACTAGGGATATGTTCACACAGTGGACAGCCCTTGTAAGTCCTCTAGACTTATAAGAAGAAAACACTCTTGTAAGATCCTTACGACTTACAAGAGAACACACACTTAGGAATCCTCACAATTCTTAAGGAGAAAACGCACTTACGGGATCCTCACGACTCATAGGGAGAAATACCTTCATAAGACCCTTACGGCTCATGAAGTTAAAAGCCTTAGTTGACAGGATCCTAATCCTGTTCACTAAGCCACCTTTGTTCGACATCGACAGAGGCAAGTGATGATTCACTCTTGGCAATATCCCAGTTGTAGCGATGTTGATGCCTAAATCGGTATCAAATACCAAACTCACAGCGAAAGGTCAGTGGGCCACAAATGCATATGAAATAGCCGAAATGATAGGGCAACTTGCAACAAAATCAGCAAGTAAAATGTATGCATACGAAATAGCCGAAATGATTGGGCAACTTGCAACAAAATCTGCAAGTAAAAATGTGTGCATACAAAATAGCCGAAATGGTTGGGCAACTCGCAATAAAAAGCAGCGAGTAAATAAAACAAATAGCCGGAATGATTGGGCACCGCGAAAAATAGCTGAAATGATTGGGCAATCTCGACTTTCGCGATATAAAAGCAGAAATGATAGAGTATCGCGGAAAGAAAAAATATATATAAAATGAAACTTTTTGCCCTACAGGTAAGATCACATCGATCCCTGTATACAATCCAGGGGCACAAACAAAAAGGAAAGCATATCATCCCACCAGGCTCCATCAGAAAAAGAGCCAAGTCTCGACGGCCACATCTACAGCCTGGAGACCCACAACAGCGTTCCTCCTCATTTCAGCAGGACTCTGACGCAACATCACCAAACGGAGCCACGGCATAGTCCCTAGTTCTAAATCTCAATAGTTCACAGACAACCTAGAGATCATCTCGACATTCGTCTCGTTACAGCAGACGCAACATCACCAAACGGAGCCACGGCATAGTCCCTAGTTCTGAATCTCGACATCTCACAGACAACCTAGAGACCATCTCAGCATTAGTCTCGTTACACCAGACGCAATGTCAACAACGGCGTTCTTTCGTAGTTCAGCAGGATGCAGATGCAACGTCAACGAAAGACCTCACGGTCGAAACAAAACGGAGTGATGGCAAAATCCCAGCTCCACCTCGACGTTCGTTTCGATACAGCAGACGAGATGTCACCCCAGCGTTTTTCCTCCAACAGGATTCGGACGCGCTAAAAACAAAGCAAAGGCAATATTCCTATGCTTCAGGGTCTTGACGGCAACTCATATAAAACCTGAAAGACTATCGGAGATCATCCCACACCAGCACGGAATGGTCACCATCTCGACGTTCGTCTCAATACAACGGACGAGATGTCACCCCAGCGTTCTTCCTCCAGCAGGGTTTAGACGCGACAATCAAACAACGGAGCCATGGCAAAATCCCAGCTCCACCTCGACGTTCGTTTCGATACAGCAGACGAGATGTCAGCCCAGCGTTCTTCCTCCAATGGGATTCGGACGCGCCAAAAACGAAGCAAAGGCAATATTCCTATGCTTCAGGGTCTTGACGGCAACTTATATAAAACCTGAAAGACTATCGAAGATCATCCCACACCAGCGCGGAATGGTCACTACCTCGACGTTCGTCTCGATACAGCAGATGAGATGTCACCCCAGCGTTCTTCCTCCAGTAGGATTCAGGCGCGACAATCAAACAACGGAGCCACGGCAAAATCCCTAGTTCTAAGCCTCGACGGTTCACCAACAATCTAGAGAAAACCGCGACATTCGTCTCGATATAGCAGACACAATGCCAGCAAACGAAGCAAAGGCTAAATTCCTAGCTTCAGGGTCTTGACGGCAACGCAAATAAAACCTGAAAGACTATCGGAGATCATCCGACACCGGCGCGGAGTGGTTATGACTCATCGGGGCTCCCAAACTGAGCCTAACCTCAAGTAAAAAAGCGACATGGAATATCCCTAACGCTTGCTCTTTCGACGGTAATACTACCTAGAAGATTGCTTGAAGACGTCTTGTCCAGCCCCTGAAGGGATCAGAGACACGACAGTCGCAAGGCTACTCGAACAGCAAGATTGTCTATCGAGGAATACATCAGCCAACGCGACGGTAAGACGGACAAAACCCTAGTACCACAGACCCTAACGGACCTCTGTCGTAAAGAGCAGACGTTAACTATGACGTTAGGACATCCTCGCGAGAACTTCTCGATTCATCTCAACCCCAGGGAAATCAGTGTCCTTGGCAACCTCCTCGATTCAGAGAAATCAGCGTCCTTGACGGCAAAACCTCGATTCACGTCGACCTGCAGAGAAACCAGTGTCTTTGCAGGAATACCTCGATTTGTTTCGACTCCAGGGAAATCAGTGTTCTTGGCAACCTCCTCGATTCAGGGAAATCAGCGTCCTTGACGAGAGCATCTCGATTCGCGTCGACCCGCAGAGAAATCAGTGTCTTTGCAGGAATACCTCGATTCGTCTTAACTCCGAGGAAATCAGTGTCCTTGTTAAAAACCTTGATTCAGAGAAATCAACGTCCTTGACGAGAGCACCTCGATTCGCGTCGACCCGTAGATAAATCAGTGTCTTTGTAGGAATACCTCGATTCGTCTCAACCCCAGGGAAATCGGCATCCTTGGCAAAACCTCGATTCAGGAAAATCAGCGTCCTTGACGAGAGCACCTCGATTCGCGTCGACCCGCAGAGAAATCAGTGTCTTTGCAGGAATACCTCGATTCGTCTCAACTCCGAGGAAATCAGCGTCCTTGGCAAATACCTCGATTCAGGGAAATCAGCGTCCTTGATGAGAGCACCTCGATTCGCATCGACACGCAGAGAAATCAGCGTCTTTGTAGGAATACCTCGATTCGTTTCAACTCCGAGGAAATCAGTGTCCTTGGCAAAAACCTCGATTCAGGGAAATCAGCGTCCTTGACGAGAGCATCTCGATTCGCATCAACCCGCAGAGAAATCAGCGTCTTTGCAGGAATACCTCGATTCGTTTCAACTCCAAGGAAATCAATGTCCTTGGCAAAACCTCGATTCAGGGAAATCAGCGTCCTTGGCGAGAGCATCTCGATTCGTGTCGACCCGCAAGGAAATCAGTATCTTTGCAGGAATACCGCGATTCGTCTCAACTCCGAGGAAATTTGTGTCCTTGGCAAATAGCTCGATTCAGGGAAATCAGAGTCCTTGACGAGAACATCTCGATTCGTGCCGACCCGCAGAGAAATCAGTGTCTCTGCAGGAACATACGACGTCAGCAAAGCGGGGCCGTGGCAAAGTTCCCAGTTCCATGACTCGGCGGTGCACAAACAAACCAAAGTCAACCCTCGACCTCCCTGTTGAAACAATGCTTTGACTTGGGAGTAAATCAACTCATCAATCACTTACGAGTCCTCTCGACTTGTAAGGAAGAAAATTCTCTTGTGAGATCCTTACGACTCTCAAGAAAAAACACACTTAGGAATCCTCATGATTCCTAAGGAGAAAATACACCTACAAGATCCTCTCGACTCAAAGGGAGAAAAGTCTTTATGAGATACTCACGGCTCATAAAGTTGAAAAGTCTTAGGCGACAGATCCTAACTCTGTTTCCTAAGCCATCGCTACCTTATAAAAAGTTCAAGATGAACTGTTATCTACCATCTATGGGCCACACTTGCCAAAGCTACATGCCACTGAAATGGAGAAGTTACTCATGAGCATATAAACTACTTCACGCCAGAGTAAAACATAAAGAAATAGAGGGGTGCGGCTCATGGAGCTGAGGATTTGGAACTATATCCCTTAAGAGTCGAGATTTGAGTCAATGATAAATGACGACTCTTGTGTCCGCTCGTTATCTTCTCAGATCAAGATTCTGAAAATTATATACCAACCCGAAACTGGCCATAAACTATGAATTACTCTACACTACTTCACCCACGTATATACTTACGTGGGCAAAGTAGTGGGGGCATTTGTTCCCGCCAAAAAATTTCTGCGCAAAAGAGTCCAAGGTATCAAATGGCAGCGATACGTTTAAGAAAATGCGAACCAGTATTTTTCGGGCTGCAATTTGACAAACTCCCGAATGAGAAATAGATAAATTCTGATGGTATCGAAAGTGTATCGAAAAATCCTTCGATTTGATATATTATGGGCCTCATAATTCATCCGGGATCAAAAGTTATGAGGCATCACGTGCCCATATGTGACCGGGTATGACGTGCCCACACGTGACCGGGCATCACGTGCAGACAAGTGACCATTTACAGGCAAAGCCTGTAAACACTGAATAAAATAAATAATTGGAAATAATTAATCAGTGGGGTCACGTGCCAACACGTGATAGGCTCTTAAACCCTCTGAAACAATAGAATTAAATTCTAATTAAATAATTAATCAGTGGGGTCACGTGCCAACACATGATGGGTTCCTGAGCCCTCTAAACCAATAGAATTAAATTCTAATTAATTAGTCAATCAGTGGGGTTACGTGCTAACACGTGATAAGCTCTTAAACCTTCTAAACTAATAGAATTAAATTCTAATTAAGGGAAATAAAAAACCCTAGTTGGAAAAATATCTCTCTAAATCTTTCAAAACAAAAAAAAGATTGTGCTCTGTAAAGTGGAGCACCGTTGGATTAAAAATCCAATGGTGATTAAAAATCACCAATTTATAGAAAGATTCTATACAAGGAAAGATTTTCCTGAAATTCACCAAGAATAACAAACAGAATATCTTTTGGATTAAAAATCCAATGGTGAATAAAATTCACTGAGTGATCTAAAAGATCATGTTGGTTACAAAATCAATTAAAATCTTTCAATGAAAGATTGACTAAATAAACTGATTCTTTTCTTTCTCCTATAAATAGGAGCCAAGAAGAGAAGAGAAGGCCGGGAAATTTTTTTAGAGAGATATAACAACAGAGAAAAAGAAGAGGAGAATTTAATTCTTCAGAGAGAAGAGAAAATTTTCTCAGAAGAAAAAGAAACCCTAGGTGAGAAGGGGAAAGAGATCTAAGCTCCATAAACAAAAGGAGAATTTAATTCTCAAACAAAGAGTTTAACACTTCTGAATAAGAACTTAGCAATTCCTTTGGTTGAAGATCTGCAGAAGCGGATCTCCCCACAAGTTGAGAATTCAATTCTCATCGGGGAGATTCTGCCATGCAGATCCAAAACTTAGAGAGAGAATTGAGTTTAAGAAATTTAATTCCCCCAAATTCGTTGGAATTTAATTCCTCCAAATGAAACTAGGGTTTAACCCTACATAAGAATTTAATTCTTCTAAATTCATAGGAATTTAATTCCTCCAAATGTAACTAGGGTTTAACCCTACATAAGAATTTAATTCTTCTAAATATATAGGAATTTAATTCCTCTAAACAAAATTAGGGTTTAACCCTACAAAAGAATTTAATTCTTAAAACAAAGGACTTAAAACTCTCCATGCACGTAAAGAAGTCAGTGCCCAACTTGAACATGTGGCAATACGTGACCCTACCCCTCAATAATCAGAAAGAGAACGAACAAGACTAGGTCACGTGTCCCCACGTGACCCTTAAACAGACTTCTCAAAAAAAAAGAGCAGAATATATTTTTGGTGCCTCACGTGTCCCCACGTGACCCTCAAACAGACTCCTCAAAATGAGAAAGAAAAAGCTAGGAGGCAATGCCTCACGTGCTCACACGTGACCCTCAAAACTAAAGGGAATAAAGCCAAAGGCAATACTGATTTAGGGCGCCTCACGTGTCCCCACTTTAGGGTTCCTAGGCACACTAATGAGATCTCACAAGGCATCAACCATGCCAATTTTAAATTTTACAAGTGCCGAGAAACCCTAATACGGATTCGTTGACAAGAGTTTAGGCGAAAAGTGAAACCAGTTAACAACTTAACTAAAAGAAAGAGGCTACAACCTTTGTAGATCCGGTTCTCCACTTTCTTAGCTCCACGTAGACGTCCCCTCGCTGTCCATATCGGATCTCGGACTCTAGCATCGGCTTCATCGGAGAAATGGGCGGACTAGGTTGTCGACTTCGATGCCGAAGAAGATCTACGTCGAGGCAACTCAAGATCAAGCTCCAACTTCACCAAGTTGTGAAACTTGTGAAGAAAACACCCTATACTACTTGGCAAGAGGTAGAGGATGAAGAAATAGGAGGTGGGTTCACTTTAGAATTGGATTTCTCACTCTTTTTCTCAAGATGCCATTAATGGTGGCAAGTTTTCTTCTTGAATAAGAAGAAGAAGATGAAGATAGATTATGATAAGTCCCTCATCAAAAAGAAAATAATATGAATACTTATCATATACTAACCATGGTCAAGTGTAGAGAGTAAACTAGGGTTAGGTGAATGGTTAGGTTAAGAGAATAAAACAAAAATGGTCAAGCTTTCAACTCTTCATGAAGCTTCATGAAAGAGACAAAGAAAGCCACCATTTCCATTTTACTTTTCCAAAATAAATAATCAAAATGAATAAATGAATAAGTAAACAAAACCCTAACCACTCATATAACCATGGTTTAATCTTTACACAAACTCAAGTTAGCATGTATCATCAAACATGATACAATCAAGTGCACACAAAAATATATCACATATACAATGTGCACATCAAGTGAGAAAATCCTTTTAAAATGAACCAATACTAGTTAATGCAAAGTAATATATCAAATATATAATTATACATTAAATCATTAAATCAACACTTGATTCAATGATCCGGTCATGTCGCACATAACCGACTAG
This sequence comes from Agapanthus africanus, assembly GCA_030015575.1. NCBI lineage: Eukaryota > Viridiplantae > Streptophyta > Magnoliopsida > Asparagales > Amaryllidaceae > Agapanthus > Agapanthus africanus. Next base: position 140,528,415 of record JASDDO010000026.1, read on the forward strand.
TATTCAATGTATCGACTTATCGAATCAATCTTCGATTCGATAAATAGGTTATATCGCATACAACCAATCGAAACATTCATCGCGAGAATGAAATACGGTATCACATACATGAATTATTCTCGGTCCCGCACATATCTCATATGCGCTCCTATTTCGTTTCGCTTGAGCCAGGATGCCTCTGTGTAGGACTCTAAAGACTCGTCAATACGCCGGCAGCAGATGATGATCATATCAAGCACCCACAAGCCGCAAGCGGTCTGCTAAACGTAACGGCCACCCGGGTATTGAGCGATCAGAAGATCGACGAGCAAGCCCGCTCAAACTCCTGTGAATCCAACCAGTAACAATTACCGTACAGTCCGGTCTGTTCGTCTGATATGTCGCATATCAAGTCTTCGGGTGGTAAACGTCAGACCCCAATAACCGATAAGTCGCACCGATGTGAGGCTCATAACGGGTCGAGAAACTACTGGTAACACTTACCAGCAAATCTCTGATCAGCCCTGGCCAGGGACTTCCCTGTTACGGCCAATCGAGCACAGCGCAACATCAACCCCCAATACCGGGAGAGACGAAACCCCTCCTATCGCTCATTGCCTCCATGTGACTCGGGACTGTGCCCAAAAACCACCGTTTTGCACGCCCTCATGGACGTGGCAAGGTGGAGATCAAAGCACAGTGGGAATCACACAAGACTCTATGACGATCTCGGGTCTACAGACTAACCTGCACAAGTGTCACCTGAGAACTGCCATCTGACGTGAGGTATAATACCATCTGGGAGTTCTCGGTGAGTCCGTCCAGTGTACCCAGTCTCCACTGAGCACCCGTATACCATCTCTGAAGTCAAACATCAATGGATATGGGATCATCCATCGCCCATCTCATGGGTCGAGAAGCGTATACGCTAGTCTACACTGGTATATCGATGCCCCGTCTCGATACACCCACGACTAGGGACCTTGAAGGATGTACCTATAGACTACCATGTCCCCACTAGTATGATCTGCATCATAGTCCAGATAGTCAAGTACACATCCTAAGGGCTTTACCAACATGTAACTATAAGACAGTTTAAAGAGACTAGTATACATGTTAAGATAAAGAGCAACCAGATAGCATACTATCATATCGAGCAAGAAAGTCATCTCTATATATGTCCAAGCATCCAATATAATATACATCATCTGTACAATACTGGCCTCTAGGGCATACATACAACTAACAATCTCCCACTTGCAATAGGGCCAGCTGCTGTAGTATCGCATACCGAGCATCCTGAAGAGTCTCTCAAACTGTATCTGGGGAATGGCCTTCGTGAGTGGATCCACCGTTTTGTTCTTTGTGTCAACCCTCCTGACCTCGAACTCCCGGCGATCAACTATCTCCCGGATCAGGTGATACCGCCTCAGAATATGCCTGGATTGCTGATGGGACCTGGGTTCCTTGGCCAAAGCCACCGCTCCATTGTTATCGCAATACAAAGGTATTGGATGCTCAATGGATGGAACCACACCAAGTTCAGTAATGAACTTCTTGATCCAGACAGCCTCTTTAGCAGCATCGTTGGCAGCAATGTATTCAGCCTCCATCGTCGAGTCTGCCATGGTTTCCTGCTTGGAACTCTTCCAGCTAACCGCCCCTCCGTAAAGGGTAAAGACAAATCCCGACTGCGACTTAGAGTCGTCCTTATCACTCTGGAGGATCGAATCGGTAAAGGACTCCACTTGGAGTTCTCCGTTACCATACACCAAGAGCATCTCTTTAGTCCTTCGCAAGTACTTGAGAATGCTCTTCACAGCTATCCAGTGACTCTCTCCAGGATCAGCTTGATACCTGCTCACTACACTTAGTGAGTATGCTACATCAGGTCTGGTACATAGCATCGCGTACATGATAGAGCCTACAGCCGAAGCATAGGGTATCCCTTGCATGCGAGCTCTCTCCAAATCAGTCTTGGGAGACATCTCTTTGGAGAGAGTGACTCCAGAGATCGTGGGCAAGTTCCCACGCTTGGATTCTTCCATACTAAACCTCTTTAGTATGGTGTCAATGTACCTGGATTGGGACAATCCCAATATCCGTTTGGATCTACCCCTATAGATCCTAATTCCCAATATGCAGGAGGCATCACCAAGATCTTTCATCGAGAATCTTTGTGATAAGAAGAGCTTGACCGATTGCAGCATAGGAATATCATTTCCTATCAAGAGTATGTCGTCCACGTACAATACGAGGAAGACAACCTTACTCTCTGCTACCTTCTTGTAGATACAAGGTTCATCTGGGTTTTTGACGAAATCAAACTCTTTGATAACGATGTCAAAGCAGATGTTCCAACTCCGCGATACTTGCTTTAATCCATAAATGGATTTAAGCAGCTTGCACACCTTCCCGCTGCTCCCACTGTCTACGAAGCCCTCTGGCTGAGTCATGTACACGCACTCTTCTAAATCACCATTTAAAAAGGCGGTCTTAACATCCATTTGCCAGATTTCATAGTCATGATATGCAGCGATGGCAAGCAAGATCCGGATGGATTTAAGCATAGCCACTGGAGAAAAGGTTTCGTCATAGTCCACACCTGGTCTTTGACGAAAACCTTTTGCAACAAGTCTAGCTTTGAAAGTCTCCACTTTCCCATCTACACCAAGTTTTTTATTGAAGATCCACTTGCTCCCAATGGGTTTTACCCCTTCAGGAGCAACTTCCAAAGTCCATATTTTGTTGGTGTACATGGATTCCATCTCGGACCGCATAGCATCCAGCCATTTCACTGAGTCCCTACTCGTGATGGCTTGCTCGAAGCTAGTTGGGTCATCATCCTCCATGATGCAATCCTCGCTCCCACCATCCATGAGAAAACCGTAGTATCTCTCAGGTGGGCGAGGAACCCTACTAGATCGGCGGAGAGGCTGAGGTTTATTTGGAGCTACTGAATCCTCTGGTTCCACTAAATCTTCAGTTTGAGTTTGTGTAGCCGGAATTTCTTCCAGTTCTACCTTATCCCCACTAATTTCTTTTACAAGAAATTCCTTTTCCAAAAAGGTGGCATGTCGAGAAACAAACACTTTTTGTTCCTCTGCATGGTAGAAAAGATATCCATGTGAATGTTTGGGATATCCCACAAACTTGCATAGAACTGACCGTGCCTCGAGTTTGTCCGGATTTTGCCTTTTGACATAGGCCGGGCAACCCCATATCTTAACTTGTTTAAGACATGGTCTCTTCCCACTCCATATCTCATATGGTGTGGTAGGTACAGATTTAGTTGGAACTTGATTCAATAGGTATGCTGCTGTTTCCAGCGCATATCCCCAGAAGGAAATAGGTAACTCAGCTGTGCTCATCATAGAGCGCACCATATCTAATAGGGTGTGGTTCCTCCGTTCTGATACACCGTTGTACTGTGGTGTATATGGAGGAGTCAGCTGAGAGAGAATCCCATTCTCTTTTAGGAAGTCCAGGAATTCATTGCTTAAGTATTCAACTCCTCGATCAGATCGAAGGATTTTAATACTTTTTCCGGTTTGGTTCTCGACTTCTTGTTTATATTCTCTAAATTTCTCAAAAGCTTCTGATTTGTGTTTCATCAGGAACACATATCCGAATCTAGAGAGATCGTCAGTGAATGTAATGAAGTACGAAGAACCATCCCTGGCATGTGTAGACATAGGACCGCATACATCACTATGTATCAGTCCCAAGAGTTCGGTAACTCTTTCTCCGTGTCCCGTAAACGGAGTTTTGGTCATCTTTCCTTTGAGACATGACTGGCAAGTGTTATAAGATGAAAATTCAAACGGATTCAAATATCCATCCTTATGCAACTTAGCCAGTCGTGTCGCATTGATGTGACCCAGTCTACAATACCACAAGAAGGATTCGTTCAGTTCTGAACTCTTCCTCTTGTGTGTGTTTGTTATGCTCAGAACTGTTGATTGATTTAGAACATAAATGCCATTGCACAACGTGCCCGATCCAACCAACTTTTGGTTACGGAAAATGTTCATAACATTGTCCTGTAATACAAAATTATATCCCTCTTTACTCAACAAAGAGACCGATATGATGTTGCATATCAGGTTCGGCATGTAATAGCATTCGTTCAAAACCAATGTATTACCAATTGGTAATGCAAGGTGATATTCCCCGACAGTCTTAGCTGCAACAATTGCACCATATTATTATCTTGATTAGGGCATGAAATGGTTGCTACCTGGAGAGAGAGAGAAGAAAACACTTTAGCGTATGCTCTTGCAAGATCAGATTGGTTATTATCTTATCTAATCAGGATGGCTCCCACTGGTTTTTATCAAATCTTCCTTCAAACCCTAAAAGGAAAGACTAGCCGGGATTAATTACACCTTACAACTTCGCTGATCTTTCAGCCAGGCCAGTGTCGGTACTTTGAGGGAGGTTCCCCGTGCTTTCGCACGGACCTAATTAAAGTAAACCTCGTTTTTCCGGAGGCGTAACCTCGTTGACACCTTTCTAGACACCTACTTGATCGACTAATTGTAATGTGTAAAACTCTCCCAGGAGTAACTCTTACTCGCAGTGGGTATCGGGATCCAACTATCTCATAGAAGGTATGCAATCTCATTGCAAATTTCAACACTTGAAATTCCCGATAATATTTTGCCCCTAGCGTCCTATGACCTTGACAAAGGCCAACAAATCATAGGATGCTAGTCAAGTTCAACCCGTCATTTCTTGATTGAATCAAACCCACCCGCACGACCCTTGACAAAGGCCAACAAGGTCGTACGACTACCCTGAAACAATCTGCATCACATGCACAAGCAGATAAGCACTATTCAGCTACCGCACACTACGCCTTGACAAAGGCCAACAAACGCAGCACGAATACTAAACAGTTCTTATCTGAAATGACGGAGGGCTACGACAGGTTTTTCTGAAAACCTATTGCGTAATGAACTTGATATCGTTGTAGAATCGAATGAAGTTTTGAAATGGAGTGATTTTGAGGCTTTTCTAGTTTTGCTAAAGGGGTCACTCCCGGTGAAGGGATCGTCGGCCCTTTCCTCGTCGAGTGAGGTGCGGGATATATCATATATATCGCTGTGCAAAGCAAAACTTCAAAAACAATCTAAAGAAAACCGAGTGTGTAGCATCTGCCAGTTATTGCTAAAGGGGTCACTCCCGGTGAAGGGATCTCGGCCCTTTCCTCATCGAATAAGGTGCAGGGTATATCATATATACCACTATGCAAAGCAAAACTGTAGCTACCCTTTTTATTTAAAATTTGATTCTACAACATCTTTTAGGTTTCTTTTCTTTCATTAATCACATTAATGAAGTCCCATCATTTATGTCACCTAAGCATCACAGATAAATACGACGTACACTTATGCCATCCGCATTCGCCTCGATGTCCCCTCTGTTGGATATATGTATGCCCTAGAGGCCATTATATGATAGTGGATGTATCTATACATGTATATATTCAGTATGCATTCTTGCTCGACATGATAGTATGCTATCTGGTTCTTCTTTATCTGACATGTTGATTTGATCATGCTTTTATTCATTCATACATGCTGATAAAGCCCTGAGGATATTGGCTTGACTGCTCTGATTATGATGGAGATCATACTAGTGGGACATCTGTAGTCTATAAGCATATCCTGGAAAGTCCCTAGTCGAAGGTATATCGAGACGGGGCATTGATATACCAGAGTAGACTAGCGTATATGATACTAGACCCATGTGATGGACGATGGACGATCCCATATCCATTGGTGTTTGACATCAAGATCATATACGGGTGCTCAGTGGTGACTGGGTACACTGGACGGACTCGCCGAGAACTCCTATATGGAATTATATCTATCGTCGGATAGCAGTTCTCAGGTAACACTGGTACAGGTTAGTCTGTAGACCCGAGATCGTCATGGAGTCTTGTGTGCTCTCCCACTGTACTTTGATTGCCACCCTACCCCGGCTCTACTGAGTCGTGCAAACAGGTGGCCGTTGGGTACAGTCCCGAGACACACGAAGGCAATGAGCGATAGGAGGGGTTTCGTCTCTCCCGGTATTGGGGGTTGATGCTGTGCTGTGCCCGACTGGTTATATCAGGAAGTCCCTGGCCAGGGCTGCTGAGATTTGCTGATAAGTGTTATCGGTAGTTTCTCGATCTGTTATAGACCATTCACCGGCACGACTTATTGAGTTATTAGGGTCGACGTGACCATCCCTAGGCTCGATATGCAGCATATCTGACGAAGAGACCGGACTGTACGGTAGTGTTGCCGGATGGCTCGACGGGAGTTGTAGCAGGTTCGCTTGTTTTCTTCTGATCGCTCAATACCCGGGTGGCCGTTACGTTTAGCTGACCGCTTGCGGTTTGGGGGTACCTGATATGATCATCACCCTCTGCCGGCGTATTGACGAGTCTTAGAGTCCCACAAAGGAGTTACCCAGTCCAGGCGAAACGTTGTGGTGCGCGTATGCGATATGCGCATGCACCCGATTAAAATGTGCGTATATGATACCGAACATTGATCGGGTGGCCTGCTTTTGGTGGGGTCGTATGAGATATGACCGGATTGATAAATTAAGTGTTGATTTATCATCTAACCATTAGTTTTCTCACTTGAAATCTTTCTAGGGTTTGATGGATGTATGCATGCATGCATGTGTTTCTTTCTTTCATTCTAGTTTCATGCACATGTGGATGTGCATACATGCATACATACATACACCCATCCATCATGGTTGTTAGCATATGGAAATGGTGGCAATATAAGACTCACACCATGGATTAAATTATGGATTATTATTTAATTTTGGTTTTAAAACAAAATGAAAAAGGAAAGGATAATCATTCTAGCTTCTACATTCTTCCTTTGACCTAACCATGCTTACCTACCTCTTAACTTGAGTTATCCTTCTCTTTATCATTTAAAACTCAAGTTAAATAATGTCTCCATCACTTTAACCATGGTTCATAGTAAGAAGAAATAAAATATATATTGATATATTTCTTTTTCTTCTAATGAGTTATCTTTTATCTCATTACCTCTTGTGAAAAATATTGCCACCATCTTCTTCCTCTTTCTCATTTGCTCTCTAGTTTTTTCTAGTGAGTAAATACCACTTAAAGAAAGGTTTTTGAAGTGAGAACCTTAACCACAACTTCATTCTACACAAGCTTAGCCGTCTTGTTTAGAGTGTTCTCTTCGGTTTTACGAAGTTGCGAGCTTGGACGGAGGACTCCGTGGTGGATCGTCGTGGACACAAGAGGACTTCAAGAGGACCTCCATTCAACACCCTAGAGACCAAGGAGTCCAGCGAAAGGGAGCTACAAAGGTTGTAGTCTCGAAACCCTAGATTAGTTCGCTTTATATTTCGAAACCCTAATTTTCTAGGATCGATTCCTTTGCATGTTCGTTTAGCACCATAAAAATTTAAACTTTGGGTCATGTGATGCTTCAAAACTCATTATAGGGTGCTAGACAAACCTTTCACCCTCGTGCACCGTTAGGTTAGGTAACTAACGACAGAGCAGGGCAGGGCTAGTGCGGGTGCAAATCATAAGTAACGTCTATGTAATATATCATATATACTATATACAGTATCCATCAGAACATATCAAATGATCACATCACAGATATCGCAGCAGAAATATCATATGAAATATTGGATATACTAGGACGTCCGTGTTTTTAATACGAGCCAGTATAAAACACGGATTCCACGGTCGTGATGAATAGCCAATCCCACACTCCTAGACCCCTACGAGAGCGGCAAGCAACCCTACCAATTCTAGGGTTAGGAGACCCGGACTCGACTCCTCGAGATGGTCTCCCACTGGACCCTAGAACCAGGTTACTTGTGCTCTCCTCCTTGGGTCTATCCTAATGCGGAAAAGTAAATAATATACAAAAGGTGACAACTTCCGCAACCTGGAAGTGCCCCAATAAAAGAATATTACTTACAAGTTTTTACATGAATGAAAATGAAAAACACTCATCTCACATAAAAAACCCCCGGCTATTCAAACACGACGATCCAATATAACATATCCAGCAACACATAACATCATATGTCATCAACGTAAGTAAGTATGCATACACCGATTGTCGTCGACGTATAGCAACGACAATCGGCAATACCACTACATACTACACTTACGGTCACAGAAAAGAAAGTGTAAAACTGCAGCAGTTGGAATCCGCAACCTCTTTAGACATCGCATGCCTAATCAAATGAAATACTTAGACATCACATGCCTAACAATTATAAACCCCGCATTTTAGTCTCATTATCGAAAACTCTTTTCAATATCAAGTGAGACTAAACCGCTAGATTTATAACATTCATTCAGTTATCTCATAACTGTGTGTGAATTCCAATTATTGTATCCCATTCCGGATAAATAGAAAATATTAAACTTTCCAATCGAACATTCGAACACCCAAGTTTTCCCGAAACCGTTCAACACATGAAATAAGTTCAAAGAGATTCACTTCATGCCTCAGTACCAACGGTCCAGCCGTAGAAGGGTCAAGCCAACGCCTCACATGTGGCACGCCGTACTGCCCCAAACCCCAAGGTTCAAAGGGCAGTTCAAGACGGTCACATAATCGAGTTAAGGTTTGTTGTCTTCTAGAGAGACCATCGCGTTACTTGCACTACTTAGAACGTCATTAAACTACGGAAAAGCCTAACAATTGAAAATTTCCCGGCAGGGGAAAGATTGGGTATTTACATCCGGTCGAACTTTTTAACATATTCTAAAATTATCCGGAAAAACACACAGACAAAGTTTGATAATCCGATCGAATCTTTGATTCCCAATACAACCCCAGAATACTCAACTCTTTAGTCATAATAAAAATACCCAGAAAATATAGCACTGCAAAATAAGAATTACTGTGTAAAATTCATTGGACAAGGAGACAGTACGGCCGCGGAACCGCCGCATGAGCCAAGCTCATGCCGCGGAACCGCGGCGGTTTAATGGACTTAGCTGCTCGAATTTCACAGTAACTCTTATAAATTCCAGCTTAGTTTTCTGCATATTTTTAATTCACAAAAATCCAAATTTTCAGAAAATTTCCAGAGAGCATTTTGGATGTTGGTTTCGATGTTCGTTCGGATTTCAAACGTCGTCTACACTTCACCTAAGGCTCTAGCTAGGCTCTGATACCACTGTAGGATTCCTAAGCACGCTAATGAGACCTCACAAGGCATCAACCATGCCAATTTTAAATTTTACAAGTGCCAAGAAACCCTAATACGGATTCGTTGACTAGAGTTTAGGCGAAAAGTGAAACCAGTTAACAACTTAACTAAAAGAAAGAGGCTACAACCTTTGTAGATCCGGTTCTCCACTTTCTTAGCTCTACATAGACGTCCCCTCGCTGTCCATATCGGATCTCGGACTCTAGCATCGGCTTCATCGGAGAAATGAGCGGACTAGGTTGTCGACTTCGATGCCGAAGAAGATCTACGTCGAGGCAACTCAAGATCAAGCTCCAACTTCACCAAGTTGTGAAACTTGTGAAGAAAACACCCTATACTACTTGGCAAGAGGTAGAGGATGAAGAAATAGGAGGTGGGTTCACTTTAGAATTGGATTTCTCACTCTTTTTCTCAAGATACCATTAATGGTGGCAAGTTTTCTTCTTGAAGAAGAAGAAGAAGATGAAGATAGATTATGATAAGTCCCTCATCAAAAAGAAAATAATATGAATACTTATCATATACTAACCATGGTCAAGTGTAGAGAGTAAACTAGGGTTAGGTGAATGGTTAGGTTAAGGGAATAAAACAAAAATGGTCAAGCTTTCAACTCTTCATGAAGCTTCATGAAAGAGACAAAAAAAGCCACCATTTCCATTTTACTTTTCCAAAATAAATAATCAAAATGAATAAATGAATAAGTAAACAAAACCCTAACCACTCATATAACCATGGTTTAATCTTTACACAAACTCAAGTTAGCATGTATCATCAAACATGATACAATCAAGTGCACACAAAAATATATCACATATACAATGTGCACATCAAGTGAGAAAATCCTTTTAAAATGAACCAATACTAGTTAATGCAAAGTAATATATCAAATATATAATTATACATTAAATCATTAAATCAACACTTGATTCAATGATCCGGTCATGTCGCACATAACCGACTAGTATTCAATGTATCGACTTATCGAATCAATCTTCGATTCGATAAATAGGTTATATCGCATACAACCAATCGAAACATTCATCGCGAGAATGAAATACGGTATCACATACACGCATTATTCTCGGTCCCGCACATATCTCATATGCGCTCCTATTTCGTTTCGCTTGAGCCAGGATGCCTCTGTGTAGGACTCTAAAGACTCGTCAATACGCCGGCAGCAGATGATGATCATATCAAGCACCCACAAGCCGCAAGCGGTCTGCTAAACGTAACGGCCACCCGGGTATTGAGCGATCAGAAGATCGACGAGCAAGCCCGCTCAAACTCCTGTGAATCCAACCAGTAACACTTACTGTACAGTCCGGTCTGTTCGTCTGATATGTCGCATATCAAGTCTAGGGGTGGTAAACGTCAAACCCCAATAACCGATAAGTCGTGCCGATGTGAGGCTCATAACGGGTCGAGAAACTACTGGTAACACTTACCAGCAAATCTCTGATCAGCCCTGGCCAGGGACTTCCCTGTTACGGCCAATCGAGCACAGCGCAACATCAACCCCCAATACCGGAAGAGACGAAACCCCTCCTATCGCTCATTGCCTCCATGTGACTCGGGACTGTGCCCAAAAACCACCGTTTTGCACGCCCTCATGGACGTGGTAAGGTGGAGATCAAAGCACAATGGGAATCACACAAGACTCTATGACGATCTCGGGTCTACAGACTAACCTGCACAAGTGTCACCTGAGAACTGCCATCTGACGTGAGGCATAATACCATCTGGGAGTTCTCGGCGAGTCCGTCCAGTGTACCCAGTCTCCACTGAGCACCCGTATACCATCTCTGAAGTCAAACACCAATGGATATGGGATCATCCATCGCCCATCTCATGGGTCGAGAAGCGTATACGCTAGTCTACACTGGTATATCGATGCCCCGTCTCGATACACCCACGACTAGGGACCTTGAAGGATGTACCTATAGACTACCATGTCCCCACTAGTATGATCTGCATCATAAGGTAGTCAAGTACACATCCTAAGAGCTTTACCAACATGTAACTATAAGACAGTTTAAAGAGACTAGTATACATGTTAAGATAAAGAGCAACCAGATAGCATACTATCATATCGAGCAAGAAAGTCATCTCTATATATGTCTAAGCATCCAATATAATATACATCATCTGTACAATACTGGCCTCTAGGGCATACATACAACTAACACCCACGTGACCCCTGACTAACACATTTTTTTTAAAAGGGTAAATAAGGGAAAACAGAGGAATTAATACCCAATACATGGGCACTATCGCGTGCCCACAAGTGATGATTACAAAGATTAAGTGTTTAACACTTATTTGAATATTCTGGGAAGAAAATAAAGGAAGTCTGGCCCTATTCTCAAGCGCCTCACGTGACCCCACGTGACCACCTCACTTTTAGTGTTTGACACTATTTTAAGTGCTTCATCCCTAGTGTTTAACACTATTTTCAGCGCATCACGTGGGAACACGAGATTGCCAAATATCCTCTAGTGTTTAACACTATTTTCAAACCCGTCTTAGCCCAAAGTCAGCTATGTTTTCCAGAGACAAAATCGCCCCTTTGATTGAACCCCAACTACATTCTTCCAAAATTGATCATTTCATATGACATTCAAAATAAACCCCAGAGCCATGATGAATGGTCAGCACCCAGTAAAAGACAAAATGTTGTCAGATCCTCAAACCCTTATTTAGCATTGCTAAATAATAGGAGGCTGAACCCAGAAAAATGTTCAACAGTCCAACAAAAGTCCAACATTTCAAGCCTAATTGGACTTAGCCCAAGTTGGCCATAAGTCCTCAATTCAGATTTAACTGAGCCCATGTGCTCATAATCCAATTAATTGATCTTAGTCCCAAATTGGACTATAGATTTCCCAAATCAACATTGGTTCAAGGGTACATCTCTTCACTCCTCTGATATTTGTCATAGTAATCCTTCAACGTCTTCAGAGAGGTGACGGGTCCCGATAACCAATCATTCCACGGACTGTGGGGTCCTTAAGCCCATGGACTATGTTGTCCTTAACCTTGGACTGTGGGGTCCCTTTGAACCCATGGACTATGATGTCCTTAACCTCGGACCCATGGACTATGATGTCCTTAACCTCGGACTGTGGGGTCCCTAAACCCATGGACTATGATGTCCTTAACCTCGGACTGTGGGGTCCTTAAGCCCATGGACTATGATATCCTTAACCTCGGACTGTGGGGTCCTTAAGCCCATGGACTATGATGTCCTTAACCTCGGACTGTGGGGTCCCTTTAAACCCACGGACTATGATGTCCTTAACCTTGGACCACCATGTCCTTAAACTGGTAATTGACCGCAATGTCTCTAAACTAAACAATAGAGCCCAAATGCTCTTTTGTTGGATCTAAATGATCCTGTTAAGTAGATCTTACTCTAAAATTAGACTAACGTATCCTTAACAAACTGTTAAGTTGATCTTAGTCTAAAATTAGACTAACGTATTCTTAACAAACGTTTAAGTTGATCTTAGTCTCAAATGAGACTAACGTATCCTTAAACCCAACCCCCAAACCCAAATCTAAGAAATTACGGATTTGGACTAATCCACGCCCTACGGGCGACAACATAAATTAGTCTCCGTATACAATCCACGGGCAACCAAAAATAAAACAAACATACATGACACGAAGTGACCATCTGGAGAAGGAGAAAGTGGTTACCGTGATTCGGTAGCGTAATTAACTGCAGGGGCTTACCCCTGCAGGGAAGAGTGTCCCCACAATCAAAAACCCCTCAATGAGGGGGAATCTGACGAAGTCTGCTACATCGGCCGCATCCGTCTAAACCTTCAATACATGGTGCCACAAATCAACTTGGCATCTTCGGAGAGATGGAAGGATAGCACCAATTAGCATCTGCCCCCAAATTCAGGCAAGACGGACCTACGCACTTCCGTCTCTGTGTTTCGGAGGGGAACAGACCTAAACCTCGAGACCCCTGCACCGAGCACCTCCTGCAACCCACGACCACGACACCCTCGCTGCACCCTCATCTCCGGAGATCCGACCTTCACCGGTGTCTCCCCGCCTCGTCACCACCTCCTCTTCCTCCTCTCTTTTCTTCTCCCCAAAACCACCTCCTTTCCCTACACCCAAAACCTCCACGAACCCTTCCCTCGCCTGCACACCCCACCTCACTGCCGGCGACTACATCATCGTCGCCTCATCCTCGACCCCGACACCATCACCTCGCCTTATCTGACCCCAGAGCACCACAACCACCAAAACCCCAGTCCTCCTCTTCATACTTCTTCTTCTACTACTACTTCTTCATCTCTTTCTTTTCTTGTTTCTTAGTTTCTCGTGTTTCCGGTCATTGCCGGAGCCGTGCTGCCGCCGACGATCCAGGCAACCCAGTGGACGTTTCCAGCCAGCGTGGTCACTTTCTTACATCGTCTAGTTCAGTTCTGTACGCGCGTGTGTGCATTGCGACGTTTACCCATCGGATGCAGCGTATGCACCCCGTCGTGAGATCCGATTGGGCAAGTTTATCTTGCTACATGCTATACTACTATATTTTACATTCATGTGAATAATAATATTACATATTGTTTAGTTATGCATCCCATGTTACCGTTTTACTGTTTTCGGATAGCCGTTCGTAACCGTATCGTTTATTACATATCTTGTCGCAGGCAAATTTATCTTGCTACATGCTATGATATATATTTTGCCTCCATATGAATAAAAATATCACATGTTTACTGCATTGTACATCCATGTTACCGTTTTACTGTTTTCGGATAACCGTTCATATCCGTATCATTTATTACATATCTTGTTGCATGCAAGTTTATCTTGCTACATGCTATGTTATTATATTTGCACCCATATTAATAATAATACTACATATTGTTTAGTTATGCATCCCATATTACCGTTTTACTATTATGCGATACCCGTTCATATCCGTACTGTATATTACTTATTTAGTTGAATGCCGGAACCTGATTGCTTCAAGTTACTGCTAGATTCATATACCATACTTGCTAGTATACATTATACGACTCATGGACTAATATTACATGTTATCACTGATTATTATTCGTGCATCCTTGCTTTTACCGTGATTTGATACTTGCTACATTTTACTGCTGGGCATCCATTTGATATATGTGCACTACCTGACATGACTTGATATACCACTGCTTGACTTGATACATGATCATGTTCCTAATGCAGACAATCCTGACTTGTCGTCCTGTCGGACGTATCCTGTTGTCTACATAGACAAACCGGTACCTGATTGAAACGTATTCGGATTGTGTAGTATGAAATAGTAAAGAAATCACAACCAAAAATTAATTGACCGCAATCAACTACGGTGTCGGATGTAGTTTGTATGTGAGTGCGGATCGTCCACAGGGAAAGTGTAATCGTTCGTCTTTTGAATTAGGTGAATTGAAACTTTAATGAAAAGAAAACAAACAATTCAAGATTTGTAAATGAAGTTCAAGAATTAGAAAAATCTAGATCTAAGAAAGCATTAAAAAGATAGAATCAAGAATTGATAGTTTGTTGATTTTTCCAAACCAAATCTCAAGAATCGAAATGAGGCTCGTAGGAATCGATAGGATCAATAGACGTGATGTAATCTTAGAATTACGTATTCTTATCCTTCGATGAATTGATACTAGATCAATGATGATCGATGAGAATTAGAGACTTCTTGTGAAACTAGGGTTTCAACTTATCTCTTGTTCTTTCATTGATATCATTCATATTCTAGCCTCTAGTAAATTCAAGAAACGATCGTAGATCCCTAATTTCGAGCGATCACAATCAAGAAAGCATCGCTACGAAACTAGGTCATCGATTCTTGAACTTGCTAGGGTTTTCAAAACTCGTAGGACTTAAAAATCGTATAAAGATTTGTTACATCATCATTCTACAATCGTCTCGACTCCTTTACGAGCGGAGTTTTACTCAAACATCACAACAAGAACAACAATTACAAATTGAGATCTAATCATAATGCAAGAATTAAAAGAAAGCAAGATTAAAGAATTTCACCTTTTATTTATATCAACAATTTCATTACATTCGCTCAAGAACTACAAGAGGAAGAATTCGATCGTCGACTTGGCTTCGCTCGTCTCCGTGGATCGCGGATCGGCTTGGATCACTTGCCCGATTGAAGATCGGCTCGGCTCCTAAAAGGTTGAAGGCTTCTCGCTTGATTTGGTACTCAAGATCTTGGATTTGGAGTGGAATTAGGGTTAGGGTTTCGCACAAGCCTTGTCACGAGACTTGTGGAAGAAGATGATGAAAGAGGGAATTTTTTTTTTTTAACTAATGAAGATTAACCTCAACCCTTAGATCTAGGCTTCTATTTATAGATAACTAACCCTAGATCTAGGATTTCAAATTCTAAGTTTCCCTCCAAAAGTTTGTTGAGGAAATTCAAATTTCCCTCCAAAAGTTAGTTAGGGGAGAAGTTTCTAGATGTGATTAGTTAGGAGGAGATTCTAGAAGAGGATTAATTAGGAGCTTAATTAGGATTAGCCTTCCTTAATTTTCTTTGCTGATCTGGCAGTATCTTCTGAAGAATTATGGAATTTGTCGTGTCACAATGAGGTGTGGGTCCCGCTGGAAGAACTTTGCACTGAAAATGAGGAGATGACGTCACCACTGAGCCGCGCTTCCGCGGCATAAGGAGGCTATTGCCGCGGATGCGCGGCCAAGTTGGAGCTTTGGGCTTTCATTCTTCTGTTGTGGGCTTGTACTTTTGTATGGGCCTTCTTTTGATATATAGAATTATCTAATTCCTTCTGCACTGCTACCAGATCTGAAATGATTGAATTGGCGTAATGTTGATCAGCTCTTTGGTTTTTCTTCCGTATTTTCCTGCACAGACTCAAGACAAGTGTTGCGCAAATACAGAAATGATGCGATGCCATGAAATGCGGTTAATTTCCTTTAAAGTGTCGGTTTAAAAGTCTAACACATGCAATCTCATATTTTGTGACAGATTTGCTAATATGTAGAATATGAATGCCGAACACTTCTAAATGTATGCAAAAGATGGGGAAATTGCCGGCTAAAATATACAATATTTTCGACTGATCAGTACCTGCTTGATCCTGTGTCGGCATTAGCTCCAGATTATCAATACCCGACTTGAACACATAACCTTGGGGGTATGGGGAAATCAAAGGTGTAACCGACTATAACTTAAAGGATATTACTTGATCCGTGGTCCCGGGGGGTAGCGGGACAGAATCATTCGTGATTCTTCTTGATCCGTAGTCCCGGGGGGTAACGGGACAGAACCATTCTTGGTTCACATATCCTGATCCGTGGTCCCGGGGGGTAACGGGACATATTCTTTGAGTTACATTAGGAGTACATCAATTGATTTCGAATAACTTAGAATAGACAACCCAGTAGCACAGTTTAGATTACTCACCGCACTTCACTTACCCATATACACCTCACTATTTCATATCTATGTTTGCTTGTTATAGTCATATTATCGTTTATATCCATGCCTTCCTACATCGTCACATCCTGGTTACATTTTATTGTTTGGTATTATGACGCACTGACGTCTGGGTTTTGCATGGCCCATATCCTTTATCTCTTTCACAGGCCGACCAGGACTACTTCAACGGACAGGCCAACCAGTGAGGAGCAGGTTGGAGTTTAGTTTAGTTTAAGTTTTCTTTCAGCACTTTCATTTCCTAATGTGAGCCCGTATTTGGGACGTACTTTCCATATGTTATTGCTTATTGGATTTATTGCTTCCGCACATTTATATTTCTTGACTCGTTTATTCTGGCATATGGACATGTACTAGATAGTTCATTTTATTTTACTGTTTTTGATATCTTATAGACAGCCGTAATATAACTGTGGAGGGATGTTTCCTAACCACAGGTAGCATGGTTGACTCTGTAACGTGCCGATCTTAGCGCACTCTGGGAAGCGGAGCGTGACAATAATCCTATTCAATCTCTCCAGAACCAGAATCCATCCTTGAATCTGGAACAAGTTCCTTCAAATTCGTATGTAACTATATGATGGATTTATCTAATAGGAGTTGATGTTCGTAGTGATACGGGGTGTTCTGGAGAAATGCAAAGGTGATATAGAAGTGGCAATGATATATGCGACACCGTGACATTCCAAAAAATCCAAAATGTTTCAAGAAGGTTCGGTTAACTTGGTTCATGAGTTTTAGTCAAGGGTCAGGCCATGGTCGCTGCCAGATAGAGAGAGACAGACAGACAGACAGAAAAGAAACACTTAGCGTGCACTCTAACCTAAATTAGAATGGTTAATCACTTTATCTAATCAGGATGGCTCCCACTGTTTTCTCGATGTCTCCTCCAAACCCAAAAGGAGAATCAGTCGGGATCATCTAAAATCACCCGAGGAGTAATCCTACTCATCAGTGGGAATCGGGATCCAACTATCATCGTATGATAACCTGATGGAATCCACTCAAGTCACCACACTCTAGAAGGTATGCGCATGCCTGGCAAGTTTCCTGTATGTTTGAAACTCCCGATGTGGTTTTTATCCCTAGGACCCAAGTGACCTTGGCAATGCCAACATATCAAAGAGTCCTAGTCAAGTTCAACCCGGCATTATCTTGATTGCGTTAAACCCACCCGTATGAGTCCTTGACAATGCCAACATAACCGTACGACTGTCCTAACCAATCCACATATCCATGCGACAGAAAAGCATTACAGAGCTACCAAACACTACGCCTCGGTAATGCACGACATACGTAGCACGAATACTAAGCAATACTAATCTGAAATGACGGAGGGCTACGGCTGGTTTTTGGCGAAAAAACTTTAACGTAATGAACTTGATCTCGTTGAAAGAATCCAAGTGGTTTTAGAAATATATAGTGGAGAAAACTTTTGCTAAAGAGGTCACTCCTGGTGAAGGGATCTCAGCTCTTTCCTCGTAGAATGAGGTGCAGGATATTCCAAACGGAATACCACGATGCAAAGCAAAAGGAAACGACTATAGTGAAGTTATTACGCTGACGCAAAATTTTGCTCAAGGGGTCACTCCCGATGAAGGGATCTCGGCCCTTGCCTCATCGAATGAGATGTTGGATATTAAAAACCGAATACCACTGTGCAAAGCAAAAGAGAATGTCAGTTTTTAAAAACTTGGTTCCAACAACATCATATAGGTTTGTTTTATCCTTGTATTGATCAAAATCAACGCAGTCCCATCAATTAATCACACCAGAAAAGAACGAAAATACGATGTACGTATATGCCATCCGCATTCGCCACTGGGTCCCGTCATCACCCGTTAGGTTACTTAACTAACGACAAAGCGGGGACTGGACTAGCGCGGGTGCAAAACATATACAACATCTACTAGTATATATATAAATATATAACAATCGTCCCAGGCATGATAAAAGCAACATCACAGAAGCATCACAGAAGCAACACAAAATGGTGGATAATCTTGAAGCCCCGGGTTTCACTTGAGCCACAAATGAGACCCGACGTTCCCTGTCGTGTGGATAGCCTATGCAATGAAACCTAGACCCCTACGAGCGCAGAAAGTTATTGTAACGCCTTAGATTTCGATTAGTGTTAATTAGGCGGTAATGCGGGTTTTTGGTAAAAAGTTTACCAATTTGGGTTCCTCACATTTTATAACATTTAATTAATAATTTTTTATTATTTGTTATGGTTTGCACACACATGTGCATGTTTATGTGAATGTGTGTTGGTGTAATCTAGTTAGTGACCATGACAACTTAATATAATCCTAATCCTTACTTTACTTTAATCCTATCCTTGCTTAACCCTTAACCTAAACCTCTAGATATTTGTGGAGAGATATTTGTGTTTGTTTTGGATTGGGAGGAGGTGGCATGGTGACTCACTTGAGGGCATGGTTTGCATTAATGGAGAGTTAATGCAATTGGTGCACTCACCCTTATTCTCACCTCTCTCTCTCTAACTCACTCACACTCTCACTCTCTCTCACTTTTCTCCTTCTCATTTATTTCTCATACTCCTCAACTCTCAACTGAACACTTATCATTTTCTTCACTAATCCTACATAAAACTTCACAAAATCACACCCAAATCCCTTTTCACGACTTGTTTTGCCTCTAGGATCCATTGGAGCTTGGAAAGCTAGGATCTTTGAGCTTGTGGGGGTAGGTAATGATATCTATCTGTTAAGTTGTTGCTTATAGTGTTGTGTAGCTTGTTCGTTTTAGTTTAGAACGCTTAAAGTCATGTTTCGTGCACATATCGTATTTTTAGTGTCATTATATGATATCTGTGATCTGTTGTGACCCTGTGTGTGTACTAGAAAATCTAGTGGTGTAACTGTGTTGTACCTGAAATCCTAGGCCTTCACCTGAAACACAAACCCAAGGGGCTCGGATTTGGCCGGCGACAGGAGGTGTTTTTCCGGCGACCTCGGCCTTCTTGGAGAGTTTGGACTTGGTTTTTGGTGGGTAGCTGTCTGTAGTTGTTTAGGTGTGTTTGGTCTTGTTTGATTTTTGGGTTTTCACTGTATACAAAATCTGAGATCACACAGCTTGTTTCTAGTGTTACGACTACGCGCGTTACGTTATCCGACACGGTTCGTGTCTTGTGTATCTGTTGCTCTTGGGTTAGTTTCGTAGTGTCGCTACGTGCGTTAGCCACTAGACGAACACTTGAGAGTATGTTTGGAGTTGATACGTCGGTCAAGCGTAGTTTGTACGTGTTATTGGTCGATCGCTAATATATACACTTGCTTTGTTGTTATCTGATTTTAGGATCGCAGGCGAGGACTTCGGACGCTGCAAAGAAGGGGAAGCGAGTGGTTGGCTTTACTTAGCCCCAGGATCATCAGTGAGTAGATTTAACATCTACAGGGGAATCGCCCGCATGGCGTTATGCGTCTGGGCTAGATATGATATGATATTAGTCCCATGTTTATATTGCATGTATAGAGTTTGCGTATAAACTTCATTGCATATTAATACTTGTTGTGCTTGGACTTGTACCCATTGGACACTGCACTATTATTGACGGCTCATGTTGCACGAGCACTTATTGTATACCACACACACCGTCAATAATTGCCATGATACGCACAACACACATACATATATGATATTTTTTGGTTAGAGACATTGATTCATATTCCATTGTGCATATGACATATAACATACCTGTATACCTACATGCTTACACATATGCCTTGCTATGCCTATATGAGTACACATACCTGGAGGGTATTGTATCATTATTGACATGTATATACACATACCTAGCTTGATATAGCTACACACACACCTGGAGGGTATCACATCATTATTGATAGGTAGATACACATATCTTGCTATACCGACATGGTTAGGCATACCTGGCTATAGCTACATATTCACCTATATATGATGTTGTATGGATTTAGAGAAATTAGGAACCGCATGATATATTTTATAACTTGTTGCAGTTAAATAGCGGTTTTTCCTTTATATGCTCATATCACTGTTTCATGTTTCATATATTATATTTCATGGATTTCGCATTGATATATGGATTTCATATGATGTTTTCTGGATTTGAGGACCGTGGTAGTTTCATGAAATTATGCATTATTTGAAAAACCCGGTTTCTCTTGATATGATATTTCAGCGTCCACCATGAGATTTCTCGGTTCTGATATATACCCCATGCGAGGAGTGGTGTGGGCCGTGTGCGGGTACATGGTGGGGCCCGGAGGTACCCCAGGGCAAGAAAGGTATGTCGATGGATTAGCCGATGAGCCTGGCAGGGGAATCATACCTACCGGTGACAGTATTGGACTCGTCGATGATCGCGTAGATATCGACCTGAGTCATGTACATATGGATACGGGGAATTCGAGTGTTGAAGCTGGGCACTCGGGTTTCCGATGAACGTATGATACGTACATATCAGGGCCAGTCGTGGTGACGATGCCTGATAGATGAGTATTTATGTGTCGATGTTGGACACTAGTTTTCATGATATTTTACTCCTAAGTATATATATCAGTGGTATGGACGCTGTTATATATGCACGTATATATATCAGTGGTATGGTACGCTGTTATATATATATATATATATATATATATATATATATATATATATATATATATCATCATAATGATCTGTGCAAGTATGCTTATTCATTCGATATGAGGGCCGATCTGTGGGCCGATATGAGGGCCGACCTGATGGCCGATTTGAGGATATTTGGGATTTGGATTGTCTTGATGGACATTGGTCCTGCCACGATGAGGATGACAAGTTTTATCCTATATTCCGCATTTATCTATATGTATTGCTTCATGTATTAGTAGTACCTGATAAAGTACCTTTCATGACTGTTGCATATACATATTGCCATATTATTGCTTCATATATTAGTTGTACCTGATAGAGAACCTTTCATGACTGTTGCATATACATATGGCCATTTATTGATATTAGCTTGCATGTCATAGATTCGCGCAGTACGTGCATACTTGCGATTACCTGCATATGTTATTTACTATTCACGAGTTGGCAACTCATCCCCGTTGTGCCACAGTGTTTTGCAGGTAGTCTCTCAGGGCAATCGAGGCAGGGCTTTTCATCTATCGTGTCATCTTTTACTGCGGATACCGCTACGGCTGACTGTGTGCAGTTTTACTATAGGTGGGTTTTGCGGTTATCCGATGTTGCTCATTGTATATCTTTGTACCATGTACTCTCCATCTACCATTTTCATCTATTGACTTAGAGACGAGTTGTGAAGACAATATTGTATATTATTTGTGACTTGGGGTCTTTTATGCAGTTTCACTTTATATCGTCTTTTTCTTTACTACGGCGCCGTATTTTTGCTTGTGGTGGTTGTTTTCCGTCTTTGGGCGTGGATTTGCTCCTGTTGGGGATGCTTTACTTATATATTTATGTTGTACCCTTTTTGGGGGCTTGTTTTACAAAGGAGGTGCTGCCGAGTTTTAAAGGAAGTAAATTTGGACTTTAAAGAATTTTGATTGGGATTTCAAAAGTTTTAACAATGTTATTATCACTTACTACTTTTGATGGTTTAGGTTGCTGGATTTTCAGCTTACTCAAATTACGTTATGTCTGGAGACATTACGTGGTTTAAGGACCGGCACGTGCCAAATTTCGGGTCGTAACAGTTACCCGCCAAAACCAGAAGTGAGGCAACCCCCTTCAACAACGTGAATAGGCCACCCAGCACTTTACGGAATCCGGTAACTTGGGAACCCCTCCGTGGGTCAAACCTATACCCCCTACGAGTGCAGCGAATAGCCCGCCAATTCTATAGTAAGGTCCCCTCCGTCTCAACGCCATGAGATGCAGACTCGTTGCCCTCTAGAACCCGGCTATTCGTGTACTCCACCGCGGGGTAATCCTAGTACAAAAAAGAAAATAATATGTACAAGGGTGATTTCGACCTCAACCCGGTCGTGCCCCAAACAAATAATATACAAACTGGCAGAGACGGCAGTCCACATGTCGGACGCTCGTCCCGCAATATCAAATGTACAAATGAAACTAAACAGTACTAACATTGCATCCAAGCTATCCACCACGACGATCCAACTACAACACAGCACAACACAGAACATCAACGTGAATGTCACGTTCGCAAACCCGTCTAAAAGAACATATAGTAATTAGACGAGTTGTACCGCTCTAATGACATTCACGGTCCCAGATAGTAATGTATGTACTGATAAACATTTAAACAGTGTTAAATTATCGACTTCGTAACACCCCGAATTGCCCCTGAATAATAGATAACAAAATATCCAAACTGGGCCAAACAAGCAATACCACTGAACCAATATTCTAGAGACCAGACCACACACAAAATATGAAGCCCAAACTTCCTCCCCAGGCCGGCCGGCTCGGAAATTTTGAGCATGTGCTCGGGTGAAAACAGGTGAAATGGGTTAGTATTTGGTGTGTGCTCTTGTGGTCATACAAGTAGTCTTCTGCAGTTACTAAAAAAAATTTTGAAGACTTTGGAAAAACGACAAAAACTGGAATCTGCAGGGTATCATTTCGGGGTTGTTTCGATTTCGATACTTTAACATCGTCTAAACAAGCTAGTAAGGGGTTTACGGGTTGGCTCTGATACCATGTTGGGTTACGGAAGCGCCCCGGCCATCAAACCGTGGCCTAATACGGAACAAAAATTTTCTAAACTGGCGCTACCATGAGCTGATACCCGGATCTACCGTAAACCCTATACTAGCAATATGTAAAACAAGGAGTTGGATAGTTATACCGAGTTGATCCGTGTCCTTCGGTCTTCAACCGTCATTCCAAGCCCCTAGTGGTCGTTTGGATCGAGTTTGGTTGCCGGTCTTCCTCCATCTACGATGATCCACCTGAGGGAAACGGCGCAAGCTTCAGCCTCGCCTAGCGAAGCAACTGACGCTCCAAAATTGCTTGAAATGGAGAGTGGAGGTGTAAGAATGTGTCACTATAATTTTTCTCCCATCACAAATGCTCCATGAGCAACCATAAAAGATGAAGAGGAGGTGAGGAAACATGTGGTATAAGCAAATAAAGAAAATGGCTATGTGTTTTCTCAAGTGAGAATGAGAATAATGAAGCAAGTGAAGAAAAACAAGTGGGTAAGGCAAGTGGAGAATGATGGCAGCCCCCTTTCTCTCTCTCTCTCTCTCACTCTCTCATGCACACAAAAAAATATCTCATTTCATCTTCAAATAAATAAATGCAAACCATACCTCTCTACATGCCAAGTCCATGCTCATGCCAACTCACCCTCCACCTCATTTCCCAATTTGATTTTCTAAAAAGAAAATCAATAATGAGGTGGCTATCTTCTAGAAGCTATTCCGTATAAATACGGAATACTTCCCGGTACAAGTATCGAAATATATATACGCGTATTCGTACAAAAATACAAATAACCAAGAGAGAAAATGAATAGTGAACAATAATACTGGAATACATATATATATGTATAAATACACATATATAAATTATTAAATCAAAACCGGATTTAATAATCCGGCTTAATCCTAAGCCGCTACTATTATCAACCGTCAGATTAAAGTCTGTGCAGCCTGTACACATATTTAATCGGGCACCTATATGTACCAACATACGTCATCTACACCATATCGCCTGAACCGTGAAAACCCTCTTTGTGGGACTCTAAATACTCGTCAATACGCTGGCAGTGGGTTTAACCACAAGCACGTCAGCAGCACTAGCTGTACGTAACGGCTACCCAGGTATTGAGCCAAAGGAAGGCCAACGAGCAAACTCATCCAAACCCCTACTGAGCCTGACAGTGATAATATTCGTACAGTCCGGTCTGTTCGTCTATGAGTATCGCATAACGAGTCTAGGGGGTAGATAAAGTCAGACCCCTAGTAACGCGATAATTCGTGTCGGTATGAAACCCATCACCACCTGAGAAACTATCGATTCTGGATCGGTAATTCTCGTCTACCCCGGCCGAGGATTTCTAGTGATGGTCATCCGTGCACAACGCGACATCAACCCCCAATACCGGGAGAGACGAATCCCCGATGATTCGCTCACTGCCTCCGTGTGGCTCGGGACTGTACCCAACTAAAACCTGTTTGCACGACTCCTTTGAGTCATGGTAGGGTAGTAATCAAAGCACAGTGGGAACTCAGACGAGACAAATGACGATCTCAGGTCGATAGACTAACCTGTACACATGTCACCTGGGAACTGCTATCTGACAATAGGTAAAATATCAACTAGCAGGTTCCCGGCGAGTCCGTCCAGTGTACTCATAACCTAATGAGCACCTGTATACTATCTTAGGTGAACAAACTAACACCAATGGCTTGTGAGACCTGGCCACCGCCCCTCGTCGGGGTCTCGATCAGTATACACTAGTCTATACTGGAGTATCAATGCCCAGTCTCGAAACTCCCACGACTAGGGACATTTAAGGATTTGCTTATAGACCCCCAACTTCCACATATATGATCGCCATCATAATACTGGTAGTCAAGCAAGAATCATATGGGCTCTATCAACATGTAATAGTGATCTGTATTACCACCTGAAGCATGTACATGATGATAAAGACAAACCAGATATCATACTATCATCTCGAGTAAAACTGTTCTACCGGTGTAGGTCCTCCCTCAATCATCATAATCCCCTGCCTGCGACTACGATAATTGTCTTGAGGGCACCATAGCCAACAGATTGTGCATGTTAAAGTTCACTATGAATAGAGCAAAAGCAGGGGGGAGACTGTAGAACAATATCAACATACTGTTCATTCTCCATCGTCCATCCCATGTCCTCTAGTTTTTCGATAAGTCCTATCATCTTCAATACATGGTCATCTACAGACGTGCCAGCAACCATCCGCATCTGAAATAACTTTCTGGATGCCTCGTATCGGAGAGTACGAGATTGCTCTTCATACAACTCTTTTGTATGAAAAAAGATGGATTGTACATCCATCTTCTCATGCTGCTTCTGATGTTCATTGTCCATAGAAGCAAGTGTGATGCATTTGGCTATTGTGAAGTCTATATCCTATGTCTTGCGGATTTCCTTATCCGCAACTGAAGAATCAGGGCCTGGGCTAAGAGGGGCTAGAGTAGTGAGGACGTATCCGACCTTGTCATAGGTCAGGGCAATATTTACGTTCCTCAGCCATTCTTTGTAATTCGGTCCTGTGAGTTTATTTTTGTCTAATAAAAGCTTAAGTCCTGTCATAGGTATCTACCATTAGGAGAGAGAAAAAAAGACACTCAGCGATTGCTCTTGCATGATTATATTGGTTATTAATCTTATCTAATCGATATCTCCTACTGCTTTTTATCAAATTTTCCTTCAAACCTTAAAAAGAAAATTAGCCAGGATTAATTGCAATTTATAAGTTCGCCAACCGGTCGGCCAGGCTAGTGTCGGTACTCCGAGGGAGGTTCCATGTGCTTTCGCGCGGACCTAATTAAAATAAATCTCGTTTCCCTAGAGGCTTAACCCTGTTTACACCTTTCTAGACACCTACTGGATTAGCTAATTGTAAAGTGCAAAACTCTCTCGGGAGTAACTTTTACTCACAGTGTGTAACGTTTTGAAAATCGTTTCGGTGAAATTTCAAAAAAACGGTAAAATAATGGGGTTTTCTGTAAAAAGTCAAAATACAAATATCTTATTATAAAAATTAAATATACATATTCTAGCTATGTAATTGCTAGTATTTGGTGTTTATTGACCCACTGGTGAAATTTCAAATTTTCTGAAAAATTTTCCGAAAATAATTATTTTAATATTATTTTAAGCCGTCACTAATATATTTAATTAGGGAAAATTACAAATTGGAATGAGTTGAAATAAATTTTGTGCATCATAATACATTAAATAAAATTTTATCATATGGGTTTTGAAACAAAATCGTTTGCCAAAACGGTTTAGAAAATATCGAAGAAAAATGCTTTTTTTAGTGTAAATGGATGTTTGGGGTATTGTATTTGTCATTTTCCATCACCCCACACCCATACCCACACTCACACACCCCCATTTTCCCTTCCCCTTGGCTGAATTCAGCAGCCCCCTCTCTTGTCCCCACTTGTTTTGCAAAAGAAAAGAAATGAAAGAAAAGAAAAGAAAATGGATAAAAGAGTTGACCTTTTGTTGACTTGGACTTTTCCCTCACCATACCTCACACCACACCCCCTCTCTCCTCTCCCCCACATGCTTGTGGCCGGCCCTTCCAACAGCAGCCCCCTCCCCCTTTTTTCTCCTCTCATTCCTCTTCCAAAATGCTTAAAAATTGCCTCAAAACCCATCAAATAAATCCCAAAATCCAAATCCAACTCCTACCCATTTCTCATTAGCCTTTCTAGCATGGATCTAGGGATCAAAATGGCATTTTAGGAGGCTAGATCTTGAGCTTGATCTCATCATGGGAGGTATAATCTCATGCTTTTGTTAAAATTTGTTATCTAGTTGCTTTAATCTAAATTAACTAAGTGCTTAATTAGGTTTTGATGAGTTTAATTGCATGATTAAAGATTTCAAGTTAGGGTTTTGTTGTGGAAATGGGTTATGATAAATTGTGCATGGTTTTGTGTTGTGGATTAACATCTTAAGTTTTATAGAAAGCTAATTTAGTTGTTAATTCCAAACCATTACTTATAAAATGCCCTAATTAAGTTATTTTGCTAACTAGAGTTTCGGAAAATTGTTAAATGCTTTAGATTAAAATATAATTATGGTTTCATGTCATTATTAATATTATAATGAGTGGTTTAATGACTTTGGATCATGCAAAACCAAGCTTAATTGTTAAATTATGAATTTTGCTTTAAAAAGAGTTAAAATCGGTATTTTTGCAAACTAGTTTTTTTGAACATATATGGTTTGGTGAAATTAAATTATGGAAATGATTTATATGACTTAATTAAGATGGTTAGTGAGCCTTATGGCCATTAGTTTTGTTAAAATATCATGTTTTGTACAAAAACGGGTAAATTTTGCTTGCTAGATTTTCGGGAAAATAGCTTTTAAAGTGAGTTTGAGGTTTTGTGAATTTTAACCTATTCTATATTTAAATTAGTATTCGTGAATGTGCAAATGAGTGTACTTGGGTTTTTCTCGATGGTCGGGCGTTTGCACGCCGACGTCGAGGGTTTTTGGGTTGGTTTGTGAGAGCAACCATAGGTTTTGACCTATGTGGGATTCGTGCGTCGTTTTGGTCATGAGTCGGGTTTTAATGCGATATGGTGCGTTTTGATATGTAGGTACCCCATGTGGACTTCGAGACGACAAGCAAGCGCGTGGCGACGTCGGCACCGGCGAGCGAGGACCAGGTGAGTAGATTTATATCTACGGAGAGAAGTCAGGTAGATGGCGTATAGCACCCCCGCAGTCCGTGGTGGTGTATACAGATGCGTATACACACCAACAATTATTATATGTTATTTGGGATTAATAACCATGTTTAGGATGGATATTGATGTGTTGGATTATTTTAGTGTTGCGAACTCTAGGGTAGTGTTGCACTACACATACACACATACATACTTGCGTACATTCATTTTTATATGTGCTCATGGGATTCTTTATAGTTATGTGATCACATGGGTATGGGACTATGTGTTCACATACGGATTTGAGGATGATACTTGGGATTGAGCTGAGTCGATGAGATTTGTTTTGTGGTTGTGATATTGGTGATATGGCAGGATTCGTACTTAAGGTACGCCCTGGTGTTATAGTGGATCTTAGGGCGGCGATATGGGTGAATAGTGTTATAAATAAAATGGTCGACATGTGATCGTGATATGAGGCATGATATGCTAGGATATTGATATTAGGCCGTATCGGGCGATGTATACCCTTGATGATGCTATGTGCTGACGGTATCGGTTTGTACGAGATTGTCGATCTGTAGTCAGATCATGAGTATATTGATGATATTAGTATTGTACTAGACATAGGTCAGTACCCTAGACTATGATCTTGAATAAAGAGGGTACCAGAGGAATGGTGTGAGGAATATGATATTGACCCGTACCCAGATTTGGGGATGCCGTACGACGGATTTACGTACGAGCTATATCTTGATGATTGATCCGCACTCTTGACTTGGGATGTCTGATTGTAGATATGGTATCGGATATGATATTATTGAGGCGGGATCACCGACTAATATATATACAGGTATGTATATGGATCGACTCAGATGTTAGGCGATTTCCTTACCTGTAGTCCAGCTTGTTAGCTTAGCCCTTTAATTTAGTTTACTTGTTAGATTAGATTCGATTCTTACCTATTTCAAAAACTAACGAATCGTGAGTATTTTAAAAGACAGCCCAAGGGATCCTACGGATATTTCAAAAGACGTATCTTTTCATAAAAACACCGTAGCCCCTATTTTCAAAACCCCATAATTCGTGTTATTTCAAAAGGCACCATTTGTAGGACTTATATTAGATTAATGCAGGTTAGTTACAGTTGCGTCTAGTATTCAGCTCCCACTTATTATTGTGGTTCGCTTCGCATCGCATACTTATGCTATAATTTCTTATTGCAATGTTGATATCATATTGTTAGGACACCAGCACCATTACCGATGATGCGTATGTACCACGTACACTTACTTGCCGGCTCACACACATCTTCATCGGTAATTGCCATGTCACGTACACCTTAGAAAATATTATTGCCTGACATAGCGTACTTGCCTTATATGTTAGTTTAGACATTGTAGTTATTACCTGCTACTTCATGCATACTGTTATTCATTGTTATGCCGCATTCATGGATTCTCAAGCATATATTCACTATTTTACGTGTTATTGAGGTTTTAGATTCGGATTTCCATGAGATTTTCTGGATTTGGAGGAAAACCGCAAAAACATAAATAAACCTTTTCTCTCTTTTAAAATAAAAAGTGCGGTTTTTCCCATGATGTATGAGTCGTCCACCATGAGTTTGCTGATGGATTTCGAGACCCGATTCGAGGAGACGGATGAACCGTTTCGGGTACATGGTGGACCCGGTAAGGTACCCCGGGGCAAGAAGCGCGTGATGATGACGATGTGAGCCTGACAGGGGAGCACTACCTACCGGTGATTTTACCCGACGCGTCGGATATCCGGAGGATACCGTCGTGGTCTTGAGATGGATGGTAGGGGCCGGTCTGGACTGACGGCGCCCTAGATATTGTGATCGAGACATTGAGATTTCGAGATATTGAGGTACAGAGACTGTGATACAGAGATATCGAGATATTGGGATTACGTTTTGTGCCGATGCTAGGCACTGTTTTATGCTGATTTCATTATGATACCTCATTTTAAAAATACAAGGAAATCTCACTAAATTATGAAAACAGTTCTTCATTTACATGTATTCTGTTTTCATGCATTCATACCTCATTCATATGATATATTGCTACCTGAGGCACTGACACGGGCACATGAGATTACACTCGGGTTAAATATTTACCCTAGCCTTGTTATAGGTTGCATGTTATATATATAATTGAGGATATATTATGATCATTGACCTAGATTGCGTTGTTTATGCGATTTCTGTGCGTAGATGTTTTTCTATTCACGAGTTGGCAACTCACCCCCGTTGTGCCCCAGTTTCTTGCAGGTTTGCCGTACAGGTTTCATTACGGCTTGCGGGCATAGTTTCTTTCGGGTGATTTGCTAGTAGGTGGGTTTACTTGTATCGTACCCCCATTATATATCTTGTATATTATTATTCTGTTGTATCTAGAAGTTCCATCAACCAAACATGTATTTATTTTGAGATAGAGACCAGTGATGTTATTCCTTCGACCTTAGAGTCGCGCGTTATATTTCTGCGGTTTTCTTGTGGTTTTGAGTTTCCTTTTGAATTTTGATCCTCGCCGTTGGCGTTGTATATTATATTGCTTGTGTGGTTGTGACCGTCGATTGACGAAGAGCTAGCTCCCGCTTGGGGATGCCTTTTTATTGATTTCGTATACTATTCATGTTGTATCCCGTTTGGGAGCCAGTATTTACAAAGGAGACTCTGCCGAAATTTTCAGGAAATATTTGATGTTTTTAAAACCGCATAATTCGGCTTATGCTATTAAAACTACTTATTTTAAATTGGTTTTCCTTCACTCTACTACATTTTTTTTTGGTTTGGATTTCTGGGTTTTCGGCTTACTTAGATTACGTACGCCTCGAGACGTTTCGTAGTTTAAGTGCCGGTCATGTTCCATCTTTCGGGACGTGACAAAGTTGGTATCAGAGCGTTAGGTTTTACCTTCGGAGCGTAGGATGACCCTTGGTTGATGGAATAGGTGACTAAAGTAGAGTGACGTACCGTTGGTATGTTCCGCGGCATATTTACGACACGCCACTCCACTTAAGAAGCCTTAGGATATACATTTCCTTGTTCAGTATTATATTCCTTCCTGATCTAACCTCATCGGTACCAGTTTGGTTTTGCTGCCACGATTACGGGCAGGGAGAGCTACAGCTAGAGTTATGGTCAGCACGAGCTCGTCACGAACGAGGACTGACCAGGGCGAAATTCCGGCGACACACGATTGCGGAGATGTGTCTTTTTACTGTGTTTCCGCGCCACGAGCGTTTGGCGGATCGCCTTTATGAGGTTACTCGGATGTGCTGATCGACACTAAAGAATTGAGCCAATGATAGAGGCCAGCCAGATTTTGATGACCGTTGGTGTATTGCTTACTCACGATGATTGAGGCACTGTTCAGCGTGCAGACGAGTGAACCAGTTGCTGCTGCGAGCGACGAGATATCGCCCCATATGTTGGAACTATTGTAGTACAGGTTGTACTAAGAGATGATAGAAGGTCGCTAGTCACCCGGGGATGAATGACTAGGACATGTGGTTCGTTCGCCTACCCCATGAGAGGTCATCAGATAGATTGATTTCAGCAAGAGACGACTTCACGCGGAGACGTTGAGAGTCGACATAGATGATCGAATGTCAGAAACCTATTATTCCAAGTTTAAAGTATTCGGAAGGGCATGCAGGCAATTCTATGGACCCTCTAGAAGAATGAAACCCTAACTCGACTTAATGACCGTGTGAAAGCCTTTGAACCTTCGGGTTTGCGGCAGTTCTGCGGCGCCATTAGTGAGGCTTGGGTTTGCCCTTCTACGGCTGGACCACCGATGCTGTGGTATGTACTCGATACTATTAAACTGTGCCCAAGATGTTGAGCTCTTGGGGGATTATGAGGTTTTGACGACTCGATCGGATGGCTCGACTTAATTCGGATGCTAGGTGGTGAGATGCATTTCTTCGGAGACTCCCGATACGAGGATAGCCGTTGGAGCTCAGTCCATGCAGCCGCGACGAGACGAGTCCAAAGCAGACGACATTAGAGAAAAGTGAAGTAAGAGGTTCGTACCAGATCTAGATGAGATGACGTTCCACTCCGCCGACCTCAGAGATGCGATGCGCGTGCCGAGGCATGGTACTTGGATATACCTTCCAGAAGGAGTCGCGATGAGTATGTAGCCGTTCAGGAACGAGAAGAGATCTAGTAAGGGACGATGACTTCCGGACAGTTCGGCAGAGGCGAGATTTGGGAGAGACCTCGACAGGACCTTTCTGGAATGAATTACGAGAAGACCTTGACCCAGGAGTGGTCATTGTTACGCACACCAGCAGGCCAGAGTTCATGATCATCGACGAGACGTCCCACTAGTGACCGCGACAGTTGGCCCGAGATTCTTAGAGGATGCGCTTGAGCGGTACTATTCCGCCATTATTGATTTCGATGTTTTGGGTGATTTATTCGAATGATTTGATTTTGATGATTGAGGATTTACGATCTTTGCACAGGGTTGCACTTGATATCGTTTTCGTGCTTGGGTTTCACATGTTTGTGATTTTACGGTTTTAGACATTTGAGTTGATTTTGTGCGTGTGCACGCACACGATTTGGTTCCTGCACTCTGTATAGTTTATATATGCTTGCAGTGCAGTGATACGCCTTTTGTGCACTTAGATGCATTGGACTTTGATTTCGATGGTGATGTTCGATATTTGTTTTGTGCACCTTGTGCACTTGATTTGATTTTGCGCATGTTCGGCACTTGATATTGGATTTCATGATTTCGTGCACGATGGATGCGCCTGATTTGGATTTTCGCGCATGTTGAGCGCATATTTTGAAGTGTGATTTTGGTGCACACCAGATGCACTAAATCGAGATTTTTCGTGCATGTCAGATGCACCTGATTTTGCTGTCAGGCACACATGTTGCCTACGACAGATGTTTCGTGCACACCCGATGCACTTAGATGTTGTTTCTGTGCATATGTATGGCACATATTTGGATTTTGATTTCCGTGCGCACCAGACGCACGTAGTATTCATACGCGTATTTTGGGATTGATTTTTTTCCCCTCTTATAGAGCAGTACGTTTTTATGATATTGCTATGTGTTTTCGTACCGAGCAGGACTAGTCAGAGGACAGTACCTGAATATATTTTGCATGCATTGATAGTTATTGAAGGGATTTCCAAAAAGCGAGCTATAGCCTCAGTATTTACCTACGTGTCTGATATGACACGAAATGTTTAAAACAAGAAGACCTTTCTAAATTGTTTCCAAAACGGCGGAACGTACATTTCAAACAAAGGTATATATGTATATAGTTATTTTCTTATGATAGACGTCCGCCACTGTGCAGTGTTATACGCGTGCACAGCGACTTAAAGAGATTTGGCATGCATTTCCTTCAGATACTTACATATATAGATTCGATATTTACATGTATAGTTTCGAGTTATATCATATTGGTTTTGCTTCGGATTTGGCATTGATGTTTTCCCCATGACTCTGATGATTGCGGGATGCTTGACGGAGTTGTGATTTGAGTTATATACTCATTTTTCATGCGCATGCGCTGCGCTACGATTTGTTTTATGTATTTACAATTTCGGAGCCCCGACGACTTGATGGTTTTGATTTAGATGTTTTAGTATTTGGGGAGAGTTTTAATTTAAATTCGGGGACCGAATTTCTTTAAGGGGGGAAGATTGTAACGTTTTGAAAATCGTTTCGGTGAAATTTCAAAAAAACGGTAAAATAAGGGGGTTTTCTGTAAAAAGTCAAAATACAAATATCTTATTATAAAAATTAAATATACATATTCTAGCTATGTAATTGCTAGTATTTGGTGTTTATTGACCCACTGGTGAAATTTCAAATTTTCTGAAAAATTTTCCGAAAATAATTATTTTAATATTATTTTAAGCCGTCACTAATATATTTAATTAGGGAAAATTACAAATTGTAATGAGTTGAAATAAATTTTGTGCATCATAATACATTAAATAAAATTTTATCATGTGGGTTTTGAAACGAAATCGTTTGCCAAAACGGTTTAGAAAATATCGAAGAAAAATGCTTTTTTTTTAATGTAAATGGATGTTTGGGGTATTGTATTTGTCATTTTCCATCACCCCACACCCATACCCACACTCACACACCCCCATTTTCCCTCCCCCTTAGCTGAATTCAGCAGCCCCCTCTCTTGTCCCCACTTGTTTTGCAAAAGAAAAGAAATGAAAGAAAAGAAAAGAAAATGGATAAAAGAGTTGACCTTTTGTTGACTTGGACTTTTCCCTCACCATACCTCACACCACACCCCCTCTCTCCTCTCCCCCACATGCTTGTGGCCGGCCCTTCCAACAGCAGCCCCCTCCCCCTTTTTTCTCCTCTCATTCCTCTTCCAAAATGCTTAAAAATTGCCTCAAAACCCATCAAATAAATCCCAAAATCCAAATCCAACTCCTACCCATTTCTCATTAGCCTTTCTAGCATGGATCTAGGGATCAAAATGGCATTTTAGGAGGCTAGATCTTGAGCTTGATCTCATCATGGGAGGTATAATCTCATGCTTTTGTTAAAATTTGTTATCTAGTTGCTTTAATCTAAATTAACTATGTGCTTAATTAGGTTTTGATGAGTTTAATTGCATGATTAAAGATTTCAAGTTAGGGTTTTGTTGTGGAAATGGGTTATGATAAATTGTGCATGGTTTTGTGTTGTGGATTAACATCTTAAGTTTTATAGAAAGCTAATTTAGTTGTTAATTCCAAACCATTACTTATAAAATGCCCTAATTAAGTTATTTTGCTAACTAGAGTTTCGGAAAATTGTTAAATGCTTTAGATTAAAATATAATTATGGTTTCATGTCATTATTAATATTATAATGAGTGGTTTAATGACTTTGGATCATGCAAAACCAAGCTTAATTGTTAAATTGTGAATTTTGCTTTAAAAAGAGTTAAAATCGGTATTTTTGCAAACTAGTTTTTTTGAACATATATGATTTGGTGAAATTAAATTATGGAAATGATTTATATGACTTAATTAAGATGGTTAGTGGGCCTTATGGCCATTATTTTTGTTAAAATATCATGTTTTGTACAAAAACGGGTAAATTTTGCTTGCTAGATTTTCGGGAAAATAGCTTTTAAAGTGAGTTTGAGGTTTTTGTGAATTTTAACCTATTCTATATTTAAATTAGTATTCGTGAATGTGCAAATGAGTGTACTTGGGTTTTTCTCGATGGTCGGGCGTTTGCACGCCGACGTCGAGGGTTTTTGGGTTGGTTTGTGAGAGCAACCATAGGTTTTGACCTATGTGGGATTCGTGCGTCGTTTTGGTCATGAGTCGGGTTTTAATGCGATATGGTGCGTTTTGATATGTAGGTACCCCATGTGGACTTCGAGACGACAAGCAAGCGCGTGGCGACGTCGGCACCGGCGAGCGAGGACCAGGTGAGTAGATTTATATCTACGGGGAGAAGTCGGGTGGATGGCGTATAGCACCCCCGCAGTCCGTGGTGGTGTATACAGATGCGTATACACACCAACAATTATTATATGTTATTTGGGATTAATATCCATGTTTAGGATGGATATTGATGTGTTGGATTATTTTAGTGTTGCGAACCCTAGGGTAGTGTTGCACTACACATACACACATACATACTTGCGTACATTCCTTTTTATATGTGCTCATGGGATTCTTTATAGTTATGTGATCACATGGGTATGGGACTATGTGTTCACATACGGATTTGAGGATGATACTTGGGATTGAGCTGAGTCGATGAGATTTGTTTTGTGGTTGTGATATCGGTGATATGGCAGGATTCGTACTTAAGGTACGCCCTGGTGTTATAGTGGATCTTGGGGCGGCGATACGGGTGAATAGTGTTATAAATAAAATGGTCGACATGTGATCGTGATATGAGGCATGATATGCTAGGATATTGATATTAGGCCGTATCGGGCGATGTATACCCTTGATGATGCTATGTGCTGACGGTATCGGTTTGTACGAGATTGTCGATCTGTAGTCAGATCATGAGTATATTGATGATATTAGTATTGTACTAGACATAGGTCAGTACCCTAGACTATGATCTTGAATAAAGAGGGTACCAGAGGAATGGTGTGAGGAATATGATATTGACCCGTACCCAGATTTGGGGATGCCGTACGACGGATTTACGTACGAGCTATATCTTGATGATTGATCCGCACTCTTGACTTGGGATGTCTGATTGTAGATATGGTATCGGATATGATATTATTGAGGCGGGATCACCGACTAATATATATACATGTATGTATATGGATCGACTCAGATGTTAGGCGATTTCCTTACCTGTAGTCCAGCTTGTTAGCTTAGCCCTTTAGTTTAGTTTAGTTGTTAGATTAGATTCGATTCTTACCTATTTCAAAAACTAACGAATCGTGGGTATTTTAAAAGACAGCCCAAGGGATCCTACGGATATTTCAAAAGACGTATCTTTTCATAAAAACACCGTAGCCCCTATTTTCAAAACCCCATGATTCGTGTTATTTCAAAAGGCACCATTTGTAGGACTTATATTAGATTAATACAGGTTAGTTACAGTTGCGTCTAGTATTCAGCTCCCACTTATTATTGTGGTTCGCTTCGCATCGCATACTTATGCTATAATTTCTTATTGCAATGTTGATATCATATTGTTAGGACACCAGCACCATTACCGATGATGCGTATGTACCACGTACACTTACTTGCCAGCTCACACACATCTTCATCGGTAATTGCCATGTCACGTACACCTTAGAAAATATTATTGCCTGACATAGCGTACTTGCCTTATATGTTAGTTTAGACATTGTAGTTATTACCTGCTACTTCATGCATACTGTTATTCATTGTTATGCCGCATTCATGGATTCTCATGCATATATTCACTATTTTACGTGTTATTGAGGTTTTGGATTCGGATTTCCATGAGATTTTCTGGATTTGGAGGAAAACCGCAAAAACATAAATAAACCTTTTCTCTCTTTTAAAATAAAAAGTGCAGTTTTTCCCATGATGTATGAGTCGTCCACCATGAGTTTGCTGATGGATTTCGAGACCCGATTCGAGGAGACGGATGAACCGTTTCGGGTACATGGTGGACCCGGTAAGGTACCCCGGGGCAAGAAGCGCGTGATGATGACGATGTGAGCCTGACAGGGGAGCACTACCTACCGGTGATTTTACCCGACGCGTCGGATATCCGGAGGATACCGTCGTGGTCTTGAGATGGATGGTAGGGGCCGGTCTGGACTGACGGCGCCCTAGATATTATGATCGAGACATTGAGATTTCGAGATATTGAGGTACAGAGACTGTGATACAGAGATATCGAGATATTGGGATTACGTTTTGTGCCGATGCTAGGCACTGTTTTATGCTGATTTAAATATGATACCTCATTTTAAAAATACAAGGAAATCTCACTAAATTATGAAAACAGTTCTTCATTTACATGTATTCTGTTTTCATGCATTCATACGTCATTCATATGATATATTGCTACCTGAGGCACTGACACGGGCACATGAGATTACACTCGGGTTAGATATTTACCCTAGCCTTGTTATAGGTTGCATGTTATATATATAATTGAGGATATATTATGATCATTGACCTAGATTGCGTTGTTTATGCGATTTCTGTGCGTAGATGTTTTTCTATTCACGAGTTGGCAACTCACCCCCGTTGTGCCCCAGTTTCTTGCAGGTTTGCCGTACAGGTTTCATTACGGCTTGCGAGCATAGTTTCTTTCGGGTGATTTGCTAGTAGGTGGGTTTACTTGTATCGTACCCCCATTATATATCTCGTATATTATTATTCTGTTGTATCTAGAAGTTCCATCAACCAAACATGTATTTATTTTGAGATAGAGACCAGTGATGTTATTCCTTCGACCTTAGAGTCGCGCGTTATATTTCTGCGGTTTTCTTGTGGTTTTGAGTTTCCTTTTGAATTTTGATCCTCGCCGTTGGCGTTGTATATTATATTGCTTGTGTGGTTGTGACCGTCGATTGTCGAAGAGCTAGCTCCCGCTTGGGGATGCCTTTTTATTGATTTCGTATACTATTCATGTTGTATCCCGTTTGGGAGCCAGTATTTACAAAGGAGACTCTGCTGAAATTTTCAGGAAATATTTGATGTTTTTAAAACCGCATAATTCGGCTTATGCTATTAAAACTACTTATTTTAAATTGGTTTTCCTTCACTCTACTACTTTTTTTTTGGTTTGGATTTCTGTGTTTTCGGCTTACTTAGATTACGTACGCCTCGAGACGTTTCGTAGTTTAAGTGCCGGTCATGTTCCATCTTTCGGGACGTGACAAAGTTGGTATCAGAGCGTTAGGTTTTACCTTCGGAGCGTAGGATGACCCTTGGTTGATGGAATAGGTGACTAAAGTAGAGTGACGTACCGTTGGTATGTTCCGCGGCATATTTACGACACGCCACTCCACTTAAGAAGCCTTAGGATGTACATTTCCTTGTTCAGTATTATATTCCTTCCTGATCTAGCCTCATCGGTACCAGTTTGGTTTTGCTGCCACGATTACGGGCAGGCAGAGCTACAGCTAGAGTTGTGGTCAGCACGAGCTCGTCACGAACGAGGACTGACCAGGGCGAAATTCCGGCGACACACGATTGCGGAGATGTGTCTTTTTACTGTGTTTCCGCGCCACGAGCGTTTGGCGGATCGCCTTTATGAGGTTACTCGGATGTGCTGATCGACACTAAAGAATTGAGCCAATGATAGAGGCCAGCCAGATTTTGATGACCGTTGGTGTATTGCTTACTCACGATGATTGAGGCACTGTTCAGCGTGCAGACGAGTGAACCAGTTGCTGCTGCGAGCGACGAGATATCGCCCCATATGTTGGAACTATTGCAGTACAGGTTGTACTAAGAGATGATAGAAGGTCGCTAGTCACCCGGGGATGAATGACTAGGACATGTGGTTCGTTCGCCTACCCCATGAGAGGTCATCAGATAGATTGATTCCAGCAAGAGACGACTTCACGCGGAGACGTTGAGAGTCGACAGAGATGATCGAATGTCAGAAACCTATTATTCCAAGTTTAAAGTATTCGGAAGGGCATGCAGGCAATTCTATGGACCCTCTAGAAGAATGAAACCCTAACTCGACTTAATGACCGTGTGAAAGCCTTTGAACCTTCGGGTTTGCGGCAGTTCTGCGGCGCCATTAGTGAGTCTTGGGTTTGCCCTTCTACGGCTGGACCACCGATGCTGTGGTATGTACTCGATACTATTAAACTGTGCCCAAGATGTTGAGCTCTTGGGGGATTATGAGGTTTTGACGACTCGATCGGATGGCTCGACTTAATTCGGATGCTAGGTGGTGAGATGCATTTCTTCGGAGACTCCCGATACGAGGATAGCCGTTGGAGCTCAGTCCATGCAGCCGCGACGAGACGAGTCCAAAGCAGACGACATTAGAGAAAAGTGAAGTAAGAGGTTCGTACCAGATCTAGATGAGATGACGTTCCACTCCGCCGACCTCAGAGATGCGATGCGCGTGCCGAGGCATGGTACTTGGATATACCTTCCAGAAGGAGTCGCGATGAGTATGTAGCCTTCAGGAACGAGAAGAGATCTAGTAAGGGACGATGACTTCCGGACAGTTCGGCAGAGGCGAGATTTGGGAGAGACCTCGACAGGACCTTTCTGGAATGAATTACGAGAAGACCTTGACCCAGGAGTGGTCATTGTTACGCACACCAGCAGGCCAGAGTTCATGATCATCGACGAGACGTCCCACTAGTGACCGCGACAGTTGGCCCGAAATTCTTAGAGGATGCGCTTGAGCGGTACTATTCCGCCATTATTGATTTCGATGTTTTGGGTGATTTATTCGAATGATTTGATTTTGATGATTGAGGATTTACGATCTTTGCACAGGGTTGCACTTGATATCGTTTTCGTGCTTGGGTTTCACATGTTTGTGATTTTACGGTTTTAAACATTTAAGTTGATTTTGTGCGTGTGCACGCACACGATTTGGTTCCTGCACTCTGTATAGTTTATATATGCTTGCAGTGCAGTGATACGCCTTTTGTGCACTTAGATGCATTGGACTTTGATTTCGATGGTGATTTTCGATATTTGTTTTGTGCACCTTGTGCACCTGATTTGATTTTGCGCATGTTCGGCACTTGATATTGGATTTCATGATTTCGTGCACGATGGATGCGCCTGATTTGGATTTTCGCGCATGTTTGGCGCATATTTTGAAGTGTGATTTTGGTGCACACCAGATGCACTAAATCGAGATTTTTCGTGCATGTCAGATGCACCTGATTTTGCTGTCAGGCACACATGTTGCCTACGACAGATGTTTCGTGCACACCCGATGCACTTAGATGTTGTTTCTGTGCATATGTATGGCACATATTTGGATTTTTATTTCCGTGCGCACCAGACGCACGTAGTATTCATACGCGTATTTTGGGATTGATTTTTTTCCCCTCTTATAGAGCAGTACGTTTTTATGATATTGCTATGTGTTTTCGTACCGAGCAGGACAAGTCAGAGGACAGTACCTGAATATATTTTACATGCATTGATAGTTATTGAAGGGATTTCCAAAAAGCGAGCTATTGCCTCAGTATTTACCTACGTGTCTGATATGACACGAAATGTTTAAAACAAGGAGACCTTTCTAAATTGTTTCCAAAACGGCGGAACGTACATTTCAAACAAAGGTATATATGTATATAGTTATTATCTTATGATAGACGTCCGCCACTGTGCAGTGTTATACGCGTGCACAGCGACTTAAAGAGATTTGGCATGCATTTCCTTCAGATACTTACATATATAGATTCGATATTTACATGTATAGTTTCGAGTTATATCATATTGGTTTTGCTTTGGATTTGGCATTGATGTTTTCCCCATGACTCCGATGATTGCGGGATGCTTGACGGAGTTGTGATTTGAGTTATATACTCATTTTTCATGCGCATGCGCTGCGCTACGATTTGTTTTATGTATTTACAATTTCGGAGCCCCGACGACTTGATGGTTTTGATTTAGATGTTTTAGTATTTGGGGAGAGTTTTAATTTAAATTCGGGGACCGAATTTTTTTAAGTGGGGAAGATTGTAACGTTTTGAAAATCGTTTCGGTGAAATTTCAAAAAAACGGTAAAATAAGGCGGTTTTCTGTAAAAAGTCAAAATACAAATATCTTATTATAAAAATTAAATATTTATATTCTAGCAATGTAATTGCTAGTATTTGGTGTTTATTGACCCACTGGTGAAATTTCAAATTTTCTGAAAAATTTTCCGAAAATAATTATTTTAATATTATTTTAAGCCGTCACTAATATATTTAATTAGGGAAAATTACAAATTGGAATGAGTTGAAATAAATTTTGTGCATCATAATACATTAAATAAAATTTTATCATGTGGGTTTTGAAACGAAATCGTTTGCCAAAACGGTTTAGAAAATATCGAAGAAAAATGCTTTTTTTTTAGTGTAAATGGATGTTTGGGGTATTGTATTTGTCATTTTCCATCACCCCACACCCATATCCACACTCACACACCCCCATTTTCCCTCCCCCTTGGCTGAATTCAGCAGCCCCCTCTCTTGTCCCCACTTGTTTTGCAAAAGAAAAGAAATGAAAGAAAAGAAAAGAAAATGGATAAAAGAGTTGACCTTTTGTTGACTTGGACTTTTCCCTCACCATACCTCACACCACACCCCCTCTCTCCTCTCCCCCACATGCTTGTGGCCGGCCCTTCCAACAGCAGCCCCCTCCCCCTTTTTTCTCCTCTCATTCCTCTTCCAAAATGCTTAAAAATTGCCTCAAAACCCATCAAATAAATCCCAAAATCCAAATCCAACTCCTACCCATTTCTCATTAGCCTTTCTAGCATGGATTTAGGGATCAAAATGGCATTTTAGGAGGCTAGATCTTGAGCTTGATCTCATCATGGGAGGTATAATCTCATGCTTTTGTTAAAATTTGTTATCTAGTTGCTTTAATCTAAATTAACTAAGTGCTTAATTAGGTTTTGATGAGTTTAATTGCATGATTAAAGATTTCAAGTTAGGGTTTTGTTGTGGAAATGGGTTATGATAAATTGTGCATGGTTTTGTGTTGTGGATTAACATCTTAAGTTTTATAGAAAGCTAATTTAGTTGTTAATTCCAAACCATTACTTATAAAATGCCCTAATTAAGTTATTTTGCTAACTAGAGTTTCGGAAAATTGTTAAATGCTTTAGATTAAAATATAATTATGGTTTCATGTCATTATTAATATTATAATGAGTGGTTTAATGACTTTGGATCATGCAAAACCAAGCTTAATTGTTAAATTGTGAATTTTTCTTTAAAAAGAGTTAAAATCAGTATTTTTGCAAACTAGTTTTTTTGAACATATATGGTTTGGTGAAATTAAATTATGGAAATGATTTATATGACTTAATTAAGATGGTTAGTGAGCCTTATGGCCATTAGTTTTGTTGAAATATCATGTTTTGTACAAAAACGGGTAAATTTTGCTTGCTAGATTTTCGGGAAAATAGCTTTTAAAGTGAGTTTGAGGTTTTTGTGAATTTTAACCTATTCTATATTTAAATTAGTATTCGTGAATGTGCAAATGAGTGTACTTGGGTTTTTCTCGATGGTCGGGCGTTTGCACGCCGACGTCGAGGGTTTTTGGGTTGGTTTGTAAGAGCAACCATAGGTTTTGACCTATGTGGGATTCGTACGTCGTTTTGGTCATGTGTCGGGTTTTAATGCGATATGGTGCGTTTTGATATGTAGGTACCCCATGTGGACTTCGAGACGACAAGCAAGCGCGTGGCGACGTCGGCACCGGCGAGCGAGGACCAGGTGAGTAGATTTATATCTACGGGGAGAAGTCGGGTGGATGGCGTATAGCACCCCCACAGTCCGTGGTGGTGTATACAGATGCGTATACACACCAACACTTATTATATGTTATTTGGGATTAATAACCATATTTAGGATGGATATTGATGTGTTGGATTATTTTAGTGTTGCGAACTCTAGGGTAGTGTTGCACTACACATACACACATACATACTTGCGTACATTCATTTTTATATGTGCTCATGGGATTCTTTATAGTTATGTGATCACATGGGTATGGGACTATGTGTTCACATACGGATTTGAGGATGATACTTGGGATTGAGCTGAGTCGATGAGATTTGTTTTGTGGTTGTGATATCGGTAATATGGCAGGATTCGTACTTAAGGTACGCCCTGGTGTTATAGTGGATCTTGGGGCGGCGATACGGGTGAATAGTGTTATAAATAAAATGGTCGACATGTGATCGTGATATGAGGCATGATATGCTAGGATATTGATATTAAGCCGTATCGGGCGATGTATACCCTTGATGATGCTATGTGCTGACGGTATCGGTTTGTACGAGATTGTCGATCTGTAGTCAGATCATGAGTATATTGATGATATTAGTATTGTACTAAACATAGGTCAGTACCCTAGACTATGATCTTGAATAAAGAGGGTACCAGAGGAATGGTGTGAGGAATATGATATTGACCCGTACCCAGATTTGGGGATGCCGTACGACGGATTTACGTACGAGCTATATCTTGATGATTGATCCGCACTCTTGACTTGGGATGTCTGATTGTAGATATGGTATCGGATATGATATTATTGAGGCGGGATCACCGGCTAATATATATACAGGTATGTATATGGATCGACTCAGATGTTAGGCGATTTCCTTACCTGTAGTCCAGCTTGTTAGCTTAGCCCTTTAGTTTAGTTTAGTTGTTAGATTAGATTCGATTCTTACCTATTTCAAAAACTAACGAATCGTGGGTATTTTAAAAGACAGCCCAAGGGATCCTACGGATATTTCAAAAGACGTATCTTTTCATAAAAACACCGTAGCCCCTATTTTCAAAACCCCATGATTCGTGTTATTTCAAAAGGCACCATTTGTAGGACTTATATTAGATTAATGCAGGTTGGTTACAGTTGCGTCTAGTATTCAGCTCCCACTTATTATTGTGGTTCGCTTCGCATCGCATACTTATGCTATAATTTCTTATTGCAATGTTGATATCATATTGTTAGGACACCAGCACCATTACCGATGATGCGTATGTACCACGTACACTTACTTGCCGGCTCACACACATCTTCATCGGTAATTGCCATGTCACGTACACCTTAGAAAATATTATTGCCTGACATAGCGTACTTGCCTTATATGTTAGTTTAGACATTGTAGTTATTACCTGCTACTTCATGCATACTGTTATTCATTGTTATGCCGCATTCATGGATTCTCATGCATATATTCACTATTTTACGTGTTATTGAGGTTTTGGATTCGGATT
Organism: Agapanthus africanus; assembly: GCA_030015575.1. Classification (NCBI taxonomy): domain Eukaryota; kingdom Viridiplantae; phylum Streptophyta; class Magnoliopsida; order Asparagales; family Amaryllidaceae; genus Agapanthus; species Agapanthus africanus. Next base: position 140,572,916 of record JASDDO010000026.1, read on the forward strand.
TCCATGAGATTTTCTGGATTTGGAGGAAAACCGCAAAAACATAAATAAACCTTTTCTCTCTTTTAAAATAAAAAGTGCGGTTTTTCCCATGATGTATGAGTCGTCCACCATGAGTTTGCTGATGGATTTCGAGACCCGATTCGAGGAGACGGATGAACCGTTTCGGGTATATGGTGGACCCGGTAAGGTACCCCGGGACAAGAAGCGCGTGATGATGACGATGTGAGCCTGGCAGGGGAGCACTACCTACCGGTGATTTTACCCGACGCGTCGGATATCCGGAGGATACCGTCGTGGTCTTGAGATGGATGGTAGGGGCCGGTCTGGACTGACGGCGCCCTAGATATTGTGATCGAGACATTGAGATTTCGAGATATTGAGGTACAGAGACTGTGATACAGAGATATCGAGATATTGGGATTACGTTTTGTGCCGATGCTAGGCACTGTTTTATGCTGATTTCATTATGATACCTCATTTTAAAAATACAAGGAAATCTCACTAAATTATGAAAACAGTTCTTCATTTACATGTATTCTGTTTTCATGCATTCATACCTCATTCATATGATATATTGCTACCTGAGGCACTGACACGGGCACATGAGATTACACTCGGGTTAGATATTTACCCTAGCCTTGTTATAGGTTGCATGTTATATATATAATTGAGGATATATTATGATCATTGACCTAGATTGCGTTCTTTATGCGATTTCTGTGCGTAGATGTTTTTCTATTCACGAGTTGGCAACTCACCCCCGTTGTGCCCCAGTTTCTTGCAGGTTTGCCGTACAGGTTTCATTACGGCTTGCGGGCATAGTTTCTTACGGGTGATTTGCTAGTAGGTGGGTTTACTTGTATCGTACCCCCATTATATATCTTGTATATTATTATTCTGTTGTATCTAGAAGTTCCATCAACCAAACATGTATTTATTTTGAGATAGAGACCAGTGATGTTATTCCTTCGACCTTAGAGTCGCGCGTTATATTTCTGCGGTTTTCTTGTGGTTTTGAGTTTCCTTTTGAATTTTGATCCTCGCCGTTGGCGTTGTATATTATATTGCTTGTGTGGTTGTGACCGTCGATTGACGAAGAGCTAGCTCCCGCTTGGGGATGCCTTTTTATTGATTTCGTATACTATTCATGTTGTATCCCGTTTGGGAGCCAGTATTTACAAAGGAGACTCTGCCGAAATTTTCAGGAAATATTTGATGTTTTTAAAACCGCATAATTCGGCTTATGCTATTAAAACTACTTATTTTAAATTGGTTTTCCTTCACTCTACTACTTTTTTTTTTGGTTTGGATTTCTGGGTTTTCGGCTTACTTAGATTACGTACGCCTCGAGACGTTTCGTAGTTTAAGTGCCGGTCATGTTCCATCTTTCGGGACGTGACACAGTGGGATCGGGATCCAACTATCAAATAGAAGGTATGCAATCTCAATGCAAATTTCAACTCTTGAAATTCCCGATATGATTTTTACCCATAATGTTTTATGACCTTAACTATGGTCAATAAATCATAAGCACTAGTCAAGTTCTACCCCCCATTTCGTGATTGATTTAGACCCACCCGTATGACCCTTAATTATGGTCAACAAAGTCATACGAATGTCCTAATCGATCGCATCATATACTTTGTAGGAAGACATCACTTAGCTACCGTACACCACGCCTTAACTATGGTCAACAAACGTGGTACGAATACTAAGTACTCTGCTTCCTAAAATGGCGGAGGGCAACGGATGGTTTTGATGAAAACCTTTAACGTTTTGAACTTGATATCATTGTAGAATCGAGTGAAAGGAGTGGTTTAAGCTCCAGTTTTAAAAATCGAATGGTATTGTAGCATATTTCTAATTTTGCTAAAGAGGTCACTCCCGGTGAAGGGATCTCGGCTCTTTCCTCATTGAATGAGGTGCTGGATATTCATCAAGGAATACCACGATGCAAAGCAAAAATTAGATCAACTATAAAAACAAATCGAGTGCTTTGTAACATTTGCTAGTTTCGCTAAAGGGGTCACCCCGGTGAAGGGATCTCGGCCCTTTCCTCATCGAATGAGGTGCTGGATATTCATTAAAGAACACCACTATGCAAAGCAAAAACTAGAGTTGCCCCTTTTAAAAAGTATGATTCTACAACATCTTTAGGTTTCTTTTCCATAACATTAATCACATTAATATTGTCCCATCATTTATGTTTCCTAAACATCACAGAAAAGAAACGAAAATAGAACGTACGTTTATACCATCCGCATTCGCCACGGAGCCCCGTCATGCACCGTTAGGTTACTTAACTAACGGCAGAGCGGGGGCTGGACTAGCGCGGGTGCAAAACATAAGCAACGTTTATTATATATCTCATATATAAATAGCCATTCGTCGCACACATTTATAAACATTCCAGGCCACAGATGAATACATTGGATATACTAGGAATTCCGTATTTCGTTCAAGCCATTAACGAAAGACGGATTTCACGGTCGTGATGAATAGCCAAACCCCACCCTATACCCCTACGGGTGCAGCAAACCACCGGCCAAATTCCCGAAGTGAAGCAACCTACCTCAATAAAATGAGTAGGCCACTCGGCACTTCGAGAACCCGGTAGTTTGTGCACCCCACCTTGGGTCTATCCTAGGAGCAAAAATAGTAAAAAAGAAATAATACATCGGTGGCTATAACCTCAACCCAGATGTGCCCCGCAAAATAATATTATATCAATTTTACAAATTACATGAATGAAAGAAAAGAAAAACACCATTCTCACATCCCCCGGCTATTCATCCACGATAATCCAACATATTAATATACACAGACCATCACATGATATACATATGTGCTACCCCCATTAATCGTCGTATAGCAATTAGTGGACGTTCAAACACATATCAAACTGAAAAGCGGATAAACGACGTTAAAAATTCGATTTTGAAAAACTCCGGTTTCCCCTAACATTTAGGTTATATCACATGTAATCTGGAAATAATCAAACAATACCATAAAACCAAAAATTCAGAATACAGTGACCCCTAAAAAACTCAAGCCCAAACCTCATTGTACGGCCGGCGATGCCGGTGGAAACGATGTTTTCGTCGGTCGAAACTTGGTTATTTGGGCTCGTTTTTCTAGGGTTATCTAGTTATCATATAACAAGTATTCTGCACATGTTTAAAAAAATTTTAGAACAACTTTTAAAAATTTCCAGAGAGCGGTTTTGGTTTTACAATATCGGATTTGTTTCGTGTTTCGAAATTTTAAATATCGTCTAAAAATCTAGTTATGGTCTAGTTAGGCTTTGATACCATGGTAGTAGATGTTGCACACTCTCACAACTCTTGTGAGGAGACGGAAGTGAAAAACGAAAATTTTCTTGCATGCAACACCCACTTTAACCCTAGATCTTGTGCTAAACCATAACTAGAAACCATATCTAGAGATCTTATCTACTATGATAGGGGGTTATACCTTAAGAATCGGTTCTTCGGGTCTTCGTTTGGATGCGACTCCTAGGCTCCTTAGATACTTGAAAGGAACTCGGTCTCCGGTCACCTCTAGGTCGTAGATGATCCACCCGAAAGCTATAGAACAAGTTTCAAACTCTTCACAAGAGTTAACTAAGAAATCAAGTGTGCTAGAAATGATTACTTAGATGATGTAGAGATTAAGTAGAGGATTAAAGTGGTCCCTAAACTTTTGATTCACAGCTCATGTGAAGGATAAAGTTTAGAGCTTGAAGAAGAAGATAATTAGGAGAGAGAAGATGAAAGTGTCTTATGAAAAATTATCTACCATGGAAAAAGATATGGCTTATGGAAATAATTGAGGTGTGTATTATTTTATCTCTAAAATAATGCACCATACTTGAATAGTAATCCCAAATGAATAAAAAATACAAAGAGCCGTTCTTTCACCCATACTTTGATAATTCTCCTAATTCCACCTCATATTTTTATTTTCACAAAATAAAAATCCTATTATGAGGTGTCTCCTTCTAGAAGGTGCTCTTGTACAATTACAAGAATACCCCTCACTGTATACCGTATAAGTATACCCGTATCCATATTCCGAAAAATACGAATACAAATAATCCAATAATATAATGCCGGTATCCGGCTTAAACCAAAGCCTGCCATTATTATCATTCCGATCATCATTCGTGTAGCCAGTACACGAACATGATCGAAACCCTGCCGTAACAACTTACGGCCTCTACATCTTTTACCAGAACCAGGGAACCCTCTGTGTGGGACTCTAAAGACTCGACAGTACGCTGGTAGTAGGTTTAACCATAAGCACGTCAGTAACACTAGCTGTGCGTAACGGCTACCCAGGTATATAACGAAAAGGTGGCCGACGAGCGAGCTCATCCCAACCCTAACGAGCCTGTAAGCAACACTTACCGTACAGTCCGGTCTCTTCGTCTGATACGTCGCATATGAAGTCTAGGATTGGTAAATGTCAGACCCCAGTAACTTTATAAGTCGTGCTGATTTATGGCTCATAACGGTTCGAGAAACTACTGATAACTCTTATCAGTAAATCTCGACAACCCTGGCCACGGATTTGCTATTATGGCTGATCAAGCATAGTAGGACATCAACTCTCTATAGCGGAAGAGACGAAACCCTTCCTATCGCTCACCGCCTTCATATGACTCGGGACTGTATCCAAAATCCACCTGTTTTCACAACTCAGTAGAGCCATGGTAGGGAATAAATCAAAGTACGGTGGGAATCACACAAGACACTATGACGATCTCGGGTCTATAGACTAACCTGTACAAGTGTCACCAGATAACTGCTATCTGACAATAGGTATATATACCATTTATGAGTTCTCGGCGAGTCTTGTTCGGTATACCCATTCACCAATGAGCACCTGTATACAATCTTTAATGTCAGACACCAATGGTTGTGGGATCAACCATCGTCTCCAGGGTCAAGAAACGTACACACTAGTCTACTCTGGTAATATCGATGCCCTGTCTCAATATATCCTCGACTAGGAACTATTAAAGGATACGCTTTTAGGCTGCCCAGGCCTCACTAGTATGATCTACATCATAATCCTGGTAGTCAAGCATAATCCTAAGGGCTTTATTAACATGTATATAAGATATGAAAAACAACACATCACACGTTAAGATGAAGATAAACCAAATAACATGCTGTCATTTCGAGCAAAGACTGTTTCTGTACATATACATGCCTAACATCCTATACAATATAGGCCTCTAGGGCATACAAATCTAACACCTACATCGATTGAGGCACATAGGATATATGTAAGACTCCACATATGCCAAGCTTCTTAATTATTTCAGAATTATTATTGTGTAGATTTTAGAATGGCAGTAATATATTTTTTCTGCAAACATGCGGCGATGGCGGCTGAGAGAGATCGGTTGATCCAGGCAATGGAGACGGAGCAGGGACACCCGGATGATGACGCTTAGAGAACATTCATCGTAGATAGGGTTTTCACGGCGTTTAGGCCGGATCGTCACGGGAGAGTATAGCACGCGTCCTCCAAGATCACTCCGCGTCAGTCACTCCTTTCCAGCCGACCAAGCGTCCACCTTCTAGGTTTCAGCCGGCAGACAAATCGCTTTCGGAGATGCCGATACAGACCAGGGCCTCTAGGATCAAGACCCCTGTATTTCATGTATCGCCCCAGGAGCGGACGCAGCAATCCGGCGATTCCTCACGCCGATCGACAGTCACTGCCGCTCCCGCTCCCGCTGCCGATCTATCTGCTGGTTGGACTCTCGAGCAGAGGCTTAATTTTATCGACGCGTACGTCCAGGCTGAGAGGCCAGTACCTTCGATAAATTCGATAACCCTTACATATACACACATACACACATATCACTTACACACACACACATACACACACAAGCATACACACACACATGCAAACATACGCACATATCACATACACACATGCATACATATCACATGTCGCATACACACACACATTCATAAATACGCATATATCACATACGCACATGCATACACACACAATCATACACACACATGCATACAAACACAAACAGACGCGCGCGCGCAGGCATACAAACAAACATGAGTGCACGCGCACAAGCATACCTACACGCACACAAACAAGGGCGCGCGCGCACACACATTTAATTAATATAAAATATCCATACTAATTCATGTATTTTAAACTTTTAATCGCAGGGGCTTTACCCAGGAAATTCATGAGCGCCTCCTTCATGATCGACTCTCCCTCCCCGTTCATCCTCTGTTAATTTTTTATTTTCCATTTTTGTAAATTTAGGATGTTAAGATTGTAAAGAAACGCGCAGTATGTATTGTAATCGTATTTGGATAATCGATACTTGAATGGAATGGAATTTGTATTAGAATCGTTATTTGAATGGAATAGAATTGATATTAAATTGAAATAGATTGGATTGGAGATTTTCTTGGCTCTTTTAAATTTTTTTTACTGTAATCCACTCAATTTCGACGGGAAATTTCCGTCGAAATTGGCTATTTCGACGGAACTGGCCCGTCGAAATAAATTTATTTTGACGACAATTTCCCGTCGAAATAGAGAAAAGGATTTTTAAATGATTCCTGAAACAATTTTTTAAACTTAAAAAACTTACATATTTTGACAGAAATTACCCGTCAAGAAAAAAATTATTTCGACGGGAAGAAGCCGTCGAAATAGGTTTGATTATTGTAACGAACGTTTGCCGTGGAAATAATCTATTGCGACACAGCCTATTGCGTCGGAGTTCCTTCGTGGCTATTTGGTGTCACCCGACGAAATAGACCTATTTCGACGATAGATTGCCGTCGAAATAAGTGACTATTCAGCAGTGTAAACAAAATTTTTGTAGATATTCAACGACCTTCAACCGAAAAAAGGTCAGGACCTAGTTATTATTATTATTATTATTATTATTTCTTTTTACGTTGGCCTGCAAGCATTTTTGGGTTTGGCGGTGGATCCCTATGGTCTTTTGAAAATTACTCCTAGTATTTGATCGAAAATTCATTCTTACCATTGCAGATAGAGATGTAAACTTGGACTTATTTGGCAGTCTAGAGATAGTTAATCACACACTAGTGAGACATATAAAGGGCCTAGACAACATCTTTGTCAAAAGCAAGATGGCTACAACTCTACAACTTCCTCTAACAAACCTACGTGTGTTGCCTTTGTTTATAAATCAATGATGAATGTTCACTTTTTGTTTAGCTTTGATTAATGAGTGGTGTGTATTATCTATTGATTTGACAATGAAGACGCCAAAGTTGAATTGTCATGCATGACGCAAAGTAGCCATCATCTACCTTGTCATTGGCATAATTAATTGCTTAAAAAAATATTAGTAAGGTTAACATTGTCAAAGCATGGGTTAATTGCTTAATAATACCACAATGTTTAACTCTTTCTTCCTGCAGAATAATATCACAATATTTTTTTCCAGCACTTTAATACAACGATGTTTAGCTCTGTTTACAGATTGAGACCTTTTTTCCAGCAGACGTTAGAATATTCCGTTACGTGCTTTGCACGTGGGTATTTTTGGACAATTTTGTCCTTGACTGTTTTAAGTTTGAAAAAGACTAGAGAAAAGAAACACCCTAACCCTAACCCATCTTCTTCCTCTGGTTTATTGAGATCTTCCTCTAGTTTATTGAGATCCTCGAAAGCTAGTTTCCAGCACCGGCGAAGATAGAGATGGGGGCGGAGGTGGTTATGCGGCGGCAGAGGCGGGAAAGATGTGGCGGTGTTACGATTGGGCGGAGGTGGAGGAGGTGGTGACCATAGGAGCGATGGGAAGGAGACGGTGGCGATGGCGGCCATGAAGACAGGGTGAGGGTTGATTGTGGCCATGGAGCGGAACGGTGGTGATGATTGGGACGAATGTGAAGGAGGTGGCCATAGAAGTGATGGAGAGGAGGCAATGGCGGAGATGGAGGAGGTGGTAGTGATGGGGGCATAGACAGTGGTTGATGGTGGCAATAGGAGTGGAGGAGACGAGGTGGAGACGGCGGCGGCCATGAGAGCGATGGGGAGACGGCGATAGCAAAAGAGGCGGAAGTGGAGGAGGTGCTAGCGATAGGGGCGTAGATGGAGAGTGATGGTGGCGATGGGGTGGAGGAGGTGGTCATAGGAGTGATGGGGAGGAGGCAATGGCGAAGGTGGAGATGGTGATGGTGATGGAAGCAGAGATGGTGGTTGATGGTAGCAATGGAGGCGGAGGAGACGGGGTAGAGGCAGTGGTGACAATGAGAGCGATGAGGAAATGGCAATTGCGAAGGGGGCGGATGTGGAGGAGGAGGTGGCGACAAGGGCATAGATGGAGAGTGATGGTGGCGATGGGACGGAGCAGTGATGGTGATTGGGCGGAGGTGGAGAAGGTGGTTGCGATGGGGACGATTTGAAGGAGGCGATTGGGGCTGAGGTGGAGGAGGTGGCCATGGGAGCGATTGGGAGGAGATGGTGGCGATGGGGGATAGGGCGGCTGCGGCGATGGAGACGAGGTGAAGGTTGATGGTGGCCATAGGACCAAACGATGGTGATGGAGAAGGGGAAGATGTAGCGGCCATGGAGGCGCGGTGGATAATGCCCATTGGATTGAGCGGTGATGGTGATCGGCGTAAAGGCGGAGGTGATAGTGGCCATGGAAGTGATGGGGCGGAGGTGATGGCGAAGCGGGGCAGAGTGATGGGGAGGAGGTGGAGGAGACGGTGGCATGAGAACCGAGATGGAGGTTGATGGTTGCCATGGGGCGGAGCGGCAATGGCGATGGGGCGAGGAAGCTGGGTCAACCATGGAGGAGACGGAGGTGGTGACGCAACGTCGGAGGTGGCAGTGGGTGATGATCGTGGACTTGAGACAATGTTAGCTAATTAGAATGAGAGTTAGGGCTACGCAATTAGTGAAGCTTAATTTTTTATTTTTTGAATCTAAATATAGCCAGGGATAGTTTAGTCATTTTGTATCAGTGGTTAACATGGTCATGCAATTTAGAACATTATTGTATTTAAGTGCAGCACTTTATGGTATTATTCTGCAAGATGTGCGAAAATATTATGGCATTATTAAGCCATTTACCCTTAAAACATAGAATATAGGGAAAATTGTTTCCAAGCCCAGCTGCATAACTTGGTTTATTTTTAAACCCAAAAAATTTTAAAATTATAAAAGAAAACCTAAAGCATATTATAGAAGGATTTTTTTATAAAGAAACTTGATTTGTACACATATTTGTGTATGTATTGCCAATAATATTCTTTTAAGATATCATAAATTAAGTGTTAAAATTTGATAAATAAAGCTATATATAATAAATAGAGTTATGATTTTATAAGCAATGTTACGATTTGAAAGTCACTGGTTTGATATATAATATTATTTTTAAGTGAAAAAACAATAATTTTATATTTGAATAAACCAAGTATCACAATTAGAATAAATCTGCCCTTTAAACATATTAAAGTGCAGGGTTATTAAACAATTTTGAAAATACATGGGTTTAAATATAAGGCAGTTCCCAAATTAAGCCCGGAAATATTTTTTCATAGAATATATTAGATTTTTTTATAATCTTCTTTTGCGCATTAGAGAAAAAATAAACATCATATGCAGGGATTTGAAACGATATTCCATTTTTATTTCTTGTTCAATTGTTAAAAATAAAAAGATGCCTTTGTCTGGCTTGGGTCTTTATTTGTTTATATACGAGGATCAAGAAAATGATTGAAAATAAGAGAACAACTTAACGAGAAAAGCCGAAAAGCCTCAACTCAAGAAGCAAAGACACTCTCTCTTCGAGTACCCCAACTTGCAATGGAGCAATTTTCAACACCTAATCCCTTACCGGTCCCCAAAATGCCCAGGGCTTGTTGCACAAAAGAAAAGAGAAAAAATAGAAGTCACATTCATGCCTCAACTCATTCCAACATGATCTAGTTTAATACTGGCATTTTGGTGCTTAATTTCTAGCAAAATTTATGTCATTTTGGTTTTATTATTTTTGATGATGATAATGTTTTACTATCCTACAATATCATGTCTCTCTTTAATAAATTTCACTGCACAAAATAAAATAAAAAGTATTGTGCAAAAGTAAAATGCATTTAGGACCGGTTTGGTTGCAAGCTTATGAAATTTGGATTCCAAAATAGTACGGTTGAAATTTCTGGATTTGGTAATTTATTGTTTGGTTGGTTTTGGATTCCTAGTATTGAATTTGTAGATCTTTGTGATCTTTGTTTAGTTGGTGAAAATAAAGTGGGATTTGGATTTGAGGATTTTGGAGAGAGATATAGATAGAGAGAGGATTATTAAATAAATAAAGTACACGGGTTCCATCTAAAAGTACAATGAATAGCGCCAAATCCATGAAAATCCTTAAAAAAATATAGCATTCAGGAATCCATGTTTTGTGGTGGACCCTCCATTAAAAACAAAGGAATCCTAAAAATCCAAATCTTCCAACAAAACACAAAATTATGGAATCCTAGGATTCCACAATCCAAATCGAAAGAATCCTGCAACCAAACAGTCTCTTATGAAACATACAAAATGATGCGAATCCACTTACTATTCAAAACATCAATTCATAGATGACAGAAGATTATATTCTCAAATGGACATTTCTTCCATCTACCGCTAACCACAATTTTCCATCTACCCAATTCTTGTACATTTTTCAACGCATTGAAGATTGAAATATGTGGCAATTAAAATTTCTTTTGTCATGTTTCATTCTTAAGGTTAATATTCCTCGCATTGAAGATTTGAAATATGTGGCAATTAAAATTTCTTTTGTCATGTATCATTCTTGAGGTTAATATTCCTTTTAACAGTCCGCATATTATATTGATTTTTATATCAAGAAAAAAACACAAATAGGATATCATCTTTAAAATTATTAAGAAAAACACATAAGAAGTAAGAGACCACTTTGTTTATCTTTTTGATAAAAAGAATAATTCTATATATGCTTTTGTAGCCTTTCTTTATACGAGTAAACGGGTTATCAGCGGCTAGCTGATATTAAACCTTTGGAGCAAATCGTCGATTTGACTGTCAGATTGTTCCGACGGTTTAATATCAGCTAGCAGCTGATAACCCGTTTTCAGAACAAGGAAAAAACATAGGATAATTCCGGATTCCGAATAGGCAGAGAAATTTTACTCAACAACAACTAAATACAAAAAACACCAAATTATACAATTAACCCCAAAAAAACTTGCAAATAAAATTATAACTCATGAATTGTAGGCAGCAAACTCCTTTGAAGCCATAACAGAGTTGTAAATCTCCATGATCAACCTCCTCTCGAACTCACCGGCTTCTGGCTTAGCGGGTCGGGCCTTCGGAATTCTCCGACCCAGCATCATATCCCCGCCCGAACCCGACAGGCCCGACCCCTTAGCAACACCCAGCATGGTGTCCACGTAGGCGTCTCGGATCCGGGCAAGGATCCGGACGGGAGAAAATACCCGGATCCGAAGCCGGAAGATGGACCTCAGTTTAAACCTGCGGGTTCGGGTTTCGGATCCAAACCGGACCACCCTCTTGTTTTTGCTACCGTTTGCGGAGCTTCTGAGCTTTTGGTACCTGCGGCTTCGCCAATAGGTCCTTATGCCTTTGCAAAATTGAATTGGAAATGACTCCATATTCTCTCTCTCTCTCTCTCTCTCTCTCTCAAAAGTTGGTGAAAAATAAATTGTGTGCTGTCTCTTGGTGTCGTTTAAATAGAGTTGAAGATGACATGTTGGTAGGTGTCCTTTGAACATAGGCTATATAGTTGAAGTTGCCATTATATTTTTAGGGAAAATTATGTGTGAACCCTCATAATATTCCCATTTAAGTTTGGGTCACCTTACAATTTGACCCTAAATAAAAAGTCTTTATCTAAACTTCACTATAATTAGGTCCACTATATTTTAAAATTTTCTTCCCAATGGACGTTGGGTATACAGATGAGATGGCAATTTCGGATCCAAACCGGATGGTTCATAGTTTCATCTTTTCTGAAAATTTATTACCAAACATGGATAAAACAGGAGGCTGTGGGTCCCATGTGAGTGGGTGGGGCCCGCTGCTTTTCCTCTAAATTGCTTGGACAAAGTTGCGTAGATCCTCTTTGGCCTTTTGAATTTTCCCCGATGGCGACTTCTTGTTTGTTGTTTCTTTGTGAAACTACTCAACGAATAATCTCACATTAGGGGAGAAAAAGAAAAGCCTTGAGATGCATTTATATGAGAATCGTGGAGTCGATGGCGTTGGCCGGATAAAATTTCTTTCCTAGATTGGTCATATGGTTAACTATTAAATTATTTTTTGATGGTTCGGTATCGTCTATCTTGAGCATCTCAGCCTAAAAAATATGTATATCAACTTTCATATGATTTTGATACTCTTTGACCATTGATTTGGTTGTGAAAAATGTTTAATTATTTGTAAACTGTTAGATGTGTGACCTCTGATGTGAGTGCAAAAAATGTCGAAATCACATAATTTTTTATATGTACGGTATATCTTAGGATATGCTAATCAAGATGAAAGGTGATGACCTTTACAAAAGTTGCTAGATTGATGGCAATTTGACTAACAAGAAGAGAAGTTCTCTTCTATGCCATCCAACTCCCATATTTCTCCATTTATATACACGAAGATTTTAGCCTGGCCTTTTTAATTATTATATCAACCCATCATTTCTTTTTGGTTTCTTAAGGAGAGTATTAAAGATCAAGTATTTGAATGAGCACCAGGTCAGAGCACTTCTCATTTTGGAAAAAGTGTTGGGTTCGAATCCATGATCCCAAGAAGGAAAGTGGTCACAAATTAACGTTTTTGGGGCATAATCATGGATCCCCTAGGTGCGTGTGTGTTGTGTGCTTATGTGTGGTGTGAGCTTACGGACCATCACTCAAAAAAATCTAAAGAAAGCAAAGAAAGAAAAATAAAAAATATCAACAATACAGTGTTTGACCGTGTTTTTCCGTTTGTAGTCGTAACTGAGATTCAACACAGAGTAAAATGAACCTTAACAATAGCTGGATTTGTATCGATCTGGATTACATATGCTCGTCAAATATATATGTCTAATATACCATTTTGAGTAATGCTTTGGTTGAAAACTTGGAATGCTAGACACTTACCACTCAAGTCCTAAGTCCTTTCTCAATTAAACATGCAAGAAAATTACGTTAACCATTATTAGAAACATAATATAATTCGTTAGAATGCAAGGGTTATAAAAGCTCATTCGAAAGAGCTAGAGGATGCATGCTTAATTTTCCCAAATTATTGGTCAACGAAAAGGCTTGACCTCATCCCTATCACGTGCAAACATGTGGATATTAGCTGCCTACCCTTCAAGCCACCAAATTATATTAATTTATATAATTATAGATAATACGTGTACATTAAAACACCTAACATGCTTCTAGAAGAATGAAAATAATTTGAATGTGGAAACGACTTGCATGAGCTTTTAATATGGAGCGCATGGCATGCCCCTTAAGACGCCAGCATTGAACGTATTAGTGTATGATTAAGCCATTGATATATGGTTTATGATTAATTTGGATCTCCAAAGTTTCTAGGTAAATCATATGGCACATAAATATGTGGTCAACCTAAATAACAACACCATGTGACAATTAAATAATGCACTCAATCCTTTTGAACCAGGAGTTGTCCACACACAAGATTTGACCAGGAGATGGTCAACATGAGAAACGTGAAAAATTCTCTTTTGGGTACAAATTATACATGGGAGGTTTCGAGAGAGGAAGCAAGAAAAATAAGAATCATATCTTTTCCTCATCGACGGCGGTGATGTTGAGTTTCAAGTTGTCGAGTTCTTCAAACACAAGCTATGGAGTAAGGGACATTTCCTTTTATTCATCTTGGTCTTTCATTATCTTCCGAAAGTCTTGGTGGATCCATATGTCAACCTTTTATTGATAAAATGATAAAAAAAAAATTAGCGGATGAAAGATCAAGTTACTCTCCATGGCCGGATGTTTCAAGCTTCTACGATCGACTCTTTTTGCTTATCAAATGTATTGGTCACAAGCTTTTAACCTTCCGAAAGGTGTTTTAAACAAAGTGGAATTTATTTGTCGAGGTTTTTTTTGGGCAACTCGAAACTTTTTACCATTAAGTGGATGGATATTAGCAAACTGAAAAATCAAGGTGGGCTCGGAATATTTAGCCCACATGATTGCAATCTTGGGTCACGACTAAAGTTGTGCTGGAAACTATTTCATAAAGAGGATCTCTGGGTTTTATGGACTCACTCGATATTTGTTGCACCTTAAAAAAGCAACAGCTTTCGAAATTTTTGGAATGCTTCATCATTGTGGAGATCTCCCAAAATGATTAGTATTATCCATACAGGAGATTTTTTTAAATGTCATTTCTCAAATTGGGTGGTCCGGGCATCATCAACACATCGCGGCATTTTTAATCCATCCTCTAATACATGTGACATGATAGATTTCATTGAATCGAAGGTTTCTAGTAAGATACCAATCGCAGCACTCCTTCGTATTGTGATTGTAAATATTGTTTGTCATATTTGGAAAGAACGCAACTATAGAATTTTTAGATCTTCTTATAGGTCTAAAGAGATTGTTCTTCAAGATATTATCTTCAATAGTTCAATTAGGATGGCTAAGTTTTTTAATATTATGAATCTTAATAGTGGACCAATTGCTCGCAATTGGTGTGCATTACCTTCCTTTTTAAAGGATATGATTAAATCTTGAGCTACTTACTTGTAATAGTGTGAATTTTGTTGTTTGTATTTAATATCTTTTGTAACAATATTTTTAATATATAAATTTAGGCTTTATGCTCAAGCCTTTGGAAAAGAATACTTCTTGAGTTCTTTATCAAGATATGATAACCTTTTTTCAGTAAATCTCACTTAACTACTCTTAAACTATTGACGTTTTTCACTTAACTATCTTAAAAGTTTTGTAAATTACAAATATATTTCTTGAACTATCTCTGATATTTTACTAAAATATCCTTCTTCAATTTTCTGTTTAGTCTGTTAGGCAGTCGATAATGTGGTTTTCTTCGAAAACGAAAATACCTATGTTGCATTCCCTCTGGTTCCCCTTCTATTTCTCATCTTCCTTTATACCATATCCTTTTCTGCTTGATATATTTTTATTTCCTTCAATTCCCACCATCTATTTCCATCTTTGTGCTTTCATTTCTTCTTTTTGTGAAGTTTGGCATAGCATGTTCTTCTTCGTCGAGTATTCTTGAAAGCGGTTGTGATTTAAAGCTTAGATTTAAGGGATTAGATGCGAGTTAACGGGAAGATGAGCTACAGGAAAAGATGGAGGACTTACGTTAGGGTTTCTTTTTTCAAATATAGATATTGAAAGTTTCTTTTAGGGTTTTTTTAAAATTTAAGGGTAGAATGGTAAAACTCCAAGCTCCATTAATGGCGTCAAGAACCTGTCTATTCGGTAAAGCTTAACATATATCCGTAATTTATAAACTTTTGGTATTTTAGTGAAAAATGCCAATAGTTAAGCTAAGGGTATGTTAATAATATTTACCATAAGTTTTTTTATGACATCATCTTACTCTTTTAATGAATGAGAAACACATGATCAATATGAGATGCTTATGGTTATGATTTAGGTTGTATAAGAAAAAAAGAGGACTAAGGGCAACTCGAAAGGAGATGGTTAGATTTTGAATGACAAATCTTGACTGATATGATACAAGTTTTCGAACGTGACGTTGCTAAAATAGAAAAATGCCATCTTCTTATTAGAAGATAAAAGTGAGAGGCAAAAAGAAAATTGAAAATGAATTCGAATTCGAAAGTCTCATGGATTCATTTTAAAATTTTCTTTTAAACCTTTAAATAAATTATCCTGTCTCTACAACATTTTTCTTTTAGCAAAATCCATTATCCACTGAAATCTCATTTTGATCCTACTTTGCTTCCAAATTACAACATCCATCTTCATTTTTTCTTTTCGTTGATTCTCCGAAAACATCATCTAACTCAATCATCATTTGCAACTTAATCATTTTCTCTTCAATACTTTATTTTTAGTATTCAGGCCTATTGTTCTTATCTCTTCATTATTACTTCTTGGATCTGATTTCATCAGTTTTATAGGTCTCGAAATTTTTTTACCGGGAGAGGTAATTGATGGAGCTTCGGATCTTCTTCAGATGCTGTCCTTCGTCGATACTGCGATGGTGAGCTTGGATGGCAGTGCTTTGGTTTTGGAGTTTTTGGAGTTGTTGGGTGTGAATCTCAATAGGTTGGTGTTTGATGATGCTCGATATCGGTGATCTCCCAGATCATGACACGTGGCAGATGACGTGTCCCAGGGCTCACAAGAAAGGACCTACAGTGGCCGACCAGACCACTCCTGCGCCCGTCCTACAAGCAAACGCCGGCTCACCTTCGAGCCCCCAGCACAATTGGCCTCCTCGGCCTCACAGCTCGTCTTCGAGCTATCATAGGCCTGAGCCTCCTCGGCTCTCTCAGCTCGCCTCCGGGCTCGAGCAGAACCAGGATACCTCGGCTCTCCCGCTCGACCGCGAGCTCTCCCGCCGAAGTCATCTTCCTCGGTCTCATCGACCGACCAACGGCACCGCTTGCAGGCGTAACCGCCATCCCGCGAATCTCGCTATGCGCGAGATCTCCGCCGGACACATCCCACGTTCCACGCCGCCACGATCCCCCATTAACGAGCCTGTCTCGCCACTAATGGGAGGTCCCGCTCATCACGCGGGCGTGACGTCGGGAGCGTAACGGCCGGCGTGATTCTCGCGCCTGCCCTGCCTGCTGCCACCGCTATATAAACCCCTTCTTCAGACGGTCCAAGTAAGCCATTTTTTACTCCACTAAGCCGTTACTCTGCTCGGATCTCTAGTTTAACTTGACCGTCAGAGGGTCCTCGGTGGTACAACCATCCCGGGACTTCCTTGCAGGTAGATCGGCAACCACAACCTCAAACCCATTGAGATCCACACGCTTCAGGAGCGACAACCTCCAGATCCAATCTCAGCTACCTATCGCGGCCATCAGCAGATCAACGGAGGGCAACATCTGAAGGAGGCCTACGACCTCCATCAGTGATGGACGCCGAGCTACCTGCAAAGGAGTCTTGGGATGGACGACCACCGTAGGACCCTCCGACGATTAAGTTAGAGCCGAGGAAAAGGAGCAGAGTAGCGGCGTATTGAGATAATTCGAGTTACCTGAGTCGTCTGAGAAAGGGGTTTATATAGGGGTCGCGTGGAGCAAGCAGGTGCGAGATCACCGCCGTCCGTTACGCCCTTGCGTTATCCTCGCCTTGAATGGCAGGATGCGCTCATTAAAAGGGGGATGCATTAGCGCGGGATGCGGATCGTGGAGATGCGAATATCTCGCCCTGACGATATATGCGGAGCTGTTGCGGGGCGCATAGGATCCACGCTCTTGGTTGATCGCGGGAGGCCGAGGAAACTTGGCACATTAGGAGCTCGGAGACGAGCCGAGAGGACGAAGAAGCTCGGCACGTCAGAAGGCTCGGAGACGAGCAGGGAGGTCGAGGGAGCTCGACACGTCAGACGGCTCGGAGACGAGCAAGGAGACTGAGAAAGCTCGGAGACGAGCTGTTGGTAGTATCCTAGGTGAAGGTGGAATGTATTCAGGAGTCTCCCGAAGGGTTGGATACGTTCCCGGAGAAGGGGATCCGAGGAATGTCCCCGATGCAACTCATTTATTCCATCTCCGTAGCCTTCAGGACACATCATCTGCCACGTGTCATAATCTGAGAAGACACCACTTGTGAGCATCATCATTAGCCCCCCGCTCTCATTCCGACCTATCCAAAGGTCGGGTCGAGAGTGGTCTGCTTGGTCATTCTTCCACTCAATTGGGCGCCAAGGAATCGTAATGCGGATCGCACGGGAACGGCATGGCGTTTGGTGGTTACGTCGTTTCGATCTTTGGGCCTACATGTCGCCTCGTCGTTTTCCTGAATCTTTGCGTGTATCCCTTATGGCGTCGGCGAATCAATGAAATGATCACGCTTTAAAGAGGGGGCGCCGTTCTACTCGGTCGCCAGTTAGGATACAGGCCACGTGTTGGACGTCGGTTGGCGGGTGCGACAGGCTGTCGCTGTCGCCTGCAACCAAAGGGACGTCCCCAATGGCCGATCGCCACGTGGAGCTCTGACGGCTGGCAGGCGCGACGCTTCATTTTGGCGGGAATCGATCTGGGCCGGTGGGTGCTCTCTTTGGAGTGTATAAATAGGAGGGGTTCCCTCTTGGGCGAACACTTCCACCATAATTTACTTTCGTTGTCAAAAATTGCCAGCGCTCCTTCCTTTTAGATCTGATCACCCGCTTATCTTCCTCGGCGAGCCTATTCCCTTGAATCATGTTAGATGTCTTCATCTGAGGAGTCTGTAGAGATAGTTAAGGTTGAGTCGGACGATGAGGCTCCGGTTGTTTGAGCCGAGTCCAGCGGGTGTTCCTCCTCCTTGGTTTCAGATAGCTGAGAGGGTTCTTCTGCCGCGTCGTCTGTGTCGGGCTCGCTCCCTAGAGCCAGGGATTCCCGTGTCTTTCTCCGCCGGGTAGCGACAAGGGCCCCTAAGGTGCGCATCAGGAACGCCCACGATGCGCCCTCCGTCTTGAGGAATATAGACGAGTTTACCGAGATTCGAGCTCGATTCCATATTCCCTCCAACTATTCACTTCATTTAGCTAAGGAGGTGAGCGGGCGGACCAGGTGCAGGGTAAGGAGATTGCCCTGTATTTGGAAGCATTCCGGGCCGGAATGCGTCTACCCTTTTCAGCCGAGGTATGTGGGGCGCTTTGTTGCTTTCATCTTGCCCCGGGCTAGCTAGCGCCAAACTCGTGGAGAATTCTCCTCGGGTTTCTGGTCCGGTTGAAACTTGAAAACATCCCCTTCAGTTTGATCCTTCTCGTTTCCTTCCTCTGTTATAAGAATCACCCTGGCACCAGCAAGGATGAGCCGAGCTGGGTGTATTTTTCCTTCAAAAAACGTAAGGGCGGGATGGCCGGATCGGGTGTGGTAGCCGTCCCCTCTTCTATCCATGAATGGAAGGAGAAGTTTATTTTTGTCGGGCTACCCGAGGGTGATGATTGGCTCGTACCTACACAGTGGCACAGGGCCGACTGCCCGAGAGCGAAATAGTCATCTTCACCCGAGGCAAGGGTAGTGTCTTTGTGGGAGCCGATCCAGCGGGCCGACGTCCTGCTTTCTGAGCAGGTTCTGAGCTAGGCTGGGCTCAGCCCCGCGTGCTTTCAGGGTAAGTTAGGGCAGTAGATGGTCCATTTAGACTTTGATGAATTTTCTTTGCCCTTTTCAACGTCACTAACCCTCTTTGTGTATTCCCCTCTTTTTGCAGAGCAAATGGACTGATCCAAGTTCTTAGCTGCCATGGTCGTGAAGGCCCGAAAGAAGACCGAGGGAGGAAGCTCGTCTCGACCGGGTCCGAGCTCTGCCCCGAGGCCTGCCCCGCCGAGCAAGCCTTCAGCCGCGTCACCCTGAGTCCCCGAAGAGCGCCGTGGGGGGGGCAGAAGTATGCGCGGGATCCGGTGCCCCGGACGAGGGAGGAGGAGGAAGAGGAGGCCGAGCCCACCGACGCCCCCCAAAAAAGTCACAAAAGGACGGTTTCTCGATCCCAATGCAGGAGGGGGGTTTCTGCTTCGAGGTGCCCTCGGGGCTCTCCGTCGTCGAAAGCTTGCTCTTCGACATGGAGCATATAGCTTAGGGTAAGATTCCCTGGGGGACCCTGGAGGCCCAGGTGGCCGCCATCGCTCACGAGGCAGTTCAGGTCGGTATCCGCTTTCCTTTAAGAATCTTCTTAAGCATATTTTTTTTAGTTTGAACGTTTCTAACTCCTCTTGCTGCTTTCCTCAGGTCCTCCACCACTGCGCCTTCATTGTAAATATGGAATCCGAGGAGATAGCCCCGGCCATGAAAAAGGCGGGTGAATCGTCCTCGTGGGAGGAGGATCTGTGCCTTCGGCTGCAACAAGCGGAGGAGAAGATAGCCACCCTCGAAACCCGGATGGTCGCCGAGGAGATGACGAACTCCAGGTATAAGGAATCTCACCGACTTCTGAGTGAATCCAACCGGGATATCCCGACCAAGTTGGAGGAGGTTGGTAATCTCTTTAATGCAATAAAGAAGTCGAGGGACGTCAGCAGGAAGTACGCCTGGGTAGCGCTCGAGGCCGTGAATCTTGCCGAGGTCCGGGTGGTGAAGTTCGTGGAAGGGTATAAACCGTCGGACCAGTTCTATGCTGACCTCTCCGAAGTCTCGACCATCGTTTGGAACCAGACTCTCGACATCGTCAAGGCGTTGATGCCGGAGTTCATCGACAACGAGCTCCGTGTCCAGTACACTCTCTCCAAGGATGCGCCGCAGGTGGATGTTGTCTAGGTGGCCGCCGGGGGTGAGGCTGCCAGGGAGGCCGACGGGGGTGAGGCTGTCGGTGGAAGCGCCGACCCAGAGGTCGCTGTTTTGGTCCCCGACGCTGGTGTCGAGCAGGGCGAGATCCTTCCCGAGCCTACGGCCTGAGCTTTCCTGCCTAGGAGATTTTTTCCCTTTTTTTTCAAAGTTTTGTAAGCCTCCGGGCGTTTTTATAAAGCTGACGAGCCCGGAATACCTTGTATTTATTTTCAGATCATAAATAAAATGCACCTTCCTCTTCATTGTTCAAATGTTTAGCTCGTATACTTTTGTTTGTATCTTCATTCTGCAAGTATATTTAACTCGTCAATAGTCTCATCCCGTGAGTGTTAGGTCGTGGGTCGGTGTCCGGCCTTTTTATGTGACGATCGCGCGTTGAGTGTAAGTCGAGTAACAGCCAAGTGTAGGAAGGTTGGTACCCTACCGTCCCCCAGAGTCGAGGTGGCAATCGTTCATTTAACATGAATTGAAAAATAGCTAAGTTAGAATAGGTCGGTGTTGCCTGATTCTTTCTTGACGAGGGCGTTGGATCCATCTTTTCTTAGGGCAGGGACTTACCCCACACGGACGAGCCAAAAAAGAGTATGTTCGGCGGCCTCTGGGTGAGGGCTTTAGATCCTTAGCGTTGATGGGTAGAAAGCTACCCGCTAGGGAGGGACCGGGCAGGAAGCTGCTCGGCAGCCTTGCAATGAGGGCTTCAGATCCTTAGCGTAGATGGGTAGGAAGCTACCCACTGGGGATGGACCGGGCAGGGAAACTGCTCGGTGGCCTCGTTAAGGGGGCTTCAGATCCTTAGCGTAGATGGGTTGGAAGCTACCCGCTTGGGATGGACCGGGTAGGGAAGCTTCTCGGTGGCCTCGTTAAGAGGGCTTCAGTGTTAGTTATATGTATGCCCTAGAGGCCATTACTATACATAGGATGTATATTGTAGTGGATGCTGGGACATATATAGGGAGGACTTTCTTGCTCGACATGATAGTATGCTATCTGGTTACTCTTTACCTTAACGTGTATACTGATTGTCTCTCTGTTACATGTTGGTAAAGCCCTTAGGATGTGTACTTGGCTACCTGGACTATGATGCGGATCATACTAGTTGGGACATGGTAGTCCATAAGTACATCCTTCAAAGTCCCTAGTCGTGGGTGTATCGAGACGGGGCATCGATATACCAGAGTAGACTAGCGTGTACCTTCTCGACCCATACAGATGGGCGATGGATGATCCCATATCCATCGGTGTTTGACATCAGAGATGATATACGGGTGCTCAGTAGAGACTGGGTACACTGGACGGACTCGCCGAGAACTCCCAGATGGTATTATACCTTACGTCAGATGGCAGTTCTCTGGTGACACTGGTACAGAGTAGTCTGTTGACCCGAGATCGTCATAGAGTCTTGTGTGGTTCCCACTGTGCTTTGATTTCCATCTTACCACGTCCAAGAGGGCGTGCAAAACGGTGGTTTTTGGGTACAGTCCCGAGTCACATGGAGGCAATGAGCGATAGGAGGGGATTCGTCTCTCCCGGTATAGGGGGTTGATGTTGCGCTGTGTTCGATTGGCTATAACAGGAAATCCCTGGCCAGGGTTGCTGAGATTTACTGGTAAGTGTTACCAGTAGTTTCTCGAAATGTTATAGACCTCATATCGACACGACTTATCGAGCTATTGGGGTCTGACGTTTACCACCCCTAGGCGAGATATGCGACATATCAGACGACGAGACCGGACTGTACGGTAAGTGTTACTGGTTGGATTCACAGGAGTGTGAGCGGGCTTGCTCGTCGATCTTCTGATCGCTCAATACCCGGGTGGCCGTTACGTTTAGCAGACCGCTTGCGGCTTGTGGGTGTTTGATATGATCATCACCTGCTGCCGGCGTATTGACGAGTCTTTAGAGTCCTACACAGAGGTTTCCTGGCTTAAGCGAAACGAAATAGGAGCGCATATGAGATATGTGCGGGACCGAGAATAATGCGTGTATGTGATACCGTATTCCATTCTCGCGATGATTGTATCGAATGGTTGTATGCGATATAACCTAGTTATCGAATCAAGGATTGATTCGATAAGTCGATACATTGAATATTAGTCGGTCATATGCGATATGACCGGATCGTTAAATCAAGTGTTGATTTAATGATTTAATGTATAATTATATATTTGATATATTACTTTGCATTAACTAGTATTGGTTTACTTTAAATGGATTTTCTCGCTCGGATGTGCACATTGTATATTTGATATAGTTTTGTGCACATGATTGTATCATGTTTGATGATGCATACTTACTTGGTTTGTGTAAAGAATTAAACCATGGTTATTTAAATGGTTAGGGTTTTGGTTTTCCTTATTCATTTATTTATCTTTTACATTTATTCTTTTTGGAAATAAAATAATTGGCATAAGAGGATAATGGTGGCTTTCTTTGTTTGTTCATGAACTTTCATGAAGCTTTGACTTAGTTAACCATTCTTGTCTCTTGCTTAACCCTAACCATCATAACTTACCATGGTCTATTCTCTACAACTAACTAAGGTTAAGATTATGATAAGTTTCCATTTTTATTATTCTTTTAAAAAATAACTTATCATAACACTTTTCATCTTCTTCTTCTTCCTCACAAGAAGAAAGCTTTCTTCATCAATGGTGATTGATGTATTTGAGTGAGAAATCCAATTCTAAAGTGAACCCAACTCCTATTTCTTCATCCTCTACCTCTTGCCAAGTAGTATAGGGTGTTTCCTTCACAAGTTTTCATGGCTTGGTGAAGGTGGAGCTTGATCTAGCGATGCCTCGACGTAGATCATCTTCGGCATGGACATCGACGACCTAGCTCGCCTATTCTCCGATGAAGCCGACGCTAGAGCCCGGGAATTCACTAGGACAGCGAGGGGACTTCGTTGCGGAGCTATGGAGGTGGAGCACCGGATCTACAAAGGTTGTATTTCCGTATCCTTTTTATTAAGTTGTTAACTAGATTTCATTTTCGCCTAGACATCTAGCCAACGATCCGTAGTCGGGTTTCTCGGCACCTAGATTTTTTGAAATTGGCATGGTTGATGCCTTGTGAGACCTCATTAGGGTGCCTAGGAAGCCTACAGTGGTATCAGAGCCTAGCTAGAGCCTCAGGCGAAATCTAGACGGAATTTGAAACCCGATCGAACCGAAACCCAACCCCAAAAATTGCTCTATGTACTTTTTCTAAAATCGTGGATTTTTCCAAATTAAAAATATGCAGAAAACTCAGCAGGGAAATCTAAGAATTACGGTGTAAAAAGTTTTGCATGAACAGTGTAATCGGCGGCGTAACCGCGGCATAAGCCTAGCTTATGCGGCGGTTCCGCGGCAGAATTGTGACGTCAGCCCTAACTGTTTGCATAGTAATTCATTGTTTCAGGTGCTGAGTTCTCTGGGTATTTTTAAAATTTATTCAAGAGTTGAATTTTCTGGAGTTGATTTGGGGATTCGGTGTTTCGATCGGAGTATCAGATTTTGTCTATGTGGCTTTCCGGATAAATTTTAGAATATGTTAAAAAGTTCGACCGGATATAAATACCCAATTTTTCCTTTGTCGGGAAATTTCCAAGTGTTGGATTTTTCCGTAGTTTAACGACGTTCTAAGTAGTGCAAGTAACGCGATGGACCCTCTAGAAGACAACAAACCTTAACTCGATTATGTGACTGTCTTGAACTGCCCTTTGAACCTTCGGGTTTGGGGCAGTACGGCGTGCCACATGTGAGGCGTTGGCTTGACCCTTCTACGGCTGGACCGTTGGTACTGAGGCACGAACTGAATGTTGTTAGACTTATTTCATGTGTTGATCTATATCGGGAAAACTTGGGTGTTCGAATGTTCAATCGGAAAGTTTAACATTTTCTGTTTATCCGAAATGTGATACAACAATTGGAATTCACAAAAGTTATGTGATAACTGAATGAATGTTATAAACATAGCAGTTTAGTCTCACTTGATCGGTTGCCACGGAATTTTGATGTGATCAAAAGTCCGTCGCAATCACGTAGTGTACGCGGATACTCGCCGGGTAAACTTAATAGACAGCCTCACTCCATAGCCCCGACCAAGTGACTGTAGGAGAACCCCGTCGCCGAAAGCATCTGTTCGGGTGCTCGCGGTAGCGGTGTTCCGCCTTGGTGCACTTCGTCGACGGCGTTGGGGGTGCGGCCGCCTACTGAAGTTTGCGACGAGCATTCGATCAGGAAGACGGGAATCTTGTTGAATTGCCCGACTTAATATTGAAAAGTGTTTTCGATTTTGAGACTAAAATGCGGGGTTTATAATTGTTAGGCATGCGATGTCTAAGAAATTCATTTGGTCAGGCATGCGATGTCTGAGGAGGTTGCGGATTCCAACTGTTGTAGTTTTACACTTTTTTTTCTGTGACCGTAAGTGTAATATGTGATATCGCCGGTTTCGTTGCTATATGTCAACGACAATTGGGATGCGCATATTTACTTACGTTGATGACATGTGATGTTATGTGTTGCTGGATATGTTATATTGGATCGTCGTGTTTGAATAGCATAGGGTTTTTTATGTGAGATGAGTGTTTTTTCATTTTCATTCATGTAAAAACTTGTATGTAATATTCTTTAATTGGGGCACTTCCAGGTTGCGGAAGATGTCACCTTTTGTATATTATTTACTTTTCCGTACTAGGATAGACCCAAGGAGGAGGGCACAAGTAACCGGGTTCTAGGGTCCAGTGGGAGACCAACTCGAGGAGTCGAGTCCGGGTCTCCTAACTCTAGAATTGGTAGGGTTGCTTGCCGCTCTCGTAGGGGTCTAGGGGTGTGGGTTTGGCTATTCATCACGACCGTGGAATCCGTGTTTTATACTGGCTCGTATTGAAAACACGGACGTCCTAGTATATCCAATATTTCATATGATTCTTTTGCTGCGATATCTGTGATGTGATCATGTGATGTTCTGTGATAGATACAGTATATAGTATATATGATATATTATATAGATGTTACTTATGTTTTACACCCGCGCTAGCCCTGCCCCGCTCTGCCGTTAGTTACCTAACCTAACGGTGCACGAGGGGACATCGAGGCGAATGCGGATGGCATAAGTGTACGTCGTATTTATCTGTGATGTTTAGGTACATAATTGATGGGACTTCATTAATGTGATTAATGAAATAAAAGAAACCTAAGATGTTTTAGAATCGAATTTCAAAATAAAACAGGTAGCTACAGTTCTTGCTTTGCACAGCGGTATATATGATATATCCTGCACCTTATTCGATGAGGAAAGGACCGAGATCCCTTCATAGGGAGTGACTCCTTTAGCAATAACTGGCAGATGCTACACACTCGGTTTGTCTTTTGATTGCTTTTAAGAGTTTTTGCTTTGCACAGTGATATATATGATATATCCCGCACCTCATTCGACGAGGAAAGGACCGACGATCCCTTCACCGGGAGTGACTCCTTTAGCAAAACTAGAAAAGCTTCAAAAACACTCCATTTTTAAAATCATTTGATTCTACAACGATATCAAGTTCATTACGCAATAGGTTTTCAGAAAAACCTGTCGTAGCCCTCCGTCATTTCAGATAAGTACTAGTTAGTATTCGTGCTGCGGTTGTTTGGCATGCGTCAAGGCGTAGTGTACGGTAGCTAACTAGTGCTTATCTGCTAGCATACGATGCGATTGGATTAGGGTATTCGTACGGCGTTGTTTGGCATGCGTCAAGGGTCGTGCGGGTGAGTTTAATTCAATCAAGAAATGTACGGGTTGAACTTGACTAGCAGACTATGGGTTGTTTGGCATGCGTTAAGGTCATAGCGAGCTAGGGGCAAAATATTATCGGGAATTTCAAGTGTTGAAATTTGCAATGAGATTGCATACCTTCTATGAGATAGTTGGATCCCGATACCCGCTGCGAGTAATTGTTACTCCTGGGAGAGTTTTACACATTACAATTAGCCGATCAAGTAGGTGTCTAGAAAGGTGTCAACGAGGTTACGCCTCTGGGAAAATGAGGTTTACATTAATTAGGTTCGTGCGAAAGCACGGGGGACCTCCCTCAAAGTACCGACACTGGCCTGGCTGAAAGATTGGCGAACTTGTAGTGTGTAATTAATCCCGGCTAGTCTTTCCTTTTAGGGTTTGAAGGAAGATTTGATAAAAAGCAGTGGGAGCCATCCTGATTAGATAAAATAATAACCAATCTATTCTTGACAGAGCGCACGCTGAGTGTTTTCTTCTCTCTCTCTCCAGGTAGCGACCATATCACGCCTTAATCAAGATAATAATACGGAATATTGACCGAACCCGCTTGTTATACTGAGCTGGGAAAGTTGGTCCCGCTCCAACTTATAATTGTTATAAGACAGAGCAGGAAATTGGGGAATACCAGATTTCCCGTGCCGCCCAAACGAAGAGAGTGCAATGCTGATGCATCATCTTCGGGTGTGTTCATTACAGAGAACTGTTTCTCAGTATCCTTTACGTCCTGGGTATGTGATACCAGATCAGGATCCCAGATATGTAATCTGTTACATAGGGCTACAGAAAGGTAGAGAACTGAGAACGGGTGATAAGTTTCATGAGGCAGAAAACGGGGCAAATGTTGCAGCCAAGTCTGTTGGTCACTGTCACCCTGTATTACAAATACATTGATTCTGAACGAATGTTATTAGATACCGAACCTGATATACAAAATCATATCTGTCTCTTTATTAGTAAAGAAACGGTAAAATTTTGTATTGTTGGATAATGTTTTGAACATTTCCTATATCAAAAGTTGATCGGTTCAGGCACGTTATCTAAAAGCATTAATGTTCTAAATCAAACTACAGTTCTTAGTATACGGAACACACAAAAGAGGAAGAGTTCAGAAATGAACGAATCCTTCTTGAGGCATTGTAGACTAGGTCATATCAATGCGACCCGGCTAGCTGAAGTTACATAAAGATGCATATTTAAATCAGTTTGAACTTACATCTTGTGAAACTTGCCAGTCATGTCACAAAGATAAAATGACCATAGCTCCGTTTATTGGAAACAGAGAAAGAGTTATGTAAACTCTTGGGATGATACATGTTGATGTATGTAGGTCCCCTGTCTACACATGCCAAGACCGGTTCTTTGTACTTCATTACATTCTCTGATGATCTCTCAAGATTCAGACCTATGTTTCCGTTGAAACAAAAGTCCGAACCTTTTGAGATATTCACAGAATATAAGTTAGAAGTAGAGAACCAATATACGGGTATAAGTATTATGTCCATTGATGTGATCAAGGAGGAGAATACTTGAGCACGGAAATCCTGGACTATTCTAAAGGAGAATGAGATTCTCTCTCAGCATTACTCCTCCATATACACCATTGCACGATGGTATATCGGGGCGGAGCAATCACACCCTATATGATAAGGTGTGCTCTATGATGAGTACTACTGAGTTACCTTTTTCCTTTTTGGGAGTTATGCGCTTGAGAAGCTACATACCTATTGAATAAGGTTCGAATCAAATCAGTTGCCTACCACTTCATATTTGATATGATATGGGAAGAGCCCATCTCTCAAGTTAGTTGAGATTTGGGGTTGTCCAGCCTATGTCTGAAAAGCAAAATCCGGACAAGCTCGAGGCAAGATCTGTTATGTACAACTGGAAAGGTTCCAGCTATACAAACAACAGCAGATGATTTGGTAGAACCAAAGGATTCAGTAGATTCCAACGAACCTCAGCCTCTCCGCCGATCTAGTAGGGTTCCTCACCCACCTGAGAGATACTTCTGTTTCTCTATGACAGTGGGAGCGAGGAATGCATCATGAGATGATGACCCAACTAGTTTCGAGCTGGCCATCAGGAGTGGGACTCTGTAAGAATGGCTGGATGCTTAGCGATCTGAGATGGAATCCTTATACACCAACAAAGTATGGACTTTGGTTGCTATATCTGAAGGGTTAAATCCCCATCAGGAGCAAGTATATCTTGAGAAGATTACTTGGTGTAGATGGAAAAGTTGAGACTTTCAAAACTAGACTTGTTAAAGTTTGCATCATTGACCAGGTGAGGATAATGATGAAACCTTTTCAAGTAACTATGCTTAAGTCCATCCAGATCCTACTTGCCACGGCTGCATACCATGACTACGATATCTGGCGGTTGGGTGCCATGACTGCTTTTCTAAATGATGTTTTAGAAGAGAACGTCTATAAGTACACAGCCAGAGGGCTTCGTAGACAGTGGGAGCAGCGGAAATGTGTGCAAGATGCTTTATAGGATAAAGCAGGCATCGCGGAGTTGGAACATCTGTTTTGATGAAGCGGTCAAAGAGTTTGACATCATCAAAATGGTAGATGAACCTTGTATATACAAAAAGGTAGTAGGGAGTATGGTGACGATCCTCGTAGAGTACGTGGATGACATACTCTTGATAGGGAAGGAGTTTCCTATGCTACGCTCGATCAATCTCCGCTTATCACCATGATTCTCCATATAGGATCAAAGTGATACCTCCTAAATCCTGAGTTTTGGATCTATGAGATAGATCTAAATAGATGTTAGGATCTCACTAGTTGTAGTGACATGGTATCAGTTGATCCTGGGGAAAATCACTGGAAGTGTTCCAGGGTGATAAAGACGACTGAATGTCAGTCACAGGCATTGTCTATACCCTCAGTAAAGGGACGGTATGTTGGAAGAGTTCCAAGCTAGATACCGTGACATACTAGACGATAAAGGCTGGATACATCGCTACTTAAGATGCTACCAAAGAGGATGTTTGGGTGTATATTGGTTCATGAGATGAACTACGTTCCAACCATTGTGAGACAATGGAGTTGTGGCTTATGACAAGGAACGTCCGTCCCATCAGTGATCCAGACATATTCTAAGGCAGTGTCACCTGATCATGGAGATGTTTGATCTCCAGGGAGATCGAGGTTAGGAGAGTAGACTCAGAGGACAACACAGCGGATCCACTCACAAAGGCCTGTTCCCAGAGAGAGACTTTTATGGGATGGTTGAGTATGAGATACTGCAACCACTGCTATCAGATGGCCCTAGTGCAAGTGGGAGATTGTTAGTTATATGTATGCCCTAGAGGCCATTACTATACATAGGATGTATATTGTAGTGGATGCTGGGACATATATAGGGAGGACTTTCTTGCTCGACATGATAGTATGCTATCTGGTTACTCTTTACCTTAACGTGTATACTGATTGTCTCTCTGTTACATGTTGGTAAAGCCCTTAGGATGTGTACTTGGCTACCTGGACTATGATGCGGATCATACTAGTAGGACATGGTAGTCCATAAGTACATCCTTCAAAGTCCCTAGTCATGGGTGTATCGAGACGGGGCATCGATATACCAGAGTAGACTAGCGTGTACCTTCTCGACCCATACAGATGGGCTATGGATGATCCCATATCCATCGGTGTTTGACATCAGAGATGATATACGGGTGCTCAGTAGAGACTGGGTACACTGGACGGACTCGCCGAGAACTCCCAGATGGTATTATACCTTACGTCAGATGGCAGTTCTCTGGTGACACTGGTACAGAGTAGTCTGTTGACCTGAGATCGTCATAGAGTCTTGTGTGGTTCCCACTGTGCTTTGATTTCCATCTTACCACGTCCAAGAGGGCGTGCAAAACGGTGGTTTTTGGGTACAGTCCCGAGTCACATGGAGGCAATAAGCGATAGGAGGGGATTCGTCTCTCCCGGTATAGGGGGTTGATGTTGCGCTGTGTTCGATTGGCTATAACAGGAAATCCCTGGCCAGGGTTGCTGAGATTTACTGGTAAGTGTTACCAGTAGTTTCTCGAAATGTTATAGACCTCATATCGACACGACTTATCGAGCTATTGGGGTCTGACGTTTACCACCCCTAGGCGAGATATGCGACATATCAGACGACGAGACCGGACTGTACGGTAAGTGTTACTGGTTGGATTCACAGGAGTGTGAGCGGGCTTGCTCGTCGATCTTCTGATCGCTCAATACCCGGGTGGCCGTTACGTTTAGCAGACTGCTTGCGGCTTGTGGGTGTTTGATATGATCATCACCTGCTGCCGGCGTATTGACGAGTCTTTAGAGTCCTACACAGAGGTTTCCTGGCTTAAGCGAAACGAAATAGGAGCGCATATGAGATATGTGCGGGACCGAGAATAATGCGTGTATGTGATACCGTATTCCATTATCGCGATGATTGTATCGAATGGTTGTATGCGATATAACCTAGTTATCGAATCAAGGATTGATTCGATAAGTCGATACATTGAATATTAGTCGGTCATATGCGATATGACCGGATCGTTAAATCAAGTGTTGATTTAATGATTTAATGTATAATTATATATTTGATATATTACTTTGCATTAACTAGTATTGGTTTACTTTAAATGGATTTTCTCGCTCGGATGTGCACATTGTATATTTGATATAGTTTTGTGCACATGATTGTATCATGTTTGATGATGCATACTTACTTGGTTTGTGTAAAGAATTAAACCATGGTTATTTAAATGGTTAGGGTTTTGGTTTTCCTTATTCATTTATTTATCATTTTCATTTATTCTTTTTGGAAATAAAATAATTGGCATAAGAGGATAATGGTGGCTTTCTTTGTTTGTTCATGAACTTTCATGAAGCTTTGACTTAGTTAACCATTCTTGTCTCTTGCTTAACCCTAACCATCATAACTTACCATGGTCTATTCTCTACAACTAACTAAGGTTAAGATTATGATAAGTTTCCATTTTTATTATTCTTTTAAAAAATAACTTATCATAACACTTTTCATCTTCTTCTTCTTCCTCACAAGAAGAAAGCTTTCTTCATCAATGGTGATTGATGTATTTGAGTGAGAAATCCAATTCTAAAGTGAACCCAACTCCTATTTCTTCATCCTCTACCTCTTGCCAAGTAGTATAGGGTGTTTCCTTCACAAGTTTTCATGGCTTGGTGAAGGTGGAGCTTGATCTAGCGATGCCTCGACGTAGATCATCTTCGGCATGGACATCGACGACCTAGCTCGCCTATTCTCCGATGAAGCCGACGCTAGAGCCCGGGAATTCACTAGGACAGCGAGGGGACTTCGTTGCGGAGCTATGGAGGTGGAGCACCGGATCTACAAAGGTTGTATTTCCGTATCCTTTTTGTTAAGTTGTTAACTAGATTTCATTTTCGCCTAGACATCTAGCCAACGATCCGTAGTCGGGTTTCTCGGCACCTAGATTTTTTGAAATTGGCATGGTTGATGCCTTGTGAGACCTCATTAGGATGCCTAGGAACCCTACATTCAGATCCTTAGCGTAAATAGGTAGAAAGCTACACGGTAGGGAGGGACCGGGCAGGAAGCTTCTCGGTGGCCTCGCAATGAGGGCTTCAGATTCTTAGCGTAGATGGATAGGAAACTACCCGCTACGGATGGACCGGGCAGGAAGCTGCTCGATGGCCTCGCAATGAGGGCTTTAGATCATTAGCGTATATGGGTAAGATACTACCCGCTAGGGATTGGCCAGCATGAAATTGCTCGGCGGCCTCTTGGTGAGGAATTTGGATCCATAGCATTGTTGGGCAGGAAGCTACCTGCTGCAGATGCGCTGAGCGGGAAGCTACCCGATGGCCTCGTGAGGAGGGCTTTTGAGTCTCCCCTGGGCCATCGCGGGATGTCGTTCAAACTTCCGCGTGCCGCATTGGCGGGAGTGAGGGCATCGTTTAACCTTCCGTGGGCCGCATGGCTGCCCTTGAAGACAGGCATGGCCGACACGTGGCCGTTCCATGTCGGGAAATTGAGACGCCCCGTGATTCGCGTCACTGCGCGAGTAAACTTTCGGCCGTTGGAAGATTTTGTTGAGGCTATAAATAGCGAAGGTATGTTGGCTTCTTTCTAACCTTGTGTTTCTGAAGATGGCCGGGCGTCCGTGTGTGCTCATCAGGGATATCATTTCTCGTGACGATGTGTATCTTTATAGCCTTGATCGCTCCGAACAGATGTATGAGGCGGTGATAGACCGCGTGGAAGGCCACTTTGGACGTCTTCTTCCCCGGCGATCTCTCCTCCAACTGCTCATTTACGCGATCTGGAGGATGTCCTCGGGTCTGCACAATTCCCTGTCTCCGCGGTTGAGGGAAAAGGCGATCGAAAAGTTGCACTTGCTCTACCCCCTCGACCTGATCTCGCAGAGCAGGCGGGAGCGGTCAGTGGGTCTTCTTCTGGAGTGTTTTTAGAAAAGGCG
Source organism: Agapanthus africanus (assembly GCA_030015575.1). NCBI lineage: Eukaryota > Viridiplantae > Streptophyta > Magnoliopsida > Asparagales > Amaryllidaceae > Agapanthus > Agapanthus africanus. The sequence continues at coordinate 140,605,645 of JASDDO010000026.1, forward strand.
GATCGTTGCTTCTAGCTTATCGGATCAGGCCTCCGGCGCTTCCATAGCATCTAGGGTCCACGGGCACCGTCAGAGGGAGCGGGTGGAGGAAGCCCAGGTTCGGCTGCAGGAGATCTGCTCGGAGTACCATCAACAGTGCTTTCTTGATCCCCGCCCCCCTCTATTGTAATTATTGTAAGGTTGGGGAGACTATAATACCCTTTAATCAATAGAGTTTGTTTTGGGTGGTAGGGTGTTTCTCCTTTTTGGAGGTGTATTGTCTCTTTTTTTCTCTTCTCGTACAATTTTTAAACGTTAACTAAATACCAACAGGAACAACTTTATTTATTTCAGAAAGAGGATACAAATACATTTTTTCATTTGTATAACTTGAGCTTTTTAGCGTTGTAAGGCCGGGGAAAATTATAGCCCCGAGCGTCCTGCAGACGGTATGCCTCGCCGGGCAACGCCTCTTTCATGAGGAAAGGTCCATCCCACTTCGGGGATAACTTATGCAGCCTGCTCAGGTCTGCGAACTCGTTTCTTCGTAAGATCAGATCTCCTGCCTTGAAGGCCCGATATTTAGCCCGGGTGTTGTAGTAGCGAGGGGTTTGCTGTTGATAGATGGCCGCTCTGATTTGTGCTTGGTCCCGCTTCTCTTATAAGATGTCCAAGTTGTTTCGGAGCGCCGAGGTGTTGGCTTCGTCGTCAAAATGTTCGGCCCTGTAACTGGGTTGTCCGATCTCTGCCGGGACCATTGCCTCGGTACTGTAACAGAGACTGAACGGGGTTTCTCCCGTAGGTGTTTTCTTTGACGTTCGCAATGCCCATAGGACCCAAGGCAGTTTGTCGACCCAGCCACCTGTTTCCCCCAATCAGAGCAAAGCTCTGTTTGAATTTCAAAATTCAAAAATTGAAGCAACGCTTCAGATTTCTTGCGCTACGCGCCACGTGTCTAAAGCAGACACGCCAGCGCCAGGAGCGCTGCGCCCAAGGCAGCACACCCCCCAATCAGAGCAAAGCTCTGTTTCAAAATTCAAATTTTAAAATGAAGCAATGCTTCAGATCCCTTGCGCTCTGCGTTGCGCGCCACGTGTCAAACACAGGCACGCTAGCGCAGTTGCGCTGCGCGCCACGTGTCAAACGCAGGTGCGCTAGCGCCAATTGCGTCAGCACTGGAATTTAAATAATAAATTATTAATTAATCAGAATTAAAATTCTGTTCTAGAAAGATCTTTCCAATCTTATTAAAATAAGAAAATTATCTTCTGTAAAACAGAGGCCTTAGGATTAAAGATCCAACGGTGGGGAAATATCCCCAGATCAATCAGAGAAAGATCTCTGTAACTAACTTAACAAATCAATTGGCCCTATATAAAGGCCCCAAGACCTCAAGTCTCACATAGAGAGAACCCTCTGCAAACTTTGAAAAAAAAAACTCAAAGAGAAAGAAAGGCAAGCCTTTAAAGAAAGAAAATCATTTTCTTTATCTTTAAAGGTAAAGAATTTAATTCTTGAAGAACAGAGATGAAAACATCTCACAAAAGAAGAATTCTCTTCTAAAAAGATCAAAGATCTAAGAACAAGATCAAGATCTTCAATAAAAAAGAAAAAAATCAAAAAGATCTAATTATAAAAGATTAAAAAGAAGTAATTTACTTCATTCATAGATCTTTTGATCTATAAAGGCACAGCCTTTTGATGAGAATAAGAACCTTGGTTCTTGGATCTTGAGGCAATGGCTCTTTTGAAGAACAGAACATACAACTTGTTCTTTGATCTTAATTTGATCAAAATGCACTCTGCGCTATTGGACAGTGCCTTGCACTAATGAAATGCGCCTTTGCGCTCCTTGGACTGGCGCACGTCACCAGAACGCGCCACGTGTCAACCACAGAACGATTTGCGCTTCTAAAAGTAGCGCACTGCGCTCTTGGACTAGCGCATTGCGCCAGAGCGCGCCACGTGTCACTCACTGGTGCAGCGCACTCAGAAAGTGCAGTGCGCTAACAAACTTGCGCTTAGCGCAGAGCGTGATACGTGTCACCTTTGCATGCGCTAGCGCAATGCGCTCTTTGATTAGCGCAAAGCGCCTGATAAGCCAGGTGGCGCACTATCAGACCACTATTTTCCCCTGATAAATGCTATGCATTTATTGCATCCAATGTCAGAGCCCAATGCTATGCATTATTAAAAGGGCAGAGCCCAAATAAAGGCCTGACAGGCCAAACATGAATAAAATATTAAACATTCTTAACTGGACTTAGCCCAATTCTGGCCATAAGTCCTCAATATAAATTGAACCGAGCACAACCGCTCTTCCAATCAATTTACACCCGGTTCGAGAGTATATCTCTTTACTCCTCTGACATCCGTCGTTATAATCTTTCAACGTCGTCAGAGAGGTGATGGGTCCCGACGACCACACACTACTACGGACTGTGGGGTCCTTAAACTCATGGACTATGACGTCCTTAACCTTGACCGTGATGTCTTAAAACTAATACTGTACTATGGGGTCCTTAAACTTATGGACTATGACGTCCTTAACCTTGACTGTGATGTCTTAAAACTAATACTGGACTATGGGGTCCTTAAACTCATGGACTATGACGTCCTTAACCTTGACCGTGATGTCTTAAAACTAACGTTGGACTGTGGAGTCCTTAAATCCACGGACTATGATGTCCTTAACCTTGACCGTGATGTCTTAAAACTAATACTGGACTGTGGGGTCCTTAATCTCATGGACTATGACGTCCTTAACCTTGACCGTGATGTCTTAAAACTAACGTTGGACTGTGGAGTCCTTAAATCCACGGACTATGATGTCCTTAACCTCGACCGCAATGTCTTAAAACTAACAATGGACCGCAATGTTCTTAAACTACTTATCGACCGCAATGTCACTAAACAAAACAATAGAGCCCAATTGCTCTCTTGTCGGATCTAAACAGTCCCGTTAAGTCGATCTTAGTCTAGAATTAGACTAACGTGTCCTTAACGAACGTTTAAGTTGATCTTAGTCTCAAATAAGGCTAACGTATCCTTAAACATAACCCCCCTAAACCAAAATCTAAGAAAGATACGGATTTGGACTAGTCCACGTCCTACGGGCGACAACATAACTTAGTCTCCGTATACAATCCACGGGCAACCAAACACAAAACAAACACCCACGACACGAAGTGACCATATGGAGAAGGAGAAAGTTGTTATCGCGATGCGGTAGCGTAATTAACTGCAGGGGCTTGCGTCTGCAGGGAAGAGCGTCCCCACAATCAAAACCCCCTCAAACGAGGGGGAATCTGACGAAGTCTGCTACATCGGCCGCATCCATTTAAACCTTCGATACATAGTGCCATAAATCAACTTGGCATCTTCGGAGAGGTGGACGGATAGCACCAATTAGCATCTGCGTCCAGATTCAGGCAAGATGTTCAGTCTTCCCGGCTTCCGGCGGTGAACAGATTCTGGCACGCTCGGTGGGACCTTTTTCTCTTTCCACTCTATACTTCGTGTGTTGTGTTCACGAACCAATCGTGGTTTGCTAATGGTTTCCCTTGGGTTTCAAGGTACTAAGGTTTGACGTTTTGCTTGGTGCAGAAAGCAAAGAAGCAATGGCATCAACCTGCTCAAAGTGTTCCACATGCAGCTGCAACTCGTGTCCTGCCTCAACTGAGGGCATAACCTACGGGCCCCAAGCGGCCTCTCTGTTCACGATTCCCATGGAGCAGATTACTCAAGCCACCACTGGGCTGTTTTTCGGGACCATGCTCCCGCCAACGAGCTTCACTGCTCCCGTGCCTGTACCAGAAGCTCTCAAGAAGTCGGTCTTCGATCAACTTACAGCTACTACGGCCCCTCTCAACGGGTCGTCCAACACCAGTGCCTCGGTCTTCTCCAGATTGGGCCAAAATTCCTGCGGGGCCACAATGAAGCTTGCAGTCCCAGAGAAGGTTATTCCGAAGAGAGTAACCAACCCTGCTCCCGAAGTCGTCAAGGCGGCTTCTCCTTCCAAGGGGTCGGTCTTTACAAGATGGACCGTCCTAACTCCCACTCCCGTTCCTGCTACTCAAAGGACACCGGTCTTTAACAGGCTGACACCGGCAACGGCCCCTCACCTGAACAAGGGGCAAGACATGGCCATCCCCGTCACCAAGCCAACTCCATCAGCTCGACATGCTCGACATCTCCATTGGCGCCGAGTGAGGAAGTCAGGAGGCAACTCCCCTTCTGGGCTAACTCCACCAGCCCTGATGGCGAAAATTAATGCTGCTGTTCCAACTGGGAATAGCTTTGAGCTGCTGAATAAGGTGCGCCGGAAATCGCCCACCGCCGTACTGAAAAGATCTCCTCCTCCAATGGAGAATGTTACGGAAGCAAAGCCAGAACAGTCCCCTCAGCGGCTATCCTCCAAGATCTACAAAGTCTGGCGGCAGGTCCGGAACTCGGTGGTGGATCAAGAATATTCCCGCCGGCAGAAGAGGCTGAAGGTCCGACAGGAAGAAATCCATCCTGCCAAGTCACGGAAAGCTATCTGGGTGCCCACCGCGATGGCCCCCTCAACTTCGACCGCTCATAAGGAAAGAAGGCCGGAGAAGATCCCCATGCCTGCGACAAATGTCAAAGGCACTGAGCCCAAACGCCCTAAGTCTGGGGGCATGGTGGTCCATACTATTTACATGGCATCCGGAAAGGAGGATAGTCGCGCTTCTACGGGCCACCGACCACTCTCCCGATCCATCACAAGTGCCCAGGAACAGCAGCAGCAGAAGCTCCAAGAGATGCTGACTACGATGGCCGCACTTACCGGGCCAAAAGAAAGCCCGAAGGCGTCATCGGAACAACGTCACGAACACGAGACTGATGCTGAATTCCTTCGGAGAATGCTCGAAAAGAAAGATAAGGAGACTGCGGAACAAGCGGCCAATATAAAGCAAATGGCTCTTCTGTTCCAAGATATGGTGGGTATGATGATCCAGCAGGACCCTCCAGCTGAAGATCCTCCGATTATCCTCGAAGACGACAGAGGAGAAACATCAAATCCATCTCCGGCTCTGTTAACAGCCAAAGAGGAAACAATCTCTAAAGCTGCCCTGGATGATTATATTGCTCAACAAATACGAGTTCACCAGGCAAATGAAGCGGCCGCCCAAGTCGTCAAAACGGGACGACCATATCCGGGCTGGTATGATCAGATAAAATACCCGCCGGGCTATACGATCCCGAAATTCCATGTGTACAAGGGGACATGCAATCCCCATCAACATGTCGCCCAGTTCAGGGCTCTTTGTGGAAACACCGGCGGCGATGATAAGCTCTTGCTTCGCCAATTTTTTGGCAGTTTATCGGAGACGGCATTTGAGTGGTACTCCGAACTTCCAAACGACTCCGTCAAAACTTTCGCAGAAATGGAGTTATTGTTCACCCAGCGATTCACGAGCGCAAGTGAACGCACCCCGATAACAGCATTGATCAATGCGAGAGTAAAGCCGGGCGAAACTTGGGTTCAATATGCAATCCGATGGCGAAATCTGTGGTCGAAATGCGAACAGCGCATCGAAGAAGCACCAGCAGTAGGCATGTTCGTGGGCACCCTAGACCCTCATGCAACTATTTCACAGTTCATGATGTTCTTTAAACCGACCACGTTCCAGGCTCTAATCGACAAGCTAGCCCAGATGGATTAAATGGGTCACAAACCGTCTCCCCCGAAGTCGGAACCGCGGAACGACAAGGGTAAAGGGAAGGCGACCTTCGTTGCGAACACCCAACAACAGCCCACTGCCCCAAAGCTAGCAGATCAACTGGAAGAGAGACGGCGCTATTACAATGAGAAAATGAAGCGTCCTTACTCATTCCCACGGGACAAAACGAAGAGGTTGTTCGAGCTGGCTATGCGCAACAGGCTTATCAATTTGCCGAATCCAAGGCGACCACCGCAGCCGAGCGAAGTGAAAAATCCTAATTATTGCCCCTACCACCAAACGGTAAGCCAACCGATCGAGGATTGCTTCGTCTTTAAAGGGTGGATCGAGGATCAGTACCTACAAGGCAAGTTCGCGTTGTCTGAGAAGTGGAAAGTAAACTCACCACAACTGCACACTCCTAAGAAGACGGACACACCGGGGACAACGTGTTCTTTTGTTGAAGAAGCTCCATAGAAAGTCGTGCTTTCAGCCAAAACCAAAAGGATGTTGAATGATCTTCAGACATGCCCGGCGATCAGGTGAAAGAACCCGCTAGAACCCCAGATCATCGAAGGGATGCTGAAGTCGCGCCCAACTCCAAAGATTGGTGGTGATAGCCAAAGTGTTCATGCTCAGCCGTCGAAATCTTCAAAAAAGAAGAAGAAATCCAAGAAGCCCGTGAAGCTTGGCGACAAGCACACAGACTTACAAAAACAAATTGACGTGCTGGAAGAGTACAACCAGAAGGCGCGAACCCCAATCACGCTTCAAGAGTTCCTCGGCCACGTCCTTGAAGACGAAGATGATGGAGAAGACTCATCGGATAGATCTGAGAAGTACGTGGCAAGTTGCTACGTGATCTCTCATTCGTCGATAGACGATGAAGAAACTCCTTGCACTAAGAAACTAGGGGCAAATCCTGAACCGGAGCTTCCAGAGCCATCAGATGAGATAATTGATGCATTCCTGAACACGGCTCTTTTGAAAAGTAAAGTTGATCGGGAGCGTGAGATGGCCATATTTGAAAGAGCCAAACGCCGACGACTAGATGAAAAAGTCGAGGCACTCCTGCTGAATCAAGGAACATCCGTTACAGATAAAAACAAGTTCAAGACGAGGAAAATGTTTGCTAAAGCCATATCAATGGGAATGAAGCTACCACCCTCCGAAGAAAACACTTCCGGTGAAGCAGAGATGCATCCTATCTACCGCTCATATCATCGAAAGATTTCGCACCCTACCGAGGAGTGCAATGCTTTTAAAAGATGGTGGCAGGGATATGTGGCTCACCGGCAACATTTTAAGCGGATGAAACGCAAAACTCAGCGGGAGCAAAGAAGTGCGACTGAGGAGCATAAAAGAACTACCGGTAACTGTCGCATGGTCAACACCGGGGGATCGCAAATTCTCACTTTCGGAAGTGACTCTGACGAAGAAATGGCTCTTGGCCCCCTCTTTAAAGAATCCGCATTGGGGAAAAAGGAAGAACCGAAGGCCTGTGAAAACATCCAGCTGCGCAGTCGCACGCTCCTAGAAAAGAATCTCGGACCCATGAGTAGAAAAGATAAGGGGAAAGAAAAGGTCTCTGAGGATATCGCCCGGGATGACCAAGTCATGAAAGAGCTGACTGCCAAGGACACGCCAAAGAAGAGTAAGGTGGACTATAACGTTCTGGCGCACTTGAGGAAGTTACCTTCGCAGCTCAGCATTCTCGACGCCCTTTTACTATCCAAAGAATCGAGAGATTCATTGATCAGGGCGCTACAAGTGCCCGAGCAATTTCAAGCTTTTCTCGCCGAAGAAAAGATGAAGGACAAGCTGGAGGAAGTACACACAGCCGATATCACCTTCGGCGACGAAGACCTCCTCCTTGGGACGTGCGAGCACAACCGTCCCCTCTATGTCTCAGGATACTGCCACCATATAAAGATAGGTAAAATCTTGGTCGACAATGGGTCTTCCGTCAATCTTCTTAACGTGCGAGTGCTGAAGGAAATCTGCATGAGCGTCCAGCATCTCGCTCGTGGCAAAATCACCATCTCTGGTTTTGACTCCCAGTCATCGCGGACTCTCGGGTCTGTGATATTGACATTACGATTCGGGCTACTTGGCATGGATATTAAATTCCATGTCATTGACGCCAAGACATGCTATAACGCTTTGCTCGGCCGGCCTTGGTTACACGAATACAACATCATCCCTTCTACACAACATCAGTGTATGAAATACTTTAAAGATGGCCTCGAGCATACCGTAACAGGAGAGCTGAATCCATTCTTCGTGAACGAAGTCCGCAAATACGAAGATGCAAAATACTTCTTGCCAAATTTTGAAGAAACGGAAAGATGTCACAGACCGAGAATAAAGCTATCACCACCATTCCTGTCTTCGGGAGTGATACTGAAGAAGAGGAAGCGATAGTTTATTCAGGTCCACCCAAGTACAACAAGCCAGGACCGTCCGCTCCTATGTTGATCTTTGGCAGTGACTCGGAAGATGAGGTCCATGCTATATTCTCTGCTCGGCCTTCAATACAAACATTCATTGACGAAGAGCAACGTTTGCAAGTTGCCATGGTTCCGCCCAAACATCATAAAGAACTAGACGCGCTTGATACCTACAGTGTGGAAGAGCCGCAGACGTTCTACGTCCCTCCCAGGCGAGAAGGCGAAAAGGCGATCCTATTCTACCGCTCCGGGTAAACCAAAGTGGAGAAAGAAATCTGGCACGGTGCGGATTCTGCACTTGACAGGCTCCAGCCCATCCGTCTGTCTAGATATTATACAGAAGGCTTGAAAAGGCTGTTGAAGCGCCAAGGGATACCCTTCAAACAGACCGCTCGAAAAGCTAATTTCTATGACAGGATCTGAAACGTTCCCGGAACTCAGTGCAAGTTGCCCAACGGGAGAATGGAAGCAATCAGACTTGGATATGTTCGGTCCACGAAATGGGAGCTACTCCGCGATTGCTATGTCGTACATGACTTTGATGAAGAAGGAGATGCTCAATGGGAGAATGCTAACCCTGAAGCAGAAAGAGCCCCCGACGTGAAAGTGCCCAGTCCGTCGTTCGAAGAACAAATGGACAAGTTTATAAGGGAAGCTGGTCAAAAAGTTTGAGACGACCATAATCGCGAAATGGCCATCTACGAGAAAGCCAGAACGCAACGCCTTCTTCAACAGGCTGTGAAAAATGAACATGCCCCTCCCTGCCAACCTGTTGTAAAAAAGGCCCGACGCAGAGGCAGAAACAAGTCAAAAAGCGGAAAAGGCATTCAACAATGACAAAGTGGGACCAAGAAGTCACGCGAGCGGGAATCGAGCGGTCCGGATTTGTCCTTAGGAAGAAGATGAGTCGAGCATACTCTTTTCCTCAAGACAAGACAAAGAAGATACTTGATCTTGCCATAAGACATCAAATGATTATCCTCCCGGAGTCCAAGAACCCCGAGCAAGCAGGTGGAGTCTTTCACCCGAACTATTGCTCCTATCATAGGGCAATAGGACATCCCCTCGAAGACTGCTTTACCTTCAAGAACTGGGTTGAAGATCAGTATCAGCTCGGAAAGTTCGCTCTATCCGACAGTTGGAGGATAACTCCGCCGCAGAAGCATGAACCTAAAGCCACGAGAGTAGAGCTGAATCAACATCGGTCTTAGAAGCGAGCTCGTACCTGTCACATGATAACGATATCAAGAGAGGAACCTGAGAATATGGATGACCTCCCCTGGTGCTTCGAAAACAATGATGACGAAGTGATCTCAGAATTTCCACCGGCGCCAAAAGACCTGGAAGATGGAATACACACCACTGCAGATAACCTCAAGAAAATTGATTTGGAGACGACAAGTGACCCGCGACCTACATTCGTGAGTGAGCTGTTATCTGAAGAAAGGGTGCCTGCGTTAAAAGACGTGGTTATGCAGCATAGAGATTGCTTCACATGGAACTATTCCAAAATGCCAGAATTAGATCCAGAGATTGCCGTCCACAAATTGGCAATATCCCCGGACGTTAAGCCAGTCAAACAAGCACCGAGAAGAATGCGGCTCGAGCTTGAGATGAGCATCAACGCCGAGGTCAAGAAGCTGATCGACTCTGGTCTCATCCAAGAAGTTCAGTATCCTGATTGGATCGCCAACATCGTCCCGGTGATGAAGAAAAATGGGACAGTGCGCGTATGCATGGACTTTCGGGTCTCAATAAAGCCTGCCCGAAAGACGATTTCCCAGTACCGGTCACTGAGCTGATGATAGATAACACGTCCACTCACGAAGTCTTCTCCTTCATGGACGGCTCATCAGGATATAATCAGATAAAAATGCATCCCGAAGACCAGAAGCACACCGCTTTTCGGACCCCTTTGGGTATATTCTGCTACAAGGTGATGCCCTTCGGTCTAAAGAACGCCGGTGCCACCTATCAGAGGGCCATGACGAAGATCTTCGATGACCTCATACATGAAATCGTCGAATGCTATATCGACGACCTCGTGGTGAAAAGCAAATCATACGAGGAACATCTTGAGCATCTGAAGATCGTATTTCAACGTCTTCGGCAATACAACTTGAAGATGAGTCCTCTGAAATGCGCGTTCGGGGTGTCCTCAGATAAATTCCTAGGATTCATCGTCCGACACCGAGGTATCGAGATAGATCCATCAAAGATCAAGGCGATCATGGAAATGCCTCCGCCAAGGACTCTCAAACAATTGCGGTCTCTCCAAGGGAAGCTCGCGTATATCCGGCGATTTATAGCCAATCTCTATAGCAAGTGCCGTCCTTATAGTCACCTGATGAAGAAGGGAACCCCGTTCATCTGGGATCACAAATGCCAGGGCGCGCTGGACGAAATCAAGCAGTATCTGCAAAACTCGCCAGTGCTGGCTGCTCCGGTCAAGGGAAAGTCTCTCATTCTGTATACAACCGCCCTCGAAGGTTCCTTAGGCGCATTATGGGCACAAGAGAACGACCAAGGGAAAGAAAGAGCTCTCTATTACTTGAGTCGAGTTCTCCTGGGGGCAGAAAGCAACTACTCCCCCATCGAAAAACACTGCCTGGCATTGATCTTCGCGATAACGAAACTCAGGCACTATGCATTGGCGCATGAAGTCCGTCTCATATCGAAGGTGGATCCCCTCAAATATTTGATGTCGAAGGCCATATTGACAGGTCGGCTCGCTAAATGGGCCTTGCTCCTGATGGAGTTCTCAATAACCTATCAACCTCTTAAGGCAGTGAAAGGCCAGGCCATCGCCGACTTCCTCGCTGAGCATCCGATACCTGCCGATTATCCTTTGAATTGCGAACTGCCAGATGAACATGCGTTTGATGCGATCGACAGCGGTGGTACCCGATGGGAACTTTATTTTGATGGAGCGTCTTCCATGAAGAAGCGCAAACAAAGCACCCCTATAATCAAGTCGGGGGTAGGCCTCATCTTCATAACTCCACAAGGAGGGATAATGCGTTTTGCTTTCTCCTTAACAGAGCCGAGGACAAACAATGAAGCCGAATATGAAGCTTTGACAGCAGGTCTCGAGATCGCCATCGACATGGGGATTGAGAACCTCCTCATATACGGAGACTCCCAACTGGTCGTTAGTCAAGTAAACGGCGACTATCAAACGTGCAAACCAGAACTGGTAAAGTACGGCGAGAGGGTACGGCAACTGCTGACCCAAATACCTTCCTACATCATGAAAAGCATACCGCGCACAGAAAATAGCAAAGCGGATGCACTAGCTAAGCTCGCTAAAGAACTGGCCGACGAGAACCTCGATGACGTGAGAATCGTTGTGCAAAGCCGTCGGGTTCTTGCGCCGGCGGAAATATCTCCGGAGTCGTCTGAGGAAAAGGGAGCGACCGAGCCAGTGGCTCTACAAGTAAAAGACCAAGAAAAGGCTGAGGATTGGAGAGAAGTCTTTATAGACTACTTCAAATCCCGTCGAACGCCTGAAGATGCGTCCTCAAGACATCAGCTTATGAAACGAGCTCTGTCTTTCGCCTTCGTCAATGATACTCTGTACAAAAGGTCATTTGATTCTCTGTGGTTGAGATGCTTGGGACCTGAAGAGGCGAAAAGTGTCGTCCAAGAAGTTCACGACGGACTCTGCGGTTCTCACCAAGCAGGCCTGAAGATAAAGTTGAAGATCAAACGAATGGGTTATTATTGGCCCACGATGATCCATGACTGCCTTGAGTATGCGAAGCAATGCCACTCGTGCCAGATTCATGGGGACTTTATCCATCAGTATCCAAATCCACTACATCCAACGGTGGCTAGCTGGCCATTCGAAATGTGGGGAACTGACATAATCGGCCCCATTGAACCGGCATCGTCCAGAGGACATCGTTTCATTTTGGCGACAACTGATTACTTCTCAAAATGGGCAGAAGCAGTACTGCCGAGGGAAGTGAAAACGGAGAATATCCTCCATTTCTTCAAGACGCACGTTATTTATCGGTTTGGAACTCCGCGACGGATCATCTCCGATAATGGGCCAGCCTACAGAAGCCATAAAATCAGCCGCTTCGCACAACAGCATAACATAGACTGGAGGTATTCATCAGTCTATAATCCATGAACTAACGGTCTAGCCGAGGCTTTCAACAAGACCTTGACGAAGATCGTGAAGAAGACGGTGTTCCGAAATAAGAAGGACTGGCACGAGAGACTGCATGAAGCTCTCTGGGCGTATCGAACTACGTTCAAAACGGCCACGAACACAACGCCGTACGCGTTGGTATTCGGTACAGAGGCAGTACTCCCCCTCGAGATAGAGTTACCCTTTCTACGAGTGACAGTTTATTATGAGCTAACGGACGAAGAGAATGCTCACCTTCGGCTTGAGGAGCTCGATGCCCTTGATGAAAACCGGCTCCTGGTGCAGCAAAATCTGGAAGCTTATAAAGCGAAGGTAACACGCTAATATGAAAGATTAACCAGGCCAAGGACATTCCGCCAAGGCGAACTCGTGCTAGTGGTCAAAAGACCTATGATCCCCAATCGCGCCAAGCGGGGAAAATTCGAGCCGAACTATGAAGGCCCGTACATCATAGACAAGGTCTACCAGGGTGGAGCCTATCTACTCATGGACATGCATGCTGAAAGACCTTTCAGGCCAATAAACGGTCACTTCCTGAAGAAATACTACGCCTAACGAGTCACGGCCTAGGTCAATGACAGACGACGACGACTATGTCCGCTCGCTATCTTCCTAAGCCCAAACTCTATAAGTAGTAACCGGCTTACTTAACAACGGACCGAAACATCCTTAAACTAACAGTGGACCGAAACGTCCTTAAACTAACAACGGACCACCATGTCTTAAAACTAGCTGTTGACCGAGGTGTCGAGAAACTACGGTGGATTGCAGCATCCCAAAGCTGATACAAAAAAAAGAAGAGAAAAACAAAAATAGGAAAACGGTATGTCCATAAGCAAAATGGGTACGGATGAAAACCCGAAAGGGCTCCGTGAGTAAAAACAGCAGGGCTACCGGCGAGTCTTGTGAAAACCCGAAAGGGCGCAACCTCGTTTGAATAAAAAAAAGAATAAAAAAAAGAGGGAAAACGGTATGTCCATAAGCAAAGTGGGCATGGATGAAAACCCGAAAGGGCTCCGTGAGTAAAAACAGCAGGGCTACCGGCGAGTGTTTGTGAAAACCCGAAAGGGCGCAACCTCGTTAAAAGACACTTACATGGTCCTCTCGACCTTTTGAGGAGAAATCATCCGCGTGAGATCCTTACGACTCACAAGGGAGTAACACACTTAGGGATCCCCACGATTCCTAAGAAGAAATTACACTTGCGAGATCCTCACGATTCGTAAGGAGAACTCTCTTATGGGACCCTCACGGCTCATAAGATTTGAAAGTCTTAAGTTACAGAGACCTGAATTTGTTCTTAAGCAACCCTCACAACCTCCAATACAGCCCTACAAGCGGCTCAATACTGACCTTTGTATACAATCCACGGGCGCGAATAAACATTTCCCTAACAAAGTCCCATCCGTGACTAGGGATATGTCTACACGGTGAACAAACCTTGTGAGTCCTCTCGACTTATAAAGGGAAAACTCTCTTGTAAGATCCTTACGACTTACAAGGAGCCATACATTTAGGAATCCTCATGATTCCTAAGGAGAAAACACACCTACGAGATCCTCACGACTTGTAGGGAGAAATACCTTTGTGAGACCCTTACGGCTCATGAAGTCAAAAGCCTTAGTCGACAGAATCTTAACCCTGTTTACTAAGCCACCTTTGTTCGATATCGACAGAGGCAAATGATGATTCGCTCCTGGCAATGTCCCAGTTGTAGCGGTGCTGATGCCGAAATCGGTGCCTAATCCCACGCTTGCGGCAAAAAGCCAGCAAGCCACACATGTATACGAAATAGCCGAAATGATGGGGCAACTTGCGACAAAATCAGCAAGTAAAAATGTATGCATGCAAAATAGCCGAAATGATTGGGCAGCTCGCAATAAAAAGCAGCGAGTAAAAAATAAAAAATATAGCCGAAATGATTAGGCACCGCGAAAAATAGCCGAAATGATTGGGCAATCGTGACCTTCGCGATATAAAAAGCTGAAATGATATAGCATCGCGGAAAGATATAAAATAAAAATAAACATGAAATTTATGCCCTACAGGTGATATTACATCAATCCCTGTATACAATCCAGGGGCGCAAATAAAGAGGGAATCACACTCCCCCTCCCCAGGTTTCATCCGAAGAAGAAGCCAAATCTCGATGGGTCAGACCATCTCAACATTCGTCTCAGCAGACACAATATCAAGTAAAGCGGAACGGCGGCTACTCCGAGTTCCATGACTCGGCGGGATACAGATGACCAAGAGGCAAATTCCAACTCCATGGAATGCGGATATAATCAACAAAATTCCTGGTCACGTGGAACACGGATAACGTCACTTCTGACCCCGTGGAAAATGTCCAGAGCGGATCCTGGTCCTCGCAGAACACGGCAGTGAACTCGTGTGAAGCATCCAGAGCGGAGCCTAGTCCTCGCCGAACACGGCAGTGAACCCGTGGGAAGCATCTAGTGCAAAATTCCTGGTCACGTGGAACACGGATAACGTCACTTCTGACCCCGTGGAAAACGTCCAGAGAGGATCCTGGTCCTCGCAGAACACGGCAGTGAACCCGTGTGAAGCATCCAGAGCGGAGCCTAGTCCCCGCCGAACACGGCAGTGAACCCGTGGGAAGCATCTAGTGCAAAATTCCTGGTCACGTGGAACAGGGATAACGTCACTTGTGACCCCATGGAAAACGTCAAGAGCGGATCCTGGTCCTCGCAGAGTACGGCAGTGAACCCGTGTGAAGCATCCAGAGCGGAGCCTAGTCCTCACCGAACACGGCAGTGAACCCGTGGGAAGCATCTAGTGCAAAATTCCTGGTCCTCGCAGAGCACGGCAGTGAACCCGTATGAAACGTCCAGAGCGGATCCTGGTCCTCGCAGAACACGGCAGTGAACCCGTGTGAAGCATCCAGAGCGGAGCCTAGTCATCGCCGAACACGGTAGTGAACCCATGGGAAGCATCTAGTGCAAAGGTCCTGGTCACGTGGAACACGGATAACGTCACTTCTGACCTCGTGGAAAACATCCAGAACGGATCCTGGTCCTCGCAGAACACGGCAGTGAACCCGTGTGAAACATCCAAAGCGGAGTCTAGTCCTCGCCGAACACGGCAGCGAACCCGTGGGAAGCATCTAGTGCAAAATTCCCGGTCACGTGGAACACGGATAACGTCACTTCTGACCCCGTGGAAAACGTCCAGAGCGGATCCTGGTCCTCGCAGAATACGGCAGTGAAACCGTGTGAAGCATCCAGAGCGGAGCCTAGTCCTCTCCGAACACGGCAGTGAACCTGTGGGAAGCATCTAGTGCAAAATTCCTGGTCACGTGCAACACGGATAACGTCACTTCTGACCCCGTGGAAAACGTCCAGAGCGGATCCTGGTCCTCGCAGAGCACGGCAGTGAACCCGTGTGAAGCATCCAGAGCGAAGCCTAGTCCTCGCCGAACACGGCAGTGAACCCGTAGGAAGAATCTAGTGCAAAATTCATGGTCCTCGCAGAGCACGGCAGTGAACCCGTGTGAAGCATCCAGAGCAGAGCCTAGTCCTCGCCGAACACGGCAGTGAACCCGTGGGAAGCATCTAGAGAGAAATTCCTGGTTACGTGGAACGAGGATAACGTCATTTCTGACCCCGTGTGAAGTATCCAGAGCGGAGCCTGGTCCTTGCCAAACACGGCAGTGAACCCGTGGGAAGCATCCAGAGCAAACATCGGACTGTGGAGTCCTTAAATCCACGGACTATGATGTCCTTAACCTTGACCGTGATGTCTTAAAACTAACTTCGGACTGTGAGGTCCTTAAACTCACGGACTATGATGTCCTTAACCTCGACCGTGATGTCTTAAAACTAACAATCAACCATAATGATTTTACACTAATTTTACCTTGGTTCAAGGGTACATCTCTTCGCTCCTTTGATATTTGTCGTTGTAATTCCTCAACGTCTTCAAATAGGTGACAGGTCCCAACAACCATACATTTCACGGACTGTGGAGTCCTTAAATCCACGGACTATGATGTCATTAGCCTCGACCGTGATGTCTTAAAACTAACATTGGACTGTGGAGTCCTTAAATCCACGGACTATGATGTCTTTAACCTCGACCGCAATGTCTTAAAACTAATATCGGACTGTGGAGTCCTTAAATCCACGGACTATGATGTCCTTAACCTCGACCGCAATGTCTTAAAACTAATGCCGGACTGTGGAGTCCTTAAACCCACGGACTATGATGTCCTTAACCTCGACCGCGATATCTTAAAACTAACATTGGACTGTGAGGTCCTTAAACTCATGGACTATGATGTCCTTAACCTTGACCGTGATGTCTTAAAACTAACGTCGGACTGTGAGGTCCTTAAACTCACGGACTATGATGTCCTTAACCTCGACCGTGATGTCTTAAAACTAACAATCAACCATAATGATTTTACACTAATTTTACCTTGGTTCAAGGGTACATCTCTTCACTCCTTTTATATTTGTCGTTGTAATTCCTCAACGTCTTCAAAGAGGTGACGGGTCCCAACAACCACACATTTCACGGACTGTGGAGTCCTTAAATCCACGGACTATGATGTCCTTAATCTCGACCGTGATGTCTTAAAACTAACATTGGACTGTGGAGTCCTTAAATCCACGGACTATGATGTCCTTAACCTCGACCGCAATGTCTTAAAATTAACATCGGACTGTGGAGTCCTTAAATCCACGGACTATGATGTCCTTAATCTCGACCGTGATGTCTTAAAACTAACGCCGGACTGTGGAGTCCTTAAACCCACGGACTATGATGTTCTTAACCTCGACCGCGATGTCTTAAAACTAACATTGGACTGTGAGGTCCTTAAACTCATGGACTATGATGTCCTTAACCTTGACCGTGATGTCTTAAAACTAACAACGGACTGTGGAGTCCTTAAATCCACGGACTATGATGTCCTTAACCTCGACCGCGATGTCTTTAAACTATGGTATCCTGGAAAACGTCCAGAGCGGAGCCTGGTCCTCGCCAAACATGTCAGTAAACCCGTGGGAAGCATCCAGAACAACCCCTGATTCCGTGAAATGCGGATAAGGGCAACTTCACCCATCACTTGCGGGTCCTCACGACTCGTAAGGGAGTAAATTCTCTTGTGAGATCCTTACGACATTCAAGAAAAAACGCACTTAGGAATCCTCACGATTCTTGAGGAGAAATTACACCTACGGGACCCTCTCGGCTGGTAGGGAGAAAATTCTTTATGAGACCCTCACGGCTCATAAAGTTGAAAAGTTTTAGGTGACAGATCCTAACCCTGTTTTCTAAGCCATCACCACTTTACAAAGAGCCTAAGACTGACAGCCATACGCTATCTACAGACCACACTCGCTAAAGTCACATGGCAAACAACACAACAAGAAAGAAGAAAGCAGAAAAATGACACAAGACATTATGAAGAACGTGTATCTTTTATTCGTGAAATTCGATTGAGTACAAAATACATCGTATTAAAGAATAAAAGAAACAAATACATTTTATTCACAATTACAAATGATACAAAATTTTCATTGAGAAGGATGCGTTTTCAACAAGTCCGTGAGCTGCTCTCGCACTTCTCTCAGTGCCTTCTCATGACCAGCCGCCACAGCCAGCTCTGCTTCAATTTGGGCCCGTTGCAGCAAACAAGATGAGAGTTTCTGATCAGCTTCTTGCTGGGAAGCCTCCTGACTCTGCGCGATCTGCTCATTGAGATCAAGCTTCTTCCTCAACACCAGCCCGTCAGAGACACACCGTTGAAGACTTTCAAAAATGGCGTTCAGTTGGGAAGCATTAGCTGCAACCCCAGCGTCCAGTTGGGCAGATTCAGCAGCAATCGCCTCACGTTCTTTTCGCTTAAGAGTTGACTCTCGTTCGAAATGGCGAAGGAACGGAACACACTGCTCAACCCAAACGGCCCGCTGGGAGTTCAAAGCCTGAGTCTCAGGGGCAAGATGCATGAGTTCAAGCTGACATAGACAGACCTCGATCTTCCTGCAGTGATCAACCCAAGACTCGACAACGCTTTCATTATGGAAATTTATAAGCGTCGCCAGCATCGGATTGACCTCGGCAGCAAAATCTGCAGCAGATGTAGGAGCCTCCGCGTCAAGCTCCTCGACGCATTCGCTCAGCATACGCAGACTTGTCATAGCGCCCTTTGAGGATGGACGTCTGGAGAAGGGGCCTGCCGGCATCATAATGTGAGACTCGAAAGAGACCGGTGTTCCCCTCTGAACGGCGGCCAAGACATGGGCGTCTCGCCTGAGATTCGGGGCAGATGCTATTTGTTTTTATCCGTCCAACTCTCCGAAAATGCCAAGTTGATTTATGGCACCGTGTATCGGAGGTTTAGACGGATGCCGCCGATGTAGCAGACTTCGTCAGATTCCCCATCGCTTGAGGGGTTTTTGATTGTGGGGACGCTCTTCCCTGCAGGCGCAAGCCCCTGCAGTTAATTACGCTACCGCATCGCGGTAACAACTTTCTCCTTCTCCAGAATTTCACTTCGTGTCGTGGGTGATTGTTTTGTTTGTGGTTGCCCGTGGATTGTATATGGAGACTAATTTATGTCGTCGCCCGTAGGACGTGGATTAGTCCAAATCCGTATTTTCTTAGATTTGGGTTTGAGGTTTTGGTTTAAGAATACGTTAGCCATATTTGAGGCTAAGATCAACTTAAACGTTTGTTAAGGATACGTTAGTCCAATGTGAGACTAAGATCAACTTAACGGGATCGTTTAGATCCGACAAAAGAGAATTTGGGCTCTATTGTTCCAGTTTATGGACATAGTGGTCCATTGCCAGTTTAGGGACATGGTGGTCCATCTCCAGTTTAGGGACATGGTGGTCCATCGTTCCCGTTTTGGGGACGAATGTTGGTTTAAGGATGCATTAGTCCATGAGTTTAAGGACCCCACAGTCCGTATTGTTGGTTTAAGGACGTATTAGTCCATGAGTTTAAGGACCTCACAGACCGTATTGTTAGTTTAAGGACGCATTAGTCCATGAGTTTAAGGACCCCACAGTCCGTATCGATGTGTGGTTGTCGGGACCCGTCATCTCTCTGATGACGTTGAAGGATTACAACGACAAATATCAGAGGAGTTCGGAGATGTACCCTTGAACCGGGTGTAAGTTGATTTGAGAGAGCATTTGTGCTCAGTTCAATTTAATTTGAGGACTTACGGCCAGAATTGGGCTAAGTCCAGTTGAAAATGTTCAACATTTTATTTGTATTTGGCCTGTTAGGCCTTTATTAGGGCTCTGCCCCTTGTTTAATAATGCAGTAAATTTTTTCTGGCCTATTAGGCCTTTATTTGGGCTCTGCCCCTTTTTTTTAAATGATGCACAACATCTGTTTTGGTCTGACAGACCTTTGTTTGGGTTTTATCCCTTTTATAATGCATTGCATTCTTATTAGGCCTGTTAGGCCTTTTAATTGGGCTCTGTCCCTTCTTTTTAATAATGCACTGCATCAATTAGTCTGACAGAGCGCCACGTGGCTTGTCAGGCGCTTTGCGCCAGCACAAGGCGCAAACTCATGTGGAGGTGACACGTGTCACGTTCTGATGAGCGCAAGCGCAGTGCGCTGCGACAGTGCGCTGCGCTGTTACGCTGCTGACACGTGGCGCGCTCTGATGGTTTGCGCCAATCCAAGAACGCAGTACTCATTTTTTTAAAGCGCAAGGCGCAGTTTGTTCTGGGGCTGACACGTGGTCTCTTTGGTGGCTTGCGCCAACCCAAGAGCGCAACAGTGCAAATTTTACAAGTGCAGGGCACTGTTTAATTTCTTGATCAAATTTAGATCAAAGAATGTTTCAAGAGGTTTTACCGCATGATTTAAAGAACCAATGGTTCATCATAAAGGCTGTGCCTTTATATATAGATCAAAAGATCTAATAAAGAAGTATATTACTTCTTTTTTTATTCTTATTATTTGATCTTTTCTTTTCTTTTTTATTTAAGATCTTGATCTTGGTTTTAGATCATTGATCTTTTTAGAAGAAATTCTTCTTTTCAAAGGTTTGCCTTTTTCTTTTTCTGAGTTCTTTCTCAAAGTTTTTAGAAGATTTCTGTGAGTTCTCTCTGTGTCAATCTTGTTCTAGACTTGGAGTCTAGGGGCCTTTATATAGTGCCAATTGATTTGTTAAATCAGTTAAAGAGATCTTTCTCTGATTGATTTAGGGATGTTTCCCTACCGTTGGATCTTTGATCTAAGGGCTCCTGTTTTACAGAAAAGAATCTTATTGTTTTAATAAGATTAGAAAGATCTTTCCAGAATTTTTCTGTTTAAATGCTGGCACAGTTGGCGCAAGCGCACCTGCGCTTGACACGTGTCGCACAGCACAGAGCGCAACACAACTGCGCTGCCACGTGTCTCGCAGCGCAGAGAGCAGCGCAACTGCGCTGTTATGTGTCGCGCAGCGCAGAGCGCAGCGCAACTGCCCTGCCACGTGTCGCGCAGCGCAGAGCGAAAAACATCTGAAGCGTTGCTTCTTTTATTTTTATTTTAAATAGAGCCTTGCTCTGATTGGGTGCGCTGCCTTGGGCGCAGCGCTGGCGTGTTAGCTTTTGACACTGTAGGGTGTTTTTCGTCACCCTATTAAGATGGGAATACGCGCGCACTTGTCAGGCGTACTACAGATTCCCCCTGCCTAGGATAAGCCGGGGTTTAATGATTATGGGGATCCGAATCTCCGGCAGCCACGGAGTAAGTTGCCGTTAATTACCCCCCGCCTTTGAGGCGAGGGAACCTCCGATTGACGGGTTAAACTGGCCATGCAAACTCAATGTGCAGTGTACGTGTGTTGTGTTTTGGAGGAGGGTTTAAATATATCGGGAGCCACGCAGAGTTTTTACGGGGGTCCTGCTACCCGGATAGCGGGCTGGGGGTCAAGGGGGCTAGGAGCCCCCTTGCGGGGTGCGGGGCAGCGCCCCGTTAGAAATTTTTTCTAACAGGGACAGTGTCGTGGAGTATGTGTATGTGTACATATGTATACATATGTATATATATACATGTATATATAAATAAAGGGGAAAAAGACATCCAAACGATGCGTGGGGCCAGCGCCTAGGCGCTTGAGCGCAAGCACGCCACGTGTCGGCACGTGGGCGCTGTGCGCTCGAGTGCAGAGTGCTGGAGCGCAACGCGCCACGTGTCGGCACGTGGCGCGTTGCGCTCAGACGCTGGGCGCTGGAGCGCAAGCGTGCCACGTGTTGGCACGTGGGCGCTTTGCGCTTGAGCGCAGAGTGCTGGAGCGCAACGCACCACGTGTCGGCACGTGGGCGCTTTGCGCTCGGACGCTGAGCGCTTGGGCGCAAGCGCGCCACGTGTCGGCACGTGGGCGACTTGCGCTCGAGCGCTTGCGCTGGAGCGCAAGAGCTCCACGTGTCGGCACGGGGGCGACTTGCGCTGGAGCGCAAGCACGCCACGTGGGCGCTTTGCGCTTGAGCGCAGAGTGCTGGAGCGCAACGCACCACGTGTCGGCACATGGGCGCTTTGCGCTCGGACGCTGAGCGCTTGGGCGCAAGCGCGCCACGTGGGCGACTTGCGCTGGAGCGCTTGCGCTGGAGCGCAAGAGCGCCACGTGTCGGCACGGGGGCGACTTGCGCTGGAGCGCAAGAGCGCCACGTGTCGGCACGCAGGCGCTCTGCGCTTGAGCGCCGGCGAGGAAAAGAGGCTTTTAGCCTAAAAAAATTTCTCGGAAGAGAAATCAGAGAGGAGTTGGACTCCTGAGTGTGTATTTTTTTTGGGTTTAGTGAAATATGTTCTTCTTCTTCCTCCTCTGTTAGCTGGATCTTGAAGATCAAGAGATATGGGATTTTTAAAAATCTCTTCTTTTTGAGATCTAATGGAAGATCTGAGTTCCCCTTTATGGGTTTTGTGGTGAAAAACTATTTTGTTTTTTAAAAAGAAGAGTAAAACTCTTGATTTAATTCAAGAGAAAGAAGAAGCTTTTGGAACCTTGAAGAAGGAGAAAAGATCTCAGATCTGGAAATCTTTTAGAGAGAGAAAAAAGTTGTTGGGATATTTCATTATCCTTGCCTTTATAGGCTATACACTTTACACATAGCCCCTTGGGCTTCACAAAATGGCATTTTGCCTATCGCATGGCTCATGTGCCATTTCTTTTTGCACATAAGCCATGGGCTTTACAAAAATTTGGTTTTATGCCTATTATTCTTACATTTATCCATAAAATAAAATAAAAGAAATGCAACAAAATTATTTATTACAAAATTTTTATCTTGGCATGGGGAGAGGCCAGCCGCTTCATGTTCTGGCTCGACCCGGGCATGGGCCCACTGGATCTGGGCTTAGGCCCATTTGGCTTGGGGTTGACTTTGATTTTGACTTGGTCAACCGGGGTGTAAATTTTTACCCCAACAAATTGCCCCCCATCAATAAATGCACACCACATATGTGGGTCGTGTGCATGAAATTGATGGATCTTCTTTCACGTGGAGGCGACTTGATTTGGTTCCTGCTTTTTGGGAAGCTGGCACTGCCCTTTTTACGACATGGACGGTCGTTGCTTGACATGTCTCCGAGACGGAGAGTCCGTGATAAACGTTTTCCCTGGCCCGGAGTGATCTGGTTCCCGCTTTGTAGGAATCCTGCGCTGCCCTTTTTGCGACTTGGACGGTCGGTGCTGCCCTTTTTGCGACTTGGACGGTCGATGCTGCCATTTTAGCGACTTGGACGGTCGGTTCTGCCCTTTTTGCAACATGGACGGTCGGTACTGCTATTTTAGCGACGTGGACGGTCGGTGCTGCCATTTTAGTGACGTGGACGGTCGATGCTGCCTTTTTTGCGACTTGGATGGTTGATGCAGCCATTTTAGCGACTTGGACGGTCGGTGCTGCCATTTTAGCGACTTGGACAGTCGGTTCTGCCCTTTTTGCGACGTGGACGGTCGATGCTGCCCTTTTTGCGACTTGGACGGTCGATGCTGCCATTTTAGCGACTTGGACGGTCGGTTCTGCCCTTTTTGCGACATGGACGGTCGGTGCTGCCATTTTAGCGACGTGGACGGTCGGTGCTACCATTTTAGCGACGTGGATGGTCGATGCTGCCCTTTTTGCGACTTGGACGGTCGATGCTGCCATTTTAGCGACTTGGACGGTCGGTTCTGCCCTTTTTGCGACATGGACGGTCGGTGCTGCCATTTTAGCGACGTGGATGGTCGATGCTGCCCTTTTTGTGACTTGGACGGTCGATGCTGCCATTTTAGTGACGTGGACGGTCGGTTCTGCCATTTTAGCGACGTGGACGGTCGGTTCTGCCCTTTTTGCGACTTGGACGGTCGATTCTGGATTCGACTTGCCCCGCTTCTTGCGGCGTCAGGGATGAAGTTGACTTGTTTCCGAGATGGAATTTGGTTCTGCCACGGAGGTCATTGGTTGTTTTGCCGACCTGATGTGATTTGGGTTGACATCAGTATCGCTACGCTGGAATATGGTACCAGGAGCGAATCATCATTTGTCATGACAGGGTTTGGGAATTGGTTTTTGTTTGGCATCTGCATTGCTGCACTGGAATAATGCCAGGAGCAACTCATCATTTGCCCCGAGAGGATTTGGGAATTGATGGCTTAGGAGGCAGGTTTAGATCCCTATCACCTAAGACTTTTCAATTTTATGGGCCGTAAGGGTCCC
The DNA here is from genome assembly GCA_030015575.1 of Agapanthus africanus. NCBI lineage: Eukaryota > Viridiplantae > Streptophyta > Magnoliopsida > Asparagales > Amaryllidaceae > Agapanthus > Agapanthus africanus. Next base: position 140,629,598 of record JASDDO010000026.1, read on the forward strand.
ATAAAAGCATTTTCTCCCTACGAGTCGAAAGGATCTCGTAGGTGTATTTTCTCCTTAAGAGTCGTGGGGACTCCTAAGTGTGTTGCTCCTTTGTGAGTCGTGGGGATCTCACGCGGGAATTTTCTCCTCACAAAGTCGAGAGGACTTTGCGAGTGCACTTCATTTCTTTTCTTTTTTACGAGTTTGCGCCCTTTCGGGTTTTCACAAACTCGCCGGCAGTCCCGCTGTTTTTACTCACGGAGCCCTTTCGGGTTTTCATCCGTGCCCATTTTGCTTGTGGACATACCGTTCTCCTTTTTTTTGTTCTCCTTCTTCTTTTTCTCTTTTTTTGGAGAGATCGGGATTGTTTTACGCCCGTAGATTGTATACGGTTTTGCAGGATGTATGATCCAGACCGTAGGGCCGGAAAAATTTCAGGGCTTTGTTGGCATCTGCATCGCTGCACTGGAATGTGGTACCAGGAGCGACTCATCATTCGCCGTTGGGGTATGGGATTTGGAATTTGGTTGGCGTCTGCATCGTTACACTGGAATATGGTACCAGAAGTGACTCATCATTCGCCACTTTGGGGATGGGGACTTGGAATTTGGATCTTGTTTGGCATCAGCATTGCTGCACTGGAATAATGTCAGGAGCAACTCATCATTTGCCTTGGGAGGACTTGGGATTTGGTTTTTTGGTCGGCATCAGCATCGCTAACACTGAAGCGAAATGCCAGGAGCGACTCATCATTTGCCGTTGCCCGTTGGGGAATGATGGCTTAGGGGACAGGTTTGGGTCCCTATCACCTAAGGCTTTTCAATTTTATGGGCCGTGAGGGTCCCATAAAAGCATTTTCTCCCTACGAGTCGTAAGGATCCCGCAGGTGTATTTTCTCCTTAGGAATCGTAAGGATTCCTAAGTGTGTTGCTCCTTTATGAGTCGTAAGGATCTCACGCAGGGGTTTTCTCCTCACAAGGTCGAGAGGATTTTGCGAGTGTATTTCATCTCTTTTCACGAGTTTGCGCCCTTTCGGGTTTTCACAGACTCGCCGGTAGTCCTGCCGTTTTTACTCACGGAGCCCTTTCGGGTTTTCATCCGTGCCCATTTTGCTTGTGGACATACCGTTTATTTTTTATTTCTTTTATTTTTATTTATTTTTTTCTCTTTTTTTTTGCCGCTGGTGGGACTTTAAAAGTAGTCTCACCGGAAGGATTTGGGAGAGATAGGGGTCATTTATGCCCGTGGATTGTATACGGTTTTGCAGGATGTATGATCCAGACCGTAGGGCTGATGTGCTGAATTCGCCTGCGACTTGGAACATTCACGTGTAGTATTTCTTGAGATATCGGCCATTGATGGGTGGCATGGGCCTTTCTCCCTCGGCACTTATTAGTTGGTAGGATCCTCCGTCAAATACTTTCTCGATGACGTATGGTCCTTCCCAGTTTGGCTCGAATTTTCCCTTGGCATGTCTATTGGGGATAATCGGTCTTTTGAGGACCAACACCAATTCACCTTTCTTGAAAGCGCGGAGACGGGTTATCTTGTCATAGGCCCGTGACATTTGGGCTCGGTATAGCTCCAGACTTTGCTGCACCGCGAGCCTCTTTTCTTCGAGGGCATCGAGTTCTTCAAGTCGAAGGAGCACGTTTTCCTCCTCCGTCAACTCATGCTGAACGACCATTCTTAAGCTTGGAACTTCGACTTCGAGGGGGAGGACCGACTCCACTCCGAAGAGCAATGAGTTTGGAGTGGACTGTGTTGGAGTACGGTGCGTGGTACGATATGCCCACAATGTCTCGTGAAGCTTGAGATTCCAGTCTCTCTTGTTGGCTGAAGCATTTTTCCTCAGGAGCTTGCATAGAGTCTTATTGAAGGTTTCGGCTAGCCCATTGATTCTTAGATTATAGATGGAGGAATATCTCCAGTCTATCTTGTGCTGAGTAGCGAACCTTGAGACATTGAAGCTGTTGAAAGAAGGCCCGTTGTCAGAAATGATTCTTCTTGGTGTGCCGAAACGGTATAGAATATTATGCTGGAAGAATGTCAGAATATCTTTTGTCTTGACTTCTTTTAGCGGGACAGCTTCAGCCCATCTGGAGAAGTAATCTGTCGCGGCCAGTATGAACCGGTGGCCTTTAGATGACGGAGGATCAATTGGACCAACAATGTCGGTGCCCCAGACTTCGAAGGGCCACGACGCCACCGTAGGATGCAACGGGTTGGGATGGTTGTGAATGAAATCACCATGGATTTAGCAGATCTGACATTTCTTTGCATGTTCTCCGCAATCCCGTATCATGGTGGGCCAGTAATACCCAAGCCGTTTGATTTGAAGTCGCATCTTGGGGCCAGATTGGTGAGCACCGCAAACGCCCGAGTGAACATCTTTCATGACCTTTTGGGCTTCGGCCAATGACAGAAACCTGAGCCAGAGTTGGTCATATGACCTGTGGTATAACGTGCTATTTACAAACACGTATCGGAGAGCTCTTTTCTTCAGCTGAATCCTCGCAGATTTTTCTTCGGGCAGCTTGTCGTATCGGAGGTACTCTATGAAGGGTTCTCTCCAATCGGGCTCGTCTTGGATGATCGAAGCTTCTTCGGCGGGACTGCTCTTCTGTTCCGCGCTTTTCTCTTCTCGTAGAGAGACTGGGGATAGAATTTGCCGGCTCCTGACTATGATCAGAATTTCGTCCATGTCAGGATCAGCCAGCTCCTTGGCCAAGTGAGCGAGTATGTCGGCTTTTCCGTTCAACGCTCTGGGAATTCTCATTAGTTCAATATGAGTGAGCCGTTTCATGAGTTCCACCACCTGGCCTCTGTACCGAGCTAACTCGGGTTTGTATATCTTATAGTCGCCACTTACTTGGTTGACGACAAGCTGGGAGTCACCGTAAACCCGTAGCCGAAGGATTTCCATTTCTATGGCGAGTTCCAAACCAGCTATCAGAGCTTCATACTCAGCTTCATTGTTTGTCCGAGGCTCAGTGAGAGCAAGAGAACGCCGTAGGGCTCCCATTGATGGCGTGATGAACACCAATCCTATCCCCGCTTTTACCTCCGGGACGCTTGATCTGCCGGAGCTCCTTATTGATGAGGCCCCATCGAAGTAGAGCTCCCAACATGGCTCATCTTCCTCGAGGTGCAGCACTTGTTCGTCGGGTAACTCACAATTTAGTGGCGACCCTTCTGGTATGGGATGAGCAGCGAGAAAGTCTGCAAGAGCTTGCCCTTTTACTGCTTTCTGAGGGGTATAAACTATGTCAAACTCAAGTAGCATGACAGCCCATCTTGCCATTCTGCCGGCTAGGCTTGCTTTGGTCATCAAGTGTTTGAGCGGGTCGACCTTGGAGATCAGCATAACCCGATGAGCGAGCAAATAGTGCCTCAGCTTCTTCACAGCTAATATTAGAGCCAGGCATTGCTTTTCGATTGGGGAGTAGTTGTGTTCCGCCCCGACTAGAGTTCGACTGAGGTAGTAGAGGGCATTTTCTTTTCCCTCCTCGTTATTCTGGACAAGGAGCGTACCGAGTGACTCGCCCAACGCGGCAGTGTAGAGAATCAGCGGTTTATTTGGAATGGGAGCGGCCAGCACTGGAGGGTGCAACAAGTATTGTTTGATGCTTTCGAACGCTGCTTGATATTCGGCATCCCAGATAAAAGGAGCTCCTTTCTTCATGAGCTTTGAGAAGGGCCTACATCTCCCCGATAAATTTGAGATAAACCTCCGTATATAAGCAAGCTTGCCTTGAAAAGATCTTAGCTGCGTCAGACTCTTCGGAGGGGGCATCTCCATGATGGCCTTTATCTTTGATGGGTCAACTTCGATCCCTCGATGTCGGACTATGAAGCCTAGGAATTTTCCCGATGACACGCCAAAAGCGCACTTCAGAGGATTCATCTTCAGATCGTATTCCCTCAGTCTGGTGAGAATGGTCCTGAGATCTTGGATATGATCGGCCTTGGCTTTAGTCTTGACGACCAGATCATCAACATAGCATTCGACGACTTTATGGATTAGGTGATCAAAGATATTAGTCATTGCCCTTTGATATGTAGCACGTGCGTTCTTCAGTCCGAATGGCATTACCTTGTAGCAATATTTTCCGATCGGGGTTCGAAATGCTGTGTGCTTCTCATCCTCAGGCGACATCTTGATCTTATTATATCCAAACGAGCCATCCATAAAGGTGAATAGTTCGTAATTTGAGGTGTCATCGACCATCATTTCCATGACCGGTAGCGGGAAGTCGTCTTTAGGACATGCCTTGTTGAGGTCCCTGAAATCGACACAAACTCGGATCTGCCCATTTTTCTTCTTCACTGGGACAATGCATGCGATCCAGTCTGCATATTTCTTTTCCCTGATGAAGCCGGCATCGATGAGTTTCTTGGTTTCCTCGATGACCTTTTCTTCCAACTCCCTTCTCATTCTTCGAGGAGCTTGTTTGACTGGCTTAGCATCAGGAGATATAGCCAGCTTATGCACGGCTACCTCAGGGGAAAGGCCAGGCATTTCTTTGTACGTCCACGCGAAGCAGTAGACGAACTCACGCAGCAGGGCAATTATCTGCTCTTTCATTTCCTCCGACAAGAGTGAGCTGATGTAGGTCGGCCTTGGATTATCGGGCGTTCCTAAGTCAATCTCGGTTAGCTCATCAAAGGTTGCTTGTCCGCCATCTTCGAGCTCTTGAGGAGCTTCTTCTGGCTCGGCTATCTCGTCATCATCATTTGATCTTTCGCTGGCCTCACCAACATGGATCATGTAGCACGCTTTGGAATCAGGTTGAATGTAGCCTATGCTCCGTCTATCTGGAATTCGTCCATCGATGAGTGCTCGGACCTGGGGCGGATACCATAACCCTTTTTTAAAACTTTGCTTCGGACTCCGTTTGATATATCCAGCATCCGCACTTCTTAAAGTATTCCCGCATCTCGGGCGCATAGTATCTGGGATTGAGGACGGCTCTTATGCCTCTCTCATAGGGAAGGCACGCGACAGAAAGATCGTCCGGGTGCACAACGGGGTTTGACCTGTAAAACAGGATGCCCTTCTGTCCATTTTTCCTCCTGGGCACGTAGAAATTTTTCAGCTGGTCCACGGTAGAGACTGACAATGCGTCGAGCTCTTTGCACATCCGTTCCGGCACCCTTGTGATGGCCAGGGACCCTTCTGCGACTTCGAAGGTCTTTCGTAGTTTCGCTTGCTGCATGGGGGGCCAATCTGCATAGCTGTTGCACGACAGGTCCTCTTCTTCTGACTCTTCAGTGTCACTGCCAAGATGAGGGCGGGCTTTGCTGCTAGATGGGCCTTCAGTAACAGATTCGTCCGTATCGCTGCCGAAATGAGGGCGAGTTTTGCGGAAGGACGGGCTTCCAGCGTCGGACTCATCATTGTCGCTGCCGAATTGCGGGCGCACTTGGGTATTTTTGCTTTTGAAAGTGATAGCCGGCACAGATTTGCTTTTGAGTCTTGGGGCCGGTCTATCCTCAGTCAGTTGTGGCTTAGCATTTTGGTGGTTCATAAAGTACCGAGAATCTTCATAGCGGACTTCATGCACACCGAACGGCTGTATGTCTCCGTTGATGCGTTTTTCTTCGCCATTTTTAGTATACTTCATGCATTGATGGAGAGTTGACGGGACGATGCCGTAATCGTGGAGCCACGGCCGTCCCAAGAGAATCTTATAAGATGTGTCAGCGTCGATCACGTATATCTTAGCTTCAGTTTGCAGATCCCCAAATTTGATTGGCAAAGCTATAGACCCTAGAACTTGCTGGTAATTTTGGTTGAAGCCTTGAATGACAATCCTTTCTCTTGACAGGTGTCGAACGTCCATTGACAAACTCTTCAGAGTTCGCAAGTTCATGATGTTCACTGAGGACCCCGGATCAATCAATATGCGATTAATTCGATCTCCGTCACTGTACCCGGTCACGTAAAGCGGCCGATTATGCTCAGCCGTTCCCAGTAGCAAGTCTTCATCCTTAAATGTGACTACGGCGGCATGCAAAGCGTGCTGGGCTTCTTTCATATTAATTTCCGCAAAGTGAGCCTGTTACCGCTCGGGGTTTTGTAGAGCGTGAATGAGAACATCTCTAAGCTCTTTAGATAGGACCAAGGCGTCGTAGATGCTCAGGAGAGACGGAAGCTTCCGGAGATGTGCCAAGACATTATAGTCCACCGAGGAAGGATTTATGTTTTCCTCGGCCGGTTCTCTGCCATCTTCTTCATTAGCGACTTGTTTTTCCTTCCCTTTTGGGGCGTTGCCCTGATTTTGCGGTAGAGCCCTGCCGCTTCTGAGCTGGATTCGATTGGCCTTCGTGGTGAGCTCCTCGTCCTCTTCGGGAAAACAGAGCTCATCCTGGGAGTCGCTGCCAAGATGGATGGCGTAGCAGGTCACTACTGGGATCTCTTCATTGGAGTCTTCTTCTAACTCCTCCAGAATTTCAGCCGCTTGTACAGGGAAGAACTCCTTCAATTGAATCAATGTTCTTTCCTTTTGTTCATATTCTTCGAGGGAATCGATATATTTTTGAATGGTCGATCTCCCTGCAGACTCTTTTTCGCGCTGAGCTGCACTTTTCTTCTTCTGGAGCTTCTTGGATTTTGAGCCTGATGGAGCCGCATTGGCAGCTGGATTGGTAGGCTTCTTCTGCCCTTCCCATTCCGTCCTGGGCTCTTTCCGAAGTAGCTTTATCATCTTCTTCGTCTTATTAGATATGTGCGTACTCCACGGAGGCCGTGATGAGTGCATTTCATTTCTCGGGGCAGCGGGTTCGGCTGTCTGCTCCCAGAAGGCTTCAACTTCTGTCTGTATAAAGTTGGTGGTTGCAACTTGATTGTTCACCAACACACTTTTGGACAGCTCGATCTCTCCAGCCTTGTACTGCTTCTCGACCCAGTCTTTGAAGATATAGCAATCCTCGATCGCATGGCTCACTACTCGGTGGTACGGGCAATACGGGGGATTGTCGGTCATTTTTGCTTCTTGGGGTCTTTTCGACTCTGGCAATTGTAGACCGTTGTTCAAGGCATCTTTAAATATCTTGCGGACGTTGTCCCTTCTGAAAGAGTAAACCTTGTTCTTTTTCTCCTCTAGGGAAGGCCCATCTCCTCCCAACAATGGCTTTCGAGACCGGTTAGTTTTGGATTCGCCCGCCCTTCGCTTTTCTTCATTGTCGGACGCATTGAAGACATTGGTACTGCTGGAACTCCCGTTTCTACGGTTGTCGTCCCGCTTACTTTTCCAAGTTTTGTCTCTCTGAGAGTCCGGCGGGGACTCTTGCTTCGAGCGTTCCAGCATTTGGACTTTCTTGGTTAGCTCCTGAAATGTCTTGAGGCCCGCTGTACACAAGAATGAGACCATCCAATTGCTGAGGTTCCCAATGAGAAGGCTGACGGACTGGTCCTGCTCCAGCGGCGGTTCGCACTTGACTGTAAGATTACGCCATCGGGCGATAAAGTCGGTATTGCTTTCATTCTTCCCCGGCTTGGTCCTCACAAGGTCGGCAATGGAGATTTTATCACTGACACTCATGAACCTTTGCCGAAACAGGGACTCCATTTGGGCAAAGGTAATGACGGACCCGTCCGGTATACTCGCATACCAGTCGAAGGTGACGCCGGTCTAGCTGTTGACAAACTAACGAAGAAGGAGCGCGTCATTGCCCCCTATATTTCCGCACGATGCTTTGAAGTGGGCGACGTGCTGATTTGCATTCCCCGTTCCATCAAATCTTCCGAACTTAGGAATGACGTAGCCGCTTGGGAACTCAATCAGATCGTACTGCGCGGGATATGGCCGCCCACTACTGCCGATTTCTTTCTGAGCTTCAGCTTCGGCCACCAATGTTTTAACCTTGCTGGTGACCAAATCCATTATCCGATCCTGTGTTAGTGGGATAGTGCTATCTGGGGCCAAGGTGTCCCCAGAAGCGGAATGTGGCCGGCTTTCATTCGGCTCGACCAGTCTTGGTCCCAAAGGAACAGGCATTGGCTGCCTCGGATTGTCATCACCCGGCTGATTAGTAGCGGCTTGTGCCTTATTGGGAGGCGCTCGAGCAATTTGAGCCGTAAGCTGCATCACCACGTTCGTTAAGTCGTCAATCTTCGAATAGAGCTTGGCCATCTCTTTATCTTTGCGCCTGAGCTGTTTTCGAAGCTCTTGAAGCAGCTCTTGCTCCGCAGTCCTGGGGCGGAAAGTCGGCTCTTCCTCGCTGTCCGAGCTTGACTCTACATGGACCGAGGGGTCTATCTGCCTATCATCCTCATCGAGAGGGTTTTCTTCATCCAGCGGGGGCGGTTGTTCTTGGGCGGCGGCAACCACATTCAGGCTAGATTGGGCTTGGGATGTGGTGGCCCCGTCCTTGCTTTTGCTGCGAAGGTTGTCGCTGGGGCGCCCGCCCGCCATATAGACCGTATGGATGATATATCCGGCTGTCTTTCTATCATTGGCGGCTGATTTCACGGATCGCTGTCTTGACCCCCTTGCTTCGGTAGCTGGTAGTCGATTGAAGACGGCTGGCCTAACCAGGTTCTTGAATGGTGCTAGCGCTTCTTTTCTGGATTTGCCTCGCTGCTTTCGTGCGGCACAGAGCGCTCGATAGACTCTTGAATAGACAGTGTCATACTTTTTCTGTTGGGGCCGGGACACATCTCTTTGTGGCACTGTTCGGACCGCTGTCTTCTTGATTCTGGCGGTCATGTCATTTTTCTGAACCCACTTCAGAGGCTCGAAGGAATTGCTGATTCTTACGTCCGACTCAGCCGTCGTCGCGGGGCAACCCTGCACTTGGAACTTCACACGATTCCATTTGGCCGAAGCCTTGGCCCTTTTGTTGGCTCGATACCTGAGCCGCTTCTGCCTTAACTTTTCTGTTCTAAGCACCTGGCAGACTTCGGCTCTTTGGGAAGACGCCGTAGACCGGTCGATGGAAGGCCTTGGAGATACGCTCGATTGTGCATTTGTTGGAGTCATCGCCTGAGCTCGTCCGCAACATTTGATGTTGCCCTTTGTACCGAATTCTTGCCCCCCGCTGGAGCACCAGGGAGTCGCTCAGACACCTTCTTAAGTTTCGGTTGTGGTGCCTTGGCGATCACGACATTCGGCCTCTTACCCTTTGAGACCGGCTTGGCCACCTGTTCCGCCGGGATCTCCACCAGATGAGTGCTTCCGGCAGGGTAGATGATGACAGAGCCGAACTGGCGGGACGGTTCCTCCCACAGTCGACTGAGGCTTGCGGGGAGAACCACACGAGCGTTGATCTTGACCACGTACGGAATCGGGGTCGCATTGGAAGTTGAATTCGTTTGGGGAGACATTGTCGTCAAAAGTTGATTGCTGCACGGGAAAAAAAACATCATTTCAGTATAAGCAATCGATATGTATATTGATTGAGTTCGCATGAACGTTTAACCCGAATATGGGAGGAGAGATTAGTCCCACCGGGCGTGCCAGAATCTGTAGGGTGTTTTTTGTCACCCCATTGAGATGGGAATACGCGCGCGCTTGTCAGGCGTACTACAGTTCCCCCTGCCTAGGGTAGGCCGGGGTTTAATGATTATGGGGATCCGAATCTCCGGCAGCCACGGACTAAGCTGCCGTTAATTACCCCCCGCCTTTGAGGCGAGGGAACCTCCGATTGACGGGTTAAACTGGCCATGCGAACTCAATGTGCAGTGTACGTGTGTTGTGTTTTGGAGGGGGGTTTAAATATATCGGGAGCTACGCAGAGTTTTTACGGGGGTCCCGCTACCCGGATAGTGGGCTGGGGGTCAAGGGGGCTAGCAGCCCCCTTGCGGGGTGCGGGGCAGCGAGAAATTTTTTCTAATAGGGACAGTGTCGTGGAGTATGTGTACATATGTATACATATGTATATATATACATGTATATATAAATAAAGGGGAAAAAGACATCCAAAGGATGCGTGGGGCCAGCGCCTAGGCGCCTGAGCGCAAGCGCGCCACGTGTCGGCACGTGGGCGCTTTGCGCTCGAGCGCAGAGTGCTGGAGCGCAGCACGCCACGTGGGCGCTTTGCGCTCAGGCGCAGAGTGCTGGAGCGCAACGCGCCACGTGTCGGCACGTGGCCGCTTTGCGCTCGGACGCTGAGCGCTTGGGCGCAAACGCGCTATGTGTCGGCACGTGGGCGCTGTGCGCTTGAGCGCGAGCGCGCCACGTGTCGGCACGCAGGCGCTCTGCGCTTGAGCGCCGGCGAGGAAAAGAGACTTTTAGCCTAAAAAAATTTCTCGGAAGAGAAATCAGAGAGGAGTTAGACTCCTGAGTGTGTTTTTTTTTTTGGGTTTAGTGAAAGATGTTCTTCTTCCTCCTCCTCTGTTAGCTGGATCTTGAAGATCAAGAGATATGGGATTTTTAAAAATCTCTTCTTTTTGAGATCTAATGGAAGATCTGAGTTCCCCTTTATGTGTTTTGTGGTGAAAAACTATTTTGTTTTTTAAAAAGAAGAGTAAAACTCTTGATTTAATTCAAGAGAAAGAAGAAGGTTTTGGAACCTTGAAGAGGGAGAAAAGATCTCAGATCTGGAAATCTTTTAGAGAGAGAAAAAAGTTGTTGGGATATTTCATTATCCTTGCCTTTATAGGCTATACACTTTACATATAGCCCTTGGGCTTCACAAAATGGCATTTTGCCTATCCCATGGCTCATGTGCCATTTCTTTTTGCACATAAGCCATGGGCTTTACAAAAATTTGGCTTTATGCCTATTTTTCTTACATTTATCCATAAAATAAATTAAAAGAAATGCAACAAAATTATTTATTACAAAATTTTTATCTTGGCATGGGGTAGGTCAGCCGCTTCATGTTCTGGCTCGACCCGGGCATGGGCCCACTGGATCTGGGCTTGGGCCCACTTGGCTTGGGGTTGATTTTGATTTTGACTTGGTCAACCGGGGTGTAAATTTTTACCCCAACAGACACGTGGCGTGTTGCGCGCAGCGCAAGGAATCTAAAGCGTCGCTTCAATTTTTTTGAATTTTTTGAAATTCAAACAGAGCTTTGCTCTGATTGGGGAAACAAATGCCTCCCACCGTTGCGCTCACGTGGTGCACACGTGAGTGCAGCGGTGGCAAGATCCCAACCGTCAGATCAACTGAGGAGTTGAAGGGGCGCAAGCGTCTATAAATAGGATCCTTGGTCCTCAACATATGATTATCATTTTCAAGATTTTTAATCTCAGAATTCCAGAGCCTTGCTCTCTATTTTCAAGAACTCCAAGAGATTTAAACTCTTAAAACTTCTAGGTATTTTTTTTTTTAATTAAATTAAATTAATTTTAATTGACAGAGCCTTACTCTCATAGATTTTTGATCTAAAGAAAACCCCTTTGGGGTTTCACCAACAGAGCCTTGCTCTCAAGAATCTGTTTCAGGGTTTCTTAACCCATGACCAGAGCTTTGCTCTTTAGCAAAACATAGATCTTTTAATCTAAAAAATGAAGAGCTCTTGAGAGTTTTCATGGATCTTTAAAATCCCAATTTTTTTTTAATTTTTAATTTTTAAGAATTAATTTTCCTTTGATGGATATTTCTATCATTATCACAGAGCTAAGCTCTTTTAATCTTTTGAGGAATTTTATTCCCTTGAGACCAGAGTTTGACAAGTGTCACTCTGTGACAGAGCTTTGCTCTGAAAGAGAAGATTTTCTCCTTGTCTCTAGGGATCTCTCATTGATGAGAATATTCTTTTGGAGATCTCTTTATTAATTGACAGTCTCATCCAATGATGGAGCTGTCTTATTAACTGACACATCGTCATCTAGATTTTGTGGGCCCCCCTTTGGTCCCTTACCTATTGCATTGCATTATGGTATAAATTTTAAAATGCCAAGCGTTGGAATTACAACACTGACGGCTGATTTCTGTCCCTTCGCAGGAAACATGTCTGCTGACCTATCATTCCCATTTGTTCGCTCAGAGGAAGGATTCCCTGAGGCGCCGGTGGACCGGGATATTTTCGCTCTGATTTAGGATCATGACCCCGAGCATAAGAACCTTCACCTGTGGGGTAGGTGGTACAGCGAAATCATCAAAGGTCGCCGAAACTTCTCCTGTGCGACGCCTTCAGAGCCAATCTTGTCGATCCCGTATGCGGATGCACCCCCGGTGAACTATGCCGTAGAGGTTGTGAATTGGAACTCGGAGGATCTCCTCCAGCCTTCGATTGGTGCTATTCCCGTGCAGTCGCCACCGGCCGTGGATATTCTGGGGCGACGCATATGCCAGGGTGAGGCGCGCCCTTGGGGACAGGCTTATAACCTCCGATTGACCCCGCGACAATCGGCCGGATATTTGCAGTAGGCGAGGTATATCTTGTCGGCGAAGAAAACGCATCTGATGAAGATCGGTTTGTACCCTGCCGTTTACGCCTCGCTTTTTGAGTATCCTGCTCCTCCAACGTGGTGGGTTAAGACGTTCGTGGACCAATGGAACATCTTCACTCATACTTTTCTCTTGACGGACAGGGAAGTCTCCATCCCCCTGGAAGAATTTGCTGAGATATCCGGTCTGCCGGTGAGGGGGGAGCATTATGAGGAGTTACTTCCTTCAGATGAGTACGTCTTCGCCACCAAGCCGCTGGTATTTGATTTGACACCGGAGAATGCTATTCAGCACCAGTTTCCAAGTCTGGTGAGGGTGCTGAATATATATGAGGGTCTCTACTTGGAATCAGGAATCCAGGGAGTCAGTATTGCAGATTTTATTGCCCGCTTTCTTCGACCGGAGATTCTTTCACAGCGGAATGAAAAGTTCGCCAAGCTCGACGACCCCTTCGGCTTTGGCTTAGATCGCTTACCGATATTGGAGAATGACCAACAGGGTTTTTACTTTCCGGACGCTGCCATCATGCCCTTATCGGAAATCGCCGCCCTGGGCATTGACGAAGAGACCTTTTTCCTCGGCTTTCTGGGATTATGGCTGTCCTGTTTCGCGCTTCCCATGCACCCACGCTACATTAGGCTGTCCTGTTTCGCGCTTCCCATGCACCTACGCCACGCTTCCCATGGTGGTTGGTATACAATTGTCGATCGGAATCGCCGGGCTGGCTCACCTGTATCATGGATTAAGCGTGGCGGCGGACGCGAATGAACCCGGGGTGCTACCCGCCAATTTCCCGATGCACTATTTTACTTCATGGATGGAACTGCATGTGCTCGGAGTATTCGGGATTCACAAGAGCCCCTCCTTTTACGAGAAGTGCAGACTCCCGAGAGTCATGCCGTTAGTCGGAGCTTCTATAGTGAATCCATCTCCGCGGGAGGCTACGGGGTTGCTTCTCCGTTCGCACATGGTCGGAGCGACAATGTCTTTCCAAGAAAAGGTGATGACCGTTGGCCCGGATACCTCCAAGACAGTGTTGACGCTGCACGATATTTTCAAAGACGGGGTCTCCGTATTGAAAACCCGGGAGATCCTGCACTTATACTCCATCCGGCCGGGCTTTCTGGTGTTCAGGCAGGATGATAAGGCGCTCTTCATGAGGTACAACTCCAATCGGTTCTCCCAGCAACTAGGATATAACCAGGGGGTCCCGCTGGAGGCGTTTTTAGAAGAGCCCGCGGCCACCAGGGAGGGGATACGGAGCGCGTTACACCACTTTATGCGGCTGAACACGGGCTCCTACTTCTTCATCAGTGAGTCGAGCTGCGTCCCACGGATACTCAACGTGTACGTGGCATGGTATGGGCATGCCATGGGCGCAGTCACCCGTGAAGAGAAGCGCATGTTGGTCGACCGCAAGGGTGCGCCTCCCGGCCGCGACCGCAAGGCTCCCCTGAAGCCAAGAACCCCGGTCATTCCTCCACTGAAAGATGCTGGAGCTGGGCCACCGCGCGTGCTTAGCCCTCCACGCGGATTGCTGCCTCGTGATACCGTGGACGCGCCCCCAGCGCCAGTGGAGACGATGAACATAGTTTCGCCGGAGTCCGGCGTGGGTTCGGACATTGGGACCCGTCGTCCCAAGGTGCCCACGAAACGCAAGCTGATTTTGGGTGCACCCGGGGCTCGCGTGCAGAAGAGGAAGAAGAAATCAATCCTCTCTGCTGACGTTGCGTTCGGTTAGGAACCTCATGCTCCCTATAGCGAGGGCTTGGGTGAGTACGGGACCAACAAAGGATTATTTACACCACCAGACGACACTGATCTGGCGGCCGCCATCGCAGCTTCAGAGCGATTGGCGAGGCGCGATACATGGCTAGCTAAGCTTGCGCAATCTGGTAATCACTAGTCGTATTTTTTTATTGCATCATATTTTTATCACTGTCTTTGATTAACCCTTTTCCCCCTTTTCTTTTTTTTTGAACAGGCATTTCTACTGAAGAAGCTATTGCTGCTTCCCTCAAAACTTTTCAAGAGGAGGAACGACTCAGAGCATCCTTAGGCCTTGGTACATTTCGGTTCATTGAGTCTTTATTCTCCTTTGTTATGGTCAATTTAACCTTTTCTTTGTCTTGTTGCAGGGACCGCGGGATCTATTGCGCAAGCCGATGTGGGGACTCTTCCTGGGCCAGCTACTGAAGTCCCGACCTCTTCGGGGTTATCGCGAGAGACCCGACTCGAAAAGCCGATGAGGGATGCCTTGAAGGCTCTGGAGGCAACTCTAAACGAGGATGACGGCGCCTTGTTGGAGGCTTCCAAGAGGTCCGTCGTGACGGCCCGGAAAGAGAGGAAGCGGTTGAGGCGCGAGGCGAAGGAGCGCAGAGCTGCTTTGGCCGTGGGAGCAGGCCCAAGCACTATTCCTCGTGCTGCTACTCCTTCGAAAGAGTCTCCGGTCGCCTTGTCTACTGCTCACAGACAGGCGGCGCGTGCAGTTCGGGAGGCCAACAATCAATCCACCTCAGGTAATGTGTCTTTCAAAACTTTGTTGCAAAGATTGCGAACCCATTGGTTCTTATATATCTTGTCCTGCAGGGTCAAGTCCAACTGAAGGAGCTGCGGAAACCGTCGAGCCTAAGGGGATAGTGGGGGAGGCACCAGCTGAACCCGAGCTAACGGTTGGCGATGTAGCCGGGGTTGCTGGACCCGAGCTAGTGGCTGACGAAACGGTCACGCTTACAATGCCTGAGAAGGCCGCCGATGCCGAGCCCGAGGTAGCGGTGGATGAGACGGCTGCTACGGCCGAGTCTGAGGCAGCAGCGGAGGGAGCGGCTAAGACTGACGGCCCTATGGCAACGGCGGACGAGACGGCTGCGACCGCCGAGCCCGAGAGGGTAGCGGGTGAGACGGGTATGATTCCCGAAGAAGAGACGGCCGCTCTTTCTCAAGAGTCTGGCAATGCTCCGATCATTGCTCTCCCCGTCTACGGTCCTCCGCCGTCTCCTGGCCTCGCGAGTACGACGACGGCTCCCGTAGAGTCTGGCGATGAGGCGTTGGGAGGTGGTCTCTTGTCAATGGAGGGAGATGCCGCCGTTTCGGCCGGATCATCATCAGGTAAATTTCGGGTTACCGTCCTTCTTTTATTCCGCAACCTTTCCTGACAGGACTTATCTTGTTTCTAATGCAGGTGCGGCCAGTTCCGATGCTCCATTGCTCGAGGGAGCGCCGTCAGTTACTGCTTTGACGGTGGCTACCTCTCTACCTTCTCTCGCACCATCGCAAATGTTGGAAGGTATGGATTTATAACCCATCAGTTTCATCTTTAGGCTGCATAATTCATGTACTGATGTTGTACTACTGCATCTTTGCAGGAGTGCTTTTTGATCACCTTTACCAGGTGCTGCACCCACACTTCTCCTTCCCGTCGGAGCGTGCTTCCTCCAGTGGCGCCGGTGAGTATGGTTTTCAATTAATATCCTTCCTTTTTTCAGTAATGGAATTATTTCTGATTCTTCCTTGCCCTGACTACAGTGCTACAGATCGAAGGAGGAGATAAGGGATCAGCCGCGCCACTGGTCCTCCCGGCCTTACCGCCTGCTGCAGCTGGTATAGTAAACTCCCTCATTGATAACTTTCCTATATTTCTTGAACCGTCATCTGATTGCGTTTTGTATTTTCAGCTGTCGTTCCGGTTCTGGCCCTCTTTGAGTCTCACATCATGATGCCGGCAGGCCCCTTCTTGAGATGTCCATCTTAAAAGGGTGCCGCGATGAGCTTGGGCATGCTGAGCGAATACGTCGAAGAGCTTGACACAGACGCTCCCCCATCTGCCGCAGATTTCGCTGCGGAGGTTAACCCGATGTTGGCGGCGCTTGTAAATTTTCATAATGAAAGCGTCGTCGAGTTTTGGGTTAATCACTGCAGGGAAATCGAGACCCGCCTGCATCAACTGGAGTTTATGCATCCTGCCCCCGAGACCTTAGCCGCAAGCACACAACGAGCGGCATGGATCGAGCAAAGCGCTTCTTACTTCCGCCGTTTGGAACAAGAAGCGGCTTTAAGGCTGAGGGAATGCCAAGAGACCTCAAGCGAAACTGCTCGCCTGCGTGCTGAGGTTGAGGCGAACGCTGCCCAGGTGAGGGCTATCTTCGAGGGCCTTCTACAAAGTATTTCTGATGGGCTAACACTAAAGCAGAAGCTCGATGCCGCTGAGCGTGATGCCCAAGTTTGCGAAGCAGCTCAGCGGGCGGTTGAGGAGCAGCTTTCATCCTTCTTGCAGCAGCGGGCTCAAGTGGAAGCAGAATTGGCGGTGGCGGCTGGTCAGGTGAAGGCATGGAAGGAAGTGCGCGAGCAATTGATAGGGCTATTTAAGACGCTTCCTTCCCAGTAGCTGCCTTTGTATCAATTATATATTTGTAATTTTTGAATAAGATGTATCCATTCTTTTATTCTTTTATACAATTCACCTTGTACTTGATTGAATTCATGAATAAAGATACACATTTTTTTTTGCCATGTCTTGTGTCATCTCTGTGCTTTCTCCCTTCTTCTATTATCAGCATGCTACCTTAGTAAGCATAGTTGACAGATGCTAGCGCGAGCATCTTTTCCTGGTTTCTTCAAGAGGTAATGATGGCTTAGGACGCAGGTTCAGATCCGTTGCCTGAGACTTTTCAACTTTATGAGCTGTGAGGGTCTCACAAAGACTTTTCTCCCTACGGATCAAGAAGATCTCGTAGGTGTATTTTCTCCTTAGGAATCGTGAGGATTCCTAAGTGCGTTTTCTCTTATAAGTCGTAAGGATCTTATAAGAGAATTTTCCCTCTTACGAGTCGAGAGGACTCGTAAGCTGTTGTTTCCCTCCTTGTCGAGATTCGACTTTGGAGAGTGAGACCTATGGATAGTATGCAAGAGACCGTTTTAGACCGACTTGCTGGGTCCCAGTGCTTAGGAAACAAGTTTTTTAATCCCTGCTGCCTAAGGCTTTATCTTGCAAGTCGAGACGAATCGGGAAGTCCTCGCGAAGACACTAATTTCCTCACGAGTTGAGACGAATCGATCAGCTCTCGTCAAGGACACTAATTTCCCTGAGTCGGGGTATTTGCCAAGGACACCGATTTCCCTGGGGTTGAAACGAATTGGGGTATTCCTGCAAAGATACTGGTTTCTCTGGGGGCCGACGCGAATCTAGAAGCTCTCATCAAGGATGCTAATTTCCCTGAGTCGAGGTATTTGCCAAGGACACTGATTTCCTCGGAGTTGAAACGAATCGGGGTATTCCTGCAAAGACACTGGTTTCTCTGCGGACCGACGCGAATCAAGAAGCTCTCATCAAGGAGGCTAGTTTCCCTAAATTGAGGTATTTACCAAGGACACTGATTTTCTCGGAGTTGAAATGAATCGGGGTATTCCTGCAAAGACACTGGTTTCTCTGCGGGCCGACGTGAATCAAGAAGCTCTCATCAAGGATGCTAATTTCCCTGAGTCGAGGTATTTGCCAAGGACACTGATTTCCTCGGAGTTGAAACGAATCGGGGCATTCCTGCAAAGACACTGGTTTCTCTGCGGGCCGACGCGAATCAAGAAGCTCTCATCAAGGACGCTAGTTTCCCTGAATTGAGGTATTTGCCAAGGACACTGATTTCCTCGGAGTTGAAACGAATCAGGGTATTCCTGCAAAGACACTGGTTTCTCTGTGGGCCGACGCAAATCAAGAAGCTTTCATCAAGGACGCTAGTTTACCTGAATTGATGTATTTGCCAAGGACACTGATTTCCTCGGAGTTGAAACGAATCGAGGTATTCCTGCAAAGACACTGGTTTCTCTGTGGGCCGACTCGAATCAAGAAGCTCTCATCAAGGACGCTAGTTTCCCTGAATTGAGGTATTTGCCAAGGACACTGATTTCCTCGGAGTTGAAACGAATCGGGGTATTCCTGCAAAGACACTGGTTTCTCTGCGGGCCGACGCGAATCAAGAAGCTCTCATCAAGGACGATAATTTCCCTGAGTCGAGGTATTTGCCAAGGACACTGATTTCCTCGGAGTTGAAACGAATCGGGGTATTCCTGCAAAGACACTGGTTTCTCTGTGGGTCGACGCGAATCAAGAAGCTCTCATCAAGGACGCTAGTTTTCCTGAATTGACGTATTTGCCAAGGACACTGATTTTCTCGGAGTTGAAACGAATCAGGGTATTCCTGCAAAGACACTGGTTTCTCTGCGGGCCGACGCGAATCAAGAAGCTCTCATCAAGGACGCTAGTTTCCCTGAATTGAGGTATTTGCCAAGGACACTGATTTCCTCGGAGTTGAAACGAATCAGGGTATTCCTGCAAAGACACTGGTTTCTCTGCGGGCCGACGCGAATCAAGATGCTCTCGTCAAGGACACTGGTTTCCCTGAATCGAGGAGGTTGCCAAGGACACTGATTTCCCTGGGGTTAAGATGATCTCTGGTGGTCTCTCAGGTTTTATATGAGTTACCGTCAAGATCCTGAAGCTAGGAATTTGGCCTTTGCTTCGCTTGCTGTGGTGTGTCCGAATCCTGTTGGAGGAGGGACGTTGTAGTGACATTTCGTCTGCTGTGTAGAGACGAACGTCGAAGTGGTGATCACTCCACGCTGGGGTGAGATGATCTCCGATTGTCTTTCGGGCTTTATATGATTTGCCGTCAAGACATGGCTCCGTCTTCTGATGGAGCATGGGGAGGGAAGATATGTTTTCTTCTGTGTTTGCGCCCCTGGATTGTATACATGGATCGATGTGATCTCACCTGTAGGTCAAAAGTTTCATTCATTTTCATATTATTATTTTATTTCCGCGATGCTCTATCATTTCAGCTTTTATATCGCGACGGTCGCGATTGCCCAATCATTTCGGCTATTTTTCGCGGTGCCCAATCATTTCGGCTATTTATTTTATTTTCACTCGCTGCTTTTTATTGCGAGTTGCCCAATCATTTCGGCTATTTTGCATGCATACATTTTTACTTGCTGCTTTTTATTGCAAGTTGCCCCATCATTTCGGCTATTTCGTATGCACGTATGGCTCGCTGATTTTTTTTATCGCGAGTGTGGAACTTGGAATCTAACGCCAATCTCAGCATCAGCATCGCTACAACTGGAATATTGCCAGGAGCGAATCATCATTTGCCATGAAATGGCTTGGGATTTGATACCGGTTTAGGCATCAGCATCGCTACAACTGGGATATTGCCAGGAGCGAATCATCATTTGCCTCTGTCGATGTCGAACAAAGGTGGCTTAGCGAACAGGGTTAGGATGCCGTCGACTAAGGCTTTTGACTTTATGAGCCGTAAGGGTCCCACAAAGGTATTTCTCCCTACAAGTCGTGAGGATCTCGTAGGTGTGTTTTCTCCTTAGGGATCAAAAGGATTCCTAAGTGTATGTTCCCCTGTAAGTCGTAAGAATCTTACAAAAGGGTTTTCTCCTTATAAGTCAATAAGACTTATAAGGGTTGTTCACCATATGGACATATTCCTAGCCACGAGTGGGACTTGGTTAGGAAAATGTTTATTCGTGCCCGTGGATTGTATACAAGGGTCAGTATGAGCCGCTTGTAGGGCAATATCGAAGGTTGTGGGAGTTGCTTAAGAACAGATTAAGGTTTCTGTAACTTAAGACTTTCAAATCTTATGAGCCGTGGCGGTCCCATAAGAGAGTTCTCCTTACGAGTCGTGAGGATCTCGCAAGTGTATTTTCTCCTTAGGCATCATGGGGATCCCTAAGTGTGTTGCTCCCTTGTGAGTCGTAAGGCTCTCACGCGGGTGGTTTCTCCTTACAAGGCCGAGAGGATCCTGTAAGTGTCTTTTAACGAGGTTGCGCCCTTTCGGGTTTTCACAAACACTCGCCGGTAGTCCTGCTGTTTTTACTCACGGGGCCCTTTCGGGTTTTCATCCGTGCCCATTTTGCTTATGGACATACCGTCTTTTTTCCATTCTTTTTATTCTTTTTTCTAACGAGGTCGCGCCCTTTCGGGTTTTCACGAACACTCGCCGGTAGCCCTGCTGTTTTTACTCACGGAGCCCTTTCGGGTTTTCATCCGTGCCCATTTCGCTTATGGACATATCGTCTTTATTATTATTTTTTTTTAAATTTTTTTTTCCCTTTTTATCTCGTCAGCCTGAGGATGCTGCGGTAGTGGTTCGAAGACGTTTCGGTCGTCAGCTAGTTTTAGGACGTAGTGGTCCGTCATTAGTTTAAGGACGTTTCGGTCCGTCATTGAAGAAGGTCAGCTACTACTTATAGAGTTTTGAGCTTAGGGAGATAGCAAGCGGACATAGTCGTTGTCATCTATCATTGACCTAGGCTGTGACTTATTAAGCGTAGTATTTCTTTAGGAAGCGACCGTTTATTGGCCTGAAAGGCCTTTCACCGTGCTTATCCATGAGTAGATAGGCTCCACCCTGGTAGACCTTGTCTATGATGTACGGGCCTTCATAGTTCGGCTCGAATTTTTCCCGCTTGGTGCGATTGGGGATCATAGGTCTTTTGACCACTAGCATGAGTTCGCCTTGGCGGAATGCCCTCGGCCTGGTCAATCTTTCATATGAGAGCGTCATCTTTGCTTTATAAGCCTCCAGATTTTGTTGCGCTATGAGCCGGGTTTCATCAAGGGCATCAAGATCCTCAAGCCGAAGGTGCGCATTTTCTTCGTCCGTCAGCTCATAGTGGACAGCCACTCGTAGAGAAGGTAATTCTATTTCGAGGGGGAGTACTGCTTCTGTACCAAAGACTAACGCGTACGGCGTTGCATTCATGGCCGTCTTGAACGTAGTTCGATACGCCCAGAGAGCCTCTTGCAGTCTCTCGTGCCAGTCCTTCTTATTTCGGGACACCGTCTTCTTCACGATCTTCGTCAAGGTCTTGTTGAAAGCCTCAGCTAGACCGTTAGCTCGGGGATTATAAATTGAGGAATATCTCCAGTCTATGTTGTGTTGTTGCGCGAAGCGGCTGATCTTGTGGCTTCTGTAGGCTGGCCAGTTATCAGAGATGATCCGTCGCGGAGTTCCAAACCGATAAATGACGTGCGTCTTGAAGAAATGGAGGATATTCTCCATCTTCACTTCCCTCAGCGGTATTGCTTATGCCCATTTGAAGAAGTAGTCAGTCGTCGCCAAAATGAATCGATGTCCTCTGGACGATGCTGGTTCAATGGGGCCGATTATGTCAGTTCCCCACATTTCGAACGGCCAGCTGGCCACTGTTGGATGTAGAGGATTTAGGTGTTGATGGATAAAGTCCCCATGAATCTGGCATGAGTAGAATTGCTTCGCATATTCAAGGCAATCCTGAATCATCGTGGGCCAATAGTAGCCCATCCGCTTAATCTTTAACTTCATCTTCGGGCCTGCTTGGTGAGAACCGTAGAGTCCTTCGTGAACTTCCTGAACGACTCTTTTCGCTTCTTCAGGTCCCAGACATCTCAGCCACAGAGAATCAAACGACCTCTTGTACAGAGTATCATTGACGAAGGCGAAAGACAGAGCTCGTTTCATGAGCTGATGTCTTGAGGACGCATCTTCAGGCGTTCGACGGGATTTGAAGTAGTCTATAAAGACTTCTCTCCAATCCTCAGCCTTTTCCTGGTCTTTTATTTGCATAGCCATTTGCTCAGTCACTCCCTTTTCTTCGGATGATTCCGGAGATATTTCTGCTGGGGCAAGCACCCGACGACTTTGTACCACGATTCTTACGTCATCGAGGTTCTCGTCGGCCAGTTCTTTAGCGAGCTTAGCTAGTGTATTTGCTTTGCTATTTTCCGCGCACGGTATGCTTTCCAGCATGTAGGAAGGGATTTGAGTCAGCAGTTACTGTACTCTCTCGCCACACTTCACCAGCTCTGGTTTGCACGTTTGATAGTCGCCGTTTACTTGACTAACGACTAGTTGGGAATCTCCGTATATGAGGAGGTTTTGAATTCCCATGTCGATGGCGATCTCGAGGCCTGCTATCAAAGCTTCGTATTCGTCTTCATTGTTTGTCCTCGGCTCTGTTAAGGAGAAAGCGAAGCGCATTATCCCTCCTTGTGGAGTTACGAAGATGAGGCCCACCCCCGATTTGATTATAGGGATGCTTTGTTTGCGCTTCTTCATGGAAGACGCTCCATCAAAATAGAGTTCCCATCGGGTATCACTACCGTCGATCGCATCAAACGCATGTTCGTCTGGCAGCTCGCAATTCAGAGGAGAATCGGCCGGTATCGGATGCTCAGCAAGGAAATCGGCGATGGCCTGGCCTTTCACTGCCTTAAGAGGCTGATAAGTTATTGAAAACTCCATCAAGAGTAGGGCCCATTTAGCGAGTCTCCCTGTAATATGGCCTTTGACATCAGATACTTGAGAGGGTCCACCTTCAAAATGATACGGACTTCATATGCCAACGCATAATGCCGGAGCTTTGTTATCGCGAAGATCAAGGCCAGGCAGTGTTTTTCGATGGGGGAGTAGTTGCTTTCTGCTCCCAGGAGAACTCGACTTAAGTAATAAAGAGCTCTTTCTTTCCCTTGGTCATTCTCTTGTGCCCATAATGCGCCTAAGGAACCTTCGAGGTCTGTTGTATAAAGAATGAGAGGTTTTCCCTTGACCGGAGCAGCCAACACTGGCGGATTCTGCAGGTATTGCTTGATTTCGTCCAGTGCGCTCTGGCATTTGTGATCCCAAACGAAAGGGGTTCCCTTCTTCATCAGGTGACTGTAAGGGCGGCACTTGCCTAAAAGGTTGGCTATAAATCGCCGGATGTACGCGAGCTTCCCTTGGAGAGACCGCAATTGCTTGAGAGTCCTTGGCGGAGGCATTTCTATGATCGCCTTGATCTTTGACGGATCTATCTCGATACCTCGGTGTCGGACGATGAATCCTAGGAATTTGCCCGAGGAAACTCCGAATGCGCACTTGAGAGGGTTCATCTTCAAATTGTATTGCCGAAGACGTTGAAACACGATTTTCAGATGCTCGAGATGTTCCTCGTACGATTTGCTTTTAACCACGAGGTCGTCGATATAGCATTCGACGATTTCATGTATAAGGTCATCGAAGATCTTTGTTATGGCCCTTTGATAGGTGGCACCGGCGTTTTTTAGACCGATGGGCATCACCTTGTAGCAGAATATTGTTAGTTATATGTATGCCCTAGAGGCCATTACTATACATAGGATGTATATTGTAGTGGATGCTTGGACATATATAGGGATGACTTTCTTGCTCGATATGATAGTATCCTATCTGGTTACTCTTTACCTTAACGTGTACACTGATTGTCTCTCTGTTACATGTTGGTAAAGCCCTTAGGATGTGTACTTGATTAGCTGGACTATGATGCGGATCATACTAGTGGGGACATGGTAGTCCATAAGTACATCCTTCAAAGTCCCTAGTCGTGGGTGTATCGAGACGGGGCATCGATATACCAGAGTAGACTAGCGTATACCTTCTCGACCCATACAGATGGGCGATGGATGATCCCATATCCATTGGTGTTTAACATCAGAGATGATATACGGGTGCTCAGTAGAGACTGGGTACACTGGACGGACTCGCCGAGAACTCCCAGATGGTATTATACCTTACGTCAGATGGCAGTTCTCTGGTGACACTGGTGCAGGTTAGTCTGTAGACCCGAGATCGTCATAGAGTCTTGTGTGATTCCCACTGTGCTTTGATTTCCATCATACCACGTCCAAGAGGGAGTGCAAAAAGGTGGCTTTTGGGTACAGTCCCGAATCACATGGAGGCAATGAGCGATAGGAGGGGTTTCGTCTCTCCCGGTATAGGGAGTTGATGTTGCGCAGTGCTCGATTGGCTATAACAGGAAGTCCTTGGCCAAGGCTGCTTTAGGGATTTACTGGTAAGTGTTACCAGTAGTTTCTCGACCCGTTATGAGCCTCATATCGACACGACTTATCGAGTTGTTGGGGTCTGACGTTTACCACCCCTAGACGAGATATGCGACATATCAGACGAACAGACCGGACTGTACGGTAGTGTTACTCATTGGATTCACTGGAGGTTGAGCGGGCTTGCTCGTTGATCTTCTGATCGCTCAATACCCGGGTGGCCGTTACGTTTAGCAGACCGCTTGCGGCTTGTGGGTGTTTGATATGATCATCACCTGCTGCCTGCGTATTGACGAGTCTTTAGAGTCCTACACAGGGGTTTCCTGGCTCAAGCGAAACGAAATAGGAGCGCATATGAGATATGTGCGGGACCGAGAATAATACCATTATGTGATACTGTATTCTATTCTCGCGATTTGTATCATCGCTCGGTTATATGTGATATAATCGGGTTACCGAATCAAGTGTTGATTCGATACATTGATACACTAGATATTAGTCGGTTATATGCGATATGACCGGATCGTTAAATCAAGTGTTGATTTAATGATTTAATGTCTAATTATATATTTGATATATTACTTTACATTAACTAATATTGGTTCACTTAAGATTGTTTTTCTCACTTGAATGTGCACATTGTTTATATATGATATATGCAAGTGTACATGTTTGTATCATGCTTGATGATACAAACAAGTTGTGTGTATGAGACTTGAACCATATCAAGGTTAGATTAGGGTTTACTACTTTTATTAGCATATAAAAAAAGAGTGTGACTTTGGTCAAAGTTATCAAGCTTCATGAAGCTTGATCAACATTGACAAAGTCAACTCTTTTGTCATTTGCTTAAGATATTAGCTAACCCAACCCTTAATCTTATGCTATGGTTAAATCTCTACATGAGGGCTTAACTCAACCATGGTGCCATGATTAAAAGGATAAGTGTTCATATTATTCTTTTAATTGAGAGGTTTTCTTTCTTCTTCATCATCTTCATCAAGCTTGAAAAAGCTTGCTAGCTCCAATGGCATCATGAGAAAAAGAGTGAGAAATCCAATTCTAAAGTGAACCCACTTCCTATTTCTTCATCCTCTACCACTTGCCATGTAGTATAGGGTGTTCTCTTCATAAAGTTTTTGACCAAGTGAAAGGAATAGCTTGAGTTTGAGTCTCCTCGACGTAGATCATCTTCGGCCTCGAAGTCAATGACCTAGCCCGATCATTCCTCCGACGAAACCATTTCTAGAGTCCGGGATCCGATGATCGCAGCGGAAGGACGTCAACACGGAGCTAAAGAAGTGGTGGACCGGATCTACAAAGGTTGTAATCCTTTTCACTTAGTAGCAAAGTCGTTTGCTTGCTTTCTTTTCGCCTAATCTCTAGTCAACGATCCGTATTAGGGTCTCTCGGCACTTGTAAAATTTGAAATTGGCATGGTTGATGCCTTATGAGATCTCATTAGTGTGCCTAGGAACCCTACAAATATACCCAAAGGGGTCCGGAAAGCGGTGTGCTTCTGGTCTTCGGGATGCATCTTTATCTGATTATATCCTTATGAGCCGTCCATGAAGGAGAAAACCTCGTAAGTGGACGTGTTATCTATCATCAGCTCGGTGACTGGCACTGGGAAATCGTCCTTCGGGCAGGCTTTATTGAGATCTCGAAAGTCTACACATATACGTACCGTCCCATTTTTCTTCATCACCGGACGATGTTGGCGATCCAATCGGGATACTGAACTTCTTGAATAAACCCATAGTTGATCAATTTCTTGACTTCGGCGTTAATGCTCATCTTAAGCTCGAGCCGCATTCTTCTCGGTGCTTGTTTGATTGGTTTAACGTCCAGGGATATCGCCAATTTATGCACAGCAATTTCTGGATCTAGTCCTGGCATTTCAGAATAGTTCCATGCGAAGCAATCTTTATACTGTACGAGCACGTCTTTTAATGAAGCCACCCTTTCTTCAGATAGCAGTTCACTAACGAATGTCGGTCGCGGGTCGTACGCCGTCCCCAACTCAATTTTCTTAAGGTTATCCGCAGTGGTGTGTATTCCATCTTCCAGCTCTTTCGGCACTGGTGGGAATTTTGAGATCACCTCGTTATCGCTGTTCTCGAAGCACCAGGGAAGGTCATCTATATTCTCGGGCTCTTCTTTTGATATCGTCACCATATGACAAGTGCGAGCTCACTTCCAAGACCGATGTGGATCTGGTTCTATTCTCGTGGCTTTGGGTTCATGCTTCTGTGGCGGCGTCACCCTCCAGCTGTCAGATAGAGCAAACTTGCCGAGATGATACTGATCTTCTACCCAATTTTTGAAGGTGAAGCAATCTTCGAGAGGGTGCCCTATTACCCTGTGATAAGAGCAATAGTTCGGGTGTGAGACTTCTCCTGCTTGCTCAGGGTGTTTAGACTCCGGCAGTGTAATCATTTGGTGCTTTATAGCTAGGTCAAGTATCTTCTTTGTCTTGTCTTGGGGAAAAGAGTATGCTCGACTCATCTTCTTCATAAGGGACAAATTCGGACCGCTCGATTCCCGACTGCGTGGCTTCTTCGTCCCGCTTCATCGTTGCTGAATGTCTTTTCCGCTTTTTGACTTGTTTCTGCCTCTGCGTCGCGCCTTTTTTACAACAGGTTGACAGGGAGCGGCATTTTCGTCTTTCACAGCCTGTTGAAAGAGGCGTTGCGTTCTCGCTTTCTCGTAGATGGCCATTTCGCGGTTGTGGTCGTCTCGAACTTTTTGACCAGCTTCCCTTATAAACTTGTCCATTTGTTCTTCGAATGACGGACTGGGCATTTTTACGTCGGGGACTTTTTCTGGCTCAGGGTTAGCATCTTCCCATTGAGCGTCCCCTTCTTCATCAAAGTTATGCACGACATAGCAGTCGCGGAGTAGCTCCCGTTTCTTGGACCGAACATATCCAAGCCCGATTGCTTCCATTCTCCCATTGGGCAATTTGTGCTGAGTTCCGGGAACGTTCCAGACCCTGTCATAGAATTTGGCTTTTCGAGCGGTCTGTTTGAAGGGTATCCCTTGGCGCTTCAATAGCCTTTTCAATCCTTCCGTGTAATATCTAGGCAGACGGATGGGCTGAAGCCTGTCAAGTGTAGGATCTGCGCCGTGCCAGATTTCTTTCTCCACCTTAGTTTTCCCGGAGCGGTAGAATAGGATCGCCTTTCCACCTTCTCGCCTGGGAGGGACATAGAACGTCTGCAGATCTTCTACATTGTAGGTATCAAGCACGTCAAGTTCTTTATGATGTTTAAGTAGGACCATGGCGACTTGCAGACTTTGCTCTTCACCAGCGAATGTTCGTATTGAAGGCCGAGCAGAGAATATAGCATGGACCCCATCTTCCGAGTCACTGCCAAAGATCAACATAGGAGCGGACAGTCCCGACTTGTTGTATTGGGGTGGACCCGAATAAACCATTTCTTCCTCTTCCTCAGTATCGCTTCCGAAGACTGGAATGGTGGCGATAGCTTTGTTCTCCGGTTTGTGACATCTCTCCGTGTCTTCGAAATCCGGTAAAAAGTATTTTGCATCTTCGTACTTGCGGACTTCGTTTACTGAGAACGGATTCAACTCTCCTGTTACGGTATACTCTAGACCATCCTTAAAATATTTCATACACTGATGCTGTGTAGAAGGGATGATATTGTACTCGTGTAACCAGGGTCGACCGAGCAAAGCATTATAGCATGTCTTGGCATCTATAACATGGAATTTAATGTTCGTGACGAGTAGCCCAAAGCGTAACGTCAGTATCACAGACCCAAGAGTCCGTGATGATTGAGAGTCAAAACCAGAGATGGTGATCTTATCATGAGCGAGATGCTGGACGCTCATGCCGATTTCCTTTAACACTCGCATGTTGAGGAGATTGACGGAAGACCCATTGTCGACCAGGATTTTGCCTATCTTTATATCGTGGCAGTATCCTGAGACATAGAGGGGATGATTGTGTTCGCACGTCCCAAGGAGGAGGTCTTCATCACCGAAAGTGACATCAGCTGTGTGCACTTCTTCCAGCTCGTCCTTCATCTTTTCTTCGGCGAGAAAAGCTTGGAATTGCTCCGGCTCCTGTAGCGCTTTGATCAATGAATCTCACGCTTCTTTGGATAGTAGAAGGGCTTCGAGAATACTGAGTTGCGAGGGTAACTTCCTCAAGTGTGCGAGAACGTTGTAGTCCACCTTATTTTTCTTTGGCGGGTCCTTGGCGGTTAGCTCTTCCGTGACTTGGTCATCTAGGGCAATATCCTCAGAGGCCTTTTCTTTTCCCTTATCTTTTTTAGTTGAGGGTCCGAGATTCTTTTCGAGTAGCGTGCGATTACGCAACCGGATATTTTCGCAGGCCTTCGGCTCTTCCTCTTTTCCCGAGGTGGACTCTTTAAAGAGAGGGCTAAGAGCCATTTCCCCGTCAGAGTCGCTCCCGAATGTGAGAATTTGCGCTTCCCCGGCGTTAACCATGCGACAATCGCCGGTAGTTCTTATAAGCTCCTCGGCCGTACTCTTCCGCTCCCGAGGAGTTTTGCGCTTCTCCCGCTTAAAATGTTGCCGGTGAACAACATACCCCTGCCACCATCTTTTGAAAGCTTTGCACTCTTCGGTGGGGTGCGAAATCTTTCGATGATATAAGCAGTAGGAAGGGTGCATTTCTGCTTTGCCGGCAATGTTTCCTTCAGAGGGTGGTAGCTTCATCCCCATTGATATGGCTTTAGCAAACCTTTTCCTCGTCTTGAATTTGTTTTTATCCGCAACGGATGTCTTTTGATTTGACGAGAGTGCCTCAACTCTTTCGTCTAGTCGCCGGCGTTTGGCCCTTTCAAATATGACCGTCCCGCGTTCCCGATCAGCTTTACTTTTCAAACGAGCTTCGTTGAGGAAGGCGTCGATCATTTCATTTGACGGCCATAGCAGTTCCGGTTCGGGACCTGCCCCCGGTCTCTTTGTGCAAGGAGCTTCTTCATTGTCTAGCGATGAATAAGAGATCACATGGCAGCTCGCTACGTAATCCTCAGATCCATCCGACGAGCTTTCTTCATCATCTTCATCCTCAAGGACGTGGCTGAGAAACTCTTGGAGTGTGATTGGGGTTCGTGTTTTCTGGTTGTACTCTTCCAGCGCGTCAATCTGTTTCTGTAAGTCCGTGTGCTTGCCGCCAGGCTTCACAGTCTTTTTGGATCTCTTCTTCTTCTTCTTTGAAGATTTCGACGGCTGGGTGTGAGCAAAGAACAAGAAGAAAAAGAAAGAAGAAATTTGCTTGGGCCATCATCACCGATCTTTGGAGTTGGGCGCAACTTCAGCATCCCTTCGATGATCTGGGGTTCTAGTGGGCTCTTCCACCTGATCGCCGGGGATGTCTGGAGATCATTAAGCATTCTCTTGGTTTGGCTGATAGCACAACCTCCCATGGAGCTTCTTCAACCAGGGAGCACGTTGCCCCCGGCGTATTCACCCTTTTCGGGGTATGAGGTTGCGGCGGGCTCACCTTCCATCTTTTGGATAACGCGAACTTGCTTTACTGATATTGATCTTCAATCCAGTTTTTGAAGACGTAGCAATCTTCGATCGGATGACCCAACACTCGGTGGTAGGGACAGTAATTGGGATCATTAACGTCGTTTGGTTGCAATGGGCGTCTTAAATCTGGCAGATTGATAAGTCTGTTGCGCAATGCCAGCTCGAACTTCTCGTTTTATCTTGAGGAAACGAGTAAGGACGTGCTAGCCTCTCCTCAAGGGTTACGCGTGGACACATATTGTTTTGACGGACAACCGGCTTCAAGTTGCTCGGCTGTTGTTGAGCATTGGCGACGACAATCGCTTTTCCTTTCCCCTTCTCATTTCGAGAGTCCGGCTTTGGAGGAGACGGTCTATGGCTTATCTGGTCCATTTGAGCTAGCTTGTCGATTAGGACCTGGAACGTGGTTGGTTTAAAGAACATCATGAACTATGAAATAGTTGCATGGGGATCTAAGGTGCCTACGAACATGCCCACCGCTGGCGCTTCTTCGATGCGCTGTTCGCACTTCGACCACAAGTTCCGCCACCAGATTGCATATTGAACCTAGGTTTCGCCCGGCTTTACTCTGGCATTGATCAAAGCTGTTATCGGAGTACGCTCGCTGGCGCTTGCGAAACGCTGGGTAAACAACAACTCCATTTCAGCGAAAGTTTTGACGGAGTCGTTCGGAAGCTCGGAATACCATTCAAATGCCGTCTCCGACAAGCTACCGACGAACTGGCGAAGCAGGAGCTTATCATCGCCACCGGTATTGTCGCAAAGGGCCCTAAACTGGGCAACATGTTGATGGGGATTGCCAGTCCCCTTATAGACATGGAATTTCGGTATTGTATAGCCCGGCGGGTACTTGATCTGATCATACCAGCTCGGATATGGTCGCCCTGTTTTAATGACTTGACCGGCTGCCTCAGTTGCCTGGTGAACCCGTATCTGCTGAGCTATATATTTGTCCAGTGCAGCTTTGGAAATTGTCTCCTCCTTGGCTGTTGAAAGAGCCGGCGGAGGATTTGATGTTTCTCCTCTGTCATCTTCAAGTACGATCAGAGGATCTTCAGCAGGAGGATCTTGCTGGATCATCATACCCACCATATCCTGGAACAGAAGGGCCATTCTCTTTATATTGGCTGCTTGTTCTGCAGCCTCTTTGTCCTTCTTTTCCAGTATCCTGCGAAGGAATTCGGCGTCGGTTTCTTGCTCCTGGCGCTGATCTGATGATACCTCCGGGCTTTCTTTTGGCCCAGTAAGTGCGGCCATCGCAGTCATCATTTCTTGGAGCTTCTGCTGTTGCTCCTGAGCTTTAATCACCAATCGCGTAAGCGGTCTATGACTTGTGGATATACGGCTGTCCTCTTTCCCGGACGCCATGTAGATGGTGTGTACCACAATGCCCCCGGACTTAGGGCGTTTGGGTTCACTGCCATTGACATTTGCCGCAGGCGTGGAGACTTTCTCTGGCCTTCTTCTCTTGTGGGCCGTCAAAGTTGAGGGGGCCGTTGCCTTGGGCACCCAGGTGGCCGTCGTCTTCCGTTGCTTAATAGGGGGATTTTCCTCCCGTCGGCACTTCGACTTCTTATGCTGGTGAGAGAAATTCGGATCAATCACCGATTCTTGGACTCGTCGCCAAGTCTTGTAGATCCTGGAAGACAGGCGTTGAGGAGACTGCTACGACTCTTCTGGTTTTGCTTCCATGACGGTATCTATTGGTGGAGGAGAACTTTTGAGCACCGCAGTTGGCGAATTTCTGCGTACCATGTTCAGCAGCTCAAAGCTGTTCCCGGTTGGAACAGCAATATTAACTTCCACCGTTGGAGCTGGTGGAGTTAGCCCAGAGGGGGAGTTACCCCCAGTCTTCCTTATCCGGCGCCAGTGGCGTCGTCGGGCGTGATAAGTTGTCAGTATTGGTTCAGCGACGGCTTTATCTTACCCCCTGTTCAGGTGAGGGGGTGTTGCCGGTGTCAGCCTCTTGAAGACTGATGCCCGTTGAGAAGCCGTGTCCAACCGATTAAACACAGATTTCTG
This sequence comes from Agapanthus africanus, assembly GCA_030015575.1. NCBI lineage: Eukaryota > Viridiplantae > Streptophyta > Magnoliopsida > Asparagales > Amaryllidaceae > Agapanthus > Agapanthus africanus. Next base: position 140,661,323 of record JASDDO010000026.1, read on the forward strand.
AACGGGAGCGTGACTGGGAGCAGTCAGCCTTGCGAAGACCGACCCTCTTGCAGGAGAAGCCATCTCGATGACTTTAGGAGCAGAGATGGTTGTCTTCCTCGGGATGGCCACTTCAGGGGTCATGGGCTTCTTGGCAGGCCCATCGGAGTTCAGGCTCAGTCTGGTGAAGACCGAGGAGTTGGAATTGGACGACCCGTTAAGAAGGGCCGTGGTAGTAGTGAGCCGATCGAAGACCGACTTCTTTTGCGCTTCCGGTACGGGCACTGGAATGGTGAAGCTTGTTGGAGGGAGCATGGTCCCGAAGAACAGACCGGTGGTAGCCTGAGTCACTTGTTCCACCGGCATAGCAAAGATCGAGGCCGCTTGAGGCCCGTAAGCCACACCTCCAGGTGAGGCGGAGCGTCGGTTGCAGTTGCATTTGGAGCAGTTTGAGCAGTTGGACGCCATTGCTGTTTGATTTCTGCGCCAAGCAAGAGACCAAATCTTAGTAACTCGAAACCCGAGGGCAACCATTAACAAACCGCGATTCGTTTGCGAAGGCGACACACGAAGTGTGCAGTGGAAAGAGGAAAAGGTCCCACCGGGCGTGCTAGAATCTGTTCCCCTCCGAACGGTGGCCAAGACATGGGCGTCTCGCCTGAGATTCGGGGCAGATGCTATTTGGTTTTATCCGTCCACCTCTCCGAAGATGCCAAGTTGATTTATGGCACCGTGTATCGGAGGTTTAGACGGATGCGGCCGATGTAGCAGACTTCGTCAGATTCCCCCTCGCTTGAGGGGTTTTTGATTGTGGGGACGCTCTTCCCTGCAGGCGCAAGCCCCTGCAGTTAATTACTCTACTGCATCGCGGTAACAACTTTCTCCTTTTCCAGAAATTCACTTCGTGTTGTGGGTGATTGTTTTGTTTATGGTTGCCCGTGGATTGCATACGGAGACTAATTTATGTCGTCGCCCGTAGGACGTGGATTAGTCCAAATTCGTATTTTCTTAGATTTGGGTTTGAGGTTTTGGTTTAAGGATACGTTAGCCATATTTGAGGCTAAGATCAACTTAAACGTTTGTTAAGGATACGTTAGTCCAATGTGAGACTAAGATCAACTTAACGGGATCGTTTAGATCCGACAAAAGAGCATTTGGGCTCAATTGTTCCAGTTTAGGGACATAGTGGTCCATTGCTAGTTTAGGGACATGGTGGTCCATCGTTCCCGATTTGGGGACGAATGTTGGTTTAAGGACGCATTAGTCCATGAGTTTAAGGACCCCACAGTCCGTATTGTTGGTTTAAGGACGCATTAGTCCATGAGTTTAAGGACCCCACAGTCCGTATTGTTAGTTTAAGGACGCATTGGTCCATGAGTTTAAGGACCCCACAGTCCGTATCGATGTGTGGTTGTCGGGACCCGTCACCTCTTTGACGACGTTGAAGGATTACAACGACAAATATCAGAGGAGTTCGGAGATGTACCCTTGAACCGGGTGTAAATTGATTTGAGAGAGCATTTGTGCTCAGTTCAATTTAATTTGAAGACTTACGGCCAGAATTGGGCTAAATCCAGTTGAACATGTTCAACATTTTATTTGTATTTGGCCTGTTAGGCCTTTATTAAAGCTCTGCCCCTTGTTTAATAATGCAGTGCATTTTTCTGGCCTATTAGGCCTTTATTTGGGCTCTGCCCCTTTTTTCTAAATGATGCACAGCATCTGTTTTGGTCTGACAGACCTTTGTTTGGGCTTTATCTCTTTTATAATGCATTGCATTCTTATTAGACCTGTTAGGCCTTTTAATTGGGCTCTGTCCCTTCTTTTTAATAATGCACTGCATCAATTAGTCTGACAGAGCGCCATGTGGCTTGTCAGGCACTTTGCGCCAGCGCAAGGCGCAAACTCATATGGAGGTGACACGTGTCACGCTCTGGTGAGCACAAACGCAGTGCACTGCGACAGTGCGCTGCGCTGTTGCGCTGCTGACACATGGCGCGCTCTGATGGCTTGCGCCAATCCAAGAACGCAATGCTAATTTTTTTAAAGCGCAAGGCGCAGTTTGTTCTGGGGCTGACATGTGGCGCTCTCTGGTGGCTTGCGCCAACCCAAGAGCGCAACAGTGCAAATTTTACAAGTGCAGGGCAAATTTCTTGATCAAATTTAGATCAAAGAATGTTTCAAGAGGTTTTACCTCATGATTTAAAGAACCAATGGTTCATCAAAAGGTTGTGCCTTTATATGTAGATCAAAAGATCTAATAAAGAAGTTTATTACTTCTTTTTTTATTCTTATTATTTGATCTTTTCTTTTCTTTTTTATTTAAGATCTTGATCTTTTTTTTAGATCATTGATCTTTTTAGAAGAAATTCTTCTTTTCAAAGGTTTACCTTTTTCTTTTTCTGAGTTCTTTCTCAAAGTTTTTAGAAGATTTCTGTGAGTTCTCTCTGTGTCAATCTTGTTCTAGACTTGGAGTTTAGGGGCCTTTATATAGTGCCAATTGATTTGTTAAATCAGTTAAAGAGATCTTTCTCTGATTGATTTAGGGATGTTTCCCTACCGTTGGATGTTTGATTCAAGGGCTTCTGTTTTACAGAAGAGAATCTTATTGTTTTAATAAGATTTGAAAGATCTTTCCAGAATTTTTCTGTTTAAATGCTGGCACAGTTGGCGCAAGCGCACCTGCGCTTGCCACGTGTCTCGCAGCGCAGCGCGCAGCGCAACTGCGCTGCCACGTGTCTCGCAGCACAGCGCGCAGCGCAACTGCGCTGCCACGTGTCGCGCAGCGCAGAGCGCAGCGCAACTGCGCTGCCACGTGTCGCGCAGCGCAGAGCGCAAACCATCTGAAACGTTGCTTCCTTTATTTTTATTTTAAATAGAGCCTTGCTCTGATTGGGTGCGCTGCCTTGGGCGCAGCGCTGGCGTGTCAGCTTTTGACACGTGGCGCGTTGCGCGCAGCGCAAGAAATCTGAAGCGTCGCTTCAATTTTTTGAATTTTTTGAAATTCAAACAGAGCTTTGCTCTGATTGGGGAAACAACCGGAGTCGAAGCGACAGCTGCAAAATAAATCACAATCAGATGACGGATTTAGAAATATAGGAGATTCATGAACAATGGAGTTTACTATACCAGCTGCAGCAGGTGGCAAAGCCGGGAGGACCGGTGGCGCAACTGATCTCATATCTCCTCCTTCAATCTGTAGCACTGCAATCAGGGCAAAGAACAATCAGAAATAATTTCATTATCGGTAAAAGAAAGAGCATTAATTGAAAGCTATATTCACCAGCGCCACTGGATGAAGCAAGCTCCGACGGGAAGGAGAAGTGGGGATGCAGCACCTGGTACAGGTGGTCAAAAAAGACTCCTGCGAAGACGCAATAGTACAACGTCAGTACATAAATTATGCAGCCAAGATAAGACTGATGAGTCATAAATCCATACCTTCCAGCATCTGCGACGGGGCGAGGGAAGGAAGAGAAGTGGTCACCGTCAGAGCGGTAACTGACGGCGCTCCCTCAGGTAACGTGGCATCAGCACTAACCGCACCTGCGTTAGAAATAAGATAAGCCCTGTCAGGAAGAATTGCAGAATAAAAAGAAGGACGGTAACCCAAAATTTACCTGAAGAATCGCCGCCCGGAGCCCTAACAAGGGTGTCACTTGATGCAAAGGTGGCGTCTCCCTCCTCCATTGGGACGGTCTCACCTCCCGTTACCTCATCGCCCGACTCTACAGGAGCCGGCGTCATGCTCGCGACGCCGGGAGATGACAAGGAACCGTAAGCAGGGAGAGCGATGATCGGAGCGGTCCCCGACTCTTGAGAAAGAGCGGCCATCTCATGCTCAGCGATCATGCCCGTTTCGCCCGTTACCACCTCGGGCTCAATGGTCGCAGCCGTCTTACCCGCCGCCACCTCGGGCTCGGCGTTGGCAGCCTTCTCGGGCATAGCAGTCATGACTGTCTCGTCAACCACTAGCTCGACCCAGGCTACATCGCCTACCGTCGACTTGGCTTCAGCCGCTGCCTCCTCCACCGTCCCCTCAGGCTCGACGGTCGCCGCCACTCCTTTAGTTAGACTCGGCCCTGCAGGACAAGATACATAAGAACTGATAGTTTAAAATTTTGACAACAAAGCCTCAAAAACACATTACCTGGGATGGATTTACCGTTGGTTTCCCGAGCTGCACGTGCCTCCCGTCTGTGAGCAGTAGACAAGGCGGCCGGAAGCTCCTCTGAAGGAGTAGCAGCGGGAGTAATGGCGCTTGAACCTGCTCCCGCAGCCAAAGCAGCGCTACGCTCCCTCGCCGCGTGCGTCAGGCGCTTCCTTTCCTCCCGGGCTGTCACAACAGACCTTTTGGAAGCCTCTTTCAGCAAGGCGTCGTCATCCGCATTCAGGGTTGCCTCCAGAGCCGTCAAGGCTTCCATCATCGGCTTTTCAAGTTGGGACTCTTACGGCAATCCCGAAGAGGCCGGGACTTCGGTAGCTGGCTCGGGGAGAATCTCCACGTCAGCTTGTGGAATAGGTCTTGTGGTCCCTGCGATAAGACAAAGAGAGGGTCAGATTACTCATAAAAAAATGGAAGCAGAAACATAGAAAACCGAAATGTACCAAGGCCTAAGGATGCTCTGAGTCGTTCCTCCTCCTCGAAAGTTTTGAGAGAAGCAGCGATGGCTTCTTCGGTAGAAATGCCTGTTAAAGAAGGAAAAGCGTTAGTCAAAGACAATGATAGAGGTATGATGCAATAACGAAAAATACAACTAGTGATTACCTGATTGCGCGAGTTTAGCCAACCACTCATCGCGCCTTGCCAATCGCTCGGAAGCTGCGATGGCGGTCGCCAGATCAGTGTCATCTGGCGGCACAAATAATCCCTCGTTGGTCCCGTACTCACTCAAGCCTTCGCTGTAAGGGGCATGAGGTTCCTGACCAAATGCAACGTCAGCAGAGAGGATCGACTTCTTCTTCCTCTTCTGCGCGCGAACTCCGGTCGCACCTAAAATCAGCTTATGCTTCGTGGGCACCTTGGGACGGCGGGTCCCGATATCCGAGCCCACACCGGATTTGGGTGAAACCATATTCACCGTCTCCACGGGAGCACGGGGCGCTGATGGCACGTCCACAGGATCGAGGGGCAATCCACGCGTGGGGCTTAGCACACGTGGAGGCTCATCTCCAGCTTCTCCTCTTAGTGGAGGAGGGACAGGGGTCCTTCGCTTTAGGGGGACGTTGCGATCACTGGCGAGGGGCGCATCCTTGCGATTAAGCAGCAGCCGCTTCTCTTCCCTGATAACAGCGCCCATCGCGTGCTGATACTAAGCCCTGTATACGTTGAGGGCCCTTGGAATGCAAGTCGGCTCGCTAATAAAGAAGTGGGAGCCCATATTTAGCTGCATAAAATGATGTAGTGCACTCTGTATCCCCTCCCTGGTGGCCGCAGGCTCTTCCAAAAACGCCTCCAGTGGGACCCCCTGGTTATAACTTAACTGCTGGGCGAAGCGATGGGGGTTGTACCTCATAAAAAGCGCCGCATCATTCTGCCTGAACACGAGGAAGCCCGGCCTAATGGAGTATAGATGTAGAATCTTCCAGGCTTTCAATACGGAGGCCCCGTCCTTGAAATTATCGCGCAACGCCAAAACCGCCTTGGAGGTCTCCGGGCCGATTGTCAGGACCTTGTCCGTGAAAGAAATACCCGTTCCGACCGTGCACGGACGAAGAAGCAACCCTCTAGCCTCCCGCGGAGGCGGATTCACGATAGAAGCGCCGATCAGCCGCATAACTCTCGGGAATCTGTACTTCTCGTAAAACGAGGGTCTTTTATGAATACCAAATACCCCGAGCACGTGCATTTCCATCCACGAAGTAAAGTAGTGCATCGGGAAATTAGCGGGTTGCACCCCCGGTTCAGTTGCGTCCGCCGCCACGCTAAGACCATGGTACAAATGGGCCAACCCGGCAATCCCGATGGCTAATTGTATGCCGGCCACCATCCGATGTGCTGGGTAGAACACGGACGGCCTCATATAGCGAGGGTGCATGGGGAGCGCGAACCAGCACAACCATAGCCCCAGAAATCTGAGAAAGAATGTCTCATCATCGATGCCCGGAGCAGCGATTTCCGACAAAGGGATGATTGCGGCATCGGGGAGATAAAAACCTTTTTGATCGGCTTCCAGTGCTGGTCGACGGTCTAAGCCAAGACCGAAGGGGTCATCGAGCTTGGCGAATTTTTTGCCCCGTTGCGATAGAATCTCCGGTCGAAGAAAGCGAGCGATGAAGTCTGCAAAACTAACTCCCCGGCCTCCCGATTCCAAGAAAAGACTCTCATACATATTCAGCACCTTTATCAAACTCGGGAACTGGTGCTGAATAGCATTCTCCGGCGTTAGGTCCATCACCAATGGCTTGGTGGCAAAAACATATTCGTCAGGAGGAAGCAGCTCCTCATAATGCTCTCCTCTCACCGGCAGACCGGAGATTTCAGCAAATTCTTCCAGAGAGATAGAAACTTCCCAGTCCATTAGAAGAAAGGTATGGGTGAGGATGTTCCATTGCTCCACGAACGTCTTAATCCACCATGTCGGAGGAGCAGAGTACTCGAATAGCGAGGCGTAAACTGCGGGGTATAGACCGATCTTCAGCAGGTGCGTCTTCTTCGCTGACAAAATATACCTGGCCCACTGCAAATACCCTGCCGAGTGTCGAGGGGTCAACCCGATGTTGTAGGGTTGTCCCCAAGGGCGCGACTCGCCCTGGCATATGCGCCGTCCCAAAATATCCACGGCTGCCGGCAGCTGTATGGGTATGGCAGCAATCGAAGGTTGAAGAAGACCCTCCGAATTCCAATTTACGACCTCCACGGCATAGTTCACCGGGGGTACATCTGCATATGAGATCGATGAGATCGGCTCTGACGGCGTCGCACAAGAGAAGCTTCGGCGACCTTTGATAATTTCGTTGTACCACCTACCCCACATGTGAAGTTTTTTGTATTCCGGGTCGTAATCTTTGATGAGCGCAAGAACCTCCCGGTCCACCGGTGCTTCAGGGAATCCTCCCTCTGAACGGAAAAACGGGAACGAGAGATCAGAAGACATGTTGCCTGCAAGAAAAAGTGAAATTCAATTATCAGTATTATAATTTAATTTTAAAATCCCGACGCTCGGTACTTTAAAATTTGTACCACACTACAATGCAGTGGAGAGGGGGACCAAAGAGGGACCCACAAAATCCAGATAACAATGCATCAATTAATAAGACAGCCTCATCATTGGATGAGACTGTCAAGGAAATCCTCAATGAATATTCTCATTAAATGAGAAATCTCTCGAGACAAGGAGAAAATCTCCCTTTCAGAACAAAGCTCTATAACAGAGTGACACTTGTCAAACTCTGGTCATGAGGGAATAAAATTCCTTAAAGTGCTTAGCTCTGTAATGATGATGGAAAATCCATCAAAATTTAATGAAAAATAACTCCTAAGAATTAAAGTTCTGGGATCTTAAAGATCCATGAAAAAACTCTTAAGAATTCTTCATCAAAAGATCAAAAGATCTATACATTGTCAAAAGAGCAGAGCTCTGACCTATGGGCTAAGAAACCCTAAGGAAAGATCTATTTAGATCTATGGGTTCTTGAGAGCAAACCTCTGTTTATGAAACCCCCAAAGGGGTTTTCTTTAGATCAAAAGATCTATGTGAGCAAGCCTCTAATAATTAAAATTAATTTAATCTAATTTAATTTTTACCTAAAATTTTCTAGAGTTATAACTCTTGAAGTTCTTGGAAATGGGAACAAGGCTCTGAGATAAAAACTCTTGAAGATGATAATCATCTGAGGACCAAGGGTCCTATTTATAGGCGCTGAAGCGCCTCCTCAACTTCTGAGTTGATCCAAAGGCTCAGATGTTGCCACCGCTGCACTCACGTGTGCACCACGTGAGCGCAACGGTGGGGAAGGGCATTTGCTTCCCCCAATCAGAGCAAAGCTCTGTTTGAATTTCAAAATTCAAAAATTGAAGCAACGCTTCAGATTCCTTACGCTGCATGCTGCGCGCCACGTGTCTAAAGCAGACACGCCAGCGCCAGGAGCGCTGCGCCCAAGGCACTGCACCCCCCAATCAGAGCAAAGCTCTGTTTCAAAATTCAAATTTTAAAATGAAGCAACGCTTCAGATCCCTTGCGCTCTGCGCTGCGCGCCACGTGTCAAACGCAGGTGCGCTAGTGCAGTTGCGCTGCGCTCTGCGCTGCGTGCCACCAATTGCGCCAGCACTGGAATTTAAATAATAAATTATTAATTAATCAGAATTAAAATTCTGTTCTAGAAAGATCTTTTCAATCTTATTAAAATAAGAAGATTATGTTCTGTAAAACAGAGGCCTTAGGATCAAAGATCCAACGGTGGAGAAATATCCCCAGATTAATCAGAGAAAGATCTCTGTAACTAACTTAACAAATCAGTTGGCCCTATATAAAGGCCCCAAAACCTCAAGTCTCACATAGAGAGAACCCTCTGCAAACTTTAGAAAAAAAACTCAAAGAGAAAGAAAGGCAAGCCTTTGAAGAAAGAAGATCATTTTCTTCATCTTTAAAGGTAAAGAATTTAATTCTTGAAGAACAGAGATGAAAACATCTCACAAAAGAAGAATCCTCTTCTAAAAAGATCAAAGATCTAAGAACAAGAACAAGATCTTCAATAAAAAATAAAAAGACTAAAAAGATCTAATTATAAAAGATTAAAAAGAAGTAATTTTCTTTATTCATAGATCTTTTGATCTATAAAGGCACAGCCTTTTGATGAGAATAAGAACCTTGGTTCTTGGATCTTGAGGTAATGGCTCTTTTGAAGAACAGAACAAACAACTTGTTCTTTGATCTTAATTTGATCAAAATGCGCTCTGCGCTATTGGACAGTGACTTGCACTAATGAAATGCGCCTTTGCGCTCCTTGGACTAGCGCACGTCACCAGAACGCGCGACGTGTCAACCACAGAACGGTTTGCGTTTTGCGCTTCTAAAAGTAGCGCACTGCGCTCTTGGATTGGCGCATTGCGCCAGAGCGCGCCACGTGTCACTCACTGGTGTAGCGCACTCAGAAAGTGCAGTGCGCTAACAAACTTGCGCTTAGCGCAGAGCGTGACACATGTCACCTTTGCATGCGCTAGCGCAATGTGCTCTTTGATTGGCGCAAAGCGCCTGACAAGCCACGTGGCGCACTATCAGACCACTATTTCCCCCATGATAAATTCTATGCATTTAATTGCATCCAATGTCAGAGTCCAATGCTATGCATTATTAAAAGGGCAGAGCCCAAATAAAGGCCTGACAAGCCAAACATGAATAAAATGTTAAACATTCTTAACTGGACTTAGCCCAATTCTGGCCATAAGTTCTCAATATAAATTGAACTGAGCACAACTGCTCTTTCAATCAATTTACACCCGGTTCGAGGGTCGCCTCTTTACTCCTCTGACATCCGTCGTTGTAATCCTTCAACGTCGTCAGAGAGGTGACAGGTCCCGACGACCACACACTGCTACGGACTGTGGGGTCCTTAAACTCATTGACTATGACGTCCTTGACCTTGACCGTGATGTCTTAAAACTAATACTGGACTGTGGGGTCCTTAAACTCATGGACTATGACGTCCTTAACCTTGACCGTGATGTCTTAAAACTAGTACTGGACTGTGGGGTCCTTAAACTCATGGACTATGACGTCCTTAACCTTGACCGTGATGTCTTAAAACTAACGTTGGACTGTGGAGTCCTTAAATCCACGGACTATGATGTCCTTAACCTTGACCGTGATGTCTTAAAACTAATACTGGACTGTGGGGTCCTTAAACTCATGGACTATGACGTCCTTAACCTTGACCGTGATGTCTTAAAACTAACGTTGGACTGTGGAGTCTTTAAATCCACGGACTATGATGTCCTTAACCTCGACCGCGATGTCTTAAAACTGTAATGACCCCAAAATCTTTATACATTTGTATTATCCCTCTTCAAAAATATACCGTATTTATTTGTACTTGGTATTTTCCTCTTTCTATTAAATTTATTATTATTTTATTCCTCAATCTATTATGTATTTTTTTTCTAGGTACAATTTCTTTTTCTTATATTTAAGTTTTTAACTTCCCGTTCTTATTTTTTCCTTTCATAAATATTTAACCCAAATCCATTATTCTTATTCTCCATAGCCCATCTAAAAAGCCCATTTTCTTTTTAAGCAACATCATATATTTAATTCTAATTAAATATATGCATGAACAACCTTATAGCTCATTGGTTAAGTCCTTGCATTGTTATTCCATAAGTCGCATGTTCAAATCCCCATTCTTGCAATTATTTTTTATCATTTTTTTTATTCTTCTCATAACCTACAAATGAGACCTTTCATTTCCAAAATGAATGGTGACCTTTCATTTCTCTTTTAATTCTTATGTTAAATGCATATATTATTATACATAATTCACCATTACACCATCTTAATTGTCCTCCATCTTTTCCTTCCTCATATTTTTCTATCTCTCATTTCTCCCTCTTCACCTAAAGTCCAAGAAGAAGAACATGAAGAACTCTTCAAGAAGGTCTCGCTACTAACGCGAGGCTATCGGCGGATAGACAAGCCCGGTGACAATACCGGCTTGTGCATGTAAGTCCCTTCACTTTTTCCTTCCTCCATCTCTTTCTTTTTCTCTTTATATTTCTCTTGTTTTATATTGCCATGAAAACTTCACTTGACATATCATAGTTCATAAATAATTAATTAAATGGATATATATATAAATAATGAACACACAAACATACACACATATATAGTTTGTAAAGTCTTTTTCATTACTCTCAATTCACATGTTAAGATTTCATAGTGACCAATTAGGATTGTATGTTTGTTGTTTTATTTTAAATCACTTTATTTAAAGTTTGTAAAAAAAAATGGAGTTACGAATAAATACCTTAGTTTTCTCATTTCTCACATATGACATATCAATACCTTTAGTTTTAAAATAAATTTTATAAATAAATTTTTAATTCTGAAAATTTCATGAAATTTACATATAATAGAATATATTATTTTATACACTCTGTAAAAATTTTAGATCGATCCGCATAACGGTTTAGGAATTACATCGTATTTATTCACTGATCGTAAAACAGAAAACTGCAGTTATCGGTCAATTTCTAGGACACATAACTTGGTATACCAGTATCCAAATTGAGCAAACTCAGGTGTTTTTGATATCTACATCGAATGATCTAGATTTTCTTAGTTTTATAGTTTTACTGAAAACTCATCTAAGATAAAGAAAATTGCGTTACAATATTAAGTGACGGATCTGGACAGAATCTGTTCCGATTCGCACACTGTTTTTAAATTGGACATAACTCGAACACCCGATGTCCGTTTGTGACAAAATTTAGATGTGTAGATGCACCATTGATAGAACTATAATTTTCTGTATATTATATTACTTAGGAATGCATGAAACAACCTGATATAGGCTTTGCAATAGAATATATAGTTGCTGTCCAGAAATCTGAATTTCTGTTTTAAATGCTGATATTAAAATGATCATAACTAGAGCTTCAGAAATCCAAATCATGTGAATCTTGGTGTTTTGGATAAGTACATAGAAATACCTACAATTTTATAATAAGCTTCGTAACCTGAAACCCGATAGAAATTAACTCAAACTGCGTTTTAAAAATATGTGACGGTGCCGAATAGATTCTGATCTGTTTTGCGCGACGATACGAAAACATATATATCTCTCAAACCGGTAGTCATATTTAGGTAAAACTGGAACTCACGCATGCAAAACATTTAGAGCCATATTTCTGTTTATATTTCGCATTCGTTCAACTTGATTAATTAGTCGTACATAATATTTCTTTACAGCATTGTTTATGGTAGTTACTCGAATAATATACTTGACTCATTTCATGCTATTCGAACATGTATACATATTTATCTTGATCATTAAATTGTTGTATGTACTTAAAGACGATAATTAAATACTTGAGTTATATTTTGAAAACTATACAAAAATATTTTTACATAAAACCCCCTCAAGTTTATAAATTACCCTAAGGACCCTAACAATTATAAGACCACGATTCATAATTCTGATTGTCTGACTCGGGTTTGAGTCTGATTAATTTGACTTGAATCTGATTCAAGTCAACCTATAATCTATAAGATTCCAATTCAAAATGAACACATGAATCCATGAATACAATTATCAATTTATACAATTTGGCTGAACCGAACCATGGATATATTCCTTTTACATGATTCTCAGTATTCCATTTACATGACTCTACGGTTACAACCGTTTCCTGATATCATGGTTTCGGTCAGTCAGTCAATCAATCTACAATTACTACAATTTACAAGATAACAATACAAACAAGATATCGCGGGGTTTAAGGGGTAGATTGGTACGGAAGGTGTTAAAGGTGGCACGAGGTGGTCAGATTTAATACACCTAACATGAATCCAGTTGCTGTTGTACCGTGGCATAAACGGTTCCTTGTACTATACGTGCCCTCAGTCTCTGGCATATAGAGACTCCTCTCGTATACACTGGCATCCTTCTGTACCAAGCTACAAAACTTGAATATGTTTCAAGTCAATCTATATTCTTTTATATTCTAACTCAACATGAATACATGAATTCCAGATCCAGTTAACAATCTGTTTGAATGAACCGAACCATGGATATTCCTTTTACATGATTTCCAGTATTCCATTTACATGACTCTACGGTTATAACCGTTTCCTGATATCATGGTTTCGGTCAGTCAATCAGTAAATCAGTCAATCAGTCAATCAAGTCAATCAAAGTCAATCAAGCAATCATTACAAGTTTACAAGATAACAATACAAATATGACATCGCGGGGTTTAAAGGGGTAGATTGGTACGGAAGATGTTAAAAGTGGAATGAGGTGGTCAGATTAAGACACCTAACCTATATTCAGTTGCTATTGTACCGTGGCATAAACGGTTCCTTGTACTATACGTGCCCTTAGTCTCTGGCATATAGAGACTCCCCTCGTATACACTGGCATCTTTCTGTACCAAGCTACAAACAACATCGTTAAACAATATTCCACAATTTACTACAATACAATACTTTAGAAAATACTATACTCTGTCACTCTCATTCTTCATTATCCTTTGGGACTTACCGAGCGACCTGTTCGCTGACGACATTCTATTTCTCTCTTCTCGGAATGTCGTCGGGTGCGTTGGACCAAGTTGAGACCGAGCCAACAACTGAAGATTTGGAGCAGTTCCAAGAAGATCCAGAGCTCTAGACTTTGTACTTGTTCTTTCCAGTATTTCCTTTTATTATTATTATGCCACTGTTTAGGCATTGCTTTTTCAGTTCAGATGTATTTCCATTTCATGCATTGTACAAAGAATGTTATTAATAAAAGTTGCTGTTATTTCAATTTCATTTGTCTCTTGTGATTATTTTATATTGCTTAGTTACGCTTAGCGTATGTACTTCTGAGTACATACGTAGCGGACCTCGTCGCGTCCACTTCGCCGTACACTGGGAAGCGGGGCGTGACAAAAACTAACAATGGACCGCAATGTCCTTAAACTACTTATCGACCACAATGTCACTAAACTAAACAATAGAGCCCAATTGCTCTCTTGTCGGATCTAAACGATCCCGTTAAGTCGATCTTAGTCTAGAATTAGACTAACGTGTCCTTAATGAACGTTTAAGTTGATCTTAGCCTCAAATAAAGCTAATGTATCCTTAAACACAACCCTCCTAAACCCAAATCTAAGAAAGATACGGATTTGGACTAGTCTACGTCCTATGGGCGATAACATAACTTAGTCTCCGTATACAATCCACGGGCAACCAAACACAAAACAAACACCCACGACATGAAATGACCATATGGAGAAGGAGAAATTTGTTACCGCGATGCGGTAGCGTAATTAAATGCAGGGGCTTGCGTCTGCAGGGAAGAGCGTCCCCACAATCACAAACTCCTCAAACGAGGGGGAATCTGACGAAATCTGCTACATCGGCCGCATCCGTTTAAACCTTCGATACACGGTGCCATAAATTAACTTGGCATCTTCGGAGAGGTGGACGGATAGCACTAATTAGCATCTGCCCCCAGATTCAGGCAAGACGTTCAGTCTTCCCGGCTTCCGGCGGTGAACACCGCTTTGTCTTCCTTCTAAACGGGCTTGGAGACCGCGGATGATGCCTCGGTTCGCTACCTCTGCCTACCTGTTGCATTGAGGATGGGCAACCACGGCAAACTTCTGTTAGTGTATATGCCCTAGGGGCCATTATTGTATCATACTAGGTTGTATATTACTTAATGGAAGCTTGGGATATTCACAGTTATATAACAGTCTTGCTAAAAATGGTAGTATGCTACTTGGTTTGTGTTTACTTTAATATGAGCATATGTTTCTTGTAACGTATCACTTATACATATTAGTAGAGCCCATAGGATCTTTGCTTGATTACCAGCGTTGTGATGGCAGTCACACTAGTGGGGGCTGGGTAGTCTATCAGAAATATCTTATACTTGTCCCTAGTCGTAGGATTATCGAGACAGGGCATCGATACTCCGGAATAGACTGGTGTGTACGCTTCTCATCCCAGTTAAGGAGATGGTCTGTCCCACAGCCATCAGTACGTCGTACTGGAGATAGTATACAGGTGCTTGTTGTGTTACGGGTACCCCGGACAGGACTCGCAGGAGAACTGACTGGATGGTATTATACCTAACGTCAGATAGCAGTTCTCAGGTGACATGTGTGCAGATAGTCTGTTAACTTAAGGTCATCATTTGTCTCGTGTGAGTTCCCACTGTGCTTAGATTACTATCCTACCACGGCTCAAAGGAGTCGTGCAAACAGATTTTAGTTGGGTATAGTCCCGAGCCACATGGAGGCAGTGAGCGACTGTTAGGGATTCGTCTCTCCCGGTATAGGGAGTTGATATCGCACTGTGATCGGTTGGTCATTACCATAAGTCCCTGGCCAGGGCTGATTGAGAATTACTGGTGGACTGATCAGTAGATTCTCGCATGGTTTTGAGCTATACCGGCACGACTTGTATGGTTATTAGGGATCTGACGCTTACCACCTCCCTAGACCATACATGCGATACTCTTAGACAAACAGACCGGACTGCGTGAATATTGTCACGGACAGGCTCAGTAGGAGTTCGGATGGGTTTTCTCATCGGCCTTCTTTTCGACATCTACCTGGGGACCGTTACGTACAGCTAGTGCCGCTTGCGGTCTGTGGTTAAACCCACTGCCAGCGTAGTGTCAAGTCTTTAGAGTCCCACACAGTGAGTTTCCCTGCTCCAGGCGAAACGATATAGAGGTCGTATGGTTTTACGACAAGGGTTCGGACGCATATGCGTTTAAATGCACGTACGACGTTCGGACAGTTTTTACTAGCCGGTTTTGGTTTAAGCCAGATTCTAGTATCAGGTTATTGGATTTATACAGTCTAAAGTTTTTCCGTGTTTTCACGAATAGGAGGGGCGTCCTCGTAATTTGACGGGAAGCTTCTAGAAGAGTGGTGACTTGAGGGTTAAGGTGGTATTTACATTTAATGCATTTGTGACTCACTTAGATGAATCATTCATGTGAGTTAATGAAGCATTTATTGCTTAATGACTCACTTGATGATTCATTGCATATATTTAATGAAGCATGATGATAATGCATTTTGATTTATTCATTTTAATTTTCTTATGCTTCATAAGATATTAGAAGTGAGAAGCTTTTTGATTCATTTTTATGCTTACCTTCTCTCTCCTCAAGCTCTCTCATTCTTGAAACCGTAATCCTCCCCTCTCATGTGTTGAGATCAAGGATTAGATAGACTAATTAATCCATAACCTCACTCTATATCACCTAGGTCACTTTGATTAGCAACTAAAGAAACCTATTTATCTCAAGTTAGAGATCAAGCTTGGAGTAGGAGCTCTCGGGTGGATCGTCTTTGACTCGAGGAGGCCGTTGAGATGCCGATGTTCCAAGGAGCCTACGAGGAGTGGAGGACAGCGATGAAGACCCGAAGGACAAGTAACGTGAGGTATAAGTTCGAATCCGAGTAGTTAAACCTCTCATAGTTTGTTAGTAACGGTTTAGATACGATTCATGCGCTCAAGTCCGTGTTACGAAGCTTTGATAATCGTTTTTCATATATTCCACCTCCCCGTAAGTTCGTGGGGTGCGTGACATGGACTTACAGTGGTATCAGAGCCAACTAAACCATTACTAGCTTGTTTGCAACTAATTAGAACTTCGATCGACGGAAAAACGCGAAAACGAAATCCCGAAACCCTATCAGTTTCTGTTAATTTTAAACGTGTCGAAAAAATTATTTGATATGGCTTAAAATTCATAGCAGGGAATTATAAGAATACTGGGAAAATACGAGCACTCAACTCGACTAGACGGCCGCGGATCCGCGGCCAAATGGTGCTTTTGGCCGCTGATCCGCCGCGGAGTCGACCCCGAGTTGACTCGGATTTGCTCTGTTATTCATGTTTTTTGGTGTTTTGTTTTCCAGTATATTCTGTTTCTGCCCAGGTTACTTCTGTGCTGGTTTGCTTTTAGAGTAGACACGGAAAAATATAGTCGATCGATGTTCTAAATTAATTGCTAATCGGGTTTTTATCTGTAATGTTTAATGTGTTCGTAAACCTCCCCTAACTGCTAGTATGTCGGTTGGCAGGGGGTTGCACATTTCTGTAATGTTTACTGTTTGTGTATATGAGCTTGATTGGATCATTGTGATGATTAGCCGGGGTTTGAGATGTGTTTTATATTCATTCATTTGATGTAATTGTAATATGTTGTAATATTATTTTGCGGGACGCATCCAGGTTGCTGTTGGAGCCACCGTTGTATTATTTCATTTTTTCTGTTTATGCTCCTAAGATAGACCCAAGGTGGGGTGCACAAACTACCGGGTACTTTGAAGTGTTTAGTGGCCTACTCACGTTGTTGAGGGAGACCGCTTCACTTCGGGTACTTGGCGGGTAGTTTGCTGTACCCGTAGGGGTCTAGGGTGGGGTAATGGCTATTCATCACAACTGTGTAATCCGTCTTTTGTTGCAGGTTCAAAGCAAACGCAGATTGCTTGTATATCCAATAAAGTTCATCTGTGATCTGGAATGCCTATTATTGCGTCTGACGAATGTACAATATCTATATATGATAGCTATTAGACGTCACTTATGTTTTACATCCGCGCTAGCCCAGCCCCCGCTCTGTCGTTAGTTAAGTAACCTAACGGGTGATGACGGGACCCCGTGGCAAATGCGGATGGCATAAGAGGACGTGGTATTTTCGTTGTTTTCTGCAATGATAGGATAAATGATGGGACGCATTATTATAATGCAAAGAAAATAAACCAAAGTTAAGTCGTTGGAACAAATTTAAAAGAAACCACTCGGTTATTTTAAAAGAGCAGAATTTTTAATTGCGGAGCTTTAACCACTCCTTTTAAAAAGCTATCAGGTTCCTTCGGTTATATCAAGTTCACTACGTTCACGGTTTCGCCAAAACCATTCGTAGCCCTCCGTCATTTCATTTGGGTATTCAGTAGTATTCAAGCTATGTATTTTGGCCAAAGGCAAGGCATAGTGTTTGGTAGCTGCTGGGTATTCATTTGTTGCATAGTTAGATGAGTTAGTTTGGGACAATCGTATTATCATTTGACCAAAGTCAGGGGTATATACGGATGGGTTCAAATTAACCTGAATAATGACGGGTAGAACTTGACATGTGACTTATGACATTTTGACCAAAGCCAAGGTCATAAGAGCATGGGGCAGAAATTTTTATCGGGAATTTCTAAAGAAACTGAAATTTGCGAAGAGATGCATACCATTTTGGAGTTTGATGAATGTTGGTAGGATTCCTTCAACATTATCATACGATGATATTTTGGATCCCGATCCTACTGTGAGTACATGATACTTATCAGGAGATTCATCACTTAACGATCAATGCTATAAACCAAGTAGGTGCCTAGAAAGGTGTCAGAGGAGCTACGCCCCCAGAGAAAAGAGGTTCTTTAATTAAGGAACTTCGTGAAAGCGTTGGAAAACATCCCTCGAAGTATCGACACTGGCCTGGCTAAACGGTTAAGCAAGTATTGTACGGTGAGAATAGTCCTGGCTAATTCTTCTTTTATGGTTTGAGGAAGGATTCGAGAAACAGTGGGAGCCGTCCAGTTTAGATAAACTAAAAACCTATCTAAACTTGCAAGTGCATCATGCTAAAGTGTTTTCTTTTCTCTCTCTAATTGCAACGACCTTGTGGCCATGACTAGGTTACATCTAGATAACAATTTGACTGAATCTGACTTATTTGACTGGCAAAGGTCTGTCCAAATGTCCATTGCCTATGACAAGCTGGACCACCCTATTACTACTCAAGATCCCGCCGTCCCAGATCCAGTTTCCACCATCGCGGATATGGATATCCGTCAGACAAGGGAAAAGGATAAAGCAAAAGCCAAATGCCTCGTGTTGACTTCAGTTGATGAGACAAGGGAAAAGGATAAAGCAAAAGCCAAATGCCCCGTGTTGACTTAAGTTGATGGTGTATACCAGAAGCAGCACGAAAAGATGGACTTAGTTTCCATCTTTCTCCATAACAAAGATTTATATGGAGGGCAATCTCATATCGCAAGATATGAGACCTCGAACGAATTAAATCAAGCGAGGTTGGCTTTCGGGTCATCTGTAAGGGACAACGTCCTTACAATGACTAGCTATATTGATGAGCTCAAGGACCTGGAGACCACGTTGGGAAACGGGTCAGATACTGACTTGATTCTACAGTCTCTGCCTTAGCATTGACCATCTTTCGTATGAACTATTTCGATCCTAAGAGTTTTACTACCCTAAAGGAAACCAGGGAAGTAGAAGGAAAGAGAAGGGCAAAAGTTTCGGGACTGAATGTAGTAAAAGAGGGACGTTCCTATTGTTATAGGATTGGGCATTGGCAGAAGGATTGCAGGGCTTTGGAAGCCAGTAGCCAGGATACGAAGCATGTTGTGGCTTCAGCCTCAAGTGTGTTTGTAATTGAGAACTATTTGTCAATTAACTCTACCTCCTGGGTTCTAGATACCGGAGCAGGATCTCATATCTGTAATTCATTACATGCTTTGAGAAACCATAGAGTTATAAAGGTAGATGATTTGTCTCTCAGAGTTGCAAACGGAATGAGCGTGGACGCTGAATCCGTGGGAGAATATCACCTAGGTTTGACAAGTGGGCAGATATTGATTCTACGTAACTGTCTGTATGTACCTAGTATGACTTGTAATATCATATCAGTATCCTCACTTTCGAGAGAGGGATATGATTTTACATTCGTAAGCGATGTAGTTCACATCCACCTAAATCAAGTTTTGATTGGGTCCGGTATATTAGATAACGGCATATACGTATTGAGTCAAGCTCAGGTTTTCAATGTCCAGAACACACTTAAAAGAAAGTCTCCGGAATTAAATCAGGCTTTCTTATGGCATTGTAGACTAGGTCACATCAATGAGAGAAGGTTAACTGAGTTACATAGAGAAGGATATTTGAATCTGTTTGAATATCAATCTTAAGCTACTTTTGAATCTTGTCTCATAGGAAAGATGACAAAGACTCCGTTTACTGGACACGAAATAAGAGCAAGCGAACTCTTGGGACTCGTATACAGTGACGTGTGCGGTCCAATGTCTACACATGCGAGAGGTGGTTATTCCTACTTCATTACTTTTACGGATGATTTCTCTAGGTATGGATATGTCTTCTTGATGAAGCACAAATCCGAGGCCTTTGAGAAATTCCAAGAATACAAGAATGAAGTAGAAAACCAAATAGGCAAAAGTATCAAGACACTGAGATCTGATCGAGGTGGTGAATACTTAAGTGCCGAGTTCCTGGGTTACTTAAAAGAGAATGGAATTCTCTCTCAGCATACTCCTCCATATACACCACAACACAACGGTGTATCAGAAAGGAGGAATCGAACCCTATTGGATATGGTTCGTTCCATGATGAGTAAGGCTGAGTTACCACAATCTTTCTGGGGTTATGCGCTAGAATCAGCGGCATATCTTCTGAACAGGGCTCCTACCAAGACTGTGCCTACCACGCCATATCAGATATGGAGTGGGAAGAAACCCCATCTTCAGCATCTGAAGATATGGGGATGTCCAGCTTTTGTTAAAAAGCAGCATGTGGACAAGCTCGAGGCACGATCAGTACAGTGTAAGTTTGTGGGATATCCGAAGAACTCCAAAGGATATTATTTCTATTACGCAGAGGAACAAAAGGTTTTTGTTTCTCGTAATGCCTATTTTCTAGAACATCAGTTTTTAGAAAAGGAAACAAGTGGGAGCGAAATAGAACTGGAAGAAATTCCAGAACCACAAACTACAACTGAAAGTATGGTAGAACCAGAGGTTTTAGAAGAAAGGGATATACCAGCGCCTATCCGCAGAAGTAGTAGGCAGTCTCATCCGCCCGAGAGATACTACAGATTTCTCATAGACGGGGATCGAGAAGATTGCGTCATTGATAATGATGACCCTACTAGCTTCCACCAAGCCATTCAGGGCGGCGACTCGGTAAAATGACTCGATGCAATGCGGACCGAAATGGAATCCATGTACACTAACAAAGTATGGACTTTGGATATTGCTCCAGATGGGGTAAAACCCGTAGGATGCAAATGGAACTTCAAAAAGAAGATTGGTGTAGATGGACAGGTTGAGACCTATAAGGCTAGACTTGTTGCAAAGGGTTTCCGTCAAAGACCTGGTTTGGACTATGACGAAACCTTTTCTCCAGTGGCCATGCTCAAATCCATTCGGGTCCTTCTTGCTATTGCTGCCTTCCACGATTATGAGATCTGGCAGATGAACGTAAAGACGGCCTTTCTAAATGGAAATTTGGAAGAAAGCGTCTATATGGATCAGCCAAAGGGATTCAATCAGAGTGGGAGCAGCGGTAAAGTATGCAAGTTGCTTAAGTCCATTTATGGACTAAAGCAAGCATCGCGGAGTTGGAACATCTGTTTTGATGATACTGTCAAAGAATTTGACTTTATCAAAATCCAGATGAACCATGCATATACAGAAAGATTGTAGGGAGAGCTGTAGTATTCCTCGTCTTATACGTGGATGACATTCTCCTAATAGGAAATGATATTCCTATGTTACAGTCAGTCAAAAGATTCTTGTCACAGAAATTCTCCATGAAGGACCTGGGTGATGCCACCTACATTCTGGGGATCCAGATCTATCGTGATAGATCAAAGTGGATGTTAGGACTTTCGCAGTCTAGGTACATAGACACCATATTGAAGAGATTCAGTATGGAAGATTCTAAGCGTGGTAACCTACCAGCTTGTCACGGAATCACCCTCTCCAAAGAGATGTCTCCCAAGACTGATTTGGAAAGGGGTCGCATGTCAATTATACCCTACGCTTCAGCGGTAGGCTCTATAATGTATGCGATGTTATGTACTAGATCAGATGTAGTATACGAATTAAGCGTTGTATGCCGGTATCAGGCAAACCCAGGGGAGAATCACTGGATAGCAGTAAAGAACATTCTCAAGTACCTGAGGAGGACTAAGGAGATGTTCTTAGTGTATGGCGGAAAAGACCTCCAGATTGAGGCCTTTGCCGACTCCGGCTTCCAGAGTGACAAAGATGACTCCAAGTCTATGTCGGGTTATGTCTTTACCCTCAATGGAGGGACGGTCTGTTGGAAGAGTTCCAAGCAGGAGACCGTTGCTGACTCAACAATGGAAGCGGAGTACATAGCTACTTGCGATGCCGCAAAAGAAGCTGTCTGGATGAAGAAGTTCCTCACAGAACTTCAGGTGGTTCCTACCAGTGTTGGTCCAATACCTCTGTATTGTGACAACAACGACGCTATAGCTTTAGCGAAGGAACCTAGGTCCCATCAGAAGTCCAGACACATCTTAAGGCGGTATCACCTGATCAGGGAGATCGTAGATCGCCAGGAGATCGAGGTGAAAAGAGTAGAGACGGAGAATAATATTGCTGATCCATTCACAAAGGCCATTCCTCAGACGCAGTTCGAGAGGCTATTCGAGATGATAGGTCTACGATATGCCAGCTCATAGCTCTAGTGCAAGTGGGAGATTGTTAGTGTATATGCCCTAGGGGCCATTATTGTATCATACTAGGTTGTATATTACTTAATGGAAGCTTGGGATATTCACAGTTATATAACAGTCTTGATAAAAATGGTAGTATGCTACTTGGTTTGTGTTTACTTTAATATGAGCATATATTTCTTGTAACGTATCACTTATACATATTAGTAGAGCCCATAGGATCTTTGCTTGAATACCAGCGTTGTGATGGCAGTCACACTAGTGGGGGCTGGGTAGTCTATCAGAAATATCTTATACTTGTCCCTAGTCGTAGGATTATTGAGACAGGGCATCGATACTCCGGAATAGACTGGTGTGTACGCTTCTCATCCCAGTTAAGGAGATGATCTGTCCCACAGCCATCAGTACGTCGTACTGGAGATAGTATACAGGTGCTTGTTGTGTTACGGGTATACCGGACAGGACTCGCAGGAGAACTGACTGGATGGTATTATACCTAACGTCAGATAGCAGTTCTCAGGTGACATGTGTGCATATAGTCTGTTGACTTAAGGTCGTCATTTGTCTCGTGTGAGTTCCCACTGTGCTTAGATTACAACCCTACCACGGCTTAAAGGAGTCGTACAAACAGGTTTTAGTTGGGTACAGTACCGAGCCACATGGAGGCAGTGAGTGACTGTTAGGGATTCATCTCTCCCGGTATAGGGAGTTGATATCGCACTGTGATCGGTTGGTCATTACCATAAGTCCCTGGCCAGGGCTGATTGAGAATTACTGGTGGACTGATCAGTAGATTCTCGCATGGTTTTGAGCCATACCGGCACGACTTGTACGGTTATTAGGGATCTGACGCTTACCACCTCCCTAGACCATACATACGATACTCTTAGACGAACATACCGGACTGCGCGGATATTGTCACGGACAGGCTCAGTAGGAGCTCGGATGGGTTTCCTCATCGGCCTTCTTTTCGACATCTACCTGGGGACCGTTACGTACAGCTAGTGCCGCTTGCGGTCTGTGGTTAAACCCACTGCCAGCGTAGTGTCGAGTCTTTAGAGTCCCACACAGAGAGTTTCCCTGCTCGAGGCGAAACGATATAGAGGTCGTATGGTTTTACGACAAGGGTTCGGACGCATATGCATTTAAATGCACGTACGACGTTCGGACGGTTTTTACTAGCCGGTTTTGGTTTAAGCCAGATTCTAGTATCAGGTTATTGGATTTATTCAGACTAAAGTTTTTCCTTGTTTTCACGGATAGGAGGGGCGTTCTCGTAATTTGACGGGAAGCTTTTAGAAGAGTGGCGACTTGGGGTTAAGGTGGCATTTACATTTAATGCATTTGTAACTCACTTAGATGAATCATTCAAGTGAGTTAATGAAGCATTTATTGCTTAATAACTCACTTGATGATTCATTACATATATTTAATGAAGCATGATGATAATGCATTTTGATTTATTCATTTTTATTTTCTTATGCTTCATAAGATATTAGAAGTGAGAAGCTTTTTGATTCATTCTTATGCTTACCTTCTCTCTCCTCAAGCTCTCTCATTCTTGAAACCCTAATCCTCCCCTCTCATGTGTTGAGATCAAGGATTAGATCGACTAATTAATCCATAACCTCACTCTATATCACCTAGGTCACTTTGATTAGCAACTAAAGAAACCTAGTTATCTCAAGTTAGAGATCAAGCTTGGAGTAGGAGTTCTCGGGTTGATCGTCTTTGACTCGAGGAGGCCGTTGACCACTTCTAGAGCTCTTTAAAATACCCCAATTACTCCACTTATAATACATTTTTATTACATTTTATCACATTTTTATTTTAAACCTTTCACCTACCTTACCCTAGCCTACCCTATAAATACATCCCCTACCCTCTACCCTCTCATCCCAAAACCCTAAGCTCACTCTCTCAAAATCTTCTCAAGAGTTGTGTACTTTGAAAACAAGTTCGCGGCGAAACTCCGACGAAATTTCGGCGGAAATTCCGGCGACGTTTTTAGGAACAACCGGCGACGAAGCAACGCCTCGGCAACCCTTCTAGTCCCCCCTTCACTCCTTTGCTTAATCAAAACCCGTAAGTCCCATTCTATCTCTTTTTCTCATTCTCTAAAATACTAAGTTACAAAACCCGACGGAATCGGAACAAATCCGATTTCCGAATCGGTTTTCTATAAAATTTCACTTCTCACCAATTCATTCATGTTTAAATATCTTTATGTTGACTATTAAACTTTTAAAAATCAATTTGAACAAGTTTTCTCACATGAAATGATAACCTTTCCAATTTATCATATTTTGTCACTTTAATACCACAATGTTTCGATTTCACATTTAACCCCTAAACTTTGCTATACATTTAAAGTAGAGCACGAGGTAATGACCTACCTCCACACACACGCAAATACAAGCTTAAACGACATCATCAAAACTTAGAATACAATAAAACAATACTTTCATTTAAATACCATATTCTTAATAAAATCATTTCTAGAAGTTTTAGCTTTGACACACTTTTAAATAAATACCTCTTATTAGGAAAAACACGATAAGTTGTGGACATCGATCGTTTATCTAAACCTGACTTTGTGGTGTCTAGGCTAGGCAAGTGAGCAAAGGTAACTTTAAAAGGCCCGTCTCACGATTCGTGAGCGGATCCCTCCTTCCTCACTTGTACTTATCTTTTCATAATTGGCGGTGAAGAGGCGATTTGAGCCTTCTAACGACTTGTCGTTTAGACCATTTAGAAATATGTTAGTTTGCTTAGGAAACCCTAGAATCTAAAATACGGAAAATTTACACTTTTGCAAATAAATACCTTTTACTTTATAAAACCGTTTTCTAAAGGATTAGTATTTTACAATCTTTGCAAAGCGCCGCTACAACCCATTTTTGGGGAACCCATTCGGGATCGTGCGGTTTATCGCGCACTCTCGGGCTAGTAGTGCGAGATTCAGACGTCCGCAAGGAGCATTCGGTCTTGAAAGGTTTAAAATACGACATCTTAAGAAAATGAGATTTTTGGAATATAAAATATTTATTAAAATTATTTTTGTATAAACATATGTAAATTTATCATTTAAATATCTATTTTTTTATAATATAAATTTTCCACCTTTTCCTAAAAAATCACAAGAATAAATTTTACACTAAAATACCATGAACTTCAAATAATCAATATTACAGTTAAATACCCTTATTTATAAAACTAGGATATGTTCACTAGAAATGTCACAACATAAAATCCACCCTCATTACAACTCTAAAGACGAACAATAAATACTTGAGGTGTATTTTGAAAAGTATATAAAAGTATTTTTACATAAAACCCCCTCAAGTTTTATAAATTATCCTAAGGACCCTAGCAATTATAAGATTTTGATTCACATTTCTGATTGTCTGACTCAGGTTTGAGTCTGATTAATCTGACTTGAATATGATTCAAATCAATTTACAATCTACAATATTTCAATACAACCTTCAACATGAAACCATGAACTCAATTATCAATGTATACAACTTGACTGAACCGATCCATGGATATATATTCATTTTACATGATTCCCAGTATTCCATTTACATGACTCTACGGTTACAACCGTTTCCTGATATCATGGTTTCGGTCAGTCAGTCAATCAAACTTACAATCAATACAATTTACAAGATAATACTACAAACAATACATCGTGGGGTTTAAGGGGTAGATTGGTACGAAAGATGTTAAAAGTGGCACGAGACGGTCAGATTTAAGACACATAACATGAATCCAATTGCCGTTGTTCCGGGCCTTCTAACGGAGCCTTGTACTCTATATTCCGTTTGCCCTGGTCTCTAGCATATAGAGACCCCTCTCGAATGTTGGATATATGTATGCCCTAGAGGCCATTATATGATAGTGGATGTATTTATAAATCTATATATATATTCAGTGTACATTCTTGCTTGACATGATAGTATGCTATCTGGTTCTTCTTTATCTGACATGTTGATTTGATCATGCTTTTATTCATTCATACATGTTGATAAAGCCCTGAGGATATAGGCTTGACTACTGTGATTATGATGGAGATCATACTAGTAGGACATCAGTAGTTTATAAGCATATCCTGAAATGTCCCTAGTCGTAGGTATATCGAGACGGGGCATCGATATACCAGAGTAGACTAGCGTATATGATACTAGACCAATATGATGGGCGATGGATGTTCCCACATTCATCGATGTTTGACATCGAGATTGTATACGGGTGCTCAGTGGTGACTGGGTATACTGGATGGACTCACCGAGAATTCCTATATGGAATTATATCTATCGTCGGATAGCAGTTCTCAGGTGACACTGGTGCAGGTTAGTCTGTAGACCCGAGATCGTCATAGAGTCTTGTGTGTTCTCCCACTGTACTTTGATTACCACCCTACCACGGCTCTACTGAGTCGTGCAAACAGGTGGCCGTTGGGTACAGCCCCGAGACACACGAAGGCGATGAGCGATAGGAGGGGTTTCGTCTCTCCCGGTATTGGGAGTTGATGCTGTGCTATGCTCGATTGGATATATCTGTAAGTCCCTGGCCAGGGCTGTTAAGATTTACTGATAAGTGTTATCAGTAGTTTCTCGATCTGTTGTAGAACACTCATCGGCACGACTTATTGAGTTATTGGGGTCGACGTTACCATCCCTAGACTCGATATGCAGCATATCTGACGAAGAGACCAGACTGTACGGTACTGTTGCCGGTTGGCTCGATGGGAGTTGTGACAGGTTCGCTTGTTTTCCTCTGATCGCTCAATACCCGGGTGGCCGTTACGTTTAGCTGACCGCTTGCGACTTGGGGGTGCTTGATATGATCATCACCCACTGCCGGCGTATTGACGAGTCTTAGAGTCCCACAATGGAGTTGCCTAGTCCAGGCGAAATGATGTGGTGTGCATATGAGATATGCGCGTGGACCCGGTTAAAATGCGTGTATGAGATACCGTATATTAATCGGGCGGTTTGCTTTTGGTCGGGTCGTATGTGATATGACCGGGTTGCTAAATCAAGTGTTGATTTATCATTGACCATTAGTTTCTCACTTTAAACCCTTTCTTGTCTTTTTGTTGTATGCATGCATGTATGCATTTATTCTTATTCATGCACATATGGATATGTATGCACACATACATGCATACATCATTCTATCATGGTTGTTGAGATAGTGGATGGTGGCAATATAAGACTCACACCCTTTATAAAATATATTGATATTATTTTTTGGAAAAGAAAAATGGAAATGGAAATTGTTATCATGGTTTAATGTTTATTCTTGCACTAACCCTTTGTTTTAACCATGATTCATTTTTGTTCTAAACTAAAATATCTAGATATTTTATAACTATGGTTAAGAATGAGAGAGTGAAAATATATATATTTTCATTTCTCATTTTTATTCACAAGCTTATCATTTTACCTTGAGTTCTTAAAAAGCCATCATCTTCTTCCTCATTTCTCTCTTGCTCTCTAGTTTTCTCAAGTAAGCAAAAGAGTCACCAAGTTAGGATTTTGAAGTGAGAAAACAAACCACATCATCATTCTACACTAGTCTTGCCCATTAGTGTAGAGTGTTAGCTTCCATTTCTTCTCTTGATCTAGTGAAGCTTCAAGCTTGGACAAAGAGAACTCCGGGTGGATCGTTGTGGACCTAGAGAATCTCAAACGGACCATTTTCCAACCCTCAAGTTGCCAAGGAGTCTAGCGTAGGGAGCTACAAAGGTTGTACTCTCAAAACCCTAGCTTTTACTACTTGTGTTTTTGTGTTAAAGTTAAGTTGCTCTAAATTTTCTAGCATGATCCTTATGATAGTTTCTTTAGCACCATGTAAACTTTAAATATGGCATGTGTGTTGCCTCCAAACCCTTGTAGTGGTGCTGTAGGAAACCCTTCATGGTATCAGAGCCAAGCTAGAGCCTTAGGCGACGTTTAGGCAAAATTAAAACTCCGATCGAACCCCGAAATACGGAATTAGACCCTTCTCTGGACATTTTTTTAAACTGTGTTATTTTCTGAATTAAAAATACTTAAAAAATTCAGCAGGGAAATCTAAGCAATACTGTAAAAAACGACGTAATAATTCGTAAATACCGCCGCGGAACCGCGGCCAGAACTTGCTTGGGCCGCGGATCCACGGCCGTACAGGAGATATATAGCCTCGTTTTTATACAATAATGTTAGTATCTGCTTGTACATATTTTTGGGTATTTTTAATCTGACTCAAGTGTTGAGTGTTCTGGGGATTCTTTTGGATTCGTTGATTCGATTGGAATATTTAATTTCATGTTGTTTTTGGGTAATTTAGAAAGTATTAAAAAGTTCGAACGGATATCATTAACTCACTTTTTCCCGGCACGAAAAACTTTCAATTGTTGAATTTTTTCTTGAGTTTAAATCTTTCGAAATACGTGCAAGTAACGTGATGGACCCTCTAGAAGAACACAAACCTTAACTCGATTATGTGACCGTCTGAACTGCCTCTAAACCTTAGGGTTTGGGGCAGTACGGCGTGCCACATGTGAGGCGTTGGCTTGACCCTTCTACGGCTGGACCGCTGCTACTGTGACATGTTCCGGGATTTTTGAACTCCGCTCAAGTGTTGAGCTTTTTAAGGAAATCTTGGGTATTTGATTATTCGATCGGAAAGTTTAATACTGTCTATTTATCTGGAATGTGATACAATATGTGGAATTCATATAGTTAGGCATGAAATGCGAAGTATGTGATATTTCGGATTTACGATGTCTAAAGTGATTGTGGATTCCAAATGTTGTAGTTTTACACTTTCTTTTCTGTGACCGTAAGTGTAGTATGTCGCATATCGCCGGTTTCGTTGCTATACATCAACGACAATCAGGGTACGCATACTTACTTACGTTGATGATATATGATATTATGTGTTGCTGAGATATGATGTGCAGGATTGTCGCGATTGAATAGCCGGGGTTTTTTATGTGAGATGAGAGTTTTCTTTTCATTCATGTAAATTTCAAATGTAATATAATATTCTTTTATTTGGGGTACTTCCGGGTTGAGATTAATGCCACCAGTGTTGAATATTATTTACTTTTCCGCATTAGGATAGACCCAAGGAGGGGAGCACAAGTGACCGGGTTCTGGGGTTCAGTGGGAGGCCATCTCGAGGAGTCGAGACTGGGTCTTCTAAACTCTAGAATTGGTAGGGTCGCTTGCCGCTCTCGTAGGGTTCTAGGGGTGTGAGCTTGGCTATTCATCGCGACTGTGGAATCCGTATTTTCTATTATTGGCTAAATACTAAATACGGACGTCCTATAGTATCCTATATTATCATATCTGTGTTTCTGCTGCATGTATTCTGTGATTTGATATCTGAGACGAATGATATATTATATATGAGATATATAGTAGACGTTGCTTATGTTTTACACCCGCGCTAGTCCCGTCCCGGTATGCTGTTAGTTAAGTAGCCTAACGGTACATAACGGAACATTGCGGCGAATGCGGATGGCATAAGCGTACGTTGTATTTTCGTTTCTTTTCTGTGATTGGCTTAAGGACTTAAATGATAGGGCTACATTAATATGATTAATGTAAAGAAAATAAACCTAAAAAGATGTTGTAGAATCAGATTTGAAAACCACTCGGCTCTTTATGAAAAAGCTACATTTCAAAACTGCGGAGCTCAAGCCACTCCTTTTGAAAACCATTTGATTCTACGACGATATCAAGTTCAAAGCGTTAAAGATTTTCTTAAAAATCATCCGCAACCCTTCGTCATTTTAGGAAGTAGAGTACTTAGTATTCGTGCTACGTTTGTTGACTATAGTTAAGATGTAGTGTACAGTAGCTAAGTGATGTCTTCCTACACTGCATATGATGCAGATTAATTAGGACATTCATGCGACTTTATTGACCATAGTTAAGGGTCATGTGAGTGGGTCTAATTAATCAAGAAATGACGGGTAGAACTTGACTAGTACTTATGATTTGTTGACCATAGTTAAGGTCATGGTACTAGGGGTAAGAACCACATCGGGAATTTCAATAGTTGAAATTTGCAATGAGATTGCATACCTTCCATATGATGGTTGGATCCCGATCCCACTGTGGGCAATAGTTGCTCCCAGGAGAGTTTTGCAGTTTACAATTAGCTAACCCATTAGGTGTCTAGAAAAGTATTAACGGGGCTACGCCTCTGGGAAGACGAGGTTTACTTTAATTAGGTCCGTGCGAAAGCACGGGGAACCTCCCTCAAGTACCGACACTGGCCTGGCTGAACGGTTAGCGAAGTTGTAGACTGTAATTAATCCTGGCTAGTTTTCTTTTTAAGGTTTGAAAGAAAAACTTGATTAAAGCAGTGGGAGACATCGATTAGACAAGACAATAACCAATCTGATCTTTGCAAGAGCTTTCGCTGAGTGTATTCTTTTCTCTCTCTTAATGGAAGATACCAATGACATGACTCAAGCTTCTACTAGATAAAAATAAACTGAATGGGACCAATTATAAAGACCGGCTGAGGAATCTTAACATTGCCTTGACTTATGATAAGGTATCATATGTCCTCACGGCTCCAGCCCCGCCCGTCCCAGGTCCAAAATCCTTAGTTGCGGATATTGAAGTCCGCAAGACATGGGACGCTGACTGTGCCACGGCCAAATGCCTCACGCTTGCATCGATGGATAACACACATCAAAAGCAGCACGAGAATATGGACGTTCACGCCATATTCCTCCATACAAAAGAGTTGTATGGAGAGCAATCCCGCGTATTACGATACGGAGCATCAAGGAAACTGTTTCAGATGCGAATGGCCCCTGGCACACCAGTAGGAGACCATGTTCTGAAGATGATAGCTCTCATAGAAGAGCTTGAGGACCTTGGATGGACGATGGACAATATACGGATATTATTCTGCAATCCCTCCCTTCCACCTTTGCTCAATTTATAGTTAACTTCAACATGCACAACATGGAGAAGGAACTACCTGAACTCCTTAATATGTTAAGGAGTGCAGAGAGCACACTGAAATCAGTGAAAACTCCCGTTTTGAGTGTTGGGCAATCTTCCTCTTCTCGCCCAAAGGCTAAGGCCAAGGGAAAGATGAAGAAGAAGCCCACCAAGCCTAGGGGTGGAGTTAAAAAGTTTAAGGGGAAGGACAAGTCCAAAGCTGGAGAATCGGGGAAAGGGGAATGTTATCACTGCCATAAAACAGGACATTGGAAGCGCAATTGCACGGAGTACATAAATCTCAAGAAGAAGCATGGGGATGCTTCCGCTTCAGGTGTATTTGTGATAGAAAACTGTTTTTCAATAAACTCTGCTTCCTGGGTATTAGATACCGGTTAAGGTTCTCACATTTGCAATCCTTTGCAGGGGCTGAGAAATAGCAAGGTTTTGAAGACAGGTGACCATACTCTCCGCGTTGGAAATGGTTCCAATGTACATACAGTTGCAGTGGGAGAGTATCATTTGGGGTCGCCGTCTGGGTGTATATTGGTTTTGAACCCATGTTATTTTGTACCTAGTATGCTTTGTAATATAATATCCGTTGCTTTGTTTGACAATGAAGGATATAATTTTATATTGTAGAACAATGTTATGAACATTCACCTGAATCAAATGTTGGTTGGGTATGGTACGCTTAATAACGGGATATACGTCCTAAATCAACACACAGTTTTCAGCATACAACACACTAATAAAAGAAAACTTTCAGAAATAAATGAAGCTTTTCTTTGGCACTGTAGACTTGGTCATATTAACGAAACAAGACTAAACAAGTTACACAAAGATGGATATTTAAACCCTTTCGAATATAAATCTTATGCGACTTGCCAGTCTTGTATCAAGGGTAAAATGACCAAAACTCCGTTTACCGGACACGGAGAAAGAGCTACTGAGCTCCTAGGCCTCATACATAGTGATGTATGTAGGCCGATGTCTACACAGGCTAGAGGCGGTTTTTCATACTTCATTACTTTCACTGACGATTTCTCAAGATTCGGTTATGTATTTTTATTAAAGCACAAATCCGAAGCTTTTGAGAAATTCACCGAATATAAACTCGAAGTAGAAAAACAAACCGGCTTGAGTATCAAAATGCTTCGATCAGATCGAGGTGGGGAGTACCTCAGTACAGAGTTTGCAAACTTTCTGAAAGAGAATGAGATTCTCTCTCAGCTCACTCCTCCTTACACACCACAGCACAACGGTGTGTCTGAACGACGGAATCGGACCCTATTAGATATGGTCCGATCCATGATGAGTGATGCTGAGTTACCCGTCTTATTTTGGGGGCATGCATTGGAGACTGCAGTGTTTCTACTGAACAGGGTCCCAACCAAAACCGTGTCTACCACGCCATATAAGATATGGCATGGGAAGAGACCATCTCTTAAGAGAATTAAGATTTGGGGTTGCCCGGCCTATGTTAAAAAGTATAATCCGGACAAACTCGAGTCACGGTCGGTCATGTGTAATTTTGTTGGGTATCCAAAGAATTCTTATGGATATATATTCTACCACAAGGAGGAACAAAATGTGTTTGTTTCTTAGTATGCCACATTCTTGGAAAAAGAGTTTTTCCCAGATAAAGCTGATGGCAATGTGGTGGATCTAGAAGAGGTTCTAGAGACACAAACTACAAATGACGACTTGGTTGAACCGGCCGTTGCAATAGAAACCGAGGAACCTCGACCACTCCGTAGGTCTGGTAGGACTTCTCGCCCACCGGAGAGGTACTACGGTTTCCTCATTGATGGTGACAGAGAAGACTGCATCATGGAGGATGATGATCCTACCAGCTTTCAGCAAGCTATCACGAGTGGAGACTCTGTGAAGTGGCTGGATGCCATGAGATCCGAAATGGAGTCTATGTACACCAACAAAGTATGGACTTTAGACGTTGTACCCCCTGGGGTAAAACCTGTGGGGTGCAAATGGATCTTTAAAAGAAAGATTGGTGTAGATGGGCAGGTAGAGACCTATAAGGCAAGACTTATGGCGAAGGGTTTTCGTCAAAGACCAGGTTTGGTCTATGACGAGACTTTTTCTCCTGTAGCCATGCTTAAATCCATTCGGATCCTACTTGCTATTGTTGCTCACTACGACTATGAAATCTGGCAGATGGACATTAAAACGGTATTTCTAAATGGAGATTTAGAAGAATGCGTTTATATGGATCAGCCAGAGGGCTTCATTGACAGTGGGAGCAGCGGGAAAGCATGTAGATTGCTTAAATCCATATATGGGTTAAAGAAGGCATCACGGAGTTGGAACATCTGTTTCGATGATGTTATCAAAGAGTTTGATTTCATCAAAAATCCAGATGAACCTTGTGTTTATAAGAAGGCTGTAGGGAGAGCCGTCACATTCCTCGTATTATACATGGATGATATTCTTCTGATAGGAAATGATATTCCTATGCTGCAGTCGGTCAAATCTTTCTTATCACTAAGGTTCTCCATGAAGGACCTGGGTGATGCCACATACATTCTGGGCATTAGAATCTATAGGGATAGATCCAAGAGGTTATTGGGATTGTCCCAAACCAGGTACATTAACACCATTTTAAAAAGGTTTAGTATGGAAGACTCCAGGCGGGGTGCCTTACCCGCTTGCCATGGGGTCACTCTCTCCAAGGACTCTTGCCCAAAGACCGATGAAGAGAGAGCTCGCATGAGCATTATACCCTTTGCTTCGGCAGTAGGATCTATAATGTATGCGATGTTTTGTACACGTCCAGATGTAGCTTATGCACTTAGTGTTGTAAGCAGGTATCAATCCAACCCAGGGGAGAATCTCTGGATAGCTGTGAAGAACATTCTTAAGTACTTGCGAAGGACTAAAGAATTGTTCTTGGTGTATGGTAATGGAGATCTGCAAATGGAGGCCTTTACCGATTCGAGCTTCGAGAGCGATAAGGACGACAACAAATCTATCTCTGGGTTTGTATTTACCCTCAATAGAGGGGCGGTAAGTTGGAAGAGTTCCAAACAGGATACCGTTGTAGACTCTACGATGGAGGCTGAGTACATTGCTGCGAATGATGACGCCAAGGAAGCCGTTTGGATGAAGAAGTTCGTCTCGGAGCTAGGAGTAGTTCCAACCATTATTGATCCAATACTATTGTATTGTGATAATAATGGGGCTATGGCGTTAGCCAAG
Organism: Agapanthus africanus; assembly: GCA_030015575.1. Classification (NCBI taxonomy): domain Eukaryota; kingdom Viridiplantae; phylum Streptophyta; class Magnoliopsida; order Asparagales; family Amaryllidaceae; genus Agapanthus; species Agapanthus africanus. Next base: position 140,695,663 of record JASDDO010000026.1, read on the forward strand.
GAGCCCAGGTCCCATCAGCGATCCAGACACATCCTGAGGCGTTTTCATTTGATCCGGGAGATTGTAGATCGCCGCGAGATCGAGATTAGAAGAGTAGACACAAAGAATAACGCCGCGGATCCACTCACCAAGGCCCTTTCTCAGCCACAGCATGAGCGACTTTTTGAGATGTTGGGTATGAGATACGCCAATAACTGGCCTTAGTGCAAGTGGAAGATTGTTGGATATATGTATGCCCTAAAGGCCATTATATGATAGTGGATGTATTTATACATGTATATATATATATATATTCAGTGTACATTCTTCCTCGACATGATAGTATGCTATCTGGTTCTTCTTTATCTGACATGTTGATTTGATCATACTTTTATTCATTCATACATGTTGATAAAGCCCTGAGGATATAGGCTTGACTACTGTGATTATGATGGAGATCATACTAGTGGGACATCTGTAGTTTATAAGCATATCCTGAAATGTCCATAGTCGTAGGTATATCGAGACGGGGCATCGATATACCCGAGTAGACTAGCGTATATGATACTAGACCCATATGATGGGCGATGGATGTTCCCACATTCATCGATGTTTGACATCGAGATCGTATACGGGTGCTCAGTGGTGACTGGGTATACTGGACGGACTCACCGAGAACTCCTATATGGAATTATATCTATCGTCGGATAGCAGTTCTCAGGTGACACTGGTGCAGGTTAGTCTGTAGACCCGAGATCGTCATAGAGTCTTGTGTGTTCTCCCACTGTACTTTGATTACCACCCTACCATGGCTCTACTGAGTCATGCAAACAGGTGGCCGTTGGGTACAGTCCCGAGACACACAAAGGCGATGAGCGATAGGAGGGGTTTCGTCTCTTCCGGTATTGGGAGTTGATGTTGTGCTGTGCTCGATTGGCTATATCAGTAAGTCCCTGGCCAGGGCTGTTGAGATTTACTGATAAGTGTTATCAGTAGTTTCTCGATCTGTTGTAGACCACTCATCGGCACGACTTATTGAGTTATTGGGGTAGGACGTTACCATCCCTAAACTCGATATGCAGCATATCTGACGAAGAGACCGGACTGTACGGTAGTGTTGCCGGTTGGCTCGACGGGAGTTGTGACAGGTTTGCTTGTTTTCTTCTGATCGCTCAATACCCGGATGGCCGTTACGTTTAGCTGACTGCTTGCGGCTTGGGGGTGCTTGATATGATCATCACCCACTGCCGGCGTATTGACGGGTCTTAGAGTCCCACAATGGAGTTGCCTAGTCCAGGCGAAACGATGTGGTGCGCATATGAGATATGCGCGTGGACCCGGTTAAAATGCGTGTATGAGATACCGTATATTAATCGGGCGGTTTGCTTTTGGTCGGGTCGTATGTGATATGACCGGGTTGCTAAATCAAGTGTTGATTTATCATTGACCATTAGTTTCTCACTTTAAACCCTTTCTTGTCTTTTTGTTGTATGCATGCATGTATGCATTTATTCTTATTCATGCACATATGGATGTGCATGCACACATACATGCATACATCATTCTATCATGGTTGTTGAGATAGTGGATGGTGGCAATATAAGACTCACACCCTTTAAAAAATATATGGATATTATTTTTGGAAAAGAAAAATGGAAATGGAAATTGTTATCATGGTTTAATGTTTATTCTTGCACTAACCCTTTGTTTTAACCATGATTCATTTTCCATGGTCATTTTTGTTCCAAACTAAAATATCTAGATATTTTATAACTATGGTTAAGAATGAGAGAGTGAAAATATATCTATTTTCATTTCTTATTTTTATTCACAAGCTTATCATTTTACCTTGAGTTCTTAAAAAGCCATCATCTTCTTCCTCATTTCTCTCTTGCTCTCTAGTTTTCTCAAGTAAGCAAAAGAGTCACCAAGTTAGGATTTTGAGTGAGAAAACAAACAACATCATTATTTTACACTAGTCTTGCCCATTAATGTAGAGTGTTAGCTTCCATTTCTTCTCTTGATCTAGTGAAGCTTCAAGCTTGGACAAAGAGGACTCCGGGTGGATCGTCGTGGACCTAGAGGATTTCAAGCGGACATTTTTCCAACCCTCAAGTAGCCAAGGAGTCTAGCGTAGGGAGCTACAAAGGTTGTACTCTCAAAACCCTAGCTTTTACTACTTGTGTTTTTGTGTTAAAGTTAAGTTGCTCTAAATTTTCTAGCATGATCCTTATGATAGTTTCTTTAGCACCATGTAAACTTTAAATATGGCATATGTGTTGCCTCCAAACCCTTGTAGTGGTGCTGTAGGAAACCCTTCATCGTATACACTGGCATTCTTCTGTACCAAGCTACAAACAACAGCGTTAATACAACGTTACAACAATACAATACAACATTAAAAGCTACTCTCTCTCTCTCCTACTCTTTGTCTATTTCTCCCCTATCTTTGGGACTTACCGAGCGACCTGTTCGCTGACGACATTTTATTTCTTTCTTCTTTGATTGTCGTCAGGTGGTTTGGACCCGGCGGAGATCGATCCATCTCAAGAAGACTTGGAGCAGTTTGTCGAAGACCCTGCACTTTAGTTTCATTGTACACCTTTCCTTTTTGTGCTTTTCATTTCCTGTTATGCCACTGTTTAGGCATCTTTTTATTTCAGTTGTATTTCCTTTCATGTATTGTACAAAGAATGTTAATAAATAAAAGTTGCTGTTCTTTTTATTTCTTGTCTCTTGTGTATTTATTTTATATTGCTTAGATACGCTTAGCGTATGTACTTCTGAGTATATACGTAGCGGGCCTCGTCGCGTCCCCTTCGCCGTACACTGTGAAGTGGGGCGTGACAGTTGCTCCAGACAAAATGTTGTGCCTTAGCCCGTAGCCGACGAGCTTGTCCTCGGTCTTCGGGAAGTGCACCGTCCCTTAAGAACTCCACGAAGGGATTTCTCCAATCCCGGCCTTCTTCCTGAGTTGTGTAGATCTTGAGTGTTTCCTCCCCGTCTTCCATGATGGGCCGTGGCAGGACTTCGAAGAGGATGTTTCTCTTATGGTTGGCCGAATAGGAAGATGCGAGCTTGCTTAAAGCGCCGGCTCGGGTGTTCAAGTTCCTGGGGATTTGCTCTATCTGGTCTTAGTCAAAAATTTTGCGAAGTCTTTTTGCCTTGGCCAGATATCTGATCATGAGTGGTTCTCGGGCCTCGAATCGCCCGGTTACTTGGCCGACAACTAATGTGGAGTCGCTGTGAATTCAGATCGTCTTTAGCCCTACCCGGGAGGCGATTCGCAATCCGGCTAACAAAGCCTTGTATTCCGCGACATTGTTCAAAACTTTGAACCCTAGCTTCAAAGAGTATTCCATCTCTGCCTCGTCCGGGCCTCGGATGATCAGGCTATCCCCGCTCCCTTCCTCAGTAGACGATTCGTCCACGTAGAGCACCCAGTCAGGGATGGAGTCGGGTACTTCCTCGGCCGAGGGACGTGGTTCGGGGCCCTGAGCTGCCGCTTTTTCTTCAGTGGGAATAGTGCATTCGAACACAAAGTCTGCTAGGACCTGCACTTTGATGGCCTGACCGGGGCGGTACTTGATGTTGAATTGGGATAATTCCCACCTATATTTCTCTAGTCGTCCTGATAATTCGAGGGAAGCGAGAATAGTCCCTATAGGTGGCTCGGTGAGGGCGATGATGGTGTGCGCCTGGAAGTAGTGCCGTAGTTTTTTTGAGGCGACAACTAGTGCCAAGACTATCTTTTCTATGGCTGGGTATCTTGTTTCCGCGTCCTTGAGAACGTGGCTCACGTAGTAAACCGGCTTCTGTACACCGCCGAATTCCCTGACGAGCACTGAGCCTACAGCCTGATCGGAGACCGCGAGGTATAATAATAGCTCTTCGCTTTTGACTGGTCGAGTGAGCAGTGGGGGAGTTTATAGGTGTGCCTTGAGCTTTTCGAAAGGGCTCTGACACACTTCCGACCATTCGAACTTAGGAATTTTTCTCAAGGCTTTGGAGAACGGGAGGCACTTCTCCCCGGATCTTGACATAAAGCAACTCAGAGCGGCCACTCTCCCTTTGAGCCGCATGATCCCAACATTGCTCTTCGGTGTGGCCATGTTGAGAATGGCACTGATCTTTTCTGAGTTCGCTTCGATTCCTCGATGGGTGACCATGAACCCGAGGAATTTCCCGCTGGTGACCCCGAACGCACACTTAGCTGGGTTTAGCTTCATTTTGTATTTGCGTAGGACATCGAATGTCTCCCCGAGATCTTTGGCGTGCCCGTCTGATGAGGTTGATTTTACGAGCATGTCGTCGATGTAGACTTCCATGTTCCTCCCGATCTGCGGTTTGAACAGTTTGTTGACGAGGCACTGATACGTGGCCCTGGCATTCTTAAGTCCAAAGGGCATCACTTTGTAGCAGTATACCCCCGGTCAGTGGTGAAGGCGGTCAGTTTTTCGTCGGCCGGGTTCATTCTAATTTGATTGTAACCCGAGAAGGCATCCATGAATCTCAATAGTTCGTGGCCTTCCGAGCTGTCTATAAGCTGGGCTATCCGAGGGAGAGGATAGTTATCTTTAGGGCAGGCCTTGTTTAAGTCTGTGAAATCAACGCACATGTGCCATTTCCCGTTCGCCTTCTTGACTATGACTACATTTTCCAGCCAATCAGAGTAGTCCAGCTTCCTGATAAGTTAGCGGCGAGCAGTCGATCCACTTCATCTTCTATTGCCTTTGCTTGGCCGGCGCAAAGCTTCTTTTCTTTTGTCGGACGGGCTTTGCTTTCGGATCGACCCCGAGCTTGTGGGAGATCACTCTAAGGTCAATTCCGGGCATGTCCGCCGGCGTCCAAGCAAAAACGTCTGAATTGTCTCGGAGGAAACAGATTAGTTCTTCCGGCGATCCCCAGTCAGGAGAGATCCGATCTAGACTGTTCGGTCGTTGACCCCTTCTTCGAGTAGTACTTCCGTTAATGCTTCTACTGGGGCACCTCTGACTTCCATTTGGTCGTCGCGTGTATCTAAAGACCCTGGAAGTCAGGTATGTCTTCAAAATCGTCGCTTCGATCTCCAGCAGTGGACGTCGAGGTGAGGCAAATCCTAGCGGTTTGCTGGTCTCCGTGGGCCCGGCCTATTCCCCCTTGATCTAAAGGAAACTTGATCATAAGGTGATAAGTTGAGATCTGGGCTCGGAGAGCGTTTAAGGTCGGACGTCCCAGGAGAATGTTGTAGGATGAAGGGACTTTGGCAATGAGGAAATCCACAGGTACGGCCCGTGTATGTCCCGCTTCCCCAATGTTGAGTAGGAGGGTGACCAATCCTTTGGCAGGGATGGAGTGATTGGTGAACCCTGAGAGTACATGGGAGGTAGGTCGAAGGTCGGATGGTCCTAGCCCCATACGCTGGAAGAAGTCGTGGAACAGGATATCCGCCGAGCTCCCTGAATCGACCAAAATCCTCTGGACCTCGTAACGGTGGACTCGTGACGTTATTACGAGTGGGTCGTTATGAGGCAAGGATATACTGTGGAGTTCTTCATCGATGAAGATGATGGGCTCGTCTTTCCTACACTTCTTCTGGGGTGGAACGCCTACACCCTCGACTGTGAGGAGGCAGTGGTTTCTGGCTGCTTCCCAAGCAATATTCGAGGTAACGGCTATGATTTGCCCGATCGTTAGCTCCTCGGGAGGAGGCTGGTTCTCTAGCTCCCGTTCCGCCTGCCGCTTGTCCCGCAAGTACTTCGCCAGGTGGCCGGAGCAGATCAACTCATCGATATAGTCACAGAATTGTTTGCAGTTTTCGGTCGGGTGGCCTTAAGACCTATGGTAGGCGCAGTACGGGCCTCGGAGACGCTTGCCCGTCCTTTGGGTCACTGGCAGGAACTTGAAGAACCCCTCCCCCTTAGCTTCCTCCAGCAGCTCGGTCTGGGAGATGTTTAGGGGAGTGTACTCCTGAAACCTCGGTGAGTAAGGCTTCGGACGGTCGACCTTCTTCTTCTCCTCTCAGCCTCGTTTCTTTTGGCCGGTTTGGTCGCCTCTGGGTAGATTGGACTTTACCTCAGACTCGAGTTGGATCTACCGCTCGGTCCAGGCTCTTACCTCGGCCATGGTCTTAGTTTGAGTTAATACAAAAGAGCAGAGCCACTCTTTGTGCCTAAGACCCGACCTCAGCGCGGTGATGACCATTTCATCATGGTGCTCGGGGACCACGAGGAGCGCGTTATAGAAGCGGGTGACATATCCTTTGGAAGATTCTTTGTATCCGCTCTTGATGGTGAACATATAGTCGACCGTCTTCTTTTGCCGTCGATTCCCGACGAAGTGACCGAGGAATTGAGAGGCCGGCTCATCGATGGTCGAGATGGAGTGTGGCGTAAGTCCTCGGAACCAGTACCTTCCAGCCCGGATGAGGGTGGAGGGGAAGGCTCGGCATTGGGCTGCGTCGGATTTATCCTGGAAGCTCATGCCCGCCGTAAATGCGTCTAGATGGTCCTTCGGGTCAGATTTCCCGTCGAAGAGGGCCACCTTGGGCGGTTTGTTCCTGGACGAGACATGCTCGGCCAGCAGTTCTTCCGTAAAGGGTTTCGTCAATGAATCAGCGGAGTATCGGGCCCCTTCGTCGGACGCTTGGCCATCCCGGCATATGCCCTTGATTTTTTTCTCGAGGGCCTCGAATCGGTGGTGGTAACCCAAGGATTCTGCATAGTCGGAATGGTGGCTATCCCCACTCCGGGTCTGCGCCAGGGTGCGGCTTTGATTCCGCTCTATCAGGCATCTCAGATCCTCGGGCGAGGACCTTCTGTCATGCCCCGCTTCCCGGTGTACGGGCAGAGGGCGCGATGAGGTTCGCTACGTATTTACTCAAAAGTAAATACGCTAAGTGTATCTAAGCAATATAAAGTAAACGTACACAAGAAAATGACAATAGATGTAATTGAACAACAACTTTATTTATTAAACATTCTTATTACAATATAGTTGAAATGTAAATACATGGAATGATAGCAATGCCTAAACAATGGCATGACAAAAATGAAAATGAAATGGACAAGTAATTTAGAGCTCCAAGTCAAAGGCTAGCTGATCCAAGTCCTCGCTGGTGGGCTCTATCTCTAGAAGGTCTGATCCACCTGACAACATTCCAAAGAAAGAATAAAAGGAATGTCGTCAGCGAACAATCGCTCGGTAAGTCCCAAAGAATAGGTATAGACAGAATAGAGAGAAAGAGAATGTAACTTTTAAAGTTGTATTATATTGTTAACGCTGTTGTTTGTAGCTTGGTACAGAAAATGCCAGTGTATACGAGAGGAGTCTCACTATTCCAGAGACTAAGATATACGGAGCATAAAGAACCGTTCAGCCACGGTACAATGGCAATGGAGATTCAGGTTAGGAGTATTATGGTTACAGTCTCGTTCCACTTTTAACACTTTCCGTACCAATCTACCCCTTATAAACCCCGCGATGTCTTATTGTATTGATGGTATTGATTGCATCGTATTGTCTTGTATCGTAAGTTGTATATGGATGACTTGCCGGAACCATGATATCAGTAATAGAACGGATATAATGGATGTACATGTAGATGGAGAATATCCATGGTTCGGTTCAGTCAATATAGATTGAATAGACGGATTCATGTTGAATTGTAGTTTATACTTGAATCATATTTAAGTCAGATCCATTAGATTGAGACTCAGTTTGAGTCAGATACTTTAAAAAGAACTTGAATTCCTGAATTAGTTTTGATGTTATCGGTAACTGCTGCACATGGACGGCAGGATTTATGTCTTTTTCCAAGACAATCACCGTGTTGATAACACCGTTTGCTAAGTTGTCTGCCTTAAATAGGCAAGCACCCATATCTCCGGCTCCCTGAGGCTCAAGAGACTGGTCCCGCTTAAACCTATATTTACTAGGGTCCTTATTGTAATTTAGTATAATTTGAGGGGTTTTATGTAAAAATAGTTTTGGCATGATTTCAAAATACACTTCCAGCATTTAATTATTGTCTTTAGGGTTTTCATAGATATATATTTTATAGTTGTGAAATTTCTAGTGAGTAGAACCTAATTTCATAGTATATGGTAGTTTATTGAAATATTGTACTTGTGTTGTATTTGGATGGTATTTTCATGTAATAGTGATTTCGTTGATTTAAAAAACTTGGAATATTTATATAATTAAAATAGATATTTTTATAATATATATATATATTTAATGAAAATAATTTATTTATTTTCTTGTAGAAATCTCATTTTCTAAAGAAAAATGTATAAAAATTCCATCGAGATTGAATGCTCGTTGCGGAGGTCTGCATCTCGCTTTACTAGGCCCGAGGATGTGCGATAATCCGCACTATCTCGAATGGAGTCCCCAAAATGGGTTGTAGAGGCGTAATTGCTTGGAAATGTTTAATACACCTTTTTATAGAAAACGGTTTTGTAAGTTTAGGGTATTTATTTGTAAAGTCGTATTTTCCCGTATTCTATTGTCCCAAACTTCATCGTGCTATGATAGAGATGTGTATTGTGATGAGGTGGTCATTAGCTCGTGAGTTATTTAAACGTATAGCAAGGAACATGTTAATTATGTCGAAATGTAAAGTATCTGGTATTTTTCTGTAAAAGTGCGATAAAAGACACAAAAATAATTATTTTAAGGTGAAACTTGTTTTAATAGGTTTATTAATGTTTTCTAAACAATATGTGAGAGTTTGGTATTTTCTTGATTAAGAAAAGTATAGTTTTAATGGAAAACCGAATTGGAAGTCGAATTAACTCCACTTCCGTCGGGTTTTGGAAATATAAATTTTTAAAGAAGAAGAAGAGAGGGGGAGATGGGATTTACTGGCTTTTGAACTATAGGGGAGAGAGAGGGAACTACGGAAGGTGTCGGGGCGTCGATTCATGACCGGAATCTCTTCGGAAGTTCGTCGGAGTTTCGCCCTTCGCAAACTCCACTTGTACACTTAAGGACTTGGAAATTTGGTATAGTTTTTGTAATAGAATTCTATATGAGAGGGGTGTAAAATGGAGTGGGTATTTATAAGGAAAATTAGGGTTTAGAGGTGATGAAAAATGCATTAAAATTGGATTTAAAGGAGTTTTATTATTCTCTGTAAATGTGCAGAGAAAATAAACAATACTGGAGTTATGTGGGTAATCCAAGGGTCTAGGGTTTTCAAAAAAAATTGGGTTTGGGCCATACAAAACCGGCGGCGCCGGCCTATGTATGAATCTCGCCGGTTCAAACATTGGGGTGGGGGCTCAGATCTCTGCCACGCGTCTAAGTCGGTCTGAATACTAATTTGCACCTGTTTGTTTTCCATGTGACTCTTCATTTTACGTACAGTGCACGTGCAAACTCTTGGGCTTTTAAATTAAAAAGATTATGTGGCTGATGGGATTTGAACTCGGATGCTTTGTCTCAGCAGTGCAAGGCTTTACCAGTGAGCTACAAGCTCTTTCTTGCTATTCAAAAGCAAAACAATTTCTTATAGCATTCACAAGACTGCAAATACCCCAATTATAAATTAACTTTTAAACAATTTTATGTACGTTGAAATTGGAATTGTTACAGTCTACCCTCCTTACAAAAGTTTTGTCCTCGAAATTTATAATTTATTTTAAGGACTAGTTTATAAATAAGTGAGGATATTTTGCACGCATCTCATCTTCTCTTTTCCATGTTGATTCTCTTGGTTTGTCTTTTCTCCACATCACTCGAACCAAGTTGACTTCCTTGTTCCGAAGTGACTTTACTTTTCTGTCCAGGATCTCAACAGGTTGTTACTCACAAGATAAATCTGGCTGTACCGTAAGCTCGGAATGATCAAGAATATGGCTGAGGTCACTCACATACCTTCTGAGTTGGGATATGTGGAACACATTGTGCACTTCTTCCAATGAAGGTGGAAGTGCCAAGCGATAAGCCACTTCACCGACTCATTCGAGTATGTTGAACGGTCTAATGTACCTTGGACTAAGCTTACCCCGTCTTCCAAAACGAATCAATCCATGATTGGGAAATATCTTCAGAAATACATGATCTCCCGGCTGGAACACCAAATGACGGCGCTTTGCATCAGCCCCGTGTTTCTGTCGATCTTGAGCTATGCGCATTTATCACGACCCAAAATTTGGCACGTGACCGGTACTTAAACCACGTGACGTCAACAGGTGTAACACAATTTAAGTATGCCGAAACCCAGAAATCTAAACCATCAAAAGTAGTAAGTGATAAAAATATTGTTAAAAACATTTGGAAATCTCAAGTAAAAATTTTTAAGTTTAAATTTATTTTCTTAAAAATTTCAGCTGCACCTTCTTTGTAAAAACTAGCCCTGAAACGGGTACAAACATAAGATATAAATAAAGTATCCCCAAACGAGAGCAAATCATGCCCAAAGGTGGAAACAACCACCGCAAGCATAATATACGACGCCGTTGCGAAGAAATAGACAATATAAACGAAAAAACAGCAATAAAGAGAAAAAACTGCATAATAAAAGTTGGCTCACACGAGCTCGACACCCAAAGTCACAAAATATACAATATCGTCTTCACAACTCGTCTCAAAGTCAATACATGAAATGGTAGAAGGAGAATACTAGATATAATAAGATGTACAATAGATATAAAATCAGATAACCGCAAACCACCTACAACAAAATGGCTAATAGCCAACCGTAGCGGTATCCGCTGCAAAAGATACAATAAGAAGTCCTCCCGCGACTACTCTGAGGGTCAAGCCTGCAAAACACTGTGGCACAACGAGGGTGAGTTGCTAACTCGTGAATAGTAAGTAACATCGTACAGATAATCGTAGGTATGCACGTACAACGATAATCTATCACATGCAATCTGATAGTATCAATATGCTAATATGGATATGCAACAATCATGAAATGTACTCTATCAGGTACTACAAATACATGAAGCAATACATATCAATGAATGCTGAGTATGGGATAAAACATATCATCATCAACGAATCATCATTGTGGAAGAACCCGGTGTCCATCAACGACACCGCAAATCCCAATACCTCAGGCGCCGTCACTCTGATCGGCCCTCATATCCTGTAAGCCTCATGGAACCTGAGTGCCCAACATTGGCACTCAAAAACATCATGAAAACTCATGTCCAACATCGACACGCAAATCCACATATATTGAGCTCCGTCAGTCCGGATGAGCCCACGGGCTCCGTCAGTCCGGATCGGCCCATATCCATCTCTCGACTCCGGTCGGTATCCTCCGGATAACCGTCAGGTCCAACCAATCACCGGTAGGTAGTATTCCCTCTGCCAGGCTCATCGTCTACTGCACAACATCCCTTTCTTGTCCCGGGGCACCATACCGGGTCTACCATGAACCCGCAAACGGATCATCCAGCTCCTCGAATCGGGTTTCTATCACAATCTCAGAACCGAGAAAACTCATGGTGGACACACTGAAATATCATATCAAGAGAAACCGGGCTTTCAAAATAATACATACTTTTTTGAAATAATACCACGGTTCTCAAATCCATAAATCACATGAAATCTATATCTCAATGCGTAAATCCATGAAATATGATATATGCAACATAAAACCGTAATATGAGCATATCGAGGGAAAATCGCTCTTTTAAATGAATCCAGTTTTTAAAAATATATCATGCAGTTCCCATTTTCTCCAAAATCAAATGCAACATCATATAAGGGTGTACATGTAGCTATTTATGCACGATGCATTTCATAAGCACAATAGAACAGAATCAATGTATCAATATCAATAACAATACATTACCGCATACGTGTATAGGTTGTGCGTGTCATGCTAATTACCGACGGTGTGGGTGTAGCATACAATTTAATGCTCGTGCAACATGAACCGTCAGTAATGGTGCAGTGTCCACTAGGTACTAAGTCAAGGCACAACAAGTAATAGTATGCAATGATGCACAATATATATATATATATATATATATATATATATATAACATGCGGCTATAATATTATCTAGCCCTGATGCATAACGCCATACGAGCGATTTCCCCGTAGATGTTAAATCTACTCACCGATGATCTCGAGCTAGGTAAATCCGACCACCTGCTTCCCTTTCTTCGCAGCGTCTGAAGTCCCCGCCTGCGATCCTATTAACACAAAAACACAATAACGCGTGGATTTAGCAAGCTACGCAATAATAACGAACACAACGCAAATTTAACGAATCGGTTCCTTTAAGCTACAAAAGGGTTTGCTTAGCGGCTAACGTGTGTGTCGACATCACCAAAACAAACCCACGACAGTAAGCTACCCGAAACACTAAAACTACGTCGAATTAATCGTAACGCGTGTAGTTGAAACACTAAAAACTAGCAATTTGATCCTATATTTTACATACTGTCAATAACTAAAATTCTAGCAGTACCAAGCACCTAGGAGAGAACACAGGCAGCTACCCTAAAAATTACAATATCCCAGTCACCAAGATGGCCGAGCTCACCGGATTTACCCCCTATGTCGCCGGCCAAAACCGCTGAGGTGGGGTTCGTTCTTCAGGTGAACACTCAGGGTCTCTAACAAAACACTACCAAGTTGCTAAATTTTCCAGTAACCACTCGGGGTAACAGCAGGTTACTGAGACTCAAAAACGACACTAAAAATACGATATTTGCTCAAAATGATCTCTTTAGTGTTCTAAACGATAATTACTAAGCAATAAAACACTATAACAACCTAATTAACAGTGATAGATCGTTACCCATCCACACTTGCTCAAAATCCTAGCTTTCCATACTCCAAGTGATTCTAGTGGCTAAATCTTGACTTGTGAAGGGTTTTAGTGAGTTGTAATGGAGATTTGGTTTGGGTTTGTGAGGATTTGTGAAGGCTTTGGGTAGGGTTTCAGTTGAGAGAGTGAGAGAGATAATGAGGTGAAGAAAATATGAGAATGAGAGTTGTGAATGAGAGAGCGAGGGAAATGAGAGTGTATGTGTGAGCGAGAGATGAGGGAATGAGGGGGTGAGAGTAGCATGGACCATACCTCCCTCTTCTCTCTCCTCATTTAATGCATGGCATGCTTGCCCCATGCCATCATGATGCATGTCAACCCCCCTCTCTCTCAAGTCAACAAATTCAAACCTTATTTATTTTTAAAACTAAATACTTTTAAATAAATACATATTACAACTTAATGGAATGGGTTAGGTGCCATGGCTAGTTAAGCATGGTTAACCCTAATTAACCCTAGGTTAATATGCACATGTGTGTGCAAGCCTAAAATAAATATTAATAAAATATTAATTAATTTTTTATAAAATATTTGAAAACTATTTTGGTAAACTTTTTACTAAAAATCCGCATTATCGCTTAATTAACACTAATTGCATTCTAAGGTGTTACAACATTCTTTCCCTGATAGTACGTACTACGTCAACAGTTGCTACTATCATCTCAGGTCCAAAGAGTTCTCTATCTCCGATATCATCCCAACATAATGGTGATCAACACTTTCTTTCATAAAGTGCTGCAAAAGGTGCCATTCTTATACTTGCTTGGTAGCTGTTGTTGTAGGAAAACTCCATAAGATGTAGGTGATCTTCCCACGATCCTCCGAAGTCTAGCATACACGCTCTGAGCATATCTTCCAAGATCTAAATAGTTCGCTCAGACTGACCATCTGTTTGTGGATGATAAGCTGTGCTGAAGTTCAGACTTGTTCCCAAGCTCGCTTGCAGACTCTGCCAAAATTGCGATCGGAATCTGGTGTCACGATCGGAGACAATGCAAACCGGCACTCCATGAAGTCTCACGATTTCCTATATGGGTTCATGAGTATCAGAGATAGTACCTTTATGAAGAGTTTAAATCTTATTTAGATTCTTACCTCCATGTACTTCTTTGCTAATGTCTTAGTAGATTGGCCAACTCGAAATGCGATGAAGTGAGCCGACTTTGTGAGTCGATCCTCAACAACCCATACTGCATCGTTACCCTTTGTGCTGCGAGGAAGTGCAGTCATAAGATCCATCATGATGTGTTGCCACTTCCATTCTGGGATAGGTAACGGTTGAAGTAATCCAGCAGTCCTGTGATGTTCAGCCTTTACTTGCCGACACACCAAGTATTTAGCGACGCTTCTGTCTACTTCACTCTTCATTCCATACCACCAATAATTTTGACGTAGATCTTTGTACATTTTTGTACCTCCGGGGTGTACTGAGTAGGGAGAGCTGTGAGCTTCTTTCATTAACTCGTACTAAACAGAACCTTTTGGTACACAAAGTCTGCTGCCGTATCTCAAAGATTCGTCTTCATGGATGATGAAGTCTGTTCTGAGTCTATTCTCTACTTGTTCTCTGATCTTTTGCAACTTAGCATCACTTGCTTGGGCTGCTTTGATCTGATTGACAATGGTAGATTGAACTTGTAAGTTCATCAAACTTGAAGCGTTACCTGGCATGACCACTTCAATCTCCATTTGATGCAAGTCTTGTTGAAGCATCCATTGAGCGGTGAGATTCAATACTAATGGTTGGTGACTAAGGGCATCAGGTACTACATTCACCTTCCCTGGTTGATGTCGAAGTCCGCCATGAGTTCTAACTATCTTCGCTGCCACATATTAAGCTCCTTCTGAGTAAACACATATTTCAGACTCTTGTGATCTGTGTATTTGTTCGCTCATTCTCCAAGAAGATAATGGTGCCAAATTTTAAGAGCAAAGATTACGGCCGCCAATTCCAAGTCATGCATTGAATAATTGTGCTCATGAATTTTCAGCTGTCTTGATGCATAAGCTACAACCTTACCGTGCTGATGTAGAACATATCCTAATCTCTTACCGGATGCATCGCAATGCACTTCAAATCCTCCAGATTAGTCCGATATAACGAGAATAGGCGCTGATGTCAATCTTGTTGAGTTCTACGAAAGCTTGCTCGCATGCTTCTGACCACACGAATTCTTCATCTTTACGTGTAAGCTTGATCAGGGGTGTTGCAATCTTGGAAAATCCTTCGATGAACCTTCTGTAATATCCAGCTAGACCCAAAAAAATTCGAATGCCCTTCACTGACTTTGGTGTCGGCCATTCGCTTACTGCTGAAACTTTAGCTGTATCCACAGAGATTTCTTCGCCTGATACAATATGCCCGAAAAAACCAACTTGATCTAGCCAAAACTCGCATTTGCTGTATTTGGCATAAAGTTGATGTTGTCGTAGGGTTTCCAGGACAATTCGTAGGTGCTCGGCATGTTCCTTCCGACTCTTAGAATATACCAGGATGTCGTCGATGAAGATGACAACGAACTTGTCTAGCTACTCTTAGAAAACTTGATTCATTAGGTTCATGAATATTGCTAGTGCGCTGGTCTCTCCAAATGGCATCACAAGAAATTCGTAATGTCCATAGCGAATTCTGAATGCCGTTATATGTATATCAGATTCCTTGAACTTCACCTGATGATAACCCGAACGAAGATCTAACTTGGAGAAAACACAAGATCCACTTAGCTGATAGAACAGATCGTCTATGTGCGGGAGTGGATACTTGTTCTTTATCGTCACTTCGTTCAAGGCTCTATAATCGATGCACATTCTGTATGAACCTTCCTTCTTCTTCACAAGCAGAACTGGAGATCTCCAACTTGAAGTGCTGGGACGAATCCATCCTTTCGCCAATAATCCGTCCAATTGGGTTCAAACTTCCTTCAAACCTTCCGGACTTAGCCGATACGGTGCTTTGATCATCGGTTGTGCTCCTGGTACTAAATCAATGCTGAATTCAAGAGCTCGACCGGGAGGCAAACTTGATATGTCTTTAGGAAACACATCGTCGAACTCTCGGACTACTTCTAGCTTTGATCCTTCCTCCGCTTGAATTGCCGCAATTACTGCCTTCTTTGGTTTCGCCTTGTAAGTACTTGGTTTCAGGCTACGGTCTCCACTTTTGAAATAGAAGACCGGATGCTCTAGAATCTTGAATACTACCCTCCTTTGACGACAGTCAATGGTAGCATAGAATATTCTGAGCCAATCCATACCCAAGACAACGTCGAAGTTCGGTATGTCCAGCACCTTAAAGTCAGCATAGAATTCTCTGCTGTAGATGACCACTGGATACAGGTCGTGTCCCATTACTGCCTTTGGAACGCCATTCCCTGAACTGACATTCCAGCTGGATACGAGGGGTTTGATTGGAATCGCATGAGTTCGGATGAACCGTTGCAACATAAAGCAATGTGATGCTCCAGTATCAAAGAATGCGAGTGCAGGAAGTGAGACTAAGATTGTACCTAAATTATGTGGGATATGTTTTAGGTATAAGGAAAAGATGTATATGTATGTCTATGAACTGAAAGAGAATTTGAAAGAGTAGTGTTACCAGTGATGACTTGGCCGGTGGCTTCAGCCTCTTCCACAGTCATTGTGAAAGCCTGTCGCCTCGGCACATTCCTCCTTACTGGAAGAGCATTCCTCTGTCCGTTCCTTGGTCCTTGAGGTGGGTTCCTTTGAGCTTGATGGAATTGACGAGGAGAAGGTGCAGTCGGTCCATGAGGAGGTGGAACAGGTAGTGCAAGTCTCAGAGCAGGTGCCTGGATGGCTGGGCGTTGCGGGTATGTGATTGCTGGCCTGGGTGCAGCATATGGGTTATGTCTATGAGGACAAGACCCAATGTCATGAGTAGCTGATCCGCAGACTAAGCAAAGACGATTTGCTCGCCGATAATCCTTCACCAGATGTCCATCTCTCCTATAATATGTGTAAAAGGCTGGGCTGGGCTGGTTGTTCGGTACTCCCGGTCTCCTGGGCACAAATGGTAGCCTTGAAGAGGCTCCTCCTGCCATCTGAGAGGCAGGACGCTTCATCCCGGCAGATTGAGGCCTGCCCCTCATTTTCACCACCGCCTTATATCTGCGGGCAGCTTTCAGGGCCAATTCGTGGGTTGGGAAATCCCCTATAGCTAACGCAGCTTGGATCTCCGGATCTAACCCTTGCTAAAATCGACGGGCTCTGATCTCATCCGTCGGTATCAAGTGTGCCGCGAACCTGTTAAGATATTGTGTTAGTTGTGTAGTATATGCTATTTGAAAATCGAAATATTAAGACATATCTTACCGACTGAGCATGGTAAACTCAGTATCATATTCATCCACGGATTTGGTCCATATCGAACCTTGTTGTAACTGAATGAACTGCTGTTCCATGTCAAATCTGGTAGTCTCAGGGAAGTACTTCGCGTCGAACATATCGCGAAAGGTCTTCCATTCGATCGGCTGGGTGAGACGACTTTCTTCCGCCTTCCACCAGACCCATGCATTGTCAGTGAGTTGCAGCTTCGCAACTCGAACCCAAGCCATCTCTGGTACTTGTGCCGCTGCCAGATCATTTTCGATACTTTGAGCCCACTCCTCAGCTTCCAGAGGGCTTTCCTTTCCTGAGAATTGCTTAGGGTGCAAAGCCCTGAATTGCTTCACCCTAGGTGCTTCCGCCTCTGGACGTTTCATCAAGATAGCAGTCTGCTGCTGTCCCTCTAGAAGGCTGCGGATCACCTCAAGCAAGCTCGTCTGCTCGTTGCTCGGAACATCGACGACAAGTGTAAGTGGTAGAGGTAGCGAAGTGTTGTTGACATTTGTGCTGGTGTTGTTTGGGGAATCCATAACCTTAAAAGAGAAATTTTGGTTAGGACAGATTCAAAATGTATGGAATTGGAACATTCAAGGAATATGAATTGTAAAGAATGTTTTCAGTTGCTGGTTCTTGTGTTATATTGCTTAGGACTTCATGCAGAATTGATCTGCATGTCCATGCAGAACTGACCTGCATGTCCATACAGAGCTGACCTGCATGGGCTACCAACAAAACTTGTCATGCCCCGCTTCCTAATGTACGGGCAGAGGGCGCAACGAGATCCGCTGCGTATTTACTCAGAAGTAAACACACTAAGCGTATCTAAGCAATATAAAGTAAATGTGCACAAGAAAATGACAATAGATGTAATTGAACAACAGCTTTATTTATTAAACATTCTTTTTACAATACAGCTGAAATGTAAATACATGGAATGAAAGCAATGCATAAACAATGGTATAACAAAAATGAAAATGAAATGTACAAGTACTATAGAGCTTCGGATCAAAGGCTAGTTGATCCAAGTCCTCGTTGGTGGGCTCTGTCTCCAGAAGGTCCGATCCACCTGAAAACATTCCAAAGAAAGAAGAAAATGAATGTCGTCAGCGAACAATCGCTCGGTAAGTCCCAAAGAATAGGTATAGACAGAATAGACAGAATAGACAGAAAGAGAATGTAACTTTTAAAATTGTATTATATTGTTAACGTTGTTGTTTGTAGCTTGGTACAGAAAATGCCAATGTATACGAGAGGATTCCCGCTATTCCGGAGACTAAGGTATACGGAGCACAAGGAACCGTTCAGCCACGGCACAACGGCAATGGAGATTCAGGTTAGGTGTATTACGGTTACAGTATCGTGCCACTTTTAACACATTCCGTACCAATCTACCATTTATAAACCCCGCGATGTATTATTGTATTGATGGTATTGATTGTATTGTATTGTCTTGTATTGTAAGTTGTATATGGATGACTTGCCGGAATCATGATATCTGTAATGGAACGGATATAATGGATGTACATGTAGATGGAGAATATCTATGGTTCGGTTTAGTCAATATAGATTGAATAGACGATTTTATGTTGAATTGTAGTTTATACTTGAATCACATTCAAGTCAGATTGATTAGATTGAGACTCGGTCTGAGTCAAATACTTTAAAAAGAACTTGAATTCCTAAATTGGTTTTGATATTATCTGTAATTGCTGCACATGGACGACAAGATTTGTGTCTTTTTCCAAGACAATTACCGTGTTGATAACACCGTCTGTTAGGTTGTCTACTTTAGATAGGCAAGCACCCATATTTCCGGCTCCCTGAGGCTCAAGAGACTGGTCCCGCTTAAACCTATGTTTACTAGGGTCCTTATTGTAATTTAGTATAAATTGAGGGGTTTTATGTAAAAATAGTTTTGGCATGATTTCAAAATACACTTCCAGCATTTAATTTTCGTCTTTAGGGTTTTCATAGATGTATATTTTATACTTGTGAAATTTCTAGTGAGTAGAACCTAATTTCATAGTATATGGTAGTTTATTGAAATATTGTACTTGTGTTGTATTTGGATGGTATTTTCATGTAATAGTGATTTCTTTGATTTAAAAAACTTGGAATATATATATAATTAAAATAGATATTTTGATAATATATATATATATATTTAATGAAAATAATTTATTTATTTTCTTGTACAAATCTCATTTTTTAAAGAACAATCTATAAAAAATCCATCGAGATCGAATGCTCATTGCGGAGGTCTGCATCTCGCTCTATTAGGCCTGAGGATATGCGATAATCCGCACCATCCTGAATGGGGTCCCCAAAATGGGTTGTAGAAGCTCAATTTCATGAAAATGTTTAATATATCTTTTTATAGAAAACGGTTTTGTAAGTTTAAGGTATTTATTCGTAAAGTCTTATTTTTCTGTATTCTATTGTCCCAAACTTCATCGTATTATGATAGAGATGTGTGTTGTGATGAGTTAGGTCATTACCTCATGAGTTATATAAAGGTATAGCAAGGAATATGTTAATTATGTCGAAATATAAAGCATGTGGTATTTTTCTGTAAAAGTGCGATAAAAGACACAAAAATAATTCTTTTGATGTGAAGCTTGTTTTAATATGTTTATTGATGTTTTCTTAACAACATGTAAGAGTTTGGTGTTTTCTTGATTAAGAAAAGTATAGTTTTAAAGGAAACCGAATCGGAAGTCGGATTAATTCCGCTTCCGTCGGGTTTTGGAAATGTAAATTTTTAAAGAAGAAGAAGAGAGAGGGAGATGTGACTTACTGGGTTTTGAACTAGCGGGGGGAGAGAGGGAACTACGGAAGGTGTCGGGGCGTCGTTTCGTCGCCGGAATCTCCTCGGAAGTTCGTCGGAGTTTCGTCCTTCGCTAACTCCACTTGTATACTAAAAGACTTTGGAATTTGGTATAGTTTTTGTAATAGAATTCTGAGTGAGAGGGGGTGTAAAATGGAGTGGGTATTTATAGGAAAAATTTGGGTTTAGAGGTGATGAAAAATGCATTAAAATTTTCATTAAAATGAGATTTAAATGGGTTTTTATTTTTCTCTGTAAATGTGCAGAGAAAATAAACAATACTGGAGTTATGGGGGTAGTCCAAGGGTCTAGGGTTTTCAAAAACAAACTTGGTTTGGGCCATACAAAACCGGCGGCGCCGGCCTATGTATGAATCTCGCCGGTCCAAACATTGGGGTGGGGGCTCGGATCTCTGCCACGTGTCCAAGTCGGTCTGAATACTAATTTGCACCTGTTTGTTTTCCATGTGACTCTTCATTTTACGTGCAGTGCACGTGCAAACTCTTGGCCTTCTAAAAGATTAAAAGAAATAAAATTAAAAAGATTATGTGGCTAATGGGATTTGAATTTGGGTGTTTTGTCTCAACCGTGCGAGGCTTTACCGGTGAGCTACAAGCTCTTTCTTGCTGTTTAAAAGCAAAACAATTTCTTATAGCATTCACAGGATTGCAAATACCCCAATTGTACATTAACTTTTAAACAATTTTATGTACATTGAAATTGGTGTTGTTACACCTTCTCAAGCGGTCCCTGCGTTCGTCGTTCGTGCGATCCTGAAGGCATTGGGGGAGACGGCCCAGTCTTCCCTGGGACTGTGGCATGGAGCTGTCCGGCGCCCAGCGGGTCATGGAATCAATCGCCGCGTGTGGGTTAAGGTGGCCGGATTCGACCCGCCAGCGCTCAGTGACGCTATGATGAGGGTGAGGTAGATCGAGGGCTTGAGTGTGCCCGTCCGTTCTTCGACGGACGTCGTTATCCCGAGGAGTGGGAGCCATGCTCTGGTGGGTAGGGCCCGCCGCTTGAATGCGGACGAGGGCATCTACCAGCGTCTTAAGCTGGTCTATCCGGACGGACAAGGCGTGGATGGCATTAGGAGGGAGAGGTGAGCCGCTCCCACCTCCAATGTGGCGGCTCGTATTTGGATCGTTGCGGTCGTCGTTCGCCATTGGATCGAAGGCGGAAGATCAACTTTTTTTGGTGGAACAAAATTGGTCTTTTGTTCCTACAGACGGTGCCAACTAATGGAGCTTCGGATCTCCTTCAGATGCTGTCCTCCGTCGATCCTGCGATGATGAGCTTGGACGGCTGTGATTTGGTTTTGGAGTTGTTGGGTGTGGATCTCAATGGGTTGGTGTTGGACGCCGAGCTACCTGCAAAGAAGTCCCGGGATGGGTGACCACCGTAGGACCCTCTGACGATCAAGTTAGAGCCGAGAAAAAGGAGCAGAATAGAGGCGTATTGAGATAATTCGAGTTACCTGAGTCGTCTGAGAGAGGGGTTTATATAGGGGTCGCATGGAGCGAGTAGGTGCGAGATCACCGCCGTCCGTTACGCCCCAGCGTTATTCTCGCCTTGAATGGCGGGATGCGCTCATTAATGGGGGGATACACTCATTAATGGGGGGATTCGCTAGCGTAGGACGCGGATTGTGGGGAGACGGATGTCTCGCCCTGGCGATATACGTGGAGCCGTTGCGGAGTGCATGGGATCCACGCTCTTAGTTGATCGCGGGAGGCTAAGGAAGCTCGACACATTAGGAGCTCGGAGATGAGTTGGGAGGCTGAGGAAGCTCGGCACGTCAGAAGGCTCGGAGACGAGTAGGGAGGCCGAGGGAGCTCGGCACGTCAGACGACACGGAAACGAGCAAGGAGGCTGAGAAAGCTCGGAGACGAGCTGCTGATAGTATCCTAGGTGAAGGTGGAATGTATTCATTGAGTCTCCCGAAAAGTCGGATACGTTCCCGGAGAAGGGGATCCGAGGAATGTCCCCTATGCAACTCATTTATTCTACCCTCGTAGCCTTCGAGACACGTCATCTATCACGTGTCGTAATCTGAGGAGACACCACTTGTGAGCATCTTCAGTAATCTTCTTTAATAATACTATGTTTACTTTTTGATTGTTATGAAATTCTTTTTAATATTTAAGGTATACTAGTTTTGAACCACAACACAGTGATAGAAAAAGCTTACGGGTAAAATTAATGCCATTTTTGACACCATTTCTAAATGTTCACGTGCATCACATGTGCCATAGATATAGACGCATTATATATTTCCATCATACGTGACGGTGCTCCTCAATTGGTGTCCTAACGATGCTGCCAATATTACTAGCTCTTGACACGTGCGATACATACAATTAAATTTCTAAAATTCCAAAAATATTTGTAAATTCTGTTCTTAAATATATATCACAATATTTCAGATCTTTAATTTGTTGCCTCTAAAAAACTTGAATTTTTTGGAAAACCTAGTTATGATGTTTTAAAATAATTTTACTCAAAAAAATTAGAAGTTACTTGCTGCAAGGTGTTGTCCTCAAAATCAAATTGACAATTTTAATTTGGAGATGAGCAATTGGGGCCTGCAGTGGCCTCATCCGTTGCTGGTGCGATGTAGAGAGTTATTTTGCAATTAATCCCAGCTTCACTTGCAAAAGGTGAGGGTTCGGAGCTATAGGGTCCGTGCAGACCCCTGGTCGCTTTTGAAGACCCCTCTTTTTGGCATATTAGATTGAAGAAGATATATACATGTGGAAAACGAAGAAGAAGAAGATAGCCATTGGGGTTGTTTATATCCCATCATTTGTAACCGGCCCGAGAAAATTCGGATCCAAACCAAGTTCGGGTTGCATTTGTGCTATTTGATCCGAATTCCGCACCCGCACCCGCACCCGCACCCGATAAATAAAATCCTAAATTCAAATCAATATGCTTTTCCCCCAAATCGAAGAATCGCTACGATGTCAGGAGAAGAGGAAGAGAACGCTGCGGAGCTCAAGATTGGCGATGGTTCGTCATTTTATTGTTTCTTTATTTATTTTTATTTCTCTGTCTCAATTCTTTTAGTTTACAATCATTTTGGTTTTGTTTCTCTCTTACATTTCAGTGATTTCACAGAATTAGGAAACATGAAAAACCCTAACTCTCGAGTTTTATCAGTGAGGAAAAATAAACCCTAATTTCAATTCAGAAATCATCAAATGGAATTGATTCTCATAGGTTTTTTTAAAGAAAAAGAAAGCAATAAAACCCTAATTGCTTCGCTTTATTAGCAAGAAAACTCACATTGATTTTTATGATATCCATCATCTTAGATAAGTTATAGTTTTTTTCCCCTTAAAATTAGAAATTGTCTTCATATCGCTGGTTTAGTGAGTTACAAAGATAACACAAAAATAATTTCTAGTTTCAACATCTTATTAGTGGAATATAGTTCATAATTTTATCAGTTTTATTGATCATATAATTGCAGAGTTTTTGAAGGCAAAGTGCCTGATGAATGGAGAAGTCGCACGAATTCTTGATCGGAAGTTGGAGCTTCTTCAATAGACGTCTGAAGACCCCAATAGCCAAATTTCTCAGTAGGCTTTAACGACATACGATTTTGTACTTTATTTGCTTGCTGCTTGAAGCAGTGATTTCATTTCACTTGTTTTGTGTTTGTTTCTAATTCAGGGTATTTGAAAAGGCGCATCAGTATGTCAAGCGCTTTAGCCGCTTCAAAAATAACGATGCTGTTACACAAGTTCAAGAGTATCCTTTATTTTGATAAATCCTTTCAGAATTTTGTTTACTAATGAGATGTATTTCGTTACTTGATGCAGACTTCCTTTCATGATTGAAAATTCCTTAATTTTATGCAGAGTTCTTAGCAGGTATCAGCTAACTGAATTTGAGGTATGAATGCATAGATCTGCTGATCGAATTGAACTTCAAATTTCTACGAAATGTTAATTCACATGAGTTATGTTGATATGCAGCTTGTTGTGATTGGCAATCTTTGTCCTGAAACTGTAGAGGAAGCTATTGCTATGGTCCCATCTCTTAAGGTAATATTGACATGCACTATTTTATTCATTGAAATAACTTTTTCTTTTTTATGCTCTTACTGCGAGATGAACATAGATGTATTCTAATCTAGATGGAAGAATTGTAAACCTGCATTTTTATTGATTTTTTTTCATACTAAGCATATGTTAGTATCATGCAAGGACAAGTCTTTATTAATACAAACTGCATTCATGCACAATAATGCTGATAGTATGAAAAATGATTTTGGACCTAATTATTATTACAGGATTTGATGGATATTGTTGTCCTCCCTAGGCTGATCTTAAAAGAAAGTTTTTAATATTTTTACACCACTCCATCTTTTTGATTACTTGTTTTAGTACTTTTGAATATGAAAGAAACCCAACTTTTAGCATTCACTTTATATGTTTGTCCTTAATATGAAATAAAGTACTTTCTAATATTAAATTACCAAATTCTAAATGTGAGTTTGATTTTCCATATTCGGTGGGGATGTATTGATTCTGCATGTATGAGCCCTTAATATGTTTATTTTGGGTTTGGATCACATTGTGTGCACGTGTTTTTTGGCCGAAATTTGGGGTCCATCGTGCGTATATGGGTATGTAGAGTATTTTTCATCATCCTATTGAGATAAAAATGTGCGCGCTTGCCAGGCGTATACAGATTCCCTCTCACTGGGATATGCATGAGTTTATTAATTGCGGGGATCCGAATCTCCGGCAGCCGCGGACTAAGCTGTTGTTAATTACCCGTCGTCTTTGGAACGAGAGAACCCCCGATTGACGGGTCAAACTGGTCATGTGAACTTAATGTGCAATATGCACGTGTTGTGTTTTGAAGGTATTTTGGAAATATTGAGGGCCTCGCAGAGTTTACCGGGATCCCACTTACCGGATAGCGGGCCGGGGGTCAAGGGGGCTAGCAGCCCCCCGAAGGGTGCGGGGGAGCGTCCCGTTAGAATTTTTTTCAAAGGGAGAAGTGTTTTAAGTGTGGAATGTATGGGAAAAGAGGGGTGAAGAGCGTCCTAAGGACGCGTGAGACAACACGTGGCCGCCGGTGCCAGCGGATCACGTGTGTGGCCCGGCACATGGCCGCCAGACGCTAGCCGGTCACGTGCCCGGCACGCGGCTGCCGGGGGCCCGTGGGCCACGTGGATGGCACGCGGCCGCTGGAACACCGGCGAAAAGGGTTTAGCCTCTGAACTGGGAGTTGAACTCCTGAGGGATTTTGGAGTTTTAACTCCTAGAAAAAGAAGGATTTTTATTTGGAGTTAAAATCCCAAAAGATTTTCGGAGATGATGAAAGGGGACTCCTTTCTTCTCCCTTGAGCCTTGGATCCTCTTAAAGTGGGATTTTTGGATATGAGTCTCCTTCTTTCTCTTCTCTTTTTGTTGGATCTTGGAGGAAAAGGGTTGTGAGATTTAAAAATCTTCCTTTTTAGAGATTTGATGAAAGATTTGAACTCCCCTTCAAGGGTTGTATGATGAAAAACTTTTCCTTTTTAAGAAAAGAAGAGTTAAACTCTTAATTTAATTCAAAAAAGGAGAAGGCTTAAAACCATTAGGAAGGAGGCACAAAACCCAATATTTTTTTGAGGGGAATGAATATGTTTCATTTTTTCATAATGTTGTTTTATATAGGCTTACAAATTTACACAGTCCCTTGGGCTTTACAAAATGACATTTTGCTCATCCCATGTCCATGTGTTTATTTCTTTTTGAACATGAGCCATGAGCTTTACAAAAAAATGGCTTTTTATCATTTATCACATTTTGCACATTTATTTAAATATTCATTTATTTGTTTTACTTTCTTGGCACGGACCGGTCTGGGTTTGGGCCTTCTTGCTTGGATTTGGGTCCGGGCGTTGGTCCGGCTTAGGTTCGGGCATGGGCCCGGCTTGTGTTCGGGCGTGGGCCCGGCTTGGATTCGACAGTAGGGGCCGTTTGTTTTGGTTTGGGTCTACTTGTTCACGGTTTGATTTTGGCTTTGACTTTTGGTCAATTTGGTGTAATTTTTGAACCGAACAAAGTGCTCCCCATTAATGAATGCACAATACATATATGGGCTGTGTGCATGAAATTGATGGACCTTCTTTCGTGTGGAGGTTGACTTGATTTGGTTCCGCTTTTGGGAGGCTGGCATTGCCCTTTTTACGACATGGACAGTCGATCTTGATGTATCTCCGATACGTAGTGTCTGTTGTTTGACGTATCTTCGGCACGGAGTGTCTGTTTGAGGTTTTCCCGAGATGGAGTATCGGTGTATGACGTATCCCCGAGGCGGAGTGTCTGTTTGACGTTTCCTCGAGACGGAGTGTCGGCGCATGACGTATCCCTGAGACGGAGTGTCTGTTTGACGTTTCCTCGAGACGGAGTGTCGCCGTATGACGTATCCCTGAGGTGGAGTCTCGGTGTATGACGTATCTCCGGCACGGAGTGTCGCTGGTTGACGTTTCCCCAAGGTGAAGTGGCTGTTTGGCGTATCCCCAAGACGGAGTGTCTCTGTTTGACGTTTTACCGAGACAGAGTGTCATTGTCTGACGTTTCCCCGAGACGGAGTGTCTGTTTGATGTGTATCCCCGGCACGGAGCGTCGCTGGTTGACGTTTCCCCGAGACGGAGTGTCTGTTTGACGTTTCCCCGAGACGAAGTGTCGGCGCATGACGTATCCCCGAGGCGGAGTGTCTGTTTGATGTTTCCCCTGTTAGTGTTTATGCCCTAGAAGGCCATTACTGTATCATACTAGTTTGTATATTACTTAATGGAAGCTTGGGATATTCACATGTATATAACAGTCTTGCTAAACATGGTAGTATGCTATTTGGTTTTTCTATCTTAATATGTGAGTATACGTATTGATAGAGCTCTTAGGATCTTGCTTGACTACCAGCGTTGTGATGGCAGTCACACTAGTGGGGGCTGGGTAGTCTACAAGCACATCCTTATTCAGGTCCCTGGTCGTTGGATTATCGAGACAGAGTATCGATACTCCGGAGTAGACTAGTGTGTACGCTTCTCATCCCAGTTGGGGAGATGGTCTGTCCCACAGCCGTCAGTACGTCGTACTGGAGATAGTATGCAGGTGCTCGTTAGGTTACGGGTACACCGGACAGGACTCACAGGGGATTGTTGGTTGGTTTTATACCAGTCGTCAGTGAACAGTTCCCAGGTGACATGAGTACAGCATAGTCCGCAGACTTGACACTGCTACTTCGCCTCGAGTGTGTCCCACTGTTCTTAGATTGCTACCCTACCACGGCTCAAAGGAGTCGTGCAAACAGGTAGCAGTTGGGTGCAGTCCCGAGCACTTGGAGGCAGTGGCGGTTAGACAGGATTCGTCTCTCCCGGTATTGGGAGTTGATATCGCGCTGTGTCAGAGAGCCATTACGCAAAGTCCCTGGCCAGGGCAAGCGAGATTTGCTGGTAGGTTCCAGTAGTTTCTCAGGGTGTAATGGGCTTCGCTCCGACACGACTTATACCGCTATTAGGGGACTGACGCTTGCCGCCCCCTAGGCCCGATATGCGATAGTCTAAGACGAACGGATCGGACTGTACGGAGATTGTCACATCAGACTCAGTAGGAGTTCGGATGGGTTCCTTCATCGGCCTTCTTATCGCCATCTACCTGGGGACCGTTACGTACAGCTAGTGCCGCTTGCGGTCTGTGGTTAAACCCACTGCCAGCGTAGTAGTCGAGTCTCTAGAGTCCCACACAGAGAGTTTCCCTACTCCAGGCGAAACGATATAGAGGTCGTATAGTTTTACGACAAGGGTTCGGACGCATACGTGTGTTTACGCACGTACGACTTTCGGACAGTTTTTACCAGTCGACTTTGGTTTAAGCCAGTTACTGGTATCCGGTTATTGGATTTATACAGTCTAAAGTTTTTCCGTATTTTTGCGGAAAGGAGGGGCGTTCTCGTAATTGCGCGAGAAGCTTCTAGAAGATGGTGACTAAGGAGGTTTAGGTGGCATATACATTGAATGAGATTAGTGAGTCATATGGATGATTCATCCATGTCATTAATGCTTCATAATTGCTTAATGACTCATGGAGATGAATCACCACAAGATATTTATTAAGCATGGTTGTAAAATGATTTTTTTTCTTTTCTTGTTAAAAAGAAATGCTTGATATATATTATGATAACTCATTCTTCTCACTTCACTATTATCCTCACCTTCTCTCTCCTCAAGCTCTCCCTCTTCAAACCCTAATCCTCCCCTCTCATGTGTTGAGTACAAGGATTAGTTAGACTACTTAATCCATAACCCTCTCTATATTTCACCTAGCTTCTTTGATTAGCACTTAGAGAAGTTTAGTTGCCTCAAGTTTAGAGGCTAAGCTTGGAGTAAAGCTCTCGGGTGGATCGTCTACTACTTCGAGAAGGCCGAGGAGGAGGTGGAGTTCGCAAAGACGAAGGACACGTTTCGTTAGGTATAATTCCTAAACATAGTAGCATAGAAACTCTATGTTTTAAGTTAGTTATCGTTTAGCTTCGATTCAAGCGGTTAGTCGATGTTTGTTCACTAAACAAGTTCGTTTTTGAAAATTCCGCCTCCCCACAAGCATTGAGGTGTTGTACATAGACTTACAGTGGTATTAGAGCCTCGCTAAACAATAAAATAACTTACTTGCAAATTTGTATGAATTTCGAACGGAAAAAACGAAACCGGAAAACCCCGAAATCACAAGTTTCTGTCGATTTTTAAATGAAGTCCTAAAATTTTTCAGGGAGGTTCAGAAAGCTTAAAAAGACAGTAGAAGAACACCCAAGAAATTTGGGCCCCTGAATCGCCTAAAGCGCCGCGGAACCGCGGCGGATCGCACCGATCCGCCGCGCTTCCGCCGCCGAGTTGGCGATTCAGGAACCCAAATTTCCTGTGTTGCTTCTCTGTGATATTTGGTATTTTCTGGAATATTTTATTTTTGCTCAGGTTTCAGGTTTACAGAGAAGTATTGGAGCAAAATTAAAAGTGTTTAATCGATCGAAATTATACAGTATTTGCTTGTTGGATTATATCTGTGTTTGTATAATGTGTTCGTAAACCTCCCTTAACTGCTAGTATGTCGGTTGGCAGGGGGTTGCACATTTCTGTAATGGTTTTTACTGTTTGTGAATATGAACTGTGTTGGACTGTTGTGATGATTAGCCGGGGTTATGTGATTGGTTATTATTTAATTCATTTGATATAAATGTAATTTGTTGTAATATTATTTTGCGGGGCACATCCAGGTTGCGGTTGTAGCCACCGTTGTATTATTTCATTTTACTGTTTTTGCTCCTAGGACAGACCCAAGGTGGGGTGCACAAATTGCCGGGCGGGTAGTTTGCCGTGCCCGTTGGGGTCTTGGGTGGGGTAATGGCTATTCATCACAACTGTGTAATTCGTCTTTTGTTGCAGGCTCAAAACAAACTCGGATTACTTGCAAATCCAATAAAGTTCATCTGTAATCTGGAATGCCTATTATTGCGTCTGACGAATGTACAATATCTATATATGATAGCTATTTAGACGTCATTTATGTTTTACACCCGCGCTAGTCCAGCCCCCGCTCTGTCGTTAGTTAAGTAACCTAACGGGTGATGACGGGACCCCGTGGCGAATGCGGATGGCATAAGAGGACGTTGTATTTTCGTTGTTTTCTGCAATGATAGGTTAATGATGGGACGCATTATTTATAATGCAAAGAAAATAAACCAAAAGTTTAATCGTTGGAACAATTTAAAAGAAACCACTCGGTTAATTTTAAAAACAGATATTTTTAAATGCGGAGACTTAACCACTCCTTTTAAAAGCTATCAGGTTCCTTCGGTCATATCAAGTTTACTACGTTCACGGTTTCGCCAAAACCATTCGTAGCCCTCCGTCATTTCATCTGGGTATTCAGTAGTATTCAAGCTATGTATTTTGACCTAACGCCAAGGCATAGTGTTTGGTAGCTACTGTGTATTCATTTGTTGCATAGATAGATGAGTTAGTTTGGGACAGTCGTATTATCATTTTGGCCGAACGTCAAGAATATATACGGATGGGTTCAAATTGACAAGATAATGATGGGTAGAACTTGACATGTGACTTATGACATTTTGACCTAACGCCAAGGTCATAAGAGCATGGGGCAAAAATATATATCGGGAATTTCTAAAGAAACTGAAATTTGCAATGAAATGCATACCATTTGGAGTATGATGAATGTTGGTAGGATTCCTTCAACATTATCATACGATGATATTTGGATCCCGATCCTACTGTGAGTATATGCTACTTATCAGGATATTCGTCACTTAACGATCAATGCTATAAACCAAGTAGGTGTCCAGAAAGGTGTCAGCGGGGTTACGCCCCCAGAGAAAAGAGGTTATTTAATTAAGGAACTTCACGAAAGCGTTGGAAAACCTCCCTCGAAGTATCGACACTGGCCTGGCTGAACGGTTAAGCAAGTATTGTACGGTGAGAATAGTCCTGGCTAATTCTTCTTTTATGGTTTGAGGAAGGATTCGAGAAACAGTGGGAGCCATCCAGTTTAGATAAACTAAAAACCACTCTAAACTTGCAAGAGCATCATGCTAAAGAGTTTTCTTCTCTCTCTCCTAATTGCAGCGACCCTGAAAATGACTGGACTTAAGTTACTTTTAGAGAAAAATATACTGACAGGACCAAACTATAAAGATTGGCTGCGGAATGTCAAAATGGCTTTGACCTATGACAAACTGGGGTACGTCCTCACCGCTACGGCACCTGCTGTCCCTGGTCCCAAATCCAGCAATGCGGATAAGGAAATCCGCAAAACCTGGGATTTAGATTGCGCGAAAGCCAAGTGCATCGTGCTTGCCTCAATGAACAATGAACATCAGAGGAGGCACGAGGATATGAACCTAGATGGTATATTTCTCCATACAAAGGAACTTTATGGAGAGCAATCTCGTATAGCAAGATACGAGACCTCTAAGAACTTGTTTCGAGCGAGGTTGGCTGTCGGGTCATCGGTAGGAGAACATGTCCTAAAGATGATCGGCTATATTGAAGAGCTCGCAGACCTTGGGACGACTTTGGATAATGAGCTCTATACAGACCTTATTCTCCAGTCCCTTCCTCACACCTACGCCCGGTTTATCCTGAATTTCAACCTTCAAAGAAAAGAAGTTGAACTTCCGGAACTCCTGAACATGTTAAGGAGTGCAGAGGGCACCTTGCAGAAAGCAAGGGAAACACCCGCTATGTTTGTTAGCGGTGCATCTTCTTCCGGGTCCAAGGCTAGGGCCAAAGGAAGGAAGAAGAAGGCCGCCACCAAACCTAGAGGAGGTATTAGTAAGGTGGGAGGGAAGGGAAAGAAAAAGTTTGCGGTACCGATAGTTGGCCAGGATGAGTGCTTCCATTGTCACAGGAAAGGGCACTGGAAGAAGGATTGCAAGGCGTGGAACGCTAAGAACCAGGAACCGAAGCAAGCTGTGGCTTCGACTTCAGGTGTGTTTGTAATTGAGAATTGTCTGTCGATCAACTCTACTTCCTGGGTATTGGATACCGGATCAGGATCTCATATTTGCAATTCATTGCAGGCACTGAGAAACCGTAGAGTGCTGAAGGAAAGTGATATGACCCTAAAGGTTGCTAACGGAGCTAGCGTGGGAGCTGCGTCCGTCGGGGATTATCACCTAGGATTGACGAGTGGACACATTTTGGTTTTACATAACTGTTATTTTGTAGCAAGCTTAACGTGTAATATCATATCAGTTTCCTTGTTATCAAATAAAGGTTATGATTTCACGTTTGTAAGAGATGTTAACATCCACCTTAATCATGGTTTGATTGGGTCCGGTACCCTAAATAACGGTATATATGTTTTAAACCAACTCCAAATTTTCAATGTCCAGAACACACTAAAAAGAAAGTCTCCAGATTTAAATAAAGCTTTCTTATGGCATTGTAGACTGGGTCACATCAATGAGAGAAGGTTGACTAAGTTGCATAGAGAAGGATATTTGGACTCGTTCGAATATCAAACTTATGACACTTGTCAATCTTGTCTCAAAGGAAAGATGACAAAGACTCCATTTACTGGACAAGGAGTAAGAGCGAGCGAGCTCTTAGGACTCATACACATCAATGTATGCGGTCCGATGTCTACACATGCAAGAGGTGGTTTTTCCTATTTCATTACTTTCACGGATGATTACTCAAGATACGGATTCATTTATCTGATGAAACATAAATCCGAGGCTTTTGAGAAATTCCGAGAGTATAAGAATGAAGTAGAAAACCAAACCGGCAAAAGTATCAAGACACTTAGATCTGATCGAGGTGGTGAATACTTGAGTGCCGAGTTTCTTGGTTACCTAAAAGAGAAAGGAATTCTCTCTCAGCTTACTCCTCCATACACTCCACAGCATAACGGTGTATCGAAGAGACGGAATCGAACCCTATTGGATATGGTACGATCCATGATGAGTAATGCTGAGTTACCGCGATCTTTCTGGGGTTATGCGCTAGAATCAGCGGCATATCTTTTGAACATGGTTCCTACCAAGACTGTGCCTACCACTCCATATCAGATGTGGAGCGGGAAGAAACCCCATCTACAGTATATAAAGATTTGGGGATGTCCAGCTTTTGTTAAAAAGCAGCATGTGGACAAGCTCGAGGCACGATCAGTAAAGTGTAAGTTTGTGGGATATCCAAAGAACTCCAGGGGATATCTATTCTATTACGCAGAGGAACAAAAGGTATTTGTTTCTCGTAATGCCCATTTTCTAGAACATCAGTTTTTAGAAAAGGAATCAAGTGGGAGCGAAATAGAACTGGAAGAAATTCCAGAACCACAAACTAATACTGAAAGTTTGGTAGAACCGGTAGTTCAAGAAGAACAGGACATTTCCGCACCCCTCCGCAGGAGTAGTAGGCCGTTTCATCCGCCTGAGAGATACTACGGTTTTCTCATAGATGGGGATAGAGAGGATTGCATCATAGATGATGATGAACCTACTGACTTCCAGCAGGCCATCCAAAGCGGCGACTCGGTACGATGGCTAGATGCAATGCGGACCGAAATGGAGTCCATGTACACCAACAAAGTATGGACTTTGGACTTTGCTCCAGATGGGGTAAAACCCATAGGATGCAAATGGATCTTCAAGAAAAAGATTGGTGTAGATGGACAGATGGAAACCTATAAGGCTAGACCTGTTGCAAAGGGTTTTCATCAAAGACCTGGTTTGGACTATGACGAAACTTTTTCTCCAGTGGCTATGCTCAAATCCATTCGGGTCCTTCTTGCTATTGCTGCCTTCCATGATTATGAAATCTGGCAGATGGACGTAAAGACGGCTTTTCTAAATGGAAATTTAGAAGAATGCGTCTATATGGATCAGCCAGAGGGTTTCAATCAGAGTGGGAGCAGCGGGAAAGTATGCAAGCTGCTTAAGTCCATTTATAGACTAAAGCAGGCATCGCGGAGTTGGAACATCTGTTTTGATGAAACAGTCAAAGAATATGACTTTATCAAAAATCCAGATGAACCGTGCATATATAGTAAAGTTGTAGCCAGAAGTGTCGTATTCCTCGTCTTGTACGTGGATGACATTCTATTGATAGGAAATGACATTCCTATGCTACAATCTGTCAAAGGATTCTTGTCACACAGGTTCTCCATGAAAGACCTGGGTGATGCCTCTTACATTCTGGGGATCCGGATCTATCGTGATAGATCCAAGAGGATGTTGGGACTTTCGCAGTCCAGGTATATCGACACTATACTGAAAAGATTCAGTATGGAAGATTCTAAGCGCGGTAATCTACCGGCTTGTCACGGAATCACCCTCTCCAAAGAGATGTCTCGCAAGACTGATTTGGAAAGGGAACGCATGTCTATTATACCCTACGCTTCTGCGGTAGGCTCTATAATGTATGCGATGTTGTGCACCAGACCAGATGTAGCTTACGCACTGAGCGTGGTAAGTCGGTATCAGTCAGACCCAGGGGAGAAGCACTGGATAGCAGTAAAGAACATTCTCAAGTACCTGAGAAGGACTAAGGAGATGTTCTTGGTTTACGGCGGAAAAGACTTCAGGTTGGAGGCCTTTGCTGATTCCGGCTTCCAGAGTGATAAGGACGATTCCAAGTCCATGTCGGGTTATGTCTTTACCTTCAATGGAGGGGCGGTGTGCTGGAAGAGCTCCAAGCAGGACACCGTTGCTGACTCGACGATGGAAGCGGAGTATATAGCTGCTTGCGATGCCGCAAAAGAAGCAGTCTGGATGAAGAAGTTCCTAACAGAACTTCAGGTGGTTCCTACCATAGTTGATCCAATACCTCTGTATTGCGACAACAACGGAGCTATAGCTTTAGCAAAGGAACCAAGGTCCCATCAGAAGTCCAGACACATCTTAAGGCGGTATCACCTGATCAGGGAGATCATTGATCGTCAGGAGATCGAGGTTCGGAGAGTTGCTTTTGAAGAGAACATTGCTGATCCATTCACGAAGGCCCTACCTCAGATTCAGTTCGAGAGGCTACTCGAGATCATTGGTCTTCAATATGCCAGTACATGGCCCTAGTGCAAGTAGGAGATTGTTAGTGTTTATGCCCTAGAAGGCCATTACTGTATCATACTAGTTTGTATATTACTTAATGGAAGCTTGGGATATTCACATGTATATAACAGTCTTGCTAAACATGGTAGTATGCTACTTGGTTTTTCTATCTTAATATGTGAGTATACGTATTGATAGAGCTCTTAGGATCTTGCTTGACTACCAGCGTTGTGATGGCAGTCACACTAGTGGGGGCTGGGTAGTCTACAAGCACATCCTTATTCAGGTCCCTGGTCGTTGGATTATCGAGACAGAGCATCGATACTCCGGAGTAGACTAGTGTGTACGCTTCTCATCCCAGTTGGGGAGATGGTCTGTCCCACAGCCGTCAGTACGTCGTACTGGAGATAGTATGCAGGTGCTCGTTAGGTTACGGGTACACCGGACAGGACTCACAGGGGACTGTTGGTTGGTTTTATACCAGTCGTCAGTGAACAGTTCCCAGGTGACATGAGTACAGCATAGTCCGCAGACTTGACACTGCTACTTCGCCTCGAGTGTGTCCCACTGTTCTTAGATTGCTACCCTACCACGGCTCAAAGGAGTCGTGCAAACAGGTAGCAGTTGGGTGCAGTCCCGAGCACTTGGAGGCAGTGGCGGTTAGACAGGATTCGTCTCTCCCGGTATTGGGAGTTGAT
Source organism: Agapanthus africanus (assembly GCA_030015575.1). NCBI lineage: Eukaryota > Viridiplantae > Streptophyta > Magnoliopsida > Asparagales > Amaryllidaceae > Agapanthus > Agapanthus africanus. Next base: position 140,730,860 of record JASDDO010000026.1, read on the forward strand.
ATCGCGCTGTGTCAGAGAGTCATTACGCAAAGTCCCTGGCCAGGGCAAGCGAGATTTGCTGGTAGGTTCCAGTAGTTTCTCAGGGTGTAATGGGTTTCGCTCCGACACGATTTATACCGCTATTAGGGGACTGACGCTTGCCGCCCCCTAGGCCCGATATGCGATAGTCTAAGACGAACGGACCGGACTGTACGGAGATTGTCACATCAGACTCAGTAGGAGTTCGGAGGGGTTCCCTCATCGGCCTTCTTATCGACATCTACCTGGGGACCGTTACGTACAGCTAGTGCCGCTTGCGGTCTGTGGTTAAACCCACTGCCAGCGTAGTAGTCGAGTCTCTAGAGTCCCACACAGAGAGTTTCCCTACTCCAGGCGAAACGATATAGAGGTCGTATAGTTTTACGACAAGGGTTCGGACGCATACGTGTGTTTACGCACGTACGACTTTCGGACAGTTTTTACCAGTCGGCTTTGGTTTAAGCCAGTTACTGGTATCCGGTTATTGGATTTATACAGTCTAAAGTTTTTCCGTATTTTTGCGGAAAGGAGGGGCGTTCTCGTAATTGCGCGAGAAGCTTCTAGAAGATGGTGACTAAGGAGGTTTAGGTGGCATATACATTGAATGAGATTAGTGAGTCATATGGATGATTCATCCATGTCATTAATGCTTCATAATTGCTTAATGACTCATGGAGATGAATCACCACAAGATATTTATCAAGCATGGTTGTAAAATGATTTTTTTTCTTTTCTTGTTAAAAAGAAATGCTTGATATATATTATGATAACTCATTCTTCTCACTTCACTATTATCCTCACCTTCTCTCTCCTCAAGCTCTCCCTCTTCAAACCCTAATCCTCCCCTCTCATGTGTTGAGTACAAGGTTTAGTTAGACTACTTAATCCATAACCCTCTCTATATTTCACCTAGCTTCTTTGATTAGCACTTAGAGAAGTTTAGTTGCCTCAAGTTTAGAGGCTAAGCTTGGAGTAAAGCTCTCGGGTGGATCGTCTACTACTTCGAGAAGGCCGAGGAGGAGGTGGAGTTCGCAAAGACGAAGGACACGTTTCGTTAGGTATAATCCCTAAACATAGTAGCATAGAAACTCTATGTTTTAAGTTAGTTATCGTTTAGCTTCGATTCAAGCGGTTAGTCGATGTTTGTTCACTAAACAAGTTCGTTTTTGAAAATTCCGCCTCCCCACAAGCATTGGGGTGTTGTACATCGACTTACATTCCCAAGATGGAGTGTCGGCATATGACGTATCCCCGAGACGGAGTGTCGGTGTATGGCGTATCCCTGGCATGAAGTGTCGCTGGTTGACGTTTCCCCGAGACGGAGTGTCTGTTTGACGTACCCCAAGATAGAGTGTCACCGTCTGACGTTTCCCCAGCGGAGTTGCCAATTTGAAGCATTGCAGTGTGGGATTTAGAATTTGGAATTTGGATTTTTGTTTGGCATCAACATCACTACACCCGGATATGGTACCGGGAGCGAATCATCATTTGCCGTGAGAGGATTCCCTTCGTTCCCAGTTTAACGACTTTAGGGTCATCAGTTTCCAGTTTAATGACTTAGAGGCCCCTTGGATTGCAGACTTGGAATTTTGGGGTTGGGGCCGGCATCAGCGTTGCTAACACTATAGAGCACATGTGCCAGAAGCAATTCATCATTTGCCTTTGCCTGTTGGGGAGCGTCGGCTTAGGAGACAGATTCAGGTCCCTGTCGTCTAAGGCTTTTCAATTTTATGAGCCGTAAGGGTCTCATAGAAGTATTTTCTCCCTATGAGTCGAGAAGATCTCGTAGGTGTATTCTCCTTAGGAGTCGTGAGGACCCCAAGTGTGTTTTTCCTTTCTGAGTCGTAAGGATCCCACAAAAGTGTTTTTTACGAGTCGAGAGGATTTCGTAAGCTCTGTTCTTCTCATGTATCGTGAGGACACATGAGTGGGTTTTCTCAAATGGAGCATAATTCCAAGGGCGGAGATCGACCGTAAGGCTGGTGATTGCGGTGGGACATGGGTGTGATGGGGATTATTTGAGTCTATGGATTGTATACGGTAGTCAATTTGGGGATTGGCCGTAGGGCTGGGTGAATTTAGGAGATTTGGATTTTGGGTCGGCATCAGCACCGCTAACACTGAAGCGTAGTGCCAGAAGCGACTCATCATTTGCCTTTGCCCGTTGGGGAGAGATGGCTTAAGAGGCAGGTTTAGGTCCCTGTCATCTAAGTCTTTTCAATTTTATGAGCCGTAAGGGTCTTATAAAAGCATTTTCTCTCTACGAGTCGTGAAGATCTCGTAAATGTATATTCTCCTTAGGAATCGTCGGGATTTCTAAATGTGTTGCTCTTTTATGAGTCGTAAGGATTTCACGTGGGATATTCGCCTCACAAGGTCGAGAGGTCTTTGCAAGTGTATTTTTGTCTCTTTTTCATGAGTTTGCGTCATTTCGGGTTTTTACAAACTCGCCGGCAGTCCTGCTATTTTTACTCATGGAGCCCTTTCGAGTTTTCATCCGTGCCCGTTTTGCTTGTGGACATATCATTTTTTTAACATTAATTTTCTTTTATTTCTCCGTTTTACGACTTGGAGGTCATGGATGTTTTCTTATCCAAGCTTCTCAAACTTTGATCTTGGCAGAGTTGAGTTGATGACCGTAACTTGGTGATTTGTTAGTACATCTGAGGATGGTAAGGTTTTCCCAACTTTGTATTGGTTCTCCACCAAATCTTTGAAAACATAGCAGTTTTTGACGGTATGACTCACCGTCCTATGATATGGGTAGTATATGGGATTGACGGTCATGTTCATTTCATGTGGTCTCTTTGGAATAGACAGTTGCTGACCGTTCAAGACGTCCTCGAATATTTTGCGGACTTCGTCCCTCCTAAAGGAGTAGACTTTCTTCCCCTTTCCATTAGGGTCGGTATCTTTCCCAATACTGGCCTTCGAGGCCGATCGGTTTTTGGTTCGCTTGTCCGCTTACTCCGGTCAGTATACGTATCAGAGGGACCGACGACTGGTCGAGGCCCTTTTTCGCAAAGGTGTTCCATTTTTGGGCTGGAAGGAGTATTGGTTGGCTATTTCAGGATATCAACCTCGGGTTCATGAACCGGATTTTGATTTTGTTGTAATTGCAATTGGACGACTTGGGTTGTAAGATCTACCACGACATTTGCCAGCTCGTCGACTACGGAACGGACCTTGGCCAACTTCTTGTCCTTGTCCTGAAGCTGCTTTTGAAGCTATTGGAATAATGCTTGTTCTATAGTTCCGGGTATGATAACCGGGTTATCCTTACTGCCTAAGCTCAATTCTGCAGGAACCACGAGCTTCTTTTGCTTAATTGCTTGAGCGGGATCTTCATCATCTGGACCGATCCCGTGTTAGGTAGCAACAACCACATCATTGCCATGGCTATGAGGCGTAGGAGGATTTGTTCTTCTGCGCTCCACCATGTAGATCGTATAGGTTGTGTACCCGTCTACTGCCTCTTCATTGGTAATGTTGCTCGTTGAGCTTTTGGCTTGTTGCCTTGGATCGCTCCTGTCAGAGAAGGGCAGACGACTGAGAGCAGCAGGTTTCCGAAGGGCTTCGGTCTTTTTTTTATGAAATTGGCGGTTGCAGCTTGATTGTTCGTCAACACGCCAGGGGACAATGCGATTTCTCCTGTTTTGTATTGTTTCTTGACCCAATCCTTGAAAAATGCAACAGTCTTCAATAATGTGTCCCAACACTCGGTGGTATAGGCAATGATTGGGATGATCAGCCCTGTTCGTTTCACTTAGCCTTTTTGGTTCTGATAGCCGCAGGCCAATCTTCAGAGCATTTTTGAATATTTTGTGGACCTTATCTCTTCTGAAAGAGTAGACTCTGTTTCTCCTTTCCTCCAAAGTTGGCCCTCGGGATTTGTTAGTCTTCGCTCCGCCCGCTCTCTGCTTATTGAGAGAATCGGCGCTGTTGGAACTTTCGCATTTCCGGTTGTCATTCCTCCGATGTCTCGGTTTGTTTGTGAATTGGAGATCCTGAGTGGACTTGGGCTTTGAGCAATATTTGAACCTTCTTGGTCAGTTCTTGGAATGTTTTGAGGTCTGCGGTGCACATGAAAGGTTTCATCCAGTTCAGATTTTCTATAAAAAAACTGACGGATTGGTCTTGTTCCAATTGCCGTTCAATTTGACAGAAAGATTGTGCCATCGGACTATAAAATCCGTGTTGCTTTCGTTCTTTGGCTCGGTACTTACAAGGTCAGCAATGGTGATTTTATCGCCGACACTCATGAACCTTTACTTGAACAGGGATTCTATTTGAGCGAACATCGTGATCGAGTCATCCGGTATGCTTGCATATCAGTCTAAAGTAATATCGGTCAAGCTATTGACAAATTGATGGAGAAAGAGCGCATCATTGCCTTCAATATTCGTGCATGATGCTTTAAATTAGGCAATGTGCCGGTTCGCATTTCCCGTCCCATCGAACCTTTCGAATTTAAGGACGACAGAGCCACTGGGAAACTCCACAAGATCGTATTTTGCTGGGTATGGTCTCCTACTGCCGCTGACCTCTTTCTGCGTCTCGATCTCGGCCACCAATATTTTGATTTTGTTGGTGATCAAATTCATGATCTTATCCTGCGTTGGCGGACGGCTGTCATCAGTAGCCAAGACATTTTTTGAGGCAGAATGTGCCCGAATTTCATGCGGCTCATCCATCTTTGGATTTGAGGGAATATGCGTCGGCTGCTTCGGGGCACCATTTTCCTGTTCATGAACAGAGCCCTGCACTTGATTGGACGGTTGAGAGGCAACTTCGGCCGTGAGCTGTAAGTTATTATTTGTCAAGTCGTCAATGTTTGAGTAGAGCTTGGCTATCTCCTTGTTTTTATTTCTGAACTGCTTCTGGAGCTCTTGGAGAAATTGCTGCTCTGCGGTCTTAGGATGGAAGATTGACTCTGCTTCGCTTTCCGAACCCGATTTCTCATGAACTAAGGAATCTCTCTGCTTATCAGCCTCACTGGAAGGGTTTTCATTATCTTCCAGAGGAGGCTGGTCTTGAGAAGTGGTTGCCACATTCAAACCGGATTGGATTTGAGATGTGGTGGTCCCATCCTTGTTTTTGCTGCATGTGCCTGCCATATAGACAGTGTGGACCACATATCCAGCCATCGCTTTATCTTTGGCGGCTGATCTTTCGGACCGTCATCATGGCCCTTCCTATTCGGGAAAAGACAGGCGACTGAAGACGGTTGGCTTGGCTGGTTCCTTGGGTGACACGGTCTGGATTGCAGTTTTCTTGACTCTTGCGGTATGACATTCTCCTGACCAATTTTAGCGGTTCAAAAGAGTTAGCGAGTTTTACAGCCGATTCAGCTGTTGTTGCGGGATAACCTTGTTCTTGGAACCTCACGAAGTTCAGCCTAGCAGGAGATCTAGTCTTTTTGTTGACTCTGTATATGAGTCTTTTCTGTTTTAGTTTCTCGATTTTGAAGGCTTGGCGGGCATCCGTTTTCCGGGAGGCTACCGTGAGTCGGTTGACGGGGAGATTAGAGAAGATACCCGATCGAGCAGTTGTCAGGGGCATCGTCCGATCTTGCCCAAGACGCCTTGTTGCTTTGTTGGTGTTGATGGCATTACCCCCAGCTGGAGCAACGAAGAGTCGTTTGGAAACAGATTTGTGCTTTGGCTGAAATGCTGTCGCGACCACGACATTTGGCCTTTTGCCTTTTGAGATCAGTTTATCTGTCACCGGAGCATGATGGACATGAATGGTGTTGACCGAGACAAATAAAATAGAGCCAAATTGTACCCACGGTTCCTCCCACTGTCGTCCGAGACTTGCAGGAAGAATCGTTCGAGCGTCCGTCTTCATTGTATAGGAGACGGGAGTTGCCTTGAGAGCTGAGCTTATTTTTGGAGACATCTTTGGGCGATTTGATTCTTGAAAGTTGATTTTTTGATTGCCTGTATAGAAGAACATTATTTCAGTATAAATACCGATATATATATATATATATATATATATATATATATATATATTAGTGTGTTCACATGATTGCTTAACCCGAAATATGGCAGGAAAGATAAAGTCCCACCGAGCGTGCCAGAATCTGTAGTGTTTTTCGTCACCCTATTGAGATAGGAATACGTGTGCTTGCCAGGCGTATACAGATTGCCCCTCTCTGGGGTAGGCTGGAGTTTATTGATTGTGCGGATCCGAATCTTCGGTAACCGCGGACTAAGCTACCGTTAATTACTTCTCGCTTTTGGAGCGAGAATTTTCGATTGAGGAGTCAAACAGGTCATGCGAACTCAATTTGTAGTATGCGCGCGTTGTGATTTGAAGGTATTTTGGATAAACAAATGGTCTCACAGAGTTTACGGAGGTCCCGCTATCCGGATAGCGGGATGGGGTCCCTTTTGAGGGGTGGAGGGTAATGCCCCGTTAGAATTTTTTTCAAAGAAAGAAGTGTTTTAAGTGTAGAACGTGTGAGAAAAGAGGGGTGAGGAGCGTTCTAAGAATGCATGGGACATGGGGCAGCTAGTGCCAGCGGGTCACGTGCGTGCCGTGCGGCCACTGGACGCTAGCGGACCACGTGCCCGCTAGAAACACCAGCGAAAAAGGGCTTAACCCTTGGACTGAGAGTTGAACCTCTGAGAGACTTTGGAGTTAAATTCCTTGAAAAAGAAAGATTTTTATTTGGAATTAAACTCCCAAAAGTTTTTCGGAGATGATGAAAGGGGATCCCTTTCTTCCACCTTGAGCCTTAGATCCTTCTAAAGTGGGATTTTTGGAGACGTGTCTCCTTCTTCCTTCTTCTTTTTGTTAGATCTTGGAGAAAAAAAGTTGTGAGATTTAAAAATTTTTCCTTTTAGAGATTTGAACCCCCTTCAAGGGTTTTATGGTGAAAAACTATTTCTTTTTGGGAAAAAAAAAGTTAAACTCTTGATTTAATTCAAAAAAAGGAGAAGCTTTAAAATATTGAGGAAGGAGAAAGAGGAGGAGGTATAAAACTCTAGATTTTTTTTGAGGGGAATGAATGTGTTATTTCTTCATAATGTTGTCTTGTATAAGCTTACAAATTTATACATAGCCCATTCGGCTTTACAAAATGGTATTTTGCCCATCCCATATCCATGTGCTTATTTTTTTTTGCACATGAGTCATGAGTTTTACAAAAATTTGGTATTTTGCACATTTATTTCACATTTTGCACATTTATTTAAATATTACATTTATTTATTATACTTTCTTGGCATGAGGCTAGTCTGGGCTTGGGCCCACCTGCTTGGACTTGGGTCCGGACATGGGTCCAGCTTGGGTTCGGGTGTGGGCTCGGCTTGTGTTCGGGCGTGGTTCCATCATGGGTTCGGGCGTGCGCCTAGCTTGGATTCGACAGTAGGGGCCGTTTGTTTTGGTTTGGGCTTACTTGTTCGCGGTTTGATTTTGACTTTGAGTTTTGGTCAAAGGGGTGTAATTTTTGACTTGAACATGGTATTTTGCTACCAAGAAGTTGTCTTTAATGTTTTAGGATCCCTATATAAACAACAAAGAAAACAAAGCGTTGATGATACTTAAGGTTGCAAATGGTATTCGATAATTCGACCCGATCATTGGGACATTTGTAGTGCAATTTGAAAAATTGGATCTTTTTGGGTTGAGTTTGGATATAACCCTTTCCAAACCTACAACTTGATCATAACTACAATGAAATTTGAATACATAAGCTTTTGACTTTCACAACATGACAGCGTTCCAAATAATGTCATCAAATTAAAATGGTTACCAATGTTGTAAAACATGTATTCGTTCTCTATTCAGCCGACCGACATGTAACGCATAGACGGATTATGTGGATCTATGCAGAAAGAGATATTTATACAATATATAAAAATCCCATTTTTTAAAAAAAAAATGTGAGAAGGAGAAATAGGAAAAAAACTGAGCGTTTGTTAAGTGGATACCGCGTTTGGGTATTCGATAGGTTATGCATATCATATATGCATCTGATTATATTTTCATTTGCCTATATAGTTGGCCTAGAACTAATTATCCGGCCATTCGACCTTGTAATGCTATTCAATGCGGTTTCCAGCCGAAAACTTCAAGAGCCGATTAATTGGCCTTTTCAACCTTTTTTACAACATTTTTTGTTAGCAATTTAAATTGTGCAATCAAATTTAGATAAAATCTTGATAATGCTCCAACTATAACGAGACTTCCTATTATTAGGTACAACTGTATAACTCATTTATAGTCTATAAATTCTCAAAATGCTTACCTGATAACAAAGTAAGTTCAAATATGAACCCGAATCTGAATCCAACTTTTTTATATGATTTGGATCTGAATATTACTTGACCCATTTACAACCATAGTAATAGATAAATTGTTTAGCAGCAAGTAATTAGTTGGGTTTTACCATAGGCAATTTCCTGGGGCTAGGGTTTAGGTTTGCGTGGTGTTTAGGTTTGATTAGTTATGAATGAGCTGTGACTTGGACGTGCAAGAGCGGTATGCATGAAGTGGCGATCTTTCCATGTTTGCTCTGAAGCTAGGGTTGAGATGTCAGATGGAGTGTTGGAGTACGTACAGATTCATCATAACTTGGGGAAATTGGATAATTGGTACAACTCCAAGTCTTTGGCTTATCGATTCTTTCCAAAGAAACGATTATATGAACTAGAAATCGGAAGACAGAGTTGGAGGTGCACTTAGGGTGTGTTTACTATATGAAGCTGGAATTACAATGCATTTCCAACTATGCAACTACCCTAGTTGGTGATTGTTAGAGTTGGTGTTTCCTACTACAACAAATTGTTAAAAAGTAGTAAATAGTTAATAGCATCTTTATGTTTGAATGCCATTTATAGACCTATTAATGTATATTTTCTTACTTGGAAAGTGGTTTGCACAACTGCTTTCTGACTACAAGCCTGCAACTACTGTCATTTGAGCTCATTTGCAACCATACCATTTCAAGCCTAAATGCTTTTGTAACTACATCTTGTCTTGCAAAAACATGTAAACCAAACTACCTTTTTTCCAACTCCATGTAGGTTGAGCTGTAGTTGGAGCCGCATGTGGCTCCAACTACATGTAACCAAACAATCCGTTAGACAACTTAAACGACTTGATGGAGTTGTCCGTCCCCCTTGGGTGTGAGATAGTGTTCTTGTTAACATCATTGGCTTAGGTTGTACGGACACTTCCAATGGGTCACCGTATCCATGACCGACACGTATCGGACACCGACACTTGCAAGACACTTGCACAACACATATCGGATGCGTTGTATATATGTTATATATGTATGGTATGTGTTCTATGCGTGTCATATGTGTATAAACATATTTTTAGTATGTTATTAGCGTATAGCATGTTAGAATTGATATTTTTTTTCTTGTTTAATGCTGTCTTAATAGTTTGATATCTTATTTATCTTTATAATATTATATATATAGTCCCATATTTTGGGATTTGACCGTGTCGTCGTATCACATCGTGCCGTATCCGGGTCCCGGTATCCGTATCCATGCAACCTTGTCATTGGCTTGATGAGGCGATTTCTTTCTGTTGCTGAATGAGTCTCAATGTAACTGAAGGATACTCTTATGCTTGATGAGGCACCTGTTTATTACCAAATAAGTGATGGGAAAATTATAGTGATGGGTTCCTGTAAGAGAGTGGTGCCTTAGTTACAGTTCACATCAACTTCATCTAAGCCTTTTTCCATTAAAACGGGGGTAGTTTATATAACAAAGCTATAAAGCGCGCTTATAACCACATTCCCACAGCTTTCATTGCATTTGTTGGTGCCCATAAGCTGTGAAGCTTGTTGGGAAAGATGCGCATTTTGTTCACCATGTTATCTTTGTTCCATTTTTCCAATTTCCAAATCATGGCTGATGGACTATTTGACTAGAGTCACATGTTTTGCCAACTTAGTTTATTGATGGATGATTTGTCATCGTTTGATCTGTTGTTGTTGTTGTTCTCAACCTTTTGTTTTAATTTCCGTGTGTGGTTGTATTCTATTCCCCCCCCCCCCCCCCCACCCAACTTGGACAGTTTGCTTATATATGGCTGCCAAACATCCTTATTATTCAGTGGTCATAATTTATTTGCAATCATCTGAAATAGAATCCAGCCAAATTTAATAACCTTGTGTCAGAACGTTATGCCCGGCATTGATTAAAGAGTCCTTGTCAGATATCCTTGCATCATGGGCGTCTGGCCATCCTTGGCTGTGAAATTCATAATTCATATGTGGCCACAATGGATTCTTCAACCGAATTCTATTTATTCCAGCAAAACACTAGCAAAGCTCGTGCATAGTCAATAACGCAGTACAAAAAGCTCATGTTTATAAAGCCAAAAACCCATTGAAATTGAGAGATACATTTATATTCTTTTGGTTTGTTTTGATCTGCATTATGGCAAATTTAGCAATATGAATTGTTCAAACCATGCTAAACTAATTTGAAGTGTTCTCCATGTAAATGATTTGGAAATTGTTACAAGCTGATCAACATGGAATAGATGAGTCTCGAGTCTTAACAGAAGATATAATAGCGTGAGACATTTTTTTAAAAGAATAATAGGCCGTAATCTTATGGATGCGGGATTTGAATCGTAAACATCTTGCTCCAAGTAAGAGAGTATACCTTAGCTGCAGGAACCTTGGGGGTGTGTAACGAATTCCGCTTCAGAACCTCGAATCCGCGGTTCTTACTGAGATTCGAAACAGAATCTCGACTCTCATACAACAAAATCTCGATTCAGTTTCGAATCTTTTCGGCTGGGTTATTGTCTCAACGGCTTCTTGGATTTTAATGAAATATTGGTCTTATTACTCAATGAATTATTGGAGGGCTTGTAATTAATCAATTCATGGTGCAATTTTATAATTCTATGGCATTTTATCTATATAATTTCATATAAAGCGCTCTCTCGACGCTCCTAACATAAGATTCATTTAGGTTTTCCCCCGCCCCTTCTGCTCCCGCTTCGTGCAACTATGGAGTATACCACATTGCTTTAATGGCATTCGTAGTGAGAGACATTATAGGGCCACCTTTTGTTCCCGTGTATAATTAACCAAGCTGTAAAGTGATGTTTGGGTTGAATCCACAAAAGGCCAGTTCCTAATTTATATACATTGAGCTGCATGCAACCTAAGAGCAATTTCTAAAGTTCTCTTATACTGAAGTAAAGTTTAGAAATATTCAAATTTGAGGCATAACATGATCAAACGACCCCAAATAATTCTTTTTATTTAATATCGAAAATAAATAATTATATATTGCTGACATGTATTGGTTACAATGAAATCGAAATATACAAAAGAAGTAATTTGTGAAAATGTTCCATGTATAGCTGGAGGTTGCAATGGAGGTTAGGGAACTTGAAGAGCTACCTATCAAGGCCTTGACTTAAGCATTTGTTTGTCGATGCCATTAATAATAGGTGGGGACTGCTATCCAATCCAAAAGATTGATCCATTAGACATATTTAACGCCAATTACTGATAATTGAGTCACTGATCTACTATTATTGCCTCCTTAACTGGGTTGCTGACTGCAAAACCCCTAAAGGGCTGCGTGCGATGTGACAATTCCTTTGGTTAGTTTAATTCAATATTGTGTTTCTGATCTAAATATAGGCGTGATACACCGTTATGGTAATTTTGTAGGTAAGCAGTTCGTATTTGATTTGTTTGTTATTGATAATATAAATACAAGGCTAGATTACAGTAAACTTCCCTTAACTATCACTCTTTCTCACTAAACTGCTTTAAAGTTTCTTTAGTACCATACACTCCCTTAAACTTTGGTTTAAGCGATTCCCCACCTTCTAATATACACTTATATGTAGTACTTTAAGGGTGCTTACTGTAAACCAAATTTTAAGGCGATTTAGTGTATTTTAGCGTAAACTAAAATGACCGCTATCTTATATTGCAATACAAGCTTTTCTATGCTCTTGTTTCATGAGGCAATTTTCTTGTGGTTTAACTTTCTCAGGCATACTTTGAACGAATAACTTTATATTGCCCACTTTATGTAGTCAAACTCATGACTCAAGAGTTAACATAAACTCCATGTTCGAATTTTGAACTATTACATTATTCATTTGATTATACATCTTTTTCTTGCAGTCCAAGGGCCGTGGCCTCGATGATGATGCGATTGAGAAGATGCTGCATGACCTTTCGCTCATTAAGAAATTTGAGTAATAGTATGTAAAGCTTTTTCCTAGCTTTTGGATATGGCTGATCCTATTTCGGCAGGAGATAAAAAATAGTTAGATGTAATGAAATCTTATCAAATATCGATTTAGGATTCTTGTACAATTAACATGCACGAGTATGGAGCTTTGCGATATTCATATGGATATATTTTTCAAATTTAGGTTGTGCTTCTTAGATTTGTGTTGTGACTAGTATGAGTTTTTTGTTGTTTTGGCAATGGCCCTTAAGTCCTATAACCAATCCATACAACCCTCACATCACACACTTAGATGGTCCACGAATTTGTTTTGAAAGCGTTAATTTGCGGCCATTTTTCCTCACTCTTTCCAAGAGGGGAAGTGCACATACAGATTGAGCTATAGCTCATTGGTATGATTTTTGGTCCGTCTATTTTTTTTTTAATTAATTTCAATTATATGCCCCATTGATGTGAATGAAAAAAATATTTAACATGCATCTTTTGTTATCATATCTATCTAATAAATGTAATTCTGAACTAATCATTGATTCAGAATTTTATTTTCTACTTATTATTGAAATTATATACTACCATGATTATATAATTATTTGTAATTATATACTTATTATTGAAAAAAATTATATACTTATTATTGAAAAATATTTAACATGCATCTTTTGTTATCATATCTATCTAATAAATGTAAGGCCGAGCAAAAGGTGGCAAGGCCTTCGGCAAAGGCAGCGCTTTAACTAATCAGTGCATATTATATACTACCATGGATTGAAAAGCTACATTATTTTATTTTCTACTTATTATTGAAATTATAATTGTAATTCTGAACTAATCATTGATTCTGCCTTGGACAAATTTTTTTTTGGGCACCGGCCCGTAAGTCCTTACACTTAAACACACACAACATGCATCCTCAGGAGGCTCATAAATTTACCCCGAAAGCGTTAATTTGTGGCCACTTTCTTTCTTGAGATTCGAATCCTGCACTCTTCCCGAAATGGAAAGTACACACACCAAATGAGCTAGTGCTCCTTGGTAGACAAATTGTTTTATGACAGCATAGCTTTACCATTTTGAATAACCTTTCCCATGGATGCATGGTTGTAAGAATTTCAGTGTGGTTTATATTGAAACAAGTCCAAACCTACACTTTGATTCAATCGTTGCCTTTTTAAAAAAAATTGTTAATTCTTCTTCAATTATCTTTTATGTGCATGCGTTGGAACACTCGATAATTGTCATCACAATTTCTTGGATCTGTTGGATCTCCATAATTATTTGTTTCTTGCTCCTTCACAGTTATTTGGGTATTGCCCACAGAGTATGACATTAATAAAATGGGTATTTCTTAAAATTTTGTTAATTGCTTCCAAATATATGTTGTCTTTGTCGAGTTTTGCCATCAATTCCTTATGTTGTTGTAACTACTTCGATAGTTTGCATTAATGAATTTATTTTGAATACATTCTATGACCAGCATTAAACCATTTTTTCTTCGACAACTTGCTCATGTTTTGGCTTGGATTTGTTATGTTACTGCAACTCCCGGATTTGTTGAGGACACATGCTAGTTATTGTTATTATTATATATAAAACCTATAAGCTCGTAGGTGGGTTGCGAGGACACTTTGTCTCTTTTGTACTATCATTGTATCTAGTATTTTCCATCTACCACTTCTTATTTTGTATATGCGACTTAGTGATGAGACTGAGAGATTTGTGTATATGTGGTTTCTCTGGGGTCGGGCTCACTTGAGCCGACATTGTGTTTTTCTTATTTTTGTGCTTCTTTATACTTATTTGCTTGATATTGCATATTTTGAGTATGGTTGTGATCCGCCTTGGACGAAGAGCTAGCTCCCGCTTGGGATGGCATTATTTCATTACAAGTTTATATATTTTGCTGTGCCCATATTTTACTTTGCATAATTTGCCCTTCACTATTGTTCTAATGCCAATTTTGTCCCAAGTGCTATTGTTGGCAAAACATTAATTGAGAATGCTAATGTTTTAATGCCAATTTTGTCCCACATTATTATTTTTGGCATTGCCTAATTTGTCCCTCACTTTTGTTCTAATACCAATTTTGTCCGAAGTTATTATTTTTGGTAAAAAAAAGTTAATTGAGGATGTCATTGTTTTAATGCCAATTTTGTCCAGCATTGTTACTTTTGTTAAATAAATTTATTTAGGACCTTATTTTAATATTACGATTCAATCGTTATGTCTAATCAATAAAAATTATACAGAAACCAATTTTTTCCGCTGGTGAGGAGATCAACTAAAAGTTAATATCCTAATGAGAGAAACATTAAACAAATTGTGTCAAAGTCTTATAAATTGCTTTTTCAAGATGTCCTGTATTAAGAAAATATTATTTTATTTCAGCGATTGTTTTTTTGTATCTCAAAGACTTTACGGGATGTGAGTGCCAATATCTGACGCCGTTGTCCATTTTAGGCTTTATTTTTTTTATTATTTCCATTTTTTCTTGCTTCTTTTATATCTTGCAATAATACAATAACATTTCTATCTCTATACTTCTATTTACTTTTATGTCTGAGACAATATCGAATAACACTTTTGTTTAAAGCACTTCATTTCTTTCATTTCCACGTCCAATGCATATGACAAAACTAAATTTTTTGCTAACCAGTGCATTTGCACGGTTCATATAAAGTTGTATTCTCTTCCTTCTCAAGGAAATTTGCATTTGGCCCCTACCTTTGGTCAATGGTGATTGGTGCTGGAAATATTTGACCTAGCCTCCTATATTTTAAGAATATTTCATTTCAGCCCTTCTATGTTTATCCAATGAGAGCTAAAAGGCTGGAATTTTGCCCTTTCTTTCAATGTTCAAAATAGTGATAGCATATAGCACATCGTTTCACTACTGAATAGCGAAAAGTACAAACAACGTTGCGCATTGCGTAAGCTATACGAGTTATTAATTATTACTAATTATTATTATTATTATTATCATTTTATTTACAATAAATTATATATTATAAAGATATATAACATATGTTAGATGTGCCACACATTCGATCCCCTAAGATTCCCTACTTGAAGATCTGGAGTTATCACGAAGCTACATGGAGATTTGATGTCATTTATAGGTCAGATGTCTGGAAGTTTCAGTGCCAGACGTCTGCCTCTGCTCTGCTCTGTATGCACGAGCATATTTTGGGTAGACTTCTGCCTCGATAAGGTTAAAACGTCAGCAGAGCGTTCTGTTCTTTTGGGAGACAAATCTAGACGTTTGGCTATCTTTTGTTCAGACGTCTGGTTTACGCTCTATTAGTTCGTAGCTAAATACCAGACGTGTATACATTTCTTCAGCAGACGTCTACCGTATGTCTGGACCGGATATTTTCTTAGTTAGGAAATTAGTATTTTGAGGAAATCTTTTGTATGCTATATATATGATAGCTTATTTTAGACATAGGTTTGATGTCTTTTGTTAATTTGTGAGAACCCATTGATAATTGTGAGAGATTTAGGATTTGAGAGAGATTTGTATTCTTTATCAATTTGCACTCCTCCGATATTTGATTATTAATAAAGTTTCGATTTCGTCTAATTAGTAAGCTCCCGTATTTCTATTTTAACTGTGGTTTGTTCTCTTCTTTATATCTTTTGATTTTTTGCTTTGTGATCGTCTTATACGCAACAACATACAACAATAAGTAATATAATACCATTTTCTTCACCATTTTCACCTTAAAAAAACATTATTTTCTTAATTTTCAATACTTAGGTTCATATATATGATTCATAATTGTATTAATTGTTAGTGTATATGCCCTAGAGGCCATTACTGTATCATACTAGTTTGTATATTACTTAATGGAAGCTTGGGATATTCACCTTGTATATACAATCTTGCTCAAAATAGTAGTATACTACTTGGTTTGTTTCTACTTCAATGTGTACATGTGTTTATTTTTGTATATCGCCTATACACATTAGTGGAGCCCTTAGGATCTTTGCTTGATTACCAGCGATGTGATGGCCGTCACACTAGTGGGGCTGGGTAATCTATAAGCACATCCTTATGCAGGTCCCTGGTCGCAGGACTATCGAGACAGGGCATCGATACTCCGGAGTAGACCAGCGCATGCGCTTCTCATCCCAGTGTGGGAGACGGTCTGTCCCATAGCCGTCAGTACGTCGTACTTGAGATAGTATGCGGGTGCTCGTTAGGTTACGGGTACACTGGACAGGACTCGTCGGGAACTGACTAGTTGGTATTATGCCTATCGTCAGTTATCAGTTCCCAGGTGACATGAGTACAGCTTAGTCCGCTGACTTGACACTATCACTTCGCCTCGAGTATGTTCCCACTGTACTTTGATCACTACCCTACCACGGCTTAAAGGAGTCGTGCAAACAGGTAGTGGTTGGGTGCAGTCCCGAAGCACTTGGAGGCAGTGACGGTTAGACAGGATTCGTCTCTCCCGGTATTGGGGGTTGACATCGCGCTGTGTCTAGGAGAGCCATTACACGAGTAGTCCCTGGCCAGGGCAAACGAGATATACTGGTAGGTTTCCAGTGTTATCTCAGGGTGTTTTGGGCTTCGCTCCGGCACGACTTGTACCGCTATTGGGGGACTGACGTTTACCGCCCCCTAGGCCCGCCATGCGATGTATCAGACGAACAGACCGGACTGTACGGAGAATGTCACACTCAGGCTCAGTAGGAGTTCAGATGGGTTTCGCCTCGTCGGTCTTCTTGTCGGCATTACCTGGGGACCGTTACGCACAGCTAGTGCCGCTTGCGGTCTGTGGTTAAACCCACTGCCAGCGTAGTGTCGAGTCTTTAGAGTCCCACACAGAAAGCTTTTCGCCTTTAGGCAAAAGAGTAGAGGTCGCATGGTATTGCGACAGGTCGCATGGTTTTGCGACAGGGTTCGGTCACATCCGTGCACTTGTGCACGTACAGTGTCCGGACAGTTTACACTAGCGGGCTTTGGTTTAAGCCAGATCCTAGTGTACCTTTTGGGATTGGATTTATCCAGTGTGCATTCGTGTTCCTCGGAACGCGGATGCGGGTGCGTATGCACAGTTGACAGGGAGACAGAGGCAGCGGATTCTCATTAGGGTTGTTGACAGTTGACCGTTGACTATTTGACTTTTTGTTCAACCCTAATGAGAATATGATATGTGATTAACTATTATATTAATTAAGTATTATGGTGACATGGTTGTTGACTTTGTTGACTTGTTGACTTTTGTTGACTTGTTGACTTTGTTGACCGGTTGACTAGGCTTGACTAGTTGACCATCATGATAACCATAGCCATCATTTCATGGCAAAGACTTTTGTTTGCTTGCTCATTTGTGTAAAATGAGTGCATGAAATGATATGGTTATGGTTGCTTCAACCATCACATAAGACTTTTTTGATATGATGAGTTATCATGACTTTGGATTATGAGAGGGTGAGAGACAAAAGAGTTGCTCATTCTTTCTTGCTCATTCTCTCTCTTGTTCTTGAGCTCTCTTGTTTTTGCTCTCACCCTCAACCTCTTCCTCCCTCTCTTGATTCTATGGTTCTCTTGTCTCATGAGTTGAGAATCAAGAACCATAGATAAAATCCCATACAAACTCTTCTCTACTCATTCTAGTTCACAAGGTTTAGCAAACCGAGTGAACTAGTTTCTTCAAAGAACGAAGAAGGAGCCAAAGGTTGGAGCTTTCAGGTGGATCTATCTTCGGCGTACGGAGACGACGGGAAGAAGCCAATCCGGACCACCATCGGAGTTTGAAGACGAAGGAGTTCAAGACAAGCAAGGTATAACCCCCTAACCGAGTAGTTAGAAACTCATAGTTAGGTTGCTAGATAGATGTTTAACCAAGATCCGGGTTTTAGGTCCATGTTACCACCTCCGTAAAAATCGTTTTTTACCAAATTCCGCATTCCCGAAAGTACCGGGAGAGGTAGCATGGACTTACAGTGGTATCAGAGCCTAGTTAAACTCTATCTAACATGTTAGCAAGTAACTAGAAGATCGATCAAAGAAAAAGTCCCGAAAACAAACCCCGAAATTCGAAGTTTCTGTCGATTTTTATACTGTTCAAAAGTTGATTATTTTCACACCTAAAATCGGCTCAGGCTTTTCTGTGAACACCCACCAAAATTGGTCCAACGATCGAGTCAAAGCGCCGCGGAAACGCGGCGGGAGCACGCTGCCGCCGCGGATCCGCGGCCGAGTTGACTCGGCCGTGGTCCATTTTTGGTGCAGTGTTCTTCTGGGGGTATTTTGGGATTTTTGGAATATATATTTTCAACCCAGATTTTCTAGAACGAAAAATTTATTTTTGGGGTCCCGAAAATCCGTATTTTTGATCGAACTTCTAAAAGACTTTAGCTAACGGGTTTTTCTGTATTGTGATATTTGTATTGAACATCTACTAATCGCTATATGTCGATTAGTGGGGGTTATACAAATCTGTGATCTGTAATGTTGCTGGAATGTGGATATGAATATGTTGGATTGTCGCGGGTGAATAGCCGGGGGTTGTGAGACGAGAGTTTTCTTTTCTTTCAATTCATGTAAATTTGTAAATTGATGTAATAATTATTTGTATGGCCGCACAACCGGGTCGGGGTTGTAGCCGTCATTGTATAATTTCTTTTTACTGTTTTTGCTCCTAGGATAGACCCATGGAGGGGGTGCACAAACTACCGGGTATGCCGAAGTGTCGAGTGGCCTACTCATGGAGATGAGGGAGGTTACTACGCTTCGGGTACTTGGCGGGTAGTTTGCCGCACCCGTAGGGGTCTTGGGTGGGGTTTTTGGCTATTCACCGCGACCGTGTAATCTGTCTTTCGTTACAGGCTCGTACGAATTACAGATTCCTAGTATATCCAATGTATTCATCTGTGATCTGAAATGTTTATCATTGTAGTATATCTATATATGATATTATTTAGGCGTTGCTTATGTTTTACAGACGCGCTAGCCCAGCCCCCGCTCTGTCGTTAGTTAAGTAACCTAACGGGTAATGACGGGGCCCCGTGGCGAATGCGAATGGCATAAGCGTACGTCATATTTTGGTTGTTTTCTGCAATGGTAGGATTAAATGATGGGACGCATTAAAAGAACTAATGCAAGAATATCACGCATTAAAAGAACTAATGCAAGATAATAAACCAAGTTAAAGTCGTTGGAACACTTTCGAAAAACCACTCGGTTCTTTTCAAAACCAACTTTTAAATGCGGAGCTTGAGCCACTCCATTTAAAAGCTATCTCGTTCCATCGACCAAATCAAGTTCACTACGTTCACGGTTTTGCCAAAACCATTCGTAGCCCTCCGTCGTTTCGTATGAATATTCAATAGTATTCAAGCTGTGTTTGTTGACCTTCGTCAATGCATAGTGATTGGTAGCTGTTGGGTATTCATATGTAGCATAGATAGATGCGTTGGTTTGGGACATTCGCATTACCTTGTTGACCTTCGTCAAGGGTATATACGGGTGGATTCAAATTAACCTGGATAATGACGGGCAGAACTTGACATGTGACTTATGATTTGTTGACCTTCGTCAAGGTCATAAGAGCATGGGGCAAAAATCCACATCGGGAGTTTCATAAGCACTGAAACTTGCTAGATTTGCATACCATTTGGAGTGTGATGATTCTGGTAGGATTCCTTCAGTTTCGTCACGCAATGATATTTGGATCCCGATCCTACTGTGAGTATATGCTACTCCTCGGGAAATTTCTCACTAAACGATCAATGCTATAAACCTAGTAGGTGCCTAGAAAGGTGTTAGCGGGGCTACGCCCCCAGGGAAAAGAGGTTCTTTAATTAAGGAACTTCGCGAAAGCGTTGGAAAACCTCCCTCGAAGTACCGACACCAGCCTGGCTGAACGGTTAAGCAAGTATTGTGCGGTGGGATTGATCCCGACTAATTCTTCCTTTATGGTTTGAGGAGGGATTCGAGAAACAGTGGGAGCCATCCTGTTTAGACAAACTAAAAACCACTCTAAACTTGCAAGAGCATCATGCTGAGTGTTTCTTCTTCTCTCTCCTAATTGCAGCGACCAAATCGACATGACTGGACTTAAGTTACTCCTAGATAAAAACAAACTGACAGGGCCAAACTACAAAGATTGGCTCAGGAATGTCAAGATAGCAATCACTTACAACAAGCTGGGGTATCTTCTTACCACCAAAGCTCCCCCTGCCCCTGGTCCCACTTCCAGCGTCGCGGATAAGGAAATCCGCAAGACTTGGGAGATTGATAGCGCGAAGGCTAAGTGCCTCGTACTTACCTCGATGGACAACGAACATCAGAGGAGGCACGAGAATATGGACCTTGAATCCATATTTCTCCATACAAAAGAACTGTATGGAGAGCAATCTCGTATCGCAAGATACGAAGCGTCGAAAAAGTTATTTTCGACAAGAATGGCCGTCGGATCATCAGTAGCCGAAAACGTGCTAAAGATGATCGGCTACATTGAGGAGCTCGCGGACCTAGGGATCACATTGGAGAGTGAACTATATACGGATATAGTTCTCCAGTCCCTTCCTTCCACTTACGCCCAGTTTATACTGAACTTCAACTTACAAGAAAAAGAGGTTGAACTTTCAGAGCTCCTCAACATGCTGAGGAGCACAGAGGGCACCCTACAGAAAGGTAGGGAAACATCCACTTTGTTTGTAGGAGGATCATCTTCTTCTAGGTCCAAGACGAAAGCCAAGGGAAAGAAGAAGAAAGCCCCCGCCAAACCAAGAGGCGGTGTTAGTAAAGTGGATACGAAGGGAAAAGCTAAAGCAACAAAGATAGCGGGGAAGCTTGTGGATAAGGAAGAATGCTTCTATTGTCATAAGAAAGGACACTGGAAGAATGATTGCAGGGCCTGGAAGGCCAGAACACAGGAATTGAAGCAGGTTGCAGCTTCAGCTTCAGATGTGTATGTTATTGAAAACTGTCTTTCAATAAACTCTACTTCCTGGGTATTGGATACCGGATCAGGATCTCATATCTGTAATTCTTTGCAGGCGTTGAGAAACCGTAGGGCTTTGAAGGCAGGTGACATGACCCTCAGAGTTGCGAACGGAGCTAGCATGGATGCTAAAGCCGTGGGGGACTATCACCTGGGAATGTCAGATGGACATGTTTTGGTTTTGCGTAATTGCTTTTTTGTACCCAGCGCAACTTGTAATATCATTTCTGTATCTTTAGTTTCTAAAGAAGGTTATGAATTTGCGTTTGTAAGTAATGTTGTAAACATTCACCTTAATCAAGTTTTGATTGGGTCAGGTACATTGAGTAATGGTATATACGTATTGAACCAACCACAGATTTTCAATGTCCAGAATACACATAAAAGAAAGTCTCCAGAAATAAATCAGACTTTCTTGTGGCATTGTAGACTGGGTCACATCAATGAGAGAAGGTTGACTAAGTTACATACAGAAGGATATTTGAATGCGTTCGAATATCAATCGTATGCCACTTGTCAATCCTGTCTCAAAGGAAAGATGACAAAGACTCCGTTTACTGGACGTGGAGTAAGAGCGAGCGAGCTCTTGGGACTCGTACACAGTGACGTGTGCGGTCCAATGTCTACACATGCGCGAAGCGGTTATTCTTACTTCATTACTTTTACGGATGACTTCTCACGGTACGGTTATGTCTTCTTAATGAAACATAAGTCCGAAGCCTTTGGAAAATTCCAGGAGTATAAGAATGAAGTAGAAAAACAGACCGGCAAAAGTATTAAGATTCTAAGATCGGATCGAGGTGGAGAATACTTAAGTGCCGAGTTCCTGGACTATTTAAAAGAGAACGGAATTCTCTCTCAGCTTACTCCTCCATACACCCCGCAACATAACGGTGTATCGGAGACGGAACCGAACCCTACTGGATATGGTTCGGTCCATGATGAGTAACGCTGAGTTACCGCGATCATTCTGGGGATATGCACTAGAAGCAGTTGCGTATCTCTTGAACAAGGCTCCCACCAAGACTGTGCCTACCACCCCATATGAGATGTGGACTGGAAAGAAACCCTGTCTTAAGTATCTTAAAGTATGGGGATGTCCAGCTTTTGTAAAAAAGCAGCATGCGGACAAGCTTGAGGCACGTTCAGTACAGTGTAAGTTTGTGGGATACCCAAGGAACTCCAGGGGGTATCTTTTCTATTCCGCTGAGGAACAAAAGGTTTTTGTTTCTCAGCATGCCCGCTTCTTGGAAACTGAGTTTTTGGAAACCCAGATAAGTGGGAGCACAATAGAACTGGAAGAAGTTCCAGAACCACAGACTGTTACTGAAAGCTTAGTGGAACCAGAGGGTTCAACAGAACAGGACATTCCTACGCCGCTCCGCAGGAGTAGTAGGCAGTCTCATCCGCCCGAGAGATACTACGGTTTTCTCATAGACGGGGATAGAGAGGATTGCATCATAGATTATGATGAGCCTACTAGCTTCCAGCAGGCCGTTCAGAGCGTTGACTCAGTGAAATGGCTGGATGCAATGCGGACCGAAATGGAGTCCATGTACACCAACAAGGTATGGACGTTGGACATTGCTCCAGACGGGGTAAAACCCGTAGGATGCAAGTGGATCTTCAAAAGGAAGATTGGTGTAGATGGACAGGTTGAGACCTATAAAGCTAGGCTGGTAGCAAAGGGTTTTCGTCAAAGACCTGGCTTGGACTATGACGAAACCTTTTCTCCAGTAGCCATGCTGAAATCCATTCGGATCCTTCTTGCCATTGCTGCCTTCCACGATTATGAGATCTGGCAAATGGACGTAAAGACAGCTTTTCTAAATGGAAATTTAGAGGAGTGTGTCTATATGGACCAGCCAGAGGGTTTCATTCAGAGTGGGAGCAGCGGAAAGGTGTGCAAGTTACTTAAGTCCATCTATGGACTAAAGCAGGCATCGCGGAGTTGGAACATCTGCTTTGATGAGACGGTCAAAGAATTTGGCTTTATCAAAAATCCAGATGAACCATGCATCTATAGTAGATTTGTAGCGAGAACTGTAGTATTCCTCGTTTTATACGTGGATGACATTCTCTTAATAGGAAATGACATTCCTATGCTACAATCTGTCAAGGGGTTCTTGTCACACAGGTTCTCCATGAAAGACCTGGGTGATGCCTCATACATTCTGGGTATCCGGATCTACCGTGACAGATCCAAGAGGATATTGGGACTTTCTCAGTCCAGGTACATCGACACCGTACTGAAAAGATTCAGTATGGAAGATTCCAAGCGCGGTAACCTACCGGCTTGTCACGGGATCACCCTCTCTAAAGAGATGTCTCCCAAGACTGATTTGGAGAGGGATCGCATGTCTATTATACCCTACGCTTCTGCGGTAGGCTCTATAATGTATGCGATGTTGTGTACCAGACCGGATGTAGCTTATGCACTGAGTGTGGTAAGCCGGTATCAGTCAAACCCTGGGGAGAAACACTGGATCGCGGTAAAGAACATTCTCAAGTACCTGAGAAGGACTAAGGAGATGTTCTTGGTGTATGGCGGAAAAGACCTCCAGATCGAGGCCTTTGCTGACTCCAGCTTCCAGAGTGACAAGGATGATTCCAAGTCCATGTCGGGTTTTGTCTTTACCCTCAATGGAGGGGCGGTGTGTTGGAAGAGTTCCAAACAAGAAACCGTTGCAGACTCGACGATGGAAGCGGAATACATCGCTGCATCTGATGCCGCAAAAGAAGCTGTCTGGATGAGGAAGTTCTTGAAAGAACTTCAGGTGGTTCCGTCCATTGTTGATCCAATACCTCTGTATTGCGACAACAACGGGGCTATAGCTTTAGCGAAGGAACCCAGGTCCCATCAGAGATCCAGGCACATCTTAAGGCGGTATCACCTGATCAGGGAGATCGTAGATCGCCAGGAGATCGAGGTTCGGAGAGTCGCTTCAGAAGATAACACTGCAGATCCATTCACCAAGGCCCTGCCCCAGACTCAGTTCGAGCGGCTGATTGAGATGATAGGTCTTCGATACGCCAGTTCATGGCCTTAGTGCAAGTGGGAGATTGTTAGTGTATATGCCCTAGAGGCCATTACTGTATCATACTAGTTTGTATATTACTTAATGGAAGCTTGGGATATTCACCTTGTATATACAATCTTGCTCAAAATAGTAGTATGCTACTTGGTTTGTTTCTACTTCAATGTGTACATGTGTTTATTTTTGTATATCGCCTATACACATTAGTGGAGCCCTTAAGATCTTTGCTTGATTACCAGCGATGTGATGGCCGTCACACTAGTGGGGCTGGGTAATCTATAAGCACATCCTTATGCAGGTCCCTGGTCGCAGGACTATCGAGACAGGGCATCGATACTCCGGAGTAGACCAGCGCATGCGCTTCTCATCCCAGTGTGGGAGACGGTCTGTCCCACAGCCGTCAGTACGTCGTACTTGAGATAGTATGCGGGTGCTCGTTAGGTTACGGGTACACTGGACAGGACTCGTCGGGAACTGACTAGTTGGTATTATGCCTATCGTCAGTTATCAGTTCCCAGGTGACATGAGTACAGCTTAGTCCGCTGACTTGACACTATCACTTCGCCTCGAGTGTGTTCCCACTGTACTTTGATCACTACCCTACCACGGCTCAAAGGAGTCGTGCAAACAGGTAGTGGTTGGGTGCAGTCCCGAAGCACTTGGAGGCCGTGACGGTTAGACAGGATTCGTCTCTCCCGGTATTGGGGGTTGACATCGCGCTGTGTCTAGGAGAGCCATTACACGAGTAGTCCATGGCCAGGGCAAACGAGATATACTGGTAGGTTTCCAGTGTTATCTCAGGGTGTTTTGGGCTTCGCTCCGGCACGACTTGTACCGCTATTGGGGGACTGACGTTTACCGCCCCCTAGGCCCGCCATGCGATGTATCAGACGAACAGACCGGACTGTACGGAGAATGTCACACTCAGGCTCAGTAGGAGTTCAGATGGGTTTCGCCTCGTCGGTCTTCTTGTCGGCATTACCTGGGGACCGTTACGCACAGCTAGTGCCGCTTGCGGTCTGTGGTTAAACCCACTGCCAGCGTAGTGTCGAGTCTTTAGAGTCCCACACAGAAAGCTTTTCGCCTTTAGGCAAAAGAGTAGAGGTCGCATGGTATTGCGACAGGTCGCATGGTTTTGCGACAGGGTTCGGTCACATCCGTGCACTTGTGCACGTACAGTGTCCGGACAGTTTACACTAGCGGGCTTTGGTTTAAGCCAGATCCTAGTGTACCTTTTGGGATTGGATTTATCCAGTGTGCATTCGTGTTCCTCGGAACGCGGATGCGGGTGCGTATGCACAGTTGACAGGGAGACAGAGGCAGCGGATTCTCATTAGGGTTGTTGACAGTTGACCGTTGACTATTTGACTTTTTGTTCAACCCTAATGAGAATATGATATGTGATTAACTATTATATTAATTAAGTATTATGGTGACATGGTTGTTGACTTTGTTGACTTGTTGACTTGTTGACTTTGTTGACCGGTTGACTAGGCTTGACTAGTTGACCATCATGATAACCATAGCCATCATTTCATGGCAAAGACTTTTGTTTGCTTGCTCATTTGTGTAAAATGAGTGCATGAAATGATATGGTTATGGTTGCTTCAACCATCACATAAGACTTTTTTGATATGATGAGTTATCATGACTTTGGATTATGAGAGGGTGAGAGACAAAAGAGTTGCTCATTCTTTCTTGCTCATTCTCTCTCTTGTTCTTGAGCTCTCTTGTTTTTGCTCTCACCCTCAACCTCTTCCTCCCTCTCTTGATTCTATGGTTCTCTTGTCTCATGAGTTGAGAATCAAGAACCATAGATAAAATCCCATACAAACTCTTCTCTACTCATTCTAGTTCACAAGGTTTAGCAAACCGAGTGAACTAGTTTCTTCAAAGAACGAAGAAGGAGCCAAAGGTTGGAGCTTTCAGGTGGATCTATCTTCGGCGTACGGAGACGACGGGAAGAAGCCAATCCGGACCACCATCGGAGTTTGAAGACGAAGGAGTTCAAGACAAGCAAGGTATAACCCCCTAACCGAGTAGCTAGAAACTCGTAGTTAGGTTGCTAGATAGATGTTTAACCAAGATCCGGGTTTTAGGTCCATATTACCACCTCCGTAAAAATCGTTTTTTACCAAATTCCGCATTCCCGAAAGTACCGGGAGAGGTAGCATGGACTTACATTAATCGTATCGAAAATCAATCAAATAATCTTTATTTGAGAAACATTCTACTAAATATGATTTCACATTGAGAGGGTAGAACTTCAATAAGGCCGTTTTCATATACTTTAGGATTAGATACTGAAATCTTAAGAATCTCAAGAGAAAATCTTATGTGAAAATAACGTATGAATAGCGTAGTATATGCTATCTATTAAAAAGTGTAAGCTATTTGAAAATAAAGTAAGCTATTTTTTATTTAACCTATTTTCCGATACCACGTAGCGAAAAAACTAAGCCAAGCTAAATAACGCAAAATAGTGAGCCACGTAGCGAGCTATTTTAAATATTGGTTAAAGTTTTAATTTCAATCCTTCAAAATGTATCTTTGGCCTTTTTAAATTTATTTATACATGGGTAAAAAACTAGAAATTTCATTTCGGGCGATTTACTTTAAAGGTGTTGTTATATAAAACACATTTTTGAGTTATATGAAACGCAAAACAATAGTAAAATCGACACGGTCTCTCGGTTCTTACTGTGACCTTGCTTTGCTAAAACTCAATCTCTGAAACAGCTAAATTGCTACCGATAAATATGTAGATGACTTGGTCATTCACTTTATGTATATTTTCATATTAATTCTTTTTTATTACCGGTTATAAACTATTGTGTATTTAATTGTTATAAATTTCTTATTTCAGGTTATATGATTTATTTACACCCACAGTAAAACATGCAAAATATAAACAGTACTTGGCAGCATTTTTTAGGGACCCGTGCATTTGCACGGGGCCTGGCTAGTACTAACACAAATGCCAATACTGAAACATGTTGGAATTTCTTTTTGTTCCTTTCATAAACAGTAATTGTCCAATTTTTAATCAACTAATTAAAAAAAAGAAAGAACATGTTTATAAATTTGTCCCTCTCATAAACACTAATTATGCAATTTTTTTCACCATTATTTTCTTTTGTTAAGTCTCAACATATTTGTGAATGAATCTTCACTGTCTAGATCATTTGTCGAGGGTTATTTCTAATTTATTGTTAGATCAAATTTGTCTTTAAATTGTGAGTATTTCTCCTCTTTGGGATTGAATTCCAAGCTCTTCCTAGAAAGGAAAGATATTAGAAATTCTTAATAATGAGTTACTTGCTTGATGCCATGTCTCTAAATTAATCAGACTCCAAACACCGAGATGTGAATGACTTTTTTCCCTTTTAAGATTCCACATAGCTTTCCTTTCCGAACGAGTGTACTTTGATTAGCCTTCGATGGATGGTCACCCACAGGAAAGCAACACCGGAGGAAGAGGACCAAGAGCTCATTATCTTTTTATATATTTTTCTTGTGTTTCTTTCCTTCCCATCAAAGTATAGTTTATATAGAGTCATGGATGAGAAACTCTATAACTATCAAATCCTCTATTATTTGATGAGTTATGGTCCATTACTTAAGAGGTTATAGCAACCGTCTCCACAATTTGAAAGTTACACAACAACCCACAATAGTGCTTGAGTCAAAATATGACCATATTTTAGGTTGGGTCAAACCAAAAATTCCCAACATGCTTCCACTTGGTCCTATTTAACTCGATCACTGGATTAAAACATAAAAATATAGATATTATAATATTATTGAAAATAAGCTTTTGTGGATTGTTAATTTTGAAAACTTGACGTGGTACCATTTTATAAAAAAAACTTCCAACCAAAGCATGGGCACAGCAACTAAATACCCTGTGAGGAGGTATAGCGGTAAATACCTTAAAAGTGAGTACAACCTTCCATACACTAAGATATCATTGCAAACTTATAACCAGTGCTTTATGTAATAGGTATCTTTATGAATAGGTTGACTTTAACCCTATTCCTTGGTCTAAACTTTTATGTCAATATTGACATTTTGCCTACACCCAATCCATAAAACAAATCTTATAGAAAAGCAAACAAAACAGAGAGCCATCATATATATACAAATAAATTGTATGTGATCACATAAACAAGATGTCAATACGAACATCACTACACAACAAAAGAACCAATCGGACCCATATTCTTTACATGTCCAGAATATAACCCTGGTGCTAGCCTTTTAGTAAAAGGATCTGCTAGCATATGTTGTGTGCTGATATGTTCGATAGTCACCAGCTCTATCTTCGTTCTCTCCTTCACAACATAAAGTTTGATATCCATATGTCTACATGCGGTAGAACTCTTGTTGTTATTGGAGAAAGAAACAACGGCTTCATTGTCACAAAAGATCTTTAGTGGTTTCTAAATTGAATCCATGATCTTAAGACCAGAAATGAAATTCTTAATCTAAATACCGGAGGTTTCATTCAAGACAATAAATTCAGCCTCCATCGTGGAAGAAGCAGCCGTTTTCTGTTTAATACTTCTCCACGATATAGCGCCACCGGCAAGTAGGAAAATATAGCCTATGGTAGACTCCTACTGTCTGGACACCCTGAAAAATCCGCATCTGAGTAGCTAAAAGCCTCGAGATGGTTAGATGCTTGTTATGTGAGCATGTAGTCCTTAGTTCCTTGCAGACATCGCATGACTTTTTTTGTAGCTTGTAACACCCAAGAACGATCGTACGGTTTTTGGTTTAATAAATTGAATTGATTGATTTTGCTGGTTATTATAAGTTTTGGCTCTGGGGCATCATGAGCCGTCTCAAGATTGGTGTGAGCCATCTCATACACCCAGAGAATCATTATTTGGTTAGAAAAACTTGTGAGCCGGCTCAACCTGACTTGCAACATGATATTATTCCTAACATGATTTCTAACTTAGTTTGTATTGCCATGGGTTTTAAAATGGTGATTTATGCGATATAGTAAATTTATTGGGTTTAAAATGGTTCGATATATATAGATATGTATGATTTAATATTGAATCATAATTTTATCTTATCTCTAGCTTATTCCTGATTGATATAGGATTTTTTCCTTATTACCGGCCCATCGATAACCCATCTTATATAAACCTACACGACTCCTATGCAAACAGATCTAAACACAAAATCCTAGCCTCCATATCTCTCATGTATAACCGAACCTTGACCCTAAACTCCAAAACCCATTCTCCTTCGACCTTGCAGCTGGTCCTTTCATTACCATCATCGTTTAAACCATCTTGAGGAGATCATCATCACCGCCATTGTCTTCTTTCTCGCGTCTACATCTTTTCACAACTGTAGCATCAATATCAAACATACAAAAGAAGGTTTTGCGTAAATTTCCGAGATCGTGCTTGCATCGTTGTCATCGTGATAATCATAGATCGAGGAAAGTATCTCTAGATACTTGTTACATGTTAGTTACGGTCGGATCAGATATGGCGTAACATAATAATAGTCATAGGTTTTCATGTGTATATATATGTTTTAGTTAGCCCTAAATAATGACATGTCGAGATCTGAATCACGACCTGCCGATAAACTTGATCTAGTATAATACTCGTTATTGATTGCTAAAGATGTCATTTTTATGTTGTTCATGATGTTATGATTTAACTCGGAGAATTTTATGAAATTGTAATGGTTATCGTATGTGTTAGTGTATATGCCCTAGAGGCCATTACTGTATCATACTAGTTTGTATATTACTTAATGGAAGCTTGGGATATTCACCTTGTATATACAATCTTGCTCAAAATACTAGTATGCTACTTGGTTTGTTTCTACTTCAATATGTACTTGTGTTTATTTTAGTATATCACCTATACACATTAGTGGAGCCCTTAGGATCTTTGCTTGATTACCAGTGTCGTGATGGCAGTCACACTAGTGGGGGCTGGGTAATCTATAAGCACATCCTTATGCAGGTCCCTAGTCGCAGGACTATCGAGACAGGGCATCGATACTCCGGAGTAGACTAGCGCATGCGCTTCTCGTCCCAGTATGGGAGACGGTCTGTCCCACAGCCGTTAGTACGTCGTACTGGAGATAGTATGCGGGTGCTCGTTAGGTTACGAGTACACTGGACAGGACTCGTCGGGAACTGACCGGTTGGTATTATACCTATCGTCAGTTATCAGTTCCCAGGTGACATGAGTACAGCTTAGTCCGCTGACTTGACACTGTCACTTCGCCTCGAGTGTGTTCCCACCGTACTTTGATTACTACCCTACCACGGCTCAAAGGAGTCGTGCAAACAGGTAATAGTTGGGTGCAGTCCCGAAGCACTTGGAGGCAGTGATGGTTAGACATGATTCGTCTCTCCCGGTATTGGGGGTTGACATCGCACTGTGTCTAGGAGAGCCATTACACGAGTAGTCCCTGGCCAGGGCAAGCGAGATATACTGGTAGGCTTCCAGTGTTATCTCAGGGTGTATTAGGCTTCACTCCGACACGACTTGTACCGCTATTAGGGGACTGACGTTTACCGCCCCCTAGGCCCGCCATGCGATGTATCAGACGAACAGACCGGACTGTACGGAGACTGTCACATTCAGGCTCAGTAGGAGTTCAGATGGGTTTCACCTCGTCAGTCTTCTTGTCGGCATCTACCTGGGGACCGTTACGCACAGCTAGTGCCGCTTGCGGTCTGTGGTTAAACCCACTGCCAGCGTAGTGTCGAGTCTTTAGAGTCCCACACAGAAAGCTATTCTCCTTTAGGCAAAAGAGTAGAGGTCGCATGGTTTTGCGACAGGTCGCATGGTTTTGCGACAGGGTCTGGTCACATCCGTGCACTTGTGCGCGTACAGTGTCCGGATAGTTAACACTAGCGGGGTTTGGTTTAAGCTGGATCCTAGTGTACGTTTTGGGATTGATTTTATCTCATTTGTGTTCGTGTTCCTCGGAACGCGGATGCGGGTGTGTATGCACAGTTGACAGAGAGACAGAGGCAGAGTATTCTCATTGTGGTTGTTGACTGTTGACTGTTGACAGTTGACTGTTGACCATTGACTTTTGCTTAACCCTAATAAGAATAAGATATATGATTAACATTAATATTAATTAAGTATTGTAGTGACATGGTTGTTGAGGGGTTGACTTTGTTGACTTGTTGACTTTGTTGACCGGTTGACTAGGTTGGACTAGTTGACCATCATCATGACAATGGCTATCATTCCATGGCAAAGACTTTTGCTTGCTTGTTTATTTATGCAAAATGAGTGCATGAAATGATATAGCCATTTTGACTTAAACCATTTACACAATACTTGATTACTATTTTTGTTATGATGGCTTTTGGATTATGAGAGGTGAGAATGAGATGAGTATGGTTCATTCTATCTTTTGCTTTCTCTCTCTTGAGCTCTCTCATTCTCAAGCTCTCCCTCTTCCTCTTGCTCTCTCTACCTCAAGGTAAACCATTCTCATGTGTTGAGACTCATTGCTTTAGAGATAAAAAGACACCAAAACATTCCTCTACTCACTCTAGTTCACAAGGTTTAGCAAACCGAGTGAACTAGTTTCTTCAAAGTTCGAAGAAAAAGCCAAAGGTAGAAGCTTTCAGGTGGATCGATCTTCGGCGCAAGGAGACGACGGGGTGAAGCCGATTTGGACAACCATTGAGGCTTGAAGACGAAGGAGTTCAAGAAAGAAAGGTATAACCCCCTAACCGAGTAGTTAACAACTCCTAGTTAGGTTGTTAGTTAGATGTTTAACAAAGATCCGGTTTTGAGTCCATGTTACCGCCTCTAGAAGAATTGTTTTTCATCAAATTCCGCATGCCCGAAAGCACCGGGAAAGGTAGCATGGACTTACAGTGGTATCAGAGCCAGGTTAAACTCTATCTAACATGTTAGCAAAGTAACTAGAAGATCGATCAAAGAAAAAGTCACGAAACGAACCCGATTTGTCAAGTTTCTGCTGATTTTTTTTCTGTTCAAAATTTGAAAAATTTCATCTTAAAAATCGGCTCAGGCTTTTTATAGAATAACCACAAAATTTGGGCCCACGAACCGATCAAAGCGCCGCGGAAACGCGGCGGGAGCACGCTCCCGCCGAGGTTCCGCGGCCGAGTTGACTCGGCCGAGGTCCAAATTTAGTGCAGTGTATTTCTGGGGTTGTTTTGGGATTTTTGGAATATGTCTTTTCAGCCCAGATTTTCCAGAACGAAAATTTTGTGTTTGGGGCCTAAAAATCCGTATTTTTGATCGAACTTCTAAAGACTTAAGCTGACGGGTTTTTATCTGTGATGTGATATTTGTATTGAACGTCTGCTAATCGCTATATGTCGATTAGTGGGGGTTATACAAATCTGTGATCTGTAATGTTGCTGGAATGTGTATATGAATTCATTGGATTGTCTCGGGTGAATAGCTGGGGGTTGTGAGACGAGAGTTTTCTTTTCTTTCAATTCATGTAAATTTGTAAATTGATGTAATAATTATTTGTATGGCCGCACAACCGGGTCGGGGTTGTAGCCGTCATTGTATAATTTCTTTTTACTGTTTTTGCTCCTAGGATAGACCCATGGAGGGGGTGCACAAACTACCGGGTATCTCGAAGTGCCGAGTGGCCTACTCACGGAGTTGAGGGAGGTTGCTTCGCTTCGGGTACTTGGCGGGTAGTTTGCCGCATCCGTAGAGGTCTTGGGTGGGGTATTGGCTATTCACCGCGACCGTGTAATCTGCTTTTCGTTACAGGCTCGTGCGAATTGCGGATTCCTAGTATATCTAATGTGTTCATCTGTGATCTGAAATGGCTATCATTGCAATATATCTATATATGATATTATTTAGGCGTTGCTTATGTTTTACAGCCGCGCTAGCCCAGCCCCCGCTCTGTCGTTAGTTAAGTAACCTAACGGGTAATGACGGGGCCCCGTGGCGAATGCGAATGGCATAAGCGTACGTCATATTTTGGTTGTTTTCTGCAATGGTAGGATTAAATGATGGGACGCATTAAAAGAACTAATGCAAGGATATCACGCATTAAAAGAACTAATACAAGAAAATAAACCAAGTAAAAGTCGTTGGAACACTTTCGGAAAACCACTCGGTTCTTTTCAAAACTAACTTTTAAATGCGGAGCTTGAGCCACTCCTTTTAAAAGCTATCTCGTTCTATCGATTATATCAAGTTCACTACGTTCACGGTTTTGCCAAAACCATTCGTAGCCCTCCGTCGTTTCACATGAATAGTCAATAATATTCAAGCTGTGTATGTTGGCCAAATTCAAGGCATAGTGATTAGTAGCTATTGGGTATTCATGTGTAGCATAGATAGATGCGTTGGTTTGGGATAGTCGTACTGCCATTTTGGCCAAAATCAAGGGTAGGTACGGGTGGATCCAAATTAACCTAGAGAATGACGGGTAGAACTTGACATGTGACTTATGATATTTTGGCCAAAGTCAAGGTCATAAGAGCATGAGGCAAAAATCCACATCGGGAGTTTCAAAAGAACCGAAACTTGCTAGTGTTGCATACCATTTGGAGTGTGATGATTCTGGTAGGATTCCTTCAGTTTCGTCACACGATGATATTTGGATCCCGATCCTACTGTGAGTATATGCTACTCCTCGGGAAATTTCTCACTTAACGATCAATGCTATAAACCTATTAGGTGTCTAGAAAGGTGTTAGCGGGGCTACGCCCCCAGAGAAAAGAGGTTATTTAATTAAGGAACTTCGCGAAAGCGTTGGAAAACCTCCCTCGAAGTACCGACACTGGCCTGGCTGAACGGTTAAGCAAGTATTGTGCGGTGAGATTGATCCCGACTAATTCTTCCTTTTTGGTTTGAGGAGGGATTCGAGAGACAGTGGGAGCCATCCTGTTTAGATAAACTAAAAACCACTCTAAACTTGCAAGAGCATCATGCTGAGTGTTTCTTCTCTCTCCTAATTGCAGCGACCAATCGACATGACTGGACTTAAGTTACTTCTAGATAAAAACATACTGACAGGGCCAAACTACAAAGATTGGCTCAGGAATGTCAAGATGGCAATCACTTACGACAAGCTGGGGTATCTTCTTACCACCAAAGCTCCCCCTGTCCCAGGTCCCAAAACCAGCGTCGCGGATAAGGAAATCCGTAAGACCTGGGAACTAGACTGCGCGAAGGCCAAGTGCCTCGTGCTTGCCTCTATGGACAATGAACATCAGAGGAGGCACGAGAATATGGACCTCGAATCCATATTTCTTCATATAAAAGAACCGTATGGAGAGAAATCTCGTATCGCAAGATACGAAGTGTCGAAGAAGTTATTTTCGGCAAGATTGGCCGTCGGATCATCGTTAGCGGAACACGTGCTTAAGATGATTGGCTACATTGAGGAGCTCGCGGACCTTGGGACCACGTTGGAGAATGAGCTCTATACGGACTTGATTCTCCAGTCCCTTCCTTCCACTTACGCCCAGTTTATACTAAACTTCAACTTACAAGAAAAGAAAATTGAACTTTCAGAACTCCTCAACATGCTGAGGAGCGCAGAGGGCACCCTACAGAAAGGTAGGGAAACATCCACTTTATTTGTAGGAGGATCTTCTTCTTCTAGGTCCAAAGCGAAAGCCAAGAGAAAGAAGAAGAAAGCCCCCGCCAAACCAAGGGGCGGTGTTAGTAAAGTGGATATGAAGGGAAAGGCAAAAGCAACAAAGAAAGTGGGAAAGCTTGTGGATAAAGAGGAATGCTTCTATTGTCATAAGAAGGGACACTGGAAGAATGATTGCAGGGCTTGGAAAGCCAGAACACAGGATCTGAAGCAGGTTGCGGCTTCAGCTTCAGGTGTGTATGTTATTGAAAACTGTCTTTCAATAAACTCTACTTCCTGGGTATTGGATACCGGATCAGGATCTCATATCTGTAATTCTTTGCAGGCGTTGAGAAACCGTAGGGTTTTGAAGGCAGGTGACATGACCCTCAAAGTTGCAAACGGAGCTAGCATGGATGCTAAGGCCGTGGGGGACTATCACCTGGGAATGTCAGATGGACATGTTTTGGTTTTGCGTAATTGCTTTTTTGTACCCAACGCAACTGTAATATCATTTCTGTATCTTTGGTTTCTAAAGAAGGTTATGAATTTGCGTTTGTAAGCAATGTTGTAAACATTCACCTTAATCAAGTTCTGATTGGGTCAGGTACATTAAGCAATGGTATATACGTATTAAACCAACCGTAGATTTTCAATGTCCAGAATACACACAAAAGAAAGGGAAATAAATTAGACTTTCTTGTGGCATTGTAGACTGGGTCACATCAATGAGAGAAGGTTGACGAAGTTACATACAGAAGGATATTTGAGTGCGTTCGAATATCAATCGTTTGCCATTTGTCAATCCTGTCTCAAAGGAAAGATGATAAAGACTCTCCGTTCACTGGACACGGAGTAAGAGCGGGCGAGCTCTTGGGACTCGTACACAGCGACGTGTGCGGTCTAATGTCTATACATGCGCGAAGCGGTTTTTCATACTTCATTACTTTTAACGGATGACTTTTCAAGGTACGGTTATGTCTTCTTAATGAAACATAAGTCCGAAGCCTTTAGAAAGTTCCAGGAATATAAGAATGAAGTAGAAAAAACAAACCGGCAAAAGTATCAAGATTCTAAGATCGATCGAGGTGGTGAATACTTGAGTGCCGAGTTCCTGGACTATTTAAAAGAGAACGGAATTCTCTCTCAGCTTACCTCCTCCATACACTTCGCAACATAAACGGTGTATCGGAGAGACGGAACCGAACCCTATTGGATATGGTACGGTCCATGATGAGTAACGCTGAGTTACCTTGATCATTCTGGGGGTATGCGCTAGAATCAGCAGCATACCTTTTGAACCGGGTTCCCACTAAGACTGTGCCTACTACACCATATGAGATGTGGTGTGGGAAGAGGCCCCATCTCAATCACATTAAGACATGGGGAAGTCCAGCTTTTGTCAAAAAGCAGCATGCGGACAAGCTTGAGGCACGCTCAGTACAGTGCAAGTTTGTGGGATATCTAAAGAACTCCAAGGGATATTTCTTCTACTGCGAAGAGGAACAAAAGGTTTTTGTTTCTCGTCATGCCCACTTTCTAGAACACCAGTTCTTAGAAAAGGAAATTAGTGGGAGCGCAGTAGAACTGGAAGATATTCCAGAACCACAGACTATTACTGAAAGTTTAGTGGAACCAGAGGGTTCAAAAGAACAAGACATTCTTACGCCGCTCCGCAGGAGTAGTAGGCAGTCTCATCCGCCCGAGAGATACTGCGGTTTTCTCATAGATGGGGATAGAGAGGATTGCATCATAGATTATGATGAGCCTACTAGCTTCCAGCAGGCCGTTCAGAGCGTTGACTTGGTTAAATGGCTAGATGCAATGCGGACCGAAATGGAGTCCATGTACACCAACAAGGTATGGACGTTGGACATTGCTCCAGACGGGGTAAAACCCGTAGGATGCAAGTGGATCTTCAAAAGGAAGATTGGTGTAGATGGACAGGTTGAGACCTATAAAGCTAGACTTGTTGCAAAGGGTTTTCGTCAAAGACCTGGTTTGGACTATGACGAAACCTTTTCTCCAGTGGCTATGCTGAAATCCATTCGGATCCTTCTTGCCATTGCTGTCTTCCATGATTATGAGATCTGGCAGATGGACGTAAAGACCGCTTTTCTAAATGGAAATTTAGAGGAGTGTGTCTATATGGACCAACCAGAGGGTTTCATTCAGAGTGGGAGCAGCGGAAAGGTGTGCAAGTTGCTTAAGTCCATCTATGGACTAAAGCAGGCATCGCGGAATTGGAACATCTGTTTTGATGAAACGGTCAAGGAATTTGGCTTTATCAAAAATCCAGATGAACCATGCATCTATAGTAGATTTGTAGCGAGAACTGTAGTATTCCTCGTTTTATACGTGGATGACATTCTCTTAATAGGAAATGACATTCCTATGCTACAATCTGTCAAGGGGTTCTTGTCACACAGGTTCTCCATGAAAGACCTGGGTGATGCCTCCTACATCCTGAGGATCCGGATCCATCGTGATAGATCCAAGAGGATATTAGGACTTTCACTGTCCAGGTACATCGATACCATACTGAAAAGATTCAGTATGGAAGATTCCAAGCGCGGTAACCTACCGGCTTGTCACGGGATCACCCTCTCTAAAGAGATGTCTCCCAAGACTGATTTGAAGATGGATCGCATGTCTATTATACCCTAAGCTTCTGCGGTAGGCTCTATAATGTATGCGATGTTGTGTACCAGACCGGATGTAGCTTATGCACTGAGTGTGGTAAGCCGGTATCAGTCAAACCCTAGGGAGAAACACTGGATAGCGGTAAAGAACATTCTCAAGTACCTGAGAAGGACTAAGGAGATGTTCTTGGTGTATGGCGGAAAAGACCTCCAGATCGAGGCCTTTGCTGACTCCAGCTTCCAGAGTGACAAGGATGATTCCAAGTCCATGTCGGGTTTTGTCTTTACCCTCAATGGAGGGGCGGTGTGTTGAAAGAGTTCCAAACAGGAAACCGTTGCAGACTCGACGATGGAAGCGGAATACATCGCTGCATCTGATGCCGCAAAAGAAGCCATCTGGATGAGGAAGTTCTTGAAAGTACTTCAGGTGGTTCCGTCCATTGTTGATCCAATACATCTGTATTGCGACAACAACGGGGCTATAGCTTTAGCGAAGGAACCCAGGTCCCATCAGAGATCCAGACACATCTTGAGGCGGTATCACCTGATCAGGGAGATCGTGGATCGCCAGGAGATCGAGGTTCAGAGGGTTGCTTCAGAAGATAACACTGCAGATCCATTTACCAAGGCCTTTCCCCAGACTCAGTTCGAGCGGCTGATCGAGATGATAGGTCTTCGATACGCCGGTTCATGGCCTTAGTGCAAGTGTGAGATTGTTAGTGTATATGCCCTAGAGGCCATTACTGTATCATACTAGTTTGTATATTACTTAATGGAAGCTTGGGATATTCACCTTGTATATACAATCTTGCTCAAAATAGTAGTATGCTACTTGGTTTGTTTCTACTTCAATGTGTACTTGTGTTTATTTTAGTATATCACCTATACACATTAGTGGAGCCCTTAGGATCTTTGCTTGATTACCAGTGTCGTGATGGTAGTCACACTAGTGGGGGCTGGGTAATCTATAAGCACATCCTTATGCAGGTCCCTAGTCGCAGGACTATCGAGACAGGGCATCGATACTCCGGAGTAGACTAGCGCATGCGCTTCTCGTCCCAGTATGGGAGACGGTCTATCCCACAGCCGTTAGTACGTCGTACTGGAGATAGTATGCGGGTGCTCGTTAGGTTACGAGTACACTGGACAGGACTCGTCGGGAGCTGACCGGTTGGTATTATACCTATCGTCAGTTATCAGTTCCCAGGTGACATGAGTACATCTTAGTCCGCTGACTTGACACTGTCACTTTGCCTCGAGTGTGTTCCTACCGTACTTTGATTACTACCCTACCACGGCTCAAAGGAGTCGTGCAAACAGGTAGTAGTTGGGTGCAGTCCCGAAGCACTTGGAGGCAGTGACGGTTAGACAGGATTCGTCTCTCCCGGTATTGGGGGTTGACATCGCGCTGTGTCTAGGAGAGCCATTACACGAGTAGTCCCTGGCCAGGGCAAGCGAGATATACTGGTAGGCTTCCAGTGTTATCTCAGGGTGTATTAGGCTTCACTCCGACACGACTTGTACCGCTATTAGGGGACTGACGTTTACCGCCCCCTAGGCCCGCCATGCGATGTATCAGACGAATAGACCGGACTGTACGGAGACTGTCACATTCAGGCTCAGTAGGAGTTCAGATGGGTTTCACCTCGTCAGTCTTCTTGTCGGCATCTACCTGGGGACCGTTACGCACAGCTAGTGCCGCTTGCGGTCTGTGGTTAAACCTACTGCCAGCGTAGTGTCGAGTCTTTAGAGTCCCACACAGAAATCTATTCGCCTTTAGGCAAAAGAGTAGAGGTCGCATGGTTTTGCTACAGGGTCCGGTCACATCCGTGCACTTGTGCGCGTACAGTGTCCGGACAGTTAACACTAGCGGGCTTTGGTTTAAGCCGGATCCTAGTGTACGTTTTGGGATTGATTTTATCTCGTTTGTGTTCGTGTTCCTCGGAACGCGGATGCGGGTGTGTATGCACAGTTGACAAAGAGACAGAGGCAGAGTATTCTCATTGGGGTTGTTAACTGTTGACAGTTGACTGTTGACCATTGACTTTTGCTTAACCCTAATAAGAATAAGATATATGATTAACATTAATATTAATTAAGTATTGTAGTGACATGGTTGTTGAGGGGTTGACTTTGTTGACTTGTTGACTTTGTTGACCGGTTGACTAGGTTGGACTAGTTGACCATCATCATGACAATGGCTATCATTCCATGGCAAAGACTTTTGCTTGCTTGTTTATTTATGCAAAATGAGTGCATGAAATGATATAGCCATTTTGACTTAAACCATTTACACAATACTTGATTACTATTTTTGTTATGATGGCTTTTGGATTATGAGAGGTGAGAATGAGATGAGTATGGTTCATTCTATCTTTTGCTTTCTCTCTCTTGAGCTCTCTCATTCTCAAGCTCTCCCTCTTCCTCTTGCTCTCTCTACCTCAAGGTAAATCATTCTCATGTGTTGAGACTCATTGCCTTAAAGATAAAAAGACACCAAAACATTCCTCTACTCACTCTAGTTCACAAGGTTTAGCAAACCGAGTGAACTAGTTTCTTCAAAGTTCGAAGAAGAAGCCAAAGGTAGAAGCTTTCAGGTGGATCGATCTTCGGCGCAAGGAGACGACGGGGTGAAGCCGATCCGGACAACCATCGAGGCTTGAAGACGAAGGAGTTCAAGAAAGAAAGGTATAACCCCCTAACCGAGTAGTTAACAACTCCCAGTTAGGTTGTTAGTTAGATGTTTAACAAAGATCCGGTTTTGAGTCCATGTTACCGCCTCTAGAAGAATTGTTTTTCATCAAATTCCACATGCCCGAAAGCACCGGGAGAGGTAGCATGGACTTACAGTATGTACAGATTTTAGATCAAAACCTTAAATAAAATACATGAACGACTCAGAAAATAGGCGATGAGCCGGCTCAACATCACTCGAGCTGTCTCATACAAACAGAGAACTAGTATATTGTTCCAGACTTAGTTTGAGCCGTCCCAAAATACTTTGACCCGTCTCAAGATCATCTTGAGCCGTCTCTCACAACCAAAGAACAAATAATGAATTCCAGACAACTTTCGAGCCTGAAACCTAACACATGAACTGATACATTAATTTATTCGAGCTATATTGCCTGATCATGTTACCTAACCGATATTGTGCTATTCTTGACATGTTAGAACCACCATTGATTACCTGTAACTGTGTTATCTTATTAATACTTATACACATGAATTCCCGATTGAATATGCTATTCTTGTTAATGCTATTATCTTGATCTTGTACATGATACGATTATGATATTCCTGACATGCCAGTTACTGATTATACACTTGTACCTATGATTGATGAAATGTATCCTTACTATCTTGTCTTATTATCATTATCATGTCAACTTTGTATGTAACGTAATATTTTCCTAGATGCCAACAACTCCATGATATCTCTTGACTTGACATACTGTCTGGATAGACGTACCCTGTACATGCTTGTTCCTGTATTGGTATTAGGTAGCATACTATATTATTACTTGACATGAACATGAAACCTGGGAACAGGTGAAATCGATAATGGAACCCTAATTGTAACTCAAGAGTTTATTACTTGCTAGAGACTGATCAGTCGATACGAGCTACGGGCTTCGGAATGGTGATGCTGATATCATTCATCCATCTTGACTTGTTTTACTGCCCAGCGGCACATCTCGGATTTAGCCCTGAGAGTCATGACACCGTGGTTCCAGGCACGTACGGGATACTATTGAGTTACGAGGAAGGATTGCATTAATTGGTTTCAATTACCTGTAGTATTGATAACGTAGAGACATGAAACCATAGGATACACATGGTATGATTGCTTGATATATCTTGTTTATCTTTCTGCTCGTTATTGATATTGTTATTGTATACCCACACGACATTGATACTTATTGATGATATTTTATACCTTGTCTCAGTTATTATCTCTATGATTTTATATACGACGCTCTGACGCCTGGGTTTCGCATGACCCATATAATTTGGCCTTAGAACAGGAGGACAAAGACTAATTTGAGAAGCTTGCGGAGCAGTGAGGCGTGTTCTTGATCATCTAGTTATTTTATGGTTTAGACTTATTACTCGTAATAAACTATTTCTTGGATTCCTATTGTGAGCCTATAAGGGAAAACTATTTGTTGTTCTTGTTTTCAGTGGATCATGATATTTAATCGTTTATTATTGCTTCCGCTATTGATTATCGTCATTGTTTATTGTGGTATATTGAACATGTGATAGTTAGTTATTTATATTATTGTGCTTGATTACTGCTCGACAGTCTTAGTGTGACTATGGAAAGATAATTCCTTACTATAGGTAGAATGGCTGGCCGTATCATGTCCTGTATTTTGTATATATTGGGAATCGGGACGTGTCAAGGTTTTGTTCATGTCAAGGTTTTGTTAGTATCAGAGCTTAGGTTTAGGTTAGCTGGGCTTGGTTCAATTTTTAGTTGGGTATTATACCAAACTCATTGACCTTAAAACAATCGAATTATAGGAACATGTCTTGCCACATTTTATTGCCTTATTATTCGATTCTTGAATCCTTTCTTTATTGAACCTTGTTTCTGTTTTTAATCCTTGTCCTTCATCCTTGATTTCAGAACTATGGCAAGAAGGAATCCACCTGCTCCACCTACCGAAACGCTGCACTTCTTGGCATGATACGCTACATGCTGGAGAACTAGCAACTACAGGCAGATTTGAACTAGCAATAGGCTGGGGATTTTCGGGAGGGCTTAAGAATGGCCAAACAGACTGCTACCAAGGCAGTTGAGAGGACAACATTTCATAGTCAGGTTCAGCGTGAGGGTACTGTTGCGGACTTTAGGAGGCTTAGTTTGGCAACCTTTACAGGATTGGAGGAACCTCTTCAGGTAGAACAGTGGCTTGTGGATACGGAGAACTTTTTGATTGTTGCTCATCTCTCAGACGAGAAGAGAGTGGATGTGGTACGCATCCAGATGGTTTACTAGGCTAGAGAATGGTGGCTGGTTGAGGAGACTCATTTGGCAAAACCGATTAGCTGGACGGGTTTTACTCAGAGTTTCCTAGAGAAGTTCTTTCTGCAATTTGCTAGGGAAAAAATAGAAGATAAGTTTATTGGCCTAAAGCAGAATGACAGATTTGTGGATGCTCATGCGACTGAGTGGACTCGGCTCAGTCGATTTGCAGGTCCTTTGGTGGCTAATGAGGCTGATAGAGCATGACGGTTCCTGTGTGGTCTCTATGTGGAGATTCGGAAGCTTATTACTTCGTTCGAATTTACTACCTTTTCTCAAGTTCTTATGCTGGCCATAGAACAATAAAAGCTTGCAGAGAAAGAAAAGGGTACACCTCAGCAAGAAATTCCGGTAAGAAAGGCAGTTCAGGCACTAACTAAGACTTCAAGATGCAAGGGTATTTTGGTCAGGAGACAGGGGACAATTTCTATGAAGCGACCGTTTCTTTCAGCTCAGAAGAAGAATGTGATTTGTGACTTCTGCCAGCGAACATGCCATATTCAGAAAGAGTGCCAAAGGAAGCTTAGGTAGTGCTTAGTGTGTGGAGCTACTGACCATCAGGTTAACAATTGTCTGTCGAGAGTTCAGTTGAAAGGCGATACTCAGAAAGCACCGCAGAAGTAGACTTAGGGACAAAAACAGATTACTCAAGGGCTAAATCAGGGATGGGCTTTCACCCTCACGGCCGAGGTGGCAGAGGCTTTGGAAGTTGTAGTTACAAGTATCTTATTAGTTTGTAGTTTTCCCGTATTGGCATTATTTGATTCTGGTGCATCCCATTGTTTTATGCCGTCCAAATTTCTTGGTGCACACTCTATCCCACACACGGCCTTATCTAGTAGTGCCTTAACTAGTAGTTGGGACATATATATACTGGAAATGGGAAAATTATTTCTAGTAGGAAATGCAAGGATTGTTCAGTTGTTGTTTGCGGATTTCTTGGTTATTGATACCGGTAATTACGATGTCGTGTTAGGAATGTATTTTCTTGGAACCTTTCACGCTCACATAGATTGCAGAGCAAAGAAGGTGATTTTCTAAATTCTTAGTCATCTAGAGTTCGAATTTTTAGGAGGAAATAGATCCGTCGGGCCAGTTGAGTTTAGGGCTAACCCGACGAATACTATTTTATTGGCAATAGAGGTGAACAAGAAGGAAGAACCGGTGGTAGTTCGGGAATTCATGAATGTATTCGAAGACATCTTAGGTTTACCGTCAAAGCGAGATGTGGAGTTTACGATTGATCTGATTTCAGGAGCATCGCTGATTTCTAAATCGTATTATCCGATGGCACCGGTGGAACTAGAAGAGGTGAAGAACCAAGTCTCAGAATTGTTAGAGAGGGGTTGGATTCACACCAGTGGTTCACCATGGAGAGCTCCAGTTCTATTGGTCAAGAAGAAAGATGGAACGCGACGAATGTGCATCGATTACCGAGAGCTAAATCGGATGACCATCAAGAACATGTACCTAATTCCCCGTATAGGTGAATGATTCGATCAGCGAAGTGGCGCAAGGGTATTCTCGAAATTGGATTTGCGATCGGGTTATCATCAAGTTCGGGTGAAGCCGGAGGATATTTTTAAGATGGTGTTTCGAACTCGATACGGGGACTATAAGTATTTAGTTATACTATTTGAAGTTATGATTGCACCGGTGGTGTTTATGGATCTAATGAACTTAATATTTTCACCATTTTGGATTCGTTCGTGGTGGTGTTTATTGACGATATTCTGGTGTATTCGAAGAGCAAAGAGGAGCATGAAGAACATTTGAGGATTGCACTGTAGACATTGAGACAAGAGAAGCTATACGCTAAGTTAAGCAAGTGTGAATTCTGTCTTGAAGAAGTGAAGTTCTTGGGTCATGTCATAACGGGAGATGGGATTGCAGTAGATCTAGAAAAGATTGCGGCAGTGCAAGATTGGGCGATTCTGAAGACTGTGGCAGAGATTCGAAGCTTTCTTGGTCTTGCGGGATATTATCAAAAGTTCGTGAAAGATTTCGCGTGGATAGCAGAGTGTCACGACCCGAAATTTGGTACGTGACGACACTTGAACCACGTAACGTCTAC
Source organism: Agapanthus africanus (assembly GCA_030015575.1). NCBI lineage: Eukaryota > Viridiplantae > Streptophyta > Magnoliopsida > Asparagales > Amaryllidaceae > Agapanthus > Agapanthus africanus. The sequence goes on from JASDDO010000026.1 coordinate 140,775,432, forward strand.
AGACGTAACCCAATTCAAGTAAGCCGAAAACCCAGAAATCTAAACCATCAAAAGTAGTAAGTGATAAGAATATTGTTAAAAATTTTGGGAATCTCGAGTAAAAATCTTTAACTTAAGTTGCTTTCATAAAATTTTGGCAGCACCTCCTTTGTAAGAACTAGCCCCGAAAAGGGTACAAACATAAGATATAAGTATAGCATCCCCAAACGGGAGCAAATCTTGCCCAAAGGCGGAAACAATCACCACAAGAAAATATACGACGCCATAGCGAAGAAACAGACAATAAAAGAGATAATCAACATAAGAAAAGGGCCGGCTCACACGAGCACGACATCCAGAGTCACAAAATAATATACAATATCATCCTCACATCTCGTCTCTAAGTCAATACATGAAGTAGTAGATGGAGAGTACTAGATACAATAAGATATACAATGAGCATCATCAGATAACCGCAAAACCTACCTATAGCAAAACTGCTCACAGTCAGCCGTAGCGGTATCCGCTGCAAAAGATGATACGATAAGAAGAAGCCCTGCCGCTACTACTCTGAAGGACAACCTGCAAAACACTGTGGCACAATGGGGGTGAGATGCCAACTCGTGAATAGTAAATAACATCATGCAAGTAATCGCAGGTATGCACGTACTGCGATAATTTATCACATGCAAACTGATAGTATAATATGGCAATATGCATATGCAATAGTCAAGAATGGTACTCTATCAGGTACTACTAAAATATGAAGCAATGCATATCAATAAATGCTGAGTATGGGATAAAACATATCATCATCACGGAATCCTCATCGTGGAAAAACCAGTGTCCACTAACGACACTCTAAATCCCAATACCTCAGGCACCGCATCCTCAGATCGGCCCTCATATCCTGTAAGTCTCATGGAACCTGAGTGTCCAACATCGACACTCAAAAACATCATGAAAACTAGTGTCCAACATCGACACGTAAATACTCATATCATGGGTCCCGTCTGCGGGATCGGCCCGTGGGCTCCGGCAGAACGGTCGGTCCATGTCCATCTCATAACTTTGGTCGGTATCCTCCAGATATCCGCCGAGTTCAAATACTATCACCGGTAGGCAGTGCTTCTCCCCTGCCAGGATCATCGGCTTATCCATCGACATCCCTTTCTTGCCCCGGGGTACCATACCGGGTCCACCATGTACCCGCACACGGCCTCATCCAACTCCTCACATCGGGTTTCTAACACAAGTCTCAGAACCGAGAAAACTCATGGTGAACGCATCGAAATATCATATCAAGAGAAACCGGGTTTTTCAAACAATGCATAATTTCTTGAAATACCACGGTCCTCAAATCCATAAAATCATATGAAATCCATATCTCAATGCGTAAATCCATGAAATATAATATATGCAACATAAAGCAGTAATAAGAGCATATCAAGGAAAAACCGCTATTTAAATGCATCAAGTTATTAAATATATCATACGGTTCCAAATATCTCCAAAGTCAAATGCAACATTATATAAAGGTGAACATATAGCTATAGCAAGGTACATATGTAAGTATGTAGGTATAGCAAGGTATTTGTGTATGCTGTATTTCATATGCACAATGGAATAAAAATCAATATCTCAATGTCACTAAGCAATACAATATCACATATGTATATGCATTGTGCGTGTCATGGCAATTACTGACGGTATGTGTGTAGCATACAATTAGTGCTCGTGCAACATGAACCGTCAATAATAATGTAGTGTCCAATGGGTACAAGTCCAGGAACAACAAGTAATAATATGCAATGAAATTCATGCACAATCTCTATGTACATATACTTATAACTAATAATCATATCATTGAATCTAGCCCAGACGCATAACGCCATGCGGGTGATTCCTCTGTAGATATTAAATCTACTCATCGATGATCTTGGGCTAAGTAAAGCCAACTACTTGCTTTCCCTTCTTCGCAGCATCCGAAGTCCCAGCCAGCGATCCTAAAATCATACAACAATCATAACAAGTTCACATTAGAAATCAACCAATAACACGTACAAACTACGTTTGACCAACGCACCAACTCCAAACAAACTCTCAAGTGTTGTCTAGTGGCTAACGTGCGTAGCGACACTACGAAACCAACCCAAGAGTAACGGCTACACAAAGTACACGAACTGTGTCGGATAACGTAACGCGCGTAGTCGAAATATTAGAAACAAGCAAAGTGATCCCAGATTTTGTATACTGTCAAAACATAAAAATCAAGCAGTACCAAACACTTCTAAACAACTACAGACAGCTACCCTACAAACCCAAGCCCCAACTCCCCTAAAGAACCGAGGTCGCCGGATTTTCCCTACATGTCGCAGGCTAAACCGATCAGATGGGGTTCGTGCTTCAGGTGAATGCTTAGGGTCTCTAGTACAACACTACTACATTGCTAAATTTTCCAGTATACACTCGGGGTCACAGCAGATCATATACATCCTATAATGACACTAAAAATACGATATATGCAAAAAACAATACTTTTAGTGTTCTAAACAACAACTACAAGGTAACACAACAATAAAACATCTATTTAACAGTTTAGAGATTATACCTATCCACACTTGCTCAAAAGATCATAGCTTTCCAAGCTCCAAGTGATCCTAGAGGCTAAAACATGACATGAGAAGTGTTTTGGTGGTGTTTAATGAAGTTTTGCAAGGTTTTAGTGATGAGATGGTAAGGGTTTCAGTTGAGAGTAAAGGAGATGAAGAATAATTAAGAAAGAGATAGTGAGGTGAGAATGAGATAGAATGAAAGTGTGAGGTGAGATAAAGATGAGAGGGTGAGTGTATCTTTACACTTACTCTCTCCCTCTCCTTCATTAATGCAAGCATTAATACCCTCCATGACTCACCTAGCCACCTCCCTCAATCCAAAACAAGAAGATAACCCACACACAAATATCTAAGTACAAGGTTAATCATGGCATGGATTAGTTTAAGGTGTCATGGCCACTAAATAAGGTTAACACTAAACAACCCGTATGTGTAAGCCAAAACAAATAATAATAAAATATTGATTAATCTTAATAAAATACGAGAAAACTATTTTGGTAAACTTTTTACTAAAAACCCGCATTATCGCTTAATTAACACTAATCGCATTCTAAGGTGTTACAATCTCCCCCTTAAAGAAATTCGTCCCCGAATTTAAAATTCTTACTATGCGTATTTTCAAAGAGATGAGGGAATATCTTTCGCATCTCGCTCGCAGCCTCCCAAGTGATCTCCTCACTGGACGGGCTATGCCAAAGAACCTTCACAGATGGCAAGACCTTTGACCGAAATTTCTCCACCTGCCGATCTAATAAAATTATCAGATGCTTGGTGAACGAAAGATCGCGTTCAAGTTGAATGGTCTGGTGCTAAATCATGTGAGAAGGGTCATGAAGGTAATTGCGAAGTATCGACACAAGGAATACGGGGTGAACATCCGGAAATCTGGATGGAAGTGCAAAACGACAGGCAACGGTACCGACTCTCTCAAGGATCTCAAAAGGACCTACAATTGTGGGACTAAGCTTCCCTTCTTCCTAAAACTCATCACGCCCTTCATCGGAGAAATCCATAGGAATACATGATCCCCCACTATGAACATAAGTTTGCGACGACGACGGTTGGCATAAGACTCCTGTCTGCACTGGGCTGCTCTCATCCTGTCCTGAATCTACTTAATCTTCTCCGTAGTCTCTTGACTAGCTGGGGTCCAAAAATGCTGCTCTCGCTGAGTCGATCTAACAGACCGGCGATCGACACAATCTACCATACAAAGCCTAAAAAGTTGCCATCTGAATCGTCTCCTGATAACTGTTATTGTAGGAGAACTCCATCAATAGCAAGTGACGATCCCAACTGCCAACAAAATTAAGCACGCTCGCTCGAAACATATCCTCCAGATTCTGTATAATCCGCTCTGACTGACCATTGGTCTATGGATGGAAAGCGGAGCTAAAGCTCAACAAGGTACCCAAGGCTTCTTGAATCTACTGCCAAAGACGGCTAGTGAATTGGGTGTCTCTATTGGATACAATGCATGAAAGAACTCCATGCAAATGCACAAACTTATCGATGTACAGCTGAGTATACTGAGCATAACCGAAAGTGGTCTTCACTGGAAGGAAGTGAGCCGTTTTCGTTTACCGGACAATAAAATCACCCAAATGGAGTCATACCCTTGACTAGACCTGGGTAGATCCACAACGAAATTCATAGAGATTTGCTCCCATTCCCACTCCGGAATGGTTAAAGGTTGCAAATCCCCTTACCGGTCTCATATGCTCAGCCTTAGCTTGCTGACAAGTCAGGCACCTTGAAACGAAATCCGAAACATCACTCTTCATCCCTGCCCACCCGTAACTATCTCTCAAGTCACGTTACATCTTGGTGGAACTTGGGTGAACACTAAAAGTTGACTGATGTGCCTGCTCTAGGATTTCGCGTCTATACCCATCGGTATCAGGTACAAACAAATGAGTCCCTAAACATAGCACACCCTGGTCATCAATCAGAACTCCGAATCTCTACCCTGCCGAACTTGCTTAAGAATCTCAGACCAATGGGCATCGGCGGGCTGTGCCTCACGAAAACGATTAAGTAGAAGTGGATGGGCGCGAACATGAGCAAGCTATCCCCCAGTGGAGGTGAACTTAACTGTACTCAGCTGTCGCATAAGAACTGCAAATCTGCAGAAGACTGTCTCTGAACTGCGCTCAATTGGAACAAGCTACCCCCGGACATACGACTCAAACATCAGCCACCACATTCGCCTTGCCCGGGTGATAAAGGATCTCACAATCATAATCCTTCACAAGCTCCATCCAACGGCGCTGTCTCAAAATCAGATCCCGTTGCAGGAAGATGTACTCAAGCTCTGGTGGTCCATGAAAATTTGACACGACTCTCCATACAAGTAGTGTCTCCAAATCTTCAGCGCAAGACCACCGCGGCCATCTCAAGATCGTGAGTGTTCTTCAACTGTCAGGAAGCATAAGCGATAACTCTATCATGCTGCATCAAAATACAATCGAGCCCCACTCGCGAAACATCACAGTAAATGACAAAGTCGCCCAATCCAGAAGGCAAAGATAGAATTGGTGCGGTCGTCAACTGAGTTTTCAACTGCTGAAAACTCAGCTCGTATTCCCCCGTCTAAAGAAAAGGAACCCTCTTCCCGGTTAGTCCGGTCAGTGATGCAGCGATACTCAAGAAATCCTGCACGAAACGGCGGTAAAAACCGGCTAAGCCCAAAAGCTGCGGACCTCAGTCACTGATACAGGTCTGGGCCAAAGCTGTACAGCCTCGATCTTCCTCGGGTCCATACGAATACCATCTCCCATAACCACATGACCTAGGAAGTCAACACAATCAAGCCAGAAGGAACACTTCGAGAATTTAGCAAACAACTGGTGCTCTCTTAATGTCTGCAAAGCCATCCTCAAGTGCTGCTCATGTTCATTTCGACTCTTGGAATAGACCAGAATGTCATCAATAACACAATAATAAACTGGTCGAGAAACGACTTGAAAAATCTGGTTCATCACATCCATGAATGCTGCTGGGGCATTGGTGAGTCCAAACGACACCACCAAAAACTCATAATGCCCATAGCACGCACGAAAAGCAGTCTTCGGAATGTCATCATTCCGAACCCGCAATTGATGATGACCTGATCTCAAATCAAACTTAGAAAAATGTCCCGCACCCTGGAGCTGATCAAAGAAATCGTCAATGCGAGGTAAAGGATACCTATTCCGCACCGTAACTCGGTTCAATTGACGAAAATCAATGCACAATCTCAATCTGCCGTCCTCCTTGACGAACAGAATAGGAGCTCCCCAAGGTGAAACACATAGACGTACAAGTCCCCTATCAAGCAACACTTGCAGCTGATCCTTAAGCTCCCTAAGCTCCGCCGGCTCATCTGGAACAACGTCGGGAAACTCTCGTACAATAGGAATCCGGTCCAACGAATCTACTGTGACTCCGGTATCACGAATGGAAGCTAAGAATCCTCGACATCTTCTCCTCAAAAGCCGACTAGCGAAAAAGGCTGAAATCAAGCTGTGAGGGGCGGCACTGCGGCCCCCCTGCACAACAAGAACCGACTTGTCGGGAAAACAAAACCTGACTGTTTTCTCGCGGCAGTCCACAGATGTATAGCACGTAGCTAACCAGTCCGTGCCCAGGAGAACGTCAAAGTCCAACATACCTAGAAGGATCAAATCTACGGACGAATCTCTATCTCCTATCCGATTGGCACATGACCGAAACATGTGTCGTGCAACAAAAGAATCGCCAACAAGAGTAATCACAACTAACGACTGATCTAGCATACACGACTCTCGGCACAACCTCAGCATGAATTTTGTAGAAACATACGAGTGCATAGATCCCGGATTAAACAAAACGTGTGCATCAAAAGAACATACGAAAAAGAATACCTGAAAACTTTGCATTAGACGCCTGCGCATCCTGATGAGTTAAAGCAAATGCTCGTGCCTGTCCTCTACTTGCAACTGGATGTCCTCCTCCTCTGCCACCCTGTCCTATCTGAACAAACCTTTCACGACCACGACCTCTCTGAACATAAGTCTGACGCGGATCAACATCAGGCGCAAAAGGCAACACTCCCTGAGGTGAAGGTGGTAAGGTAACATATGGTACGGCTGTCTTTCTCTGGCGTACCACGGTACAATTCCTGATGAGGTGATGGAAACTCCCGCACCGGAAACATCCATACGATGACTGCTGACCCTCCTGGGGATAAGAGCTAAACAACTGACCTCGTCCCAAGCCTCTGCTACTCTCGCGACCTGAACAAAATCTGTCGCGGCGTCTAAACATCTGTCTCTGGGCTGATACACCTGTACGAGTCCTCCTCGATTCCGAAACTTCTAAAGTCTCGGGAAGACGCTCCTCATCTAGCAGGGCTGCGTCCACTGCTACTGTATACGTGACACAATGCTGTGTGCTGATAGCGAGGAATAACCGGGTAACAGGAGTGGCAACCTCCTGTTGCTGCGCTCGACTGGCCTCAACCAACGATCCCATCATCTGGCGCAAATCCTGCATATCTGCCTCGAGCCTAGCGATACGATCTATTGAAGGCGGATCAATCTGCTCCTGTACAGCGAGCATACCGTCCTGATCAGTCCTCATCTCAGACGAGCTAACTCTAACCTCGGCTCTCGCTGCCTCTCTCTGTGCCCTCGTAGTCTTTGGCGGCATAATGGCTAGAATGGAAATAGGATTCGATAAGAACTCGGAAATCGAATCATAAGGATGTATATAATAACGGAAGGAATTTCAAGCAATAAGTCCTAAGGTCACTTAGGCGGAGTACCGTGTCGTAAGTATGCCACGGACATACACACGCTACGTCACTCTGCTTAAGCTATCTACTCCATTATACCAAGGTCATCCTACACTCTGAAAGGTAAAACCTAGCGCTCTAATACCAACTTTGTCACGACCCGAAATTTGGCACATGATGACACTTAAACCACGTAACGTCTATAGGCGTAACGCAATTCAAGTAAGCCGAAAACCCAGAAATCTAAACCATCAAAAGTAGTAAGTGATAAGAACATTGTTAAAAACTTTTGGAAATCTCGAGTAAAAATCTTTAACTTAAGTTGCTTTCATAAAATTTTGGCAGCACCTCCTTTGTAAAAACTAGCCCCGAAAAGGGTACAAACATAAGATATAAGTATAGCATCCCCAAACAGGAGCAAATCTCACCCGAAGGCGGAAATAACCACCACAAGAAGACATACGATACCGTAGCAAAGAAATAGACAATAAAAGAGATAATCAACATAAGAAAAGGGCCGGCTCACACGAGCACGACTCCCAGAGTTACAAAATAATATACAATATCGTTCTCACATCTCATCTCTAAGTCAATACATGAAGTAGTAGATGGAGAGTACTAGATACAATAAGATATACAATGAGCATCATCAGATAACCGCAAAACACACCTATAGCAAAACTGCTCACAGTTAGCCGTTGCGGTATCCGCTGCAAAAGATGATACGATAAGAAGAAGCCCTGCCGCTACTACTCTGAAGGACAACCTGCAAAACACTGTGGCACAATGGGGGTGAGATGCCAACTCGTGAATAGTAAATAACATCATGCAGGTAATCGCAGGTATGCACGTACTGCGATAATCTATCACATGCAAACTGATAGTATAATATGGCAATATGTATATGCAACAGTCATGAAAGGTACTCTATCAGGTACTACTAAAACATGAAGCAATGCATATCAATAAATGCTGAGTATGGGATAAAACATATCATCATCACGGAATTCTTATTATGGAAAAACCAGTGTCCATCAACGACACTCCAAATCCCAATACCCCAGGCACCGCATTCTCAGATCGGCCCTCATATCCTGTAAGTCTCATGGAACCTGAGTGTCCAATACCGACACTCGAAAACATCATGAAAACTAGTGTCCAATATCGACACGTAAATACTCATATCATGGGCTCCGTCTGCGGGATCGGCCCGTGGGCTCTGGCAGAACGGTCGGTCCATGTCCATCTCATAACTCTGGTCGGTATCCTCCAGATATCCGCCGAGTCCAAATACTATCACCGGTAGGCAGTGCTCCTCCCCTGCCAGGCTCATCGACTTATCCATCGACATCCCTTTCTTGCTCCGGGGTACCATACCGGGTCCACCATGTACCCACACATGGCCTCATTCAACTCTTCGCATCGGGTTTCTAACACAAGTCTCAGAACCGAGAAAACTCATGGTGAACGCATCGAAATATCATATCAAGAGAAATCGGGGTTTTCAAACAGTGCATAATTTCTTGAAATACCACGGTCCTCAAATCCATAAAATCACATGAAATCCATATCTCAATGCGTAAATCCATGAAATATAATATATGCAACATAAAGCAGTAATATGAGCATATCAAGAAAAAACCGCTATTTAAATGCATCAAGTTATTAAATATATCATGCGGTTCCAAATTTCTCCAAAGTCAAATGTAACATCATATAAAGGTGAACATGTAGCTATAACAAGGTACATGTGTAAGCATGTAGGTATAGTAAGGTATATGTGTATGCTGTATTTCATATGCACAATGGAATAAGAATCAATGTCTCAATGTCACTAACCAATACAATATCACATATGTATATGCGTTGTGCGTGTCATGGAAATTACCGATGGTGTGTGTAGCATACAATTAGTGCTCGTCTAATATGAACCGTCAATAATAGTGCAGTGTCCAATGGGTACAAGTCCAGGCACAACAAGTAATAATATGCAATGAAGTTCATGCACAATCTCTATGTACATATACTTATAACTAATAATCATATCATTGAATCTAGCCCAGACGCATAACGCCATGCGGGCGATTCCCCTGTAGATATTAAATCTACTCACAAATGATCTTGGGCTAAGTAAAGCCAACTACTTGCTTTCCCTTCTTCGCAGCGTCTGAAGTCCCCGCCTGCTATCCTAAAATCATACAACAATCATAACAAGTTCACATTAGAAATCAACCAATAACACGTACAAACTACGTTTGACCAACACACCAACTCCAAACAAACTCTCAAGTGTTCGTCTAGTGGTTAACATGCGTAGCGACACTACGAAACCAACCCTAGAGCAACAGCTACACAAAGTACACGAACCGTGTCGGATAACGTAACGCGCATAGTCGAAACACTAGAAACAAGAATAGTGATCCCAGATTTTGTATACTGTCAAAACATAAAAATCAAGCAGTACCAAACACTTCTAAACAACTACAGACAGCTACCCTACCAAACCCAAGCCCCAACTCCCCTAAAGAACCGAGGTCGCCGGATTTCCTCTACATGTTGCCGGCCAAAACAGATCAGATGGGATTCGTGCTTCAGGTGAATGCTTAGGCTCTCTAGTACAACACTACTATATTGCTAGATTTTCCAGTATACACTCGGGGTCACAACAGATCATAGACATCCTATAATGACACCAAAAATACGATATGTGCACAAAACTATACTTTTATTGTTCTAAACAACAACTATAAGGCAACACAACAATAAAACATCTATTTAACAGTTTAGAGATTATACCTATCCACACTTACTCAAACGATCGTAGCTTTGCAAGCTCCATGTGATCCTAGAGGCTAAAACATGACATGAGAAGTGTTTTGGTGGTGTTTAATGAAGTTTTTCAAGATTTTAGTGATGAGATGGTAAGGGTTTCAGTTGAGAGTAAAGGATATGAAGAATAATTGAGAAAGAGATAGTGAGGTGAGAATGAGATAGAATGAGAGTGTGAGGTGAGATAAAGATGAGAGGGTGAGTGTATCCTTACACTTACTTTCTCCCTCTCCTTCATTAATGAAAGTATTAATGCCCTCCATGACTCACCTAGCCACTTCCCTCAATCCAAAACAAGAAGATAACTCACACACAAATATCTAAGTGCAAGGTTAATCATGGCTTGGATTAGTTTAAGGTGTCATGGCCACTAAACAAGGTTAACACTAAACAACCCCCATGTTAACATGCACAAGTGTGTGTAAGACAAAACAAATAATAATAAAATATTGATTAATCTTAATAAAATGGGAGAAAAATATTTTGGTAAACTTTTTACTAAAACCCCCCATTATCGCTTAATTAACACTAATCGCATTCTAAGGTGTTACAATCTCCCCCTTAAAGAAATTCATCCCCGAATTAAAAATTCTTACCATGCGTACCTTCAAAGAGATGAGGGAATATCTTCCACATCTCGCTCGCAGCCTCCCAAGCGATCTCCTTACTAGACGGGCTACGCCAAAGAACCTTCACAGATGGCAAGACCTTTGGCCGAAGTTTCTCCACCTGCCGATCCAATAAAATTATGGGATGCTTGGTGAATGAAAGATCGCGTTCAAGTTGAATGGTCAGGTGCTGAATCATGTGAGAAGGGCCATGAAGGCAATTGCGAAGTATCGACACAAGGAATACGGGGCGAACATCCGGAAATCTGGGTGGAAGTGCAAAATGATAGGCAACGGTACCGACTCGCTCAAGGATCTCAAAAGGACCTACAATTCTGGTACTAAGCTTCCTTTCTTCCCAAAACTCATCACGCCCTTCATCGGAGAAATCCATAGGAATACATGATCCCCCACTGCGAACTTAAGTCTGCGACGACGACAGTCGGCATAAGACTCCTATCTGCACTGGGCTGCTCTCATCCTGTCCTGAATCTACTAGATCTTCTCCGTAGTCTCTTGACTAGCTGTGGTCCAAAAATCCTGCTCTCGCTGAGTCGATCTAACAGACTGGCGATTGACACAATCTACCATATAAAGCCTAAAAAGTTGCCATCTGAATCGTCTCCTGATAACTATTATTGTAGGAGAACTCCATCAATGGCAAGAGACGATCCCAACTGCCAACAAAATTAAGCACGCACACACGAAGCATATCCTCCAGAGTCTGTATAGTCCGCTTTGACTGACCGTCAGTCTATGGATGGAAAGCGGAGCTAAAGCTCAACCAGGTACCCAAGGCTTTCTGAAGCTTCTGCCAAAGACGGCTAGTGAACTGGGTGCCTCTATTGGATACAATATATGAAGGAACTCCGTGCAAACACACAAACTTATCGATGTACAACTGAGCATACTGAGCATAACCGAAAGTGGTCTTTACTGGAAGGAAGTGAGCCACTTTCGTTTACCGGACAACAAAATCACCTAAATGGAGTCATACCCTTGACTAGACCTGGGTAGATCCACAACAAAATTCATGGAGATTTGCTCCCATTCCCACTCCAGAACGGTTAAAGGTTGCAAATCCCCCTGCCGGTCTCATATGCTCAGCCTTAGCTCGCTGACAAGTCAGGCACCTCGAAACGAAATCCGAAACATCACTCTTCATCTCTGCCCATTCGTAACTATCTCTCAAGTCACGTTACATCTTGGTGGAACTTGGGTGAACACTAAAAGCTGACTAATGTGCCTGCTCTAGGATATCGTGTCTATACCCATCGGTATCAGGTACAAACAAATGAGTCCCTAAATATAGCACACCCTGGTCATCAATCAGAACTCCGAATCTCTACCCTGCCGAACATGCTCAAGAATCTCAGACCAATGGGCATCGGCGGGCTATGCCTCATGAAAACAATTAAGTAGAAGTGGACGGGCGCGGACATGAGCAAGCTATCCCCCAGTAGAGGTGAACTTAACTGTATTCAGCTGTCGCACAAGAACTGCAAATCTGCAGAAGACTGTTTCTGAACTGCGCTCAACTGGAACAAGCTACCCCCGGGCATACGACTCAAACATCAGCCACCACATTCGCCTTGCCCGGGTGATAAAGGATCTCACAATCATAATCCTTCATAAGCTCCATCCAACAGCGCTGTCTCAAAATCAGATTCCGTTGCAGGAAGATGTACTTAAAGCTCTGGTGGTCCGTGAAAATCTGACACGACTCTCCATACAAGTAGTGTCTCCAAATCTTCAGCGCAAGACCACCGCGGCCATCTCAAGATCGTGAGTGGGATAATTCTGCTCGTGCTTCTTCAACTGTCGGGAAGCATAAGCGATAACTCTATAATGCTGCATCAAAACACAATCGAGCCCCTCTCGCGAAACATCACAGTAAACGACAAAGTTGCCCGATCCAGAAGGCAAAGACAGAACTGGTGCAGTCGTCAACCGAGTGTTCAACTGCTGAAAACTCATCTCGCATTCCTCATTCTAAAGAAAAAGAACCCCCTTCCCAGTCAGTCTAGTCAGCGGTGCAGCGATACTCAAGAAATCCTACACGAAATGGCGGTAAAAACCGGCTAAGCCCAAAATCTGCGGACCTCAGTCACTGATACAGGTCTGGGCCAAAGTTGAACGACCTCGATCTTTCTCGGGTCCATACGAATACCGTCTCCCATAACCACATGACCTAAGAAGTCAACACAATCAGGCCAGAAGGAACACTTCGAGAATTTAGCAAACAGCTGGTGCTCTCTCAATGTCTGCAAAGCCATCCTCAAGTGCTGCTCATGTTCCTCTCGACTCTTGGAATAGACCAGAATGTCATCAATAACACAATAATAAAATTGTGATTTATGCGACATGGTAAATTTATTGGGTTTAAAATGGTTCGATATATATAGATATGTATGGTTTAATATTGAATTATAATTTTATCTTATCTCTAGCTTATTCCTAATTGATATAGGATTTTTTCCTTGTTACCTGGCTCATTGATAACCCATCTTATATAAACCTACACGACTCCTATGCAAATGGATCTTAACACAAAACCCTAGCCTCCATCTCTCTCATCTATAACCGAACCCTAACCCTAAACTCCAAAACCCAATCTCCTTCGATCTCGTTGCCGAGTCTATCACTACCATCATCGTTCACACCGTCTTAAGGAGATCATTGTCACCGCCATTGTCTTTTTCTTCACGTCTACATCTTCTCATAGCTGTAGCATCAATATCGAACATACAAGCGAAGGTTTTGCGTAAAGTTTTGACATCGTGCTTGCATCGTCATCATCATGATAATCATAGATCGAGGGAAGTATCTCTAGATACTTGTTACATGCTAGTTATGGCCGTATCAGATCTGGCGTAACATAATTATCATTATAGATTTTCATGTGTATATATATGTTTTAGTTAACCCTAAATAACAACATGTCGAGATCTGAATCACGACCCGTCGATAAACTTGATCTAGCATAATACTCGTTATTAATTGCTAAAGATGTCATTTTATGTTGTTCATGATATTATAATTTAACTCGGAGAATTCTATGAAATTGTAATGGTTATCGCATGTACATATTTTAGATCAAAACATTAAATAAAATATTTGAATGACTCAGAAAATAGGCGATGAGCCGGTTCAACATCACTCGAGCCGTCTCATACAAATAGAGAACTAGTATATTGTTCCAGACTTAGTTTGAGCTGTCTCAAGATAGGGATAAGTCGTCTCAAGCTCATTTTGAGCCGTCTCTCACAACCAGAGAACAAATAATGAATTCCGGATGACTTATGAGCCGTATCAACTTTATTTGATCCATCTCAATTGACGTGAAACCTGACACATGAACTGATACATTGATTTATTCCAGTTATATTACCTGATCATGTTACCAAATCGATATTGTGCTATTGTTGACATGTTAGATTCACGATTGATTACCTGTAACTGTGTTAACTTGTTATTACTTATATACACGAATTCCTGATTAAATATGCTATTCTTGTTAATACTATTATCTTGATCTTGTACATGATACGATTATGATATTCCTGACATGCCAGTTGCTGATTATACACTTGTACCCATGATTGATGACATGCATCCTTATTATCTTGTCTTGTTATCGTTATAATGTCAATCTTGCTTGTAACGTGATATTTACCTAGATGCCAACAACCCTGTCTGGATAGACGTACCTTATACATGCTTGTTCCTGTGTTAGCATTAGCTAGCATACCTTATTGATACTTGACATGAACATGAAACATGAGAAAAGGGGAAATCGATAATGGAACCCTAATTGTAACTCAAGAGTTTATTACTTGGTAGAGACTAATCAGTTGATACGAGCTACGGGCTCCGGAATGGTGATGCTGACATCATCCATCCATCTTGACTTATTTTACTGCATAGCGGCACATCTCGGATTCAGCCCCGAGAGTCATGACACCGTAGTCCCAGGCACGTATGGGAACTATTGAGTTACGAAGAAGGATTGCATTAATTAGTTTCAATTACCTGTAGTATAGATAACGTAGTGACTTGAAACTATAGGATACACATGACATGATTGCTTGGTATATCTTGTTTATCTTACTGATCGTTATTGATATTATTATTGTATACCCACATGACATTGATACTTGTTGATGATATTTTATACCTTGTTCCGGTTATTATCTCTATGAATTTAAATTCAACGTTCTGACGTCTGGGTTTTGCATGGCCCAGATACTTTGTCCTTAGAACAGGAGGACAAAGGCTACTTCGAGAAGTTTGTTGAGCAGTGAGGCATGTTCTTGATCATTTAGTAATTTTATGCTTTAGACTTATTTTCGTATTAAACTATTTCTTGGATTTCTATTGTGAGCTTATAAGGGACAACTATTTATTGTTCTTGTTTTCTGTGGATCATGATATTTGATCGTTTATTATTGCTTCCGTTATTGACTCTTGATTATTGTTTATTGTCATTGTTTATTGTTGCATATTGGACATGTAATAGTTATTTATTTTATTGTGCTTGATTCTGCTTGACAATCTTAATATGATTATGCAAGGATGATTCCTTACTGCAGGTAGCATGGCTGGCCGTGTCATGTCCTATATTTTGTATATATTTAGGAAGCGGGGTGTGGGATAGCCTTCCAATGCTTTATACCGTGTTACTTTGACATCTACCCCGTACCTTTACAACATAAGCAATATCTGGCCGTGTACAAGTCTGCGTATATTGCAAGCTCCCAACAGCAGATGCATAAGGAATACTTTCCGTTTGCTTTCTTTCTATCTCATTCTTAGGGTATTGCTGTGCACCGAGTCTATCCTTTTTGACAATGGGTGCTGCTCCGGAAGAGTAATTCTGCATTCCATATCTTTCTAAAAGCTTTGGAATGTAAGATTTTTGTGATAGACCAAGAAAAACCTTAGATTTGATTTGATGAATCTCTATGCCGAGGACATAAGCGGTTTCACTCATATCTTTCATTTCAAAGCGAGAGAAAAAAATTCTTTAGTCTCATGAAGCATACCTAAGTCATTACAGGCAAGTAAAATATCATGCATATATAAAACTAAAATTATGAATTTACTCCCACTGATCTTCAGGTATATGCAGCGGTCAATTATATTTTCCGTGGATTCGAAGGACAAAATTACTTCATTAAATTTGAAGTACCATTGTTGGGAGGATTGTTTAAGTCTATATATGGATTTCTTTAATTTGCACACTAAATGACTTTTTCCATCAATGACAAAACATTGAGGTTGTACCGTATATACATTTTCTGGATTTCTTGAAGATTTCTGTTCAAAAACGCTGTTTTCACATCCATTTTATGTAGTTCTAGATCATAATGAGCTACCGTGGCCATGACTATCAAAAAAGAGTCTTTCGAAAAGACCAGTGAAAATATCTCAGTATAGCCAAAGCCTTCCATTTGAGTGAATCCCTTAGCCATAAGTCTGGCTTTAAATCTCTCCACTTTACCGGTAGAGTCCCTTTTAGTCTTAAATACCTATTGGAAAGTGTCCTAGAGAGGGTGATTAGGATAATAGCTAACAATTAAAACTTTATTGCTCAAATCAATACAAGTTGCGGAATTACAATTGAATAATAACAAATACAATAAACAATAGAATAAATAGAGTTAGAAATGCAAACTCAGAGCGATATCGGTAAATGATTATGGAGTTTGATACAACCCGTATCTACGTCTCCGCTTAGGCCTCCCCCTAGGAACTATCCACTAAACAATCCTTCTTTAGGAGAAGAAACCTTTACAAGCTGATGGACCACATCCACCGGGTAATCTTTTCCAGAGGCTCAGATCAAACCTTTACAAGCTGATGGACGACCTCTACTGAGTAATTTTTTTGAGGCTCAGATCAAACCTTTACAAATCAAAGCTATTGATGGATAACCTCCACTGGGTAAACCACCCACTGGGTAAACCACTTTGGTAGACAATCTCTACTGGATTATATTACAGCAAAAGTAAAAGAAAAAGACTCCTAATCTCGTATATGAATCAAATAACTTTAAAATCCAGAGAATTAGGGTTTAAGATATTTTGCAAGATGAAGCCTTTTTTATCTCAAAAAAAATTGATAAAGAGATTAAATATGAGAACGAGTTTTGCAAAGATTAGGGATTAAAACAAGTTGTAATTGATCTTTTAAAAAATAAAAACAAAAGCCTTTTCAAAACCAACAAAGATTATAGAACCTGATGATGATATAGGGTTTCGAAAGCTTTGAGACGATGATGAACTTTTTAGAGCAAGAGATGATTTTTAGATCTAAATAATTGCTGTTAAATTTTGACCAAGTCAAGTGAATTAATAGTTTGGAAATAACCCCACCGAATAGGAAACAAATTGGTCAAAATCAAATCTGAGATTTGCAACAGTATGATCTTGAGCCGATTTAAAAATAACATGAGCCGTCTCATACAAACAGAAAGGAAATTCATCATCCAAGACAAGTTTTGAGCTGGCTTAAAATATACATGAGCTGTTTCATGCAACTATAGAATAAATATATCCTCCAAGAATGTGTCGATCTGGCTCAAAATGATCATGCGACGTCTCAAGCAAACAAAAAAGAAATATATCATCCAAGACATGTGTTGAGCCGGCTCAAAATGATCATGAGCCATCTCATGCAAATAGAGAAACTTGATGATCTAAGGACGTCTTGAGACGGCTCAAGTCATGGTTGAGCCGGCTCAAGGAGACATAATGCAAATGAAATATCAAGAGGACTTATGAGATGGCTCAAAACAACGTGAGTCGGCTCATGACTGATATTTCTGATATTTTGAAAGATGTAAAGACTTCACAACTGTATGACTCATACGAGATAATTTAAGACTCAATAAAAAAGAAAATACATAGATTACATATTTGAAGCACGTTCTTTGAGTCGCTTTAAGTCTTTATCTCTAATCTTTATAATCCATGTCTTTTTTGATTCTTCATATGTACGATGGATAATCCATATCGTCATGTCCTTTTAGATTTTCGATATCGCTAATCTTATTCTTTTTCCTCGCCATTCTTGCTATGTCTCATACACTGAAATCACATAACTCAATTACAAGCATCGTCAGTGTGTAAAATGGTTAAATAGTGTTTTATCTAATATCAAAACTAAGGTAAGTAGAGGTTACCTAACAAGGTCAATAATCTTCCCCTTTTTGATATTTGACAAAAGCTATTTACAATATTATAAATTGAGACATAACCTATGTAAAAACTCATGAAAAACTCTAAAAACTCCAAAAGCTCCCCGTAAATTCAATATCCATATGTCTATGCATAAAATCAAGTTTTTATACCAATATCAATTTGAAAAATCCACCAATTTGAAAAATTCATGTGTAGAATAATTATATCGTTTATCAATTTGAAAAATCCATAAATTTGAAAAATTCATATGCAGAATAATTATATCATTTTTCAAATGAAAAAATATGTCGAGAATATTTTAAATATATTTCTTCCCTTTTTTGTCGAAAATCAAACAGGTAAACAATAGATATATAACTAACATGATACCAAATAATAACACCAATTATCATGCACACCATGATACCAAACATACATATATCCAAAGTTAAAATCTCAAAATCACAGAACCATATCATATCCAAATTCATATCATAATTCCAAACCCAAAATATCAAAACACAAATCTACCATTACATCACATTCACATTGGTTCATAAAAGATATATCACATTTTTGTAAAACCGAACATACATCCCAAAAAAATACATCAACACCAAAACATATAACTATGCTCCAATATTTTATCATTCTTGAAATATTACGATACGGGAGCAGCCAGATCTGTCAGAGTAGGAGTATGAGTAGGCATAGGATAGAATGGAAGAAGTGGATCAGTAGGAAGAGGATCGTCGGAGTGAGGAGGAGGAGGAGGAGGAACAATGGATGTAGAGGGTTCATTCGGAGAAATAAAGAAGACGGGTCGAATGATATAAGAATTGAGGATGGGCCGTCTTAAAAGTAGGCCGAATTTGCTGAGATGGCACATTGAGACGGCTCAAAAAGGGTTTGAGCCAGCTCATATACCCAGGGACAAAAAGATAAAAGCAAACAACTTTTGAGACGGCTCAAAGTTTGTTGAGACGGCTAAAAAACAGTTATTCTAATATATTAGAAAAAGAGTTAAGGACAGAGCTTTTGAAATGGTTCAAGATTAGGTTGAGCCGGCTCAAAAACTGACATTTGACATATCAGAAAATTTAAGCATACTCTTACTCGTTTATCGACTTCTCAGTATTGAAGACTTAATAAAAACTAACATTAAGGTTTTAGAAAATGTTTTTAGAAAGCTAACATCGATTCTAATTGAAAATATTTTAGAGATCGTTTAACTTCATTTCTCACTTGATGAATCGAATACTCTGTTAAGGGTTCAGAAACATTTCTGCTAGACCCTTGAATAGGATTTGTTGTAATTAACGAAATCCACAATCAGGTTCCTCTAAAAGGGTTGCAGACGCCATCTGGTATAATGAACTTAGAAGCTACTTTTGATCTCATCAAAAACATATATGGAAATCCAATAAAAGTAGTATTAAAACCGATTTAACTTCCATAAAATTCCATAAAATCCCACAAAATCTAAAAGATACTTAAATATCAGAAATCAACCAAAAACTTTCATGAAATCATGTATCAATATCTATCAAATTCAGGGAGCCCTTAATAGTGGTAAAACAAGCCTTATCCAGTATAAAAATCTACCAATTGAAATTCAGTTGGCACATATTCAAGAATAATATCACCCTTGTAATAATGATCTTGCAAAAAGTGATAGCGAATATTGATATGCTGTCTTTGAGTGTTGGTATGCGTTTTTAGTCATGTGTATGGCATTAGTGTTTTCGCAAAAAATGGAATTTTTGAAAAATGTTCATTGTCGTTTAAAGTATATTTCATCCAAAATGTTTGTGTGCAACAAGCACCAACAACGATGTATTCTGCCTCGGCCGTAAATATGGCAACTGCGTTTTGTTTCTTAGAAATCCACGAAATAAGGCAGTTACCAAGTAAATGATAAGTGCCACTCGTGCTCTTACGATCTCTTTGGCTACCCGCATAATCAACATCCATATAACAAGTCAAAGAAAAGTTATTATTCTTTGGATACCAAAGTCCTAAATTAATCGTACCTTTCAAATATTTGAAAATATGTTTAACAGCAGAAATGTGCGATTCTTTAGAATTAGACTGAAAATGCACACACAGACAAACACTAAACATAATATTTGGCCGGCTCGTCGTTAAATATAACAAGATACTTATCATACCTCGGTAAAGAGTCTTATCTATACTCTTACCTTTTTCATCCTTAGATAACTTAACTATTGAAGGCATGGGCGTGTCGTACGTTCGTGAGTTTTCTAAACCGAACTTCTTGATCAACTCCTTTGTATACTTCGCTTGTTTTATGAAAATTCCATGTATTGTTTGCCTTATTTGAAGTCCATGAAAATAGCTCAATTCGCCCATCATGCTCATCTCGAACTCATCCCGTATAGACTTGGTAAACTCTTGATAAAGACCTTCGTTAGTGTATCCAAAGATAATATCGTCTACATATATTTGCACTGACAAAATATCAAAATGTTTTGTAAAAAGCGTTTTATAAACAATTCCCTTCGAAAAACCGATATTAATTAGAAAAGAACTTAAACGCTCATACCAAACTCTAGGAGCTTGTTTGAGACCGTATAAGAGTTTGTGGAGTTTAAAAACGTGATTTGGAAATTTATGATTTTCAAAACTGGGAGGTCGTTCCACATACACTTCCTCCTCTATTTTTCCATTTAAAAACGCACTCTTTATATCTATTTGAAATAGATTAAAATTCTTATAACAAGTATAAGCCAATAGAATATGAATGGCTTCAAGTCGGGTAACGGGAGCTTAAGTCTTCTCATAATCAATTTCTTCAACCTGGTTATAGCCTTGCGCAACCAACTGCACTTTGTTTCTAACTACGTTGCCAGAATCGTCAAGCTTGTTCCTAAACACCCATTCAGTACCAACAACCGGTCTCTCGTCAGGTCTAAGCACAAGTTGCCAAATTTTATTCCTTTCGAATTGTACTAACTTTTCTTGCATAGAAAGAATCCAATCACTGTCTAACTCGGCTTCTTTAAAATTTTTAGTTTTAATTTTGGAAATAAAAGCCAGATTTAGACAAGTATAAAAATTTGAAGAACGAGAAATTACTCCATATTCTACATTATCGATGATTTGCTCTTTTGGATGATATTTCTTGAAGCGGCAATCCTTAGGAAGATCTTGATGTACATCACCAATTTGTTTGTCTTCCTTTGGATTTTCCGTTGCATCATCTTTTATGTTCATGTCTTGCAATCCTTCTCCTATATCCGCGTCATCAAAGCTAGCAACTTCCTTGACAGAAATGTTAGAGTCATCAAAATTTACATGAATATATTTTTCGATTGTTTGAGTCCTTTTATTAGATATTCTGTATGCCTTGCTAGTTAATGAATAACCAAGAAAGACGCCTTCATCACTTTTAGAATCGAATTTTCCTAACTTCTCCAAAGTGTTTTGCTGCCAAACACTTTAAAATATTTTATGGTTGACTTATTTCCATAAAATAACTTATAAGAGATTTTCTTTAAAATTTTTTGTAATGAAATTCGATTTAAAATGTAACAAGCAGTATTAACTGCTTCAGTCCAAAAATAATTTAGTAAAGAAATTTTTTTAACATGGTTCTCGCCATTTCTTATAAAGACCGATTTTTTCTCTCCACAATCCCGTTTTGTTGTGGTGTCCTTAGACAAGAAAATTCATGTTTAAAACCAAAATCATCGCAATTTTTTTTAAATACAACATTTTCAAACTCTTCTCCGTGATCACTGCAGGTCTTGGAGATTTTCAAATCAGTTTCATTTTAGGTACGTTTAGAAAAGATTTAAAAGCGCTAAACACATCATTCTTACTAGCAAGAAAGAATACTCACAAAAAGTGTGAATAATCATCAACTATTATATATACATATGACTTTTCACCTTGACTCAAAGTTCTAGATAGACTAAATAAATCCATATGTAATAGTTGAAGGGGTTTTGACGAAGTTTCCTCGATCTTCATCTTGAATGAAGACTTTACCTATTTACCCAGCCGACATACGTCGCACAACTTATCTTTCTCGAACTTCAATTTGGGGATTCCTCTTACGTGGTCCCCTTTTGCAATCTTATCAATCAAGTCCATTAACACGTGACTAAGACTATGATGAAAGAGCCAGGAATCTGTATCCTCTACAACTAAACACTGACCTTTTACGTTAGCAAAATCATTAAAATCAACAATGTAAGTGTTATAGTGTCTTTTGCCTAAAAGAATACACTTGTCGTCTTTAAAGATTTTACAACAGGTTTTATAAAAAACGGCGGTGTATCCTTTATCACAAAAATGACTAATGCTAAGCAAATTATGTTTTAAATTATTTACTAATAAAAAATTATCAAATTTGGTAGAATCACTTACTACGATTTTATCCTTACCCTTTATATACCCTTTCTTGTTATCTATCTCCGAAGGTGACACTCTCACCTTCTTCTCTTGATAGTGAGTCGAATCTAGATATATCTCTAGTCATATGCCTCGAACACCCACTATTAAGGTACCATGTGGTTCTACGTTGTTGTGGCTGGGGTACCTGAAATGGAAGATTTAGGTGTGACCATTGGTACCCAAATCATCTTAGGTCCACGGGAGTTAGTAGCATGAATATGTGTTCTAGAAGTAGATGATCTTGAGTTACCTTTAGGTACGCTATTTCTAGGCACAAAATGATATTTATATGTTGAATTTTTCTTGATAAGGCAATATCTAACGGTATGACCAAGAGGGAGACAATAATGACAAGTGGTTAGAGCATGTCTATAGCCATATCGGTAAGTAGTGTCCCTAAGAAATCTATTGGTTGAAGTACTAGCTGAAGTGCTAGGATCAAAACCAAGACCAAAAGTTTTGTGGTTCCCTCTATATTCACCAAGTACCATATTCAACTTGTTCTTATCTTGGATGAATTTAACGAGAGCCTCTTCAAGCTTTGTGGTCCTTGTTTTGGTACTAATAAGTTCGTTTTCCAATTTATCATTTGTATTTTTCAAATCTTTGAAAAAAGATGCTAAATTGTCACACTCAACGGCGAAAGATTCAAGCTTGGTATTCAATTCAATAATTTCTTCTTTCAAAACACCATTTTCATTTTTAAGAATAATACGAGAGTTACAAAAAGTAGATGATGATTTCCTTTTTAAACTCTTATACTTTGAAAATAGTTTTGAAAATTTTCATGAAGTTCAACTTATAAATCAAGTCATCTCTATCTAAGTTATCGAGATCATCATCGCATATCTCGTTGTTGTCCTCATGTGCTATAAAACACATGTTGACAATGAGCTTATCTTCTTAGTCTGAAGCATCTGAATCTGATTCATCCCATTTTTCTTGGATTGGTCTTCGTTTTTCGTGTTTTTCATTTCCATCCTTATACTTATTGTCACGCCCTGCTTTCCAAAAGACGGTGATGGCACGTGATGAGACCTGCAATGTAATTACTACGAGAATGTCATTTCCCTTAATAAATACGTTAAGCGTTTTTAAGTAATATAACAACATGCAAGAATTAACAAGACTAATTAAAATTAACAATAACTTTATTTACATTCAAACGTTAAAAATACAGATGCTGAAATAAAGGATACAATAACTGAAAAGATGCCTAAACAATGGCGTACAAAAAATAACCGCAGAAAGGAAACTAGTAATCGGGCTTGGCGGTGAACTGGTCTAAGTCCTCCTGGATTGGATCTATCTCCTCAGTATTCTGTCCACCTGACGAACATCCCAAGAAAAAGAATTGGAAAGGAATGTCGGCAACGGACTAGCGCTCAGTAAGTCCCTAAAATAAAAAGTACTGATATCTGAAGGTATGTAAAATGAACAGAAAACCAAGTAGTAATGAGAATGTAAGGTTGTATGTAAAAATAACTTAAGCATGTCATTTATATGTATAAGGTTAACTATTCTAATGTGGTTGTTTGTACTTTTATAAAGAAGGTATGCGTGTATACGAGAGTAGTTGAGGTTATCCTGTGGACTAAAAGAAACAGGAAGTGTAAGGCCCCGTCATAACCCATGAGACAACGACACTCGGTATTCAAGTTGTCTTTTAAAGTGACCTCTCGTACCATGACATACGTTCCTTACCAACCTACCCTTTATCCCCCCATATTTTATTGTATAGTTCAAGTTTACAGGACTTGGTTGAATCCATGAATATAAAGAGTACAAGTTTAGATTCAAGTTGTATTCATATATTCATTTCAATTCATGTCAAGTCATATTCATGGTTCGGTCAAGTTAAGTCAAGTTCAAATGTTCGTGTTTCAAGTACGAATATTCATGTTCAAGTTCAAGTGTTCAAGTTCAAGATTAGGTTCGAGTTTAAGTCAAGTTCGATGTCACGACCTACCCCCAAACATAGATAGTATTGTCCGCTCTGGCCGACAATAACCCATGGGACAACGACACTCGGTATTCAAGTTGTCTTTTAAAGTGACCTCTCGTATCATGACATACATTCCTTACCAACCTACCCCTTATCCCCTCATATTTTATTGTATAGTTCAAGTTTACAGGACTTGGTTGAATCCATGAATATAAAGAGTACAAGTTTAGATTCAAGTTGTATTCAGATATTCATATTAAGTTCATGTCAAGTCATATTCATGGTTCAGTCAAGTCAAGTCAAGTTCAAATGTTCGAGTTTCAAGTACGAATATTCATGTTCAAGTTCAAGATTAGGTTCGAGTTTAAGTCAACTTCGATGTCACGACCTACCCCCAAACATAGATGGTATTGTCCGCTCTGGCCGAAACCATACGGTTTTGTCCTTTTAAATGAACCGGACTCAAGAAGGGGGCTACTTCCCAGTAGGTCACCCATCCCAGAATTTCCCTAGCTCAAGCATGCTTAACTATGGAGTTCTTCAAACTCCGGAGTTCCGATTCATCCAAAACGCGCCTCTGTATTATAGGAGTGGTATCATTCCATTTATAGTTCTGATCGTGCTCTCTTTCGGAATGGAGTTCGATACTCCCTATTATTCTACAGTGGGTCCCCGTGTGTATCCGTATTGGTTACATCCCATCTCGATACCAGATAACATCTCACTTCTCACGGGGTAGGTGGTATTCATCCCCAACTCCACCTGGGGTATTATATTCCCCCTACTTAGAACAATGGTTCATTCCAAAAGGCACCTCTGTGTTATAGGAGTGGTATCATTCCATTTATAGTTCTGATCGTGCCCTCTTTCGGAATGGAATTCGATACTCCCTATTGTTCTACAGTGGGCCCCTGTATGTATCCGTATCGGTTACATCCCCACCTCGATACCGGATAACATCTCACTTCTCACGGGGTAGGTGGTATTCACATCCCTAACTCCACCTGGGGTTATATTTTCCCCCACTTAGAACAATGGTTCATCCTCGAACCACACACCTACTTTTGAGGGACCGGCTCTGATACCATATTTGTCATGACCCACCCCCAAACACAGATGGTATTGTCCACTCTGGCCGAAACTGCATGGTTTTGTCCCTTTGAATGAACCAGACTCAAGAAGGGGGCTATACTTCCCAGTAGGTCATCCATCCCAGAATTTCCCTAGCTCAAGCACGCTTAACTATGGAGTTCTTCAAACTTCAGAGTTCCGATTCATCTAAAAGGCACCTCTATGTTATAAGAGTGGTATCATTCCATTTATAGTTCTGATCGTGCTCTCTTTCAGAATGGAATTCGATACTCCCCATTGTTCTACAATGGGTCCCCGTGTGTATTCGTATCGGTTACATCCCCACCTCGATACCGGATAACATCTCACTTCTCACGGGGTAGGTGGTATTCATCCCCAACTCCACCTGGGGTATTATATTCGAATTTGAGTTCAGGTTCTAGGCATATCTTATTAATAGATTTAACTTTTGAAATTCTTAAGTTTGCTTTTTCAAATACGATTGCCATTGATAATTCCACCCTATTTGTCACGCCCCACTTCCTGAAGTACTGGCAAGGGGACGTGACGAGGTCCGCTACGTATTTACTCTGAAGTAAACACGCTAAGCGTATCTAAGCAATATAAAGTAAAATTTACATAAGAGATATGAATGTAATGAACAATAACTTTATTTATTAAACATTCTTTTAGAGGTACAACTGGAAATATAAATACAGGGATGGAATGCAATGCCTAAACAATGGTATGAACTGAATGAAAAGTAAGTACAAGTAAAGTCAATGCTCAGGGTCTTTTATGAACTGCTCTAAGCGCTCCTGGTTGGTCTCGAACTCCTCAGAGTCAGGTCTTCCTGACAAAATTCCAAAGAAGAAGAGAAATAGGAATGTCGTCAGTGAACAATCGCTTGGTAAGTCCTAAAGAAAGAAGGAGAAGAATAGACAGAAATGAGAGTATATCTAGTATAATGTTTGATTGTTATGTTAACGTAGTGTTTGTAGCTTGGTATAGAATATGACAGTGTATACGAGAGGAGCCCAACTTACACCGTGGATTTTGGTAACCCGTAGTACAAGGCTTCATCGAAAATACCACGGAACAATGGCATGGATGTAATAACGTCTTTTAGTGACCACCTCGTTCCACCTTTAACATGTTCCGTACCAGTCTACCTTTTTATAAACCCCGTAATGTTTATTGTATTGATTATACTGATTGTATTGTATTGTCTTGTAATAAATGGAAGACTTGCCGAAACAATGATATCAGTAAACGAAATGGATATAAATGGATAGTCATGTAATCAGAGTATATCCATGGTTCGATTCATTCATGTTCAAGTTGTTATAGATTGAATTCTGGCATTCATGGATTCATGTTGTATTGCAGTTATACTTGAATTCAATTCAAGTCAGATTGATTTCATATTTGACCATGACTCGAACTGAGTCAGACTTTTAAATAGAATTGAAGTCCTGATTGTTTTGGAGTTATCGGTAACTGCTGCACATGGACAATATGATTTGTGTCTTTTTCTAAGAAAATTACCGTATTGATAACACCGTTGTTAGGTTGTCTAGCTTAGATAGGCAAGTACCCATATTCTCCGGCTCCCTGAGGCTCAAGAGAACTGGTCCCGCTTAAACCTATCTTTATTAGGGTCCTTATTATAATTTAATATAACTTGAGGGGGTTTTATGTAAAAGTAGTGTTGATATATTTTCAAAATACACCTCAAGTATTTAATTTTCGTCTTTAGGGTTTTCATAGATGTATATTTTATAAAAGTGAAATTTTCTAGTGAGTAGAACCTAGTTTTCATTGTATATGGTATTTTAATGAAATACTGGAATTTGTATTGAATTGTAATGGTAGTTTCATGAAATTGTAATTCCTTTGATTTAGAAAACATGGAATATTTATATAATATATTTAAAATAGATATTTTGATAATAGTTATAATTATATATATTTAATAAAAATAAAGTTTATTTATTTTGTAGAAATCTCATTTTCTTAAAAATTGCATCAAAATTCCATCGAGATCGAATGCTCCTTGCGGAGGTCTGCATCTCGCTCTACTAGGCCCGAGGATTTGCGATAACCCGCATCATCCCAATCGGGGTTTCCCAAAATGGGTTGTGGAGGCACAATTGCAAGGAATTTAAATAACATACTTTTTAAAGAAAACGGTTTTTAATGTTCAAGGTATTTTATTCGTAATCTCGTATTTTCCCATAAACTCGAGTCCCAAAATTCATCGTGCTATGTCAAGAATGTGTGTTGTGATGAGGTAGGTCATTACCTCGTGAGTTATGTAAAGGTAATACAATTAAATTGAATAGTTATAAGTTGTATGTAACATGATGGTATTTTGCTGTAAAAGTGAAATAAAAATTGCAACATGAATTCTTTTGAGATGAAACTTGTTATAATATGTTTATTTATGTTTGTTAAACATTATGATAGAATAAGATATTTTATTATTTAAGAAAAATAGAGTTTCTAAAGAAAAATGAATCGGAAGTCGGAATAACTCCGCTTCCGACGAGTTTTGAAAAGGAGAAGTTTTAGAATAGAGATGGAGGAGGAGAATGTGAACTTACTGGCTATAAAGGAAGAGGGGAGAAGGAAGAAGCTTTTGAAACCGTCGGGGCATCGTTTCGTCGCCGGATTCTCCTCGAAACGTCGTCGAAACTTCGCCCTTTGCTAACTCCACTTGCACAACTTGGGACTTGGAAAATTTAGAGAGATTTTGTAATGAAATTCTGAATGAGGAGAGGTGAAATATGGTGTGGTATTTATAGGGAAAATTAGGATTTAGGGTAATGAAGAATAGAATTAAAATTTGTATTAAAAATGAATTAAAGAGAGGAATTATCACTCTTTGAATTTTTTCAGAGTAAACAAACAATATGGGGGTAGTGGAGTAGGAGAAGAGGTGCCAGGGGAGAAAATTGGAGACCATCCCCTATGGGGGGCCCGGTGGTGCCGGTCACCAATGAAGATCTCGCCGGTCGAATCATGGATTGGGGTGCTTGGATCTCTGCCACTTGTCCATGTCGCTTTGTATAACTCAGTGCACATGTTTATTTAATCTGTGACTTTTCATTTTACGTGTTGTGCACATGCAAACCTTTAGGTTTCTAAAAGATTAAAAGAAAAATCAATTAAAAATATATGTGGCTGGAGGGATTTGAATACAGAGGCTACATCACAGCAGTGCAAGGGCTTTACCAATGAGCTACAAGTGCTTTCTTGCTGTTCAAAAGAAAATCAAATTTATAACTTGTGCTCAGGTTTAGGTATTCCTTTCTGTATTTTGGAAAAATTCTGTACAGAAAGTTTAGGGTTGTTACACTATTGTTACGATCTATATTTAGGGAGAGGCAAGTGGTGCATCATTATCTCCGGCAAGCTCGAGGCACTCAAGAGAAGATGCTATTCAAATCAATCTGCAACCTAAAAACGTAACCTAGACTAGTCTTTTGATTTTTAGGGTATTTATATAAAAATGTCATTTAAAAATTCTCGAGGGTTTTAATTCATCCTAAAGCTTCGAAGGTGTTTTCGCTAAAAATATGTTAATAAAATTGTCAAGAGTTTTATAAAAATGTATTTTGTTTTAGGTGGTATTTTAGTGACAAAACTTAACTTTTAAAAATTTATGGTATTTTTATGAAAAATCTATTTTTTGGAAACTTGAGGGTATTTTTAAAAAAACTTTAATCTTTTCATTTAAAAAAAATCTAGTTTTCATAATTGGTTTTATTTGGAAAATACGTATATATGATTTAAATAATTTTCTAATTATTTAACTTGTTTTAAAAAGTTGTATTTTCTTTAAAACAGTATTTTATTCCTTTCGAGACCGATTTCTCCGTGAGGAGTTCTGCATCTCACTCTACTATCCCAAGAATATGTGATAACCCGCACCATCTACAAACGGATCCTCTAACGAGGATTGTAGAGGCATATTTGCAAAGGATTTAAATTAACGATTTTAAAAAAATGGATTTTCTAGAAGGTGAGGATATTTTAATGTAATATGTTTCTTTAGAAAAACATATAGCTATAGTATCGTGCTATATTTTCCATGTGTACATGAGTGGGGTAGGTCGTTATCCCGTGAGTTTTCTAGAGATATATGTCATGATAACGATAAAAAAGTACATGTAAAGTTTATGGTATTTTTGTGTAATATCATTCTAAACTATGTTAATATGAAGTTTTCCGTCTTAAGAATTTTATACAACTTGAAGATCTTTTCTAATATATGTTATTCACATGTAGGTATCATTTTAACTAGAAGAAAAGAGAAATTACGTTTTAAAAGATAGTTATAAGTTACAAGTGGGGTTATGAGAGTAGAGTTAAAGAGGAGTTAGGTTTTGGATTCAAGGGAGTAGAATCGAGATAGACTTATGGGTTGCACGTTTGAATGAGAGAAGAAGCCTCGGTTGAGGAACTGAGACTAGTGAGGCGAGAAGGTCGCATTGATGACACTGGGAGGAACGAACTTGAATGGTTGACGAGTGGATGAACTTGAGAATATGCTTGACTCCTTTTGCTTGGATTTGGTAACTTTAGAGAGGATTTTAGTGGAATTTTCAGAAATGAGGAGCAGGGTAGTATGTCTAGGTATTTATAGGGAAGAATATGGGAGTATATGAATCAAAAAAAGAATTAAAATTTGTTAATGGGGTAGATGAAAGGACTGGCAGCTCTCTAGTTTAATTCAAAGAATTCAAAGTGTAAAAAGAGTTAGAGGGGAGTCCAAAGATCGCACGGGAGAAGCACGGAAGGAATTGGACACATCTGGGCCGCCGTAAGCGGCTAAACAGGGATTTTGGGCAGCCAGATTTAGAGCAAATGCTTAGGGGTTCAAGCCATAGGTTTTAATTGTCTTTAACACCTCATTTATACTGTTTGATTTTGTTGCAACTTTCGTTTCTCCGTGTAATGCATGTGCCAACTCTTGGGGTTCCAAAAAGTTAAAAAGAAAAATATTAAAATAATTGGGGCTGATGGGATTCGAATACGCATGCTAAAGAACAGCAGTGGAGAGTATTAACCAGTGAGCTACAAGTTACTTCTTACTTTTATTTAACAAACTTAACTTATAACTCATAGTCAGGGCTAAATACACCTTTATATACATTGAATGTGATACAATTGTACAGGGATTTTAGAGTCGTTACACTTGTTCTTGCCTTTGTTCAAGGTCGGGCAATCGGCTTTTATGTGATCCTTTTTATGACATTTATATCAGGTAGTGTTGTTGTTAGTACTTGAACTTTTGTTACCTCAGTAGTTACCTCTCTTCTTGAAGTTTCTGAATTTCATGAATCTTGTGAATTGTTTTGCAAGCACCGCCATGTCATTTTCACTTCCACTATGATCACTTTCACTCTCAGATTCTTCCAGTAGAATGTTCTTTTGCCTTTAGAGCCAGGTTTCTCTTCTTTTAAGGTTCGTCACTCTTTTGCTTCATCCTAATGTCGTTAAGCTTCATCTCGCGCATATTGAGATTCCTAACAAGGTTCTTCAAGGTTAGTTCATCTAGATTGTTCGCTTCTTCAATTGCTGTTGTTGGGTTATGCAAGCGCCCTGGCCATCAAACTGTGGCCGAATGCGGAACAAATTTTTTCTAAACTGGCGCTAGAACAACCCCATAACACGGATCGACCATTAACCCTAAGCTAGCAAACTATAAAGAAAGGAGTGTAGAATGGTTATACCGAATGATCCATGTCCTTCGGTTAACTACCATCCCAAGCTCCTAGAGGCCTCTATGATCAGGCTTGATCTCCGGTCTCCTTCCATCGAAGATGATCCATCCGAGAATTTGTATTCCGAGCTCTTACCACAATAGCCAAGGTAACTAGGGTACCTAGATCGCTAAATAAGATAGCCTAGATGATGTAGAGTATAGTGATGGATTAATTTATATCATAACACCCTAGATTTCTCAACACATGAGACTTGAAGGGTGGAGGTAAAAGAAGAAGCTTGAGGATGAGAGTGTGAAGAAAATATATCAAGTCAAGAAAATGGCTAAGTGTTGTGAGCTATATCAAGTGAAGCATGCTTCACAAAATATCTCAAGTCAACCAAAGAAAATATCTCTAGTCAACTAAAGAAAAATATCTCACAACATTTACAAATATCAAGCATACCTCAATAGTGCACCATGAGTCACTACATGAGTCACCAAGTGAGCATAATTGAATTAATGCCAAATGCAACTCATCCTCCACCTCATTAACCTTTTAATCCTAAATGGTTTAAAACAAAATGAGGTGTAATCTTTTAGAAGCAATCTTGTAATAAATTACAAGAATATCCCTCATACGTATATACATACCTGTATCCGTATTCTGACAAAATAAGAATACAATGAGACGAAAATAATCCAACAATATAATACTAGAATCCGGCTTAAACCAAAACCCACTAGTATTATCCGTCCGAATCATGATATGTGCACAAGTGCACGTATATGATCGAACCCTGTCGTAAAACCATACGACCTCTACATCGTTTTGCCCGAAGAAGGAAAACCCTCTGTGTGGGACTCTAAAGACTCGTCAATACACTAACAGTGGGTTTAACCACAAGCACGTCAGCGACACTAGCTGTACGTAACGGCTACCCAGGTATTGAGCGAAAGGGAGGTCGACGAGCAAACTCATCCTTACGCCTACCGAGCCTGTCCGTGACAATATCCTTACGGTCCAGTCTGTTCGTCTAAGAGTATCGCATATCGAGTCTAGAGGGGTGGATAAAGTCATAACCCTAATAACGCGACATTTCATGTCGGTATGAAGCCCATCATGAACTGAGAAACTAATGATCCAAATCAGTAATTCTTGACTACCTTGGCCATGATTTCTCGTGATGGCCACTCGTGCACTGCATGATATAAACCCCCAATACTGGGAGAGATGAATCCCTGACTATCCGCTCACTGCCTCCATGTGGCTCGGGACTGTACCCAATTAAAACCTGTTTGCACGACTCCTTTGAGCCGTGGTAGGGTAGTAATCAAAGCACAGTGAAACTCATACAAGAAAAATGACGATCTCAGGTCGACAGACTAACCTACACACATGTCACATGGGAACTGCTATCTGACAATAGGTATAGTACCAACTAGCACGTTCCCGACGAGTCCGTCAGTGTACTCATAACCCAATGAGCACCTGTATACTATCTTAGGTGAACAAACTGACACTAATAGCTTGTGAGACCTAGCCACCGCCCCTCGTCGGGGTCTCGATCAGTATACACCAGTCTACTCTAGAGTATCGATGCCCAGTCTCGAAACTCCCATGACTAGGGACATTTAAGGATGTGCTTATAGACCACCCAGTTCCTACGTATATGATCGCCATCATAATGCTGGTAGTCAAGCAAGAATCCTATGGGTTCTACTAACATGTAATAGTAATCTGTAATACCATATAAGTATGTACATTATGATAAAGACAAACCAGATAGCATACTATCATCTTGAGTAAGACTATTCTATCCGTATAGGTCCTCTCTCAATCATCGCAATCGCGTGCCTGCGATTTAATAATTGACTTGAGGGCACTATAGCCAACAATCTCCCACTTGCACTTAAGGCTAATTATTGCGGTGTCGCATACTCACAGCTCGTGTGATACCGAACACCCAACTTCTCTATTAATCAGTTTTGCAAAACTCGTTTGTGAAACTATTGTGTTCTAGAAATAGCCTCAGTGAGTGGATCCGCTCCAATGTTTCTTTCTATATCTCTCTATATTTCAACTTCGCGGAGAAAGCCTATCTCTCGAAATGAGTAATACCTGTCTTAGAATTTGTCTGGATATCTGATGGAACCCAGTTCATAAATGAACTCCAAATCCAACAAACTTCTTAGACTGTACCATCCACTGAATTTAATCAGTATCCTGCGCCATGCCTTCCACAGTATCCGCTTGGACCACCTGTCCAACATACTGTCCCTCAAAAGAGGGAAAAACTATAACTCAGCCACTCTGTCATCCAGGTCAGCTTGGAAGCCTGAAATAATAACCGTTTCCCGAAGGAGGCCCCCGTTACCATATATCCCAAGAACATCCACTTATGTTCATAACTGCTTCCCAACGTTTATCCAGGATTGGATTAATATATCTGCTTATTGCAGCTAGTGCAAAAGCAATATCTGGTGTTATACTTGACATCTTATAACTGTCTCAATTTCCTAAGCAAGTGACATGTCAATCATGCAAATCTCTCTCCTCATCAGTCTAGAAGACATCTCTTTAAAGAGGGTGACTCCATCACTTGCGGGTACACCACCATACCAGGAGTCGTCTATTCTAAAACACCTTTAGAATAATGTCAAAGTATCTAAATTGGGACACTTCCTAAATCTAGATCTAAAACCATAGATTTAGTAACCAGAATCCCTGATATTATATCCAGATCCAATGTTGAGAAATACTTTATGACAACCACAATATATAACCGATCTTCGTGTAGGAAGATCTCTTTCTATCAAGTGCATGTCATCCAAATACCTGGACATCACACTCTACTACCTTCTTACCAGATCCATCTTCTAATCTGATGAAGTAAAAACTTATGACTGTCACATCAAAACTAGATGATCTATCTCTACTATACTTGTTTTTAGTCTATAAATAGACATAAGCTACTTGTCCACTATACTTCCGCTGCTCCTACTGACTACAACAACTCTCTGGCAGAGTCATATACACGTGCACTTCTAAAGCTAGTTTAGAACGACGCTATACTCATCCTCCTGCCAAATCTCATAGCCTAGAACAGCAGCAATGGTAAGTTTGGGTAATCATAAACCTTCCTGTCACCGTCTTTGAGGATACCAAAGTACCTCTTGGGTGTCTGAGGTTACCCCCCAAATCTGCGGAGTGGCTAATGGATCGTCGAAACCATTTGAATCCTTAGATTCTATTAAATTTTCAGTAACCGTTTGTGGTTTTGGAATCACTTCCAGTTCTACCATACTCACACTAATGTTTTATGAAAAAAATCCATTTTACTAAAACTGGTGGTGAGTCAAGATCAATATAACCATTGATCTTCCTGATGGTAGAAAGTTAAACTTCGTCAAAGCCCGGAATAACCCACAAACTGCCATTACTGAAACGTGCCTAGAGTTTATCCGGATTCTAGTTTTAAGTATCAGCCGGACAACTCCATATACCTTAACATCGTTAAGATATGAATTGATTCTATATACCATATAGAAACAAAGACACTAATTTAATTGAAACCAGATTCAAAATCATGCAGCTGATTCCAGTGTATATCAACCAAATAGAAGAAGGCCAAACATCATTACTCATCAAGGAATGCATCCACGTATGAGTAACCTGAAAGAGAAGCTAGTTCTCAAAACCATTACTTACAACGGAATACCTATGACAAGTACCTACATCTTCGATTACCTCGAAGAATCCTGATACTTGCCACATGTAGTTCTCTACTTTATTCTTATACCTATAACTTCTTAAAATCCGGATCTTATATTTCAACGAAATACTTGTCTAGAACTGGAGAAGTCATGAGTAAACAGAATGTAGTACGAGTACCAACCTCTTTTCTTACAACATATGGTTCTCTACTTCATTCTTATATCTATAACTTCTCAAAATCCGAACCTTGTATTTCAACGAAATACTTGTCTAGAACTGGAGAAGTCTTGAGTAAATAGAATATAGTATGAGTACCAACCCCTTTTGTCCTAATGGACATCAGACAATATACAATACTTTGTATAAGTCCCCTGAGTTCAATAACTCAAATCCTGTGCGTCGTAGGTTGAAAAACTGTACTGTGGTTAAGAAGAATTACACTGTTGTTGAATGCACCTTACCTAATCACCAACCGATATAGATAAATGTCATAGACATAATTTCAAAAAGTTATATCTCACTTTATAAAATAAACATATAGATATATCAGTTTGAAATTGGTGCATAACAACGGTATTCAAAACCAAATATTTGCCATCAGGCAAAACCCAAGTGATTTCCTCAAATATCACTAATTACAAAGAATTATGATATATATAGAGGATCTAATCACCCAATTCCCAATATCTTACTCCTACTCACTATGTGTAACGCTATACAGATGTGAGAATCACATCCGGTAAATACATACCCTGAAATTAGAATCTAATTAGGAAAACAGTTTTCAATTAACATCGCACAGTGAAACTGAAACATGAAAATGTTTCGAAGGGGTAATCAGGTATTCCTAGTAATGCCTCTTCCACTATCCAGATTCATGACAGTAACCGTATACTTCCTTGCCCTCACTCCAATCCCTTTATATGTCTTTACTTATTACCTTCTATACACCACACTTAGGCTAATTGATTTTCTTCCTTCCCTACCCTTCGGCACCAACTTAAGCTTTGGAAGAAGACTATCCAATAAGCGTAATAGGTGTACTCTCCTTATACCAGGAGCCCTCGCAACCTGAGAGAAGGTAAAAGGAAAAGAAAACTGAATAATCCTATTCTATTTCTCCTGAACCGTAATCCATCCTCGAACGGGAACAAGTTCCTTCTAGTTCGTGCGTAACTATACGATGGCATATCCAAGCAATATGGATCTTCGTAGTGATACGAAGTGTTTTGGAGAAATGCAAAGGTGAAGTAGGAGTGGCAGGGGTATACATGGCTTGGTCGTGAATGATAGCAATCACAATTTCCTTTGCCGTTATTCTAATCCCTTTATATGTCTTTACTTACTACCTTCTGTACACCACACTTAGGCTAATTGGTTTTCTTCCTTCCATACCTTTTGGCACCTGCCTATGTTTTGAAAGAAAACTATCCAATAAGTGCGATATGTGTACTTTCCTAATACTAGGAGCCCTCACAACCTGAGAGAAGATAATGATAAAAGACAACCAAATAATCCTATTCAATTTCACCAGAACCAGAATCCATCCTCGAACTGGAACGAGTTCCTTCGAGTTCGTATATAACTATACGGTGGATATATCCAAGAAATGTGGATTTTCGTAGTGATACAGAGTGTTCTGGGGAAATGCAAAAGTGATATAGGAGTAGCAATGATATATGCGACAATGACAATCCAAACGCCAACGTGTTTTAAGAAAGTTCGGTTTAACTTGGTTCATGAGTTTTAGTCTAGGGTCAGGCTATGGTCGCTGCCAAAGTGAGAGAGAAAAGAAACACTCAGCATGCACTCTAAGCTAGATCAGAATGGTTAATGACTTTATCTAATCAGGATGGCTCCCACCGTTTCCTCGAATTCTCTTTCAAATCCTAAAAGGAGAATTAGTCGGGATCATCTAAAATCACCCGAGGAGTAATCCTACTCATCAGTGGAAATCGGGATCCAACTATTATCGCATGATAACTTGATAAAAGCCACTCAAGTCACCATACTCTAGAAGGTATGCGCATGCCTGACAAGTTTCCTGTATGTTTGAAACTCCCGATGTGGTTTT
This sequence comes from Agapanthus africanus, assembly GCA_030015575.1. NCBI lineage: Eukaryota > Viridiplantae > Streptophyta > Magnoliopsida > Asparagales > Amaryllidaceae > Agapanthus > Agapanthus africanus. The sequence continues at coordinate 140,812,346 of JASDDO010000026.1, forward strand.
TACCCCAAGCGGTTTATGACCTTGACTAAGTCAACAAACCATAAACCGCTAGTCAAGTTCAACCCGTCATTATCCTGGATTGCATTAAACCCACCCGCACGTGCCCTTGACTAGGTCAACAAGGCCGCACTACTGTCCTAACCAATCGTATTTAAAATGCAACAAACAAGTACCACTTAGCTATCGAACACTATGCTTTGACTATGTCAACAAACGCAGCACGAATACTAAATAATACTCGTAAGAAATGACGGAGGGCTGCGGCTGGTTTTTGGTGAAAAACCTTTAACGTAATGAACTTGATATCGTTGAAGGAATCGAGTAGTTTTTTACAAATATATAGTGGCGCAAACTTTCTCTAAAGAGGTCACTCTCTGTGAAGGGATCTCGGCTGTTTCCTCATCGAATGAGGTGCAGGATATTCCAAACTGAATACCATGATGCAAAGCAAAAAGAATCGACTATAGTGAAATTATTATGATGACATAAACTTTTGCTCAAGAGGCCACTCTCGATGAAGGGATATCGGCTCTTGCCTTGTCGAATGAGGTGCTAGATATTCATAATCGAATACCATTGTGCAAAGCAAAAGGAAACGTCTGTAATGTCTATTTTTTAAAGCTTGGTTCCAACAATATCATATAGGTTTGTTTTCCTTGCATTAATCAGAATTAATGCAGTCCCATCAGTTAAAACATATCACACCAGAAAAGAACGAAAACATAATGTACGTATATGCCATCCACATTCACCATTGGGCCCCGTCATCACCCGTTAGGTTACTTAACTAACGGCAGAGCGGGGGCTGGACTAGCGCGGGTGCAAAACATATACAATATCTACTAGTATATATATAAATATATATAACATTCATCCCATGCATGATATAAAGCAACAACACAGAATCTCAGCCAACAACACAGAGTGGTGGATAATCTTAGAGCCTCGGGTTTCACTTGAGCTTCAAATGAGACTCGACGTTCCCTGTCGCGTGGATAGCCTATGCAACGAAAACCTAGACCCCTATGAGTGCGGCAAGTTAACCGCTAATCCTAGAAGCGAGGCAGCCCCAATCAACAACGTGAATGGGCCACCCAGCACTTCAAGAAATTCGGTAACTTGGGCACCCATTCGTGGGTCAACCTATATCTCCTACGAGTGAGGCGAATAGCCCACCAATTGTAGAGTAAGGCCCCCTCCGTCTCAACGCAAGATACGGGCTCGTTGCCCTCTAGATCCGGCTATTCGTGCACTCCACCACGGGGTAATTCTAGTACAGAAAAGAAAAATATATGTTCAAGGGTGACATCGACCTCAACCCAGTAGTGCCCCAAACAAATAATATATAAACTGGCAGAGACGGCAATCCACACATTGGACGCTTGCCCCGCAATATCAAATGTATAAATGAATCTAAACTGTACTATCATTGCACCACTGGCTATCCACCACGACGATCCAACCACAACCACAGCACAATACAGAACATCAACATGAATGTCATGTTCGCAAACCCGTCTAAAAGACATATAGCAATTAGACGAGTTGTACCGCTCTAATGACATTCACAGTCGTAGATAGTAATGTATGTACCGAAAACTTTTAAACAATATTAAAAATAGCGACTTCGAAATACCTCGTATTGCCCCCAAACAAAAATAACATAATATGCAACCTGGGCAAAAACAAACAATACACAAAAACCAATATTCCAGAGAACAGAACACACAAAAAAATTCAAGTCCTAAATCCAATGAAGGACCGGCCAGGCCGGTTTTTTGCTTGATCTCGCCGGCCAAATTTTGGCATTTGAGGCTCGTGTTTTGTGCGTGTTCTAGTTACTACATAAATAGCCTTATGCAATTGCTTAAATTTTTTTTAAAGACTAGAAAAAATCGACAGAAACTGGAATATACGTCGTATTGTTTCGGTTTCGTTATTTAAAACATCGTTTAAACTGCTAGTAAGGGGTTAATGGGTTGGCTTTGATACCATATTGGGTTATGCAAGCGCCCTGGCCATCAAACCGTGGCCGAATACGGAACAAAAATTTTCTAAACTGGCGCTAGAACAACCCCATAATACGGATCGACCATTAACCCTAAGCTAGCAAACTATAAAGAAAGGAGTGTAGAATGGTTATACCGAATGATTCGTGTCCTTCGGTCTTTAACCATCATTCCAAGCTCCTAGAGGCCTTCATGATCAAACTTGATCTCCGGTCTCCCTCCATCGAAGATGATCCACCCAAGAATTTGTATTCCGAGCTCCTGCCTCAATAGCCAAGGTAACTAGGGTATCTAGATCGCTAAACTAGATATCGTAGATGATGTAGAGTGTAGTGATTGATTAATTTGTCTCATAACACCCTAGGTTTCTCAACACACAAGACTTAAAGGGTGGAGGTAGAAGAAGAAGCTTGAGGATGAGAGTGTGAAGAAAACATATCAAGTCAAGAAATTGGCTAAGTGTTGTGAGCTATATCAAGTGAAGCATGCTTCAAAAAATATCTCAAGTCAACTAAAAAAAATATCTCAAGTCAACTAAAGAAAAATATCTCACAACACTTACAAATATCAAGCATACCTTAATAGTGCACCATGAGTCACTACATGAGTCACCAAGTGAGCATGCTTGAATTAATGCCAAATGCAACTCATCCTCCACCTCATTAACCATTTAATTCTAAATGGTTTAAAACAAAATGAGGTGTAATCTTCTAGAAGCAATCTTGTAATAAATTACAAGAATACCCCTCATACGTATATACATACCCGTATCCGTATTCCGACAAAATACGAATACAATGAGACGAAAATAATCCAACAATATAATACTAGAATCCGGCTTAAACCAAAGCACACTAGTATTATCCGTCCGAATCATGATACGTGCACAAGTGCACGGATATGATCGAACCCCGCTGTAAAACTATACGGCTTCTACATTGTTTTACCTGAAGCAGGAAAACCCTCTGTGTGGGACTCTAAAGACTCGTCAATACGCTAGTAGTGGGTTTAACCACAAGCATGTCAGCGGTACTAGCTGTGCGTAACGGCTATCCAAGTATTGAGCGAAAGGGAGGCCGACGAGAAAACTCATCCTGACCCCTGCTAAGTCTGTCTGTGATAATATCCATACAGTCCGGTCTGTTCGTCTAAGAGTATCGCATATCAAGTTTAGGCGGTGGATAAAATTAGACCCCTAATAATATAACATTTCATGTCGGTATGAAGCCCATCACTAACTGAGAAACTACTGATCCAACTCAGTAATTCTCGACTACCTTGGCCAAGGATTTCTGGCGATGGCCATTCGTGTACTGCGTGATATCAACCCCCAATACCGGGAGAGACGAATTCTTGACGATCCGCTCACTGTCTCCATGTGTCTCGGGACTGTACCCAACTAAAACCTGTTTGCACGAATCCTTTGAGCCGTGGTAGGATAGTAATCAAAGCACAGTGGGAACTCACACGAGATAAATGACGATCTCAGGTCGACAGATTAACCTACACACATGTCACCTGGGAAATGCTATATGATAATAGGTATAATACCAATTAACAGGTTCCCGGCGAGTCCGTCCAGTGTACTCATAACCCAATGAGCACCTGTATACTATCTTAGGTGAACAAACTGACACCAATGGCTTGTGAAACCTGGCCACTACCCCTCGTCGGGGTCTCGATCAGTATAAACTAGTCTACTCTGGAGTATTGATGCCCAGTCTCGAAACTCCTACGACTAGGGACATTTAAGGATGTGCTTATAGACCACCCAGCTCCCACGTATATGATCGCCATCATAATGCTGGTAGTCAAGTAAGAATCCTATAGGCTCTATCAATATGTAATAGTGTCTGTAATACCATATAAAGTATGTACATGATGATAAAGAAAAACCAGATAGCATATTATCATCTTGAGTAAGACTGTTCTATCCATATAGGTCCTCCTTCAATCATCGCAGTCGCGTGCCTACGATTCAATAATTGACTTGAGGGCACTATAGCCAACAACTGTAACCTTGGGTTTCTATTCTTCCCTGTGAATCCTTAAGATCTTCAAGCACTTCTTTTTTTCTGTAAAAGTTTTGCCACAGTTGAAAAGTTCAGTAATGATCTTATTAAATTTTGAGTACATGATGTCAAGCGTTTCATCAGTGCTCATTTTGATCAGTTCGTATTTACTCATGAGGCGATTGATTTTACTTTCTTTCACCTGACTCGTCCCTTCATAAGAAGTTTCGAGAGTCCTCCAAATCTTATATGCAGTGGTGCATATAGAGACCCGGTTGAACTCGTCGGGTGAAAGAGACTAGTGTAATGCATTCATCGTTTTAATATCCAAAGACATATCTTTCCGAGCACTTTCATTATAAGGTCTAACCGGTATAACAAATTTATCCTCTACAACGTCTAGAATATCATGATCAATGCATTAAAGGAAAATTCGCATCTTGATCTTTCAGAAGTTATAGTTAGCGCCATCAAAGAGTGGTGGCCTATTGGTGGTGATCTATTATTTTGAGTAATGTTATTATTGTTAGCCATATGATCTAAGCTCTAGGTTTTTAAGCCAAAAAAAGATCTAACCATTCTGATACCAATTGAAAAGTGTCTTAGAGGGGGGGAGTGGTGGTGCATAGGATAATGGCTAACAATTAAAACTTTATTGCTCAAATCAATACAAGTTGTGGAATTATAATTGAATAATAGGAAATACAACAAACAATAGAATAAACAGAAATGCAAACTCAGAGCGACACCGAGAAATGATTACGGAGTTCAATACAACCCGTATCTACGTCTCCGCCAAGGCCTTTACCTAGGTACTATCCACTAAACAATTCTTCTTTAGACGAAGAAACCTTTATAGTTGATGGACCACCTCCACCGGGTAATCTTTTTAAGGCCCAGATTAAACCTTTACAAGCTGATGGACCACCTCCACCGGGTTATTTTTTTGAGGCTCAGATCAAACCTATACAACTCAACGCTATTGATGGAAAACCTCTACCGGGTAAACCACTTTGGTAGAAAATTTTTACCGAATTGTATTACAACAAAAGTAAAAAGAAAAAGACTCCTAATCTCGTATATGAATCAAACAACTTTAAAATCCAGAGAATTAGGGTTTAAGATATTTTGCAAGATGAAGCCTTTTTGATCTCAAAAAGATTGATAAAGAGTTTAAATATGAGATCGAGTTTTACAAAGATTAAGGATTAAAACAAGTTGTAATTGATCTTTGCAAAAATAAAAAAAAAATCTTTTTCAAAGACAACAAAGATTATAGAACCTGGTGATGATCTTGGGTTTCGAAGCTTTGAGACGGTGATGAACTTTTTAGAGCAATAGATGCTTTTTTGATCTGAATAATCATTGTTAAATTTTGATCAAGTCAGGTGAATTAATAGTTGGGAAATAATCCCACTGAATAGGAAACAAATTGGTCAAAATCAAATATGAGATTTGCAACTGTCTAATCTTAAGCCAGCTCAAAATTAATATGAGCCGTCTCATGCAAACAGGAAGGAAATTCATCATCCAAGACAAGTGTTGAGCCAGCTCAAAATAAACATGAGCCGTTTCATGCAACCACAAAATAAATATATTATCTAAGACATGTGTTAAGCCGGCTCAAAATGATCATGAGCCGTCTCAGATAAACAGAGAAGAAATATATCATACAAGACATGTGTTGAGCCGGCTCAAAATGATCATGAGGCGTCTCATGCAAACAAAGAAGAAACTTGATGATCCAAGAAATTTGTGAGACGACTCAAGTTATGGTTGAGCCAGCTCAAGGAGACAGAATGCAAAAGAAATATCAAGTGGACTTATGAGACGGCTAAAAACAACATCAGCCGTCTCATGATTGATATTTTGAGAGATGTAAAGACTTTAAAACTGTATGACTCATATGAGATAACCTACGACTCAATAAAAGAGAAAATACATAGATTACATATTTGAAGCACGTTCTCTGAGTCGTTTTGAGTATTCATCTCTAATCTCTATAATCTATGTCCTTTTTGATTCTTCATATCTACGTTTGATAATCCATGTCGCCATATCCTTTTACATCTTCGATATCGCTAATCTCGTTCTTTTTCTACGATATCGCCATTCTTGCTATGTCTCTCACACTGAAATCACATAACTCAACTACAAGTATCGTCAGTGCGTAAAATGGTTAAATAGTGTTTTATCTAATATAAAAACCTAGGTAAGTAGGTATTACCCAAAAGGTCAACACCCATTTGCGTCCGACTGGTTTGACTTTATAAAGTAAAGTGACAAGTTTCGAGACATAGTTTTTAACCATAGATTTAAGCTCTTCTTTCATGGCATCAAACTATAATGAGGCGTTTTCACTCTTCACGGCTTGTGAAAAAGTAACGGGATCGGCTAAATCTTCAAGTTCATTATCGAGCTCTTAAAGATAGACCAAATAATCAAATGGAATTGCAGACTTCCTTATTGATTGGTGCATTTTAATGCATAGTTTATAACCATATCTATATTTATATGTAATAATTAATACTGCACAAAGGTATTTTATGATATTTGCAGGTGACACGGGCTTAATTGCAAAAAAAGAAGAAAAGAAACCAACATGTTCGTTTTATGCTGATAAAAAAGTTAATATGGAGCAGAAGCACAAAAGATATCAAATCATAAAAAAACATTTAAATAAAGTTAAAACAATATAAAAGATCCAAGCTTAATTCAACATATATGTCCGAAAGCAGAGTCTACTTAAAATGATCATATCTCGAAGACTGTAACTCTGATGTGAACATTCTTGGACTTGCTGAAAAGCTATCGATGAGATGAACAAGTTTCCAAAATTGAAGGCCTAAATTCCAACATTTAGCAGCGATTCGCGGCCTATATTCAGCGTTTCATGCCTACCAAGCCCAAATTGGCTGAATTTTAGCCTGCGGTATTGTTATTTTATTCCAATCATGTTGGTACTCTGTATTCGATTAAAAAGCTGTAAAAAGATATTGAATACCTAGGGATAAAATCATCTTCTCTTGAGGGGATTATCTCTCTTCTTCTCTTGTTATTTTGGTGGCTAGGGTTTGAAGAGCAAGACCTAGGGTCATATGCAATTCAACTTCTATTTTTATTTATCAAGTCTTCTTTTAATTATTGTTTCTCTTTTATTATACATAGCTAATTCTCTATCTAGGGTTTGATGATTCTTGATCTATGATTGGTGTTTGATTTCATTGTTCTATTCTTTTTTATATTCTTAATGACGAATACTTTATGATAAAGATAGATTCTTTTTTGTGCAATTATGATAAACTAAATAGATCAATGAGTGCTTGACAACCATGAGATTTATTTAGGGAATAATCATGTTTCCGATAAACTAGTTAATTTGATGATTGATTGACGACCATGAGAGTTATCTAGGGAAGGTAAAAAATATATTTTTATTGTTTATGTTCAATCTAATTAATCTAAGGTTAGATTAGATTCGCTGATAAAGTAAGGTAAGTTTTTGATTGACAACCATTGAGTTTACTAAGTAGAAGGGAGGATCTAACTAATTCCTTATTGATTAAAATTTAATCTTTAAATTTATTACTTGATGACATTATTGATTGATAGGGTATTTCCATGATCGTATGAATTATGCTTTCTATTTGATTGATAGTTTATTGCGATGAATGTGTACTTTATACTTTCTTATAATTGATAGGTAATTATTTTAAAAATGGAAATTAAGAAAGGGAAAGATCTTTATTTAAAACACCATGATTAGACAAGATGATTCTAAACCTAGGCTTCTCTATCTTAAGAATCTATTTACTTTCTTTTAAAATTGCTTTTTGTTGGATATATGTATGCTCTAGAGGCTATTATATAATAGTGTATGTACCGGTATGTGTGTGTGTGTGTGTGTGTGTGTGTGTGTGTGTGTGTGTGTGTATTCAGGGGACATTCTTGCTCGACATGATAGTATGCTATCTGGTTGCACTTTTTATCTTGACATGTTCATTTGATCATGCTTTCATTCATTTGGTACATGTTGATATAGCCCTTAGGATATGCAGGACTACTGAGATTATGATGTGGATCATACTAGTGGGACATGTGTAGTCTATGAGCATATCCTTGAAGTGTTCCTAGTCATGGGTGTATCGAGACTGGGCATCGATATTACCAGAGTAGACTAGCGTATACGTTACTTGTCCCATATGATGGGCGATGGATGATCCAAAATCCATTGGTGTGGTGACACCAAAGACCGTATACGGGTGCTCAGTATGACTGGGTACACTGAACGGACACGCCGAGAACTCCTATGTGGTATTATATTTATCGTCGGATAGCAGTTCTCAGGTGATACTGGTACAGGTTAGTCTGTAGACCCGAGATCGTCATAGAGTCTTGTGTGCCCCCACTGTATTTTGATCTCCACCATACCACGACTCTACTGAGTCGTGTAAACAGGTGGATTTTGGGTACAGTCCCGAGGCATATGGAGGCAATGAGCGATAGGAGGGGTTTCGTCTTTCCCGGTATTAGGGGTTGATGTTGCACCATGTACGATTGGCTATAACGGGAAGTCCCTGACCAGGGTTGCTGAGATTTACTGATAAGTGTTATCAGTAGTTTCTCGATCTGTTATGAGCTATATACTGGCATGACTTATTGGGTTATTGGGGTCGACGATACCATCCCTAGACTTACATATGTAGCATATTTGACGAAGAGACTGGACTGCATGGTAAGTGTTACTAGTTGGCTCGACGGGAGTTTTAGCAGGTTTGCTTGTGTTTCTTCTGATCGCTCAATACCTGGAAGCCGTTACGTACAGCTTATGCCACTGACGTTTTGTGGGCATGTGATGTGATCGCTGCCTACTGCTAGCGTATTGACGATTCTTAGAGTCCCACAAAGATGTCTCCTAGCTTAGAAAAATGTGGGGTGCATATGTGATATGCGCGGGAGCTCGATTAAATGCGTGTATAGGATACCGTATTTTAATCGGGCATTTACTATTGGATGGGTTGTATGTGATATGACCGGGTTATTAGATCAAGTGTTGATTTAATATTAAGTCCATATAGCTCATTTATTAAAACCTATTTCTTTATGATGCATGCATGGGTGTATGTATATGTTGATATGGATACACACATGCAAGCATACATGTTTCATGGTTGATGATACATTGGTGGGGGCAATGCAAGACTCACATGGTTGCATATTTATATATTTTGTATATTTGAGAAAAGCAAAATGGCAATTAAATCATAGTTGATTATTCAACCCTCATTTCTTGTGTTGATAAAGTCAATACCATTGTTTCATTGCCCATGGTTTTAGCCCATGGTTTTGCTTAAACTCAAGTAACAAAATATCTAGATATTTTGTAACCATGGTTTAGCATGGCATGACTCTCACTTACTCTCTTGAGTTTAGTTAGAGTTATCATATTATTCTCTTGAGTTTAGTTTGAGCCATCTCCTTCTTCCTCTCTCCTCAAAGCTCTTTAGGGTTTTAAAAGAAAGAGAAAGAATTAAAAAGAAAAGGTTTTTAAGTGAGATTTAAACCCATATCACCATTCCACTTTAGTCTAGCCCACGAGTGTGTAGTGTTTGCTTCATCTTCATCCTTGATCAAGTGAAGCTTGGAGCTTGGTGCAAAGGGACTTCGTTGATCATCGTGGACTTGGAAGGACACAAGCCAACCGGTTCAAATCCTACTTGATCCAAGTAGTCCAGGAGGAGGTCTACAAAGGTTGTATTTTCTCCTCACTTAGTGTTAGACATTATATAGTATGTGATACTATAGTTTGTTACTCTATTTTTCTAGTTCGATTCATAGTTGGATTGTTTAGCACCCCCTTAAATTTTTGTTATAGCATGCGTGATGCAACCTTAAACCTAGGTATGGTGCTAAAGAATTCCTACAGTGGTATCAGAGACAAGCTAGAAACATAGACGATGTTAGATTAATTACGAAACCGAAACAATTCCGAATTTACAATTTCTACAACCCTGAAAAGGCCTCTCTGTCGATTTTTAAATGCGCTCGAAATTTTTTTTTAAACAACTGCAGAAGAGTGTATATGTTGCACTGAGAAAACAGAACAAATTTGAGGTAATTCCCTCGGAATTTGGCCGAGCACCACCCCCTAAAATCTGGCGAGGCCGGCCCCTTTACCCCTGAATCGCCTCGAATTTTTCCTGTGCTCTGGTGTCTAGGTTTTGGGGTTTCAGGTATTTTTTTTAAGCCAAAATTTCATGTGATGCTAATTTTTCTTAGGGGCTTATTCGGAGTGTTTCGTAGTCGTATCTTTTAACATTGTATTGGTAACTTGGACGATGTTTAACAGTTCGAGCGAACATCAATCACCCCCTATTACCCTCGCTGAAAATTTCCAAGTGTTGGAATTTTCCAAGTTAAATATATTTGAATGTTCATGCAAGTAACCCTATGGACCCTCTAGAGGAACAAAACCCTAACTCGATTCTATGACCATGGAACCGCGGTTAAACCTTAGGGTTTTCCATAGTCCCGTGGTGTCATAGATGAGGCAAGGGTTGACCCTTCTACGGTTGGTCCATAGGCACTGTGGCACGTTTTTGGGTATTTTAGCTTTGCTCAAGTGTTGAGCTCTCGGGGTAATTTGAGGGTGTTTGTTGACTCGATCGAAACGTTTAACATTATCTAGATATTTGTGATGTGATACAATAATTGGAATCTACACTAATTAGTTTTGTGAAAAGTAATTAGTTGCGTGTAAATCTAATATTTTGACCTCGGTAGAATCGGGAATCTTGTTGAATTACCCGGCTTATTTTGAAAAGGTGTTTTCATAGTTGAGACCTAAATATAAGATTTGCATTGTTAGGCATGAAATCCTGAATATGTGATATTCCGGGTTTATGATGTCTAAAGGAAGTGTCGATTCCAATTGTTATAGTTTTTCACTTTCTTTTCTGCGACCGTAAGTGTAGTATGTGGTGTATCGCCGGTTTCGTTGCTATACATCAACGATAATTGGGGTACGCATACTTACTTACGTTGATGATATGTGATATTATGTGTTGCTGAGATATGATGTACAGGATCGTCGTGAATGAATGGCCGGGGTTTTTATGTGAGATGAGAGTTTTTCTTTTCATTCATGTAAAATTAATTGTATGTAATATTCTTTTATTGGGACACTTCCGGGTTGAGGATGATATCACCATTGTTGTATATTATTTACTTTTCCGCATTAGGATAGACCCAAGGAGGGGAGCACAAGTGACCGGGTTCTAAGGTTCAGTGGAAGGCCATCTCGAGGAGTCGAGACCGGGTCTCCTAAGCTCTAGAATTGGTAGGGTCACTTTCCGCTCTCGTAGGGGTCTAGGGGTGTGGGCTTGGTTATTCATCGCGACGGTGGAATCCGTATTTTCTATTGTTGGCTAAATACAAAATATGGATCTCCTAGTATATCCTGTATTTTCATATATGTGCTTCTGCTGTTGATATTCCGTGATGTGATCACTTTATATGCTGAGATGAATGATGTATTATATATATGATATATAATAAAAGTTGCTTATGTTTTGCATCCGCGCTAGTCCCGCCTCGCTATGCCGTTAGTTAAGTAATCTAACGGTACATAACGGGACATTGTGGCGAATGCGGATGGCATAAGCGTACGTTCTATTTTCGTTTCTTTTCTGTAATGGCTTAAGGACTTAAATGATGGGACTATATTAATAAGATTAATGTAAACAAAAAGAAACCTAAAAAGATGTTGTAGAATCAGATTTGAAATCTACTCGGCTTTTTGTGAAAAAGCAATTTTTCAAATTACGGAGCTTAAGCCACTCCTTTTAAAACCATTGGATTCTACAACGATATCAAGTTCAAAATATTAAAGGTTTTCTTAAAAACTATTTTCAACCCTCCGTCATTTTAGGAAGTAGAGTACTTAGTATTTGTGCTACGTATGTTGATTATAGTCAAGGCGTAATATACGGTAGCTAAGTGATATCTTCCTACACAGTATAAGATGCGATTAATTAGGGCATTCATGTGATTATGTTGATTATAGTCAAGGGTCATGTGAGTGGGTCTAAATTAATCATGAAATGGCGGGTAGAACTTGACTAGTATTTATGATATGTTGATTATAGTCAAGGTCATAAGTTACTAGGGGTAAAAACCATATCGGGAGTTTCAAGTGTTGAAATTTTTAATGAGATTGCATACTTACTATATGATAATAGGATCTCGATCCCACTGTGAGCAATAGTTGCTCCCGAGAGAGTTTTGCATTTTACAATTAGCTAACTCATTAGGTGTCTAGAAAAGTGTCAACGGGGCTACGCCTCTGGGAAAATGAGATTTATTTTAATTAGGTCCGTGTGAAAGCATGGGGAACCTCCCTCAGAAGTACCGGCACTGGCCTGGCTGAACGGTTAGTGAAGTTGTAGAATGTAATTAATCTTGGCTAATTTTTTTCTTTTAAGGTTTGAAGGAAAATTTGATAAAAACAGTGGGAGACATCGATTAGATAAGATAATAAACCAATCTGATCTTTGCAAGAGTTTTCGCTGAGTGTATTCTTTTCTCTCTCCTAATGGCAGATAACCATGACTGGACTTAAGCTACTATTACAGAAAAATAAGCTAAGTGGACCAAACTATAAAGATTGGCTGAGGAACATTAATATTGCTCTCACATATGATAAAGTATCATATGTCCTCACTGCCACAGCCCCGCCCAAACCAGGCCCTGAATCTTCTGTTGCGGATAGGGAGATCCGCAAAACGTGGGATATTGACCGTGCTACCGCCAAATGCCTCGCGCTTGCATCGATGTACAATATACATCAAAAGCAGCACGAGGAGATGGATATTCAATCCATCTTTCTCCATACCAAGGAGTTGTATGGAGAGCAATCTCGTATCCTACGATACGAAGCATCTCGAAAGCTGTTCCAGATGCGGATGGCTTCTGGCACATCAGTAGGTGACTATGTTTTGAAGATGATAGCTCTTATTGAAGAGCTTGAGGGTCTCGGATGGACAATGGACAACGAGCAATATACGGATATTGTTCTACAGTCTTTTCCCTCTGCCTTTGCTCCTTTTGTAGTGAACTTTAACATGCATAGCATGGAGAAATCACTACCCGAACTTCTCAATATGTTGAGAAATGTGGAGAGAACGCTTAAAGTGAAGTCCCCCTCTCTGATTGTTGGACAATCTTCCTCTTCCGTCCCGAAAGCCAAGGCCAAGGGAAAGAACAAGAAGAAATCCACTAAACCGAGAGGTGGAATCAAGAAGGTGAAGGGGAAAGACAAATCCAAAGCTGCGGAGTCGGGAAAAGGAGAATGTTTCTTTTGCAAGAAGACGGGACACTGGAAGTGGAACTGTACCGAGTACCTTGGTCTCAAGAAAAAGAAGGATGGTGATGCTTCATCTTCAGGTGTGTTCGTAACCGAAAACCGTTTTTCTATAAACTCTGCTTCCTGAGTATTGGATACCGGTTCGGGTTCTCATATCTGCAATTCTGTGCAGGGGCTGAGAAATAGCAGAGTTTTGAAGACAGGTGATTATACTCTCCGGGTTGGAAATGGTTCCAATGTACATGCAGTTTCAGTGGGAGAGTATCATCTGGAGTTGCCATCGGGTTGTATATTGGTTTTGAACTCATGTTATTTTGTACCAAGCATACTTTGTAATATAATATCCATTTCTTTGTTAGACAATGAAGGATATCATTTTGTATTACAGCACAATGTTATGAACATTAAACTAAATCAAGAGTTGATTGGTTGTGGTACACTTAATAACGGGATATACGTCCTTAATCAACACACAGTTTTCAACATACAACACACAAACAAAAGAAAATTTTCAGACATAAATGAAGCTTTTCTTTGACATTGTAGATTTGGTCATATTAATGAAACAAGACTAAATGAGCTTCATAAAGATGGATATTTAAATTCTTTTGAGTATAAATCCTATGCGAATTATCAGTCTTGTATCAAAAGGAAAATGACCAAAACTCCGTTTACTGGACACGGAGAAAGAGGTACTGAGCTCTTGGGCCTCATACATAGTGATGTATATGGGCCATTGTCTACACATGCAAGAGGCGGTTTTTCTACTTCATAACCTTTACTGATGATTTCTCAAGATTCGGTCATGTGTTTTTGTTAAAGTATAAGTCTGAAGCTTTCGAGAAATTCAAGGAGTACAAACTTGAAGTAGAAAAACAAATTGGAATAAGCATCAAGATATTTCGATCAGATCGAGGTGGAGAGTATCTTAGTACTGAGTTTTCGAACTTCCTAAAAAAAGAATGGGATTCTCTCTCAGCTCACTCCCCCTTACACACCACAGCACAACGGTGTGTCAGAGTGACGGAATCGAACCCTATTAGATATGGTACGATCCATGATGGGTGATGCTGAGTTGCCCTTCTCCTTTTGGGGGCATGCATTGGAGACTGCAGCTTTTCTGTTGAGCAAAGTTCCAACCAAGACCGTGTCTATCACTCTATACGAGATATGGTATGGGAAGAGACTATCTCTTAAACGAGTTAAGATTTGGGGTTGTCCGGCTTTTGTTAAAAAGCAGAATCCAGACAAACTCGAGGCACGATCGGTCAAGTGTATATTTATGGGATATCCGAAACATTCGTATGGATATCTTTTCTACTACAAGGAGGAACAAAAGGTGTTTGTTTCTCGAAATGCCGCATTTTTGGAAAATAAGATTTTTCCAAATGATGCTGATGACAACGTGGTAGATCTAGAAGAGGTTCTAGAGACACAAGTTACAAATGACGACTTGGTTGAACCTGATGTTGCAACAGAACCTAATGAACCTCAGCCACTCTGTAGATCTGGTAGGACTTCTCGCCCACCAGAGAGATACTATGGTTTTTTCATTGATGGTGATGGAGAAGATTGCATCATGGATGATGATGACCCTACCAGTTTTCAGCAAGCTATCACGAGTGGTGACTCTGTGAAGTGGCTGGATACCATGAGATCCGAAATAGAGTCTATGTACACCAACAAAGTATGGACTTTGGATGTTGTACCCTCTGGGGTAAAACCCGTAGGTTGCAAATGGATCTTTAAGAGAAAGATCGGTGTAGATGGGCAGGTGGAGACCTATAAGGCAAGGCTTGTGGAGAAAAGATTTCGACAAAGACCAGGACTGGACTATGACGAAACCTTTTCTCCTGTGGCCATGCTTAAATCCATTCGGATCCTACTTGCTATTGCTGCTCACTATGACTATGAAATCTGGCAGATGGACGTTAAAACGGCTTTTCTAAATGGTGATTTAGAAGAATGCGTTTATATGGATCAGCCAGAGGGCTTCATTGATAGTGGGAGTAGTGGAAAAGCATGTAGGTTGTTTAAATCCATTTATGGATTCAAGTAGGCATCACAGAGTTGGAACATCTGTTTTGATGATCTTATCAAAGAGTTTGATTTTGTCAAAAATCCAGATGAACCTTGTGTTTATAAGAAGATTGTAGGAAGTATTGTCACATTTCTCGTATTGTACATGGATGACATTCTTCTGATAGGAAACGACGTTCCTATGCTATAATCGGTCAAACTGTTCTTATCACAAAGGTTCTCCATGAAGGATCTGGGTGATGCCTCGTACATATTGGGCATGAAGATCTAAACGGTTATTGGGATTGTCCCAAACTAGATACATTAACACCATCCTAAAGAGTTTTAGTATGCAAGACTCCAAGCGGGGTTCCTTACTCGATAGTCATGTAGTCACTCTCTCTAAGGACTTTTGCCCAAAGACTGATGAAGAGAGAGTTCGCATGAGCATTATACCCTATGCTTCTGCTGTAGAATCTATAATGTATGCGATGTTATGTACACGCCCTGATGTAGCTTATGCATTGGATGTAGTAAGCAGGTATCAATCCAACCCAGGAGTGAAACACTGGACTGCTGTGAAGAACATTCTTAAGTACTTGCGAATGGCTAAAGAAATGTTCTTGGTGTATGGTAACGGAGATATCCAAATGGAGGCTTTTACCAATTTGAGCTTCCAGAGTGATAAGGATGACAGCAAATCTATCTCAGGGTTTGTATTTACCCTCAATGGAGGGGCGGTGTGTTGGAAGAGTTCCAAACAGGATACCGTTACAGACTCCACGATGGAAGCTGAGTATATTGCTGCAAATGATGCTGCTAGAATCTGTCTGGATGAGGAAGTTCATTTCGGAGTTAGGAGTAGTTCCGACCATTATTGATCCAATACCATTGTATTGTGATAATAATGGGGCTATGGCATTAGTTAAAGAGCCCAGGTTCCATCAGCGATCCAGACACTTCCTTAGGCTATATCATCTGATTCGGGAGATAGTAGATCACCGCGAGATCAAGATTCGGAGAGTAGATATAAAAGATAATACCGTGGATCCACTCACCAAGGCTTTCCTTCTGCTGCCAGTATGAGCGACTTTTTGAGATGTTGGGTATGAGATACGCCAATAATTGGCCTTAGTGCAAGTGGGAGATTGTTGGATATATGTATGCCCTAGATGCCATTATATGATAGTGTATATATCGGTGTGTGTGTGTGTGTGTGTGTGTGTGTGTGTGTGTGTGTGTGTGTGTGTGTGTGTGTATTCAGGGGACATTCTTGCTCGACATGATAGTATACTATCTGGTTGCACTTTTTATCTTGACATGTTCATTTGATCATGCTTTCATTCATTTGGTACATATTGATATAGCCCTTAGGATGTTCAGGACTACTGAGATTATGACGCGGATCATACTAGTGGGACATGTGTAGTCTATGAGCATATTTTTGAAATGTTCCTAGTCGTGGGTGTATCGAGACTGGGCATCGATATTACCAGAGTAGACGCGTATACGTTGCTTGTCCCATATGATGGGCGATGGATGATCCCATATCCGTTGATGTGGTGACACCAAAGACCGTATATGGGTGCTCAGTGAGACTGGGTACACTGAACGGACTCGCCGAGAACTCCTATGTGGTATTATATCTATCGTCAGATAGCAGTTCTCAGGTGACACTGGTACAGGTTAGTCTGTAGACCCGAGATCGTCATAGATTCTTGTGTGCCTCCCACTGTATTTTGATCTCCACCGTACTACGGCTTTATTGAGTCATGCAAACAGGTGGATTTTGGGTACAGTCCCGAGGCACCTGGAGGCAATGAGCGATAGGAGGGGTTTCGTCTTTCGCGGTATTGGGGGTTGATGTTGCACCATGTACGATTGGCTATAACAGGAATTCCTTGGCCAGGGCTGCTGAGATTTACTGATAAGTGTTATCAGTAGTTTCTCGATCTGTTATGAGCCATATACCGGCATGACTTATTGGGTTATTGGGATTGACGATACCATCCCTAGACTCACATATGCAGCATATTTGACGAAGAGATCGGACTGTATGGTAAGTGTTACCAGTTGGCTCGACGGGAGTTTTAGTAGGTTTGCTTGTGTTTCTTCTGATCGCTCAATACCTGGGAGCCGTTACGTACAGCTTGTGCCACTGACGGTTTGTGGGCATGTGATGTGATCACTGCCTATTACTAGCGTATTGACAAGTCCTAAAGTCCCATAAAGGGGTCTCCTAGCTCAGGCGAAAAGATGTGTGGGAGCTCGATTAAAGGCGTGTATAGGATACCGTATTTTAATCAGGCGTTTACTATTGGACGGGTCGTATGTGATATGACCGGGTTATTAGATCAAGTGTTGATTTAATATTAAGTCCATATAGCTCATTTATTAAAACCTATTTCTTTATGATGCATGCATGAGTGTATGTATATGTTGATATGGATGCATACATACAAGCATACATGTGTCATGGTTGATGATACATTGGTGGTGGCAATGCAAGACTCACATGGTTGCATATTTATATATTTTGTATATTTGAGAAAAGCAAAATGGCAATTAAATCATGGTTGACTATTTTACCCTCATTTCTTGTGTTGACAAAGTCAATATCATGGTTTCATTGACCATGATTTTAGCCCAAGGTTTTGCTTAAACTCAAGTCACAAATTATCTAGATATTTTGTAACCATGGTTTAGCATAACATGACTCTCACTTACTCTCTTGTGTTTAGTTAGAGTTATCATATTATTCTCTCGAGTTTAGTTTGAGCCATCTCCTTCTTCCTCTCTCTCCTCAAAGCTCTCTAGGGTTTTAAAAGAAAGAGAAAGAATTAAAAAGAAAAGGTTTTTAAGTGAGATCCAAACCCACATCACCATTCCACTTTAGTCTAGCCCACTAGTGTGGAGTGTTTGCTTCATCTTCATCCTTGATCAAGTGAAGCTTGGAGCTTGGTTCAAAGGGACTTCGTGGTGGATCATCGTGGACTTGGAAGGACACAAGCCAGCCGGTTCAAACCCTACTCGATCCAAGGAGTCCAGGAGGAGGTCTACAAAGGTTGTATTTTCTCTTCACTTAGTGTTAGACATTATATAGTATGTGATACTATAGTTTGTTACTCTATTTTTCTAGTTCAATTCATGGTTAGATTGTTTAGCACCCCCTTAAATTTTTATTATAGCATGTATGATGCAACCTTATATCTAGGCATGGTGCTAAAGAATCCCTACACTTTTTACCAATATAATTCCTTAAATCAAAGTTTTTATATTTAATTCGTTTGATTTAACTAGGATTGCCCTCTTCTCTGTGGATCAACCAACAAATGCTACAATTGATAACTGTGTACTTGTGATATAAATTTAAGACTTAGAAAAATCACCATCAAGTTCTTGGCACTGTTGTCGAGGAAGACGGTTTAAAATTTTAGTTAAAAATTTTGAATTAATTTTTCTTATTTATTTTTATTATCTTTAGTTCTATTTTACTCCGTTATTTTTTAAAGTTTTGTTTCAGGATATTTGGACCGGCATTGGACGATTTAGAGCAAGACAGAGCCTGAAGAAAAATTCCAGACTCAGAGGACATAAATCGCCGGTGAATTGCGGCCTTTTGGTGGCCTCGGGAGTCGCGTTTTTTCGCTGGAGTTGATCTTTCAGTTCTCTATTGATTTCCGGTATTAATTCCAGTATTTCTTTTTCTGCAATTTAAAATTTAAATTTTTTATTTTTTTTAATATGGGCAATGAACATGCAAAACCAAGTTTATATGAAT
Source organism: Agapanthus africanus (assembly GCA_030015575.1). NCBI lineage: Eukaryota > Viridiplantae > Streptophyta > Magnoliopsida > Asparagales > Amaryllidaceae > Agapanthus > Agapanthus africanus. Next base: position 140,831,531 of record JASDDO010000026.1, read on the forward strand.
TATGTTATCCAGTTAAACCATCACTTGCCTCTTGCATTAGAGCAAATAAATATAAACGCGATTTTAATTCACTTGACACATCCATACTCGACAATGATGCTGGGTTAAGTGCAGATTTAGATGATATTATGCAAAAGCTAAAAGCTCTTAAGAATAAAAATTAGGTTTCTAGTATTCTATCTTTTTAATCATTTTGCACTAATTGTCAAGATCCCTCTCATGTTTATGAAGAGTGTCCATTTATTGTTGGACTTGTTGATTGGAGAAACCCACATAATTATTGTTGGAATCAAGGCATATATTTTGAAGTTCCTAATTATAATTTAGACAAAAAATTCCAACCAAACCCTTACTATGATGCATGTTCTCCATCCAATCCAATTCAAACCGAACCATCATTCACTCCTCCCAATTTCTAGACCAACCTACAATCATACTCAAATTATGATGTTGGCCCTTCTTACGACGACATCTAATCAAATTCTTATCAACCGTACCAAACGTTCACACCTTCTCATGTTGATACACCTCTTGAGGCTAATGTAGCAACTTTTAAACCTATGTCCATTGCTGAACATATTGAAAAAGCCCGTAGCCAACAATTCAACCAAATCCAATCCTACCCGACCTTCACACCTTCGTTAGATGTTAATAATAATCATGAAATAAGAAGTTCAAAGTTGAAAACCGAATTTTAATTTTCATTTGAAATTCCTTTAAAAACCACGTCTGACTTAGAAAACAAGTATTGGAATGAGAATACGAGACTTATTAATCTAGAAAAGCAGTTTGCCGCTTTTATGCAAAAATATGATCAAGACGGAACTGCTACCAAACAAGCAATAGAGAATCTTGAAATGCAGATTGTCTAGATAGCTGCTGCAGTAGGAGAGATAGAGCTTGAGACCATCCCAATGTAAATCTACACAAACTCGATTGTTCGCAACACCATAGAACATCATAATCAACCTATTAAGGATGCGTTAGAGAATGATTGTGGTTTGGAAAACGTAAAACCGAGGAACATTTAAGTCATAAATGTCCTGTGTATGTGTGCGAGTTTACATCAAGAAAGATTATGAGATGTGAATGCCCAATTTGTGAATACACATTTGAATCTTGTGGCTTAAATGAGTTTGTCTCTGTGGCGTGTAAGGAAAGAGAGCATGAGATTTCTGTGAGTCAGTTTGTCACCTATTCTCAGAATTTTGCAATCCCAATTTGGTCTTCAACGACGAATTTATATGAGAATGATTTAATTGATGAAATGTCCGAGGACAAAGAGCTTGACTTGACTGACTGTTGCGAGAAATTTTTTGAGGAGGATACTTGTGCTTTTGACTGATGGGACAAAGAGCTTGACTTGATTGACTGTTGCGAGAAATATTGAGTAATCGGTTGGTTGATACCTCATGAAGCATTAACGATCACATTGAAAGATGTTATATATAATACAAAAAATAAAATACAAGGATATGAGGTATTGATATTATAGCTTGAATTGAATTCTCGAGCTTTAGGATATTTTACACATACACGTAGAGGTATACGATCTATGTTTGAAGGAAAGAGGGGTGTGAAGAATAGAATCAAGTTCTATTAAAGGATGATAGAATTTCCGGAATTGAAATGATATTTCAGGATGATGATTCTTGAAAATCGAAAAACTAGTAAGATTCTAACTTTTTTTATTTTTAGTTTTCATTTTTTTCCTTTTCTCTTTCTTTATTTTCCTATACTTTTGTTTTCTTTTTTTCCCTTTTTGGGATTTGGTGGTGGTTTCCGTTGAAACCCCTCACGAAACAACACTCGTCCACTTGGGTAATCTTAGGGTTTAACGGCTTGTTGCACATACTAAGTGCAATCACAATGCCTGCGAAAAGGAGTACATTAGGTAGTTTTTATTTTTCTTAGGTTTTTAGTTTATTCTTTTTAGAATCTAGGTTTTGCTCGAGGACTGACAAAACATAAGTGTGGAGGTATTTTATTGAAGCATTTTAATGCATATTTTATATTTATATTTATCTTTATCATGACACAATTAATGCTGCGCAAAGGTATTTTATGATATTTGCAGGTGATAGGGGCTTAATTGCAAAAAGAGAAGAAAAGAAACCTACACGTGCGTTTTACATTGATAAAATAAGTTAATATGGAGCAGAAGCGTAAAGGATATCAAATCATACTAAAAAAATTTAAATAAAGTAAAAAAAATACAAAAGATCCAAGCCCAATGCACCATACATGCCCGACAGTAGAGTCTACTTAAAACGATCATATCTCGAAAACTGTAACTCCGATGGCGACGTTCTTATACTTGTTGGAAATCTATCGACGAAGAGAATAAGATACCAAAATTTTAGGCCAAGTTCCAATATTTAGCAGCGATTCGCATCCTATCTTCGGAGTTTCGCGGGCCTACCAAGCCTAGTTGGCTGAATTTTAGTCCGCGGTTTTGTTAATTTATTCCAATCCAAAAAAAAGAAGAAAAAACTGTGTATAATGCAAGACCTGAAAACTTCTATTTACATCTTAATAAGCTCACACACTCGGTAATCGACTGATTAATGCCTCAGGAAGTAGTAATAGTCGCATGAAAGGTGTGTGAGCGAATCTGCCCATCATTAATAAAAGGAAGTAGTACTAGATATTAAGCCAAGGGTACTATATGAAAGTGTGTCTTAGTACCTTTACTAGGTTTCTACATGCATCAAGTATGCAATTTTAAAAAATCAAGCGGTCTAAGCTACACTAACCTAGAATCGAACTAGTGAATTAGGGTTTTATAAGCAAGTAAAGACAATCTAAACTAAGTGAAGAAGGTTACAACCTTTGTAGACCAAGTCCTTCACTTCTATAGCTCCAAGTAGTAGTCCTTAAGCTCTAAGTAGTAGTCCCTAGAACTCTTCTTAGGCTCCACTTGGTGAAAGGAACGAGCTTGCTTCGTCGTCTTCGAGGCCAAAAATGACCCACCTTGAAGTTTCTCTAACTCAAGCTAACTCTTCACTAATAAAGAATTAGTGAAGCAAACAATCTAATCTTATAGGCTAGATGAGAGTAGGTTGATGAAGTAGGAATTTTGCTCACTTTAGAAATGTATTTCTCTTTTTCTTTCTTCCACTCAAGAAAACCTAAAGAGGAAGAAGATGAACTTGGGTGAGGAAAAAATATCTCAATAGATGAATGAAAGAGTTAACCATGGGCTAAACATAATGGTTGAGTTATAAAATATTTAGAGTAAAACAAAATTAGTGGGATGAGTCATGGTTTCTACATGCTTTTACAAGCATCTTAAGCTATGCTCATTTTCACTCATTTTATTTTACTCTTAATAAATAATTACCACAATTATCTTTTGGTTTAGTGTAAGTCTCATACACCCATGTTCTATGTCATCCACCATGACACAATAGTATCATATATATATATCATATATATATCATTATATATATAACAAGCAAATAAAATCATTAGTGAGCTAATATTAGTTAATATATATATATATATCAAATATATAAATATATATCAAATTATTAAATCAATAATTGATTTAATAATCCGGTTATATCATATATAACCGACTAATATCTTTTATATGTATATCATATTATCAAATCAACACTTGATTCAATAACCTGGTCATATCACATATAACCGACAAATATTCAGTACTATATTAAATCAACACTTGATTCAATAATCCGGTCATATCATATATAACTGGCCAGTATCAAATATATATACATATAACATATCGTTGAATCAACATTTGATTCAACAATCTGGTTATATCACATATAACCTAACCGATATCAAATATCGGGAGATTAGAATACGGTATCACATACTCGTATTTAATCAAGCCCCCGCACATATCACTATATGTGCCCTACTTCGTTTCGCTTGAGCTAGGAAACCTCTGTGTGGGACTTTAAAGACTCGTCAATATGCCAGCAGTAGGTAATGATCTTATCAGTCACCCACAAGCCGCCAGCAGTACTAGCTGGATGTAACAGATACCTAGGTATTGAGCGAATAGAAGAATAACAAGCAAGCTTGTCCAAACTCCCGCAAATTCTATAAGCAACACTTACCGTACAGTCCAATCTTTTTGTCTGATATGTCGCATATCGAGTCTATGGGTGGAATCGTCAGACCCCAGTAACTTGATAAGTTATGCCGATGTGTGGCCTATAACCGTTCGAGAAACTACTGATAACACTTACTAGTAAATCTCATCAGCCCTGGCTAGGGACTTGCTGTTATAGCCAATCGAGCATAGCGCAACATCAACTCCCTATACAGAGAGAGACGAAACCCTTCCTATCGCTTATTGCCTCCATGTGACTCGGGACTGTATCCAAAATCCACCTGTTTGCACTGACTCCTTTGAGCCGTGGTAGGGAGGAAATCAAAGCACAGTAGGAACCACAGAAGGCTCTATGAAGATCTCGGGTCTACAGACTAACCTGTACAAGTGTCACCAGAGAACTGCTATCTGACGGTAGGTATGGTACCATCTAGGAGTTCTCGGTGAGTCCTGTTCGGTGTACCCATTCTATAATGAGCACCTGTGTACAATCTTTGATGCAATGGATGTGGGATCAACTATCGCCCCATATGGGGTCAAGAAACGTACACACTAGTCTACTCTGGAATATCGATGCCCTGTCTCAATACTCCCTTGACTAGGAATTGTTAAAAGGATGTGATTGCGGATTACACAAGCCCCACTAGTATGATCTGCATCATAGTCCTGGTAGTCAAGCTAACATCCTAAGCGCTTTATCAACAATATCAAAGAGACATTATAACAATACTAGTGTACATGTTAAGATAAAAAGCAACAAGATAGCATACTATCATGTCGAGCAAGAAAGTCCTATATAAATATGTCCAAGCATCCACTATATCATACAATAATGGCCTCTAGGGCATATATATTCCTAACAATCTCCCAGTTGCACTAAGACCAGTTGTTGCTGCATCTCATACCCAATATCCTAAAATGTCTCTCAAACTGTGTCTGGGGGAGGGCCTTCGTGAGTGGATCCACTGTGTTATCCTTCGTGTCAACTCTCCTAACCCCGATCTCCCGGCGATCAACTATCTCTCAGTTCAGGTGATACCGCCTAAGAATATGTCTGAATCGCTGATCGGACCGGGGTTCCTTGGCTGACGCCACAGCTCCATTGTTATCACAATACAAAGGTATTGGATGCTCAATGGATGGAACCACACCAAGTTCAACAATGAACTTCTTCATCCAGACAGCTCTTTTGGCAGCATTGTTGGCAGCGATGTATTCAGCCTCCATCATCGAGTCTGCTACGGTATCTTGCTTAGAACTCTTCCAACATACCGCCCCACCATTGAGGTTGAAGATAAAACCCGATACCGAATTACTGCCGTCCTTATCACTCTGGAAGCTTGAATCGGTAAAGGACTCCACCTTTAGTTCTCCGTTACCATATACCAAGAACATCTCTTTAGTCCTTCTCAAGTACTTAAGAATGTTCTTCACAGTTTTCTAGTACTTCTCCCTAGGATTTGATTGATAGCTACTTACCACACTAAGTCCGTAAGCTACATCCGGTCCGGTACATAATATCGCGTACATGATTGATCCAACTGCAGAAGCATAGCATATCCTTTGCATGTGAGCGCTCTCTAAATTGTCTTGGGAGACATCTCTTTGGAGAGAGTGAATCCTGAGCAAGCGGGTAAATTACCACGCTTAGAATCTTTCATACTAAATCTCTTTAGTATGGTGTCTATGTACCTGAATTGGGGCAATCCCAATATCCGCTTAGATCTATCTCTATAGATCTTAATCCCCAAGATGTAGGAGGCATCTCCTAGATCTTTCATGGAGAACTTTTATGATAAGAAGAGCTTGACCGAGTGTAGCATATGACTATCATTTCCTATCAAGAGTATGTCATCCACGTACAATACGAGGAAGACAACCTTACTCTTTATAACCATCTTGTATATACAAGGTTCATCTATGTTTTTGATGAAGTCAGACTCTTTGACTGCTACATAAAAACAGATGTTCCAGCTCCACGATGCTTGCTGTAATCCGTAGATTGATTTAAACAGCTTGCACACCTTTCCGCTGCTCCCACTGTCTACGAAGCCTTCTGCCTGAGTCATGTACACGCTCTCTTCTAAATCACCATTTAGAAAAGCTGTCTTGACGTCCATCTGCTAGATTTTGTAGTCATGGTATGCAGCAATGGCAAGTAGGATCCCGACGGACTTAAGCATAGCCACTGGAAAAAAGGTTTCATCATAATCGACACCTGGTCGTTGACGAAAACCTTTTGCAACAAGTATAGCTTTGAAGGTCTCAACCTTTCCATCTACACCAATTTTCTTCTTAAAGATCCACTTGCTCCCAATGGGTTTTACCCCTTCAGGAGCAACTTCCAAAGTCCATACTTTGTTGGTGTATATGGATTCCATCTCAGATCGCATAGCATCCAACCATTTCACAGAGTCCCTACTTGTGATCGCCTGCTCGAAACTAGTTGTGTCATCATCTTCCATAATGCAATCCTCACTACCACCGTCTATAAGAAAACCGTAGTATCTCTCAGGTGGATAAGGAACCCTACTAGATCTGTGGAGTGGCTGAGATTCGTCGGGGACTATTGAATCCCCCGGTTCTACCAAATCATCAGTTATAGTTTGTGCAGCTGAAACTTCTTCCAGTTCTACCTCATTACCACTAATTTTTTTCACAAAAAATTCCTTTTCTAAAAAGGTGGCATGTTGAGAAACAAACCTTTTGTTCCTCAGTATGGTAAAAGATATATCCATATGAATCTTTTAGATATCCCACAAACTTGCACAAAACAGACCTTGTCTCGAGCTTGTCCGAATTTTGCTTTTTATCATAGGTCGGACAACCCTATATCTTAACTCATTTAAGATATAGTCTCTTCCCATTCCATATCTCATATGGAGTGGTAGGCACGGATTTGGTCGGAACCCTATTCAATAGGTATGCAGCTGTCTCAAGTGCATAACCCCGAAAGGAAATAGGTAACTCAGCAATACTCATCATAGAGCGCACCATATCTAATAGGGTGCAATTCCTCTGCTCCGATACACCATTGTGCTGTGGTGTATATGGAGGAGTAAACTGAGAGAGAATCCCATTCTCTTTTAAATAGTCTCGGAATTTTGTGCTCAAGTATTCTTCTCCTCGATCAGATCGAAGGACTAATACTTTTACTCGTCTGGTTCTCAACTTCGTACTTATATTCCTTGAATTTCCCAAAAGCTTCAGATTTGTGTTTCAACAAGAACACATATCCGAATCCTGAGAGATCATCGGTGAATGTAATAAAGTACAAGAAACTATTCCTGGTATGTGTAGACATAGGACCGCATACATCACTATGTATCAGTCCTAAGAGTTCAGTAGCTCTTTCTCCGTGTCCAGTAAACGGAGTTTTGGTCATCTTGCCTTTGAGACATGACTGACAAGTTTCATAAGATGTAAATTTGAACAGATTCAAATATCCATCTTTATGTAACTTCGCTAGTCTAGTTGCATTGATATGACCAAGTCTACAATGCCACAAGAAGAATTCGTTCATTTTTGAACTTTTCCTCTTGTGTGTGTTCTATATATTTAGAACTGTAGTTTAATTTAGAACGTATATACCGTTGTACAACGTACCAAACTCAATCAACACTCGATTTAAGAAATTATTCATAACATTTTTCTCTAATACAAAATTATATCCTTCTTTATCTAATAAAGAAATTGATATTATATTGCACATCATTTTTGGTACGAAATAACAATCGTTCAGAATCAGTGTATTACCATTTGGTAATACAAGGTGATATTCGCAAACTGTTTTGGCTGCAACAATTGCACCATTCCCTACTACGAGAGACTTATCACCCTTTCCCAGTTCTCTACTTCTTTTTAACCCATGTAACATATTACAAACGTGGGATCCTGATCCGGTATCCAATACCCAGGATGCAGAGCATAATGAGAAACAATTCTTGGTAATGAATACACCCGAAGAAGATGCATCATCATACTCTTTCTTCGTTCGGGTTGTATGGGAATCCTGATATTCTACTATTCCTTACTCAGATTTACGACAATCATAATATAGAGCGGAACCAACGTTTCCCAGCTCAGTATAATAAGCGGGTTCGGTTAATACATTCATATTATTATCTTGATTAAGGACTGTCATGGTCGCTACCTGGAGAGAAAGAGAGAAGAAAACACTTTAGCGTGCGCTCTTGTAAAATTAGATTGGTTATTATCTTATCTAATCAGGATGGCTCCCGCTGTTTTTATCAAATCTTCCTTCAAACCCTAAAAGGTAAGATTAGTCGGGATTAATTACACCCTACAAGTTCGCCAATCGGTCAGCCAGGAAGGTATTGGTACTCCGAGAGAGTCTCCCCATGCTTTCGTATGGAACTAATTAAATAACCTTGTTTCCGCAGGGGCATAACCCCGTTAACACCTTTCTTAGACAACTACTGGATCAGCTAATTGTAAAGTGGAAAACTCTCTCAGGAGTAACACTTACTCACAGTGGGTATCGGGATCCAACTATCACATAGAAGGTATGCAATCTTATTGTAAATTTCAACACTTGAAATTCCTAATATCTGATTTTACCCTTAGCGACTTATGACCTTGGCTATGGTCAACAAATCATAAGCGCTAGCTAAGTTCAACCCATCATTTCGTGATTGAATTAAACCCATCCGTACGACTCTTGGCTATGGTCAACAAAGCCGTACGACTACCCTAATCCAATCGCATCATATGCTGCAGATAAACACTAATCAGCTACCGTACACTACGCTTTGGCTATGGTCAACAAATGCAGTACGAATACTAAATAACACTTATCTGAAATGACGGAGGGCTATGACTGGTTTTGAAGAAAACTTTTATCGTAATGAACTTGATATCGTTGTAGAATCCAGTGATTTGAAAAGTAGTGGTTTAAGCTCCGCTTTTAAAATCGAATAGTTTTCAAAACAAACCGAGTGGGTTGTAGCATTTGCTGTGATAAAGAGGCCACTCCCGGTGAAGGGATCTAGGTTCTTTTCTCATTGAATAAGGTGCTTGATATTCATAATGGAATACCGCTATGCAAAGCAATAACTAGAGCAACCTTTTTATAAAATTTGATTCTATAACATCTTTAAGTTTCTTTTCATTTCATTAATCTCATTAATGACGTTCCATCATTTATGTTTCCTAAACATCACAGAAGAAACGAAAATAGAATGTACGCTTATGCCATCCGCATTCTCCATGAGGCCCCGTCATGCACCGTTAGGTTACTTAACTAACGGCAGAGCGAGGGCTGGACTAGCGCGTGTGAAAAACATAAGCAATGTTTATTATATATATATATATATATATATATATATATAGCATTTGTCTCACGCAGTTATATGATCACATCACAGAACTCAGGCAGCAAAAACAAACATATGAAATATAGGATATACTAGGAGGTCCGTGTTTTAAATTAAGCCAGTAATGAAAAACATGGATTCCACGGTTGTGATGAATAGCCAAACCCACATCCCTAGACCCTTACGAGAGCGCAAGTGACCCTGCCAATTCTAGAGTTAGAGACCCTGTCTCGACTCCTCAAGATGGTCTCCCACTGGACTCTAGAACCCGGTTACTTGTGCTCCCCACCTTAGGTTTATCCTAATGCGGAAAAGTAAATAATATACATCAATGGTGACATCATTCGCAACCCGGAAGTGTCCTAATAAAACAATATTACATACTGTTTTCATATGAATGAAAATAGAAAAACTCCCATCTCACGCAAAAACCCTGGCTATTCAATTACGATGATCCAATATAACATATCACAGCAATACATAACATCACATGTCATCAACGTAAGTAAATATGCATATCCCGAATGTCGTTGAAATATAGCAACGGGATCGGGGATACACCACATATTATACTTATGGTCGCGGAAAAGAAATGAAAACTACAATAATTAGAATTCGCAATTTTTTTAGACATCATAAATCCGGAATACTCATATCTAGGATTTCATGCCTAACCCTTTAAATCTTGCATTTATGTCTCGAATTGAAAACACTTTTTAATATAAAGTCGGGTAATTCAACAAGATTCCCGATTAAATGATTGAATGCTCGTCGGGAACTTTAGTAGATTGCCGCACCCCCGATGCTGTCAATGAAGTGAACTTGGGCGGAACACCGCGGCCGCGAGCACCCGAGTGGATACTTTTGGCTACGGTGTTCTCCTAAAGTCACTTGGTTGGGTTTATAGGACGTGGTTATCTAGTAGTGTATCCCGGCGAGTATTCGTGTACTATACGCGATTGTGACGGAGTTTTGATCCGAATCGAAACTCCGTGGAAATCGATGAACCGAGACTAAAATGCTAGATTTACCATACACTAATTAGTTTTCACAAAACTAATTATTGTGGATTCCAAATATTGTATCACTTATCATTAATATCTAGACGATATTAAACATTTCGATCGATATCAAACACTCACAAATCACAGAGACCTCAACAACTAGAAAGTGCAAAATCACATAATGGAGCGACACAAGAAAAATGAGTCCCTAACTCACCAAACATGTCGCGGAACTGCGGCTAAACCCTAGGTTATGCTACGGTTGCGCGGCCAATTGGTTGAGTTGGTCTCTCGTATTTCATGGGGCTCCATAAAAAACCCTGCATGATTTTTTGAATATTTTTAATCTGAAAAACATCAACTTTTGAAAAATTGGACAGAAACTATGAAATTTGGGTTTCAAAAATATCGATCGAACACTTTAACGTCATTTAGACCTCGCCTAATGCTCTAGCTTGGCTCTGATACCATGAAAATGTGTCTTAGCATCTCTACTAGGTTTCCACATGCATCAAGTATGCAATTTTAAAAAATCTAGAGGTCTAAGCTACACTAACATAGAATCAAACTAGAGAATTAGGGTTTTATAACCAAGTAAATACAATCTAAACTAAGTGAAGAGGGTTACAACCTTCTTAGACCAAGTTTTTCACTTCTATAGCTCTAAGTAGTAGTCTCTAAGTCCAAGTAGTAGTCCCTAGAACTCTTCTTAGGCTCTACTTGGTGAAAAGAATGAGCTTGCTTCGTCGTTTTCGATGATCCACCTTAATGTTTCTCTAACTCAAGCTAGCTCTTCACTAATAAAGAATTAGTGAAACAAACAAGCTAATCTTATGGGCTAGATGAGAGTAGGTTGATGAAGTAGGAATTTTGCTCACTTTAGAAATGTATTTCTCTTTTTCTTTCTTCCATTCAAGAAAACCTAAAGAGGAAGAAGATGAACTTGGGTGAGGAAAAAATATCTCAAAAGATGAATGAGAGAGTTAATCATGGGCTAAAGATAATGGTTGTATTATAAAATATCTAGAGTAAAACAAAATTAGTGGGACGAGTCATGGTTTCTACATGCTTCTACAAGTATCTTAAGCCATGCTCATTTTCACTCATTTTATTTTACTCTTAATAAATAAGTACCACAATTATCTTTAGCTTTAGGGTAAGTATCATACACCCATGTTCTATGTATCATCTACCATGACACAATAGTATTATATATATATATATTATCATTATATATAACAAAAGAATAAAATCTTTAGTGGACTAATATTGGTTAATATGTATTTATATATAAAATATATTAATATATATCAAATTATTAAATCAATACTTGATTCAATAATCCGGTTATATCATATATAACCGACTAATATCATTTATATGTATATCATATTATCAAATCAACACTTGATTAAATAACCTAGTCATATCACATATAACCGACAAATATTCAATACTACATTAAATCAACACTTGATTCAATAATCCGGTCATATTATACATAACCGGCCAGTATCAAATATATATATATATATATATATATATATATATATACATATAACATATCATTGAATCAACGCTTGATTCAACAATCCGGTTATATCACATATAACCTAACCGATATTAAATATTACGAGATTAAAATAGGGTATCACATACTCGTATTTAATCAAGCTCCCGCACATATCACCATATGTTACTTCATTTCGCTTGAACTAAGAAACCTCTGTGTGGGACTCTAAAGACCCGTCAATACGCCAGCAGTAGGGAATGATCACATTAGTCACCCACAAGCCGTCAGCGATACTAGATGGACGTAACTGTAAGTCTACGGTAGCGCCCCGGCCGTCTACAGACGCCAAATGCGGAACAAAAACTTTTTAACTGGCGCTATCGTATACTTTAACCCGGATCTGCCATTATTGCTAAACTAACAAACTGTAAAGAGTGTAGAAAGGTTATACCGAACGATCCGAGTCCTTCGTTCTTTAACCATCATCCCACGCTCCGTTGCGGCTGCTCCGATCTCGTCGATCTCCGATCTTCTCGTCCAGGTGGCACCACGTCAACGATTCTTTAAACGGGCTCCCGCCTCTGACTCGAGGCAACTTGGTCGTCAAGTTTGCTAAAAGAGACGACCAAGATTGATGTAGAGAATGAGTAGAAGACTTTGTCTCGTTCCATCCAAACCTATGGACGAACGGTTAATGAAGTTGCCGATTGGTTCGGGTGATGGAATGAAATGAGCAATAAAATTTCCATACACCCCAAAATCTATCATAATCTTTTACAACTATCAAGTGAGAGTGAGAGAGAGAGGGGGAAGGGGCCGACCATATATAGGAAGGAGGGTGAGTGTAGGAGGGAAGAGGGTGACCACAAGAGAAAAATATCATGTGTGAACACAAAGTGTGAACACATAGTGTGAACACAAAGTGTGAACACAAAGAAAGCAACCAATGAAAACTCAACACCATTCAACCTAGTCACCTCTTTTAGAAAATTCTAGAACCTTCCACACTCATCTCAAGAAAAGATAAATCCGTCTTTAACCGAATGTTAAAAGACGGCTGATAGAAAACTGGAAACTGGCAACTTCCAAAAGTGATCCCGAAACGAATTTCAGGATAACCCCGTAACTGTATAAATATACCCGCATTTGTATTACGACCGAATACAAATGCAACTGAGACAAAGATATTATATCTACTCAATATAATACTCGGATCCGGCTTAAACCAAAGCCGACCGGTATCATCTGCCCGAAATCTGACACGTGCGTAAACGTACATGCATTTTCCGAACCCTGCCATAAAACCATACGGCCTCTACAACATTTCGCCCGAACTTGGGAAACTGTCTGTGGGGGACTCTAATGACTCGTCAGTACCCTGGCAGTTGGTTTAACCACAGACCATCAGCGGCACTAGCTATGCGTAACGGCTGCTCATGGACTGACCTTAAGGGAGGCCGATGAGCGAACTCATCCGGAAACCCTACTGAGCCTAATAGTGACAATGTATATACAGTCCGTTCCGTTCGTCTATGAGTATCGCATATCTGCCTAGGGGGCTAGTAACGTCAGACCCCCAATAGTAGTATAAGTCGTGTCGGAGTGTAGCCCAATAACACCCTGAGATACTACTGGAGTACCTACCAATAAATCTCCTGCCACGGCCGTGGGCTTTGTGTAATGGCTCTCATAGATACAGCACGATCTCGCCCCCAATACCGGGAGAGATGAATCCCCTGCCGATCCGCTTACGTGCCTCCATGTGGTTCGGGACTGTACCCAAAAACTACCTGTTTGCACGACTCCTTTGAGCCGTGGTAGGGTAGAAATCAAAGCACAGTGGGAACTCACACGAGACAAATGACGACCTCAGGTCGATGAACTAACCTGTACACATGTCACCAGGGAACTGCTATCTGACGATATGTATAATACCAACTAGCAGGTTCCCGGCGAGTCCTGTCCGGTGTACTCATAACCCAATGAGCACCTGTATACATCTTAGGTGATCCAACTGACACCAGTGGCTTGTGAGACCGGCCACCGCCCCTCGTCGGGGTCTCGACTGTATACACTAGTCTACTCCGGAGTATCGATGCCCTGTCTCGAAACTCCCACGACTAGGGACCACAATTAAGGATATGCATATAAACTACCCAACTCTCACGTATATGATCGCCATCATACTGTTGGTAGTAAAGCAAGATCCTAAGGGCTCTATCAAAGTGTAACATGTAATCAGTCACCTGAACATGTACACGACTGATAAAGGCAAACCAGATAGCATACTATCATCTCGAGTAAGATTGTCCTACCGGTATAGGTCCTCCGCAATCATTGCAATCACGTACCTGCGATCCAATAATTGACTCTGAGGGCACTATCTCCAACAATCTCCCACTTGCACTTAAGGCTACTTATTGCGATGTCGACTACTCACAGCCCGTGTGAAACCCAACATCCAACTCCTCTACTAATCAGTTTCACAAAGTCCGTTTGTAAAACTATTGTGTTCGAGAAATAGCCTCAGTGAGTTGATCCGCCTAGAAGTTTCTTTCTATATCTCTCTTAATCTCAAGTTTGCGGAGAAAACCATCTCCCGAATTGAGTAATACCTGTCTTAGAATATGTCTGGATATCTGATGGGACTTAGTTCATAAATGAACTCCAAATCCAAACTTCTTAGACTGTATCGATCACTGAACCTAATCAGTATCCTGCACCAAGCCTCCCACAGTATCCTCTTGGACCACCTGTCTATAATACTGTCCCTCATCAGAGGGAAAACTATAACTCTGACAATCTCTCTGTCAACCATGTCACCTTTGAAGCCTGGAATGATAACCATCTCCCGAAGGAGGCTGCCGTCATCAAATCCGTAGAACATCCACTTATGTTCTAAAACTGCTTCCTTATGTTTCTCCAGGATTGGATTAATACAAACTTATTGCATCTAGTGCAAAAACAACATTTGGTGTGGTACTTGACATCTCATGATTGACTCAATTGCCTAAGCAAGTGATCTGCTAATCATGCCCATCCCTCTCCCCTTTAGTCTATACGACACCTTTAGAGAGGGTGACTCCATCACCTGCAGGTACACCACCATGCCAGGAGTCATCTATTCTAAAAACCTTTAGAATACTGTCAAAGTACCCACATTGGGAAACTACCCAAATCCAGATCTAAAACCATAGATCTAGAAACCAAAATGTCAGATATTATATCCATATCCTATCTGGAGAAACAACTGTGTGACTACCACAGTACAATCGATCGTAGTATAGGAATTTTACTTCCTACTCTGTGTATGTCATCCAGATACCATGACATCACACCCTACTACCTTCTTAATAGATCCATCTCCTATTCTGATGAAGTCAAACCCATGGCTGTCACATCAAAATTAGATGATCTATCTCCGCTATAACTGCTCTAGTCTATAAATAGACATAAGCTACTTGCCCACTATACTTTCGCTGCTCCCACTGACTACGACAACCCTCTGGCAGAATAATATACACGTGCACTTCTAAAGCTAGTTTAGAACGACGCTATACTTATCCTCCTGCCTGGTCTCATAGTCTGGAACAACAGTAGTGTCAAGTCTGGGTAAACAAGAACCTCCCTGTCACCGTCCTTGAGGCTACCGAAGTACCTCTCGGGTGTCTGAGGTTACCCACCATATCTGCGGAGTGGCTAATGGAATGTCAAACCTGATTGAATATATAGGTCCTATTAAATTTTCCGTAATCGTTCGCGGTTCTGGAATCACTTCCAGTTCTGCCATACTCCTATTACTGTTTTCTGAAAAAATCCATTTTACTAAAACTGTGGCGAGTCAAGAACAATATCACTATTGATCTTCCAAATGGTAGAATATCAACCCTCGTCATAGCCAGGGTCAACCCACAAACAGCCATTACAGAAACGTGCCCTGAGTTATCCAGTGTCTGGTTTTAAGCATAAGCTGGACAACTCCCCGTACCTTAACATCTTTTAAGGTACGAACTATTCTATATACAATATAGAAACTTTGACACTTATTTAATTGGAACCATATTCAATCATGCAGCTGTCTCCAGTGCATATCAACTTAATGGAGAGAGGCTAATCAGCATTACTCAACTTAGGAATCCATCCAATTATGAGTAACCTGAAAGAGAAATAAGTTTCTCAAAACCATCACTATCATCTGAATACCAATCACAAGAATCTAAATCTTCGATCTCTTTAAAGAATCCCGATACTTGTGACACCTGGTTCTCTACTTTATTCTTATACCCACAACTTCTCAAAACTTAGACCTTGTATTTCTATGAAACACTTGTTTAAAAATTAGAGAAGTTATAAGTAAACAGAACAAAGTACGAGGACCTACCCCTTTGTCCTGATGGACACTGGACAACATACAATACTCTGTATAAGTCCACTGAGTTGAATAACTCAAAACCTGTGCGTCGTAGGTGGAAAAATGTACCCTGGCGATTTCCTCAAATATCACCAATTACAACGAATTCCGATATAATGAGGATAATCACCTAATTCCCAATAACTTACTCCCACTCATCATCTGTAAAACCATACGGATATGAGAATGAAATCTGGTAAATACATACTCTTGGAGTAAGTATCTAATCGGGAAAACAGTTTTCGTTTAACAATGCACTGAAACATGAAAATGTTTCGTAGGGGTATCCTGGTATTCCTAGTAATGTCTCTTCCATAATCCAATTCATGACTTTAACCGTATATTTCTTTGCCTTCTCTCTAAATCCCTTTATTTGTCTTTAGTCGTTACCTTCTGTACACCTTCGTTAGGCTAAATGGTTTTCTTCCTTCCCTACCGTTCGGCACCAGCCTATGGTTTGGAAGAAGACTATCTAGTAAGCATAATAGGTGTACCCTCCTAAACTAAGGAGTACTCACATCTTGAGAGAAGGTGATGATAAAAGACAACTGAATAATACCTTATTCTTTCAAAGGTGAAATAGGAGTGGCGATGAAGTACGCGGTTTTGGTCGTGAATGATAACAGTCGCGATTTACTTTGCCCTCTTTCTAATCCCTTTATTTTGTCTTTACATATTACCTTCTGCACACCCTATTTAGGCTAATTGGTTTTCTTCATTCCCTACCTTTCGGCACCTGCCTATGGTTTGGAATAAGACTATCCAATAAGCGTAATAGGTGTACTCTCCTAAACCAAGGAGCCCTCGCAACCTGAGAGAAGGTGATAATAAAAGACAACTGAATAAACCAATTCTATTTCTCCTGAACCTTGATCCATCCTCGAAGAAGTCCCTTCGAGTTCGTATATAACCATACGATGGATCTATCCAATGGAAGTGGATGTCCGTAGTAATACGGGGTGTTCTGAGAAATGCAAAGGGTAAAAGAAGGAGTGGCAATGACTTATGCAACTCAGACAATCCAAAAGCCAGTATTTTAAGAAGGTTCGGTCAACTTGGTCACTGAGTCATAGTCTAGGGTCGGTCAAAGGTCGCTGCCAAAGAGAGAGAGAAAAGAAACACTCTGCGTGCACTCTAACCTAGATCAGAATGGTTATCACTTTATCTAATCCGGAAATCTCCCACTGTCCTGACAAATTCTCCTCCAAACCTGAAAGAAGAATCAATCGGGATCACCCGAAGAGTAAACCAACTCATCAGTGGGAATCGGGATCCAACTCTCATCGCATGATAACGTGATGGAATGCATCCACGTTACTCATACTCCAGAAGGTATGTGCATACTTGGCAAGTTTCAGTTTCTTTAGAAACTCCCGATATGATTTTTGCCCCATGCTCTTATAACCTTGGCTTTGGTCAAAATGTCATAAGTCACATGCCAAGTTCTTCCCGTCACTATCTTGTCAATTTGAACCCACCCGCACATGCCCCTGGCTTTGGCCAAATGGCAGAACGACTGTCCCAAACCAACTCATCTATCTATGCAACAAATGAATACCCAGCAGCTACCAAACACTATGCCTTAACTTTGGCTAAAATGCATAGCTTGAAGACTACTGAATACCCAAAAGAAGTGACGGAGGGCTACGGCTGGTTTTTGGCGAAAAACCTTTAACGTAATGAACTTGATATCACTGAAGGAACCTGATAGCTTTTTATAATATAGTGGCGAAAACCTTTTGCTAAAGAAGTCACTCCCGGTGAAGGGATCTCAGCTCTTTCCTCGTGGAATGAGGTGCAGGATATTCCACTGAATACCGCGATGCAAAGCAACTTGTAATCGACTATAGTGAAGTTATTACCCTGACGCAAACTTCTGCCTAAGGGTCAGTCCCGGTGAAGGGATATCGGCCCTTGCCCCGTTGAATGAGGTGCAGGATATTCCACTGAATACCGCTATGCAAAACAAAAGGAAACGTCTTTGCAATAACACTTTTAAAATTTGTTCCAACAACTACAAAAAGGTTTGTTTTACTTTGCATTGATCAGAATCAACGCAGTCCCATCAATTAATCACACCAGAAAAGAACGAAAATAAAATGTACGTATATGCCATCCGCATTCGTCACTGGGTCCTGTCATCGCCCGTTAGGTTACTTAACTAACGACAGAGCGGGGACTGGACTAGCGCGGGTGTAAAACATATACAACATCTAATAGTATATAAACCAATATAAAATAATCGCTCCAGGCGTGATAATATGCAACATTACAGAAAAGTAATAAGCATCACAGAACAATACAGATAAACTGGGACCCCCGGGTTTCACAGAGCCGCTGCTGAAACCCGACGTTCCCCTGGTCGTGTGGATAGCCTGTGCAATGAAACCCAGACCCCTATGGGTGCGGCAAGTTACCCGCCAAAACCTGAAGCGAGGCAGCCCCCTACAGCAAAGTGAATGGACCACCCTGCACTTCACGGAATCCGGTAGCTTGAGCACCCCTCCTCGGGTCAACCTGTACCCCCTACGAGTGCGGCGAATAGTCTGCCAATTTTAGAGTAAGGCCCCTCTGCCTCTCAAAGCCATGAGATGCGGACCCGTTGTCCTCCAGAACCCGGCTATCCGTGCACTCCGTCGCGGGATAAAACCTAGTACAGAAATGGAAAAAATAGTACAACAGGTACATCGACCGCAACCTGGTCGTGCCCCAAAAGAATATTATACAACAGGCAGTGACGGCAGTCCACATGTTGGACGCTCTCCCCGCAATATCAAATGTACAAATAAATCCAAACTGCACTATCATTGCACACTGCTATCCACCACGACAAATCCGCAACATCACAGCACAACACAGAACATCAACGCGAATGTCACGTTCGCAAACCCGTTTAAAAGAACTATAGCAATCAGACGCGGTTTACCGATCAAATGACATTCCCGGTCGGAGATATAATCTAAGCACTATAAACTAACATGTTTAAATTTCGATCGACTAAATATCACGAAGTGGGCCCCACTAACATCTGTTGAACAGTAATAAAATCTGGGCCCAAAAGATATATACCAAAAACCCCAAATTCCAACAGAGAAGACACTGTGCAAATTTGGACCAATGATTCAACAGAATGGCCGTGGATGCACGGCCAAACCATGGGTTTGGCCGCGATTCCGCGGCAGTTTGGTGGAATAACGTGCTCAAATTTGGTCGGTGTGCTTCTAAAACCTTGCACAACTTTCTGTGATATGTAGAATAATTTTTGGAACCCTTTAAAAATCAACAGAAACTGTGAAAATGAATTTTGCAGTTTTTGATTTCCGGTTCGATCGATATTTTAAACGCGTTAGCACAAGTTAGTATAGCATAATGGTGAGGCTCTGATACTAATGTAAGTCTACGGTAACGCCCCGGCCGTCTACAGACGCAAAATGCGGAACAAAAACTTTTTAACTGGCGCTATCGTATACTTTAACCCGGATCTGCCATTATTGCTAAACTAATAAACTGTAAAGAGTGTAGAAAGGTTATACCGAACGGTCCGAGTCCTTCATTCTTTAACCATCATTCCACGCTCCGTTGCGGCTGCTCTGATCTCGTCGATCTCCGATCTTCTCGTCCAGGTGGCACCACGTCAACGATTCTTTAAACGGGCTCCCGCCTCTGACTCGAGGCAACTCGGTCGTCAAGTTTGCTAAAAGAGACGACCAAGATTGATGTAGAGAATGAGTAGAAGACTTTGTCTCGTTCCGTCCGAAGCTATGGACGAACGGTTAATGAAGTTGCCGATTGGTTCGGGTGATGGAATGAAATGAGCAATGAAATTTCCATACACCCCAAAATCTATCATAATCTTTTACAACTATCAAGTGAGAGTGAGAGAGAGAGGGGGAAGGGGCCGGCCATATATAGGAAGGGGGGTGAGTGTAGAAGGGAAGAGGGTGACCACAAGAGAAAAATATCATGTGTGAACACAAAGTGTGAACACAAAGAAAGCAACTAATGAAAACTCAACACCATTCAACCTAGTCATCTCTTCTAGAAACTTCTAGAACCTTCCACACTCATCTCAAGAAAAGATAAATCCATCTTTAACCGAATGTTAAAAGACGGCTGATAGAAAACTGGAAACTGGCAACTTCCAAAAGTGATCCCGAAACGAATTTCAGGATAACCCCGTAACTGTATAAATATACCCGCATTTGTATTACGACCGAATACAAATGCAACTGAGACAAAGATATTATATCTACTCAATATAATACTTGGATCCGGCTTAAACCAAAGCCGACCAGTATCATCTGCCCGAAATCTGACACGTGCGTAAACGGACGTGCATTTTCCGAACCCTGCCATAAAACCATACGGCCTCTACAACGTTTCACCTGAACTTGGGAAACTGTCTGTGGGGGACTCTAATGACACGTCAGTACCATGGCAGTGGGTTTAACCACAAACCGTCAGCGGCACTAGCTATGCGTAACGGCTGCCCATGGACTGACCTCAAGGGAAGCCGATGAGCGAACTCATCCGGAAACCCTACTGAGCCTAACAGTGACAATGTATATACAGTCCGGTCCGTTCGTCTATGAGTATCGCATATCTGCCTAGGGGGCTAGTAACGTCAGACCCCCAATAGCAGTATAAGTCGTGTCGGAGTGTAGCCCAATAACACCCTGAGATACTACTAGAGTACCTACCAGTAAATCTCCTGCCATGGCCGTGGGCTTTGTGTAATGGCTCTCCTAGATACAGCACGATCTCGCCCCCAATACCGGGAGAGACGAATCCCCTGCCGATCCGCTCACGTGCCTCCATGTGGCTCGGGACTGTACCCAAAAACTACCTGTTTGCACGACTCCTTTGAGCCGTGGTAGGGTAAAAATCAAAGCACAGTGGGAACTCACACGAGACATATGACGACCTCAGGTCGATGAACTAACCTGTACACATGTCACCAGGGAACTGCTATCTGACGATATGTATAATACCCACTAGCAGGTTCCCGGCGAGTCCTGTCCGGTGTACTCATAACCCAATGAGCACCTGTATACACCTTAGGTGATCCAACTGACTTCAGTGGCTTGTGAGACCGGCCATCGCCCCTCGTCGGGGTCTCGACTGTATACACTAGTCTACTCCGGAGTATCGATGCCCTGTCTCGAAACTCCCACGACTAGGGACCATAATTAAGGATATGCATATAAACTACCCAACTCTCACGTATATGATCGCCATCATACTGTTGGTAGTAAAGCAAGATCCTAAGGGCTCTATCAAAGTGTAACATGTAATCAGTCACCTGAACATGTACACGACTGATAAAGGCAAACCAGATAGCATACTATCATCTCGAGTAAGATTGTCCTACCGGTATAGGTCCTCCGCAATCATTGCAATCACGTACCTGCGATCTAATAATTGACTCTGAGGGCACTATCTCCAACGGTAACGACTGTCCAGGTATTGAGCGAATAGAAGATCAACAAGCAAGCTTGTCCAAACTCCCGCAAAGCTTATAAGCAACACTTACTGTACAGTCCGGTCTCTTCGTCTGATATGTCGCATATCGAGTCTAGGGGTGGAATCGTCAGACCCCAGTAATTTGATAAGTCATGCCGATGTGTGGCCTATAACCGTTCGAAAAACTACTGATAACACTTACCATAAAATCTCATCAGCCCTGGTAAGGTACTTGCTGTAATTGACAATCGAGCATAGCGCAAATCAACTCCTTATATCGGGAGAGACGAAACCCCTCCTATCGCTCATTGCCTCAATGTGACTCAGGACTGTACCTAAAATCCACCTGTTTGCATGACTCCTTTGAGCCGTGGTAGGGAGGAAATTAAAGCATAGTGGGAACCACACAAGGCTCTATGACGATCTCGGGTCTACATGATAGTAGATGTTGCACCCCCTCACAACACTTGTGAGGAGGCGGAAGTGGCAAACGGAAATTTTCTTGCATGCAACACCCACTCTTAAACCCTAGATCTTGTGCTAAACCATAACTAGAAACCCTATTTAGAGTTGTGATCTACTATGATAGGGGTTATACCTAGTGAATTGGTCCTTCGGGTCTTCGTGCCGATGCGACTCCTAGGCTTCTTGGATGGTTGCAATGACCTCGATCTCCGGTCACCTTGAAGATGTAGATGATCCACCCAAGAGCTTTGGAACAAGCTTCAAACTCTTCACAAGAGTTAACTAAGAAGTCAAGTGTGCTAGAAATGACTACTTAGATGATGTAGAGATGAACCAGTGGATTATTTTATCTCTTAAGTTTTTGATTCACAACTCTTGTGAAGGGTAAAGCTTAGAGGTTGAAGAAGGAGAAAACTTGGAGAGAGAAGATGAGAGTGATGATTAAAAAATCAACCATGGAAAAAATGATATGCCTCATGGAAATTATTGATGTGTGTATTATTTTATCTCTAAAATAATATACCATACTTCAATAGTAATCCCAAATGAATAAAAAATACAATTAGCCATTCCTTCAACCATGCTTTGACAATTCTCCAAATTCTACTTCATATTTTTATTTTCACAAAATAAAAATCCTATTATGAGGTGTCTCCTTCTAGAAGGTGCTCTTGCACAATTACAAGAATACCCCTCACCGTATACCATATAACTATACCCGTATTCATATTCCAAAATATACGAATACAAATAATCCAATAATATAATATAATACCGGTATCCGGATTAATGCAAAGGCTACCAGTATTATCTTTCCGATCATCATTTGTGTAGCCAGTATACGAACATGATCGAAACCCTACCGTAACGACTTACGGCCTCTACATCTTTTGCCTGAACCAGGGAACCCTCTGTGTGGGACTCTAAAAACTCGACAGTACACTGGTAATGGGTTTAACCACAAACACGTCAGCGGCACTTTCTGTGCATAATGGCTACCCAGGTACATGAAGAAAAAGTGGCCGACGAGCGAACTCATCCCAACCCTAACGAGCCTGTAAGCAACACTTACCGTACAGGCCGGTCTCTTCGTCTGATACGTCGCATATGAAGTCTAGGGGTGGTAAATGTCAGACCCCAGTAACTTTATAAGTCATACTGATCTATGGCTAATAACGGTTCGAGAAACTACTGATAACTTTTATCAGTAAATCTGGACAACCCTGGCTAGGGATTTGCTGTTATGCCCGATCAAGCATAGCGCGGCATCAACTCCCTATACCGGGAGAGACGAAACCCGTCCAATCGCTTACCGCCTCTATGTGACTCGGGACTGTACCCAAAATCCACCTGTTTGCACTACTCAGTAGAGCCATGGTAGGGAGGAAATCAAAGCACAGTGGGAATCATACAAGACAGTATGACGATCTTGGGTCTACAGACTAACCTGTACAGGTGTCACCAGAGAACTGCTATCTGACAATAGCTATATATACCATCTTGGAGTTCTCGGCGAGTCTTGTTCGGTGTACCCATTCTCCAATGAGAACCTGTGTAAAATCTTTGATGTCAAACACCAATGGTTGTGGGATCAACCATCGCCCCCAGGGTCAAGAAACGTACACACTAATCTACTCTGGTAATATCGATGCCCTGTCTCGATATACTTCGACTAGGAACTATTAAAGGATATGCTTTTAGGCTGCCCAGGCCTTACTAGTATGATCTACATCATAATCCTGGTAGTTAAGCATAATCCTAAGGGATTCATCAACATGTATATAAGATATGAAAAACAACACATCACATGTTAAGATGAAGATAAACCAGATAGCATACTATCATTTCGATCAAAGACTGTTTCTGTACATATACATGCCTATCATCCTATACAATACAGGCATCTAGGGTATACATATCTAACAATCTCCCACTTGCACTTGTTAGTTATGTATATGCCCTAGAGGCCATTGTTGTACATATGATGTATATTATAATGGATGCTTGGATATATATAGAGAGGACTTTCTTTCTCGACATGATAGTATGCTATTTGGTTTCACTTTATCTTAACATGTTGACTTATATATTGTTTATTGTCTTACTCTCACATGTTGATAAAGCCCTAAGGATCTGTACTCGACTACTGGGACTATGATGAGATCATACTAGTGGGGCCATGGTAGTCGATGAGTACATCCTATAACTGTTCCTAGTTGAGGGTATATCGAGACAGGGCATCGATACACCAGAGTAGACTAGCGTATACGCATCTTGACCCATATGATGGGCGATGGATGATCCCATATCCATCGGTGTTAGACATCAAGGATGGTGTACGGGTGCTCAGTGGAGACTGGGTACACTGGACGGACTCACCGAGAACTCCCAGATGGTGATATACCACACGTCAGATGGCAGTTCTCCGGTGACACTGGTACAGGGTAGTTTGTAGACCCGAGATCGTCATAGAGTCTTGTGTGATTCCCACTGTGCTTTGATTTCCACCTTACCACGTCCAAGAGGGCGTGCAAAATGGTGGCTTTTGGGTGCAGTCCCGAATCACATGGAGGCAATGAGCGATAGGAGGGGATTTGTCTCTCCCGGTGTAGGGAGTTGATGTTGTGCTGTGTTCGATTGGCTATAACTGGAAGTCCCTGGCCAGGGCTGATATGGAGATTTACTGGTAAGTGTTATCAGTAGTTTCTCAACCCGTTATGAGCCTCACATCGACACGACTTATCGGTTACTGGGGTCTGACGTATACCACCCCTAGACTAGATATGCAACATATCAGACGAAGAGACCGGACTGTACGGGAGTGTTACTGATTGGATTCACAGGAGAACGCACAGGCTAGCTTGTTGATCTTCTGATCGCTCAATACCTGGGTGGCTGTTACGTTTAGCTGACCGCTTGCAGCTTGTGGGTGTTTGATATGATCATTACCTCCTACCGGCGTATTGACGATTCTTTAGAGTCCTACACAGAGGTTTCTTGACTCAGGCAAAACGGAGTAGGGGTACATATATGATATGTGCACGACCGAGGATAATGCGATATGTGATACCGTATTATATTCTCGCGATATTTAGATATGAACCGGATCATCGGATCAAGTGTTGATTCGATGAATCGGTACATGATATATTAGTCGGTTATATTCGATATAGCCGGATTATCGGATCAAGTGTTGATTCGATAATTTAATGTATAATAATATATATGGTATATTGTATTACATTATCTAATATTGGCTCGCTTTATTATTTCATTTTCTCACCGGATAATACATTGATATATATGCGATATATATTAATTGTATTATTTTCTTTTGTTACAAATATATAATATATATGTGATATATATTATTGTAACATGATATGATTAATAATGAAACATGTTTAGTGGAGATTAAACTAGATTAGGGTTTGATTTGGGTTAGTTCCTTCTTGATACTTCTAGAAGGATTTTCTTTTGTGATGGTTAAGATATTATGTTGATATTTTGTTATGACTCATTCTTTAACCCAACCAAACCCTAGCCCTAGTTAAGTCTCTACAAGGGTTATCCTTGTCATCCTTGACCATGGTTACATTATTAATCATATATCTTTTCCTTATTCATCTCAAAAGGATTTAACTCATTTTTCATTATCTTCTTCTCTCTTGAGCTTTGAGAAAGCTTACTAGTTTTTCCTTTTGTGATGTTTTCATGTGAGAATTTGATATAAAAAGATAGCATAAATACTACTCCATCATCCTCATCTAATCTAGCCCATTAGATTAGGGTGTTCACCTCATTAGAGTGAGAGAGCTTGAGTTATAGCAACTTCGACGTAGATCATCGGAGAAAAGGAACACTACAAGCCAGCAAGGATCGTTCGAGTCGTGGAGCCTCTCTTGAGTCCGGGAGATCGTGGATCGCGGCGAAGGGACTTCTACTCGGAGCTTATGAAGCGAAGGAGCGGACTACAAAGGTTGTAATCCCTCACACTTAGTTGTAAAGATGTTTACTTGCATGTTAAACCCTAATAATCTAGCAAAGATCCCGGTTTTGGGTTGTTCGGCACGTCTAAAATTTTATTCGGGCATGGTTGATACCTTATGAACCCTCACAGGAGTGCCTAGGAACCCTACAGTGGTATCAGAGCCTAGCTAGAGCATTAGGCGACGTGTATACGAAATTAAAACTCCGATCGAACCCCGAAATGTCAAAACGGACCCCTCTCTGGACAAATTTTAAAAATGCGATTTTTTCTGAATTAAAAATACCTAAAAAATTCAGCAGGGAAATTTAAGCATTACTGTGAAAAATGGGGTTATAATCCGTACAATCAGCCACGGAACCGCGGGGCCGCGGATCCGCGGCCGTACAGAAGGCTTAAGCACTCATTTTTGAACAGTAATATCTATATCTGTTAGTTATATTTTATGGGTATTTTTAATCTGACTCAAGTGTTGAGTGTTCTGGGGTTTATTTTGTAATCGTGGATTCGATCGGAAAATTTAATTTTGTTGTGTTTTTCCGGATATTTAGAAACTGTTAAAATGTTCGAACGGATATCATTAACTCATTTTTTCCCGGCACGAAAATCTTTCAAGTGTTGAATGTTTCTCGGGTTTAAATCTTTCGGAAAAACGTGCAAGTAATGCGACGGTCCCTCTAGAAGAACACAAACCTTAACTCGATTATGTGACCGTCTGAATCGCCTCTAAACCTTAGGGTTTGGGGCAGTACGGCGTGCCACATGTGAGGCGTTGGCTTGACCCTTCTACGGCTGGACCATCGGTACTGTGACATATTCTGGGATTATTTGAACTCCGCTCAAGTGCTGAGCTATTTAGAAAATCTTGGGTATTTGATTATCCGATCGGAAAGTTTAATACTGTCTATTTATCTGGAATGTGATACAATATATGGAATTCATATAGTTAGGCATGAAATGCGAAATATGTGATATTTCGGATTTACGATGTCTAAAGTGATTGTGGATTCCAAATGTTGTAGTTTTACAATTTCTTTACTGTGACCGTAAGTGTAGTATGCAGTTGTATTGCCGGTTTTCGTTGCTATACATCAACGACGATCGGTGTATGCATACTTACTTACGTTGATGATATATGATATTATGTGTTGCTGTGATATGTTATATTGGATCGTCGTGTTCTGAATAGCCGGGGGTTTTATGTGAGATGAGGGTTTTTATTTTCATTCATGTAAAATTCATTTGTATGTAATATTCTTTTATTGGGGCACTTCCGGGCTGAGGTTGATGTCACCAGTGTATATTATTTACTTTTCCGCATTAGGTAGACCCAAGGAAGGGAGCACAAGTAACCGGGTTCTAGGGTCCAGTGGGAGGCCATCTCGAGGAGTCGAGATCGGGTCTCCTAACCCTAGAATTGGCAGTGTTACTTGCCGCTCTCGTAGGGGTCTAGGGATGTGGGTTTGGCTATTCATCACGACCGTGGAATCCGTGTTTTATACCGGCTCGTATTAAAAACACGGACATCCTAGTATATCCAATATTTCATATATGTTCTTCTGCTGCAATGTTCTGTGATGAGATCATATTATTGCCTGAGACGAATGCTTATATTATATATATATGCCGATATATAAATATTACTGCTTTCGTTTCTTCTGTGATGCTTAGGAAGCATAAGCTGATGGGATTTATTAATGAGATTAATAAAAAGAAAAGAAACCTAAAAGATGTTGTAGAATCAAAACTTTATAAGAAGGGTAGCTACAGTTTTGCTTTGCATAGCGGTATATATGATATACCCTGCACCTTATTCGATGAGGAAAGAGCCGAGATCCCTTCACCGGGAGTGACCTCTTTAGCGAAACTGGCAGATGCTACAAACTCGCGGTTTAGTTTTTGACAGTTTATATAGTTCTTGCTTTGCACAGCGGTATATATGATATACCCTGCACCTTATTCGATGGGGAAAGAGCCGAGATCCCTTCACCGGGAGTGACCTCTTTAGCGAAACTAGAAAAGCCTAAAAAACACTCCTTTTTCAAAAACCACTTGATTCTACGACGATATCAAGTTCATTACGCTCATGGTTTTCTGAAAAACCTGCGTAGCCCTCCGTCATTTCAGATAAAGACTAGTTAGTATTCGTGCTACATTTGTTGACTATATTAAGGTGTAGTGTGCGGTAGCTAATTAGTACTTATCTGCTAAAACATGAGATGTGATTGAATTAGGGTAGTTGTGCGACTTTGTTGACTATATTAAGGGTCGTGCAGGTATGTTTAATTCAATTGGGAAATGATGGGTTGAACTTGGCTAGCAATTATGATTTGTTGACTATGTTAAGATCATAAGTTACTAGGGGCAAAAGCATTATCGGGAATTTCAAGTGTTGAAATTTGCAATGAGATTGCATACCTTCTATGAGATAGATGGATCCTGATACCCACTACGAGTAAGAGTTACTCCTGAGAGATTTTTACACAGGACAATTAGCCGATCAAGTAGGTGTCTAGAAAGGTGTTAACGGGGTTATGCCTCTGGGAAGACGAGGTTTATTTTAATTAGGTCCATGCGAAAGCACGGGGAACCTCCCTCAAGTACCGACACTGATCTGGCTGAAAGATTGATGAAATTGTAGGGTGTAATTAATCCCGGCTAATCTTACCTTTTAGGGTTTGAAGGAAGATTTGATAAAAACAGTGGGAGACATCCTGATTAAATAAGATAATAACCAATCTAATCTTGCAAGAGCATACGCTAAAGTGTTTCCTTCTCTCTCTCTCCAGGTAGCGACCATGTCAGGCCATAATCAAGATAATAATATGGATGTATTGACTGAACCCGCTTATTATACTGAGCAGGGGAACGTTGGACCCGTTCTATCTTATAAGTGTTATAAGAATGAACAGGAAACATGAGAATATCTGGATTCTTACGCCGCCCTAATAGAGAACATGCATGTTGATGCACCTTCTTCGGGTGTGTTAGTTATTGAGAACTGTTTCTCAGTTCACCCTACGTCCTGGGTATTAGATACCAGATCAGGATCCCACATATGTAAATGGTTACATGGGCTACGGAAAGGTAGAGAACTGGAAAAAGGTGATCATTCCGTTCGAGTAGGGAATGGTGCAAGTATTGCAGCCAAAGCAGTTGGCGAATATCACCTAGTATTACCAAGTCGTAATACACTGATTCTGAATGAGTGCTATTATATACCGACCATGATGTGCAACATTATATCAGTTTCTTTATTAAGTAAAGAAGGATATAATTTTGTAGTACAGGATAATATTATGAATATCTTCCTAAATCAAAAGTTGATTGCATCTGGCTCGTTACATAATGGCATATTCATTCTCAATCAAAATACAGTCCTCAATATACAAAACACACACAAGAAGAAAAGTTCAGAAATGAACAAATCCTTCTTGTGGCATTGTAGACTTGGTCATATCAATGCGACACGACTGGCTAAGTTACATAAGGATGGATATCTGAATCCGTTCGAATTATCATCTTATGATACTTGCCATTCATGTCTCAAAGGAAAAATGACAAAAACTCCATTTAGTGGACACGGAGAAAGAGTTACGAAACTCTTAGGACTGGTACATAGTGATGTATGCGGTCCAATGTCTACGCATGCAAGGAACGGTTCTTCCTACTTCATTACATTCACTGACGATCTCTCAAGATTTGGACATGTGTTCCTGATGAAACACAAGTCTGAAACTTTTGAGAAATTCAGAGAATATAAGCACGAAGTAGAGAACCAAACGGGCAAAAGTATTAAGATCTTTCGATCTGATCGAGGAGGAGAATACTTGAGCAATGATTTTCTAGATTATCTAAAAGAGAATGGGATTCTCTCTCAGCTTACTCCTCCTTATACACTACAGCACAACGGTGTATCAGAGCGAAGGAATCGCACCCTATTAGATATGGTGCGCTCTATGATGAGTAATGCTGAGTTGCCTATTTCCTTCTGGGGTTATGCGCTTGAGACAGCAGCATACTTATTGAATCAAGTTCCGTCTAAATCTGTACCTATCACACCATATGAGATATGGAGTGGGAAGAGACCATATTTTAAACGAGTTAAGATATGGGGTTGTCCGGCCTATGTCAAAAGACAAAATCCGGACAAACTCGAGACACGATCAGTTCTTTGCAAGTTTGTGGGATATCCTAAGAATTCCCAAGGATACTTTTTCTACCGCGCTGAGGAACAAAAGGTGTTTGTTTCTCAATATGCCACCTTTTTAGAAAAGGAATTTCTTGCAATAGAAATTAGTGGCAAAGAGGTAGAGTTGGAAGAGATTCCAACGACACAAACTGCAACTGAAGATTTAGTAGAACCAGAGAATTCAGTAGTTCCCGACGAACCCCAGCCTCTCCGCCGATCTAGCAGGGTTTCTCATCCACCTGAGAGATATTACGGTTTTCTCATTGATGGTGGGAGCGAGAATTGCATCATGGAAGATGATGACCCGACTAGTTTCGAGCAGGCCATCACAAGTGGTGACTCTGTGAAATGGCTGGATGCAATGCGATCTGAGATGGAATCCATGTACACCAACAAAGTATGGACTTTGGAAAATGCTCCTGAAGGGGTAAAACCCATTGGGAGCAAGTGGATGTTTAAAAAGAAAATTGGTGTAGATGGAAAAGCTGAGACTTTCAAAGCTAGACTTGTTGCAAAGGGTTTTCGTCAATGACCAGGTGTGGATTATGACAAAAACTTTTCTCCAGTGGCTATGCTTAAGTCCATCCGGATCTTACTTGCCATTGCTGCATACCATGACTACGAAATCTGGCAAATGGATGTTGAGACCGCCTTTCTAAACGGTGATTTAGAAGAGTGCGTGTACATGACTCAGCCAGAGGGCTTCGTAGATAGTGGGAGCAGCGGAAAGGTGTGCAAACTGCTTAAATCCATTTATGGGTTGTAGCAAGCATCGCGGAGTTGGAACATCTGTTTTGATGTTGTAGTCAAAGAGTTTGACTTCATCAAAAATATAGATGAACCTTATATCTATAAGAAGGTTGCAGAGAGTAAGATTGTATTCCTCGTATTGTACGTGGATGACATACTAGAGATAGGAAATGATGTTCCTATGCTGCAATCAGTCAAGCTCTTCTTATCATAAAGATTCTCAATGAAAGATCTAGGTGATGCCTCCTGCATATTGGGGATTATGATCTGTAGAGATAGATCTAAACGGATACTGGGATTGTCCCAATCCAGGTACATTGACACCATACTAAAGAGGTTTAGTATGGAAGAATCCAAGCATAGGAACCTACCCACGATCTCTGGACTCACTCTCTCCAAAGAGATGTCTCCCAAGACTGATTTGGAGAGAGCTCGCATGCAAGGGATACCCTATACTTCGGCAGTAGGCTCTGTCATGTATGCGATGCTATGTACCAGACCCGATGTAGCATACTCACTAAGTGTAGTGAGTCGGTATCAAGCAGATCCTGGAGAGAGTCACTGGACAGCTGTGAAGAACATTCTCAAGAACTTGCGAAGGACTAAGGAGATGTTCTTGGTGTATGGTAACGGAGAACTCCAGGTGGAGTCTTTTACCGATTCGAGCTTCCAAAGTGATAAGGACGGCTCTAAGTCGTACTCGGGATTTGTCTTTACCTTCAATGGAGGGGCGGTATGTTGGAAGAGTTCCAAACAGGATACCGTTGCAGACTCGACGATGGAGGCTGAATACATCGCTGCCAACGATGATGCCAAAGAGGCTGTCTGGATAAAGAAGTTCATTAGTGAACTTGGTGTGGTTCCATCCATTGAGCATCCAATACCTCTATATTGTGATAACAATGGGGCAGTGGCTTTGGCCAAGGAACCCAGGTCCCATCAAAAGTCTAGACATATTCTGAGGCGGTATCACTTCATCAGGGAGATAGTTGATCGCCGGGAGATCGAGGTCAGGAGAGTAGACATGAAGGACAACACCGCGGATCCATTCACGAAGGCCATTCCCAAGATATAGTTTGAGAGATTATTCGGGATGATAGGTATGAGATACTAAAGCAGCTGGCCTTAGTGCAAGTGGGAGATTGTTAGTTATGTATATGCCATAGAGGCCATTGTTGTACATATGATGTATATTATAATGGATGCTTGGATATATATAGAGAGGACTTTCTTGCTCGACATGATAGTATGCTATTTGGTTTCACTTTATATTAACATGCTGACTTATATTAGTTTACTGTCTTACTCTCACATGTTGATAAAGCCCTTACGATCTGTACTCGACTACTGGGACCATGATGAGATCATACTAGTGGGGCCATGGTAGTCGATGAGTACATCCTATAGCTGTTCCTAGTCGAGGGTATATCGAGACAGGGCATCGATACACCAGAGTAGACTAACGTATACGCATCTTGACCCATATGATGGGCGATGGATGATCCCATATCTATCGGTGTTAGACATCAAGGATGGTGTACAGGTGCTCAGTGGAGACTGGGTACACTGGACGGACTCGCTGAGAACTCCCAGATGGTGATATACCACACGTCAGATGGCAGTTCTCCGGTGACACTGGTACAGGGTAGTCTGTAGACCTGAGATCGTCATAGAGTCTTGTGTGATTCCCATTGTGCTTTGATTTCCACCTTACCACGTCCAAGAGGGCATGCAAAACGGTGGCTTTTGGGTGCAGTCCCGAATCACATGGAGGCAATGAGCGATAGGAGGGGATTCGTTTCTCCCGGTATAGGGAGTTGATGTTGTGCTGTGTTCGATTGGCTATAACTGGAAGTCCCTGGCCAGGGCTGATATAGAGATTTACTGGTAAGTGTTATTAGTAGTTTCTCGACCCGTTATGAGCCTCACATCGATACGACTTATCGGTTACTGGGGTCTCACGTATACCACCCATAGACTAGATATGCAACATATCAGACGAAGAGACCGGACTGTACGGGAGTGTTACTGATTGGATTCACAGGAGAACGCACAGGCTATCTTGTTGATCTTCTGATCGCTTAATACCTGGGTGGCTGTTACGTTTAGCTGACCGCTTGCAGCTTGTGGGTGTTTGATATGATCATCACCTGCTACCGGCGTATTGACGATTCTTTAGAGTCCTACACAGAGGTTTCTTGACTCAGGCAAAACGGAGTAGGGGCACATATGTGATATGTGCACGACCGAGGATAATGCGATATGTGATACCGTATTATATTCTCGCGATATTTAGATATGAACCGGGTCATCGGATCAAGTGTTGATTCGATGAATCGGTACATGATATATTAGTCGGTTATATTCGATATAGCCGGATTGTCGGATCAAGTGTTGATTCGATGATTTAATGTATAATAATATATATGATATATTGTATTACATTATCTAATATTGGCTCGCTTTATTATTTCATTTTCTCACCGGGTAATACATTGATATATATGCGATATATATTAATTGTATTATTTTCTTTTGTTACAAATATATAATATATATGTGATATATATTATTGTAACATGATATGATTAATAATGAAACATGTTTAGTGGAGATTAAACTAGATTAGGGTTTGATTTGGGTTAGTTCCTTCTTGATGCTTCTAGAAGGATTTTCTTTTGTCATGGTTAAGATATTATGTTGATATTTTGTTATGACTCATTCTTTAACCCAACCAAACCCTAGCCCTAGTTAAATCTCTACAAGGGTTATCCTTGTCATCCTTGACCATGGTTACATTATTAATCATATATCTTTTCCTTATTCATCTCAAAAGGATTTAACTCATTTTTCATTATCTTCTTCTTTCTTGAGCTTTGAGAAAGCTTACTAGTTTTTCCTTTTGTGATGTTTTCATGTGAGAATTTGATATAAAAAGATAGCATAAATACTACTCCATCATCCTCATCTAATCTAGCCCATTAGATTAGGGTGTTCACCTCATTAGAGTGAGAGAGCTTGAGTTATAGCAACTTCGACGTAGATCATCGGAGAAAAGGAACACTACAAGCCAGCAAGGATCGTTCGAGTCGTGGAGCCTCTCTTGAGTCCGGGAGATCGTGGATCGCGGCGAAGGGACTTCTACTCGGAGCTTATGAAGCGAAGGAGCGGACTACAAAGGTTGTAATCCCTCACACTTAGTTGTAAAGATGTTTACTTGCATGTTAAACCCTAATAATCTAGCAAAGATCCCGGCTTTGGGTTGTTCGGCACGTCTAAAATTTTATTCGGGCATGGTTGATGCCTTATGAACCCTCACAAGAGTGCCTAGGAACCCTACAGCACTAAGGCCTGTAGTTGGTGCAAATTGTACCCACTGTCTACACTAGAACCAGTTGACGGCGTACCGCATGCCCAACATCTCGAATAGTCTCTCAAACTGGACTTGAGGGATGGTCTTGTTGAATGGATCTGCCTTATTGTCTTTCGTGTCTACTCTCCGTACTTCGATGTCCTGGCGATCCACTATCTCCCTGATGAGGTGATACCGTCTCAAGATATATCTGGATTTCTGATGGGACCGCGGTTCTTTTGCTAAAGCCATGGTTCCATTGTTATCGCAATACAAAGGTATTGGATTAGGAATAGATGGAACCACCTGAAGTTCAGAAACAAACTTCCTCATCCAGAATGCCTCTTTTGCGGCATCATTAGCAACAATATACTCAGTTTTCATCGTGGAGTCAGCGATGGTATCTTGCTTGGAACTCTTCCAACATACCGTCCCTCCATTTAGGGTAAATACAAACCCCAAGATGGACTTACTATCATCCTTATCGCTCTGGAAGCTGGAATCGGTAAAGGCCTCCATTTGGAGGTCTCCGTTACCATACACCAAGAATAGTTCTTTAGTCCTTCGCAAGTACTTTAGAATGTTCTTCACAGCAGTCCGGTGTTTCTCCCCCGGATTGGTTGATACCTGCTTACTGCACTCTGTGCATAAGCTAAATCTGGGCGAGTACATAACATCGCATACATTATAGATCCTACCTCTAAAGCGTAGGGTATAATGCTCATTCGAGCCCTCTCCTCATCAGTTTTTGGAGACGTCTCTTTGGAGAGGGTGATCCCGTGACAAGAGGGTAAATTACCTC
Organism: Agapanthus africanus; assembly: GCA_030015575.1. Lineage (NCBI taxonomy): Eukaryota > Viridiplantae > Streptophyta > Magnoliopsida > Asparagales > Amaryllidaceae > Agapanthus > Agapanthus africanus. Next base: position 140,866,897 of record JASDDO010000026.1, read on the forward strand.
GCTTGGAATCTTCCATACTAAACTTCTTTAGTATGGTGTTTATGTATCTCGATTGGGACAATCCTTACAATCTCTTAGATCTATCTCCATAGATCTTAATTCCCAGAATGTACGAGGAATCACCCAGGTCCTTCATGGAGAACCTTTGCGATAAGAATAGTTTGACCGATCGTCGCATAGGAACATCATTTCCTATCAAGAGAATGTCGTCTACGTACAATACGAGGAATGCGATAGTACTCCCTACAATCTTTTTATAAATACATGGTTCATCTACATTTTTGATAAAACCAAACTCTTTGATTGTATCATCAAAGCAGATGTTCCAACTCCATGATGCCCGCTTCAATCTATAAATGGATTTAAGCAACCTGCATACTTTTCTGCTGCTCCCACTATCAATGAAGCCTTATGGCTGATCCATGAAAATGTATTCTTCTAAATCACCATTTATAAATGCCATTTTAATATCCATCTGCCAGATTTCATGGTCGTAGTGAGCAGTTATAGCAAGCAGGATCCGAATGGATTTAAGCATTACGACTGGGGAAAAGGTCTCATCATAGTCCAATCCTGGCCTTTGATGAAATCCTTTTGCTACCAGCCTAGCTTTATAGGTCTCCACCTGTCCATCCATACCAATCTTTCTATTAAATATCCACTTGCACCCTATGGGTTTTACTCCAGAAGGTGCAACCTCCAAAGTCCATACTTTGTTGGTGTGCATGGATTCCATTTCGGATCTCATGGCATCTAGTCACTTTACTGAGTCACTACTCGTGATAGCTTGTTGAAAACTAGTAGGATTATCATCATCTATGATGCAATCTTCTCTATCACCATCAATTAGAACACCGTATTATCTATCAGGTGGGCGAGAAGTCCTACTAGATCTATAGAGTGGCTGAGGTTCGCTGGGTTCTATTGAAATCTCAGGTTCAACCAAATCATCGGTATTTGTTTGTGGTTCTGGAATTTCTTCCAGTTCTACCGCATTGCCAACAATGTCATTTGTAAAAAATTTATTTTCTAAAAATGTGGCATACTGAGAAACAAACACCCTTTGTTCCTCCTTGTGGTAGAAAAGATATCCAAAGAATGTTTTGGATATCCCACAAATTTACACAAAACTGATCGTGTTTTGAATTTGTCCGGATTCTGCTTTTTCACATAAGCCGGACAACCCCATATCCTAACTCGTTTAAGAGATGGTCTCTTCCCATACCATATCTCATATGGAGTGGTAGACACGGTTTTGGTCGGAACCCTGTTTAATGATATATTGCAGTCTCCAATGCATGCCTCCAGAATGAAAGTGGTAACTCAGCATCACTCATCATTGACCGTACCATATCTAATAGGGTACGATTTCTTTATTCTGACACACCGTTGTGCTGTGATGTGTATGGAGGAGTGCGCTGGGAGAGAATCCCATTCTCTTTTAGGAAATCTAAAAACTCTGTACTTAGGTACTCACTTCCTCGATCCGATCGATGTTTCTTGATACTCAAGCCTGTTTGTTTTTCTACTTCATATTTATACTCCTTGAACTTTTTGAAGGCTTCAGACTTATGTTTCAACAAGAACACGTGTCCGAATCTCGAGAAATCATCGGTAAAAGTTATGAAGTATAAAAAACCACCTCTCGCATGTGTAGAAATTGGTCCACATGCATCACTATGTATGAGGCTTAAGAGTTCAGTAGCTCTCTTTCCGTGTCTAGTAAACGGAGTTTTGGTCATTTTACCTTTGATACAAGACTGGCAAGGCGCATAAGATTTATATTCAAACTGGTTTAAATATCCATCTTTATATAGCTTGGTTAGTCTTGTTTTGTTAATATGACCAAGTCTACAATGCCAAATGAAAGCTTCATTTATGTCTTAAATCTTTCTTTTGTTTGTGTGTTGTATATTGAAAACTGTGTGTTGATTCAGGACGTATATCCCATTATTTAATTACCAGACCCAATCAACTGTTGATTAAGGTTAATGTTCATAACATTACTTTGTAATACAAAATCATATCCTTTATTTTCCAACAACGATATAGATATAATATTACACAATATCGAAGGTACAAAATAACATGAGTTTAAAACCAATATACAACCCGACGGTAAACCAAGGTGATACTCTCACACTGATGCAGCATGTACAGAGGAACCATTCCCAATTCGGAGAGTGTGATCACCGTTCTTCAACACCTTGCTATTTCTCAGCCCCTGCACACAATTGCAGATGTGAGATCCTGATCCGGTATCTAATACCCAGGAAACAGAGTTAATTGAAAAACAGTTTTCTGTTACAAACACACCTGAAGTGGAAACATCAGCATGCTTCTTCTTCTCGAGGTTGGCAAGGTATCCAACGCAGTTTCTTTTCCAGTGCCCAGTCTTGTGGCAGTAGAAGCATTCCCCTTTTCACGACACAGCAGCCCCTGTCCTGTCTTTCCCCGGTGCCTTTTTCACTCCACCTCTCGGTTTGATGGGATTCTTCTTCTTCTTCTTCTTCTTGGCCTTAGCTTTCGGGACGGAAGAGGAAGATGGCCCAGCAACTAGAGCGGGAGTGTTCACTTCCTTTAGCGTGCTCTCTGCACTCCTCAACATATTGAGAAGTTCATGAAGTGACTTCTCCAGATTGTGCATGTTGAAGCTCACTATGAATGGAGCAAAAGCAGGGGGAGAGACTATAGAACAATATAAACATATTGTTCATTCTCTATCGTCCATCCCAGGTCCTCTAGTTCTTCGATAAGTCATATAATCTTCAATACATAGTCACCTACAGACATGCCAGCAGCCATCCGCATTTGAAACAACTTTCTGGATGCCTCGTATCGGAGAGTACATGATTGCTCTCCATACAACTCCTTTGTATGAAGAAAGATGGATTGTACATCCATCTTCTCATGCTGCTTCTGATGTTTATTGTCCATAGAAGCAAGCGTGAGGCATTTGACTGTTGCGCAGTATCCCATGTCTTGCGGATTTCCTTATCCGCAACTGAAGAATCAGGGCCTGGGCTAGGAGGGGCTGGAGTAGTTAGGACGTATCCGACCTTATCATAGGTCAGGGCAATATTTACGTTTCTCATCCATTCTTTGTAATTCGGCCCCGTGAGTTTATTTTTGTCTAATAAAAGCTTAAGTCCCGTCATATGTATCTGCCATTAGGAGAGAGAAAAGAAGACACTCAGCGATTGCTCTTGCATGATTAGATTGGTTATTAATCTTATCTAATCGATGTCTCCCACTGCTTTTTATCAAATTTTCCTTCAAAACTTAAAATGAAAATTAGCCAGGATAAATTGCAATCTACAAGTTCGCTAAGCGGTCGGCCAGACTAGTGTCGGTATTTCGAGGGAGGTCCCCCGTGCTTTCGCGCGGACCTAATTAAAATAAAGCTCATTTCCCTAGAGGCATAATCCTGTTGACACCTTACTAGACACCTACTGGATTAGCTAATTGTAAAGTGCAAAACTCTCCCGGGAGTAACTTTTACTTACAGTGGGATCGAGATCCAACTATCAAATAGAAGGTATGCAATCTCATTGCAAATTTCAACTCTTGAAATTCCAGATATGGTTTTTACGCCTAGTGTCTTATGACCTTAATTATGGTCAACAAATCATAAGCACTAGTCAAGTTCTACCCGCCATTTTGTGATTGACTTAGACCTACCCGTATGACCCTTAACTATGGTCAACAAAGTCATACGAATGTCCTAATCGATCGCATCATATGCTTTGTTGGAAGATACCACTTAGCTACCAAACACTACGACTTAACTATGGTCAACAAACGTGGTACTAATACTAAGTACTCTGCTTCCTAAAATGACGGAGGGCAATAGATGGTTTTGATGAAAACCTTTAACGTTTTGAAGTTGATATCGTTGTAGAATCGAGTGAAAGGAGTGATTTAAGCTCCAGTTTTAAAAATCGAATGGTTTTGTAGCATATTTCTAATTTTGGTAAAGAGGTCACTCCCAGTGAAGGGATCTCGGCTCTTTCCTCATCGAATGAGGTGCTGGATATTCATTAAGGAAACCTCGATACAAAGCAAAAATTAGATCTACTATAAAAAACAAATCGATTGCTTTGTAACATTTGCTAGTTTCGCTAAAAGGGTCACTTCCGGTGAAGGGATCTCGGCCCTTTCCTCATCGAATGAAGTGCTGGATATTCATCAAGGAATACCAATATGCAAAGCAAAAACTAGAGTTACCCCTTTTAAAAAGTTTGATTCTAAAATATCTTTAGGTTTCTTTTCCTTAACATTAATCACATTAATGTTGTGCCATCTTTTACGTTTCCTAAACATTAAAGAAAAGAAACGAAAATAGAACGTACGCTTATGCCATCCGCATTCGCCACGGGGCCCCGTCATGCACTGTTAGGTTACTTAACTAACGGCAGAGCGGGGGCTGGACTAGCGCAGGTGCAAAACATAAGCAACGTTTATTATATATCTCATATATAAATAGCCATTCGTCGCACGCATTTATAAACATTCCAGATCACAGATGAATAAATTGGATATACTAGGAATTCCGTATTTCGTTCCAGCCCTTAACGAAAGATGGATTTCACGGTCGTGATGAATAGCCAAACCCTACCGTAGACCCCTACGGGTGCGACAAACTACCCGCCAAATTCCCGAAGTGAAGTAACCTCTCTCAATAAAATGAGTAGGCCATTTGGCACTTCGAGAACCCGGTAGTTTGTGCACCCCACCTTGGGTCTATCCTAGGGGCAAAAACAGTAAAAAGAAATAATACATCGGTGGCTACAACCTCAACCCGGATGTGCCCCGCAAAATAATATTACATCAATTTTACAAAATACATGAATAAAAGAAAAGAAAAACACTCTTCTCACATCCCCCCGGCTATTCATCCACGACGATCCAACATATTCAAATACACATACTATCACATGATATACATATGTGCAACCCCCACCAATTGTCGTATAGCAATTAGTGGACGTTTCAAACACATATTAAACTAAAAAGAGGATAAACGACGTTAAAAATTCGATTTCGAAACACTCCGATTTCCCCTAACACTTAGGTTACATCACATGCAATATAGAAATAATCAAACAATACCACAAAGCCAAAAACCCAGTTTACAGATAACCATAAAAAATCCAAGCTCAAACCTCACTGTTCATCTGGCGACGCCGGGAAAATCGATGTTCTCGCCGGTGAGATCTTGTTGGGTTAGGATCGTTTTTCTAGGGCTGTCTAGTTATCTCATAACAACTACTTTGCACATGTTTAGAAAATTTTTAGAAAACTTTTAAAAAATTTCCACAGAGCGGGGTTTTTGGTTTACGGTTTTAGAGTTGTTTCGTATTTGAAGCTTTAAACGTCGTATAAACAACTAGTTATGGTTTAGTTAGGCTATGATACCATATTAGTGGATGTTGCACACCCTCACAACACTTGTGAGGAGGCGGAAGTGGCAAACAAATATTTTTTTACATGCAACACCCACTCTTAAACCCTAGAGCTTGTGCTAAACCATAACTAGAAACCCTATCTAGAGTTGTTATCTACTATGATAGGGGGTTATACCTAGTGAATCGGTCCTTCGGGTCTTTGTTCGGATGCGACTCCTAGGCTCCTTAGATGGTTGCAATGACCTCGATCTCCGGTCACCTTGAATATGTAGATGATCCACCCAAGAACTTTGGAACAAGCTTCAAACTCTTCACAAGAGTTAAATAAGAAGTCAAGTATGCTAGAAATGACTACTTAGATGATGTAGAGATGAACTAGTGGATTATTTTATCTCTTAAGCTTTTGATTCACAACTCATGTGAAGGGTAAAGCTTAGAGGTTGAAGAAGGAGAAAACTTGGAGAGAGAAGATGAGAGTGATGATTAAAAAATCAACCATGGAAAAAATGATATGGCTCATGGAAATTATTGAAGTGTATATTATTTTATCTCTAAAATAATGCACCATACTTCAATAGTAATCCCAAATGAATAAAAAATACAATTAGCCATTCCTTCATCCATGCTTTGACAATTCTCTAAATTCCACCTCATATTTTTATTTTCACAAAATAAAAATCCTATTATGAGGTGTCTCCTTCTAGAAGGTAATCTTGCACAATTAGAAGAATACCCCTCACTGTATACCGTATAACTATACCCGTATTCGTATTCCGAAAAATACGAATACAAATAATCCAATAATATAATATAATACCGGTATCCGGCTTAAACCAAAACCTACCAGTATTATCCTTCCGATCATCATTCGTGTAGCCAGTACATGAACATGATCGAAACCCTGCCGTAACGACTTATAGCCTCTACATCTTTTGCCTGAACCAGGGAACCCTCTGTGTGGGACTCTAAAGACTCGACAGCACGCTGGCAGTGGGTTTAACTACAAGCACGTCAGCGGCACTAGCTGTGCGTAACGGCTACCTAGATACATGATGAAAAGGTGGCCAACGAGCGAACTCATTCCAACCCTAACGAGCCTGTAAGCAACACTTACCGTACAGTCTGGTCTCTTCGTCTGATACGTTGCATATGAAGTCTACGGGTGGTAAATGTCAGACCCCAGTAAGTTTATAAGTCATGCTGATTTATGGTTCATAACGGTTCGAGAAACTACTGATAACTTTTATCAGTAAATCTCGACAACCCTGGATAGAGATTTGCTGTTATGGCCGATCAAGCATAGCGCGACATCAACTCCCTATACCGGGAGAGACGAAACCCCTCCTATCGCTCACCGCCTCCATGTGACTCGGGACTGTACCCAAAATCCACCTGTTTGCACGACTCAGTAGAGCCATGGTAGGGAGGAAATCAAAGCGCAGTGGGAATCACACAAGACACTATGACGATCTCGGGTCTACAGACTAACCTGTACATGTGTCACCAGAGAACTGCTATCTGACAATTGGTATAAATACTATTTAGAAGTTCTCGGCGAGTCCTGCTCGGTGTACCGATTCTCCAATGAGCACCTGTGTACAATCTTTGATGTCAAACACCAATGGTTATGGGATCGACCATCACCCCCAAGGGCAAGAAACGTACACACTAGTCTACTTTGATAATATCGATACCCTGTCTCGATATACCTCGACTAGGAACTATTAAAGGATATGCTTTTAGACTGCCCAGGACCTACTAGTATGATCTACATCATAATCCTGGTAGTCAAGCATAATCCTAAGGGCTTCATCAACTTGTATATAAGATATGAAAAACAACATATCACATGTTAAGATGAAGATAAACCAGATAACATACTATCATTTCGAGCAAAGACTATTTCTGTACATGTACATGCCTCGCATCCTATACAATACAGGCCTCTAGGGCATACATATCTAACACTACAGACTAACTTGTATAAGTATCACTAAAGAACTGGTATCTGACAATAGATGTGGTACCATCTAGGAGTTCTCGGCGAGTCCTGTTCGGTGTACCCATTCTTTAATGTGCACCTGTGTACAATCTTTGATGTCAAACACCAATGGATGTGGGATCAACCATCACCCCATACAGGGTCAAAAAACGTACACACTAGTCTACTTTGGAATATCGATTCCCTATCTTGAAACTCTCTCTACTAGGAACTATTAAAGGATGTGCTTACGGACTATCCAAGCCCCTCTAGTATGATCTACATCATAGTCTTGGTAGCCAATCCAACATCCTAAGGGCTTTATCAACATGTCTCAGAGAAAGTCTAACAATACAAGTATATATGTTAAGATAAAGAGCAACCAGATAGCATACTATCATGTCGAGCTAGAAAGTCCTCTATATATATGTCCATGCTTCCACTATATCATACAATAATGGTCTTTAGGGCATACATATTCCTAACACTATAGCTTGAATTGAATTCTTGAGTGTAGGGGTGAATTTACACACATGTAGGGGTATATGATCGATATTTGGAGAAGAGATAGGAATGAAGAATAAGTCTTATATTTTCCTTAAAAATGATAAAAATTCCGGATTTGAGACTACGCTTTAGAAGGAAAACTCAAGAGAAACTGAGATCTTTATAAACCGTCAAAACGTATAGGATCTTAAGTTAAATGGATAGGAGGCATGAAGAATAAAGGATGGATGTTTCTAATTTAGGATGATAGAGTTTCTAACTGAGATGCTAAATTGTAGGATTAGAGTTGACGGCTAACTCGACAGGATTTTATGGGCAGTATCCGCTGAAAACCCTTCGGAGACAAAACTCCTCCTCTAGGGCAATCTAGGGGTTTAACGGCTTTTTGTACACGCTAAGTGCAACCGTGACCCTTACGAAACTGAGCTTAGAACTTTTTGAAAATAAAGTTGTTTGCTTGGGGCGAGCAATTGATAAGTTTAGGGGTATTTATTCATATCAGTATTTTGCACTTTTATACTACCCATTCTTGATCACATTGCATATAGATAGGTGCTTTTGATCCGTATTTGCTACATAATTACAGGATATAGGTTCTCAGTCCAGAACAATGCAAATCACATACAGTTATGAAAAATTCAGGACCACTGACGAAAAACGGATAAAAATACGAGTTCTGGTCATCCACATTCGTCAGGTGCCACTTACCAGAACAAGGGACAAGATAAAGTGATGGTCATTCATGTCTTGGACAACCGCAAAGCATGAGGGTAGCTGCACAAGGATCAAGAAGGCAACGCGGAGCTCGAGGGAGATCAAGGCACATAAGTCAAATGATTTTTCATTTTAGACCGTTGAAAATCTTAGAGTATTTTGGAATGATTTTGCAAATATAAGTGTACCAAACAGAAGTATAAAGCAACACGAGTAAGTACAAGAAATAAGAGGCTCTAGTTCCAATAATCGACCACGGATTAGCGAAATTAGTGATGTTTTGGCGGCGGATCCGTGGCCATTACGTGGAAAAATGTAACGAATTTTATGGGTGTTTTGGTCATTGTACAGGGGTTTAGAAAAAGACCCTAGGGTTTCACTTCACTGCTTATAAATATTCCAGATCAGAGGTAAATAAACCAGGTATATTTTTCCCTAGGTTTAGTTTTAATTTAGTATAAACTTCTTCTTCTTCTTCTTCATCTTTCCTCCATTAAAATTGTATGAGAGCTTTTTGAGTGGATGATAAATAAAGTTTGAGAGTTTATGTTCATGTATTGCCTCAATGGTTAACTAGTTTTTATTTACTTGCTCTTATTTTCTTAGTAGTGTAAATTATTATTTATCGGCTTTCATTTCTTCCTTTTCTTCTATTCTATTTTTGTTTGTCATTGCAACCATGAAAATCAAGTGTGATTCTTGCTTAGGTGAGATCCCAAGTAGTTAGTTGCCGTCTTCGACCTCATTTCTTTCTATCTTCTCTACTTGTTTTATTTTCTTATTTTGTTATATAATGAGTGAGTAGTTTTCTCACTTATTAGGGTAGGATAAGGAATGTTTGAGAGAAGAAAATCTCCCTTACTCTTTCCTTTGCTCAAAAGATTGAGTTGAACTCCTGTCAAAGCATTCACAATTTGCTCCCTACGGCATCCTATCCTTTATGATAGTAGTGACACCCTAATGAGACCGGTTGTGGTTGAATTGACTGAAGGTTATGGCTAGGAGCCAAGAACGGTCTAGCTTATACTCGCAAGCATCCTTCCTAGTCGTGCTAATCCCCATTGTTGCCGATTACCGTAATATCAATATCAAGAGAGGAAAATGAAAGAAGTGAGCGAATTCCTAACTCAAACTAATCTAATCCTAACAAGTGCATTAACAGACATATCCAAAAACATAGTTAGCATTGAACAAACTTGGACAAACTTGACTTAACTCGTTAAAACATAAAGAAAACTCCCATCTCTCCGTGGATCGACCCGTACTCAACCGGTTAGCTACTAAGCGAACCTATCTTGATTGCAGAATTGGACTTTAAAATACGTGGTGAAAACCTTTCAATCAAATGGCGCCGTTGCCGGGGAGATGGTAGTTTATTTCTTTGTGTAGTTTCGGATTAATTTGTGAATAAAAAAACCCATAAATATCATCTAATTATTCTTTGATTCTTTTTGAGCGAGTGTGTAGGATAAGGAGAAGAGTAAGTTCTGTGCCAAAGTCGTGGGAAGTTAGACCTACATCTCGCGGCTACACCGTGGCGGATCAAGGCGAAGCCGTGGCTAATCGTACCAAAATATGGAGCAAATTCAGTGATCAAATCAAGAACTAGAGGCTAAAAATCAGAAGAAGAGAACAATTTTAGTACACAAAAGAAATTTGGAGGTCTAATTCTCCAACCCCACCATGAAACCGCGGTCAATAAGAAGTGTTTGAGTGCAAATCCACGGCCTAATTATTGTTTCAGGGCGTAAATATTTTTGTGAGCACTTTTTTCTTCTAGAAACCCCCTCTTAGCTACACTGAATTTTCTTTTCTGCAGTATTCTTTGGGCAAACTCTCCCCCTTCCAATAAATCGTTTTTGTGCAGGATTCTTTGCCGCCGCTAAATAAATTTTTTGCAAGTGTTTTAGTTTTTGATTGTTATTGTTTTGCATAAATAATACGGACTTTAAGGGGCTATAACACCAATTCAGATTGGGTGGGGATTTTATCACCCTTCCTAAGACCCCAAAAATCACAAAAAGTATATGCATTACCATTGAGCTTAATTAAAAAAATATCTAGACTCAGCCAATTAAGGACTTGTCGTACTCAATAGGACAGATGAAGGTTGTGGGTATTCGGTCGTTTATCTAAACTTGACTTTTTGGTGTCTAGGCTAAACGAGTGAGAATGTAATTTTAAAAGGCCCGTCTCACGGTGATTCATGAGCGGAACCCTTCTTACCTCATTTGTGCTTACCTGGCCACAATTGGCGGTGAAGAGGCAATTTGAGGGTTATCTCACAACTTGTCGCTTTGGAACAATTAGGAGTAGTCTATTTGGATTTTGAGGACCATAGCTCTAAGTATGATTGTATATTGTAACTGTGATTGTTTGAAATTTTGTCCTTAATTCCGTATATTTTTCAAAACTCAATAAAAAAATAAAAAAAGCTTTCATAAAAACATGCCATTTGTCACCAAATTTCCATTCCACCTACCTTTTACCTACTTTTCTCATAATCATTTTCTTACCCTCGCATTCTACCAACAGGCTTTGACAACACCAAACGTGGTTAGTGTATGTCCTCTTAGATTAGGGACACTAGTACCTGATTAGTCCGCGTTTCTCTAGTCTTACCGACTACGCGATTGACTCTGAAGTCGATCCATCTTCCCCTACGCACACCTTACCTTTACCGGTTAACACCGAAATTAACCAGGATTATGTTCACACATCTTCACATTCTTTATCCCGTACCTCTTCTCATGAAATGTCGGGACCTCCACCTTTTCTTGACCAAACCAATCCCGCATTTCCTAACATGATTGCACCACCTCTTGGTGCGAATAATCTACCTCCTCCAGGAATGATTCCTCCTCCTCTTGGTGCGAATAATCTACCACCTCCCGTAGGAGCACCGCCATGCATCGCATTACAAGACTGATACTATGCTATCCGTACAGCTTTTCCCATCTTCCTTTCTGTACCGCCAGCCAATGGGGATAATTTTGAGTTTAAGCCCTATTTTCTCAACATTTTGCCAAAATTTCATGGGCTTGATTCTGATGACTAGTACGTATTCATCAACAAATTTCAGCTAGTTTGTCAGATGATGAAAACAATCCAGCTTTCTGATGATGCGATCCGCTTAAGGATGATCCCTTTCACCCTTTGCGATTTAGCGATATAATGGTTTTATTCCACTGCATCTCATTCCATATTCAGTTGGGATGAGTTTGCAAAATCCTTTTTAGAGAATTTTTATCCAAATTATAAGACTGCGCGCATCAGAACTGAGATCAATCAATTCACTCAGCTTCCTAATGAACCATTTTGGAAGTGTTTAGAATGGTACAAGGATCTCCTTGTACAGTGTCCTCATCATGGTTTTGAAAAATGGCAAGTTTGCTACTCTTTATATGAGGGACTATTTCCAGAAACTAGATAGTTACCGGAAACCATTTGTCAAGGCCACTTCCTATTTAAATCCGACGAGAAAGCCTGGCCATTCTTAGAAGATCTCGCTGAGCAAACACTGCAATGGGAAAGCACCCGACCGACCGCTTCATCTTCTACATCTTCTTCTCGTCAATCTAGGACAAGAGTTCACCATCTAGACGTCTCAAGTGCGATGAAAGCCGAACTGGCCTCAATCATACGGAAACTCGAAGCGATTGAGAACAAATTTTCATCTCCTACCCCTAACCCTGTTGTTCCCCTCTGCACCATTTGTGCTTGTTGTTTGGATCCGTCACACTTGATGGAAGATGTCCTTATAATCTACTATCTCAAGGACAGGATCAGGTTAATACTGCATTTCAGCAAAGTCCAATGAACGATTCATACTCTTCCACATATAATCCCGGTTGGAGGAACCACCTAAATTTTGCCTCAAACCAGAATCAAAACCAAAACCAGTTCCAAGGACAAAATAACATTCTGAGGGCCCCTCCACAACAACAACCACAACAGAAAAAATTTCAGCAACCTTTCCAACCGCAACCTTTTCAAAACCCGACAAACAATGCTCTTCCATACAACAATTCGTTCCCTAAGAACAATAACTTTGCTGCATTCGGTACTGATAAAGTTTCTGCTCTCGAACGAAGTATAGAAGCTTTTGTTAAGCTATCCACACAATCCACTGCAAACATCCAATCTTCAATCCAAACGCTTGTGCAACACATAACTTCTCATGGATAGAGCAAAAATTCCATGGAGACCCAGATTGCACAACTAAATGTTGTGATGAGCGGCAGGGAGAAAGGAAAGCTCCCATCTCAACCCTTTCTAAATCCTGGTCACCCATAAAATGCGCATGTTGTTCTTGAATAACAGAACCATAATATGAGTGCTGTTATTATGTTGAGATCATTAAGACCGCTGAACAATCACGTTGATCCCCAATTGCTGATGATGACACCCCGGCCTTTTCTTTTTCTATCCCATTTTCTTCTTCTTGTTCTTCTGAACCTGTTCTCCATAATTCATCAGGTTCTTCTCACAAATCTGCTGCTTTGAACGGACCCACATCTCACTCAACTCAAACTCCAGTTTTGGGTTCCGTTATGTCTCCACAACCTTCCACACGGGTATTGGACTCAACCAACTTAAAGAAACCTCTTTTTTCAAACCGGTTGAGACCCAATAAGCCTAGTCCACAGATGGAGAAGGATGTGGAGCTGTTCAAACAAGTTAATATCAACATCTCTCTTTTAGATGCGATCCAACAAGTCTTTTCGTACGCGAAAATCCTTAAGGGCTTGTACACTAAAAAGAGGAAATCTCAAGTACCGACAGTAGTTTTCTTGGCTAGTATTGTGAGCGATGTTCTTACCCTTGATTTGGCAAAAAAGAAAGGACCCTGGTTGTCCTACAATCTCAATTAACATCGGGGATACGAATAGCAATCGCGCTCTTCTAGACCTCGGTGCCAATGTTAACTTACTTCCATATTCGGTTTACGAGAAACTCGGTGTAGGGGAACCGAAACCCACATACTGTACGCTACAAATGACCGACCAATCCACCACCCATCCTAAGAGTGAGTTAGAGGATGTGTTGATTAAAGTCGTGGACTTCATATTTCTCGTGGACTTCATAGTCTTAGAAACACAGCCTATGGCTAACCCCCGGAATCAAATTCCGGTGATTCTCGGTCATCCATTTCTGGCCACCTCAAATGCTAAAATCAATTGTCGCAATGGTTCTATGAACCTATCATTCAGAAAGATGACAATTGAGCTCAATATTTTTAGGTTGGGAAATCATCCTTCTAAACCGAGTGCTCATGTTTTGGATATCTTTTCTATCCAAGAAATCGATCCGGAAACTTGCGAGTTTGAGAAATTTCTTGTCAATCCTGATTATCTCGACGCCGCTAGTGCGTATTTTTTTTCGATCTGATTGCTTCCGGGACAGAGAGAGAATACGACTGTTTCACTTTCACGGATACTCCTGACGAATCTCCTGAGTTTGAATCTTTTGCTTTTACGGAAGAATCTGTTAAATCAACTGAGTCCGTTGCTTACACTCGCTTTGAGCCACTTATGGAATCTTTTGAGTTCGAAAATCGGTCACCTACTTTACCATCGATCGTTTCTTCACCGGTTCTTTAACTTAAATCCTTGTTGTCTCACATTAAGTATGCCTACTTGGGAGAGAATGAGACGCTGCCTGTAATCTTCTATGCTTCTCTAGCTTTAGAGCAAGAGAAAACTCTTCTTTCGGTCTTGCAAAACAATCGGCAAGCTTTCGGTTGGACAATGGCGGACATCAAAGGGATTAGTCTTTGGATCGTTGAACATCATATTAATCTGATGGATGTAGCCAAGCCAGCTAGGGACCAATAAAGACGGTTGTACCCCATCATGAAAGAGGCTGTCAAGAAAGAAATTGTTAAATGTCTGGATAACGGTATCATTTACCCAATATCCGACAGCCAGTGGGTAAGTCCAATCCATGTTGTCCATAAGAAGTTAGGCATCATGGCCATTACCAATGAAGAAAATGAGTTAATTCTGACTCGTACCCAAACCGGGTGGCGAGTTTGTATTGATTACCGAAAACTCAAAGCTGCTACGCGAAAAGATCACTTCCCGCTTCCATTCATTGACCAGATGCTCGAGCGCTTAGCCGGACATGAGTTTTACTGTTTCCTGAACGATTACTCTGGGTAAATCCAAGTCCCCATTGCTGAAAAGGACTAGGAAAAAACCATTTTTACTTGTTCCTTAGGCACGTTCTCATGCCCTTCGGGTTGTGCAATACTTCTGCTACCTTCCAGCGGTATATGATGGGAATCTTTTCTGATATAGTTGAAACCTTTTGGAAATTTTCATGGACGACTTCTTGATCTATGGAGATTCTTTTGACAAGTGTTTAAAACATCTTGACGCTGTCCTTACCCGATGTAAGGAAAAGAACTTAACTTTATATTGGGAGAAATGCCACTTTATGGTTCATGAAGGTACTGTCTTAGGACATATTATTTCACAAAGTGGTATTGAAGTCGATAAGGCTAAAGTTGACATCATTTCAAATCTGTCTTCTCCCAACCGCGTTAAAGACATCCGTTCCTTTCTTGGCCATGCCGGTTTTTATAGACGGTTCTTCAAGGAGTTTAGCAAAGTTGCTAAACCCTCGACTCTTTTACTGGCCAACGACTCGACGTTGAATTTCAACTTGGAATATTTTGCCGCCCTCACCTCGCTGAAACAGTCACTTACTATTGCTCCTGTCTTGTCATCCCCCGACTGGAACTACCCGTTCGAAATTATGTGTGATACTTTCGACTTTGCATCGGTGCTGTTTTAGGACAGCATATCGATAAGAAGCCGCACCTAATTTATTACGCGAGCCGTACCCTGAATGACGCCCAATTGAACTATATGACGACCGAAAAGGAATTCTTAGCTGTTGTATTTGCTTTAGAGAAATTCAGGCCATCCCTTATCGGCTCCCCTGTCGTCTGTTATACAGACCATTTAGCTCCGAAGCATCTTTTCGCTAAAAAGGATACCAAGTCTCGGTTAATATGTTTGATCCTCTTGTTCCAAGAATTCGATCTTGTCATCAAAGACAAAATTAGTTGTGAAAACGTTGTCGCCGACCATTTTTCTCGACTCCCTTCTGCTCCATCGCCTGTTGTTCCAATCAATGATTCGTTCCCTGATGAACAACTCTTGACAATATCATGTGAACCTTGGTTCGCGGATATTGTAAATTACCTTGTTATTGGACTTGTACTAAACGAATGGTCAAGTCAGGACAAACATCGTTTTTTCCCAAGTAAAACATTTTTACTGGGAAGAACCCTACCTGTTCAAGTATTGTCCTGATCAGATCGTTCGCCGGTACATACCCAACACTGAATTTCAGAGTATTCTATCTTTCTGCTATGATCAAGCATTTGGCGGTCATTTCGCCTCTAGGAAGACTGCGGAGAAGATCTTGCAGCTTTTACTGGCCGACGTTGTTCAAGGATTCAAATGAATATTGCAAGACCTGCTCTAAATGTCAACACATTGGCCAAATTTCGTGAAGAAATCAAATGCCGCTCCAATTAATCTTGGTTGTTGAGATTTTCGACGTCTGGAGAATTGACTTCATCGGCCCGTTCCCTAACTCATATGGAAACCTGTACATTTTACTTGCGGTTGATTATGTCTCAAAATGGGTCGAGGTCGTCCCAAGCCGAACTAATGACAACAAGATTGTTGTTAAGTTTCTAAAAGAAAACATCATAGAAAACGTCTTCTCTCGGTTTGGGCACCCTCGAGCTATTATCAGTGATAATGTATCGCACTTCTGCAATCGGTCTTTTGAGGCTGTAATGCGGAAGTATGGAATCAACCACAACCTCTTCATGCCTTATCATCCCTAAATGTGTGGGTAAGCTGAGGTATCCAATCGGCAAATCAAGCTGATTCTGGAGAAGATAATTTCCACAAATCATAAAGATTGGTCTTCGAAATTGATCGATGCCCATTGGGCATTTCGAACCACATATAAGAGCGATCTTGGCATGTCTCCGTATTGTCTTGTCTTTGGTAATGCTTTCCACCTCCCGATCGAGATCGAGCACAGAGCTATTTGGATAATCAAGGAACTTAACGCCGATCTTTCTCAAGCTGGTAGCTTTCGGCAGCTATAGATAAACGAATTGAATGAGCTTTGGGATAAAGCATATGATAACGCGGTTATCGTGAAGAATAGGATGAAGGTGTTTCATGATAAACACCTTGTGTGCAAAATGTTCATGCCAGGACAACAAGTCCTTCATTACGATACCCGGCTTCATTTTCATCCGAGTAAGTTATGTTTTCATTGGACGTGACCTTTCTTGGTGCGGTGTGTATACCTGCGCGGTGCGATGGATTTGGAGAATCTAAAGGATGACTCACTATTCAAAGTGATTGGACACAGATTAAAATCGTTCTTTATCGCAGAACCATCGGAGGAGCTTCTGATGTTGCAAGAGCCGGTTTATCTTGCTTAATCTTCCTCCGTTTACCACCAAACTTCGGTTATCTAGCCATAAACCATAAAAACACTGTTTCAAATAAGTTTGGGGGTATGTATATACTATCTTGTGTGTGTGTGTGTGTATATATATATATATATATATATATATATATATATATATATATATAGACACACACACACACACACGGATATTCTTGTCCGGTGCGTATCCATTTTTTTGTTCTTCTGACGAGCATCCATGTTTGGTAAATGCTCGGTCTTGTGTGTTCGGATATTTCTTGCCTGGTGAAATTCCCTTTTGACAAAAAAATAAAATTGAGGGTTCTTTTTGTAAATATTCAAAAGGATATGAGAAGATGATGATTTTTTTGGAACAATAACAAGTTTGGAGTGGTTTAAGTGCATTAGATTTATTTTCTTTATCATTTATTGACCACCTTTTGACTAACCCTTTTAAAGCCATTCTCTTTTCTGTTTTCCCTAACCCGAGACTCCATCTTCCCCAACTCACCAAAACCTAGCAGCCACAAAAAAATCCACCACAGAACGCTCCAGAAGACCGCGCAACCACCGCCTAAACCACCAAAAATTTGCTTTTCAGCAGCCCTTCAGCTGCTTCAGCCTCTGAAATTTTCAGAGGAGGTTTGCTTTCTCCGACTCTTCTCTCTAGTACCTATAAATCTGCAATTTAGTTACTATGGCTCCTAAATTTCAACCCGAGAGAAATTTTTCATCTATGTTCGCTCATGACTTTTACGGTAGTTACTTTGGAAAAGAAATTTGGAAGCGCGGGTAGAACTACTTATTTTACAACCGTCCAAATGCATTCGCGCTTTCGAATCTCGTTGAATGATTTTATGAAAGCATGTAGGAGGGGTGTTTAGGGAGTTATGGGTACATAGGCTTGTTTTGGGGAGATCGGGAAATTATTGTAGATCAGGATATGTTTCATGAAGTAACTTTGATCCCCCGCATTCCCACTCATGACCAACCCTTACGATTTGATGATTACATGCCGTTGATGGGAGCAAATTGTGCTAGAGAGCCAAAGAAAGGGATTCTTGGAAGTACGATGTATGTGAACGTGTTGACCATATGCTGTTGGGCACAAAATAACATTTTTGGTTGTTCGCATAACACTACTTTTTTTTACTCCATCCCTACAAATTGTGCACACGCTAATGATGAAAAATCCAAGTTATGATAGGTGCATAGTGTTGTTACACTCGATTGGCGCCAACAGAGGGTCAGCCAATTATCCGTGTCCGATATTAGTGACACAATTGTGTCTCTATTTTCTTCCTGTGGAAGACTTCGATGCTTACATGCAGATAGGAGTACCCATTCGACCTTTTATAGAGGGTGCGTCTGCTTTATACACTAGGCTTCTCGAGTTATGGTCGTGCACCGAGCCGACTAAGGATGTGATGGTGGAGACTTCTAGTTCGAGTTGCATAGTGAGTGATGAGGAGCTGACCCCTGCCGGGCAAGCACCCTTATTGCGGCGCACTAGTAGAGGGTTGAGAGGGTGTTAGGGATGATGACGAGTTTTGATCAGCGTATTACAATTCTGGAGCAGGGCATGTCTACCCTGTTAGCACGTGGTGATCGGGCGAGGTCGAGAGGTCATGGTGCTGGCACAAGTGGTGCTGGAACGAGTGGTGTTGGCACGAGCGGTACCGTGTCTGGTTCTAGGAGACGTAGTAGGCAGTAGTGAGAACACTGCTTCGAGTAAGTTTGGGGGTGGGGTTTGTTGTAAATAGTTATCCATGCATTCTGCATTTGCACGTTTATTTTTTGCTTGTAAATATTTTTCTTTTGTTTGCATGTTTAAATTTCGCATCGTATCATGCTTATATTTCTGCATTGCATCGATATTTTTCAAAACCCATAAAAATTTGAAAATCTTCAAAACCCATAAAAATTTGAAACCTTCTTTTCCAAAAAAAAAACATAAAAATTTTTGTCGTCAAGTAGGCTGTTTAGACTCAAGTTCGACATGATGTTGACTAATTAAAAATAACTAAATCCTAGGCTTAGGAATTAAGAAACCTAAAAATAACCCTTCTTGAAGTGTAGCCGTAGTAAATATACGTCCTTGCAGTTTGTTTAGAAGTAAGCAATCTTGGGTATAGTTCTTGAGTTAAGTTAAAATGAAGGGAAATTATTGAAAGCTTTATTGAAGGATAAGTCTGAAAAATAGTTCCTATTCTTGAGTCCAAATTCAGAAAATATATACCCTACAAATTTCACTTACACACACCTTGAAATTTGGAATAGTAGAGAATATGGTATTTGGAGTTAACCACCAAAAGAGCGTCGCTGAAAAATATATCCGGTCTTAAAAAAAAGAAGAAAAAAATGTGTATATTACAAGACCTGAAAACTGCTATTTACAACTTAATAAGCTCACACACTCGGTAATCAGCTGATTAGTATCTCAAGAAGCAGTAGTAGCCGCATGAAAGGTGTGTGAGCGAATCCGCCCATCATTAATAAAAATAAGTAATACTAGGTATTAAGGCAAGGGTGCTATAGCTTGAATTGAATTCTTGAGTGTAGGGGTGAATTTATACACACGTAACGGTATATAATAGATGTTTGGAGAAGAGATAAGAATGACGAATAAGTCTTATGTTTCCCTTAAAAATGATAAAAATTCTGGAGTGGAGATTATGGTTTAGAAGGAAAACTCAAGAGAAACTGAAATCTTTATAAACTGACAAAACGTATAAGATTTTAAGTTAAATAGATAGAAGGCGTGAAGAATAAAGGGTAGATATTTCTAACTTAGGATGATAGCGTTTCTAACTGGTATGCTAAACCGTAGGATTAAAGTCGACGGCTAACTTGACAGGATATTGTGGGTAGTATCTGTTGGGATTTCACACGTGCGCACCTTTCTGGGTTTGAAAGAAAAGGTTGTTAGAAATAGTGCACAAGTGCACGGTGCATTGTAGCTAGCCGGTAAGTACGGATCGATCCACAAAGAATTGGTGATTAGGAGTTGTCGTTAAAGATTCAAAGAGAAAGAATTGAGTTTGTCACGAAAATTAAGAAAATATATGAAAATTAAGAAAATACGAAATTATAGAACAAGTTAAGAATGTAGAGCTTCATTAGAGTGCTTAGTAAAATCTCCCACTTGCACTAGGGCCATCTGACAACAGTGGTTGTAGTATCTCATTCTCAACCATCCCATAATAGTCTCTCTATGGGAAAAAGCCTTTGTGAGTGGATCCACCGCGTTGTCCTCTGAGTCTACTCTCCTAACCTTGATCCCCTGGAGATCAACCATCTTCATGATTAGGTGACACTGCCTCATAATATGTCTGGATCACTGATGGGACGGACGTTCTTAGGCATAAGCCACAATTCCATTGTCACACAATGGTTAGGAACGAAGTTCATCCCATGAACTAATATACACCCAGACTTCCTCTTTGGTAGCATCTTTGGTAGCTATGTATCCAGCCTTTATCGTCTAGTATGCCATGGTATCTAGCTTGGAACTCTTCCAACATACTGTCCCTTTACTGAGGGTAAAGATAATGCCTGTGACTGACATTCAGTCGTCCTTATCACCCTGGAACCCTTCGAGTGATTCTCCCCAGGATCAATTGATACCATCTCACTACAATTAGTGAGTATTCTAACATCCAATTAGATCTATCTCATAGATCCTAAAACCAGGATTTAGTAGGTATCACTTTGATCCTATATGGAGAATCATTGTGATAAGCGGAGATTGATCGAGCGTAGCATAGGAAACTCTTTCCCTATCATGAGTATGTCATCCACGTACTCTACGAGGATCACCACCATACTCCCTACTATCTTTTTTTGTATATACAAGGTTCATCTACCATTTTGATGAAGTCAAACTCTTTGACTACCACATCAAAACAGACGTTCCAACTCCGCGATGCCTGCTTTATCACATAAAACATCTTGCACACATTTCCGCTGCTCCCACTGTCTACGAGACCCTCTGGCTGTATACTTATAGGCTCACTCTTCTAAAACATCATTTAGAAAAGCAGTCATGGCACCCAACAGCCAGATATCGTAGTCATGGTATGTAGTCGTGGCAAGTAGGATCTGGATGGACTTAACCATAGGCCCCAGAAAAGGTTTCATCATTAGCCACAACTGGTCTATGATGCAAACCTTTAACAAGTCTAGCTTTGAAAGTCTCAACTTTTCCATATACACCAAGTAATCTTCTTAAGATATATTTGCTCCTGATGGGGATTTAACCCTTCAAATAAAGCAACCAAAGTCCATACTTTGTTGGTGTATAAGGATTCCATCTCAGATCGCTAAGCATCCAGCCATTCTTACAGAGTCCCACTCCTGATGGCCTGCTCGAAACTAGTTGGGTCATCATCTCATGATGCAATCTTCGCTCCCACTCATAGAGAAACTGAAGTATCTCTCAGGTGAATGAGGAACCCTGCTAGATCGGCGGAGAGGCTGAGGTTCGTTGGTTACTATCGAATCCTTTGGTTCTACCAAATCATCAGCTGTAGTTTGTTTAGCTGGAACTCCTTCCAGTTCTACCTCATGTCCACTAATTTCTTCACAAGAAATTCCTTTCATAAAGGTGGCATGCTGAGTAACAAAACATCTTTTGTTCCTCGGTTTGGTAGAAGATATTCCCTTGTGAATGATTGGGATATCCAACAAACTTCTACAGAACTGACTTTGCCTCGATTTTTTCCGGATTTTGCTTTCAGACATAGGCTGGACAACCCCAAATCTTAACTGACTTAAGAGATGTGCACTTCCCTTACCATATCTCATATGAAGTGGTAGGCAACTGATTTGATCGGAACCCTATTCAATAGGTATGCAACTTCATAAGTGCATAACACCCAAAAGGAAATAGGTAACTCAGTAGTACTCATCATAGAGCACACCTTATCATATAGGGTGTGATTGCTCCGTCCCGATATACCATCGTGCTTTGGTGTATACGGAGGAGTAATGCTGAGAGAGAATCTCATTCTCCTTTAGAATAGTCCAGGAATTCCGTCCTTAAGTATTCTCCTCTCAGATCTCATCAAAAGACATAATACTTATTCCCGTTTTGGTTCTCTACTTCCAACTTATATTCTGTAAATATCTCAAAAGGTTCGGACTTATGTTTCAACAGGAACATATGTCTGAATCTTGAGAGATCATCAGAGAATGTAATGAAGTACAAAGAACCGGTCTTGGCATGTGTAGACAGGGGACCTTTCATACATCAGCATGTATCAATCCCAAAAGTTTACTAACTCTTTCTCTGTTTCCAATAAACAGAGCTGTGGTCATTATATCTTTGTGACATGACTGGCAAGTTTCATAAGATGTAAATTTAAACTAATTTAGATATGCATCTATATGTAACTTCAGCTAGTCGGGTCGTATTGATATGACCTAGTCTACAATACCTCAAGAAGGATCCGTTCATTTCTGAACTCTTCCTTTTGTGTGTGTTCTGTATACTAAGAACTGTAGTTTGATTTAGAACGTCAATACTTTTAGATAACGTGCCTGAACCGATCAACTTTTGATATAGGAAATATTCAAAACATTATCAAACAATACAAAATTATATCCTTTCTTTACTAATAAAGAGACTGATATGATTTTGTATATCAGGTTCTGTATCTAATAACATTCGTTCAGAATCAATATATTCTGGTAATACAGGATGATAGTGACCATCAGACTTGGCTGCAACACTTGCACCGTTTTCTATCTCATGAAACTTATCACCCGTTCTCAGTTCTCTACCTGTCTGTAGTTCATGTAACAGATTACATGTGCGGGATCCTGATCCGGTATCACATACCCAGGACGTAAAGGATACTGAGAAATAGTTCTCTGTAATGAACACACCCGAAGATGATGCATCAGTATGCACTTTCTTCGTTTGGGCGGCACGGGAAATCAGGTATTCCCCAAATTTCCTGCTCGGTCTTATAACATTTATAAGTTGGAGCGGGACCAACGTTCCCTAGCTCAGTATAACAAGCGGGTTCGGTCAATACATCCGTATTATTATCTTGATTAAGGCGTGAAATGGTCGCTACCTGGAGAGAGAGAGAAGAAAACACCCAGTGTGCGGTTTTGCAAGATCAGATTGGTTATTATTTTATCTAATCAGGATGGCTTCCACTGTTTTTTATCAAATCTTCCTTCAAACCCTAAAAGGAAAGACTAGTCGGGATTAATTACACGCTACAAGTTCGCCAATCTTTCAGCCAGGCCAGTGTCGGTACTTTGAGGGAGGTCCCCCGTGCTTTCGCACGAACCTAATTAATGTAAAACCTTGTTTTCCCAGAGGCATAACCCCATTAACACTTTTCTAGACACCTACTTGATCGGCTAATTGTAATGTGTAAAACTCTCCCAGGAGTAACTCTTACTCGCAGTGGGTATCGGGATCCAACTATCTCATAGAAGGTATGCAATCTCATTGCAAATTTCAACACTTGAAATTCCCGATAATTTTTCCCCTAACGTGCTATGACCTTGACGAAAGCCAACAAACCATAGCCCGCTAGTCAAGTTCAACCCGTACATTTCTTGACTGAATTAAACCCACCCGCACGACCCTTGACGAAAGCCAACAAAGCCGTACGACTACCCTAATCCAATCGCATCGTATGCAGCATATAAGCAGCATATAGCTACCGCACACTACACCTTGACGAAAGCCAACAAATGTGTAGGGTTCCTAGGCACACTAGTGAGGTCTCACAAGCCATCGACCATGGCAATTTCAAAAATTCTAGGTGCCGAGAGACCCGACTACGGATCGTTTGCTAGAAAACTAGGCGAAAAAATAATCTAGTTAACACTTAACTAATGAGAAACGGAAATACAACCTTTGTAGATCCGGTCCTCCACCTCCACGGCTCCGAGATGAGGTCCTCTCCGCTGTCCAAATCAAATCCGGGCTCTAGCGTCGACTTCATCGGAGAATTAGCGAGCTAGGTCGTCGATGTCCATGCCGAAGATGATCTACGTCGAGGCATCGCTAAATCAAGATCTCACTTCACCAAGCCCTAAAAACTTGTGAAGGAAACACACTCTACTACTTGGCAAGAGGTAGAGGATGAAGAAATAGGAAGTGGGTAGACTTTAGAATTGGATTTCTCACTCTTTATCATCAATCACCATTGATGAAAATGAAGCTTTCTTCACTTGAAGAATGGAAGAAGATGAAGATGATATGATAAGTCTTGAATTAAAAATAGAAAATAAAACAATACTTATCATACTTTTAACTCTAGTTAAGTGTAGAGAATTAACTTAGGTTAGTTAAAATGGTTAGGGTTAAGTATAGGACAAGAATGAAGACTTAGTCAAAGTTTCAAGAAACTTCAACTAAATCCAAAATATGCCACCATTTATCTTTCTTTTTCCTTTTTCCAAAAAGAATAAATAAGAAAGATAAATGAATAAATAAAAATCAAAACCCTAACCCATTCATTACCATGGTTCATTCTTTACACTTAACCAAGTTTGGCATGCATCATCAAACATGATACAAGCAAGTGCACAAAATCATATCGCATATGCAATGCGCATACCCGAGTGAGAAAATCCATTTTAAAGTGAACCGATACTAGTTAATGCAAAGTAATATATCAAATATACAATTATGCATTAAATCATTAAATCAACACTTGATTTAACGATCCGGTCATGTCGCACATAACCGACTGGTATCATCAGTAACAACTTATCGAATCAACACTTGATCCGATAACCCGGCTATATCGCATATAACCGATCAATGTCACATCGCGAGAATCGAATACAGTATCACATACCGTATTATTCTCGGTCCCGCACATATCTCATATGCGCTCCTATTTCGTTTCGCTTGAGCCAGGAAACCTCTGTGTAGGACTTTAAAGACTCGTCAATACGCCGGCAGCAGATGATGATCATATCAAACACCCACAAGCCGCAAGCAGTCTGCTAAACGTAACGGCCACCCGGGTATTGAGCGATCTGAAGATCGACGAGCAAGCCCGCTCACACTCCAGTGAATCCGACCAGTAACACTACCGTACAGTCCGGTCTGATCGTCTAATATGTCGCATATCTCGCCTAGGGGTGGTAAACGTCAGACCCCAATAGCTCGATAAGTCGTGTCGATATGAGGTCTATAACTATTCGAGAAACTACTGGTAACACTTACCAGTAAATCTCAGCAACCCTGGCCAGGGATTTCCTGTTATAGCCAATCGAACACAGCGCAACATCAACTCCCTATACCGGGAGAGACGAATCCCCTCCTATCGCTCATTGCCTCCATGTGACTCGGGACTGTACCCAAAAACCACCGTTTTGCATGCCCTCTTGGACGTGGTAAGATGGAAATCAAAGCACAGTGGGAACCACACAAGACTCTATGACGATCTCGGGTCAACAGACTACTCTGTACCAGTGTCACCAGAGAACTGCCATCTGACGTGAGGTATAATACCATCTAGGAGTTCTCGGCGAGTCCGTCCAGTGTACCCAGTCTCTACTGAGCACCCGTATATCATCTCTGATGTCAAACACCAATGGATATGGGATCATCCATCGCCTATCTGTATGGGTCGAGAAGGTACACGCTAGTCTACTCTGGTATATCGATGCCCCGTCTCGATACACCCTCGACTAGGGACTTTGAAGGATGTACTTATGGACTACCATGTCCCCACTAGTATGATCCGCATCATAGTCCAGGTAGTCAAGCACACATCCTAAGGGGTTTACTAACATGTAATAGAGAGACAATCAGTATACACGTTAAGGTAAAGTTCAACTAGATAGCATACTATCATGTCGAGCAAGAAAGTCCTCCCTATATACGTCCCAGCATCCACTACAATATACATCCTATGTACAGTAATGGCCTCTAGGGCATACATATAACTAACAATCTCCCACTTGCACTAGGGCCATCTGTAGCAGTGGTTGTAGTATCTCATACTCAACCATCCCATAAAAGTCTCTTTCTGGGAACAGGCCTTTGTGAGTGGATCCGCTGTGTTTGTACTCTGAGTCTACTCTCCTAACCTTGATCTCCCTGGAGATCAACCATCTCCATGATCAGGTGACACTGCCTTAGAATATGTCTGGATCACTGATGGGACGGACGTTTCTTGGCATAAGCCACAACTCCATTGTCTCACAATGGTAGGAACGTAGTTCATCTCATGAACCAATATACACCCAGACAGCCTCTTTGGTAGCATCTCAAATAGCGATGTATCCAGCCTTTATCGTATAGTATGCCACGGTATCTAGCTTGGAACTCTTCCAACATACCATCCCTCTACTGAGGGTAAAGACAATGCCTGTGACTGACACTCAGTCGTCTTTATCATCCTGGAATCCTTCCAGTGATTCTCCCCAGGATCGATTGATACCGTCTCACTACAACTAGTGAGAATCCTAACATCCATTTAGATCTATCTCATAGATCCAAAATCCAGGATTTAGTGGGTATCACTTTGATCCTATGTGGAAAGTCATTGTGATAAGCGGAGATTGATCGAGCGTAGCATAGGAAACTCCTTCCCTATCAAGAGTATGTCATCCACGTACTCTACGAGGATCGCCACCATACTCCCTACTACCTTTTTGTATATACAAGGTTCATCTACCATTTTGATGATGTCAAACTCTTTGACTAATTCATCAAAACAGACGTTCCAACTCCGCGATGCCTGCTTTATCCTATAAAGCATCTTGTACACGTTTCCGCTGCTCCCACTGTTTACGAGGCTCTCTGGCTGTGTACTTATAGATTCCCTCTTCTAAAATATCATTTAGAAAAGCAGTCAAGACACCCAACCACCAGATATCGTAGTCATGGTATGTAGCCGTGGCAAGTAGGATCTGGATGGACTTAAGCATAGGCACTTGAAAAGGTTTCATCATAATCCACGCCTGGTCGATGACGAAAACCTTTAACAAGTCTAGCTTTGAAAGTCTCAACTTTTCCATGTACACCAAGTAATCTTCTCAAGATATACTTGCTCCTGATGGGGATTTAACCCTTCAGATATAGCAACCAAAGTCCATACTTTGTTGGTGTATAAGGATTCCATCTCAGATCGCTAAGCATCCAGCCATTTTACAGAGTCTTACTCCTGATGGCCAGCTCGAAACTAGTTGGGTCATCATCTCATGATGCAATCCTCGCTCCCATTGTCATAGAGAAACCAAAGTATCTCTCAGGTGGGTGAGGAACCCTACTAGATCGGCGGAGAGGCTGAGGTTCGTTGGAATCTACTGAATCCTTTGGTTCTATCAAATAATGTGCTGTAGTTTGTATAGCTGGAACATTTCCAGTTCTACATTACAGACCTTGCCTCGAGTTTGTCCGGATTTTGCTTTTAGACATAGGCCGGACAACTCCAAATCTTAAGTAACTTAAGAGATGGGTTCTTCCCTTTCCATATCACATATGAAATGGTAGGCAACTGATTTGATTGGAACCCTATTCAATAGGTATGCAACTTCATAAGTGCATAACTCCCAAAAGGAAAAAGGTAACTCAGCAGTACTCATCATAGAGCACACCATATCAAATAGGGTGTATTTGCTCCGCCCCGATATACCATCGTGATATGGTGTATACGGAGGAGTAATGCTGAGAGATAATCTCATACTCCTTTAGAATAATCCAGGATTTCCGTGCTCAAGTATTCTCCTCCTCGATCACATCAAAGGACATAATACTTATACCCGTATTTTGGTTTTCTACTTCTAACTTATATTCTGTGAATATCTCAAAAGGTTCGGACTTATGTTTCAACAGGAACGTATGTCTGAATCTTGAGAGATTATCAGAGAATGTAATGAAGTAAAAGAACCGGTCTTGGCATGTGTAGACAGGGGACCTACATACATCAACATGTATCATCCCAAGAGTTCACTAACTCTTTCTCTGTTTCCAGTAAACAGAGCTGGTGTCATTATATCTTTGTGACATGACTGGCGAGTTTCACAAGGATATAATGACACCAGCTCTGTTTCCAGTAAACAGAGCTGGTGTCATTATATCTTTGTGACATGACTGGCGAGTTTCACAAGATGTAAATTCAAACTAATTTAAATATGCATCTTTATGTAACTCTAGCTAGTCGGGTCATATTGATCTGACCTAGTCTACAATACCTCAAGAAGAATTCGTTCATTTCTGAACTCTTCCTCTTATGTGTGTTCCATATACTAAGAACTGTAGTTTGATTTAGAACTTCAACGCTTTTAGATAACGTGCCTGATACGATCAACTTTTGATATAGGAAATGTTCAAAACATTATCCAACAATACAAAATTTTATCATTTCTTTACTGATAAAGAGACTGATATGATTTTGTATATCAGGTTCGGTATCTAATAACATTCGTTCAGAATCAATGTATTGGTAATACAGGGTGACAGTGACCAACAGACTTGGCTGCAACACTTGCCCCGTTTTCTGCCTCATGAAACTTATCACCCGTTCTCAGTTCTCTACCTTTCTTTAGCCCTATGTAACAGATTACATATCTGGGATCCTGATCTGGTATCACATACCCAGGACGTAAAGAATACTGAGAAACAGTTCTGTATAATGAACACACCCGACGATGATGCATCAGCATGCACTCTCTTCGTTTGGGCGGCACGGGAAATCTGGTATTCCCCAATTTCCTGCTCTGTCTTATAACAATTATAAGTTGGAGCGGGACCAACGTTCCCTAGCTCAGTATAACAAGCGGGTTCGGTCAATAATCCGTATTATTATCTTGATTAAGGCGTGATATGGTCGCTACCTGGAGAGAGAGAGAAGAAAACACTCAGCGTGCGCTCTGTCAAGAATAGATTGGTTATTAGTTTATCTAATCAGGATGGCTCCCACTGCTTTTTATCAAATCTTCCTTCAAACCCTAAAAGGAAAGACTAGCCGGGATTAATTACACACTACAAGTTCGCCAATCTTTCAGCCAGGCTAGTGTCGGTACTTTGAGGGAGGTCCCCCGTGCTTTCGCACGAACCTAATTAATGTAAACCTCGTTTTCCCAGAGGCGTAACCTCGTTAACACCTTTCTAGACACCTACTTGATCGGCTAATTGTAATGTATAAAACTCTCCCAGGAGTAACTCTTACTCGCAGCGGGTATCGGGATCCAACTATCTCATAGAAGGTATGCAATCTCATTGCAAATTTCAACACTTGAAATTCCCGATAATATTTTGCCCCTAGCTCGCTATGACCTTGACGGAGGCCAAACAACCCATAGTCCGCTAGTCAAGTTCAACCCGTCATTTCCTGATTGAATTAAACCCACCCGCACGACCCTTGACGGAGGCCAAACAACGCCGTACGAATACCCTAATCCAATCGCATCATATGCTAGCAGATAAGCACTAGTTAGCTACCGTACACTACGCCTTGATGGAGGCCAAACAACCGCAGCACGAATACTAACTAGTACGTATCTGAAATGACGGAGGGCTACGACAGGTTTTTCTGAAAACCTATTGCGTAATGAACTTGATATCGTTGTAGAATCAAATGATTTTAAAAATGGAGTGCTTTTGAGGCTTTTCTAGTTTTGCTAAAGGAGTCACTCCCGGTGAAGGGATCGTCGGTCCTTTCCTCGTCGAATGAGGTGCGGGATATATCATATATATCTCTGTGCAAAGCTAAAACACTTAAAAGCAATCAAAAGACAAACCGAGTGTGTAGCATCTGCCAGTTATTGCTAAAGGAGTCACTCCCGGTGAAGGGATCTCGGTCCTTTCCTTATCGAATAAGGTGCAGGATATATCACATATACCGCTGTGCAAAGCAAGAACTGTAGCTACCTGTTTTATTTTGAAATTCGATTCTACAACATCTTAGGTTTCTTTTAATTCATTAATCACATTAATGAAGTCCCATCATTTAAGTACCTAAACATCACAGATAAATACGACGTACACTTATGCCATCCGCATTCGCCTCGATGTCCCCTCATGCACCGTTTGGTTAGGTAACTAACGGCAGAGCGGGGCAGGGCTAGCGCGGGTGTAAAACATAAGTAACGTCTATATAATATATCATATATACTATATACTGTATCTATCACAGAACATCACATGATCACATCACAGATATCGCAGCAGAAGAATCATATGAAATATTGGATATACTAGGACGTCCATGTTTTCAATACGAGCCAGTATAAAACACGGATTCCACGGTCGTGATGAATAGCCAAACCCACACCCCTAGACCCCTACGAGAGCGGCAAGCAACCCTACCAATTCTGGAGTTAGGAGACCCGGACTCGACTCCTCGAGTTGGTCTCCCACTGGACTCCAGAACCCGGTTACTTATGCCCTCCTCCTTGGGTCTATCCTAGTGCGAAAAGTAAATAATGTACAACAGGTGACAACTCCCGCAACCTGGAAGCGCCCCAATAAAAGAATATTACATACAAGTTTTTACATGAATGAAAATGAAAAACACTCATCTCACATAAAAACCCCCGGCTATTCAAACACGACGATCCAATATAACATATCCAGCAACACATAACATCACATGTCATCAACGTAAGTAAATATGCGCATCCCAATTGTCGTTGACATATAGCAACGAAACCGGCGATATCACATATTACACTTACGGTCACAGAAAAGAAAGTGTAAAACTACAACAGTTGGAATCCGCAACCACCTCAGACATCGCATGTCTGACCAAATGAATTACTTAGACATCGCATGCCTAACAATTATAAACCCCGCATTTTAGTCTCATTATCGAAAACACTTTTCAATATCTAGTCGGGCAATTCAACAAGATTCCCGACAGTCTGATCGAAAGCTCGTCGCAAACTTCAGTAGGCGGCCGCACCCCCGATACCGTCGACGAAGTGTACCAAGGCGGAACACCGCTGCCGCGAGCACCCGAACGGATGCTTTCGGCGACGGGGTTCTCCTACAGTCACTTGGTCGGGGCTATGGAGTGAGGCTGTCTATTAAGTTTACCCGGCGAGTATCCGCGTACGCTACGTGATTGCGACGGAGTTTTGATCACATCAAAATTCCGTGGCAACCGATCAAGTGAGACTAAACTGCTAGATTTATAACATTCATTCAGTTATCTCATAACTATTGTGAATTCCAATTATTGTATCCCATTCCAGATAAACAGAAAATGTTAAACTTTCCGATTGAATATTCGAACACCCAAGTTTTCCCGATACAGATCAACACATGAAATAAGTCTAACAACATTCAGTTCGTGCCTCAGTACCAACGGTCCAGCCGTTGAAGGGTCAAGCCAACGCCTCACATGTGGCACGCCGTACTGCCCCAAACCCGAAGGTTCAAAGGGCAGTTCAAGACGGTCACATAATCGAGTTAAGGTTTGTTGTCTTCTAGAGGGTCCATTGCGTTACTTGCACTACTTAGAACGTCGTTAAACTACGGAAAAATCCAACACTTGGAAATTTCCCGACAGGGGAAAAATTGGGTATTTATATCCGGTCGAACTTTTTAACATATTCTAAAATTATCTGGAAAGCCACACAGACAAAATTTGATACTCCGATCGATACACCGAATCCCCAAAACAACCCAGAACATTCAACTCTGGAATAAATATTAAAAATTTCCAGAAAACCCAGAACTTCAAATTAAGAATTACTGTGTGAAAATTATTGTACAGTGGGTCCGTACGGCCGCGGAACCGCCGCATGAGCCATGCTCGTGCCGCGGAACCGCGGCGGTTTAATTGAATTATGCCCACGAAATTTACAGTAATTCCTAATAAACCCTGCTTGATTTTCTGCATATTTTTAATATTGAAAAATCCCTGTTTTTGAAAATTGGACAGAGAGCATGGTTGTGTTGGGATTTTGAGTTCGTTCGGAGTTCAAAATCCGTCTGGACTACGCCTAAGGCTCTAGCTAGGCTCTGATACTACTGTAGGGTTCCTAGGCACACTAGTGAGGTCTCACAAGCCATCGACCATGGCAATTTCAAAAATTCTAGATGCCGAGAGACCCGACTACGGATCGTTTGCTAGAAAACTAGGCGAAAAAATAATCTAGTTAACACTTAACTAATGAGAAACGGAAATACAACCTTTGTAGATCCGGTCCTCCACCTCCACGGCTCCGAGATGAGGTCCTCTCCGCTGTCCAAATCAAATCCGGGCTCTAGCGTTGACTTCATCGGAGAATTAGCGAGCTAGGTCGTCGATGTCCATGCCGAAGATGATCTACGTCGAGGCATCGCTAAATCAAGCTCTCACTTCACCAAGCCCTAAAAACTTGTGAAGGAAACACACTCTACTACTTGGCAAGAGGTAGAGGATGAAGAAATAAGAAGTGGGTAGACTTTAGAATTGGATTTCTCACTCTTTATCATCAATCACCATTGATGAAAATGAAGCTTTCTTCACTTGAAGAATGGAAGAAGATGAAGATGATATGATAAGTCTTGAATTAAAAATAGAAAATAAAACAATACTTATCATACTTTTAACTCTAGTTAAGTGTAGAGAATTAACTTAGGTTAGTTAAAATGGTTAGGGTTAAGTATAGGACAAGAATGAAGACTTAGTCAAAGTTTCAAGAAACTTCAACTAAATCCAAAATATGCCACCATTTATCTTTCTTTTTCCTTTTTCCAAAAAGAATAAATAAGAAAGATAAATGAATAAATAAAAATCAAAACCCTAACCCATTCATTACCATGGTTCATTCTTTACACTTAACCAAGTTTGGCATGCATCATCAAACATGATACAAGCAAGTGCACAAAATCATATCGCATATGCAATGCGCATACCCGAGTGAGAAAATCCATTTTAAAGTGAACCGATACTAGTTAATGCAAAGTAATATATCAAATATACAATTATGCATTAAATCATTAAATCAACACTTGATTTAACGATCCGGTCATGTCGCACATAACCGACTGGTATCATCAGTAACAACTTATCGAATCAACACTTGATCCGATAACCCGGCTATATCGCATATAACCGATCAATGTCACATCGCGAGAATCGAATACAGTATCACATACCGTATTATTCTCGGTCCCGCACATATCTCATATGCGCTCCTATTTCGTTTCGCTTGAGCCAGGAAACCTCTGTGTAGGAGTCTAAAGACTCGTCAATACGCCGGCAGCAGATGATGATCATATCAAACACCCACAAGCCGCAAGCGGTCTGCTAAACGTAACGGCCACCCGGGTATTGAGCGATCTGAAGATCGACGAGCAAGCCCGCTCACACTCCAGTGAATCCGACTAGTAACACTACCGTACAGTCCGGTCTGATCGTCTGATATGTCGCATATCTCGCCTAGGGGTGGTAAACGTCAGACCCCAATAGCTCGATAAGTCGTGTCGATATGAGGTCTATAACTATTCGAGAAACTACTGGTAACACTTACCAGTAAATCTTAGCAACCCTGGCCAGGGATTTCCTGTTATAGCCAATCGAACACAGCGCAACATCAACTCCCTATACCGGGAGAGACGAATCCCCTCCTATCGCTCATTGCCTCCATGTGACTCGGGACTGTACCCAATAACCACCGTTTTGCACGCCCTCTTGGACGTGGTAAGATGGAAATCAAAGCACAGTGGGAACCACACAAGACTCTATGACATCTCGGGTCAACAGACTACTCTGTACCAGTGTCACCAGAGAACTGCCATCTGACGTGAGGTATAATACCATCTGGGAGTTCTCGGCGAGTCCGTCCAGTGTACCCAGTCTCTACTGAGCACCCGTATATCATCTCTGATGTCAAACACCAATGTATATGGGATCATCCATCGCCCATCTGTATGGGTCGAGAAGGTACACGCTAGTCTACTCTGGTATATCGATGCCCCGTCTCGATACACCCTCGACTAGGGACTTTGAAGGATGTACTTATGGACTACCATGTCCCCACTAGTATGATCCGCATCATAGTCCAGGTAGTCAAGCACACATCCTAAGGGCTTTACCGACATGTAATAGAGAGACAATCAGTATACACGTTAAGGTAAAGTTCAACCAGATAGCATACTATCATGTCGAGCAAGAAAGTCCTCCCTATATACGTCCCAGCATCCACTACAATATACATCCTATGTACAGTAATGGCCTCTAGGGCATACATATAACTAAAAAAATGTAGCACGAATACTATATACAACTTATCTGAAATGACGGAGGGCTACGACAGGTTTTTCTGAAAACCTATTGCGTATTGAACTTGATATCGTTGTAGAATCAAATGATTTTAAAATGGAATGTTTTTGAGGCTTTTCTAGTTTTGCTAAAAGGGTCACTCCCGGTGAAGGGATCGTTGGCCCTTTCCTCGTCGAATGAGGTGCAGGATATATCATATATATCACTATGCAAAGCAAGAACTATATAAGCAATCAAAAGACAAACCGAGGGTTGTAGCATCTGCCAGTTATTGCTAAAGGGGTCACTCCCGTTGAAGGGATCTCGGCCCTTTCCTCATCGAATAAGGTGCCGGCTGTTCTACAAGGAACACCGCGATGCAAAGCAAGAACTGTAGCTACCTGTTTTTGAAAATTCGATTCCACAACATCTTTTAGGTTTCTTTTCTTTCATTAATCATATTAATTAAGTCCCATCATTTAAGTACCTAAACATCATAGATAAATACGGCGTACACTTATGCCATCCGCATTCGCCTCGATGTCCCTTCATGCACCGTTAGGTTTGGTAACTAACGGCAGAGCGGGCCAGGGCTAGCGCGGGTGTAAAACATAAGTAACGTCTATATAATATATCATATATACTATATACTGTATTTATCACAGAACATCACATGATCACATCACAGATATCGCAGCAGAAGAAACATATGAAATATTGGATATACTAGGACATCCGTGTTTTATTTTAAGCCTCTATAAAACACGGATTCCACGGTCGCGATGAATAGCCAAACCCACATCCCTAGACCCCTACGAGAGCGGCAAGCAACCCTTCCAATTCTAGGTTAGGAGACCCGGACTCGACTCCTCGAGTTGGTCTCCCACTGGACCCTAGAACCCGGTTACTTGTGCTCCCCTCCTTGGGTCTATCCTAGTGCGGAAAAGTAAATAATATACAAATGGTGACATCAACCTCATCCCGGAAGTGCCCCAATAAAAGAATATTACATACAAGTTTTTACATGAATGAAAATAAAAACTCTCATCTCACATAAAACCCCCCCGGCTATTCAGAACGCGACGATCCAATATAACATATCCAGCAACACATAACATCACATGTCATCAATATAAGTAAACATGCACATCCCAATTGTCGTTGACATATAGCAACGAAACCGGCGATATCACATATTACACTTACGGTCGCAGAAAAGAAAGTGTAAAACTACAACAGTTGGAATCCGCAAACTCTTTAGACATCGCATGCCTAACCAAATGAATTCTTTAGACATCGCATGCCTAACTATTATAAACCCCGCATTTTAGTCTCTTTATCGAAAACTCTTTTCAATATCAAGTCGGGCAATTCAACAGGATTCCCGACATCTTGATCGAATGCTCGTTGCAAACTTTAGTAGGCGGCCGCACCCCCGATACCGTCGACGAAGTGCACCAAGGCGGAACACCGCTACCGTGAGCACCCGAACGGATACTTTCGGCGACGGGGTTCTCCTACAGTCACTTGGTCGGGGCTAAGGGGTGTAGCTGTCTATTAAGTTTATCTGGCGAGTATCCGCGTACGCTACGTGATTGCGACGGACTTTTGATCGCATCAAAATTCCGTGGCAACCGATCAAGTGAGACCAAAGTGGTATGTTTATAACATTCGTATTAGTTATCTCATAACTACTTGTGAATTCCAAATATTGTATCACATTCCAGATAAATAGAAAATGTTAAACTTTTCGATCGAACAATCAAACACCCAAGTTTTCCCGAAACAGCTCAACACATGAAATAAGTCTAAAAACATCCATTTCATGCCACAGTACCAACGGTCCAGCCGTAGAAGGGTCAAGCCAACGCCTCACATGTGGCACGCCGTACTGCCCCAAACCCTAAGGTTCAAAGGGCAGTTCAAGACGGTCACATAATCGAGTTAAGGTTTGTTGTCTTCTAGAGGGTCCATCGCGTAACTTGCACGATTCAGACGTTCTTAAACAAACGGAAAAATCCAACACTTGGAAATTTTCCGGGTCGGGGAAAAAGTGAGTTATTGATATTGGATCGAACTTTTTAACAGTTTCTAAATATCCGGAAAACAATAACGAATTTAAAATTCCCGATCGAATCGACGATTACAAAATAAACCTCAGAATACTCAACCCTTGAGTCAGATTAAAAATACCCATAAAATAGTAACAACAGAGGCAAGTATTACTGTGCAAAAAACCGTCCCTAATACCCTTACCTTGCCGCAGAACCGCCGCCAAAGGTGGTTTATTGCCGCGGTTCCGCGGCCAAGTTGAGGAATTGGGGCTCGTTTTTCATGGTAATTCTTAGAAAACCCTGCTGAATTTTTTAGGTATTTTTAATACAGAAAAATCCTGGTTTTGGAAAAATGTACAGAGAGGGGTATAAAATGCGATATACCGGGTTCGATCGGGGTTTTAACTTCGTTAACGCATCGCCTAATGCTCTAGTTAGGCTCTGATACCACTGTAGGGTTACTAGGCACTCTAATGAAGCTCTACAAGGCATCGACCATGCTGGATTAAAATTTTTATGTGCCTAACAACCCGAAGCAAGATCGTTAACTAGAGATTAGGCGAATCAAAAGCAAGTAAATCACATTTACACTAATGGAAAGGGACTACAACCTTTGTAGATCCGGTCCTCCACTTCCAAAGCTCCGTGACGACGTCCCTTCGCTTCGATCATCCAATTTCCGGACTCTCGGACGGCTCTATGAGAAATTGCAACGGGATCGTTTGAAGTCTTCGATGCCGAAGATGATCTACGTCGAGAGAATACGGACTCAAGCTTCTACCTCACTAACCATAGAATTAGTGAAGCAAACACCCTAAACTAAAGCGCTAGTTTAGTAGAGGATGGTGAGATAGGAAATGGGTACACTTTAGAATTTGATTTCTCACTTTGGTTCTCTCTCTTTTTGAAACCCTAGAAAGTAAATCTTGAGGAGGAAGAAGATGAGCTCAAATGAGAATGAATCTTATTAAGTGAGAGAGAGAGAACTAACCATAGTGAGTAAGTATCATATACTTAACTCATGTAGAGACTTTACCATTGTTAATTATAGTGGTTAGGTTAGTTAATAGATTAAGTAAAACAAAACAAGTGGAATAAGTCAAAGCATGCATAAGCTTCATGAAGCTTCATGTATGTGAGCTAATTATCCATTTGTTTTAGAATTACTTAAATATAAAAACCTAAACATTATAATTATAATGGTGTATGTCTCATACACCCATGTCTTGTGTATCATCAAACATGATACATAAATATGAACACAAATGAATATATATCACATATATATTAAGTTGTGTACAAGTGAGAAAAATAAATGCTTTAATGAACCAATGTTAGTCCATGTAAATTAGTATATCCAATATACAATTATACACTAAATTATTAAATCAATACTTGACTTAATAATCCGGTTATATCGCATACAACCGACTAACATTCAATATATCGACTTATCGAATCAACTCTTGATTCGATAACTAGGTTATATCGCATATAACCAATCGATACAACCATCGCGAGAATCGAATACGGTATCACATATTCGCATCATTCTCGGTCCCGCACATATCATAAATGCGCTCCTATCTCGTTTCGCCTGAGCCAGTACAACCTCTATGTAGGACTCTAAAGACTCGTCAATACGCCGGCAGTAGGTGATGATCATATCAAGCACCCACAAGCCGTCCGCGGTACTAGCTGGACGTAACGGCTATCCGGGTATTGAGCGATTAGAAGATCAGCAAGCAAGCCCGCTCCAACTCCTGCAAAAGCCTGACAGTGGCACTACCGTACAGTCCGGTCTCCTCGTCTGATATGTCGCATATCAAGTCTAGGGGTGGTAAACGTCAGACCCCAATAACCGATAAGTCATGCCGATATGAGGCTCATAACGGGTTGAGAAACTACTGGTAACACTTACCAGTAAATCTTTAAACCAGCCCTGGCCAGGGACTTCCCTGTTATGGCCAATCGAGCATAGCGCAACATCAACCCCAATACCGGGAGAGACGAAACCCCTCCTATCGCTCATTGCCTCCATGTGACTCGGGACTGTACCTAAAAGCTACCGTTTTGCACGCCCTCTTGGACGTGGTAAGGTGGAAATCAAAGCACAGTGGGAATCACACAAGACTCTATAACGATCTCGGGTCTACAGACTAACCTGTACCAGTGTCACCAGAGAACTGCCATCTGACGTAAGGTATAATACCATCTGGGAGTTCTCGGCGAGTCCGTCCAGTGTACCCAGTCTCCACTGAGCACCCGTATATCATCTTTGATGTCAAACACCAATGGATATGGGATCATCCATCGCCCATCTGAATGGGTCGAGAAGGCATACGCTAGTCTACACTGGTATATCGATGCCCCGTCTCGATACACCCACGACTAGGGACCTTGAAGGATGTACTTATGGACTACCATGTCCCCACTAGTATGATCTGCATCATAGTCCAGGTAGTCAAGTACTCATCCTAAGGGCTTTACCAACATGTAACAGAGAGACAATCAGTATACACGTTAAGGTAAAGAGTAACCAGATAGCATACTATCATGTCGAGCAAGAAAGTCCTCCCTATATATGTCCAAGCATCCACTACAATATACATCCTATGTATAGTAATGGCCTCTAGGGCATACATATAACTAACAAAGAAAACGTGGCCATGGTTATGGATCGAATGGTTGAATCACGGCGATTTCTTCGTCGCTCCCTTGATCATGAGTTGTTCCTTTCTTGTGTTGATTCCGACGTGAAGAATGACTTGTCATGGCGTTCGCGAAGCACAAACTATCAAGATGCCGATATTTGACGCAAGATATAAAACAAATTAGTCTTGTTCTCACTGTCGTTTGTATGTCCAAACTTGAAGTATCAACGCTAAGCACATGAGTTAGCATGCATATATCAACAACAAATACACAAATTAGCATTTGAGAGCAAGTGGTTTTAGTATTAAACTTGCAAGTGAGTTGTGATAGTATAGGGTATATAAAATGAAGAAGGGTGTCAATCAACTTGTTAACAAAATACCCTATCTAACACTTAGCAATCTTAACACTAATATGATTCTAACCTTAACATTGCACAATAGAAACTTGGAGAGAATATGGTATATGATGATGTTACCAAGCAACCATAAAATTAAAATATCATATCAAACCAATGCCATAACAATCTTGAAGTTACAATCACTATTAAGCACATTAAATATTCACAAGGGAAGGAGGAAGGCAAAGTCATTCATCTCACATCCTCACCATCACCACAACCATAAAGAATTACTCAAACATTACAAAATAGAAAATGAAACACAAGATAAGAAAAATATAAAACACAAGAACAAGAATAAGAAGTTAAACAAAAAGAAAGTACAAGTTCTTTATTCACAAAAGCTGAGGGCTTGAGCTATAAGGTAGATAGCAATTTCAACCTTCTTAATGGAGCACTCAAGTGAGAGCTGAAAGAGGAAAGAAGAAGAAGAAGCTATCAAGAGTTACACGTTATTCTCACTCCAAAAGCCAACCCCTAAACTTAATCTGAGATCTGCTATATATAGGCAACACAATATCAAAAATTGCATATACAAATGGACTGACAAAACCATTAGAGACCCACCAAACTTGAACGAGCCAATTTGGCAATGATGTGGCCGCAAATTGCGGCAAATAGGAATAAATTTGCGGCCCCAAGTTGGAGAATTGGCCCCACCTTTGTTCTGTAGTCTTCTACTCTTAAGAGCATCTCTCTGTAGTTGAAACTTATTTTAATTCCCACTTGGATGCAATCTGAAGATA
This sequence comes from Agapanthus africanus, assembly GCA_030015575.1. Classification (NCBI taxonomy): domain Eukaryota; kingdom Viridiplantae; phylum Streptophyta; class Magnoliopsida; order Asparagales; family Amaryllidaceae; genus Agapanthus; species Agapanthus africanus. Next base: position 140,907,020 of record JASDDO010000026.1, read on the forward strand.
TGAACAGAGAGGGAAGTGATCAAGTGGCATTGTGTTGACACCTTACATCAACACTTTTTATTACAAATCATAACACAATCCACTTGCATGCCCACTTGCATGACACCATGATGGTGTTTGCACTTGATGATGGCTCATGCCCACTTGATGATATGATGTTTCACACTTGATCATGTTGGACCAAAAATCAAAGATTATTTTACACAACTTAATCTGTTTGCAAAACTCAAATGACTCGATCTGTAACCTGTCCCGTTTGCAGTTCCGGCTAAAACCCGTCATTTCTGTTCATGTTGTGTATCGTGTTCAATGTAATAAATCGTGTCGAACAAATAGCCCCAAACCTATCTTTTGCTCTTCCCGAGCAAAACAAAATCCTACCCTCACTTTCGTAGGGAACACAATTGCACCGAGCCCGTGCAAGAAGACGTTAAACCTCTAGGTGTCCATAGTAGGAGGAGTTTTGTCTCCTGATGGTTTTCAGCGGATTACACCCACAAAATCCCGTCAAGCTAGCTTTGTCAGAAAACTGTCAATTCTAATCTTAAGGTTTAGTATCGAAGCTAGAAGTTCTATCACTCTAGTTAGAAACGTCCAACCCTTATTTTTCACTCCTCTCATCTCATCTAACATAAGTTCATATACGTCTTTACGTGATTGTGAAAATAGTGTTGTTAAGTTTTAAAAACTTCGATTAGGGTCATCATGTCATAAATACGGACCAAGAAAGACCTGTAAAGGATCACACGAGTTTGAAAAGACTTAAAATTTTCTCAATTTTTACTCTCCAGTTAAGTTTCAAGTCAGAAATTGTATATTCTTTAATAGAACTAAGTCTTATTCTTCAATCCTACTCTTCACCTGTCTTCATTCATGCACACCTTTCATGATCGTGCAAAAAGTCTCATAATCATTATAATTTAAACTTTCATATCTCCACTAAAAAACTGTTTATAATACAAAACTCGTCCATGCCAAGATTATTCTCTCATAAAGAACCGTGAGGACTTTTAACTCGGAGGGAACACTTACTTGGCTTGTTTTATTTGATGATTGGAGACTTAGCGAGTTTTGGGTCAATGACTGCCAAAGCAGATAGTTTTAGGGTATTAGGTGTGGAGACACCCTTAGTACTTAATTGCCCAAGTCACCAAGGCCACAAAACAAAAGACTTATTTTGCTGTGTTTAAAATATTCTGAAAGCAGTGTGAATGGAGATATTGCTAGCTTTTCTTTTTCATCCCAAAGACGTGTTCGTGTGGATAAGATGTGTAATCACTCCAACAAAGTTCCAGATGGGTTATTTTTCAGACTTAAGATTCCATTAAAACTTTCAATAATATCTCTCATATCCACTTCACTTTATGAATTATTTTTGTTATTATTTAATTCAGAACAAACCCATTTGATCCTAAAGATGTTTATCAATTTTCAAAAATTTTAAAGACATTTTAGGCTTTTCATCTAATTCTCAAAAACTCATGACACGTGTAAAGTGATATAAAAGACGTATATTGGTTACGGTTAAATTCAAAGGAGGGTTATCATTCAGGTTTTCGATTTCTCAAAAAGAATATAGTTGTTTCTATCATGTCAATCTAAGTTTCCCCGCTAGTTATCTTGATGACCAAGTTTTTATGTTTTGATTTTTTTTCCTTCAAATTTTATGGTTTTTTTAATATATATGCAATGCAGAATATGCACATGATGCGTAAAAAGTAAACAGAGTGCTCACTCCCAAACCTGAGTTTTACGATGCCCTCATCGTTGCCCCCCGTCTCCGGTTGCTAGACTTAGATATCAGGGTGAGTTTTTGTTCACAAAAAAGGAAATCTAAGAGCTAATTGCAATATTTACAAGTTAAGAGATTGTTTTAGTCCAGAAATTAGTACCGGCCATTCAAAAATTTTGTCGACATAAGGCCAGGGCTGGTAAAACAAAAAGTATAAGAAAAAGACAAAGAAAATGTACATGTTAGTGATATGGTTAGATATTAGTACTAGGCATGGGTGTGTGAAAATAGGGATCAGAAAATTTTGAATGTGAAAATGAAGTTTAGAAGGAGTCAAAGAATTGTTGCTTGAATGAATTGTATGTTCAAGAAGCATGTGTTGAGTTTTGAGGTCAGGTTTGTTTAAAAACTGGAGTTCATCCTCAAAAAGTTTAGCAAAAGAAAGGTCCATAAGATGTTCCCAAAGTGATCCTGACTCAAACTCACAAATAATATCAAGTTCATCCGCAAATATCTCCTCAAAATTTGGCATGAACGAATGTTTCTCAAGATTGTCTTCCTCCCTATAATCCTCCACAATCATATTCCTGTCGTTACAGCTCACATCTCCCAAAACAAGTTCTCCCTCATCACATTCACATATGGGTATGTCCATTTTATCTAAAAATGTAGGTTCCCACTCTAGAGTTTCGTCAAAAACTTCTTTAATTGGTAAAACTATAATCGTGTGCTCTATATCCTTGATTTCCTCTAACAATCTATCCCAACCATACCCGTCAAAATCACAAGTTTTCTCCTTTAAAGTTATTTCGATATAATCAGTCGGTGCAAGAATCTCATCTTTAACTAGTATATCAGTTAAACTATCCTCAATATTGCACGTGATAGGAGGCCTATTTGGTATCTGAAGCCTAGTATCGGACTGACTCAGAGGGTTTTCTTGTTTGTCCCGATAACATCCAGTCAAATCAATTATTTTATCATCATCTATGAAATCATCAAAATTTTTTTGATCGTTTATCTCACTCATTTGACTTCCTAGCTGACAGATATTGGCATTATTGGTTTTAAATTGACTGTGTTGACTTCCTAGAATCTTCACAGCTAAATATTTCACTTGTTTGTCAATTCTAGCCAATGATTGATCTTGAGCGTGAAACAATTGATCAGATTGTTGTATGAATATGGCCAGTATTGAAGCTGTTTGATTCTCGAATGCAATCATCACTTCAATACCTTTCTCTAAAGCGGTCAACCGAGCATCCATATCCCTATCATACCCTTTTTGTGTGTCAATTGTTTCAAGAATGGTGGGTTATGTGTCACGCCCCGCTTCCCAGTGTACGGTGAAGTGGACGTGACGAGGCCCGCTACGTATGTACTCAGAAGTACATACGCTAAGCGTAGCTAAGCAATATAAAATAAATACACAAGAGACAAGTGATATTGAAATAACAGCAACTTTTATTAATATCATTCTTTGTACAATGCATGAAATGAAAATACAACTGGAATGGAAAAGCAATGCCTAAACAGTGGCATAATAATAAAAGGAAATACTGGAAAGAACAAAGTACAATTATCTAGAGCTCTGGGTCTTCTTGGAACTGCTCCAAATCTTCACTTGTGGGCTCGGTCTCAACTTTGTCCAACGCACCTGACGACATTCAAAGAAGAAAGAAATAGAATGTCGTCAGCGAACAGGTCGCTCGGTAAGTCCCAAGGAAAAGAAGAATGAGAATGGCAGAGTAGCAGTATTTTCTAAAGTATTATGTTGTTGAATATTATGGAATATTGTTTAACGCTGTTGTTTGTAGCTTGGTACAGAAGGATGCCAGTGTATACGAGGGGGATCTCTATATGCTAGAGATCAGGGCAAATGGAGAGTACAAGGAACCGTTATGCCACGGTACAACAGCAACAGTATTCATGTTAGGTGTCTTAATCTGACCACCTCGTGCCACCTTTAACACCTTCCGTACCAATCTACCCCTTAAACCCCGCGATGTCTTGTTTGTATTGTTATCTTGTAAAATTGTATTGATTGTAAGATTGATTAACTGACTGACCGAAATCATGATATCAGGAAACGGTTATAACCGTAGAGTCATGTAAATGGAATACTGGGAAACATGTAAAAGGAATATCCATGGTTCGGTTCAGTCAAGTAGATTGTTAACTGGATTCTGGAATTCATGTATTCATCTTGAGTTGAAATATAAAGAATATAGATTGACTTGAATCATTTTCAAGTCAGAAATAGTCAGACTCTAACCCGAGTCAGACTAAAAGAAAGTGAGTTGAAGTTCAATAATTGTTAAGGGCCTTATTGTAATTTATAAAACTTGAGGGGGTTTATTGTAAAAATACTATTGTATATTTTTCAAAATACAACTTAAGTATTTAATTATCGTCTTTATGTACATACAATAATTTAATGATCAAGATAAATATGTATACATGTTCGAATAACATGAAATGAGTCAAGTATATTATTCGAGTAACTACCATAAACAATGCTGTAAAGAAATATTATGTACGACTAATTAATCAAGTTGAACGAATGCGGAATATAAACAGAGATATGTCTCTAAATGTTTTGCATGCGTAAGTTCCAGTTTCACCTAAATACGACTACCGGTTTGAGAGATATATATGTTTTCGTATCGTCGCGCAAAACGGATCAGAATCTATTCGGCACCGTCACATATTTTTAAAACGCAGTTTGAGTTAATTTCTATCGGGTTTCAGGTTACGAAGCTTATTAGAAAATTGTAGGTATTTTGATGTACTTTTCGAAAACACCAAGATTCATATGATTTGGATTTCTGAAGCTCTAGTTATGATCATTTTAATATCAGCGTTTAAAACAGAAATTCAGATTTCTGGACAGCAACTATATATTCTATTGCAAAGCCTATATCAGGTTGTTTCATGCATTCCTAAGTAATATAATATACAGAAAATTATAGTTCTATCAATGGTGCATCTACACATCTAAATTTTGTCACAAACGGACATCGGGTGTTCGAGTTATGTTCGATTTAAAAACAGTGTGCGAATCGGAACAGATTCTGTCCAGATCCGTCACTTAATATTGTAACACAGTTTTCTTTATCTTAGATGAGTTTTCAGTAAAACTATAAAACTAGGAAAATCTATATTATTCGATGTAGATATCAAAAACACCTGAGTTTGCTCAATTTGGATACCGGTATACCAAGTTATATGTCCTAGAAATTGACCGATAACTGCAGTTTTCTGTTTTACGATCAGTGAATAAATACGATGTAATTCCTAAACCGTTATGCGGATCGATCTAAAATTTTTACAGCGTGTAGAAAATCATATATTCTATCATATGTAAATTTCATGAAATTTTCAGAATTAAAAATTAATTTATAAAAATTATTTTAAAACTAAAGGTATTGATATGTCATATGTGAGAAATGAGAAAACCATGGTATTTATTCGTAACTTCATTTTTTTTTTACAAACTTTAAATAAAGTGATTTAAAATAAAACAACAAACATGCACTCCTAATTGGTCACTATGAAATGTTAACATTTGAATTGAGAGTAATGAAAAAGACTTTACAAACTATATATGTGTGTATGTTTGTGTGTTCATTATTTATATATGTATCCATTTAATTAATTATTTAGGAACTATGATATGTCAAGGGAAGTTTTTCATGGCAATATAAACTAAGAGAAATATAAAGAGAAAAAGAAAGAGATGGAGGGAAGGAAAGAGAGAAGGGACTTACATGCACAAGCCGGTATTGTCACCGGGCTTGTCTATCCGCCGATAGCCTCGCGTTAGTAGCGAGACCTTCTTGAAGACTTCTTCATGTTCTTCTTCTTGGACTCGAGGTGAAGAGGAAGAAGTGAGAGATAGAAAAATATGAGGAAGGAAATGATAGAGGAGGACAATAAAGATGGTGTAATGGTGAATTATGTATAATAATATATGCATTCAACATGAGAATTAAAAGAGAAATGAAAGGTCATCATTCATTTTGGAAATGAAAGGTCTAATTTGTAGGTTATGAGAAGAATAAAAAATGATAAAAATAATTGCAAAAATGGGGATTTGAACATATGTCTTATGGAATAACAATGCAAGGACTTAACCAATGAGCTATAAGCTTGTTCATGCATATATTTAATTAGAATTAAATATATGATGTTGCTTAAAAAGAAAACGGGCTTTTTAGATGGGCTGTAGAGAATAAGAATAATGGATTTGGGTTAAATATTTATGAAAGGAAAAATAAGAATGAGAAGTTAAAAACTTAAATATAAGAAAAAGAAATTGTACATAGAAAAAAATACATAATAGATTGAGAAATAAAATAATAATAAATTTAATAGAAAAAGGAAAATACCAAGTATAAATAAATACGGTATATTATTGAAGAGGGATAATACAAATGTATAAAGATTTTGGGGTCATTACATTATGATGGTAGGGATGCTGAAGCAGTCACCTTGTCGACCTTTTTCTCTAAGTTTTCAATCAATTGATCTATATTTGAAGTGGTATTGGGTTCAAGAGTGTTAGGTGGGTGACCGATGTCAAAATTTTAGTACGGTAGGCCACCCCCTAAGAACGGACAGTTTTCAAAAATGTGGGAAGACTCTTGGCAATTTGAACAATAGAATTGGGTATGTGTATAAACAAAAGAATATAGATCATGAAAAATCGAATTAAACTGTGTATCACCCATATCAACAAGCATTCACAATATCACAAAAACAAAGAATATCACACCCATAACAGACTATGTTATGCTAAGTCAACCAGACCTGCTCACGAACCTGATTGTCGAAGTAAAATTGTGTCGAGAAATGGGCTCAAGATATACGGATCAAGAAGCCAGGTAAGTGCATAGATAAGGGGAGGTTTTTCAACACTTTCGCGAAGTTCCCTAATTAGAATAACCCTTCCTCTTTTGTCGGTTATGCCATGAACACTTGCCTAGACACCTCTTGAACAATATAACGTTAAGCGGTGTTCTAAACACAATTAACTTGCCCTATTGAGCACGAATCCTTAAGGTCAGAGTTCTAATTGATTTTAAAGTTACTGTGGGTATGCAAAAATGCAGTTTTGTGATTTGTGGGCTATGAAAAAAGGTGATGAAATCTTTTACCGTATCTTTTTTGATTTTCATGCTCTTAATATCCGTTTTAAGATGCAAATGCGCAATCGATAAAAGAATTTAAGCAAATTAATCAATTAAGCAAATATTTTTCGTTTTAGGCTTAAGTGCTGCAACAAATACGGGTTAGTTCTTTGTTCTATTGGAGGCAAATTTTGCGAAGAATTCTGTAGAAGATAGAATAGTAGAATGCGTCAGATTGGAGAGAAGGTGTTAGAAAAATATGTACTGATATGATTTGGGTTAAGAAACCCCCGTTGAAGTGATCCACGAGTACTTAAATGTTCGCTTGCGTGGGTTAAACTATCCGGATCTTTGGCACTGTACTTCACTAACGCCTTATTATCGAAAATGAACCTTGCTCTACATGATCTCTCCTCATAATTCCGTTGAAATATGAAAATGTCGGAAAATACGATATTCAGTGCAAAAAGCGATATATATGGTCAATTAGCTGCACGTACACAATTGTGAAATTTTGCATATAAGAATGGATCAAAAATAGGCAAAAGAAGCAAATCCCAAAAAGTTGGAGCAAATGGGGTAAGTGGGGCCGCAAATTGCGGTCCAGTGGATTAAAACGACGGCTAATTCTTTGAATTGGGGCTCCAAATTTTACTGTGTGTTTCTTATCCAATTAGTGTCCTAATTATATATGCAAAATTTTATAATTAAACCCAGAGTGACAGCAAATAAAAAAGACAGAACAAATGTTAGAAAAGTTAGTTTTGTTTTTGAATTTTTTTAGTTAAAGTTAGTTTGTATATACAATTGAACCAGAAATAACAACCCCTAATGATTACCGCTTCCCCGGCAATGGCGCCAAAAACTTGTTTGGACTTCACACGTGCGCACTTTTCTGGTTTTGAAAGAAAAGGTTTTTAGAAATAGTGCGCACGCGAGCTCGGTCTCGTTTTAAAATTTATAAACCATAAGTGCATGGCGCGTTGTAGTTAGTCGGTAAGTATGGATCGATCCACAGGGAATTGGTGATTAGGAGTTGTCGTTAAAGGTTCAAAGAGAAAGAATTGAGTTTGTCACGAAAATTAAGAAAATACGAAATTGTAGAACAAGTTAAGAAAATGTGGCCATAGCTCTTGATCGGTTGGTTGAATCGCGGTGATTTCTTCGTCACTCTCTTGATCATGAGTTGTTCCCTCCTTGTGTTGATTTTGACATGATGCATAGCTTGTCAAGGTGTTCGTGAAGTACAAACCATCAAGATGCCGATATTCGACGCAAGATATGAAACGAATTCGTCTTATTCTCACTTACCGTTTGTATGTCCAAGCTTGAAATATCAACGCTAAGCACAAGGGTTAACAAGCATACATCAACAACAAATACAAAAATTAGCATTTGAGAGCAAGTGCATTTAGCATTAAACTTGCTAAGTGAGTTGTGATAGTATAGGGTATGAAATGAAGAAGGGTGTCAATTAACTTGTTAACAAAATACCCTATCTAACACTTAGCAATCTTAACACCAATATGATTCTAACCTTAACATTGCACAATGGAAACTTGGAGAAAATATGGTATATGATGAGATTACCAAGTAACCATAAAATCAAAATATCATATCAAACTAATGCCATAAAAATCTTGAAGTTACAATCATTATTAAGCACATTAAACATTCATAAGGGAAAGAGGAAGGCACAGTCATTTATCTCTCTACCTCACCATCACCACAATCATAAAGAGTTACTCAAACATTACAAAATAGAAAATGAAACAAAAGATAAGAAAAACATAAAACACAAGAACAAGAAGTTAAACAAAAAAAAGTGCAAGTTCTTAATTCACAAAAGCGGAGGGCTTGAGCTACAAGGTAGATAGCAACTTCAACCTCCTTAATGGAGCACTCAAGTGAGAGCTGAAAGAGGGAAGAAGAAGAAGCTATCAAGAGTTACACACTATTCTCACTCCAAAAGCCAACCCCTGAACTTAATCTGAGACCTGCTATATATAGGCAACACAATATCAAAAATTGCTTATACAAGTGGACTGACAAAGCCACTAGGGACCCACCAAAACTTGAACGAGCCACTTTGGTAATGATGCGGCCGCAAATTGCGGCAAATAGGAATAAATTTATGTCCCCAAGTTGGAGAATTGTCCCCACCTTTGTTCTGTAGACTTCTACTCTCAAGAGCATCTCTCTGTAGTTGCAATTTATTTTAATTCCCAATTGGATGCAATCTGGAGATATGAACAGAGAGGGAAGTGATCAAGTGGCATTGTAGTCACACCTCACATCAACTCTTTTTATTACAAATCATAGCACAATCCACTTGCATGCCCATTTGCATGACACCATGATGGTGTTTGAACTTGATGATGGCTCATGCCAACTTGATGATATGATATTTCACACTTGATCATATTGGACCAAAAATCAAATATTATTGGACACAACTTAATTTGTTTGCAAAACTCAATGACTTGATCTGTAATTTGTCCCGTTTGTAGTTCCGGCTAAAAACCTTCGTTTCTGTTTATGTTGTGTTCCTTCTTCAGTGTTTTTGTCTGTGTACCTTTAATCTGTACTAATGAGCAGACACAAATTAAATGGCACTGTTCATTGACAAAATGATAGGAAATGAGCGGTATTAAAATGTAATAAATCGTGCCGAACAATATCCGCTGAAAACCCTCTGGAGACAAAACTCCTCCTTTACGGCAGCCTAGGGGTTTAACGGCTTATTGCACACGCTAAGTGCAACCGTGACGGCTACGAAAGTGAGCTTAGGAGTTTTTGAAAATAAATATGTTTGCTCAGGGTGAACAAAAAATAAGTTTGGGGGGATTTGTTTATATCAGTATTTTGCACTTTTATACCACCCATTTTTGATCACATTGCAAATAGGTTGGTGTTTTTGATCCGTGTTTGCTACACAATTACAGGATACAGGTTCTCAGTCCAGAATAATGCAAATCACGCACAGTTATAACAAATTCAGGACAACTGCCGAAAAAAGGATAAAAATACGGGTTCCGGTCATCCACATTCGTCAGGTGCCACTTACCAGAACAAGGGACAAGATCAAGTGATGGTCATTCGTGTCTCGGACAAGCAAAACGCACGAGGGTAGCCACACAAGGATCAAGAAGACAACGTGGAGCTCGAGAGAGATCAAGGCACATAAGTCAAATGATTTTTCATTTTGGATTTTTGAAAATCTGGGAGTATTTTGGAATGATTTTGCAAATATAAGTGTACCAAACAGAAGTATAAAGCAACACGATTAAGCACAAGAAATACGAAGCTCTAATTCCAATAATCGACCGTGGATATAAAAATTAGTGGTGTTTTGGCGACGGATCCGTGACCATTACATGGCCAAATGTAACGAAATTTTATGGGTATTTTGGTCATTGTATAAGGGTTTAGAAAAAGACCCTAGGGTTTCACTTCACTGCCTATAAATACTCCAGATCAGAGGCAAATAAACTATGTATATTTTTCCGTAGGTTTAGTTTTAATTTAGTGTAAACTTCTTCTTCTTCTTCTTCTTCATCTTTTCTCCATTAAAATTGTATGAGAGCTTTTTGAGTGGATGATAAATGAAGTTTTAGAGTTTATGTTCATGTCTTGACTCAATTATTAAACAGTTTTTATTTACTTGCTCTTATTTTCTTAGTAGTGTAAATTGTTATTTATCGGTTTTCATTTCTTCTTTTTCTTCTATTCTATTTTTTTTATCATTGCAACCATGAAACTCAGGTGTGATTCTTGCTTAGGTGAGATCCCAAGTAGTTAGTTACCGTATTCTACTTCATTTCTTTCTATCTTCTCTACTTGTTTTATTTTCTTTTTTTATATAATGAATGGGTCGTTTTCTCACTTTTTAGGATAAGATAAGAAAAGTTTGAGAGAAGCAAATCTCCCTCACTCTTTCCTTTACCCAACAGCTTGAGTTGAACTCCCATCAAAGCATTCACAATCTGCTCCATATGGCACCCTATCCTTTATAATAGCGGTGACACCCTAGTGGGACCGGTTGTGGTTGAATTGACCGGAGGTTATGGTTAAGAGCTAAGGACGGACGGATAAGGACCAAAGGGACGGAACTAAACGTTGGAAAGCCTAGTTTATACTCGCAAGTATCTTTCTTAGTCGTGCTAATCCTTGTTATTACCGATTACCGTAACAACAATATCAAGAGAGGCAAATGAAAGAAGTGAGTGAATTCCTAACTCAAACTAATCTAATCCAAACCCTAACAAGCATTCATTAACATACATATCCAGACACATAGTTTGTATCGAACAAACTTGGACAAACTTGACTTAACTCGTTAAAACATAAAGAAAAAGACTCCCATCTCTCCGTGGATCGACCTGGACTCAACCGGTTAGCTACCAAGCGAACCCGTCTTGATTGCACACTTTAAAGAACGCGGTGAAAACCTTTCAATCAGTACTCTGTATTCGATTAAAAGGCTATAAAAAGGTATCGAAAACCTAGGGCTAAAATCATCTTCTCTTGAAGGGATCATCTTTCTTCTTCTCTTGTTATTTTGGTGGCTAGGGTTTGAAGAGCAAGATCTACGGTTGTAAGTAATTCAACTTCTATTTTTTTATCATGTCACCTTTTAATTATTATTTCTATTTTATACAATTCTGATAAACTAAATAGATCATTGAGTAATTGACAACCATGAGATTTATTTAGGAAAAGATCGCGTTTTCGATAAACTAGTTAATTTGATGATTGATTGACGACCATGAAAGTTATTCAGAGAAGGTAAATTTCATATTTTTATTATTTATGTTCAATCTAGTTAATCTAAGGTTAGATTAGATTCGCCAAAAAAGTAAGGTAAGCCTTTGATTGACAATAATTAAGTTTACTGAGCAGAAGGGAGGATCTAACTAATTCCTTATTAATTAGAATGATCTTTAAATTTATTACTTGATGATATTATTGATTGATAGGGTATTTTCTTGATCGTATGAATTATACTTTCTATTTAATTGATATTTTATTGCGATAAATGTATGCTTTATACTTTCTTATAATTGATAGGTAATTAATTTAAAGATGGAAGTCAAGAAAATGAAAGACCTTTATTTAAAACACCATGATTAGACAAGATGATTCTAAAACTTAGTTTTTTATCTAAGTTAAGAATCTATTTACTTTTTTTTAAAATTGCTTTTTACTAGTATAATTCCTTAAGTCAATGTTTTTATATTTAATTCGTTTGATTTAACTAAGATTGCTCACTTCTCTGTGGATCGACTCACAAGTGCTACAATTAACAACCGTGCACATGCGGTATAAATTTAAGGCTTAGAAAAACCACCATCATATTTTTGATCCTTGTAGATCTCCACAACCCTGTCTATTGATTTTCATTTGGAGGTGGTTGGACAAGCTGTGGTGGCTCTTCATGGAGTGGATTTATAGTATGTGGTTCCTCTTCTTGAATGGTATTTTCTATAATTGTCATGCCCCGCTATCCAAAAGACGGAGAGCAGGTGCGGACTAGGCCTGCAATGTATTCACTCCTAAAAGCGTTTCTTCCCGATATGAATACACTAAGCGTCTGTATAAGTTTTAACATGAGAATTGATACAAGAATTTAAAGTATTGCAACTTTGAAAATAAATCCAACAGTACTTATTAATACTTCAACAAACAAGAGTCCAAATTAGAACATAATAGTCAGATATTTCAAAATAGAAGGCATGCAAAAATCTGAAGGAAACAACCTAAAGTTCTGCCTGGGTGGAGAAGCGATCGAAATTCTCCTTAGTTAGTACTACCTCGTATCTAGCCTCATCTCCGATCTCACTGTCGTCTGACGACATCCCCCATAAAAGAAAAAAAGAAAACAGGAATGCCATAAGTGAACTAAAGTTCGGTAAGTCCCTATTTAAAAAGAATAAAACTTTTAAAATAAAAAAATAAGGTATGAAACGATAACATAAATATGAAGATAAAAGCGGAAGATCAATAGATTGCGGATCAATAAAGTCATGAATATATCTATCAGGAAAAATATAACTAGAGTGTCATGATATTAGTTATTATGGGGTTAAAGTTATAAGCTTGAATTGTGAGAGTTTTACATGTAATTAGGATATTCCGTTATTCTTATGGAACAACCGCAACAAGAGATTCATGAGATTAAGGATTTATATCTAATCAATGTACTGTATTTTTCGGGACCACGAGGAACAAGTATGATCCCCTATTATACATAAATACCCCCATTCTTCAAGCTAACCCATCCCCATGATATTCTTAATTTTTAAGTGCCGATATATGTCCATTTAGATATATATCTAGTAACACGAGTTTCAATTACACACATGAGTCATGCCATGTTTACGAGATTCACAAGATTCAATATTTGTAATTCACGAACTTCATGATTAACACACGGTAATAATAATACATCAATGAAAACATAGTTCAAGCTCAGTTCTGTATATATATCACAAATTAACAAAGCTTGAATGATATAAAGTGAATGAAACAATATGCTAAAGAAGTGCTCGAAACTATTGATTACTAAACTCATTTGAACTCAGGATTAAAACAAGAAATGTAGCCCTAGATGTTATGTGGACGTGGGTTCAAGTCTCGCATAATTCCGACTATTAGTTTGGGAGATAGACACGTTTTGGTATTGCTGCGCAGAACAAATCAGAATCTGTCTAGTACCGAAATATTCCTTAAAAAAAACCGTTTGTGATATTTTCTATCGGTTTTCAGGTTTTGAGTTGAACTAGGAAAGGTAGGTCATTCAATATAGTTCCCTAAAAAATTTGAGTTTGCGCGATTTAGATCTCGGAAACTATAGTTACAATTATTTTAATCTATGGGCTTTAAAACAGTTTTTATTTTCTGGGACAACAAAGAGGAGGTGACTTGCATAGCATATATCGTGTCGCTGCCTACATTTCTGAATCTCAGGTTCTATAGGAAAGTTATAGCTCTATCAACTTGGTATCTGTACATCTAAAGTTTGTCGAAAACCGAGTTCTGTGGTTTTATTTATGACACTTTGAAAATCAGTGCGCAGATTAGGACGTAATCTATCCAGATTCGACGCACTAGTTTGAAAAAAAGAAATAAATTATTTCTATTGGTTTTCCGAAGTCGGGTTAATTAAGAAGACTTAGATCTTTCGAACTAGTTGTCAAAACAATTTGATTTCATCCAATTTGGGTCTCTTAAAACAGAATTATGAATTTTTGAAGATAGGTGTTGAAATATGTTTTCAGAACAGTCAAAAATAGCGATCGCGAGAGCCGTCAAACTTAAATTAGATATCAAAACGTTGTGAAATTTTTTTGCAGCGCATTTAGAAAATAATATTCTAACTTAAATAAATTTTCCTCAAATTTTCAGAAGTCGAAAATTAATTTCTAAAAATTATCTTGAGAGTAAAAGTATTGATATGGTCATATTTGAGAATGAGAGAACCGTGGTATTTATTTGTAATTTTTTTTCAAAAAAAACTTATAGAAATAATAGAAATAAAATAGCGAGCAATTAAGTGAAAGAATACATACGAGGCAAGCATGTGAGTCAGTCATGCAATCTACACTAAAATCGACATGAAGGGTTAACTAGGATTTCATAAAAAAACTTCTTTTCTTCTTATAAACTATGGATTCATAAGGTCACATGCAATATTTGTTTTCACTCGTTTCATGACATTACTGGTTAGCATAAATCTAAATCTGCGATTTGGAAGCATGTTATCATACAAGAAGAAAACAATAAATACATATAAAACTTGAACAAGAGGGAATCAATAAGTTTAATCGAACTATATGTACACTATATGGTATTTTCATATATAAATATTTAATTATTTACCCTATTAGAGACTACGACAAGCAAGGGCAGTGGATCATAGAGAAGTGCGATAAGAGAGAATAAAGATGGGGACTTACAGAGTAATCTAGGATCGTCCTTATCGTAAAATAGAGGATATCTAGAATTAGATCGAGGCGAGAGGGGTGATGACTTCTTCTTCCTTCCTTCGATTCTCTCATTATCGGGTTTCAGATCATAGATGACAAAAAAGGCAGAGGAGAAGAAATTTCGGAGTCACGGTGTTTTAGGTTACGACGGAGAAGAAATAGGGTTAAAGGGTTGAGATTTATTAAAATCCTATCAATCCCTCAAATTCAAAACCAAAAAAAAAAAAACAATCAAAACAAATATATCAATATAACAAACAAATAAATTAAAATAACCAAATAAAATTTATTTTTAATTAAAAGAAATTCTTTTCTCCTCTCTTAAAATATTAATAAATATTTGGCTATAAAAAATGATATTATTTTAGAACTTGGGGATTTAAAATAAAATAAAAATATTTCAGTCGGAGTCCGAACACATGACCCGTGGAATACACTGCGGTGTGATAACCAAGATATACAAGAATTTATTATGCATAAATTTAGAAAAGAATATTTACATATGGATGTTTGAAGAAAAAAAATGTTTTTCTTATTATCAAAGGAAGGGAATTACAAAAAAGGTATATGGAATTTGCACTAGTTACATTCTACCCTCTTGAGGATAATTTCATCCTTGGAATTGCATAAAAAGCCTACCACAACTGGGTAAGGAAATGGTAACGACAACGCGATCACTTGTTGCATTCACACCCCATAAGTCATTGCTCTAATGGTCATGATATAACAACGGAAAGTTTTGAGTAGTTTCAAAAGTAAGAAGGTGGATGATAGATTTTGTTTCGGCTTTCAAAGCAAGATTGGTTTCAAGAATGCATTTAAAGGATATCTTAAAAGAATGTAAGCAAGAAGGACACTTATAGGGATTCGAAAAGGATCAAGATAAGTTGCGAGGGGAATCAAGATAGAGATGAAAGAATGTATCAAGCTGAAGATGAGCTGTAGTTCTAGCTCCCTTGTGTTAAGATATCATTTTCAGGAAAACAAGAAAGGATTAAAGAGGGATAGAACTCGAGAATGAAATTGCTTTTCAAAAAAAAGTTTAACCAATTCATTTTATAAATAAAAAAGATGTTCTCCAAATCAGTTTTTAAAAACAAAGAAGTTTTATAAACAAAATTTATAAAGGACAAACCATTTAAAACCAAAATTTTTATAAACGAAATATATAAAACGGTGCAGAAGTTACCATCTACCCCTCTTAAAAGAATTTCTTCCGTGAAATTCCCATAAGGAGGATGTTGCAACTGGGTAAGGAACAAGAATGAGGATAACACAGTCGCATAGGCTGGGTCGGGGCTACTGGTGTCATATGTCTAGCTTAGAGATGCAAGAAGGATGATCGAAGGAATGCAAGCAATAAAATAGCTTTACTAAAATCATAGAAAACTCCTCAGTATGAATATCGAGCGATCGGGAACCTGAACACTACTCTCCTTTGACAACAGCCGAGGATAGAGTAGAAAGTTCCCAGCTAGTCCGTACCTAGTACAACATCGAAGCTCAGCTTGTCGATCACCACGAAGTCGACAAATTTTTTGATTTCTCTAACCATCTGAGCTAATAAGTCACAATCAACAGATGCCTATCCTTATTGCAGGATAGTAGACTTTGTTGCAAGTTCTTCTGCATACCTCATATAAGCTCCAACAAGCCGTCTGGTCTACTGAAGAAGGGTTGCATCGAAACATGACATTGCAGGAAGACAAGGAAGGGTCAAAATTGTTAGATATAGGTGCCTTGAAGGCAATTATTATAATTGTACATGAACCTGTATGGATAGAACGTTTTTGCTCAACATGATAGTATGCTATTGGGTTTGCTTTATCATTTATATGTATCTGTTTTATTTTGCTATTACGCATCGCTAATACATGTTGATAAATCCCTTAGGATCTTTGCTTGACTGCCATGATTATGATGTGATCATATTAGTAGGGCCTGGATAGTCCATAAGCACATCCTTAAATGTTCCCAGTCATGGGAGTATTGAGACAGGGTATTGATACTCCAGAGTAGATTAGTGTATACGTTTCTTGACCCCGACCGGGGCGATTGCTGTTCCCACAACTATTGGTGTTTGACACCGAAGATTATATACATGTGCTCATTTGAGAATGAGTACACGAACGGACTCGCCGAGAACTCCTAGATGGTATTATACCTATTGTAAGATAGCAGTTCTCTGGTGATAATGGTACAGGGTAGTATTTTGATCTGAGATCGCCATAGTGTTTTGTGTGTGTTCCCACTATACTTTGATTACTATCCAACCACGGCTTTAAAAAGCCGTGCATACAGGTTTTAGTTGGGTATAGTCTCGTACCACATGGAGACAGTGAGCAGTCAAGAAGGAATTCATCTCTCCTGGTATAGAGAGTCGATGTTGGACTGTGCATGATATGAATATAACCAGAAATACCTGACCGGGGTTGTTGAGATAAACTGATAAGTGTTATCTCGGATGGTTATGAGTTCGATATCTGCATGACTTATTGGGTTATTGGGGGTCTGAAAGTTTCCGCCCCTCAGGCCCGGTATGTGACATTCTTCGACGAAGAGACCGGACTGTATGGTAATTTTCACCGATAGACTCTGATTGGTACGGATGAGGTTGCTCATCGACCTACCTTTTGATCAATACTTGGGCAGTTGTTACGTGCAGCTAGTACTGTTGACATTCTTGAGGGTTAGCTCGTTCGGGGATGGAACTGAAAATGTTTCAGATTCAATCGGATATGATCCTATTAACCTACTGCCTGCGTATTGTCAAGTCTTTATAGTCCCAAGCCAAAAATACCCGCTTAAGGGAAACGATGATGTGGATTTGTATTGTGCGTATATTTGATTCGTGTAGGAGTCCGATTAAACACTTGTATATGATACACGCATATTAATTAGACGTTTGTTAATACTGGCCGGTTTATTTATAAACCAGATTATTAAGTAAAATGTTGACTTAATATCCTTATATGTGATATGGTTGCTAGTATTGTGTATATGATACACACACCCTCTCTCTGGTTATATTTATTATATGTATATAACACATATACTAATTTTTTTCTTTTAGTGACAAAGAGGCATGTAGATGCCATGTGGATGGTAAGGACCACTTGAGGAGATAAGCCTCATTCCCTCTCTCCCTCTCTCTTTTATAAAAGATAGAAGAGAGAGAAAAAGGATGCCTAAAGGCTTATCATTTTCTTCCTCTTCTTCTTAATTCTTTTCAAGAAAGAGAAAGAAAAAGAGAAAGAGAGAAAAAGAGAGAGCTTCCACATCTTCTTCTATCTCTTATCTATTAGCAATTTGTGAGAGCTAGTAGATTCATAAATGAAGTGTTCTTTAGTGAAGTGGGAGTTTGGATGGGTTGATTTTAAGGTGGATCATTTTTGGCGAGAAGGTCATTGATCAAGCTCGATCCATACTAAGGATCCTAGCTTGGGTCTTCCTCTAGAGAGTGGACATGCTACAAAGGTTGTAGCCCCTATAATCTTTTAGTATAGCTCTCTTGTTGTTTTACAACTACTAGTGTTTGTATGATTTTGGATATAGTCTTTGATGCTATTGTTTAGAATTTTTTTTTATTTTATGTTTCTGCCACGGTACGCAAGTGTTGTGACCCTAGCACCGTACACTTACATGGTATCAGAGTTGATCCTACATATAGTCGTGTTTGATGATATATCAATTTCCCGCTTGCCTATGCATGTTTTATAAAAAAAGAGAAATAGTTTTCTCCCCTCATCTATGCTCGCGCCCCGAGCCCCTAATGGATTCGGGGCTGCCCTGGCCTAACGAGGCTCAAATCAGGGGCTCTTGTTGTGGTAGGGGAGGGTTGTTGCCGAGGATGTGTGCCGGGTTTTCTTGCGACATGAGCATCTCCAAGGGAAATTGATGGATCATCGGTTTGAAAACTTGTTCGATTAAAATGTTTAATCGAATAAGTTTGAAACTTATAAGGATATGTGTTGGTAAATGTAGCCTAATTGATGTGATCAATTAGAGTAGGTTGCACATTTTAGAATATGATATTGGTGTGTTTGGTTTGGTTTGGATTGTCATAATTTGAATAGCCCCTCATGTGAATGTGATGTATACAAATGTTGTATTTTCAATTCATGTATTCTGTGGATTGCCAAATGTGTTATTCTTTTATTCAGACCTCGATCGGGTTGAGGCTGTTGTGTCTTATTGTATATATATAATACAGGTTGCCCCATGAAGTAGTGCTTGAGCCTCCAGGTTCTAGAATGCGCTAGTTGGCCCCCTTAAGGAGTTGAGGTCGGGTCGCCTCATTCTATGATTAGCGGGTGGCTCGCCGCACTTGTAGGGTTTTGGTTATGGTTTTGTTAGGGCTATTCACTCGACTGTGGAATGTCGCATTTCATTTGCTGCTCAAGTAAGATGTGAGATTCCTACTATATCCGACTATTCTATTTTCTGTGATGTTTACCGCATGCATGTGATATGATAACTTGCCTATGATGAGTTTATATGTTTGTGATGTGATTAATTGCGTAAGTTGTTTCTATACGCTTTTCAAGTGAAAAAGTTCTACGTCCGCCCTGCTGTTTGTTATCTAACCTAACAGTGAAGACTCGACTTCTTTTGGCGATTGCAATTGGCATATAGAAATATTCGCTATATCTTATGGTTGGTGTGAAATATAAGATGGTAGATAAAAAGAGTTTTTATCTAAATGATGGGACTATATTAATATGATTAATGTAAAGAAAATAAACCTAATATGATGTTGTAGGAACCAATCTGTTTTTCAAAACAACTTGGTTCTCATATCACTCGGTTCCTTCAACGATATCAAGTTCATTATGTTAAAGGTTTTCTTCAAGACCAGCCATAACCCTCCATCATTTTAGATAAGTAAAGTACTTAGTATTTATGCTGCGTTTGTTGATTATTCATTAAGGCGTAGTGTACAGTAGCTAAGTGATGCTAATTTGCCTCATATGATGAGATTAGTAAGGACGTTCGTATAAGTGATACTAATCTACTTCAAATGATGAGATTAGTTAGGACAGTCGTATATCCTTGTTGATCATTTGCCAAGGGCTCGTACGGGTCGATTTATCTAATCAAGAAATAACAGGTCTGAACTTGACTAGCATACTTTATGATTTGTTGATCATTCGTCAAGGTCATAGGGGCCATAGGGGTAAAAAAGTATTGGGAGTTTCAATTGTTGAAATTTACAATGATATTGTATATTTTCTATGGTGTGTGGTGATTTGCTGATCATTCGTCAAGTTTTCCATGCCATGATAGTTGGATCCCGATATCCACTGTGAATAAAAGTTATTCTCGGGAGAATATCGCCTTTGCAATAACTAACTCAGTAGGTGTCTAGAAAGATGTTTATAGGGTTACGCCTCTAATAAACAGGGGTTATTTAATTAGGTCCGTGCAAAAGCATGGGGAGCCTCCCTCTTAGTACTTACACTAGCCTGGCCGACCAGTTAGTGAACTTGCGGGGTGATGATGATTTTGGGTAATTCTCCTTTTAAGGTTTGAAAGAGAATTTGAAAAAACAGTGGGAGAAATTTTGATTAGATAAATTAATAAATCAATCTAATTTTTCTAGAGCATAAACGGGGTGTTTCTTTTCTCTCTTGGCGGCGACAATGGCTGACTTTAAACTAAAACTCGTAAATCCAAGTTAACCGAACTCTATTATAATGCATGGCTAAGGAATGCCATGATAGCCCTAATATACGACAAGGTTGCATATGTCCTAACCGATCTTGCTCCCTTTTATTTCTTTACTCTAGAATACTCTGTATCAGATACTGAGATCCATATTGTATGGAAGGCCATCTCGTATAGTTAGATACGAACTCAAATTTTTTTTTCAATCGAGGATGATCACCGATTTAGTTCTGGAGAAAATGAATTGTATACTGATATAATTCTATTTCTCTCCCCTCCACCTTCTCTCAAGTAAATGATCTCCTTCAATAAGAAGAATAAACCGGTTATACTTGTTAGATAGTCTTCTTTCAAACCCAAGGCTAAAGCTAAAAGGGAGGGGAAAAAAAACCAACCATCATAAGGGTGGTATACAGAATGTAAGATAAAGAGACATTAAAAGGGGTTGTAGTTAAGGGGAAATGAGATTGCAACTACTGTCATGATCTTGGGTAATGAAAGATGCATTACAGAGAATACATGGCCACCCTCTTGAAGCATAAATATGCTTCGTCCTTTAGTATTCTTGTAATTGAAAATTGTTTCTCAATTAACTTTGCTTCCTAGGTATGAGATACCGGATCATGATCTCACAACTGTAAGATGTTACAGATGCTGATAAGAAGCAGAGTATTAGGAAAGGGTGATTTGATCTTCAGATTCGGAAATCGGAGCAAATGTTGCTATTGGGGAAAATCATCTGTTTTTGCCTAGTAGCAAACTTTTGGTTTTGAATAATTGTTGTCTTGCACCAATGTAACTTTTAAAAATAAATATCCATCTCCTTATTTGATAAAGAAGATGTAGAGTGTTTTTCGTCACCCTATTGAGATTGGAATGCGCTTCGCTTGTCAGGCATATGTAGATCCCTCTTACCTAGGACATACATGGGTTTATTGATTGTGGGGATTCTAATCTCTGGCAGCCACGGACAAAACTGTCATTAATTACCCATCGCTTTAAGGCGAGGGAACCTCCGATTAACGGGTCATATGATCATGTAAACTCAATGTGCAACATACGTGCATTGTGTTTCTAACGGAAGAAGTGTTTTGAGTGTGTCGGGGAGCTCTTAAAAAGGGAAAAGGGCATGGAGCTTAAGTTCCAATGGTTTTAGCGCTGGCGCTTTGACACCCATGCCAGGATTTCGGAACTTAAGTTCCAGTGGTTTTGGCATTGCGCTTTGGCACCCGTGCCAGGATTTCTGAACTTAAGCTCCAGAGGTTTTGCGTTGGTGCTTGCACCAAGATTCCAGAACTTAAGTTCCAAGGGGTTTTGGCACTGGCTCTTTGTCATCTGCACCAAGATTTTGGAACCTAAGTTCTAGGGTTTTTTTCCAGGGGGAAGCACCCAAAGGGGGCTCTCCTCAATGGGGTCACCCCACCCTTCTTTTAATCTGGTCCAAAAAGCTCTCTTGATTTTCGAATCTCCGGATTTTGAATCTTCGATGATGGTAAGGGGTCTTTTTCCCTTCTCCAAGCCTTAGATCTTATAAATAATGGGGGTTTTGGATATGGGTTTTCCTTCTTCTTCTTTTCTCTTTGGATCTTGAGGAGGAGGAAGAATGGATGTAAAAATCACTCCTTTTTAGGATTTGATGGGGGATTCACTCTTCTCTCAATGGGTTTATGACTAAAATATATTTATTTTTTGAAAAAAGTGGTTAATCTCTAGATTTAATTGAAAAATGAAGAAGAGGAAGAACCTTTATGAGAGATAGAAAGGAGGCTCAGAACCCTAGAAAGATATGGGAGAGAATGAAGTTAGTTATCATTTCATCATGATTCTTTTTATAGGCTTACACTATTACATATAGCCTCTTAGGCTTTACAAAATGACACTTTTTCTTTTTCCATGCCACGTGCTTTTTTCTTTTTGCACGTAAGCCATAGGCTTTTACCAAATTGGTTTCTTGCCCATTTATTTTACATTCATTACCAAAAAATTGCATTCACATTTATTCATTACATAGTTTTTTTCTTTTTTTTGCCTCTTCATGGCATCGGTCGACCCTTCCCTTGCCCGGGCTTGACTTTGACATGGTCAATAGGGTGTAAATTTTGAACCCAACAAAGTGCCTCCATTAATAAATGCACACTATGTGTGTGGGTTGTGTGCATGAAATTGATGGATCTTTTTTAAATGCACACCACGACGTGGAAGTCAACGCTGCCGTTTTTGTGACTTGGATGATCGATGCTGCCATTTTTGCTACTTGGACGGTTGATGCTGCCATTTTTCTGACTTGGATGGTCGATTCTTCCATTTTTGCGACTTGGACGGTCGATACTTGATTTGACTTGCTTCGCTTCTTGCGGTGTCAGGGTTGAAGTTGATTTGCTCCGCTTCTTGCGGTGTCGTGATTTGATTTGACTTGCTCCATTTTTTACGGTGTCAGGGTTGGATTTGACTTTCTCCGCTTTTTGCGGTGTCGGTATTTGATTTTTTTTTGGAGCTTCTTGTTCGTTCTGTAGGACTTTTTGAGCTCGGAAGCACTACCGGGTGGGATGTTGATTTGATTTGTTTGATTCCCACTTTGATCGGCGGAACCTTTGAGCTTGGAAGCACTGTCGAGTGGGACTTGAAATTTAGATTTTTATTTGGCATTAGCATCGCTACAATGGAATAGCGCCATGAGCAACTCATCATTTGCCCTGGGGGACTTGGAATCTTGATTTTGGTTCTGCATCAGCACCTCTATACAGGAATAGTTCCAGGAGCGACTCATCATTTGCTGTGGGGGATTTAGAATCTTGATTTTTGTTCGGCATCAGCACCGCTACACTAGAATAGTACCAGGAGCACTTATCACTTGCCATGGGAGGACTTGGGATTTGGGTTGGCATCAGCACCGCTTATTTATCGCTGAAAACAGAGACGAACTGGGATGGATTTTCATGCCAGAACTTGGGAGAAAATGCTATTTAGAACATATCCATCCACCTCTATGAAGATGCCAAGTTGATTTACCATTGTAGCGTGACTTTATCAGATTCTCCCTCTTTGAGAGTTTTTTGATTATGGGGATGTTTTTCCTTGCAGGCGCAAACCCCTGCAGTTAATTACGTTATTGTGTTACGATAACCGCTTTCATCTGCTCCGATAGATTGTATAGGGAGACTGGTTTATGTCGTCTCCTGTACGGCATGAATTAGTCCAAATCCATATATATAAATTTGGGGGTTGAGCTTAGGACGCATATTTCGTATGAACAAGGTCCATTAGTTCAAAATATGTCATCTAAGAATCGTTAGTCATTTTTGAGATTAAGATCAACTCAGGAATATGTGGTTAAGGCTCGTTAATCCTGTTTTGGATTAAGACCAGCTTAACAAGTATGGATTAAGGACCTTTATTCATCTTTAAGACTAAGATCACTTAGGTTTAAGTGATTAAATGACGTTTTATGTTATAAGTGCGCAGGTATAGTGACACACATGCCTGTTTATTTCATTTGAAAATGGTATGCACGTGTGTTGCATGTGGTTATGCACTGTTTTATTTCAAAGATGTTGCGCATGTGTATCACATGATACATCTGTTATGAGTTTCATGTTATATATGTGCACATATATATACGTGTATATATATTTAGTAAGTCAACTTGCGTTGCACGTGGAACTTGCACATCGGGGGTTCTGTGCACACACGTGAATATCACGTGATGTGCATGCCTTTATAGGCAATTTTTATTAAGTACGCACACATGGGCATCACATGATGTGCATGCTTTCAGAGGCAATTTTTATTAAGTGCGTACACGTGAGTATTGCGTAATGCCCACATCCCTAGGGCATTATTTTCCCAAGAGCAGCAACTTTTATTCTTAAGCACGTACGTATTTGGGTGCGTACTTGTTTCTATCAGAAAGCATAAGCTTTCGCTAATAAGCCATAGCTTCTGTTTTATCTTTTTCTTTTATTTTCAGAGGAGTGAAAATCTCGATTCTCATCTGTTTTCGAGTCAGGCATTCATGCGTTATATGGTGCGCCTCTTATTTTTATTTTTAGATTTTAGGATCAATCTCTTGCAAAAGTACAAAGTTTATGAACAAGAGATGAACCGTATGATCATTTGATTTCTTAATAGCGAATCAATAGATTCGAAGAGAAGCCAAAGCTTTTATATAAAAGCGAAAGCTTTTAAATGGAGAAAAAGATAAGTTTTTCTCTTTATTTCTACCTTACGCGATTTTGCCGATGAAGGAGAAGTCTTGTGATTTTTTCAAGCTTAGGGGGAGATTTTCTGTCCTTTTTAGATTTAATTTCATGGGTCATCAATTTTATTATGAGTTGACCCATCATTTCGGTTATTTCATATGCATTTTTTTGCTCACTGATTTTGTTGCAAGTCGGGGACTTAGGTCGTGATACCAATCTTTGCATCAATATCGCTACAACTAAAATATTATCAGGAGTGAATCATTATTTGCCTTCGTTGGTTTGAATAAAGATAGCTTAGAAGACAGGTTTACATCCCTGCCAACTAAGGCTTTTTAATTTTATGAGCCGTAAGGGTCTCATAAATGTATTTCTCCCTATGAGCCATGAGGATCTCATAGGTGTATTTTCTCCTTATGAGTCGTCAAGGCCGTTAAGTATGTTTTACTCTTGTAAGTCGTAAGGATCTTATAGAAGTACTTTCTCTTTGCCATTCGAGGGGACTCATAAGTGTCGTTCAACTTGTCGAGCAATTTTTCTCGATTTTTGTGGAATTTGGTTGGGAATATATTTATTTATGCCCATGGATT
Organism: Agapanthus africanus; assembly: GCA_030015575.1. Taxonomy (NCBI): domain Eukaryota; kingdom Viridiplantae; phylum Streptophyta; class Magnoliopsida; order Asparagales; family Amaryllidaceae; genus Agapanthus; species Agapanthus africanus. The sequence continues at coordinate 140,932,328 of JASDDO010000026.1, forward strand.
GTATACATAGGTCGATATTGGACCACTTGTAGGGAATAAATTTATGGAGTTATGATGGGTTAAGAACAGGTTTAGATCCTTATAACTTAAGGTTTTTGAATTCCATAAGCCTTGAGGGTCTTACAGAGGGTATAATCTCCTTACGAGTCATGAGGATCTCGTAAGTGTATTTTCTCCTTAGGAATCGTATGGGTACCTATGTGTGTTGCTCCTTTGTGAGTCGTAAGGATCTCATGCAGGTGTTTTCTCCTTACAAAGTTGTGAGGACTTTGAAAGCGCATCTTTTCCTTTCTTTTAACGAATTCTCGTCCTTTTGGGTTTTCACAAGTTCGCCGGTAGTCCTGCTCTTTTTAGGCACGGCCCCATTTTGGGTTTTCATCCATGCCCATTTTGCTTGTGACATATCCTTTTTTTAGGTGGCCCGTAAGGTAACGCACTAACAATTGTGGATCACGATATTCTTCGAAGGACCGCATCATATAAGATGTGGGAGAGATATGAATTGTTTATGCCCGTGGATTGTTTACGGTAATCAATATGGGGATCCACCGTAGAGAACGATGCCAATTTAGGGACATAGTGGTTCAATATTAGTTTAGGGGACGTTTCGTTCCATCATTAGTTTAAGGACGTTTCGGTCCATCATTAGTTTAGGGACATTTCGGTCTGATAGAGACCTGGAGAACATGGATCATTTGTGCCTATGGATTGTGTACGGCTGGTCATATGACCTTTATCGTATTGCAATATATTAGTTTAAGGACATTTCGATCCATTATTAGTTTAGCGACGTTTCGGTCCATCATTAGTTTAGGGACGTTTCGGTCCTACATTCCCATGTTTGGGACGAATATCATTTGGCACCACTTTCAGAGTTTTGACTCAGGTAGATTGCGAGCGGATAAAAACGTCATCATCTATCATTGACCTAAATCATGTCTCTTTAAACGTAGTATTTTTTCAGGAATCGACCGTTTATTGGCCAGAATGGCCTTTCGCCATGCATGTCCATGACCAAATAAGATCCACCTTGATAGACCTTATCTATGATGTACGAGCCTTCATAGTTTTGGCTCGAACTTTCCCTGTTTTACATGATTGAGAATCTTTGGTCTTTTGACAACCAGCACGAGTTTGCCTTGGTGGAATATTTTCGGCCTGGTCAGTCTTTCATATGACCGCGTCATTCTTGCCTTGTAAGCCTCCAGATTTTTTTGTGCCATAAGGAGGGTTTCATTGAGAGCAGTGAGTTCCTCGAGCCTAAGATAAGCATTTTCTTCATCCATTAGCTCGTATTGAACTGCCACTCGTAGTGAGGGGAGCTCTATCTCCAGTGGGAGTACCGTTTCTGCGCCAAACACCAATGCGTATGGTGTTGTATTTGTGGCCAACTTGAATGTTTTTCTGTACGCTCAAAGAGCTTCATGCAGCCTCTAGTACCAGTAGTTTTTAATTCTAGACACTGTTTATTTCATAATCTTGATAAAAATCTTATTGAATGCTTCAGCTAGACCATTGGCTTGAGAATTTTAGACTGAGGAGTATCTCCAGTCTATCTTGTGTTGCTGTGCGAAGCAACTTATTTTGTGGCTTTTATAAGCAGGCCCATTATCCAAGATTTTCCATCACGGAGTTCCGAACCGGTAGATGACATGGGTTTTGAAGAAGTGGAGGATATTCTCCGTCTTCACCTCCCTTAGCGGCACTGTTTCTGCCCACTTAGAGAAATAATTGGTTGTTGCTAGTATAAACTGATGTCTCCTGAATGATGCTGGTTTGATTGGGCCGATTATATTCGTTCCCTATATCTCGAACGGCCAACTGGCCACTATTGGATGTAGCAGATTTGGATGCTGATGTATGAAGTCCCCGTGTATTTGGCACGAGTGACACTTCTTTGCATATTCGAGGCAGTGCTGAATCATTGTGGGACAGTAATAGCCTATCCTTTTTTATCTTCATCTTCATTTTTTGTCCTGCTTGATAGAGCCGCAAAGTCCGTCGTGTACTTCTTGGACGACTTTCTTTACTTCCTTCGGCCCTAAGCATCTTAACCAACGAAGTCGAGGGATCTCTTATATAGAGTATCACTTATGAAGACGAATGACAAAACCCGTTTCATGAGTTGATATATAGATGACGCATCTTCAGGTGTGCTTTGGAACTTGAAGTAGCTTATGAAGGCTTCTTTCCAGCCGTCGATCTCATGCTCGTTCTCTATTTGGAGAACTTCACGTTCGGACGCTTCTTTTTCTTTGGATAGTTCTATCAGGGCATCCGAAGGTATATATGCTGATGCTAGGATCCTACGGCTTTGAACAATGATCTTTACATCATCAAAGTGTTCGTCGGCCAATTTTTTTAGCCAACTTGGCTAATGCATCCGCCTTACTGTTTTTTGCCTACGGTACGCTTTTCAGGGTATAGGAAGGAATTTGGGTCAACAGCTGCTGCACTCTTTCATCATACATTATTAGTTCTGCTTTGCATGTCTTGTAGTTACCATTTACTTGACTGGCAATCAGCTGATAATATCCATATATGAAGAGGTCCTTGATTCCTATATCGATAGCAATCTCAAGACCGGCTATCAAAGCTTCATATTCCGCTTCATTATTGGTCCTGAGTTCTGTCAAGGAGAGGGCGTAACGCAATATTCTTCCTTGCGGGGTCACGAAGATAAGACCTACCTCGGCTTTGATTATGAGAGTGTTCTTCTTTCGCCGCTTCATGGAAGATGCTCCATCAAAGTAAAGTTCCTACCGAGACTCATTTTCTTCTTTCTCCTCTTCGACTGTGTCGAGCGCGTGTTCATCCGGCAGCTCGTAATTTGGGGGAGAATTGGCTGGTATCGGATGTTCCATAAGGAAGTCAGCGTGGCTTGTCCTTTCACCGCTTTGAGAAGCCGATCTGTTACCGAGAATTCTATCAACAGTAGGGCCTATTTGGCGAGACAGGACATCGATATTCCAGAGTAGACCAGTGTGTACGTTTCTTGATCCTGTAGGGGGCGATGGTTGATCCCATAACCATTAGTGTTTGACATCAAAGATTGTACACAGGTGCTCATTAAAGAATGGGTACACCGAACAGGATTCGCCGAGAACTCGTAGATAGTACTATATCTATCGTCAGATAGAAGTTCTCTGGTGACACTGGTACATGTTAGTCTGTAGACCCGAGATCGTCATAGTGTCTTGTGTGGTTCCCACTATGCTTTGATTTCCTCCCTACCATGGCTTAAAGGAGTCATGCAAACAGGTGGATTTTGGGTACAGTCCTGAGTCATATGGAGTCAGTGAGCGATAGGAGGGGTTTCGTCTCTCTTGGTATTTAGAGTTGATGTTGCGCTATGCTCGATTGACTATAACAGTAAGTCCCTGGCCAGGGTTGATAAGATTTACTGGTAAGTGTTATCAGTAGTTTCTCGAACTGTTATAAGCTATACATCGGCATGACTTATTAACTTACTGCGGTCTGACGATTTCCCCCCTAGACTCGATATGCGACATATCAGACAAAAAGACCGGACTATACGGTAAGTTTTACTTATAGGCTTCATAGGAGTTTGGACAAGCTTGCTTGTTGATCTTCTAATCACTCAATACCTGGGTAGTAGTTACGTCCAGCTAGTAACGCTGACGGCTTGTAGGTAATTGATGTGATCATTACCTACTGCTGGCATATGGACGAGTCTTTAGAGTCCTACATAGAGATTTCATAGTTCAAGCGAAATGAAGTGGGGCACATATACTGATATGTGCGGGAGCCTGATTGAATACGAGTATGTAATACCGTATTTTAATCTGGCGACATTTGTTAACGGTTAGGTTATATGTGATATAACTGGATTATTGAATCAAGTGTTGATTTGATAATTCGATATATAGATAAATGATATTATTCGATTATATATGATATAACCGGATTATTAAATCAAGTGTTGATTTAATAATTTGATATATATTTATGTTTGATATAATTGAATGTTAACTAATATTATTGCTCACTTAAGTTCAGAAATGAACGAATCCTTCTTATGGAATTGTAGACTTGGTCATATCAATGCGACTAGACTAGCGAAGTTGCATAAAGATAGATATTTGAATCCGTTCGAATTTACATCTTATGAAACTTTCGAGTCATGTCTCAAAGGTAACATGACCAAAACTCAGTTTACAGGACACGTAGAAAGAGCTACTGAACTCTTGGAACTGATACATAGTGATGTATGTGGTCCTATGTCTACACATGCCAGGAATGGTTCCTCGTACTTCATTACATTCACCGATGATCTCTCAAGATTTGGACATATGTTCTTGTTGAAACACAAATCTGAAGCTTTTAAGAAATTCAAGGAATATAAGTACGAAGTTGAGAACTAGACGGGTAAAAGTATTAAAATCCTTCGATCTGATCGAGGAGGAGAATTCTTGATCACGGAATTCCGAGACTATCTAAAAGAGAATAGGATTCTCTCTCAGCTTACTCCTCCGTATATACCATAACACAATGGTGTATCGTAGCTGAGAAATCACACCCTATTAGATATGCTGCGCTCTAAGATGAGTAATACTGAGTTACCTATTTCCTTTTGGAGTTATGCACTTGAGACAGCTGCATACCTATTGAATCACGTTCCATCAAAATCTGTGCCTAAAACACCATATGAGATATGGAGTGGAAAGAGATCATATCTTAAACGAGTTAAGATATGGAGTTGTCGGGCCTATGTCAAAAAGCAAAATCCGGACAAGCTCGAGGCAAGGCTAGTTCTTTGCAAGTTTGTGGGGTATCCAAAGAATTCACATGGATATATATTCTACCACATTAAGGAACAAAAGGTGTTTGTTTCTTAATATGCTATCTTTTTATAAAAGGAATTTCTTCTGAAAGAAATTAGTGGTAATAAGGTAGAGCTGGAAGAAGTTCCAGCTACACAAACTACAACCGATGAGTTGATAGAACCGGAGGATCCAATAGTGTCCGACGAACTTCAGCCACTATGCAGATCTCGTAAGGTTTCTCATCCACCTGAAAGATACTACGGTTTTCTCATAGACGATGGGAGCGAGGATTGCATCATGTAAGATGATGACCCAACTAGTTTTGAGCAGGCCATCACAAGTGGAGACTCTGTGAAATGGCTGGATGCTATGCGATCTGAGATGGAATCCATGTACACCAACAAAGTATGGACTTTAGAAGTTGCTCCTGAAGGGGTAAAACCCATCGGGAGCAAGTGTATCTTTAAGAAGAAAATTGGTGTAGATGGAAAGGGTTGAGACCTTCAAAGCTAGACTTATAGCAAAAGATTTTCGTCAATGATCAGGTGTCGACTATGATGAAACCTTTTCTCCAGTGGCTATGCTTAAGTCCATCAGGATCCTACTTGGCATTGATGCATACCATGACTACGAAATCTGGCAGATGGACGTCAAGACCGCTTTTGTAAATGGTGATTTAGAAGAAAGCGTGTACATGACACGGCCAGAGGACTTCGTAGATAGTGGGAGCAGCGGAAAGGTGTGCAAGCTGCTTAAATCCATCTACGGATTAAAGCAGGTATCGCGGAGCTGGAACTTCTGTTTTGATGAAGTGATCAAAGAGTTTTATTTCATCAAGAACATAGATGAACCATGTATATACAAAAAGGTAGTAGAGTGTAAGGTTGTCTTCCTCATATTGTACGTGGATGACATACTCTTGTTAGGAAATGATGTTCCTATACTACACTCGGTCAAGCTCATCTTATCCCAATCCAGGTACATAGACACCATACTAAAGAGGTTTAGTATGGAAGATTTTAAGTGCGGTAATTTACCCGCTTGTTCAGGAATCACTCTCTCCAAAGAAATGTCTTCCAAGACTGATTTGGAGAGGGCTCACATGATAGTGATACCCTATGCTTCTACAGTTGGGTCTATCATGTATGCGATGTTATGTACCAGACCGGATGTAGCATACGCAATAGGTGTAGTGAGTAGGTATCAATCAGATTCTGGGGAAAAGCATTGGAAAGTTGTGAAGAACATTCTTAAGTACTTGAGAAGGACTAAAGAAATGTTCTTGGTGTATGGTAACGTTGAACACCAGGTGGAGTCCTTTACCGATTCGAGCTTCCAAAGTGATAAGGACGACAATAATCCGGTCTCGGGTTTTGTCTTCACCCTCAATAGAGGGGGAGTATGTTGGAAGAGTTCCAAGCAAGATACCGTAGCAGACTCGACGATGGAGGTTGAATACACCGCTGCCAACGATGCTGCCAAAGAGGGCGTCTGGATGAAGAAGTTCATAGCTAAAGTTGGTGTGGTTCCATCCGCTGAGCATCCAATACTCTTGTATTGTGATAACAATAGAGCTGTAGGTTTGGCCAAGGAACCCCGGTTCCATCAGCGATCCAGACATATTCTTAGGCGGTATCACCTAATCCGGGAGATAGTAGATCGACGGGAGATCGAGATCAGGAGAGTTGACATGAAGGATAACACATTGGATCCTCTCACGAGGGCCCTCCTCCAGACGCAGTTTGAGAGACTTTTTGGGATGTTGGGTATAAGATACTACAACAACTGGCCTTAGTGTAAGTGGGAGATTGTTAGGATATGTATGTCCTAGAGACCTTTATCTTAACATGTACACTTGTATTATTATACTGTCTCTCTGATACATGTTGATGAAGCCTTTAGAATGTTTGCTTGACTACCAGGACTATGATGCAGATCAACTACTGGGACTTGTGTAGTCCACAACCACATCCTTTAATTGTTCCTAGTCAAGGGAGTATCGAGACAATGTATCGATATTCCAGAGTAGACTAGTGTGTACGTTTCTTGACCCTGTAGCGGGCGATGGTTGATCCCATAACCATTGGTGTTTGACATCAAAGATTTTACACAAGTGCTCATTAGAGAATGGGTACATCGCACATGACTCGCCGAGAACACCTAGAGGGTACTATACCTATCATCAGATAGCTGTTCTCTGGTGACACCGGTACAGGTTAGTCTGTAGACCCGAGATCTTCATACTATCTTGTGTGGTTCCTACTGTGCTTTGATTTCCTCCCTACCACGGCTCAAAGGATTCATGCAAACAGGTGAATTTTGGGTACAGTCCCGGGTCATATGAAGGCAGTGAGCGATAGGAGGGGTTTCGTCACTCCCGGTATTGGGAGTTGATTTTGCGCTATGCTTGATTGGCTATAATAGTAAGTCCTTGGCCAGGGCTGATGAGATTTACTGGTAAGTGTTATCAGTAGTTTCTCATACCGTTATGAGCCACACATCGGCATGACTTGTTAAGTTACTGGGGTCTGATGATTCTACCCCTAGACTCGATATGCGACATATCAGAAGAAGAGACCGGACTGTACGGTAAGTGTTACTTATAGGCTTCATAGGAGTTTGGACAAGCTTGCTTGTTGATTTTCTAATCGCTCAATACCTGGGTAGCCGTTACGTCCAGCTAGTACCGCTGACGGCTTGTAGGTAAATGATGTGATCTTTACCTACTGCTGGCGTATTGACGAGTCTTTAGAGTCCCACAAAGAGGTTTCATAGTTCAAGCGAAACGAAGTAGGGCACATATGCTGATATGTGCGGGAGCCTGATTAAATACGAGTATGTGATACCGTATTCTAATCTGGCGACATTTTTTATCAGTCAAGTTATATGTGATATAACCGGATTATTGAATCAAGTGTTAATTTGATAATTTGATATACAGATAAATGATATTATTCGGTTATATATGATATAACCGGATTATTAAATCAAGTGTTGATTTAATAATTTGATATATATTTATATTTGATGTAATTGTATGTTAACTAATATTATTGCTCACTTAAGTTATTATTATCTTAATATATATTTATATGTATATATATATGTATATATATGTATCTATATGTATATGTATATATCTATATATATATGTATATATCTATATATATATGTGTGTGTATATATATATATGTGTGTGTGTGTGTGTATTGGATTTTCTATTTTAAGAAAATAGAAAAGATTTGGTGGAAAATGGGAGATATTTGTGGAATAGGTGAGGTATGGCATTTTCATTTGTTTATTAGTCTTGATTCACTATTGAAGCATGGTTGGAATTATTTATGTGTAAATAATCCATGCTTCAATAAGTGAGGTTGAGGCTAAACCATTCTTCACTTCACATTTTTTTCTTTAGCTCATTTCTCTTTCTCTCTTCCATTATCTTCTTCCTCAAACAAGCCCTAACCCTCACATGAGTTGTGAACCCTAGGGCTTGTGTGATCCTTAGTGAGCTAAAAACCCTACTTCATCAACCTACACTATATTATCCATTAAGTATAGGTTGTTTCCTTCAGTAATGAAAGATTAGTGAAGATATAGCTTGAACTAGAGAAGCTTCAAGGTGGATCATCTTCGACACGAAGATCGCGAAGCAAGCTCGTTCCTTCTTCAAGTGGAGCCTAGAGGAGTCGTAGGGACTACTACCCGGAGCTATAGAAGTGAATGACTCAATCTACAAAGGTTGTAATCTCTTTCACTTAGTATAGATCTTTATATATTATCATATAAACCCTAATACTCTAGTTAGATTTTAGTGTACTTTAGCACCCCAATCTTTTGAAAATTGCAACCTTGATGCGGTTTAAACATAGTGGTGGTGCTAGGAAACACTTTCAATTCACTCGACTAGGAACTGTTAAAGGTTGTGCTTGCGGACTACACAAGCCCCACTAGTATGATCTGCATCATTGTCCTGGTAGTCAAGCTTACATTCTAAGGGCTTTATCAACTTGTATCAGAGAGAAAATATAGTAAAACAAGTGTACATGTTAAGATAAAGAGCAACCAGATAGCATACTATCATGTCGAGCAAGAAAGTCCTCTATATATATGTCCAAGCATTCATTGTATCATACAATAATGGCCTCTAGGGCATACATATTCCTAACAATCTCCCACTTGCACTAATGCCAGTAGTTCTAGTATCGCATACCCAACATCCTAAAAGTCTCTCAAACTGTGTTTGGGGTAGGGCCTTCGTGAGTGGATCCGTCGTGTTGTCCTTCATATCTACTCTCCTAATCTCGATCTCCCGGCGATCAACTATCTTCCGGATCAGGTGATACCGCCTCAGAATATGCCTAGATCGCTGAGGGACCGGGGTTCCTTAGCCAAAGCCACACCTCCATTGTTATCACAATACAAAGGTATTGGATCCTCAATGGATGGAACCACATCAAGTTTAATAACGAACTTCTTCATCCAGACAGCCTATTTGGCAGCATCGTTGGCAGCGATGTATTCAGCCTCCATCGTCGAGTCTGCTACGGTATCTTGCTTGGAACTCTTCCAACATACCGTCTCTCCATTGAGGGTGAAGACAAAACCTGAGACAGACTTACTGTCGTCCTTATCACTCTGGAAGCTCGAATCGGTAAAGAACTCCACCTAGAGTTCTCCGTTACCATACACTAAGAACATCTCTTTAGTCCTTCTCAAGTACTTAAAAATGTTCTTCACAACTGTTCAGTGCTTCTCTCCTGGGTTTTATTGATACCTACTTACCACACTCAGTTCATAAGCTATATCTGGTCTGGTGCATAACATCGCGTACATGATAAACCTAACTGCAGAAGCATAAGGTATCACGGCATGCGAGCGCTCTCTAAATTAGTCTTAGGAGACATCTCTTTGGAGATAGTGAATCCTTAACAAGCGGGTAAATTGCCACGCTTAGAATCTTCCATACTAAACCTCTTTAGTATGGTGTTTATATACCTGGATTGGGACAATCACAACATCCTTTTAGATCTATTCCTATAGATCTTTATCCCCAAGATGTAGGAGGTATCATCCAGATCTTTCATGGAGAACTTTTGTGATAGGAAGAGTTTGACCAAATGTAGCATAGGAACATCATTTCCTATGAAGAGTATGTCATCCATGTACAATACGAGGAAGACAATCTTACTTTCTATAACCTTTTTATATATAAAAGGTTCATCTACGTTTTTCATGAAGTCAAACTCTTTGATTACTACATCAAAACAGATGTTTCAGCACAGCAACACCTGCTTTAATCCATAGATTGATTTAAGCAGCTTGCACACCTTTCCGCTGCTCCCACTGTTTACGAAACCCTCTAGCTGTGTCATATACACGCTCTCTTCTAAATCACCATTTAGGAAAGCGGTCTTGACGTCCATTTGCCAGATTTCATAGTCATGGTATGCAGCAATAACAAGTGGGATACTGATAGATTTAAGCATAGCCACTGGAGAAAAGCTTTCATCATAATCGACACCTGGTCATTGACGAAAATCTTTTGCTACAAGTCTAGATTTGAAGGTCTCAACCTTTCCATCTACACCAATTTTCTTCTTAAAGATCCACTTTCTCCCAATGGGTTTTACCCTTTCAGGAGCAACTTCCAAGGTCCATACTTTGTTTGGATTCCATCTCAGATCGCATAGCATCCAGCCATTTCACAGAATCCCCACTTGTGATGGCCTGCTCGAAACTAGTTGGGTCATCATCTTCCATGATGCAATCCTCGCTCCCACCGTCTATGAGAAAACTGTAGTATCTCTTAGTTGGATGAGGAGCCCTACTAGATTTGCGGAGTGGCTGAGGTTCGTTGGGGACCATTGAATCCTCTGGTTCTACCAAATCTTCTATTGCAGTTTGTGTTTTTGGAACTTCTTCCAGCTCTACCTCATTACCACTAATTTCTTTCATAAGAAATTCCTTTTCTAAAAAGGCGGCATTTTGAGAAACATACACTCTTTGTTCCTCCGTGTGGTAGAGGATATACCCTCATGAATGTTTGGGATATCTAACAAACTTACACAGAACAGACCTTGCCTTGAGCTTTTCCGGATTTTGCTTTTTAACATAAGTCGGACAACCCTATATCTTAATGAAATTAAGACATGGTCTCTTCCCCTCCTATATCTCATATGGAATAGTAGGCACAAATTTGGTAAGAACTTTCACGACCCGAAAAAGGCACGTGACCGACACGAGAATTACGTGAAGTCTACAGGACCCCGCCGTAATTCAAGTAAATCGAAACCCAGAAATCTAAACCTTTTTGTAGAAAATTGTGGAGGTGCAGTTTTGAAATATCGGCATAATGAAATTCAAGCCATCCTTTTAAAATATAAGTCATATCATATGAAAATGCAACAGTTTACTATCTCTGAAAATATTTTCGTCCCTGAAAATTTGGGCAACATATTTTGATCCAAAACCATATACATGCAATAATATAGGCATCCCCAAGCGGGAGCTAGCTCTTCGCTAATTTGCGGAATGACAACCACGCAATAAAGTATAAATATAAGACGCCCTACGGCGAAGGTCAAACACAGAAAGAGAATAAGTAAAACCAAGACATCATCTAGCTCAAATAGCGAACATACACCCATATCGCTCTAACCTCGCAAATATACAAGTCTGTCTAGGTCTACCATTAATACATAGTTCAGTTTTTGATTGATGGAGCGTTAAATAGATACAATAGAAATAATAGGTACAAGGGTGGTCACGATCCAAATGTGTATCCCACCTTCCAAAGAAAAACACCCTGAAGAAGGCTGTGTGCTAGCGATGCCGCTACTGATCCAAGCGGTCGAACCTATAAGAAAACTGTGGCACAAGGGGGTGAGTTGCCAACTCATGAGTAGAAAATATCAGCAGGTAGAAATCGAATGAACAACGATCCCTAAGTCATACTGTATCATGAAGGTAATACTATGGTATTTAAGGTGATCATGTATGCATATGAATACAACAGAGTCGTGCCAATATCAGTATGTAATGATAGTCATTTGAATGTATACGCATGTATGCATGTATACCAACCGACATGTGTCCGTCAACGACACATCGATCATCATGAAACCCGAGTGTCCAACATCGACACTCGAAGCATCATAATAACCCGTGTCCAATATCAACACGTAAATTCTCATATCTCAGGTGCCGCATCCTCAGATCGGCCCTCATATCCAGCTGATCTCATAACTTCGGTCAGTATCCTCTGGATAACCGCCGAGCCCAAACTATCATCGGTAGGTAATGCATCCCCTGCCAGGCTCATCGTCTACTCCACGATCTTCTTTCTCCGGGGTACCTTACCGCGTCCACCATGTACCCGCAGACGGTTCCTCCTCACTTCTTGAATCCGGTATCATATAGCTCAGAACCGAGAAAACTCATGGTGGACACGAAATATCACATCACGAGAAACCGCGTTTTTAAAACAATTCATAATTTCCTTTGAAATATAACCGCGGTTCTCAAATCCAGAGATCTCATGAAAACAACATCTCAATGCATGTAACCATAAAGTACAGTATATGCAAACATAAAACAGTACTGTAAGCGTCTCAAGTATTATCATGTAAGCATGTTATGTGATAATTATTGAACAAATGATTGTATTTTACAGTCAAGAGTAATACCGTGATATAGCAGTTCTACTGTGTAAGTGACATGGCAATTATCGATGATGAATGTGTGAGCCGGCAAATCTGTGTAAGTGTAACATGCGCGTCATCGGTAATAGTGCAGGTGTACAAGTAGATAAAGCCATATACAGGTAAGCGTTGGGAACATAGTACGTATGTCACGGGGAATAATACAGCATAACATGAACGGTAAAAAGATATGCAACTACCCCTGGATACATTAAATATAACCCATTATCCACTAAGGTGTTTAGCAGCAATGATTCTCCGAATCAAGACAAATCCATAAGTCGGCGATCCAGCCTCATAGTATCAGATGTGATATAATCCTCGTACATCATTCTCGAGTCGAGAGTGTGGACCAATCATCCGGTATCATATTACGTACGGTATAATCCATCGCACGGTGTCATCAAATAGATTAAGGATCTATCATCCTATACGTAAACAAGGGTACGGATCTATGGTCTTGTACATTATATCATCTTTCATTCTGATATATACATACATATATATATCTCATGTCATATCTATATCAACCTCATATCATATCTTATCAATTTCATAACCTATCTTGGCATATGTATTTATGTATTCATATCGACTCACATCCTCATATCAAGCATATCCGCTCATGTTATCTTATTTCATCATATTCTCATTTCATCATATCATTATATCAATCCAAGTCATCTTGTATTTATCATATCATCTCATACTGAATCTTTAGATCATATCCGTGAGTTCATAGCATAGGTTCCTCTAAAATATACCCTATATATCGATTCTCCATTATAATGGTTACGGGGGTGCTATACGCCATCCACCCGACTTCCCCCGTAGATATAGATCTACTCACCTGCAATATCCTTGCTTAGTCAAAGTCGATGAACTTCTTGATCTCCTTCGTCATCTCGGAAGTCTATGCGAAGGTACCTACAATCAATATACATTGTAACGATATTAAAACTAAGTCCGAAAACCGATACGGCACACGAAGTGCTCATAGGTTAGAACCTATAGCCCACACATGCAAGAACAACCAAATAACTCTCAGTGTTGACATACGAACGTCCAACGACCGTGCCAAAACTCAAATACCAAAACCAAGTTTTCGGAAATCCGAAATCAACAACATAGAAAATCACTCCTAGATTCAACCCTAGGTCAAATTAGGAGATTCTGCATATAGAGTAGGTCTACATATCACATAACAGGGCCATGTACCAAAATCCATACCAAAACGTCAAGACTAGGCCGCAAATTGCTGCCTGGGGGATTAAAATTGCGGCCTGCAAATGGAGATAGGGGCTCGGGTTTCTAGGGAAAATCCTATGTGGCATGCATGTCTCACTGTGATGGAAACTTATTTTTCAGAGCTCTCGAGTGATACCGGATTCCATATAAACACTACAAACTGTCAAAAACCGACATCAGGAAAATTCTAAGTTTGTGTTTTGGGCTTCTCATATCTAGTTTAGCCAGAATATCATCACTAATGGCTTGGGGTTCACTAACTAAACCTCAATTACATATCTACTAGTCCATTCATCCATTAAAACATTCTAGAAATTTTCCAAGGTCATTAAACTTGCTTAATCAATCTCTAAACACGAATAGGAAGTTAAGAAACTAGATAACATGAAAGAAAGTGAAGGGTTTACCTCTTGGAGCAACTAAAGAAAATTTCAAGATGGTTGAAAGTGCTCAAAATCCAATCTTGATCTTGCTTTGGGATGTAGGATGGGTGGTACACCTTTTTTGTGAAGGTGAGATGAGATTTTGAGGTGGTTTTGGGGTGGTTTCATAGTGGTAGAGGAGGTGGAGGATGAGGATGAAGATGATGAAGGAATGAAGAAAGAAATAATATGAAGTGAAGAAGATGGGAGCCATGGTCAAGGCCATCCCCCCCTCTCTCTATCACTCTTACTCTTTCTCATGCGCATGCTCTCTTGTCCCTTTCCATGTCACTTTTGTCCCCCACTCACCCAATATCTTTTCTTTTTATCTTTTCCTTTTAAATAAAACCAAATACCAAAACATAAATAAGCCATGCATGAATCAAATGCAATATGTCATAGGGCACTAGCCATGATTAGTACAAAAGTGGATTTGGCTTAATCATGATTAGTAGTGCACCAATCAAGTTTAATATAAACTTGCATATAAATAATTGCATAATTATTTATAAAATGTCCAAATCCAATAAATGCATTTATAATTAATATTTCATATTAATATCTAATTATTTTCCAAATATTGGTATATATAATTATACCATTTTACGAAAACCCCAAATTCGTACTCGAATAGTTTTCGTGAAATATATTATTTTATTATTTAAATTCCAAAAATATTATTTTATGTTTCTGAAATGTTACAGGAACCCTATTCAATATGTATGTTGTTGTCTCAAGTGCATAACCCCAAAAGGAAATAGGTAACTCAGTAACACTCATCATAGAGCGCACCATATTTAATAGGGTGCGATTTCTCCGCTCTGATACTCCATTGTGCTGTGATGTATGCGGAGGAGTAAGCTGGGAGAGAATCCCATTCTTTTTTAGATAATCTCGGAATTCCGTACTTAAGTATTCACCTCCTCGATCAGATCGAAGGATTTTAATACTTTTACCCGTCTGGTTCTCTACTTCGTTCTTATATTCCTTGAATTTCTCAAAACCTTCAGATTTGTGTTTCAACAGGAACACATGTCCGAATCTTAAGAGATCATCGGTGAATGTAATGGAGTACAAGGAACCATTTCTGGTATGTGTAGACATAGGACCGCATACATCACTATGTATCAGTCCCAAGAGTTCAGTAGCTCTTTCTACGTATCCAGTAAACGGAGTTTTGGTCATCTTGCCGTTGAGATATGACTGGCAAGTTTCATAAGATGTAAATTCGAATGGATTCAAATATTCATCTTTATGCAACTTAGCCAGTTTGATCGCATTGATATGACCAAGTCTATAATGCCACAAAAGGTTTCGTTCATTTCTGAACTTTTCCTCTTGTGTGTGTTCTGTATATTTAGAACTGTGTTTTGATTTAGAATGTATATGCCATTACATAACATACCAAACCCAATCAACACTTGATTTAGGAAAATGTTCATAACATTTTTCTCTAATGCAAAGTTATATCCTTCTTTATCTAATAAAGAAACGGATATTATATTGCACATTATCGATGGTATGTAATAATAGTCATTCAAAATCAATGTATTACCATTTGGTAATATAAGGTGATATTTGCTTACAGCTTTGGCAGCAACAATTGCTCCATTCCCCACTCTGTGAGACATATCACCCTTTCTCAGTTCTCTACTTCTTCTTAACCCTTATAATATATTACAAATATGGGATTCTAATCCGGTATCTAATACCCAGGACGTAGAGCAGACTGAGAAACAGTTCTCAATAACTAACACACCAGAAGAAGATACCTCAAAATGTTTTTTCTTCGTTCAGGTTGCGTGGAAATCCTTGCATTCCCCAATCCCTTGCCTAGACTTATAACAGGTGTCATAAGATAGAGCGGAACCAACGTTCCCTAGCCTAGTATAATAAGCGGGTTCGGTCGATACATCCATATTATTATCTTGATTAAGACGTGACATGGTCGCTACCTGGAGAGAGAGAAGAAAACAATTTAGCATGCGCTCTTGCAAGATTAGACTGGTTATTATCTTATCAGGACGACTCCCACTATTTTTATCAAATCATCCTTCAAACCCTAAAAGGTAAGATTAGCCAAGATTAATTATACTTTACAAGTTTGCCAATCGGTCAGCCAGGCAGGTGTTGGTACTCTGAGGGAGTCTCTCCGCGCTTTCGCATGGAACTAATTAAATAACCTCGTTTCCGCAGGGGTATAACCCCTTTAACACCTTTCTTAGACACATATTGGATTAGCTAATTGTAAAGTGGAAAGCTCTTCCAGGAGTAACACTTACTCGCAGTGGGTATCGGGATCCAACTATCATATAGAAGGTATGCAATCTCATTGCAAATTTAAACACTTGAAATTCCAAATATCTGTTTTATCCCTAACGACCTATGATCTTGACGGAGGCCAAGAAACCATAAACCACTAGTCAAGTTCAACCCGTCATTTCGTGATTGAATTAAATCCATCCGCACGACTCTTGACGGAGGCCAACAAGGTTGTACGACTACTCTAATCCAATCACATCAACATGCGGCAGATAAGCACTAATCAGCTACCGCACACTACGCCTTGACGGAGGCCAAAAAACGTAACACGAATACTAATTAGTACTTATCTGAAATGACGGAGGGCTATGACTAGTTTTGAAGAAAACCTTCAACGTAATGAACTTGATATCGTTGTAGAATCTAGTAATTTGAAACGGAGTAGTTTAAGCTCCGCTTTAAAATCGAGTAGTTTTCAAAATAAACCGAGTGGGTTATAGCATATGCTAGTTTTGCAAAAGAGGTCATTCCGGATCTAGGCTCTTTCCTCATCGAATGAGGTGCTGGATATTCATAATGGAATACCGCTATGCAATACAAGAACAGGAGCTACCTTTTGAAAAAAATTGATTCCACAACATCTTTAGGTTTCTTTTCTTTTCATTAATCTCATTAATGACGTTCCATCATTTATGTTTCCTAAACATCACAGAAGAAGCGAAAATAAAACACATATATATGCCATCCACATTCGCCACAGAGACCCGGATCTTCACTGTAAGGTTACTTAACTTATGGCAGGGCGGGGTCAGGACTAGCGCGGATGCAAAACATATATAGTGTCTACTAGTACATATATATAAGTAACATTAGAGTCACGTAGTTATATGATCACATCATATTGGAGGGTTGCTGGGCACGCGCACAAGGTTCTATGAGGCATCAACCATGCCCGATTTAAAATTTAGCCGAGTCGAACAACCCAAAGCCGAATCTTTAAACTAGGGTTTAGGCGAAAACAAGTATGTTAAACACTTTAACATTAAGTGAGAGGGATTACAACCTTTGTAGATCCGGTCCTTCACTTCTTAAGCTCCGTGTTGAAGTCCCTTCGCTGCGATCATCGTGTTCCGGACTCTCGAGAGGTTCCACGAAGAGAAAGATGCAGTCTTGCTTCCGATCTTCGATACAAAGATGATCTACCTTGAAGTTCCGTTAACACAAGCTAACACTCATAATATGAAGTGAACACCCTCATCTAAATGGTAAGGATAGATGAGGATGATGAAGTAGGATTTTTTCTCTCTTTTATTATCCTTTTCTCACACTCATTCATCACTTGGGAAAAAGCTAGTAAGCTTTTTCATGAAAGAAAGAAGAAGGAAGAAGAAGATGAATCAATAATAGAATCCTTTTGTGATGAATAATGAAAAAGAAGATAATGATGAATAATGCAACCATGGTTGACTAAACCATTGTAGAGACTTAACTAGGGCTAGGGCTTGGATTAGGTCAAGGAATGAGTCATAACAAAATATCTTTCACAAAACAAAACTAAACCTTCTAGAATCATTTAGAAAGCATTAACCCAAATTAAACACTAATCTTGTTTAATCTCTACTAAACATGTTGCATTAGTTATCATATCATGTTAAAATATTATATATCATATATATAATATTTATTGTAACCAAATAAAATAATACAATTAACATATATCGCATATATATCAATATATTACCCGAGTGAGAAAAAGAATGTTTTAGTGAGTAAATATTAGTTAATGTAATTTAATATATCATATATATTATTATACATTAAATTATCGAATCAACACTTGATCCGACAATCCAGTTATATCGCATATAACCGACTAATATTTATCCGTACCGATTCATCGAATCAACACTTGATCCGATGACCCGGCTGATATCAAATATCGCGAGAATAGAATACGGTATCTCATATCGTATTATCCTCGGTCCCACACATATCACATATGTGCTCCTACTCCGTTTTGCCTGAGTCAAAAAACCTCTGTGTAGGACTCTAAAGAATCGTCAATACGCCGAAAGTAGGTGATGATCATATCAAACACCCACAAGCTGCAAGCGGTCAGCTAAACGTAACAGCCACCCAGGTATTGAGCGCTCAGAAGATCAACAAGAAAGCCTGTACATTCTCCTGTGAATCCAATCAATAACACTCCCGTATAGTCCGGTCTTGTCGTCTGATATGTCGCATATCTCGCCTAGGGGTGGTAAACGTCAGACCCCAGTAGCTCGATAAGTCGTGTCGATATGAGGACTATAACAGTTCGAGAAACTATTGATAACACTTACTAGTAAATCTCAGCAACTCTGGCCAGGGATTTCCGGTTATAGTCAATCGAACACAGCGCAACATCAACTCCCTATACCGGGAGAGACGAATCCCCTCCTATCGCTCATTGCCTCCATGTGATTCGGGACTGTACCCAAAAGCCACCTTTTTGCACGCCCTCTTGGACGTGGTATGATGGAAATCAAAGCACAGTGGGAATCACACAAGACACTATGACGATCTCGGGTCAACAGACTACTCTGTACCAGTGTCACCGGAGAACTGCCATCTGACATGAGGTATAATACCATATGGGAGTTCTTGGCGAGTCCGTCCAGTGTTCCCAGTCTCTACTAAGCACCCGTACACCATCCTTGATGTCAAACACCGATGGATATGGGATCATCCATCGCCCATCATATGGGTTAAGATGCGTATACGCAAGTCTACTCTGGTGTATCGATGCCCTGTCTCGATACACCCTCGATTAGGAACAGTTATAGGATGTACTCGTCAACTACCGTGGCCCCACTAGTATGATCTCATCATAGTCCCAGTAGTCGAGTACATATCCTAAGGGCTTTATCAACATGTAACATAGAGACAATCAGAGTACATGTTAAGATAAATAACAACCAGATAGCATACTATCTTGTCGAGCAAGAAAGTCCTTCCTATATATGTCCAAGCATCCACTACAATATACATTGTATGTACAGTAATGGCCTCTAGGGCATACATATAACTAACAATCTCCCACTTGCACTAGGGCCATCTGTTGTGGTATCGCATACCCAACAATTAGCTGTGGTTGAAGTATCTCATACTCAACCATCCCATAAAAGTCTCTACTGGGAAAAAGGCCTTTGTGAGTGGATCCGTGCTGTTGTCCTCTGTGTCTACTCTCCTAACCTCGATCTCCCTGGAGATCAACCATCTCCATGATCAGGTGATACTGCCTAAGAATTTTATCCGGATTTCTGATGGGACGGGGGTTCCTTGGCATAAGCCACAACTCCATTGTCACACAATGGTAGGAACGAAGTTCATCTCATGAACTTATATATATCCAGACTGCCTCTTTAGTAGTATCCTTGGTAACGTTGTATCTTGCCTTTAATCGTCTAGTAAGTCACGGTATCTAGCTTGGAACTCTTCCGACATACCGTCCCTCCACTGAGGGTAAAGACAATGCCTGCGACTGACTTTCAGTCGTCCTTATCACCCTGGAACCTTTCCAGTGATTCTCCCCAGGATCGATTGATACCATCTCACTACAACTAGTGAGTATCCTAACATCCAATTAGATCTATCTCATAGATCCAAATCCCAGGATTTAGTAGGTATCACGTTGATCTTATATGGAGAATCCTTGTGATAAGCGGAGATTGACAGAGCGCAGCATAGGAAACTCCTTCCCTATCAAGAGTATGTCATGCACGTACTATACGAGGATCACCACCATACTCTCTACTACCTTTTTGTATATACAAGGTTCATCTACCATTTTGATGAAGTCAAACTCTTTGACTACTACATCAAAACAGGTGTTCCAACTCCGCGATGCCTGATTTATCACATAAAATATCTTGCACACGTTTCCGCTGCTCCCACTATCTACGAAGCCCTCTGGCTGTGTACTTATATACGCTATCTTCTAAAACATCATTTAGAAAAGCAGTCATGACACCCAACCACCAGATATCGTAGTCATGGTATGTAGCCGTGGCAAGTAGGATCTGGATGGACTTAAGCATAGCTTTGAAAGTCTCAACTTTTCCATGTACACCAAGTAATCTTCTCAAGATATACTTGCTCCTGATGGGGATTTAACCCTTCAGATAAAGCAACCAAAGTCCATACTTTGTTGGTGTATAAGGATTCCATCTCAGATCGATAAGCATCCAGCCATTCTTACAGAGTCCCACTCCTAATGGCCAGCTCGAAACTAGTTGGGTCATCATCTCATGATGCAATTCTCGCTCCCACTGTCATAGAGAAATCGAAGTATCTCTCAGCTGGGTGAGGAACCCTACTAGATCGGTGGAGAGGCTGAGGTTCGTTAGAATCTATTGAATCCTTCGGGTCTACCAAATCATCTGTAGCAGTTTGTATAGCTGGAACTCCTTCCAGTTCTACCTCATGACCACTAATTTTTCGACAAGAAATTCCCTTTCACAAAGGTGGCAAGCTGAGAAACAAAACATTTTTGTTCCTCGGTTAGGTAGAAGATATTCCCTTGCGTATGCTTGGGATATCCAACAAAATTCCACAGATCTGACTTTGCCTCGAGCTTGTCCGGATTTTGCTTTTTAGACATGGGCCGGACAACCCCAAATCTTAACAAACTTAAGATATGGGCTCTTCCCTTTCCATATCACATATGAAGTGGTAGGCAACTGATTTTGATTTGAACCCTATTCAATAGGTATGCAGCTTCTCAAGTGCATTACACCCAAAAGGAAATAGGAAACTCAGTAGTGCTCATCATAGAGCACACCATATCATATAGGGTGCTATTGCTCCGCCCCGATATACCATCGTGCTATGGTGTATACGTAGGAGTAATGCCGAGAGAGAATCTCATTCTCCTTTAGAATAGTCCAGGAATTCCGTGCTCAAGTATTCTCCTCCTTGATCTCATCAAAGGACATAATACTTATACCCGTTTTTGGTTCTCTACTTCTAACTTATATTCTGTGAATATCTCAAAAGGTTCAGACTTGTGTTTCAACGGGAACATATGTCCGAATCTTGAGAGATAAACAGTGAATGTAATGAAGTATAAAGAACCGGTCTTGGCATGTGGAGACAGGGGACCTTACATACATCATCATGTATCAATCCCAAGAGTTCACTAACTCTTTCTCTGTTTCCTATAAACAGAGCTGTGGTCATCTTATCTTTATCACATGACCGGCAAGTTTCATAAGATGTAAATTCAAACAAATTTAAATATGCATCTATATATAACTTGGCTAGTCGGGTCGCATTGATATGACCTAGTCTACAATACCTCAAGAAGGATTCGTTCATTTCTGAACTCTTCCTCTTGTGTGTGTTTCGTATACTAAGAACTATAGTTTGATTTAGAACGTCAATGCTTTTAGATAACGTGCCTGAACCGATCAACTCTTGATATAGGAAATGTTCAAAACATTATCCAACAATACAAAATTATATCCTTTCTTTATTAATAAAGAGACTGATATGATGTTGTATATCAGGTTCGGTATGTAATAACATTCGTTCAGAATCAATGTATTCTGGTAATACAGGGTGATAGTGACCAACAGACTTGGCTGCAACACTTGCACCGTTTTCTGTCTCATGAAACTTATCACCCGTTCTCAGTTCTCTACCTATCTGTAGCCCATGTAACAGATTACATTTGCGGGATCCTGATCCGGTATCTCATACCCAGGACGTAAAGGATACTGAGAAACAGTTTTATGTAAAGAACACACCCGAAGATGATGCATCAACATGCACTTTCTTCGTTTGGGCGGCACGGGAATTCTAGTAATCCCCAATTTCCTGGTCTGTCTTATAACAATTATAAGTTGGAGCGGGACTAACGTTCTCCAGCTCAGTATAACAAGCAGGTTCGGTCAATACATCCGTATTATTATCTTGATTAAGGCGTGATATGGTCGCTACCTGGAGAGAGAGAAGAAAACTCTCAGCGTATGCTCTTGCAAGATTAGATTGGTTATCTAATATATCTAATCAGGATGTCTCCCACCGTTTTAGTCAAATCTTCCTTCAAACCGTAAAAGGAAAGACTAGCCGGGATTAATTACACCCAACAAGTTCGCCAATATTTCAGCCAGGCCAGTGTCGGTACTTTAAGGGAGGTCCCCCGTGCTTTCGCACGAACCTAATTAAAGTAAACCTCGTTTTCCCAGGGGCGTAACCCCGTTAACACCTTTCTACCTACTTGATCGGCTAATTGTAATGTGTAAAACTCTCCCAGGAGTAACTCTTACTCGCAGCGGGTATCAGGATCCAACTATCTCATAGAAGGTATGCAATCTCATTGCAAATTTCAACACTTGAAATTCCCAATAATATTTTGCCCCTAGCGTCTTATGACCTTGACGAATGCCAACAAACCATTGGCTACTAGTCAAGTTCAACCCGTCATTTCCCGATTGAATTAAACCCACCCGCACGACCCTTGACGAATGCCAACAAAGTCGCACGACTACCCTAACTCAATCTACATCATATGCATAAGCAGATAAGCATAAATAGTTACCGCGCACTACGCCTTGACGAAAGCTAACAAACGCAGCATGAATACTATGAAGTACTTATCTGAAATGAGGGAGGGCTACGACAGGTTTTTAAGAAAACCTTTTGCGTAATGAACTTGATATCGTTGTAGAATCGAGTGATTTTAAATGGAGTGTTTTTGAGGCTTTTCTAGTTTTGCTAAAGGGGTCACTCCCGGTGAAGGGATCGTCGGCCCTTTCCTCATCGAATAAGGTGCAGGGTATATCATATATACCACTATGCAAAGCAAGAACTATTGAAGCAATCAAAAGACAAATCGAGTTTGTACCATCTGCTAGTTTCACTAAAGAGGTCACTCCCGGTGAAGGGATCTTGGCTCTTTCCTTATCGAATAAGGTGCTGGATGTTCTACAAGGAACACCGCTATGCAAAGCAAGAACTAGAGCTACCAGTTTTTGAGACAAGTTTCTACAACATCTTTAGGTTTCTTTTATTTCATTAATCTCATTAATGAAGTCCCATTTTATTATGCTTCACAAGCATCACATTTGAAACGAAATCTGCAATATAACATATATCTCATATATATAATATAAACATTCGTCTCAGGCAGTAATATGATCTCATCACAGAACATTGCAGCAGAAGAAACATATATGAAATATTGGATATACTAGGATGTCCGTGTTTTAATACGAGCCTGTATAAAACACGGATTCCACGGTCGCAATGAATAGCCAAACCTACATCCCTAGACCCATACGACAGCGGCAAGCAACACTGCCAATTCTAGGGTTAGGAGACCCGGTCTCGACACCTCGAGATGGTCTCCCACTGGACCCTAGAACCCGGTTACTTGTGCTCCCCTCCTTGGGTCTACCTAATGCGGAAAAGTAAATAATATACAATGGTGACATCATTCTCAGCCCGGAAGTGCCCCAATAAAAGAATATTACATATAAATGAATTTTACATGAATGAAAAAGAAAAAACTCTCATCTCACATAAAACCCCCGGCTATTCAGAACGCGACGATCCAATATAACATATCACAGCAACACATAATATCTCATATCATCAACGTAAGCAAGTATGCATATCCCGATTGTCGTTGATGTATAGCAACGAAGCCGGTGATACACCACATACTACGCTTACGGTCATAGAAAATAAAGTCTAAAACTACAACAGTTGGAATCCGCAACCACCTTAGACATCTCATGCCTAACCAAGTGAATACCTTATACATCTCATGCCTAACAATTATAAACCCCGCATTTTAGTCTCATTATCGAAAACTCTTTTCAATATCAAGTTGGGCAATTCAACAAGATTCCCGACGTCCTGATCGAATGCTCGTCGCAAACTTTAGTAGACGGCCGCACCCCCGGATGCCGTCGACGAAGTGCACTAAGGCGGAACACCACTGCCGCGAGCACCTTAACGGATGCTTTTGGCAACGGAGTTCTCCTACAGTCACTTAGTCGGGGCTATGGGGCATGGCTGTCTATTAATTTTACCCGGCGAGTATCCGCGTACACTACGTGATTGCGACGGACTTTTGATCGCATCAAAATCCCGTGGCAACCGATCATCTGAGACTAAACTGCTATGTTTATAACATTCAAATTAGTTATCTTATAACTACATGTGGATTCCAAATATTATATCACATTCGAGATAAATAGATAATGTTAAACTTTCCGATCGAATAATCAAACATCCAAGTTTTCCCAAATAGTTCTCAACACTTGAAATTAGTTTAAGAACATCCATCACATGCTACAGTACCAATGGTCCAGCCGTACAAGGGTCAAGCCAACGCCTCACATGTGGCACGCCGTACTGCCCCAAACCCTAAGGTTTAGAGGCAGTTCAAGACGGTCACATAATCGAGTTAAGGTTTGTTGTCTTCTAGAGGGTCCACCGCGTTACTTGCACGACTTAGAACGTTCTTAAACCCGAGAAAAAAAATCCAACTTTTGAAAAAAATTTCGACAGGGGAAAAAGTGAGTTATTGATATCCGTTCGAATTTTTTAACATGTTCTAAAATTTATCCGAAAAAACTAAACAAAGTTAAATTATCCGATCGAATCAACGAGTCCCTAATACAACCCTAGAAAACTCAACACCTGAGTGGAATTAAAAAATTCCCAGAAAAAAATGACAAGAAAGGACCTAAGAATAAATATATGAAATACCAGGGACTAATTCATAATTTTGGCCGCGGAACCGCCGCCAAACCCTTGGTTTGGCCGCGGTTCCACGGTCATATAAAAGAATTAGTGGTCCGTACTTCACAGTAATTCTTAGTTTTTCCTGGTCTATTTTCTGAGCATTTTTAATTCATAAAAAATCACATTTTCAGAAAAATGTCCAGAGAAGGGTTCAAATTAGGGTTTCGGGGTTCGATCGGAGTTTAAACTTCTTCTAGAATTCGCGTAAAGCTCTAGCTTGGCTCTGATTCCAATGTAGGGTTGCTGGGCACGCGCACAAGGTTCTACGAGGCATCAACCATGCCCGATTTAAAATTTAGCCGTGCCGAACAACCCAAAGCCGGATCTTTAAACTAGGGTTTAGGCGAAAACAAGTATGTTAAACATTTTAACATTAAGTGAGAGGGATTACAACCTTTGTAGATCCGGTCCTTCACTTCTTAAGCTCCGTATTGAAGTCCCTTCGCTGCGATCATCGTGTTCCGAACTCTCGAGAGGTTCCACGAAGAGAAAGATGCAGTCTTGCTTCCGATCTTCGATACAAAGATGATCTACCTTGAAGTTTCGTTAACATAAGTTAACACTCATAATATGAAGTGAACACCCTCATCTAAATGGCAAGAATAGATGAGGATGATGAAGTAGGATTTTTTCTCTCTTTTATTATCTTTTTCTCATACTCATTCATCACTTGGGAAAAAGCTAGTAAGCTTTTTCATGAAAGAAAGAAGAAGGAAGAAGAAGATGAATCAATAATAGAATCCTTTTGTGATGAATAATGAAAAAGAAGATAATGATGAATAATGCAACCATGGTTGACTAAACCATTGTAGAGACTTAACTAGGGCTAGGGTTTGGGTTAGCTCAAGGAATGGGTCATAACAAAATATCTTTCACAAAACAAAACTAAACCTTCTAGAATCATCTAGAAAGCATTAACCCAAATCAAACCCTAATCTTTTTTAATCTCTACTAAACATGTTGCATTAGTTATCATATCATGTTAAAATATTATATATCACATATATAATATTTATTGTAACCAAATAAAATAATACAATTAACATATATCGCATATATATCAATGTACTACCCGAGTGAGAAAAAGAATCTTTTAGTGAGTAAATATTAGTTAATGTAATTTAATATATCATATATATTATTATACATTAAATTATCGAATCAACACTTGATCCGACAATCCAGCTATATCGCATATAACCGACTAATATTTATCCGTACCGATTCATCGAATCAACACTTGATCCGATGACCCGGCTGATATCAAATATCGCGAGAATAGAATATGGTATCTCATATCGTATTATCCTCGGTCCCGCACATATCACATATGTGCTCCTACTCCGTTTTGCCTGAGTCAAGAAACCTCTGTGTAGGACTCTAAAGAATCGTCAATACGCCGGCAGTAGGTGATGATCATATCAAACATCCACAAGCTGCAAGCGGTCAGCTAAACGTAACAGCCACCCAGGTATTGAGCACTCAGAAGATCAACAAGCAAGCCTGTACATTCTCCTGTGAATCCAATCAGTAACACTCCCGTACAGTCCGGTCTCGTCGTCTGATATGTCGCATATCTCGCCTAGGGATGGTAAACGTCAGACCCCAGTAGCTCGATAAGTCGTGTCGATATGAGAACTATAACAGTTCGAGAAACTACTGATAACACTTACCAGTAAATCTCAGCAACCCTGCCCAGGGATTTCCGGTTATAGCCAATCGAACACAGCGCAACATCAACTCCCTATACCGGGAGAGACGAATCTCCTCCTATCGCTCATTGCCTCCATGTGATTCGGGACTGTACCCAAAATCCACCTTTTTGCACGCCCTCTTGGACGTGGTATGATGGAAATCAAAGCACAGTGGGAATCACACAAGACTCTATGACGATCTCGGGTCAACAGACTACTCTGTACCAGTGTCACCGGAGAACTGCCATCTGACGTGAGGTATAATACCATCTGGAAGTTCTCGGCGAGTCCGTTCAGTGTACCCAGTCTCCACTGAGCACCCGTACACCATCCTTGATGTCAAACACCAATGGATATGGGATCATCCATCGCCCATCATATGGGTCAAGATGCGTATACGCTAGTCTACTCTGGTGTATCGATGCCCTGTCTCGATACACTCTCGACTAGGAACAGTTATAGGATGCACTCGTCGACTACCGTGGCCCCACTAGTATGATCTCATCATAGTCCCAGTAATCGAGTACATATTCTAAGGGCTTTATCAACATGTAACATAGAGACAATCATAGTACATGTTAAGATAACTAACAACCAGATAGCGTACTATCATGTCGAGCAAGAAAGTCCTTCCTATATATGTCTAAGCATCCACTACAATATACATCGTATGTACAGTAATGGCCTCTAGGGTATACATATAACTAACACATATCACAGAATCAACAGAAGCAGACATATGAATTATTGGATATACTAGGAGATCCGTGTTTTAGATTTAGCTAGTAATGAAAAACACGTATTCCACGGTCGTGATGAATAGCCAAGCCCACACCCCTAGACCCCTATGAGAGCGACAAGAAACCCTGCCAATTCTAGAGTTAGGTGACCGGTCTCGACTTCTCGAGATGACCTCCCACTGGACTCTAGAACCCTGTTACTTATGCTCCCCACCTTGGGTCTATTCTAATGCGAAAAAGTAAATAATATACATAAATGGGGACAACAACCTCAACCCGGAAGTGTCCCAATAAAAGAATATTACATACAAATATTTATATGAATGAAAATTGAAAAACTCTCATCTCACGTAAAACCCCCTTCTATTCAATCATCAGTAGCAACACAATAACATCACATGTCATCAACGTAAGTAAATATGCGTATCCCTAATGTCGTTGACGTATAGCAACGAGATCGGGGATACTTCCACATATTAGATTTACGGTCGCAGAAAAGAAATGAAAACTACAATAATTAGAATCCGCATCATCCTTAGACATCATAAACCCGGATTATCACATATTCCAAATTTCATGCCTAACACTATAAAGCTTGCATTTAAGTCTCGAATTGAAAACACTTTTCAAAAACAAGTTGGGTAATTCAACAAGATTCCCGATTAAATGATCGAATGCTCATTGGGAACATTAGTAGATGGCCGCACCCCCAGGACCGTCAATGAAGTGCATTTGGGTGGAACACCGCGGCCGTGAGCACCTGAGTGGATGGTTTTGGGCATGGGGTTTTCCTATAGTCACTTGGTCGGGGCTTGGGGTGTGGCAATTTAGTAGTGTCTTCTGGCGACTATTCGCCTACAATATGAGATTGCGATAAATTTTTGATCTGAATCAAAATTCCGTGGCAGTCTATCGAATGAGACTAAAATGAGAGAATTACAAATTGATAACTAGTTTTCACAAAACTAATCAATGTGGATTCCAAAAATTGTATCACATATCCAAACTATCGAGATGATGTTAAACATTTCGATCGATATTTCAAACACCAGCAAATCACAGAGACCTCAACAACTTAAGCCTTACTAAAAATACCCAAAATGTCCAAAATGAGACAATGAAGCCGCAGAAGAAAAACGAGTCCACAACTCCTCATGTTGGCGGCAGAACTGCGGCGAAAACATGGTTTAGACAGCGGTTCCGCGGCCATGTTAAGGAGTTAGGCCCTCGTACTTCTTTGGGCTCCATACAATTGTTAGTTGTATGTATGCCCTAAAGGCCATTTTTATACATATGATGTATATTATAGTGGATGCTTGGACATATATAAGGAGGACTTTCTTGCTCGACATGATAGTATGCTACCCAGTTTCTCTTTATCTTAACATGTACACTTATTGTCTCTCTGTTACATATTGATGAAGCCCTTAGGATGAGTACTTGACTACCAGGATTATGATGCAGATCATACTAGTAGGGCCAGGGTAGTCTATAAGTACATCCTTCAACTGTTCCTAGTCGTAGGAGTATCGAGACGGGGCATCGATATTCCAGAGTAGACTAGCGTATACGTTTCTTGACCCATATGATGGGCGATGGATGATCCCACATCCATTGGTGTTTGACATCAAAAATTGTATATGGGTGCTCAGTGGAGACTGAGTACACTGAACAGGACTCGCCGAGAACTCCTAGATGGTATTATACCTTACGTCAGATAGCAGTTCTCTAGTGACACTGGTACATGTTAGTCTATAGACCCGATATCATCATAGAGTCTTATGTGATTCCCACTGTGCTTTGATTTCCACCTTACCACGTTAAAGAGAACATGCAAAATGGTGGTTTTTGGGTACAGCCTCGAGTCACATAGAGGCAATGAGCGATAGGAGGGGATTTCGTCTCTCCCGGTATTGGGGGTTGATGTTGCGCTATGCTCGATTGGCCATAACAGAAAATCCTTGGCAGGGTTGCTGAGATTTACCGGTAAGTGTTATCAATAGTTTCTCGAACCGTTATAGGCCTCACATCGGTATTACTTATCAAGCTATTGGGGTCTGACGTTTGCCATCCCCAGGCTGGATATGCAACATATCAGACAAAGAGACCGAACTGTACGGTAGTGTTACTTATTTGATTCACAGGAGTATGAGCAGGCTTACTTATTGATCCTCTGATCGCTTAATACCCGGGTAGCCGTTACGTCCAGCTTGTACCTCTAATGGCTTGTGGGTGACTGATATGATCATCAACTACTGCCGGCGCATTGATGAGTCTTTAGAGTCATACACAGAGGTTTCCTGGCTCAGGCTAAACAAAATAGGAGCATATATGTGATATGTGTGGGACCGAGATTAATACACGTATGTGATACCGTATTCTAATATCGAGATATGTGATATCGATCGGTTATATATGATATAGCCGGGTTATCGAATCAAGTGTTGATTCGATAAATTGATACAAATGATATTAATCGGTTATATATGATATAGCCGGATTATTAAATCAAGTGTTGATTTAATAATTTAATGTATGATTATATATTTGATATATTAATTTTACATTAACTAATATTAGCTCACTTAAGCATTTTTTCCTCACATGTGCACATTCAATATATATATGATATATATTATTTGTGTCATGCTTGATGATACATCTAACATGGGTGTATGAGACTCACACCATACTTATCATAATGAAGGGTTTATTTATTTTGAGTAAATCAAAATTAGTTGAAAATTAGTCACATGGTTTGAGCTTAGTGGAAACTTGTAGAACCATTGACTTAGTCCACTAGTTTTGTTTTACATTAGATATTTATTAATCCAACCATTACCTTAAGCCATGGTTAAGTCTCTACATGAGTTAATATGAGATATTATCTCACCCATGGTTGCTATTCTCACTCATGGATTCTCATTCCATTCTCAATTTCATCTTCTTCTTCATCTCCAAAATGCTTTCTAGGTTTTGAGGAGGTGAAGAAATATGGCGAGAAAAATTATTCTAAAGTGAGCAAAAATCCTATTTCATCAATCTACACTAGATTAGTCATTTAGTTTAAGTTGTTTGCTTCACTAATTCTCAATTAGTGAAGAGCTAGCTTGAGTTAGATTCTCCTCAACGTAGATCATCTTCGACCTCGAAGACTTTAAGCAAGCTTGTTCATTTCCCTTTGTGGAGCCTAACTTGAGTATGGGACATCACTACTTGGAGCGAAAGAACTACTACACGGAACTTAGAAGTGAAGGACCGGTCTACAAAGGTTGTATTTCTCATTCACTTAGATGTAAAGTTGTATACATGCTAGCATACTCCTAACTTTCTAGTTAGATCCTTGGCATAGGTTGCATAGCTCTCTAGGTTTTTAAAAAATGCATACTTGATGCCCTATAAATTCGCAGTTAGGGTGCTCTAAAATCCAGCAGTGGTATAAGAGTCAAACTAGAGAATTAGACGATATTTATAGAATTACGAAACCGAAACAACTCCGAAATAGTCGAAACAAAACCCCAGTATCTGCCGAAATTTTCAAGTGCTCTAAATTTTTTTAAGCAAGTGCAGAATGTTGCATACGATGTAACATGAACACGAGACCAAAACGAACTCATTTCGCCGGATTTGACTCGGCGAAAAGCTCTATAAAACCGGTTTGGCCGGTTTCCTTAGGGACTTTAGGCTTCGTTTTGGTTTGGTGTTCCAGTCTCTGAGGTTTGGTGTTTCAAGTGTAGTTTGTTTTTACTAAGATTGCATGTGATGTTATCTTTCTGTAAAGGCAATTCGGAGTGTTTCGTAGTCGTAATTTTAACATTGTTTTGGGTAATTTAGATGGCGTTAAAAAGTTCGAACGAACATTAAACACCACCACATTACCCTCGCCGGAAATTTTCCAAGAGTTGGAATTTTCCAAGTTAAAAATATTCGAAAAATCATGCCGGTAATTTTATGGAACCTCTAGAAGAACGAAACCCTAACTCGATTCTACGACCGCCGGAACCGCCACCAAACCTTAGGGTTTGCGGTAGTTCCGCGGCGCCATAGGTGAGGCAAGGGTTGGCCCTTCTACGGTTGGTCCGTAGGTACTGTGCCATGCTTTGGGTATTTTTTTTTAACTCCGCTCAAGTGTTGAGCCCTCTGGGAAATGTGGGTGTTTGTTGATTCGATCGAAATATTTAACATCGTCTAGCTATCTGTGAAATGTGATACAATATTTGGAATCCACTATAATCAGTTTTGTGAAAACTGGTTTGAATTTTGTAAACCTTGCTATTTAGTCTCATTTGATCGGTTGCTACGAGGATCTGATTTGGATCAAAAGTCCGTCGCAATATCGTATAGTACGCGAATGTTTGCCGGGTAACATTACTAGATAGCCATGCCCTATAGCCCCGACCGAGTGACTGCAGGAGAACCCCGCTGTCTAAAGCATCCGTCCGGGTTCTCACGGCCGCGGTGTTCCGCTTAAGTTCACTTCATCGACGACATCGAGTGTGTGGCCGTCTACTAAAGTTTCTGACGAGTATTCGATCAACTTGTCGGTAATCTTGTTGAATTGCCCGACCTATTATTTAAAAGTGTTTTCAATATCGAGACTAAAATGCGGTGTTTATAATGTTAGGCATGAAATTCGGAATATGAGATATTCCGGGTTTATGATGTCTAAGGAATTCATGTGGTTAGGCATGAAATCCGAAGTATATGATATTTTGGGTTTATGATGTCTAAGGTGGTTGCGGATTCTAATTGTTATAGTTTTCACAATCTTTTCTGCGACCCTAAGTGTAATATGTGGTGTATCACCGGTTTTGTTGCTATATGTCAACGACAATTAGGATACGTATATTTTCTTATGTTGATGACATGTGATATTATGTGTTGCTGGGATATATTATATTGGATCGTCGTGTTTGAATAGCCGGGGGTTTTTATGTGAGATTAGAGTTTTTCATTTTCATTCATGTAAAAACTTGTATGTAATATTCTTTTATTGGGGCACTTCCGGGTTGAGGATGATGTCACCATTGATATATATTATTTACTTTTCTGCATTAGGATAGACCCAAAACGGGGAGCAAAAGTAACCGGGTTCTAGAGTCCAGTGGGAGACCATCTCGAGGAGTCAAGACCGGGACTCCTAACTCTAGAATTGGGAGGATTGCTTGCCGCTCTCATAGGGGTCTAGGGATGTGGGTTTGGCTATTCATCACGACCGTGGAATCCGTGTTTTTTTTACGGGCTTAATTTAAAACACGGAATTCCTAGTATATCCAATATTTCATATGTGGACTTCTGCTGCTTATATTCTGTGATGTGATCAGTTTATATGATGAGACAAATGTTGTTATTATATATATGATATATAATAAACGTTGCTTATGTTTTACATCCGCGCTAGTCCCGCCCCGCTATACCGTTAGTTAAGTAACCTAACAGTGCATAACGGGATACTGTGACGAATGCGGATGGCATAAGCGTATGTTCTACTTTCGTTTCTTTATCTGTGATGCTTAGGAAGCATAAATGATGGGACTTCATTAATGAGATTAATGAAAAAGAAAGAAACCTAAACATGTTGTAATCCTGTTTTAAAAACTGGTAGCTCTAATTCTTTCTTTGAATAGTGGTCTTTCTTGTAGAATATCCAGCACCTCATTCGATGAGGAAAGAGCTGAGATTCCTTCACCAGGAGTGACCTCTTTAGCGAAACTAGCAGATGCTACAACCCATTCGGTTTTGTTTTTTGATTGCTTTTCTAGTTCTTGCTTTGCATAGCGATATTTCTCGATGAATATCCATCTCCTCATTCAATGAGGAAAGAGCCGAGATCCCTTCACTGGGAGTGATCTCTTTAGCAAAACTAGTAAAAGCCTCAAAAACACTCCTTTTCAAAACCACTTAATTCTGCAACGATATCAAGTTCATTACGCAAAGGGCATTGTTAAAAACCTGTCGTAGCCCTCCATCATTTTAGATAAGGACTGTTTAGTATTCGTGCTGCGTTTATTGGCATTTGTCAAGGCGTAGTGTGCAGTAGCTGATTAGTGCTTATCTTCTAAAAGTATGTGATGCGATTGGATTAGGGTAGTCGTGTGACCCTTTTGGCCTTTGTCAAGGGTCGTATGGGTGGGTTTAATTCAATCATGAAATGTACGGGTTGAACTTGACTAGCATCCTATGGTTTGTTGGCCTTTGTCAAGGTCGGGAATTTCAAATGTTGAAATTTGCAATGAGATTGCATACCTTCTATGAGATAGTTAGATCCCGATACCCGCGAGTAAGAGTTACTCCTGGGAGTGTTTTACACATTACAATTAGCCGATCAAAGTAGGTGTCTAGAAAGGTGTTAACGGGCTTACGCCCCTAGGAAAACGAGTTTTATTTTAATTAGGTCCGTGTGAAAGCACGGGGAACCTCTCTCAAAGTACCGACACTGGCCTGGCTGAAAGATTGACGAACTTGTAGGGTGCAATTAATCTCGGCTAGTCTTACCTTTTACGGTTTGAAGGATGATTTGATAAGAATAGTGGGAGCCATCCTGATTAGACAAAATAATAACCAATCTGATCTTTCAAGAGCATACGCTGAGTGTTTTCTTCTCTCTCTCTCCTGGTAGAGACCGTGACATGCCTTAATCAAGATAATAATATAGATGTATTAATCGAACCTGCTTATTATACTGAGCTGGGGAACGTTGGTTCCACTCTATCTTATAATTGTTATAAGTCCGAGCAGGAAATAGGGGAATACCAGGATTCCCATGCCACCCAATCGAAGAAAGAGCATGTTGATGCATATTCTTCGGGTGTGTTCGCTACAGAGAACTGTTTCTCCGTATCCTCTACTTCCTAGTTATGAGATACCGGATCAGGATCCCACATATATAATCTGTTATATGGGCTACAGAAAGGTAGAGAACTGGGATTGGATGATATGTCTCTAAGTGTAGAGAACGGTGCAATTGTTGCAGCCAAATCAGTTGGCAAATATCACATTATATTACCAAATAGTAAATACATTGATTTTGAACAAATGTTATTACATGCTGAACCTGATATACAAAATTACATTGGTTTCTTTATTAAGTTAAAGAAGGATATAATTTTGTATTGCAGGATAATGTTGTGAACATTTTCCTTAATCAAGAGCTGATTGGATCAGGTACGTTATGTAATGGCATATATGTTCTAAATCAAACCACAGTTCAAAATATATAGAACACACACAAGAGGAGTAGTTCAGAAATGAACGAATCCTTCTTGTGGAATTGAAGACTAGGTCATATCAATACGACATGATTAGCTAAGATACATAAGGATGAATATTTGAATCCGTTCGAATTCTCATCTTATGATACTTGCCAGTCTTGTCTCAAAGGTAAAAATGACCAATACTCCGTTTACTGGAAACATAGAAAGAGTTACTAAACTCTTGGGACTGATACATGGTGATGTATACGGTCCTGTGTTTACAACTGCCAGGGTTGGTTCCTCATACTTCATTATATTCACTGACCATCTCTCAAGATTCAGACATATGTTCCTGTTGAAACACAAGTCTGAAACTTTTGAGAAATTTAAGGAATATAAGTTTGAAGTTTGAGAACCAGACGGGTAAGTATTAAAGTCCTTCGATGTGATCAGGGAGGAGAATACTTCAACATGGAGTTCCTGAATTTTCTAAAAAGAGAATGTGATTCTCTCTCAGCTTACTCCTTCGTGTACACCACAGCACAATGGCGTATCGGGAAGGAAGTATCGCACCCTATTAGATATGGTGCGCTCTATGATAAGTACTGCTGAGTTGCCTGTTTCCTTTTGGAGTTATGCACTTGAAAAGTTGCATACCTATTGAATAGGGTTCCAACCAAATCAAGTGCTTACCACTCCATATATGATATGGTATGGGAAGAGACCATGTCTTAAACGAGTTAATACATAGGATTTGCGGGCCTATGTTGAAAAGAAAAATCCGGACAAGTTCAAGGCAAGGTCAGTTCTGCGAGTTTGTTGGATATCCCAAACATCCGCGAGAGAATATCTTCTACCACACCGAGGAACAAAAGGTGTTTTGTTTCTTGACATGCCATCTTTTTAGAAAAGGTAATTCTTATAGAAGAAATTAGTGGTCATGAGGTAGAACTGGAAGGAGTTCCAGCTAGACAAACTAGCAGCTGATGATTTAGCTGAACCAAAGGATTCAATAGTCTCCAACGAACCTCAGCCTCTTCGTGAATCTGGTAGGGTTCCTCATCCACTTGAAAGATACCGCGGTTTCCTCAGTGAAGGTGGGAGCGAGGATTGCATCATGGTAGATGATGACCCAACCAGGTTTAGGCAGGCCATCACGAGTAGAGACTCTGTGAAATGGCTGGATACTATGTGATCTGAGATGGAATCCATGTATACCAACAAAGTATGACTTTGAAAGTTGCACCTGAAAGGGTAAAACCCATTGGGAGCAAATGGATCTTGAGAAGACTCTTGGTGTAAATGGAAAAGTTGAGACTTTCGAAGCTAGGCTTGCAGTAAAAGGTTTTCGTCAATAACCAGGTGTGGATTATGATGAAACCTTTTCTCCAGTGGCTATGCTTAAGTCCATCAGGATTAAAGCACGTATCACGGAGCTGGAACATTTGTTTTGATGTGGCTATCAAAGCGTTTGACTTCATCAAAAAGGTAGATGAACCTTATATATACAAGAAGGTTGTAGAGAGTAAGGTTGTTTTCCTCGTATTATACGTAGATGACATACTCTTGACAGGAAATGGGTTTCCTATGCTACACTCGGTCAAGCTCCTCTCATCACAAGGATTCTCCATGAAAGATCTGGATGATACCTACTACATCTTAAGGATTAAGATCTATAGAGATAGATCTAAGTGGATGTTGGGAGTGTCACAAATCCAGGTACATTAACACTATACTAAAGGGGTTTAGTATGGAAGATTCTGAGCATGGTGGTTCGCCCTGTAGGGTTCCTAGGCACTCTTACAAGGGTCTATAAGGCATCAACCATGCCCGATTCAAAATTTAGACGTGCCGAACAACCCAAAGCCGGGATCTTTGCTAGATTATTAGGGTTTAACATGCAAGTAAATATCTTTACAACTAAGAGTGAGGGATTACAACCTTTGTAGTCCGCTTCTTAGCTTCGTAAGCTCCGAGTAGAAGTCCCTTCGCCACGATCCATGATCTCCCGGACTCAAGAGAGGCTCCACAACCCGAATGATCCATGCTAGCTTGTAGTCTTCGTTTTCTCCGATGATCTACCTCGAAATTCCTTTAACTCAAGCTCTTTCTCACTAATGAGGTGAACACCCTAATCTAATTGGCTAGATTAGATGGGGATGATGAAGTAGGATTTATGCTCTCTTTTATTATCAAATTCTCACAATTAATCATCACAAAATGAAAACCTATAAAGCTTGTTCTAAGCTCAAGGAAGAAGAAGAAGAATATGAAATGAATAATTCCTTTTGTGATGAATAATGAAATGTTAATATGATTACAAATGTAACCATGGTCAAGAATGACAAGGCTAACCCATGTAGAGATTTAACCTAGGGTGAAGGGTTTGGTTTGGGTTAGAAATATCTAGCAAAATATCAAGCATAATATCTTTTGCTAGAAACAAAGTAAAACCTTCTAGAAGCATCAAGAAAGAACTAACCCAAATCAAACCCTAACCTTATTTAATCTCCACTAAACATGTTGCATTAGTAATCATATCATGTTACAATATTATATATCACATATATAATATATATTTGTAACAAAAGAAAATAATACAATTAACATATATCGCATATATATCAATGTATTATCTGGTGAGAAAATGAATCAATAAAGCGAGCTAATATTAGATAATATAATGTAATATATCACATATATAATTATACATTAAATTATCGAATCAACACTTGATCCGACAATCCGGCTATATCGAATATAACCGACTAATATATCATGTACCGATTCATCGAATCAACACTTGATCCGATGACCCGGCTCATATCAAAATATCGCGAGAATATAATACGGTATCCCATATCGTATTATCCTCAGTCCTGCACATATCACATATGTGCCCCTACACGTTTTGCCTGAGTCAAGAAACCTCTGTGTAGGACTCTAAAGAATCGTTAATAAGCCGGTAGCATGTGATGATCATATCAAACACCCACAAGCTGCAAGCGGTCAGCTAAACGTAACAGCCACCCAGGTATTGAGCGATCAGAAGATCAACAAGCAAGCCTGTACATTCTCCTGTGAATCCAAACAGTAACACTCCCGTATAGTCCGGTCTCTTCGTCTGATATGTTGCATATCTAGTCTAAGGGTGGTATACGTCAGACCCTAGTAACCGATAAGTCGTGTCGATGTGAGGCTAATAACGGGTCGAGAAACCACTGGTAACACTTACCAGTAAATCTCTATATCAGCCCTGGCCAGGGATTTCCAGTTATAGCCAATCGAACACAGCACAACATCAACTCCCTATACTGGGAGAGACGAATCCCCTCCTATCACTCATTGCCTCCATGTGATTCGGGACTGCACCCAAAAGCCACCGTTTTGCACGCCCTCTTGGACGTGGTATGGTGGAAATCAAAGTACAGTGGGAATCACACAAGACTCTATGACGATCTCGGGTCTACAGACTACCCTGTACCAGTGTCACCAGAGAACAACCATCTGACGTGAGGTATAATACCATCTGCGAGTTCTCGGCGAGTC
This sequence comes from Agapanthus africanus, assembly GCA_030015575.1. NCBI lineage: Eukaryota > Viridiplantae > Streptophyta > Magnoliopsida > Asparagales > Amaryllidaceae > Agapanthus > Agapanthus africanus. Next base: position 140,970,725 of record JASDDO010000026.1, read on the forward strand.
CGTCCAGTTTACCCAGTCTCCACTGAGCACTCGTACACCATCCTTGATGTCAAACACCGATGGATATGGGATCATCCATCACCCATCATATGGGTCAAGATGCGTATACGCTAGTCTACTCTGGTGTATCGATGCCCTGTCTCGACACACCCTCGACTAGGAACAGTTATAGGATGTACTCGTCGACTATTGTGGCCCCACTAGTATGATCTCATCATAGTCCTAGTAGTCGGGTACATATCTTAAGGACTTTATCAACATGTGAGAGTAAGACAGTAAACTAATATAAGTCAACATGTTAAGATAAAGAGAAACCAAATAGCATACTATCATGATGAGAAAGAAAGTCCTCTCTCTATATATCCAATCTTCCATTATAATTTACATCATATGTACAACAATGGCCTCTAGGGCATATATATAACTAACAATCTCCCACTTGCACTAAGGCCAGCTGTTGTAGTATCTCATACCTAGCATCCCGAATAATCTCTCAAACTGTATCTGGGGAATGGCCTTTGTGAGTGGATCCGCAGTCTTGTCCTTCGTATCAACTCTCCTAACCTCGATCTCCCGGCGATCAACTATCTCCCTGATCAGGTGATACCGCCTCAGAATATGTCTGGACTTCTGATGGGACCTGGGTTCCTTGGCCAAAGCTACAGCTCCATTGTTATCGCAATACAAAGGTATTGGATGCTCAATGGACGGAACCACACCAAGTTCAGTAATGAACTTCTTTATCCAGACAGCCTCTTTGGCAGCATCGTTGGCAGCGATGTATTCAGTCTCCATCGTCGAGTCTGCAACGGTATCCTGTTTGGAACTCTTCTAACACACCGCCCCTCCATTGAGGGTAAAGACAAATCCCGAGTACGACCTAGAGTCGTCCTTATCACTTTGGAAGCTTGAATTGGTAAAGGACTCTACCTGGAGTTCTCCGTTACCATACACCAAGAACATCTCCTTAGTTCTTCTCTAGTACTTGAGAATGTTCTTCACAGCTGTCCAGTGATTCTCTCCAAGATCTGCTTGATACCGACTCACTACACTTAGTGAGTATGCTACATCAGGTCTGGTACATAGCATCGCATATATGATAGAGCCTACTGCCGAAACATAGGGTATCTCTTGCATGCAAGCTCTCTCCAAATCAGTCTTGGGAGACATCTCTTTGGAGAGAGTGAGTCCAGAGATTGTGGGTTGGTTCCCACGCTTGGATTTTTCCATACTAAACCTCTTTAGTATGGTGTCAATGTACCTGGATTGGGACAATCTCAGTATCCGTTTAGATCTATCTCTATAGATCATAATTCCCAATATGCAGGAGGCATCACCTAAATCTTTCATTGAGAATCTTTGTGATAAGAAGAGCTTGACCGATTGCAGCATAGGAACATCATTTCCTATCAAGAGTATGTCATCAACGTACAATACGAGGAAGACAACCTTACTCTCTGCAACCTTCTTATATATACAAGGTTCATCTACGTTTTTGACGAAGTCAAACTCTTTGACTACAACATCAAAGCAGATGTTCCAACTCCGCGATGCTTTCTTTAATCCATAGATGGATTTAAGCAGCTTGCACACTTTTCCACTGCTCCCACTATCTACGAAGCCCTCTGGCTGAGTCATATACACGCACTCTTCTAAATCACCATTTAGAAAGGTAGTCTTAACATCCATTTGCCAGATTTCGTAATCATGGTATGCAGCAATGGCGAGTAAGATCCGGATGGACTTAAGCATAGCCACTGGAGAAAAGGTTTCATTATAATCCATACCTGGTCATTGACGAAAACCCTTTGCAATAAGTCTAGTTTTGAAAGTCTCCACTTTTCCATCTACACCAAGTTTCTTCTTAAAGATCCATTTGCTCCCAATGGGTTTTACCCCTTCAGGAGCAACTTCCAAAGTTTATACTTTGTTGGTGTACATGGATTCCATCTCAGATTGCATTGCATCCAGCCATTTCACAGAGTCACCACTCGTGATGGCCTGCTCGAAACTAGTCGGGTCATCATCTTCCATGATGCAATCCTCACTCCCACCATCAATGAGAAAATCGTAGTATCTTTCAGGTGGATGAGAAACCCTACTAGATCGGCGGAGAGGCTGGGGTTCGTCGGGTACTACTGAATCCTCTGGTTCCAATAAATCATTAGTTGTAGTTTGCGGTGCTGGAACCTCTTCCAGCTCTACCTTTTTGCCACTAATTTCTTTTGCAAGAAATTCTTTTTCCAGAAAGGTGGCATGCTGAGAAACAAACACTTTTTGTTCTTCAGCGTGGTAGAAAAAATATCCTTGAGAATTCTTTGGATATCCCACAAACTTGCAAAGAACTGATCGTGCCTCGAGTTTGTCCGGATTTAGCTTTTTGACATAGGCCGGACAACCCCATATCTTAACTCGTTTAAAATATGGTCTCTTCCCACTCCATATCTCATATGATGTAGTAGGTACAGATTTAGATGGAACTAGATTCAATAGGTATATGGTTGTCTCAAGTGCATACCCCCAAAAGGAAATAGGTAACTCAGCATCACTCATCATAGAGCGTACCATATCTAATAGGGTGCGATTCCTCCGCTCCGATACACCGTTGTGCTGTGGTGTATAAGGAGGTGTGAGCTGAGAGAGAATCCCATTCTCTTTTAGATAGTCTAGGAACTCATTGCTCAAGTATTCACCTCCTCGATTAGATCGAAGGATCTTAATACTTTTGCCCGTTTGGTTCTCTACTTCGTGCTTATATTCTCTGAATTTCTCAAAAGCTTAAGACTTGTGTTTTATCAGGAACACATATCCATATCTTGAGAGATCTTCAGTGAATGTAATGAAGTAGGAAGAACCACTCCTGGCATGTGTAGACATGAGACCACATACATCACTATGTACCAGTCCTAAGAGTTCCTTAACTCTTTCTCCGTGTCTTCTAAACGGAGTTTTGGTCATTTTACCTTTGAGACATGAATAGCAACTATCATAAGAAGATAATTCGAACGGATTCAAATATCCATCCTTATGTAACTTAGCTAGCCGTGTCGCATTGATATGACCGAGTCTACAATGCCACAAGAAGGATTCGTTCATTTCTGAACTCTTCCTCTTGTGTGTGTTTTATATATTAAGGACTGTATTTTGATTGAGAACGTATATGCCATTATATAATAAGCCTGATCCAATCAACTTTTGATTCAGGAATATGTTCATAACATTATCCTGTACCACAAAATTATATCCTGCTTTACTTAATAAAGAAACTGATATAATGTTGCACATCATGTTCGGTATATAATAGCACTCGTTCAGAATCAATGTATTACTACTTGGTAATACAAGGTGATATTCGCTAACTGGTTTGGCTGCAATACTTGCTCCATTCCCTACTTGTACGGAATGATCACCTTTTCCCAGTTCTCTACTTTTACGTAGCCCACGTAACAATTTACATATATGGGATCCCGATCCGGTATCCAATACCCAGGACGTAAGGTGAACTGAGAAACAGTTCTCAATAACTAACACACCCGAAGAAGATGCATCAACATGCTTGTTCTTCGTTTAGGCGGTGTGAGAATCCAGATATTCTCCTATTTCCTGCTCAGTCCTATAACTCTTATAAGAAAGAACGGGACCAACGATCCCTTGCTCAGTATAAAAAGCTAGTTCAGTAAATACATCCATATTATTATCTTGATTAAGGCCTGACATGGTCGCTACCTGGGGAGAGAGAGAAGGAAACACTTTAGCGTATGCTCTTGCAAGATTAGATTGGTTATTATCTTATCTAATCAGGATGTCTCCCACTGTTTTTATCAAATCTTCCTTCAAACCCTAAAAGGTAAGATTAGCCGGGATTAACCACACCCTACAATTTCGTCAATCTTTCAGCCAGATCGGTGTTGGTACTTGAGGGAGGTTTCCCGTGCTTTCGCACGGACCAAATTAAAATAAACCTCGTCTTTCCAAAGGCTTAACCCCGTTAACACCTTTCTAGACACCTACTTGATCGGCTAATTGTTCTGTGTAAAATTCTCCCAGTAGTAACTCTTACTCGCAGTGGGTTTCGGGATCCAACTATCTCATAGTATGTATGCAATCTCATTGCAAATTTCAACAGTTGAAATTCCCGATAATACTTTTGCCCCTAGCGATCTATGACCTTGACTAAGTCAAAAACCATAAATCGCAAGTCAAGTTCAACCCGTACATTTCCCAATTGAATTAAACCCACCCGTACGACCCTTGACTAAGTCAACAAGGCCGTACGACTATCCTAATCCAATCACATCTCATGCTTTAGCAGATAAACACTATTTAGCTACCGTACACTACGCCTTGACTAAGTCAACAAACATAGCACGAATACTAAGTAATATCTATCTGAAATGTCGGAGGGCTACACAGGTTTTTCAGAAAACCATGAGCGTAATGAACTTGATATCGTCGTAGAATCGAGTGATTTTTGAAAAGGAGTGTTTTTGAGGCTTTCACCAGTTTTGCTAAAGAGGTCACTCCCGGTGAAGGGATCTCGGCTCTTTCCCCATCGAATAAGGTGCAGGGTATATCATATATACCGCTGTGCAAAGTAAGAACTATATAAGCTGTCAAAAACTAAATCGTGAGTTTGTAGTATCTTCCAGTTTCGCTAAAGAGGTCACTCCCGGTGAAGAGATCTCGGCTCTTTCCTCATCGAATAAGGTGCAGAGTATATCATATATACCGCTGTGCAAAGCAAAACTGTAGCTACCCTTTTTGTAAAGTTTTGATTCTACAACATCTTTTAGGTTTCTTTTCTTTTTATTAATATCATTATTATATCCCATCAGCTTATGCTTCCTACGCATCACAGAAGAAACGAAAGCAGTAATATTTATATATCAGCATATATATAATATAAGCATTCGTCTCAGGCAGTAATATGATCTCATCACAGAACATTGCAGCAGAAGATAACATATGAAATATTGGATATACTAGGACGTCCGTGTTTTATATCGAGCCTATATAAAACATGGATTCCACGGTCGCGATGAATAGCCAAACCTACATCCCTAGACCCCTACGAGAGCGGCAAGCAACACTGCCAATTCTAGGGTTAGGAGACCCGGTCTCGACTCCTCGAGATGGCCTCCCACTGGACCTTAGAACCCGGTTACTTGTGCTCCCCTCCTTAGGTCTACCTAATGCGGAAAAATAAATAATATACAATGGTGACATCAACCTCATCCCGGAAGTGCCCCAATAAAAGAATATTACATACAAATGAATTTTACATGAATGAAAATAAAAACCCTCATCTCACATAAAAACCCCATCTCACATAAAACCCCCGGCTATTCAGAACACGACGATCCAATATAACATATCACAGCAACACATAATATCTCATATCATCAACGTAAGTAAGTATGCATACACCGATTGTCGTTAATGCATAGCAACGAAAACCGGCGATACAACTACATACTACACTTACGGTCACAGAAAAGAAAGTGTAAAACTACAACATTTAGAATCCACAATCTCTTTAGACATCGTAAATCCGAAATATCACATACTTCGCATTTCATGCCTAACTATATGAATTCCACATATTGTATCACATTCCAGATAAATAGACAATATTAAACTTTCTGATCGAATAATCAAATACCCAAGATTTCCTATATAGCTCAACACTTGAGCGGAGTTCAAAAAGTCCCAGAATATATCACAGTACCAATGGTCTAGCCGTAGAAGGGTCAAGCCAACGCCTCATATGTGGCAACGCCGTACTGCCCCAAACCCTAAGGTTCAGAGGCGGTTCAGACGGTCACATAATCTAGTTAAGGTTTGTGTTCTTCTAGAGGGTCCATCGCGTTACTTGCATGTTTTTCCGAAAGATTTAAACTCAAGAAAAATTCAACACTTGAAAGTTTTTCGTGCAGGGAAAAAGTGAGTTAATGATATCCGTTCGAACATTTTAATAGTTTCTAAAATATCCGGAAAACAAAACGAAATTAAATTTTCCGATCGAATCAACGAATACAAAATAATCCCCAGAACACTCAACACTTGAGTAAGATTAAAAATACCCAGAATCTTGTACAAGCACTTATGGATATAATCTGAAGACACGTGTCCATAACACCAAAGTACGGCCGCGGAACCGCCGTGGGAAGCAGGTTCCTGCCGCGGTTCCGCGGCGACTTGATGGTGTTGTGGGCCCGTGTTTCACCATAAACCTTAGAATTTCCTGCTTATTTTTTTGAGTATTTTTAATGCAGAAAAAATCACATTTTTATAAAATTTCCAGAGAGGGGGCCATGTTCGATGTTTCGGGGTTCAATCGGAGTTTTAACTTCGTGTACACGTCGCCTAATGCTCTAGCTAGGCTCTGATACCACTATAGGGTTCCTAGGCACTCTTATAAGGGTCTATAAGGCATCAACCATGCCCGATTCAAGTTTTAGACGTGCCGAACAACCCAAAGCCGGGATCTTTGCTAGATTATTAGGGTTTAATATGCAAGTAAACATCTTTACAACTAAGAGTGAGGGATTACAACCTTTGTAGTCCGCTCCTTCGCTTCATAAGCTCCGAGTAGAAGTCCCTTCGCCGTGATCCATGATCTCCCGGACTCAAGAGAGGCTCCATAACCCGAATGATCCATGCTAGCTTGTAGTCTTCCTTTTCTCCGATTATCTACCTCGAAGTTCCTTTAACTCAAGCTCTTTCTCACTAATGAGGTGAACACCCTAATCTAATTGGCTAGATTAGATGAGGATGATGAAGTAGGATTTATGCTCTCTTTTATTATCAAATTCTCACAATTAATCATCACAAAATGAAAACCTAGAAAGGTTTTTCTAAGCTCAAGGAAGAAGAAGAAGAATATGAAATGAATAATTCTTTTTGTGATGAATAATGAAATGTTAATATGATTACAAATGTAACCATGGTCAAGGATGACAAGGCTAACCCATGTAGAGATTTAACCTAGGGTGAAGGGTTTGGGTTGGGTTAGAAATATCTAGCAAAATATCAAGCATAATATCTTTTGCTAGAAACAAAGTAAAACCTTCTAGAAGCATCAAGAAAGAATTAGCCCAAATCAAAACCTAACCTTGTTTAATCTCCACAAACATGTTGCATTAGTAATCATATCATGTTATAATATTATATATCACATATATAATATATATTTGTAACAAAAGAAAATAATACAATTAACATATATCGCATATATATCAATGTATTATCCGGTGAGAAAATGAATCAATAAAGCGAGCTAATATTAGATAATGTAATGTAATATATCACATATATAATTATACATTAAATTATCGAATCAACACTTGATCGGACAATCCGGCTATATTGAATATAACCGACTAATATATCATGTACCGATTCATCGAATCAACACTTGATCCGATGACCCGGCTCATATCAAAATATCGTGAGAATATAATACGGTATCCCATATCGTATTATCCTCGGTCCTGCACATATCACATATGTGCCCCTACTCCGTTTTGCCTGAGTCAAGAAACCTCTGTGTAGGACTCTAAAGAATCGTCAATACGCCGGTAGCAGGTGATGATCATATCAAGCACCCACAAGCTGCAAGCGGTCAGCTAAACGTAATAGCCACCCAGGTATTGAGCGATCAGAAGATCAACAAGAAGGCCTGTACATTCTCCTGTGAATCCAAACAGTAACACTCCCGTACAGTCCGGTCTCTTCGTCTGATATATTGCATATCTAGTCTAGGGGTGGTATACGTCAGACCCCAGTAACAGATAAGTCGTGTCGATGTGAGGCTCATAACGGATCAAGAAACTACTGGTAACACTTACCAGTAAATGTCTATATCAGCCCTGGCCAGGGACTTCCAGTTATAGCCAATCGAACACAGCACAACATCAACTCCCTATACCGGGAGAGACGAATCCCCTCCTATCGCTCATTTCCTCCATGTGATTCGGGACTGCACCCAAAAGCCACCATTTTGCACACCCTCTTGGACGTGGTAAGGTGGAAATCAAAGCACAATGGTAATCACACAAGACTCTATGACGATCTCGGGTCTACAGACTACCCTGTACCAGTGTTACCAGAGAACTGCCATCTGACGTGAGGTATAATACCATCTAGGAGTTCTCGGCGAGTCCGTACAGTGTACCCAGTCTCCACTGAGCACCCGTACACCATCCTTGATATCAAACACCGATGGATATGAGATCATCTATCGCCCATCATATGGGTCAAGATGCGTATACGCTAGTCTACTCTTGTGTATCGATGCCCTGTCTCGATACACCCTCGACTAAGAACAGTTATAGAATGTACTCGTCGACTACCGTGGCCCCACTGGTATGATCTCATTTAGTCCCAGTAGTCGAGTACATATCCTAAGGGCTTTATCAACATGTGAGAGTAAGACAGTAAACTAATATAAGTCAACATGTTAAGATAAAGAGAAACCAAGTAGCATACTATCATAACGAGCAAGAAAGTCCTCTATATATATATCCAAGCATCCATTATAATATACATCATATGTACAACAATGGCCTCTAGGGCATATATATAACTAACACGCCCACTTACTCAAAGATCACTCTCTCCAAAAAGATGTCTCCCAAGACAGATTTGGAGAGAGCTTGCATACAAGGGATACCCTATGCTTCGGCAGTAGGCTCTATCATGTATGCAATGTTATGCACCAGACAAGATATAGCTAACTTACTAAGTGTGGTGATCAGGAATAAATCGGATCTTGGGAGAATCACTGGACAGCTGTGAAGGACATTCTTAAGTACTTGAGAAGTACTGAAGAAATGTTCTTGGTGTTTGGTAACGGTGAACTCCAGTGGGAGTCCTTTACCGATTCGAGCTTCCAGAGTGATAAGGTCGACTGAAAGTCAGTCTCAGGCTTTGTCTTTACCTATGTTAAGGGATGGTATGTTATAAGAGTTCCAAGCTAGATACCGTGGCAAACTAGACGATAAAGGCTGAATACATCGCTACCAACGATGCTGCCAAAGTGGTTGTTTGGATATTTTTTGTTCATGAGATGAATATGGTTCTTACCATTGAGCGTCTAATAACTGTTATTGTGATAATAATGGAGGCGTGGCTTTGTCCTAGGAACCCCGGTTCTATCAGGGATCAGGACATATTCTGAGGCAGTATCACCTGATCAAGGAGATGGTTGATATCCAAGGGATCGAGGTAAGAAGAGTTGACGTGGAGGATAACACGGTGGATCAACTCACAAAGGCCTTTCCCAAGAGAGACTTTTATAGGATGTTGGGTATGAGATACTACAACAACTGGCCCTAGTGCAAGTGGGAGATTGTTAGTTGTATGTATGCCCTAGAGGCCATTATTGTACATATGATGTATATTATAGTGGATGCTTGGACATATATAGGGAGGACATTCTTGCTTGACATGATAGTATGCTACCCGGTTGCTCTTTATCTTAACATGTACACTTATTGTCTCTCTGTTACATGTTGATGAAGCCCTTAGGATGAGTACTTGACTACCATAATTATGATGCGGATCATACTAGTAGGGCCAGGGTAGTCTATAAGTACATCCTTCAACTGTTCCTAGTCGTAGGAGTATCGATATGGGGCATCGATATTCCAGAGTAGACTAGCGTATACGTTTCTTGACCCATATGATGGGCGATGGATGATCCCACATCCATTAGTGTTTGACATCAAAGATTGTATACAGGTTCTCAGTGGAGACTGGGTACACTGAACGCCGAGAACTCCTAGATGGTATTATACCTCACGTCAGATAGCAGTTCTTTGGTGACACTGGTAAAGGTTAGTCTGTAGACTCGAAATCGTCATAGATTCTTGTGTGATTGCCACAGTGCTTTGATTTCCACCTTACCACTTTCAAGAGAACGTGCAAAATGGTGGTTTTTGGATACAACCCCGAGTCACATAGAGGCAATGAGCGATAGGAGGGGATTTCGTCTCTCCCGGTATTGGGGGTTGATGTTGTGCTATGCTCGATTGGTCATAACAGGAAATTCCTGGTTAGGATTGCTGAGATTTACTTGTAAGTGTTATCAGTAGTTTCTCGAACCGTTATGGGCCTCACATCGGCATGACTTATCTGGCTATTGGGGTCTGACGTTTGCCACCCCCAGGCTGGATATACGACATATCAGACGAAAAGACCGGACTGTACGGTAGTGTTACTTATTGGATTCGCAGGAGTATGAGCCGGCATGCTTGTTGATCTTCTGATCGCTCAATTCTCGGGTAGCCGTTATGTCCAGCTAGTACCACTGACGGCTTGTGGGTGACTGATATGATCATCACCTACTGCCGGGGTATTGACGAGCCTTTAGAGTCCTACACAGAGGTTTCCTGGCTCAGGCGAAACGAAGTAGGAGTTCATATGTGATATGTGCGGGACCGAGATTAATACGCGTACGTGATATCGTATTCTAATCTCGCGATATGTGACATCGATCGGTTATATATGATATAGCCAGGTTATTGAATTAAGTGTTGATTCGATAAGTTGATATAAATGATATTAGTCGGTTATATGTGATATAGCCGGATTATTAAATCAAGTGTTGATTTAATAATTTAATGTATGATTATATATTTGATATATTAATTTTACATTAACTAATATTAGCTCACTTAAGCATTTCATTTTCTCACTTGTGCACATTCAATATAAATGTGATATATATTATTTGTGTCATGCTTGATGATACATCTAACATGGGTGTATGAGACTCACACCATGCTTATCATAATGAAGGGTTTTATTTATTTAAAGTAAATCAAAATTAGTTGGAAATTAGTCACATGGTTTGAGCTTAGTGGAAGCTTGTAGAACCATTGACTTAGTCCACTATTTTTGTTTTACATTAGATATTTATTAACCCAACTATTACTTTAAGCCATGGTTAAGTCTCTACATGAGTTAATATGAGATATTATCTCACCCATGGTTGCTATTCTCGTTCATGGATTCTCATTCCATTCTCAACTTCATCTTCTTCTTCATCCCCAAATAGCTTTCTAGGTTTTGAGGAGGTGAAGAAATATTGTGAGAAAAATTATTCTAAAGTGAGCAAAAATCCTATTTCATCAACCTACACTAGATTACCCATTTAGTTTAGGTTGTTTGCTTCACTAATTCTCAATTAGTGATGAGGTGGTTTGAGTTAGAGTCTTCTCGACGTAGATCATCTTCGGGCTCGAAGACTTTAAGCAAGCTTGTTCATTTCCCTTTGTGGAGCCTAACTTGAGTCCGGGAGATCACTACTTGGAGCGAAGGGACTACTACACGGAGCTTTAGAAGTTAAGGACCGGTCTACAAAGGTTGTATTTCTCATTCACTTCGATGTAAAGTTGTTTACATGCTAGTTTACTCCTAATTTTCAAGTTAGATCCTTGGCATGGGTTGCATAGCTCTCTAGTTTTTTTAAAAATGCATACTTGATGCCCTATAAATTAGTAGTTAGGGTGCTATGGAATCCAGCAACAATTACATGCATGATTTTCTAAGAATTTTTAATCTGGAAAATTTCAACTTTTGAAAAATTGGACAGAAAGTATGAAAAATTGGTTTTTGAAACTTCGATCGAACACTTTAACGTCGTCTAGACGTCGCCTAAGTCTCTAGCCTGGCTCTGATACCATAAAAGTATGTCTTAGCATCCCTACTAGGTTTCAAGGAGTATCAAGTATGCAATTTAAAAAAATCTAGAGATCTAAAACATACTAACTTAGAATCTAACTAGAGAATTAGGGTTTTTGTGTATGCGTATAAGTTCTAACTAAGTGATGGAAGTTTACAACCTTTGTAGACCGGTCCTTCACTTCTAAAGCTCCAAGTAATAGTCCCTAGAACTCTTCTTTGACCCCGCTTAAGAAAGGAACGAGCTTACTTGTAGTCTTCGAGACCGAAGATGATCCAGCTTGAAGTCTCTCTAACTCAAGCTCACTTTTCACTAATCAAAGTATTAGTGAAGAAAACAACCTAAACTAATGTGCTAGATTAGTATAGGTTGATGAAGTAGGAGATTTGCTCACTAGAAATATTTTTCTCTTTTCTTTTCTCCAACTCAAGAAAATTCTAGATAGGAAAAGAATGAAGAAGAGATGAGGATGAACTTGGATGAGAGAATGAGGTTCAATGAACCACATACACTTGAGATAAGAATGAGATGATATGTGTATTATAAATATCTTAGATTAAAACGAGAAATAAGAGGTGAGACACGGCTTCTCAAAACTTCCACAAGCATTTCAAGAAAATGACTCAATCTCCTTTTCTTTTAATTCTAAAATGTTTATTATAATCTCTCCTCATTTATCCTCATGTGTGATTCTCATACATCCTAATCCTTTGTATCATCAACCATGATACAATATCATTATATATATATATATATATAAAGAGAATAAAATCTTTAGTGAGCATATATATTAGTTAATATATATAAATATATCAAATATAAATATATATCAAATTATTAAATCAACACTTGATTCAATAATCCGGTCATATCATATATAACCGACTAATATCATATATATATTTATATCAAAACATTAAATCAACTCATGATTCAATGATCCGGTTATATCACATATAACCGACTAATATTCAATATTAGATATTAAATCAACACTTGATTCAATAATCCGGTCATATCATATATAACTTTTCAATATCAAATATATATACATAAATCAAATCATTGAATCAACACTTGATTCAATAATCCGGTTATATCACATATAACCTAACCGATATCAAATATCGCTAGATTATAATACGGTATCATATACTCATATTTAATCAAGCTTCCGTACATATCTCTAAATGTGTCCTATTTCGTTTCGCTTGAGCTAGGAAACCTCTGTGTGGGACTCTAAAAACCCGTCAATATGCCAGCAGTAGGTAATGATCATATCAGATACCCACAAGCCGTCAACGGTACTAACTGGACGTAACGACTACCCAGGTATTGAACGAATAGAAAATCAACAAGCAAACTTGTCCAAACTTCCGTAAAGCCTATAAGCAACACTTACCGTACAGTCCGGTCTCTTCATCTGATATGTCGCATATCGAGTCTGTAGGTGGAATCATCATACCTCAATAACTTGATAAGTCATGCCGATGTGTGGCCTATAATCTTTCGAGAAACTACTGATAATACTTAACAGTAAATATCATCAACCCTGGCCAGGGACTTGCTGTCATAGCCAATCGAGCATAGCACAGCATCAATTTCCAATACCGGGAGAGACGAAACCCCTCCTATCGCTCACTGCCTCCATGTGACTCGGGACTATACCCAAAATCCACCGGTTTTCATGACTCCTTTGAGGCGTGGTAGCGAGGAAATCAAAGCATAGTGGGAACCACACAAGTCACTATGACGGTCTCGGGTCTACAGACTAACCTGTACAAGTTTCACTAGAGAACTGCTATCTGACGATAGGTATGGTACCATCTAGGAGTTCTTGGCGAGTCCTGTTTTATGTACCCATTCTCTAATGAGCACCTATATACAGTCTTTGATGTCAAACACCAATGGTTGTGGGATCAACCATCTCCCTACACAGGGTCAAGAAATACACACACTATTCTACTCTGGAATATCGATGCCATGTCTCAACATTCCCTCGACTAGGAACTGTTAAAGGATATGCTTGCGGACTACATAAGCTCCACTAGTTGATCTGCATCATAGTCCTGGTAGTCAAGCCTACATTCTAAAGGCTTTATCAACATGTATCAGAGAGAAAATATACTAAAACTAGTATACATGTTAAGATAAAGAGCAACCAGATAGCATACTATCATGTCGAGCAAGAAATTCCTCTCTATATATGTCCAAGCATTCACTATATCATACAATAATGGCCTCTAGGGCATACATATTCTAACAGTGGCTACCTGTTTTTCGGACATTAGCTCATTGACAAACGTTGGCCTTAGATCATCCTCCGTTCCCAAGTTGATTTTACTTAGGTTGTCCGCCGTGGTATGTATACCATCCTCTAGCTCTTTTAGTGCCGGTGGAAATTCTGAGATCTTTTCATCATCGTCTTCATTTGTGAAGCATCCGAAGAGATCAATCATATTCTCGTCCCCTCCTTCTCTTGATAGTGTTATCATATGACTGGTTTGAGTCTGCTTCCATTTTCGTGGTCGAGCTGGTCCCAACTTGACGGTGTAAGTCTTCTTTGGCTCGTGTTTTTACGGTGGATCTATCCTCTAATTGTCGGATATCATGAACCTTCCCTGTTGATATTGGTCCTCCACCTTGTTCTTGAACGTGCAATAGTCTTCAAGAGGGTGACCTATTGCTCGGAGATAAGGGCAATTATCCGGATGATGAACTTTATTTATCTATTCAGTATGCCGAGGCTCCGGAAGCGTCATCATTTAGTGCTTCATGATAAGGCTGAAGATCCTCTCTGTCTTTTCTCGAGGGAACGAATATTTTCGACCCATCTTCTTTACAAAGGACATGCTCCAACCGAGCTTTTCTCGATTAAGCGGTGTCTTAGACCTGCTTTATTGTCCTTGAACGTCGTTTGTGTCCTTCACCTTATTTTTGTCTCTGCTTCGAGATTTTCTTTTTTCGTAAGAGAACAAAACGGACTGTGGATGAAGGGTATCATGACCTAGTTCTTCCATTGATTGTTTATTTAGTTGCTGTGCTTTGGCCTTTTCATATATGGCCATTTCATGAATGTGGTTGTCTCTGCTCGCTTGACAAGATTCTTTTATTAACTTGTCAATTTGTTCTTCGGACGACAGGCTTAGAGTTCTTAGAGCGGGATCTCGCTCCAATTTAGCGTCATGGCGACTTGAGGAAGCGCCTTCTTCTCCACTCGAGCTGTTTATGACATGGCAGTTGTAGATTTGCTCTCGTTTCTTAGACCAAATATATCCCAACCCAGTTGTTTCCATCTTCCTGTTGGGCTTCTTTCGTTGAGTTCAGGGAATAGCCTAAATCTTTTTGTAGAATTGGGTCTGTCGAACCGTTTGTTTGAGAGGTACGCCTTGCCGCTCTAATAGCTTCTTTAATCCATCCGCATAATATCTTGGCATACAGATGAGCTGGAACCTTTCAAGAGTGGGGTTGGCACTATGCCAGACTTCTTTTTCCACCTTAGTCTCGATAGATTTGTAGAAGAGGATCGCCTTTTCATCTCTTCGTCTTGGAGGCACGTAGAAAGTTTCCAATTCCTGCACGCTATATGTATTGAGCGCGTCAAGTTCCCTGTAGTGTCGAGATGGAGTCATCATAATATGTAGACTCTGATCTTCTTCGGTAAAAGACTGTGTTGATGGGTGAACGGAGAACACCGCATTTGTCTCATCTTCGAAGTCGCTACCCAAGACCAGGATAGGGGTCAATGGACCGGGCTTATTGTTCTCCCGAGTAAACTATTTGTTCATCTTCTTTAGTATCGCTTCCGAAGACCGGATGGTGGCCATGGATTTTTTTTTATTTTCCAGCTTGTGGCACCTTTCAGTATCCTCAAAGTCTGGTTGAAAGTATTTTGCATCTTCATACTTTCACACCTTGTTTACTGAGAAAGGATTGAGCTCCCCGTGACGGTGTACTCCAGGATATTTTTGAAATATTTCATATACTGATGCTGTGTAGAAGGGATGACGTTGTACTCGTGTAGCCAAGGCCTACCGAGTAGAGCGTTATTACATATCTTGGCATCAATGACTTTGAACTTAATGTCAGTGACGAGCAGCCGGAAGCGGACCGTCAATATTATGGACCCAAGCGTCCGTGACGACTACGAATCAAACCCCAAGGTGGCAATTTTATCTCAGGTAAGATGTTGAACATTCATACATATTTCTTTTAGCATCCTTACGTTGAGAAGATTGACGGAAGATCCATTGACGACAAGAATTTTCCCTATCTTGACATCGTGGCAGTACTCGGTGATATATAGCGGTCGATTATGTTCGCATGTAACGAGGGGCAGATCTTCATCGTTGAATATGATGTCAGCCGTGTGGACCTCAACTAGTTCATTTTTCATCTTCTCTTCTGCGAGAAAGGCTTGAAACATATCAGGCTCTTGTAAGGATTTGATCAAGGAGTTTCGTGCCTCTTTGGACAAGAGCAAAGTATCCAATATGCTCAGTTATGAGGGTATTTTCCTCATGTGTGCAAGGACATTATAATCCTCCTTAGTTTTCTTAAGCAGGTCTTTCGCGGTGAGCTCTCTGGCCACTTCTTCATCAAGGGAAATTTCGTCGGGCATTTTCCCCTTCCCTTTATCCTTTTTATTCAAACCCTTGTCTGCGGGTCCGAGATTCTTTTCAGGAAGCGTGCGGTTGTGCAACTGAATATTCTCGCAATCTTTTTCCTTTTCTTCTTTCTCTAATTCAAAACTTTCAAACAGAGGGTTGAAGGGCATTTCATCCTCAGAATCGCTCCCGAACATGAGAACCTGAGGTTTTTCCCTTTCTGAACTGGTACTAGACATATGACAACTGCCAGTTGCTTCCTTATGCACTGCCGTTTCACCATTCTCATCTCAATGAGCGCGAGCTTCACGCTTCTCCTTTTTGAAGTGTTTTCTGTGGGCAAGATATCCTTGCCACCACTTCTTGAAGGCGTTGCATTCCTCGATGGGATGGGCAATCCTTCGGTGGTACGAGCAGTATTTTGGATGTCTCTCTCCACCTTTGAAATATGGGATCCCGGGAGTGTACATTATAAGAGGTGCTAGCCTCATCCCCAGTGATAGGGCTTTGGCAAAGAGCATCTCAGTTTTGGTCCCGCTCTTATTTGTTCCAAGCATGCCTTGGTTTAGTCGGAGAGCTTTATGACTCATCCTCGTCGCAGCTTTTTTGTTCAGATGCCGACGTTTAGCCTTTCCATAGATGGCCGACTTATTTTCTTGGTCATCTTTGCTCTTTTGGAAGGCTTCTTTCAGCAGCCTTTTGTTCATTTTAGAATTTTGCACTTTTATACCACATATTCTTGATCGTATTGCATATAGGTAGGTGCTTTTAATCCGTGTTTGCTACATAATTATAGGTTACAGGTTCTCAATCCAAAACAATGCAAATTATGCACAGTTACGACAAATTCAGGACAACTACCAACAAACAGATAAGAATACGGGTTCCGCTCACCATCTGTTAGGTGCTGTTTACCAGTATAGGAGACAAGATCAAGCGAGGGTCATTCGTGTCTCAGACAAGCACAAAGCACGAGGGTAGCCGGACAAGGATCAAGAAGGCAACGCGGAGCTCAAGGAAGATCTAGGCAAAAAGTCCATTCATTTTCTTTTTTGGCACTGTTGTAAATCTGGTAGTAATTTGGAATGATTCTGCAAATACAAGAGTACCAAGAAGAAGAATAAAACAACATAAGAGAGCATAAGAAAAATGATGATCCAATTCCCATTTTTTGCCGCGGAAGCGCGAAATTTATCATATTTAGGCGGCGAAACCGCGGCCATGTCGTGGCTATCTGTGACGAAATTTCAGGGGTGTTTTGGTCATTGTACATGGGTTCAGAAAAAGAACCTAGAGTTTCACTTCACCGTCTATAAATACTCCAGATTAAGGGCAAATAAAGGATGTATATTTTCGCCTAGTTTAGTTATAATTTAGTGTAAACTTTGTCTTCTTCTTCATCTTTCCTCCATTAAAAATTGTATGAGTGCTTTCTATGTTGATGATAGATGAAGTGGAGTGTTTTATATGCATATCTTGCTTAAATTGTTAACTAGTTCACTTACTTGCTTTTATTTTTCCTAGTAGTATAAATTGTTATTTATCGGTTTTCATCTCTTCTTTTTCTATATTTGTTTATCATTGCAACCATGATACTCAAGTGTGATTCTTGCTTAGGTGAGATCCCAAGTAGTTAGTTGTCGTTTTCTATCTCATTTTTTTCTATCTTCTTTACTTATTTTTATTTTCCTTTTTCTTATAATGAGTGGGAAGTTTTCTCACTTTTTAAGATAGGATAAGAGAAGTTTGAGAGATGGAAATCTCCTTCACTCTTTCCTTTACCCAACGGCTCGAATTGAACTCAAGTCAAAGCATCCACAATCCGCTCCCTACGGCACCTCATCCTCTATCATTGTGGTGACACCCTAGTGAGATTGGTTGTGTTTGGATTGACCAAAGGTTATTGTTTAGAGCCAAGAACGGATGTATAAGGACCAAAAGGAAGGAACTAAGTATTGGAAAGCATAGCTTATACTCGCAAGTATCCTTCCTAGTCGTGCTAATCCTTGTTATTGCCGATTACTGTAACGTCAATATCAAGAGAGGCAAATAAACGAAGTGAGCGAACTCCTAACCCAAACTAACCTAATCCTAACCCTAACAAGCTTCTATTAACATTCATATCAAAACACATAGTTAGCATCGAATAAACTTGGACAAAGTTGACTTAACTCGTTAAAACATAAAGAAAAAGACTCCCATCTCTCCGTGGATCGACCTATACTCAACCAGATAGCTACAAAGCGAACCCGTCTTGATTGCAGAATAGGACTTTAAAAACTAGGGTGAAAAAAACTTTTCAATCAAATAACGCTGTTACCGGGGAGACGCTAGTTTATTTCTTTTTGTAGTTTCAGGTTAATTTGTGAATATAAACGAATATAAAAAAACAAACAAAACCATAAAAATTATCTTGTTATTCTTTGATTCTTTTTATGCGAGTGTGAAGGATAGCGATAAAAGCAAGTTTAGTGCCAAAATCATGAGAAGTTAGACCCACATCTCGCGGCGACACCGCGGCGGATTAAGGGGAAACCGCAGCTAACCGTACCAAAATCTGGAGCAAATTCAGTGACCAAATCAAGAACTAGAGGCTAAAGACCAGAAGAGGAGATCAATTTTAGTTCATAGAAGAAATTTGAAGGTCTAATTCACCAACTGCACCACGCTTCTGTGGCCATTAAGGTGATTTGATCGCGGTTCTACGGTTGCAACTTTGGTTTAGAGCATAATTCTTTTTGAGTATTTATTTCTTTCAAAAACCCCCTCTGAACTCCACTGAATTATTTTTCTGCAGTATTCTTTACGCAAACTCTCTTTCCCCTTTCCAATAAACTGTTTTTGTGAAGAATTCTTTGCGCCGCCTCCAAATAAATTATTTTGCAAGTGTTTTAGATTTTTTTTGTTATTGTTTTACATAAATAATGCAGACTTTAAGGGGCTTAGCACCAATTCAAATTGGGTGAGAATTTCATCACCCTTCTTAAGACCCCAAAATTAACAAAAAGCATACGCGTTACTTTTGAGCTTAATTAAAAAATATCTAGACTCAACCAATTAAGGACTTGTCGTGTTCAATAGGACAGAGAAAAGTTGTGGGCATTCGGTCGTTTATCTAAACTTGACTTTGTGGTACCTAGGCTAGACAAGTGAGGAGGTTACTTTAAAAGGCCCGTCTCACGGTGGTTCGTGAGCGGAACCCTCCTTACCTCACTTGTGCTTACCTGGCTACAATTGGCAGTGAAGAGACGATTCGAGAGTTATCTTACAGCTTGTCATTCTAGAACAGTTAGGAGCAGTCTAGTTGGAGTTTACGGACCATAGCTCTAGTTGGCATTGTGTATATTGTGACTGTGAATGTTTAAAATTGTGTCCTTAATTCTGTATATATTTTTTTAAAAACTCTCTAAAAAAATATTTAAAAACCCCCAAAAACTTTCATAAAAACTTGCCATTTGTCACCAAATTTTCATTCCACTTACCTTTTCACTTATATTTCTCATAATCGTTTTCTTACCCTCACATTCTACCAGCACGCTTTGACAACACTAAACGTGTTTAGTGTATGTCCGCTTGGACTCGGAACACTAGTGCCCGATTAGTCCGCGTTACGTTAGTCCCTATCGGCTACACGATCGACTCTGAATTCGATTCAACTTCCCCTACGCACACCTTACCTTTACCGGTCAACACCGAGATTCTGTTCATACATCTTCACCTTCTTTATCCTGTACCTCTTCTCGTGAAATGTCGGGACCTCCACCTTTTCTTGACCAGACCAATCCCGCATTTTCCAACATGATTCCACCACCTCTTGGTGCGAATAATCCACCTCCTGCAGGAATGATTCCACCTCCTCTTAATTCAATTAATCTACCACCTCCTGTAGGAGCACCGTCATGCATCACGTTACATGACCGATGCTATCTTCTTCGTACAAGTCTTCCAACATGCTTTTCTGTACCACCAGCTATTAAGGATAATTTTGAGATTAAGCCCTATTTTCTCAACATTCTGCCAAAATTTCACAGGCTTGATTCTGATGATCCATACGTCTTCATCAACAAATTTCAGCAAGTTTTCCAGATGATGAAAATGAATCAGCTTTCTGATGATGCGATCCGCTTAAGGATGGTCCATTTCACCCTTTGCAATTTAGTGGAAAAATGACTTTATTCCACCGCATCTCATTCCATATCCAGTTGGGATGTGTTTGTAAAATCCTTTTTAAAGAGGTTTTACCCAAATCATAAGACTGCGCGCATCAGAATTGAAATCAATCAATTCACTCAGCTTCCTAATGAACCATTTTGGAAGTGTTTCGAATAATACAAGGATCTCTTTGTGCAGAGTCCTTATCATAGTTTTGAAAATGGCAACTTTGCCACACTTTATATGAGGGGCTGCATCCACAAACTTGACAGTTACTGGAAACCATTTGTCAGGGCCACTTCTTATCTAAATTCGACAAGAAAGCCTGGCTATTCTTAGAAGATCTCGCTGAGCAAACTATGCAACGGGAAAACACCCGACCGACCGCTTCATCTTCTACATCTTCTTCCGGTCAATCTAGGGCATGAGTTTACTATCTAGAAGTCTCAATTGCGATGAAAGCCGAACTGGCCTCAATCATGCGGAAACTTGAAGCGATTGAGAGCAAATTTTTATCTCCTGCCCCTAGCCCTGTTTCTCCCCTCCGCACTATTTGTGCTAATTGTTCAGATCCGTTACACTTGACAGAAGAGTGTCCTTATAATTTACCATTTCAAGGACATGATCAGGTTAATGCTGCATTTCAGTAAAGACCAGAGAACGATTCATACTCTTCCTCATATAATCCCGGTTGGAGGAACCACCCTAATTTTGCTTGGAACCAGAATCAAAACCAAAACCAGTTCTAAGGCCAAAATAACTTTCAGAGGGCTCTTCCACAACAACAACCACAACATCAACAATTTCAACAACCTTTCCAATCACAACCTTTTCGAAACCCGATGAACCATGCTGCTCCATACAACAATTCGTTCCCTCTGAACAATAACTTTGCTGCGTCTGGTACTGATAAGGTTTCCGCTCTCGAATGAAGTATGGAAGCTTTTGTTAAGCTATCTACACAATCCACCGCAAACATCCAATCTTCGATCCAAATGCTTGTGCAACACACAGCTTCTCATTGACAGAGCATATAATCCATCGAGGCCCAGATTGCATAACTAAATGCTGTGATTGTTAGTTATATGTATGCCCTAGAGGCCATTACTATACATAGGATGTATATTGTAGTGGATGCTTGGACATATATAGGGAGGACTTTCTTGCTCGACATGATAGTATGCTATCTGGTTACTCTTTACCTTAACGTGTACATTGATTGTCTCTCTGTTACATGTTGGTAAAGCCCTTAGGATGTGTACTTGATTACCTGGACTATGATGCGGATCATACTAGTGGGGACATGGTAGTCCATAAGTACATCCTTGAAGGTCCCTAGTCGTGGGTGTATCGAGATGGGGCATCGATATACCAGAGTAGACTAGCGTATACCTTCTCGACCCATACAGATGGGCGATGGATGATCCCATATCCATTGGTGTTTGACATCAGAGATGATATACGGGTGCTCAGTGGAGACTGGGTATACTGGACGGACTCGCCGAGAACTCCCAGATGGTATTATACCTTACGTCAGATGGCAGTTCTCTGGTGACACTGGTACAGAGTAGTCTGTTGACCCGAGATCGTCATAGAGTCTTGTGTGGTTCCCACTGTGCTTTGATTTCCACCTTACCACGTCCAAGAGGGCGTGCAAAACGGTGGTTTTTGGGTACAGTCCCGAATCACATGGAGGCAATGAGCGATAGGAGGGGATTCGTCTCTCCCGGTATAGGGAGTTGATGTTGCGCTGTGTTCGATTGGCTATAACCGAAAATCCCTGGCCAGGGTTGCTGAGATTTACTGGTAAGTGTTACCAGTAGTTTCTCGAACTGTTATAGACCTCATATCGACACGACTTATCGAGCTATTGGGGTCTGACGTTTACCACCCCTAGGCGAGATATGCGACATATCAGACGAACAGACCGGACTGTGCGGTAAGTGTTACAGGTTGGATTCACTGGAGTGTGAGCGGGCTTGCTCGTCGATCTTCTGATCGCTCAATACCCGGGTGGCCGTTACGTTTAGCAGACCGCTTGCGGCTTGTGGGTGCTTGATATGATCATCATCTGCTGCCGGCGTATTGACGAGTCTTTAGAGTCCTACACAGAGGTTTCCTGGCTCAAGCGAAACGAAATAGGAGCGCGTATGAGATATGTGCAGGACCGAGAATAATACGTGTATGTGGTACCGTATTTCATTCTCGCGATGAATGTATCAATTGGTGGTATGCGATATAACCTAGTTATCGAATCAAAGATTGATTCGATAAGTCGATACATAGGATACTAGTCGGTTATATGCGATATGACCGGATCGTTAAATCAAGTATTGATTTAATGATTTAATGCATAATTATATATTTGATATATTACTTTGCATTAACTAGTATTTGTTCACTTTAAATAGATTTTCTCACTTGAAGTGCACAAGTTGTATATGTGATATACTTTTGTGCACTTGTTTGTATCATGTTTGATGATACATACTCACTTGGGTTTGTGTAAAGAATTGAACCATGGTTAAGTTAATGATTATGGTTTTTGTTTAATTACTTATCTATTTATTTATAATTCTTATTTTGGAAAAGATAAAGAAAGAATGGTGGCTTTGTTTATTTGTTAGTTGAAGCTTCATGAAGCTTTGAACAAGTCCACCATTCTTGTCTCATGCTTAACCCTAACCATTTAAATTAACCATAGTCCATTCTCTACAACTAACCATGGTTGCCAAATGATAAGTATTCATTTTTTTTTCTTTTTGAAGATATACTTAATACATTATCATCATCTTCTTCTTCTTCTTCTTAAAGAAGAAAGATTGCTTCCATCAATGGCAACTTGTGAAAATGAGTGAGAAATCCAATTCTAAAGTGAACCCACTTCCTATTTCTTCATCCTCTACCTCTTGCCAAGTAGTATAGGGTGTTTTCTTCACAAGTTTCATGACTTGGTGAAGTGGGAGCTTGATCTTGTGATGCCTCGACGTAGATCATCTTCGGCATCATAGTCGATGACCTAGCCCGCCCTTTTCTCCGATGAAGCCGACGCTAGAGCCCGGGATTCTATTTGGACAGCGAGGAGACTTCATCATGGAGCTATGGAGGTGGAGGACTGGATCTACAAAGGTTGTATTTCCGTTCTTTTAGTTAAGTTGTTAACTAGTTTCATTGTTTCGCCTAAAATTCTAGTTAACGATCCGTATTAGAGTTTCTCGGCACTTGTAAAATTTTGAAATAGGCATGGTTGATGCCTTGTGAGACCTCATTAGAGTGCCTAGGAACCCTACAGTGATGAGCCGGAGGGAGAAAGGAAAACTCCCATCTCAACCCTTACTAAACCCTGGTCACCCACAAAATGCGCATGTTGTTCTTGAATAACAGAACCATAATGTGAGTGCTGTTACGACGTTGAGATCAGGGAGACTGCTGAACAACCACGTTGAGGCCCCAATTGCTGATGATGACACCCTAGCTGTTTCTTTTTCCATCCCACTTTCTTCTTCTGAACCCGTTCTCCATAATTCATTAGGTTCTTCTCATAAACTTGCTGCTTTGAATGGACCCACATCTCACTCAACTCAAACTCCAGTTTTGGGTTCCATTCTGTCTCCACAACATTCCACACGGGCATTGGACTCATCCAATTTAAAAAAACTCCTTTTGCAAACCGGTTGAGACCCAATAAGCTTAGTCCATAGATGGAGAAGGTTGTGGAGATTTTCAAACTAGTTAACATCAAGATCCATCTTTTAGATGCGATCCAAGAAGGTCATTCATACGTGAAAATCCTTAAGGACTTGTGCACTAAAAAGAGGAAATCTCAGGTACCGAAGAAGGTTTTCTTGGCTAGTAATGAGAGCGATGTTCTTACCCTTGATTTGCCAAAAAAGGAAGGACCCTGGTTGTCCTAAAATCTCCATTACCATCGGGGATAAGAATATCAATCGTGCTCTTCTAGACCTTCGTGCCAGTGTTAACTTGCTTCCATATTCAGTTTACGAGCAACTCAGTGTAGGGAACTGAAACCTATACATTGTACGCTGCAAATGGCCGACCGATCCATTACCCTTCCTAGAACGAGTTAGAGGATGTGTTGATTAAAGTCGGGGACTTCATATTCCCTGTAGACTTCATAGTCTTAAACACAGCCTGTGCCTAACCCCCGGAATCAAATTCCAGTGATTCTCGGTTGTCTATTTCTGGCCACCTCAAATATTGTAATCAATTATCGCAATGGTTCTATGAACCTATCATTCCGAAAAATGACAATTGAGCTCAACATTTTTAGGTTGGGAAATCAGCCCTCCGACCCGAAAGCTCATATTCTGGATATCTGTTCCGTCCAAGAAATCGATTCGGAATCTTGTGAGTTTAAGAAATTTCTTGTCGATCTGGATTATCCCGATGCCACTTGTGCATATCTTTTCGATCTGATTACTTCCGGGACAGTGAAAGAATACGACTGCTTCACTTTTTCAGATACTCCTGACATGCCTCCACCCAAGTTGGAATCCTTTGAATTTGTGGATGAGTTAATTGAACCATCCGACTTTGTTGCCTACTCTCACTTTGAGCCCCTCTTGGAATCCTTTGAGTTCGAGACACATTCTCCGATCTTACCTTCTGTTGTTTCTTCACTGACGCTCGAACTCAAGCCTCTACCGTCTCACCTTATTATTCTTACTTAGGTGAAAACGAGACTCTCCCGGTGATCATTTCGTCTTCTCTAGCTTTAGAACAAGAGAAAACCCTGCTTTCGGTCATGCAATCAAATTGGCAAGTTTTTGGCTGGTCTATAGCGGATATCAAGAGGATTAGTCCTCTGATTATTGAACATCATATTCACATGATGAATGATGCCAAGCAAGCTAGGGATCCACAAAGGTGATTAAATCCAGTCATGAAGGAGGCTGTGAAGAAGAAAATCGTTAAATGTCTTGATAGTAATATCATTTTCCTGATATCCGACAGCCAATGGGTCAGTCTGATACATGTTGTCCCTAAGAAGTCAGGCATTACGGTCATCACCAACGAGGCGAATGAGTTAATCCCCACTCGCACCCAAACTGGGTGGCGAGTATGCATTAATTATCGAAAACTCAATGCCGCAATGTGGAAGGATCACTTTCCGCTTCCATTCATTGACCAAATGCTCGAAAGATTAGCTGGACATGAGTTCTACTATTTTCTGGACGGTCACTCAGGTTACAACCAGATTCCCATCACCGCCAAAGATCAGGATAAAACCATTTTCATTTGTCCTTTCGGCACATTTGCATATCGCCGCATGCCCTTTGGGTTGTGCAATGCTTCCGCTACCTTTTAACGGTGTATGATGGGAATATCTCCGACATGATCGAGAAGTTTCTGGAGATATTCATAGACGATTTCTCCATCTTTGGAGATTCCTTTGACGAGTGTCTAAAACACCTTGACGATATTCTTACCCGATATAAGGAAAAGAACTTGACTTTAAACTGGGAGAAATGCCACTTTATGATTAGTGAAGGTATTTTCTTAGGACATATTATTTCACAAAGTGGTATTGAAGTCGATAAGGCTAAAGCCGACGTCATTTCAAAGTTGTCTGCTCTCAACCGCGTCAAAGACATCCGTTCCTTTCTTGGCCATACCAGTTTTTATAGAAGGTTCATCAAGGACTTTAGCAAAGTTGCTAAACCATTGACTCTTTTACTAGCCAAGGGCTCGACGTTCCATTTCAACTCGGAATGTTTTGCCTCCTTCAACTCGCTGAAACAGTCACTCACTAGTGCTCCTTTCTTATCATGCCTCGACTAGAACCACCCGTTAGGATAGCATATTGATAAGAAGCCGCACTTAATTTATTACACGAGCCATACCCTAAATGACGCCCAATTGATCTATACAACGACCGAGAAGGAATTCTTAAATGTTGTATTTGCTTTAGAGAAATTCAGGCCATTCCTTATCGGCTCCCCAGTCGTCTGTTACACAGACCATTCAGCTCAAAGGTATATTTTCGCTAAAAAGGATGGCAAGTCTCGGTTAATACTTTAGATTCTTTTGCTCCAAGAATTTGATCTTGTCATTAAGGAAAAAAGTGGATGTGAAAACATTGTCGCCGACCATCTTTCTCTACTCCCTTCTGCTCCATCGCCTACCATGCCAATCAATGATTCATTTCCTGATGAAGAACTCTTGACAATATCATGTGAACCTTGGTTTGCGGATATTGTAAATTACCTTGCTACTGGACTTGTACTAAATGAATGGTCAAGTCAGGAGAAACATCGTTTTCTTTCTCAAGTAAAACACTTTTACTGGGAAGAACTCTACCTGTTCAAGTATTGTCCTGATCAGATCATTCACCGGTGCGTGCCCAACACTGAATTTCAGAGTGTTCTATCTTTTTTCCATGATCACACACGTGAAGGTCATTTCGGATCTAGAAAGACTGCGGAAAAAATCTTGCAATGCGGCTTTTACTGACTGATGCTGTTCAAGAATTCAAATGAATATTGCAAGACCTGCTCTCAATGCCAGCATATTGGCCAAATTTCAGGAAGAAATCAAATACCACTCCAACCAATCTTGGTTGTTGAGATTTTCAACGTCTGGGGAATTGACTTCATGGGACCGTTCCATAACTAATGTGGGAACCTGTACATTCAACTTGCGATTGATTATGTCTTAAAATGGGTGGAGGCCATCCCACGCTGAACAAATGACAACAAGATTGTCGTTAAGTTTCTAAATGAAAACATCTTCTCTCGGTTTGGGCACCCTCGAGCTATTATCAGTGATAACGGTTCACACTTCTGCAATCGTTCTTTTGAGGCTGTAATGCAGAAGTATGGAGTCAACCACAATCTCTCCATGCCCTACCATCCCTAAACGTATGGGCAAACTGAGGTCTCCAATCGGAAAATCAAGCAGATTCTGGAGAAGACGTTTTCTACAAACTGTAAGAATCGGTCTTCAAAATTGACTGATGCCCTTTGGGCATTTCGAACTGCATATAAGACCGACCTTGGTATGTCTCCGTATCGGCTTATCTTTGGCAATGCTTGTCATCTCCCTGTAGAGATCGAGCACAGAGCTATTTGGGCAATCTTGGAACTTAATACCTATCTTTCTCAAGCTGGTAGCTTTCGGAAGCTACAGATAAACGAGTTGAACGAGCTTCGGGATGAAGCGTACGATAACACGGTTATCGTGAAGAACATGATGAAGGTGTTTCAAGATAAACATCTTGTGCACAAAACATTCATGCTAGGATAACAAGTCCTTCTTTATAATACCCGACTGCATTTTCATTCAGGTAAGTTGCGATCTCGTTGGACGGGACTTTTCATGGTGCAGTGGTGTGCCCACACGGTGCGGTAGATTTGGAGAATCCAAAGGACGGTTCACTATTCCAAGTGAATGGACACGGATTAAAACCATTTTTAAACGCAGAGCCATCGGAGAAGCTCCTGATGTTGCAGGAGCCGGCTTACCTTGTCTGATCTTCCTCCGTTTACCACCAAACTTCGGTTATCCTTCCATAAACAGTGGAAATGTTGTTTCAAATAAGTTTGTGTTAGTTATGTATATGCCCTAGAGTCTATTATTGTACATATGATGTATATTATAGTGGATGCTTGGATATATAGAGATGACTTTCTTGCTCGACATGATAGTATGCTATCTGGTTGCTCTTTGTTTTAACATGTAGACTTGTATTGTGATACTGTCTTGCTCTCACATGTTGATAAAGCACTTAGGATGTGTACTTGACTATTAGGACTATGATGGAGATCATACTAGTGGGGCCAGGGTAGTCCACACGTACATCCTATAATTGTTCCTAGTCGAGGATGTATCGAGACAAAGCATCGATACTCCAGAGTAGACTAGCGTATACGCTTCTTGACTCATATGATGGGCGATGGATGATCCCACATCCATTGGTGTTTGACATCAAAGATGGTATACGGGTGCTCAGTAGAGACTGGGTACACTGAACGGACTCCCCGAGAACTCCTAGTTGGTATTATACCTATCGTCAGATAGCAGTTCTCTGGTGACACTGGTACAGGTTATTCTGTAGACCCGAGATCGTCATAGAGTCTTGTGTGATTCCTACTGTGCTTTGATTTCCACCTTACCACGTTCAAGAGAAAGTGCAAAAAGGTGGCTTTTGGGTACAGTCCCGAATCATATGGAGGCAATGAGCGATAGGAGGAGTTTCGTCTCTCCCGGTATTGGGGGTTGATGTTGCGCTGTGTTCGATTGGCTATAACAGGAAGTCCCTGGCCAGGGCTGATATGGAGATCTACATGTAAGTGTTATCAGTAGTTTCTCGACCCGTTATGAGCCTCACATCGGCATGACTTATCGGTTACTAGAGTCTGACGTTCACCACCCCTAAACTGGATATGCGACATATCAGACGAAGACACCGGACTGTACGGTAGTGTTACTGACAGGCTTTACAGGAGTATGAGAAGACTTGCTTGTTGATCTTCTGATTGCTCAATACCCAGGTAGCCATTACATTCAGCTAGTACTACTGACGACTTGTTGGTGCTTGATATGATCATCACCTACTGCCGGCGTATTGATGAGTCTTAGAGTCCTACAGTGGAGTTTCCTAGCTCAGGCAAAATGATGTGGTGTGCATATGAGATATGTACGGGGGCTCGATTAAATGCATGTATATGATACCATGTTTTAATCGGGCGTTTTCTATTGGTCGGGTTGTATAAGATATGACCGGTTTATTAAATCAAGTGTTGATTTAATATTGACTTTTAGCTCACTTGTTTAAAACCTTTTCCTATTTTGATGTATGCATGAATGAATGCACACATACATGCATACGTGTGTCATGGTTGTTGATATATTGGAGATGGCAATGTAAGACTCACATGGTGTGTGCATGTCTATATATATATATATATTTGTTATTGAGAAAAAGAAATGATAAAATCATGGTTGAATATTCCTCTACACTATTCTTTACTTGACCGAAGTTTTGACCATGCTTTAATTTCATTTGTTCTTTAACTCACTAACAAAAATATCTAGATATTTATTGACCATGGTTATATGTGAGTGTGCACCCCATCCAATGGGGTCGCCGTGGCACCTACAGATCACTCAGCAGCTACTTTCAGTTTGGGGGTATGCATATATATATATATATATATATATATATATATATATATATATATATGGATATTTTTGTCTGGTGCGTATCCACTTTTTGTTTTTCTGATAACCATCCTTGTCTGGTAAATGCTCGATTTTGTGTGTCGGGATATTTCTTGCCTGGTGAAATTCCCTTGTGTAAAGAATAAAATAGTCAAGGAGTTTCTTTTTGTAAATATTGAAAATGAGATAAGAAGAGGACAATTTTTTTGAACAATACCAAATTTGGAGGGGTTTTAGTGCAAAAGAGGTATCCTTTTGACATTCTTTTGACTAACCCCTTTTAAAACACATCTACTCCTCTCCTTTTCCCCAACCAGAGACTCCATCTTCCCCAACTCACCAAACCTTAGCAGCTAAAATAAATTCCACAGAAGATCCATCAAGTCGACCGCTAAGTCGCCGTCGGTAGACGCCAAAGACCGCGCATCCGCCGCCCTATTTCCTCTTCACCCTCTGAAAATTTTAGGGGAGGTTTTCTTTCTCGATCTTTTCTTTCTAGAACTGTAAACCGTGTTTTCTTTTCAATGGCTCTTAATTTTCAACCTGAGAGAGATTTTTCATCCATGTTCGCTCATGACTTTTATGGTAGTTACTTTGGCGACGAAATCCAGAAACACGGGTGGAATTACTTATTGTACAACCATCCAAACGTATTTTCACTTCCGGATCTCGTTGAACACTTCTGTGAGAGCATGGAGGAGGGGTGTTTAGAAAGTTATGGGTACATACGCTTGTTTTGGGGGATCGGGAAATTTTTGTAGATCGGGACATGTTTCATGAAGAAACTTTGATCCCTCGCTTTCCCGCTCATGACCAACCTTTCCGATTTGAGGATTACATGCCGTCGATGGAAGAAAATTGTGCTAGGGAGCGAAAGAAAGGAATTGTTGGACGTACACTGTATATGAACGTGTTGACGGTGTGCCGTTGGGCACAAAATAACATATATGGTAGTTCTCATAACACCACTTTTTTTACTTCATCCCTACAACTTGTGCACACACTAATGATGAAAAATCTAAGTTATGATATGTGCACAGTGTTGTTACACTCGATTGGCTCTGGCAAAGAGGCAGCCAATTATCCGATATTAGTGACACACTTTTGTCGCTACTTTTTTCCTGTAGAAGAGTTCGATACTTATATGCAGATGAGGATTCCCATTCGACCCTTAGTTAAGGGTGTTTCCACGTCATACACTAGGCTTCACGAGTTATGGTCGCGCACCGAGTCGATCGAGGATGTGATAGCGGAGACCCCTAGCTCGAGTTCCATAGTGAGTGATGAGGAGCTGACCTCCGCTGAGCAAGCACGCTTGCTGCGGCACACTAATAGGGGGTCGAGAGAGTGTTTGAGATGCTGACGAGTTTTGATCAGTGTATTACGAGTCTGGAGCAGGGGATGTCTATCTTGTTAGCACGTGGTGATAGTACAAGGTTTAGGGGTCATGGTGCCGACACCAGTCGGGCTGGCACGAGTGGTGCTAGCATGAGTGATACTGCGTATGGTTTTAGAAGACGCAGTAGGCAGCAGTGAGAGCACTGCTGTGAGTATGTTTAGGGGTGGGGTTTGTGTAAATAGTTATCCATGCATTCTGCATTTGCACGTTTATTTTTTTTGCTTGCACTTTTTCTTTTGTTTGCATGTTTAAATTCCACATCGCATCATGTTTATATTTTTGCATTGCATTGTTTTTTCAAAAACCCATAAAAATTTGAATCCTTCTTTTCCAAAAAAAAACCATAAAAATTTTTGTCGTCAAAATTGGCTATTTATACTCGAGTTCGACATGATGGTTGAGTAGTTAGAAATAACTAAATCCTAGGCTTAGGAATTGAAAACCCTAAAAATAACCCTCCTTGAAGTATAACCGTAATAAATATATGTCCTTGCTGTTTGTTTAAGTAATCTTGAATTCAGTTCTTGAGTTAAGTTGAAATGAAGAGAAAGTATCGAAAGCTTTATTGAAGGATAAGTCTGAAAAATAGTTCATATTCTCAAGCCCAAATTCAGAAAGTATATATCTTACAAACTGCACTTACACACACCTTGAAACTTGGGATAGTAGAGGTACCTAGAAATACTCTTACCTGAAAGCCTAGTATGAAAGAAAAAAAATGGTATTTGAAGCTAACCACTAAAAGAGTGTCGCTGAAAAATATATCCGGTCTCGAAAAGAAAAAAAAACCGTGTATAGTATAAGACCTGGAAACTGCTATTTACGCCTTAATAAGCTCACGCACTCGGTAATCGGCTGATTAATGTCTTAGGAAGTAGTAGTAGTCGCAGCGAATCCGCTCATCATTAATAAAAAGAAGTAGTACTAGGTATCAGGGTAAGGGTACAATAGCATGAATTGAATTCCTAAGTATAGGGGTGAAATTACACAGACGTAGGGGCATATGATCGATATTTGAAGGAGAGATAGGAATGAAGAATAAGTTTTATATCTTTCTTAAAGATGATAAAAATTTTGGATTGGAGACTACGGTTTAGAAAGAAAACTCAAGAGAAACCGAGGTCATTATAAACTAACAAAACGTATAGGATCTTTAGTTAAATGAATAGGAGGTGTGAAGAATAAGGGGTGGATATTTCTAACTTAGGATGATAGAGTTTCTAACTAAGATGCCGAACTGTGGGATTAGAGTCGACAGCTAATTTGATAGGATTTTGTGGGTAGTATCCGCTGAAAACCCTTAGGAGACAAAACTCCTTTTTTAGGGCAATCTAGGGGTTTAACGGCTTGTTGCACACGCTAAGTGCAACCATGACGCCTACGAAAGTGAGCTTAGCTATTTTTGAAAATAAAATTGTTTGCTCACGGTGAGCAAAAGATAAATTTGGGGGTATTTGTTCATATCAGAATTTTGCACTTTTATACCACTCATTCTTGATCGCATTGCATATAGGTAGGTGATTTTAATCCGTCTTTGCTACATAAATACAGGTTACAAGTTCTCAGTCCAAAACAATGCAAATCACGCACAGTTACGACAAATTCAGGACAACTGCCAACAAACAGATAAAAATATGGACTCCGCTCACCATCCGTCAGGTGCCGCTTACCAGTACATGAAACAAGACCAAGAGAGGGTCATTCGTGTCTCAGACAAGAACAAAGCATGAGGGTAGACCCACAAGGATCAAGAAGGCAACGCGGAGCTCAAGGAAGATCTAGGCAAAAAGTCCATTCATTTTCATTTTTGGGACTGCTGTAAATCTGAGAGTAATTTGGAATGATTCTGCAAATACAAGTGTACCAAAAAGAAGAATAAAGCAACACAAGAGAGCACAAGAAAAATGATGATCCAATTCCCATTTTTGGCCATGGAAGCATGAAATTTAGCATGTTTAGGCGGCGGAACTGCGGCCATGTCGTGGCCATCTCTGACGAAATTTCACGGGTGTTTTGGTCATTGTACATAGGTTCAGAAAAAGACCTTAAAGCTTCACTTCACTGCCTATAAATACTTCAGATTAAGGGCAAACAAAGGATGTATATTTTCCCCTAGTTTAGTTATAATTTAGTGTAAACATCTTCTTCTTCATCATCTTTCCTCCACTAAAAATTGTATGAGAGCTTTTTGAATGGATGATAAATGAAGTGGAGAGCTTTATATGCATGTCTTGCTTAAATTGTTAACCGGTTTACTTACTTGCTTTTATTTTTCCTAGTAGTATAAATTATTATTTATCGGTTTTAAACTCTTCTTTTTCTATTTTTGTTTATCATTGCACTCATGATACTCAAGTGTGATTCTTGATTAGGTGAGATCCCAAATAGTTAGTTGCCATCTTCTACCTCATTTCTTTCTATCTTCTTTACTTGTTTTTATTTTCCTTTTTTTTATAATGAGCGAGTAGTTTTCTCACTTGTTAAAGTAGAATAAAGGAAGTTTGAGAGAAGGAAATCTCCCTCACTCTTTCCTTTTCCCAACAGCTTGAATTGAACTCCTATTAAAGTATCCACAATCCGCTCCCTACGGCATCCTATCCTCTATGATAATGGTGACATCCTAGTAAGACCGGTTGTGGTTGGATTGACCAGAAGTTATGGCTAAAAGCGAAGAACAGATGGACAAGGACCAAAAGAAAGGAACTAAGCATTGGGAAGCCTAGCTTATACTCGCAAGTATCCTTCCTAGTCATGTTAATCCCTGTTGTTGCCGATTACTGTAACGTCAATATCAAGAGAGGCAAATGAAAGAAGTGAGCGTACTCCTAACCCAAACTAACCTAGTCCTAACCTTAACAAGCTTCCAATAATATACATATCAAAACATCTAATTAGCTTCGAACAAATAAAAGCAAGCAAGTAAACTGGGCCAGCTTATCAATCAACACTTGGAACGTGGTGGGTTTGAAGAAAGTCATGAATTGGGAAACAGTCAATTGAGGATCGAGGGTCCTAATGAACATTCCCGCAGCCACAGCCAGAGACTCCTTAATGCGTTGTTCGCATTTGGACCATAGGTTCCGCCATCGGTCCGCATATTGGACCTACGTTTCCTCTGGCTTGACCCTTGCATTGATCAGCACTGTGATTGGAGTGTGTTCACTTGCACTAGCGAACCTTTGTGTGAACAGCAGCTCCATTTCAGAGAAATATTTTACGGAGTCATTTGAGAGCTTCGAGTACCATTCGAAAGCTATCTCTGATAAGCTTCCGACGAATTGGCAAAGTAGATGTTTATCGTCGCCTTTGGTATTGCCGCATAGAGCTCTGAATTGTACGTTGTGCTGATGAGAATTACCAGTTCTTTTATATACGTGGAAGTTTGGGATCGTATATCCCGGTGGGTACTTTATCTGGTCATACCAGGCCGGATAGGGTCACCCAATTTTGACCAGTTGGTTTGTAGCTTCATTGACCTGATGAGCTCTGATTTGCTTAGCAATGTAATCATCCAATGCTTCCTTGGAGATCGTTTCCTCCTTGGTCGCTGATAAGGCCTGGGGAAGATTTAATGTTTCTCCTTTATCATCTTCGATAATCACCTAAGGATTTTTATCCGGTGATTCTGGTTGGATCATCATCCCAACCATATCTTGGAATAGAAAAGTCATCTGCTTTATATTGGGAACCTGCTCTATAGCTGCCTTATCTTTCTTTTCCAGTACCCATCGCAAGAACTCTGTATCGGTTTCTTGCTCCTGGAGCTGTTCAGTTTCCTTATCCGGACTTTCTTTAGGTCCGGTAAGTGCTGCCATCTTGGCAAGCATACTTTGGAGCTTCTGCTGTTGCTCCTGAGCTTTTTTCAATGAATGGATATACGGTTTGTGACTCACAGATGCATGGCTCTCCTCTTTATCGTTAGTGATATAGGCCGTATGTACTGTTATGCCCCCAGACTTGGTGCGTTTAGAGCCTTTGCTTTTGGATTTTGCCGCTAGCAATAAAATTTTCTCCAGCTTCACTCTTTTATGAGAGGTTGGAATAGAAGGAGCCGCTCTGACAGGCACCTCTTTATGAGAGTTCCCCCGTTGTATGACACTGGTGTAATCATTTTCTTGTCGGACCTTGGATTTTTTTGGTTGACGAGAATAGCTTTCATCGAGCACTGAGTCTTGGCTTTCCACCAGACTTTGTGGATTTGTGAGGAGAGCCACTGATAGGTCTGCTCCGTCTTTTCTTGCACTGAAGCTTTTGCTGGCTGAGGTGATCTTTTCAGTACCGCCGTCGGGGAGTTTTTGCGCACCCTTCTAAGAAGATTGAAGCTGTTTCCAGCTAGAACAACAACGTTAATATTCACCATAGGAGCTGGTGGGGTAAGCCCGGAGGGGGGGTTGCCCCCAACCTGTCTCACTCGGCACCAGTGGCGGCGTCGAGCATGTCTTGGGGAGGGAACTGCCTCAGTATTGGACGCGCTGTCATCATGCCCCGGGTGTTGTTTGGGGGCTTCGCCTGATGTCAGCTTATGGAAGATGAACGTTCTTGGCGGAGCCGGAGCAAGTTTGGTCAATCTGTCGAAGACCAACTGTCTTGGAGGTGAAGCACTTTTGCCAGATTCACGTATGGCGGGAGTAGGGAGGGATAGCCATTTTGGGGCAATCCCTTTTGGAATCATAGGCTTCTTTACGAGCCCCTTTGAGCTTTCTTTCAGTTTGTTGAAGACTGAGACTTTAGAGTTGGACGGCTTGCGGATAGGAACCACCACAGTAGCTAGCCGATTAAAGACCGACTTTAGGGGAGCTTCTTCTTAGGGCATTGAGTCGCCAATGCTCACGGGAAGGGGCATGGTCCTAAAGAATAGTCCGGTAGTGGCTTGAGTGACCTGTCCCACCGGCATCGAGAAGATGGAGGTCGTGTTGGGCTAGTACATCACTCCTTCGGCTGAGATGGAGAGGGAGTTGTTGTTGCAAGAAGTGTAGTGGGAGGCCATTTGATTCTGCACAGAGGAGAAACACCAAATTTTAGTATCTCGAATCCAGGGGCAACCATGAACATAGCAAACCACGATTTTGTTCGCGAAACACAATGCACAAAGTGTGGAGTGGAAAGAGAAAGATGTCCCACCGGACGTGCCAGAATCTGTTTACCACTGAAAACAGAAACAAACTGGGATGGATCGTCTTGCCTGAATTTGGGGGAAGATGCTATTTGGCATATCCGTCAACTTCTCCGAATATTCCAAGTTGATTTATGACACCGTATATCGGAGATTTGGACTGATACGACCATTGTAGCGTGACTTATCAGATTTCCTCTCTTTGAGGGGATTTTGATTATGGGGACGTTCTTTCTTGCAGGCGTAAGCCCCTGCAGTTAATTACGTTATGATAAACATTTTTCACCTGATCCGATAGGTCATTCCATGTTGTGTTATATTTATTGTTTATTATGGTTGCCTGTGAATTATATACGGAGACTAGTTTATGTCGTCTCCCAGATGGTGCAGTTTAGTCTAAATCCGTATATATAAATTTGGGGGTTGAACTTAGGATGCAGATCTCATATGAACGAGGTCTATTAGTTCGAAATATGTTATCTGAGGATCGTTAGTCATTTTTGAGAGTAAGATCAACTCAGGAATATATGGTTAAGGCTCGTTAATACTATTTTGGATTAAGATCAGCTTAAAAAATATGGATTAAGGACCTTTAGTCATCTTTGAGACTAAGAACACTTAGGTTTAAGTGATTAAATGACGTTTTATGGTTCAAGTGCGTAGGCATATATGATGCACATGCTCATTTATTTCATTTGAAAAGGGTGTGCACGTGTGTTGCACATGCTTACGCGCTGTTTTATTTCAAAGATATTGCACATGTGTATCACATGACACATCTATTTTGAGTTTCAAGTTATATATGTGCGCATGTATGTACGTGCGTATATATTTAGTAAGTCAATGTGCGTTGCACGTGGTACTTGCACATCAGCGTCAAGTGCGTACACGTGAATATCACATGATGCGCATGCCTTCTTAGGCAATTTTTATTAATTGCGCACACGTGAATATCACGTGATGCGCATGCCTTCAGAGGCAATTTTTACTAAGAGCGTACACGTGAGTATCGCGTGATGCGCATATCTCCGGGACATTATTTTCCTAAGAGAAGCAACTTTTATCTTTAAACACGTACTGATTTGGGTGCACACTTGTGTCTATCAGAAAGCACAAGCTTTCGTTAAAAAGCTATAGCTTCTGTTTTTCTTATTTTCAGAGGAGTGAAAACCTCGATTCTCATCTATTTTCGAGTCAGACATACATGAGTTTTATGGTGAGCATCTTACTTTTATTTTTAGATCTTAGAATCGATCTCTTGCAAAAGTACAAACTTTATGAACGTGAGATGAACCCTAAGATTATTTGATTTCTTAATAGCGAATCAATAGATTCGAAGAGAAGCCAAAACTTCTGTATAAAATCGAAAGCTTTTAAATAGAGAAAAAGAGAACTTTTTCTCTTTATTTCTATCTTACACGATTTTGCCGATGAAGGAGAAGTCTTGAGATTTTTTCAAGCTTATGGCGAGATTTTCTCTCCTTTTAGATTTAATCTCATGGGTCCTTTATATAGGGCATGAGAAATAACAATCAGTTTGAGAGAATCTCTCAATTAGAGATCTTGATTGATATCATGATCAAGTGGTGATCTTTAATCACCGTTGGATAGAGATCATGGATCTTAACAGAAAATTTTGCTTCTAATTAAGAATTTGGTTCCTTATCAACAGGATTTATTTCTTGTTATAATCATCTGCTTCAAGGAACGTACATGCGCGCTTGTGATCTTTGACACATGCATATGTTCATCGCATGTATAGGTGCATACGTATGATTCAACTTGGCAATCTTTCCAAATGCGCATATATATATGCGTGTAAAACCTGGGTGTCGCACATGTGATTCAACTTAGCCATCTTGCCAAGTGCACATGTATAGGTGCGCGCAACTTGGACTTAGTCGTTTGACTTATGCGCACGTGCGTTACACGTCACACACATATGATTTATCTTGCCTATCTTGCCAAGTGCGCATGTATAGCTGCGCACTATTTGAATATGGGAACAAATGCATGCTTTGGCCAAAAAGTTTGGCGGGAACACCACTATATTGGAATAGTGCCGGGAGCGACTCATCATTTTCCTTAGAAAAACTTGGGATTTGGGTTTTGGGTCGGCATTAACAACGCTAACACTGAAGCATAGCCCCAGGAGCGATTCATTTGTTGCCGTTGCCTGTTGGGGAGTGATGGCTTAGGAGACAGGTTTTAGGTCACTTTCACCTGAGGCTTTTTCAATTTTATGAGCCGTAAGGATCTCATAAAAGTATTTTCTCCTTACGAGCCGAGAGGATCTAGTAGGAGTATTTTCTTCTTGGGAGCCGTGAGGACCCTCAAGTGTGCTTTTACCTTGTGAGTTGTAAGAATCCCATGAAAGTGTGTTTTTCTTACAAGTCAAGAGGATCTCCTAAGCGTTGTTCTCCTCATGTATCGTGATGACACATGAGTGGGTTTTCTCCTTGGAAGATGCAGCCATAGGGTTGTCAATCGCGGTGGGACTTAGGAGTGATTTAGCTTGTTTATGCTCGTGGATTGTATATGGCACGCGCGAAGTGTCGGAACCGTAGGGCAGGTGGGCTCAATTTGTCTGTGACTTGGAGCATTCATGCGTAATATTTCTTAAGATATTGGCCGTTGATCAGTGGCATAGGCCTTTCTCCCTCAGCACTTATCAGTTGTTAGGATCCTCCATTAAACACCTTCTCGATAACGAATAACCCTTCCTAATTTGGCTCAAATTTTTCCTTGGCATGTCGATTGGGGATGACCGGTCTTCTGAGGACCAACACCAATTCTCCTTTTGAAAGCACGGAGATGAGTTATCTAATCATAGGCTCGTGACATTTAGGCTCGGTACAGCTCTAATTTTGCTATACCGTGAGTCTCTTTGCTTCGAGCGCATCAAGCTCTTCAAGCCGAAGGAGTGCATTTTCTTCTCCCGTCAGATTATGCTAGACGGCCATCCTTAAGCTTGGAACATCGACTTCGAGGGGGGATTGCCTCCACTCTGAAGAGCAGTGAGTATGGAGTGGACTAAGATGGAGTGCGCTGTGTGGTACAATATGCCCACAACACCTCATGGAGTTTGAGATTCCAGTCTTTTGTTGGCTGAAGCATTTTTCCTCAGGAGCTTGCATAGAGTTTTATTGAAGGTTTCGACTAGCCCACTGGCTCTTGGATTTTAGATGGAGGAATATTGCTAGTCTATTTTGTGTTGAGTAGAAAATCTTGAGACTTTGAAGCTCTTGAAAGAAGGCCCGTTGTCAGATATGATTCTTCTTGGTGTACTATAGCGGTATAAAATATTATGCCGAAAGAATGTCAGAATATGTTCTGTCTTGACTTTTTTTCATGGGACAGTTTCAGCCAATCTGGAGAAGTAGTAAGTTGGGGCCAATATGAGCCGGTGTCCTTGTAAGTTCATCTTAGCACTATTTCTTGAATTTAGAAGCAAGGTAGAAAGGATTACAAAAATTCAAGTTAGCTAACATAGAACAAAACCTAGGAATCATGCTAAAAACTTAAACTTGTAACAAAAAGGAACTAGTTTGCATACAAAGTTAGAGTTTACAACCTTATGACCAAGTCCTTCACTCGAATGGCTCTAGGAAGATGGTTCAAGCTTGCAAGAAGAAGATCCTCAAGCTCCTAGATAATCCACCTTAAGATTGTACCAAAACAAGCTTCTACCTCACTAACTAGAACTAGTAGTGAATCAACTAACAAAACTAATTTGCTAAATGTGTTTAGAAAGAAGATGTAGGATTTTAGCTCATGATTTTTCCTTCTCCTTTTAGTTTTCTTTTTCTCCCAAAAATATCAAGAGAGAAAGAAAAAGAAGATGAAGAAAATGATAGAAGAATGAGACAAGAAAAATGGTAGCCATTCTTATCTTCACAATCATTCAAGAATGATCCAAAACATTCTACTCACTTCTTTTCTTTTACACCTCATTCTTTCATAAAGCAAATGAAATGCAAACTAATTATCTTCCATGTTCATATCATACACACTAACATTATGTATCAAATACACAATTTAGTTTATGTGTAACACAAATTATATGTATCAAATACATATGACAAAAGAGTGAAAATACATTTGAGCAAAATACTAGAAAAGATACATACATACATGAAAAGATACATACATACATACATGAAAAGATACATACATACATACATACATATATATATATATATATATATATATATATATATATTATTAAATCAACATTTGATTTAATAATTCAGTTATATGAATATATACTAGCTAGAATCATAAATTGTCCGATTAAAAGACGTGTATCAAATACACGTATTTAATCGAACTCCAGCATATGATTATATGCTCCCGTACGTATCACAAAACATACCCTACATTATTTTGCTTGAGCCGGAAAACCTCTGTGTAAGACTCTGAAGACTCGATAATACGCTAGCAGTAGTTCAAGATCATATCCTTAATCACAAGCACGTTAGCTGTACTAGCTGTACGTAACGACTACCCTAGTATTTGTCGAGGAGGAAGATCAACAGACATGCCAATTCAAACCCCTACAGAGCAAATAAGCGACACTTACCATACAGTCCGGTCTCTTCGTCTGATATATTGCATATCGGGCCTGGGGCATGG
The DNA here is from genome assembly GCA_030015575.1 of Agapanthus africanus. Classification (NCBI taxonomy): domain Eukaryota; kingdom Viridiplantae; phylum Streptophyta; class Magnoliopsida; order Asparagales; family Amaryllidaceae; genus Agapanthus; species Agapanthus africanus. Next base: position 141,011,503 of record JASDDO010000026.1, read on the forward strand.
AACCTTTAGACCAACCCGATAAGTTATGCCAATGTCTGGCCTATAACCATCCGAGAAACTACTAATAACAGAACTTGCAGGGCTTAGCAAAAAAGACCCGATTCCTATTTAAGTCAAAGAGTCCTCCTGGGATAGTGAATCTCACATGCCCTGGCCAGGGGCTTGTGGTTATATCCGATCGAGCACAGCGCAACATCAACTCCCTATAACGGGAGAGACGAAACCTTTCCTATCGCTCATCGTCTTCACATGATTCGGGACTGTACCCAACTAGTACTTGTTTGTACAGCTCTTTAAAGGTATGGTAGGGTAGTAATCTAACCATAGTGTGGACCACATGAGACTCTATGACGATCCCAGGTCTACATACTAACCTGTATAAGTGTCGCCAGAGAACTGCTATCTGATGATAAGTATAGTACCATATAGGAGTTCTCAGCTAGTCCGTTCAGTGTATTCAGTCTCTAATGAGCATCTATATATAATCTATGATGTTAAACACTAATGGATATAGGATCATCCATCGCCCCCATACAGGGTCAAGAAACGTATACACTGGTCTACTTTGGACATCGATGCCCTATCTCGATATCCCCTCGCTTTAAGGATTATGCTTATAGACTACCTAGGGCCCACTAGTATGATCTGCATCACAATCCTGATAGTCAAGCAAAATGTTAGGGGCTTTATCAACATGTATTAACGACACTAATAACAAGTAGAACCATACACATGAATGATAAAGTCAAACCAAATAGTATATTATCATATTGAGATAGATTATCCTGTACATATATATGTCCAACAATTACAATATTTGCCTCTAGGGCATACAGATCTAACAATCTCCCACTTACACTAAGGCCAATTATTGGCGTATTTCATACCCAACATCTCAAATAGTCGCTTAAATTACGCCAGTGGAAGGGCCTTAGTGAGTGGATCCGCAGTGTTGTTCTTCATATCTACTCTATGAACTTCAATCTCGTGGGGATCAACTATCTCCCGGATCATGTGATATCGTCTCAGGATATGTCTAGAACGCTGATGGGACCTGAGTTCCTTGGTTATCGCTATAGCCCCATTATGATCACAATACAAGCTCTGAGATGAACTTCCGCATCCATATTGCTTCCTTGATAGTATCATTTGCAGCAATGTACTCAGCTTCCATCATTGAGTATGCAACGGTGTCCTGTTTAGATCTTTTCCAATAGACCACCCCTCTATTGAGGGTAAGTACAAAACCCGAGATAGATTTATTGTCATTCTTGTAACTCTGGAAGCTGGAATCAGTAAAGGCCTCCATTTGGAGATTCCCGTTATAATAAACCAAGAACATTTCTTTAGTCCTTCGTAAGTACTTAAGAATGTTCTTCACCGCTGTCCAGTGTTTCTCCCCTTGATTGGATTGATAACTGCTTACTACACTTAGTGTGTAAGCTACATCTGAGCGAGTACATAGCATCGCATACATGATAGACCATACAGCTGAAGCGTAGGGTATAACACTCATGCGAGCCCTCTCTTCATCAGACTTTGGACACTCGTCTTTGGAGAGGGTGATTCCGTGACAAGAGGGTAAATTACCCAGCTTGGAATCTTCCATTCTAAAACTCTTTAGTATGGTGTCTATGTATCTTGATTGGGACAATCCCAACATTCTCTTAGATATATCTCTATATATCTTAATGCTCAGGATGTACGGGGCATCACCCAGGTCCTTCATGGAGATCCTTTATGACGAGAATAGTTTGACTGATTGTAGTATAGGAACGTCATTTCCTATAAAGAGAATGCCATCCATGTACAATACGAGGAATATGACCGTACTCCCTATATTTTTCTTATAAATGCAAGGTCCATCTATGTTTTTGATAAAATCAAACCTTTTGATCATATCATCAAAGTAGATATTCCAACTCCGTGATGTCTGCTTTAATTCATAAATGGATTTAAGCAACCTGCGTATCTTTTCGCTGCTCCTACTATCAATGAAGTCCTATGGCTGATCCATAAAAACACATTCTTCTAAATCACCATTTAGAAATTCAGTTTTAACATCTATCTGCCATATTTCATAGTCATAGTAAGCAGCAATAATAAGTAGGATTCGAATGGATTTAAGCATAGCCACCGGAGAAAAGGTCTCATCATAGTCCAATCCTGGTCTTTGACGAAAACCTTTCGCTACAAGTCTAGCTTTATAGGTCTCCACCTATCCATCGACACCAATCTTTTTCTTAAAGATCCATTTTCACCCTACGGGTTTTACTCCAGGAAGTGCAACTTCCATAGTCCATACTTTGTTGGTGTGCATGGATTCTATTTCGGATCGCATAGCATCCTGCAATTTCACCGAGTCACTACTGGTGATAGCGTGCTAAAAATTAGTTGGGCCATCATCTTCCATTATGCAATCTTTTCTATCACCATCAATGAGGAAACCGTAGTATCTCTCTGGTGGATGAGAAGACCTACTAGATCTACGGAGCGGCTGAAGCTCGTCAGGTTCTATGGAAGCTTCATGTTCAACTAAATCGTCAGTAGCAGTTTGTGGCTCTGGAGTTTCTTCCAGTTTTACTGCATTGCCAATAATATCATTTGTAAAAAACTCATTTTCTAAAAATGTGGTATACTGAGAAACAAACACTCTTTGTGGTAGAATAGATATCCATATGAATGTTTAGGATATCCCACAAATTTGCACAAAACCGATCGTGTCTTGAGTTTGTCTGGATTCTGCTTTTTAACAAAAGCAAGACCCATATCCTAACTCGTTTAAGAGATGGTCTCTTCCCACACCATATCTCATATGGAGTGGTAGACACGGATTTGGTCGAAACCCTGTTTAATAGATATACTGCAGTCTCTAATGCATGCCCCCAGAAGAAAAGTGGTAACTCAGCATCACTCATCATAGAGTGTACCATATCTAATAGGGCAAGATTCATCCACTCCGACAGACCGTTGTGTTGTGGTGTGTAAGGAGGAGTGGGCTGAGTGAGAAACTCATTCTCTTTTAGGAAATTAAGGAACCATGTACTTAAGTACTCTCCACTTCGACCTGGTCAAAGTTTCTTGATGCTCAATTCAATTTGTTTTTCTACTTCAATTTTATACTCCTTGAATTTTTCGAAAGCTTCGGACTCATGTTTTATCAAGAATACGTGTCCGAACCTTGAAAAATCATCAATAAAAGTTATGAATTATGAATAACCGCTTCTTACATGCATAGACATTGGTCCACACACATCACTATGTATGAGGCTTAAGAGTTCAGTAGCTCTCTCTCCGTGTCCAGTAAACAGAGTTTTGGTCATTTTACCCTTGATACATGACTGACAAATCGCATAAGATTTATATTCAAACGGATTCAAATATCCATCTTTATATAGTTTGGTTAGTCTTGTTTCGTTAATATGATCAAGTCTATAATACAATAAGAATGCTTCATTAATGTTTGAAGTATTTCTTTTGTTTGTGTGTTGGATGTTGAAAACTGTGTGTTGATTCAGGATATGGATTCCGTTATTTAGTGTACCATACCCAATCAACTATAGATTTAGGTTAACGTTCATAATATTACTTTGCAACACAAAATGATATCCTTCATTGTCTAACAAAAATACGGATATTATATTACATAACATAATCGGTACAAAATAACAGGGATTAAAAATCAATATACACCCTGAAAGCAATCGTAGGTGATACTCTCCCACTGATGCAGTATCAACATTTGAACCATTCCCAACACGGTGAGTACGACCACCTTTCTTCAAAACCTTGCTATTTTGTAACCCCCGCACATAATTACAAATATGAGAACCCGAACCGGTATTTAATACCCAGGATGCAGAGTTTACTGAAAAACAATTTTCGATGACAAACACACCTGAAGTGGAAATATCATCATGCTTCTTCTTCTTGAGATCGGTGAGGTACTCTGTACAATTCCACTTCCAATGCCCCATCTTGTGACAATAGAAGCATTCATCTTTCCCTAATCCCGTAACCCCAGATTTGTATTTCCCCTTCGCCTTTTTAATTCCACCTCTCGGTTTGGTGGGTTTCTTCTTCTTCCTTCTCTTAGCCTTTACTTTTGGGATGGTGGAGGAAGATTGTCCAATAAGTAGAGCAGGTGTTTTCTCCTGCTTGAGTGTGCTCTCCACACTTTTCAACATATTGAGGAGTTCAGGAAGTGACCACTCCAAGTTGTGCATGTTGAAATTCACTACAAATTGAACATAGGAAAGAGGAGACTGCAGAACGTGTTGGATACGTATGTCCTAGAGGCCTGCATTGTATAGGATGCTAGGGATATGTATGTACAGGACAATCTTGCTCAGTGGTATATAGTATATTATTTGAGTTTTCTTTATCATGATATGTGTATTTCTTTCTATTGATGCTTTATATTTCTTGCACATATTGATAAAGATATTGTTGGATATGTATGCCCTAAAGGCCTGTATTATATAGGATGCTAGGGATATGTATGTACATGACAATCTTGGTCAGTTGTATATAGTATATTATTTGAGATGTCTCTATCTTAATATGTGTATATCTTTCTCTTGTTGCTTTATAATGCGTACAGATATTGATAAATACTCGAAACAGTAGTATACTATTATAGTTTGAATTTATCTTAATATGTGCATGTGTTATAATCGATATCACATATGGCGGATACATGTTGATAAAACCCGAAGGATTTTGCTTGACTACCAGCGTTATAATGGCGATCATACTTGTGGGAGCTGGGTAGTCCATAAGCACATCCTTAAAGGTCCCAAGTCATAGGAATATCGAGACCGAGCATTGATATTCTAGAGTAGACTTGTGTATACGTCTTTAGACCCCGACAAGGGGCGGTGGTTGGTCCCACAGCCATTGGTGTGATTACCTCTGATTATATACATGTGCTCACTGGGGGTTAGTACACTGGACGGACTCGCCGAGAACTTTTAAATGGCATTATACCTATCGTCAGATAGCGGTTCTTAGGTGACATAAGTACAAGTTAGTCTTAGGATCCGAGATCATCATTTGTCTCGTGTGAGTTCCCACTGTGCTTTGATCACTACCCTACCACGGCTCTATTGAGTCGTGCAAACAGGTTTTGGTTTGGAACAGTCCCGAGCCACATGGAGACAGTGAGTGATTATCAGGGATTCATCTCTCCCGGTATTGGGAATCGATATCACACTCAGTCCGGTTGGTTAGAACCATAAGATCTTAGCCAAGGCAGTTGAGATTTACTGATGGTTAGATCAGTAGTTTCTCGGATTGGTCCTGAGCCAAATCGACACGACTTATCGGGCTAGTAGGACTTATCGGGTTAGTAGGGGTCCGACGTTTACCATCCCCTAGACCCGGTATGCGATACTTTTAGGTGAAGAGACCGAACTATACGAAGATTGTCACGGATAAGCTCAGTTGAGGTTCGGATGAGCTTGCTCGTCGGCCTTCTTTTCGACAGGTACCTGGGTAGCCGTTATGTACAGCTAGTGCCACTGACGTTCTTGTGGTTAAACCCACTGCCAGCGTACTGTCGAGTCTTTAGAGTCCCACACAGAGGGTTTCTCTGGTTCAGGAGAAACGATGTGGTGGCCGTATGTTTATAAATGCAAGGTTTCGATCGAATGATAATACTTGCCGGCTTAGGATTAATCCGGATTATTAAATCAAGTGTGGTTTTAATAATTTACATATACACATTTTGATATGTATACTCTAGTGTCATCCATGTTTTTGATCGAACAGGGTTCCGACCGAATGATAATACTAGCCGGTTTAGGATCGATGCCCGATCTCGATTTCAACATGTAACCTTATACACAAGTCTACTCTGGAGTATCGATGCCCGATCTTGATACTCTTGTGACTTGGGACCTTTAAGGATGTGCTTATGGACTACCCAGCTCCCACAAGTATGATCGCCATCATAACGCTGGTAGTCAAGCAAAATCCAACGGGCTTTATCAACATGTAACCGCCATATGTTATATCGAGCATAACATATGCATATGTTAAGATAAAATCAAACCATAATGGTATACTACTGTATCGAGTCTTTATCAATATGTGCAAGCAATATAAAGTATCAATAGAAATAAATACACATATTATGATAAAGATAACTCAAATAATATACTATATACCACTGAGCAAGATTGTCCTGTACGTATATGTATGCTCTAGAGGTCTGTATTTTATAGGATGCTAGGGATATATATGTACATACAAATCTCACAGAGATAAGAAAACAATTTCCTTGTACAAGATGTATTTTACTTTCATTCTTAATACATTCGTACATCATATATTGACATGTTGCTACCTGAGGAACTGACACGAGCACTGGGTATTATACTTATGTTTAGATGTTTACCCTTGCCATTACTAGATGTTTTCAGGTTATATTATGAGGATATTATTGTATGACCTAGGATAGAGTCATACATGCGATTTCTGCTCGGTGATGTTTTCTACTCATGAGTTGGCAACTCATCCCTGTTGTGCCACAGTTTCTTGCAGGTTTTGCCTTACAGGTTTCGTTGTGGTTTGCTGGCACATTGATTCCTTCTGGGTGATTGCTTTAGTAGGTGGGTTCACTTGCATCGTGACCACCATTTACCTTATTTACATTCTATTGTATCTACTAAACTCCATCAAGCAGACTTATATTATTTGATAGACTTAGAAGACCAGTTATATATTCTTTCGACCTTAGAGTCACGCGCTTGTATTATTATGGTTCTTCTTGGTTTTCTTGAGGATGTTGGTTTCTTTCAGAATTTTGATCCTCGCCCTTCGGCGTTGTATATTATATTGCTTGTGTGGTTGTTTCCACCAATTGGCGAAGAGCTAGCTCCCGCTTGGGGATGCCCTTATTCATTACATATATATATATATATATATATATATATATATATATATATGCATGTTTGTACCCGTTTGGGGCCAGTATTTACAAAGGAAACTCTGCCGAAATTTTTGGGAAAAATTTGATGCTTTTAAAATGCTTGCTACGACTTTCAAAAGTGATTCTATATGTTAACTTTTAAATGAATTTTCCTCCACTATCTTTTAAAATGGTTTAGATTTCTGGGATTTTGGCTTACTTAAATTAGGTGGGGTCCTATAGACTTCACATTATTCAAGTGCTAGTCATGTGCTATTTCGGGTCGTGGCAAAGTTGGTATCAGAGCGCTAGGTTTAACCTTGGTTAAAGTATAGGTTTGACTATGCAGAGTCTAGAGCGTATATATAGACATTCGGAACCTAGGCTTGACCTTACGGAACTTAGACTTGGTCGAGGGGGTATTAGACCCGAACTTTCGTCGTATAGGTTGACCTTGGTTGATGGAGTAGGTGACTTAAGTAGAGTGACGTACTTTGTGTATGTTCCGCGGCATACTTACGATACGCTACTCTGCTTAAGAAGCCTTAGGATGTACATTTTCTTGCACAGTATTCTATTCATTCATTGATCTATCCTCATCGATTTCGGTTTGTGGTTTCTGTTACCACGGTTGCACGGGCAGAGAGAGCTGCGGCTAGAGTTGCGATCAGCATGAGCTCGTCTTGGACAAGGACTGACTAGGGCGTAATTCCGGTGACATACGATTTCATAGATATGTCATTTTATTGTGTTTTTGCGACATGAGCGTTTTGATGAATTGGTTTTACTAAGATTTCTCGAACGTTCAGATCAGCAGCAAAGGATTGGGCCACTGCTAGAGGCCGGCTAGAATGTGATGACCGTTAATGTATCGTCTATTCTTGAGGATTGAGGCATTGTTTAGCGTGTGGACGAATGAGCTAGTTGTTGCTGTGCCTGACAAGATATCGCCCTAGATGTTTGAAGATATTGCAGCACGAGTTTGTACTTAAGGATATGATTGAAGATCACTAGTCACCTATGATGAATGACTAGGACATGTGGTTCGTTTGCATACCCCGATGCAAGGTCATCAGATCGATTGATTTCAGCTAGAGAAGACTTCACACAGACACGTTGAGAGTCGATAGGAAACGGACGAATGAAGAGTATTCCTCCGACGATTTCGAAGAGTTTTCGAGGGCGTAGTTGGATAGATACCTACCATAAGATATTGAGCGGTCGAGTTCGTAGTTTCGAAAGGAAGACTCTAGATATGAGTATAGCCGTTATAGCGCAGTCCATACAGCTACGAAGAGACGAGTCTGAATCAGTCGACATTAAAGAAAAGTGGAGTAAGGGGTTCGTACGAGATTTTGACGAGATGACGTCCCACTCCGTTGACATCAGAGATGTGATATGCATGCAAAGGCGTTGAATATGGATATATCTTTTAGAAGAAGTCGTGATGAGTATGCAGCTGTTCCGGAACAAGAAATGGATTTAGTAAAAGGTGATAACTTCCGGGCAGTTCGGCAGAAACGAGATTTGGGAGAGACCCCAACAGAATCCTTCTGGAATACTACACGAGAAGATTTAGACTCAGGATCGGTCGTATTACGCACACCTAGTAAGCCAGAGGTTGGAATCATTGACGAGACATGTTAGGAGGGACCATGATAGTTGGCCATAGATCTTTAGAGGATGTGCCAGAGTGGAACTGTTTCCGTCGTCATTCCATATTGGGCCGTTGAGCCGATGAGCTATGAAACTGACAATCCTCAGTGAGAGACGAGAGCTTAAGGACACAAGGAGCCATACCATGAACATGAGGCAAGTAGATATCTTGCTCTGCTAGCTTTGGATGCACCGACACCTTCTTGACTTTGAAGGAAGGACACATCGACGATAGTGTTTATGATTTGCGATTTGGTGATTCGAATATCACGTGTTCGTCATTTTGGATTTCGGTGTTTTGGGCGGTTTATTTGCATGATCGAGTTTTCGTGCACTACAGTTGCACTCGATTTCGATTTGATGTCATTCGAGATGTTTGATTTTGATTTCATGCCGATTGTATGTATGTGACTTGACTTGTGCCTTTGGTGTAGTTTTCATGCACTTTTAGTACTTTGATTAGATTTTGTGCATGCTGATGCACGTGGTTGTGAGATTATATACCACGGTATTGTTGACTTGGATTGAGCTTTGTTGTATACCGTCGATTTCGATTGTGATATTCGATATTTTTTTTCGTGCACCTTGTGCACTAGATTGGATTCTTGCGCATACTTGGCGCGCTTGATGCGATTTTGGTGTACACCAGATGCACTAAATCAGGATTCTTCGTGCATATCAGATGCACCTGATATTGTTGTCAGGCACACTCGTTGCCCTTGATAGGTGTTTTCGTGCACACCCGTTGCACTTAGATTTGTTTCTGTGCACATGTATGACACATTCATTGATTTCGATTTCTATGCGCACCAGACACACGTAGCATTTTTATACACATTTTGGGATTGGATTCTTTGGAGAAGTATATTTTATGATATTTACTGTTTGAAATAGTGACTGAGCAGGACTGTTCTGAGAATAGTACCTAGATGTTTTTGCATGTATCAATAGTTATCGAAGGGAAATCCAAAAGGGAGCTACAGTCTCAATATTTTTCCTATGTGTCCGAGATGACACGAAATATTTTACAAAGGAAACCCTTCTAAATTATTTTCAAAACAGCGGGACGTGTATGTTAAACAAAGGATATATATATTTATATAGTTATTTTTCTTACAATAAACGTCCGCTACTTGTGCCGTGATACGCGCATCACACAATGATTGATATTATTCTTCGTGTGTCGTGTTTTATAAAGATCACAATCAAAGAAATTTTTTTAAACCGCAATCAATAACAGTGTCGATGTAGCGCATTAATGAATACGGATCATCCACAGGGAAACTGTGATTTGATCGTAATTGATTTAGATGAATTGAAAATTAAAGAGAAAAGAAAAGAAAATTCGATTCAAGATCTATAGAAGTGAATTTCAAGAATTATCAAAATCTAGATCTAATATCAAGAATGCTAAAAATCAAGAATCAAGAATTGATGATATCCAAATCGAATTAGTAATCAAGATTTGTAATGAGGCTCGTAGGAATCGATTGAATCTATAGAGATGATGAAAACTCGTGATTACGTTTTCTTATCCATTGATGATTTGTTGCTAGATCGATGACGATCAACGAGATTTAAGCATCTATTGAACGAACTAGGGTTTCTTCATCTCATCCTTTGTCGTTTCGTTGATTATCGTTCAAGAGCTACCCTCTAGAAAATTCAATCACCGATCGTCGATCTCTAATTAAGAGCGAAAGCATTCAAGAAAGCATCTCGCTCGAAACTAGATTGTCGATGATTTAATTTCCTAAAGTTTACAAGACTCTTAGGACTTAAGAATCGTTTCAAGATTGTAATCATCATCATCTATCTATTCTCTCGATTCTTCCACGAGCGGAGTTTTTACTCAAACATTATGACAAAGAACACAATCAAGAATTGAGAACTAATCATAATGCTCAAATATAAAAATAAGCAAGATAAAGAAATTTCATCTTTTATTATTCAGCAATTCCGTTACAATTCGCTCAAGAACTACAAGAATTTGAGGAAAGAACTCGATCGTCGAATTAGCTTCGCATCATCTCCGTGAGTCGCGGATCGTCTTGGATCACTTGCTTGGTTAAAGATCGGCGCCGCTTCTAAAAGGTTGAAGGCTTCTTGCTTGATTTGTACTCGGAGATCTTGAATTTGGCTTTTGGTGATTGGATTAGGATTTGGGTGCACAAGTTGTGTCACTCAACATGTGGGTGAATTATTGAAAAACCTTTGAGAAGAAGCCTTGGGGTCCTTTTTATAGCCCTCTCCTTTAGCTTCCCCTAGAAGCTTGATTAGGATTAGCTTCCTTTAGAAGGTAGGTTTAGTTTAGCTTCTCTTGCGAGCTTGGTAGTTGAGTAGAAGCTTCTAGAATTAGTTAGTTAGCTAGCTTCCTTGATAAGCTTGGTTGTTAGGAAGAACCTTCTAAGTTTAGCTAGCTTATTTGAGAAGCTTGGAGGTGTTTAGCTTGTACAAGAAGCTTAGCTATTCGGACGGAAGCTTCTGGAGATCTCTGGAGTTTAAAGTGGCTTGGAGATGTTTTGACCTTGAAATGAGAAACCTGAAAATGCACTGTGCTGACGTCATGATCTCGTGGCCACGGATCCGCCGCCAATAGGCCCCTACGGCCGCGGATCCGCGGCCCTTTAGAAGGCTTGCTGCATGATTTTTCCTGAGTAATTTTTTGCTGACTTTTTGGATGTTTCCTGAAATCTGGAATATTTTTACACTTTCTTGTTCACTGCCAGATCACAAGTCTTGGACTTGGCGTGATTTGATCGGCACTTTTAACAGTTTCGGCTCTTTTCCTGAAATTTCCTGCACAGATTCTCGAAACAAGTGTTGCGATATACAAAAGATAATGCGTGCAATAATAAACACCCAATTTCCCTCAAAATGCCGGTTATAAAGTATAACACAAGTTATTTGGTATTTTACAGACGTTTTGCTAATATGCTATATTCATACCGAACACCTTTAGGTGAGTGCAAATGGTAGGGAAATTGATGTGTTAAAAATGCAATATTTTCGACTAATCAAATTCCCCCAAACTTATTTTTGGTCGTCTTGAGCAAACTGATTTATTAGAAAGAGAAGGAAAAAATAAAGAAAAAGAAAAACTAACTAGCACACTTTCGTAGGCAACACGATTGCACTGAGCACGTGCAACAAGCCTTTAAACCTCTAGGTGTCCCTAGTAGGAGGAGTGTTGTCTCCTGAGGTTTTCAGCGGATTGCACCCACAAAATCCAATAATAAAAGAAAGACCGTGAAAGTTACATATAAAGATAAGAATTGTAAAACAAATACTTTGAAAATTAGAGTTTCCAACTACACTAGCTTTTCGGTTGTCATGAGCCCTATCTTAATAGTCATGAAAAGATATTGGAAATCATATCATCCCTCAATAAAACATCGTCTTTATTCTTCATTCTTACCTTTCTTCCAAACATCGATCATATAACTCTACGTGTGTGTAAAAGAACATCCCTACACCCGGAGAATTCAATTCAAGCTATCATACTCTTGTCCATTTGCCTCAGTACTTTTTAATTAATGAATATTTAGATGGATTTGCTCACACATTTTTCATGCGACCGTTAATACTTCTTGAGGTACTAACCGACCGATTACTCATGTGCTTGCTTATTAGGTGTATTAGTATTTTCCTCGTCTTGCACCACCTAAGGCTTAGCAAAGACTCCCAGACCAGTTGGTCTAAGGCACTAGGTGATGAAGCACTCTCGCTATATTTTTTTATTGCTGCCTTGGTGATAAAAAAACCAGTGTTCATTTTTTTCTTCACCATTTTATATTTTTATTCATTTTTTTATTTTCTTCATACTTTGGCTTTTAGACAAGAGCATTTCCAGGTATCCTCTACTATCCCGAGTTTCAAGACGTGTGTAAGTGTGTATAGTAGGATATCAACGTTCAAATGTTTGGCTTGCAGAATAGAAACTATTTTTCAGACTTATTTTTATCCTCAGATTAGTGACTTCTTTCATCTTACTAACCCTTGGGACAACGGCTCATAACCACTTATTTCTAGTTCGTTTAAGAAAACTTCTAATTTTCTTGGTTTTCTTAAATTTTTCCTATCTTTTGGATGTAATTTTTCATTATCTAATCTTTTGGATCTAATAGGCAACGTCGCCATTTGATTGATATCATTCTTCGTGTGTCGTGTTTTGAAAATGTATAAAGATCACAATCAAATTTTTTTTAAACCGCAATCAATAACGGTGTCGATGTAGCGCGTTAATGAATACGGATCGTCCACAAGGAAAGTGTGATTTGATCGTAATTGATTTAGATGAATTGAAAATTAAAGAGAAAAGAAAAGAAAATTCGATTCAAGATTTATAAAAGTGAATTTCAAGAATTAACAAAATCTAGATCTAATATCAAGAATGCTAAAAATCAAGAATCAAGAATTGATGATATCCAAATCGAATTAGTAATCAAGATTTGTAATGAGGCTCGTAGGAATCGATTGAATCTATAGAGATGATGAAAACTTGTGATTACGTTTTCTTATCCATTGATGATTTGTTGCTAGATCGATGATGATCAATGAGGTTTAAGGATCTATTGAAGGAACTAGGGTTTCTTCATCTCATCCGTTGTCCTTTCGTTGATTATCATTCAAGTGCTAGCCTCTAGAAAATTCAGTCACCGATCGTCGATATCTAATTAAGAGCGAAAACATTCAAGAAAGCATCTCGCTCGAAACTAGATTGTCGATGATTTAATTTCCTAAAGTTTACAAGACTCATAGGACTTAAGAATCGTTTCAAGATTGTAATCATCATCATCTATCTATTCTCTCGATTCCTCCACGAGCGGAGTTTTTACTCAAACATCATGACAAAAAACATAATCAAGAATTGAGAACTAATCATAATGCTCAAATATAAAGATAAGCAAGATAAAGAAATTTCACCTTTTATTATTCAACAATTCCGTTACAATTTGCTCAAGAACTACAAGAATTTGAGGAAAGAACTCGATCGTCAAATTAGCTTCGCATCGTCTCCGTAAGTCGCGGATCGTCTTGGATCACTTGCTCGGTTGAAGATCGGTGTCGCTTCTAAAAGGTTGAAGGCTTCTTGCTTGATTTGTACTCGGAGATCATGAATTTGGCTTTTGGTGATTGGATTAGGGTTAGGGTGCACAAGTTGTGTCACTCAACTTGTGGGTGAATTGTTGAACAACCTTTGAGAAGAAGCCTTGGGGTCCTTTTTATAGCCCTCTCCTTTAGCTTCCCCTAGAAGCTTGATTAGAATTAGCTTCCTTTAGAAGCTAGGTTTAGTTTAACTTCTCTTGCGAGCTTGGTAGTTGAGTAGAAGATTCTAGAGTTAGTTAGTTAGCTAGCTTCCTTGATAAGCTTGGTTGTTAGGAAGAACCTTCTAGGTTTAGCTAGCTTATTTGAGAAGCTTGGAGGTGTTTAGCTTGTACAAGAAGCTTAGCTGTTCGAAAGGAAGCTTCTGGAGATCTCGGGAGTTTAAAGTGGCTTGAAAATGTTTTGACCTTGAAATGAGAAACCTGAAAATGCACTGTGCTGACGTCATGATCTCGTGGCCGCGGATCCGCCGCTAATAGGCCCCTACGGCCGCGGATCCGCGGCCCTTTCGACGGCTTGCTGCATGATTTTTCCAGAGTAATTTGTTGCTGACTTTTTGTATGTTTCCTGATATCTGGAATATTTTTACACTTTCTTGTTCACTGCCAGATCACAAGTCTTGGACTTGGCGTAATTTGATCAGCTCTTTTAACAGTTTCAGCTCTTTTCCTGGAATTTCCTGCACAGATTCTCGAGACAAGTGTTGCGATATACAAAAGATAATGCGTGCAATAATAAACACTCAATTTCCCTCAAAATGCCGGTTATAAAGTATAACACAAGTTATTTGGTATTTTACATACGTTTTTCTAATATGTGCTATATTCATACCGAACACCTTTAGATGAGTGCAAATGGTAGGGAAATTGATGTGTTAAAAATGCAATATTTTTGACTGATCACACAGTGATTTGAAAAAGGTTTGGCATGCATTTCTTTCAGATGTTTTGATGAGTTTACAACGATGCGTATTATGTACAAGTTATAGTTTTGATGTATATCATGTTGGTTTTCGTATTGGACTTTGACATTGGTGTCTTCACCATAACTCCGATGATTGCGTGATACTTGACGGAGTTTTGATTTTGAGTTATATACTCGTTTTCATGCGCATGCTTTGCGCTAAGATGTGTTCTAAGTATTGATGATTTCGGAGTCCCGACGAATTGATTTCTTTGCTAAAATGTTTTAGTATTTGGGGGAGTTTTAATTTAAATTCGGGGACCGAATTTATTTAAGGGGGGAAGACTGTAACATTTCATAAAAATAAAATATTATTTTTGGAAGTTAGATAATTAAAATAATAAATATTATGAATATTTTAATGTGTGGAGATTAGTTTTAATATTATGGTATGATCATATACCGATAGATTGGAAAAATATTGGAAAAATTACATTTGAATGTTGATTTTGAAAGAATGTTATATGATTTAGACATTTTATAAATTTTATATAATTAATTATATACAAGTTAATTTCTAAACTTGATTAATGTTCACTAATCATGCATTAAGCTTGATTTTGCTTGTGACGTGCACCATGTCATGTTACACACTTGTTACATTCTATTGACCATGTCTTAATTCTTCATTTGTTTCTTTTATGCATGGTTTAAGGTTTTGTTTGTAGAAAAGAAAAGAAAAAGGAAAAGAAAAAGGATTTTAAATGAGGGATGTTTTATTTGTGGCATGACATGAGGTATGGACAATAGAGAGAGAGAGAGGGTGAGGGGTCAATTAACCATGGCTCATTTGTTTTCACTTCATCATCTTCATCATTTCCCTCTCCTCTCTCACACCTTGGCTGCCATCTTCCCTCCACCACCTCTACCTCTTCACAACACCCCATTTCTATATCAAAAGCATACATCCCCTTCACAAAAATCATGCACAAGCTCACTAGAACCATGGTGGATCAAGAAAGTTTGGATTTTGAGCACTTGGGGCAACTTAAGAAAATTCTTGAGTTGCCAAATGAGCTATTTCCTTCACCATTAGAATAGTAATTCATTTCCTTTACCATCTATATTTGTTTTGAAGTGATTAAGTGAGGTTTAGTGAGGTTTGAAAATTCTAAGATGAGGTTTTGAGGATTTCATGAGTTGTGATGGTGCAATTGAGAGTAATTGGTGACTACAAACTCCTTTAGTGTTAAAAACTAGACCAAAACAGAAACAAAACAAAACTTGGGTAAGATATTTCAAAATTTCGGTTTTGTGAGTAAATTGTGCCTACAGGGAATTTGGAGTGACCTGAAACCTTTACTAGAAAAACTAGCAACACCATTAACCTAGATGGACCACTAGAAGACCACTCTAAGAATACGAGCCCAAACAGAGCAACCAGGGCCGAGAAGGCCGGTTTTGTGAGTGATGTTGCCGGGTATTTTGTGGGTTTTGGTGTCTAGTTTTGGTCTGTATCTCAGTTACCTCATAATCTGGCCTCTATAGTTGTTTGTTTAGCCTAATTTCACCTGACCAAAAATCCGGGACCATTTTCCTGAGTTTCTGTTTTGATTTCCTTGATGTTCATGACTTGATGTTTTGATATTGTGTTTTGTATCAGTCACTTGACGTTTATACGTCGATATCGGGTGTTGTTTGGTTCTTTTGCATGCGTAGACCATAGGTTTTAACCTATATGTGATTCGTGTGCCGTTTTGGTTTTCGTGTGCGGTTCTGTTTACAATACGATATATGTGATATGTAGGTACCCTTAGGTGGATTTCGTATGACAAGGGAAGAGCATGGCGGCATCGACTTCGGCAAGCATGGATCAAGGTGAGAAGATGTATATTTCCGGGGGAAGTCGGGTAGATGGCGTATAGCACCCCTGCAGTTTCGTAATGTAGCAAAGATATGTTATATATATATATCGCGAGACGTGTATAATTTTAAAGAATGGCTTTAGGAGATTATGGGTTAGTTTAGCGTATTTTGGATGTTAGTGTTGTTAGTTTAGTTTCTTAGTTGCGAAACCCTAGCGTTAAGGTTGTCACGCACACACATGCACACACGTGATATGTTTGGGGTGTATATGGTTATATGTATGTATGTATGTGTGTGTGTGTGTGTGTATACACACATACGTATACACGGATGATGATGATAGTATATGATACTTGGAGGTGAGTCAATATGATTGGGAATGATGTCGTAAGATCGGTTATGTGATTTGGGTCATGTTATGATATACGACATGTTATTATAGTGGATCGATAGGCGATGTGTTTTATTCACACGCAGATATATGTTTGATTATATTGGTATGTTCTAGATTTAGAACGGTACCCCTAATTCAGGATATGATAATAATGATACCAGATAAATAATGAGGTATATGTGATATTTAATCCGTACCCCGATTTGGGATGCCGTACGATGGATTTTTACCGTATGATGTATAAATATGATGATTGATCCGCACTCTTGACCCAAGGATGTTGTATTATATATTTTATCGTACGTGACGCTATTGAGGCGGGATTACCGACTACTAGATATATCGACTCGGACTTTAGGTGGATTTCCTTACCCTTTTGATTAGTCTCTTAGTTTAGTCCTGTAGTTATTAGGTAGATGTCGGACCAGGCTCGAGTCATACTTATTTTAAAACTAACGAATCACGAATATTTTCAAAGGACAGCTCGAGAGATATTACGGATTTTTCAAAGGATGTACATTTTCTTAAAAACACCGTAGCCCCTATTTTCTAAAAACCTCGATTCGTACTATTTCAAATTCCAATATTGTATGAGTGTATATATAAATGTTTATTCTCATATGTTCCAGTTACTACATCTTTTTCCGTATATTCATATTGTTCCTATTGCATTGCAAGCTTATACCTGTGTTTCTTTACTTATTATGAACCCTGTTGTCAAGACACTAGCACTATTACCGATAATGCGTATACTCCACGTACACTTGCTTGCCGGCTCACACATATCATCATCGGTAATTTCCATGTCACGTACACATTAGAAAACATTACTTCATGGGTACAAATTGCTAGCTAGCAGTTGCAACATAGTACTAGTACGATTGCTTTCATATGCTAGTTTATTTATTGCATTCCTTGCTTGATTCCTGGTGCATTCATATATTCCTTTGTCATGCAATAGTATGGGGTTTTGTGTCGGTAATTCACTGTTTATTTATTCTTGAGATTGGGATTTCGGATTTCCATGAGATTTTTGGATTTGGAGAAACCGCAAAGATTTTATAAACTCATTATCATTTTAAAGATAGAAAATTGCGGTTTTCTCGTGATATGATGTGAGATGTGTCCACCATGAGTTTTCTTGGCTCTTGAGCTGTATCATACACCCGATTCGAGGAGGAGGATGAACCGTGTGCGGGTGCATGGTAGACCGGTGCGGTACCCCGGGGCAAGATGGTCGCAGATGATGGCGTTGAGCCTGGCAGGGGAGCACTACCGACCGGTTATTTATGATGCGGCGGATATCTGGAGGATACCGATGTAGTCGTGAGATTTGATGATATGGGCCGGTCCGGATTGCCGGATCCCGGGGCCAGTCCGGATTGCCAGAGCCCGAGATATTGAGATTTTATGATATGGGCTAGTCCGAATTACCGGAGCCCGAGATATTGAGATTTTGAGATATTGAGATTTTATGATAGGGGCCAGTCCGGATTGCCGGAGCCCGAGACATTGAGATCTTGAGATATTGGGATATATATTTTGTGTCGATGCTTGACACGGATTCTCTATTGATTTCATTGATGATACTTCGGTTTTTACATAAAAATCTCACAGATAAGAAAGCAGTTTCCGTGTACAAGATGTATTTTACTTTCATTCTTAATACATTCGTACATCATATATTGACATGTTGCTACCTGAGGCACTGACACGAGCACTGGGTATTATACTTATATTTAGATGTTTACCCTTACCATTACTAGATGTTTTCAGGTTATATATTATGAGAATATTATTGTAGGACCTAGGATAGAGTCATACATGCGATTTCTGCTCGGTGATGTTTTCTACTCACGAGTTGGTAACTCACCCCCGTTGTGCCACAGTTTCTTGCAGGTTTTGCTATACAGGTTTCGTTGCGGTTTGCTGGCACATTGCTTCCTTCCGGGTGATTGTTTTGGTAGGTGGGTTCACTTGCATCGTGACCACCATTGTACCTTATTTACATTCTGTTGTATCTACTAAACTCCATCAACCAGACTTGTATTATTTGATAGACTTAGAAGAATAGTTGTATATTCTTTCAACCTTAGGGTCGCGCGCTTGTATTATTATGGTTCTTCTTGGGTTTTTTGTGGAAGTTGGTTTCTTTCGGAGTTTTGATCCCCACCCTTTGGCGTTGTATATTATATTGCTTGCGCGGTTGTTTCCGCCAATTGGCGAAGAGCTAGCTCCTGCTTGGAGATGCCTTTATTCATTATTTATATATATGCATGTTTGTACCCGTTTGGGGCCAGTATTTACAAAGGAAACTCTGCCGAAATTTTTGGGAAAAATTTGATGCTTTTAAAATGCTTGCTACGAATTTCAAAAGTGATTCTATATGTTAACTTTTAAATGAATTTTCCTTCACTCTCTTTTAAAATGGTTTAGATTTCTGGGCTTTTGGCTTACTTGAATTAGGTGGGGTCCTATAGACTTCACATGATTCAAGTGCCAATCACGTGCTATTTCGGGTCATGACATCATACTTGTGGGATCCGGGTAGTCCATAAGCACATCCATAAAGGTCCCAAGTTGCAGGAGTATCGAGATCGGGCATCGATACTCCAGAGTAGACTTGTGTATACGTTTCTCGACCCCGACGAGGGGTGGTCGTTGGTCCCACAACCATTGGTGTGATCACCTAAGATTGTATACATGTGCTCACTGAGGGTGAGTACACTGGACGGGCTCGCCGAGAATCACTAGATAGTATATACCTATCGTTAGATAGCGGTTCTCAGGTGACAAGAGTACAGGTTAGTCATAGGGCCTGAGGTCATCATTTGTCTTGTGTGGGTTCCAACTGTGCTTTGATCACTATTCTACCACGGCTCTACTGAGTCATGCAAACAGGTTTGGTTGGGTGCTGTCCCGAACCACATGGAGGCAGTGAGTGATTGTCAGGGATTCATCTCTCCTGGTATTGGGAGTCGATATCGCATTGTGGTTAGAACCATAAGACTTTGGCTAAGGCAGTTGAGAACTACTGATGGTTAGATCAGTAGTTTCTCGGATTGGTCCTGAGCCAAATCGACACGTCTTATCGGGTCAGTAGGGGTCTGACGTTTACTACCCCTATGCCCGGTATGCGATACTCTTAGACGAAGAGACCAGACTGTACGAATATTGTCATGGATAGGCTCAGTAGGGGTCCGGATGAGCTTGCTCGTCGGCCTTCTTTTCGACAGGTACCTGGATAGCCGTTACGTACAGCTAATGCCATTGACTTGCTTGTGGTTGAACCCACTGTCAGCGTACTGTCGAGTCTTTAGAGTCCCACACAGATGGTTTTTGTGATTTAGGAAAAACGATGTGGTGGCCGTATGTTTATACGTGCAGGGTTTCAATCGAATGATAAAACTAGCCGGCTTAGGATTAAACCGGATTATTAAATCGAGTATTGATTTAATAATTTACGTGTACATATTTTGATATCTATATTCTAGTGTTATCCAGATTTTCAATCGGACGGTTGGTAATACTGGCGGGCTTAGGATTAAGCCGGTTCATTAAATCGGATATTGATTTAATGCTAGTTTTATTTTAGTGGTATTATTCTATCTCTTGGGTATTCGTATTTTGCTACGAATACGGGTATGTATATATGGTAGAAATATTTTTTATTTATACAAAATATCTTCTAGAAGATGACACCTCATCTTTTATTTTTTCTATTTTGTTGAAAATAAATAATGAGGTGGTGAAATGGAGATATTTGAGGTATGGGATGAAGCATGGCTAATTCTTTTGTTTATTCATTTGCTCTTACTATTCAAGCATGGTTGCATTTTTCTATGGAAAAATAATGCATGCTTGATTTTTTGTAAAAGGCTTAGCCATTCTTCGCTTGCTCATTCTAGACTTGCTTTTCTCTCTCATCTTTGAGAGCTCTCTCATTCTCTTCCTCTTAAGTTCATCTTCAACTCAAAACCCTACCATTCTTATGTGTTGAGAGATAGAGGTTTTGAGGTAGAAAATACCACTAAATATCACCATATCAACTAAGCAAGCTAGATTAGCAAACTAGTTTGCCTAGTTTACTTCTTTTTAGAGGTAGGAGCTTGAATCAAGAACTCTCTGGTGGATCATCTAGGATCAAGGAGGCAATCTAGAAAGGTTGATCAAGTATCCCGAGGAGCTTTAGAAGAGGAGTGAAGACCATAAGAAGACGAATCTTTAGGTATAAGCCTCTATCACAGTAGCTAGATCTCTTTAGCTAGCTAGTTTCGGTATATGGTTAGATTTTAGGATGTGTTTTCTAGCGCCGGATTTTAAAGTCAAAGTTTTTCGTTCCGCAACGGCCGCGGTAGACGGTCGGGGTGCTTGGAAACCCAACATGGTATCAGAGCCGGTCTATAAACCTTAACTTGCTAGTTAGCATGTATTTAGAATTTCGATCGACAGAAATTATCCAAACTGCATCTCCGAAACATGCTTGTTGTTCAAATTTTAAAGATGTTCAAAAAATATTTTCAGTGACCTTAAAAATATGTGCAGGTTTTTTCTAAGCCAAGAAATTTTTTTGAGCACTTAAGCCCCAAATTAGACCGCTAATCTACGGTCGAATAGGTCATTTAGCCGCGGATCAGCGGCTCTATTTTGGCCACTATGCTCTAAACTTTTTCAAGGGTTCAAGTTCATGGAAATGTGATTTTTGGTACATTTAGTTTTTACCCAGATTTGTTTGTATACTGGTTTGTGCATGGGGGTAAATGTGGAAAGTTTTGATCGATCGAAATTCTAAATTCTTGCTTTTCTGTGTATTTGTTTCTATGAGCGTGAATATCATTGAGCGGTATAAACCGAATGATTGCTATATGCACAGCCAGACGGGTTTACGAACATGATATTCACGTTGATGTTCTGTATTGCACTGATGTCGTGGATGGATTGTCGTGGTGGATAGCCTATAGTGTAATGGTAGATGTACAGTGTTGACCCATTTGTATATTCATTATTGTGGGGCGAGCGTCCGGTATGTGGACTGCCGTTTCTACTAGATTGTATATTCTTTTATTGGGGCACGATGGGTTAAGGTCAATGTCACCGTTGTATATATATTTTTCTTTTCTGTACTAGGATTATCTCACAGAGGAGTGCTTGAATAGCCGGGTTCAAGAAGGCAACATGCCCGCATCTCATGGCGTTGAGACGGAGGGGGCCTTACTCTAGAATTGGCGGGCTATTCACCGCACTCGTATGGGGTATAGGATGTCCCATGGAGGGGTGCTCAAGTTACCAAATTCCGTGAAGTGCTGGGTGGCCCATTCACTTTATTGATTGGGGTTGCCTCACTTCCAGGATTAGCGGGTAACTTGCCGTCCTCGTAGGGGTCTAGGTTTTTCATTTTATGGGCTATCCACACAACCGGGAACGTCGGGTCTCATTTACGGCTCAAATGAAACCCGAGGCTCCAAGATTATCCGCTATTCCATGTTGCTTATTGCTGTTCTGTGATGTTGCTTATATCATGCTTAGGACAAATTGTAATAACCAAAACTTTCTGTACGAATTTTTGTCAAAAATACAGAAAGGGCTACCTAAGCCTGAGCATAAGTTATAAGTTTGATTTGTTTTTGAACTGCAAGAAAGAGCTTGTAGTTCACTGGTAAGGCCTTGCACTGCTGTGACATAGCACCCGAGTTCAAAACCAATCAGCCACATTATCTATTTATTTTAATTTCTTTTAATCTTTTAGAAGTCTAAATGTTTGCATGTGCACAACACGTAAAAATGAAAAGACACGGATTATTTAAACATGTGCACGAGGCTAGTTGAAGCAACCCCGACATGTGGCACCAAGACCAACCCCAACCGACAGTAATAGCCTGGAGAAATGCCCATATGGCCCGGTACCGCCGGTCGGACCATCGGTGTTGCCCCTCAAATTTTTCCCCTGCAACCCTTTGGCCTACCCCACTTCCCCTAGGTTTTTTTATCTTCTCTGTAATTAACCAGAGAATTTAAAATACCTCTTTAAATCCATTTTTAATACAAATTTTAATTCCCCTATTCAATTCACCAAACCCTAGTTTTTTTTCTATAAATACTACACCCCAATTTACACATCCTCACTCAGAAATCCCTGCCAAAACTCTCAAGAATTTCCAAGTCCCTTTAGTGTAAAAGTGGAGTTAGCGAAGGGTACGGTTCCGACGAAATTCAAAGGAGATTCCGGCGAAGAAACGACGCCCCGAAACTTCCCTAGTCTTTCCCCACCTCTCTTCATTCCCAAAAACCAGTAAGTCCCTTATTCCCCTCTCTTTTTTCTATTCCAAAACTTTTTCTATTTCAAAACTCGTCGGAAGCGGAGTTAATCTGACTTCCGATTTCCTTTTCTTCAAAAATACAACTTTTTCTGAATAACAAACCTCCAAAATGTTAATATATTGTTTAGTAATCATTAACAAAGATAATAGAATAAGTTTGACATCAAAATAATAATCATAGCAAGTTCTATTTCACTTTTACATTAAAATACCATTATGTTTAGATTTGACATTTGTTTATTGCTTTTAACCCTATTACCTTAGAAAAATCATGAGGTAATGACCTAGCTCATCACAACACACATTTCTTGACATAGTACAATATCATTTGGGGCATTAGCTAGTGGGAAAATACATATTACAAAAAACATCCTAAACTATTATAAAAACCGTATTTCTTTAAAGTGTAGTAACAAATTCCATACAATCTTCGTCCTTACAAACCACCTTTGGGGAAATCCGATCAGGATGGTGTGGATTATCGCACGTCCTTGGATCTAGTAGGGCAGAATTCAGACCTTCGCAAGGAGCATTCGAATTCCGATGGAATTATTATTACAATTTAATAAAAACGAGATTTCTAGAATAAATAAAATCATATTTTAAATAAATATATATATATATATATAATTATTGTCAAAATACATATTTTATATATATATAATATCTCATGTTTCCAAAACCCAAGAAAAGAATTCAAATATTACATGAAACTATCATGATAATTCAAAACAATATCCATATTACAAATAAATACCATATACAATGAAAATTAGGTTGTACCCACTAGAAATTTCACTTTTATAAAATATACATCTATGAAAACCTTTAAGACGATAATTAAATATTTGAGGTGTATTTTGAAATTATACCAAAACTATTTTTACATAAAACTCCCTCAAGTTATATAAATTTACAATAAGGACCCTAGTAAATATAGGTTTAAGCGGGACCAGTCTCTTGAGCCTCAGCGAGCCAGAGATCTGGGTGCTTGCCTATTTAAGGTATACAATCTAACAAACGGTATTATCAACACGGTAATTTTCTTGGAAAAAAACACAAATCCCGCTATGCATATGCAACAGTTACCGATAACATCAAAACTAATTCAAGATTTCAAGTTCTTTTCAAAGTGTCTGTCTCAGGCTAAGTCTCCATCTAATCAATCTGACTTGGATGTGATTCAAGTATAAACTATAATACAACATGAATCCATGAATCCGTCTATTCAATCTATATCAATCTATCTTGACTTAACCGAACCATGGATATACTCCATCTACATGTACATCCATTATATCCGTTCCATTTACTGATATCATGGTTTCGGCAAAGTCATCCATATACAATTTACAAGACAAGACAATACAATACAATCAAAACAAACAATATAATCAACACAATAATACACTGTGGGGTTTATAAGGGATAGACTAGTACGGAATATGTTAAAAGTGATACGATGTGGTCACTTAAGACGTAATTACATCCATGCCGTTGTTCCGTGGTGTTTTTGACGGAGCCTTGTACTATGGGTTACCAAAGTCCACGGTGTAAGTTGGACTCCTCTCGTATATACTGGCATCTTCTGTTCCAAGCTACAAACAACAGCGTTAAGAATATAATAAAACATTAAAACTTATACCCACTTTCTGTCTATTTTACCTCTACCCACCCTTGGGACTTACCGAGCGATTGTTCGCTGACGACATTCCTATTTCTCTTCTTCTCTAGAATGTTGTCAGGTGGATCGGACGCACTAGAGCTCGAGACCAGCTAGGAACGTTTGGAGCAATACATTGAAGACCCGGAGTATTAGACTTTACTTGTACATATTTTCATTTCAGTTCATGCCATTGTTTAGGCATTGCTTTCCATCTATGTATTTACATTTCCAGTTGTACCTGTAAAAGAATGTTAATAAATAAAGTTGCTGTTCATTTACATTCCTGTCTCTTGTGTACTTTACTTATATTGCTTAGATACGCATAGCGTGATTACTTCTGAGTAAATACATAGCGGTATCGTCGCGTATCCTTACCCGTACACTGAGAAGCGGGGCATGACACAAATGGTTATATATATTTATATATTCTGGTAGATGTTGTATTTGTTTTGCATCCGCGCTAGTGCTTCCCCCACTCTGCTGGTAGTTAAATAACCTAATGGTGCATGACGGGGCCCGATGGCGAAGACGGATGGCATATACATACATTTTATTTTCGTTTTTTTCTGGTTTGATAGGAATTAATTGATGGGACCGAATTGATTTTGATTAATAAAAGAAAAAAAACCTTAAAAGATATTGTTGGAACAAATTTCGAAAAACTATAATCATACTCTTTTGCTTTGCATAGTGGTATTCGGTTAGGAATATCCAGCACCTCATTCGAGGAGACAAGAGCCTAGATCCTTTCACGGGAAGTGACCTCTTGAGCAAAAGTTTATGTTACTATAAAATACACGGTTGTCTTCAAAACCACTAGTTTTCAAAAGCGGAGCCTAAACCACTCCTTTTCAAAACTACTCAGTTCCTTCAACGATATCAAGTTCATTACGTTAATGGTTTTTCGCCAAAAACCAGCCATAGCACTCCGTCATTTCAGATTAGTATTGTTTAGTATTCGTGCTACGTATGTCATGCTCAGCCGAGGCTTAGTGTTTGGTAGCTATGTAGTACTTTTCTGTAGTATTAGATACGATTGGTTAGGACAGTCGTACGGTCATTTTGGCTTAGTCAAGGACTCGTACGGGTGGGTTTAATGCAATCAAGATAATGATAGGTTGAACTTGACAAGGACCCTTTGATATGTTGGACCAGTCAAGGTCACTTAGGTCCTAGAGGAAAAAACATATCGGGAGTTTCAAATGTACAGGAAACTTGTTAGTGTTGCATACCTTCTAGAGTGTGGTAACTAAAGTGGCTTTCATCTAGGTTATCATGTGATGATAGTTGGATCCCTATCCCACTGATGAGTATGATTACTCTTGGGAGATATTTTTCACTTCACAATTAGATAACCTATTAGGTGTCTAGAAAAGTGTTAACGGGGCTACGGCTCTGCGGGAATGAGGGTTATTTTAATTAGGTCCATGCAAGAGCAGGAGGAACCTCTCTCGGAGTACCAACACTCACCTGCCTGAACGATTAGCAAACTTGTGAGGTGTGAATCATCCCGACTAGTTTTCCTTTTAAAGTTTGAAGGAAAATTCGAGGAAACAGTTGGAGCCATCCTGATTAGATAAACTAATAACTAATTTGATTTTGCAAGAGCGCACGCTGAGTGTTTCTTTTCTCTCTCTCCAGATAGAAACCATTTCACACCCTAATCAAGATAATAAAATGTTTGACTTGACCGAACCAGCTTGTTACACAGGGCTGGGGAACGTCAGTTCGGCTCTAACTTGTGAAAACTGTCATGAGTATGAGTAAAGGAAGGAAGACTATAAGGAATTCCAGATAACCCTGTTGAGTGAGAAGTATTCTAATGTGTCTTCTTCGGGTGTATTTTTTTTATTGAAAACTGTTTTTCGGTCAATGATCAGTTAAAGTTATTGCAAATTTGTATGAACATTTTCCCTACTATTATTAACTACTAAAAAGTGTTAATTGTAAATAAAGAACATATGTGGGTTTATTTGTAAAAAGATTATTATCATATATTTCTTCATTTATAATTAATATAATTAGGGAAATATATGCATAACATATTTAAATAAAATATCCATGAGATTATATGCATATCATATTAAATAATCCTAACTAATATTCTTAAGATATCATATCATATAAATGGTTAGAATAATATCTCAAAAATAAATCAAATGCTACTAACAATTTGATTTGAGATATTGTGCAGGTATTATAATAAGATTAGCTCAAGTCTGAAATCTAAGTAGGAGATTCATATCAAATCGGATTACAAAACCGAATCTGCCGAATATTAAGAGCAAATCGAAGAATTTAGCAACGGCAGAGATTAAGAGCAATATTTTCAGAATCTTTGTATCAAGAGGATCTCCAAATATTTAGAGAAAAAGGCACAAAAAAAATTGAAAGCTCAAATCCACCGAAAGGCGGCGGAAGTGCGGTCGAAATAGGCTTTCGGCGCCAGTTCAGCGGTCATTTTGGCGGCCGTAGGATCTGAAACTTTAGGGTCATGATCATAATTTGACACACTTCAACATGAAGTCTTGGGTTTCATATTTCAAAGCCTATAAAGGGACCAAGAGCTATCTATATATCTAATCATCTATTAATCGATCTAGAGAGAGATCTACGAGCAAAATTAGGATTTTTGTAATCTACCTCTTTAAGAAGAAATTTTGTAATGCAATAGTTGATAAATAAAGGTAGTCTTTTGTTTTAATTCTTTTCGCATTTACTTCCGCTTTACTTTTTTGCATTACTTTTTCGTATTTACTTTACGCATTACTTTTTCGTATTTACTTTCCGCATTACTTTTCTGCATTACTTTTCTGCATTACATTCAACATTACTTTCTGCACTTCTAAATTTTAATATGGTTTCATTCATCTTCTACCTTTATTTTACTACGCCAATAACCATGAGCGAGTAAATTCTTGGTTGCTAGGGTTTGTAGCATTGGATAGAATAATAGATGAAAAATACCTTAATTTCTTTTGACGTTTTAATTTTTATAAATTTTAGCAAAATAAATGTTAAGCCTCTTATCGAGCGCGCTATCAAGTAATGATAGTCACGGCCACAATTTGAGATCAGTTAATACTTATTTTGTTAAGAGTTTGAGATAAATAGAGATCAATGGAAGGACAAGGGGCAGTAGTGCGAAACCCTAATTCCCTCCAAAAACCCCAATCCACATTCATCGCTATCTCTCTAGTTTTAAACAATTAAAAGATAAAAAGAATCATTTCTAAACCTTCATCCATTATCTACTAGGTCTTATAAACCCTACAAGCCTTTCTATTATAAATTTTCCACCCATCTTAATTTAAAACGACAACAATCTCTCCTCTCTTTTATTAACTCGTCTAAAACAAGATAAGAAATTCATGTTTCCCTGCAGACGACCCATACTTATCGCGGCTAGTTATTTGCGACACCGTCTTGATTGTGGTTATTTACAGCACAACATACACAACACACCTTTTCGCAAACCAATCAGGTCAACCCTATCTCCTGGGTAATAGATACTGGATCAGGATCTCACAGATGTAATTTATTACAAGGATTGAGAAAAAGTAGAATGGTTGGACCGGGTGATATGTCCTTCAGAGTGGGGAATGGAGCACATATTGATGCTGCTGCCGTCGGTGAATATTTCCTAGTATTGCCAAGCGGCAATACTATGATTTCGAATAATTGTTACTATGTACGTTCCATGCTTTGCAACATCATATCAGTATCTTTACTTGATAAAGATAGATATAGCTTAGTTTTAGATAGAAATATCATGAACATTTATCTTAATCAGGTATTGATTGCAGAAGGTACACTGTGTAATGGTATCTATGTTCTAAATCAAAACACAGCCTTCGACATAAAAAATACACGCAAGAGGAAAAGTTCAGATTTGAATGAAACTTACTTGTGGTATTGTAGACTTGGTCATATCGGTGAGAAAAGACTATGTAAGTTGCATAAATATGGATATTTGAATATGCTCGAATTTTCATCTTATGAAACTTGTTAGTCTTGTCACAGCGGAAAGATGACCAAATATTCGCTCACCGATTACGGAGAAAGAGGTACAGAGCTCTTAGGACTCATACACAGTGATGTATATGGTCTGATGTCTCTACATGTGAGGGGTGGGTTCTCGAACTTCATTACATTCACTGACGATCTCTTTATGTTCGGATATATGTATTTTTTGAAACACAAATCTGAAGTTTTTGAGAAATTCAAAGAATATAAGAACGAAGTAAAGAACCAGACTGGCAAAAGTATCAAGATCCTTTGATCTGATAGAGGAAGGGAATACTTAAGCATGAAATTTCTAGAATACCTAAAAGAGAATGATATTCTTTCTCAGCTTACTCCTCCGTATATATCACAACACAACGGTTTATCGGAGCGGAGCAATCGTACCCTATTGGATATGGTTCGCTCAATGATGAGTAATGCTGAGTTACCTCTTTCATTCTGAGGTTATGCGCTACTGACAGGGGCACACCTATTGAATGATGTTCCATCCAAGTTTGTGCTTAAGACTCCATATGATATATGGAGTGGAAAAAGACCTTATCTTAAACGTATTAAGATATGGGGTTGTCTGGCCTATGTTAAAGTACAAATTTTGGACAAACTTCAGGCACGTTCAGTTTTATGTAAGTTTGTAGGAAATCCAAATCATTCGACAAGATATCTATTTTACCACACCGAGGAATAAAAGGTGTTTGTTGCTCGTCACGCCACTTTTTTAGAATGGCAATTTCTTGCAAAAGAAATTAATGGGAGTACAGTAGAATTGGAAGAAATTCTAGAACCATAAACTAAAACTGAAGAATTGGTGGAATCTCAAGATTCAATAATCCCGAAAGAATCTCAGCCAGTTCGCATATCTAGTAGGATTTCTCATCCACCCAAGAGATACTACGATTTTCTCATAGATGGGGATCGAGAGGATTGTATCTTGGAAGAAAATGATCCTACTAGTTATAAGCAGGCCATTAACAGTAGAGACTCTGTAAAATGGTTTGATACCATGAAATCCGAAATAGAGTCCATATACACCTACGAAGTTTGGACTTTTGATGTTGCTCCTCCTGGGGTAAAACCCGTTGGATGCAAGTGGATGTTCAAAAAGAAAATTGGTGCAGATGGATAGGTGGAAACCTATAAGGCTAGACTTGTTGCAAAAGGTTTTTTTCAAAGACCAGGAGTGGACTATGACGAATCCTTTTCTTCAGTGGCTATACTGAAATCCATTCGGATCCTACTTGCCATTGCTGCCTACCATGACTACGATATCTGGCAGATGGACGTAAAAACGGCCTTTCTAAATGGAAGTTTAGAAGAGTGCGTTTATATGGATCAGCCGGAGGGATTCGTAGACAGTGGGAGTAGCGGGAAGGTGTGCAAGTTGCTTAAATCCATTTAAAGATTAAAGAAGGTGTCACGGAGCTGGAACATCTATTTTGATGAGACAGTCAAGGAATTTGAATTCATCAAAAACGAAGATGAACCATGTATCTACAAGAATATTGTAGGGAGAACTGTCGTATTCATCGTCCTGTGCGTGGATGACATTCTTTTGATGGGAAATGACATTCCTATGCTGCAATCGGTCAAGCTATTCTTGTCACAAAAGTTCTCCATGAAAGATCTGGGTGATGCCTCCTACATTCTGGGGATTAAGATATATAGAGATATATCTAAAAGTTTGTTGGGACTTTTACAGTCCAGGTACATAGAGACCATACTAAAGAGATTTAGTATAGATGATTCCAAGCATGGTAATATACCCGCATTGCACGGAATCACTCTCTCCAAAGGGATGTCTCTCAAGAATGATGAGGAGAGGGTTCGTATGAGCACTATACCCTACGCTTCGACGGTAGGATCTATAATATATGTAATGCTGTGTACCAGACCAGATGTAGCATACGCGCTTACCGTGGTGAGCTGGTATCAGTCGAACCGGGTGAGAATCATTAGATAGCTGTGAAGAACATTCTCAAGTACCTAAGAAGGACTAAAGAGATGTTCTTGGTATACGGTAATGGAGACCTTACGGTCAAGTATTTTACCGACTCAAGCTTCCAGAGTGACAAGGATGACAACAAGTCTGTGTCGGGTTTTGTGTTTACCCTTAATGGAGGGATGGTGTGTTGGAAAATCTCCAAACAGGACACTGTCGTAGACTCGATGATGGAGGCTGAATACATTGTTGCAAACGATGCCGCAAAAGTAGCAATCTCGATGAAGAAGTTCATTACCGAACTTGAGGTGGTTTTGTCCATTGTAGATCCGATACCTTTATATTGCGATAACAATGGGGCTATAGCTTTAGCGAAGAAACCAATTTCCCATCAGAAGTCCAAACACAACTTAAGGCGGTATCACCAAATCAGGGAGATTCTAGATCGCCGGGAGATCGAGGTCCGGAAAGTAGATACGAAAGACAACACAGCGAATCCATTTACCAAGGCCCTCTCTTAAGCGCAGTTCGAGCGACTTTTTGAGATGTTGGGTATGCAGTACGCCAACAACTAACCTTAGAGTACACATTGGGTATTCGGTATACCAATTACAGGCCTTAGTGCAAGTAGGAAATTATTGAATGTATGCCTTAGAAGCCTGTATTGTATAGGATGCTAGGAATATGTATGTACAGGAAAATCTTGCTCAGTGGTATATAGTATATTATTCGAGTTGTCTTTATCATGATATGTGTATTTCTTTTCTATTAATGCTTTATATTGCTTGCACATATTGATAAAGACTCGATACAGTAATATACTATTATGGTTTGACTTTATCTTAACATGTGCATATGTTATACTCGATATAACATATGGCAGTTACATGTTGATAAAACCCGTTGGATTTTGCTTGACTACCAGCGTTATGATGGAGATCATACTTGTGGGAGCTAGGTAGTCCATAAGCACATCGTTAAAGGTCCCAAGTCGCAGGAGTATCGAGATTGGGCATCGATACTCCAGAGTAGACTTGTGTATACGTTTCTAGACCCCGACGAGGGGTGGTGGTGTTAGATATAGTGCCCTTAAGGCAATTATTGTAATTGTAGGCACGCGATTATGATAATTGAGGGATGACCTATACAGGTTGAACAGTCTTACTTAAAATGATAGTATGCTATTTGGTTTGTCTTTATCATTGATGTGTACACATTTTACTTGTTATTACGTGTCGCTAATATATAATGATGAAACCCATATGATTTTTGCTTGACTACTAGCATTATGATGGCAATTATATATTTGGAAGCTGGGTTGTCTACAAGCACATCCTTAAATGTTTCTAGTCATGGGAGTATCGAGACTGGGCATCAATATTCCGGAGTAGACTAGTGTATACGCTTCGAGACTCTGACGAGGGGCGGTGGCCAGTCTCACAAGCCATTAGTGTTGTGACATCTAAGATAGTATACAGGTGCTCACTCGAGGTGAGTACATTGGACGGACTCACCGAGAACTTCTGGATAGTATTATACCTATTGTCAGATGGAAGTTCTCAGGTGGCATGAGTACAGGTTAGTCCTTTGACCTGAAGTCATCATTTGTCTTATGTAAGTTCCCACTGTACTTTGATTACTATCCTACCATGGCTCAAATAAGTCGTGCAAACAGTTTTTAGTTGGGTACAGTCCCGAGCCATATGGAGGCAGTGGTCGATTGTCAGGGATTCTTCTCTCCTGGTATCAGGAGTCGTTGTCACGCAGTGTTCGGTTAGCTATCACCAGAAATCCGTGGCCACAGTAGGAGAGATTTACTGATAATTGATCAGTAGTATCTCAGTTGGTGATGAGCATGACTCAGACACGACTTATCGGGTTAGTAGGGGTCTGACCTTATCCACCCCCTAAACCCGATATGCGATACTCTTTGATGAAGAGACCGGACTGTACGGAGATTGTCACATTCAGGATCAGTAGGGTAAGGACGCACTTAATTTTGACCCCCTTTTCGACAAGTACCTGGGTAGCCGTTACGTATAGCTAGTGCCACTGACGTGCTTGTGGTTAAACCCACTGCCAGCATATTGTCGAGTATTTAGAGTCCCACACAGAGGGTTTTCCCGGTTCAGGCAACAGATGTATGAGCCGTACGGTGGTACGTGCTGAGCTCCTATTAAATACATGTACGTGATACACAGACTTTAATCGGACGGTTGATAATACTAACTGGCTTAGGATTAAGCCGGATTATTAAATCAGGTTTTGATTTGATAATTTATATATGTACTTTGATACATATATTTTAGTATTATTGTTCACTATTCATTTTCTCACTTTGGTGCTATCCATATTTTTATACGGATACACATATATGTAGCGATACATATACAAGGTGAAGTATTCCATATTTATACGGGAATGCTTCTAGAAGAACACATCATATTTATTTTTCTATTTAGAAAAATAAAAAGGGAAATGAGGTGGAAATGAGGTGTAAAGTGAAGCATGGTTTATTTCATATAGAGAAGGATGGCTCTGGATTTTAAATTGATAAAATCCATTTGGATGCACTATTGCATCATGGTTGAAAAACATAGCCATTCTTTTCTATACTTGATGACTTGATGAGATTTTTCTTCTACTTCACTAGAGCTTATGCTCCATGGTAGCTTCATTCTTCAACCTCCTTCATCTTCTTCTTCTTCTTGCTCTCCATTTTGAGTATAGATTTAGGGAGACATTTTTAGTGAAGTATTCCTACATCACCGACCATCCAAACTTAGCAACTTTGGATCATCGAATAGAGCCTCCTCCGCATTCCCTCCGGTGGATTGTCTTCAGTAAGGGTGGTCGATTCTCAAGCGCGATCCCGACAGCTACGAGCTTGGAGGGGTCTTCCACAATTGGGTGGACTCGCGACCAAGGTTGTATTTCTCAATCTCTTGCACTTGTAGAATAGCTAGTTTAGGTATATGGTTTGTATCCTGGGTTTTACGGGACTCTGGTGCTCACATGAATTTTTCGTTTTCGCTTCCGTCTCGGCCGCGGCCTTCGCGGCGTGGGCACCGGATCTTAACATGGTATCAGTGCCTCCATAAACCTTTTCTAGCTAGTTTGCACAAAATTAAAGTCTCGATCGACGGATTTTTCCGGACCACATTTCCATTTTACGTGCCCACCGTTAGTATTTGAAAGTTGTTCAAAAAATCATTTAGATTACTTTAAAATTATTTGCAGGCGAAATTAGTGGCCAGAAAAAATTTAGGGCCCAGGATGCCAAAATTTCATGGTGGAACCAGTGCCAAACATTCCATTTTGCGGCGGTTCCACGGCCTTATTTTGGCCGTTGGGCCCCAAAAATTTTCTGGTGCTCTATGGTATGGAAATATGATTTTTGGGATGTATGGTTTTCGCCCAGATTTGTTTGAGTACAGGTTTGTACTTGGGGCCAATACGGAAAGGTTTGGTCGATCGAAATTTTTAATTCGTGTCTATCAGTGCGTATGTTAGTTTCTGCGACCGTGAATATCATAGAGCGGTACAATCCGACTAGTTGTTGTATCTACAATCAGACAGATTTACGAACATAATATTCACGTTGATGTTCTGTGTGGCACTGATGTTCTGGATGGATTGTTGTTCAGTCGAAAATATCGCAATTTTGATATAACATTTTCCTTACTTTTCTTGAATATCTAAAGGTATTTATTATAAATATGACACATATGAGGGTTTATCTATAAAAATATCTATTGTCATATGTTTGTATATTATAATTAAGATTATAAAGGAAAATATATGCATATAATATTTATATAATATTTTTTATTATGCATATCATATCAAATATTCTAATCATGATTCTTTAAAAGATATAACATCTTACAAATGGTTAGAATAATATCTAAATAACAAATATTACTAACATTATTCATGGAGATATTGTGCATGAGTTGGCTCAGGTCAGGAGATCGGGATATCGAGATGTCAGAAATCAAAAATCTGCCGATGAAGTTAAATAAAAGCGAAGAATTAATACTGGCAGAGACTCAGAAAAGATATGAAAATTCCAGATATCAAATAAATCTCCATGTGTCACAATGAAGAAGCCCCAGAATTTAAGAACATTGATCACACTAAACAACCGCGCTTCCGCCGCAATAATGAGCTTCTGGCGGCGGATCTGGGGCCGATCCACCGAGTAAGGGTTTGGGATTTTTAGGTTTGGATCTTCACAACAACCCCTAATTCTTGGGATATAGAGTTTCTGGTTTTGGGACTATATAAATGACCGAGGGCTAAAACTAGAGATCATCACCTTTTAAACGAAGCAAATCACCATCAAAGAACAGGTGATCCATGACAGGTCCGCGATTCGACGTGATAAGGCGACGTGAGATTCTACGGAGTATCTACTTCTTACGAGGCAGAGATTAAGACCAACTTCTTCTTCCTCTTTTAATCTAAACTCGAAAGTTTTGTAATTGTGAAGTTGATTAATAAAGGTAGATCATTAGTTTAATTATTTAGTATTTAATTTCCGCATTATGATTTCATTCTCTATCCATTCTTCTTCCATCTCCATTATGCGCGAGTAATTCTCCGCTGGATAGGGTTCGTAGGATTAGGGTAGATCAATGGATGAGAAAATATTTTAACTTCTTTTAAGTCTTTTGAAGTTTATAAACTTTAGCAAAAGAATCGTTAATATCCTTATCGGGTGCGCTACCAATTTATTGCTAGTCTCGATCGCGATTTGAAATTAGATTAACAATTTTTTTTTTAAGGGCTAGACATGAATAGAGATCAATGAAAGGACAAGGGTCAATAGTGTGGAAACCCTGGTTTCTTCCAAGAACCCTAATCCTTATTCATCACTATCAATCTAGTTTTAAATCTATCAATAGATAAAAGAAGTAATCTTTATTAGTCATCCATGACTACTAAATCCGAACGAACCCTACAAGTCACGTTCTTATATATTCTATATCAGTATTTAAACTAGATCTGTATTCTACATCCGTGTTTAATATAGATCTAGAATCTATAATTATTATCCATTCTTCCTCTTTCTAATCAAGACGTCTAAAGCAAGACTAAAAGATTCCACGAATCCCTGATGATGATCCGTACTCATCTCGGCTATCTACACGCGACACAGTTATTGATTGCAGTTATTTATGACACTTTCATAGAATCAATCAAATGGGGCCGCTGCCGGGGATACGTGCGCAATTTTTTTCTTACTATTCGTGTTGAATTCTTATTCGATCCATATCATAAAATAAAACAAAACCGCATCTTACATATTTAACGATTTGTGTGCGATTTTTACGAGGATATCTGGAGTTACTGTTGCGAGAAGATAAAGATTCAGAGACTTTCTGAGAGGACCAGAGGAGCAAGAGAGGCCACCATAGAAATTTTTTTCAAAAGATCTCTCAACTCCGCGGTGGAACCGCGGCAAAAAGTCCATTTTGGCGGCGTAACCGCGGCATAGTTGGGGACTTAGGGTTCTAAACTTCTCTGGTAACTTTCCTATCTCTTTATCTCTCCTATGAAAATCTTATAATATTTTTTTCTGCAGGATTCTTTGCAAAATATCGCTGCTCAAAAATCTTTTTGCGTGTTTTGTTTTGCTGTTTGTTTTTGAATAATTTTAATACGGACTTTAAGGGGTAAGACCACAATTCAGATTAGGTGGGGATTACATCACTATTCCTAAGCCCCACAAATCACAAAATGAGCATCCGCATCACCCTAAATTAATTAAAAAGTATCTAAACTAAGACCCTAAAGACCGTCACGCTCAATTAGGACAGAGAAAGGTCGTGGGTAATTTATCGCTTATCCGCATTTTTTTTGTGGTGTCTAGGCAAGCGTGATTAAGACAAGTGGATACTTAATTAGGCCTGCTATTTTCGGTGATTCGTATAGCGGATACCTCCCACTTACCTGGCACCTACCTAGCCACACGAGCGATAAAGAGATGGTAGAGAATTGATCCTGCGACTTGTGTCCTTTGGAAGTCTAGTGTAACATTTCAAAAAAATAAATTATTATTTTTGGGAATTTTTATAATTTAATATTAATTTTAATGAATATTTTAATATTTCGGTATAATTAAATACCGATAAATTGGGGAATTTTTTTGATAATTTTGGAAATTATTAAAAGAAGGTGTTTTATGTGAATTATGCAAATTTTAAGTTTTTATGATTAATTATACGCTATTTTAGTGCTAATCGCGATTAAAAATCGCTAATCGGATTTTAAACTTGTTTTGTGCAAAACATGCACCATGTCTTTTTACACTTGTGTTACATTTTCCTACATGGCTTTATTTTTATGTTTCATTCCTTGTTTTGGGTTTGCTATTGAGGAGAGAAAGAAATAAAAGAAAAGAATAAAATATAAAGCATGGGCAAGAGAGAGAAAGGTGTGGGTCAAACTTAAGTCATGGCTCATCTCTCCCACTTCTTCATCATTGTCTTTCTTCTTCCTCCTTCAGCCCAAGGCAGCACCTTTCCTCCCTCCTCTTCAAACCCCCACTTCATCACTAAAAATCCATCAAAACCTCATTCCCATTTCACAAAAGTTGTGCACAACCTCACAAGCTACCCGTTGGACCAAGAAAAATTTAATTTTTGCGCTGTAGAGGATTCATGGGTGGTAATTGAGGTAATCCTTTCATAATTAGTGTAGTGTTTCATGTTCTTAAGCCTCTTTTCAAGTTTAAAAGTGATTTGGCGAAGTTTTGTGCACTTTGGAAATTTCTAGAGAGGATTAGGGTTTTAATTGAGTTGTGTTAGTGTAATTGGGCCTTAGAGGTGACCTTAAACCACCATAGATGATAGAAAACCCAGATCAAATACCATATAAAAACCTGGAACTGAAAACAAAAAACTGTGAATGTCGGTTTGTGAGGAAAATGAGCATGCAGGGAAATCTGGGATGACCCGGGGAAATTCTGGGTCAAACAAACAATGCTTGGGACCTAGTGGGACCCATAGGAAGACACCCTACCAATACGAGCCCCTAACCCCTTACCTAAACCGGCCTGGCCGGATTTTTGGCTTCTGTAGCCGGCCCTCATGATGAATTAGGTGCCCATGTTGCTTCAGTAGGTCATATGCTCCCTATATATCACCCCAGAGTTGTTTGCTTGCCTTATTTTGGTTTGAGTCAAAATCTGGGACCACTTTCTCTGGTTGCTGCTTTGATTCGAGCAATGGTTTTTCATATTCTAAATTCTGGATTTTAGTATTTGTGCTTTATCTCGATCATGTGACGTTTGTATGCCTATATCGAGTGATATCGGGTTGTTTTGCGAGAGCTAACTATAGGTTCTAACCTATAGGCTTTTAAGCGTGTCGTTTTGGTTTTCGTGTGTCGTTTTGGTTTCGATTTGGTTTTAATGCGATGCGATACGTGTGACATGTAGGTACCCCCACGATGACTCGAGACGATGAAGAAGATGATGGCGGTGTCGACATCGGCAAGCGAATATCAAGGTGAGTAGATTATATCTACGGGGGAAGTCGGGTGGATGGCGTATAGCACCCCCGCAGTTCGATACTTAGTATACTAGATATATACTATATGTATATGTATAATAGCGTTATGTGTGACTTGGAGATTCTAGATGTGATTAGGTGTACTATGGATAGATTAGGGTTTAGAAGTAAACTAGTATAGTTTCCTAGTTGCGAACCCTAGAATAGATTTACACCCCTCCATACACACATGCTTATTGGTTATACTTATACCTGGTTGATGAGGATAGTGGATGATATTTGGAGATAAGTCGATGAGATTGGGCATAGTACCATCAGATCGGTGATATGATGTGGTTCGTATTTGGGATACGACATGAGATTTTAGCGGGCTTTTGGACGTGTGTTTGACACACGCATTTATATTTATATAGATGGTATCGATTTGTACTAGACTTAGATCAGTACCCCAGATCATGAGATATGATGATAAAGATACCAGTTAATTGATGAGATGAATGTGATATTGACCCGTACCCAGCTTTTGGGATGCCGTACGATGATTTACCGTACGAGCTTTATATTGATGATAAGATCCGCACTCATGACTCGAGGATGTCATATGATGTTGTATCGTATGTGATACTATTGAGACGGGATCACCGACTATTATATTTATATATTTATATCGACTCAGATTTAGGTGGTTTCCATACCCCTCCCAATTAGTTTGTTAGTTAGATCTGTAGTTTGCTTAGTAGATGTTAGGCTAGACCGATGCCATACCTATTTCAAAACTAACGAATCGGGTGTATTTTAAAAATAGGCAAAGGGATTATACGGATATTTTCAAAAGATGCACCTTTTCTTAAAAACACCGTAGCCCTTATTTTACTAAAAACCCCGATTCGTCTTATTTCAAATGGCAAAACCGTATGACATTTTTATATTGATGCAGATTCTTCACTGTTGTGTTTATTAGTCGATTTCTGCATATTCTTGCTATTCGCATCACTTTGCATGTGCAAATGAGTTTATTGTTATATTAAAACCATGCTGTTAGGACACCAACACCATTATCGATGATGCATATGTTCCACGTACACCTGCTTGCCGGCTTACACACTTCATCATCGATAATTGCCATGTCACTACACTGTAGGATTGCTGCATTCAAGATATGACCCTTGCATGGCATACCTGTGTACATACCTATTGTACACTCATACTTGTGCACATACATACTGTACACTCATACTTGTGTACATACATACTGTATACCCATACTTGCATGCATACGTATTTGCACATACATAGATGATATGCTTACTATTCCATGTTGCATGATATAATGATATGCTTACATTTTTTTTATATGTCGCATACATCATGCTTTATGATTATACGCATTGAGATATGTTGTTTCCTTGATATTTCTGGATTTGGGAACCGTGGGTATTTCAAAAGAGAGTATGTATTGTTTTAAAAATCCGGTTACCCTTGATATGATATTTCAGTGCTCGCACCATGAGTTTTATCAGTTGTGATGTATATATATACCCCATGCGAGGAGGAGTCGTGAGCCGTGTATGGGTACATGGTGGGGCCTGGTATGGTACCCCGGGGCAAGAAAGGGATGCTGTGTATACAGACAGTGAGCCTGGCAGAGGGACTACTACTTACCGGTGATATTATTTGGGCTCGGCGGATATCCAGAGGATACCAACCAGAGTCGAGAGATGATACGGGCCGATCCGGACTGACGGAGCCCGTGGGCCGATCCGGACTGACGGAGCCCTATATATATGAGGATTTACGTGCCGATGCTTAGCACAGGTTTCATGATGTTTTCTAGTGTCGATGCTAGACACTCAGGTTCCATGATTTTGATATGTCGCGAGCGACACATGTTGATTTATATCCTCATATTTCCATGCATATGCTTTATAATATTTACATGCATGATGCTTATTGTCATTGGGTGACACGTGGACGATATCCATATGCATATAGTAGACATTGATGACATTGATCACATAGTTGGATGATATCCACATACTCATCGACTTCATGATATAGTCGACACTGATTACATTTATCATACCTCATATCATGATATGTTATTACCTGAGGCACTGGCACGAGCACTTGGTACTACACTTATGTATAGATGTTTACCTTGCCACCTTATCATGCTTCAGACTTATTCATTTGAGGTTTATGTATATATCTGAT
The DNA here is from genome assembly GCA_030015575.1 of Agapanthus africanus. Classification (NCBI taxonomy): domain Eukaryota; kingdom Viridiplantae; phylum Streptophyta; class Magnoliopsida; order Asparagales; family Amaryllidaceae; genus Agapanthus; species Agapanthus africanus. The sequence continues at coordinate 141,052,020 of JASDDO010000026.1, forward strand.
CGTATTGACCTAGGATTGAGTAATAGATACGATTTCTGCTCTGTGATATTTTCTATTCACGAGTTGGCAACTCACCCCTGTTGTGACACAGTTCTTGCAGGTTTTGCCGTACAGGTATCATTGCGGCTTTTCTGGCACACTGCTTCCTTTCTGGGTGATTGCTTTGGTAGGTGGGTTCACTAGCATCGTGACCACCCTTGTATTTATTTTAATCAGTTCTATCTAGTAATTCCATCAACCAAACTTGTATATTGTTTCAGACTTAGAAAACAAGTTGTGTATGATTTCGACCTTAGAGTCGCGCGTTGTAGTATTATGGTTTTCATGCTGATTTTGACTTTCCCTTTGAGTTTTGATCCTCGCCCTTCGACGTTGTATATTATACTGCTTGCATGGTTGTGACCGTCATTTGACGAAGAGCTAGCTCCCGCTTGGCGATGGCTTTTATCATTGTATACATATTATTCATGTTGTACCCCGTTTGGGGCCAGTATTTATAAAGGAAACTCTGCCGAAATTTTTAGAAAAGTCTATAGATTTTAAAAATACATATCCGGCTTACTTATTTAAAAATCTTGTTTTTAAAAAATGTTTTCTTCACTTCTTAAAAACTATTTTCTTTATTTACTCCTTAAAAATGGTTTTAGATTTCTGGGCTTTTGGCTTACTTGAATTAGATGAGGTCCTATAGACTTCATATGATTCAAGGGCCAGTCACGTGCTATTTCAGGATGTGACATCTAGGAGTGGTCTAGTGCTTGACCTAGGTGACCTTAGTTTTAGGGTTTGCTTGTGCATTTTGTGATTTGTTGAGTCAAACCTCAAGTCCCACTTTTAAAGCAAAACAATCAAACTAAAGCTTAAATCTTTTCACCCTCCTTTTTCTTTTCACCTTCTTATAATGGGTAACCCAAATAGACGAACTCTTGCCAAGCTTTGCTATCCAGAATCAGATATTTCTTGTTTTCGTAATCGCTTCGGTATACCATCCGACTCTACCATGTCTTTAACAGATCGGATAGAGCAAGCAGAAAGAAACAGTTAGACACCTCACTTCAGGTCCTATCAACCGCATCAAAATTCTACTTCTTCTTATGTTGATACTCCATCTAAAACGTGTGTGGGAAATTCTAAATATATGTCCATTGCTGAGTATATAGCGAGGACTAATGGCCAAAGTTTCAATCCGATCAAACCGTTAGGACAACAAACAACACCACTTTCTAAAGAAGATTTTGCTACTGGTTTTGCGGCGTATATGGCATCTGTTGCCAGTCTCCAACCAACTAACCAATATCAATATTCTTCTTATCACAATGCTGATCCTACTCCTGCCCAATTTTCACAACCATTCGATTTCTATCAATCCTACCCGACTTTTACACCTTCTCTATACATTTCTTCTAATCAGTCATTTGGGAGTTTTACCTATCCACAAGAATTTCAATCTTATGCTGAAACCCCTTACCGGCCTATGTCTAGTCTTGAACGGACCGTGGAAGAATATTGGGTAGCGTCGCGCCGCGCCATAGAGGAATTGAATGCGTCCATGGCCGCCCTCATACAACAAAACGAACGATCAACTAGTTTCGAACTAGCTCAAAATCTTCCAACGTATGATACGGCAATATGACAAATCGAGAATTCAGGTAGTGTGAGAGAGCGGTACACCCTTCCAAATCAAACCTCCCCATCCTAAATTGAATTCCACGACTCCAGTTACACAGATATATCTAGTACACCAAATGGTTCACCAATTGAAGATAGAATGTCTGATGAGTTGTGTGACTTTGTAGTGTTTGATTTACCCGATTGTGAAGGGTCCATTTCAAGTGAAGCCACACCCAATTTTTGTGATCTCTACACCTCCACTCTACAACCTAAATTAATTGAAAATCATGCTTTTGATAAGGTGTCTGAGAATTTTAACCTTCACTTGATTGAGGAGATTGTCGTTGGGGATATATTGGATGATGAACCCGAAATTTTGGATGAGTTTGTCCCACCAACTCATCAGGTCATTTCACTTCCCTGTGGACATCATCTCGAATCTTTAACTATTCTTCCCGAACCCTATATGCGTCTTGAAATTGAGGATAAATGTATAACCGAAAAGCAGAACAAAATTCATCCTTCATTTCCCATATCTGGTTCAGCAATACTCGACACACCAATTTGTTTTCCTATTTCATCTCCCACTTTCTCTGGTTCTTCTTCGATTCTTCCTTTAATTTTAGCAAGTGTTGATGAATCACAATCCGATATTTCGATAATTCTAGAAAGACAACTTGATTTAGATACTTTTGAGAATGAGGTAGATGAGCTTTTCGAGTCTTCTACCTCCATAATTTTTGACAAATCTGTTAGTTATATGTATGCCCTAGAGGCCATTACTATACATAGGATGTATATTGTAGTGGATGCTTGGACATATATAGGGAGGACTTTCTTGCTCGACATGATAGTATGCTATCTGGTTGCTCTTTACCTTAACGTGTACACTGATTGTCTCTCTGTTACATGTTGGTAAAGCCCTTAGGATGTGTACTTGACTACCTGGACTATGATGCGGATCATACTAGTGGGGACATGGTAGTCCATAAGTACATCCTTCAAGGTCCCTAGTCGTGGGTATATCGAGACGGGGCATCGATATACCAGAGTAGACTGGCGTATACCTTCTCGACCCATACAGATGGGCGATGGATGATCCCATATCCATTGGTGTTTGATATCAGAGATGATATACGGGTGCTCAGTGGAGACTGGGTACACTGGACGGACTCGCCGAGAACTCCCAAATGGTATTATTTCTTACGTCAGATGGCAGTTCTCTGGTGACACTGGTACAGAGTAGTCTGTTGACCCGAGATCGTCATAGAGTCTTGTGTGGTTCCCACTGTACTTTGATTTCCATCTTACCACGTCCAAGAGGGCGTGCAAAACGGTGGTTTTTGGGTACAGTCCCGAGTCACATGGAGGCAATGAGCGATAGGAGGGGATTCGTCTCTCCCGGTATAGGGAGTTGATGTTGCGCTGTGTTCGATTGGCTATAACCGGAAATCCCTGGCCAGGGTTGCTGAGATTTACTGGTAAGTGTTACCAGTAGTTTCTCGAATTGTTATAGACCTCATATCGACACGACTTATCGAGCTATTGGGGTCTGACGTTTACCACCCCTAGGCGAGATATGCGACATATCAGACGATCAGACCGGACTGTACGGTAAGTGTTACTGGTTGGATTCACTGGAGTGTGAGCGGGCTTGCTCGTCGATCTTCTGATCGCTCAATACCCGGGTGGCCGTTACGTTTAGCAGACTGCTTGCAGCTTGTGAGTGCTTGATATGATCATCACCTGCTGCCGGCGTATTGACGAGTCTTTAGAGTCCTATACAGAGGTTTCCTGGCTCAAGCGAAACGAAATAGGAGCGCATATGAGATATGTGCGGGACTGAGAATAATGCGTGTATGTGATACCGTATTTCATTCTCGCGATTAATGTTTCGATTGGTTGTATGCGATATAACCTAGTTATCGAATCGAAGATCGATTCGATAAGTCGATACATTGGATACTAGTCGGTTATATGCGATATGACCGGATCATTGAATCAAGTGTTGATTTAATGATTTAATGTATAATTATATATTTGATATATTACTTTGCATTAACTAGTATTGGTTCATTTTAAATGGATTTTCTCACTTGGATTGTGCACATTGTATATGTGATATACTTTTGTACACAAGTTTGTATCATGTTTGATGATACATGCTAACTTGAGCATGTGTAAAGATTAAACCATGGTTGTGTAATGGTTAGGGTTTTCCTTTCATTTTCTTATTCATTTATTTATTGATTTATTCTTTATGGAAAATAAAAAGCATAAAGAGAAAAAATGGTTGCTAACTTTGTTTGTATTATGAAGCTTCATGAAGCTTTGACTTAGTGACCATTTTGTCTCATGCTTAACCCTAACCATTCCACTTAACCCTAGTCTATTCTCTACACCTAACTAAGGTTAGCATATGATAAGTATTGATTTTATTATTCATTTTAGATATACTTATCATAATATTATCATCTTCTTCTTCTTCTTCTTCAAGATGAAGAACCTTGATTCCATCAATGGTGATTGATGAAAATGAGTGAGAAATCCAATTCTAAAGTGAACCCACTTCCTATTTCTTCATCCTCTACCTCTTGCCAAGTAGTATAGGATGTTTCCTTCATAAGTTTTCATGGCTTGGTGAAGGTGGAGCTTGATCTAGTGATGCCTCGACGTAGATCATCTTCGGCATCGTCGTCGATGACCTAGCCTGCTTTTTCTTCGTTGAAGCCGATGCTAGAGTCATGGTTCGATTTGGAAAGCGGAGAGGACTTCATCATGGAGCTATGGAGGTGGAGAAATGGATCTACAAAGGTTGTATTTCCGTTCTTTTAGTTTAGTTGTAAACTAGTTGCATCTTTCGCCTAAACTTCTAGCCAACAATCCGTATTAGGGTTTCTTGGCACCGTAATTTTTGAAATTGGTATGGTTGATGCCTTGTGAGACCTCTTGAGAGTGCCTAGGAACCCTACAGTGGTATCAGAGCCTAGCTAGAGCCTTAGGCGATGCGTAGACGAAGTTTGAAACCCTAACGAACCCGAAACCCTAACACAAACATGCTCTCTGGACTTTTTCAAAATCTGGAGTTTTTCGATATTAAAAATATGCAGAAAAATCAGCAGGAGTTTCTAAGAGTTTTTGTAAAATTCGATCTCCCAATTCCACAAAGTCGCCGCGGTTCCGCGGCACGAGCATGGCTCGTGCGGCGGTTCCGCGGCCGTACGGCCTCCATGTATAAAGAATTTTGCACAGTAATTCTTAATTTCCAGTGCTGGTTTTCCTGGGAATTTTTAATATTTTTTCAAGTGTTGAATATTCTGAGTTGTTTTGGGGATTCGTTTATTCGATCGGATTATCGGACTTTGTCTATTTGTTTTCCGGGTAAATTTTAGAATATGTTAAAAAGTTCGACCGGATATAAATACCCACATTTTCCCCTGTCGGGAAATTTCCAAGTGTTGGATTTTTCCGTGGTTTAAAGACGTTCTAAGTAGTGCAAGTAACGCGATGGACCCTCTAGAAGACAACAAACCTTAACTCAATTATGTGACCGTCTTGAACTGCCCTTTGAACCTTCAGGTTTGGGGCAGTACGGCGTGCCACATGTGAGGCGTTGGCTTGACCCTTCTACGGCTGGACCATTGGTACTGAGGCACGAACTGAATGTTTTTAGACTTATTTCATGTGTTGAGCTGTATCGGGAAAACTTGGGTGTTCGATTATTCGATCGGAAAGTTTAACATTTTCTATTTACCCGGAATGGGATACAATAATTGGAATTCACAAGTAGTTATGAGATAACTGAATGAATGTTATAAACATAGCAGTTTAGTCTCACTTGATCGGTTGCCACGGAATTTTGATGTGATCAAAAGTCTGTCGCAATCACGTAGCGTACGCGGATACTCGCCGGGTAAACTTAATAGACAGCCTCGTCCCATAGCCCCGACCAAGTGACTGTAGGAGAACCCCGTCGCCGAAAGCATCCGTTAGGGTGCTAGCGGTAGCGGTGTTCCGCCTTGGTGCACTTCGTCGACGGTATCGGGGGTGCGGCCGTCTACTGAAGTTTGCGACGAGCATTCGATCAGGATGTCGGGAATTTTGTTGAATTGCCCAACTTGACATTGAAAAGTGTTTTCGATAATGAGACTAAAATGCGGGGTTTATAATTGTTAGGCATGCGATGTCTAAGTAATTCATTTGATTAGGCATGTGATGTCTAAAGGAGTTGCGGATTCCAACTGTTGTAGTTCTACACTTTCTTTTCTGTGACCGTAAGTGTAATATGTGATATCGCCGGTTTCGTTGCTATATGTCAACGACAATTGGGATATGCATATTTACTTACGTTGATGACATATGATGTTATGTGTTGCTGGATATGTTATATTGGATCGTCGTGTTTGAATAGCCGGGTTTTTTTATGTGAGATGAGTGTTTTTCATTTTCATTCATGTAAAAACTTGTATATAATATTCTTTTATTGGGGCACTTCCAGGTTGCGGAAGTTGTCACCCTTTGTATATTATTTACTTTTCTGCACTAGGATAGACCCAAGGAGGGGAGCACAAGTAACCGGGTTCTGGAGTCCAGTGGGAGACCAACTTGAGGAGTCGAGTCCGGGTCTCCTAACTCTAGAATTGGTAGGGTTGCTTGCCGCTCTCATAGGGGTCTAGGGGTGAGGGTTTGGTTATTCATCACGACCGTGGAATCCGTGTTTTATACTGGCTCGTATTGAAAACACGGACGTCCTAGTATATCCAATATTTCATATGATTCTTCTGCTGCGATATCTGTGATGTGATCATGTGATGTTCTGTGATAGATACTGTATATAGTATATATGATATATTATATAGGCGTTACTTATGTTTTACACCCGCGCTAGCCCTGCCCCGCTCTGCCGTTAGTTACCTAACCTAACGGTGCACGAGGGGACATCGAGGCGAATGCGGATGGCATAAGTGTACGTCGTATTTATCTGTGATGTTTAGGTACTTAAATGATGGGACTTCATTAATGAGATTAATGAAATAAAAGAAACCTAAGATGTTGTAGAATTGAATTTCAAAAATAAAACAGGTAGCTACAGTTCTTGCTTTGCACAGCGATATATATGATATATCCTGCACCTTATTCGATGAGGAAAGGACCGAGATCCCTTTACCGGGAGTGGCTTCTTTAGCAATAACTGGCAGATGCTACACACTCGGTTTGTCTTTTGATTGCTTTTAAGAGATTTTGCTTTGCACAGTGATATATATGATATATCCCGCACCTCATTCGACGAGGAAAGGACCGACGATCCCTTCACCGGGAGTGACTCCTTTAGCAAAACTAGAAAAGCCTCAAAAGCACTCCATTTCAAAATCATTTGATTCTACAACGATATCAAGTTCATTACGCAATAGGTTTTCAGAAAAACCTGTCGTAGCCCTCCGTCATTTCAGATACGTACTAGTTAGTATTCGTGCTGCGGTTGTTTGACCTCCGTCAAGGCGTAGTGTACGGTAGCTAACTAGTGCTTATCTGCTGGCATATGATGCGATTGGATTAGGGTATTCGTACGGCGTTGTTTGGCCTCCGTCAAAGGTCGTGCGGGTGGGTTTAATTCAATCAAGAAATGACGGGTTGAACTTGACTAGCGGACTATGGGTTGTTTGGCCTCCGTCAAGGTCATAGGACGCTAGGGGCAAAATATTATCGGGAATTTCAAGTGTTGAAATTTGCAATGAGATTGCATACCTTCTATGAGATAGTTGGATCCCGATACCCACTGCGAGTAAGAGTTACTCCTGGGAGAGTTTTACACATTACAATTAGCCGATCAAGTTGGTGTCTAGAAAGGTGTCAACGAGGTTACGCCTCTGGGAAAACGAGATTTACATTAATTAGGTTCGTGCGAAAGCACGGGGGACCTCCCTCAAAGTACCGACACTGGCCTGGCTGAAAGATTGGCGAACTTGTAGTGTGTAATTAATCCCGGCTAGTCTTTCCTTTTAGGGTTTGAAGGAAGATTTGATAAAAAGCAGTGGGAGCCATCCTGATTAGATAAAATAATAACCAATCTATTCTTGCAAGAGCGCACGCTGAGTGTTTTCTTCTCTCTCTCTCCAGGTAGCGATCATATCACGCCTTAATCAAGATAATAATACAGAATATTGACTGAACCCGCTTGTTATACTGAGCTGGGGAACGTTGGTCCCGCTCCAACTTATAATTGTTATAAGACAGAGCAGGAAATTGGGGATTACCAGAATTCCCGTGCCGCCCAAACGAAGAGAGTACATGCTGATGCATCATCTTCGGGTGTGTTCATTACAAAGAACTGTTTCTCAGAATCCTTTACGTCCTGGGTATGTGATACCAGATCAGAATCCCAGATATGTAATTTGTTACATAGGGGTACAGAAAGGTAGAAGAACTGAGAACGGGTGATAAGTTTCATGAGGCAGAAAACGGGGCAAGTGTTGCAGCCAAGTCTGTTGGTCACTGTCACCCTGTATTACCAATACATTGATTCTGAACAAATGTTATTAGATACCGAACCTGATATGCAAAATCATATCTGTCTCTTTATTAGTAAAGAAACGATAAAATTTTGTATTGTTGGATAATGTTTTGAACATTTCCTATATCAAAAGTTGATCGGATCAGGCACGTTATCTAAAAGCATTGATGTTCTAAATCAAACTACAGTTCCTAGTATATAGAACACACACAAGAAGAAGAGTTCAGAAATGAACGGATCCTTCTTGAGGCATTGTAGACTAGGTCATATCAATGCGACCCGATTGGCTGAAGTTACATTTAGATGCACATTTAAATCAGTTTGAATTTACATCTTGTGAAAACTTGCCAGTCATGTCACAAAGATTAGATGACCATAGCTCTGTTTATTGGAAACAGAGAAAGAGTTAGTAAACTCTTGGGATGATAAATGTTGATGTATGTAAGGTCCCCTGTCTACATATGCCAGGACTGGTTCTTTGTACTTCATTACATTCTCTGATGATCTTTCGAGATTCAGACCTATGTTCCTGTTGAAACACAAGTCCGAACCTTTTGAGATATTCACAGAATATAAGTTAGAAGTAGAGAACCAAAATACGGGTATAAGTATTATGTCCTATGATGAGATCAGGGAGGAGAATACTTGTGCATGGAATTCCTGGACTTTTCTTAAGGAGAATGAGATTCTCTCTCAGCATTATTCCTCCGTATACACCATAGCACGATGGTATATCGGGGCGGAGCAATCACACCCTATATGATAAGGTGTGCTCTATGATGAGTACTACTGAGTTACCTATTTCCTTTTTGGGAGTTATGCACTTGAGAAGCTGCATACCTATTGAATAGGGTTCAAATCAAATCAGTTGCCTACCGCTTCATATGTGATATGATAAGGGAAGAGCCCATCTCTTAAGTTAGTTAAGATTGGGGGTTGTCCGGCCTATGTCTAAAAGCAAAATCCGGACAAGCTCGAGGCAAGGTCTGTTATGTACAACTGGAAAGGTTCCAGCTATACAAACAACAGCAGATGATTTGGTAGAACCAAAGGATTCAGCAGATTCCAACGAACCTCAGCCTCTCCGCCGATCTAGTAGGGTTCCTCACCCACCTGAGAGATACTTCGGTTTCTCTATGACAGCGGGAGCGAGGATTGCATCATGAGATGATGACCCAACTAGTTTCGAACTGGCCATCAGGAGTAAGACTCTGTCAGAATGGCTGGATGCTTAGCGATCTGAGATGGAATCCTTATACACCAACAAAGTATGGACTTTGGTTGCTATATCTGAAGGGTTAAATGTTAGTTATATGTATGCCCTAGAGGCCATTACTATACATAGGATGTATATTGTAGTGGATGCTTGGACATATATAGGGAGGACTTTCTTGCTCGACATGATAGTATGCTATCTGGTTGCTCTTTACCTTAACGTGTATACTGATTGTCTCTCTGTTACATGTTGGTAAAGCCCTTAGGATGTGTACTTGACTCCTGGACTATGATGCGGATCATACTAGTGGGGACATGGTAGTCAATAAGTACATCCTTCAAGGTCCCTAGTCGTGGGTGTAACGAGACGGGGCATCGATATACCAGAGTAGACTAGCGTATACCTTCTCGACCCATACAGATGGGCGATGGATGATCCCATATCCATTGGTGTTTGACATCAGAGATGATATATGGGTGCTCAGTAGAGACTGGGTACACTGGACGGACTCGCCGAGAACTCCCAGATGGTATTATACCTCACGTCAGATGGCAGTTCTCTGGTGACACTAGTACAGAGTAGTCTGTTGACCCGAGATCGTCATAGAGTCTTGTGTGGTTCCCACTGTGCTTTGATTTCCACCTTACCACGTCCAAGAGGGCGTGCAAAACGGTGGTTTTTGGGTACAGTCCCGATTCACATAGAGGCAATGAGCGATAGGAGGGGATTCGTCTCTCCTTGTATAGGGAGTTGATGTTACGCTGTGTTCGATTGGCTATAACCGGAAATCCCTGGCCAGGGTTGCTGAGATTTACTGGTAAGTGTTACCATTAGTTTCTCGAATTGTTATAGACCTCATATCGACACGACTTATCGAGCTACTGGGGTCTGACGTTTACCACCCCTAGGCGAGATATGCGACATATCAGACGATCAGACCGGACTGTACGGTAAGTGTTACTGGTTGGATTCACAGGAGTATGAGCGGGCTTGCTCGTCGATCTTCTGATCGCTCAATACCCGGGTGGCCGTTACGTTTAGCAGACCACTTACGGCTTGTGGGTGTTTGATATGATCATCACCTGCTGCCGGCGTATTGACGAGTCTTCAGAGTCCTACACAGAGGTTTCCTGGCTCAAGCGAAACGAAATAGGAGCGCATATGAGATATGTGCGGGACCGAGAATAAGGCGTGTATGTGATATCGTATTTCATTCTCGCGATGAATGTATCGATTGGTTATATGCAATATAACCTAGTTATCGAATCAAGGATTGATTCGGTAAGCCGATACATAGGATACTAGTCGGTTATATGCGATATGACCGGATCGTTAAATCAAGTGTTGATTTAATGATTTAATGTATAATTATATATTTGATATATTACTTTGCATTAACTAGTATTGGTTCACTTTAAATGGATATTCTCACTTGGATGTACACGTTGTATATGTGATATACTTTTTGTGCAAATGTTTGTATCATGTTTGATGATACATGTTTGCTTGGTTAAGTGTAAAGAATTAAACCATGGTTAAACTTATGATTGGGGTTTTGTTTTCTTTTTCATTTATTTCTCTATTTATTCTTTTTGGAAAAATAATAAGCATAAAGGAAAATGGTGGCTTATTTTGTTTTCTAGTTAAAGCTTCATGAAGCTTTGACCAAGTGACCATTTTGTCTCCATGCTTAACCCTAACCATTCCCACTAACCATGATTTATTCTCTACACTTGACCATGGTTGAGAGATGATAAGTATTCTTATTATTTTCATTTTACAAAATACTTATCATAATATCATCTTCTTCTTCTTCATCTTCTTAAAAGATGAAAACCTTGGACCATCAATGGTGATTGATGAAAAAGAGTGAGAAATCCAATTCTAAAGTCTACCCACTTCCTATTTCTTCATCCTCTACCTCTTGCCAAGTAGTATAGGGTGTTCTCTTCACAAGTTTCATGACTTGGTAAAGTGGGAGCTTGATCTAGTGATGCCTCGACGTAGATCATCTTCGGCACGTCGTCGACGACCTAGCCTGCCCATTTCTCCGACGAAGCCGACGCAAGAGTCCGGGATCCGATTTGGACAGCGGAGGGACATCATTGCGGAGCTATGGAGGTGGAGCACCGGATCTACAAAGGTTGTATTTCCGTTATCTCTTAGTAAAGTAGTTTACTAGTTGCATCTTTCGCCTAGACATCTAGTTAACGATCCGTAGTCTAGGGTTTCTCGGCACCGTAATTTTTGAAATTGGCATGGTTGATGCCTTATGAGACCTCTTGAGAGTGCCTAGGAACCCTACAGTGGTATCAGAGCCTAGCTAGAGCCTTAGGCGATGCGTAGACCAAGTTTGAAGCCCGAACGAACCCGAAACCCTAAACCAAACATGCTCTCTGGACTTTTTCTAAAATCTGGAATTTTTCCACATTAAAAATGCTTAAAAAATTCAGCAGGGAAATCTAAGAATTACAGTGCAAAATTTTTTCCATGAACTGTTCATAGTGCGGCGGAACCGCGGCAGATGCCCGCCTTCTGCGGTGGTTCCGCGGCCAAATGATGGAAGTTGCCTTTCTATTTTGCACAGTAACTCATAGTTTCAGGTGCTGAGTTTTATGGGAATTTTTAATCTGTACTCAAGAGTTGAGTATTTTGGGGTTGCTTTGGGGATTCGGTGTTTCGATCGGAGTATCAGATTTTGTCTATGTGGCTTTCCGGATAATTTTTGAATATGTTAAAAAGTTCGACCGGATATAAATACCCAATTTTTCCCCTGTCGGGAAATTTCCAAGTGTTGGATTTTTCCGTAGTTTAACGACGTTCTAAGTAGTGCAAGTAACGCGATGGTCCCTCTAGAAGACAACAAACCTTAACTCGATTACGTGACCGTCTTGAACTGCCCTTTGAACCTTCGGGTTTGGGGCAGTACGGCGTGCCACATGTGAGGCGTTGGCTTGACCCTTCTACGGCTGGACCGTTGGTACTGAGGCACGAACTGAATGTTTTTAGACTTGTTTCATGTGTTGATCTGTATCGGGAAAGCTTGGGTGTTTGACTGTTCGATCGGAAAGTTTAACATTTTCTATTTATCCGGAATGTGATACAATAATTGGAATTCACAAATAGTTATGAGATAACTGAATGAATGTTATAAACATAGCAGTTTAGTCTCACTTGATCGGTTGCCACGGAATTCTGATGTGATCAAAAGTCCGTCGCAATCACGTAGCGTACGCGGATACTCGCCGGGTAAACTTAATAGACAACCTCGCTCCATATCCCCGACCAAGTGACTGTAGGAGAACCCCGTCGCCGAAAGCATCCGTTAGGGTGCTAGCGGTAGCGGTGTTCCGCCTTGGTGCACTTCGCTGACGGTATCGGGGGTGCGGCCGTCTACTGAAGTTTGCGACGAGCATTCGATCAGTATGTCGGGAATCTTGTTGAATTGCCCGACTTTATATTGAAAAGTGTTTTCGATTTTGAGACTAAAATGCGGGGTTTATAATTGTTAGGCATGCGATGTCTAAGGAATTCATTTGATTAGGCATGCGATGTCTATGCAGATTGCGGATTCCAACTGTTGTAGTTTTACACTTTCTTTTCTGTGACCGTAAGTGTAATATGTGATATCGCCGGTTTCGTTGCTATATGTCAACGACAATTGGGATGGGCATATTTACTTACGTTGATGACATGTGATGTTATGTGTTGCTGGATATGTTATATTGGATCGTCCTGTTTGAATAGCCGGGGGTTTTTATATGAGATGAGTGTTTTCCATATTCATTCATGTAAAAACTTGTATGTAATATTCTTTTATTGGGGCACTTCCAGGTTGCGGAAGTTGTCACCTTTTGTATATTATTTTCTTTTCCGCACTAGGATAGACCCAAGGAGGAGGGCACAAGTAACCGGGTTCTGGAGTCCAGTGGGAGACCAATTCGAGGAGTCGAGTTCGGGTCTCCTAACTCTAGAATTGGTAGGGTTGCTTGCCGCTCTCGTAGGGATCTAGGGGTGTGGGTTTGGCTATTCATCGCGACCGTGGAATCCGTGTTTTATACTGGCTCGTATTGAAAACACGGACGTCCTAGTATATCCAATATTTCATATGTTTCTTCTGCTGTGATATCTGTGATGTGATCATGTGATATTCTGTGATAGATACAGTATATAGTATATATGATATATTATATAGGCGTTACTTATGTTTTACACCCGCGCTAGCCCTGCCCCGCTCTGTCGTTAGTTACCTAACCTAACGGTGCACGAGGGGACATCGAGTCGAATGCGGATGGCATAAGTGTACGTCGTATTTATCTGTGATGTTTAGGTACTTAAATGATGGGACTTCATTAATGTGATTAATGAAAGTAAAAGAAACCTAAGATGTTGTAGAATCGAATTTCAAAATAAAACAGGTAGCTACAGTTCTTGCTTTGCACAGCGGTATATGTGATATATCCTGCACCTTATTCGATGCGGAAAGGACCGAGATCCCTTCACCGGGAGTGACTCCTTTAGCAATAACTGGCAAATGCTACACACTCGGTTTGACTTTTGATTGCTTTTAAGAGTTTTTGTTTTGCACAGTGATATATATATGATATATCCCGCACCTCATTCGAAGAGGAAAGGACCGACGATCCCTTCACCGGGAGTGACTCCTTTAGCAAAACTAGAAAAGCCTCAAAAGCACTCCATTTTTAAAATCATTTGATTCTACAACGATATCAAGTTCATTACGCAATAGGTTTTCAGAAAAACCTGTCGTAGCCCTCCGTCATTTCAGATATGTACTAGTTAGTATTCGTGCTGCGGTAGTTTGGCATTCGTCAAGGCGTAGTGTACGGTAGCTAACTAGTATTTATCTGCTTGAGCATATGATGCGATTGGATTAGGGTATTCGTACGGCGTTGTTTGGCATTCGTCAAGGGTCGTGTGGGTGGGTTTAATTCGATCAAGAAATGTACGAGTTGAACTTGACTAGTGGACTATGGGTTGTTTGGCATTCGTCAAGGTCATAGAACACTAGGGGCAAAATATTATCGGGAATTTCAAGTGTTGAAATTTGCAATGAGATTGCATACCTTCTATGAGATAGTTGGATCCCGATACCCGCTGCGAGTAATTGTTACTCCTGGGAGAGTTTTACACATTACAATTAGCCGATCAAGTAGGTGTCTAGAAAGGTGTCAACGAGGTTACGCCTCTGGGAAAACGAGGTTTACATTAATTAGGTTCGTGCGAAAGCACGGGGGACCTCCCTCAAAGTACCGACACTGGCTTGGCTGAAAGATTGGCGAACTTGTAGTGTGTAATTAATCCCGGCTAGTCTTTCCTTTTAGGGTTTGAAGGAAGATTTGATAAAAAGCAATGGGAGCCATCCTGATTAGATAAAATAATAACCAATCTATTCTTGCAAGAGCGCACGCTGAGTGTTCTCTTCTCTCTCTCTCTCCAGGTAGCGACCATATCACGCCTTAATTAAGATAATAATACGGATTATTGACCGAACCCGCTTGTTATACTGAGCTGGGGAACGTTGGTCCCGCTCCAACTTATAATTGTTATAAGACAGAGCAGGAAATAGGGGATTACCAGAATTCCCGTGCCACCCAAACGAAGAAAGTGCATATGATGCATCATCTTCGGGTGTGTTCATTACAAAGAACTGTTTCTCAGTATCCTTTACGTCCTGGGTATGTGATACTAGATCAGGATCCCAGATATGTAATCTGTTACATAGGGCTACAGAAAGGTAGAAAACTGAGAACGGGTGATAAGTTTCATGAGGCAAAAAACGGGGCAAGTGTTGCAGCCAAGTCTGTTGGTCACTGTCACCCTGTATTACAAATACATTGATTCTGAACGAAGGTTATTAGATACCGAACCTGATATACAAAATCATATCAGTCTCTTTATTAGTAAAGAAAGGATATAATTTTGTATTGTTGGATAATGTTTTGAACATTTCCTATATCAAAAATTGATCGGTTCAGGCACGTTATCTAAAAGCATTGATGTTCTAAATCAAACTACAGATCTTTAGTATACTGAACACACAAAAGAGGAAGAGTTCAGAAATGAACGGATCCTTCTTGAGGCATTATAGACTAGGTCATATCAATGTGACCCGACTGGCTGAAGTTACATTTAGATGCATATTTAAATTAGTTTGAATTTACATCTTATGAAACTTGCGAGTCATGTCACAAAGATAAAATGACCTCAGCTCTGTTTATTGGAAACAGAGAAAGAGTTAGTGAACTCTTAGGATGATACATGTTGATGTATGTAAGGTCCCCTGTCTACACATGCCAAGACCGGTTCTTTGTACTTCGTTACATTCTCTGATAATCTCTCAAGATTCAGACCTATGTTCCTGTTGAAACACAAGTCCGAACCTTTTGAGATATTCACAGAATATAAGTTAGAAGTAGAGAACCAATACGGGTATAAGTATTATGTCCTATGATGAGATCAAGGAGGAGAATACTTGTGCATGGAATTCCTGGACAATTCTAAAGGAGAATGAGATTCTCTCTCGGCATTACTCCTCCGTATACACCATAGTACGATGGTTTATCGAGGTGGAGCAATCACACCCTATATGATAAGGTGTGCTCTATGATGAGTACTGCTGAGTTACCTATTTCCTTTTGGGAGTTATGCACTTGAGAAGCTGCATACCTATTGAATAGGGTTCGAATCAAATCAGTTGCCTACCACTTCATATGTGATATGATAAAGGAAGAGCCCATCTCTTAAGTTAGTTAAGATTTGGGGTTGTCCAGCCTATGTCTGAAAAGCAAAATCCGGACAAGCTCGAGGCAAGGTCTGTTATGTAGAACTGGAAAGGTTCCAGCTATACAAAACTGCAGCTGATGATTTGACAGAACCAAAGGATTCAATAGATACCAACGAACCTCAGCCTCTCCGCCTATCTAATAGGGTTTCTCACCCACCTGAGAGATACTTCGGTTTCTCTATGACAGTGGGAGCGAGGATTGCATCATGAGATGATGACCCAACTAGTTTCGAGCTGGCCATCAGGAGTAGGACTCTGTAAGAATGGCTGGATGCTTAGTGATCTGAGATGGAATCCATGTACACCAACAAAGTATGGACTTTGGTTGCTATATCTGAAGGGTTAAATCCCCATCAGGAGCAAGTATATCTTGAGAAGATTACTTGGTGTACATGGAAAAGTTGAGACTTTCAAAGCTAGACTTGTTAAAGGTTTTCGTCATCGACCAGGCGTGGAGAATGATGAAACCTTTTCCAGGGGCATATGCTTAAGTCCATCCAGATCCTACTTGCCACGGCTACATACCATGACTACGATATCTGGCGATTGGGTGTCATGACTTCTTTTCTAAATGATGTTTTAGAAGAGAGAGTCTATAAGTACACAGCCAGAGGGTTTCGTAGACAGTGGGAGCAGCGGAAACGTGTACAAGATACTTTATAGGATAAAGCAGACATCGCGGAGTTGGAACGTCTGTTTTGATGTAGTTGTCAAAAAGTTTGACATCATCAAAATGGTAGATGAACCTTGTATATACAAAAAGGTAGTAGGGAGTATAGTGACGATCCTCGTAGAGTACGTGGATGACATGCTCTTGATAGGGAAGGAGTTTCCTATGCTACGCTCGGTCAATCTCCGTTTATCACAATGATTCTCCATATAGGATAAAAGTGATACCTCCTAAATCCTGGGTTTTGGATCTATTAGATAGATCTAATTGGATGTTAGGATTCTCACTAGTTGTAGTGAGATGGTATCAACCGATCCTGGGGAGAATCACTGGAAGGGTTCCAGAGTGATAAGGACGACTGAGAGTCAGTCACAGGCATTGTCTTTACCCTCAGTAAAGGGACGGTATGTTAGAAGAGTTCAAAGCTAGATACCGTGGCATACTAGAAGATAAAGGCTGGATACATCGCTACTTAAGATGCTACCAAAGAGGCAGTCTGGATGTATATTTGTTCATGAGATGAACTTAGTTCATCCCATTGTGTGACAATGGAATTGTGGCTTATGCCAAGGAACGTCCGTCCCGTCAGTGATCCAGATATATTCTAAGTCAGTATCACCTGATCATGGAGATGGTTGATCTCCAGGGTGATCGAGGTTAGGAGAACAGACTCAGAGGACAACACGGCGGATCCACTCAGAAAGGCCTTTTCCCAGAGAGAGACTTTTATGGGATGCTTGAGTATGAGATACTACAACCACTGCTATCAGATGGCCCTAGTGCAAGTGGAAGATTGTTAGTTATATGTATGCCCTAGAGGCCATTACTATACATAGGATGTATATTGTAGTGGATGCTTGGACATATATAGGGAGGACTTTCTTGCTCGACATGATAGTATGCTATCTGGTTGCTCTTTATCTTAACGTGTATACTGATTGTCTCTCTGTTACATGTTGGTAAAGCCCTTAGGATGTGTACTTGACTACCTGGACTATGATGCGGATCATACTAGTGGGGACATGGTAGTCAATAAGTACATCCTTCAAGGTCCCTAGTCGTGGGTGTAACGAGATGGGGCATCGATATACCAGAGTAGACTAGCGTATACCTTCTCGACCCATACAGATGGGCGATGGATGATCCCATATCCATTGGTGTTTGACATCAGAGATGATATACGGGTGCTCAGTAGAGACTGGGTACACTGGATGGACTCGCCGAGAACTCCCAGATGGTATTATACCTCACGTCAGATGGCAGTTCTCTGGTCACACTGGTACAGAGTAGTCTGTTGACCCGAGATCGTCATAGAGTCTTGTGTGGTTCCCACTGTGCTTTGATTTCCACCTTACCACGTCCAAGAGGACGTGCAAAATGGTGGTTTTTGGGTACAGTCCCGAATCACATGGAGGCAATGAGCGATAGGAGGGGATTCGTCTCTCCCGGTATAGGGAGTTGATGTTACGCTGTGTTCGATTGGCTATAACCGGAAATCCCTGGCCAGGGTTGCTGAGATTTACTGGTAAGTGTTACCATTAGTTTCTCGAATTGTTATAGACCTCATATCGACACGACTTATCGAGCTACTGGGGTCTGCCGTTTACCACCCCTAGGCGAGATATGCGACATATCAGACGATCAGACCGGACTGTACGGTAAGTGTTACTGGTTGGATTCACAGGAGTATGAGCGGGCTTGCTCGTCGATCTTCTGATCGCTCAATACCATGGTGTCCGTTACGTTTAGCAGACCGCTTGCGGCTTGTGGGTGTTTGATATGATCATCACCTGCTGCCGGTGTATTGACGAGTCTTTAGAGTCCTACACAGAGGTTTCCTGGCTCATGCGAAACGAAATAGGAGCGCATATGAGATATGTGCGGGACCGAGAATAAGGCGTGTATGTGATATCGTATTTCATTCTCGCGATGAATGTATCGATTGGTTATATGCGATATAAGCTAGTTATCGAATCAAGGATTGATTCGGTAAGCCGATACATAGAATACTAGTCGGTTATATGCGATATGACCGGATCGTTAAATCAAGTGTTGATTTAATGATTTAATGTATAATTATATATTTGATATATTACTTTGCATTAACTAGTATTGGTTCACTTTAAATGGATTTTCTCACTTGGATGTACAAGTTGTATATGTGATATACTTTTTGTGCAAATGTTTGTATCATGTTTGATGATACATGTTTGCTTGGTTAAGTGTAAAGAATTAAACCATGGTTAAACTTATGATTGGGGTTTTGTTTTCTTTTTCATTTATTTCTCTATTTATTTTTTTTGGAAAAATAATAAGCATAAAGGAAAATGGTGGCTTATTTTGTTTTCTAGTTAAAGCTTCATGAAGCTTTGACCAAGTGACCATTTTGTCTCCATGCTTAACCCTAACCATTCCTACTAACCATGATTTATTCTCTACACTTGACCATGGTTGAGAGATGATAAGTATTCTTATTATTTTCATTTTACAAAATACTTATCATAATATCATCTTCTTCTTCTTCATCTTCTTAAAAGAAGAAAACCTTGGACCATCAATGGTGATTGATGAAAAAGAGTGAGAAATCCAATTCTAAAGTCTACCCACTTCCTATTTCTTCATCCTCTACCTCTTGCCAAGTAGTATAGGGTGTTCTCTTCACAAGTTTCATGACTTGGTGAAGTGGGAGCTTGATCTAGTGATGCCTCGACGTAGATAATCTTCGGCACGTCGTCGACGACCTAGCCCGCTCATTTCTCCGACGAAGCCGACGCAAGAGTCCAGGATCCGATTTGGACAGCGGAGGGACATCATTGCGGAGCTATGGAGGTGGAGCACCGGATCTACAAAGGTTGTATTTCCGTTATCTCTTAGTAAAGTAGTTTACTAGTTGCATCTTTCGCCTAGACATCTAGTTAACGATCCGTAGTCTAGGGTTTCTCGGCACCGTAATTTTTGAAATTGGCATGGTTGATGCCTTGTGAGACCTCTTGAGAGTGCCTAGGAACCCTACAGTAAATCCCCATCAGGAGCAAGTATATCTTGATAAGATTACTTTGTGTACATGGAAGAGTTGAGACTTTCAAAGCTAGACTTGTTAAAGGTCTACATCATTGACCAGGTATGGATGATGATGAAACCTTTTCAAGTAGCCATGCTTAAGTCCATCCAGATCCTACTTGCCACGGCTACGTACCATGACTACGATATCTGGCGGTTGGGTGCCATGACTGCTTTTCTAAATGATGTTTTAGAAGAGAATGTCTATAAGTACACAGCCAGAGGGCTTCGTAGACAGTGGGAGCAGCGGAAATGTGTACAAGATGCTTTATAGGATAAAGCAGGTATCGCGGAGTTGGAACATCTGTTTTGATGTGATTAGTCAAAGAGTTTGACATCATCAAAATAGTAGATGAACCTTGTATAAACAAAAGGGTAGTAGGGTGTATAGTAACGATCCTCGTAAAGTACGTGGATGACATACTCTAGATAGGGAAGGAGTTTGCCACGTTCGGTCAATCTCTGCTTATCACAATGATTCTCCATATAGGATCAAAGTGATACCTCCTAAATCCTTAGTTTTCATCTATGAGATAGATGTAATTGGATGTTAGGAAACTCACTAGATGTAGTGAGAAGGTATCAATCGATCCTGGGGAGAATCACTGGAAGGGTTCCAGGGTGATGAGGACGACTGAATGTCAGTCACAGGCATTGTCTTTACCCTAAGTAAAGGGACGGTATGTTGGAAGAGTTCCAAGCTAGATACCGTGGCATACTAGACGATTAAGGCTGGATACATCGCTACTTAAGATGCTACCAAAGAGGCAGTCTGGGTGTATATTAGTTCATGAGATGAACTTCGTTCCTCCCATTGTGTGACAATGGAGTTGTGGCTTATGCCAAGGAACGCCGGTCCCATCAGTGATCCAGACATATTCTAAGGCAGTGTCACCTGATCATGGAGATGGTTGATCTCCAGGGTGATCAAGGTTAGGAGAGTAGACTCAGAGGACAACACGGCGGATCCACTCACAAAGGCCTTTTCCCAGAGAGAGACTTTTATGGGATGGTTGAGTATGAGATACTACAACCACTGCTATCAGATGGCCCTAGTGCAAGTGGGAGATTGTTAGTTATATGTATGCCCTAGAGGCCATTACTATACATAGGATGTATATTGTAGTGGATGCTTGGACATATATAGGGAGGACTTTCTTGCTCAACATGATAGTATGCTATCTGGTTGCTCTTTACCTTAACGTGTACACTGATTGTCTCTCTGTTACATGTTGGTAAAGCCCTTAGGATGTGTACTTGACTACCTGGACTATGATGCGGATCATACTAGTGGGGACATGGTAGTCCATAAGTACATCCTTCAAAGTCCCTAGTCGTGGGTATATCGAGACGGGGCATTGATATACCAGAGTAGACTAGCGTATACCTTCTCGACCCATACAGATAGGAGATGGATGATCCCATATCCATTGGTGTTTGACATCAGAGATGATATACGGGTGCTCAGTGGAGACTGGGTACACTGGACGGACTCGCCGAGAACTCCCAGATGGTATTATACCTTACGTCAGATGGCAGTTCTCTGGTGACACTGGTACAGAGTAGTCTGTTGACCCGAGATCGTCATAGAGTCTTGTGTGGTTCCCACTGTGCTTTGATTTCCATCTTACCACGTCCAAGAGGGCATGCAAAACGGTGGTTTTTGGGTACAGTCCCGAGTCACATGGAGGCAATGAGCGATAGGCGGGGATTCGTCTCTCCCGGTATAGGGAGTTGATGTTGCGCTGTGTTCGTTTGGCTATAACCGGAAATCCCTGTCCAGGGTTGCTGAGATTTACTGGTAAGTGTTACCAGTAGTTTCTCGAATTGTTATAGACCTCATATCGACACGACTTATCGAGCTATTGGGGTCTGACGTTTACCATCCCTAGGCGAGATATGCGACATATCAGACGATCAGACCGGACTGTACGGTAAGTGTTACTGGTTGGATTCACTGGAGTGTGAGCGGGCTTGCTCGTCGATCTTCTGATCACTCAATACCCGGGTGGCCGTTACGTTTAGCAGACCGCTTGCGGCTTGTGGGTGCTTGATATGATCATCACCTGCTGCCGGCGTATTGACGAGTCTTTAGAGTCCTACACAGAGGTTTCCTGGCTCAAGCGAAACGAAATAGGAGCGCATATGAGATATGTGCGGAACCGAGAATAATACGTGTATGTGATACCGTATTTCATTCTCGCGATTAATGTTTCGATTGGTTGTATGCGATATAACCTAGTTATCGAATCGAAGATCGATTCGATAAGTCGATACATTGGATACTAGTCGGTTATATGCGATATGACCGGATCATTGAATCAAGTGTTGATTTAATGATTTAATGTATAATTATACATTTGATATATTACTTTGCATTAACTAGTATTGGTTCATTTTAAATGGATTTTCTCACTTGGATTGTGCACATTGTATATGTGATATACTTTTGTACACAAGTTTGTATCATGTTTGATGATACATGCTAACTTGAGCATGTGTAAAGATTAAACCATGGTTGTGTAATGGTTAGGGTTTTCCTTTCATTTTCTTATTCATTTATTTATTGATTTATTCTTTATGGAACATAAAAAGCATAAAGAGAAAAAATGGTTGCTAACTTTGTTTGTATTATGAAGCTTCATGAAGCTTTGACTTAGTGACCATTTTGTCTCATGCTTAACCCTAACCATTCCACTTAACCCTAGTCTATTCTCTACACCTAACTAAGGTTAGCATATGATATGTATTGATTTTATTATTCATTTTAGATATACTTATCATAATATTATCATCATCATCTTCTTCTTCTTCAAGATGAAGAACCTTGATTCTATCAATGGTGATTGATGAAAATGAGTGAGAAATCCAATTCTAAAGTGAACCCACTTCCTATTTCTTCATCCTCTACCTCTTGCCAAGTAGTATAGGATGTTTCCTTCACAAGTTTTCATGGCTTGGTGAAGGTGGAGCTTGATCTACTGATGCCTCGACGTAGATCATCTTCGGCATCGTCGTCGATGACCTAGCCCGCTTTTTCTCCGTTGAAGCCGATGCTAGAGTCATGGTTCGATTTGGACAGCGGAGAGGACTTCATCATGGAGCTATGGAGGTGGAGAAACGGATCTACAAAGGTTGTATTTCCGTTCTTTTAGTTTAGTTGTAAACTAGTTGCATCTTTCGCCTAAACTTCTAGCCAACGATCCGTATTAGGGTTTCTCGGCACCGTAATTTTTGAAATTGGTATGGTTGATGCCTTGTGAGACCTCTTGAGAGTGCCTAGGAACCCTACAAAATCAAGTGTGTTGAATTCTGGAGTGACACTTATTGACATTGAAACGTTCAATCAGACCATCGATGAATGTTTCGAAGATATTTTCGCCGACGAACTCGCATTCATAAATGACACGGATTTTGTGATTAATCAACCACCACCTAAAGAAGTTGAACCACCACCATTTCTTCTTATCCCATACTAGAATGTTACTATTCTTCCCATTCCTAATCATTCGCATTCTCGTTTTCATTCACCATTATTGTTTCTTCTCTATCAACCGAGACGTAAACCATACCGCCTCCTATCTCCCCACTTCTTCAAATCTCTGATCTTCCACCAACCAATGTGTTACATCGATAAAATATTTGAATGGTTGGTGTTGACTTTTGGTCTTTGTAAGGCTTTACTTTGACCAATAACTTTAACCTCTCTCATAATTTTAATTGATTAATACGGTTTTACTCAAGTTTGGGGAGGGGGGAAATCTTTTGGCTCTTGAATGAAAAGAAAATTTTTACAAAATTTTGAGCCAAAAATAAGTTTGTCGGAGGATTTCACAGTCAATTATTTCATGTCCCTGTTACTAACTTTTCCACCTATGTCTACAGTTTTTTTAAGCTTAATAGATGACATCAGTGAGGACACTGCTGCAAACAGGTTTGGGGTAGGTTTGTGCTTATTCACGCATTATTTTGCATTAAACTATATATAAGCACAAAATTTTTTTGTTAATGAAAGTTTGAAAGTGAAAAATTACATATGAAAGATAGGAATAGTTTAAGAAAAACAAGAAAGTTAGATGTTTTCTTAGACGAAACTAGTAATAAGTAGTTATGAGCCATTGTCCCAAGGGTTAGTCAGATGAAGGAAATTACTAATCTGAGAATAAAAATAAGTCTGAAAATAGTCCCTATTCTTGAGTCCAAACATTTCAACGTTGATACCCTACTATATGCACTTGCACACGTCTTGAAACTTGGAATAGTAGAGATATCTTGAAATACTCTTGTCTAAAAGCCTTGTATGAAATAAAAAATATATATAAGTGGTGAAGAAAAAAATAAACACTGGTTTTGTAATTGCTTATGGCAGCATAAAAAAATATAGCGAGGGTACTTTATCACCTAGTGCCTTAGACCGATTGGTTTGGGAGCCACTGCTAAGCCTTAAGTGTTGCAAGATGAGGAATTATACCTAAATGCGCGAGCACATTTTGTAATCGGTCGGTTAGTACCTCAAGAAATATTAACGGTCGCATGAAGGATGTGTTAGCAATTTCATTGAAAATATTTATCGACTATTAAGTACTAAGGAAGATGGAAAAGAGTATGATAGCTTGACTTGAATTCTCTAAGTGTAGAGATGTCTTTTACACACACGTAGTGGTATATGATCGATGTTTGGAAGAATATAGGAAGGAAGATTAAAGACGATGTTTTATTGAGGGATGATGTGATTTCTGACATCTTTTAATGACCATTAAGATAGAGCTCAAGGCAACTGAAAAGCTGGTGTAGTTGGAAACTCTTATTTTTATGTTCTTTCTTTTATAGTTCTTATTTTTATATGTAACTTCATCTTATTCTTTCATTAAGGGATTTTGTAGGTGTAATCCGCTGAAAACCCTTAGGAGACAACACTCCTCCTACTAGGGATATCTAGAGGTTTAATGGCTTGTTGCACGTGCTCGGTACAATCGTGTTGCCTACGAAAGTGTGCTACTTAGGTTTTTCTTTTTTCTTTTTCTTCCTCTCTTGAATAAATAGTTCTCTCGGGACGATCAAAGTTAAGTTGGGGGTTATTTGTTCAGTCGAAAATATCGCACTTTTGATATAACATTTTCCTTACTTTTATTGAATATCTAAAGGTGTTTATTATAAATATGATACATATGAGAGTTTATCTGTAAAAATATCTATTGTCATATGAATATATATTATAATTAACATTATGAAGGAAAATGTATGCATATAATATTTATATAATATTTTTTATTATGCATATCATATCAAATATTCTAATCATGATTATTTAAAAGATATAATATCATACAAATGGTTAGAATAATATCTCTATAACAAATATTACTAATATTATTCATAGAGATATTATGCATGAGTTGGCTCAGGTCTGGAGATCAGGATATCGAGATGTCGAGAATCAAAAATCTGCCGATGAAGTTAAATAAAATCGAAGAATTAATATTGGCAGAGACTCAGAAAAGACATGACGATTCCAGACAGCAAATAAATCTCTATGTGTCACAATGAAGAAGCCCCAGAATTTTGGAACCTTGATCACACTAAACAACCGCGCTTCCGCGGAAATATTGAGCTTCTGGCGGCGGATCTGCGGCCGATCCACCGAGTTAGGGTTTGGGATTTTTAGGTTTGGATCTTCACAACAACCCCTAATTCTTGGGATCTAGAGTTTCTGGTTTTGAGACTATATAAAGGACCGAGGGCTAAAGCTAGAGATCATCATCTTTTACACGAAGCAAATCACTGTCAAAGAACAAGTGATCCACGACAGGTCTGCGATTCGACTTGATAAGGCGACGTGAGATTCAACAGAGCATCTACTTCCTGCGAGGCAGAGATCGAGAGCAACTTCTTCTTCCTCTTGTAATCTAACTTGAAGGTTTTGTAATTGTGAAGTTGATTAATAAAGGTATATCATTAGTTTAATTATTTAGTATTTAATTTCTGCATTGTGATTTCATTCTCTATCCATTCTTCTTCTATCTCCATCATGCGCGAGTAATTCTCCGCTTGATAGGGTTCGTAGGATTAGGGTAGATCAATGGATGAGAAAATGTTTTAACTTCTTTTAAATCTTATGAAGTTTATAAACTTTAGCAAAAAATCGTTAACATCCTTATCGGGCGCGCTACCAATTTATTGCTATTCTCGACCGCGATTTGAGATTAGATTAACAATTGTTTTGTTAAGGGCTAGACATGAATAGAGATCAATGAAAGGACAAGGGTCAATGGTGTGGAAACCCTAGTTTCTTCCAAGAACCCTAATCCCCATTCATCACTATCAATCTAGTTTTAAATCTATCAATAGATAAAAGTAGTAATCGTTATTAGTCATCCATGACTACTAAATCCGAACGAACGCTACAAGCCCTCTTCTTATATATTCTATATCAGTATTTATACTAGATCTGTATTCTATATCCGTGTTTAACATAGATCTAGAATCTATAACTATTATCCATTCTTTCTCTTTCTAATCAACAAGTCTAAAGCAAGACTAAAAGATTCCACGAATCCCTAAGGATGACCCGTAGTCATCTCGGCTAGCTACACGCGACACCGTTATTGATTGCGGTTATTTACTGCACTTTCATAGAATCAATCAATTGTCGTGATGGATAGCCTTGTGTGCAATGCAAGATGTACCGTTCAGATTAATTTGTATATTGATTATTGCAGGGCGAGCGTCGGACACGTGGACTGCCGTTTCTGCCAATTTGTATATTCTTTTATTAGGGCATGGCCGGGCTGAGGTTGGTGTCACCATTGTATGTGTGTGTGTATTTTCTTTTCTGTATTAGGATTACCCCGCGGCGGTGTGCTCGAATAACCGGGTTTTAGAGGGCAACGGGATCGCATCTCATGGCGTTCAGACCGGGGAGCCTTATTCTAGAATTAGCGGGCTATTCGCCGCACTCATAGAGGGTATAGATTGACCCACAGAGGGGTGTTCAAGGTACCGGATTCCGTGATGTGCTTGGTGGCCCATTCACTTTGTTGACTGGGGTTGCCTCATTTCTGGGATTGGCGGATAACTTGCCGCACTCGTAAGGGTCTAGGATCTTCATTGCAATGGCTATCCACACGACCGAGAAATGTCGCGTTTAATTTATGGCTTGAATGAAACTTGGGGCTCCTAGATTATCCGCTATTCCATATTGTTGTTCGTATGCTTGTGATGATTTTTATCTGCCTGTGATGATTATTATCTGCCTGCGATGTTGATATATATATATATATATATATATATATATGCTTCTATATATATATGCTTCTATATGTTTAGCATCTGCGCTAGTCCAGCCCCCGCTCTGCCGTTAATTAAGTAACCTAACGGTGCATAACATGGCCCTATGGCGAATGCAGATGGCATATAAAAAGTATGTTATTTTAGTTGTTTCTTTTGTGGCTTGGAAACATAAAATGATGGGAATGCATTATCTGAATAATACTAGGAAAAATAAACCTAAATGATGTTTTCGGAACCAATTTTAAAACTACTCGGTTTTCTTCAAAACTCACAGTCATATTCTTTTGCTTTGCATAGAGGTATTCGGTTATGAATATCCCGCAGCTCATTCTATAAGGGAAGAGCCTTGATCCCTTCACTGGGAGTTCCCTCTTAAGCAAAAGTTTATGTTACTAGTTTTAAAAAAAAAGCGGAGCTTAAGCCACTCCATTTCAAAGCCACTCGAGTTCCTTCAACGATATCAAGTTCATTACGTTAAAGGTTTTTTGCCAAAAAACAGTCGTAGCCCTCCGTCTTTTCAAATTAATATCATTTAGTATTCATATTGCGTTTATTGACATAGTCAAGGCGTAATGAACGGTACCTAAGTGGTGCTTTTCTGTGTATTGTAATGTGATTGGTTAGGACAGTCGTGCGGCCTTATTGACCTAGTCAAGGGCAGGTACGGGTGGGTTTAATTCAATCGAGAAAATGACGGGTAGAACTTGACTAGCGGTTTATAGTTTGTAGACCTAGTCAAGGTCATAAATTGTTAGGGGCAAAAACCATATCGGGAGTTTCAAACATATGGGAAACTTGCCAGGCATGCGCATACTTTCTGGAGTGTGGTGACTTGAGTGGATTCCGTCAGGTTATCTCATGAAGATAGTTGGATCTCGATTCCCACTGATGAGTATATATTATTCCTCAGGAGATTTCTTCACTTCGCAATTAGCTAACCTATTAGGTTTCTAGAAAATGTTAACGAGGCTACGCTTTTGCGGAAACATGGTTATTAATTGAGTCCGTGTGAAAGCACGGGGGACCTCTCTTGGAGTACCAACACTGGCCTGGCTGAACGGTTGGTGAACTTGTAAAAGTTTAAATGATCCCGACTAGTTCTCCTTTTAGGGTTTGGAGGAGAATTCGAGGAAACGGTGGGAGCCATCCTGATCAGATAAAGTAATAACCAATCTGATCTTGATAGAGTGTACACTGAGTGTTTCTTTTCTCTCTTTCTCTGGTACATCGACCCATGACTTACCTTAAAAATTCATGAACCAATTTGACCAAATCTTTTTACACACTTTTGGCTTTGGTTTTTCTTGATTTGCGACAAAGTCGTGTATATTCCTGCCGCTCCTTCTTTACCCTTTGCATTTCTTCAGAACATGTCGTATCACTATGATGATCTATATTGCTTGGAACGACCATCGTATAGTTACATACGAACTCGAAGAAGTTACTTCAATCGAGCATGGCCACAGCTTCTGAAGAAATTGAATAGAATTATTTGGTTGTCTTTTCCTTTTGCCTTCTCTCAGGTTGTGAGATCTCCTTGATTAGGAGAGTATACCTTTTATGCTTATTGGATAGTCTTCTTCCAAATCTTAGGCTGGTGCCGAAAGGTAGAGAAAAAAGAAAACCAATTAGCCTAAGGACGGTATACAGAAGGTAAGAAGTAGAGATATATAAAGGGACTGAAGTGAGGGCAAAGGAATTTGCGAATACTGTCATGAATCTGGATAATGGAAAAGGCATTACTAAGAATACCTGACCGTCCCCTATGAAACATATTCATGTTTCAGTTTTTCTGTGTACATGTAATAGAGAACTGTTTTCCTAATTAATTCTGACTCTAGGGTATGTATTTACCAGATTTGGGTCTCACGTCTTTACTGTGTTACAGATGATGAGCAGGAGCAGAATATTGGGAAATAGGCAATTTGATCCTTGTTCATCTTAGAAAGCTGCATTTTAATACCCTCATTCATGATCTATTTTGTTGTTTATCGGTACTTTTAACTAGTGCCTGCTCAGTAATTACAGATTACAGGTGTTCGTGATAAAATACTAGAAACACATTCAAAATCACGGATATGGAATTTGGAAGCCGACACTGCAAACGGAACAGAAAACCGACCGATATCCAAAGAGCTTTTGCAAAATAAATGTGTGCACACAATTTTGGTCCAACACATACAAGTGTACACATGCTCTTTAGCACTAGGACCATGGTGGGGTTGCCTTGGCACACACAAATAATGGATTGTGCAACTAGTAGGCACATATGGTGTGATGGGCAATAAATGCATAAAGTGTTGATCTGATACTTTGCATCAAATTTCCCTCCAATTCTCTGCATGCAAACTAGGCTTCAACTGATAAAACAAGCAGCATAAGAGTGATGTTGGAGTAAACACATGACCACCATAGCAATACGAGCCCATGTGCTCGGATGTGACCCGACGAGACCCCTTTGAAATCCGGCGAGCTCGGCCCCCCTAGCTCAAAACTGCCTCATTTTTCTTCCGGTTATTTCTTTAGGTCCCATCATCTTATTTATATTGTTTATTTATTCTGATTTTAGGCCTATAAATACCAGAATAGAGTTGAGCAAAAGAACCATATGTAATATATAGTTTTGTTTTAGTTCATTTTTGGTTTAGACTTGAGAGTTGTGTGATCTTAACTTGGTCTCTTCTTCTTCTTCCCTCTTGAAGCTTTTTTTGGAGAGTTCATTAAGGAGGTTGAACAAGTTACCAACATTTTGTAACTCACTTTCAAGTGTTAGTATACTGCTATGTTATTGTTTATTTACTTTCTTTTCTTTACTTGCTTTGTTTTTCTTTTTATTATGATGCTTAACCAATCTTCTTTGGTTGTGATTATGGTAAGGAAGTGAGATGAAAGGATTTACCTCCTCCTCCTCTTGTTAATGTTTAATGTGCTTAATTTTGATTATAAACTTAGTATTGTAACTTGGATGGGTTGATATGGTATGTTGATTTCATGGTTACTTTGTAACCTCATCACATACCATATTTTCCCCACAAACCCCATCTTGCAAGCCTAAGATTAGAATCAATTTGGTGTTAAGTTTGCTTAGCTTGGATGTGGTATTTTTTGATTAATTGACTTGACAAATCTTTTGGTTTCATATACCATATACCATCATAAACTCTTAGCAAACTTAACACTCAAATCAATTGCTCTCACTCACTACTTTATGTTTTTGATGTTTTGGTATGCTTGCTAACCCTTGTGTTTAGTGTTGATATCCCAAGCTTGGACATACAAACGGTAAGTGAACAAACGGACTCGTTTCGTGTTTTGCGGCGAGTATCGGAATTTGATGACTTGTGCTCCGCAACCGAGTTGACAAGTCATGCTTCATGCCGATGTAAGGACGGACAACTCATGATCAAGGGAGCGTCGAAGGAATCGTCACGATTCAACCTTTCGAGCCAAAACCACGGCCAATTTCTTACTTGCTTGTTTTCTTTGTTTTTTGTATTCTTTCTATTCTTTGTGACAAACCAAAACATTCGTTATTTGTTGAACCTTAAATCATAAGACCTAATACAAAATTCCCTATGGATCGACCCGTACTTGCCGGCTTGCTACAACGCGCCGTGTACCTGCGGTTTATAAATAATTAAAACGAGAACGATCTCGCATGCGCATTCCGTTTCATTAAATATCTTATCCGTTTCCAAAATATACGCGTTTGCGCGCATGGGTGAATTCCAAACAAGTTTTTGGCGCCGTTGCCGGAGAGTTGGTAGTATTGGGTATTGTTATTTCTGGTTCTTACTAACAAAATTAACTGCTAACTCAAATTTTTTCAAAACTAACAATACGACATTTTTTCATAATTGTTCTCTGTCTTTCAGACCTACTAGCACTCTGTGATTCAACTAAAAAATCAAGTTAGACCATTAGAATACTAATATAGTCTGGAGGAGCCATACAAAATTCCAGCACAAACAAGCTTCATTTGGCCGGTGACATCAAGGAGAAATCCGAGCTCGCCGGCCCAGTGAGTAAATTTTTGATTTTTTCTTTCTGTGTGATCTCCAATGTGTTGTCAGTAATCTAGTGGTATTGCTTGCTTTTTATAATTTTGAGTGTGCAGGAATTGGGGCATATATATCTCTTTTTTGACACTAAATATCGTATTTTTCCGACATTTCAGTTTTTAAGGAATTACGACCAGCGATCGTACTGAGCGAGGCTCAAATTCAATTACAAGACGTTAGTGAAGTATAGTGCCAAAGATCCGGCTAGTTTGACCCGGGCAAGCGAACAATCAAAGACTCGGATCACTTTCAAAGGGGTTTTCTTAAACCAAATCACATTGGTACGTATTTCCTAACACATTCCTCTTGAATCCGACGCATTCCACTATTCTATCATCTGCAGGATTCTTCGCACAAGCTTGCCGCCAATTGCACAGAGAACTAACCGTATTTTTTGCAGCGCTTAAATTAAAACGAAAATGAATTGCTTAAATTTCTTGATTTTTTTGAATTCTTTTATTGATTGCGCATTTGCATCTTAATACGGATTTAAGGGCAAAAAGATCAAACAAGATACGATAAAGGATTTTATCACCTTTTTCCGTAGCCCACAAATCCCAAACTGCATTCTTGGATACCCACAGTAATTTAAAATCAACTAGACTTTGACTCTAAGGACATCGCGCTCACTAGGAGAAGTTAATTGTGTTTAGAACATCGCTTAACGGTATATCGTTCATGGGGTGTCTAGGCAAGTGTTCAACAGAAAGGGTTATCTAATTAAGGAATTTCGCGAAAGTGTTGGAAAACCTCCTCTTATCTCTTGCACTTACCTGGTTTCGTGATCCGTATATCTTGAGCCCGTTTCTTGACGCAGTTTTACTTTGACAATCAGGTTCTTGAGCAGATCTAGTTGATTAGCATACCATAGACTGCTAGGGGCATGATATTATTTGTTTTTGTGATATTTGTGAATTCTTGTTAATATGGGCGATACACGATTTAATTCAATTTTTCACGATTCTTATTCTTTTGTTTATACTCAATGCCAATTCACTCGTTCAAATTGCCAAAATTCTTCTCATATTCATGACAACTGTCCTTTCTTAGGCGGTGACCAACCGTCCCAGAGTTTTGATAGTGGTCACCCACCTAACACTTTTGATCCCAATCCTACTTCAATTAGAAACCTAATGATTGAAGACTTAGAGAAAGAGGTTGACAGATTGACTGCTTTAGCATCATTACCATCACAACCCCTCCAACCTGAAACGATTGAACCATCATTACGGTATGATGTGAGATGGATGCTAAGTTGACCTCTTTAGAGAAAGGTATTGAAGTGATGATTGAAGTTGAGAATCAAACAGCTGCTACGCTAGACCTGTGTATACAACAGTCTGAGCAATTATATCACGCTCAGGCTCAATCTTTGGCTAGAATAGAAGAATAAGAGAAACATTTAGCTGAGATGATTCTAGAGAGTGAACACGGTCAATCAGAACCCAATAGTGTTAATATCTGTCATCTAAGAGGTCACCTGAGTGAGATAAACGATCAATTGAATTTTGATGATTTCATAGATGACGATGCAATTGAATTGACTAAGTGTTATCAAGACACATAAGAAAAACCTCCGACCAATTTTTGCTTTCCAATTTTAGAGAAGGAATCTTGTGATTGTGATGGGTATGGTTTGGATAGATGGTCAGAAAAGATCAATGATCAGGAACCCATAATTTTTGTATCACCTAGTGATATTAATTCGGAAGAAACGTTAGGGTGGGAACCTACTTTTTTAGATAACATGAACCTACCAATTTGTGAATATGATGAGGAAGAAATGGTATTGTGTCACGAACCAAAATAGCAGGTGACTGGCACTTGAATCATATGAAGTCTAAAGGACCCGATCTAATCCAAATAAGCCAAAAGCCCAGAAATCTAAAACCATTTTTAAGTAATAAATAAAGGAAATAGTTTTAAGAAGTGAAGAAAACATGTTTTTAAAAACAAGGTTTTTAAATAAGTAAGACGAATATGTATTTTAAATCCTCAATATCTTTTCTAAAAATTTCGGAACAGTTTCCTTTGAAAATACTGGCCCCGAACGGGGTACAACAAGAATAATATATATGCAATGATAAAAGGCATCCCCAAGCAGGAGCTAGCTCTTCGTCAATCGACGGTCACAACCACACAAGCAATATAATATGCAACGCCAAAGGGCGATGATCAAAACTCAAAAGAACTCAAAATCAATATGAAAACCATAATACTACAACGCGCGAATCTAAGGCCGAAATAATACATAACTGGTTTTCTAAGTCTGAAACAATATACAAGTTTTGGTTGATGGAATTACTAGATACACCTGAATAAAATAATACAAGGGTGTTTATGATGCGAGTGAACCCACCTACCAATGCAATCACCCAGAAAGGGAGCAGTGTGCCAGAAAAGCCGCAATGAAACATGTACGGCAAAACCTGCAAGAACTGTGGCACAACGGGGGTGAGTTGCCAACTCGTGAATAGAAAACATCACAGAGCAAAAATCGTATGCATGACATAATCCTAGGTCAATACGATCAGTATAATATATCCTCAAACGAATAAGTCTGAAGCATGATAAGGTGGCAATATAATATCTATACATGAGTGTAGTGCCAAGTGCTCGTGCCAGTGTCTCAGGTAATAACATATCATAAATATGAGGTATGATCAATGTAATCAATGTCAACTATATCAGGAAGTCTATGAGTATGTAGATATCGTCTAACTATGTGATCAATGTCAATATATGTATGTGGAAATCGTCCACGTGTCACCCAATGACAATAAGCATCATGCATGTAAATATCATAAACATATGCATGGAAATATGAGGATGTAAATCAACATGTATCGCACGCGACATATCAAAATCATGGAACCTGAGTGTTAAGCATCGACACTCGAAAACATCATGAAACCTGTGCCTAGCATCGGCACGAAAATCCTCATATATCGGGCCCCGGCAGTCCGGATTGGCCCATATCATCTCTCAACTCCGGTCGGTATCCTCCGGATATCCTCCGAGCTCAAATACAATCACCGGTAGGTAGTAGTCCCTCTGCCAGGCTCACCGTCTGTATACACAGCAACCCTTTCTTGCCCCGGGGTACCATACCGGGCCCACCATGTACCCGCAATCGGCCTCACCGCCTCCTCGAATCGGGTTTCACATGTCGCTCTCAGCACCGAGAAAACACATGGTGGACGCACTAAAATATCATATCAAGGGTAACCGGGTTTTTAAAACAATTACATACTCTCTTTTGAAATATCCACGGTTCCCAAATCCAGAAATATCATGGAAACAACATATCTCAATGCGTATAATCAAAAGCATGATGTATGCGACATGTAAAAGAAATGTAAGCATATCAGTATATCATGCAATATGGAATAGTAATATGCACATATTGAGGGAAAACCACTCTTTTAAAATGAATCAGTTTTAAAGAGTATCTTGCGGTTCCCAAATCTCTAATCAAGCCAGAATCATCTATGTATGTGCAAATACTTATGTATGTAAGTATGGGTGTACAAGGGGTATGTACACAAGTATGCCATGCAAGAGATCATATCCTGAATGCAACAGTACTACAGTCTAGTGACATGGCAATTATCGATGATGAAGTGTGTGAGCCGGCAAGCAGGTGTACGTGGAACATATGCATCATCGATAATGGTGCTGGTGTCCTAACAGCATGAGTTTAATATAACAATAACAATTTGCACATGCAATGCGATGCGAATAACAAGAATATGCAGGAATCGACTAATAAACGCAACAGTGACGCATCGGCATCAATATAAAAAAGTCCTACAGTTTGCTTTCTGAAATAAGACGAATCGGGGTTTTTAGTAAAATAAGAGCTAAGGTATTTTTAAGAAAAGATGCGTCTTTTGAAAATATCCATAGTATCCCTGTGCCTATTCTTGAAATACTCCCGATTCGTTAGTTTTGAAATAGGTATGACATCAGCCTAGCCTAACCTTTACTAGCAACTATAGATCTAGCTAACAAGTCAAATAGGAAGGGTATGGAAACCACATAAATCTGAGTCGATATATATATATATATATATATATATGTAAATATAATAGTCGGTGGTCCCGCCTCAAAGGTACCGCGTACGATACAATATCATATGACATTCTCGAGTCAGGAGTGTGGATCTATCATCAATATAAAGCTCGTACGGTAAATCATCGTACGGCATCCCAAAAGCTGGGTACGGGTCAATATCACATTCATCTCATCAATTATCCGGTATCCTTATCATCAAAGTCTAGTACAAATCGATATCGTCTATATAAATATAAATGCGTGTGTGGAACACACGTCTAAAGGCCCACTAAAATTTCATGTCGTATCCCAAATACGAATCACAATGTATCACCGATCTCATGGCACTATACCCAACTCATCGACTCATCTCCAAATATCAACCACAATCCTTGTCATCTAGGTATAAGTATAACGATATGCATGTGTGTGCGTGTGGGTGTAAGCCTATTCTAGGGTTCGTATCTAGGAAACTATACTACTTTACATCTAACCCTATTCTATCCATAGTACACCTAATCTTAACTCCAATATCCATGACACACTATAAGCTATCATAAATAGTACATATATATTATACTAAATATTGAACTGCGGGGGTGCAATACGCCATCCACCCGACTTCTCCCGTAGATATAATCCACTCACCTTGTATCCTGCGTGTCGGTGTCGATGTTGCCACTATCATCTTCATCGCCTCGGATCACCGTGGGGGTACCTACATATCACTCGCATCGCATCGCATTAAAACCAAATCAAAACCAAAACGACATACGAAAACCAACACGATACGCTTAAAAGCTTATAGGTTAGAACGTATAGACTACGATTCAAAACCATCGAACAATCCTCGATATCGTCGTACAAACGCCAAGTAATCGAGGTAAAACGTGAATATACAAATCCAGAATTCAAAATACGAAAAATGAAACACGAATCCCAAACAGCATCTCAGGAAAAAGGTTCCAGATTTCACCCTAGGTCAAATTGAACAATTTTGCATATGCCAGGGGTCTATTTTACTGATGATAAAGCCCTAGAACAAAAACGAGCCAAATCCCCCCTCGTCTGGTCGCAGTTTGCAGACAGAATGGATTTAATTGCGGCTAGAATTTGGGGTTAGGGGCTAGGGTTTTGGTGATAGCTTCCTAGGTGCGTGCATGTATCACTGTCCATGCAAGATAATTTTCAGAATCTCGGGGTGATAGCAGATTCCATTTTACATCTACAGAATTCAAAATTCTTCCGATATCGGTTTCTAAATCCGTATTCCGGGTTTCTAATCTCTGGTTTGGGTCTTTATTCTAGCACTAGGGGGTTTGTGTGGCCTCTACTGAGCTTAATTACCCATCACCACTCTCAATTCCCATCAACCCTCACTAGGTTTTTCCTAAGTCCACAAAACCACCCGATATCGGTTCAAATCTAACATGGGGGTATAAGTAATGGAAAAACTAAGCTCATGGTTCAGAAATTACCTTATTTGGCAACTCAAGAAAATTCTTGAGTTGCCCCAGGTGGCCAAAATCCTTGCTTTCTTGGTCCAATGTGCTTCCCTTGAGCTTGTGCATATTTTTTGTGAAAAGGAGATAGGGTTTTGGAGTGATATTCATGGTGTTTTGAGGGATTTTATGAAGAGGGAGAGTGGGTGCAGCAGCAGCAGCAACAACATCAAAGGAGGGGAGAGAAATGAGAGGGAGAAATGAAGGAGAGAATGCCCAAGGTCAAAATTAACCCCTCTCTTTCTCTCTCTCACCCATACCCCATTCATTATTCTAATCCTTTTCTATTTCCCTTTTCTTTACTTTTCTTTTCTCATCAATAGTAAACCCAAAAGAAACCATGGTAGAAAATGCACAAGTGTAAAAAGAAAGATATGGTGCATGTTTTGCACAAAACAAGTTTAAACGCGATTAACGATTTTTAATCGCGATTAGCACTAAAATAGTGTCAAATAAATCATAAAAACTTAAAATTTGCATAATTCACATAAAACATCCTCTTTTTAGTAATTTCTATAATTTTCCAAATTTTTCCCAATTTATCGGTATTTAATTATACCGAAATATTAAAATATTCATTAAAATTAATATTAAATTATAAAAATTCCCAAAAATAATATTTTATTTTTCTGAAATGTTCCAATCTTCCCCCTTAAAGAAATTCGGTCCCCGAATTTAAATTTAAACCCCTCAAATACTAAACATTTCAGTAGAAAGTCTAAGTCGTCTGGGTTCCGAAATTATCAATACAAAAAACGCATCATAGCGCATTGCATGCGCATGAACAATGAGCAGATAACTCAAAATCAAACCTCCGTCAAGCATCCCGCAATCATCGGAGTCATGGTAAAGGCACAAATGTCAAATCCAAAATAAAACCACTATGATATCAATCAGAACTATACATGTAAACATCAAATCCATACATGTATATAACTGAAAGAAATGCATGCCAAACCTTTTTAATGTTGCTGTGCTATGCGCATATCGCGGCACGGTGGCGGACGTCTATTATAATAAAATAACCATATACGTATATATCCTTTGTTTAATATGTACGTTCCACCATTTTGAAAACAATTTAGAAGGGTTTCCTTATTTTAAACGTTTCGTGTCATCTCAAACACGTAAGTAAATACTAAGACTATAGCTCCTTTTTTGGAAATCCCTTCGATAACTATCAATGCATGCAAAATATATCCAGGCACTGTCTTCTGAGTAGTCCTGCTCAGTACGAAAACAACTAGCAAATATCATAAAAACATACTGGTCCATAAAGAATAAATCCCAAAAATGTATATAAGAATACCCTGTGCATCTGGTGCGCACGGAAATCAAAATCCATATATATGCCATACATGTGCACAGAAACATCATCTAGGTGCAACGGGTGTGCACGAAACATCTACCAAGGGCAACGGGCGTGCCTGATGTTGGAGATAGTGCCCTCAGAGTCAATTATTAGGTCACAGGTACGTGATTGTAATGATTGAGGGAGGACCTATCCCGGTAGGACAGTCTTACTCGAGATGATAGTATGCTATCTGGTTTACCTTTATCATCGTGTACTGCTTTAGGTGACCTGACACGTCGCTATTACACGTTGATAGAGCCCCTAGGATTCTTGCTTGACCACCAGCAGTATGAGGGCGATCATATAAGTGGGAGCTGGGGGTCTACAAGCATATCCTTAAAAGGTCCCTAGTCGTGGGAGTTTCGAGACTGGGCATCGATACTCCATTAGTAGACTAGTGTATACAGTCGAGACCCCGACGAGGGGCGGTGTCCGGTCTCACAAGCCACTGGTGTCAGTTGGATCACCTAAGATGTATACAGGTGCTCATTGGGTTATGAGTACACCGGACAGGACTCGCCGGGAACATGCTAGTTGGTCATATACCAGACGTCAGATGGCAGTTCCCTGGTGACATGTGTGCAGGTTAGTTCATCGACCTGGGGATCGTCATTTGTCTCGTGTGAGTTCCCACTGTACTTTGATTACTACCCTACCACGGCTCAAAGGAGTCGTGCAAACAGGTTTTAGTTGGGTACAGTCCCGAGCCACATGGAGGCAGTGAGCGTATCTTCAGGGGTTCGTCTCTCCCGGTATTGGGGGTGAGGTCGTGCTGTGTCTAGGAGAGCCATTACACAAAGTCCTTGGCCAAGGCAAGGAGATTTACTGGTAGGTATTCCAGTAGTATCTCAGGGTGTTCTGGGCTACACTCCGACACGACTTGTACCGCTTTTGGGGGTCTGACTTTTACCAACCCCCTAGGCCCGCCATGCGATACTCATAGACGAACGGACCGGACTGCACGGATATTGTCACTGACAGGCTCAGTAGGGTGTCAGGCTGAGTTCGCTCATCGACGTCCCTTTTGGTCAATAGCTGGTGGCCCGTCACGTATTGGCTTATACCTCTGACATGCTAGTGGTTAAATCCACAGCCATAGTATTGACGAGTCTTTAGAGTCCACCACACTTTCAGTTACTCAGCTTTCGGGCGAAACGCTGTAGAGGCCGTATGGAGATATGGCAGGGTCCGATCAGATACGTGCGGTATTGCACGGATCAGGATCGGACGGTTTGTACTAGTAGCCGTATGGTTATATGGCAGGGTTCGATCAGATACGTGCGGTATTGCACGGATCAGGATTTAACTAGCCGGCTTTGGCTTAAGCTGGTCTTAGTTTAGTACAGTGTAGATTTTGTCTCATTGCATTTGTATCCGGACGGAATACAGATGCGGGTGTGTATGCACAGTATTGGGGTTTTCCTGTAATTTATTACGGGACCAGTTTTCTGGAGTTGCCAGTTTGCATTCCGTTCCGGCCGGTTTTCCTTTGTTCTTTCCCGGCCGGACTTTTTCGATGGAGGGGGTTATTTGCAGTTTTGCAAATAACACTTTGTGGGGGGGTTTCTTGCAATTGTATTGATTATGATGGCTTTCATATCTTGCACCATTGACTTGCTTTTTATTGTGATTGAAAGGGTATGGGTTGAATAGTAGAACAAGCATGGTTCATGTTTGTTTGTGGTCACCTCTTCACTTCTCCTACACTCACCTCCCTTCTAGCTTCATATGGTTTTTTCTCCACCCTTTATTCTCACTTGATGATAAGTCTTTCATGGTTGTGAGAAGAAGAAGAGAGAGCTTTATTCATGAGAGTTTTCTTTCTTGATCTAGTTTTCATGCTAGAAAAATGCAAGCACCATTTTTCTAATCCTTGTTTCCTCCATCATCCTCATTGGCAACAACATAACCCCAAAGAGACAAGCATCTTCTACACTACATTCTACAGCATATCTTGAGCATGTCGAGTTGCCGGCTTCATGCTCGAGTTGCCTCGGTATTGAGGCGGGAGCCCGTAAAAGACGAAGGCGATGTGGTGCCCTTTCCGGCGAGGAGGCGACGAGGAGGAGAAGGACGGAGATCCCGCGAGGAGATCGGAGTGGAGATGAAGACCGGAGGACTTGGATCGTCGGTATACATCTCTTCCCTTTCTTATTAGTAGCGTAGACTAGTTAATGGTTCGATCCGGAGTTTAGTGCGCGGTGGTGCCGGTTTGCAAAGTCCGCAAAATTTTAGTTATTCACCACTTCCGCATTCTGGCGTCGGATTGACGGCCGGGGCGCCGCCGTGCACTTACAGTGGTATCAGAGCCTCGCCATTAACTTAGTCTAACTTTGTGTTATGTGTTTGCATTTCCGATCGATCAAAAAGTTCCAAAACTGCATTTTAGTTCGCATCAGTTTCTGTTGAAAATTTTTGGTCTCGAAAAATTTTTCAGGTTATAAAATATTGATGTACTAGAAAATATAAGAGTTCTGTAAAAATTTGATGAAGTAACTCCACAGTTGGAGCGCGGAACCGCCGCGAAAACCCCATTTGTGCGGCCCTTCCGCCGCGCACTATTCACATCACTTCATCATTTTTTTACAGAGGCCTTCTGGGCTTAAAATATGGGCTTTGGAATATTAAAGTTGGGCCAATTATTTCTGTGAGTGCTACAGTTTTCTTTGGGGCCCACTTGTTAATTGTTTGATCAATCGGAAATTTTTAAACACATTTTTCACAGTATTTACATTATATCTGCGACCGTGAATGTCACTCGATCGGTAAATCCGGTCTAACTGCTATAGCCCGGTTAGACGGATTTGCGAACGTGACTTTCACGTTGATGTTCTATGTATTTGCTGTGATGTTGCGGATCGGTCGTGGGGATAGCCTGGATGCAATGCTAGTACAGTTTTGTTGTATTATGTACATTTGATATTGCGGGGCGAGCGTCCGACATGTGGACTGCCGTCACTGCCTGATTGTATTATTATTTTGGGGCACGACCTGGTTGCGGTCGATGTACCCGGTGTATGTATATTTTACTTTCTGTACTAGGATTGCCCCGCGGAGGGGTGCACGGATAGCCGGGTTCTGGAGGGCAACAAGCCCGCATCTCATGGCATTGAGACGGAGGGGGCTTCACTCTAGGATTGGCGGGCTATTCGCCGCACTCGTAGGGGGTACAGGTTGACCCAGGAGGGGTGCCCAAGTTACCGGATTCCGTGAAGTGCTGGGTGGTCCATTCACGGCGCTGAAGGGGGCTGCCTCGCTTCAGGTTTTGGTGGGTGACTTGCCGCGCCCGTAGGGGTCTAGGATTTCATTGCACAGGCTATCCACACGACCAGGGGAACGTCGGGTTTCAGCGGGTCTGTGAAACCCGGGGATCCCAGATATCTGTATTGTTTCTGTGATGCTGTTCATTTTCTGTGATGTTGCATTTTATTCACGCCTTGAGCGAAATATAATATATTGGTATATATATTAGTAGATGTTGTATATGTTTTGCATCCGCGCTAGTCCAGTCCCCGCTCTGTCGTTAGTTAGCTAACCTAACGGGTAATGACGGGACCCAGTGGCGAATGCGGATGGCATATACGTACATCAGTATATTTTCGTTCTTTTTGGTGTGATCAATTGATGGGACTGCATTGATTCGGATCAATGCAAAGTTTAAAACAAACCTAATCTGATGTTGTTGGAACACTTTTTCAAAAGCTGTTATTGCAAGGACGTTTACTTTTGTTTTGCATCGTGGTATTCATTAGAATATCCTGCTCCTCAGTCGACGAGGCAAGGGCCGAGATCCCTTCACCGGGAGTGACCCCTTGGACAAAAGTTTGCGTCAGGGCAATGACTTCACTATAGCCGATTACTTTTGCTTTGCACAGTGATATTCGGTTATGAATATCCAGCACCCCATTCTACGGGGAAAGAGCCGAGATCCCTTCACCGGGAGTGACCTCTTTAGTAAAGGTTTTCGTCACTATATTTTCTAAAAAGCTATCCGTTCCTT
This sequence comes from Agapanthus africanus, assembly GCA_030015575.1. Classification (NCBI taxonomy): domain Eukaryota; kingdom Viridiplantae; phylum Streptophyta; class Magnoliopsida; order Asparagales; family Amaryllidaceae; genus Agapanthus; species Agapanthus africanus. The sequence continues at coordinate 141,094,159 of JASDDO010000026.1, forward strand.
CGACGATATCAAGTTCATTACGTTAAAGGTTTTCGCCAGAAACCATTCGTAGCCCTCCGTCGTTTCATATGGGTGGTCAATAGTATTCAAGCTGTGTATGTTGGCCAAAGTCAAGGCACAGTGATTGGTAGCTATTGGGGTATTCATATGCAGCATAGATAGATGCGTTGGTTTGGGACAGTCGTACTGCCATTTTGGCCAAAGTCAAGGGTATGTACGGGTGGATTCAAATTAACCTGGAGAATGACGGGTAGAACTTGACATGTGACTTATGATATGTTGGCCAAAGTCAAGGTCATAAGAGCATGGGGCAGAAATCACATCGGGAGTTTCAAAAGAACTGAAACTTGCCAGATATGCGCATACCTTCTGGAGTGTGATAGCGTGAGCGGATTCCGTCACGTTATCATGCAATGATAGTTGGATCCCGATTCCCACTGATGAGTTAGTTTACTCCTCGGGTGACCCCGACTAATTCTTCTTTCAGGTTTGGAGGAGAATTTAAGGTACAGTGGGAGGATTCCAGATTAGATAAATTGGTGACCATTCTGATCTAGGTTAGAGTGCACGCTGAGTGTTTTCTTTTCTCTCTCTCTTTGGCAGCGACCATTGACCCGACCCTAAGACTTTGACTCAGTGACCAAGTTGACCGAACCTTCTTAAACACTGGCTTTTGGATTGTCAGAGTTGCAGACCTCATTGCCACTCCTACTTTTACCCTTTTCTCCAGGACACCCCGTATTACTACGAACGTCCACTTCCATTGGACAAAACCATCGTATGGTTAGATACGAACTCGAAAGAATTTATTCGAGGATGGTTTCCGGTTCTGGAGAAAACGGATAGGATTATTCAGTTGTCTTTTCCTTTTACCCTCTCTCAGGTTACGAGTACTCCTTGGTTTAGGGGTAGTACACCTATTATGCAAATTGGATTGTCTTCTTCCAAACCTTAGGCTGGTGCCGACCGGTAGGGAATGAAGAAAACCAATTAGCATAACGATGGTGTGCAGAAGGTATTAAGTTCAGACAAAGCAAGGGATTAGTAAGAGGGCAAAGTAAATTGCAACAGATATTCACGACCAAACCAAATATTTCGTTACCACTCCCACATCACCTTTGTATTTCTCCAGGACACTCCGTATCACTACGAAGATCCACAGTTTATTTGGATACTCCATCGTATGGTTATATACGAACTCGAATGGAACTTGTTCCAGTTCGGGGATGGATTCTGGTTCAGGAGAAATAGGAATAAGGTTTATTCGGTTGTCTTTTATCTTCACCCTCTCTCATTGCGAGTGTTCCTAGGATTGGGACAGTACACCCATTATGCTTATTGGATAGTCTTCTTCCAAACCATAGGCTGGTGCCGAACGGTAGGGAAGGAAGAAAACCATTTGGCCTAAAAGGGTGTGCAGAAGGTAAAGACTAAAGACATATGAAGGGATTTGGAGAGGTGGCAAAGAACTATACGGTTACAGTCGTGAATCTGGAAGAGGCATTACTAGGAATACCAGAATACCCCATCAGAACATTTCAATGTTTCAGTTTCACTGTGTAATGTTAAAAGAAAACTGATTTCCCGATTAGACACTTGCTCCAGGGTATGTATTTACCAGGTACGATTCTCACATCTGTATGGTTTTACAGATGATGAGTGGGAGTAAGTTATTGGGAATTGGGTAATTATCCTCATTATATCGGGATTCGTTGTAATCGGTGATATTTGAGGAAATCACCTGGGCTGTTTGCCGGTCGGCAAATATTTGGTTTTGAATATCCGCTGTTATGCACCAATTTCAAATTGATATATCTGTACGTCTATTTTTATAGAGTGAGATATACCTTTCTGAAATTATGTCTACGACATTTACCTATATCAGTGGATGGTTAGGTAAGGAGCATTAAACAGCGGTGTAATTCTTCTTAACCATTAGTACAGTTTTCAACCTACGACACACAGTGAATGAGTTATAAGACTCAAGGGACTTATACAAAGGATTGTATGTTGTCCAGGGTCCATCAGGACAGAGGGGTTGGTCCTCGTACTATATTCGGTTTACTTTTAACTTCTCTAGTTCTTAGACATGTGTTTCGTAGAAACACAGGGTCTAAGTTTTGAGGAGTTACAGGTAGTTGAATAGAGTAGAGAACCAGGTATAGCAAGTATCGGGATTCTTCAAAGAGATCGAAGATGTAGATACTTGTGTATGGTATTCAGTTGATAGTAATGATAAAGAGATCTTGCTTCTCTTTCAGGTTACTCATAATTGGAAGTATTCCTAAGTTGAGTAACGCTGATCGGCCTCCTTCCATTTAGTTGACATGCGCTGGAGACAGCTGCATGATTTGAATCTGGTTCAATTAAATCAGTGCCTCTGTTTCTATATTGGATATAGAACAGTTCATATCTTAACGATGTTAAGGTACGGGGAGTTGTCCGGTTTATGATTAAAACCAGACACTGGACAACTCAAGGCACGTTTCTGTAATGGCTGTTTGTGGGTTGACCCAGGCTATGACGAGGGTTGATTTTCTATCATCTGAATGAACAATAGCGATATTGTTCTAGACTCGCCACAGTTTTATTAAAAATGGATTTTTTCAGAAAACAGTAGTGGGAGTATGGTAGAACTGGAAGTAATTCCAGAACCACAAACGATTACTGAAGATTTGATAAGGAACCTAAACATTCAATCTGGATTGACATTCCATTGGCCACTCCACAGATAAGGTGGGTAACTTCAGGCACCCGAGAGGTACTACGGTAGCCTCAAGGACGGTGACAGGGAAGTTCTTGTTTACCCACAATTGCCATTGCTGTTGTTCCAGGTTGCGATACCCGGCGGGAGGATGAGTATAGCGTCGTTCTAAACCAGTTTTAGAAGTGTGCGTCTATATGACTCTGCCAGAGGGTTGTCGTAGTCAGTGGGAGCAGCGGAAGCATTGGAGGACAGGTTGCTTATGTCTATTTATAGACTAGAGCAGATGTAGCGGAGATAGATCATCTATTTCTGACGTGACAGTCATGGGTTTGACTTCATCAGAATAGGGGATGGATCTGTTGAGAAGGTAGTAGGGTGTGATATCCTGGTATTTGGATGATATACACAGAGTAGGAAAGGAAACTCCTACACTACGATCGGTTATACTTTGGTCGTCACACAGTTGTTTCTCCACAAAGGAAATGGATTTTATATCAGACATACTGGTTACTAGATCTATGGTCTTAGATCTAGATTTGGGTGGTTTCCCAATCAGGGTACTTGACAGCATTCTAAGAGTATTTAGGATGGACGACTCCTGGCACGGTAGTGTACCTGCAGGTAATGGAGTCACCCTCTCCAAAGGTGTCTTACAGACTAAAGGGGAGAGGGACGGGCGTGATTGGCAGATCACTTGCTCAGGCAATTGAGTCAATCGTGAGATGTCAAGTGCCACACCAGATGTTGTTCTTGCACTAGATGCAATAAGTTGACATTAATCCAATCCTGGAGAAACAGTCGGAAGCAGTTTTAGAACATAAGTGGATGTTCTAGGGATATGATAACGACAGCCTCATTCAGGAGACAGTTATCATTCCAGGCTTCAAAGGTGACATGGACGACAAGGAGGTTGTCAGAGTTATAGTTTTCCTTCTGATGAGGGGCAGTATTTTGGACAGGTGGTCCAAGGCAATACTGAGGGAGGCATGGTGCGCAGGATACTGATTAAGTTCAGTTGACGATACAGTCTAAGAAGTTTGGATTTGGAGTTCATTTATGAGCTATGTCCCATCAGACATCCAGACACATTCTAAGACAGGTATTGCTCATTTCGGGAGATGGGTTTCTCCGCGAACTTGAGATATAGAGAGACATAGAAAGAAACATCGAAGCGGATCCACTCACTGAGGTTATTCCTCGAACGCAATAGTTTCGCAAACGAGCTTTGTGAGACTGACTAGTAGAGGAGTTGGATGTTCGGTATCACACGGGCTGTGAGTATGCGACATCGCAATAATTAGCCTTGAGTGCAAGTGGGAGATTGTTGGAGATAGTGCCCTCAGAGTCAATTATTAGGTCACAGGTACGTGATTGTAATGATTGAGGGAGGACCTATCCCGGTAGGACAGTCTTACTCGAGATGATAGTATGCTATCTGGTTTACCTTTATCATCGTGTACTGCTTTAGGTGACCTGACACGTCGCTATTACACGTTGATAGAGCCCCTAGGATTCTTGCTTGACCACCAGCAGTATGAGGGCGATCATATAAGTGGGAGCTGGGGGTCTACAAGCATATCCTTAAAAGGTCCCTAGTCGTAGGAGTTTCGAGACTGGGCATCGATACTCCATTAGTAGACTAGTGTATACAGTCGAGACCCCGACGAGGGGCGGTGGCCGGTCTCACAAGCCACTGGTGTCAGTTGGATCACCTAAGATATATACAGGTGCTCATTGGGTTATGAGTACACCGGACAGGACTCGCCGGGAACATGCTAGTTGGTCATATACCAGACGTCAGATGGCAGTTCCCTGGTGACATGTGTGCAGGTTAGTTCATCGACCTGGGGATCGTCATTTGTCTCGTGTGAGTTCCCACTGTACTTTGATTACTACCCTACCACGGCTCAAAGGAGTCGTGCAAACAGGTTTTAGTTGGGTACAGTCCCGAGCCACATGGAGGCAGTGAGCGTATCTTCAGGGGTTCGTCTCTCCCGGTATTGGGGGTGAGGTCGTGCTGTGTCTAGGAGAGCCATTACACAAAGTCCTTGGCCAAGGCAAGGAGATTTACTGGTAGGTATTCCAGTAGTATCTCAGGGTGTTCTGGGCTACACTCCGACACGACTTGTACCGCTTTTGGGGGTCTGACTTTTACCAACCCCCTAGGCCCGCCATGCGATACTCATAGACGAACGGACCGGACTGCACGGATATTGTCACTGACAGGCTCAGTAGGGTGTCAGGCTGAGTTCGCTCATCGACGTCCCTTTTGGTCAATAGCTGGTGGCCCGTCACGTATTGGCTTATACCTCTGACATGCTAGTGGTTAAATCCACAGCCATAGTATTGACGAGTCTTTAGAGTCCACCACACTTTCAGTTACTCAGCTTTCGGGCGAAACGCTGTAGAGGCCGTATGGAGATATGGCAGGGTCCGATCAGATACGTGCGGTATTGCACGGATCAGGATCGGACGGTTTGTACTAGTAGCCGTATGGTTATATGGCAGGGTTCGATCAGATACGTGCGGTATTGCACGGATCAGGATTTAACTAGCCGGCTTTGGCTTAAGCTGGTCTTAGTTTAGTACAGTGTAGATTTTGTCTCATTGCATTTGTATCCGGACGGAATACAGATGCGGGTGTGTATGCACAGTATTGGGGTTTTCCTGTAATTTATTACGGGACCAGTTTTCTGGAGTTGCCAGTTTGCATTCCGTTCCGGCCGGTTTTCCTTTGTTCTTTCCCGGCCGGACTTTTTCGATGGAGGGGGTTATTTGCAGTTTTGCAAATAACACTTTGTGGGGGGGTTTCTTGCAATTGTATTGATTATGATGGCTTTCATATCTTGCACCATTGACTTGCTTTTTATTGTGATTGAAAGGGTATGGGTTGAATAGTAGAACAAGCATGGTTCATGTTTGTTTGTGGTCACCTCTTCACTTCTCCTACACTCACCTCCCTTCTAGCTTCATATGGTTTTTTCTCCACCCTTTATTCTCACTTGATGATAAGTCTTTCATGGTTGTGAGAAGAAGAAGAGAGAGCTTTATTCATGAGAGTTTTCTTTCTTGATCTAGTTTTCATGCTAGAAAAATGCAAGCACCATTTTTCTAATCCTTGTTTCCTCCATCATCCTCATTGGCAACAACATAACCCCAAAGAGACAAGCATCTTCTACACTACATTCTACAGCATATCTTGAGCATGTCGAGTTGCCGGCTTCATGCTCGAGTTGCCTCGGTATTGAGGCGGGAGCCCGTAAAAGACGAAGGCGATGTGGTGCCCTTTCCGGCGAGGAGGCGACGAGGAGGAGAAGGACGGAGATCCCGCGAGGAGATCGGAGTGGAGATGAAGACCGGAGGACTTGGATCGTCGGTATACATCTCTTCCCTTTCTTATTAGTAGCGTAGACTAGTTAATGGTTCGATCCGGAGTTTAGTGCGCGGTGGTGCCGGTTTGCAAAGTCCGCAAAATTTTAGTTATTCACCACTTCCGCATTCTGGCGTCGGATTGACGGCCGGGGCGCCGCCGTGCACTTACACCTGACAGCAAAATCAGGTACATCTGACATGCACAAAGAATCCCGATTTAGTGCATCTGGTGTGCACCAAAATCGTATCTCAAAAATGCACTCAACACGTGCGAAAATCCAAATCAAATGCACAGAGTACAAGAAATCAACATCAATATCAGAATCAAAATCGACGGAATACAATACGGCTCAATCAGGATCAGGTATACCGCGGTGTATAAGCTCACAACCATGTGCATCAGCGTGCACAAATCAAATCAAAACACTAAAAGTGCATGAAAACTATGCTGTAAGCGTAAATCAATTCACCGGCATAAAATAGGCATGAAATCACAATCAATACCTCAACGTAATAACTATGCGCAAAATATAAATACCCAGTAGCTGCAACCATAGTGCATGAAAACAGATATCATGAAGCTCAGCCATCAAGGCTAAATCAAGCGAATAGATTGCCCAAAATACCGAAATCCAAGGTGACGGATACGTGATAATCGAATCACAAAATCACAAATCATAAATACCGCCGTCGGTATATCCTCCTTCAAAGTTAAGAAGGTATCGGTGCATCCAATGCTAGCAGCGTAAGATATCTACTTGCCTCCTGTTCATGGTCTAGCATCCTCTGTCTCTAGGTCCTTATCTCCTCTATGGATTACCCATCTCGCAATTCAATCGGCTCATCGGCCCTGTCAGGTGTGTTAACGGGGAAGATTCCGTTCTGGTACTGCTCTGATCATCTGCGTCCTCAGCACAACATTTCCTCGGAAACTGGTCGCATCCCAACGCCTCTGCATGCGTATCGCATCTCTGATGTCAGCGGAGTGGAGTGTCATCTCGTCGAAATCTCGTGCGAACTCTTTACTCCACTTTGTTCCAATGTTGACTGATTCGGACTCGTCTTCTCGTGGCTGCATAGACTGCACTCCAATGGCTATACTCGTATCCGGAGTCTCCCAAGCAATGTGTCCCATCACATGATATCCGAAAGATGTCGAACCTTTTGATCGATTCGCCAAAACCTTATAATCCCCCAAGAGATCAACATCTTGAGTACAGTTTAATAGTATCGAGTACATACCTCAGCATCGGTGGACCAGCCGTAGAAGGGCAAACCCAAGCCTCACTAATGGCGCCGCGGAACTGCCGCAAACCCTAAGGTTCAAAGGCTTTCACACGGTCATTATGTCGAGTTAGGATTTCATTCTTCTAGAGGGTCCATAGAATCGCTTGCATGTCATTCCGAATACTTTAAACTTGGAATATGGGTTTCTGACATTCGATCGCCTCCATCGACTACCAATGAACCTGCGTGAAGTCGTCTCTAGCTGGAATCAATCAATCTGATGACCTCGCATCGGGGTAAGCGAACGAACCACATGTCCTAGTCATTCATCCTCGGGTGACTAGCAACTTACCATCATATCTCTAAGTATGACTCATGCTGCAGCAGCTCCAACATCTGGGCAATATCTCGTCATTTGCAGCAGCAACTGGCTTATTCGTCTGTACGCTGAACAGCGCCTCAATCATCATGAATAAGAGATATATCAGTGGTCATCATATTCTAGCTGGCCTCTACCAGTAGCCTGACCCTCTGGTGCCAATCAGAACATCAGAGAAATCTCGTAACAGCGATCTGTCAAACGCTCATGGCACGAAAACACAATAAGACGACGCCTCTCTATGCAATCGTACGTCTCTGGAATCACGCCTTGGTCAGTCCTTGTCCATGATGAGCTCAAGCTGACGCAACTCTAGCCATAGCTCTCTCTGCCCGTGTAATCATAGCAGCAAAATCATAACCAGTATCGATGAGGATAGATCATAGGAATGAATATAATACTGTGCAAGGAAATGTACATCCTAAGGTTTCTTAAGAGAAGTAGCGTATCGTAAATATGCCGCGGAACATAAGTACGGTACGTCACTCTACTCAAGCTACCTACTCTATCAACCAAGGGTCATCCTACGCGACGAAAGTTCGGGTATAATACCTTCTCGACTAAGTCTAAGTTCCGTAAGGTCAAGCCTAAATTCCGTATATATATAAACGCTCTAGGCTCCACATAGTCAAACTTAGACTCGAACCAATGTTAATGTAGCGCTTTGATACCAACTTTGTCACGACCAAAAATAGCACGTGACTGGCACTTGAATCATATGAAGTCTATAGGACCCCATCTAATCCAAGTAAGCCAAAAGCCCGGAAATCTAAAACCATTTTTAAGTAATAAATAAAGAAAATAGTTTTAAGAAGTGAAGAAAACATGTTTTTAAAAACAAGGTTTTTAAATAAGTAAGCCGAATATGCATTTTAAATCCTCAATATCTTTTATAAAAATTTCGGCAGAGTTTTCTTTGTAAATACTGGCCCCGAACGGGGTACAACAAGAATAGTATATATGCAATGATAAAAGGCATCCCCAAGCGGGAGCTAGCTCTTCGTCAATCGACGGTCACAACCACACAAGCAATATAAAATGCAACGCCAAAGGGCGAGAATCAAAACTCAAAAGAACTCAAAATCAATATGAAAACCATAATACTACAATGCACGACTCTAAGGCCGAAATAATACATAACTGGTTTTCTAAGTCTGAAACAATATATAAGTTTTGGTTGATGGAATTACTAGATACACCTGAATAAAATAATACAAGGGTGGTTATGATGCGAGTGAACCCACCTACCAATGCAATCACCCAGAAAGGGAGCAGTGTGCCAGAAAAGACGCAATGAAACCTGTACGGCAAAACCTGCAAGAACGGTGGCACAACGGGGGTGAGTTGCCAACTCGTGAATAGAAAATATCACAGAGCAGAAATCGTATGCATGACATAATCCTAGGTCAATACGATCAGTATAATATATCCTCAAACGAATAAGTCTGAAGCATGATAAGGTGGCAATATAACATCTATACATGAGTGTAGTGCCAAGTGCTCGTGCCAGTGCCTCAGATAATAACATATCATAAATATGAGGTAATATCAATGTAATCAATGTCAACTATATCAGGAAGTCTATGAGTATGTAGATATCATCCAACTATGAGATCAATGTCAATATATGTATGTGGAAACCGTCCAAGTGTCACCCAATGACAATAAGCATCATGCATGTAAATATCATAAACATATGCATGGAAGTATGAGGATGTAAATCAACATGTGTCGCTCGCGACATATCAAAATCATGGAACCTGAGTGTCAAGCATCGACACTTGAAAATATCATGAAACCCGTGCCTAACATCGGCACGAAAATCCTCATATATCGGGCCCCGGCAGTCTGGATCGGCCCATATCATCTCTCAACTCCGGTCGGTATCCTCCGGATATCCTCCGAGCTCAAATACAATCACCGGTAGGTAGTAGTCCCTCTGCCAGGCTCACCGTCTGTATACACAGCATCCCTTTCTTGTCCTGGGGTACCATACCGGGCCCACCATGTACCCGCAATCGGCCTCACCGCCTCCTCGAATCGGGTTTCACATGTCGCTCTCAGCACCGAGAAAACACATGGTGGACGCATTGAAATATCATATCAAGGGTAACCAGGTTTTTAAAACAATTACATACTCTCTTTTGAAATATTCACGGTTCCCAAATCTAGAAATATCATGGAAACACCATATCTCAATGCGTATAATCAAAAGCATGATGTATGCGACATGTAAAAGAAATGTAAGCATATCAGTATATCATGCAATATAGAATAGTAATATACACATATTGAGGGAAAACCGCTCTTTTAAAATGAATCAGTTTTAAAGAGTATCTTGCGGTTCCCAAATCTCTAATCAAGCCAGAATCATCTATGTATGTGCAAATACTTATGTATGTAAGTATGGGTGTACAAGGGGTATGTACACAAGTATGCCATGCAAGAGATCATATCCTGAATGCAACAGTACTACAGTCTAGTGACATGGCAATTATCGATGATGAAGTGTGTGAGCCGGCAAGCAGGTGTACGTGGAACATATGCATCATCGATAATGGTGCTGGTGTCCTAACAGCATGAGTTTAATATAGCAATAACCATTTGCACATGCAATGCGATGTGAATAACAAGAATATGCAGGAATCGACTAATAAACGCAACAGTGACGCATCGGCATCAATATAAAAAAAGTCCTACAGATTGCCTTTTGAAATAAGACGAATCGGGGTTTTTAGTAAAATAAGGGCTACGGTATTTTTAAGAAAAGATGCGTCTTTTGAAAATATCCGTAGTATCTCTGTGCCTATTCTTGAAATACTCCCAATTCGTTAGTTTTGAAATAGGTATGACATCAGCCTAGCCTAACCTTTACTAGCAACTACAGATCTAGCTAACAAGTCAAATAGGAGGGGAATGGAAACCACCTAAATCTGAGTCGATATATATATATATATATGTGTGTGTGTGTGTGTGTGTGTGTGTGTGTGTGTGTGTAAATATAATAGTCTGTGATCCCGCCTCAAAGGTACCGCGTACGATACAATATCATATGACATCCTCGAGTCAGGAGTGTGGATCTATCATCAATATAAAGCTCGTACGGTAAATCATCGTACGGCATCCCAAAAGCTGGGTATATGTCAATATCACATTCATCTCATCAATTATCCGGTATCCTTATCATCAAAGTCTAGTACAAATCGATACCATGTATATAAATATAAATGCGTGTGTGGAACACACGTCTAAAGGCCCGCTAAAATCTTATGTCGTATCCCAAATACGAATCACAATATATCACCGATCTCATGGCACTATACCCAATCTCATCGACTCATCTCCAAATATCAACCACTATCCTTGTCATCTAGGTATAAGTATAACGATATGCATGTGTGTGCGTATGGGTGTAAGCCTATTTTAGGGTTCGCTTCTAGGAAACTATACTAGTTTACATCTAACCCTATTCTATCCATAGTACACCTAATCTTAACTCCAATATCCACGACACACTATAAGCTATCAAAAATAGTACATATATACTATACTAAACATCGAACTGCGGGGGTGCTATACGCCATCCACCCGACTTTCCCCATAGATATAATCTACCCACCTTGTATCCTGCGTGTCGGTGTCGATGTTGCCACCATCATCTTCATCGCCTCAGATCACCGTGGGGGTACCAACATATCACACGTATCGCATCACATTAAAACCAAATCAAAACCAAAACGACATATGAAAACCAACACGATACGCTTAAAAGCTTATAGGTTAGAACCTATAGACTACGCTTCAAAACCATCGAACAATCCTCGATATCGTCGTACAAACGCCAAGTAATCGAGGTAAAACGCGAATATACAAATCCAGAATTCAAAATACGAAAAACGAAACACGAATCCAAAACAGCATCTCAGGAAAAAGGTTCCAGATTTCACCCTAGGTCAAATTGAACAATTTTGCATATGCCAGGGGTCTATTTTACTGATGATAAAGCCCTGGAACAAAAACGAGCCAAATCCTCCCTGGTCTGGCCGCAATTTGCGGCCAGAATAGATTTAATTGGGGCCAGAATTTAGGGTTAGGGGCTAGGGTTTTGGTGATAGCTTCCTAGGTGCCTGCATGTATCACTGTCCATGCAAAATAATTTTCAGAGTCTCGGGGTGATAGCAGATTCCATTTTACATCCACATAATTCACAATTCTTCTGATATCGGTTTCTAAATCCGTATTCTGGGTTTATAATCTCTGGTTTGGGTCTTTATTCTAGCACTAGGGGGTTTGTATGGCCTCTACTGAGCTTAATTACCCATCACCACTCTCAATTCCCATCAACCCTCACTAGGTTTTTCCTAAGTCCACAAAACCACCTGATATCGGTTCAAATCTAACATAGGAGTATAAGTAATGGAAAAACTAAGCTCATGGTTCAGAAATTACCTTATTTGGCAACTTAAGAAAATTCTTGAGTTGCCCCAAGTGGCCAAAATCCTTGCTTTCTTGGTCCAATGTGCTTCCCTTGAGCTTGTGCATTTTTTTTGTGAAAAGGAGATAGGGTTTTGGAGTGATATTCATGGTGTTTTGAGGGATTTTATGAAGAGGGAGAGAGGGTGCAGCAGCAGCAGCAGCATCAAAGGAGGGGAGAAATGAAGGAGAGAATGCCTAAGGTCAAAGTTAACCCCTCTCTTTCTCTCTCTCACCCATACCCCATTCTTTATTCTAATCCTTTTCTATTTCCTTTTTCTTTTCTTTTCTTTTCTCATCAATAGTAAACCCAAAAGAAACCATGGTAGAAAATGCACAAGTGTAAAAAAAAAAGATATGGTGCATGTTTTACACAAAACAAGCTTAAACGCGATTAGCGATTTTTAATCGCGATTAGCACTAAAATAGTGTCAAATAAATCATAAAAACTTAAAATTTGCATAATTCACATAAAACATCCGCTTTTTAGTAATTTCTATAATTTTCCAAATTTTTCCCAATTTATCGGTATTTAATTTTACCGAAATATTAAAATATTCATTAAAATTAATATTAAATTATAAAAATTCCCAAAAATAGTATTTTATTTTTCTGAAATGTTACATATTGGGAGAGTTAGAAAACCATAGCGATAAGAATAGGATTGTAAAAAATTATAGGAAGGAAGACGGCGTTGAAAAATATTCTTTCATATCGAGTTTTGAGAAAATTTTTGCGGATGAACTTGATATTCTTGGTGAGTTTGAGTCGGGATCATTTGGGAACATCCTAAAAACCTTTCTTTTGCTGAACTTTTTACGGATGAACTCCAGTTTTTACATGAACTTGACTTTGGAACTCAACACGTGCTTTTTGAACATTAAATTCATCCAGGAAACAATTCTTTAACCTTTTCAAAACTTCATCTTCATCTTCAGCATCTTCTGATCGCTACTTTTATACGCCCATGCCTTTCACTAACATCTAATATATACCTCTTCCTTTTCTTTTTCTTTTGTATATACATATTCTTTTGCCAGCCATAGCACTATATAGGCAAATTCTTTAAATGGTTGGTATTGATTTCTGGACTAACCCAGTCGTTTAACATGTAATGTTGTAATTAGTCTTAGGTTTCTTCTTTTTCTTGAAATAAAATTCTCACCCTGATGTCTAAGTCTAGCTACTGGAGACGGGGGCAACGATGAGGATATTATAAAACTCAGGTTTGGGGGTGAGCACCGCGTCTATTTTGCTGTATCATGTATATATTCTGCGTTGGATATATATTAAAAAACCCATAAAAATTGAAAAATTTCTTCAAAAATATATAAACTTTGTCATGTTAGCTAGCGGGGGAAATTAGATTCAAAGTCTGATGGTTCGGTTGATAAGTTGAAATAACTATATCATTTTTATGAGACCGACAACCCGAAAAATAACCCTCCTTTGTATTTAACTATAACCGATATACGTCTTTTATAACACTTTACACGTGTCATATGTGTTTTGAGAATTTGATAAATGTCTGATATGTCTGAAAAACATATAAAAATTGATAAACATCGTTAGGATCAAGCAGGTTTGTTCTAAGAATAGTTCATAGAGTGAAGTAGATATGAAGAATTTTATAGAACTTTTAGCAGAAGTTATAAGTCTGAAAAATAACCCATCTGAAACCTTGTTGGAGTAATTACACACCTTATCCATATGTAACGTCTTCGGATTTAAAAGAAAAAGCTGGCTATATCTCCGTTTTCACTAAGTGCAGAATCATTTAAAATGGGTCTTTTGTTTTGTGGCCTTGGTAACTTGGGTAATTAAGTCATTAGGGTGTCTCCACACCTATTGCCCTAAAACCATCTGGTTTGGGAGTCATTGACCTAAAACTCGCTAAGTTTCCAATCGCCAGATAAAACAAGCCAAGAAAGTGTTCCCTCCGAGTTAAAAGTCCTAATGGTTCTTTGTGGGAGAATAATCTTGGCGGAGATGAATTTTCTATTAAAACAGTTTTTTCGCGGAGATATGAAGGTTGTATTTATTAAGACGTTTTGCATGATAACGAAGGGTGTGTATGAACAAAAATAGGTGAAAGGGTGGAGTGAAGTATAAGACTTAGGCTCTCTGTTAAAATTGATATATATTCTGACTTGAAACCTAACTAGAGAATAAAACTTAAGAAAATCTTAACTCCTTTCAAACTCATGTGATCCTTCAGAATTTTATCCTGGTCTGTAATTACGACATGATGACCCTAATCATAATTCTTAAAACTTTATAGACACTATCCGCACAATCACGAAAAGACGCGTATGAGCTTGTGTTAAAAAAAATTGCGAGGTGTGAAAAATAGGGGTTTAACGTTTCTGATTTGGGTAATAGAACTTCTAACTTTGATCTTTAACCTTAAGATTAGAATCAACAGTTTTTCCACATCGCTAATTTGACTGGATTTTATGGGTGTAATCAGCTGAAAACCCTCAGGAGACAACACTCCTCCTACTAGGGACACCTAGAGGTTTAACGGCTTGTTGCATATACTCAGTGCAATCGCGTTCCCTACAAAAGAGAGGCTAGGATTTTTTTTTCCTCGGGACGAAAAAAAGAAAAATTTGGGGGTATTTGTTCATCTCAGAAAGCTGTGTTTTAATACCCTCATTCGTGATCTATTTTGTTATTTATCGGTACCTTTAACCAGTATCTACTCAGTAATTACAGATTACATGTGTTCGTGATAAAATACTGGAAACACATTCAAAATCACGGATATACCATTTGGAAGACGACACTACAAACGGAACAGAAAACCGACCGATATCCAATAAGCTTTTGCAAAATAAATGTGTGTGCACAATTTTGGTCCAACACATACAAGTGTACACATGCTATTTGGTACTAAGACTATAGTGGGGCTGCCTTGGCATACACAAATGATGGATTGTGCAACTAGTGGGCACATATGGTGTGATGGACAATAAATGCATAAAATGTTGATGTGATACTTTGCATCAAGTTTTCCTCCAATTCTCTGCATGCAAACAAGGCTTCAACTGATAAAACAAGTAGCATAAGAGTGATGCTGGAGTAGATACATGACCACCACAGCAATACGAGCCCATGTGCTCGGATGTGACCCGGCGAGACCCCTTTGAAATCCGGCAAGCTCGGCCCCCCTAGCTCAAAACTGCCTCATTTTTCTTCCGATTATTTCTTTAGGTCCCATCATCTTATTTATATTGTTTATTTATTCTGATGTTAGGCCTATAAATACCAGAACAGAGTTGAGCAAAGGAACCATATGTAATATATAGTTTTGTTTTAGGTCATTTTTGGTTTAGGCTTGAGAGTTGTGTGATCTTAACTTGGTCTCTTCTTCTTCTTCCTTCTTGAAGCTTTCTTTGGAAAGCTTCATTAAGGAGATTGAACAAGTTACCATTATCTTGTAACTCACTTTCAAGTGTTAATATATTGCTTTGTTATTGTTTAATTACTTTCTTTTCTTTACTTGCTTTGTTTTTCTTTTTATTATGATGCTTAACTAATCTTCTTTGGTTGTGGTTATGGTAAGAAAGTGAGATGAAAGGTTTTGCCTCCTCCTCCTCTTGTTAATATTTAATGTGCTTAATTTTGATTATAAACTTAGTATTGTAACTTGGATGGGTTGATATGGTATGTTGATTCCATGGTTACTTTGTAAACTCATCACATACCATATTCTCCCCACAAACCCCGTCTTGCAAGCCTAAGGTTAGAATCAATTTGGTATTAAGTTTGCTAAACTTGAGTGTGGTATTTTGTGATTAATTGACTTGACAAATCTTTTGGTTTCATATACCATATACTATCACAAACTCTTATCACATTTAACACTAAAATCAATTGCTCTCACTCACTACTTTGTGTTTTTGATGTTGTTGTATGCTTGCTAACCCTTGTGTTTAGTGTTGATATCCAAAACTTGGACATACAAACGGTAAGTGAACAAACAGATTCGTTTCGTGTTTTGCGGCGAGTATCGGAATTTGATGACTTATGCTCCGCAACTGCGTTGACAAGTCATGCTTCAAGGCTGGATCGACATAAGGACGGACAACTCATGATCAAGGGAGCGTCGAAGGAATCGTCATGATTCAACCTTCCGAGCCAAAACCACGGCCAATTTCTTACTTGATTATTTTCTTTGTTTTTTGTATTCTTTATATTCTTTGTGACAAACCAAACCATTCGTTATTTATTGAACTTTAAATCAAAAGACTTAATACACAATTCCCTGCGGATCGCCCTGTATTTGCCGACTTGCTACAACGCGCCGTGTACTTGCGGTTTATAAATATTTAAAACGAGAACGATCTCGCGTGCGCATTCCGTTTCATTAAATATCATATCCGTTTCCAAAACTTACGCGTTTGCACGCGCGGGTGAATTCCCAACAATCCTTAATATCGGAATACGTTGTAATTGGTGATATTGGATTAAACCGCCTAGTTTTTGCCTGAAGACAAATATTTGGTATCGAATAACCATTTTTTTGCACCAAATTTTAAAATGAAATATCTGTACTTGTATTTTTATAAAGTAAGACAAATATTTGTTCTAAACATTTACATTTATCAGTTGAGGACAAGGTAAGGTGCATTGAAAAACGGTATAAGTCATTTTTAACCAAGATACAGTTTTCAATTTACAAAACACGGAATTTGAGTTAGTATACTCTTGGGATTTATACATGGAGATGTATGTTGTCCAGTATCCTTCGGGACAAGGGGTTGGTACTCTTACTTCATTTAGGTTTATCTGTAAGTTCCCTGGTTTTAGACACGCATTCGTAGTAATGCAAGGTCAAAGATTTTGTGAAGTTTATAGGTATAAGAATAAAGTAGAGAACCATACGTTGGAAGTATCGGGATTCTTCGAGGTGTTTGAAGATGTAAATACTTATGCTAGGTATTCCATTATAGTAATATCGAGAACTTGATTCTCTCACTGGTTACACATCATTGGACATGCTCCATCATAAGTAATGTTGTATTGGTCTTTTTCCCTTAGGTAATATACACTGGAAACAGTTGCATGACTTTTGAATCTGGTTCCATCTAATTTAGTGCCTTGATTCTATATGGATATAAAATGGTTGCATTTCTTATGGTTGTTAAGCTACGAAGTTATCTGGTTTCTGTTTAAAAGCAGAATCCAGACAAACTCGAGGCACTCTTCGGTAATGGAGGTTTGTGGATTATCCCAAGCATTCGCTAGATTTTTTTCTACCATTTTCAATATCAATAATTACATTATTCTTGACTCACCACCATTTTATAAAAGGATCTCTTTTCAAAACAAACTAGTGGGAATATGGTAGAATTGGAAGTGATCCCAGAACCATAAACGGTTATCGAAAATTTAGTAGAACCTAAGGATTTAATTGGACTTTACTAACCGTTAACTACTCTGTGGATTTTAGTAGGTGATCTCAGATACCTGAGAGACACTTCGGTTTTCTCGTAGACGGTGATAGGGAGGTCGGCATCAAGGCGATGATGACCCTACTAGTTATCAGTAAGTCACAGAAAGTAGTAACTTCCAGGTGACCAGATGCTTCATATCCAAGATGGACTCCATGAACTTCAGCAAATTATGGATTTTGGATTTTTCTGTGTGCTCCTGAACGGGGTAAAACCCAGTAGGAGCAGGTAGATCTTTCGAGATCTGTGCAGGTGGAAAGGTACTAACCTAATAAGGCTAGACTTGTTGTAAAGAGTTTTCATCAAATAACCGTTTTGGATTGTGATGTGACTTTTACTTCAGTATCTATGCTGAAATCCATATGAATGAGACTTGACACTGCTATTCGTCCTACTTGTAATCAGCAGGTCATAGGAAGTGGTAACATCCAGGTGACCGGATATTTCATACCCGAGATGGACTCCACGCACTTCAACAAGTCATGGATTTTGGAATTTGCCGTGTGCTCCTGAAGTGGTAAAACCCATTAGGAGCAAGAAGATCGTTCGAGATCTGTGTAGGTGGAAAGGTGCTTATCTAATAAGGCTAGACTTGTTATAAAGAGTTTTCATCAAATACCCATTGTGGATTGTGATGTGACTTTTACTTCAGTATCTATACTGAAGTCCATATGGATATGTTTTGGCGATGATGCAGTTCATGGCTATGATATGTGGCAGATGGGTGACTATAACGTCTTTCCAAATAGGATTTTGGAAGTGCACGTGTATATGACTCTGCCAGAGAGTTATCGTAGTCAGTGGGAGCAGCGGAAGGTGTGCAAGATACTTATGTCTATTCGTAGGCTAAAGCAAGGATAGTGGAGACGGATCATCTGTTATTGATGTGACAGTTATGGTGATTGACTTTGTCAAAACAAAGGTGAACCTAGTAAGAAGGATGTAGGGAGTTCTGTCCATATTTTAGATGACATACTCCGGATAGGAAGTGATGTTCCTATACTACAATCGGTTAGATTTTGGTTGTCACACATTGTTTTCTCCATGTTGGATATGGATAGTATATCAGGAGTTCTGGTACCTAGATCTATGGTTTAAGATCTAGATTTAGGAAGTTTCCTAAATCGGGGACTTAGACAGCATTCTAAAAGTATTTTAGAATGGACGATTCCTGGCATGGTTGTGTACCCGCAAGTGATGGAGTCACCCTCTCTAAAAAGCATGTCTTTTGGACTGATGAGGAGAGGGACTAGCATGAATGACATATCATTTGCTTAGGCAATTGAGTCAATCATGCATAGTCTTGTACAACACCAAATATTGCTTTTGCACTAGTTGCAACAAATTGATATTAATCCAATACTAGAGAAACATTGGGAAGCAGTAAAGAACATAAGATGATATTCTTGGTATAGAATAACAGCAGCCTCCTCTGGGAGGCGGTTATCAGTTAAGGCTTCCAAAGTGACCTGGACGACAGAGATACTGTCAGAGTTATGAGTTTAGCCTCTTCAGAGGATCAGTGTATTGGATAGTGTTTCAATAAGGATACTGAGGTAATCATGGTATAGGATACCGGTTATAACTCAATAGAGGATACAGCCTAAGAAATTTATTGGATTGGAGTTGTTCATTGATGAACTTGGTCCCATCAGGTATCCAGACAAATTCTAGTGGTGGGGTATCGCTCAGATTGGGAGATTGTTCATCTCCGAAAAGTTGAGATATAGAGAGATGAAGTTGGAACATTGTAGCGGATCCACTCACTGAGGCTATTTCTCGAACACTTTATGTTTCACAAACATAGTTTGCGAAACTGATTAGTAAAGAAGTTGGGTATTCGGTAGCACACAAGCTGTGGGTACGCGATACTGCAATAATTAGCCTTAAGTGCAAGCGGGAGATTGTTGGATATAGTGCCCTCAAGTGTAATTATAGGCTCGCGATTATGATAATTAAGGAAGGACCTATACAGGTAGAACAATCTTATTCGAAATGATAGTATGCTATCTGATTTGTCTTTATCATTGATGTGTACACGTTTTACTTGTTATTACATGTCGCTAATACATAATGATGAAGCCCGTAGGATTCTTGCTGACTACCAGTATTATGATGGTGATCATATATGTGGGAGCTGGGTTATCCATAAGCACATCCTTAAATGTCCCTAGTCGTGGGTGTATCGAGACTGGGCATCGATATTCTGGATTAGTCTAGTGTATACGCTTCGAGACCCCGACAAGGGGCAGTGGCTAGTCTCATAAGCCATTGGTGTTGTGACATCTAAGATAATATACAGGTGCTCACTCAAGGTGAGTACATTGGATGGACTCGTCGAGAACTTGTAGATGGTATTATACCTATCGTCGGATGGAAGTTCTCAGGTGGCATGAGTACAGGTTAGTCCTTTGACCTGAAGTCGTCATTTTTCTTGTGTGAGTTCCCACTGTACTTTGATGACTACCCTACCACGGCTCAAAGGAGTCATGCAAACAGGTTTTAGTTGGGTAGTCCCGAGCCACATGGAGGCAGTGGTCGAATGTCAGGGATTCGTCTCTCCTGGTATTAAGAGTCGATGTCACGCTATATTCGGTTGGCTATCACCAGAAATCCATGGCCACGGTAGGGAAGATTTACTGATAGTTGATCAGTAGTATCTCGGTTGGTGATGAGCTTGAATCAGACATGACTTATTGGGTTAGTAGGGGTCTGACGTTATCTACCCCGTAGACCTGATATGCGATACTCATTGATGAAGAGACCGGACTGTATAGAGATTTTCACATTCTGGCTCAGCAGGGTAAGGACGCACTTGATTGTCGACCCACCTTTTCGACAAGTACCTGGGTAGCCGTTACGTATGAAAGTGTATGTTAGCACCACCACTGGGTTTTACTAGTATCAAGCATGCCGTTTTTAAAAAATTCGGGATGCTAATCTACACTAACCAAGATCTTAAACAAGATGATTAGGGTTTAGCTTGATATCATAAACTTTACACTAAGAGATGGATGGCTACAACCTTTGTAGACCGTGTCCTTCTCTTCTAAACCTCCGGGTTGTAGCCCACGCGACTCCACTAGGATCCACTTGAAGGTTGAACGAACTTTCTTCGATGACCTTCGTGCCGAAGATGGTCCACCCGAAGTCCGATAATCCAAGCTACCTCTTCACTAAACTCTTTAGTGAAGTAAACACACTACACCAAAGCGTTAATCTATTATAGGATGGTGAAGTAGGGGTGTTGTTTTCTCACTAGGGTTCTCACAAGCTCAAGGTTTCACTACTCATGTGAGGGATTGAGCTTGGAGGTAGAGGTGAAGAAGATGGAGAGAGCTAGAGAGCAACTCATCACATGAGCTCTCAAGTGAAGAAAAATAACTCAAGTCAAGAATGAAGTGTAGAATGATCTAGCATGGCTCACATAGCTCACATATTATTGATGCATACAATTTTTAACATATAAAAAATTGTAGCCATGCCTCAACAGTGCAAGCAAATGAATATAAAATTGAATAAGCCATGCTATGTTCCATGCCACAAAAGTCTCCCTATTTTCCACCTCAATTTCTATTTTCTAAAAATAGAAAATCCATGCCATGATTCATATAATATATATATATATATATATATAAATATATATATATATTATGAAGAATAACTAGTGAACTATAATATTAGTTAATATATAATTATATCAAATATAAATATATATGATATTATTAAATCAACACTTGATTCAATAATCTAGTTATATCACATATAACCGACTAATATCATTTATCTGTATATCACATTATCAAATCAACATTTGATTCAATAATCCGGTTATATCACATATAACCAAACCGATAACAAATAGCCGCTAGATTACAATACGGTATCTCATACTCGTATTTAATCAGGCCCCTGCACATATCAGCATATGTGCCCTACTTCGTTTCTCTTGAACCAGGAAACTTCTATGTGGGACTCTAAAAACTCGTCAATACGCTAGCAGTAGGTGATGGTCATATCAGTCACCCACAAGCCGTCAGTGGTACTAGCTCGACGTAACGGCTACCCAGGTATTGAGCGAATACAATATCAACAAGCAAGCTTGTCCAAACTCCCATGAAGCCTATAGGTAACACTTACCATACAGTCTGGTCTCTTCGTTTGATATGTCGCATATCGAGTCTGGGGTTGGATCTTCAGACCCCAATAACTTGATAAGTTATGCCGATGTAAGGCCTATAACAGTACGAGAAACTACTGATAACACTTACCAGTAAATCTCATCAACATCCTTGAAAAGGGACTTCCTGTTATAGCTAATCGAGTATAGCGCAACATCAACTCCCTATACTGGGAGAGAAAAAACCCTCATATCACTCATTTCCTCCATGTGACTCGGGACTGTATCCAAAATCCATCTGTTTGCATGACTCCTTTGAGCCGTGATAGGGAGGAAATCAAAGCACAATAGGAACCACACAAGACTCTATGACGATCTCAGGTCTACAGACTAACCTATACCAGTGTCATCAAAGAACTACTATCTGACGATAGGTATAGTACTATCTAGGAGTTCTCGGCGAGTCCTGTTCTATGTACCCATTCTCTAATGAGCACCTGTATACAATCTTTGATGTCAAACACCAATGGCTATGGGATCAACCATTGCCCCCATACAGGGTCAAGAAACGTACACACTAGTCTACTCTGGAATATTGTTGCCCTGTCTCGATATACCCTCGATTAGGAACAATTAAAGGATGTGCTTGTGGACTACCCAGGTCCCAGTGGTATAATCCGCATCATAGTCTTGGTAGTCATGCCAAAACCCTAAAGGCTTTTTCAACATGTATCCGAGAGACAGTATAATAATAATAAATGTAAATGTTAAGATAAAGAGTAACCAGATAGCATACTATCATGTCGAGTAAGAAAGTCCTCTATATATATGTCTAAGCATCCACTATAATATACATCAATGTACAATAATGGCCTTTAGGGCATACATATTCCTAACAACATACAGCTAGTGCCGCTGACGTGCTTGTGGTTAAACCCACTTCCAGCATACTGTCGAGTCTTTAGAGTCCCACACAGAGGGTTTTCCCGGTTCAGACGACAGATGTAGGAGCCGTACGGTGGTACGTGCAGGAGTCCAATTAAATACGTGTACACGATATACGGACTTTAATCGGACGGTAGATAATACTAGCCGGCTTATGATTAAGCCGGATTATTAAATTTGGTTTTGATTTGATAATTTATATATGTATTTTGATATATATATTTTAGTATTATTATTCACTATTCATTTTCTCTCTTTGGTGCTATCCGTAATTTTATACGGATACACGTATATGTAGTGATACTTATACCTGGTAAAGTATTTCGTATTTATACAGGAATGCTTCTAGAAAAAGAACACCTCATATTTATAATTCTATTTAGAAAAATAAAAAGGGAAATGAGGTGTAAATTGAAGCATGGTTCATTGCATGTTGAGAGGGATAGCTTTGGATTTTAAATTGATAAAATCCATTTGGATGCACTATTGCATCATGGTTGAAAACATAGCCATTCTTTTCTATACTTGATGACTTAATGAGATTTTTCTTCTTCTTCACTAGAGCTTATGCTCCATGGTTGCTTCATGCTTCAACCTCCTTCACATTCTTCTTGCTCTCCATTTTGAACATAGATTTAGAGAGAAATTTTTAGTGGAGTATTCTTACATCACCGACCATACAAATATAGCAACTTTGGATCGTCACTTAGAGCCTCCTTGGCATTCTCTCGGGTGGATCGTCTTCGGTAAGAGTGGTCGATTCTCAAGCACAATCCCGGCGACTACGAGCTTGGAGGGGTCTTCCACAATTGGGTGGACACGCGACAAAGGTTGTATTTCTTAACCTCTTAAACTTGTATAATAACTAGTTTAGGTACATGGTTCGTATACTGGGTTTTACGGGACTCCGATGCTTGCAAAAAATTTTCGTTTTCGCTTTCGCTTCAGCCGCGGTCTCCGCGGCGCGGGTGCCAGATCCCAACAGGTGGTTGGTCCCACAACTATTGGTGTGATCACTTAAGATTGTATACATGTTCTCACTGGGGGTGAATACACTGGACGGACTCGCCGTGAACCTCTAGATGGTATTATACCTATCGTCAAATAGTTGGTCTCAGGTGACATGAGTACAAGTTAGTCTTAGGACCTAAGATCATCATTTGTCTCGTGTGAGTTCCCACTGTGCTTTGATCATTACCCTACCACGGCTCTTCTGAGTCATGCAAACAGGTTTTGGTTGGGTGCAGTCCCGAGCCACATGGAGGTAGTGAGTGATTGTCAGGGATTCGTCTCTCCTGGTATTGGGAGTCGATATCGCACTGTGTCCGGTTAGCTGGAACTATAAGACCTTGGCCAAGACAGTTGAGAACTACTGATGGTTAGATCAGTAGTTTCTCGGATTAGTCTTGAGCCAAATCGACACGAATTATGAGGTCAGTAGGGGTCTGACGTTTACCACCCCCTATACCAGATATGCGATACTTTAGACGAAGAGACCGAGCTATACGAAGATTGTCACGGATAGACTCAGTAGGGGTCCGGATGAGCATGCTCGTCGGCCTTCTTTTCAACAGGTACCTTGGTAGCCGTTACGTACAGCTAGTTCCACTGACGTGCTTGTGGTTGAACCCACTACCAGCGTACTGTTGAGTCTTTAGAGTTCCACACAGAGAGTTTCTCTGATTTAGGCGAAATGATGTGGTGGCCGAATGTTTATACGTGTAGGGTTTCGATCGAATAATAATACTAGAAGTCTTAGGATTAAACCGGATTATTAAATCAGGTATTGATTTAGTAATTTACGTGTACATATTTCTATATGTATATTTTAGAATTATCCAGATTTTCGATCGGACGGTTGGTAATACTGGCGGGCTTAGGATTAAGCCGGTTCATTAAATCGGATATTGATTTAATGCTAGTATTATTTTAATGGTAGTATTCTATCTCTTGGGTATTCGTATTTTGGTACGAATACGAGCATGTGTATATGGTAGAAAGTATTTTGTTTTTATACAAAATACCTTCTAGAAGATGACACCGCATCTTTTATTTTTTTCTATTTTGTTGAAAATAGATAATGAGGTAGAGGAATGGAGATATTTGAGGCATGGGATGAAGCATGGCTAATTCTTTTGTTTATTCATTTGCTCTTACTATTCAAGTATGGTTGCATTTTTCTATGGAAAAATAATGCATGCTTGATTTTTTGTAAAAGGCTTTAGACATTCTTCACTTGCTCATTCTAGACTTGTTTTTCTCTCTCAACTTTGAGAGCTTTCTCATTCTCTTCCTTTTGAGTTAATTTTCAACTCAAAACTCTACCATTCTCATGTGTTGAGAGACAAGGGGTTTGAGGTAAAAAAATTACCCCTAAATATCACCGCATCAACTAAGCAAGCTAGATTAGCAAACTGGTTTGCCTAGTTTGCTTCTTTTTATAGGCAGAAGATTGAATCAAGAACTCTCGGGTGGATCATCTAGGATCAAGAAGGCAATCTAGTAAGGTTGATCAAGGATCCCGAGAAGCTTTAGAAGAGAAGTGAAGATCCGAAGGACACGGATCTTTAGGTATAAGCCTCTATCACAGTAGCTTTATCTTTTTACTAGCTAGTTTCTGTATATGGTTAGATTCTAGGATATGTTTTCTAGCGTCGGATTTTAAAAGTCAAAGTTTTTTGTTCCGCAATGGCCGTGATAGACGGCCAGGGTGCTAGGAAACCCAACATAACGATATCAATATATTGTTCATTATCTATAATCCATCCCAGTTCCTCAAACTCTTCAATAAGGCTTATCATATTTAGGACATGATCTCTTACAGATCTAGTAACAGCCATTCTCATTTGAAACAATTTTTGTGAGGTCTCGTAACAAAGAGCATGAGATTTCTCCACATACAACTCCTTTGTATGGAAAAAGTTGGATTGCACATCCATCTTCTCGTGTTGCTTTTGATGCACGTTGTCCATCGAAGCCAACACGAGGCACTTTGCTGTGGCGTAGTCGATATCCCATGTTCTGTGGATCTTCTTATCCGCAACAAAGGAATCAAGGCCTGGGATGGAGGGGGCTTTGGTTGTGAGGACGTATGCAACCTTATAATAGGTAAGGGCAACTATCATGTTCCTCAGCCAACCTTTATAATTCGATCCCGTCAGTTTGTTTTTCTTTAATAGAAGCTTAAGTCATATCATTGGTATCTGCCATTTGGAGAAAGAAAAGAAAACACTTAGTGTATGCTCTTGCATGATTAGATTGGTTATTATCTTATCTAATCGATGACTCTCACTATTTTTATCAAATTTTCCTTCAAACCCTAAAAAGAAAATTAGCCAGGATTAGTTACACTCTACAAGTTCGCTAACCGGTCAGCCAGGCCAGTGTTGGTACCCCGAGGGAGGTTCCCCGTGCTTTTACCCGGACCTAATTAAAATAAACCCTGTTTCCACAGAGACGTAACCTCGTTAACACCTTTCTAGACACCTACTGGATTAGCTAATTGTAAAGTGTAAAATTCTCTCGGGAGTAACTATTACTCACAGTGGGATCGAGATCCAACTATTAAATAGAAGGTATACAATCTCATTGAAAATTTCAACACTTAAAATTCCCAATATTTTTTTACCCCTAGTGTCCTATGACCTTAACTATGGTCAACAAATCATAAGCGCTGGTGAGGTTCTACCCGTCATTTCTTGATTGATTTAGACCCATTCGTATAACCCTTAACTATAGTCAACAAAGTCATATGAATGTCCTAACCGATGGCATCTTATGCTTTATAGGAAGACATCACTTAGCTACCGCACACTATACTAAACTATAGTCTACAAATATAGTACGAATACTAAGTACTCTACTTTCTAAAATAGCAGAGGGCTACGAATAGTTTTGATGAAACATTTAACGTATTGAACTTGATATTGTTGTAGAACCGAGTGATTTATAAAGGAGTAGCTTAAGCTCCGCATTTGAAATAATTGTTTTTTCACGAAAAAGCCAAGCAACTTTCAAATTTGGTTCTACAACATTTTTAGGTTTCTTTTTCTTAACATATCTCATTAATGTCTTCACATCATTTAAGCTCCTAACATCACAGAAGAATATATATAGTGTCTACTAATATATCACATATATATAGCATTCGTCTCATGCAATAAAAAGAGCATCACAAGTATCACAACGTAAGCAATATGAAATATAGGATATCCTAGGAATTCCGCGTTTCGATTTAGCCAATGTCGAAATCGCGGATTCCACGGTCGTTATGAATAACCAAGCCCACACCCCTAGACCCCTATGAGTGCGGCAAGCAACCCTAAAAATTCTAAAGTTAGGTGTCCGGTCTTGACTCTTCAAGATGGCCACCCTTTGGACTTTAGAACCGGGTCGCTTATGCACCCTGCCTTAGGTCTAGCCTAATGCGGAAAAATAAATAATATACATCGAATGGAGACATCAACCTCAACCCGGAAGTTTCCCAATAAAAAGAATATTACATACAAATAAAATTACATGAATGAATATTAAAAAAACTTATCTCAAAGAACCCTGGTTATTCAATCACGACGATCTCAATATTTTAAACAACACAAGTAACCATAAACTAATGTCATCATCATAAGTAAATATATGTACCCCCAATCTCGTTGACGTATAGCAACAAGATTCAGAATACCACATATTACACTTATGGTAGGAGAAAATGAAAAATACAACATTTAGAATCCACAAACAACAAGTATCTAATCTGACTTATCACATAATTCTAAAGTAGCATGTCCGAAACAAAAACTACACTTTTAAGCCTCCAAATGAAAACTGTTTTTCACGAAATTCGATGGGGGATTCATCAAGATACCCGGGGGGATAACTGAAGCTTCATCGGGGGTTATGGGGCTGCCCCACTCCTAAGGCCATCGATGAAGTGGCTTTGAGGGGGACCCATGGACGAGAGCATCCTAAGGGCTGCTCTCGGCCATAGGCCTTCCAAGGCTACTTCATCGTGGTCGATGGGAGGGACGAACTCTAATACCTCCGGGGAGCCTTCGGGTATGTCTTAGATCACCCGATGGGGTTTTTCTCCCAACCTAAACCCCGCGGTGGCCGGAAAGTGAGGCAAAAGTTTGATTTTTAAGCTAGTTTTCACAAAAACTAATTCTTTGTAGATTCTAAAAGTTGAAACAACAAGTTTAAGGTTCTAGTTAGGCTATGATACCATTGTCGATCAGGCATCCATCCCATCCAGTAGGGTCGCCGTGGCACCTACGGGTCCCTCAACAGCTATTTTTTACGCATGCCCCCCTCACGAGGACTATAATCCGCCGAAACACCTTCCGGTCTCGGGACACTCTGGGAGTAAGAGCCTATACTTTGCCACAGTGTCATACAGTGAGAACCCCCATGGGTCGGCATCCAATGCTTAATAGCTCTGATACCATGTAAGTTCATCTTAGCACTCTTTCTTGAATTTAGAAGTAAAGTAAAAAGGATTACAAAAATTCAAGAAAGCTAACATAAAACAAACCTTAGGAATCATGCTAAAAACTTAAACTTGCAACAAAAAGGAACTAGTTTGCATACAAAGTTAGAGTTTACAACCTTGATGACCAAGTCCTTCACTCTAAAAGCTCTTGGAAGATGTTTCAAGCTTGCAAGAAGAAGATCCTCAAGCTCCTAGATGATCCACCTTGAGATTGTACCAACACAAGCTTCTATCTAACTAACTAGAACTAGTAGTGAAGCAACTAACTAAACTAATTTGCTAAATGAGTTTAGAAAGAAGATGTAGGATTCTAGCTCATGATTTTTCCTTCTCTTTTTAGCTTTCTTTTTCTTCCAAAAATATCAAGTGAGAAAGAAAAAGAAGATGAAGATAATGATAGAAGAATGAGACAAGAATAGTGATAGCCATTCTTATCTTCACAATCATTCAAGAATGGTCCAAAACATTCTACTCACTTCTTTTCTTTTACATCTCATTTTTCTTTTACATCTCATTCTTTCATAAAGCAAATGAATTGTAAACTAATTATCTTCCTTGTGGATCTCATACACACCAACATTATGTATCAAATACACAACTTAGTTTATGTGTATCACATACACAAATTATATATATCAAATACATATAACAAAATAGACAAAATACATTTGAGAAAATACTAGAAAATATACATACATACATACATACATATATATACATACATATATATAGAATTATTAAATCAACATTTGATTTAATAATCCAGTTATATCAATATATACCGGCTAGTATCATAAATTGTCCGATTAAAAGACGTGTATCAAATACACGTATTTAATCAAACTCCAGTATATCATTATATGCTCCCGTACGTATTACAATACATACCTTACATCATTTTCCCTAAGCTGGAAAACCTCTGTGTGGGACTCTAAAGACTCGATAATACGTTGCCAGTAGTTCAGGATCATATTCTTAATCACAAGCACGTCGGCGGCACTAGATGTACGTAAAGGCTACCCAGCTATTTATCGAAGAGGAAGATCGACAAACATGCCTATCTAAACCCCTACAGAGCCAACAAGCGACACTTACCATATTGTCCGGTCTCTTCGTTTGATATGTTTCATATCGGGCCTGGGGTATGAAATCGTTAGACTTCATTAACCCGATATGTTATGCCGATATCTGGCCTATAACCATCTGAGAAACTACTAATAACACTTATTAATAAATCCCACATGCCCTGGCTAGGGACTTGTGGTTATAGTCGATCGAGCACAGCGCAACATCAACTCCCTATACCGAGAGAGACGAAAACCTTCTTATCGCTCATCGTCTCCATATGATCCGGGACTGTACCCAACTACTATGTGATTGCATAGTGTAAGTCCACGTTGCTCACCCCGGTTCTTACGGGGTGGCGGAAACGGCGAAAAACAATAAATTGGCGCAAGGGCAACATGGACTTAAAAGCCGGATCTTGGCTAAACTAGAAACTAGCAAACAAGTAGAGGCTTTAACTACTATGCTGTAGAAAATATACCTCACGAAACCGGTCCTCCGGGTCTTCATTCCGCTATCTCGCTTGTCCATCCAAGCTCCAAGGAACGATCCGGATCTTGGTCACCTCCGCGGTCTACTTGAGTCGAAGACGATCCACCCGAGAGATGTACATCGAGCTCCACCTCGAGCCGAGGCAACTAGGGCAACGAGATCGCTAGTCTAGATACCCTAGGTTGTGTAGAAGAGAAAGATGGAAGTGTTTGTCTATGTGGATTCTTTTTCTCTCAACACATGAGATCAAAAGAATTTTCAAGAGGAGGAAGATGAAGGAGAAACTCTAGCAACCATGGAGCTTTTCTTTTCTTCTCACTTCAAGAGAGAGAATGAGAAGAGAATAATGAAAAGATTAACTCAAGAAAATGAACTATGGTTGCAATAATACACCAAAACCATCATTAATAATCCTATCATGGTAAAGTTGATGCTACATTGAATTGACCATTATCATAATCAAAAATTAAAAAGAAAATCAAAGAAGAGTGTAGACCTCTCTTGAAGGTCAAGGGTCAACACGGTCAACGGGTCAACAAAGTCAAGAGAGGTCAAGGTGGTCAAATGGTCAATGCAATTAGCCATCACTAAACTATCACTAAAAGGATTAGTAAACAATGTCTCCGGCTCATAATGGTTTTGACCAAACGAATTGTCAAAACCCTAATGAGCCTGCCACATTACGGTTTTGGCCGAACCAACTGCCAAAACCCTAATGGGGCACCTCCTCCTTCATCGCTCCTCAAATCTGTGGATACACACCCGCATCCGCATTCTGTAGAATGCGAATCCACAGAAGACAAAACAAATCCATCTGTGCAATACTAGGATCTGGCTTAAACCAAAGCCCACTAGTATTGCCTGCCCAAAAAACATACGCACACAAGTGCACGTAAGTGATCGTAGCCCTGCCGTAAAACCATACGGCCTCTACACGTTTCGCTCAGTGCAGGGAAACTCTTTGTGTGGGACTCTAAATATTCGACACTACGCTGGCAGTGGGTTTAACCACAGACCGCAAGCGGTACTAGCTGTACGTAACGGTCCCCAGGTAGATGTCGATAAGAAGGCCGATGAGGTAAACCCATACGAACTCCTACTGAGCCTGTATGTGACAATCTCCGTACAGTCCGGTCTGTTCGTCTGATACATCGCATGGCGGGCCTAGGGGGGCGGTGAACGTCAGTCCCTTAATAGCGGTACAAGTCGTTTCGGAGTGTAGCCCAGAACACCCTGAGATAACACTGGAAACCTACCAGTATATCTCGCTTGCCCTGGCCAGGGACTACTCGTGTAATGGCTCTCCTAGACACAGCGCTATGTCAACCCCCAATACCGGGAGGGACGAATCCTGTCTAACCGTCACTGCCTCCAAGTGCTTCAGGACTACACCCAACTACTACCTATTTGCACGACTCCTTTGAGCCGTGGTAGGGTAGTAATCTAAGTGTAGTGGGAACACACTCGAGGCGAAGTGACAGTGTCAAGTCAGCGGACTAAGCTGTACTCATGTCACCTGGGAACTGATAACTGACGATAGGTATAATACCAACCAACAGTTCCCGACGAGTCCTGTCCAGTGTACTCGTAACCTAACGAGCACCCGCATACTATCTCCAGTACGACATACTGATGGCTGTGGGACAGACCACCTCCCCTGCTGGGATGAGAAGCACATACGCTAGTCTACTCCGGAGTATCGATGCCCTGTCTCGATAGTCCAACGACTAGGGACCTGTATAAGGATGTGCTTATAGATTACCCAGCCCCCACAAGTGTGACTGCCATCACAACGCTGGTAATCAAGCAAAGATCCTAAGGGCTCCACTAATATGTATAAGCGATATGCTAAAAGAAACACATGCACATATTGAAGTAGAGACAAACCAAGTAGCATACTACCATTTTGAGCAAGACTGTCAAGATAACTGTGAATATCCCAAGCTTCCATTAAGTAATATACAAGCTAGTATGATACAGTAATGGCCTCTAGGGCATATACACTAACAATCTCCTACTTGCACTAAGGCCATGTACTGGCGTATCGAAGACCTATCATCTCGATCAGCCGCTCGAACTGAGTCTTGGGTAGGGCCTTCGTGAGTGGATCTGCAGTGTTATTCTCCGAATTTACTCTCTTCTCCTCGATCTCCCGGCGATCTACGATCTCCCTGATCAGGTGGTACCGCTTCAAAATGTGCCTAGATTTCTGATGGGACCTGGGTTCCTTCGCTAAAGCTATAGCTCCGTTGTTGTCGCAATACAGCGGTATTGGATCAACAATGGTAGGAACCACCTGAAGCTCCGTGAGGAACTTCTTCATCCAGACAGCTTCCTTTGCGGCATCGCAAGCAGCTATGTACTCCGCTTCCATAGTTGAGTCAGCAACGGTCTCCTGCTTGGAACTCTTCCAGCAAACCGCCCCTCCATTAAGGGTAATGACATAACCCGACATGGACTTGGAGTCATCCTTGTCACTCTGGAAGCTGGAGTCAGCAAAGACCTCGAGCTGGAGGTCTTTTCCGCCATACACCAAGAACATCTTCTTAGTCCTTCTCAGGTACTTGAGAATGTTCTTTACCGCTATCCAGTGTTTCTCCCCTGGATTCGACTGATACCGACTTACAACGCTCAATGCGTATGCTACATCTGGTATGGTACATAACATCACATACATTATAGAGCCTACCGCAGAAGCGTAGGGTATAATAGACATGCGATCCCTTTCCAAATCAGTCTTGGGAGACATCTCTTTGGAGAGGGTGATCCCGTGACAAGCCGGTAAATTACCGCGCTTGGAATCTTCCATACTGAATCTTTTCAGTATGGTGTCAATGTACCTGGACTGTGGAAGTCCCAACATCCTATTAGATCTATCACGATAGATCTGGATCCCTAGAATGTAGTTGGAATCGCCCAGGTCCTTCATGGAGAACCTCTGCGACAAGAATCCTTTGACTGACTGTAGCATAGGAATATCATTTCCTATTAGGAGAATGTCATCCACGTACAAGACGAGGAATACCACAGTTCTCCCTACAATCTTACTGTAAATGCATGGTTCATCTGGGTTTTTGATAAACTCGAATTCTTTGACAGTATCATCGAAGTAGATGTTCCAACTCTGCGATGCCTGCTTCAGTCCATAGATGGACTTTAGCAACTTGCACACTCTACCGCTGCTCCTACTCTGAATGAATCCCTCCGGCTGATCCATATAGATGCACTCTTCTAAATTTTCATTTAGGAAAGCCGTCTTTACGTCCATCTACCAGATTTCATAATCGTGGAAAGCAGCAATGGCAAGAAGGATCCGAATGGATTTCAGCATAGCCACTGGAGAAAAAGTCTCGTCATAGTCCAAACCAGGTCTTTGACGAAAACCCTTTGCAACAAGTCTAGCTTTATAGGTTTCAACCTGCCCATCTACACCAATCTTCTTTCTGAAGATCCATTTGCATCCTACGGGTTTTACCCCATCTGGAGCAAAGTCCAAAGTCCAAACTTTGTTGGTGTACATGGACTGCATCTCGGTCTGCACTGCATCCAGCCATTTTACCGAGTCACCGCTCTAAATGGCTTGCTGGAAGCTAGTAGGTTCACCATAATCCATAGTGCAATCCTCTCTATCCCTGTCTATGAGAAAACCGTAGTATCTTTCGGGTGGATGAGACTGCCTACTACTCCTGCGGAGTGGCGTAGGAATGTCCTGTTCTTTCGAACCCTCTGGTTCTACTAAGCTTTCAGTAACAGCTTGTTCTGGAATTTCTTCCAGTTCTATTGCGCTCCCACTTATCTGGTTTTCCAAAAACTCAGTTTCCAAGAAGCGGGCATGACGAGAAACAAAAACCTTTTGTTCCTCTGCGTAATAGAAAAGATACCCTTTGGAGTTCTTTGGGTATCCCACAAACTTACACTGTACTGAACGTGCTTCGAGCTTGTCCGCATGCTGCTTCTTTACAAAAGCTGGACATCCCCATGTCTTTAGATACTTAAGACAGGGTTTCTTTTCACTCCACATCTGATATGGTGTGGTAGGCACTGACTTAGTAGGAACTTGGTTCAAAAGATATGCAACTGTTTCTAGTGCATAACTCCAGAAGGATCGCGGCAACTCAGCCTTACTCATCATGGAACGAACCATATCCAATAGGGTTCGATTCCGCCTTTCCGATACACCGTTGTGTTGTGGTGTGTATGGAGGAGTAAGCTGAGAGAGAATTCCATTCTCTTTTAAGAAGCCCAAAAACTCGGCACTCAAGTATTCACCACCTCGATCAGATCTCAGTGTCTTGATACTTTTGCCTGTTTGTTTTTCAACTTCATTCTTGTATTCCCGAAATTTCTTAAAGGCCTCGGATTTATGCTTCATCAAGAAGACCATACCTAGAGAAATCATCTGTGAAAGTAATGAAGTATGAATAACCACTTCGCGCATGTGTAGACATTGGACCACACACATCACTATGTATGAGTCCCAAGAGCTCACTTGCTCTTTCTCCGTGTCCAGTGAACAGAGTCTTTGTCATCTTTCCCATGAGACAAGATTCACAAGTGGCATAAGACTGGTACTCGAACGGATCCAAGTATCCTTCTTTATGTAACTTAGTCAACCGTGTCTCATTAATGTGACCCAGTCTACAATGCCATAAGAAAGCCTGATTTAATTCTGGAGACTTTCTTTTAGGTGTGTTCTGGACACTGAAAACCTGAGCTTGATTCAGTACGTATATACCGTTTTTCAATGTACCTGACCCAATCAGAACTTGATTTAGGTGGATGTTTACTACATCGCTTACAAAAGTAAAATCATATCCTTCGTTAGAAAGTAAGGATACATATATGATATTACAAGTCGCACCTGGTACATAAAATCAGTCACGCAGGATCAATATCTGCCCAGTTGCCAGTCCTAGGTGATATTCCCCTACGGATTCAGCATACATGCTCATTCCGTTAGCAACCCCGAGAGTCATATCACCTTTCTTGATAACCCTATGGTTTCTCAGAGCCTGTAACGAATTACAGATATGAGATCCTGATCCGGTATCCAATACCCAGGAAGTAGGGTTAACTGACATACAGTTCTCTATTAAAAACACACCCGAAGCCGAAGCCACAACATGCTTCGAATTCTGGCTACTGGCTATACTAGCCCTGCAATCCTTCCGCCCATGTTCATTCCCGTAACAATAGGGATATTCCTCTTTTACTATATCCAGTCCCGAAACTTCTTCCCTTCCCTTTCCTTCTACTTCCCTGGTTTCTTTCAGGGTAGAAGGTAGAGACTGTTGAACTAAATCAGCATCTGACCCGTTCTTCAACATGGTCTTCAGGTCCGAGAGCTCAAAAGAGCTGGTCTCTGTAAGGACGTTGCCCCCTACAGATGACCCGATAGCCAACCTCGCTGGAAGCAATTCGTTCGAGGTCTCATATCTTGCGATACGAGATTGCTCTCCATATAAATCTTTGTTATGGAGGAAGATAGAAACTGAGTCTATCTTCTCGTGCTGCCTCTGATATGCACCATCAACTGAGGCCAACACGAGGCACTTAGCTTTCGCACAGTCTTTTTCCGATGTCCTATGGATATGAATATCCGTGACAGGGGAAGCTAGACCTGAGACGGCAGGGGTTGGATTAGTTAAGGGGTGTCCCAGCTTGTCATGGGCAATGGACATCTGGACAGACCTTTGCCAATCATCACAGTCAGATTCAGTCATTTTATTATCTAGATGTAACCTATGTGTGGTCACTGGGTCACTGCAATTAAGAGAGAGAGAAGAGAACACTTTAGCATGATGCTCTTGCAAGTTTAGATTGGTTTTAGATTTATCTAAACAGGATGGCTCCCACTGTCTCTCGAATCCCTCCTCAAACCATAAAGGAAGAATTAGTCGGGATCATTCTCACTGTACAATACTTGCTTAACCGTTCAGCCAGGCCAGTGTTGGTACTTCGAGGGAGGTTTTCCAACGCTTTCGCGAAGTTCCTTAATTAAGTAACCTCTTTTCCCTGGGGGCGTAGCCCCGCTAACACCTTTCTAGACACCTACTTGGTTTATAGCATTGATCGTTAAGTGAGAAAGTTCCCGAGGATTAGCATATACTCACAGTAGGATCGGGATCCAAATATCATCGCGTGATAAAACTGAAGGAATCCTACCAGAATCATCACACTCCAAATGGTATGCAGCGCTAGCAAGTTTCAGTTCTTTTGAAACTCCCGATGTGGATTTTTGCCCCATGCTCTTATGACATTGACTAAGGCCAACAAATCATAAGTCACATGTCAAGTTCTACCCGTCGTTGTCCAGGTTAATTTGAACCCACCCGTATATACCCTTGACTATGGCCAACAAAGTAATACGACTGTCCCAAACCAACGCATTCTATCTATGCAACATATGAATACCCACCAGCTACCAAACACTGTGCCTTGACTAAGGCCAATAAACACAGCTTGAATACTATTGAATATTCATATGAAACGTCGGAGGGCTACGAATGGTTTTGGCGAAACCGTGAACGTAGTGAACTTGATATAATCGATGGAATGAGATAGCGTTTAAAAGGAGTGGTTCAAGCTCTGCATTTAAAAAAGCTGGTTTTTGAAAAGAACCGAGTGGTTTTGAAAGTGTTCCAACGACTTTTACTTGGTTTATTTTCTTGCATTAATTCCAATGCGTCCCATCATTTAATCCTACCATTGCAGAAAACAACCAAAATATGGCGTACGCTTTTGCCATCCGCATTCACCACGGGGTCCCATCATCACCCGTTAGGTTACTTAACTAACGACAGAGCGGGGGTGTTCAGAACAGAATATTGCAGTATTATATTCCCCATTCTTATTCTTTTTATAAATAAACAGGTACTTTTGACGCATGTCTGCTACATGTTACAGGTTACAGGTTCTTGGACAGGAAACAGTGAAAACTATGAAAAGATGATGCAAAAGTGGACTTTAACCAATAAACAGAGAATCTTGATCAAGCCTACATAAGGAACAATTCATAAAGCAAGATTCAAGACATCGACACAAAGAGAACGGTTAAAAATCCATTGCAAATTGTTCACTGGAAATCTGGAACCAACCTAGAAGCCCAAATAGAAAAGAACATATATAAACAGGAAGACAAAGTCACCAGAAGCCAGCACCAGAAAGTCCAGAGCCCAACTCCAACATTTGGCCGCGGAACCACGGCCAAACCATGCCTCAGGCCGCGGTTCCGCGGCAGGATAGTGCAATCAGGAATAAATATTTTTTCCATATTTTTGTGGCGGCGTTGACTAGTCAACCTAGGGATAATTTTGTAATTGTAGACATGCGAATCAAAATGTAACCCTAGGGTTTCCTATTCTTTATAAATAGGAACTCTCACCATTGTAATTCTTTATGCCTCCTTTTAATAAAAATTCAGAAATCCTTTTTGGAGAGCATCGGTGTTTCTTCTCCATTCAGAAATTCAGATCTGACAACCCTGCATGGATGATTGGAGGGATGCATCTGTAAGTAATTTAATTTCTTGCCCTAGTGTAGTTTTCAATTCCTTGCCCTAGGTAGATTTAATTTCATGCCCTAGGAACTTGTTTAGAGTTTAGCTTTTGGGAAGGATTTTGAGAGATGAGATCTCTCATCCCTTTCTTACCCACCAAATATTTACAATAGGACTCCATGCATACATGCACATACCGCTCCCTACGGCACTCTATCCCTCGAGGTAGCGGTGATACCGTAGTATAAAGGCCCGGGTGTGATGTTTTCTATGGAGGTTAGGGTAAGGATCTCTAAAGGAAGGACAAGAACCTAGAGGAAGGAACACCTTCCCGAACGGATCTAATCCACTTTATTGATAATTACCATAACTCCTCACAGATCTTCATTCGGGTATTGAAAGCGGTGAGATTTAATTACATTTCCACACCATCCCTAAACCTAGCCCTAGCAAGAGTAGATCTAGATAATTGCCTTAGGATAATTTAGATTTTTAGATTTAATAATCTGTCCGAACACCTTTCGGAATTAACTCGTAAGAACGAATCGGAAATTCACAACATCCCTGTGGACCGACCCGTACTCACCGGCTAGCTGCAAAGCGACGCCGTTCTTGATTGCGGTTACAAATATTTTTGATCTATCTTTCAGAAAGCGCAAGCACGCTAAAATCACACAAATCAAATGGCGCCGTTGCCGGGGATGGCGTAGAACTTTCCTTTTCGCGATTTCGGGTTAATCATAAAATTTAAAAATATCATAAAAATCTGAAAAAATCAAAAAAATATAAAAATATATATAATTTGTTATTTTTGGAAGGGATACTTTGTTGTTTTAATTTTGCAGGATATACAAAGACGATCTGGAAATTTCCAGAAGGCGAAACAGAAATCAGAAGATCGAAACAGAAGGGGAATTAAATAACAGAACAGAGCAATTTTTCTGCAGACCTAATTCCACCACCAAGCCGCGTTTCCGCGGCCAAAACCCACCTTAGGCCGCGGAACCGCGGCCATCTTGTCGATTCGTCGCACCAAAAAATTTTTGGGGCACTGTGCAGTTAATTTGACCGCGAAATCGCGGTGGGAGCCACGTTTTGCCGCGGAAGGGCGGTGGAATAGTGACATCATCATACCAACTTTGCTCTGTAAGATCTTCTGTTCATCCTCTATAATTTTTGAAATATATTTTCTGAAAAAAATACCTGCAGGATTTTGTGCACATTAAAAATATATTCCCTTCCAAATAACGATCTTGTGCAGGATTTTTGGGCCCCGCTTGAAATAAAATAGATTGCAAATAATATTTTGCTGTTGCATATCTTTTCTATAAAATATTTTGCTGTTGCATATCTTTTCTCTAAAATCTTTTTGCAACAAAATTTTTCCAAATAAAGAGAAACAAAAAAAAATCAATGAAAAATGAAAATAAAAAGGACAAATATTTTATAGAACTTGCAAAATTTTTTAGCCCCAAATAAATCCTTGCACTACCCAACCTTCCTTCTTGTCACCTTTCTTCTTCTAACATGGGTACCCCACACAATAAATCATTAGCCGAACTTTGTTATCCCGAACCTAATTTTGCGTCGTACGTCAATTTGTTCGGTCAATTTAAAGACGATCCCTCCGTGCCAAAAATATCTTTGAAAGATCAAATAGAGGCGTCTAGGAGAAATAGTTTGACTTTTCAACCCACTTTGTGTCAACCGAGTCAACCTTTACCACCTACGTATGTTGATACCACTTCTTCAAGTCTTTCTGTCACTCCTAGGCCGAGGTCCATTGCTGAGCACATTGCTCAATCTTGCAGCCGATTTTTCACCCCTCTCCACACATCTAGTTCTAGGGATCCACAAGATTATTCACATTTTTATCCATATGTAGACCCTACCCCTGTCGTACCACCCACTTCCTACCAGTCCTACCCGACCTTACTACCCTCACTAGACACTATTTCTACACAGCCATTAGGGAGTTTTGCATATCCACATGATTCCGAATCTTTTACCGAAACCACTTTACCACCCAAGTCTAGTTTGAAAGAGTCGTTGGAGGCATATATTGCTGCAACAAATAAAATGATAAAGAATGTGGAAGCGTCCATGGCCGCTCTTATGCAACCTAGTGAACCAGTAGCTAGTGTCCCGCTAGCTCCAAATTTTTCAATGTATGAGGCGGAAGTTGGACAGAGTGAGAATGAGAGAGGATTTTCAAATCAAACCTACCGTTACCCAATTGAAGCCCACAACTCCAGTTTTCCATCGAATGTCCTAAATGATTCACAAGTTCAAAATAAAAACGAGTTGTGTGATTTTGTAGTATTTGATTTGCCCAACTGTGAAGAACCCCTTTCGAGTGAAACCGCACCTAATCCTTTCGATCTTTACACCTCCACTCTAGAACCCAAATTGATAAATATCCATGCTTTTGATGAGGTGTCTAAAGAAATTAATTTTCACTTGATTGAGGATATAGACGCCGGGAATATTTCTGATGATGAACCTGCCGATTTAATTGAAATTTTATGTTCAAATCATCATCCTGAGTTATTAAATGTTTCTCCTGAATCTCATATGCGTCTTGATTTTGATGATAATGGCATGGATGAGTTGAATCTTGAGGAGAATTATAAGGATAGTATTGAGGAGAGTTTTGAGGATCATATTGAGGTTGAACTATTTTTGTTTGATATGTCTGATTTTCCAATTCAGCCTCCTGAACCTTTGACTGTTATATCACCCTCCCTCCTTTCCATCGTTCCGACCACGCCTAATATCACGCTTGAAGACTGTGAGCT
Source organism: Agapanthus africanus (assembly GCA_030015575.1). NCBI lineage: Eukaryota > Viridiplantae > Streptophyta > Magnoliopsida > Asparagales > Amaryllidaceae > Agapanthus > Agapanthus africanus. Next base: position 141,134,182 of record JASDDO010000026.1, read on the forward strand.
TGAAAATTTTTCCTTTGAATCCGATACTGTTCTCACAGATGATAACATTTACGAGTGTTTCACTTTTTCGAACGATGTTGATGACTCACCGCCCGAGTTTGAGTCCTTTACATTTTCAGATGAGCCATCAGACTCGGTTGATTATAGTAGTTTCGAACCATTAATGGAATCTTTCAAGTTCGAAACAGTTTACTACGGTGAGAAAGATACTATCCCTAATTCACTCCCTTTCGTCTCTCCTATTGTCCCGACCGTACAAATGACCGTTACGCTTTCATCTCCGATACCAAGTTCGGCGTACCCATGTTTTCTTGCGAATCTTGAGGGATTTGATCCCATTTCTCGACGAGTAGATAGGTTAGCGCAATCGCTTATAACATATCGGTCATCACATATTGCGCTAATTTATTCACTCAATTTACACCCTCAAGATCGTACTCCACTTCCTTCTTCTTTTCGCCATTCTTCTCCCCCACCGAGACCATATTCTACCATTCTTCTTTCCACACGGTCTTGCGTGGTTCTCATTTTCTTGCACCAACTATACCATTTCCACGATAAGATTTTTGAATGGTTGGTGCTAAGTTTTGGCTTGTGCAAAGCCAAGCTTAAGTTTGGGGGAATCTTTGTATATATGTATATATTTTTTTGTTTTATTTTCTATTAAAAAATTTTTTTCAAAACCTTAAAAATATTTTTAAAAAAAAATTATAAATAAATAAACAGGGGAGTACTGGCATTTTGACTCTCTTGGTTTAGCATGACAGTGAGGACACTGTCAAGTTCAAGTTTGGGGGTATGCTTGGTACGTCTTCTTCCTTCGCATTCATTTGTATATATTTTTGCATTTGCATATTTATTTGAAAACCCATAAAAATTTGAAAAATTTCAAAAATTATAAAAAATATTGTATTCAATATTGGCTAATTGACTTGAGTTTGACAAATAGGTTAACTAGCTAGGAACAGCTAAATCTTAGACTTAGTGAATTAAAAACACTAAAAATAACATTCCTTAAAGTTTAACGGTAGAAAGTATATGCCTTGTAGTTTATTTAGAAATAGGCAAATTTTGGGTTCACTTCTTGGGCTAAGTCGAAACAAGGGAAGAGTATTGATGTTCTTATTAGAGTATAAGTTTGAAAAATAGTTCCCAACTTAAGTCTAGATTCTGAAAATGTATACCCTACAATTTGCACAATCACGCACCTTGAAACTTAGAATAGTAGAAGAGACCTTGAAATACTCTTGTCTAAAGTCCTTAGTACGAAGAAAATAAAAAAATAAAAAAATAAGTGTGAATAAAGAATAAAAAAATGAACACTGGTTTTTGTGATTACTTAAGACTGTAAAAATAGAAAAATATTTAGCGAGGGTGCTTCATCACCTAGTGCCTTAGACCAACTAGTTTGGGAGTCACTGCTAAAGTCTTGGGTGTTGCAAAACTAGGAAGTACGCTTTAATATGCAAACGCATCTTGTAATCGATTGTTGGTACCTCAAGAAGTATTAATGGTCGCATGAAGGATGTGTAAGCAAAAATTCAATTAAAAATTCACAAATTAATAAGTGCTTTGGACAATGGACGAGAGTATGATTGCTTGATTTGAATTTCCAAGTATAGGGGTGATCTTTACACACACGTAGGGGTATGTAATTGGAATTTAGATGAGAGAAAGGGATGAAAAATAAAACTTGTATCTATTATAGAGAAAATAAAAATTCCCGAGTGGAGATGGAACCCTAGAAGGAAAACTTAAGAAATGCCGAAAGCTAAGTAGGTCTGCATAACATATATAATCTTAAGTTAAATAATGAGGAAGTGTGAAGAATATGGGTGGATAATTTGCGGGTCGATGATAATAGAATTCTTAGTTAGAAAACTTAATTGGAGAACAAAAGTTAATGGGCCGAATTGATAGGATTTTGTGGGTGTAATCCGCTGAAAACCCTCAGGAGACAACACTCCTCCTACTAGGGACATCTAGAGGTTTAACGGCTTGTTGCACGTGCTCAGTGCAATCGCGTTTCCCTGCGAAAGTGTGGTTAGGATTTTAGTGAATAAAAATAAGTTTGCTCGAGGACGAGCAAAAGATAAGTTTGGGGGTATTTGTTCAGACCAGAATATTGCATTATTATATTCCCCATTCTTTTTCTTTTTATAAATAAACAGGTACTTTTGACGCATGTCTGATACATGTTACAGGTTACAGGTTCTTGGACAGGAAACAGTGAAAACGATGAAAAGATGATGCAAAAGTGGACTTTAACCAACAAACAGAGAATCTTGATCAAGCCTACATAAGGAACAATTCACAAAGCAAGATTCAAGACATCGACTCAAAGAGAACGGTTAAAAATCCATTGCAAATTGTTCACTGGAAATATGGAACCAACCTAGAAGCCCAAATAGAAAAGAACATATATAAACAGGAAGACAAAGTCACCAGAAGCCAGCACCAGAAAGTCCAGAGCCCAACTCCAACATTTGGCCGCGGAACCGCGGCCAAACCATGCCTCAGGCCGCGGTTCCGCTGCAGGATAGTGCAATCAGGAACAAATATTTTTTCCATATTTTTGTGGCGGCGTTAACTAGTCAACCTAGGGCTATTTTTGTAATTGTAGACATGCGAATCAAAATGTAACCCTAGGATTTCCTATTCTTTATAAATAGGAACTCTCACCATTGTAATTCTTTATGCCCCCTTTTAATAAAAATTCAGAAATCCTTTTTGGAGAGCATCGGTGTTTCTTCTCCATTCAGAAATTCAGATCTGACAACCCTGCATGGATGATTGGAGGGATGCATCTGTAAGTAATTTAATTTCTTGCCCTAGTGTAGTTTTCAATTCCTTGCCCTAGGTAGATTTAATTTCATGCCCTAGGAACTTGTTTAGGGTTTAGCTTTTGGGAAGGATTTTGAGAGATGAGATCTCTCATCCCTTTCTTACCCACCAAATATTTACAATAGGACTCCATGCATACATGCACATACCGCTCCCTACGGCACTCTATCCCTCGAGGTAGCGGTGATACCGTAGTATAAAGGCCCGGGTGTGATGTTTTCTATGGAGGTTAGGGTAAGGATCTCTAAAGGAAGGACAAGAACCTAGAGAAAGGAACACCTTCCCGAACGGATCTAATCCACTTTATTGATAATTACCATAACTCCTCACAGATCTTCATTCGGGTATTGAAAGCGGTGAGATTTAATTACATTTCCAAACCATCCCTAAACCTAGCCCTAGCAAGAGTAGATCTAGATAATTGCCTGAAGATAATTTAGATTTTTAGATTTAATAATCTGTCCGAACACCTTTCGAAATTAACTCGTAAGAACGAATCTGAAATTCACAACATCCCTGTGGACCGACCCATACTCACCGGCTAGCTGCAAAGCGATGCCGTTCTTGATTGCGGTTACAAATATTTTTGATCTATCTTTTAGAAAGCGCAAGCACGCTAAAATCACACAAATCAGGGGGCTGGAGTAGCGCGGATGCAAAACATAAGCAACACCTAAATAGATATCATATATAGATATATAGCAATGATAACCATTCCAGATCACAGATGAACACTTTGGATATACTAGGAATCCGCGATCCGTTCGAGCCTGCAACGAAAAGCGGATTACACGGTCGCGATGAATATCCAAACCCCACCCTAGACCTCTACGGGTGCGGCAAACTACCCGCCAAGTACCCGAAGCGAAGCAACCTCCCTCAACCCGTGAGTAGGCCACTCGGCACTTCGAGATACCCGGTAGTTTGTGCACCCCTCCTTGGGTCTATCCTAGGAGCAAAAACAGTAAAAAGAAATTATACAATAACGGCTACAACCCCGACCCGGTTGTGCGGCCATACAAATAATATTACATCAATTTACAAATTTTACAATGAATGAAAGAAAAAGAAACTCTCATCTCACATCCACCCCGGTTATTCATCCGCGACAATCCACCGAGTTCATATCCATAAACCATCAACATTACAGATCACAGATATGTATAACCCCCACTAATCGACTTATAGCGATTAGTAGACGTTCAATACATATATCACATCACAGATAATATCCATTAGCCAAAGTCTACGGAATATCGATCAAAATACGGATTTTTAACCACCCCAAAAGTCTATTTGCTCTCTGGAAAATCTGGCTAGAAAAAACATGTATTAAAAATCCCAAAACAGTCAAATAAAAACACTGCAAAAAACCCGGTCCACGACCGAGTCAAATCGGCCGCGGAACAGCGGCAAGAAGCATGTTCTTGCCGCGGAACCGTGGCGGTTTGATCGGATCAGTGGACTGGTATTCTGCTGTGGTTTTAGAAAACCCTGAGACGAATTTTTATGTATGTTAAATTATTTTTACAGCAATATAAAAATTCGACAGAAACATGGTTTTTCCCGGACTTGTTTTGTGATTTTTTTCCGATCAATATTCTTAACACTTTGCTAACTTGCTAGTTTATGTTTAGCTAGGCTCTGATACCACTGTAAGTCCACATTGCTCACCCCGGTTCTTACGGGGAGGCGGAAACGGCGAAAAACAATAAATTGGCGCAAGGGCAACATGGACTTAAAAGCCGAATCTTGGTTAAACTAGAAACTAGCAAACAAGTAGAGACTTTAACTACTATGCTGTAGAAAATATACCTCACGAAACCGGTCCTTCGGGTCTTCATTCCGCTGTCCCGCTTGTCCATCCAAGCTCCAAGGAACGATCCGGATCTTGGTCACCTCCGCGGCCTTCTTGGTTCGAAGACGATCCACCCGAGAGATGTACACCGAGCTCCACCTCGAGCCGAGGCAACTAGGGCAACGAGATCGCTAGTCTAGATACCCTAGCTTGTGTAGAATAGAAAGATGGAAGTGTTTGTCTATGTGGATTCTTTTTCTTTCAACACATGAGATTTCAAGAGGAGGAAGATGAAGGAGAAACTCTAGCAACCATGGAGCTTTTCTTTTCTTCTCACTTCAAGAGAGAGAATGAGAAGAGAATAATGAAAAGATTAACTCAAGAAAATGAACCATGGTTGCAATAATACACCAAAACCATCATTACTAATCCTATTATGATAAAGTTGATGCTACATTGAATTGACCATTATTATAATCAAAAATTAAAAAGAAAATCAAAGAAGAGTATAGACCTCTCTTGAAGGTCAAGGGTCAACACGGTCAACGGGTCAACAAAGTCAAGAGAGGTCAAGGTGGTCAAATGGTCAATGCAATTAGCTATCACTAAACTATCACTAAAAGGATTAGTAAACAATGTCTCCAGCTCATAATGGTTTTGACCAAACGAATTGTCAAAACCCTAATGAGCCTGCCACATTATGGTTTTGGCCGAACCAACTGCCAAAACCCCAATAGGGCACCTCCTCCTTTATCACTCCTCAAAACTGTGCATACACACCTGCATCCGCATTCCGTAGAATGCGAATGCACAGAAGACAAAACAAATCCATCTGTGCAATACTAAGATCTGGCTTAAACCAAAGCCCACTAGTATTGCCTGCCCGAACAGCATACGCACACAAGTGCACGTAAGTGATCGTAGCCCTGCCGTAAAACCATACGGCCTCTACACGTTTCGCTCAGTACAGGGAAACTCTCTGTGTGGGACTCTAAACACTCGACACTACGCTGGCAGTGGGTTTAACCACAGACCGCAAGCGGCACTAGCTGTACGTAACGGTCCCCAGGTAGATGTCGATAAGAAGGCCGATGAGGTAAACCCATCCGAACTCCTACTGAGCCTGTATGTAACAATCTCCGTACAGTCCGGTCTGTTCGTCTGATACATCGCATGGCGGGCCTAGAGGGCGGTGAACGTCAGTCCCCTAATAGCGGTACAAGTCGTGTCGGAGTGTAGCCCAGAACACCCTGAGATAAAACTGGAAACCTACCAGTATATCTTGCTTGCCCTGGCCAGGGACTACTCGTGTAATGGCTCTCCTAGACACAGCGCGATGTCAACCCCCAATACCGGGAGAGACGAATCCTGTCTAACTGTCACTGCCTCTAAGTGCTTCGGGACTGCACCCAACTACTACCTGTTTGCATGACTCCTTTGAGCCGTGGTAGGGTAGTAATCTAAGTGCAGTGGGAACACACTCGAGGCGAAGTGACAGTGTCAAGTCAGCGGACTAAGCTGTACTCATGTCACCTGGGAACTGATAACTGACGATAGGTATAATACCAACCAACAGTTCCCGACGAGTCCTGTCCAGTGTACTCGTAACCTAACGAGCACCCGCATACTATCTCCAGTACGACGTACTGATGGCTGTGGGACAGACCACCTCCCCTGCTGGGATGAGAAGCACATACGCTAGTCTACTCCGGAGTATCGATGCCCTGTCTCGATAGTCCAACGACTAGGGACCTGTATAAGGATGTGCTTATAGATTACCCAGCCCCCACAAGTGTGACTGCCATCACAACGCTGGTAATCAAGCAAAGATCCTAAGGGCTCCACTAATATGTATAAGCGATATGCTAAAAGAAACACATGCACATATTGAAGTAGAGACAAACCAAGTAGCATACTACCATTTTGAGCAAGACTGTCAATATAACTGTGAATATCCCAAGCTTCCATTAAGTAATATACAAGCTAGTATGATACAGTAATTTTGAGCAAGACTGTCAATATAACTGTGAATATCCCAATCTTCCATTAAGTAATATACAAGGTAGTATGATACAGTAATGGCCTCTAAGGCATATACACTAACACATAGCTCTTTAAAACTGTGGTAGGGTGGTAATTTAAGCATAGTGGGGACCACACGAGACTCTATGACGATATCAGGTCTACCGACTAACCTGTATAAGTGTCGCCAGAGAACTGCTATCTGACGATAAGTATAGTACCATATAGGAGTTCTCAGCGAGTCCGTTTAGTGTACTCAGTCTTTAATTAGCACATGTATACAATCTTTGATATTAAACACCAATGGATTTTGGGTCATCCATCGCCCCTATACAGGGTCGAGAAACGTATACACTAGTCTACTCTGGGACATCGATGCCCTGTCTCGATATACCCTCGACTAGGAATATTTAAGGATTATGCTTATAGACTACCTAAGGCCCACTAGTATAATCTGCATCATAATCCTGGTAGTCAAGCAAAGATCCTAGGGTCTTTATCAACATTTATTAGCGACAGTAATAACAAGTAGAACCATACACATGGATGATAAAGTCAAACCAAATAGCATACTATCATATTGATAAAGATTATCATATACATATATATGTCCAACAATTACAATAATTGCCTCTAGAGCATACATATCTAACAGTCTTTTGGATGATGGAGGATCAATTGGGCCAACTATGTCGGTGCCCCAAATTTCGAAGGGCCATGATGCCATGGTAGGATGTAGCGAATTAGGATGCTTGTGAATGAAGTCACCGTGAATTTGGCAAAGATGACATTTTTTCGCATGCTCTTCGCAATCCCTTATTATGGTAGGCTAGTAATATCCAAACCGTTTGATTTGAAGCCACATTTTGGGGCCAGATTAGTAAGCTCCGCAAACGCCCGAGTGAATATCTTTCATGACTTTTTGGGCTTCGGCGGGGACAAACACCTGAGGCAAAGATAGTCGTGCGATCTGTGGTATAGCATGTCATTTACGAACACATATCAGAGAGCTCTCTTCTTTAGCTATACCTTCAAAGATTTTTCTTCGGGGAGCTTGTCATATCGAAGGTACTCTATGAAGGAGTCTCTCCAATCAGGCTAGTCTTGAATGATCAGAGCTTCTTCGGCAGAATTGTTCTCTTGTTCTATGCTTTCTTCTTCTCGTAAAGAGAATGGAGGTAGAATTTTCCGTCTTCTGTCTGTGATCAGAATTTCATCCATGTCAGGATCAGCCAGCTCTTTGGTTAGGCGAGCGAGTATATCGACTTTTCCGTTCAACACCCTGGGAACTCTCATCAGTTCAATATGGGTGAAACGCTTCATGAGCTCCACCACCCGGTCTCTGTATCGAGCTAACTCAGGGTTATATATCTTGTAGTCCCTGCTTACTAGGTTGACGATCAGCTGGGATTCGCGGTAGACACGCTGCTGAGGGATCTCAATTTCTATGGCGAGCTCCAGACCAGCTATCAGAGTTTCATACTTAGACTCACTATTTATGCGAGGCTCGGTAAGAGAGAAATATAGACTATGCAAAATTCAAGCAGGATGATAACCCATCTTGTTATTATGCCAGCTAGGCTTGCTTTGGTCATTAAGTATTTGAGCGGGTCGACCGTGGAGATCAGCATAACCCTTTTACTGCTTTTGATCGAGGAATAGTTATATTCTGTCCCGACTAATGTTCGGCTGAGGTGGTAGTGGGTATTTTCTTTTCTCTCCTCGTTATCTTAGAGTGCGCCGAGTGATTCATCTAGCGTGGCCGTGTAGAGAATCGGCGGTTTATTTGGAATGGGAGCAGAAAGCACCGGAGGGTGCAACAAGTACTGTTTGATACTTTTGAATGCTTCTTGACATTCAGCGTCCCAGACAAAAGGAGCTTCTTTCTTCATGAACTTTGAGAAAGGTCGACATCTTCGCGATAGGTTCGAGATGAACCTTCGTATGTAAGCGAGCCTACCTTGGAAGGATCATAGCTGCGTCAGATTCTTTGGAAGGGTCATTTTCATGATGCCTTTATCTTTGATAGGTCAACTTCGATCTCCCGATGTCGGACTATGAAGACAAAATAATTTCCCGAAGACACGCCAAAAGCGCACTTTAAAGGATTCAACTTTAGATCATATTCCTTGAGTCTAGTGAAAACGGTCCTGAGATCTTGGATGTGATTGGACTTAGCTTTAATCTTGACGACCAAATCATCAACATAACATTCGACGACCTTATGGTTTAAGTCGTCAAAGATCTTGGTCGTTGCCTTTTGATATGTGGCATCCTCATTCTTCAGTCCAAACGGCATCACCTTATTACAGTATATGCTTATTGGGGTTCAAAATTCTGTGTGCTTCTCATCCTCAGGCAACAATTTTATCTGATTGTATCCAGACGAACCATCTATGAAGGTGAACGGCTCGTAATTTAAGGTATTGTAGACCATCATTTCCATGACAGGAAGCAGAAAACCGCCTTAAGGGCATGTCTTGTTAAGATCCCTGAAATCGACACAAACTCGGATATGTCCATTCTTTTTCTTCACCGGGACAATGCATGCGTTCCAGTCCGCATATTTCTCTTCTTTGATGAAGCCGGTATGTAACATTTCAAAAAATGGTAAATATTATTTTAGGATTTAAATAATAAAATAATATGTTTTATTAGAATAATACTAATTATTGAATTTGATTATCATAATTTTGTCATGATAAAACCAATATTTTTATTTTCCGGTTAATACTTTGTTTGGGCATGGAAAACATTTCTTTTATGTTAATAATAGCATTACATTTTTTAAGTAGAATTGTGATTTATAATTTGGATTTTTATTTTTGGGCATGGTTATATTGTTATTTGTTATAGAATAGTAAGAGAGAGAGAGAGAGAGAGAGAGAGAGGCATAGGCTCACCCATGCCATGTCTCCTCCCTTAACTCTCCCTCTCCTCTTTTTCCTCCTCATTCTCTCATTATCATCTCTCATTCTCTACAACTCTCTTCTTTCACTCTCATGGCTGCCTTTCCCCCTCACACACTCTTCCACTCACCATAAACTCGGTCTCAACTCCAAACTTCCTCTCCTTGATGCCAAGCACAACTCTTTCAAGTGAAGCCTCATCAAATCTTCAAATGACATCCTACATGCTTTGATCTCCCCCTTGAGGTTCTTTATATAGGTATAAAATCATTCTTTTATCAAGTTTTACACGTGTTTAGAGTTTCAAATATCGGTTAAGTTTTCAAAAACTAGGAGTTTTAGTGAAGTTCTAGTTTTCAAGCAAAATCTGGAGTAGATTAGGATCTCTGCAAAACATTTTGCGTATATATTTGACCTATTTAGACCGCTAGGAGACCCCACCCAGAGAATGAAACCCTAACTCCAATTCCTGGCAGCAAATTATGGTCCAAACGAATATTTTAACTGTCCAATTTTGGATTTAGGTGTTGGGGTTTGGCAAGTAGATCTTATACATGATGTTTATGCCCTTTTTATATGCTAAATTGTTCAAGATTCTCTGAGTCAAAATCTGGAGGTGTTTTACTTAGCTTTTTGACAATTTTTTAAGGTTTTCAAACTTGATAATCCGCATTTTGAATTCTTGATGTGCTCTTTAGTACTAGAACAGAGAGTCCAGGGTTAATTCGTGGTAGTTAGCATACGGATGGCTCACGATTAGTCATAGCTTCTAACCTATGGGTGTTGTTCGTTATATCTATGTCGAATTGAATTCTTATATGTGTATATGGTTATGTGAATTCTAGGTTTGATTGCGGAGACCTCCGATGCGGCGACGAGGGGCAAAGCGGTCGTAAGATACGGCTGGCTCGATCGAAAACTATGAGTAGATTTTATCTACGAGTGGAGAATCGGGTGAATAGCGTAGCACCCACATGAAACATACATTTTATTATATCATTAACATTATTAGGATTCATACCATGTATGTCAGACTTGTTCGATATGTAGTATAATTACGTTAGTATCGCTTAGTATGTGTATTGTAGGTACACTAGGTAGAATACTAGCACAAATACTAATGATTGCCATCTTTCATGATCACAGACTCGTATGTACACTACACATCTTTAGTACTGCCATTTGTAGAACTTACCATGCTTACATATCATAGTAGGATCGACGTTATAGTAGGACGATTCATACGATCCATATTGCATGCACGTACAAGACTTAGAGTCCGTACTAGTCGATGTGCGTGTACGTGATACGAGGTGTCCATACCGACCGTGGGGCAGGTGCGTTAACGAGATGTTCGCACCGGTGTTATATTTTTGTATGACTAGATATTCGTACTACTGATAATCCATTACTATGTGTATACGTAGACTTGATATTCGTACCGGTTATGCTATGTGTTTGGGTACGTAGATTAGATATCCGTACCGATTATTATTATGATATGGGATAATGGAATATTTGATGGTTATCGTACAAGGTGAGATTCCATACGGGATGATATGATAAGGATAGTTGATGATGATTAGCTGGATATAGCCTTATTTTTACTTGACTTATGGAGTCTTACTATTTTACCCATTTGAGAGATTTTACCGATATGTCGGTTTCACCCACTTTCTAAAAACAACGATCCGTTTCATATTTTAAAAAACGATAATGAAAGGATGTGCTACTTGGATTTCAAAAGGGTATATGTGTGTGCGTGTGTTAGTTAAAAATATCGGACCCTCCTTGTTTTCAAACAACGTTTCGTTCAACTTTAAAATACATATAAGTGGGAATATTAGAATGAATTACCTATTTACCGTTCTTTTACGCTATGCTTACTTTACATGTCATTCGCTCATGCTTTATTTACCTGATTCGTCATGCTCTGCTTTATAATTTTCGCTACGCTTTATGATTTCCGCCACGCGTCATATATCATTGATGTTATACTTCAGTGGTATGGGACACTGATATATATGTGTGTGTGTGTGTGCGCGTGCGCGCGCGCGTGTATGATATATCGCTACACTTATATTATTGTCTTATGCTATAATATGTTACCCGTCTGTGCTATGCCTAGTTCATATAGACTAAAAGGGTGCGAGTTTGACGAGAATTATATCACTATGGATATGATGTGATATGATATCGATCCTAAGAGATTGAATATATATATATATAAAGGAATAAAGAAGAAGATGATTCGAACACAGTGGATATAGTCGAGGATCCATGATATATATATATATCATCATCCATGAGGGATTGAGGCAGGGAGAGACACGATGTCGCCCGGTGATATATGTGTGATCAATGCATGAGTGATTGAAGGTAGTTGACACATGATGTCTCTACAGATATTATATATATGTGAGGGATTGATATAGATGCCCGCACTGAGATGGATATTATATGTATATGAGGGATCGATATAGATGCCATGCACCGATGAGATATATTATGCTATATAGTGTCTGGACATGATTGGTCTACAAGACAGTTCCTGAATATTATTTTCATACATCGATGTATATTCTAAAGAGGTTTTCAAAGGAGCTATAGTCTCACTATTTTTCACGTGTCTAGTATCGACACAGACTTTAAGAAAAGAAAATATATTTTTAAATAAATCATTTTCAAAAGGCGGGACATATACTTTAAAAGAGATGCATACCTTTCTTCACAAAACAACACCCGCTACATGTGCCGCTATATATATATCATGCAACTATTTTGAAAGGATTTCGTATGCATACACCTTCCAGCTACTTTTATATGATTGCATATGGATGGGTGCTATATATATGAACTATAGCCTTAATTGTGTTCTCGTTGGTCGTGTGCTATAGATATTGCATTACAGCTATGGTGATCGTGATTTGACACCGTTGTGTGTATATTATGCAGTAAGTTATCAACGATTGATGGTTATTAGCATTTCATTCCGCAGTACTGCATTTACTTTCTGAACTTACATGCTTTCGGATGCTTGTAGTTACGTTGCGTCCGTACTGGTCTAGTTACTGATTACTTGATGTTGACACGATAACCACACACAGATTCATATTTTACATGCTAGGATAGCGATGCACGAGTTGTACATGAGGGCTTACTATCATTGTTATTCCATCACTCGAACTCTAGTTTCGACGCGTGCTTATTTTACCCTCCTTGATGTATACATTTATCATGTTTAGTTGTTTCACCGTTTATCCATGCAACTTCTAGCTTGTTATATAATTCTACTCACGAGTTGGCAACTCACCCCCGTTGTGCCATAGTTCTTTGCATGTTTGACCGTGTGGATCCATAGCGGCCGATTTGACACGTTCTCTATCTTTTAGGCGTGGTTGCGCATTTTTTTAGTTAGTGGGTTTCTTTTTGTATCGGCATTTACCATGTGCTTATTTGTATCTAGAAGTACTCCATCAAAGACCAAGTCTAGTTTTTTCCAGACCTTAGAGTTGTATATTTTGTTGTTGTCGGGTTTGTATGGAGTTGACTTGATATATATTTATGTAATTTACTTTCCGCTTTATTGATCTTTTGCTATTTGGCGTTCTATATTACTGCGTGGTTGTGATTCTGCCGTTTGGGCATTGATTTAGCTCCCATATATAGGGATGCTTGTTATATACTTATCATTGTATCTGTTTTGTTCAAAATTTACAAAGGAGGTGCTATCCGTTTTTCAAAAATCTTTCGAAACAAGCTTTACTCTTTACAAAAATTTTCTAAAACTTCACCTCAACCTATTATTATCTATTTCCTTATATATATATATATATATATATATATATATATATATATGATTTAGATTCATGGTTTTGGCTTACTTGGGTTACGATGGGGTCCACTTGATTTCATATAATCCTTGTGCCGGTCATGTGGCCTTTTTCGGTTGTGACAAAATTGGTATCAGAGGACTAGGTTTTACTATAGTCGAGTCTAGGTTTAACCATATGGGGTCTAGGTTTTAAAGTTTTGAAACTTAGGCCCAACCTTACGGAACGTAGACTTGACTTTGGGGTATTAGACCCGAACTTTGTTTTCCTTTATTAAGTTTAGGCTTGACCATGCGGAGTCTAGATATGATCTTTCAAGACCTAGGCTTTACCTTACGGAACTTAAACTTGACATTGGGGGTCTTAAACCCGACCTTTCGATATATAGGCTACCCTTGGTACGATGGAGTAAGTATATTAAGTAGAGTTACCTACCGTACGTATATTCCGCAGCATATATACGATACGATACTCCGCTTAAGTGACCTTAGGATGTTTATTTCATGTTCTTCCGGGATTCTCTTTCCTTCTTTCTCGAGCTGTTAGTATTGCATTGCTATTTCGTTGAGATCCGATGACCGATTGTTGATTGCTTCTTGTTCTAGTCACCATGCCATCAAGGAATGTACGAGCCATGAAGGCTGCAGTTAGTAATGAGGTTAGGATAGGCTCGTTCGAGACGAAGACTGACCATGACAGTACTCTGGTGACACTGGAAAATGGTGATCCTCTTCTTTCTGATAGGATTTCCCTTTAGGAGGGGAGCATTCTGGATCTACATCATTCGATCAGGTCATTAGCAGAGACTATTCGGACCCAGAGGCTTGTCGTTGCACAGGCAGCTCCAGAGATTTTGGTACAACATGATACCCAGAGATCAATTATGCCTCCTGTGATTGGGACGTTAGATGTGTCGCTTCCCGAGTTCTTGAGGCTGGAGCCTCTGGTGTTTACTGGAATGGATGCGTTATAGGATCCGCTTTCATTCCTCGATAGGATGGCGAGAATATTTCGTTTGATGAGATGCTCCGATGCGAGATCAGTGGAGTTAGCCAGCTTTCGGTTAAAGGGTCTTGCTTAAACCTGGTGCGAATTGATTGAGATAGGCCGAGCAGTGTGTCTTCCTCCTATGACTTGGGACGATTTTTTGAAGGTCTTCATAGCTCGATTTCTACCTCAGTGTGTTAGAGACGCTTGAGCACGTAGCTTCGAGTCTTTGCGCAAGACTCCAGACATACAGTAGCCGAGTATGACCTTCAGTTCACCCAGTTGTCATGATATGCTCCTTATTTGGTCCCTACGTAGGACATTCAGATTAAGAGGTTTGTGAGCAGACTAGATGTGCAGCTATTTTTATCCGTTGGTGGCCAACATTTTGATACCTATGCTATTAGTTATATGTATGCCCTAGAGGCCATTACTATACATATAGATGTATATTGTAGTGGATGCTTAAAAATATATAGGGAGGACTTTCTTGCTCGACATGATAGTATGCTATCTGGTTACTCTTTACCTTAACGTATATACTGATTGTCTCTCTGTTACATGTTGGTAAAGCCCTTAGGATGTGTACTTGACTACCTGGACTGTGATGCGGATCATACCAGTGGGGACATGGTAGTCTATAAGTACATCCTCCAAGGTCCCTAGTCGTGGGTGTATCGAGACGGGACATCGATATACCAGTGTAGACTAGCATATGCCTTCTCAACCCATACAGATGGGCGATGGATGATCCCATATCCATTGGTGTTTGACATCAGAGATGATATACGGGTGCTCAGTAGAGACTGGGTACACTGGACGGACTCGCCGAGAATTCCCAGATGGTATTATACCTTACGTCAGATGGCAGTTCTCTGGTGACACTGGTACAGGTTAGTCTATAGACCCAATATCGTCATAGAGTCTTGTGTGATTCCCACTGTGCTTTGATTTCCACCTTACCACGTCCAAGAGCATATGCAAAACGGTGGTTTTTGGGTACAGTCCCGAGTCATATGGAGGCAATGAGCGATAGGAGGGGTTTCGTCTCTCCCGCTATTGGGGGTTGATGTTGCGCTATGCTCGATTGGCCATAACAGGGAAGTCCCTGGCCAGGGATGGTTTAGAGATTTACTGGTAAGTGTTACCAGTAGTTTCTCGACCCGTTATGAGCCTTGTATCGGCATGATTTATCGGTTATTGGGGTCTGACGTTTACCACCCCTAGACTTGATATGCGACATATCAGACGAGGAGACCGGACTGTACGGTAGCGTCACTGTCAGGCTTTTTGCAGGAGTTGGAGCGGGCTTGCTTGCTGATCTTCTGACCGCTCAATACCCGGGTAGCCGTTACGTCCAGCTAGTACCGCTGACGACTTGTGGGTGCTTGATATGATCATCACCTACTGCCGGCGTATTGACGAGTCTTTAGAGTCCTACATAGAGATTTTACTGGCTTAGGCAAAACGAAATAGGAGCGCATATGTGATATGTGCGGGACCGAGAATAATGCGAGTATATGATACCGTATCCTATTCTCCCGATGTTTTGTATCGATCGGTTATATGCGATATAACCAGATTATCGAATCAAAGGTTGATTCGATAAGTCGATATATTGGATGTTAGTCGGTTATATATGATATAACTGGATTATTAAGTCAAGAGTTGATTTAATAATTTAGTGTATAATTGTATATGTGATATACTAATTTACATTAACTAACATTGGTTCACTTAAGCATTTATTTTTCTCACTTGTGCACAACTTAATATATATATGATATATATTTATTTGTGTACATTTTGTATCATGGTTGTTGATACACACTACATGGGTGTATGAGACATACACCATTGTAATTATATTGGTTAGGTTTTTATATTTAAAGTAATTCTAAAACAAATGGATAATGAACTCAAATGCATGAAGCTTCATGAAGCTTATGCTTGCATTGACTTAGTCCACTAGTTTTGTTTTACTTAAGATATTAACTAACCTAACCACTATAATTAGCCATGGTAATGTCTCTACATGAGTTAGTATATGATACCCACTCACCCATGGTTAGCTCTCTCACTCTCTTGATTAGTTTCATTCTTATTTTGAGCTCATCTTCTTCCTCCTTCAAATTCATTCTAGGGTTTGATAAAGAGAGAGATACAAAGTGAGAAAAGAAATTCTAAAGTGTACCCATTTCCTATTTCATCATCCTCTACTAGACTAGCACTTTAGTTTAGGGTGTTTGCTTCGCTAATTCTCTAGTTAGTGAAGTAGAAGCTTGAGTTCGTATTCCCTCGACGTAGATCATCTTCGGCCTCGAAGACTTCAAGCAATACCATTGCAATTTTCTCATGGAGTTGTCCGAGAGTCCGGGAGTTCAATGATCGCAGCGAAGGGACTACTACAAGGAGCTTAAGAAGTGAAGGACCGATCTACAAGGGTTGTATTTCGCATTCACTTAGTGATAATAGTTTTTTACTAGCATGTGTTACCCTAATTATCTAGCAAAGATCTTGTTTAGAGTTATTTGACACGGCTAAAATTTTAATCGGGCATGGTTGATGCCTTGTAGAACTTTATTAGAGTGCCTAGTAACCCTACAGTGGTATCAGAGCCTAGCTAGAGTATTAGGCGACGTGTTTACGAAGTTAAAACTCCGAACGGACCCCGATATGTCAAAGTTAACCCCCTCTCTGTACATTTTTTTAAAACTGTGTTTTTTCTGAATTAAAAATACCTAAAAAATTCAGCTGGTTTTCTAAGCATAACTGTGCAAAATGAGCACCTAAATCGTACGGACCGCCGCGGATCTGCGGCAATACCCTGCTTGTGCCGCGGATCAGCGGCCGTACAGTGACTTTTTGCTTTTGTGTTTGTATAGTAATGTTTACTTCTGTTATTGGATCTTTATGGGTATTTTTAATTTGACTCAAGTGTTGAGTGTTTTGGGGTTTATTTTGTATTCGTTGATTCGATAGGAAAATTTAATTTCGTTCTGTTTTCTGGATAATTTAAAATGTATTAAAAAGTTCGAACGGATATCAATAACTCACTTTTTCCCGACCTGGAAAATTTCCAATTGTTGGATTTTTCCGTTGTTTAAGAACGTCTAAATCGTGCAAGTTACGCAATGGACCCTCTAGAAGACAACAAACCTTAAATCGATTATGTGACCATCTTGAACTTCCTTTTGAAGCTTAGGGTTTGGGGCTGTACGACGTGCCACATGTGAGGCGTTGGCTTAACCCTTCTACGGCTGGACCATTGGTACTGTGACATGTGATGGATGTTTTTAAACTCCCCTCAGGTGTTGAGAACTATTTGGAAAACTTGGGTGTTTGATCATTCGATCGGAAAGTTTAACATTGTCTATTTATCTGGAATGTGATACAATATTTGGAATCCACAAGTAGTTATGAGATAACTAATTTGGATGTTATAAACATAGCAGTTTAGTCTCAAATGATCGGTTGCCACGGAATTTTGATACGATCAAAAGTCCGTCGCAATCACGTTGCGTACGTGGATACTCGCCGGGTAAACTTCATAGATAGCCATGCCCCATAGCCCCAACCAAGTGACTGTAGGAGAACCCCGTCGCCAAAAGCATCCGTTCGGGTGCTCGCGGCAACGGTGTTCCGCCTTAGTGCACTTCGTCGACGGCATTCGTGGGTGCGGCCGTCTACTAAAGTTTGCGACGAGCATTCGATCAAAATATCGGGAATCTTGTTGAATTGCCCGACTAGATATTGAAAAGTGTTTTCGATATAGAGACTAAAATGCGGGGTTTATAATTGTTAGGCATGCGATGTCTAAGGAATTCATTCGCTTAGGCATGCGATATCTAAGAAGGTTGCGGATTCCAACTGTTGTAGTTTTACACTTTCTTTTCTGCGACCGTAAGTGTAATATGTGTTATCACCGGTTTCGTTGCTATATGTCAACGACAATTGGGATACGCATATTTACTTACGTTGATGCCATGTGATGTTATGTGTTGCTGGATATGTTATATTGGATCGTCGCGTTTTGAATAGCCGGGGGGTATTATGTGAGATGAGGGTTTTTAGTTTCATTCATGTAAATCAATTGTATGTAATATTCTTTTATTGGGGCACTTCCGGGATGAGGTTGATGTCACCATTTGTATATTATTTACTTTTCTGCACTAGGATAGACCCAAGGAGGAGAGCACAAGTAACCGGGTTTTAGAGTCCAGTGGGAGACCAACTCGAGGAGTCGAGTCCGGGTCTCCTAACTCTAGAATTGGTAGAGTTGCTTGCCGCTCTCGTAGGGGTCTAGGGGTGTGGGTTTGGCTATTCATTGCGACCGTGGAATCCGTGTTTTATAGAGGCTCAAAATAAAATACGGACGTCCTAGTATATCCAATGTTTCATATGTTTCTTCTGCTGCGATATCTGTGATGTGATCATTTGATATGTGTTGATAGATACTGTATATAGTATATATGATGTATTATATAGACGTTACTTATATTTTACACCCGCGCTAGCCCTGCCCCGCTCTGCCGTTAGTTACCTAACCTAACGGTGCACGAGGGGACATCGAGGCGAATGCGGATGGCATA
The DNA here is from genome assembly GCA_030015575.1 of Agapanthus africanus. Lineage (NCBI taxonomy): Eukaryota > Viridiplantae > Streptophyta > Magnoliopsida > Asparagales > Amaryllidaceae > Agapanthus > Agapanthus africanus. Next base: position 141,153,167 of record JASDDO010000026.1, read on the forward strand.
AGTGTACGTCGTATTTATCTGTGATGTTTAGGTGACTTAAATGATAGGACTTCATTAATATGATTAATGAAGGAAAAGAAACCTAAAAGATGTTGTGGAATCGAATTTTCAAAAACAGGTAGCTACAGTTCTTGCTTTGCATAGCGGTGTTCCTTGTAGAACATCCTGCACCTTATTCGATAAGGAAAGGGCCGAGATCCCTTCACCGGGAGTGACCCCTTTACCAATGACTGGCAGATGCTACACCCTTTAGTTTTGCCTTTTGATTGCTTTTCTAGTTCTTGCTTTGCATAGTGATATATATGATATATCCTGCACCTCATTCGACGAGGAAAGAGCCGAAATCCCTTCACCGGGAGTGACCTCTTTAGCGAAACTAGCAAAAGCCTCAAAAACACTCCATTTTAAAATCATTTGATTCTACAACGATATCAAGTTCATTACGCAATAGGTTTTCAGAAAAACCTGTCGTAGCCCTCCGTCATTTCAGATAAGTAGTAGTTAGTATTCGTGCTGCGTTTGTTGGCATTTGTCAAGGCGTAGTGTGCGGTAGCTGACTAGTGCTTATCTGCTTATGCATATGATGCAAATTGGGTTAGGGTAGTCGTACGACCTTGTTGGCCTTTGTCAAGGGTCGTGCGGGTGGGTTTAATTCAATCAAGAAATGACGGGTTGAACTTGACTAGCATCTTATGGTTTGTTGGCCTTTGTCAAGGTCATAGGAGGTTAGGGGCAAAATTATCGGGAATTTCAAGTGTTGAAATTTGCAATGAGATTGCATACCTTCTATGAGATAGTTGGATCCCGATACCCACTGCGAGTAATTTTTACTCCTGGAAGAGTTTTTCACATTACAATTAGCCGATCAAGTAGGTGTCTAGAAAGGTGTCAACGGGGTTATGCCTCTGGGAAAATGAAGTTTACTTTAATTAGGTCCGTGCGAAAGCACGGAGAACCTCCCTCAAAGTACCGACACTGGCATGGCTGAAAGATTGGCGAAGTTGCAGGGTGTAATTAATCCCGGCTAGTCTTTCCTTTTAGCGTTTGAAGGAAGATTTGATAAAAACAGTGGGAGCCATCCTGATTAGATAAAATAATAACCAATCTAATCTTGCAAGAGCGCACGCAGAGTGTTTTCTTTTCTCTCTCTCTCCAGGTAGCGACCATATCATGCCTTAATCAAGATAAAAATACGGATTTTTTGACCGAACCCGTTTGTTATACTGAGCTGGGGAACGTTGGTCCCGCTCCAACTTATAAATGCTATAAGACAAAGCAGGAATTAGGGGATTACCAGAATTCCCGTGCCACCCAAACGAAGAAAGTGCATGCTGATGCATCTTCTTCGGGTGTGTTCATTACAGAGAACTGTTTCTCAGTATCCTTTACGTCCTAGGTATGTGATACCGGATCAGGATCCCACATATGTAATTTGTTACATGGGCTACAGACAGGTAGAGAACTGAGAACGAGTGATAAGTTTCATGAGATAGAAACGGTGCAAGTGTTGCAGCCAAGTCTGTTGGTCACTGTCACCCTGTATTACCAGAATACATTGATTCTGAACGAATGTTATTAGATACCGAACCTGATATACAACATCATATCAATCTCTTTATTAGTAAAGAAGGATATAATTTTGTATTGTTGGATAATGTTTTGAACATTTCCTATATCAAGAGTTGATCGCTTCAGGCATGTTATCTAAAAGCATTGACGCTCTAAATCAAACTACAGTTCTTAGTATACAGAACACACACAAGAGGAAGAGTTCAGAAATGAACGAATCCTTCTTGAGGTATTGCAGACTAGGTCATATCAATGCGACCCGACTAGCTCAAGTTACATTAAGATGCATATTTAAATTAGTTTGAATTTACATCTTGTGAAACTTGTTGGTCATGTCACAGAGATAAGATGACCATAGCTCTGTTTATTGGAAACAGAGAAAGAGTTAGTGAACTCTTGGGATGATACATGTTGATGTATGAAGGTCCCCTGTCTACACATGCCAAGACCGGTTCTTTGTACTTCATTACATTCTCTGATGATCTCTCAAGATTCAGACATATGTTCCTGTTGAAACACAAGTCCGAAGCTTTTGAGATATTCACAGAATATAAGTTAGAAGTAGAGAACCAAAACGGGTATAAGTATTATGTCCTTTGATGTGATCAAGAAGGAGAATACTTGAGCACGGGATCCCTAGACTATTCTAAATGAGAATGAGATTCTCTCTCAGCATTACTCCTCCGTATACACCACAGCACGTCGGTGTATCGGGGCGGAGCAACCACACCCTATTTGAAATAGTGCGCTCTATGACGAGTACTACTGAGTTTCCTATTTCCTTATAGAGAGTTATGCACTTGTGAAGTTGCATACCTATTGAATAGAGTTCAAATCAAATCAGTTTCCTACCACTTCATATGAGATATGGAAAGGGAAGAGCCCATATCTTAAGTTTGTTAAGATTTGGGGTTGTCCTGCATATGTCTAAAAGCATAATCCGGACAAGCTCAAGGCAAGGTCAGTTCTGTAATAGTTTGTTGGATATCCCAAGCATTCGCAAAGGAATATCTTCTACCGTACCGAGGAATAAAAGATGTTTTGTTTCTCAGCATGCCACCTTTTTTAGGAAAAAGGAATTTATTTTGGAAACAAATTTTTGGTCATGAAGTAGAACTGGAAGGAGTTCCAGCTATACAAACTACAGCTGACGATTTGGTAGAACCGAAGGATTCAATAGCTCCCAACGAATCTCAACCTCTCCGCCGATCTAGTAGGGTTCCGCACCCACCTGAGAGATACTTTGGTTTCTTTATGACAGTGGGAGAGAGGAATGCATCATGAGATGATGACCCAACTAGTTTCGAGCTGGCCATCAGGAGTGCGACTCTGTAAGAATTACTGGATGCTTTATGATCTGAGATGGAATCCTTATACACCAACAAAGTATGGACTTTGGTTGCTTTATCTGAAGAGTTAAATCCCCATCAGGAGCAAGTATATCTTGAGAAGATTACTTGGTGTACATGGAAAAGTTGAGACTTTCAAAGCTAGACTTTTTAAAGGTTTGCATCATTGACCAGGTATGGATTATGATGAAACCTTTTCTAAGTAGCTATGCTTAAGTCCATCCAGATCCTACTTGCCACGGCCACATACCATGACTACGATATCTGGCGGTTGGGTGTCATGACTGCTTTTCTAAATGAAAATTTGGAAGAGAGCGTCTATAAGTACACAGCCAGAGGGCTTCGTAAATAATGGGAGCAGCGGAAACGTGTGCAAGATGTTTTATGTGATAAAGCAGGCATCGCGGAGTTGGAACGTATGTTCTGATGTGGTAGTCAAAGAGTTTGACATCATCAAAATGGTAGATGAACCTTGTATATACAAAAAGGTAGTAGAGAGTATGGTGGAGATCCTCGTATAGTACGTGGATGACATACTCTTGATAGGGAAGGAGTTTCCTATGCTACGCTCGGTCAATCTCCGCTTATCACAAGGATTCTCCATATAGGATCAAAGTGATACCTCTTAAATCCTGGGTTTTGGATCTATGAGATAGATCTAATTGGATGTTAGGATACTCACTAGATGTAGTGAGATGGTATCAATTGATCCTGGGGAGAATCACTGGAAAGGTTTCAAAGTGATAAGGATGACTGAAAGTCAGTCACAGGCATTGTCTTTACTCTCAGTAAAGAGACGGTATGTTGGAAGAGTTCCAAGCAAGATACCGTGGCATACTAGACGATAAAGCCTAGATACATCACTACCAAAGATGCTACTAAAGAGGCAGTCTGGGTGTATATTAGTTCATAAGATGAACTTCGTTCCTACCATTGTGTGACAATGGAGTTGTGGCCGATGCCTAGGAACGCTCGTCCCATCAGTGATCCATACATATTCTAAGGCTGTGTCACCTGATCATGGAGATGGTTGATCTCTAGGGGATCGAGATCAGGAGAGTAGACTCAGAGGACAACACGGCGGATCCACTCACAAAGGCCTTTTCCCAGAGAGAGACTTTTATGGGATGGTTGAGTATGGGATACTTCAACCACTGTTATCAGATGGCCCTAGTGCAAGTGGGAGATTGTTAGTTATATGTATGCCTTAGAGGCCATTACTATACATATAGATGTATATTGTAGTGGATGCTTGGACATATATAGGGAGGACTTTCTTGCTCGACATGATAGTATGCTATCTGGTTACTCTTTACCTTAACGTGTATACTGATTGTCTCTCTGTTACATATTGGTAAAGCCCTTAGGATGTGTACTTGACTACCTGGACTGTGATGCGGATCATACTAGTGGGGACATGGTAGTCCATAAGTGCATCCTTCAAGGTCCCTAGTCGTGGGTGTATCGAGACGGGGCATCGATATACCAGTGTAGACTAGCGTATGCCTTCTCGACCAATACAGATGGACGATGGATGATCCCATATCCATTGGTGTTTGACATCAGAGATGATATACGGGTGCTCAGTAGAGACTGGGTACACTGGACGGACTCGCCGAGAACTCCCAGATGGTATTATACCTTACGTCAGATGGCAGTTCTCTGGTGACACTGGTACAGGTTAGTCTGTAGACCCAAGATCGTCATAGAGTCTTGTGTGATTCCTACTGTGCTTTGATTTCCACCTTACCATGTCTAAGAGGGCGTGCAAAACGGGGGTTTTAGGGTACAGTCCCGAGTCACATGGAGGGAATGAGCGATAGGAGGGGTTTCGTCTCTCCCGGTATTGGGGGTTGATGTTGCTCTATGCTCGATTGGCCATAACAGGGAAGTCCCTTGCCAGGGCTGGTTTAGAGATTTACTGGTAAGTGTTACCAGTAGTTTCTCGACCCGTTATGAGCCTCGTATCGGTATGACTTATCGGTTATTGGGGTCTGACGTTTACCACCTCTAGACTTGATATGCGACATATCAGACGAGGAGACCGGACTGTACGGTAGCGTCACTGTCAGGCTTTTTGCAGGAGTTGGAGCGGGCTTGCTTGCTGATCTTCTGATCGCTCAATACCCGGGTAGCCGTTACGTCCAGCTAGTACCGCTGACGACTTGTGGGTGCTTGATATGATCATCACCTACTGCCGGCATATTGACGAGTCTTTAGAGTCCTACATAGAGGTTTTACTGGCTCAGGCAAAACGAAATAGGAGCGCATATGTGATAAGTGCGGGATCGAGAATAATGCGAGTATATGATACCGTATTCTATTCTCGCGATGTTTTGTATCGATCGGTTATATGCGATATAACCCGGTTATATGCGATATAACCAGGTTATCGAATCAAGGGTTGATTCGATAAGTCGATACATTGAATGTTAGTCGGCTATATATGATATAACCGGATTATTAAGTTAAGAGTTGATTTAATAATTTAGTGTATAATTGTATATGTGATATACTAATTTACATTAACTAACATTGGTTCACTTAAGCATTTATTTTTCTCACTTGTGCACAACTTAATATATATGTGATATATATTTTTTTGTGTACATTTTGTATCATGGTTGTTGATACACACTACATGGGTGTATGAGACATACACCATTGTAATTATATTGGTTAGGTTTTTATATTTAAAGTAATTCTAAAACAAATGGATAATGAGCTCAAATGCATGAAGCTTCATGAAGCTTATGCTTGCATTGACTTAGTCCACTAGTTTTGTTTTACTTAAGATATTAACTAACCTAACCACTATAATTAGCCATGGTAATGTCTCTACATGAGTTAGTATATGATACCCACTCATCCATGGTTAGCTCTCTCACTCTCTTGATTAGTTTCATTCTCATTTTGAGATCATCTTCTTCCTCCTTCAAATTCATTCTAGGGTTTGATAAAGAAAGAGATACAAAGTGAGAAAAGAAATTCTAAAGTGTACCCATTTCCTATTTCATCATCCTCTACTAGACTAGCACTTTAGTTTAGGGTGTTTGCTTCATTAATTCTCTAGTTAGTGAAGTAGAAGCTTGAGTTCGTATTCCCTCGACGTAGATCATCTTCGCCCTCGAAGACTTCAAGCAATACCGTTGCAATTTTCTCATAGAGCCGTCCGAGAGTCCGGGAGTTCGATGATCGCAGGGAAGGGATTACTACAAGGAGCTTAAGATGTGAAGGACCGATCTACAAAGGTTGTATTTCGCATTCACTTAGTGATAATAGTTATTTACTAGCATGTGTTACCTTAATTATCTAACAAAGATCTTGTTTAGAGTTATTCGGCACGGCTCAAATTTTAATCGGGCATTGTTGATGCCTTATAGAACCTTATTAGAGTGCCTAGTAACCCTACATATGCAGAGGCATTGGATGCGGCCACGCTGATAGAGGAGCATTACGTTGAGATTGGAGCGACTCCAGAGCCAAAGCGGGCTCTAGTGGTGACTCAATCTGTTGAGAAGGAGAGCGGTGATGTGAGTGGGTGGCCTCGAGTGCAGGCATTCGATATCGATAGGATGCTGAGACCAGCTCGGTTGTGTTTTAATTGTATGCAGCCTGGTGATAAAGCCAGAAACTGTTAGAGTAGGATAGCGTCCTGCTGAGCTGCATTGTTTACTTTTCCCCTTCCAGTGGTGATTACTCAGGTTCCATTCAGGGATCGGACAGGTATTGGATGTGATGGTCCTATGCAGAGAGGACTCTGATCTAGCGTCAGAGGACGTCAAGCCGTAAGCGTGGGCGAGCGAAAGTTCTTGCTCTGACTGCTCTGGGTGCTCATGTACCTGTCGACGTTGAAGCGGCTACGCTTCAATGTCAATTATTTTGATTCGTGTTTATGGTGATCTGGATATCACCCTTTATCTTGGCCTTGATTTTTTGGAGATTCGAGTATCACACTTACGACGTTAAAGAGGGTATATTTTGATATTGGTGGTTTTGATTTATGTGTCTTGATGACTTGGTTGATGCTTTCGTGCACAGTAGTTGCATTCTGTTTCGTGTACACTCGAGGCCCTTCATGTTGTTTCGTGCACACCCGTTGCACTTGGTTTTGTTTTCATGCGCATTTGTTACATTTGATTCATTTTCATACATTGCACGTAGTATCATAGCTAGTGTGGTTAGCGTGGCAGGTGTTGGAATTCTAGTTATCAGGGTTTCACACTATCATTCCTCATGCATACATTGCATCAGGATATTCTGGGATTTCGAGTGTCGATAATTGGCACAACATTTGATGATATGTTTTATCGATGAGGATGTCATATTGTGCGTGATCCATTAGAATGCGCTTGTATTTACTTATACTATATATATACCAATTATCACACATTATGTGGTATTTCTAGCTGGTGTGAGACTTCGGAACCCTGTTGATTTGGTTTACTGAAATGTTTTAAGATTTGAAGTTTAAATTTAAATTCGGGGACTGAATTTATTTAAGGGGGAATATTATACCATTTCAGAAAATGGTAATATTATTTTAAACTTTAAATAATAAAATAATATGTTTTATTAATAATACCAATAATTGAATTGGATTATCATAATTTTATCATGATAAAACCAATATTTTTATTTTCCGGTTAATGCTTCGTTTGGGCATGGCAAACATTTCTTTTATGTTAATAATGGTATTGCATTTTCTAAGTAGAATTGGGATTTATAATTTGGATTTTTATTTTTGGGCATGGCTATATTGTTATTTTTTATAGAATAGTAAGAGAGAGAGAGAGAGGCATGGGCTCACCCATGCCAAGCCTCCTCCCATCACTCCCCCTTTCCTCTTTTTCCTCCTCATTCTCTACAACTCTCTTGTTTCAGTCTCATGGCTGCCCCTACCCCCTCACACACTTTTCCACTCACCACAAACTCAATCTCAACTCAAAACGACCCCAAACTTTCTCTCCTTGATGCCAAGCACAACTCATTCAAGTGAAGCCTCATCAAATCTTTAAATGACATCCTACAAGCTTTGATCTCCCCTTGAGGTTCTTTATATAGATATAAAATCCTTCTTTTATCAAATTTTACATGTGTTTAGAGTTTCAAATATTGCTTAAGTTTTAAAAAACTAGGAGTATTAGTGAAGTTCTAGTGTTCAAACAAAATCTGGAGTAGTTTGGGATCACTGCAAAATATTTTGCGTATATATTCGACCTTAGACCACTAGGAGACCCCACCCAAAGAACGTAATCCTAACTCCAATTCCTGGTCGTAAATTGCGGTCCAAACGAATATTTTGATGGTATAATTTTGGATTAAGGTGTCGGGAGTTGGCCAGTAAATCTTATACATGATATATATGTCCTTTTTATATGCTAAATTGTCCCAGATTCCCTGAGTCAAAATCTGGAGGTGTTTTACTTAGATTTTTGACGACGTTTTAAGGTTTTCAACCTTAATAATCTGTATTTTGAATTCTTGATGTGTTCTTTTGTACTTGAACTGAGAGTTCAGGGTTAATTCGTGGTAGTTAGCACACTGATGTCTCACGATTGGTCATAGGTTCTAATCTATGCGTGTTGTTCGTTATATCGGTATCTAATTGAATTCCAATATGTGCATATGGTTATGTGAATGCTAGGATTGATTGTGGAGACCTCCGAGGTGGCGACGAGAGGCAAGGCGGTTGTAAGATACAACTAACTCGATTTAAAACTGTGAGTAGATTTTATCGACGAGTGGGGAATCGGGTGGATGGCGTATAACACCCCGTGAAACATACATTTTATTATATCATTGACATTATTGGGACTCATGCCATGTACATCAGACTTGTTTGATATTTAGTATAATTACGTTAGTATCACTTAGTAGGCATATTGTAGGTACACTTGGTAGAACATTAGCACAAATACTAATGATTGCAATATTGCACGATCACAAACTCACATGTACACTACACGTCTTTAGTAGTACCATTTCACGTAGAACTTACCATTCTTATGTATCGTAGTAGGATCGACGTTATAGTAGGATGATATATATATGATCCATATTGGTTGCGCGTATGAGACTTGGAGTCCGTACTAGTCGTCGTGCATGTATGTGACACGAGGTGTCCGTACCAACCGTGGGGCGGGTGCATGAACGAGATGTTCGCACCTGTGCTATATTTGTACGTGACTAGATGTTTGTACTATTAATATTCCATTGCTATATGTGTACATAGACTTGATGTCTGTACCGGTTATACTATGTATTTGGGTACATAGATTATATATCCATACCAATTATTATTATGATATGGGATAGTAAAATATTTGATGGATATTGTACGAGATAAGATTCCGTACGAGATGATATGGTGATGATAGATGATGATGATGATTAGCCGAATATGGCCCTATTTTTACTTGACTTGTGGAGTCTTACTATTTTACCCGTTTGGGAGATTTTACTGATATGTCGGTTTCACCCACTTTCTAAAAAGAACGATTCGTTTCATATTTTTAAAAAGCGATAATGAAATGATGTGCTACTTAGATTTCAAAGGGGTATACATATAAGTTTTAAAAACATCATAACCTCCTTATTTTCAAACAATATTTCGTTCTATTTTAAAAAAACATATAAGTGGGAATATTAGATTGAATTACCTATTCACTTTTCTTTTACGCTACGCTTACTTTACATGTCGTTTGCTCGCGCTTTATTTACCTTATTCGTCATGCTATGCATTATAATTTCCACTACGCTTTATGATTTTTGCCACACGTCATATATTGTTGATGTTATACCTTAGTGGCATGGGACACAGATATATATATGTATGTATGATATATCTCTAGACTTATATTACTGGGTTATGCTATGATATATTACCTGTCTATGCTATAGCTAGTTCACACAGACTAAAAGGCTATGAGTTTGACAAGATTTATATTATTATGGATATGATGTGATATGATATCAATGCTAAGAGATTGAATATATATATATATATATAAAGGAATAAAGAAGATATAGATGATTCAGACACAATGGATACAGCCGAGGATCCATGAGATATACATATGTGTGATCAATCCATTAGAGATTGAGGCAGGGAGAGACACGATGTCGCCCGGTGATATATGTAAGATCAATTCATGAGTGACTGAGGGTAGTTGATACATGATGTCCCTACGGATATTATATATATGTGAGGGATCAATATATATGCCCGTACTGAGATGGATATTATATATATGTGATCGATCGATATAGATGCTCTGCACTAATAAGATATATTATGCTATATAGTAGCCGAACAAGACTGGTCCACAAGACAGTACCTGAATATTATTTTCATACATCAATGCATATTCTAAAGAGGTTTTCAAAGGAGCTATAGTCTCACTATTTTCCACGTGTCTAGTATCGACACAGACTTTTAGAAATGAAAACCTCTTTTTAAATAAATCATTTTCAAAAGGAGGGACATATACATTAAAAAAGATACATACCTTTCTTCACAAAACAACGCCCGCTACATGCGCCGCTATATATATCACGCAACTATTTTGAAAGGATTTCGTATACATACATCTTCCGGCTACTTTTATATGATTGCATATGGATGGATGCTATATATATGTACTATAGCCTTATTTGTGTTCTCGTTAGTCGTGTGCTATAGATATTGCATTATAGCTATAGTGATCGTGATTTGATACCATTGTATGTATATTATGCAGTAAGTTATCAACGATTGATGATTATTAGCGTTTCATTCTGCGGTACTGTATTTACTTTCTGAACTTACATGCTTTCGGATGTTTTTGGTTACGTTGCGTCCGTACTGGGCCAGATACTGATAACTACACACAGATTCATATTTTACATGATAGGTGTTAGTTATATGTATGCCTTAGAGACCATTATTGTACATGTGATGTATATTATAGTGGATGTTTGGACATACACACATACACACACACACACACACACACATAGGACTTTCTTGCTCGACATGATAGTATGCTATCTGGTTACTCTTTATCTTAACATGTTGACTGGTATTCTTTACTATCTTTCTCTCACATGTTGATAAAGCCCTTAGGATATGTACTTGACTACCAAGATTATGATGAGATCATACTAGTAGGGCCAGGGTGGTCAATAAGTACATCCTTTAATCAGTTCCTAGTCGTGGGAATATCGAGACTAGGGCATCGATATTCCAGAGTAGACTAGTGTGTATGTTTCTTGTCCCTTAGAGGACGATGGTTGATCCCACAACCATTGGTGTGTGACATCAAAGATTGTACACAGGTGCTCATTGGAGAATAGGTACACTGAACAGGACTCGCCGAGGACTTCTATATGGTAATATACCTATCGTCAGAGAGCAGTCCTCTGGTGATACTGGTACAGGTTAGTTTGTAGACCTGAGATAGTCATAGAGGCTTGTAGGGCTCCCACTGTTCTTTGATTTCCTCCCTACCACGGCTCAAAGGAGTCGTGCAAACATATGGATTTTGGGTACAGTCCCAAGTCACATGGAGGCAATGAGCAATAGGAGGGGTTTCGTCTCTCCCAGTATTAGGGGTTGATGTTGCGCTATGCTCGATTGGCTATAACTGGAAGTCCCTGGCCAGGGCCGTTCCCCTCCGAAAGACGGCGGACAAGACTGTGAAGTCCTGGCGCAGAGATTCGGGGCAGATGCTATTTGGTTTTATCCGTCTACCTCTCCGAAGATGCCAAGTTGATTTATGACACCGTGTATCGGAGGCTTAGACGGATGCGGCCGATGTAGCAGACTTCGTCAGATTCCCTCTCGCTTGAGGCGTTTTTTGATTATGGGAACGCTCTTCCCTGCAGGCTCAAGCCCCTGCAGTTAATTACGCTACCACATCGCGGTAACCACTTTCTCCTTCTCCAGAATTTCATTTCGTGTCGTGTGTGTTTGTTTTGTTTGTGGATGCCCGTGGATTGTATACGGAGACTAAGTGATGCCGTCGCCCGTAAGACGTGGATTAGTCCGAATCTGTATTTACTTAGATTTGGGTTTGGTGCGTTAGCCATATTGAGGCTAAGATCAACTTAAACGTTCATTAAGGATACGTTAGTCTGATTTGAGACTAAGATCAACTTAACGGAAAGAGCATTCAGGGGGATCTATTGTTCCAGTTTAGGGACGTAGTGGTCCATTTAATATATGGCCATCGGGACCCGTCGCCTCTCTGACGACGTTGAAGGATTACAACGACAGGTGTCAGAGGAGTTCGGAGATGTACCCTAGAACCGAAGTTGATTGGGGGTCTTATAGTCCAATTTGGGACTAAAGTCTGTTTTAATGTTTAAGGATACGTTAGCCATATTTGAGGCTAAGATCAACTTAAACGAGATCGTTTAGATCCGACAAAAGAGCATTTGGGGGCTCTATTATTCCAGTTTAGGGATGTAGTGGTCCATAGGTAGTTTAAGGATATTGCGGTCCATCGCCAGTTTAGAGACATGGTAGTCCATTTCCAGTTTAGGGACATAAGGGTCCATCGTTCCCGTTTTAGGGACGGATATTAGTTTAAGGACGCATTAGTCCATGGGTTTAAGGACCCCATAGTCTATATAGATGTGTTTAAGGACGCATTAGTCCATTAGTTTAAGGACGCATAAGTCCATGGGTTGAAGGACCCCACAGTCCGTATTAATGTGTGGTTGTCGGGACCCGTCACCTCCCTGACGTCGTTGAAGGATTACAATGATAGGTGTCAGAAGAGTTCGGAGATGTACCCTTGAACCGGATGTAAATTGATTTAAGAGAGCAGACTTGCTCAGTCAATTTAATTTGAGGACTTACGGCCATGATTGGGCTAAGTCCAGTTGAGAATATTCAACGTTTTTATCTTAGGCCTATTAGGCCTGTGCTAGGGCTTTACCCCTATTTAATAATGCACTGCATTGTCTTTTGGCCTGCTAAGCCTTTTTGATTTGGGCTCTGTCCCTTTTAAATGATGCACAGCATCTGTTTTTGTTTGGGCTCTGCCATTCTTTAAAATAATGCATGGCATTTTATTAGGCCTGTCAGGCCCTGTTTAATTGGGCTTAGCCCTTCTGTAAATAATGCAGTGCATTAATCATCTGATAGTGGCTTGTCAGGCGCTTTGCGCCAATGCGAAGGTGACACGTGTCACACTCTGGTGAGCGCAAGCGCAGTGCGCTGCGCTATTGCGCTGCTGACACGTGGCGCGCTCTGGTGAGTTGCACTAATTTCAGAGAGCAATGCTCTATTTTAAAAGCGCGTAGCGCAAGTTATTCTGGTGCTGACACGTAGCGCTCTCTGGTGGCTTGCGCCAACCCAGGAGCGCAACAGTGCAGATTTACAAGTGCAAGGTACTGTTTCAATATCTTGATCCAATTTTGAATTCAAGAAAAGAATCTTTAAGATTCCAGAACCAATGGTTCATAAAAAGGCAATGCTTTTGTTATTTATTATATTTTTTTATTGAAGATTCTTGATATTGTTCTTAGATCAATGATCTTTTCAGAAGAATTCTTCTTTTTATAAAGGTTTTACCTTCTTTTTCCTTTCTGAATTCTTTTCAAAGTTCTTTAGAGGAATTCTCTTTTTTTCTGTGTTTTTTCTGTCTCTCTGTTCTCTATGTGTTTTAGATTTGGGGTCTAGGGGCCTTTATATAGTGCTCATTAATTTGTTAAATTCGTTAAAGAGATCATTCTCTGAGAGATTTGGGGATTTTTCCCCACCGTTGGATCTTTGATCCAAAGGCTTCTGTTTTACAGAAGACGATATTCTTATTTTAACAAGAACAGAAAGATCTTACTGGAATTTTAATTCTGTTTGGCGTAAATGCACCTGCGCTCGACACGTGTCGCGCAGCGCAGAGTGCAGCACAACTACGCTAGCGCAACTGCGCTGACAAGTGTCGCGCAGCGCCGAGCGCAAGTTGCCTGAATCGTTGCTTCCTTTATAGAGCCTTGCTCTGATTGAGTGCACTGCCTTGGGCGCTGTGCTCCCTACGCCGGCGTGTCTGATTTTAACACGTGGCGCTCTGCGCGCAGCGTAAGGGATCTGAAACGTTGCTTCATTTATTTTAATTTTAATTTTCACTTTAGTTTTCAAAATAGAGCTATGCTCTGATTGGGGAAACAGAAGGGTTGCTGTGTTTCCCGCCTTGGAATTTGAACAGAGTTTTGCTCTGATTGGGGTAAACAAATGCCCCCCCACCGTTGCGCTTACGTGGCCCTCCAAACGTGAGCGCAGCGGTGGAAGAATTCCAACCGTCGTGGCAACTCTTGGAAGTTGAAAGGGCATTTGATGCCTATAAATAGGACCTTTGGTCCTCCACAGATGATCATCATCTTTTAAGATTTTAACTTTCAAAACTTCAGAGTCTTGTTCTTGCCTTCAAGAACCCCAAGAGTTAGAATTTCTTTAGAAAACACTTTTTAGGTAAAATTTTTAATTAAATTACATTAATTTTCATTGACAGAGCCTTTCTCTCAATAGATCTCTGATCTAAAGAAAACTCATTTAGGGTTTCACTTAGCAGAGCTTTGCTCTAAAAGGATCTAAAGAGAACTAAAGAGAACCCTGTTAGGATTCCATCAATAGAGTTCTGCTCTCTGAAAGATTTCATTTATAATTTCTTGATTCGTTAATGGAGCTTTGCTCCTTTTAAATCATATAGCAGAATTCTTAAGAGTTGCTGATTTTTGTCGATCTTCTTTTATAGGAATGATGGACGCCCACATGTACGACCTCGACGAGATTATCTCCTACGGGGACATCCGCCGACTCGGCCGTTCCCAAAACCGAGAATTTACCAACGCCGAGTGTGCCGAAATCATGAGCCGCTTCGACGCATACAATGGTCAACTGCTTTCTCGACGCTCCTCTCTCCTGAAGCTTATTGTGGGAGCAATTTGGGAAGCGCTTCCTCTATTCTGTACTGGTGTGCCACTTAGGGCATTGGATGCCGCTGAGGATAAGGTGCACTCGGTGTATCTGATGAGCCTAATCTCAAAGAGGAGGCGAGATAGCCTTATCGATCTTCTGCACCAAGCTTTTCAACAGTCTGCAATACTTGCTGCATATCGGAGGGAGGAGGACATCAGTGGGGATCCCGACGCTCGTGCTCAAGAAAGAAAGCACACCAGGATGGTTTGCCAGGCTTGGAAAGTTTTAGATAAGGTTACTTTCGAATTCTTCAACCCATGTCCTGGGTCCGAGATTATACCGTTGTAAACATTTCAATAATGTTGTTGTTTATTTCTTTATTGATGTAAAAACTTTCCAAGAATGAATGACAACTCTTTTGCCTCCTTCCTTTTATTTTCTGCTTTGTTACTGGCACATTCTTTAAATAAGCACAGCCTGTAAGCGATATATAACATTCTGTCTTGAACATCTTGGGGAGTAGTGATGGCTCAGGAAGCAGGTTCAGGTCTGCTGCCTAAGGCTTCTCAACTTCATGAGCCATGAGGGTCTCATAAAGACTTTTCTCCCTACGAGTCGAGAGGATCTCGTAGGTGTATTTTCTCTTTAGGAATCGTGAGGATTCCTAAGTGCGTTTTCTCTTATAAGTCGTAAGGATCTTATAAGAGAATTTTCCCTCTTATAAGTCGAGAGGACCCGTAAGCGGTTGTTTCCCTCCTTGTCGAGATTCGACTTCGGAGAGTGAGACCCGTGGATAGTATGCAAGAGACCGTTTTGGGCCGACTTGCAGGGTCCCAGTGCTTAGGAAACAAGTTTTTTAATCCCTGCTGCCTAAGGCTTTATCTTGCAAGTCAAGACGAATTGGGAAGTCTTCGCGAAGACACTGATTTCCTCACGAGTCGAGACGAATCGAGCAGTTATCGTCAAGGACACTAATTTCCCTGAGTTGAAGTATTTTGCCAAGGACACTGGTTTCCTCGAAGTTGAAACGAATCGAAGTACTCCTGCAAAGACATTGGTTTCTCTGTGGGTCGGTGCGGATCAAGATGTTCTCATCAAGGACACTGGTTTCCCTGAGTCAAGTATTTTGCCGAGGACGCTGGTTTCCTCGAAGTTGAAACGAATCGGAGTATCCCTATGGAGACACTGGTTTTTCTGCGGGCCGACACGAATCAAGGTGTTCTCGTCAAGGATACTGGTTTCCCTGAGTCGAAGTATTTTTCCGAGGACGCTGGTTTCCTCGAAGTTGAAACGAATCGGAGTATTCCTGCGGAGACACTGGTTTCTCTACGGGCCGACGCGAATCAAGAAGCTCTCATCAAGGATGCTAGTTTCCCTGAATTGAGGTATTTGCCAAGGACACTGGTTTCCCTGGGGTTGAAACGAATCGATGTATTCCTGCAAAGATGCTAGTTTCTCTGCGGGTCGACGCGAATCAAGATGTTTTCGTCAAGGACACCGGTTTCCCTGAGTCGAAGTATTTTGCCGAGGACGCTGGTTTCCTCGAAGTTGAAATGAATCGGAGTATTCCTGCGGAGACACTGGTTTCTCTGCGGGCCGACGCGAATCGAGGTGCTCTCATCAAGGACGCTGG
The DNA here is from genome assembly GCA_030015575.1 of Agapanthus africanus. Lineage (NCBI taxonomy): Eukaryota > Viridiplantae > Streptophyta > Magnoliopsida > Asparagales > Amaryllidaceae > Agapanthus > Agapanthus africanus. The sequence goes on from JASDDO010000026.1 coordinate 141,169,623, forward strand.
TTTCCCTGAATTGAGGATGCTGCCAAGGACACTGGTTTCCCTGGGGTTGAAACGAATCGAGGTGTTCCTGCAAAGACGCTAATTTCTCTGCGGGTCGACGCGAATCAAGAGGTTCTCGTCAAGGATACTGGTTTCCCTGAGTCGAAGTATTTTGCCGAGGACACTGGTTTCCTCGGGGTTGAAACGAATCGGTGGTGGTCTTTCAGGTTTTATATCAGTTACCGTCAAAACCGTGAAGCTAGGAATTTGATCTTCGCTTCGTTTGCTGGCACTGCGTCTGCTGTATCGAGACGAATGTCACGGTTGTCTCTAGCTTGTTGGTGAACCGTCGAGATTTGGCTTCGCTCTCTGGCGAAGCCTGTTGGGAAGGTATGGTTCACTCTTTGTTTGCACCCTTGGATTGTATACAGGGATCGACGTGATCTCACCTGTAGGGCAAAAGTTCATCATTTTTTTTATATTATTGTTTTATTTCCACGATGCTCTATCATTTCAGCTTTATATCGCGAAAGTCGCGATTGCCCTATCATTTCGGCTATTTTTCGCGATGCCCAATCATTTCGGCTATTTATTTTATTTTTACTCGTTGCTTTTTATTGCGAGTTGCCAATCATTTCGGCTGTTTATTTTATTTTTACTCGCTGCTTTTTATTGCGAATTGCCCAATCATTTCGGCTATTTTGTATGCATACGTTTTTACTTGCTGCTTTTTATTGCAAGTTGCCCCATCATTTCGGCTATCTCATATGCATTTTTACTCGCTGCTTTTTATTGCGAGTGTAGAACTTGGAATCTGGTGCCAATCTTAGCATCAGCATCGCTACAACTGGAATATTGCCAGGAGCGAATCATCATTTGCCATAAAAGGGCTTGTAATTTGATACCGGTTTAGGCATCAACATTGCTACAACTGGGATATTGCCAGGAGCGAATCATCATTTGCCTCTGTCGATGTCGAACAAAGGTGGCTTAGCAAACAGGGTTAGGATCCCGTCGACTAAGGCTTTTGCCTTCATGAGCCGTAAGGGTCTCACAAAGGTATTTCTCCCTACAAGTCGTGAGGATCTCGTAGGTGTGTTTTCTCCTTAGGGATCGTGAGGATTCCTAAGTGCATGTTCCTCTGTAAGTCGTAAGGATCCTACAAGAGGGTTTTCTCCTTGTAAATCGTGGAGACTTACAAGGGTTGCTCATCATGCGAATATATCCCTAGTCACGGGTGAGACTTTCTTAGGGAAATGTTTACTCGCGCCCGTGGATTGTATACAAGGGTCAGTACTGAGCCACTTGTAGGGCCATATCGAAGGTTGTGGGAGTTGCTTAAGAACAGGTTCAGGTCTCTGTAACTTAAGACTTTCAAATCTTATGAGCCGTGAGGGTCCCATAGGAGAGTTCTCCTTACGAGTCGTGAGGATCTCGCAAGTGTAATTTCTCCTTAGGAATCGTGAGGATCCCTAAGTGTGTTGCTCCCTTGTGAGTCGTAAGGATCTCACGCGGGTGGTTTCCCCTTACAAGGTCGAGAGGACCCTGTAAGTGTCTTTTAACGAGGTTGCGCCCTTTCGGGTTTTCACAAACACTCGCCGGCAGCCCTGCTGTTTTTACTCACGGAGCCCTTTTGGGTTTTCATCCGTGCCCAGCTTGCTTATGGACATACCGTTTTTATTTTTTTATTCTTTTTTTTTTAAATCGAGGTCGCGCCCTTTCGGGTTTTCACGAACACTCGCCGGTAGCCCTGCTGTTTTTACTCACGGAGCCCTTTCGGGTTTTCATCCGTGCCCATTTTGCTTATGGACATACCGTTTTTATTTATTTATTTATTTATTTTTTATCACGTCAGCCTGAGGATGTCGCGGTAGTATTTTAAAGACGTTTCGGTCATTAGCTAGTTTTAGGACGTAGTGGTCCGTCATTAGTTTAAGGACGTTTCGGTCCATCATTAGTTTAAGGACGTTTCGGTCCGCGGTAAAGAAGGCTGGCTACTACTTATAGAGTTTGGGCTTAGGAAGATAGCGAGCGGACATAGTCGTCGTCATCTATCATTGACCTAGGCTATGACTCGTTAAGCGTAGTATTTCTTTAGGAAGGGACCATTTATTGGCCTGAAAGGCCTTTCACCGTGCATATCCATGAGCAGATAGGCTCCACCCTGGTAGACCTTGTCTATGATATACGGGCCTTCATAGTTCGGCTCGAATTTTCCCCGCTTGGCGCGATTGGGGATTATAGGTCTTTTGACCACTAGCACGAGTTCACCTTGGCGGAATGTCCTCGGCCGGGTCAATCTTCATATGAGCGCGTCATCTTTGTTTTATAAGCCTCCAGATTTTGTTGTGCTATGAGCCTTGTTTCATCAAGGGCATCAAGCTCCTCAAGCCGAAGGTGAGCATTTTCTTCGTCCGTCAGCTCATAGTGGACAGCCACTCGCAGAGAGGGTAACTCATCTCGAGGGGGAGTACTGCTTCTGTACCAAATACCAATGCGTACGACGTTGTGTTCGTGGCCGTCTTGAACGTAGTTTGATATGCCCAGAGAGCCTCTTGCAGTCTCTCGTGCCAGTCCTTCTTATTTCGGGACACCATCTTCTTCATGATCTTTGTCAAGGTCTTGTTGAAGGCCTCAGCTAGACCGTTAGCTCGCGGATTATAAACTGAGGAATATCTCCAGTCTATGTTATGCTGTTGCGCAAAGCGGCTGATCTTGTGGCTCCTGTAGGCTGGCCCGTTATCGGAGATGATCCGTTGCGGAGTTCCAAATCGGTAAATGACGTGCGTCTTGAAGAAATGGAGGATATTCTCCATCTTCACTTCCCTCAGCGGTACCACTTCTGCCTATTTGGAGAAGTAATCAGTCGTCGCTAGGATGAAACGATGTCACCTTGACGATGCTGGTTCGATAGGGCCGACTATGTCAGTTCCCCACATTTCGAATGGCCAGCTAGCCACCGTTGGATGTAGTGGATTTGGATGCTGGTGGATGAAGTCCCCATGGATTTGGCATAAGTGGCATTGCTTCGCATATTCGAGGCTGTCCTAAATCATCGTGGGCCAGTAGTAACCCATCCGTTTAATCTTTAACTTCATCTTTGGGCTGCTTGATGAGAACCACAGAGTCCGTCGTGAACTTCCTGAACGACACTTTTTGCTTCGTCAGGTCCCAGACATCTCAACCACAGAGAATCAAACGACCTCTTGTATAGAGTATCATTGACGAAGGCGAAAGACAGAGCTCGTTTCATAAGCTGATGTCTTGAAGACGCATCTGCTGGCGTTCGACGGGATTTGAAGTAGTCTATAAAGACTTCTCTCCAATCCTCGGCCTTTTCCCGGTCTTTTATTTACAGGGTCGTTTGCTCAGTCGCTCCCTTTTCTTTGGATGATTCCGGAGATATTTCTGCTGGGGGAAGCACCCGACGGCTTTGTACCACAATTCTGACATCATCGAGATTCTCGTCAGCCAGTTCTTTAACGAGCTTGGCAAATGCGTCCGCTTTGCTGTTTTCCGCATGCGGTATGTTTTCCAAAATGTAGGAGGGAATTTGGGTCAACAGTTGTTGCACCTTTTCTCCGTACTTCACCAGCTCTGGTTTGCACGTTTGGTAGTCGCCATTTACTTAACAGACGACCAGTTGGGAGTCTCCATATATGAGGAGGTCTTCAATTCCCATGTCGATGGCGATCTCGAGGCCTGCTATCAAAGCTTCGTATTCGGCTTCATTGTTCATCCTCGGTTCTGTTTGTAGGGTTCCTAGGCACACTCATGAGGTTCTACAACTGATCAACCATGCCAAAATCAAATTTTCCATGTGCCAAAGAACCCTAATGCTAGATCGTTAACTAGAGGTAAGGCGAAACATAACAAGTTAACTACTTAACTACAAGTGAAAGGGATTACAACCTTTATAGATCCGGTCCTCCACTTCTTTAGCTCCGTGATGACGTCCCTCCGCTGCGATGATCGGGATCCCGAACTCTAGCGTTGGTTTCATCGGAGAAATGATTAGGCTAGGTCGTTGACTTCGATGCCGAAGATGATCTACGTCGAGGCGACTCAAACTGAAGCTCCATCTTCACTAGGCCATGAAACTTGTGAAGATAACACCCTATACAACATGGCAAGTGGTAGAGGATGAAGAAATAGGAAGTGGGTTCACTTTGGATTTGGATTTCTCATTTGATTTCATCACTTGAAAATTTTCAAGAAAAGCTTTCTTCATTTCATGAAGAAGAAGAAGAAGAAAGAAAAGAAATGAATAATGAATAATAGAAAATCAAGTGAAGACTTATCATAATGCTACCATGGGTAAGTTAACTCATGTAGAGAGCAAACCATAGTTTAGGTAATGGCTAGGTTTAAGGATAAGACAAAATGGTTTAGACTTTTCAAAGATGCTATGAAGCTTCATGAAGCTTTAAGCCAAAAATAAAGAAAAGTACCATTTTGTTTTTACAAAATGAATAAAGAAAATAAAACCCTAACCATTAACTAAACATGGTGTAAATCATACACATACCCAAGTTTGCATGTATCATCAAACATGATACAAACCAGTGCACAAACATATATCATATATACAATGTGCACAATCTAGTGAGAAAAATAATCTTAAGTGAACCAATACTAGTTAATGTAAAGTAATATATCAAATATATAATTATACATTAAATCAACACTTGATTTAATGATCCGGTCATACTGCATATAACCGACTAATATCATGTGTATCAATATATCGAATCAACATTTGATTCGGTAACCCGGCTATATCTTATATAACCGTCCGATGATACAAATCGCGAGAATAGAATTCAATATCACATACTGGCATTATTTTCGGTCCCGCACATATCTCATATGCGCTCTTATTTCGTTTCGCTTGAGCCAGGAAACCTCTGTGTAGGACTCTAAAGACTCGTCAATACGCCGGCAGTAGGTGATGATCATATCAAACACCCACAAATCGCAAGCGGTCTGCTAAACGTAACGGCCACCCGGGTATTGAGCGATCAGAAGATCAACGAGCAAGCCCGCTCACACTCCTGTGAATCCAACCAGTAACACTTACTGTACAGTCCGGTCTGATCGTCTGATATGTCGCATATCTTGCCTAGGGGTGGTAAACGTCAGACCCCAGTAGCTCGATAAGTCGTGTCGATATGTGGTCTATAACAATTCAAGATACTACTGATAACACTTACCAGTAAATCTCAGCAACCCTGGCCAGGGAATTCCGGTTATAGCCAATCGAACACAGCGCAACATCAACTCCCTATACCGGGTGAGACGAATCCCCTCCTATCGCTCATTGCCTCCATGTGAATCGGGACTGTACCCAAAAACCACCGTTTTGCACGCCCTCTTGGACGTGGTAAGGTGGATATCAAAGCACAGTGGGAATCACAAAAGACTCTATGACGATCTCGGGTCTACAGACTAACCTGTACCAGTGTCACCAGAGAACTGCCATCTGACGTAAGGTATAATACCATCTGGGAGTTCTCGGCGAGTCCGCCCAGTGTACCCAGTCTCCACTGAGCACCCGTATATCATCTTTGATGTCAAACACTAATGGATATGGGATCATCCATCGCCCATCTTTATAGGTCGAGAAGGTATACGCTAGTCTACTCTGGTATATCGATGCCCCGTCTCGATACACCCACGACTAGGGACCTTGAAGGATGTACTTATGGACTACCATGTCCCCACTAGTATGATCCGCATCATAGTCCAGGTAGTCAAGTACACATCCTAAGGGCTTTACCAACATGTAACAGAGAGACAATCAGTGTACACGTTAAGGTAAAGAGCAACCAGATAGCATACTATCATGTCGAGCAAGAAAGTCCTCCCTATATATGTCCAAGCATCCACTACAATATACATCCTATGTATATTAATGGCCTCTAGGGCATACATATAACTAACAATCTCCCACTTGCACTAGGGCCATCTGATAGCAGTGGTTGTAGTATCTCATACTCAACCATCCCATAAAAGTCTCTCTCTGGGAAAAGGCCTTTGTGAGTGGATCCGCCGTGTTGTCCTCTGAGTCTACCCTCCTAACCTCGATCCCCTGGAGATCAACCATCTCCATGATCAGGTGATACTGCCTTAGATTATGTCTGGATCACTGATGGGATGGGTGTTCCTAGGCATAAGCCACAACTCCATTGTCACACAATGGTAGGAACGAAGTTCATCTCATGAACGAATATACACCCAGACTTCCTCTTTGGTAGTATCTTTGGTAGCGATGTATCCAGCCTTTATCGTCTAGTATGCCATGGTATCTAGCTTGAAACTCTTCCAACACACCGTCCCTTTACTGAGTGTAAAGACAATTCCTGTGACTGACTTTTAGTCGTCCTTATCACCCTGAACCTGTCCAGTGATTCTCCCCAGGATCGATTGATACCAACTCACTACATCTAGTGAGTATCCTGACATCCAATTAGATCTATCTCATAGATCCAAAACCTAGGATTTAGTAGGTATCACTTTGATCCTATATGGAGAATCATTGTGATAGGCGGAGATTGACCGAGCGTAGTATAGGAAACTCCTTCCCTATCAAGAGTATGTCATCCACGTACTCTACGAGGATCATCACTATACTCCCTACTACCTTTTTGTTTATACAAGGTTCATCTACCATTTTGATGATGTCAAACTCTTTGACTAACACATCAAAACAGACGTTCCAACTCCGCGATATCTGCTTTATCCTATAAAATATCTTGCACACGTTTCCGCTGCTCCCACTGTCTACGAAGCTCTCTGGCTGTGTACTTATAGACGCTCTCTTCTAAAACATCATTTAGAAAAGCAGTCATAACACCCAACCGCCAGATATCGTAGTCATGGTATGTAGCCGTGGCAAGTAGGATCTGGATGGACTTAAGCATAGGGCCTTGAAAAAGGTTTCATCATTAGCCACAATTGGTCTATGATGCAAACCTTTCACAAGTCTAGCTTTGAAAGTCTCAACTTTTCCATGTACACCAAGTAATCTTCTCAAGATATACTTGCTCCTGATGGGGATTTAACCCTTCAGATAAAGCAACCAAAGTCCATACTTTGTTGGTGTATAAGGATTCCATCTCAGATCGCTAAGCATCCAGCCATTCTTACAGAGTCTTACTCCTGATGGCCTGGTCGAAACTAGTTGGGTCATCTTCTCATGATGCAATCCTCACTCCCACTGTTATAGAGAAACCAAAGTAACTCTCAGGTGGGTGAGGAACCCTACTAGATCGGCAGAGAGGCTGAGATTCGTTGGTTACTATTGAATCCTTTGGTTCTACCAAATCATCAGCTGCAGTTTGTATAGCTGGAACTCTTTCCAGTTCTACCTTATGACCACTAATTTCTTCTCAAGAAATTCCCTTTCACAAAGGTGGCATATTGAGAAACAAAACATTTTTGTTCCTCGGTTTGGTAGAAGATATTCCCTTGCTAATGCTTAGGATATCCAACAAACTTCCACAGATCAGACTTTGCCTCGAGCTTGTCCGGATTTTGCTTTTAGACATAGGCCGGACAACCCCAAATCTTAACTGACTTAAGAGATGGGCTCTTCCCTTTCCATATCTCATATGAAGTGGTAGGCAACTGATTTGATCGGAACCCTATTCAATAGGTATGTAACTTCATAAGTGCATAACTCCCTAAAAGGAAATAGGTAACTCAGTAGTACTCATCATAGAGCACACCTTATCATATATGGTGTGATTGCTCCGCCCCGATACACCGACGTGCTGTGGTGTATACGGAGGAGTAATGCTGAGAGAGAATCTTATTCTCCTTTAGAATAATCCAGGAATCCCATGCTCAAGTATTCTCCTCCCTGATCACATCAAAGGACATAATACTTATATCCGTTTTGGTTCTCTACTTCTAACTCATATTCTGTGAATATCTCAAAAGGTTCGGACTTGTGTTTCAACAGGAACATATGTCTGAATCTTGAGAGATCATCAGAGAATGTAATGAAATACAAAGAACCGGTCTTGGTATGTGTAGACAGGGGACCTTCATACATCAACATGTATTATCCCAAAAGTTCACTAACTGTTTCTCTGTTTCCAGTATACGGAGCTATGGTCATCTTGTTTCTGTGACATGACTGGCTAGTTTCACAAGATGTAAATTCAAACTGATTTAAATATACATCTTAATGTAACTTGAGCTAGTCGGGTCGCATTGATATGACCTAGTCTACAATACCTCAAGAAGGATTCGTTCATTTCTGAACTCTTCCTCTTGTGTGTGTTCTGTATACTAAGAACTGTAGTTTGATTTAGAACGTCAATGCTTTTTGATAACGTGCCTGAACCGATCAACTTTTGATATAGGAAATGTTCAAAACATTATCCAACAATACAAAATTTTATCATTTCTTTACTAATAAAGAAACTGATATGATTTTGTATATCAGGTTCGGTATCTAATGACATTCATTCAGAATTAATGTATTCTGGTAATACAGGGTGACAGTGACCAACAGACTTGGCTGCAACACTTGCACCGTTTTCTATCTCATGAAACTTATCACCCGTTCTCAGTTCTCTACCTGTCTGTAGCCCATGTAACAGATGACATATGCGGGATCCTGATCCAGTATCACATACCCAGGACGTAAAGCATACTGAGAAACAGTTCTCTGTAATGAACACACCCGAAGAAGATGCATCAGTATGCACTTTCTTCGTTTGGGCGGCACGGGAAATCTGGTATTCCCTAAATTCCTGCTCTGTCTTATAACATTTATAAGTTGGAGCGGGACCAACGTTCCCCAGCCCAGTATAACAAGCGGGTTCGGTCAATTCATCAGTATTATTATCTTGATTAAGGCGTGATATGGTCGCTACCTGGAGAGAGAGAAGAAAACACTCTGCGTGCGCTCTTGCAAGATCAGATTGGTTATTATTTTATCTAATCAGGATGGCTCCCACTGTTTTTATCAAATCTTCCTTCAAACCCTAAAAGGAAAGACTAGCCGGGATTAATTACACGCTACAAGTTCGCCAATCTTTCAGCCAGGCCAGTGTCGGTACTTTAAGGGAGGTATCCCGTGCTTTCGCACGGACCTAATTAAAGTAAACCTCGTTTTCCCAGAGGCGTAACCTCGTTGACACCTTTCTAGACACCTACTTGATCGGCTAATTGTAATGTGTAAAACTCTCCCAGGAGTAACAATTACTCGCAGCGGGTATCGGGATCCAACTATCTCATAGAAGGTATGCAATCTCATTGCAAATTTCAACACTTGAAATTCCCGATAAAATTTTGCCCCAAACGATCTATGACCTTGACAAGGTCAACAAACCATAGACCGAAAGTCAAGTTCAACCCGTCATTTCTTGATTGAATTAAACCCACTCGCACGACCCTTGACAAGGTCAACAAGTCCATACAACTACCCTAATCCAATCTGCATCATATGCATAAGCAGATAAATACTGGTCAGCTACCGCACACTGCACCTTGACAAGGTCAACAAACGCAGCACAAATACTAAGCAGGACTTATCTGAAATGACGGAGGGCTACGACAGGTTTTTCTGAAAACCTATTGCGTAATGAACTTGATATCGTTGTAGAATCAAATGATTTTAAAATGGAGTGTTTTTTAGGCTTTTCTAGTTTTGCTAAAGGGGTCACTCCCGGTGAAGGGATCGTCGGCCCTTTTCTCGTCGAATGAGGTGCAGAATATATCATATATATCACTATGCAAAGCAAGAACTATAGAAGCAATCAAAAGACAAACCAAGGGTTGTAGCATCTGCCAGTAATTGCTAAAGGGGTCACTCCCGGTGAAGGGATCTCGGCACTTTCCTCATCGAATAAGGTGCAGGATGTTCTACAAGGAACACCGCGATGCAAAGCAAGAACTGTAGCTACCTGTTTTTGAAAATTCGATTTCACAACATCTTTTAGGTTTCTTTTTCTTTCATTAATCATATTAATGAAGTCCCATCATTTAAGTCCACCTAAATATCACAGATAAAAATAACGTACGCTTATGCCATCCGCATTCGCCTCGATGTCCCGTCTGCACCGTTAGGTTAGGTAACTAACGCCAGAGCGAGCCAGGGCTAGCGCGGGTGTAAAACGTAAGCAACGTCTATATAATATATTATATATACTATATACAATATCTATCTGAACAAATCACATGATCACATCACAGATAACGCAGCAGAAAATATCATATGAAATATTGGATATACTAGGATGTCCGTGTTTTATTTTGAGCCTGTATTAAACATGGATTCCACGGTCGTGATGAATAGCCAATCTCACACCCCTAGACCCCTACGAGAGCGGCAAGCAACCCTACCAATTCTAGAGTTAGGAGACCCGGACTCGACTCCTCGAGATGGTCTCCCACTGGACCCTAGAACCCGGTTACTTGTGCTCCCCTCCTTGGGTCTATCCTAATGCGGAAAAGTAAATAATATACATCAACGGTGACATCTTCCGCAACCTAGAAGTGCCCCAATAAAAGAATATTACATACAAGTTTTTACATGAATGAAAAAGAAAAACACTCATCTCACATAAAAAAAACCCGGCTATTCAAACACGACGATCCAATATAACATATCCAGCAACACATAACATCACATGTCATCAACGTAAGTAAATATGCCCATCCCAATTGTCGTTGACATATAGCAACGAAACCGGCGATATCATACATTACACTTACGGTCACAGAAAAGAAAGTGAAAAACTACAACAGTTGGAATCCGCAAACTCTTTAGACATCGCATGCCTAACCAAATGAATTCCTTAGACATCGCATGCCTAACAATTATAAACCCCGCATTTTAGTCTCATTATCGAAAACTCTTTTCAATATCAAGTCGGGCAATTCAACAGGATTCCCGACATTCTGATCGAATGCTCGTCGCAAACTTTAGTAGACGGCCGTACCCCCGATGCCGTCGACGAAGTGCACCAAGGCGGAACACCGCTGCCGCGAGCACCCGAACGGATGCTTTCGACGACGGGGTTCTCCTACAGTCACTTGGTCGGGGCTATGGGGTGTAGCTGTCTATTAAGTTTACCCGGCGAGTATTCGCGTACGCTACGTGATTGCGACGGACTTTTGATCACATCAAAATTCCGTGGCAATCGATCAAATGAGACTAAACTACTATGTTTATAACATTCAAATTAGTTATCTCATAACTACATGTGGATTCCAAATATTGTATCACATTCCAGATAAACAGAAAATGTTAAACTTTCCAATCGAACAATCAAACACCCAAGTTTTCCCGAAAAGCTCAACACATGAAATAAGTTTAAAAAACATCCACTTCATGCCACAGTACCAACGGTCCAGCCGTAGAAGGGTCAAGCCAACGCCTCACATGTGGTACGCCGTACTGCCCTAAACCCTAAGGTTCAAAGGGCAGTTCAAGACGGTCACATAATCGAGTTAAGTTTGTTGTCTTCTAGAGGGTCCATCGCGTTACTTGCACTACTTAGAATGTTCTTAAACTACGGAAAGATCCAACACTTGGAAATTTCTCGTCAAGGGAAAACGTGGGTCATTCATATCCGGTCGAACCTTTTAACATGTTCTAAAATATCCGGAAAAACACAGACAAAGTTAAACTTTCCGATCGAATTAACGAAATCCCAATACAACCCAGAAAACTCAACTCTTGAGTAAATATTAAAAATTCTCAGAAAACACAGCACTTACAGAAAGAAATTACTGTGCAAAAAGTAAAGGATTACGTCATCATATAACCGCGGAACCGCCGCAGAAGCCAAGCTTGTGCCGCGCTTCCGCTGCGCCTTGGGCGCATCTTTTTGTCGTTTTGCACTGTATTTCTTAAAATTGCGTGCTGAATTTTTTAAGCATTTTTAATCAGGAAAATGCACAGTTTCAGAAAATGTATAGAGAGGGGCATTCGATTAGGGTTTCGGGTTCGATCGGACTTCTAATTTCGTCTACACTTCGCCTAAAGCTCTAGCTAGGCTCTGATACCACTGTAGGGTTTCTAGGCACACTCATGAGGTTCTACAACTGATCAACCATACCAAAATCAAATTTTCCATGTGCCAAAGAACATCATAATGCTACCATGGGTAAGTTAACTCATGTAGAGAGCAAACCATAGTTTAGGTAATGGTTAGGTTTAAGGATAAGACAAAATGGTTTAGACTTTTCAAAGATGCTATGAAGCTTCATGAAGCTTTAAGCCAAAAATAAAGAAAAGCACCATTTTGTATTTACAAAATGAATAAAGAAAATAAAACCCTAACCATTAACTAAACATGGTGTAAATCATACACATACCCAAGTTTGCATGTATCATCAAACATGATACAAACTAGTGCACAAACATATATCATATATACAATGTGCACAATCTAGTGAGAAAAATAATCTTAAGTGAACCAATACTAGTTAATGTAAATTAATATATCAAATATATAATTATACATTAAATCAACACTTGATTTAATGATCCGGTCATACTGCATATAACCGACTAATATCAAGTGTATCAATATATCGAATCAACATTTGATTCGGTAACCCGGCTATATCTTATATAACCGTCCGATGATACAAATCGCGAGAATAGAATTCAATATCACATACTGGAATTATTTTCGGTCCCGCACATATCTCATATGCACTCCTATTTCATTTCGCTTGAGCCAGGAAACCTCTGTGTAGGACTCTAAAGACTCGTCAATACGCCGGCAGTAGGTGATGATCATATCAAACACCCATAAGCCGCAAGCGGTCTGCTAAACGTAACGGCCACCCGGGTATTGAGCGATCAGAAGATCAACGAGCAAGCCCGCTCACACTCCTGTGAATCTAACCAGTAACACTTACCGTACAGTCCGGTCTGATCGTCTGATATGTCGCATATCTTGCCTAGGGGTGGTAAACGTCAGACCCCAGTAGCTCGATAAGTCGTGTCGATATGTGGTCTATAACAGTTCGAGATACTACTGATAACACTTACCAGTAAATCTCAGCAATCCTGGCCAGGGATTTCCGGTTATAGCCAATCGAACACAGCGCAATATCAACTCCCTATACCGGGAGAGACGAATCCCCTCCTATCGCTCATTGCCTCCATGTGAATCGGGACTGTACCCAAAAACCACCGTTTTGCACGCCCTCTTGGACGTGGTAAGGTGGAAATCAAAGCACAGTGGGAATCATATAAGACTCTATGACGATCTCGGGTCTACAGACGAACCTGTACCAGTGTCACCAGAGAACTGCCATCTGACGTAAGGTATAATACCATCTGGGAGTTCTCGGCGAGTCCGCCCAGTGTACCCAGTCTCCACTGAGCACCCGTATATCATCTCTGATGTCAAACACCAATGGATATGGGATCATCCATCGCCCATCTGTATGGGTCGAGAAGGTATACGCTAGTCTACTCTGGTATATCGATGCCCCGTCTCGATACACACACGACTAGGGACCTTGAAGGATGTACTAATGGACTACCATGTCCCCACTAGTATGATCCGCATCATAGTCCAGGTAGTCAAGTACACATCCTAAGGTCTTTACCAACATGTAACAGAGAGACAATCAGTGTACACGTTAAGGTAAAGAGCAACCAGATAGCATACTATCATGTCGAGCAAGAAAGTCCTCCCTATATATGTCCAAGCATCCACTACAATATACATCCAATGTATAATAATGGCCTCTAGGGCATACATATAACTAACGCTGTTAAGGAGAAAGCAAAGCGCATTATCCCTCCTTGTGGAGTCACGAAGATAAGGCCTACCCCCGATTTGATTATAGGGGTACTTTGTTTGTGCTTCTTCATGGAAGATGCTCCATCGAAATAAAGCTCCCATCGGGTATCGCTCCCATCGATCGCGTCAAACGCATGTTCGTCTGGCAGTTCGCAATTCATAGGGGAATCGGCAGGTATCGGATGCTCAGCGAGGAATTCGGAGATGGCCTGGCCTTTTACTGCCATGAGAGGTTGATAAGTTATCGAGAACTCCATCAAGAGTAAGGCCCATTTAGCGAGTCGCCCCGTCAATATGGCCTTTGACATCAAATACTTAAGGGGGTCCACCTTCGAAATGAGACGGACTTCATGCGCCAACGCATAGCGCCTGAGCTTTGTTATCGCAAAGATCAACGCCAAGCAGTGTTTTTCAATGGAGAATAGTTGCTTTCTGCCCCCAGTAGAACTCGACTCAAATAGCAGAGTGCTCTTTCTTTCCCTTGGTCATTCTCTTGCGCCCATAATGCGCCTAAAGAACCTTCGAGGGCGGTGGTATAAAGAATAAGGGGTTTTCCCTTAACCGGAGCAGCTAACACTGGCGGATTCGGGAGGTACTTCTTGATTTCATCTAGCACTTCTTAGCATTTATGATCCAAGACGAACGGAGTTCCCTTTTTCATCAGGTGGCTGTAAGGACGGCACTTGCCTGAAAGGTTGGCTATAAATCGCCGTATGTACGCGAGCTTCCCTTAGAAAGACCGCAGCTGTTCGAGAGTTCTTAACGGGGGCATTTCCATGATCGCCTTAATCTTTAACGGATCTATCTCAATACCTCGGTGTCGGACGATGAATCCCAGGAATTTGCCCGAGGAAACTTTGAATGCACACTTGAGAGGGTTCATCTTCAAGTTGTATTGTCGAAGGCGTTGAAATACGGTCTTCAGATGCTCGAGATGTTCCTCGTATGATTTGTTTTTAACCACGAGGTCGTCGATATAACATTCGACGATTTCATATATAAGGTCATCGAAGATCTTCGTCATGGCCCTCTGATAGGTGGCACCGGCGTTCTTTAGACCGAAGGGCATCACCTTATAGCAGAATATACCTAAAGGGGTCCGGAAAGCGGTGTGCTTCTGGTCTTCGGGATGCATCTTTATCTGATTATACCCTGATGAGCCGTCCATGAAGGAGAAAACCTCGTGAGTGGACGTATTGTCTATCATCAGCTTGGTGACTGGCACTGGGAAATCGTCCTTCGGGCAGGCTTTATTGAGATCCCGGAAGTCCACGCATATACGAACTATCCCACTTTTCTTCATCACCGGGACGATGTTGGCGATCCATTCAGGATATTGAACCTCCTGGATAAAGCCACAGTCGATTAGCTTCTTGACCTCGGCATTGATACTCATTTCAAGCTCGAGCCGCATTCTTCTTGGCACTTGTTTGACCGGCTTGACGTCCGGAGATATCGCCAATCTGTGCACAGCAATTTCTGGATCTAGTCCCGGCATTTCGGAATAGTTCCATGCGAAGCAATCTCTATGCTGTACAAGCACGTCTTTTAACGCAGCCACCTTTTCTTCAGATAGCAGCTCGCTGACGAATGTCGGTCGCGGGTCGTTCGCCATCCCCAACTCAATTTTCTTGATGTTATCCGCAGTAGTATGTATTCCATCCTCCAGCTCTTTCAGTGCTGGTGGAAATTCTGAGATGACCTCGTCGTTGCTGTTTTCGAAGCAGCAGGGAAGGTCATCCATGTTCTTAGGCCCTTCTTTTGATATTGTTATCATGTGACAAGTACGAGCTCGCTTCCAAGACCGATGTGGATCTGGTTCTGCTCTCGTAGGTTTGGGTTCGTGCTTCTGTGGCGGCGTTACCCTCCAACTGTCAGATAGAGCAAACTTGCCGAGCTGATACTGATCTTCAACCCAGTTCTTGAAGGTGAAGTAGTCTTCGAGAGGGTGCCCTATGATTCGGTGATAAGAGCAATAGTTTGGGTGTGAGACTTCGCCTGCTTGTTCGGGGTGTTTAGACTCCGGCAGTGTAAGCATCTGGTATTTTATAGCTCGGTCAAGTATCTTCTTCATCTTGTCCCGAGGAAAAGAGTATGCTCGACTCATCTTCTTTACAAGGGATAGATCTGGATCGCTCGATTCCCGCTTGCGTGTCATCTTAGTCCCGCTTTGTTGCCGTCAAGCGCCCTTTTCGCTTTTCGACTTGTTTCTACTTCTGCGCCGAGCCTTTTTTACCACAGGTTGATAGGGAGCGGCACTTTCATCTTTCATGGCCTGTTGTAGGAGGCGTTGTATTTTGGCTTTCTCGTAGTTGGCCATTTCGCGGTTGTGGTCGTTTCGGACTTTTTGACCAGCTTTCCTTATAAGCCTGTTCATTTGTTCTTCGAATGACGGACTGGGCACCTTTGCATCAGGAACTTTTTCTGGTTTAGGATTAGCGTCCTCCCATTGAGCATCCCCTTCTTCATTGAAGTCATGCACGACGTAGCAATCGCGGAGCAGCTCTCATTTCATGGATCGAATGTACCCAAGCCGGATTGTTTCCATTCTCCTACTAGGAAACTTGTGCTGAGTTCCGGGGATGTTCCAGACCCTGTCATAGAATTTAGCTTTTCGAGCGGTCTATTTAAAAGGTATCCCTTGGCGCTTCAGCAGCCTCTTCAAGCCTTCTGTATAATATCTAGGCAAATGGATGGGCTGAAGCCTATCAAGCGTAGGATCTGTGCCGTGCCAGATTTCTTTCTCCACTTTGGTTTCTTCAGAGCGGTAGAATAGAATTGCCTTTTTGCCTTCTCGCCTGGGAGGGAAATAGAACGTCCGTAGCTCCTCTACACTGTAGGTATCGAGCACATCCAGTTCTTTATGGTGTTTAAGTGGAACCATGGCGACTTGCAGACTTTGCTCTTCGCCAGCGGACTTTTGTATTGAGGGCCGAGCAGAGAATACAGCATGGAACTCATCTTCCGAGTCACTACCAAAGATCAACGTAGGAGTGGACGGTCCCGGCTTGTTATATTGGGACGGACCCGAATAAACTATCTCCTCTTCCTCCTCAGTATCACTCCCGAAGACAGGGATGGTGGCGTTAGCCTTATTCTCCGGCTTGTGACACCTCTCCATGTCTTCGAAATCTGGTAAGAAGTATTTTGCATCTTCATATTTGTGGACTTCATTCACGGAGAACGGGTTCAGTTCTCCCATCACGGTATACTCGAGACCATCCTTAAAATATTTCATACACTGATGCTGTGTAGAAGGGATGATGTTGTACTCGTGTAACCATGGCCGGCCGAGTAGAGCATTATAGCATGTCTTGGCGTCTATGACGTGGAATTTAATGACCGTGATGAGCAGCCCAAAGTGTAGCGTCAGTATCACAGAACCAAGAGTTCGGGATTATTGGGAGTCGAAACCAGAGATGGTGATCTTATCCCGAGCGAGGTGCTGGACGCTCATGCAGATTTCCTTTAACACCCGCACGTTAAGGAGATTAACGGAAGATCCATTGTCGACCAGGATTTTTCCTATTTTTATATCATGGCAATACCCTGAGACATAGAGGGGGCAATTGTGTTCGCAGGTCCCAAGGAGAAGGTCCTCGTCACCAAAAGTGACATCGGCCGTGTGCACTTCTTCCAACTCATCCTTCATCTTTTCTTCGGCAAGGAAAGCTTGGAATTGCTCGGGGTCCTGTAGTGTCTTGATTAATGAATCCCTTGCCTCTTTTGATAGTAAAAGGGCGTCAAGAATGCTGAGCTGCGAGGGTAGCTTTCTCAGATGCCCTAGAACGTTGTAATCCACCTTATTTTTCTTCAGCGGGTCCTTGGCAGTTAGCTCTTCTATGACTTGGTCTAGGGCAATATCCTCAGAGACCTTTTCTTTCCCTTTATCTTTTTTATTTGAGGATCCAAGATTCTTTTCAGGTAGCGTACGATTACGCAACCGGATATTTTCGCAGACCTTCGGCTCTTCTTCTTTTCCCGAGGTGGTCTTTTCAAAGAGGGGGCTAAGAGCCATCTCCTCGTCAGAGTCGCTCCCGAACATGAGAACTTGCGATCCCCCGGCGTTAACCATGCGACAATCGCCGGTAGTTCTGTTAAGCCCCTCGGTCGTATTTTTCCGCTCCGACGAGTTTTGCGCTTTTCCCGCTTAAAATGTTGCCGGTGAGCAACATATCCCTGCCACCATCTATTGAAAGCTTTGCACTCTTCGGTGGAGTGTGAAATCTTCCGATGATACAAGCAGTAGGAAGGGTGCATTTCTGCTTCACCAGCAATATTTCCTTCAGAGGGTGGAAGCTTCATACCCATTGATATGGCTTTAGCAAACCTTTTCCTCATCTTGAATTTGCTTTTATCTGCGGTGGATGTATTTTGCTCCAGCGGGAGTGTCTCAACTCTTTCGTCAAGTCGCTGGCGCTTGGCCCTTTCAAATATGACCGCCTCGCGTTCTCGATCAGCTTTACTTTTCAACAGAGCTTCGTTGAGGAATGCGTCAATTGTTTCATCCGATGGTCCCAGAAGTTTCGGTTCAGGATCCGCCCCCAGCTTCTCAGTGCAAGGAGTTCTCTCATCGTTTGTAAACAAATGGGAAATCATATGACAGCTCGCCACGTATTATTTGGATTCATCCGACGAGCTCTCCCCCTCATCTTTTTCTTGAAAGACATGGTTTAGGAATTCTTGAAGTGTGATGGGAGCCCGTGCTTTCTGGTTGTACTCCTCTAGTGCGTCAATTTGTTTTTGTAAGTCTGTACGCTTGTCGCCAGGCTTCACGGGCTTCTTGGATTTCTTCTTCTTCTTCTTCGAAGATTTTGACGGCTGGTTGTGAGTGCTTGGGCCACCACCATCGATCTTTGGAGTTGGGCGCGGCTTCAACATCCCATCAATGATCTGAGGTTCCAACGGGTTCTTCCACCTGATCGCTGGGCATGTTTGAAGATCGTTCAGCATCCTCTTTGTTTTGGCTGATAGTATAACCTCCCATGGAGCTTCTTCAACGAGAGAGCACGTTTCCCCCGGCGTATTTACCCTTTTAGGGGTGTGAGGCTGCGGCGGGTTCACTTTCCATCTTTCGGACAATGCGAACTTGCCCTGTTGGTACTGGTCTTCGATCCAATTTTTGAAGACGTAGCAATCCTCGATCGGATGACCCAATACTCAATGGTAAGGACAGTAGTTGGGATCATTGACATCATTTGGCTGCGACGGACGTCTTGGATCCGGCAGATTTATGAGTCGGTTGCGCAATGCCAGCTCAAACAGTCTTCTTGTTTTATCTCGGGGAAACGAGTAAGGACGTCCTAGCCTCTCCTCAAGAGGTACGCGCGGACGCATATTATTTTGACGGACAGCCGGTTTCAAGTTGCTCGGCTGTTGTTGAGCATTGACGACAACGATCGCTTTTCCCTTCCCCTTCTCATTTCGAGAGTCCGGCTTTGGAGGGGGCGGTCTATGACCCATCTGATCCATTTGAGCTAGCTTGTCGATTAGGGCCTGGAAGGTAGTCGGCTTGAAGAACATCATGAATTGGGATATGGTCGCCTGCGGATCGAGGGTTCCCACAAACATCCCTACTGCAGGAGCATTTTCTATGCGTTGTTCGCATTTTGACCATAGGTTCCTCTACCGTATCGCATATTGGACCCACGTCTCGCCCGGCTTCACCCTGGCGTTAATCAATGCCGTTATCAGGGTGCGTTCGCTGGCGCTTGCGAATCGCTGGGTAAACAGCAGTTCCATCTCCGCAAATGTCTTGATAGAGTCGTTTGGGAGCTCGGAGTACCACTCGAATGCTGTATCCGATAAGCTACCAACGAACTGGTGAAGTAACAATTTATCATCACCACCGGTGTTTCCGCAAAGAGCCCTGAACTGGGAAACATGCTGGTGGGGATTGCCAGTCCCCTTATACACATGGAATTTCGGTATTGTATAGCCCGGCGGGTACTTGATCTGATCATACCAGCTCGGATATGGTCGCCCCGTTTTTACGACCTGACCGGCTGCCTCAATCTCCTGATGAACCCGTATCTGCTGAGCTATATAATCGTCCAAGTCAGCTTTGGAGATTGTCTCCTCCTTGGCTGTTGACAGAGCCGGTGGAGGATTTGACGTTTCTCCCCTGTCGTCTTCAAGGACGATCGGAGGATGTTCAGCAGGAGGATCTTGTTGGATCATTATTCCCACCATGTCCTGGAACAGGAGGGCCATTCGCTTTATATTGGCTGCTTGTTCCGCAGCCTCTTTATCCTTCTTTTCCAGTATCCTGCGAAGGGATTCAGCGTCAGTTTCTTGCTCCTGGCGTTGATCCGAGGACGCTTCGGGGCCTTCTTTTGGCCTAGTGAGTGCGGCCATCGCGTTCATCATTTCTTGGAGCTTCTGCTGCTGCTCCTGAGCTTTAGTCACTGACCGTGTAAGCGGTCTATGACCTGTAGATGTACGGCTGTCCTCCTTCCCCGACGCCATGTATACAGTATGGACTACAATGCCCCCGGACTTAAGGCGTTTGGGCTCGCCGCCTTTGGCATTCGCCGCAAGCGTAGGGATCTTCTCCGGCCTTCTTCTCTTGTAGGCCGTTGAAGTTGAAGGGGCCGTTGTAGCGAGCACCCTAAAGGTTGTCGTCCTTTGCTGTTTGTCAGGACGGTTCTTTTCTTCCTGCACTTTCGCCCTTTTTTGCCGGCGAGAGTGACCTTGATCGATTACGGAATCTTGAACCCTCCGCCAGACCTTGTAAATTTTGGAGGACAGCCGTTGAGGGGGCTGCTCTAGCTTCGTTTCTGTAACTCTCTCTGCAGGTGGAGGAGATCTTTTCAGTATGGCAGTCGGAGAGTTCTTGCGTACTCTCCTTAGCGGTTCAAAGCTGTTCCCAGTTGGAACATTAGCATTAACTTCTACCACTAGAGCAGGTGGAGTTAGCCCTGAAGGGGAGTTTCCCCCGGCCTTCCTTACTCGGGGCCAGTGGCGACGTCGAGCATGTCGAGCTGTTGGGACTGGCTCGGAGATACGGATAATTTCGTCTTGCCCCCTGTCCGGATGAGGCGCCGCTGGTGCCAGCCTCTTAAAGACTGATGTTGTCTTTTGAGTGGTGATGTTCAATCTGTCAAAGACAGACCCTCGAGTAGGAGCAGGAGCCGGAATAGTCAGCCTTGAAAAGACCGACTCTTTAACAGGAGAAGCCGCCCTGACGACTTCAGGAGCAGAGGTGGCTGTCTTCCTCGGGATGGCCATTTCAGGGTTCATGGGCTTTTTGGCGGGCCCATCAGAGTTCTGGTTCAGCCTGGTAATGACAGAGGCCGCCGGCTTGATATTGGACGACCCGTTGAAAGGGGCCGTTGTAGCAGTGAGCCGATCGAAGACCGACTTCTTTTGCGCTTCCGGTGCGGGCACTGGAATGGTGAAGCTTGCCGGCGGGAGCATGGTCCCGAAAAACAGACCGGTGGTGGCCTGAGTCACTTGTTCCACCGGCATAGCAAGGAAGGAGGCCGCTTGAGGCCCATAGGCTAGACCTCCAGGTTAGGCGGAGCGCTGGTTGCACCTGCATTTGGAGCAGCTCGAGCAGTTGGATGCCATTGATGCTTGATTTCTGCGCCAGGCAAAAGACCAAACTTTAGTAACTTGAAACACAAAGGCAACCATTAACAAACCGCGATTCGTTCGCGAAGACGAAACACGAAGTGTGGAGTGGAAAGAGAAAAAGGTCCACCGGGCATGCCAGAATCTGTTCCCCTCCAAAAGATGGCGCACAAGACTGCGAAGTCCTGGCGCTGAGATTCGGGGCAGATGCTATTTGGTTTTATCTGTCTACCTTTCCGAAGATGCCAAGTTGATTTATGACACCGTGTATCGGAGGTTTAGACGGATGCGGCGGATGTAGCAGACTTCGTCAGATTCCTCCTCGCTTGAGGGGGTTTTTGATTATGGGGACGCTCTTCCCTGCAGGCGCAAGCCCCTGCAGTTAATTACGCTACCGCATCGCGGTAACCACTTTCTCCTTCTCCAGAAGTTCACTTCGTGTCGTGTGTGTTTGTTTTGTTTGTGGATGCCTGTGGATTGTATACAGAGACTAAGTGATGCCGTCGCCCGTAGGACGTGGATTAGTCCAAATCCGTATTTACTTAGATTTAGGTTTGGTGCATTAGCCATATTGAGGCTAAGATCAACTTAAACGTTCGTTAAGGATACGTTAGTCTGATTTGAGACTAAGATTAACTTAACGGAAAGAGCATTCAGGGGGCTCTATTGTTCCAGTTTAGGGACGTAGTGGTCCATTTAATAAATGGCCATCGGGACCCGTCACCTCTCTGACGACGTTGAAGGATTACAACGACAGGTGTCAGAGGAGTTCGGAGATGTACCCTTGAACTGAAGTTGATTAGGGGTCTTATA
This sequence comes from Agapanthus africanus, assembly GCA_030015575.1. Lineage (NCBI taxonomy): Eukaryota > Viridiplantae > Streptophyta > Magnoliopsida > Asparagales > Amaryllidaceae > Agapanthus > Agapanthus africanus. Next base: position 141,191,777 of record JASDDO010000026.1, read on the forward strand.
GTCCAATTTAGGAATAAAGTCTGTTTGAATGTTTAAGGATACGTTAGACATATTTGAGGATAAGATCAACTTAAATGAGATCGTTTAGATCCGACAAAAGAGCATTTGGGGGCTTTATTGTTCCAGTTTTGGGACGTAGTGGTCCATAAGTAGTTTAAGGACATTGCGGTCCATCGCCAGTTTAGGGACATGGTGGTTCATTTCCAGTTTAGGGACATAGGGGTCCCTCGTTCCCGTTTTAGGGGCGGATATTAGTTTAAGGACGCATTAGTCCATGGGTTTAAGGACCCCATAGTCCATATAGATGTGTTTAAGGACGCATTAGTCCATTAGTTTAAGGACGCATAAGTCCATGGGTTTAAGGACCCCACAGTCCGTATTAATGTGTGGTTGTCGGGACCCGTCACCTCCCTGACGTCGTTGAAGGATTACAACGATAGGTGTCAGAGGAGTTCGGAGATGTACCCTTGAACCGGATGTAAATTGATTTAAGAGAGCGGACTTGCTCAGTCAATTTAATTTGAGGACTTACGGCCATGATTGGGCTAAGTCCAGTTGAGAATTTTCAACGTTTTTATCTTAGGCCTATTAGGCATGTGCTAGGGCTTTGCCCCTGTTTAATAATGCACTGCATTTTCTTTTGGCCTGGTAAGCCTTTTTGATTTGGGCTCTGTCCCTTTTAAATGATGCACAGCATCTGTTTTTGTGTGGGCTCTGCCCTACTTTAAAATAATGCTTGGCATTTTATTAGGCCTGTCAGGCCCTTTTTAATTGGGCTTGGCCCTTCTGTAAATAATGCAGTGCATTAATCATCTGATAGTGGCCTGTCAGGCGCTTTGCGCCAATGCGAAGGTGACACGTGTCACACTCTGGTGAGCGCAAGCGCAGTGCGCTGCGCTGTTGCGCTGCTGACACGTGGCGCGCTCTGGTGAGTTGCGCCAATTTTAGAGAGCAATGCTCTATTTTAAAAGCGCGTAGCGCAAATTATTCTGGTGCTGACACGTAGCGCTCTCTGGTGGCTTGCGCCAACCCAGGAGCGCAACAGTGCAGATTTACAAGTGCAAGGAACTATTTTAATATCTTGATCCAATTTTGGATTCAAGAAAAGAATCTTTAAGATTCCAGAACCAATGGTTCATAAAAAGGCAATGCCTTTGTTATTTATTATATTTTTTATTGAAGATCCTTGATCTTGTTCTTAGATCAATGATCTTTTCGGAAGAAATTCTTCTTTTTATAAAGGTTTTACCTTCTTTTTCCTTTCTGAATTCTTTTCAAAGTTCTTTAGAGGAATTCTCTCTTTTTCTGTTTTTTTTTCTGTCTCTCTGTTCTCTGTGTGTTTTAGACTTGGGGTCTAGGGGCCTTTATATAGTGCCCATTAATTTGTTAAATTCGTGAAAGAGATCATTCTCTGAGTGATTTGGGGATTTTTCCCTACCGTTCGATCTTTGATCCAAGGGCTTCTGTTTTACAGAAGAAAATTTTCTTGTTTTAACAAGAACAGAAAGATCTTACTGGAATTTTAATTCTGTTTGGCGCAAATGCACCTGCGCTCGACACGTGTCGTGCAGCACAGAGCGCAGCGCAACTGCGCTGACACGTGTCGCGCAGCGCAGAGCGCAACGCAACTACGCTAGCGCAACTACGCTGACACGTGTCACGCGGCGCAGAGCGCAGCGCAACTGCGCTGACACGTGTCGCGCAGCGCAGAGCGCAAGTTGCCTGAAGCGTTGCTTCCTTTATAGAGCCTTGCTCTGATTGAGTGCGCTGCCTTGGGCGCTGCGCTCCCTACGCTGGCGTGTCTGATTTTGACACGTGGCGCTCTGCGCGCAGCGCAAGGGATCTGAAGCGTTGCTTCATTTATTTTTATTTTTATTTTCACTTTAGTTTTCAAAACAGAGCTATGCTCTGATTGGGGGAAACAGAAGCATTGCTTCGTTTCCCGCCTTGGAATTTGAGCAGAGCTTTACTCTGATTGGGGTAAACAAGGGCTGCTGCTAAGATTTACTGATAAGAGTTATTAGGAGATTCTCGAACCGTTATAGGCTAGACATCGGCATGACTTATTACGTTACTAGGGACTGACGTTTACCACCCCTAGACATGATATGCGACATATCAGACGAAGAGACCGGACTGTATGGTAGTGTTACTGATAGGCTTCATGGAGAGTATGGATGAGCTTGCTTATTGATCTTCATATCGCTCAATACCCGGGTAGCCGTTACGTCCAGCTAGTACCGCTGACGGCTTGTAGGCGATTGATATGATCATCACCTACTGCTGGTGTATTGACGAGTTTTTAGAGTCCCACACAGAAGTTTTCTGGTTCGATAGAAACGAAGTAAGGCTCATATGTTGATATGTGTGTGGGCCTGATTAAATATGAGTATGTGATACCGTATTATAATCTGGCAGTTATCTGTTATCGGTTCGGCTATATGTGATATAACCAGATTGTCGAATCAAGTGTTGATTTGATAATGTGATGTACAGATGAATGATACTAGTTGGTCATATGTGATTTAACTGGATTATTAAATTAAGTGTTGATTTAATAATGTAATATATATTATATGTGATATAGTTATATCTTAACTAATATCATTAGCTCACTAATTATTCTTCATTATATATATATATATATATATTAATATATATGATATATGATATATATATATATATAATAATGAAGCATGGCATGATTTCTATTTTTGAGAAAAATAGAAAAGAGGTGGAAAATAATAGCATAGTTGCAAGCATGGGCTTTATTCATAGTTTATTCATCTTGACTCACTATTCAAGTATGGTTGCAATTTCATATTGCAAAATACCATACTTGAATGAGTGGGGGTCAAGAGTTGCCATTCATTCTAGTCTCATTCTCAACACTTAGGCATTTTTATGAGTTGCTCCCATGGTTGCTCTCTAGCTTCATCTTCCTCCTCAAATATCATGGTTCAAGCTTCAACCCTCACATAAGATGTGAATCATGAACCTTAAACACAAACAAGAGAGCAAAATAAACCCCTACTTCACCATCTCACATTAGATTAGCAATTTGATGTGGAGTGTTGCCTTTACTAATGAGATTAGAAAAGGTTTAGCTTGAGCTAGTCGACTTCGGGTGGATCATCTTTGGCGTGAAGATCACGAAGGAGGTTTGTTCAACTCGAAGAGGAGCCTAGTAGAGTCGTGTGGACTTCAACCTAGAGCTATCGAAGAGAAGGACTCGAACTACAAAGGTTCTATGCTCTTTTCTTCTCTTAAGTTCATCACATCACAAAAGGAAAACGCTAATAATCTAGTAATGATCTTGTTAGTCTAACTTAGCACCTCATAAAAATTAAAATTATGCTTGATACCTCTAGAACCTCATGGAGGTGTTAAGGTCGACTTTCATGGTATCAGAGTTACTAGGCATTGGATATCGACATGTGGGGGATTCACTGTGTGACAGTGTGGCGAAGCATAGGCTCTTACCCCTAGGGTGTCCCGAGACCGGAAGGTGTTCCGGCGGGTTGGGTCCTCATGGGGGGCATGCGTAAAAAGTAGCTGCTGAGGGACTTGTAGGTGCCACGGCGATCGCATTAGATGGGGTAGCTGCCTGAATTTCATGGTATAAGAGCCAAGCTAGAACATTAGGGTAACTTGTAGCGACGTTAGAAATCTGCCGTTTTTGTCGGACAAAAACCGTTGATAAAAACAGTTTTCAAAATTGATGTTCTGAGTTGTTTGCACACACCGCGGGCTCACAGTTTGAACCGAGAAGCCGCGGGGTGGAGCGTGCGCACCCCGGGGATAACCCGGGAGACCTAGTGGCTGGGCCCACTCCTCAAGACCACCACAAGGTGGTCTTGGCGGTAGGGCCTTAGGCATTTTCGGGTCTACCTCACCTCCTGGCCTCATCATGGTGGCCTCGGGGGTGGGTACCCCCTCTAGGCCCCTTACTCGATACTTAATTTTGGGTCTTCACCCCCGCGAAGATTCGGGCGGGTTTCGAGTTCGTTTCGACTCCCGGATTGGCTTAAAACGATCGGTTTTAGAACTTTAGCTCACTGGATTTTTTGAGTCTTGGAAAAATTGGTTTAGTTTGCTAATTGCGTGCGGAATTCTAATGTCACGATTACTTTTCAAGCTTTGTGATGTGTGTGATACAATTATTAGAATCCGGATTAATTAGTTTTATGAAAACTAGTTAGTATATTATAAACCTAGCCGTATAGTTTCAATTGATCGATTGCTTCGAAGTTTTGATTCGGATCAAATCTCTGTCGCAATTGCGTATTGTATGCGATCACTAAGTCGGGAATCCTGTTGAATTATCCGACAACCAATATAAAAGTGTTTTCAATTTGAGACTAAAAAGCAGGTTTTATAAGTTAAGCATGAAATTCAGAATATGAGATATTCTGGGTTTATGATGTCTAAGGAGATTGCGAATTCCAATTATTGTAGTTTTCTGTATTCTTTTCTGCGACCGTAAGTGTAATATGTGGGGTATTCTAATCTTGTTGCTATATGTCAACAAGTTTTAGTGATACGCATATTTGCTTACGTTGATGATATGTGATATCATGTGTTGCTGTTGATATGATTATTGGATCGTCGTGAAAGAATAGCCGAGGGGTTTTATATGAGATGAGGGGTTTTATTTTCATTCATGTAAATTCTGTAAGTAATATTCTTTTATTGGGGCACTTCTGGGTAGAGGATGATGTCACCACTGTTGTATATTATTTACTTTTCCGTATTAGGATAGACCCAAGGCAGGGAGCACAAGTAACCGGGTTTTAGAGTCCGGTGGGAGACCATCTTAAGGAGTTAAGACCAGGTCTCCTAACTCTAGAATTGGCAGGGTTACTTGCCGCTCTCGTAGGGGTCTAAGGATGTGGGTTTGACTATTCATCATGACCGTGGAATCCGTGTTTTATATTATTGGCTAAATTTAAAACACGGACATTCTAGTATATCCAATATTTCATATGTTGCTTCTGCTGCTTGATTCTGTAATGTTGATCATATAACTGCGTGAGACGAAAGTAATATTATATATATGATATATAATAAACGTTGCTTATGTTTTACACCCGCGCTAGTCCAGCCCCCGCTCTGCCGGTAGTTAAGTAACCTAACGGTGCATGACGGGGCCCCATGGCGAATGCGGATGGCATAAACGTACGTTCTATTTTCGTTTCACTTTTCTGTAATGTTTAGGAAACATTAATTGATGTGACTTCATTAATGAGATTAATGAAAAGTAAGAAACCAAAAGATGTTGTAGAATCAAATTTTCAAAAAGGATAGTTCTAGTTTTTGCTTTGCATATCCAGCACCTCATTCGATGAGAAAAGAGCCGAGATCTCTTTACTGGGAGTGACCACTTTAGCGAAACTAGCAAATGCTACAACCCACTCGGTTTTGTTTTTGATAGCTTCTCTAGTTCCTGCTTTGCATAGTGGTATTGCTGAATATCCTGCACCTCATTCGATAAGGAAAGAGCCGAGATCCCTTCACCGGGAGTGACCTCTTTAGCGAAACTAGCAAAAGCCTCAAAAACACTCCTTTTCAAGATCACTCGATTCTGCAACGATATCAAGTTCTTTACGCAAAAGGTTTTCTTAAAAAGCTGTCGTAACCCTCCGTCATTTCAGATAAGTAGTATTTAGTATTCATGCTACGTTTGTTGGCTTTCATCAAGGCGTAGTGTGCGGTAGCTACTTACTGCTTATCTGCTGCATATGATGCGGTTGGATTAGGATAGTCGTACGACATTGTTGGCTTTCGTCAAGGGTCGTGCGGGTGGTTTTAATTCAATCATGAAATGTACGGGTTGAACTTGACTAGCGGAATATGGTTTGTTGTCTTTCGTCAAGGTCATAGGACGCTAGGGGCAAAATATTATCGGGAATTTCAAGTGTTGAAATTTACAATGGGATTGCATACCTTCTATGAGATAGTTGGATCCCGATACCCACTGCAAGTAAGAGTTACTCCTGGAAGAGTTTTACACATCACAATTAGCCGATCAAGTAGGTGTCTAGAAAGGTATTAACAGGGTTACGCCCTAGGAAAAACGTGGTTTATTTTGATTAGGTCCGTGCGATAGCATGAGGAACCTCCCTCAAAGTACCGACACTGGCCTGGCTGAAAGATTGGCGAACATGTAGGGTGTAATTAATCCCAGCTAGTCTTACCTTTTAGGGTTTGAAGGAAGATTTGATAAAACCAGTGGGAGCCATCCTGATTAGATAAGATAATAACTAATCTAATCTTGCAAAGAGTGCATGCAAAGTGATTATCCTTCTCTCTCTCCTGGTAGCGACCAATGATATTCCTTAATCATGATAATAATATAGATGTATTGACCGAACCTACTTATTATACTGGGCTAGATTTAACTCTACCTTATGATTGTCATAAGTCTGAGCAAGGAATAGGGGAATATTCGGATTTCCACGCTACCCAAACGAAGAAAAAGCATGTTGATGCATCGTCTTCGGGTATGTTCGTTACCAAGAACTGTTTCTCAGTCGTTTCTACGTCCTGGGTATGGGATACCGGATCAGGATTCCATATATATAATTTGTTATATAGGCTAAAGATAGGTAGAGAACTGGGATAGGGTGATATGTCTCTAGTAGTAGAGATGGTGCAATTGTTGCAGCCAAAGCAATTGGCAAATATCACCTAGTGTTACCAACTGGTAGTACATTGATTCTGAGCGATTTCGTACCAATAATATTGTGAATATTTTCCTAAATTAAGAATTGATTGGGTAAGGTATGTTGTATAACAGCATACACGTTCTGAATCAAACTACAGTTCTAAACGTACAGAACACACACAAGAGGAACAGTTCAGAAATGAACGAAGTCTTCTTGTGGTATTGTAGACTGGGTCATTTCGATGAAACAAGACTAGCTAATGTTCCATAAGGATGCATTTTTTGAATCCGTTCGAATTTACATCTTATGAAACTTTCCAGTCATATCTTAAAGACTAGGTGACCAAATCTCCATTTAATGGAAACGAAGAAAGAGCTACTGAACTCTTGGACAGATACATGGATACATATACCAAGGATGGTTCCGCGTACTTTATTACATTCACCGATATTCTCTCAATAAAACATGTGTTCTTGTTGAAACACAAAACTGAATCATTTGAGAATTTCAAGGAATAAAAGTACGAAGTTGAGAACCGGATGGGTACAGGTATTCAAATCCTTCGATATGATCAGGGAGAAGAATACTGGAGCACGGAATTCCGAGACTATTTAAAAGAGAATGAGATTCTCTCTCAGCTTACTCCTCTGTATACACCACAGCACAACGGTATATCGGGATGGAGGAATCGCACCCTATGAGATATGGTGCGCTCTATGATGAGTATTGCTGATTTGCCTATTTCCTTACAGGGACATGCACTTAAGAAAATGTATACCTATTGAATAGAGTTCCGATCAAATTTGTTGCCTACCACTCCATATGAGATATGGAATGGGAAGAGACCCTCTCTTAAACGAGTTATGATATGCGGTTGTCCGGCCTATTTTGAAAAGCAAAATCAGGACAAGCTCGAGGCAAGGTCAATTCTGTGCAAGCTTGTAGGATATCCCAACCATTCACGAGGTTATATCTTCTACCACACCGAGGAACAAAAGAATGTTTTGTTTCTCGACATGCCACCTTTTTAGAAAAGAAATTTCTTGTGGAAGAAATTAGTGGTGATTAGGTAGAACTATAAGTAGTTCCGGCAAACACAAACTATAACTGACGATTTGTTGGAACCGGAAGATTCAATTGTCCCTGATGAACCGAAGCCACTCCGCAGATCTAGTTGGGTTCCTCATCCACCTAACAGATACTACGGTTTTCTCATAGACGGTAGGAGCGAGGATTGCATCATGGAGATGATGACCCAACTAGTTTCGATTAGGCTATCACAAGTGGAGACTATGTGAAATGGCTGGATGCTATGCGATCTGAGATGGAATCCATGTACACCAGCAAAGTGTTGACTTTGCATGTTTCTCCTGAAGGGGTAAAACCCATCGGGAACAAGAGGATCTTTGAGAAAGATAATTTGGTGTAGATGGAAAAGTTGAGACTTTCAAAACTATGCTTAAGTCCATCAGACTCCTACTTGCCATTTCTGCATACCATGACTACGATATCTGGTAGACGGCACGTCAAAACCGCTTTTCTAATGGTGATTTAGAAGAGTGCGTGTATATGACACTGCCAGATGGCTTCGTAGATACTGGGAGCAGCGGAAGCATGTGCAAGCTGCTTAAATCCATTTACGGGTTAAAGCAGGTATCACGGAGATAAAACATCTGTTTTAATGAAGCTGTCAAAAAGCTTGACTTCATCAAAAAGGTAGATGAACCATGTATAAATAAAAAGATCGTAGAGGGTATGGTTGTCTTCCTCGTATTGTACACGGATGACATACTCTTGATAGGAAAGGGTGTTCCTATGCTACACTCGGTCAAGCACATCTTATCATATAGGTTCTCCATGAAAGATCTAACTAATGTCTGCTACATCCTGGGGATATAGATCTATAGAGATAGATCTAAATGGATTTGGAATTGTCTTAATCCAGGTACATACGACACCATGCTAAAGGGGTTTAGTATAGATGATTCTAAGCATGGTAATGTACCCGCTTGTTCAGGAATCACTCTCTCCAAAGAAATGTCTCTCGAGACTGATTTGGAGAGGGCTCGCATACAAGGGATACCCTATACTTTGGCGGACGGGTCAATCATATATGTGATGTTATGTACCAGACCCGATATAGCTTACTCACTAGGTGTAGTGAATAAGTATCGAAAAGATCTTTAGGAAAACCATGGGACAGCTGAAGAACATTCTTAAGTGCTTGAGAAGAACTAAAGATATGTTCTTGGAGTATGGTAACGGTGAACTCCAGATGGAGTCCTTTACCGATTCGATCTTCCAGAGTGATAAGGACGACTAAAAGTCGGTCTTGGGTTTTGTCTTTACCCTCGGTGGAGGGGCGGTATATTGGAAGGGTTCCAAGCTATATACCGTAGAAGACTCGTTGATAGAGGCTAATTACATCGCTACCAACGATGCTGCCAAAAAGGTTGTCTGGATGAAAAATTTCATATTATGAACTTGGTTCCAACCATTGGGCATCTAATACCTGTGTATTGGGATGACAATGGAGCTGTGGTTTTGGCCTAGGAACCCCAGTCCGGTCAGTGATCCGGACATATTCTTAGACAGTATCACCTGATCAGGAAAATAGTTGATCTCCGGGAGATCAAGGTTAGGAGAGTTAACACAAAGGATAACACAGCGGATCCACTCACCGAGCCCATCCCCCAGATGCTATTCGAGAGACTTTTGGGATGTTAGGTATGAGATACTACAATAACCGGCCTTACTGCAAGTGGGAGATTGTTAGTTATATGTATGCCCTAAAGGCCATTATTGTATATTTGATGTATATTATAGTGGATGCTTGGACACACACACACTGTCACAACCCAAAAGGTACGGAACATGACCGGCGCTTAAATTACGAAACGTCTCGAGGCATACGTAATCTAAGTAAGCCAAAACCCAGAAATCAAAACCAAAGAAGCAGTAGAGTGAAGGAAAAACCAACTTAAAGCAAGTAGTTTTAATAGCATAAGCCGAATTATGCGTTTTAAAAACATCAAGTATTTTCTGAAAATTTCGGTAGAGTCTCCTTTGTAAATACTGGCCCCCAAACGGGATACAACATGAATAGTATACGAAATCAATAAAAAGGTATTTCCAAGCGGGAGCTAGCTCTTCGTCAAGCGACGGTCACAACCACGCAAGCAATATAATATACAACGACAAGGGCGAGGATCAAAACTCAAAAGAAACTCAAAACAACATGAAAAACATAATAATACAACGCGCGACTCTAAGGTCGAAAGAATAACAGGTCTGGTTTTCTATCTCTCTCAAATATACAATCTGGTTGATGGAGTTTCTACATACAACTGAAATAATAATAAACAATGGTGGTCCTGATGCAAAGAACCCACCTGTCAAAGCAATCACCCGGAAAGAATAGTGTGCTAGCAAAGCCGCAAAGAACCTGTACTGCAAAACCTGCAAGGAACTATGGCACAACGGGGGTGAGTTCCCAACTCGTGAGTAGAAAACATCTACTGGTAGAAATCATATGTATGACGCAATCCTAGGTCATACGATCAATATACAATTCTCAAATGATAAAGTCTGAAGCATGAAAAAGTGGCAAGGGTAAACATATATACATAAGTGTAATCCCATGTGCTCGTGTCAGAGCTTCAGGTAGCAACATATCATATTAATGAGGTATGAATGCATGAAAACAAAATACAAGTAAATGAAGAAACTGCTTTCATAACTTAGTGAGATTTCTGTATATTTAAAACGAGGTATCATCAAAGAAATCAACATAAACAGTGTCTAGCATCGACACAAAACATAAATCCCAATATCTCAATATCTCAGGCTCCAGCTACCCGGACTGGCATGTATCATCAAATCTCAACACCTCAATATCTCAAAATCCCAGTGTCTCAAATCTCACTATCTAGGGCGCCGTCAGTCCGGATCGGCCCCTAACATCAATCACACGACCACAACGGTATCCACCGGATATCCGACGTGTCAAATAAAATCACTGGTAGGCAGTCTTCCCCTGCCGGGCTCATCGTCTACTACTCGATCTTCTTGCCCCGGGGTACCTTACCGGGTCCACCATGTACCCGCAGACGGTTCATCCAACTCCTCGAATCGGGTCTCGAAATCCATCTCATAACCGAGAAAACATCATGGTGGACGACTCATACATAATGAGAAAACTGCACATTTCATTTTAAAAAGAGAGAGAAGTTTATAAATATTCTTGCGGTTTTCTCCCAAATCCAGGAAATCTCATGAAAATCCGAAATCCAATCATCAATAGCACGTAAACAGTGAATATAGGCATAAAACACCATAATACTGCATAACAGGGAATAATAATATGCATGAAATAGCAAGTAATAACTGCAATGTCTAAACTGGCGTATAAGGCAAGTACACTAATATCATATCGAAACTATCAGCTAACAAGCTATGTCAATGAAATAGTATTCTCTAAAGTGTACGTGACATGGAAATTACCGATGATGATGTGTGTGAGCCGGCAAGTAAGTGTAAGTGGAACATACGCATCATCGGTAATGGTGCTGGTGTCCTGACAGCATGATATCTATAATGGTATATGAAATCACAATATAAGCATGTGATGCGAAGCGAACAGCAATAATGCGCGGGAGCTGAATGATAAACACAATGATAACTAATCTGCATTTAATATAAATATAAGTCATACAGTGGTGCCATTTGAAATAACACGAATCGTGGTGTTTTGAAAATAAGAGCTACGGTGTTTTTAAGAAAAAATACGTCCTTTGAAATATCCGTAGAATCCCTCGGCCTGTCTTTTAAAATACCCACGATTCGTTAGTTTTTTTGAAATAGGTAGGAATCGAATCTAATCTAACAACTACACTAAATTATAGGGCTGAGCTAACAGGCTAAACGAAAGGTAAGGAAACCGCCTAACACCTGAGTCGATACATATATATATATATAATAGTCGGTGATCCGCCTCAATAGTATCACATACGATACAATATCTATAATATGACATCCTTAAGTCAAGAGTGTGGATCTATCATCAATATATAGCTCGTACGTAAATCCGTCGTACGGCATCCCAAATCTAGGTATGGGTCAAATATCACAATCATCTCATTATTCATCTGGTATTCTCTTTATCAAAGATCATAATCCGGGGTACTGATCTACGTCTAGAATAATATTGATACCAATCTAAGTAAATGCATGCGTGTGTATGAAAATACCATGTTAAAGGACCCGCTAAAACATCATGCCGTACCTCAAATACGAACCCTGTCATATTACCGATCTCACGGCCTCAAATCCAATCTCATCGACTCATCTCCAATCCCAGGTACTATTCTCATAATCCAGTGTATGTACACATAGTCCCATACCCTTGTGAATACATATACACATATCCCCATATACGTACATGTAAAAGAATGAATGTAAGAATGTGTGTGTGCGTGTGTGGGTGCAACAACTACTCTAGGGTTTCGCAAGTAACACTACAAATCCGTGAACACATACTCATATCCTGAATATCATCCACGTATCATAAACCACATATATATATCCATTATATAAGCTATATTACGAACTGCGGGGGTGCTATACGCCATCCACCCAACTTCTCCCCGTAGATATAAATCTACTCACCTGGTCCTCGCTCGCCGGTGCCGACGTCGCCACGTGCTTGCTTGTCGTCTCGAAGTCTATATGGGGGTACCTACACGTCACAACGTATCGTGTCGCATAAAAACCCATTTCGAAATTGAAACACCATACGAAAACCAAACCGGCACGCGTATCACGCATAGGTCAAAATCTATCGCCTACGCATGCAAGAATATCCAAACCAATTCTCGATGTCAAGGTACAAACATCAAACCATCGAGAAAAACACCAAACGTCCCAATCATGGTTTCAAAACTCACTAACTGTATAAGAAATAGGGTTTAATTCATCAAAACCATAAAATTAAATAAATCGCTTTATTTCCCAAAAACCAGTTAGCACAAATTCCCATTTCGGTTCAAAACTTGATGTTTTAACCAATTTACATATTTTAATGATTCAAATGGCCAAAATGCCCATTAAATATCATAATTAGGGCATACAAATCACTTTTATATTTTAATCTCATCAATTTGTATTAATTCCAAATTCCTAGTTTGCAAAAATATCCGATTTTAACACTTTTTAAAGTAAAATTCATAATTTTACAATTAAGCTTGGTTTTGCATATACTAAAGTATTAAACCACAATTTATAATGTTAATAATGTCATTAAACCCTAATTAGAATTTTATCTCACCAAAATATATATATCTAAAAACCAAGTTTGAAATTTGCTTAAATAGAATAATTTAGATGTAAAAATTATCAAATTTAGCACTTGGATTAAACTTTGCATGCATTAAGATGATACCCTACACTTAGTTAACATGATTTATTGATCAAAATTCTAACTTTAGTTTAAATTCTTTTCTAGAAAATCTTAAATTAGCAACAACAACCAAATTAAGACTTGAATAATTTAGATTTTGCATGGTTAAACAACAATTTAGCCTTTAGGTTAAGAATTTTACCTTAAAAATCAAGAGATCGAGAATGAAAACCTAGCCTCCAAAATGCTTCTTTTACTCCAAGATCCATGCTAGCTTGGACAAGAAATAATGGTAGGGCTTGGAATTGGAATTAGCTTTGAATTTCTATGGATTTTTAAGCATTTTTGTGGATTTTTGATGCAAAAATTGAGTTGGATTTGGGGGAGGGCTGCTGCTGAAATGAGAGGAAGAGGAGTGAGAGAGTGAGGTGTGTGAAATGCTAAGTCAAAGAAAATCCAAGTCAACCCAACCCATACCTCTTTCTTCTTCTCATTTTCTTTTTATTTCATTTTATAAGTAATGAAAAGTAAGGTGATTGGGGAGAGAGAGAGAGGAGGAGAGGGCTGTCAAAGGGGGGGCGGCCACTTGGGGAGAGGAAGAGAGGGTGAGGTGTGGGTGTGTGGGTTAGTGTAGGAACTTCTCCAATTTCCACATTCATTAAGTCTTTTATTAATTATTTTGTTTTCTTTTATTTTCTAATAACTCATTCCTAATTTCTAGAATTCTCATGACAACTCCAATTCATTTCAAAGCACATGTAACATTTTGTTTTAGTGTGTCATGATGCACAAAATTTGTATCAACCCATTTCAATTTGTAATTTTCCCTAATTAAATGTATTAGTGATGGCTTAAAATAATTAATTTCGGAAATTTTTTTCAGAAAATTAGAAATTTAACCAGTGGCTCAATAAACACCAAATACTAACAATTATATAGATAGAATATGTATATTTAATTTTATATTAAAAGATATTTATATTTTGACTTTTTACGGAAAACCCCCTTATTTTACCGATTTTCCGAAATTTCACCTGAACGATTTTCAAAACGTTACAATCTTCCCCCTTAAAGAAATTCGGTCCCCGAATTTAAATTAAAACTCCCCCCAAATACTAAAACATCTAAGCAAAACCATCAAGTCGTCGGGGCTCCGAAATCATAAATACATAAAACACATCGTAGCGCAATGCATGCGCATGAAAAACAGATATATAAACCAAAAATCGAAACTCCGTCAAGCATCCGTAATCATCGGAGTTATGATGAAGACACCACTATCAAGATCCAAAACGAAAATCAATATGATATACATCAAAACTATACCTGTAAACGTCAGAACTATACAGGTAAACATCATTAAAACATCTTGAAGCAATGCATGCCAAACCATTTTCAAATCGCTGTGCGATGTGTGTATCACTGCATAGTGGCGGACGTCCATTGTGAGAAAATAACTATATATATATATATATATATATATATATATATATATATATATATCCTTTGTTTAACATACACGTCCCGCCGTTTTGAAAACAATTTAGAAGAGTTTCCCTTTAAACAGTTTCGTGTCATCATTGATACGTAGGTAAATATTGAGACTATAGCACCTCCTTGGAAATCCCTTCGATAACTACCAATGCATGCAAAATATACTCAGGTACTATCCTCTGACTAGTCCTGATCGGTACTAAACCAAATAGCAAGTATCATAAAATATACTGCTCTAAAAGAAATCAATCCCAAATATATATGAATGCCACGTGCGTCTGGTGCGCACGTAAATCGAAATCCATGAATGTGTCGTACATGTGCACAGAAACAACATCTAAGTGCAATGGGTGTGTACGAAAACACATGTCAAAGGCAACGTGTGTGCCTGACAGCAAAACCAGGTTCATCTGATATGCACGAAAAATCTCGATTTAGTGCATCTGGTGTGCACCTAAATCGCATCAGGTGCCTTAAGTATGCGCAAAATCCAAATCAAGTGCATAATGTGCATGAAAACGAATATCGAATATCACAATTGAAATCGACGGTATACAACACACTTCAATCAAAATCCCAATCAGGTATACCGTGGTATAAAATCTCACCATCCTGTGCATCGGCATGCACAAAAGCAAATCGAATACTAGAAGTGCATGAAAACTATGCCGAAAGCATAAGTCGAATCATATGCATGCCCTAGGCAAGAAATCAAATATCATGAAACTCGGTCATCAAAACTCAATCATGAAATAAATCACCCAAAAATATTGAAATCCAATGTGACGGATACGTGATAGTTAATCACAAAATCACAAATCATAAATGATGCCGTCAATATGTCCATCCTTCAAAGTCGAGAAGGTGTCGGTGCATCCAATACTAGCAGAGCAAGATATCTACCTGCCTTCTGATCAAGGCATGTCGCCTAGTGCCTTTAGGCTCTCGTCTTTCACTGCAGATTGCTAAGTACATAGCTCCTCGTCTCAACGGTCCAACATAGAAACGATAACGGAGCAGTTCACTTTGACACATCCTCTAAAGATCTCTGGCCTACTGGGTGCGCGTCATATGACTGCTCCTGGGTCTAGGTCTTCTCGTTTAGCATTTCCAGAAAGATTATGTCGAAGTCTCTCCCAAGTCTCATTTCTGCCGCACTGCCCGGAAGTTATCATCCTTTTACTATATTTATTTTTTTGTTCCGGAACGGCTGCATACTCGTCACGACTCCTTCTGGAAGATATATCCATATACAACACCTCTGCATGCGTATCACATCTCTAATGTCGGCGGAGTGGAACGTCACCTCATCAAGATCTCGTACGAACCTCATACTCCACTTTTCTCTAATGTCGACTGCTTCGGACTCGTCTCTTCGTGGCTGCATGGACTGCGCTCCAACGATTATACTCGTATCTGGAGTCTCCCAAGCAATGCATCTCATCACCTGATATCCGAATGAAATCGAATCATCCGATCAATTTGTCAAAACCTCATAGTCCTCCAAGAGCTCAACATTTTGGGTACAGTTTAATAGTATCAAATATATGCCACAGCACCTATGGACCAACCGTAGAAGGGCAAACCTAAGCCTCACTAATGGCACCGCTAAACTGCCGCAAACCCTAAGGTTCACCGGCGTTCCATGGTCATTAAATCGAGTTAGGGTTTCATTCTTCTAGAGGGTCCGTAGAATTGCTTGCATTGTTTTCCGAATACTTTAAACTTGGAAAATGGGTTCCTAATATTCGATCATCTCTATCAACTCTCAACGTATCAGCGTAGAGTCGCCTCTAGCTGGAATCAATCCATCTGATGACCTCGCATCGGGGTAGGCAATGAATCACATGTCCTAGTCTCTCATCTCTGGTGACTAGCAATCTCCTATCATATCTCGAAGTATAACTCGTGCGGCATTAACTTCAAACATCAGGGGCAAAATCCTTTCATTCGCCAGTGTCGCTGGCTCATTCGTCCGTATGCTGAATAGTTCCTCAATCATCAAAATAATTTGTGCTCTGACGGTCATCACAATCTGGATGTCCTCTTGAAGTAGCCCAATCCTCTGGTGCTGATCTGCATGTCCGAGAAATCTCGTAAAAGCGATCCATCAAACACTCGTGGCACGAAAACACAGTGAAACGACGCCTCCCTATGCAATCGTATGTCCCTGGAATCACGCTCTGGTCAGTCCTCGTCCATGACGAGCTCATACTGACCGCAATTCTAGCCGTAGCTCTCCACGCCCGTACAACCGTGATAACAAACCATAACTGGTACTGATGAGGCT
This sequence comes from Agapanthus africanus, assembly GCA_030015575.1. Taxonomy (NCBI): domain Eukaryota; kingdom Viridiplantae; phylum Streptophyta; class Magnoliopsida; order Asparagales; family Amaryllidaceae; genus Agapanthus; species Agapanthus africanus. The sequence continues at coordinate 141,208,626 of JASDDO010000026.1, forward strand.
AGATTATAGGAATGAATATAATGCTGTGCAAAGAAATGTACATTCTAAGGCTTCTTAAGTGGAGTATCGTATCATAAATATGCCACAGAACATACGTACGGTACGTCACTCTACTCAAGTTACCTACTCCATCAACCAAGGGTCATCCTACACTCCGAAGGTAAAATCTAACGCTCCGATACCAACTTTGTCACGACCCGAAAGGTACGGAACATGACCGGCACTTAAATTACGAAACGTCTCGAGGCGTACGTAATCTAAGTAAGCCAAAACCCAGGAATCAAAACCAAAGAAGCAGTAGAGTGAAGGAAAAACCAACTTAAAGCAAGTAGTTTTAATAGCATAAGCCGAATTATGCGTTTTAAAAACATCAAGTATTTTCTGAAAATTTCGGCAGAGTCTCATTTATAAATACTAGCCCCCAAACGGGATACAACATGAATAGTATACGAAATCAATGAAAAGGTATCCCCAAGCGGGAGCTAGCTCTTCGTCAATCGACGGTTACAACCATGCAAGCAATATAATATACAACGCCAAGGACGAGGATCAAAACTCAAAAGAAACTCAAAACAACATGAAAAACATAATAATATAACGCGCGAAAGAACTCACCTGCCAAAGCAATGAAGAAACTGCTTTCATAACTTAGTGAGATTTCTATATATTTAAAATGAGGTATCATCAAGGAAATCAACATAAACAGTGTCTAGCATCGACACAAAATATAAATTCCAATATCTCAATATCTCAGGCTCCGGCTACCCGGACTGGCCTGTATCATCAAATCTCAACACCTCAATATCTCAAAATCCCAGTGTCTCAAATCTCACTATATAGGGCGCCGTCAGTCCGGATCGGCCCCTAACATCAATCACATGACCACAACGGTATCCTCCGGATATCCGACACGTCAAATAAAATCACCGGTAGGCAGTCTTCCCCTATCAGGCTCATCGTCTACTACTCGATCTTCTTGCCCCGGGGTATCTTACCGGGTCCACCATGTACCCGCAGACGGTTCATCCAACTCCTCGAATCGGGTCTCGAAATCCATCTCATAACCGAGAAAACATCATGGTGGACGACTCATACATCATGAGAAAACCGCACATTTCATTTTAAAAAGAGAGAGAAGTTTATAAATATTCTTACGGTTTTCTCCCAAATCCAGGAAATCTCATGAAAATACGAAATCCAATCATCAATAGCACGTAAACAGTGAATATAGGCATAAAACACCATAATACTGCATAACAGGGAATAATAATATGCATGAAATAGCAAGTAATAACTGCAATGTCTAAACTGGCGTATAAGGCAAGTACACTAATATCATATCGAAACTATCAGCTAACAAGCTATGTCAATGAAATAGTATTCTCTAAAGTGTACGTGACATGGCAATTACCGATGATAATGTGTGTAAGCCGGCAAGTAAGTGTATGTGGAACATACGCATCATCGGTAATGGTGCTGGTGTCCTGACAGCATGATATCTATAATGGTATATGAAATCACAATATAAGCATGTGATGCGAAGCGAACAGCAATAATGCGCGGGAGCTGAATGATAAACACAATGATAACTAATCTGCATTTAATATAAATATAAATCATACAGTGGTGCCATTTGAAATAACACGAATCGTGGTGTTTTGAAAATAAGGGCTACGGTATTTTTAAGAAAAAATACATCCTTTGAAATATCCGTAGAATCCCTCGGCCTGTCTTTTAAAATACCCACGATTCGTTAGTTTTTTGAAATAGGTAGGAATCGAATCTAGTCTAACAACTACACTAAACTATAGGCCTGAGCTAACAGGCTAAACGAAAGGTAAGGAAACCGCCTAATATCTGAGTCGATACATACATACATATATATATATATATACATACATACATATATATATATATATAATAGTCAGTGATCCGGCCTCAATAGTATCACATACGATACAATATCTATAATTTGACATCCTCAAGTCAAGAGTGCGGATCTATCATCAATATATAGCTCGTACGTAAATTCGTCGTACGGCATCCCAAATCTGGGTATGGGTCAAATATCACATTCATCACATTATTCATCTGGTATCCTCTTTATCAAAGATCATAATCCGGGGTACTGATATACTTTTAGTACAATACTGATACCAATCTAATTAAATGCATGCGTGTGTATGAAAACACCATGTTAGAAGATCCGCTAAAACATCATGTCGTACCTCAAATACGAACCCTGTCATATCACCGATCTCACGGCCTCAAATCCAATCTCTTCGACTCATCTCCAATCCCAAGTACTATTCTCATAATCCAATATATGTACACATAGTCCCATACCCATGTGAATACATATACACATATCCCCATATATGCACATGTAAGAGAATGAATGTAAGAATGTTTGTGTGTGTATGGGTGCAACAACTACTTTAGGGTTTCGCAAGTAACACTACAAATCCATGCACACATAACCATATCCTGAATATCATCCACGTATTATAAACCACATATATATATATATCCATTATATAAGCTATATTATGAACTGCGGGGGTGCTATACGCCATCCACCCGACTTCTCCCCGTAGATATAAATCTACTCACCTGGTCCTCGCTCGCCGGTGCCGACGTCGCCACGCGCTTGCTTGTCGTCTCGAAGTCCACATAGGGGTATTTACATGTCACAACGTATCGTGTCGCATAAAAACCCAATTCGAAATCGAAACGGCATACGAAAACCAAACCGGCACGCGTATCACGTATAGGTCAAAACCTATCGCCTACGCATGCAAGAATAGCCAAACCAATTCTCGATGTCGAGGTACAAAGGTTAAACCATCGAGAAAAACACCAAACGTCCCAATCATGGTTTCAAAACTCACTAACTGTATAAGAAATAGGGTTTAATTTATCAAAACCATAAAATTAAATAAAATCGTTTTATTTCCCAAAAATCTAGTTAGCACAAATTCTCATTTCGGTTCAAAACTTGATGTTTTAACCAATTTACATATTTTAACGATTCAAATTGCCAAAATGCTCATTAAATATCATAATGAGGTCATACAAATCACTTTCATATTTTAATCTCATCAATTTGTGTTAATTCCAAATTCTTAGTTTGCAAAAATATCCGATTTTAACACTTTTTAAAGTAAAATTCACAATTTTACAATTAAGCTTGGTTTTGCATATACTAAAGTATTAAACCACAATTTATAATGTTAATAATGTCATGAAACCCTAATTAGAATTTTATCTCACCAAAATATATATATCTAAAAACCTAGTTTGCAATTTGCTTAAATAGAATAATTTAGATGTAAAAATTAGCAAATTTAGCACTTGGATTACACTTTGCATGCATTAAGATGATACCCTACACTTAGTTAACATGATTTATTGATCAAAATTCTAACTTTAGTTTAAACCTTTTTCTAGAAAATCATAAACTAGCAACTACAACCAAATTAAGACTTGAATAATTTAGATTTTGCATAGTTAAACAACAATTTAGCCTTTAGGTTAAGAATTTTACCTCAAAAATCAAGAGATCAAGAATGAAAACCTAGTCTCCAAAATGCTTCTTTTGCTCCAAGATCCATGCTAGCTTGGACAGGAAATAATGGGTAGGGCTTGGAATTGGAATTAGCTTTGAATTTCTATGGATTTTTAAGCATTTTTGTGGATTTTTGATGCAAAAATTGAGTTGGATTTGGGGGAGGGCTGCTGCTGAAATGAGAGGAAGAGGAGTGAGAGAGTGAGGTGTGTGAAATGCTAAGTCAAAGAAAATCCAAGTCAACACAACCCATACCTCTTTCTTCTTCTCATTTTCTTTTTATTTCATTTTATAAGTAATGAAAAGTGAGGTGATTGGAGAGAGAGAGAGAGGGAGGGAGAGGGCTGTCAAAGGGGGGGTGATTGATACGATTTCGGATTGTGTATGTTGAGAAAATTATATAGAAATCACAACCAAAAATATTGACCGCAATCAATAACGGTGTCGAAATGTAGCGCGTTAGTAAGTGCGGATCGTCCACAGGGATTGTGCGATTCGTTCGTATTTTGTTTTGTTTGAATTTAAAATTTAATAGAAAAGAAAAGCAAAACGATTCAAGTTTTAAATCGATGAATTTCAAGAATCAACTAAATCTAATCAAGAATCAAGAAAGCGTTAAACATCAAGAATCAAGAATTGATATAATTCCAATCGATTTAAGTTTCAAGATTTGAAGTAAAGCTCATAGGAATCGATTAGATCGTAGATGTGAAGAAGAGTAACAATTACCGTTTCTTATCCATTAACAAGTTGATGCTAAATCGATGTCGATTCATCAAGGATTAAGGATCTTGCGAAGAATTAAGGTTTCTTCATCCTATCCTTTGTCCTTTCGATGAATCACATTCACTAGATAGCTTCTAGGAAATCGAATGATTGATCGTTGATCTCTAGATCGTGCGAAGCTAATCAAGAACGCATTTCACATCAATCTAGATCATCGATCATCCAATTTTTAAGAATTTACAATTGTTATAGGACTTAAGAAAACATTTAAAGATTCATCAACATCATCCTTCTACGATCGTTTCGACTCCTCCACGAGCAGAGTTTTATTCAAGCATCATCACAAAGAATACATTCAAGAATCGAAGATGAATCATAATGCTCGAATTGAAATATAAGCAAGTTAAAAGAATCTTCACCTTTATTTATTCCACAATTTGTTACACATTGCTCAAGACTACAAGAATTTGAGAAAGAACAAGATTGTCGAATCTTGCGTTGCATCGGCTCCTTGAGTCATGGATCGGCTTGGTCGCATGCTCCGATGAAATCCGGCTTCGCTTCTAAAGGATGGTTGAAGGCTTGCTTTGCTAGAACTCAAAGGATCTTGAATTTGGTTTCTTGATTGGATTAGGGTTAGGGTTACAAGATGTGTCACTCAACTTGTAGGAGAATTTTGGGGAAGATGAAGAACAATCAACAATCAAAGATTAACCCTTGACCATTAGATCTAGGTTCCCTTTTATAGACCTAGAAACCCTAGATCTAGGATTCAAAATTTGAATTTCCCTCCAAAAGTTTGTTATCTAGAGAGGCTTCTAGAAATAGTTAGTTAGAGGGAGCTTCTAGAACTAATTTGTTAGGAGCTTAATCATGATTAGCTTGCTTAATGATCTTTGCTGATCTGGCAGAAGCTTCGAGAGTAATCTGGAATTTGACATGTCTTGATGAGGTATACACACTGAGTGAGGAATTATGCACTGAAAATGGAGTGATGACGTGGCCAAGACACCGCGGATCCGCGGTCACGTGAGGCTTTCTGTATGCACATTTTCTGGTGTTGCTTCTTTACATCTTCTTGGTATTTATCTGATATATTGAATCTCAAAACTCCTTCTATATTTCTACCAGATCTCAAGTCTTTGAGTTGGCGTAATTTTGATCAGCTCTTTGACACTTTTGGCCTTTCTCCTGGAATTTCCTGCACAGACTCCGAAACAAGTGTTGCGCAATACAAGAATGATGCAATGCCATGATAAACAGTCAATTTCCCTTGAAATGCCGGTTTAAGAGTATAACACATGCAATCTGGTATTTTAGGGATGTTTTGCTAATATGTGCAATATGAATACCGAACACTTCTAGATGAATGCAAAAGATAGGAAAATTGATGTGTTAAAAATGTAGTATTTTCGACTGATCAGGGGGCCGGCCACTTTGGGAGAGGAAGAGAGGGTGAGGTGTGGGTGTGTGGGTTAGTGTAGGAACTTCTCCAATTTCCACATTCATTAAGTTTTTTATTAATTATTTAGTTTTCATTTATTTTCTAATAACTCATTCCTAATTTCTAGAATCCTCATGACAACTCCAATTCATTTCAAAGCACATGTAACATTTTTTTTAGTGTGTCATGATGCACAAAATTTGTATCAACCCATTCCAATTTGTAATTTTCCCTAATTAAATATATTAGTGACGGCTTAAAATAATATTAAAATAATTAATTTCGGAAATTTTTTTCAGAAAATTAGAAATTTTACCAGCGGCTCAATAAACACCAAATACTATCAATTATATAGCTAGAATATGTATATTTAATTTTATATTAAAAGATATTTATATTTTGACTTTTTACGGAAAACCCCCTTATTTTACCGATTTTCCGAAATTTCACCTAAACGATTTTCAAAACGTTACACACACACACATATATATAGGACTTTCTTTCTCGACATGATAGTATGCTATCCGGTTACTCTTTATCTTAACATGTTGACTGGTATTTTTTACTATCTTGCTCTCACATGTTGATAAAGCCTTTAGGATATATACTTGACTACCAGGATTATGATTAGATCATACTAGTGGGGCCAGGGTGGTCAACAAGTACATCCTTTAATCAGTTCCTAGTCATGGGAATATCGAGACTAGGGCATCGATATTCCAGAGTAGACTAGTATGTACATTTCTTGTCCCTGAGAGGGCGATGGTTGATCCCACAACCATTGGTGTGTGACATCAATGATTGTACATAAGTGCTCATTGGAGAATGGGTACACCGAACAGAACTCACCGAGGACTTCTTTGTGGTAGTATACCTATCGTCAGATAGCAGTCCTCTAGTGACACTGGTACGGGTTAGTCTGTAGACTCGAGATCGTCATAGAATCTTATGTGGATTCCACTGTGCTTTGATTTCCTCCCTACTACGGCTCAAAGGAATCATGCAAACAGGTGGATTTTGGGTACAGTCCCGAGTCACATGGAGGCAATGAGCTATAGGAGGGGTTTCGTCTCTCCCGGTTTTGGGGGTTGATATTGCGCTATGCTCGATTGGCTATAACTGGAAGTCCCTGGCCAGGGCTGCTGCTGAGATTTACTGATAAGAGTTATCGGTAGTTTCTCGAACCGTTATAGTCCAGACATCGGCATGACTTATCACGTTACTGGGAACTGATGTTTACCACCCCTAGACATAATATGTGACATATCAGACGAAGAGTCCGGACTGTACGGTAGTGTTACTGATAGGCTTCATGGAGAGTATGGATGAGCTTGCTTGTTGATCTTCATATCGCTCAATACCCGGATAGCCGTTACGTCCAGCTAGTACCACTGACAGCTTGTAGGTGATTAATGTGATCATCACCTACTGATGGCGTATTGACAAGTTTTTAGAGTCCCATACAGAAGTTTCCTGGTTCGAGCGAAACGAAGTAGGGCACCTATGTTGATATGTGCGTGGGCCTGATTAAATATGAGTATGTGATACCGTATTGTAATCTGGCAGTTATCTGTTATCGGTTCGGTTATATGTAATATAACCAGATTGTCGAATCAAGTGTTGATTTGATAATGTGATATACAGATGAATGATATTAGTCAGTCATATGTGATATAACCGGATTATTAAAGCAAGTATTGATATAATAATGTGATATATATTATATGTGAAATAATTATATCTTAACTAATATCATTAGCTCACTAATTATTCTTCATTATATATATATATATATATATATATTAATACACACACACACACACACACATATATATATATATAATAAGGAAGCACGGCATGATTTTTATTTTTGATAAAAATAGAAAAGAGGTGGGAAATGAGAGCATGGTTGCAAGCATGGCCTTTATTCATAGTTTATTCATCTTAACTCACTATTCAAGTACGGTTGCAATTTTTTATTGCAAAATTCCATACTTGAATGAGTGGGGGTCAAGAGTTGCCATTCATTCTAGTCTCATTTTCAACACTTAGCCATTTTTCATGAGTTGCTCCTATGATTGCTCTCTAGCTTCATCTTCCTCCTCAAATGTCATGGTTCAAGTTTCAACCCTCACATGAGATGTGAATCATGAAGCTTAAACTCAAAAAAGTGAGCAAAATAAACCCCTACTTCACCATCTCACATTAGATTAGCAATTTGATGTGGAGTGTTGCCTTCACTAATGAGATTAGTGAAGGGTTAGCTTGAGCTAGTGGATTTCAGGTGGATCGTCTTTACCGTGATGATCACGAAGGAGGTTCGTTCAACTCGAAAAGGAGCCTAGTAGAGTTGCGTGGATTTCAACCCGGAGCTATTGAAGAGAAGGAATCAAACTACAAAGGTTGTATGCTCTTTTCTTCTCTTAAGTTCATCACATCACAAAAGGAAAACCCTAATAATCTAGTAATGATCTTGTTAGTCTAACTCAGCATCTAATAAAAATTAAAATGTAGCATGCTTGATGCCTCTAAAAGCTCATGGTGGTGTTAAGGTCGACTTTCATGGTATCAGAGCTACTAGGAATTGGATGTCGACCTATGGAGGTTCTCACTGTGTGACAGTGTGGCGAAGCATAGGCTCTTACCCCCAGGGTGTCCTGAGACCGAAAGTTATTCCGATGAGTTGTAGTCCTCGCAGGGGGGCATGCGTAAAAAGTAGTTGCTGAGGGACCTGTAGGTGCCACGGCACCCCATTAAATGGAGTGACTAGTACGGCACATATGTTGATATGTGCGTGGGCCTGATTAAATATGTGTATATGATACCGTATTGTAATCTGGCAATTATCTGTTATCGGTTCGGTTTATGTGATATAACCAAATTTTCGAATCAACTGTTGATTTGATAATGTGATATACAGATGAATGATATTAATCAGTCATATGTGATATAACTGGATTATTAAATCAAGTGTTGATTTAATAATGTGATATATATTATGTGTGATACAATTATATCTTAACTAATATCATTAGCTCACTAATTATTCTTCAATATATATATATATATATATATATATATATACACACACACACACACATATATATATATATAATAATGAAGCATGGTATGATTTCTATTTTTGAGAAAAATAGAAAAGAGATGGAAAATGAGAGCATGGTTGCAAGCATGGGCTATATTCATAGTTTATTCATTTTGACTCACTATTCAAGCATGGTTGCAATTTTATATTACAAAATTCCATGCTTGAAAGAGTGGGGGTCAAGAATTGCCATTCATTCTAGTCTCATTCTCAACACTTAGCCATTTTTCATGAGTTGCTCCCATGGTTGCTCTCTAGCTTCATCTTCCTCCTCAAATGTCATGGTTCAAGCTTTAACCCTCACATAAGATGTGAATTATGAAGCTTGAACACAAACAAGTGTGCAAAATAAACCCCTACTTCACTATCTCACATTAGATTAGCAATTTGATGTAGAGTGTTGCCTTCACTAATATGATTAGTGAAGGGTTAGCTTGAGCTAGTGGACTTCGGGTGGATTGTCTTTGGCACGAAGATCATGAAGGAGGTTCATTCAACTCGAAGAGGAGCCTAGTAGAGTCGCGTGGACTTCAACCCATGGCTATTGAAGTGAAGGACTCAAACTACAAAGGTTGTATGCTCTTTTCTTCTCTTCAGTTTATCATATCACAAAAGGAAAACCCTAATAATCTAGTAAAGATCTTGTTAGTCTAACTTAGCACCTAATAAAAATTAAAATGTGGCATGCTTGATGCCTCTAGAACCTCATGGTGGTGTTAAGGTCGACTTTCACTAGGATAGCGGTGCACGAGTTGTACATGAGGGTTAATATCATTGTTATTCCATCGCTCGAACTCTAGTTTCGATGTGTGCTTATTATACCCTCCTTGATGTAAAACTCAAAGTCAAATTCGACATCTTAATGGGGGCGGTCATCGAACCTTATCATATTTAGTTGTTTCACCGTTTATCCATTCGACTTCTAGCTTGTTATATAATTCTACTTTCGAGTTGGCAACTCACCCCCGTTGTGCCATAGTTTTTTGCAGGTTTGACCGCGTGGATCCATAGTGGCTGATTTGGCACGTTCGCTATCTTTTAGGCATGTTTGCACATTTTTTTAGTTGGTGGGTTTCTTTTTGTATCTGCATTTTCCTTGTACCTATTTGTATCTATAAGTACTCCATCAAAGACCAAGTCTAGTTTTTTCGAGACCTTAGAGTTGTATATTCTATTGTTGTCGGGCTCGTGTGGAGTCTACTTGATGTATATTTTGTTATTTACTTTCTGCTTTATCCATCTTTCGCCATATGGCGTCGTATATTACTGCGTGGTTAAGATTCCGCCGTTTGGGCGTTGATTTTGCTCCTATATGTTGGGATGCTTGTTATATACTTATCATTATATCTATTTTGTTCAAAATTTACAAAAGTGGTGCTGTCCGTTTTTCAAAAATCTTTCGAAACAAGCTTTACTCTTTACAAAAATTTTCTAAAACTTCATCTTTACCTACTATTATCAATTTCGTTATATATATATATATATATATATATATATATATATGGTTTAGATTCATGGTTTTGGCCTACTTGGGTTACGATCGGGTCCACTTGACTTCATGTAATCCTTGTACCGGTCATGTGCCCTTTTCGGGTCGTGACACGACATTAGTGAGTTTTTTTATTTCCTCGATGAACTTTTTCTTCCAACTCCCTTCTTATTTTTCGTGGAGCTTATTTGACTAGCTTGGCATCGGTAGAAATAGCTAGCTTATGCACGGTCACTTCAGGGGAGAGGACAGGAATTTCTTTGTACATCCACATGAAGCAGTTGACGAACTCATGCAGCAGGGCGATTAACCGCTCCTTCATTTCCTCAAACAAGAGTGATCTGATGTAGGTCAGTCTTGGATTATCGTGCGTTTCCAAATCAATCTCGGTTAGCTAGTCAAAGGTTGCTTGTCCGCCATATTTGTGCTCTTGAGAGGCTTCTTCTGGCTCTGCTAACTCGTCGTCATCATTTGACTTTCCGCTGGATTCACCAATATGGATCATGTAACATGCCTTGACATCAAGTTGTATGAAACCTATGCCTGGTCTATCTGGAAATCGCCCATCGATGAGTAATCGGACCTGAGGGGGATGCCATAGCCCTTCATAAAACTTCACTTTGGAGTCTGCTTGATATATCTGACATCGGCACTTTTTAAAATATTCCTGCATCTCTGGTGCATAATATTTGGGGTTTAGGACGGCTCTTATATCTCTTTCATAGAGAAGGTACGTTATAGACAAATCTTCCAGGTGCACGACAAGGTTTGACCCATAAAACAGGATGCCCTTCTGTCTACTCTTTCTTCCGGAAACGTAGAAGGTTTTCAGCTGGTCTATGGTGGAGACTAACAATACGTCAATCTTTTTATACATCTACTCCGGCACCCTCATGATGGCTTGGGACCCTTCTATAACTTCAAAGGTATCTCCTACCTTTGTTTTTTTGCATGAGAGTCCAATCTACATATATGTTGTTAGATGGGTCCTCTTCCTCTGATTTTTCAGTATCGCTGCCGAAATGAGGGCGAATTTTGCTGTCAGATGGGCTTTCAATATAAAACTCATCCATATCTCTATCGAAATGAAGGCAAGTTTTACGGAAGGATGGACTTTCAGCGTCGGACTCATCAGTGTCACTGCCGAAACGTGTGCGCACTTGGGGGGTTTTACTTTTGATAGTGACGACCGACTTAGATTTGCTTTTGGGACTTTGGGCCCTCTTGTCTTTAGTCGGCTATGGCTCAGTATTTTTTGGGTTCATAAAGTATCGAGAATCTTCATATCGGATTTTATGTAAAAAAAATGGCTTTATATCTCCGTCAATGCGTCTTTCTTCACCGTTTTTGGTATACTTCATGCATTAATGGAGTGTTGACAAAATGATACAGTAATCATGAAGCCATAGCCATCCCAAAGAATCTTATAGGATATTTCAGCATCGATCACGTATATCTTAGTTTCAGTTTGTAGATCCCCAAATCTGATCGGCGGAGCTATAGATCTCAGAACTTGCTGGCAGTTTTGATTGAAGTCTTGGATGACAATCCTTTCTCTTGACAAGTGTCGGAAGTCCATTAATAAGCTCTTTAGAGACCGCAAATTCATAATGTTCACTGAGGACCTCGGATCAATCAATATGCGATTAATCCGGTCTCAAGTCGTTGTACCCTATCATGTAAAGAGGCCGGTTATGCTCAGCTGTTCCCAGTAGAAGGTCTTCATTCTTAAATGTGACCGCGGTTATATGCAAAGTGTACTGGGCTTCTTTCGTATTGATTTCCGTGAAGTGAGCCTGGTACCACTCGGCGTTTTGTAGGGCATGAATGAGGACATCTCTAAGCTCTTTAAATAGAACCAGAGTATCATAGATGCTTAGGAAAAACGGAAGCTCCGAAGATGAGCCAAGACATTGTATTCTACTGGAGAAGAACTCGAGTCTTCATGAGCTGGCTCTCCTCCATCCTCTACATTAGCAATTTCTTTCCTTCTCTTTTGGGCGTTGGCTTGTTTTGGCAGTTGAGCCTTACCGCTTCTGAGCTAGATTTGGTTGGACTTTGTGGTGACCTCATCATTCTCTTTGGAAAAACAGAGCTCCTCCTCAAAGTCGCTGCCAAGATGGATGGTGAAGCAGGTCACAATAGGGTCCTCATCATCAAATTCTTCTTCTAACTCTTCCAGAATCTTCGCCTCTTCCATGGGGAAGAACTCTTTCAACTGGATAAGGGTTCTTTCCTTTTGTTCATAGTTTTCGAGAGAATCGATATACCTTTGAATGGTCGATCTCCTCGTAGACTTCTTTTTGCGCCTAGCTGCGCTTTTCTTTTTCTTCTTCTTAAGCGTTTTGAACTTTGAACCCGATCGAGCCGAATTGGTAGCTATAACGGCAGGCTCCTTTTGCCTCTCCCATTCAATTATGTGCTCTTTCTGAAGTAGCTTTAACAACTTCTTCATCTTCATAGATATATGTACGCTCTACAGAGGCTGAGGTAGGTCGGATTCATTTCTTAGGGCGGCTGATTCAACCGTCTGCTCCCATAAGGCTTCAATTTCTGTCTGTATAAAGTTGATGGTCGCGACTTAATTTTTCACTAACACACTTTTAGACAGCTCGATCTCTCTAGTCTTGTATTTCTTCTCAACCCGGTCCTTGAAAATATAATAATCCTCGATCGCATGGCCCACTACTCTATGGTATGGGCAATACAGAGTATTGTCGGTCATTTTTGCTTCGTGGGGCTTCTTTGACTCCGACAATTGTAGACCATTGTTCAGGGCGTCCTTGAATATTTTATGAACTTTGTCCCTTCTGAAAGAGTAGACCTTATTCATTTTCTCTTCTAGAGTTGGCCCTTCTCCTCCTAGTGCTGGCTTTCGAGACCGGTCGGTTTTTGATCCACCCGCCTTTCGCTTGTTTTCATTGTCAGACTCATTGAAGGCGTTGGTATTGTTGGACCTCCCATTTTTGCGATGGTCAACTTTCCGGTTCTTCTACAATTTTTCATTTTGAGAATCCGGGGTGGACTCTTTGCTTAGAACGTTCCAACATTTGAATCTTCTTGGTCAGCTCCTGGACCATTTTTAGGCCTATGGTATATAGAAACAAGATCATCCAATTGCTGACATTCCTAATGAGAAGGTTGACGGATTGGTCTTGCTCTAATGGCGGCTTGCACTTGACAATGGGATTGCGCCATCGGGTGATAAAGTTGTGTTGCTTTCATTTTTCTCCGGCTTGGTCCTTACAAGCTCAGTAATGGTTATCTTGTCGCTGAAACTCATGAATCTCTGTCGAAACAGAGATTCCATTTGGACGAAAGTAACGACGGAGCCGTCCAGTATGCTCGCGTACCAGTCAAAAGCAACATCGGTTAGGCTGTTGACAAACTGGAGGAGAAGAAGCGCATTACTGCCCCCTATGTTACTGCATGATACTTTAAAGTGGGCAATGTGCTGATTCGCATTTTCCATCCTGTCCGAATTTAGGAATGACGTAACCGCTGGAAAACTCGATAAGATCATACAGTGCGGGGTACGGCCTCCCACTACTACCAACATCTTTCTGCGTCTCGGCTTCAGCCTCCAATGTTTTAACATTGTTGATGACCAAATCCATGATTTGATCTTGTGTTAGCGGTATACTACCATCCGGGGCCAAGGCGTCCCCATAAGTGGAATGTGGTCGACTTTCGTGTAGCTCATCTATATTTGGACCTAAAAGTCCATGCATTGGCTATTTCGGGTCATTATCACACGGCTCATAACTAAATCCTTATGCTTGATTGGGAGGCGCCGAGCAACTTGAGTAGTGAGCTGCATGACGACATTCGTCAAGTCATCAATTTTAGAGTAAAGTTTGGCTATCTCCCTGTATTTACTTCAAAAAATTTTTTGGAGCTCTTGGAGGAGCTCCTGGTCTGTGGTCTAGGGGTGGAAATTCGGCTCTTCTTCGCTGTCCGAACTTAATTCCATGAGGACTGAAGGATCCTTCTGCTTATCAGCCTCATTGAGAGGGTTTTCATTATCCTACGGAGGAGGCGGATCTTGGGAAGTAACAGCTACATTCAAGCCAGATTAGGCTTAGGATGTGGTGGCCCCATTCTTGCTCTTGCTGCGAAGGTTGTTGCTGGGACACGCGCTCGCCATATAAACCATGTTGACCACACATCCGACCATCTTTTTATCATTGGTAGCTGATTTCGTGGACAGTTGTCATGTCCCTTCCGCTTCGGGAAAAGAAAATCGACTAACGGTTGGGCTGCCCGTGTTCTTGAGTGGCGATGGTGCTCTTTTTGTGGTTTTTTCCCGTTGCTTCTAAGAGGCATGGAGTGGGTGGTAGACTCCTAAAGAGAGGGTGTCATACCTTTTGTGTTAAGGCTTAGACACATCCTTTCGTAGCACAGTTCGAATTGCAGTCTTCCTGATCTTGGAAGACATCGCATTCTTCTGAACCCACTTTAAAGGATCGAAGGAGTTGGGGATTTTCACGGCCGAGACGGTTCTCTTCGTGGGATAACTTGGTTCTTGAAATTTTACAAAATTCAACTTGGATGAAACCCGCGCCCTTTTATTGGCTCTATACCTTAGCTGCTTCTGCCTGAGCTTTTCTGTTTTGAGTGCCTGGCGGGCTTCTACTTTTCGGGAAGCCGCATTGGGTCGGTTGATAGAAAGCTTTGAAAAGACATTTGATCGCGCACTTGTCGAAGGCATCGCCTGAGCTTGCCTACGAAGTATGGTAACTTCTTTCGTTTCGACGGCCATGCCCCCAACTGGAGCAACGAAGAGCTGTTCAAACTCCAACTTGCGCTTGAGTTGTTGTGCCTTTGCGATCACCACATTTGGCCTCCTGCCCCTTGAGATTGGTTTGGCCACTTTCTATGGTAAGGGCTCTGTAATAATAGCGCTGCTGGCAGGGTAGATGACGACAGAGCCGAACTGACATGGAAGCTCCTCCCATTGCCCCATGAGATTCGTTGGGAGAACCACATGAGAGTACATCTTGATAGTGTATGATATCGGGGTTGCGTAAGAGGTCGAGTTCATCATGGGAGACATCATTGTTGTGTTTGAAATTGCGATTAAAAGCTGTTAACCTATGCAAGGAAATATGATTTCAATACAGACAATCAATATATATATATATATTAATTGAGTTTGTATGAACGATTGACCCAAAATATGGGAGGAGAGTTAAAGTCCCACCGGGCGTGCCGGAATTTGTAGAGTGTTTTTCATCACACTATTGAGATAGGAATGCGCTTCGCTTATCAGGCATATATAGATTCCCCCTGCCTAGGATGAACAAGGGTTTATTAATTATGGGGATTCTAATCTCTGGCAGCCACGGACAAAACTGCCGTTAATTACCCTTTGCCTTAAGACGAGGCAACCTTCGATTAATGGATCATATGATCATGCAAACTCAATGTGCAGTATGCATGTATTGTGTTTTGACAATGATTTTGAGGGTGCTACTGGAATATCGGGGGCCTCGTAGAGTTTACAGGGGTCTTATCTCAAAAAGGGAAAAGGGTATGGAGCTTGTGTTGGCTCAAACGAAGGGCTGGTGAATGCGCCAAAGGGGGAGTGGCGCAAGCGCCCGAGGGGGTTTGGCACATGCGAGGAGGTTGGTGACCGCGCCAAGATTTCGAAGCATAATCCCCTGGTGGTTTCGCGATGGCGCTTTGGCGCCCATGCCAAAACTTTAGAATTTAAGTTCTAGTGGTTTTAGCGTTGGCGCTTTGACGCCCGTGCCAAAATTTCCGAACTTAAGTTCTTAAGGGGTTTTAGCATCCGTGCCAAAATTTCCGAACTTAAGTTCTTAAGGGGTTTTAGCATCCGTGCCAAAATTTCGAAACTTAAGTTCCAGGGGGTTTCCTTAAGGGCAATCACCCAAAAGGGGCTCCCCTCGATAGGGTCACCCATGCCCTTCTCCTAATCTAGTCCAGAAAGCTTTCCTGATTTTCGAATCTCTGGATTTTGAATCTCTGATGATGGAAATGGGTCTTTTTCCCTTCTCCAAGCCAAAGATCTTATCAAAAATGGGGGTTTTGGAGATGGGTTTTCCTTCTTCTTCCTCTTTGGATCTTGAGGAGGTAGAAGAAGGGATGTAAAAATCACTCCTTTTGGGGATTTGATGGGGATTTACTCTTCCCTCAATGGGTTTATGGCTAAAATCTATTTACTTTTTGAAAAAGAGAGATTAATTTCTATATTTAATTGAAAAATGAAGAAGAGGAAGAACCTTGATGAGAGAAAGAATGGAGGCTCAGAACCCTAGAAAGATATGGGAGAGAATGAAGTTAGTTATCATTTCATTATGATTCCTTTTATAGGCTTACACTTTTATATATAGCCCTTTAGGCTTTACAAAATGGTGCTTGTGCCTTTCCCATGCCATGTGCTCTTTTCCTTTTGCACATAAGCTATGGGCTTTTACAAAATTTGCTTCTTGCCCATTTATTTTACATTTATTTCCTAAAATTGCATTCACATTTATTTCTTACATAATTTTTTTGCCTCTTCATGGCATAGGCCGGCCCCTCCTTTGTTCGGGCTTGACTTGGGCTTGTGCCCACTTGGCTTGGGCATGGACTTTGACTTTCACTTGGTCAATGGGGTGTAAATTTTGACCTCAACAGAAGGATATAAATATGTTTTGAAAATTTTGTTGTGAAAATTTACCTTGATCAATTGTTGATTGGGTATGGTTCATTGAATAACAATATAGATATTCTTAACCAAAATACAGTTCTCAACTTACAATAAATGGAGTAAGAGTCAGTGAAATCTTAAAACTTATACATAGTGTTGTATTTAGTCCGTTGTCTATACAAATAATCGGTGGGTACTCATACTTCATTTCGTTCATCCATGAGCTCTCTAGTTTTGGACACGTGTTAAAGTCCGAAGTTTTTGAGAAATTCATAGTGTATAAGAATAAAGTAGAGAACCAGACGAGTGAGCGAATCAAGTTTCCTCGATATGATCAAGGAGGTGAATACTTAAGATTCGTATTGCGTGGTCGTATAAAAGAGAATTTGATTCTCTCTTAGCTTACTCCTCCACATATACCATAACATTATAGAGTATTAGAGAGGAGGACTTGCACCATATAGGATATAGTGCGCTCTACGATGAGTATTGCTGAGTTGCTTCTTCCATTTTAGGGTATGCGCTGAAGTACAATCGAATACCACTTGTCATTGCTGCACTTAAGAACTATAGGATCTGGCAGGTGGACGTCAATAATGCCTTTCTAAATGAAGATTTAGAAGTTAGCATATAAATGTTGGATATAAGTGCCTTCAAGGCAATTATTGTAATTGAAGGGGGGCTATACGGAGAACAATTTTACTCGAGATGATAGTATGCTAACTGGTTTGTCTTTATTTGTCATGTGTATGTATTTTACTCGTTATCACGTATCGCTAATACCTGAGATAGAGCCCTTAGGATTTTTCTTGATTACCAGGATTAATGTTAGGGATATACTAGGAGGACCTGGGGTAGCCTATAAGCACATCCTTAAATGTCTCTAGTCGTAGAAGTATCAAAACTGGGTATCGGTACTCCAGTTTAGACTAGTGTGTATGTTTCCTGACTCGGTTAGAGGGCAATAGCTGATTCCACAACTATTGGTGTTTTACACCCAGGATTGTATACATGTGCTCATAGGAGTATGAGTTTCACTGGACGGACTCATCGAGAAATCCTAGATGGTATTATACCAATGTCGGGTAACAGTTCTCTGGTGACGATAGTACAGGATAGTCCATCGACCTGAGATCTCCATAGTGTCTTGTGTATGTTCCCACTATACTTTGATTACTACCCTACCACGACTCTATTGAGTTGTGCAAACATATTTTAGTTGGGTATAGTCCCGAAGCACATGGAGGCAGTGAGCGGTCGAAGGGATTTGCCTCTCCCAGTATAAGGAGTTGATATTGCACTATGCAGGACACGACTATAACCAGAAGTCGGTGGCTACCACAGTGGAGATAAAATGATAAGTTTTGTCAGTTGTATCTCTGGTTGGTTATGAGTCTACTGTCGCAGGACTTATCGGGTTGTTGTGGATCTGACAGTTTCCACCCCAGGACTCGGTATGCGATACTTTTAGATGAAGAGAACGGACAGTATGGTATTCATCGCTTATAGACTTTGTTGGGTCCGGATGAGTTCTCTCAACGACCTTCTTTTATCTTGCTCAAACCTGGATAGTCATTACGTATAGCTAATACCGCTGACGAGATTGTGGGTTAACCCGTGAGGGGATTGAATCTGAAAGATTTTCAGATTCAATCGTATATGATTCTGTTTAACCTACTTCCAGCATATTGACAGGTCTTTACAGTCCCACAACGAAAGTGCCTGCCCAGACGAAATGATGATGTGGCATGCATATAGGATACGTACGGTTGTTCAATTAAATACTGTATGGGATATGCATGATTTTATCAGACGGTTGATATTCTAGCCGGTTTATTTATAAGTCGGAATATTAAGTCGAGTATTGACTTAATAACCATATATGTGATATGGTTTTTAGTATTTTGTATAAGATCCACACACTCCCATTATCTTTCATTGGTATATGATACCGATGGATAATAGTGTATTTGATACATAATATTTGTATGAGAATAATGGAGGAAAAAGGCCATAGGAGGGAATTCCCTCCTATGGCGTCGAAAAAATATGCCCTCCATCGTGTTTTCCGACGATCGGAATCCATTATCTTCATCGTTATCATCTAAGATGTGGGTACGCTAAATTTGATGTGATTCTATAACTTTTTCACCGTTGATTTAGCAATTTAAAAAAATCTATTGTCGATAAACCATTAATTTTGAACCCACTAATTCAATGGTGAAAAGTTGTAGAATCACATGAAATTTGGTATACCTATATCTTAGATGATAACGATGAAGATGATGGGTGTCGATCGTTGAAAAACATGATGGAGATTGTATTTTTTCGACGCCATAGGAGGAAATTCATTCCTATGGCATCTTCCTCCATTATTCTCTATTTGTAAATGTATATGGATACATATACTCATTCTCTTTCTCTCTCTTTTCATGTATGGGATACATGATATTATATGTATTTGGAGACACATACACATACACACACACACATATATATCATATATACAATTAAGAGAGAGAGAGAGAGGAAAAGAAAGAAGATAATGACTTAAGAAGAGATTAGAAAAGAAGAGAAGAAATTGGAAGCTTCATTTGATTTAAAACCTTCTTCTTTATTCTTCTTCATTTTTATTCTTTATGCTTAGCCATATTATTCTTCCTCTTCTTCTTCAAGAGCTTGCTCACTTTAAAAATGGCAAGTGATGTATTAGTGAAGGTAATTAAGAAAGTGAATTTTTATTGACCACATCACTCTCCTCATTTACCTATCAAGTCCAATGAGAAGGTTTCTCTACTTGAAGATGGACATGGAGCTTCGAGCGGCCTCCTTTCACCATAGATCATTTACGACGAGGCGGTTGGCTTGTACACACTTCCGGTAGCTCGCAAGTTTAGCTTGGGTCTTATGATAGGAGATCGGACACACTACAAAGGTTGTAGCATTCTTACGTGCTCTCTTGAGTTTTTGTTTTTGCAATTAGACATGTAAATGAACGATCTTATTGACGGGAATTGGTTGCTATATTTGTTAAAATTTGATTTTGCTATTCCGCTAAGACTGTGATTATTGCAACCCTAGCGCCGATTTCTATCATGGTATTAGAGCCAAATCAAAAAGTTTTGATTGATTTTGGTGGCCAATTGATTCATAGAACCATTTTCCACAACTTTTGTTCACTGTTTTTTAAATCTGCTAAAACCTGTCAATATATTGCTAATACTCACGCTCTGGGGCTCATGGTTCGGACTGAGATCCCCATGGAGGAACGGGGACGACCCCGGGGTTTGGGTAAGCACCCACACCCGAGACCATCATATGAAAGCTTTAGGTGTGGGGCTGGAACAACGAGCATGCCACTGCGTGCTGGTTGTTCCGGCAACGAACCCATGGCTATAACTTTATAGCCATGAGTTGTTGGCCCTATCTAAAGTCCCCAAGAGCCCTATGGGTCGTGCCTAAGGTCCCCTCGGGTTTTGGGAATTTTTTGGGTCGTTCGCGACTCTTTTTGAGCAAGATATGTGAATTTTTAGGAGGCAGAGTAAACTTGAATTTTAGTTTTGGGTAATTCAAATTTGTGGCTCCGCTGGTTTTAGAATCCATTGGCCATAGTTATGGATTAATGTGATTAAAGTGTTTAATGAAGTTAATTCGATGGAATATGTGATATGCGGTGTTTAACCTCGACGAATTGATAAATGATCATTTCGACAGGGTTGCACGATGTGAGTCTGAGATGTTGGTTTGCTTCATTTAGTTCAGATTGTCGCACCGAATAGCCCCGCATGTATTTTCTTGTAATACAAAGTTGTTGTATGTAATTCATTCATGTAATAGCCAATTTTATATTCTATTATTAGGGATGGGCGGCCGACTTGTGGTCTTCGTTACCGTGGCTGTATTATTTATTTGTCAGGACACGATCAGGATGCGATCATAGTTGTCATTGTATAATACAGGTATTAGGATTTACCCCACAGCGAAGCGCTTGATTCATCGGATTCTAGAATGCAGCGGGTGACCATCTCAAGGAGTTGAGACCCGGGTCATCTCATTCTAGGATTGGAGGATGATTCGTCGCGCTTATAAGGGGTTAGGATAGAACCGCGGAGAAGTGCTCAGGTTACCGGATTCTAGAAAATGCCGGGTGGCCCCCTCATGGTGATGATGCTGGGTTGCCCCATTTATAAGATTAGCGGATGGCTTGCCGCACTCATAAGGTTCTTCAATTGGCTATGTATAGGCTATTCACATGAACATAGAATGCCGTGTTTCATTGTGGCTCGAACGAAACACGGGATTCCTAGAAAATCTGACACTTCCGTTTCTGTGATGTTTATTGCATGCCGGTAATGTGATTAACTACCTGTGATGATGTTTATCTCTTGCTTGTAATACTGATTATCTGTCTGCGATGATATATATAGTGATATATATGATATACAAACAAATGCTCATATATGTTGTGCATCTGTGCTAGCCCTGCCTCTGCCCTGCAGTAAGTTAAGTAACCTTATGGTGAAGACCCGAGGCCCCGTAGCGAATGTGGATGGAATATGAAGCATTCTACTTTTCTTTTCATATCATGATTTTCTGTAATGGTGTGAGAAGATGCTAGATAATATGTGATTATCTAAATGGTGGGATTGCATTAATTAAGATTAATGCAAAGAAAACGAACCTAAAATACGTTGTTGGAACCAATTTTTTCAAAATAAATTATAGTCGTATTCTTTTGCTTTGCAAATACGTATTCGGTTAGGAATATCCTGCACCTAATTTGATGAGGTAAGATCGATGAGGTAAGAGCCATGATCCCTTTACGGGGAATCCACACTTAAGGAAAAGTCTATATAACTATAAATTTGCAAAACCACTCGGTTCTTTCAATGATATCATGTTCATTACGTTAAAAGTTTTCTTCAAAACCATTTGTAGCCCTCTGTCATTTCAGGAATTAGATTACTTAGTATTTGGGTTGCGTTTGTTGACCCCGTCAAGGTATAGTGTACGGTAGCTAAGTGAAGCTACCTGCTTGCATATGATGCGATTAACTAGGACAGTTGCATAGCCTTGTTGACCTTGTCAAGGGCTCGTGCAGGTGAGTCTAAATTAATCACGAAATGATGGGTTGAACTTGACTAGTGACTTATGGTTTGTTGACCCTGTCAAGGTCATAAGACACTAGGGGTAAAAACCGATATCGGGAGTTTCAAGTGTTGAAACTTGCAATGATATTGCATATCTTCTATATGATAGTTTGGGTCCCAATTTTCACTATGATTAATAGTTACTCTCAAGAGATTTTCACTTCACAATTAACGAACTTGTGAGTGTACATGATCCCGGCTAGTTCTCCTTTTAGGGTTTGAAGGAGGATTCGATAAAACAGTGGGACCATCCTGATTAGATAAATTAATAAACCAATCTAATCTTGATAGAGTGCATACTGAGTGTTTCTTTTCTTTCTCTCTCTCTCTATGGCAGCAACCATGACTTACATTAAACTAAAATTTGTAAACCATGTTAATCGAATCATTTTACTATCATTGACTTTGGAATGTCATGATTACCCTAATTCACAACATAGTCGCATATGTTCTTTCCTCTCCCACTTCTACTTTTGCTTGCTCCATAACGCTCTGTATCTGATACAGAGATCCATATTGCATGGAAGGCTATCTCGTATAGTTACATACGAACTCGGATAAAGTGTTTCAGTCGAGGATGGCCGCCGGTTCTGGAGAAAGTGAATTGTATATAATATAATTCATTTTTCTCTCCCTTCTACTTTATTTCAAGTTTGAGAGTTCCTTTAGTAAGGAGAATACACCAGTTACGCATATTGGATAGTCTTCTTCCAATCCCAAGACAGTTGCCTACAGGAATGAAAGAAGAAAACCAACAAGCCTAAGTTTGGTGTAGACAAGGTAAGTGGAAGAGACATTAAAAGGGGTTATATAAGATGAGAAAAGAAATTGCAACTACTATCGTGAGCCTGGGAAAGTGGAAGAGGCATTACTGGGAATACCTAGCCACCCCTTGAAGAATATTGATGCTTCATCCTCTATTGTGATTATAATTGAAACTATTTCTCAATTGACCTTGCTTTCTGGGTATATATACCAGATCAGGATTCCACATCTGTAAGTTCTTACAGATGCTGAGAAGGAGCAGGGTATTGGAAGATGTGTGATTTAATCCTCAAACTCGGAATTCAGAGCAAATGTTGTTATTGAGAAAAATCACCTGATTTTTCCTATCGGCAAAAATTTTTAGTTTTGAATAGCCATTATTATGCACCAACTTTTAAAACCCTTATATCCGTCTCTTTATTAGATAAAGTGTGATATAATTTTCAAAACTATGTCATTGACATTTACCTGCATCAAGTGTTGATTAGGTAAGATGAAAAGGATAACGGTGTATATATTCTTAACCAAAATACAACTCTCGAATTACAACACACAGATTATGAGTTAGTGAACTCTTGGGACTTATACATAGTGATGTATATGGTCTGTTGTCCTTCGGGACATGGGGATGATACTCATACTTCATTCTGTTTTCTTTTGAGTATTCTAGTTTTGGACGTGCGTTTTTATTGAAACACAATTTCCGAAGCTATTGAGAACTTCATAGAGTATAAGAATAAGTAGAGAACCAGACATTGGTAGTATCGTGATTCTTCGAAGTGTTTGATGATATGGATACTTAAGCTAAGTGTTCCGTATTGAGAATTTGATTCTCTCTCAGATTATTCCTTGGAGGGTGCATTCCATGATGAGTAATACTGAGTGGCCTCTATTGATTTTGACAAATCTTGGCTACTCCGCTGATTTAGTAGGTGACCTTAGTCACCCAAAAGATACTTCGGTTTCCTCATAGATGATGAAAAGGAGGTTTGCATCATGTGATGATGACCTTACTAGTTATCAGCATGACATAGGAAGTAGTAACTTCTGACTGATGGCTAGATGCCAAGTTATCTAAGTTGGAATCCAAGCACTGCAACTAAGTATGAACTTTGTTAGGTGCTCCTGAAGGAGTAAAAGACGTATGGAGCAGGTGGATCTTTCGAGATCAGTGCATCTGGAAAGGTATTAACCTAATAAGGCTAGACTTGTAGTAAACGGTTTTCATCAAATACTCGATATGGATTGTGATGAAAACGTTACTTCAGTGTCTATGTTGAAGTCCATACGGATACTAATTTTCACTGCTGTGTTTCATAGCTATGATATCTGGCATATGGATGTATATAACGTCTTTCTAAATTAGATTTAGAATTTACATGTATATAACGCTGCCATAGGGTTATCTTAGTTAGTGAGAGCAGCGAAAGGTATGTGAATTGCTTAAGTCTATTTGTAGACTAAAGCATGCATACCGGAGATGGATCATCTGTTTTTGATGTTACGATCAGAGTGTTTGACTTCATTAAAATGATAGATGAACCTGGTATATGTAAGAAGCCTGTAAGGAGTATTGTCAGGTTGCTCATATTGATGTAGATAACATACTCTTGAAAAAAAGTGACGTTCCTATACTATAATCGATTAATATATGGTTGTCACTTTAGTTTCTCCATATAGGATTTGGAAAATTTATCATTTCTTTCTGGTAAATAGGTCTATAGTGATAGATCTAGAAGGATTTAGGGAGTGTCCCAATCCGGATACTTTGACGCCATTCTAAAGGGGTTTAGAATAGTTGACTCCTAGCGTGGTAATGTACCCGTAAGAAGTGGAGTAACCCTCTCCAATGAGATGTCTTAAGGACAGATGAGGAGAGAGACTCACATGAATGACGTTTCTGTCACGACCCAAGTGTGGATGTGACCGGCACTTAGATTGTATCATATCTAAAGATATGCAAAAAGTCCAAGTAAGCCGAAAACCAAGATCATAATACCTTAATGCGGAATTATTTATGAAAAATTTAGTTTTTAAGTAAAAATCCCAATTTATGAGGTTAATTTATTAAACAAATAATAAAGGTTAAGTTTAGTTGTATTCCTAGTTGGAATCAACAATATTAACAATGAACATGAATATAAACATATAGAACATCACTATGAATCTCATAAAGAAAGAAACTATGATATACTGACCAAAAGATTTCAACTGTCCATATATATACAATCTCTCATTCTAAGTCAAAATACAGGTTTAAAGGAGACTTTCTAGATACAAAATACAATATCAAAAAGGAAGGTTACTACACATGTAACCTACCTATCAAAAGATGAAATACAACTGCAAAAGTAACTCTGCCTCGCAACTACCCGTCCACTCTATCCCTGTAAGGAACTGTGGCACAACGGGGGTGAGTTGCCAACTCAGTGAATATAACTAACATATAACGGTGAATAAAGTAAATATGACAATCATATTAACTAAAATGTGAACATGTGTAATGTATGATTATCTGTGAAAAATCATCAATGCACGAAGTAAAGCTCATAATGCCACTGAAATCTCATCATCTATTCTCAATAAATTCATTTCTCCGTGTCCATCAACGACACAAAACTTCCATTTCTCACAGGCGTCATTCCTCGAATGATTCTGATATCACAAGGTCCACTATGTATCCGACTGTATTCCCCACCGACTCAGTCTGGATAACACTATAAATCCGTAACCGTATATCCACCGACTCGGTTCGGATTAAATACCACAAATCCATAACCGTATATCCACCGACTCGGTTCGGAATAAACCCAAATCATAAAAACGTCTCAATGTGTACATGTAACATAATTCATGAAAATTACCAGATCTGTGGGATAGTATTCAAAATTTAAAACCATAAATCCTCAATACTTCAATTACCTCGTATCTAAACAAGAAATAAACATATACTAACATGATATAAATGATACCATTTACTACTATTATTGATATGTGAAATATGATTTAATTTCATGTCAATAAGTATTATTTTTAAGTGTGACGTGACATAGCAATATCGACGAGGTGGGTGTAGCATGTAAGACGTGCACGTGGCATGACTCGTCGATAATTGTGAAGTGTTCTAACCACTAAGCAATTTATATATATTTATAATGAATGCAATTTATCAATTAAGCATACCAATATAAAATATTAAGTTATGTAAAATTACGGGCGAAACACGCCATCTTTACCAAATTCCCCGGTAGATGTTTAATCTACTCACCGGAAAAGTCGAATCTACTCCGGAATTGCTAATCCTTTCCCTTTCCTCGCGGCTTCCGTAATTCTTGTATCCGAGTCTAAATTTACAAATTAATGTATATAAGAAAACGGCTATTCCGATACGACGGAAAAGACAAACACCCTTTCCCACTTACAAGTTACATACTATTCGATTATATCAAGCTATTAAACACTTAATCTTGCTGGGTTTTAACCTTAATCTGTACTGTTACAGAAACTAAATCGCGACGTATTTTAACCGTGTCGTATTTAGCGTTTTAAATTACCATTTCCGATATAAGTTTCCAGATTCTTTTTACAGTGGAACTAATTTAAATAAACAGTACTAAAATAACCAAGATAACACACTGGAACATACCCAACAGAGCAAACCCACCCATCTCCTAACATGGCCGGCGACGCCGGATTTTCCTATATGGCCGCCGGCCCAAAACCGGCCCCTTGGGCTCGTGGCCCTATGTTTTGTTCTAGGTGTTCCCTACATCATTTTAACTCTGTTTAGTTCAATTAATTATATTTTAAACATTAACAGATTTTAACAGAGCTAACTTTAACAAAGATACGATATTATGTGACTTATTCAATTTATCTAACTAATCTACAGAACTTAAATTTCCTAAAGTGCTTAAGAATTTACCCTTCAATATGTTGTAGGAATAACCCTCCAAGATATGAAATCCCTCCTAACTTGATGATGAACAAAACTCAAGAACAAAGCTCCTTCTTCCTCATCTTCCTCTTGTTCTTTCCTTTCTCTTTTAACCTTTCTTTTCTTTTAAATTCTTTGAATTTTAATCTCAGTTTTGAACTGAGAATGAACTATATAAATGAGTAGAGGAAAAGATAAGGGAAGGTGGAGGTGTCAAAGGCTAGAGTGTGCATGATTCATGCAAGGAGGAGGTGGAGGTTGAAGGTGTGCATGCAAGCATGATGTGTATTTGCATTATCTTCAAATTTTTGTTTTAATTTAATTATACTTTCAGAACTGAAATGATTTCATCTACTTCACTTATACCCTCAACAATATCCTATTTTGCATAAAAACTTAACTTTACCATTTAACCCCTCACAACTTAATTTATTATAAAACACACATTTTGTTAAAATAAAGCTAAATTTGTCACTAAAACCCTTATAACTTATTTAATTTGCATTCAAAAATTCTAATTTAATTTGTACTACATACAACTTATGAAGATTGACATATTTGATTTTAACCGTTTTGTGATTTATCAAATTATTATTAATTTAATTAATTTTATTTATTTCTAAATATTCCAAATGTTACAGTTTCACTTGGTTCGGCAGTTAGGTCAATCATTCAATATTATGTATCAGACCAGATAATGCTTTTGCACTTACTGCAATAATCAGATATTAGTCCAATCCTGGAGAAAAATAGGAAGCAATGAAGAACATGAAAGGATGTTCTTGGTGTATGGTAATGAATGCCTTCATCAGGTGGTGGTTATCGATTTCAATTTCTAAGGTGACATGGATGACAGAGTGTCTCTCGTGAGATATTAGTTTAGCATCTTCTGAGGAGCAGTAAATTGGAAAGAGTCCCAAGCAGGATACTGGGATAGTCGTGGCGCTGGATATTGATTATGAATCAGCAGACGATACATCCTAAGAAGTTGTTTGGATAAATTCGTTCATTTATTAACATGATCCCATCAACTGTCCAAACAGAGTTCTAAAGTAAGTATCACTCATTTAAGGAGATAATTGATCTCTGCGAAGTTGAGATACAAAGAGATACAGCTAGAAACATTGTGGTGGATCCACTCACTGAGGTTGTTTCTCGAACATGGTTTGCGAAACTGTTAGTTGAAAAGTTGGGTATGTGATACCGCAATAATTGGCTTCAAGGCAATTATTGTAATTGAAGGAGGATCTATACGGAGAAAAATCTTACTCGAGTTGATAGTATGATTTAATCAAACTTCAGAAAATACTAGCCGGTTTAAAAGCCGGAATATTAAGTCAAGTGTTGATTTGATAACCGTATTTTGATGCGGTTTCTAGTATTATGTATACGATGCACACTCTCTCTATTTCTTACATTGGTATAAGATACTAATATATTATTGTGTATACGATACATAATATGGATATGTATGCGATACATATATTCTTCTCTTTATATATATTATGTAATATAAAGAGAAAAGATTAGAAACGAAAATATTAAGGGAAACGATAAGAAAAGAAAAGAGAAGAGAAGAAGAGAAGCTTCTATCCTTTCAATTCTATTCTTTTTTCTTTCTTTTTCTTTTATTTCTTCTCTTCTCTTCTAAATCTTTATCTTCTTCTTTTTCTAATTATTATGAGAGCTCTTTATTCAATATATGACTCTGTCGGAGGGTTTTGTAGTCAGTGGGAGCAGTGGAAAGGTGCGCAAGTTGTTTAAGTCCATTTATAGACTAAAGTAGGTATCACAGAGTTGGATCATCTTTTTTTATGTGACAGCCAAAGAGTTTGACTTCCATCAAAATTATAGACGAACCAAGTATTTGTAAGAAGGATGTAGCGAGTACTGTAACATTTCTCATATTGTATATGGATGACATCCTCCTGATAGGAAATGATGTTCCTATACTACAATTCGGTCAAACTATGGTTGTCACAAAAGTTTCTCCATATAAGATCTGGGTAATATATCAATAATTCTGGGGACTAGATCTGTAGAGATAGATCTAGAAGGACTTTTGGATTGTCCCGATTTAGGTACTCTGACACCATTCTAAAGGGGTTTAGAATGGAAGACTCCTATCGTGGTAGTGTATCTGCATATCATGGAGTCAACCTCTCTAAAATGTTGTCTTTAAAACTAATGAGAAGAGTGACCGGCATGAATGATATTCTCTATGTTTTGGTAGTAGGGTCTATTATGCGATATTATGTATTAGACTAGATAAAGCTTTTGCACTTATCGTAGTAAGCAGATATCAATCAAATCCTAGAAAAACATTGGATAACAGCGAAGAGCATTCTTAAGTACTTATGAAGTATTAAAGAGATATTCTTGATGTATGGTAATAGCAGCCTCCAAATGGAGGCGGTTACCGATTCCATCTTCTAAAGTGACATAGATGACATAATGTCTGTCACGGGTTATTTGTTTACCCTCTATAGAGGAGCAGTATATTGGAAGAGTTCCAAGCAGGATATTGCGGCAGATATGACATTGGATGCTGAGTATGACTCAGCCAATGATGCAGTCTGAGAAGCTGTTTGGATAGATAAGTTCGTTTTTGAACTTGGTCCTATCAGATATCCAGAAAATTTCTAAGACATGTATCTCTTGATTCAGGAGATAGTTGATATCCGCGAGATCAAGATAAAGAGAGAAGATATTAGAAACATTATAGCGGATCCACTCACTAAGCTATTTCTCATATACAGTTTGTGAAACTGTTGTTAAAGAAGTTGAGTATGTGATACTACAATAATTAACCTTGAGTGCAAGTGGGTGATTGTTAAATAAAGGTGCCCTGAAGGAAATCATTGTAATTGTACATGGATCAATATGGATAGAACATTCTTGCTCGACATGATAGTATGTTATCTGGTTTGCTTTATAATTCATGTGTATATATTTTACTTGCTATTATGTATCGCTAATACATGTTGATAAAGACCTTAGGATTTTTGCTTGACTATTAGGATTATGATATAATCATACTAGTGGGGCATAGGGCGTCCATAAGCACATCCTTAAATGTTCCTAATCGTGCGAGTATTGAGACAGGGCATTGGTACTCCAGAGTAACTAGTGTATACGTTTCTTGATCCCGATCGGGATGATGGCTGGTCCTACAGCTATTGGTGTTTGACACCAAAGATTGATACAGGTGATCATTAGACAATGAGTGTACCGAACGAACTCGCCGAGAACTCCTAAATGGTATTATACCTATTGTCACATAGCAGTTCTCTGGTAACAATGGCAAAATGTATTCCTTTAACATGAGATCGCCATAATGTCTTATATGTGTTCCCACTATAGTTCGATTACTACCAAACCACGACTTTAAAGAGACTTGCATACAAGTTTTAGTTGGGTATAGTCCCGAAGCACATGGTAGCAGAGAGTGGTCAAGAGAGGATTCGTCTCTCTCGGTATAGAGAATCGATATTGCACTGTGCATGATATGACTACAACAAGAAATCTCTGGCTAGGGTGGTTGAGATAAACTGATAAGTGTTATCGTTTGTATCTCGAATGGTTATGAGTTCGATGTCTGCATGACTTATTGGGTTATTGGGGGTCTATAAGTTTTCACCCCCCAGACCTGGTATGCAACACTCTTTGACGAAGAGACCGGACTGTACGATAATTTTCACTGATAGGCATTGTTATGATAGCTTATAGACTTTCGTAATCCTACTATTTAGTTTTGATGATGTTATAAAATATTAATAGATATATACATATGTTTCATTTTGCATATTTCATAACACTGTACATAAGCTTGGTCGTGTTTGAGAATGATTTCAGGATATCTTATGACACAAGCTTTCAGTGAAGGATGGAGGAATATGGGCTTAAACAGAAAATCAATTGGAGGTTGTAGCTTAATGGACTAGAGCTCCGAAAAAATTAAGTTCAAGCTTCAAGAAGCTAAGGAGCCAAAGTCCAAATTTAAAGAATTCAAGAATTCAAGAATTCAAGAGTTCGAGCTACAAGTGTAATCTCTAGGAAAATCGATATAAGTACTTCATGGTATATGGGATTAGTTAATAAGAGCTCAAGCACACACACAATTGCATGCATGAAACATTTGGTTTTCACATTGCAAAGTATTTTTGTCCAAAACAATTTTTATTTGGAAAGCTAAGAATTTTGATTCTTTTTCCAGGTTAGATGTCTACCTATTAGACCTTCAGACGTCTGGTCAGTATAGCATATCTGATATCAGTTTCTTATATATTTTTTGGACTTTTCCAGACGCCTGCAATTCATATTGCCAGACGTCTGCATAAGGGTTTTTAAATGGCATTTTTAAACTTCAAACGTCTGCCAATTTTCCTTCAGACGTCAGCTTATTTTTGCCTTGCGCTCTTCTCTTTTCAGACCCCTTGCTAGACGTCTGTAATTCTTAGAGGCAGACGTCTGAAGCTTTATTTTGGCCAAAAATTTCCTTGTTCAGATGTCTTCCTATTTTACTCTTCAAACGTCTGCTGCTTAATGTGTTTCAAAAATTTTACCGTTACTATGTATTTAATACTACAACGGTTAGATTTTTTACAAAGGTAGACGTCCTTGTGAACTGCAGATGCTTACCCCGACTGAAAAATGTGCATTTCTTTTATTTTTGATTTTTTTTGTGTGTGGGCTATATAAAGGATGTTCGTGAGAATTTATTACCAAGAATTTTCTGAACATAAAATTGAAGTTTTATTATCTTCCTCACCAATCAAAATACACTTCTTCTTGAGCTCTTAATTGCAAATCTTATACTCTTTAAAGTACATCTAGTGCATTAATTGTAAACTCTTGGAAGAGTATCTTCTTGCTTGTAATCATCATCTTCTTCTCTTGAATGAGATCTTTCTACTGTGAGAGAATCATTGTAAGAGAGGAAAATTTGTAGTCTCGGTGGAGAAAAGAGTGTGAAGAGGTTGCAAATGGGCAACAAGTGTTCTCGGTGGAGAAAAGAGTGTGAAGAGGTTGCAAATGGGCAACAAGTGTTCTCGGTGGAGAATTGTGGTCTCAGTGGAGACATTGGTGTAAAGAAGTTGCGGGTGTGCAACGGTGAAGTCTCGGTGGAGACAAAATTAGTGGAACGGGCACGACGCCTAAATAAAGTGGACTAGGAGATCTCCCGAACCACTCTAAAACCCTCTTGTGTTTGCATTGCTCGTCTTTATCTCTTTTATTTCTTGTACTTGTTTGATTGTTTATATTTATTGCAAGTAGTTTAATTTTTAATTTGCGGTTGTTGTTTGGTATAATCCTATTCACTCCCCTCCCCCTCTAGGATTATTTGAATTGGTATCAGAGCATTGTGCTCTTATTTGTTAGGTTTAAAACTCTAGATAGATCCTATGGCTTCTACTTCAACCACATCACGTAGTGAAGGATACTCCCAATCCATCACCAAATCGCCATATTTTGATGGAATTAAGTTTACCACTTAGAAAATTAAGATAGTGTTCTTCTTAGAATCCCAAGATAGAGATGTATGGAGATATACTATTTCTAAGGAATTTATGTTACCCACCATCGATGAGGATAGTTGGACACCCCCCGAGAAAAAAGCTTATAATGCAAATCATAAGGCCAAATTTGCTTTCTTTTCTTGTCTTAACGAGAATGATTTGGCTAGAGTTTTTAAATGCAAAACTACTTATTCTATGTGGAAAATGTTATTGAATGCTCATGAAGCTAGTTCCAATATTAAGAGGGCAAAAATTGATCTTTTGAAAACCGAGTATGAAAATTTTCGAATGTTGCCCGATTTTAACTTGGATACTATGTTTAATCATTTTATCTGTATTACTAATGATCTTGATTCAATGTTAGATGAACCAATGAGCAATGAAGAGAATAAGAGAAAGATTATTCGCTCACTCTCAAAGAAATGGCAAATAAAGGCTACTACACTTAAGGAGATAGACGATATTAAGATGGTGACATTTGAAGAGCTTCAAGGAAATCTTAAGACACATGTGATTGAGTTCAAGGCCTATGAAAATGAAGAATAAAGGGAGAAGGAGGATAAGAACGAAAATATGAAGAGCATCGCACTTAAAGACACATCCAAAACTTCATCCAAATCCAAGGCTTCTTACAAGACTAGTGACGACGAGCTAAGTAGAGATGATGACGAGATTGCACTCCTAACGAAGCAATTCAATAGATTTCTAAAGCTTCGAAGAGACTAAAAATAGGGAATTTTCAAAAGAATCGTTCATACAACAAAGATGTCGATCCATACTTCAATTGTAGAAAGCCCGGACAACTTGTTACCAATTATCCTCTCAATCAAGAAAAGGAAGTTCCATAAAAATCAAATCGAAGAGCTTTCAAAGCTAGAACATATGATGACTAAGAGAGAAACGAAGATGATGAAAGTCTATCCTATCAAGAATATCAAATATGTACTTTAGAGCACTGGAGGATGAGATAATGGACGGTCTTAATTCATATTCTTTTGAAGAATTGCTTGAAACATTTGGCTCCTTACATAATGCTTTCACTAGCTTGTGATCTAAATATTCTAATTCTCAAAAGAAAATTATTTTCCTTGAAAAAGAATTTTCTTGTAAAACTTATAGTGAGTGTGATGTTTTAAAACTTGAGAATGAGTCTTTTCTAGCTAAAATTGCATCTTTGACTAGTTCTCTTGAGAATGCATATCTTGAAAATAAGAAACTCATTACCTCTGTTACTTCACTCAAATCCAAGTATGATTCTTTGTTTAGCACTCATAATGCCCTGCTAGTTGATATTGAGAAGTTAAAAACTAGAATTAGTGATCTTGACACCACCTTGCACAAGTTTACCACCTTGCACAAGTTTACCACTAGCAAAGACTTTTTGAACCACATGATTAGCTACTTGAGAATTTCAAATTAAAAAAAGGGTCTTGGTTTTCAAAGTGCATATACATCTCATGCTAGTAGCACTAAAAATAGTTTTGACAAATCATCTTTCAAGTCTACTTTTGTTAAAGTTAAATCATCGCATGCATCTACTCCTCATGATCATCATACCCATCATGCACATGCCACTACTTCACATAGTCATGCTAGATTTTCTCATGCTCCAAGTTTTAGAAGACCTAGGACTAGAAGTACTTCCATTACACGACACTATCATGCTACACATGCACGCACACGCACACACTCTAGCCCCACTCATGTTGTGTGCAACTATTGTAGTCGTATTAGACATATTTAATATCATTGCAAAAATAAATCTTCTAAAATTTAGTTTGGGTTCCAAAGACGAACCTCCATGGTCCCACAAAGACTTGGGTACGAAAATTACATTTATTGCATCTTCTATAGGTACCCCACAAGTCACGACATGAAGAACAATGGTTCCTTGATAGTAGTTGCTCAAGGTAAACGATTGGCAAAATTCAGAGCTTTGCAACCCTATCAAGAGAAAAAGGTGGTATGGTCACCTTTGGGGATGCTTGGAAAAGGTAAAATTATTGGTAAAGTTATAATAAAATTCAATGCTACTGGTTTAGAAGATGTTCTTCCTATTGATGGTGTAAAACATAATGTTCTTAGTATTAGTCAATTTTGTGACAAAGGTTTTAAAGTTGTTTTTGATAAAAAGTTTGGAAAAATTATTGATTCAGAAGATGAAGTTATTCTTTGTGATAAAAGTAATGGAAATGTTTATTCTATTGAATCTTTTGAGATTTCTAATGAAAATTTTGAATGCTTAAATGATGTAGAGGATAAAAGTTGGTTATAGCGCCGAAGGTTTGGACATGCTTTCATGGACTTAATTTCAAACATCACCAACAAGGACTTGGTCGTTGGGATTCCAAAGCTCAAATTCATCAAAGACAAGTTTTATAGTGCATACCAAATGGGTAAGCAAGTCAAGAGTTCTTTCAAGCCAAAAGTTGTGATATTGACTTCTAATCCTCTCGAATTAATTCATATGGATCTAATTGGTCCTTCTAAAACATTAAGTTTATGTAGTAAATCTTTTGCATTTGTTCTTATTGATGATTATTCGAGATTTACTCGGGTTTATTTTCTTGCAAATAAAAGTGATGTCTTTGTTATTTTCAAAACCTTTTTCAACAAAGCGCAAAATGAAAAATAATTTTCTATTATTAAAATCCGAAGTGATCACAAAGGTGAATTTCAAAACTCCTTTTTCGAAGATTTTTGTGATGATCATGGGGTTAAACATGAATTCTCTTGTCCTAAAACTCCACAACAAAATGGATTCGTTGAATGGAAGAATTTATCTCTTCGAGAAATGGCTAAGACAATGTTGAATGAACATAGATTACCTCATTATTTTTTGGCCAAAGCGGTCAATACCGCATCGTATATTATAAATAAGGTTATTATTCGTAAGGGATTTGCGAAAACTCCCTACGAACTCTACTATGGTAGAAATCCCAAAATAGGCTATTTTAAAGTTTTCGGAAGCTAATGTTATGTTTTGACTACTAAAGATCCTCTTGGTAAATTTGATTCAAAAATCAAATTTGATTCAAAAAGTGATTTGGGAATCTTTCTTGGCTAGTCTTCTACTAGTAAAGCTTATCGTGTTTTTAATCAAAACTCGAAAACCGTGGAAGAGAGTATGCATGTTAAGTTTGATGAAACTAATCGTTTTACCAAGAATGGTGTAGTGTATTTAAAGGATGACGAAGAAGTGTTGTGTACTCACTTGGAGGAACTTGATATATCTCACAACAAGAACCACCTTCAAGTGAAGAGCCAAAGAACGACGATGAAGTCACACCAATTCTTCTAAAAGATTGGAGATACAGGAAGTATCATCCACCAACCCAAATCATTGGAGATATATCAAAAGGGGTAACGACTCGATCTTATAATCCAAATTATTTTGCTAACATAGCTTTCTTATCTCAAGTTGAGCCTAAAAATATCATAGAAGCTATTGTGGATGAGAATTTGATATGTACTATGCAAGAAGAGCCTGTACAATTTGAACGCAATAATGTTTGGAAGCTCGTTCCTCGACCTAGTGATAGACACATTATTGGTACAAAATTGGTCTTCCAGAATAACCTTGATGAATTTGGGGTAATCACTAGGAACAAGGAAAGACTCATAGCACAAGGTTACAATCAACAGAAAGATATCGATTTCGATAAAACTTTTAGTCTGGAGCTAAATTAGAATCCATTCGCATTTTACTCTCATATGCATGTTTTAAAGATTTCAAAGTTTATCAAATGGATGTTAAAAGTGCATTTTTAAATGGTTTCCTTAAGAAGGAAGTTTTTGTGGAACAACCACCCAGTTTTCAATATTTTAAATATCTTAATCATATTTATAAGTTGCATATTGTATGGTTTAAAACAATCTCTTAGAGCTTGGTATGCTAGATTGTGTTCTTTTCTTCTTAAAAATGGATTTTCAAAGGGCATGGTTGACACCACACTTTTTATTAAAAAGTAAAATGATGAGATTTTATTTGTACAAATCTATGTTGATGATGTTGTCTTTGGATCTACTAATGAATCTCTATGCAAGGAATTTGCCCATAGCATGCACAAAGAGTTTGAAATGAGCATGATGGGTAAACTCAATTATTTTCTAGGACTATAAATCATGCAACTCAAAGATGACATCTTCATCAATCAAGCTAAGTACATGAAGAAGCTTATCAAGAAGTTTGATCTTGAAGACGCAAAACCATGTGACGCTCGAATGACTACTACAATAAAGTTTTCAAAAGATGAATCTGGTAAGGATGTGGACATCACTATATATCGTGGTATGATTGGTAGTTTACTCTACTTAAGCTCTAGTAGACCCGATATAATGTTTAGTGTTTGCTTATGTGCTCGTTTCCAATCGCGTCCCAAATAATCGCATCTAAATGCGGTGAAAAAAATCTTTAAATATCTTAAGGGGACGATTGGTTTAGGTTTATGGTATCCGAAGAATAAAATTTTCGATTTTAAATCTTATTCAGATGCGGACTATGCGGGGAGCTAAATAGACCGTAAGAGCACTAGTGGAACGTGTCAATTTCTTAGAAATTGTCTAATCTCTTGGTCATCCAAGAAACAAAACTTGATTGCCCTTTCTATGGCCAAAGTGGAATATATTGCCGCGGGTGCTTGTTTTGCTCAAATCCTATAGATGAAGCATACCCTAGAATACTTTGATGTGTTTGTTGATCTTATTTCTATTCTTTGTGATAACACAAGCACGGTGTACATGACTAAGAATGCAACTCAGCATAGTCGCACCAAGCACATTGATGTCCTCTACCATTTTCTTTGTGAAAATCATAAAAATAGGACATTATTATTGAGCATATATCTATACAATACCAATTGACCAATATCTTTACAAAACCCCTCAATGCTATACGTTTTTCTTATATTAGAGAAGAGCTTAATATGTGTATAATTGATTGATGTTGTGCTTAAGTATCATCCTGCCAAACTAGCCACCGCAACTCTCTGTAGGGGAACCCAATTGTGGATTTGTCGTTTATGACATATCCTATGGTCTAGTGGAGTATGTTTACGGCCTTCATGGGTTTGCTGATACTAAAACATGAGAAAATCTTATTTTGCATATTCTTTTATCGCATTTTTGTAACCATATGATACTCGAACTTGAATATATCTTGCATATGGTTATTGTTACATGTTTCACTTTCTTTTGCTTATCTTTTATACATGCTTGTTGATATGAGCCAAATACTTATTTTGAAAGTTATTCAAACGTTTACCTTTAACTCTTGCTCATATCAAATCCTATTAATCTTCTATGCATACATTTAGAGGGGTTTATTCAAACGGTTAACTTACTTTTGGGTGTACGCATGTGTTTAGAGGGATTTATTTAAACGTGTAACTTCTTATGACACCATCAAAAAAGGAGAGAATAATAGATCTTATCAATATATTGAAGTTACTTAAACGTTTAACGTTTAACTTTTAATATATTAAAAGTCATTCAAACGTTTAACTTTTAATACCTTGATATATTCTATAAATATTTTAACATCATCAAAAAGGAGGAGATTAATGGCTTATGGATTTTCGTAATCCTACTATTTAGTTTTGATAATGTTATACAATATTAATAGAAATATACATGTGTTTCATTCTGCATATTTCATAACACTGTATATGAGCTTGGTCGTGTTTGAGAATGATTTCAGCATATCTCACGACATAAGTTTTCGATGGAGGATGGAGGATGGAGGAATATGAGCTTAAACGACAAATCAATTAAAGGTTAATGGGCTAGAGATCCTCAAAAATCAAGTTCAAACTACAAGAAGTTAAGAAGCCAAAGTTCAAGTTTAAAGAATTCAAGAATCAAAGAAATCGAAGAATTCAAGAGTTCGAGCTATAATCTCTTGAAAAATCGTTGTGAGTACTTTGTCCTTTATGAGATTAGTTAATAAGAGCTCAAGTGCACACACAATTGCATGCATGAAACATTTGGATTTTACATTGCAAAGGATTTTGATCCAAAACGATTTTTATATGAAAAGCTAAGAATTTTGATTCTTTCCAGGTCAATCGTCCGCCTATTAGACCTTCAGATGTCTGGTCACTGTAGCATATCTGATATCAGTTTCTTAGATGTTTTTTGGACTTTTTCCAGATGTCTGCAATTCATATTGCCAGACGTCTGCATAAGGGGTTTTAAATGGCACTTTTAAACTTCAGACGTATGCCAATTTGCCTTCAGAAATCTGCCTATTTTTTCCTTGCGCTCTACCCTATTTAGACCCCTTGCCAGACATCTACAGTTCTTAAGGGCAGACGTCTGAAGCTTTATTTTGGCCAAAAATTTTCTTGTTCAGACGTCTTCCTATTTTACTCTTCAGATATCTGCTGCTTTATGTGTTTAAAAAATGTTACCGTTACCATGCATTTAATGCTACAACGGTTCGATTTTTTACAAAAGCAGACGTCTGACCCTTGTAAACTGCAGACGTCTGCCCCGACTGAAAAATATGCATTTATTTTATTTCTGATTTGTTTTGTGTGTGGTCTATATAGAAAGTGTTGGTGAGAATTTATTACGAAGAATTTTCTGGGTATAAAATTGAATTTTCATTATCTTCCTCACCAACCAAAATATACTTCTTCTTGAGCTCTTAATTGCAAATATTATACTCTTTAAAGTACATCTAGTGCATTAATTGTAAAATGTTGGAAGAGTATCTTCTTGCTTGTCATCTTCATCTTCTTCTCTTGATTTAGATCTTTCTAGTGTGAGAGAATCATTGTAAGAAAGGAAATTTGTAGTCTCGGTGGAGAAAAGAGTGTGAAGAGGTTGCAAGTGGGCAACAAGTGTTCTCAGTGGAGAATTATGGTCTCGATGGAGACTTTGGTGTAAAGAAGTTGCGGGTGTGCAACGGTGAAGTCTCGGTGGAGACAAAATTAGTGAAACAGGCTTTACGTCTAAATAAAGTGGATTAGGGGATCTCCCGAACCACTCTAAAACCCTTTTGTGTTTGCATTGCTCATCTCTATCTCTTATATTTCTTGTACTTGTTTGATTGTTTATATTTATTGCAAGTAGTTTAATTTTTAATTTGCGGTTGTTGTTTGGCATAATCCTATTCACCCCCTCTAGGATTATTTCATGTTGGGTACAGATGAATTTGCTCGTCGACCTACCTTGTGATCAATATCTGGGTAGCCATTACGTATAGCTAGTACCGCTGACGTTCTTGATGGTTAACCCGTTAGGAGATTGATATTATAGTGTATCAAATTCAATCGGATATGATCCTATTAACCTACTGCCAGCATATTATCAATTCTTTAGAGCCCCACGCCGAAAGTACCCGCTTAAGTAAAATAATGATGTGGATTTGTATTGTTGGTTGATACGTGCGGGAGTCCGATTAAACACGTGTATATGATATACGTATATTAATCAGACGTTTGGTAATACTAGCCGGTTTATTTATAAACTGAATTATTAAGTCAAATGTTGACTTATTATCCATATATATAATATGGTTACTAGTATTGTGTATATGATACACACACCCTCTCTCTCTGTGGTTGTATTTATTATATGTATTTAACACATATACTAATTTTTGTCTTTTAGGGACAAAGAAGCATGTGGATTCCATGTGGGTGGTAAGGACCACTTAAGGAGATAAGGCTCATTCCTTCTCTCTCTCACTCTCTCTTTCTTTTATAGAAGATAGAAGAGAGAGAAAAAGGATGCTTAAAGGATTATCGTCTTCTTCATCTTCTTCCTCTTTTCAAGAAAGAGAAAGAAAAAGTGAAAGAGAAATAAGAGTGTGCTTACACATCTTCTTCTACCTCTTATCTATTAACAATATTTGAGAGATAGTATCTTTACCAAAAAAAGTGTATTTTAGTGAAGTGGGTGCTTGGATTGATTAATTTCAAGGTGGATCATCTTCAGCGAAGAGATCATTGATCAAGCTCGATCTATACACTAAGGAGCCTAGCTTGGTTCTTCCACTAGAGAGTGGCTAGCTCCTCCACTAGAGAGTAGACATGCACCCACTTTTATAGAAGATGGAAGAGAGAGAAAAAGGATGCCTAAAGGATTATCATCTTCTTCACCTTCTTCCTCTTTTCAAGAAAGAGAAAGAAAAAGTGAAAGAGAAAAAAGAGTGTGCTCACATATTCTTCTACCTCTTATCTATTAACAATATTTGAGAGATAGTATCTGTACAAAAAAAAAGTCTATTTTAGTGAAGTGATGGTTTAGAAAAATTTTGTTCAACGTTTCCACCGCGGTCTACAAGTGTTGCGACCCTAGCACCGTAAACTTACAAAAATTGATTCAAGGATCATTAATTAAAAAGAAAGTTAAATGTTGTTGGATTAAAACGATTAGAAGAAAAATTAGAATGGATTCAATGTAATAAGAGTCAAAGAAGGGAAAATGTTGTTGGATTTTAAATTATTGTATATTCTGCTTTCAATAGTCATGCTAAACTGACCAGCAAGAATGGCTTAGGCTCTGCTTTTAAAACTGGTAATGTAAACTTTTGCTTAAGAGCGAACTCCCTGTGAAGGGATCATGGCTCTTTCCTCATAGAATGAGGTGCAGAATATTCCTAATCGAATATCTATACGCAAAGCAAAAAAGAATATAATTATGGTTTTGAAGAAAACCGAGTAGTTTTAAAAATTGGTTTCG
Organism: Agapanthus africanus; assembly: GCA_030015575.1. Taxonomy (NCBI): domain Eukaryota; kingdom Viridiplantae; phylum Streptophyta; class Magnoliopsida; order Asparagales; family Amaryllidaceae; genus Agapanthus; species Agapanthus africanus. The sequence continues at coordinate 141,249,673 of JASDDO010000026.1, forward strand.
ACAATATCAATTAGATTTGTTTTACTTGCATTAAACCTATAATGTGATCCCATCAATTAATAATATCACACCAAAAGAAACGAAAATAGGCACACACATATATGTTATCCGCATTCGCTATAAGGTCTGAGGTCTTCACTGTAAGGTTACATAACTTATGGCAGGGCGGGGACAAGACTAGTGCAGATACAAAACATATATAGCGTCTACTAGATATATATGTAAATATATACAACACCATTTATCCCAAGGATGATAACATATCGCAAACACAGAATCACAGCCGAAGCAAAGACAATGAAATGGAGGGTATGCTAGAAATTCCGTGTTTCATTTAAGCCATGGATGAAACACGGATTCCACGGTTATATGAATAGCCAAACCCTAGTCCCTAGACCTCTATGAGTGCAGCAAGTAGTCCTGCCAATTCCAAAAGACAGAGAAGGGGTGCGGACTAGGCCAGCAACGAATTCACATCGAGCGTGTTTCTTCCTGATATGGAAACACTAAGCGTCTATATAAGAAATAACATGAGAATTGATCCAAGAATTTAATGCATTACAACCTTCAAAATGAATCCAACGGTACTTATTACAACTTCAACAAATAAGAGTCCAAATAAGAACATAAGAGTCCGATGTTTCGAAATAGAAGACATGCGGAAATCTGAACGAAACAACAACCTAAAGTTTTACCTGGGTAGCGAAGTGATCGAAGTTATCCTCAGTTGGTATTACCTCATATCTAGCCTCGTCTCCTGCCCCACTGTCCTCTAATGACATTCTCCATAAAATAAAACAGAAAATAAGAATGCCATTAGCGAACTAAAGTTCGGTAAGTCCCCATTTAAAAAGAATAGAACTTTTAAAATATATAAAATACGGTATGGAACTATGGAACAATAACACAATTATGAAGATAAAAGCAGAGGATCAATAGATTGTGGATCAATAAATTCAGGCATATATTACTGGGTTCCATCGCACGACCACTGGGTTTTGGGAGGCATCAACCATGCCGTTTTCAAAATTTTGGCATGCTAAAGAACCCTAACCTAGAATCTTAACTAGAGAATTAGACGAAAGTTATCATGTAAACATCTTTACATCTAAGTGAACAAGGAATACAACCTTTGTAGACCGGTCCTTCACTTCAAAAGCTCCATGTAGTAGTCTCATCGCTCCTAGTAGTGATCTCCCGGACTCTAGTAAGGCACCACAAGGTGAAATGAACAAGCTTGCTTGAAGTTTTCGAGGCCGAAGATGATCTACGTCGAGAAGGCACTAACTCAAACTACCTCTTCACTAATTAGAAATTAGTGAAGCAAACAACCTAAACTAAATGGCTAATCTAGTATAGGTTGATGAAGTAGGAATTTTGCTCACTTTAGAATAATTTTTCTCACTAATTTTCTTCACCTCCTCAAAACCTAGTGAGCTCTTGGAGATGAAAAAGAAGATGAAGTGGAGAAAAGAATGAAATGAATCCATGAGTGAGAATATCAACCATGGGTGAGATAATATCTCATATTAACTCATGTAGAGACTTAACCATGGCTTAAGGTAATGGTTGGGTTAATAAATATCTCAAATAAAATAAAATTAGTGGACTAAGTCAATGGTTCTACAAGCTTCCACTAAGCTCAAACCATGTGATTAATTTCCAACAAATTTTGATTTATTTTACATAAATAAAACCCTTCATTATGTTAAACATGGTGTGAGTCTCATACACTCATGTTGCATGCAGCAACAAGCATGACATAATAATATATATCACATATATATTAAGTGTACACAAGTGAGAAAAAGAAATGCTTAAGTGAGCTAATATTAGTTAATATAAATTAAAATATCAAATATATTATTATACATTAAATTATTAAATCAACACTTGATTTAATAATCCGGCCATATCATATATAACCGACTAATATCATTTGTATCAACTTATCGAATCAACACTTGATTCGATAACCCGGTTATATCACATATAACCGACCGACATCACATATCGTGAGAATAGAATACGGTATTGTTCAGTTGATAAAACTGCACATTTGTTATTACATTTTTCCTACCATTTTCATATTAAAAAAGGTCTTTATTATAATATATCATACATATGAGGGTTTATGTGTAAAAATACTATTTTCCATGTGTTGATATATTATAATTAGCATTTGGTAAGAAAATGTATGCAAATAATATCATTGACCAAATCCTAGTAGAACAAAGTCTACTAAATATTATTTGAGTTGTTGTGCAGAATTTTTCCAAGACTAAAATCAAGGAAATCAAGTTGTTAAAGAAAACTTACTTAATTAAGAAAGCAAAACTTGAAGACCAAGTCTGGCAGCAACTACGAGAAAATTTCAAAGATCTAAAGGTCCCAGATATTGCCACATGTCACAAGGATGAAGCCCTAAAATTTTGATCAAGAGATCTTGACCATTGGCCGCGGATCCGCGGCCATACCCTCCCTTAGGCCGCGGATCCGCCGCAATACAGAGGGGTTAGGGTCTGCGCTATTTGGGGGTGAATCTTTGCTGTTAACTTCCATATTTGGAAGCAAAGGTTCTGGCTTTAGGACTATAAATAAAGACCGAGAGCCTCTTGGAAAATTTATCAAGCCGAAGAGATCACGAAGTCCCAGACGGCTCACGCATCCAGGCTGATCATCAACTGTTCGTCTACCTCCTTGGAAGAGATCGAGAAGCAAACTAGTCTTTGTAATCATTTTCTAAGGAATCAAAGTGTAATGAATATTGTTGATTAATAAAGGTAGCTTTCTTTTTCTTATTCTATTTCTTCGTAGTTTAATTATGCAATTTCTTTCCATCTCTTTTTCTCCCAACATGCGCGAGTAATTCTCCGCTTGATAGGGTTCTTAGGATTAGGGTAGGCTAATGGATGATGAACATCCCGAAACCCTTTTTAAGTCCTATAAAGTTTATGAACTTTATCAAAGGAATCATTAACATCCTAATCGGGCGCGCTAACAATTCTTTGTTAATTCCGACCGCGATTAGAGATTAGATTAATGTTTGTTTTGGTAAAGGCTATATATGAACGGAGTTCCGTGTCGAGATAAGGGTTAAGAGTGGGATTTCTTTTCCCTCCAGAAACCCTAATCTACACGCATCACCGTCGTTCTAGTTTTAAATCTATTAAAGGATAAAAAGGGTAACATTTAATTAATCGTCCATAACTACTAAATCCTAACGAACCCTACAAGCCCCCTTATTATATTAACTACATCCATAAATAATCTAGATCTATATTTTGCATTAGAGCTTAACGTAGATCTAGAAAACTTTCCACAAAATTCTTTATCCCTCCTCTCTTTCTCGGCACATCTAAATTAAGAGTAAAAGGTTCCACGTTTCCCTGAGGACGACCCGTACTCATCTCGGTCTAGCAACGCGCGACACCGTTATTGATTGCGGTTATTCTACAAACAGTTTTTCGTACCAATCAAATGGCGCCGTTGCCGGGGAAACGTGCGTAATTTTGTATTCTTATTATTTGTATTGAATTCTTATACGATCTATATCATAAATAAAACAAAACTGCAAATTGTATATTTAACGATTTTTGTGTGAATTTTGCGAGGAAATCTGGAGTTACAGACTTGAGGAAACAGAAGACAGAGATATTCATCAAGATCCAGAGGAGTACAGGAGGCCACAGAGCAAACTTTCACCACCTGATCCCTCCACCAGCGGCGGAACCGCGGCCGAAAGTGCACATCGGCGGCGGAAACGCGGCCAGTTAGGAGATTTAGGGCTGCAAACTTCTCTGGTATATTTTCTATATCTTTCTCTCTCCTCTGAAATCCAATAAAATATCAACGCGCGACACCGTTATTGATTGCGGTTATTCTACAAACAGTTTTTCGTACCAATCAAATGGCGCCGTTGCCGGGGAAACGTGCGTAATTTTGTATTCTTATTATTTGTATTGAATTCTTATACGATCTATATCATAAATAAAACAAAACTGCAAATTGTATATTTAACGATTTTTGTGTGAATTTTGCGAGGAAATCTGGAGTTACAGACTTGAGGAAACAGAAGACAGAGATATTCATCAAGATCCAGAGGAGTACAGGAGGCCACAGAGCAAACTTTCACCACCTGATCCCTCCACCAGCGGCGGAACCGCGGCCGAAAGTGCACATCGGCGGCGGAAACGCGGCCAGTTAGGAGATTTAGGGCTGCAAACTTCTCTGGTATATTTTCTATATCTTTCTCTCTCCTCTGAAATCCAATAAAATATCTTTTCTGCAGGATTCTTTGCAAAATATCACCGCTCAAAAATCTTTTTGCAAGTTCTATTTTGCGGTTTGTTTTTGCATATTTTAATACGGATTTTTAAGGGGCAAAGACCAAATCCAGATTAGGTGGGGATTTCATCACCCTTCTTAAGCCCCACAAATCACAAACCGAGCATCTGCATCAACCCTTCATTAATTTAAAAAATATCTAGACCAGACTCTAAGGACTGTCGTGCTCAATAAGGACAGAGAAAGGTCGTGGGTAATCTATCGTTTATCCGCATTACTTTTGTAGTGTCTAGGCAAGTGTGACAAAGGCTAGTGGTTTTTAATTAGGCCCACTACTGTGGTTCCTTCCCACTTACCTAGCACTTACCTGGCTATAAGGGTAGTACGGAGGCGGTAGAGGATTGATCCTACAGCTTGTCCTTTGGAAGTCTAGGAGCGGTCTAGAGACTGGACCTAGGTGACCTTAGTTCTAGGGTTGTTTGTGCATTTTTGTGTGATTTGTCTAAATCCGTCATTTTTCAAAACAAACCAATTATTTTCTCCCTTTTTTTTACCCCTTCCCCCTTCTTCTCTTCTTATAATGGGTGACCCAAACAGAAGAACACTTGCCGAGTTTTGCTGTCCCCAACCAGATATCTCTTGTTTTCGTAATCCCTTCGGTATACCGTCCGGCTCTTCCATGTCCTTAAAAGATCATATAGAACAAGTAGGAAGAAACAGTTGGCCACCTCAGTTTAGGTCTTATCAACCGTATCCTAATCTTACACCTGTTTCAGTTCATACCCAGAGTGAGGAAGCCCCTAGAAGAATGTCCATTGCTGAGCACATAGCTAGGGCTAGAGGCCAAAGTTTCAACCCGGACCAATATCAACCATCACCACCACTGTCCAAAGAAGAGTTTGATATGCGGTTTGTGGCATATAAGATGTCTATTGAAAATAGCCAACCAACCAACCCATATCAATATTCTTCTTATCATAACATTGATCCTACTCCTACCCAAGTTTCGCAACCATTCTATTCCTATCAATCCAATCCGACTTTTCCACCTACTCTAGACAGTTCTTCTAATCAGTCATTTGGGAGTTTTAATTATCCACAGAAATTTCAATCTTATACTGAAACCCCTTATCAACCCAAGACTAGTCTGGAGCAGACATTAGAAAAATTTCTGGAACTGTCGAACCAACTAGGAAGGATTTGGGTAGTAAGACAGAACTGTACACCCTTCCTAATCAAACCTCTCCATTCCAAACTTAAATCCACAACTCCAGTTTCATAGATTCATCAAGTACACCAAATAGAATGACTGATAAGTTGTGTGACTTTGTAGTGTTTGATTTACCCGACTGTGAAGGGTCCATTTCAAGTGAAACCATACCCAACCCTTGTGATCTCTACACCTCCACTCTTGAACCAAAACTGATTGAAAACAATACTTTTGATGAGGTGTTTGAGGATTTTAGCCTTCACTTGAATGAGGTGATTGACGTTGGGGATATATTGATGGATGAACCTAAAATTTTGGATGATTTTGTCCCACCAATTCATCAAATCCTTTCACTTCCTTGTGGTCATCATCTTGAGCCTTTAATTCTTCCCGAACCCCAAATGTGTCTTGAAGTTGATGATAAAGGTATATCCGAAGAAATACAACCTCCATCTTCCACATCTGGTAAAGCAACACTCGACACACCAATTTGTTTACCCATTCACCTTCTACTTTCTCCGGTTCTTCTTCTGTTCCTATAGTTTCAGTGAGTTTTGATGAATCACAATCCGTTAATTCAAGTTCAATAATACCAGAAATTCAACTTGATTTGGATATTTTTGAAAATGAGGTAGATGAGTTTTTCGAGTCCTCTACCTCAATGATTTTTGATGAATCAAGTAGGATAAATTCTGGCACAAAACTCTTTGACAGCAAAATGTTCAATCACACCATTGATAAAAGTTTTGAAGAACTTTTTGCTGACGAACTTGAATTTTTAAACAATACGGATTTTGTGATTGACCAATCTCCACCTATAGAGGTTGAACCGTCACCATTCCTTCTTCCTAATCATTCATATTCATCCTCATTCTTTCTTTTCTCTAATTTCAAACCCTTTCCAGACCACCTCTTATCTCTTTCTCATTTTTTCTTGACTTGATACAACACATTCTTCCACCAATCTATACGCTATACTGATAAAAATTTTGAATGGTTGGTGTTAACTTTTGGTCTTTGTAAAGTCTTACTTTGACCAAATGACTCACCCCCTCTTAAAGTGCTTCGTATTATCTAACTCATGTTTGAGGGGGGGTATATTTTTGGCTCTTGAACATAACTTTTGTCCTCAAATTTGTGAGCCAAAAATAAGTTTGGGGGAGGATTTTCACTTTCATATATTCTTGCCCCCATTAATAATGTCCTCCCAAGCTTACAGGTTTTTGTGATCCAGTAGATAGCAACAGTGAGGACACTGTTGAAAACAACTTTGGGGGAGGTTTGTGCTTATTTACGCATCAATTTGCATCATACTTTGCATAAGCACAACATTTTCAAAAAAAAAAATTTAAGAAAAAAAAATTCTTTTATAACAAAAGTGTAGAAAGTAAAAAATTATATCCAAAAGATAGGAATAGTTTAAGAAAACCAAGAAAATTAGAAGTTTTCTTAAACGAACTAGTAATAAGTAGTTATAAGCTGTTGTCCCAAGGGTTAGTAAGATGAAGGAAGTCACTAATCTGAGGATAAAAATAAGTCTGAAAAATAGTTTCTATTCTGGAAGCCAAACATTTGAATATCGATACCCTACTATACGCACTTACACACGTCTTGAAACTCGGGATTGTAGAGGATATCTTGAAATGCTCTTGTCTAAAAGCCAAAGTATGAAGGAAATAATAAATGAAGAAAATATAAAAATGGTGAAAAGAAAAATGAACACTGGTTTTGTTATCGCCAAGGCAGCAATAAAAAAATATAGCGAGGATGCTTCATCACCTAGTGCCTTAAGGCCAACTGGTCTGTGGGAGTCACTGCTAAGCCTTAGGTGGTGCAAGACGAGGAAAATATTATCACCTAATCAGCAAGCACATGAGTAATCGGTCGGTTAGTACCTCAAGAAGTATCAACGGTCGCATGAAAATGTGTGAGGAAATCTAAATATTCATTAAGTTAAAAAGTACTGAGGTAGATGGACAAGAGTATGATAGCTTGAATTGAATTCTCCGAGTGTAGGGATGTCCATTATACACACATAGGGGTATATGATCGATGTTTGGATGAAAGGTAGGAATGAAGAATAAGGACGATGTTTTATTGAGGGATGATGTGATTTCTAACATTTTTTCATTACTATTAAGATAGGGCTCATGACAACTGAAAAGCTAGTGTAGTTGGAAACTCTTATTTTCAAAGTCTTTCTTTTATGGTTCTTATCTTTATATGTAAATTTCACCATCTCTCTTTTATTATAGGATTTTGTGGGTGTAATCCGCTGAAAACCCTCAGGAGACAACACTCCTCCTACTAGGGACACCTAGAGGTTTAACGGCTTGTTGCACGTGCTCAGTGCAATCGTGTTTGCCTACGAAAGCGTGCTTAGTTTTCTCCTTTTCTTCTTCTCCTTCTCTTGAATAAACTAGTTTGCTCGGGACGATCAAAGATAAGTTTGGGGGTATTTGTTCAGTTGATAAAACTGCATATTTGTTATTACATTTTTCCTACCATTTTCATATTAAAAAAGGTCTTTATTATAATATATCATACATATAAGGGCTTATGTGTAAAAATACTATTTTCTATGTGTTGATATATTATAATTAGTATTTGGTAGGAAAATGTATGCAAATAATATCATTGACCAAATCCTAGTAGAACAAAGTCTACTAAATATTATTTGAGTTGTTGTGCAGAATTTTTCCAAGACTAAAATCAAGGAAATCAAGTTGTTAAAGAAAACTTGTCTAATTAAGAACGCAAAACTTGAAGTCCAAGTCTGGCAGCAACTACGAGAAGATTTTAAAGATCTAAAGGTCCCAGATATTGCCACATGTCACAAGGATGAAGCCCTAAAATTTTGATCAAGAGATCTTGACTATTGGCCGCGGATCCGCGGCCATACACCCCCTTAGGCCGCGGATCCGCCGCAATACAGAGGAGTTAGGGTCTGCGCTTTTTGGGGGTGAATCTTTGCTGTTAACTTCCATATTTGGAAGCAAAGGTTCTGGCTTTGGGACTATAAATAAAGACCGAGAGCCTCTTGGAAAATTTATCAAGCCGAAGAGATCACGAAGTCCCTGACGGCTCACGCATCCAGGCTGATCATCAACTGTTCGTCTACCTCCTTGGAAGAGATCGAGAAGCAAACTAGTCTTTGTAATCATTTTCTAAGGAGTCAAAGTGTAATGAATAATGTTGATTAATAAAGGTAGCTTTCTTTTTCTTATTCTATTTCTTCGTAGTTTAATTATGCAATTTCTTTCCATCTCTTTTTTCTCCCAACATGCGCGAGCAATTCTCCGCTTGTTAGGGTTCGTAGGATTAGGGTAGGCTAATGGATGATGAACATCCCGAAACCCTTTTTAAGTCCTATAAAGTTTATGAACTTTATCAAAGGAATCATTAACATCCTAATCGGGCGTGCTAACAATTCTTTGTTAATTCCGACCGCGATTAGAGATTAGATTAATGTTTATTTTGGTAAAGGCTATATATGAACGGAGTTCCGTGTCGAGATAAGGGTTAAGAGTGGGATTCCTTTTCCCTCCAGAAACCCAAATCTACACGCATCACCGTCGTTCTAATTTTAAATCTATTAAAGGATAAAAAGGGTAACTTTTAATTAATCGTCCATAACTACTAAATCCTAACAAACCCTACAAGCCCCCTTATTATATTAACTACATCCATAAATAATCTAGATCTATATTTTGCATTAGCGCTTAACGTAGATCTAGAAAACTTTCCACAAAATTCTTTATCCCTCCACTCTTTCTCGACACATCTAAAGTAAGAGTAAAAGGTTCCACGTTTCCCTGAGGACGACTGTTCCCCTCCGAATGACGGCGCACAGGACAGCGATGTCCTGACGCTGAGGTTCGGGGCAGATGCTATTTGGTTTTATCCGTCCACCTCTCCGAAGATGCCAAGTTGATTTATGGCACCGTGTATCGGAGGTTTAGACGGATGCGGCCGATGTAGCAGACTTCGTCAGATTCCCCCTCGCTTGAGGGGTTTTTGATTGTGGGGACGCTCTTCCCTGCAGGCGCAAGCCCCTGTAGTTAATTACGCTACCGCATCGCGGTAACAACTTTCTCCTTCTCCAGAATTTCACTTCGTGTCGTGTGTGTTTGTTTGATTTGTGGTTGCCCGTGGATTGTATACGGAGACTGAGCGATGCCGTCGCCCGTAGGACGTGGACTAGTCCAAATCCGTATTTACTTAGATTTGAATTTGGTGTTTTTAGTTCAAGGATGCATTAGTCGCGTTGCGGCTAAGATCAACTCAAACGTTCGTTAAGGATACGTTAGTCTGATTTAAGACTAAGATCAACATAACGTGGTGATCCATTTAATATATGGCCGTTGGGACTCGTCGCCTCTCTGGCATCGTTGAAGGATTACAACGATAGGTGTCAGAGGAGTTCGGAGATGTACCCTCGAACCGAAGTTGATTTAGGGTTTTATAGTCCATTTGAAGGTTTAAGGATACGTTAGCCGTGTTTGGGGCTAAGATCAACTTAAACGGGACCGTTTAGATCCGGCGAAAGAGCATTTGGAGGCTCTATTGTTCCAGTTTAGGGACGTAATGGTCCATTTTCCAGTTTAGGGACGTGGTGGTCCATCGCTAGTTTAGAGACGTGGTGGTCCATCATTAGTTTAAGGACATTTCGGTCCATCGCCAGTTTAAGGACGTAGTGGTCCATCATTAGTTTAAGGACATTTCGGTCCATCGCCAGTTTAAGGATGTAGTGGTCCAACATTAGTTTAAGGACGTTCCGGTCCATCGCCAGTTTAAGGACGTAGTGGTCCAACATTAGTTTAAGGACGTTCCGGTCCAATATTAGTTTAAGGACGTTTCGGTCCACGAGTTTAAGGACCCCGCAGTCCATATTGATGTGTGGTCGTTGGGACCCGTCACCTCTTTGACGTCGTTGAGGAATTACAACGATGGATGTCAAAGGAGTTCGGAGATGTACCTTCGAACCGGAGGTTAAATTGATTAGAGAGAGCATTTGTGCTCAGTTCAATTTAATTTAAGGACTTACGGCCAGAATTGGGCTAAGTCCAGTTGAAAATGTTCAACATTTTATTTGCATTTGGCCTGTTAGGCCTTTACTGGGGCTCTGCTCCTGTTTAATAATGCATGGCATTTTTGTTTGGTCTATTAGACCTTTATTTGGGCTCTGCCCTTTTATAAATGATGCACAGCATCTGTTTTTATTTGGGCTCTGCCCCTTTTTTTTTAAAGTAATGCATTGCATTTAATTTGGCCTGTTATGCCCTTTTTTAATTGGGCTTGGCCCTTCTGTAAATAATGCAGTGCATTAATTATCTGATGGTGGCTTGTCAGGCGCTTTGCGCCAATTATTGAGCGCAAGCGCATGTGGAGGTGACACGCGTCACGTTTTGGTGAGCGCAAGCGCAGTTGGCGCAGTGCGCTGCCCCAGTACGCTGCGCTGTTGCGCTGCTGACACGTGGGGCGCTCTGGTGAGTTGCGCCAAATTCAGAGAGCAATGCTCTATCTTTAAAGCGCGTAGCGCAAGTGGTTATGGGGCTGACACGTGGCGCTCTCTGGTGGCTTGCGCCAATCCAGAAGCGCAATAGTGCAGATCTGCAAGTGCAAGGCACCGTTTTAATTTCTTGATCCAATTTGGATTTAAGAAAAGAATCTTTAAGATTCCAGAGCCAATGGTTCATAAAAGTGCAAAGCACTATATTTTTTTTATTTTTGTTTTCTCTTGTTTAAAGAACCAGTGGTTCATGAGAAGTGCAGAGCACTGTTCTTTTTTTATATGAAGATCATTGATTTGGATTTTAGATCAATGATCTATTAGAATAAATTTCTTCTCTTTTGTGAAGGTTTTTACCTTTTTCTTGGAATTTTTCTCAGAGTTCTCTCTGTTTGAAACTTCTTGATTTTTTCCAAAATATTGATGCCTTTGAATTGGGGTCTAGGGTCCTTTTTATAGTGCTCATAAATTTGTTAAAGAGATCTTTCTCTGAGTGATTTGGGGAATTTTCCCCACCGTTAGATCTTTGATCCAAGGGCTTCTGCTTTGCAGAAGAAAATCTTCTTGTTTTAACAAGAACAGAAAAGATTTCTTAGAAATTTAATTCTGTTTGGCGCAAATACCCCAGCGCGTGACACGTGTCGCGCAGCGCACAGTGCAGCGCAAGTGCGCTGACACGTGTCGCGCAGCGCACAGCGCAGCGCAACTGCGCTAGCGCATCTGCGCTGACACGTGTCGCGCAACGCAGTGCTTGCGCAACTAAAGCGTTGCTTCCTTTAATAGAGCTTTGCTCTGATTGGGCACGCCTTCTTGGGCGCTGCGCTGACGTATCAGCGCCTGACATGTAGCGCATTGCGCCCGAGATTTGAAGCGTTGCTTCAAAATTTTGAATTTCGAATTTCAACAGAGCATTGCTCTGATTGGGAGAAACAAATGCCCCCCCACCGTTGCGCGCACGTGGCGCATACGTGAGTGCAGCGGTGGCAAGATTCTGACCGTTGGATCAACGGGTGAGCTCAAGGGGCGCAAGCGCCTTATAAATAGGGCCTCTGGCCCTTAGAAAAATATTACCGTTTTAAGATTTTTGATTTCAATAGAGCTTTGCTCTTTCTTAAGAACTTCAGAGCTTTGCTCCTTCCCAAAGTTAGAAACTTTAGGTAAAAATTAACTTAAATCAAATTAATTTAAATTAATCTTAACCAAAGAGCTTTGCTCTCACAGATCTTTTGATCTAAAGAAATCCCCATTTGGGTTTTATAAACAGAGCTTTGCTCTTAAGAACTTATAGATCTGTAGAGATCTTGTTCATGGGTTCTAACCCATGAACAGAGCTTTACTCTTTGAATCATCCGTAGATCTTTTAGATCTGAAAAATGAAAAAAAAAATTCACAAGTTCTTTTTTTTTTATGGATTTTCCAATATTCTAAAAATTCTAATTCTTTTAGGTGTAGACATTTTCTGATGGACCTTTCCATTATTACCATAGAGCTGTGCTCTTTTTAAGGAATCTTGTTTCCCTGGGGCCAGAGTTTGACAAGTGTCACTCTGTGACAGAGCTTTGCTCTGAAAGAGGAGATTTTCTCGTTGTCTCTAGGGATTCTTCACCCCCCTTTTTTATAAATGGGAATGTTTTTCTGGGGATCAACTGACAATCTCATCCAATGATGAGGTTGTCTTACGTATTGAGAATCCGGATTTTGTGGGTCCCCCTTTGGTCTCCCACTCACTGCGCTGCTGTGTGGTGCAATTAATCAATTTTAATTTAATTAATGCATTTTCTTTTTTAGACGCCAAACGTTGAAATTACAACACTAACGGCTAAATTGTTCTTTTGCAGCGATCATGTCTCTAGACACTTCATTCCCGTTCGTCCGCTCGGAGGAGGGATTTCCCGAGGCGCCCTTGGACCGTGAAGTCCTGACCATGATTAAGGAGTTCGACCCGGAACACAAGAGTCTCCACCTTTGGGGGTCATGGTATAATCAGATCATCATAGGCCGACGGAGCTTCACATGCGCGGTGCCGTCAGAACCCATAACGGCGATTCATTATGCCAGCCCACCCCCGGTGCAGTACGCCGTGGAGATGGTTGATTGGACATCAAAGGGCTTCCTACATCCCGCCATAGATGCGATTCCGGTTCAGCGTCCCATGGTTTTGGATATCCTGGGGCGCCGCATCTGTCAAAGCGAGGCGCGACCTTGGGGGCAATCATATAATATCGGTTTGATCCCCCGCCACCCAATCGGCTATCTGCCGTGGGCCCGGTATATCCTGTCGACGAAGAAGTCGCAGTTGATAAGATTAGGATTGTATACCGCAGTCTATGTTTCCCTCTTCCAGTATCCCACGCTTCCCACCTGGTGGTTCAAGGCCTTCCTGGAGCAGTAAAACATTCCTACCCACACTTTCCTTACCATGGATCGGGAAGTGTCAATCTTTTTGGAAGAGTTTACGGAGGTATCCGGTCTACCGGTCATAGAGGAACATTATGAAGAGTTGCTCCCGCCGGATGAGTACGTCTTTGGTGCTAAGCCGGTGATAAGAGGGCTCATGCCGGAGAACGCTGTTCAACATCAATTTCCAAGTCTGATCAAGGTGTTGAACATCTATGAGGCCCTTTTCATTGAGCGTGGGAGCCGCGGAGTAAATTTTGAGGATTTCATTGCTCGGTTCCTTCATCCAAACGTCCTCTCGGCGGAAGCTGCCAAGTTTGCCAACCTTGAGGACCCTTTTGGTTTAGGTTTGGATAACCTGCCAGCGAAAGACATAGACCAAAAGAACTTTTTTCTTCCTAACTCCCCAACCATGTCTTTTGCAGAAGTCGCAGCCCCTGAGATGGACGAGGAGGCCTTCTTTTTAGGATTTCTTGGGCTTTAGCTGAGTTGGTTTGCGCTCCCAACGCACTCTCACCGCATGCGGCCCTCTGTTTTTTACCCTACCCACCGAATGACTATCGGGGTAAAGGTGGCCGTTGGGATCGCCGGTTTGGCGCACTTGTATCATGGCCTCAGTCGAGCAGCGGATGCTAATGAGCCTGGGGTGTTGCACGTGGTCTTCCCGATGCACTACTTTATGTCGTGGCTCGAGATACATATAGCGGGTGTCTTCGGCATGCATAAAAGGCCCTCGTTCTACGAAAGGTGCAGTTTTCCTCACATTCTACAGTTGATCGGCGCATCAATTGTAAATCCATCGCCACGAGATGCCAGGTGTTTACTCCTTCGCTCCCACACCGTTGGAACCGGTGTGTCTTTCATTGACAAGGTGTTGACTATTGGAAAAACGTCCACCACCGCAGTGCGGCCATTGCAAGACACTTTCATGGATGGAGCTTCAGTTTTAACAGCCCGGGAGACCCTTCACCTATATTCCATCAGACCGGGCTTCTTGGTGTTTAGGCAGGACGAGGCAGCGATCTTCATGAGATATAACCCGCATCGTTTCGCCCAACAGCTGAGCTATAATCAAGGGGTACCGCTGGAGGCTTTTTTATCGGAACCTGCCGCGACTGAAGAAGGGATGGAGAGGGCACTGCATCACTTCATGCGTCTAAACACGGCCTCTCACTTCTTTATCAGTAAGCCGGCTTGTGCCCCCCGACTTCTTAGGGTATACACAGAATGGTATAGTCATTCGACGGGAGCGGTCATAAAGGAGGAAAGGCGGTTGCTGATCGATCGTAAGGGTGCACCTCCAGGTAGCGATCGCAACGCTCCTCTGGTGCTAAGGACCCCGGTAATCCCCCCTTTAAAAGATGCCAAAGCCGGACCCTCGCGTGCACAAAGTCCTCCACGTGAGTTGCCGCTCCCTGATATCACAGATGCACCTCCCGCACCCTGTGCTCCAGTGGAGACAGTGGTTGTACCCTCGCCGGAGTCTGGCGTGGGTGCGGACATCGGGACCTGTCGTCCCAAAGTGGCTGCTAAATGGAAGTCGATCCTCCGTGAGCCTAGGGTCGGAGGGCGAAAGAAAAAGAAGTCGCTCTTCGCTGCGGACGTCGTGTTCGGTCAGGAACCCCATGCTCCCTATGCCGAGGGCCTGATCGAATACGGGACGAACGAAGGACTGGTGATGTCGTCGCCGGACGATACAGACTTGGAAGCCGCTCTCGAAACTTCGGCGTGGTTGGCAAAGCGTGACGCGTGGCTGGCCAAGCTTGCGCAATCAGGTAACTATTAGTCGCATTTTCTTTATTGCAACATATCCTCTTCATTGCCTTTGACTAACGCTTTTCTTTTTTTCCTTTCGACAGGCATCACTGATGAAGAAGCCATTGTCGCTTCTCTGAAGACTTTCCAGGAGGAGGAACGTCTTAGAGCATCTATGGGCCTTAGTAAGTTTCGATTTATTAAGCTTTCATTTCCCTTGTGTTATGGTCGATCTAACCTCTCCCTTTTAATCATAGGAACCTCAATGCCGCTCCCGCCAAGTGACGCAAATATCCTACCGGCTGCCGACGTTCCTGCTTCTTCAGGGTTACCGCAAGAAGTCCGTCTTGAGGAGCCGATGAGAGACACCTTAAAGGCTCTGAAAGTTTCTTTGTTTACGGATGACGATGCCGCGGTGAAAGAGGCGTCACAGAGGTCCATTGTGACAGTTCGGGAGGAAAGAAAGCGGCAAAGGCGTGAGGCGAAGGCGCGCCGGGCTGCCTTGGCTACGGGAGCGGGCCCCAGCACCGCCCCTCGTGCTGATACTCCATCTGAAGAGGCCCCTGTTGCCTTATCCACTGCCCGCAGAGAGGTGGCGCGCGCAGTTCAGAGCGCAAACGGTAAATCCGCTTCAGGTAATATTTCTCTCAGAGTTTTTGTTATAAGGATTTTTAATGTCATTGGTCCTTATATCCCTTATCTTGCAGGGCCGAGTCCGATCGAGGGGGAGGCGGAAACCGTTGATCCCAAAGAAACAGAGGAGGCGGTACCTGCCGAACTCGAGCCGACGGTGGGCAACGTCGATGTGGCTTTGGAGCCTGAGGTGGAGGTCGAGGGGCCTGCAGCCGAGAAGGTCATTGATGCCGAACCTGAAGCGGTGGCAGATGATATGATCACTATAACTGAACCGAGGATGGTGGTGGACAAGGTGCTTGAAGCCGGCGACCTCGTGGTGACAGTGGATGAGCCGATGGAGACGGCGGAGCTCGAAGTAGTTGCGGGTGAGATGGGTACGACTCTTGGGAAAGGGTCAGCCGCTTCCTTCCAACAATCCGGCAACGCTCCAATCATTGCCCTCCCTGCTTACGATCTCCTGCCGTCTCCTGGTCGCGGTAGCACGACGACGGTCCCCATCGAGTCGGGTGATGAGGCTACGGGCGGTGGCCTCATGTCGATAGAGGAGGGAGTCGCTTCTGTTTCGGCCGGGAGCTCCTCAGGTAAACCTTAGGTTACTGTCTTTCTTATTTTACAATCCTTTCTGACAAGTTCACCTTTCTTGTAATGCAGGTGCAGCCAGCGCCGATGCCCCACTGCTTGAAGGAGCGCCTTCAACGACTGCCTTGGCGGTGGTCACCTCCCAACCCTCTCTCATACCGTCTAAGATTTTGGAAGGTATGGGTTTGCAACTTATTAGTCTTATCATTCAGATGTATAGTGTATGTACTGAAGTCGTGCTGTTGTGTCTTTTCAGGAGTACTTTTTGACCATCTTTACCAGATGTTGCTCCCACACTTCTCCTTCCCATCCGAGCTTACTTCTTCCTCTGGTGGCGTTGGTGAGTATGATTTCCAATGACATCCTTCTTTCTTCGTTGATGGGATTATTTCTAAACCCCCTTTTTTTTATCTCGACTGCAGTGTTACAAATCAAAAGAGGGGATGAAAGACGGGCTGCGTTGCCGACTCTTCCGGCTCTGCCACCTGCCTCAGCTGGTACAGCGACTATCACATTGATAAAGTCTTCCTTCTTTATTTTCAAAACTGTTATCTGATCACATCTTGTTTCTTTTCAGCTGTCGTTCCGGTCTCGGTGCCCTTCGAATCTCGCATCATAATGCCGGCGGGTCCTTATCTAAGGAGTCTGTCTTCAAAAGGCACCGCAAATAGTCTGCGCATGTTGAGTGACTACGTCGAGGAACTCGACGTTGAAACTCCTACATCTGCCGCAGACTTCGCTATGATGGTTAACCCGATGCTAGCAATACTCGTGAACTTTCATGATGAGGGCATCGTCGCATCCTGGGTTAACCATTGTAGGGAGATCGAGGGTCGCCTATATCAGTTGGAGTCACTGCGTCTCGCTCCCGAGGTCTTGGCTGCCGGTAATCAAAGAACAGCGTGGATTGAGCAGAGCGCTCCTTACTTCCGCCACCTCGAACAAGAAGTCATTTCAAGACGTAAGGAGCGAGGTGAGACTTCGAGCAAGTCTGCCCAACTGCATGCTCGGGTGGAGGCCAACGTCGCACGGTTGAAGGTTGTCTTTGAGGGCCTTCTGCAATGTCTTTCTGAAGGGTTATCATTGAGTCAACACCTTGATGTTGTCGAGCGAGATGCACCTAGCCAGGAAGCAGCCCAGAAGGCGGCGGAGGAGCAACTTTCATCTTTCTTGCAGCAGCGAGCCCGGGTGGAAGCGGAGGTGGCCGCGGCAGCTGCTCAGGAGGAGGCGTTGAAGGAAGTGCGAGAGCAACATGTGGATTTACTAAAGACACTTCCTCCTCAGTAGCTATCCTTCTTTGTATCGTTTGTAATTGTAGATAAAAGAATGTATATATATATTTTTTTTATTCTTTGACATAATGTATCCTGTACCCAATCAAGTTTATGAATAAAAGATACACCTTTTTTGTAATGTGTCATTTTCTCCGTCTTTTCTTTCTTTTACTATCAGCATATCACTTTAGCGAACATGGTTGACGGATGATTAGAAGGAGTATCCTGACTTTCTTAAGAAATAGCGATGGCTTAGGCCGCAGGTTCGGATCTGCTGCCTAAGACTTTTCAACTCCATGAGCCGTGAGGGTCTCATAGAGATTCTTCTCCCTACGGATCGAGAGGATCTCGTAGGTGGGCTTTCTCCTTAGAAATCGTGAGGATTCCTAAGTGTTGTTTTCTCTTACAAGTCGTAAGGATCCTATAAGAGAATTTTTCCCCCTTATAAGTCGAGAGGACCCACAAGCGGTTGTTTCCCTCCTCGTCGAAATTCGACTTTGGAAAGTGAGACCCGTGAATAGTATGCAAGAGACCATTTTGGATTGACTTGCAGGGTCCCATTGTTCAGGAAGAAAGTTTTTTTTTTTAGTCCCTGCTGCCTGAGGCTTTATTTGCATGTTGAGACGAATCGGGAATTTCCCGCGGAGACACAGTTTCTCTGCGAGCCGACGCGAATCAGGAGGCTCTCATCAAGGAGTGTTTGTATCCGTGAGTCGAGAAGTTTGCTAGGGATTATTTGTTTCCTAAGCGCCAAGGATTATTTGTTTCCTTGGGGTTTGAAACGAGTCGAGGATTTCCCACGGAGGCACTGATGGCTCTGCGAGTCGACGCAGATCAGGAGGCTCTTGTCAAGGAGTGTTTGTATCCGTGAGTCAAGGAATTTGTTAGGGATTATTTGTTTCCCAAGCGCCAAGGATTATTTGTTTCCTTGGGGTTTGAAACGAGTCGAGGATTTCCCACGGAGGCGCTGGTGGCTCTGCGAGTCGACACGGATCAGAAGGCTCTCGTCAAGGAGTGTTTGTATCCATGAGTCGAGGAATTTGCTAGGGATTATTTGTTTCCCAAGCGCCAAGGATTATTTGTTTCCTTGGGGTTTGAAACGAGTCGAGGATTTCCCACGGAGGCGCTGGTGGCACTGCGAGTCGACGCGGATCAGTAGGCTCTCGTCAAGGAGTGTTTGTATCCGTGAGTCGAGGAATTTGCTAGGGATTATTTGTTTCCCAAGCGCCAAGGATTATTTGTTTCCTTGGGTTTGAAACAAGTCGAGGATTTCCCACGAAGGCGCTGGTGGCTCTGCGAGTCGACGCGGATCAGGAGGCTCTCGTCAAGGAGTGTTTGTATCCGTGAGTCGAGGAATTTGCTAGGGATTATTTGTTTCCCAAGCGCCAAGGATTATTTGTTTCCTTGGGGTTTGAAACGAGTCGAGGATTTCCCACGGAGGCGCTGGTGGCTCTGCGAGTCGGCGCGGATCAGGAGGCTCTTGTCAAGGAGTGTTTGTATCCGTGAGTCGAGGAATTTGCTGAAGACATTTGTTTCTTCGGAGTTGGACTGAACCATCGAGATTTGGCTTCGTCTTCTGGCGGAGCCTGTTGGGAAAGTATGGTTCCCTCTTTGTTTACGCTCTTGGATTGTATACAGGGATCGATGTGATCTTAACTGTAGGGCCAAAATTTTATCGTCATTTTTTTGTTTTATCTCCGCGATGCTCTATCATTTCAGGTTTTATATCGCGAAGGTCGCGATTGCCCAATCATTTCGGCTATTTTTCGCGGTGCCCAATCATTTCGGCTGTTTATTTTATTCTTACTCGCTGCTTTTTATTGCGAGTTGCCCAATCATTTCGGCTATTTTTGCATGCATACATTTTACTTACTGCTTTTTATTGCAAGTTGCCCTATCATTTCGGCTATTTCGTATGCATGTGCGGCCTATTGGCTTCTCGCTGTAAAACGATTTCGGCATCAGCACCGCTACAACTGGGATATTGCCAGGAGCGAATCATCATCTGCCTCCGTCGATGTTGAACAAAGGTAGCTTAACGAACAGGGTTAGGGTCCTGTCGTCTAAGGCTTTTAACTTCATGAGCCGTAAGGGTCTCAGAAAGGTATTTCTCCCTACAAGTCGTGAGGATCTTGTAGGTGTATTTTCTCCTTAGGAATCGTGGGGATTCCTAAGTGTATATTCCTCTGTAAGTCGTAAGGATCCTACCAGAGGGTTTTCTCCTTATAAGTCGAGAGGACTTATAAGGGTTGTTCATCATGCGAACATATCCCCAGTCTCGGATGAGACTTGATTAGGGAAATGTTTATTCGCGCCCGTGGATTGTATACAAGGGTCAGTATTGAGCCACTTATAGGGCAATATCAGAAGTTGTGGGGGTTGCTTAAGCACAGGTTTAGGTCTCTGTAACTTAAGACTTTCAAATCTTATGAGCCGTGTGGGTCCCATAAGAGAGTTCTCCTCACGAGTCGTGAGGATCTCGCGAGTGTATTTTCTCCCTAGGAATCGTGAGGATCCCTAAGTGTGTTGCTCCCTTGTGAGTCATAAGGATCTCACGCGAGTGGTTTCTCCTTACAAGGTCGAGAGGACCCTATAAGTGTCTTTTAACGAGGATGCGCCCTTTCGGGTTTTCACAAACACTCGCCGGTAGCCCTGCTGTTTTTACTCACGGAGCCCTTTCGAGTTTTCATCCGTGCCTATTTTGCTCATGGACGTACCATTTTTTTTATTTTTTATGTATTTTTTTTTACGAGGTCGCGCCCTTTCAGGTTTTCACGAACACTCGCCGGTAGCCCTGCTGCTTTTACTCACGGAGCCCTCTCGGGTTTTCATCTGTGCCCTTTTTGCTTATGGACATACCGTTTTTTATTTTATTTTATTTTATTTTCATATGTTTTTTTTATCTCGTCAGCCTAAAGATACTGCGGTAGTAGTTTAAAGACGTTTCGGTGTGCTATTAGTTTAAGGACATTTCGGTCCGTCATAGAGAAGGCCGGCTACTACTTATAAAGCTTGAGCTTAGGAAGATAGCGAGCGGACATAGTCGTCGTCATCTATCATTGACCTAGGCCGTGGATCATTAAGCATAGTATTTCTTTAGGAAGCGACCGTTTATCGGCCTGAAAGGCCTTTCACCGTGCATATCTATGAGTAGATAGGCCCCGCCCTGGTAGACCTTATCTATGACGTACGGACCTTCATAGTTTGGCTCGAATTTTCCCCGCTTGGCGCGATTAGGGATCATAGGCCTTTTGACCACTGGCACGAGTTCGCCTTGGCGAAATGCCCTCGGTCGGGTCAATCTTTCATATGAGGGCGTCATCTTTGCTTTATAGGCCTCCAGATTTTGTTGCGCTATGAGCCGTGTTTCTTCAAGGGCGTCAAGCTCCTCAAGCCGAAGGTGAGCATTTTCTTCGTCCATCAGCTCGTAATGGACTGCCACTCGTAGAGAGGGTAACTCTATCTCGAGGGGGAGTACTGCTTCTGTCCCGAATACTAACGCATATGGTGTTGCGTTTGTGGCCGTTTTAAACGTAGTTCGATATGCCTAGAGAGCCTCTTGCAGTCTTTCGTGCCGGTCTTTTTTATTTCGCGACACTGTTTTCTTCATGATCTTCGTCAAGGTCTTGTTGAAGGCCTCAGCTAGACCGTTAGCTCGCGGATTATAAACCGAGGAATATCTCCAATCTATATTGTGTTGCTGTGCGAAGCGACTGATCTTGTGGCTTCTGTAGGCTGGCCCGTTATCGGAGATGATCCGTCTCGGCGTTCCAAACCGATATATGACATGCGTCTTGAAGAAATGGAGAATATTCTCCGTCTTTACTTCTCTCAGCGGTACCACTTCTGCCCACTTAGAGAAGTAATCGGTCGTCGCTAGGATGAAACGATGTTTTCTAGACGATGCTGGTTCGATGGGGCCGACTATATCAGTCCCCCACATTTTGGAATGGCCAGCTAGCCACTGTTAGATGTAGTGGATTTAGATGCTGGTGGATGAAGTCCCCATGAATTTGGCATGAGTGGCATTGCTTCGCATATTTGAGGCAATCCTGAATCATCGTGGGCCAGTAGTAGCCTATCCGTTTTATCTTCATCTTCATCTTCGGGCCTGCGTGGTGAGAACCGCAGAGTCCGTCGTGGACTTCCTGGACGACCCTTTTCGCTTCGTCAGGTCCTAAGCATCTCAGCCATAGAGAATCAAATGACCTCTTGTACAGAGTATCATTGACGAAGGCGAAAGACAGAGCTCGTTTCATGAGCTGATGTCTTGTGGACGCTTCTTCGGGCATTCGGTGGGACTTAAAGTAGTCTATGAAGACTTCCCTCCAATCCTCGGCCTTTTCCTGGTCTTTTATTTGTAGAGCCATCTACTCGCTCGCTCCTTTTTCTTCGGATGATTCCGGAGATATTTCTGTTGGGGCAAGCACCCGACGGCTTTATACCACGATTCTAACGTCATCGAGATTCTCGTCAGCCAGTTCTTTAGCAAGTTTGGCCAATGCGTCTGCTTTGCTGTTTTCCGCGCGCGGTATGTTCTCCAAAGTATAAAAGGGGATTTGGGTCAATAATTGTTGCACTTTTTCGCCGTACTTCATCAGTTTTGGTTTGCATGTTTGGTAATCGCCGTTTACTTGACTAACGACCAGTTGAGAATCCTCGTATATGAGGAGGTTTTCAATTCCCATGTCAATGGCGATCTCGAGGCCTGCTATGAGAGCCTCGTATTCGGCTTCATTGTTTGTCCTCGGCTCTGTTAAGGAGAAAGCGAAGCGCATTATCCCTCCTTGTGGAGTCACGAAGATGAGCCCTACGCCCGATTTAATTATAGGGGTGCTTTGTTTGCGCTTCTTCATGGAAGATGCGCCATCGAAATAAAGCTCCTATCGAGTATCATCACCGTTGACCGTATCAAACGCATGTTCGTCTGGAAGATCGCAGTTTAAAGGAGAATCGGCCGGTATCGGATGCTCAGCGAGGAAGTCGGCGATGGCCTGGCCCTTTACTGCCTTGAGAGGTTGATATATTATCGAGAAATCCATCAAGAGCAGGGTCCATTTAGCGAGTCGTCCCGTCAATATAGCCTTTGACATTAGATATTTGAGAGGGTCCACCTTTGAAATAAGACGGACTTCATGCGCCAACGCGTAATGTCTAAGTTTTGTTATTGCGAAGATCAACGCCAGGCAGTGTTTTTCAATGGGGGAGTAGTTGCTTTCTGCCCCCAGTAGAACTCGACTTAAGTAGTAGAGTGCTCTTTCTTTCCCTTGGTCGTTTTCTTATGCCCATAACGCGCCTAAAGAACCTTCAAGGGCGGTCGTGTAAAGGATGAGAGGCTTTCCCTTAATCGGAGCAGCCAAAACTGGAGGGTTCTGCAGGTACTGCTTGATCTCGTCTAGTGCGCCTTGGCACTTGTGATCCCAAACAAATGGGGTTCCCTTCTTCATCAGGTGGCTATAGGGACGGCACTTGCCTGAAAGATTGGCCATAAATCGCCGTATGTATGCGAGCTTCCCTTGGAGAGATCGCAACTGTTTAAGAGTCCTCGGCGGAGGCATTTCCATGATCACCTTGATCTTGGACGGATCTATTTCGATACCCCGGTGTCGGACGATGAATCCTAAAAATTTACCCGAGGAAACTCCGAATGCGCACTTAAGAGGGTTCATCTTCAAGTTGTATTGCCGAAGGCGTTGAAATACGGTCTTCAAATGTTCGAGATGTTCCTCGTATGATTTGCGTTTAACCACAAGATCGTCGATATAGCATTCGACGATTTCGTGTATAAGTTCATCGAAGATCTTTGTCATGGCCCTTTGATAAGTGGCACCGGCATTCTTTAAACCGAAGGGCATCACTTTATAACAGAATATACCTAGAGGAGTCCTGAAGGCGGTGTGCTTCTGGTCTTCGGGATGCATCTTTATCTGGTTATACCCCGATGAGCCGTCCATAAAAGAGAAAATCTCATGCGTAGACGTGTTGTCTATCATTAATTCGGTGACTGGCACCGGGAAATCATCCTTCGGGCAGGCTTTATTGAGATCCCGAAAATCCACGCATATGCGCACAGTCCTATTTTTCTTCATCACCGGGACGATGTTGGCGATCCATTCAGGGTATTGAACTTCCTGGATGAAGCCAGAGTCGATCAGCTTCTTGACCTCAGCATTGATGCTCATCTCAAGCTCAAGCCGCATTCTTCTCGGCGCCTGTTTGACTGGCTTGACGTCCGGGGATATTGCCAATTTGTGCACAGCAATTTCTGGGTTTAGTCCCGGCATTTCGGAATAGTTCCACACGGAGCAATCTCTATACTGTAGAAGCACGTCTTTTAACGCAGCCACCCTTTCTTCAGATAGCAGCTCACTGATGAGTGTCGGTCGCGGATCGTCTGCCGATCCCAACTCAATTTTCTTAAGGTTATCTGCAGTGGTATGGATTCTATCTTCCAGCTCTTTTGGCGCTGGTGGGAATTCTGAGATTATCTCGTCGTTGCTGTTTTCGAAGCACCAAGGGAGCTCATCTATGTCCTCGGGCTCTTCTTTTAATATTGTAATCATATGACAGGTGCGAATTCGCTTCCAATCCCAATGTGGAACCCGTTCTTCTTTCGTGGCCTTGGGCTCGTGCTTCTGTGGTGGCGTTACCTTCCAGTTGTCAGACAGAGCGAACTTGCCGAACTGGTACTGATCTTCGACCCAATTCTTAAAGGTGAAGCAGTCTTCGAGAGGATGCCCTATAACTCGGTGATAAGGGCAATAGTCCGGGTGAGAGACTTCGCATGCCTGTTCGGGGTTTTTGGACTCCGGCAGTGTAAGTATTTGATGTTTTAGAGAAAGATCAAGTATCTTCTTCGTCTTGTCCTGAGGAAAAGAGTATGCTCGACTCATTTTCTTCATGAGGGATAGATCAATAATGCTCGCCTTCCGTTTGCGTGGTTTCTTAGCCCCGTCTTGTTGTTATTGAGCGCTTTTTTGGCCCTTCGACTTGTTTCTGCTTTTGCGCCGAGCTTTCTTTATAACAGGTTGACAAGGAGCGGTATTTTCATCCTTTACGGCCTGTTGTGTCTTGGCTTTCTCATAGATGGCCGTCTCACGGTTGTGATCATCTCGGACTTTTTGACCAGCTTTCTTTATAAGTTTGTCCATTTGTTCCTCGAACGACGGACTGGACTCTTTTGCATCTGGAACTTTCACTGGCTTAGGATTAGCGTCTTCCCATTGAGCATCTGCTTCTTCATCGAGGTCATACACGACGTAACAGCTAGGCAGTAACTCTCGTTTCTTTGACCGGATGTATCCAAGCCCTTTTGTTTCCATTCTCCCATTAGGCAGTTTGCGTTGAGTCCCGGGAACGTTCCAGACCCTGTCATAGAATTTGGCCTCTCTAACGGTCTGTTTGAAGGATATCCCCTGGCGTTTCAACAGCTTCTTCAAACCCTCTGTATAATATCTGGGAAGACGGATAGGCTGAAGCCTGTCGAGAGCAGGATCCGCGCCATGCCAGATTTCTTTTTTCACCTTGGTTTCTTCAGAGCGGTAAAACAGAATTGCTTTCTCGCTCTCTCGCTTGGGAGGGATATAGAATGTCCGCAACTCTTCTACACTGTAGATATTAAGTGCATCTAGTTCTTTATGGTGTTTAAGCGGCACTATGGCGACTTGTAGACTTTGCTCTTCGTCAGCGGACGTTTGTATTGAAGGTCGAGCAGAGAATACAGCATGGACTTCATCTTCCGAGTCGCTGCCAAAGATCAATGTAGGAGCCGGTGGTCCCGGCTTGTTGTGTTGGGGCGGACCCGAATAAACTATCTCCTCTTCCTCCTCAGTATCACTGCCGAAGACAGGGATGGTAGCGTTAGTTTTATTCTCCGGCTTGTGACACTTCTCCGTGTCTTCGAAATCCGGTAAGAAGTATTTGGCATCTTCGTATTTGCGGACCTCGTTCACAGAGAAAGGGTTCAGTTCTCCCGTTACGGTATACTCGAAACCATCCTTAAAATACTTCATACACTGATGTTGTGTAGAAGGGATGATGTTGTACTCGTGTAACCATGGTCGACCGAGCAAAGCGTTGTAACATGTCTTGGCGTCTATGACGTGGAACTTAATGTCTGTGACGAGTAGCCCGAAGCGTAGCGTCAATATCACATATCCAAGAGTCTTTGACGATTGGGAGTCGAACCCGGAGATGGTGATCTTGTCCCGAGCAAGGTGCTGGACGCTCATGCAGATTTCCTTCAACACCCGCACGTTGAGTAGGTTAACAGACGATCCTTTATCGATCAGGATTTTGCCTATCTTTATATCATGGCAGTATCTCGAGACATAGAGAGGGCGATTGTGTTCGCACGTCCCAAGTAGAAGGTCTTCATCGCCAAAAGTAACATCGGCCGTGTGCACCTCCTCCAATTCATCCTTCATCTTTTCCTCGGCCAGGCATGCTTGGAATTGTTCTGGATCTTGGAGTGCCTTAATCAATGAATCTCTCGCCTCTTTTGATAGCAAAAGGGCGTCAAGAATGCTGAGCTGTGAGGGCAGCTTCCTCAGATGTGCTAAGACGTTGTAGTCCACCTTATCCTTCTTTGGTGGATCTTTGGCAGCTAGCTCTTCCACCACTTGGTCATCTAAGACGATATCTTCAGTGGCCTTTTCTTTCCCTTTATCTTTTTTGTTCGAGGGTCCGAGGTTCTTTTTGGGCAGCATGCGATTACGTAGCCGGATATTTTCGCAAACCTTCGGTTCTTCTTCTTTTCTCGAGGCGGACTCTTTAAAGAGGGGGGCAAGTTCTAGTTCTTCATCAGAATCACTCCCGAATGTGGGCACTTGTGATCTACCGGTGTTAACCATGCAACAATCACCACCAGTTCTTTTAAGCCCTTCGGTCATATTTCTTTGCTCTCGACGAGTTTTACGCTTCTCCCACTTAAAGCGTTGTCGATGAGCAACATACCCTTGCCACCATCTATCGAAAGCTTTGCACTCTTGAGTGGGGTGCAAAATCTTTTGATGATATAAGCAATAAGACGGGTGCATTTTCGCCTCACCAGTAATTTCTTCTTCGGAGGATGGTAGCTTCATGCCCATTGATATGGCCTTAGCAAACTTCTTTCTCATCTTGAATTGGCTTTTGTCGGTAGCGAAGGTGTTTAGCTCCACCGGGATCATCTCAGCTCCTTCATCGAGTCGCTGGCGCTTAGCCCTTTCAAATATAGCCGCCTCGCGCTCCCGATCAGCTTTACTTTTCAACCGAGCTTCATTAAGGAATGCGTCGATTACTTCATCTGGTGGCCCCAGAACTTTTGGTTCAGGACCTGCCCCCAGCTTTTCAGTGCAAGGAGTCTCTTCATCGTTCGTGATCGAATGGGAAATCATATGACAGCTCGCTACATATTCCTTGGATTCATCCGATGAACTTTCTCCTTCATCTTCTTCTTGAAAGACATGATTGAGGAACTCTTGGAATGTAATGGGAGTCCGCGCCTTTTGGTTGTATTCTTCCAACGCGTCAATTTGCTTTTGTAAGTCCGTGCGTTTGCCGCCAGGCTTCACGGGCTTCTTAGATTTCTTCTTCTTCTTTTTCGAAGATTTTGACGGCTGGCTGCAAGTGCTTGAACCGCCCCCATCGGTCTTTGGAGTTGGACGTGGCTTCAACATCCCTTCAATGACCTGCGGTTCCAACGGATTCTTCCATTTGATCGCTGGACATGTCTGAAGATCGTTTAGCATCCTCTTTGTCTTGGCTGATAATACAACCTCCCAAGGAGCTTCTTCAATGACGGAGCATGTTGCCCCCGGCGTATTCGTCCCCTTAAAGGTGTGGGGCTGCGGGGGATTCACCTTCCATTTGTCAGATAACGCGAACTTGCCCTGTCGGTACTGGTTTTCAAGCCAATTTTTGAAAACGTAGCAATCTTCGATCGGATGGCCTAGTACTCGATGATAAGGACAGTAGTTGGGCTCATTGACATCACTTGGTTGCAACGGACGTTTTGGATCCGGCAAATTTATGAGTCTGTTGCGCAACGCCAGCTCGAATAACCTCCTCGTTTTATCGCGGGAAAAGGAATAAGGACGTCCCATCCTATCCTCAAGGGGCACGTACGGTCGCGTATTATTTTGACGAGCAACCGGCTTCGAGTGACTCGGTTGTTGTTGAGCATTAGCGACGACGATCGTTTTTCCCTTCCCTTTGTCATTTCGGGTGTCTGGCCTTGGAAGAGGGGGTTTATGGCCCATTTGATCCATTTGCGCTAGTTTGTCAATCAAGTCCTGGAAGGTAGTCGGCTTGAAAAACATCATAAACTGCGAGATGGTTGCTTGTGGATCGAGAGTTCCCACAAACATACCCACCGCGGGAGCTTCTTCAATGCGCTGCTCACACTTCGACCATAAGTTCCGCCATCGTATAGCGTACTAAACCCACGTCTCGCCGGGTTTTACCCTGGCGTTAATCAGTGCTGTCATCGGGGTACGTTCACTGGCGCTTGCAAAACGCTGAGTAAACAACAGCTCCATCTCCGTGAAGGTTTTAATAGAGTCGTTCGGGAGCTCAGAGTACCATTCGAACGCCGTATCTGATAAACTTCCAACAAACTGGCGAAGTAAAAGCTTGTCATCTCCACCGGTATTGCCGCAAAGTGCCATGAACTGGGCAACATGCTGGTGAGGATTGCCCATCCCCTTGTAGACATGGAACTTGGGAATCGTATAACCTGGTGGGTACTTGATTTGATCGTACCAATTCGGATATGGTCTCCCCGTTTTCACGACCTGACCGGCTGTTTCGGTTGCATGATGAACCCGTATTTGCTGGGCGATGTATTCATCCAAAACAGCTTTGGAGATTGTATCCTCTTTAGCTGTGGACAGAACTGGTGGAGGATTCGACGTCTCTCCCCTATCGTCTTCAAGAATGATTGGGGGATCTTCAGCAGGTGGATCATGTTGAATTATCATACCCACCATATCCTGGAATAGGAGGGCCATTTTCTTTATGTTGGCTGTCTGCTCCGCAGCTTTTTTATCTTTTTTCTCCAGTACGCAACGAAGGAATTCAGCGTCCGTTTCTTGTTCTTGATGCTCGTCCGAGGATGTTTCAGGGGTTTCTTTTGGCCCTGTAAGTGCGGCCATAGCGTTCATCATTTCTTGGAGCTTCTGCTGCTGCTCCTGAGCCTTGGTCACTGACCTCGTGTGCGGTCTATGACCTGTTGATATGCGGCTATCTTCTTTTCCCGATGCCATGTAAACCGTATGAACTGTTATGCCCCCAGGCTTGGGGAGTTTAGGCTCACTATTTTTAACTTTTGCCGCTGAGACGGGAGTTTTCTCTGGCCTCCTTCTTTTGTGGGCCGTTGAGGTTGAAGGAACCATTGAAATGGGCATCCTAGCAGCTGCTGTCCCCTGCTGTTCAATGGGACGGCCCTTGTCTTTTTCCACCTTCGCCCTTTTCTGGTGACGAGAGTGACCTGGGTCAATTACGGAGTCTTGAACCCTCCGCCAAACTTTATAAATTCTTGAGGATAGCCGTTGAGGGGGCTGTTCTTGCTTTGTTTCTGGAACTCTCTCCGCAGGTGGAGGAGATCTCTTCAGTGTAGCGGTTGGAGAGTTTTTCCGTACCCTCCTTAGCAGTTCAAAGCTGCTCCCGGTTGGGACAGCAGCGTTGACTTCCACCACTGGAGCCGGTGGAGTCATCCCTGAGGGAGAGTTGCCCCCTGCCTTCCTCACTCGTTGCCAATGGCGACGTCGGGCATGACGAGCCGTTGGGACTGGCTCGGAGATTGAGACATCTTCTTTTTGCCCCCTGTCTGAATGAGGCGCCGCCGGTGTTAACCTCTTAAAGACTGAGGTTGTCTCTTGAGGGGTCATATTTAACCTGTCGAAGACAGATCCTCGGGCAGGGGCAGGAGCAGGAATCGTCAGTCTTGAAAAGACTGACTCTTTGACAGGGGAAGCCGCCTTGACGACTTCTGGAGCAACAGTTATTGCTTTCCTTGGGACAGCCAATTTAGAGTTCTGATTTAGCTTGGTGAAAACAGAGGCTGTCGGTTTGGTAGTGGGCGACCCGTTGACAGGGGTCGTAGTAGCAGTAAGCCGGTCGAAGACCGACTTCTTGTTCACTTCCGGTGCAGGTATTGGCTCAGGGAAGCTTGTAGATGGGATCATGGTCCCGAAGAACAGGCCAGTGGTGGCTTGAGTCACCTGGTCTACCGGCAAAGCGAGGAAGGAAGCCGCTTGGGGCCCATATGCTACACCTCCTGGTGAGGTAGAGCGTCTGTTGCATTGGCACTTCGAGCAGTTGATGCAATTAGAGGCCATTGAACCTTGAGTTCTGCGCCAGACAAAAGACCAAATCTTAGTAACTTGAAATCCGAAGGCAACCATTTAACAAACCGCGATTGGTTCGCGAAGACGACTTATGAAGTGTGGAGTGGAAAGAGGAAGAGGTCCCACCGGGCGTGCCAGAATCTGTTCCCCTCCGAATGACGGCGCACAGGACCGCGATGTCCTGACGCTGAGGTTCGGGGCAGATGCTATTTGGTTTTATCCGTCCACCTCTCTGAAGATGCCAAGTTGATTTATGGCACCGTGTATCGGAGGTTTAGACGGATGCGGCCGATGTAGCAGACTTCGTCAGATTCCCCTTCGCTTGAGGGGTTTTTGATTGTGGGGACGCTCTTCCCTGCAGGCGCAAGCCCCTGCAGTTAATTACGCTACCGCATCGCGGTAACAACTTTCTCCTTCTCCAGAATTTCACTTCGTGTCGTGTGTGTTTGTTTGATTTGTGGTTGCCCGTGGATTGTATACGGAGACTGAGCGATGCCGTCGCCCGTAGGACGTGGACTAGTCCAAATCCGTATTTACTTAGATTTGGGTTTGGTGTTTTTAGTTTAAGGATGCATTAGTCGCGTTGCGGCTAAGATCAACTCAAACGTTCGTTAAGGATACGTTAGTCTGATTTAAGACTAAAATCAACTTAACGTGGCGATCCATTTAATATATGGCCGTTGGGACTCGTCGCCTCTCTAGCATCGTTGAAGGATTACAATGATAGGTGTCAGAGGAGTTCGGAGATGTACCCTCGAACCGAAGTTGATTTAGGGTTTTATAGTCCATTTGAAGGTTTAAGGATACGTTAGCCATGTTTGGGGCTAAGATCAACTTAAACGGGACCGTTTAGATCCGGCGAAAGAGAATTTGGAGGCTCTATTGTTCCAGTTTAGGGACGTAATGGTCCATTTTCCAGTTTAGGGACGTGGTGGTCCATCATTAGTTTAAGGACGTAGTGGTCCATCATTAGTTTAAGGACATTTCGGTCCATCGCCAGTTTAAGGACGTAGTGGTCCAACATTAGTTTAAGGACGTTCCGGTCCATCGCCAGTTTAAGGACGTAGTGGTCCAACATTAGTTTAAGGACGTTCCGGTCCAATATTAGTTTAAGGACGTTTCGGTCCACGAGTTTAAGGACCCCGCAGTCCATATTGATGTGTGGTCGTTGGGACCCGTCACCTCTTTGACGTCGTTGAGGAATTACAACGATGGATGTCAAAGGAGTTCGGAGATGTACCTTCGAACCGGAGGTTAAATTGATTAGAGAGAGCATTTGTGCTCAGTTCAATTTAATTTAAGGACTTACGGCCAGAATTGGGCTAAGTCCAGTTGAAAATGTTCAACATTTTATTTGCATTTGGCCTGTTAGGCCTTTACTGGAGCTCTGCTCCTGTTTAATAATGCATGGCATTTTTGTTTGGTCTATTAGACCTTTATTTGGGCTCTGCCCTTTTATAAATGATGCACAGCATCTGTTTTTATTTGGGCTCTGCCCCTTTTTTTTTAAAGTAATGCATTGCATTTAATTTGGCCTGTTATGCCCTTTTTTAATTAGGCTTGGCCCTTCTGTAAATAATGCAGTGCATTAATTATCTGATAGTGGCTTGTCAGGCGCTTTGCGCCAATTATTGAGCGCAAGCGCATGTGGAGGTGACACGCGTCACGTTTTGGTGAGCGCAAGCGCAGTTAGCGCAGTGCGCTGCCCCAGTGCGCTGCGCTGTTGCGCTGCTGACACGTGGCGCGCTCTGGTGAGTTGCGCCAAATTCAGAGAGCAATGCTCTATCTTTAAAGCGCGTAGCGCAAGTGGTTATGGGGCTGACACGTGGCGCTCTCTGGTGGCTTGCGCCAATCCAGAAGCGCAATAGTGCAGATCTGCAAGTGCAAGTCACCGTTTTAATTTCTTGATCCAATTTGGATTTAAGAAAAGAATCTTTAAGATTCTAGAACCAATGGTTCATAAAAGTGCAAAGCACTATATTTTTTTTTATTTTTGTTTTCTCTTGTTTAAAGAACCAGTGGTTCATGAGAAGTGTGTTCCCCTCCGAACGGCGGCCAGGACTTCACGTCCGTGCCTGAGGTTCGGGGCAGATGCTATTTGGTTTTATCCGTCTATCTCTCCGAAGATGCCAAGTTGATTTATGGCACCGAGTATCGGAGGTTTAGACGGGTGCGGCCGATGTAGCAGACTTTGTCAGATTCCCCCTCAAGGTGAGGGGTTTTTGATTGTGGGGACGCTCTTCCCTGCAGGCGCAAGCCCCTGCAGTTAATTACGCTATCGCGTTGCGATAACAACTTTCTCCTTCTCCAGAATTTCACTTCGTGTCGTGTATGTTTATTTTGTTTGTGGTTGCCCGTGGATTGTATACGGAGACTGAGTAATACCGTCGCCCGTAGGGCGTGGATTAGTCCAAATCCGTATCTGCTTAGATTTGGGTTTGGTGTTTTTAGTTTAAGGATGCATTAGTCGCGTTGCGACTAGGATCAACTTAAACATTCATCAAGGATACGCTAGTCCTGTTTTGGACTAAGATCGACCTGACGTAGTGATTGATTTAATTATCCGGCCGTCGGGACTCGTCACCTCTCTGACGTCGTTGAAGGATTACAACGACATACGTCTGAGGAGTTCCGAGATGTACCCTTGAACCAAAGTTGGTTTGGGATTTTATTGTTTATTTAGATGTCTAAGGACACGTTGACCGTATTTGGGGTTAAGATCAACTTAGACAGGACCGTCTAGATCCGACAAAAGAGCGTTTGGGCCCTATCGTGTCAGTTTAGGGACGTAGCGGTCCATATTCCAGTTTAGGGACGTGGTGGTCCGATATTAGTTTAAGGACGTTTCGGTCCATATTAGTTTAGGGACGTTTCGGTCCGATATTAGTTTAGGGACGTTTCGGTCCGATTTTAGTTTAGGGACGTCTCGGTCCAGTATTAGTTTAGGGACGTCTCGGTCCAT
Source organism: Agapanthus africanus (assembly GCA_030015575.1). Taxonomy (NCBI): domain Eukaryota; kingdom Viridiplantae; phylum Streptophyta; class Magnoliopsida; order Asparagales; family Amaryllidaceae; genus Agapanthus; species Agapanthus africanus. The sequence goes on from JASDDO010000026.1 coordinate 141,282,614, forward strand.
CGCCAGTTTAGGGACGTGGTGGTCCGTCATTAGTTTAGGGACATTTCGGTCCGATGCCAGTTTAGGGACGTAGTGGTCCATCATTAGTTTAAGGACGTCTCGGTCCATTATTAGTTTAGGGACGTTTCGGTCCAATACCAGTTTAAGGACGTAGTGGTCCGTCATTAGTTTAGGGACATTTCGGTCCGATGCCAGTTTAGGGACGTAGTGGTCCATTATTAGTTTAAGGACGTCTCGGTCCAATATTAGTTTAAGGACATCTCGGTCCAATATTAGTTTAAGGACGTTTCGGTCCGATATTAGTTTAAGGACGTCTCGGTCCAATATTAGTTTAAGGACGTTTCGGTCCGATATTAGTTTAAGGACGTCTCGGTCCAATATTAGTTTAAGGATGTCTCGGTCCAATATTAGTTTAGGGACATCTCGGTCCAATATTAGTTTAAGGACGTCTCGGTCCACGAGTTTAAGGACCCCACAGTCCATAGTGATGTGTGGTCGTTGGGACCCGTCACCTCTTTGACGTCGTTGAGGAATTACAACGATGGATGTCAAAGGAGTTCGGAGATGTACCCTCGAACCGGACGTAAATTGATTTAGGAGAGCCATTTTGCTCAGTCAATTTAATTTAAGGACTTACGGCCAAAATTGGGCTAAGTCCAGTTGAAAATGTTCAACACCACCATTTATTTTTTTTATTAGACCTGTGCTAGGGCTTTGCCCATACTTAAATAATGCATTGCATTACTTCAGGCCATTTATGCCCATTTTGATTGGGATCTGCCCTTTTTATTATGATGCAGATCATTTATTTTGGTCCATTGGACCTTTCAATTGGGCTCTGCCCTTCCAAATAATGCACAGCATTTTATTTATTAGGCTTGTTAAGCCTTTTAATTGGGCTTGGCCCTTCAGGAAGTGAAATGCATTGCATTTGTCAGGCGCTTTGCGCCAATCACTGAGCGCAAGTTCATAAGGTGGTGACACGTGTCATGCTCTGGGGAGCGCAAGCGCAACAGCGCAGTGCGCTGCGCTAGTGCGCTGTGCTGTTGCGCTGCTGACACGTGGCGCGCTCTGGTGAGTTGCGCCCGTTCCAGAGAGCAAAGCTCTATTTCAAGGCGCGTAGCGCAAGTTGTTCTGCAGCTGACACGTGGCGCGCTCTGGTGAGTTGCGCCCGTTCCAGAGAGCGAAGCTCTATTTCAAGGCGCGTAGCGCAAGTTGTTCTGCAGCTAACACGTGGCGTTCTCTCAGGAGCGCAACAGCGCAGTTTGGAAGTGCAAAGCACTAAAAATCTTTTTAGATTCCAGAAAGGAAGTGCGAAGCACTGTTTAAGTTCTTGATCTAGATCAGATCAAAGAAAAATAAATTTCTTCTTTATTCGAAGAACCAGAGGTTCACAAAAGTGCAAAGCACTATTCTTTTATTATTTTTTTTTTTACCTTGTTTTTAAAGAACCAAAGGTTCACAAGAAGTGCAAAGCACTGTTTTCTTTTTTATATAAAGATCATTGATCTTATAATTTTTTTTTAGACTAATGGTCTATTAGAAGGAATTTCTTCTAATCCATGAAGGTTCTTTACCTTTTTTTTTTTGAAATCTTCAGAGCTCTCTCTCTGTTTAAAGTTCTTGAGTTCTCCAAAAAAAAAAATGTTCATCCCTTTGAATTGAGGCTTAAGGTCCTTTTTATAGTGCTCACAAATTAGTTAAATTTGTTAAAGAGATCATCCTCTGAGTGATTTGGGGGATTTTCCCTACCGTTGGATCTTTGATCCAAGGGCTTCTGCTTTGCAGAAGAAAATCTTCTTGTTTCAACAAGAACAGAAAAGATTTCTTAAGAATCTTAATTTAATTTGGCGCAGATGCCCCAGCGCGTGACGCGTGTCATGTAGCGCAAAGCGCAGCGCAACTGCGCTAGCGTATCTGCGCCGACACGTGTCGCGCAGCGCAGAGCGTAGCGCAACTGCGCTAGCGCATCTGCGCTGACACGTGTCGCGCAGCGCAGAGCGCAGCGCAACTGAAGCGTTGCTTCAGGCAAATAGAGCTCTGCTCTGATTGGGCGCGTCTTCTTGGGCGCAGCGCTGATACATCTGCGCCTGACACGTGGCGCGTTGCGCTCAGCGCAAAGGATCTTAAGCGTTACTTCATTTATTAAATTTTTTGAGAATCAGAAGCGCCGCTTCATCTCCTCTTTTCAAGTCAAACTTGTATTCCCAAAATTCTGATTTCCCGGGCCTTGGCAACGATTTCATTGTGCACAGAATTTTCTGTGCTTGGGTCTATATATATAACTCAAGGCTGAGCCTTTTCTTCTCTCATTTTCAGAGAACTTCTTCGATCATGGCTTGCAACCGCCCTCATGCCTGCCGACAACCATGGGAGGTGCCGATCCGGGACATCGTTCCTCGTTTTGCTACACGTCTGGTGGACCCTTCTCTCTCGGACGAGCAATGCGACGCTGCAATGCACGAGCTTTTGACTCGTGTGGGGTCTCCTCTCCCTCCGAATTCCATTTGGCTTCGGATGATCCTTGCCTCGGCGCTTGCCGACATTCCCCCTCCTCCAGCAGAGATGTCTTCAGCAATGCTGGATGCCGCCGAAGATAAGATCGAGTGCTTTCTCGAAGCGCACTTGATCACCAAACCTTTGAGGGACTGCTCTTTCCACTTGCTGAGCCAGATACGGGCTCGTCGAGTCGTTATCGCCACTCTCTCCCAGGAATGCGGCGTCGACCGTTGGATGGCTACTCCTCGGGAAGATCGCCGCTTCGACGCGATGGAGAAGGCGGAGAGGGAGCTGAATAATTTTCTTTTTGTTTTTGTGAACCCTTGTCTCTCTGATCCCGTATTCGGTGATCTTTTTTAAATTTAATAATAAATAAATGTTTTGATTAAGTATTCTATTATCCGTTAAGTGTTCCTTTATTTGAACTCTTTGTTGCGTTTGTGCATCGTATTTTAATTTGTTGTTATCAAGTGCATGTAATTTTGCATGGCTAAATTGCCTTTGGCACTTAGCCCCTTTTTCTGCGCTAGCGCATCTGCGCTGACACGTGTCGCGCAGCGCAACTGTGTTGCCACGTGTCGCACAGCGCAGAGCGCAGCGCGGCGCTTCCTTTAACAGAGCTTTGCTCTAATTGGGCGCGCTGCGCTAATGTATCTGCGCTGGACACGTGGCGCAGAGCGCTAGCGCAAAGGATCTGAAGCGTTGCTTCCTTTAAACAAAGCTTTGCTCTGATTGGGTGCGCTGCGCTAATGTATCTGCGCTGGACACGTGGCGCAGAGCGCTAGCGCAAAGGATCTGAAGCGTTGCTTCAAAAATTTAAATTTTGAATTCAAACAGAGCTTTGCTCTGATTGGGCGAAACAAATGCCCCCCCGCCGTTGCGCTCACGTGGCGCACACGTGAGTGCAACGGTGGCAACCCCTCCTGACCGTTGGATTGAGGGGGAATTCCAAGAGGCGCAAGCGCCTTATAAATAGGGCCTTTTAACCCTTAGAAAATCTCACCATTTCTCTTGGGTTTAGATTTTCAGAGCTCTGCTCTTTGCTTAAGAATTTCAGAGCTTTGCTCTTGTTTTCAGAACTCTAGAGCTTTGCTCTTATTTCCCAAAGTTTAGAAAACTTTAGGTAATAATTAATTTTAAAATTAAGTTAAGTTAATTTAAATTAATTTTAACCAATAGAGCTCTGCTCTCATGGATCTTTTGATCTGAAGAAATTCCCTTTAGGGTTTCATTAACAGAGCTTTGCTCTCACAAATTCATAGATCTACAGAGATCTTATTCATGGGTTCTAACCCATGAACAGAGCTTTGCTCTTTGAATCAAATGTAGATCTTTTAGATCTGAAACAAATGAAGAATTTTTCTATAAGCTTTCATGGATCTTCTTTCTTTTTTATTTCAGAAATTTTAATTTTAAATTTATTTTCAAAGACTTTCTTTTTGATGGAATATTATAGAGCTAAGCTCTTTCTTAAGGAATTTTAATTCTTTTGAGACCAGATTTTGACAAGTGTCACTCTGTGACAGAGCTTTGCTCTGAAAGAGGAGATTCTCTCCTTGTCTCTAGGGATTCTTTCCCCCTTTTTATTATGGGAATGTTCCCCCTAAGGGCCAACTGACAATCTCATCCAATGATGAGTTTGTCTCCTTAATTGACGTATTATCATTTAGATTTTGTGGGTCCCTCTTTAGTCCCCTACTCACTGCACTGGGGTGCGGTGTAATTAATTTTGATTTTAATCTAATTAATGCATTTTCTTCTTCTTTTTTTTTTTAATGTGAAACGTTGGGATTATAATACTGACGGCTACATTGCTCTTTTTGCAGCGATCATGTCTGAAGACACTTCATTCCCGTTTGTCCGCTCGGAGGAAGGATTCCCAGAGGCGCCTTTGGACCGTGAGGTCCTGACCATGATCAAGGCATACGACCCTGAGCATAAGAGTCTCCACCTTTGGGGGTCGTGGTACAATCAGATCATTATGGGCCGACGGAGCTTTACATGCGCGGTGCCGTCGGAACCCATAACGGCGATTCATTATGCTACCCCACCCTCGGTGCAGTATGCCGTGGAGCTGGCCGACTGGACATCAAAAGGTTTTCTACATCCCGCTACAGATGCGATACCGGTTCAGCGTCCTATGGTTTTGGACATCCTAGGACGTCGTATCTGTCAAGGTGAAGCGCGGCCTTGGGGGCAATCGTATAACCTTGGTCTGATTCCCCGCCACCCGATTGGCTATCTGCCGTGGGCCCGGTATATCCTGTCGACGAAGAAGTCGCAGTTGATAAGACTAGGATTGTACACCGCAGTCTACGTCTCTCTCTTCCAATATCCTACGCTCCCCACCTGGTGGCTCAAGGCCTTCTTGGAGCAATGGAATATTCCCACCCACACTTTCCTTGCCATGGATCGGGAAGTGTCAATTTCTCTGGAGGAATTTGCGGAGGTATCCGGCTTACCGGTGATGGGGGAACATTATGAGGAGCTGCTCCCAACAGACGTGTACGTTTTCGGAGCTAGGCCAATGGTAAGGGGGGTCACTCCGGATACTGCTGTTCAACACCAGTTCCCAAGCTTAATTAACGTGTTGAACATATATGAGTCTCTCTTCGTTGAACATGGGAGTCGAGGAGTTAACTTTGAGGATTTCATTGCTCGGTTCCTTCATCCCAACGCCCTCTCTGCGGCCACTGCCAAGTCTGCCACCCTTGAGGATCCTTTCGGTTTAGGTTTGGATAACCTGCCGGCGAGCGAAATAGGTCAAAAGGATTTTTTTCTTCCTAACTTTCCAACCGTGTCTCTTGCAGAAGTAGCGGCCCCTGGGATGGATGAGGAGACCTTTTTCTTGGGGTTTCTCGGGTTATGGTTGAGTTGGTTCGCTATCCCGATGCACTCTCATCGAATGCGACCCTCTGTCTTTTATCCAGCACATCGGATGGTCATCGGGGTGAAGGTAGCTGTTGGGATCGCCGGCCTGGCACACTTATACCACGGTCTCAGTCGAGCGGCGGATGCCAGTGAGCCCGGGGTTTTGCATGTGGTCTTCCCGATGCATTACTTCGCGTCGTGGCTCGAGTTACACACAGCGGGTGTCTTCGGGATGCATAAGAGGCCCTCGTTCTTTGACAAGAGCGGTTTTCCTCGCATTATACAACTGATCGGTGCATCAATTGTAAACCCTTCACAACGGAACGCTAGGGGCTTGCTCCTTCGCCCCCATACCGTCGAAGCCGGGATGTCCTTTGTCGATAAGGTGTTGACCGTCGGAAAGGTGTCTACCACCGTGACGCGGCCATTACAGGATATCTTTAAGGACGGAGCTTCTGTTTTAACGGCCCGGGAGACCCTCCACCTATATTCCATTAGACCGGGCTTTTTAGTTTTTAGGCAGAATGATGTGGCAATTTTTATGAGGTATAACCCACATCGTTTTGCTCAACAACTGGGCTACGATCAAGGGGTCCCCTTGGAAGCCTTTTTGGTGGAACCAGTTGCCACTGAAGAGGGGATGGAGAACGCCTTGCACCATTTCATGCGCGTGAATACGACCTCTCGTTTTTTTATTAATGCGCCGACTTACGCTCCGAGACTCCTCAATGTGTACAAAGACTGGTACAATCATGCGACAGGGGCAGTCATAAAGGAGGAAAGGCGACTGTTGGTTGATCGTAAGGGTGCACCTCCAGGTACCGATCGCAACGCTCCCTTGGTTCCTAGGACCCCAGTAATCGCTCCCTTAAAAGATGCCGGGGGCAGACCATCACGCGCGCAAAGTCCTCCACGTGAACTATCACCTCCTGATATCGCGGAAGTACCTCCTGCACCCTGTGCTCAGGTGGAAGCAGTGGTTGTACCCTCACCGGAGTCTGGCATGGGTGCGGACATCGGGACTCGTCGTCCCAGAGCAGCTGCTAAACGGAAGTCGATCCCTCGCGGGCCCAGGGTCGGAGGGCAAAAGAAAAAGAAGTCGCTCTTTGCAGCGGACGCTGCGTTCGGCCAGGAACCCCACGCTCCTTATTCCGAGGGTCTGCTCGAATATGGGACTAACGCGGGATTATTGATGCCGCTGCCGGACGATACAGACTTGGAAGCTGCTCTCAGAGCTTCAGCATGGCTGGTGAAGCGTGATGCGTGGCTGGCTAAGCTTGCGCAATCAGGTAACTAGTAGTCACTTTTTCTTTATTGCAACGTATTTTCTTCGTCATTTCATTATATATATATTTACTTTTTAACTAACGCTTTTTCTTTCTTTTCTTTCAACAGGCATTACCGATGAAGAAGCCATTGCCGCTTCTCTGAAGACTTTCCAGGAGGAGGAACGTCTCAGAGAATCTATGGGTCTGAGTAAGTTTCGATTCATCGAATTTTTCATTTTCCTTGCGTTATGGTCGATCTAACCTTTCCATCTTACTTGCAGGGACTTCAATGCCGCTCCCTCCTAGTGACGTAGATGTTCTACCAGCAGCCGATGTTCCTGTTTCCTCTGGGACACCGCAGGAGGCTCATCTCGGAGAACCGATGAGAGATGCCTTAAAGGCTTTGGAGGCATCCCTGAATGAAGATGATGATGCTTTGAAGGAGGCATCACGGAGGTCCCTCATGACCGCTCGGGAGGAGAGGAAACGGTTGAGGCGTGAGGCGAAGGCGCGTAGGGCTGCCTTGGCTATGGGAGCGGGCCCTAGCACCGTTCCTCGAGCTGACACTCCCTCTGAAGAGGCCCCTGTCGCCCTGTCCACTGCCCGCAGAGGGGTGGCACGTGCAGCTCGGAGCGCGAACGGTAAATCCGCCTCAGGTAATGTTTCTCTTGGAGTTTTTGTTATAAGTATCTTAATGTCGTTTGTCCTAACATCTCTCATCTTGCAGGACCAAGTCCGATCGAAGGGGAGGCGGAAACCGTCAATCTCGAAGGGACAGAGGGGGCAGTACCTGCCGAACTCGAGCCGACGGTGGGCAACGTCGTTGTGGCTTTGGAGCTTAGGGTAGAGGTTGAGGGGCCTGCAGCCGATAAGGTCACGGATGCCGAACCCGAAGTGGTGGCAGATGACGTGATCATTATAACTGAGCCCAGAGTGGCGGTGAATGAGGCGCTCGAGATCGGTGATCCTCCGGCGATGGTGGACGATACAACCGCCACTATTGAGCCTGATATGGTAGTGGGCGAGGTGGCCATGATTCCTGAAGACGAGCCAACCGCTCCTTTTCTGGAATCTGGCAATACTCCAGTCATAGCTCTTCCCGTCTACGGTCCTCCGCCGTCTCCCGGGCTTGCGAGCACGACGACGGTCCCTATTGAATCGGGCGATGAGGCCACAGGCGGTGGTCTCATGTCGATAGAGGAGGGAGTCGTCTCTGTTTCCGCCGGGAGCTCCTCAGGTACACCTTAAGTTGTTGTTTTTTTTTTTTTTATTTGCTCTACAATCTTTTCTGACAAGTTCATTTTTCGTAATGCAGGTGCAGCTAGTGTTGATGTCCCACTACTTGAGGGAGCTCCTTCCACGACTGCCTTGGCGATGGTTACCCCTCAGCCTTCTCTTACGCCGTCAAAGATGTTGGAAGGTATGGGCTTATAACTTATTAATCCTATTTTTGAGATATACAGTTTATGTACTGAAGTCACACTGTTGTATCTTTCAGGAGTGCTTTTTGATCATCTCTATCAAGTGTTGCTCCCACACTTCTCCTTCCCATCTGAATTCGCCTCCCCGTCTGGTGGCGCTGGTGAGTACTTGTTCCCGATTGGTAGCTTTGTCTTTTTAGCGGTAGAATTATTTCCAACTCTCTCTTGTTGTGACTGCAGCGTTGCAAATCGAAGGGGGAGCAGGAAGATTGGCTGTGCCACCAGCCCTTCCGGACTTGCCACCTGTCTCCACTGGTATAGTAAACCATCTTATCAATGACTTCCTTCATATCTATTGAATCATCATCTAATCGCGTTTCGTCTTTTTCCAGCCGTCGTTCCAGTCTCGGTGCCTTTCGAGTCTCGCATTACAATACCGGGCGGCCCTTCCCAGCGGCGTCCGTCCTCAAAAGGTGCCGCGAATAATTTGCACATGTTGAGCGACTATATTGAGGAACTCGACATCGAGGCTCCTGTATCTGCTGAGGACTTCGCCACGACGGTTAACCCAATGTTGGCGATATTCGCCACTTTCCATGACGAGAGTATTGTTGCCTCCTGGGTTAACTATTGTCGGGAGGTCGAGGCTCGCCTTTATCAGCTGGAGTCAATGCGCCCGTCCCCCGAGACTTTGGCCTTGAGTACTCAATGGGGAGCATGGCTCGAGCAAAGCGCTTCTCGTTTCCGTCATCTGGAACAAGAAGTGGCTTTGAGGCTGAAGGAGTGCCAAGATTCTTCGAGCAGAACTGCTCGCTTGCGTGTCGAAGTTGAGGCGAACGCTGCTGAGGTAAAGACCGTGTTCGAGGGTCTTCTGGAGCGCATGTCGAATGGGCTGAGACTAAAGCGGGCACTTGATGTCGCCGAGCATGACACTCCAGGCCGTGAAGCTGCTTATCAAGCCGTTAGGGATCAGCTTGCCTCCGTCGCACAGCAACGGGCCCAGGTGGAGGCGGAGCTGATAATCACATCCAATCGGGAAAAGGCATGGAAGGAGGTGTACGAACAACTGATAGAGCTATTTAAGACGCTTCCTTCCCAATAGCTGCCTTTGTATCAATGTATTTGTAAAAAATTTCTTTTCTGAGTAACGTGTACCCTCTCTTCGCTCTTTTGTATGATTCACCATGTATTTGATTGAGGTCAATGAATAAAGATACACACTTTCTTTTGCAATATCTTGTACGTTCTTTTGTTTTCTGCCTTTACACCATGATGTTGTCGATGAACTTGATTGGCATACAACTTAATTTCTCCAAGAGGCAACGATGGCTTAGGCCGCAGGTTCAGATCTGCCGCCTAAGACTTTTCAATTCTATGAGCCGTAAGGGTCTCATAGAGATTTTTCTCCCTACGGATCGAGAGGATCTCATAGGTGGATTTTCTCCTTAGGAATCGTGAGGATTCCTAAGTGTGGTTTTCTCTTATAAGTCGTAAGGATCCTATAAGAGCATTTCTCCCTCTTACGAATCGAGAGGACTCGTAAGCGGTTGTTTCCCTCTTTGTCGAGAATCGACTTCAGAGAGTGAGATCCGTGAATAGTATGCAAGAGACCATTTAGGATTGACTTGCAGGATCCCATTGTTCAGGAAGCAGGTTTTTGAATCCTTACTGCCCGAAATGTGAGTCAAAGAAGATCTCGTCACGGAGTGTTTGTATCCGCGAGTTGAGAAGTTTTGCGAGGGATTATTTGTTTCCCAAGCGCCAAGGATTATTTGTGTCCTTGGGGTTTGAAACGAGTCGATGGTTCCCACGGAGGCGCTGGTGGCTCTGCGAGTCGACGCGGATCAGAAGGCTCTCGTCAAGGAGTGTTTGTATCCGTGAGTTGAGAAGTTTTGCGAGGGATTATTTGTTTCCCAAGCGCCAAGGATTATTTGTGTCCTTGGGGTTTGAAACGAGTCGATGGTTCCCACGGAGGCGCTGGTGGCTCTGCGAGTCGACGCGGATCAGAAGGCTCTCGTCAAGGAGTGTTTGTATCCGTGAGTTGAGAAGTTTTGCGAGGGATTATTTGTTTCCCAAGCGCCAAGGATTATTTGTGTCCTTGGGGTTTGAAACGAGTCGATGGTTCCCACGGAGGCGCTGGTGGCTCTGCGAGTCGACGCGGATCAGAAGGCTCTCGTCAAGGAGTGTTTGTATCCGTGAGTTGAGAGGTTTGCCGGCTTCTTCGGTTGAAATGAACCGTTGAGGTTTGGCTTCGTCGTTCGACGGAATCCGCTGGGGAAGTATGGTTTCTTCTTTGTTTGCGCCCTTGGATTGTATACAGGGATCGATGTGATCTTAACTGTAGGGACAGAATTTTATCATTATTATTATTAATTTTTTTTGTTGTATTTCCGCGATGCTCTATCATTTCAGCTTTTATATCGCGAAGGTCGCGATTGCCGAAACATTTCGGCTATTTTTCGCGGTGCCCAATCATTTCGGCTATTTTCCATGCGTACATTTTTTATACTTGCTATTTTTTATTGCAAGTTGCCCTATCATTTCGGCTATTTTGTATGCATGTGCGGTCTATTGGCTTTCTCCGTAGACCTAAGATTGGACACCGATTTCGGCATCAGCACCGCTGCAACTGAGATACTACCAGGAGCGAATCATCATTTGCCTCTGTCGTTGTCGAACAAAGGAGGCTTAGCGACCAGGGTTAAGATCTTGTCGGCTAAGGCTTTGGACTCCATGAGCCGTAAGGGTCTCGTGAAGGTATTTCTCCCTACAAGTCGTGAGGATCTTGTAGGTGTATTTTCTCCTTAGGAACCGTGAGGGTTCCTAAGTGTTTTGTTCTTCTGTGAGTCGTAAAGATCCAACAGGAGGGTTTTCTCCTTGTAAGTCGAGAGGACTTATAAGGGTTGTTCATCATGCGAACATATCCCCAGTCTCGGATGAGACTTGATTAGGGAAATGTTTATTCGCGCCCGTGGATTGTATACAAGGGTCAATATTGAGCCACTTGTAGGGCAATATTGGAAGTTTGTGGGGGCTTGCTTAAGCACAGGTTTAGGTTTCTGTAACTTAAGACTTTCAAATCTCATGAGCCGTGAGGGTCCCATAAGAGAGTTCTCCCTACGAGTCGTGAGGATCTCGCAAGCGTATTTTCTCCTTAGGAATCGTGGGGATCCCTAAGTGTGTTGCTCCCTTGTGAGTCGTAAGGATCTCACGCGGGTAGTTTCTCCTTACAGGGTCGAGAGGACCCTATAAGTGTCTTTTAACGAGGTTGCGCCCTTTCGGGTTTTCACAAACACTCGCCGGTAGCCCTGCTGTTTTTACTCACGGAGCCCTTTCGGGTTTTCATCCGTGCCCATTTTGCTTATGGACATACCGTTTTTTTTTGTTTTTTTTTTTTTTTTTATATTTTTTTTTTAACGAGGTCGCGCCCTTTCGGGTTTTCACGAACACTCGCCGGTAGCCCTGCTGTTTTTACTCACGGAGCCCTTTCGGGTTTTCATCCGTGCCCTTTTTGCTTATGGACATACCGTTTTTTTTTGTTTTTTTTTTTTTTATATCTCGTCAGCCTAAAGATGCTGCGGTAGTAGTTTTAAAGACGTTTCGGTCTGCTATTAGTTTAAGGACATTTCGGTCCGCCGTTGAGAGGGCTGGCTACTGCTTATAAAGCCTGAGCTTAGGAAGATAGCGAGCGGACATAGTCGTCGTCATCTATCATTGACCTGAACTAAGGCTCGTTAAGCGTAGTATTTCTTTAGGAAGCGACCGTTTATTGGCCTGAAAGGTCTTTCACCGTGCATGTCCATGAGTAGATAGGCTCCGCCCTGGTAGACCTTATCAATGATGTACGGTCCTTCATAGTTTGGCTCAAACTTTCCCCGCTTGGCGCGATTGGGGATCATGGGCCTTTTGACGACTAGCACGAGTTCGCCTTGGTGGAATGTCCTCGGGCGGCTCAATCTTTCATACGAGCGCGTCATCTTTGCTTTATAAGCCTCCAGATTTTGTTGCGCTATGAGCCGTGTTCCTTCAAGGGCGTCAAGCTCCTCAAGCCGGAGGTGAGCATTTTCTTCATCCGTCAGCTCGTAGTGAACTGCCACTCGTAAAGAGAGTAATTCTATCTCGAGGGGGAGTACTGCTTCCGTCCCAAATACCAACGCGTACGGCGTTGTGTTTGTGGCCGTTTTAAATGTAGTTCGATACGCCCAAAGAGCCTCTTGCAATCTTTCGTGCCAATCTCTCTTATTTCGTGACACCGTTTTCTTCATGATTTTCGTCAAGGTCTTGTTGAAGGCCTCAGCTAGACCGTTAGCTCGGGGGTTATAAACTAAGGAATATCTCCAGTCTATATTGTGCTGTTGTGCGAAGCGGCTAATCTTATGACTTCGGTAGGCTGGCCCATTGTCAGAGATGATCCTTCTTGGGGTTCCAAACCGGTATATGACATGCATTTTGAAGAAATGGAGGATGTTCTCCGTTTTTACTTCCCTCAACGGTACCGCTTCTGCCCATTTGGAGAAGTAATCAGTCGTCGCCAAGATGAAACGATGTCCCTTTGACGATGCTGGTTCGATGGGACCGACTATGTCAGTTCCCCACATTTCAAATGGCCAACTAGCCACTGTTGGATGCAGTGGATTGGGATGCTGATGGATGAAGTCTCCATGAATTTGGCATGAATGACATTGCCTCGCGTATTCTAGGCAATCCTGCATCATCGTGGGCCAGTAGTAGCCCATCCGCTTTATCTTTAACTTCATCTTAGGGCCTGCTTGGTGGGAACCGCAGAGTCCGTCGTGAACTTCTTGGACGACCCTTCTCGCTTCGTCAGGTCCTAAGCATCTCAACCACAGAGAATCGAATGACCTCTTGTACAGAGTATCATTGACGAAGGCGAAAGACAGAGCTCGTTTCATGAGCTGATGTCTTGCGGACGCATCTTCGGGCATTCGGTGGGACTTGAAGTAGTCTATAAAGACTTCCCTCCAATCCTCAACCTTCTCATGGTCTTTTATTTGTAAGGTCGACTGCTCAGTCGTTCCTTTTTCTTCGGACGATTCCGAAGATATTTTTGTTGGGGCGAGCACTCGACGGCTTTGTACTACGATTCTAACGTCGTCGAGGTTCTCGTCAGCCAGTTCTTTAGCAAGTTTGGCTAGTGCGTCTGCTTTGCTGTTTTCCGCGCGCGGTATGCTTTCCAACGTGTAGGAGGGAATTTGGATTAGCAGTTGTTGCACTTTTTCACCGTATTTTACCAATTCCGGTTTGCATGTTTGGTAATCGCCGTTCACTTGACTGACGACCAGTTGGGAGTCCCCGTATATGAGGAGGCTCTCAATTCCCATATCGATGGCGATCTCGAGGCCTGCTATCAAAGCTTCATATTCAGCTTCATTATTCGTTCTCGGCTCCGTTAAGGAGAAGGCGAAGCGCATTATTCCTCCTTGGGGAGTCACAAAGATGAGTCCCACCCCCGATTTGATCGTTGGCATACTTTGTTTGTGCTTTTTCATAGAGGACGCTCCATCGAAGTAAAGCTCCCAACGGGTATCACCACTGTCGATTGCGTCAAATGCATGTCTGTCTGGCAAATCGCAGTTTAAAGGAGAGTCGGCAGGTATGGGATGCTCAGCAAGGAAGTCAGCGATGGCCTGGCCTTTTACTGCCTTGAGAGGTTGATATGTTATGGAAAATTCCATCAAGAGCAGGGCCCATTTAGCGAGTCGTCCTGTCAATATGGCTTTTGACATTAAATATTTGAGAGGGTCCACTTTTGAAATCAGACGGACCTCGTGCGCCAACGCATAGTGCCTAAGCTTTGTTATTACGAAGATTAATGCCAAGCAGTGTTTTTCAATGGGAGAATAGTTGCTTTCTGCCCCCAGCAGCACTCGACTTAAGTAGTAGAGCGCCCTCTCTTTCCCTTGATCGTTTTCTTGTGCCCATAATGCGCCTAAGGAACCTTCAAGGGCGGTTGTATAAAGAATAAGAGGCTTCCCCTTAACCGGAGCAGCCAACACCGGCGGGTTCTGCAGGTATTGCTTGATCTCATCCAGTGCGCCTTGGCATTTTTGATCCCAAACGAATGAGGTTCCCTTCTTCATCAGGTGACTATAAGGGCGGCACTTTCCTGAAAGGTTGGCTATAAATCGCCGTATGTACGCGAGTTTCCCTTGGAGAGACCGCAACTGTTTGAGAGTCCTTGGCGGAGGCATTTCCATGATCGCTTTGATCTTTGACGGATCTATTTCAATACCTCGGTGTCGAACGACGAATCCTAGGAATTTACCCGAGGAAACCCCGAACGCACATTTAAGAGGATTCATCTTCAAGTTGTATTGCCGAAGGCGTTGAAACACGATCTTCAAATGCTCGAGATGTTCCTCGTATGATTTGCTTTTAACCACAAGATCGTCGATATAGCATTCAACGATTTCATGTATGAGGTCGTCGAAGATTTTTGTCATGGCTCTCTGATAAGTAGCACCGGCGTTCTTCAAACCGAAGGGCATCACTTTATAACAAAATATCCCAAGAGGGGTCCTGAAAGCTGCGTTTCTGATCTTCAGGATGCATTTTTATTTGATTATACCCCGATGAGCCGTCCATGAAGGAGAAAACTTCATGAGTAAACGTGTTGTCTATCATCAGCTCGGTGACTGGTACTGGGAAATCATCTTTTGGGCAGGCTTTATTAAGATCCCGGAAATCTACGTATATACGCACCGTCCCATTTTTCTTCATCACCGGGACAATGTTGGCAATCCATTCAGGGTATTGAACTTCCTGGATGAAGCCAGAGTCTATAAGCCTTTTGACTTCGGCGTTGATGCTCATCTCAAGCTCGAGTCGCATTCTCCTCGGCGCTTGTTTGACGGGCTTGATGTCCGGAGATATCGCCAATTTATGTACAGCAATTTCTGGATCCAGTCCCGGCATTTCGGAATAGTTCCACGCGAAGCAATCTTTGTGTTGTAGAAGCACATCCTTCAACGCAGTCACCCTTTCTTCAGATAACAGCTCGCTGATGAATGTTGGTCGCGAGTCATTTTCCGTCCCCAACTCAATTTTCTTGAGATTATCTGCAGTGGTGTGGATTCCATCCTCCAGTTCTTTCGGAGCTGGGGGAAATTCTGAGATTACCTCATCGCTGCTGTTTTCAAAGCACCAAGGGAAGTCGTTCATGTCCTCGGATTCTTCTTTTAATATTGTTACCACGTGGCAAGTGCGAATTTTCTGCCAATCCCAATGCGGAGTTGGTTTTTCTTTTGCAGCCTCGGGTTCGTGCTTCTGTGGTGGTGCTACCCTCCAATTGTCAGAAAGCGCGAATTTTCCTAACTGATATTGGTCCTCAACCCAATTCTTAAAGGTGAAACAATCTTCAAGCGGATGCCCTACTACTCGATGGTAAGAGCAATAATTTGGGTTGGAGACTTCGCCTGCTTGCTCAGGGTGTTTAGACTCTGGCAGAGTAAGCATTTGATGTTTTAGAGCAAGATCAAGTATTTTCCTTGTTTTGTTCCGAGGAAACGAGTATGCTCGACCCATTTTCTTCATAAGGGCTAGGTCAATAACGCTCGACTCTCGTATGCGTGGCTTCTTAGCTCTGTCTTGCGGTTGTCGAGCACCTTTTCGGCCCCTCGACTTGTTTTTGCTTTCGCGTCGAACCCTTTTTGTAGCAGGCTGACTTGGGGCGACATCTTCGTTCTTTACTGCCTGTCGAAGGAGGCGTTGTGTCTTGGCTTTCTCATAGATTTCCATTTCACGATCGTGATCATCTCGGGCTTTTTGACTCGCATCCTTTATAAATTTGCTCACCGGGTCTTTAGACGATGGACTGGGCAGCTTTGTGTCAGGAACTTTTGCTGATTCGGGATTAGCGTCCTCCCATTGAGCGTCCGCTTCTTCATCAAAGTCATACATGGCATAACAGCTGTTTATTAACTCCCGTTTCTTTGGCCGGATGTACCCGAGCCCTTTTGTTTCCGTTCTCCCGTTAGGCAGTTTGCATTGAGTTCCGGGAACGTTCCAGACCTTGTCATAGAATTTGGCTTTTCTGATGGTCTGTGTGAAGGACATCCCTTGGCGTTTCAGCAGTTTCTTCAAACCTTCGGTATAATATCTGGGAAGACGGATAGGCTGAAGCTTGTCGAGCGTGGGATCCGCGCCATGCCAAATTTCTTTTTCCACCTTGTTTTCTTCAGAACGGTAGAATAGGATTGCCTTCTCGCCTTTTCTTCCGGGAGGGATATAGAATGTCTGCAATTCTTCTACGCTGTTGGTGTCGAGTGCATCCAGTTCTTTGTAATGTTCAAGCGGCACCATGGTTATCTGCAGACTTCGCTCTTCATCAGTGGAAATCTGTATTGAAGGCCGAGCGGGGAATACAGCATGAACTTCATCCTCTGAGTCACTACCGAAGATCAATGAAGGAACAGATGGTCCTGGCCTGGTGGACTGGGACGGACCTGAATAAATTATATCCTCCTCCTCCTCGGTGTCACTGCCGAAGACAGGGATGGTTGCGTTAGTTTTGTTCTCCGGTTTGTGACATCTTTCCGTGTCTTCAAAACTCGGTAGGAAGTATTTGGCATCTTCATACTTGCGAACTTCGTTCACGGAAAATGGATTCAACTCTCCTGCCACTGTGTACTCGAGGCCGTCCCTAGAATACTTCATGCACTGATGCTGTGTAGAAGGGATGATATTGTATTCGTGTAGCCATGGTCGGCCGAGCAGAGCATTGTAGCACGTCTTGGCGTCTATAACATGGAATTTGATGTCTGTGACGAGCACCCCGAAGCGTAGCGTCAATATCACAGATCCAAGAGTCTTTGAGGATTGAGAGTCGAAACCGGAGATGGTGATTTTGTCCCGGGCGAGGTGTTGGACACTCATGCAAATCTCCTTTAACACTCGCACATTGAGTAAATTGACAGACGATCCGTTATCGACCAAGATTTTTCCTATCTTTATGTCATGGCAGTATCCCGAGACATAAAGGGGGCGATTGTGTTCACACTTCCCGAGGAGAAGGTCTTCATCACCAAAAGCAACGTCGGCTGTGTGCACCTCTTCCAATTCATCCTTCATCTTTTGTTCGGCTAAGAAGGCTTGGAACTGGTCCGGATCCTGTAGGGCCTTAATCAAAGAATCCCTCGCCTCTTTTGATAGCAATAGGGCATCGAGAATGCTGAGTTGTGAGGGTAGCTTTCTCAGATGCGCCAAGACATTGTAATCTACTTTATTCCTTTTTGGGGGATTCTTGGCGGTTAACTCTTCCGCAACTTGGTCATCCAAAGCGATGTCTTCAGAGACCTTCTCTTTCCCTTTGTTTTTCTTATTCAAGGGTCCGAGGTTCTTTTCGGGTAATGTTCGATTGCGCAGCTGTATATTCTCACAGGCCTTCAGTTCTTTTTCTTTTCCCGAAGTGGATTCTTCGAAGAGGGGGCCAAGCTCTAGCTCTTCATCGGAGTCGCTCCCAAATGTAGGCACTTGTGACCCGGTAATGTTAACCATGTGACAATTGCTGGTAGTTCTTTCAAGTTCTTTAGTCGTATTTCTTTGCTCTCGGCGAATTTTACGTTTTTCCCGTTTAAATCGTTGTCGATTAGCGACGTATCCTTACCACCATCCATTGAAAGCTTTGCAATCTTGGGTGGAATGCGAGACCTTCTGATGGTATAAGCAATAAGAGGGGTGCATTTCTACCGCGCCAGTAACTTTTTCTTCAGAGGGTGGTAGCTTCATGCCCATCGATATGGCCTTAGCAAATTTCTTTTTTATCTTGGATTGGCTTTTGTCAGTGGTGGAGGCATTTTGCTCCAACGGGATCATTTCAGCTCCTTCCTCAAGTCGCTGACGCTTGGCCCTTTCGAATATAGCCGTCTCGCGTTCTCGATCAGCCTTGCTTTTCAACCGTGCTTCATTAAGAAATGCGCTAATCATTTCAACTGGTAACCCTGGGGTTCTTGATTCGGCATTTGCCCCCAGCGTTTCAGTGCCAGAGGTTCCTTCATCGTTCGTGGTCGAATGGGAGATCATATGACAGCTTGTTACATATTCGTCAGATTCATCCGATGAACTTTCTCCTTCATCTTCTTTTTGGAAGACGTGATCAAGGAAATCTTGGAGCGTGATAGGAGTTCGCGCCTTTTGGTTATATTCATCCAGCGCATCGATTTGCTTTTGTAAGTCCGTGCGCTTGTCGCCAGGCTTCACGGGCTTCTTAGATTTCTTCTTCTTCTTTTTCGAAGATTTTGACGGCTGGCTATGAACGCTTGAACTACTACCATCGGTCTTCGGAGTCGGTCGTGGCTTCAACATCCCCTTAATAACCTGCGGTTCCAAGGGGTTCTTCCACTTGACCGCTGGGCAGGTTTGAAGATCGTTTAGCATTCTCCTCGTTTTGGCTGATAATACGACCTCCCAAGGAGCCTCTTCAATGACGGAGCACGTTGCCCCTGGCGTATTCATCCCCTTATAGGTGTGGGGCTGCGGAGGGTTCACCTTCCATTTGTCAGATAGTGCAAATTTGCCCTGACGGTACTGATTCTCCAACCAATTTTTGAAGACGTAACAGTCTTCGATTGGATGTCCCAACACTCTATGATAAGGGCAGTAATTAGGATCGTTAACGTCACTTGGTTGCGACGGACGTTTTGGATCTGGCAGATTTATGAGCCTGTTGCGCAATGCCAGCTCGAATAACCTCCTTGTTTTATCACGGGGGAAGGAGTAAGCACGTCCCATCCTGTCCTCAAGGGGTACGTACGGGCGTGTATTATTTGGACGAGCAACCGGCTTCGAATCGTTCGGTTGTTGTTGGGCATTAGCGACGACGATCGCTTTTCCCTTTCCTTTATCGTTTCGGGGGTCCGGCTTCGGGAGAGGGGGTTTATGGCCCATCTGGTCCATCTGCGCCAATTTGTCGATCAAAGCCTGGAAGGAAGTCGGCTTGAAGAACATCATAAATTGTGAAATGGTTGCTTGTGGATCGAGTGTTCCAACAAACATTCCCACCGCAGGGGCTTCTTCTATGCGCTGTTCACACTTAGACCATAGATTACGCCACCGTATAGCGTACTGAACCCATGTCTCGCCGGGTTTTACCCTGGCATTGATCAGTACCGTCATTGGGGTACGCTCGCTGGCACTTGCAAAACGTTGGGTGAAGAGCAGCTCCATCTCCGCAAAGGTTTTGATAGAGTCGTTGGGGAGCTCGGAATACCACTCGAAAGCCGTGTCTGATAAGCTTCCAACGAATTGGCGCAGCAAGAGTTTGTCGTCGCCTCCAGTGTTACCACAAAGCGCCCTGAACTGGGCAACATGTTGATGGGGATTGCCGGTCCCCTTGTAGACATGAAACTTAGGAATTGTGTAACCTGGCGGGTACTTAATTTGATCATACCAGCCCGGATATGGCCGTCCCGTTTTTACAACGTGGCCGGCTGCTTCGGCCGCCTGATGCACCCGTATTTGTTGAGCAATATATTCATCCAAATCAGCTTTTGATATGGTATCCTCTTTAGCTGCGGATAGAGCCGGTGGAGGATTCGATGTCTCTCCTCTATCATCTTCAAGAATGATCGGGGGATCTCCAACAGGTGGATCTGGTTGAATCATCATACCCACCACATCCTGGAACAGGAGGGCCATTTTCTTTATGTTGGCTGCCTGTTCCGCAGCCTCTTTGTCCCTCTTTTCCAGTGTTCGGCGGAGGAACTCAGCGTCGGTCTCTTCCTCTTGGCGTTCATCTAAGGACGTCTCAGGATTCTCTTTTGGCCCCGTGAGTGCAGCCATTGTAGTCATCATCTCCTGGAGCTTTTGTTGCTGCTCTTGAGACTTGGTCACTGACCGGGTAAGCGGTCGGTGGCCCGTAGAAGTACGACTTTCTTCTTTTCCCGAAGCCATATAGATTGTATGTACTATCATGCCCCCTGACTTGGGGCATTTAGGTTCGCCGCTTTTAGATTTTGTCATCGTCGCGGGAGCCTTCTCTGGTCTTTTCCTTTTATGGACCTTTGAGGTTGAAGGAGCCGTTGAAGTGGGCCTCCTAGCATTTGTTGCCCCCTGCCGTTTAATGGGGTGGTTCTTGTCTTTTTCCACCTTCGCCCTTTTCTGGCGACGGAAGTGGTCTGAGTCAATCACGGAGTCTTGAACTCTCCGCCAGACTTTATAAATTTTGGACGACAACCGTTGAGAGGGCTGTTCTTGTTTTGCCTCCGGAGCTTTCTCCACGGGCGGAGGAGATCTTTTCAATACGGCGGTTGGGGAGTTCTTTCTCACTTTCCTCAGTAATTCAAAGCTGTTTCCAGTTGGAACAGCAGCATTGACCTCCGCCACTGGAGCAGGCGGGGTTAGCCCTGAAGGGGAGTTGCCCCCTGCTTTCCTTATTCGTTGCCAGTGACGACGTCGCGCACGACGAGCCATTGGGACTGGCTCGGAAATCGGGATAGTTTCTTGCTGCCCCCTGTTTGGGTGTGGGGTAACTGCCGGTGTCAGCCTATCAAAGACTGATGCTTTTTGACCAGCTGAAGGAGGAGTAGGAACCGTCAATCTTGTGAAGACTGACTTTCTGATAGGAGAAGCCGCTTCAACGACTTCCGAAGCTGTGGCCGTTGCCCTCTTTGGGACAGCCACTTTATGATCCTGACCTAGCCTGGTGAAAACAGAGGCTGTCAGCTTAGTAGCGGGCGACCCGTTGACAGGGGTCGTGGTAGCAGTGAGCCGGTCGAATACCGACTTCTTGTTCGCTTCTGGTGCGGATATCGGCATAGAGAAGCTTGCAGGGGGGACTATGGTCCCGAAAAACAGGCCGGTGGTGGCCTGGGTCACCTGGCCTACCGGCAGAGTAAGGAAAGACGCCGCTTGGGGCCCATACGTCACCCCTCCTGGTGAAGTGGAGCGTTTGTTGCAGTGGCATCTCGAGCAGCTGGTGCAATTGGAGGCCATTGAATCTCGAATTCTGCGCCAGATAAAAGACCAAATCTTAGCAACTTGAAATCCGAGGACAACCATTTAACAAACCGCGATTGATTCGCGAAGACGACACACGAAGTGTGGAGTGGAAAGAGGAAAAGGTCCCACCGGGCGTGTCAGAATCTGTTCCCCTCCGAACGGCGGCCAGGACTTCACGTCCGTGCCTGAGGTTCGGGGCAGATGCTATTTGGTTTTATCCGTCTATCTCTCCGAAGATGCCAAGTTGATTTATGGCACCGAGTATCGGAGGTTTAGACGGGTGCGGCCGATGTAGCAGACTTTGTCAGATTCCCCCTCAAGGTGAGGGGTTTTTGATTGTGGGGACGCTCTTCCCTGCAGGAGCAAGCCCCTGCAGTTAATTACGCTATCGCGTTGCGATAACAACTTTCTCCTTCTCCAGAATTTCACTTCGTGTCGTGTATGTTTATTTTGTTTGTGGTTGCCCGTGGATTGTATACGGAGACTGAGTAATACCGTCGCCCGTAGGGCGTGGATTAGTCCAAATCCGTATCTGCTTAGATTTGGGTTTGGTGTTTTTAGTTTAAGGATGCATTAGTCGCGTTGCGACTAGGATCAACTTAAACATTCATCAAGGATACGCTAGTCCTGTTTTGGACTAAGATCGACCTGACGTAGTGATTGATTTAATTATCCGGCCGTCGGGACTCGTCACCTCTCTGACGTCGTTGAAGGATTACAACGACATACGTCTGAGGAGTTCCGAGATGTACCCTTGAACCAAAGTTGGTTTGGGATTTTATTGTTTATTTAGATGTCTAAGGACACGTTGACCGTATTTGGGGTTAAGATCAACTTAGACAGGACCGTCTAGATCCGACAAAAGAGCGTTTGGGCCCTATCGTGTCAGTTTAGGGACGTAGCGGTCCATATTCCAGTTTAGGGACGTGGTGGTCCGATATTAGTTTAGGGACGTTTCGGTCCGATATTAGTTTAGGGACGTTTCGGTCCGATTTTAGTTTAGGGACGTCTCGGTCCATCGCCAGTTTAGGGACGTGGTGGTCCGTCATTAGTTTAGGGACATTTCGGTCCGATGCCAGTTTAGGGACGTAGTGGTCCATCATTAGTTTAAGGACGTCTCGGTCCATTATTAGTTTAGGGACGTTTCGGTCCAATACCAGTTTAAGGACGTAGTGGTCCGTCATTAGTTTAGGGACATTTCGGTCCGATGCCAGTTTAGGGACGTAGTGGTCCATTATTAGTTTAAGGACGTCTCGGTCCAATATTAGTTTAAGGACATCTCGGTCCAATATTAGTTTAAGGACGTTTCGGTCCGATATTAGTTTAAGGACGTCTCGGTCCAATATTAGTTTAAGGACGTTTCGGTCCGATATTAGTTTAAGGACGTCTCGGTCCAATATTAGTTTAAGGACGTCTCGGTCCAATATTAGTTTAGGGACATCTCGGTCCAATATTAGTTTAAGGACGTCTCGGTCCACGAGTTTAAGGACCCCACAGTCCATAGTGATGTATGGTCGTTGGGACCCGTCACCTCTTTGACGTCGTTGAGGAATTACAACGATGGATGTCAAAGGAGTTCGGAGATGTACCCTCGAACCGGACGTAAATTGATTTAGGAGAGCCATTTTGCTCAGTCAATTTAATTTAAGGACTTACGGCCAAAATTGGGCTAAGTCCAGTTGAAAATGTTCAACACCACCATTTATTTTTTTTATTAGACCTGTGCTAGGGCTTTGCCCATACTTAAATAATGCATTGCATTACTTCAGGCCATTTATGCCCATTTTGATTGGGATCTGCCCTTTTTATTATGATGCAGATCATTTATTTTGGTCCATTGGACCTTTCAATTGGGCTCTGCCCTTCCAAATAATGCACAGCATTTTATTTATTAGGCCTGTTAAGCCTTTTAATTGGGCTTGGCCCTTCAGGAAGTGAAATGCATTGCATTTGTCAGGCGCTTTGCGCCAATCACTGAGCGCAAGCTCATAAGGTGGTGACACGTGTCATGCTCTGGGGAGCGCAAGCGCAACAGCGCAGTGCGCTGCGCTAGTGCGCTGTGCTGTTGCGCTGCTGACACGTGGCGCGCTCTGGTGAGTTGCGCCCGTTCCAGAGAGCAAAGCTCTATTTCAAGGCGCGTAGCGCAAGTTGTTCTGCAGCTGACACGTGGCGCGCTCTGGTGAGTTGCGCCCGTTCCAGAGAGCGAAGCTCTATTTCAAGGCGCGTAGCGCAAGTTGTTCTGCAGCTAACACGTGGCGTTCTCTCAGGAGCGCAACAGCGCAGTTTGGAAGTGCAAAGCACTAAAAATCTTTTTAGATTCCAGAAAGGAAGTGCGAAGCACTGTTTAAGTTCTTGATCTAGATCAGATCAAAGAAAAATAAATTTCTTCTTTATTCGAAGAACCAGAGGTTCACAAAAGTGCAAAGCACTATTCTTTTATTATTTTTTTTTTTTACCTTGTTTTTAAAGAACCAAAGGTTCACAAGAAGTGCAAAGCACTGTTTTCTTTTTTATATAAAGATCATTGATCTTATAATTTTTTTTTTAGACTAATGGTCTATTAGAAGGAATTTCTTCTAATCCATGAAGGTTCTTTACCCTTTTTTTTTTGAAATCTTCAGAGCTCTCTCTCTGTTTAAAGTTCTTGAGTTCTCCAAAAAAAAAAATGTTCATCCCTTTGAATTGAGGCTTAAGGTCCTTTTTATAGTGCTCACAAATTAGTTAAATTTGTTAAAGAGATCATCCTCTGAGTGATTTGGGGGATTTTCCCTACCGTTGGATCTTTGATCCAAGGGCTTCTGCTTTGCAGAAGAAAATCTTCTTGTTTCAACAAGAACAGAAAAGATTTCTTAAGAATCTTAATTTAATTTGGCGCAGATGCCCCAGCGCGTGACGCGTGTCATGTAGCGCAAAGCGCAGCGCAACTGCGCTAGCGCATCTGCGCCGACACGTGTCGCGCAGCGCAGAGCGTAGCGCAACTGCGCTAGCGCATCTGCGCCGACACGTGTCGCGCAGCGCAGAGCGCAGCGCAACTGAAGCGTTGCTTCAGGCAAATAGAGCTCTGCTCTGATTGGGCGCGTCTTCTTGGGCGCAGCGCTGATACATCTGCGCCTGACACGTGGCGCGTTGCGCTCAGCGCAAAGGATCTTAAGCGTTACTTCATTTATTAAATTTTTTGAGAATCAGAAGCGCCGCTTCATCTCCTCTTTTCAAGTCAAACTTGTATTCCCAAAATTCTGATTTCCCGGGCCTTGGCAACGATTTCATTGTGCACAGAATTTTCTGTGCTTGGGTCTATATATATAACTCAAGGCTGAGCCTTTTCTTCTCTCATTTTCAGAGAACTTCTTCGATCATGGCTTGCAACCGCCCTCATGCCTGCCGACAACCATGGGAGGTGCCGATCCGGGACATCGTTCCTCGTTTTGCTGCACGTCTGGTGGACCCTTCTCTCTCGGACGAGCAATGCGACGCTGCAATGCACGAGCTTTTGACTCGTGTGGGGTCTCCTCTCCCTCCGAATTCCATTTGGCTTCGGATGATCCTTGCCTCGGCGCTTGCCGACATTCCCCCTCCTCCAGCAGAGATGTCTTCAGCAATGCTGGATGCCGCCGAAGATAAGATCGAGTGCTTTCTCGAAGCGCACTTGATCACCAAACCTTTGAGGGACTGCTCTTTCCACTTGCTGAGCCAGATACGGGCTCGTCGAGTCGTTATCGCCACTCTCTCCCAGGAATGCGGCGTCGACCGTTGGATGGCTACTCCTCGGGAAGATCGCCGCTTCGACGCGATGGAGAAGGCGGAGAGGGAGCTGAATAATTTTCTTTTTGTTTTTGTGAACCCTTGTCTCTCTGATCCCGTATTCGGTGATCTTTTTTAAATTTAATAATAAATAAATGTTTTGATTAAGTATTCTATTATCCGTTAAGTGTTCCTTTATTTGAACTCTTTGTTGCGTTTGTGCATCGTATTTTAATTTGTTGTTATCAAGTGCATGTAATTTTGCATGGCTAAATTGCCTTTGGCACTTAGCCCCTTTTTCTGCGCTAGCGCATCTGCGCTGACACGTGTCGCGCAGCGCAACTGTGTTGCCACGTGTCGCACAGCGCAGAGCGCAGCGCGGCGCTTCCTTTAACAGAGCTTTGCTCTAATTGGGCGCGCTGCGCTAATATATCTGCGCTGGACACGTGGCGCAGAGCGCTAGCGCAAAGGATCTGAAGCGTTGCTTCCTTTAAACAGAGCTTTGCTCTGATTGGGTGCGCTGCGCTAATGTATCTGCGCTGGACACGTGGCGCAGAGCGCTAGCGCAAAGGATCTGAAGCGTTGCTTCAAAAATTTAAATTTTGAATTCAAACAGAGCTTTGCTCTGATTGGGCGAAACAAAGTGCAGAGCACTGTTCTTTTTTTATATGAATATCAATGATCTGGATTTTAAATCAATGATCTATTAGAAGAAATTTCTTCTCTTTTGTGAAGGTTTTTACCTTTTTCTTGGAATTTTTCTCAGAGTTCTCTCTGTTTGAAGCTTCTTGATTTTTTCCAAAATGTTGATGCCTTTGAATTGGGGTCTAGGGTCCTTTTTATAGTGCCCATAAATTTGTTAAAGAGATCTTTCTCTGAGTGATTTGGGGAATTTTCCCCACCGTTAGATCTTTGATCCAAGGGCTTCTGCTTTGCAGAAGAAAATCTTCTTGTTTTAACAAGAACAGAAAAGATTTCTTAGAAATTTAATTCTGTTTGGCGCAGATGCCCCAGCGCGTGACACGTGTCGCGCAGCGCGCAGCGCAGCGCAACTGCGCTAGCGCATCTGCGCTGACATGTGTCGCGCAGCGCAGTGCTTGCGCAACTGAAACATTGCTTCCTTTAATAGAGTTTTGCTCTGATTGGGCGCGCCTTCTTGGGCGCTGCGCTGACATATCAGCGCCTGACATGTGGCGCGTTGCGCCCGAGATTTGAAGCGTTGCTTCAAAATTTTGAATTTCGAATTTCAATAGTGCTTTGCTCTGATTGGGCGAAACAACGACCCGTACTCATCTCTGTCTAGCTACGCGCGACAGCGTTATTGATTGCGGTTATTCTACAAACAGTTTTTCGTACCAATCAGGTATCACTTACGCGTATTAATCTCGGTCCCGCACATATCACATATGTGCTCCTACATCGTTTCGTTTGAGCCAGGAAACCTCTGTGTAGCACTCTAAAGACTCGTCAATACGCCGGCAGTAGGTGATGATCATATCAGTCACCCACAAGCCGTCAACGGTACCAGCTGAACGTAACGGCTACCCGGGTATTGAGCGATCAGAAGATCAACAAGCAAGCCTGCTCATACTCCTGCGAATCCAATAAGTAAAACTACCGAACAGTCCGGTCTCTTCGTCTGATATGTCGCATATCCAGCCTAGGGGTGGTAAACGTCAGACCCCAATAGCTTGATAAGTCATGCCGATGTGAGGCCTATAATGGTTCAAGAAACTACTGATAACACTTACCAGTAAGACTCTGTAGTCATGGCCAGGGATTTCTTATTATTGCCAATCGAGCATAGCGCAACATCAACTCCCAATAACGGGAGAGACGAAATCCCCTCCTATCACTCATTGCCTCCATTTGACTCGGATTGTACCCAAAAACCACCATTTTGCACGTTATCCTGAACGTGGTAAGATGGAAATCAAAGCACAGTGGGAATCACACAAGACTCTATGACGATCTCAGGTCTACAAACTAACCTGTACCAATGTCACCAGAGAACTGCTATTTGACATGAGGTATAATACCATCTAGGAGTTCTCGGCGAGTCCTGTTCAGTGTACCCAGTCTCCACTGAGCACTCGTATACAATCTTTGATGTCAAATACCAATGGATGTGGGATCATCCATCGCCCATCATATGGGTCAAGAAATGTATACGCTAGTCTACGCTGGAATATCGATGTCCCGTCTCGATACTTCCACGACTAGGAACAATTGAAGGATGTACTTATAGACTACCTTGGCCCCTAGTATGTTTTGCATCATAATCCTGGTAGTCAAGTACATATCCTAAGGGCTTTATCAACATGTAATAGAGAGACAATAAGTATACATGTCAAGATAAAGAGCAACCAGATAGCATACTATCATGTCGAGCAAGAAAGTCCTTCCTATATATGTCCAAGTATCCACTATAATATACATCATATGTACAATAATGGCCTTTAGGGCATACATACAACTAACATATATCTATCAGGAAAAATATAACTAGAGTGTCATGATTTTAGTTATTATAGTGTTTTAAGTTATAAGCTCGAATTGTAAGAGTTTTACATGTAACTAGGATATTCCGTTATTCCCACGGAACAACAGCAACACGAGATTTACGAGATTCAAGATTTATATCTAATGCAATCTACCATATTCTCCGAGCCAATGAGAAACAAGTATGATCCCCAGTTATACATAAATACCCTAATTCTTCGAGCTACCCTCCCTATGATATTCTTGATATTAAATCGCCGATATAAATCCATATAGATATATATTTGGTAACACGAGTTTCAATTACACACATAAGTCATGCCATGTTCACGAGATTCAAGATTTGCAATTCACAAACATTATGATAAGAAAATGGAAATAATAATACATCAATGAAAATACAGTTCAAGCTCGGGTCTGTATATAATACAAATTAACAAGGCATGAATGATATAAAGTGAAAGAAACAATATGCTAAAGAATTATTGGAAACTACTGATTACTAAACTGATATGAACTCAGGATTAAAACAAGAAATGTAGCCCTAGATCTTATGTAGACATTAGTTCAAGTCTTACCTAATTCCGACTACTGATTTCGGAGATAGACATATTTTAGTATCACTGTGAAGAACAAATCAGAATCTTTCCAGCATCGACATAAGATTTTAAAAAACGCAGTTTGTGATATTTTCTATTGGTTCTCAGGTCTCGATTTGAACTAGGAACAGGTAGGTCTTTCAATATAGTTCTCTAAATAATTTGAGTTTGCGCGATTTGGATCTCAAAAACTATAATTACTATTATTTCAATCTAAAGGTTTCAAAACAGTCTTTTATTTTCTGGGATAGCATAGAGAAGGTGACTTGCAGAGCATATATCGTGTCGATATCTACATTTTTGAATCTCGGGTTCTATAGGAAAATTGTAGGTCTGTCAATTTGGCATCCATACATATAAAGTTTGTTGAAAACCGAGTTCTGTGGTTCTATTTATGACACTTTGAAAATAAGTGCGCAGATTAGGACATAATTTGCCCAGATTCGACAAATTAGTTTAGAAAAAGAAATAAATTATTTCCGTCGGTTTTCAGAAGTCGGGTTAATTATGAAAAGTTAGATCATTCAAACTATTTTTTAAAATAATCTAATTTCACTCAATTTGGGTGTCTGAAAATCGAGTTATGAATTTTTGAAGATAGGCGATGAAATCTGTTTTCAGAACTGTCAAAAATGGCGACTGCAAGAGTCGTGAAACTTAAATTAGATATCGAAACGTTGTGAAATTTTTTTTAACGCATTTAGAAAATAATATTCTAACTTAAATAATTTTTCCTGAAATTTTTAGAAGTTGAAAATTAATTTCTAAAAATTATCTTGAAGGTAAAAGTATAGGTATGTTATAGTTGAGAATGAAAGAGCCGTGGTGTTTATTTGTAATTTTTTTTCAAAAAAACTTATGGAAATAATAGAAATAAAACAACGAGCAATTAAGTGAAGGAATACATACGAGTCAAGCATGTGAGTCGGTCATGCAATTTACACTAAAACCGATATGAAAGGTTAACTAGGATTCAATAAAAAAAACTTCTATCTTCTCATAAACAATGGATTCCATGAGGTTGCGTGCAATATATGTTTTCACTCATTTTATTACGTTGCTAATTAGCATAAATCTAAATCCGTGATGTGGAAACATGTTATCATACAAGAATATAACAGTAAATACATATAAAACATGAACAAGAGGGAATCAATAAGTTTAATCGAACCATATGCAAACTATATGGTATTTTTTAAAGTGTTTGTTAGCCCCACCACTGGGTTTTACTAGCATCAAGCATGCCATTTTAAAAAATTTGGAGTGCTAAACAACACCAACCAAGATCCTAAACTAGATGATTAGGGTTTAACTATGATATCATAAAACAATACACTAAGAGATGGATGGCTACAACCTTTGTAGATCGTGTCCTTCTCTTCTAAAGCTCCGGGTTATAGTCCATACGACTCCACTAGGCACCACTTGAATATTGAACGAACTTGCTTCAATGATCTTCGTGTCGAAAATGATCCACCCGAAATCCGCTAATCCAAGTTATCTCTTCACTAAACTCTTTAGTGAAATAAACACACTACACCAAAATGCTAATCTAGTGTAGGATGGTGAAGTAGGGGTTTTGTTTGCTCACTAGGGTTCTCACAAGCTTAAGGTTTCACAATTCATGTGAGGGATTGAGCTTTGGAGGAGGAGGTGAAGAAAATGGAGAGAGCTATAGAGCAAGGAGCTCAAGTGAGGAAACTAACTCAAGTGAAGAATGAAGTCATGAATGGCCCTTCTAATCTCACACCCTATTGAAGCATACAATTTTCCACAATTAAAATTTGTAGTCATGCTTCAATAGTGCAAGCAAATGAATATAAAAAAGAATAAGCCATGCTTTGCTCCATACCACAAAAAATCTCCCCATTTTTCCAC
Organism: Agapanthus africanus; assembly: GCA_030015575.1. NCBI lineage: Eukaryota > Viridiplantae > Streptophyta > Magnoliopsida > Asparagales > Amaryllidaceae > Agapanthus > Agapanthus africanus. The sequence continues at coordinate 141,312,350 of JASDDO010000026.1, forward strand.
CTCAATTTCTACTTTCATAAAAATAGAAAATCCATGCCATGCTTCATATAATATATATATATATATATATATATATATATTATGAAGAATAATTAGTGAGCTAATAATATTAGTTAATGTATAATTATATCAAATATAAATATATATCATATTATTAAATCAATACTTGATTTATTAATCCGGTTATATCACATATAACCGACTAATATCAATTATCTGTATATCTCATTATCAAATCAACACGTGTTTCAATAATCCGGTTATATCACATATAACCTAACTGATAACAAATAACCGCCAGATTAGAATACGGTATCACATGCTCGTATTTAATCAGGCCCCTCCACATATTAGCATATGTGACCTATTTCGTTTCGCTTGAATCAGGAATCTTCAATGTGGGACTCTAAAGATTCGTCAATACACCAGCAGTGGGTGATGATCATATCAGTCACCCACAAGCTGTCAGTGGTACTAGCTGGGCGTAATGGCTACCCAGATATTGAGCGAATAGAAGATCAACAAGCAAGCTTGTCCAAACTCCCAAGAAGCCTATTGGTAACACTTACCGTACTGTCCAGTCTCTTCGTCTGATATGTCGCATATCGAGTCTGGGGGTGGAATCGTCAAGCCCCAATAACTTAATAAGTCATGCCGATATGTAGCTTATAACGGTACGAGAAACTATTGATAACACTTACCAGTAAATCTCATCAACAGCCCTGGCCAGGGACTTCCTGTTATAGCCAATCTAGCCTAGCGCAACATCAACTCCCTATACCGGTGTCACGACCCAAAGTTCGGCCCGTGACCGGCACTTAACCACGTAACGTCTACAGGCGCAACGCGATCAAGTAAGCCGAAACCCAGAAATCAAAACAATTAAAATAGTGAGTGAAGAAAAACATTAGTTTAAAACATTTAGAAAACCTTGAGTAATTGAGTAAAAATCTTTAAATTTTAAGTTATTTTCTTAAAAATCTCGGCAACACCTCCTTCGTAAAAACTAGCCGGAAAACGGGTACAAAACATGATATAACTAAAATGACTGATAACAAGAATATAACATCCCCAAATGGGAGCAATCATGTCCAACGATGGAAACAATCACCATAAGAATAACATATGATGTCGTAGCAAAGAAATGAGCAATATAAGTGAAAAACATCATAAAAGATAAAACTGCATAAATAAAGTCAGCTCACACGAGCTCGACACCAGAGTACAAAATAATATACAATATCGTCCTCACAACTGGTCTCTAAATCAATACATGAAATAGTAGATGGAGAGTACTAGATACAATAGAGTGTACAAATGGAAAATAACCGGATACCACAAACCCACCTATCAGCAAAACAGCTCACGCGCCAACTGCAGTGGTATCCGTAGCCAAAAAGATACAAGAGATAGCCCTGCCGCAACTACTCTGAGGGTCGACCTGCAAACACTGTGGCACAACAGGGGTGAGTTGCCAACTCATGAATAGTAAATAACATATAAAGGTAATCGCGAGTATGCACGTACTGCGATACTCTAACATGTGCAATCAGATAACATCTAAATGATGAGTGGGGTATGCAATAATCATGCCAAAGCACTCTATCAGGTACTACGACTACATGATGCGATGCATAACAATGAATACTGAGCATGGGATAAAATATGATCTACACGAATCATCATCACGGAAAAACCCCGGTGTCTACCAAAAACACCCCAAAATCCCAATAACTCAGGCGCCATCACTCTATCCGGCCCTCAATCTTGTAAATCTCACAAAAGCGGGGTGCCCAATATCGGCACCCGAAAACATCATGAAATACTCGTGTCCAGCGTCGACACGCAAATCCTCATATATCGGGCTCCGTCAGTTCGAATCGGCCCACGGGCTCCGTCTGCGGAATCTGCCCTCAGCCCCGGCAGTACGGGTCGTCCCGTATCCATCTCTCGACTCTGGTCAGTATCCTCCGGATAACCGTCAGGTCCAACCAATCACCAGTAGATAGTAGTCCCTCTGCCAGGCTCATCGCCTACTGCACGACAGATCCGTTCTCGCCCCGGGGTACCATACCGGGTCCACCATGTACCCGCAACCTGCCTCATCCAGCTTCTCGATTCCAGTTCACATGTCACACGTCTCAGAACCGAGAAAACGCATGGTGGACACACTGAAATATCATATCAAGAGAAACCGGGTTTTCAAAACAGTGCATATTTTCTTAAAGTAATACAACGGTTCTCAAATCCAGAAATCACACGAATCCAAAACTCAATGCGTAAATCCATGCAATGTGTCGTATGCCGCATAAAATCGTACTATGAGTAAAAAGGGAAAACCGCTCTTTTTAAAAGGATCCAGTTGAAAACATTTCATGTGGTCCCCAATTTTTCAAATCAAAATCAGCATCCTCTATGTATGTGCAAGAGTATGTATGTATGTAGGCATGGATGCATAAAGATATATATGTGCCAATATGGATGTACAGGTGGTATATACGCAAGCACGAGTGTACAGTATGTATATGTGCCAATATGCGACAGAATCATGTCTAATCATCAATGATGCGGTGGTCAAAATGATATATGGTTCGTAGCAATCCTATAGTGCGAGTGTCATGGCAATCACTAACGGTATGGGTGTAACATACAAATAGTGCTCATGCAGCTTGAACCGTTAGTGACAGTGCGGTATTACCTAACTACTGTTTCTATATGCAACAAAAGATGGGTACGATACAATAGTACATATGCACAAGCAATAGATATATAAATATACATACGCGATTACAATATCCTATCAAACCCTGACGCTTAACGCCATACGGGCGATTTCCCCGTAGATGTTAAATCTACTCACCGTGGTCTCGTGCTAAGTGTAGCCGACTACTTACTTTCCCTTCTTTGCGGCTTCTGATATACCCGCCTGCGAACCTAGAATTTACACAAAGAATACACATAAGCTAAAATCCTACAAAAACACGATATCAAAACCAAACGAGAAACTCGCGTCGCGAACTAAACGCGTGTGTATCCGATACGCTAAAACGTGTGTATACGAGTCTAAAACTACCCCGACACGCTGTGATACGCAGCAAACGCTAAACCCACTCACATAACACACGTGTCGCGCAAGCTCAAAAGTATTGGAAATACGGTATTTTGTTCCAGATTTTGATTAAAGTAAAAACAGGAAAAGTTGCATATACCAAAGGTCTTAAATATGTAACAGACACCAACTCACCAAATCTCGACACCCAGATCCTACATCTGGCCGCAAATTAGGGCCATAACCCATTTATTTGCGGCCCAGAAGAAGAATGGGAGTCCCGTGCTTTGTGTGTGTGGTTTAGGTGTAGTGTACATGCTCCAGTAATTGCAACTTTTGCCTGAAGCAACCGGGTTGAAAGCAGATCACAATAGAGCACTAATCTTAAAAAACGCTAATTTAACACTAAATTAGTACATTATGGTGTTTTAGTGTAACCTGAAACAATTTCTAGGATTAAAAGACACTAACAACACTTAGTTAAGCTAACCAAGCCATAAAAACCCTAATTTGACTTAATCTCTACTTAAACCACAATATTAGCACATAAACCCACTAAAACACTAATTTAAGCTAACTACACTACAAGTTTAGCAAAGAAGTAAATAGAGTAGGTTTTATACCTCAACTTGGTTCTAAGAGAACTTGGTTCTAAGAGGGATCAATCTTGCTAACCTTGCATTAAGAACCAAAAAGGGAAGGGTTTTGGGGTGTTTAGAAAGAGGTTTAGTGAAGAAAAAATGGATTTTTGATATGGGGATGTGCTTGGATGCAAGAATGAGAAGAAGAAGAAGAAGAAGAAGAGAAAGGGGAGGGCTTTGTTGCTGCTACTGCTGGGATTGCTGCTGCTGCTGCTACTGCAAGTGTTGGAGGGAGAGAGAGAGTGTGCAAAGAAGTCAAAAGCTCATGCCTCAATATAATATCTCACCATGCCTCTTTATCAATTCTTTTCTTATTTCTATTTTCTTTATTGCTTTTAGTTTTGTTTTGGGTTAGAAAAAAAGAAATTGGGACAAAGAGGGAAAAAGAAAATGGTAGACATGTTAAAAACTTGGCCTAAGGTGAAATGTGCATGCTACACTAATTTTTGCTTAGGAAAATAATTAAGAAATTTCTTCCTAATTAAGTGAACACTAAACTAATTAATAATTAATAAAATACAATTATAAATATAATTACCCACTTTTCACCAATAATATTGATTTATTCCATTTTATGTGGAAAAAGTTAGTTAACGGGATTCATGAAAATACGCATCAAAGCAAATTAACGCGAAATTAACCTAAAAGAATTTCAAAGCGTTACAACCGGGAGAGACGAAACCCCTCCTATCGCTCATTGCCACCTTGTGACTCGGGACTGTACCCAAAATCCACCTGTTTGCACGAATCCTTTGAGCCGTGGTAGGGAGGAAATCAAAGTACAGTGGGAACCACACAAGACTCTATGACGATCTCGGGTCTACAGACTAACATGTACCAGTGTCACCAGAGAACTGCTATCTGACGATAGGTACAGTACCATCTAGGATTCCTCGGCGAGTCCTATTCGGTGTATGCATTCTCTAATGAGCACCTGTGTATAATCTTTGATGTCAAATACCAATGGCTATGGGATCAACCATCGCCCCCATACAGGGTCATGAAACGTATACACTAGTCTACTCTGGAATATCGATGCCCTGTCTCGATATACACTCGACTAGGATCAATTAAAGGATGTTCTTGTGGACTACTCGGGTCTAAGTAGTATGATCCACATCATAGACCTGGTAGTCAAGCCTACACCCTAAGGGCTTTATCAACATGTATCTGAGAGACAGTATAATAATACTAAGTGTACATGTTAAGATAAAGAGTAACCAGATAGCATACTATCATGTCGAGCAAGAAATTCCTCTATATATATGTCCAAGCATCCACTATAATATACATCAATGTACAATAATGGCATATAGGGCATACATATTCCTAACAATCTTCCATTTGCACTAAGGCCAGTTGTTGCAGTATTTCATACCCAACATCCCAAATAGTCTCTCGAATTGCGTCTGGGGGGGCCTTCGTGAGTGGATCCGCTACGTTGTCCTTCGTGTCAACTTTCCTAACCTCGATCTCCCGGATCAGGTGATACCGCCTAAGAATATGTCTGGATCTCTGATGGGACTGGGGTTCCTTGGCCAAAGTCACAGCTCCATTGTTATCACAATAAACAGGAATTGGTTGCTCAATGGATGGAACCACACCAAGTTCAGCTATGAACTTCTTAATCCAGACAGCCTCTTTGGCAGTATCGTTGGCAGCGATGTATTCAGCCTTCATCGTCAAGTCTGCTACGGTATCTTGCTTGAAACTCTTCCAACGTACCGCCCCGCCATTAAGGGTGAAGTCAAAACCCGAGACCGACTTACTGTCGTCCTTGTCACTCTGGAAGCTCGAATCGGTAAAGGACTCCACCTGGAGTTCACCGTTACCATACACCAAGAACATTTTTTTAGTCCTTCTCAAGTACTTAAGAATGTTTTTCACAGCTGTCCATTGTTTCTCTCCAGGATCTAATTGATACTTACTCACTGTGCCTAGTGAGTAAGATATATCCGGTTTGGTGCACAACATCGCATACATGATTGACCCGACTGCCGAACCATAAGGTATCCCTTGCATGCGAGCCCTCCCCAAATCAATCTTGGGAGACATCTCTTTGGAGAGAGTGATTCCTGAGCAAGCGGGTAAATTACCACGCTTAGAATCTTCCATACTAAAGCTCTTTAATATGGTGTCTATGTACCTGGATTAGGACAATTCCAACATCCATTTAGCTCTATCTCTATAAATCTTAATCCCCAGGATGTAAGAGGCATCACCTAGATCTTTCATGCAGAACTTGTGTGACAAGAAGTGCTTGATCGAGTATAGCATAGGAACATCGTTTCCTATCAAGAGTATATCATATACGTACAATACGAGAAAGCCAACCTTACTCTCTACAACCTTCTTGTATATACAAGGTTCATCTACGTTTTGATGAAGTAAAACTCTTTGACAGCTTCATCGAAACAGATGTTCTAACTCTGTGATGTCTGTTTTAATCCGTAGATTGATTTAAGCAGCTTTCACACGCTTCCGCTGCTCCCACTATCTATAAAGCCCTCTGGCTGTGTCATGTACATGCTCTCTTCAAATCACCATTTAGAAAAGCGGTCTTGACGTCCATCTACCAGATTTCATAGTCATGGTATGCAGCAATAGCAAGTAGGATCCTGATGGATTTAAGCATGGCTACAGGAGAAAATGTCTCATCATAATCGACACCAGGTCGTTGACGAAAACCTTTGGCTACAAGTCTAGCTTTGAAAGTCTCAACTTTTCCATCTACACAAATTTTCTTTTTAAGGATCCACTTGCTCCCGATGGGTTTTACCCTTTCAGGAGCAACTTCCAAAGTCCATACTTTGTTGGTGTACATGGATTCCACCTCGGATCGCATAGCATCCAGCTATTTCACAGAGTCTCCAATTGTGATGGCCTGCTCGAAACTAGTTGGGTCATCATCTTTCATGATGCAATCCTCTCTCCCACATTCTACGAGAAAACCGTAATATCTCTCAGGTGGATGAGGAACCCTACTAGATCTGCAGAGTGGCTGGGGTTCGTCGGGGACTATTGAATCCTCCGGTTCTACCAAATTGTCAGTTATAGTTTGTATAGCTGGAACTTCTTTTAGTTCTACCTCATTTCCACTAATTTCTTTCACAAGAAATTCCTTTTCTAAAAAAGTGGCATATTGAGAAACAAACACCTTTTGTTCCCCAGTGTGGTAGAAGATATATCCATATGAATCCTTTGGATATCCCACAAACTTGCACAAAACAGACCTTGCCTCGAGCTTGTCCGGATTCTGCTTTTTAACATACGCTGGAAAACCCCATATCTTAACTCGTTTAAGAGATGGCATCTTCCCATTCCATATCTCATATGGAGTGGTAGGCACGGATTTGGTCGGAACCCTATTCAATAGGTATGCAGCTGTCTCAAGTGCATAACCCCAAAAGGAAATCGGTAACTCAGCAACACTCATTATAGAGCGCACCATATCTAATAGGGTGCGATTTCTCCGCTCCGATACTCTATTGTGCTGAGGTGTATACGGAGGAGTAAGTTGAGAGAGAATCCCATTCTCTTTTAAATAGTCCTGGAACTCCGTGCTCAAGTATTCTCCTCCCCGATCAGATCGAAGGATTTTAATACTTTTACCCGTCCGGTTCTCTACTTCGTTCTAATATTCCTTGAATTTCTCAAAAGTTTCAGATTTGTGTTTCAACAATAACACATGTCCGAATCTAGAGAGATCATCGGTTAATATAATAAAGTACGAGGAACCATTCCTGGCATGAGTATACATGCGACAGCATACATCACTATGTATCAGACCCAAGAGTTCAGTAGCTCTTCCTCCGTGTCCAGTAAATGGAGTTTTGGTCATTTTACCTTTGAGATATGAATCGCAAGTTTCATAATATGTAAATTCGAACGGATTCAAATATCCATCTTTATGTAACTTAGTTAGTGTTGTCGCATTGATATGACCTAGTCTACAATGCCACAAGTAGGCTTCGTTCATTTCTGAACTCTTCCTCTTGTGTATGTTCTGTACGTTTACAACTATCATTTGATTTTGAACGTATATACCATTACATAAAGTGCCAAACCCAATCAACACTTGATTGAGAAAAATGTTCATAACATTATCCTCTAATGTGAAATTATATCCTTCTTTAGTTAGAAAAGAAACTGATATAACATTGCACATCATCTTTGGTACGTAGTAACAATCGTTTAGAATCAATGTATTACCAGTTGGTAACATTGGGTGATTCGTTCTCTCCTTAAGGTCTCGTTTCAACTCTTTCAATTACCTCAAAACCTTGGGACAGAGCTACGCTCACTGATAGTATACCATACTCAACGAGTCTTTTCTTGATATTCGCCAACTGTTTTGGCTGCAACAATTGCACCATTCTCTAATACTAGAGACTTTTCACCCTTTTCCAGTTGTCTACCTCTCTTTAGCCCATGTAACAAATTACATACGTGGGATCCTGATCCGGTATCCAATACTCAAGACGTAGAGCAAACTGAGAAACAGTTCTCGGTAACGAACACGCCCGAAGAAGATGCATCAGTATGCTCCTTCTTCGTTCGGGAGGAGTGGGAATCTGGGTATTCCCCTATTCCTTGCTCAGACTTATAACAGTCATAAGATAGAGCGGAACCTAGCCCAGTATAATAAGTGGGTTCAGTCAATAGATCCATATTATTATCTTGATTAAGGCGTGTCATTGATCGCTACCTGGAGAGAGAGAGAAGAAAACGCATTAGCATACGCTCTTTGCAAGATTAGATTGGTTATTATCTTATCTAATCAGGATGGCTCCTACTGCTTTTATCAAATCTTCCTTCAAACCATAAAAGGTAAGATTAGCCGGGATTAATTACACCTAACAAGTTCGTCGATCGTTCAGCCAGGAAGGTATTGGTACTCCGAGGGAGTCTCCCCATGCTTTTGCAAGGAACAAATTAAATAACCTCTTTTCCGCAGGGGCATCACCCCGTTAACAACTTTCTTAGACACCTAATGGATCGGCTAATTGTAAAGTGGAAAACTCTCCCAGGAGTAACTCTTGTTAGTTATATGTATGCCCTAGAGGCCATTATTGTACATGATTGTATATTATAGTAGATGCTTGGACATATATAGAGAGGACTTTCTTGCTCGACATGATAGTATGCTATCTGCTTGCTCTTTATCTTAACATGTATACTAGTATTATTATACTGTCTCTCTATGATACGTGTTGATAAATCCCTTGGGATGTTAGCTTGACTACCAGGACTATGATACAGATCATACTAGTGGGGCTTGGGTAGTCCGTAAGCACATCCTTTAATTGTTCCTAGTCGAGCGAATATCGAGACAGAGTATCGATATTCCAGAGTAAACTAGTGTGTATGTTTCTTGACCCTGTATGGGGCGATGGATGATCCCACATCCATTAGTGTTTGACATCAGAGATTGTACAAAGGTACTCATTGGAGAATGGTTACACCGAACAGGACCCACCGAGAACTCCTAGATGGTATTATATTTATCGTCAGATAGCAGTTCTCTAGTGACACTAGTACAGGTTAGTCTGTAGACCTGACATCGTCATAGAGTCTTGTGTGGTTCCCACTATGCTTTGATTTCCTCCCTACCACGGCTCAAAGGAGTCATGCAAACAGGTGGATTTTGGGTACAGTCCTAAATAACATGGAGGCAATGAGCGATAGGAGGGGTATCGTCTCTCCCTGTATTGGGAGTTTATATTGCGCTATGCTCGATTGGATATAACAGGAAGTCCCTGGTCAGGGCTGTTGATGAGATTTACCGGTAAGTGTTATCAGTAGTGTCTCGACCCGTTATAAGGCTCACATCGGCATGACTTATCAAGTTATTAGGGTCTGACGATTCCACCCCCAGACTCGATATGCGACATATCAGACGAAGAGACCGAACTGTACGGTAGTGTTAATTGCAGGATTCATGGGAGTTTGGACAAGCATGCTTGTTAATCTTCTATTCGCTCAATACCTGGGTAGCCGTTACGTCCAGCTAGTATCGCTGACGGCTTGTGGGTAACTGATATGATCATTACCTACAGCTGGCCTATTGAGTCCCACACAGAGGTTTCCTAGCTTAAGCGAAACGAAATAGGACACACATGTGATATGTGCGGGACGGAGATTAAATACGTGTATGTGATACCGTATTCTGATCTCGCAATATAGGTTATATGTGATATAACCGGTTTATTGAATCAAGAGTTGATTCAATGAATTGTAATATGTATATTTGATATACATATAAATGATATTAGTCGGTTATATTAATATAACCGGATTATTAAATCAAGTGTTGATTTAATAATTTGATATATATTTATATATTTAATATATTAATATATGTTAACTAATATTAGCTCACTAAAGAATTTATTCTCTTGATGTATATATGTTGATATATATATTTATGTGATATATATATATATATATTTGTATATATATATTACATATATTATTGTGTCATGCAAAACGATACATTGAACATGGGTGTATGAGACTCACACCAAACTAAAGATAATTTAGGTGATTTAATTATTAAGGGATAAACCAAAATTAGGTGGAAATTGCCATGGCTTAATATGCTTGTGGAAGTATATAGAAGCCTTAACTTAGTTCACTAATTTTGTTTTACTCTAGATATTTATTAGCCCAACCATTATCTCTAACTATGATTAAGTCTCTACAAATATCATTTGAGATATTTTTTTCACCATGGTTGTTCACAAGATCATCTTCTTCATCGCATTCTTTGGCTCTCTAGCTTTTCATGAGTTGAAAAAGAAAAGGAGAAACAAAATTCTAAAGTAAGCAAACATCCTACTTCATCAATCTATATCAAACTAGTCGTTTAGTATAGCTTGTCTACTTCACTAATTCCTTAGTAAGTGAAAAGGTAGCTTGAGTTAGAAATTTCTCAGAGTGGATCATCTTCGACCTCGAAAATCCTTAAGCAAGTTTGTTCCTTTCACTTAATGGAGCCTAAGAAGAGTTTGGCGGACCGCTACTTGGAGCTAAGGGACTACTACTTGGAGGTTTAGAAGTGAAGGATTGGTCTACAAAGATTGTATTCCTTATTCACTTATTGTAAAGATTGTTTACTTGTTTAAAAACCCAAATTTTCTAGTTCGATTCTAGGATAGCATGCAATAGCACATTAGATTTTTTAAAATTATATACTTGATGCTTCTAAAAACCTAGTAGTGGTGCTAAGGCATACTTTCATGGTATCAGAGCCAAGTTAGAGTATTAGGAGTGGCCTAGACGAATTTAAAGTGTTTGATTGACTTTTTGAAACCCTAAAATCCTATTTTTTGGAAAAAAATTCAAAAGTTGGATTTTTTTAGATTAAAAGTTCTCAGAAAATCATGCAGGTTATTTGATGGAGCCCCAAGAAGTTCGACGACATGATTCTATCATGTTGTCGCAGAACCGCCACGGAACAGCCGCCAAGCACATGGTTTGGCTGCGGTTCCGCCGCAGTAATGAGGAGTTTTTGGGTTTTCTTTCTTGCGCTTCTCCATCTTGTTATTTTTCACTTTATGGGAATTTTTAATGAGTCTCAAGTGTTGAGATCTCTGTGATTTGTGGGTGTTTGAGATATCGATCGAAATATTTAATATCGTCTAGATATATTTTATATGTGATACAATATTTGGAATCCAAATTAATTAGTTTTGTGAAAACTAATTAGTGTTTTGTAAATCTAGCAATCTAGTCTCTTTTGATAGATTGCCTTGGAGTTTCGATTCGGGTCAAAACTCCGTCGCAATCTAGTATTGTATGCGAATAGTCGCCGGGTAACACTTCTAGATAGCCAAGCCCCATAGCCCTGACCAAGTGACTGTAGGAGAACTCCGTTGCCAAAAGCATCCGGTTGGGTGCTCGCGGCCACGGTGTTCCGCCTAAGTGCACTTCGTCGACGGTATCAGGGGTGTGGCCATCTACTAATGTTTCCAACGAGCATTCGATCAGCTTGTCAGGAATCTTGCTGAATTACCCCACTGGTTATTGAAAAGTGTTTTCAATTCGAGACTAAAGTACAAGATTTATTTATTAGGTATGAAATCCGGAGTATGAGATATTCCGGGTTTATGATATCTAAGGTGGTTGTGGATTCTGATTATTATAATTTTCATTTTCTTTTCTACGACCGTAAGTGTAATATGTGGTGTATCGCCTGTTTTGTTGTTATATGTCAACGACAATTGGGATACTCATATTTACTTACATTGATGGCATGTGATGTTATGTGTTGCTCTAATATGTTATATTGGATCGTCGTGATTGAATAGCCATGGGTTTTTGCGTGAGATGAGAGTTTTTCATTTTCATTCATGTAAAAATTTATATGTAATATTCTTTTGTTAAGACACTTCCGGGTTGAGAATGATATCACCATTGATGTATATTATTTACTTTTCCCATTAGGATAGACCCAAGGAGGGGAGCACAAGTAACCGGGTTCTAGAGTCCAGTAGGAGACCATCTCGAGGATTCGAGACCGGGTCTCCTAACACTAGGATTGGTAGGGTTGCTTGCCGCTCTCATAGGGGTCTAGGGATGTGGGTTTGGTTATTCATCACGACCGTGGAATCCGTATTTTTTACTGGTTTGATTTAAAACACGAACTTGCTATTATATCCTATATTTCATATGTTGACTTCTGCTGCAATGTTCTGTGATGTTATCATATAATTGCGTGAGACAAATGCTTTATATTATATATATGATATATAATAAACATTGCTTATGTTTTGCACCCGCACTAGTCCATCCCCCGCTCTACCAGTAGTTAAGTAACCTAACGGTGAATGACGGGGCCCAGTGGCGAATGCAGATGGCATAAGCGTACGTTGTAATTTTGTTTCTTTATCTGTGATGTTTAGGAAATATAAATGATGGGACTTCATTAATGAGATTAATGAAAAGGAAAGAAACCTAAAGATATTGTAGAATCAAATTTTCAAAAAGGTAGCTCTAGTTCTTGTTTTGCATAGCGGTATTCTTTATGAATATCCAGCATCTCATTCGATGAGAAAAGAGCCGAGATCCCTTCACCGGGAATGACCTCTTTAGGAAAATCTAATAAATGCTACAACCCACTCGGTTTATTTTGAAAACTATTCGATTTTAAAAGCGGAGCTTAAGCCACTCCTTTTCAAATCACTCGGTTCTACAACAATATCAAGTTCATTACGCAAAAAGTTTTCTTAAAAACCTGTCGTAGCGTTCCTTCATTTTAGATAAGAACTATTTAGTATTCGTACTGCGTTTGTTGGCCTGCGTCAAGGCGTAGTATACGGTAACTGATTAGTGCTTATCTGCCGCATACGATGCGATTGGATTAGGGTAGTCGTATGACTTTGTTGTCCTGCGTCAAGGGTCATGCAGGTGGGTTTAATTCAATCATGAAATGAACGGGTTGAACTTGACTAGCGTCCTATGGTTTGTTGGTCTGCGTTAAGGTCATAAGACGCTAGGGGCAAAACAGCTATTGGGAATTTCAAGTGTTGAAATTTGCAATGAGATTGCATACCTTCTATGAGATAGTTGGGTCCCGATACCCACTGCGAATAAGAGTTACTCCTGAGAAAGTTTTGCACTTTACAATTAGCCGATCCAGTAGGTGTCTAAGAAAGGTGTTAACGGGGTTCTGCCCCTGCAGAAACGATGTTATTTAATTAGTTCCATGCGAAAGCATAGGGAGACTCTCTCGGAGTACCAATACGTACCTGGCTAAACGATTGGCGAAGTTATAGGGTGTAATTAATCCTGGCTAGTCTTACCTTTTAGGATTTGAAGGAAGATTTGATAAAAACAGTGAGAGCCATCCTGATTAAATAAAATAATAACCAATCTAATCTTGCAAGAGTATACGCTAAAATGTTTTCTTCTCTCTCTCTCCATGTAGCGACCATGACATGCCTTAATCAAGATAATAATATTGATGTATTGACTGAATCCACTAGTTATATTGAGCTGGGGAACATTAGTTCCGCTCTACTCTATAACTGTTATAAGTCTGAGCAGGAAATAGGGGAATAACCAGATTTCCCTGCGACCCGAACAAGGAATGAGCATGATTATGCATTTTCTTTGGGTGTGTTTATTACCGAGAATTGTTTCTCAGTTTGTTCTACGTCCTGGGTTTTAGATACCGGATCAGGATCCCCATATTTGTAATATGTTACATGGGTTAAAGAAAGGTAGAGAACTGGGAATATGTGATCATTCACTCAGAGTAGGGAATGGTGCAATGGTTGCAGCCAAAGCAGTTGGCGAAAATCACCTAGTATTACCTGATGGTAATACATTGATTCTAAACGACTGTTATTACGTAGTAGAAATGATGTACAATATTATACCAGTATCTATATTACATAAAGATGGATATAATTTTGTATTGCAGGATAATGTTATGAAGATTTTCCTAAATCAAGTGTTGATTGGTTTTGGCACGTTATGTAATGGTATATACGTTCTGAATCAAAATACAGTTCTTAACATACAGAATACACACAAGAGGAAAAGTTCGGAAATGAACGAAGCCTTCTTGTGGTATTGTACACTAGGTCATATTAATGCGACACGACTAGCTAAGTTACATAAGGATGGATATTTGAATCTATTCGAATTTACATCTTATGAAACTTGCCAATCATGACTCAAAGGAAAAATGACCAAAACTCCGTTTACTGGATATGGAGAAAGAGCTACTGAACTCTTGTGACTGATACATAGTGATGTATGTGGTCCCATATCTACACATGCCAGAAATGGTTCCGCGTACTTTAATACATTCACCGATGATCTCTCAAGATACGGACGCGTGTTCCTGTTGAAACATAAGTCTAAAGCTTTTGAGAAATTCAAGGAATATAAGTGCGAAGTAAAGAAACAAATGGGTAAAAGTATTAAAATCCTTCAATCTGATCGGGGAGGAGAATACTTGAGCACGGAATTCCTTAACTATTTAAAAGAGAATGTGATTCTCTTTCAGCTTACTCCTCCGTATACACCACAGCACAACGGTGTAACGAAGCGGAGGAATCTCACCCTATTAGATATGATACGCTCTATGATGAGTATTACTGAGTTACCTGTTTCATTTTGGGGTTATGCGCTTAAGACAGCCGCATACCTATTGAATAGAGGTCCAACCAAATCAGTGTCTACCACTCCATATGAGATATGGAATAGGAAGAGACCATCTTTTAAACGAGTTAAGATATGGGGTTGTTCGGCCTATGTTAAAAAGCAAAATCCGGACAAGCTCGAGGCAAGGCCTGTTCTGTGCAATTTTGTGGGATATCCAAAGGATTCCTATAGGTATATCTCATACCACACCGAGGAACAAAAGGTATTTGTTTCTCGGCATGCCATCTTTTTAGAAAATGAATTTCTTGTAAAAGAAATTAGTGGTAAAGAGATAGAGTTGGAAGAAATTCCAGCTACACAAACTACAACTGATGATTTGGTGGAGCCGGAGGATTCAATAGTCCCCGACGAACCTCAGCCACTCCACAGATCTAGTAGGGCTCCTCATCTACCTGAGAGATACTACGGTTTTCTCATAAACGGTGGAACTAAGGATTGCATCATAGAAGTTGATGACCCAACTAGTTTCGAGCAGACCATCACAAGTGGGGACTCTGTAAAATGGCTGGATGCATTGCGATCTGAGATGGAATCCATGTACACCAACAAAGTATGGACTTTGGAAGTTGCTTCTGAAGGGATAAAACCCATTGGGAGCAAGTGGATCTTTAAGAAGAAACTTGGTGTAGATGGAAAAGTTGAGACTTTCAAAGCTATACTTGTAGCAAAAGGTTTTCGTCAACGAACTGGTGTCAATTTTGATGAAACCTTTTCTCCAGTAGCTATGCTTAAGTCCATCCGGATCCTACTTTCCATCGCTGCATACCAAGACTATGAAATCTGGCAGATGGACGTCAACACCGCTTTTCTAAATGGTGATTTAGAAGAGAGCATGTACATGAAACAGCCAGAGGGCTTCCTACATAGGGGGAGCAGCGGAAAGGTGTGCAAGCTGCTTAAATCAATCTACGGATATGAACCTTATATATACAAGAAGGTTGTAGAGTGTAAGGTTGTCTTCCTCGTATTGTATGTGGAAGACATACTCTTGATAGGAAATGATGTTCCTATGCTACACTCGGTCAAGCTCTACTTATCACATCGGTTCTCCATGAAAGATCTAGATGATGCCTCCTACATCTTGGAGATTAAGATCTATAGAGATATATTTAAGCGGATGTTGGGATTTTCCAAATCCAGGTACATTGACACCATACTAAAGAGGTTTAGTATGGAAGATTCTAAGCGTGGTAATTTACCCGCTTGTTCTGGAATCACCCTCTCCAAAGAGATGTCTTCTAAGACTGATTTGGAGAGAGCTCGCATGCAAGGAATACCCTATGCTTCTGCAGTAGGGTCAATCATGTACGCGATGTTATATACTAGACCGGATGTAGCTTACGCATTTAGTGTGGTAAGTAGGTATCAATCAGATCTCGAGGAGAAGCACTGGACAGCTATGAAGAACATTCTTAAGTACTTGAGAAGGACTAAAGAAATGTTCTTGGTGTATGGTAATGGTGAACTCCAGGTGGAGTCCTTTACCGATTCAAGCTTTCAGAGTGATAAGGACGACAGTATGTCGGTCTCGGGTTTTATCTTTACCTTCAATGGAGAGACGGTATGTTAGAAGAGTTCCAAGCAAGAACCGTGGCAGACTCGACGATGGAGGCTGACTACATCGCTGCCAATGATGCCGCCAAAGAGGCCGTTGTTCATAACATAATATTGCATTTTGTATTCCCCATTCTTATGCATTTTACAATGAAAACAGGTGCTTTTGACGCATGTCTGCTACATATTACAGGTTACAGGTTCTTGGATCTAAAACAGTGAAAACGATGTAAACATGATGAAAAAGTGGACTTTGACCAACAAACAGAAGACTCTTGATTAAGCCGACATCAAAGATAAAATTCACAAAGTACAAGGCAATGCAAGGTCCAAGATTACAAAGCGAACGGTTAAAAGTCCACCGCAATTATTCACTGGAGATTTGGAAGAAACATAGAAGCTATTTTAATAAAGAACCAAATAATAAGGAAGCCCAAAGATCCAAGGCCCAATACTTTCTTTTAAAGAGACAGAGACATAAAATTTTACCAAAACTTGAAGTCTACTTTGACTAGGTCTTCCTAAGGATATTTTGGTAAATGTAGACATGCAAATCAATTGTAACCTAGGGTTTCCTATTCTCTATAAATAGGAACTCTACTCATTGTAATTTCTCATGCCTCCTTTTAATAATAAATTCCAGAACTCTTTTGGAGAGCATCGATATTTCCTTTCCATTCAGAAATTCAGATCTGACAACCCTGCATGGATGATTGGAGGGATGCATCTGTAAGTAGATTTAATTTCTCGCCCTAGTTTAGATTTCAATTCTTTGCCCTAGCTAGATTTAATTTCATACCCTAGGAACTTGTTTAGGGTTTAGCTTTGGGAAAGGATTTTGAGAGATGAGATCTCATCCCTTTCTTACCCACCAAATATTTACAATAGGACTCCATGCATACACGCACATACCGCGCCCTACGGCATCCTACCCCTCGAGGTAATGATGACACCGTAGTGTAAAGGCCCGGTTGCGCGCGTTTTCCATGGAGGTTAGGGTAAGGATCTCTAAAGGAAGGACAAGAACCTAGAGGAAAGAACACCTTCCCGAATGGATCTAATCCCCTTTATTGATAATTACCATAACTCCTCATAGATCTTCATTCGGGTATAGAAAGCGTTGAGATTTACCTGCATTTCCAAACCATCCCTAAACCTAACCCTAGCAAGAATAGATCTAGATAATCGTAGGATAGAATAATTTAGGTTTTTAGATTTAATAACAACTCCAAACACCCTTCGGAATTAACTCGTAAGAACGAATCGGAGATTCACAAAATCCCTGTGGACCGACCCGTACTCCCCGGCTAGCTTCATGCGACGCCGTTCTTGATTGCGGTTACAAATATTTTTGATCTATCTTTTAGAAAGCGCAAGCACGCTAAATCATTTAAATCAAATGGCGCCGTTGCCGGGGATGGCGTAGAATTTTCTTTTCGCAATTTCGGGTTAATCATAAAATTTAAAAATTCATAAAAATCTAAAAAATCCAAAAAATATAAAAAAATATATAATCTGTTATTTTTGGAAGGGATACTTTGTGGTTGAATTTTTGCAGGATTTACAAAGACGGTCTGGAAATTTCCAAAAGGCAAAACAGAAATCAGGAGATCAGAACAGAGAAGGATTTTCAAAACAGAACAGTGGAATTTTTCCCGCACCCTGAAGCCTCCACCCCGCCGCGATTCTGCCGCGATTACCCATCTTAGACCGCGGAAACGCGGCAATTTAGTCAAATCAGAGCGTCAGAAATTTTTTTGGGACTTGCGCCGACTACCCCACCGCGGAACCGCGGTGGGAACCAGGATTTGCCGCGGAAGGGCGGCCCCACAGTGACGTCGTTAGGTGAAAATTCTTCTGTAAGCTTCTCTGGTCTTTCTATGGAGATCTAGATATATCTTTTCTGAAATATTCCTGCAGGATTTTGTGCGCCTTAAAAATATTCTCCCTTCCATATAACAAGTCTTGTGCAGGATTTTTGGGCCCCGCTCAAAAACGAAATTGATTGCAAGTAATCTTTTTTGTTGCATATCTTTTCTCAAATATCTTTTTGCAACAATTTTTTCCAAATAAAGATTCTTGTGATATGCTTAAGATAATAACTGATTGCAGGTAATATATTTTCGGTTGCATATCTTTAATTAAAAATCTTTTTTGCAACAATTTTCAAACAAAGAGAAAGAAAAAGGAAAATTTTTATTAGAGAACTTGCAAGCTTTAGCCCCAAATAAATCCTTGCACCATCCAACCTTCCTTTTTGTCATCTTTCTTCTTCTAACATGGGTACCCCACAGAAAAAATCATTAGCCGAACTTTGGTATCCCGAACCTAATTTTGCGTCGTTCGGCAATTTGTTCAATCAATTTAAAGACGATCCTTCCATGCCTAAAATATCTTTGAAAGATCAAATAGAGGCGTCTAGGAGAAACAATTTGACTTTTCAATCCACTTTGTGTCAACCAAGTCAACCTTCACCACCTACATATATTGACACCACTTCTTTAAATCCTTCTGTCACTCCTAGGCCGATGTCCATTGCTGAGCATATTGCTCAATCTCGTAGCCGATCTTTCGCCCCTCTCCACACATCTAGTTCTAGGGATCAACAAGACTATTCATCTTTTTATCCACATGTTGACCCTACCCCAGTCCAAGAATCTTGGTATCCCGAACCTAATTTTGCGTCATATGTCAATGTGTTCGGTCAATTTAAAGACGATCCTTCCATGCCAAAAAAATCGTTGAAAGATCACATAGAGGAGTTTAGGAGAAACAGTTTGACTTTTCAACCCACTTTGTGTCAACCGAGTCAACCTTCACCACCTCCATATGTTGACACCACTTTTTCAAGTCCTTCTGTCACTCCTAGGCCGATGTCCATTGCTGAGCATATTGCTCAATCTCGTAGCCGATCTTTCGTCCCTCTCCACACATCTAGCTTTAGGGATCAACAAGACTATTCACCTTTTTATCCACATGTTGACCCTACCCCAGTCCAAGAATCTTGGTATCCCGAACCTAATTTTGCATCATATGTCAATGTGTTCGGTCAATTTAAAGACGATCCTTCCATGCCAAAAAAATCGTTGAAAGATCACATAGAGGAGTCTAGGAGAAACAGTTTGACTTTTCAACCCACTTTGTGTCAACCGAGTCAACCTTCACCACCTCCATATGTTGACACCACTTTTTCAAGTCCTTCTGTCACTCCTAGGCCGATGTCCATTGCTGAGCATATTGCTCAATCTCGCAGTCGATCTTTTACCCCTCTCCACTCATCTAGTTCTAGGGATCCACACGACTATTCACCTTCTTATCCATATGTTGACCCTACCCCTGTCCTACCACCCACTTCCTATCAGTCCTACCCGACTTTTCCACCTTCACTAGACACTGTTTCTTCACAGCCATTAGGGAGTTTCACATATCCAAACAATTTCGAATCTTTTACCGAAACCCCCTTACCACCCAAGTCTAGTTTGGAAGAGGCGTTGGAGGCGTATATCGCAGCAACAAACAAAATGGTTAGGAATGTGGAAGCGTCCGTAGCCACCCTTATGCAACCTGCTGAACCGGTAGCTAGTTTCCAACTAGCTCCAAATTTTTCAATGTATGAGGCGGCAGTTGGACAGAGTGAGAATGAGAGAGGATTTCCAAATCAAACCTACCCTTACCCAATTGAAGCCCACAACTCCAGTTTTCCATCGAATGTCCTAAATGATTCACAAGTTCAAAATAAAAGCGAGTTGTGTGATTTTGTAGTGTTTGATTTGCCAGATTGTGAAGAACCCCCTTCGAGTGAAACAGCACCTAATCCGTTTGACCTTTACACTTCCACTCTAGAACCTACATTGATAAACATCCATGCTTTTGAGGAGGTGTCTAAAGAAATTGACTTTCACTTGATTGAGGATATAGACGCCGGGAATATTTCGGATGATGAACCTGTCGATTTAATTGAAGTTTTATGTTCAAATCATCATCCCGAGTTATTAAATGTTTCTCCCGAATCTCATATGCGTCTTCATTTTGATGATAATGGCATGGATGAGTTGAATATCGAGGAGAATTATGAGGATAATTATGAGGATAGTACTGAGGATAATATTGAGGTTGAACCATTTTCGTTTGATGTGTCGAATTTTCCAATACACCCTCCTAAATCCTTAACTGATACCCTTCCTCACTCACTTCCTTCCGTCCTTCCTATAGTTTCGACTGTGCAAGAGACCGTTACGCTTTCATCTCCAATACCTAGTTCGACGTACCCATGTTTGCTCACGACTCTTGAGGGATTTAATCTCATTTTTTCGCAGGTTGATAGATTAGCACAATCGCTTTTTACACATCGGTCATTACAAATTGTGCTAATCTATACGCTCCATCCACACCCTCAAATTCGTATTCCCACTTTCTTTGGTTCTTCTAATCTTCCTTTAATGATATCGAGTGTTGATGAATCACAATCCGACATTTTGAGTTCGATAATTTTCAATTGGACCTTCGAGGAAAGTTTCGAAGATATTTTCGCCGACGAACTCGCATTCTTAAATGATATGGATTTTGTGATTAATCAACCTCCACTCGAAGAAGTAGAACCCCTACCATTTCTTCTTCCCCTCCGCCATTCTCCTCCACCCAGACCATATTATCCCTTTCTCTCCACACGGTCTCGTGTGCTTCTCATTTCTTTTCTTTCCACTCCATTCTTTCACCAACTCTACCATTACCACGATAGAATTTTTGAATGGTTGGTGCTAACCTTTGGATTGTGCAAGGCCAAGCTTAAGTTTGGGGGACCTTTGTATATATGTATATATCTTTTGTTTTCTTTTTCTATAAAAAAAAAATAATAAAAAAAAATTTCAAAACATTAAAAATAAAAAAAATAATAAACAGGGGAGTGCCGGTATTTTGACCCTCTTGGTTTAGCATGACAGTGAGGACACTGTCAAGTTCAAGTTTGGGGGTATGCTCGGTACGTCTTCTTCCTTCGCATTCATTTGTACATATTTTTGCAGTTGCATGCTTATTTGAAAACCCATAAAAATTTGAAAAAATTTCAAAAATTATAAAAATTACTGTATTCAATTTTGGCTTATTTGACTTGAGTTTGACAAATAGGTTAACTGGTTAGGAACAACTAGATCTTAGACTTAGTAAATTAAAAACCCTAAAAATAACCTTTCTTAAAGTTTAACAGTAGAAAGTATATGCCTTGTAGTTTATTTAGAAATAGGCAAATTTTGGGTTCACTTCTTGGGCTAAGTCAAAACGAGGGAAGAGTATTGATGTTTTTATTAGAGTATAAGTTTGAAAAATAGTTCCTAACTTAAGTCTAGATTCTGAAAATGTATACCCTACACAATGCACAAACACGCACCTTGAAACTTGGATTAGTAGAAGAGACCTTGAAATATTCTTGTCTAAAGTCTTTCGCACAATGAAAAAGAAAAAAAAAAGGGTGGATAAAGAAAAAAAATGGACACTGGTTTTTGTGATTACTTAAGGCTGCAAAAATAGAAAAATACTTAGCGAGGGTGCTTCATCACCTAGTGCCTTAGACCAACTGGTTTGGGAGTCACTGCTAAAGCCTTGGGTGTTGCAAAGACTAGGAAGTATGCTTTAAAGTGCAAACGCATTTTGTAATCGGTCGTTGGTACCTCAAGAAGTATTAACGGTCGCATGAAAGATGTGTAAGCAAATTTCATTTAAATTCACCTACTAAGAAGTGCTTTGGACAAAGTACGAGAGTACGATTGCTTGATTTGAATTTCCAAGTGTAGGGGTGATATTTACACACACGTGGGGATATGTGATTGGAGTTTAGATAAGAGAAAGGAATGAAGAATAGAACTTGTATCTTTAATGGAGTTGATAGAAATTCCTAAGTGGAAATGGAACCCTAGAAGGAAAACTTAGGAAATGCCGAAAGCTAGGTAGATCTGCATGATATATATAATCTTAAGTTAGATAATAAGGAAGTGTGAAGAATATGGGTGGATAATTTGCGGGTCGACGATAATAGATTTCCTTGTGAGAAAACCTAATTGGAGAACTAAAGTCAATGGGCCGAGTTGATAGGATTTTTTGGGTGTAATCCGCTGAAAACCCTCAGGAGACAACACTCCTCCTACTAGGGACACCTAGAGGTTTAACGGCTTGTTGCACGTGCTCAGTGCAATCGCGTTTCCCTGCGAAAGTGTGGCTAGGTTAGATTTTTATCGAGAATAAAAAAATAAGTTTGCTCGAGGGCGAGCAAAAGATAAGTTTGGGGGTATTTGTTCATAACATAATATTGCATTTTGTATTCCCCATTCTTATGCATTTTACAATGAAAACAGGTGCTTTTGACGCATGTCTGCTACATATTACAGGTTACAGGTTCTTGGATCTAAAACAGTGAAAACGATGTAAACATGATGAAAAAGTGGACTTTGACCAACAAACAGAAGACTCTTGATTAAGCCGACATCAAAGATAAAATTCACAAAGTACAAGGCAATGCAAGGTCCAAGTTTACAAAGCGAACGGTTAAAAGTCCACCGCAATTATTCACTGGAGATTTGGAAGAAACATAGAAGCTATTTTAATAAAGAACCAAATAATAAGGAAGCCCAAAGATCCAAGGCCCAATACTTTCTTTTAAAGAGACAGAGACATAAAATTTTACCAAAACTTGAAGTCTACTTTGACTAGGTCTTCCTAAGGATATTTTGGTAAATGTAGACATGCAAATCAATTGTAACCTAGGGTTTCCTATTCTCTATAAATAGGAACTCTACTCATTGTAATTTCTCATGCCTCCTTTTAATAATAAATTCCAGAACTCTTTTGGAGAGCATCGATATTTCCTTTCCATTCAGAAATTCAGATCTGACAACCCTGCATGGATGATTGGAGGGATGCATCTGTAAGTAGATTTAATTTCTAGCCCTAGTTTAGATTTCAATTCTTTGCCCTAGCTAGATTTAATTTCATACCCTAGAAACTTGTTTAGGGTTTAGCTTTGGGAAAGGATTTTGAGAGATGAGATCTCATCCCTTTCTTACCCACCAAATATTTACAATAGGACTCCATGCATACACGCACATACCGCGCCCTACGGCATCCTACCCCTCGAGGTAATGATGACACCGTAGTGTAAAGGCCCGGTTGCGCGCGTTTTCCATGGAGGTTAGGGTAAGGATCTCTAAAGGAAGGACAAGAACCTAGAGGAAAGAACACCTTCCCGAATGGATCTAATCCCCTTTATTGATAATTACCATAACTCCTCATAGATCTTCATTCGGGTATAGAAAGCGTTGAGATTTACCTGCATTTCCAAACCATCCCTAAACCTAACCCTAGCAAGAATGGATCTAGATAATCGTAGGATAGAATAATTTAGGTTTTTAGATTTAATAACAACTCCAAACACCCTTCGGAATTAACTCGTAAGAACGAATCGGAGATTCACAAAATCCCTGTGGACCGACCCGTACTCCCCGGCTAGCTTCATGCGACGCCGTTCTTGATTGCGGTTACAAATATTTTTGATCTATCTTTTAGAAAGCGCAAGCACGCTAAATCATTTAAATCAGCCGTCTGGATGAAGAAGTTCATAATTGAACTTGGTGTGGTTCCATCCATTGGGCATCCAATACCTTTTTATTGTGAAAACAATGGAGCTGTAGCTTTGGCCAAGAAACCCCGATCCCATCAGCGATCCAGACATATTCTTAGGTGGTATCACCTGATCCGGGAGATAGTTGATCGCCGGGAGATCGAGATTAGGAGAGTTGACACGAAGAATAACACGGCGGATCCACTCATGTAGGCCCTCCCCTAAATAAAATTTGATAGACTTTTTGGGATATTGGGTATGAGATACTACAATATCTGGCCTTAGTGTAAGTGGGAGATTGTTAGTTATATGTATTCCCTAGAGGCCATTATTGTACATGATTGTATATTATAGTGGATGCTTGGACATATATAGAGAGGACTTTCTTGCTCAACATGATAATATGTTATCTGGTTGCACTTTATCTTAACATGTATATTAGTATTATTATACTGTCTCTCTCTGAAACATGTTGATAAAACCCTTAGGATGTTAGCTTGACTCCCAGGACTATGATGCAGATCATACTAGTGGGGCTTGGGTAGTCCATAAGCACATCCTTTAATTGTTCCTAATCGAGGGAATATCGAGGCAGGGCATCGATATTCCATAGTAAACTAGTGTGTACGTTTCTTGACCCTGTATGGGGCGATGGATGATCCCATATCATTGGTGTTTGACATCAGAGA
The DNA here is from genome assembly GCA_030015575.1 of Agapanthus africanus. NCBI lineage: Eukaryota > Viridiplantae > Streptophyta > Magnoliopsida > Asparagales > Amaryllidaceae > Agapanthus > Agapanthus africanus. The sequence goes on from JASDDO010000026.1 coordinate 141,337,067, forward strand.
TTGTACACAGGTGCTCATTAGAGAATGGGTACTCCGAACAGGACTCGCCGAGAAGTCCTAGATGGTATTATACCTATCGTCAGATAGCGGTTCTCTGGTGAAACTGGTTCAGGTTAGACTGTAGACCCGAAATCGTCATAGAGTCTTGTGTGGTTCCCACTGTGGTTTGATTTCCTCCCTACCACGGCTCAAAGGAGTCATGCAAACAGGTGGATTTTAGGTACAGTCCCGAGTCACATGGAGGCAATGAGCGATAGGAGGGGTTTCGTCTCTCCCGGTATTTGGAGTTGATATTGCGCTATGCTCGATTGGCGATAACAGGAAGTCCCTAGCCAGGGCTGTTGATGAGATTTACTGGTAAGTTTTATCAGTAATTTCTCGATCCGTTATGAGCCTCACATCGGCATGAGTTATCAAATTATTGGAGTTTGACGATTCCACCCCCAGACTCGATATACGACATATCAGACGAAGAGACCGGACTGTACGGTAGTGTTACTTGCAGGATTCATGGGAATTTGGAAAAGCTTGCTTGTTCATCTTCTATTCGCTCAATACCTGGGTATCCGTTACATCCAGGTAGTACCGCTGACGGCTTGTGGGTAACTGATATTATCATTACCTATTGCTAGCGTATTGACGAGTCTTTAGAGTCCCGCACAGAGGTTTCCTAGCTCAAGCAAAATGAAGTAGGGCACATATGTAATATGTGCGGGACCGAGATTAAATACGTGTATGTGATACCATATTCTGATCTCGCGATATAGGTTATATGTGATATAACCGGTTTATTGAATCAAGTGTTGATTCAATGAATTGTAATATGTAAAATTGATATACATATAAATGATATTAGTCGGTTATATATGATATAATCGGATTATTAAATCAAGTGTAGATTTAATAATTTGATATATATTTATATATTTGATATATTAATATATGTTAACTAATATTAGCTCACCAAAGAATTTATTCTCTTGATGTATATATGTTGATATATATATATTTATGTGATACATATATATATATTTGTGTGTGTATATATATATATATATTACATATATTATTGTGTCATGGTAGATGATACATTGGACATGGGTGTATGAGACTCACACCAAACTAAAGATAATTTGGGTGATTTAATTATTAAGGGATAAACCAAAATTAGGTGGAAATTGCCATGGCTTAAGATGCTTGTGGAAGCATGTAGAAGACTTGATTTAGTCCACTAATTTTGTTTTACTCTAGATATTTATTAAATCAACCATTATCTCTACTCATGGTTAAGTCTCTACAAATATCATTTGAGATATTTTTTCACCACGGTTGTTCACAAGCTCATCTTCTTCATCTCATTCTTTGGCTCTCTAGTTTTTCATGAGTTGAAAAAGAAAAAGAGAAACAAAATTCTAAAGTGAGAAAACTTCCTACTTCATTAATCTATATCAAACTAGCCCTTTAGTACGGGTTATTTACTTCACTAATTCCTTAGTTAGTGAAGAGGTAGCTTGAGTTACAGATTCCTCATGGTGGATCATCTTCGGCCCTCGAAGATCCTTAAGCAAGCTTGTTCCTTTCGCCTAGTGGATCCTATGAAGAGTTCGGTGGACCGCTACTTGGAGCTAAGGGACTACTACTTGGAGCTTTAGAAGTGAAGGACCGGTCTACAAAGGTTGTATTCCTTGTTCACTTATTGTAAAGCTTGTTTACTTGTTTAAAAACCCGAATTCTCTAGTTCGATTCTAGGATAGCATGCAATAGCATACTAGATTTTTTAAAATTGTATACTTGAAGCTTCTAAATGTAGGGTTCCTAGGCATCCAAATGAAGTCTCACAAGGCATCGAACATGCCAAATTTAAAAAATATGGTGCCGAGAAACCCTAGTTAACGGATCGTTGCTAGATGTCTAGGCGAAATACAAAACTAGTTAACAAATTAACTATAGGTTAGATGCTACAACCTTTGTAGATCCGGATTTCCACCTCCTTAGCTCCATGTGGTCATGCCCTCGATGTCCGTCATGAATCCTCGACTCATTCATCGGCTTCATCGGAGAAACGGGCGAGCTAGGTCGTCGGCTTCGTGTCAAAGACGATCTACGTCGAGGTTGCACTAGTTCAAGCTCCGACTTCACAAAGTCGTGAAACTTGTGAAGAAAACACCCAAAACAACTTGGCAAGAGGTAGAGGGTGAAGAAATAGGAGGTGGGTTCACTTTAGAATTGGATTTTGCTCACTTGTGCTCAAGTTGCCATTGATGTAGCAAGCTTGAAGAAGAAGAAGAAGATGAAGCTTGTTATGATAAGTTGTGTTGAAAATGAATAATAAATCAATACTTATCATAACAATAACTAGGGTTAAGTGTAGAGAATAAACCATGGTCAAATGAGTGGGTTAGGGTTAAGCATGAGGACAAGAATGGTTGCATAAGTCAAGGGTTCTTGAAGCTTCAACATAAAACAAGAAATGCCACCATTCTCCTCTAAATCTTTATCCAAATAAATGAATAAACAATTAAATGAATAAATGCATAAATAAAACCCTAATCTCAAGTTAACTATGGTTTAATTCCATACACTTAACAATATGGTCAAGTATCATCAAACATGATACATAAAAGTGCACAAAAGTATATCACATATACAATGTGCAAATCAAGTGAGAAAAATCCGTTTAAAGTGAACCTATACTAGTTAATGCAAAGTAATATATCAAATATATAATTATACATTAAATCATTAAATCAATACTTGATTCAATGATCCGGTCATGTCGCACATAACCGACTAGTATACAATGCATCGATTTATCGAATCAATGATTCGATAACTAGGTCATATCTCATATAACCAATCAAAACATTAATCGCGAGAATCAAATACGGTATCACATACACGTATCATTCTCGGTCCCGCACATATCTCATATGCACTCCTATTTCGTTTCGCTTGACCTAGGAAACTTCTGTGTAGGACTCTAAAGACTCGTCAATACGCCGGTAGCAGATGATGATCATATCAAGCACCCACAAGCCGCAAGCGGTCTGCTAAACGTAACGGCCACCCGGGTATTGAGCGATCAGAAGATCAACGAGCTAGCCTGCTCACACTCCTGCGAATCCGACCAGTAACACTTACCGTACAGTCCGGTCTCTTCGTCTGATATGTCGCATATCAAGTCTAGGGGTGGTAAACGTCAGACCCCAATAACCCGATAAGTCGTGCCGATGTGAGGCTCGTAACGGGTCGAGAAACTACTGGTAACACTTACCAGCAAATCTCTGATCAGCCCTGGCCAGGGACTTCCCTGTTACGGCCAATCAAGCACGGCGCAACATCAACCCCCAATACCGGGAGAGACGAAACCCCTCCTATCGCTCATTGCCTCCATGTGACTCGGGACTGTACCCAAAGACCACCGTTTTGCACGCCCTCATGGACGTGGTAAGGTGGAGATCAAAGCACAGTGGGAATCACACGAGACTCTATGACGATCTCGGGTCTACAGACTAACCTGTACAAGTGTCACCTGAAAACTGCCATCTGACGTGAGGTATAATACCATCTGGGAGTTCTCGGCGAGTCCGTCCAGTGTACCCAGTCTCCACTGAGCACCCATATACCATCTCTGATGTCAAACATCAATGGATATGGGATCATCCATCGCCCATCACATGGGTCGAGAAGCGTATACGCTAGTCTACTCTGGTATATCGATGCCCCGTCTCGATACACCCACGACTAGGGACCTTGAAGGATGTACTTATGGACTACCATGTCCCCACTAGTATGATCTGCATCATAGTCCAGGTAGTCAAGTACAAATCCTAAGGGCTTTACCAACATGTAACTATAAGACAGTATAAAGAGACTAGTGTACATGTTAAGATAAAGAGCAACCAGATAGCATACTATCATATCGAGCAAGAAAGTCATCTCTATATATGTCCAAGCATCCAATATAATATACATCATCTGTACAATACTGGCCTCTAAGGCATACATACAACTAACAATCTCCCACTTGCACTAGGGCCAGCTGCTGTAGTATCGCATACCGAGCATCCCGAAGAGTCTCTCAAACTGTATCTGGGGAATGGCCTTCGTGAGTGGATCCGCCGTGTTGTTCTTCATGTCAACTCTCCTGACCTCGATCTCCCGGCGATCAACTATCTCCCAGATCAGGTGATACCGCCTCAGAATATGCCTGGATCGCTGATGGGACCTGGGTTCCTTGGCCAAAGCCACCGCTCCATTGTTATCGCAATACAAAGGTATTGGATGCTCAATGGATGGAACCACTCCAAGTTCAGTAATGAACTTCTTGATCCAGACAGCTTCTTTAGCAGCATCGTTGGCAGCGATGTATTCAGCCTCCATCGTCGAGTCTGCCACGGTTTCCTGCTTGGAACTCTTCCAGCTAACCGCCCCTCCGTAAAGGGTAAAGACAAAACCCGACTGCGACTTAGAGTCGTCCTTATCACTTTGGAAGCTGGAATCGGTAAAGGACTCCACTTGGAGTTCTCCACTACCATACACCAAGAGCATCTCTTTAGTCCTTTGTAAGTACTTGAGAATGCTCTTCACAGCTGTCCAGTGACTCTCTCCAGGATCAGCTTGATACCTACTCACTATACTTAGTGAGTATGCAACATCGGGTCTGGTACATAGCATCGCATACATGATAGAGCCTACTGCCGAAGCATAGGGTATCCCTTGCATGCGAGCTCTCTCCAAATCAGTCTTGGGAGACATCTCTTTGGAGAGAGTGACTCCAGAGATCGTGGGTAGGTTCCCACGCTTGGATTCTTCCATACTAAACCTCTTTAGTATGGTGTCAATGTACCTGGACTGGGACAATCCCAGTATCCGTTTGGATCTATCTCTATAGATCCTGATTCCCAATATGCAGGAGGCATCACCAAGATCTTTCATTAAGAATCTCTGTGATAAGAAGAGCTTGACCGATTGCAGCATAGGAATATCATTTCCTATCAAGAGTATGTCGTCCACGTACAATACGAGGAAGACAACCTTACTCCCTGCCACCTTCTTGTAAACACAAGGTTCATCTGGATTTTTGACGAAATCAAACTCTTTGATAACGACGTCAAAGCAGATGTTCCAACTCCGCGATGCTTGCTTTAATCCATAAATGGATTTAAGCAGCTTGCACACCTTCCCGCTGCTCCCACTATCTACGAAGCCCTCTGGCTGAGTCATGTACACGCACTCTTCTAAATCACCATTTAGAAAGGCGGTCTTAACATCCATTTGCCAGATTTCGTAGTCATGATATGCAGCGATGGCAAGCATGATCCGGATGGATTTAAGCATAGCCACTGGAGAAAAGGTTTCGTCATAGTCCACACCTGGTCTTTGACGAAAACCTTTTGCTACAAGTCTAGCTTTGAAAGTCTCTACTTTCCCATCTACACCAAGTTTCTTCTTGAAGATCCACTTGCTCCCAATGGGTTTTACCCCTTCAGGAGAAACTTCCAAAGTCCATACTTTGTTGGTGTACATGGATTCCATCTCGGACCGCATTGCATCCAGCCATTTCACTGAGTCCCTACTCGTGATGGCCTGCTCGAAGCTAGTTGGGTCATCATCCTCCATGATGCAATCCTCGCTTCCACCATCCATGAGAAAACCGTAGTATCTCTCAGGTTGGCGAGGATCCCTACTAGATCGGCGGAGTGGCTGGGGTTCATCGGGAACTACGGAATCCTCTGGTTCCACCAGATCTTCTGTTGTAGCTTCTGCAGCTGGAACCTCTTCCAGTTCTACCTCATGACCACTAATCTCTTTTTCAAGAAATTCCTTTTCTAAAAAGGTGGCATGCCGAGAAACAAACACTCTTTGTTCCTCGGGGTGGTAGAAGATATACCCTTGAGAATTCTTGGGATATCCTACAAATTTGCATAGAACAGACCGTGCCTCGAGTTTGTCTGGATTTTGTCGTTTGACATAAGCTGGACAACCCCATACCTTAACATAGTTAAGACATGGTCTCTTCCCTTTCCATATCTCATATGGAGTGGTAGGCACAGATTTGGTGGGGACCATATTCAATAGATGTATGGCTGTTTCAAGCGCATACCCCCAGAAGGAAATAGGCAACTCAGCTGTGCTCATCATAGAGCGCACCATATCTAATAGGGTGCGGTTCCTCCGTTCTGATACACCGTTGTGCTGTGGTGTATATGGAGGAGTCAGCTGAGAGAGAATCCCATTCTCTTTTAGGAAGTCCAGGAATTCATTGCTCAAGTATTCACCTCCTCGATCAGATCGAAGGATTTTAATACTTTTTCCGGTTTGGTTCTCGACTTCTTGTTTATATTCTCTAAATTTCTCAAAAGCTTCAGACTTGTGTCTTATCAAGTACGCATGTCCGTATCTTGAGAGATCGTCAGTGAATGTAATGAAGTACAAAGAACCATCCCTGGCATGTGTAGACATGGGACCGCATACATCACTATGTATCAGTCCTAAGAGTTCAGTAACTCTTTCTCCGTGTCCCGTAAACGGAGTTTTGGTCATCTTTCCTTTGAGACAGGACTGGCAAGTGTCATAAGATGAGAATTCGAACGGTTTCAAATATCCATCTTTATGCAACTTAGCTAGTCGTGTCGCATTGATGTGACCCAGTCTACAATGCCACAAGAAGGATTCGTTCAATTCAGAACTCTTCCTCTTGTGTGTGTTTGTTATACTCAGAACTGTTGATTGATTTAGAACATAAATGCCATTGCATAGCGTGCCTGATCCAACCAACTTTTGGTTACGGAAAATGTTCATAACATTATCCTGTAATACAAAATTATATCCCTCTTTACTCAATAAAGAAACAGATATAATGTTGCATATCAGGTTCGGCATGTAATAGCATTCGTTCAGAACCAATGTATTACCAGTTGGTAATGTAAGGTGATATTCCCCGACAGTCTTAGCTGCAACAATTGCACCATTTCCGACTCTAATGTCTTTATCACCTTCTCCAAGTTCTCTACCTTTCCTAAGCCCATGTAACTGATTACATATATGGGATCCTGACCCGGTATCTAATACCCAGGACGTAGAGCAAATGGAGAAACAGTTCTCTGTAACGCACACACCCGAAGAAAATGCATCAACATGTACTTTCTTCATCCGGGTGGCAAGGGAATCCTGGTATTCCCCTATATCCTGTTCATTCCTATAACTCTTATAAGAAAGAACGGAACCAACGTTCCCCAGCACAGTATAACATGCGGGTTCGGTCAATACATCCATATTATTATCTTGATTAGGGCATGAACTGGTCGCTACCTGGAGAGAGAGAGAAGAAAACACTTTAGCGTATGCTCGTGCAAGATCAGATTGGTTATTATCTTATCTAATCAGGATGGCTCCCACTGGTTTTTATCAAATCTTCCTTCAAACCCTAAAAGGAAAGACTAGCCGGGATTAATTACACCCTACAACTTCGTCGATCTTTCGGCCAGGCCAGTGTCGGTACTTTGAGGGAGGTCCCCCGTGCTTTCGCACGAATCTAATTAATGTAAACCTCGTTTTCCCAGAGGCGTAACCCCGTTGACACCTTTCTAGACACCTACTTGATCGGCTAATTGCAATGTGTAAAACTCTCCCAGGAGTAACTCTTACTCGCAGTGGGTATCGGGATCCAACTATCTCATAGAAGGTATGCAATCTCATTGCAAATTTCAACACTTGAAACTCCCGATAATGCTTTTGCCCCTAGCGCGCTATGACCTTGACGAAAGCCAACAAACCACAGCCCGCTAGTCAAGTTCAACCCGTACATTTCTTGACTGAATTAAACCCACCCGCACGACCCTTGACGAAAGCCAACAAAGCCGTACGACTACCCTAATCCAGTCGCATCATATGCAGCAGATAAACAGCACATAGCTACCGCACACTACACCTTGACGAAAGCCAACAAATGTAGCACGAATACTATATGTAACTTATCTGAAATGACGGAGGGCTACGCAGGTTTTTCATAAAAACCATAAGCGTAATGAACTTGATATCGTTGTAGAATCAAATGAAGTTTTTGAAATGGAGTGATTTTGAGGCTTTCTAGTTTTGCTAAAGGGGTCACTCCCGGTGAAGGGATCGTCGGCCCTTTCCTCGTCGAATGAGGTGCGGGATATATCATATATATCACTGTGCAAAGCAAAAACTCAAAAACAATCAAAAGCAAACCGAGTGTGTAGCATCTGCTAGTTATTGCTAAAGGAGTCACTCCCGGTGAAGGGATCTCGGTCCTTTCCTCATCGAATAAGGTGCAGGGCATATCACATATACCGCTATGCAAAGCAAGAACTGTAGCTACCTGTTTTATTTTAAAATTTGATTCTACAACATCTTAGGTTTCTTTTCTTTCATTAATCACATTAATGAAGTCCCATCATTTAAGTCACCTAAACATCACAGATAAATACGACGTACACTTATACCATCCGCATTCGCCTAGATGTCCCCTCGTGCACCGTTAGGTTAGGTAACTAACGACAGAGCAGGGCATGGCTAGTGCGGGTGCAAAACATAAGTAACGCCTATAATATATCATATATACTATATACAGTATTTATCACAGAACATCACATGATCGCATCACAGATATCGCAGCAGAAAAAATATATGAAACATTGGATATACTAGGACGTCCGTGTTTTCAATACGAGCCAGTATAAAACACGGATTCCACGGTCGTGATGAATAGCCAATCCCACACCCCTAGACCCCTACGAGAGCGGCAAGTAACCCTACCAATCCTAGGGTTAGGAGACCCGGACTCGACTCCTCGAGTTGGTCTCCCACTGGACCCTAGAACCCGGTTACTTGTGCTCCCCTCCTTGGGTCTATCCTAGTGCAGAAAAGTAAATAATATACAAAGGGTGACAACTCCCGCAACCTGGAAGTGCCCCGAATAAAAGAATATTACATACAAGTTTTTACCTGAATGAAAATGAAAAACACTCATCTCACATAAAAAACCCCGGGTATTCAAACACGACAATCCAATATATCATATCCAGCAACACATAACATCACATGTCATCAACGTAAGTAAGTATGCATACACCGATTGTCGTCGACGTATAGCAACGACAATCGGCAATATCACTACATACTACACTTACGGTCACAGAAAAGAAAGTGTAAAACTACAACAATTGGAATCCGCAACCTCTTTAGACATCACATGCCTAACAGTTATAAACCTCGCATTTTAGTCCCATCATCGAAAACTCTTTTCGATATCTTGTGAAACTAAACCGCTAGATTTATAACATTCTACCAGTTATCTCATAACTATTTGTGAATTCCAATTATTGTATCCATTTCCGGATAAATAGAATATATCAAACTTTCCGATCGAACATTCGAACACCCAAGTTTTCCCGACACCGATCAACACATGAAATAGGTTCAAAGACATTCACTTCATGTCTCAGTACCAACGGTCCAGCCGTAGAAGGGTCAAGCCAACGCCTCACATGTGGCACGCCGTACTGCCCCAAACCCGAAGGTTCAAAGGGCAGTTCAAGACGGTCACATAATCGAGTTAAGGTTTGTTGTCTTCTAGAGGGACCATCGCATTACTTGTACTACTTCGAACGTCTTTTAACCACAGAAAAATCCAACACTTGGAATTTTTCCGGCAGGGGAAAAGTTGGGTATTTGTATCCGGTCAAACTTTTTAACATATTCTACAGTTATCTGGAAAAAACTTAGACAAAGTTTGATATTCCGATCGAATCGTCGATTCCCAATATAACCCCAGAGCACTCAACCCTTAAATCAATTTAAAAATACCCAGAAAACTCACCAGAATTTATCAGGTATTACTGTGCAGTGAAACATGGCTGACGTCACTATATGGCCGCGGAACAGCGGCAGAATCCATGCTTCTGCCGCTCTTCCGCGGCTCATGGAACTGTTCATGGGAAACGTTTTACACAGTAATTCTTAGAATTCTTTGGTGAATTTTTTAAGCATTTTTAATATCAAAAATTCCCAGATTTCAGAAAATGTCCAGAGAGCTCTTGGGCATCGGGGTTTCGGGTTCGTTCGGACTTCAAACTCCGTCTAGACTTCGCCTAAGGCTCTAGCTAGGCTCCGATACCACTGTAGGGTTCCTAGGCATCCAAATGAAGTCTCACCAGGCATCGAACATGCCAAATTTAAAAAATATGGTGCCGAGAAACCCTAGTTAACGGATCGTTGCTAGATGTCTAGGCGAAATACAAAACTAGTTAACAAATTAACTATAGGTTAGATGCTACAACCTTTGTAGATCCGGATTTCCACCTCCTTAGCTCCACGTGGTCATGCCCTCGATGTCCGTCATGAATCCTCGACTCATTCGTCGGCTTCATCGGAGAAACGGGCGAGCTAGGTCGTCGGCTTCGTGTCAAAGACGATCTACGTCGAGGTTGCACTAGTTCAAGCTCCGACTTCACAAAGTCGTGAAACTTGTGAAGAAAACACCCAAAACAACTTGGCAAGAGGTAGAGGGTGAATAAATAGGAGGTGGGTTCACTTTAGAATTGGATTTTGCTCACTTGTGCTCAAGTTGCCATTGATGTAGCAAGCTTGAAGAAGAAGAAGAAGATGAAGCTTGTTATGATAAGTTGTGTTGAAAATGAATAATAAATCAATACTTATCATAACAATAACTAGGGTTAAGTGTAGAGAATAAACCATGGTCAAATGAGTGGGTTAGGGTTAAGCATGAGGACAAGAATGGTTGCATAAGTCAAGGGTTCTTGAAGCTTCAACATAAAACAAGAAATGCCACCATTCTCCTCTAAATCTTTATCCAAATAAATGAATAAACAATTAAATGAATAAATGCATAAATAAAACCCTAATCTCAAGTTAACTATGGTTTAATTCCATACACTTAACAATATGGTCAAGTATCATCAAACATGATACATAAAAGTGCACAAAAGTATATCACATATACAATGTGCAAATCAAGTAAGAAAAATCCGTTTAAAGTGAACCTACACTAGTTAATGCAAAGTAATATATCAAATATATAATTATACATTAAATCATTAAATCAACACTTGATTCAATGATCCGGTCATGTCGCACATAACCGACTAGTATGCAATGCATCGATTTATCGAATCAATGATTCGATAACTAGGTCATATCTCATATAACCAATCAAAACATTAATCGCGAGAATCAAATACGGTATCACATACACGCATCATTCTCGGTCCCGCACATATCTCATATGCACTCCTATTTCGTTTCGCTTGAGCTAGGAAACCTCTGTGTAGGACTCTAAAGACTCGTCAATACGCCGGTAGCAGATGATGATCATATCAAGCACCCACAAGCCGCAAGCGGTCTGCTAAACGTAACGGCCACCCGGGTATTGAGCGATCAGAAGATTGACGAGCTAGCCCGCTCACACTCCTGCGAATCCGACCAGTAACACTTACTGTACAGTCCGGTCTCTTCGTCTGATATGTCGCATATCAAGTCTAGGGGTGGTAAACGTCAGACCCCAATAACCCGATAAGTCGTGCCGATGTGAGGCTCGTAACGGGTCGAGAAACTACTGGTAACACTTACCAGCAAATCTCTGATCAGCCCTGGCCAGGGACTTCCCTGTTACGGCCAATCAAGCACGGCGCAACATCAACCCCCAATACCGGGAGAGACGAAACCCCTCCTATCGCTCATTGCCTCCATGTGACTCGGGACTGTACCCAAAGACCACCGTTTTGCACGCCCTCATGGACGTGGTAAGGTGGAGATCAAAGCACAGTGGGAATCACATGAGACTCTATGACGATCTCGGGTCTACAGACTAACCTGTACAAGTGTCACCTGAGAACTGCCATCTGACGTGAGGTATAATACCATCTGGGAGTTCTCGGCGAGTCCGTCCAGTGTACCCAGTCTCCACTGAGCACCCGTATACCATCTCTGATGTCAAACATCAATGGATATGGGATCATCCATCGCCCATCACATGGGTCGAGAAGCGTATACGCTAGTCTACTCTGGTATATCGATGCCCCGTCTCGATACACCCACGACTAGGGACCTTGAAGGATGTACTTATGGACTACCATGTCCCCACTAGTATGATCTGCATCATAGTCCAGGTAGTCAAGTACAAATCCTAAGGGCTTTACCAACATGTAACTATAAGACAGTATAAAGAGACTAGTGTACATGTTAAGATAAAGAGCAACCAGATAGCATACTATCATATCGAGCAAGAAAGTCATCTCTATATATGTCCAAGCATCCAATATAATTTACATCATCTGTACAATACTGGCCTCTAGGGCATACATACAACTAACACTAAAAACCTAGTAGTAGTGCTAAGGCATACTTTCAACTCTTACTCGCAATGGGTATCTGGATCCAACTATCTCATAGAAGGTATGCAATCTCATTGCAAATTTTAACACTTGAAATCCCCAATATCTGTTTTTACCCCTAGCAATTTATGACCTTAACTATGGTCAACAAATTATAAGCGCTAGCCAAGTTCAACCCGTCATTTCGTGATTGAATTAAACCCACCTGTACGACCCTTGACTACCCTAATCCAATCGCATCGCATGCGGCAGATAAGTACTAATCAGTTACCGCACACTACGCCTTGACTATGGTCAACAAACGCAGCACGAATACTAAATAGCACTTATCTGAAATGACGGAGGGCTATGACGGGGTTTTAAGAAAACCTCTAACGTAATGAACTTGATATCGTTGCAGAATCTGGTGTTTTGAAAGGAGTGTTTTTTGTAGCTTTTGCTAGTTTTGCTAAAGAGGTCACTCCCAGTGAATGGATCTCGGCTTTTTCCCCATCGAATGAGCTGCTGAATATTCATCGAGGAATACCACTATGCAAAACAAGAACTAGAGAAGCTTTTAAAACAAAACCGAGTGGGTTGTAGCATTTGCTAGTTTTGCTAAAGAGGTCACTCCCGGTGAAGAGATCTCGGCTCTTTTCTCATCGAATGAGGTGCTGGATATTCATTAACGAATACCACTATGCAAAGCAAGAACCAGAACTACCTCTAAAAAAATTTTGATTCTACAACTTATTTAGATTTCTTTTCTTTTCATTAATCTCATTAATGAAGTCCCATCATTTAATGTTTCCCTAAACATCAAAGAAAAAAGAAACGAAAATAGAACGTATGCTTATACTATCCGCATTCGCCACGGGGCCTCGTCATGCACCGTTAGGTTACTTAACTAATGGCAGAGCGGGGGATGGACTAGCACGGGTGCAAAACATAAGCAACATTTATTATATATCATATATATAATAGCATTCGTCTCATGCAGTTATATGATCACATCACACAACCAGGCAGCAGAAATCAACATATGAAATAATAGATATACTAGGAGGTCCGTGTTTTAAATTTAGCCAGTAATGAAAAACACGGATTTCACGGTCGTGATGAATAGCCAAACCAACATCCCTAAACTCCTACGAGAGCGACAAGCAATCCTGCCAATTCCAGAGTTAGGAGACCCGGTCTCGACACCTCGAGATGGTCTCCCACTGGACTATAAAACCCGGTTACTTGTGCTCCCCGCCTTGGGTCTATCCCAATGCGGAAAAGTAAATAATATATATCAATGGTGAGATCATCCTCAACCCGGAAGTGTCCCAATAAAAGAATATTACATACAAATTTTACATGAATAAAAATTGAAAAACTCTCATCTCACATAAAACCCCCCAGCTATTCATTCACAATGATCCAATATAACATATCATAGCAACACATAACATCACATGCCATCAACGTAAGTAAATACGCGTATCCCAAATTCCGTTGACATATAGCAATGAGATTTGGGATACCCCACATATTACACTTTCGGTGGCAGAAAAGAAATGAAAAACTACAATAATTAGAATCCGCATTTTCTTAGACATCATAAACCCGGAATATCTCATATGTCGAATTTCATGCCTAACATATAAACCTTGCATTTTAGTCTCATATCGAAAACACTTTTCAATACCTTAGTCGGGTAATTCAACAAGATTCCCGACTACCCGATCGAATACTCATCGGCAACTTTAGTAGATGGCCACACCCTCGATACCATCGACCAAGTGCACTTAGGCGGAACACCGTGGTCGCGAGCACCCAAATGGATGCTTTTGGCAATGAGGTTCTCCTAAAGTCACTTGGTCGGGGCTATAGGGTGTGGCTACCTAGAACAATTATCCGGCGAGTATTCGCGTACGATACGCGATTACGACGAAGTTTCGATCCGAATCGAAACTTCATGGCAATCGATCTACGGAGACTAAATTGCTAGATTTACAATTACAAACTAATTTTCACAAAACTAATTAAATGTGGATTCCAACTAGTGTATCACATATCAAACTTAAACCCAAAACGACGTTAAAATTAAAAGACGTTAAAATTGAGACTACGAAACACTCCGATTAGCCCTAACAAAATTTTTAACATCATATGCTAACTGGGCCAATCAAACATAACCATGAAACCATAAACCCAACACAACAGAACACCAAACAAAAATGAGCCCAAGACTCCAATGAAGAACTGGCGACGGCGGCCATTTCAGCAATCTCGCCGGTCGAAAAATGTCCATTAGGTCTCGTGTTTCTCTGGTGTTCTAATTATATCATATGCAACATTCTGTACATGTTTAAAAAAATTTCAGAAATCATTTAAAATTCGACAGAAAGTTGGATTTTGGGTTTCGGTTTTCGGAGTTGTTTCGGTTTCGCAATTCTAATAATATCGTCTAATCTTCTAGCTTTGGCTTTGATACCATGAAAGTGTTTGTTAGCACCTCCACTGGATTTTACTAGCATCAAGCATGCCATTTTAAAAAAATTTGGGTGCTAAACAACACTAATCAAGATCTTAAACTAGATGATTAGGGTTTAACTATGATATCATAAAACATTACACTAAGAGATGGATGAATACACCTTTTGTAGACCGTGTTCTTCTTTTATAAAGCTCCGGGTTGTAGTCCAAGTGACTCCACAAGGCTCCACTTGAAGGTTGAACGAACTTGCTTCAATGATCTTTGTGCTGAAGATCATCCACCCGAAGTCCGCTAATCCAAATTATCTCTTCACTAAACTATTTAGTGAAGTAAACACACTACACCAAACTGCCAATCTATTGTAGGATGGTGAAGTAAGGGTTTTGATTGCTAACTAGAGTTCTCACAAGCTCAAGATTTCACAACTCATGTGAGGGATTGAACTTGGAGGAGGTGAAGAAAATGGAGAGAGCTAGAGAGCAAAGAGCTCAAGTGAGGAAAATAACTCAAGTGAAGAATGAAGTCTAGAATGGCTCTTCTAAGCTCACACCTTATTGAAGCATACAATTTCCACAATTAAAAACTGTAGCCATGCTTCAATAGTACAAGCAAATGAATATAAAAAAAGAATAAGCCATCCTTTGCTCCATACCACAAAAAGTCTCCCCATTTTTCCACCGCAATTTCTATTTTCAAAAAAACAGAAAATCCATGCCTTGCTTCATATATATATATATATATATATATATATATATATATTATGAAGAATAATTAGTGAGCTAATAATATTAGTTAATATATAATTATATCAAATATAAATATATATCATATTATTAAATCAACACTTGATTTAATAATCCGGTTATATAACCGACTAATATCATTTATCTGTATATCTCATTCTCAAATCAACACTTGATTCAATAATCCGGTTATATCACATATAACCTAACTGATAACAAATAACCGCCAGATTAGAATACGGTATCGCATACTCGTATTTAATCAGGCCCCCGCACATATCAGCATATGTGCCCTACTTCGTTTCGCTTGAACCAGTAAACTTCTATGTGAGACTCTAAATACTCGTCAATACGCCAGCAGTAGGTGATGATCACATCAGTCACCCACAAGCCGTCGGCGATACTTGCTGGACGTAACGGCTATCCAGGTATTGAGCAAATAGAAGATCAACAAGCAAGCTTGTCCAAACTCCCATGAAGCCTATAGGTAACACTTACCGTACAGTCCGGTCTCTTCGTATGATAAGTCGCATATCGAGTCTGGGGGTGGAATCATCAAACTCCAATACCTTGATAAGTCATACCGATGTGTGGCCTATAACGGTACGAGAAACTACTGATAACACTTACGAGTAAATCTCATTAACAGCCTTGCCCAAGGACTTCCTTTTATAGCCAATCAAGTATAGCGCAATATCAACTCCTTATACCGGGAGAGACGAAAACCCTCCTATCGCTCATTGCCTCCATGTGACTCGGGACTGTACCCAAAATCCACCTATTTGTATGACTCCTTTGAGCTGTGGTAGGGATGAAATCAAAATACAATGGGAACCTTAATATGACGATCTCGGGTCTACAGACTAACCTATACCAGTGTCACCAGAGAACTGCTATCTGACGATAGGTATAATACCATCTAGGAGTTCTCGGCGAGTCCTGTTCGGTGTACCCATTCTCTAATGAGCACCTGTGTACAATCTTTGATGTTAAACACTAATGGCCATGGGATCAACCATCGCCCCCATACAGGGTCAAGAAACGTACACACTAGTCTACTCTGGAATATCGATGCCCTGTCTCGATATACCCTCGACTAGGAACAATTAAAAGATGTGCTTGTAGACTACCCAGGTCCCAGTAGTATAATCCGCATCATGGTCCTGGTGTCAAGCCTACACCCTAAAGGCTTTATCAACATGTATCTGAGAGACGGTATAATAATACTAAGTGTACATGTTAAGATAAAGAGTAACCAGATAGCATACTATCATGTCGAGCAAGAAAGTCCTCTATATATATGTCCAAGTATCCACTATAATATACATCAATGTAAAATAATGGCCTCTAGGGCATACATATTCCTAACAATTTTTATATATAAATATATAATTATTTACCCTATTAGAGACTACGACAAGCAAGGGCAGCGGATCTTAGAGAAGCACGACAAGAGAGAATAGAGACGGAAACATACACAGAAAGTATGATTTAGGATCGTTCTTATCGTAAACTAGAGGATGCCTTGAATTAGATCGAAACGAGAAGGGTGATGTCATATTCTCCTTTCCTTCGATTCTCTTATCTTCGGGCTTCAGATCAAAGACAACAGAAAGGACAGAGGAGAATAAATTTCGGAGTCACTGGATTTTAGGTTACGATAGAGAAGAAAAAGAGTTAATGAGTTAAGATTTATTAAAATCCTATCAGTTCCTCAAAATAAAACCAAAAAAAACAATCAAAACAAATATATCAAAATAACAAATGAATGAATTAATAATAAATAAATAAATTTTATTTTCAATTAAAAGAAATTCTTTTCTCTCCTTTTAAAATATTAATAAATATTTAGCAATTAAAAATAAGGTATTATTTTTAAACTTTGGGATTTAAAATAAAATAATAATATTTCGGTCGGGGTTAGGACAAGCAACCTGTGAAATACAACGTGATGTGATATCTAAGATATACAAGAATATATCATGCATAAATTTCGAAAAGAATCTTTACATATGGATGTTTCAAGAAAAAGGAATGTTTTTTTTATTATTAAAGGAAAGGAATTACAAAAAAAGATATATAGAATTTGCAGTCGTTACAATAATAACCATAGGATCAACCATTATACTATTATTTACAGATTTTGTTTCTTTATCCCGTAATTACTCAAAATCAATTTGTTGAGGTAAATCACTCCCATTAACATAGTCATCTTCAAGGAATTTTTCTATTCCAGTTTCAACTGTTTTTGGTTTATGAGTCGAGAAATAGAATCCATAACCCTTTTATCTCTAAGGATAACCGACATAAATCCTGCTGGTTGTCCTAGGATCAAAAGCCTTTTCTTGTGGGTTATATAATTTAGCTTCAGTGGGGCATCCCGATATGTTTCTATAACTTAAGGTTGGTTTTCTATCTGTTCATAACTCATAAGAAGTTTTCTGAACAGCTTTAGTAGGAACCTTATTTAACGCATGTACCACTGTTCTTAGAACTTCACCCCATAAAAATAAAGGAAGGGTAGAATGGCTAAGCATTGTTCAGACCATTTAGTTTAGCATGTAATTCTTTCTTTCAGCGACACCATTTTGATTTGGTGTGCCAGGCATTGTATATTGAGGTACCATGCCTTGTTTTTTTAAAGAATCTCGCTAATGGACCCTCTCTTTGTCCTATTTTAGTAAACCTACAATAGTACTCGCCACCTCTATACTATTTTTATCACTTTACCCAATGGCTTCTCTACGCGAGTCTTATATTCATTAAAGGCTTGAAATACTTGAGCCTTATTAGACAATAACTAAAGATACATGTAATGTGAATAGTCATTGATAAAGGTAACAAAGTATTTCTCTCCGGTAAAATATGGAGAGAAAGGTCCACAAACATCCATGTGCACTATTTCTAATGTTCCATTACTTCTTTTGGCATTCTTTTCGAAGGGCGTTGGTATGTTTTGCCTTTAAACAGTCCACACAAGTTCCAAAGTCAGTAAAGTCTAAAAGGTCATAAAACGTCTTGATTTACTAACTTTTGGAGCCTATCTTTAAAAATATATCCCAACCTTCTATTCCAAAGTAACGATGATTGCTCGTTATTTAAGCTATGTTTATTGCCTAAAGTTTCATGCTGGATAACAAGAGATTCTGCTAAAGAATTTTAAGATTAAATTTATACCAACCATTAAATTAAATAGAGTAGCAGAACCAACATTAACGGAGTTTTTACGAATGGAAACAGCGGAAGCACAAAAGGTAAAAGAAAAAGCAAGTCCAACAAGTCTAGAAATAGATACAAGATCCCTACTATAAGAGGGGACATAAAAGGTGTTTTCTAAATCCAGCATGTAGTCTGTGTCCAGAACAACCCTACATGTACCAACAGGCTTCACGTGTGAACGCATATTATTAACCGATAAGATGCTTCACTCAAGCTCGGTTGGTTGCCTTTGATTCATAAAGTCCTGCACGGTATTGGAAATATGAATAGTGGCACCCGAGTCAAACCACCAACTATTAAAAGGAACATTACTTAAATGGCATTGATATGAAATAAGCGAAATATGCCTTTCTTTTTCCTGCCACTGCTTATACTTAATGCATTCTTGCTTCTTGTGTCCTTTCTTCCGGCAGAAAAAGCATTTAAAATTAGCTTTATTTCCCTGGAATCAGAAGTTCCCTCAGACATATGTCTTTGTTTCTTCTTAAAAGGACCTCCCTTATCTTTATCTTCCTTTGCCCTTATCTTTATGCCCACCTGATGTAAGAAGACAAATGTGCGCTTTGCACCTTCTCACTCTTTAATCTCTCCTCCTTTTCCACAGACACGATAAGTAAGTTATTAACCGATCATTTATCCTTATGTGTGTTGTAGGACACCTTAATGAGATTAAAATCAGAGAGCATGGAGACGAGGACAAAATGAACAAGGAAGCTTTCAGAAAAGGTAACTTGTATGTCATTCAATTAAGATGCAACATCTCTCATTTCCATGATGTGCTCACGAACGCTACCTTGGAGCTCATACTTCATTGATGTTGGTTTGATCGTTAGAGTACTTGCTTTAGACTTATCAGAACTAATGTATTGTTGCTCAACAGCCTCCATGAATTCTTTAGCTGTCTTAGTGAGAGAAATGAATCCTCTAATATTCCTAGCCACATGAGATTGCATAAGCAATAGGCTAAGACGATTCGGTTTCTCCGATTTTTCATAAAAAAGACTTTTGAGCAGCAGTACTTTCCGTGGTAAGTGGAGGAGGTTCCTCCACTCTGAAAATTAAGTCTAAATCCATGCACCCTAATGTAAACATGATTCTTTCTTTCTATTCTTCAAAATTGGAACCATTTCAAAAGGGAATATGACCATTATCATATGCAATACCATGAGAAACAATTGCAGATAAATGAGTAAATGCTCACATTACACATATGAATATAGCATTCAAATCAAATTTAAGATCCTTTATGATCTACATTGATGAGCATACTTGGGGAATCATTGTAGCCTCTACTTTGGGCGAGCACTACAATATTCAATAAATATGTCCTCTTGAATTATATAAAATTCATAAACGAAACTATTAATCTATATATTGAAATAACAAATAGACATTATGCCTTTGGACATTAAATGCAACTTATCTTAAAACATATTGATTAATATTCGAATCTATTTAAATATCAAACAGAATTCGTTCTCTTCTGGGAGTGACTTATTATTTCAATAGCCTAAATACAATTTTTGAGACCGTTTATAAATTAACCTTTATACGGTCTAACTATTAAATTTTCATGATTGGGGTCACTTTGGGGTCACACCAAACATTTTAAATTCAATAATTTATTGTCCAAGTAAACGACATCAAGATTTATTAATTGTATCATACAATATATATCGTGTAGCAAACATTTACACAATTTGCAACAACAAATTTTATGAAACATCATGTATAATCCATGCAAATACTTTATTGGACAACACAACATGATAACCACATGATAAACAAATCATATAAATTATTTCAACCCAAATTGAATGAATATAGGACTGAAAATAGACATGAAGCATGCAACCTATAAAATTATAATACTCTGTTACAAAACAGCCCTGGAATTTGCAAAAAATAAAGTTCTGAACTGATTTGTAATTTCTAAAAATTACATGAACATTTACAGTAAGGTACCTACATCAGTTTTCTGTTTTAATCTTGCAACCAGACCCAAATATTTACGAAAATTACACTTCAGTAATTGCATAACAGTTCTGCAAAATTACTAAACAGCCCAAAAAAATTACAGAAATTAATTTTAGGTCCGCAAAAGATTATTCATTGATTTTATCCATAATACTATATTAATCAATTGTGGTCTAAATATCATGCAATATCCCATTAAAATTGGATCAAATGGCAAACATTTGTGCACCCATAATTAAGAGAATCTAGAAAAGCAATGATTTTCAATTTATAATTAGCAAGAAATTATTTACTAGTCTCCAGCATGCATATAAAAGGCAAAAGAGGGATTTACTCTCAAAACACATACAAAATGAACGGTTTGCTCTTTATTATAGCAAGAGGGAAATAATAATTAGATCATAAATAAAATCATTATAACTCCTTTCAACTAGGGGGAAGCATGGGTCAAATTGATACAAAATATTAGAATTTCTTAATAATAAGGTACTTACTTGATGCCATGTCCCAAATTAATGAGATTCCAAACACCCAAATGGGATGCCTTCTTTCCCTTGTAACATTCCTCACAGGTTTCCTTTCTGGACAGTGTATTTTGATTAGCTTTTGGGTGGATGGCCACTCATAGGGACGCAATATTTACTTGAGAGGTTATAGTAATCATCTCCACGATTTGAAAGTTACACAACAATCCACAATAGCACTCGAGTCAAAATAGGACCGCATTTTAGATTGGGTCAAACCAAAAAAAATCCAACAAAAGGGCCATATAAACTGACCTATGGTTTATTGGTTCTAAGTTTTCATTTCTTTCACTGCTTTGTATGTTGCCTTTTTTTTTCTATTGGGAGGGGGAGCGGGGGTTTACACATTTAAATTACATGGGCCTATTTTGTTAACCCCTATGTTAATCGTTTGGAGAATTTGAGAATGTATCATAAGCTAAAAACCATTTGTCATTTACTGCAATTTTTATTTTTATTTTTTAATTTTTTTATTTTTACAGAAAGAGATAATGCCAACTCATACTTTTTGGGTTTGTGTTCTCTTTTCTCTTTGATATGTTTGTGTTCTCTTTTCTCTTTGATATATAGATATATAGATATATATATAGAGAGAGAGAGGGGGGTTTTTTAAAATTGCAAAAATATACCCATGAACTATCAACTTTTGTGCGCTTGAGATCATAAACCTTAATAATTAGAGATTGCTACCGCAAACTTTTTTTTGACATAACTACAGCACGGCGTTAAAAATTGTGTATGAATGGACCGTTTTACCCTTCGATTTATATTTAATCTTTTCCCTATATTTCTAACTCATTTATCCTATTTCTTTTACATTTACAAAGCAGCAAAAAGAGGAAGAACTGACTCATCCCCAATTTCGACATCGAAATCGGTCCCGATCCACGAAATCGACGACGACGATCAAACTGAGTGAATGTCTTCATGGATCGAAGGCGTTATGAAGACGATCACCAAAATCGATGACAACGACGACGATCAAAATCGAGGACAACGAACATTTCTAAGAGACGTTTAACCTAATTTGAAGGTATGTGCTCTCCATGAAGCCCTAATTTTCGCATATTACTTTGACTGGGTTTGAGTAGGATTTAAAATTGGGGGTTTCCCATCTTCCCCTTTGACATGGTTCAAAAGTTGTTTGATTTGGTTTTGTTGACTGTTCTCCATGTGATTGGAGGGTTGTACATTGTTATTCGTATGATCATTTTATAAAACTAAGTCTGGAATCTTACAAAGTTTGAAAATTGGGTAAATTCGCATAGGTTAAAACAGCACAACTTTTGATATCTTTGAAATAAATAAAAGTATGTCTTAGCATCACTACTAGGTTTATACAAGTATCAAGTATGCAATTTTAAAGAATCAAGAGTGCTAAGTTATATTAAATAAGAATCGAACTAGAGAATTAGTGTTTTGTAGTAAGCAAGCAAGGTCTAAACTAAGTGAAGAGAGTTTTCAACCTTTGTAGACCGGTTCTTCACTTCTATAACTCCAAGTAGTAGTCTCTAGAACTCTTCTTTGACTCCACTTGAAAAAAGGATCGAGCCTCCTTATTGTCTTCGTCGCCGCAGATGATCCACCTTGAAGTCTCTCTCACTCAAGCTCACACTGCACTAATCAAAGTATTACTGAAGCTAACCTAAACTAATGGGCTGGATTATATAGGTTGATGAAGTAGGAGATTTGCCCATTAAAATATTTTTCTCGTTTCTTTTCTCAACTCAAGAAAATTCTAGAGAGGAGATGAAGAAGGGGGATGAACTTGGATGAGTTGTGAATTATCTCTTATGAGATAAGATGAGATTTGATATAGATAAATATCAATGAATAATCCAAAAGAGAAGAGGTGAGTCATGGCTTCTCAAGACTTCTACAAGCAACTAAAGAATAATGACTCATTCTCTTTTCTTTTTAATTCATTAATCCAACCATTATCTTCTCGTCATTAATCTAATGTGTGATTCTCATACATTCTAGTTTTATGTATCATCAACCATGATATATATATATATATATATATATATATATATATATAAAGAGAAGAAAATCTTATATATATATATATATATATATATATATATATATAAAGAGAAGAAAATCTTATATATATATCAAATATATAATTATATATCAAATTATTAAATCAACACTTGATTCAATTATCCGGTTATATCACATATAACCAGCTAATATTCAATATTAGATACTAAATCAACCATTGGTTCAATAATCCGGTCATATCATATATAACCGGCCAATATTAAATATATAAACATATATATATATATATATCAATCAAATCAATGAATCAAAACTTGATTCAATAATCCGGTTATATCATATATAACCAGGCCGACATCAAATATCGCTGGATAAGAAAACGATATCACATACTCGTATTCAATCAAGCTCCCGCACATATCTCCATACATGCCCTACTTCGTTTCTCTTGAGCAAGGAAATCTCTGTATGGGACACTAAAGACTCGTCAATACGCCAGAAGTAGGTAATGATCACATCAGAAACCTACAAGCCATCAGCGGTACTAGCTGGACGTAATGGAAACTCAGGTATCGAACGAATAGAAGATCAACAAGAAAACTTGTCCAAACTCCCATAGAGCTTATAAGCAACACTTACCGTACTGTCCAATCTCTTCATATGATATATCGCATATCGAGTTTGGGGGTGGAATCGTCAGACCCCACTAACTCGATAAGTCATGCCGATGTGTGGCCTATAACATTTCGAGAATCTTGTCACGAGCCGAAATAGCACGTGACTGGCCCTTGAATCATATGAAGTCTATAGGACCTCATCTAATTCAAGTAAGCCAAAACCCAGAAATCTAAAACCATTTTAAGGAGTAAATAAGAAAACTAGTTTTTAAGAAGTAAAGAAAACATGTTTTAAAAGCAAGGTTTTTAAATAAGTAAGCCGAATATGCATTTTTTAAAAATCTCTAGTCTTTTCTAAAAATTTCGGCAGAATTTCCTTTGTAAATACTGGCCCCAAACGGGGTACAACATGAATAATATATATGCAATGATAAAAGGCATCCCCAAGCGGGAGCTAGCTCTTCGTCAATCGACGGTCACAACCACGCAAGCAATATAATATACAACGCCGAAGGCGAGGATCAAAACTCAAGAGAAACTCAAAATCAGCATGAAAACCGTAATACTACAACGCGCGACTCTAAGGTCGAAATAATACACAACTGGTTTTCTAAGTCTGAAACAATATGCAAGTTTGGTTGATAGAATTACTAGATACAACTGAATAAAATAAATATAAGTGTGGTCACGAAGCGAGTGAACCCACCTACCAATGCAATCACCCAAAAAGGAAGCAGTGTGCCAGAAAAGCCACAATAAAACCTGTACGGCAAAACCTGTAAGAAATGTGGCACAACGGGGGTGGGTTGCCAACTCGTGAATAGAAAACATCACAGAGAAGAAATCGTATGTATGACACAATCCTAGGTCAATACGATCAGATATATATATAAACCTCAAATGAATAAGTCTGAAGCATGATAAGGTGGCAAGGTAAACATCTATACATAAGTGTAGTACCAAGTGCTCGTGCCAGTGCCTCAGGTAATAATATATCATGATATGAGGTATGATCAATGTAATCAGTGTCAACTATATCATGAAGTCTATGAGTATGTGGATATCATCCAACTATATGATCAATGTCCTCAATGTCAACTATATGTATGTGGATATCGTCCACGTGTCACCCAATGACATAAAGCATCATGCATGTAAATATCATAAAGCATATGCATAGAAGTATGAGGATATAAATTAACATGTGTCCCTCGCGACATATCAAAATCATAGAACCGGAGTGTACAGCATCGACACTGGAAAACATCATGAAAGCTGTGCCCAGCATCAGCATGTAAATCCTCATATATCGGGCTCCGTCAGTCCGGATCGGCCCATGGGCTCCGTCAGTCCGGATCGGCCCATATCATCTCTCGTCTCCGGTCGGTATCCTCCAGATATCCGCCGAGCTCAAATAATATCACAGGTAGGTAGTACTCCCCTGCTAGGCTCACCGTCCAACATATACGAGTTTTCTTGCCCCGGGATACCTCACCGGGTCCACCGTGTACCCGCAGACGTGCCTATCACTTCTCGAATCGGGTTTCACATGCCACTCTCAGAGCTGAGAAAACATATGGTGGACGCACTTAAATATCATATCAAGGGTAACCGGTTTTTTAAAACGATACATACTTTCTTTCAAAATACCCTCGGTTCCCAAATTCAAAAATATCATGGAAACAACATATCTCAATGCATATAATCATAAGGCATGATGTATGTGACATATAAAAGAAATGTAAGCATATCAGTATATCATGCAACATGGAATAATAATATGCACATATTGAGGGAAACCGCTCTTTTAAAATGAATACAGTTTTAAAATACATCTTGTGGTTCCCAAATCTCCAAAATCAAGATAGAATCATCTATGTATGTGCAAGTATGTATGTGTACAATTATGAGTGTACAGTATGTATGTGCACAAGTATGAGTGTACAGTAGGTATGTGCACAAGTATGAGTGTACAGTAGATATGTGCACAAGTATGAGTGTACAGTAGGTATGTGCATAAGTATTAGTGTACAATATGTAAGTGCACAAGTATGAGTGTACAATATGTATGTGCACAAGTAAGAGTGTACAATATGTAAGTACACAAGTATGAGTTTACAATAGGAATGTGCACAAGTATGAGTGTACAATATGTAAGTACACAAGTATGAGTGTACAATAGGTATGTTGATTTGATCTCAAAAATTATCTATTAACCGCAATCAAGAACGGCGTCGCATGTAGCTAGCCGGTGAGTACGGGTCGGTCCACAGGGATTTTGTGAATCTCCTAGTCGCGCTAACGAGTTAATTCCGAAGGGTGTTCGGATTGATTATTAAATCTAAAAATCTAATTATTCTATACTACGATTATCTAGATCTAGTCTTGCTAGGGTTAGGTTTAGGGATGGTTTGGAAATGCAGGTAAATCTCAACGTTTTCTATACCCGAATGAAGATCTATGAGGAGTTATGGTAATTATCAATAAAGAGGATTAGATCCATTCGGGAAGGTGTTCCTTCCTCTATGTTCTTGTCCTTCCTTTAGAGATCCTTACCCTAACCTCCATAGAAAACGCGCGCAACCGAGCTTTTATACTACGGTATCACCGCTATCTCGAGAGATAGGGTGCCGTAGGGCGCGGTGTGTGCGTGTATGCATGGAGTCCTATTGAAAATATATTATTGGTAAGAAAGGGATGAGAGATCTCATCTCTCAAAATCCTTCCCCAAAGCTAACTCTAAACAATTTATCTACTGCAAGAAATTAAATCTACCTAGGGCAAAGAATTGAAATCTAAACTAGAGCAAGAAATTAAATCTACTTATAGATGCATCTCTCCAATCATCAACGCAGGTTTGTCAGATCTGAATCCATGAATTGAAAAGAAACACCGATGCTCTCCATAAAGAGATCTGAATTTTATTTCATTAAAAGGAGGCATAAAGTTTACAATCTTTAGAGTTCCTATTTATAGAGAATAGAAAACCCTAGGTTACATTTTGATCCGCATGTCTACAATTATAAATATACCCCTAGGAAATCTTTTCAGAGCCGTCACGAGTTTTGGTAAAATTTTCACAACCTCCGGGCATTATACGGCCGCGGAACCGCGGCAATGGCGGGCTTGGGCCGCGGTTCCGCGGCCCTTTGGTGAGATCAGATGAATATTTTTCCTAGGCTGCTTCAGGGTTCTTTGGGCTTTTCATTTATTTAGTATTTTCTCCATTTGGGCTTCTACATTGGTTCCAGATCTTCAGTGAACAATTTGCAATGGATTTTTAACCGTCCGCTTTGTATTCTTGGACCTTGCGTTGCCTTGTTAATTGTGAACTGTCTTTCGATGTAGGCTTGACTAAGATCCTCCTATTTGTTGATCAAAGTCCACTTTTGCATCGTCTTTTCAGCGTTGTTACTGTTTTAGATCCACGAACCTGTAACATGTAGCAGACATGCGTCAAAAGCACCTGTTTATTTATAAAAAGAATAAGAATGGGGAATATAATAATACAATATTATGGTGTGAACAAATACCCCCAAACTTATCTTTTCCTCGTCCTCGAGCAAACTTATTTTTATTCACTAAAATCTAACCTAACCATACTTTCGCAGGGAGACACGATTGCACTGAGCTCGTGCAACAAGCCGTTAAACCTCTAGGTGTCCCTAGTAAGAGGAGTGTTGTCTCCTGAGGGTTTTCAGCAGATACTACCCACAAAATCCTATCAATTCGGCCCATTGACTTTTGTTCTCCAATTAAGTTTTCCAACAAGGAATTCTATTATCTTATACTTGTAAATTATCCACCCACATTCTTCACACTTTCTCATCATTTAACTTAAGATTATGTATGTTTTGCAGATTTACTTAGCTTTCGGCATCTCTTAAGTTTTCCTTTTAGGGTTCCATCTCCACTTAGGAATTTTTATCAACTCTACTAAAGATACAAGTTCTATTCTTCATTCCTCTCTCTTATCTAAAGTCCAATTACATATCCCCACGTGTGTGTATAAATATCACCCCTACACTTGGAAATTCAAATCAAGCAATCATACTCTTGTCCGTTATCCAAAGCACTTTTTAGTTGGTGAATTTAAATGAATTTTTGCTTACACATCCTTCATGAGACCGTTAATACTTCTTGAGGTACCAACAACCGATTACAAGATATGTTTGCACTTTAAAGCGTAATTCCTAGTCTTGCAACACCCAAGGCTTTTAGCAGTGACTCTCAAACCAGTTGGTCTAAGGCACTAGGTGATGAAGCACCCTCGCTAAATATTTTTCTATTTTTTACAGCCTTAAGTAATCACAAAAACCAGCGTCCATTTTTTTTATTCTTTATTCACAATTTGTTTTCTTTTATTTTCATTGTACTAAGGACTTTAGACAAGAGCATTTCAAGGTCTCCTCTACTATTCCAAGTTTCAAGGTGCGTGATTGTGCAAATTGTAGGGTATACGTTTTCAGAATCTAGACTTAAGCTAGGAACTATTTTTCAAACTTATACTCTAATAAGAACATCAATACTCTTCCCTTGTTTCGACTTAGCCCAAGAAGTGAACCCAAAATTTGCCTATTTCTAAATAACCTACAAAGACATATACTTTCTACCGTTAAACTTTAAGGAATGTTATTTTTAGGGTTTTTAATTTACTAAGTCTAAGATCTAGTTGTTCCTAGTCAGTTAACCTATTTGTCAAACTCAAGTCAATTAGGCCAAAATTGAATACAATAATTTTTATAATTTTTGAATTTTTTTAATTTTTATGGGTTTTCAAATAAGTATGCAAATGCAAAAATATGTACAAATGAATGCGAAGGAAGAAGACGTACCAAGCATACCCTCAAACTTAAACTTGACAGTGTCCTCACTGTCATACTAAACCAAGAGGGTCAAAATGTCGGCACTCCCCTGTTTATTTTTTTATTTTTTTTTATTTTTTTTATTTTTTATTTTTTTTATAGAAAAAGAAAATAAAAATATATACATATATACAACAAGGTTCCCCCCAAACTTAAGCTTGGCCTTACACAAGCCAAATGTTAGCACCAACCATTCAAAAATCTTATCGTGGTAATGGTATAGTTGGTGTAAGAATGGGGTGGAAAGAAAAGAAATGAGAAGCACACGAGACCGTATGGGAAGAAGAGTGGAATATGGTCTCGGTGGAGGAGAATAATAGCGGAAAGAAGAAAGAAGTGGAGTACGATCTTGAGGGTGTAAATCGAGTGAATAAATTAGCGCAATTTGTGATGACCGATGTGTTAAAAGCGATTGCGCTAACCTATCAACCCGTCGAGAAATGGGGTCAAATCCCTCAAGATTCGCAAGAAAACATGGGTACGCCGAACTTGGTATTGGAGATGAAAGCGTAACGGTCTCTTGTACGGTCGGAACAATGGGAAAGACGAAAGGAAGTGAATTAGGGATAGTATCATTCTCACCGTAGTAAACTGTCTCGAACTTGAAAGATTCCATTAATGGTTCGAAACTACTGTAAGCAACCGAGTCTGATGGTTCAATTAACTCATCTGAAAATGTAAAGGACTCTAACTCGGGCGGTGAGTCATCAACGTCGTCCGAAAAAATGAAACACTCGTAGGTGTTATCGTCTGTGAGAACTGTGTCAGATTCAAAGGAAAAATTTTCAAGGTCACAGTCTTCAAGCGTGATATGAGGCGTGGTCGGAACGATGGGAAGGAGGGAGGGTGATATAATTAAACGTTCAAGAGGATGAATTGGAAAATCAGACATATCAAACAAAAATAGTTCAACCTCAATATGATCCTCAAAACTCTCCTCAATACTATCCTTATAATTCTCCTCAAGATTCAACTCATCCATGCCATTATCATCAAAGTCAAGACGCATATGAGATTCGGAAGAAATATTTAATAACTCGGGATGATGATTTGAACATAAAATCTCAATCAAATCGACAGGTTCATCATCCGAAATATTCCCGGCGTCTATATCCTCAATCAAGTGAAAATCAATTTTTTCTGTCAGCTCATCAAAAGCATGGATATTTATCAATTCTGGTTCTAGAGTGGAGGTGTAAGATTCAAAAGGATTAGGTGTGGTTTCACTCGAAAGGGTTTCCTCACAATTTGGCAAATCAAACACTACAAAATCACACAACTCGTTTTTATTTTCAACAGGTGAACTATTTAGGGCAATCGATGGAAAACTGGAGTTGTGGGTTTCAATTGGGTAAGGGTAGGTTTGATTTGGAAATCCTCTCACATTCTCATTCTGTCCAACCGCCTCCTCATGCATTGAAAAATTTGGAGCTAGCGAGAAACTAGCTACCGGTTCAGCAGGTTGCATAAGGACGGCCACGGACGCTTCCACATTCCTAACCATTTTGTTTGTTGCTGCAATATAAGCCTCCAACGACTCTTCCAAACTAGACTTGGGATGTGAGGGGGTTTCGGTAAAAGATTCGAAATCGTGTGGATATACAAAACTCCTTAATGGCTGTGTAGAATCAATGTCTAGTGAGGGTGGGAAGGTCGGGTAGGACTGGTAGGAAGTGGGTGATTGGACAGGGGTAGGGTCAACATATGGATAAAAAGGTGAATAATCGTGCGGATCCCTAGAACTAGATGAGTAGAGAGGGGTGAAAGATCGGCTGCGAGATTGAGCAATATGCTCAGCTATGGACATCGGCTTAGGAGTGACAGAAGGACTTGAAAAGGTGGTATCAACATATGGAGGTGGTAAAGGTTGACTTGGTTGACACAAAGTGGGTTAAAAAGTCAAACTGTTTTTCCTAGACGCCTCTATTTGATCTTTCAAAGATATTTTAGGCAAGGAAGGATCGTCTTTAAATTGACCGAACAAATTGACGTACGACGCAAAATTAGGTTCGGGATACCAAAGTTTGGCAAGTGATTTATTATGTGGGGTACCCATGTTGTAAGAAAGGGAGAAAGAAAGAAAGTTGGTTGGTGCAAGGATTTATTTGCGGCAAAAGTTTGCAAGTTCTCTAATAAAAATTTTCCTTTTTCTTTTTTCTTTATTTGAAAATTGTTGCAAAAAGATTTTTAATAAAAGATATGCAACAAAAAAACATTACTTGCAATCAGTTATTATTTTAAGCATATCACAAAGAATCTTTATTTGGAAAAAATTGTTGCAAAAAGATATCCGAGAAAAGATATGCAACAAAAAATATTACTTGCAATCACTTTCTACTTTAAACGAGGCGCACAAATCCTGCACAAGATTGTTATTTGGAAAGAGAGAGATTTTTAAAGCGCACAAAATCTTGCAGGAATTTTTCAGAAAATATATGGAAATTTTTGCAGAGGAGGAACAGAGAAACTTACAGAGCTTTTTTTTTTTGGACCAGATCACCGCGATTCTTCTTGTTGACTTGGTCCTCCAAATTTCTTCTGTTCCTCAGTTGTTGTGATCTTCAGTTGTTCCGATCTGTTTTTTTTTCTGTTCAGCTTTCTGTAGATTTCTAGATCCGAATTTGTATATAGATCCTGCAAAATTCAA
This sequence comes from Agapanthus africanus, assembly GCA_030015575.1. Classification (NCBI taxonomy): domain Eukaryota; kingdom Viridiplantae; phylum Streptophyta; class Magnoliopsida; order Asparagales; family Amaryllidaceae; genus Agapanthus; species Agapanthus africanus. The sequence continues at coordinate 141,368,510 of JASDDO010000026.1, forward strand.
ACAACAAAGTACCTTTTCCAAAATAACAGATAATATATTTATATATTTTTTTGGATTTTTTCAGATTTTTATAATTTTAATTTTGATTAACCCGAAATTGCAAAAAAGAAATAACACGCCATCCCCGGCAACGGCGCCATTTGATTTGTATGTCAAAAACTATCTATTAACCGCAATCAAGAACGGTGTCGCATGTAGCTAGCCGGTGAGTACGGGTTGGTCCACAGGGATTTTGTGAATCTCCTAGTCGCGCTAACGAGTTAATTCTGAAGGGTGTTCGGATTGATTATTAAATCTAAAAATATAATTATTCTATACTACGATTATCTAGATCTAGTCTTGCTAGGGTTAGGTTTAGGGATGGTTTGGAAATGTAGGTAAATCTCAACGCTTTCTATACCCGAATGAAGATCTATGAGGAGTTATGTTAATTATCAATAAAGGGGATTAGATCCATTCGGGAAGGTGTTCCTTCCTCTAGGTTCTTGTCCTTCCTTTAGAGATCCTTACCCTAACCTTCATGGAAAACACGCGCAACCGGGCTTTTATACTACGGTATCACCGCTATCTCGAGGGATAGGATGCCGTAGCGCGCGGTGTGTACGTGTATGCATGGAGTCCTATTGAAAATATATTATGGGTAAGAAAGGGATGAGAGATCTCATCTCTCAAAATCCTTCCCCAAAACTAACTCTAAACAATTTATCTACGGCAAGAAATTAAATCTACCTAGGGCAAAGAATTGAAATCTAAACTAGAGCAAGAAATTAAATCTACTTACAGATGCATCTCTCCAATCATCAACGTAGGTTTGCCAGATCTGAATCCATGAATTGAAAAGAAACACCGATGTTCTCCATAAAGAGATCTGAATTTTATTTCATTAAAAGGAGGCATAAAGTTTATAATCTTTAGAGTTCCTATTTATAGAGAATAGGAAACCCCAGGTTACATTTTGATCCGGATGTCTACAATTACAAATATACCCCTAGGAAATCTTTTCAGAGCCGTCGCGAGTTTTGGTAAAATTTTCACAACCTCCGGGCATTATACGGCCGCGGAACCGCGGCAATGGCGGGCTTGGGCCGCGGTTCCACGGCCCTTTGGTGAGATCAGATGAATATTTTTCCTGGGCTGCTTCAGGGTTCTTTGGGCTTTTCATTTATTTAGTATTTTCTCCATTTGGGCTTCTACATTGGTTCCAGATCTTCAGTGAACAATTTGCAATGGATTTTTAACCGTCCGCTTTGTATTCTTGGACCTTGCGTTGCCTTATTAATTGTGAACTGTCTTTCGATGTAGGCTTGACTAAGATCCTCCTATTTGTTGGTCAAAGTCCACTTTTGCATCGTCTTTTCATCGTTGTCACTGTTTTAGATCCACGAACCTGTAACTTGTAACATATAGCAGACATGCGTCAAAAGCACCTGTTTATTTATAAAAAGAATAAGAATGGGGAATATAATAATACAATATTATGGTGTGAACATATGTGCACAAGTATGAGTGTACAATATGTAAGTACACAAGTATGAGTGTACAATAGGTATGTGCACAAGTATGAGTGTACAATAAGTATGTACACAAGTATGCTATGCAAGGGATCATATCCTGAATGCAACAGTACTACAGTGTAGTGACATGGCAATTATCGATGATGAAGTGTGTGAGCCGGCAAGCAGGTGTACGTGGAACATATGCATCATTGATAATGGTGCTGGTGTCCTAACAGCATAGTTTTGATATGGCAATAAACATATTTAAACATGCAATGAGATGCGAACAGCAATAATATGCGGCAAATGAATAATAAACACAACAGTGCAGAATCTACATCAATGTATCTATATCATACTGTTTTGCCATTTGAAAGAAGACAAATCGGGGTTTTTAGGAAAATAAGGGCTACGGTGTTTTTAAGAAAAGATGTGTCTTTTGAAAATATCCGTAGAATCCCTTTGCCTGTCTTTAAAATACTCCCGATTCGTTAGTTTTTGAAATAGGTATGATATCGGCCTAGCCTAACATCTACTAACAAAACTACAGCTCTAACTAACAAGTCAATCAGGAGGGGTATGGAAACCACCTAAATCTGAGTCGATATATATATATATATATATATAATAGTCGGTGATCCCGCCTCAAAAGTACCGCGTACGATACAATATCATATGACATCCCCGAGTCATGAGTGCGGATCTATCATCAATATAAAGCTCGTACGGTAAATCATCGTACGGCATCCCAAAAGCTGGGTACGGGTCAATATCACATTCATCTCATCAATTATCGGGTATCCTTATCATCATATCTCATGATCTGGGGTACTGATCTCAGTCTAGTATAAATTGATACCATCTATATAAATATAAATGCATGTGTGAAACACACGTCCAAGGGCTCGCTAAAAGCTCATGTCGTATCCCAAATACAAATCATATCATATCACCGATATCATGGCACTGTGCCCAATCTCATCGACTCATCTCTAAATATCATCCACTATCCTCATCATCCAGGTATAAGTATAACAGATAAGCATGTGTGTGCGTGTGGGTGTAAACCTATTCTAGGGTTCGCAACTAGGAAACTATACTAGTTTACTTCTAAACCCTAATCTATCCATAGTACACCTAATCACATCTAGAATATCTAAGTCACACATAACGCTATCATACATATACATATAGTATATATCTAGTATACTAAGTATCGAACTGCGGGGGTGCTATACGCCATCCACCCGACTTCCCCCGTAGATATAATCTACCTACCTTGCTTCTTGCGTGTCGGTGTCGATGTTGCCACCATCTTTTTCATCGTCTCAAATCGTCGTGGGGGTACCTACATGTCACACGTATCGCATCGCATTAAAACCAAATCGAAACCAAAATGATACGCTTAAAAGCTTATAGGTTAGAACCTATGGTTAGCTCTCGCAAATCAACCCGATATCACTCGAGATAGACGTACAAACGTCACGTGATCGAGATAATGCACAAATACAAGAATCTAGAAATCGAAATACGGAAAACCATAACTCAAATCAAAGCAGCAACTAGAGAAAGTGGTTCCAGATTTTGACTCAGGACAAAACAAGGCAAGCAAACAACTCTGGGGGTGATATATAGGGTACATATGACCTACAGAAGCAACCTGGGCACCTAGTTTACCAGGGGGCCGGCCACATCAGGGGAAAATCCGTCCAGGCCAGTTCTGTAGTAGAGTTAGAGGCTCATATTGGTAGGGTGTCTTCCTATGGGTCCCACTAGGTCTCTGGTATTGTTTACTTTTCTAGTAGATGTCCCGGTTCATTCCAGATTTCCCTGCACGCTCCAATTCCACTCAAACCGACATGAAAGTTCTGAAATTCTGTATTTTGGGTTTCAGTTGGGTTGGTCTGGATTTCTATCAATTGGGAGGAGTTTAAGGTCATCTTTAAGGCCCTATTACACCATCTCTACTCAAATCAAACCCTAATTCCCAACTTGAGTTTTCAAAGCTCACTAAACTTCGCTAAAACGACATTAAACTCGAAATAAGTCTCAAAAACTTGAAACACTACACTAATTGTGAAAGGGGTTACATCATTTAGTTCCCATGAATTCTCTACAGCGCCAAAATCTTATTTTTCTTGGTCGAACGGGTAGCTAGAGGGCTTGTGCACAACTTTTGTGAAGTGGGAATGGGGTTTTGGAGTTGTTTTGGAGATGAAGTGAGTGGATTTGTGGAGGGGGGAATAAGGGCAGCTACAGCAACAGTAAGAAGAGGAAGAGAAGGGAGAAAAATTTGTGAATAATTGAAGAGGGATGGCTCAAGACCCATGTTGACCCCTCACCCTCTCTTTCTCTCTCTTATCCATACCTCTTATTCTAATCTTTTCTTTTTCTTTTCTTTTCCTTTCCTTTCTATAATAAATCAACAACCATGCTATAAAATATGTAGGAAGCCATGAAAAAAAAATAACAAGTGTAAAAATGATATGGTGCATGTTTTGCACGAAATACGCTTAAAACCCGATTAGCGATTTTTAATCGCGATTAGCACTAAATTAGTTTCAAAATAATCATAAAAACTTAAAATTTGCATAATTCACATAAAACACCCTCTTTTTAGTAATTTCTATAATTTTCCAAATTTTTCCCAATTTATCGGTATTGAATTGTACCGAAATATTAAAATATTCATTAAAATTAATATTAAATTATAAAAATTCCCAAAAATAATATTTTATTTTTTTGAAATGTTACTATCTTCCTCCCTTAAAGAAATTCGGTCCCTAAATTTAAATTTAAACCCATCAAATACTAAAACATTTCAGTAAAAGACTAAGTCGTCGGGGCTCCGAAATCATCAATGCATAAAACGCATCATAGCGTAATGCATGCGCATGAGTAATGAGCAGATAACTCAAAATCAAAACTCCGTCAAACATCCCGCAATCATCAAAGTCATGGTAAAGACACAAATGTTAAATCCAAAACAAAACCAATATGATGTATATCAAAACCATACATGTAGACATCAAGTCTATACCTGTAAATATCTGAAAGGAATGCATGCCAAACCTTTCATGTTGTTATGCGATGCGCATAGCACTGCACAGTGGCGGACGTCTAATGTAAGAAAATAACCATATATGTATATATATTTTGTTTAATATGTACGTTCCGCCGTTTTGAAAACAATTTAGAAGGGTTCCCTTGTTTTAACGTGTCGTGTCATATCAGACACGTAGGTAAATACTGAGACTATAGCTCCCTTTTTGGAAATCCCTTCAATAACTATCAATGCATGCAAAATATATCCAGGTACTGTCCTCTGACTAGTCCTGCTCAGTACGAAAACAAATAGCAAATATCATAAAAACGTACTGCTCCATAAGGAATCAATCCCAAAATGTATATAAGAATACCCTGTGCGTCTGGTGCGCACGGAAATCAAAATCTATATATGTGCCATACATGTGCACAAAAACAACATCTAGGTGCAATGGGTGTGCACGAAACATCTACCAAGGGCAACGGGCGTGCCTGACAGCAACATCAGGTGCATCTGACATGCACGAAGAATCCCGATTTAGTACATCGGGTGTGCACCAAAATCGTATCTCAAAACATGCGCTCAACACGCGCGAAAATCAAAATCAGGTGCATTCATCATGCACGAATAAAATCTAAATCATGCGCATTCACATGCACGAAATCACGAAATCCAATATCAAGTGTCGAACATGCGCAAAGTCCAACTCAAATGCATGGAGTGCAAGAAATTAACATCAATATCAGAATCAAAATCGACGGTGTACAATACGGCTCAATCAAAATCAGGTATACCGTGGTATATAATCTCACAACCATGTGCATCAGTGTGCACAAATCAAATCAAAACACTAAAAGTGTATGAAAACTATGTCGAAGGCATATGTCGAATCACATGCATAACATAGGCATGAAACCAAAATCAACATATCGAATGACATCAAACCGAAGTCAGGTGAAACCGTGGTGCACAAAATATAAATCTGGTGCACAAAGGAATGAAATATAAATCTGGTGCGATAAACGCACAAAACATAAATCTGGTGCGACAAACGCACGAAATATAAAACTGGTGCATCATGTGCAAGAAATACAAATACAATGCATCCTGTGCACAAAACCCAAACAATAACTCAAATGCGTAAATAGCAACACCGAGTGTACCAAGGTGTAAAAATCATAAACGTGTGCAACTGCGTGTACAAAACACATATCAATGTACTACAAGCACATATAAGCTATACCAAGTGCAAAAAGCCAAATCGTGTGCATTCCATGTGCACAAAATCAACCCAACGGTATGAAATCCATGAAGTCATAAGCATGTGCAATCAAGGCACAAAAATGATATCAGGTGCAATAACTGTGCACAAATACGAATACCCAGTAGGTGCAATCATGGTGCACGAAAACAAAAATCATGGAACTCAGCCATCAAGACTAAATCATGCGAACAAATCGCCTAAAATACCGAAATCCAAGGTGACGGATACGTGATAATCGAATCACAAAATCACAAATTATAAATACCGTCGTCGATAGTCCCTTCTTCAAAGTCGAGAAGGTGTCGGTGCATCCAATGCTAGCAACACAAGATATCTACTTACCTCCTGCTCACGGTCTGGCGTCCTCTTTCTCTGGGCCCTTATCTTCTCTGTGGATTACCAATCTCGCAATCCATTGGCTCATAGGCCCAGTCAGGTGTGCTAACGGGGACGATTCCATCCTGACACTTCTCTGGTCATCTCTTGGTCAATCCTCACGACCACTCGTAAAGCAACACGTCAATGGTGCCGACCTCTGGTCCTCTGAATACACATTACACATCTGATCCTGGATGCAAATATTATCGCAGCAGTGTCCTGGAAGGAATCCTACTCAAGGTCTCTTCCGATTTTGCCTATGCCGAACTGTACGGAGGCTGGTATTCTGACATAACCTTTCCTCGCTCTCTGGACATCTGCGTCCTCAGCACAGCATTTTCTCGAAAACTGGTCACATCCCAACGCCTCTGTAGACATATCCGACCTTTAATCCTAACGGGGAGTAACAACAGCTCGTCAGCATCTCGTACGAAGCTCTTGTCCCACTTGTCTGTATCGTCGTCCACTTCGACGTCACATCTCTATCTGCGCACTGCGAATGTTCTCAGCTACCGTCAATCCAAAGTCTCTCACATGGACTCGAAATCATGAGCTCAGTATCTTCATCACTCTATGGAAGATATCTAGCCAAACGCGTCCTCAGGAACTCGTCCCAATCTGCGGAGATATACTCCATACCCGTCCGTTCTTGATCAATTCACAGCGCATCTGGTTGAGGTCCTCTATCCGAACCTGGTTAATTATCTCGTTGACGATGCCGAACTATGGCCTGCTGGGTGTACGCAATATGACCGCTCCTGGGTCCAAGTCTTCTCGTACAGTATTCCAGAAAGGTCCTGTCGAGATCTCTCTCAATTCTCGTTTCTGCCGAATTGCCCGCAAATTATCATCTTTACTATATCCGTTTCTCATTCCGGAATGGCTGTATGCTCATCGCGACTCCTTCTGGAAGGTATATCCATATACAACACCTCTTCATGCGTATCACACCTCTGATGTCAGCGGAGTGGAACGTCATCTCGTCGAAATCTCGTGCGAACTCTTCACTCCACTCTGCTCCAATGTCGACTGATTCGGACTCGTCTTCTCATGGCTGCATGGACTGCGCTCCAACGGCTATACTCGTATCTAGAGTCTCCCAAGCAATGTGTCCCATCACATGATATCCGAATGATGTTGAATCATTTGATCGATTTGTCAAAACCTCATAATCCCCCAAGAGGTCAACATCTTGAATATAGTTTAATAGTATTCCAATACATGCCACAGCACCTGTGGACCAACTGTTAGTTATGTATATGCCCTAGAGGCCATTGTTGTACATATAATGTATATTATAATGGATGCTTGGATATATATAGAGAGGACTTTCTTGCTCGTCATGATAGTATGCTATTTGGTTTCACTTTATCTTAACATGTTGATTTGTATTGGTTTACTGTCTTACTCTCACATGTTGATAAAGCCCTTAGGATCTGTACTCGACTACTGGGACTATGATGAGATCATACTAGTAGGGCCACGGTAGTCAATGAGTACATCCTATAACTGTTCCTAGTTGTGGGTATATCGAGACAGGGCATCGATACACCAGAGTAGACTAGCGTATATGCATCTTGACCCATATGATGGGCGATGGATGATCCCATATCCATCGGTGTTTGACATCAAGGATGGTGTACGGGTGCTCAGTGGAGACTGGGTACACTGGACGGACTCGCCGAGAACTCCCAGATGATGATATACCACACGTCAGATGGCAGTTCTCCGGTGACACTGGTACAGGGTAGTCTGTAGACCCAAGATCGTCATAGAGTCTTGTGTGACTCCCACTGTGCTTTGATTTCCACCTTACCACGTCCAAGAAGGCATGCAAAACGGTGGCTTTTGGGTGCAGTCCCGAATCACATGGAGGCAATGAGCGATAGGACGGGATTCGTCTCTCTCGGTATAGGGAGTTGATATTGTGCTGTGTTCGATTGGCTATAACTGGAAGTCCTTGGCCAGGGATGATATAGAGATTTGCGGGTAAGTGTTACCTATAGTTTCTCTATCTGTTATGAGCCTCACATCGACATGACTTATCGGTTACTGGGGTCTGACGTATACCACCCCTAGACTTGATATGCGACATATTAGACGAAGAGACCGGACTGTACGGGAGTGTTACTGATTGGATTCACAGGAGAATGGACAGGCTAGCTTGTTGATCTTCTGATCGCTCAATACCTGGGTGGCTGTTACGTTTAGCTGACCGCTTGCAGCTTGTAGGTGTTTGATATGATCATCACCTGCTACCGGCGTATTGACGAATCTTTAGAGTCCTACACAGAGGTTTCTTGACTCAGGCAAAACGGAGTGGGGGCATATATGTGATATGTGCAGGACCGAGGATAATGCGATATGAGATACCGTATTATATTCTCGCGATATTTAAATATGAACCGGGTCATCGGATTAAGTGTTGATTCGATGAATCGGTACATTGATATATTAGTCAATTATATTCGATATAGCCGGATTGTCGGATCAAGTGTTGATTCGATAATTTAATATATAATAATATATGTGATATATTGCATTACATTATCTAATATTGGCTCGCTTTATTATTTCATTTTCTCACCGGGTAATACATTGATATATATGCGATATATATTAATTGTATTATTTTCTTTTGTTACAAATATATAATATATATGTGATATATATTATTGTAACATGATATGATTACTAATGCAACTAGTTTAGTGGAGATTAATCAAGGTTAGGGTTTGAATTGGGTTAGTTTCTTCTTGCACCTTCTAGAAGCTTTTCTTTTGTCATGAAGAAGATATTATGGTTGATATTTTCTTATGACTCATTGTTTTAACCCAACCAAACCCTAGCCTTAGTTAATTCTCTACAAGAGTTATCCTTGTCATCCTTGACCATGGTTGCATTATTATTCATATATTCTTTTCATTATTCATCACAAAAGGTTTAACTCATTTTTCATCTTCATCTTCAACCTTGAGCTTTGAGAAAGCTTACTAGGTTTTCCTTTTGTGATGTTTTCAGAGAATTTGATATAAAAAAAAAAGCATAAATACTACTCCATCATCCTCATCTAATCTAGCCAATTCGATTAGGGTGTTCACCTCATTAGAGTGAGAGAGCTTGAGTTATAGCAACTTCGACGTAGATCATCGGAGAAAAGGAACACTACAAGCTAGCATGGATCGTTCGAGTCGTGGAGCCTCTCTTGAGTCCGAGAGATCGTGGATCGCGGCGAAGGGACTTCTACTCGGAGCTTATGTAGCGAAGGAGCGGACTACAAAGGTTGTAATCCCTCACACTTAGTAGTAAAGATGTTTACTTGCATGTTAAACCCTAATAATCTAGAAAAGATCCCGGCTTTGGGTTGTTCGGCACGTCTAAAATTTTATTCGTGCATGGTTGATACCTTATAAACCCTCACAAGAGTGCCTAGGAACCCTACAGTGGTATCAAATCCTAGCTAGAGTATTAGGCGACGTGTATACGAAGTTAAAACTCCGATCGAACCCCGAAACGACGATTTGAACCCCTCTCTGGACAAATTTTTAAAATGTGATTTTTTCTGTATTAAAAATACCTAAAAAAATCAGCAGGGAACTATAAGTGTCACTGTGAAAAATGAGAAGCTAAACAGTACGGACCGTCGCGGAACCACGGCCATACCTTGCTTGGGCCGCGGATCCGCGGCCCTACAGTGGGATTTAACTTTTCTTTTTCCACAGTAATATATATATCTGTTAGTGAATATGTCTGGGTATTTTTAATCTGACTCAAATGTTGAGTGTTCTGGGGATTATTTTGTATTCGTTGATTCGATCGGAAAATTTAATTTCATTGTGTTTTTCCGGATATTTAGAAACTGTTAAAATGTTCGAACGGATATCATTAACTCAATTTTTCCCGGCACGTAAAACTTTCAAGTGTTGAATTTTTCTTGGGTTTAAATCTTTCGGAAAAACGTGCAAGTAACGCGATGGACCCTCTAGAAGAACACAAACCTTAACTCGATTATGTGACCGTCTGAACCGCCTCTAAACCTTAGGGTTTGGGGCAGTACGGCGTGCCACATGTGAGGTGTTGGCTTGACCCTTCTACGGCTGGACCATTGGTACTGTGACAGATTCTGGGATTGTTTGAACTCCGCTCAAGTGTTGAGCTATTTAGGAAATCTTGGGTATTTGATTAATCCGATCGGAAAGTTTAATACTGTCTATTTATCTCGAATGTGATACAATATGTGGAATTCATATAGTTAGGCATGAAATGCGAAGTATGTGATATTTCGGATTTACGATGTCTAAAGTGATTGTGGATTCCAAATGTTGTAGTTTTACAATTTCTTTTCTGTGACCGTAAGTGTAGTATGTAGTTGTATTGCTGGTTTTCATTGGTATACATCAACAACGATCGGTGTATGCATACTTACTTACATTGATGATATGAGATATTATGTGTTGCTGTGATATGTTATATTGGATCGTTGTGTTCTGAATAGCCGGGGGTTTTATGTGAGATGAGGGTTTTTTTTCATTCATGTAAAATTCATTTGTATGTAATATTCTTTTATTGGGGCACTTCCGGGATGAGGTTGATGTCACCAGTGTATATTATTTACTTTTCCGCATTAGGCAGACCCAAGGAGGGGAGCACAAGTAACCGGGTTCTAGGGTACAGTGGGAGGCCATCTTGAGGAGTCGAGACAGGGTCTCCTAACCCTAGAATTGGCAGTGTTACTTGTCGCTCTCGTAGGGGTCTAGGGATGTGGGTTTGGCTATTCAACGCGACCGTGAAATCCGTGTTTTATACAGGCTCGTATTAAAAACACAGACATCCTAGTATATCCAATATTTCATATATGTTCTTCTGCTGCAATGTTCTGTGATGAGATCATATTACTGCCTGAGACGAATGCTTATACTATATATATATGCTGATATATAAATATTACTGCTTTCGTTTTTTCTGTGATGCTTAGGAAGCATAAGCTGATGGGATTTTTATTAATGAGATTAATAAAAGAAAAGAAACTTAAAAGATGTTGTAGAATCAAAACTTTATAAAAAAAAGGATAGCTACAGTTTTGCTTTGCATAGCGGTATATATGATATGCCATGCACCTTATTCGATGAGGAAAGAGCCGAGATCCCTTCACCGGGAGTGACCTCTTTAGCGAAACTGGCAGATGCTATAAACTCGCGGTTTAGTTTTTGACAGCTTATATAGTTCTTGATTTGCACAGCGGTATATATGATATATCCTGCACCTTATTCGATGGGGAAAGAGCCGAGATCCCTTCACCGGGAGTGACCTCTTTAGCGAAACTAGAAGCCTCAAAAACACTCCTTTTCAAAAATCACTTGTTTCTACAACGATATCAAGTTCATTACGCTCATGGTTTTCTAAAAAACTTGTCGTAGCCCTCCGTCATTTCAGATAAATCTTACTTAGTATTCGTGCTGCGTTTGTTGACCTTGTCAAGGCACAGTGTACGGTAGCTAATTAATGTTTATCTGCTAAAACATGAGATGTGATTGGATTAGGGTATTCGTACGGCCTTGTTGACCTTGTCAAGGGTCATGCGGGTAGGTTTAATTCAATCGGGAAATGACGGGTTAGACTTGACTTGCGATTTATGGTTTGTTGACCTTGTCAAGGTCATAAATCGCTAGGGGCAGAATATTATCGGGAATTTCAAGTGTTGAAATTTGCAATGGATTGCATACCTCCTATGAGATAGTTGGATTTCGATACCCACTCCGAGTAAGAGTTACTCCTGGGAGAGTTTTACATAGGACAATTAGCCGATCAAGTAGGTGTCTAGAAAGGTGTTAACGGGGTTATGCCTCTGGGAAGATGAGGTTTATTTTAATTAGGTCCGTGGGAAAGCACGGGGAACCTCCCTCAAGTACCGACACTGATCTGGCTGAAAGATTGACGAAATTGTAGGGTGTAATTAATCCCGGCTAATCTTACATTTTAGGGTTTGAAGGAAGATTTGATAAAAACAGTGGGAGACATCCTGATTAGATAAGATAATAACCAATCTAATCTTGCAAGAGTACACGCTAAAGTGTTTCCTTCTCTCTCTCAAGGTAGCGACCGTGTCAGGACTTATTCAAGATAATAATATGGATGTATTGACTGAACCTGCTTATTATACTGAGCAGGAGATCGTTGGTCCCGTTCTTTCTTATAAGAGTTATAAGACTGAGCAGGAAACATGAGAATATCTGGATTCTCATGCCACCCAAACAAAGAACATGTATGCTGATGCATCTTCTTCGGGTGTGTTAGTTATTGAGAACTGTTTCTCAGTTCACCCTACATCGTGGGTATTAGATACCAGATCAGGATCCCATATATGTAAATTATTACGTGGGCTACGTAAAGGTAGAGAACTGGGAAAAGGTGATCATTCCGTTCAAGTAGGGAATGGTGCAAGTATTGCAGCCAAAGCAGTTGGCGAATATCACCTAGTATTACAAAGTCGTAATACACTGATTCTGAATGAGTGCTATTATATACCGAACATGATGTGCAACATTATATCAGTTTCTTTATTAAGTAAAGAAGGATATAATTTTGTAGTAAAGGATAATGTTATGAACATATTCCTAGATCAAAAGTTGATTGCATCAGGCTCGTTACATAATGGCATATTCATTCTCAATCAAAATACAGTCCTTAATATACAAAACACACACAAGAGGAAGAGTTCAGAAATGAACGAATTCTTCTTGTGGCATTGTAGACTTGATCATATCAATGCGACACGACTAGCTAAGTTACATAAGGATGGATATTTGAATTCGTTCGAATTATCATCTTATGATACTTGCCATTCATGTCTTAAAGGAAAAATGACCAAAGCTCCGTTTAGTGGACACAGAGAAAGAGTTACAGAACTCTTAGGACTGGTACATAGTAATGTATGCGGTCCCATGTCTACGCATGCCAGGAACGGTTCTTCCTACATTATTACATTCACTGACGATCTCTCAAGATTCGGACATGTGTTCCTAATGAAACACAAGTCTGAAGCTTTTGAGAAATTCAGGGAATATAAGCACGAAGTAGAGAACCAAACGGGCAAAAGTATTAAAATTCTTCGATCTGATCGAGAATGTGAATACTTAAGAAATGAGTTCCTAGATTATCTAAAAAAGAATGGGATTCTCTCTCAGCTTACTCCTCCTTATACACCACAGCACAACGGTGTATCGGAATGGAGGAATCGCACCTTATTAGATATGGTACGCTCTATGATGAGCAATGCTGAGTTACCTATTTCCTTCTGGGGTTATGCACTTGAGACAGCGGCATACCTATTGAATCAAGTTTCGTCTAAATCTGTACCTACCACACCATATGAGATATGGTGTGGGAAGAGACCGTATCTTAAACGAGTTAAGATATGGGGTTGTCCGGCCTATGTCAAAAGGCAAAATCCGGACAAGCTCGAGGCACGATCAGTTCTTTGCAAGTTTTTAGGATATCCAAGCAATTCGTATGGATATCTATTCTACCACAGTGAACAACAAAAGGTGTTTGTTGCTCAGCATGCCACCTTTTTAGAAAAGGAATTTCTTGTAAAAGAAATTAGTGGCAAAGAGGTAGAGCTCGAAGAGGTTCCAGCAACACAAACTGCAACTGAAGATTCAGTAGAACTAGAGGATTCAGTAATACCCGACGAACCCCAGCCTCTCCGCCGATCTAGCAGGGTTTCTCATCCACCTGAGAGATACTACGGTTTTCTCATTGATGGTGGGAGCGAGGATTGCATCATGGAAGATGATGACCCGACTAGTTTCGAGAAGGCCATCACGAGTGGTGACTCTGTTAAATGGCTGGATGCAATGCGATCTGAGATGGAATCCATGTACACCAACAAAGTATGGACTTTGGAAAATGCTCCTGAAGGGGTAAAACCTATTGGGAGCAAGTGGATCTTTAAAAAGAAAATTGGTGTAGATGGAAAAGTTGAGACTTTCAAAGCTAGACTTGTTGCAAAGGGTTTTCGTCAACGACCAGGTATGGATTATGACGAAACCTTTTCCCCAGTGGCTATGCTTAAGTCCATCCGGATCTTGCTTGCCATTGCTGCATACCATGACTACGAAATCTGGAAAATGGATGTTAAGACCGCCTTTCTAAACGGTGATTTAGAAGAGTGCGTGTACATGACTCAGCCAGAGGGTTTTGTAGATAGTGGGAGCAGCGGAAAGGTGTGCAAGCTGCTTAAATCCATTTATGGGTTAAAGCAAGCATCGCGGAGTTGGAACATCTGTTTCGATGTTGTAGTCAAAGAGTTTGACTTCATCAAAAATATAGATGAAACTTGTATCTATAAGAAGGTAGCAGAGAGTAAGGTTGTATTCCTCGTATTGTACGTGGATGACATACTCTTGATAGGAAATGATGTTCCTATGCTGCAATCAGTCAAGCTCTTCTTATCACAAAGATTCTTAATGAAAGATCTTGGTGATGCCTCCTGCATATTGGGAATTATGATCTATAGAGATAGATCTAAACGGATACTGGGATTGTCCCAATCCAGGTACATTGACACCATACTAAAGAGGTTTAGTAAAGAAGAATCCAAGCGTGGGAACCAACCCACGATCTCTGGACTCACTTTCTCCAAAGAGATGTCTCCCAAGATTGATTTGGAGAGAACTCGCATGCAAGGGATACCCTATGCTTCGGCAGTAGGCTCTATCATGTATGCGATGCTATGTACCAGACCCGATGTAGCATACTCACTAAGTGTAGTGAGTCAGTATCAAGCAGATCCTGGAGAGAGTCACTGGACAGCTGTGAAGAACATTCTCAAGTACTTGCGAAGGAATAAAGAGATGTTCTTGGTGTATGGTAATGGAGAACTCCAGATGGAGTCCTTTACCGATTCCAGTTTCCAAAGTGATAAGGACGACTCTAAGTCGCACTCGGGATTTGTCTTTACCCTCAATGGAGGGACGGTATGTTTGAAGAGTTCCAAACAGGATACCGTTGCAGACTCGACGATGGAGGCTGAATACATCGCTGCCAACGATGCTGCCAAAGAGGCTGTCTGGATAAAGAAGTTCATTAGTGAACTTGGTGTGGTTCCATCCATTGAGCATCCAATATCTCTGTATTGCGATAACAATGGAGCTGTGGCTTTGGCCAAGGAACGCAGGTCCCATCAAAAGTCCAGACATATTCTAAGGCGGTATCACCTCATCAGGGAGATAGTTGATCGCCGGGAGATCGAGGTCAGGAGAGTAGATACGAAGGACAACACTGCGGATCTATTCACGAAGGTCATTCCCCAGATACAGTTTGAGAGATTATTCGGGATGCTAGGTATGAGATACTACAGCAGCTGGCCTTAGTGCAAGTGGGAGATTGTTAGTTATGTATATACCCTAGAGGCCATTGTTGTACATATGATGTATATTATAATGGATGCTTGGATATATATAGAGAAGACTTTCTTGCTCGTCATGATAGTATGCTATTTGGTTTCACTTTATCTTAACATATTGACTTGTATTGGTTTACTGTCTTACTCTCACATGTTGATAAAGCCCTTAGGATCTGTACTCGACTACTGGGACTATGATGAGATCATACTAGTGGGGCCACGGTAGTCGATGAGTACATCCTATAACTGTTCCTAGTCGTGGGTATATCGAGACAGGGCATCGATACACCAGAGTAGACTAGCGTATACGCATCTTGACCCATATGATGGGCGATGGATGATCCCATATCCATCGGTGTTTGACATCAAGGATGGTGTATGGATGCTCAGTGGAGACTGGGTACACTGGACGGACTCGCCGAGAACTCACAGATGGTGATATACCACACGTTAGATGCCAGTTCTCCGGTGACACTGGTACAGGGTAGTCTGTAGACCCGAGATCGTCATAGAGTCTTGTGTGATTCCCACTGTGTTTTGATTTCCACCTTACCACGTCCAAGAGGGCGTGCAAAATGGTGGCTTTTGGGTGCAGTCCCGAATCACATGGAGGCAATGAGCGATAGGACGGGATTCGTCTCTCCCGGTATAGGGAGTTGATATTGTGCTGTGTTCGTTTGGCTATAACTGGAAGTCCTTGGCCAGGGATGATATAGAGATTTGCGGGTAAGTGTTACCTATAGTTTCTCTATCTGTTATGAGCCTCACATCGACACGACTTATCGGTTACTGGGGTCTGACGTATACCACCCCTAGACTTGATATGCGACATATCAGACGAAGAGACCGGACTGTACGGGAGTGTTACTGATTGGATTCACAGGAGAATGGACAGGCTAGCTTGTTGATCTTCTGATCGCTCAATACATGGGTGGCTGTTACGTTTAACTGACCGCTTGCAGCTTGTGGGTGTTTGAAATGATCATCACCTGCTACCGGCGTATTGATGATTCTTTAGAGTCCTACACAGAGGTTTCTTGACTCAGGAAAAACGGAGTAGGGACACATATGTGATATGTGCAGGACCGAGGATAATGCGATATGAGATACCGTATTATATTCTCGCGATATTTAAATATGAACCGGGTCATCGGATCAAGTGTTGATTCGATGAATCGGTACATTGATATATTAGTCGATTATATTCGATATAGCCGGATTGTCGGGTCAACTGTTGATTCGATAATTTAATGTATAATAATATATGTAATATATTGCATTACATTATCTAATATTGGCTCGCTTTATTATTTCATTTTCTCATCGGGTAATACAATGATATATATGCGATATATATTAATTGTATTATTTTCTTTTGTTACAAATATATAATATATATGTGATATATATTATTGTAACATGATATGATTACTAATGCAACTAGTTTAGTGGAGATTAATCAAGGTTAGGGTTTGAATTAGGTTAGTTTCTTCTTGCACCTTCTAAAAGCTTTTCTTTTGTCATGAAGAAGATATTATGGTTGATATTTTCTTATGACTCATGGTTTTAATCCAACCAAACCCTAGCCTTAGTTAATTCTCTATAAGAGTTATCCTTGTCATCCTTGACCATGGTTGCATTATTATTCATATATTCTTTTCATTATTCATCACAAAAGGTTTAACTCATTTTTCATCTTCATCTTCAACCTTGAGCTTTGAGAAAGCTTACTAGGTTTTCCTTTTGTGATGTTTTCATGTGAGAATTTGATATAAAAAGAAAGCATAAATACTACTCCATCATCCTCATCTAATCTAGCCAATTAGATTAGGGTGTTCACCTCATTAGAGTAAGAGAGCTTGAGTTATAGCAACTTCGACGTAGATCATCGGAGAAAAGGAACACTACAAGCTAGCATGGATCGTTCGAGTCGTGGATCCTCTATTGAGTCCGGGAGATCGTGGATCGCGGCGAAGGGACTTCTACTCGGAGCTTATGAAGCGAAGGAGCGGACTACAAAGGTTGTAATCCCTTACACTTAGTAGTAAAGATGTTTACTTGCATGTTAAACCCTAATAATCTAGCAAAGATCCCGGTTTTGGGTTATTCGGCACGTCTAAAATTTTATTCGGGCATGGTTGATACCTTATGAACCCTCACAAGAGTGCCTAGGAACCCTTCCCCAACCGTAGAAGGGCAAACCCAAGCCTCACAAATGGCACCGCTAAACTTCCGTAAACCCTAAGGTTCGAAGGCGTTCCATGGTCATTACGTCGAGTTAGGGTTTCATTCTTCTAGAGGGTCCATAGCATTACTTGCATTTGTCTCTGAATACTTTAAACTTGGAAAATGGGCTCCTGACATTCGATCATCTCCATCGACTCTTAACGTACCTACGTGAAGTCGTCTCTAGCTGGAATCAATCTATCTGACGACCTCGCATCGGGGTAAGCGAACGAACCGCATGTCCTAGTCATTCATCCTCGGGTGACTAGCGACCTTCCATCATATCTCTAAGTATATACTCATGCTGCAGTAGCTCCAACATCTGGGCGATATCTCGTCATTTGCAGCAACAACTGGCTCATTCGTCTGTACGCTGAACAGCGCCTCAATCCTCATGAATAAGCGATATATAAATGGTCATCATATTCTGGCTGGCCTCTAGCAGTAGCCTGATCCTCTGGTGCTGATCTGCACGTCCGAGAAATCTCGTAAAAGCGACCTGTCAAACGCTCATGGCACGAAAACACACTAAAACGACGCCTCTCTATGCAATCGTACGTCCCTGGAATCATGCCCTGGTCAGTCTTCGTCCATGATGAGCTCATGATGACGCAACTCTAGCCGTAGCTCTCTCTTCCCGTGTGATCGTGGCAGCAAAATCATAACCAGTATCGATGAGGATAGATCATAGGAATGAATATAATAATGTGCAAGGCAATGTACATCCTAAGGTTTCTTAAGCGGAGTAGCGTATCGTAAGTATGCCGCGGAACCTACGTACGGTACATCACTCTACTCAAGCTACCTACTCCATCAACCAAGGGTCATCTTACACGACGAAAGTTCGGGTATAATACCCTCTCGACTAAGTCTAAGTTCCGTAAGGTCAAGCCTAAGTTCCGTATATATATAAACGCTCTAGGCTCCACATAGTCAAACTTAAACTCGAACCAAGGTCAACCTAGCACTCTGATATCAACTTTGTCACGACCCGAAATAGCACGTGACTGGCCCTTGAATCATATGAAGTCTATAGGACCTCATCTAATTCAAGTAAGCCAAAGCCCAGAAATCTAAAACCATTTTAAGGAGTAAATAAGAAAACTAGTTTTTAAGAAGTAAAGAAAACATGTTTTAAAAGCAAGGTTTTTAAATAAGTAAGCCGAATATGCATTTTTTTAAAATCTCTAGTATTTTCTGAAAATTTCGGCAGAGTTTCCTTTGTAAATACTGGCCCCAAACGGGGTACAACATGAATAATATATATGCAATAATAAAAGGCATCCCCAAGTAAGAGCTAGCTCTTCGTCAATCGACGGTCACAACCATGCAAGCAATATAATATACAACGCCGAAGGGCGAGGATCAAAACTCAAGAGAAACTCAAAATCAGCATGAAAACCGTAATACTACAACGCGCGACTCTAAGGTCGAAATAATACACAACTGGTTTTCTAAGTCTGAAACAATATACAAGTTTGGTTGATGAAATTACTAGATACAACTGAATAAAATAAATATAAGGGTGGTCACGATGCGAGTGAACCCACCTGCCAATGCAATCACCCAAAAAGGAAGCAGTGTGCCAGAAAAGCCGCAATGAAACCTATACGGCAAAACCTGCAAGAACTATGGCACAACAGGGGTGAGTTGCCAACCCGTGAATAGAAAACATCACAGAGCAGAAATCGTATGTATGACACAATCCTAGGTCAATACGATCAGATATATATATAAACCTCAAATGAATAAGTCTGAAGCATGATAAGGTGGCAAGGTAAACATCTATACATAAGTGTAGTACCAAGTGCTCGTGCCAGTGCCTCAGGTAATAACATATCATGATATGAGGTATGATCAATGTAATCAGTGTCAACTATATCATGAAGTCTATGAGTAAGAGGATATCATCTAACTATGTGATCAATGTCATCAATGTCAACTATATATATGTGGATATCATCCACGTGTCACCCAATGACATAAAGAATCATGCATGTAAATATCATAAAGCATATGCATGGAAGTATGAGGATATAAATCAACCTGCATCAAAATCATGGAACCGGAGTGTCCATCATCGACACTCGAAAACATCATGAAAGTTGTGCCCAGCATCGGCACGTAAATCCTCATATATTGGGCTCCGTCAATCCGGATCGGCCTACGGGCTCTGTCAGTCCGGATCGGCCCGTATCATCTCTCGTCTCCGGTCGGTATCCTCCAGATATCCGCTGATCTCAAATAATATCACAGGTAGGCAGTACTCCCCTGCCAGGCTCACCGTCCAACATATACGAGTCTTCTTGCCCTGGGGTACCTCACCGGGTCTACCATGTACCCGCAGACGGTTCCTACCACTCCTCGAATCGGGTTTCACATGCCACTCTCAGAACCGAGAAAACACATGGTGGACGCACTGAAATATCATATCAAGGGTAACAGGGTTTTTAAAATGATACATATTTTCTTTCAAAATACCCACGGTTCCCAAATCCAGAAATATCATGGAAACAACATATCTCAATGCGTATAATCATAGGAATGATATATGCGACATATAAAAGAAATGTAAGCATATCAGTATATCATGCAACATGGAATAGTAATATGCACATATTGAGGGAAACCGCTCTTCTAAAATGAATACAGTTTTAAAATACATCTTACGGTTCCTAAATCTCCAAAATCAAGACAAAATCATCTATGTATGTATAAGTATGTATGTGTACAATTATGAGTTTACAAGATTTATGTACACAAGTATGAATGTACAGTAGGTATGTGCACAAGTATGAGTGTACAAAATGTAAGTACACAAGTACGAGTGTACAATAGGTATGTGCACAAGTATGAGTGTATAATATGTAAGTACAAAAGTATGAGTGTACAATAGGTATGTGCACAAGTATGAGTGTACAATAGTTATGTGTACAAGTATGAGTGTACAATAGGTATGTGCACAAGTATGAGTGTACAATAAGTATGTACACAAGTATGCCATGCAAGGGGTCATATCCTAAATGCAACAGTCCTACAGTATAGTGACATGGCAATTATCGATGATGAAGTGTGTGAGCCGGCAAGCAGGTGTACGTGGAACATATGCATCATCGATAATGGTGCTGGTGTCCTAACAGCATGGTTTTGATATGACAATAAACATATTTAAACATGCAATGCGATGCGAACAGCAAGAATATAAGGCAAATGAATAATAAACACAACAGTGCAGAATGTACATCAATGTATCTATGTCATACTGTTTTGCCATTTGAAAGAAGACAAATCGGGGTTTTTAGGAAAATAAGGGCTACGGTATTTTTAAGAAAAGATGTGTCTTTTGAAAATATCCGTAGAATCCCTTTGTCTGTCTTTAAAATACTCCCGATTCGTTAGTTTTTGAAATAGGTATGATATCGGCCTAGCCTAACATCTACTAGCAAAACTACAGCTCTAACTAACAAGTCAATCAGGAAGGGTATGGAAACCACCTAAATCTGAGTCGATATATATATATATATATATATAATAGTCGGTGATCCCGCCTCAAAGGTACCGCGTACGATACAATATCATATGACATCCCCGAGTCATGAGTGCGGATCTATCATCAATATAAAGCCCGTATGGTAAATCATCGTACGGCATCCCAAAAGCTGGGTACGGGTCAATATCACATTCATCTCATCAATTATCGGGTATCCTTATCATCATATCTCATGATCTGGGATACTGATCTAAGTCTAGTACAAATGGATACCATCTATATAAATATTAATGCGTGTGTGAAACACACATCCAAGGGCCCGCTAAAAGCTCATGTCGTATCCCAAATACGAATCGCATCATATCACCGATATCATGACACTATGCCCAATCTCATTGACTCATCTTCAATATCATCCACTATCCTCATCATCCAGGTATAAGTATAACAGATAAGCATGTGTGTGCGTGTGGTTGTAAACCTATTCTAGGGTTCGCAACTAAGAAACTATACTAGTTTACTTCTAAACCCTAATCTATCCATAGTACACCTAATCACATCTAGAATATCCAAGTCACACATAATGCTATCATACATATACATATAGTATATATCTAGTATACTAAGTATCGAACTGCGGAGGTGCTATACGCCATCCACCCTACTTCCCCCGTAGATATAATCTACTCACCTTGCTTCTTACGTGTCGGTGTCGATGTTGCCACCATCTTCTTCATCGTCTCGAATCGTCTTGGGGGTACCTACATGTCACACGTATCACATCGCATTAAAACCAAATCGAAACCAAAACGACACACGAAAACCAAAACGATACGCTTAAAAGCTTATAGGTTAGAACCTATGGTTAGCTCTCGCAAATCAACCCGATATCACTCGAGATAGACGTACAAACGTCACGTGATCGAGATAACGCACAAATACAAGAATCTAGAAATCAAAATACGGAAAACCATAACTCAAATCAAAGCAGCAACTAGAGAAAGTGGTTCCAGATTTTGACTCAGGCCAAAACAAGGCAAGCAAACAACTCTGGGGTGATATATAGGGTACATATGACCTACAAAAGCAACCTCGGCACCAAGTTTACCACGGGGGCCGGCCACATCAGGGGAAAATCCGGCCAGGACGGTTCTGTAGTGGAGTTAGAGGCTCGTATTTGTAGGGTGTCTTCCTATGGGTCCCACTAGGTCTCTGGTATTGTTTACTTTTCTAAAAGATGTCCCGGTTCATTCCAGATTTCCCTGCACGCTCCAATTCTACATAAACCGACATGAAAGTTCTGAAATTCCGTATTTTGGGTTTCAGTTGGGTTGGTCTGGGTTTCTATCAATTGGGAAGAGTTTAAGGTCATCTCTAAGGCCCTATTACACCATCTCTACTCAAATAAAACCCTAATTCCCAACTTGAGTTTTCAAAGCTCACTAAACTTCGCCAAAACGACATTAAACTTGAAATAAGGCTTAAACACTTGAAACACTACACTAATTGTGAAAGGGGTTACCTCATTTAGCTCCCATGAATCCTCTACAGCTCCAAAATCACATTTTTCTTGGTCCAACGGGTAGCTAGAGGGCTTATGCACAACTTTTGTGAAGTGGGAATGGGGTTTTGGAGTTGTTTTGGAGATGAAGTGAGTGGATTTGTGGAGGGGGGAATAAGAGCAGGAGCAGCAGGAGCAAGAAGAGGAAGAGGGGAGAAAAATGTGTGAATAATTGAAGAGGGATGGCTCAAGACCCATGTTGACCCCTCACCCTCTCTTTCTCTCTCTTACCCATACCTCTTATTCTAATCTTTTCTTTTTCTTTTCTTTTCCTTTCCTTTCTCTAATAAATCAACAACCATGCTATTTAAACATGTAGGAAGCGATGAAAAAAAAGTAACAAGTGTAAAATGATATGGTGCATGTTTTGCACGAAATACGCTTAAAACCCGATTAGCGATTTTTAATCGCGATTAGCACTAAATTAGTGTCAAACTAATCATAAAAACTTAAAATTTGCATAATTCACATAAAACACCCTCTTTTTAGTAATTTCTATAATTTTCCTAATTTTCCCAATTTATCGGTATTTAATTATACCGAAATATTAAAATATTCATTAAAATTAATATTAAATTATAAAAATTCCCAAAAATAATATTTTATTTTTTTGAAATGTTACAAATCTACTGATAACACTTACCAGTAAATCTCATCAACCTTGGGTAGGGACTTGCTGTTTTAGCCAATCGAGCATAACACAACATCAACTCACAATACCTGGAGATACGCAATCCCTCCTATTGCTCATTGTCTCCATGTGACTCAGGACTGTACCCAAAATCCACCTATTTACACGACTCCTTTGAGCCGTGGTAGAGAGAAAATCAAAGCATAGTGGGAGCCATACAAGACTCTACGACGATCTCGGGTCAATAGACTAACTTGTACAAGTCTCACTAGAGAACTGCTATCTGACGATAGGTATGGTACCATCTAGGAGTTCTCAACGAGTCCTGTTCGGTGTACTCATTCTCCAATGAGCACCCGTGTACAATCTTTGATGTCAAACATCTATGGTTATTGGATCAACCATCGCCCCATACAGGGTTAAGAAACGTACAAACTAGTCTAATCTGGAATATCGATGCCCAGTCTCGATACTCCATCGACTAGGAACTGTTAAAGGATGTGCTTGCACACTAGCCCCACTAGCATGATCTATATCATAGTTCTGGTAGTCAAGCCAACATCTTAAGGGCTTTATTAACATGTATCAATGCGATAGTAAACTAAAACAAGCGTACATGTTAAGATAAAGAGCAACCAGATAGCATACTATCATGTTGATCAAGAAAGTCCTTTATATATATGTCCAAGCATCCACTATAATATATAATAAAGGCCACTAGGGCATACATATTCCTAACAATTTCCCACTAGCACTAAGGCCAGTTGTTGTAGTATCGCATACCCAACATCCTAAAAAATCTCTCGAACTGTGTCTGGGGGAGGGCCTTCATGAGTGGATCTGTCATATTGTCCTTCGTGTCTACTCTCCTGATCTTGATCTCCCGGTGATCAACTATCTCCCGGATCAGGTGATACCGCCTCAGAATATCTCTGGATCGCTGATGGGATCGGGGTTCCTTGGCTAAAGCAACAGCTCTATTGTTATCACAATACAAAGTTGTTGGATCTTTAATGGATGGAACCAGACCAAATTCAGCAATAAACTTCTTCATCCAGACTGCCTCTTTGGCAGTATCGTTAGCGGCGATATGTTCAGCCTCCATCGTCGAGTGTGCTACGGTATCTTGCTTGGAACTCTTCCAACATACCGCCCCTCCATTGAGGATGAAGCCAACCCGAGATAGACTTGTTGTCGTCCTTATCACTCTGGAAGCTCGAATCGGTAAAGGACTCCACCTGGAGTTCTCTGTTACCATACACCAAGAACGTCTCTTTAGTCCTCAAGTACTTAAGAATGTTCTTCACAGCTATCCAATACTTCTTCCCTGGATCTGATTGATACCTGCTTAACACACTAAGTGTGTAAGCTATATCCGATCTGGTGCATAACATCGCGTATATGATTGACCCAAATACAGAAGCATAGGGTATCATGTTCATGCGAGCCCTCTCCAAATCAGTTTTCGGAGACATCTCTTTGGAGAGAGTGATTTCTGAACAAGCGGGTAAATTACCATAATTAGAATCATCCATACTAAATTTGTTTAGTATGGCGTCTATGTACCTGTATTGGGATAATCCCAACATCCTTTTTGTAACAACTCTAATTTTCCTATACAAATTTTTACAAAAAAATTTCAAAAATCCATAAAGGGGTATTTATTGCCTGAGCACAAGACTTAAGTAATTAATTAGCAATTTAATTACAAGAAGGACCTTGTAGCTCATTGGTAATACTTTGCATTGCTGAACCAAGCTACCAGAGTTCAAATCCCATGCCCCACATTATTTTTAATATTTATTTTGTTTTAAATTTTATAGAAGCCCAACAGTCAACATGTGATAACTCCATAATTTCCCACTACACCTGAAAAAATAAATACACCAGAGTGTTCACCTAACGACCCCCCACCTCTTAGGCACCGGACTCGGCTCGACTCGGCCGAGTCGGCCGGCGGACCTGCCGGACTCGGCCAGACGGCCGAGTCGCCTGAAGAGGAAATGTGCCGCTTGGTCAGGTCTGCACACTTCATTTTCTCAGATCGATTCCAGAGACCTTTGAAATCCCCCTTTACTCCATATTTTAATGAATTTTAATATATTTTTTTACATTTTTTAATTTAAAACCCTTCATCTACTCTAACCCTAGCCTAACCCTATAAATACCACCCCTACCCTCTACCCTCTCACCCAAAAACTCTGAGCCAACTCTCTAAAATTCTCAAGAGATCTTGTGTACTTTGAAAACGAGCTCGAAGCGAAGCTACGGCGAAATTCCCGGCGAAATTCCAACGATCGTTCTAGGAGCTCTCGGCGACGAAGCGACGCACCGGCGATCCCTCTCCTTCCATCTCACTCTCATTATTTTCCAAAACCGTAAGTCCCATTTTCTATCTCCCTTTTCTATTCTAAAAATACGGATTTACAAAACCCGGCGGAATCAGAACAAATCCAATTTCCGATTCGGTTTCTTCATAAAACTCCACTTCTCGTTAATACAATTATGCTTAAACTCTCTCATATTGACTATTAAACACTAATCAACTAAATTGATCAAGTTTCATTTCATAAAATGATGGCTATTCCAATTTATCGTATTTTTCACTTAAATACCACATTTTTCAATTCTACATTTAACTCCATTAAACTTGCTATATCTTTAAAGTAGATCACGAGGTAACGACCTACCTTCTCACACACTCATATACAACCTAACACGATGCTCTCGAGAACTCAGAATACGGGAAAACAAACATTTCATTTAAATACCCTTTACTTAATAAAACCATTTCTTAAAGATTTAGTATTGATACATCTTTACAAATAAATACCACTTATTATGAAAATAGGATAAGGTTGTGGGCATTCAGTCGTTTATCTAAACCTGACTTTGTGGTGTCTAGACTAGACAAGTGAGAAAGGTAACTTTAAAAGGCCCGTCTCACGGTGATTCATGAGCGGATCCCTCCTTTTTTCACTCGTACTTACCTGGCCACAATTGGCGGTGAAGAGACGATTTGAGGTATCTCACAACTTTTCGCTTTGGACCAGTTAGGAGCAGTCTAGTTGATTTAGGAGACCCTAGAACATAGAATACGGAAACGATACCTTTTCATTTAAATACCATAATTAATAAAACCATTTTCCTTACTTATTAGTATTTATACAAACCTTTGCAAAGCGCCACTACAACCTGTTTTTGGGGAACCCGTTCGGGATGTTGTGGATTATCGCACATCCTCAGGCTTAGTAGTGTGAGATTCAGACCTCCGCAAGGAGCATTCGGTCTCGAAAGATTTAAAATACGACATCTTAAGAAAACGAGATTTCTAGAATATTATAGATATATACAAAATTATTTTCATATAAATATATGTTTATAAACATATCTATTTTTGAAGTATTATAAATATTCCACTTTTTCTACAATATCACAAGAATCAATTTTACACTAAAATACCATGAATTCCATACAATACCAATATTACAAATAAACACCTTTTATTATCGAAATAGGATATTTTCACTAGAAATATCACAATATAAAATCTACATTTATTATAACTCTAAAGACGAATAATAAATACTTGGGGTGTATTTTGAAAAGTATATAAAAGTATTTTTACATAAAACCCCCTCAAGTTCTATAAATTACCCTAAGAACCCTAGTAAACATAGGTTTAAGCGGGACCAATCTCTTGAGCCTCAGGAAGCCGGAGAAGTGGGTGCTTGCCTATCTAAGGTAGACAAATTAATAAAAAAACAATCAGGACTTCAATTTACTTTTCTAATTGTCTGACTCAGAGTGAGTCTCATTATAATCTGACTTGAATATGATTCAAGTATAATCTACAGTCTACAATCTACAGTCTACAATCTACAAATCTACAATCTACAATATTCTGATTCAACATGAATCCCTATATTTAATCTATTCAATACATTCAATCTACATTGACTGAACCGAACCATGGATATACATCCATTTATATGATTCTCCAGATATTCCATTTACATGATTATACAGTTACATCCATTTACTGATATCATGGTTTCTGTCAGTCATCCAATTATACAATCTACATTACAATACAATTCAAGTTACAATACAATTACAATACAGACAATATGATCAAGATAACACGGGGTTTAAGGGGTAGATTGGTACAGAAGGTGTTAAAAGTGGCACAAGACGGTAAGATTAAGACACCTAACCTATATTCCGTTGTTGTTGTACCGTGGCCCAACGGTTCCTTGAGTTTCTGATACCTTAGTCTCCGGGGAAAGTGAGACTCCTCTCATATACATTGGCATCCTTCTGTACCAAGCTACAAACAACAGCATTAACACAATATTATAACAATATAATACAACTGTAAAAGCTACTCTCTCTCTCTTACTCTCTGTCTATTACATTTCTCCTCTTATCTTTAAGACTTACCGAGCGATCTGTTCACTGACGACATTCTCTTTCTTTCTTCTTTGAATGTCGTCAGGTGATCTGGACACGTCAGAGATCAAGCCCACTGCGGAAGACTTGGACCAATTCAGTGAAGACCCCGAGCTCTAGTTCATTGTACACATTCCATTCAATGCTTTTCATTTCTGTTATGTCATTGTTTAGGCATTGCTTTTATTTCAGTTGTATTTCCTTTTCATGCATTGTACAAAAGAATGTTAATAAATAAAGTTGTTGTTTTTATTATATCTTGTCTTTTGTGCTTACTTTTATATTGCTTAGATACGCTTAGTGTATTTACTTCACAGTAAATATATAGCGGTCTCGTCCCATCCCCTTCTCCGTATAGCGGGAAGCGGGGCGTGACACTTTTATATCATCTCTATAGATTTTTATCCCCAGAATGTAGAAGGCATCACCCAGATCTTTCATGAAGAACTTTTGTGATAGGAAGAGTTTGACCGAGTGCGGCATAGGAACATCATTTCCTATCAAGAGTATACCATCCACGTACAATACGAGGAAGACAACCTTACTCTCTATAACCTTTTTATATATACATGGTTCATCTACGTTTTTGATGAAGACAAACTCTTTGACTACTATATCAAAACAGATGTTCCAGCTCCGTGACACCTGCTTTAATCCGTAAATTGATTTAAGCAGCTTGCACACCTTTCCGCTGCTCCCACTATCTACGAAGCCTTCTAGCTGTATCATATGCACGCTCTCTTCTAAATCACCATTTAGAAAAGCGGTCTTGACGTCCATCTGCCAGATTTCATAGTCAAGGTATGAAGCAATGGCAGGTAAGATCTTGATGGACTTAAGCATAGCCACTAAAGAAAAGATCTCATCATAGTCGACACCTGGTCATTGAAGGAAACCTTTTGCTACAAGTCTAACTTTGAAGGTCTCTACCATTCTATCTACATCAATTTTCTTTTTAAAGATTCACTTGCTCCCAATGGGTTTTACCCTTTCAGGAGCAACTTCCAAAGTCTATTCTTTGTTGGTATACATGGATTCCATCTCAGATCGCATAGCATCCATCCATTTCACAAAGTCCCCACTTGTGATGGCGTGCTCGAAACTAGTTGGGTCGTCATCTTCCATGATGTAATCCTCGCTCCTACCGTCTATGTGAAAACCGTAGTATCTCTTAGGTAGTTGAGAAACTCTACTAGATTTGTAGAGTGGCTGAGGTTCATTGGGAACTATAGAATCCTCCGGTTCTACCAAATCATCAGTTGTAGTTTGTGTATCTGGAACTTCTTCTAGCTCTACCTCATTACCACTAATTTCTTTCATAAAAAATTCCTTTACTAAAAAAGTGGCATGTTAAGCAACAAACACTTTTTGTTCCTCGCTATGTTAGAATAGATATCCTTGTAAATTCGTTGGATATCCCACAAACTAGCAAAGAACTGATCATGCTTCGAATTTGGAATTTGTCCGAATTCTATTTTTTAATATAGGCCGGAAACCCAATATCTTAACTCTTTTAAGATATGGTTTCTTTCCACTCCATATCTCATATGGCATTTTAGGCAAAGATTTAGATGGAACTTGAATCAATAGGTATGCAGCTGTCTCAAGTGCATAACTCCAAAAGGAAATAGGTAACTCAGCAGTACTCATCATAGACCACACCATATCTAATAGGGTGCGATTCCTCTGCTCCGATACTCTATTGTGTTGTGGTGTATACGGAGGAGTAATCTGAGAGCGAATCCTATTCTCTTTTAGATAATCTTGGAATTCCGTGCTTAAATATTCACCTTCTCAATTAGATCGAAGGATTTTAATACTTTTACCCGTCTGGTTCTCTACTTCGCTCTTATATTCCTTGAATTTCTCAAAAGCTTCAGATTTGTATTTCAACAGGAACACATGTCCGAATCTTAAGAGATCATCGGTGAATGTAATGAAATACGAGAAACCATTCCTGGCATGTGTAGTCATAGGACCGCGTACATCACTATGTATCAGTCCCAAGAGTTCAGTAGCTCTTTCTCCATGTCCTGTATACGGAGTTTTGGTTATCTTTCTTTTGAGAAATGATTGATAAGTTTCATAAGATGTAAATTCGAACGGATTCAAATATCAATTTTTATGCAACTTAGCTAGTCTGGTTGAATTGATATGACCAAGTCTACAATACTACAAGAAGATTTTGTTCATTTCTTAACTTTTCCTCTTGTATGTGTTCTGTATATTTAGAACTGTATTTTGATTTAGAACGTATATACCATTACACAATATACCAAACCCAATCAACACTTGAATTAGGAAAATTTTCATAACATTTTTCTCTAATGCAAAGTTATATCCTTCTTTATCTAATAAAGAAAACGTATATTATATTGCACATCATCGACGGTACGAAAGAACAGTCGTTCAAAATCAATGTATTACCATTTGGTAATACAAGGTGATATCCGCCGATAGCTTCGGCAGCAACAATTTCTCCGTTCCCTACTCTGAGAGACATATCACCCTTTCCCAGTTCTCTACTTCTCTTTAAACCCTTGTAACATATTACAAATGTGGGATTCTGATCTGGTATCTAATACCCAGGACAAAGAGCAGACTGAGAAACTGTTCTCAATAACTAACATACCCGAAAAAAGATGCATCAGAATACTCTTTCTTCATTTGGGTTGCATGGAAATCCTTTTATTCCTCTATCTCTTGCCCAGACTTATGACAGTTGTGATAAGATAGGGCGGAACCAATGTTTCCCAGCCCAGTATAAAAAAGCGGGTTCGGTTAATACATCCATATTATTATCTTGATAAATGCGTGACATGGTCGTTACCTGGAAAGAGGGAGAAGAAAAGGCTTTAGCGTGCTCTCTTGCAAAATAAGATTGGTTATTATCTTATCTAATCAGGATGGCTCCCACTGTTTTTATCAAATTTTTCTTCAAACCATAAAAGGTAAGATTAGCCGGGATTAATTACACACTACAAGTTTGCCAATCGGTCAGTCAGGCAGGCGTTGGTACTTCGAGGGAGTCTCCCCGTGCTTTCGTATGGAACTAATTAAATAACCTCGTTTCCGCAAGAGCATAACCCCGTTAACCACCTTTCTTAGACACCTACTGGATTAGCTAATTGTAAAGTGAAAAACTCTCCCAAGAGTAACACTTACTCGCAGTGGGTATCAGGATCCAACTATATCATATAAAAGGTATGCAATCTCATTGCAAATTTCAACACTTGAAATTCCCAATATCTGTTTTTACCCGATGCGATTTATGCCTTGACAAGATCAACAAACCATAAACCGCAATTCAAGTTCAACCTATCATTTCGTGATTGAATTAAACTCACTTGCACGACCCTTGAAAAGGTCAACAAGGCCATACGACTACCCTAATCTAATCGCATCAACATGCGGCAGATAAGCACTAATCAGCTACCGAACCGAACACTACGCCTTGACAAGGTCAACAAATGCATCACAAATGCTAAATAGTATTTATATGAAATGACGGAGGGCTACGACTGGTTTTGAAGAAATCCTTTAGCGTAATGAACATGATATCGTTGTAGAATCTAGTGATCTGAAAAAAAGTAGCGGTTTTAAGCTCCGCTTTAAAAATCGAGTAGTTTTCAAAACAAACCCAGTAGGTTGTAGCATATACTAGTTTTGCTAAAGTGATCATTCCCGGTGAATGGATCTAGGCTTTTTCCTCATCGAATGAGGTGTGAGATATTCATAATGGAATACTGCTATGCAAAGCAAGAACTAGAGCTACCTTTTTAAAAAAATTTGATTCTTCAATATCTTTTAGGTTTCTTTTCTTTTCCTTAATGTTATTAATGTTGTCCTATCATTTAATTTTCCTAAACATCACAGAAGAAAAGAAAATAAAACACACATATATGCCATCCGCATTCTCCACAGAGACCCGGGTCTTCACCGTAAAGTTACTTAACTTACGGCAGGGCGGGGTCAGGACTAGCACGGATGCAAAACATATATAGTGTCTGCTAGTAAATCATATATATAAGTCGCATTCATCTCACACAGTTATATGATCACATCACATCACAGAAACAGCAGAAGCAAATATATGAAATATATGATATACTAGGAGGTTGTTGTTTTAGATTAAGCCAGTAATGAAAAACACGGATTCCAGGGTAGTGATGAATATCCAAG
This sequence comes from Agapanthus africanus, assembly GCA_030015575.1. Lineage (NCBI taxonomy): Eukaryota > Viridiplantae > Streptophyta > Magnoliopsida > Asparagales > Amaryllidaceae > Agapanthus > Agapanthus africanus. Next base: position 141,400,642 of record JASDDO010000026.1, read on the forward strand.
CCCACACCCATAGACCCATAAGAGCGCCAAGAAATCCTGCCAATTCTAGAGTTAGGCGACCGGTCTTGACTCCTTGAGATGGCCTCCCACTGGACTTTGGAACCCGGTTACTTATGCTCCCCGTTTTGGGTCTATCCTAATGCGAAAAAGTAAATAATATATATCAAATGGAGACAACTGTTAGAATATGTATGCCTTAGAGGCCATTATTGTTGATATAGTGGATGCTTGGACATATATATAGAGAACTTTCTTACTCGACATGATAATATGCTATCAGGTTATCTTTATCTTAACATGTAGATTGGTATTTATTCTGTATGTCTCTTACATATTGATAAAGCCCTTAGGATATGTACTTGACTACCAGGACTATCATGAGATCATAGTAGTGGGGCCAGGGTGGTCCAAAAGTACATCCTTTAATTAGTTCCTAGTCGTGAGAATATCGAGACTATGGCATCGATATTCCAGAGTAGACTAGTGTGTACGTTTCTTATCCCTTAGAGAGCGATGGTTGATCCCACAACCATTGATGTGTGACATCAAAGATTATACACAGGTGCTCATTGGAGAATGGGTACACCGAACAGGACTCGCCGAGAACTCCTATGTGGTAGTATACCTATCGTCAGATAACAGTCCTCTGGTGACACTAGTATGGGTTAGTATGTAAACCTGAGATCGTCATAGAGTCTTGTGCGGCTCCTACTGTGCTTTGATTTCCTCCCTACCAAAGGAGACGTGCAAATATGTGGATTTTGGGTACAGTCCTGAGTCACAAGGAGGCAATGAGCAATAGGAGGGGTTTCTTCTCTCCCGGTATTGGGGGTTGATGTTGCGTTATGCTCGATTGGTTATAACTGGAAATCCCTGGCCAGGGCTGCTGCTGAGATTTACTGATAAGAGTTATCAGTAGTTTCTCAAACCGTTATAGGCTAGACATCGGCATGACTTATCACGTTACTGGGGGTTTGACGTTTACCGCCCCTAGACATGATATGCGACATATCAGACGAAGAGACCAGACTGTACGGTAGTGTTACTGATAGGCTTCATGGAGACTATGGACGAGCTTGCTTGTTGATCTTCATATCGCTCAATACCCGGGTAGTCGTTACGTCCAGCTAGTACCGCTGACGGCTTATGGGTGACTGATGTGTTGATCACCTACTGCTGACGTATTGACGAGTTTTTAAAGTCCCATAGAGAAGTTCCCCGGTTCAAGCGAAACGAAGTAGGACACATATGTGATATGTGTGTGGGCCTGATTAAATACTTGTATGTGATACCGTATTGTAATCTGGCAGTTATCTGTTATCGATTTGGTTATATGTGATATAACCAGATTGTCGAATCAATTGTTGATTTGATAATGTGATATACAGATGAATGATATTAGTTTGTCATATATGATATAACCGGATTATTAAATCAAGTGTTGATTTAATAATGTGATATATATTACATGTGATATAATTATATCTTAACTAATATCATTAGCTCACTAAATATTTTCTTATATGTATTATATATATATATATATATATATATATATATATATATATATATATGAAGCATGACATGATTTCTATTTTTGAGAAAAATAGAAATGAGGTGGAAAATGGGAGCATGATTGCAAGCATGGGATTTATATTTGTTTATTCATCTTGACTCACTATTCAAGTATGGTTGCAATTTTATATTGCAAAATTCCATACTTGAATGCGTGGGGGTTAAGAGTTGCCATTCATTCTAGCTCATTCTCAACAATTAGCCATTTTTCTTGAGTTGCTCCCATGGTTGCTCTCTAGCTTCTTCTTCTTCCTCAATTGCTATAGTTCAAGTTTCAACCCTCACATGTGATGTGAACCATGAAGTTTGAACACAAACTTGTGAACTTTTATGTCACGACCCGAAATGGCACATGACTGGCACTTGAATCATGTGACGTCTATAGAACCACACCTAATTCAAGTAAACCAAAATCCCAGAAAACTAAACCATTTTAAAAGAGAGTTAAGGAAATCCTTATTTAAAGTTAACATATAAAATCACTTTGAAAGTCGTAGTAAACATTTTTAAAGCATCAAGGCTTTTTCAAAAATTTCGGCAGAGTTTCCTTTGTAAATACTGTCCCCAAACGGGTACAAACATGCATATACATAAGTAATGAATAAAGGCATCCCCAAGCGGGAGCTAGCTCTTCGCCAATTGGCGGAAACAATCATGCAAGCAATATAATATACAACGCCGAAGGGCGAGGATCAAAACTTCGAAAGAAAACCAACATCCTCAAGAAAACCAGAGAAGAACCATCATAATACAAGCATGCGACTCTAAGGTCGAAAGAATATACAACTGGTCTTCTAAGTCTATCAAATATACAAGTCTAGTTGATGGAGTTTACTAGATACAACTGAAAATAAATAAAAATACAACGGTGGTCACGATGCATATGAAGCCACCTACCAAAGCAATCACCCGGAAGGGAGCAGTGTGTCAGCAATGCCGCCAAGTAAACCTGTATGGCAAAACCTGTAAGAAACTGTGACACAACGGGGATGAGTTGCCAACTCATGAGTAGAAAACATCACCGAGAAGAAATTGCATGTATGACTCTCTCCTAGGTCATACAATAAAATATACAATACTATAATAAGGGTGACAGTATCTCATAAGTGTGATATCAAAGTACTCGTGTCCGTGTCAAGAGTAATAATATATCGATGCATGACATGTACTAATGCATCATCCAACGTGTGTCCAACAACGACACACAAATCATGATAAAACCCGAGTGCCCAGCATCGACACTCAAAACATCATGAAGTCTGTGTCCAACAGCGACACATAATACTCAAATCTCGGGCTCCACATAATCAGGATCGGCCCATACCCATCTCTCTCATCTCGGGCTTCGCATAATCAGAATCGGCCCATAACTCCGAACGGTATCCTACGGATATCCGTCGAGTTTCCATACAATCACCGGTCGGTAGTGCTCTCCTGCCGGGCTCAACGCCTTTCTATATGATCTTCTTGCCCCGGGGTACCGCACAGGGTCCACCATGCACCCGCAGACAGTTCCTCCCCTATCTCTAATCGGGTGTATGATACCGCTCAAGAACTAAGAAAACATCATGGTGGACACTACTCATCATATCAAGGAAAACCGCATATTTCTCTTTTAAAATAATCATGAGTTTATAAAATTTCACATGCGGTTTCCAAAATCCAGAAATCCCATAAAAGATCTGAAATCTCAAAATCACGAGTCAGTGAACAGTGAATATCGGCATAAAGCCCCACGATATTGCATATCAGAATGAATGTATAACTGCATGAAATAACTAAGTAAGAAATGCAGTATCTAAACTAGCATATGAAAGCAAGCATACTAGTACTATGTTGAAACTACCAGCTAGCAATTTATACCAATGAAGTAGTGTTTTCGAATGTGTACATGGCATGAAAATTACCGATGATGATGTGTGTGAGCCGGCAAGCAAGTGTACGTGGAGCATACGCATCATTGGTAATGGTGCTGGTGTCCTGACAACTGGATTTCATAATAACTAATGAAAACTCATTTAAGCATGCAATGGGATGCGAAGAGCAAGAATATACGGAAAATGAAGTAGTGACCACAACATTTAAGAATATACATTTCTATATACGAGTCATACAGTTTTTGGTGTTTGAAATCGCACGAATCATGGTTTTAGAGAATAGGGCTACGATGTTTTAAATAAAAGGTACGTCTTTCGAAAAATCCGTAGTATCCCTCGGCCTGTCTTTAAAATACTCACGATCGTCAATTTTGAAAATAAGTATGATTCGAGCCCAGTCTATCATCTACCAAAAAGAACTACATGACTAAACTAAGAGACTAGTTGAAAGATATAAGGAAATCCACTTAAAGTCCGAGTCGATATATAGTAGTCGGCAATCTCGCCTCAATAGCGTCACGTACGGTAAATTATATAATACGACATATTCGAATCAAGAGTGCGGATCAAACATCATATCTATACCTCGTACAGTATAATCCATCATACGGCATCCCAAATCGGGGTATGGGTCAAATATCACACATTCCTCATTTTTCATATGGCATCATTATCATAATATCCTAAATCAGGGGTAACATTCTATGGTCTAGTACATACCGATACCATCAAACATATATGCGCGTGTGAATAAAATCACATCACCCATCGATCCACTATAATATCATGTCGTATCTCATAACACGACTCAAATCACATAACCGATCTCACGACATCATACCCGATCATATCGACTCACCTCCAAGTATCATATACTATCCTTATCATCCGTGTATATGTGTGTGTGTATACCAATGCATCCACACACATATATATACATAGAAACATATACACCCAAACATATCATATGTGTGCATGTGTGTGTGTACCTTTACTCTAGGGTTTCAAAACTAAGAACTAAACTAAAAACACTATCTTCTAAATACGCTAAAACTAACCCATGATCTCCTAAAGCCGTTCTTGTTGATTATCCACGTATCACAACACACACACACACACACACACACACGCACACACACACACACACACATATATATATATATTCACATACTACACTAGAACTGCGAAGGTTCTATACGCCATCCATCCGACTTCCCCCGTAAATAAGCATTTACTCACCTTGATCCTTGCATACCGAAGTCGATGTCGCCATTCTCCTCCTTGTCACCTGAAGTCCACGTGAGGGTGCGTACACATATAAACACATAGTATCGTAAACCTAAATCGCGTACGAAAACCAAAACGACACACGAATTACACATAGGTTAAAACATATGGTCTACTCATGCAAATCAACCAAACAACTCCCAATATCGACGTACAAACGTCAAGCGACCAATACAAAACACAAATATCAAAACTTCAAGTCATGCAAAAGCTACAAACCAAAGAAGCAACTAAAGAAAATGGTTCCAGATTTTGGGTCAGGTAAAATTGGGCTAAACTAGCAGTACAGTGGGGTAGTATATGGAGTATGTGAGCTACTGGACTAACCTAGACACCAAATACCACAATTTGGCCGGCCACACTACCCTGAAAACCGGCCTGCTCGGCCAGGAATGCATGGTTTGGGTTCGTACTTGCATGGTGGTCTCCTGGTGGTCCATCTAGGCCTCTAAGGTTGCTAGTTTTTCTTGTAAAGGTTCCAGGTCATTTCAGATTCCCTGTAGGCACAATTTAAACACAAAACCGACACGGAAGTTTCTAAAGTCCAAGTTTCATGGCCTAGGCTCTGGTTTTTAACACTAAGGAGTTTTAGTCACCAATTACACATCACTTGCACCATCACAACTCAAGAATCCCCTAAACTTCATCTTGGAATTTTCCAAGCTCACTAAACTACACCCAATCAATTCTAAACTAAAATTAGCAGTTAAGAAACTCAAATACAATACTAAATGTGAAAGAATTATCTCATTTGGCAACCCAAGAATTTTCTTGAGTTGCCCCAAGTGCTCAAAATCCTAACTTTCTTGGCCCATCTTACTTGTAATGAGCTTGTGCATGAATTTTGTGAAGGGGGTGTATGGTTTTAATGTATATTTGAGGTTGTTGTGAGGGGTTAGTGGAGGTGGAGGGGAGATATTAGCCATGGTGAGGGAAGAGGAGAGAAAAAAGATAAAGATGGAATGAATAAACAATGAACCATGTCCAAGGATGACCCATCACCTCCCCTCTCTCTCTTGCCCATACCTCAATTCTTTATTCTTTTTCCTTTTTCCTTTTTCCTTTTTCTTATTCAAACCAAAAACAAATAAAACCATATACATATAAAAGAAAAACAAGATGCCATGGTTCATACAAATTGAAAAATGTATTTGAAATACGACATGGTGCATGTCATATGCCTAACTAAGCTTAATGCGCGATTAGTAATAATTAATCACGCTTAGGCATAAACTTGTATATATTTAAATATATAAAATTATAAAGCGTCTAAATCATATAATATTCTTTCAAAATCAACATTCAAATGTAATTTTCCAATATTCTTTTCTAATTTATCGGTATATCATTATACCATATCATTTAAAATAGTCTCCATACGTTAAAATATTCATAATATTCCTTATTTTATTTATTTAAATTCTCGAATATAAAATTTTATTTCCTGAAATGTTACATTTTAACATCCCCTACTTCACCATCCTACACTTGACTAGCGATCGAGTGTAGCGTGTTTACTACGCTAAAGAGTTTAGTGTAGAGATAGCTTGAGTTGGAGGGACTTCGCGTGGATCATCTTCGGCACGAAGGTCATCGGAGGAAGTTCGTCCAAAGCCTCAAGTGGAGCCTAGTGGAGTCACGGGACTACTACATGGAGCATGTGAAGTGAAGGACTCAATCTACGTTGGTATAGTCATCTTTCGCTTCTCATAGTTTAGTATATATCAAACCATAACCCTAATCACCTAGTTAACGATCTTGTTAAGTGTAGATTAGCACCCCGAAAATTTAAAATTTGGCATGCTTGATGCTTGTAAAACCTAGTGGGGTGCTAGCGTACACTTTCATGGTATCAGAGTCTAAGCTAAAAGATTAGACCATATAATTAGAATCACGAAACCGAAAAATTCCGAAACAACGAAACCCAAGAATCTAGTTTCTGTCGATTTTAAAACTTCCTCTGAAATTTTTTTAAGCAACTGCAGAAACTTGTATTTGATGAACTAAGAACACTGGAGAAATTCAAGGTAGTTCCACCGATTTTGACCCGGTGACAACCCATGAAATGCCCGGCCCGGCCGGTTCCCCATTGTCAATTTTGCCTCGTTTTTCTAGGGTGTTCTGGTCTGTTGATTTTGGGGTTTCAAGTATTGTTTGATCGGTCCAGTTTGGATGAGATGTTAACAGTTCTATTGGGGATAATACGGAATATTTCTTAATCGTAATTATTGCATCATTTCGGGTTTTAATTTGATATGGATACAATTGTTAGAATCCGTAATAATTAGTTTTGTAAAAACTAGTTGTTATATTGTAAATCTAGCCGTTTAGTCTCATTGATCGATTGCCAAGGAATTTTGATTCGGATCAAAACTCTGTCACAATTGTGTATAATACGCGATCACTTAGTCAGGAATCTTGTTGAATTATCCGATAGTTTATTGAAAAGAGTTTTCAATTTAAGACTAAAATGCAAGTTTTATAAGTTAGGCATGAAATCCGGAATATGAGATATTCCTTATTTATGATGTCTAAGGATATTGCAGATTCTAATTATTGTAGTTTTCTGTTTCTTTTTCTGGGACCGTAAGTGTAATATGTGGGGTATTCCAATCTCGTTGCAATATGTCAACGAGTTCTTGGGATACGCATATTTACTTACGTTGATGATATGTGATATCATATGTTGCTGTTGATATGATTTATTGGATCGTCGTGAAAGAATAGCCGGGGTTTTTATGTGAGATGAGGGTTTTAATTTTCATTCATGTAAAATCTATATGTAATATTCTTTTATTGGGGCACTTCCGGGTTGAGGATGATGTCACCACTGTTGTATATTATTTACTTTTCTGCATTAGGATAGGCCCAAGGCGGCGAGCAAAAGTAACCGGGTTCTAGAGTCCAGTGGGAGACCATCTCAAGAAGTTGAGACCGGGTCTCCTAACTCTAGAATTGGCAGGGTTACCTGCCGCTCTCGTAGGGGTCTAGTGATGTGGGTTTGGCTATTCATCACGCCCGTAGAATTCGTGTTTTATAATACTGGCGAAATTTAAAACACGGACATCCTAGTATATCCAATATTTCATATATTGCTTCTGCTGCTTGATTCTGTGATGTTGATCATATAACTGCGTGAGACGAATGTAATATTATATATATGAAATATAATAAGCATTGCTTATATTTTGCGCCCGCACTAGTCCCGCCCCCGCTCTGCTGGTAGTTAAGTAACCTAGCGGTGCATGACGGGATCCCGTGGCGAATGCGGATGGCATAAACGTACGTTCTATTTTCGTTTCATTTTTCTGTAATGTTTAGGAAACATTAATTGATGGGACTTCATTAATGAGACTAATGAAAAGAAAGAAACCAAAAGATGTTGTAGAATAAAATTTTCAAAAAGGGTAGCTCTAGTTCTTACTTTTCATAGTGATATTCCTTGATGAATATCCAGCACCTCATTCGATAAGGAAAGAGCCGAGATCCCTTCACCGGGAGTGACCTCTATAGCGAAACTAGCAAATTCTACTGTTCCCCTCCGAACGGCGGCCAAGACAGGGACGTCTCGCCTGAGATTCGGGGCAGATGCTATTTGGTTTTATCCGTCCACCTCTCCGAAGATGCCAAGTTGATTTATGGCACTGTGTATCGGAGGTTTGGACGGATGCGGCCGATGTAGCAGACTTCGTCAGATTCCCCCTTGCTTGAGGGGTTTTTGATTGTGGGGACGCTCTTCCCTGCAGGCGCAAGCCCCTGCAGTTAATTACGCTACCGCATCGCGGTAACAACTTTTTCCTTCTCCAGAATTTCACTTCGTGTCGTGGGTGTTTGTTTTGTTTGTGGTTGCCCGTGGATTGTATATGGAGACTAATTTATGTCGTCCCCCGTAGGACGTGGATTAGTCCAAATCTGTATTTTCTTAAATTTGGGTTTGGGGTTTTGGTTTAAGGATGCGTTAGCCATATTTGAGGCTAAGATCAACTTAAACGTTTATTAAGGATACGTTAGTCTAATTTGGGACTAAGATCAACTTAACGGGATCGTTTAGATCCAACAAAAGAGCATTTGGGCTCTATTGTTCCAGTTTAGGCACATAGTGGTCCATCGCATGTATGGCCATCAGGACCCATCACCTCTCTGACGACGTTGAAAGATTACAATGACAGATGTCATAGGAGTTCAGAGATGTACCCTTGAACCAAAGTTGATTGGGGGATCTATTGTCCAATTTGGGACTAAAGTCTGTTTGAAGGTTTAAGGATACGTTAGCCATATTTGAGGCTAGGATCAACTCAAACATTTGTTAAGGATACGTTAGTCCTATTTGAGACTAAGATCGACTTAACTGGATCATTTAGATCCGACAAAAGAGCATTTGGGCTCTATTGTTCCAGTTTAAGAACATAGTGGTCCATTGCCAGTTTAGGGACATGGAGGTCCATTGTTCCCAATTGGGGACGAAGATAGGTTTTAGGACGTTTCGATCCACGAGTTTAAGGACCCTGCAGTCCATACCAATGTGTGGTTGTCATGACCCGTCACCTCTCTGACGACGTTGAGGGATTACAACGACAGATGTCAGAGGAGTTCAGAGATATACCCTTGAACCGGATGTAAATTGATGTAAGAGAGCAGTCGTGCTTAGTCAATTTAATTTGAGGACTTATGGCCATGATTGGGTTAAGTCCAGTTGAAAATGTTCAACATTTTATTTATCTTTGGCCTATTAGACCTATGCTAGGGCTTTGCCCCTGTTTAATAATACACTGCATTTTATTTTGGCCTGCAAGGCCTATTTGATTTGGGCTCTGTCCCTTTATTTTTATGATGCAGAGCATCCGTTTTGGTCTGACAGACCTTTGTTTGGGCTCTGCCCTTTTTAAAATAATGCATGGCATTTTATTAGGCCTGTTAGGTCTTTTTTAATTGGGCTCGGCCCTTCTTTTCAATAATGCAGTGCATTAATTATCTGACAATGGCCATGTGTCCTGTCAGGCGCTTTGCGCCAATTAATGAGCGCAAGCGCATGTGGAGGTGACACGTGTCACGCTCCGGTGAGCGCAAGAGCAGTTAGCGCAGTGCGCTGTGCCAGTGCGCTGCGCTGTTCCGCTGTGGACACGTGGCACGCTCTGGTGAGTTGCGCCTATTTCAGAGAGCAATGCTCTATTTTAAAAGCACATAGCGCAAGTTGTTCTGGAGCTGACACGTGGCGCTCTCTGATGGCTTGCGCCAACCCAAGAGCGCAACAGTGCAGATATATAAGTGCAAGGCACTGTTTTAATATCTTGATCCAATTTTGGATTCAAGAAAAGAATCTTTTAAGATTCCAGAACCAGTGGTTCATCAAAAGGCAATGCCTTTGTTACTATTATATATTTTTTATAGAAGATCTTTGATCTTGTTCTTAAATCAATGATCTTTTTAGAAGAAACTCTTCTTTTATTCAAAGGTTTTTACCTTTTTCTTTCTTTGAGCTCTTCTCAAAATTCTTTAGAGGAATTCTCTGTTTTTCTCTCTATGTTGATGTCCCTTTTAGACTTGGGGTCTAGGGGTCTTTATATAGTGTCAATTAGTTTGTTAAATTAGTTAAAGAGATCTTTCTCTGAGTGATTTAGGGATTTTTCCCTACCATTGGATCTTTGATCCAAGGAATCCTATTTTACAGGAGAGAATCTTATTGTTTTAATAAGATCAGAAAGATCTTTCTGGAATTTTAATTCTGTTTTAGTGCTGGCACAGTTGGCGCAAGCACACCTGCGCTTGACACGTGTCGCGCAGCGCAGAGCGCAGCGCCACTGCGCTGCCACGTGTCGCGCAGCGCAGAGCGCAGCGCAACTGCGCTGCCACGTGTCGCGCAGCGCAGAGCGCAGCGCAACTGCGCTGCCACGTGTCGCGCAGCGCAGAGCGCAGCGCAACTGAAGCGTTGCTTCCTTTATTTTTTATTCTTATTTTAAATAGAGCCTTGCTCTGATTGGGTGCGCTGCGCTCCTTGCGCTGGCGTGCCTGATTTTGACACGTGGCGCGTTGCGCCCAGCGCAAGAAATCTGAAGTATTGCTTCTTTAGTTTTAACTTTAATTTCAAAGCAGAGCTTTGTTCTGATTGGGGGAAACAGAAGCGTTGCTTCATCTCCCGCCTTGGAATTTGAACAGAGCTTTGCTCTGATTGGGGTAAACAACTACAACCCACTCGGTTTTGTCTTTTGACTGCTTCTCTAGTTCCTGCTTGCATAGTAGTATTGTTGAATATCCTGCACCTCATTCGATGAGGAAAGAGCCGAGATCCCTTCACCGGGAGTGACCTCTTTAGCGAAACTAGCAAAAGCCTAAAAAACACTCCTTTTCAAAATCACTAGATTCTACAATGATATCAAGTTCATTACGCTCATGGTTTTCTTAAAAACCTGCGTAGCCCTCCGTCATTTCAGATAAGTACTATTTAGTATTCATGCTGCGTTTGTTGACCTTAACCAAGGCGTAGTGTGCGGTAGCTAATTAGTGCTTGTCTGCGGCATGCGATGCGATTGGATTAGGGTAGTCATGCGGTTTTGTTGACCTTAGCCAAGGGTCGCATGGGTGGGTTTAATTCAATCAAGAAATGACGGGTTGAGCTTGGCTAGCACTTATGATTTGTTGACCATAGCCAAGGTCATAAGTTGCTAGGGGTAAAAACCATTATCGGGAATTTCAAGTCTTGAAATTTGCAATGAGATTGCATACCTTATATTTAATAGTTGGATCCCGATACCCGCAGCGAGTAAGAGTTACTCCTGAGAGAGTTTTGCACTTTACAATTAGTTAATCCAGTAGATGTCTAGAAAGGTGTCAACGGGGTTATGCCTCTAGAGAAACGAGGTTTATTTTAATTAGGTCCGTGCGAAATCACGGGGAACCTCTCTCAGAGTACCGATACCTTCCTGGCCGAACGATTAGCGAACCTGTAGGGTGTAATTAATCCCGACTAAACTTACCTTTTATGGTTTGAAGGAAGATTTGATAAAAACAGTGCGAGCCATCCTGATTAGATAAAATAACCAATCTAATCTTGCAAAAAGCGCACGCAAAGTAATTATCCTTCTCTCTCTCTCCTGGTAGCGACCAATGAAATGCCTTAATCAAGATAATAATATGGATGTTTTGACCGAACCTACTTATTATACCGGGCTTGGTTCCGCTATACCTTATGATTGTCATAAGTCTGAGAAAGGAATGGGAGAATATTCGGATTCCCATGCCACCCAAACGAAGAAAAAGCATGTTGATGCATTGTCTTCGGGTGTGTTCGTTACCAAGAACTGTTTCTCAGTTTACTCTATGTCCTGGGTATGAGATTCCGGATCAGGATCCCATATATGTAATTTGTTACATGGGCTAAAGACAGGTAGAGAACTGGGATAGGGTGATATGTCTCTAGGTAGTAGAGATGGTGCAATTGTTGCAGCCAAAGCAGTTGGCAAATATCACCTAGTGTTACAAAGAGGTAATACATTGATTCTGAGCGACTGTTATTCCGTACCAAATATATTGTGAATATTTTCCTAGATCAAGTGTTGATTGGGTAAGGTACGTTGTATAACAGTATACACGTTTTGAATCAAAACAAAGTTCTAACGTACAGAACACATACAAGTGGAACAGTTCAGAAATGAACGAAGTCTTCTTGTGGCATTGTAGACTGAGTCATATCGATGAAACAAGACTAGCTGAAGTTCTATAAGGATGCATATTTGAATCCGTTCGAATTTACATCTTATGAAACTTGCAAGTCATGTCTCAAAGACTAGGTGAACAAATCTCCGTTTACTGGAAACGGAGAAAGAGCTACTGAACTCTTGGACAGATACATGGTAATGTATGCGGTCCTATGTCTACAAATGCCAGGAATGGTTTTTCGTACTTTATTACATTCACCGATATTCTCTCAATATACGGATATGTGTTCTTGTTGAAATACAAATCTGAGTCTTTTTGAGAATTTCAAGGAATATAAGTATGAAGTTGAGAACCAGATAGGTAAAAATATTCATATCCTTCGATATGATCGGGGAGGAGAATACTTGAGCACGAAATTCCGGGATTATTTAAAAGAGAATGAGATTCTCTCTCAGTTTACTCCTCCGTATACACCACAGCACAACGGTATATCGGGGTGAAGGAATCGCACCCTATGAGATATAGTGCGCTCTATGATGAGTACTGCTGAGTTACCCATTTCCTTTCAGGGACATGCACTTGAGAAGATACATACCTATTGAATAGAGTTCCTATCAAATACGTTGCCTACCACTCTATATAAGATATGGAATGGTAAGAGACCATCTCTTAAACGAGTTAAGATATGGAATTGTCCGGCCTATGTTGAAAAGAAAAATCCGGACAAGCTCGAGGCAAGGTCAGTTATGTGCAAGTCTGTAGGATATCCCAAACATTCATAAGGGTATATCTTCTACCACTCCGAGGAAAAAAAGGTGTTTTGTTTCTCGATATGCCACCTTTTTAGAAAAGGAATTTCTTGTGGAAGAAATTAGTGGTGATGAGGTAGAACTGGAAGAAGTTCCATCATAGCAAACTATAACTGACGATTTGGCGGAACCGGAGGATTCAATAGTCCCTGACGAACCAAAGCCACTCCGCAGATCTAATAGGGTTCCTCATCCACCTAAAAGATACTACGATTTTCTCATAGACGGTAGGAGCGAGGATTGCATCATGGAGATGATGACCCAACTAGTTTCGAGCAGGCCATCACAAGTAGAGACTATAAGAAATGGCTGGATGCTATGCGATCTGAGATGGAATCCATGTATACCAACAAAGTGTTGACTTTGCATGTTGCTCCTGAAGGGATAAAACCCATCGGGAGCAAGAGGATCTTTGAGAAAGATAATTTGGTGTAAATGGAAAAGTTGAGACTTTCAAAGCTATGCTTAAGTCCATCTGGATCCTACTTGCCATTGCTGCATATAGAGATAGATCTAAATGGTGATTTAGAAGAGAGCGTGTAAATGAGAGCGTCAAAACAGCTTTTCTAAATGGTGATTTAGAAGAGAGCGTGTATATGACACTGCTAGAGGGCTTCGTAGACAGTAGGAGCAGCATAAGCATGTGCAAGCTGCTTAAATCCATCTACGGGTTAAAGCAGGCATCGCGGAAATGGAACATTTGTTTTGATAAATCTGTCAAAGAGTTTTACTTCATCAAAAGATAGATGAACCATGTATAAATAAGAATGTTGTAGAGAGTATGGTTGTCTTCCTCGTATTGTACGTGGATGACATACTCTTGATAGGAAACGATGTTCCTATGCTACACTCGGTCAAGCTCCTCTTATCACATAGGTTCTCCATGAAAGATCTAACTGATGTCTCCTACATCCTGGGGATATAGATCTATAGAGATAGATCTAAATAGATTTGGGATTGTCCCAATCAAGGTACATAGACATTATGCTTAAGGGGTTTAGAAAGGGGTTTAGTATGGATGATTCTAAGCATGGTAATGTACCCGCTTGTTAAGGAATCACTCTCTCCAAAGAGATGTCTCTCGAGACTGATTTGGAGAGGGCTCGCATACAAGGAATGCCCTATGCTTTGGCAGACGGGTCAATCATGTATGCGATGTTATGTACCAGACCAGATATAGCTTACTCATTAGGTGTAGTGAATAAGTATCGAAAAGATCTTTGGGAAAACCACTTGACAGCTGAATAACATTCTTAAGTGCTTGAGAATGACTAAAGAGATATTCTTGGTGTATGGTAACGGTGAACTCCAGATGGAGTACTTTACCGATTGGAGCTTCCAGAGTGATAAGGACGACTGAAATTCGGTCTCCCGTTTCACCCTCAGTGGAGGGACGGTATGTTGGAAGGGTTCCAAGCTATATACCATAGTAAACTCGTTGATAGAGGCTAATTACATCGCAACCAACGATACTGCCAAAGAGGTTGTCTGGATGTATAGAGTTCATGAGATGAACTAGGTTCTTACCATTAGGCTTCCAATACCTGTGTATTGTGATGACAATAGAGCTGTGGCTTTGTCCTAGGAACCCCAGTCCCGTCAGCGATTCAGACATATTCTTAGACAGTATCACCTGATCCGGGAGATAGTTGATCTCCGGGAGATCAAGGTTAGGAGAGTTGACACAGAGGATAACACAACGGATCCAATCACCGAGGCCATCCCCCAGATGTTATGCGAGAGACTTTTAGGACGTTGGGTATGAGATACTACAACAACTGACCTTAATGCAAGTGGGAGATTGTTAGGAATATGTATGCCCTAGAGGCCATTATTGTTGATATAGCGGATGCTTGGACATATATAAAGAGGACTTTCTTGCTCGACATGATAGTATGTTATCAGGTTACCTTTATCTTAACATGTAGACTGGTATTTATACTGTCTGTCTCTTACATGTTGATAAAGCCCTTAGGATATGTACTTGACTACCAGGGCTATGATGAGATCATACTAGCGGTGCCAGGGTGGTCTAAAAGTACATCTTTTAATTAGTTCCTAGTCGTGGGAATATTAAGACTAGGGAATCGATATTCCAGAGTAGTCTTGTGTGTACGTTTCTTGTCCCTTAGAGGGCGATGGTTGATCCCACAACCATTGGTGTGTGACATCAAAGATTATACACAGGTGCTCATTAGAGAATGGGTACACCGAACAGGACTCGCCGAGAACTCCTATGTGGTAGTATACCTATCGTCAGATAGCAGTTCTTTGGTGACACTAGTACAGGTTAGTCTGTAGACCCTAGATCGTCATAGAGCCTTGTGCGGCTCCCACTGTGCTTTGATTTCCTCCCTACCACACTCAAAAGAGACATGCAAACAGGTGGATTTTGGGTACAGTCCCGAATCACATGGAGGAAATAAGCGATAGGAAGGGTTTCGTTTCTCCCGTTATTGGGGGATGATGTTGCGCTATGCTCGATTGGCTATAACTGGAAGTCCCTGGCCAGGGCTGCTGCTGAGATTTACTGATAAGTGTTATCAGTAGTTTCTCAAACCGTTATAGGACACACATCAGCATGACTTATCACGTTACAGGGGTCTGACGTTTACCACCCCTAGACATGATATGCGACATATCAGATGAAGAGACCGGACTGTACAGTAGTGTTACTGATAGGCTTCACAGAGACTTTGGACGAGGTTTCTTATTGATCGTCATATCGCTCAATACCCTGGTAGCCGTTACGTTCAGCTAGTATCGCTGACGGCTTGTGGCTGACTGATGTGATTACCACCTACTGCTGGCGTATTGACGAGTCTTTAGAGTCCCATACAGAAGTTCCCTGGTTCAAGCGAAACGAAGTTGGACACATCTGTGATATGTGTGTGGGCCTGATTAAATACGTGTATGTGATACCGTATTGTAATCTGGCAGTTATCTGTTATCGATTCGGTTATATGTGATATAACCAGATTGTCGAATCAAGTGTTGATTTGATAATATGATATACAGATGAATGATATTAGTTTGTCATATATGATATAACCGGATTATTAAATCAAGTGTTGATTTAATAATGTGATATATATTATATGTGATATAATTATATCTTAACTAATATCATTAGCTCACTAAATATTTTCTTATATGTATTATATATATATAAGAAGCATGGCATGATTTCTATTTTTGAGAAAAATAGAAATGAGGTGGAAAATTGGAGCATGGTTGCAAGCATGGGATTTATATTTGTTTATTCATCTTGACTCACTATTCAAGCATGGTTGCAATTTTATATTGCAAAATTCCATGCTTGAATGAGTGGGGGTCAAGAGTTGCCATTCATTCTAGCTCATTCTCAACACTTAGCCATTTTTCTTGAGTTGCTCCCATGGTTGCTCTCTAGATTCTTCATCTTCCTCAATTTCTATAGTTCAAGCTTCAACCCTCACTTGTGATGTGAACTATGAAACTTGAACACAAACTTGTGAGCTTTTAACATCCCCTACTTCACCATCCTACACTTGACTATAGATCGAGTGTAGCGTGTTTACTACGCTAAAGAGTTTAGAGTAGAGGTAGCTTGAGTTGGAGGGACTTCGCGTGGATCATCTTCGGCATGAAGTTCATCAAAGAAAGTTCATCCAAAGCCTCAAGTGGAGCTTAGTGGAGTCGCGGGACTACTACACGGAGCGTGTGAAGTGAAGGACTCGATCTATTTTCGTATAGCCATCTTTCACTTCTCATAGTTTAGTATATTTCAAATCATAACCCTAATCACCTAGCTAACGATCTTGTTAAGTGTAGATTAGCACCTCGAAAATTTAAAATTTGCAATGCTTGATGCTTGTAAAACCCAGTGGGGTGCTAGCGGGAGTTTTGACTTGCTGACTTTCACGAGTCTGGGCCCTCAAGTAGTCTGCACTAAAACCAGCCTCAGTCCGATCGCCCTCCAAACAAAGTTTTTCGTTACTTGCTGGAAGCGTCTGGGAAAGAAAGAAAAACCCTAAGAGCGGATTCGAGAACAGCGCATTCACTGCGAGAACATACGAAATTCGTGACAGAGTTTTCTCCGAGAAGCGCAAAAACAAAAGGGCGCCCTCCGGGTGCCCTACAGTTGTTGTATCGATATGGAGCCAGCGTCGGTTGTACACTTTCAACAGCAAACTCAACCTGGAAGTGTCCCAATAAAAGAATATTACATACAAATATTTACATGAATGAAAATTGAAAAACTCTCATCTCACGTAAAACCCCCCGGCTATTCAATCACGATGATCCAATATAACATATTAATAGCAACACAATAACATCACATGTTATCAACGTAAGTAAATATGCGTATCCCTAATGTCGTTGACGTATAGCAACGAGATCGGGGATACTCTCACATATTACACTTATGGTCGCAGAAAAGAAATAAAAACTACAATAATTAGAATCCGCATCTCTTTGGACATCATAAACCCAGATTATCACATATTCCGAATTTCATGCCTATCCCTATAAACCTTGCATTTAAGTATCGAATTGAAAACACTTTTCAAAATTAAAGTCGGGCAATTCAACAAGATTCTCGATTAAATGATCGAATGCTCGTCGGAAACTTTAGTAGATGGTCGCACCCCTAGGGTCATCAACGAAGTGCACTTGGGTGGAACACCATGGCCGCGAGCACCCGGGTGGATGCTTTTGGCCATGGGGTTCTCCTATAGTCACTTGGTCAGAACTATGGGGCGTGGTTGTCTAATAGTGTCTCCCGGCGAGTATTCGCGTACGATACGAGATTACGACGGAGTTTTGATCCGAATCGAAACTCCATGACAATCCATCATTTGAGACTAAAATGCGAGATTTATATATCGTTGACTAGTTTTCACAAAACTAATCAATGTGGATTCCAAAAATTGTATAACATATCCAAAGCTATCTAGACGATGTTAAACAATTTGATCGATGTTTCAAACAATACCAATTCACAGAGACCTCAACAACTTGAGCCTCACCAAAAATACCTAGAAAGTCCAAAATATCAATATGAAGCACCAGAAGAAAAACAAAGCAATAACACCTCAAGTCGGAGGCGGAACCGCGGCCAAAACAAGGTTCAGGCGGCGGTTCCGTGGCTACTCAGAGGAGTTAGGCGTTCGTACTTCTTAGGGCTCCATAGAAAACCCTGGATGATTTTCTGAGAATTTTTAATTGTGAAAATTTCAACGTTTGAAAAAATGGACAGAAACCATCAAAATACGGTGTTTAAAACTTCGATCGAACACTTTAACTTCGTCTATATTTCGACTAAGTCTCTAGCTTTGCTCTGATACCATAAAAGTATGTCTTAACACCTCTACTAGGTTTATACAAGTATCAAGTATGCAATTTTAGAAAATCTAGAGTGCTAAGTTATACTAAATAAGAATCAAACTAGAGAATTAGGGTTTTGTAGTAAGCAAGAAAGGTCTAAACTAAGTGAAGAAAGTTTACAACCTTTGTAGACCGGTCCTTCACTTTTATAGCTCCAAGTAGTAGTCCCTAGAACTCTTGTTTGACTCCACTTGAAGAAAGGATCGAGCTTTCTTGTTGTCTTTGTCGCCGAAGATGATCGACCTTGAAGTCTCTCTCACTCAAGCTCACACTTCACTAATCAAGGTATTACTGAAGTTAATAACCTAAACTAATGGGCTAGATTAGTGTAGGTTGATGAAGTAGGAGATTTGCTCAATAAAATATTTTTCTCTTTTCTTTTCTCAACTCAAGAAAATTGTAGAGAGGAGATGAAGAAAGGAGATGAACTTGGATGAGTTGTGAACCATCTCTTATGAGATAAGATGAGATTAGAGATAAATATCAATGAATAATCCAAAAGAGAAGACGTGAGTCATGGTTTCTCAAGGTTTCTACAAGCAACTAAAGAATAATTACTCACTCTCTTTACTTTTTAATTCATTAATCCAACCATTATCTTCTCATCTTTAACCTCATGTGTGATTCTCATACATCCTAGTTCTATATATCATCAACCATGATACAATTATACACATACACACACACACACACACACATATATATCACACATATATATATATATATAAATATATATAAAGAGAAGAAAATCTTAAGTGAGCTTAATATTAGTTTATATATATATATGTATGTATGTATGTATGTATATCAAAACATTAAATCAACACTCGATTCAATTATCCGGTTATATTACATATAACCGACAAATATTCAATATTAGATACTAAATCAACAATTGATTCAATAATCCGGTCATATCATATATAACCGACCAATATCAAATATATAAACATATATATATATATATCAATCAAATTATTGAATCAACGCTTGATTCAATAATCCGGTTATATCATATATAATCTGACTGATATCAAATATCGCTGGATTAGAATACGATATCACATACTCGTATTCAATCAAGCTCCTGCACATATCTCCTTACGTGCCCTACTTCGTTTCGATAGAGCTAGAAAACCACTGTGTGGAACTTTAAAGACTCGTCAATACGCCAGCAGTAGGTAATGCTCACATCAGATACCCACAAAATGTCAGCGGTACTAGTTGGACGTAAAGGCTACCCAGGTATTGAACGAATAGAAGATCAATAAGCAAACTTGTCCAAACTCCCGTAGAGCCTATAAGCAACACTTACCATACAGTCCTGTCTCTTCGTCTGATATGTCGCATATCGAGTCTGAGGGTGGAATCATCAGACCCCACTAACTCGATAAGTTATGCCAATGTGTAGCCTATAACCTTTCGAGAAACTACTGATAACACTTACCAGTAAATCTCATCAGTCCTGGCGAGGGACTTGCTATTATAGCCAATCAAGCATAGCGCAACATAAACTCCAAATACCGGGAAAGACAAAACCCCTCTTATCGCTCATTTCCTCCATGTAGCTCAAGACTGTACCCAAAATACACATGTCTGCATGACTCCTTTGATCCGTGGTAGGGAGGAAATCAAAGCACAGTGGAAACCACACAAGACACTATGACGATCTCGGGTCTACAGAATAACCTGTACAAGTGTCACCAGAGAACTGCTATCTGACGATAGGTATGGTACCATCTAGGAGTTCTCGGCGAGTCCTGTTCGTGTACCCACTCTAATGAGCACCTGTGTACAATCATTGATGTCAAACACCAATAGTTATGGGATCAACTATCACCCTATACAGGGTCAAGAAAAGTACACACTAGTCTAATCTGGAATATCAATGTCCTGTCTCGATACTCTCTCGACTAGGAACTGTTAAAGGATGTGCTTGCAGACTACGCAAGCCCCACTGGTATGATCTGCATCACAGTCCTGATATTCAAGCCAACATTCTAAGGGCTTTATCAACATGTATCAATGAGAAAATAAACTAAAACAAGTGTACATGTTAAGATAAAAAGCAACTAGATAGCATACTATCATTTCGAGCAAGAAAGTCCTCTATATATATGTCCAAACATCCACTATAATATACAATAATGGACTCTAGGGCATACATATTCCTAACAATAAATTTTACCAACTACTTGAAGGAAATGAAGGAAAAGAAAAGCAAGCTCCCAAGAGATATGTGGTCCATAACAGGTTATGTAGACATTGCTGGTATCCTAGTGTGGGTTCATTCACATCCACCAAAGATTATCAAATTTTCTTAATGACCTTGTAGTTAAGCTTAGAATTATAAGTGTTACTTTCAAAATCCACTGGACAATGTCTGTTCTGGGGTCTTGTTAATTAAGCTAAATCTAAACATATATGTTGCTTTCACATGCATCCTAATAAAGGTACAATCACATGGACTAGTGTAAGTAGATTGACATGCACCAAAAATATCAAAAGTTGTTAAAAGACTTAGCAATGTTAGCATGTGAATCTTATTGAAAAGACTTAGCACCTTACATGTTCATTACTACTTGATTATCAGTTCATTTTACATACTTTCAGTCATTTTTACTTACTTCTTTTGGGGACTTACCGAGCTCTAGTTCGTTGACGACATTCCTTTCTGTTTCTTTTTCTTGGAATGTTCATCAGGAGGACCAGATTCTGAGAAGAACGAGCCCAGCTAGAAGGACTTCAATCAACTCACCACTCAGCCTGATTATTAGTTTTCTTTCTGCAGTTAATTAATGTATGCCATTGTTTAGGCATCTTTTCAGTATATGTATCTTTTATTTCAAACCTATGTATTTAAAGTTTGAATGTAAATAAAGTTATTATTAATTTTAATTACTCTTGCTAATTCTTGCATATTGTTATATTGTTTTCATATGCTTTATGTATTTATTAAGAGAAATGACCTTCTTCTATTAAATGTGTTGTGGGCCTCGTCACGTGCCATCACCGTCTTCTGGAAAGCGGGACGTGATAATAAATGGGAGTTGGAACTCAGATGGAACTAGATTTGTGGTGAAGAGCTTCATTGATGGTCACAATTGTAATAGGCAATACACAATAGGCAAATAACAACTCCATGGTTGGAAAAAAGGTATTTATGAATCTTCATGGATGATCCAGATATGAAAGTGAAAACTTTCAGAAACACTATCTAAAGAGATATTACCGTTGAAGTAAGTGGATGGGTATGCTACAGAGATAAAAGATTGGCCCTTATAGAAATCCAAGGCAACTACTTATAACAATAAGCACAGCTAATAGACTATGGAAATGCCTTACTGCAAAGAAATCCTGGTAGCCATGTCATTGTTAAAACTCAACCCATTTTAGGAGATGAAGTTAATGTTAGATTTGAATCAATATTTGTATAATTCAGTCCAATGGTTACTGGGTTGTTGAAGTGATGTAGGCTAATAATTGGACTAGATGGTTGTTTTCTGAAGAGTGCTACAGGTGGATTCTTGCTAAGTGCAGTATCAAAGGACCCTATCAATCAGATATTTCCAGTTGCATATGCTATAGTTGAAGTGGAGAATAAGATGACATGGACCTGGTTCTTGGATAATCTATTGGAGACCATTGGTGTGAACAATGTCACAGGATGGACGTTTATAAGTGATAAGCAAAAGGTAACATTTTAATACATATTCTATTCATCATGTAATTTTACCTTGAAGCTTAGTTCTGATACTCATACATTAGATTTCTTTAGCTTGTATTTTGTTGCTTAGATATCCAGTTTGATAGTAACTGCTTCAGATTACTTTAGATTGCTCCACATTACTTTATGTTGTTAGATATCCAATTTGATAGTTATTAGATCATCATACACATCCATGATTAATGCTTATTTATGTTCTTAGGGTTTGATTGAGAGTTTGAAGTCAAAGGTCCTTAATGTTGATGTTAGGTTTTGTGTGAAGCAGTTATACAACAATTTTCAAGAAAAGCAGAGGGGTTTGATACTGAAGAGATTGTTGTAGCAAAGTGCAAAGTCATACAATAAGTATGACCTTGAAAAAACATTCAGAGAATTGAAAAAAGAAAAGGAAGCAGCTTGGGATTACTTGGTAAAAATGGGTGGGAAACATTTGTGGGTTAGGTCACATTTTAGTACTTTACCTAAATGTGATATGGTATGCAATAATGTTTGTGAGTCTTGAAATAAATACATCTTAGATGTAAGGGATAAGCCTATTATCACAATACTTGAGTGGATTAGAATTCACTTAATGAAAAGATTTCAGAAGAAAAAAAAGATAATCCAAAAATATATCTCTAGATTTCCAGGTAGCCCACCCCTCATATATCCCAGAATCAAAGAGATTATGCAGTATAAAATCAAAGATGGCAAAGACTGTCATGCTCATTTTGCTGAAAATAATGTCTTTGAAGTGATTGAATATTAAAGAAAATACACTTTGAACTTGGAGAAGAAACATTGTGTTTGTATGGAATAGGGTTTAACTGGAATACCTTGTAGGCATGTCGTACTGTGTATCACTCAGCTAAGGAGAGAGATTGACACTTATGTTAATAAATACTATTATGTGTCTAAATGGTTAGAAACATACGAGGGAATGATATATCCTGTTCCTGACTCAACAATGTGGGATAATGTGGAGTGTTTTTCCATCTCACCACTTAATTATAAGAGACAACCAGGAAGGCCAAAGAAATCTAAAAAAAAGAATGATAATGAAACTCAAAACATGTTGTCACGCCCCGCTTCCCAGTATACGGGCAGAGGAGTTACGAGGCCGCTACGTATTTACTTAGAAGTAAACACGCTAAGTGTATCTAAGCAATATAAAATGTAATTTACACAAGAGACATGATGTAAATGAACAGCAACTTTATTTATTAACATTCTTTTTACAATACATCTGAAAAGTAAATACATGGAATGGAAAGCAATGCCTAAATAGTGACATAACAGAAATGGAAAATACAGAATGTAAATGTGTACAAGTAACTAGAGCTCCGGGTCGAAAGCTAGCTGATCCAAGTCCACGAAGGTGAACTCGATCTCCTGAAGGTCCGAATCACCTGACGACATTCTAAATAAAAGAAAGAGAATGTCGTAAGCGAACAAATCGCTCTGTAAGTCCCGTAAATAGACAAGAATGGAATAGACAAAATAGAGAGTATATTGTTATAATGTTATATTTTATGTTAACGCTGTTGTTTGTAGCTTGGTACAGAAGATTGCCAGTGTATACGAGAGGAGTCCCACTATTCCGGAGACTAAGGTATAAGGAGCACAAGGAACCGTTCAGCCACGGTACAATGGCAATTGAATTCAGGTTAGGTGTATTATGGTCACAGTTTCGTGCCACTTTTAACACCTTCCGTACCAGTCTACCCCTTATAAACCCCGCGATGTCTTGATTGTATTGTCTTGATTTAAATAGATGGATGACTTGCCGGAACCATGATATCAGTAAATGGAATAGATATAATGGATATACATGTAGATGGAGTATATCCATGGTTCGGTTCGGTTAAGATAGATTGATATATATTGAATAGACGGATTCATGGATTCATGTTGAATTGAAGTTTGATACTTGAATCATATCCAAGTCAGATTGATTATATTGAGACTCAGTCTGAGTCAGACAATTAGAAAAGAAATTAAAGTCTTGAATTATATTTTGGTGCTGTCGGTAACTGCTGCACATGGACGGCAAGATTTGTATCTTTTTCAAAAACAATTACCGTGTTGATAACACCGTTTGTTAAGTTGTCTACTTTAAATAGGCAAGCACTTATATCTCCGGCTCCCTGAGGCTCAAGAGACGGGTCCCACTTAAAATTATGTTTACTAGGGTCCTTATTGTAATTTAGTATAACTTGAGGGGGTTTTATGTAAAAAATAATTTTGTATAATTTTCAAAATACACCTCAAGTATTTTATTATCATCTTTAGAGTTTTCATGGATGTATATTTTATCAATATGACATTTCTAGTGAATAAAACATAATTTCATAATATATGGTATTTATTTGTAATATTGGATTTGTATGGTATTTACTTGTAAATGGGATGTTTTTCTTGAATTTTGGAAATATGGAATATTATAAATATTAAAAATAGATATTTTGATATTAATTACATATATATTTTTATTTATAAAAATATAAGTTTTATTTATAATAGAAATCACATTTTTCTAAAGGAAAATGTATTAAAATCTTTCGAGATCGTATGCTCCTTGCGAAGGTCTGGATCTCACTCTACTAAGCCCGAGGATGTGCGATAATCCGAACCATCCCGAACGGGTTCCACAAAATGGGTTGTAGTGGCGTAATTGCAAAGATTTGTGAAAATACATTTCTTGTAGAAAAAGGTTTTAATAGTTGAAGGTAGTTATATGTAAAGTCGTATTTTCTGAATCTATGTTCTCAAATTCCATCGTGCAATGTTAGATACGAGTGTTGTGAAGAGGTAGGTCATTACCTCGTGAGTTTTCTAAGATAATACGGTTTAAAAAGTTCAAGCATGTCGAAATGAAATTTGAAGGTATTTTAATGTAAAATTGCGATAAAAGATGCATATAACAATCTTTTGTGATGAAACTTGTTAACGATATTTATTAATGTTTAATGAACAATATGTGATGATATGAAGGTATCTTGATCAAGAAAAATTATAGTTTTTAAAGAAAACCGAATCGGAAGTCGGACTAACTCCGCCTTCGTCGGGTTTTAGTTTTGAATGTTTTTAGAATAGAGAAAAGAAGGAGAATGTAACAACCCTAATTTTCCTATACACTTTTCTATACAAAAATTTTTTTAAAATTTTTTAAAAATCCATAAAGGAGTATTTTAACCTGAGCACAATATATATATACGTAATTATTTTGTTTTTAAATAACTCCATTTTTAGTGTACATAAAATTATTTTAATGTTAAAGTATACTTGGGGTATTTAATGTCGCTGTTACCACTTTAAGTAGTTATTTTCCCACAATAATTACAAGAAGGAGCTTGTAGCTCATTGGTAATACCTTGCACTGCTGAACCAAGCCACCAGAGTTCAAATCCCATGCCCCACATTATTTTTGTATTTATTTTATTTTAATTTATTTTGGAAGTCAACAATAAAAAGGTCATAACTCCCAAAATATGTACTGGAAAACAAAAAGTAAATATACCAAATTGTACCCCCGAAGTTTCCCCGGCCTCTGGTGGCCTGATTCGGCCCGACTCGGCGCCGCCGGCCGGCGACTCGGCCGACTCGGTCCGGCGCCGCCGGCCGGACTTGGCCGGACGGCCGAGTCACCAACAGAGAAAAGTGGTCCACCCTCCTGCATACTCTAAATGCTTGGATCGGTTACCAATTGCCCAATAAATCCCTTTTACTCCTAGGTTTAATGATTTTTTTTAATGATTTTATATATTTTTATATTTTTTTTATTGAAAACCCTAACCCTAGCCTAACCCTATATAAACACCCCTACCCTCTACCCTCTCATCCTAAATCTCTATGTCCACTCTCCCAAAATTCCAAGAGAACTTGGTACGTGAGAAAACGAGCGAAAGGCGAAGCGCTGACGAAATCGACGGCGGAATCCCGGCGATCGTGCTAGGACCTCTCAACGACGATTCGACGTACCAGCAAACCCTCTACCTTCCTCTCACTATCTAATGTTGTCCAAACCCGTAAGTCCCTCTTTTCTATCCTTCTTTCCTTTCATTAAATTACGAATTTATAAACCCGACGGAAATCGGAACAAACCGATTTTCGATTCGGTTTTCTATCAAAACTCACTTATCACTAATTCCATAATGCTTAAACATATTCATGTTGACTACTAATCACTTAAAAATCAATTTGAACAAGTTTTCACATATAAAATGATAGCTTTTGCAATATATCGTATTCTTTCACTTAAATGCCACCATGTTTGGTTTATCACATTTAACCCTTTAACATTGCTATACCTTAAAGTAGATCACGAGGTAATGACCTATCTCCACACACACTCATATGAAATCATAACACGCTACCTTGAAAACTTAGAATACGATAAAACAAGATTTTACATTAAAATACCATTTTCTTTATAAACCTTTTCTAAAAGTTCTAAGTTGTATAAAATTTAAATGCAATATCTTTTAATAAGAAATACGATAAGTTATGGATATCGATAATTTATCTAAACTTGATTTTGTGGTGCCTAGGCAAGTGTGTCTAAGGCGAGTGGTTACTTAATTAGGGCCAGTACTTATAGTGGAGAGCCTCCCACTTACCTGGCACTTACCTGGCCGCAATTGGCGGTGAAGAGGCGATTTGAGACTTCTTATGACTTATCGTTTAGACCATTTAGAAATAGACTAGTTGGGTTAGAAAACACTAGAATCTAAAATACGGAAATTTATACCTTTTACAAATAAATACCTTATCTTTATAAAATCGTTTTCTAAATGATTAGTATTTATTAAATGTTTGCAAAGCACCACTACAACCCACCTTTGGGGAACTCGTTAGGGATAGTACGGTTTATCGTGCACCCTCGGACTTAGTAGTGCGAGATTCAGACCTCCGCAAGGAGTATTCAGTCTCGAAAGGTTTAAAATACGACATTTAAGAAAAATGAGATTTTTGGGAAATAAAATATTTATTAAAAATTATTCTTGTATAAACATACGTATATTTATCATTTAAAAACCTATTTTATTATAAGATAAAGTTTCCACCTTTTCTAAAAATTACAAGATTAAAAGTTACATTAAAATACCATGAATTTCGAATAAATCAATATTACAAATTAATACCTTTATTTATGTACTTAGGATATTTTCACTAGAAATAACACAAAATAAAATCACACTCATTATAACTATAAAGACGAATAATAAATACTTGAGGTATATCTTGAAAACTATACAAAAGTATTTTTACATAAAACCCCTCAAGTTTTATAAATTACAATAAGGACCCTAACAAATATAGAATTTCGACTTACATTTCTTTTAGTCTGACTCGGATTTGAGTCTGATTATTTCTGACTTGAATATGATTCAAGTCAATCTACATCCTTTAATATTCCAACTCAATATGAACACATGAATCCCAGAATCCAGTTAACAATCTATACAACTTGACTGAATCAAACCATGGATATATATCCATTATTCCGTTATTCCATTTACCTGATTATGCAGTTACAATCTGTTTACTGATATTCCAGTTAACAATCTACATCCTTTAATATTCCTAACTCCATTTGCACACAAAAGACTTGGGAATTTTCTTGAGAGTTTGGGCAGGGATTTGGGAGTGGGGATGGGTGATTTGAGGGTGGTATTTATAGGGAAAATTAGTTTTAGGGTGTGATAAAAAAATGCATTTAAATTTGCATTAAAAAGGGTTAAAAGTGGGTATTTTAATTCTCTGGTTAATTGCAGAAAATTTAAACAGTGTAGGGGGAGTGGGATAGGCCAAAGGGTGTAGTAGGTTAAATAAAATTAGGGTTTGCTCCGAGTTAGACCGGCGACGCCGGCCGAGTCAACGAGTTCGCCGGCCCAAGTCGGGCGAGTCGGGGCGCGTCTTGATACTACGTGTCCCTGACGCTTGGTCTAGCCTCGTGGACACGTTTGTTTAGGCCGTGACTCTTGGTTTTACGGGTTGTGCACATGTATACTATTGGTCTTCTAAAATATTAAAAGAATTTTAAATAAAAAGAATGTATGGCTGATGGGATTTGAACTCTGGTGCTTTGGTTCAGCAGTGCAAGGGCTTACCATTGTGCTACAAGCTCCTTCTTGTTGTTCAAATTGAATCAAATACTTATAGTACTCACAGGATATGTAAATACCTCAAGTATACATTAACTTTTAATCAAATTTATGTACACAAGATTTGGAGTTGTTCCAATCTACCTTCCTTACAAAAAATTTCGTTCTCGAAATTTACAATTTATTTTAAGGACTAGTTTACAAATAAGTGGGGATATCTTGCACGCATCTCATCTTCCCTTTCCCATGTCGATTCTCCTGGAGTGTCTTTTCTCCACATCAGTCGAACCAAGTTGACTTCCTTATTCCGAAGTAACTTCACTTTCCTGTCCAGGATCTCAACAGGTTGTTACTCACAAGATAAGTCGGGCTGTACAGTGAGCTCGGAATGATCGAGAATATGGCTGGGGTCACTCACATACCTTCTGAGTTGGGATATGTGGAATACATTGTGCACTTCTTCCAATGAAGGTGGAAGTGCCAAGCGGTACGCCACTTTACCGACTCGTTCGAGTATGTCGAAAGGTCCAATATATCTCGGACTTAGTTTTCCTCGTCTTCCAAATCGAATCACTCCGCGGTTTGGAGATATCTTCAGAAATACATGATCTCCCGGTTGGAACTCCAAATGACGGAGCTTTGCATCAGCCCAGTGCTTCTGTCGATCTTGGGCTATGCGCATCTTTTCTTTGATAGTACGAACCACATCAACAGTTGCTACTATCATCTCAGGTCCAAGAAGTTCCCTATCACCGATGTCGTCCCAACTTAATGGCGATCGACACTTCCTTCCATATAGTGCTGCAAAAGGTGCTATTCCTACGCTTTCTTGGTAGCTGTTGTTGTATGAAAACTCCACAAGATATAGGTGATCTTCCCACGATCCTCCGAAATCTAACACACACGCTCTGAGCATATCCTCCAAGATCTGAATAGTTCGCTCAGACTGACCATCTGTTTGTAGATGATAAGCCGTGCTGAAGTTCAGACTTGTTCCCAAGCTCGCTTGCAGAATTTGCCAAAACTGCGATCGAAATCTAGTGTCACGATCGAAGACAATGTAGACCGGTACTCCATGAAGTCTCACAATTTCCTGTATGAGTTCATGGGTATCGGAGATAGTACATTTTGAAGAGTTTAAATATTACTTAGATTCTTACCTCCATGTACTTCTTTACTAATGTCTCAGTTGATTGGCCAACCCGAAATGGCATGAAGTGGGCCGACTTTGTGAGTCGATCCACAATGACCCATACCGCATCGTTACCCTTTGTGCTGTGAGAGAGTGCAGTCACAAAATCCATTGTGATGTGTTGCCACTTCTATTACGGGATAGGTAACGGTTGAAGTAATCCAGCGGTCCTGCGATGTTTAGCATTTACTTGCTGACACTCCACGCATTTAGCGACGCTTCTGGCTACTTCATGCTTCATTCTATGCCACCAGTAGTTTTGATGCAGATCTTTATACATCTTTGTACCTCCAGGGTGTACTGTGTAGGGAGGGCTGTAAGCTTCTTTCATTAACTCTTCCCGAACAGAACCTTTTGATACACATAATCTGCTGCCGTATCTCAAAGATCCGTCTTCATGGATGATGAAATCTGTTCTGAGTCCATTCTCCACATGTTTTCTGATCTTTTACAACTTAGCATCACTTGCTTGAGCTGCTTTGATCTGATTGACAATTGTAGATTGAACTTGTAAATTCATCAAACTCGAAGCGTTACCTGGCATGACTACTTCAATCTCCATCTGATGTAAATCTTGTTGAAGCTTCCACTGGGCGGTGAGATTCATCGATAATGGTTGGCGACTAAGGGCATCAGGTACTACATTCACCTTTCCCGGGTGATATTGCAGGTTCATGTCAAAGTCCGCCATCAATTCTAACCATCTTCTCTGCCGCATATTAAGCTCCTTCTGAGTAAACACATATTTCAGACTCTTGTGATCTGTATATATATTCACTCGTTCACCAAGAAGATAATGGCGCCAAATCTTAAGATCAATGATTACGGCTGCCAACTCCAAATCATACATCAGATAATTACGCTCATGAATCTTTAGCTGCCTTGAAGCATAATCCACAACCTTTCCGTGCTGATGTAGAACGCATCCTAATCCCTTACCGGATGCATCACAATGCACTTCGAAACCTTCAGATTGGTCCGGTATAATGAGAATAGGCGTTGATGTCAACCTTGACTTGAGTTCTACGAAAACTTATTCGCATGCTTCTGACCACACGAATTCTTCATCTTTACGTGTGAGCTTGGTCAGGGGTGTTGCTATCTTCGAAAAGCCATCAATGAACTTTCTGTAATATCCAGGTAGACCCAAAAAACTCCGAATGTCCTTCACTAAATTTAGTGTCGTCCATTCTCTTACTGCTGAAACTTTCACTGGATCCACAGAGATTCCTTCGCCTGATAAATATGTCTGAGGAAACCAACTTGATTTAGCCAGAATTCTCATTTTCTATACTTGGTATAGAGTTGATGTTGTCATAGAGTTTCCAGGATAATTCGTAGGTGTTCGGCGTGTTCTTTCCGACTCTTAGAATACACCAGGATGTTTTCGATGAAGATGACAACGAACCTGTCTAAGTACTCTCGGAAAACTTGATTCATTAGGTTCATGAATATTGCTGGTGCGTTGGTCACTCCAAATAGAATCACAAGAAATTCGTAACGTCCATAACGAGTTCTGAATGTTGTTTTATGAATATCAGCTTCCTTGACCTTCACCTGATGATAACCAGAACGAAGATCTAATTTGGAGAAAACACAAGATCCACTTAGCTGATCGAACAGATCATCGATACGCGGTAGCGGATACTTGTTCTTTATCGTTACTTCGTTCAAGGCTCTATAATCAATGCACATTCTGTAAGAACCTTCCTTCTTCTTCACAAGTAGAACTGGAGATCCCTAACTTGAAGTGCTGGGACGAATCTATCCTTTCGCCAATAATTCTTCCAACTGAGTTCGGACCTCCTTCAAACCTTCCGGACTTAATCGATAAGGTGCTTTGATCACTAGTTGCGCTCCTGGTACTAAATCAATGTTGAATTCAAGAGCTCGATCGGGAGGCAAACCTGATATATCGTCAGGAAACACATCGTCGAACTCTCGAACTACTTCTAGTTTTGATCCTTCCTCCGCTTGAATTGCCGCAATCACTGCCTTCCTTGGTTTCACCTTGTAAGTACTTGGTTCCAAGGTACGGTCTCCACTTTTGAAATAGAAAACCGGATGCTCTGGAATCTCGAATACTACCCTCCTTTGACGACAGTCAATGGTAGCATAAAATGTTCCGAGCCAATCCATACCTAGAACCACATCGAAGTTCGGTTTGTCCAGCACCTTGAAGTCAACATAGAATTCTCTGCTACAGATGACTACTGGACACAAGCTGTATCCCATTGTTACCTTTAGAACGTCATTTCCTGAACTGACATTCCAGCTGGATACAAGCGGTGTGACTGGAATCGCATGAGTTCGGACGAACCGTTGCGACATAAAGCAATGAGATGCTCCAGTATCGAAGAGTGCGAGTGCAGGAAATAAGGCTACTAAGATTGTACCTAAGGTATATGTGGGATATATTTTAGGTATAGGGAAAAGTATGTAGATAGGTAGTAAGACTAAAAGAAAAACTAGAGAAGAAAGGGTTACCAGTGATGACTTTGCCAGTGGCCTCAGCTTCATCCACGGTCATCATGAAAGCCTATAGCCGTGGTACATTCCTCCTGGCCGGAGGAGCATTCCTCTGAATGTTCCTTTGAGCTTGATGGAACTGACGAGGAGGAGGTGCAGTTGGTGGTCCTCTAGGTGGTGGAGCAGGGAAAGCGAACCTTGGAGCAGGTGCCTGAAGGGCTGGTCTCTGCTGGTAAGTGATTGCTGGCCTGGGTGCAGCAATTGAGTTGTGTCTTCGGGGACAAGACCCAAGGTCATGAGTAGCTGAGCCGCAGATTAAGCAAAGACGGTTGGCTCACCGGCAGTCTTTCGCCAAGTGTCCATCTCTCCTGTAGTAGGTACAAAAGGCTGGGCTGGGCAGGTTGATTGGTACTCACGGTCTCCTGGGCACAAATGGTGGCCTTGATGAGGCTCCTCCTGCCATCTGGGTGGCATGGCGCTTAACTCCAGCAGATTGAGATATGCCCCTCATCTTTATCACTGCCTCATAATGGCAGGCAGCTTTCAAAGCCGATTCATGAGTCGAAAAATCTCATGTGGCTAATGCAGCCTGGATCTCCGAATCTAACCCTTGTTGAAATCGACGGGCTCTGATCTCTTCCGTCGCTATCAAATGTGCCGCGAATCTGTTAAGGACTTTTGTTAGCTGTGTAGAATATGATATTTAAAAATCGAATTATTGAGACATATCTTTGTAGGGTTCTTAAGCACGACTACAAGGTTTCACAAGGCATCAAACATGTTATATTTAAAATATTTAGTGTGCCAAACAACCCTAACCTAGGATCTAACTAAAGTTTTAGGAGCAAAGCAAGAAAGTAAACTACTTTACTTCTAAGTGATAACGGAATATAACCTTTGTAGGCCGATCTTTCACTTCAATGGCTCCTTGTAGTGGTCCCTTCGCTGTGATCGTGGAACTCTCGGACTCTTGCATGGCTTCTCAAGGTGAAATGAACGATCTTGCTTGAAG
The DNA here is from genome assembly GCA_030015575.1 of Agapanthus africanus. Taxonomy (NCBI): domain Eukaryota; kingdom Viridiplantae; phylum Streptophyta; class Magnoliopsida; order Asparagales; family Amaryllidaceae; genus Agapanthus; species Agapanthus africanus. Next base: position 141,433,699 of record JASDDO010000026.1, read on the forward strand.
TCTTCGAGGCCGAAGATGATCTACGTCGAGGAGACACTAACTCAAGCTACTACTTCACTTGATGAAAGATTAGTGAAGCTAACACCCTATACTAAAGAGCTAATCTAGTAGAGGATGATGAAACAGCAAGTGGGCTCACTTTAGTTTTATTTTTCTCACAATATTTTCTCACTTTAGAAAAATCTAGCAAGGTTTTTCTCAAGGTTGAAGAAGATGAGATCAAGAGAAGAGAATGAACTAATTAGGTGAGAGAATCAAGCATAGGTGAGTTTGTATCATATACTAACTCATGTAGAGACATAACCATAGATAAATTATAATGGTTAGGTTAATAAATATCTTAAGTAAAAGAAAATGAGTGGACTTTGTCAATGCATCCACAAGCTTCTACAAGATTCATGCATGTGAGCAATTATCCACTAATTTGGATTTACTTTAAATACTTAAACCCCACATTATAATTAGTATGGTGTAAGTCTCATACACCCATGTAGCGTGTGTCAACAACCATGACACAAAATAATGTACATTAATATATATCACATATATATCACATGCACACAAGTGAGAAAAATAAATGCTTAAGTGAGCTAATATTAGTTAATATAATCTAGTATATCACATATACAATTATACATTAAATTATCAAATCAACACTTGATTTAATAATCCGGCTATATCACATACAACCGACTAATATAATCTGTATCAACTTATCGAATCAACACTTGATTCGATAACCCGGTTATATCACATATAACTGTCCGATACGAATAAATCATGAGAATATAATACGGTATCACATACTCGTATTATTCTTGGTCCCGCACATATCACATATGTGCTCCTACTTCATTTTGCCTGAGCCAGTAAAACCTCTATGTAGGACTCTAAAGACTCGTCAATACGCCGGCAGTAGGTGATGATCACATTAAGCACCCATAAGCCATCAGCGGTACTAGCTGGACATAACGGCTACCCGCGTATTGAACGATCAGAAAATCAGAAAGTAAGCCCGCTCTAACTCCTGCAAAAGCCTGACAGTAACACTACCGTACAGTCTGGTCTCCTCGTCTGATATGTCGTATATCAAGTCTAAGGGTGGTAAACTTCAGACCCCAATAACCGATAAGTCATGCCGATATGAGGCTCATAAAGGGTCGAGAAATTACTGATAATACTTACCAGTAAATCTCTAAATCAGCCCTGGCCAGGGACTTCCCTGTTATGGCCAATCTTGCACAGCGCAACATCAACCCCAATACCGGAAGAGACGAAACCCCTCCTATCGCTCATTGCATCCATGTGACTCGGGACTGTACCCAAAAACCACCGTTTTGCACGTCCTCTTGAACGTGGTAAGGTGGAAATCAAAGCATAGTGGGAATCACACAAGACTTTATGACGATCTCGGGTCTACAGACCAACCTGTACCAGTGTCACCAGAAAACTACTATCTGACGATAGATATAATACTAACTAGGAGTTCTCGGCGAGTCCGTCCAGTGTACTCAGTCTCCACTGAGCACCCGTATACCATCTCTGATGTCAAATACCAATGGATATGGGATCATCCATCGCCCATCAAATGGGTCGAGAAGCGTATACGCTAGTCTACTCTGGTATATCGATACCCCGTCTCGATACACCCACGACTAGGAATATTAAAGGATGAACTTATGGACTACCATGGCCCCACTAGTATGATCTGTATCATAATCCTGGTAGTCAAGTACACATCCTAAGGGCTTTACCAACATGTAACCATAAGACAGTATCAAGAGACAAGTATACATGTTAAGATAAAGAGCAACTAGATAGTATACTATCATGTTGAGTAAGAAAGTCCTCTCTATATATGTCCAAGCATCCACTATAATATACATCATATGTACAATAATGGCCTTTAGGGTATACATACAACTAACAATCTCCTACTTGCACTAGGGCCAGCTGCTGTAGTATCGCATACCCAGCATCCCGAAGAGTCTCTCGAACTGTATCTAGAGAATGGACTTCGTGAGTGGATCCGTAGTGTTGTTCTTCGTGTCAACTCTCCTGACCTCGATCTCCCGGCGATCAACTATCTCGCAGATCAGGTGATACCACCTCAAAATATGTCTGGATCGCTGATGGGACCTGGGTTCCTTGGCCAAAGCCACCGCTCCATTGTTATCACAATACAAAGGTATCAAATACTCAATGGATGGAACCACTCCAAGTTCAGTTATGAACTTCTTCATCCAGATAGCCTCTTTGGCAGTATCGTTGGCAGCAATGTATTCAACCTCCATCGTCGAGTCTGCCACAGTTTTCTGCTTGGAACTCTTCCAGCATACCGCCCCTCCATTGAGGGTAAAGACAAATCCCGAGTGCGACTTAGAGTCGTTTTTATCACTCAGGAAGCTCGAATCGGTAAAGGACTCTACTTGGAGTTCTCCGTTACCATACCCCAAGAGCATCACTTTAGTCCTTCTCAAGTACTTGAGAATGCTCTTCACAGCTGTCCAGTGACTCTCTCCAGGATCTGCTTGATACCCACTCACTACACTTATTGAGTATGCTATATCGTGTCTGATACATAGCATCGCGTACATGATAGAGCGTACTTCCGAAACATAGGGTATCCCTTGCATGCGAGCTCTCTCCAAATCAGTCTTGGGAGACATCTTTTTGGAAAGAGTGAATCCTGAGATCGTGGGTAAAAACCCACGCATGGATTCTCCTATACTAAACCGCTTTAGTATGGTGTCAATGTACCTGGATTGGGACAATCCCAGTATCCGTTTAGATCTATCTCTATAGATCTTAATCCCCAAGATGTAGGAAGCATCACCTAGATCTTTCATTGAGAATTTATGTGATAAGAAGAGCTTGACCGATTGCAGTATAGGAATATCATTTCCTATCAAGAGTATGTCATCCACATACAATACGAAGAAGACAACCTTACTCTTTGCCACCTTCTTATATATACAAGGTTCATATACGTTTTTGACGAAATCAAACTATTTGATAACGACATCAAAACAGATGTTCCAACTCCGCGATACTTGCTTTAACCCGTAAATGGATTTATGCAGTTTGCACACCTTTCCGCTACTCCCACTGTCTACGAAGCCCTCTGGCTGAGTCATGTACACGCACTCGTCCAAATCACCATTTAGAAAGGCAGTCTTAACATCCATTTGCCAGATTTCATAGTCATGGTATGCAGCGATGGCAAGCATGATCCAGATGGATTTAAGCATAGCCACTAGAGAAAAGGTTTCATCATAATCCACACCTGGTCGTTGACAAAAACCCTTTGCAACAAGTCTAGCTTTCAAAGTCTCCACTTTCCCATCTACACCAAGTTTCTTCTTGAAGATCCACTTGCTCCAAATGGGTTTTACCCCTTCAGGAGTATCTTCCAAAGTCTATACTTTGTTGGTGTACATGGATTCCATCTTGGAACGTATTGCATCCAGCCATTTCACAGACTCCCCACTCGTGATGGCCTGCTCGAAGCTAGTTGGGTCATCCTCCCCCATAATGCAATCCCCGCTTCCACCATCAATGAGAAAACCGTAGTATCTCTCAGGTGGATGAGGAACCCTACTAGATCGGCGGAGAGGCTGGGGTTCGTTGGGCACTACCGAATCCTCTGGTTCCACCAAATCTTCTGTCGTAGTTTGTATAGCTGGAACTTCTTCCAGTTCTACCTCCTTTCCCCTACTAGTATGATCTGCATCATAATCCTGGTAATCAAGTACACATCCTAAGGGTTGTACCAACATGTAACCATAAGACAGTATCAAGAGACAAGTATACATGTTAAGATAAAGAGCAATCAGATAGCATACTATCATGTCGAGCAAGAAAGTCCTCTCTATATATGTCCAAGCATCCACTATAATATAAATCATATGTACAATAATGGCCTCTACGGCATACATACAACTAACAATCTTACCGACTGAGCATGGTGAACTCAGCATCGTATTCATCCACTGATTTGGTCTACATCGAACCCTATTGTAACTGGATGAACTGCTGTTCCATGTCGAACCTGGCAGTCTCTGGCTTTGCGTCGAACATGCCACGGAAAGTCTTCCATTCGATGGGTTGATCAAGACGGCTTTCTTCCGCCTTCCACCAAACCCGTGGATTATCCATGAGCCGCAGCTTCGCAACACGAACCCAAGCTATCTCTGGCACTTGTGCCACTGCCAGATCATCTTCAATGCTTTGAGCTCATTCCTCGGCTTCTAGAGGGCTCTCTTTTCCTGCAAACTGTTTGGGGTGCAAGGCCCTGAATTGCTTCACCCCAGATGCTTCTTCCTCTGGTCGGTTCATCAGGATAGCAGCCTGCTGCTGCTGTCCTTCCAGGAGGCTGCGGATTGCCTCAAACAAAACCGTCTGCTTGTTGATCAGAGCAGCGACGGCAGGTGTAAGTGGTAGTGGTGGGAGGGTGTTGTTGACATTCGTGCTGGTGTTGTTTGGGGAATCCATAACCTTGAAAGAAAATTTTGGGTTAGAACAGATTTAAAGTATATGAAATGATAAGATTCAAGAAATATAAATTGTAAAGAATGTTTTCAGTTGCTGGTTCTTGTGTTATATTGCTTAGGTTGTCCACGCAGAGCGGACTTGTATGTTCATACAGAACTGACCTGTATGTCCACACATATCTGGCCAGCATGGGCCACCAATAAAACCTGTCACGCCCCGCTTCCCAGTATACGGGCAGAGGACGTGATGAGGCCGCTACGTATTTACTCAGAAGTAAACATGCTAAGCGTATCTAAGCAATATAAAATGTAATGTACACAAGAGACAGGATGTAAATGAACATTAACTTTATTTATTAACATTCTTTTTACAATACATCTGAAAAGTAAATACATGGAATGGAAAGCAATGCCTAAACAGTGGCATAATAGAAATGGAAAATACAGAATATAAATGTGTACTCGTAACTAGAGCTCCGGGTCGAAGGCTAGCTGATCCAAGTCCTCGAAGGTGGGCTCGATCTCCTGAAGGTCCGAATCACCTGACGACATTCCAAATAAAAAAAAGAGAATGTCGTCAGTGAACAAATCGCTAGGTAAGTCCCGTAAATAGACAAGAATGGAATATACAGAATAGAGAGTATATTGTTATAATGTTATATTTTATGTTAACGTTGTTGTTTGTAGCTTGGTATAAAAGAATGCCAGTGTATACGAGAGGAGTTTCACTATTCCGGAGACTAAGGTATACAGAGCACAAGAAATCGTTCAGCCATGGTACAACAGCAATTGAATTCAGATTAGGTGTATTATGGTTACCGTCTCGTACCACTTTTAACACCTTCCGTACCAGTCTACCCCTTATAAACCCCGCGATGTCTTGATTGTATTGTTTGTATTGTATTGTCTTGATTTATATAGATGGATGACTTGCCGAAACTGTGATATCCGTAAATGGAATAGATATAATGGATGTACATGTAGATGGAGTATATCCATGGTTCGGTCCAGTCAAAATAGATTGATATATATTGAATAAACGGATTCATAGATTCATGTTGAATTGAAGTTTGATACTTGAATCATATTCAAGTCAGATTGATTATATTGAGATTCAGTCTGAGTCAGACAATTAGAAGAGAAATTGAAGTCCTGAATTATGTTTTGGTGCTATCGGTAACCGCTGCATATGGACAGCAGGATTTGTGTCTTTTTCAAAAACAATTACCGTGTTGATAACACCGTTTGTTAAGTTGTCTACCTTAAATAGGCAAGAACCCATATCTTCGGCTCCTTGAGGCTCAAGAGACTGATCCCGCTTAAATCAATGTTTACTAGGGTCCTTATTGTAATTTGGTATAACTTGAGGGGGTTTTATGTAAAAAATAATTTTGTATAATTTTCAAAATATACCTCTAGTATTTTATTATCCTCTTTAGAATTTTTATGGATGTATATTGTATCAATGTGACATTTCTAGTGAATAAAACCTAATTTCATAATATATGGTATTTATTTGTAATATTGGATTTGTATGGTATTTTCTTATAAATGGAATTTTTTTCCTTGAATTTTGTAAATGTGCAATATTATAAATATTTAAAATAGATATTTTGATATTAATTACATATATATTTATTTATAAAAATATAAGTTTTAGTTATAATAGAAATCATATTTTTCTAAAGGAAAATGTATTAAAATATTTCAAGATCGTATGCTCCTTGCGGAGGTCTGTATCTCACTCTACTAAGCCCGAGGATGTGCAATAATCCGTACCATCCTGAACGGGTTCCCCGAAATAGGTTGTAGAGGCGTAATTGCAAAGATTTGTTAATATATATTTCTTGTAGAAAAATATTTTAATAGTTGAAGGTAGTTATATGTAAAGTCGTATTTTCCAAATTTATATTCCCAAATTTCATCATGCTATGTTAGATATGTGTGTTGTGAGGAGGTAGGTCATTACGTCGTGAGTTTTCTAAGGTAATACAATTTAAAAAGTTCAAGCATGTCGATATGAAACATGAAGGTATTTTAATGTAAAATTGCAATAAAAGATGCATATAGCAATCTTTTGTCATGAAACATGTTAACGATATTTATTAATGTTTAATGAACAATATGTGATGATATGAAGGTATCTTGATTAATAAAAATTGTAGTTTTTAAAGAAAACCAAATCGGAAGTCGGACTAACTCCGCTTCCGTCGGATTTTAGTTTTAAATATTTTAAAATAGAGAAAAGAAGGAGAAGTAGGGACTTACATGTTATTTGACTAGAAGAGAGAAGGAGGAAGAAGTGGGAGATACCGGTACGCCGTTTCGTTGTCGAAATCTCCTTGGATTGCCGTCGGAAGTTCGTCGGAGTTTCGCCATTTTGCTAACTCCACTTGCACACAAAAAACTTGGGAATTTTCTTGAGAGTTTGGGCAGGGATTTGGGAGTGAGGAGGGGTGATTTGAGGGTGGTATATATAGGGAAAATTAGGGTTAGGGTGTGATAAAAAATGCATTTAAATTTGCATTAAAAAGGATTAAAAGAGGGTATTTTAATTATCTGGTTAATTGCAAAGAATTTAAACAGTGTAGGGGGTGGGATAGGCCAAAGGGTGCAAGAGGTTAAAGAAAATTAGGGTTTGCTCCGAGTTGGACCGGCGGCGCCGGCCGAGTCAACTAGTTCACCGGCCCGAGTTGGGCGAGTCGGGGAGCGTCTTGATGCCACGTGTCCCTGACACTTGGTCTAATCTCGTAGACACGTTTGTTTAGGCTGTGACTCTTGGTTTTACGGGTTGTGCACGTGTAGACTATTGGGCTTCTAAAAGATTAAAAGAAATTTAAATAAAAAGAATGTGTGGCTGATGGGATTTAAACTCTGGTATTTTGGTTCAGCAGTGCAAGGTCTTACCAATGAGCTACAAGCTCTTTCTTGCTGTTCAAAATTGAATCAATACTTATAGTACTCACAGGAAATGTAAATACCCCAAGTATACATTAACTTTTAATTAAATTTATGTACACAAGATTTGGAGTTGTTATACATGTATTCTGTGTCAAGAAGGGGAATTGCAATGACTAACTCTAAGTGTCATGTTGTATGGCACAATGCTAAAATTTGCAAGGCAGCTCCAGTTCAACCAGTGACAACTAAGAAGAGGATGAGAGGAGGAAGAGATAACAGTGTTACATCAGAAATTGGAAGCACTCATATTGAAGCTGATGTAGGAACTTGGTCTGGAGTCACTGCTATGGAGGGTGCTTATATTGAAGCTGTGAATATTGACAGAGGAGGAGGAGGAGGGGTAACAATTAGTAGAGATACAAATCATGAAGCCTAGGTGTGTTTAAATTGCAGTTTTATTGCAGTTTGTGTATATAATTGTAAGTCTATTATGGATACTAATTACTGTCAAAATTATTTCACCTGCATTAGGAAATCCAGCCAAGGCCTAAGAGACACAAGCTTGTGCCATTAAGATATAAAGGGGAAACATCCAACTCAGCTCTTGTTAATATAGACACCCAGTCTTCACAAGTCCAGTTAATATCTTATTTCAAAATATTTCCAAATTGCATTTTAATTTTTGTCTTTAATTTTTACCACATTCAATTTCCATCATATCTTAATGGCATGTAATGAAGAAGAAGACTTGCTTCATGTTTGATTGATATTTCATTGCCAAAATAGTTTATTTTATGCTTTTATATAATTGATTGTAAGGCATTAAAGCATGAGAATTAGAAAAGAATAGAAATTATATAGAACACCGTGATAATAAAGGTAATTCAAAACCTTAGACTTACTTTACTATTTGAACTCGTCTTTTATTTTAAACCTGCAATTTTAATTTGTTTCATCCATTTTAATTTTTTTAATTAAATAATCAATCTTTTAATTTAATTCATTTTTAAAAATTAATTAGAATTCCCACGCCTCCGTGCGGTATGATCCGTAAGTATTATAATGAATTAACTGTGCACTTCCGGTTTAAATTTGAGAGACTATTAAAATCTCTATCATCGCTCTAGTGTTGAACCAGATTTTGGTTTTTGGTTTGGAAATTATACTCATTTTCAACTTCATGCAATGATTTGGTTTTGATTTATGCTATGAATTTTAAGTTTACAAATGCATTTTGGAAGAACAGATCAAGCGATGATGTAAAAAGTAAAAATCATTCAAAATCAAAAAAAAATTTCATTCATTTACCTCCAAAAAATTACATCAACAGCACTACACCCAATATTGTAACCTACATCTTACCAAGGAGAAATCTAAAACTACACCCAAAATCACAAAAACCCCAATTTTTAGTTGTCCTGTCGTCCTAATCTCAACAATTGTCTGCTCATGATGTTCTTTGATATTAATGATCTGCAATCGCATCTCTTCCAACAAGCTTCTTAAATCCCTTATATGTTGCCTTAGAACAACAACGTCCGCGACAGCACCCACAACAGCTGCGCCCCCTCCTTCCGCCGACAGCACCCCCAACAACAAAGCCACCTATGATAGCACCACCATCAACCCATTTGAAGAAGTTGAAATTTTTAACGGCTCAACTGCAGCATTACAAAAATCTCTTATCTGGATTGAGATCGGTGTTAGAACTAACCATGGAAGCAGAGAAGCCACAATCACAACGCAGCTTATGATTACTCGCATAGGAGAAAGATACTATGATCTTTGATTTTGCCATAGCCCAAGAAGTGAAGTTAAAATGGGAGATAGAAAGAGGGAGAGAATGTTAAAAGAAGTATTTCAGAATAGATCATATTGTATTTTAAAAACATAACATGGGGGTAAAAAAGGAAAGATACTACAAAATTGCTGATATGGCAGTTAAAAATAACGTTCGAGTTTTCATGGCAGTTAGTTGCAACAAAAAGTGGTAGTTCATGATAGCAATCTGCTATAAAATTAGTTCATGGTATCAAGCTAGCGCTCAAAAGGTGATGATAGTTCATGGATAGATTTTTTGCAATTTACCCCCCCCCCCTGCCCCCCCCCCCCACCCACACACCCCCCCCCACACACACATGTGTGTGTGTGGGGGGGGGGGGGGGGTTGTCAAAGATATAAAATAAAAAAAGTAAGAAGTCCTGTAATTTCCTCGAGGGCTAAATTTTGCTACCCTATAACTTGCATTCCCATAATCCCAATGAAAAGCTAGTTTTATTTCATGTATCTTCGTATCTTCTTACATGCATGCACAATGAAAAGTGCCTTTATATAAAATTTGGAGAGCCCAATGGAACTTTACACATGCCAAAGAGAGAAGTATAGTGACAAAATAAATTAACGAAAAGACACTAACTTTTCTCATTGTTGGCCTCGACTTTGCTTGCATATAATGTTATCCCATTCCAAGATTGCGTTCAAGCTATTTCACAACATTGAGAAAGCGTTGCCCATTTATTTCCTTTATATAAAAAGAAAAGAAAAGAAAGTGTTGTTCATTTAGTGGATAACCAAATAAAAGAGGTTAGATTTGAGAATCCATATCCCCACCATGTATTTGCAATGGACTTTCATTCGATGAAGACAAATGCAATTAATGAGGAAGCAGGACTAAGTTTGTTTTCGTTTTTTCCTTTTTTAAAATACTACGTATCCTAATATTTTCATATTTATATCTACCCTTTAAAATTCCTCAAAAATTTAATTTTGGTTGATCTTTGTATAAACTTGACATTCAGGTTAAACTGCATATAATAATGAGTTTTTACTGTTTAATTCAAGAAGATAAAAGGAAACAGAAACTTGTCTCCGGGTCCAATGTCTAAAACTGATTTATAAACCCGTCAGCTTTTAAAATTGTGAAAAAACCCGAGTCACTTAATGACCAAGATAACCCAAGCCCGGTGTCCTCAAATTCATGAGATTTTATCCTAATTTGACTATATCTCGGGTTTTTCAATGACATAGAGCCCGTTCGGGGGAGCGCTTCCCACCACTCCCCCAAGCGTTGAGCGGCCATGGTCGTTCCTCCCGAACAGGGGAGTGGCCAGCGTTTCCCACCGGTCCCTTAAACCCCCCCTCCCGCGGGGGGGGGGGAGATGAGTCCCCCCCACACCCCACCCCTTCCCAATTCTTTTTTTTTTTTATTAAAAAGGGAATAAATAGTGAGCCCATCCTCTTTTAATACTTTTTTTAAATTACAATGGTGACCCCCCATGATTTCACACCGCTCGCCCGATCACACCTCAAAATATGGTTTTAAAACAATGGTTTCGTACCACTCATCCGAACTGGTCCAAAGTCATGTGCACCGTTATTCTCTTAAGTCCATGAAGTCCCCTCTTCATTTTTCATTTTCGATTCATCATTTCTCTCATTTTTAGTTGAGTACTTTTTTGAGGGAAAAATCAGAGCAAGACGTCCTATTCAATAAAATAAATTCAAAATATTTACAAGATACAGATTTTTTGCATTAAGATAAACAATTCTCGATACATCATTAAAAAATACATATGAAACATAAAATACTTCTGCAGTTTACTTTAAACGCGTTCACTGCTGCTAAATTGAATGCATTGCAAATCCCGATTTCTAAAGATAAAATATGAACCTCTGTGATAGCTCCAAAAAGAATCAACATCTTTTCTTATTTCTGTTCTTATCCAATAAACAAATACTACTGATAGTATTTCCATTCTTAATAATAACGCCGCAAGAAGTAGCAACATTCATAATAGCATTATCATCAAAATCATCACGAACTTTAATAGAATTTTTAGTGAAGCATTTCGAATATAATTTCTGCTTAGAATCCCTCAACGAAGAGGTAGTACCACATGATAAGGAAAGATGTTTATTAAAAGCGGTGGTAATCAATTTTCTTTAAGCGGTTATCTTCTTGGCTCGAGGGGGTTTGAATCCAGAAGGGATCACGGGATCCCCATACGAGTCTAACTCAGTCGAGATAGAAGGTTAATTTTGCGCAATTGAGTTATCTTAGTTAGCAGGTTCAGCAACCAAATTTAAAGAATTCTGCATATTTTGAGATAAAGATCCTTAGTTTAAAACTTTGTCATCCAAATCATTAGTGATAATATGCTGAGAAACGGAAGGCAGCAACTCAACACATGTATCCATGCAATTAGGCTCTTCATTTGCCAAAATTTTTGAATTTTGAAAATCGAAATCTGGATCTACGTATTTACCCACCACAAGAAAAAAGTGTATATTCCGTCGGTTGGTTTATATCGTCGGCTGATAACCGACGAAACAAAACTAAAAGTCGACAGAATAAACCCTAAATAAGCCAAATGCGGTCGCCTGTATGTTTAATATTTTTATAGGGTTTTTTCGTCAGTTAATACCTGACGGAATAACACAATAAATTTAAAATATCTCGAGGCCGAGACTCTCCCCTCATTTTCCCCAAATCAAAAAAAAAACCAAGATGATTGGAGCTCCTCCTCCTCCTCCTCATCGACCAGCGAAGGGGACCGGAGCTCATCCAAGTCGGTAAGCCTCTCTCTCTGCTGCTCTCTTTCTCACACTGTCTCTCTTTCTCTCTCTCAGGAATTGACGACGTCCTCCTCCTCCTCCTCATCGACCTGTAACAGCGACCCGAGTTCCTCCAAGTCGATAAGCCTCTCTCTCTACCACTCTCTTTCTCACACACTCTCTCTCTCTCCCTCTCTTTCAGAAACTGACGTCGTCCTCCTCCTTGAGCGTCGACCGGTGACTGGAGCTCCTCCAAGATGGTTAGCCTCCCTCTCTCTCCCTCCCCTCAGGCGACCAGAGCTCCTCCGTCAAGATCTGTCGCCGCTATCTTCCTCTTCGACCGGCGACGGGTCTCCTCCATCGAGATCTACCGCCGTCGAGACCTAAAGGTAATTGATTTTGGTTTAATTTTTTAAAATTTTAAATTTTTTGCGATGTTGTTGATAATGTTGTTGTTGTTGTCGATGTTATTAATGTTGTTGTTGCTTTTGATGGGTTAGGAACGGTTCGGGTTGGGGGTTAAGATTAAGTGCTTGTGTTAGGATTGGGGTTAGGGTTAGATTAGGTGTTAGAGAACGAGTAATTTAGCTAATTTTTCTAGGTAATTTAGTGAAAAGTAAAAATATGTAAGTGTTAAGCTTTAGTGCTAGGGTTAGGGTTAAGGTTAGGGTAGGGTTGGGTTGGGTTAGGGTGAGGGATGAAACTCGATGATAGCATGAAATATACTTGTTGTCATCGAGAATCATACAATCAAAAAAATCGAACCTTGAACATCAAAACAACACGAAAATCTTATACTTAGTGGATGAAACTCGATGATAACATGAAATATAATTGTTGTCATCAAGAATCTCACAATCCAAAAATCAAACCTTGAATATCAAAACAACATAAAAATCTTATATTTAGTGGATGAAACTCGATGATAAGATGAAATATACTAGTTGTCATCGAAGATCTCATATTCAAAAAATTGAAACGTGCCTTAGATTTTCATATTGATGGGATAATCATTTTATGAATTCTAGAGTTCAACTATGTAACGACTTTAAAATCCTTGTACAGAATCATTTGTTTAAATGTATAGAAAAGGGTATTTCAGCCTGTGTAAGATTTATAACTCATTTTTGTTTAAAAAAGCAAGAAGCAACTTGTAACTCACTGGTAAAGCCTCTACATTGTTGTTAAATAGCCTGTGTGTTCGATTCCCATCAGTCCCAATTATTTTTAAGATTTTTCTTTTTAATTTTTTGGAAGTCCAAGAGTTGCACGTGCAATTCAAGAAGAATCAAAAGGTTTCAGAAAAATCAAACATGCACAAAGAGGAGTAAACACCAATCTAAGCACGTGGCATGAATCTCGATACAATTGCTCCAATCTCGACCGCCCAAAATCCCCTTGGACTGCTGCCAACGGTTGGATCACCCACGTTCGACTCCGTGCTTTGCACACACGCCTCTTCAGCTCCCCTCTACTCTCCTGCACTGTTTGATTTCCCTAAAATTAAACCGTGACTATTCAATTCACCATTTAACATCAAATTTAATTTTTTTAATTCCCAAACCCTAAATTCTTCACTATAAATACCACCCCATCCTCTGGCTCTCTCCCATTCTGAAATTTCTATCAAAAATTCTCTCAAATTCTCTAACTACCAAGTAGAGTTAAGCATCCAAGAGGATTAGCAAGCCAAGCTCAACGACTGGAGCATCACTAACGAGACCATGACCCCGAAGGCTTCCCCTCTCCCTTATTGATAAGCTAAAACTCGTAAGTCCCTCTCCCTCTATATCTTTTCATCTCAAATCGCCTTCTATAAGCACATCGATAAAGTGGAGTTAGCCCCGATATAAGTTCTCTTTTAACAATTGTACTCTACTTTATAAGAAAACTGGGTCAAACTAACGTCCTCACACCACTCTTAACCTTATTTATATCATTTAGCTTTTAGTTTAATAAAATTTTCCATGTGAAATGATCATAAAACGAAGTTTTCATAAAAAATACCATGAACTTTAATATAACCGTAATTTCAATAACTAGAGTATATACTTTTAGACTATTAACGAAGTAATGACCTACCCCACACGCACACTATAGTTTCATAACACGAGGTTCTAAAAATAGGGTTTATTTAAAAAATAGGTTTTACATTAAAATACCACATTTTTTTCAAAACGGTTTTTTTAATCGATATTTTAAATTCTTGGCAATTGTATCTTTACAACGCTCATTAGAGGACCCGCTAATAGATTGTATGGATTATCGCACATCCTGAGGATAGTACAGCGAGATGCAGAACTCCTCACGGAGTATTCGGTCTTGAAAAGAATTAGAAATGCGGTTTTTAAGAAATAAGATTTTTCTAAACAAAACTAAAGTTAAGAAAATTATATAAAACTATGAATCCGTATTTTCAATAAAAACAAATTATGAAACTATAGTTTTAAAAATGAAGATTAGAATTTTTAATAAAATACCAACAAGTTTCCAAAAGCAATAGTTTTCATAAAAGTACTTTGAAAAATCTAGATTTTATCACTAAAACACCACAACAATTAAAATACATGTTCATGAAAATATTAAATATTATAAATCACCCTCAAGATTTATTTCTAAACAATATTAAAGTATTTTTCATAAAACCCCCTCGAGATATGCAAACAATATTTAAGGACTCTAGATTAATATAGGTTTAAGCGGTATCATTTCTCTTGAACCCTAGCGAGTCGGAGAAAGTGAATGCTTGCCTATTCAGGCTAGAAAACATAATGAAGTTATCAATGGTAATTATCTTGGAAAAAGACACAAATCCCGCCGTCCATATGCAGCAGTTGCCGATTTCTTCCGAACATAAGATTTTTAACAGTTTAAATCAATTCATATGAAAAAGACCTAAATTTGAATCCAAATTCGCATCTAAACTTGAACTCAAACTCGAACACAAATTCAAACTCTAACTCAACTCGAATCGAAACATGAACTAGAATCCAATCTTCTCGAACTAACTTGACTCGAACCAAGATTGCAATTGACATGACTCGCATTTTACTCGAATCACTCGACTTCATTCTACACCTTTTGTAATCTATGGTTTCGATCTAGACATGTTATAACCAATCAATCAATTTAATTAAGTATATTATACAGTTATAGACTAGTTAAACTCAGGGTGCTTGGGATAGTTTCTTGTGTGAATCCAACGGAACTTCAGGAGTCCCGTATTAACCTCTTCTTTTATTTTACTCGAATATCAATCGGGTCGACTCATCCACAACCTAGATCCCCGATACTAACACATGAAATGGGCCCGTGTTTCCTTGCACCTGGGGCCTAACTCTTGAGCTCATGAGTACTTCTACGGCTGCGTTGACATTCATACTTAGAATTTAACGTTAACATAGTGACCATACAGAGACCTATAGTACATATTTACCCATGATCATATACTTTTACTCGTCATATATATATTCTATACTTGTCATTCTTTTACTCTTACTTTATCCTTGGGATTTACCGAGCGCTAGTTTGTTGACGGGCATTCCACCCATCCTTATTTTTTTTTTGAATGTTCGTTACATACGGTCGAAACGGAGGAAGTGGAGACCACAGAGGAAGACTACAACCGGATTGCTCCTCAGAATTAGCTTAGCTTCACTTTATATTCAGCTTATGTATGCCACATGTTTAGGTATTTTCCTTTATTGTATTTATTTTCCAGTTGAAACTCATGTACTTGTAAATATTTGAAGTTGAATGTAAATAAAGATATTTGTTGAAAATTTTACAGTTTCCATTTATTCTTGCATTGTGTATTATTATTTCAATACGCTTAGTATATTTATTTAAGGAATGATTTTCTCTGAATAAATATGTCGCGTGCTTGCCACCTTATTGTTTCCGTCTACTAGGAAGCGGGGCGTGACAGGTTTTATTGGTGGTCCATGCAGGTCAGTTCTGCATGAAGTCGTAAACAATATACCATAAGAATTAATGAATTCAACAAACATTCATTTCAAATTTCTTGAATCTATCATAACCTATCTTTTATAATCAAGGTGATGGACTCTCCGAACAATATCAGCACAAACCTTAACGGCAATACTCCACCGCCTACACTACCACCACCACCTACCGTTGTAGCTCCTATCAATAAGCAAACGGTACTTCTTGAGGCTATCAAGAGCCTATTAGAGGGTCAAAAGAAGCAGACTGCTATCCTTATACACCACCCCGAAATCGAAGTACCCAGAGTTAAGCAGTTTCGGGGACTGCACCTAAAGAACTTCTCGGGTAAGGAGAGCCCGCTTGAGGCAAAAGAATGGGCTCAAGCGATCAAGGATGATTTGGCATCGGCTCAAATGCCAGATATTGTCTGGTTGAGAGTTGCTAAATTGCAACTGACCGATAACGCCAAAGTTTGGTGGAAGGCTGAGTAGAGCCGTCTCGCGCAACCGATAGAATGGAGAACATTCTGAGACCTCTTCGATGCCATGTATTTCCCAGAGACTGCCTACTTTGACATGGAGCTGCAATGCATCCATTTACAACAAATCTCAATGTGGGTCAAGTCAGTGGATGAATATGATGCTGAGTTTACCATGCTCGGCAGGTAAGATATAATCTCAAATTCAATTTTCTGATCTCACTTACTACACTGCTAACACAAGGTCGTAACAGGTTCACTGCAAACCTTATTCCTACCATGGAGATCCGTGCACGACGATTCCAGCAATGGTTGGACCCTGAAATTCAAGCTGCACTCGCTATAGAGGATTTCCCAACCCATGAGCTTGATTTAAAGGCTGCCCGGCACTTTGAGGCAACTGTGAAAAAGAAGGGCAGGCCACAGACTGGCGGTGTTTAATGCTTTGTGCACCAGATCACGGAAGGGGCCTCTTCCAGGAAAGCTTTCCATGGACCGCCTCGGAGGCCAGTAGGTTCGTTCGCAAACAATAGACCAGACGTTTGTATCTACTGCAAAAGAACATGACACCTTATGAAGAACTGTCATAGGGCGAACAACATATGCCAGATCTGTGGGTCTTCCACTCACGCCATCGGAGCATGCCCCCAGAACCGAGGACCCAAAAACCCTCCAGCTATACCGGCGATCCAAGTTCCTCCTACCCAGTTAGCTCTACCAGCTCCAGCCCCCTGCACCCAGACCACTCAACCCCAATGTCGAGTGTTTAACCAGGCAAAGAGGAAAGTGCCGCGATGCCAAGCATTCACTATGTCGGTTGAAGAGGCCGAAACTACGGATCAGGTTATTACTGGTAAATCTCTTTCCTATTCCTTTTCAAGTTCCTTCAAATTCATAACCATCTTATATTTATTATATCTAAACATATTCTACACGACTTAGGTGCAATCTTAGTTGCTACCCTACCTGCACTCGCGCTCTTCAATACTGGGGCATCACATTGCTTTATGTTGCAACGGTTCTTCCGAACTCATGTGATCCCAGTTAAACCACTCGTATCCAGCCAGAATATTAGTTCAGGGAACGACGTTCTAAAAGTAACTTTGAGATACGATCTGTGTCCAGTGGTTGTCTGCAGTCGAGAATTCTATACTGACTTCATGGTGCTGGACATACCGAACTTCGACGTAGTCTTGGGAATGGACTAGCTGGGAACTTTCTTCGCTACCATCGACTGTCGCCAAAGGAGGTTAGTTTTCAAAATACCATATCGCCCAGTGTTCTACTTCAAAACTGGAGACCGGACCTTGGAGCCTAATATCTATCGAGAAAAACCAAAGAAGGCAAAGATTACAGCGTTGCAAGCGGAAGGATCGAATCTAGAGGTAGTTCGAGAGTTCGAGGATATATTCTCGGAAGATATATTAGGTTTGCCTCCCAATCAAGCTCTTGTATTCAGCATTGATTTGCAACCCGGCGCACAATCAGTAATAAAAGCTCCATAACGATTAAGTCCGGAGGGATTGAAGGAGATCTGTATTCAGTTGGACGAACTCTTGAAGAAAGGTTGGATCCGACCCAGTACTTGAAGTTGGGGATCTCCGGTGCAACTGGGGAAGAAGAACGAAGGTACCTACAGGATGAATGAGGTGATAATTAAAAACAACTATCCGCTACCTCGCATCGATGACCTTTTCGATCAGTTAAGTGGATCTTGTGTCTTTTCAAAATTAGATCTTCGTTCAAGATATCATCAGGTGAGGGTCAAGGAGTCCGAAATTCCGAAGACGGTATTTAGGACTCGTTATGGTCATTATGAATATCTCGTAATGCCATTTGGAGTGACCAATGCACTTACCATCTTTATGAACTTGATGAACCAAGTTTTTCCAAGAGTACTTAGACAAGTTTGTTGTTTTCTTCATCGACGACATTCTGGTATATTTAAAGAATAGGAAAGAGCACGCCGAGCACTTATGGATTGTCTTGAAGACATTACGACAACATCAGCTCTACGCTAAGTATAACAAGTGTGAATTTTGGCTAGATCAAGTCGGATTTCTGGGACATATCGTTTCAGGTGAAAGAATCTCTGTGGATTCAACTAAGGTGTCAGCTGTCAGTGAGTGGACGACACCAAAGACGGTGAAGGATATAAGAAGTTTTTTAGGCTTAGCAGGATACTACAAATGATTCATTGAAGGATTCTCAAAGATCGCAGCACCCCTGACCAAGCTCACACATAAAGACGAAGCATTCGTGTGGTCAGAAGTATATGAGAAGGTTTTTGTAGAACTCAACTCGAGGTTAACCTCTACTCCTATCCTCGTAATACTGGATCAATCTGTTAAATTCAATGCGCATTGTGATGCGTCCGATAAAGGATTAGTTTGTGTTCTACATCAGCATAGAAAAGTTATGGCTTTTGCATCAAGACAGTTAAAAGTTCATGAACGCAATTATCCAACACATGATCTGGAATTGGCAGCCATTATTTTTGCCCTCAAGATTTGGCGTCACTATATTTTGGGAGAATGAGTGAATATGTACACTGACCATAAAAGTATTACATATGTATTTACTCAGAAGGAACTCAATATGCGGCAGAGAAGATAGTTAGAACTCATGGTGGACTTCGACATCAACCTACAATATCATCCTGGAAAGGTGAACGTAATTCCTGATGCACTTAGTCACCAGCCATTAGCAATGAACCTCACCGCTCAGTAGAAGCTACAGCAATAACTACATGGATTGGGGATTGAAGTAGTTGTGTCAGGTTACGCTTCATATTTGATGAATTTACAAGTCCAGTCCACTCTTATAAATCAGATCAAGACAGCTCAAGCAAATGATGCCAAACTACAAAAGATCCGAGAACAAGTAGAAAGTGGACTTCGAAATGACTTCATCATCCACGAAGATAAATCCTTGCGATATGAAAGCCGTTTATGCATGCCAGTTGGACCTATTCGAAAAGTGTTGATGAAAGAAATTCACAGCTCTCCTTATTCTGTACACCCCGGTGGTACGAAAATATATAAGGATCTACGGAAACACTACTAGTAGCATGGAATGAAGTGCGAAGTAGCAGGGAGCGTAGCCAAGTTTGGTGTGTCAGCAAGTGAAGGCTGAACATCACAGAACTGCTGGTCTACTTCAGCCGTTACCAATCCCAGAATGGAAATGGCAGCACATTACCATGGACTTCGTGACTGCTCTCACTCGCAGCATGAAGAGTAACGATACAATTTGGGTTATTATGGATCAACTCACCAAGTCGCCTTGCTTTCCATTCTGAGTTGGCCAGTCAACCGAGACGTTGGCAAGAAAGTAAATAGAGATGAGTAAAAAATCTAAAGTAAGATTTATATCTTCAAGATATAACATACTTGTCTTGACACCCATAAACTCATGCAGGAGATCGTGAGATTATATGGGGTATCTGTATGCATCGTCTCCGATCGTGATACGAGCTTCCGATAACAGTTCTGGCAGAATCAGCAAGCTAGCTTAGAAACGAGTCTGAATTTCAGCACGACATATCATCCGCAAACGAACGGACAACCCGAGTGAACAATTCAGATATTAGAAGATATGAGGAGAGCTTGTATGTTAAAATTCGGAGGTTCGTGGGAAGCTTACCTACACCTTGTGGAGTTCTCATATAACAACAGCTACCAGGCAAGTATTGGGATGGCACCATTCGCAAAACTCTACGGACGGAAATGTCGTTCCCCGCTGAGTTAGGACGACGTTGGAGATCGTGAACACTTTGGACCAGAGATGATCGTGGCAACTGTAGATGTAGTTCGCATGATCAGGGAAAAGATGCGCATAGCCCAGGACCGACAGAAGTATTGGTTAGATGCAAAACGACGACATCTGGAGTTTAAACCCGGAGAGCATGTATTCTTGAAGATCTCTCTAAATAGCGGAGTGAAACAAGTTGGCAAGAGAGGTAATTAAGTCCAAGGTGCATAGAACCATTCGACATACTCGAACAAGTTGGAGATGTGGCATACCGTTTATCACTACCACCCTCATTGGAAGGAGTGCACAACGTGTTCCATATATCCCAGCTACGACGATATGTAAGCGACCCCAGCCATATACTTGATCACTCAGAGCTCACGGTACAGACTGATCTAACTTGCGAGCAGCAGCCAGTTGAGATCCTAAACTGAAAGGTGATGACATTGCGGAACAAGGAGGTGAACTTGGTCCGAGTGATGTGGAGAAAGGATTCGCCGGGAGAATCATCTCGGGAAAAAAAGAAAATATGCGTGCATGATATCCTTACCTTTTTGAAAAATTAGTCTCTATGTAAATGTAAATTTCGAGAACGAAATTCTTATAAGGAGGGTAGAATGTAACGACTTTAAAATCTCTGTACAGAATCATTTGTTTAAATATATAGAAAAGGGCATTTCATCCTGTGTAAGAGTTATAAGTTATTTTTGTTTATCAAAAGTAAGAAGCAACTTGTAGCTCACTGGTAAAGCCTCTGCACTGCTGTGACATAGCCTGTGTATTCGATTCCCGTCTGTCCCAATTATTTTTAAGATTTTTCTTTTTAATTTTTCGGAAGCCCAAGAGTTGCACGTGCAATTCACGGAGAATCAAAAAGTTTCAGAAAAATCAAATAGGCGCAAAGAGGAGTAAACACCAATCTAAGCACGTGGCATGAATCTCGATGCAATTGATCCAATCTCGACCACCCAAAATCCCCCTTGGACCGCTACCAACGGTTGGATCTGTAAGGTTCCTATAAACGACAGCAAGGTTTCGGGAGGCATCATCCATGCCATTTTTAAAAATTTGCTGTTTTAAAAAACCCTAAACTAGAATCGTTAACTAGAGAATCACACGAAACTAACTGTAAACTACTTTACATCTAAGTGATAACGAAATACAACCTTTGTAGACTGGTCCTTCACTTCAATATCTCCTTGTAGTAGTCCCTTCGCTGCGATGAAGTGATCTTGCAGACTCTTGAATGGCTCCATGAGAAGAATGCAACGAACTTGCTTGAAGTCTTCGAGGCCGAAAATGATCTACGTCGAGGAGACACTAACCCAAGCTACCCTCTTCACTAGTGTGGGATTAGTGAAGCAAACACCCTATACTAAAGTGCTAATCTAGTAGAGGATGATGAAGTAGGATTTTTGCTCACTTTGGATTTCTTTTTCTTACTAAAGTTTCTCACTTTTACAAAACCTAGAGAGCTCTTGAGTTTTGAGGAAGAAGATCAAGAGAGATAATGTTGTGAGAGAAAATGGTAACCATGGGTGGGAAAATATCTAATATTACCCTTGTAGATACTTAACCATGAGTTTAGATAATGGTTGGGTTAACAAATATCTAGTGTAAGACAAAACTAGTGGACTAGGTCAAACGGTCTCAAAGTTTCATGAAGCTTCATGCCATGTGACAAATTTCCACATAATAATTGAATTACAATAAATAAATAAATCCTACATTATCTTCATCATGGTGTAAGTCTCATACACCCATGTTGCATGTATCATCAACCATGACATATAAATAAAACACAATTAATATATATCATATATATATTAAGTGTGCACATGTGAGAAAAATAAATGTTTAAGTGAGCTAATATTAGTTAATGTAAATTAATATATCAAATATATAATTATACATTAAATCATTAAATCAACACTTGATTTAATAATCTGGTTATATCTCATATGACCAACTAATATTATTTGTATCGTTATATCGAATCAACACTTGATTCGATAACCCGGTTATATCACATATAACCGACCGATACAGTATCGACTTATCGAATCAACATTTGATTCGATAACCCGGCTATATCACATATAACTGATCGATACTTTATATTACGAGAATAGAATATGGTATCACATACTCGTATTAATCTCGGTCCCGCACATATCACATATGTGCTCCTACTTCATTTTGCCTGAGCCAGTGAAACCTCTGTGTAGGACTCTAAAGACTCGTCAATACACCAACAGTAGGTAATGATCATATCAAGCACCCACAAGCCGTCAGCGGTACTAGCTGGACGTAACGGCTACCCGGGTATTGAACGATCAGAAGATCGGCAAGCTAGCCTACTCTAACTCCTGCAAAAGCCTGACAGTAACACTACCGTACAGTCCGGTCTCTTCGTCTGATATGTCGCATATCCGGTATAGGGGTGGTAAACGTCAGACCCCAATAACCGATAAGTCATGCCAATGTGCGGCTCATAACGGGTCGAGAAACTACTGATAACACGTATCAGTAAATCTCCGTAGTAGCCCTGGCCAGGGACTTCCTGTTATGGCCAATCGAGCACAACGCAACATCAACCCCCAATACCGGGAGAGACGAATCCCCTCCTATCGCTCATTGCCTCTATGTGATTCGGGACTGTACCCAAAAGCCACCGTTTTGCACGTTCTCATGAATGTGGTAAGGTGGAAATCAAAGCACGGTAGGAATCACACAAGACTCTATGACGATCTCGAGTCTACAGACTAACCTGTACCAGTGTCACCAGAGAACTGCTATCTGACGAAAGGTATAATACCAACTAGGAGTTCTCGGCGAGTCCGTTCAGTGTACCCGGTCTCCACTGAGCACCCGTATACCATCTTTGATGTCAAACACCAATGGATGTGGGATCATCCATCGCCCATCATATGGGTCAAGATGCGTACACGCTAGTCTACTCCGGAATTTCGATGCCCTGTCTCGATACACCCTTGACAAGGAACATTTTTAGGGTGTACTTGTGGACTACCTTTGGCTCCCACTAGTATGATCTCCATCATAGTCCTGATAGTCAAGTACACAACCTAAGAGCTCTATCAACATGTGAGAGCAAGACAGTATCACATATACAAGTCAACATGTTAAGATAAAGAGCAACCAGATAGCATACTATCATGTCGAGCAAGAAAGTCCTATATATATATATCCAAGCCTCCACTATAATATACATCGCATGTACAATAATGGCCTCTAGGTCATACATATAACTAACAGGATCACCCCCGTTCGACTCCATGCTTGCACGCACGCCTCTTCAGCTCCCCTCTACTCCCCTGCACTGTTTGATTTCCCTGCAATTAAATAGTAACTATTCAATTCACCATTTAACATCAAATTTAATTCTTTTCATCAAATTTTTTATTCCCAAACCCTAAATTCTTCACTGTAAATAGCATCCCATCCCCTAACTCTCCCTCATTCTCAAATTTCTATCAACAATTCTCTCAAACTCTCTAAGTACAAAGTGGAGTTAAGCACCCAAGAGGACTGGCAAGCCAAGCTCGGCGACCGGAGCATCTCCGATGAAACCACAACCCCGAAGACTTCCCCTCTCCCTTGTTGATAAGATAAAACTCGTAAGTCCCTCTCTCTATTTTTTTTCATCTCAAATTGCCTTCTATAAGCATATCGATAAAGTGGAGTTAGCCCCAATATAAGTTCTTTTTTAACAATTGTACTCTAATTTATAAGCAAAATGGGTCAAACTAACATTCTCACACTACTGTTAACCTTATTTATATCATTTAGATTTTAGTTTAATAAAATTTTCCATGTGAAATAATCATAAAACGAAGTTTTCATAAAAATACCATGAACTTTAATATAACCGTAATTTCAATAACTAGAGTATATACTTTAGATTATTCACGGGGTAATGATCTACCCCACATGCACACTATGGTTTCATAGCACGATATTCTAACATACGGTTTATTTAAAGAATATGTTTTACATTAAAATACCACATTTTTTCAAAACGGGTTTCTTTTAATCGATATTTTAAATAATTGGCAATTGTGCCTCTACAACCCTCGTTGGGGGACCCTCTAATGGATGGTATGATTATCTCACATTCTGAGGATAATAGAGCGAGATGCAGAACTCCTCACGGATTATTCAGTCTTGAAAGGAATTAGAAATGCGGTTTTTAAGAAATATGATTTTTCTAAACAAAGCTAAACTCTCGAAAATTATATAAAACTATGAATCCGTATTTTCAATAAAAACAAATTATGAAACTATATTTTTAAAATAAAAGATTAGAATTTTTAATAAAATAGCAAAAAGTTTCCAAAAGCAGTCGTTTTCATAAAAATATCATAAACTTTAAAAAAAAACTAGGTTTTGTCACTAAAACACCATAACAATTAAAATACATGTTCATGAAAACCCTAAATATTATAAATCACCCTCGATGTTTATTTCTAAACAACATTAAAGTATTTTTCATAAAACCCCACGAGATATGCAAACAATATTTAAGAACTCTAGATTAATATAGGTTTAAGCGGTATCATTTCTCTTGAGCTCTAGGGAGCCAGAGAAAGTGAGTGCTTGCTATTCAGGTTAGACAACTTAATGGAATTATCAATGGCAATTTTCTTGGAAAAAGATACAAATCATACCGTCCATGTGCAGTAGTTGCCGATTTCTCCCGGACATAAGATTTTTAACAGTTTAAATTAATTCATATGAAAAAGACCTGAACTCGAATCTAAACTTGATCTCGAACTCAAACACAAACTCGAACTCTAACCAAACTCGAATCTAAACTTGAACATGAACTCGAATTTAGTCTCCTCGAACTAACTTGACTCGAACCAAGATTGCAATTAACATGACTCGCATTTTACTTGACTCACTCAACTTCATTCTATAACTTTTGCAATCTATGGTTTCGATCAAAATATGTTATAACCAATCAATCATACAGTTATAAACTAGTTATACTTGGGGTGCTTGGGACAGTTTCTTGTGTGAATCCAACGGAGCTTCAGGAGTCCCGTATTAACCACTTTTTTTATTTTACTCGAATATCAGTTGGGTCGACTCATCCACAACCTAGAGCCCTGATGCCAACATATGAAATGGGCATGTGTTTCCTTGCTCCTGGGGCCCCAGTCTTGAGCTCGTGAATACTTCTTCAGCTGCGTTGACATTCGCACTTGGAACTTAACGTTAACATTGTGACCATATAAAGACCTATAGTACATATTTACCCATGATCATATACTTTTACTCGTCATACATATATTCTATACTTGTCATTCTTTTACTCTTATTTTATCCTTGAGACTTACCAAGCGCTTGTTCGCTGACAGACATTCTAACCATCCTTATTTTCTTAGAATGTTCGTCAGATACGGTCGAGGCGGAGGAAGTGGAGGCCACAGAGAAAGACTAAAACCGAATTTTTTCTCAGGATTAGCTTTGCCTCACTTTTTATTCAGCTTATGTATGCCACAAATTTAGGTATTTTCCTTTATTATATTTACTTTCCAGTTGAAACTTATGTACTTGTAAATATTTGAAATTGAATGTAAATAATGATATTTGTTGAAAATTTTACAGTCTCCATTTATTCTTGTATTGTGTATTATTGTTTCAATACGCTTAGTATATTTATTTAGGGAATGACTTTCTCTGAATAATTATGTCACGGGATTTCCACGTTATTGTTTCCGTCTACTGGAAAGTGAGGAATGACAAACTAGATCAAAAAGTCATATAACGCATTTTTTTCTCGGATCATTCCTTAATTTTTCATATTGTGAAGGCTTGGATTATGAATTCTTGGATTTCTTAATTTATAGGAATGCTTGGATTTGTAATTGTGGCTTGTCTCCTTGTACTCTCTATTCATCTTTTCGATATGAAAAATGAGTTAACGCTAGAACGATTAAGGTTTGGATTCATATTCTAGCATGAAATATGCAAGGTATACAAATCAATAGTCGTCATTCTCTTTTGAGGCACCGAGGGAAGAAAGTACTGGATGTAAGTTTGATAATCTTTACTTTATATACATTTTCATATAATTATCGATAGTATTGTATATTAATTCATACTTATGTATGGATAACATTATAGTAAAATTGAGCGAAATTAAGCTAATTTATCGATTTATTCCTTATTTGCAGTGCCCTATGCACATCTAGCTAGTCTTTTGCCATAAATAAACCATTTGCGTGTGAGTATGTGTGAGAGAGAGAGAGAGTGTGTGCACGCGCGTGCGCGCGCTTGTGTATGTGTGTGCATGCATATCTGTGTGTCTGTGTACACACACATATACACAAGTGAATAAATAGCAACAGTTTAGGGCATTTTAGTGTAATTATTAAAATTGAGCTAATTTATCGATTTCTTTCTCATTTGCAGTACCCCCGGTTTATTATGCACATCTAGCTAGTTGATCTCTAGCAACAAATAAGCCAAACAACCATTTCAGTCTTTCTCCTTCTATCCTCTTATTTTTCACATCGAAAAGATGGATAGGGAGTAAGACACAATGCACAATACTCATCGACATTCGATGAAATACTTTTCCAAATTGGAATTAAGGTGAAAATATTTCATCGAGTATCGGCGAGTGATGTGCATTGTGTCTTACCTCTATCCATCTTTTTGATATGAAAAAGGAGTGGATAGATGAAAAGATACGGGAATGGTTGCTTATTTATTTGTGGCAAGAGTCAACTGTGTAGTTTGCTTTGTGCCTTGTGTCTCACTCCCTATCTAGTATTGGAAGGAACATGGAGTCTACCTGCAATATAAGATATTCGACCAAGAAATTTGTGTTTGAAGGGTAATATCTGCTTGATATAAACTGTCTTTTGTTAACATCTTTGATATCATAACCTAATTTGTATGATCTAATTTGATTTATAGGATTGTTGATGACTCTAAAGATGCTTTTGCGAAGTTTAACAAATGTAGGCTTATTTCAAAGCTAAATTTTACTTGTGCTAGTTAAGATAACTGCTACAGTTGTATGGTTATTATTTATAGAAATTTTGAGCATACAATTAATATATGATATGTGTTTTGTCAGAGTCGGATGAGAATGAAATCGATCGCTGTTGTATATAATTGTGTTCATCCAGAGCATAACCCACCAAAGGAAAAAAGTACTGAATGTAAGCCCATGATTTTGTATATATTTGAATTGATTTGTATATATTTCAATTGATTTGTATATATTTCAATTGATTTGTTGTGAAATAAATTGATTGTGTGGATATTTGATTTGAATTTTTCGTGAATTGAATTGAGTTTGTGGTTAATATATATATTATATAGCAATATATTGAATTGAATATGTATCGTTTGCGTGAATTGGTGAAATGGAAATAGATTTGAATTGGATTTGGAACAGCATTGTATAGAAGGTATATATTTTTGTTTATCGAATTTTTTCGATGAAGCAATTGCAATTCAGACTTTTTTTCTCTGTTGCCAATTTATTTCGTCGGGCCTTACCCGAAAGAAAATAATCTTCAAATCTGGGAAAAATGACTTATCTTCCCAGTTTTTTTTTACTTTTTCAGTTAGGATGAACCTGACGGAAAAAAAAAACTGCCGATGAAATAAGTTAAAGACCCGATGTAATAAACCATATATGTCATACTTTTATACGTCGGGTAATGTTCGACGGAATAAAGTTATTCTATCGGATATCAATTTAATCCGTGGGGTTTATGCCGATGGAATAAATACAATTTCCTTGCAGTGAGCTTTTTCCTCTTTAGATGAAGACGACTCGATCTGAGAATTAATAGTGTAGGGATTCTGATTGTTTGTAGTAAAATCAAGAACATCACAAGCTGTCACGACCCAAAACGGTACGTGACTAGCACTTGAATCATATGAAGTCTATACGACCCCATCTAATTCAAGTAAACCAAGAAATCCCAGAAATATAAACCATTTTAAGAAAGAAGTGAAGAAAACATGTTTTAAAGCAAGTGATTTTAATAACATAAGCCGAAGTATACATTTTTAAAATCTCAAGTCTTTTAAGAAAATTTCGGCAGAGTTTCTTTTGTAAAAACTAGCCCCAAAAGGGTACAACATGTATAATATGAATAAAGGTATCCCAAAGCGGGAGCTAGCTCTTCGTCAATTGACGGCCACAACCACGCAAGCAATATAATATACAACGCCGAAGGGAGAGGATCAAAACTCAAAGGAAACTCGAAATCATCAAGAAAACCATAATAATACAACGGGCGACTCTGAGGTTGAAAGAATAAACAACTGGTTTTCTAAGTCTGAAATAAATATACAAGTCGGGTTGATGGAGTTTCTAGATACAACAATGAAAATAAAATACAAGGGTGGTCACGATGCGAGTGAACCCACCTACCAAAGCAATCACCCGGAATGGAAGCAGTGTGCCAGAAAATCGCAATGAAACCTGTACGGCAAAACCTGCAAGAACTGTGGTACAACGGGGGTGAGTTGCCAACTCGTGAGTAGAAAACATCACAGACCAGAAATCGCATGTATGACTCAATCCTAGGTCAATACGATCAGTAATATATATCCTCAATATGATAAAGTCTGAAGCGTAATAAGGTGGCAAGGGTAAACATCTATACATAAGTGTAATACCAAGTGCTCGTGTCAGTGCCTCAGGTAGCTGTTGGAGATAGTGCCCTCAGAGTTAATGATTGGATCACAGGCACGTGATTGCAATGATTGAGGGAGGACCTATGCCGGTAGGACAGTCTTACTCAAGATGATAGTATGCTATCTGGTTTATCTTTATCATCGTGTACTGCTTTAGGTGACATTACAGATCACTATTGCACGTTGGTAGAGCCCTTAGGATTCTTTCTTGACGGCCAGCAGTATGATGGCGATCATATACGTGGGAGCAGGGGTCTATAAGCACATAGTATAATGGTCCCTAGTCGTGGGAGTTTTCGAGACAGGGTATCGATACTCCAGAGTAGACTAGTGTATACAGTCGAGACCCCGACGAGGGGCGGTGGCCGGTCTCACAAGCCACTGGTGTCAGTTGGTTCACCTAAGATGTATACAGGTGCTCATTGGGTTATGAGTACACCGGACAGGACTCGCCGGGAACGTGCTAGTTGGGATTATCCCAGACGTCAGATAGCAGTTCCCTGGTGACATGTGTACAGGTTAGTTCATCGACCTGAGATCGTCATTTGTCTCGTGTGAGTTCCCACTGTACTTTGATTACTACCCTACCACGGCTCAAAGGAGTCATGCAAACAGGTTTTAGTTGGGTACAGTCCCGAGCCACATGGAGGCAGTTAGCAGATCTGCAGGGGTTCGTCTCTTCCGGTATTGGGGGTGAGGTCGCGCTGTGTCTAGAAAAGCCATTACACGAAGTCATTGGCCAAGGCAGAAGATTTACTGGTAGGTATTCCAGTAGTATCTCAGGGTGTTCTGGGCTACACTACGACACGACTTGTACTGCTTTTGGGGGTCTGACTTTTACCAACCCTCTAGGCCCGCCATGCGATGCTCATAGACGAACGGACCGGACTGTACGGATATTGTCACTGACAGGCTCCGTAGGGTGTCAGGATGAGTTCGCTCATCGACCTCCCTTTTGTTCAATACCTGGTAGCTCGTTACGTACGGCTAATACCTCTGACGTGCTAGTGGTTAAATCCACAGCCAAAGTATTGACGAGTCTTTAGAGTCCCCCACAGACAGTTTCTCAAGTTTCGGGCGAAACGCTGTAGAGGCCGTATGGATATATGGCAGGGTTCGATCATATACGTGCGGTATTGCACGGATCATGATCGGACGGGTAATACTAGCGGGCTTTGGTTTAAGCCGGATCCTAGTATTATACAGTGTAGATTTTGTCTCATTGCATTTGTATTCGGTCGCAATACAAATGCGGGTATGTATATACAGTCGCGGGGTTTTCCTGTAATTTATTACGGGATCGTCCTTTTGAAGTTGCCAGTTTGTATTTCGTTTCGGCTATTTTCCTTTCTATCTTTCTTTGGCTGAAAATTAGTTGAGGGGGGCTTATTTGCAAATGTGCAAATTAGCAAAGTGGAGGGTGGTTTTTGTAAGTTGTTGTTACATGATGGTTCTCATGATGGTTCTAGCTTCCATTGACTTCTTTTTGCTCATCATTTCTTTCTTTATATGATGAGATTAGGATGAGATTTGGGGATGATGATGATTCCGCATTATCGCCCAATCTTTTCTCTCTCTTCCATTATTTTTTGCTCACTCCCTCTTCTCATTCTTGAGGCATGGGCCGGCCACTTCTCTTGAAGGAGGGCTGTCCAAATTTTTTTTTGGGGGGGGGGGATTCATTCTCATTTTCTTGCCACAAAAATCCCAAAGCTCCATTTCAAAGTTGATTTTCACCTCCACATCCAAATGGAAACTTAAAACAACCCCATGAGACATAGTGGTTTACGGATAGTCTACAGCAATCTTGGACACATCGGCTTGCCAACTTCGTATCCGAGTTGCCTCGGTTCAAGAGGTGAGAGCCTGTAAAAAGACTCGGTGATGTGGTGCCCTTTCCGACGAGGAGATCGAGACCGGAGATTTCGCGAGGAGATCGGGATAGTGGCCGAAGACCGAAGGACACGGATCGCTCGGTATAGCTTTCTACCCTTTCTCTAGTTTGCTAGCATTAGGTTAATGGCCAGATCCTGGTTAACAGTCCGCGGTAGCGCCGGTTTCTCTTTAAAGAAAAGTTTTTGTTTCCGCATTTTGGCCTCGTTCAGACGGCCGGGACGCTGCCGTGCACTTACATTGGTATCAGAGCCACGCCATTAAACCTTACTAGCTTGCTCTAGCGTGTTTAGAACTTCGATCGAACAAATATTCCAAAATCGCGATTTCAAGAGCATCAATTTCTGTCGATTTTATTTGTGCTCGAAAAATTATTTTGAGTGTTGCAAAAATTCGTGCAGGTGATTCTAAGAATTCTGTAAAAATCTGGAAGTGTGTTGCTACAAGAAGACTGCGGAACCGCGGCCAAAACCATGTTCCGGCCGCGGTTCCGCCGCGGTAAAGGGTCAACACAATGCCATTTTTCTACAGTGATCTTTATACTTGGAATTGGGGTCTTTGGTATATTCTGTTTAGGCCTAGATTTATTTTGAGTGCTACAGTTGTGCTTGGGGCCCACTTCGAAAAATTTTTGTCGATCGAAAATTTTAAACATGTTAGTTCACAGTATTTACATTATATCTGGGACCGTGAATGTCATTTGATCGGTAAATCCTGTCTAATTGCTATAGTTCTTTTAGACGGATTTGCGAACGTGACATTCACGTTGATGTTCTGTATTGTGCTGTGATGTTGCGGATTTGTCGTGGTCGATAGCCTGGATGCAATGTTAGTACAGTTTGGTTGTATATACACATTTGATATAGCGGGGCGAGCGTCCGACATGTGGACTGCCGCCACTGCCTGTTTGTATATTATTCTTTTGGGGCACGACCGGGCTGAGGTCGATGTACCCGTTGTATATATATTTTACTTTCTGTACTAGGATTACCCCACGGTGGGGTGCACGGATAGCCGGGTTCTAGAGGGCAACGGGCCCGCATCTCATGGCTTTGAGACGAAGGGGGCTTTTACTCTAGAATTGGCAGGCTATTCGCCGCACTCGTAGGGGGTACAGGTTGACCCAAGGAGAGGTGCTCAAGTTACCGGATTCCGTGAAGTGCTGGGTAGTCCATTCACGTTGTTGAAAGGGGGCTGCCTCACTTCAGGTTTTGGCGGGTAACTTGCCGCGCCCGTAGGGGTCTAGGATTTCATTGCACAGGCTATCCACATGACCAGGGGAACGTCGGGTTTCAGTTGCGGCTCTGTAAAACCCGGGGATTCCAGATATCTGTATTGTTCTGTGATGCTTATTACATTTCTGTGATGTTGCATTTTATCACGCCTTGAGCGAATATTTTATATTGATATATATACTAGTAGATGTTGTATATGTTTTACACCCGCGCTAGTCCAGTCCCCGCTCTGTCGTTAGTTAAGTAACCTAACGGGTGATGACGGGACCCAGTGGCGAATGCGGATGGCATATACGCACATCATTATTTTCGTTCTTTAATGGTGTGATCAATTGATGGGACTGCATTGATTCGGATCAATGCAAGCTAAACAAACCTATTCTGATGTTGTTGGAACATTTTTCAAAAAAAGCTGTTATTGCAAGGACGTTCTCTTTTGTTTTGCACAGTGGTATTCAGTTATGAATATCCAGCACCTCAGTCGACGAGGAAAGGGCCGAGATCCCTTCACCGGGAGTGACCCCTTGGACAAAAGTTTGCGTCAGGGTAATAACTTCACTATAGTCGATTACTTTTGCTTTCCATCGTGGTATTCAGTTGGAATATCCTGCACCTCATTCTACGGGGAAAGAGCCGAGATCCCTTCACCGGGAGTGACCTCTTTAGGAAGAAGTTTTCGCCACTATATTTTTATAAAAAGCTATCCAGTTCCTTCAACGATATCAAGTTCATTACATTAAAGGTTTTTCGCCAAAAACCATTCGTAGCCCTCCATCATATCAAACGGGTAGCACGTAGTATTCATGCTATGTTTGTTGACCTTCGTCAAGGCATAGTGAATGGTAACTACTTGTTACCTTTCTGCTGCATAGATAGATGCGTTGGTTTGGGACAGTCGTATAGCCTTGTTGACCTTTGTCAAGAGTTGTACGGGTGGGTTCAAATTAAACTGGACAATGACGGATAGAACTTGACATGTGACTTATGATTTGTTGACCTTCGTCAAGGTCATAAGAGCTTGGGGTAAAAATCACATCGGGAGTTTCTAAAGAAACTGAAACTTGCCAGATATGCGCATACCTTCTGGAGTGTGATAACGTGAGTGGATTCCATCACGTTATCATGCGATTATAGTTGGATCCCAATTCCCACTGATGAGTTGGTTTACTCCTCGGGTGATCCCAACTAATTCTTCTTTCAGGTTTGGAGGAGAATTTGAGGTTACAGTGGGAGGTTTCCTGATTAGATAAAGTGATAACCATTCTGATCTAGGTTTGAGTGCACGCTGAGTGTTTCTTTTCTCTCTCTCTTTGGCAGCGACCATGGCCCGACCCTTGACTATGACTCAGTGACCAAAATTAACCGAACCTTCGTAAACACTGGCTTTTGGATTGTCAGAGTTGAACCTCATTGCCACTCCTTCTTTTACCTTTTTCTCCAGAACACCCCGTATTACTACGAACGTCCACTTCCATTGGATAAAACCATCGTATGGTTATATACGAACTCGAAGGAACTTGTTCCAGATTCGAGGATGGTTTCTGGTTCTGGAGAAAACGAATAGGACTATTCAGTTGTCTTTTCCTTTTACCTTCTCTCAGGTTGCGAGTGCTCCTTGGATTAGGGGATAGTACACCTGTTACGCCTATTGGATAGTCTTCTTCCAAACCTTAGGCTGGTGCCGAACGGTAGGGAATGAAGAAATACGATTAGCCTAAGTATGGTGTACAGAAGGTATTAAGTTAAGACAAATAAAGGGATTAAAAAGAGGGCAAAGTAAACTGCGACTGCTATTCACGACCAAACCAAGTATTTCTTCGCCAATCCTACTTCACCTTTGTATTTCTCCAGGAAACTCCGTATCACTACGAAGATCCACAGTTATTTGGATACTCCATCGTATGGTTATATACGAACTCAAAGGAACTTGTTCCAGTTCGGGGATGGATTCTGGTTCAGGAGAAATAGGAATAAGGTTTATTGAGGTGTCTTTTATCTTTACCTTCTCTCGGGTTGCGAGTGCTCCTAGGATTAGGACAATACACCCATTATGCTTATTGGATAGTCTTTTTCTAAACCATAGGCTGGTGCCGAAAGGTAGGGAAGGAAGAAAACCATTTAGCCTAAGAGGGTGTGCAGAAGGTAATGACTAAAGACATATGAAGGGATTTGGAGAGATGGCAAAGAAATATACGATTACAGTTGTGAATCTGGATAATGGAAGAGGCATTACTAAGAATACCCGGATACCCTTACGAAACATTTCAATTTTTCAGTTTCACTGTGTACTGTTAAAAGAAAACTGATTTCCCAATTAGCCCTTGCTCCAGGGTATGTATTTACCAGGTATGATTCTCACATCTGTATGGTTTTATAGATGATGAGTGGGAGCAAGTTATTGGGAATTAGGTGATTATCCTCATTATATCGGAATTCGTTGTAATTGGTGATATTTGAGGAAATCACCTGGGTTGTTTGCCGGACGGCAAATATTTGGTTTTGAATATCCGTTGTTATGCACCAATTTCAAATTGATATATCTGTACGTCTATTTTTATAGAGTGAGATATAACTTTTTGAAATTATGTCGATAACATTTACCTATATCAGTGGATGGTTAGGTAAAGAGCATTAAAACAGCGGTGTAATTCTTCTTAACCATAAGTACAGTTTTCAACGTACGACGCACAGGGTTTGAGTTATTAGACTCAAGGGACTTATACAGAGTATTGTATGTTGTCCAGTGTCCATGAGGACAGAGGGGTTGGTACTCGTACTATATTCTGTTTACTTGTGACTTCTCTAGTTCTCAGACATGTGTTTCGTAGAAACACAAGGTCCAAGTTTTGAGAAGTTATAGGTATATGAATAAAGTAGAGAACCAGGTGTTGCAAGTATCAGGATTCTTCAAGGTGATCGAAGATGTAGATACTTGTGTATGGTATTCAGTTGATAGTAATGGTTTTGAGAAACTTATTTCTTTTTCAGATTACTCATATCTGGATGCATTCCTAAGTTGAGTAACGCTGATAGGCCTCCTTCCATTTAGTTGACATGCACTGGAGACAGCTGCATGATTTGAATCTGGTTCCAATTAAATCAGTGCCTCTGTTTCTATATTGGATATAGAACAGTTCATATCTTAACGATGTTAAGGTACGGGGAGTTGTCCGGCTTATGCTTAAAACCAGACTCTGGATAACTCTAGGCACGTTTCTGTAATGGCTGTTTGTTGGTTGACCCAGGCTAAGATGAGGGTTGACTTTCTACCATCTGGAAGATCAATAGTGATATTGTTCTAGACTCACCACAGTTTTAAGTAAAATGGATTTTTTCATAAAACAGAAGTGGGAGTATGGTAGAACTGGAAGTGATTCCAGAACCACAAACGATTACTGAAATTTTGATAAGAACTTAAAGATTCAATCTAGTTTGACATTCCATTGGCCGCTCCAGAGATATGGTGGGTAACCTCAGGCACCCGAGAGGTACTGCGGTAGCCTCAAGGACGGTGACAGGGAGGTTCTTGTTTACCCAGACTTGACACTACTGTTGTTCCAGACTATAAGACCCGGCGGGAAGATGAATATAGCGTTGTTCTGAACTGGCTTTAGAAGTGCACGTGTATATGATTCTGCCGGAGGGTTGTCGTAGTCAGTGGGAGTAGCGGAAGCATTGGTGGACAAGTGGCTTATGTCTATTTATAGACTAAAGCAGATATAGCGAAGATAAATCATCTATTTCTGATATGACAGTCATAGGTTTGACTTCATCAGAATAGGGGATGGATCTGTTAAGAAGGTAGTAGGGTGTGATGTCCTGATTTGTGGATGACATACACATAGTAGGAAGTGATATTCCTGCACTACGACCGGTTATACTTTGGTTGTCACACAGTGGTTTCTCCATATAGGACTTGGATATTATATCAGATATTCTGGTTACTAGATCTATGGTTTTAGATCTAAATTTGGGTAGTTTCCCAATCTGGGTACTTAGACAACATTCTAAAGGTGTTTTAGAATGGACGACTCCTGGCATGGTAGTGTACCTGCAGATGATGGAGTCACCCTCTCTAAAGGTGTCTTACAGACTAAAGGCGAGAGGGATGTGCATGATTGGCAGATCACTTGCTTAGGCAATTGAGTCAATCATGAGATGTCAAGTACCACACCAGATGTTGTTTTTGCAGTAGATGCAATATGTTGATATTGATCCAATCCTGGAGAAACATTCGGAAGCAGTTTTAGAACATAAGTGGATGTTCTAGGGATATGATAACGACAGCCTCATTCAGGAGACAGTTATCATTCCAGGCTTCCAAGGTGACCTGGATGACAGAGTAGTTGTCAGAGTTATAGTTTTCCCTCTGATGAGGGGCAGTATTTTGGACAGGTGGTCCAAGCGGATACTGAGGGAGGTGTGGCGCAGGATACTGATTAAGTTCAGCTGACGATACAGTCTAAAAAGTTTGGATTTGGAGTTCATTTATGAACTAGGTCTCATCAAATATCCAGACGTATTCTAAGACAGGTATTGCTCATTTCGGGAGATGGCTTTCTCAGCGAACTTGAGATAAAGAGAGGCATAGAAAGAAACATCAGGGCGGATCCACTCACTGAGGCTATTCCTCAAACACAATAGTTTCGCAAACGGGCTTTGTGAGTCTGATTAGTAAAGGAGTTGGGTGTTCGGTATCACACGGGCTGTGAGTATGCGACATTGCAATAATAAGCCTTGAGTGCAAGTGGGAGATTGTTGGAGATAGTGCCCTCAGAGTCAATTATTGGATCACAGGCACGTGATTGCAATGATTAAGGGAGGACCTATGCCGGTAGGACGGTCTTACTCAAGATGATAGTATGCTATCTGGTTTATCTTTATCATCGTGTACTACTTTAGGTGACATTACATATCACTATTACATGTTGGTAGAGCCCTTAGGATTCTTTCTTGACGGCCAGCAGTATGATGGCGATCATATACGTGGGAACAGGGGTCTATAAGCACATAGTATAATGGTCCCTAGTCGTGGGAGTTTTTGAGACAGGGCATCGATACTCCAGAGTAGACTAGTGTATACAGTCGAGACCCCGACGAGGGGCGGTGGCCAGTCTCACAAGCCACTGGTGTCAGTTGGTTCACCTAAGATGTATACAGGTGCTCATTGGGTTATGAGTACACCGGACAGGACTCGGCGGGAACGTACTAGTTGGGATTATCCCAGACGTCAGATAGCAGTTCCCTGGTGACATGTGTACAGGTTAGTTCATCGACCTGAGATCGTCATTTGTCTCGTGTGAGTTCCCACTGTACTTTGATTACTACCCTACCACGGCTCAAAGGAGTCGTGCAAACAGGTTTTAGTTGGGTACAGTCCCGAGCCACATGGAGGCAGTTAGCGGATCTGCAGGGGTTCGTCTCTCCCGGTATTGGGGGTGAGGTCGCGCTGTGTCTAAAAAAGCCATTACACGAAGTCATTGGCCAAGGCAGGAGATTTACTGGTAGGTATTCCAGTAGTATCTCAGGGTGTTCTGGGCTACACTACGACACGACTTGTACTGCTTTTGGGGGTCTGACTTTTACCAACCCTCTAGGCCCGCCATGCGATGCTCATAGACGAACGGACCGGACTGTACGGATATTGTCACTGACAGGCTCCGTAGGGTGTCAGGATAAGTTCGCTCATCGACCTCCCTTTTGGTCAATACCTGGTAACTCGTTACGTACGGCTAATACCTCTGACGTGCTAGTGGTTAAATCCACAGCCAAAGTATTGACGAGTCTTTAGAGTCCCCCACAGACAGTTTCTCAAGTTTCGGGCGAAACGCTGTAGAGGCCGTATGGATATATGGCAGGGTTCGATCATATACGTGCGGTATTGCACGGATCATGATCGGACGGGTAATACTAGCGGGCTTTGGTTTAAGCCTGATCCTAGTATTATACAGTGTAGATTTTGTCTCATTGCATTTGTATTCGGTCGCAATACAAATGCGGGTATGTATATACAGTCGCGGGGTTTTCCTGTAATTTATTACGGGATCGTCCTTTTGAAGTTGCCAGTTTGTATTTCGTTTCGGCCATTTTCCTTTCTATCTTTCTTTGGCTGAAAATTGGTGGAGGGGGGCTTATTTGCAAATGTGCAATTTAGCAAAGTGGAGGGTGGTTTTTGTAAGTTGTTGTTACATGATGGTTCTCATGATGGTTCTAGTTTCCATTGACTTCTTTTTGCTCATCATTTCTTTCTTTATATGATGAGATTAGGATGAGATTTGGGGATGATGATGATTCCACATTATCGCCCAATCTTTTCTCTCTCTTCCATTATTTTTGGCTCACTCCCTCTTCTCATTCTTGAGGCATGGGCCGGCCACTTCTCTTGAAGGAGGGCTGTCCAAATTTTTTTGGGGGGGGGGGAATTCATTCTCATTTGCTTGCCATAAAAATCCCAAAGCTCCATTTCAAAGTTGATTTTCACCTCCACATCCAAATGGCAACTTAAAACAACCCCTTGAGACATAGTGATCTACGGATAGTCTATAGCAATCTTGGACACGTCGGCTTGCCAACTTCGTGTTCGAGTTGCCTCGGTTCAAGAGGTGGAAGCCCGTAAAAAGACTCGGTGATGTGGTGCCCTTTCCGACGAGGAGATCGAGACCGGAGATTCCGCGAGGAGATAGGGATGGTGGCCGAAGACTGAAGGACACGGATCGCTCGGTATAGCATTCTACCCTTTCTCTAGTTTTCTAGCATTAGGTTAATGGCCCGATCCGGGTTAACAGTCCGCGGTACCGCCGGATTTGTTTAAAGAAAAGTTTTTGTTTCCGTATTTTGGCCTCGTTCAGACGGCCGGGGCGCTGCCGTGCACTTACAGTAGCAACATATCATAAACATGAGGTATGATCAATGTAATCAACATGAAATCAGTGTCAACTACATCATGAAGTCTATAAGTATGTGGATATCATCCAACTATGTAATCAATGCCTGTATGCATGTGGATCCCGTCCACATGTTAACCCATGACACAACAACATCATGCATGTAAATATCATAAATGCATACGCATGAAAGTATGAGAATATAAATCAACGTATGTCCCTCGCGACAGATCAAAATCATGGAACCTGAGTGTCCAGCATCGACACTCGAAACATCATGAAACCCGTGTCCAGTATCGACACGTAAATCTTCATATATCTCAGGCTCCGTATCATCTGCGGGATCGGCCCGCGGGCTCCGGCAGTACGGATCGGCCTATATCCACCTCATGACTCCGGTCGGTATCCTCTGGATAACCGCCAGGTCTAAATACTATCACCGGTAGGTAGTGGTCCCTCTGCTAGGCTCATCGTCTACTGCACTACAAATCCGTTCTCGTCCCGGGATACCATACCGAGTCCACCATGTACCCGTAATCGGCTTCATCCAACTCCTCGAATCGGGTATCACTGTCACACATCTTAGAACCGAGAAAACGCATGGTGGATGCACTGAAATATCATATCAAGAGAAACCGGGTTTTTAAAACAGTACATACTTTCTTTTGAAATACCGACGATTCTCAAATCCAGAAATCTCGTGGAAACAACATATCTCAATGCGTATAATCATAAAGCATGATGTATGTGACATATAATAGAAATGTGAGCATATCAGTATATCATGCAACATAAAACAGTAATATGCACATATCGAGGGAAAACCGCTCTTTTAAATGAATCCAGTTTTGAAATATATCGTGCGGTTCCCAAATCTCCAAAATCAAGCCAGAATCATCTATGTATGTACAAATATGAATGTATGCAAGTATGGGTGTACAATATGTGTGTGCGCAAGTATGTCATGTAAGGAGTCATATTCTGATGCAACAATCCTACTGTGTAGTGACGTGGCAATTATCGATGATGAAGTGTATGAGCCGGCAAGCAGGTGTACATAGAGCATACGCATCATCGGTAATGGTGCTGGTGTCCTGACAGCATGAGTTTAATATAACATAAATCACAAGTATATAAGCATGCAATGCGCTGATAACAACATGAATATATGGAAATGGAAAGTAAATGCAACAATAAGGGATCTACATTAGTTATACGAGTCGTACAGTTTGTCATTTGAAATCACACGAATCGTGGTGTTGCAAAATATGGGCTACGGTGTTTTTAAGAAAAGAGGTACGTCCTTTGAAATATCCGTAGAATCCCTTGGCCTATCTTTAAAATACTCACGATTCGTTAGTTTTGGAAATAGGAATGACTCGAGTCTAGTCTAACATCTATAAGTAAACTACAGGACTAAACGAACAGACTAATAGAAAGGAAAGGGAAAACCACCTAAGTCTGAGTCGATATATATAAACATAATAGTCGGTGATCCCGCCTCAATAGTATCACGTACGATACAATATATAGCATGACATCCTCGAGTCAAGAGTGCGGATCTATCATCAATATAAAGCTCGTACAGTAAATCCATCGTACGGCATCCCAATCTGGGTACGGGTCGAATCTCACATTTATCTCATCATTTATCTGATATCCTTATCAT
The DNA here is from genome assembly GCA_030015575.1 of Agapanthus africanus. NCBI lineage: Eukaryota > Viridiplantae > Streptophyta > Magnoliopsida > Asparagales > Amaryllidaceae > Agapanthus > Agapanthus africanus. Next base: position 141,474,201 of record JASDDO010000026.1, read on the forward strand.
CATATCCTGTGTTAGGAGTACTGATCTATGTCTAGTACAAACTGATACCATCTGCATATATATGCGTGTATGAAAGTACACGCCTAAAGGCCCGCTATAATCTCTATCTCATAATACGAATCAAAATATATCACCGATCTCATGGCATCATGCCTAATCTCATCGACTCATCTCCAAGTACCATGTGCAATCCTCATCATTCATGCATAAGTATACGTGTATATATATACATAGTCCCATACTTATGTGTGTGTATATATATACATATCCCCATATACGCATAAGTAAAACAAAGTAAGCATGTGTGTGCGCATGGGTGTAAACCTTATTCTAGGGTTCGCGACTAAACTAACTAATGACGCTGTCACCCAATTACATTAAAGTTATCTATGACTCACAAAGTCTATCTAGATAATCCTAATCTCACAATAAACATATAAATATATCCATATCATAGATACCATATACTACACTACGAAGTGTGGGGGTGCTATACGCCATACACCCGACTTCCCCCGTAGATATATATCTACTCACCTTGCTCTTCGCTTGCCGTTGCCGACGTCGCCACGTGCTTGCTTGTCGTTTTGAAATCCTCGTGGGGGTACCTACACCTCATAACGTATCGTGCCGCATTAAAATCCAATTCCAAAACCAAAACGACACACAAATCTCACATAGGTCAAAACCTGTGGCCTACTCACGCAAAACAACCAAATACCACTCGATATAGACGTACAAACGTCAAGTGACCGAATACAAAACCAAATACTAAAATCATGAATTTAAAATACGTAAAACATAACCCCGAATCAAAATAGCAACTCAAGAAAGTGGTCCCAGATTTTGTTTCAGGCAAAAAACTAGGTGCACAAACAATACGGGGGTGCTATATAAGGTGTATATAAGTTATGGAAGCAACCTGGGCACCTATTTCCACCATGTGGCCGGCCAGAAGCCTCCCAAATCCGGTGAGCTCGGTTTTGGTGTGGAGTTGGGGTCTCATCTGGTCAGGGTGGTCTCATACTGGTCCAATTAAGTCTCTGGTATTGTTTGCTTAAATCAAAAATGCTCCAAATCACTCCAGATTTCCCTGCACTCTCTCTTTACACGCAAAACCGACATGAACGGTTTTTATTTTGGGTTTCAGGTTTTGTTTGGTCCAGGTATTTAGCACTAAGATGGTTTGTAATCACTACTAAAGCTCAATTACACAATCACAACTCAAGAATCCCTCAAACCCTAACTTAAGATTTTCAAAATTCACTAAACATCGCCTAATCACTTCTAAACATGCATGGATGTAAAAGCAATGGTAATTCTATGCTAATGGTTAACAAAATACCTCATTTGGCAACTCAAGAAAATTCTTGAGTTGCCCTAACTCTTCAAAATCCTTGCTTTCTTGGTCCAAAGTATAGCTCGTGAGCTTATACATGTTTTTAATGAAGTGGGGATGGACTTTTGACTTGATTTTGGTGGTGTTATGAGGGTTTGAAGAGGATGGAGGAGATGGGGTTGCCATGGTGAGCTCAAGGGAAAAGATGAAGGAATAAGTGAAGAAGGAATGAGAATGGCCAAGTCAAAGGAGACCCCCCCCTCTCTCTCTCTCTCATGTCCATACCCATTTCTTAATTCATTTTCTTTTTCTTTTCTTTTCTTTTGTTTTCTTTATCTTTTCTTTTCTAAAAACAAACCATGCATGAAACAAAGAAAAGCCATGTTACAAAAAAATGTAGAAATGTGTTATATGATATGGTGCATGTCATGCCCAAAACAAGTTTAATGCGCGATTAGTGATTTTTAATCGTGATTAGCACTAAAATAGTGTATATTTAATCATAAAAATTTATAATTTTCCTAAATCACATAAAAACACCCTCATTTCAGTAGTTCCTATAATTTTCTAAATTTTTCCCCAATTTATCGGTATTTAATTATACCGCACTAATAAAATATTCAATATATTTATCATTTAATTATAAAAATTCCCAAAAATAATATTTTATTTTTCTGAAATGTTACAGTCTTCCCCCTAAAGAAATTCGGTCCTCGAATTTAAATTTAAACCGCTCAAATACTAAAACATTTCAGTAAAATGATCAAGTCGTCGGGGCTCCGAAATCATAAATTCATAAAACACATCGTAGTGCAATGCATGCGCATGAAAACGAGTATATAACCAAACATCGAAATCAAAATCAAAACTCCGTCAAGCATCCCGCAATCATCAGAGTTATGGTGAAGATACCAAGGTCAAAGCCTAATACGAAAACCAACATGATATACATCAAAACTATACATGTAAAAATCTGAAGAAAATGTATGCCAAACCTTTTTACATTGCTGTGCGATGTGCATAACACTGCACAGTGGCGGACGTCTATTGTAAGAAAATAACTATATATATATATATATATATCATTTGTTTGATATGCACGTCCCGCAGTTTTGAAAAATAATTTTAGAAAGATTTCCTTTGTTAAACGTTTTGTGTCATCTCGGACACGTAGGTAAATACTGAGACTATAGCTCTTTCTTTGGAAATCTCTTCGATCACTATCAATGCATGCAAAATACATTCAGGTACTGTCCTCGGACTAGTCCTGCTCAGTACGGAAACAAATAGTAAATATTATAAAAACGTACTGCTCCATACGAAATAAATCCCAAAATCTTCATAAGAATGCCTCGTGCGTCTGGTGCGCACGAAAATCGAAATCCATGAATGTAAGATACATGTGCACAGAAACAAAATCTAAGTGCAACGGGTGTGCACGAAAACCCCTGTCAAGGGCAACGGGTGTGCCTGACAGCAATATCAGGTGTATCTGATATGCACGAAGAATCTCGATTAAGTGTATCCGGCGTGCACCAAAATCGCATCAAGCGCCCAAATATATGCAAGAATCCAAATTAAGTGCACAGAGTGCATGAAATCAACATCAATATCATATTCGAAATCGACGGTATACAATAAAGCTCAATCCAAATCAGGTATACCGCGGTATATAATCTCACAACCATGTGCATCAGCATGCACAAATCAAATCAAAATACTAAAAGTGTATGAAAACTATGCCGAAAGCACAAGTCAAATCATATGCATATCATAGGCATGAAATCAAAATCAATCTCTCGAATGACATCAAATCGAAGTCAAGTGCAACCATAGTGTACAAAAATCTCAATCATGCAAACAAGTCGTCCAAAATACCGAAATCCAAAAATGACGGGTGCATGATATTCGAATCACCAAATCCCAGATCGTAAACACTGTCATCGATATGTCCTTCCTTCGCAGTCGAGAAGGTGTCGGTACATCCAAAACTAGCAGAGCAAGATATCTACTTGCCTCCTGTTCATAGTCTGGCGCCTGGTGCCTTTAGGCTCTTGTCTCTCACTGCGAATTACTAGATATATAGCTCCTCGGCTCAACGACCCAATATGGAATGACGATGGAAACAGTCCCACTCTGGCACATCCTTTAAAGATCTCTGGCCAACTATCTCGTCGACGATGCCGAACTCTGGCCTACTGGGTGTGCGCAATATGACCGCTCCTGGGTCCAAGTATTTTCGTATAGCATTCCAGAAAGGTCCTGTCGAAGTCTCTCCCAAATCTCGTTTCTGCTGAACTGTCCGGAAGCTATTATCCATTGCTAAATCTGTATCTTGTTTCAGAACGGCTGCATACTCATCGCGACTCCTTCTGGAAGATATATCCATGTACAACGCCTCTGCATGCGTATCACAGCTCTGATGTCAGCGGAGTGGAACGTCATCTCATCAAGATCTCGTACGAACCACTTACTCCCCTTTTCTCCAATGTCGACTGATTCGGACTCGTCTCTTCGTGGCTGCATGGACTGCGCTCTAACGGCTATACACGTATCTGGAGTCTCTCAAGCAATGCATCCCATCACATGATATCCGAATGACGTCGAACCTTTCAATCAATTCGTCAAGTTCCATAATCCCCCAAGAGCTCAACATCTTGAGTACAGTTTAATAGTATTCCAGTACATGCCACAGTACCTATGGACCAACCGTAGAAGGGCAAACCCAAGCTTCACTAATGGCACCGCGGAACTGCTGCCAACCCAAAGGTTCAAAAGCGTTCCCATGGTCATTATGTCGAGTTAGGGTTTCATTCTTCTAGAGGGTCCACGGAATTACTTGCATATTTTTCCGAATACTTTAAACTTGGAAAAATGGGTTTCTGACATTCGATCGTCTTCTATCGACTCTCAACGTACCTGCGTGAAGTCATCTCTAGCTAGAATCAATCAATCTGATGACTTCGCATCGGGGTAAGTGAACGAACCACATGTCCAAGTCATTCTTCCTCGAGTGTCTAGCGATCTCCCATTATATCTCTTAGTATAAACTCATGCTGCAACAGCTCTAACATCTGGGGCGATACCTCGTTATTCGCAGCAAAAACTGGCTCATTTGTCCGCATGCTGAACAGTGTCTCAATCATCAAGATAATTGGTGCATTGACGGTCATCACATTCCGGCTGGCCTCTAGCAGTGGCCCAATCCTCTGGTGCTGATCTGCACGTCCGAGAAATCTCGTAAAAGCGATCCATCAAATGCTCATGGCGCGAAAACACAATAAAACGACGCATCTATGCAAATCGTATGTCCATGGAATCAAGCCCTGGTCAGTCCTCATCCGTGACAAGCTCATGCTGATGCAACTCTAGCCATAGCTCTCTCTGCGCCCGTGTAATCGTGGCAGCAAAAACCATAACCAATAATGATGAGGATAGATCATAGGAATGAATATCATGTTGTGCAAGGAAATGTACATCCTAAGGCTTCTTAAGCGGAGTAGCGTATCGTAAGTATGCCGTGGAACATACACACGGTGCGCCACTCTACTTAAGTCACCTACTCCATCAACCAAGGTCAACCTACGCGACGAAATTTTGAGTCTAATACTCTCTCGACCAAGTTTAAGTTCCGTAAGGTCAAGCCTAGATTCCATATATATACAAACGCTCTAGGCTCCGCATAGTCAAACATAGACTCGAACCAAGGTTAACCTAGCGCTCTGATACCGACTTTGTAACGACCCGAAACGGCACGTGACTGGCACTTGAATCATATGAAGTCTATAGGACCCTATCTAATTCAAGTAAGCCGAGAAATCCCAGAAATCTAAACCATTTTAAGAAAGAAGTGAAAAAACATGTTTTAAAGTAAGTGGTTTTAATAACATAAGCCGAAGTATGCAATTTTAAAATCTCAAGTATTTTCAGAAGATTTCGGCAGAGTTTCCTTTTGTAAAAAATGGCCCCAAAAGGGTACAACATGCATAATATGAATAAAGGCATCCCCAAGCGGGAGCTAGCTCTTCGTCAATTGATGGTCACAACCACGCAAGCAATATAATATACAACGCCGAAGGGCGAGAATCAAAACTCAAAGGAAACTCGAAATCATCAAGAAAACCATAATAATACAACGCGCGACTCTAAGGTCGAAAGAATAAACAACTGGTTTTCTAAGTCTGAAATAAATATACGCGTCTGGTTGATGGAGTTTCTAGATACAGCAATGAAAATAAAATACAAGGGTGGTCACGATGCGAGTGAACCCACTTACCAAAGCAATCACCCAGAATGGAAACAGTGTGTCAGAAAGCCGCAATGAAACCTGTACGGCAAAACCAGCAAGAACTGTGGCACAACGGGAGTGAGTTGCCAACTAGTGAGTAGAAAACATCACAGAGCAGAAATTGCATGTATGACTCAATCCTAGGTCAATACGATCAATAATATATATCCTTAATATGATAAAGTTTGAAGCGTGATAAGATGGCAAGGGTAAACATCTATACATAAGTGTAATACCAAGTTCTCGTGTCAGGGTCTCAGGTAGCAACATATCATAAACATGAGGTGTTATCAATGTAAACAACATGAAATCAGTGTCAACTATATCATGAAGTCTATAAGTATGTGGATATCATCCAACTATGTAAACAATGCATGTATGCATGTGGATCTCGTCCATATGTTAACCCATGACACAACAACATCATGCATCTAAATATCATAAATGCATATGCATGAAAGTATGAGGATATAAATCAACGTATGTCCCTCGCGACACATCAAAATCATTGAACCTGAGTGTCCAGCATCGACACTCGAAACATCATGAAACCCGTGTCCAGCATCGACACGTAAATCCTCAAATATCTCAGGCTCCGTATCATCTGCGGGATCGGCCCGCGGGCTCCGGCAGTACGGATCGGCCTATATCCATCTCATGACTCCGGTCCGTATCCTCCGGATAACCGTCAGGTCCAAATACTATCATCGGTAGGTAGTGGTCCCTCTGCCAGGCTCACCGTCTACTGCACAGCAAATCCGTTCTCGCCCCGGGGTACCATACCGGGTCCACCATGTACCCGTAATCGGCCTCATCCAACTCCTCGAATCGGGTATCACTGTCACACGTCTCAGAACCGAGAAAACGCATGGTGGATGCACTGAAATATCATATCAAGAGAAACCGGGTTTTTAAAACAGTACATACTTTCTTTTGAAATACCGACGATTCTCAAATCCAGAAATCTCATGGAAACAACATATCTCAATGCGTATAATCATAAAGCATGATGTATGTGACATATAATAGAAATGTGAGCATATCAGTATATCATGCAACATAAAACAGTAATATGCACATATCGAGGGAAAACCGCTCTTTTAAATGAATCCAGTTTTGAAATATATCATGCGGTTCCCAAATCTCCAAAATCAAGCCAGAATCATCTATGTATGTACAAATATGAATGTATGCAAGTATGGGTGTACAATATGTGTGTGCGCAAGTATGTCATGTAAGGAGTCATATTCTGATGCAACAATCCTACTGTGTAGTGACGTGGCAATTATCGATGATGAAGTGTATGAGCCGGCAAGCAGGTGTACGTGGAGCATACGCATCATCGATAATGGTGCTGGTGTCCTGACAGCATAGGTTTAATATAACATAAATCACAAGTATATAAGCATGCAATGCGCTGATAACAACATGAATATATGGAAATGGAAAGTAAATGCAACAATAAGGGATCTACATTAGTTATACGAGTCGTACAGTTTGTCATTTGAAATCACACGAATCGTGGTGTTGCAAAATAAGGGCTACGGTGTTTTTAAGAAAAGAGGTACGTCCTTTGAAATGTCCGTAGAATCTCTTGGCCTGTCTTTAAAATACTCACGATTCGTTAGTTTTAGAAATAGGTATGACTCGGGTCTAGTCTAATATCTACAAGTAAACTACAGGACTAAATGAACAGACTAATCGAAAGGGAAGGGAAAACAACCTAAGTCTGAGTCGATATATAAAAATATAATAGTCGGTGATCCCACCTCAGTAGTTACACATACGATACAATATATAGCATGACATCCTCGAGTCAAGAGTGTGGATCTATCATCAATATAAAGCTCGTACGGTAAATCCATCGTACGGCATCCCAATCTGGGTACAGGTCGAATCTCACATTTATCTCATCATTTATCTGGTATCCTTATCATCATATCCTGTGTTAAGGGTACTGATCTAAGTCTAGTACAAACTGATACCATCTGCATATATATGCGTGTATGAAAGTACACGCCTAAAGGCCCGCTATAATCTCTATCTCATAATACAAATCAAAATATATCACCGATCTCATGGCATCATGCCTAATCTCATCGACTCATCTCCAAGTACCATGTGCAATCCTCATCATTCATGCATAAGTATACGTGTGTATATATACATAGTCCCATACTTATGTGTGTGTGTATATATACATATCCCCATATACGCATAAGTAAAACAAAGTAAGCATGTGTGTGCGCATGGGTGTAAACCTTATTCTAGGGTTCGCGACTAAACTAACTAATGACGCTGTCACCCAATTACATTAAAGTTATCTATGACTCACAAAGTCTATCTAGATAATCCTAATCTCACAATAAACATATAAATATATCCATATCATAGATACCATTTACTACACTACGAAGTGTGGGGGTGCTATACGCCATACACCCGACTTCCCCCGTAGATATATATCTACTCACCTTGCTCTTCGCTTGCCGTTGCCGACGTCGCCACGTGCTTGCTTGTCGTTTTGAAATCCTCGTGGGGGTACCTACACCTCATAACGTATCGTGCCGCATTAAAATCCAATTCCAAAACCAAAACGACACACAAATCTCACATAGGTCAAAACCTGTGGCCTACTCACGCAAAACAACCAAATACCACTCGATATAGACATACAAACGTCAAGTGACCGAATACAAAACCAAATACTAAAATCATGAATTTAAAATACGTAAAACATAACCCCGAATCAAAATAGCAACTCAAGAAAGTGGTCCCAGATTTTGTTTCAGGCAAAAAACTAGGTGCACAAACAATACGGGGGTGCTATATAAGGTGTATATAAGTTATGGAAGCAACCTGGGCACCTATTTCCACCATGTGGCCGGCCAGAAGCCTCCCAAATCCGGTGAGCTTGGTTTTGGTGTGGAGTTGGGGTCTCGTCTGGTCAGGGTGGTCTCATACTGGTCCAATTAAGTCTCTGGTATTGTTTGCTTAACTCAAAAATGCTCCAGATCACTCCAGATTTCCCTGCACCCTCACTTTACACGCAAAATCGACATGAACAGTTTCTGTTTTGGGTTTCAGGTTTTGTTTGGTCCAGGTATTTAGCACTAAGATGGTTTGTAATCACTACTAAACCTCAATTACACAATCACAACTCAAGAATCCCTCAAACCCTAATTTAAGATTTTCAAAGTTCACTAAACATCGCCTAATCACTTCTAAACATGCATGCATGTAAAAGCAATGGTAATTCTATGCTAATGGTTAAGAAAATACCTCATTTGGCAACTCAAGAAAATTCTTGAGTTGCCCTAAGTCTTCAAAGTCTTTGCTTTCTTGGTCCAAAGTGTAGCTCGTGAGCTTGTGCATGTTTTTAATGAAATGGGGATGGACTTTTGACTTGTTTTTGGTGGTGTTATGAGGGTTTGAAGAGGATGGAGAAGATGGGGCTGCCATGGTGAGCTCAAGGGAAAAGATGAAGGAATAAGTGAAGAGGGAATGAGAATGGCCAAGTGAAAGGAGACCAACCCCTCCCTCACTCTCTCACACTCATGCCCATACCCATTTCTTAATTCATTTTCTTTTTCTTTTATTTTCTTTTTTTTTCTTTATCTTTTCTTTTCTAAAAACAAACCATGCATGAAACAAAGCAAAGCCATGTTACAAAAAAAACGTAGAAATGTGTAATATAATATGGTGCATGTCATACGCAAAACATGCTTAATGCGCGATTAGTGATTTTTAATTATGATTAACACTAAAATAGTACATAATTAATCATAAAAAATTATAATTTGCCCAAATCATATAAAAACACCCTCATTTCAGTAATTGCTATAATTTTCCAAATTTTCCTCAATTTATCGGTATTTAATTATACCGCACTAATAAAATATTCAATATATTTATCATTTAATTATAAAAATTCCCAAAAATAATATTTTATTTTTCTGAAATGTTACACAAGCACGCATGGTTTTACCCTTTGCCAAGAGTAATTTACTCGGTGTCTTTTATCTCAAATTTAGGAGGAAGGTTTTTTGAGGGGGGCTTAACAATAAAAAAATTCGCCATGCACGCATGATGCATCATCCATCATGATTTTACAATAACGTGGAGGACATTCATCGGAAAGTTGGCAGATCAAAAGGAACTCAAATACTCATAAAAATAACATACACATCCAATAATAGTGTAGCATGCATGGTTGCTTTTAGATAGAGAGTAGAGGTTTCTTTTGCTAAAGTATGCATGCATTATGGATGTGACTCATGCATGTTGTTGTTGTTCATGGCCAATAGATGCTTGTCATTTGTTTGCATGATATCACTAAAGAGTAGGAGAATTCTCTTTGACTAAGCCAATAGCTACATCATAGTTTTCTTTTGCACCGACAAATTAAGGATGCTTTGACAACAAGAAATTTCATAGGGATAAAGATTAAGAGATAAATCCTAATTCTTGGCAGGGAAAAAGCTAGTGGCCAGTGACACAAAAAGCTCATCATACTTATCTAGTGTTAGTTTCATACGAACACGAAACGTATTTTACGAAACGATACGAAATAAGGACAATTCGATACAAATCATAAGTTTGTATCAGCTTACTAAATTATCGGTTGATACATATTTTGTATCGAACAAAACACGAAACACACGATACACTATTTATTCATTAAAATGCATAGTGGATCAGATATTCGGATTTAAAATACGCTATTTAACCATTAAAATGCATATTGATGAGAAAGAGGAGTTCCTTGAGAGTGAAAATGTTGAAGATGGGGAGAATGAATTTATCTCCTGTTATTATAATAATAGTGATTAATCAATCGGAGAAGATTGATTTTCTGTAACGTCGACTTTGTTTGGCGGTGATATTTTTACAACTTGGATGTGAAGTTTTAGTTATGAATTATTAAACTTATCACGCTTATATTTATGAATTACAACATATGGATGATTATTTTGGATTGTTTTGGTATTATTTGATTATCAAATGCATGAGTTTGTGTGATTATATGTCCGTATTTGTGCGGTTGCAATTCCAAAATTTTCTTTAGCTTGTATGTGGCTCTATATTGCTAATATGATCCCTTTTAAAATTATAATTGGTTCTATATATAACTAAGTACTTCGTTGCAACGGAAAATTTTGTTTCTTACGATACGAAACATGAAACGATACATGATACGATAAATAAGAAAACGAAATACGAAACGTATCACAATTTGACAATTTAGTACTTATCTTCTTCTTTGATATCACCAAGAATAATGAATTCTACATATATGACCCTTTTATCAAACTTTTATTGGGTTCATTGTTAGCTAATTGCTTAATTATAATATGTTGACTCGACTTATTATTATTAGTTTTATACCTATATTATAGAATATATAAAATTTTATATATACATGTTGTATGAACATATAGTACTGCATACAACACTCACAATTTTTGTTAAGATGTAACTAGAACTTTTGCTCCAAGTTCTATTATGTATAAAAATAAATATATATTATTAGAGGAGTGATCTATTGCAAACTAGTTCACGTTTTTTAAAATGAAAACTTTCGGTCTACGGTGTATTTTATTGATCCAATCTGTTCAAGTTGATCATCACACCCTCAAAGATAATTGTATGCAAAATATATACTACTCGATACTGTGCGTACTAATACCCCACCAACCGTAGCTAATACCCCACCAACGGTCACTAAAGTGTATTAGCGACCATCTATATAATAAACGGTTGCTAATACTCAGTCAAGGAAATTTCAGTCGCTAATACGTGTATTAGCGACCATATAGAAGACGGTCGCTCATATAAACGGTCGCTAATACCTATCAGCGACCATCCGTCACCGTCTCTGATACATTACATGTGGACAGTCACTCGATTATTTAACGGTTCGTCGTATCAACGAACAATCGCTAATACATGTATTAGTGACCGTTCCTGTGTCACAATCAGTCGCTGATACCAAATTATAGGATTAAAAAATACCGAAAATCACAATATACCGCACAATAATACCTGTAATCATAAAAAAGTATCCAACATTAGTGTTTTAAATACAAACCAACACATAAACACAATACACTGTATATCCAACAATAGTAACAACTCTAACCAACATATACATGAACTAAAATCGTAATAAACCCGCACATGCATGAACTAAAATCATAATAAACCAAAATCATAATAAACCAACATATACAACAGTAGTGTTTTGAATACAAACCAACACAATACGCTATATATTCAACAATACCAATAACTTTCCAAATCGCGTGCAATCCTAAGTCACTCAACTCTGTGAACCTTGCAAATCCAACCAAATAAATAAATACATGAACTAAAATCATAATTTTCGAAACCGGGATAAATCATCCCCGCAGCCCGTGCCTCAACGATACGCGCGTCTACTGCAACTATCATCCTCTCGATTTGAGAATAAGGAGCAGCATATCTCTCCAGTGCCTTCGTATAATCCCTATCTCGATAAAAAATTTCATCTCGTAATGTATGAGGAGGAGGCACTGTAGTAATATACTCATCTGTGATGGGATCTGAGAACGCATCAGGTTCTCTATTTAGATCCATGCACTGCTCGTCTAAGTGTGCATATGGATCATCCGGCACAGATGTATCTGCATCCTCCTGATCAGATGTATTTAAACATTTCAATTTATTATAATCAATGCAATAGCTATATGAACAAAATAATTTGAGCACGCTTATTTAAAACTTCTAATATATACCTCTAATCTCAAGCTGTGTCGAAGAGGAAGTATCTCGATCCCTTTTCTTTGAAGAGAATGCTGTAATAAATTTTGCGAATATACCTTTTCTAGATGATCACCTTATCTGTTTCATGCAAGTTATGACGATACAAAATATATAATATGCATAAATCATTAAACTAACATATCAATAGATTACAAATGATTACAACTGTAAAATTTTTCATATATCAATTGATTATAAGTGTTTACAACTGCAAAGTTTATAACATATATAAATGATTATAACTGCAAAGTTTTTCATATATCAATCGGATCTACTTGCTCAAGGTCACCTTCGTTGATAGAACTATAGAAAAAGGATTTAGGAGGTGTCCACAATGCAATCCAAACTTCTTCACGATTAGGATCTTTGACATAAAAGCATTGATCAGCATGTGAAACTAACATGAACTTATCATCACGAAAAATTTCTTTACTGAAATTAACAAGCCAAAAACTGTATTCATCTTTCTGGATGCAAGCGCACCAACGAACTTTAAACATAACAAATCGTTCTTGTTCATTATTCCCGTAAAATAACTCTATCATGTCCTTCAACAGATCATAGTATTTAATTTTTCCTCTTTGCGGTTTTTTATCATGGGAACTTAAGAAGGACGTTTGTTCAAACGGACAATAAATACCATTATTTTGGGTAGTCAATTTCTTAGTTTTAAGAAATTTTAGATTATTAATACAATATGAACCGTATTGATTCACTTTTGCAATAGGATCTTTTAATAGTCGCACGATTACATCCGGGAATTGCATCCCTTTTGCTTTGCCATATTCAATCTACAATGTATTTATATGTAAAATGTATAAACTATATGTGATATATACATATGATACGTGAAATCTACAAGAGATACGTACGCGTTTACGGAACTACCGTGGAAAGTATTTCTTATGTTCTTGATTAATCTTCCATGTTGCACCCATTTCAGAAATCGCATTCGTTAGTTCTTCAATATGTCGGCCAAAAGAATAAAAATATTAGCTATTTAGGCATATATACAACCCCCCCCCACACACACACAAAATATTGACGCATTTAAAAGTTTTAATTTACATACTTTCTGTGATCGGCAATAATTTCAAGATTATAAAGGATATACGCATATGCTTGATCGAGCCACTCCCTTCAGTAGGATCGATCCTCCCCTTATGGATGGGATAGCTAGTCTTCGTTAATTTGAGAAGGAAGATTTAATCTTGTTTCAAATCCATGCAAGTAACAAGAAGTGAAATTGAGGCATTCGTTGGCAAAATAACTTTCAGCTACTAACCCTTCAGGTCGAGCTCGATTGCGCACTTCCTGTCACGCCCCGCTTCCTAAAGAACGGCAACGGGTACATGACGAAACCCGCGACGTATTTATTCCGAGAAAGTTATTTCTCACAACAAATATGCTAAGCGTTTATAAGCAACATAAAATACGACAAGAAAAACAATAGAGTGAAAATCCAACAACTAGTTATTACATTCAAGTTCCACAGAGTTCAAAATAGAGATACAAAATCTGAAACAAATGCGATAACAATGATAAGTCTTAAACATGATGCATACTGAATATAAAGCTGAATGGAAACTAGTCGTCTGCTTGTGATGAAAGCTGATTGTACCCTTCTTCCATGGGTTCTTATCTCCTCCGTCCCTAAGTCACCTGACGAATATTCTAAGGATAGAAAATAAAAATGGTGGAATGCCCATCAGCGAACTTGCAGTCGGTAAGTCCCCAAAAGATGTGTGAATTTTATAATTGATGCGCAAGGCGAGATGTAATATAGCATGAATGGAAATCATGAATAAGTGAACAAGTATAACATGGTAATATACATGGCAACTATATGATACATGAGCATGCCAATATAGCATAACATGTATTGGTTAATATGAGCATGTAATAAGTGTATATAGTGAATATGAAGTGAATGTCAATGTATCTTAAAGGGTCTCTATAAGGGTAATCTAACTAATGTAAATTCAAGTGTGAATGTCAACCAATCTTAAGAATATTCTCGGACCCAAAGCTATAATCCAGGGCAAGGAATCATGGGTGTTCCCTTATAAAAAAGGGGGAGAAGAAAAAAAGAGAAGAATTCTCACGTTTTGGGCCTCATGTGTTAAACATGCAAGCGTTTATATGCAAAGCATATAAGCGCTGAAAGCAAACGAATATAGGCAAAACTAACTTCACGTGAGCGCTCATATGCAAAGCATATGAGTGCCAAATAAAATAGAATAAAACCCATATTAGGGTCACGTGTTAAATACGTGAGAACACCTTTTTGAAGAATTAGCTTCAGATAGAATCAAACTTCATATATAGAATTAAATTCTATCTTTTATGAAAAAGCGATGTGACTTAATAGCCTATAGGCCAAACTGGCCTCACGGGTTAAACACGTGAGCGCTTATATACAAAGCATATAAGCGCTAAGAATAAATTACTTAAAGGACAAACGAGCCTCACGTGTTAAACACGTGAGCACTTATATGCAAAAGCATATAAGCGCTGAGAGTAAATAGCCTATAGGCCAAACTGGCCTCACGTGTTAAACTTGTCAGCGCTCATATGCTTGCATATGAGCGCAAAATAAAACAGGCTGAAACCCACACCGGGGTCACGTGTTAAACACGTGAGAGCACCTTCTTATATAGAATTAAATTCTATTTTCGGGAAAATACCTCCCTTGATCTTTCTAAAAGGGAAAGATATTCTCTGTTAAACAGAGAGCCGTTGGAATAGAGATCTGATGATGAATCATCAAATATATGATTAAATCCTATTGGAGAAAACACCTCCTTAATCTTTCTAGATGAGAAGGATATTTTATGTTAAACAGAAAGTTGTTGGATCAAAGATCCAATGAGTTAGGAAAATATTTCTCTATATCTTTCTAAATAAAGAAAGATGTTCTCTGTTAAATTGAGAGCCCTCAGATTAAAAATCCAATTGGGATTAAAAATCACCGTTTGACAGAATTAAATTCTGTATATGGAAAATATTTCCTTAATCTTGTTAAAAACAAGAAAATATATTCTGTAATACAGAAGCTCTCTGGATCAAAGATCCGACGGTGGATAAAATCCCTCGAATAATCTTTGAGGCCGATTAAATCAATTGGAATCTCTCAATGAGAGATTTTCACAAAACTAAGCAACAATTTGCCTTGCCTATATAAAAGACCTAAGACTTCAAGTCTCACAAACAGGACATGCACACAGAAAGGATCAACCTCCCAAGCTTATGCAAACAAAAAGGCAGAAGTCACATAAACAGAGAATTTAATTCTCTTCGAAAAAGAAGATCTCCCCCCTTTCAAACTCTAGGTTAAGAAAAAGAAGAGATCAAAATATCTTCTTTTCCTAGTATAAACGAAAACAAGGGTTTAGCCCTTTATATAAAAAAGAACTTAGTTCTTCATCTGATTTGATATTTGCAAAGAAAATCTTCCCACAAGTTGAGAATTTAATTCTCATCGAGGGGATTATGTTCTTCAAACTCAAAATCTAGGGGTAAAGAACTAGGTTAAAAGGAAAGAAAAAGAACATGCGTACTAGGAATTTAATTCCTCTAAAAATAGGGTTTAACCCTATGTAAAGAACTTAGTTCTTATAAAAAAGAGGAACTTAGTTCTTAAATAAAATTGATCTCAAATCTTTAAAGCAGAGATCTAGGTGATCGTTAATGGCCAAAATGCCACTAACAGAGATTAAATCTCTGAAAGAAAAGAACTTGGCGCCTCACGTGCTTTCCACGTGAGCACCCAAAAACAAAGAAACTCGGCGCCTCACGTGAAACACACGTGAGCCACCAAAATGAAGTCTGAATGCCTCACGTGCTTGCCACATGAGCGCCGCAAAAATAAAGCAATTCAGTGCCCCAAAACATAGCAATCATGTGAGCCATCAAAACAAAGGCCGAATGCTTCAGATGCTCCCCGCGTGAGCGCCAAAAAAAGTGCTTAGCACTATAAATTTAGTCAAAAATGACTAAGTGCTTAGCACTGATTGGGCAGTGCACATGACTGAGTGCCTCACGTGATACTCCTGTGAGCGTCAGAACAACAAATAAGTGCTTAGCACTTCTGAAAAAAGGGGGAAATCCCAAGACCGAATAGACCAAACCCAAATTGGCTAAGTCTCTGAAATTTCTTGCAGCTGAGCCCAAATGCTCTGTTGTTGGATCTCAACAAAATTTGATGATCCCTAAAATATTGCTAAGTTGATCTAGTATCAAATAAGGCTAACGTATTCTTAGTTAAAAATAAATTGAGCCCAAATGATCACATATTTAAGTTGATTTTAATCTCAAACTAGATTAACGAACCTTAAATAAAACAAATATTTTTTGAATTGATGGGATATATACAACCTAGGTTCGAACCCCAAATCTAAAATATATGGATTTGGAGTAAACCGCGCCCTACGGGCAACGACATAAATTAGTCTCCGTATACAATCCATGGGCAACCTTAACAAATATAATAACACACGAAACGAAGTGAACTACTGGAAAAGGAAAAAGTTGTTATCGCAATGTGATAACGTAATTAACTGAAGGGGCTTGCGCCTGCAGGGAAGAGCATCCCCACATTCAAAAACCCCTCACAAATGAGGGGGAATCTGATAAAGTCTACTACAACGGTCGCTTCTATCCAAACCTCCGATATATATTGCCATAAATCAACTTGGCATCTTCGGAGAGGTGGGTGGATATGTCAAAATAGCATCTACCAAATTCAGGCTAGACGCACCTCTGCGTCTCAGTCCAGTTTTCGGCGGTAAATAGATTCTGGCATGCCCGGTGGGAGCTCTTCCTCTTTCCACTCCACACTTCGTGTATCGTCATAGCGAACAAAATCGCGATTCTCTATGGTTACCCCTGGACTCAAGGTACTAAAATATGGTTTCTTGCTCCTGTGCAGAAAATCAATGGCTCTCAACTGTGCCTCATGCAACAGCAACTCCCACTCCACCACAACTGGAGGACTGACCTATGGGCCCAACGTGGCCTCTATTTTCTCAATACCAGGGGGCAAGCCATACAAGCCACTACCGGACTCTTCTTCGGGACCAAGTTCCCACCTGTGAACATTGGTGCCTCAACGCCACAAAAGGAGATCCTAAAAAGTCAGTCTTCGACCGGATGGAAACCACAACGGGCCCTCTCAACGGGCCGTCCAAACCTGAAGCCTCGGTCTTCAACAAGCTGAGCATAAGTTCGAGCGGGCCCACAAAGAAGCCCATGATACCTGAAGGGGCTACCCCAAAACTATTATCCATTCCTGCTCCTGCTACGTGAGAAGCCGATAAAAGTGCTTCCCCCTCAGACGGTCGGTCTTCGAAAGATTAGCCAACTCTCCTCAAACTCTATCAAGTGCGTCGGTCTTCAACAGGCTGATACCGATTGAAGCCTCTTAGCAAAGCCAGGGGCATCATGAAGCCGCTTCCAAAACTAAGGTAGCCCCTTCAGTAAGGCATGCTCAACGTCGCCACTGGCGCCGAGTAAGATAGGCTGGGGCAACTCTCCCTCTGGGCTCACCCCACCTGCTCCTATGGTAGATGTCAACGTTGTTGTTCCAACCGGGAACAGTTTTGATCTACTAAGGAGAGTACACAAGAACTCTCCAACGGCGGTGCTGAAGAAATCACCTCTGCCTGTAGAGGTCTCGGTGCTGCAACAACCAGAGTAGCCTCGGCAAAGGCTCTCTTCACAAATACATAGAGTCTGGCGAAAAGTTCAAGACCATGTGCTTGGTGAAAATCACTCTCATTGATCCAAGAAATCTAAGGGTCAACAAGAAAAAGACCGCTCCTCCACCATACTACAGGGAGCCGTTCCTAAAAAGATGCCTGTCATAATGGTTCCTTCAGCTCCGACTTCTCATAAAAGAACGGGGCCGGAGAAAATCCCACCGTCTGTGACAAATTCCAAAGGTGATAGATCTAAATGCCCCAAGTTTAGGGGTATTACCGTACATACGGTCTATATGACCAATAGGAAGGAAGAAAGTCGTGCCTCGGTGAGTAATCGACCACAAACCCAATTGCTAACTAAGGCTCAAGAGAAACAGTAAAAGCTCCAGGAAATGCTGAAAAAAATGACGGCACTTACCAGATAGAAAGAAAGTCCGGACAAAGAGGCCGAACATCACCAAGAGCAAGAGACCGATACAGAGTTTCTGTGAACGGTACTAGAGAGAAAGGACAAGAAAGCTGCTGAGAAACCTGCTAAATAAAGCAGATGGCCCTCTTGTTCCAAGACATGGTAGGAAAGATGATCCAACCAGAACCTCGGCAGAAAATCCGCTGATAATTATCGAGAATGGCAGAGGGGAAACATCAAACCCT
This sequence comes from Agapanthus africanus, assembly GCA_030015575.1. Taxonomy (NCBI): domain Eukaryota; kingdom Viridiplantae; phylum Streptophyta; class Magnoliopsida; order Asparagales; family Amaryllidaceae; genus Agapanthus; species Agapanthus africanus. The sequence goes on from JASDDO010000026.1 coordinate 141,492,988, forward strand.
CCTCCAGACTTATCAGCGGCCAAGGAGGAAACGATCTCTAAGGCGACCCTGGACGATTACATTGCTCAGCAAATAAGAGCTCACCAAGCTAATGAAGCCGCCGGCTAAATTGTCAGAACTGGACGACCATATCCAGGCTGGTATGACCAAATCAAATACCTGCCGGGATATACGATCCCCAAGTTCTATGTCTACAAAGGAACAGGCAACCCTCACCAACACGTCACGCAATTCAGAGCTCTATGCGGCAATACTGGTGGCGACGACAAATTGTTGCTTCGCCAGTTCGTCGGCAGCTTGTCAAAGATAGCTTTCGAATGGTACTCGGAGCTTCCAAATGACTCTGTGAAAACCTTCGCAGAAATGGAGTTGTTGTTCACACAGCGGTTCGCTAGTGCAAGCGAACGCACTCCGATCACGACATTAATCAATGCCAGGGTAAAGCTGGGAGAAACATGGGTCCAATACGTGATCCGGTGGAGGAACATGTAGTCTAAGTGCGAATAGCGTATTGAAGAGTCTCCTGCCAAGGGCATGTTCATCGAAACCCTCGATCCTCAAATGACTGTGCCCCAGTTCATGACGTTTTTCACGCTCACAAATTTTCAGGCTCTGAAAGAAAAACTGTCACAAATGGATCAGATGGGCCATGGGCTTTCCTCCTCAAGTAAGGACCCTCGAAATAACAAGGGTAAAGGAAAAGCGGCCTTTGTTTCCAATACGCAACAACAACTGAGCGACTCAAAACCGGTTACTCGCCAAAACAACATGCGTCCACGCCCGTCCTTAGAAGAAAGGCTAGGACATTCTTCATCGTTCCCGCGTGAGAAAACGAGAAGACTGTTCGGGTTGGCAATGCAAAATAACCTTATCACATTACCAGACCGGTGGCATCCAGCACAACCTGGCGTTGTCAGCAACTCTAATTACTGCTCCTATCACAGGATAATGAGCCACCCAATTAAGGATTGCTACATCTTCAAAAATTGGATTGAAGATCAGTATCAACATGGGAAATTCACGCTGCATGATAACTGGAGGGTGAACCCGCCCCAAAAGCACGCTCCCAAAAAAGTGGAAGTGCAGGGGCATCAAGCTCATTCATGGAAGAAACTCAATGGGAAGTCGTTCTTTAAGCAAAAACCAAAAGAATGCTGAAGGATCTTCAGGCATATCCGACAGTCAGGTGCAAAAGCCGACTTGAACTCGAAATAATTGAAGCGATGTTAAAATCTAGTCCCGCACCAAAAACTGCTGACAAGGGGAAAATCCCCCAAGTCAAGCCTTCAATGTTTTCGAAGAAAAAAAAGAAGACCAAGAAACCTGTGCAGCCTGCCGAGTATGATGACAAGTGCACATATTTACAAAAATACATCGATGTGCTAGTATAACCAGAAGGTGAGAACACCTGTCACATTCGAGGAATTCCTAAAGCATGTCCTCGAGGACGGAGACAGTGACAATGATAAGAAAAATGACTCATTAGAAGAAGAGGAAGATTATGTAGAAAGTTGCCACATGGTCTCCCATTCGTCTTTATATGACAAGGAAGCTCCCTCAGCGTCAAAAAACAACATATAGGAACCGGGAGCAGAATCGACACTAAAATCCCCTAAATTGCCAAAAAAAGACCCGATTGAGAGGCTGCTAAATGAAGCTTTTAAAAAAAGCAAAGCTGACCGAGATTGTGAGACCCCCATATATGAAAAGGCTAAGTGTCAGCGTCTAAATAAAGAAGCTACGGTGAGAAAGAGTCATAAAGTGCTCCAACCAAACCAAAACACACTTGCAACAAATAAGATCAGGATCAAAACAGAGAAGCGGTTCGCCAAAACCCTGTTAATAGGAATGAAGCTGCCACCTCTCATAAAGTACGCTCCTGGGGTCACATGCTTCGATGGAGAAGACTCGCATCCAGAATACTGTCTATATCATCGAAGAGTCGCCCACCCCATCGAGGAATGCAGTGCCTTCAAGAAGTTGTGGCAAGGATATGCTGCCCATAAAAAATACTTCAATAAGGTGAAGTGCGAAGATCGCGCTCGTCAACATCAAAATAGTGAGACGAATGCGCATAAAGAAACGACTAGCAACTGTCATATGGTTGGTACGAGTTTGGAAGGGGGAAACCCCTAAATTCTCATCTTCGGGAGCGATTCTAAGGAAGAAACGTCCCTCAACCCTCTCTTCGAAGACTCCACCTCGGAAAAAAAAGAGGAGGAAAAGAAATGTGAAAACATTCAACTGTGTAACCGTACGCTACCGGAAAGGAATCTCGGACCTGCAAACAAATGTTCGAACAAAAAGGACAAAGAGGAAAGGGAAAATGCCCGAAGAAATCACCCTCGATGAAGAAGAGGTAAAAGAACTCGCCGCGAAGGACCCGTCTAAGAAAAACAAGATGGATTTACAATGTCCTAGTACATCTGAGGAAAATACCCTCATAATTAATTATATTGGATGCTCTCCTCCTGTCCAAAGATGCACGAGATTCCCTGATCAAGGCATTACAAATGTTTGATCAGTTACAAGCTTTCCTCGTGGAAGAGAAGATGAAAAATGAGCTGGCAGAGGTCAACACGACTGATATTACATTCAGCAATGAATATCTACTCCGCAATACGTGCGAACATAATCGCTCGTTATACGTCACCGAGTACTGCCACGATATCAAAATAGGGAAAATCCTTGTCGACAACAGATCCTCCATTAATCTTCTCAACATGAGAGTGCTGAAAGAAATCTGCATGAATGTTCAACACCTTGCCCGAAATAAAATTACCATCTCTGAGTTCGTCTCACAGTCGTCATGGACACCTGGGTCTGTAATACCGACACTACGCTTTGGATTGCTCATCACCGATATTAAATTTCATGTCATTGATGCCAAGACTTGCTATAATGCTCTGCTTGGTAGGCCCTGATTACACGAGCAATATCATCCCTTCTACATTTATGAAATATTTTAAGGATGGCTCGGAGTACACCGTCACAAGAGAGCTAAATCCATTCTCCATAAACGAAGTCCGGAAGTACGAAGACGCAAAGTACTTTCTGCCGAATTTCGAGGATACCGAAAGGTTCCATAAGCCGGAGGATAAACAAAAATCTACGGCCACCATCTCGATCTTTGGAAGCGATAACGAGGAAGACGAGCAAATAGTCTACTCGGGGCAACCTCAAAGGGAAAATATCAATCCCAGACCATTTGTTCCTATTTTGGTTTTTGGCAGCGACTCTGAGAACGAAACTAATGCAGTGTTCTCCATTTGCCCGTCAGCACAGGCTTTTACCGAAGCGGATCAAAGTCTACAAGTTACAATGGCTCCGCCTTGACACTATAAGGAACTTGATGCACTCGATACATATAGCGTACAAGAATTACAAACCTTCTACGTGCTTCCTAGGCGAAGAGGTGAAAAACCGATCCTCTTCTACAAATCTACGGAGACCAAAGTAGAAAAAGAAGTCTGGCATAGTGCCAATTCTGCACTCGACAGGATTCAATCCATCCGTCGGACAAGATATTACATGGAAGGATTGAAAAAGATGCTAAGGCGCTAAGGCATACATCTCGAACAAACGGTTCAATAAGCCCAATTCTACAAAAAGATTTAAGACATTCCCGGGACTCAGCGAAAGAAGCCCAATGGGAAGATGGAAACAATTGGGCTAGGATATGTTCGGTCCAAGAGGCAGGAGAAAATCTACAGCTGCTGTGTCATAAATAGCTCAGGTAAAGAAGAAAACGCTCTTCCAAGAAGCAATGACGTCTGATTGGAACAAGATCCCGCTCTGAGAGCGTTAAGTCCGTCGCTCGAAGAACAAATCGACAGGCTAATAAAAGAAGCTTGTCAGGCGAGCCAAAAAAACCACTGCCAAGAAATGGCCATATATGAAAGGCCAAAGTGCAACGTCTTAGTCAGCAATCTACGGAGGAAGTAGACTGTAACGCTCTTCATCCCCAGCCTGCTATGTGTTCTCGCGAAAGGGGAAAATCCCGATATGAGAGTAAAAACGGAGCAAAGAACGCAAACAACATTCGAAAACAAAAAAGCGGATCCAAGACGCCATGCAATCGAGAAAAGCTCGATTGGTGCCCATCCTTTATAAAGAAGGTAGGTCGGGAATACTCGTTCCCGCAGGACAAGACAAGAAAAATATTCAACATTGTCATGAAGCACCAAATGATAAAGCATCCGGAGTCTCGGTATCCCGAACAAATAAACGAGGTCCATCATCCGGATTATTGCTCCTATCACCGAGAAATAGGTCACCCCCTTGAAGACTGCTTCACCTTCAAAGACCGGGTAAAAGATCAGTATCAACAAAGTAGGTTCTCTTTATCCGACAGCTGGAAGATAAGCCTGTCGCAAAAGCATGAACCAAAAAGGACCTACACTGTCAGGTTAGGATCAACTCGACCGCAAAAAGGGAAGCGTACTCGTACCTGCCATATGATAACAATCTCAAAAGAAAGAGGACACGGGAGTATGAATGACCTCTTCGGGTGCTTCACAAATGAAGATGAGGACGAGGTGATCTCAGATTTTCCACCAGCACCAAAAGAGTTGGAAGATGGGATACACATTACGGCAGACAGCCTAAGAAAAATTGACTTAGGGATGGAAAATGATTCAAGGCCGACGTTCGTCAGTGAGCTGCTCTATGAAAAACAAGTATACACACTCAAAGATGTGCTCGTACAGTACAAAGTCTACTTCGCATGGAACTACTCTGAAATGCCGGGTTTAGATTCAGAAGTGACGGTACACAAACTGGCCATATCGCCAGACATAAAACCAGTCAAACAGGCGCCAAGAAAGATGCGGCTCGAACTTGAGATGAGTATCAACGCCGAAGTCAAGAAATTAATTGACTCTGGCTTCATCCAAGAGATTCAATATCCCGATTAGATCGCAAACATCGTTCCGATGCTGAAGAAAAATGGGACGGATCACATCTGCGTGGACTTTCGGGACCTCAACAAAGCATGCTTGAATGACAACTTCCCAATTCCCGTTACCGAGCTTATGATCGATAACACGTCCACTCATGAAGTCGTATCCATAATGGATGGATCTATGGGATACAATCAAATAAAAATGGATCCTGAAGACCAGAAGCATACCGCTTTCCGAATCCCATTGGGCATATTCTGCTATAAGGCGATTCCTTTTGGTTTGAAGAACGCAGGTGCTACCTACCAGAGGGCTATGACAAAGATCTTCGATGACCTCATACACGAAATCGTTGAATGTTACATCAATGACCTTGTGGTTAAGAGCAAGCCACATTAGGAGCACTGGGAACATCTAAAGATAATGTTCCAACATCTTCGGAAGTATAATATGAAGATGAACCTTCTAAATTTCGCGTTTGGAGTGTCCTCGGGAAAATTCCTAGGATTCATTATCCATCACCGAAGTATCAAAATCAATCCCTCAAAGATCAAGGCGATCATGGAGATGCCCACGTCGAGAACCCTCAAACAGTTGCGATCTCTCTAAGGAAAGCTCGCGTATACCCGGCGGTTCATCACCAATCTCTCCGGAAAATACTGTCCCTACAGCCATCTAATGAAGAATGGGACCCCATTCATATGGAATCAGAAGTGCCAAAATGCACTGGATGAAATCAAAAAATACCTGGAAAAACCACCAGTATTGGCCGCACCAGTTAAGGAAAAACCCACTATCCTATATACAACATCCCCTGAGGGTTCTCTAGGCGTATTGTGGGCATAAGAGAATGACCAAGGAAAGGAAGGAGCTCTCTACTATCTAAGTCAAGTTCTCCTAGGTGCAGAAAGCAACTACTCCCCCATTGAATATAATTGCTTGGCGATCTTTGGAATAACAAAGCTTAGACACTACGCCTTGGCACATGAGGCCCACCTCATATTAAAGGTGTATCCTCTTAAATATCTAATGTCGAAGTCCGTATTGACGGGAAGGCTCGCCAAATTAGCCTTCTTGCTGATGGAGTTCTCGATAATGTATCGACCACTCGAATCAATGAAAGGACAGGTCATCGCTGACTTTTTCGCAGAACATCCGATATCATCTGACACCCCCTTAAATTGTGAGTTGCCGGATAAGCATGCATTCAATGTGCTCGAAGAAAAGAAAGAAGAAAATGAGCCTTATTGGGAGCTCTACTTCGACGGGGTATCCTCCATGAAGCAACGAAGGCAAAACACTCCCATAATCAAACCCGGGGTAGGCCTTATCTTCGTGACCCCACAAGGAGGGATATTGCGTTATGCCCTCTTCCTGACGGAGCCAAGGACTAACAATGAAGCGGAATATGAAGGTTTGATAACCGGCCCTGAGATCACTATCGACATGAGAATCAAAAGCCTCCACATATATGGAGACTCCCAGCTGATCGTCAGCCAAGTAAACGAAGGTTTTCAGACATATAAACCAGAACTGATAAAGTATGGAGAAAGGGTGCAGCAATTGCTGACACAAATCCCGTTCTATACCTTAGAAAGCATACCGCGAGCTAAAAACAGCAAAGTAGACGTGTTAGCCAAATTGGCTAAAGAGTTGGCTGACGAAGACCTCGATAACGTAAGAATCATTGTGCAAAACCGCATGATCCTCACGCCAGCAGATCTATCTTTGGAAGACCTGATGAAGATACCCAAAGAAAAAAGAACGACCGGGCAAGAAGTTCTCTAAATACAGAATGGAAAGGAGGTCGTGGATTAGAGAGATGTTTTCATAGAATACTTCAAATCCCAAGGAACGCCCAAAAATACGTCGTCCAGACATCAGCTCATGAAATGAGTTTTATCTTTTGCCTTCGTCAATGATACCTTATATAAGAGATTGTTCGACCTCCTAATGCTAAGGTGCCTAAGGTCGAAGGAAGCAAAGAAAGTTGTCCAGGAAATACATGATGGAATTTGCGGCTCCCATCAGGCAGGACCGAAAATGAAGCTGAAAATAAAGAGGATAGGCTACTACTGGCCCACAATGATTCAAGACTGCCTCGAATATGTGAAGCAGTGTCACTCGTGCCAAATTCACGGGGAATTCATCCATTAACATCCGAATCAGCTGCAGCCGACAGTGGCTAGTTGGTCGTTCGAGATATGGGGAACCGATATAATCGGCCCCATCGAACTGACATCATCCAAAGAACATCGGTTTATATTGACAACGACCGATTACTTTTATAAGTGGGCAGAAGCATTACCGCTAAGGGAGGTGAAGATGGGGAATATCCTTCACTTCTTCAAAACCCATGTCATCTATCGGTTCGGCACTCCGCGACGGATTATCTCGGATAATGGACCATCTTACAGAAGCCATAAAATCAGCCATTTTGCATAGCAGCATAAAATAGATTGGAGATACTCCTCTATCTATAATCCACGGGCCAACGGTCTAACTGAAACCTTCAACAAGACCCTGACCAAGATTATAAAAAAGACGGTGTCCAGAAACAAAAAAGACTGGCACGAAAGGCTGTACGAAGCTCTTTGGGCATACCAAACAACGTTCAAGATAGCCACAAATACAACACCATACGAATTGGTGTTTGGCGCGGAAGCAGTCCTCCCACTGGAAGTAGAACTACCCTCTTTGTGAGTAGAAGCTTGATACAACATGACAGATGAAGAAAACGCTCATCTTAGGCTTGAGGAGCTTGAAGCCCTTGACGAAACCCTCCTTATAGCACAACAAAATCTGGAGGCTTATAAGAAAAGGATGACACGGTCATATGAAAGATTGACCAGGCCGAGAACATTCCGCCAAGGTAAACTCATGCTAGTCATCAAAAGACCAATGATCCCTAATCGTGCAAAATGGGGGAAGTTCGAGCCAAACTATGAAGGCCCATACATTATAGACAAAGTCTACCAAGGTGGAGCCTACCTACTCATGGATATGCATGGAGAAAAACTCTTCCGGCCAATAAACGGCCGATTCCTCAAAAAATACTACGCTTGACAAGTCATGACTTAGGTCAATGATAGATGACAATGCTTGTGTTTGCTCGCTATTTTCCTGAGTCAGAACTCTAAGAGTAGTAGCCAAAAAGCTCCGTCGCCTCAAAAATGGTGATAATGGACCGAGAATTCTCTAAACTAATTATGGACCAAGAAGTCCCTAAACTAATGGACCGAGAAGTCCCTAAACTAATGATGGACCAAGAAGTCCCTAAACTAGTAGACCAAGAAGTCCCTAAACTAATGATGGACCGAGAAATCCCTAAACTAATAATAGACCGGAACGTCCCTAAACTAGCATTTCGCCCCAAAACACGGCGATATATAGACCGAAAAGTCGTTAAACTAAAAACTCACCCTAAAATACGGTGATAATGGACTGTAATGTCCTTAAACTAATACGTTTAGCCCTACGGTGAATCCTCACCTTGATTACCGTATACAATCCACGGTCACAAACGATTCGTAACCTTCCCAGGTCCTACATGATGCAGTCCCTCGAAAAAGGTCAGGGCCTACAGCTAATGGTGAGTTGGCTTACGGGCCGCCTAAAAAAAGGGTACGTCCATATGCAAAATGGGCACGGATGAAAACCCGAAAGGGCGCCGTGAGTAAACACAGCGGGGCTACCGACGAGCTTGTAAAAACCCGAAAGGGTGCGAACTCGATAAAAAAAGGCACTAATAAATCCCTCACGACTTTGTAAGAAGAAAACACCTGCGTGAGATCCTTATGACTCATAAATAAGTAACATACTTAGGAATCCATACGATTCCTAAGGAGAAAATACACTTACAAGATCCTCACGACTTGTAAGGAGAATATACGCTCTATAAGACCCTCACAGCTTATAGAATTCAAAAGCATTAAGATACAGGGACCTGAACCTGTTCTTAAGACATCAAAACCCTACAAAACTTTCCTGCACTGCAAGTAGTCCAATATCGACTCTTGTATACAATCCACGTGCATGAATAAGCAATTCCTTACCAAGTTCCACCAATGGCGAGAAATATCCTCATATGGTGAACGACATTTGCAAAGTCCTCATGACTTTCTAAAGAGAAAACATCCGCGTGAGATCCTTACGACTCACAAAGGAATAACATACTTAGGAATCCACATGATTTCTAAGGAGAAAACACACCTACGAGATCCTCACGACTCGTAGGGAGAAATACCTTTATGAGACCCTTACGGTTCATAAAGTCAAAAAGCCTTAGTCGACAGGATCCTAACCCTGTTTGCTAAGCCACCTTTGTTCAAATCGACAAAGGAAAATGATGATTCTCTTCTGAAAATATCCTAGTTTTAGCGATGCTGATGCCTAAAACAGGTGTCAAACTCCAAGTCCTCTCACGGCAAATAATGATTCACTCCTGGAAATATTCCAGTTGCAGCGATGTTGATGCAAAGATCGGTATCAGATCTTAAGTTCCTAACTCGCAACAAAATTCAGTGAGCCAAAAAATGCATATGAAACAGCCGAAATGATTGGGCACCGTGAAAAAATAGCTGAAATGATTGGGCAATTGCAACTTTCACGATATAAAAAGCCGAAAAGATAGAGCATCGCGGAAAAATAAAAAAATTAAAAAAATTAAAAAAATGAATGACACTTTTCTGCCATGCAAGTAGGTCCATACTGACTCTTATATACGATCTATGAGCACAAATGAAAGAAAGGTAACTATATTTTCCCACCATGCTTCGTTAAAAGGAAGAACCGAGGCTTGATGGCACACCTACAGCCTAGAGACTATTTGGACGTCTCTCTTACTCCGACAGGGTGTAAATGGGACGTCAACAAGGAGTGATGGCAAAATCCTAGCTCCGGATCGTAAGGGTACCATCTACAACATGGAGATCATACTAACGTTCTTCTCATTCCGGCAGGATGCAGATGCAACGTAAATAGGGATCCAAGGGTCAAACAAAAAAGGAGTAATGGCAAAATCCTAGCTCCAGGTCTTGATGGCACATCTACGGCCTAGAGACCAATTAAACATCCATCCAGCAGAGTATAGACATGGTGTCGACAAAGATCCAAGGGGCTAAATAAAATAGGAGTAGTGGAAAAATCCTAGCTCCATCTCGACGTCCCCTCTCAGTACAGATGTGACGTCAATAAGGACCCAAGGGTCAAATAAAAGTGGAGCGATAGTATATTCCTAGCTCTAGATCTCGATAGCAATATCTATAGCCTAGAGATCAACTCGACATGCTTCTCATGCCAGAGGGATGTATACGCAACTTCAACCAAGACCCAAGGGTCAAATAAAATTAGAGTGACGGCATATCCCTAGCTCCAGAGCTCGATGGCAATACATACAGCATAGAGGTCATACGGATATCTACCCTACTTTAGCAAAAGAATCGGCGCGACATCATCAAAGAAAAAGAAAAAGTGATGGCATATTCTTAACTTTGGGTGTTGACGGCAATATATACAAAGCCAAGAGTTCATCGGAGATCGTTCCACCTCAGAAGGGTGCGGTTATGACTTATCAGGGCTTCAAATTGAGCCTAGCCTCAAGTAGAAAGCGATGTGGCAAATACCTAACGCTTGTTCTTCCGATGGTGATATAACCTAAGGAGATTATTTGAAGACATCGGGTCCAGCCCCCGAAGGGATCAGAGACACGACAGTCGCAGGGCTACTCGAACAGCAACCTAAGGAACTGCTTATCAAAGAATATACCAGCCAACACGACGGTACCATGAACTAAAACCCTAGTACCACAAACCTAATAGACCCCTGTCATAAAAGAATGGGGGTTATCTACATCCAACGTTAGGACAAGTCTGCCTGTAAACCTAAGGGAGGTAAACTAAAAAATACTCCGAAATGAGTACATAAACTAGAAAGACTCCGAAAGGAGTAAATAAACTAATTTCAGCATAAAGAGAAAAGAAAAGTATGGGTATGAAAGGAAAAGATGATTTTCATTCATATTTCAAAGAAAACAAGGAATTGCATACTCTTGGCGCGGTAAAAAAAAAGCACGCATCACCCCATATATACAACGGCAAGACGCTAAAATCCGAACACAGATTCTCAAACCCAAGTTTAAGCGGCGCGCCTTCATCTTCGTTGACTATATTTTTGTGCATCTTCTCTCGGAAGCAAGCGTAAGGGTCACCACTAATATCCTCCACCCTCTGGTATACTGATACTATTGCTTTCTGTTGAAAGACGCGGTGCAAGATGGCGACAAGATTATTTCTCCGTTTCTTTTAGATCAACCCTATCAAATACACTGAATGTACCTTATCCTCAGCATCATCAAGCGCTTGGAGTGGTATAACCTCAAGACATCTAGGCAAAGCCTCCCAAATCGACCCAACGATGATCTTCAAAAAAGCAGAGCGGCAGGGGAGTAATTAACCGTTGTAATCATCAAAGCGACGCATCACCTCGTTGCATTGGGCGTCAGTGAAGTCCTGGCCTTGAAAGCGACCTTGGATACGAATCTCCACATAAGAGACAATATCTTCAGGGCCATAGAAATGACCAGCCATGGTACCTGAAAAGAAACCAGGTGGAAAGTTAGTAATAGAAAATGCTGGAATTACTAATTACAAAGCTAGTGGGCCCCATGAAATCAAAATGGCAGCTCGTCAATGATGAGACAAGTGCCCATTGTGAGAATCAAAAAGGATTCTCATTAAATGAACAGTGGAGTTAAAACCCCCAATATCCCCGAAAAGTGGGTTCTTTTGGAAACAACAACAGGTTCAAATCTGTGAAAGGGATATCAAAACCCTAAAGGGGAAAATACCCAAGAACGGTAAAGAGAATAAAATTCCCAAAAGTTCCAAAAAAATCAGAGCTAAGCTCTGCAAAACAAAATGGATTTAAATTCCCCCAATAATGGGATTAAATCCAAGAAATCCCCATGTTGGGAAACAAATGGGAAATATAATGGAATTAAATTCCAGAGACCTATAAATGTCAGGATTAATGATAGACTAAAAACCCTAAGATGAGAATCAACGATTCTCAAGGATGTCCATTGATTCAAATCCTTGATATGGACATCAAGATCCACGGTCTACTTAAGGAAAAAGTTTTTCTTAGATCTCTAACAGATCAGTTCAAGAAAAGAGCCGAGCTCTATTAATGGATTAAAAATCCAAAATAAAGAAAAATTAGACATCCAAACAAGTTTTCTAAGAGCTAAGCTCTGTTCATAAGCCTTACCAAAATTTTTGGCAGAGTTCAACTCTGAACAGAGCAGTTTTGAAGGCAGAGACCTAAGCTCTGAAATGATAATTAAATTCTTAATGAAGAAAAAAACACGAGGAGGAAGAGGAAAAACAGTAGTCATTTCAAGACCAAATCCCCCATTTATTAGACGTGTTGGGATCGGTTTAACTTCCCATTCCCCTAGGCGATCCAACGGTGGTAAAGATGGACACTGTTGCACTCACGTGCAAGCCACGTAAGAGTAACGCTGGGAGCATTTGTTCTCTTATAAAAAAGGGAGAGAAGAAAAAAGAGAAGAATTCCCACATTTTGGGCCTCATGTGTTAAACACGTGAGCGCTTATATGCAAAGCATATAAGCGCTGAAAGCAAACGACTATAGACCAAACTGGCCTCACATGTTAAACACGTGATCGCTCATATGCAAGGCATATGAGCGCCAAATAAAAAAGATTAAAATCCATATTAGGGCTACATGTTAAACATGTGAGAACACCTTTTTGAAGCATTAGCTTCAGATAGAATCAAACTCCATATATATAATTAAATTCTATCTTTTATGCAAAAGCGCTGTGACTTAATAGCCTATAGGCCAAACAGGCCTCAAGTGTTAAACATGTGAGCTCTTATATGCAAGGCATATAAGCGTTGAGAATAAATTACCTAAAGGCTAAACGAGCCTCATGTGTTAAACACGTGAGTGCTTATATGAAAAATCATATAAGAGCTAAGAGTAAATAGACTATAGGCTAAACTGGCCTCACGTGTTAAACACGTGAGCGCTAAATAAAACAGGCTGAAACCCACACTGGGGTCACATGTCAAACACGTGAGAGCACCTTTTTATATAGAATTAAATTCTATTTTCGAGAAAATATCTCTCTTGATCTTTCTAAAAAGGAAAGATATTCTCTGTTAAGCAGAGAACCATTGGATCAAAAATCCAATGGTGAATCATCAAATATAAGATTAAATTCTATTAGGGAAAATATCTCCCTAATCTTCCTAAATGAGAAAGATATTTTCTGTAAAACAGAAAGTTGTTGGATCAAAAATCCAATGAGTTGGGAAAATATTTCCATATATTTTTCTAAATAAAGAAAGATATGCTCTGTTAAATAGAGAGGCCTTGGATTAAAAATCCAATATTGATTAAAATCACCATTTCACAGAATTAAATTCTATACATGGAAAATATTTCCCTAATCGTGTTAAAAACAAGAAAATATATTCTGTAAAACAGAAACTCTCTGGATCAAAAATCCGACGATGGATAAAATCCCCCGAATAATCTTTGAGGCCAATTAAATCAATTGGAATTTCTCAATAAGAGATTTTCTAAAACTAAGCAACAATTTGCCTTGCCTATATAAAAGAACCGAGACTTCAAGTCTCATAGACAGGACGCGCACACAGAGAGGATCGAACCCCCAAGCTTCTGCAAACAAAAAGACTGAATTCACAAAAGCAGAGAATTTTATTCTCTTCGAAGAAGAAGATCTCCCCATTTTCAAACTTTAGATAAAGAAAAAGAAGAGATCAAAATATTTCCTTAGCCTAATATAAATAAAAACAAGGGTTTGACCCTTTATAAAAAAAGAACTTAGTTCTTCCTCTGATTTGAGATTTGCAAAGCAAATATCCCCACAAGTTGAGAATTTAATTCTCATCGGGGAGATTATGTTCTTCAAACTCAAAATCTAGGGATAAAGAACTAGGTTAAAAGGAAAGAGGAAGAAAAAGAACATACGTACTAGGAATTTAATTCCTCTAAAAATAGGATTTAACCCTACGTAAAGAACATAGTTCTTATAAAAAAAAAGGAACTTGGTTCTTAAATAAAATTGATCTCGAATCTTCAAAGCAGAGATCTGGGTGATCATTAATGGCCAAAATGCCATTAACAGAGATTAAATCTCTGAAAGAAAAGAACTTGGTGCCTTACGTGCTTCCCACGTGAACGCCTAAAAACAAAGAAATTCAGCGTCTCACGTGAAACACATCTGAGCCACCAAAATGAAGTCTGAATACCTCGCGTGCTTCCCATGTGGATGCCCAAAAAACAAAGCAATTCAGCATCTCAAAAACAAAGCAATTCAGCGCCCCAAAAACAAAGCAATCACAGGAAACACATGTGAGCCATCAAAACAAAGGTTGAATGTTTCATATGCTCCCCATATGAGTGCCATATAAAGTGCTTAACATTATAAATTTAGTCAAAATGACTAAGTGATTAGCACTGATTGGGCAGCGCCCATGGCTGAGTGCCTCACGTGATACTCGTGTGAGCGTTAGAATAATAAATAAGTGCTTAGCACTTCTGAAAAAATAGGGAAAGCCCAAGATCGAGTAGACCAAGCCCCAATTGGCTAAGTCTCTGAAATTTCTTGCAGCTAGGCCCAAATGATCTATTGTTGGATCTCAACAAAATTTGATAATCCATAAAATATTGCAAAGTTGATCTTAGTCTCAAATAAGGCTAACGTATCTTTAGTTAAAAATAAATTGAGTTTAAATGCTCACATATTTAAGTTGATCTTAATCTCAAATTATATTAATTGTCCTTGAATAAAACAAATATTCTTTGAACTGATGGGATACATACAACCTAGGTTCGAACCCCAAATCTAAAATATACGGATTTGGACTAATCCGTGCCCTACGGGTGACGACATAAACTAGTCTCCGTATACAATCCACGGGCAAGCTTAACAAACAAAATAACACACGACACGAAGTGAACTACTGGAGAAGGAGAAAGTTGTCATCACAACGTGATAACGTAATTAACTGCAAGGGCTTGCGCCTGCAGGGAAGAGCATCCCCACAATCAAAAACCCTTCACAAATGACGGGGAATCTGATAAAGTCTGTTACAACGGTTGCTTCTATCCAAACCTCCAATATATGTTACCATAAATCAACTTGGTATCTTCGGAGAGGTGGGTGGATATGTCCAAATAGTATCTTCCCCCAAATTCAGGCTAGACGCTCCTCTGCGTCTAAGTCCAGTCTTCAGCGGTAAACAAAGGGCCCTTAAGAGAGTGTTAGTATTCATGTGTTAGTATGGGACTCCTGAGATTTCGTTGGACTCACAACTCAAACTACCCTAACACCCCATGTATTTTAATCTACAGTTAATATAACAAGTCTTGATCGAATCCATGAATACAAGAGAGAGTGTATGAGTTCAATGTCAAGTTGAGTTCGTGTCAATTTCTTGTATTTATGTCAAGTTCAAGTATTCATGTGATATTCAAGCATTCGTGTCAAATTGTATTTATGGTTCGAGTCAAGTCAAGTTTAGCTTGGAATGTGTTTATTAATGTAAAACATATGGATACAACAACTTGGAGATAAAGAATAAAGTACACATATTCGCAAGAATGAGATGAGGTATTTATGTTATTCACGCAACAATTAGCAATAACAAGGTTACATGAAACGTAACATAAAACAAGCAGAGTCAAGAGTAGCATGATCAAACAATTAATATATTTGTATTCTATCATTTTATATGTCAATTAATATGTTTAGGCAATATGACTAATGTGTATGGATAAAATTATTGTATAAGATTCCATGTCTGGTTTTGTATCGGTTTGAGATGGCTCAAGTATGTTTGAGCCGGCTCACAGGTCTTCTCTAATTATGATTTTGTTCTCTGGTGATATGAGATGGCTCAAAAATTTATTGAGACGGCTCGACATAAATTCTTGAGATGGCTCAATAAGAATTGAGACGGCTCAAAAATCTTTGGGATTTCATGTTTTCTCTCTTTGAATATAAGACGGCTCACTATAAGGCTGAGCTAGCTCGACCATGACTTGAGAAAGCTCAAGTCTAAACTTGAAACAGCTCATGACATGTCCAAAGGTGGGTTTTACTTCTCTGGGTGTATGATATGGCTCATGTTATGTTGAGCCGGCTTAAAACCTGATTGTTCAAACGATCAGGTTTCAAATTTCAATTATTCAAACGTTTATGATACAGTATTGGTTAACTTCATTTTGTAATGTCACAAATTAGTTTATCTAGGATATCATGGTAAACATTAAGTGGGCATATGCTTGAACGAGAATTTCACTACGTTTAGATAATTCTTATACAAATAATTGTACACATACAAAATATATGTCTCATGGGAATTTATCACAAGGCGGGGATAGTGATTCGGAGGAGGAGCATGATAAGGAAAGAAGAGAAGATGGAGAGATCAAGAAGAGGATAGGATGAGGACTTACTTATAGTGTGATACTGTATAACAACTGTATTACCGATTATAAGGGATAAGGACTAATGAGTGGAAACTTTGACGTGTAGGAGGAGGTGTATCGTCGATTGGCCTTGAGAGATCTTCGATTTGGATAAAAATTCTGAGAGAAAATTTTTCATAAGAAATTAGGTTTTGGATAGCAATGGAGAATTGAGAAAAGAAGCAAATAAAAAGGGATGGTCAATTAAATGAAATTAAATGAGAATTTAATGGGAAATGAAGAGTT
Organism: Agapanthus africanus; assembly: GCA_030015575.1. NCBI lineage: Eukaryota > Viridiplantae > Streptophyta > Magnoliopsida > Asparagales > Amaryllidaceae > Agapanthus > Agapanthus africanus. Next base: position 141,509,664 of record JASDDO010000026.1, read on the forward strand.
GGGGGTTTCTGAAATGAAATGGTGATTTGGAATGTGAAGTGAACAACCACAAGACCAAATAACTTGTCTCTTGGATGTCTAGGATGTTTCAAGGTTGAGAGAGTGCATGAGACGGCTTAAAATGTTCTTGAGCCAGCTCATGAGAACAGAGGACAAAAATAACTTTCCAAGCAAGATTTGAGACGGCACAAATATGCTTAAGCTAGCTCAAGGGGACAGAGAATGAATTCGGCAGTTTGGCATATGAAATGAAGAGTCTCTAGCCAAAATGAACTTGTGCACAAGGGCTGACCATTGGTGGGGCCCACCAGGCCGCCCGAACCCGCTCAAAGACCACCCTTGTCGGTCCCATCTCAAGCAATAGACTCAAGTCTCGAACCCTAGGCTCCGATCGATATTTGCGGTCTAAAAACATATTTTATTCCCCTTATAAAGTTTCATAACTCCATGCATCGCTCGTGAAAGTTCCGGGGATCGAAAACGATAAAAATAAAATAAAATAAAAGAATTAGGCATGCAAGGATTCGAGCATGCGGACTAAAGGACATCAGTGTAAAGACTTAACCAATAGGCTACAAGCTGATTCTTGCATATATTCAACAACTATTAAATATATACCATATTTCCAAAGGAAAACAATATTTTATTAAAGAAAGATAGTATGAAAGTATAGGAATATTAGGGTCGTTACACTTGCCGTTTCAAGAATCCCAAGTATCTAAAATGTTAATGAATACTTTAGACAAATGAAGATATTATATTAAATTAAATATTAAAATTGTCTTAAAAATTAATTACCTTTCTACTGGATATATCCACCTATATGAGATAGGTCCAGCAATCATTGCTTCTATAGCTAGATGCGTAAGATGAAGCATGATGGTAAAAAAGATGGTGGAAATATTATCTCCAACTTGCAAAGGTTTTTAACAATACTCTTCTGCAACTCCTCGATATTGGCTACATGTATTACTTTAGAACAAAGTTTATTGAAAAAGTCCTAATACTCTATCAATGCAATGATGATATCGAACGAAAAATTATATCGAAGAGCCACTGAAAGCAATTGATGCAGAAGGCTATGTCAATCATGAGTTTAAGATTTTAGAGCTTTGGGGGCTCAACCTGCACATTCTTTGATATATTAGAGGAGTAACCATTTGGGTTTTTGACGTTGTTTAGTACCTCACAAAATCTTTTTATAGACAATTTCGATATTGTGAGGCTCAAAACTAGTAATTTATAGACACTATGATCACGAAGTATTGGATGCAATTCCGGTTAGATTCCAATTTCCTCCAAGCACTCACGAGCACTCATTTTATCCTTGAACTTAGAATCTCCCTGTAATAATGTCATGCCCCGCTTCCCATTAGACGGAAACGATGACGTGGCAAGCCCACGTCATATTTATTCAAAGAAGGTCAATCCTTAAATAAATATACTAAACGTATTGAAACAATAATACACTATTGCAAGAATAATGGAGACTATAAAATTTTCAACAATAATCTTTATTTACATTTGTTCCCTTACAGAAAATAAATAAATAAATTGAGCAACGGAGAAAGTCCCCAAGTGGAGCATCACGTGCCCACACGTGATAGGTGCTGCGCTTAACAAAACTAAGCCAAAACTGAACCTCACGTGCAGACACGTGGCCCCTATAAGCAAAGAATACATGCGCCTGGATAAAGCAAACAAGTGGGACAAAAAGAAACTCACGTGATAACACGTGACACCCTTGGGTCGGCTTAATTTGATGGGGTCACGTGCTACACGTGATAGACTCATATGCCTTCTGGACTAATAAAAATAAATTCTAATTAAAAGGGATTAAAAGCCTTATTTGGAAAATACTTCCTTGGATCTTTCTAAAGAAGAAAGATTACGCTCTGTAAACAGAGCGCCGTTGGATTAAAAATCCAATGGTGATTAAAAATCACCAATCTACAGAAAAATTATGTGCAAGGAAATATCTTCTTAAATTTGTTATGAACGACAAAAGAAATATCTTCTGTAAAACAGAAGCCCTTGGATCAAAGATCCAATGGTGGGATACATTCCCCAAATCAATTAGAAATCTCTCAATGAGAGATTTCCTTAACTGATTCAACAAATTAGCCTCCCCTATATAAAGGACTCAAGACTTCAAGTCTGGTACAGAGAGGAACACCCCCCCATAAACGTCAAGTTCAAAAAAAAAATACAGAAAACAAAGAGGAAAACCCCTTGGTAAGAAAAAACCAAAAAAGAATTTAATTCTCAAACCAAGAGTTTAACTCTTCTCAAAGAACTTAATTCTTCCTCTGGTTGGGATCTGCAGAAGCAGATCTCCCTACAAGTTGAGAATTTAATTCTCATCGGGGAGATTCTGTTATGTAGATCCAAACGAAGGCGAAAGAGCTAAGCTCAAAGAATTTAATTCTTACCAAAAAGATATAGGAATTTAATTTCTCTGATAAACTAGGCTTTAACCCTATAAAAGAATTTAATTCTTATAAAATAAGGGACTTGAAATTCACAAAACTCAGATCCAGAGCTCTATGCATATTAGTGTTCAATACTACACAATAAAAGCTCACGTGTTCCCACGTAAGCACCTTCGAAGAACAAAAAAAAGAAGACTGGGATCTAGCCACGTGGCCCCTGAGAAGTGCTCAGCAATTATAAACGAGAAAAGGGGAATAAGCTCTATTTTGGGGCGCCTCACATGATCCCACGTGACCCCTGAGAAGTGCTCAACACTTATAAAAGTGAAAAGAGAAATAAACCCAAGACAGTTCCTATTCTGGGGCGTCTCACGTGATCCCATGTGACCCAACAGTGCTCACTAGAATAAAAGAATAAAATAGGCAGCGCCCAACTTTAAGCGCTTCACGTGCCATACGTGAGCATCCCAATTTCTAGTGTTTAACACTACTTTAAGCACCTCACGTGGGAGCACGTGAGCGCAGAGCACATACTAGTGTTTAACACTATGAAAGACCAATATTAGCCAAACTTAGACCAAATCTCCCGAGGACAATCAATTGAGCCCTTCATGCTCGGGGTTTCCAAAGCCGATCTCAAGACAGCTAATAAGCTCCCAACAAATAACATCCAAACTGATGTTCATCCTGCTTCCCAAAATTGGGACATTGGTTCTAGGGTACATCTCTTCATACCTCTGATACATGTCGTTGTAATCTTTCAATGTCTTCAGAGAGATGGAGGGTCCCAATAACCAATAACTATTGGTGCATTCCCAAACCGATTAAATCAGAACCCCACAGACTATGACGTTTTTAAACTTTATGGACTATGAAGTCCTTAAACTCAAAGACTATGATATCTTTAAACTTTACAGACTATGATGTCTCTAAAATGACATGGACTATGATGTCCTTAAACTTATGGACCGCAATGTCCCTAAACTAAAACAATAGAGTCCAAATGCTCTTTTGTTGGATCTAAATGATCCCAAAATCCTGTTAAGTAGATCTTAGCCTAAAAATTAGACTAATGTATCCTTAACAAACGTTTAAATTGATCTTGATCTCAATAAGATTAACGATCCTTAAACCCACAGGACTGCAATGTGTAAGTCAACGTTACACACCCCACAAGATGCGGGGAGGCGGAATAGGTAAATCAATCATTTTGTTCAAAGTAACATCGACTATCAAACGGATCTTTGCTAAACCCTAACTAACAAACTATCATAGATTATTATACCTCAAGATACTTGTCCTTCTTGTTCTTGTTGTTCACCTCCTCGTCGGCCTCCTTGATGTAATAGAAGATCCACCCGAGAGTTCCTTCTTCAAGCTTTAACCTCTAACTTGAGGTAACTAAGTGGTTAGGATTGCTAATCCAAGTGACCTAGAGAATATAGAGCTTGATTAAGGTTCTATTAGTCTTTCTAACCCTATGGTTCTCAACTCATGAAAGGATTAGGGTTAGGATGAAGAAGATGAGAGCTTGAGGAGAGAGAATGTATTTGTGATAATGAATAGAACTTAAGTCATTTGGATAATATTATGAAGCATGAAAATATCTAAGCAATAATATATTAAATTATCAACTATGCTTCATTAATTACCTTGAGATGAATCACCTCTTGACTCATGGTGCAATTAATGAAAATAACACATCATCTCTCCACCTCATTAAGTTTAATTCATAAATGAATTAAAGCTAAATGAGTCACCTTTCTTCTAGAAGCTTTCCGACTAATTACGAGAATGCCTCTCCCATCCGTATTCACAAAAAACACGGATATACTGAGACTGCATAAATCTAATAATCTAATACTAGAATCTGGCTTAAACCAAAGCCTGCTAGTATAATCTGTCCGAACATCATACGTGCACAAGTACACGTATATGTCCGAACGCTGTCGTAAAACCATACGACCTCTATATCGTTTCGCCTAAAGCATAGAAATCCTCTGTGTGGGACTCTAAAGACTCGACACTACGCTGGTAGTGGGTTTAACCACAGACCATAAGCGGCACTAGCTGTACGTAACGGTCCCTACGTAGATGTCGATAAGAAGGTCAATGAGGAAACCCATCCGAACTCCTACTGAGCCTGATGTGACAATCTCCGTACAGTCTGGTCTGTTTGTCTAAGACTATCATATATCAGGCCTAGGGGGGAGACAAGCGTCAGTCCCCTAAAAGCAGTATAAGTCGTGTCGGAGTGAAGCCCGTTACATCTTGAGAAACTACTGGAACACCTACCAGTAAATCTTGCTTGCCCTGGCCAGGGACCTTGCGTAATGGCTCTCCAAACACAGCGCAATATCAACTCCTAATACCGGGAGAGACGAATCCTATCTAACCGCCACTGCCTCCAATTGCTTCGGGACTGCACCCAACTGCTATCTGTTTGCACGACTCAGTCGAGCCGTGGTAGGGTAGCAATCTAAGAACAGTGGGAACACACTCGATGCGAAGCAGCAGTGTCAAGTCTACGGACTATGCTGTACTCATGTCACCTGAGAACTGTTAGCTGACGATGGGTATAATACCAACCAAAAGTTCCCTGCGAGTCCTGTCCGGTATACCCGTAACCCAACGAGCACCTGCATACTATCTCCAGTACAACGTACTAATGGCTTTGGGTCAGACCATTTCCTCTGTTGGGACGAGAAGCGTATACACTAGTCTGCTCTGGAGTATCGATGCCCTGTCTCGATAATCCTACGACTAGGGACCTGAAAAAGGATGTGCTTATAGACTACCCAGCACCCACTAGTGTTACTGCCATCATAACGCTGGTAGTCAAGCAAGATCTTAAGGGCTCTATCAATGTGTATTCGTGATATGCTAAAAGAAACATATGAACATGTTAAGATAGATATAAACCAAGTAGCATACTACTATGTTGAGCAATACTGTTAATACAACTGTGAATATCCCAAGCTTCCATTAAGTAATATACAAGCTAGTATGATACAATAATGGCCCCTAGGGCATATACACTAACACAATGTCCCTAAACTAAAACAATAGAGTCCAAATGCTCTTTTGTTGGATCTAAATGATCCCAAAACCCTGTTAAGTAGATCTTAGCCTAAAATTTAGACTAATGTATCCTTAACAAACGTTTAAGTTGATCTTGATCTCAATGAGATTAACAATCCTTAAACCCAAACCAAACCCAAATCTAAGAAAATATGGATTTGGACTAATCCACACCCTACGGGCGACAACATAAATTAGTCTCCGTATACAATCCACGGGAAACCAAAAATAAAACAAATACACACAACACGAAGTGACCATCTGGAGAAGGAGAAAGTGGTTACCGCGATGCGGTAGCATAATTAACTGCAGGGGCTTGCTCCTGCTGGAAAGAGCGTCCCCACGATCAAAAACCCCTCGTAAACGAGGGGGAATCTGACGAAGTCTGCTACAACGGCCGCATCTGTCCAAACCTCTGACATACGGTGCCATAAATCAACTTGGCATCTTCGGAGAGGTGGACGGATAAAACCAAATAGCATCTGCCCCCGAGAATTCAGGCCGGACGTCCCAACATCCCGGTCACGTCTTTTCGGCGGAGAACAAATTCTAGCACGCCCAGTGGGACCTTTTCCTCTTTCCACTCTACACTTCGTGTGTCGTGTTCGCGAACGAATCGCGGTTTAATGTGGTTGCCCTTGGATTCGAGGTACTAAGATTTGGTTTCTTGCTCCGTCTAGAAAATAGAAGATAAATGGCTTCCAACTGCACTAGCTGCAACAACAACTCCCACTCCGTCCTCGCCGGAGGGTGACTTATGGGCCCCAAGCGGCCTCCATCTTCGCTATGCCAGTGGAACAGGTGACTCATGTCACCACTAGACTGTTCTTCGGGACCATGCTCCCACCAATGAGCTTTAACGCCCCAGTGCCATCGCAAGAAGCTCCAAAGAAGTCGGTCTTTGATCGGCTTGCAACTACCGCGGCTCCTCTCAATGGATCGCTCGAATCCAACGCCTCGGTCTTTAACAGACAGGGCCAAAACTCCAATAGGTTTGTGAAAAAGCCCGCAATACCTGAAGGGGTTATCCCAAAACGGATAGCCATCCCGGCTCCAGTAAATGAAGTCATCTGAGAGACTTCTTCTGCTAAGGGGTTGGTCTTCATAAGACTGGCCGTTCCAACTCCCGCTCCAGGCAAAGTCACCAAAGCCGTTACCCTTGCTCGAAAGTCTGCCTCCGACAGGTTGACCATCCCCTCTCAACGGACGTCAGTCTTTGACTGGCTGACACCAACAGCGGTCTCTCATCAAAGCATGAAGCACGATGCAGCTGCCCCAACAGCAGGGGTGGTCCCAGCCGCTCGACATGATCGACGTCACCACTGGCGCCGAGTGAGGAAAGCTGGGGGCGGTTCCCCTTCTGGACTTACCCTACCAGCTCCAACGGTGGAAATTGATGCTGCTTTTCCAACTGGGAACAGCTTTGAATCACTTGACAGGGTACGCAGGAATTCGCCAACTGTCGTGCTGAAAAAGTCTCCTTCGCCGGCTAAATAGATCACAAAGGCGAAGCCGGAGCAGCCCACTCAGCGCATGTCCTCTGAAATCCATAGGGTCAGGAAAAGGGTCCAAGACTCTGTGGTTAACCAAGACTATTCCCACTAACTAAAGAAAATGAAGGTTCGGCAAGAGAAGGACCATCCTGTCGTACCACAGAAGGTATCATCTACTTGGGTACCCGCTGCAACAGCCCCCTCAACTTCGATCGCCCACAAAAGGTGAAGGCCAGAGAAAATCCCCGTGTCTGCGACGAATCTCAAGGGCACTGAATCCAAACGCCCCAAATCTAGAGGTATGGTGGTGCACACCATTTACATGGCTTCCGCGAAAGAGGATAGCCGAATCTCCATGGGCCATCGACCACTTACGCGGTCAGTAACTAAGGCCCAGGGGCAACAACAACAAAAGCTCCAAGAAATGCTAACAGCCATGGCCGCGCTCACTGGGCTAATAGAAAGCCTGGAAACATCATCGGAGCAGCGTCAAGAACAGGAAACTGATGCCGAATTCTTCCGAAGAATGCTCGAGAGAAAAGACAAATAGGCCGCGGAACAAGCGGCCAACATAAAACAAATGGCGCTTTTATTCCAAGATATGGTCGGAATGATGATACAGCCGGATCCTCCAGCTGAAAACGCTCCGATTATCCTTGAAGACGACAGAGGGGAGATGTCAAACCCTCTTCCTGCTTGTTCAACAGCCAAAGAGGAGACGATCTTGAAAGCCGCCCTTAACGACTATATAGCTCAACAGATACGAGCTCATCATGCGAGCGAAGCGGCTGGCCAAATCGTCAAGACTGGACGACCCTATCCGGGTTGGTACGACCAAATAAAGTACTTGCCAGGATATACGATCCCTAAGTTCTACGTATACAAGGGGACAGGCAATCCCCATCAACATGTCGCTCAGTTCAGGGCTCTGTGCGGAAACACCGGAGGTGACGATAAGCTACTGCTTCGCCAATTCGTTGGCAGCTTGTCGGAGACAACGTTTGAATAGTACTCTGAGCTCCTGAATGACTCCGTTAAGACATTTGCAGAAATGGGGCTACTGTTTATACAAAGGTTCGCAAGTGCCAGCGAATGCACGCCAATCACGGCGTTGATCAATGCCAGGGTGAAGCCGGGAGAAACATGGGTTCAGTATGCAATCTGGTGGTGGAACCTATGGCCGAAATGCAAGCAACGTATCGAAGAAGCTCCTGCAGTAGGCATGTTTGTAGGAACCCTCTATCCTCAGGCGACCATATCCCAGTTCATGATGTTTTTCAAGCCGACTACCTTCCAGGCTTTGATCGATAAGCTGGCCCAAATGGACCAGATGGGCCATAGGCCATCCTCTTCAAAGACGGAGCCTCGGAATGAAAGGGGAAAAGGAAAGCGACCTTCATCGCCAATGCTCAGCAGCAGCCCAGTGGTCCAAAACCAGCTGATCGCCAAAACGATAAACAGCGATTCTTCAACGAGAAACTAAAACGCCCTTACTCGTTTCCCCGGGATAAAACAAGGAGACTGTTCAAACTGGCAGTGCGCAACAGGCTCATCAATCTGCCAGATCCAAGACGTCCACTACAGCCCAGCGATGCCAACAATCCTAATTACTGCCCCTACCACCGGGCAGTAGGCCATCCAATCGAATATTACTTCGTCTTCAAAGGATGGATTGAGGACCAATACCAACAGGGCAAATTCGCGCTGTCTAAGAATTAGAAGGTAAGACCACCCCAGCCACACGCTCCTAAAAAGGTGGACACGCCGGGGACATCGTGCTCTTTTATAGAAGAAGCTCCATGGGAGGTCGCACTTTCAGCCAAAACGAAAAGAATGCTGAAAGATCTCCAAGCATGTCCGGCGATTAGGTGGAAGAACCCGTTGGAACCCGAGATTATTGAGGGGATGCTGAAGCCGCGCCTAATGCTGAAAGTTGGTGAAGGTGGACAAAACGTTCAGGCCAAGTCTCCAAAGTCTTTAAAGAAAAAGAAGAAGGCCAAGAAGCCCGTCCAGCCCGAAGACAGCCATACAGGTCTGCAGTAATACATCGACGCACTGGAAGAATATAACCAGAAGGCTCGGACCCCAATCATGTTGGATGAATTCTTTAAGTATGTTCTTAAGAATGAAGCCGATGAAGCTGATGAAGGAGACAATTCTTCAGAAGAGCCCGAGGATTACGTGGCAAGCTGCCACGTGATCTCTTAATCATCAATAAAGGCCAAAGAAGCTCCCAATGCAGAGAAACTGAGGGCAGATCCAGAACCAGAACCAAAATCCCTGGAGCCATCGGACGAATTGATTGACAGACTGCTGAGCAAAGCTCTTCAGAAAAGAAAATCTGACCGAGAGCGTGAAACGGCCATATATGAAAGGGCCAAACGTTAGCGTCGCGTCGAAGAAGCTCTGGTATTAAGAATTCATAGAGTACTCCAACCGGATAGAACTACTTCTGCCATCAGCAAAAGCAGGTTTAAGACAAGGAAGCAATTTGCTAAAGCCCTCTTGATGGGAATGAAGTTCCCACCTTTCAAAGAAGACACTTCAGAAAATACGTTCCCTGACGAACTAAATGCACATCCAAACTACTGCTTATACAATCGAAAGATCACACACCCTACCGAGGAATGTGTGATCTTCAAAAATTGGTGGCAGGGATACGTTGCTTATCGACAGCATTTCAAGCGGATGAAGAGCAAAACTCATCGAGAGCAGAGAAGCATGGCAGAGGAGTGCAGAAGAACTGTCGGCGACTGTCACATGGTTAATTCCGTGGAATCGCAAGTCCTCACTTTCGGGAGCGATTCTGATGAAGAAATAGCCCTTGGCCCTCTCTTCAAGGAATCCATCTCCGAAACAGAAGAGGTGAAGACCTGTGAGAACATTCAACTGCGTAATCGCACGTTACCCAAAAAAAATCTCGGACCCACAAACAAGGGAGCGATCAAAAAGGATAAGGGGAAAGAAAAAGTCCGTGAATATATCGCCCTCAATGACCGAGTCGTCGAAGAGCTGGCAGCCATGAACCCGCCAAAGAAAAACAAGGTGGATTACAACGTTCTGGAACACCTGAGGAAGATACCCTCGCAGCTAAGCATTCTCGATGCCCTTCTGCTATCTAAAGAGGTGAGAGATTCGTTGATCAAGGCACTACAAGAGCCCGGGCAATTTCAAGCTTTCCTTGCCGAAGAAAAGATGAAAGACGTGCTGGAATAAGTGCACACAGCTGACATCGCTTTTGGCGATGAAGATCTCCTCCTCGGAACATGCGAGCATAACCGTCCCTTGTATGTCACCGGATACTGCCATGACATCAAGATAAGGAAGATCTTAGTTGACAACGGGTCCTCTGTCAACCTCCTAAATGTGAGAGTGCTAAAAGAAATCTGCGTGAACGTTCAACACCTCGCTCGGGATAAATTCACTATCGTCAGGTTCGACACCCAGTCATCACGAACACTCGGGTCTGTGATACTGACATTAGGCTTTGGGCTGCTCGTCACTGACATCAAATTTCATGTCATTGACGCCAAGACTTGCTGCAACGCTTTGCTCGGCAGGCCTTGGTTACACGAGTACAACATCATCTCTTCTACACAACATCAGTGTATGAAGTACTTCAAAGATGGTCTCGAATATACCGTGATGGGGAAACTGAACCCATTCTCCATAAATGAAGTCCGCAAGTATGAAGATGCAAAGTATTTCTTACCAGACTTTGAAGACACGGAAAGATGCCATAAGCCGGAGAATAAGGAGAAAGCTATCACCACTATTCCGGTCTTCGGGGGCGATATCGAGGAGGAGGAAGAGATAGTCTATTCAGGGCCGCTCCAATACAACAAACCCGGACCGTCTACCCCTATGTTAATCTTCGGCAGCGACTCTGAAGATGAGGTCAATTCAGTATTTTCTGTTCGGCCATTAATACAGGCCCTCATCGGAGATGATCAGAGTTTGAAAATCTCCATGGTTCCGCAAAAGCACTACAAAGAGCTCGACGCACTCGATACCTATAGTGTGCAGGAACTGCAGACGTTCTACTCCCCTCCCAGGCAGAAAGATGAAAAGGCGATCCTCTTTTATCGATCCGCGGAAAAAGAGGCTCCAGCCCATCCGTCTGCCCAGATACTACACAGAAGGATTAAAAAGCCTGTTGAGGCGCCAGGGTGTACCCTTCAAACAGACTGCTCGACAAGCTCAGTTCTATAACAGGATCTGGAACGTCCCCGGAACTCAACGAAAATTTCCCAACGGGAGAATGGAAACGATCGGGCTTGGATATGTCCATTCGAAGAAACGGGAGTAGTTCCATGGCTGCCATGTCATAAAGGACCTTGATGAAGAAGAGGATGCTCTTTTAAAAGACGCTGACGCCGAACCAGAACGCGGTCTTACCATAAAAATGCTAAGTCCGTCGTTTGAAGAACAAATGAACAAGATAATAAAGGAAGCGGGTCAAAAGGCCCGGGGTGACCATAACCGTGAAATGGCCATTTACGAGAGACCTATGATCCCCAATCGTGCCAAAAGAGAGAAATTCGAGCCGAATTATGAGGGCCCGTACAGCATAGACAAAGTCTACCCAGGTGGGGCTTACTTGCTCGTGGATATGCGTGGTGAAAGACCTTTCAGGCCAATAAACGGTCGGTTCTTGAAAAAATACTACGCTTGACGAGTCACGGCCTAGGTCAACGATAAATGACGACGCCTATGTCCGTTCTCTATCATCCTAAGCCCAAACTCTATAAGTAGTATCCGGCGAAACCTCGCCTCGAAAACGTGCGATGGACTGAAACGTCCCTAAACTAATAGTGGACCAAAACGTCCCTAAACTAATAGCGGACCGAGATGTCTTAAAACTAACAAAGGTTCGAATGTCCTAAAACTAACTACTGACCGAAACGTGTTTAAACTACTACAAACCCGCAGCATCCTTGGGCTGACATCATAAAAAAAACGGTGCGTCCATAAGCAAAATGGGCACGGATGAGAACCCGAAAGGGCTCCGTGAGTAAAAACAGCAGGGCTGCCGGCGAGTTTGTGAAAACCCAAAAGGGTGCAGACTCGTAAAAAAAAGGGTACGTCCACAAACAAAATGGGCACGGATGAAAACCCGAAAGGGATCCGTGAGTAAAAACAGCAGGGCTACCGGCCAGTTTGTGAAAACCCGAAAGGGCGCAATCTCATTAAAAGACACTTGTAAGGTCCTCTCGACCTTGTAAGGAGAAAACTACCTCCGTGAGATCCTTACGACTCACAAAGGAGCAATACACTTAGGGATCCCCATGATTCCTATGGAGAAATTACACATACTAGATCCTCACGACTCGTAAGGAGAACCCTCTTATGAGACCCTCACGGCTCATAAGATTCAAAAACCTTAAGCTATAGGGATCTGAACCCGATCTTAAGCCATCACCTTTCCCAGATTGTCCTACAAGAGGTTCAATACTGACCCTTGTATACAATCCACAGGCATAAATAATCATTTCCTTGCCGAGTCCCACCAACGACGAGGAATGCCCTCATTTGATGAACAAACACCTGTAGGACCTCTCGATATACAAGGAGAAAACACTCTTGCAAGATCCTTACGACTTACAAGAGAACATACACTTAGAAATCCTCACGATTCCTAAAGAGAAAAGACACCTACGAGATCCTCACGACTCGTAGGGAGAAACACCTTTATGAGACCCTTACGGCTCATGAAGTCAAAGGCCTTAGTCGACAGGATCTTAACCCTGTTTGCTAAGCCACCTTTGTTCAAACCGAAAAAGGCAGATGATGATTCGCTCCTGGAAATATCCCAGTTGTAGCGATACTGATGTCTAAATCGGTATCAAATTCCAAGTCTTTTCATGGCAAATGATGAGTCGCTCCTGGCAACATTCTAGTCGCAGCGATACTGATACAAGATTGGTATCAGACCATGAGTTCCATACTCGAAAAAAATGCATATGAAATAGCCGAAATGTTTGGGCAACTCGTAACAAAAAATCAGCGAGTAAAATATATGCATACAAAAATAGCCGAAATGATTGGGCAACTCACAATAAAAAACAGCGGGTAAAGAGGTGAAAACAGCCGAAACGATTGGGCACCGCAAAAAATAGCCGAAATGATTGGGCAATCGTAACTTTCGCGATATAAAAAGCTGAAATGATAGAGCATCGCGGAAAGAAATAAAAAAATTGAAATGAAACTTTTTGCCCTGCAGGTAAGTCCATACTGACCCCTGTATACAATCCATGGACATAAACGAAAAGGGAACCACACGTCCCAACAAACTCTATTAAACGGAGAGTCAGGTCTCAGCGGCAATATCTGCATCCTAGAAAACCAGCAACGGCGTTCCTCCTCATGCCAGCAGGATACGGACGCGACACTACCAATTGGAGCCACGGCAAAGCCCCCAGTACCAAGACTCTGTGTTTCACAGACAACCTAGAGTCGATCTCGACACTGTAGAAAATGGATACATGTCAACACCTGACCTCCCTGTCGTAAAGCAGCGCTTCGACTCGGATACATGTCAACCCCTGACCTCCTTGTCATAAAGCAACGCTTCGACTCAGATACATGTCAACCCCTGACCTCCTTGTCGTAAAGCAACTCGGATACATGTCAACTCCTGACCACCTTGTCATAAAGCAACACTTTGACTCAGATACATGCCAACCCCTGACCTCCCCGTCGGAAAGCAGCGCTTCGACTCGGATACATGTCAAACCCTGACCACCCTGTCGTAAAGTAGCGCTTCGACTCGGATACATGTCAACCGCTGACCTCCCTATCGTAAAGCAACGCTTCAACTCGGATACATGCCAACCCCTGACCTCCTTGTCGTCAAGCAACGTTCGACTCGGATACATGTCAAACCCTGACCTCCCTGTCGTAAAGCAGCGCTTCGACTTGGATACATGTCAATCTCTGACCTCCTTGTCGTAAAGCAACACTTCGACTCGGATACATGTCAACCCCTGACCTCCTTGTCGTCAAGCAATGCTTCGACTTGGATACATGTCAACCTCTGACCTCCTTGTCGTAAAGCAACGCTTCGACTCGGATACATGTCAACCCCTGACCTCCTTGTCGTCAAGCAATGCTTCGACTTGGATACATGTCAACCTCTGACCTCCTTATCGTAAAGCAACTCTTCGACTCGGATACATGTCAACCTCTGACCTCCCTGTCGTAAAGCAACGCTTCGACTCGGATACATGTCAACCTCTGAACTCCCTGTCGTAAAGCAATGCTTCGACTCAGATATATGTCAACCCCTGACCTCCCTGTCGTAAAGCAGCGCTTCGACTCGGATACATGTCAAACCCTGACCTCTCTGTCGTAAAGCAGCGCTTCGACTCGGATACATGTCAACCTCTGACCTCCTTGTCGTAAAGCAACGCTTCGACTCGGATACATGTCAACCTCTGACCTCCCTGTCGTAAAGCAACGCTTCGACTTGGATACATGTCAACCTCTGACCTCGTTGTAGTAAAGCAACGCTTTGACACAGATACATGTCTAACCCCTGACCTCCCTGTCGTAAAGAAATGCTTCGACTCGGATACATGTCAACCCCTGACCTCCCTATTGTAAAGCAATGCTTTGACTCGGATACATGTCAACTCCTGACCTCCCTGTCGTAAAGCAATGCTTTGACTCAGATACCTGTCAACTCCTGACCTCCCTGTCGTAAAGCAATGCTTCGACTCGGATACATGTCAACCCTTGACCTCCTTGTCGTAAAGCAACGCTTTGACTCGGATACATGTCAACCCCTGACCTCCCTGTCGTAAAGTAACGCTTCGACTCGGATACATGTCAACTCCTAACCCCCTCTGCCGGTGCAATGCTCCGTCTCGGAAATACATCAACCCATGATTCCCATGTCATAAAGCAATGCTTCGACTCGGAAATAAATCAACACATAAACCTAAGAACCCATAAAAAGAAAGTTCTTACGGCTCTCACAAGAGAAAGCACTTAGGAGTCCTTACGACCCCTAAGTAGAAATCGCACCTATGAGATCCTCTCGACTCATAGGGAGAAAAATCTTTATGAGACCCTCATGACTCATAAAGTTCAAAAGTCTTAGGTGGCAAATCCTAACCCTGTCGCCTAAACCATCACCACCCTGCAAAAAGATCCAGATAAACTACATATGGACCACATCCATTCGAGCTACATGCAAGCATGAAATAAATATATGTGTGTGTGTGTGTGTGTGTGTGTGTCTTTTATTCATGAATTCAAAATGAATACAAGATACATCTCATAAGAGAATCATAATGAATATAAAATGTTTTTATTCATAAGTGGATAAAAAAATGATAATGAAGAAAATACAATGAAGAAAAAAGTTTTTAAACCGGCGGGCGACACAATAATCTCCTCAATTCATCGCTCTTCCGCTGGGCCTTGGCTTCAAGCTTGGTTATTGCCACAAGACAGGTCTCTGCCTGAGACTGTTGGGTCTTATACGAGACGAACCGACTCTCGAGCTCCCTTTCAGTTGCCTTATGAGTTTCAACCATCTCACGGGTAAAGATGACAGCTTTGTCAAGAGCGACCACTTCAGTGATAGCTTCTTGAAGTACCCGCCATATTTCATATGCATGGGTGGTCATGATAGTGAGCTGAGCTTGAAGTTCCCCCAAAGCACTCGAGGCCAGTTCCCTTTTCGAGAATTTCCGGTTAAGCCTCGTCTCACATGATTGTAGATTCGCGGCGCACCGTTCAATCAGCCCCCGCAAGCTCGTCTTTGCAGCCACAACCTCATAGGGAAGGCATGTCCACTCAAGATCATGTAAACAGACCTCCACTCGATGCCAATCCTCGATCCAAAACATGCACAAACTATTTTCTCTTTCTGGCAACAAGGAAAGTCTTCGGTAAGTACCCCATTAAGCATGCGTTCAAGACTATATGCTTATGGTATCTAGAACGAGCTGATTTATGGACAACACGATGATGATGTTCGCACCTAAAAGAAATTCCTAAGGGCCAAGTATAACGCTCATATACTCAGGCGGGATGCACGTACGAATATATGACGAAAAGAAAAATTCAGTAGAAAAGCATTCAATAGCCAATGATAAGAAGAATACATTGATATACTACGCTACAGGGAAAAGGTCACCAAACAAAGGATCGGTGATACAAGGTTTGACAAAACAAAATACAAAATTCTCCATCTCCCTCTCTGCTTTCTCCAACACGTCGAAACGACGGTTTTCGCGAGGAGTTGCTCCCCACCGATTAGCGCCATGCTCATTAGTAAAAGCGGATATGACAGCCCGCCGGGCTCTTATCTGACCCAGTAGATGAATCGAGCGATCCTTCAGAGCCCGGGTAATCAAGCGCGCCTCCTAGAAACACTCGATCTTGTCCTCTGCCTCATCGAGGATCGCCGGAGTCATCTCTGTCGGATGAGGAGGGATGTCGGTAAGCACGGACGAAAAGACCATCCGTAGCCAAATGGAACCTATAGGAAGGGGAAAGCCCTACGAATTAGGAGTTCGTATGTCACCACGTCACATTCGGCATCGGTGAGAAAAGGATCCACTATCCGCGCAGCACAACGAGGAATCATCTCCTCGACGGGCACCTCCCATGGTTGTCGACGAGCATGGGGGCGGTTGCAAGACATAAACTCTGGACTGATTCTCAAAATAATCACCCTAAGGTCTAAATATGTTTTTTTAGAGAAAAATGAAGGCATGGCTTCAGGTTATAAAGGAGAACATTCAATGCTACGCACAGAAAATGTTGTGCATGGTGGAACTATTCCCAAGGTCCAGAAAAAGGGGAGAGCGTTGGAAATGAAAAGAAATGACTCATTGAAATCAGAGATGGGAGACGAAACGACCCCATCAAGCAGAGCCCCACGTGCATAACACGTGAGCACAAGCCTTGATCCTTATTAGAAGTTAAAAACGGTACCGCACATGCATAACATGTGAGCAGGCGCCAATGAAAGATTGAATTCCTCAGCAGTGCCTCACGCACCAAACATGTGAACACCAACAACAGTGTGAAAAAACTTCGTAAAGAACACGTGTGAACATAAAAAAGAAAGGAAATTTTTATCATTCATACTCCGAAGATTCATACAAAAATAATAGGAAATGTTTACAATGGTAAAATATTAAATCCGGGACACAGATTAAGAAACTCGAAAGTGAGGCCGTCTAAAATGTTTCTGGCCTTTCTGACCATTCTCGTGTGCATCCTCTCACGATCACAAGCGTCAGGATCCTCGCCAATATCCTCCGCCCTCTGATAAGCAGCGATTATCGTCGTCTGTTGGAAAACTTGATGCAAGATATCAATGAGATTATCTCGATGTTTCCTTTAGATCAGGCCTGTCAGATAGACCGAGTGCACCTTATCTTCAGCATCATCCAGTGCCTCAAGCGGCATAGCTTCGTGAAATCCAAGAAGTGCTCCCCAAATTGCTCTCACTACAATCTTTAAAAGAGCGGAGCGACGAGGAAGCAGTCGACCGTTGTGTTCATGGAAACGATTCATAATCTCAGAACATTGGGCATTTGTAAACTCCTGGTTTTGACAACGGCCCTGTGCGCGAATGTCCTCATAAGAAATAAATTCGCTAAAATTGTACAAATGAGCAGCCATAGTGTCTGAAAAGAGACATTAGTGAAAAATTAGCAATAAAGAAAACCCTCATTAAACAAGAATTGGGATTCAAACAAATTCTTGAGAAGACAAGTTCTGTTAAGCTACCAACAAAATTCAAATCTGTGAGAATAAGGGTAAAACCCTATGAAAAGATTTTCAAGAACACCAGGGAATAAAATTCCCAAAGGATCCTCCTGATCTTTTAGAGCTAAGCTCTTCGCTTTAGGAATTAAATTTCTTTTTATATAATGGAATTAAATTCCAGAAACTCACAAAAAAACATATATGAGAAATAAAATCCCATGAATCTTCAAAAACAGAAGTGAATGTTCAAGATATAGAAGTTTACTGATCAAAGATCACATCTTTGGATCCCTAAGTGAATGGGTTTCTAAGGAGGGCAAAGCTTTCATGATGGATTTAAAATCCAGAATTTTTTTGTTCAAAAAGAAAAGTTTTTTTTAAGATGTGCAGGATATTTACCTAAAAAGGGTTTTCTTTTCGACAGAGTTTAACTCTGGGATTGCAAGGGCAGAGAACTAAGCTCTGAGGAGGAGAATTAAATTCTCAAAGAAAACGAAAGAGGAAGAAGATGAAGGAAACAATGGCTGCATAAGAAACCAAACCCTTGCATTTATAAGACATGACTAGGGTGGTTCATCTTCCCGTTTCCCAAGACAATCCAATGGCTATAAAAGTGACAGCGTTGCACTCACATGTAAACCACGTGTGAATAACGCTGTGGGGGCATTTGTTCCCTTACGGAAAATAAATAAATAAATGGAGCAACGGAGAAAGTCCCCAAGTGGAGCATCACGTGATAGGCGCCGCGCTTAACAAAACTAAGCCAAAACTGAACCTCACGTGCAGACACGTGACCCCTATAAGCAAAGAATACAGGCGCCCTTGGGTCGGCTTAATTTGATGGGGTCACGTGCTACACGTGATAGACTTCTATGCCTTCTGGACTAATAAAAATAAATTCTAATTAAAAGGGATTAAAAGCTTTACTTAGAAAATACTTCCTTGAATCTTTCTAAATAAGAAAGAATACGCTCTGTAAAACAGAGCGCCGTTGGATTAAAGATCCAATAGAGATTAAAAATCACCAATTTACAGAGAAATTCTGTGCAAGGAAATATCTTCCTAAATTTGTTTAGAACGACAAAAGAAATATCTTCTGTAAAACAGAAGCCCTTGGATCAAAGATCCAACGATGGGAAACATACCCCAAATCAATTAGAAATCTCTCAATGAGAGATTTCTCTAACTGATTCAACAAATCAGCCTCCCCTATATAAAGGACTCAAGACTTCAAGTCTGGTACAGAGAGGAACCCCCCCCATAAACTTCAAGTTCAAAAAAAATACAAAAAACAAAGAGGAAAACTCCTTGGTAAGCAAAAACAAAAAGAGAATTTAATTCTCAAACCAAAAGTTTAACTCTTCTCAAAGAACTCAGTTCTTCCTCTAGTTGGGATCTGCAGAAGCATATCTCCCAACAAGTTGAGAATTTAATTCTCATCGGGGCGATTCTGTTATGTAGATCCAAACCTAGGGGAAAGAGCTAAGTTCAAAGAATTTAATTCTTACCAAAAAGATATAGGAATTTAATTTCTCTGATAAAATTAGGCTTTAACCCTATAAAAGATTTTAATTCTTATAAAATAAGGGACTTGAAATTCACAAAACTCAGATCCAGAGCTCCATGCATATTAGTGTTCAATACTATATAATAAAAGCTCACGTGTTCCCACGTGAGCACCTTCGAAGAACAAAAAATAGAAGACTGAGATCTAGCCACGTGACCCCACGTGACCCCTGAGAAGTGCTCAGCACTTATAAACGGGAAAAGGGGAATAAGCCCTATTTTGGGGCGCCTCACGTGATCCCACGTGACCCCTGAGAAGTGCTCAACACTTATAAAAGAGAAAAGAGGAATAAACCCAAGACAGTTCCTATTCTGGGGGCGCCTCACATGATCCCACGTGACCCAACAGTGCTTATCAGTAGAATAAAAGAATAAAAGAGGCAACGCCCAACTTTAAGCGCCTCACGTGCAACACGTGAGCGCCCCAATTTCTAGTGTTTAACACTACTTCAAGTGCCTCACGTGGGAGCATGTGAGCGCTGAGCACATACTAGTGTTTAACACAATGAAAGGCCAATATTAGCCAAACTTAGACCAAATCTCCCGAGGACAATCAATTGAGCCCTTCATGCTCGGGGATTCCAAAGCTGATCTCAAGACAGCTAATAAGCTCCCAACAAATAACATCCAAACTGAAGTTCATCCTGCTTCCCAAAATCGGGACATTAGCTCTAGGGTACATCTCTTCATACCTCTGATAAATGTCGTTATAATCCTTCAACGTCTTCAGAGAGATGGAGGGTTCCAATAACCAATAACTATTGGTGCATTCCCAAACCGATTAATCAGAACCCCACAAACTATGACGTCTTTAAATTTTATGGACTATGAGGTCCTTAAACTCATAGACTATGATATCTCTAAACTTTACAGACTATGATGTCTCTAAACTGACATGGACTATGATGTCCTTAAACTTATGGACCGCAATGTCCCTAAACTAAAACAATAGAGTCCAAATGCTCTTTTATTGGATCTAAATGATCTAAAAACCCTGTTAAGTAGATCTTAGCCTAAAAATTAGACTAATGTATCATTAACAAACGTTTAAGTTGATCTTGATCTCAATGAGATTAACGATCCTTAAACCCACTGGACCGCAATGTCCCTAAACTAAAACAATAGAGTCCAAATGCTCTTTTATTGGATCTAAATGATCCTAAAACCCTGTTAAGTATATTTTAGCCTAAAAATTAGACTAATGTATCCTTAACAAACGTTTAAGTTGATCTTGATCTCAATGAGATTAACGATCCTTAAATCCAAACCAAACCCAAATCTTAGAAAATACGGATTTGGACTAATCCACGCCCTACGGGTGACAACATAAATTAGTCTCCGTATACAATCCACGGGAAACCAAAAATAAAACAAATACGCACAACACGAAGTGACCATCTGGAGAAGGAGAAAGTGGTTACCGCGATGCGGTAGCGTAATTAACTGCAGGGGCTTACGCCTGAAGGGAAGAGCGTCCCCACAATCAAAAACCCCTCGTAAACGAGGGGGAATCTGACGAAATCTGCTACAACAGCCACATCTGTCCAAACCTCTGACATACGGTGCCATAAATCAACTTGGCATCTTCGGAGAGGTGGACGGATAAAACCAAATAGCATCTGCACCCAAGAATTCAGGCCAGACGTCCCAACGTCCCGGTCGCGTCTTTTCGGCGGAGAACAACATTTAGCTTGAAATATATACAGGTACATAAGTTTCAACTGGAAAGTAAATACAATAAAGCAAATGACTAAACATGTGATATATATAAGCTGGAAAAAAAAGAAGTTAAGCTAATCCTGAGTAGCGATCTGGTTGTAATCCCCTCGGTAGCCTCCAACTCCTCCATCTCGGCCATATCTGACGAACATTTCAAGAAAAACAATGGTAGGTGAAATGCTCGTCGGTGAACTAGCGCTCGGTAAGTCCCAAGGTAGAATAAGAATGAAAAGTGATAAGTGTATAATAAAATAATTAATGTAAATGACCGGTAAGAAGTGTGTAGATCTGAACATGGATATATGTATCTATAAGTCTCTGTATGGTCATTATGTTAACGTTAAGTTCCAAGTGTGAATATCAATGCAGCCATAGAAATATTCACGAACTCAATAGTGGGGCCCCAGGATCAAGAAAACACGGGCCCATTTCATGTGTTAGCATCGGGACTCCAAGCTGTGGAAGAGTCGACCCGACTGAGATTCGAGTAAAAGAAAAAATAGGTTAATGCAGGACTCCTGAAGCTCCGTTGGATTCACACAAGAAACCATCCTAAACATCCTGAGTATAATATATATTATAACTATAAGATATCCTTAGTTAATTTGGTTGTTTGATTATAAGATGTCTTGATCGAAACCATAGATGGCAAAAGTTGAAAATGAAGTCGAGTAAATCGGGTAGAAAGCGAGTCATGTCAATTGCAATCTTTAGTCGAGTCAAGTTAGTCGAGTAAATTGAGTTCGAAATCACGTTCAAGTTTAGGATCGACTTTGGATTCGAGTCGAGTTTGAACTCCAGTTTAGATTCGAGTTTGTGTTCAAGTTGTAGACATTTCTTATGAATTGATTTAATTTTTGAAGATCTTAAATTTGGGAGAAATCGGACAACTGCTGCACATAGACGGCAGGATTTGTTCTTTTTTCCAAGACAATTGCCATTGATATTCATAATGGCCATAAAGAGTCCTTAACGCCGTCTTTGGAATATCGGACTCCTTGACCTTCACTTGATAATAATCCAAATGAAGATCTAACTTTGAAAAGACGCAAGATCCACTTAACTGATCGAAAAGGTCATCGATGCAAGGTAGTGGATACTTGTTCTTAATTGTTATCTTGTTCAGAGCTCGATAATCCACACACATCCTGTAGGTACCTTCCTTCTTCTTTACCAGCAGTATCGGAAATCCCCAACTTGAAGTACTGCGTCGGACCCAACATTTCTTCAGTAGTTCGTCCAACTGAATACAGACCTCCTTCAATCCCTCCGGACTTAATCAATATGGAGCTTTGATTACAGGTTGTGCACCGGGTTGAAAATCGATACTGAATTCAAGAGATCGATCGAGAGGCAAACCCGATATATCTTCAGGGAAAACATCCTCAAACTCTCGAGCTACATCTGACTTTGATCCTTCCTCTTACAACGCTGCAATCTCTGCCTTCTTTGGTTTTGCTCTGTTAATGATAGGCCCCAAGGTCCGATCTCCGCTTTTGAAATAGAACACTGGGTGATCTGGTATTTCAAATACTACCTTCCTTTGGTGACAGGCGATGGTAGCGAAGAAAGTTCCCAGCCAGTCCATTCCCAAGACTTCGTCGAAATTCGGTATGTCCAGCACCATGAAGTCCGCATAGAATTATCGACTATAGACGACCACTGGAAACATATCGTATCCCAGAGTTTCTTTAGAACGACGTTCCTTATACTGGCATTCCAGCTGGATACGAAGGGCTTAACTGGGATCGCATGAGTTCTTACGAACCGTTACGACATGAAGCAATCGATGCCCCAGTGTCGAAGAGCATGAGTGTAGGTAGGATAGCTACTAAGATTGTACTTAAGTCACGTAGGATAAGTTTAGGTATAACAAATATAGATGGCTAGGATATGAAATAACTTGAAAGGAAATATGGAAGAGATGTAGCAATGATAACTTGACCCGTAGCTTTGTCCTCTTCGACTGACATAGTGAATGTTTGGCGTCGCGGCACTTTCCGCTATGCCTGGTTAAATACTCGGCGTTGAGGTTGAACGGTCTGGGTGCGGGGAGCTAGTGCTGGTAAAGCCAACCGGGTAGGAGGACTTGGATCGCCGGTCTAGCTGGAGGGTTGTTAGGTCCTCGGTTCTGGGGACATGCTCCGATAGCGTGAGTAGAAGACCCATATATCAAGCACAATTTGTTGGCCCTATGGCAGTTCTTCACTAAATGCCCTATTCTATTGCAGTAGCAGCAAAAGTCTGGCTTGTTGAACGAACCTCCTGGCCCCCGAGATGGTCCGTTGAAAGTTAGCCTGGGAGAGGCCCCTCCTGCGGCATGCCCTTCTTCATCACAACTGCCTCATATCATCGGCAACCTTCAAAGCAAGCTCGTGGGTTGGGAAATCCCCTGTAGCGAGTGCAGCTTGAAAATCAGGGTCCAACCCTTGTTGGAATCGCCGTGCCCGGATCTCGGCAGTTGGAATAAGATGTGTAGCGAACCTGTTACGACCTTATGTTGATAATGTTGTAAGTGAGATAGGAAAATTGAACTTGAGACAATATCTTACCTGCCAAGTATGGTAAACTCAGCATCATGTTCATCCACAGACTTGACCGACATCGAGCCTTACTGTAAATGGATGAATTGTTGCTCCATGTCAAAGCGGGCAGTCTCTGAGAAGAACATCGCATCGAAGAGGTCTTGAAATTCCATCCACTCTATTGGTTGCTCGAGACGGCTCTCCTCAGCTTTCCACCATACTCTAGCATTATCGGTTGGATGCAACTTAGCAACTCTTACCTAAGCAATATCTGGCACTTGAGCAGCTGCCAGATCATCTTCAATCGCTTGAGCCCATTCTTCTGCTTCAAGCAGGTTTTCCTTA
Source organism: Agapanthus africanus (assembly GCA_030015575.1). NCBI lineage: Eukaryota > Viridiplantae > Streptophyta > Magnoliopsida > Asparagales > Amaryllidaceae > Agapanthus > Agapanthus africanus. Next base: position 141,533,559 of record JASDDO010000026.1, read on the forward strand.
CCTGAGAAGTTCTTTGGGTGCAGTATCTGAAACTGCTTAACTCCGGGTGCTTCAGCCTTGGGGCGGTTCATAAGGATAGTAGTCTGCTGCTGCTGACCCTCCAATAGGCTCTTGATAGCCTCAAGAAGTACCATTGTCTCATTAATAGGAGTTGCAACGGCAAGTGGTGGTGGTAGTGTAGGAGGTGGAGTATTGCCGTTGACGTTTGTGCTGGTATTGTTCGAAGAGTCTATCGCCTTGATATAAGAGATAGGTTAGGATAGATTCAAAAAAATTGAAATGCAAGGAATGTAAATGTTTGATGAACTCATTAATTCTTATGGTATGTTGTTTACGATTTCATGCAGAACTGACCTGCATGGGCCATTAATAAAACCAGTCATGCCCCTCTTCCCAGTAGACGGAAACGATGACATGGCAAACCCACGGTATATTTATTCAGAGAATGCCATTCCCTAAATAAATATACTAAGCGTATTGAAACAATAGTACACAATTATAATAATAAAGAGAGACCGTAAAATTTTCATCAAACATCTTTATTTACTTTCAACTTGAAATATATACAGGTACATGAGTTTCAACTGGAAAGTAAATACAATAAAAGAAATACCTAAACATGTGGCATATATAAGCTGGAAAAAAAAGGAAGTTAAGCTAATCCTGAGTAGCAATCTGGTCGTAATCCTCCTCGGTAGTCTCCACGTCCTCCTTCTCGACCATATCTGACGAACATTCCAAGAAAAACAAAGATAGGTGAAATGCCCGTCAGCGAACTAGCGCTCGGTAAGTCCCAAGATAGAATAAGAGTGAAAAGTGACAAGTATATAATAAAATAAATAATGTAAATGATCGATAAAAAGTGTGTAGATCTGAACATGGGTATATGTATCTATAAGTCTCTATATGGTCATTATGTTAACGTTAAGTTCCAAGTGTGAATATCAACACGGCGGTAGAAGTATTCACAAACTCAAGAGTGGGGCCCCAGGAGCAAAGAAACACGAGCCCATTTCATGTATTAGCATCGGAACTCCAAGCTGTGGAAGAGTCAACCCGACTGAGATTCGAGTAAAAGAAAAAAATAGGTTAATACAGGACTCCTGAAGCTCCGTTGGATTCATATAAGAAACCATCCCGAGTATAATATATATTATAACTGTAAGATATCCTTAGTTAATTTGGTTGTTTGATTATAAGATGTCTTGATCGAAACCATAGATGGCAAAAGTTGAAAAATGAAGTCGAGTAAATCAGGTACAAAGCGAGTCATGTCAATTGCAAGCTTGGGTCGAATCAAGTTAGTCGAGTAAATTGAGTTCGAATTCACGTTCAAGTTTAGGTTCGAGTTTGGATTCGAGTCGAGTTTGAAGTCCGGTTTAAATTCGAATTTGTGTTCAAGTTGTAGACATTTCTTGTGAATTGATTTAATTTTTGAAGATCTTAAGTTTGGGAGAAATCGAACAACTGCTGCACATAGACAGCAGGATTTGTGTTTTTTTCCAAGACAATTGTCAGACAACTCCATTAATTTGTCTAATCTGAATAGGCAAGCACTCACCTTCTCCGGCTCTTTAGGGCTTAAGAAAATTGATACCGCTTAAATATATATTAATCTAGAGTCCTTAAATAGTTATTATTGTTGTTTATATTGTATTTATATTGTTTGAATTTCTTGAGGGGGTTTTATGAAAAATATTTTAATATTAGTTAAAAATAAACCTCGAGGGTGATTTATAATATTTAGAGTTTTCATGAATATGTATTTTAATTTTTGTGGTATTTTGGTGATAAAATCTAGCTTTTAAAAGTGTATGGTATTTTTATGAAAACTACTACTTTTGGAAACTTGATAGTATTTTATTAAAAATTTAATCTTTCCTTTCAAAAATACAGTTTCATAATTTTTGTTTATTGAAAATACGGATTCATAGCTTTATATAAAATTTTCAAAGTTTAGTTTTGTATAGAAAAGTTGTATTTCCTTTAAATAGTATTTTCATTTCCTTCCGAAACCGAATTCTCCGTAAGGAGCTCTACATCTCGCTCTACTATCCTAAGAATGTGTGATAATCCACACCATCCATTAGCGGGTCCCCTAACGAGTGTTGTAGAGGCACAATTGTCAAGGATCCAAAAATATCGATTAAAAACCTTGTTTTATAATGAGATGGTATTTTATTGCAAAATTGTTGCACTTAATTAAAATTCTAACCAAACATCGTGCTATGAATCAAAAGTGTATGTGTGGGGTAGGTCATTACCCCCGTGAATTTCTAGAGGTATATACACTAGTTATCGAAATAAGGGTTACACTAAAGTTCATGGTATTTTTCTGAAAAATTCCGTTATATGATTATTTCACATGGAATTTTGGTTACACAAAAAGGCAAATGATATGAATATTGATTTGATGTGATATTAAGGTGATTATGTAACATATTTACCTATCAAGAATGATAAAAACATTTAAAAGAAAAGACTTTTAATGTTAACTCCATTCTGTCGATATGATTTTTTGAATACGATTTGAGATGAAAGGAAAAGAGAGAGAAAGGACTTACTGGTTGCGTGGAGTTAAAAAGAGGGTAAGGAAGAGAGGGGGTCTCCTTGGCATCGCAGTAGCATCGGTAAAACTCCGGTCGTCGAGATTTGATCGCTACTCCTTTCGGCTTACTTAACTCCACTTTGCACTTAAAGAATTTTGAGAATTTTTAATAGGGATTTTCAGAATGGGGGAGAGCTAGGAAAAGGGTTTATTTATAGTGAAGAAATGAGTGAATGGGAAATAAAAACTTTGAATTAAAAAGAATTAAAATGGTGTTAATGGGGAATTGAAGCTTCTCTGGTCAATTGCAGAGTAATCAACAATACAAGCGAGTAGAGGGGAGTCAAAGAAACGCGTGAGCGAAGCACGGAGGCGATCGGCTAAGATCGAACCGCCGGTAGCGGCCAAATGGGCAAAATGGGTGGTCAGATTTGTGCCACCTGTCTCGAATTTCGTGTCATGTGCTTAACTCTTAATTAATACCTCATTTATCCTGTTTGATTTTTCTAAAACTTTTTAATTCTCTGTGTATTGCACGTGCAACTCTTGGGCATTCGAAAACTTAAAAAGAAAAATATTTTAAAAATTGGGACCGAGGGGATTCGAACACATAGGTTATGTCACAGCAATGTAGAGGTTTTACCAGTAAGCTACAAATTGTTTCTTATTTTTGTTGAAAAAAATAACTTATCACTCCTAATCAGGCTGAAATACCCTTTCTATAAATTTGAATAAATTACATTTGTACAAGGATTTCAGATTCGTTACAAATAATGGGCCAGAAATATTATCAAACGCATTTTTCTCTACATGTATGACATCAGTATTTTGTCGAATCAACAAATCTTTCTAGTAAGGGAGATTTCAAAAACTATTTTTCTTCTTCCACACATTCAACAATTCATTATCTTCAGATCGCTTCCATTTTTTTGTTTATTCAAGAAACCATCTGAGTTAAAATGATTAGATCCGTGCTGGAATTGACATGCTGATATCTGCTCAAAAATTTCTATCCCTAACAACTGTTTTGGTGTTTCACATCTCTCCAATGTTCCATCAAACTTATTTGCCATCTTACTGTACTTTCGCCGGTAACCATCTGCGATGAAACCAGCAGCAAAACTTATGACGTGTCTTAAGCTGCTTGGCACTGTAATCAAGACCACATGATGGACATGTATGCTTCGCGTAATTAGACCATCCAGATAACATGTCGTATGCAGGAAAATCGTTGATTGTCTAAATAATAGCCGCTCGCATTCTAAATTTTTTATCGGAATATGCATCATATGTCTCTGCTCTATGTTCACACCGTTCTATTAGCTCTTCAATTAAAGGTTCCATATAGACATCGTTGTTCTGGTCAGATGAATATTTTCCAGGAATTAATAAAGAAAATCATATACGGTTACCTCATACACATCCAAGGAGGCGGATTATAAGGTATAAATAAGACCGGCCACGTGGACCAATTAGAGCTTATAAGTACGTAAGACATGAACCGGTCGGTTGTAAAACCTATAAATACATTTCTCGACTCATCCCCAAAATAATCAACACTGTCTAACCGCTTCCATGCTTCTGTATCAGCCAGGTGCCTCAGCTTCCCGTCTTTGATCTGGAATCAAAATGCAATCGCATGCTCTTCACCATATCCTTTGAAACATATAAATTTTGCAATCTCATAGTTAGGAGAAAATAATGAAAGACTTTAGCTGCAGTTTTCTTGCTCTTTTTACTGACATCGAATGTTTCTACGATTGAATTTTGCTTAACATTTTTCCACTAAAACAAGTGTTCATCACGATTAATTGCATTTAATGCCGCTAATATTATATCATTTAGTTAATAAACAAGTGCTATTAAATCCATGACTGCTACATAAGTACAGGTTTCAGGAATTCTGGGAATTAAAGTCATCTGCAACGCAAAAACACATACATTCAAGACATTTGCATCAAATTTAGGTCAAAACTACAACCGAACGATGAAAATGGCTCAACTAACAAACACAGAGAACACTGTTGAAAGATGAAACCCTAGTGTTTACGGCCGAAAACTGGACTGAGACGCGGAGGCGTCTAGCCTGAATTTGGGGGCAGATACTATATGGAATATATTCATCCACCTCTCTAAAAATACCAAGTTGATTTATGATACCTTATATCGATGGTTTGGATAGATGTGATCGATATAGCAGACTTATCAGATTCCCCCTCATTTGTGAGGGTTTTTGATTATGGGAACGCTCTTCCCTGCAGGCGTAAACCTCTGCAATTAATTATGTTATCGCAACACAATAATAACTTTCACCTGCTCCAGTAGGTCACTTTGTGTCATGTTATATATTGTTTATTATGGGGGTTTTCCCTGAATTGTATACGGAACTAATATGTATCACCGTCGCCTGTAGGGTGCGGATTAGTCAAAATCCAAAAATTATATTTGGGATTTTGAATTTAGGACGCAGATCTCATATAAATGAGGTCCATCAATTCATGGGATATATTGGTTTGATCTGAGAAACGTTAGTCATATATCGGACAAAGATCGACATAGGAACAGCAAGCATATGGGCTCAACTGATCAATAAATCATATATGAATAGCCCCTGGATAGCATACAATAGTCGATATGGAGACAGTCCACATGGCAAACATAGTATTTTAAGGACAGCACGGTCTAATATTAGTTTAGGGACATTTCGGTCCAACATTCCCGTGTTCGGGACGAAATATTAGTTTAAGGACGTTTCGGTCCATCTTTCATCTTGCACGCACATGTATATTTTACGTGGCGAAGTGAATGATGGTAACATGGGATGCGCATAAAATTGGAATGCGATCCAATTTGAAGGCATTTATATTTCCCTTAAAGATATACATATATATAAAACCGGAGCTCAATATGAGATTCGCATCTATATGAAATGCTTGTTAATATGAGGTGTACACATCAATATGGAAGTGCAAAAATATAGGGTGTATTAATATGAGGATTAAGACATTTCCTGTCTTGATAAAATTTCATATCTTTCATCAAGTTAGGACGAAAAAGAAGTTGTTGGTTGTTGGGACCCGCCACCTCTCTGAAAACATTGAGGAATTACAACGATGTATATCAAAGATGTGGAAAGATGTACTCTTGAACTAAATCCCGTATATGAGAGAAAAGATCATGTCGAAACTGAGGTTCGTTAGTCTTATATGTGACTAAGATAAAGATCATTTAGACGTATATGGGACTAAGATCAATTTGGGTGGTCGATCATTAGTCGTATATGAGACTAAGATCAAATAGATGAAAGATCGATGAAAGATCATTAGTCGTATATAGGACTAAGATCAATATGGATGAAAAATCTTTAGTCATATATCCGGCTAAGATCAGGTTGGATGAACGATCATTAATCATATATCTGACTAAAATCAGCTTAGATGAACGATCATTAGTCATATATCCGACTAAGATCAGCTTGGAAATATGATTGATGATCATTAATCTTGTTTTAGATTAAGATCAACTTAAACATATGAGCATATGGGCTCAAAGAAGTTTTCACTTCATTGACTTAGCTAATTTGGGACTAAAGATCGGGTTTCTATGTCACCCAGCAATGCTAACAACTTAGTCATATAGGACTATGGATATAATATCCAAATCATGCTCTGGTGCTCACGTGAGGAACTCAGGTTCGGGCGCTCATGTGAAGCATTCAGGCTTGGGTGTTGCCATACTAGTACTAAGAACTTAGTCATTTAGACTATGGATATAATATCCAATTCATGCACTGGCACTCACGTGGAAATCACGTGGGTGCTAAGGCTCTGGTGCTCACGTGAGTATTACGTGAGGCACTGCCATATGCATGTAGAGATTAAACTCTGGTATAGAGTTAAACTCTTCATAGAGATAATCAAAATCTTTATATTTTTTTTCCTGCAGATCTCGTTTATGCGAGAACTAAGTTCTTTTATATGGGAACTAAGTTCTTTTATATGGGAACTAAGATCCAAAGGGTAAAAACCTTATCTTTTCATATGAAATCTAAGTTCTTCGGCATATTTTGAAGGAACTATGTTCCTGAAGTATAAACTCCATCTTTTCTTCTCTTTTTCTTTTGTGATGATGGTGGCAGAACACTAATAGTTCTCCACTAAATCTAAAATTAAGATTAAGATCCCCAATAAGAATTAAATTCTCTTTTTCATAAGGGACTTGTCATATGGATTTTAGATCTAGAGAAAGAACTAAGTTCTTATGAAGGGTTAAACCCTTTTATGCATATAATAGGTAAAGAAGATGTTTTTATCTCTATGTTTTCTTTACCTAGGGTTTGAGAGGAGGAAGATCTTTGTTCCCGCCAAAATTTTCGGCCAAGAGCTACTTGTTCTCTTATAAAAAAGGGGGAGAGTCCTCAAAATTTGGAATCATGTGTAAACCACGTGAGCGCTCATATGCAAAGCATATGAGCGTTGAATAAAACAATTAAGGGCCAAACATGCATCACGTGTTAAAAACGTGAGCGCTCATATGCAAAGCATATGAGCACTGAAAAAAATAAACTTAAAGGGCCGAACAGGCCTCACGTGTAAAACACGTGAGTGCTCATATGCAAAGCATATAAACGCTGAACATAAATCACCAATGGCCAAACAGGCCTCACGTGTAAAACATGTGAGCACTCATATGCAAAGCATATGAACGCTGAACATAAACAGGCTAAAACCCACAGCAGAGGTCACGTGTTAAACACATGAGTTTTCTTACCTCTCACATGCAAACAAAGTAAGCGCCCCAATTTAAAATGCTCCTATCAAATTCTAGAATTAAATTCTATTTTGGGAAATATTTTCCTGATCTTTCTCAAACTAAAAAGATCTTCTCTATTAAACAAAGGACCTTTGGATCAAACATCCAACGGTGATCATCTGGTAGAATAAAGTTCTATCATAGGAAAATATTTTCCTAATCCTGTTAAATTAACAAGATTTTCATATGATCAGAATTCTATGTTAGAATAAAATTCTAATCTTATTAAACTAACGGGATATCTATATGATAGAATTAAATTCTATATTAAGAAAATATATTTCTGATCCTGTTAAACTAAAAAGATATGATAGAATAAAATTCTAATCTTGTCAAAACTAACAAGATATTCATAATCTTGTTAAACAAACAAGAAATCTTCTCTGTTAAACAGAGGGCCTTTGGATTAAAAATCCAACGGTGAATAAAATTCACCGATTGATCTAAAAGATCATGAAATCAATCATGATCTCTCAATGAGGGATTCCCTTAACAAATTGATTCTTTTTCTTCTCATATAAATAGGAGCAAAGGGAGGAGAAAAAAAGGAGAAACGGAGGACCCCCCCCTCCCTAAGCTTAAAATTCTCAGAAAAGAAAATGAGAAGAGCAAGCTCTGAAAAGAAGAATTTCTTCAAGATAAATAAAACAGTGAGATCAAAGCATTTCATCAAAAAAAGAATAAGAGGGGAAGAAAAATAGAAAGAGAATTTAATTCTCTAAAGAAGAGGAACCCCTCCCAAAAGCTCCCACAAAAAGAGAATTTAATTCTCAAACCAAGAGTTTAACTCTTCTCAAAGAACTTAGTTCTTCCTCTGGTTAAGATCTGCAGAAGCAGATCTCCCCACAAGTTAAGAATTTAATTCTCATCGGAGAGATTCTGTCATGCAGATTCAAAATCCAGGGGAAAGAACTGAATCCAAAAGAATTTAACTCTTACAAAACATGTGGGAATTTAATTCCTCTGAAACTAGGGTTTAATCCTTTAAAAAGAATTTAATCCTTTTAAAGAACAAAAGGAGAACTTGATTCCCCAGAACCATAGAAAACAGCCTGGTGATTCATTAGCGTTCAACGCTACACAATAAAAGCTTACGTGTTCCCACATGAGCACCTTTGAGGAACGAAAAAGGAAAGATTGAGATCTAGCCACGTGACCCCACGTAACCCTTGAGAAGTGCTCAGCACTTATAAAAGAGAAAAGGGAATGAACCCTATTTTTGGGGTGCCTCACGTGACCCCACGTGACCCATGAGAAGTGCTCAGCACTTATAAAAGAGAAAAGGGAATGAACCCTATATTTGAGGCGCCTCACGTAACCCCATGTGACCCCTGAGAAGTGCTCAGCACTTATAAAAGAGAAAAGGGAATGAGCCCAAAGGCAGCGCTCATATTTTGAGAGCACCTCACGTGTTCGCACATGAGCGTTAATGAACTAAGCGCTCGGCACCTAAATACAACGCCTACATTTGGAGAATACCTCACGTGTCCGCACGTGACCATTTAATGAACCAATTTCTCAGCACTCATATGGAAAACAAATATATCCAAAAGCAGCACTCACATTTTGAAGGCGCCTCACGTATTCGCACGTGAGCACCACAGGGAGCTAAGTGTTTAACACTTACATATATAAAAGGGAAATAGAACCCAATGAACAGCGCCAATTTTCAGGAGCCTCACGTGCCACATGTGAGCGTCCCCAAAATTTCAGTGTTCAACACTGCTTTAAAGCCGCACATGAGAGCACGTGAGAGCTAAGCATATACTAGTGTTTAAACACTATGAGAGGCCAATATTAGCCAAACTTAGACTAAATCTCCCAAGGACAATCAATTGAGACCCTCATGCTCAGGGTCCCCCAAACTGATCTCAGTCCCAAAGATAGCTAATGAGCTCCTAACATATAGCATCTAAAATGATGTTCATCTCATTCCCCCTCAGTCGGGACATTGGTTCAAGAGTACATCTCTCCACACCTCTGATACATGTCGTTGTAATTCCTCAACGTCTTCAGGGAGTTGGCGGGTCCCGACAACCAACAACTTTTTGGTACATTTCCAAACCCATGGATACACCCCAGTGGACCGTAATGTCCTTAAATTAACTGTGGACCGTAATGACCTTAAACTAACTGTGGACCGTAAGGTCCTTAAACTTATGGACCGCAACGTCCCTAAACTAAACTCTATAGACTATGACGTCTCTAAGCTCCATGGACTATGATGTCCTTAAACTTATGGACCGCAACGTCCCTAAACTAAACCCCACAGACTATGAGGTCTTTAAACTAGACTATGATATCTTTAAACTAGACTATGAGGTCCTTAAACTCATGGACTATGATGTCCTTAAACTTTATGGACTATGAGGTCCTTAAACTCATGGACTATGATGTCCTTGAACTTTACAGACTATGAGGTCTTTAAACAAGACTATGATATCTTCAAACTGGACTATGAGGTCCTTAAACTCATGGATTATGATGTCCTTAAACTCCATGGACTATGATGTCCTTAAACTTATGGACCGCAATTTCCCTAAACTAAGACGATAGATTCCAAATACTCTTTCGCCGGATCTAAATGATCCCAAAATCTTGTTGAGTAGATCTTAGTCTAAAATTAGACTAACGTATTCTCAACAAACGTTTAAATTGATCTTAATCTCAATGAGAATAACGATCCTTAAACCCAAACCAAACCCAAATCTAAGAAAATACGGATTTGGGCTAATCGACGCCCTACGAGCGACAACATAAATTAGTCTCCGTATACAATCCACGGGCAACCCAAAACAAAACAAATAAATACGACACGAAGTGACCATCTGGAGAAGGAGAAAGTGGTTACCGCGATGCGGTAGCGTAATTAACTGCAGGGGCTTGCACCTGCAAGAAAGAGCGTCCCCACAACAAAATAAACCCTCACAATGAGGGGGAATCTGACGAAGTCTGCTACATCGGCCACATCCGTCTAAACCTTCGATACATGGTGCCATAAATCAACTTGAAATTTTCAGAGAGGTGGCCGGATAAAACCAAATAGCATCTGCCCCCAAATTCAGGCAAGACGAACCTACACGGTTTCGTCTCGGCTTTCGGCGGTGAACAATCTTCTTCTTCGAAGAGAATTAAATTCCCTGTTTTTTGTGGAAGCTTATGGAGAGCCTTCTATATTTTTAAAGAAGCTTTTGGGGGGTCTTCTCTCTCTGAGATTTAATCTCTTTGCTCCTATTTATAGAGAAGAGAAAAATCAATTTGTTTTGAAAAAATCTTTCATTGAGAGATCATGATTGATTTCATAATCAATTAAATTGATCTTAAAGATCAATCGGTAAATTTTATTCACCGTTGGATTTTTAATCCAAAGGCTCTCTATTTAATAGAGAAGATTTCTTATTTGTTTTAATAAAATTAGGAAAATATTTTCCTAAATTTAATTCTATCATATGAATATCTTGTAAGGAAGATATTTTCCTAACCATAGAATTTAATTCTGTTTAACAGAGAAGATCTTTCTTATTTTGGAAAGATCGGGGAAATATTTCCTACATAAAATTTAATTCTATCATATAAATATCCTGTTTATTTAGCAACATTAGGAAAATATTTTCTTAACATAGAATTTAATTCTATCATACGAATATCTTATTAGGAAGATATTTTCCTAACCATAGAATTTAATTCTATTTAACGGAGAAGATCCTTCTTATTTTAGAAAGATCAAGAAAATATTTCCCACATAGAATTTAATTCTATCATATGGTTTAATTGGTGATATTTTACCACCATTGGATTTTAAATCCAAATATTCTCTATTAAAAAAAGATCTTTCCATATTAGATAGATCATGGAAAATATTTTCCAAATAGAATTTAATTCTATCATATTTGAGTGTTTCAAATTGGGGCACTCACATGCTATCACATGAGCACTGCCACATACATATATGGCAGCGGCGCTCACGTATTTTGCATATAAGCGCTACTACAAGAATGCAGTAAGAGAACTAACGTGTTTAACGAGTGGGTGCTACGTGTTTAACACGTGAGGGCTATCATAGGATCTAATCCTATCTGAATCCGGTACTCACATGCTTTTTATGTAAGTGCTCACGTGTTTAACATGTGGGCGTTGCTATAAAATTTAATCCTAACTGCAACAAGTACCCGCGTGTTTTGCATGTAGGGGGCTGTCATATGATTTAAATCTATCTGAAACCGCTACTCACATGCTTTGGTTGTGAGTGATCACGTATTTAACACGTGGAGGACGCCCTTTAATTTTATAAAGGGAATAACAAGTTTTGAGCAAAAATTTTTGGCGGGAACACCTAGTTCCTAATTTTGGCCGACCAAAAATTCCTTTTAGGCATCTGAGTCGGCCCATTTGCATTATTTGGGTCTCGTTTTCTTACGGCTGTTTTCTTGTTTTCTTATTGATCCATATCTATACTTTAAAATTGACAATTGTTTAATAACCGTAGATTGGACAAAAATATCGCTTTTATCACTAAAAATCTCCGATTTTATATTTTCAGGACTTGATGAGTTAGCGAGCGGCAAACGTGCAAAGACGAATTGTACTTGGCGAGCAATAAGAATATTGAAGCTCAGTGGCAAAGACTAGGGTAGATGTGCCTTAACAATCGAACATTGTAAAAACACTCGGGATCGACCCAACGGGGGTTTCTTAACCCAAAACATTATGTAAGTAATTTTCTAACTCCTTCTTTGTCGAATCCGACGCCTTCCACTATTTCAATCTTCTGCAGGATTCTTCGCAAATTCGCCGCAAAAGAAAAGAGAACTAACCCGTATTTGGTTGCAGCGACTAAGATTAATTGAAAAAGAATTGTGTGATGATTTGAAAAATATTTTATTGATTTTCACATTGCATTCGTTAATACAGACTTTAAAGGCAAAAGATCCCCAAATAAGATACGGTGAGGGATTTCATCACCCTTTCCGTGCCCTACAAATCACAAGACCGAGCATTCTTGCATCCCCGCATTAACTTAAAATCAATTAGAACTCAGCCTCTAAGGATTCGCGCTCACTAGGGCAAGTTGATTGTGTTTAAGATATTACTTAACGGTATATTGTTCAAGGGATGTCTAGGCAAGTGTGAAAGGCGCAACCACCGAAAAAAGTGAGTGTTACTCCAAATTAAGAAACTTCATAAAAGCGTTGGAAAACCTCCCCGATCTCTGCATTTACCTGGCTTCTTGATCAGTATATCTTGAGTCTGACTCTAGACACAATTTTACTTCAAAAATCAAGTTCTTGGGTAGGTCTAGTTGACCTCGGGTAACCTAGATTGATTAAAAGTGTGATATTATTTTCTTTTCTAAGTTTTGTGATACTTTAAATATGGGTAACATGCATTTCAATCCAATTCTTCATGATCTATATCCTTTTGTTAATACACATCCCCAATTCTTTTCTTACAATTGTCAAGATTCTTCCCACATTCTCGAAAACTGTCCTTTTTGGGGTGTAACCAATCATGCTAGAATTTTGATATCAATCTACCACCTAACACTCTTGAATCCAATCTCACTTCAACTTAGAGCAATTGATAGAGAACATCGAGAAACAGGTTCAACAGATGTTTATTTTCGCGTCGCCGCCTTCTCAATCCTCCTTTCCTGAAACAACTTTCACATCTATAGGCTTTGATAGTGAGATGGATGCTAAATTGACCAATTTAGAGAAAAGTTTAGAAGTGATGATTGCAATCGAGGATCAAATGGCTTCGATGCTAGTCATGTTCATACAACGATCTGATCAATTATTTCATGCTCAATCGCAACAATTGGTTAGAATCGACGAATAAGTGAAACAATTAGCTGTACAGATTCTCGGGAGTGAACACAATCAAATTGAAACCAATAATGGCGAAATCTTTCAACTAGGAAGTCAACTGAGTGAGATACTTGATCAAACATTTTTTGACGATTTCATAGATGATGATGAAGATACAATGATTGATTTTACTAAGTATTATAAGGACGAGCAAGAAATTCCTCCGAGTCGGTCTAACACTAACCTTCATGTGCCAATTTGGCCTCCAATGACTTGCAGTCTCGATGATGATTTAACTGAAGAAATACTTGAAGACGAGATTCTTGAACCCACTGATTGTAGCGAGAAATTTTTTTAGGAGAATACTTATGAATTTGATGGGTACGGTTTCGATATATTATTCGAAGAAATTAAAGATCATGAACCTACAAATTTAGTTTTACCGATTGATACGGTTTTTGACGAAACTTTAAAGTGGGAACCAAAATTCCTAGATGAAATAAACCAACCCATAAGTCAATGCGATGAGAAAGAACTTGAAATGAGAGATGACAGATGTGGTGATATTAATGAGAATATGATTGTAGAGGAGTACAGGGAGAAAGTTAGCTTTGAAAAATATTCTTTCACGCCGAGTTTTGAGGAGATTTATGCGGACGAGCTTGATATTCTTAATGAGTTTGAGTCGTGATTAATTTGGGAACATCCTAGGGACCTCTCCTTTGATGAACTTTTTGAGGATGAACTCCAGTTTTTAGAAGAACTTGACTACGAAATTCAACACATGATTCTTGTAAACAAAATTTATCCAAGTAACACTGATTTGACTCCTTCAAAACATCATCTTCATCTTCAACATTTTTTTTATTCCTTCAGTCATGCATCCATGCCCAACACTAATATCTAACCATAACGCTAACAATTTCTTTTCTTTTACATATACTATTTTTCTTATCAGCCGGTCTTACATTGACAAAAATTTTGAATGGTTGGTACTAACTTGTAGACCAACACAATCTCCTAACTACTATAATTAGCTAGTATTTTTTCTTATTTCTTAGGTTTCTTGTGAATAAAATCTCACCCTATATGTCTAAATCTGGCAACCAGAAACGGGGGCAACGATGAGGACATCGTCAATCTCAGCTTTGGGGATGAGCACTTTGTTTACTTTGAATACATCATGTAGCTGTATTTGCATATTTTCTGCATTTCAGTACTTCCATTCATATATTTTTCCCTTTATTTTGCATGTTTAATTTCCACAATGTATCATGTTTAAATTCCGCGGTGCATTGATATAAAAAAATCCAAAAAAAATCACAAAACCTTAAAACCCATAAAAATTTGAAATTTTTTCTAAAAACATAAAAACTTTGTCGTCAAGTTAGCTAGTGGGAAAACTTAGACTCAAAATCCAATGGTTGAGATTGATAGGTTAGAAACAACTAAATTCTAGAATTATAAATATAAAACCCGAATAATAACCCTCATTGAGTTTAACGGTAGCAAATATACGTCTTTGCATTACAATATACGTGTCGTGAGTTTAAAGAATTAGATGATAAGTTTGAAATGTCTCCAAAAACACAATAAAAAATGCGCATAGTAAGTAGTCTAAACTACTGAAGGGTGCCAACATATATATATATATATATATATATATATATATATATATATATATATTTGCGAATAAGTCTTGGTTGCACGTACATAAAGCCGTCGAGATGTTTTCTCACCCGGTGCCCTAAAATCATCTGGTTTGGGAATCATCGGCCAAATATTTGTTACGAAGTGACCAAGGCACCTTAATAATATGTTATCAAATAAAATGGAGGCATGAAGACTTAAATTCAAAACTTTTGAGACAAAACGACGTTATTGCACGAGTACGTAAAGACGTATAGGAGCTTAAGCTAAATGAAGAGTGAGGTGTGAAAAATAAGGGTTGGATGTTTCTAACCTAGGGTGATAGAATTTCTAACTTAGATACTGAATCCTAGGGTTAGAGACGACGGTTAACTCACGAAACTAGCTTGATGGGATTTTGTAGGTATAATCCGCTAAAAACCCTGTGGAGACAAAACTCCTCCTCTATGGTAACCTAGAGGTTTAACGGCTTGTTGCATATGCTCAGTGCAATCATGTTTCCTGCGACAGTGAGATTAGGGTTTTGAAAATAAAACGGTTTTTCTCGAGAACGAGCAAAAGATAAATTTGGGGGTATTTGTTCATCACGATTAATTGCATTTAATACCACTCTTCTATATCATTTTGTTAATAAATAAGTGCTATTAATCCATGATTACTACATAAGTACAGGTTTCAAGAATTCTGGGGAATAAAGTCATCTGCAAGACAAAAACACATACATTCAGGACATTTGCATCAACTTTAAGTCAAAACTGAAACCAGACGAACAAATAATCAAGATATACGTTTTTGCAACAAAACGTCATTTTGTGCAACTTAGATCACAAGTGGACAGCCATGGGACACAAGTAGGTTGCACAACTCATGATTAAGCATAAAAGCAAGTGATAAAGAATTGATGTGAAGTGTGAAAAGGCAAATGTTAGCCATCATCTTGGACTTTAAAACTCCAGTATGCAAATGAGAATGATTGAGAAGAAAAGTAATATCCCAAAAATCAAATGAGGAGCTCAGAAGAACACTGTATGAAGATGGAGCCCAACACCCATCAATTGGACGACCAAATAATCCTTTTAGTCGACCAAATAATCCTTTTAGCCGCCCTAATCGGCCTGGCCTTGACCAAGTGGGCTCGTGCTCCTGTCTTGTCGCCATTTCTATTTAATTAAGCCTCTGGGGTGTGTCTTTTTCTCTATGGAAACTCCTATAAGTAGCAGATTTCTGGATAGCATTAGGGGTTGGTTTTTTGAGTGGTTTTTAGAGTGTGTATTGTATGATTGCTTCTTTTTCTTCCCTCTTGAAGCTCTCATTTGAGAGCTCCATTAAAAAGGTTGAACTTGTATTCTAATCTAGTAGCTCAAATCCCTCCATGTGTTAATAATACTAGAAATGTTTGTTTTAGCTTATTGTTTATTTTTCTTTGCTTATTCTTTGTTCATGCTCTTTTATTTTCTCTTTCATTATTTTGTTATAATGCGTGAGTAAATTTCTCTGGGCTAAGGAGAAGGTAAGGATGGATAATGAATGGCTTTACCTTCTATTTTCTCTTTTGATCAAATTTGTGCTTAATTTCTTATACTTAATATTAAGCTTACTAGGTTTTTGTCAAAATGCTTGATAAGGCATATAGCATCCACGTGATGGTTCTATCTCCTATTGCATATGCCTTATACTTGCAAATATTACTTAGCAAGTTTAAAACCAAGTACTTTTATTTCTCATATGCAAATTATTTTTTGTTGATATTGTATGTTTGTTAACCATTGTGTTTAGTTTTGATACTTCATATTTCGACATTCAATTTCTAAGTGAGAACGTGTTTGTTTTCCACGTGTATTACAACTTCTCCTAAGTTGATGTCGTATGCTTTACAACCTGTCGTGGTTGGTTTTGATAATTCAAGCTTCATTAGTTGAGTTGGAATGTGAATGAGTCGTGTGATCAAGAGAAGGGAATTGTTGTCATTGTCGTGAAGCATTGTTCATATCAGATTTTTGCATTTTCATACCGCCCAATTTTTATCACATTGCATATCCGTAGATACTCTTGAGCCGTGTTTGCTAGTCAATTGCAGGATACAGGTTCTCGGTTCTAAAACGGTGAAATTCATGGAAAACACGACAAAATCCGGGTTCTTGCCAACCACAGATAAAATAGGTCTCCGCTCTTCATCCGTATGTTGCCAGATACCAGTTTAGGAAGACAAAATGTCAAATCAATGTCGTTTTCATGCACAAGGCTCAATGGCAGCACAAGATCCAAGAAATCTACGCGGAGCTCGAGGCAATCATGACAAAAACATCCACAAAAGTCCACCTTTCCCTCAACAGAAATTCTGGAAAAATCGTGAAGACAATTTGAGAAAATACATATGCCAGAATAAAGTACACAGCAAACCAGGAAAGCACAAAAAATCCCATGCCCTAACTCCACCAGAGTGCCGCGGATCCGCGGCATAGGGAGGCTTAGGCCGCGGATCCGCGGCCATACTGTGGAGTCAGAGTATGGGCTTTGGGGGGTATTTTGATCCGCGGCATAGGGAGGCTTAGGCCGCGGATCCGCGGCCATACTATGGAGTCAGAGTATGGGCTTTGGGGGGTATTTTGGTCATTTCATATGTGTTCTGGTGGTTGCCCTAGATTTCCATTCTCCAGCCTATAAATAGCCCAGAACTTTGTGAAGGAAAGGGTCCATAATCTTGTATTCTTTTTCTAGGTTTTAGATTACATGTTCTTCTTCTTCTCATCTCTTCTCCATTAAACTTGTAGTGAGCTTTGCGAGTGAAGAATGGTGAATAAAGAAGATCATTTTATTATCATGCTTGTCTTGCTTTTTCTATAATTATTGTAATTTTAATTTGGTAACTAGTTGTTGTTATTTCTTGTTGTTTCTTTCTTCTCTCTTTTTCTTTATCCTTAATACGACCATGATGCTTACGCTAGATCCTCGCCAAGGTGAGGTCGCAAATAGCTAGTCGTTATCTTCTAATCTCTTTCTTTCTATCTTCCTCTTTTGTTTTGTTTTATTTTTCCGTATCATGATATGTGAGTAGTTCATACTTGTTAGGGTAGGATAAGGGAAGTTTGAGAGAAGGAAATCTCTCTCACTCTTTCCTTGCCCAACAGCTTAATTCGACTCCCGTTAATTGAATCACAATCCGCTCCTTACGGCACCCTATCCTACATGATAGCGGTGATTCCGTAGTGAGACCGGTTGTGGTTGAATTAACCGGAGGTTATGGCTAAGAGCCAAGAACGGACGGACAAGCACCAAAAGGAAGAACTTATGCGTTGGAAAGCCTAGCTTATACTCGCAAGTTCCTTCCTAGTCGTGCTAATCCCCGTTGTTGCCGATTACCGTAACACCGATATTAAGAGGGACAACGAAAGATGTGGAGACCCCTAACTCAAACTAACCTAATCCTAACCTTAACAAGCTCTCTTTAAATATCAACTTAACACTTAGATAATCACAAACAAATCTGAACTCTCGGACTTAACTCGTTAAAACACATTGAAAAAGACTCCCATCTCCCTGCGGACGACCCGTACTCAACCGGCTAGCTACAAGCGAAACCGTCTTGATTGCGGTATTTAAACTAAAACTTGAACACGCACAACACCTAACAATCAAATGGCGCCGTTGCCGGGGAGACGGTAGTTTCTTTCCTTGTGTAATTTCGGGTTAACTTGTGAATATAACCAAAAAACAAAACAAAAAAAAATATACATTGTAAAAAAACCATCTTGTTGTTTTCTGATTAGCTTTTGTGCAAGTGTGCAGGAAAATACGAAGTTCAAGATCGACGCCAAAGACGTCGGACAATACGGAGTTCAAGTACAGTGCCAAAGACGTGGGAAGATAGACCCACATTTCGCGGCTACACCGCGACGGACAAAACGAAGCATCCGGTCTACTGAAAAATCTGGAGCAGTTACAGTGAGTAAATAAAAATTCAGTACATCCAGACAAGAAGAGGAGACCCAGAACAGCACCTGCACCAAACCTGAAGCCCCAACTCCCCAGTATTGCCGCGGTTCCGCGGCATAAGTAAGCTTAGGCCACGGATCCGCGGCCATTTAGTGGCTTCAGGGTCCCATATTCTCTGTAAGTGTTCCTCTCCTCTCTCCCACTCCTCTGAACTCCACTGAACTGTGTTTTCTGCAGATTTCTTTGCGCAAACTCTTCTCCCCCTTCTAATAAACTGTTCTTGTGCAGGATTCTTTGCGCCGCAAATAAAAATTGTTTGCAGTTGATTTGTTACTGCTTTGCATTTCTTTAATACGGACTTAAGGGGCTTGAAACCAATCCAGATTGGGTGGGGATTTCATCACCCTTCCCAGGACCCCAAAAATCACAAAAGCATATGCATTGTCCATTGTAAATTAAAAAATACTAGACTTCAGCCCTAAGGACTTCGCGCTCATTAGGAGAAGATAAACCGTGTTTAGAACCTCGCTTAACGGTATATTGTTTACGAGGTGTCTAGGAAAGTGTTAAAGGCGCAACCGCCGAAAGAGAAAGGGTTATTTAATTAAGGAACTTCGCGAAAGCGTTGGACAACCTCCCCTTATCTCTGCACTTACCTGGCCTCGTGATCAGTGTATTTTTAAGCCCGTTTCTCGACACTGTTTAACTTCGACAATCAAGTTCAGGAGCAGGTCTAGTAGACCTAGGTTACCCTAGATCTAGGTGTGATTGTGCATATCTTGTTTGTGATTGCTTAAGCCGTATATCCGTACATATTTCTGTAAAAATCTTTCTAAAAAAAAAAAAAAGAAAAAAAACCAAAAACTTTTATAAAAACTTGCCCTTTGTCGCCAAATCCATTTTTCACCCACCACCCATCGTTTTCTCCATTGACGTTTTCTTACCCTCACCTTCTCCGCTTTGACTATACTAAACTCGTTTAGTGTATGTCCGCTTGGACTCGGGACACTAGCGCCCGTCTAGCCCGCGTTACGTTAGTCGCTACCGACTACGCGATCGACTCCGAAGTCGATACTCCGTCCACTCCTCTTTCACCCCTTCCTTTGCCGGCCAACTCCGACGTTGACCGGAATTCTGTTCATACATCTTCACCTTCACCTTCACCAACCTCTTCTTCCGCTATGTCGGGATTTAATCCAAACATCTCTTTGACTACCCCTGGATTGGCTCCACCTCCTACGGAGACCAATATCCCACCACCACCGCCTGTTGTAGCGCCACAGCGAATCGTGCTCCAGGATCGTTTCTACCCCACCCGTTCTGCACTCCCCACCTGCCTTTCTCTTCCTCCGGCCAATGGGGACAACTTTGAAATTAAGCCCCACTTCATCAACATGCTTCCACGTTTTCATGGGCTTGAATCTGAAGATGCCTATATCTTCATCAACAAATTTCAAAACGTCTGTGCCATGATGAAAACCACCCAGCTGTCGGACGATGCTATACGTCTACGGGTCATTCCGTTCACTCTATGCGATCTTGCTGAAAAATGGCTGTATAGCACCGCTTCCCACTCAATCACCAACTGGGACGAGTTTGTTAAAGCGTTTCTAAAAAAATTCTATCCGAATCATAAGACCGCAAGGATTCGAAATGAAATCAACCAATTCACCCAGCTTCCTTCTGAACCCTTCTGGAAGTGCTTTGACCGGTACAAAGACCTTCTTGTTCAGTGTCCTCACCACGGTATAGAGAAATGGCAACTCTGCCAAACCTTATACGAGGGCCTGAACCCAGCAACGAAGCAGTTGTTGGAAACCATCTGTCAGGGCCACTTCCTATCCAAATCTGACGAGGAAGCGTGGCAGTACTTTGACGACCTTGCGGAGCAAACGCTACAATGGGAGAGCACCAGACCGACTTCTTCTTCTTCTACCTCCACCTCTACCGGTCAGTCTAGGGTAGGAATCCACCAACTTGATGTCTCTATTGCGATGAAAGCTGAAATGGCTGCAATAACAAGAAAGCTTGAAGCGATAAAGAGCAAATTTTCTGCTCCTGCTCCTGCCCCTGTTCTCCCCCTTCGTACCATCTGCGCTTGTTGTTCCGATCCTTCTCACTTGACCAAAGAGTGTCCTTACAATCCACCCTCGCAAGGATAGGATCAGGTTAATGCTGCATTCCAGCAAAGACCGAGGAATGATCCATACTCTTCCACCTACAATCCCGGTTGGAGGAACCACCCCAATTTCGCCTGGAATCAGAATCAGAATCAATTCCAGGGCAACAATTTCTAAAGGGCCCCTCCGCCGCAACAACAAGCGCAACAACAAACTCAACATCAATATCAGCAGCCCTTCCAACCCCAACCTTTCCAAAATCAGACGAACAACTTTGCACCCAACAATTCTTTTCCACCAAACAACATTGTTCCGTCAAACAACGATAAGGTTTCCTCGCTCGAACGAAGTCTGGAGGCGTTTGTTAAACAATCGACTCAATCCACCGCCAACATCCAGTCTTCCATTCAATCCTTAGTGCAACACACTGCCGCACACGGGCAAAGCATCAAGACCATCGAGGCCCAGATTGCACAGCTGAACGCGGCCTTAAGCGAGCGAGAAAAGGGGAAGCTCCCGTCCCAGCCACTTCCAAATCCCGGTCACCCACATAATGCACATGTTGCACTTGAACAACAAAACCATAATGTGAGTGCCGTGACTACACTGAGATCGGGGAGGATGCTGCAAAACAACATTGGCAAACGGATCAACGATGACACCCCGGCCGCTTCTTCTTCTTCCTCTTCTTCTTCTTCTTCTTCTTCGTCTTCTGAGCCTATTCTCCGTTCTTCACAAGGCTCCCCTCCCTCTTCTTCTGCTCTGAACGGACCCACTTCTCACTCCACAAAGACACCTATTCTGGGATCCGTTCCAACTCCACAATCTCCTCCTCCAGCATTAGACTCAACCAATTTTCAAAATGTTCCATTTCCAAACCGGTTGAAGTCTAATAAACAAAATCCTCAAATGGAGAAGATTCTGGAGTTATTTAAGCAAGTTAACATTAACATTCCTCTTTTAGATGCTGTCCAACAAGTCCCGTCCTACGCGAAAATCTTAAAGGACTTGTGCACGAAAAAGAGGAAGTCTCAGGTACCCAAGAAAGTTTTCTTGGCTAGTGCTGTGAGTGATGCCCTTACCCAATCTTTACCACAAAAACGGAAGGACCCTGGGTGTCCTACGATTTCAATTACCATTGGGGATAAGAACATCAACCGCGCACTATTAGATCTTGGTGCCAGTGTTAACCTACTTCCGTATTCAGTATACGAGCAATTAGGCGTCGGAGAGCTAAAACCCACACACTGCACTCTCCAAATGGCCGACCGATCGATCACCCACCCTAGGGGTGAGCTAGAGGATGTGTTAATCAAAGTCGGGGACTTCATATTCCCCGTTGACTTCATTGTATTAGACACACAGCCTGTAGCTAACCCCCGGAATCAAATTCCGGTGATACTCGGTCGCCCATTTCTCACAACCTCAAATGCTGTGATCAATTGTTGCAATGGTTCGATGAACCTCTCTTTTGGAAATATGACGATTGAACTCAACATTTTTAGGTTGGGGAATCAGCCTGCCGAACCTAATGCTCATATACTGGACGTCTGCTCGATCCAGGAGATCACCCCAGAAGAGTGTGAATTCGAGGAGTTTCTGTTTGATCACGATAATCTTGACGCCACTAGTGCGTTTCTCTTCGAACCTGCTGCTGTTTCTGCGCCCGACAACGACTACGAGTGTTTCACGTTCTCGAACGAGCTTAGCCGCGCACAACCCGAGTTTGAATCCTTCGACTTTCCGGATGAGTTACCTGAACCATCCAACTAGGTTGCCTACACTCGTTTTGAACATTTGCTGGAGTCCTTTGAGTTCGAGACCTTTGCACCAATCTTGCCTTCCATTGTTTCACCTCCAACGCTCGAACTCAAGCATTTGCTGTCTCACCTTAAGTACGCTTACTTAGGTGAGAACGAGACCCTCCCTGTCATCATCTCGGCTTCTCTAGCTCCCGAACAAGAGAAAGCCCTTCTCACGGTCTTGCACAGCAACAGGCAAGCTTTTGGCTGGTCCATGGCGGATATCAAGGGGATTAGTCCCCTGATCATTGAGCATCACATTCATCTGATGGATGATGCCAAACCAGCTCGGGATCCACAAAGACGTCTCAATCCAGTCATGAAGGAGGCTGTGAAGAAGGAGATCGTAAAATGTCTAGATAGTAGTATCATTTACCCTATCTCTGATAGCCAGTGGGTTAGCCCCATTCATGTTGTCCCCAAGAAGTCGGGCATCACAGTCATCACTAACGAGGCGAACGAGTTAATCCCTACTCGCACCCAAACTGGGTGGCGAGTATGCATTGATTACAGAAAACTCAACGCCGCAACGCGGAAAGACCACTTTCCGCTACCTTTCATTGACCAGATGCTTGAACGATTGGCCGGACACGAGTACTACTGCTTTCTTGATGGCTACTCCGGCTATAATCAAATTCCCATCGCCGAAAAAGACCAGGACAAGACCACATTCACTTGTCCTTTCGGCACGTTTGCATATCGTCGCATGCCCTTTGGGTTATACAATGCGCCCGCTACCTTCCAGCGGTGTATGATGGGAATTTTCTCAGACATGGTGGAAAAATTTCTGGAGATTTTCATGGATGACTTCTCCATCTTCGGCGATTCCTTCAACGAGTGTTTGCTGCATTTTGACGCTGTCCTTACCCGATGTAAGGACAAGAATCTCACTTTGAACTAGGAGAAATGCCACTTCATGGTGCGCGAAGGTATTATCTTAGGACATATCATCTCGCAAAATGGCATAGAGGTTGACAAAGCAAAGATTGAGGTCATTTCCAATCTGCCTCCTCCCCGATGCGTCAGAGATATCCGAGCCTTCCTTGGCCATGCCGGTTTCTATAGACGGTTCATCAAGGACTTTAGCAAGATTGCTAGGCCCTTGACTCTTTTGCTGGCCAAGGACACACCATTCGACTTCAACTCGAGCTGTGTGACTGCCTTCGAGTCATTGAAAAGCTCACTCACTTCTGCTCCCGTTCTTTCTTCACCTGACTGGACGCACCCATTCGAGATTATGTGCGATGCATCCGACTTTGCCATCGGTGCTGTCCTTGGACAGCACATCAACAAGATGCCGCACGTAATCTATTATGCGAGCCGAACCCTGAACGACGCCCAACTCAACTATACAACAACTGAGAAGGAATTCTTAGCTGTTGTATTTGCTTTAGAAAAGTTCAGGCCCTACCTCATCGGCTCACCAGTCATTGTCTACACTGACCATTCTGCTCTGCGCCATCATTTTGCGAAGAAAGATGCAAAATCTCGGTTAATACGTTGGATCCTCTTGCTTCAAGAGTTTGACCTTGTCATTAAGGACAAACGAGGATGTGAAAACGTGGTTGCCGACCATCTCTCACGACTTCCTTCTTCGCCTTCGCTTCCAATTCTGATCAACGACGTTTTCCCGGATGAACAGCTCTTGACAGTATCGTGCGAACCCTGGTTCGCAGATATTGTGAACTATTTGGCCACAGGATTACTCCCGACTGAATGGTCGAGTCAGGACAGACTTCGTTTCTTATCCCAAGTAAAACACTTTTACTGGGATGAACCCTACTTGTTCAAGTACTGTCCCGACCAGATTATTCGTCGGTGTGTCCCTGACGAGGAATTCAAGAGTGTGCTGTCATTTTGCCACGATCAAGCGTGTGGCGGGCATTTTGGGCCCAGAAAGACAGCTGAGAAGATCTTGCAATGTGGTTTCTACTGGCCACAACTCTTCAAAGACGCTCATGACTATTGCAAGACTTGCTCCCGGTGCCAACACATGGGCCGGATATCCCGGAGGAACGAGATGCCGCTCCAACCGATCTTGGTTGTGGAGATTTTCGATGTTTGGGGGATAGATTTCATGGGGCCGTTTCCCAGCTCTTTCGGGAACTTGTACATCCTTCTCGCTGTTGATTACGTCTCTAAATGGGTCGAGGCTGTGCCCAGCCGAACTAACGACAACAAGGTTGTCGTTAGGTTCCTTAAAGAAAACATTTTCTCTCGTTTTAGGCACCCCCGAGCGATTATTAGCGACAATGGAAGTCATTTCTGCAATAAAACTTTCGAAGCTTTGATGCGGAAATACTCCATTAATCATAAGCTCTCTACGCCCTACCACCCCCAAACCTGCGGGCAGGCCGAAGTTTTAAATCGGCAAATCAAGCAGATACTGGAGAAGACGGTTTCCAAGAACCGTAAGGATTGGTCGCTGAAACTCACCGATGCCCTTTGGGCATTTCGAACCGCTTATAAGACCGACCTTGGCATGTCTCCCTATCGGCTTGTGTACGGAAAAGCCTGCCACCTACCTGTCGAAATAGAGCATCGCGCATTTTGGGCGATAAAGGAGCTGAATCTGTCTCTTGAGGATGCGGGCAGCCATCGGAAGCTGCAGTTGAACGAACTGAACGAGCTTAGGGATGAGGCTTACGATAACGCGGTTGTTGTTAAGAACCGAACGAAGGTGTTTCACGATAAACACCTTTTGCGCAAAACCTTCGTACCTGGTCAGCAGGTACTGCTTTACGACACCCGACTTCACTTCCATCCAGGAAAGCACAGATCTCGATGGAAAGGGCCGTATTTTGTGCGGAATGTGTATCCGCAGGGCGCTGTAGATTTGGAAAATCCAAAGGACGGTTCTCTTTTCAAAGTAAATGGACACCGATGCAAACCGTACCTTAGCGCCGAACCAACAGAGGAGCTCCTGTTCCTACAGGAGCCAGTTTACCCTGCCTGATCTTCCTCTGCCTACCTCCAAACTTCGGTTATCCAGCCAAGAACACTAGACACTGTTCCAAATAAGTTTGGGGGTATGTATAAACCATTTTGTATATATTTGTGTATATTCTTTTTTCTTTAAAAACAAAAACAAATAAAAATTTGTATATCGCTAACCGACAATTTTGACCCTTCAAATGATCTCTTCATGCAATGACAGTGAGGACACTGTCCAGTTTAAGTTTGGGGGTACGCTCGGTACGCATTTCTTACCTTTGCATTCATATGTATATTTTTGCATCTGCATATTAAAATCCATAAAATCCATAAAAATTTGAAAATTTTCTAAAAATATAAAAACTTTTTTGTCAAGTTAGCTTGTGGAAGAACTCTGAGTCAACATTCGACGGTTTTTGTTTGAAAAAATAGGAATAACTAAATCTTATGTTTGGATTTTGAAAACCTGAAAGATAACTCTCCTTTGAAGTTAACTATAACTGATATATGTCTTTACATCACACTACACGTGTCGTGAATTTTGGGAATTAGGTGACAAGTCTTTCATGTTTAAAAACTTTTAAACAGATAAATGATTTTCTGAGGATCAAATAGGTTTGTTCTGAAATAAGTAATGTCAAGAATAGTTTATGAAGTAAAGCGAATATGAAGGAATGTTATTGATGCCATAATTGGAGCTAAGTCTGAAAAATAACCCATCTGAAACTTGATTGGAATGATTACACACCAAACCCACTAAACACGTCTTTTATCCCAAAAAAAATAATTGAACTGCCGGTTATATATCCGTTCGTATTAAATCATCTGATTTTCACGCCAATCTGTCTTTTGTTTTTGGACCTAGGTAACTTGAGTAATTAAGTCCGCTGGGGTGTTTTTACACCTAATGCCCTAAAACCAACTGGTTTGGGTGCATTGGCCCAAAGCTCGCTAAGAAGCCTAGAAAGTCCAGGTTAAAACAAAGTCAAGCAAGTGTTCTCTCCGAGTTAAAATTCCTAACGGTTCTTTGTGTGAGAATAATCTTGATAAAAGACAGGCTTTTATAAAAATTTTAGCGGAGATATGAAGGTTTTATTCTATGATAAAGGCTATTGCACGTTCACAGAGGTGTGTATGAAATGAAAACAAGAAAAAGGTGGAGTGAAAAAATACGACTTAGTTTCCTATTAAGGAAGATTGAAATTCTGAAGTTGAAACCTTACTGGAAAACGAAACTTGAAAAATGCTTAACTCTTTATAAAACTTATGTGATCCTTTTAAAATTGTTATCTGGACTTTATTGTGCGACATGATGACTTTAATCGATCCTTCTAGAACTTAACGACACTATTTGCACTACACGTAAAGACATATAAAATCTGTAGTTAAATAAGAAGCGAGGTGTGAAAAATAAAGGTTCGATAGTCTAGACTTAGGATTATAGAATTGTTATTTTCTGAAACAAAACTTTAGGGTTTGAATCTTAGTTATTTTACAAAACCAACTTGACCGGATTTTGTGGGTAGTATCCGCTGAAAACCCTCAGGAGACAACACTCCTCCTACTAGGGACACCTAGAGGTTTAACGGCTTGTTGCACATGCTCGGTGCAATCGCGTTCCCTGCGAAAGTGAGGTTAGAAAATTTTTTGTGAATAAATGGGCTTTGCTTGGGACGAGCAAATGATAAGTTTTGGGGTATTTGTTCATATCAGATTTTTGCATTTTCATACCGCCCAATTTTTATCACATTGGATATCCGTATTTGCTAGTCAATTGCAGGATACAGCTTCTCGGTTCTAAAACGGTGAAATTCATGGAAAACACGACAAAATCCGGGTTCCTGCCAACCACAGATAAAACACGGTCTCCGCTCTTCATCCGTATGTTGCCAGATACCAGTTTAGGAAGACAAAATGTCAAATCAATGTCGTTTTCATGCACAAGGCTCAATGGCAGCACAAGATCCAAGAAATCTACGTGGAGCTCGAGGCAATCATGACAAAAACATCTACAAAAGTCCACCTTTCCCTCAACAGAAATTCTGGAAAAATCGTGAAGACAATTTGAGAAAATACATATGCCAGAATAAAGTACACAGCAAACCAGGAAAGCACAAAAAATCCCATGCCCTAACTCCACCAGAGTGCCGCGGATCCGCGGCATAGGGAGGCTTAGGCCGCGGATCCGCGGCCATACTGTGGAGTCAGAGTATGGGCTTTGGGGGGTATTTTGGTCATTTCATATGTGTTCTGGTGGTTGCCCTAGATTTCCATTCTCCAGCCTATAAATAGCCCAGAACTTTGTGAAGGAAAGGGTCCATAATCTTGTATTCTTTTTCTAGGTTTTAGATTACATGTTCTTCTTCTTCTCATCTCTTCTCCATTAAACTTGTAGTGAGCTTTGTGAGTGAAGAATGGTGAATAAAGAAGATCATTTTATTATCATGCTTGTCTTGCTTTTTCTATAATTGTTGTAATTTTAATTTGTTAACTAGTTGTTGTTATTTCTTGTTGTTTCTTTCTTCTCTCTTTTTCTTTATCCTTAATACGACCATGATGCTTACGCTAGATCCTCGCCAAGGTGAGGTCGCAAATAGCTAGTCGTTATCTTCTAATCTCTTTCTTTCTATCTTCCTCTTTTGTTTTGTTTTATTTTTCCGTATCATGATATGTGAGTAGTTCATACTTGTTAGGGTAGGATAAGGGAAGTTTGAGAGAAGGAAATATCTCTCACTCTTTCCTTGCCCAACAGCTTAATTCGACTCCCGTTAATTGAACCACAATCCGCTCCTTACGGCACCCTATCCTACATGATAGCGGTGATTCCGTAGTGAGACCGGTTGTGGTTGAATTAACCGGAGGTTGTAGCTAAGAGCCAAGAACGGACGGACAAGCACCAAAAGGAAGAACTTATGCGTTGGAAAGCCTAGCTTATACTCGCAAGTTCCTTCCTAGTCGTGCTAATCCCCGTTGTTGCCGATTACCATAACACCGATATTAAGAGGGGCAACGAAAGATGTGGAGACTCCTAACTCAAACTAACCTAATCCTAACCCTAACAAGCTCTCTTTAAATATCAACTTAACACTTAGATAATCACAAACAAATCTGAACTCTCGGACTTAACTCGTTAAAACACATTGAAAAAGACTCCCATCTCCCTGCGGACGACCCGTACTCAACCGGCTAGCTACAAGCGAAACCGTCTTGATTGCGGTATTTAAACTAAAACTTGAACACGCACAACACCTAACAATCAAGCATTCCATCCGAACAGGAGCCGAAGCCTTTTTTCTTTGTGCATATTTTCGTATTTTCTCAAACGTGACACAACAAACCAAACCGATATTCTTTTCTTTGAACTTGTCATACACCACTTAATCACCAATTCCTTATGGATCGACCCGTACTTGCCGGCTAGGTACTGTAAGTGGACAAAGGTTAGGGTCGTGATGATCACGGCCGCGGCGGAATTTGAAAAACAATAATTTTACAAAGCATAATCCCAATTCATCACCAAGATCGTCAAATACTTAGCAATAGATTAAACTAGAAATATAAAGAGAGCAGAGAGAGGGTGTGATTTATAGAGATTTTATCGATCAAAAATATATTACCGCAATCAAGAACGGCGTCGCTTGGTAGCTAGCCGGTGAATACGGGTCGGTCCACAAGGATGTTGTAAATCTCCTAAATGTTCTTACGAGCTAATTCCAAAGGGTGTTGGTGTTAGTGTATATGCCCTAGGGGCCATTATTGTATCATACTTGTATGTATATTACTTAACGGAAGCTTGGGATATTCACAGTTGTATATACAATCTTGCTAAACATGGTAGTAAGCTACTTGGTTTGTGTCTACTATAATATGTGCATATGTTTCTTGTAACGTATCATTTATACATATTAGTAGAGCCCATAGGATCTTTGCTTGATTACCAGCGTTGTGATGGCAGTCACACTAGTGGGGGTGGGTAGTCTGTAAGCAACATCCTATACAGGTACTTGGTCGTTGGATTATCAAGATAGGGCATCGATATTACGGAGTAGACTAAGTGTGTACGCTTCTCATCCCAGTTGGGGAGATGGTCTGTCCCAAAGCCATCAGTACGTCGTACTGGAGATAGTATACAGGTGCTCGTTAGGTTACGGGTACATCGAACAGGACTCGCAGGGGAATTGATTGGTTGGTATTATACCCATCGTCAGTTAACAGTTCCCAGGTGACATGAGTACAGCATAGTCCGTAGACTTGACACTTCTACTTCGCCTCGAGTGTGTCCTACTGTTCTTAGATTGCTATCCTACCACGGCTCAAAGGAGTCGTGCAAACAGGTAGCAGTTGGGTGCAGTCCCGAGCACTTGGAGGCAGTGGTGGTTAGATAGGATTCGTCTCTCCCGGTATTGGGAGTTGAAATCGCGCTGTGTCAGAGAGCCATTACGCAAAGTCCCTGGCCAGGGCAAGCGAGATTTACTGGTAGGTTCCAGTAGTTTCTCAGGGTGTAATGGGCTACGCTCCGACACGACTTATACCGCTATTAGGGGACTGACGCTTGCCACCCCCTAGGCTCGATATGCGATAGTCTTAGACGAACAGACCGGACTGTACGGAGATTGTCACATCAGGCTCAGTAGGAGTTCGGATGGGTTTCCTCATCGGCTTTCTTATCAACATCTATCTGGGGACCGTTACGTACAGCTAGTGCCGCTTGCGGTCTGTGGTTAAACCCACTGCCAGCGTAGTGTCGAGTCTTTAGAGTCCCACACAGAGAGTTTCCCTGCTCCAGGCGAAACGATATAGAGGTCGTATGGTTTTACGACAAGGGTTCGGACGCATACGTGTGTTTACGCACGTACGACGTTCGGACAGTTTTTACTAGTCGGCTTTGGTTTAAGCCAGTTTCTAGTATCAGGTTATTGGATTTATACAGTCTAAACTTTTTCCGTGTTTTCACGGATTGGAGGGGCGTTCTCGTAATTTTCCGGGAAGCTTCTAGAAGCATGGTGACTTGGGGGTTAAGGTGGCATATGCATTAATTGGATTAATGAGTCATGTAGTGATTCATACATTGAGTTAATGATTCATTTAATGTTTTGTATGACTCATGTGATGAATCACTTAGTGCATTAATGAAACATGGTGATAATTCATTGTTTGTTATTTACTTTTTATTATCATATGTTTCATATATACACAAATGACTTCATTCATCCAAAAGGATTATTATTCTCACCTTCTCTCTCCTCAAGCTCTCTCATTCTTGAAACCCTAACCCTAACCTCTCATGTGTTGAGATCAAGGGTTAGCTAGACTAATATATCCATAACCTCACTCTATATCCCCTAGGTAGCTTAGATTAGCAATTTGAGCAACCTAGTTATCTCAAGTTAGAGATAAAGCTTGGCGCAGGAGCTCTCGGGTGGATCATCTTTGATTCGAGGAGGCCGTTGAGGTGCCGATGTTCTAAGGAGCCTACAAGGAGTGGAGGACCGCGATAAAGACCCGAAGGACAAGTAACGTGAGGTATAATTTCGAATCCGAGTAGTTAAACCTTTCGTAGTTTGCTAGTAACGGTTTAGAAACGATTCATGCGCTCAAGTCCGTGTTACGAAACTTTGATAATCGTTTTTCATATATTCCGCCTCCCCACAAGTTCGTGGGGTGCGTGACATGGACTTACAGTGGTATCAGAGCCAACTAAACCATTACTAACTTGTTAGCAACTAATTAGAACTTCGATTGTCAGAAAATGCGAAAACGAAACCCCGGAAATCCCAAGTTTCTGTTAATTTTAAAAGTGTCTGAAAAAATATTTGACATACCTTAAAATTCACAACAGGGAAATTTAAGAATACTGGGAAAATACGAAGTTCCAACTCGGTGTTATGGCCGCGGATCCGCGGCAATAGAGTGCTTCTGCCGCGGATCCGCCGCCGAGTCAACTCCGAATTGACTCGGATCTGCTCTGTTATTCCTATTTGTTGGTGTTCTGTTTTCCAGTATGTTCTGTTTCTACCCAGGTTGCTTCTTTGCTGTTTTGCTTTTGGGGTAAACACGGAATATGGTAATCGATCGATGTTCTAAGATATTTGCTAAATGGGTTTTTATCTGTAATGTTTAATGTGTTCGTAAACCTCCCCTAACTGCTAGTATGTCGGTTGGCAGGGGGTTGCACATTTCTGTAATGTTTACTGTTTGTGTATATGGACTTGATTGGAATGTTGTGATGATTAGCCGGGGTTTTGAGATGGGTTTAATATTCATTCATTCAATGTAATTGTAATATGATGAAATATTCTTTTGCGGGGCACATCCAGGTTGCGGTTGTAGCCATCGTTGTATTATTTCTTTTTACTGTTTTTGCTCCTAGGATAGACCCAAGGCGGGGTACACAAACTACCGGGTACTTTGAAGTGTTTAGTGGCCTACTCACTTTGTTGAGGGAGACCGCTTCACTTCGGGTACTTGGCGGGTAGTTTTCCGTACCCGTAGGGGTCTAGTGTGGGGTAATGGCTATTCATCACAACTGTGTAATCCGTCTTTTATTGCAGGCTCAAAGCAAATGCGGATTACTAGTATATCCAATAAAGTTCATCAGTGATCTGGAATGCTTATTATTACGTCTGACGAATGTACAATATCTATATATGATATCTATTAGACGTCACTTATGTTTTACACCCGCGCTAGCCCAGCCCCCGCTCTGTCGTTAGTTAAGTAACCTAACGGGTGATGACGGGACCCCGTGGCGAATGCGGATGGCATAAGAGGACGTTGTATTTTCATTGTTTTCTGCAATGATAGGATAAATGATGGGACGCATTATTATAATGCAAAGAAAATAACGTTGGAACAAATTTAAAAGAAACCACTCGGTTATTTAAAAAGATCAGATTTTTTAATTGCGGAGCTTTAACCACTCCTTTTAAAAAGTATCAGGTTCCTTCGATTATATCAAGTTCACTACATTCACGGTTTTGCCAAAACCATTCGTAGCCCTCCGTCATTTCATTTGGGTATTCAGTAGTATTCAAGCTATGTATTTTGGCCCTTAGTCAAGGCATAGTGTTTGGTAGCTGCTGGGGTATTCATTTGTTGCATAGATAGATGCGTTGGTTTGGGACAGTCGTATTACTTTTCTTGGCCCTTAGTCAAGAGTATATACGGGTGGGTTCAAATTAACCTGGATAATGACAGGTAGAACTTGACATGTGACTTATGACATTTTGGCCCTTAGTCAAGGTCATAAGAGTATGGGGCAAAAATTTATATCGGGAATTTCTAAAAAAACTGAAATTTGCAGAGAGATGCATACCATTTTAGAGTTTGATGAATGTTGGTAGGATTCCTTCAACATTATCATACGATGATATTTTAGACCCGATCCTACTGTGAGTATATACTACTTATCAGGAGATTCGTCACTTAACGATCAATGCTATAAACCAAGTAGGTTCCTAGAAAGGTGT
Organism: Agapanthus africanus; assembly: GCA_030015575.1. NCBI lineage: Eukaryota > Viridiplantae > Streptophyta > Magnoliopsida > Asparagales > Amaryllidaceae > Agapanthus > Agapanthus africanus. The sequence continues at coordinate 141,566,634 of JASDDO010000026.1, forward strand.
CAGCGGGGTTACGCCCCCAGAGAAAAGAGGTTATTTAATTAAGGAACTTCGCGAAAGCGTTGGAAAACCTCCCTCGAAGCATCGACACTGACCTGGCTGAACGATTAAGCAAGAATTGTACGGTGAGAATAGTCCTGGCTAATTCTTCTTTTATGGTTTGAGGAGGAATTCGAGAAACAGTGGGAGCCATCCTGTTTAGATAAATTAAAAACCATTCTAAACTTGCAAGAGCATCATGCTAATAGTATTGTCTTCTTTCTCTTAAATTGCAGCGACCTTGTGACCACACATAGGTTACATCTAGATAACAAATTGACTGAATCTAACTTATATGACTGGCAAAGGTCTGTCCAGATGTCCATTGCCTATGACAAGCTGGACCACCCTATTACTACTCAAGATCCCGCCTTCCCAGGTCCAGTTTCCACTGTCGCGGATATGGATATCCGTCAGACAAGGGAAAAAGATAAAGCGAATGCTAAGTGCCTCATGTTAGCTTCAGTTGATGGTGTATACTAGAAGCAGCACGAGAAGATGGATTTAGTTTCCATCTTTCTCCATAACAAAAATTTATATGGAGAGCAATCTCATATCACAAGATATGAAACCTCGAACGAATTAATTCAAGCGAGGTTAGCTGACGGGTCATCTGTAAAGGACAACGTCCTTACAATGACTAGATATATTGATGAGCTCACGGACCTGAAGACCACGTCGGAGAACGGGTCAGATACTGACCTAATTCTACAGTCTCTACCTTCTACCCTGAAGGAAACCAGGGAAGTAGAAGGAAAGAGAAGTGCAAAAGTTTCGGGACTGGATATAGTAAAAGAGGGGCGTTCCTATTGTTATGGGATTGGGCATAGGCAGAAAGATTGCAGGGCTTTTGAAGCCAGTAGGCAGGATACGAAGCATGTTGTGGCTTCGACTTCGGGTGTGTTTGTAATAGAGAACTGTATGTCAGTTAACCCCTTCGGGTGTGTTTGTAATAGAGAACTGTATGTCAGTTAACCCTACTTCCTGGGTATTGGATACCGGGTCAGGAACTCACATCTGTAATTCTTTACAGGCTCTGAGAAACCGTAGGGTTATCAGGATAGGTGACATGACCCTCACGGTTGCAAACGGAATGAGCATAAATGCTGAATCCGCAGGGGAATATCATCTTGGACTGACAACTGGGCAGATATTGATTCTGCGTAACTGTTTATATGTACCAGGTACTACTTGTAATATCATATCTGTATCCATACTTTCTAAAGAAGGATATGATTTTACATTCGTAAGTGATGTAGTTCACATCCACCTAAATCAAGTTATGATTGGGTCAGGTACATTAAAAACGAGATATACGTATTAAATCAAGCTCAGATTTTCAGTATCCAAAACACACTTAAAAGAAAGTCTCCGGAAATAAATCAGACTTTCTTATGGCATTGTAGACTTGGTCACATCAATGAGAGAAGGTTAACTAAGTTACATAGAGAAGGATATTTGAATCCATTCGAATATCAATCTTATGCTACTTGTGAATCTTGTCTTAAAGGAAAGATGACAAAAACTCCGTTTACTGGACACGGAGTAAGAGCAAGCGAGCTCTTACGACTCGTACACAGTGACGTGTGCGGTCCAATGTCTACACATGCGCGAGGTGGTTATTCCTACTTCATTACTTTTACGGATGATTTCTCTAGGTATGGATATGTCTTCTTAATGAAGCACAAATCCGAGGCCTTTGAGAAATTCCAAGAATACAAGAATGAAGTGGAAAAACAAACAGGCAAGAGTATAACGACACTGAGATCTGATCGAGGTGGTGAATACTTAAGTGCCGAGTTCCTGGGTTACTTAAAAGAGAATGGAATTCTCTCTCAGCTTACTCCTCCATACACACCACAACACAACTGTGTATCAGAAAGGAGGAATCGAACCCTATTGGATATGGTTCGTTCCATGATGAGTAACGCTGAGTTACCGCGATCATTCTGGGGATATGCACTAGAATCAGCTGCAAACCTTTTGAACCAAGTTCCCACCAAGACTGTGCCTACCACACCATATCAGATATGGAGTGGGACCAATCCCTGTCTAAAACATTTTAAGACATGGGGATGTCCAGCTTTTGTAAAAAAGCAGCATGTGGACAAGCTCGAGGCACGATCAGTACAGTGTAAGTTTGTGGGATATCCGAAGAATTGCAAAGGATATTATTTCTATTACGCAGAGGAACAAAAGGTTTTTGTTTCTCGTCATGCCCACTTTCTGGAACATCAGTTTTTAGAAAAAGGAATAAGTGGGAGCGTAGTAGAACTGGAAGAAATAACAGAACCACAAGCTATTACTGAAAGCTTGGAAGAACCAGAAGGTTCAGGAGAAAAGAACATCCCGACGCCACTCCGCAGGAGTAGTAGGCAATCTCATCCGCCAGAGAGATACTACGGTTTTCTCATAGACGGGGATAGAGAGGATTGCACTATTGACTATGATGAGCCTACTAGCTTCCAGCAAGCCATTCAGAGCGGTGACTCAGTAAAATGGCTGAATGCAATGCGGACCGAAATAGAGTCCATGTACACTAACAAAGTATGGACTTTGGACATTGCTCCAGATGGGGTAAAACCCGTAGGATGCAAATGGATTTTCAAAAAGAAGATTGGTGTAGATAGACAGGTTGAAACATACAAGGCTAGACTGGTTGCAAAGGATTTCCGTCAAAGACCTGGTTTGGACTATGACGAAACCTTTTCTCCAGTAGCTATGCTTAAATCCATTCGGGTCCTTCTTGCTATTGCTGCCTTCCACGATTATGAGATCTGGCAGATGGACGTAAAGACGGCTTTTCTAAATGGAAATTTGGAAGAGAGCGTCTATATGGATCAACCAGAGGGATTCATTCAGAGTGGGAGCAGCGGTAAAGTATGCAAGTTACTTAAGTCTATTTATGGACTAAAGCAGGCATCACGGAGTTGGAACATCTGTTTTGATGATGCTGTCAAAGAATTTGACTTTATCAAAAATCCAGATGAACCTTGCATATACAGTAAGATTATAGGGAGAGCTGTAGTATTTCTCGTCTTGTACGTGGATGACATTCTCCTAATAGGAAATGATATTCCTATGTTACAGTCAGTCAAAAGATTCTTGTCACATAAATTCTCCATGAAAGACCTGGGTGATGCCACCTACATTCTGGGGACCCGGATCTATCGTGATAGATCAAAGAGGATGTTGGGACTTTCGCAGTCCAGGTACATAGACACCATAGTGAAGAGATTCAGTATGGATGATTCTAAGCGCGGTAATCTACCGGCATGTCACGGAATCACCCTCTCCAAAGAGATGTCTCCCAAGACTGATTTGGAAAGGGATCGCATGTCGATTATACCCTACGCTTCTGCAGTAGGCTCTATAATGTATGCGATGTTATGTACCAGACCAGATGTAGCATACGCATTGAGCGTTGTAAGCCGGTATCAGGAAAACCCAGGGGAGAAGCACTGGATAGCAGTAAAGAACATCCTCAAGTACCTGAGGAGGACTAAAGATATGTTCTTGGTGTATGGCGGAAAAGACCTCCAGATTAAGGCCTTTGCCGACTCCGGCTTACAGAGTGACAAAGATGACTCCAAGTCCATGTCGGGTTATGTCTTTACCCTCAAAGGAGGGGGGGTCAGTTGGAAGAGTTCCAAACAGGAGACCGTTGCTGACTCGACGATAGAAGAAGAGTACATAGCTGCTTGCGATGCCTCAAAAGAAGCTATCTAGATGAAGAAGTTCCTCACAGAACTTTAGGTGGTTCCTACCAGTGTTGATCCAATACCTCTGTATTGTGACAACAACGGCGCTATAGCTTTAGCGAAGGAACCCAGATCCCATCAGAAGTCCAGACACATCTTAAGGCGGTATCACCTGATCAGGGAGATTGTAGATCGTTGGGAGATCGAGGTGAAGAGAGTAGAGACGGAGAATAACATTGCTGATCCATTCACAAAGGCCATTCCTCAGACGCAGTTCGAGAGGCTATTCGAGATGATAGGTCTACGATATGCCAGCTCATGGCCCTAGTGCAAGTGGGAGATTGTTAGTGTATATGCCCTAGGGGCCATTATTGTATCATACTTGTATGTATATTACCTAATAGAAGCTTGGGATATTCACAGTTGTGTATACAATCTTGCTAAACATGGTAGTATGCTACTTGGTTTGTGTCTACTATAATATGTGCATATGTTTCTTGTAACGTATCACTTATACATATTAGTAGAGCCCATAGGATCTTTGCTTGATTACCAGTGTTGTGATTGCAGTCACGCTAGTGGGGGTGGGTAGTCTGTAAGCAACATCCTATACAGGTAGCTGGTCGTTGGATTATCAAGATAGGGCATCGATATTACGGAGTAGACTAAGTGTGTACGCTTCTCATCCCAGTTGGGTAGATGGTCTGCCCCACAGCCATCAGTACGTCGTACTGGAGATAGTATACAGGTGCTCGTTAGGCTACGGGTACACCGGACAGGACTCGCAGGGGAATTGATTGGTTGGTATTATACCCATCGTCAGTTAACAGTTCCCAGGTGACATGAGTACAGCATAGTCCGCAGACTTGACACTGCTACTTCGCCTCGAGTGTGTCCCACTGTTCTTAGATTGCTACCCTACCACGGCTCAAAGGAGTCGTGCAAACAGGTAGCAGTTGGGTGCAGTCCCGAGCACTTGGAGGCAGTGGCGGTTAGATAGGATTCGTCTCTCCCGATATTGGGAGTTGATATCGCACTGTGTCAGAGAGCCATTACGCAAAGTCCCTGGCCAGGGCAAGCGAGATTTACTGGTAGGTTCCAGTAGTTTCTCAGGGTGTAATGGGCTACGCTCCGACACGACTTATACCGCTATTAGGGGACTGACGCTTGCCATCCCCTAGGCTCGATATACGATAGTCTTAGACGAACAGACCGGACTGTACGGAGATTGTCACATCAGGCTCAGTAGGAGTTCGGATGGGTTTCCTCATCGGCTTTCTTATCAACATCTACCTGGGGACCGTTACGTACAGCTAGTGCCGCTTGCGGTCTGTGGTTAAACCCACTGCCAGCGTAGTGTCGAGTCTTTAGAGTCCCACACAGAGAGTTTCCCTGCTCCAGGCGAAACGATATAGAGGCCGTATGGTTTTACGATAAGGGTTCGGACGCATACGTGTGTTTACGCACGTACGACGTTCGGACAGTTTTTACTAGTCGGCTTTGGTTTAAGCCAGTTTCTAGTATCAGGTTATTGGATTTATACAGTCTAAACTTTTTCCGTGTTTTCACGGATTGGAGGGGCGTTCTCGTAATTTTCCGGGAAGCTTCTAGAAGCATGGTGACTTGGGGGTTAAGGTGGCATATGCATTAATTGGATTAATGAGTCATGTAGTGATTCATACATTGAGTTAATGATTCATTTAATGTTTTGTATGACTCATGTAATGAATCACTTAGTGCATTAATGAAACATGGTGCTAATTCATTGTTTGTTATTTACTTTTTATTATCATATGTTTCATATATACACAATGACTTCATTCATCCAAAAGGATTATTATTCTCACCTTCTCTCTCCTCAAGCTCTCTCATTCTTGAAACCCTAACCCTAACCTCTCATGTGTTGAGATCAATGGTTAGCTAGACTAATACATCCATAACCTCACTCTATATCCCCTAGGTAGCTTAGATTAACACTTTGAGCAACCTAGTTATCTCAAATTAGAGATAAAGCTTGGCGTAGGAGCTCTCGGGTGGATCATCTTTGATTCGAGGAGGCCGTTGAGGTGCCGATGTTCCAAGGAGCCTACGAGGAGTGGAGGACCACGATGAAGACCCGAAGGACAAGAAACGTGAGGTATAACTTCGAATCCGAGTAGTTAAACCTTTCGTAGTTTGCTAGTAACGGTTTAGAAACGATTCATGCGCTCATGTCTGTGTTACGAAGTTTTGATAATCGTTTTTCATATATTCCGCCTACCCTCAAGCTCGTGGGGTGCGTGACATGGACTTACAGTTGGATTTTTTAATTAAATCTAAAAACTAAGTTGAGTTATACTAGGATTAAGAAACTTGCTAGGATTAGGTTTAGGTAAAGTTTGGTAAATAAAGATCTACACCTCTTTCCAATGCCTTAAATTAGATATCGTATTAGGGGTTATGGTAAATATTAATAAAGGGGATTAGGATGATTGGGAAGATGTTTCTTTCTCTAGATCCTTGTCCTTCCTTTCTTAATCTTTACCCTAACCTCCATGGAAAACTTACAGATCGGGTCTTTTATACTACGGTATCACCGTTACCTCGTGGGTAGAGTGCCGTAGGGAGCAGAAGATGAAAGTATGCATGGAGTCCTAATGTTCATAAGAGATTGGCAAAGAAAAGAGATGAGAGATTTTCATCTCTCAAACCCTTCCCTATTCCTAACCCTAACAAGCGAGGAAACTACTCGCTCATTGAGGGATCTACGAAAGTCATAATTTTTATTTTGTTTTGATTTAAGAGATGAAACATCTACTGCAAGTTAATAAAAATTCTAAACTATATTAAACTAGAGCAAGAAAAGAAATTACCTAAGGCAGAAATTAAAACTAAAACTAGGGCAGAAAAATAAACCTACTTACGATTGATGCTTTCCAACATCAAAGAAAACTGAAATTTTATTGATGAATAGAGGCCTGAAAAAATACAATGAATTGGGTCTCTATTTATAGGACATAGAAACCCTAGGTTACAATTGTCCCGCATGTCTGCATTTACCATAATACCCCTAGGTTAACTATTCAGAGCCGCCTTTACATTTTGGTAAAAAAATCTTCAAGCCCGGGCTCTCTATGGCTGCTGAACCACGGCCACAGCAAGGGTTGGGCCGCGGTTCCGCGGCCCAATGGTGATGTTGGCTGATGAAAATTTCTGGGCTGACTCTGGGCTTTTTGGGCTTCCTTATTCTTTGGTTCTTTTATCAAAATGACTTCTACGTTGGTTCCAGATCTCCAGTGAACAATTGCATTGGACTTTTAACCGTTCGCTTTGACATCTTGGACCTTGCGTTGCCTTGTACTAATCTTTTGTGTAGGCTTGATTAAGATCCTTCTATTTGTTGGTCAAAGTCGCTCTTTTGTGTCGTCTTTTGTCTTTTTCACTGTTTTTGCTACAAGAACCTGTAACCTGTACTATATAGCAGACATGGGTCAAAAGCATATGTTTATTTATAAAATACATAAGAATGGGGAATATAATAATGCAGTATTATGATATGAACAACTACCCCAAAACTTATCTTTTGCTCGTCCTCGAGCAAACTTAGTTTTATTCTCTAACAAAACCTAACCTCACTTTCGCAGGGAAACGCGATTGCACTGAGCTCGTGCAACAAGCCGTTAAACCTCTAGGTATCCCTAGTAGGAGGAGTGTTGTCTCCTGAGGGTTTTCAGCGGATACTACCCACAAAATCCTATCAATTCGGCTTTTCGACTTTTGTTCTCCAATTAGGTTTCCTAACAAGGAATTCTATTATCTTCGACTCGTAAATTATCCACCCATATTCTTCGCACTTCCTCATCATTTAACTTAAGATTATATATGTTCTATAGACTTACTTAGCTTTCGGCATTTCTTAAGTTTTCCTTCTAGGGTTCCATCTCCACTTAGGAATTTTTATCAATTCTACTAAAGATACAAGTTCTATTCTTCACTCATTTCTCTTATCTAAACTCCAATCACATACCCCTACGTGTGTGTAAATATCACCCTTATACTTGAAAATTCATATCAAGCAATCATACTCTTGTCCGTTGTCCAAAGCACTTATTAATTGGTGAATTTTAATTGAATTTTGCTTACACATCCTTCATGCGACTGTTAATACTTCTTGAGGTACCAACAACCGATTACAAGATGCGTTAGCACTTTAAAGCGTACTTCCTAGTCTTGCAACACCCAAGGTTTTAGCAGTGACTCCCAAACTAGTTGGTCTAAGGCACTAGGTGATGAAGCACCCTCGCTAAATATTTTTTTATTCTTGCAGCCTTAAGTAATCACAAAAACCAGTGTTCATTTTTTTAATATCTCTTTATTCACGCTTGTATTTTTTCATTTTCTTCATACTAAGGATTTTAGATAAGAGCATTTCAAGGTCTCCTCTACTATTCCAAGTTTCAAGGTGCGTGATTGTGCAATTTGTAGGGTATACATTTTCAGAATCTAGACTTAAGATAGGAATTATTTTTCAAACTTATACTCTAATAAAAATATCAATACTTTTCCTTTGTTTCGACTTAACCCAAGAAGTGAACTTAAAATTTACCTATTTCTAAATAAACTACAAAGACATATACTTTCTACCGTTAAACTTTAATGAAGGTTATTTTTAGGGTTTTTAATTTACTAAGTCTAAGATCTAGTTGTTCCTAGTCAGTTAATCTATTTGTCAAACTCAAGTCAAATAAGGCCAAAATTGAATACATAAATTTTTATAATTTTAGAAATTTTTCAATTTTTTATTGAATTTTTCTTTTTCTATTTTTTTTTTTCAAATTTTTTAATTTTTATGATTTTTGTATAAGGATGCAATGCAGAAATATACATATGAATGCGAAGGAAGAAAACTTACCGAGCATATCCCTAAACTTAAACTGGACAGTGTCCTCACTGTCATGCTGCACTAAGTGGGTCGATAATGTCGGCAATTTCCTGTTTATTAACATATTTACAAATGATACATACCCCCAAACTTATGTGAAAAAAAATTTTGGAAAAATTGATTAGAAATTCAGGGGTGAAGGTGGAGAAAAATCAATAGGTGTAAATCGGCTCCTGTAAAAACAGGAGCTCCTCCGAATGGTCCGCTGTGAAGAACGGTTTCAATCGATGTCCATTTACTTTGAATAAGGTACCGTCCTTCGGATTTTCAAGATCGACCCACTACTAAAATAGGGGTTTCCCTTATGGATAACAGCATCCGTAGGGGCAGATTTAGTTTGGCCCTACGGATTACTCCGAAGGGCCAAACGGTTGCCCCTACGGTCCTTCCATATTTATTTAAAAATTATTAAATCTTAAAGTGTTGTTTGCCCCTACAGAGCCGCAAACCAAGCACCTACGGGTATATCCGTAGGGGTATCTAAATAGAGATTTAAGTGATCGATCCCTACGCTGATTATTTCTTATTCCCTTATCAGTTGCGCGCGAACCTAAATCCCCAAACCCTCGTTCCCGCCGATCGCCGTTCTCGTCGTCGCCGTTCTCGTCGTTGCCAGCGCCGGCCGAATCGTCGTCGCCAGCGCCGGCCGAATCGTCGTCGCCACCGCCTGCTTCTTCCTCATCTCCGTTCGTCGTCGCCATCGCCTGCTTCTTCAACCTACGGCCGATTCGTCGTCGCCACCGATTCGTCGTCGCCACCGCCTGCACAGGTTAGGATCTTAATTAAAAAAAAATTTGATTGTTTTAGGTCTATGGTTCATGGTTTGGGTAGGCATCGGTTGGGGTTAGCGTTAGGGTTAGGGGTGGGGCTGGGAGGCTGCTGTTGCGGTTGAGGTTGGGGTTCGGCAGGGGGTAGCGGTTGGGGTTAGGGTTGGGGTTGGGGTTGTGTGTCCCTGAGCACTTCTTGATTGGGGTTAGGGCTAGGGCTAGGGGCTGGAGCTGGGGCTAGGGCTAGGGCTGGGGCTGGGGCTCGGGCTAGGGTTGGGGCTGGGGCTCGGGCTGCAGCTAGGGCTGTGGTTGGGGTTGGGGCTCGGGCTCGGGCTGTGGTTGGGGTTGGGGCTGGGGCTCGGGCTGCGGTTGGGGTTGGGGTTCGACAAGGGATTGCTGTTGGGGTTGGGGTTGGGGTTGGGGTTTTGGATTTCAGGGTCTAAGTTAATTTCCATTCTAATTAGCATTAAGCTCGTTAATTGAAATGTTGATGATGATCATAAGAGGAAAATGTGTCTAGTGTGAGCAGGTGTTGGAAACTGGACTAATAATGTGGGTAAAGCCCAGTTTAATTAATAATTTTATTTGTCATTCTCAAATTTTCTTGGAAACGGAGACTGTTTTGTTGAACTTTTAGCCGTTGGGCATGTTGGGTTGAATCTGTTTGCTAATTGCATAAGATGCTCATAAGATTCTGGATTTTGAGGATGGGCCGTTGTAATTGGAAATGCTTAGAATTGTAGGAACTTCTTTGTTTTAGCTATATATAATTGCAAAAAAAAAGACACATTTCTGATTTGAAGAAAAGGAAGGGCAAGATAGGGATTTAGTTATTGATTTTACTTGGGCGTCTCCTCTTTTAATACAAGTCTATCTTTACAAGAATATCGTGTCACATATTCGGTTTTAGCATCTGTACGCAACTGCTTTGATTATCATCATGTTATTAACATCTTTAACTTCTATCATTTTTCTAATATGCTTCATAGTTAATATAATAATCCTTTGTCTATATTTGTTGACAGTGGCCTTTCTTTTGGATGAACATATTTTTTGATGCATGTTTCAGTCATGTGAATTTATATGTTGCGTATAACGCTTTATGATATCAGTATCCTATATTTGTAGTTTTAATTATTGATTGTTATAGATAAATGCCATTGCAATAATAGTTTTTGGTAGATGAATGCCATTGCAATGTAGGATGATCAGTTCTATCAATCTTGATCTCAATGGTTTAAAATCATGTTACACATACAACACGAATGCACAACAAACGCATCATTAGAGAGTGATTCAAGATGTTCAAGTTAAAACCAATATATGATACTCGATGATAATATGAAACCTTCATATTCTCATCGATACTCATATATGAAACTAAAAGCGCCACTTAGTCCCCGTCTATCGGTTAACATACGTGCGATGCTCGTCGTGACATAGAACTATACGAAGGTTGTTAAATATCGGACAGTATAGCTCGATACTAACAACCGTCGTATAGTCTACGCGACGAGAAAATTCAATCGTATGGTAACCCATAGATTTGTCCCGTGTGGACAAGTTAAGAATGTATAAAGCAAACGCCTTCATTCACTTGTGTTTTCATCCGTTTCGAGATATTTCGTCGGTACCTTTCCGCTGGTTCTCCGTGTACAAAGATAGATTAGATGTTCATTTCAACGTTGTTTCACAGCTTTGAAATGATTATCTATTCTATTACAGTGTATTCGGAGAACAGCGGGAAGGTGCTGCCGAAATTTACTCGAAACGGTTGAAAGCACAAGTGATGGATGTTCGCTCTATACATTCTTAATGGGATAGAAGCCTACCCCCGACAGCCGGAACACACACATACAACAAGAATACACAACAAACGCATAATTAGAGAGTGATTCGAGATGTTCAAGTTAAAACCGATACTCGATGATAATATGAAAGATTCATATTCTCATCGATACTCATATATGAAACTAAAAGCGTCACTTAGTCCCCGTCTATCAGTTAACATACGTGCGATGCTCGTCGCGACATAGAACTATACAAAGGTTGTTAAATATCGGACAGTATAGTTCGATACTAACAACCGTCGTATAGTCTACGCGACGAGAAAATTCAATCGTATGGTAACCCATAGATTTGTCCCGTGTAGACAAATTAAGAATGTATAAAGCAAACGCCTTCATTCACTTGTGTTTTCATCTATTTCAAGATATTTCGTCGGTACCTTTCCGCTGGTTCTCCATATACAAAGATAGATTAGATGTTCATTTCAACGTTGTTTCACAGCTTTGAAATGATTATCTATTCTATTACAGTGTACTCGGAGAACAGCGGGAAGGTGCTGCCGAAATTTACTCGAAACGGTTGAAAGCACAAGTGATGGGTGTTCGCTCTATACATTCTTAATGGGATAGAAGCCTACCCCCGACAGCCGGAACACACACATACAATAAGAATACACAACAAACGCATAATTAGAGAGTGATTCGAGATGTTCAAGTTAAAACCGATACTCGATGATAATATGAAACCTTCATATTCTCATCGATACTCATATATGAAACTAAAAGCGCCACTTAGTCCCCGTCTATCGGTTAACATACGTGCGATGCTCGTCGTGACATAGAACTATACGAAGGTTGTTAAATATCGGACAGTATAGCTCAATACTAACAACCGTCGTATAATCTACGCGACGAGAAAATTCAATCGTATGGTAACCCATAGATTTGTCCCGTGTGGACAAGTTAAGAATGTAAAAGCAAACGCCTTCATTCATTTGAGTTTTCATCCGTTTCGAGATATTTCGTCGGTACCTTTCCGCTGGTTCTCCGTGTACAAAGATAGATTAGATGTTCATTTCACAGCTTTGAAATGATTATCTATTCTATTACAGTGTACTCGGAGAACAGCGGGGAGGTGCTGCCGAAATTTACTCGAAACGGTTGAAAGCACAAGTGATGGGTGTTCGCTCTATCAGTTAACATACGTGCGATAATTTATTCTTTTCAACAACAAACGCACACACAAAGCATATACACGGATTTTCTCCTTTGTCAGTAACTATCCCGTTCTTATATTTCTCAATATAGTCAGCATAACCTACAATTTATATGTTATACAGTCTAACATGGCCCGTGAGTACGTCAGAGTTAAGGACTGGATGTATGTGGATTGGAAACAATGTATGCAACCTAAGTTTGTCGCAGGAGTTGCTGCTTTTCTTGAATTTGCACGTGCACATAATAAGATCATAATAGAGAAGATTCTCTGTCCGAGCGATAGATGTGGCAATAAGTACTGGCAGAAGGTAGAATTGGCAGAGCTTCATATTGTAAAACATGGGTTTACTAGACTTTATACAACTTGGAAATATTACGCGGAAAGAGAAGAATGCAGTACTGCGGCAGAAGAAGTAGAACACGATAATGCGGCAGGAGAAGAAGAAGAATTCGGTAATGCGGCAGAAGGAGAAGGCGGTAATTTATTTCCATCTGAAGAAATGGAGGATATGGTAGAGGCTGCCCTAGGTGAATCTATTCGTACCGAAGATGACATTCCTTCCGGTCAAGGACCGCGTGCGGATAAATATGAAAATTTCATGAATGATGCTAGGAAACCAATTTATGAGAATGCGAAGTATTCCACCCTCTCATGGTTCGTCCAACTTTTCCAGATTAAGTGTCTAAATGGATGGAGCAACAAGTCATTCACAATGCTTCTTTCGTTCTTGAAAGATTATATGCCTCCGGGAAATAATGTGCCCGACAGCTGGTACGAAGCCCAGAAGATGATGTCTGATTTGGGTCTAAAGTACGAGATGATTCAAGCATGTCCTAAAAATTGCGTGTTGTACCGGAAAGAGAATTCAGATTTGAAAGAGTGTCCAACATGCGGAGAGGCCAGGTATAAGCCAAAAGATTCTGATAAGAAGCCTGATATACCTGTGAAGATAGCACGATACTTTCCCATAACACAGAGGCTACAGAGGCTATTCAGGTGCAAGAAAACAGCCGAGGCAATGATTTGGCATCACCGTGCTCCTCCAAGAAGATGGAAAAATGAGCCATCCAAGAGATTCAACGGCATGGAAGGATTTCGATAGGAGGCACGCAATATTCAGTAGCGATCCTCGCAATGTCCGGCTCGGACTGGCTACTGATGGCTTCTGCCCATTCAACTATATGGCTGGAAGTCACAGCACATGGCCCGTTGTAATGATAATTTATAATCTGTCGCCTTGGTTGGCTATGGACTAATCATACTTTATGATGTCTCTTCTTATCGACGGACCAAACTCACCGGGGAACAATATCGACGTCTATCTCCGACCTCTGATCGAGGAGTTGAAATCTTTGTTCATTGATGGTGTAGAGACATATAATGCAAACACAAATACAACCTTCATACTGCGTGCGGCTTTAATGTGGACAATTAATGACTTTCCTGCGTATGGAATGCTATCAGGTTGGTCCGTACATGGTCATAAAGCATGTCCTCATTGCCATGAACACACAACATCGAAATTCTTGAATTTTAGCAGGAAGGTTTGTTATTGCGGCCATCGATGTTTCCTGCCTCCAGACCACCCCTATAGGTTAGACACAGTTCACTTTGATGGTCATCAGGAGCTTCTTGGACCTCCATCCCCATTGTCCAGAGAGGACGTGACTGCTAAATGGGATGGTTACAATAACGTGACCTTCGGGATGGATCCGACGAAACAGGTCAAACCACCATATTGGAACAAGTTAAGCATTTTCTTCGAGCTTCCATACTGGTCTACAAATTCAGTGCGTCATTGTCTGGACGTCATGCATATAGAGAAGGGAGTATCAGAGCACATACTTAACTTGCTTCTTTATAAAGACGGGAAATCTAAAGACAACATGAATGCTCGGATGGATCTACAAGAGTGTGGAATAAGAAGTGAATTGCACCCTAGACCGGTAGCGGGTAAACCGGGCAAGTTTGTACTTCCCAATGCCGCTTATCATATGTCACAACCGGAGAAGAAAAGATTCCTACAGGTGTTGCATGATTTGAAAGTCCCCACAGGTTTCTCAGGATCATTCAACAAGAAAATAAAAATTGTGAAGGGCAAGATCGATAGGCTGAAAAGTCATGATCACCATGTTATCTTGGAGCACCTTCTTCCCTTAGCCCTCAGGACTTCTCTCCCCGACTCGGTTGGTCTAGTAATCAACGACCTATGTTGTTTTTTCAGGGAGTTGTGTGCTAAAACACTGGAGGTTGTGACGCTGGATAAACTAGAAAATTCTATTGCGTTGATACTTTACAAGTTTGAGCGTATTTTCCCACCGTCATTCTTCGATATCATAATACACTTGACGGTTCATCTTGCAACTGAGGCGAAATTAGCCGGACCGGTACAATATCGATGGATGTATCCCGTCGAGAGGTACGTGTAATTTTTCGTTTCGCGCAATTTAAAAATTTATTGTTGTCCTGTATGCCCGTATTTATTTATCAACATATTTTCATTAGGTACCTCTACACTCTTAAGAAGTATATACGCAATAAAAATTGACCAGAGGGTTCTATCATGTAAGGTTATCTTCTTGATGAAGCAACCACATTTTGTTCCCGCTATTTGGACGAGAACATTGAGACAAAGCTTAACCGACCAAGAAGAATTCAAGACGGACCATATGGTAAAGCCGAGTATAAGAGGGTAGACACTATGTTTATCAACAAGATATACCGGTTTATCTTTCTTAATTGCGCATGTCTTGAACAAATTAGTGAGCAAGTTTTTTTGGATTAATTGTTATATCTGTGTTTGTGTGTGTATGAAATGATATAATATTAATGTCACCATTATTTGTCGAAAACAGAATTCATTTTAACGAGGTACGTGAGGGGCATCCTGATTGGAATGAAGAACAATTGGAAAAATATCATCAGGATAATTTTTGTGATTGGGTCACAGATCATGTAAGTTATTCGAATAACATTTTATTGCAAGCAGTTTTAATCTAAACTTGTATCGTTATGTATTTGTCGTAAAATTTATTTTGTTAGATCCACGATCCGAACTTGTCTGCATCATTTGAGAGTGATTTAAGATGTTTAGCTCAATTTCCTAGTACGGAGGTTGAATATTACAAAGGATTTGGTGTCCTTGGATACAAATTTGAAGTTAAGGAATTAGAAACATCTAGAACCACTCAGAATAGTGGGATTGCGACGGTAGGATCGGACGGTGTGATTTATTATGGGTACTTAAATTGTATACTCGGCATCCACTATCCCGGACGATCAGAACCCTTTTATATATTCCAGTGTACTTGGTACGATACGCGAACCGATACGGACAGGTGGAGAAGCAATCTTGGGACTTGGAAAGATGAATATGGATTGACCAGTGTGAACATACTTCGATTTTACAGTCAGGAAGATCCGTTTATCTTTCCGAACCAAGCGTTCCAAGTATACTACTCAAACTGTTTGAAGCATCCGGGGTGGAGTGGTGTATGCCGATGGAAACCCAGAGATGTCTACGATGTCCCAGAATACGAGGACAACGATGAGGACGAAGAAGAGAGAAGGCTTAAAGTGCTCCGACCGTCTGTTTCGAAGGACGGGTTGTCTTCGACCGATCATGAAGTTACGTGAGTTAGAAATGACATCGACGATGAAATCTAAGTAGATATGTATAATGCGCCCACGAAACGAAAAAGGTTATCAGTAATGTTATATTATTACTTCACATTTTACGCTCTATACATATATAGTCAATACTTTTAATGATTTTCTAATGCGTCCACGAACCGTTTATCTAGATTTGATGATGATGTCGGGAGCAGCGAGGGGCGGCAGGAGCTCCAGCCGCGGCAGAGGCAGAGGCAGAGGCAGAGCAGTTCTGCCGTCCGGAGAGCTTCGTAGGGAGCTTCAGAGGGCCGGTCTTGCACCCAGATCGGAGACCCCTTTGGATGCCTCCTTCTGTGTGGATTTTGCCACACCTCCAGGTATACTGCACGCATATCCATTTTGAATGTAATATTACAGATATTCATGCCTGTTTATGTCAAAATTACTTATATTGTCAATGTTTGATTGTCTAGTTGTTGGTGATGCGTCCACATCTGGGACAAAGGCCGCTCCCGCTCCTCCAGGTATGTTTATATATCATATAGTGCATGTATATTGATTTAGAATGCTATATCATAAATATACACACATTCCTTTTGCTCTTACTTAGCAATTTTTATTATTGTCTAGCTGTAGGTGGTGACACCACCGCACCTGCGGGTATGTTTATATATTCTATAGTGCATGCATATTGATTTAGAACGTTATATTATTGATCTACACATTCTTTTTGCAATTACTTATATAATCTATTTTTAATTGTCTAATTATAGGTGGTGCGTCCATATCTTCCGCAGGGGGCACTCCTGCCGCTTCCATACCATCCGCATCGTCTGCAGGTTAGTATGAATAAATATAAAATATTTATTCATTTTACATATGCTCTATAGAATAAATATGAACTTCATGGAAATTTAGCATCAATGTTTATTTTCTAGTTGCAGGGGATGCGTCCGCATCCGGGACACCGGTTGTTCCTCACCGGAGGAACTATCGTCCCGCTCGTACTGCTGCCCGGGCCCAGGCTCGTGCGATAGTCACCGGAGGTATATATCACACTTCAATTTTCGCTTAAGCTTGATTTCTTAATACAACTTTGTCTTAATATTGATTGTCTTGATATTTCGTGCAGACGCAGGGCCTCCCCATCCCCAGAGGGGGACTCGAGGCCCGAATCAATCCCATAGGCTGAGGCCTGACAGAGCTAGGGGGCACCATTCCTCCTCCTTTTTACCCTTGACTATCGCTATACCGGTCCTCATGCCGAGAGGTTCGGCCGGTATATGGAGGATGAGAGCCGGCTCGTGAAGAACTATCCACTTCACGTTGAGTGGGGCGAGCAGCACCGGCACTCATTCGCCCTCTTCTTTGATCAGGCTCGGGTACGTATTAACGGCCTATTTTCATTTGATTTATCCAATATATTTATTATTAACACTTGCAATCTAATAACAATGGTTTTTTTTGTATTTTCAGTCGGATTACGATTTTTAGCCTGTACCCGACCCTGATCACCCTGGGAGGGTGCTCGACCTTCATGCTCTGTACAATGGCCTGATGAAGAACATGCAAACCAAGGTCCGATACAACAGGAATGAGCTGAAGGCCAACTGCTACTCCCTGTGGATGGCGACCCCCGAGGCAGAGAGAGCGGCCCTCCTATCTACTCCGGCGTTTGCGAGAGTCGACGTAGAGACATGGCCTCTATTGTGCGATTATTTCGACTCCCAACGCAAACAGGTATGTATTTTAAATGTAATTCATTGTTTATGATATAATTTATTTCTTTGTGTTCCTTAATTAGAAAACTAAATGTTAATGCGTTGTGCAGAAACAGGCCGCTCAGAATACAGAGAACAGGAAGTCGGCGAAGAGGGGTCGCCCCACTTACACAGGTGGCTCGAGGAATATTACTCGAGCCATGGAGTTATCGGTAAATTACAATAGACCGACCTTTCTGAAATTCTGCAATATTAAGAGTTATTTTCTAATATTTCTAATATTAAGAGTTATTTTCTAATATTGCAGACAGCTCGGACCGTGGCGCAAGGTGGTACACCGAGCGTGCTGTCCGCATATCTTACCGTCCACGGCACCTCGACAGATCCCGCCACGGGCGAGCTTCGATATCCCGACGTCGCTACCCAGGAGTATTGCGTAAGTGTTAAATATTTATTCTACCCATATTTGAAATTTTAGTTTTGGAAGCTTCAAGTTTAAATTTTATACTTATACTTTACTGCTTAATGTGGGTGTAGGAGCGGGTGGTTGAGCAGGCCGAGGCCTCGGGGATCGATTTTACCGGATAGAACGATCCGAGGCTGCTAACCCCAGTTCTGGACGCCGCACACGGAGGGCACCACGGATGTTGGGAGAGAGGCCGGGGACTGGGCCCTAGCAGAGCCCATATGAGGTTGGACTCCACCCCGGCGGTTACTTCCTCCGTCTCCAGTGAGCGACGTGTCCAGCATGAACTGGAGAGCTTTAGGGCCACCGTTGAGGAGTTGAAGGAGATGCTGGTATGTATACTACTTTATAGTAAAATATCATGTCATATTATACATATCAACATATCCATAATTAGTACGTAGCTTGAGCTTATTTGGTTTTAGAGTTAGGTTTGATTAATCATACATACATATGTAATTAAAATAAACAACGGTTATCCAAACTAGATATCCAAATGGGATTTCGAAATAACTTGATAATGATACAAATTCGAGTAATACACAGTTCTTACACGCTTCTTACACACGTTAGGTCCAGACGCGACAGGATACATGTCATGCATCTCCTTCGGCTGCGGCTCCGCAAGCCACTACATCGGCTGCGGTTCCGCAGACAGCTCCTATAGCTCCAGCGCCCGCTCAGACTCCCGCAGCCGCGGCTCCGCAAGCGACTCCCTCAACGGCGGCTGCGCAGACCACATCGCCAGCTCCACAGGACGCTCAGACCCCCGCTTGCGCCGAATTGCAAAGTTTATTGACCGAGGAGCAGGCGCGCGTTATTCTATCGTTATTCAGAGGTGGAGCTGGACCGAGCTGAGGTAGCTTTTTGGTTCTTATTTTTTGAAACATGTATTTATTTATATCATACATATTGTACTACATTTTGAAACGATATTGATATTGATATTGATATTGGTTTATATTTATATCATATTCAGTATTTGGGTTTCTTTTGTATATTATATGCGTGAGATATGATTATGAATACTGCGATATATGTTGTGTGATGATTAATTTTATATTTTATTGATATATATATTGTTGTGCACAGGGCGAGAAAAAATAAGGAAGCCCCTTTTTTTTTAAAAAAACAGATAATGTATACCTACGGATTAATCCGTAGGTACACATGTTGCCCCTACGGATTAAGCCGTAGGGGCAAAATATCAGCAGTAACTGATATTTCCCCCCCGATCTCAGTGTCAGGGTGGTTGGGCTTGTCCCTACGGATATATCCGTAGGGGCAAACAAAGACCCCTACGGATATATACCTACGCATATATCCGTAGGGGATACTTCTTGGCCCTACGGATAAATCCGTAGGTACAGTTAATATAATTAAAATAACCGTAAATAAAATAACTTTTTTCCCCTACGCTCTAATCCGTAGGTGCAAATGTACCTACACAGAACTCCGTAGGGGCAAGTTTTTGACCGTAGGGGCAAGTGCAGGGCTTCAACTTGCACCTAAGGCGTTTGCACCTACAGATGAATTTTTTGCCCCTACGGAGATATCCGTAGGGGCAGTGGGTTGCCCCTATGGGTAAATCCGTAGGGGCAACCCTTATTTCTAGTAGTGACCGCACCGTGGGATAAACGGTGCGAACTACAAATGGTCCCTTCCATCTAGAACGGAGCTTGTCAGGGTGATAGTGTAACCGAGTATCATAGAGTAAAACCTGTTGACCAGGTTTAAATGTTTTTCGCAGAAGGTGTTTATCATGGAACACCTTGGTTCGGTTTTTAACAATTACGGCATTATCATAAGCCTCATCCCGCAGCTCTTCTAGTTCATTTAATTGCAGCTTTCGATTACTGCCCGCGACTCCTAATGATAAATTCAACTCTTTGATAGCCCAAAATGCCTTGTGCTCAATCTCTACTGGGAGGTGGCAGGCCTTCCCGTAAACAAGCCGATATGGAGACATACCAAGATCTGTCTTGTATGCAGTACGGAAAGTCCATAGTGTATCGATCAGTTTGAGTGACCAATCTTTACGGTTTTTAGAAACCGTTTTCTCCAAGATTTGCTTGATTTGCCGATTTGAAACCTCGGCTTGCCCACATGTTTGGGGATGGTATGGTGTTGACAACTTGTGGGTAATAGAATATTTGCGCATTAAGGACTCAAAAGTCCTATTGCAAAAGTGAGAACCATTATCACTTATTATCGCTCGAGGGTGTCCAAATCGAGAAAAGATATGTTCTTTAAGAAATCGAACGACAACCTTATTGTCATTCGTTCGGCTAGGCACAGCCTCGACCTACTTTGAAACGTAGTCAACAGCCAAAAGAATATAAACATTCCCAAAAGAATTGGGAAATGGTCCCATGAAGATTATTCCCCAAACATCAAAAATATCCACAACCAAAATTGGTTGGAGCGGCATTTCGTTTCTCCACGATATCCGGCCTAAGTGTTGGCACCGGGAGCAAGTCTTGCAGTATTCATATGCATCCTTGAAGAGTCGTGGCCAATAGAAACCACACTGCAAGACTTTCTCGGCTGTCTTCTTTGGGCCAAAGTGCCCGCCACATGCTTGATCGTGGCAAAAAGACAGCACACTCTTAAACTCGTTTTCCGGTACACACCGACAAATGATTTGGTCGGAACAGTATTTAAAAAGATAAGGTTCATCCCGGTAAAAATGCTTTGCTTGGGACAAAAATCGAAGTTTATCTTGTTTCGACCAATCATTAGGTATCAAGCCGGTGGCTAGGTAGTTTACAATATCGGCGAACCATGGTTCGCAAGAAACGGTTAAGAGTTGCTCATCGGGAAAAACATCTTTAATACGAAGTTCAAGTGTAGGCGAAGAAGGAAGTCATGAAAGGTGATCGGCCACTACGTTTTCACATCCTTTTTTGTCCCTTATGACAAGGTCAAACTCTTGTAGCAAAAGGATCCAACGTATTAGCCTCGATTTAGCATCCTTCTTCGCAAAAAGGTGGCGAAGAGCTGAATGGTCCGTATACACAATGAATGGAGAGCCGATTAAATAAGGCCGAAATTTTTCAAGTGCAAACACAACTGCTAAAAACTCTTTTTCTGTTGTTGTGTAGTTTAGTTGGGCCTCATTTAGTGTACGGCTAGCATAATAAATTACGTGTGGCATTTTATTAATGTGCTGTCCAAGAACAGCACCAATGGCAAAATCTGATGCGTCGCACATAATTTTGAAGGGATGCGTCCAGTCGGGAAAAGATTCGAAATTGTTTGGATACATGAAACTCCCAAAAGGCTGTGTAGAAACAGGGTCTAGTGAAGGTGGGAAAGTCGGGTAGGACTGGTAGGAAGTGGATGGTTGGACAGGATTATGATCAACATGTGGATGAAAAGGTAGATGGACTTGTTGATTCCTAGAACTAGATGAGGGGAAAATGGTGAAAGATCGGCTACGAGATTGAGCGATATGCTCAGCAATGGACATCGGTTTAGGAGTTACAGCAGGACTCGAAAAAGTGGCATCAACATACGAAGGTGGTGAAGGTTGACATGGTTGACACAAAATGGGTTGCAAAGTCAAACTGTTTCTCCTAGACGCTTCTATTTGATCTTTCAAAGAAATTTTGGGCACGGAGGGATCTTCCTTAAATCGACCGAAACAATTGACGTACGAAGCAAAGTTAGGTTCGGGATACCAAAGTTCGGCAAGAGATTTATGATGTGGGGTACCCATGATAGAAGAATGAGAAAAGAAAGAAGATTGGAGTGCACGGATTTCTTAGCGACAAAAGTTGCAGGTCTTTTTATAAAAAAAAATTCTCTTATTTTTTTTTATTTGTTTTGCAAAAATTTTCGATAAAGGGCTTAGACACAAAATGCAATCAACCAGAAATGCACAATCAGGCCTAGATCTAGGGTCACCTAGGTCAGCTAGACAGCTCCTAACTGTTCCAAAGGGCTAGAAATAGGACCTCAAACCGCTTCTTCACCGCCAATTGCGGCCAGGTAAGTGCCAGGTAAGTGGGAGGCTCCCCGCTACAAGTAGCGGTCCTAATTAACTAACCACTTGCCTTGACACACTTCCCTAGACACCGCAAAGTCAGGTTAGGATAAACGGCAGATGCCTATAACTAGTCCTCTGTCCTATTGAGCTCGAAGTCCTTAGGGCTGAGTCTAGTTTTTTTTAATTAATAGATGGTCAATGCATATGCCTTATGTGATTTCTGGGGTCCTGGGAAGGATGATGAAATCCCCACCCAATTTGAATTGGTCAAAAGCCCCTTAAAGTCAGTTTTAAAGATATGCAAAACAGAAAAATCACTTGCAATCAAAGATTTTTATTTTATGCGGCGCAAAGAATCCTGCACAAGATTTGTTATCTGGAAGGGAAGATTTTCAAAACGCACCAAATTCTGCAGGAATTTTTCAGAAGATATATGAAGATTTTTGCAGAGGAAGAACAGAGAGGCTTACAGAAAATTTTTGCAGAAGATGTTGTCACCAGCGCGCCGCCCTTCCGCGGCAACGGCGCCATTTGATTAGAGAGATTTTATAGATCAAAAATATACTACCGCAATCAAGAACGGCGTCGCTTGGTAGCTAGCCGGTGAGTACGGGTCGGTCCACAGGGATGTTGTGAATTTCCTAATCGCTCAAACGAGTTAATTCTGATGGGTGTTCGGATTGATTTATTAAATCTAAAAACTAAATCTACCTATACTAAGATTATCTAGATCTAAATCTTGCTAGGGTTAGGTTTAGGGTAGATTTGGAAATGTAAATAAATCTCAACGCTTTCTATACCCAAATTAGAATCTAAGAGGAGTTATGGTAATTATCAATAAAGGGGATTAGATCCATTCGGGAAGATGTTTCTTCCTCTAGGTTCTTGTCCTTCCTTTATCGATCCTTACCCTAACCTCCATGGAAAACCATCACAACCGGGCCTTTATACTACGGCATCACCGCTACCTCGAGTGATAGGATGCCGTAGGGAGCGGTGTGTGCATGTATGCATGGAGTCCTATGAAAAAGTATGATGGGCAAGAAAGGGATGAGAGATCTCATCTCTCAAAAGCCTTCCCCAAAGCTAACCATAACAAGCGAGGAGACTACTCGCTCATTAGGGAATTGAAGAACATTTATCTAGGGCAAGAAATTAAATCTAAACTAGGGCAATTAAATAAATCTACTTACTTTACAGATGGCTCTCTCCAAACATTTACACAGGGTTGTCAGATCTGAATAGATGATATGAAAAAAGGCATCGATGCTCTCCAAAAGAATTCTGAATTTTATTCATAAAAAGAGGCATAGGGAGGCATAGCCTTTACAATGATTTAGAGTTCCTATTTATAGAGGATAGGAAACCCTAGGTTACAATTGATTCGCACGTCTACATTTACCAAAATATCCTTAGGAAGACCTAGTCAAAGTAGACTTCAAGTTTTGGTAAAATTTTATGTCTCTGTCTCTTTAAAAGGAAGTATTGGGCCTTGAAATTTCCTTTGTTGGCTCTTCTGTCTTTGGGCTTCCTTATTATTTGGTTCTTTTATTAAAATAGCTTCTATGTTTCTTCCAGATCCCCAGTGAATAATTGCGGTGGACTTTTAACCGTTCGCTTTGTAATCTTGGACCTTGCATTGCCTTGTACTTTGTGAATTTTATCTTTGATGTAGGCTTGATCAAGAGTCTTCTATTTATTGGTCAAAGTCTCACTTTTTCATTGTCTTTTCATTGTTTTCACTGTTTTAGCTCCAAGAACCTGTAACCTGTAATATGTAGCAGACATGCGTCAAAAGCACATGTTTATTTATAAAACGAATAAGAATGGGGAATATAATAATGCAATAATATGGTGTGAACAATAACCCAAAGGGCATGCGACGATAAGCAAAAATGCTAAAGGGACAAGTAAATGTGGTCTTGTCTTGATCCTCTTTGGCGATGGGAACTTGGTTATAGCCGGAATAGCCATCTAAAAAGCAGTAGAACTCGTGCCCAGCCAATCATTCTAGCATTTGGTCAATGAAAGGTAAAGGAAAGTGGTATTTCCTTGTCGCGGCATTGAGTTTTCTATAGTCGATGCAAACTCGCCACCCAGTTTGGGTGCGAGTAGGAATTAACTCATTTGCCTCATTGGTAATGACCGTGATGCCCGATTTCTTTGGCACAACATGAATGGGGCTAACCCATTGGCTATCCGAGATAGGGTAAATGATACCACTATCAAGACATTTAACAATCTCCTTCTTGACAGCCTCCTTCATTATGGGGTTGAGGCGTCTTTGTGGATCCCTTACCGGCTTGGCATCATCCATCAAGTGTATATGATGTTCGACTATGAGGGGACTAATCCCCTTGATGTCCTCCATAGACCGGCCAAAAGCTTGCCGATTATTTTGTAAAACCATTAAAAGGGCCTTCTCTTGCTCAAGAGCTAGAGAAGCCGATATGATGACGGGTAAGGTCTCATTATCACCTAGATAAGCATATTTAAGGTGCGACGGTAAAAGCTTTAGTTCGAGTTTAGGAGGTGAAACAATAGACGGTAACAATGGAGTAACTGTTTCAAACTCGAAGGATTCCATCAAAGGTTCAAATCAAGTGAATGCAACCGAGTCGGATGGTTCAACTAACTCATCCGAAAAAGCAAAAGACTCAAACTCGGGTGGTGAGTCTTCAAAATCGTCTACAAAGGTGAAACACTCATAATCGTTGTCCGCCGTGAAAGCTGTGTCGGATTCTAGGAGGAACGCACTAGTGGCGTCAAGACTGCTGTGATCAAACATAAAATTTTCGAACTCACAGTCCTCCTCCGCGATCTCGTTGATCGAGCAAACATCAAGTACGCTAGAATTAGGCTCGCAAGGCTGATTTCCCAACTTAAAAATGTTGAGTTCAATTGTCATATTGCCAAAAGATAGATTCATTGAACCGTTACGACAATTAATCACCATGTTAGAAGTCGCAAGGAATGGTCGACTAAGTATCACCGGAATTTGACTCCGGGGGTTAGCGACAGGTTGTGTATCCATAACAATAGAGTCAACGGGGAAAATGAAATCCCCTACTCTAATTAACACATCCTCCAACTCTCCCCCAGGATGGGTGATTAATCGGTCGGCCATTTGGAGAGTACAATGAGTGGGCTTAAGCTCTCCAACTCCTAATTACTCGTACACCGAATAAGGTAGCAAATTGACACTAGCACCAAGATCTAATATTGCTCTATTGATGTTCTTGTCCCCAATTGTTATCGAGATAGTAGGACAACCGGGGTCCTTGTGCTTTTGGGGTAAAGATTGGACAAGAGCATCGCTAACAGCATTAGCCACGAAAACTTTCTTTGGTACTTGTGACTTCCTCTTTTTGGTGCATAAGTCCTTTAAGATTTTTGCATATGAAGGAACTTGTTGGATTGCATCCAAAAGAGGGATATTTATGCTAACCTGTTTGAACAACTCTACAATCTTCTCCATTTATGGAGTTGGTTTATTGGATCTCAACCGGTTTGGAAAAGTAACATTTTGAAAAGTTGTTGAGTCCAATTTTTGTGGATCAGATTGTGGAGTTGGAACGGATCCCCGTGTAGATGTGTTCGTGTTGTGAGAAGTGGGTCCGTTCGAGCTAGAAGAAGTAGAGCCGTGTGAAGGATGGAGAATAGGCTCTGATGAAGAAGAAGAAGAAGGTGAAGAAGATGAAGAAGGACCACCGGCAGGGGTGTCATGGTTAATACCCACATTATTTTGCAACACTTTTCCGGATCTCAACGTGGTCACATCATTTACGTTATGATTCTGCTGTTCATATGCAACATGTGCGTGACCGGGATTTGGCAGTGGTTGATACGGAAGCTTTCCTTTTTCTCGCTCTTTCAACGCAGTAATGAGTTGTGCAATTTGTGCCTCAATAGATTTGATGCTTTGATCATGTGAGGCACTGTTTTGCACCAAAAATTGAATAAAAGTTTCTAATCTCGCTGCGGATTGTATAGATTGCTTTAGGAACGCATCTAGACTTCTTTCGAGCGAGCTAACCTTGTCATTCTGAGGTGGAACAAAATTGTTTGGCACAAAATTGTTCACTTAATTAGGGTAAGGTTGCTATTGGAAAGGTTGTTGAAATTGAGTTTGTGGAGGTGCTTGTTGTTGTGGAGGAGGAGGCCTTTGAAAATTGTTGTTTCCTTGGAATTGTTGATTTTGGTTCCAAGCGAAATTTGGGTGACTCTTCCAACCCGGATTGTATGTCGAAGAGTATGGATCGTTTCTTTGTCGTTGCTGAAAGACAGCATTGACTTGATCATGTCCTTGGGTATATGCATTGTAAGGACACTCTTCGGTGAGATGTGATGGATCCGAACAACAAGCACAAACAGTTCGTGGAGGCACAACAGGGGCAGGAGAAGGCGATGAGATTTTGGTCTCAATCGCTTCTAGCTTTTTCGTAAGTGCGGCCATTTCGGCCTTGTTTCCCCAAATCAGAGCAAGGCTCTACTGAATTTTGAAAATTCAAAATTTGAAGCAACGCTTCGGTTTCCATGCGCAGTGCGCAATTTGCCACATGGCAGAAGCCAATTCGGCAGCGTAACGCCCGAGACGGTGCATCCCATCAGAGCAAGGCTCTTCAGAAAACATAATTAAGACTTAACTGCGCAAATGCATGGCAGCGCGACACGTGTCTGCGCAAGCGCACAGATGCGTGACACGTGTCTGCGCAGTTGCGCAATCGCAACTGCGCAAGCGCAGGATGCGCGACACGTGTCTGCGCAAGCGCACGGATGCGTGACACGTGTCTGCGCAGTTGCGCAATCGCAACTGCGCAAGCGCACAGATGCGTGACACGTGTCTGCGCAAGCGCACAGATGCGTGACACGTGTCTGCGCAGTTGCGCAACCGCAACTGCGCAAGCGCACGGATGCACGACACGTGTCTGCGCAAGCGCACGGATGCTGCGCAAGCGCCCGGGTGCGCGACACGTGTCTACGCAGTTGCGCAACCGCAACTGCGCAAGCGCCCGGATGCGCGACACGTGTCTGCGCAGTTGCGCAACCGCAACTGCGCAAGCGCCCGGATGCGCGACACGTGTCACGCGCTGGTGAGTTGCGCAGCAACTGAATGAAGATTTAGATAAATCTTTTCTGTTCTCCTGTAAAACAGGAACCCTTGGATCAGAGATCCAATGGTGGGAAAATTCCCAAAATTATTCAGTAAAGATTTTGTTAACAAATCCAACAAATTTGTGGGCACTATAAATAAGACCCCAAGCCTCATTCAAAAGATAGAATCAATCATCATCAAGAGAAGGATAAACTTCTGGAAAAAAAAAGCTCTTGAAGATTAATCAAGAACAAAAGAGAAGGTAAAATTTCTGAAGAACAGAAAATTAAAAGGGAATAATAAAAGAAAAAGAAAAATAGTGCCTTGCACTTGATATGAACCCCTGGTTCTGAAAAATCAAAGAAATAATAAATAGTGCCTTGCACTTGATATGAACCCCTGGTTCTAAAAAATCAAAGAATAATAAATAGTGCCTTGCACTTGATATGAACCCCTGGTTCTAAAAAATCAAAGAATAATAAATAGTGCCTTGCACTTGATATGAACCCTTGGTTCTGTAAAATCAAGGAAAACAAGAAGAACTTGTTTTCCTTTGATCTAAATTTAGATCAAGAGTGCTATGCACTTTTTGTTCTCAAATCAAGAAAATTCTTGAATTTCTGCACAAGTGCAACTCATCATTCAAAAGGGCCTGGCCCAACTCAAAAAATTATTGAGTTTCTGCAACTCATTATTTAAAGGGGCCTGGCCCAATTGCAGAATAATAAAAGGGCAAAGCCCTGTTCAGAAAATTCCTGAGTTTTTTGTAACTCATTATTTAAAAGGGCCTGGCCCAAATCAGATTGCAAAATAATGAAGGGGCAGAGCCCTGTTTAGGTTGATTCTTTTAATCGGGCAGAGCCTAAAATAAAAATTGGACTTAACCCAATCCTGGCTGTAAGTCCTTAAATTAAATGCCTCTCATAAACCAAGTCACGACCGGTCCGAGGGTACATCTCCGAACTCCTTTGACACCTGTCGTTGTAATTTCTCAACGACGTCAAAGAGGCAACGGGCCCCAACGACCACTCATCTAATAATGGACCGAAACGTCCCTAAACTAATATCGGACCGAAACGTCCCTAAACTAATATCGGACCACCACGTCCCCAAACTGGAACATGGACCACTACGTCTTTAAACTGGCGACGGACCGAAACGTCCCTAAACTAAAATCGGACCGAAACGTCCCTAAACTAAAAATCGGACCGAAACGTCCCTAAACTAATGACGGACCACTATGTCTCTAAACTGGCGACGGACCGAAACGTCCCTAAACTAATAATGGACCACCACGTCCCTAAACTGGAATATGGACTGCTACGTCCCTAAACTGACACAATAGGGCCCAAACGCTCTTTTGTCGGATCTAAACGGTCCCGTCTAAGTTGATCTTAACCCCAAATACGGTTAACGTGTCCTTAGCATCTAAATAAACAATAAAATCCCAAACCAACTTTGGTTCAAGGGTACATCTCGGAACTCCTCAGACGTATGTCGTTGTAATCCCTCAACGACGTCAGAGAGGTGACGAGTCCCGATGGCCGGATAATTAAATCAATCACTACGTCAAGTCGATTTTAGCCCAAAACAGGACTAGCGTATCCTTGATGAACGTTTAAGTTGATCTTAGTCGCAACGCGACTAATGCATCCTTAAACTAAAAACACCAAACCCAAATCTAAGCAAATACGGATTTGGACTAATCCACGTCCTACGGGTGACGATATTACTCAGTCTCCGTACACAATCCACGGGCAACCACAAACAAAACAAACACACACGACACGAAGTGAAATTCTGGAGAAGGAGAAAGTTGTTACCGCGATGCGGTAGCGTAATTAACTGCAGGGGCTTGCGCCTGCAGGGAAGAGTGTCCCCACAATCAAAAACCCCTCACCCTGAGGGGGAATCTGACGAAGTCTGCTGCATCGGCCGCATCCATCTAAACCCCCGATCCACGGTGCCATGAACCAACTTGGCATCTTCGGAGAGATAGACGGATAAAACCATATAGCATCTTCCCCGAAACTCAGGCACGGACGTCCTAACGTCTCGGCCGCCGTTCGTAGGGGAACAGATTCTGGCACGCCCGGTGGGACCTTTTCCTCTTTCCACTCCACACTTCATGTGTCGTCTTCGCGAATTAATCGTGGTTTGTTAAATGGTTGTCTTCGGATTTCAAGTTGCTAAGATTTGGTCTTTTATCTGGCAGAGAACTCAAGCATCCATGGATTCCCACTGCACCAAATGCGCGAAGCACCACTGCAACGGACGCTCCACCTCACCGAGAGGTATAACATATGGGCCCCAAGCGGCCTCTTTCCTTACTCTGCCGGTAGAGCAGGTGACCCAGGCCACCACCGGTCTATTTTTCGGGACCATAGTCCCCCCTGCAAGCTTCTCTATCCCGATATCCGCACCAGAAGCGAACAAGAAGTCGGTATTTGACCGGCTCACTGCTACCACGACCCCTGTCAACGGGTCGCCCGCTACTAAGCTGACAGCCTCTGTTTTCACCAGGCTAGGTCAGGATCATAAAGTGGTTGTCCCAAAGAGGGCAACGGCCACTGCTTCGGAAGTCGTTGAAGCGGCTTCTCCTATCAGAAAGTCGGTCTTCACAAGATTGACGGTTCCTACTCCTCCTCCAGCTGGTCAAAAAGCATCAGTCTTTGATAGGCTGACATCGGCAGTTACCCCACACCCAAACAGGGGGCAACAAGAAACTATCTCGATTTCTGAGCCAGTCCCAACGGCTCGTCGTGCGCGACGCCGCCATTGGCAGCGAGTAAGGAAAGCAGGGGGCAACTCCCCCTCAGGGCTAACCCCACCTGCTCCAGCAGTGGAGGTCAATGCTGCTGTTCCAACTGGGAACAGCTTCGAATTGCTGAGGAAGGTGAGAAAGAACTCTCCGGTGGCTACATTGAAAAGGTCTCCTCCGCCCAAGGAAAAAGCTCCGGAGACGAAGCAGGAACAGCCCCCTCAACGGCTATCCTCAAAAGTTTATAAAGTATGGCGCAGGGTTCAAGACTCTGTGATCGATCCAGACCACTTGCGTCACCAGAAAAGGGCGAAGGTGGAAAATAACAAAAACTGCCCCATTAAACAGCAGGGGGCAACAAATGCTAGAATGCCCGCTTCAACGGCTCCTTCAACCTCAAAGGTCCATAAAAGGAAGAGGCCAGAAAAAGCTCCCATGACACCGGCAAAGTTTGAAAGCGGCGAACCTAAATGCCCCAAGTCAGGGGGCATAATTGTTCATACAGTTTATATGGCTTCTGGAAAAGAAGAAAGCCGTACATCTACGGGTCACCGACCGCTCACCCGATCAGTGACCAAGGCTCAGGAGCAGCAACAAAAGCTCCAGGAGATGATGACCACAATGGCTGCACTCACTGGGCCGAAAGAAACCCCAGAAACATCCTCAGAGGAACGTCAAGAACAAGAGACGGACGCCGAATTCCTTCGGCGCGTGCTAGAGAAGAAAGATAAAGAGGCTGCGGAACAGGCAGCCAACATAAAGAAAATGGCCCTCCTGTTCCAGGATATGGTGGGTATGATGATTCAACCAGATCCACCTGCTGGAGATCCCCCGATCATTCTTGAAAATGATAGAGGAGAGACATCGAATCCTCCACCGGCTCTATCCGCAGCTAAAGAGGATACCATATCAAAAGCTGATTTAGATGAATATATTGCCCAACAAATACGGGTGCATCAGGCGACTGAAGCAGCCGGTCAGATCGTGAAAACGGGGCGGCCATATCCGGGTTGGTATGACCAAATCAAGTACCCGCCGGGTTACACGATTCCCAAGTTTCATGTTTACAAAGGGACCGGCAATCCCCATCAACATGTGGCCCAATTCAGGGCGCTTTGTGGTAATACAGGCGGCGATGACAAGTTGTTACTTCGCCAGTTTGTTGGAAGCTTATCAGACACAGCGTTTGAATGGTATTCTGAGCTTCCCAATGACTCTATTAAAACCTTTGCGGAGATGGAGCTGCTCTTCACCCAACGTTTTGCAAGTGCCAGTGAGCGTACTCCAATGACGGCACTGATTAACGCCAGGGTAAAACCCGGTGAGACGTGGGTTCAGTACGCTATACGGTGGCGTAATCTATGGTCTAAATGTGAACAGCGTATAGAAGAAGCCCCTGCGGTGGGAATGTTTGTTGGAACCCTTGATCCACAAGCAACTATTTCACAATTTATGATGTTCTTCAAGCCGACTTCCTTCCAGGCTTTGATCGACAAATTGGCGCAGATGGACCAGATGGGCCATAAACCCCCTCTCCCGAAGCCGGATCCCCGAAACGACAAAGGAAAGGGAAAAGCGATCGTCGTTGCTAATGCCCAACAACAACCGAACGATTCGAAGCCGGTTGCTCGTCCAAATAATACACGCCCATACGTACCCCTTGAGGACAGGATGGGACGTGCTTACTCCTTCCCCCGTGATAAAACAAGAAGGTTATTCGAGCTGGCATTGCGCAACAGGCTCATAAATCTGCCAGATCCAAAACGTCCGTCGCAACCAAGTGACGTCAACGATCCTAATTACTACCCTTATCATAGAGTGTTGGGACATCCAATCGAAGACTGTTACGTTTTCAAAAATTGGCTTGAGAATCAATACCGTCAGGGCAAATTTGCGCTGTCTGACAAATGGAAGGTGAACCCTCCGCAGCCCCACACCTATAAGGGGACGAATACGCCGGGGGCAACATGCTCCGTCATTGAAGAGGCTCCCTGGGAGGTTGTATTATCAGCCAAAACAAGGAGAATGCTAAATGATCTTCAAACCTGCCCAGCGGTCAAGTGGAAGAACCCCTTGGAACCGCAGGTTATTAAGGGGATGTTGAAGCCACGACCGACTCCGAAGACCGATGGTGGTAGTTCAAGCGTTCATAGCCAGCCGTCAAAATCTTCGAAAAAGAAGAAGAAGAACTCTAAGAAGCCCGTGAAGCCTGGCGACAAGCGCACGGACTTACAAAAGCAAATCGATGCGCTGGATGAGTACAACCAAAAGGCACGGACTCCCATTACGCTCCAAGATTTCCTTAATCACGTCTTCCAAAAAGAAGATGAGGGAGAGAGTTCATCAGACGAATCCGAGGAGTACGTAGCGAGCTGTCATATGATCTCTCATTCGGTCATGAATGATGAAGGGACTTCTGGCACTGAAACGCTGGGGGCAAATGCCGAATCAGGAACCCCAGGGTTACCGGTTGAAATGATTAGCGCGTTTCTTAATGAAGCTCGGTTGAAAAGCAAGGCTGATCGAGAACGCGAGACGGCTATATTCGAAAGGGCCAAGCGTCAGCGACTTGAGGAAGGAGCTGAAATGATCCCGCTGGAACAAAATACCTCCACCGCTGACAAAAGCCAATTCAAGATAAAAAAGAAGTTTGCTAAGGCCATATCGATGGGCATGAAGCTACCACCCTCTGAAGAAAAAGTTAATGGCATGGTAGAAATGCACCCCTCTTATTGCTTATACCATCAGAAGGTTTCACATTCCACCCAAGATTGCAAAGCTTTCAATGGAAGGTGGCAAGGATACGTCGCTAATCGACAACGATTTAAACGGGAAAAACGTAAAATTCGCCGAGAGCAAAGAAATACGACTAAAGAACTTGAAAGAACTGCCGGCAATTGTCACATGGTTAACACTACCGGGTCACAAGTGCCTAGATTTGGGAGCGACTCCGATGAAGAACTAGAGCTTGGCCCCCTCTTCAAAGAATCCATTCTGGGAAAAGAAGAAGAACCGAAGGCTTGCGAAAATATACAGCTACGCAATCGGACGCTACCTGAAAAGAATCTCGGACCCTTAAACAAGAAAAACAAAGGGAAAGAGAAGGTCTCTGAAGACATCGCTTTGGATGACCAAGTCGCGGAAGAGTTAACCGCCAAGAACCCGCCAAAGAGGAGTAAAGTGGATTACAATGTCTTGGCGCATCTGAGAAAGCTACCCTCACAACTCAGCATTCTCGATGCCCTATTACTATCAAAAGAGGCGAGGGAATCTTTGATTAAGGCCCTGCAAGATCCGGACCAGTTCCAAGCCTTCCTAGCCGAACAAAAGATGAAAGATGAATTGGAAGAGGTGCACACAGCCGACGTTGCTTTTGGTGATGAAGACCTTCTTCTCGGGACGTGTGAACACAATCGCCCCCTTTATGTCTCAGGATACTGCCATGACATAAAGATAGGTAAAATCTTGGTCGATAACGGATCGTCTGTTAATTTACTCAATGTGCGAGTGTTAAAGGAGATTTGCATGAGTGTCCAACACCTCGCCCGAGACAAAATCACTATCTCCGGTTTCGATTCCCAATCCTCGAAGACTCTTGGATCTGTGATATTGACGCTGCGCTTCGGGTTGCTCGTCACAGATATCAAATTCCATGTTATAGACGCCAGGACGTGTTACAATGCTCTACTCGGCCGACCATGGCTACACGAATACAATATTATTCCTTCTACACAGCATCAGTGTATGAAGTATTGTAGGGACGGCCTCGAGTACACAGTGGCGGGAGAACTGAATCCGTTTTCCGTAAACGAAGTTCGCAAATATGAGGATGCCAAATACTTCTTACCGAGTTTTGAAGACACGGAAAGATGTCACAAACCGGAGAACAAAACTAACGCCACCATCCCCGTCTTCGGCAGCGACACCGAGGAGGAGGAGGATATAATTCATTCAGGTCCACCCCAATCCAACAGGCCAGGACCATCCGTTCCTTCATTAATCTTCGGCAGTGATTCGGAAGATGAAGTTCATGCTGTATTCCCCGCTCGACCTTCAATACGGATTTCCGCTGGTGAAGAGCGAAGCCTGCAGATAACCATTATACCGCCTGAACACTACAAAGAACTGGATACACTCGACACCAACAGTGTGGAGGAATTAATGACGTTTTACGTCCCTCCCGGACGAGAAGGCAAGAGAGCAATCCTATTCTACCGTTCTGAAGAAAACAAGGTGGAAAAAGAAGTTTGGCATGGCGCGGATCCCATACTCGACAGGATTCAACCTATCCGCCTTCCCAGATATTATACCAAAGGTTTGAAGAAACTGTTGAAACGCCAAGGGATGTCCTTCACACAGACCGCTAGAAAAGCTAAATTCTATGACAAGGTCTGGAACATTCCCGGGACTCGATGCAAACTGCCTAACGGGAGAACGGAAACAAAAGGGCTCGGGTACATCCGGCCAAAGAAACGGGAGTTAAGAAACAGCTGTTATGCCATGTATGACTTTGATGAAGAGGCGGACGCTCAATGGGAGGACGCTGATCCTGAATCAGCAAAAGTCCCTGATACAAAACCACCCAGTCCATCGTCTGAAGACCAGATGAGCAAACTTATAAAGGATGCGAGTCAAAAAGCCCGAGATGATCATGATCGTGAAATAGCAATCTATGAGAAAGCCAAGACCCAGCGCCTCCTCCAACAGGCAGTAAAGAACGAAGATGCCGCTCCTTGTCAACCTGCTACAAAAAAGGTTCGACGCGAGAACAAAAACAAGTCGAAAGGCAAGAGAGGCGCTCGACAACCACAAAGCAGAGCTAAGAAGCCACGCATCCGAGAGTCGAGCGTTATTGACTTAGCCCTCAGAAAGAAAATGGGTCGAGCATACTCATTTCCTCGGAACAAAACAAGGAAAATATTCGATCTCGCTCTAAAACATCAAATGCTTACGTTGCCAGAGTCTAAACACCCTGAGCACGCGGGCGAAGTATTCAACCCAAATTATTGCTTTTACCATCGAGTGGTAGGACATCCGCTTGAAGATTGCTTTACCTTCAAGAATTGGGTTGAGGACCAATATCAGTTAGGCAAATTCGCGCTTTCTGACAACTGGAGGGTAGCGCCGCCACAAAAGCACGAACCTGAAAACACAAGGATAAAACCAACTCCGCATTGGGATTGGCAAAAAATTCGCACCTGCCATGTGATAACAATATTAAAAGAAGGGTCCGAAGACATGAGCAACCTCCCTTGGTGCTTTGAAAGCGGCAGCGATGAGGTAATCTCAGAATTTCCCCCAGCTCCGAAAGAACTGGAGGATGGAATCCATACTACTGCAGATAACCTCAAGAAAATCGAGTTAGGGACCATAAATGATCCGCGACCGACATTCGTCAGCGAGCTGCTGTCGGAAGAGAGGGTGGCTGCGTTAAAAGATGTCCTTGTGCAGCATAAAGATTGCTTCGCATGGAACTATTCCGAGATGCCGGGGCTAGATCCAGAAGTTGCTGTACATAGACTAGCAATATCCCCAGACGTCAAGCCGACCAAACAGGCGCCGAGAAGAATGCGACTCGAGCTTGAGATGAGCATAAACACCGAAGTCAAAAAGTTAATCGACTCTGGCTTCATTCAGGAAGTTCAGTACCCTGAATGGATCGCCAACATCGTCCCAGTGATGAAGAAAAATGGGACAGTGCGCATATGCGTAGACTTTCGGGATCTTAATAAAGCCTGCCCAAAAGATGATTTCCCAGTGCCAGTCACTGAACTTATGATAGACAATACATCCACTCATGAGGTTTTCTCCTTCATGGACGGCTCATCGGGGTATAATCAAATAAAAATGCATCCTGAAGATCAGAAACACACAGCTTTCAGGACCCCTCTCGGGATATTTTGTTATAAGGTGATGCCCTTCGGTTTGAAGAACGCCGGTGCTACTTATCAGAGGGCCATGACGAAGATCTTCGACGACCTTATACACGAAATCGTTGAATGCTATATCGACGATCTCGTGGTTAAAAGCAAATCATACGAGGAACATCTCGAGCATCTGAAGACTGTATTTCAACGCCTTCGGCAGTACAACCTGAAGATGAATCCTCTTAAATGTGCGTTCGGGGTTTCCTCGGGCAAATTCCTGGGATTCGTTGTTCGACACCGAGGTATTGAAATAGATCCGTCAAAGATTAAAGCAATCATGGAAATGCCTCCGCCGCGGACTCTCAAACAGCTGCGGTCTCTCCAAGGGAAACTCGCATACATACGGCGATTTATAGCCAACCTCTCAGGAAAATGCCGGCCATATAGTCACCTGATGAAGAAAGGAACCCCATTCGTTTGGGATCAAAAATGCCAAGGCGCACTAGACGAGATCAAGCAGTACCTGCAGAACCCGCCGGTGTTGGCTGCCCCGGTTAAGGGGAAGCCTCTCATTCTTTATACGACCGCCCTCGAAGGTTCCTTAGGCGCATTATGGGCACAAGAGAACGATCAAGGGAAAGAAAGAGCACTCTACTACCTAAGCCGAGTTCTGCTGGGGGCAGAAAGCAATTACTCTCCCATTGAAAAGCACTGCCTGGCGTTGATCTTCGCAATAACAAAGCTTAGGCACTATGCATTAGCACACGAGGTCCGTTTGATTTCAAAGGTGGACCCCCTTAAATACTTAATGTCAAAAGCCATATTGACAGGACGACTCGCTAAATGGGCCCTGCTCTTGATGGAATTTTCCATAACATATCAACCTCTCAAGGCAGTAAAAGGTCAGGCCATCGCTGACTTCCTTGCTGAGCATCCCATACCTGCCGACTCTCCTTTAAACTGCGATTTGCCAGACAGACATGCATTTGACGCAATCGACAGTGGTGATACCCGTTGGGAGCTTTACTTCGATGGAGCGTCTTCTATGAAAAAGCACAAACAAAGTACGCCAACGATCAAATCGGGGGTGGGACTCATCTTTGTGACTCCCCAAGGAGGAATAATGCGCTTCGCCTTCTCCTTAACGGAGCCGAGGACGAATAATGAAGCTGAATATGAAGCTCTGATTGCAGGCCTTGAGATCGCCATTGATATGGGAATTGAGAGCCTCCTCATATACGGGGACTCCCAACTGGTCGTCAGTCAAGTGAACGGCGATTACCAAACATGTAAACCGGAATTGGTAAAATACGGTGAAAAAGTGCAACAACTGCTGACCCAAATTCCCTCCTACACTTTGGAGAGCATACCGCGAGCGGAAAACAGCAAAGCGGACGCACTAGCCAAACTTGCTAAAGAACTGGCTGACGAGAACCTCGACGACGTTAGAATCGTGGTACAAAGCCGTCGAGTGCTTGCCCCGGCAGAAGTATCTCCAGAATCGTCTGAAGAAAAAGGAGCGAACGAGAAGACAACCCTGCAAGTAAAAGACTGGGAAAATACCGGGGACTAGAGAGAAGTCTTCATAGATTACTTCAAGTTCCACCGAATACCTGAAGAAGCGTCCACAAGACATCAGCTCACGAAACGAGCTCTGTCTTTCGCCTTCGTCAATGATACTCTGTACAAGAGGTCATTCGATTCTCTGTGGTTGAGATGTTTAGGACCCGACGAAGCGAGAAGGGTCGTCCAAGAAGTTCACGACGGACTCTGCGGTTCCCACCAAGCAGGCC
Source organism: Agapanthus africanus (assembly GCA_030015575.1). Lineage (NCBI taxonomy): Eukaryota > Viridiplantae > Streptophyta > Magnoliopsida > Asparagales > Amaryllidaceae > Agapanthus > Agapanthus africanus. The sequence continues at coordinate 141,604,371 of JASDDO010000026.1, forward strand.
CTAAGATGAAGTTAAAGATAAACCGGATGGGCTACTACTGGCCCACGATGATGCAGGATTGCCTAGAATACGCGAGGCAATGTCATTCATGCCAAATTCATGGAAACTTCATCCATCAACATCCCAATCCACTGCATCCAACAGTGGCTAGTTGGCCATTTGAAATGTGGGGAACTGACATAGTCGGTCCCATCGAACCAGCATCGTCAAAGGGACATCGTTTCATCTTGGCGACGACTGATTACTTCTCCAAATGGGCAGAAGCGGTACCGTTGAGGGAAGTGAAAACGGAAAACATCCTCCATTTCTTCAAAACGCATGTCATATACCGGTTTGGAACCCCAAGAAGGATCATCTCTGACAATGGGCCAGCCTACCAAAGTCATAAGATTAGCCGCTTCGCACAGCAGCACAATATAGACTGGAGATATTCCTCAGTTTATAACCCGCGAGCTAACGGTCTAGCTGAGGCCTTCAACAAGACCTTGACGAAGATCATGAAGAAAACAGTGTCACGAAATAAGAGAGATTGGCACGAAAGATTGCAAGAGGCTCTTTGGGCGTATCGAACTACATTTAAAACGGCCACAAACACAACGCCATACGCGTTGGTATTTGGGACGGAAGCAGTACTCCCCCTCGAGATAGAATTACCCTCTCTAAGAGTGGCAGTCCATTACGAGTTGACGGACGAAGAAAATGCTCACCTTCGGTTTGAAGAGCTTGACGCACTTGATGAAATCCGGCTTCTAGCACAGCAAAATCTGGAAGCTTATAAAGCAAAGATGACGCGCTCATATGAAAGATTGAGCCGCCCGAGGACATTCCACCAAAGCGAACTCGTGCTAGTCGTCAAAAGGCCCATGATCCCCAATCGCGCCAAGCGGGGAAAGTTTGAGCCAAACTATGAAGGACCGTACATCATTGATAAGGTCTACCAGGGCGGGGCCTATCTACTCATGGACATGCACGGTGAAAGACCTTTCAGGCCAATAAACGGTCGCTTCCTAAAGAAATACTACGCTTAACGAGCCTTAGTTTAGGTCAATGATAGATGACGACGACTATGTCCGCTCGCTATCTTCCTAAGCTCAGGCTTTATAAGCAGTAGCCAGCCCTCTCAACGGCGGACCGAAATGTCCTTAAACTAATAGCAGACCACAACGTCTTTAAACTACTACCGCAGCATCCTTAGGCTGACAAAAAAAAAAGTATAATAAATAAAAACGGTATGTCAATAAGCAAAATGGGCACGGATGAAAACCCGAAAGGGCTCCGTGAGTAAAAACAGCAGGACTACCGGCGAATGTTTGTGAAAACCCGAAAGGGCGCAACTTCGTTAAAGAACCCTTACAGAGTCCTCTCGACCCTGTAAGGAGAAACCACCCGCGTGAGATCCTTACGACTCATAAGGGAACAACACACTTAGGAATCCCCATGATTCCTAAGGAGAAAATACACTTGCGAGATCCTCACGACTCGTAAGGAGAACTCTCTTATGGGACCTCACGGCTCATGAGATTTGAAAGTCTTAAGTTACAGAAACCTAAACCTGTGCTTAAGCAAGCCCCCACAAACTTCCAATATTGCCCTACAAGTGGCTCAATATTGACCCTTGTATACAATCCACGGGCGCGAATAAACATTTCCCTAATCAAGTCTCATCCGAGACTGGGGATATGTTCGCATGATGAACAACCCTTATAAGTCCTCTCGACTTACAAGGAGAAAACCCTCCTGTAGGATCCTTACGACTTACAGAGGAAACGAACACTTAGGAATCCTCACGAGTCCTAAGAAGAAAATACACCTACAAGATCCTCACGACTTGTAGGGAGAAATAACTTCGTGAAACCCTTACGGCTCATGAAGTCAAAAGCCTTAGCCGACAGGACCCTAACCCTGGTCGCTAAGCCACCTTTGTTCGACATCGACAGAGGCAGATGATGATTCGCTCCTGGTAATATCCCAGTTGTAGCGGTGCTGATGCCGAAATCGGTTTACAGCGAAAAGCCAATAGGCCGCACATGCATACGAAATAGCCGAAATGATAGGACAACTTGCAATAAAAAGCAGCAAGTAAAAATGTATGCATGCAAAATAGCCGAAATGATTGGGCAACTCGCAATAAAAAGCAGCGAGTAAAAATAAAATAAATAGCCGAAATGATTGGGCAACTCGCAATAAAAAACAACGAGTAAAAATAAAATAAATAGCCGAAATGATTGGGCACCGCGAAAAATAGCCGAAATGATTGGGCAATCGCGACCTTCGCGATATAAAAGCTGAAATGATAGAGCATCGCGGAGATAAAACAAAAAAAAAAAAAAAAGAATGATGATAAAACTCTGGCCCTACAGTTAAGACCGCATCGGTCCCTGTATACAATCCAAGAGCGCAAACGAAAAGGGAACCATACTTTCCCAACAGGCTCCGCCAGAAGACGAAGCCAAATCTCGACGGTTCAGTCCAACTCTGAAGAAACCAGTGTCTTCAGCAAACTCCTCGACTCACGGATACAAACACTCCTTGACGAGAGCCTTCTGATCCGCGTCGACTCGTAGAGCCACCAGCGCCTCCGTGGGAACCATCGACTCGTTTCAAACCCCAAGGACACAAATAATCCTTGGCGCTTGGGAAACAAATAATCCCAGCAAATTCCTCAACTCACGGATACAAACACTCCTTGACGAGAGCTTCCTGATCCGCGTTGACCCGCAGAGCCACCAGTGCCTCCGTAGGAACCCTCGACTCGTTTCAAACCCCAAGGACACAAATAATCCTTGGCGCTTGGGAAACAAATAATCCCTCGCAAAACTTCTCAACTCATGGATACAAACACTCCTTGACGAGAGCCTTCTGACCCGCGTCGACTCGCAGAGCCACCAGCGCCTCCGTGGGAGCCATCGACTCGTTTCAAACCCCAAGAACACAAATAATCCTTGGCGCTTGGGAAACAAATAATCCCAGCAAATTCCTCGACTCACGGATACAAACACTCCTTGACAAGAGCCTTCTGATCCGCGTCGACTCGCAGAGCCACCAGCGCCTCCGTGGGAACCATCGACTCGTTTCAAACCCCAAGGACACAAATAATCCTTGGCGCTTGGGAAACAAATAATCCCTCGCAAAACTTCTCAACTCACGGATACAAACACTCCGTGACGAGAGCTTTTCTGACTCACATCTCGGGCAGTAAGGATTCAAAAACTTGCTTCCTAAACAATGGGACCCTGCAAGTCAATATTAAATGGTCTCTTGCATACTATTCACGGGTCTCACTCTCTGAAGTCGATTCTCGACAAAGAGGGAAACAACCGCTCACGAGCCCTCTCGACTCGTAAGAGGGAGAAATTCTCTCATAAGATCCTTTCGACCTATGAGAGAAAACTACACTTGGGAATCCTCACGATTCCTAAGGAGAAAATCCACTTACGAGATCCTCTCGATCCGTAGGGAGAAAAGTCTCTATGAGACCCTCACGGCTCATAGAGTTGAAAAGTCTTAGGCAGCAGATCCGAACCTGCGGCCTAAGCCATCGTTATATCTTGAAGAAACCAAAATGCTTACTCTGTTACCTGTCAATCATGTTTATCAAGACAGCATGCTGATAATAAGAGAAGGGAGAAAGCAAAGAAATGATACAAGACATTGCAAAAAAAAAATGTGTATCTTTATTTATTAACTCAATCAAGTACATGGCGAATCGTATAAAAGAATAAAGAATGCATACATCTTATTCAAAAAAAGAAAATTACAAGTATATTGATACAATGGCAGCTACTGGGAAGGGAGCGTCTTGCACAGATGTAGCAATCGCTCGCATATCTCCTTCCACGCCTTCTCCTGCTCGGCTACCGCCGTCAACTCTGCCTCCACTTGGGCTCGTTGCCGCAAGACCAGTGCAAGCTGCTCCCTCACGCCCTGATAAGCAGCCTCCCGACTTGGAATATGGCGCTCAGCCACGTCAAGCTTCCTCTTTAAATTTAGCCCATGGGAGATGCGCTCTAAGAGACCCTCAAAGATAGTCTTCACTTGGGCAGCATTTGCCTCAACCTCAGCGCGCAGATGGGCCGTTTCGTTTGAGGTCTTTTGGCATTCCCTTAGTCTCCGAGCTGCTTCTTGCTCCAAGTGGCGGGAGTGCGAAGTGCTTTGCTCGAGCCAAGTTGTGCGTTGGGCGCTCAGAGCTAAAACTTCGGGAGCAGGGCGCGTCAACTCCAGCCGGTACAAGCAAGCCTCAATCTCCCTGCAGTGATTAACCCAAGATTCAACGACGCCTTCGCTGTGAAAAGTTACGAGCGCCGCTAACATGGGGTTAACATCCACAGCGAAATCTGCAGCGGAAGGGAGAGCGTCCATGCTGAGCTCGTCGATATACCCGCTCAGCATGCCTAGACTCATCACCGCACCCTTTGAAGACGGACGTCTCAAAAAAGGGCCTGCCGGTAAAAGGACGCGAGCCTCGAAGGGGACCGGAGCCGGAACAATAGCTGCAAAACAAAACAGGTTTAAACGATGGTTCAAAAGATGTTGAAGGATTACCAAAAGGAAATTTACCATACCAGGTACAGCGGACGGCAAAGCCGGGAGGGCCGGTAGCGCGACAGGGCTTGCATCCCCTCCTTCGATTTGTGGCACTGCAATAAAGAAAAGGAAAAGTCAGAAATCGTCCCATTGCTAGAAAAAAAGGGGTAAACAAAGATATTACCGGCGCCACTAGAGGGAGAAGCGAGTTCGGATGGGAAAGAGAAGTGCGGGAGCAACACTTGGTATAAGTGATCAAAAAGCACTCCTGCAAAGGCACAATAGTGTAACGTTAGTACAAAAGCCGCATTTTTGAAAGATTAATGCATGAGTCGTGAACCCATACCTTCCAACATCCGTGACGGTACAAGGGAAGACGGGGAGGTGACTACTGCCAAAGCAGTAGTTGACGGTGCTCCCTCGAGCAGTAGAGCATCGGTACTGGCCGCACCTGCAAGAACAAGCTTGTTAGAAGAGATCACAAGATATATACAAAAAAAAAAGGAAACGCTGGTGACTCAAAAAAAAATTTACCTGACGAGCTGCCAGCAGAAACTGAGGCAGTCCCTTCCTCCACTGACGGAAGACCACCGCCTGTAGCTTCATCACCCGACTCAAGGGGAACCGTTGTTATGCTCTCAAGCTCTGCAGGCGGCGGGGAACCATAGACAGGGAGGGCCAAGATAGGAACATTGCCAGATTCCTGAGAAGGAGCGCCTAGCTCGTCCTCAGGAATCATGGCCGCCTCACCTGCTGCTCCCTCAGGATCAGCGATTACAGCTGCCCCGTCCATCGGCACCACGAGGTCCCCAGCCTCAAGTACCTCGCCCTCTACCGCCTTCGGCTCGGTCGAGACAATCATCTCATCTGCCGCCACTTCGGGTACGGCATCAATGACTTTCTCCGCGGTAGGTTCCTCAATCTCGGCTCCAGGCCCCATGGCCTCGACAAAGTTGTCCACTGTCGGTTCGGGTTCGGCGAGTACCGCTTCTTCCGCTCCCTTAGGTTCGACGGTCGTCTCCGCCTCCCCCTCAATTGGACTTGACCCTGCAAGATGAGATATGTATAAGCCAATAGTTTTACAAGTCATACAACAAGGCTCTGAAAGGAGTACTACCTGAAGCGGATTTATCATTGGCACTCCGAACCGCGCGCGTAACTTGCCGACGAGCGGTAGACAGGGCCACAGGGGGCTCTTCAGAAGGAGTAATAGCGTGAGGAACAGTGCTAGGGCCCGCCCCTGCGGCCAGAGCAGCTCTGCGCGCCTTAGCTTCGCGTCTGGACCGCTTCCGCTCCTCTCGAGCCGATGAGACAGATGCCATCAGGGCTTCCTTGAGCGAAGCCTCCTCATCCGTGTAGAGGGATGCCTCCAGATTTTTCAGAGCATCCCTCGTTGTTGCATCAAGCCGAGGCTCTTGCGGCAGCTTCGACGGAGCTGGGACTTCGATGACGGGCTTGGGAAGGGTCCTTGCGCCGATTAATACAACCCCTGAAAAGAAACAAGAGAAGGTCAGGTCGACTATCATAAAAAGATAACGAACTTTCCGTATAAAAGAGAAAGGGATAAAACATACCGACGCTTGCTAGGGTACGCTTCTTCTCCTCCTCCTGGAAGGTCTTCAGAGAGGCAGCAATGGCCTCTTCAGTAGAAACACCTGTTGAAAATGAGGCAAATATTAGCTAAAGATAATAATAAAAAGTGGGATAAAATGACAAATAAGGAGGCTGATGATTACCTGACTCAGCAAGTCTGCTTAACATTGCTTCGAGCCTCGCCGATCGCTCTGAAGCTGCAATGGCGGCGGCTAGATTGGTGTCCTCAGGGTCCACCACGAAACCCTCATTGCTGCCGTACTCGCATATAGTCTCGGCAGGATGAGCCGCGGGCTCTAGGTTAAGGATCGCGTCGAGGGATAAAGTGGACTTCTTCTTCTTCTGCTCGCCAGCCTTGGACCCACTGGGAGCAGCTTTGCGCTTGCCAGTTTTGGCAGTCACTTTCGGGCGGCGAGTCCCGATGTCCGCTCCTGCACCCGACTCCGGCGATGCCGCTTTAACCGTCTTTGTCGGAGCACGGGGCGCCGTTGGGGCATCCACCGTAGTAGGCAGTGGCAGTCCACGCGGAGGGGCCAACACGTGTGGTCGATCAGATCCGGCCTCTTTCGTCGGAGGGATAACCTGAACCCTGGGCTGCAATGGAGCCTTGCGATCGCCGCCGGGAGGCGCAGCCCTACGATCGACCAGTAGGCGTTTCTCCATCAAGATGATTGGGCCCATCGCGTGCGCGTACCAAGCCACATACGAATTAAGTATCTTGGGGGTACAGCTGGGCTCACTGATGAAAAAGTAGGAGCCCGTGTTGAGCCGGATGAAGTGATGCATCGCATTCCGTACCCCCTCTGGACCGACTGCAGGTGTTCCCAAGAAGGCTTCCAACGGGATCCCTTGGTTATAACTCGATTGCCGGGCAAACCGATGCGGGTTATACCTCATGAAGAGGGCCGTTTCATTTTGCCTGAATACCAAGTAGCCCGGTCGAATGGAATAAAGGTGGAGGATTTCCCGAGCCTTCAACACGGAAACACCGCCCTTAAAGTCATCATGCAGCGGCACCACCGACTTAGTAGTCTCGGAACCCATGGTGATGACCTTATCCACAAAAGAGGTCTTCGCCCCGACTAGATGCGAACGCAGAAGCAGCCCCCTAGACTCCCGCGGAGCTGCAAACACGATGGAAGCCCCGACCAACCGTATGATTCTTGGAAGTTTGAATCTCTCAAAGAATGGAGGAGTTTTGTGGGCACCGAACACTCCTCGAACATGCAGCTCCATCCAAGAAGTGAAGTAGTGCATCGGGAAGTTAGCAGGCTGTACCCCAGGTTCATTAGCGTCCGCCGCTACGCTAAGTCCATTGTAGAGGTAAGCCAACCCGGCAATCCTCACTGATAACTGCAGACCGGCCACCATTTGATGCGCCGGGTAAAAGACAGAAGACCGCATGAGGCGTGGGTGCATGGGAAGCGCGAAGCTGCACAGCCACAGACCTAAGAACCCGATGAAGAAGGTCTCCTCATCCATGCCAGGAACGGCGATCTCTGAGAAAGGGACGCTAGCAATGCCGGGCAGGTAAAAACTTCGCTGATCAATTTCCGATGAAGGTCGGCGGTCCAGGCCGAAACCAAAAGGATCAGCAAGTTGGGAGAACTTCTCACCTTGCTCTGATAAAAATTCCGGGCGAATAAAACGAGCAATGAAGTCCGCAAAACTAACTCCTCGGTCGCCCAATTCCAAATGAAGCTCCTCGTAAATCTCCAACACCTTCACCAGGCCCGGATGCTGATGCTGGATGGCATTTTCCGGAGTCAAGTCGAGTACCACCTGCTTGGTGGCAAAGACGTACTCATCAGGAGGAAGCAGCTCTTCGTAGTGCTCCCCCCTCGCCGGTAAACCTGAAAGCTCAACGAATTCCTCTAGAGAAATTGAAACTTCCCTATCCGCTGCCAGGAAAGTATGCGTGGGGATATTCCATTGTTCGATGAAGGCCTTTGTCCACCACGTTGGAGGAGTAGGATACTCGAAAAGCGAGACGTAGACGGCGGAATATAAACCTATCTTCGTCAGGTGAGCTCTTTTCGCCGCTAAAATGTACCGGGCCCATGGCAGGTATCCAGCAAGCGGTCGCGGATTCAATCCAATGTTGTAAGCCTGTCCCCAAGGGCGTGCTTCACCCTGACAGATTCGCCTTCCCAAGATATCTATGGCCGGCGATGGCTGCACCGGAATAGCGCCGATTGCAGGCTGGAGAAGGTCGTCTGAGTTCCATTTTTTTACCTCCACGGCATACTCCACCGGGGGTTTGTCTGCATAGGGTATCGTAACTATAGGTTCGGAAGGCGAGGCGGAACTAAAACTGCGGCGGCCTTGGATAATCTGGCTGTACCACCTTCCCCATAGGTGAAGTCTCTTGCACTCAGGATCGTGATCTTTAATCAAGGCGAACACTACCCGGTCCACTGGTGCATGTGGGAACCCTCCTTCTGAGCGGACGAAGGGAAAAGACAAGTCGTCAGACATCTTTCCTGCATAAAAATATATATATCATTAGTGGCCTGACGTTTAAACCTTAAAAAAAAAAAATAAATAAATAAAATAAAATATAATGATAAAAAAAAATAATAATAAATAAAAATCTTGCTCCACACTGCGATGCAGCGGGTAGGGGACCAAAGGGGGACCCACAAAATCAAGATGACGGCGCATCATTTAATGAGACAATCCCACCATTGGATGAGACTATCAGTCAATAAAAAAGACCCCCAAGAGAATATCCTCATGGGGGGGAACCCCTAGAGACAAGGAGAAGATCTCCTCTTTTCAGAGCAAAGCTCTGTCACAGAGTGACATTTGTCAAACTCCTGTTTCAAAAGAATAAAACTTCTTAAAAAAAGAGCCTAGCTCTGTAGCAGTAATAGAAATTCATAACTCCTAAGAATTAAAATTTTGGGATCTTAAAGATCCATGGAAAGATTTAAAAAAAAAAGTTTCTAGTTGATCTGTGAGCAGGGCTTTGTTCATGGGTTAAAACCTAAGAACAGAGTCTCTGCTAATTTTTGAGAGCAAGGCTCTGTGAATAAAAACCCCAGAGGGGTTTCCTTTAGATTAAAGATCTATAAGAGCAAGGCTCTGTTGAAGAAACCCCAAAGGGGTTTCCTTTAGATCAAAGATCTATAAGAGCAAGGCTCTGTTAATTAAGTCAAATTTAAATTAAATTAAATTAATTTAATTTTACCTATAATGGTTCTGAAGTTAGAACTTGGAAGTTCTTAAGGAAATCACAAGAGCAAGGCTCTGGAAGTTCTCAAGTAAGAGCAAGGCTCTGAAATTCAATTTCTTGAGAATGGTAAAAAATTACCAAGGACCAAGGGTCCTATTTATAGGCGCCTGCGCCTGTTCAGATGACCCCTAGATCCGACGGTCAGGATGTTGCCACCGCTGCACTCACGCGCGCGCCACGTGAGCGCAACGGTGGGGGGGCATCTGTTTCCCCCAATCAGAGCAAGGCTCTACTGAATTTTGAAAATTCAAAATTTGAAGCAACGCTTCGGTTTCCGTGCGCAGTGCGCAATTTGCCACATGGCAGAAGCCAATTCGGCAGCGTAACGCCCGAGACGGTGCGTCCCATCAGAGCAAGGCTCTTCAGAAAACATAATTAATCGCAACTGCGCAAGCGCACGGATGCGCGACACGTGTCTGCGAAAGCGCACGGATGCGCGACACGTGTCTGCGAAAGCGCACAGATGCGTGACACGTGTCTGCGCAGTTGCGCAATCGCAACTGCGCAAGCGCACGGATGCGCGACACGTGTCTGCGCAAGCGCACAGATGCGTGACACGTGTCTGCGTAGTTGCGCAATCGCAACTGCGCAAGCGCACAGATGCGTGACACGTGTCTGCGCAAGCGCACAGATGCGCGACACGTGTCTGCGCAGTTGCGCAATCGCAACTGCGCAAGCGCACGGATGCGCGACACGTGTCTGTGCAAGCGCACGGATGCGTGACACGTGTCTGCGCAGTTGCGCAATCGCAACTGCGCAAGCGCCCGGATGCGCGACACGTGTCTGCGCAGTTGCGCAATCGCAACTGCGCAAGCGCCCGGGTGCGCGACACGTGTCTGCGCAAGCGCACAGATGCGCGACACGTGTCTGCGCAGTTGCGCAACCGCAACTGCGCAAGCGCTCGGATGCGCGACACGTGTCTGCGCAGTTGCGCAACCGCAACTGCGCAAGCGCTCGGATGCGCGACACGTGTCACGCGCTGATGAGTTGCGCAGCAACTGAATGAAGATTTAGATAAATCTTTTCTGTTCTCCTGTAAAACAGGAACCCTTGGATCAGAGATCCAATGGTGGGAAAATTCCCAAAATTATTCAGTAAAGATTTTGTTAACAAATCCAACAAATTTGTGGGCACTATAAATAAGACCCCAAGCCTCATTCAAAAGATAGAATCAATCATCATCAAGAGAAGGATAAACTTCTGGAAAAAAAAAGCTCTTGAAGATTAATCAAGAACAAAAGAGAAGGTAAAATTTCTGAAGAACAGAAAATTAAAAGGGAATAATAAAAGAAAAAGAAAAATAGTACCTTGCACTTGATATGAACCCCTGGTTCTAAAAAATCAAAGAATAATAAATAGTGCCTTGCACTTGATATGAACCCCTGGTTCTAAAAAATCAAAGAATAATAAATAGTGCCTTGCACTTGATATGAACCCTTGGTTCTGTAAAATCAAGGAAAACAAGAAGAACTTGTTTTCCTTTGATCTAAATTTAGATCAAGAGTGCTATGCACTTTTTGTTCTCAAATCAAGAAAATTCTTGAATTTCTGCACAAGTGCAACTCATCATTCAAAAGGGCCTGGCCCAACTCAAAAAATTATTGAGTTTCTGCAACTCATTATTTAAAGGGGCCTGGCCCAATTACAGAATAATAAAAGGGCAAAGCCCTGTTCAGAAAATTCCTGAGTTTTTTGTAACTCATTATTTAAAAGGGCCTGGCCCAAATCAGATTGCAAAATAATGAAGGGGCAGAGCCCTGTTTAGGTTGATTCTTTTAATCGGGCAGAGCCTAAAATAAAAATTGGACTTAACCCAATCCTGGCTGTAAGTCCTTAAATTAAATGCCTCTCATAAACCAAGTCACGACCGGTCCGAGGGTACATCTCCGAACTCCTTTGACACCTGTCGTTGTAATTTCTCAACGACGTCAAAGAGGCAACGGGTCCCAACGACCACTCATCTAATAATGGACCGAAACGTCCCTAAACTAATATCAGACCGAAACGTCCCTAAACTAATATCGGACCGAAACGTCCCTAAACTAATATCGGACCACCACGTCCCCAAACTGGAACATGGACCACTACGTCTTTAAACTGGCGACGGACCGAAACGTCCCTAAACTAAAATCGGACCGAAACGTCCCTAAACTAAAAATTGGACCGAAACGTCCCTAAACTAATGACGGACCACTATGTCTCTAAACTGGCGACGGACCGAAACGTCCCTAAACTAATAATGGACCACCACGTCCCTAAACTGGAATATGGACCGCTACGTCCCTAAACTGACACAATAGGGCCCAAACGCTCTTTTGTCGGATCTAAACGGTCCCGTCTAAGTTGATCTTAACCCCAAATACGGTTAACGTGTCCTTAGACATCTAAATAAACAATAAAATCCCAAACCAACTTTGGTTCAAGGGTACATCTCGGAACTCCTCAGACGTATGTCGTTGTAATCCCTCAACGACGTCAGAGAGGTGACGAGTCCCGATGGCCGGATAATTAAATCAATCACTACGTCAAGTCGATTTTAGCCCAAAACAGGACTAGCGTATCCTTGATGAACGTTTAAGTTGATCTTAGTCGCAACGCGACTAATGCATCCTTAAACTAAAAACACCAAACCCAAATCTAAGCAAATACGGATTTGGACTAATCCACGTCCTACGGGTGACGATATTACTCAGTCTCCGTACACAATCCACGGGCAACCACAAACAAAACAAACACACACGACACGAAGTGAAATTCTGGAGAAGGAGAAAGTTGTTACCGCGATGCGGTAGCGTAATTAACTGCAGGGGCTTGCGCCTGCAGGGAAGAGTGTCCCCACAATCAAAAACCCCTCACCCTGAGGGGGAATCTGACGAAGTCTGCTACATCGGCCGCATCCGTCTAAACCCCCGATCCACGGTGCCATGAACCAACTTGGCATCTTCGGAGAGATGGACGGATAAAACCATATAGCATCTGCCCCGAAACTCAGGCACGGACGTCCTAACGTCTCGGCCGCCGTTCGGAGGGGAACAGGCCTTCATAGCAATCGACATATCTAATTGATGTATGTCTGCCCTAGATTGACCAATAGAAGAAGAAGATGTGGTCTTGGTGCTCTCCCACTGAATTGTTTGTTCACTAAGATCCTCGAGAAACTGCCACGCTTCGTCACTAGATTTGGTTAGAAAGTGACCTTGACAAATGGTTTCTAGCAACTGCTTCGTTGCCGGGTTCAATCCCTCGTATAATGTTTGGCAAAGTTGCCAATTTTCGATCCCATAGTGAGGGCATTGAACGAGTAGGTCTTTGAATCTTTCAAAACACTTCCAAAATGGTTCGGACGGAAGCTGAGAAAATTGTATAATCTCGTTGCGGATTCTAGCAGTTTTGTGATGAGGATAGAACTTTTTAAGAAAGGCTTTCACAAACTCTTCCCAATTCTTAATTGAATACGACGTTGTGCTGTATAGCCACTTCTCGGCTAAGTCACATAAGGTGAAAGGAATGACCCTTAGCCTTATAGCATCGTCGGATAATTGGGTTGTTTTCATCATAGCGCAAACGTTTTGGAATTTGTTGATAAAGATATATGCATCTTCGGATTCCAAACCATGAAACTTAGGCAGCATATTGATGAAGTGGGGTTTGATCTCAAAATTGTTCCCATTTGCCGGTGGGAGTGAAAGACAAGTAGGTAAGGCGGTGCGGATGGGGTAGAAAAAATCCTGGAGCGTAACTCGTTGGAGTGCTTCAACAGGCGGGTGATTCGGGTTATTCGCACCTAACGGAGGTGGAATCAGTCCCGTCGGTAAGGTGTTGTTGGGATTGTATCCCGACATACCTTCGGAAGAAGAATGTGAAGGTGAAAGTGAAGAAGTGGAAAGGATTTCGACTTCGGAGTCGAAAGGTTCGTCAGTCGGTACCAACGAAACACGGACTAATCGGGCGCTAGTGTCCCTAGGCCAACCGGACATACACTAAAGAGGTAGTGTAGTCAAAAGATGAAAGACAGAATGTGGAGGTAAGAAAACGTCAATGAGAAGAAGTGGTGTAAGTGAGTGCAAAGATTTCTTTAGCGACAAGTTGCAAGTTTTGAAAAGATTTTTCCTTTTTTTATGTGAGATTTTTTTTTTTTGCAAAAAGATTTTTTTTTGAAAAGAGACTTTTGACACAAATGCAATCAACCATAAATGCACAATCAAGCCTAGATCTAGGGTCACCTAGGTCAGCTAGACAGCTCCTAACTGTTCCAAAGGGCTAGAAATAGGACCTCAAACCACCTCTTCACCGCCAATTGCGGCCAGGTAAGTGCCAGGTAAGTGGGAGGCTCCCCGCTACAAATAGCGGTCCTAATTAAGTAACCACTTGCCTTGGACACACTTGCTTAGACACCGCAAAGTCAGGTTAGGATTAACGGGTGATGCCTATAATTAGTCCTCTGTCCTATTGAGCGCGATGTCCTTAGGGCTGAGTCTAGTATTTTTTAATTAAGAATGGTCAATGCAAATGCTTTAAGTGATTTCTGGGGTCCTGGGAAGGGTGATGAAATCCCCACCCAATCTGAATTGGTCAAAAGCCCCTTAAAGTCCGATTAAAATATGCAAAGCAGTAAATCACTAGCAATCAATTTTCTTTTTAGCGCGGCGCAAAGAATCCTGCAGAAAATCAATTATTGGAAGGGGGAAGAAGATTTTTAGCGCAAAGAATCCTGCAGAAAATTTGGCAAAAAGATATATGGGGATTTGCAGAGGGGAGAGAGAAAGAACAAACAGAGCAAATTTCGCTTGCTGATGTCACAAGGGGGCCGCGGAACCGCGGTCCTGATGGGGTTACAGCCGCGGAAGGGCGGTGATCTGGAGGGATCGTTCTCTGAAAAAAATTCTGTAGCTCTTCTGTTCCAATCCTCGTCTGTTCTAATGTTCCAATTTCTGTTTCGCCCTCTAAATTATTCCTGATCCGTCGATCCTGCAAAGATTCACACGAGAAACCCTTCAAACAATAAAAGATGATAGAATTTTTATATTTTAGATTTTTTTCAAATTTTTATGGTTTTTTATATTTTATATTAACCCGAAATTACAAAAAGGAAATTTTTACGCCATCCCCGGCAACGGCGCCATTTGATTAAGAGAGATTTTATCGATCAAAAATATATTACCGCAATCAAGAACGGCGTCGCTTGGTAGCTAGCCGGTGAATACGGGTCGGTCCATAGGGATGTTGTAAATCTCCAAAATGTTCTTACGAGCTAATTCCAAAGGGTGTTGGATCTTTTAATTAAATCTAAAAACTAAGTTGAATTATACTAGGATTAAGAAACTTGCTAGGATTAGGTTTAGGTAAAGTTTGGTAAATAAAGATCTACACCTATTTCCAATGCCTTAAATTAGATATCGTATTAGGAGTTATGGTAAATATTAATAAAGGGGATTAGGATGATTGGGAAGATGTTTCTTCCTCTAGATCCTTGTCCTTCCTTTCTTAATCTTTACCCTAACCTCCAAGGAAAACTTACAGATCCGGTCTTTTATACTACGGTATCACCGTTACCTCGTAGGTAGAGTGCCGTAGGGAGCGGAAGATGAAAGTATGCATGGAGTCCTAATGTTCATAAGAGATTGGCAAAGAAAAGAGATGAGAGATCTTCATTTCTCAAACCCTTCCCTATTTCTAACCCTAACAAGCGAGAAAACTACTCGCTCATTGAGGGATCTACGAAAGACTTAATTTTTATTTTGTTTTGATTTAAGAGATGAAACATCTACTGCAAGTTAATAAAAATTCTAAACTATATTAAACTAGAGCAAGAAAAGAAATTACCTAAGGCAGAAATTAAAACTAAAACTAGGGCGGAAAAATAAACCTACCTACGATTGATGCTCTCCAACTTCAAAGAAAACTGAAATTTTATTGATGAATAGAGGCCTGAAAAAATACAATGAATTGGGTCTCTATTTATAGGACATAGAAACCCTAGGTTACAATTGTCCCGCATGTCTGCATTTACCATAATACCCCTAGGTTAACTATTCAGAGCCGCCTTTACATTTTGGTAAAAAAATCTTCAAGCCCGGGCTCTCTATGGCCGCGGAACCGCAGCCACAGCAAGGGTTGGGCCGCGATTCCGCGGCCCAATGGTGATGTTGGCTGATGAAAATTTCTGGGCTGACTCTGGGCTTTTTGGGCTTCCTTATTCTTTGGTTCTTTTATCAAAATGGCTTCTACGTTGGTTCCAGATCTCCAGTGAACAATTGCATTGGACTTTTAACCGTTCGCTTTGACATCTTAGACCTTGCGTTGCCTTGTACTGATCTTTTGTGTAGGCTTGATTAAGATCCTTCTATTTGTTCGTCAAAGTCCCTCTTTTGTGTCGTCTTTTGTCTTTTTCACTGTTTTTGCTCCAAGAACCTGTAACCTGTACTATATAGCAGACATGGGTCAAAAGCACCTGTTTATTTATAAAATACATAAGAATGGGGAATATAATAATGCAATATTATGATATGAACAGGGTGCTACAACCTTTGTAGCATGTCAGGATAATCTCGGAAGACCCGTCTAGATTTCGTGAGCTCCCGAAAGCGTCTGAACGCCGACCGCCTCACCGTAAATGATCCACATTGAAAGCGGGCTGCCCGAACTTCAACTCCGTCACCGGACGGAGAAACTTCCTCCAAAGGCTCGTGGGCATGGAGGAAGGCGATGCGAATTCTGGGTACTCTCTCTTTTTAACACTCCATCACCATGGCTACAAGTTCCATTAACCTAGAGAGCTCAAGCTTTCTTTCTGTAAAGAAGAAGAAGATGGAAAACATGATAGCTAATGAAAAATCAATTATTTCATTTTACAACCATGTCATGATAAATATGACACATACACCCTCCCACTCTCTCTCAGGTGTGCCAACACAAAAGAGAGAGGGTGGGCTCCACCACTAATTAAGAATAATAAATAAATAATAATATATATACATTAATATGTATATATATATATAAAGATATGTGTGTGTGTGTGTGAGGTTAATGGAGGAAAGGTGCCATAGGAGGGAATTTCATCGTATGGCGTCGGAAAAATGCACCCTCCATGATTTTTTTTGACGATCGGCATATATCACCTCCATCTTTATCATCTAAGATGTGGATACACCAAATTTCATGTGATTATACCTTTTTCTCACCTTGATTTAGTTGGTGTAAAATTAATGGTTTACCGACAATAGAACTTTTTACATTGCTAATTCAACGCTGAAAAGTGGTGGAATCACATGAAATTTGGTGTATGCACATCTTAGATGATAACGATGATGATGATGGATGTCGATCGTCGGAAAAAATAGTGGAGGTTGTATTTTTTCGACGCTACGGGAGAAAATCCCCTCCTATGGCCTCTTTCCTCCAATATTCTATATAAATATATGCATATTTACATACATATATAAATGCATATTTATTTATAAATAATTTAGAATGGTGGGAATTAATATATATATATCAAATATATGTATATATATATATACATTAAATAAGTATTAGTACATGTATCATACACGTACACATCATGTATCACATACATGAAATGTCATCAATATCTTCTCATTATCATGTACTGTAGAGAGTGTGTGTATTATATACACTATACTAGAAACCGCATCATAAATACGGTTATCAAGTCAACACTTGACTTGATATCCTGGCTTTTAAACCGGCTAGTATAACAGTCGTAGATTTAAACATGTATATACAATATACATGTTTTATCGAACTCATGTACGTATCCCTATACTTACGTCACATCGCGTTTTGCCCGGGCAGGCACTTTCATTGCGGGACTCTAAAGACCTGTCAATACGCTGGCAGTAGGTTATACAGGATTGTATCCGATTGAATCTGAAACACTTTCAAATTCAACCCTCTTTCGGGTTAACCCACAAGCTCGTCGGTGACACTAGCTGTACATAACGGCTACTCAGGTACGAGCAAGATAAAGGTAGGTCGACGAGCGAACTCATCCGGACCTAACAAATTCTATAAGTGACAGTCACCGTACAGTCCGGTATCTTCGTCAAAGAGTATCACATACCGAGTCTGGGGAGTAGAATCTGTTAGACCCCCAATAACCCGATAAGTCATGCTGACAGAGGACTCATAACCTAAGAGATAAAGCTGATAACACTTACCAGTTTATCTCTAATGCTGTAGCCACGGACTTCAGGTTATAGTTGTGTCCTGCATAGTGCGATATCGACTCCCAATACCGGGAGTGATGAATTCCCTCGACCGCTCGCTGCCTCCATGTGCTTCGGGACTGTACCCAACTAAAACCTATGTGCATGACTTAGTAGAGCCGTGGTAGGGTAGTAATCTAAGTACAGTGGGAATACACACGAGACACTGTAGCAATTTCAGGTCTAGGGACTACCCTGTACTCATGTCACCAGAGAACTGCTATCTGACATTGGTATAATACTATCTAGGAGTTCTCGGCGAGTCCATCCAGTGTAACCCATCCAATGAGCACCTGTATACAATCATCAGTGTCAAACACCAATGGCTATGGGATCAGCCATCGTCCCGTACAGGATCATGAAACATAAACACTGGTCTAAACTGAAGTACCGATGCCCAGTCTCGATACTCCTACGACTAGGGACATTTATGGATGTGCTTATAAATTACCAATCCCTACTAGTATGATCCTTATCATAATCCTGGTAATAAAGCAAAGATCCTATGGGTTTTATCTCATGTATTAGCGATACGCGATAATTAGTAACGCGTATTCACATGACAGATAAAGACAAAACAGATAGCACACTATCATCTCGAGAAAGACTGTTCTTAGTATAGGCCCTCCTCGAATTCAATAATTGCATTTCTGCTACTACGATAATTGCCTTGAAGGCACCTATATCCAACAATCTCCCACTTGCACTCAAGGCCAATTATTGCAGTATCGCATGCACACATCTCATGTGCTACTGCATACCCAACTCCTGTACTAACGGTTTTACAAACTGTGTTCGAAAAATAGCCTCAGTGAGTGGATCCGTTATAATGTTTCTAACTGTATCTCTCTGAATCTTAACTTTGCGAAGATCAACTATCTCCCGAAATAAGAGATACTTACCTTAGATACTGTTTGGATAACTGATGGGACCTTGTTTACAAATGAACATATTTATCCAAACAAATACATAGGATGTATCCTCTGCTGATTCACAATCAGTATCTAACGCCTTGACTACCCCAGTATCCTGCTTCGAACTCCTCTAATATACTGCTCATCATAAGAGAGCAAACTAATGACTCACGACTGATACCCTGTCACCCTTATCACTACGGAAGCTGGAATCGGTAATTGCCTCCCGAAGGAGTCTGCCATTACCATATACCAAGAACATCTCATATGTTCTTCACTTCTTCCTATGTTTCTCCAGGATTGGACTAATACTTGCTTACTACACCAAGTGAAAAAACAATATCTGGTCTGGTATTTAACATCGCATGATTGACCTCACTGCCGAAGAATATCGAATGTCATTCATGCGAGCCCCTCTCTTCATCAATCCCGAAAGACATCTGTAGAGAGAGTGACCCCCATTCTCTGTAGATACATTACCACACTAGGAGTCCTCCATTCTAAACCACTTTAGAATGGTATCATTAAACCTGAATTTGGATAATCCCAAATCTCTTACTAGATCTAAATATATAGACCTAGTCACCAGAATCAATGATGTATATATAATCCATAAAATAAAAACAGTGACAACCAATGTTTGACCGAATCGTAGTTTAAGAATATCACTTCCTATCAAGAGTATAGTATCCACATCAGTATGCAGAATCTGACAGTACTCACTACAGTTTTCTTGCAAATACTTGGTTCATCTCTTATTTTGATGAAGTCAAACACTTTGACCGTAGTATCAAAACAGATGATCCATCTCCACTATTCCTGCTTTAGTCTACAAACCGGCTTAAGCAACTTGCACACTATCCACTGCTCCCACTGACTAAGACAATCCTCTGGTAGATTCAAATACACGTACACTTCTAAATTCAATTTAGAAAGACATTATAATTATACCCATACCAAATATCATAGTCATGAAAACAACAGTGGCAAATTTTATCCGCATGGACTTCAGCACAGACTTTGAAGTAATAGTATCATCACAATCCATATCGGGTATTTGATGAATACATGTTAACTACAAGTCTGTCCTTATTAGGTTAATTCCTTTCCATTTACACTGATCTCGAAAGATCTACATGCTCCTTATGCGTTTTACCCCTTTCAGGAGCACACAACAAAGTCTATAATTTGTTGTAATGCATGGAGTACAATTTGGATAACTTGGCATCCAGCCATCAGTCGAAAGTCACCACTTCTTATGGCATACTGATAACTAGCAAGGCCATCATCATATGATGCAAGCCTCCTAGTCACCGTCGTCGAGAAAACCGAAGTATCTCTCGGATGGCTAAGGTCACCTACTAAATCTGCGGAGTGGTTATGGTCTGTCAGGGTCAATTGGATCATCAGGTTCTGCTAAACTTTTGTAACCGTTTGTAGTTCTGAAATCACTTCCAATTCTACCATATTCCCACTAATTTTTTTTGCAAGAAATCCCTTAACCAAGTAGGTGGCAAGTCAAGAATAAAACACTTTTGAACTTGAAAATGGTAGAAGCTGTCCCTCGCGAAATCTTAGGATAACCCACAGACTGTTATTTCCGAAACGTGCCTCGATTTTATCCGGATTACGGTTTTAAACACAAACCGGATAACCCAACATCTTACCAACTTTAAGATGAACACCATTCTATATCACATATAGAAACAGAGGTACTTATAGGATAGAAAGTGAATAATACATATGAAAGATAGGAAGAAATTTAAGAAATGCAAGACAATTAGATGTTTTAAAATGAAGCTAGTAATAAGTAATCATGAGCTGTTGTCCCAAGGGTTAGTAAGATGAAAGGAATCACTAATTTGAAGATAGAAATAAGTCTGAAAAATAGTCCTTATTCTTGGGTCCAAACTTCTGAACGTTGATAAGCTACTATAAGCACTTGCACACATCTTGAAACTTGGGATAGTAGAGGATACCTTGAAATGCTCTTGTCTAAAAGCCTTAGTATAAAGGGGGGAAATATATAAACAAAAATATAAATGACACATAAAATATAAATGGTGAAGAAAAATGAACACTGGTTTTGTAATTACTTAAGGCAGCATAAAAAAATATAGCGAGAGTGTCTTATCACCTAGTGCCATAGACCAACTGGTTTGGGAGTCACTGCTAAGCCTTAGGTGTTGCAAGACTTGGATATGGCTAATTACACCTTAATAACTGAGCACATTTGATAATCGATTGGTTAGTACCTCAAGAAGTATTAACGATCACATGAAGAATGTGTGAGCAAATCAATCTTAAACATTCACCGACTAAAAAGTAATAAGGAATAAGAACAAGGGTATGATAGCTTGAATTGAATTCTCTAAGTGTATGGATGTCTTTTACACACACGTTGGGATATATGATCGATATTTGGAAAAGATATAGGGAGGAAGACTAAAGACGATATTTTATTGAGGGATGATGTGATTTCTGACATTTTTTCAAGACCATTAAGATAGCGCTCATAACAACTAAAAGGCTAGTATAGTTTGAAACTCTTATTTTCAAGTTTTTTCTTTTATATATTCATTATCTTTGCATGTAATTTTCATTTTTTTCTTTTATTAACAGATTTTATTGGTGAAATCCGCTAGAAACCCTCAGGAGACAACACTCCTACTAGGGACACCTAAAGGTTTAAAGACTTGTTGCACGTATTCAGTGCAATCGTGTTGCCTACGAAAGTGTGCCAGGTTTTTTCTTTTTCTCTTTAATAAATAGTTTGCTTGGGACGATCAAAGATAAGTTTGGGGTATTTGATTAGTCAAATATATTTCACATTTGTATGAACATTTTCCCTACTATTATTAACTGCTAAAAGGTGTTAATTGTAAATAAAGAACATATATGGGTTTATTTGTAAAATGATTATTATCATATGTTTCTTCATTTATAATTAATATAATAAGGAAAAATATATGCATATAATATTTAAATGAAATATTAGTAATTAAAATATGCATATCATATCAAATATTCCTAATCAATATTCTTAAGATATTATATCATATAAATGGTTGGAATAATATCTCAAAAATACCAAATGCTACTGACAATTTGATTTGAGATATTATGCAGCTATTAGCTCAGATCTGAAATCCAAGAAAGAGAGCCAAGTCAAATCGGGATATCGAAACCGAATCTGCCAAATTTTAGAAGCAAATCGAGGAATCTAGCAATGGCAGAGACTCGGAGCAATATTTTCAGAATCTATACATCAAAAGGATCTCCAAATGTTAAGAAGAAAAGGCAAAAATAATCACAACACCCAATCCCACCAAGTGGCGGCGGAACCGCGGTCAACAAAGGGCATGGACGGCAGTTCCTCGGTCCCATGGTGGCCATTGGATTTGGAATTTTGAGGGCATGATCATAATCTCACTTGCTCCAACATGGCATCTAAAGTTTCTGGTTTCAGAGACTATATAAAGGACCGAGAGCTTTGCAATCAAAATCATCGAAGAGATCACATAATCATCTATTCATCTACCTCCATAAAGAGATAGAGTCATAGCAAAACTAGGGTTCTTGTAATCTACTTTTTAAGAAGAAAAGTTGTAATGCAATAGTTGATTAATAAAGATAGTTTCTATTTTAATTCTTTTCGCATTTACTTTACGGATTACTTTTCCGCATTAATTTTATGCATTACTTTCTGCACTTCTAATCTGACTTCATTTATCTTCAACATTTCTTCTAAATCGCTACTAACCATGAGCGAGTAATTTCTTTCTTGCTAGGGTTTGTAGGATAGGGTAGAATAATGGATGAAATATCTTTTAATTTCTTTTGACATTTTAATATTTATAAACCTCGGCAAAATAAATGTTAACCTTCTTATCGGGCGCGATTTCAAATCATTGATAGTCACCACCACGATTTGAGATTAGTTAAACACTTGTTTTGTAAAGGGCTAGAGATAAATAGAAATCAATAGAAGGACAAGGGTCGAGAGAGGAAAACCCTAATTCCTTCGAGAACCCTAATCCACATTCATCGCTCTCTCTATAGTTTTAAACTATTAAAAGATAAAAGGAGTCATAACTAAATATTCATCCATTAACTACTAAGTCCTATAAACCCTACAAGCTCTTCTATTATCAATTTTATATCCATATTAAAATAAAACAACAACAAACCATCATCTCTTTTATCAACTCGTCTAAAATAAGAAAAGAAGTTCGTGTTTCCCTGAGGACGACCCATACTCGTCGCGGTTAGCTATTTGCGACACCGTATTGATTGCGGTTATTTACAAAATACTTTTCGCACGAATAATCAAATGGCGTCGTTACGGGGGGAAACAGTCGTAATTAATTTTCTTATTATTCATGTTGATTTCTAATAAAAACCAGAGAACATAAAAATAGAAATAAAAAACCGCATTTTGTATTTTAAATGATTTTTGTACGAGTTTTACGAGAAATATGGACCACTTGGAGCGAACCATCAGCGATTCAGAGATTGTCAAATAGGAGCAAAGGAGCATTGGAGTGCTCTAAAAAATTTTGAAGGGGTGATTCCAACAGGCAACGGAAAAACCACGGTTTTTTGGTCCATACGGCGGCGGAACTGCGGCCCTCTTGAAGAATTGGGCCCAATCTTCTCTAGTATTCTCCTATTGTCTTCCTCTCTCCTATAAAACTCCAATAAATTGTTTTTGCCTACAGAATTCTTTGCAAATATCGCCGCTAAAAATCTTTTTGCGTGTTTCAGATTTTGGTTTGTTTTGCATATCTAAAACGACTTTAAGGGAAAATAAACCAAAATTCAGATTATATACGGATTTCATCACCCTTTCTAAGCCACACAAATCACAAACGAGTATACTATCACCATACATTAATAAAAAATATCTAGACCAAGCCTCTAAGGACTGTCGCGCTCAATTAGGACAAAGAAGGATCATGGGTAATCTATTGTTTATCCGCATTTCTCTTGTGGTGTCCAAAGCAAGTGTGACTAAGAAAAGTGGTTACTTAATTAGGCTCTCTATTTCCGTGATTCATATCGAGGGTACCTCCCACTTAGCTGGCACTTACCTAACTGCAAGATTGATAAGGAGGTGATAGAGAATTGATCATACATCTTGTCCTTTGGACGTCTAGGAGCGGTCTAGTAATTTGACCTAAGTGACCCTAGTTCTAGGTATAGTTTGTGCATGTTTGTCGAGTCCTTCTTTCAAAGCAAAACAATTTCCAAAATCCAAAAAAAAAGCTTAAATTATTACCATTTCATTCACTTTCCTTTTCACCTTCTTAATATGGGTAACCCAAATAGACGAACTCTTACCGAGCTTTGCTATTCAGAACCAGATATTTCATGTTTTCGAAATTGCTTTGGTATAAATTCCGACTCTACCATTTCTTTAAGGGATAGGATCGAGCGCGCGAAAAATAACAGCTGGAAATCTCACTCAAGGTCCTATCAACCGTGTCAAAATTCAACACCTTTTTATATTGATAATCCTTTTAAGGCTAGTGAAGAAACGCCTAAACATATGTCATCGCTAAGCATATTGCGAAGGCTTGTAGCCAAAATTTCATACCGTTCACTAATCCAAAATCGTTAGGACAACAACAACAATCATTTCCTTATGAAAATGTTGATACTTATTTTGAGGCGAATACAGCAACTTTTACATCCATGACCATTGCTGAACAAATTGCAATTGCCAGTCGCCAACTACCCAACCAATATCAATATTCTTCATATCACAATATTGATCATAATCCTGTTTATGAAACTTGGATATACCCTTCTAATTCTTACCCACAGCACCAAACTTTCACACCCGCTCATGTTAACATTTCTCTTGAGGCTAATGTGGCAAATCATAAACGCATGTCGATTGCGGAACACATTGAACTCGTCCGTAGCCAACAATTAAAACCATCTCTTGTTAACACTTCTCTTGAGGCTAATGTGGCAAATCATAAACGCATGTCGATTGCAGAACATATTGAACTCGCCCATAGACAACAATTAAACACATTCCAACCATACTCAACTTTTTCACCTTATCTAGACAATACTTCTGGAAATCAATTAGGAAGTTCCACGGTGCAAAGAGAATCCTTCTTTGGAACTTCTTCACAAAACATGTCTAGTCTTGAACTAGAGTTGGAATTGAGAAGAGAGAAAGAATCTGCGATTCCCCTAAGTCAAACTAAAACCAATTCTTTTGATATCGACACCTTCAATCCTGCACTCCAACTGAATGTATTTGATGATCAACCGCTTTATACTCTAAGGGGTGAGGTGCCCGAGAATAACATGTTTTACTTTTCTAATCATGAGTGTGAAAGAGAGCCTTACACCGTTTTAAATCAAACCGATCCTTATTCGACTACACTTGATATTTCAAACCTTCAAATTCCATCAAATGAACCAAGTGATTCATCGATTGAGGATAATATAATTGAGGAATTTTTAAAAAACTGTTCGTTTGATTTGACTGAAGGTATTAGTGAGAGAGGTGATGAGAATATCGTTGAAGATGAACCCGTTATATTAAATGGGTTGGATTCTCCGACCCATCATGTCCCTTCTATTGAATATGAACATCTTCCTATAAAATTAACCAATCCTATTCTTTCCATCGACCTATCCGATAAGCAAAACGATATTCAGCCTTCATCTCCCACATCTGCTTCAACAATGCTCGACACCCAAATTTGTTTACCCATTTTATTACCCACTTTCTTTGGTTCTTCTAATCTTATTTCAACTCCGTCGAGTTTTGATGAACCACACTCCGATATTTCGAGTTCTATGATTCTTGAAAGACCACTCGATTTAGACTCTTTTGAGAATGAGGGAGACGAGCTTTTTGATTCTCCTACCTCCATAATTTCTGACGAATCGAGTGTTTTGAATCCTGGCGCGAAACAGATTGACCTTGAAACTTTCAGTCCTCATAGTGAATCTGCCTATTCCACTGATTCCTTTCTTTTCAATTAGATTATCAATTGGAACATCGAGAAAAGTTTCGAAAATATTTTCGCCGAAGAACTCGCGTTCCTTAAAGACTTGGATGTTGTGATGAATCAACCTCCACCTGAAGAAGCTGAACCGCCACTCCTTCTTCTTATCCCATACGAGAATGCGACTATTCCATCCATTCCTTATCTTTCATATTCTCGTTTTCGTTCACTGTCTCTTTTTCGTCTCTACCAACCAAGACATAAAACAGTTCAATTACACCTCTTATCTCCTCCCCACTTCTTCACGTCTATCTGTAACATAATCTTCTACCAACCATGGTGTTACATTGATAAAATATTTGAATGATTGGTTTTAACTTTTGGTCTTTGTAAAGCTTTGCATAGACCAATAATATTTATCCCCCTACCTCTTATGATTTTAAATGCTTAATAATGAAAACATTGTTTTACTCAAGTTTGGAGGGGAGAGAAATATTTTTTGGCTCTTGAATGAAAAGAAATTTTTGCACGATTGTGAGCAAAAAATAAATTTGGGGGAGGATTTCACTGTCATTAACTTTTTTCTCCTTTACTAATCATTAAGAACTTTTCCTCCCAAGTCTACAGCTTTTGAGCTTAAAGAATGACATCAGTGAGGACACTGCTGCAAATAGGTTTGGGGGGAAGGTTTATGCTTATTCACGTATTATTTTGCATCGTACTAAATAAAAGCACTAAAAAAAATTTTGAAAATAAAAGTTAGAAAGTGAAAAATGCATATGAAAGATAAGAAGAGATTTAAGAAATGCAAGACAATTAGATGTTTTAAAATGAAACTAGTAATAGGTAGTCATGAGCTGTTGTCCCAAGGGTTAGTAAGATGAAAGGAATCACTAATTTGAGGATATAAATAAGTCTGAAAAATAGTCCCTATTCTTGGGTCCAAACTTCTGAGTGTTGATACCCTACTAAATGCACTTGCACACATCTTGAAACTTGGGATAATAAAGGATACCTTGAAATGCTCTTGTCAAAAAACCTTAGTTTGAAGGGAAAAAAATATATATAAACAAAAATATAAAGGGCACATAAAATATAAATAGTCAAGAAAAATGAACACTGGTTTTGTAATTACTTAAGGCGGCATAAAAAAATATAGCGAGGGTGTCTTATCACCTAGTGCCTTAGACCAACTGGTTTGGGAGTCACTGCTAAGTCTTAGGTGTTGTAAAACTAGGATATTGCTAATTACGCCTTAATAAGTGAGCATATTTGGTAATCGGTTGGTTAGTACCTCAAGAAGTATTAACGGTCGCATGAAGAATGTGTGAGCAAATCCATCTTAAACATTCACCGACTAAAAAATACTAAGGAATAAGGACAAGCGTATGATAGCTTGAATTGAATTCTCTAAGTGTAGATATGTCATTTACACACAAGTAGGGGTATATGATCGAAGTTTGGAAGAGAGATAGGGAGAAGACTAAAGACAATGTTTTATTGAGGGGTGATATGATTTCTGATATTTTTCAAGACCATTAAGATAGGGCTCATAACAGCTAAAAAGCTAGTATAGTTTGAAACTCTTATTTTCAAGTTTTTTTTATATGGTCCTTATTTTTGTATGTAATTTTCATTTTTTCCTTTTATTATGGGATTTATGGGTGAAATCCGCAGAAAACCCTCAGGAGACAACACTCCTCCTACTAGGGACATCTAGAGATTTAAAAGCTTGTTGCACGTGTTCAGTGCAATCATGTTGACTATGAAAGTGTACTAGGTTTTTTCTTTTTCTCTTTAATAAACAGTTTGCTCGGGACGATCAAAAATAAGTTTGGGGGTATTTGATTAGTCAAATATATTGCACATTTGTATGAACATTTTCTCTACTATTATTAACTACTAAAAGGTCTTAATTATAAATAAAGAACATATATGGGTTTATTTGTAAAAAGATTATTATCATATGTTTCTTCATTTATAATTAATATAATAAGGGAAAATATATGCATATAATATTTAAATGAAATATTAATAATTAAAATATACATATCATATCAAATATTCCTAATCAATATTCTTAAAATATTATATCATATAAATGGTTGGAATAATATCTTTAAAATACCAAATGCTGCTAACAATTTGATTTGAGATATTGTGCAGGTATTAGCTCAGGTCTGAAATCCAAATAAGAGATCCAAGTCAAATCGGGATATCGAAACCGAATCTGCCAAATTTTAGAAGCAAATTGAGGAATCTAGCAACGGCAAAGATTCAGAGCAATATTTTCAGAATATATACATCAAAAGGATCTCCAAATGTCAAGAAAAAAAGGCAGAAAAAATCCCAACACCCATTCCCACCAAGTGGCGGCGGAATTGCGGTCAACAAGGGGCATGGGCGGAGGTTCCGCGGTCCCATGTTGGCCATTGGATTTGGAATTTTGAGGGCATGATCGTAATCTCACTTGCTCCAACATGGCATCTAGGGTTTCTGGTTTCAGAGACTATATAAAGGACCGAGAGCTGTGCAATCAAAATCATCGAAAAGATCACATAATCATCTACCTCCATAAAGAGAGAGATCTAGAGCAAAACCAAGGTTCTTGTAATCTACTTTCTAAGGATAATAGTTGTAATGCAATAGTTGATTAATAAAGATAGTTTTTGTTTTAATTCTTTTCACATTTACTTTACGCGTTACTTTTCCGCATTAATTGTATGCATTACTTTCTGCACTTCTAATATAACTTCATTCATCTTCAACCTTTCTTCTAAATCGCTACTAACCATGAGCGGGTAATTTCTTGTTTGCTAGGATTTGTAGAATATGGTAGAATACTAGATGAAATACCTTTTAACTTCTTTTGACATTTTAATGTTTATAAGACTTAGCAAAATAAATGTTAACCTTCTTATCGGGCGCGCTATTAAATTATAGATAGTCACGACCATGATTTGAGATTAGTTAAACGCTTGTTTTGTTTAGGGCTAGAGATAAATAGAGATCAATGGAAGGACAAGGGTCAAGAGAGAGAAACCCTAATTCCTTCGAGAATCCTAATCCACATTCATCGCCGTCTCTCTAGTTTAAACTATTAAAAGATAAAAGGAGTCATATCTAAACATTCATCCATTAACTACTAAGTCGTATAAACCCTACAAGCCTTTCTATTATCAATTTTATATTCATATTAAAATAAAACGAAAACAAACCATTCTCTCTTTTATCAACTCGTCTAAAGCAAGAAAAAAAGTTCACGTTTCCCTGCGAACGACCCGTACTCATCACGGTTAGCTATTTGCAACACCATTTTGATTGCAGTTATTTACAAAATATTTTTCACACGAACAATCAGCTACCGTATACTACGCCTTGACACAGTCAACAAACGTAGCACAAATACTAAGTACTTCCTGAAATGACAGAGGGCTACGGCTGGTTTTGAAGAAAACCATCAACGTAATGAACTTGATCTTATCATAGGAACCGAGTGGTTTTGAAAGTTTATAGTCACGTAGACCTTTGCTTAAGAGTGAACTCCCCGTGAAGGGATCTAGACTCTTTTCCTCATCGAATGACGTGCGGGATATTCCTAATCGAATATCACAACGCAAAGCAAAAGAATACGGATACAAAAACAATTTTAGTGACGCAAACTTTTACCCAAGAGCGGACTCCCAGTGACAGGATCAAAGCTCTTTCCTCATCGAATGAAGTGCAGGACATTCTTAACCGAATGCCATGATGCAAAGCAAAAGAATCGACTAAAATTTTCCCTTTTAGAAAAAATCGGTTCCTACAATGTATAGTTTATTTTATTTTGTATTAATGCAATTAATACAATCCAATCATTTAGATAATCACATTATCTAGCATTATCTTTCTCACACAAACATTACAAAAAAAGTATGAAAAGGAAAAATATAATGCACATATACGCACGCCATCCACATTCGCCACGGGGCTCCGTAATGCACCGTTAGGTTACTTAACTAACGGCAGAGCGGGGGCAGGGCTAGCGCGGATGCAAAACGTATACATAGCATTTATTTATATATATATCATATATCACATATATCAATATATCATCACGCACAAATAATCACATTACAGCATGCGGAGAAACAACATCACAGATTTGAAATGGTCGGATCACTTAGGAATCCCGTGTTTCATTCGAGCCACAAACGAAACGCGACATTCTCCGGTCGCGTGAATAGCCCGTGCGTAGCCAAAATCAGGCCCCTACGAGTGCGGAAAGTCATCCGCTAATCCAAGAAATGAGGCAACCCGGCATCATCTCCATGATGGGGCCACCAAGCACTTGCTCGAATCCGATGACTTGAGCACCCAACCACGGGTCTATCCTAACCCCTACAAGCGCGACAAGAAGCCTGCCAATCCTAGAATCGAGTGACCTGGTCTTAACTCCTTAAGATGGCCACCCGCTGCAATCTAGAATCCAGCTTCCACTGCGCTTTTCCATGGGGTAAACCTAATACATGTATTAATACAACGGTAACATCGATCGCAACCTGATCGAGTCCCGACAAATAATAATACAATAGACGGAAACGATGGCCACATGTCGACCGCTCGTCCCGAATAAAAGAATATATATTTTGCTATAACATAAATGAAATGAAAAACACATCATCACAAACACGCACGGGGCTATTCATTTCGCGACAATCCAATCCACATCAAATAAACATTAATATAGAACATATCAGATTCACATGCGAAGCCCCGTCGAATTGATCACATCAATTTGGCGACGTTAAACACCGCATATCATATATGCCATCGCATTAACAAGGTTAAACGCTTTAACCACGTCAATAAGGAACCTATGGACAACGAATTTTATAACCCGCGAAGCCGAAATCGAATTTCCAAAAACTGAAATTCAAGATCAGCCCCACCCCCAAAATACCACCATTTCTTGCATGAATCGAAACCAAAACGACCTAAAAACTACCTGAGACACAGGGGGACCTCGGGCATGATCCATGAGGCCCCGGGGGGCATTGGGTGGGGGCTCCAACCCATGGCCACGAAATTGTGTCCATGGGTTGGCTGTTCGGACACCAAGCGTGCAGCTGCACGCTTGTTGTCCTAGCGCCACACCCGAGACCATTTCATGATGGTCTTGGGTGTGGGAACCCGCCCAAGCCCCCGGGGACAACCCGGGGTCGCTCCAGCGCCACCACGGGGCTCTTGATCCCAAACGAGAGCCTCGGGACGTGAGTTATTTGAAAAAATAGTTACTGGTTTGGAACAGTTTTTCAAACAAAAACTATTTTGATATGTAAAAAGGTTTTAGAAATTCAGATGACCATAAAACCAATTGCAAGTATTTGATTTGGCTCTGATACCATATAAGTGGATAGGGGTTAGGGTCTTGACGATCATGGGCGTGGCGGAATTTGAAAAACAATAATTTTACAAAGCATAAACCCAATCCATCACCAAGATCGTCAAATACTTAGCAATAGATTAAACTAGAAATATAAAGAAAGCAAAGATAGAGTGCTACAACCTTTGTAGCGTGTCCGGCTAATCCCGGAAGACCCCGTCTAGATTTCGTGAGCTCCCGAACGTGTATGAACGCCGACTGCCTTACCGAAGATGATCCGTGTTGAAAGTTGGTTGCCCAAACTTCAACTCCGTCACCGGGCGGAGAAACATTCTCCAAAGGCTCGCCGGGCATGGAGGAAGGCGATGCGAATTCTGGGTACTCTCTTTTTTTCACACTCCCTCACCATGGCTACAAGTGTTATTAACCTAGAGAGCTCAAGCTTTCTTTTTGTGAGGAAGAAGAAGATGGAAAACATGATGGCTAGTGAAAAATCAATTATTTCATTTTACAACCTTGTCATGAAAAACATGACACATACACCCTCCTACTCTCTCTTTTTCATGTACATGTCAACACACAAGAGAGAGGGTGGGCCCCACCATTAATTAAGAATAATAAATAAATAATATATATGTATAAAGAGATATATTTTTATATATACAAATTTACATACATATATAAATGCATATTTATTTATACATAATTTAGAATGGTGGGAATTAATATATATATCAAATATATGTGTGTGTGTGTGTGTGTATTAAATAAGTATTATTACATGTATCCTATACACGTACACATCATGTATCACATACACGAAATGCCATCAATACCTTCTCAGTATCATGTACTGTAGAGAGTGTGTGTATCATATACACTATACTAGAAACCGCATCAAATACAGTTATCAAGTCAACACTTGACTTAATATTCCGGCTTTTAAACCGGCTAGTATAACAGTCGTTCGTTTAAACACGTATATCCAATATAGATGTTTTATCGAACTCGTGCACGGATCCCTATACATACGTCACATCGTATTTTTCCCGGGCAAGCACTTTCGTTGAAGGACTCTAAAGACCTGTCAATACGCTGGCAGTAGGTTATACAGGATCGTATCCAATTGAATCTGAAACACTTTCAGATTCAACCCTCATTCGTGTTAGGAATATGTATGCCCTAGAGACCATTATTGTATGATATAGTGGATGCTTGGATATATATATATATAGGACTTTCTTACTCGACATGATAATATGCTATCTGGTTGCTCTTTATCTTAACATGTACACTTTTATTATTATACCGTCTCTCTGATACATGTTGATAAAACCCTTAGGATGTTGGCTTGACTACCAGGACTATGATGCATATCATATTAGTGGGGCCTGTGTAGTCCACAAGCACATCCTTTAACAGTTCCTAGTCGAGAGAGTATCGAGACAGGGCATCGATATTCCAAAGTAGACTAGTGTGTTCGTTTCTTGACCCTGTATGGGGCGATGGTTGATCCCACAACCATTGGTGTTTGACATCAAAGATTGTACACAGGTCCTTATTGGAGAATAGGTACACCGAACAGGACTCGCCGAGAACTCCTAGATGGTACCATACTTATCGTCAGATAGCAGTTCTCTGGTGACACTTATACAGGTTAGTCTGTAGACCCGAGATCGTCATAGTGTCTTGTGTGGTTCCCACCGTGCTTTGATTTCCTCCTTACCATGGCTCAAAGGAGTCGTGCAAACAGGTGGATTTTGGGTATAGTCCCGAGTCACATGGAGGCAGTGAGCGATGGGAGGGGTTTCGTCACTCCCGGTATTGGGAGTTGATATTGCGCTATGTTCCATTGGCTATAACAGCAAGTCCCTGGCCCGGGCTGATGAAATTTACTGGTAAGTGTTTTTAGTAGTTTCTCGAACTGTTATAGGCCACACATCGGCATGACTTATCAAGTTACCGGGGTCTGACAATTCCACCCCCAGACTCGATATGCGACATATCAGACGAAGAGACCGAACTGTACGGGAAGTGTTGTTTATAGGCTTTACGGGAGATTGTACAAGCTTGCTTGTTGATCTTCTATTCGTTCAATACCTGGGTAACCGTTACGTCAAGCTAGTACCGCTGACAGCTTATGGATATCTTATGTGATCATTACCTACTGCTGGCGTATTGACGAGTCTTTAGAGTCCCATACAGAGGTTTCCTAGCTCAAGCGAAACGAAGTATGGCACATATGGAGATATATGTGGGTGCTTGATTGGATACGAGTATATGATACCATATTTTAATCTCACGATATTTGATATCAGTCAGGTTATATGTGATATAACCGGATTATTGAATCAAGTGTTGATTCAATAATATATGTGTATGTTGTTTATATTTAATATTAGCCGGATTATATTTGATATAGCCGAATTATTGAATTAAGTGTTGATTTAATAATTTGATATATATATATGTGTTATATATATATATACTAGTATTAAATATTAGACGGTTATATGAGATATAACCGGATTATTGAATCAACTATTGATTTAATAATTTGATATACATATATATATATATGATATTAGTCGGTTATATATGATATAACCGGATTATTGAATCAAGTGTTAATTTAATAATTTGATATATATTTATATATTTGATATATATATATATATATATATATATATATATTGTAACAACTCCAATTTCAATGTACATAAAATTGTTTAAAAGTTAATATACAATTGGGGTATTTACAATTCCTGTAAATGCTATAAGAATTTGATTTGCTTTAGAATAGCAAGAATGAGCTTGTAGCTCACTGGTAAAGGCTTGCACTGCGGAGACATAGCATCTGAGTTCAAATCCCATCAGCCACATTATCTTTTTATTAAAATTTCTTTTAACTTTTTTAGAAGCCCAAGTGTCTACACGTAAACTGAAGAGTTACAAATTATTTAAACATGTACACTGAAGAATACCAAACGACCCCGACACATGGCCTAAACCCTAGCCCCATCCGTCGGTATTGACCCGGCGAAATGCCCAATAAGACTGGCACCGCCGGGCTTGCCCATTGGTAAAGCCCCCGTTCTTTTCCCCTGCAACCCTTGGTCTACCCCACTTCCTCTCACACTACTTGTTTTCTCTGCATTCATACAGAGAACATTGAATCACCCATTTAGTCAAATTTTAATACAAATTTTAATTCACATATTCAATACACCAAACCCTAATTTTTCCTATAAATACCATACCCCATTTCTTACATCCTCACTCACAATTCCCTACCAAAATTCTCAAAAAACTTTCAAGTCCTCTTTGATGTACGAGTGGAGTTAGCGAAGGGCGAAGCTCCAACGAAATTCCGAGGAAATTTCGGCAATGAAACGGCGTCCCGACGATTCCTTATTCTTCCCCTACCTCTTCCCTCTCATTGAAGCCAGTAAGTGCCCTCTTCCTCTCTCTTTCTCTATTCTAAAAATCTTAAATACTAAAACCCGACGGAAGTGGAGTTAATCCGACTTTCGATTTGGTTTTTTCTTTAAAAATCCTATTTTTCTTAAACAAGAAAATACCAAACTTTCATATCATGTTCAATAAACATTAACAAACATATTAAACAAGTTTCACATCAAAAGAATTTATATTGCAATTTTTATCGCAGTTTTACAGTAAAATACCACATACTTAGTTTCCGACATAAACAACATATTACATTTAGATAGTTCACGAGGTAATGACCTACCTCATCACAACACACATCTATAACATAGCACGATGGAAATTTTGGGAACATAGTATGGGATAAAACGACTTTGCAAATAAATACCTTCAACTTATAAAACCATTTCTATAAAAAGATGTATTAAAGATTTCCATGCAATTGCGCCTCTACAACCCAATTTTGAGGACCCCGTTCAGGATGGTGCAGATTATCGCACATCCTCGAGCCTAGTAGAGCGAGATGCAGATCTCCGCAAGGAGCATTCGATCTCGACGGAATTTTTATACATTTTTTCTTTAGAAAATGTGATTTCTACAAGAAAATAAATAAATTATTTTCATTAAATATATATATATATATATATTATCAAAATATCTATTTTAATTATATAAATATTCCAAGTTTTCTAAATCAAATGAATCACTATTACATGAAAATACCATCCAAATACAACACAATTCCAATATTTCAAGAAAATACCATATACTATGAAAATTAGGTTCTACACACTAGAAATTTCACTTTTATAAAATATACATCTATGAAAACCCTAAAGACAATAATTAAATTCTTGAGGTATATTTTGAAAATTATATCAAACTATTTTTACATAAAAACCCCTCAAGTTATACTAAATTACAATAAAGACCCTAGTAAACATAGGTTTAAGCAGGACCAGTCTCTTGAGCCTCAGGGAGCTAGAGATATGGGTGCTTGCCTATTTAAGATAGACAATCTAATAAATGGTGTTATCAACACGGTAATTGTCTTGGAAAAAGACATAAATCCTGCCGTCCATGTGCAGCAGTTACCGATAACATCAAAGCTAATTCAGGATTTCAAGTTCTTTTTAAAGTGTCTGACTCAGACTGAGTCTTAATTTAATCAATCTGACTTGAATGTGATTCAAGTATAAACTACAATTCAACATGAATCCGTCTATTCAATCTATATCAATGTATATTGACCGAACCGAACCATAGATATTCTCCATCTACATGTACATCCATTATATCCGTTCCATTACCGATATCATGGTTTCGGTAAGTCGTCCATATACAATTTACAATACAAGACAATATAATACAAACAATACAATCAAGACATCGCGAGGTTTATAAGGGGTAGATTGGTACGAAGGTGTTAAAAGTGGCACGAGACTGTAACCATAATACACTTAACCTGAATATCCATTGTCGTTGTACCGTGGCTGAACGGTTCCTTGTGCTCCGTATACCTTAGTCTCCGGAATAGTGGGACTCCTCTCATATACACTGGAATTTTCTGTACCAAGCTACAAACAAAAGCGTTAAAAATATAATACAACTTTAAAAGTTACATTCTCCTTCTGTCTATTCTGTCTATACCTATTCTTTGGGACTTACCGAGCGTTTGTTCGCTGAAAACATTCCTTTCTTCTTTCTTTGGAATGTTGTCAGGTGGATCTGACCTTCTAGAGACAGAGCCCAGCAGCGAGGACTTGGATCAGATAGCCTTCGACCCAGAGCTCTAGATTACTTGTACATATTTTCATTTCTGTTATGCTATTGTTTAGACATTGCTTTCATTCCTTGTATTTACATTTCAGCTGTATTGTAAAAAGAATGTTTAATAAATAAAGTTGTTGTTCATTTACAATCTTGTCTCTTGTGTATTTTACCTTATATTGCTTAGATACGCTTAGCGTGTTTACTTCTGAGTAAATATGCCGCGTGACCCGTCGCGTCCTCTGCCCGTACACTGGAAAGCGGGGTATGACACACACACACACACACACACACACACACACACACACACACACACACACACACACACACATATATATATATATTAACTTATATTAGCTCACTAAACATTTTCTTCTCTTTATACATATTAATATATATGTGTGATATATATAAATATATGTTTTATTAATGTATCATGGTTGATTATACATGGAACTAGGATGTATGAGAATCACACATAATTAGTGATGAGATGATAATGGTTTGATTTATGAATTAAAGAAAATAGGAAATGAGTTAGATTTTCTAAGATGCTTGTGGAAGCCTCAAGAAGCCATGACTCACCTATTGTTTTGTTTTTATTCATAGATATTTTTCCTACATCATCTCACACTTCCCTTATGGTTCTCTCTCTACATCCAAGTTCATTCTCATCTCCTTCTTTCTCTCTTGCTCTCTAGAGTTTTCTTGAGGTGGGAAAAAGAAAAGAAGAAAAATTAGTGAGCAAAATTCCTACTTCATCAACCTACACTTTACTAACCATTTAGTTTAGATTGTTTGCTTCATTAATACTTTGATTAGTGAAGAGTGGGCTTGAGTTAGAGAGATTTCAAGGTCGATCATCTTCAGCTTCGAAGACTACAAAGCAATCTCGTTCTTTTCACCAAGTGGAGTCTAAGAAGAGTTCTAGGGACTACTACTTGGAGTTTTAGAAGTGAAGGACCGGTCTACAAAGGTTGTAAACCCTCATCACTTAGTGTAGAACTTGTTTTCTTACTTCAAAACCCTAATTCTCTAGTTCGATTCTAAGTTAGTATAGCTTAGATCTCTAGATTTTTTTAAATTGCATCCTTGATACTTGTATAAACCTAGTAGAGGTGCTAAGACATATTTTCAATTCGGGTTAACCCACAAGCTCGTCAGTAGCACTAGCTGTACGTAATGGCTACTCAGGTATGACCAAGATAAAGGCAGATCGACGAGCGAACTCATCTGGACCCAACAAAGTCTATAACTGACAGTCACCGTACAGTACGATCTCTTCATCAAGGAGTATCACATAACGGGTCTGGGAGTGGAATCGTCAGACCCCTAATAACCCGAAAAGTCGTGCTGACAGAGGACTCATAACCTGATAGATACAACTGATAACACTTACCAGTTTATCTCTAATGTTGTAGCCATGGACTGCAGGTTATAGTCGTGTTTTGCATAGTATGATATCGACTCCCAATATCAGGAGTGACGAATTCCCTCGACCGCTCACTGCCTCCATGTGCTTCAGGACTGTATCCAACTAAAACCTGTTCGCACGCCTCAGTAGAGCCATGGTAGGGTAGTAATCTAAGTACAGTGGGAACACACACGAGATACTGTGGCGATTTCAGGTCTAGGGCTTACCATGTACTCATGTCATCAGAGAACTGCTATCTGACATTAATATAATACCATCTAAGAGTTCTCGGCGAGTCCATCCAGTGTAACTCATCCAATGGGCACCTGTGTACAATTATCAGTGTCAAACACCAATGGCTATGAGATCGGCCATCGTCCCGTAGAGGGTAATGAAACGTATACACTAGTCTAAACTGGAGTACCGATGCCCAGTCTCGATACTCCTACGACTAGGGACATTTATGGATGTGCTTATAAACTATCAGGCCCCACTAGTATGATCCTTATCATAATCCTGGTAGTCAAGCAAAGATCCTATGGTCTTTATCTCATATATTAGCGATACGCAATAACTAGTAACACGTATTCAAATGATAGATAAAGACAAACTAGATAACACACTATCATCTCGAGTAAGACTGTTCTTGGTATAGGTCTTCCTCGAATTCAGTAATTGCATTCCCGCAACTATGATAATTGCCTTGAGGGCACCTATATCCAACAGGTACAACGAGTCATGCACTTGCGGTTATAAATATTTTAAAACGAGACATAGCTCGCATGCGCCAATTTCCGACTTAACTCATTCTTTTAAGGTTAAAGGCATGTACGGGTGAAATCTTAACAACAAGTTTCAAATGGGACACTCATTGAGAGATGCATAATTCTTGCGATACAGCACACAGTCGTTGGGGCATGCATCGATATTCTCATACGAGAAACCAATTGTCTTAACAATGTTTTTTCATGGTAATGATTCTCTGGAATGTTTTCTTTTCCTTCAGGAATTACCTTGTGTTCAGTCAAAAATATTGCACATTTGATATAATATTTTCCTTACTTTTCTTAAATATCTAAAGGTGTTTATTATAAATATAGAACATATTTGGGTTTATCTGTAAAATGTCTATTTTCATATGTTTATATATTATAATTAACATTATGAAAGAAAATGTATGCATATAATATTTATATAATATTTTGATAATTTAAATATGCATATCATATCAAATATTCTTAATCAATATTCTTAAAATATAACATCATATAAAATGGTTAGCATAATATCTCAAAAATACCAAATATTACTAACATTATTCATTGAGATATTGTGCAAGATTTAGGTCAGGTCAGGAGATCGGGATATTGAGATGTTGGGAATCAAAAATCTGCCGATAAAGTTAAATAAAATCGAAGAATCAATACTGGCAGAGACTTAGAAAAGATATGAAGATTTCAGACATCAAATAAATCTCCATGTGTCACAATGAAGTAGCCCCGGAATTTCGAAGCAATGATCACACCAAACGGCCATGGTTGCGCGGCCAAAAGCCCTATAATGCAGCTGATCTGTAACAACCTAGTTCATTTATACCAATTCCAGTTCCCGTATTTACTTATCCATGGTATTTTCTTGATTTATCGTATTTTGGGTGCGAATGGTATTATACATTTTATATTGCATTCGACCCGACCTGCTTGGTTAAAACTTGTTTGATTCATATTTATGAATCACCCTGACTTGTTATGTAGACTTGTGCATTTTCAACTTTATCGCATACTGGCATTTTACCTGGCATGGCATCTTTTACCATATAACATTTTAAGTCACGTAAAATAATTTAAAAATACATTTCATAGCCTGCATGATACCCCTAACCCTGTGGTAGCATCCGCGCATCTTGTTCTTGTCCCGTTCAGTGAAACGGATGTGTTTGGATGGCTACGCGCATGTACGTGCATCCGTTCTTGGGGGTATGCTTTTTCGTTACCTGAGCTTTCATTTTGAAATTTGGAAGTCGCATATATTTTTCGTATTTTAAATCTGAATTTTTAGACCCGACCCGGACGCATTTTGGAATATTTTGTATCCCGCCAAAATTTAAATTTATTTAATATTTTATTTTGATTTTACCTTTAAAATCTCGTTAACTATTAAATCTTTAAAACAAATCTTTTTAAATTTTTAATAAAATCAAATCCTAACACACACAACTCTTTCCTCTCTCACCCCCGGCCCCACCATTCTCTCTCTCTTTCTTTCATTTCCCTTCTCTCTATCTCTTCCTCATTCTTTTTCTCTTTCTTTCTCTTCCGCTAAAAACAATTTTCTCTCTCCTCACTATTCCTCTCTTTCTCCTCTCGATCTCTCTCATTCTCTCTATCTCTCTCCTCTCTCTCTCCTCTCGCGTTCTCTCTCTCCCTTTTCTTTCTCTATTCTTTCTTCTTCCTCCATATTTACCGCCGCTGCCTCCCCCTCGCTCACCCGACGCCTCCTCTCTTCGCTCGACTCCATCGCCTCTCCGTCACCTTCTTCTTGCTTGTCGCCACCTCCTTATCTCGCAACAACCCAAACCCTAAACCATCACCACCACAGCCTTCTCAATCCCCGACTCCACCGACGGTTCCTCCAAACCCAACAAGACCCGAACCACTTCGAACCCAACACCTATCCCGACCGCTCCTTCGACTCCTCCTCCGAACCCGAACACCCCTTACACCACCATCCTCGACTTCGTAGACCCCAACTGCATCCTCACCTTCTTCAACCTTAGAACCCAACTCGCCCAGCACCTCACCGCCGTCAAGCCCTCATCTTCGTCAGCGCCGACTTCCTCTTCCCTTCAACCCCAGACGAAGCAACTCAACATCTCCTTCTTCAGCCCATTACCAAACTCATCCTCACAACCCTGCCATTGTCGCCGTTTCCCTCCAGCCGAGTCTTGCTCCCACGCCTCCATCAATCAAGAACCCTAGCACCGATGAATCTACAGCCGAGCCATCACATCAAGCACAGCCGTCGCCTCCAGTCCACCTTCTTCTTCCTAACTCCGGCCACCCTAGTCGATAGCGACCACTGTCGCCTTCAAAATCTGCAGCAATCTTTATCGGCTACATCTCTTCCTCGACCTGAGCCTGGAACCCCTTGTAGCAGCAACATCGCAGCCCCATAGTCGCAACAGCACCTTGAGCAAACTTGGAAACTCTAAACGAGCTTTAAAGTTTCTGTCTTGCCTTGTTCGGCATCTCCATGTTCTGTCTTCATTCCGTGATTGATCCTATGAGTTCGCCGGAAACCGGTCGTGACGTCGACGATCCCGACGAGCCAGCGAACGTGCCTTGCTCGTGTGATCACATTTGTGCGTTGTTTGGATCTGTTCCATGTACCATGCGCGCGTCGCGACTTTTTGCCGCCGTGAGACGTTCCGTACACACCCGTTTCCCAATCCGTCGAGGCAAGTTTATCTTGCTACATGCTACATTATATTTTATGCATCTATTTTAATGAATATAATATTTGAATTTCAAACCGTGCATCTAAAGTACTTGTTTCATAGTGTTACAATGACCGTATGCATCCATTTTATCATTTCATATCTAACATCTGCAAACCTATCTTGTCACATATCATACTATAGTATACCGCATCAAATTGAATATAACCATTCACATTGTTTAATTGAATATCGTGCATTAACTAGTCCATCATTTAAAGGTTATATGATATCCATCCGCATCCATATCGAATAGAATACATATAGCTGCATTCACAGATCTCTTTAATAACCCAATATTGTTGTTTTAATACCCCATGTTTAATAAAGTGTAATCCAATTAGTTTAGAACTATTAAATGTAACCCTAATCGATAGCGTGCATCCATGTCGTTGTCTTTCTATCTATGTGCATACTATTCATGCTAGTTCATTTCATTAGTACTCGATATTTGTTTTGTGTACCCATGTTTATTATAGTTTGATTATGAGCACCCACGTGACAATTGTGCACCCCTGGCATGACTTGATACACTACTATTACTTGACACGACTTGATACCGAACACTTCTTGACATGATTGGATTTATACACACTACCTGACTTGACCTGATATACCATAGCTTTACCTGTTACCTGATCTTGTTACTAATGCCAACCAACTTGACATGTTGTCTATACGGACATTTTCCTGTTGTCTATCCAGACAAACCTGTACCTGCTTGATCCTGTGTTGGCGTTAGCTCCAGATTTATTAATACCTGACTTGAACATATATAACTTGGGGGTATGGGGAAATCAATGATGAAACCTGACTTGTAACTCGACAGTTCGCTTGCTTATACTGATCAGTTTTAGAGGCTAGGGCAGCCTTGGGATGATGCTGCTGACATCATTCATCTATCCATATTTCCTGTCTTAGTGCCTAGCGGCATGTCTCGGTTCCAGCCCGAGAATCTTGACCGTGGTCCCGGATACGCACGGGATACTATTGAGTTACATCGATGATTCATCAAATTGATTTCAAAGACTTGAGAGTAGTTAACTCAATAGACCAGTCTAGATTACTCACTACATATTACCCTCACTGTCCTCATTTATATTACTGTTATACCTGTTTTACTGTTCATACACATACCTGTATGTCTTGCTACCCCTGTTTATTTTATTGCTTGATATTATGACGCACTGACGTCTCGATTTTGCATGGCCCAGATCCTCTACCTTTGTTGCAGACTGATCAGGAGTACTACCGCTGTTAGACCGAGCGGTGAGGATCCTGTTGG
Source organism: Agapanthus africanus (assembly GCA_030015575.1). NCBI lineage: Eukaryota > Viridiplantae > Streptophyta > Magnoliopsida > Asparagales > Amaryllidaceae > Agapanthus > Agapanthus africanus. Next base: position 141,646,622 of record JASDDO010000026.1, read on the forward strand.
TATCTAGTTTTACTTTCCAGGTGTTTTATTTTTTAGATCTTTTGCTTCCGCATATTATATTATTTCTTGACTCATTTATTCTGGCTCATGGACATGTACTAGATAGTTTAGTTTACTTCCTGTTCTTGATATCTCTACAGCCGTAATGTGACTGTGGAGGGATTTTTCCTATCCACGGGTAGCATGTTTGGCTCTGTCACGTGCCTATCTTAGCGCACTCTGGGAATTTCGAGGACGAAATTCTTTTGTAGTTGGGTATAATGTAACAACCTAGTTCATTTATACCAATTCCAGTTCTCATATTTCCTTAATTGTGGCATTTTCTTGATTTATCGTGATTTGGGTGCGAATGGTATTTTACATTTTACTTTGCATTCGACCCGACCCGCTTGCTTGAACTTTTTTGATTCATATTTATGAATTATCTTGACTTGTTACATAGACATGTGCATTTTCATAAATACTGCATACTGGCATTTTATCTGGCATGGCATCTTTTACCATATAACATTTTAACTCACGTAAAATAATTTAAAATTACATTTCATGGCATGCATGATACCCCTAACCCCGTGGTAGCATCCGCATATCTTGTTCTCGTCCCGTTCAGTGAAACGGACTTGTTTGGATGGCTACGCGCACGTACGTACATCCGTTCTTGGGGGTATGCATTTTCGTTACCCGGATATCCGATTCCAGTTTTGGTTTTTACGTATATTATTCGTGTTTTTAAACCATAATTTTAGACCCGACCCGAACGCGTTTTGGAGTATTTTTGTATTTTACCTAAAACTCAAATTTTAACCAATATTATATTCTATATATATATAACGATTTATATAAAATTTTACAACAAACAAATATATTTTCTAATCTAAATCTCACAGATATCTGTCTCTCTCTCTCCACTAACTTTAAAATTTTAAAATCTTCACTAATCTTTTCACCCCACTAATCTCGCCGTTCTCTCTCTCTCTCTCTCTCTCAGCACCCTCTCTCAGTCTCTCTCCTCTACATAATATATATATATATATATATATATATATATATATATATATATTATGTTTTTTTTCTTTAAACCCATTTTCCCCACGTCCTTCTCTCTCTTCTCTTCTTTATTTTCCCTCCGCTGCCTCTTCCCGCTCGAACCTACGCCGAGGCCTCGCCTGCCCTCGACCTCACCTTCAACCCTCTACCCTTGCCTCAGCCCCTCGTCGCCAACACCCTCACCTCCACGCACCCATCTCTTCTCCCAAGCCTGCACATCCACGACCGCCTTCGCCCTCGAACCCATCACCGAGCAACCCATGCTCCCGTCGCCTCCGATCCTCGCCATCGTTGCCTTCCTCCCTCTCTTCGCTCATCTCCTCACTGCCCTCGACCTCGCCTCCAACCTCCTCACCTCGCTTCCCCCGCCTGCTAACCCTACTGCAACCCAACCCAAGATCTTGAAACCCATGCACCTTGTCGTCGTCGTCGTCGTTCCCCCACCGCCGGCGACCCCGACCCCATCACCCCCTTGCCGCCTTCTCTTCATCACCGCCATCTCTTCTCTCCTCTCCTTTTCCCTTCAACCCAGACACCCTACACAGAACCCACGACCCACGCCTGCACCCCGCCTGCGTCACTGTGGCCGGCACCCTCTCGCCACCATCCTCACCGTCGTTATCTCCATCGGTTTACCCTCTTCTACCCCACCTCTCTCCTCTCCTCCCTGCACAGACCCCTGATCTAAACATCAAGAACCTGCACATCCAAACACAACCCAAGAATCCCACTGCCTCGCCGGAAAATCCTGCTTGCATCCTCGCCGTCGACGGTCCATCGTCGACGTCACTCCCTCGCCTTCTCCTTTAACCCAGAGTCTAAACCCAGACCTCCCTATTCTCTTCTTTCTTCTCCTTCTTCTTTTCTCTGTTTCTTTCTTGATCTTGTATTTTTCCGGTGATCGCCAGAGATCCGTTGCCGTCGTCACCCTCGGTCCTCGCCTTTGTACCAAACCACAGAACAGCCACAACCTTCATCTCTTCTTTCTTCTCGTTCTTCTCTTCTTGTTTTTCCTTCTCTTCTTGTTTTCTTGTTTCTTGATCAATGTTTCCGATCACCGCCGGAGTCGTGCTCGCCGCCGCCGATCCGGGCGACCCAGGGGACATCCCTATCCAGCGTGGTCCGTTCCTGCATTGCTTGGTTCAGTCCCGTGTGCGCCGTATGTGCATTGCAACTTTTACCGACATTGGACGTTGCAGCGCGTATCCGTATCGTGATCCATCGAGGCAAGTTAATCTTGCTACATGCTATATAACTCATTTTATATTTATTTAATTAAATATTATACCTGTAGTTTAAATCTTGTATTCCATGTTTCGTTTTATAACATTTCAATATTCCGTTTGCACCCGTTTACATCATTTTAGATCTAGATCATGAAAATAATCTTGTTACATGGTAGATTACATTACAATGCATCCATATCAATATTTATATCACATATTGCTTAGTTGTATATCCCACATTACCATTTGATAGTTTTTATAACGTTTCGGATACCCATTTGCATCCATCTCATTTAGAATATAAATAATTGCATCCATAGATCATATTAAGACATAATACTGTGATATTAACATTCCATATTTAATAAAGTGCATTATAATTAGTGTTGGAACCATAACTTTAACTCTAATCGATAACTGTGCATCCATACGTTTGAATCTGTACTTATTTGCATACCACATCACATTATTCCATTTTATTGTTATATTGGTATCCCATACTTGTTTTTGTGTACCCATGCTTATTATAGTTTGATTATGATCACCCACGTGACATTTGTACACCCCCTGACATGACTTGATACACTACTACTTGACACGACTTGATACCGTGCACTTCTTGACATGATTGGATCTATATACACTACCTAACATGACCTGATGTACCACAGCTTGACCTGTTACCTGATCTTGTTATTAATGCCAACAATCTTGACATGTTGTCCCTACGGACATTTCCTGTTGTCTATTCAGACAAACCTGTACCTGCTTGATCCTGTGTTGGCATTAGCTCCAGATTTATCAATACCTGACTTGAACACATAACTTAGGGGTATGGGGAAATCAATGATGAAACCTGACTTGTAACTCGACAGTTTGATACCTTTACTGATCAGTCTTACGGGCTAGGCCAGCCCCGGGATGATGCTGCTGACATCATTCATCGTTTCCTACTACCTTTTACTGCCTTGCGGCACGTCTCGGATTCAGCCCGAGAATCTTGACCGTGTTCCTGGGCATGCACGGGATACTATTGAGTTACATCGATGATTCATTAAATTGATTTCAAAGAATTGAGAGTAGTTAACCCAGTAGACCAGTTTAGATTACTCACTGCACATCACATGTGCCTTACCCTTCACTGTCCTTATTTATGTTACTGTTATACCTTTATTACTGTTCATACTCGTGCCTGCATGTCTCGTTACCCCCAGATTATATTATTATTGATGTTATGACGCACTGACGTCTGGGTTTTGCATGGCCCAGATCCTCTACTTTTGTCGCAGGCTGATCAAGAGTACTTCCGCCGTTAGGCCGAGCAGTGAGGATCCAGTTGGTATCCAGTTTTACTTTTCAGGTGTTTTGCTTATTGGATCTATTGCTTCCGTATATTATTTTATTCTTGACTCGTTTATTTTGGCCTATGGACATGTGTTAGATAGTTTATTGTTTTTCTTGATATCTCTACAGCCGTAATGTGACTGTAGAAGGATATTTGCTATCTACAGGTAGCATGGTTGGCTCTGTCACGTGCCTATCTTAGCGCACTCTGGGAAGCGGAGCGTGACATGATCCGCGGTGGATTTGGGGAATTAGGGTTTGGGATTTTTAGGTGTGATTTGCAATAACAAATCCTAATTCTTGGGATATAGAGTTTCTGGCCTTGGGACTATTTAAAGGACCGAGAGCTAAAACTAGAAATCATCACCTTTTATACGAAGCAAATCACCGTCAAAGAACAAGTGATCCACGACAGGTCCACGATTCGACGTGATAAGGCAACGTAAGATTCGATGGAGCATCTACTTCCTACGAGGCAGAGATCGAGAGCAATTTCTTCTTCCTCTTGTAATCTAAACTTGAAGAATTGTACTTGTGAAGTTGATTAATAAATGTAGATCATTAGATTAATTAGATAGCATTTATTTTCTGTATTTACATTATGATCTCTATCCGTTCTTCTTCTTTCTCCATCATGCGCGAGTAATTCTCCGCTTGATAGGGTTCGTAGGGTTAGGGTAGAACAATAGATGAGAAAATACTTTAACTTCTTTTAAGTCTTATGAATTATAAAAAGAATCGTTAACATCTTTATCGGGCGTGCTACCAATTTATTTCTAGTCTCGACCACGATTTGATATCAGATTAACATTTTTTTTGTTAAGGGCTAGACATGAATAGAGATCAATGAAGGGACAAGGGTCAATAGTGGGGAAACCCTAGTTTCATCCAAGAACCCTAATTCTCATTCATCACTATCTATCTAGTTTTAAATCTATCAAAAGATAAAAGGAGTAATGTTTATTAGTCATACATGACTACTAAATCCTAACGAACCCTACAAGCCATCTTCTTATAGATTCTATATCAGCGTTTAAACTAGATCTTAAAACTACATATTCTATATCCGTGTTTAACATAGATCTAGAAACTATTCTCCCAATTCTTTTATTCTAACCAACTCGTCTGAAGCAACATTAAAATTTCCACGCATTCCTGCGGACGACCCATACTCATCTCAGCTATCTACACGCGACACCGTTATTGATTGCAGTTAACTACTACATACTTTCACAAAATCAATCAAATGGCGCCGTTGCCGGGGATACGTGCGTAATTTTTTTTCTTACTATTCGTGTTGAATTCTTATTCGATCCATATCATAAAAATAAAATAAAATAGCAAATTGTGTATTTAACGATTGGTATGCGATTTTTGCGAGGGATTCTAAAGACACTAGAGCGAGGAAATCAAGATTCAAAGACCTTCAGAGAGGCCTAGAGGAGCAAAGGAGGCCACTGTAGCAAAAATTTTCAAAAAATCTCTCAACTACGCGTCGGAACCACGGCAACAAGTCCATTTTTGCGACGGAACCGCAACATAGTTGGGGAATTAGGGTTCCAAACTTCTATGGTAACTTTCTTATCTCTTTCTCTCTCCTCTGAAAAATCCAATAATATTTTTTTCTGCAGGATTCTTTTTGTGTGTTTTGTAATTGGTTTGTTTTTGCATATTTTTAATGCGGACTTTAAGGAGCAAGACCAAAATTCAGATTAGATGGGGATTTCATCACCTTCCTTAGGCCCCACAAATCACAAAACAAGCATCCGCATCACCCTACATTAATTAAAAAAATATCTAGACCAAGACTCTAAGGACCGTCGGGCTCAATTAGGACAGAGAAAGGTCATGGGTAATCTATTACTTATCCGCATTTCTTTTGTGGTGTCTAGGCAAGCGTAACTAAGGCAAGTGGTTATTTAATTAGGCCCACTATTTTCGGTGATTCGTATAGTGGATACCTCCCACTTATCTAGCACTTATCCGGCCACAAGAGTTATAAAGAGATGGTAGAGGATTGATGTTGTGACTTGTCTTTTGGAAGTCTAGGAGCGGTCTAGAGACTTGACCTAGGTAACCTTAGTTCTAGGGTTGTTTGTGCATTTTTTTGATTTGTCTCACATCCGATACTTTCAAAACAAACCAATTTTTAAAGTTCTCACACACGCTGCCACTTGCGCTAAATCCACTTAGTGCATTCTCGGCTGGACACGGGATTCTAGTGCCCGTCTTGTCCGCGTTTCTTCTATCAACTCCGAAATCGGTGTTTCTTCATCTTCTTTTTCCTCTCCACCCACCACATCGACCGAGATGGACGGTTCTCTATCAGATTATAACACCACCCTGCCACCACCCGTAGGTGCGCAGAATCCACCGCGCATCTCTCTCCAAGAGAGATGCTACCTTGTGCGTGATCCCCTTCGTACCTGTCTTTCGATTCCACCAGCCAATGGGGATAATTTTGAAATTAAACCCCACTTCATCAAACTGTTGCGCAAATTTCACGGGCTTGAATCCGAAGACGCGTACGTTTTTATAAACAAATTCGAAAACATATATGCAATGATGGTCACGTCACAACTTTCTGTGGATGCTATGAGATTACGTCTTCTCCCTTTTATCTTATGCGATCTAGCAGAAAAATGGCTTTATAACACTTCCGCACATTCTATTGCCAAATGGGATGAATTCGTTGTAGCATTCCTTAAGAAATTTTATCCAAATCATAAGACCGCCCGCGTTCGAAGCGAAATTAACCAGTTCACCTAACTTCCCAATGAACCATTTTAAAAATATTTTGAACGGTTTAAGGATCTTCTTCTATAATGACCTCATCACGGAATCAATAGATGGGACTTTTGTCGCATTATATATGAGGGTGTTGATCCAGTAACAAAACAGATACTTGAAACTATGTGTCAATGTCATTTCTTGTCTAAAAATGATGGTGAAGCTTGGTAATTTCTGGAAGATCTCGCTGAACAAACTTTACAGTGGAAAAGCGTTAGACCTACATCTTCTAAGGGAGGTATCCATCAGCTCGAAATTTCCATCGCAGTGAAAGCCGAAATGGCCGCGATACAAAGGAAACTCGATGCTATAGAAAACAAAGTCTCTTCAGCCTCCCTAAACCAATTTACGCTCCCCAAAACCGTGTGTGGTTGCTGTTCCAACCCATCACATTTGACGGAAGAATGTCCTTTGAATCCTCCGTTTCAAGGTCAAGAACAAACTAATACTTCTTTTCGGCAACGACCTAAAAACGATCCTTATTCTTCTACATACAATCAGGGATGGAGGAATCATCCTAATTTTTCTTGAAACCATAACCAAACTCAAAATCAAAACCAGTTCCCAAGCAACTATCAAAGACCTCCCCCACAACAACAACAACCACCACAACCGAGTCAGCACCCCTTTCAACCGCAACCTTTGCAAAACCCGGCCAACAACCTTGATCCTTATAATAATTCTGTTGTCAGTACCGATAAACCCTCTGCACTCGACACGTTCATTAAACATTCCATGCAAACGACGGATACTTTAACATCTTCTATCCACATGTTAATGTGGAACACCGCTTCCCACGATGAAAACATAAAATCGATAGAAGCACAACTTGCACAGTTAAATGTCTCAATCAGTGCGAGAGAGAAAGGGAAACTTCCATCTCAACCCCTGTCGAATCCTGACCACTCACAAAGTTATAATGTGAGTGTCGTAACCACGTTGAGATCGGGAAAAGTGTTGAACAACCAAGTGGGTGAACAGTTTGATGAGGAGGAATCAATTGAAACCCCGGCGTCTACTTCTTCTCCTACTTCGTCTAGTCCACCATCTTCTTCCGAGCCTATTCTCCGTTTTCCATTAGGCTCAAACCCTCCACCCGCTTCCTCGAGTCTACCTAAAACGATCACAACTCCAATTCTGGGATCCATTCCATCCTCACAATCTTCTCCAATGTTGGACCCAACCCTTATTGATAAAGCTCATTATCCACATAGGTTAAGAGACAACAGACCAAGTCCACAAATGGAGAAGATTGTGGAAATTGTTAAGCAAGTTGACATAAATATTCCCCTCCTAGATGCTATTAAACAATTTCTGTCTTATGCAAAAATTTTAAAGGACTTGTGCACTAGGAAGAAAAAAATTCAAGTACCTAAAAAAGTTTTCTTAGCGAGTAATGTGAGCACTGTGTTTACCCAACAATTACCCAAGAAACGAACAGGCCCCGGAAGTCCTACCATATCAATTTCTATTGGGGGTAAAAATATTAATCGTGCTCTACTCAATTTAGGTGCTAGTATTAACTTACTTTCATATTCTGTGTATGAGCAATTAGGGATCGGAGAGTTAAAACCGGCGCACTGCACTCTTCAGATGGCCGATTGATCTATTACCCAATCTAGGGGTGAGTTAGAGAATGTGTTATTCAAAGTCGGGGAATTTATATTCCCTGTGGACTTTATCGTTATAGATACATAGCCTGTAGCAAACCCACGGAACCAAATCCGGGGATTTTAGGTCGACCTTTTCTAGCGACTTCCAATGCTGTAATCAATTGTCGTAACGGCTCTATGAACCTATCTTTCGGGAAGATGTCAATTGAGCTTAGCATTTACAAGTTGGGAAGTGAACCCTCTGAACCCTATGCTCAAGTATTTTCTGTCGAAGCAATAAATTCCGACAGCGGCGAATTTGAACAGCTTCACGATACTGATCTCGACTCCGCTAGTACGTTGTTGTTTGGCCCTGCTATTTATTATACACATACGGACCCTTCTATCGAGCTGTATGGGTCAAAATCTAACACTAATTATGAACCTTTTATGGAGTCCGAGTATCATCCCGTTCTTTCTAATGAGATTATTATTCAGACTATCGATGAAACCTTTGAAGAAATATTCGCTGAAGAACTCGCATTCTTAGAAAATATGGGAGTTGTGATGAATCAACCCCAACCCAAAGAAGTTGAACCACCACCTCTTCTTCTTATCAATAACAAGAATGCGAGTAATCCATCATCATTGTTTCGTGTCTATGAACCAAGATGTAAACCCGTTCTATTCCACCTCTCATCCCCTCCCCACTTCTTCACGTCTATAGGTGACATGTTCTTCTACCAACCAGTGCGTTACATCGATAAAATATTTGAATGGTTGATGTTGACTTTTGGTCTTTGTAAAGTTTTATGTTGACCAATAACTTTAACCCCCCTCTTTATAATTTTAAACGTTTAATACTATTTTACTCAAGTTAGGGAGGGAGAAAAATATATTTTGGCTCTTGAAAGAAAATAAATTTTTACATAATTATGAGACAAAAATAAGTTTGGGGAGAATTTCACTTTCATTATTCATGTCCCCGTTACTAATTTTTCCTCCCAAGTCTACAAGTTTCTTAAGCTTAACAGATGACATCAGTGAGGACACTGCTGCAAACAGCTTTGGGAGAGGTTTGTGCTTATTCACGCATTATTTTGCATTATCATAAATATAAGCACAAAAAAAATTTGATAATGAAAATTAGAAAGTGAAAAATTTACATATGAAAGATAGTAATAGTTTAAGAAAAGCAAGAAAGTTAGATATTTTCTTAAACGAAATTAGTAATAAGTAGTTATGAGCCGTTGTCCCAAGGGTTAGTAAGATGAAGGAAATTGCTAATCTGAGGATAAAAATAAGTCTGAAAAATAGTTTTTATTCTTGAGGCCAAACATTTGAACGTAGATACCCCACTATACGTATTTGCACACATCTTGAAACTTGGGATAGTAGAGGATACCTTGAAATGCTCTTGCCTAAAAGCCTTAGTATGAAGAAAAAATATAAGTGGTGAAGAAAAAATATGAACACTGGTTTTGTAATTACCAAGACAACATAAAAAATATAGTGAGGGTGCTTTATCACTTAAGTGCCTTAAACCAACAGGTTTGGGAGCCACTGCTAAACCATAGGTGTTGCAAGACGAGGATAATTACGCCTAAATGAGCGAGCATATTTGGTAATCGGTCGGTTAGTACCTCAAGAAGTATTAACAGTCGCATGAAGAATGTGTGAGCACACATGTAGAGAATTATTCACCGACTAAAAAATACTAAGGAAGATGGATAAGAGTATGATAGCTTGAATTGAATTCTCTAAGTGTAGGGATTTTTTTACACACATGTAGGGGTATATGATCGATGTTTGGATGAATGGTAAGAAGGAAGGCTAAAGGCAATGTTTTATTGAGAGATGATGTGATTTCTAACAACTTTTCACAACCATTAAGATAGGGCTCATGGAAACTGAAAAGCTAGTGTAGTTAGAAACTTTTATTTTCAAGTTCTTTCTTTTATAGTTCTTATCTTTATATATAACTTTCATATTTTTTTCTTTTATTATAGGATTTTGTGGGTATAATCCACTGAAAACCCTCAGGAGACAAACTCCTCTTACTAGGGACACCTAGAGGTTTAACGGCTTGTTGCACGTACTCAGTGCAATCGTGTTGCCTACGAAAGTGCGCTAGGTTTTTCTTTTTCTTTTTCTCCCTCTCTTGAATAAATAGTTTGCTCGGGACGATCAAAATTAAGTTTGGGGGTATTTGTTCAGTCGAAAATATTGCACATTTGATATAACATTTTTCTTACTTTTCTTAATTATCTAAAGGTGTTTATTATAAATATAGAACATATTTGGGTTTATCTGTAAAATGTCTATTTTCATATGTTTATATAATATAATTAAAATTATAAAGGAAAATGTATGCATATAATATTTATATAATATTTTAATAATTTAAATATGCATATCATATCAAATATCCTTAATCAATATTCTTAAAATATAATATCATATAAAATGGTTAGGATAATATCTCAAAAATACCAAATATTACTAATATTATTCATTGAGATATTGTACAAGATTTAGCTCAGGTCAGGAGATCGGGATATTAAGATGTTGGGAATAAAAAATATGCCGATAAAGTTAAATAAAATCGAAGAATCAATACTGGCAGAGACTCATAAAAGATATGAAAATTCCAGACATCAAATAAATCTCCATGTATCACAATGAAGCAGCCCCAGAATTTTGAAGCGATGATCACACCAAACGGCCGCGATTGCACGACCAAAAGCTCTATAATGCGGCGGATCCGCGGTGGATTTTGGGTATTAGGTTTAGGATTTTTAGGTGTGATTTGCAACAACAAAACCTAATTCTTAGGATATAGAGTTTCTGGTTTTGGGACTATTTAAAGGACCGAGAGTTAAAGCTAGAAATCATCACCTTTTACACGAAACAAATCACCATCAAAGAACAAGTGATCTACGACAAATCCGCGATTCAACATGATAAGACGACAAGAGATTCGACGGAGCATCTACTTCCTACGAGGCAGAGATCGAGAGCAACTTCCGCTTCCTCTTATAATCTAAACTCGAAGAATTATACTTGTGAAGTTGATTAATAAAGGTAGATCATTAGATTAATTAGTTTGCATTTATTTTCTGTATTTACATTATGATCCCTATCTGTTCTTCTTCTATCTCCATTATGCGTGAGTAATTCTCCGTTTGATAGGGTTCGTAGGATTAGGGTAGAACAATGGATGAGAAAATACTTTAACTTCTTTTAAGTCTTATAAAGTTTATAAACTTTAGCAAAAAAATTGTTAACATCCTTATCGGGCGCGCTACCAATTTATTGCTAGTCTCGACCACGATTTAAGATCGAATTAACATTTTTTTTGTTAAGGGCTGGACATGAATAGAGATCAATGAAGGGACAAGGGTCAATAGTGGGGAACCCTTACTTTTTTCCAAGAACCCTAATTCTCATTCATCACTATCTATCTAGTTTTAAATCTATCAAAAGATAAAAAAAGTAATCTTTATTAGTCATCCATGACTACTAAATCCTAACGAACCCTACAAGCCCTCTTCTTATAGATTCTATATCCGTGTTTAAACTAGATCTTAAAACTACATATTCTACATCCGTGTTTAACATAGATCTAGAAACTATTCTCCTATTCTTTTATTCAAATCAACTCGTCTAAAACAAGATTAAAAGTTCTACGCATCCCTGTGGACGACCCGTACTCATCTCAGCTAGCTGCACGCGACACCGTTATTGATTGCGGTTAACTACTACACACTTTCACAAAATCAATCACCTTGCATGGTGGATCAAGAAGCACGTCGAAGTGTTTGTTAGCCATCCCGTTAATCATCTTCGTTTAGAGGAGCCTTATTACAAATGACATCCTACTAAATTTCGTAAAGCTTTCGTACAGATCTTGTTCATTTTTCTCTAGAAGTTTCTTTACTTTCTCTACTCCATCGGTTCCTTCAGACAGTTCAACATCATTCATTTTCTTGCCAGCAAATAAATCTTCCAGTATCTCATGCGTGTCATCTATTCTGTCACCTATCGGTAATTCAAATTGCGAAACTACAGTCTCATTATCCCTCCTCGTGTCCTCGTTAGGTACTCCCTCGTAATGGTAATTCCAATATTTTTAGTTTAGTTCAAAATTGTTTACAAACACATGTTCTTCTGTCACTTCACGTCCAAAACAGTATCTATTCTTATATTTCTTATAAGGATAGAACATGAGTCCATCTCAGTTATGCTTTGGGTTCATCTATGTTTAATTTTAAAAGGCTTTAAGTCTCTCTTTAAATCGGGTGTCCCTCGAACTATACCTATCTTTTTCCCCATGTGAATAAAGGATTTATCCAAAAGAATCCTCATCTGTTATCACACAGATATTTATATGAGTTTAACATATCTTAGAAGTTTATTACAAGTTCATTAAATAAATTGTTAAGCACTAAAATAGATTTCATGATGTGGACGCATCAAAGTATCTGAAGCCGTTTAAAGTTGGCATAAGTCAGGGCTAAAGGTCGGAGCGAATAAGTACTCTCACGGCTGTCAGGGCTAAAGGTCCTAATTCCCATTACGAATATAACACTCATATCTCACATCGTCCTGTGTTTTTGTCCATTTCAAGAAAATTTCGGCAGCATTTCCTCCTTGTTCCCCGTATTCGTACATATATGTACACGGGGAACAAGTGGAAAGCACTGTCGAAACTTCTCAAAATGGATGAAAATATAGGAGGAAGTGAGATGTGGGTCTTATTGCATTCATAATTTGTCCACACTGAACAAATCCAACAATTACTGTATATTAAATTCTCTCGTTGAATACTACACATGTTTGAAAAAATTGAGTAATACGTTCAACTCTTACAAACATTTGTAATCGTATTCGTATTTGAATACACGAATTGTTAGACGGGAAACTATAGCTCGATTCTAAACAAGTTTAAGAGTTTTCGATCTTAAACGTACTAATTAAATGGAAGTTTTGGTTTACTTACTTATATTTATGTTGTGTCAGTGGGTTTAATTTTATTTTCGATTTATGCATCTAGTATACTTTTAAGTTTTCTTAATGGCTTTGATTTTATTTTTAATTTACGCATCTAGTAGAGTTTAAGTGGTATTAAAGAATTTGATTTTCATTTTGATTTTGTTTATAGATTATGCTACAATTTATAAATCTAAGTAATAAATCATAAATGACAACAAAATTTTGAATCATTAAATTTACAAAACACAAAATGATTTGTACGAAAGAAAATCAATATGTTTTACTAAGCCGTTCCAATTAAAACCTTAATCCAAGCTCCTTAATTTTTAATTTAGATGAAAGCCAAAAAATCAAAACACTAACACTTAATTCAAATATTAATTTCAAAACTACTGAGGTTATTTTCAGTTTCATCCTTAAATCAGAAATTTCATCTCCAAATCAGAAATTTTTCAAGCCCTAGTTCCTAACTTTACCCCCAAATCATAAATGTATCTAACCATAACCTTCAATTTCCCTCCAAATCTCATATTCATCTAACCATAACTCTTAATTTCATCCCAAAATCACAAATTCATCGAACCCTAACTCTCAATTACCTAACCAAAATTCATCTAACCATAACTCTAACCCTCACTTACCCTCAATTATCTATAATCTATCTTCTACCATTAACCCTAAATTTCCAAATTTCTATTTCAATTTATCAACTTTTTTCAATTCTAAAACTCATCAACCACTATTCAAATTCTCTATATTCAAAATCCCAAAACCCAACACATTCTCCAATTCCATATTTAATTTTTCATAATATATTACAATCAAAATCATAATATATTTCATAACCTAGCTTCATAATCCCATGATTTAATTGAAAAAAATAATAATTGGAGGGAAAAATCATAATCTTTGACTGGTTGTTGAGTGAGGAAGGCGATGGAGAGCATCAGCAGCAAGTTAAAAAAAATTGAGGAAGAATTGGAAGAATTTGAGGATGAATTTAGGGGAATTGGGGGTGGAAAGAAATGGGGCTCGGGTTGAGAAGCGCGGGGGGTTTGGAGAATGGGGAGATAGAAGGGCCTTCACGGCTGAAAATTACTAAGGCTATTAGCGACCGTTATATAAAGTCGCTAATACCAATTGAACGGTGGCCAATATATTGACGGCCGTTTATTAGCGACCGTATATTATATACGGTCACTAATACTATATTAACGACCGTATATATTTTAACAATCGCTTATATCCTGTTCCTAATACGCACGGTTTCTAGTAGTAAGTTTTTGAAGGCCACAAGCCAATGAATCGATAGGTGCAAAAATGAACAATAATGCAGCATAAACTTTATTCGAAGCATAAGTTAGAGCTCTTTAAATCCTGTGATTTTTCATACACGTACATTTGATGGTAGGACGTTCAACTTGACGGAGCCATTCATTCAAATATGTCATAAATCAAGAGTTTTCGTTTTTAAAAAACAATAACCATTTCGCAACAAAGCACCCTTGTATATTATTACTATGTTGTTTTTTGAAAATTAGAAAAAATTTAATTGAAAATTTTGATGGAAGATGTTTTGTATGGCTAACTAAATAAACAATAATATGACGAAACTATTATGGGTAAATTATTAAAAAGTCCCCGTCCTGTTCAGGTGTTGTCTAAAATCCCTTGGTGAAAAAACAAAAAAAAAACCTTAGTATTTCAAAATTGTTGGAAAGGTACAGTTCAAAATCTTTATGAAAAAACCTATGGGCTGCATTTTATCTAGGTCTTATATTCTATTTTAAATGCAATTATAAAAATACCCCCTTCTTCTGGACGGTGCTTAGATATTACATGTAACTATTTAGATATCACAGGCAACTCGTAACTGTTTAGATATTATATGCAATTGCTTAGATCTTACATGCAACTTAGATATTACATGCAACTACTTAGATATTATATGAAAGTAGAAAAATATTTTAGAGGTTTCTGACGGGAAAGAAGTATATTTGGCAGAAAATTAGATAAATTTGGAGGGAAAAATGAAAACATAATAGATATTACAGGCAAGTCTCCAGATATTACAGGCAAGTCTTCAGTTATTACATGCAACTTCTCCATACTATATCTGCGTTAAATCCAGTTGAAAAGGGCTGTCAACTCATATGGGCAATGGCATTTTGTATACAAGGGAGTTTTTATTGGGCCCAGGAATTTTAACAAGGCCAAAATCCCAGGAGGTTTTACACAAGTTCAGAGCGAGCCAAGGGCTTTTTGACAATTTACCCTACCGTTGTGAAAACATTATGTCACATGATAATTATGTTACATGATAATTCTACATGATTATGATGCATAACTAAAATATAGAAGATGAGATGCCCATTTTGAAAAAATTGGGCCCAATTTCTGGTCTTTATTTGGACAAAAAATTCACTGTTTACAATCTCCTCAAGTTACAAAAACGCTTCATAGAAAAATCATAAAAAGATTTACAAGAACAATACCGCCGGATTGCCCTCAACGAATTTGCAGAGGACGGCATACTCATATACGGTGTTGGGAACCATCCCATTTAAAATCCCATGAGGCAAGCCGTCTGTGTTTTTTACCGTAATAGGCTATTACCTGCAGCAAATTCTTTACGGTCCAGCACCACCATATCAAATTATTTATAGATCGATCCTTTGCTATCTCCATACATACATGAAAATAATAAAATCCCATTTAATTTTCAAGAGATTCAAATAAAAAAATATGGACGACTTATTTTGCTCCTACCAAGTGGGGCCCACGCTTTTCCCCGTTTCGAAGGGCGCAGGCATGTGATGCCGCCAAATCATCGAACCACCAGTGGGGGCCACAAACTAACCGTTATCGTCTCACAGCAACACCCGCCGCGTGTCGCCACACGAGAGGAAGATCGCAACATCACGTCTCCCCATGACGGTGACGGCTAGGAGACGTAACGCCACTTCGTCCGCACGTACAGGCCAGGGTACCGTGAAGAGAAGGGAAGTGGGAGAGGTCCGTTTCTTTTAACGGCCGTCACCAGGTTACGCCGTGATCAGAGGGGCCCAATGAGGGCCCCACTTTGATATGCAGAATTTCGAGTGTTGTTGAACCGTTTCGAAACGAACCTGATGTGATTTTTGGGACCGCGCTATAATTAGGCGCGCAGTCGACCCACTTAATGTGGGGACTTCAATAATAACAACACTGCTGCAATTTTTCATAAATTCCCTGAATATTATTTTTCCTAGTCTCCTAAGATACCAAACTTCTTACACGAATCCTAATCTGAATTTTATTATTGTTCTCCCAGGATTGAGGGATTGAGGGATCACAGTGATTTTGGAGTAGATGGATTTCTCTTCTAAATTTGGTTACAGTCATTTTTCGATTGATTGGTTTGTATGTTCTAATTGTAAGTAAGACTGCGCATTCAGATTCAAATATCATATTATTTGGATCACACTGATTTTTTATATTTGGATAGATATAAATATATATATATTTAAATATTTTTATCGATATGGACACAGCTGCGATTTAACAAAAATTATCCATATATGAATATGCATACGGAAACCTGATTTATGAATTCAAATAACGATGCAAATATCCTAAGGGAATACTAAAAACCGAGAAAAATTCCCAGTTAAATCTTCTGATTTTAAAATATCCCCATCAACTTTTCAACCTATCTAGTTTACCACGGTTTCTAAAACTCTCCGCATCAACACTGTAATTTAAAATATTAAATAATTCCTCTAACCAGTTTAAAGTTTAAAATTTTACCGACAAACATCTCTTTGGGTGCGCTTAAGAGCGGGTAATTTCGAGGGTGATTCTATATTTTCATGAAATATTATATTGTTTATTTAGGTATAAAAAATTATTCCGGGAATACTGCGTTACCATTATAATCAAATTACCCAATTTCATGGAAATCCAATTTCCCCAAAACAGACGTTTATCCTATATTACTAAGAAATATGCTTACATAACACGACATGTGCTATGACCATCCGTCGCCCGCCGCCGACCTCTTTCTCTCACTGCCCGCTGCCGACCGCCGATCTGAAGTTCGCCGCAGGCCTCCTTTGTCCCGCGATGTCAGTTTGACATTCGCCGTCGGCCTCCCTCACTAGCCTCCCTTACCGGCCGCCGGTCGGACGTTCACCACCGGTAGCTAGTCAAACGTTTACCGCCGGCCTCCCATGCCCTCCGACGTCGGTTTGACATTCGCCGTCGGCCTCCCTCACTGGCCTCTCTTACAGGCAGCCGGTCGGACGTTCACTACCGGTCTCCCTTGCATCCCGACATCGGTTTGACATTCGCCGGCCTCCCTTGCCGTCGACCATCGGTCGGATGTTCGCCGCCGTCCTCCCTTGCTGCTGGTCATTTTCCGGTCGGACGTTCGCCGCCCGCCACAAATCGTCCGCCGTCGGCCGCCATTGTTCGCTGCTGGCCGCACTTCCCATTGTCCGTCGCCGGTCGACGGTGGCATATATATATTACCGTGGATGATTGGAATGTATCAAGCACGGCAATGCAATTTCTTAGAATTAAATGCCCGGTCATCACATTCACCGGAATTTAAGGATTTCCAATAATTTTCCATTTCATGTTCCAAGCACAGTCTATATTCCATCCTTCCTCTCCTCCGTGCCCTCTCCTCCGTGCGCACACAAAAAATGCTGTATACAAATAATAATTCTTCTCTTCATGTGTACATGACATGACATGTGCCAAAAAGGATCATAAATAATCCGAGCTCCAAAACGTAACCAATTTGCTTAGTGATCACATTCCTTGAATCTAAACAAAACAAAACCAATTAAAACTCCATAAGAAATTAATGGATAAAATTCACCGCACTAAAGGCCTGTTTGGTTGCAGGATTTAGAAATTTGGATTCCCAAATAGTACGGTTGAAAATTTCTGGATTTGATAATTTGTTGTTTGGTTGGTTTTGGATTCCTAGTATTGGATTTGTAGATTCTTATAATCTTTGTTTGGTTGGTAAAAAAATGGGATTTGGATTTGAGAATTTTAGAGATAGAGAGATGATTATTATATAAATAAATTACACGAGTCCAATCTAAAAGTACGATGAATAGTGCCAAATTATTAAAAATGCTTAAAAGCTTTTAGGATTCAAGAATACTTATTTTGTGGTGGGCCAAATCCCCCAACCCAATATAAAATTATGGAATTCTGCGATTTCACAATCTAAATCCATAATAATCTTACAACCAAATAGGCCTCAGGATTATGGAATTTGGATTCCAAAATAGTACGGTTCAAATTTCTGGATTTGATAATTTGTTGTTTAGTTGGTTTTGGATTCATAGTATTGGATTTGTAGATTCTTGTAATCTTTGTTTGGTTGGTGAGAAAAAAGTGGGAGTTGGATTTGAGGATTTTAGAGAGAGATAGATAGAGAGTGGATTATTAAATAAATAAAGTACATGAGTCCATCTAAAAGTATAATGAATAGTGTCAAATCTTTGAAAATCCTTGAAATTATTTAGAATTCAAGAATACTTGTTTTGTGGTGGCCCCCCATAAAAAACAAAGAAATCCTAGAAATCTAAATCTATCAACCGAACACAAAATTATGGAATCCAAGCACAATTCAAACAGTAAATACAAATTAATAATCCTGCAACCAAACAGGCCCTAACTACACGTGCGGAATCCATTGACCCACTTTCAAACCACGTCAGCGGAGTGGGACCCAGCAATCCCCCGAACAAAAAAAATCTCACTGACACGAACCGACACCCTCCGTTAAGATTTTTTTAAAAAAACTTAACGCCGTCACCGTCCTTCCTCTCGCCATATAAAATCCCCGCCCTCGCTCCTTCTCAAACTTCGAGCAAACACAAAAAGAATAAATAAAATACTCCATCCAAAAAATCGAACCGCTCATGGATCCATCGGCGGTTCAGGAGGTATTGAACCGGGTTCGATCGGACGGCCACGATTCGAGGCTGGAGGCAGCCAGGGAGATCCGACGGCTGACGAGGACCTCCTCGGAGAACCGCCGGGCCTTCTCCGAGGCGGTCGAGCCGCTGGTGTCGATGCTGACATCTGGGGCCCGCGAGTGCAGCGAGGCGGCGATCCTCGCGCTCTTGAACCTCGCCGTCAGGGACGAAAGGTGCGAATCGCACCTTGATATTTTCATTATTTGCAAAATTTACAGTTTTTATTTTGATTTACTTTGTATGTGGGATTGTATTGAATTGATGACTGAGCTTTTAGATTGTATAAGAATTGGGACAGTAATTGCACAAAACACCCCCGTAGTTTGCCCGTTGTTGTCACATATACCCCTCAATTAATTTATTTGCCACAAACACCTCTTAACCCTAAAAATGCTCAAATTCAACTCTAAACAACAAAAAACAGGTTGTAAAGCAAAATTAGACGATCACACTTTGTAAAGAAAAATCAGAATTGAATATGAGCGTTTTCAATTTCGAATGAATTTGAGCATCTTTGTGGTTTCGATTGATAAGCAGGGGGCTGCTTGTGCCAAAAAATTAGTTGGGAGGCATGAGTGCCACAAAGGATAAACTACGTGGGTGTTTTGTGCTATTAACTTTTTTCTTATCTATAAATAGAAACGATTTGATCATAATTTTTATTGAAGTTCCTCCTTATTTCAATTACATGGATGTTTCTACTTATTTTGGCGCGTTGCAACAGCAATAATTAGATGGATGCATAAATTATTTTTCAGTTATAAGTTGAAACCCCATGAGATCTTCGGAAGATCATTAACGAATTTGAAAACCTAACAGATGTGATTTTCGGTAGCGATTTAAAATCCGGTTATATTGTAAACAATTTTATCTAAAACAATTCCAGAACACATGTTACATGAAAAGTGGCTTCGAGAAATAAAAAATAAACGATTTGAAGTGTTGACAAGACAAGAATATTATAAACATAAATATTATACTTTTTCTCACTTTCTACGTTTACGTTTGCTAGTTGAGTTGAAGAAGGATCTTCGTTTTTGAGAAGCAAATGTTCAAATGTTCATGCACACAGAGACGCATGTGTGTGTGTGTTTATGTTGGTGTATGTATGTGTGTGTATTTGTATAGAAAAATTAAATCTTTTTTAGACAGTGCAGGAATTATCCGATAAATTCATTACAAACTTTTATTCGGTACAGTATTTTTCCAACGGGTAGTCACCATCCAAACAATATTAAACCAAAGGATTTTGAACCCTTGGTGTTGCCTCTTCTATTTTTTATCTAAGATTATTGACAAGTAGTTAGAACTAGAAAAGTTGCCAAATATTTTTGCAATTCATTGATCTCAAACTCCCCCCCCCCCCCCCCCTATAATTATGTTATTTCTTTCCAGCCATGTTCCCCAATCAATCACAATAACACCTATTAATTTTACCTTTAACAGCAACAAGATCAAGATCGTGGACGCTGGCGCGCTTGGCCCCCTCTTCTCCTTCCTCCAATTGTCCGACTCCACCCTTCAAGAATATTCCGCAGCCGCCCTGCTCACCCTGTCCGCGTCTGCCTCCATTAAGCCCCGCCTCGCCGATGCCATCCCCCTCCTCATCAATACACTCCTCCATGGAACCCCTCAAGCCAAGAGCGACGCAGTCACCGCTCTTCTCAACCTCTCCACACATATTCCGAACCTCATGATACTCCTCTTGTCTCGTCCCATCCCTGCCCTCATCTCCGTTTTAAAAACATTCAAGAAAACCTCAAAAACATCCGAGAAATCCATCACACTGCTAGAACGCCTGGTGAGCTACGATGCCGCAAGAGATTCAGTGACGTCTGAGCCAGGAGGGGTGCTAACAATAGTTGAAGTGCTTGAAGAGGGATCGCTTTTAAGCAAAGAGCACGCGGTCAGTGCGCTTTTAACGATGTGCGAGAGCGATAGGGATAAGTATAGGGAGGTGATCTTGAAGGAAGGGGCGATTCCGGGTCTGCTTGAGCTTACGGTGCATGGGACCCCCAAGGCTCGGATGAAGGCGAGGGAGCTGTTGAGGCTGTTGAGGAGGAATGACAATGTGAGGTCAGAGATCGAGGCAGACACCCTCGAGAATATAGTTAGTAATATCGTGTCGAAGATTGATGGGGACGATAGGATGGGGAAGGCGAAGAAGATACTCACGGAGATGGTGCAGGTGAGCATGGAGCAGAGCTTGAGGCATTTGCAGCAGAGGGCAAATTGGTGTTGATGCGGCCGACAGCCATCTGCCTCTCTCTATCCAAAAAAACAAACAAACAAACGGTTAGAAGAAGTATTGTTGTAAACTTTTGTTTAGATAAAAATCAGATTACAGAAATGCCAGTCCAGGCCTGTATGGTATCGGGTGACTGGTGAGCGTCGATAGTTCAAATTTTTGCGTGTTTGGTGTAGAAGTTTCGATTTTTATGACAGTTTGGTTTTAGATAACTGAATATTCCGAAGAATTGGACAACCCGCTTCCCTTGATGACTTTTCCATATTTAAGCTTATCACTAGATTGTTGTGTTATTCAAACACAGCTTGAAAGTAAATACAACTAGTAAATACAGCCGAGTATCAACTTGGAATTTAAGAAGCGATATAATAAGTCAATAATATTTTTTAGCGCGGAGCTAAGAAGCTGATGTTTGCAAGATCTTTATGTCTATCGGCTGCGGCGGCTGTAACGGCCACATGATGCACACATTAATCTCTAAAACTAATCGTATGAGAAACTTTTACCGTTTAATTATTTTAAAACAATACCTCACACATTCTAATTTTTATAATGGTATCATACTATCATTTATATTTTATTTTTTAACTAGGTGTATTGCAAGTGCAAAAAAATGCTATTTAAGTTAACTTTAAGGCCATAGGTGTCTTTATATATATATATATATATATATATATATATATATATATATATATATTGCTTTTTTAAAATTCCCATATCTTTGGATGTCCTGTATATAACATAATAATACTAAAATAACGGAGCATTCACACAGTCACACAAGACAACAAACAATTAAAAATAATTATGCATCAGGTTTAATCGTGTTAGTTAATAAAGTGCTGTCAAAAGAACACAAAAAAGTAAATTGATTTCATGAATACGCGCCAGAAAAAAGTTGGTGGCCGACAACAACTGCAGCTCGCTGCATTTTTTGCAGGGACGCCCCTCTCTTCTATTACGCGACAAAAATTTTACTAACAACCTCGGAACTTAACTTTTAGTTACATTATTTTTGAAAATTTGAAAAATTTAAACAGGCCCCTTAAAACGTACCCGACTCTCTCATGCATGTGCACGTGCATGATGAGAGCTGATGGAGATCCTTTTCGGGTCTCCGTCAGATGTTGACTTCCGTTGATCTCCCGGTAGATTTTGGTGGTGATCTTCTATTGCGTGTGGATCTCAATGGGTTTTGATGAGATTGGTGATTTGAGGAGTTTAGCGCCGAGTGCCTGCAAAGAAGTCCCGGAGTGGTTTGGTACCACCGAGGACCCTCCGACGATCAAGTTAGTGCTCGATCCGAGCAGAGTAACTGCTAAGTGGAATAAAAATGGCTTACTCGACCCTTCTGTGATGGGAGTTTATATAGCGGCGGCAACACGCGGCGGTAGGCGCGAGAATCTCGCCGGCCGTTACGCTACCGACGTCACGGCCGCGTGAAGAGCGGATCGCCCATTAATGGGGATCGTGATGGCGTGGAACGTGGGACGTTGCTGGCGGAGAATCTGCACGGGGCGAGATTTGCGGAGCGGCGGTTACGCCTGCGAGTGGTGGAGTTGGTCGGTCGGAGAGGCCGAGAAAGACGGTCTCGGCCGGGAAGCTCGGAACCGAGCAAGAGGGCTGAGAAGTCTTGGTCCTGTGCAGCCCGGGGCGAGCTGAGGGGCCGAGGAGGCAAATTTGCAGGGGGCCCCGAGGAGGGCCAGCTTGTGATTGCAGGTCGGGTACAAAGGTGGTCTGGTCGGCCTCTGTGGGTCCTTCCTTCCGGGTCTTGGGACATGTCATCCGCCACATGTCCTGATCTCGCATCGTCAATATTGAGCATCATCGAGAGCTCAATTATTAAATAAAACTGTATAAACTAAATAAAATATAGAGAGGGTTATGCATAATTTTGTTGTTTCAAACTCCAAGATATATAAATTAACTCATAAGCTTTTTTTAATGAATTTTTTTATGGAGTTTGTAATGTATTTTTTCCCGAACGGCTTAAGGTATAATCATCTGATTTCATTAAAGAAGGAGCGATGAAATAAAAATGGGCCTACAACATAATCTCCCTCAAATCTCTACCGTTATATTTCCTGTTAATATATATTCCTTTCCAATAAGAATTTCAGTATATTAGAAGTAATTTTCAATTAGCATACTGTTCGCTTTAAAATTGGATCTGCACTAAACAAAAACCATTCAGTGTGAAAACTCTCTCTCGACGGATAAGTCGTCATTAAAGGGAGTGGAGAACATTCTTCCTTAATAAAATATAAATAGACACCTTAGTTGCATGGATACAATTGGCAATGAGCACAGCAAAGATAATAGTTATCCAGCCATCATATTATTGATAAAATTTGGATTACAATTACATATGATTTGGCGATAAAAACAAACTCTCAAACCCCTAAATCATGACCTCGTCTTGAAAATCAAGTGCAGGAGCAGGGATGGACATCTAAATTTCCTACACTGCGAGCCTCAAGCCAAATCATGATACATCGGCTACATCACTCGGCCTGCTCTCAATACCCGAGCGCAGGAATGGACGTCTAAATCACCCGTTCGTTTATTACCAGATTGAGCGGGAGCCGATTGTTAGGGTTCCGAGTGTCCTGATCATCGACCGCGGCCGTTGCGGAAAGAAAAAATTTGGTGTTTAAAACTTGGCGTTAGAAACAACTACCTATAATCGAAACCAAATATGAAACTAGCAAACTACAAAAATGTTGTCTACTGAGATAGAAGTGTTATACCAAAAAATTCGTGTCTTTCGATCTTCTATACTCTTTCTTAGCTCCTTAAGATCTCCTTAATCGAGTTTGACCACCGGTCTTCCTCCGTCGAAGATGATCCACTCGCGAGATGTGGTCCATGGTTCTTGCACCAGACTAAAAATCTAGTGGAGCAAGTAGAGACTCTAGATTGCAAATCTAAAGTATCTAGAGATGTACTGAGTTGTTCTAAATGTATATTTATCTCTCTTCCACCCTTGATTCTCAACACATGAGATGATATGGTGGAAGATCAAGAAAAAGGAGAAGGAGCTCAAGAAAAACTAGTGAGGAGAGATGAGGCAAATAGTAAAAGTGTTTTCATTAAAAATCAACCATCAAAGTGATCATCCAAATAAGAGTATGGTTTTGTATAAAACCATTTTCCAAATAAAATAAACTAACCATACTTGAATAGTTTGCACAAATGAATTTTCAATTCATTTGTCAACACTATTCAAGCATGGTTCTCACCATTCTCACCTCACTACCTTTACACCTCATTTCCATTTAAATTAATAAATGAATAAACCAAAATGAGGTGTCCACCTTCTAGAATATTTTCCGTATAAATAGGAAATACACTCAACTGTATATATATATACCCGTATTCGTATCAAAATACGAATATCCAAAGAGATGGAATAACATAAAGAACATAATACTAGAATATACATATCGAAATATATATATACGTAAATTATTAAATAAATACATGATTTAATAATCCGGCTCAATCCTAAGCCAGCTGGTATTATCAACCGTCCGATCAAAACTCCGGGTAACCAGTACAATCATTCGATCGGAACCCTGTACGTATCAAAATACGGCTACCACATCATTTCGCCTGAACTATGGAAATCCTCTGTGTGGTATTCTAAAGACTTGACAGTACGCCGGCAGTGAGTTACTGGATAAATCCATAATCACAAGCACGTCAGCGGCACTGGCTGTACGTAATGGCTATCCGGATACCTATCGAAAAGGAAGGCCGACGAGTGTCACGCCCCGTTTCCCAATGTACGGGGAAGAAAACGTGGCAGGGTCGCGACGTATTTACTCAAAAGTAAACACGTTAAGCGTAAATAAGCAATATAAAAGTAAAGCACAAGAATGACAAGAGATATAATGAAACAACAACCTTTATTTATATTCATTGTTTTCATACAACTGGAAAGTAAATTACAATAATGGAAAGCGATGTCTAAACAATGGCATATGAACTGAAAAGAAAACTAAGTACAAGTAAGAACTATAACTCTGGTTTCTCAGCAAACTGCTCCAAATCTTTCTGACTGGGCTCGATCTCCTGAGAGTCGGGTCCTCCCGACAACATTCCAAAGAAAGAAAAAATAGGAATGTCGTCAGCGGACTAGTGCTCGGTAAGTCCCAAGAGGTAGAATAGGAATAGACAGGTAAGAGAATATAATAGTTATCTTATATATATGTTATGCTTACATAGTTGTTTGTAACTTGGTACAGAATATATCAGTTTATACGAGAGGAACCCAACTTTCCCCGTGGACTAAAGTAACCCGTAGTACAAGGCTCCGTCAATACCCACGGAACAACGGCAATGGATGTTTATCTACGTCTTTTAGTAACCATCTCGTGCCACTTTTAACACATTCCGTACTAGTCTACCCTTTTAAAACACCGTAATGTATATTGTATTGTTTGTAGATATAAGACTTGTCAAGACCATGGTATAAATTGTTTATGTAAACGGATTAGGATATAAACAGATAGTCATGTAGTCAAGTTCCAGATATATACATGGTTTGGTCAAGTCATGACATGTTGCATGTATTGTTCGGTATTCATGTTCAAGTGTTCATGTTTGATATATTGAATTCAGGTTGAATTGGAGTTATAGTTGGATTCATGTTTGGATTGTAAACAGATTAGACTGAGACTCAGATTGAGTCAGACACTTAAATAAATTTGGGTTCTGAATTAGGTTAGGAGTTATCGGTAACTGCTGCACATAGACGGCAGGATTTGTGACTTTTTCCCTGCCAATTACCATTGATAACCCCATTTTAGTTTTCTACCTTAAATAGGCAAGTATCCACTTTCTCCGGCTCTCTGAGACTCAAGAAAATTGGCCCCGCTTAAACCTATATTTACTAGGGTCCTTAATATAAATTAATATAACTTGAGGGGTTTTCTGAAAAATATTTTAGTATACTTTCAAAATAAAGCTCAAGTATTTATTTATCGTATTTAGGGTTTTTATGGACGTAATTTTTTAAAAGTGAGGTATTTTAGTGAATAAATATCTAGCTTGAAAAATACATGGTATTTTAGTGTAAAATTGATTGAATGGATTCTTGATGGTATTTTCATGAAACTTGTAATTCTCTTCTTTTGTTTAGAAAAACATGAAATTTATTACATATCTGAAATTGATGGTTTGATAATATTTTTATATAATTATAAAAAAATAAAATATATTTATTAAATAGAAAATCACGTTTTTCTTAAAAATTACATTAAAAATTCTATCGAGATCGTATGCTCCGTGAGGAGGTCTGTATCTCGCTCTACTAGTTCCGAGGATGTGCGATAACCCGCACCTCCCGATCGGGTTCCCCAAAGTGAGTTGTAGAGGTATAATTGTAAGAAATTTAAATAACACAATTTAAAGAACACGGGTTTTGATAGTTTATAGTATTTTGATGTAAAAGTCGTATTTGCTACAAAATTGTTGTTCAAGGGAATCATGCTATATCAAGATGCGTGTTTATGAGAGCTAGGTCATTACCTCATGAGATTTTTCTAATGGTAATATAAGCAAAAATGATTAAATGATGTCATATGTAATTTCATGGTATTTAAGCGTAAAAGCTAAATAAAAGTTGTTTTACATGGAATTTTAAAATAAAACTTGTTTCTAAATATTAGTTAATTTTTAACAAGCAAGATGTAATAATATGATTAAGTGGTTCTTAATAGAAAATTGAAATTTAAAAGAGAACAGAATTAAAGATCGGTATAACTCCACTTACCGACGTGATTTGAAAAGAGATCATTTTAAGTTAAGAAGAGGAGAAGAGAAGTGGGACATACTAGCTTAGAGAAGAGAGAGAAGGTTTAGGAAAAGATTGGTGGCTTCGTGGAGTCACACGGGGTCGCCGGAATCATCTCGAATTCTCGCCGGAACTTGACCTAATGCTAACTCCAGTTGTACTCTTCTTTGACTTGGAAAATTTTGAGTATTTTTGACAACAGATTTCAGAATGAAGAGGGCTAAGGGATGATGTTGTTTTTATAGGGTAAAATTAGGATTTTGAGAGTTGAAGAGAGAGTTTAAATGCATTAAAATTTGGATTAATGGGTGATTTTACGTTCTCTGTTAATTTACAGAGAAATCAAACAGTATAGGAGTAGTGGGTAGGCCAAAAGACTAGTGTGCAGGGTTTGGGGACATTACCTACGGTTGAGCCCGACGCCGCCGACTCAAGTGAGGATCTCGTCGGCCATCAGAGGGCATTGGGTTCTGGGATTCATGCCATGTGTCTAAGTCGGTTCATATAACATTCAGCACATGTTTATTTTATCTGACTTTTCGGTTTTACGTGTATTACACATGTAAACTTTTGGGCTTCCAAAATGTTTAAAATAAAAATCAATAAAAATATATGTGGCTGATGGGATTCAAACACAGGGGCTATTTCACAGCAGTGCAAGGCTTTACCAGTGAGCTACAAGCTATTTCTTGTTGTTTTCAACCAAAAATAATACTTAAGTATACTCAGGCTTGCAAACTCCTTTCTGTACTTTTAAAAGAAAATTTTGTATAGAAAATTCAGGGTCATTACATTCTACCCTCAAAAAAATTTCTTTCTCGAAATTTATAGAAGGAAGTTGTAACAGATTCAAGAAAATTTTGATGACAGCGGTGGTGAAAAAAATACTGAAAGGGCATGAAAAATATTTGAAAGAACAAAAGAATGCAAGGGTTTTGAAAAGGTTGAAGGGAATTACCAGTGTTACCTTGACCTAAAGCTTCGGCTTCCACAGCCGCTAAATTGGAAGCCTGTCGCCTGGGTACATTTCTCTTAGCTGGAGGCACATTCCTTCGTCCTTGGGGCATGTTTCGCTGCCTTTGAGGAATGTTCCTCATTGCCTGGTGGAACTGACGAAGAGGCTGAGCAAGAGATCCATGAGGAGGTGGAGCTGGGAGAGCAAGGAGGGGAGAAGGTGCCTGAATAGATGGCCGCTGCGGGAAGTTGATGTGTGCTGGAACTGAGTTGCGTCTATGAGGACATGTCCCGATATCGTGAGTGGATGCGCCACAAACTAAGCACAAGCCGTTTGCGCGTCTGCAATCTTTCAACAGGTGTCCATCCCTCTTGCAGTAGTAGCAAAAGTATGGATTTGGCTGGTTAAATGTTACTTCCGGTCTCCTGGGTGCAACAGTTGGTATTGAAGAGGCTCCTCCTGCTATCTGAGTAGAAGGGCGCTTCACACCGGCAGATTGAGGTCTGCCTTTTTTTCTTACTACTGCCTCATATCCTCGGGCAGCCTTTAGAGCTAAGTCATGGGTTGGGAAATCCCCTGTAGCTAGAGCAACTTGGATCTCATGGTCTAACCCTTGCTGAAATCGTCTAGCCCTGATCTCAGTAGTCCGTATGAGATGTGCCGTGAACCTGCTCAACATTGTGAATTCAGTATCATACTCATCCACAAATTTTCTCTACATAGAACCTTGTTGCATGTGAATGAATTGCTGCTCCATGTCAAAACGGGCAGTCTTGGGAAAATATTTTGCATCGTCTTCCATTCGATCTGCTAGGTAAGTCGGCTTTCTTAAGCCTTCCACCATACTCTGGCATTGCCAGTTAGTTGCAGCTTCGCAACTCTTACCCAAGCAATCTCTGGCACTTGTGTTACTGCCAAATCGTCCTCAATCGACTAAGCCCATTCTTCAGCTTGCAGGGGGCTCCCTTTCCCTGAAAAGCGCTTCGGGTGCAAAGCCCGGAATTGCTTCACTCCGGGTGCCTCAGCTTCTAGGCGGTGTAATAGGATAGCAATCTGCTGCTGCTGTCCCTCTAAGAGTATCTGGATTGCTTCAAGCAATACCGTCTGCTCATTGATAGGAGTTTCTATAGTAGGTGTAAGTGGAAGTGGTGGTGGTAGTGGGGTGGTGCCATTCACGTTGGTGCTGGTGTTGTTCGGAGAATCCATAATCTTTAAAGAAAAATAGGGTTAGGATAGATTCAAGGAATTTAAAATGTAAAGAATGTTTTTAGTTGCTGATTCATATAATTCTTATGATATATTGTTTAGGTTTTCATGCAGAACTGACCTACATGGGCTGCCAACAAAACCTGTCACGCCCCGCTTCCCAATGTACCGGGAAGAGGACGTGCCAGGGCCGCGACGTATTTACTCAGAAGTAAACAAGTTAAGCGTAAATAAGCAATATAAAAATAAAGTACAAGAATGACAAAAGATATAATGAAACAACAATTTTTATTTATATTTATTCTTTACATACAACTAGAAAATAAAATACAATTATGGAAAGCGATACCTAAACAATGGCATATGAACTGAAAAGAAAATTAAGTATAAGTAAGAACTAGAACTCGGGCTCCTCAGCAAACTGTTCTAAATCTTCCTGACTGGGTTTGATCTCCTGAGAGTCTGGTCCTCCTGACAACATTCTAAAGAAAGAAGAAATAGGAACGTCGTCAGCGAACTAGCGCTCGGTAAGTCCCAAGAGGTAGAATAGGAATAGACAGGTAAGAGAATAGAATAGTTAACTTATATGTTTGTTATGCTAACGTAGTTGTTTGTAATTTGGTACAGAATATATCAGTGTATACGAGAGAAATCCAACTTTCCCCATGGACTAAGGCAACCCGTAGTACAAGGCCCCATCAATACCCACGAAATAACAGCAATGGATGTTTATCTACGTCTTTTAGTAACTATCTCGTGCCACTTTTAACACATTCCGTACCAGTCTACCCCTTTAAAACCCTGTAATTTATATTGTATTGTTTGTAAATATAAGACTTGCCAAGACCATAATATAAATTGTTCATGTAAACGGATCAGGATATAAACGGATAGTCATGTAGTCAAGTTCAAGATATATCCATGGTTTGGTCAAGTAAGACATGTTGCATGTATTGTTCGGTATTCATGTTCAAGTGTTCATGTTTGATATATTGGATTCAGATTGAATTGGAGTTATAGTTGGATTCATGTTTGGATTGTAAACAGATTAGACTAAGACTCAAATTGAGTCAGACACTTAAACAGATTTGGATCCTAAATTAGGTTTAGGAGTTATCGGTAACTGCTGCACATGGACCGCAGGATTTGTAACTTTTTCAAAACCAATTATCATTGATAACCCCGTTTTAGTTTTCTACTTTAAATAGGTAAGCACCCACTTTCTTCGGCTTTCTAAGGCTCAAGAGAATTGGTCCCGCTTAAACATATATTTACTAGGGTCCTTAATATAAATTAATATAACTTGAGGGGTTTTATGAAAAATATTTTTAGTATACTTTCAAAATAAATCTCAAGTATTTAATTATCGTATTTAGGGTTTTCATGGATGTAATTTTTTTAAAAGTGAGGTATTCTAATAAATACCTAGCTTGAATAATACATGATATTTTAGTGTAAACTTGACTTGAATGGATTCTTGATGGTATTTTTATGAAACTTGTAATTCTTTTATTTTGTTTAGAAAAACATGAAATTTATTATATATCTAAAATAGATGGTTTGATAATATTTATATATAATTATAAAAAAATAAAATTTATTTATTAAATAGAAAATCACGTTTTTCTTAAAAATTGCATTAAAAATTCCATCGAGATCGTATGCATCGTGAGGAGGTCTGCATCTCGCTCTACTAGTCCCGAGAATGTGTGATAATCCGCACCAACTCGATTGGGTTCCCCAAAGTGAGTTGTAGAGGTATAATTGCAAGAAATTTAAATAACACAATTTAAAGAATACGGGTTTTTATAGTTTATGGTATTTTGAGGTAAAAGTCGTATTTGCTACAAAATTGTTGTTCAAGAGAATCGTACTATGTTAAGATGCGTGTTTGTGAGAGGTAGGTCATTACCTCGTGAGATTTTTCTAAAGGTAATATAAGCAAGAATGATTAAACGATGTCATATGTAACTTCATGGTATTTAAGCGTAAAACCTTAATAAAAGTTGTTTTACATGGAGTTTTAAAATTAAACTTGTTTCTAAATATTAGTTAATGTTTAACAAGCAAGATCTAATGATATGATTAAGTGGTTCTTAAGAGAAAATTGAAATTTAAAAAAGAATAGAATTAAAGGTCGGTAAAGCTCCACTTACCGACGTGATTTGAAAAGAGATCATTTTAAGTTAAGAAGAGAAGAAGAGAAGTGGGACTTACTAGCTTTGAGAAAAGAGAGGAGGTTTAGGAAAAGATTGGTAGCTTCGTGGTGTCGTGGGGTCGCCAGAATCGTCTCCAATTCTCGCCGGAACTTGACCTAGTGCTAACTCCACTTGTACTCTTCTTTAACTTTGAAAATTTTGAGGATTTTTGACAATAGATTTCAGAATGAAGAGGGTTAGGGGATGATGTTGTATTTATAGGGTGAAATTAGGGTTTTGAGAGTTGAAGAGAGAGTTTAAACGCATTAAAATTTGGATTAATGGGTGATTTTAAGTTCTATGTTAATTTACAAAGAAATCAAACAGCATAGGAGTAGTGGGGGTAGGCCAAAAAACTAGTGTGCAGGGTTTGGGGGCATTACCTACGGGTGAGCCCGGCGCCGCCGGCCCAACTGAGGATCTCACCGGCCATCATAAGGCTTTGGGTTCTGGGATTCATGCCACGTGTTTAGGTCGGTTCATATAACATTCAGCACATGTTTATTTTATCTGACTTTTCAGTTTTATGTGTATTACACGTGTAAACTTTTGGGCTTCCAAATAGTTTAAAATAAAAATCAGTAAAAAAATATGTGGCTAATGGGATTCGAACACAGGGGCGACGTCACAGCAGTGCAAGGCTTTACCAGTGAGCTACAGGCTATTTCTTGTTGTTTTCAAACAAAAATAATACTTAAGTATACTCAGAGTTGCAAACTCCTTCCTGTACTTTAAAAAGAAAATTTTGTACAGAAAATTCAGGGTCGTTACAACGAGCAAACTCATCCGGATCCCTACTGAGCCAATCTGTGACAATCTCCATACAGTCTGATCTCTTCTTCTAAGGGTATCACATATCGGGTCTAGGGGTGGATAAAGTCATACCCCTAATAACACGATATTTCGTGTCGGTATGAAGCCCATCACCTACTGAAAAATTACTGATCCAAATCTGTAATTCTCATCCACCTTGGCAAAGGATTTCTGGTGATGGCCACCCATGCACAGTGCGACATCAACCCCCAATACCGGGAAAGACGAATCCCCGACGATTCGCTCACTGCCTCCAAGTGGCTCGGAACTGTACCCAACTAAAACCTATTTGCATGACTCCTTTGAGCTGTGGAAGAGTAGTAATCAAAGTACAGTGAGAACTCATACGGAAAAATGACGATCTCAGGTTGAAAGACTAACCTGTACCCATGTCACCTGAGAACTGCTATCTGACAATATGTATAATAGCATTTAGCATGTTCCCGGTGAATCCGTCCAGTGTACTCACCCAAGTGAGCACCTGTATACGATCTTAGGTGCGAAAGACCAATGGCTGTGGGGCCAACCATCGCCTCTCATCGGGATCTAGAAACGTATACACCAGTCTACTCCGGAATATCGAGTCTCGATACTCCCATGACTAGGGACATTTAAGGATGTGCCTATGGACTACTTAGCCCCCACATGTATGATCGCCATCATAACGCTGGTAGTCAAGTAAGAATTTTATGGGCACTATCAACATGTAATAGTGATCTGTAATACCACATAATGCATGTACTTGATGATAAAGACAACCCAGATAGCATACTATCATTTTGATTAAGACTGTTCTACCCGTATAGGTCCTTCCTCAAT
Organism: Agapanthus africanus; assembly: GCA_030015575.1. Lineage (NCBI taxonomy): Eukaryota > Viridiplantae > Streptophyta > Magnoliopsida > Asparagales > Amaryllidaceae > Agapanthus > Agapanthus africanus. The sequence goes on from JASDDO010000026.1 coordinate 141,679,639, forward strand.
CAGCACAATCGCGTGTCTGCGATTACAATAATTGACTTAAGGCACTATATCCAACAATCTCCCACTTGCACTTAAGGCTAATTATTGCATTGTCGCATACTCACAGCCCGTGTGATACCGAATACCCAATTTCTCTACTAATCAGTCTCGCAAAGCACGTTTGTCAAACTATTGCGTTCGAGAAATAGACTCAGTGAGTGGATCCGCTCCAATGTTTCTATCTTTATCTCTCTATATCTCAACTTCGCGGAGAAAGACTATCTCCCGAAACTAGCGATATATGTCTTAGAATTTGTCTGGATATCTGATGGGATCCAGTTCATAAATGAATTCCAAATCCAACAAATTTCATAGACCGTATCTTTCACTGAATTTAATCAGTATTCTGCGCCATACCTTTCTCAGTATCCGCTTAAACCACCTGTCCAACATGCTGCCCCTCAAAAGAGAGAAAACTATTAACTCTAACAGCCTGTCATGACCCAATTTAGGAACGCGACCGGCACTTCAATCACGCAACGTCTAAAAGCGTGACGTAACTCAAGTAAGCCGACAACCCAGAAATCTGAACCATAAAAAAATAGAAAGATATAACATTTAAAAGATTTTCTAAAACATTTGAAAATCTTAAGTGATAAAATCTTAACTTAATTTATTTTCTTGAAAATTTCTGTAGCATCTCCTTTGTAAAAACTAGCCCCAAACGGGTACAAGCATAGAATAAATATAAAGCATCCCAAACGGGAGCAACTCACGCCAAAAAGGGCGGAACACAACCACAACAAGTATATACATATATATATACACGACGCCATAGCGAAGGAAGCAATAAAGAAGTGAAACAACGTCATAACATAAATAAAATACCGGCCCATACGAGCTCGACACCCAAAGTCATCAAAATATACAATATCGATCCTCACAAACTCGTCTCTAAGTCAATATACATAAAAGTGGTGGATGGATAGTACTAGATACAGTAAGATATATAATGAAATCATACGGATAACCGCAAAACCACCCACCTATCCAAAATCACGACCAACAGCAGCGGTAGCTTTAGAAGTAGATGGAATGAGAAGCCCTGCCGCACCTATACTGAGGGTCAAGCCTGCAAAACACTGTGGCACAACGGGGGTGAGTTGCCAACTCGTGAATAGTAAATAACATCATACAGATAATTGCAAGTATGCATGAAAATCGATAATCTGAAATATGCAATCTGATGGCATAAATATTAACAATACGGATATGCAATAAAATCATGATCAAGGTACACCACTAGGGTACAACAACTACATGAAACAATGCATGTCTAATAAATCCTGAGTATGGGATAACACATAAAATCTCATGTATGAATCATCATCATGGAAAATCGATGTCCATCAACAACACCCTAAATCCCAATATCTCAGGTGCCGTCACACTGATCGGCCCTCATATCCGTTACATCGTGAAATCTGAGTGTCCAATATCGACACTCGAAACATCATGAAACCCGTGTCCAACATCGACACATAAATACTCATATCTCAGGCACCGTATACTCAAATCGGCCCTCATATCTATCTCATCTCAGGCGCCGCATACTCAGATCGGCCCTCATCCATCTCATATCATAACTCCAAGACGGTATCCTCTGGATCTCCGCCGAGTTCTATGAAATCACCGGTAGGTAGCACTCCCTCTGCCAGGCTCATCGTCTACTACACAACATACTTTTCTTGCCCCGGGGTACCATACCGGGTTTACCACGTATCCGCAAACGGCTCATCTAGCTCCTCGAATCGGGTATCACATAGCTCAGAACCGAGAAAACTCATGGTGGACGCCTCGAAATATCATATCAAGAGAAACCGCGTTTTAAAGCAACATGTAATTCTTTATGAAATATATTCGCGCTTCTCAAATCCAGAAATCGCATAAAATTGGTACATCAATATATATGTCCATGAAATACAATACATGCAACATGGAACAGTGATGTGAGCATATCAAGGGAAAACCGCTCTTCTAAATATATCAAGTTTTCAAAGGTATCTTGCGGTTTCCCAATTTCACGAAATCGAAGTGCAACATCTTTTGAAAGTAACGGGTGACTATAACAATGTATGTATGTATGATGCAATTCATATGCGCAATAGAACAAGATTTAACATCTGACTATTAGTGATCAAGAAAGCAGTACAATAAGTTATCCAAGGTAATTTCTATAGTGTGTGTGTCATGGCAATTTCCAATGGTGTGTATGGCATACAGTTTGGTGCTCGTGCAACATGAACCGTTAGTAGTAGTGTTGTGTCTCATTAATACTATGTCCATATACAACAGGAAATGGGGTATGCAACAATGGTACTTATGCACAATCGATGTATACTTATAAATAATAGTCATGTCACTGAATCCAACCCTCGACGCACAACGCCATACGGGCGATTCCCCCGTAGATATTAAATTTACTCACCGATGATCTCGAGCTAGGTAAATCCAACCACCTACTTTCCTTTCCTTGTAGCGTCTGAAGTCCCCGCAATTGATCCTATATTACATGACAACATGACAAGTGCAAATTAGAAATCTTCCGATAACACATGCAAACAACGCTTAAACCAACGCACCGATTCCCACAAGCTATCAAGTGTTAGCTTAGTGGCGAACGTGTGTTGCGACACCCTAAACCAACCCAAATGCAGCAAGCTACACGAACTATAAAAACCGTGTCGGATATCTGTATCGCGCGTTACCGAAATACTAGAAACTAGAAAAGTGGTTCCAGATTTTGACTACAGACAATATAGGAAAATCAAACAGAATCAAACACTAAGGATAGCCTACAGACAAGACAACTACCCTCAAAAACACAAATTTCCATGCCTATAAAAATCTGGCGCCGCCGGCCGTTTCCTTCATTCTCGCCGGGCCGACTAGGAAGGGTGGGGTCCGAGTTTCAGGTGCACACTCAGGGCTTCTAACACTATACTACTGTATTGCTATATTTTACAATAGACTAACTTAGTGATAGCAGATCACAGAGACACCAAAACATACACAAAAATACGATATTAACACTAATATAAAACATTAATGTATTTAACTGAAACTATTTAGCAAAACAACTTCCCTATAGCCTAATAAAGAGTCAAAGATCACTACCTCACTAAAACTTGGGAAAATCCTAGTTTTCCAAGCTCTAAGTCATCACAAGCAAGATTAATGAAGGTTTTAGTGAGGTGGATGAAGGTTTAGGTTTAGGGTTGTGATGGAAATATTATCAAGTGAAGAATTGTGAATGGGGGGAAGAAAAAGAGAATTGAGAGAGTGAGGTGAGAATGAGGAAGGGTGAGGTGAAGAATGAGAGTATATGAGTGTGGGGTGAGTGTATGCCTTACACTCACTCTCTCATTAATTATCAACCATGCCTCAAAGTCTTCATCCAAATATTCAACCCTTCTTTTCTCTTCTATTCTTTTCCAAAAATCATTAAACCCTTTTTCCTTAAAACTAAAATAGATATAATTGTTTAATATATAACATGACATGCTAAAAGGAATGGTTAAGTGTGCCATAGCTAATAAAGTATGGTTAACACCTCCTTAACCCTAATTCAACATGCACATGTGTGTGCAAGTGTAAAAATAATTAAATAAATATTAATTAATTAAATAAAAGATATAAATAACTAAATAATTATTAGTTTAATTTCATTAAAACCGCATTAACGCTTAATTACACTAACCACATTCTAAAGTGTTACAATATTCATTAAAACCGCATTAACGCTTAATTACACTAACCGCATTCTGAAGTGTTACACAGCCACTCTGTCATTCAAGTCACTTTGGAAGCCTCAAATGATAACCGCCTCCTAAAGGAGGCTACCGTTACCATATACCAAGAACATCCACTTATGTTCATAACCGCTTCCCAATGTTTCTCCAGAATTGGATTAATATATATGCTTATTGCATCCAGAGCAAAAGCAATATCTGGTGTGGTACTTGACATTTCATGATTGACTCAATTTCCTAAATAAGTGATATGTCAATCATGCAAATCCCTCTTCTCATCAATCTAGAAAATATCTCTTTAGAGAGGGTGACTCTATCATCTGCAGGTACACCACCATGCCAGGAGTCGTCCATTCTAAAACACTTTAGAATAGTGTCAAAGTACCCAAATTGGGACACTTCCCAAATCTAGATCTAAAACCATAGATCTAGTGACTAGAATCCCTGATATTTTATCCAGATCCTATGTGGAGAAATACCTTGTGACAATCACAGTATAACCGATCATAGTATAGGAATTTAAATTCCTATAAGGAGTACGTCATCTAAATACCAGGACATGACTCCCTACTACTTTCTTACCCGGTTCATCTAATGTTCTGATGAAGTCAAACTCTATGATTGTCATATCAAAAATAGACGATCTATCTCTGCTATACTTGCTTTAGTCTATAAATAGACATAAGCTACTGGCTTACCACGCTTCCGCTGCTCCCACTGACTATAACAACCCTCTGACAGAGTCATATACACGTGCACTTCCAAAACTAATTTAGAACGGCGTTACATTCATCCACCTGCCAGATCTCATAGTCTAGGACAGCAGTAGTGGCAAGCTTGGGTCATCAAAAACCTTCCTGCCACCGTCTTTGAGGAGACCGAAGTACCTCTCGGATGGCTGAGGTTACCCACCATATCTGCGGAGTGGCTAATGGATTGTTGAATTCAATTGAATATTTAGGTTCTACTAAATTTTTCAGTAATCGTTTATGGTTCTAGAATCACTTCCAGTTCTACCATACCCCCACTTGTGTTTTCTGAAAAGAATTTATTTTACTAAAGAGGTGACGAGTCAAGAACAATATAACTATTGATCCTCCAAATGGTAGAATGTTAACCCTCGTCAAAACCCGGGATAACCCACAAACTGCCATTACTGAAACGTGCCTTGAATTTATCCAGATTCTGTTTTAAGTGTAAACCGGAATACTTCATATACCTTAACTTCATTAAAATATGAATCCATTCTATATCCAATATAGAAACAAAAGCACTAATTTAATTAGAACCAGATTCAAAATGTATGCAGCCGTTTCCAGTGCATATCGACTAAATGAAAGAAAGCCAAGCAGCATTACTCATTAAGGAGCGTACTCACAGATGAGTAATCTGAGAAAGAAGCAAGTTCTCAAATATATTACTTACAACGGAATACCTAGCATAAGTATCTACACCTTTGATCACCCCGAGGAATCCTAATACTTGCAATGTATAGTTCTCTACTTTATTCTTATACCTATAACTTCTCAAAATTTAGACCTTGTGTTTCAACGAAACGCTTGTCTCAAACCAGAGAAGTCATAAGTAAACGGAATATAGTACGAGTACCAACCCCTTTGTCCTAATAGACATCGAACAACATACAATACTTTGTATAAGTCCACTGAGTTTAATAACTCAAATCCTGTGCGTCGTAGGTTGAAAACTGTGTTATGGTGAATCAGAATTACACCGTTGTTGAATGCACCTTACTTAACCATCAACTGATATAGGTAAACGTCATAAACATAATTTCAAAAAGTTATATCTCACTTTATAAAATAAACATACAGATATATCGGTTTGAAATTGGTGCACAACAATGGATATTCAAAACCAAATATTTGCCATCAAGCAAAACCCAGGTGATTTCCTCAAATATCATCAATTACAAAGAATTCTGATATATTGAGGATCTAATCATCCAATTCTAAATATTCTACTCTCATTCAGCAACTTTAATGACATACAGATGTGAGAATAAAGTCTGGTAAAGATATACCCTGGAGTCGGAATCTAATTGGGAAAGCAGTTTTCAATTAACACCGCACAGTAAGACTGAAACATGAAAATGTTTCGAGGGGTGGCCGGGTATTCCTAGTAATGCCTCTTCCACTATCCAGATTCATGACGGCGGTCGCAATTTTCCTTGCCCTCACTACAATACCTTTATATGTCTTTATTTCTTATCTTCTATACACCATACTTAGGCTAATTGGTTTTCTTCCTTCCTTACGTTTTGACACCTACCTAAGATTTAGAAGAAGACTATCCAATAAGTATAATAGGTGTACTCTCCTAATACCAGGAGCCCTCGCAACCTGAGAAAAGGTAAAGAGAAAATACAACCGAATAATTTATTCAATTTCTCCAGAACCGGAAACCATTCTCGAACCGAAACATGTTTCTTTGAGTTCGTATGTAACTATACGATGGCATACCCAAGCAATATGGATCTTCGTAATGATACGGAGTGTTATGGAGAAATGCAAAAGGGAAGTAGGAGTGGCATGGATATATGCGGCTTCGTCGTGAATGATAGTGGTCATAATTTCTTTTGCCCTCACTCTAATCCCTTTATATGTCTTTACTTCTTACCTTCTGTACACCATACCTAGGCTAATTGGTATTCTTCTTTCCTTACCTTTCGGCACCTGCCTAAATTTTGGAAGAAAACTATCCAATAAGCGTAATAGGTGTACTCTCATAACACTACGAGCTCTCACAGCCTGAGAGAAGGGAAAAAGAAATGACAACCGAATAATCCAATTCAATTTCTCCAGAACTGGAAACCATCCTCGAACTGAAACAAGTTTCTTCGAGTTTGTATATAACTATACGATGGCATACCCAAGCAATATGGATCTTCGTAGTGATACGGAGTGTCATGGAGAAATGCAAAGGGAAAGTTGGAGCGGCAGGGATATATGCGACTTTTTCGTAAATCATGACAATCCAAAACCAAAGTGTGTAAGAAGGTTCAGTTAACTTGGTTCATGAGTTTTAGTTTAAGGTCAGGTCATGGTCGCTACCAAAGAAAGAGAGAGAAAAGAAACACTCAGCGTGCATTCTAACATAAATTAGATTAGTTAATCATTTTATCTAATTAGGATGGCTCCTACTGTTTTCTCGAATTTTCCCTCAAACCCTAAAAGAAGAATTAGTCAGGATTAATCACACCCTACAAGTTCGCTTATCTTTCGGCTAGACCAATGTTGGTACTTCGGAGGAAGGTGCCCCGTGCTTTCACACGGACCTAATTAAATAACCTTGTTATCCTAGAGGCGTAGCCCCATTAACACCTTTCTAGACACCTACTTGATTAGCTAATTGCAAAGTGAAAAATTCTTCCGAAGAGTAGCAGATACTCACAGTAGGATCAGGACCCAACTATCATTGTGTGATAATTTTGAAGGAAGCCTACCAAAAATACCACACTCCAAAAGGTATGCAACACTACCAAGTTTCCTGTATATTTGAAACTCCCGATGTGGTTTTTGCCCCGAGCGCTTATAACCTTGACGAAGGTCAAAACATCATAAGTCGCAAGTCAAGTTCAACCCGTCATTATCCAGATTAATCTAGACCCATTCGTACAAGCCCTTGGCGAATGTCAAAACAGCTGTACGCTTGTCCTAAATTAATGCATCTATCTATGCTACAGATAAGCACCCACTAGCTACCAAACACTATGCCTTGGTGAAGGTCAAAACACATAGCATGAATACTAGTAGATACCCATCTGAAATGACGAAGGGCTACGGCTAGTTTTTGAAGAAAAACCTTTAACGTAATGAACTTGATATCGTTGAAGGAACCGAATAGTTTTGAAAAGGAGTGGTTTAAGCTCCGCTTTTAAAAACTAGTGGTTTTGAAGAAAACCGAGTAATCTACAGTATCATAAAATTTTTCTTAAGAGGTCACTCCCCGTGAAGGGATTTAGGGGGATCTAGGCTCTTGCCTTCTAGAATGAGGTACTGGATGTTCCTAAACGAACATCACTATTCAAAGCAAAAGAATACAACTATAGTTTTTTGAAATTTGTTCCGACAACATCTTTTAGGTTTATTTTCCTTGCATTAATTAAAATTAATGTGGTCCCATCAATTAATCCCTATCACACCAAAAAAGAACGAAAATACAATGTACATATATGACATCCGCATTCGCCACGGGGCCCCGTCATGCACGGTTAGGTTACTTAACTAACGGCAGAGCGGGGGCTGGACTAGCACGGATGCAAAACATATACAATATCTACTAGTATATATATAAATATATATAATATTCGTCCCAGGCATGATATAAGCAACATCACAGAAAAGCGATAAGCAACATAGAATAACGGATAATGTAGGAGCCCCGGGTTTCATTTGAGCCGCAAATGAGACCCGATGTTCCCTGGTCGTGTGGATAGTATGTGCAATGTATAACCAAGACCCCTACGAGTGCGGCAAGTTACATGTTAATCCCAGAAGTGAGGCAGTCCTAATCAACAAAGTGAATGGGCCACTCAGCACTTCACGGAATCCGGTAACTTGAGCACCCCTCCGTGGGTCATCCTATACACCCTACGAGTGCGGCGAATAGCCCGCCAATTCTAAAGTGAGGCCCCCTCCGTTTCAACGCCATGAGATGCGAGCCCATTGCCCTCTGGAACCCAGCTACTCGAGCACTTCACCGTGGGGTAATCCTAGTACAGAAAAGAAAAACATATACACAAAGGTGACATCGACCTCAACCTGGTCGTGCCCTAATAAAAGAATATACAAACTGGCGGAAACGACAGTCCACAACTCGGACGCTTGCCCCACAATAATGAATATACAAATGAATCAAAACTGTACAACTACCATTGCACTAGAGGCTATCTCACATGACAATCCGAACAATTCATCACATATATCAACATCACAGCGGTATAAGCAAGTATGTGCAACTCCGTCTAAATGACATGAAGCAAATAGACGACTTTTGAAAAACGCATACACCACTTCACAGATATCAACGATGCAAAATTTCAAGTTTTGAAACTTTCCAAGTTGCCCCTAAAGCAAAGACAACACTAAGTGAAATCTGGGGAAATCAAACAAAACCAAAAATACCAATTTACAAAACCCAAGACACTGGATGAAAACGAGGCCCAGAAGTGAATAGTAAAAAGGTAGAAACGGGAATTTTGGAGTTTTGGCCGACCAAACTTTGAGGGAATGGACTCATTTTCATCGTGTGTCATATAAATGTCTAGACTAAGTCTTTGCAATTGTTTAAAAAAAATTTTGAGACCAAAAAAATTTCAGAACAGAGAGTGGGTTTTGAAATCGGAATTTTTCGGTTTTGAAACTAATACATCGTCTACTACTAGTTTCTAATGTTTGGATGGTTCTGATACCATGTTGGCGTTCCTAACGCCTTGGCCGTCGACTGCGGTCGTTGAGGAACGAAAAATTTTGGTGTTTAAAACTTGGCGCTAGAAACAACTACCTAGAATTGAAACCAAATATGAAACTAGTAAGCTACAAAGATATTGTCTACTGAGATAGAAGTGTTATACCAAAAGATCTATGTCCTTCGATCTTCTACCCTCTTCCTTAGCTTCTTAAGGTCTCCTTGATCGAGCTTGACCGCCGGACTTCCTCCGTCGAAGATAATTCACCTGAGGGATATGGTTCATGGCTCTAGCTCCACACTAAAAATCTAGTGGAGCAAATAAGGACTCTAGATTGCTAATCTAGAGATGTAGTGAGTTGTTCTAAGTGTATATCTATCTCTCTTCCATCCATGATTCTCAACTCATGCGATGGCAGGGTGGAAGATCAAGAAGAAGGAGGAGGAGCTCAAGAAAGGCTAGTGAGAAGAGATGCGGCAAATGGTGAGAGTGTTTTCATCAAAAACCAACCATCAAAGTGATCATCCAAATGAGAGTATGGTTTTGTATAAAACCATTTTCCAAATAAAATAAAGCAACCATACTTGAATAGTTTGCACAAATGAATCAACATTGTTCAAGTATGGTTCTCACCATTCTCACCTCACTACCTTTACACCTCATTTCCATTTAAATTGATAAATGGATAAACCAAAATGAGGTGTCCACCTTCTTCCGTATAAATACGGAATACACTCAACTGTATATACATACACGTATTCGTATCAAAATACGAATACCCAAAGACATAGAATAACACAAAGAAAATAATATTAGAATATACATATCGAAATATATATATGTAAATTATTAAATCAATACCTGATTTAATAATCCGGCTCAATCCTAAGCCGTCTAGTATTATCAACCGTCCGATTGAAAGTCCGGGTAACTAGTAAAATCATTCGATCGGAATCCTACATGTATCAAAATAAGGCTACTACATCATTTCTCCTGAACCAGGGAATCTCTCTGTATGGGACTTTAAAACTCGACAGTACGCCGGCAATGAGTTACTGGATAAATCCATAACCACAAGCATGTCAGTGACACTAGCTGTATATAACGGCTATCCGAGTACCTGTCGAAAAGGAAAGCCGACGAGCAAACTCATCCAGATCCCTACTAAGCCTATCTATGACAATCTCCGTGCAGTCCAGTCTCTTCGTCGAAAAGTATCGCATATCGGGTCTAGAGGGTGGATAAAGTCAGACCCCTAATAACACGATATTTCGTATCGGTGTGAAGCCCATCACCCGCTGAGAAATTACTTATCTAAATCAGTAATTCTCATCCATCTTGTCCAAGTATTTCTGGTGATGGCCACCCGTGCACAACGCGATATCAACCCCCAATACTGGGAGAAACGAATCCCCGACGATCCACTCACTGCCTCCATGTGGCTCAGGACTATAACCAACTAAAACCTGTTTGCACGACTCCTTTGAGCCGTGGTAGGGTAGTAATCAAAGCACAGTGGGAACGCACACGAGACAAATGACGATCACAGGTCGAAGTTTTAACCTGTACTCATGTCACCTGAGAAATATCATCTGACAATAGGTATAATACTATCTAGCATGTTCCCGACGAGTCCGTCCAGTATACTCACCCCCAGTGAGCACCTGTATATGATCTTAGGTGCGAAAGACCAATGGCTGTGGGACTAACTATCGCCCCTCGTCGGGATCTAGAAACGTATACACCAGTATACTCCGGAATATCGATGCCCAGTCTCGATACTCCCATGACTAGATACATTTAAGGATGTGCTTATGGACTACCCAACCCCCACATTTACGATCGCCATCATAACGCTGGTAGTCAAGCAAGAATCCTATGGGCTCTATCAACATGTAATAGTGATCTGTAATACCACATAATGCATGTACATGATGATAAAGACAAACTAGATAGCATATTATCATTTTGAGTAAGACTATTCTGCCCGTATAGGTCCTCCCTCAATCATCACAATCGCGTGCCTGCGATTACAATAATTGACTTAAGGGCACTATATCCAACACCGATCGCCTCGCCTAGACCGAGACCAATCTCTGAATCACAACATAAAGGCAGGGATGGACGTCTAAATCCCTTGTGTTATGACAGCCAAGCTTGACTTGGTCGGAGGCCGAGATCGGATCTATTACCATGTTATAAGAGTAGGGATGGACGTCTAAACCTCTCATAGCCATGATAACAGCTACGATCCGGCCATCGGCGTCCTCAGCCATACCCCGATCCGGCCATCGGCGCCCTCGGCCATACCTCGATCAGCGTTATATGAGTGTTGGCGCACCGAAAAGAAGGTCGAGGGGTGTTCCATCATTTGCATGCTCTGCTCTCTGTAGATCTAAAGGAACGTGGATGCATACCTGATCAAGAAGGGCTGGTCGTCTCAAGTCTCGATAGGGCCTCAATGGAGGTGGCGTTAGTCGCCAGAGTTTAAATTACATTAACTACGATAGGGTGGCTGAAAATCTCTAGAACTGGGAAAATTGATAATTGGTTGATTGAGAGAGAGAGAGAGAGAGAGAGAGAGAGAGAGAGAGCTTTTCCTTCGTATTGAACTCTTGCTTTTATAGGACTAGGGTTTGTTAGGAACCAGTTCAAAACCCTAAATTCTCCTCGATTTGAGTATTGATTGCGCTCTTCCTTGATGCTTAAGTCATGCAATTCTTGATTTTATGTCTTATCGGTCCTTAACCAAAGATAAATTCCTCTTGTTTAATGCATCCTTGTAACTATTTAATTGATTAGCTTTCCTCATGCATTCGTTCGCATTGATTGAGAGATCCAATGGCCATGACAAATATTGTTGGCATCCATTACATTCAATCATGGGCCTCATTAGCTAAATACAAGGCCGAAGTTTAGTGGCCTTTATGCGAAACCATCTCCTTAAGCATTCCAAAAACACAAAAGGGTCAGAACTGTTGGCGGAAATGCCGGTTTGGATGGAATATAGAAACCAAGGGAGAAATGAGAAGAGGATCTTATCGGTGAAAGAATACTTTCCACTAATGTAGAGAAAGCTATTTTATAAGGAATTTGAGAACTACAAAATATACAAGAGCTCTCAATCTCTCACAAAAGCTCACTATAGGTCACAAGTGCTTGTGTTTGCTTGATACACATCTTAAATGACCCCTAAGGTATTTATAGAGATCCAATAAATGGTTCTAGAAAGCTTCTAGAATATCTCTAATATTTCTAGACTATTTCTAGAAGAGGTATAGAGTTGTTCCAAAAACAATCATAGAAGATGTTTAGAGCCATTCTTAAACAATTTCTAGAAGATCGCTAAAACTTATAGACTTTTTCTAGAATCACTCAAGAACTTGGATTTGGGCTCAAGAACTTGGGCTTGGGCTTATGTGATTTTCCCCTACAGAAACAGTACCCATGCTAGCTCCATTCGCAACCATGAGGGTCATATCACCTGCCTTCAAAACTCTACGGCTTCTCAGTGCCTGCAATGAATTACAGACATGAGATCCTGAACCAGTATCCAATACCCAAGAAGTAGAGTTGATTAACAGACGGTTTTCAATCATAAACACACCTGAAGCCGAAATTACAACTTACTTTGAATCCTGATTCCTGGCTTTCCAAACCCTGTAGTCCTTCTTCCAATGACATTTCTTGTGACAATAGAAGCATTTCTCTTTTGCCACTATCGTCCCCCCAACTTTTGCTTTGCCCTTCCCCTATACCTTAGCGACACATCCTTTCAGTTTGGTGGGGGGATTTCTTCTTCTTCCCCTTCGATTTCATCTTGGATCTAGAGAAAGAAGATTCCCCAATAAGCAGAGCGGGTGTCTCCCTGGTTTTTTTAGGGTGCCCTCTGCACTCCTCAACATATTAAGGAGCTCTGGAAGTGTAACTTCCTTCTCTTGAATATTGAAATTCAATATAAACTGGGCATAGGTAGAGGGAAGGGACTGTAGAATCAATTTAGTGTATAACTCATCTCCAACGTGGTCTCAAAGTCCGCGAGCTCTTCAATGTAGCTGATCATCTAAAAGACGTGTTACCCTACAGATGACCCGATAGCCAACCTTGCCTGAAATAGTTTCTTCGAGGTCTCGTATCTTGCGATACGAGACTAATCTCCATATAAATTCTTGGTATAGAGGAAAATGGAAGAAAGGTCTATCTTCTCATGCCGTCTCTGGTGTTCATTATCCATAGAGGCTAGCATGAGGTACTTAGCTTACGCACACTCTATTTCCCATATGTTACGGATCTCAATATCCGAGACGGTGGAATCTAGACCTGGGACGGCGAGGGCTTTAGTAGTAAGGAAGTAGCCCATCTTGTCATAAGTAATAGCCATCTGGACATTCCTTAGTCAATCTTTATAATTTGGCCCCGTCAATACATTTTTATGTAATAGTAACTTAAGTCCGGTCATCTTGGTCACTGCAATTAGGAGAGAGAGAAGAAATACTCAGCATGATACTCTTGCAAGTTTAGACTGGTTTTTAGTTTATCTAAACAGGATGGCTCCCACTGTTTCCTCGAATCCTCTTTCAAACCATAAAAGAAGAATTAGTCAGGATTAATCGTACCCTACAATTCTTGTTTTACCCTTTTGGCCAGGCTAGTGCTCGTACTTCGAGAGAGGTTTTACAACGCTTTCACGAATTTCCTTAATTAAATAACCTCTTTTTCCTATAGGCGTAGCCCTACTAACACCTTTCTAGACATCTACTTGGTTTATGGCATTGATCGTAAAGTGAAAAACTCTCCGAAAAGTAATAATAACTAATCACAGTGAGATCGGGATGCAACTATCATTGTGTGATAACTTTGAAGGAATCCTACCAAAATCATCACACTCCAGATGGTATGCAAAACTAGAAAGTTTCCTTTTTCTTTTGAAACTACCCATGTAGATTTTTGCCCCAGACGCTTATGGCCTTGACGAAGGCTAAAATATCATAAGACGCAAGTTAAGTTCTACCCGTCATTGTCCAGGCTAATCTAGACCCATTCATACAAACCCTTGACGAAGGCCAAAATAGTTGTATGCCTGTCCTAGATTAACGCATATATCTATGCTACAGATGAATACCAAATAGCTACCAATCGCTATGCCTTGGCGAAGGTCAAAATTCATAGCTTGAATACTATATGATACCCATCTGAAATGACAGAGGGCTACAGCTGGTTTTGGCGAAAACCGTGAATGTAATGAACTTGATATAGTCGAAGGAACCTGATAGTTTTTAAAAGGAGTGGTTTAGGCTCCGCATTTAAAAGTTGTTTTTAAAAAAAAACCGAGTGGTTTTTAAATTGTTCCAACGATTTAAAATTTTGGTTTGTTTTCTTTGCACTAATCAAAATTAGTGTGGTCCCATCATTTAAGCCTATTATTGTAGAAGAAACAAAAATAGAACATACGCTTATACCATTCGAATTCACTCGGGGCCCCGGGTCTTCAAAGTAAGGTTACTTAAGTTATGGCTGGGCGGGATAGGGCTAACGCGGGCGCAAAACATAAGCAACTTTTATTATATATAATCTATATATAGCCATTCGTCTCACGCAATAATAGTCATCACAGATCTCATATCACAGCAGAAGCAACACAGATGAATGTATTGGATATACTAGAATTTCCGTGTTTCGTTTTAGCCTAGAACGAAAAATGGATTTCATGGTCATGATGAATATCCAAACCCTCACCCTAGACCCCTGCGGGTGCAGCAAACCATCCACCAAATCCCCGAAGTGAAGCAATCTCCCTCAATGAAATGAGTAGGCCACTCGGCACTTTAAGAACCTGGTAGTTTGTGCACCCCACCTTGGGTCTTTCCTAAGTGCAAGAAAGTAAATGAATAATACAACGGTGGCTACAACCTCAACCCGGATGTACCCCATAAAAGAATATTACATCACTTTACAAATACATGAATGAAAGAAAAGAACACCCTTCTCACATCCACTGGTCATTCAATCACGACGATCCAATATTTCATATTCACAAACCGCAACAACTAGATACTAGATATGTGCAACCCCTACCAATCGACGCATAGCAATTAATCGACATTTAGAAACACATATACAAAAGAAAAACGAATAAACGATGCTAAAATCTTGACTTCGTAACATTCCGTGAAGCCCGAATACAAAGATAACACTATAGGAAATCTAGGCCAAAATTGCGTATCACAAAAATTCAAATTCCAAGTGACCAAACCACTGTTCAAAGCACGACACCAAACTCCAT
This sequence comes from Agapanthus africanus, assembly GCA_030015575.1. Classification (NCBI taxonomy): domain Eukaryota; kingdom Viridiplantae; phylum Streptophyta; class Magnoliopsida; order Asparagales; family Amaryllidaceae; genus Agapanthus; species Agapanthus africanus. The sequence goes on from JASDDO010000026.1 coordinate 141,695,141, forward strand.
AGTAAGACCGCAAATTGTCAGGATTTGGAATATTTTTGCGGCCAAAAATTGGAGTTTTGGTCTCGTGTTTCTACAGTGTTATTCGAGTATCATATACATGTCTCTGCAATACGCAAAATAATTTTCAGAGACCAAAAAATTTTTGACAGAAACTTGGATTTGAGATTTTCGTTACGAAACTATTTCGATTTCGAAACTTTAAATTTCGTCTATTCCATTAGTTAAGTGTTTGGGTAGGCTCTGATACTTGTGTAAGTGCATGGTGCTCCTTTCTGTGACTACTATGGCTTTGCAGAATCAAAAACTTTAAAAAAACTTGAGCATAATACACTAAAATCCTAGAATACAAGCCCAAATACTAAACTAAACTACACTAACTAAAGTTTTAGCTACTAGGTTAGTGTAACAATCTTTGTAGATGGTCCTTCAGGTCTTGAATGGTTCACTCCTTAAGCTCCTAGGTATTCAGATCGAGCTCTCGAAGTCGAACTTCCCTTGTCGAAGACGATCCTTGCGAGAATGCCGATTCAAGTGATAGCTTCACCGAAGCAACTAAAGATCGAGTCTTGCTAGGACAAGATACTTAGTACGGTGTAGTTTATGAAACAAGATGCTCTCAATACTTTCTCAAAACTTAAGTAGAGAAATGAGGAAGAAGGAGATGAAGAGATAGCAACTCAAGAAAATATCCAACACTTGATAAAAATCTATCATCCAAAAAATATCCTCACACTCTCTCTTATCTCTTCAAGCTAGAAACAAATTAATGGGTGGGCTAGTGACTCGTTAGGGTAAGTCACAAGCCTACAAACTTCTTGAAGAAATGAGAAAGAGAGAGAGAGAGAGAGAGAGTAGAGATAGGCCACCTCATCCAGATACACACACACACACACATATAAATGTGTATATAATCAAGTATACCCTAAAACCCGTATTTATATTAAATATGTATACCATATTTCTATCAAAATACGAATATCGTATTTGTACCTAAAATACAAAATACGCGTATTCATATTTAGAAAGAAATGCATGTATTTGTATCAAAGTACAAATACCCATATTTATACAAATACACGTATTCGTATAAATACCGTATTCGTGTTAAAATAAAAATATCCAAAAGAGAGCAATATAATACTAGTATCAAAACTGGTTATCTTTCAAACCTGCTAGTACTACTAAACCATCTGATTAAAGCACGTGTATAAATACACGTATTCAATCAAATACCCAAGCATATCACTATACGCAAACTACACCATTTCGCTTGAACCGAGAAACCCTTTGTGTGGGACTCTAAAGACTCGATAATATACTGGCAGTTGGTTTAACCATAAGCACGTCAGTGGCACTAGCTATACGTAATGGCTACCCGGGTATCTGTCGAAAGGAATATCGACAAGAGAACTCGTCCGAACCCTTACTGAGCCTATAGATGATATTCTCCGTACAGTCCGACCTATTTGTCTAAGAGTATCGCATATTGGGCCTATTGGGTGGTAAACATCAGACCCCTAATAACATGGCAAGTCGTGTCGGTGTGGAACCCAATACAACCTGAGAAACTACTGGTGTACCTACCAGTAAATCTCACTTGTCCTGGCTATGGACCTTTAGTATTGGCCAACCGTACACAGCGCAATATCGACTCCCAATATCGAGAGAGACGAATCCCTTCTATCCCCTACTGCCTCCAAGTGCTTCGGGACTGCACCCAACTACTACCTGTTTGCACGACTCATTAGAACCGTAGTAGGGTAGTAATCTGAGTATAGTGGAAACACACACGAGACAAATAGTGATGTCAAGTCAACGGACTAACCTGTACTCATTTCACCGGAGAACTTCTATCCGACGATAGGTATTATACCAACCAGCAGTTCCCAGCGAGTCCGTCAAGTGTAACTCATAACCTAATAAGCACATGTATACTATCTTTGGTACCGTATACCAATGGCTGCTGGACATGCCATCTCCCCTGACGGGGATAAAAAACGAATACACTAGTCTACTCTGGAGTATAGATTCCCAGTCTCGATAATCCTATGACTAGGAACAAGTTTAAGGATGTGCTTATAGACTACCCAGTTCCCATTAGTGTGACTGCCATCACAACGCCGGTAGTCAAGTAAAGATCCTAAAGGCTCTATCAACATGTATTAGTGATACGTAAAAAATACATATACACAAGTTAAGATAGATGCAAACCAGATAGCATACTATCATATTGAGCAAGACTGTTATATATCAGTATATATATCCCAAACTTCCAAAATGTAATATACAATCATGTACCATACAATAATGGCCTCTAGGACATATATCACCAACAATAATTAACAGGTTTTCCAGTCCATATTTCCTCAGGAGTCTTCAAAGCTATCACTGATGATGGTGACCTATTAATGAGGTAAGCAGCGGTAGTTGAGCCCTCAGCCCAAAACTCATTCGAAAGTCCAGCGGTAATCCGTAAGTATCGCGTCTTTTCCAATGGCGTCTGATTCATGCGTTCTGCAACACTATTTGATTATGGATCTCCGGGTATGGTGTAGTGGCGTTCAACACCCTCAAATTTGCATAAGCTCTTGAATTCATCTTAGGTGTACTCACCACCATTATCTGATCTTACAATCTTCACGGATTTGTCCGTATGATTTTTTACTATACCTTTCCAAAGCTTAAACTTCTCAAAGACTTCAGATTTGACCTTCATTAAATATATCCAAAGTTTCATTGAGAAGTTATCGATAAAAGATACAAAGTACCTAGCTACTCTATGAGAAGGAATCGATGTTGGTCCCCACACGTCGTGTGAATATAATCCAAGAAACCTTTAGTATCATGCATACATGTATCGAACTTCACCCGATATTTCTTTCCCAATACTCTCTCTTCACAGAAGTCCGGCTTCTCAAAATTTACACCCTCAATCAAATGTCTCTTGTGGAGCACCTCTATATTTTGTTCACTCATGTGGCCAAGTCGTAGATGTCACGATCATGATGAATCTAGATCTGTATCAGAAGATATAAATGCGGACTCACCTGTGATGGTGTGTCCTTGAAACAGATATAAATTACCATCCTTCCTTCCTTTCATGACGACCATAGATTCTCGAAAGATCTTCATAGTACCATCTTCGATCATGGTCTTACAACCAAGCGAATCCAGAGCACCTACAGAAATGAGATTCTTTTTCAAATCTAGCACGTACCTGATGTCTATCAATGTCCTTTAAATCCCATCATGCATCTTGATTCAGACCGTCCCTATCCGAGCGACTTTACACGCCGCATTATTGCCCTTGAGAACCGATCTACCATCGAAGTCATGATATGTCGCAAAGTGACTCCGGTTTGGGGTCATATGATAAGAACACCTGGAATCTAGGATCCACGGGCTTTGCACATCGACTGATATGCAAATAGTAAATACCGAGTCCTCACTGCCGTAATCTGAAGTCTCTTTCGCGACACTTGCCGTTTCCGAAGGCTTCTTCTTCTCCTTATCCTTCAATTGAGGGCATTCATTTTTCCAGTGTCCATTTTTCTTGCAATTGTGGCACTTGTTGTCTCTAAAGTTCCTCGATTTTGATCTTCCCCTAGATTTATCTCTTGAGCCTCTGCTGTCACGCCTGAGTAAGCGTCCTCTAGCGAGCAATCTAGCTTCCTGATTTTCTCCACAATCCGATGACACCTTCTCTTTGAGCTCTTCTGAGTGCAACCCGGCTTTGAAATCTTGCAGTGAAAGAGTGTCTCGCCCATATACCATGCTTTTGATAAAATGACCATATGATGGAGCAAGCGAGCACAATAGAATCATAGCTTGATCATCGTTTTCAATTTTTACGTCGATATTCTTCAAATCCATCATGATCTTATTGAGCTTGTCTAAATGCTCTTTGATAGACGTAACTTCTTTCATCTGAAAAGTATATAGGCATTGTTTCAGGTTTAACCGATATGTGAGAGACTTCTTCAAATAACGCGACTCCAACTTCTTCCACAGTTTGGATGTGGTCTCCTCTTCTGCAATCTCACAGGGAACCTCATCGGCTAACGATAATTGGATCGCACTATGTGCTTTCATATCCATCTCCTCTTTCGCCTCCGCCGTAGTCTCCTTCAGGAGTTTTTCCAGCTCGAATTATGGTTTTCATTATCCATTCTCGCTTGGTTTTCATGATAGCTTAAATATGAATAGTTATTTGATGTCGCATACTTTATCTTGTTTATATTATCGACACCAAACATTTATACACTTTTTCATTTGCTTGAATATCTTATAACATGTGTATATCGAATAATATATCGATATCTCTTGGTTTGCATTTGATAAATATTGATATTGATATATTATTCCCATTCATTATTTTGATATTCAAAATATGAATAGTTATTTATGATGTCGAATTCTTTAATCTTGCCTATTTGTTAGATATCATGAATACTTATATAGATATATACATGTACTCTTTATCCTGGTTTTCATATAACATGTATATTTATATAGTATATCAATATCTCATGCTTTGCGTTTGATTTATATCTTGATATTTAAATACTATTGAAAGTAGATCCTAGCACCTTTATGAGGGTTTTAACAATATCAAGTATGCAATTTTAACATTTCTAGAGGGCTAAGGCTACAAGCTAGGATCAAACTAAAGGTTTAGGGTTTTATAGGAAAGGAAAAGGAGTTAAACAAAGTGATGAAGATACAACCTTTGTAGCCAAGTTCTTCACTTCTTAAACTCCTTGTAGTAGTCCCTTGAACTCCTTCTAGAGCTCCACTTGAAAAAATGAACTCGCTTTCTCGAAATTTTCTTATCGAAGATGATCCAACTTGATGCAACTCTCACTCAAGCACACACTTCACTAATCAAAATATTAGTGAAGAGAACAACCTAAACTAATTTGCTAGTTTAGTCTAAGTTGATGAAGTAGGGTTTTAGCTCACTTAACTTTCTTTCTTTTCTCTTTTCTCTTGAATGAATAGTGTCTCAAGGGAAGAGATGAAGAAGATGAAAATGGAGGAGATAAGAATGAGCTTGAAGTGTTGATAATGTCTAAAAATGATAAACTTATATGAATTATAAAGAAAAGAGAACGAATCATGGTTGTTAGGATGTTCTCAGCTAATGACCCATTCCCTTTTCTTTTAATTCAAATAAGATGTCATTATCTTCTTATCTTCAATCCTCATGCAATTCTTATATACATAACTCTTATGTATAATCAACCATATAACATATTTATATATTATTTATAGCATATACAAATAATATATAAAGAGATGAAAAATAAAAATGAGCATAATATTAGTTTATATATATATATATATATATCAAATTATTAAATCAACACTTCATTTAATAATCCGGTCATATCATATATTACACAGCTAATATCAAAAACCGCTAGATTAGAATACGGTATCATATATCCGTATTTAATCAAGCTCCCTCACATATCTCCATACATGCTCTATTTCGTTTCGTTTGAGTTAAGAAACCTCTATGTGGGACTTTAAAGACTCGTCAATACACCGACAGTAGGTAATGATCACATCAAAGACTTACAAGCACGCCAGCGGTACTAGCTGCACGTAACGGCTACTCAGATATTGAACGAATAAAAGATCAACTAGTAAACTTGTTCAAACTCCCTTAGACCCTATAAGCAACACTTACCGTACCGTCTGTTCTCTTCGTCTAATATGTTACATATCGAGTCTGGGAGTGGAATCGTCAGACCCCAATAACTCGATAAGTCATGCCGATGTGTAGCCTATAACCAATCGAGAAACTACTGATAACATTTATCAGTAAATCTCATCAGCTCTGGCCAGGGACTTACGATTATAGCCTATCGAGCATAGCACAATATCAACTCCCTATACCGGGAGAAACGAAACTCCCTAAATCTCATCAGCTCTCCTGTTTACACGACTCAGTAGAGCCGTAGTAGGGAGGTAATCAAAGCACAGTGGGAACCACACAAGACATAATGACGATCTCGGGTCTACAGACTAACCTGTACGAGTGTCACTAGAGAACTGCTATCTGACGATAGGTATGGTACTATCTAGGAGTTCTCGGTGAATCCGTTCGGTGTACTCATTCTCTAATGAGCACATGTGTACAATCTTTGGTGTCAAACACCAATGGTTGTGGTATAACCCTTCGTCCCATACAGGGTCAAGAAACGTGCACACTAGTCTACACTGGAATATCGATGCCCTGTCTCGATACTTTCTCGACTAGGAACACTTTAAGGATGTGCTTGCGGATTACTCAGGCCCCACTAGTATGATCTACATTATATTCCTGGTAGCCAAGCAAATATCCTAAGGGATTTATCAACATATATCAATGAAATAGTAAACTAGAACAAATGTACATGTTAAGATAAAGAGTAACCAGATAGCATACTATCATGTTGAGCAAGAATCTCCTATATATATATGTATGTATGTCCAAGCATCCACTATAATTTACAATAATGGCCTCTAGGGCATACATATCACTAATAATCTCCCACTTGCACTAAAGCCAGTTGTTTCAATATCGCGTACTCAACATCCCAAAAAGTCTCTCGAATTACGTCTGGGAAAGGGCCTTCATGAATGGATCCGCCGTGATGTCTTTCGTGTCAACTCTCCTGATCTCGATCTCACGACGATCAACTATCTCTCGGATCAGGGATACCGCCGCAAAATATGTCTAGATCACTGAAGGGACCGGGATTTCTTGGCTAAAACCACAGCTCCATTGTTATTACAATACAAGGGTATTGGATCAGCAATGGATGGAAACACACCAAGTTCAGTGATGAACTTCTTCATTTAGACAGCCTCTTTGGCAGCATCATTAGCAACGATGTATTCAGCCTCCATCGTCGAGTCTGCAACGGTATCTTGTTTGGAACTCTTCCAACATACCGCCCCTCCATTGAGAGTGAAGACAAAACCCGAGATAGACTTGCTGTCATCCTTATCACTCTGAAAGCTCGAATCGGTAAAGGACTCCATTTGGAGTTCATTGTTACCATACACAAAGAACATTTCTTTAGTTCTTCACAAATACTTAAGAACGTTCTAGTGCTTCTCTCCTGGGTCTGATTGATACATACTTACTACACTGAGTGCATAAGCCACATCCGGTCTGGTACATAACTTCGCGTACATGATAGACCCGACGGCTGAGGCATAGGGTATCATGTTCATGAGAGCCCTCTCCTCATCAGCCTTGGGAGATATCTTTTTGGAGAGGGTGATTCTGTAGGTAGACGCTCATGCTCGCGCCGCCAACTAGCTGCAATGCGGAATACAAAACGAAAATTTTCGAAACATGAGAACGAACCCTACAACCTAAAATCGAATCCAAACACTAAACTAAAAAACTAATATGAAGGAGTTTAACTACTAGATTATAAATACAACCTTTGTAGTCATGTCCCTCATCATCTTTCCACTTCCTTAGCTCCTTAGGTCGTCGGAACAAGCTTGGGAGTCGGTCTTCCTTTCCGAAAATGATCCACCCCGAAAAAGTCTGAACTAAGGCTCTGGCTTCTCACTTGAAAACAGTAGCGATTAACACTTGCTAAGAATTGATCACTAGATTGATGTAGTGGCTAATCTCTACTTAATTTCTCATAATCTTTTCTAATTCTCCACTAATAGAAAACCAAAAGAGGAGAAGAAGAAGTTTAGTGTAGTTTTTCAAGCGTGGCCACTTTAGAAAAGATCCCTTCATCCTTATCTTTCTCACTTTTCTTTTCTTTTATGAATGAGTGAGTTGTGACTCACCATGGTGAGTCATAAGCCTACATCATTCCTCAAAATTCAAGAAGAGAAAAGAAGATAAAGAAGAGCAACCTCATTGCACACATATACATATGTATGTATGTATGTATGTATGTGTGTGTATAAATACACTGATACAAGCATATGCTACAAATACATACACCCGTATTCGTATAAAATATGAATACCAGTATTTGTACTAATGATACAAATACCCGTATTAATATTTTGACAAAAATACTCGTATTCGTATAAATACCGTATTCTGTCAAAATACGAATACTGAAATGAGAGATACTAAAAGAGATATATAATACCAGCCCACATTTAAACCAAAATGGGATAACCTGGCAATCTTTCAAACCGGCTAGTATTAACAAATTGTCTGATTAAAAGTACGTGTACAAAAGCACGTGTTTTAATTGAACCAAGTACGTATCGAAATATGTGCACAACATCGTTTCGCCCGAGCTGGAAAAACCCTCTGTGTAGGACTCTAAAGACTCGACAATACGCTGGCAGTGGATTTAGCCACAAACACGTCAGCGGCACTAGCTATACGTAACGGCTACCCAGGTATTCAACAAAAGGAAAGCCGACAAGCAAACTTTTCTGTATCCCTACTGAGCCTGAAAGTGACAAACTCCGTACAGTCTGGTATGTTCGTCTAAGAGTATCGCATATCAGGTCTAGGGGGTTGATAAAGTCAGACCCCTAATAATGCGATAAGTTGTGTCGGTGTATAGCCTATCACCCACTGAGAAACTACTGATCTACAATCGGTAATTCTAATCCACCTTGGCCAAGGATTTCCGGTGATGGCCATCCGAACACAACACGATATCTACCCCCAATGCCGGGAGATGATCTGCTCACTGCCTCCATATGGCTCGAGACTGTACCTAAATAAAACCTATTTGTACGACTTATCAGAGCCGTGGTAGGGTAATAATCAAAGTACAGTGGGAACTCACATGAGACAAATAACGATCTCAGGTCGATAGACTAATCTGTACTCATGTCACTAGAGAACTGCTACCTGACAATAGGTATAATACCATCTAGCATGTTCCCTGCGAGTCCGTCCAGTATAACTCATGACCCAATGAGTACATGTATACTATCTTTGGTGACTAGCTGACACCAATGGCTGTAAGACCGGCCATTATCCCTCGTCAGGATCAAAAAACGTACACACTAGTCTATTCTGGAATATTGATGCCCAGTCTCGATATTCACACGGCTAGAGACATTTAAAGATTTGCTTATAGACTACCCAGTTCTCACAGGTGTGATCGCCACAATAACCCTAGTAGTCAAGCAAGAATCCTAAGGCTCTATCAACATGTAATGGTGATCCGTTATACCACATAATACATGTACATGATGATAGAGATGAACCAGATAGCATACTATCATCTCGAGTAAGACTGTTCTACCTGTATAGGTCCTCCTTCAATCATCATAATGGCTTGCATGCGATTACAATAATTGGCTTGATAGCACTATATCCAACAATCTCCCACTTGCACTTAAGGCTAATTATTGCAGTGTCACACACTTACAGCCCGTGTGATGCCAAATGCTCAACTTCTCTAGTAATCAGTTTCACAAAACATGTTTGCGAGATATTCGTGTTCAAGAAATAGCCTCAATAAGTGGATCCGCTCTAATGCTTCTATCTTAATCTCTTTATATCTCAACTTCACGGAGAACGACCGTCTCCCAAAATGAGCGATACCTGTCTTAGAATTTGTCTGGATATCTGATAGGACCTAGTTCATAAATGAACTCCAAATCCAACAAATTTCTTAAACTATATCTTCCACTGAATTTAATCAGTATACTGCACCATAACTTTCTCAGTATCCTCTTGGACCACTGTCCAACATAATACCCCTCAGAAAAGGGTAAACTTTAACTCTGACATCCACTCTATCATCCAGGTTATCTTGGAAGCCTGAAATGATAACTGTCTCCATGAAGGAGGCTGCCGTTATCATATTCCAAGAACATTCTCTCATGTTCATAACTGCTTCCCAATTGTTTCTGTTGGTGAGTTGTGCTCACTCTACATCGAAGTAGAGAGGCGAAAAGCACAAAAATTAAATTTTTAAGCAAGCACAACCAACTACACCCAAGTGATCAAACCATGACCTTAAACTAGCAGCTATAAGGAGTTTTATCTACTATAAGAGAAGGTTATACCAGAAGATCTGTGTCCTTCGGGTCTTTACTCCTCTTCTTAAGCTCCTAGGGATCTCCTAGATCAACCCTGATGGCCGGCCTCCTCGATCCTAGATGATCCACCCGAGAGTTTGTAATTCAAACTTAGCTTCACTAATGAAGCAACTCAACAACCTAGTTTTCTTATCTAGATTGCCAAGATGATGTAGTGAGTTTTCTAGTATATTTCTATCTCTCTTCCTCCCTTGATTCTCAACTAATGAGATGGTAGGGAGAAAGATGAAAAAGAAGGTGGAGGAACTCAAGAAAGGCTAGAGAGGAGAGAGAAGCTCATGGTGAGAATGAGAAAAATCATCACTTGAAACAATAATGCAATCATGATTTTATAAAACATATTTTGCAATATGAATATATCAACCATACTTGAATAGTTTGCACAAATACAAAGCCATGTTTTATCCATGCTTCATATCATCTCATTCTTTTCCACCTCATTTTCTATTTTCAATAAAATAATAAAAAGCATGATGAGGTGTCATCTTCTAGAAAGTATTTTGTATAAATACAAAATACTTTCTACCATATATACATACGCGTACTCGTACCAAAATACAAATACCCAAGAGATAGAATAATACTAATAATATAATACTAGCATTAAATCAATATCTGATTTAACAAACCGGTTTAATCCTAAGCCCACTAGTATTATCAACTGTCCGATCGAAAACCTGAATAGCACTGGAATATACATATTGAAATATGTATATGTAAATTATTAAATCAATACCTGATTTAATAATCCGGCTCAATTCTAAGCCAGCTAGTATTATCGTTCGATCGAAACCCTACACGTATAAACATACGGCTACCACATCGTTTCGCCTGAACCAGAGAAACACTTTGTATGGGACTCTAAAGACTCGATAGCACACTGGCAGTGGGTTTAACCACAAGCACGTCAGCGACACTAGCTGTACGTAACGGCTACCCAGATACCTGTCGAAAAGAAGGCTGATGAGTAAGCTCATCCGAACCCCTACTGAACCTATCCGTGACAATCTCCGTACAGTCCGATTTCTTCGTCTAAGAGTATCGCATACCGGAATTCTTCCTCTTGCTTGTGTTTTGTACATTAAGAACTGTATTCTGATTTAGAACGTAGATACCATTACACAGTGTACCTTCTGCAACCAGTACCTTATGAAGGTAAATGTTCATGATATTTCTATCAAGAACAAACTTATATCCATCTTTATCGAGTAAAGAAACTGATATGATGTTGCAAACCATGGAAGGTACATAGTAGCAATCGTTCAAAATCATAGTCTTGCCATTTAGCAACACTAGGTGATATTCACCGACGGCTGCAGCATTAACTTGTGCTCCATTCGCTACTCTGAGCGACATATCACCGGGTGCAACTTTCCTACTTTTTCTCGGTCCCTGCAATAAATTACAGATATGAGATCCTGATCCGGTATCAAGTACCCAGGAGGTAAGGCTGACCGTAAAGCAGTTCTCAATTACAAGAACACCTGAAGTAGATGCAAAACCATGCTTCTTCTTCAACTGGGTATCCTCGGAATCCATACAATCCACTTTCCCTTGCTCAAACTTATGACTGTTGTCGTAAGTTAGAGCTGAACCAACGTTCCCCAGCCTCGAATAAGAATTCGGATCGGTCAAGCGATACATTTTATTATCTTGATTAGGGCGTGAAATGGTTGCTACCTGGAGAGAGAGAAAAGAAACACTCAGCGTACGCTCTTGCAAGATTAGATTGGTGTATTAATTTATCTAAGCAGGATGGCTCCCACTGTTTCCTCAAATTCTTCTTCAAACCTTTAAAAGAAGAACTAGTCGGGATTAAATTGCACGTCACAATACTTGCTTAACCTTTCAGCCAGGCTAGTGTTGGTACTTCGAGGGAGGTTTTCCAACGCTTTCACGAAGTTCCTTAATTAAGTAACCTCTTTTCTCTGGAGGCGTAGCCCCGCTAACACCGTTCTAGACACCTACTTGGTTTATAGCATTGATTGTTAAGTGAAATAATCTCCCGAGAGTAGTCCAACTCATCAGTAGGATCGGGATCCAACTATCATTGTGCGATGACCTAGATGGAATCCACTCTAGTCACCACACTCCAGAAGGTATGCTAAATCTGCAAGTTTCAGTTTCTTTAGAAACTCCCGATGTGGATTTTTACCCCTAACGGTTTATGACCTTGACAATGCCAACATATCATAAACCGCTAGTCAAGTTCGGCCCGTCATTATCTTAATTAACTTAGACACATCTGCATATCTCTTGACAATACCAACATAGCTATGCGACTGTCCTAAATAATCCGAAAAATAAAACTGCAAACAAGCAATACTTAGCTACCGATCACTACGCCTTGACAATGCCAAAATACGCAGCTCGAATACTAAGTAGTACTTGTAGGAAATGACAGAGGGCTACGGCTGGGTTTTTGGCGAAAACCCCGTTAACGTAATGAACTTGATATCGTTGAAGGAACCTGATAACCTTTTTGAAAATATAGTGGCGAAAACTTTTGCTAAAGAGGTCACTCCCTGTGAAGGGATCTCGGCTCTTTCCTCGTCGAATGAGGTGCAGGATATTCCAAACTGAATACCACGATGCAAAGCAAGAATAATCGACTATAATGAAGTTATTAACCTGACGCAAACTTTTGTCCAAGGGGTCACTCCCGATGAGGGGATCTCGGCCTTTGCCTCGTCGAGTGAGGTGCTGGGCATTCATAACCAAATACCTCTATGCAAAACAAAAGAGAATATCATTGGAATAACAGCTTTTTGAAAAATTGTTCCAACAACGTTCTTTTTAGGTTTGTTTTCTTGCATTAATTTAATGCGTTCCATCAATTTATCCTACCATTGCAGAAAACAACGAAAATATGACGTACGCTTATGCCATCCGCATTCGCCACGGGACCCCGTCATTACCCGTTAGGTTACTTAACTAACGACAGAGCGGGGGCTGGACTAGCGCGGATGCAAAACATAAGCAACGCCTAAATAGATATCATATAGATATATATACACATTCGTCAGATGCAATGATAGCCATTCCAGATCACAGATGAACACATTGGATATACTAGGAATCCGTGTTTCGTTCGAGCCTGCAACGAAAGACGGATTACACGGTCGCGATGAATAGCCAATACCCCACCCTAGACCCCTACAGGTGCGGCAAACTACCCGCCAAATACCCGAAGTGAAGCAACCTCCCTCTACAACGTGAGTAGGCCACTCGGCACTTCGAGGTACCCGGTAGTTTGTGCACCCCCTCCTTGGGTCTATCCTAGGAGCAAAAATAGTAAAAGAAATTATACAATGGCGGCTACAACCTCATCCCGGATGTGCGGCCATATAAATAATATTACATCAATTACAAATTACATGAATTGAAAGATAAAGAAAACTCCCATCTCACAACCCCCCGTCTATTCATCCGCGACAATCCAACGAATTCATATACACAAACCATCAACATTATATATCACAGATATGCACAACCCCCACTAATCGACGTATAGCGATTAGCCGACGTTCAGTGCATATATCACATTACAGATATAACCATTTAGCCAAAGTTTATAGAATTCCGATCAAAATACAAATTTGTAACTACCCCCAAAAAATAACATTTTTCTCTGGAAAATCTGGGCAGAAACAAAATATCCCAAAAATCCCAAAACAGCAAACAGAGGAATCTGTAACAAAGTTGAGCCACGGCCGAGTCAACTCGGCCGTGGATCCGCGGCGGAACGCATGGTTCCGCCGCGCTTCCGCGGCGAGTTGGCCGATTCGGGGTTTCAAATTTCTTGTAAATTCCCAGAAAACCCTGCCTGTATTTTTCATGTCATACAAAATATTTGTAGGCCTGTTTTGAAAATCGACAGAAAATACACTTTTCGGTTTGTTTTCAGGATTTTTTCCGGATCGAGATTCTAAAAACTTTGCTAACAGTTAGTTGTTGCTTAGCTAGGCTCTGATACCACTGTTAGGTCCACGTTACCCACCCCGGTTCTTTCGGGGAGGCGGAATAGGTAAAACGAAAATTTTCCCTAGCTAGGTAACATGGACCGTTTCATGAAGGATCATTGCTAAACAAAAACTAACAAAAACTACAAGTACTAACTACTATGTAGAATGGTTATACCTTGATCTTGAACTCCTTCTCTTCTTGTTGTGGTTCTTCCTCTTGCTTGCTCTTTGTAGTTGCTTGAACGGATCCTCCTCGTCGTCTCCTATTTGCCATAGATGGATCCATCCGAGGGCCTCGAACTTGAGCTCCTATCTCAATCTAGAAATTACTAAGGTGCTTGGTTTGCTAAACCTAGAACCTTAGAATGAGTAGAGAAGAGTTGTGGTGGTTTTGTCTCAAAGGTTCATGATTTCCAACTCATGGAGCACTTGAACCTTGAGAGAGGGAGAGCTTTCTTTCTAGGAGAGAGAAAGAAAATGATAGAATGAGCTCTCATAATCCAACCCTTCTCACAAAAGTGAGAATAATGATAATAATAATAATAATTAAGTGTATGGTGATGGTTAGTTTCAATGACCATTATCATTTCATGCTATTATTGCATTTTGTAAACAACAAGCAAGCAAAAGTCATACCCATGAAATGATAGCCATGAAATGATGATGGTCAACAAGTCCAAAATGGTCAACCGGTCAACAAAGTCAACAAGTCAATAAAAGTCAAATTTTCAACTCAACCATGGCACAATAATACTTAATTAATATTATTAATCATATATCATATTCTCATTAGGGTTAAGAGAAAAGTCAACCAAAGCCAAATGGTCAACAACCCTAATGAGAATCCTCTGTCAACTGTGCATACACACCCGTATCCGTGCTCCAAGGAACATGAATACACTGAGACAAAACCAATCCCAAAACAATTACTAGGATCTGGCTTAATCCAAAGCCCGCTAGTAACTACTGTCCGAACACCAAACGTGCACAAGTGCGCGGATGTGAACAAAACCCCTTCGCAAAACCATGCAACCTCTACTCTGTTTTGCCCAAAGGCGAGTAACCCTCTGTGTGGGACTCTAAAGGCTCGACACTATGCTGGCAGTGGGTTTAACCACAGGCCGCAAGCGGTACTAGCTGTACGTAACGATCCCCAGGTAGATGCCGATAAGAAGACTGATGAGGTGAACCCATCGAACTCCTACTGAGCCTGAATGTGACAATCTCCGTACAGTCCGGTCTATTCGTCTGAGAATATCGCATGGCGGGCCTAGGGGGCAGTAAACGTCAGTCCCCTAATAGCGGTACAAGTCGTGTCGGAGTGTAGCCCAAAACACCCTGAGAATCTACTGGAAAACCTACCAGCAATTCTCGCTTGCCCTGTCCAGGGACGACAATGTGTAATAGCTCTCCTAGACACAGCGCGATATCAACTCCCAATACCGGGAGAGACGAATCCTGTCTAACTGCCACTGTCTCCAAGTGCTTCGGGATTGCACCCAACTACTACCTGTTTGCACGACTCAGTAGAGCCGTGGTAGGGTAGTAATCTAAGAACAGTGGGAACACACTCGAGGCGAAGTGACAGTGTCAAGTCAGCGGACTAAGCTGTACTCATGTCACCTGGGAATTGTTAACTGACGATAAGTATAATACCAACCAACAGTTCCCGACGAGTCCTGTCCAGTGTACTCGTAACCTAACGAGCACCTGCATACTATCTCCAGTACGACGTACTGATGGCTGTGGGACAGACCATCTCCCCTGCTGGGAAGAGAAGCGTATGCACCAGTCTACTCTGGAGTATCGATGCCCTGTCTCAATAATCCTACGACCAGGGACCAAAATAAGGATGTGCTTATAGACCACCCAGCCCCCACTAGTGTGATCGCCATCACAACGCTGGTAGTCAAGCAAAAATCCTAAGGGCTCTACCAATATGTTTTTAGCGATATGTTAAAAGAAACATATACACATATTAAGATAGAAACAAACCAAGTAGTATACTACTATATCAAGCAAGACTGTCGTAAAACCATATATATATCCCAAGCCTCCAAAATGTATTATACAAACTAGTACTATACAATAATGGCCTCTAGGGCATACATATCTAACACTTTCCTCATCAGTCCGAAGACATCTTTTTAGAGAGGGTGACTCCATCACCTGTGGGTACACCACCATGCCAGGAGTCGTCCATTCTAAAATGCTTTAGAATAGTGTATAAATACCCGAATTGGGACACTTCCTAAATCTAGATCTAAACTAAATATCTAGTCATCAAAATATCTAATATTTTATCCAATAGCTTTATGAAGAAACACTTGTGACAACCACAGTCTAACCTATTGTAGTATAGGAACATCACTTCCTATCTGGAGTATGTCATCCAAATCCCAGGATAGTACTTTCTACTTAACCTTCTTACCAGGTCTATCTTTCATTCTTGATGAAGTCAAACACTATGACTTTCACATCAAGTATAGATGACCCATCTCAGCTAAACTTGCTTTAGTCTATAAATAGACATAAGCTACTAGTCTACCATGCTTCCGCTGCTCCCACTGACTACAACAACCCTCTGGCATATGTTAGTTGTATGTATACCCTAGAGGCCATTATTGTACATAATTGTATATTATAATGGATGCTTGGACATATATGGAGAGGAACTTCTTGCTTGACATGATAGTATGCTATATGGTTGCTCTTTATCTTAACATCTAGACTAGTATTGTGATACTATCTTTCTCTCACATATTAATAAAGCCCTTAGGATGTGGGCTTGACTACCAGGACTATGATGCAGATCATACTAGTGGAGACAGGGTAGTCCACAAGTTCATCCTTTAATTATTCCTAGTTGAGGGAGTATCGAGACATGGCATCGATATTCCAGAGTAGACTAGTGTGTACGTTTCTTGACCCTGCATGAGGCGATGGATGACCCCACATCCATTGGTGTTTGACATCAAAGATTGTACACAGGTACTTATTGGAGAATGGGTACACCGAACAAGACTCGCCGAGACTCCTAGATGGGATTATCCTAACGTCAGATAGCAGTTCTCTGGTGACACTGGTACAGGTTAGTCTGTAAACCCGAGATCGTCATAGAGTCTTGTGTGATTCCTATTGTACTTTGATTTCCTCCCTACCACGTTCAAGAGAGCATGCAAACAGGTGGATTTTGGGTACAGTCCCGAGTCACATGGAGGGGTTTCATCTCTCCCGGTATTATGGGTTGATGTTGCGCTGTGCTCAATTAGCTATAACAGGAAGTCCCTGGCTAGGGCTGATGATGAGATTTACTGGTAAGTGTTATCAGTAGTTTCTCGACCCGTTATGAGCCTAACATCGGGGGTTTGACGTTTACCACCCCCAGACTCGATATGCGACATATGAGACGAAGAGACCGGACCGTACGGTAGTGTTACTTACTGATTCACGGGAGTATGAACAAGCTTGCTTGTTGATCTTCTGATCGCTCAATACCTGGGTAGCTGTTACGTCCAGCTAGTACCGCTGACGGCTTGTGGGTGACTGATATGATCATCACCTACCGCTGGCGTATTGACGACCCTTTAGAGTCCTACACAGAGGTTTCCTAGCTCAAGCGAAACGAAGTAGGGTACATATGTGATATGTGCGGGACCGAGAATGATACATGTATGTGATACAGTATTCTAATCTCGCGATATAGGTTACATGTGATATAACCGGATTATTGAATCAAGTGTTGATTCAATAATTTGTTATATGTATATTTGATATACATATAAATGATATTAGTCGGTTGTATGTAATATAGTCGGATTATTAAATCAAGTGTTGATTTAATAATTTAATATATATAATTATATATTTGATATATTAATATATATTAACTAATATTAGCCCACTTAAGAATTTCTTTTCTCCAAATACATTTAAATATATATGTGGTATATATTAATGTATTTATATTTTGTGTCATGCTAAATGATACATTGGACTTGGGTGTATGAGACTCATACCTAACTAAAGATAATTTGGGTGATTAATTATTAAGAGATAAATCAAAACTAGGTGGAAATTGACATGGTTTAAGATGCTTGTGGAACATGTAGAAACCTTGATTTAGTCCACTAATTTTGTTTTACTCTAGATATTTATTAACCTAACCATTATCTTTAGCCATGGTTAACTCTCTACAAGAGATTATATGAGATATTTTCTCACCCATGGTTCATGACTTCATCTTCTTCTTCATCTCATTTTCTTTACTAATCTTTGAGTGAGGAGAAAAAGAAAGAGAGAAAATTAATTCTAAAGTGAGCAAAATTCGTACTTCATCAATCTATACCAAACTAGTCATTTAGTATAGATTGTTTGCTTCACTAATTCCTCAATTAGTGAAGAGATAGCTTGAGTTAGAGATTCTTCAACGTAATCATCTTCGGCCTCGAAGATCCTTGTGCAAACTCGTTCCTTTTGCCTAGTGGAGCCTAAGGAGAGTCCGGGACACCACTACTTGGAGCTAAGGGACTACTACACGGAGCTTTAGAAGTGAAGGACCGGTCTACAAAGGTTGTATTCATATTTAACTTAGTGTAAAGTTTGTTTACATGCTATATAAACTCTAATTCTCTAGTTAGATCATTGGTCGGGCTCGCTCGGCACCCTAGATTTTTGAAATAGCATACTTGATGCGTGCCGAAATATAGCGGGGGTGCTAAGCGAACCCAGCAGCAGAGTCATATACACGTGCACTTCTAAATACCCATTTAGAAAGATGTTATAATCATCCACCAGCCAGATCTCATAGTTTAAAACAGTAGTGGTGATAAGCTTGGGTTATCAAAATCTCCCTGCCACCGTCTTTGAGGAGACCGAAATACCGCTCAGGTGGCTGAGATTACCCATTAAATGTGCGGAGTGGCTAATGGATTGTCGAGTCCAATTGAATCCTTAGGTTCTATTAAATATTCTGTAATTGTTTGTAGTTCTGGAATTACTTCCAGTTCTACCATACTCCCACTAATGATTTCTGAAAAGAATTAATTTTACTAAAAATGTGGCGAGTCAAGAACAATATACTATTGATCCTGTAGATGGTAGAATGTTAACTCTCGTCTATACCTGGGATAACCCACAAACTGCCATTACTGAAAACGTGCCTTAAGTTTATCCGGATTTTGATTTTAAGTATAAGCCGGACAACTCCGTATAGCTTAACATCGTTAAGATATGAATCCATTCTATATCCAATATAGAAAGAAAGGCACTAATTTAATTTGAAGCAGATTCAAAATTTATGCAGCTGTTTCCAGTGCACAACCGAAGAGGAAAAGGCTATACAACATTACTCATCAAGGAGCGCACCCACGGATGAGTAACTTGAGAGAAGCAAGTTCTTAAAATTATCTATGGGGGAATACCTAGCATAAGTATCTATATCTTCGATCACCTTTAAGAATCTTGATACTTCCAACGCATGATTGTCTATTTTATTCTTATACCTGTAACTTCTCAAAATTTGGACATTGTATTTCAACGAATGCGTGTCTAAAACCAAAGAAGTCATAAGTAAACGGAATATAGTACGAATACCAATCCCTTGTCCTAATGGACATTGGAAAATATACAATACTCTGTATAAGTCCGACTGAGTTTAATAACTCAAACCCTGTGTGTTGTAGGTTGAAAACTGTATTATGGTTAAGAAGAATTATACCATTATTGAATGCACATTACCTAATCATCAACTGATAAAGGTAAGTGTTATAAACACAATTTTAAATTTTTTTATCTCACTTTATAAAATAAACGTACAGAAATATCAGTCTGAAATTGGTGCATAATAACGGATATCCAAAACCATATATTTTCCGTTTAGGCAAAAACCCAGGTGATTTTCTCAAATATCACCAATTAAAAAGAATTCTGATTTTTAAGGATCTTGTCGCCTAATTCCTAATATTCTACTCCGACTTAGCATCTGTAATACTATACAGATGTGAGAATATAGTCTGCTAAATACATACCCTGGAGTTAGAATTTATTAGGAAAGTAGTTTTCAATTAACAACATATAGTAAAACTGAAACATGAAAATGTTTTGAGGGGGTGGCCGGGTATTCCTAGTAATGCCTCTTCCAAGCTCTGACTCATGACATTAGTTACAATTTCCATTGCCCTTACTCCAATCCCTTTATTTGTCTTTACTTCTTACCTTCTGTAAACCATATTTAGGCTAATTAGTTTTCTTCCTTCCCTACCTTTCGACATCTGTCTAAGGTTTGGAAGAAAACTATCCAATAAACGCAATGGGTGTACTCTCCTAATACTAGGAGCCCTCGTAACCTGAGAGAAAGTAAATAGAAAAGAAAATCTGAATAATCCTATTCTATTTCTACAGAACCGGAATCTATTCTCGAACTGAAATAAATTTCTACGAGTTTGTATGTAATTATACGTGATGGTTATATCCATTTTATGTGGATCTTCGTAATGATACAGAATATTCTAGAGAAACTAAAGGGTAAAGCAGGAGTGACATGGATATATGTGACTTTGTCATGAATCGTGACAATCCAAAACCAGGTTTGTAAAAAGGTTTCGATCATCTTGGTCTACAAGTTATAATTTAAGGCGGGTCATGGTTGCTTCCAGAGAGAGAGAGAGAGAGAGAGAGAGGGAAAAGAAACACTCATCGTGCACTCTAACCTAAATTAGATTGGTTAACCTTTTTATCTAATCAGGATGGCTCCCACTATTTTCTTGAATTCTCCTTTAAACCCTAAAAGGAGAACTAGTCGGGATCATTTACACCTTACAAGTTCATTAACCATTCAGTCAGGACAGTGTTGGTACTCCGAATGAGGCTCCCCTTGCTCTCGCACGGACCTAATTAAATAACCCCGTTTCTACAGAGGCGTAATCTCGTTAACACTTTCTAGACACCTAATAGGTTAGCTAATTGTGAAGTGAAAATCTCCCAAGAAGTAATCCTACTCATCAGTAGGAATTGGGACCCAATTATCACTGTGTGATAACTTGATGGAAGCCACTCAAGTCAGCACACTCCAAAAGGTATGTGAATGCCTGTCAAGTTTCCTTTATATTTGAAACTCCCGATATAATTTTTGCCCCATGCGCTTATGAGCTTGACTTTGGCTAACAAATCATAACATGCAAGTCAAGTTTTACCCGTCATTATCCAAATTAATTTAGACCCATCCGTACACACCCTTGACTTTGGCCAACAGGGTGGTACGATAGTCCTAAACCAATGATCTATCTATGTTATGGATAAGCAACACACAGCTACCATTCGCGATGCCTTAACTTTGGCCAACAAACACTGCATGAATACTATGTGCTACTTATCCAAAACAACGGAGGGCTACAGCTGGTTTTTGGCGAAAACCCTTTCACATAATGAACTTGATATCGTTGAAGGAACTCGAGCAGTTTTGAAAAGGAGTGGTTTAGGCTCCGCATTTTTAGAACTAGTAACATAAATTTTTGCTTAAGAGCGAACTCCCCATGAAGGGATCAAGGCTCTTTCCTTATCGAATGAGGAGTAGGATATTCCTAACCGAATACCCCAATTCCAAGTAAAAGAATATAACTTTGGTTTTGAAGAAAACCGAGTAGTTTTAAAAAATTGGTTCCGACAACATAATCTAGATTTGCCTAGAAACTAAAAGCAAAATCACACAAATCGATGCGCGTTTTACTTGCATTAGAACTATAATGTTATCCCATCAATTAATAATATCACACTAAAAAGAAAAGAAAATAGGCACGCACATATATGCCATCCACATTCGCCACGGAGTCCCGGGTCTTCACCGTAAGGTTACTTAACTTACGGTATGGCGGAAAAAGGACTAGCGCGGATACAAAACATATATAGTGTCTACTATATATATATATATATGACAACATTCGTCTCAGGCATGATAATATATCGCAAATACAGAATCACAGCAGAAGGAAACACTATGAAATGGAGGGTATACTAGGAATTCCGTGTTTCATTTAAGCCATGAATGAAACACGGATTCCACGGTCGTATGAATAACCAAACCCTAGTTCCCTAGACCCCTATCTAGTTCTCACAGGTGTGATCGCCACAATAACCCTGGTAGTCAAGTAAGAATCTTAAAGGCTCTGTCAATATGTAATAGTGATCCGTAATACTACATAATACATGTACATGATGATAGAGATGAACCAGATAGTATACTATCATCTTTAGCAAGACTGTTCTACCCGTATAAGTCTTCCTTCAATCATCATAATCGCTTGTCTACGATTATAATAATTACCTTGAGGGCACTATAGCCAACAGATTCCTGAGCAAGTGAGTAAGTTACCATGCTTGGAATCTTCCATACTAAACCTTCTTAGTATGGTATCTATGTACCTAGATTGGGACAATCCCAATATACTTTTAGATCTATCCCTATAGATCATTAACCCCGAGATGCAGGAGGTATCACCCAGATCTTTCGTGGAAAGCTTTTGTGATAAGAAGAGTTTGACCGAGTGCAACAAAGGAACATCATTTTCTATCAGGAGTATGTCATCCACGTACAATGCAAGGAAAACGACCTTACTCTCTATTACCTCTTTATATATACAAGGTTCATCTACATTTTTTATGAAGTCAAACTCTTTGACTGCTACATCAAAACAGATGTTCCAACTCCGCGACGCCTGTTTTAATCCATAGATTGATTTAAGCAGATTGCACACCTTTCCACTGCTCGCACTGTCTACGAAGCCCTCTGGCTGTGTCATATACACGCTCTCTTCTAAATCACCATTTAAAAAAGTGGTCTTGACATCCATCTGCCAGATTTCATAGTCATAGTAGGCAGCAATGGCAAGTAGGGTCCGGATGGACTTAAGCATAGCCACTGTAGAAAAGGTCTCGTCTTAGTCGACACCTGGTCGTTAACGAAAACCTTTTGCTACAAATCTAGTTTTGAAGGTCTCAACCTTTCCATCTACACTAATCTTCTTCTTGAAGGTCCATTTGTTCCCAATAGGTTTTACCCATTCAGAAGCAACCTCGAAAGTCCATATTTTGTTGGTGTACATGGATTCCATCTCAGATTGCATAACATCCAGCTATTTCACAGAGTCCCTACTTTTAATGGCCTGCTTGAACTAGTCGGGTCATCATCTTCCATGATGCCATCCTCGCTGCCACCGTCAATGAGAAAACCGTAGTATCTCTCAGGTGGGTGAGTAACCCTACTAAATCTACGGAGTGGCTGAGCTTTGTCTGGGACTATTGAATTCTCCGGTTCTACCAAATCTTCAGATGCAGTCTGTACTTCTGGAACTTCTTCCAGCTCTACCGTGCTCCCACTAATTTCTTTTGCAAGAAATTCCTTTTCCAAAAAAGTAGCGTGACAAGCAGCAAACACCTTCTGTTCCTCGACATGGTAGAAAATATATCCTAGAGATTTCTTTGGATATCCAACAAACTTGCATATAACCGATCGTGCCTCGAGTTTGTCCGGATTTTGCTTTTTAAGATAATCCGGACAACCCCGTATCTTAAAAAATTTAAGAAATGGTCTCTTCCCGCTCTATATCTCATATCGAATTTTAGGCACAAATTTGGACGGAACTTGATTCAATAGACATGCTGTTATCTCAAGCGCATATCCCCAGAATGAGAGAAGAAACTCGGCATTACTCATCATAGAGCGCACCATATCCAATTGGGTGTGATTCCTCCGCTCCGATACACCATTGTCTTGTGGCATATACGAAGGAGTAAGCTGAGAGAGAATCTCATTCTCTTTTAGATAATCTTGGAATTATGTGCTTAAGTATTCCCCTTCTCGATCTGATTGAAGGATTTTAATACTTTTACCCGTCCAGTTCTCCACTTCGCTCTTATATTCCTTGAATTTTTCAATAGGTTCAGATTTGTATTTCAACAGGAACAAATGTCCGAATCTAGAGAGATCATCTGTGAATGTAATGAAGTACGAGGAACCACCTTAGCATGTGTAGACATAGGACTGCATACATCACTATGTATCAGTCCCAAGAGTTCAGTAGCTCTTGCTTTGTGTCCTGTAAACGGGGCTTTGGTCATCTTTCCTTTGAGACAGGACAGACAGGTATCATAAGATGTAAATTCAAACGGATCCAAAAATCCATCTTTATATAATTTAGCTAGTCTGGTCGCATTGATATGACCAAGTCTACAATACTATAAGAAGACTTTGTTCATTTCTGATTTTTCTCTTGTGTGTTCTATATGTTTAGAACTGTATTTTAATTTAGAACATATAAACCGTTACATAACGTACCAAACCCAATCAACACTTGATTTAGGAAAATGTTCATAACATTTTTCTCTAATGCAAAATTATATCCATTTTTATCTAATAAAAAAATGGATATTGTATTGCACATCATAAACGATACGAAATAACAGTCATTCAAAATCAATGTATTATCAATGGGTAATAAAAGGTGATATTCTCCAACAGTTTCGGAAGCAACAATTGCTCTGTTCCCTACTCTGAGAGACATATCATTTTTTCCCAATGCTTTACTTCTCTTTAACCCTTGTAATATATTACAAATGCTGGATCCTGATCCAGTATCCAATACCCATGGCGTACAGCAGACTAAGAAACAGCTCTCAATAACTAACACATCCGAAGAAGAAGCATCAGAATGCTCCTTCTTCATTAGGGTTGCGTGGAAATCCTTACATTTCCTTATCCTTTGCCCAGACTCATGACAGTTGTCATCAGTTAGAACGGAACCAACGTTCCCCAGCCCAGTATAATAAGCGGGTTCGATCAATACATCTATATTATTATCTTGATTAAGGCATGTCATGGTCGCTACCCGGAGAGAGAGAAAAGAAACACTTTAGCATATGCTTTTATAAGATTAGAATGGTTATTATCTTATCTAATCAGGATGGCTCCCACTGTTTTTATCAAATCTTCCTTCAACCCTAAAATGAAAGATTAGCCGGGATTAATTACACAATACAAGTTCGCTAATCAATCAGCCAGACCAGTGTTGGTATTCCGAGAGAGTCTCCCCGTGCTTTCGCATGAAACTAATTAAATAACTTCGTTTCCGCATAGGTATAACCCGTTAACACCTTTCTAGACACCTACTAGATTAGCTAATTGTAAAGTAGAAAACTCTTCCGGAAGTAACGCTTACTCACAGTGGGTATCAAGATCCAATTATCACATAGAAGGTACGCAATCTAATTGCAAATTTCAACACTTGAAACTCCTGATAATTATTTTTACCGCTAGGACTCTATGACCTTGACGAATAATCAACAAATCAAAGAGTTCTAGTCAAGTTGTACCCATCATTTCGTGATTAATTTATATCCACCCACATGGCCCTTGACGAATAATCAACAAAGTCGTACGAATGTTCTAACTAATCGTATCACATGTAGAAAATAAGCATCACTTAGCTACCATACACTATGCCTTGACGAATAATCAATAAACGTATTATGAATACTAAGTACTCTATTTATTTAAAATGACAGAGGGCTACGACTGGTTTTTTATGAAAACCATTAACGTAATTAACTTGATATCGTTGTAGAACCTAGTGATTTGAAAAGGAGTGGTTTAAGCTCCGCTTTAAAAATTGAGTAGTTTTCAAAACAAACCGAGTGGGTTGTAGCATATGCTAATTTTTGCTAAAGAGGTCATTCCCGATGAAGGGATCTAGGCTCTTTCCTCATCGAATGAGGTGCTGGATATTCATAATTGAATACCACTATGCAAAGCCAAAAAAAGAGCTAATTTTTTTTAAAATGTAGTTTTACAATATATTTAGCTTTCTTTTCTTTTCATTAATATTATTAATGAAGTCCCATCATTTAATTTCCTAAACATCACAGAAAAAATGAAAATAAAACACACATATATGCCATCCGCATTCGCCACAGGGACCATGGTCTTCACTGTAAGGATACTTAACTTACGGCAGGGCTGGATCAGTACTAGCACAGATGCAAAATATATATAGTGTCTACTAATATATCATATATATAAGTAGCATTCGTTTCATGCATTTATATGATCACATCACATCACAGCAGAAAAATATATATGAAATATAGGATATACTATGTAACGACCCTGGATTTTCTGTATAAAATTTTCTTTTAAAACTACAGAAACGAGTTTGCAAGCCTGGGTATATTTTAAATATTGTTTTTGTTTAAGAGCAGCAAGAAAACACTTGTAGCTCATTGGTAAAGCCTTGCACTGCTGTGATATAGCCCCTGTGTTCAAATCCCCTCAGCCACATATATTTTTAATGATTTTTATTTTAAACTTTTGGAAGCTCAAAATTTTACACGTGCAATACACGTAAAATGAAAAGTCACAAAAAATCAAACATGTGCTGAATGTTATATGAACAGACTTGGACACATGGCCCAAATCCTGCCCAACATCTCAACCCTATAGCCGGTGAGACCGGTCATATTCCCGGCACCGACGAGCCGACCGTAAGTGTTGGTCCCCAAACTCTACACTACACCTCTTGGCCTACCCCATTATCTCCATACTGTTTGATTTCTCTGTAAATTAACAAAGAACTTAAAATCACCCATTAATCTAAATTTTAATGCATTTAAATTCTTTCTTCAATTTCCAAAACGCTAATTCCATCCTATAAATACAACCCTATACCCTAGCCCTCTTTATTCTGAAATCCCTTATTAAAAATTCTCAAAAATTTCCAAGTCAAAGAAGAGTACAAGTGGAGTTAGCCCAATGTCACTTTCCGGCGAAGATCCAAGACATTTCCGGCGACCCCGCGACTCCACGAAACCATCAACTTCTTCCTCTACCTCCCCTCTCTTGTTTTAACTTGTAAGTCCCCTCTCTTCTCCTTTCCTCTTAATTTAAAAAGTTCTCTTTTCAAAACTTGTCGGAAGTGGAGTTATTCCGACATCTGATTCTAAACTTGTTAAAATCATAATCTTTCTTAATAACCAATCATCCATATCATTATATCTTGCTTTATAATCATGAAAAAAACATTGAGAATAAGTTTCATCTTAACATACCATGTTATGTAACTTCTATTTGCATTTTTCGTTTAAATACCACAAACTTTACATATGACATCTTTTAAGTATTTAACTTAGCATACCTTTAGAAAACCTCACGAGATAATAATCTACCTCCTACATACATACATCTTGACATAGCACGATTCGCATGAAAAACAATATCTTGTGGCAAATACGACTTGTCAAATATATACCTTAAATTATTAAAAACAGTATTTCTTTAAATTGTGTGATTACATTCCTTGCGATTATATCTCTATAACCCATTTTGGAGAACCCGATCGGTATGGTGCGGGTTATCGCACATTCTCGGGACTAGTAGAACAAGATGCAGACCTCTTCACGGACCATACGATCTCGATGGAATTTTTATACAATTTTTCAAGAAAAACGAGGATTTCTTTTTTATAATAAAGAGTTATCTTTTAATAAATATATAAATATTATCAAAACACATATTTTAAAGATATTATTAAATTCCACGTTTTCTAAAAAAAATAAAAGAATAACAAGTTCCATGAAAATACCATCAAGAATCCATACAAGTCAACTTTACACTAAAATACCATGTACTATTCAAGCTAGGTATTTATTCACTAGAATACCTCACTTTTAAAAATTACAACCATGAAAACCCTAAATATGATAAATAAATACTTGAGATTTTTTTTGAAAGTATACTAAAAATATTTTTCATAAAACCCTCTCAAGTTATATTAATTTACATTAAGGACCCTAGTAATTATATGTTTAAGCGGGACCGATTCTCTTGAGCCTCAGGGAGCCGGAGAAAGTGGGTGCTTGTCTATTTAAGGTAGAAAACTAAAACAGGGTTATCAATGGTAATTGTCTTGGAAAAAACACAAATTCTGTCGTCCATGTGCAGCAGTTACCGATAAATCCTAAACCTAATTCAGGACTCAAATCTGTTTAAGTGTCTGACTCAATCTGAGTCTCGGTATAATCTGAATACAATCCAAACATGAATCCAATCATATATCTAATTAAACATGAATCCAATGTATCAAATATGAACACTTGAACATGAATACCGAACAATACGAACATGCAACATGACTTGACATGACCGGTCCATGGCTATATCTTGAACTTGACTACATGACTATCCGTTTACATCCGAACCGTTTACATGGACAACTTATACCATGGTTTCGGCAAGTCTTATACTACAACTCATTACAATCAATACAGTATGCATTACAGGGGTTTTAAAGGAGTAGACTGGTACGGAATGTGTTAAAAGTGGCACGAGATGGTTACTAAAAGACGTAGATAAAAATCCATTGCCGTTGTTCTGTGGGTATTGACGGAGCCTTTTACTCCATATGCCTTAGTCCACGGAGCAAGTTAGACTCCTCTCATATACACTGATATATTCTATACCAAACTACAAACAACTACGTTAGTATAACAAAAACAGATCAATTATCAGATCTATTCCTTTTACTTGATCTATCTCTCTTTTAGGACTTACCGAGCGATTGTTCGCTGACGACATTCATATCTCTTCTTTCTTTGGAATGTTGTCAGGAGGACCAGACTCTCAGGAGATCGAGCCCAGTCAGGAAGATTTGGAGCAGTTTGCAGAGGAGCCAGAGTTCTAGTTCTTACTAGTACTTACTTTTCTTTTCAGTTCATATACCATTGTTTAGGCATCGCTTTCCATTATTGTATTTTACTTTCCAGTTGTATGTAAAGAATGAACATAAATAAAAAGTTGTTGTTTCATTATATCTTTTTCCATTCTTGTGTTTTACTTTTATATTGCTTATTTACGCTTAACGTGTTTACTTCTGAGTAAATACGTCGTGGCCTCGCCACGTCTACTTCCCCGTATATTAGGAAGCGGGGCGTGACATACTAGGAGTTCCGTGTTTTAGATTAAGCCATTAACGAAAATCACGGATTCCACGGTCGTAATGAATTGCCAAGCTCACACACTTAGACCCCTACAAGAGCGGCAAGAAACCCTGCCAATTTTAAACTTAGGCAACTGGTCTCGACTTCTCGAGATAGCCACCCACTGGATTCTAGAACCCGATTACTTGAGCCCTCCATCTTGGGTGACTACATCAAGGTGACTACATCCTCACTTTCGGATATCCCCCACTAAAAGAATATTACATACAATAATTTATATGAATGAAAATGAAAAACTCTCATCTCACATAAACCCCCGGCTATTCAATCACGACGATCCAATATATCATATCGATACAGCAACACAATAACATCACATTTCATCAACATAAGTAAATATGTGTACCCCTAATGTCGTTGACGTATAACAACGAGATTGGGGATACCTCCACATATTACACTTACGGTCGCAGAAAAGAAATAAAAACCATAACAATTAAAATCTGCAACTGTAAACATCAAAAACCCAGATTATCTCATATTCTGAATTTCATGCCTAACCCTAAAAACCTTACATTTAAGTCTCGAATTGAAAACCATTTTCAAAGATAAAGCCGGGGAATTCAAAAAGATTCCCGATGAAAGAATCGAAGGCTCGTCGGGAAAGTTAAGGGATGGCCGCACCCCCGAGGCCGTCGACAAAGAGGCCTTGGGCGGAACACCATGGCCGTGAGCACCCTAGTGGATGCTCTTGGCCATGGGGTTCTCCCATGGTCACTTTGTCAGGGCAATAGGGCGTGGCACTCCACTAGTATCTCCCGGCGAATCTTTGTGTACGTTACGAAATTACGACGGAGTTTCGATCCAAATCTAAACTCCATGATAATCTATCATGTGAGGCTAAAAGGTAAGATTTATATATAACTAGTTTTCACAAAACTAATTAATATGAATTCAAAAAATTGTAACAAACAACCATAACATTTAAACGATGTTAACAATTCAATCGACATTCATTTCTACTTCAATAAGTAGAGATCTCAATCACTTGAGCCCTAACTAAAATATCCAGAAAATTAATTTCCTCAAATTACTGTCCCAGAAGAAAATTAGAGCCCAAAGCCTATCATGTCACCGCGGATCCACCGTCGACATCAAGTTTAGGCCACGGATCTGCGACGCTTTGATAGTTTCATGGGCGTTTTCTTGTGGGCCTATAAAAAAGCCTGCATGATTTTTTTGGGAAATTTTATTTTGAAAAATATCACAGTTTAAAAAATTGGATAGAAAGGTATTTTATTCGGGATAAAATCATTGATCGGACACTTTAACTTCGTCTAAATATCGCTTAAGCCTCTGGCTCTGATACTATGAAACTAGATCCTGGCACCTCTATAAGGGTTTTAACAATATCAAGTTTGCAATTTAAAAAATTTTAGAGGGCTAAGTCTACAAGTTAGGATCAAACTAAAGGTTTAGGGTTTTATAAGAAAGCAAAAGGAGTTAAACTAAGTGATGAAGAAGCTACAACCTTTGTAGCCAAGTTCTTCACTTTTTAAGCTCCTTGTAATAGTCCCATGAACTCCTTCTAGAGCTCCACTCAGAGAAATGAACTCGCTTTCTCGAAATCTTCTTTGTCGAAGATGATCCACCTTGAGGCTACTCTCACTCAATTTCATACTTAACTAATCAAAGTATTAGTGAAGAGAACAACTTAAACTAATTTGCTAGTTTAGTTTAAGTTGATGAAGTAGGGTTTTAGCTCACTTAACTTTCTTTCTTTTCTCTTGAATGGATAGTGTCTCAAAAGAAGAGATGAAGAAGATGAAGATGGAGGAGATAAGAATGAGCTTGGAGTGATGATAATGTATAGAAATGATAAACTTATATGAATTATAAAGAAAAGAGAATGAGTCATGGTTGCTATGATGTTCTCAACTAATGACTCATTCCTTTTTCTTTTAATTCAAATAAGATGTCATTATCTTCTTATCTTCAATCCTCATGCAATTCTTATATACACAACTCTTGCGTATAATCAACCATATCACATATTTATATATTATTTATATCATATACAAATAATATAAAAAGAGATGAAAAATTAAAGTGAGCATAATATTAGTTTATATATATATATATATATATATAATTATTAAATCAACTCTTGATTTAATAATCCAATTATATTATATATAACACGGCTAATATAAAAAACGCTAGATTAGAATACGGTATCATATATCCATATTTAATCAAACTTCCGCACATATCTCTATACATGCTCTACTTCGTTTCGCTTGAATTAGGAAACCTCTATGTAGGACTCTAAACACTCGTTAATACGCCGGCAGTAAGTAATGATCATATCAAACACATACAAGCACGTCAGTGGTACTAACTGCACGTAATGGCTGCTCAGGTATTGAACGAATAGAAAATCAACAAGAAAACTTATCCAAACTCCCGTAGAGCCTATAAGAAACACTTATCGTAAATTCCGGTCTCTTCGTCTGATATGTAGTATATCGAGTCTGGGGGTTGAATCGTCTGACCCTAATAACTCGATAAGTCATGCCGATATGTGGCCTATAACCAATTGAGAAATTACTGATAACACTTATCAGTAAATCTCTGTAGGGTTCCTGGGCACGCTAATGAGGTCTCACAAGGCATCAACCATGCCAATTTCAAAAATTACAAGTGCCGAGAAACTCTAATACGGATCGTTAACTAGAATTTTAGGCGAAAGATGCAACTAGTTAACAACTTAACTAAAAGAACGGAAATACAACCTTTGTAGATCCGGTCCTCCACCTCCATAGCTCCGCAATGAAGTCTCCTCGCTGTCCAAATCGAATTCCGGGCTCTAGCGTCGGCTTCATCGGAAAAATGGGCGGGCTAGGTCGTCGACTTCGATGCCGAAGATGATCTACGTCGAGGCATCACAAGATCAAGCTCCCACTTCACCAAGTCATGAAACTTGTGAAGAAAACACCCTATACTACTTAGTAAGAGGTAGAGGATGAAGAAATAGGAGGTGGGTTCACTTTAGAATTGTATTTCTCACTTTTTACATCAAGTTACCATTGATGAAGCAAGGTTTTCTTCAAGTGAAGAAGAAGAAGAAGATAAAGATAATCATATGATAAGTGAAAAGAAAATAATACTTATCATATATTTAACCATGGTCAAGTGTAGAGAATTAACTAAGGTTATGTGAATGGTTAGGGTTAAAAGAAGAAGACAAAATGGTTACTTGGTCAAAGCTTCATGAAGCTTCAACAAGCTTCATGAAAGAAAACAAAGAAAGAAACCATTTTGCTTTTCTTTTATCCATTTCTCAAAAAGAATAGATAAATAAATAAATGAATAAGTAAAAACAAAACCCTAACCATTACACAACCATGGTTTAATCTTTACACTTAGCCAATTTTGCATGCATCATCAAACATGATACAAACTAGTGCACAAAATTATATCGTATATACAATGTGCACATCCGAGTGAGAAAATCCATCTTAAGTGAACCAATACTAGTTAATGCAAAGTAATATATCAAATAAATATTTATGCATTAAATCATTAAATCAACACTTGATTTAACGATCCGGTCATATCGCATATAACCGACTAATATCCAATGTATCGACTTATCGAATCAATCCTTGATTCGATAACTAGGTTATATCGCATACAACCAATCGATACATTCATCGCGAGAATAGAATACGGTATCACATACACGCATTATTCTCGGTCCCGCACATATCTCATATGCGCTCCTATTTCGTTTCGCTTGAGCCAGGAAACCTCTGTGTAGGACTCTAAAGACTCGTCAATACGCCGGCAGCAGATGATGATCATATCAAACACCCACAAGCCGCAAGCGGTCTGCTAAACGTAACGACCACCCGGGTATTGAGCGATCAGAAGATCGACGAGCAAGCCCGCTCACACTCCTGTGAATCCAACCAGTAACACTTACCGTACAGTCCGGTCTGATCGTCTGATATGTCGCATATCTCGCCTAGGGGTGGTAAACGTTAGACCCTAATAGCTCGATAAGTCGTGTCGATATGAGGTCTATAACAGTTTGAGAAACTACTAGTAACACTTACCAGTAAATCTCAGCAACCCTGGCCAGGGATTTCCGGTTATATCCAATCGAACACAGCGCAACATCAACTCCCTATACCGGGAGAGACGAATCCCCTCCTATCGCTCATTGCCTCCATGTGATTCGGGACTGTACCCAAAAGCCGCCGTTTTGCACGCCCTCTTGGACGTGGTAAGGTGGAAATCAAAGTACAGTGGGAACCACACAAGACTCTATGACGATCTCGGGTCAACAGACTACTCTGTACCAGTGTCACCAGAGAACTGCCATCTGACGTAAGATATAATACCATCTGGGAGTTCTCGGCGAGTCCGTCCAGTGTACCCAGTCTCCACTGAGCACCCGTATATCATCTCTGATGTCAAACACCAATGGATATGGGATCATCCATCGCAAATCTGTATGGGTCGAGAAGGTATACGCTAGTCTACTCTGGTATATCGATGCCCTGTCTCGATACACCCACGACTAGGGACCTTGAAGGATGTACTTATGGACTACCATGTCCCCACTAGTATGATCCGCATCATAGTCCAGGTAGTCAAGTACACATCCTAAGGGCTTTACCAACATGCAACAGAGAGACAATCAGTATACATGTTAAGGTAAAGTGTAACCAGATAGCATACTATCATGTCGAGCAAGAAAGTCCTCCCTATATATGTCCCAGCATCCACTGCAATATACATCCAATGTACAGTAATGGCCTCTAGGGCATACATATAACTAACAATCTCCTACTTGCACTAGGGCCATCTGATAGCAGTGGTTGTAGTATCTCATACTCAACCATCCCATAAAAAGTCTCTCTCTGGGAAAAGGCCTTTGTGAGTGGATCCGCCGTGTTGTCCTCTAAGTCTACTCTCCTAACCTCGATCACCCTGGAGATCAACCATCTCCATGATCAGGTGACACTGCCTTAGAATATGTCTGGATTACTGATGGGACGGACGTTCCTTGGCATAAGCCACAACTCCATTGTCACACAATGGGAGGAACATAGTTCATCTCATGAACAAATATATACACCCAGACAGCCTCTTTGGTAGCATCTTAAGTAGCAATGTATCCAGCCTTTATCGTCTAGTTAGCCACGGTATCTAGCTTGGAACTCTTCCAACATACCGTCCCTTTACTGAGGGTAAAGACAATGCATGTGACTGACATTCAGTCGTCCTTATCACCCTGGAACCTTTCCAGTGATTTTCCCCAGGATCAATTGATACCGTCTTACTACAACTAGTGAGTATCCTAACATCCATTTAGATCTATCTCATAGATCCAAAACCCAGGATTTAGGAGGTATCACTTTGATCCTATATGGAGAATCCTTGTGATAAGCGGAGATTGACCGAGCGTAGCATAGGAAACTCCTTCCCTATCAAGAGTATGTCATCCACGTACTCTACGAGGATCATCACCATACTCCCTACTACCTTTTTGTATATACAAGGTTCATCTACCATTTTGATGATGTCAAACTCTTTGACTAACCCATCAAAACAGATGTTCCAACTCCGCGATACCTGCTTTATCCTATAAAGCATCTTGTACACGTTTCCGCTGCTCCCACTGTCTACGAAGCCCTCTGGCTGTGTACTTATAGACGTTCTCTTCTAAAACATCATTTAGAAAAGCAGTCATGGCACCCAACCGCCAGATATCGCAGTCATGGTATGTAGCCGTGGCAAGTAGGATCTGGATGGACTTAAGCATAGTCACTTGAAAAGGTTTCATCATTATCCACGCCTGGTCGATGACGAAAAGCTTTAACAAGTCTAGCTTTGAAAGTCTCAACTTTTCCATCTACACCAAGTAATCTTCTCAAGATATACTTGCTCCTGATGGGGATTTAACCCTTCAGATATAGCAATCAAAGTCCATACTTTGTTGGTGTACATGGATTCCATCTCAGATCGCTAAGCATCCAGCCATTCTTACAGAGTCTCACTCCTGATGGCCAGCTCGAAACTAGTTGGGTCATCATCTCATGATGCAATCATCGCTCCCACTGTCATAGAGAAACCGAAATATCTCTCAGGTGGGTGGGGAACCCTACTAGATCGGCGGAGAGGCTGAGGTTCGTTGGAATCTACTGAATCCTTTGGTTCTACCAAATCATCTGCTGTTGTTTGTATAGCTGGAACCTTTCCAGTTGTACATAACAGACCTTGCCTCGAGCTTGTCCGGATTATGCTTTTAGACATAGCCCGGACAACTCCAAATCTTAACCAACTTAAGATATGGGCTCTTCCCTTTCCATATCACATATGAAGTGGTAGGCTTTGATCTGATTCGAACCTTATTCAATAGGTATGCAGCTTCTCAAGCGCATAACTCCCAAAAAGGAAACAGGTAACTCAGTAGTACTCATCATAGAGCGCACCATATCGAATAGGGTGCAATTGCTCCACCCCGATATACCATCGTGCTATGGTGTATTCGGAGGAGTAATGCAGAGAGAGAATCTCGTTCTCCTTTAGAATAGTCCAGGAATTCTATGCACAAGTATTCTCCTCCTTGATCTCATCAAAGGACATAATACTTATACCCGTATTGGTTTTCTACTTCTAAATCATATTCTGTGAATATCTCAAAAGGTTCGGACTTGTGTTTCAACAGGAACAGATGTCTGAATCTTGAGAGATTATCAGAGAATGTAACGAAGTACAAACAACCAGTCCTGGCATATGTAGACAGGGGACCTTACATACATCAACATGTTTCATCCTAAGAGTTCACTAACTCTTTCTCTGTTTCCAATAAACAGAGCTGGTGTCATTATATCTTTGTGACATGACTGGCAAGTTTCACAAGATGTAGATTCAAACTGATTTAAATATGCATCTACATGTAACTTCAGCTAGTCGGGTCGCATTGATATGACCTAGTCTACAATGCCTCAAGAAGGATTCGTTCATTTCTGAACTCTTCCTCTTTTGTGTTTTCAGTATACTAAAGAACTGTAGTTTGATTTAGAACATCAATGCTTTTAGATAACGTGCCTGAACCGATCAACTTTTGATATAGGAAATGTTCAAAACATTATCCAACTATACAAAATTTTATCATTTCTTTACTAATAAAGAGATGGATATGATTTTGTATATCAGGTTCGGTATCTAATAACATTCGTTCAGAATCAATGTATTGGTAATACAGGGTGACAGTGACCAACAGACTTGGCTGCAACTCTTGCCCCATTTTCTGTCTCATGAAACTTATCACCCGTTCTCAGTTCTCAACCTTTCTGTAGCCCTATGTAACATATTCCATATCTGGGATCCTGATCTGGTATCACATACCCAGGACGTAGAGGATACAGAGAAACAGTTCTTTGTAATGAACACACCCGAAGATGATGCATCAGTATGCACTCTCTTCGTTTGGGCGGCACGGGAATTCTGGTAATCCCCAATTTCCTGCTCTGTTTTATAACAATTATAAGTTGGAGCGGGACCAACGTTCCCCAGCTCAGTATAACAAGCGGGTTCGGTCAAAATTCCGTATTATTATCTTGATTAAGGCATGATATGGTCGCTACCTGGAGAGAGAGAGAAGAAAACACTCAGCGTGCGCTCTTGCAAGAATAGATTGGTTATTATTTTATCTAATCAGGATGGCTCCCACTGCTTTTCATCAAATCTTCCTTCAAACCCTAAAAGGAAAGACTAGCCGGGATTAATTACACACTACAAGTTCGCCAATCTTTCAACCAGGCCAGTGTCGGTACTTTAAGGGAGGTCCCCCGTGCTTTCGCACGAACCTAATTAATGTAAACCTCGTTTTCCCAGAGGCGTAACCCCGTTGACACCTTTCTAGACACCTACTTGATCGGCTAATTGTAATGTGTAAAACTCTCCCAGAAGTAACTCTTACTCGCAGTGGGTATCGGGATCCAACTATCTCATAGAAGGTATGCAATCTCATCGCAAATTTCAACACTTGAAATTCCCGATAATATTTTGCCCCAAGCGATCTATGACCTTGACTGAGTCAACAAATTATAGACCACAAGTAAAGTTCAACCCGTCATTTCTCGATTGAATTAAACCCACCCGCACGACCCTTGACTGAGTCAACAAGGTCGCACGACTACCCTAATCCAATTGCATCATATGCTTTGCAGATAAGCACTAATCAGCTACCGCGCACTACGCCTTGACTGAGTCAACAAACGCAGCACGAATACTAACTAGGATTTATCTGAAATGACGGAGGGCTACGTCAGGTTTTTAAGAAAACCTTTTGCGTAATGAACTTTATATCGTTGTAGAATCAAATAATTTTTAAAAAGGAGTGTTTTTTAGGCTTTTCTAGTTTTGCTAAAGGGGTCACTCCCGGTGAAGGGATCGTCGGCCCTTTCCTCATCGAATAAGGTGCGGGATATATCATATATATCACCGTGCAAAGCAAAAGCTCTTAAAAGCAATCAAAAGACAAACCGTATGTGTAGCATCTGCCAGTTATTGCTAAAGGAGTCACTCCCGGTGAAGGGATCTCGGTCCTTTCCTCATCGAATGAGGTGCAGGATATATCTCATATACCGCTATGCAAAGCAAGAACTGTAGCTACCTGTTTTATTTTTGAAATTCGATTCTACAACATCTTTAGGTTTCTTTTACTTTCATTAATCACATTAATGAAGTCCCATCATTTAAGTACCTAAACATCACAGATAAATACGACGTACACTTATGCCATCCGCATTCGCCTCGATGTCCCCTCGTATACCGTTAGGTTAGGTAACTAACGGCAGAGCGGGGCAGGGCTAGCGCGGGTGTAAAACATAAGTAACGCCTATATAATATATCATATATACTATATAAAGTATTCATCACAGAACATATCACATGATCACATTACAGATATCGCAGCAGAAGAATCATATGAAATATTGGATATACTAGGACGTCCGTGTTTTCAATACGAGCCAGTATAAAACACGGATTCCACGGTCGTGATGAATAGCCAAACCCACACCCCTAGACCCCTACGAGAGCGGCAAGCAACCCTACCAATTCTAGAGTTAGGATACCCGGACTCGACTCCTCGAGTTGGTCTCCCACTGGACTCCAGAACCCGGTTACTTATGCCCTCCTCCTTGGGTCTATCCTAGTGCGGAAAAGTAAATAATATACAAAGGGTGACATCTTCCGCAACCTGGAAGTGCCCCAATAAAAGAATATTACATACAAGTTTTTACATGAATGAAAATAAAAAACACTCATCTCACATAAAAAAAACCCCGGCTATTCAAACACGACGATCCAATATAACATATCCAGCAACACATAACATCACATGTCATCAACGTAAGTAAATATGCGCATCCCAATTGTCGTTGACATATAGCAACGAAACCGGCGATATCACATATTACACTTACGGTCACAGAAAAGAAAGTGTAAAACTACAACAGTTGGAATCCGCAACCTGCATAAACATCGCATGCCTAATCAAATGAATTACTTAGACATCGCATGCCTAACAATTATAAACCCCACATTTTAGTCTCATTATCGAAAACTCTTTTCAATATCAAGTCGGGCAATTCAACAAGATTCCCGACATACCGATCGAATGCTCGTCGCAAACTTCAGTAGACGGCCGCACCCCCGATACCGTCGACGAAGTGCACCAAGGCGGAACACCGCTACCGCGAGCACCCGAACGGATGCTTTCAGCGGCGGGGTTCTCCTACAGTCACTTGGTCGGGGCTATGGGGTGTAGCTGTCTATTAAGTTTACCCGGCGAGTATCCGCGTACGTTACGTGATTGCAACGGACTTTTGATCGCATCAAAATTCCGTAGCAACCGATCAAGTGAGACTAAATTGCTAGATTTATAACATTCATTCAGTTATCTCATAACTTTTGTGAATTCCAATTATTGTATCACATTCCGAATAAGATAGAAAATGTTAAACTTTCCGATCGAACAATCGAACACCCAAGTTTTCCCAAAACAGCTCAACTCATGAAATAAGTTCAAAGACATTCACTTCGTGCCTCAGTACCAACGGCCCAGCCGTAGAAGGGTCAAGCTAACGCCTCACATGTGGCACGCCGTACTGCCCCAAACCCGAAGGTTCAAAGGGCAGTTCAAGACGGTCACATAATCGAGTTAAGGTTTGTTGTCTTCTAGAGGGACCATCGTGCTACTTGCACTACTTAGAACGTCTTCAAACCTCGGAAAAATCCAACACTTGGAAATTTTCCGGCAGGGGAAAAGTTGGGTATTTATATCCGGTCGAACTTTTTAACATATTCAAAAATTATCCGGAAAGCCACATAGACAAAGTCTGATAATCCGATCGAATCTACGAACTCCCAATACAACCCAGAAAACTCAACTCTTGAGTTTAAATTAAAAATTCCCAGAAAATACAGCACCCAAATATATGAATTACTGTGCAAAGACCAACTGAAGAAAAGACAAAATTGCCGCGGAACCGCCGCATTAACCATGCTAATGCCGCGGTTCCGCCGCTCTTTGAGGGAATCATGGGTACGGGCTTCACAGTAATTCTTATAATTCCCTGCTGAATTTTCTGCATATTTTTAATTCTCAAAAATCCCCAATTTTCAAAAATGTACAGAGAGCATGTTTTGAATTAGGGTTTCGGCTCGATCGGACTTCTAACTCCGTCTACGCATCGCCTAACGCTCTAGCTAGTCTCTGATACCACTGTAGGGTTCCTGGGCACGCTAATGAGGTCTCACAAGGCATCAACCATGCCAATTTCAAAAATTACAAGTGCCGAGAAACTCTAATACGGATCGTTAACTAGAATTTTAGGCGAAAGATGCAACTAGTTAACAACTTAACTAAAAGAACGGAAATACAACCTTTGTAGATCCGGTCCTCCACCTCCATAGCTCCGCAATGAAGTCTCCTCGCTGTCCAAATCGAATCCCGGGCTCTAGCGTCGGCTTCATCGGAAAAATGGGCGGGCTAGGTCGTCGACTTCGATGCCGAAGATGATCTACGTCGAGGCATCACAAGATCAAGCTCCCACTTCACCAAGTCATGAAATTTATGAAGAAAACACCCTATACTACTTGGCAAGAGGTAGAGGATGAAGAAATAGGAGGTGGGTTCACTTTAGAATTGGATTTCTCACTCTTTACATCAAGTTACCATTGATGAAGCAAGGTTTTCTTCAAGTGAAGAAGAAGAAGAAGATAAAGATAATCATATGATAAGTGAAAAGAAAATAATACTTATCATATATTTAACCATGGTCAAGTGTAGAGAATTAACTAAGGTTATGTGAATGGTTAGGGTTAAAAGAAGAAGACAAAATGGTTACTTGGTCAAAACTTCATGAAGCTTCAACAAGCTTCATGAAAGAAAACAAAGAAAAAAACCATTTTGCTTTTCTTTTATCCATTTCTCAAAAAGAATAGATAAATAAATAAATGAATAAGTAAAAACAAAACCCTAACCATTACACAACCATGGTTTAATCTTTACACTTAGCCAATTTTGCATGTATCATCAAACATGATACAAACTAGTGCACAAAATTATATCGTATATACAATGTGCACATCCGAGTGAGAAAATCCATCTTAAGTGAACCAATACTAGTTAATGCAAAGTAATATATCAAATATATATTTATGCATTAAATCATTAAATCAACACTTGATTTAACGATCCGGTCATATCGCATATAACCGACTAATATCCAATGTATCGACTTATCGAATCAATCCTTGATTCGATAACTAGGTTATATCGCATACAACCAATCGATACATTCATCGCGAGAATAGAATACGGTATCACATACACGCATTATTCTCGGTCCCGCACATATCTCATATGCGCTCCTATTTCGTTTCGCTTGAGCCAGGAAACCTCTGTGTAGGACTCTAAAGACTCGTCAATACGCCGGTAGCAGATGATGATCATATCAAACACCCACAAGCCGCAGGCGGTCTGCTAAACGTAACGGCCACCCGGGTATTGAGCGATCAGAAGATCGACGAGCAAGCCCGCTCACACTCCTGTGAATCCAACCAGTAACACTTACCGTACAGTCCGGTCTGATCGTCTGATATGTCGCATATCTCGCCTAGGGGTGGTAAACGTCAGACCCCAATAGCTCGATAAGTCGTGTCGATATGAGGTCTATAACAGTTTGAGAAACTATTGGTAACACTTACCAGTAAATCTCAGCAACCCTGGCCAGGGATTTCCGGTTATAGCCAATCGAACACGGTGCAACATCAACTCCCTATACCGGGAGAGACGAATCCCCTCCTATCGCTCATTGCCTCCATGTGATTCTGGACTGTACCCAAAAGCCACCGTTTTGCACGCCCTCTTGGACGTGGTAAGGTGGAAATCAAAGCACAGTGGGAACCACACAAGACTCTATGACGATCTCGGGTCAACAGACTGCTCTGTACCAGTGTCACCAGAGAACTGCCATCTGACGTAAGGTATAATACCATCTGGGAGTTCTCGGCGAGTCCGTCCAGTGTTCCCAGTCTCCACTGAGCACCCGTATATCATCTCTGATGTCAAACACCAATGGATATGGGATCATCCATCGCCCATCTGTATGGGTCGAGAAGGTATACGCTAGTCTACTCTGGTATATCGATGCCCTGTCTCGATACACCCACGACTAGGGACCTTGAAGGATGTACTTATGGACTACCATGTCCCCACTAGTATGATCCGCATCATAGTCCAGATAGTCAAGTACACATCCTAAGGGCTTTACCAACATGTAACAGAGAGATAATCAGTATACATGTTAAGGTAAAGTATAACCAGATAGCATACTATCATGTCGAGCAAGAAAGTCCTCCCTATATATGTCCCAGCATCCACTGCAATATACATCCAATGTACAGTAATGGCCTCTAGGGCATACATATAACTAACAATCTCATCAGTTCTGATCAGGGACTCGCGGTTATAGCCTATCGAGCATAGCACAACATCAACTCTCTATATCGGAAGAGATGAAACCCCTCCTATCGCTTACTGCCTTCATATGACTCGGGACTGTACCCAACTACCACCTATTTGCATGTTCAGTAGAACCGTGGTAGGAAGGTAATCAAAGTGCAGTGGAAACCACACATGACGCTATGACGATTTCGGATCTACAGACTAATCTGTACATGTGTCACCAGAGAACTGCTATCTGACAATAAGTACGGTACCATCTATGAGTTCTCGGCGAGTCCGTTTAGTGTACTCATTCTCCAATGAGCACCTGTGTACAATCTTTGGTGTCAAACACCAATGGTTGTGAGGTCAACCGTCGCCCAATACAGGGTTAAGAAACGTATACACTAGTCTACACTGGAATATCTATGCCCTGTCTCGACACTCTCTCGATTAAGAACACTTCAAGGATGTGCTTGTGGACTACTTAGGTCCCACTAGTATGATCTATATCATATTCCTAAAAGTCAAACAAATATCATAAGGGCTTTATCAACATGTATCAATGAAATAGTAAACTAGAACAAATGTACATGTTAAGTTAAAGAGTAACTAGATTGCATACTATCATGTTGAGCAATAATTTCCCCTGTGTGTGTGTGTCCAAGCATCCACTATAATTTACAATAATGGCCTCTGGGGCATACATATCACTGACAACTATTTCATAGTTTTGTGATATCACATTATGATATATATATATATATAGAGAGAGAGAGAGAGAGTCTCATTATCTATGTTTTTATATATTTTAGACAATATCTACATATACATGTGTTTCTTATCTTATTTATTTCATAACACTGTATATGATGAGCTTGGTTTATGAGATTGTATTTCAGAATATCTCGAGACAAAACTCTACAATGGAGGATGGAGGAAATCGAGCTATAATGACATATTTAATTGAGATTGGAGGATATAGACGAGAGCTTCTCACAATTGCAATATCAAGCTTCGTGAAGTTAAGAAGCCAAGTCCAAGTTTGAAGCGTCTAAGTTCAAAGTTAATATTAAAGATTAATTGATTCAAGATGCTTATGAGTGGCGTATTCCAAAGTTCAAGAGAATTTTCGAGGTTCAAGTGAAGCGCCGAGTTTCGAGAGCTTAAGATTTAAGAGTCAAAGATTCAAGAATCGAAGAATTGCTACATCGTCTTAGGAATCTTTATAAGTACTCTTAGATTATGTGTAATATCAATTAGGAGCTCTTGAACACTTACACTTGCATGCATGATTGTTTTACATTGCATAAATGTCTGGGTTTTTGTTTTCGAAGTTTTCTATTTCATTAAAACCCCAATATCAGTTTCCATGCATGCTTGGATATCTACATCTTGAACATCAAACGCCTGATCTGTTTCTTTGTTTTTGGGTTTTCAAAAATATCAGAAATATCTGAAAAATGGATTTTGTTCTTCAGACGTCTGCATGGACATCATAAGATGTCTCGGTGCTCTTTGTGTTTTTATCTGGATTATTTTTTTGTGAGAGCCAGACGTTTGAGGCTTCATATATAGACATTTGACGGTGGATTTGAAAATTGGTATTTTAAAATCCAGAGATGAGACAGACGTCTGCTGATCAATATACATACGTCTGATATTGTTTTTGAAAATGATTTTTGTGCTTCAGACGTCTTCCTTCTCTCTGGCCTTTATTGCCATTTTTAACAGAGAAGGGACAGACTTCTGATGCTATGAGTGCAGACGTCTGTGGCTGCAAAAAAATTCAAAAACATAGTCGTTTATAACTGTTGGGATTTTTGTCATATAACTTCTGACGTCTGCCCATTTCTACTTCAGACGTCTGTCAATATTTTAATTGCCTGCCAGGTAGGCATAACGGCTAGTTTTTAATGGAGGCTATATATATGATTTGCTTTGCTTTTTTCAACCTAATTCACTTGAGCGTTTCAACTTGCAATTTTCTAAAGTGAAAAATCTCATCTCTTGTGAGAGCAAAACTGATTTTGATTTTATTCATCTCTCTCACACACTCAAAAGAATCAAGAGCTTTATTTGATCACCCATACTCTTTAAGTATT
The DNA here is from genome assembly GCA_030015575.1 of Agapanthus africanus. Taxonomy (NCBI): domain Eukaryota; kingdom Viridiplantae; phylum Streptophyta; class Magnoliopsida; order Asparagales; family Amaryllidaceae; genus Agapanthus; species Agapanthus africanus. The sequence goes on from JASDDO010000026.1 coordinate 141,739,279, forward strand.
AGAGCGAGTTTTGAGAGAAACTCTTTTGAGAGTATTGTGCTATAATTTTCCTCTTTTTTTTTGTGAGGGCTCTTGAGTGCAAGGGTGTCTTTGTAAGAGAGAAGAGTCACTCATATGTCGAGTGATGTGTATGTGCTTGTTCGTAATGGCGAGTAACGTATAGTCTCGGAGTAGATGTGTTGAAGATAAAGGGAACATGCTTGCGGATCTAAAGAAAATGGATTAGGGACCAAAACTTTATTGGTGGCCAAACCATTATAAAAGAGCTTGTGTTTGTGTTTTTGCAATTTCTTATCCCTCTTGCTTTATTTTCAAAGTTAGAAATTGCATGCTTGTGATTTATATGCTCATTGGTTGATTGTTATTTTTCTCTTGCTATATGTTTAGGTTTCACGATTGTATTTGTGCTTAGCTCCTATCTCTATTGATTTTTTGAGAGTATTGTGCTATAATTTTCCTCTTTTTTTTTGTGAGGGCTCTTAAGTGCAAGGGTGTCTTTGTAAGAGAGAAGAGTCACTCATATGTCGAGTGATGTGTATGTGCTTGTTCGTAATGGCGAGTAACGTATAGTCTCGGAGTAGATGTGTTGAAGATAAAGGGAACATGCTTGCGGATCTAAAGAAAATGGATTAGGGACCAAAACTTTATTGGTGGCCAAACCATTATAAAAGAGCTTGTGTTTGTGTTTTTGCAATTTCTTATCCCTCTTGCTTTATTTTCAAAGTTAGAAATTGCATGCTTGTGATTTATATGCTCATTGGTTGATTGTTATTTTTCTCTTGCTATATGTTTAGGTTTCACGATTGTATTTGTGCTTAGCTCCTATCTCTATTGATTTATCTTTTGTCTAAGCATTGCATTTATGGTTTCTATTAGCAAGTGTGAATTAATTTTTAAATTGCGCATATTGGTTGCATAGTCTTAGTCATCCCTCTCTAGGACTATTTTCATGTACACGCCTTGTTACTTCAACATGGCGATCATCTTGATCCTCCAAAGACTGAAACTATTTCGGCCATCAAATTTCCCCACCTTAAAATTCATCAATGGCATATTCCAGACTCAAATTCAGAACCGAACCAAGATCTAATACCAGTTGTTTGCGAAAACGGCGGTTTTGGATAAAATATAGAAACCAAAGGAAAAATAAGAAGAGGAATAGTTTGCACTTACAAGGAACCAGCATTTTGCATGTGCGATGCACGTTTGTAGCGTTATCCTTTTTAGAATCCAAAAAAAAATTCTTCAGCCCATATATAAATATAAAATGGGAGGTTTTTGGTTTAAAATTATTTTGAATGTTAATAAATGAATAAAATAGTCATTTTAGTAACTTGGATTAAGAGTATTCTAAAAAATATTATAATATGTTATTTAACATATTTAAGTAAAAAAAATGTAGTTATAAGCAAATGAAAGTAGAATTTAAAAAATGATGAGATTAAAATAAATTCTACAAAGTTCTTTTTTATCTTAAGTTTGAGTGGAATGTACATTGAATTTGGAATTCAAATTAATTTCTACAAAATTCTCTCTTTTTTTTCTCAAGTACTTGAAAATTCCTTTTCTTTTTGTTTTTCAAAAAATGGAGAAATTTAATTATTTTTTGTCTTTTTCTTTGATGATGTAGAGGCTATAAAATTTGTTTTTTTTAATATAACAATTAATTATTTTTGTCTCTTCGTATGATGATATAGATGCCCTAAAAATAGAGAGTTTTTCTTCTTTTTTCTTTATTTTTTTTTTAAAAAAGAGAGGATGGGTTCTAACCAAGTCCATTTGCATTGCATTGCAGTATAGATTTAAGGACTACAAAATATACAAGAGTATTCAAACTCTCAATCTCTTACAAAATCTCACTAGAGGGGTCTAATGAATGGTTCTAGGAAAACATCAACGGCCGCTCAATTATTCTAGAAGATGTCTAGACCTATTCTAGAACAGTTTCTAGAATATCTCTAGAACTTCTAGACTTCTTCTTGAAACACTCTAGAACTTAGGTTTGAGCTCAAAAACTTGGGGCTGGGCTTATGTGATTTTGCATCACAAATCAACAAGAACTATGTTTGGCAGAGGTCTCGGGCTTGGCATTATTAACCTCTAATTTTGGACTAATCGAGTCACATTTTCCGCCGATCAAATGTGTAAAATTTTAGTGTAGCGGGAAATGTAATTTAAAGTCTTAATTATTCAAAAAAGGAAGGAAAAAAAACTCACATAATTTAGCTTAAAATATATAAAGATTTCTGGGGACCCCAACATCCATTTCATATGTAATCATGAAACCAAATCGCTGCCGCCAGACACAGCACACGTGGCAGCAAATGGTGCCGCCTTCACCAATATAAATTCCCCTGCTTCCTCTCTCTTCTCTATCTCAAAAATTCAATCTCTCTTTGAATTCAATTCAAGATAGAAACCCACCAAATAGTTGCGCCATGGTTTATTCTAAGGGAATGGCAGCAGCTGGTAATGGCCTCAGCCGCCATTATAGGAGGAGGAGCTTGGTGACGGCCCCTGCTCCCTCAATGAGTACAAAGGGAGCTGCTCCACAAATGGTGAAGAGAGCTTTTGTAAGGAAAGAATCAGAGGTGAAGAAGGCGAAGGTGAAGAGAGCTTGCCTTGAATGCAGGACCTTGACAACTCCTTGTTGGCGATATGGCCCCAATGGACTCAGGGTACTCCTCTTTTTCTCTCTCATTCATTTTCATTTTTTTTCCTTTCAATTTTTTTCATTTTTCAATTTTTTTTGAACTTGAGTTGATGGGTCTCTTCCATTTTGGATGACTGATGATGGGTTTTCATTTTTTCTCCTTTTGGAAAGTTGGATTCAAATTTTGACATTGAGAAAATTTCTTCTTTGTTATGCAATTGTTTAACTATCCCCTGTTTTATTTTCCAATAGTTTAGTTGGTTCATTAGCTTAATTTTGTCATAAATTATATATCCTACTCATTTTGGTTGCTAGTGGATAATGGGTTTTATGCTAATTTGTCATTTTCTTAATTTGCTAATTAATTGTTCTTTTCATCTATTTCTTGCAACTTCATTTGGGTTTGCTTATTTTTAAGCTTTCAAGTGTTGTTTCCAAAAGTATATTCAAAGCGGTTTTTATAATATTTGATTCCTGGTGTTTATCAACAGAATTTTAAATTTTAGGAGTGCTGGCATGAGCATTTTCAAATTTTTATATCGTTTGGGTTTATTTACATGGAATTTCCAAATGCGTTGCACCCATGTTTAATTTCATCAAATTTTCCTATCTTATTACATTCCTTTTGTGATTCATTAATTCATATATGAATATATAATTTTTGTTGTGTTTTCAAATTTTTATATCATTTTGTTGTCTACAAGAAACTTTTAAATGCATTACCCCCATCTTCAATATGACCAAATTTTTGCTAATCTTATTGCATTCTTCTTGTGATTCATTAATTAATGTGTGATTATTAAAATTTGCAGACACTGTGCAATGCGTGCGGGCTGCGTTACAGGAAGCAGAGAAGCTCATCACAGCTCAACACAAAGCAGAGGAGCAAATCATCATCATCATCATCATCATCATCACTATATAACTCAAAAGAGGGAATGAGTTATGAGGAGATGAAGCAGAGGCAAAAGGAGAAGCAAATGAAGATGCTAGCTCTCTTAGGTTTCAACAAGAGCAAGAACAACAACAACAATATTAACAACAACAAGAACAAGAAGAAGAAATCATCAATTTTTAATGGCACAAAAGTTAGAGTTGATGGTGGAGGTGGGAAAAAAGAAGCAGAGAAGGCTGCACTTTTGCTCTTGTCTTTGTCCTCTTCTGCTCATTTCATCCATTAGTTTGCCCCCTCTTTTGTTTTTTATGCTTTTTAAAAAAGAAGAAGAAATAGAGTAGGTCATTTTGGTTAACATTTTTGTTAACTTTAACTATAGTTAGGGAGTAGAGAGGGCGAAAGTTAAAGTCATTAGGTTTGCTAATTTTACTTGTAATTGGTACTTAGAACAATCATGGAGTTGTACTTAATGAGATGCATGCCTTTGTTTGAAGATGGTAACATTTATAGATTTATAAGATTTTGATAACAAATAGTTAATTTTCAGTAAAATTTAAACATTTGTATGATGTGGATAATGATATGCATTTTATATGTGGTATGTTTAATTGTTGTTTTGGATAAAGAGTGGTGGAACAATATGCAAAGTTGAGCATTGAGTGTGTTGAAAATCTAAGTAAGAATTATCGACTCTCTTGGACCTTAGGCCCCAAATAAATGTGGGAACAGTGTATGGGCTGAACATATTAAGCCTGTTCCAAATATACAGGCTCATGATTGCCACTGGTGTCCTTTGACTTACTCAATTAAAAATGTTTATTGTGCTAACAATATTCAAGACACTCCTTAAGTTGGTAAAGCCTGTTTGTAGCTTTAGCAAGAGAATAAGGATGTTTGCAAGCGTCATCAAATATTCTGAACCAAAGGCCCATGAAGAGATAGGCCGACCCAACAAGCATTGGTCATACCTAGGCCTCAACGGAACGGGTCGGATAGAGACTACAGGTTCGGCCCGTTAGGTAAAAACTTGAGCCCAAATAAGATAGAGGTTATAAAAGAGCATTCAAGATCCACAGGGGTGGCATGAACAATCAATTTGACAAAAACCCTAGCATACAATTAGCCATAGCATCTAACATAGGCCAAGTTCTTCTTTGGCTGCAATGGCCGTAGAATTGGCCAGTAGTTGATCCACAACCACCGTCGCCATCGAGGCCCTGCTCTGGATCAAGAAGTCTAGCCCTCTCTGACAGGTAATGCCTCTTTCGTCCTAGATCTACCATCAACAACATTAGATGGGGCAATCTTCGGCCCCCGGCACTGACGTACGGCCAATCCATGGTCAATTACGTTGGTGTGAATCTGGCTGAAGGGTCCAGTGAGAAGGATCAGAGCAGATCATTCATCAAAGGTGATCCAGATGTCCAGCCCTGCATCCTTGGGTCGATGGAGATGGCCCGGACCTCATCACGGGTCAGGTAAGCGGCGAGCTCTCGGCCTCTCATAGCATCCATGAACGGTTCAGGATTTCAGTTCCTGATATCGGACGAGTGATCAGAGGTCTAGTCCTGCACTCAGACTTGTAGTGGTCAGGCCGAGGGAGACGCCAGAAGCCAAGCTGTCGGCTATGACTCGTTTTTAACCGTAAGTCAGATTTCCAGCCCTGGACGGGCATGAGATCTGCAGCTAATACCTCGACCGGCTACCAAATGATCTATGATAAGCAAAGAAGGAACATGCGACACGATAGCCACGCATCATTTATGTGGAGGCCGAACGTCCCCAAAATAATAGGTTGGAAATATGTTCGGCCGATATATGTTCTGTAATGTCCCGCATCTTCTATGTCGGAGTTGACCGCTTGTAATTGCCGGTTATCGAGCCGATGAACGTGATGGATTGTTTGTGATAAATAAGATATTGTAAGTGGGGTCGTTGTAACAAGTCAGGTCTTTATGGGCCGATGTCTTGAACTCGGTATATACATATGTCCAAGGGCGGTACCGAAATGAAGCGGGCCGACCGATTATGTCGAGGCCCATCCTATTTTTATGATTGGGCACAATTTACCATACTTACACATTACCGGGTTTAAACCCCTTTCTTCATTCATTTTTGAAAGACCCTTTTCCCCTTCCTCTAAAAAATGAGATCAATCATTTCGGGAGACACAATTACTAAATTACGTATTTTCGATTAAATACAGACTCTTCAGAAAACCGGAAAAATAACACAACAAAGGAACAACCCGCTTTGCATTAGATTGCGACCTATTATTTCCAACATCCCACAAAAGGAAAAAAAAAGAAAGATAGGAAGGAATCTCTATGGTAATGCTAACTCCAGGGACGTAGGTAGTCATGCTCATGCCATAATCTGAAGGCCTATCTTCTTAAAAAAGAATTATAAAAAACAAGAACTATCCCCTATTCTATCATTTTATCCTAACCATGTCATCAACTATTCAAATTTTAAAAATTCCTTTCTCATAAAGCCAAAAACTCAAAATAAAAATACAAAGTCATTTCCTATTTAAATTTTTTTATTTGAGGGCACCCCATTTATCAAATCCTTCTCTCTCACACAAAATTTAATTTGTATTAAAATATTAATTATCATGACATCACATCACATGTATCATCCGTACAAAAAAAACAACAACTAGCATTTAAAAATTTATAACTTAGATATCCATTAGGAGTGGAAACAAATTATAGGATAACGATAATAATGACAAAATATTACCTCATGCTATCATCATTTGTTACGTGTCATTTTCTCTGAACTCTATTCAAAACTTTTGTGGTCTTTGCTTAGTTTGGGGTTTTATTATGCATTTTTTGGCTATGATATGGCTTTTTATTTAAATGATTTGTGGACCTTTTTCTTTACAAATCAAATCTAATTCATGGAAGAACATATAGTTTTTTTTTCCATTAGAAGTAAATTAAATTTATAAAATTGCACTAATTTTTTTTTAAAAAAAATTATTATAGAAAATAACCTTATTAAGTCAATCTCTTATAAATCTTAAAATTTTCATGTTTCAATCACAAACTCTAACTGCCAGCTTTACAAAAATGTCGGTGCACGTCTCTATCAGTCCTGATAACCAGCGTTTCATCATCGCTTTAGTAATAGAGTTGCATATTATTGTTTTGATGCGAGGCTACAATTTAACTATTGTGTTTTTTTCCACTAAAATATCTTTTAGCTAGTTTATTACAAGTAAATATCTTAAGCGCTAATTTTAAGGGTATTTTAATGTATTTTTTTTCCCTAAAACCGCAGTTTACAAAAAATTTAAGGTGTTTTTGTGAGGGGGGAAAACACATAAGAGCTGAGGGTATTTTAGTGTACTTTACCCTACTTTTTATTATCTCTTCAATAAAAACGTAGATAATTTTTTAGCATATCTCCTTAATGAAGTAAGAAATTAAAACAAAGCTAGTTTTTTTTCGAAAAGGAGCATGTAAAGCAAGAAATCCAACTCCGAATAATATATACAAGAAACAAATTAATAAACAGAAACATAACTTAACTCAATAATGAAATCGTATCCAATTTATTATCTATTTTCTGGGCATGGTGATATTTTAGGGATCGACGAAATATATACTAACTATAAGCACAAGATTATAAGTTCAATTTATAGCTCAGCCTTAATAAATACCAATAAGCATTAGCTCAGTTTGCAGGACACCTCGTCTTCTGAATCCTGAAAAGAGAATGAAGTTCGAACCTCGGAGAGGAAAGTGACCATATAATTCTTTTGGCGCAAATTCAAGGGTTCCTGTGTGCTTGTGTGAGCTGTATACACGTGTGGATGTGATGCATGCTCGGATGATGCCTATGAGCCAATTCAAAAAAGTAGCAAAGAAAGGGAAAGGAAAATTCAAAATCGATAGCTCAAGTTTAGTTTAAAACAAACTAAATACTAGCAACATACGCGCACACAGCTAATTTAATCGAACAAAAGAAGAAACAATAGGGAAGATCAAGCAACCCTAATTTAATTGATTAACTATGAATTAAAGCAAAAGGACACAACACAAAGCTAAGCCAACAAACCCCATGAACCCTACACCAGTCGTCCTACTAGCCGCCGACGGCAGCCGTCGGTAGAACGGAAACCAAGGGGTGATGGGGTCCGGCGGCGGCGGGACCGGGTATATGAAGACCGGCGGGGGAAGGTAGTTTGGTAAATAACCCGACGGCGGAGGGTAGTTGTTGTACATGGCCGGATCGGGCGGCGGCGGGTAGCCGGATGACGGCGGTGGAGGGTAGTTGGCTCCGGTGTCAGGCGGCGGAAGGCACGGGTATGGGCACTCCGGCGAGCTTTGGGCAACTACCACCACCACTACTGTGAGTGGTAGAGAAGAGAAGGGAATTAGCAGGATGAAGAGCAAGAAGAGGGAGTTTTTGTGCATGTTGAGAGAGAGAGAGAGTGGGAGGGATGGATACCAAAGGGATGAGGATATCTCTCTCTCTTCAGAAGCTGTCATTCAATTTTGAAATTGATTAATGAAGCGCCTTTTAATTATTATGGAGAGAAATAAAAAAAAAAATATTATTGTTTTATGTACAATATACATAATTAAATAATATGTCATTATTATTTTACACGTGAGATTCACGTAAATATAATGCTATGTCATTATTATTTTACGAACGTAGTTAAATTAATAAATAAATTTAACATACAAATTTCTACAATTGCTTGCAACTCACTTGCAAAAATATGCTAATATTAGAAGGGATAAATATAATTAGGAATAGGTGGGGACATATCTCTACAAAGGGGATCTTTAAATTGAAAAATGCCGATTAATAAACATGACATGTCTAAATATAATTACTTGAAAAATGTATTTTAAAAATCCATAACTCAGTTTGCGTATCATATTAATTTTCTTACAGATAATAAATTAGCTAGCATTTTGCACGTGCGATGCACGTGTCTATATTTTGAACAACATATACTAAAGGCGGATGCAAAAATTTTATCCCAAACATTACATGAATTTTTTTGAAGATATCTATAGTGTTTCTAAATTTAGACTAAATGAATGTGGTTAATGGTTATATTAGAATTGAGAAATTTATAAGTTATACAAAATAACAAATATATAAGGGCTGATGTATAAAATATGTAAGGCATCTCTCTTTTAGGCCTTTTGAGCATGAGAGCTAATATGTAATGAGAGAGACAGAGAGAGAGAGGGAGAGGTTGTTCACTTTTCATCTTCTTATATCTGTCTTTTGTGGTCCCCAATTCTCTAATTTGACTAATAAAATTATGTCATTTTTTCTTTTTTTTTCTTTTGTTGAATAGTGACATACTTCTAGTTATAATTGCAAAGCAATGGATTTATAAATAACATGATTAACAAATCTTGAGTTCTTGATGCCTAATCAATTATCAATTTAAATCCGTGCAACACAAGTATCAAAATCTAGTATTAGGAATGAGAAAATTGTGAGGGGCCAGCAGGGCAATGGCTATGGGCGATTGACCAGCTACTGAGACCGGCCCGGTCCTAATCTTAACTCCATCTATCTCACTGTTTTACTTCTTTCCAAACACAATGATGGAGCTGCAGTCGGCTGAAACCCCATATAACTTTCTAGAAAATAAACTTTAAAAGTATGCTGCCAGCTGTTTATTTTTTAAGGTGAGAGAGAACAAAATTAGTGTTATTTAGGACGTTACCTTTCAATTTGGATGGAAAAGTTTCACTACATGACCTATTACGCTCATTACCATTTGGTAAAAAAAAATCATATGCAGTATAAGCCTTCAGTTTAAGCTGTTGGATTGTGCAAAATAAAATAAGTTCTATGAGAAGCTCTAAATTCCTTTTGTTTCAAAATATGCAGATGAATATTATATGGATAATAAATATGCTAACAAATATGTTATTCATATTTACTAGCCTATTTTGCATATTTTAAAACAAACATAATAAAATAATATGTTGGAATATTTTCGAAATGCATAACATTTAAAATGAGCAAAAACTTGTATTGTTTAAGTAAGTATTATTAGCTAAAAAATAAATTTACAATGTATATTTTCTTGTATTTGTTTATGGATATCCATATACCTAGCTATATGTATCTATATGGGTATTCATATCATATATCCAGATATCCGTATATCAGATAACTTTGATAAACCTTTTTCTTATTTGGAAAATTATTTAAATATATAATTGTAATCTGTAACTGGTCATATTCATATCTGAAACATATACGGATCCGGTTGCAACCTACTCTAAATCCATAATTCACATGTCTTTAATATTTTCTATGAGGATGTATTGTCTTTTTTATTTTTTATGGAATATTTGGGGAAATGCCTGTATTTGTTTGTTTGGAAATGGAGTTCAATGCAAATTTTTTCAAATTTTTTTTTCTCATGCTGTTAGCAATGTTGTGAAGGATGTCTCCTATTTATTCAAGACCGTGAAGCCAAAGAAAGGCCAGACATCTGTAACAATACGCAACAGTCGTCTGGTATTTAAGGTCTAGAATCCAGAGCAGAAACCAAACGTCTGCCCCACTAGGCAGCAGACGTATGGCCGAGCTCTGGCCAGACACGACCAAAAGGCCAGACGTCTACCCACAAAGGGACAAACGTCTCGCAGCGTTATTGGCTTTCTGCCAAAGTGCAGACAGACGTCTGCCAACAGAGAGATAAACGTCTGGCTGCGCTATTGGCTTTCTGCCAAAGTGCGGAAAAACGTCTACCCATAGAAGGACAGACGTCTGTTTAGGGATAACCGTAAATTTCAGGTCGAGAATTATCTCGAAAATTTAGTTATTTGATGGCAGTTTTTTTATTTTTGAGATCTTATTATAAATTAAATTGTATAGGCTATATATAGGATCTTAGAGTTATTAATTAGGGTTGATATTTTTTTATCATAAAGTTTAAAGGGAGACGACGACAACGCCTCTATAAGGGATCGAAGAATATCGACTAAGGAGAACTTGTAGAGAGAGATGAAGATCTCGTTGGAGATCGTAAGGAAATAGTTTATTGAAATTCTCTGTAAGGTTTCTTTTTCTTTCTAAAGTTCTAATAAAGGTTCTTCCCATTTCCTCCCAATTTATTTGTGTTATTTATTTCTGCGGTTTTGCATATGGTGTTATTTGCTATTCGTCTATAAATGGATCTAGGTTTATATATCCGTAAGGTTTTCCTCTGTGCCGACTGGTCTTGTGGTATCAACAAAAACTTGACTTAAATTTGAAAGCGGAGTTGCAAAAGTTGTACCAAATTCTTGCAGCATTTATAACAGTAATAAATGCTGTAGTTTGACATAATAGCAATTATTAGATATGTCGTATAAGCTTGTTAAATCTGACGATTGGCTCGACGATCGGATTTCACGTTAAAATATATATGTGTATACAAAGTTAGACGATTTAGAGGCTTGTAATGTATACAGCTTTTACGATGTTTTAAAAATCATCCATTTTGCGATCGTAATATCCATATCTTAGAAGCGTCTAAATCGTCTAAATTTTCGTATGCATATGTTGATTGACATGTAAAACATGATGTATGGAGCCGATCGTAATTTTGATTGATGGATGATTGTCGGATTATTCCATCTCAGTTTAAGATCCTTTCTCTCCATCTCACCGTATCTCAGCCCTTTTATTTACAGTGGGGTATGAGGTCTTGAACATTCATTATTGATGAGATGGATGACATTTTTGATTATCTTTGGACAAATATTGCATGGGTTGTTGTTTGTCTGTGAATGATTTGTGGCAGGTAATGAGTTGGATGATGTTGATTGAATTTAAATGAGAAAGTAACATCCACGACTTGGTTGTGGTCTGCGTGGCTTCATTTCAGCTGGATTGTTCTAGAATTTAAACGAATCTTGTTGTCCTCATTGCCTATCACAATATAAATTAATTTAATAACTTTTTTTAAAGTAAGAAACAGTACAAGATGTCCTACTCACTATAATGCATACTACAAAACCGATAATAGTTCATCATTAGAGATAACATGCAACTATGAATTAGCTGTAAGTTGTTCAAACAATGATAATCTCTCACCCCCAAATCTTTGATATTTGTATGTTGCTCCCCTAAAATTTTTGATTTTCATACTTCATTCTCAAAACCTTTTAAGTTGTTCAATGATCCCCCATTTATTTATAAATTAAAGAGTATTTATGTATTTGCGGAGGGGGATTTTTGAAAAACTTAAAGGTTTGGTAGGAATGAAATATGGAAATATCAAGTTTAGGGAAAGAAATATAGAAATGGAAAGTCAAGTTTTGGTGAAATGGTTATCGACACCAAGTACTACATAGTTGATATTGTGGTGCCAGAAAATTTCTTTTTCCCCGGTTGATGAAGGTATGGAAAAGATATGTGATGAAGGGTGGAATGTCCTTCAGATGTTGCTTCCCGTTGATCTGCTGATGGCTGTGATGGATGGTTAAGATTGGATCTTGAGGCTGTCGCTCTTGAAGCGTGTGGATCTCAATAGGTTGTGGTTGTGGTTGCCGAGTTATCTGCAAGGAAGTCCCGGGGTGGTTGTACCACCGAGAACTCTCCGACGATCAAGTTAGTCTAGAGATCCGAACAGAGTAACGACTTAGTGGAGTAAAGTCGGCTTACCTTGATCGTCTGAAAGATGGGTTTAAATAGTGGTGGCAGCAGGTGCGAGAATCACGCCGGCCATTACGTTCCCGACGTCATGCCCGCGTGATGAGCGGGACCTCCCATTAATGGCGAGACAGGCTCGTTAATGGGGGATCGTGGTGGCGTGGAACGTGGGATGTGGCCGGCGGAGATCTCGCGCATGGCGAGATTCGTGGGATGGCGGTTACGCCTGCAAGCAGTGCTGTTGGTCGGTCGATGAGACCGAGGAAGATGACCTCGGCAGGAGAGCTCGTGGACGAGCGGGAGAGCCGAGGTATCTTGGTTCTGCGGTAGCTAGGAGATGAGCTGTGAGGCCGAGGAGGCCAGTTATGCAGGGGGCTCGTAGGTGAGCCAGCGTTTGCTCGGTTGGACAAGCATAGGCATGGTCTGGTCGGCCGCTGTAGGCCCTTTCTTGCATGCTCTGGGACACGTCATCTGCTACTTGTCATGATCTGGGAGATCACCGATATCGAGCCTCATCATTAGCCCCCCACTCTCATCCCGACCAGCTGACGGGTCGGGTCGAGAGTGGTCTGCCGGGGTCACCCGAAGTGAGCCCCATTTTCGAAGATATCGTTGGGCGTGTCCCCAGGCCATCCGTTGTATTTTTTGGATGATGTCAGCGAATCAGGGCGAGATCTTCTGCATTAAAGAGGGTGCGCCGGATCGTGTGCACTTTGGTGAAGCGACAAGCCACGTGTCGGGTGCCGGTTGGCTGATGTGACGTGTTGCAGGCTTCTGATGACCGATGGGATGTTGCCAATATGCTCGCGACAGGTGGAGCGATTGTGGCCGTCGGGACGCACTGAACCGTTTTAGCGGGAGTCGACCGTCGCTGTTGGATGGAGACGTCGCTTGCATAAATCGAGGGGAGGCCTGATTCGGGGTCTCTCCCTCTTCCCAATTTCCTCATTCTGAGTTTTATTTGCTCGACGCTATCCTTTTAGGTTGGATCTTGCGTTTTCCTTCTTCTGCTTCTTCTCCTTCTGAGTTGAGCCTCTTCTCCCTTTTGGCAGGACGGATGGTTCGATCCCAGACTCTTGGTGCCTTTGGCGCTCAGTCCCGTAGGGGGGACGGCGGTGCGGCCTTGCCTCCGGCTGACTTAAGCCCTGCGTCGGATGTGCCCCCGACGGCGGGGCCACCTGCCCTGTCACGAGCTCTTGACGATTGTTCCGGTGGCGGCCAAAAGCGTACATGGGTTCCCGATTCTCAGACGAGGGATGCAGGAGAGGGCGAAGACGGGGTTCCCCTCAAGCGGAAAAGGACGGTCTCTCATGCGCCGCCGGCGGAGACTCTGGAGGGGACTCCCGTGCAGGAGGGGGACGTCCAGTTCGTGGTCCCGTCGGGGCTCTTCGTTGCCGCCAGTCTTCTTGCTGGTATGGAGGAGTCGGCCGGAGGCCAGATGCCGCAGGGGACCTTGAGGGCCTGAATGGCTGCTATCGCACAGGAGGCGGTTCAGGTATGCACTCCTTCATGTGTTTCTTCGAGCGACTTTTTCTTAGTTCGGGTGTTCTTAAGTTTCTGTGCCAACTTTCGCCAGGTCCTTCAGCACTGCGCCTTTGTCACTCGTATGGTAGCCGATGGGGCTATTCGGGCTGCAGGATTGGCGGAAGAGTCTTCTTCGGAGGTCGAGGGTCTGCAACTCGAGCTGAGTCTGGAGAGGGAGAGGTCGCTCGCCCTCAAAGCTCGGTCGGAAGATGCGGACCTCGCCGTTTCGAAGTGCCGGGAGTCCTACCGCCGCCTAAGTGAGTCCCACCGAGTCGTTGAGGCGAAGTTGATGGAACTTGCCGATCGCTTGCAGACATGAGGAGGGCGAGGGATGCTAGCAGGCGGGATGCCGACGCGGCGCTTCAGGCGTCGGAGGTCGCCGAAGCCCGGGTTACGAAGGCGGTGACGGATTACAAGGAGTCGGACCAGTTTTACGTCGACCTCGGCGAGGCCTCCGCCCTTGCATGGAACAAAGCTCTTGATGCCGTGAAGGAGCAGCTTACGGAGTTCGCCGACGGTGAGCTCCGTGCTCGGGTCCCACTCTCGATGGTCCCGCCTCCGGTCGATAGCGATGAGGGGAGTGAGGTCTAGGCGGGGCTTGCTGCCCGATCTTTTTGGTTTTTCCTCCTCTCTCTTGTAAGCCTCCGGGTAATTTGATAAGGCTGGGGAGCCCACAGTACCCTTGTAAAAGCTTTGAATTTTTGAATAAAAACTTTTTGTTTTCGCAGTAGTGTTTGTGCTTGTACTTTCTTTTGTTGGTAGACATTTGTATCCGCACAGTACTGCTTTATGGTCGGCATGTTCCTCGTCTAGCGATTACTCGTCGACTTGACTCTGATCATTTGCCGAGTGTGTGAGGACCGGCGGGAAGACGGTGTCTCCATGGTCCCGAAGTCGAAGTGTAGATCGCTAAGACGTTGATAGATTGGATGCCTCTTGTTGAGTTCACGTTCCTTAGTTGTTGGAGGGGCCGTAATTGGCCAACTGAGGATGGTGCCGAGCAGGGTAGCTGCTCGGTGCCTCTTGGCGAGGGCTTTGATCTTTAGCGCGCGAGGGGCCGTGAGAGGCCTGCTGAGGATGGCCGAGCAGGGTAGCTGCTCGGTGCCTCTTGGTGAGGGTTTTGATCCTTAGCGCGGGAAGGGCCGTGAGAGGCCTGCTAAGGATGGCCGAGCAGGGTAGCTGCTCGGTGACTTTTGGCGAGGGCTTTGATTCTTAGCGCGGGAGGGGCCGTGAAAGGCCTGCTAAGGATGGTGCCAAGCAGGGTAGCTGCTCGGTGCCTCTTGGCGAGGTCTTTGATCCTTAGCGCGGGAGGGGACGTGAGAGGCCTGCTAAGGATGGCCGAGCAGGGTAGATGCTCGGTGCCTCTTGGCGAGGGCTTTGATCCTTAGCGCGGGAGGGGTCGTGAGAGGCCTGCTAAGGATGGCCGAGCAGGGTAGCTGCTCGGTGCCTCTTGGCGAGGGCTTTGATCCTTAGCGCGGGAGGGGCCGTGAGAGGCCTGCTAAGGATGACCGAGCAGCGTAGCTGCTCGGTGCCTCTTGGCGAGGGCTTTGATCCTTAAGGATGCCCGAACGGGGTTGCCGCCCGGTGCCTCTTGGCGAGGGCTTTGATCCCTGGCATTCTTCCAGGGATAACCGAGTACGGGTCATGCTAAGCGGTTGCCTCTTTCGAGGGCTTTTCATCCTTAGCGTGGGAGGGGTGTAGGAGGCCTACTAAGGATGCCCGGGCAGGGTTGCCTCCCAGTGCCTCTTGGCGAGGGCTTTGATCCCTGGTGGGGTGCCAGGGATGACCGAGCATGGTTAATGCTAAGCGGTTGCCTCTTGCGAGGGCTTTTGGGTCCTTAAGGATGGCCGAGCAGGGTTGCTTCCCGACCGCCTCTTGTCGAGGGCTTTGATCTGTGGCGTTGGGTGGTAGGTAGCTACCGGCCAGGGATAGACGAGCAAGGTGCAGGGCTGCCTCTTGGTGAGGGCTTAGATCCCTGGCGTTGGTAGGGTAGCTACCAGCCAGGGATAGCTGAGCAGGGTAGCTGCAGAGCTGCCTCTTCGTGAGGGCTTTGATCCCTGGCGTTGTGGGGTAGGGAAGCTACCAGCCAGGGATAGCCGAGCAGGGTAGCTGCAAGGCTGCCTCTTTGTGAGGGCTTTGATCCCTGGCGTTGTGGGGTAGGGATGCTACCAGCCAGGGATAGCCGAGCAGGGTAGCTGCAGGGCTGCCTCTTTGTGAGGGCTTTGATCCCTGGCGTTGAGGGGTAGGGGAGCTACCAGCCAGGGATAGCCGAGTAGGGTAGCTGCTCGGTGTCTCTTGCGAGGGCTTTGATCCTTAGTTTTGGGGTAAAAATTTACACCCCGGTTGACCAAGTCAAAATCAAAGTCAACCCCATGCCAAGTGGGCCCAAGCCCAGATCCAGTGGGCCCATGCCCGGGTCGAGCGCGAACATGAAGCGGCCGGCCTCCCCCATGCCAAGATAAAAAATTTTTAATAAATAATTTTGTTGCATTTCTTTTATTTTATTTTATGGATAAATGTCAGAAAAATAGGCATAAAGCCAAATTTTTGTAAAGCCCATGGCTTATGTGCAAAAAGAAATGCACATGAGCCATGAGATAGGCAAAATGCCATTTTGTGAAGCCCAAGGGGCTATGTGTAAAGTGTATAGCCTATAAAGGCAAAGATAATGAAAATATCTCACAACTTTTTTCTCTCTCAAAATTTTTCAGATCTGAGATTTTTTCTCCTTCTTCAAGGTTCCAAAACCTTCTTTTTTCTCTTGAATTAAATCAAGAGTTTTACTTTTCTTTTTACAAAACAAACTAGTTTTTCACCACAAAACCCATAAAGGGGAACTCAGATCTTCCATTAGATCTCAAAAAGAAGAGATTTTTAAAAAATCCCATATCTCTTGATCTTCAAGATCCAGCTAACAGAGGAGGAAGAAGATCTTTCACTAAACCCAAAAAAAAAAAAATACACACACACTCAGGAGTCCAACTCCTCTCTGATTTCTCTTCCGAGAAATTTTTTTAGGCTAAAAGCCTCTTTTTCTCGCCGGCGCTCAAGCGCAGAGCGCCCGCGTGCCGACACGTGGCGCGCTTGCGCTCAAGCGCTCGAGCGCAAGTCGCCCCGGTGCCGACACGTGGCGCGCTTGCGCTTCAGCGCAAGCGCTCGAGCGCAAGTCGCCTCGGTGCCGACACGTGGCGCGCTTGCGCTCAAGCGCAAGCGCAAGTCGCCCCGGTGCCGACACGTGGCGTGCTTGCGCTCAAGCGCCCAGCGCTCAAGCGCAAGTCGCCCCCGTGCTGACACGTCGCACACTTGCGCTCGAGCGTCAGGTGCCGAAGCGCAAAACGCTCACGTGCTAACATGTGGCGCGCTTGCGCTCAAGCGCCTAGCGCTCAATCGCAGAGCGCCCACGTGCCGACACGTGGCGCGCTTGTCGGAGGAAATGAAAGAGCAGATAATTGCCCTGCTGCATGAGTTCGTCGACTGCTTCGCGTGGACGTACAAAGAAATGCCTGGTCTTTCCCCTGAAGTAGTCGTGCATAAGCTGGCTATATCTCCTGATGCTAAGCCAGTCAAACAAGCTCCTCGAAGAATGAGAAGGGAGTTGGAAGAAAAGGTCATCGAGGAAACCAAGAAACTCATCGATGCCGGCTTCATCAGGGAAGAGAAATATGCGGACTGGATCGCATGCATAGTCCCAGTGAAGAAGAAAAATGGGCAGATCCGAGTTTGTGTCGATTTCAGGGACCTCAACAAGGCATGTACTAAAGACGACTTCCCACTACCGGTCATGGAAATGATGGTCGATGACACCTCAAATTACGAATTGTTCACCTTTATGGATGGCTCGTCTGGATATAATCAGATCAAGATGTCGCCTGAGGATGAGAAACACACAGCATTTCGAGCCCCGATCGGAATATATTGCTACAAGGTAATGTCGTTCGGACTGAAGAACGCTGGTGCTACATATCAAAGGGCAATGACCAATATCTTTGATGACTTAATCCATAAAGTCGTCGAATGTTATGTTGATGATCTGGTCGTCAAGACTAAAACCAAGGCCGATCATATCCAAGATCTTAGGACCGTTCTCACCAGACTGAGGGAATACGATCTGAAGATGAATCCTCTGAAGTGCGCTTTTGGCGTGTCAACGGGAAAATTCCTGGGCTTTATAGTCTGACATCGAGGGATCGAAGTTGACCCATCAAAGATAAAGGCCATCATGGAGATGCCCCCTCCGAAGAGTCTGACGCAGCTAAGATCTTTTCAAGGCAAGCTTGCTTATATACGGAAGTTTATCGCAAATTTATCGGGAAGGTGTAGGCCCTTCTCAAAGCTCATGAAGAAAGGAGCTCCTTTTATCTGGGATGCCGAATGTCAAGCAGCGTTCGAAAGCATCAAACAATACTTGTTGCACCCTCCAGTGCTGGCCGCTCCCATTCCAAATAAACCACTGATTCTCTACACTACCGCGCTGGATGAGTCACTCGGTGCGCTCCTTGCCCAGAATAACGAGGAGGGAAAAGAAAATGCCCTCTATTACCTCAGTCGAACTCTAGTCGGGGTGGAACACAACTACTCCCCAATCGAAAAGCAATGCCTGGCTCTAATATTTTCTGTGAAGAAGCTGAGGCACTATTTGCTCGCTCATCGGGTTATGGTGATCTCCAAGGTCGACCCGCTCAAACACTTGATGACCAAAGCAAGCCTAGCCGGCAGAATGGCAAGATGGGCTGTCATGCTACTTGAGTTTGACATAGTTTATACCCCTCAGAAAGCAGTAAAAGGGCAAGCTCTTGCAGACTTTCTCGCTGCTCATCCCATACCAGAAGGGTTGCCGCTAAATTGTGAGTTACCCGACGAACAAGTGCTGCACCTCGAGGAAGATGAGCCATGTTGGGAGCTCTACTTCGATGGAGCCTCATCAATAAGGAGCTCCGGCAGATCAAGCGTCCCGGAGGTAAAAGCGGGGATAGGATTGGTGTTCATCATGCCATCAATGGGAACCCTACGGCGTTCTTTTGCTCTCACCGAGCCTCGGACAAACAATGAAGCTGAGTATGAAGCTCTGATAGCTGGTTTGGAACTCGCCATAGAAATGGAAATCCTTCGGCTACGGGTTTACGGTGACTCCCAGCTTGTCGTCAACCAGGTAAGTGGCGACTATAAGATATACAAACCCGAGTTAGCTCGGTACAGAAGCCGGGTGGTGGAACTCATGAAACGGTTCACTTATATTGAACTAATGAGAATCCCCAGAGCATTGAACGGAAAACCCGACATACTCGCTCGCCTAGCCAAGGAGCTGGCTGATCCTGACATGGAAGAAATTCTGATCACAGTCAGGAGCCGGCAAATTCTACCCCCAGTCTCTCTACGAGAAGAGGAAAGCGCGGAAAAGAAGAGCAGCCCTGCTGAAGAAGCTTCGATCGTCCAAGACGAGCCCGATTGGAGAGAACCCTTCGTAGAGTACTTCCGATACGACAAGCTGCTCGAAGAAAAATCTGTTAGGTCCACGTTACCTCTCCCGGTACTTTCGGGGTTGCGGAAACGGTAAAACAAAAATTTTTTTGGACTTGGTAACATGGACCGTAAAAGCCGGATCTTTGCTAAACAATACACTAGCATCCTAACTAGAGATATATCTACTCGGTTAGGGGTTATACCTCAACTTGAACTCCTTCTCTTCTTGTTGTTCTTCTCTTCTTGTTGTTCTTCTCTTTGCTTGCTCGATGGTTGATCCGGACTTTGGTCACCTCCGCGGCCTCCTTGAGTCGAAGACGATCCACCCGAAAGATGTACAACGAGCTCCACCTCGAGCCGAGGTAACTAGGGCAAGGAGATTGCTAATCTAGAAGCCCTAGGATGTGTAGAGAAGATGTATGGATGTGTTTGTCAAGTGGAATCCTTTTTCTCTCAACACATGAGATCAAAGGAAAAATAAAGAGGAAGAAGGAGAAGCAACCATGGAAATGTTTCTCATTTCTTTTCTATGAGAGAGAATGAGAATGAGCAAATGAAAAACTTAACCAAGAGAAAACACAACCATAGTTGCAATAATGCCAAACATTATCATTACTAATCCTATCATGATAAAGTTGATGGCTACAAATGACATGACCATTATCATAACAAAAGAAAAAGAAAACCAAAGAATACTTTAGATCTTTCAAGAAGATCCAAGTCAACTTTGGTCAAATAGTCAACAAAGTCAAGATGGTCAAATGGTCAATGTAATTAGCCATAACAAAATTATCAATGAAAGGATTAGTAAATAATGTCCCCGGCTCATAATGGTTTTGACCAAACGAACTGTCAAAACCCTAATGAGTCCGCCTCAAAATGGTTTTGACCGAATCAACTGTCAAAACCCTAATGAGCCTGCCACATAGCGGTTTTGGCCGAACCAACTGCCAAAACCCTAATGAGGCACCTCCTCCTTCATCGCTCCGGAAAACTGTGCATACACACCTGCATCCGCATTCCGTAGAATGCGGATGCGCAGAAGACAAAACAAATCCATCCGTGCAATACTAGGATCTGGCTTAAACCAAAGCCCTCTAGTACTGCCTGCCCGAACACCATACGCACACAAGTGTACGTAAGTGATCGCAGCCCTGCCATAAAACCATACGGCCTCTACACGTTTCGCTCAGTGCAGGGAAACTCTCTGTGTGGGACTCTAAAGACTCAACACTACGCTGGCAGTGGGTTTAACCACAGACCGCAAGCGGCACTAGCTGTACATAACGGTCCCCAGGTAGATGTCGATAAGAAGGCCGATGAGGTGAACCCATCCGAACTCCTACTGAGCCTGTATGTGACAATCTCCGTACAGTCCGGTCTGTTCGTCTGATACATCGCATGGCGGGCCTAGGGGGGCGGTAAACGTCAGTCCCCTAATAGCGGTACAAGTCGTGTCGGAGTGAAGCCCAATACATCCTGAGATAACACTGGAAACCTACCAGTATATCTCGCTTTCCCTGGCCAGGGACTACTCGTGTAATGGCTCTCCTAGACACAGCGCGATGTCAACCCCCAATGCCGGGAGAGACGAGTCCTGTCTAACCGTCACTGCCTCCAAGTGCTTCGGGACTGCTCCCAACTACTACCTGTTTGCACGACTCAGTAGAGCCGTGGTAGGGTAGTAATCAAAGAACAGTGGGAACACACTCGAGGCGAAGTGACAGTGTCAAGTCAGCGGACTAAGCTGTACTCATGTCACCTGGGAACTGATAACTGATGATAGGTATAATACCAACCATCAGTTCCCGACGAGTCCTGTCCAGTGTACTCGTAACCTAACGAGCACCCGCATACTATCTCAAGTACGACGTACCGACGGCTGTGGGACAGACCGTCTCCCCAGCTGGGATGAGAAGCGCATACGCTAGTCTACTCCGGAGTATCGATGCCCTATCTCGATACTCCCACGACTAGGGACGTGTATAAGGATGTGCTTGTAGATTACCCAGCCCCCACGAGTGTGATCGCCATCACAATGCCGGTAATCAAGCAAAGATCCTAAGGGCTCTACTAATGCGTATAGGTGATATAATAAATAAACACACATGTACACATTAAAGCAGAGACAAACCAAGTAGCATACTACTATATTGAGCAAGATTGTCTGTACAACTGTGAATATCCCAAGCTTCCATCAAGTAATATACATACTAGTATGATACAGTAATGGCCTCTAGGGCATATACACTAACAATCTCCCACTTGCACTAAGGCCATGTACTGGCGTATCGAAGACCTATCATCTCGATCAGCCGCTCGAACTGAGTCTGGGGTAAAGCCTTCGTGAATGGGTCCGCAGTGTTGTCCTTTGTGTCCACTCTCCGCACCTCGATCTCCTGGCGATCAATGATCTCCCTGATCAGGTGATACCGCCTTAAGATGTGCCTGGATTTCTGATGGGACCTTGGTTCCTTCGCTAAAGCTATAGCCCCATTGTTATCGCAATACAAAGGTATCGGGTCAACAATGGACGGAACCACCTGAAGTTCACTAATGAACTTCTTTATCCAGACCGCCTCTTTTGCGGCATCGCTTGCAGCAATGTATTCAGCCTCCATCGTCGAGTCTGCGACGGTATCTTGCTTGGAACTCCTCCAACATACCGCCCCTCCGTTGAGGGTAAACACAAAACCCGAGACAGACTTGCTGTCATCTTTGTCACTCTGGAAGCTTGAATCGGTAAAGGACTCGACCCTGAGGTCTCCATTACCGTAAACCAGGAACATCTCCTTAGTCCTTCTCAGGTAGTTGAGAATGTTCTTCACAGCTGTCCAGTGGTCCTCCCCTGGGTCTGACTGATACCGGCTTACCGCGCTTAGCGCGTAAGCTACATCTGGTCTTGTACATAGCATCGCATACATTATAGATCCTACCGCCGAAGCGTAGGGTATAGTGCTCATGCGAACCTTCTCCTCGTCAGTCTTAGAAGACATCTTCTTGGAGAGGGTAATTCCGTGCAATGCGGGTATGTTACCGCGCTTGGAATCCTCCATACTAAATCTCTTTAGTACGGTCTCTATGTACCTGGACTGCGAAAGTCCCAGTAGTCTCTTGGATCTATCTCTATAGATCTTGATCCCCAGAATGTACGAGGCATCACCCAGGTCCTTCATGGAGAACCTTTGTGACAAAAATAGCTTGACGGATTGTAGCATAGGAATATCATTTCCTATCAAAAGAATGTCGTCCACGTACAAGACTAGGAATACGACAGTTCGTCCTACAATCTTCTTATAGACACAGGGTTCATCTTCGTTCTTGATGAAATCAAATTCCTTGATTACCTCATCAAAACAGATGTTCCAGCTCCGCGATGCCTGCTTTAATCCATAAATGGATTTAAGCAACTTGCACACCTTCCCGCTGCTCCCACCGTCTACGAAACCTTCTGGTTGATCCATGTAAACGCACTCTTCCAAACAACCATTTAGGAAAGCCGTTTTAACATCCATCTGCCAGATTTCATAGTCATGGAAGGCAGCAATGGCAAGTAGGATCCGAATGGATTTGAGCATAGCCACCGGAGAAAAAGTTTCATCATAGTCCAAACCAGGTCTTTGACGAAAACCTTTTGCAACGAGTCTAGCTTTATAGGTTTCCACCTGCCCATCTACACCAAGTTTCCTTTTGTAGATCCATTTGCATCCAACGGGTTTTACCCCAGGTGGAGCAATGTCCAAGGTCCACACTTTATTGGCGTACATGGACTCCATTTCGGATTGCATTGCTTCCTGCCACTTATCAGAGTCCCTACTGATAATGGCCTGCCTGAAACTGGTAGGGTCATCTTCTTCCAAGATGCAATCCTCTCGATCCCCATCTATGAGAAAACCGTAGTATCTCTCGGGCGGATGAGAAATCCTACCAGATCTGCGGAGTGGCTGAGGTTCGTTTGGGGTTACTGAATTTTCTGGTTCTGCTAAATCCTCAGTTTGAGTTTGTGGATCAGATATTTCATCCAGTTCTACCGTGCTCCCACTTATTTCTTTTGCAAGAAATTGCCACTCTAAAAAGGTGGCGCGGCGAGCAACGAACACCTTCTGTTCCTCAGTGTGGTAGAACAGATATCCCAGAGAATTTCTAGGATATCCCACAAACTTGCATAAAACTGACCGTGCCTCAAGCTTGTCTGGTTTTTGTACTTTTACATAGGCCGGACAACCCCATATCTTAATTCTTTCTAGATATGGTTTCTTACCACTCCATATTTCATATGGAGTCTTAGGCACAGATTTAGACGGAACCTGATTCAGTAAGTATGCCGCTGTATCTAGCGCAAGTCCCCAGAATGAAAGAGGTAACTCAGCATCACTCATCATGGAGCGAACCATATCCAATAGGGTACGATTCCTCCGCTCCGATACACCGTTGTGCTGTGATGTATAAGGAGGAGTAAGCTGAGAGAGAATACCATTCTCTTTTAAGTAATCTAGGAATTCCGTGCTTAAGTACTCCCCTCCTCTATCTGACCGGAGGATCTTAATACTTTTGCCAATCTGGTTCTCTACTTCCTTTCTGAATTCCTTGGATTTCTCAAAAGCTTCAGATTTGTGTTTCATCAGATACACATATCCGAACCTAGAGAGATCGTCAGTGAATGTGATGAAGTAGGAGAACCCACCCCTTGCATGTGTAGACATCGGACCACATACATCACTGTGTATGAGTCCTAAGAGCTCTGCTGCTCTTTCTCCATGTCCGTTGAACGGAGATTTGGTCATCTTCCCTTTGAGACAAGACTGACAAGTTTCATAAGATGAAAACTCGAACGCATTCAAGAGTCCATCTTTATGTAACTTACTCAGTCTTTTCTCTCCGATATGACCAAGTCTACAATGCCACAAGTAGGATTCATTCGTATCTGAATTCTTCCTCTTGCGTGTGTTTTGTATATTGAGAACTGTATTCTGATTTAGAACGTAGATACCATTACACAGTGTACCCTCTGCAACCAGTACCTTATGAAGGTAAATGTTCATGATATTCTTGTCAAGAACAAAGTTATATCCATCTTTATCGAGTAAAGAAACTGATATGATGTTGCAAACCATGGAGGGTACATAGTAGCAATCGTTCAGAATCATAGTCTTGCCATTTGGCAATACTAGGTGACATTCACCGACGGCTTCCGCATTAACTTGTGCTCCGTTCGCTACTCTGAGCGACATATCACCCGGTGCAACTTTCCTACTTTTTCTTAGTCCCTGCAATAAATTACAGATATGAGATCCTGATCCGGTATCAAGTACCCAGGAGGTAGGGCTGACCGTAAAACAGTTCTCAATTACAAGAACACCTGAAGTAGATGCAAAACCATGCTTCTTCTTCAACTGGGTATCCTGGAAATCCATACAATCCCCTTTCCCATTCTCATACTCATGACTGTTGTCACAAGTTAGAGCTGAACCAACGTTCCCCAGCCCCGAATAAGAATTCGGATCGGTCAAGCGATACATTTTATTATCTTGATTAGGGCATGAAATGGTTGCTACCTGGAGAGGGAGAAAAGAAACACTCAGCGTATGCTCTTGCAAGATTAGATTGGTTTATTAATTTATCTAACCAGGATGTCTCCCACTGTTTCCTCAAATTCTTCTTAAAACCTTTTAAAAAGAAGAACTAGCCGGGATTTAATTCACGTCACAATACTTGCTTAACCTTTCAGCCAGGCTAGTGTCGGTACTTCGAGGGAGGTTTTCCAACGCTTTCGCGAAGTTCCTTAATTTAAGAACCTCTTTTCCCTGGGGGCGTAGCCCCGCTAACACCTTTCTAGACACCTACTAGGTTTATAGCATTGATCGTTAAGTGAAAGTAATCTCCCGAGAGTAATCCAACTCATCAGTGGGATCGGGATCCAACTGTCATTGTGTGATGACCTAGATGGAATCCACTCTAGCCACCACACTCCAGAAGGTATGCTAAATCTGCAAGTTTCAGTACTTTTGAAACTCCCAATGTGGTTTTTGCCCCTAACGATTTATGACCTTGACAATGCCAACATATCATGAACCGCTAGTCAAGTTCGGCCCGTCATTATCTTGATTAACTTAGACCCACCCGCATAACTCTTGACAATGCCAACATAGCTATGCGACTGTCCTAAATAATCCGAAAAATAAGGCTGCAAACAAGCAATACTTAGCTACCGATCACTACGCCTTGACAATGCAAAAATACGTAGCTCGAATACTAAGTAGTACTTGTAGGAAATGACGGAGGGCTACGGCTGGGTTTTTGGCGAAAAACCCGTTAACGTAATGAACTTGATGTAGTTGAAGGAACATGGTAACCTTTTTGAAAATATAGTGGCGAAAACTTTTGCTAAAGAGGTCACTCCCCGTGAAGGGATCTCGGCTCTTTCCTCGTCGAATGAGGTGCAGGATATTTCAAACTGAATACCTCGATGCAAAGCAAGAATAATCGACTATAGTGAAGTTATTACCATGACGCAAACTTTTGTCCAAGGGGTCACTCCCGATGAAGGGATCTCGGCCCTTGCCTCGTCGACTGAGGTGCTGGGCATTCATAACCGAATACCTCGATGCAAAACAAAAATTGAACGTCCTTGCAATAACAGCTTTTTGAAAAACTTGTTCCAACAACGTCTTTTAGGTTTATTTTCTTGCATTAGTTCTTTTAATGCGTCCCATCATTTAAATCCTACCATTGCAGAAAACAACCAAAATATGACGTACGCTTATGCCATTCGCATTCGCCACGGGGCCCCGTCATCACCCGTTAGGTTACTTAACTAACGACAGAGCGGGGGCTGGGCTAGCGCGGCTGTAAAACATAAGCAACGCCTAAATAGTTATTATATATAGATATACAACAATGATAGCCAATCCAGATCACAGATGAACACTTTGGATATACTAGGAACCCGCGATTCGTTCGAGCCTGCAACGAAAAGCGGATTACACGGTCGCGATGAATAGCCAATACCCCATCCAAGACCCCTACGGGTGCGGCAAACTACCCGCCAAGTACCCGAAGCGAAGCAACCTCCCTCAACGCCATGAGTAGGCCACTCGGCACTTCGAGATACCCGGTAGTTTGTGCACCCCCTCCATGGGTCTATCCTAGGAGCAAAAAACAGTAAAAAGAATTATACAATGACGGCTAGAACCCCGACCCGGTTGTGCGGCCATACAAATAATATTACATCAATTTACAAATTTATTACATGAATGAAAGAAAAAGAAACTCTCATCTCATATCCATCCCGGCTATTCATCCGCGACAATCCAACGAGTTCATATACACAAACTATCAGCATCAATCACAGATCACAGATATGTATAACCCCGACTAATCGACATATAGTGATTAGCCGACGTTCAATACATATGAACATCACAGTTATAACCTTTATAGTCAAAGTGTATTGAAGTTCGGAAAAATACGGATTTATAGGCCCCCAAAAACAAATTTCTATTCTGGAAAATCTGGGCACATATAAACCATCTTAAAAATCCTAAAACCAAGTTAGAAATACACTGCACCAAAATCGACCCAGTGACTCAACAAGATGGCCGCGGTTCCGCGGCAATAGCTTGCTATTGCCGCGGAACCGCGGCTCTTTGGTCGAGTTGCTGGCTCGTTTTTGGTGGCTTTCTTCTAAAAACCCTGAGATGATTTTTGGAGTATGACAAATTTTGTTTTGACCAGAAAAAATTTTAACAGAAACTTAGGGTTTTCGAAACTCGGTTTTTCGATTTTTCCGTTTCGAACTTCGATATACTTCACTACCTAGCTAGTTTATGTTTAGTTAGGCTCTGATACCACTGTTAGGTCCACGTTACCTCTCCCGGTACTTTCGGAGTTGCGGAAACGGTAAAACAAAAAATTTTCTGGACTTGGTAACATGGACCGTAAAAGCCGGATCTTTGCTAAATAATACACTAGCATCCTAACTAGTGATATATCTACTCGGTTAGGGGTTATACCTCAACTTGAACTCCTTCTCTTCTTGTTGTTCTTCTCTTCTTGTTGTTCTTCTCTTTGCTTGCTCGATGGTTGATCCGGACTTTGGTCACCTCCGCGGCCTCCTTGAGTCGAAGACGATCCACCCGAGAGATGTACAACGAGCTCCACCTCGAGCCGAGGTAACTAGGGCAAGGAGTTTGCTAATCTAGAAGCCCTAGGATGTGTAGAGAAGATGTATGGATGTGTTTGTCAAGTGGAATCCCTTTTCTCTCAACACATGAGATCAAAGGAAAAATAAAGAGGAGGAAGAAGGAGAAGCAACCATGGAAATGTTTCTCATTTCTTTTCTATGAGAGAGAATGAGAATGAGCAAATGAAAAACTTAACCAAGAGAAAACACAACCATGGTTGCAATAATGCCAAACATTATCATTACTAATCCCATCATGATAAAGTTGATGGCTACAAATGACATGACCATTATCATAACAAAAGAAAAAGAAAACCAAAGAATACTTTAGATCTTTCAAGAAGATCCAAGTCAACTTTGGTCAAATAGTCAACAAAGTCAAGATGGTCAAATGGTCAATGTAATTAGCCATAACAAAATTATCAATGAAAGGATTAGTAAATAATGTCCCCGGCTCATAATGGTTTTGACCAAACAAACTGTCAAAACCCTAATGAGTCCGCCTCAAAATGGTTTTGACCGAATCAACTGTCAAAACCCTAATGAGCCTGCCACATAGCGGTTTTTGCCGAACCAACTGCCAAAACCCTAATGAGGCACCTCCTCCTTCATCGCTCCGGAAAACTGTGCATACACACCTGCATCCGCATTCCGTAGAATGCGGATGCGCAGAAGACAAAACAAATCCATCCGTGCAATACTAGGATCTGGCTTAAACCAAAGCCCTCTAGTACTGCCTGCCCGAATACCATACGCACACAAGTGTACGTAAGTGATCGCAGCCCTGCCGTAAAACCATACGGCCTCTACACGTTTCGCTCAGTGCAGGGAAACTCTCTGTGTGGGACTCTAAAGACTCGACACTACGCTGGCAGTGGGTTTAACCACAGACCGCAAGCGGCACTAGCTGTACGCAACGGTCCCCAGGTAGATGTCGATAAGAAGGCCGATGAGGTGAACCCATCCGAACTCCTACTGAGCCTGTATGTGACAATCTCCGTACAGTCCGGTCTGTTCGTCTGATACATCGCATGGCGGGCCTAGGGGGGCAGTAAACGTCAGTTCCCTAATAGCGGTACAAGTCGTGTCGGAGTGAAGCCCAATACATCCTGAGATAACACTGGAAACCTACCAGTATATCTCTCTTGCCCTGGCCAGGGACTACTCGTGTAATGGCTCTCCTAGACACAGCGCGATGTCAACCCCCAATACCGGGAGAGACGAATCATGTCTAACCGTCACTGCCTCCAAGTGCTTCGGGACTGCTCCCAACTACTACCTGTTTGCACGACTCAGTAGAGCCGTGGTAGGGTAGTAATCAAAGAACAGTGGGAACACACTCGAGGCGAAGTGACAGTGTCAAGTCAGCGGACTAAGCTGTACTCATGTCACCTGGGAACTGATAACTGACGATAGGTATAATACCAACCATCAGTTCCCGACGAGTCCTGTCCAGTGTACTCGTAACCTAACGAGCACCCGCATACTATCTCAAGTACGACGTACCGACGGCTGTGGGACAGACCGTCTCCCCAGCTGGGATGAGAAGCGCATACGCTAGTCTACTCCGGAGTATCGATGCCCTATCTCGATACTCCCACGACTAGGGACGTGTATAAGGATGTGCTTGTAGATTACCGAGCCCCCACGAGTGTGATCGCCATCACAATGCCGGTAATCAAGCAAAGATCCTAAGGGCTCTACTAATGCGTATAGGTGATATAATAAATAAACACACATGTACACATTAAAGCAGAGACAAACCAAGTAGCATACTACTATATTGAGCAAGATTGTCTGTACAACTGTGAATATCCCAAGCTTCCATCAAGTAATATACATACTAGTATGATACAGTAATGGCCTCTAGGGCATATACACTAACAAAATCTGTAAGGATTCAGCTGAAGAAAAGAGCTGTCCGATACGTGTTTGTAAATGACACGTTATACCGCAGGTTATATGACCAACTCTGGCTCAGGTGTCTGTCATTGGCCGAAGCCCAAAAGGTCATGAAAGATGTTCACTCGGGCGTTTGCGGTGCTCACCAATCTGGCCCCAAGATGCGACTTCAAATCAAACGGCTTGGGTATTACTGGCCCACCATGGTACGGGATTGCGGAGAGCATGCAAAGAAATGTCAGATCTGCCAAATCCATGGTGATTTCATTCACAAGCATCCCAATCCGTTGCATCCTACGGTGGCGTCGTGGCCCTTCGAAGTCTGGGGAACCGACATTGTTGGCCCAATTGATCCTCCGTCATCCAAAGGCCACCGGTTCATACTGGCTGCAACAGACTACTTCTCCAGATGGGCTGAAGCTGTCCCGCTAAAAGAAGTCAAGACAGAAGATATTCTGACATTTTTCCAGCATAATATTCTATACCGCTTCGGTACACCAAGAAGAATCATTTCTGACAACGGGCCTTCTTTCAAGAGCTTTAAAGTCTCAAGATTCGCTACTCAACATAAGATAGACTGAAGATATTCCTCCATCTATAATCCAAGAGCCAATGGGCTGGCCGAAGCCTTCAATAAGACTCTATGCAAGTTCCTAAGGAAAAATGCTTCAGCCAACAAGAGAGACTGGAATCTCAAGCTTCACGAGGCATTGTGGGCATATCGTACCACGCACCGTACTCCGACTCAATCCACTCCATACTCATTGCTCTTCGGAGTGGAGGCGGTCCTCCCCCTCGAAGTCGAAGTTCCAAGCTTAAGAATGGCCGTTCAGCACGAATTGATAGAGGAGGAAAACGTGCTCCTTCGGCTCG
The DNA here is from genome assembly GCA_030015575.1 of Agapanthus africanus. Classification (NCBI taxonomy): domain Eukaryota; kingdom Viridiplantae; phylum Streptophyta; class Magnoliopsida; order Asparagales; family Amaryllidaceae; genus Agapanthus; species Agapanthus africanus. Next base: position 141,769,408 of record JASDDO010000026.1, read on the forward strand.
AAGAGCTCGACGCGCTCGAAGAAAAGAGGCTCGCGGTGCAGCAAAACCTGGAGCTATACCGAGCCCAAATGTCATGGGCCTATGACAAGATAACCCGTCTCCACGCTTTCGAGAAAGGTGAATTGGTGTTGGTCCTCAAAAGACCGATTATCCCCAATCGACATGCCAAGGGAAAATTCGAGCCAAACTGGGAAGGACCTACGTCATCGAGAAAGTGTTTGACGGAGGATCCTACCAACTAATAAGTGCCGAGGGAGAAAGGCCCATTCCACCCATCAATGGCCGATATCTCAAGAAATACTACACGTGAATGCTCCAAGTCGCAGGCGAATTGAGCATATCAGCCCTACGGTCTGGATCATACATCCTGCAAAACCGTATATAATCTACGGGCGTAAATGACCCCTATTTCTCCCAAATCCTGCTGGTGAGACTACTTTTAAAGTCCCACCAGCGGCAAAAAAAAGAGACGAAAAAAAGAAAAATAAAAAATAAAAAAAGAAAAAAGAAAGAAATAAAAAGAAATAAACGGTATGTCCACAAGCAAAACGGGCATGGATGAAAACCCGAAAGGGCTCCGTGAATAAAAACAGCAGGACTGCCGGCGAGTTTGTGAAAACCCGAAAGGGCGCAAACTCGTGAAAAAGAGATGAATACACTCGAAAAGTCCTCTCGACCTTGGGAGGAGAAAACCCCTGCGTGAGATCCTTACGACTCACAAAGGAGCAACACACTTAGGAATCCTCACGATTCCTAAGGAGAACATACACCTGCGAGATCCTCTCGACTCGTAGGGAGATAATGCTTTTATGAGACCCTCACGGCCCATAAAATTGAAAAGCCTTAGGTGATAGAGACCCAAACCTGTCTCCTAAGCCATCGTTCCCCAACGGGCAACGGCAAATGATGAGTCGCTCCTGGCATTTCGCTTCAGTGTTAGCGGTGCTGATGCCGACCAAAAACCCAAATCCCAAGTCCTCCCAAGGCAAATGATGAGTTGCTCCTGGCATTATTCCAGTGCAGCAATTCTGATGTCAAATAAGATCCAAATTCCAAGTCCCCAAACGGCGAATGATGAGTCGCTCCTGGTACTACATTCCAGTGCAGCGATGCAGACGCCAACCAAAATCCAATTTCTCAAAATTCTCCCGGCCCTATGGTGGGTCCCCAAGTTGACCATCGTATACAATCCACGGGCTTAAATAATTCTCATCATACCCATGCCCCACCGTAATCACCAGTTACGCGGCTGGTCTCCACTTTGGGAATGATGCTCCATTGATAAGACCCACTCATGTGTCCTCACGATATATGAGGAGAACAAACCTTTGTGGGATCCTTACGACTCATAAAGGAAAAACACACTTAGGAGTCCTCATGACTCCTAAGGAGAAAATACACCTGCGGGATCCTTACGACTCGTAGGGAGAAAATGCTTTTATGGGACCCTCACGGCCTATAAAATTGAAAAGCCTTAGGCGATAGGGATCTAAACTTGTCTCCTAAGCCATCACTCCCCAATCCCCAAATGGCGAATGATGAGTCGCTCCTGGTACCATATTCCAGTGCAGCGATGCAGACGCCAACCAAATTCCAAATCCCATACCCCAACGGCGAATGATGAGTCGCTCCTGGTACCATATTCCAGTGCAGCGATGCAGACGCCGACAAAGTCCCGAAATTTTTCCGGCCCTACGGTCTGGATCATACATCCTGCAAAACCGTATACAATCAACGGGCGTAAAACAATCCCAATCTCTCCTAAGTCCTACCGGTGAGACCACATTCAAAGTCCCACAAAAAAAATAAAAAATAAAAAATAAAAAATAAAAAGGTATGTCCATAAGCAAAATGGGCACGGATGAAAACCCGAAAGGGCTCCGTGAGTAAAAACAGTAGGACTGCCGACGAGTTTATGAAAACCCGAAAGGGTGCAAACTAGTAAAAAAAAGATGAAATGCACTCACTACGACTCACAAAGGAGCAACCCACCACAAGAAGCGGAGCAAGTCAAATCCAGCACCGACCGTCCGAGTCGCAAAAAGGGCAGAACCGACCGTTCATGTCGCTAAAAGGGCAGCACCGACCGTCCAAGTCGCAAAAAGGGTAGAGCCGACCGTCCACGTCGCTAAAAGGGCAGCACCGACCGTCCAAATCGCAAAAAGGGAAGTATCGACCGTCCAAGTTGCAAAAAGGGCAGTACCGACCGTCCACGTCGCAAAAAGGGTAGCACCGACCGTCCACGTCGCAAAAAGGGCAGCACCGACCGTCCAAGTCGCAAAAAGGGCAGAACCGACCGTCCACGTCGCAAAAAGGGCAGCACCGACCGTCCAAGTCGCAAAAAGGGCAGAACCGACCGTCCACGTCGCAAAAAGGGCAGCATCGACTGTCCACGTCGCTAAAAGGGCAGAACCGACCGTCCACGTCGCTAAAAGGGCAGCACCGACCGTCCAAGTCGCAAAAAGGGTAGAGCCGACCGTCCACGTCGCTAAAAGGGCAGCACCGACCGTCCAAGTCGGAAAAAGGGCAGTATCGACCGTCTAAGTTGCAAAAAGGGCAGCACCGACCGTCCACGTCGCAAAAAGGGCAGCACCGACCGTCCACGTCGCAAAAAGGACAGCACCGACCGTCCAAGTCGCAAAAAGGGCAGAACCGACCGTCCACGTCGCAAAAAGGGCAGTATCGACCGTCCACGTCGCTAAAAGGGCAGAACCGACCGTCCAAGTCGCTAAAAGGGCAGCACCGACCGTCCAAGTCGCAAAAAGGGCAGAACCGACCGTCCACGTCGCTAAAAGGGCAGCACCGACCGTCCAAGTCGCTAAAAGGGCAGTACCGACCGTCCAAGTCGTTAAAAAGGCAGAACCGACCGTCCACGTCGCTAAAAGGGCAGCACCGACCGTCCAAGTCGCTAAAAGGGCAGTACTGACCGTCCGAGTCGCTAAAAGGGCAGAACCGACCGTCCATGTCGCTAAAAGGGCAGCACCGACCGTCCACGTCGCTAAAAGGGCAGCACCGACCGTCCACGTCGCTAAAAGGGAAGCACCGACCATCCAAGTCACAAAAAGGGCAGAACCGACCGTCCAAGTCGCAAAAAGGGCCGCATCGACCGTCCATGTCGTAAAAAGGGCAGTGCCAGCTTCCCAAAAGGTAGGAACCGAATCAAGTCGCCTCCACGTGAAAGAAGATCCATCAATTTCATGCACACGACCTACATATGTGGTGTGCATTTATTGATGGGGGGCAATTTGTTGGGGTAAAAATTTACACCCCGGTTGACCAAGTCAAAATCAAAGTCAACCCCATGCCAAGTGGGCCCAAGCCCAGATCCAGTGGGCCCATGCCCGGGTCGAGTGCGAACATGAAGCGGCCGGCCTCCCCCCATGCCAAGATAAAAATTTTGTAATAAATAATTTTGTTGCATTTCTTTTATTTTATTTTATGGATAAATGTCAGAAAAATAGGCATAAAGCCAAATTTTTGTAAAGCCCATGGTTTATGTGCAAAAAGAAATGGCACATGAGCCATGGGATAGGCAAAATGCCATTTTGTGAAGCCCAAGGGGCTATGTGTAAAGTGTATAGCCTATAAAGGCAAAGATAATGAAAATATCTCATAACTTTTTTCTCTCTCAAAATTTTTCAGATCTGAGATCTTTTCTCCTTCTTCAAGGTTCCAAAACCTTCTTTTTTCTTTTGAATTAAATCTAGAGTTTTACTCTTCTTTTTACAAAACAAATTAGTTTTTCACCACAAAACCCATAAAGGGGAACTCAGATCTTCCATTAGATCTCAAAAAGAAGAGATTTTTAAAAAATCCCATATCTCTTGATCTTCAAGATCCAGCTAACAGATGAGGAAGAAGAAGATCTTTCGCTAAACCAAAAAAAAAAATACACACACACTCAGGAGTCCAACTCTTCTCTGATTTCTCTTCTGATAAATTTTTTTAGGCTAAAAGCCTCTTTTTCTCGCCGGCGCTCAAGCGCAGAGCGCCCGCGTGCCGACACGTGGCGCGCTTGCGCTCAAGCGCAAGCGCTCGAGCGCAAGTCGCCCCGGTGCCGACACGTGGCGCGCTTGCGCTCAAGCGCAAGTCGCCCCCGTGCCGACACGTGGCGCACTTGCGCTCGAGCGTCAGGCGCTGATGCGCAAAACGCTCACGTGCCAACACGTGGCGTGCTTGCGCTCAAGCGCCCAGCGCTCAAGCGCAGAGCGCCCACGTGTCAAAACGTGGCATGCTTGCGCTCAAGCGCAGAGCGCCCACGTGCCGACACGTGGCACTCTAGCGCCTGAGCGCACAGCACCTAGGCGCACAGCTCCCAAGGTGCTGCCTCCACGCATCCTTTGGATGTCTTTTCCCCTTTTTATATATATATATACATGTATATCTATACATATGTATACATATGTACATACACACATACTCCACGACATTGTCCCTGTTAGAAAAAAATTTCTAACGGGGCGCCGCCCCGCACCCCGCAAGGGGGCTGCTAGCCCCATTGACCCCCAGCCCGCTATCCGGGTAGCGGGACCCCCATAAAAACTCTGCGTGGCTCCCAATATATCCAGAACCCCCTTTCAAAACAAAACACACGTACACCGCACATTGAGTTCACATGACCAGTTTAACCCGTTAATCGGAGGTTCCCTCGCCCCAAAGGCGGGGGGTAATTAACGGCAGCTTAGTCCGCGGCTGCCGGAGATTCGGATCCCCATAATCATTAAACCCCGGCCTACCCTAGGCAGGGGGAATCTGTAGTACGCCTGACAAGCGCGCGCGTATTCCCATCTCAATGGGGTGACGAAAAACACCCTACACTTAGCTGTTGGAGGGGCCGTAATTGGACAACTAAGGATAGCCGAGCAGGATAGTCGCTCGGCTGCCTCTAGGTGAGGGCTTAGACCGCAAAGAGAGAACTCTTCTTTTTGCAATGTTCTAACGTTCCTTTCTTGTTATCGGATGGAAAGGACATTTTAGAAAAATTACGTTGTCTTTGTGAAAGGAGAGGTGTACACTCGTAGGTAGTGAGTTCACTGGTACAACTTGAGCTTCTTGGCGTTGTAAGGCTGCGGAAACGTGCGCCTGTCCGCGTCCTGTAAGCGGTAGGCTCCGTCGGGAAGTACCTCGGCGACGAGTAAAGGACCGTCCTATTTCGGGGAAAACTTATGCAGCCTGCCTTGGTCGCCGAACTCGTTCCGCCGTAGGACCAGGTCTCCGGTCTTGAAGGAATGAGGCTTGACCCACGTGTTGTAGTATCGGCCAGTTTGCTGCTGATAGGAGGCAGCCCTCATCTGAGCCCGGTCCCGTTTCTCCAGCAATATGTCTAGGTTAGTCCACAGTGCCGTAGTGTTTGCTTCGTCGTCGAAATGTTCGACCCGGTTACTGGGTAGCCCGATCTCTATCGGGACCATCGCCTCGGTCCCGTAGCAGAGGCTGAAAGGGGTTTCCCCGGTGGGGGTCTTCTTTGACGTGCGCAGAGCCCATAAGGCCCGGGGAAATTCCTCGATCCAACTGCCTTGGTGCCCCTCCAAGCGGGTCCGGAGACCCCGGAGGACATGCCGGTTGGTTACTTCGGCCTTCCCGTTGCATTGGGGGTGTGCGACCGCGGCGAATTTCATGAGGATATGATATTCGTTGCAGAAATCTTTCACCTTCTTGTTCTCGAAGTTCGTCCCGTGGTCGGTAATGATACACCTCGGGATGCCGAACCGGAATATCAGGTTTTTCTGCAGGAACTTGATGGTCGTGGCAGCGTCCGGTTTTCTGATGGGGACGACCTCGATCCACTTCGTGAAGTAATCCACAGCGACGAGAACATATTTATGCCCGCCCGTGCCGGTAGGGAACTGGCCTATCATATCCAATCCTCACTGGGGAACGGCCACGATGAGGTCAGCGCGGTTAGCTCGGTGGCCGGGAGGCGAGGTATGCTTCCGTAGAGTTGGCAGATTTTGCATCTCCGGACGAGCTTCTGGGCGTCCTCATGAATAGTTGTCCAGTAGTACTCCTGGAGCAACGCCTTCTGGATTAAGGTCCGGGCCCCTTGGTGTGCGCCGCCGACCCCTTCATGAATTTCACGGAGGACATAGTCAGCTTCGTAGGGGTCAACGCACCGGAGCAGGGGCTGAGTGAAGGATTTCTTGTAAAGATTCCCATTGCTCCAGACGAAGTGACGGGCTTTGGCTCGGAGACGGCGGGCTGCTCCCCGATCTTCTGGGAGCGTACCATCCTGTAGGAATTCCACGAGGGGCTTCCTCCAGTCTTAGTCGCCTTCCTGCCACCATATACATGAAGCACCATCGCCCCGTCTTCCACGCTGGGCCGTGACAAGGTCTCAAAGAGGATAGATCGCATGTTGTTGGCCGAGTAGGATGAAGCCAGTTTGCTCAGGGCGTCGGCTTGGGCGTTTAGCTGCCTGGGTATTTGCTCTACCTGGACCTCGTCGAAGTTCTTCCGAAGTTTTCTTACCTCGGCCAGGTACTTCACCATTAGAGGTTCCCGAGCCTCGAAGTGACTGGTCACTTGGCCAATAACTAGGGCCGAGTCGCTGCGGATTCGAATTGTTTTCAGCCTTAGCCCGGAGGCCATGCACAGTTCAGCCAGCAGGGCCTCGTACTCCGCCCCGTTGTTTGAGGCCTTGAATCCGAGCTTTAGTGAGTACTCCATTTCTGCCTCGTTCGGGCCCCGAATGATGAGGCCGACGCCATAGCCTTCCTCGGTTGAGGACCTGTCGACGTAAATGACCCACTCTGGGACCGAGTCGGGTCTCCCCATGATTGGGTGCTGAGCCGCGAGGGCTGGCGTGGACTCCGGTCCCTTGCTGGGGATGGTGCATTCGACGATAAAATCGACCTGTTGGGGTAAAAATTTACACCCCAGTTGACCGAGTCAAAGTCAAGGTCAACCCCCAAGCTAGGTGGGCCCAAGCCCAGGTCAAGCGGGCCCATACCTAAGTCGAGCCCGGGGCCAGCCTCCCCATGCCAACAACAAAATCATGTAATAAATAATTTTTATGTAATTTTTTTATACATGAATGTATGCAAAATGGGCATAAAGCCAATATTTTGTAAGCTCGTGGCTTATGTGCAAAAATGAAATGACACATGAGCCAAGAGATAGGCAAAATGCCATTTTTTAAAGCCCAAGGGGCTATATGTAAATATGTAAGCCTATAAAAGGCAACATGATGATGAATAAAGTAATACTTTCTCCATTCTCTCAAAAACCTAGGGTTTGTACATCTTTCCCTTTTCTGAAGGTTTCAAACCTTCTTCTTTCTTTTGAATTAAATCAAGAGTTTTACTCTTTCTTTTCCAAACCTAAATAGTTTTCCACCATAAAACCTACCAAGAGGAGCTTGGATCTGTCATTAGATCTCAAAAAGAAGAGATTTTTAGATCTCACATCTCTTGATCTTCAAGATCCGGCCAAACAACAGGAGGAAGAAGAAGAACCCCCTTAATCAGCTTCAAAACATCCTAGGAGTTTAACTACATATATATACATATATATATAATAAATATTTCCTTTCTGAAGCATAGCTTCTAGTTCTGGGACTAAAAGCCCCCTTTTTCTCGCCGGCGCCCAAGCACTAAGCGCCCATGTGCCGACACGTGGCGCGCTTGCGCCCCAGCGCCCGAGTGCAAGGCGCCCACGTGCCGACACGTGGCGTGCTTGCACCCCAGCGCCCTGCGACCGAGAGCAAGGCGCCCACGTGCCGACACGTGGCCCGCTTGCGCCCCAGCGCAAGGCACCCACGTGCCGACACGTGGCGCGCTTGCGCTCCAGCGCCCGAGCGCAAGGCGCCCACGTGCCGACACGTGGCGCGCTTGCGCTCCAGCGCCCAGCGCTCATACGCAAAGCGCCCACATGGCGCGCTTGCGCCTGAGTGTACAACACCTAAGCGCACAGCGCTCAAGGCGCTGGCCCCACGCATCCCTTGGATGCCCTTTCTCCCTCTTTTTATGTACATACATATACATATACATGTGTATACATATTTGCACACACACATGCTCTACGACACTGTCCCTGTTAGAAAAAATTTCTAACGGGGCGCTGCCCCGCATCCCGTAAGGGGGCTGCTAGCCCCCTTGACCCCCAGCCCGCTATCCGGGTAGCGGGACCCCCGTAAAAACTCTGCGTGGCTCCCCATATATCCAAAAACCCCTTTCAAAGAACAACACGCGTACACTGCACATTGAGTTCGCATGACCAGTTTAACCCGTCAATCGGAGGTTCCCTCGCTCCAAAGGCGAGGGGTAATTAACGGCAGCTTAGTCCGCGGCTGCCGGAGATTCGGATCCCCACAATCATTAAACCCCGGCCTATCCTAGGCAGGGGGAATCTGTAGTACGCCTGACAAGCGCGCGCGTATCCCCATCTCAATGGGGTGACGAAAAACACCCTACAGATTCTGGCACGCCCGGTGGGACCAATCTCTCCTCCCATATTTTGGGTTAAACGTTCATGCGAACTCAATCAATATACATACCTATATTTAAACTAAAATAATGCTTTTTCATGCAGGTTTTCAAGCAATCACTCTCCAACAATGTCTCGAAGGACGATCCCAGCTCTCAGCGCGACTCCCGTCTGCTACACGATGAAGATGGACTCCCGGACGGTCCTTCCGGCCAGTCTCGGGTGACAATGGGAGGAGGAGCCGCTACCGTTCGGCTCTATCCTGTTCGTGTCATCTAACGCCATCCCGGCTCCTCAAGCTCCAGCAACAGACAGACCGGTCTCGAAAGACAGGAGACCGAATGTGGTAATCTCGAGTGCGCCCCAACACAAACGCAAATCGGTGTCTGGACGGCTTTCCATAGCCCCAACTGGGGGCTAAGCCATCGGAACAAAAGAAGTTGCCAGACGTCGTGGGCAAGCCCAGGCGATACCTTCGACGGACATGCGGGCAGATGTCTTCTCAAGCATCCCCTTCACTCGGCTTATGGCGGCTTCCCGAAGAGCAGAAGCCTGCCGAGCGCTTAAGGCAGAGAAGCTGAGGCAGAAGCGGCTCAGATACAGAGCCAACAAAAGGGTTAGGGCTCTGGCCATGTTAAAATTTATGAATTTCCAAAGCCCGGACCGCTCCGCGAAATCAGCCGCCAAAGACAAAGAAATGGCTGGGTATGTGGTCCGCACAGTCTATATGGTCAGACATGAAGAAACGAACCCGCCTACGCCTCACAGCCAGGGCGACGATACGGTGGACGCTACCCGACGTCAACTCGATTTAAATGACGAAGAGCCCGCTCAGGCCGATAAGCCAGAAGAGCCCGTGGTTCCTGCGGAATTGAGCTCAGGCAATAAAGGTGACCCGGTTGTCATGACCGGAACTACAGAACAAGCGTTATTCCGATGGCTTCAGAGGTAGCTTCAGGACAGGGACGAGAAGTTAGCCAAGGTCCATTCCAAAGTCGATGAGCTGGCAAATGTCGTGGCAGATCTCATGAACCAAGTCGCCCGATTGCAATTACAGCAGAATCAAATGTTGGTTTACGAGCTAGGGGGTGATACCCGGAGGTAGCCAACTGATACCCCCTTCAACCTAAGGGCAGAGCGCCTTCGCGGAAAACGGCCGCAATCAGCCTCCAGTCCCTCCGACACATACGCCGGGGGGGAATCGCCTCTGAAAGAGAAACTGGAAAAAGTCTATTCCTTCAAAAGGGAAAAGGCCCATAAGATATTCAGGGACGCCCTAAGAAACGGTCTATAACTGCCAGAATCAAAGAGACCGCAAGAAGAAAATATGACCGACGGCCCAGAATATTGCCCCTATCACAGGGTGATAGGTCATGCCATTGAGGACTACTTCGTCTTCAAAGATTGGGTCGAAAGGCAATACAGGACGGGAGAGATAGAACTGTCCAAAGGCGCGTTAGCAAACAGTCAAGCTACGACCGCCGATTTCATGTAAATGGAAACCGAAGCCTTTCGGGAACCTAATCCTCCCAGACATGTGCCATCATCTGAAAAGGGCGAACCAAAGACCGATCGGCCTCGAGGACCAGCATCAGTAAAGGCACCTACTCCAATGGAGAGAAAGAAGAAAGGTATACTCCTTCAGGAGGGATGAAGTCTGCAAAATATTCATGGACGCCTTGAACAACGGTCTGCAACTGCCTGTTCCAAAGAGGCCACAGGAAATGAACATGACCGACAATCCCATATACTGCCCATATCATAGAGTGGTGGGTCATACCATCGAAGACTGCTATATTTTCAAAGATTGGGCAGAGGACCGATATAAGCTTGGAAAAACCTCACAATCCCCGGATGTATCGGCAAGCCACAGTGCTAGGTCATCAATACAGCTCCGCCAAGATCAAAGTTCAAGGAGCTGGGATAAGCAAAGAGGACCACCACGTCGTTAAACTGGGAATGACAGACCACCAAGTCTTTAAACTGGGAATAATCGACCTCTAAGTCGTTAAACTGGGAATGTAAAAAAAATGTGTAAATAAAAGAAAAATAAAGAAAAGCCGAAATGATGGGGCAACTCGCAATAAAAATCAGCGAGTAAAATAAAGATGAAAATAAAGCCGAAGTGATGGGGCAACCGTGAATAAAAGCCGAAATGATAGGGCAATCGCGATCTTCGCGATAAGAAAAGTTGAAATGATAGAGCAATCGCGGTAAAAAAAAACAAAAACAACAAAAACAAAAACAAAAAAAACAAACAAAAAAAACGGCGAATGATGAGTCGATCCTGGTACCATATTCCAGTGCAGCGATGCAGACGCCACCCAAAATCCAATTTCTCAAAATTCTCCCAGCCCTACGGTTAGTCCCCTACAATCCACGGGCTCAAATAATTCTCATCATACCCATGCCCCACCGTAATCACCAGTTACGCGGCTGGTCTCCGCCTTTGGAATTATGCTCCATTGAGAAGACCCACTCATGTGTCCTCACGATACATGAGGAGAACTAACCTTTGTGGGATCCTTACGACTCACAAAGGAAAAACACACTTAGGTGTCCTCACGACTCCTAAGGAGAAAATACACCTGCGGGATTCTCACGACTCGCAGGGAGAAAATGCTTTTATGGGACCCTCACGGCCCATAAAATTGAAAAGCCTTAGGCGATAGGGACCTAAACCCATCTCCAGAGCCATCGCTCTGCCAACAGGAGTAGGCAAATGATGAATTGCTCCTGGCACCTCTGCTTCAGTGTTAGCAACGCTGATGCCGGCCCCTACCCCAAAATTCCAAGCTCGCCATCCATAGACCTCTAAGTTTTTAAACTGGAAACAGATGACCTCTAAGCCGTTAAACTGGAAACAGATAAACTCCAAGTCGTTAAACTGGAAATAGATGACCTCTATGTTGTTAAACTGGAAACAGATGACCAGTAAGTCGTTAAACTGGAAACAGATGACCTCTACGTCGTTAAACTGGAAACTGTTGACCACCACGTCGTTAAACTGCAAACAGTTGACCACTACGTCGTTAAACTGGAAACAGATGACCTCTAAGTCGTTAAACTGGAAACAGATGACCTTTAAGTCGTTAAACTGGAAGCGTTAGACCTCTAAGTCTTTAAACTGGAAATAGATGACCACTAAGTCGTTAAACTGGAAAAAGATGACCTCTAAGTCATTAAACTGGAAACAGTAGACCTCTATGTCGTTAAACTGGAAACAGATGACCACTAAGTCGTTAAACTGGAAACAGATGACCTCTTAGTTGTTAAACTGGAAACAGGTGACCTCCAGGTCGTTAAACTGGAAACAGATGACCTCTACGTCGTTAAACTGAAAACAGATGACCACCAAGTCGTTAAACTGGAAACAGACGACCTTCAAGTCGCTAAATTGGAAACAGTAGACCTCTATGTCGTTAAACTGGGTACAGATGACCACTAAGTCGTTAAACTGGAAACCGTCGACTTCTAAGTCATTAAACTGGGAACGAGGGAAATCTACTCATGTGTCCTCACGATACATGAGGACAACAAACCTTTGTGGGATCCTTACGACTCACAAAGGAAAAACACACTTAGGAATCCTCACGACTCCTAAGGAGAAAATACACCTGCGAGATCCTTTCGACTCGCAGGGAGAAAATGCTTTTATGGGACCCTCACGGCCTATAAAATTGAAAAGCCTTAGGCGATAGGGATCTGAACCTGTTTCCTAAGCCATCGCTCCCCAATTCCCAAGTGGCGAATGATGAGTTGCTCCTGGTACCATATCCCAGTGCAGCGATGCAGACGCCAGCCAAATTCCAAATCCCAATGGCGAATGATGAGTCGCTCCTAGTACCATATTCCAGTGCAGCAATGCAGACGCCAACAAAGACCCAAAATGTTTTTGGCCCTATGGTCTGGATCATACATCCTGCAAACCGTATACAATCCACGGGCGTAAAACAATCCCAATCTCTCCCAAGTCTTACCGGTGAGACCACATTCAAAGTCCTACCAAGAATAATAAAATAAAAATAAAAAAATAAAAAAAGGTATGTCCACAAGCAAAATGGGCACGGATGAATACCCGAAAGGGCTCCGTGAGTAAAAACAGCAGGACTGCCGGCGAGTTTGTGAAAACCCTAAAGGGCGCAAACTCGTGAAAAAGAGATGAAATGCACTCACAAAGTCCTCTCAACTTCGTGAGGAGAAAATTCCCGCGTGAGATCCTTACGACTCACAAAAGAGCAACACACTTAGGAGTCCCCACGACTTCTAAGGAGAAAATACACCTACGGGATCCTTACGACCCGTAGGGAGAAAATGCTTTGTGAGACCCTTACGGCTCACAAAATTGAAATGCCCTAGGTGATAGGGATCTAAACCTGTCTCCTAAGCCACCAATTCGCAAATCCTCGCAGGGCAAATGATGAGTTGCTCCTGGCATTATTCCAGTGCAGCAATGCAGATGACAAACAAAAACCAATTCCCAAATCCTCTCGGGGCAAATGATGAGTTGCTCCTGGCATTATTCCAGTGCAGCAATGCAGATGCCAAACAAAAACCCCAATTCCCAAATCCTCTCGGGGCAAATGATGAGTTGCTCCTGGCATTATTCCAGTGCAGCAATGCAGATGCCAAACAAAAACCCCAATTCCCAAATCCTCTCGGGGCAAATGATGAGTTGCTCCTGGCATTATTCCAGTGCAGCAATGTAGATGCCAAACAAAAACCCCAATTCCCAAATCCTCTCAAAGACGGATGATGATTCGCTCCTGGTACCATATTCCAGTATAGCGATGCTTATGTCAACTCAAATCAAACAAATCAAACCAACAACCCCAGCGGCGGAATCATGCTTCGTACCAGAATATAACCCGTGTCGAAATCATGCTTCGCCTCAGGTGTATCTGCCTTCCATGTCGGAATTATGCTTCGACTCGGAATCAACCAGCGACACTCCGTGCCGGGGAAAAGTCGATCAGTGACACTCTGTGCCGGGGAATAGTAAACCACCGACACTCCGAGCCGGGGAAAATTCGATCAGCGACACTCCGCGCAGGGGAAAGGTCGATCAGCGACACTCCGCGCAGGGGAAAGGTCGATCAGCGACAGTCCGTGCCGGGGAAAGGTCGATCAGCGACATTCCGTGCCGGGGAAAAGTCGACCAGCGACACTCCGCGCCGGGGAAAAGTCGACCAGCGACACTCCGCGCCGGGGAAAAGTCAACCACCGACACTCCGCGTCGGGGAAAAGTCAACCACCGACACTCCGCGCCGGGGAAAAGTCGATCAGCGACACTCCGTGCCGGGGAAAAGTCGACCACCGACACTCCGTGCCGGGGAAAAGTCGACCAGCGACACTCCGTGCCGGGAAAAAGTCAACCAGCGACACTCCGAGCCGGGGAAAAGTCGACCAGCGACACTCCGCGCCAGGGAAAAGTCGACCAGCGACACTGCGTGCCGGGGAAAAGTCGACCAGCGACACTCCGCGCTGGGGAAATTCGACCAGCGACACTCCGCGCCGGGGAAAAGTCGACCACCGACACTTCGCGCCGAGGAAATGTCGACCAGCGACACTCCGTGCCGGGGAAAAGTCGACCAGTGACACTCCGTGCCGGGGAAAAGTCGACCAGCGACACTCCGCGCCGGGGAAAAGTCGACCAGCGACACTCCGTGCCGGGGAAAAGTCGACCAGCGACACTCCGCGCCGGGGAAAAGTCGACCAGCGACACTCCGTGCCGGGGAAAAGTCGATCAGCGACACTCCGTGCCGGGAAAAGTCAACCCGACACTCCGCGCCGGGGAAAAGTCGATCAGCGACACTCCGTGCCGGGAAAATGTCAATCCGACACTCCGCGCCGGGGAAAAGTCGATCAGCGACACTCCGTGCCGGGGAAAAGTCAACCAGCGACACTCCGCGCCGGGGAAACGTCGATCAGCGACACTCCGTGCTGGGGAAAAGTCAACCCGACACTCCGCTTCGGGGAAATGTCGACCAGCGACACTCCGTGCCGGGGAAACGTCCAATAGCGACACTCCGTGCCGGGGGCACGTCGACTACAGACACTCCGCCTCGGGGAAACGTCGACCAGCGATACTCCATGCCGGGGGCACGTCTACCAAATCACTCCGGGCCAGGGAAACGTCTACCATGGACACTCTGTCTCGTCGACGCGTCAAGCGTCGACCGTCCATGTCGTAAAAAGGGCAGTGCGTCCCAAAAAGTGGGAACCAAAGCAAGTCGCCTCCACGCAAAGGAAGATCCATCAATTTCATGCACACGACCCACATGTGTGGTGTGCATTCATTGATGGGGGGCAATTTGTTGGGGTAAAAATTTGCACCCCGGTTGACCGAGTCAAAGTCAAGGTCAACCCCCAAGCTAGGTGGGCCCAAGCCCAGGTCAAGCAGGCCCATGCCCAAGTCGAGCCCGCGGCCAGCCTCCCCATGCCAACAACAAAATCATGTAATAAATAATTTTTATGTAATTTTTTTATACATGAATGTATGCAAAATGGGCATAAAGCCAATATTTTGTAAGCTCGTGGCTTATGTGCAAAAATGAAATGGCACATGAGCTATGGGATAGGCAAAATGCCATTTTTTAAAGCCCAAGGGGCTATATGTAAATATGTATGCCTATAAAAGGCAACATGATGATGAATAAAGTAATACTTTCTCCATTCTCTCAAAAACCTAGGGTTTGTATATCTTTCCCTTTTCTGAAGGTTTCAAACCTTCTTCTTTCTTTTGAATTAAATCAAGAGTTTTACTCTTTCTTTTCCAAAACTAAATAGTTTTTCACCATAAAACCCACCAAGGGGAGCTTGGATCTGTCATTAGATCTCAAAAAGAAGAGATTTTTAGATTTCACATCTCTTGATCTTCAAGATCCAGCCAAACAACAGGAGGAAGAAGAAGAACCCCCTTAATCAGCTTCAAAACATCCTAGGAGTTTAACTCTCTCTATATACATATATATATAATAAATATTTCCTTTCTGAAGCATAGCTTCTGGTTCTGAGACTAAAAGCCCCCCTTTTCTCGCCGGCGCCCAAACGCTCAAGCGCTAAGCGCCCACGTGCTGACACGTGGCGCGTTTGCGCCCCAGCGCCCTGCGCTCGAGCGGAAAGCGCCCACGTGCCGACACGTGGCGCGCTTGCACCCCAGCGCCCTGCGCCCGAGCGTAAGGCGCCCACGTGCCGACACGTGGCGCGCTTGCGCCCCAGCGCCTGAGCGCAAGGCGCCCACGTGCCGACACATGGCGTGCTTGCGCTCCGGCGCCCTGCGCCCGAGCGCAAGGCGCCCACGTGCCGACACGTGGCGCGCTTGCGCTCCGCGCTCTGAGCCCGAGCGCAAGGCGCCCACGTGCCGACACGTGGCGCGCTTGCGCCTGAGCGTACAGCACCTAAGCGCACAGCGCTCAAAGCGCTGGCCCCCACGCATCCCTTGGATGCCCTTTCCCCCTCTTTTTATGTACATATACATATGTATACATATTTGCACACACACGTGCTCCACGACACTGTCCGTAAAAACTCTACGTGGCTCCCGATATATCCAAAACCCCCCTTTCAAAGCACAACACGTGTACACTGCACATTGAGTTCGCATGACCAGTTTAACCCTTCAATCGGAGGTTCCCTCTCTCCAAAGACGAGGGGTAATTAACAGTAGCTTAGTCCGCAGCTGCCGGAGATTCGGATCCCCATAATCATTAAACCCCGGCCTACCCTAGGCAGGGGGAATCTGTAGTACGCCTGACAAGCACGCGCGTATCCCCATCTCAATGGGGTGATGAAAAACACCCTACACGACCAAGTCTTGTGCTTTGATGGCCTACCATGGGCGGTATATGTCGAACTGGGACAGCTCCCACCTCCACATCTCTAAGCGACCCGAGGATTCGGGTGAGGCGAGGATAGCCCCCAGCGGGCGCTCGGTGAGAACGAGGATAGTGTGCGTCTGGAAGTAGTGTCCCAGCTTTCTTGAGGCCACAACGAGTGCCAAGACAATCTTCTCTATGGCTGGGTATCTCGTTTTTGCGTCTTTGAAGACGTGGCTCACGTAGTACACCGGTTTTTGCGCTCCATCGACCTCTCGTATGAGCACTGAGCCTGCTGCTTGGTCGGATACCGCCAGGTACAGTGATAGCTCATCTCCTTCAACTGGTCGGGTGAGCAGCGGTGGCATCACAAGATGCCTTTTTAACTGGTCGAACGCGTTCTGGCACTCTTCTGAGCACTCGAACCTCGGAATTTTCTATAGAGCTTTGAAGAATGGGAGGCATTTTTCCCCAGACCTCGACATGAAGCGGCTCAGAGCGGCTACCCGCCCTGTCAGTCGCATGATATCGACGTTGGTCTTGGGCGCGGTCATGTCGAGGATAGTGTCTAGCCTCGATCCCACGGTGGGAGACCATGAAACCGAGGAACTTTCCCCCGGTGACCCCGAATACACACTTAGCTGGGTTCAGCTTCATCTTGAACTTGCGGAGTACCTCGAAGGTCTCACCCAGGTCCTTGGCATGGTCGGTCGTCAAGACTGATTTGACTAGCATATCGTCGACGTAAACCTCCATGTTCCTGCTGATCTGTGGCTTGAACATGAGGTTGACCAGCCGTTGGTATGTAGCCCCGGCGTTTTTGAGTCTTAAGGGCATCACCTTATAGCAGTATACCCCTGGTCCGTTGTGAATGCGGTGAGATCTTCGTCTGCCGGATTCATGCGGATCTAATTGTAGCCGGAGAAGGCATCCATAAAGCTCAATAGCTCGTGGCCTGCCGTGCCATCGATGAGCTGATCTATCCGAGGTAGGGGATAGTTGTCTTTGGGGCAGGCCTTGTTGAGGTCGCTGAAGTCGACGCACATGTGCCACTTCCCGCTTGACTTCTTGACCAGGACGACGTTCGCTAGCCATTCTGAATAGGTCACATTCCGAATGAAGTTGGCGGTGAGGAGCCAATCTACCTCGTCCTCGATAGCCTTCTGTTTGACTGGGGTGAAGCTTCGCTTCTTCTGTCTGACGGGTCGGGCTGTAGGATTTACCCCGAGCTTGTGGGATATAACTTTGGGGTCGATCCCCGGCATGTCAGCAGGCGCCCAGGAAAACACGTCGGAATTGCTTCTGAGGAAATGAACCAGGTCGTATCGCTGAGGGCCTGTCAGAAGCGACCCGATCTGAACGAGTCTTTCGCCGTCCCCTTCTACAAGGGGATCGCTGTCAGAGGCTCCACCGGGGTCCCTTGGACCTCTTTTTGCTCGTCTCGAGTATCCAGGGAACACCTGATGTCACCCTCGCCTTCGACATCGTCGACCGGCTGCTCCGATGAGGATGTTGTGGTGAAGCAGACCTTTGCGATTCGCTGGTTCCCATAGACCCGGCCAATCCTACCCTGATCGAGAGGGAACTTCATCGCCAGGTGGTAGGTCGATATCTGGGCCCGGAGGGAGTTCATCGTGGGGCGGTCGAGGAGGATGTTGTTGGCCGATGGAATTCTCGCTACGATGAATTCCACCGGCACTGTCCGCGTATGGCCGGCCTCCCCGATGTTGAACCGTAGAGTGATTACTCCTTCCGCCGGGTTGGAGTGGTTGGGGAATCCTGAAAGGACGTGGGAGGTCGTCCTCAAGTCTGCTGCGGTGAGCCCCATGCGCAGAAAGCAGTCGTGGAAGAGGATGTCTGCCGAGCTTCCCGAGTCGACCAGGATCTTGTGCACCTCGTATTGATAGACCCGAGCCGTGATCACCAGGAGGTCGTTGTGGGGCAGGGATATGCCGTGAAAGTCCCCATCATCAAAAGTGATCAGCTCGGTCTCCCTGGCCTTTTTCTTCGGACGGCAGTCGGTCTCCGCGGCTGGCGTGGGGTGCTGAGTCTCGGAGGTACTTGACGTACCCCCCGCCGTCATGACCATGATTTTCGACGAGCCTCGGTTCCTTTCGGTGAGGTTCCTTATGCCCCCGGTAGGATTATTCTTGAGCTGCCGTGTTGAGTCTCGCGTGCACGGCCCCGTCATGGGAAGGGGCATAGGTCATGCCTGCGAAAAAGCGATCTGACCGCAACCGCCTCAGGAGGGACAGGGGTGCAGCGAGGCTCGGGGCGAAACTCCCTGGCGTAAGGCCTCAGAGCCAAACGAAGCGGAGTCCACCGGTTTATCGAATATGTCGGCCCGGGGGACCCGCGGCTGTTGGAAACAGTGAGGCACTGATTGGTCATGCCCGCACGAGCAGAGCCTTTTCTCTCTTTGTAGGGGTCTCGGTCCCGAGGCGGGGGAGCAGCGACCTGGGGATTTTTCCCCGCCGTTTGGACGCGGACAAGCGCCTCCACGAAGGATGCGAGTAGATCTATCCGGCCGGCGAGGGCGTTGATGGCATTCGGCGGAGGGGGTTCGTCCGCGCCTCCATTGAGAGGGAGGCGGCGGTTGGTGCTTGGATCGTCGTGATGATCGCTTTCCATTGGAAGGAGATCAGAAGGCGAACTTTGGTTTTTGTGGAATCTACGTTCCCACAGACGGCGCCAGCTGATGGAGGGTGGAATCTCCTTCAGATGTTGCTTCCCGTTGATTTGCTGATGGTTGTGATGGGTGGTTAAGATTGGATTTTAAGGCTGTCGCTCCTGAAGCGTGTGGATCTCAATGGGTTATGGTTGTGGTTGCCGAGTTACTTGTAAGGAAGTCCCGGGATGGTTTTACCACCGAGGACCCTCCGACGATCAAGTTAGTCTAGAGATCCGAGCAGAATAATGGCTTAGTGGAGTAAAGTTGGCTTACCTTGACCGTCTGAAAGAGGGATTTAAATAGTGGTGGCAGCAGGCGCGAGAATCATGCCGGCCGTTACGTTCCCGACATCACGCCCGCGTGATGAGCGGGACCTCCCATTAATGGCGAGACAGGCTCGTTAATGGGGGATCGTGGTGGGGTGGAACGTGGGATATGGCCGGCGGAGATCTCGTGCAGGGCGAGATTCACGGGATGGCAGTTACGCCTGAAAGCGGCGCTGTTGGTCGGTCGATGAGACCGAGGAAGATGACCTCGTCGGGAGAGCTCGCGGACGAGCGGGACAGCCAAGGTATCTTGGTTCCGCGGTAGCTCAGAGACGAGCTGTGAAGCCGAGGAGACCGGTTATGCAGGGGGCTCGTAGGTGAGCCAGCGTTTGCTCGGTAGGACAAGCATAGGCGTGGTCTGGTCGGCCGCTGTAGGCCTTTTCTTTCATGCTCTGGGACACATCATCTGCCATGTGTCATGATCTGGGAGTTTATCGATATCGAGCCTCATCAATATGAAAACGGAAAGTCTAGTTGCAAAACCGATTTTGAATCAATACACTTGTTCAGATATATAAGACAATACAAAATGAATTATTTTTTGGCACTGACCCGTAAACCCTAATTTAGGGCACACACGATACACCGACACACACCCCACCCCACACACACCCAGAGACCCACGAATTTGCCTCGAAAGTGTTAATTTGTGGCCACTTCCGCTTTTGGGGTTTCTGGGATTCGAACCCCTCACTCTCCCCAAGCGTGGAAGTGCTCGTAACAATTGGGTAGAGCTGCTGCTCATTGGTATACAAAATGAATATTATTATTTAATATCACATATTAAAACTAAAAGGGTAACACCATAAATTCTTAAGAAAGTCTCGTATGTTGTTCACCATGGTGTATAGGTTAACTTCATTAATTAGGTTGACTTGACATCCGCTTTTCAAAACTATAATATATAGGAGAATAACCTTCATGATTTTTCAGACGATCGACACCTATCGTCATCATCTTTATTATGTAAGATGTTGATATACCAAATTTTATGTGATTCCACCACTTTTCACCGTTGAATTAACAATGTAAAAAGTTCTATTGTCGGTAAATCGTTAATTTTGCACCCATTAAATCAGTGGTGAAAAAGTAATAGAATTACATGAAATTTAATGTATCCACATTTTACATGATAAAGAAGATGATGGTTGATGTCGATCGTCTAAAAAACCATAGAAAGTGTATTTTTTCGACGCCAGAAGGAAATTCCTTCCTATGACACCTTTCCTCCATTATCCTCATTATATATATGCTTCATGATGATAACAGTCTGGTTGCGATGTATATTATTTTCAGAAAACTATTGATAATACTCGTAAGTGGGAATTCTCCAGATCACGACACGTAGCAGATGACGTGTCATCCACGAAAACCCGCTAGATTTCTAGAAGCTACGGAGCTGGAATAAGTACAATACATTGGGGACATTTTTCGGCACCTCGTCTCCAAGGTTGCATCCTACCTTTTGAAAACCTTTCCGGGGTACATTCGCTATTCGCCTAGCAACCAGCCAACAGCTCGCCTCTGAGCTATTCTACAGTCGAGCTTTCTCAGCCTCCTCGCTCACCGTCGAGCTATTACAGACCTGAGCTTTCTCAGCCTCCTCGCTTGTCTCCGAGCTGTCATCAAGCTAAGCTTCCTCAGCTTCCCTGTTTGGCCAGGAGCACGGAGCCCAAGCGCCCCCGTAATAGCTCCGTGTATCTCGCCACGACGAGATCTCTGCCGCTCCACGTCCCACAACCCATGCTAGCGTATCTCGCCATTAATGGGTGTATCCCGCCTTCAACGCGAACGTGAAGAAGGGGCGTAACGGATGGCGAGAATCCCGCATCGGATCGCTCCATGCGACCTTTATATAAACCCCTCTTCTAGACGACTCAAGTATCTCGAACTCATTCCAATACGCCGCTACTCTGCCCTAATTATTCCTCGGTTACTTACTTGATCGTTGGAGGGTCCTACGGTGGTTTCCCACCCCGGGAATTCCCTTGCAGATAGCTCAGCATTAACAATAACCAACAACCCATTGAGATCCACACGCTCAACCCTCACATCAAATCTCAACCGTTTAGCTCCGCTGGCAGCAAGATCGACGGAGGACAACATCTGAGAGAGATTTCAGCCTTCATCAGTTGGAGCCGTCTATGGGAACCTCTTTTCCACCCAAAAAAGTTGATCTTCCGCCTTCGATTCGATGGCAAGCGATCATCGCAACAAAGTCCCCTGCACAAGCCGTCTCGTCCTCCACAACGGAGGCGGGGGCGATTCTACTCCGCCTCGTATCATCGTCGAAGTCTTGTCCGCATGGATCGATAGAAACACGGCGATGGTAGACGCCCTCACCCGTGTTCAAACGGCCAGCCACCCCCTCCAAACCACGACGTAGGGGCGCGTTGAATCCCATGGCCTCGATCATGCCAATCTCGACGTTGCGGAATACCGACATGCCAATTCCGACGGTCGCAGCCCCCACACGAGGAATGATTCCATGACTCGTTAAACGTCGGACAGCCCAACACCGAGGTCTCGGGACCAACCCGACTATCGCTTCAATGATCGCCGCGATCCCTCACCCCCCGAAGAGACTTCGGTCAGGTCGCCTGATTCTAGGAAAGATCGACGTCACCATACTCATCAAGACCATACACATGGCGAACGTCGGGACCAACCACAAAATATCCACCACGAGAATCTGAGGAACGTGATAGAACGAAGCTGAAACCGCTCCAACGCGAGCCCGGAGCAGAGATAGTAGACACTCCGACAATAGAAAATTCTCGAGGTACCAACAGCGAATCGAGGTCCTCGAAAAGAAAATTGAAGACATGCGGCTCGCTACTCGTTTGCCCGGGGGGTCGGAGAAATACTCCGCGGATTCCCTCACGAGACCTTTCACGGAGCAATTACTACGTAAGCGCGTATCATCTCAAAACAAACCGCCCAAGGTGGCCCTCTTCGACGGGAAGTCCGACCCAATGGACCACCTAGACGAGTTTACGGCGGGCATGGGCTTCCAGGACAGTTCGAACACAGCTCAATGCAGAGACTTCCCCACCACCCTTATCTGGGCCGGGCGAGATTGGTTCCGCGGCCTTACTCAGCATTCAATTTCAACTTTCGACAAGTTGGCTACTCGGTTCCTCAGTCATTTCTCCGGCAACCGACGATAGAAGAGGACGGTCGACTACCTGTTCACCATCAAAAGCGAGGACAGGGATTTTTTCAAGAGTTACGTCACCCGGTTCTATAACGCCCTCCTGGAAGTACCCGAGCACTGTGACGAAACGATCATCACCGCCTTGAGATCAAGTCTTAGACACAAAAAGTGGCTCAGCTCTTTTGCATTAGCGCAACCTAAGAACATGGCCGAAGTAAAGGTCTGGATAGAGCGGGAGATCCAACATGAATCTGAAGTGAACGCCAATCTAACCTGTGGGGACCAGATGGACCGAAAGAAACGGGACTGGGAGGAAAAGAAAAGAACCGATTGATTGAAACCCTATTCTCCGAGGTTTCACGAGTACACCCCTTTGAAGGTCTCTCAGGCCGAGCTGCTAGAGGAGGCAAAGAGCGAGAGATTCTTCAAGCTCCCGCTGTAACAACCCAAAACTTTCTGGACAATTTTTTTTTCAAAAATACAAAAAGGGATACTTTTGCCTGAGCACAAGTTATAAATTTGTTTTGCTTTTTAATAGCAAGAAAAAGCTTGTAGCTCACTGGTAAGACCTTGCACTGCTGAACCAAAGCACCAGAGTTCAAATCCCATCAGTCACACATTATTTTTAATTTGATTTCTTTTAATCTTTTTAGAAGCCCAAGAGACAACACGTGCATAACCCGTAAACCCAAAGGTCACACTAAAACAAATGAGTCCAGGAGATAGACCAAGAGGCAAGGGAGACGTGGCGGCGAGGCGGACCCCGACCCGGCCTGACTCGGCCGGCGGGAGGCTTGGATCGGCCTGCGCCGCCGGCCGACTCGGAGCTAACTCGGATTTTTCTTCATGAAACCTGTTCCTTTTTTCCTCCCCTTAACCCGTGTTATATTTATTTTACCTTCTTTATTCCAGAGCTAATTAAAACCAATTTAAACCATTTTAATGCATAATTTTTAATGCATTTTCTATCAAACCCTAACCCTAATCTTTTCCTATAAATACCACTCCATTTCACACTCCCCCTCACTCACAAATTCTGTCCAAACTCTTAAGAAAAATCCCAAGAACTTTTGTGTACAAGTGGAGTTAGCGAAGGGCGAAGCTCCGACGAATTTCCGATGAAGACCCTAGGAGCTCCCGGCGACGAAACGACGCACCGGCACCTCCTACCACTCCCTCTTCATCTTCTTTAATCTAAAATCCTGTAAGTCCCTCCTCCTTCTAATCTTTTCTATTATGAAAACTCGTAATTCTAAAACCCGAAGGAAGCGGAGTTAATCCGACTTCCGATTCTGTTTTCTTTAAAAGTTCCATTTTTCTAAAACACAACAATACCAAACTCTCACAACATGACTATTAATCATTAACAAAATATATTGAACATTTTCTATATCAAAAGAATGTATATTGTAATTTTTATCGCATTTTTTCAGAAAAATACGATGTAGTTTAGTTTCGACATTAAATATCATAATTCCTTACTATACCTTTAGATAGTTCATGAGGTAATGACCTACCTCCTCATAACACTCATATGCAACATAGAATGATACCTTTTGGGAACATAGAATATGGGAAAATGCAATTTTACATATAAATACCTTTTACTATTAAAACCTTTTTCTACAAGAAATGTATTTTTAACAAATCTTTGCAATGTGCCGCTACAACCCATTTGGGAAACCCGTTTGGGATGCTGCGGATTATCACACATCCTCAGGCTTAGTAGTGCGAGATGCAGACCTCCGCAAGGAGCATTCAGTCTCGAAAGATTTAAAATACAATTTTTTTAGAAAATGTGATTTATACTATAAATAAAACTTATATTTTATAAATAAATATATATATGTAATTAATATCAAAATATCTATTTTTAATATTTATAATATTTCACACTTCCAAAAGTCAAGAAAAACATCTCATTTACAAGAAAATTCCATACAAGTCCAATATTACAAATAAATACCATATATTATGAAAAATAGGTTTGATTCACTAGAAATGTCACAATAATAAAATATACATCAATGAAAACTCTAAAGACAATAATAAAATACTTGAGGTGTATTTTGAAAATTATACAAAATTATTTTTACATAAAACCCCCTCAAGTTCTATAAATTACCCTAAGGACCCTAATAAATATAGGTTTAAGTGGGACCAGTCTCTTGAGCCCCGGGAAGCCGAAGATATGGGTGCTTGCCTATTTAAGGTAAACAACTTAACAAACGGTGTTATCAACACGGTAATCGTCTTTGAAAAAGACACAAATCCTGCCGTCCATATGCAGCGGTTACCGATAACACTAAAACCTAATTCAGAATTCAAATTTCTTTTCTAATTGTCTGACTCAGACTGAGTCTCAATATAATCAATTTGACTTGAATATGATTCAAGTATCAAACTACAATTCAACATGAATCCATGAATCTATATAATCAATCTGTTCAATCTATTCAATCTGTATTGACTGAACCGAATCATAGATATACATCCATTTACATGATCCTCCAGTTACACCCATTTACTGATATCATGGTTTCGGCAAGTCATCCATCTATACAATTCAATTTACAAGACAATACAATACAATACCATCAGTACAATCATTACTATCAATACAATAAATACACAGGGTGTTGGGGTAGTTCATGCGTGAATCCAATAAAATCTTAAGAGTCCCCCTTGATCATGAATCCGTGTCTACTAACACAAGCAAGCTATCATGAGGGCCCGTGTTTCCTTACTCCTGGATTACAGCCTGTTGAGTTTGGAATACTTCAACACTAGGTTGAAGTCCCATTACTAACATTTGATTCGGGCCCGTGGTTTCCTACCCTTGGATTACAGCCTGTTGGGTTCGAGAACACTATTGAGATTGGTTGACATTCACCCTTAAACTTACGTTAGATTAGTATACCCAAATAGAGACCTGTTAAGACACTTACCTTCACTGCATGTTCATTACACTTACATTATATGGCTATGTTACTTTTATACTACCATGCTTATGATATCAAGTTTATCTACTCGTCACACATTACTATACTTGTTCATTTGTATTGCAATAAAACCGCATGCTAAATAAACTTGACAAGATGATATGACATACTCAATAATTCATATTATAATTTTTCCCTATCATTACATTTTTGGGACTTACCGAGCGAAAGTTCGCTGACGGACATTCCACCTTTCTCTGTTTTCTTGGAATGTTCGTCAGATATTGAGGAGACTGAAAGAGTAGACATCCCAGAGGAGAAGCACCAACAGACCGAGTCACAGGCCTAGACCAGTTACTTTTTTTCCTGTTGATGTACGCCACCTGTTTAGGCGTTTCAATCTTTATTTTCTTTCAGTTAAAAATCATGTATTGTAAATGAATCAAGTGGAATATAAATAAAGTTGTTGAAGTTTTACTTTCATGCTTATTATCGTGTCTTTTATATTGCTTATATTACGCTTAGCGTATTTACTTATGAGTAAATACATCGCGGCCTTGTCATGTACTTGCTTTCGTCTACTGGGAAGCGGGGCGTGACACCCGCCGATAATACAATGGTCGGGTAAGCGACTCCATAGCCCGTACTATGCCTTTCATCGGTCACAGGGGCACCCAACTGAGAATTGCAAACAACTCCGTGATTATATCGAGGAGCTGATCCGCTCCGATCACCTAGCAAAGTACCTATGAGACAAACATCAAGCAGGTCGGGAGCAAGCAGACCAACCTCTACCCGGAGAGTTGACGGTCGGGAAGATCATGGTCATCTCCGTTGACTTGGCTCCGAGCAACGAGGACACCCACCGTTTCCTGCCGGTCATGACCTTAGGTGATCCCCCTCCAAGAAGTGCAAGAAGGTTGTTCCCATCACCTTCACCGATGATGATCTTCATGGAATATCCCTGTAGGGTGTTTTTCATCATCCTATTGAGATGGAAATGCGCGCGCTTGTCAGGCATTTACAGATCCCCCCTGCCTGGGACAGGCCAGGGTTTATTGATTGTGGAGATCCGAATCTCCGGCAGCCGCGAACTAAGCTGTCGTTAATTACCCCTCGCCTTTGAAGCAAGGGAACCTCCGATTGACGGGTCAAACTGGTCATGCGAACTCAATGTGCAAAATGCGTGTGTTGTGTGTCTTGAGGGGATTTGGATGTATCAGGGTCCACGCAGAGTTTACGGGGGTCCTGCCACCCGGATAGTGGGCTGGGGGTCAAGGGGGCTAGCAGCTCCTTACAGGGTGCAGGGCTAGCAACCCCCTTGTAGAGTGTGTGTATATGTATATATAAGGGAAATAGCGTCCAAAGGATGCGTGGGTGACAGCAAGAAAAGGGGGCTTAGCCCTCTATATTGGGAGTTGTACTCCCAATTGACTTTTGGAGTTAAACTCCTAAAAAGGACAAAGGGGCTTAGCCCCTGCACTGGGAGTTGTACTCCCAATTGACTTTTGGAGTTAAACTCCTAAAAAGAAAGGCTTTTTTTTTTGTTCGGAGTTAAACTCCCAAGAGATTTTCGGAGATGATGAAAGGGGACCCATTTCTTCTCCCTTGAGCCCTAGATCTTCTCTTGAGCCTTGGATCTTCCCAAAGTGGGTTTTTAGAGATGAGTCTCCTTCTTCCTCCTCTCTATTGGCTGGATCTTGGAGAAAAATGGGGCGAGACTTAAAAATCACCCATTTTTGGGATTTGATGGGAGATCTGAGCTCCCCTTCAAGGTTTTTATGGTGAAAAACCGTTTCTTTTTGAAAAAGGAAGAGTTAAACTCTTGATTTAATTTTGAAAAAATAATAAGGTTTAGAATCTTTGGGAAGGGGAAGGAGGCACAAAAACCTTAATTTTTTTAGAGAGAAAAAGATTCTTCTTTATTTTTTTATCATGTTTGCCTTTATAGGCTACACACTTTACATATAACCCTTTGAGCTTTGCCAAATGACACTCGTGCCACCCCATACCTTATGTGCTTATCTCTTTTTACACATAAGCCATGGGGTTTACAAAATTTTGGCTTTGCCCATTTTAGACACACACACACACACACACACACATAAATATAAAAGAACTACATTAAACCAATTTATGGCTTCATTCTTTTTGTTATGGGGCCGGTCCCTTCCATTCTCGGCCTTGACCTGGGCTTGGGCCCGCTTGGTTTGGAGTTGACTTTGATTTTGACTTGGTCAACCGAGGTGTAATTTTTGACCCCAACAAAGTACCCCCCATCAATAAGTGCACACCGCTTGTCTAGGTTGTGTGCATGAAATTGATAGATCTTGTTCTATATGGAACTTGATTTGGTTGGGCTCCCTTTTGACGACTTGGATGGTCGATGCTGCCATTTTAGTGACTTGGATGGTCGATACTGCCATTTTAGCGACGTGAACGATCGGTACTGCCAATTTAGCGACGTGGACGGTCGGTGCTGCCCTTTTTGCGACTTGGACGGTCGATGCTGCCATTTTTTCGACTTGGACGGTCGTTGCTGCCATTTTTGCGACTTGGATGGTCGGTGCTGCCATTTTTGCGACTTGGACGGTCTTTGCTGCCATTTTAGCTACGCGGACGGTCGGTGCTGCCATTTTAGCGACTTGGAAGGTCGCTGCTGCCATTTTTGCAACTTGGATGGTCGGTGCTGCCATTTTAGCGACGTGGACGGTCGGTGATTTGATTTGACTTGACTTGCTCCGCTTTCTGCTGTGTCGGGATTTGATTTGACTGCTCCGCTTTCTGCGGTGTCGGGGTTGAAATTGACTTGCTCCGCTTTTTAGGTGTCAGGGTTGATTTGTTTGATTTGATTTATTTTGGGAGTTCCCTACCTGTCCAACGGAACTTTTGAGCTTGGAAGCGCTACTAGGTGGGACATTAATTTGATCGATTTCTGTCTTGTTTGGAAAGACTTTTGAATTTGAAAGAAACTTGGAATTTGGATTTTGTTTGACATCAGCATTGCTGCACTGGAATAATGCCAGGAGCAACTCATCATTTTCCCCGGAGGACTTGGGATTTGGTTTTTGGGTCGGCATCAACATTGCTGGACTGGAATAATGCCAGGAGCAACACATCATTTTCCCCGGGAGGACTTAGGACTTGGTTTTTTGGGTCGGCATCAGCACCGCTAACACTGAAGCATAGTTCCAGGAGCGACTCATCATTTACCGTGCCCGTTAGTGATCGATGGCTTAAGAGACAAGTTTAGATCCCTATCACCTAAGGCTTTTCAATTTTATGAGTCGTAAGGGTCTCATAAAAGTATTTTCTCCTTACGAGTCGAGGGGATCTCGCAGGTGTATTTCTCCCTAAGAATCGTGGAGATT
This sequence comes from Agapanthus africanus, assembly GCA_030015575.1. Taxonomy (NCBI): domain Eukaryota; kingdom Viridiplantae; phylum Streptophyta; class Magnoliopsida; order Asparagales; family Amaryllidaceae; genus Agapanthus; species Agapanthus africanus. The sequence continues at coordinate 141,798,116 of JASDDO010000026.1, forward strand.
CCTAAGTGTTTTGCTCCTTTGTGAGTCGTAAGGATCTCACGCGAGGATTTTCTCTTCACAAGGTCGAGAGCACTTTGCGAGTGTATTTCATCTCCTTTCATGAGTTTTCGCCCTTTCGGGTTTTCACAAACTCGCCGGCAGTCCTGCTGTTTTTACTCATGGAGCCCTTTCGGGTTTTCATCCGTGCCCGTTTCGCTTGTGGACATACCGTTTTTTTATCATCGTCGGTGGGACTTTAAATGTAGTCTCGCCGGTAGGACTTTGGAGAGATAGGGGTCATTTGCACCCGTGGATTGTATACGGTTTTACAGGATGTATGATCTAAACCGCAGGGCCGGTGTGCTCAATTCGCCTGCGACTTGAAGCATTCACACGTAGTATTTCTTGAGGTATCGGCCATTGATTGGTGGCATGGGCCTTTCTCCCTCAACATTTATCAGCTGGTAAAATCCTCCATCAAACACTTTCTCGATGACGTATGGTCCTTCCCAGTTTGGCTCGAATTTTCCCTTGGCATGTCGATTGGGGATGATCGGTATTTTGAAGACCAACACCAATTCGCCTTTCTTAAAAGCACGGAGATGGGTTATCTTATTATAGGCCTGTGTCATTTGGGTTCGGTACAGCTCCAGATTTTGCTCTACTGCGAGCCTCTTTTCTTCGAGGGCGTCGAGCTCTTAAAGCCGAAGGATGACGTTTTCCTCCTCCGTCAACTCGTGTTGGACGACCATTCTTAGGTTTGGAACTTCGACTTCGAGCGGGATGATTGATTCCACTCCGAAGAGTAGTGAGTATAGAGTGGACTAAGTTGGAGTGCGGTGTGTGGTACGATATTTCCATAACACCTCATGGAGCTTGAGATTCCAGTCTCTCTTGTTGGCTGAGGCATTTTTCCTCAGGAGCTTGCATAGAGTTTTATTGAAGGCTTCGGCTAGCCCATTGGCTTTTGGATTATAGACGGAGGAATATCTCCAGTCTATCTTGTGCTGAGTATCGAACCTTGAGACTTTAAAGCTCTTGAAAGAAGGCCCGTTGGCAAATATGGTTTTTCTCGGTGTATCGAAGCGGTATAGAATATTATGCCAGAAGAACGTCAGAATATTTTCTGTCTTGACTTCTTTTAGCGAGACAGTTTCAGCCTACCTAGAGAAGTAGTTAGTTGTGGCCAATATGAACTGGTGGACTTTAGATGATGGAGGATCAATTGGACCAACTATGTCGGTGCCCCAAACTTCGAAGGCTGTAGGATGCAGCAGATTAGGATACTTGTGAATGAAATCACCATGAAATTGGCAGAGATGACATTTCTTTGCATTCTCTTCGCAATCCCTTATCATGGTGGGCTAGTAATATCCAAGCTGTTTGATCTGAAGCTGCATCTTAGGGCTGGACTGGTGAGCCCTGCAGACGCCCGAGTGAACTTCTTTCAAGACTTTTTGGGGTTCGGCCAATGACAGACATCTGAGCCAGAGTTGGTCATATGATCTTCGGTATAGCATATTATTTACAGACACATATCGAAGAGCTCTCTTCTTCAGCTGAACCCTCACAGATTTTTCTTCGGGTAGCTTGTCGTATCGGAGATACTCTATGAAGGGCTCTCTCCAATCGGGCTCCCCTTGAATAATCAGAACATTTTCGGCAGGATTGCTCTTTTCTTCTGCGCTTTCCTCTTCTCGAAAAGAGACCGGGGGCAGAATTTACAGGCTCCTGACTGTGATCAGAATTTCATCCATATCGGGATCCGCCAGCTCTTTGGCTAAGAGAGGGAGTACGTAGGATTTTCCGTTCAACGCCCTAGGGACACTCATTATTTCAATGTGAGTGAACCTTTTCATGAGTTCCACCACCGGCTTCTATATAGAGCTAACTCGGGCTTATATATCTTGTAGTCGCCGCTCACTTAGTTGACGACAAACTGGGAGTCACCGTAAACCCGTAGCCGAAGGATTCCCATTTCTATGGCGAGCTCCAGACCAGCTATCAGAGCTTCGTACTCAGCCTCGTTGTTTGTGTGAGGCTCGGTGAGAGCGAAAGAACGTCGTAGGGTTCCTCCCGATGGCGCGACGAGCACCAATCCTTGTTAGTGATATATGCCCTAGAGGCCATTATTGTATCATACTGGATTGTATATTACATATTGAAAGCTTGGGATATTCACAGTTATAATAACAGTCTTGCTCAAAATGATAGTATGCTGCTTGGTTTAATTCTACCTCAATACATGCATGTGTTTCTTTTAGCATATCTCTTATACATATTGGTAGAGCCCTTAGGATCTTTGCTTGACTACCGGCGTTGTGATGGCAGTCACACTAGTGGGGGCTGGGTAATCTATAAGCACATCCTTATATAGGTCCCTAGTAGTAGGATTATCGAGACGGGGCATCGATACTCCAGAGTAGACTAGTGTATACGCTTCTCATCCCCGCAGGAGAGATGGTTCATCCCATAACCATTTGTACGTCGTACCAGAGATAGTATACATGTGCTTATTGGGTTATAAGTTACACTGGACGGACTCGTTGGGAAATGCTAGTTGGTATTATACCTATCGTCAGGTAGCATTTCCCGGGTGGCATGAGTACAGGTTAGTCCGTTGACTTGACATCGCTATTTGTTTCGAGTGTGTTCCAACTGTACTTAGATTACTACCCTACCACGGCTCAAAAGAGTTGTGCAAACAGGTAGTAGTTGGGTGCAGTCCCAAAGCACTTGGAGGCAGTAGCGGTTAGATATGATTCGTCTATCCTGGTATTGGGGGTTGATATCGCGCTGTTTTCGGAAAGCCATTACACAAAGTCTCTGGCCAGGGCAAACGGGATTTACTGGTAGGTACTCCAGTAGTTTCTTAGGGTGTATTGGGCTCTACTCCAGCACGACTTATTGCGCTATTAAGGGTCTAATGTTTACCATCCCCTTAGGCCCAATATGCGAGTATCTTAGATGAACAGACCAGACTGTATGATGATTGTTACAGATAGGCTCAGTAGGAGTTCAGATGAGTTTGCTCATCGGCCTTCTTATCGACAGATACCTGGGTAGCTATTACGTGCAGCTAGTACTGCTGACGGACTTGTGGTTAAACCTACTGCCAGCGTACTGTTGACTCTTTAGAGTCCCACACAGAGGGTTTCCCTACTTCGGGCGAAACGATGTAGAGGTCGTATGGTTTTACGACAGGTTTCTGATCACATACGTGTACTGGCTACACGGATGATGTTCGGCCGGATAATACTAGTGAGCTTTGGTTTAAGCTGGATCCTAGTATTATATTATTGGATTGTTATCATCTCATTGTATTCGTATTTTTCGGAATACGAATACGGATAAGTATATACGGTGAGGGCATTCTTGTAATTTCACAAGAGATGCTTCTAGAAGGGGACACCTCATTATTTGGATAATCTATTTTGAGAAATAGATTAATGAGGTCGAAATTTGGAGACTTAGATGGCATGGGTGAAGCATGGCTCTTTATATTTCTTTATTTGTTTGGACTCACTATTCAAGTATGGTTGTAATTTCTTATTGTGAAATAATCCATGTTTGAATAAGTGAGATGAGGGTGAGCCATTCTTCACATGCTAATCCTAGCTCATTTGTTATTTCCTCCATTTTTTTCCTCTCCTTCTTCCTCAAGACTCTAACCCTCACATGAGTTGTGAAACATAGAGTCTCATGAGATAAAACACTCTATTAGATACTCTACATCATCTAGGCTACTTAGCCTAGCAAACTATATACCCTAGTTACCTCAGTTTATAGGTTGGAGGTTGAAGCGAGGAGGCCGACGTTACAAGCTCAATCCGGATCTTCGAAGAGATCAAGGAGAGAAGGAGAAGAAGACCCTAAGGACATGGTTCTAGGAGGTATAAAACTCTTCATATTAGTTAGAACCTTCTAGTAGTTTAAGCTAGTTAAGGTTTCAGTTAAGATCCCGGAGTTTAGTCGGTGTTGCGAGCCTTGTAAAAATCGTTTTTTGTAAATTCTACCTCCCCGCTAACCCGCCGGGTGCGCGACATCGACTTACAGTGGTATCAGAGCCTGCTAAACCTTAACCAGCAGTTTAGACGATATTTAGAATTACGAAACCGAAATAACTCCGAAACATCGAAACTAAAATCAAAGTTTCTGTCGATTTTTACAGAGGCTCTAAAAATTATTTAAGCAATTGCAGAGTACTCTTCTTGTTTTTACTAGAACACTGTAGAAAAACGAGGCCTAAACAACATTTTTTGGCCGGCCAAAATGAGGAAAATCCCGGCCTGGCCGGTCCAATAAATGAGTTAGGACTTGAGTTTTTACGGTGTTCTGGAATCTTGGATTTAGTGTTTCAGGTTATGTTTGATTTTGCCCAGATTTCATATTATGTTATTTTTGTGTTAGTGCAATTCAGAGTGTTTCGAAGTCGCAATTTTAACAATGTTTTATAAGTTTCTGTGTTTGTATATATGATGCTAAACGTCTGCTAATCGCTATACGTCGATTAGTGGGGGTTGCAAATATCTGTATTGTGATGGTTTGTGTATATGGAGTATTGGATCGTTGTGGATGAATAGCCGAGGGATGTGAGAAGAGTGTTTTCTTTTCTTTCATTCATGTAATTTGTAAATGTGATGTAATATTATTTTGCTGGGCACATCCGGGTTGAGATTGTAGCTGCCATTGTATTATTTCATTTACTGTTTCTTACACCTAGGATAGACCGAAGGTAGGGTGCACAAACTACCGGGTTCTTAAAGTGCTGAGTGGCCTACTCATTTTATTGAGAGAAGTTGCTTCACTTCGGGAATTTGGCGGGTAGTTTTCCGCACCCGTAGGGGTCTAGGGTGGGGTTTGGCTATTCATCACGACCGTGGAATTCGTCTTTCGTTCTAGACTAAAACGAAACACGGAATTCCTAGTATAACCAATATATTTATCTGTGCTATGATATGTGATCTGGAATACCTATTATTGCGTCAGACAAATGGATATATATATATATATATATATATATATATATATATATATATATATATATATATATATAACGTTGCTTATGTTTTGCACCCGTGCTAGTCCAGCCTCCGCTCTGCCGTTAGTTAAGTAACCTAACGGTGCATGACGGGCCCCGTGGTTAATGCAAATGGTATAAGCGTACGTTCTATTTTCGTTTCTTTTCTACAATGATAGGGTTAAATGATGGGATCGCATTAAAATTGATTAATGCAAGGAAAACAAACCAAAGTTTAAATTGTTGGAACAATTTCAAAACCATCCGGTTTTCTTGAAAAACAACTTTTAAATGCGGAGCCTAAACCATTCCTTTTAAAAGCTATCATGGTTCCTTCGACTATATCAAATTCATCACGTTCAAGGTTTCGCCAAAACCTTCCGTAGCCCTCCGTCATTTCAGATGGGTATTCAGTAGTATTCAAGCTATGTATTTTGACCTTCGCCAAGGCATAGTGATTGGTAGCTGTTGGGTATTAATCTGTAGTATAGATAGATGTGTTGATTTGGGACAGTCGTACTACTATTTTGGCCTTCGTCAAGGGTATGTACGGGTGGGTTCAAATTAACCTGGACAATGACGGATAGAACTTGACTTGCGACTTATGATATGTTGGCCTTCGTCAAGGTCATAAGAGCTAGGGGCAAAATCCACATCGGGAATTTCTAAGGAAATTGAAAATTGCTAGTGTTACATACCATTTGGAGTGTGATAATTTTGGTAGGATTCCTTCAAGGTTGTCACATGATAATATTTGGATCTCGATCCTACTGTGAGTATCCGCTACTCTTCGGGAGATTTTTCACTAAACAATCAATGTTATAAACCAAGTAGGTGTTTAGAACGGTGTTAGCGGGGCTACGCCTCTAGGGAAAAGAGGTTATGTAATTAAGGAACTTAGCGAAAGCGTTGGAAAATCTCCCTCGAAGTACCAACACTAGCCTGGCTGAAAGGTTAAGCAAGAATTGTAAAGGCGTGAAGAACATTCTCAAGTGTTAGTGATATGTATGTCCTAGAGGCCATTATTGTATGATATAGTGTATGCTTGGACATATATATGGAGGACTTTCTTGCTCGACATGATAGCATGCTATCTGGTTTCCTTTATCTTAACATGTTCACTTGTATTATTATACCGTCTCTCATATACATGTTGATAAAGCCTTTAGGATGTTGGCTTGACTACCAGGACTATGATGTGGATCATACAACTGGGACCTGGGTAGTTCACAAGCACATCCTTCAATTGTTCCCAGTCGAGGGAATATCGAGACAGGGCATCGATATTCCAGAGTAGACTAGTGTGTACGTTTCTTGACCCTGTATGGGGCGATGGTTGATCCCATATCCATTGGAGTTTGATATCAAAGATTGTACAAAGGTGCTCATTAGAGAATGGGTACACTGAACAGACTAGCCGAGAACCCCTAGATGGTACTATACCTATCGTCAGATAGCAGTTCTCTGGTGGCACTGGTACAGGTTAGTCTGTAGACCAGAGATTGTCATAGAGTCTTATGTGGTTCCCACTGTACTTTGATTTCCTCCCTACCATAGCTCAAAGGAGTCGTGCAAACATGTGGATTTTGGGTACAGTCCCGAGTCACATGGAGGCAATGAGTGATAGGAGGGGTTTCGTCTCTCCTGGTATTGGGGGTTGATGTTGCACTATGCTCGATTGGCTATAACTGTAAGTCCCTGGTCAGGGCTGTTGATGAGATTTACTGGTAAGTGTTATCAGTAGTTTCTCATACCGTTATAGGCCTTATATCAGCATGACTTATCAAGTTATTGGAGTCTGACGATTCCACCCCCAGACTAGATATGCGACATATCAGACGAAGAGACTGGACTGTACGGTAAGTGTTACTTATAGGCTTCATGGGAGTTTGGACAAACTTGCTTGTTGATCTTCTAATCGCTTAATACCTGGATAGCCGTTATGTCCAGCTAGTACCGCCGACGGCTGATGGGTGACTGATGTGATTATCACCTACTGCTGGCGTATTGACGAGTCTTTAGAGTCCCACACAGAAGTTTTCTGGTTCAAGCGAAATGAACTAGGGCACATATGTGATATGTGCGAGGGCCTGATTAAATACGAGTATGTGATACCGTATTCTAATCTGACGGTTATTTGTTATCAGTTAGGTTATATGTGATATAACCAGATTATCGATTCAAGTGTTGATTAGATAATGTGATATACAGATAAATGATATTAATCGTTATCTGTGATATAATCGGATTATTAAATCAAGTGTTGATTTAATAATTTGATATAGATTATATTTGATATAATTATATATTAACTAATATTATTAGCTCACTAATTATTCTTCATAATATATATATATATATATATATATATATATATATATATATACAGTAAAACCTCTATACAGTAATATCCTTGGGACCGGGGAAAAATATTACTATAGGGGGGTTATTCTTAAGTAGAGTTTTATATATAAAAATTAGATTTTTTTTTGAAAAAATAGTAGTCAAAATTCTTAGACCTTCAAAATTCATATAGACCTTCAAACTTATTAACAAGTCAAAATTCTTAGACCTTCAAAATTCATATAGACCTTCAAACTTATTAACAAGTCAAAGTACTTTATGTCATCTTAAGTTCAATTGTGTAGTTAAGTAATTTATGTCATCTTAAGTTCAATTGTAATAGCCAAGTAATTTTATGTATTTTTTATATATATAAAAAATTATTTAAAATTTAATGCCAATTTATTACTATATAGAGGTAAATTAGTACAGGCGGGACTTGGAAAAAGTATGGAATATCACACTGTGGAGGTTATTCTTATTTATAACTGGTCCCGAGTCGGGACCGGGACTTTTTATCACTATAGGGAGGTTATTCCTATATAGAGTATTCCTATACGGAGGTTTTACTGTATATATATATTATGAAGCATGGCATTTTCTATTTTGTGAAAATAGAAATGATGAGGTGGAAATTGTGGAGTGGTGAGAAGCATGGCCTTTTTATTTGTTTAATGAAAAGCTTGCACTATTGAAGTATGGTTGTGGATATATTATTAGATAATATTCATACTTCAATAATGGGAGAGCCATGGTTGCCATCATTCTTTTACTTGCTCATTCTTCTTCACTTGAGCTCTCTAGCTCTTTTCATCTTCTTCTTCCTCTTCATGTTTCAAGTCCCAACCCCTCACATGTGATATGAACTATGTGGCTTGAATAACGTCTAGTGAGCTAAACAAAACCCCTACTTCATCATCCTACACTTCATTAGCACTCTAGTGTAATGTGTTTCCATCACTAAAGAGTTTAGTGAAGAGATAGCTTGGATTGGCGGACTTCGGCTGGATCATCTTCGGCACGAAGATCATCGGAGGAACCTTGTTCATTCTTCAATTGGAGCCTAGTGGAGTCGCGTGGACTAATACCCGGAGCTTTAGAAGAGAAGGACATGGTCTACAAAGGTTGTTGCCCCTTCCCTTCTTATAGTTATATCATATCATCATAGAAACCCTAATATTCTAGTTAAGATCTTATTAAGTGTTCGTTAGCACCCAAAAATTTTAAAATTGCATGTGTGATGCCCGTTTAAACCCCGTCGTAGTGCTAGCGTACACTTTCATGGTATTAGAGCCAAACTAGAACATTTGGGTAGGCCTTTATGATGTCAAAGTGTTCGATCGAATTTTTGAAACCCGGTTTTCTCAAGTTTCTGTCGATTTTTCAAAAGTTAGAATTTTGGTGATTAAAAATATGTAGAAATCGTGCAGGCTTTTTTATGGAACAACAAGAAATTTCAAACACTAATTCCTTAAAATAGCCGCGGAACCGCGGCCAAAACCCTATTTTGGCCGCCGCAGTTTGGAGAGTTTAGGGGTTGAATTTTTCTGTGCTGCTCCATTAGTAAATTTGGCACTTCATGGATGTTTTTAATGATGTTCAAGTTGTTGAGGTCTCTGGAATTTGTTGGTGTTCGATAAATCGAATTAAATGTTTAACGTTTTAAAGATTTTGATAATATGTGATACAATTGTTAGAATCCGGAATAATTAGTTTTGTGAAAAGTAGTTAGTATATTGTAAATCTAGTATTTTAGTCTCGGTTAATCGATTTCCATAGAGTTTTGATTTGGATCAAAACTCCATCGCAATCGCGTATTGTACGCAAACACCCGCCGGGTAACTCTAGTAGACAGCCATGCCCTATAGCCCCGACCAAGTGACTGTAGGAGAACCCCGTTGCCAAAAGTACCCACTCGGGTACTTGCGGCAACGGTGTTCCGTCTTAGTGCACTTCGTCGACGACATCGGGGGTGCGACCATCTACTAAACTTTCCGACGAGCATTCGATAAGGAAGTCGGGAATCTTGTTGAATTACCCGAATAAATGATTGAAAAGTGTTTTCAATTTGAGACTAAAGTATAAGGTTTATAGGTTAGGCATGAAATCCGGAATATGAGATATTCCGGGTTTATGATATCTAAGGATATGCAGATTCTAATTATTGTAGTTTTTCATTTCTTTTCTGCGACCGTAAGTGTAATATGTGGGGTATCCCAAATCTCGTTGCTATGTATCTACGGAATTTAGGATACGCGTATTTACTTACGTTGATGATATGTGATATTATGTGTTGCTATGATATATTTTATTGGATCGTCGTGATTGAATAGCCGGGGGGTTTTGCGTGAGATGAGAGTTTTTCATTTTCATTCATGTAAAATATGTATGTTATATTCTTTTATTGGGATACTTCCGGGTTGGGGATGATGTCACAACTGATGTATATTATTTACTTTTCCGCGTTAGGATAGACCCAAGGCGGGGAGTAATGTAACCGGGTTCTAGAGTCCAGTGGGAGACCATCTCGAGGAGTCGAGACCGGGTCTCCTAACTTTAGAATTGGTAGGGTTACTTGCTGCTCTCGTAGGGGTCTAGGGATGTGGGTTTGGCTATACATCACGACTGTGGAATCTATGTTTTACATTACTGGCTGAATTTAAAACATGGACCTCCTAATATATCCAATATTTCATATGTTGCTTCTGCTGCTTGGTTCTGTGATGTGATCATATAACTGCGTGAGACGAATGTTATATTATATAAATGATATATAATAAACGTTGCTTATATTTTGCACCCGCGCTAATCCAGCCCCCGCTCTGCCGTTAGTTAAGTAACCTAACGGTGCATGACGGGGCCCCGTGGCGGATGCGGATGGCATAAGCGTACGTTCTATTTTCGTTTCATTTTCTGTGATGTTTAGGAAATATTAAATGATGGGACTTCATCAATGAGATTAATGAAAAGAAAAGAAAGCTAAAGATGTTGTAGAATCAAAAGATTTTAAAAAAGGTAGCTCTAGTTCTTGATTTGCATAGTGGCATTCTTTGATTAATATCCAGCACCTCATTTGATGAGGAAAGAGCCGAGATCCCTTCACCGGGAGTGACATTTTTAGCAAAACTAGCAAATGATACAACCCACTCGGTTTATCTTCATAGCTACTGTAGTTCTTGCTTTGCATAGTGGTATTACTTGATGAATATCCAGCACCTCATTCGATGAGGAAAGAGCCGAGATCCTTTCACCGGGAGTGACCTCTTTAGCAAAAGCTAGTAAAAGCTATTCGGTTTGTTTTTGAAAACTACTCGATTTAAAAGTGGAGATTAAACCACTCCTTTTTAAATTACTAGATTCTGGAACGATATCAAGTTCATTACGTTAAAGGTTTTCTTAAAAACCAGCCGTAGCCCTCTGTCATTTCAGATAAGTACTATTTAGTATTCGTGCTGCGTTTGTTGGCCTGCGTCAAGGAGTAGTGTGCAGTAGCTGATTAGTGTTTATCTGCTACATATGATGCGATTGGATTAGGGTAACGACGTTGTTTGGCCTGCGTCAAGGGTCGTAAGGGTGGGTTTAATTCAATCAAGAAATGAACGCGGCGTTGTTTGGACTAGCACCTTATGGGTTGTTTGGCCCGCGTCAAGGTCATAGGACGTTAGGGGTAAAAATAAATATTGGGAATTTCAAGTGTTGAAATTTGCAATGAGAATGCATACCTTCTATATGATAGTTGGATCCCGATACCCACTACGAGTAAGAGTTACTCCTGAGATAGTTTTCCACTTTACAATTAACCGATCAAGTAGCTGTCTAAGAAAGGTGTTAATAGGGTGATGCCCCTGCGGAAACGAGATTATTTAATTAGTTCTCTGCGGAAGCATGGGGGGACGCCTCGGATTACCAATACCTGCCTGGACGAATAATTGGCGAACTTGTAGGGTGTAATTAATCCCGGCTAATCTTACCTTTTAGGGTTTGAAGGAAGATTTGATAAAAACAGTGGGAGCCATCCCGATTAGATAAAATAATAACCAATATAATCTTGCAAAGAGTGCACGCAAAGTGATTATCCTTCTTTCTCTCCTGGTAGCGACCAATGACATGCCTTAATCAAGATAATAATATGGATGTATTGATCGAACTCACTTTTTATACTGGGCTAGGTTCTGCTCTATCTTATGATTGTCATAAGTTTGAGCAAGAAATAGGGGAATATCCGGATTCCCACACTACCCAAACGAAGAATAAGCATGTTGATGCATCGTCTTCGGGAGTGTTCGTAACCGAGAACAATTTCTCAGTTTACTCTACATCCTGGGTATTAGATACCGGGTCAGGATCCCACGTATGTAATTTGTTACATGGGCTAAATTGAGGTATAGAAATGGGAAAGGGTGATATATCTCTAGTAGTAGGGGATGGTGCAATTGTTGCAGCCAAAGCAGTTGGCAAATATCACCTTGTATTACCAAGTGGTAACACAATGATTCTGAGCGACTGTTATTTCGTACCAAAAATATTGTGAATATTTTCCTAAATCAAGTGTTGATTGGTGTAGGGTTCCATAGAGTGGCAGCAAGGTTTCGGGAGGCATCGCCCATGCCCTTTTCAAATTTTTGCTGTTCTTAAGAACCCTAACCTTAGAATCTTAACTAGAGATTTAAACGATACAACATGCAAACAACCTTGCATACAAAGTGAATGGGAAATACAAGCTTTGTAGACCGGTCCTTCACTTCTAAAGCTCCGTGTAGTAGTCCATTCACTCTAAATAGTGAACACCCGAACTTTAGTAAGGGTTCACATGAAGAAATGAACAAGCTTACTCGAATTCTTCGAGGCCGAAGGTGATCTACGTCGAGGAGACTTAAGCTCATGCTACCTCTTCACTAATAGTAGATTAGTGAAGCAAACACCCTAAACTAAATGGCTAATATAGTAGAGGATGATGAAGTAGGAAATGGGCTCACTTTAGATTTAATTTTCTCACAATATTTGCTCACTTAGAAAAAAGCTAGCAAGTTTTTTCTCATGAGGAAGAAGATGATCAAGTGAAGATGGGAAATGAAACTCATGAGGTGAGAAAGGCAACCATGGGTGAGTTAGTGTCATACACTAACTCATGTAGAGACTTAACTATGGCTATGGATAATGGTTAGGTTAATAAATATCTTAAGCAAAACAAAACTTATGGACTTAGTCAATGGTTCCACAAGCTTCTCCAAGCTTCAACCATTAATCCAATTTCCATCAATTTTGAATTACTTGGATAAATAAAACCCCCTCATTATATCAAGCATGGTGTGAGTCTCATACACCCATATAGCATGTGGCATCAAACATGATACAAATAAAATGTACATTAATATATATCACATATATACTATATGCACACAAGTGAGAAAAAGAAATGTTTAGTGAGCAAATATTAGTTAATGTAAGTTAATATATCAAATATATAATTATATATTAAATTATTAAATCAACACTTGATTTAATAATCCAGCTATATCACATACAACCGACTAATATCAAATGTAACAATCTATCGAATCAACACCTGATCCGATAACCCGGCTATATCACATATAATTGACCGATACACATATCGCGAGAATAGAATGCGGTATCACATAAGCGCATTAATCTCGGTCCCGCACATATCACATATGTGCTCCTACTTCGTTTCGCATGAACCAGTAAATCTCTGTGTAGGACTCTAAAGACTCGTCAATACGCCGGCAGTAGGTGATGATCATATCAAATACCCACAAGATGCAAGCTGTCTGCTAAACGTAACGGCCACCCGGGTATTGAGCAATCAGAAGATCAATAAGCAAGCCTGCTCATACACCTGCGAATCCAATCAGTAACACTACCGTACAGTCCGGTCTCTTCGTTAGATATGTCGCATATCATAGCCTGGGGGTAGTATAACGTCAGACCCTAATAGCCTGATAAGTCATGCCGATGCAAGGTCCATAACGGTTCGAGAATCTACTGATAACAGTTACCGGTAGATCTCAGCAACCCTGGCCAGGTATTTCCTGTTATGGCCAATCGAGTATAGCGCAACATCAACTCCCAATACCGAGAGAGACGAATCCCCTCCTATCGCTCATTGCCTCCATGTGACTCGAGACTGTACCCAAAAACCACCTTTTTGCATGATCTCTTTAACGTGGTATGGTAGAAATCAAAGCACAGTGGGAATCACACAAGACTCTATGACAATCTCGGGTCGACAGACTAACCTGTACCAGTGTCACCAGAGAACTGCTATCTGACGATAGGTATAATACTATCTAGGAGTTCTCGGCGAGTCCGTTCAGTGTACCCAGTCTCCACTGAGCACCTGTATACCATCTCTGATGTCAAACACCAATGGATATGGGATCATCCATTGCCCATCATATGGGTCGAGAAGTGTATATGCTATTCTACTCTGGAGTATCGATGCCCTGTCTCGATAGACCCACGACTAGGAACATTTGAAGGATGTACTTGCCAACTATCTCTTCTCCACTAGTATGATCCGCATCATAATCCTGGTAGTCAAGTACTTATCCTAAGGGCTTTATCAACATGTAATAGAGAGACGATAAGTATACATGTTAAGATAAAGTGCAACCAGATAGCATACAATCATGTCGAGCAAGAAAGTCCTCCTTATATATGTCTAAGTATCCACTACAATATACATCACATGTACAGTAATGGCCTCTAGGGCATACATATAACTAACAATCTCCCACTAGCACTAAGGCCATTTGTTGCAGTATCTCATACTCAACGTTCTATAGAAGTCTCTCTAGGGTAAGGCCTTTGTGAGTGGATCCGCTGTGTTATCCTTCGTGTCTACTCTCCTGACCTCGATCCCTTGGAGATCAGCCATCTCCCAGATCAGGTGATACTTGCCTCAGAATATGTCTGGAACGCTGATGGGACCTGCGTTCCTAGGCCAAAGCCACAGCTCCATTGTTGTCACAATAACAGTTTTTGGACGCTCAATGGTAGGAACCTTGTTAATCTCATGAACAAGAAATGCCCAGACATCCACTTTGGTAGCATCATTGGTAGCAATGTATTCAGCCTTTATCGTCTAGTATGTCACAATATCTAGTTTGGAACTCTTCCAACATACCGTCCCTCAACTGAGGGTAAAGACAGTGCCTGTGACTGAATTTTAGTAGACCTTATCACTCTGGAAGCTCGAACCAAGAACATTCATTTAGTGCTTCTTAAGTACTTAAGAATGTCCTCCACAGCAGTCCAGTGATTCTCCCAAGATCCGATTGATTCCTGATCACTACACCTAGTGAGTTAGCTACATCTGGTCTGGTACATAACATCGCACACATGATAGAGCTTACTGCCGAAGCATAGGTTATCCCTTGCACGCGAGCTCTCTCCAAATCATTCTCGAGAGACATCCTTTTGGAGAGAGTGATTCCTGAGTAAGTGGGGGAAATACCACGCTTAGAATCCTCCATACTAAACCCCTTAAGTACGCTGTTATTGTACCTGGATTTAGGACCCTCCCAACATCCACTTAGATCTATCACCATAGATCATAATCCACAAGATGTAGTAGGTATCATCCAGATCTTCCATGGAGAATCCTCGTGATAAGAGGAGCTTGACCGAGTGTAGAATAGGAAACCATTTTCTATCAAGAGTATGTCATCTATGTACAATACGAGAAAGACAACCCTACTCTCTACAATCTTCCTGTATATACAAGGTTCATCTACCATTTTAATGAAGTCAAGCTCTTTGACTGCCACATCGAAACAGATGTTCCAACCCCGCGATACTTGCTTTAATCCTGATGGACTTAAGCATAGCTTTGAAAGTCTCAACTTTTCCATTTACACCAAGAATCTTCTCAAGATCTATTTGCTCCCAATGGGTTTTATCCCTTTAGGTGCAACATTCAAAGTCATACTTTGTTGGTGTATATGGATTCCATTTTTGATCGCATAGCTTCCTGCCATTTCACAGAGTCCCCACTCGTGATGGCCTGTCTGAACCTAGTTGGGTCATCATCTACCATGATGCAATCCTCACTCTTACTGTCACCGAGAAGACCGTATGATCTCTCAAGTGGATGAGGAACCCTACCAGATTCGCGGAGAGGCTGAGGTTTGTTGGAAACTATTGAATCCTTTGGTTTTACCAAATCATTAGCTGTTAGTTTGTCTAGCTGGAACTCCTTCCAGTTCTACCTTATGACCATAAATTTCTTCATAAGAAATTCTTTTTCTAAAAAGGTGGCATGCTGAGAAACAAAAAACATTTTGCTCCTCAGTTAGGTAGAAGATATACCCTCGCAAATGTTTGGGATATCCTAACAAACTTACAGAACTGACCTTGCCTCGAGCTTGTCCAGATTTTTCTTTTCAATATAGGCCGGACAACCCCATATCTTAACTCGTTTAAGATGTGATCTCTTCCCATACCATATCTCATTTGGAGTGGTAGGCACTGATTTGGATGGAACCCCATTCAATAGGTATTCAGCTTCTCAAGTGCATAAGTCCAAAAAGGAAACAGGAAACTCAGCAGTACTCATCATAGAGCGCACCATATCTCATATGGTGCGATACCTCCGCCCCGATACACCGTTGTGCTGTGGTGTATTCGGAGGAGTAAGCCGAGAGAGAATCACATTCTCCTTTTAGAAATTCCAGGAACTCCATGACCAATTATTCTCCTCCCCGATCACATCGTAGGACTGTAATACTTCTACCCGTTTGGTTCTCAACTTCAAGCTTATATTCCTTGAATTTCTCAAAAGCTTCAGACTTGTGTTTCAACAGGAACATATGTCCGAATCCTGAGAGAAGATCAGTGAATATAATGAAGTACGAAGAACCAACCTTGGCATTTGTAGACATAGGACTGTATACATCATCATGTATTCGTCCAAGGGTTCAGTAACTTTTTCTCTGTTTCCTGTAAACGGAGTATTGGTCATTTTATCTTTGAGACAAAACTGGCAAATATCATAAGATGAAAATTCGAACAGATTCTCATATTCATCTTTATGTAACTTAGCTGGTCGTATCGCATTGATATGACCTAGTCTACAATGCCACAAGAAGGATTCGTTCATTTCTGAACTACTCCTCTTGTGTGTGTTCTACATACTTTGAACTGTGGTTTGATTTAGAACGTATATGCTATTATATAACGTGCCTGATCCAATCAACTCTTGATTCAGGAAAATGTTCACAATATTATCCTCCAATACAGAATTATATCCTTCTTTAACTCATTAAAAAAACCGATGTAATGTTGTATATCAGGTTCGGTATGTACTAGCATTCGTTCAGAATCAATGTATTAATACAAGGTGATATTTGCCAAATGGTTTGGCTGCAACACTTGCACCATTCTCTACACTTAGAGACATATCACCCAATCTCAGTTCTCTACCTTTCTGTAGCCCATGTAACATATTACATATGCGAGATCCTGATCTGGTATCACATACCCAGGACGTAGACGATACTGAAAAATAGTTCTCGGTAATAAACACACCCGAAGAAGATGCATCAACATGCACTTTTTTCGATTGGGTGGCATGGGAATCCGGATATTCCCCTATTTCCTGCTCGGAGTTATAACAATTATAAGATAGAGCGGAACCAACGTTCCCTAGCATAGTATATTAAGCAGGTTCGGTCAATGCATCCATATTATTATCTTGATTAAGGCGTGACATGGTCGCTACCGGGAGAGAGAGAAGTAAACACTCTGCGTGCGCTCTTGCAAGATCAGATTGGTTATTATTTTATCTAATCAGGATGGCTCCCACTGTTTTTATCAAATCTTCCTTCAAACCCTAAAAGGTTAGACTAGCCGGGATTAATTACACCCTACAAGTTCGCCAATCTTTCGGTCAGGCCAGTGTCGGTACTTTGAGGGAGGTTCCCCGTCTTTCGCACGGACCTAATTAAAATAAACCTTGTTTTTCCAGGGTCGTAACTCTGTTAACACCTTTCTAGACACCTACTTGATCGGCTAATTGTAATGTGTAAAACTCTCCCAGGAGTAACTCTTACTCGCAGTGGGTATCGGGATCCAACTATCATATAGAAGGTATGCAATCTCATTGCAAATTTCAACACTTGAAATTCCCGATAATCTTCTGGTCCTAGCATCCTATGACCTTGACGAAATCCAACAAACCATAGTCCGCTAGTCAAGTTCAACCCGTACATTTCATAATTGAATTAAACCCACCCGCACGACCCTTGACGAAAGCCAACAAAGACGTACGACTACCCTAATCCAATCGCATCATATGCTTAAGCAGATAAGCACTAATCAGCTACCGCACATTACGCCTTGACGAAAGCCAACAAACGTAGCACGAATACTAAATACTACTTATTTGAAATGACAGAGGGCTACGACAGGTTTTTATGAAAACCTTTTGTTTAATGAACTTGATATCGTTGTAGAATCGAGCGATTTTCAAAAGGAGTGTTTTTTAGGCTTTTACTAGTTTTGCTAAAGAGGTCACTCCCGGTGAAGAGATCTCGGCTCTTTCCTTATCGAATAAGGTGCAGGATATTTCACAAAAACCATTATGCAAAGCAAAAACTATAGAAGCAATTAAAAGACAAACCAAGTGGGTTGTAGCATCTGTTAGTTTCGCAAAAGAGGCCACTCCCGGTGAAGAAATCTCGGCTCTTTCCTTATCGAATAAGGTGCTGGATATTCTACAAGGAATACCGCTATGCAAAGAAAGAACTAGAGCTACCAGTTTTTAAACAAGTTTCTACAACATCTTTTAGGTTTTTTTTCTTTCATTAATCTCATTAATGAAGTCCCATCAATTATGCTTCCTAAGCATCACAGAAGAAACGAAAGCAACAATAGTTATTATATATCATATATATAATATAAGCATTCGTCTCAGAATATAAAGTGATCACATCACAGAATATCAGCAGCAGAAGAATCACATATGAAATATTGGATATACTAGGAATTTCGTGTTTTAGATTAAGCCAGTATAAAATACGGATTCCACGGTCGCGATGAATAGCCAAACCCACACCCCCAGGCCCCTACAAGAGCGGCAAGAAACCCTATCAATTCTAGAGTTAGGAGACACGGTCTCGACTCCTCGAGATGGTCTTCCACTGGACCCTAGAACCCGGTTACTTGTGCTCGCCTCCTTGGGTCTATCCTAATGCGGAAAAGTAAATAATATACATCAATAGTGACATCATCCTTAACCCGGAAGTGCCCCAATAAAAGAATATTACATACAAGCTTTTACATCAATGAAAATGAAAAACTCTCTACATAAAAAAACTGGCTATTCAAAACATGACGATCCAATATAACATATCACAGCAACTGTAACGCTTCGAAAATCGTTTAGGCAGTTTTTTTTCGATAATCGGCAAAATAAGCAGTCTTTTCCGTAAAAAGTCAAAATAAGTATTTTTCAATATAGGCCTAATTATACAAAATTTAGATAAGATATTGCTAAAATTTGGTCACTAAATTGTCACTTAAAATTTTCTAGTTAATTTAATTTTTTTCCTTAATTAATTATTTTTAATATTATTTTAAGCTTTTAAAAATACATTAAATTAGTGATAAATACAAATTTAAATGGGTAAATTACACACTTAGGAAACATTATAAACTAAAATATAGTAGTTACAAAAATTTTACCAAAACTTTCCAAGAATTGTGGTTTTATGGTTTAAAAAATGCATTAAAATGGGTTTTTTTTGTAAAAAATTGATGTAACATTCATTAATTGACCTTTGAAGAAGCTTTTTGTGTAGAATTTTCCACACAATTCTCTCTCAATCTCCTCCTTCACCGCCAGGTCATGCAACCTGTAGCAAACCCCCTCCCATTTTCCCTATTTTTTTAGCTCAAAATTCATACAAAAATCCACCGAAATTCACAAAATTCTTCTCTAATTCAAACCAAAACCTTAAGCCATCCCTTCTCAAGCCCAAATTGGGTTAAAACAAGGAGAAAATAGGCCACTTTGGAGGCTTAGTACAAGAGAATCACAACTTGTAAGGTATAATTCTAATCAAGTTATTTAATTGTAGTTTAAATATGCTAGATTAGAAAGTTTAAGTGTGAATTTTGGTTAGAAATTCTTGTTTAGGATATTTCAAGAAAAGGGTTGATATTGTAATTAGGGTTTGAAGTAGGATAGGTGGGATGTAAATTTTATTGTGGCCATCTAGTAGCTTGAATTGGATGGTTGTGAGTTATTGCAATCGCTAAGTCGTTAATCCGTGAGGTTTGCATCGGAATTTTTACGCGAATGCTTACTAGGTTTTCTAAATTATTAGGAAGTGATTTAATTGTGTTATCATGACAATATTATTATCATCTACTACGACTTGTAGGGTGTGCGAATGCGGAGTTTGATTTAGTCGGGTTTTAGTTTTGGCGGTTATCCCGAAACGACGATTTTAGTTAAGGTTTTAGCGATTTTCGTGTGTTTTCCGCGCACCGAGTACACGTTGTGCCTAATTTTTGAAGGTCGATCTTTTCATATGGTGACTTGCGTTGTTTTATGAAGTGAAATCTTATGTTGTGTGTTATGAAATTTTAGGATCGGTTGCGGAAACATCGGATGCGGCGCGCAAAGGCAAAGCGGTGGCTGGATCTGATTAGCGAGGCGTCCAGGTGAGTAGATGTTTACATCTATGGGGAAATCGTCTGGATGGCGCGAGGCGCCCCATAGTTAGGATTACTTTATTACTTGCAACTATATGCATTGTTAGTTAGCTAACCCTCTCATTCATATGCATACCTTTATTGCTATTCTTGTGCTAGAATTGCATGGATATCCATATACACATGTGTGATATCACCTCTTAGGATACGTACACCATTACCATTGGCTCCTGTTGCACGCGCACTATTTATGTGACACACACGCCTTTGGTAATTTCCATGCCACGAGCACTGTAGAACTCGCTTAGTTCAGTATCAACACTTGCATCGTATATGATGCATCGAATTGTATAGCATATATATATATATATATATATATATATATATATATATACACACCTCACTTCATCATCATGCTATATAGGTTTCTAGCTATAAATCACATTGCATACCTTTGACATCATAAGCATTTATCATATACAACATGTTGGGTATTATGATTTTCTTGAGGATTTCAGTATTGCTGCGATTTCTGGATTTTGGGGAAAACCGCAAGAATTTAACAAAAGATTATTATTATCATTTTTAAAACAAAGTTGCGGTTTTCTCGTGATGTATGTATCGTCCACCAAGAGTTTTCATGTTTTCTGTTGGATTTCGAGACCCGATTCGAGGAGTGGATGAATCGTCTCGGGTACATAGTGGGCCCGGTATGGTACCCCGGGGCAAGAAGATCGAGTTGTAGACGATGAGCCTAGCAGGGGAAGACTACCTATCGGTGATGTCTGGCGCGACGGATATCCGGAGGATACCGACCGTTGTCGTGAGATTTGATGATATGGGCCGATCCGGACTGACGGAGCCCGATGTATTGAGACATTGAGACAGATATATTTCCATATTTGGTGTCGATGCTTGACACGGTTTTCAGATGATTTCATTGATGGTACTTTGGCTATTGCACAAATATTCTTTTTCTAAGTTAAGAATGCAGAACTTATAGCATTTAAAACACTTAAAGATTTCATATTGATGTTGCATACATGTGCATACATATTAGTGGCATTACATCACATCTAGACATACATGTTGTGACGCATTTGCGTGCATTCTTACGATAGCCTTTTTAGATATTATATTCTACTCACGAGCTGGCAACTCACCCCCGTTGTGCTACAGTGTCTTGCAGGTCGGACCCGTCAGCCTTGTAGCGGCGGGCTTATCTTATCATTGGCTTCTTTTGCTCAGATTCGCGACATTGCTCGTAGGTGGGTTGCGAGGACACTTTATCTCTTTTGTACTATCTTTGTATCTAGTATTCTCCATCTACCACTTCTTATTTGTATAAGCGACCTAGTGATGGGACTGAGAGATTTGTGTATATATGGTTTCTTTTGGGTCGAGCTCACTTGAGCCGACGTTGTGTTTTTCTTATATTTTGCATTTCTTCATGCTCATTCGCTTGATATTACAAATATATTGCGTGTGGTTGTGATCCGCCTTGTGCGAAGAGCTAGCTCCCGCTTGGGGATGCCATTTTGTTATAACAGCTTTATATATCTTGTTGTACCCATTTTGGGGGATAGAATTTACAAAAGAGACTCTGCCGATATTTTCGGAAATTTTTGTTGTTTTTTAAAAAGAGTTAATGTAACTTAATTGATTTTAAGTCATTTTCATGAAAGGTTTCCTTCACTCTCATTGGTTTTGGTTTAGATTTTCTGGGCTTTGGCTGACTTAGTTTACGTTACGCCTTTAGACGTCTCGTAATCTAAGTGCTAGTCACGTTCCGTACCTTCGGGTCATGACAAAGTTGGTATCAGAGCGTAGGCTTTACCTTTCTGAGTGTAGGACGACCCTTGGTAGATGGAGTAGGTGACTTGAGCAAAGTGGCGTAGCGTGGGTATGTTCCGCGGCATACTTACGATACGGTACTCCGCCTAAGTGACCTTAGGAAATAATTGCTTGTATTTCCTTTCTTGATTCCTTGCATTCCTTGATTCAATTGCAATGTTCTTATCGCTCCTGTTTCTTATTCCAGCTTCGATGCCGCCAAAGACTACGAGAGCTCAGCGGGCTTCCGCTACGGATGAGCTTCGAGCGGGCTCGTCTGAGGCGAGGATCGAGCGGGATGATACGCCTACCCCTCAGGGTCAGAATTATCAGCCTTCTCCCGACGGTATTGCCAGATTAGAGGCCGGTATGCAGGAGTTGCGATAGATGATGGGGTCGTTAGTTGAGTCCAGTCGGGCACAGAGATCCGAGGACGTTCCTTCGACCGCACAAACCATGATTGTACCTGCTGCTCAGACGGTTACTCCTGCCACTACTGCGACTATCCCTGTTTCACTACAGGAGTTTATGAGATTGGGACCTCCAGCTTTTACCGGTATGGATGCGACAGAGGACCCACGGGCATTTCTTGATAGGATCGCTAGGATTTGCCGTTCGTTGAGGTGTTCTGATGATAGATGGGTGGAGTTCGTGAGTTTTTGTTTAGAGGGCCTTGCCCAGACATGGTTCGATTCAGTAGAGAGAGGCCGAGCTGCAGGTCTACCTTCTATGACCTGGGACGAGTTTACAGCTGCATTTCTTTCTCGTTTCCTTCCGGAGAGTGTCCGAGATGCTCGAGCCCGTAGTTTTGAGTCTTTGCGCAAGACTCCTGGGATGACAGTGTCTGAGTATGATATACAGTTTACCCAGTTGTCTCGATATGCTTCGTACCTAGTAGACACTTAAGAGAAGAGAATAAAGAGGTTTGTGCGAGGGCTTGACACACAACTATTCCTTGCCATCGGCACCCAGAACTTTGACACATACGCAGCCGCGATGGACGGAGCCTTACTTTTGGAGGAGCGCATTTCTGAGACTCCGGTTGTTTCTGGGCCGAAGAGGATCCGTACTGATACGCTAGCTCAGCGGCAGATGGGTAGACACCGTGATTGATTCTTTCCGGGAGAGGGTGGTGGCCGAGGATTGAGACGAGGTCAGTTATTTGGTTCATATCCGCAGACTCAGCAGTCATCGCCAGGATGTTTTCGGTGCGGGAGTCAGTACCACCGTATCAGAGACTGTACTATGGGGCGCCAGGGCGCGGCGACAGTCCCACATGTGACTTTACCACCTTCACCACCTCCTCAGAGAGCTCTACTTCCTACCCCTGATGAGGCTCCATGCCAGGCAGATGCTCCTAGAGGTCGTGGGCGTGGAGGTCCTGTTCAGATAGGACGAGGCGACAGAGGCAGAGGCAGAGGCCGAGGTAGAGGCAGAGGACAGCCAGCTATTAATGGTGGACAGGCCCGAGTGTTCGCGTTGACTCCTCAGGATGCACAGGCATCCAATGCCATCCTGACAGGTACTCTGCCAGTATGTTCTTTTGATGCACGTGTATTATTTGATCCAGGCTTCACACATTCCTATGTATCCACATACTTTGCACCGAGGTTGGGCCGAGAGTCTTCTTTGTTAGATCAACCACTTGTCGTTATTACTCCGGTGGGCGAGTCGTTTGTTGCTCGTTTTGTGTACCGATCGTGTCCCGTTCGTATCGGGGAGAGAGATTCTTCAGTTGATTTGATTCTCCTCGATATACTAGACTTCGACGCTCTTCTTGGTATGGACTGGCTAGCCACCTATTATGCATCTGTAGACTGCTGTGAGAAGGCGGTCAGATTCAGTTTTCCTAGTGAGCCGGTTCTTGTTATTCAGGGGGATCGTAGCGCTACCCTTCCCAGCTTGATTTCTTCTCTTCGTGCTGGTCAGCTCTTGAGGAAAGGGTGTCGGGGATTCTTAGCCTATATTTGTGATACTAGCGCCACAGAGGTTCTGTTGGACCAGGTCCCTGTTGTGAGAGAGTTTCCTGATGTATTCCCTGACGAGTTGTCTGGTCTGCTACCAGAGCGCGAGATTGAGTTCTGTATTGACTTGATCCCCGGCACGGGGCCTATCTCTATACCGCCTTATCGGATGGCCCCGGTGGAGCTTAGAGAGCTGAAGGATCAGTTACAGGACTTGCTGGATAAAGGGCTTATCCGACCGAGTGTGTCACCTTGGGGTGCTCCCGTCCTGTTTGTTAAGAAGAAGGACGGCAGTATGCACTTATGCATTGATTATCGTCAGCTGAACTGGGTTACTGTGCGGAACAGATATCCCCTACCCCGCATTGACGACTTATTAGATCAACTCCAGGGTGCAGGGTTTTTCTCGAAGGTTGATTTACGGTCAGGTTATCACCAGTTGCGGGTTCGTAAGGAGGATATTCCTGAGACCGCTTTCCGTACTCGATATGGTCATTATGAGTTCTTGGTGATGTCGTTCGGGCTCACCAATGCCACGGCAGCATTTATGGACTTGATGAACCGTGTATTCAGGCCGTATCTCGATCAGTTCATCATTGTGTTCATTGACGACATCTTGGTTTATTCTCGGAGCCGGGAGGAGCATGAGCAGCACTTGCGTATCACATTGCAGACTTTGATGGAGCATCAGCTGTTCGCCAAATTTTCCAAGTGCGCATTCTGTCTTGACAGTGTCGACTTCTTGGGTCATGTGGTGACGAGAGATGGTATTTGTGTGGACCCGAAGAAGATCGAGGCAGTGCAGCGTTGGCCCAGACCGGTATCAGTTACAGAAGTTCGCAGCTTTCTAGGTCTGGCCGGCTATTATCGACGTTTTGTCCAGGATTTTCTCCCGTATTGCTGCACCATTGAACGGGTTAACCCGGAAGGGGGTTCCTTTTGATTGGACCGAGGCATGTGAGGATAGTTTCCAGCAGTTGAAGACTCATCTGACTACTGCACCAGTGTTAGCATTGCCTTCAGGATCAGGCGGTTTCGTGGTATATTGTGATGCTTCTCGAGTGGGGCTGGGCTGTGTATGGATGCAGCATGACAGGGTTATCGCGTATGCTTCTCGACAGTTGAGGAAACACGAACAGAACTACCCCACCCATGATTTAGAGATGGCTGCAGTAGTATTTGCACTTAAGATCTGGAGACATTACCTATACGGCGAGTCGTGCCAGATATTCACTGACCAGAAGAGCTTGAAGTATATCTTTCATTAGCGAGATCTAAATCTGAGACAGCGTCGTTGGATGGAGTTGGTGAAAGATTATGACTGCGAGATTCTATACCATCCGGGCAAGGCGAATGTGGTGGTAGATGCTTTGAGTAGGAGGCCCGAAGGTAGCTTATCCTGTTTGAGCGCAGTACACATGCAGTCGACGGCGGATTGGCAGGTGTTATGTGACAGCAGAGTGCAGTTCGATTTTACTCCTATAGGAGGACAGCTGGCCCATTTCAGAGCACGCCCACAGTTACTTGACCGTATCCATGAGGCACAGTCCGGCGATGCCCGTATTTTAGAGATTATCGAGCAGATTCGGCAGGGCAGAGTTTCTGAGTTCGTGATTGATGATCAGGGGATACTTCGATTTGGGACTCGACTGTGCGCACAAGATTCTGAGGGACTGAGGCGTGATATTCTTGAGGAGGCACATAGATCAGTATATAGTGTGCATCCAGATTCCATCAAGATGTACCGTGATATGAGAGAGGTTTACTGGTGGGACGGGATGAAGAAGGATGTTACAGACTTTGTGTCGAGATACCTGACTTGTCAGCAAGTCAAGGCCGAGCACCAGAGGCCAGCCGGCGAGTTACATCCTTTGCCCATCCCTGAGTGGAAGTGGGAACATGTCTCCATGGACTTCATTGTGGGTCTACCCAGGACCAGTCAAGGGTATGACTCTATTTGGGTGATTGTGGATCGACTGACGAAAGCGGCTCACTTCCTGTCAGTGAAGACCACTTTTGGATTTGCTCAGTACGCCCAGGTTTATATCGATTAGATCGTGCGACTGCATGGCATCCCGACTTGCATTATGTCCGACCGGGCCACCCAGTTTACCAGCCGATTATGGCAGAAACTTCAGGAAGCTTTGGGTACCCGATTGAGTTTTAGCACAGCCTTTCATCCGCAGGCTGACGGTCAGTCAGAGCGTACTATTCAGACTCTTGAGGACATGCTCAGAGCTTGTGTTTTAGATTTCGGTGGTAGCTGGGATCGTCATTTGCCCTTCATCGAGTTCTCCTACAATAATAGCTTCCAGGAGACGATTCAGATGGCACCTTTCGAGGCTTTATACGGGAGGAGATGTCGATCGCCTGTGTGTTGGATATAGCTTAGGGAGAGCAGTATTTTGGGGTTGCAGATCGTACAGGAGACGACCGAAAGGATACAGCTGATTCGGGACAGGATGAGAGCAGCACAGAGTAGGCAAAAATCATATGCTGACAGGTGTCGTCGCCGACTCGAGTTCGCTGTTGGCGATCATGTTTTCCTGAGGGTCTCTCCGATGAAGGGTGTGATGAGATTTGGGCGCAAATGGAAGCTTAGTCCTAGATATGTTGGTCCCTTCGAGATCCTAGAGCGTGTTGGTTCAGTCGCTTATCGGTTAGCTCTTCCGCCCAGCTTCCCCGATGTTCACCCCGTGTTCCATATTTCGATACTCCGCAAGTACCTTCATGATCCTTCCCATGCGATTCAGCACCAGACGATCCAACTAGAGTGCGATCTTTCATCCACCGAGCAGCCGGTGGTCATTTTGGATCGGCAGGTGAAGAAATTGAGGTTGAAGGTTATACCGTCCGTCAAGGTTCTTTGGCGTGGCCCGAACAGCGAGGAGGTCACCTAGGAGGCCGAGGTCGAGATGAGGGAGAAATATCCCCATCTTTTTGAAGGTACGCTTAGTTAAATTCTAAATCCGGGGACCGAATTTCTTTAAGGGGGGAAGACTGTAACGCTTCGAAAATCGTTTAGGCAGTTTTTTTTCGATAATCGGCAAAAAGCATTCTTTTCCGTAAAAAGTCAAAATAAGTATTTTTCAATATAGGCCTAATTATACAAAATTTAGATAAGATATTGCTAAAATTTGATCACTAAATTGTCACTTAAAATTTTCTAGTTAATTAATTTTTTTTCCTTAATTATTTTTAATATTATTTTAAGCTTTTAAAAATACATTAAATTAGTGATAAATACAAATTTAAATGGGTAAATTACACACTTAGGAAACATTATAAACTAAAATATAGTAGTAACAAAAATTTTACCAAAACTTTCCAAGAATTGTGGTTTTATGGTTTAAAAAATGCATTAAAATGGGTTTTTTTTAAAAAATTGATGTAACATTCATTAATTGACCTTTGAAGAAGCTTTTTGTGTAGAATTTTCCACAAAATTCTCTCTCACTCTCCTCCTCCACCCCCAGGTCATGCAACCTGCAGCAAACCCCCTCCCATTTCCCCCATTTTGTTTAGCTCAAAATTCATGCAAAAATCCACCGAAATTCACAAAATTCTTCTCTAATTCAAACTAAAACCTTAAGCCATCCCTTCTCAAGCCCAAATTGGGTTAAAACAAGGAGAAAAGAGGCCACTTTGGAGGCTTAGTACAAGAGAATCACAACTTGTAAGCTATAATTCTAATCAAGTTGTTTAATTGTAGTTTAAATATGCTAGATTAGAAAGTTTAAGTGTGAATTTTGGTTAGAAATTCTTGTTTAGGATATTTCAAGAAAAGGGTTAATATTGTAATTAGGGTTTGAAGTAGGATAAGTGGGTTGTAAATTGTATTGTGGCCATCTAGTAGCTTGAATTGGATGGTTGTGTGTTATTGCGATCGCTAAGTCGTTAATCCGCGAGGTTTGCATCGGAATTTTTACGCGAATGCTTACTAGGTTTTCTAAATTATTAGGAAGTGACGTAATTGCGTTATCGTGACAATATTATTATCATCTACTACGACTTGTAGGGTGTGCGAATGCGGAGTTTGGTTTAGTCGGGTTTTAGTTTTGGCGGTTACCCCGAAACGACGATTTTAGTTAAGGTTTTAGCGATTTTCGTGTGTTTTCCGCGCACCGAGTGCACGTTGTGCCTAATTTTTTAAGGTCGATATTTTCATATGGTGACTTGCGTTGTTTCATGAGGTGAAATTTTATATTGTGTGTTATGCAATTTTAGGATCGGTTGCGGAAACATCGGACGCGGCGCGCAAAGGCAAAGCGGTGGCTGGATCTGATTAGCAAGGCGTCCAGGTGAGTAGATGTATACATCTATGGGGGATTCGTCTGGATGGCGCGAGGTACCCCATAGTTAGGATTACTTTTTTACTTGCAACTATATGCATTGTTAGATAGCTAACCCTCTCATTCATATCCATACCTTTATAGCTATTCGTCTGCTAGAATTGCATGGATATCCATATACACATGTGTGATATCACCTCTTAGGACATGTACACCATTACCATTGGCTCCTATTGCACGCACACTATTCATGTGACACACACGCCTTTGGTAATTTCCATGCCACGAGCACTGTAGAACCCGCTTAGTTCAGTATCAACACTTGTATCGTATATGATGCATCGAATTGCATAGCATATAATATATATATATATATATATATATATATATATATATATATATATATATATATATACATACACCTCACTTCATCATCATGCTATATAGGTTTCTAGCTATAAATCACATTGCATACCTTTGACATCATAAGCATTTATCATATACAACATGTTGGGTATTATGATTTTCTTGAGGATTTCAGTATTGCTGCGATTTCTGGATTTTGGGGAAAACCGCAAGAATTTAACAAAAGCTTATTATTATCATTTTTAAAATAAAGTTGCGGTTTTCTCGTGATGTATGTGTCGTCCACCATGAGTTTTCATGTTTTCTGTTGGATTTCGAGACCCGATTCGAGGAGTGGATGAACCGTTTCGGGTACATGGTGGGCCCGGTATGGTACTCCGGGGCAAGAAGATCGAGTTGTAGACGATGATCCTGGCAGGGGAAGACTACCTACCGGGGATGTCTGGCGCGGCGGATATCCGGAGGATACCGACCGTTGTCGTGAGATTTGATGATATGGGCCGATCCGGACTGACAGAGCCCGATGTACTGAGACATTGATATAGTGAGACATTGAGACAGATATATTTCCATATTTGGTGTCGATGCTTGACACGGTTTCCAAATGATTTCATTGATGGTACTTTGGCTATTGCACAGATATTCTTTTTCTAAGTTAAGAATGCAGAACTTATAGCATTTAAAACACTTAAAGATTTCATATTGATGTTGCATACATGTGCATACGTACTAGCGGCATTATATCACATCTAGACATACATGTTGTGACGCATTTGCATGCATTCTTACGATAGCCTTATTAGATATTATATTCTACTCACGAGCTGGCAACTCACCCCCGTTGTGCCACAGTGTCTTACAGGTCGGACCCGTCAGCCTTGTAGCGGCGGGCTTATCTTATCATTGGCTTCTTTTGCTCAGATTCGCGACATTGCTCGTAGATGGGTTGCGAGGACACTTTATCTCTTTTGTACTATCTTTGTATCTAGTGTTCTCCATCTACCACTTCTTATTTGTATATGCGACCTAGTGATGGGACTGAGAGATTTATGTATATGTGGTTTCTTTTGGGTCGAGCTCACTTGAGCCGACGTTGTGTTTTTCTTATATTTTGCATTTCTTTATGCTCATTCGCTTGATATTACAAATATATTGCGTGTGGTTGTGATCCGCCTTGTGCGAAGAGCTAGCTCCCACTTAGGGATGCCATTTTGTTATTACAGCTTTATATATCTTGTTGTACCCATTTTGGGGGATAGAATTTACAAAGGAGACTCTGCCGATATTTTCGGAAATTTTTGATGTTTTTTTAAAGAGTTAATGTAACTTAATTGATTTTAAGTCGTTTGCATGAAAGATTTCCTTCACTCTCATTGGTTTTGGTTTAGATTTTCTGAGCTTTGGCTGACTTAGTTTACGTTACGCCTTTAGACGTCTCGTAATCTAAGTGCCAGTCACGTTCCGTACCTTCGGGTCTTGACAGCAACACATAACATCACATGTCATTAACGTAAGTAAATATGCGTATCCCAATTGTCGTTGACGTATAGCAACAAAACTGGCGATACAGCACATATTACACTTACGGTCGCAGAAAAGAAAGTGAAAAACTACAACAATTGGAATCCGCAACCATCTTAGACATCATAAACCCAATGTATTACATACTTTGGATTTCATGCATAACCAAATGAATTCCTTAGACATCACATGCCTAACAATTATAAACCCCGCATTTTAGTCTCGATATTGAAAACAATTTCCAATAACCTGTCGGGTAATTCAACAAGATTCCCGATAACCTAATCGAATGCACGTCAGAAATTTTATTAGACGGCCACACCCCCGTTGCCGTCGACGAAGTGCCCTAAGGCGGAACACCGCGGCCGTGAGCACCCGAACGGATGCTTTTGGCGACGAAGTTCTCCTCCAGTCACTTGTTCGGGGCTATGGGGCGTGGCTATCTAGTAAGGTTACACGGCGAGTATCCGTGTACACTACGTAATTGCAACGGACTTTTGATCCACATCAAAATTCCGTGGCAACCGATCAAATGAGACTAAATTGCTAGATTTATAAAATTCAAACTGGTTATCTCATAACTAATTATGTGGATTCCAAATATTATATCATAATCACAGATAGCTGGACGATATTAAACTTTTTGATCAAATAAACAAACACCCAAAATTTCTAAAAGGGCTCAACACTTGAGCAGAGTTCAAAAAGTACCCAGAACATGCCACAGCTCCTATGAACCATCCGTAGAAGGGCCGACCCATGCCTCACTCATGTCGCCGCGGAATTGCCGCAAACCCTAGGGTATGACCGCGGTTCCGCGATCCAAAAAGTCAGTTTTGGGTATCGTTCTTTTAGAGGGTCCACAGAATCGCTTGCATGATTTTCTGAAAATTTTAAACTTGGAAAAATCCAACTCTTGGAAAATTTCCAGCGAGAGAAAATATGGGTTATTGATATCCGTTCAAGCTTTTTAACGTCGTCTAAATAACCCGAATAAATGTTAGAATTACGATTACGAAACACTCCGAATTGCCTTTGCAGAAAGTTAACATCACATGAAAATTTAGCAAAAACAAGCAATACCTGAAACACCAAAACCCAGAGCCTGGAACACTGAAAAAATTTGGAGCCAGAATCCTCTAACTGGGCCGGCCTGCTCGGATTTATTAGTGATGTGCTCGGCCAAAAACCGGCCAACTTGCTTCAAATTTTCATAGTGTAAATATTATATCTCATACAACATTCTGCAGTTGCAAAAAAAAATTTTTAGAGGCCATTTAAAATTCGACAGAACTGGATTTCGTTGTTTTAAGTTTCGGAGTAGTTTCGGTTTCGTAATCTATCAAATATCGTCTAATTCTCTAGCTTGGATCTGATACAACTGTAGT
Organism: Agapanthus africanus; assembly: GCA_030015575.1. Taxonomy (NCBI): domain Eukaryota; kingdom Viridiplantae; phylum Streptophyta; class Magnoliopsida; order Asparagales; family Amaryllidaceae; genus Agapanthus; species Agapanthus africanus. The sequence goes on from JASDDO010000026.1 coordinate 141,829,506, forward strand.
GTTCCGTAGTGCAGTAGTAAGGTTTCGGAAGGCATCGTCCATACCGTTTTCAAATTTTTGCCGTTCTAAAGAACCCTAACCCTAGAATCTTAACTAGAGATTTAAACAATACAACATGCAAACAACTTTTTATACAAAGTGAATGAGGAATACAACCTTTGTATACCGGTCCTTCACTTCTAAAGCTTTGTGTGGTAGTCTCTTCTCTCTAAGTAGTGAACACCCAAACTCTAGTAAGGGTTTACATGAAGAAATGAACAAGGTTGCTCGAAGTCTTCGAGGCCAAAAATGATCTACGTCGAGGAGACTCAAGTTCATGCTACCCCTTCACTAATGGTAGATTAGTGAAGCAAACAATGGCTAATATAGTAGAGGATGATGAAATAGGAAATGGGCTCACTTTTGATTTAATTTTCTCACAATATTTTCTCACTTAGAAAAAAGCTAGCAAGCTTTTTCTCATGAGGAAAAAAATGATCAAGTGAAGATGAGAAATGAAACTCATGAGGTGAGAAAGGCAATCATGGGTGAGTTAGTGTCATACACTAATTCATGTAGAGACTTAACTATAGCTATGGATAATGGTTAGGTTAATAAATATCTCAAGCAAAACAAAACTTGTAGACTTAGTCAATGGTTCCACAAGCTTCAACCATTAATCCAATTTCCATCAATTTTGAATTACTTGGATAAATAAAAAAAACCTCATTAGATCAAGCATGGTGTGAGTCTCATACACCCATGTAGCATGTGGCATCAAGCATGACACAAATACATTAATATATATCACATATATGCTATATGCACACAAGTGAGAAAAAGAAATGTTTAGTGAGCAAATATTAGTTAATGTAAGTTAATATATCAAATATATAATTATACATTAAATTATTAAATCAACACTTGATTTAATAATCCGGCTATATCACATACAACCGACTAATATCAAATGTAACAATCAATCGAATCAACACTTGATCCGATAATCCGGCTATATCACATATAATCGACCGATATCACATATCGCGAGAATAGAATGCGGTATCACATACGCGCATTAATCTTGGTCCTGCATATATCACATATGTGCTCCTACTTCGTTTCGCATGAACCAGGAAACCTCTGTGTAGGACTCTAAAGACTCGTCAATACGCCGGCAGTAAGTGATGATCATATCAAACGCCCATAAGCCGCAAGCGATCTGCTAAACGTAACAGCCATCCGGGTATTGAGCGATCAGAAGATCAACAAGCAAGCCTGTTCATACTCCTGCGAACCCAATCAGTAACACTACCGTACAGTCCGGTCTCTCCGTCAGATATGTCGCATAGCACAGCCTGGGGGTGGTATAACGTCAAACCCCAATAGTCTGATAAGTCATGCTGATGCAAGGTCCATAACGGTTCGAGAATCTACTGATAACACTTACCAGTAGATCTCAGTAACCTTGGCCAGGGATTTCCTGTTATGGCCAATCGAGCATAGCACAACATCAAACTCCCAATACCGGGAGAGACGAATACCCTCCTATCGCTCATGGCCTCCATGTGAATCGGGACTGTACCCAAAAACCACCTTTTTGCACGATTTATTGGACGTAGTATGGTGGAAATCAAAGCACAGTGGGAATCACACAAGACTCTATGACGATCTTAGGTCGACAGATTAACCTGTACCAGCGTCACCAGAGAACTGCTATCTGACGATAGGTATAATACCATCTAGGAGTTCTCGGCGAGTCCGTTCAGTGTACCCAGTCTCCACTGAGCATCCGTATACCTTCTCTGATGTCAAACACCAATGGATATGGGATCATCCATCGCCCATCATATGGGCCGAGAAGCGTATACGCTATTCTGATAAGCGTATACGCTATTCTACTCTGGAATATCGATGCCCTATCTCGATACTCTCACGACTAGGAACATTTGAAGGATGTACTTGCCGACTACCTCTGCCCCATTAGTATGATCCGCATCATAATCCTGGTAGTCAAGTACTCATTCTAAGGACTTTATCAACATGTAATAGAAAGACAATAAGTGTACATTTTAAGATAAAGTGCAACCAGATAGCATACTATCATGTCGAGCAAGAAAGTCCTCCTTATATATGTCCAAGCATCCACTACAATATACATCATGTACAGTAATGGCCTCTAGGGCATACATATAACTAACAATTGGGTATGGTACGTTTTATAACGGTATAAACGTTCTAAATCAAAATACAGTTCTAAGTATACTAAACACACACATGAGGAACAGTTCAGAAATGAACGAAGACTTCTTGTGGCATTGTTGACTAGGTCATATCAATGCGACAAGACTGGCTGAGTTTTATAAGGATGCATATTTGAATCCGTTCAAATTTACATCTTATGAAACTTTCCAGTCATGTCACAAAGGCTAGATGACTAAATCTCCGTTTACTGGACACGGAGAAAGAGCTATTGAACTCTTGGGACATATACATAGTGATGTATGCGGTGCTATGTCTACACATGCCAGGAATAATTTCTCGTACTTTATTACATTCACCGATGATCTCTCAAAATTTAGGCATATGTTCCTATTGAAACACAAATCTGAATCTTTTGAAAAATTCAAGGAATATAAGTACGAAGTTGGGAACCTGACGGGTAAAAATAGAATACCCTTCGATATGATCAGGGAGGAGAATACTTGAGCACGTAATTCAGACACTACTTAAAAGAGAATGGGATTCTCTCTCAGCTTACTCTTCCGTATACACCACAACACAATGGAGTTTCGGAGTGGAGGAATCACACTCTATTAGATATAGTGCGCTCTATGATGAGTAATGCTGAGTTCCCTATTTCCCTTTGGGATTATGCACTTGAGATAGCTGCATACCTATTGAATAGAGTTCCGACCAAATCCGTTGCCTACCACTCCATATGATATATGGAATGGGAAGAGACCATCTCTTAAACGAGTTAAGATATAGGGTTATCCGGCCTGTGTTAAAAAGCAAATTTCGGACAAGCTCAAGGCAAGGTCAGTTCTGTGCAAGTTTGTAGGATATCCCAAACAAACACGAGGGAATACCTTCTACCACACTGAGGAACAAAAGGTGTTTATTTCTCGACATGCTACATTTTTAGAAAATGAATTTTTTGTGTAAGAAATCAAGGGGCAATGAGGTAGATCTGGAAGTAGTTCCAGCAACATAAACTATAACTGACAATTTGGTGGAACCAGAGGATTCAATACTCCCCAATGAACCTTAGCCACTCCACAGATCTAGTAAGGTTCCTCATCCACCTGAGAGATACTACAGTTTTCTCATAGACGGTGAGAGCGAGGATTGCATCATGGAAGATGATGACCCACCTAGTTTCGAGCAGGCCATCACAAGTAGAGACTCTGTGAAATGGCTGGATGCTATGCGATCTAAGATTGAATCCATGTACACCAACAAAGTATGGAATTTGAAAGTTGCTCCTGAAAAGGTAAAACCTATCGGGAGCAAGTGGAACTTGAGAAGATAATTAGTGTAGATGAAAAAGTTGAGACTTTCAAATCTAGACTTGTTGCGAAAGGTTTTCGTCAACGACCAGTTGTCAATTATGATGAAACCTTTTCTCCGGTGGCTATGCTTAAGTCCATCAGGATCCTATTTGCCGTTGCTGCATACCATAACTACGAAATCTGGTAGATTGCACTTCAAGACCGCTTTTCTAAATGGTGATTTAGAAGAGAGCATGTACATAACACAACCAGAGGGCTTCGTAAACAGTGGGAGAAGTGGAAGCGTGTGCAAGCTTCTTAAATCAATTTACGGATTAAAGCAGGCATCGCAGAGATGGAACATCTGTTTTGATAAACCTGTCAAAGAGTTTGACTTCTTCAAAAACGTCGATGAACCATGTACATATAAGAAGGTAGTAGAGAGTAAGGTTGTCTTCCTCGTATTGTACATGAATGAAAGATTCTTGATAGGAAATGTTGTTCCTATGCAACACTCGGTCAAGCTCTTCTTATCACACATGTTCTCCATGAAAGATCTAAGTGATGCGTCTTACATCCTGAGGATATAGATCTATAGAGATAGATTTAAGCGGATATTAGGATTGTCCCAATCCAGGTACATTGACACCATACTAAAGAGGTTTAATATGGAAGATTCTAAGTGTGGTAATGTACCCGCTTGTTCAGGAATCACTCTCTCCAAAGGGATGTCTCCCAAGACTGATTTAGAGAGGGCTCGAATGCAAGGGATACCCTATGCTTCGGTAGTCAGGTAAATCATGTATGCGATGTTATGTACCAAACCAGATGTTGTTTACTCACTAGGTGTAGTGAGTAGGTATCAATTAGATCTAGGGGAGAAATACTGGATAGCTGTGAAGAAAATTCTTAAGTACTTAAGAAGGACTAAAAAGACGTTCTTGGTGTATGTTAACGGTGAACTCCAGGTGGAGTCCTTTACCGATTCGAGCTTCCAGAGTGATAAGGACGACAGTAAGTCGGTCTCGGGTTTTGTCTTCACCCTAAGTGGAGGGACGGTATATTCGAGCTTCCAAGCTAGATACCGTAGCAGAATCGACGATGAAGGTTGAATATATCGTTACCAATGATGCTGTCATAGAGGCTGTCTGGATGAAGAAGTTCATGAGATGAACTTGGAGAGATTCCATCCATTGAGCATCCAATACTTGTGTATTGTGATAACAATGGAGCTGTGTCTTTGGCCAAGGAATCCCCGTCTCATCAGTGATCCAGACATATTCTTAGGCGGTATCACCTGATCAGGGTGATAGTAGATCACCGGGAGATCGAGATCAGGAGAGTTGACATTGAGGATAACACAGCGGATCCACTCACCGAGGCCCTCCCCCAGATGCTAATCGAGAGACTTTCTGGGATGTTGGGTATGAGATACTATAACAACTGGCCTTAGTGCAAGTGGAAGATTGTTAGTGATATGTATGCCCTAGAAACCATTACTGTATGATATAGTGGATGCTTGAACATACATATGGAGGACTTACTTGCTCGACATGATAGTATGCTATCTGGTTTCCTTTATCTTAACATGTTCACTGGTATTATTATACCGTCTCTCATATACATGTTGATAAAGCCCTTAGGATGTTGACTTGACTACCAGGACTATAATGCGGATCATACTACTGGGACCTGGGTAGTCCACAAGCACATCCTTCAATTGTTCGTAGTCGAGGGAATTTCGAGACAGGGCATCGATATTCCACAGTAGACTAGTGTGTACGTTTCTTGACCCTGTATGGGGCGATGGTTGATCCCATATCCATTGGTGTTTGACATCAAAGATTGTACACAGGTGCTCATTAGAGAATGGGTACATCGAACGGGACTCGCCGAGAACTCCTAGATGGTACTATACCTATCGTCAGATAGCAGTTCTCTAGTGACACTGGTACATGTTAGTCTGTAGACCCGAGATCGTCATAGAGTCTTGTGTGGTTCCCACTGTGCTTTGATTTCCTCCCTACCACAGCTCAAAGGAGTCATGCAAACAGGTGGATTTTGGATACAGTCCCGAGTCACATGGAGGCAATGAGCGATAGGAGGGGTTTCGTCTCTCCCGGTATTGGGGGTTGATGTTGCGCTATGCTCGATTGGCTATAAGTGTAAGTCTCTGGTCAGGGTTGTTGATGAGATTTACCGGTAAGTGTTATTAGTAGTTTCTCATACCGTTATAGGCCTTATATCGGAATGACTTATCAAGTTATTGGGGTCTGACGATTCCACCCCCAGACTCGATATGCGACATATCAGAAGAAGAGACCGAACTGTACGGTAAGTGTTACTTATAGGCTTCATGGGAGTTTGGACAAGCTTGCTTGTTGATCTTCTAATCGCTCAATACTTGGGTAGCCGTTACGTCCAGCTAGTACCGCTGACGGCTTGTGGGTGACTGATGTGATCATCACCTACTGCTGGCATATTGACGAGTCTTTAGAGTCCCACACAGAAGTTTTCCGGTTCAAGAGAAACGAAGCAGGGCACATATGTGATATGTGCGGGGGCCTGATTAAATACGAGTATATGATACCATATTCGAATCTAGCGGTTATTTGTTATCAATTGGGTTATATGTGATATAACCAGATTATCGAATTAAGTGTTCATTAGATAATGTGATATACAGATAAATGATATTAGTCGGTTATATGTGATATAACCGGATTATTAAATAAAGTGTTGATTTAATAATTTGATATATATTATGTTTGATATAATTATATATTAACTAATATTATTAGCTCACTAATTATTCTTTATAATATATATATTAATATATATGATATATATATTAATATATATGATATATATATATATATATATATATATATATTATATGAAGCATGGCATTTTCTATTTTGTGAAAATAGAAATGATGAGGTGGAAATTGTGGAGTGGTGAGAAGCATGGCCTTTTTATTTGTTTAATGAAAAGCTTGCACTACTGAAGTATGGTTGTGGTTATATTATTAGATAATATTCATACTTCAATAATGGGAGAGGTATGGTTTCCATCATTCTTTTACTTGCTCATTCTTCTTCACTTGAGCTCATGAGCTCTCTAGCTCTTCTCATCTTCTTCTTCCTCTTCATGTTTCATGTCCCAACCTCTCACATGTGATGTGAACCATGGGGCTTGAATAACGTCTAGTGAGATAAAAAAAACCTACTTCACCATCCTACACTTCATTAGCACTCTAGTATAACGTGTTTCCTTCACTAAAGAGTTTAGTGAAGAGGTAGTTTGGATTGACAGACTTCGGGTGGATCATCTTCGGCATGAAGATCATCGGTGGAACCTTGTTCATTCTTCAAGTGGAGCCTAGAGGATTCGCGCGGACTACTATCCGAAGCTTTAGAAGAGAAGGACATGGTCTACAAAGGTTGTTGCCCCCTTCCCTTCTTATAGTTATATCATATCATCATAGAAACCCTAATATTCTAGTTAAGATCTTGTTAAGTGTTCGTTAGCACCCAAAAATTTTAAAATTGCATGTGTGATACCTATTTAAACCCCGTCGCGGTGCTAGCATACACTTTCATCAAGTACCTGAGAAGGAATAAGGAGATGTTCTTGGTGTACGGCAGTGAAGATCTCCAGATCGAGGCCTTCGCTGACTCCAGCTTACAGAGTGACAAGGATGACTCCAAGTCCACGTCGGGTTATGTATTTATACTTAATGGAGGGGCGGTCTATTGGAAGAGCTCTAAGCAGGACACTGTTGCTGAATCGACGATGGAAGCGGAGTATATCGGTGCATGTGACGCCGCGAAAGAAGCAGTCTGGATCATGAAGTTCGTGACAGAGCTTCAGGTGGTTCCGTCTATTGTTGATCCAATACCGCTGTATTGTGATAACAACGGCGCTATAGCTTTAGCGAAGGAACCAAGGTCCTATCAGATGTCCAGACACATCTTGAGGCGGTTCTACCTTTTTAGGGAGATCGTTGATCGCCGGGAGATCGAGGTGGGAGAGCAGAGACAGAGAACAACACTGCAGATCCACTCAAAAAGGCCATCCCTCAGACACTGTTTGAGAGGCTAATCGAGATGATAGGTCTGCGATATGCCAATACATGGCCTTAGTGCAAGTGGGAGATTGTTAGTGATATATGCCCTAGAGGCCATTATTGTATCATACTGGATTGTATATTACATATTGGAAGTTTGGGATATTCACAGTTATAATAACAGTCTTGCTCAAAATGGTAGTATGCTCTTTGGTTTGATTCTACCTCAATATGTGCATGTGTTTCTTATAGCATATCGCTTATACATATTGGTAGAGCCCTTAGAATTTTTTCTTGACTACCGGCGTTGTGATGGCAGTCACACTAGTGGGGGCTGGGTAGTCTATAAGCACATCCTTATACAGGTCCCTAGTCGTAGGATTATCGAGACGAGGTATCGATACTCCAGAGTAGACTAGTGTATACGCTTCTTATCCCAGCAGGGGAGATGGTCTGTCCCACAGCCATTGGTACGTCGTACCAGAGATAGTATACATGTGCTCATTGGGTTATGAGTTACACTGGATAGACTCGTTAGGAACTGCTAGTTGGTATTATACCTATCGTTAGATAGCAGTTCCCGGGTAGCATGAGTACAGGTTAGTCCATTGATTTGACATCGCTATTTGTCTTGAGTGTGTTCCCATTGTACTTAGATTACTACCCTATCATGGCTCAAAGGAGTCATGCAAACAGGTAGTAGTTGGGTGCAGTCCCGAAGCATATGGAGGTAGTAGCGGTTAGATAAGATTCTTCTCTCCCGGTATTGGGGGTTGATATCGCGATGTGTTCAGAAATCCATTACACAGTCCCTGGCCAGGGCAAGTGAGATTTACTGGTAGGTACTCCAGTAGTTTCTCAGGATGTATTGGGCCCTACTCCGGCATGACTTATTGCACTATTAGGGGGTCTAACGTTTACCATCCCCCTAGACCCAATATGCGAGTATCTTAGACGAACAGACCGGACTGTACGGAGATTGTCACAGATAGGCTTAGTAGGAGTTCGGATGAGTTTGCTCATCGGCCTTCTTATCAACAGATACCTGGGTAGCCGTTACGTGCAGCTAGTACCGTTGACGGACTTATGGTTAAACCCACTTCCAGCGTACTATCGAGTCTTTAGAGTCGCACATATAGGGTTTTCCTGCTTCGGGAGAAACGATGTAGAGGCCGTATGGTTTTACGGCAGGGTTCCGATCATATACGTGTACTGGCTACACGGATGATGTTCGGGTGGATAATACTAGTGGGCTTTGGTTTAAGCCGGATCCAAGTATTATATTATTGGATATCATCTCATTGTATTCATATTTTTCGAAATACGAATACGGGTATGTATATACGGTGAGGGAATTCTTGTAATTTCATAAGAGATGCTTCTAGAAGGGGACACCTCATTATTTGGATTATCTATTTTGAGAAATGGATTAATGAGGTGGAAATTTGGAGACATACATGGCATGGGTGAAGTATGGCTCTTTATATTTCTTTATTTGTTTGGACTCACTATTCAAGCATGGTTGTAATTTCTTATTATGAAATAATCCATGCTTGAATGAGTGAGATGAGGTTGAGCCATTCTTCACTTGCTAACCCTAGCTCATTTGTTACTTCTCATTCTCTCTCCATATTTTCCCTCTTCTTCTTCCTCAAGACTCTAACCCTCACATGAGTTGTGAAACATAGAGTCTCATGAGATAAAACACTCCATTAGATACTCTACATCATCTAGACTACTTAGCTTAGCAAATTAGGTACCCTAGTTATCTCGATTTAGAGGTTGGAGCTTGAAGCACATACTTTCGGATGGATCGTCTTTGACGTGAGGAGGCCGACGTTGCAAGCTCGATTCGGATCTTCGAAGAGCTTAAGGAAAGGAGGATAAGAATACTCGAAGGACTTGGTTCTAGGAGGTATAAAACCCTTCATAGTAGTTAGAACGTCCTATTAGTTTTAGCTAGTTAATGTTTCTCTTAAGATCCGGGAGTTTAGTCGGTGTTGCGAGCCTTGTAAAAATTATTTTTTTGTAAATTCCGCCTCTCTGCCAACCCGCGGGGTAAGCGACATCGACTTACAATCCTATCCCCACTTTTATCTTTGGGACGCTTGATTTACTAAAGGTCTTTATTGATGAGGCTCTATCGAAGTAGAGCTCCCAACAGGGCTCGCTATCCTCTAGGTGTAGCACTTGTTCATCGGGTAATTCATAATTTATCGGCGACTCTTCTGGTATGGGATGAGCAGCGAGAAAATCGGCGAGGGCTTGCCTTTTTATTGCTTTCTGAGAAGTATAAATTATGTCAAACTCAAGTAGCATGACAGCCTATCTTGCCATTCTGCCAACTAGGCTTACTTTGGTCATTAAGTGTTTGAGCGGGTCGACCTTGGAAATCAGCATAACCCGATGAGCGAGCAGATAGTGCCTCAGCTTCTTCACTGTGAATATCAGAGCCAGGCATTGCTTTTCGATCGGGGAATAATTGTGTTCTGCCCCGACTAAAATTTGACTAAGGTAGTATAGGGCATTTTCTTTTCCCTCCTCGTTGTTCTGGGCAAGAAGCGCACCGAGTGACTCATCTAGCGTAGCAGTATAGAAAATCAATGGTTTATTTGGAATTGGAGTAGCAAGCACTGGAGGGTACAACAGGTACCGTTTGATACTTAAGAAAGCTTCTTGACATTCGGCATCCCAGACAAAGGGAGTTCCCTTCTTCATGAGCTTTGAGAAAGGCCAACATCTCCCCGATAGATTCGAGATGAACCTTCGTATATAGGCACGTTTGCCTTGAAAGGATCTTAGCAGCGTCAGATTCTTTGGAGGAGGCATCTCCATGATGACCTTTATCATTGATGGGTCAACTTCGATCCCCCAATGTCGGAATATGAAGCCCAAGAATTTTCCCGACGACACGCCAAAAGCGCACTTCAGAGGATTCATCTTCAGATCGTGTTCTCTCAGTCGGGTGAAAACGGTCTTGAGAACTTGGATGTGATCGGCCTTGGCTTCGGTCTTAACGACCAAATCATCAACATAAAATTCAACGAATTTATAGATTAAGTCATCAAAGATTTTGGTCATTGCCCTTTGATATGTGGCGCCTGCATTCTTCAGTCTGAACGGCATCACCTTATAGCAGTATATTACGATCGGAGTTCAGAATGCTATGTGTTTCTCATCCTCAGGCGATATCTTGATCTGATTGTACCAAGATGAGCCATTCATGAAGATGAACAGCTCTTAATTTGAGGTGTTGTCGACCATCATTTCCATGACTGGTAGCGGGAAGTCATCTTTAAGGCATGCCTTGTTGAGGTCCCTGAAATCAATGCAAACTCGTATCTGTCCATTCTTCTTTTTCACTAGGACGATGCATGCGATCCAGTCCCCATATTTCTCTTCTCTGATGAAACCAGCATCGATGAATCTCTTGGTTTCCTCGATGACCTTTTCTTCCAGTTCCCTTCTCATTCTTCGAGGAGCTTATTTGACCGGCTTGGCATCAGAAGATATAGCCAGCTTATGCACGGCCACTTCAGGGGAAATGCCAGGCATTTCTTTGTACGTCCACGCAAAGCAGTCAGCGAACTCATGCAGCAGAGCGATTATCTGCTCTTTCATTTCCACTGACAAGAGCGAGCTGTTGTAGGCCGGCCTTGGATTATCGGACGTTCCCAAATCAATCTCTGTTAGCTCGTCGAAGGTTGCTGTTCCGCCATATTTGAGCTCTTGAGGGGCTTCATCTGGCTCGGCTAACTCGTCGTCATCATTTGACCTTTCGCTGGCTTCACTAACATGGATCTGTAAGGTTCCCTAGCACAACAACAAGGTTTCGGGAGGTATCATCCATACCATTTTCAAAAAATTGTCATGCTAAACAACCCTAATCCTAGAATCTTTAACTAGAGTTTAAACAATACCAAATGTAAACTACTTTACATCTGGAGAACAAGAATACAACTTTTGTAGTTCGAGTCCTTCTCTTCTAAAGCTCCGGGTTGAAGTCCACGCGACTCTGCAAGGCTCCTCTTCGAGTTGAACGACCCTCCTTCGTGATCTTCGCGCCAAAGACGATCCACCCGAAATTCCTCTAGATCAAGCTAACTCTACGCTAAACTTCTTTAGTGTAAGAAACACACCACACTAAATTGCTAGTTTGGTGTGGGATGATGAAGTAGGGGATATGATAAGCTCACTTGGTGTCTCACAAGCTCAATGATTCACATCTCATGTGAAGGTTTGAGCTTGGAGGTGAGATGAAGAAATTGTAGAGATCAAGAGGAAGAAGAAGCTCAAGGAAAATGGCTAAGGCATTAAGCATGAAGAAAGTGTAGAAAACAATAATATGAATCATCTCTCTCCTCACTAATTCAAGCATGGAATAAATTGTAATTCTAAATTGCAAGCATGCTTGAATAGTGAGTCAAGACTATTAAAAAACCATATAAGCCCATGCCTCATCCATACCCAAAATATCTCCACAATTTACACCACATTTTTCCATTTACTAAAAATAGAAAAATATGCCATGCTTCATATAATATATATATATATATATATATTAATATATATATATATATATATATTTATATATCAAATATATATTAATATATATATATATAAAGCAATTAGTGAGTTAATGATATTAGTTAAGATATAATTATATCACATATAATATATATCACATTATTAAATCAACACTTGATCTAATAATCAGGTTATATCACATATAACCGACTAATATCATTTATCTGAATATCACATTATCAAATCAATACTTGATTCGATAATCTGGTCATATCACATATGACCTAGCCGATACCAGATAACTGCCAGATTACAATATGGTATCACATACTCGTATTTAATCAGGCCCATGTACATATCACATATGCGCCCTACTTCGTTTCGCTCGAACCAGGAAACTTCTGTGTGGGACTCTAAAGACTCGTCAATACGCCGACAGTAGGTAATGATCACATCAGTCACCTACAAGCCGTCAGCGGTACTAGCTGGACGTAACGGCTATCCGGGTATTGAGCGATATGAAGATCAACAAGCAAGCTCGTCCATACTCTCGATAAAGCCTATCAGTAACAAGACCGTATAGTCCGGTCTCTTCGTTTGATATGTTGTATATCATGTCTAGGGGCAGAAATCGTCAGACCCCAGTAATGTGATAAGTCATGCTGATGTCTGGCCTATAACGGTTCGAGAAACTACTGATAACACTTATCAGTAAATCTCCGCAGCAGCCCTGGCCAGGGACTTCCAGTTATAGCCAATCGAGCATAGCGCAATATCAACCCCCAATACCGGGAGAGAAGAAACCCCTCCTATCGCTCATTACCTCTATACGACTCGGGACTGTACCTAAAATCCACCTGTTTGCATGTCTCCTTTGAGCATGGTAGGGAGGAAATCAAAGCACAGTGGGAGCCGCACAAGACTCTATGACGATCTTGGGTCAACAAACTAACCTGTACCAGTGTCACCAGAGGACTGCTATTTGACGATAGGTATACTACCACATAGGAGTCCTCGGCGAGTCCTGTTCAGTGTACCCAGTCTCCACTGAGCACCCATATACCATCTTTGATGTCAAACACCAATGGATGTAGGATCTTCCATCGCCCATCATATGGGTCAAGAAGCGTATAATCTAGTCTACTCTGGATATACTTGTGAACTACCCTGGCCCCATTAGTATGATCTCCATCATAGTCCTTGTAGTCAAGTACATATCCTAAGGGCTTTATCAACATGTGAGAGCTAGACAGTATCACAATACAAGTCTACATATTAAGATAAAGAACAACCAGATAGCATACTATTATGTCGAGCAAGAAAGTCCTCTCTATATATATCCAAGAATCCATTATAATATACATCACATGTACAATAATGGCCTCTAGGGCATATATATAACTAACAATCTCCCACTTGCACTAAGGCCATGTGTTGTAGTATCTCATACCCAACATCCCAAAAAGTCTCTCAAATTGTGTCTGGGGGAGGGCCTTTGTGAGTGGATCCGCTACGTTGTCCTTCGTGTCAACTCTCTTGACCTTGATCTCCCGGCGATCAACTATTTCCCGGATCAGGTGATACCGCCTCAGAATATGTCTGGATTTCTGATGGTACCTGGGTTCCTTGTTCAAAGCCACCACTCCATTGTTATAATAATACACAAGTATTGGATGCTCAATGGATGGAACCATACCAAGCTCAGCAATGAATTTCTTTATCCAGACAGCTTCTTTGGCAGCATCGTTGGTAGCGATGTATTCAGCCTCCATCATCGAGTCTGCAACGGTGTCTTGCTTGGAACTCTTCCAACACACCGGCCCTCTGTTGAGGGTAAAGACAAAACCCGAGACCGACTAACTGCCGTCTTTATCTCTCTGGAAGATCGAGTCGGTAAAGGACTCCACTTGGAGTTCACCGTTACCATACACCAAGAACATCTCTTTAGTCCTTCTCAAGTACTTGAGAATGTTCTTTATGTTGGAGATAGTGCCCTCAGAGTCAATTATTGGATCACAGGCACGTGATTGCAATGATTGAGGGAGGACCTATGCCGGTAGGACAGTCTTACTCAAGATGATAGTATGTTATCTGGTTTATCTTTATCATCGTGTACTGCTTTAGGTGACCTTATAGGTCACTATTGCGCGCTGATAAAGCCCTTAGGATTCTTTCTTGACGGCCAGCAGTATGATGGCGATCATATACGTGGGAGCTGGGGTCTATAAGCACATCCTTAAAAGGTCCCTAGTCGTGGGAGTTTTCGAGACAGGGCATCGATACTCCAGAGTAGACTAGTGTATACAGTCGAGACCCCGACGAGGGGCGGTGGCCGGTCTCACAAGCCACTGGTGTCAGTTGGTTCACCTAAGATGTATACAGGTGCTCATTGGGTTATGAGTACACCGGACAGGACTCGCCGGGAACATGCTAGTTGGTCTTATACCTGACGTCAAATAGCAGTTCCCTGGTGACATGTGTACAGGTTAGTTCATCGACCTGAGATCGTCATTTATCTCGTGTGAGTTCCCACTGTACTTTGATTACTACCCTACCACGGCTCAAAGGAGTCGTGCAAACAGGTTTTAGTTGGGTACTGTCCCGAGCCACATGAAGGCAGTGAGCGGATCTGCAGGGGTTCGTCTCTCCCGGTATTGGGGGTGAGGTCGCGCTGTGTCTAGGAGAGCCATTACATGAAGTCCTTGGCCAAGGCAGGAGATTTACTGGTAGGTATTCCAGTAGTATCTTAGGGTGTTCTGGGCTACACTCCGACACGACTTGTACCGCTTTTGGGGGTCTGACTTTTACCAAGCCCCTAGGCCCGCCATGCGATGCTCATAGACAAAGGGACCGGACTGTACGGATATTGTCATTGACAGGCTCAGTAGGGTGTCAGGATGAGTTCGCTCATCGACGTCCCTTTTGGTCAATACCTGGTAGCCCGTTACGTATGGCTAATACCTCGGACGTTCTAGTGGTTAAATCCACAGCCAAAGTATTGATGAGTCTTTAGAGTCCTCCACAGACAGTTTCTCAAGTTTCGGGCGAAACGCTGTAGAGGCCGTATGGATATATGGTAGGGTTCGATCATATACGTGCGGTATTGCACGGATCATGATCGGACGGATAATACTAGCGGGCTTTGGTTTAAGCCGGATCCTAGTATTGTACAGTGTAGATTTTGTCTCATTGCATTTGTATTCAGTCGGAATATAAATGCGGGTATGTATATACAGTCGCGGGGTTTTCCTGTAATTTATTACGGGATCGTTTTTCTGAAGTTGCCAGTTTGCCTTCCGTTTCGGCCATTTTCCTTTGTTTCTTTCTTTGGCTGAAATTTGGTGGAGGGGGTTATTTGCAATTGTGCAATTTATAATGGAGAAGACTTTTTATGGCTCATGATGGTTCTCATGATGGTTCTTGTATATGATGATTTTTTTTGCATCATTACTTTGGTGATGGGTTTTGATTTGACTTTGGGGTGATGATTATTCCTCATCATCACCTATTTCTCTCTCTTGGATTATTGTCACACTCCCTCTCTTTTCCATGAGTTTTTGGCCGGCCGTTCTTGATAAAGGGGCTGTCCAAATTTTGGTGAGGAGAATTACTCTCATTTGCTTTGCACAAAATCCTTTTTAGTTCATCCAAAAAGCTTGCATCTCCTTCACCACTTCCAAATGGAAACCTCACGAACCCCGTGAGACAAAACCATTCTACACATAGCCTACAACATTCTTGGACACGTCGGCTCGCCAACTTCATCCCGAGTTGCCTCGGTCCAGAGGTGGGAGCCCGTAAAAAGACTCGGCGATGTGGTGCCCTTTCCGACGAGGAGATGAAGACCGGAGATTCCGCGAGGAGATCGGGATGGAGGCCGAATCCCGAAGGACATGAATCGCTCGGTATAGCTTTCTACCCATTCTCTAGTTTGCTAGTGGTAGGTTAATGGCCCGATCCGGGTTTTTAGTACGCGGTAGCGCCGTTTTTAAAGTTAAAGAAAAGTTTCGTTTCGGCATTTTGGCCTCGGACTGACGGCCGGGGCGCTGCCGTGCACTTACATTGGTATCAGAGCCACGCCATTAACCTAATCTAGCTTGCTCTAACGTGTTTAGAACTTCGATCGAAAGAAAATTCCGAAAACCGCATTTCCAAGCTCTGTTTTTCTGTCGATTTTTTAAACTGCCCTAAAAATATTTTTGAGCATCTCAGAAAATCGCGCAGGGTTTTTTTGAGAATTATAGAAAAATTTGGTTCGCTGATTTTACTGTAGCGCGGCGGATCCACGGCCAAAATCATGTTTTGGCGGCTGATCAGCGGCCGTACTGTAGCAACAGTGCACCAAATTTCTTCAGTAGGTCTCTGTGTTGGAATTGGGGATTTTGGTATATTCTGTTTGGGCCCAGATTTATCTTGAGTGCTACAGTTGTGCTTGGGGCCCACTTCGGGAAATTTAGTCGATCGAAAATTTTAAACATATTATTTCACAGTATTTACATTATATCTGCAACCGTGAATGTCATTTGATCGGTAAATCCTGTCTAATTGCTATAGCTCTTTTAGACAGATTTGCGAACGTGGCATTCATGTTGATGTTCTGTGTTGTGCTGTGATGTTGCGGATTTATCGTGGTGGATAGCCTGGATGCAATGTTAGTACAGTTTTGATATTATTATATACATTTGATATTGCAGGGCGAGCGTCCGACATGTGGACTGCCGTCACTGCCTGTTTGTATATTATTCTTTTGGGGCACGACTGGGCTGAGGTAGATGTACCCGTTGTATATTTTATTTTCTGTACTAGGATTACCTCGGGTTGGGGTGCACAGGTAGCCGGGTTCTAGAGGGAAACGGGCCCGCATATCATGGCTTTGAGATGGAGGGGGCTTTACTCTGGAATTGGCGGGCTATTCGCTGCACTCGTAGGGGGTACAGGTTGACCCAAGGAAGGGTGCTCAGGTTACCGGATTCCGTGTACTGCTGGGTGGTCCATTCACGTTGTTGAATGGGGCTGCCTCGCTTCAGGTTTTGGCGGATAACTTGCCGCGCCCGTAGGGGTCTAGGATTTTATTGCACAGGCTATCCACACGACCAGAGGAACGTCGGGTTTCAGTAGCGGCTCTATAAAACCCGGGGATCCCAGATATCTGTATTGTTCTGTGATTCTTATTACATTTCTGTGATGTTATATTATATCACGTCTTGAGCGATTATTATATATTGATATATATACTAGTAGATGTTGTATATGTTTTGCACCCGCGCTAGTCCAGTCCCCGCTCTGTCGTTAGTTAAGTAACCTAACGGGTAATAACGGGACCCAGTAGCGAATGCAGGTGGCATATACGTACATCATTATTTTCGTTCTTTATTGGTGTGATCAATTGATGGGACTGCGTTGATTCGGATCAATACAAGCTAAACAAACCTATTCTGATGTTGTTGGAATAATTTTTCAAAAAAGACTGTTATTACAAGGATGTTCACTTTTTTTTTGCACAGTGGTATTCGGTTATGAATATCCAGCACCTCAGTCGACGAAGCAAGGACCGAGATCCCTTCACCGGGAGTGACCCCTTGGACAGAAGTTTGCGTCAGGGTAATAACTTCACTATAGCCGATTGCCTTTTGCTTTGCATTGTTAGTTATATGTATGCCCTAGAGGCCATTACTATACATAGGATGTATATTGTAGTGGATGCTGGGACATATATAGGGAGGACTTTCTTGCTCGACATGATAGTATGCTATCTGGTTGATCTTTACCTTAACGTGTATGCTGATTGTCTCTCTGTTACATGTTGGTAAAGCCCTTAGGATCTGTACTTGACTACCTGGACTATGATGCGGATCATACTAGTGGGGACATGGTAGTCCATAAGTACATCCTTCAAAGTCCCTAGTCGTGGGTGTATCGAGACGGGGCATCGATATACCAGAGTAGACTAGCGTATACCTTCTCGACCCATACAGATGGGCGATGGATGATCCCATATCCATCGGTGTTTGACATCAGAGATAATATACGGGTGCTCAGTAGAGACTGGGTACACTGGACGGACTCGCCGAGAACTCCCAGATGGTATTATACCTCACGTCAGATGGCAGTTCTCTGGTGACACTGGTACAGAGTAGTCTGTTGACCCGAGATCGTCATAGAGTCTTGTGTGGTTCCCACTGTGCTTTGATTTCCATCTTACCACGTCCAAGAGGGCGTGCAAAACGGTGGTTTTTGGGTACAGTCCCGAGTCACATGGAGGCAATGAGCGATAGGAGGGGATTCGTCTCTCCCGGTATATGGGGGTTGATGTTGCGCTGTGTTCGATTGGCTATAACAGGAAATCCCTGGCCAGGGTTGCTGAGATTTACTGGTAAGTGTTACCAGTAGTTTCTCGAAGAGTTATAGACCTCATATCGACACGACTTATTGAGCTATTGGGGTCTGACGTATACCACCCCTAGGCGAGATATGCGACATATCAGACGATCAGACCGGACTGTACGGTAGTGTTACTGGTCGGATTCACTGGAGTGTGAGCGGGCTTGCTCGTCGATCTTCAGATCGCTCAATACCCGGGTGGCCGTTACATTTAGCAGACCGCTTGCGGCTTGTGGGTGTTTGATATGATCATCATCCGCTGCCGGCGTATTGACGAGTCTTTAGAGTCCTACACAGAGGTTTCCTGGCTCAAGCGAAACGAAATAGGAGCGCATATGAGATATGTGCGGGACCGAGAATAATGCGTGTATGTGATACCGTATTCTATTCTCGCGATAAATATATCGAATGGTTGTATGCGATATAACCTAGTTATCGATTCAAGCGATGATTCGATAAGCCGATATATTGTATACTAGTCGGTTGTGTGCGACATAACCGGGTCATTGAATCAAGTGTTGATTTAATGATTTAATGCATATTTATATATTTGATATATTACTTTGCGTTAACTAGTATTGGTTCACTTTATATGGATTTTCTCACTTGTAATGTGCATATTGTATATGTGATATACATTTGTACATTTGCTTGTATCATGTTTGATGATACATGATTGTTTAAGTGTAAGTTAAGAATAAACCATGGTTATTAATATGATTAGGGTTTTATTTCCTTTTATTATTTATTTATCTATTTATTTATTTTGGAAATAATTAGAAAAGGCATAAGAAGAAAATGGTGGCTATTTTTGTTTCATATTGAAGCTTCTTGAAGACTTTGACCTAGTGACCATTTTGTTCTTATCCTTAACCCTAACCATTCCATTAACCATGGTCTTTTCTCTACACTTAACTAGGGTTGAAGATATGATAAGTATTGATTTACTTATTCATTTTTCTAATAACTTATCATAACCTTTTTCCTTCTTCTTCTTCATTCTTCAAGTGAAGAAGCTTGAAGTCCATCAATGGTGATTGTTGGAAACAAGTGAGAAATCCAATTCTAAAGTCTACCCACTTCCTATTTCTTCATCCTCTACCTCTTGCCAAGTAGTAGAGTGTGTTTCCTTCACAACTTTTCACGGTTTGGTGAAGGTGGAGCTTGATTCATCGATGCCTCGACGTAGATCATCTTCGGCATGGACATCAACGACCTAGCTTGCCCATTCTCCGACGAAGCCGACTCTAGAGCCCGGATTAGATTTGGACAGCGGAGATGACCTCGTTGCGGAGTCGTGGAGGTGGAGGACCGGATCTACAAAGGTTGAATTTCCGTATTCTCTTTAGCTATGTTGTTAGCTAGCTTACTTTTCGCCTAGACATCTAGCAAACGATCCGTAGTTTAGAGTTTGTAGGCACCGTAAAATTATGAAATGGCATGTTCGATGCCTTGTGAGACCTCCTTGGGATGCCTAGGAGCCCTGCATGCATCATGGTATTCAGTTGGAATATCCTGCACCTCATTCTACGGGGAAAGAGCCGAGATCCCTTCACCGAGAGTGACCTCTTTAGCAAACGTTTTCGTCACTATATTTTTATAAAAAGCTATCCGGTTCCTTCAACGATATCAAGTTCATTACGTTAAAAGTTTTTCGCCAAAAACCATTCGTAGCCCTCCGTCATTTCAGACGGGTAGTACGTAGTATTCATGCTATGTTTGTTGACCTTCGTCAAGGCATAGTGTATGGTGGCTATTTGTTACTTTTCTGCAGCATAGATAGATGCGTTGGTTTGGGACAGTCGTACTGCCTTGTTGGTTAAAGTCAAGGGTAGGTACGGGTGGGTTCAAATTAACCTGAAAAATGACGGGTAGAACTTGACATGTGACTTATGATTTGTTGACCTTCGTCAAGGTCATAAGAGCATGGGGTAAAAATCACATCAGGAGTTTCTAAAGAAACTGAAACTTGCCAGATATGCGCATACCTTCTGGAGTGTGATAACGTGAGTGGATTCCGTCACGTTGTTATGCGATGATAGTTTGATCCCGATTCCCACTGATGAGTTGATTTACTCCTCGGGTGATCCCGACTAATTCTTCTTTCAGGTTTGGAGGAGAATTTGACGTTACAGTGGGAGGTTTCCTGATTAGATAAATTGGTAACCATTCTGATCTAGGTTAGAGTGCACGCTGAGTGTTTCTTTTCTCTCTCTTTTTGGCAGCGACCATGACCCGACCCTTGACTTTGACTCAGTGACCAAGATTAACCGAACTTTCTAAAACACTGGCATTTGGATTGTCAGAGTTGCATACCTCATTGCCACTCCTACTTTTACCCTTTTCTCCAGAACACCCCGTATTACTACGAACGTCCACTTCCATTGGATAAAACCATCGTATGGTTATATATGAACTCGAAGGAATTTGTTCGAGGATGGTTTCCGGTTCTGGAGAAAATGGATAGGACTATTCAGTTGTCTTTTCCTTTTACCTTCTCTCAGGTTGCGAGTGTTCCTTGGATTAGGACGGTATACCTGTTACACTTATTGGATAGTCTTCTTCCAAACCATAGGCTGGTGCCGAACGGTAGGGAATGAAGAAAACCATTTCGCCTAAAAGGTGTGCAGAAGGTATTAAGTAAAGACAAATAAAGGGATTAGTAAGAGGGCAAAGTAAATTGCGACTGCTATTCATGACCAAACCAAGTATTTCTTCTCCAATCCTACATCACCTTTGTATTTCTCCAGAACACTCCGTATCACTACGAAATCCACAGTTTATTGGATACTCCATCGTATGGTTATATACGAACTCGAAGGGACTTGTTCCAGTTCGGGGATGGATTCTGGTTCAGGAGAAATAGGAATAAGGTTTATTCATGTGTCTTTTATCTTTACCTTCTCTCGAGTTGCGAGTGCTCCTAGGATTAGGACAGTACACCCATTATGCTTATTGGATAGTCTTCTTCCAAACCATAGGCTGGTGCCGAACGGTAGGGAAGAAAGAAAACCATTTAGCCTAAGAGGTTGTACAGAAGGTAATGACTAAAGACATATAAAGGGATTTGGAGAGATGGCAAAGTAATATACGGTTACAGTTGTGAATCTGAAAATGGAAGAGGCATTGCTAGGAATACCCGGATACCCCTATGAAACATTTCAATGTTTCAGTTTCACTGAGTATTGTTAAAAGAAAACTGATTTCCCAATTGGTCCTTGCTCCAGGGTATGTATTTACCAGATATGATTCTCATATCTGTATGATTTTACAGATGATGAGTGTGAGTAAGTTATTGGGAATTAGGTGATCATCTTCATTATATCGGAATTCGTTGTAATTGGTGATATTTGAGGAAATCGCCTGGGCTGTTTGCCGGACGGCAAATATTTGGTTTTGAATATCCGTTGTTATGCACCAATTTCAAATTGATATATCTGTACGTCTATTTTTATAGAGTGAGATATACCTTTTTGAAATTATGTCCATGACATTTACCTATATCAGTGGATGGTTAGGTAAGGAGCATTAAACAGCGGTGTAATTCTTCTTAACCATAAGTACAGTTTTCAACCTACGACACACAACGAATGAGTTATTAAACTCGGGGGACTTATACAGAGTATTGTATGTTGTCCAGTGTCCATGAGAACAGAGGGGTTGGTACTCGTACTATATTCTGTTTACTTGTGACTTCTCTAGTTCTTAGACATGTGTTTCGTTGAAATGCAAGGTCCAAATTTTGAGAAGTTATAGGTATATGAATAAAGTAGAGAACCAGATATTGCAAGTATCAGGATTCTTCAAGGTGATCGAAGATGTAGATACTTGTGTATGGTATTCAGTTGATAGTAATGATGTTAAGGTACGGGGAGTTGTCCGGCTTATGCTTAAAACCAGACTCTGGATAACTCAAGGCACGTTTCTGTAATGGTTGTTTGTGGGTTGACCCAGGCTATGACGAGGGTTGACTTTCTATCATCTGGAAGATCAATAGTGATATTGTTCTAGACTCACCACAGTTTTAAGTAAAATGGATTTTTTTAGAAAACAGAAGTGGGAGTATGGTAGAACTGGAAGTGATTCCAGAACCGCAAACGATTACTGAAAATTTGATAAAAACCTAAAGATTCAATCTGGTTTGACATTCCATAGGCCACTCCGCAGATAAGGTGGGTAACCTCAGGCACCCGAGAGGTACTCTGGTAGCCTCAAGGACGGTGGCAGGGAGGTTCTTGTTTACCCAGACTTGCCATTGCTGTTGTTCCAGACTATGAGACCCGACAGGAGGATGAGTATAGCGTCGTTCTGAACTGGCTTTAGAAGCGTACGAGTATATGACTCTGCCAAGAGGGTTGTCGTAGTCAGTGGGAGCAGCGGAAGCATAGTGGACAGGTAGCTTATGTCTATTTATAGACTAAAGCAGATGTAGCGGAGATAGATCACCTATTTCTGATATGACAGTCATAGGTTTGACTTCATCAGAATAGGGGATGGATCTGTTAAGAAAGTAGTAGGGTATGATGTCCTGGTATCTTGATGACATACACAGAGTAGGAAGTGATATTCCTATACTACGATCGGCTATACTTTGGTTGTCACACAGTGATTTCTCCACATAGGAATTGGGTATTATATCAGACATTCTGGTTACTAGATCTATGGTTTTAGATCTAGATTTGGGAAGTGTCCCAATCAGGGTACTTAGACAGCATTCTAAAGGTGTTTTAGAATGGACGACTTTGGCACGGTAGTGTGCCTGCAGGTGATGGAGTCACCCTCTCTAAAGGTGTCTTACAGACTAAAGGGGAGAAGGATGTGCATGATTGGCAGATCACTTGCTCAGGCAATTGAGTCAATCATGAGATGTCAAGTACCACACCAGATATTGTTTTTGCACGAGATGCAGTAAGTTGATATTGATCCAATTCTGGAGAAACATTCGGATGCAGTTTTAGAATATAAGTGGATGTTCTAGGGATATGATAACAACAGCCTCTTTTAGGAGACAGTTATCATTCCAGGCTTCCAAGGTGACATAGATGACAGAGTGGCTGTCAGAGTTATAGTTTTCCCTCTGACGAGGGGCAGTATTTTGGACAGGTGGTCCAAGAGGATACTGAGGGTGGCATGACGCAAGATGCTGATTGATTTCAGTTGTCGATACAGTCTAAGAAGTTTGGATTTGGAGTTCATTTATGAACTAGGTCCCATCAGATATCCAGACATACTCTAAGACAGGTATTGCTCATTTCGGGAGATGGTTTTCTCCGCGAACTTGAGATAAAGAGAGACATAGAAAGAAACATCAGAGCGGATCCACTCACTGAGGCTATTCCTCGAACGCATTAGTTTCTCAAACGGGTTTTGTGAGACTGATTAGTAGATGAGTTGGGTGTTCGGTATCACACGGGCTGTGAGTATGCGACATCGCAATAATTAGCCTTGAGTGCAAGTGGGAGATTGTTGGAGATAGTGCCCTCAGAGTCAATTATTGGATCACAGACACATGATTGCAATGATTGAGGGAGGACCTATGCCGGTAGGACAGTCTTACTCAAGATGATAGTATGCTATCTGGTTTATCTTTATCATCGTGTACTGTTTTAGGTGACCTTACAAGTCACTATTGCGCGCTGATAGAGCCCTTAGGATTCTTGCTTGACGGCCAGCAGTATGATGGCGATCATATACGTGGGAGCTGGGGTTTATAAGCACATCCTCAAAAGGTCCCTAGTCGTGGGAGTTTTCGAGACAGGGCATCGACACTCCAGAGTAGACTAGTGTATACAGTCGAGACCCCGACGAGGGGTGGTGGCCGGTCTCACAAGCCACTGGTGTCAGTTGGTTCACCTAAGATGTATACATGTGCTCATTGGGTTATGAGTACACCGGACAGGACTCGCCGGGAACATGCTAGTTGGTCTTATACCTGACGTCAGATAGCAGTTCCCTGGTGACATGTGTACATGTTAGTTCATCAACCTGAGATCGTCATTTATCTCGTGTGAGTTCCCACTGTACTTTGATTACTACCCTACCACGGCTCAAAGGAGTCGTGCAAACAGGTTTTAGTTGGGTACAGTCCCGAGCCACATGGAGGCAGTGAGCGGATCTGCAGGGGTTCTTCTCTCCCGGTATTGGGGGTGAGGTCGCGCTGTGTCTAGGAGAGCCATTACACGAAGTCCTTGTCCAAGGCAGGAGATTTACTGGTAGGTATTCCAGTAGTATCTCAGGGTGTTCTGGGCTACACTCCGACACGACTTGTACCGCTTTTGGGGGTCTGACTTTTACCAACCCCCTAGGCCGCCATGCGATGCTCATAGATGAACGGACCGGACTGTATGGATATTGTCACTGACAGGCTTAGTAGGGTGTCAGGATGAGTTCGCTCATCGACGTCCCTTTTGGTCAATACCTGGTAGCCCGTTACGTATGGCTAATATCTCTGACGTGCTAGTGGTTAAATCCACAGCCAAAATAATGACGAGTCTTTAGAGTCCACCAGAGACAGTTTCTCAAGTTTCGGGCGAAACGCTGTAGAGGCCGTATGATATATGGTAGGGTTCGATCATATACGTGCGGTATTGCACGGATCATGATCGGACGGATAATACTAGCGGGCTTTGGTTTAAGCCGGATCCTAGTATTGTGTAGATTTTGTCTCATTGCTTTTGTATTCGGTCGGAATACAAATGCGGGTATGTATATACAGTCGCGGTGTTTTCCTGTAATTTATTACGGGATCGTTTTTCTGAAGTTGCCAGTTTGCCTTCCGTTTCGGCCATTTTCCTTTGTTTCTTTCTTTGGCTGAAATTTGGTGGAGGGGGTTATTTGCAATTGTGCAATTTATAATGGAGAAGACTCATGATGGTTCTCATGATGGTTCTTGTATATGATGGTTTTTTTGTGCATCATTACTTTGGTGATGGGTTTTGATTTGACTTTGGGGTGATGATTATTCATCATCATCATCCATTTCTCTCTCTTGGATTATTGTCACACTCCCTCTCTTTTCCATGAGTTTTTGGCCGGCCATTCTTGATGAGGAGGCTGTCCAAATTTTGGTGAGGAGAATTACTCTCATTTGCTTTGCACAAAATCCTTTTTAGTTCATCCAAAAAGCTTGCATGGCAACCTCACTAACCCCGTGAGACAAAACCATTTTACACATAGTCTACAGCATTCTTGGACACGTCGGCTCGCCAACTTCGTGCCCGAGTTGCCTCGGTCCAGAGGTGGGAGCCCGTAAAAAGACCCGGCGATGTGGTGCCCTTTCCGACGAGAAGATGAAGACCGGAGATTCCACGAGGAGATCAGGATGGGGGCCGAAGACCGAAGGACACGGATCGCTCGGTATAGCTTTCTACCTATTCTCTAGTTTGCTAGTGGTAGGTTAATGACCCGATCCAGGTTTTTAGTACGCGATAGCACCGTTTTTAAAGTTACAGAAAAGTTTCGTCTTCGCATTTTGGCCTCGGACTGACGGTCGGGGCGCTGCCGTGCACTTACATTGGTATCAGAGCCACGCCATTAACCTAGTCTAGCTTGCTCTAACGTGTTTAGAACTTCGATCGATAGAAAATTCCGAAGACCGCATTTCCAAGGTCTGTGTTTCTGTCGATTTTTTAAACTGCCCTAAAAATATTTTTGAGCATCTCAGAAAATCGTGCAGGGTTTTTTGAGAATTCTGGAAAAATTTGGTTCGCTGATTTTACTGTAGAGCGGCGGATCGGCGGCCAAAACCACATTTTGGCGGCGGATCAACGGCCGTACTGTAGCAACAGTGCACCAAATTTCTTCAGTAGGTCTCTGTGTTGGAATTGGGGTTTTTGGTATATTCTGTTTGGGCCCAGATTTATCTTGAGTGCTACAGTTGTGCTTGGGGCCCACTTCGGGAAATTTAGTCGATCGAAAATTTTAAACATGTTAGTTCACAGTATTTACATTATATCTGCGACCGTGAATGTCATTTGATCGGTAAATCCTTTCTAATTGCTATAGCTCTTTTAGACGGATTTGCGAACGTGACATTCATGTTGATGTTCTGTTTTGTGCTGTGATGTTGTGGATTTTTCGTGGTGGATAGCCTGGATGCAATGTTAGTACAGTTTTGATATTATTATATACATTTGATATTGCGGGGCGAGCGTCCGACATGTGGACTGCCGTCACTGCCTGTTTGTATATTATTCTTTTGGGGCACGACCGGGCTTAGGTCGATATACCCGTTGTATATTTTACTTTCTGTACTAGGATTACCCCGCGGTGGGGTGCACGGGTAGCCGGATTCTAGAGGGCAACGGGACCGCATCTCATGGATTTTAGACGGAGGGGGCGGTTGGAACTTCTTCCAGCTCTACCTCTTTGCCACTAATCTCTTTTGCAAGAAATTCCTTTTTTAAAAAGGTGTCATGTTGAGCAACAAACACCTTTTGTTTCTCACTGAGGTAGAAATGATATCCATACGAATTGCTTGGATATCCCACAAACTTACAAAGAACCGATCTTGCCTCGAGCTTGTCCGGATTTTTCTTTTTAACATAGGTCGGACAACCCCATATCTTAACTAGTTTAATAGATGGTCTCTTCCCATTCCATATCTCATATGGAGTGGTAGGCACCGATTTGGTTGGAACTCTATTCAATAGGTAAGCTGTTGTCTCAAGCTCATGACCCCAAAAGAAAATAAGTAAATCAGCGGTGCTCATCATAAAGCGCACCATATCTATTAGCGTGTGATTCCTCCGCTCTGACACACCGTTGTGCTGTGGTGTATACGGAGGAGTAAGTTGGGAGAGAATCCCATTCTCTTTTAGATAGTCGCGGAATTCCGTGCTCAAGTATTCTTCTCCCCGATCAGATCGAAGAATTTTAATACTTTTACCCGTTTGGTTCTCTACTTCATGCTTATATTCTTTGAATTTCTCAAAAGCTTCTGACTTGTGTTTCAACAGGAACACATAACCAAATCTTGAGAGATCGTCAGTGAATGTAATGAAGTACGAGGAACCATTCCTGGCATGTTTAGACATGGGACCGTATACATCGCTATGTATCAGTCTCAAGAGTTCCGTAACTCTTTCTCCGTGTCCTGTAAACGGAGTTTTGGTCATCTTGCATTTGAGACATGACTGGCAAGTTTCTCAAAACCTTTGTAGTTTGAGTCCTTATCTTCTAAAGCTCTGGGTTGAAGTCCACGCGACTCTACAAGGCTCTTCTTCGAGTTGAACGACCCTCCTTCATGATCTTCGCGCCAAAGACGATCCACCCAAAGTTCCTCTAGATCAAGCTAACTCTACACTAAACTTCTTTAGTGTATGAAACACACCACACTAAATTGCTAGTTTGGTGTGGGATGATGAAGTAGGGGATATGATAAGCTCACTTGGTGTCTCACAAGCTCAATGATTCACATCTCATGTGAGGGTTTGAGCTTGGAGGTGAGATGAAGAAATTGTAGAGATCAAGAAGAAGAAGAAGCTCAAGGAAAATGGCTAAGACATTAATCCTGAAGGTAGAAAACAATAATATGAATCATCTCTCTTCTTACTAATTCAAGCATGGAATAAATTGCAATTCTAAATTGCAACCATGCTTGAATAGTGAGTCAAGACTAATAAAAAACCATATAAGCTCATGCCTCATCCATACCTAAAATATCTCCACAATTTACACCTCATTTTTCCATTTACTAAAAATAGAAAAATATGCCATGCTTCATATAATATATATATATATATATATATATATATATATATATATATATATATCAAATATACATCAATATATATATATATAGCAATTAGTGAGCTAATGATATTAGTTAAGATATAATTATATCACATATAATATATATCACATTATTAAATCAACACTTGATCTAATAATCCGGTTATATCACATATAATCGACTAATATCATTTATCCGAATATCATATTATCAAATCAACACTTGATTTGATAATCTGGTCATATCACATATGACCTAACCGATACCAGATAACTGCCAGATTACAATACAGTATCACATACTCATATTTAATCAGGCCCACGTACATATCATATATGTGCCCTACTTCGTTTCGCTCGAACCAGGAAACTTCTGTGTGGGACTCTAAAGACTCTTCAATACGCCGGCAGTAGGTGATGATCACATCAGTCACCTACAAGCCCTCAGCGGTACTAGCTGGACATAACGGCTACCCGGGTATTGAGCAAATAAGATCAACAAGCTAGCTCGTCCATACTCTCCATGAAGCCTATCAGTAACACTACCGTACAGTCCGGTCTTCTCGTCTGATATGTTGCATATCATGTCTAGGGGTGGAAATCGTCAGACCCCAGTAACGTGATAAGTCATGTCGATGTCTGGCCTATAACGGTTCGATAAACTACTGATAACACTTATCAGTAAATCTCCGCAGCAGCCCTGGCCAGGGACTTCCAGTTATAGCCAATCGAGCATAGCGCAATATCAACCCCCAATACCGGGAGAGACGAAATCTCTCCTATCGTTCATTGCCTCCATACGACTCGGGACTGTACCCAAAATCCACATGTTTGCCTGTCTCCTTTGAGCGTGGTAGGGAGGAAATCAAAGCACAGTGGGAGCCGCACAAGGCTCTATGATGATCTCGGATCTACATACTAACATGTACCAGTGTCATCAGAGGACTGCTATCTGACGATAGGTATACTACCATATAGGAGTCCTCGGCGAGTCCTGTTCAGTGTACCCAGTCTCCACTGAGCACCCGTATACCATCTTTGATGTCAAACACCAATGGATGTAGGATCATCCATCGCCCATCATATGGGTCAAGAAGCGTATATGCTAGTCTACTCTGGAATATCGATGTCCTGTCTCAATATTCCCTCGACTAGGAACAATTAAAGGATGTACTTGTGAACTATCCTGGCCCCACTAGTATGATCTCCATCACAGTCCTAGTAGTCAAGTACATATCCTAAGGGTTTTATCAACATGTGAGAGCTAGACAGTATCACAATATAAGTCTATATGTTAAGACAAAGAACAACCAGATAGCATACTATTATGTCGAGCAAGAAAGTCCTCTCTCTATATATCCAAGCATCCATTATAATATACATCACATGAAATAATGGCCTCTAGGATATACATATAACTAACAGGATCATGTAGCATGCTTTGGCATCAGGTTGAATGAAATCTATGCCCCGTCTATCTGGGATTCGTCCATCGATGAGTGCTCGGACCTGAGGCGGATGCCATAGCCCTTCGTAAAACTTCGCTTCAGTGTCCCTTTGATATAGCCGACACCCGCACTTTTTAAAGTATTCCCGCATCTCGGGCGCATAATATCTGGGATTGAGGACGGCTCTTATGCCTCTCTCGTATTAAAGGCATGTCACAGACAAATCGTCCGGGTGCGCGACAGGATTTGACCCATAAAAGAAGACACCCTTCTGTCCACTTTTCCTTCCGGGAACGCAGAAAGTTTTCAGCTGATCCACGGTGGAGACTGACAATGCATCGAGCTCTTCGCACATCTTCCCCGGCACCCTTATGACGGCTAGGGACCCTTCGGCAACTTCGAAGGTCTCTCGTAGCTTTGCTCGTTGCGTAGAGGCCTAATCTGTATAGCTGTTGCAAGGCAGGTTCTCTTCCTCCGACTCTTCAGTGTCGCTTCCTAAACGATGGCAAATTTTGCTATTGGATGGGCCTTCAATATCAGACTCGTCCGTATCGCTACCATGATGATGGCGGTTTTTATGGACGGACGAACTTCCAACGTTGGACTCATCAGTGTCACTGCCGAAATGCGGACGCACTTGTGGGTTTTTGCTTTTGAAAGTGACAGTCGGCTTTGATTTGCTGAGTTTTAGGGTCGTTCTGTCTTTGGTAAGCCGTGGCTCGGCACTTTGGAGGTTCACAAAGTACCAAGAATCTTCATATCGGACTTCATGCACACCGAACGGCTGGATGTCTCCGTCAATGCATCTTTCTTCTCCATTTTTGGTATACTTCATGCACTGATGGAGAGTTGACGAAACGATACTGTAATCGTGAAGCCATGGCCTTCCCAGGAGAATCTTATAGGATGTGTCGGCGTCAATCACGTATATCTTGGCGTCAGTTTGTAGGTCCCCGAACCTGATTGACAGAGCTATGGATCTCAGAACTTGCTGGCAATTTTTATTGAAGCCTTGAATGACAATCCTTTCCCTTAACAGGTGTCGGACGTCCATTGACAAACTCTTCAGAATCCGCAAGTTCATGATATTCACTAAGGACCCTGGATCAATCAATATGCGATTAATTCGGTCTCCGTCGCTGTACCTTGTCACGTAAAGCGGTCGGTTGTGCTCAGCTGTTCCTAGTAACAAGTCTTCATCTTTAAATGTGACCGCGGCTGTATGCAGAGTGTACCGAGCTTCTTTCATATCAATTTCCGAAAAGCGAGCCTGGTACCACTCGGGGTTTTGTAGAGTGTGAATGAGAACATCTCTAAGCTCCTTAGATAGAACCAAGGTATCTAGATGCTCAGGAAATACGAAAGCTTTCGGAGATGAGCCAAGATTTTATAGTCCGCCGAGGAAGGACTCAAATTTTCATGAGCCGGCTTTCCGCCGTCTTATTCATTAGTGATTTGTTTTTCCTTTCCTTTTGGGGCGTTGCCTTGATTTGGCGGTAGAGCCTTGCCGCTTCTGAGCTGTATTTGGTTGGCCTTAGTGGCGAGCTCCCCATCCTCCTCGGAAAAACAAAGTTCTTCCTCAGAGTCGCTATCAAGGTGGACTACATAGCAAGTCACTATAGGGATCTCATTATCAGAGTCTTCGTCCAGCTCCTCCAGAATCTCAGCCGCTTCTATGGGGAAGAACTCCTTTAATTGAATTAGAATTATTTCCTTTTATTCAAAGTCTTCGAGAGAATCGATATATTTTTGAATGGTCGATCTCCCTGCAGACTCTTTTTCACGTCGATCTGCACTTTTCTTATTCTTGAGCTTTTTGGATTTTGAGCTTGATTGAGCCAAATTGGTAGCTGGAACGGTGGGCTCCTTCTGTCCTTCCCCTTCCGTTTTGGGCTCTTTCTGAAGTAGCTTTAGCATCTTCTTCATCTTTTTAGACATGTGCATGCTCCATGGAGGTTGCGCTGAGTCAGTTTCATTCTTCCATGTAGCGGGTTCAGCTGTCTGCTCCCAGAAGGCTTCATCTTGTGTCTGTATTAAGTTGGTGGTTGTAGCTTGATTGTTCACCAACACACTTTTAGACAACTCGATCTTCCCAGTCTTATACTGCTTCTTGACCCAGTCTTTGAAAATATAGCAATCCTCGATCGCATGGCTCACTGCTTGGTGGTACGGGCAATATAGAGGATTGTCAGTCATTTTTGCTTCATTAGGTCTTTTCGACTCTGGCAATTGTAGACTGTTGTTCAAGGCATCTTTGAATATCTTGCGGACCTTGTCCCTTCTGAAAGAGTAAACCTTGTTCTTTTTCTCCTCTGGGGAAGGCCCTTCTCCTCCCAGCACTGGCTTTCGAGACCGGTTTGTTTTGGATTCGCCCGCCTTTCGCTTGTCTTCATTATCGGACGCATTGAAGACATTAGTATTGCTGGAATCCCCACTTCTACGGTTGTCGTCCCTCTTGCTCTTCTAAGTCTTGTCTTTTTGAGAGTCTGGGGTAGACTCTTGCTTCGAGCATTCCAGCATTTGGACTTTCTTGGTCAGCTCCTGAAACGTCTTGAGGCCTGCTGTACACAAGAATGTGACTATCTAATTGCCAAGGTTCCTAATGAGGAAGCTGACAGACTGGTCCTGCTCTAGCAGCGGTTCGCACTTGACAGTGAGGTTGCGCCATCGGGCAATAAAGTCTGTGTTGCTTTCGTTTTTCCTCGGCTTGGTTCTCATGAGGTCAGCAATGGAGATTTTTTCATTAACTCTCATGAATCTTTGCCGAAACAGAGACTCCATTTGGGCGAAAGCAGTGAAGGACCCGTCTGGTATACATGCGTACCAGTCGAAAGCGACACCAGTCAGGCTGTTGACAAACTGACGAAGAAAGAGCGCTTCATTGCCCCCTATATTTCCGCACGACGCTTTAAAGTGGACGACATGTTGATTCACGTTCCCCATACCGTCAAATCTTCCGAACTTAAGAATGACGTAGCCGCTGAGGAACTCGATCAGATCGTACTGTGCGGGATATAGCCGCCAACTACTGCCAATATTCTTCTGAGCCTCGGCTTCAGCCACCAATGTTTTGACTTTGCTGGTGACCAAATCCATTATCCGATCTTGTGTTAGCGGGATAGTGCTATCTGGGCCAAGGCGTCCCCAGAAGCAGAATGTGGCCGGCTTTCGTGCGGCTCACCCAATCTTGGACCCAAAGGGACAGGCATCGGTTGCTTTGGGTTGTCATCACCTAGCTCACGAGTAGAGACTTGTTCTTGATTGGGAGGCGCCCGAGCAATTTGAGCCGTGAACTACATCACAACAGTCATCAGGTCATCGATTTTGGAGTAAAACTTGGCCATCTCTTTATCTTTGCTCCTCAGCTGTTTTTGAAGCTCTTTAAATAGCTCTTGCTCTGTGGTCCTGGGATGGAAAGTCGGCTCTTCTTCGCTGTCCGAGATTTATTCCACATGGACTGAGGGGTCCTTCTGCCTATCGGCCTTATCAAGAGGGTTTTCTTCGTCCAGCGGAGGTGGCTGATCTTGAGAAACGGCAACCACATTCAAGCCAGATTGGGCTTGAGATGTGGTGGCCCCATCCCTGCTTTTGCAGTGCAAGTTATCGCTGGGTCGCGTGACCGCCATATAGACCGTATGGATAACATATCCGGCCGTCTTTTCATTATTGGCAGCTGATTTCGTGGACTGTTGTCATGGCCCTTCTGTTTTGGTAACGGACAATCGATTAAAGATGGATGGCCTGACGGGATTCTTGAGTGGTGCCGGCGCTTCTTTTCTGTATTTGCCCCGTTGCTTTCGCACGGCACAGAGCGCCTGATAGTCTCTTGAAGAGACAGTGTCATGCTTTCTCTGTTGGGGCTAGGACATGTCTCATTGTAGTATCGTTCGGACTGTTGTCTCCTTAATTCTGGCGGTCATGTCGTTTTTCTGAACCCACTTCAAAGGTTCGAAGGAATTGCTGACTGTTACGGCCAACTCAGCCGTCGTCGCGGGGTGACTTTGCTCTTGGAACCTCACAAGATTCCATTTAGCCGGAGTCCTAGCCCTCTTGTTGGCTCTATATCTGAGCCGCTTCTGCCTTAACTCTTCTGATTTGAGCACTTTGCAGGCTTCGGCTCTTCGGGGAGCCGTCGTAGACCGAGCGATGGAGAGTTTTGGAGATACGCCTGATTGTGCAATTGTCAGAGGCGTCGCCTGTGCTTGTCCGCGACGTTCGATGATACCTTTTGTTTCGATAGTTTTTCCCCCAGCTGGAACACCAGAGGGTCGTTCGGACACCGTGTGGTGCCTTAGCGATCACAACGTTCAGCCTCTTGCCCCTTGAGACCGGTTTGGCCATCTGGTTTGCCGTGACCTCCGCCAGATGAGCGCTTCCAGCAGGGTAGATGATGACGGAACCAAATTGACGGGATGGCTTCTCCCATTACCGGCTGAGACTTGCAGGAAGAACCACACGGGCATTGATCTTGACCACATACTTTATCGGAGTCGCGTCAGAAACGAAGCTCATCTTGGGAGACATGATTGCCGAGTTCGAGATTGTGACTGAAAACTAGTTAACTTGTGCAAACAAAAAAATGACTTCAGCATAAGCAGTCGATATATATGTTGATTGAGTTTGTATGAACGTTTAACCCGAAATATGGGGGAGAGATAAGGTCCCACCGGGCGTGCCAGAATCTGTAGGGTGTTTTTCGTCACCCCATTGAGATGGAAATGCACACGCTTGTTGGGCATGTACAGATTCCCCCTGCCTGGGGCAGGCCGGGGTTTCTTGATTGTGAGGATCCGAATCTCCGGCAGCCGCGGACTAAGCTGCCGTTAATTACCCTTCGCCTTTGAAGCGAGAGAACCTCCGATTGACGGGTCAAACTGGTCTTGCGAACTCAATGTTCAGAGTGCGTGTGTTGTGTGTCTTGAGGGGACTTGGATGTATCGGGGGCCACGCAGAGTTTACGGGGGTCCCGCTACCCGGATAGCGGGCTGAGGGTCAAGGGGGCTAGTAGCCCCCTTGCGCGGTGCGGGGCTAGCAGCCTCCTTGTAGAGTGTGTGTATATATATAAAAAAGGAAAACAGCGTCCAAAGGACGCGTGGGCGCCAGCGCCTCACGTGCTTAGCACACGGGCGCTGGGCGTCTCGAGCATCCGACATGTGGGTGCTGGGCGCTAGCGCCTCACGCGCCTGGCGCGTGGGCGCCGGCAGAAAAAGGGGGTTTAGCCCCCTATACTGGGAGTTGTACTCCCAATTGACTTTTGGAGTTAAACTCCTAAAAAAGGACAAAGGGGCTTAGCCCCTGCACCGGGAGTTGTACTCCCAATTGACTTTTGGGGTTAAACTCCTAAAAAGAAAGACTTTTTTGTGTTCAGAGTTAAACTCCTAAAAGATTTTCGGAGATGATGGAGACCCCTTTCTTCTCCCTTGAGCCCTAGATCTTCTCTTGAGCCTTGGATCTTCCCAAAGTGGGGTTTTTGGAGATGAGTCTCCTTCTTCCTCCTTTCTATTGGCTGAATCTTGGAGAAAAATGGGATGAGACTTAAAAATCACCCCATTTGGGGATTTGATAGGAGATTTGAGCTCCCCTTCAAGGGTTTTATGGTGAAAAACTGTTTCTTTTTGAAAAAGAAAGAGTTAAACTCTTGATTTAATTCAGAAAAGAGAAGAAGGTTTAGAACCTTAGGGAAGGAGAAGGAGGCACAGAAACCCTAATTTTTTTTAACGAGAAAAATGTTCTTTATTTTTCATCATGTTTCCCTTTATAGGCTACACACTTTATATATAGCCCCTTGAGCTTTGCCAAATGACACTTGTGCCACCCCATACCTTATCTGCTTATCTCTTTTTGCACATAAGCCATGGGGTTTACAAAATTTTGGAGTTTTGCCCATTTTACATACATTTATATATATATAAAGAATTACATTAAACCAATTTATGGCTTCATTCTTTTTGTCAAGGGGCCGGTCCCTTCCATACTCGGTCTTGACCTAGGCTTGGGTCCACCTGGCTTAGGGCTGACTTTGATTTTGACTTAGTTAACCGGGGTGTAATTTTTGACCCCAAAAATCCTTCCCGCACAATGATCCCCTAGTGATCACGGCTGGGATAAATCAGTACGAAGTCCGGAGAATCCTATTTGACTCGAGAAGCTCGGCGGATATCCTGTTTTACGACTGTTTCCAGCGTATGAGATTGAACCCGTACGATCTCCAACTGACCTCGTACGCCCTCTCCGGGTTTACAAATCACTCCGTCCAAGCCGAGGGAACGATCATCCTACCTTTCAACATAGGGGAGGCCGGAAGAACCCGAACCGTGTCGGTGAGTTTTCTCGTAGCCCGGGTTCCTTTATCTTACAACATACTTCTGGGTTGCCCCACTTTGAATGCGCTCTAGGCTCAGATCTCGACCTGCCACCTCGCGTTCAAGTTCCCTCTGGAGGATGGGGGGATAGGTCGAGCCTATGAAGATCTGCAAACCGCCAGGAGCTGCCTCGCCTCGACACTCTACGAGGACAAAGAAGTTGATATTTTCGAAGGAACATGTGATCCTCGGGAATCCCTGGATACATGTGATGATAATAAAGAGATTCGGGGTTCCCAAACGGAGGCCTTATCCGAGGTTCCTCTGAAGGAGGGAGACAACAGCCGAACTGTCCAGATCGGCTCCCTCTTGATCGAGGAAACTCGGGACAACCTTATCCGGTTCCTCTGAAGCAACTCCGACGTATTTGCTTGGACTCCCAAGGACATGCCGGGAATCGATCCCAAGGTGATCTCCCACAAACTCGGAGTTGACTCCAAAGCCCGGCCGGTTCGATAAAAAAAAGATCCGCGCCTGTCAAACAGAGGGCGATCGAGGAGGAAGTGGACCGACTACTTGCAGCTGGCTTCATCAGGAACCTGGACTATTCGACTTAGCTAGCTAACGTAGTCATGGTTAAGAAAACAAATAGAAAGTGGCACATGTGCATCGATTTACCAACCTGAACAAGGCCTGCCCTAAAAACAACTACCCGCTCTCTCGGATAGATCAGCTAGTTGACAGCTCGGCCGGTCATGAGCTGCTGAGCTGCTTGGACGTCTTCTCTGGTTATAATCAAATCCGGATGAACCCGGCCGACGAAGAGCTCACCGCCTTCACCACCGATCTAGGAGTCTACTGCTACAAAGTAATGCCCTTTGGCCTCAAAAACGCTGGGGTAACGTACCAACGGCTGGTCAACAAGCTGTTCAAGATGCAAATTAGGAGAAATATGGAAGTTTACGTCGATGCCATACTTGTGAAGTCCACCCTGTCGGCCGGGAACACCGCGGACCTCGGCGAGACCTTTGAGGTCCTGCGAAAGTACAAAATGAAGCCGAATCCAGCCAAGTGTGCTTCGGTGTCACAAGCGGAAAATTCCTTGGATTCATGGTCACACATCGAGGAATCGAGGCAAACCCGGAAAAGATCAGGGCCATAATTAACATAATGATGCCTAAAAGCAATGTTGAAATCATGCGGCTCACAGGCAGAGTAGCCGCTTTTAGTTGGTTCATGTCTAGTTCCGGCGAAAAGTGCCTGCCTTTTTTCAAAGCCTTGAAGAAAATCTCCGGGTTCGAGTGGTCCGAGGAGTGTCAAGTCACCTTCGAGCAGCTCAGGAGTCATCTGACGACACCCCGGCTTCTCACCTGACTAGCTGAAGGAGACGAGTTGCTGTTGTACCTGGCCGTCTCCGACCAAACTGCCAGCTCCGTGCTCATCAGAGAATCCGAAATGATACAAAGGCCAATCTACTATATTGGCCACATATTCAAAGACGCGGAGACCAGGTAACAATCCATTGAAAAAATAGTCCTGGCGCTCGTCGTCACCTCCAGGAAACTCCAGCAGTATTTCCTGGCTCACATGATCACTGTTCTCACCAACCGACCCCTGGCGAACATTCTCG
Source organism: Agapanthus africanus (assembly GCA_030015575.1). NCBI lineage: Eukaryota > Viridiplantae > Streptophyta > Magnoliopsida > Asparagales > Amaryllidaceae > Agapanthus > Agapanthus africanus. The sequence continues at coordinate 141,867,068 of JASDDO010000026.1, forward strand.
GTTCCCCCGAGTCGTCGGGCTAATTAGAGAAGTGGAGATGGAAGTTGTCATAGTTTAACATATGGTACCGGCCAAGGCAAGCTATTAAAGCACAAGCCCTAGCCGATTTCATGGTTGAATGCACCATTCCGAACAAAGAATAAGTGCCGACATGGGATCCGAACCCACGACCCTCAGTCGAAGAAAAGCTCAGTCCGATTCCGGACTGGGCACTCTACGTGGATGGTTTCTCCACAGAAGAGGGTGCAGGGCCAGGCTAGTTATCCTCGGTCCAAATGAAGCTGAGATGGAATACTCCCTGCAGTTCGACTTCAAGGTCTCGAACAACGCCGCGGAATATGAAGCCTTATTTGCTGGCCTGCGAATCACCTCCGAGGTAGAGATAAAGAAAATCAGAATCCGCAGCGACTCCACGCGGGTCTCGACCAAGTGACCGGACATTTCGAAGCTTGGGAACCTCTAATGATGAAATACCTGGCCGAGGTAAAAAAGGCTGAGGAAAAATTGCGACAAGGTGCAGGCGGAACAGGTTCCCCGAAGTATGAACGTCGAGGCTGACGCTTTGAGAAAACTCATCTCCTCCTATTCGACCAATCACAAGAGAAATATCCTCTTCGAAGTCCTGCCACGGCCCAGCATCGAAGATAAAGAAGTGATACACCGAATCTACACCACTCAATGAGGTATACCGGATTGGAGAAAGCCCATAGTGGAGTTCCTTAAGGACAGAGTACTCCCTGAAGACCGAATCGAAGCACGCCGGCTCCGTATAAAGGCTCGTCACTTCATATGGAGCAGGAGAAACCTGTATAAAACGTCTTACAGCCAAGCTCTACTCAGATGCATCGATTCCGATGAAGCCGAGTACGTTCTCCAAGAGATATACGAAGGAGTCGGAGGAGCACATCAAAGGGCTCGCAGTCTAGTTCAAAAGAAATTTCTACATGGGTATTACTGGCCAAGTATCCACTACGACGCAGGAAAGCTCGTAAGAAGGAGCAGAACTTGTCAACCCTTCGGCAGCACTTCTCGGTTACCGGCCACCAAGCTAACATCATTGAGTTCGCCATTCGCACAATGGGGGATGGACATGTTTGGCCAATTCCCTATCGGTACAGGCGGGCATAAATACATCCTTATCGTCGTGAACCACTTTACGAAATGGGTTGAAGCTACGCAAATCAGGAAACTGGATGCCGCCTCCATGGTGAAGTTCCAGCAGAATAATATAATTGCCCGATTTGGAATTCCGAGGTGCATAATCACCGACAACGGAACCAACTTTGAAAATGACAATGTTAGAGAATTCTGCAGTGACTGTCATATATTGATGATGTTCTCCGCGGTTGCACATCCCCAGTGCAACGGGCAAGCCGAGATAGCAAACCGAGGTGTCATTCAGGGCCGCAGAGCCCACCTGGAAGGAAGACAGGACAGATGGGTCGAGAAACTACCGCGGGTGTTGTGGGCGTTGCGAACATAAAAAAAGACACCCACGGGGGAAACCCGATTCAGTCTCTGTTATAGCACCGAGGCAATGGTCCCCGCAGAAATCGGCCTTCCCATTTATCGAGTCGAGCACTTCGACGACGAGGGCAATGTCTTGGCCCTTAGAAGCAATTTGGACATCTTATTGGAAAAGAGAGACTGGGCACTGTTCACCGCCAAAAACAGAGATGAATTGGGATTGAACGTCTTGCCTGAATTTAGGGGCAGATTGCTATTTTGATTTATCCATCCACCTTTTCGAAGATACCAAGTTGATTTATGGCACCATATATCGGAGGTTTGAACAGACGTGACCGTTGTAGTGTGACTTTATCAGATTCCCCCTCATTTGTGAGTGGTTTTGATTATGGGGACGCTCTTCCCTGCAAAAGAAAGCCTCTGCAGTTAATTACATTACCGCGTTGCGATAATCACTTTCTCCTTCTCCAGCAGATCACTTCATGTCATGTTGTATTTTTGTTTGTTTTGGTTGCCCGTAGATTGTATACGGAGACTAATTTATGTCGTTGCCCATAGGGCGCGGATTAGTCCAAATTCGTATATTTTAGATTTGGGTATGGGTCAAGGATTTGCTTGACGGGGTCCACGTTGGTAGCTTGGTTTACCAACGGGAATAAACTTAGGATGCATTTATCACATTTGTGAGGTCCATCAGTTCATGGAATATTTTGGTTTGATCTAAGGATTGTTAGTCATATTTGAGACTAAGATCAACTTAGAAACAAATAGCATATGGGCTCAGTTATTTTACAACATTCCATGTTTGGGACGAATGTTAGTTTAAGGACATTTCAGTCCATTATTGCCATGTTCGAGGCGAATATTAGTTTAAGGACATTTCGGTCCAACATTCCCATTTTGGGGACGAATGTTAGTTTAAGGACATTTCGGTCCAACATTCCCGTTCCATTATCCATCTTGCGCGCACGTGTATTTGTTACGTGGCGGCTTGAACGATGGAGACATGGAATGCACCCAATTTAGGGTGCGGTCTGATTTGAGGTGTGCACGTCAATTTGGAGGTGCATCAATGTGGGATGAAAGGAGTTGTCGGTTGTCGGGACCCGCCACCTCTCTGAAGACGCTGAGGAATTACAACGACATATATCAGAGGTGTGAAGATATGTACCCTTGAACCAAATCCCGTATTTGAGAGAAAGATCGTGATGGATCATCCAAGAATCATTAGCCTTATTTAAGACTAAGATTAATTGTATTAGTTTGGATATCACGAACATAAGATTAGCCAATTTGGGCTAAGATTGGGTTTCTGTAACACCCAGCGATGCTAAGCACTTAGTTTCTTATAGCGCTCACGTGTATATCACGTGAGACGCTCCAATAGTGCTAAGCACCAACTTTTCCCGGCGCTCACGTGTGTTTCACGTGAGGCGCTATATAACTTGGTCTTGAGCGCTCACGTGCTTTTCACATGAGGCGCTGAGTTCTTTTGGAAATTTAATCTCTGTTGATCTTTTTAGAGAACTTAAATCTCTGTTAATGATATTTTGACCATTAACGATTACCTAGATCATTAGTTTGAGAATCTGGGATCATGTTCTTTAAGAACTAAGTTCTCGATTTGAAGGAACTAAGTTCCTGGAGTATTATGAACTTCATATTTTCCATGTTCTTTTATCCATATTTTTCTATTCATGTTTTCATAGAGGTTTAAACCTCTGTTAATGATATTTTGACCATTAAAAATCACCAAGATCATTATTTTAAGGATCTTGGACCGGGTTCTTAAAAAACTAAGTTCTTGATTTGAAGGAACTAAGTTCCTGGAGTATTATGAACTCCATCTTCTTTCTTTTCAATTTTTTTCCAAAATTTTTGATTCTCAAGAACAAGATCTTCCCAATAAGAATTAAATTCTCAACTTGTGGGAGATTTGTCTTGCGGATCTCAGATCCATAAAAAGAACTAGGTTCTTTGAGAAGGTTTAAACCCTTATATATGATATGATAGGTAAAGTAGATGTTTTGATCTCGATATTTTCTTTATCTAGGGTTTTGAGGAAAAAGATCTTGTTTGAGAATTAAATTCTCTGTTGTTTTGTGGGTGTTTTTGGGAGCCTTATGTATTTTTTTTACAGAAACTTATGTGGTGGTCTCCTCCTTCTTTAAATTTAATCTCCTTGCTCCTATTTATAGAGAAGAGAAAAAATCAATTTGTTGAGAAAATCTCTCATTGAGAGATCATGATTAATTTCATAATTAATCAAAATGATCTTTTAGATCAATCGGAGAATTTTATTCACCGTTGGATTTTTAATTCAAAGGCTCTCTGTTTAACAGAGAAGATTTCTTGTTAGTTTAACAAGATTAGGAAATATTTTCTTAAGATACGATTTTATTCTGTCATATGAATATATTGTTAGTTTAACAAGATTAGCATTTTATTCTATCATATGAATATCTTGTTAATTTAACAAGATCAAGAAGATATTTTCCTAACATAGAATTTAATTCTGTTTAACAGAGAAGATCTTTCTTATTTTAGAAAAACCGGGGAAATATTTACCACATAAAATTTAATTCTATTAGATGGTTTAATTGGTGATATTTTTATCATAATTGGATTTTAAATCCAAGATTCTCTGTTAGAGAAAGATCTTCCCATATTAGAAAGATCAGGGAAAATATTTCCTAAAAATAGAATTCAATTCTATATAGAATTCAATTCTATCCTCCAGGAGTATTTTAAATTGCGGCGCTCACGTGCTTTGCATGTGAGCGCTGCCAAAAGAAAGCGGTAAGGGAACTCACGTGATTAACACGTGACCCGTAGTGTGGATTTTAATCTGTTTATTTTCAGCGCTCATATGCTTTGCATATGAGCGCTTACGTGTTTAACACGTGAGGCATGTTTTGGCTTTGGTTTGTTGGGGTCAAAAATTGCATCCTGGTTGACCAAGTCAAAGTCAAAGTCAACTCCAACTAAGCGGGCCCAAGCCTAGCTCAAGTGGGCCCATACCCAAGTCGAGCCCCTTGGTTGGCCTCCTCCATGCCAAAATAAAAAATCATGTAATGAATAATTCTGATGTAATTTTTTATGCATGAATGTAAGCAAAATGGGCATAAAGCCTAATTTTTGTAAAGCCCATGGCTTATGTGCAAAAGAAATGAGCACATGAGGCATGTGATGGGCAAAATGCCATTTTGTAAAGCCCAAGGGGCTATATGAAAAGTTTGTAGCCTATATAAGGCAACATGATGATGAATAAAAAATACACTTTTCATTTCTCTAAAACTCTAGGGTTTGTGCCTCCTTTTTCTTCTTCCTCAAGGTTCTAAACCTTCTCCTTTCCTTTGAATTAAATCAAGAGTTTTACTCTTCCTTTCCAAAAACTAAATAGTTTTTCACCACAAAACTCACAAAGGGGAGCTTAGATCTTCCATTAGATCTCAAAAGGGGGAGACTTTTAAGTCTTACCCCCTTTTCTCCAAGATCCAACCGATCAAGAGGAGGAAGAAGGAGACCCATCTCCAAAAATCCAACTTTGGAAAAAATCCCAGTCAAAAGAAGATCCAAGACTCAAGAGAGAAGAACCTCTGAAGATTTTTAGGAAGTTCAACTCCAAGACCCAAATTCTCAAAGGATTTTAACTCCTAATCCAGATTCTTAGGAGTTTGACTCCAAATCTAAATCTTTTGGAGTTTAACTCCACTCAAAATTCTCTTTAGGAGTTTAACTCCCATTTCTGGGGGTAAAACCCCCTTCCTTTCCCTAACGCCCGAGCGCCCAAAGCGCTAGCGTCCGAGCGCCCACGTTCCGGACAAGTGAGGCCCGAGCGCCCAAAGCGCTAGCGCCCACGTGAGGCGCTAGCACCCAAAGCGCTAGCGCCCGAGCACCCACGTACCGGGCACGTGAGGCGCCGGCGATTTTCCCCCATTTTACACACACGCGTCCTTTGGATGCCATTTTCCCCCATTTTACACACACTCCACACTAAAAATACCTCCCCCATTAAGAAAAATTTCTAACGGGGCGCTGCCACGCACCCCGCAAGAGGGCTGCTAGCCCCCTGACCCTCAGCTCGCTATCCGAGTAGCGGGACCCCCGTAAAAACTCTACGGGGCCCCCGATATATCCAAAACCCCTTCAAAACACAACACTGCACATTGAGTTCGCATGACCTCTTTGACCCGTTAATCGGAGGTTCTCTCGCTCCAAAGGCGGAGGGTAATTAACGGCAGCTTAGTCTGCGGTTGCCGGAGATTCGGATCCACACAATCAATAAACCCCAGCCTACCCTAGGCAGGGGGAATCTGTAATGCGCCTGACCAGTGCGCCCATATTCCCATCTCAATAGGGTGACGAAAAACACCCTACAGATTCTGGCACGCCCGGTGGGATTTATTTCTCCTCCCATATTTCCGGTTATACGTTCATGCGAACTCAATCAATATACATATCTATATTTATACTAAAATAATGCTTTTTCATGCAGGTTTTCAAGTAATCACCTTTCAACAATGTCTCCAAAGATGAACTCAGCTCTCATCTCCTACACGATGAAGATGGACGCTAGGATAGTCCTCCCGGCCAGTCTCGGGCGACAATGGGAGGAGCCGTCGCTACCATTTGGCTCTATTCTATTCATGTCAGCTATAGCCATCCCAGCTTCTCAAGCTCCAGCAATAGACAGACCAGTCTCGAAAGTCAGGAGGCCAAATTTGGTGATCTTGAGGGCACCACAACCCAAACGCAAGTCGGTGTTTGAACGACTTTCCTTGGCCCTAGCTGGGGGCAAAGCCATCAACACCAACAAAGCAACAAGGCGTCTCGAGCAAGCTCCGGTGGTGCCCTTGACAACTACTCAATCGGGTATTTTTTCTAAGCTCCCCGTTAATCAACTCACGATGGCTTCCTGGATGACGGATGCCCGCCAAGCCCTCAAAATCGAGAAGCTAAGATAGAAAAAGCTTAGATATAGAGCCAACAAAAGGGCTAGGGCTCATGCTAGGCTGAACTTCATGAGGCTTCAAGAACAGGGTTGCCCCGCCAAAGATAAAGAGACGGTTGGATATGTGGTCCACACTGTCTACACGGTGGGCATGCGCAACAAGAGCAAGGATGGGGCTACTACATCTCAAATCCAATCTGGTGTGAATATGGCTGTCACATTCCAAGACCAGCCTCCTCTGGAAGGTAATGAAGACCCTTCCAATGAGGCTGATAAGCAGAGGGAGCCCTCAGTTCATGAGGAGTCGAGCTCGGAAAGCGAAGATGAGCCAATCTTCCGTCCCAAGAACGCAGAGCAGAAACTTCTCCAAGTGCTATGAAAACAACTCGGAAGTAAAGATAAGGAGATGGACAAACTTTACTCCAAAATTGACGACTTGACGAATATCGTCTTGCAGCTCACGGCTCGACTTGCCTCTCAGCCGCCCAATCAAGCGTAGGGCTCATGAACCGGGAAACGGTGTCCCAAGGCAGCTGATGCCTATTCCTTCAAATCCAAAGGTGGGCGAAACGCATGAAAGTCAGTCACATCCTATCTCGGGAAATGTCTTGGCTACCGATGACAGTAGCCCGCTAACTCAAGATCAAATCATGGATTTGGTTGCTAACAAGGTCAAAATATTGGTATCCGAAGCTGAAGCGCAAAAAGATGTTAGCAGTAGCGGGAGTCCATATCCTGCTTAGTATGATCTGGTAGAATTTCCTAGCGGTTATGTCATCCCTAAATTCGGAAGATTCGATGGGACGGAAAATGTGAATCAGCACATCGCCCACTTTAAAGCCTCACGCGGGAATATTGGGGGCAATGATGTGCTTCTCCTCCGCCAGTTCGTTAATAGCTTGACCGATGTTGCTTTCGACTGATACGTGAGCATACCGGATGGCTCTGTCATAACTTTCGTCCAAATGGAGTCTCTGTTTCGGCAGAGGTTCATGAGCGTCAGCGATAAGATCACCATTGTCGATCTCGTAAGGACCAAGCCAAAGAACAACGAAAGCAGCACGGATTTTATTACCCGATGGCGCAATCTCTCCGTCAAATGTGAACCGCCGATAAAGCAGGACCAATCTGTCAGTCTCCTCGTCGGAAATCTCAACAATTGGATGGCCCCGTTTCTATGCACCACGGGTCTTAAAACATTCCAAAAGCTGACCAGAAAAGTTCAAATGTTGGAACGCTCAAAGCAGGAGTCCTCCTCTGATTCCCAAAATAACAATAGGTCCTGGAGAAACCGAAAGGACGAAAATCGTAAAGGCGGAAATTCCGAAGATACTGAATCTTTCAACACTTCGGCTAACCGAAATTAGCGAGGGATGAGCGGGCCTAATGCCAACCAGCCTCGGAAGCCAGTGTTTAGAGAGGGAGGAGGATCTCCACTGAAAGAGAAACTGGATAAGGTCTATTCCTTCAAAAGGGACAAAGTCCACTAGATATTCAAGGACGCCCTAAGAAACGGTCTACAACTGCCAGAATCAAAGAGACCGCAAGAAGAGAATATGACCAACGACCCTAAATATTGCCCCTATCATAGAGTGATAGGTCATGCCGTTGAGGACTGCTTCGTCTTCAAAGATTGGGTCGAAAAGCAATACAGGGCAGGAGAGATAGAACTGTCTAAAGACGTATTAACAAATAGTCAAACTGCGACCACCAATTTCATACAAACGGAGACCGAAGTCCTTCGGGATCCTAATTCTCTTAGACATCTGCCTTTCTCTGAAAACAGTCGACCACCACGTCGTTAAACTGGGGGACAACCGACCACCACGTCATTAAACTGGGAACCAATCGACCACCACGTCATTAAACTGGAAACAATCGACCTCTAAGTCGTTAAATTGGGAATGTAAAAAAATGTGTAAATAAAAAAAAAAGAAAAGCCGAAATGATAGAGCAACCGTGAATAAAAGCCGAAATGATAGGGCAATCGCGAGCTTCGCAATAAGAAAAGCTGAAATGATAGAGCAATCGCGGTAAAAATAAAAATAAAATAAAATATAAAAAAATTAGCGAATGATGAGTCGCTCTTGATACCATATTCCAGTGCAGCGATGCAGACACCAACCAAACTCTGAATGTCCCAACTGCGAATGATGAGTCGCTTCTGGTACCATATTCCAGTGCAGCGATGCAGACGCCAACAAAGTCCCGAAATTTTTCCGGCCCTACGGTCTGGATCATACATCCTGCAAAACCGTATACAATCTACGGGCGTAAAACGATGCCAATCTCTCCCAAGTCCTACCGGCGAGACCACATTCAAAGTCCCACCGGCGATGAAGATTCAAAAAAAAGGGTATGTCCACAAGCAAAATGGGCACGGATAAAAACCCGAAAGGGTTCCGTGAGTAAAAATGGTAGGACTGCCGGCGAGTTTGTGAAAACCCGAAAGGGCGCAAACTCGTGAAAAAGAGATGAAATGCACTCCCAAAGCCTTCTCGACTTTGTGAGGAGAAAATCTCCGCGTGAGATCCTTACGACTCACAAAGGAAAAACATACTTGGGAGTCTTCACGACTTCTAAGAAGAAAATACACCTACGAGATCTTTTCGACTCGTAGGGAGAAAATGCTTTTATGGGACCCTTACGGCTCATAAAATTGAAAAGCCTTAGGTGATAGGGATCTAAACCTGTCCCCTAAGCCATCGCTTCCCAATAAGCAAAGGCAAATGACGAATTGCTCCTGGCACATGTGCTTCAGTGTTAGCAACGCTGATGCCTACCCTACCCTAAAATTCCAAACTTCTGATTCAATAGACCCCTAAGTCTTTAAACTGGGAACAAATGACCTCTAAGTCGTTAAACTGGGAACATATGACCTCTAAGTCATTAAACTGGGCATAATAGACCCCTAAGTCTTTAAACTGGGAACAGATGACCTCTAAGTCATTAAACTGGGAACAAATGACCTCTAAGTCGTTAAACTGGAAACAGATGACCTCTAAGTCATTAAACTGGGCATAATAGACCCCTAAGTCTTTAAACTGGGAACATATGATCTCTAAGTCGTTAAACTGGAAACAGATGACCCCTAAGTCATTAAACTGGGAACGAGGGAAATCCACTCATGTGTCTTCACGATGCATGAGGAGAATAAAACTTGTGAGATCCTTATGACTCATAAGAAAACGCCTTCGTGGGATCCTTACGACTCACAAAGGAAAAACATACTTGGGGGTCCTCACGACACCTAAGAAGAAAATGCACCTATGGGATCCTTACGACTTGTAGGGAGAAAATGCTTTTATGGGACGCTTACGGCCCATAAAATTGAAAAGCCTTAGGTGATAGGGATCTAAACCTGTCTCCCAAGCCACCGCGTCCCAATAGGGAAGGGCAAGTGATGAGTTGCTCCTGACATTATTCCAGTGCAGCAATACAGATGCCGACAAAAAAACCAATCCCCAATCCTCTCATGACAAATGATGATTCGATCCTGGTACCACATTCCAGTATAGCGATGCTGATGTCAACCCAAATCAAATCAAACCAACAACCTCTGCGGCGGAATCATGCTTTGTCCCTGAATTTACCCCATGTCGAAATCATGCTTCGCCTCGGAATATCTACCTTCCCTGCCGGAATTATGCTCCACCTCAGAATCAAGTCAACCAGTGACACTCTGTGCCGGGGGGAAGTCGAACAACCAGCGACACTCCGTGCCGGGGACAAGTCGAACAGCGACACTCCGCGACGGGGAAACGTTGAACAGCGACACTCCGTGCCGGGGACAAGTCGACCAGCAACACTCCGCACTGGGGAAACGTCGAACAGACACTCCATGCCGGGGACAAGTCAACCAGCGACCTCCTCGTCGGAATTATGCTCCGCCATGGAATCAAGTCGACCAGTGACCTCCTCGTCGGAATTATGCTCCGCCCTGGAATCAAGTCGACCAGCGACCTCCTCATCGAAATTATGTTCTGCCCTGGAATCAAGTCAACAAGCGACCTCCTCGTCGGAATTATGCTCTGTCTTGGAATCAAGTCGACTAACAATCTCTGCGTCGAAATCATGCTTCGTCTCAGAATGTGCCCCATATCGAAATCAATCTTCGCCTCGGAGTATCTGCTTTCCTTATCGGAATTATGCTTCGCCTGGGAATTAACCTCTGCATCGAAATTATGCTTCGGTCAGAATGTCTGCCGCCCTTCGGAATTATGCCCCGACCCCTTTGGAATCATGCTTCGCTCTTCGGAATCATGCTCCGACCCTTGGAACATGCTCCGCTCTTCGGAATCATGCTCCGACCCCTGGAATCATACCTCTACTCTTCGGAATTATGCTCCGATCCTAGGAATTATGCTCCGACTCTTCGGAATGATACTCCGACCTTGGAATTATACTCCGCAAATCGGAATGATGCTCCGATCCTTGGGAATCATGCTCCCCGAGGGATGCTCCGCCCACGGAACGATGTTCCACTTCGAAGTCCATCTTCAAGATCCATCAATTTCATGCACACAACTCATATGCGGTGTGCATTTATTGATGGGGGGCACTTTGTTGGGGTCGAAAATTACACCCCGGTTGACCAAGTCAAAGTCAGAGTCAACTCCAAGTAAGCGGGCCTAAGCCCAGCTCAAGTGGGCCCATACCCAAATCGATTCCCATGGCCGGCCTCCTCCATGCCAAAATAAAAAATCATGTAATGAATAATTTTGATGTAATTTTTTATGCATGAATGTAAGCAAAATGGGCATAAAGCCAAATTTTTGTAAAGCCCATGGCTTATGTGCAAAAGAAATGGGCACATAAGGCATGGGATGGGCAAAATGCCATTTTGTAAAGCCCAAGGGGCTATATGTAAATTTTGTAGGCTGTATAAGGCAACATGATGATGAATAACAAATACACTTTTCATTTCTCTAAAACTATAGGGTTTGTGCCTCCTTCTTCTCCTTCCTCAAGGTTCTAAACCTTCTCCTTTCCTTTGAATTAAATCAAGAGTTTTACTCTTCCTTTTCAAAAACTAAATAACTTTTCATGACAAAACCCACAAAGGGGAGCTCGGATCTTCCATTAGATCTCAAAAAGGAGAGACTTTTTAAGTCTCACCCCCTTTTCTCCAAAATCCAGCCGACCAAGAGGAAGAAGAAGGAGACCCATCTCCAAAAATCCAACTTTGGACAAAATCCAGTCAAGAGAAGATCCAAGACTCAAGAGAGAAGAACCTCTGAAGATTTTTAGGGAGTTCAACTCCAAGACCAAAATTCTCAAAGGAGTTTAACTCCTAATCCAGATTCTTAGAAGTTTGACTCCAATTCTAAATCTTTTGGAGTTTAACTCCATTCAAAATCCTCTTTAGGAGTTTAACTCCCATTTCTGGGGGGTAAAAACCCCTTCCTTTCCCTAGCGCCCGAGCGCCTAAAGCACCTAGCGCTAGCTCCAGCGTCCAAGCGCCTAGTGCTAACTCAAGCGCCCAAGCGCTTACGCTAGCGCCAGCGCCCCGCGCCTGCGTGCTAGGCACACGAGGCCCTGGCACCCACGCGTCCTTTGGACGCCATTTTCCCCCCATTTTACACACAATCCACACTAAAAATACCTCCCCCGTTAGAACTCTGCGGGGCCCTCGATATATCCAAAACCCCTTCAAAACACAACACTACACATTGAGTTCGCATGACCTGTTTGACCCATCAATCGGAGGTTCTCTCGCTCCAAAGGCGAGGGGTGATTAACGGCAGTTTAGTCCGCAGCTGCCGGAGATTCGGATCCCCACAATCAATAAACCCCAGCCTACCCTAGGCAGGGGGAATCTGTAATGCGCCTGACCAGCGTACGCGTATTCCCATCTCAATAGGGTGACGAAAAACACCCTACATCGTTATTTATGTTCAGCGCTCATATGTTTTGCATATGAGTGCTCACATGTTTAACACGGGAGGCCTGTTTGGCCTTTTTATTATTTGCTTTCAATGCTTATATACTTTGCATATAAGCGCTCACGTGTTTAACACGTGATGCCAAACTGTGGGAATTCTTTTTCTCTTTCTTCTTTCCCCCTTTTTTTTATAAGGAAACAAATAGCTCTTAGCCAAAAAAATCTGATGGGAACAGGCGCAAATAAAGATAGCCGCATATCAGCAACAGACCACCCAATATTATAATTCCCTGGTCAAACACCGAGTATTCAAGACAGGAGACTTAGTCCTACGACAAAATGAGTTCGAGGACCAAGAGAAGACGCACAAGTTCTTCCCAAAGTGGGACGGTCCCTTCCTCGTAACCGAAGCGTTGCCCGGAGGAGCCTACCGCCTCCAAGATTCCTTGGGGCACGACTTTCCACGGCCATATAACGCCGAAAAGCTAAAATTATATAGATGAACTTGTACTCTTTCGAATAATGAGATTGCTCTTTTTATATCAATAAAATTTATTTTAGTTTCCGAGCTAAGCTCTTACGCGAGTAGATTCTTGCTCGGTTACGAGGCCGTCGGATAGCCTCTTGTTCGTTGCATTCATTCATGGCGGGTAGTTTCGTACCCGGCCAAACAGAGGTTCTACAGCCTTCTCTCGAGCCCATGGGCTGCCTCCAGCCCGGCTTGGAGGCAAGGGAGGTACCCCAAGCCAGCCTTTTGCTCATTCGAATAGAAGAACGAGTGCTCTTGTAGGTAGCCGACCTAAGTCTCGCTCCGCCAATCTTACCTCGGCTCCGGGGTGAAGAAGAGTTCATGAGCAAAGGAATGTTTATTAATAAACGAGAAAATTCGATGTTCTGACATTTATAGTGAAGAAATATCCTTAAGATTTTTTTTTTATACTTTTCTTGATAGGGGTATTCTCGGCTCCTCGGCCTTACAAAATGCCCGGGGGCTCGCAAAGAGAGAAAAAGTATATACTCCTTAAGTATTACAGCAAAGGGAATAGAGGATCGAGAAAGCATTGATTGTGGTATTCGAAGCAAAGATCTTCCAATCGAACCCAAGCGGCATCCCATCGCTCCCTCTGCTGACGCCCGTGGACCCAAGATGCTACGGTTCCGCCGGGGACTTCCACGGCCGAGCATGAAGCTACGATCAGCCGTTGTTGGAAGGTCCATTGAAGGATATCTATCGAGCGGTCCCGCCTGTTTTTCGATATCAGACCCAACTCATGGGCCGAGTGCATCTTGCCAACGGCCTCCTCCACAGTTTGCTGAGACAACGCCCTGAAAAGGCCGATGGAGGATCTTCAGATCACATAAATAAGCACTTACAGGAAAGAAGATCGACACGATAGTAGACGCCCGCAATGACGCTCCAGATGACCTATCACGGCCTCACATGTCACCTCAGAATGATCAAAGTCGTAATGATAAATGTCGTCGCGAGTTATGATATCTCGAATGGTGTACTCATGGCCAGCCATCAACAAACAATGAACTACGCTAGTCGACAGGAGTGCCCTAGAAGGGGCCAAGGCTCCATTATTTATAGCTTCAATGAAAATTCCCCAACGGTTGAGATTCTCTCCCGCCATGGCATGAATTACGGAGTATCGCATCCACTCGATAGGACACCGCCACGCGGTGCCCGGTTATTGGCTCCCTTCCTTTCACACAAATCAGGGAAGATTGAATGACATCTTCGGGAGATCCACGCGTATCTCGAAGTGCCCGCCATATGCCATGAGGCATCGAGAATCAAAGAGGCGCAAATATTGAAGTCATGGCAATCCAACCGTCTGTTAGTTAGTTCACACGAGTGGATTCTTGATCCAAAGTTCTCTTCAAGAGGCACCCGAGTAGATTCTTGCCTGGCCCATTCACAGTGGGTAGCTTCCTGCCCAACAAACCCGTGGATCCAAAGCCCTCTTCACGGGGCACCCGGGTAGATTCTTGTTCGGCCCATCCATATGGGTAGCTTCCTACCCAACGAAGACATGGATCCAAAGCCTTCTTCATGAGGCACCCTGGTAGATTCCTTCTCGGCCCATCCACATCGGGTAGCTTCCTGCCCAACAACGCTGTGGATCCAAAGTTTTCTTCACGAGGCACTTGGGTAGATTCTTGTCCGACCCATCCACCGTGGGTAGCTTCCTGCCCAAAGAAGACATGGATCCAAAGCCCTCTTCACAAGGCACCTGGGTAGATTCTTACCCGGTCCATCCACCGTGGGTAGCTTTCTACCCAACGAAGACGTGGAACCAAAGCCCTCATCAAGAGGTCGGCAGACAGCTTCTTCCCGTCGCACCCATTCAAGACGGGTAGCTTCCTTTCTAGTGACGTCGTGGATCCAAGGCCCTCTTCATGAGGTATCCGAGTAGATTCTTGCCCGGCCCATCCACAACGGGCAGCCTCTTGCCCTACGACATCATGGATCCAAATTCCTCTTCACAAGGCAGCCGTGTAACTTCCTGCAAGGCCCTGGCGGTGGAACCTGAGGCCACGCGCTAAAATTAGTAAGCCGACCTCAACCCAGCACACGAACACGGAGTACGAAAACTCCTAGCGTGACCCAAGTAAATAAAGCCCGGGTTCGGTCGATGGCTGGCGAACACCGATCAACCTATACTTGGTGTTCGCTCGTCCCATGTCGCCTCGACTCTGGGGTAAGGAAAGGACACCGATCAACCTACACTTGGTGTTCTCTTGTCCCACATCGACTCAACTCCGGGGTGAGGAAGGGACACCGATCTACTTATACTTGGTATTCACTCGTCCCACGTCACCTCGACTCTAGGGTGAGGAGAGACATCGATCTACCTATACTTGGTGTTTATATTTGGTGTTCGCTCGTCTCACGTCACCTCGACTCCAGGGTTTGGAGGGACACCGGTCTATCCACACTTAGGAAATAAAGGAGAACAAAAACATTACAATTAGGCACATCAAGGACGAGCTAAAATACTTTTTTAATATTCCGAGTTATATACAAGGTATTATAAGCTCCTCAGCTTTACAAAATGCCCGAAGTCTTACAAAAATAAAATAAAAAAAAGAGAAGAAGAAAGGAGATAGGGAGCGGGAAAAACGACGGCTTCAAACCACCTTCTCGGCCAAGGCCTCGCCGCCGTCCGCTTTCTCGGCGCCTCTGTTAGTAGCCCCGCTGTCTGCCTGCTTGGTGTCTCTACCAGCAGGCTCGATGCTACCGCTGTGGGGCCCTTCCTCCGCAAGAGGATACCTTGCGCGAAGCCTCCGGTCGTCGAACCAGAGCACTGACTCCTTGACGGCGTCGAGGGCGTTGTGCCACCCGACGGCCGTGGAATCAGCAAGGTTGACGTAGAATTGGTCGGATGCCTTGTAGTCTTCCACGGCCTTTTCTGCCCTATCCTCGGCCCGCTTCGCCGCTTCGTGAGCCGCCCAGGCATCCCCCTTGAACGAGTCCCTCTGCTTCCTTATGGTGTCGAAGAGCTCGTTAACCTCTCCAACCTGGGCCTGGAGAGCCCGGTTAAACTCGGTCAGGGCCGGGTGAGACTCCTTCAGCCTCGTGGCCTTCACGCCCTCCGAGACCTGCCTCGACCCAAGGGAGGAAGCATTGTCCTCGGCCTCCTTCAGTTTGGCGAGGAGAACTTCCTCACGCGAGGATGACTCTCCGGCCTTCTTCATTGCTGGACAACTTCCTCGGCCTTCATGGCGGCTAGGAGGGCATAACGTTGAAGGACCTGCAGAACAACATGAACAACATTTGTCAGGAACTAAACATAGGAAAAATCATTTGAAATTTTTGAGGATTACCGACATGGACGGCCTCATGGGCTATCGCCATGACTTAGGCCTTCATGGTGCCCCGGGAAATCTTGGCCCCCGCTACCTTCTCTATGTCCGCCAGCAAGTTGTCGGCCACGGAAAGCCCCGACGGCACCTCGAGGCAAAAGTCGCCCTCCTGCACCTGTATCCCGGCCGGAGGCGGCCGGGAAAACACTTTCTTGAGTCTCTTGATCGGAGACTCGGCATAGGAAGGTGTCTCTGACCTTACCCGGGGAGCTTGTTTCCGGGCATGCTTCTGCCCTGCACTCCTATGCTCTTCCGTGACGGGGGGAGTGACGACGACCTTGGCAGGAGGACCTTGCCGGGGCTCCACGCCCGGCGCGGGCTTGGACGAACTACCGCCGCTGCCCTTCCTTCCTTACACCTTGGCGGCCAGGGCGGCCATGATCTTCGATCGATCCATGGGCTTTGTGAAAGAAAACGGAAGAAAATGTCAGCAATAGGAACGACAAGTTATGCTAAGTCTAAATTAATCGGCGAAGTCCTAACTTACCCTTGAAGTGCACGGGACTGAGTCATGCCCAGCTCAGAGCCTGCTCGGAAAGCAAGGCGTCGGCACGCTGGATTGACTCACACCACGACACGGCCCCCGCCTCCGGGGCGCTTGACTACTTGGCCTTTGGGCAATCTGCCATGTGCCACTTGGTGGGCACTAGACATTCCTCTCCCTTCGGACGGCCAACGAACATGAACTTCTCCTTCCTCTCATGGATGAAAGAAGGAACGACCACTACCCCTGACCCGGCCGTCCTACCCTTATGCATTTTAAAAGAAAAATAAACCCAGCTCAGCTCGTCCTTACTAGTACCGGGGTGATTTTTGTAGAAAAAGAAGGAGAGGAGAAGACTTAAGTTGAAAGGGATCCGATCAATTTTCATCCGGACCAGGAACCCGAGGAAAATCATCCACGAGTTCGGTGCTAGCTGGACTGGGGCAAGTTGGAAGAAATGGAGGACAGCACAAATCTCGGGTGAGAAAGGCGGACGCATCCCTACTCAAAATGCCTCTAAGTACAGAGCAATCTCATTTCCTTGTATCTGGTCTGCCCGCTCACCCTCCCTGGCCAGAAGGAGCGAATAACCAGGGGGATATGGAAACGAGCCCGGATATCGGAAAGCTCGTCCAACCGAATCAACATCGAGAGCACATTACGAGTAGTCTTGATGCGCACCTTGGGGGTCCTTTTTGCTGCCCGTTGATGAAAAACAAGTGCATCACCACCCCTTGGGGGCGAGCCTGACTCGGAGGAAGAAGAAGAAGTTTCTCGGCTATCAGAAGCCGAGGAAGAGGAAGATGACCTACTAGGCCCGGCTTCAAAGGCTGAAGCTTCATCGCCCGACTTAACCCTAACTACATCAACAGAAGCATCGGAGGAATACATCTAACCTGATTCAAGGAAAGAGTGGCTGGGGATGGATTTTGGCTGAGGATCAGACCCAATGGATCAGACGCCGAGCAATCCTTAGATGACAAGAGGCGAGCAAAACAAATGTGTTTCCTAGGGAAGGACCTCCCCTATTTATACACTCAGCGAAAGCCATTCTACTGCCGAAATCCGCTCCCACCAAAATGAAGCATCGCACCCTACGACCCCGATGACGCCACGTGGCAGCCAACCACTGGATGTTTCCCCCTCACACGGATCAAGCTGGCGGGAACGACATCTCGCGATCCACTGCCCACTTGTGACCATGTGGCGTGAAGATCGGAGGCCTAAGCAAGCGAAGCGACGTCTTCTTTATGGCGCCACCATTTCGCTGATCCGCTGACGTCATCGAGGATACGCGTGAAAATTAAAGCGTACTGTAAAACGCTACGTGGATCCGGAGATCGAAGAGACACGGCCACCAAACTCTACATCGTTCCCAGACAATCCACTATGAAGAATCCTCGACACTATGTTGGTCGGTGAAGACCGAGCAAACCGCTCTCAATCCCACCCATAAATAGGTTGTAACGGGAGTGAGGGGGTAAGGATGATACTTATAAGTGGAAATTTTCCAGATCACGACACGTAGCAGATGACGTGTCATCCACGTAAGCCCATTAAATTCCTGGAGGCTACTGAGCTGGAATAAGTACGATGCATTAGGGATATTCCTTGGCACCTCGTCTCCGTGATTGCATTCGACCTTTTGGAGACCTTCCCAGAGTACATTCCCTATTCGTCTAGCAACCAGCCAACAGCTCGCCTCCGCGCTATCCTACGGTCGAGCATCCTCAGCCTCCTCGCTCGTCTCCGAGCTATTACAGAGATGAGGTTTCTCAGCCCCCTCGCTCGTCTCCGAGCTGTCACCGAGCTGAGCTTCGTCAACTTCCGTGTTTGGCCGGAAGCACGGAGCCCGAGTGCCTCAGTAACAGCTCCGTGTATCTCACCACGACGAGATCTCCGTCGCTTCATGTCTTGCATCCCACACTAGCGTATCCCTCCATCAACGCGAACAAGACGCGGGGGCGTAACAGACGGCGAGAATCTCGTATCGGCTCGCTCTATGCGACCGCTATATAAACCCCTCTTTCAGACAACTCAGATATCCCGAACTCGTTCCAATACGCCGCTACTCTGCCCTAATTATTTTTCGGTTACTTACTTGATCGTCAGAGGGTCCTACAGTGGATTCCCAGCCCGGGACTTCTCTTGCAGGCAGCTCGGCGTCAACAACAACCAACAACCCATTAAGATCCACACGCTCAACCCTCACATCAAATCTTAACCGTTTAGCTCCGCTGGCAGCAAGATCGACGGATGATAACATTTGAAGGAGATTCTGGCCTCCATCAACTATATACCATTATATTTTCACAGTAAATCCCCTCACTTCAATTTTCCTTTTTTCTTTTGGTATAAAGTTAGCGTTTGCCTTTAGTTGATCAAATTACACTATTTCCTGGAAGAATAAATGAGGATGTGAACATTCACAACCCCATTAGCTATGAACACATTCGAACCTTCCTGTGAACCCCTGCAACTTAAACAGAGAGACCTAGAAGCTGTAAGTGCGTTCAGAGCTAATGGGGATATGAATGTTCAAAACCCCACTAACGGCATTTCCTAAATATTTCAACCATGTTTTTTTCCTTAGTCACCGGAACCAAAATACTCTCTCTCACACACTCACTTATACACACAGATCCCCAACATACAACCATGGTTGATTTTTCTTGCTGGGGAAAATAGTTACCAGGTCCACATTTTAGAAATGACTTATTTTCAAACCACTTATTTTTAGATATGCTAAAAGAAACCAATATTTAGAAAATACGAAATGTTTCAAATCCATATGTATTCTAATTGAAGTATTTTTTTAAAACTACCTTCTCTTGCCTTTCTCAAATTATACTCATTTTGAACTTTTGTAACTTCATTTGTCCAGCTATGAGTACATTACATACTAAATCTTAACACTATTTATCATAAGATAATTTTGTTTATAAATCATAACATATATTTTCATAAAATCTTTAAAGTGTATTATTGGCAATATATATACTAATTCGTATATAAATCAATATTTAGGCTTAGAATAAATTCAATATTTTTCATAATATTGAAAGTTCGGGTTTAAAAATAAATCAAGTTAAAAACCTGGACCCGAAAACAATTTTCTCTTTTTAGAATAAGGCTCCAGCGTATCCCTGATGACCTAATACTGAAATATTCTAGTACCTCTTTATTTGTTTCATCCTGAAGCAAAGTAGAATGTCAATCTCTTAATTTTCAAAACAAATGAGAAAGGTTGCTGTCGGGACTAATTAAATACCACCCACATGATGTTTACCCTTTCTCTGCCCTCTCGTACTCTCACTAACTCTTTTATTGTTTTTTAAAAATAAATGAAGACAATGATTCGGTGTTGATTTAAATCTTTAATATTATAATAATTAGATTTTTTTTTTTAGCCAAAGTAGAGAACTGTTATGTGATGATACAATATACATTTTTGTATGGAATTCTCTTTATTTATTTCGATCTTATTGCACGGTTCAGAAAGCACTTGCGCATGTGATGCAAATGAACATGTACGAAAAAGCTGTCGTAAAGTTTCTATTTCTTTCTCTTCCCAGAAGACACCGTCTAATTATATTTCGTTCATTTTTGCACTTAGTTTAAAACAATTGCATATATCATGTCATATTTAGAAAATGCCTTGTATTTAATTTTCAACCGCAAAGACACATGAACAAAGTTTATGATCATTTTGATAAATGACGATTTCTTTGCTGTCCAAACTAACATAGAAGAAGATGCTACTAAAGACTTTCTGAAACTCGAGAATAAGCCGAGACTAAAATAAAAGATAACTTATGCACGCACAAAAACTAGTTTTATTTTGGGCGTGCATAATCCACATGGATATTCAATAATACTAGCGACGGGCCCGTGCAAATGCACGGGTCCCTAAAAAATGCTGCGAAGATTCTGATTCATAATTTTTCATGGTTTATGATAGATGTAAACAAGTCATATAATGGGATATAAAAAATTTATGACAATTAAATACATAATAGTTATTGACAATCATAAAAAAATTTAATATGAAAATATATTTAAAGTGATAATTAAGCAATCTATACATTTATCGATAGCAACCTAACTGTTTCAAAAGTTGAATTTTAGCAAAGCAAAGTCGTGATGAGAAGTGGCCGACCGTATCGATTTTACTACTGTTGAGCGCAACTTCATAGAACTCAAAAATATATATCAGTTTAGATAGCATCTTTAACGTTGATCAATTTTATGCAGGAAAAAAGAATATTAGAAAACGAAATGAAATTTCTAGTCTTTTACCCGTGTATAAATAAATTAAAAAGGCCAAAAGACATTTTGAAGGATTGAAATGAAAACTTGAACGTTAAAGAAAGGGCGAACCAATTTTCCCAGCCTTTAAGCTCATTTTGATAAACATAGAAGGGCTGAAATAAAATATTCTTAATATATAGGGGGCGGAGACTAAATATTTCCTGCACCAATCATCATTGATCAAAAGGAAGAGCCAAATGCAAATTTACTTAAGAAGGAAGGGCCTGAGGATAATTATTCAAAGAAAAAGACAAAATTGAGTTTATTGAGTTTCGAACAGGGGGCATGCTCCTTTATATGACCTCATGCAAATGCACGGGTCAGCAAAAAATTCGGTTTTGTCATATACATTTGATGTGCATGGAAAATGAAAATGAAAGAAACTAAATGGATTAAGCAAAAGAGTTATTCAATGTTGTGCAAGACATAAAAATAAATAGAAGTATGGAGACAGAAATTATATTATATTTATGCAAAATAGAAAAGATAAAGAGAAAGGTTTGCAACAATAAGACACATTCATGCGGAACATTGAGAACAACATCGGGGGTTAATAAGAGATCAACATCCGGCGAGGATCGAAGCAAGTTCTGGCGACCCCGCGATGCCACGAAGTTCAACACACCCTCTTCTACTTTTTTATAGGATAACTAGCTAGTAAGTTCCTTCCAATCTCTCTTCTTTCTCTTTAAAAATCTCTTTTTCAAAATATGTCGGTAAGTGGAGTTAATACCAACATTTTATTCTAAATTCTAGAAATTATATTTTTTCTTAAGCATTGCTCATTCATATTTCTACACCTTTCTTGTTAATATAAAACTAATATTTAGAATCAACTTTCACTCAAAAATATCATGCAAAATAACTTTAATCGACATTCACATTAAAATACCATGAACTTTGTATCTACTATATTTAATTGTTTTGCTTAATTATACCTTTAGAAAACCTCATGGGGTAATGACCTACCTCTTACATACACACATGATTTCCATAACACGATACTCTTCAAACGTAATTTTAGGTACAAACACAACATTTCATTAAAATACCATCTACTATAAAAAAACGGTTTTCTTTGGAATTGTATTTTAAAATTCCTTTGCAAATAAGCCTGTTTACCGCCGGAAACAGAGATGAACTGGGATAGATCGTCTTACCTGAGTCCTCGGGGCAGATGCTATTTGGATTTATTCGTCCACCTCTCCGAAAATTCCAAGTTGATTTATGGCACTGTGTATCGGAGGTTTAGACGGATGCGGCCGTTGTAGCGGACTTCGTCAGATTCATCCTCGTTTGCGAGGGGTTTTGATTGTGAGGACGTTCTTCCCTGCAGGCGCAAGCCCCTGCAGTTAATTACGTTACCGCATCACGATAACCACTTTCTCCTGCTTCGGAGGTTCACTTCGTGTCGTGTGTATATTTGTTTTATTTTGGTTGCCCGTGGATTGTATACGGAGACTAATTTATTTCTTCTCATGTAAGGCGTGGATTAATCCAAATCCGTATATGGATTTGTTTTATTTAAGAATCGTTAATCTGGTTTGAGATTAAGATCGACTAAAATGTATGTGAGCAGTTGGGGCTCGGTTGGATTTTTGTTAAGGATACGTTAGTCCAATTTGAGACTAAGCTCTACTTAACAAGGTGTTATGATCATTTTTGTTTCAGATCCAACAAGAGAGTATTTAGGTTCTGTTGTCTTAGTTTAGATACATTTCGGTCCATTGTCGCCATTTTTGAGGCGAATATTAGTTTAAGGATATCTCGGTCTGTAAGTCGATGTCGCGGACCCCACGTGTTCGCGGGGAGGCAGAAATTGTAAAAAATGATTTTTACGGGCTTCGCAACATCGACTTGAACCAAGGATCGATAATAAACCACAGCTAGCAAACTACTTGAGGTTTAACTACTCGGATGAATGTTATACCTTGTAGTATTGTGTCCTTCGGGTCTTCTCGTTGTCCTCCTCGTCATCGTAGGCTCCAAGGATCGAAATGGATCGAAGCAACCTCGACGGCCTCCTCGAGTCAAAGAAGATCCACCCGAGAGTCTATAGTCCGAGCTCCTACCTCAAATCCAAGATAACTACGGCTTCTAGTTGGCTAAACTAGAAGTCCTAGAGGGTGTAGAGTAAGAAAATGGAGTGGTTTGTCTCTTGGAAACCTCGGATTCTCAACACATGAGAGTTTTAAGGGTTTAGAGGAAGAAGAAGAAGACTTGAAGAAAATGAGAGTGAAGTGTGAACTTGGAAATAGCTTGGCTGTCCTCTTTTAGAAAATTGAAGCATATCAATAATTCATGAGATAATTATCACAACAAAATATCAACTATGCTTATAAATATCTAGTGGTGAGTCATGCCATGAGTCACCAAGTAGCCATGCTAGATTCAATGTAGAAATCCACCTCATTTCCTCCACCTCATTTTGTTTAATCCAATAAAGATTAAAACCCTAATGAGGTGTCCAACTTCTAGAAGCTTTTCCGGAAAAATTACGAGAATGCCCCTCGTCTGTATATACATACCCACATCCGTATTCCGAAGAATACGAATACAAAGAGATGAAACAAATCCATCAATATAATACTAAGATCCGGCTTAAACCAAAACCCACCAGTATTATCCATCCGATCATCATATGTGCACAAGTACACGTAAGTGATCGAAGCCCTGCCGTAAAACCATACGGCCTCTACACCTTTTTTCCGGTGCAGTAAATCTCTCTATGTGCGACTCTAAAGACTCGATACTACGCTGGTAGTGGGTTTAAGCACAAGCCGCAAGTGGTACTAGCTGCACGTAACGGCTACCCAGGTATGTGTCAATAAAAAGGCCGATGAGCTAACTCATCCGAACTCCTACTGAGCCTGTATATGACAATCTCCGTACAGTCCGGTCTGTTTGTCTAAGAGTATCACATATCGGGCCTAGGGGATGGTAATCGTCAGACCCCTAATAGCGCAATAAGTCGTGTCGGAGAGTAACCCAAAACACCTTGAGAAACTACTAGAGTACCTACCAGTAAATCTCGCTTTCCTTGGCCAAGGACTTTGTGTAATGGCCTTCTGAACACAGCGCGATATCAACCCCCAATACCAGGAGAGACGAATCCTATCTAACCGCCACTGCCTCCAAGTGCTTCGGGACTGCACCTAACTATTACCTGTTTGCACGACTCCTTTAAGTCGTGGTAGGGTAGTAATCAAAGTACAGTGGGAACACACTCGAGGCGAAGTAGCTGTGTCAAGTTGACGGACTAAGTCGTACTCATGTCACCTGGGAACTGCTACCCGACGATAGGTATAATACCCACCAGCAATTCCGGACGAGTCATGTCCAGTGTACTCATAACCTAATGAGCACCTGCATACTATCTCTAGTACGACGTACTAATGGCTGTGGGAAAGACCATCTCCCCTGCTGGGATGAGAAGCGTATACACTAGTCTACTGTGGAGTATCGATGCCCTGTCTCGATAATCCTACGACTAGGGACCTATATAGCATGTGCTTATAAACTATCTAGCCCCCACTAGTATGACTGCCATCACAACGCTGGTAATCAAGCAAAGATCCTAAGGGCTCTACCAATATGTATAAGCGATATGCTAAAAGAAAACACATGCACATATTGAGGTAGAAACAAACCAGGTAGCATACCACCATTTCAAGCAAGACTGTTACTATATCCGTATATATCCCAAGCTTCCATTAAGTAATATACAATCCAGTATGATACAATAATGGCCTCTAGGGCATATATCACTAACAATCTTCCACTAGCACTAAGGACATGTACTGGAATATCGCAGACCTAAGATCTCGAATAGCCTCTCGAGCACTGTCTGAGGGATGGCCTCTGTGAGTGGATCTGTAGTGTTGTTCTCCGTATCTACTCTCCTCATCTCGATCTCCTAGGGATCAACGATCTCTCTGATCAGGTGGTACTGCCTCAAGATATGTCTAGATCTCTGATGGGACCTGGGTTCCTTCCCTAAAGCTATAGCACCGTTTGTTGTCACAATACTAAAGTATTTGACCAACAATGGAAGGAACCACGTGAAGTTCAGTTAAGAACTTCCTTATCCAGACTGCCTCTTTTGCGGTGTCTCATGCAGCGAACTATTCCGTTTCCATCGCCAAGTCTGCAACGGTGTCCTGCTTAGAGCTCTTCCAACAGACCGCCCCACCTTTGAGGGTAAAGACATAAACCGGCATAGACTTGGAGTCATCCTTATCACTCTGGAAGCTGAAGTCAGCAAAGGCCTTGATCTGGAGGTCTTTTCCGCCATACACCAAGAACATCTCCTTAGTCCTTCTCAGGCACTTGAGAATGCTCTGTACTGTTATCCGGTGCTTCTCCTCTGGGTTTGACTGATACCGGCTTACCATGCTAAGTGTGTAAGCAACATTTGGTCTGTTACACAACATCGCATATATTATAGAGTCTACCGCAGAAGCGTAGGGTATAGATGTGATGCGGACCCTTTCCAAATATGTCTTGGGTGACATCCCTTTTGGAGAGAGTGATTCCGTGACAAGCCGGTAGACTACCGCGCTTTGAATCGTCCATACTAAATATTTTCATCATGGTGTTGATTTACCTTAACTTTAAAAGTCCCACTATCCTTTTTGATCTATCACGATAGATCTGGATCCCCAGAATGTAGTTGGCATCACCCAGTTCAATCATGGAGAACCTCTATGATAAGAATCCTTTGACTGATTGTAGTATAGGAATGTCATTTCCTATTAAGAGAACATCTTCTACGTACTAGACGTGTAATCCCACAGTTCTCTCTACAATCTCACTATATATGCATGGTTCATCTGGATTTATGATAAAGTTGAATTCCTTTGACCGTCTCAATAAAATAGATGTTCCAACTCCGCGATGCTTACTTTAGTCCATTAATGGACTTAAGCAACTTGCACATTTTCCCGCTGCTCCCACTCTGATTGAAATCCTCTGGCTGATCCATATAAACGCACTCTTCCAAATAACCATTTAGAAAAGCCGTCTTTACGGCCATCAGCCGGATCTTATAATCTTGAAAGGCAGCAATGGCAAGAAGGATCCGAATGGATTTGAGCATAGCCACTGGATAAAAGGTTTCATCATAGTCCAAACCAGGTCTTTAATGAAAAAACCTTTTGCAACAAATCTAGCCTTATAGGTTTCAAGCTATCCATCTACACCAATCTTCTTTCTGAAGATCCAATTGCAGCCTTCAGGTTTTATCCCTTCTGGAGCAATATTCAAAGTGCATACTTTGTTGGTATACATGGACTCCATCTCGGTCCGCATTGCATCCAGCCATTTTACTGAGTCACCGCTCTAAATGGCTTACTGGAAGCTAGTTGGCTCATCATTGTCAATGATGCAATCCTCTCTATCCCCGTCTATGAGAAAACCGTAGTATCTCTCGGACGGATGAGACTGCCTACTAGTCCTGCGGATTGGCACAGGGATGTCCTGTTCTTTTGAAACCTCTGGTTCTACCATACTTTCAGTAATAGTTTGTGATTCTGGAATTTTCTTCAGTTCTATTGCGCTCCCACTAGTCCTTTTTCAAAAAATTGATTTTCTAAAAAGTAGGCATGACGAGAAACAAAAAACCTTTTGTTCCTCTGCGTAATAAAAAAGATATCCCCTGGAGTTCTTTGGGTATCCCACAAACCTACACAGTACTGAGCATGCCTCAAGCTTATTCGCATACTGCTTTTTGACAAAAGCTGGACATCCCTATATGTTCAGATACTGAAGATAGGGTTTCTTCCCACTCCACATCTAATATGGTGTGGTAGGCACGGTCTTGGTAGGAACCTTATTCAAAACATATGCAGCTAATCCTAATGCATAACCTCAGAAGGATCGCGGCAACTCAACATTACTCATTATGGAACGAACTGTATCCAATAGGGTCTGTTCCGCCTTTCCTATACACTGTTGTGTTGTAATGTGTATGGAAGTGTAAGCTAAGAGAGAATTCTATTCTCTTTCGAGTAATTCTGGAACTCGGTAATTAAGTATTCACCACATCGATCAGATCTCAGTGTCTTGATACTTTTGCCTGTTTGCTTTTCCCCATCATTCTTATATTCTCGGAATTTTTCAAAGGGTCTCGGATTTATGCTTCATCAAGAAGACATGTCCTAACCTAGAGAAATTATCCATAAAAGTAATGAAGTAGGAATAACCACTTCGTGCATCTGTAGATATTGGACTACACACGTCACTATGTATGAGTCCTAAGAGCTCGCTCGCTCTTACTCCGTGTCCAGTGAACGGAGTCTTTGTCATTTTTCCTATGAGAATAGATTGAAAAGTTGCATAAGACTGATATTCGAACGGATCCAAATATCCCTCTCTATGTAACTTCGTCAACCGTGTTTCATTGATGTGACCCAGTCTACAATGCCTTAAGAGAGCCTTATTTAATTCTGGAGACTTTCTTTTAAGTGTGTTCTGGACGTTGAAAACCTGAGCTTGATTCAATTTATATTGTCCTCTAGTGTACCTGACCCAATCAAACTTTGATTTAGGTGGATGTGAACCACATCGCTTAAAAACTAGACTTGGTACATATAAACAGTTACGTTGAATCGATATTTGCCCACTTTTCAATTCTAGGTGATATACCTTACGGATACAGCATCCACGCTCATTCTGTTAGTAACCCTGAGAGTCATATCAAACCTGTAATGAATTACATATATGAGATCCTGATCCGGTATCTAATACCCAGGAAGTAGAGTTAATTGACAAATTGTTTTCAATCACAAACACACCCGAAGTCGGAACCACAACATGCTTCGGATCCTGGATTCTGGCTTTCCAAGCCCTGCATTCCTTCTGCCAATACCCTTTCCCGTGACAATAGGAACATCCATCCTTCCTTACTGTTAACCCCGAAACTTTTGCCCTACCCTTTCTATCTACCTTACTAACACCGCCTATCGGCTTTGTGGAGGACTTCTTCTTCTCATCCTTGGCATCCGCCTTGGATCCAGAAGAGGAAGATTCTCCAATAAGCAGAGCGCGTGTCTCCCTGGTTTCCTTCAGGGTGCCCTCAACTGGAAGTATAACTTGCTTCCCCTGGGCGTAAGTAGAAGGTAGGGACTATAGAATCAAGTCAGTACATGACTCGTTCTCCAACGTGGTCTCCAGGCTCGTGAGCTATTTAATACAGCTGATCATTGTAGGGACGTGGTCCCCTAGTGATGACCCGACAGCCAACCTCGCTTAAAGTAATTCCTTCGAGGTCTCATATCTTGCGATACGATATTGCTCTCCATATAAATCTTTGTTATGGAGGAAGATGGAAAATAAGTCCATCTTCTCGTGCTGCTTCTGGTATTCACCATCAACTGAGGCCAACACGAGGCACTTGGCATTCGCACAGTATTTTTCCTTTGTCCTACGGATACCAACATCCGCGATGGTGGAAACTGGAGCTGGGACGGGGGGGCTTGAGTAGTAATGAGATGGTCCATCTTGTCATAGGTAATGGACATCTAGATAAATCTTTGCCAGTTAATATAATATAACTTAGCCATTTTATTATCTATCTGTAACTTAATCTGGTCACCTGGTCGCTGCAATTAGGAGAGAGAGAAGAGAACGCTCAGCATGATACTCTTGCAAGTTTAAATTGGTTTTTAATTTATCTAAACAAGATGGCTCCTACTGTTTCTCGAATCCTTCCTCAAACCATAAAAGAAGAATTAGTCAGGATTAATCTCACCATACAATACTTGCTTAACCGTTCGGCCAGGCTAGTGTCGGTACTTCGAGAGAGGTTTTACGACGCTTTCGCGAAGTTTCTTAATTAAATAACCTCTTTCCCTGGAGGCGTATCCCCTTTAACACTGTTCTAGACACCTACTTGGTTTATATCATTGATCGTTAAGTGAAGAATCTCCCGAGAAATAGCGGATACTCACAGTAGGATCGGGATCCAAATATCATTGTGTGATAATCTTGAAGGAATCCTACCAATATTATCACACTCCAAATGGTATGCAGCACTAGCAAGTTTCAGTTTCCTTAGAAACTCCCGATGTGGATTTTTGCCCCATGCTCTTATGACCTTGACAAAGGCCAACATATCATAACTCACATGTCAAGTTCTACCCGCCATTTTCCAGGTTAATTTGAACCCACCCGTACATACCCTTGACGAAGGCCAAAATAGAAGTACGACTATCCAAAACCAACGCATCTATCTATGCTACAGATGAACATCCAACAGCTATCAAACACTATGCCTTGGCGAAGGTCAAAATACATAGCTTGAATACTACTGAATATTCAAATGAAATGACGGAGGGCTACGAATGGTTTTAGCGAAACCGTGAACGTAGTGAACTTGATATAATCAAAGGAACCTGACAGCTTTTAAAAAGGGTGGTTTAAGCTCCACATTTAAAAGTCTCCTGTTTTTAAAATAACCAAGTGGTTTTAAAATTTGTTCCAACGATTCATCTTTGGTTTGTTTGCTTTGCATTAATGTAATGCAGTCTCATCATTTACACCTATCATTACAGAAAGAAACGAAGATATGACGTACGCTTATGCCATCCGCATTCGCCACTGGGCCCCGTCTAACACCGTTAGGTTACTTAACTAACGCCAGAGCGGGGGCTGAACTAGCGCGAATGCAAAACATAAGCAACGTCTATTATATAGAATATATATAATAACCATTCATCTCATGCAATAATAGGCATTCTAGATCACAGATGAACATATTAGATATACTAGGAATTCCGCGTTTCGTTTAAGCCTGTAACGAAAGACGGATTCCACGGTCGTGATGAATAGCCAAATCCCATCTTAAACCCCTACGGGTGCGGCAAACTACCTGCCAAATACCCGAAGTGAAGCAACTTCCCTCAGCAAAGTGAGTAAGCCACTCGGCACTTCAAAGTACCCGGTAGTTTGTGCACCCTACCTTGGGTCTATCCTAGGAGCAAAAACAGTAAATGAAATAATACAATGGTGGATACAATCTCAACCCGGATGTGCCCCGCAAAAATAATATTACATCACTTTACAAATTTACATCAAATGAAAGAATGAAAACCCTCATCTCACATCCCCGGCTATTCATCCACGACGATCCAATATAGTTTATATACACAAACCAACATCACATCACAGATATGTGCAACGCCGACTAATCGATGTATAGCAATTAGTCGACGTTTCCAAACACATATACACATCACAAAGCTTGTAAAGTAACTGCGATATTAGAATTCCGCACGCAATTAGTAAACTTAACCAATTTTTCCAAAACTTGAAAAATCCTGTGAGCTAATGATCCAAATACGATCGTTTTAAGACAATCCGGGAGTCGAAACGAACT
The DNA here is from genome assembly GCA_030015575.1 of Agapanthus africanus. Taxonomy (NCBI): domain Eukaryota; kingdom Viridiplantae; phylum Streptophyta; class Magnoliopsida; order Asparagales; family Amaryllidaceae; genus Agapanthus; species Agapanthus africanus. Next base: position 141,897,417 of record JASDDO010000026.1, read on the forward strand.
CGAAACCCGCCCGAATCTTCCCAGAGGAGAAGATACCAAAATTAACTATCGAATCGAGGGCCTCGAGGGGGGTACCCACTCCCGGGGGCCACAACGAGGTGGCCCCCAACGGGAGGCAGACCCAAGAGCACCAATCTGTGGTGCTCTCGGGTCACCAGCCCCCAAGGCCACCTTGTGGTGGTCTTGGGGGGTGAGCCCGGCCTTAGGTCCCCCACGAGGTGTCCCCAGGGTGCGCACACTTTACCCCGCGGCTTCTCGGTTCAAACCGTGAGCCCGCGGGGTGTGCAAACAACTCAAAACATCATTTTTGGAAACTGTTTTTGTCGGCAGTTTTTGCGCTACAAAAACGGTGGATTTCTAACTTTGCTACAAGCTATATAAGGTTTATAAGAGGCTCTGATACCACTGTAAGTCGATGTTACGCACCCCACGTATTCGCGGGGAGCCGGAAATTGCAAAAAATGATTTTTACGGGCTTCGCAACACCGACTTGAACCAAGGATCGATCATAAACCATAGCTAGCAAACTACTTGAGGTTTAACTACTCGGATGAATGTTATACCTCGTAGTATCGTGTCCTTTGGGTCTTCTCATTGTCCTCTTCATCATCATAGGATCCGAGGATCAAAACGGATCGAAGCAATATCGACGGCCTCCTCGAGTCAAAGACGATCCACCCGAGAGTTTATAGTCTGGGTTCCTATCTCAAATCCGAGGTAACCACGGCTTCTAGTTCACAAAACTAAAAGTCCTAGAGGGTGTGGAGTAAGAAGATGGAGTGCTTTGTCTCATGGAACCCTAGAATTCTCAACACATGAGAGCTTTAAGGGTTTAAAGGAAGAAGAAGAAGACTTGAAGAAAATGAGAGTGAAGTATGAACTTGGAAATAGCTTGGCTATTCTCTTTTTGAAAATTGAAGCATATCAATAATTCATGAGATAATTATCACAACAAAATATCAACCGTGCTTCATAAATATCTAGTGGTGAGTCATGCCATGAGTCACCAAGTAGCCATGCTAGATTCAATGTAGAAATCCACCTTATTTCCTCCACCTCATTTTGTTTAATCCCATAAAGAATAAAACCCTAATGAGGTGTCCAACTTCTAGAAGCTTTTCCGAGAAAATTACGAGAATGCCTTCTGTCCGTATATACATACTCGCATCTGTATTCCAAAGAATATGAATATAAAGAGACGAAACAAATCCATCAATATAATACTAGGATCCGGCTTAAACCAAAGCCCACTAGTATTATCCGCCCGATCATCATACGTGCACAAGTACACGTAAGTGATCGAAGCCCTGCGGTAAAACCATAGGTGTCACGCCCCGCTTCCCAAAGTGCGCTAAGATAGGCATGTGACAGAGCCAACCATACTACCTGTGGATAGGAAATATCCCTCCATAGTCACATTACGGCTGTAGAGATATCAAGAACAGTAATAAACTATCTAACACGTGTCCATAAGCCAGAATAAACGAGTCATGAAATAAAATAATGCGGAAGCAAAAGATCCAATACAATAATAATCTGGAATGTACGTCCCATAATGCGGGCTCACATCAGGAATGAAAATACTGAAAGGAAACTAAACTAAACTAATAATAGGTCCTCACTGCTCGGCCTGTTGATCAAAATACTCCTGAACTGCCTGCGATAAAGATAAGGGATCTTGGCCATGCAAAACCCAGACATCAGTGCGTCATAATATCAATAATTTTAAGCAAGCAGGATATAATGAGATATGCAGGCATGAAGTATGAACAATAACAAGTCATCAATAACAGGTAAACAGTAACATGAATATATATCAGTGAACAGGATATAAACAGGTGAAGTGCAGTGAGTAGTCTAAACTGTGCTATAGGGTTATCTACTCTAAAGTTATTCGAAATCAATTAATGTAATGCTCATCGTAACCCATCGGTCTATGCTCCGTTCATTCCCCACGGGACCACGGTAAAATGATATAATAGACTGTGAGTCTATGTCACGTTCATTCCCCACGGGACCACGGTAAAATGATATAATATCCCTTTGAGTTGCGTTCAGCTACATTCTTGATTTCCCCATACCCCCAAGTTATGTGTAAGTCAGGTATTGATAAATCTGGGGCTAATGCCAACACAGGATCAAGCAAGTACAGGTTTGTCTGTATTGACAACAGGATATGTCCGTAGGGACAACAGGTCAAGATTTGTCGGCATTAGTAACAAGATTAGGTATCAAGTCAAGCTGTGGTACATTAGGTCATGTCAGGTAGTGCACATGTATCAAATCATGTCAAGTAGGGTATCAGGTCATGTCAGGTAGTGCACAGGTATCAAGTGGGTGCTCATAATCAACTCTAATAAGTATGGGTTGCACAAAATCAGGTATAGAGTACTAATAAAATGAAATAAACATGAATGGTATGCAAATAGATACAAAATAAATGGTATGGATGCACAACTATATATTAGGGTTACCTTTTATATCTCCAATACTAATTAGGATGCACTTTATTAAACATGGGGTGTTTAAATAACAGTATTATGTAATAATGAGATCTATAGATGCAGCTATATGTATAATATATGATATGGATGCAAACGGGTATCCGAAAACTGTAAAACTTTAATATGGATAAATAATGTGATAAACGGGTAACCTTTGATTCATATGGATGCAGTATATGGTAGTACAGTATGTAACAAGATAGGTTTTCGTGCATTAGATCTGAAATGATATATACGGATATATACGGATGTCGATTAAATCGATAAAACTAAAAACAATAATGTGGATTGCAAAATTAATCATTTTGAAGTATTATAATTCAAATAGATATAGATTATAGTATTATAGCATGTAGCAAGATTAATTTGCCTAGACGGATCAAGAAACGGATATGTACGGTACGTCCGACGTCGGCAAAATGTCGCGACGCACACACGGTACACGGAACGGGTCCAAGTAACACACGAGGGTGAACACGCGGGTAAGGTACGCTGTCTGGATCGTCGGCGTCGATCTCGGCTCCGGCGAACTACGAAATACAAAAATCAAGAATCTAAAGAAAAGTAAAGAAAATAAAGAAAGAAAGAGGAAGAAGAAGAAGAGGGAGAAGGGATTGCTCACTGTGGTTGTGGTGTGTTGTGGATTCAGGGAGATGAGATAGAGTCGAGGGGATGATCGGAGCTCCGGCGATCTAGGGTTTGGTGTTGGGGTTAGGTTAGGGTTTAGGCTCGGTTTTGTGTTGTCTGGGGTTTCTGGTGTGCAGGGTTAGGTGAGGGAGAAGAGAACAGAGGAGAGAGAGAGAAGAGGTAGCAAGAGATGGCGATGGCGATGGAGGTGATCGGCGGCAAGGTGAGGTGGTGGTGCTGGTTTCGATGGGTGCAGGGTGTATGCAGGGGTGCTCGGGATTGAAGGGAGAAGGTGGTGGAGGAAGAGATGAGGGCTCGGTTGAGTTGAGGGTGAGGAGGCATTAGGGATTTTATGGTTAGGGTTTGAGAGAGCAGAGGGTTTGTGATGGGTTATGGAGATGGGAGCTCGGGTTTTAAATAGGAAGGTGACGACGAGAAATGAGGGTTCTGTTATGGGTGGTGACGGGATCGTGGAGGGAGGTGACTGCATCCAAGATCGCTACAGCGATCCCGAGAGGAGAGAGATAGAGAGAGAGTGAGATGAGAGAGAGAGGAGGAGAAAGAAATTTGGAATTTAGTGGGGGAGAGAGAAAGAGAGATGATTGGTGGGGGCCACGGCAAAGGGAGAAAGGAAAGAGAGAGAGAGAGAGAGAGAGAAAACCTGTTTTATTGGTTAGGATTTTTAATTGAAAAAAATATTTTTCGTTAGGGATTTTAAAATATGAACTGTTAAACGAAATATTAAATATTTAAATAATTTGAATTTTGGCGGGATACAAAAATATTCCAAAACACGCCCGGGTCGGGTCTAAAAATTCAGATTTTAAATATTAAAAATATATGCGACGTCCAAATTTCAAAATGAATGTTCAGCTAACGAAAATGCATACCCCCAAGAACGGATGCATGTACGTACGCGTAGCCATCCAAACGAGTCCGTTTTACTGAACGGGACAGGAACAAGGTGCGCGGATGCTACCACAGGGTTAGAGATATCATGCAGGCCATGTTATGTAATTTAAATTATTTTATATGGCTTAAAATGTTATATGGTAAAACATGCAATGGCAGATAAAATGCCAGTATGTAGTATTCATGAAAATGCACATGTCTATATAACAAGTCAAGATAATTCATAAATATGAATCAAATAAGTTTCAAGCAAGCGGGTCGGATCGAATGCAATGTAAAATGTAAAATACCATTCATCCCCAAAACACGATAACTCGAGAAAATACCAAAATAAGCAAATACGATAACTGGAACTGGTATAAATGAACTAGGGTATTACATTATACCCAACTACAAAAAGAATTTCGTCCTCGAAATTTCCAAGAACAAGGAAAGATAAACATTCAAGGAACTACAAGAATAGGTATGGAAACTTCTGTCGGATTTCATCTTCTCGTTCCCAAGTTGATTCTCCATGCGAGTGATTCCCCCAAGAAACAAGTACGAGAGGGATAAACTTGTTCTTAAGGACCTTTTCTCTTCGTTTAACAATCGACATCGGTCGTTCCTCAAAGGTCAAATCCTCTCTTACAGTCAGTGCCGAATGATCCAGCACGTGTGTTTCATCTCGAACATACTTACAGAGTTGGGATACATGAAACACGTCATGAACATTCTCCTAGATTGTGGTAAAGCCAATCGATAAGCCACTTCTCCAACACGTTCCAAAATTTCGAAAGGCCCTACGAATCGAGGACTAAGCTTGCCTCAACTCCCAAAACGAATCACTCCTCTAGTCAGTGATATCTTTAAGAATACCAGATCACCAACTGCGAACTCTAGAGGTCTTCTCGATGTATCGACCCAACTCTTCTGTCGATCTTGTGCTGCCTTCATATTATTCCGGATAGTATTAACTTTCTCCACAGTTTACACGATCAAATTCGGTCCCATCAATCTTCGTTCTCCAACGTCATCCCAACAAAAAGGTGAACGGCACTTGCGACCATACAATGCTTCGAATGGAGCCATCTGAATAGTCGCCTAAAAACTGTTGTTGTAAAAAAAAACTCCACCCAGTGTATATGATCCTCCCATGAACCCTTGAAGTCCAACATGCAAGCTCTCAACATGTCTTCAAGAGTTTAGATCGTTTTCTCCGATTGGCCATCTGTCTGAGGATGATAAGCTGTGCTAAACTTCAATCGCATCCCCAAAATTTCCAGTAAACTCCTCCAGAAGTGCGATAAGAATCGGGTGTCACGGTCGAACACGATGCTCACAGGTACTCCATGAAATCTCACAATCTTATGCATGTACCGCTCTGCCAACGCTTCCGTTGACTGACCAACTCGAAATGGTATGAAATGAGCTGCCTTGGTTAATCGATCAACAATCACCCAAACTGTATTGTTGCCTTTTGGACTCCGCGGTAAAGCTGTCACGAAATCCATGGTTATATGTTCCCACTTTCATTGAGGAATCGGAAGTGGTTGCAATAAACCAGCAACCCTATGATGTTCAGCCTTAACTTGCTGACACACCAAGCACTTCGCTACAAAGAGGGCAATCTCCCGTTTCATGCCTTCCCACCAGAAATGCTGTCGTAGATCTCGGTACATCTTCGTGTCTCCTGGATGTACGGAATATGCGGAACTTTGCGCCTCCTTCATAACTTCTTCGCGAATATCTCCTTTTGGCACACACAAACGGCTACCATATCGCAACGAACCATCTTCATGAATCAACAAGTCCGTTCGAAGTCCTGCTTCAACTTGTTCTCGAAACTTCTGCAATCTTGGGTCCTGTAACTGCGCTGCTTTAATATTCATGATCAACGACGACTGTACTTGCAGCTGCATCAAAACGCATCCCAATCCTTCCCTAGATGCATCGCTGTGAATCACCAATCCTCCGGAACCGTCTGGTACGGTCAAACTAGGAGCGGTTATCAATCTCTGCTTCAATGTCTCAAAACTAACACACATTTATCCACGTGCCGTCTTTTTACTAGAAGAACTGGAGCTCCCCAAGATGAATTGCTGCTGCGAATCCAACCCTTCTCAAGTAATTGAATTCTTCCAACTCCATTGGTGCCATTGGATAATACGCCTTTAAGATTGGCACTGCACCAGGAACAAGGTCGATATCGAACTCTACATCTCGTTTTGGCGGTAAACCCGAGATATCCTCGAACACGTCTATGAAATCTCGAACTACAGCTGGCACTTCAACTTCCATTGATGAAAGAACATTGTTTGTCGGCCTAGCCCTAAACTTGACTGGTCCGACAGAACAGCTTCTTCCAGCAAAACAAACTCCGAATGTCCGGGAATCTGGAAAATCATTTTCTTTGCCCTACAATCAATGTGAGCGTGGAAAGTGAGACCATCCATTTCCAAGACAACCTCATAACTTCCGGTTATCAAACACCAAGAAATCTGCGAATAAATCCTGTCCGCAAGTAACTACAGAACAATCTTTACAATCTCTACTAGCTATGATCTTCCCATTCCCAGTGTGTATGTCCCAACAACTAGACAGGGTCGTGCAAGTAAACTTAGATGACATAAAATAATGGGATGCACTAGAATCGAATAATGCTAATGCGGAAAAAAATCACGAACAAGTAGGATACCTGAAACGACTTCCTCTGAAGCCTTGGTCTCTTCAGCCGTCAGGGTAAAAGGCTCGAGCTTGATTGGATCCCTAAGTTAACTGCTCCTGCTCCCGAAACTGCTTCTGCAGTGGCCTTTGAACATCATCTTTCTTGCGAAGCTTCGATGGACAAGTATCAGTGGTATGATCAGCTGATCCACAAATAAGACAAAGTCCAAGTCTCCTTCGACAATCTCTCCAGAAATGACCCGGTCGTTGGCAGTAATCGCACAACACCCTTCCTTTTTTCTTGGGCAAAACTGACTTCTTCATTGGTATAACGCCATGCCTGTCCACCGGAATACCTCTGTGTATAGGCGCTCAATTCGGCATAAACGCCGGCTTCTCTACCACAACTGTCGGCTGCTGCGTATTTCCAGTCTTTATTGATAGGCTCTGCTGCTTTCGAGCCGCTTTAAGTACTTGTGAGAAAGTGGTCAAACCCAGAGATATAATTCGCCTCTGGATGTAACTGCGCATGAACCTCCTTGCCCTATCAGCATCATTGGCAACCAAAGGTCCAGCGAATCTACTGAGCCGTGTCCACTCAGCTGCATGTACATCCACGGATGCGCCGTTCTGCTTCAAGCCGATGAATCTTTCTTCCATTTCCTCCCGTGCAGTCTGCAGGAAGAACTTCTCCAAGAAGCTCTGCGAGAACGTTGCCCAACTGATCGGCTTGGGCAAACGGGACTCCTCTACAAGCCACCATTCACGGGCATAGTCTACCAATTGGATGCGTACTATATTCACTCTCTTGTCCTCTGGAATCTGTGCTGCAACGAGAAAATTCTCCGTATCGACTAGCCACTGCTCTGCTGGCAACAGCTCTTCCAGACCAGTGAAAACGGACGGACCAAGTCTCCTGAAATCTGCCACGGTACCCACACGCTCTATTGGTTTGGCCACAACATTGTTTAAGGACTGCTGGACGGTCCGCAAACCTTCCTGAAAAGCTTCGGTTTGCCACTGGTTCAGCTCAGTCTGCCGTTTCTGGTTCTCTAGCAAGCCACGAATTACTCCAAATAGGGCGGCGTCATCCACACGCCTCTGGTACGTCTTCAAACTTCTGCCCGCCATGATTCTGCAGCCAATACACCAAAAAGGATTAGTATGATGAACAAGATTCAAAACTTGCGATGAATGATGACCATGAATCAAGGATATGAATCAAGACTAGAACTCCAAATTACTTAAATAGAGTACCGCATTATAACCATGCCGCGGTACATAGTTACAATCACATAACTCCACTCAAGTCGCCCAAACTAGTATCAGAATCAAGGAACAGGGAGAAACAATAAGGAACCAAAGATTTCAAGTCAAGATGCAAAGTGGTTTGCATATCGTCAAGGCCAAGGATCAAGAGAAAGATATGGTTCAAGAATGGCAAGATGGTAGAGTGGCAGGACATGTTCCTAATCATGAGTATTCTGATTCATGTATTGGGTTCAATACCCAACTATAAAAGGATCAAACCCGACTAATCCTAAATCCTATGGCTCTGATACCAAAGAAACCCTGTCACGCCCCGCTTCCCAGAGTGAGCTAAGATAGGCACGTGGCAGAGCCAACCATACTAACTGTGGATAGGAAATATCCCTCCATAGTCACATTACGGCTGTAGAGATATCAAGAACAGTAATAAACTATCTAATACGTGTCCATAAGCCAGAATAAACGAGTCATGAAATAAAATAATGCGGAAGCAAAAGAACCAATACAAAAATAATCTGGAATGTACGTCCCATAATGCGGGCTCACATCAGGAATGAAAATACTGAAAGGAAACTAAACTAAACTAATAACAGGTCCTCACTGCTCGGGCTGTTGATCAAAATACTCCTGGACTGCCTGCGATAAAGATAAGGGATCTGGGCCATGCAAAAGCCAGACGTCAGTGCGTCATAATATCAATAATTCTAAGCAAGCAGGATATAATGAGATATGCAGGCATAAAGTATGAACAGTAACAAGTCATCAATAATAGGTAAACTGTAACATGAATATATATCAGTGAATAGGATATAAACAGGTGAAGTGCAGTGAGTAGTCTAAACTATGCTATAGGGTTATCTACTCTAAAGTTATTCGAAATCAATTAATGTAATGCTCATCATAACCCATCGGTCTATACTCCGTTCATTCCCTACGGGACCATGGTAAAATGATATAATAGACTGTGAGTCCGTGTCCCGTTCATTCCCCACAGGACCACGGTAAAATGATATAATAGCCTTTTGAGTTACGTTCAGCTATATTCTTGATTTCCCCATACCCCCAAATTTGTGTAAGTCAGGTATTGATAAATCTTGTAACAACCCTAAATTTCCTAACACAAATTTTTACAAATTTTTTTTTTAAATGGGTATCTTAGCCTGAGCACAAGATATAAGTAATTATTTTATTTTTAATTACAAGTTACAAGAATGTAATAACTCTATTTTTAGTGTACAAGAAATTACTTTAAATTTAATGTATATTTTGAGTATTTACTCTTGCTGCTATCATTTTAAGTAATTAATTCACACCATAATTACAAGAAGGAGCTTGTAGCTCATTGGTAATACCTTACACTGCTGAACCAAGCCACCAGAGTTCAAACCCCATACCCCATATTATTTTTAATATTGATTTTTTTAAAAACCATTAGAATACCAAGGGTTTACACGTGCATATCTCACAAAAACCTCTACTACACCCAAAAAAGTAACATTTCCAGGGGTTAGATGAACCGTCGGGCGGGGGGGATCCCGGCCGCCTGACTCGGCCGGGAATCGGCAAAATCGGCCTTGACTCGGCCGACTGAGTCCTCCGACCGAGTCACGGCCGAGTCGACCGATTTCGGCGACGGCCCCAACATGAAAATTGTGTCTTTTCATATTTCCTATGCACCTGCAAAATTTCAGCCTCAGACCATTTCCAGAACTCTTTAAAACCCCCAATTACTCCACTTTTAATACATTTTTATTACATTTTATCACATTTTTATTTTAAACTTTTCATCTACCCTAACCTTAGCATAACCCTATAAATACCAACCCTATACACTACCCTCTCACCCCTAAATTCTAAGCCGACTCTCTGAAAATTTCCAAGAATCTTGTGCACTTTGAAAATGAGCTCGAGGCGAAGCTCCGACAAATTCCCGGCGGAACTTCCGGCGATCGTTCTAGGAACTCTCGGCGATGACGCAACACATCGGTGATTCCACTACTTCCCTCTCACCCTCTTGTATGTCCTAAAACTCGTAAGTCCCAATTTCTACCTATCTCTTCTATCTAAAAATACGAATTTACAAAACCCGACGGAATCGGAACAAATCTGATTTTCGATTCAGTTTCCTATAAAATTCCACTTCTCACTAATACAATCATACTTAAACTTTCTCATGTTGACTATTAAATACTAATCAAACAAATTGATCAAATTCTATTACATAAAATGATAGCTATTTCCATTTATCGTATTTTTCACATAAATACCATATTGTTTCAATTATACATTTAACTTCATTAAACCTTGGTATATCTTTAAGTAGATCACGAGGTAACGACCTACCTCCTCACACACTCATATGCAACATAATACGATACTCTCGAGAATCTAGAATACGAGAAAACAAAAAATTTCATTTAAATACCCTTTACTTAATAAAACCATTTCTAAAAGATTTAGTATTGATACACATTTTAAATAAATACCTCTTATTATGAAAATAGGATAAGATTGTGGACATCAGTCGTTTATCTAAACCTGACTTTGTGGTGTCTAGGCTAGGCAAGTGAGAAAGGTAACTTTAAAAGGCCCGTCTCACGGTGATTCATGAGCGGATCCCTCTTTTCTTCACTTGTACTTACCTGTCCACAATTGGCGGTGAAGAAGCGATTTGAGGTATCTCACAACTTGTCGCTTTGGACCCGTTAGGAATAGTCTAGTTGACTTAGGAGACCCTAGAATATAGAATACGGAAAATTGATATCTTTACAAATAAATACCATTTACTTAATAAAACCGTTTTCTAAAGGATTTAGTATTCATACAAATCTTTGCAAAGCGCCGCTACAACACATTTTGGGGAACTCGTTCAGGATGGTGCGGATTATCGCACATCCTCGGGCTTAGTAGTGCGAGATCCAGACCTCCGCAAGAAGCATTCGGTTTCGAAAGATTTAAAATACGACTTCTTATGAAAATGAGATTTTTAAAATATAAAAAATATATTAAAACTATTTTTGTATAAATATATGTATAATTATCATTAAAATATCTATTTTGTTATGATATAAATATTCCACCTTTTTCTAAAAATCACAAGAATCAAGTTTACACTAAAATACCATGAATTCCACATAGATCAATATTACAAATAAATACCTTTATTTCTAAATTTAGGATATTTCATTAGAAATATCACAATATAAAATCTACACTCATTACAACCCTAAAGACGAATAATAAATACTAGGGGTACATTTTGAAAAGTATATAAAAGTATTTTTACGTAAAACCCCTCAGGTTCTATAAATTACCCTAAGGACCCTAGTAAACATAGGTTTAAGCGGGACCAATCTCTTGAGCCTCAGGGAGCCGGAGAAGTGGGTGCTTGCCTATCTAAGGTAGACAAATTAATAAAAACAATCAGGACTTCAATATACTTTGCTGATTGCCTGACTCAGTTTGTGTCTCAGTATAATCTGACTTGAATATGATTCAAGTACAATCTACAATCTTCAATATTACAATTCAATATGAATCCATGAATCCAATTATCAATCTATACAATTTGACCGAACCTATCGATGGATATACATTCCATTTATATGGTTCTCCAGTTATTCTATTTACATGATACTACATCCGTTTACTGATATCATAGTTTCGGTCAGTCAATCAATTATACAATCAATACAATTTACAAGACAAACAATATAATCAAAACACTACAGGGTTTAAGGGGTAGATTGATACGGAAGGTGTTAAAAGTGGCACGAGACGGTAAAATTATGACACCTAACCTATATTCCGTTGCTGTTGTACCGTGGCATAACGGTTCCTTGGGTTCCTGATACCTTAGTCTCCGGGGCAAGTGAGACTCCTCTCGTATACACTGGCATCCTTCTATACCAAACAACAAATATCAGCGTTAACACTAAATACAACAATATAACAATATAATACAACTGTAAAAGCTACTCTCTCTCTCTTACTCTCTGTCTATTCTATTTCTTCTCTTATCTTTGGGACTTACCGAGCGACCTGTTCGCTGACGACATTCTATTTCTTTCTTCTTTGAATGTCGTCAGATGATTTGGACCCGTCAGAGATCAAGCCAACTGCAGAAAACTTGGATCAGTACAGCGAAGACCCTGAGCTCTAGACATTGTACATTTTCCATTCAGTACTTTTCCATTTCCTGTTATGCCATTGTTTAGGCATCGCTTTTATTTCAGTTGTATTTCCTTTTCATGCATTGTACAAAAGAATATTAATAAATAAAGTTGCTGTTTTTGTTATACCTTGTCTCTTGTGTATATTTTCTTTTATATTTCTTAGTTACGCTTAGCGTATTTGCTTCTGAGTAAATACGTAGCGGACCAGTTGCGTCCCCTTCGTCGTATACCAGGAAGCGGGGCGTGACAGCTTTTGTTGGTGGCCCATGCAGGTCAGAGCTGTATGAAACCCTATTATGCAGTTCTGTTCTGCGTGAACAACCTAAGCAATATAAAACATAAGAATCAGCAACTAAAACATTCTTTACAATTCATGTTCTTTGAATCTTACAATTTCATATTCCTTGAATCTTATCATTTCATGTACTTGAATCTGTCCTAACCCAAATTTTTCTTCAAGGTTATGGATTGCCAAACAACACCAGCACCAATGTCAACAACACACCTCCGCCAATTCCTCTCACACCTGCTGTTCCTGCGCCACCCACCGAGCAAATGGTTCTACTTGAGGCGATCCGCAGCCTTCTTGAGGGACAGCAACAACTCCTGAACTGTCTCGAGACTGACGCACCTAGGGTAAAGTAATTCAGGAATTTACATCCCAAGCAGTTCTCAGGAAAGGGAAGCCCACCGGAAGCTGAGGAATGGGCTCAAAGCATAGAGGATGATCTGGCGGCAGCACAAGTGCCAGAAATAGCTTGGGTCCGAGTTGCAAAGCTGCAACTCACGGATAATGCACGGAACTGGTGGAAGGCAGAAGAAAGCCGTCTTGATCAGCCCATTGAATGGAAGACTTTTCGTGATAAGTTCGACGCAAAGTACTTCCCTGTGACTGCCAGGTTTGCCATGGAACAACAGTTCATTCATCTACAACAAGGTTCGATGTGGGACAAGTCAGTAGATGAGTATGACGCTGAATTCACCATGCTCAGTCGGTAAGATATGTCACAGTATTTCAAATTTTTAATATCACATACTACACAGCTAACACAAGACCATAACAGATTTGCGGCACACCTGATACTGATGGATAAAATCAGAGCCCGTCGATTTCAACAAGATTTGGACACAGAAATTCAGGCTGCACTAGCCACAGGGAAATTTCTGACTCATGAGGATGTTATAGAACCTGCCCGCAGTTATGAGGCAGTGATAAAAGCAAGGGGCAGACCTCAATCTTCCGGTTTGAAACGCCCTGCCACTCAAATGGCACGAGGAGCCTCTTCCAGGCCAACGTTCAAACCCAGGAGAACTGAAGAACCCAATCACCAGCCAAGACCACATTTCTGTTTCCATTGCAAGAGAGATGGACATTTGATAAAGGACTGTACGCGCGCAAAAGGCCTGTGCCTAGTTTTTGGCACGTCCAATCACAGGATTGAGACATGTCCATATAGATACAACTCAGCTCACAACCTACCAACTACCCGCAGCGGCCAACTATCCAGGCTCCTGCAACTCATCCTGCACTCCCAGCACCACCTCCACACAGAACTCCTGCACAGCCTACTCACCAATTCCAACAGGCAATGAGGGACATGCCTCGAGAATAGAGAAACAGGCCTCAAGGATAGAATGTGCCTCCAGCTAGAAGGAATGTACCACGGCGACAGACATTCACCTTAGCAGTCATAGAACCTGAGACTGTGAACCAAGGTAACCCAAGTAACTCCCTCACAACTTTAACCAATTTTTTTTACAATCTTTAGCTCTGTCACCAAACTGTTACACTTTCCTTTTACAAATTTCGAAAACGAAATTTTTATAAGGAGGGTAGAATGTAACAACCATAAATTTCCTAATACAAGTTTTTTACAAAAGAAAATTTTAAAGGGGTATTTTAGCCTGAGCACAAGATATAAGTAATTATTTTGTTTTTAATTACAAGTTACAAGAATGTAATAACTTCATTTTTAGTGTACAAGAAATTACTTTAAATTTAATGTATACTTGGAGTATTTACTCTTGCTGCTATCATTTTAAGTAATTAATTCACACCATAATTACAAGAAGGAGCTTGTAGCTCATTGGTAATACCTTGCACTGCTGAACCAAGCGACCAGAGTTCAAATCCCATACCCCACATTATTTTTAATATTGATTTTTTTAAAAACCATTAGAATACCAAGGGTTTACACGTGCATATCTCACAAAAACCCCACTACACCCAAAAAATTAACATTTCCAGGGGTTAGATGAACCGTCGGGGGGGATCTCGGCCGCCTGACTCGGACGGGAATCGGCCAAATCGGCCTTGACTCGGCCGACTCAGTCCTCTGACCGAGTCACGGCCGAGTCGGCCGATTCCGGGGACGGCCCCAACATGAAAATTGTTTCTTTTCATATTCCCTATGCACCTGCAAAATTTCAGCCTCAGATCATTTCCAGAACTCTTTAAAAACCCCAATTACTCCACTTTTAATACATTTTTATTACATTTTATCACATTTTTATTTTAAATTTTTCATCTACCCTAACCCTAGCCTAACCCTATAAATACCAACCCTACACACCACCCTCTCACCCCCAAATTCTAAGCCGACTCTTTAAAGTTTCCAAGAATCTTGTGCACTTTGAAAACGAGCTCGAGGCGAAGCTCCGATGAATTCCCGGCGGAACTTCTGGTGATCGTTCTAGGAACTCCCGGCGACGACGCAACACATCGGTGATTCCACTACTTCCCTCTCATCCTCTTGTGTGTCCTAAAACCCGTAAATCCCAATTTCTACCTATCTCTTCTATCTAAAAATATGGATTTACAAAACCCGACGGAATCGGAACAAATCCGATTTCCGATTCGGTTTCCTATAAAATTCCACTTCTCACTAATACAATCATACTTAAACTTTCTTATATTAACTATTAAACACTAATCAAACAAATTGATCAAGTTCCATTACATAAAATGATAGCTATTTCCATTCATCGTATTTTTCACATAAATACCACATTGTTTCAATTATACATTTAACTTCATTAAACCTTACTATATCTTTAAGTAGATCACGAGGTAACGACCTACCTCCTCACACACTTATATGCAACATAGCACGATACCCTCGAGAACCTAGAATACGAGAAAACAAAAATTTTCATTTAAATACCCTTTACTTAATAAAACCATTTCTAAAATATTTAGTATTGATACACTTTTTAAATAAATACCTCTTATTATGAAAATAGGATAAGATTGTGGACATTCGTTTATCTAAACCTGACTTTGTGGTGTCTAGGCTAGCCAAGTGAGAAAGGTAACTTTAAAAGGCCCGTCTCACGGTGATTCGTGAGCGGATCTCTCCTTTCTTCACTTGTACTTACCTGGCCACAATTGGCGGTGAAGAGGCGATTTAAGGTATCTCACAACTTGTCGCTTTGGACCAGTTAGGAATAGTCTAGTTGACTTAGGAGACCCTAGAACATAGAATACGGAAAATTGACATCTTTACAAATAAATACCATTTACTTAATAAAACCGTTTTCTAAAGGATTTAGTATTCATACAAATCTTTGCAAAGTGCCGCTACAACCCATTTTGGGGAACCCGTTCGAGATGGTGCGGATTATCGCATATTCTCGGGCTTAGTAGTGTGAGATCCAAACCTCCGCAAGGAGCATTCGATCTCGAAAGATTGAAAATACGACATATTAAGAAAATAAGATTTTTAGAATATAAAAAATATATTAAAACTATTTTTGTATAAATATATGTATAATTATCATTAAAATACCTATTTTGTTATGATATAAATATTCCACCTTTTTCTAAAAATCACAAGAATCAAGTTTACACTAAAATACCATGAATTCCACACAGATCAATATTACAAATAAATACCTTTATATCTGAATTTAGGATATTTCATTAGAAATATCACAATATAAAATCTACACTCATTACAACCATAAAGACGAATAATAAATACTTGGGGTACATTTTGAAAAGTATATAAAGGTATTTTATGTAAAACCCCCTCAAGTTCTATAAATTACCCTAAGGACCCTAGTAAACATAGGTTTAAGCGGGACCAATCTCTTGAGCCTCAGGGAGCCGGAGAAGTGGGTGCTTGCCTATCTAAGGTAGACAAATTAATAAAAACAATCAGGACTTCAATTTACTTTGCTGATTGCCTGACTCAGTTTGAGTCTCAGTATAATCTGACTTGAATATGATTCAAGTACAATCTACAATTTTCAATATTACAATTCAACAAGAATCCATAAATCCAATTATCAATCTATACAACTTGACTGAACCGAACCATGGATATATATTCGATTTATATGGTTCTCCAGTTATTCTATTTACATGATACTACATCCGTTTACTGATATCATGGTTTCGGTCAGTCAATCAATTATACAATCAATACAATTTACAAGAAAAACAATGCAATCAAAACACTACGGGGTTTAAGGGGTAGATTGGTATGGAAGGTGTTAAAAGTGGCACGAGACGGTAAGATTAAGACACCTAACCTATATTCCGTTGCTGTTGTACCGTGGCATAACGGTTTCTTGAGTTCCTGATACCTTAGTGTCCGCGGTAAGTGAGACTCCTCTTGTATACACGGGCATCCTTCTTTACCAAGCAACAAACAACAGCGTTAATACTAAATACAACAATATAACAATATAATACAACTGTAAAAGCTAGTCTCTCTCTCTCTCTTACTCTCTGTCTAATCTATTTCTTCTCTTATCTTTGGGACTTACCGAGCGACCTGTTCGCTGACGACATTCTATTTCTTTCTTCTTTGAATATCGTCAGGTGATTTAGACCTGTCAGAGATCGAGCCAACTGCAGAAAACTTGGATCAGTACAGCGAAGACCCTGAGCTTTAGACATTATACATTTTCCGTTCAGTAATTTTCTATTTCCTGTTATGCCATTGTTTAGGCATCGCTTTTATTTCAGTTGTATTTTCTTTTCATGCATTGTACAAAAGAATGTTAATAAATAAAGTTGTTGTTTTTATTATAGCTTGTCTCTTGTGTATATTTTCTTTTATATTGCTTAGTTACGCTTAGCGTATTTGCTTCTGAGTAAATACGTAGCGGACCAGTCGCGTCCCCTTCGTCGTATACCGGGAAGCGGGGCGTGACAAATCTAGAGCTAATGCCAACACAAGATCAAGCAGGTATAGGTTTGTCTGTATAGATAACAGGATATGTCCGTAGGGGCAACAGGTCAAGATTTGTCGGCATTAGTAACAAGATTAGGTATCAAGTCAAGCTGTGGTACATTAGGTCATGTCAGGTAGTGCACATGTATCAAGTCATGTCAAGTAGGGTATCAGGTCATGTCAGGTAGTGCACAGGTATCAAGTAAGTGCTCATAATCAATTGTAATAAGTATGGGTTGCACAAAATCAGGTATAGAGTACTAATAAAATGAAATAAACATGAATGGTATGCAAATAGATACAAAATAAATGGTATAGATGCACAACTATCGATTAGGGTTACCTTTTATATCTCCAATACTAATTAGGATGCACTTTATTAAATATGGGGTGTTTAAATAACAGTATTATGTAATAATGAGATCTATAGATGCAGCTATATGTATACTATATGATATGGATGCAAACGGGTGTCCGAAAACTGTAAAACTTTAATATGGATAAATAATGTGATAAACGGGTAACCTTTGATTCATATGGATGCAGTATATGGTAGTATAGTATGTAACAAGATAGGTTTTCATGCACTAGATCTGAAATGATATATACGGATATATACGGATGTCGATTAAATCGATAAAACTGAAAACAATAATGTGGATTGCAAAATTAATCATTTTGAAGTATTATAATTCAAATAGATATAGATTATAGTTTTATAGCATGTAGCAAGATTAACTTGCCTAGACGGATCAAGAAACGCATATGTACGGTACGTCCGACGTCGGAAAAATGTCGCGACGCACGCACGGTACACGGAACGGGTCCAAGTAACGCACGAGGGTGAACACGCAGGTAAGTTACGCTGTCTGGATCATCGGCGTCGATCCCGGCTCCGGCGAACTACGAAATACAAAAATCAAGAATCTAAAGAAAAGAAAAGGAAAGAAAGAAAGAAAGAGGAAGAAGAAGAAGAGGGAGAAGGGATTGCTCACTGTGGTTGTGGTGTGCTGTGGATTCAGGGAGATGAGATAGAGTCGAGGGGATGATCGGAGCTCCGGCGATCTAGGGTTTGGTGTTAGGGTTAAGTTAGGGTTTAGGCTCGATTTTGTGTTGTCTGGGGTTTCTGGTGTGCACGGTTAGGTGAGGGAGAAGAGAACAGAGGAGAAGGAGGGAAGAGGTGGCAAGAGATAGCGATGGCGATGGAGGTGATCGGCGGCGAGGTGAGGTGGTGGTGCTGGTTTCGATGGGTGCAGGGTGTGTGCAGGGGTGCTCGGGATTGAAGGGAGAAGGTGGAGGAGGAAGAGATGAGGGCTCGGTTGAGATGAGGGTGAGGAGGCAATGGGGATTTTAGGGTTAGGGTTTGAAAGAGCAGAGGGTTTGTGATGGGTTATGGATATGGGAGCTCGGGGTTTAAATAGGAAGGTGATGACGAGAAATGAGTGTTCTGTTAAGCGAGGTGACGGGATCGTGGAGGGAGGTGACTGCATCCAAGATCGCTACAGCGATCGCGAGAGGAGAGAGAGTGAGAAGCGAGAGGAAAGAGATAGAGAGAGAGAGGAGGAGGAGGAGAAAGAAATTTGGAATTTAGTTGGGGAGAGAGAAAGAGAGATGATTGGTGGGGGCCACGGCTGAGGGAGAAAGGAAAGAGAGAGAGATAGAAAAGCTGTTTTATTGGTTAGGATTTTTAATCGAAAAAAATATTTTTAGTTAGGGATTTTAAAATATGAACTGTTAAACGAAATATTAAATATTTAAATAATTTGAATTTTGGCGGGATACAAAAATATTCCAAAACACGCCCGGGTCGGGTCTAAAAATTCAGATTTTAAATATTAAAAATATATGCGACGTCCTAATTTCAAAATGAATGTTCAGGTAACGAAAATGCATACCCCCAAGAACGGATGCACGTACGTGCGCGTAGCCATCCAAACGAGTCCGTTTCACTGAACGGGACAGGAACAAGGTGCGCGGATACTACCACAGGGTTAGAGATATCATGCAGGCCATGTTATGTAATTTTAAATTATTTTATATGGCTTAAAATGTTATATGGTAAAACATGCAATTGCAAATAAAATGCCAGTATGCAGTATTCATGAAAATGCACATGTCTATGTAACAAGTCAAGATAATTCATAAATATGAATCAAACAAGTTTCAAGCAAGCAGGTCGGGTCGAAAGCAATGTAAAATGTAAAATACCATTCGTACCCAAAACACAATAACTCATGAAAATACCAAAATAGGCAAATATGATAACTGGAACTGGTATAAATGAACTAGGGTGTTACAATACGGCCTCTACACCTTTTGCTCGGTGCAGGGAAACTCTTTATGTGCGACTCTAAAGAATCGACACTACGCTGGCAGTGGGTTTAACCATAAGCCGCAAGTGGTACTAGCTATACGTAACGGCTACCCAGATATGTGTCGATAAGAAGGCCGATGAGCTAACTCATCCGAACTCCTACGGAGCCTGTATGCGACAATCTCCGTACAGTCCGGTCTGTTCGTCTAAGAGTATCGCATATCGGGCCTAGGGGTTGGTTATCGTCAGACCCCTAATAGCGCAATAAGGCATGTCGGAGAGTAGCCCAAAACACTTTGAGAAACTACTGGAGTACCTATCAGTAAATATCACTTGTCTTAGCCAAGGACTTTGTGTAATGGCCTTCTGAACACAGCGTGATATCAAACCGCAATACTAGGAGAGACGAATCCTATCTAACCGCCACCACCTCCAAGTGTTTCGGGACTGCACCCAACTACTACATGTTTGCACGACTCCTTTGAGCCGTGGTATGGTAGTAATCAAAATACAATGGGAACACACTCGAGGCGAAGTAGCAGTGTCAAGTCGATGGACTAAGCTGTACTCATGTCACCTGGGAACTGCTACCCGACGATAGGTATAATACCCACTAGCAGTTCCCGATGAGTCCTGTCCAGTATACTCATAACATGATGAGCACCTGCATACTGTCTCCAGTATGACGTGCTAATGGCTATGGGACAGACCATCTCTCCTGCTGGGATGAGAAGCGTATACACTAGTCTACTGTGGAGTATCGATGTCCCGTCTCGATAATCCTATGACTAGGGACCTGTATAGGATGTGCTTATAGACTACCCAGCCCCCACTAGTGTGACTGCCATCACAACGCTGGTAATCAGGTAAAGATCCTAAGGGCTCTACCAATATGTATAAGAGATATGTTAAAAGAAAACACATGCACATATTGAGATAGAAACAAACTAGGTAGCATACTACCATTTCGAGTAAGACTGTTACTATATCCGTGTATATTCCAAGCTTCCATTAAGTAATATACAATTCAGTATGATACAATAATGGCCTCTTGACCACATATCACTAACACGATCCGTTGTTCACCATTTTGGAGGCCGGGATTTAGTTTAAGGATGTCTCGGTCCGTTGATCACCATTTTGGAGGTGAAATTTTAGTTTAAGAGCGTCTCGGTCCGTTGATCATCTTACACGCACGTGTATTTATTGCGTGACGGGATGAACAACGATGATATGGGATGCACCCAGTTTGGGGTGCGGTCTGATTTGAGGTGTGCACATCAGTTTGGAAGTGCATTAAGAGAAGTTGTTGGTCGTCGGAACCCGCCACCTCTCTGAAGACGTTGAAGAATTACAACGACATATATCAGAGGTGTGAAGAGATTTACCCTTAAATCGAATCCCGTATTTGAGGGGAAATGGAGTTAGTGGTAAACCCGAAAATCATTAGTCATATTTTGAGACTAAGATTTCCTCTAGAGGATGTGGGATGAGTATCATTTTGGATATCATCAGTTGGAAGATCAATAGTCGTATTTGGGACTAAGATCAGCTTGGGAAGTCATGAGCACATGGGCTCGGATGGTCTGAATCAGGGAGGTTCTATCCTCAGGGGACCTAGCCAATTTGGGCTTGGTCCATTCAGTTTTTTTAATTGAAAAGTGCCAAGCACTTGTTTGGGCTCTGTATAATCAGTCCCCTTTTTGTACAAAAAGGGCTGAGCACTTATATAGGTTCTGACGCTCACATATAATCATGTGTGCTTTTAGTCATGGGGATTGCCGAATAAGTGTTAAACACTTTACCCCTTTTTGTCTTTGTATGGAGTGCTAGGCACTTTTTATGGCGCCCACGTGAGGGACACGTGAGGCGCTAGGCGCTGTCTAGTGAGTTCTAAGCACTCTTACATTCTATGGCACCCACGTGAGGGACACGTGGAGCGCTGGGCGCAGGGCGCCGCTTATTGAGTGCTAAGCACTCCCCTCTATGGCTCCCATATGAGGGGCACATGAGGCGTTGGGCACTGGGCGCCGCTCAATGAGTGCTAAGCACTCTTCTCTATGGCGTCCACGTGAGGTGCGCGTGGAGCGCTGGGAGCTGGGTTCTTTTCTTGCTTAATGATCAATAGGATCTTTATTTTGTAGTGAATTTTTGGTTCTCAAGAAACAAGTTCTTCCCAATAAGAATTAAATTCTCATCATATGAGAGACTTGTCTTGTGGATCTCAGATCCAGAGAAAGAACTCAGTTCTTTGAGAAGGGCTAAACCCTCCAGTAGGTATATAGTTTTACCTTTTTATATATATATATTTTTTATTTACCTAAAATTTCCAAGAAGGAAGCTCTTCTTCCTCGAGAATTTAATTCTCTGTTCTTTTTGAAGATTTCTCCCTTTTTTTAAAGCTTATGGGGGGTTCTTCCTCTTTAAAATTGAAGTCTTGGGTCCTTTATATAGTAGAGGCGAGTTTGTTAATTAGTTTTGGAAGAAATCTCTCATTAAGAGATGCTAACTGATTTGGGAATTTTTACCCACCATTGGATCTTTGATCCAAGGGTTTCTGTTTTACAGAACAAGATTGGGAAAATATTTTCCCTTGCATAGAATTTATTCTGCAAAACGGTAATTTTTAATCACCGTTGGATTTTTAATCGAACGGTCCTCTGTTTTTTACAGAAGGCATAGAATTTTATTCTATGATCCAACCGAAGGTATTTTTCTTGTTTTAGAATGATTTGAGGAATATTTTCTCTCAACATAATTTTAATTTTGAGTCTTGATGATTTATCATCTCCGTTTGATCTTTGATCCAACGGCTCTGTTTAACAGAGAGTAAAATTTAATTCTATCTGGGCACCGGCGCTCACGTGTTGTGCACGTGGGCGCTAATTAGGGTTTTAATTCCTTTATGTGCTTTGCACGTTAGCGCCAGCCTGAAGAGCACGTGCGGCGCCATATAAGAGTTTTTAACTCTGGCGCTGGCGCCCTCGTGGAAGGCACGTGAGGCACTGCCTCTTTAAAAATTTTGGAATAGAGGTTTGCTCTTTTATTGGGGGAAACAAATGCCGCCCCACCGTTGCGCTCACGTGGCTCACACGTGAGTGCAGCGGTGGCACCTTTTCCACCGTTCGATCTTTTATGGAGTTGAACTGTCTCTTAAAGTCTTATAAATAAGGCCTTTGGCCCTTGAGATGGTAGTTGTTCATCTTCTTTAGCCTTTTTCTTTTCTTGAGAATTTAATTCTCCTTTCAGAGCTCAGATCTATGTTCAAAGAAACTCTTTTAGAGTCAAAACTCTGTCAAAGTTTGATAAGAACCATGACTATGTCTTAATGTATGAGGAAACTCCCGAAGGAATCTCTTCATGTTTTAGGGTTTTTTAACCCATTAACAGAGTTTTGCTCTTCTTTTGCAATGATCTCTTAGAGATCTAAAAAAATTTCTTAAGTAGATTGTAGATTCTAGATTTTAAAGATCTTTTAGGGTTTTACCCTGTTAGAAACTTTGTTTTTTGAAGATTATTTGGAATTTAATTCCCTTTCCTTAGCGGAGTTCTGGGGTGTTATCCCATTGTTCTACAGAGCTTGGCTCTGAAGAATTTCTTTTAAAGAAAATCTTTTGGGAATTTTATTCCCTTCTTAATTTTCTTGATAGATTTGAAATCTGTTTGCAGAACACAGTTCTCGAGAGAGTTTAACTCCAGAGTTTAATGATGTTTTCTCATTAAGTGTGAATCATTTTGGATTTTAGTTTTAATGAGTGGCTGCCCCATCATTGATGGGGCGTTACCTTGATTTTTTTTGGGGGGGGGCTGTCCCTTTCTTTTTTGAACTGTGGTGCAGTACAATTTTATAATGTTAAAGTATTGAACATTTTGTCGATAGCTAACCCTTCCTTTTTTGTGCAGGTACTATGGTTTTTTATTCCTCCTTTCCCTTCGTACGTTCGGAGTGCGCTTTTGCCGACGCGCCTGTAGATCGGGAAGTCTTCGTACTTATTAAGGATCATGACCCAGAGCAAAAATCTCTTCATCTGTGGGGGTCATAGTATAGTCAAATTATTCGGGGTCGGCGATTTTTTCTTTCTCAACGCCTTCGGAGCTGATCCCAGTGATCAATTATGACGATCCGCCGCCGGTGACCTTCGCAGTGGAAGAGGTCAACTGGACCTCGGAAGGTCGTCTTCAACCTTCCATGGCCTCATCACCAGTGCAGCCACCAATGGCCTTAGTTATTTTAGGGCGACGCATATGCCAAGGAGAGTCGCGTCCTTGGAGTAAGTTTACATGATAGGAATGATCCCCCATCATTCGGCCAGCTATCTACAGTGGGCCCGATATATCTTGTCGGCCAAGAAATCGTTGTTATTAAAGACCGGGTTGTATCCCGCGATCTACGCATCCCTCTTTCACTATCACGCTCCTCATGTGTGGTGGATCAAATTCTTTTTGGAACAATGGAACATCTCGACCCATACCTTTCTCTTATCGGATCAGGAGGTTTCGATTTCATTGGAGGAGTTTGCGGAGATCTCCGACTTACCTGTCAAAGGGGAGCACTATGAGAAGCTACTTCCCCCTAATGAGTATGTCTTCGCCACCAAATCAGTGGTATTGGGCCTTACTCTGGTAAACGCCGTTCAACGTTAGTTCCCAAGCTTGATTAAGGTGTTGAACATGTACGAGAGTTTATTCTTGGAGTCTGGCGGACACGGAGTTGGCTTCGCAGATTTCATCGCCCACTTTCTTCATCCGGAAGTTCTGTCTACACAGGCTGCGAAATTCACGAAACTTGATGACCCGTTTGGGTTTGGTTTGGATAACTTGTCGAGTGCGGAGGCGGATTTGAAGAGATTCTTTATTCCGGATACTCCAGTCTTCCCCTTTGCAGAGATTGCTGCCCTGAATGTTGATGAAGAGACGTTCTTTCTGGGGTTTATTGGCTTGTGGTTGAGTTGGTTTGCACTTCCGACGCACCCCCGCTACATGAGGCCGTCTGTTTCTTATCCGGGGTTTCTTATCCGGCTCATCGCATCGTCACGAGGACGCGCGTGACCGTTGAGATCGCTGGGTTGGCTCATTTATATCATGGCTTGAGCTTAGCAGCTGACACCACTCAACCGGGGGTAAATCCCGTGTATCTGCCATTGCACTACTTCACATCATGGATCGAGATGCACGTGCTGGACGCCTTAGGTGTTCATAAACGACCATGTATCTATGATGGCTACAACTTCCCTCGGGTCATGTATCTAGTTGACGCTTCCGCTCTAAACTCATCACAGCGAGAGGCTCGGTGATTGCTCCTTCACCCATGCATGGTTGGGGACAGTATGACCTTTGTTGATAGAGTCCTGACTATCGACAAAGAATCTTCCAAGGTGGTCCAACCGTTGCATGATACTTTCAAGGATGGGGCTTCTGCGTTGAGGGCTTGGGAGGTTATGCACCTATATTCTATCAGGCCGGGCTTCCTAGTATTTAGGCAAAATGCCTCGGTGCTGTTTATGAGGTACAACCCGCATCGTTTTGCCCAACAATTGGGTTATAACCAAGGTTTTCCTCTTGAGGCGTTCTTAGTTGAGCAGGTTGCTACGGAGGAAGGTATTCGCAGCGCAATGCATCATTTTATGCGATTGAATACGGGATCCCATTTCCA
Organism: Agapanthus africanus; assembly: GCA_030015575.1. Lineage (NCBI taxonomy): Eukaryota > Viridiplantae > Streptophyta > Magnoliopsida > Asparagales > Amaryllidaceae > Agapanthus > Agapanthus africanus. The sequence continues at coordinate 141,922,700 of JASDDO010000026.1, forward strand.
TGTCAGCGAGCCAAGCCATGTGCCAAAAGCCTCGAATGCTTACACCGCGTGGTACCGGCATGCGACAGGTGCTGTAATCAGGGAGGAGAGGCGGCTTCTACTTGACCATAAGGATGTCGTCCCAGCCGGTAATCCAGCAGTCCCGCTGAAGTGACGGACAATCATTCGTCCTTCTTTAAGAGAAATCACTACGGCGGTAATCCCACAAGCTTTCCCTGATAAGCTTCGACCGGATGTTCCTGCGACGGCGGTAGCCGTGGCGTCCCTAGAATCGGGCATTGGTTCGAAGATCGGGACCCGCCGTCCGAAAAAGCCTGTCAACCGAAAGCTTTTATCGTCAGCTGCTGGTGTCAGTTGGCAAAAGAAGAAGAAATCTCTATTCTCTATCGATGTCGTATTCGGCCAGGAGCCCCATGCTCCCTATAGTGAGGGCTTGTGCGAGTATGGCACCAACAAGGGTTTGTTTGATGCGCCTGTGACTAATTTCGACCTGCAGGCCGCCATTGAAGCGTCGAAACGACTAGCCCGTGAACAGGCGGCTTTAGCCTCTATTGCGGAGTCGGGTATATTTCATTTACGTTCTTCTGCATTTATCCCCTCCCCCCTTATTGTGCTTTATTAACACCTCTCTTCCTTAATAGGTATCTCTGCCGAAGAAGCTCTCGCGACTTCCCTCAAGACGTTTGAGGAGGAAGAGAGGTTCCACGCCTCCTTAGGTCTTGGTATAATTCATTTCATTACACCCATACTCTTTTAGTTCTTTTTATTCATCCTATCACAGGGACCACCAAAACCCAGGTTGTCCCGAGTATAGTGCCAATCCCAGGTGGTGATGCAGAAAATCTTCCAGAGCCACCGACTACGGCCGAGGCCCTCCCAATGCCACCACAGGAGGCGTTGCTGAAGCAGCTGATGATAGACTCCATAGCGGCTCCGGAGGCCGAGCTCGGTTCGGACGACGATGTCCTCCTGTCAAAATTTTTAAGGAGGTCAGTTCACATGGCCCAGGCTGAGAGGAAGCGTAAAAAGAAGGTTACGAGGGAACGTCAGGCTGTCCTGTCGGCGGGCACAGGTTCGAGTGAAGTTCGACCTTCTGTCGTTCCCATGGCGGATGTCCCTTCTGACTTGTCTACTGCTTATCGGCAAGTCGCGCGCGCATCTCTGGAAGAAGCCGAACGGCTACTTCAAGATATAACAACGGGCAGTCCCTTATTAGAACTTAGCAACCATTTTTCCTCGGATCATGACACATTTTTTTGTTCTAAAGCAGGGCCAAGTTCTGGTGATGACCTGGCAGGTGAAGTGCCGGCGACTAAAGAGCTCGATGTGGCCAACCTTTCTCTGGAATCTAAGACTGCTCCGACTGTCGCTTCTTCTCCCTGCGAATCCTTGATATCAGCAGGGGATGCCAGCATTACAACTGCCATTATCGAGTCAGGGGACGAAGGAATGGGTGCTGATTCCACTTTCCTATTGGAAACCGAGGAAGCCGTCACTACCGGTGATGCTTCGGGCATGGTTTCGGTTTCTGACCTATCAGGTACTTCTTGGGTTATTATCCTTGAGCTTTTAATCCTGCTAAGCATCTCTGATGATATTTCCTTTGTCTTGAGCATAGGTGCAGTAAACCTTGAAGTTATACTGGCTGAAGAATTACCGCCGGCCGTTGCCTTGACTGTCATGGTTCCTTCTTTCTCTTCTGAGTCTCCCCGAATTTCGGAAGGTAAAGACTTCTCATTTATTTGCTTCACTGTAGATTCCATTTTTCGCATTAACCATATATTGTCGCAACATTGCAGGAGTGCTCTTTGACCACTTATACCAAGTGCTAAACCCACATTTTTCCTTCCAATCGGAAGTCGTTCCCCCTTCCGGCACTGGTCAGTATATTCTTCGCTTGGTGTTTCTCCTTTTCATGAGTAAACCTTCTGTTGCTAAGCTTTCCTCATATTGACCACAGTATCACGGCTCGAAGGATGGAGCGAAGGAATAACCAAGCCTTCGGTGCTCCCTGTCTTGCCACTTTCAACAGCTGGTACGGTAGCTCTTGTCCATCAGCTTCTTTCTTTATCTTTCAATTTGAAATTTGACCCTTATTCGTGCGTGATTTATTTTCCAGCAATTATACCGGCTTCGCTTCATTTTGAGTCTCGCATTCCCATGCCTATGAGGCCTTTTGCTAAATGTCAATCTTCTAGGGCGCGATGACTAGCAAGCGGATGTTAAGCGAATTTATCGAAGATCTTGATGCCGAGGCTCTCACCTCTACTGCGGTTTTCGCTGACGAAGTCAACCCTATGCTGACGACGCTTGCGAATTTCCACAACGAAGATTTTGTTCGCTTTTGGGTCGATCATTGTAAGAAGATCGAGGCTTGTTTGCATGAGATCGAGCTCAAGCGTCTCGCTCCTGAAGTATTGACCTTGAAGGCTCAGCGGGTCGTGTGGATCAAGAAAAGCGCCGACTTCATTCAACATTTCCAAATCAAGCTGACCCTGAAGCGAAAGGAGCATGCGATGGCTTCTGTAGAATCTATTCAATTGCGCACCCAAATCGAAGTGAATGCTACGCAGCTGAAAACTATTTTTGAAAAACTCCAACAATGTATATCTAATGGGCTGGCACTGAGGCAGAAGCTCGACTTTACTGAGCGGATCACGCAAGATTGCGAAGCTTCCAAGCAGGAAATCGCTGAGATGCTTTCATCCTGCTTGCAACAACGGGCTCAAATCGAAGTGGGGGTGGCCACAGTAGTTGAATGTGAGGAGGAGTTACGGGGAGCGCGTGAGCGGGTTGCCAGTTTATTGAAAGCCCCTCCTTCCTAATTGTAACTGTATTCCCCTTTTTGCATTAATTGTATTTCTTAAATATTTTGATTCATGAATAAGAATATACATTTTTTTTTGCGCTTATCCGTGTTCTGATGCCTTAATGTGGTGTTAATTAGTTTACTTACTCGTTTCAGAGTTTGTAGTTTATGCGCTCGCTTCGGAACCTGTAGTTTATTCACTTATTCCGGAGTCTCTGGTTTATGGACTCATTTCGGAGTTTGTTGTTTATTCACTCATTCCGAAGTCTCTAATTTATGTACTCATTTCGGAGTCTGTAGTTTATTCACTCATTCCGGAGTCTCTAGTTTATGTACTCATTTCGGAGTATGTAGTTTATTCACTCATTCCGGGGTCTCTAGTTTATGGACTCATTTCGGAGTTTGTTTAGTTTACCTCCCTTAGGCTTATAGGCAAACTTGTCCTAACGTTATAGATAACCCATGCTCTTTGTGGCAGAGGTCCGTTCGGTTTTGTAGTACTAGGGTTTTATTCCGTGGTACCGTCACGTTGGCTGATGCATTCCACGATATGCAGTCTTTACGCTGCTGTTCGAGTAGCCCTACGACTGTCATGTCTATGATCCCTTCGGGGGCTAGACAAGACGTCTTCAAGTAATCTTCTTAGGAAGTTTAACCATCGAAAGAGAAAGCGTTAGGGATTTTGCCATGCCACTTTTTACTTGAGATTAGGCTCAGATTGGGAGCCCCGATGAGTCATAACCATTCCGCGCTGGTGTGGGATGATCTTCGATAGTCTCTTAGGCTTTATATGACTTGCCGTCGAGGCCCTGAAGCTAGGAATATGTCGTTGCTTCGATTTGATTTGGCTATTTGGAGCCTTTGTTAACATTGCGTTTGCTGTAACAAGAAGATTGTCGAGCTAGAGCTGGGATTTTGTCGTCACTCCTTTTTGTTTCGACCCTTGGGCCTTTTGTTGACGTTGCGTCTGCATCCAGCTGGAATGAGAAGGTACGCCAGAGTTGTCTCTAGGTTGTATATGAACCTTCAAGACTTGGAGCTAGGAATTTGCCATGGCTCCACTTTGTTTTGACCCTTGGGCTTTTTGTTGACGTTGCGTCTGCATCCTGCTGCAATGAGAAGGTACGCCAGAGTTGTCTCTAGGTTGTATATGAACCGTCAAGACTTGGAGCTAGGAATTTGCCATGGCTCCGTTTTGTTTCGACTCTTGGGTCTTTATTGACGTCTCGTCTGCACTGAGAAGAGACGTCAGGCTGATCTCTAGGCTGTAGATATCGCCATCAAGATCTGGCTCTCCCTTTGACGGAGCCTGGTTGGAAAACATGGTTCCCTTTTTCATTTGTGCCCATGGGTTGTATACAGGGGTCGGTGTAGACTCACCTGTAGGGCAGAGAAAATTTTATTTTATTTTATTTTTTATTTCCGCGATACTCTATCTTTTCAGCTTTTTATATCGCGAAAGTCACTATTGCCCAATCATTTTAGCTATTTATCACGGTGCTCAATCATTTCGGCTATTTTTATATTTTTATTCGCTGCTTTTTATTGCGAGTTGCCCAAACATTTCAGCTATGTATATTTTTTATTTTTACTCGTTGTTTTTTATTGCGAGTTGCCTAATCATTTCGGTTGTTTCATATGCATATATTTTTTGCTCGCTGGTTTTTTATTGTGCGTTGCCCCATCATTTCGGCTATTTCATATGCATCTACTTTTGTTGCAAGTCAGGAACTTGGATCCTGACGCTAATTCCGGCGTCAGCATTATTGCGACTGGGATATTGCCAGGAGTGAATCATTATTTGCCTTGAGAGGACTTGGAATTCGATACTGATTTAGGCATCAGCATCGCTACAACTGGGATATTGCCAGGAGCGAATCATCATTTGCCTTTTTTGATTTGAATAAAGGTTGCTTAGTAGACAGGGTAAGAATCCTGTTGACTAAGGCTTTTGACTTTATGAGCCGTAAGGGTCTCATAAAGGGTTTTCTCCCTACGAGTCGAAAGAATCCCGTAAGTGTAGGTTCTCCCTAGAAGTCGTGAGGACTCCTAAATGATATTTTCTCTTGCAAGTCGTAAGGATCTTATGTCACGTCCCGCTTCCCGATATACGGGTAGAGGACGCGACGAGGCCGCTACGTATTTACTCAGAAGTAAACCCGCTAAGCGTATCTAAGCAATATAAGTAAAATGCACAAGAGACAGGATGTAAATGAACAGCAACTTTATTTATTAACATTCTTTTTACAATACATCTGAAAAGTAAATACATGGAATGGAAAGCAATGCCTAAACAGTGGCATAATATAAATGGAAAATACAGAAATGAAAATGTGTACAAATAACTAAAGCTCTGGGTCGAAAGCTAGCCGGTCCAAATCCTCGCTGGTGAACTCAATCTCTAGTGAGTCCGAATCACCTGACGATATTCCAAAGAAGAAGAAAGAGAATGTCGCCAGCGAACAAATCGCTCTGTAAGTCCCGTAAATAGACAAGAATGGAATAGACAGAATAAAGAGTATATTGTTATAATATTGTATTTAGTATTAACGTTGTTGTTTGTAGCTTGATACAGAAGAGGCCAGTGTATACGAGAGGAGTCTCAATAGACCAGAGACTACGGTGGACAGACTACAAGGAACCGTTCAGCCACGGTACAACGACAATTGAATTTAGGTTAGGTGTCTTAATGGTTGCAGTCTCGTGCCACTTCTAACACCTTCCGTACCAATCTACCCCTTAAACTTCGCGATGTCTTGATTGTATTGTTTGTATTGTATTGCAAATTGTATTGTCTTATATTATAGATTGTATTGATGGATGACTTGCTGAAACCATGATATCAGTAAATGGATGTAACTGGAGAATCATGTAGATGGATGCATATCCATGGTTCGGTTCAGTCAATACAGATTGAATAGATTGAACAGATTGATTATATGGATTCATGAATTCATATTGAATTGTTATAAATATACTTGAATCTCATTCAAGTCAGATTAATTATATTGTGACTCAGACTGAGTCAGACAATTAGAAAAGAAATTGAAATCCTGAATTTAGTTTTGATATTATCGGTAACTGCTGCACATGGACGGCAGGATTTGTGTCTTTTTCAAAGACGATTACCGTATTGATAACACCATTTGTTAAGCTGTCTACCTTAAATAAGCAAGCACCCATATCTCCGGCTCCCTGAGGCTCAAGAGACCGGTCCCGCTTAAACCTATGTTTACTAGGGTTCTTATTGTAATTTAATATAACTTGAGGAGGTTTTATGTGTATAATTTTCAAAATACACCTCAGGTATTTTATTATCGTCTTTAAAGTTTTCATTGATGTATATTTTATCATTATGACATTTCTAGTGGATAAAACCTATTTTTCATAATATATGGTATTTATTTGTAATATTGGAATTGTTTGGTATTTCTTGTAAATAAGATGTTTTTCTTGAATTTTGGAATTGTGAAATAGTATAAATATTAAAATAGATATTTTGATATTAATTACATATATATTTATTTATTAAAAATATAAGTTTTATTTATAATAGAAATCACATTTTCTAAAGAAAATTATATTTTTAAATCATTCGAGACCGTATGCTCCTTGCGGAGGTCTGCATCTCGCACTACTAAGCTCGAGGATATGCGATAATCTACACCATCCCGAACGGCTTCCCCGAAATGGGTTGTAGCGTCACATTGCAAAGATTTGTTAAAAATACACATCTTGTAGAAAAAGTTTTTTTATAATTCGGAGGTAGTTATGTATAAAATCGTATTTTTCCCAAATATATGTTCCCAAATTTTATCGTGCTATATTACATATGATTGTTGTGAGGAGGTAGGTAATTACCTCGTGAGTTTTCTAAAACTCGCATGGTTAAAAAGTATAAACATGCCGATATGAAAGATAGAGGTATTTTACTGTAAAATTAAAATAAAACTTGCTACGATTATTAATTTGATGTCAAACTTGTTTTATTATCTTAGTTAATGAGTATTAAACAATTTATATCAAAAGTTGTAGGTTTGTTATTAAGAAAATTTTGTATTTTGAAAGAAAAGAGAATCGGAAGCCGGATAACTCCGCTTCCGACACGTTTTAAGGATTAAGAATTTGAGAATAGCAAAAGAGAGAGAGAAGAGGGACCTACTAGATTATGGTCAAGAGAAGAGGAAGAAGAAGATTAGGGAAGCACCGGTCGTCGTTTTATCGCCGGAAACTCCTCGGATTGCCGTCGGAAGTTCGCCGGAGTTTCGCCCTTTACTAACTCCACTTGCACACTAAAAGTCTTAGGAATTTTCTTGAGAGTTTGGACAGAGATTTGTGAGTGAAGGGGGTGATTTGAGGGGTGGTATTTATAGGAAAAACTAGGGTTTAGGGTAGTGAAAGGGTGTGATAAAAATTGTATTAAATTTTGCATTAAAAAAATTAAAAGGGGTTTTTTTAATTCTCTGTTTAATTTCAGAGAATTTAAACAGTGCAGGGGAAGTGGGGTAGTCAAAAGGTTGCTGGGAGTTCAAGAAAATTTGGCATCAGGCTGACTCGGGCCGGCGGCGGCGGCGGCAGATTCATCCGAGTCACCAGCCTGAGTTGGCCGAGTCGGGCCGAGTCAGGTTGCCACGTGTCCCCTGGTGTTTGGTCTTGACTCGTGGGCCCGTTTGTTTTATATGTAACTCTTAGTTTTTACGAGTTATGCATATGTAGACTCTTGGGCTTCTAAAAAGATTAAAAGAAATCAAAATAAAAAGATAATGTGGCTGATGGGATTTGAACTCTGGTGTTTTGGTTCAACAGTGCAAGGTCTTACCAATAAGCTACAAGCTCCTTCTTCCTGTTCAAAAGCAAATCAAACTTATAACTTGTGCTCAGGCTCAAGTACCCCTTTCTGTATTTTTGAAAAAAATTGTACAGAAAGTTTAGGGTTGTTACATCTTACAAGAGTGTTTTCTCCTTACAAGTCGAGAAAATTTATAAGTGTCGTTCACCATATGAGGACATTCCTCATCATTGGTGGAACTTGGTACGGGAAATCGTTTATTTGTGCCCGTGAATTGTATATAAGGGCCAATATTGGACTGCCTGTAGGGCAACTTGGGGAACACGACGGCTTAAGAACAGGTCCGGGTCCCTGTAGCCTAAGTCTTTGAATCCTATGAGTCGTGAGGGTCTCATATGGGGTGTTCTCCTTATGAGTTGAGGGAATCTCGTAAGTGAAAATTTTACGAGATTGCGCCCTTTCGGGTTTTCACAAGCTCGCCGGTAGCCCTGCTGTTTTTACTCATGGTGCCCTTTTGGGTTTTCATCCGTGTCCATTTTGCTTATGGACATACCGTTTTTTTTTAACGGTAGGACTCTCGAGAGTAGTTTCGCTTCCTATGACCCATCTGTTTGCCAGTGGGGTTTAGGGATGGCTTTGTTGTTGATGTAGCTGCACAGTCGGTAGAACTTGAGTTGAGATTTTTGCTATCAAGACTTCGATTGCAATACGGATCTCAAGAGACTGTATCGTCATATTTAAGGCGACGCACTAGTTTAGGGACGTTCTGATCCATTGTTAGTTTAGGGACTTCTCGGTCCATTATTAGTTTATGGACATCTCGGTCCATTATCACCTTTTTTTGAGATGAAGCTTTAGTTTAAGGACATTACGGTCCGTTTTCACCGTGTTTGAGGAGAAGTTTTTCCGAATACCACTTAGAGTTTTGACTTAGGAAGATAGTGAGCGGACACGAGCGTCGTCATCTATCATTGACGTAAGTCGTGACTCGTCAAGCGTGGTATTTCTTGAGGAATCGGCCTTTTATTGGCCAGAAAGGTCTTTCGCCATAAATATCCATGAGCAAGTAGGTCCCACCTTGGTAAACCTTGTCTGTGATGTACGGGCCTTCATAGTTTGGCTCGAATTTCTCCTGTTTTGCACGATTGCGGATCATAGGTCTTTTGACGACTAGCACGAGTTCGCCTTGGCGGAATGTTCTCGGCCTAGTCAGTTTTTCATATGACCGTGCCATCCTTGCCTTATAAGCCTCCAGATTTTGCTGCGCTATAAGGCGGGTTTCGTCGAGGGCGTCGAGCTCCTTGAGCCAGAGATGAGCGTCTTCGTCATCTATTATCTCATATTGAACCGCTACTCAGAGAGAAGGGAGTTCTATTTCCAAAGGAATGACTGCTTCCATGCCGAATACCAAAGCGTATGGGGTCGTATTCGTGGCTGTTTTGAATGTCGTCCGGTACGCCCAGAGAGCTTCGTGCGGTCTTTTATGCCAGTATTTTTTGCTTCTGGACACCGTTTTCTTTATAATCTTAGTCAGGGTCTTGTTGAAAGCTTCAGCTAGACCATTAGCTCGGGGATTATAAATGGAGGAGTATCTCCAGTTTATTTTATGTTGTTCTGCGAAGCGGCTGATTTTATGGCTTCTGTAGGCTGGTCCATTATCCGAGATTATCCATCGCGGAGTGCCGAACCGATAGATGACATGAGTCTTGAAGAAATGGAGAATATTCTCCGTTTTCACTTCTCATAGTGGTATTGCTTCTGCCCACTTAGAAAAGTAATCGGTCGTTGCTAGTATGATCCGATGTCATTTGGATGATGCTGGTTTGATGGGCCCAATTATGTCGGTTCCCCACATTTCGAATGGACAACTAGCTACCGTTGGGTGTATCGGATTCGGGTGTTGGTGGATGAAGTCCCCGTGAATTTGGCACGAGTGACACTGCTTCGCATATTCGAGACAGTCCTGAATCATTGTGGGCCAATAATAGCCCATCCTTTGATCTTCAGCTTCATCTTTAGCCTGGCCTGATGAGAACCATAAAGTCCATCATGAGTTTCTTGAATGACTCTTTTTGCTTCTTCTGGCCCCAAACACCTTAACCAAAAACCGTCAAGCGATCTTCTATATAGAGTATCATTGACGAAAGCGAAAGATAGAGCCGTTTTCATGAGCTGATGTCTTGATGACGCGTTTTCGGGCGTTCGATGGGATTTGAAGTAGTATATGAAGACTTTCCTCCAATCCTTGATCTTTTCTTCGTCTTTTATTTGGAGGACTGCTTGTTTAGTCGTTTCCTTTTCTTCAGATGACTCTGTTAAATCCTCCGAAGATATCTTTGCTGGCACGAGAACCCTGCAGCTTTGCACGATAATCTTTACGTCATCGAGGTCTTTGTCGGCCAATTCCTTAGTCAGCTTGGAAAATGCATCTGCCTTGCTATTTTCCTCACGCGGTATGCTTTCTAGGATGTAGGAAGGGATTTATGTTAGCAGTTGCTGCACTCTCCTGCCATATTTTATCAACTCTGGTTTGCACGTCTGATAGTCACCATTTACTTGGCTAACGATCAGCTGGGAGTCTCCATATATGAGGAGGTTTTCGATTCCCATATCAACAGCGATCTCAAGACCCGTTATCAAAGCTTCATATTCAGCCTCGTTGTTTGTTCTTGGCTCCGTTAAGGAAAGGGCGAAACGCATTATCCCTCCTTGCGGAGTCACGAAGATGAGGCCCACCCCGGATTTGATTATAGGAGTGTTATTCTTCCGCTTCTTCATGGAAGATGCTCCATCGATGTAAGGTTCCCACTGGACATTATTTTCTTCCTTCTCCCCTTCTATTGTGTCGAACACGTGTTCATCTGACAATTCACAATTTAAGGGGGAGTCGGCGAGTATCAGATGCTCGGCAAGAAAGTCAGTGATGGCTTGGTCTTTCACCGCTTTGAGGGGACGATACGTTATCGAGAATTCCATCAAAAGGAGGGCTCATTTGGCGAGCCTTCCTGTTAGAATGGCCCTTGACATCAAATATTTAAGGGGATCCACCTTCGATATGAGATGGACCTCATGTGCTAAGGCGTAGTGCCTGAGCTTCGTTATTGCGAAGATCAGTGCCAGACAATACTTTTCGATGGGGGAGTAGTGATTTTCTGCCCTCAGAAGAACTTGACTCAAATAGTACAGAGCTCTTTCATTTCCCTGGTCATTCTCTTATGCCCATAGCGCGTCTAAAGAACCTTCAAGGGCTGTTGTGTATAGGATGAGGGGCTTTCCCTTAACCAGAGCAGTCAATACTGGCAGATTCTGCAGGTATTGCTTGATTTCGTCCAGTGCAGTTTGGCATTTATGATCCCAAACAAACGGGGTCCCCTTCTTCAATAGATGGCTATAGGGGCGGCATTTGCCGGAGAGGTTGGCTATGAACTGCCGGACATACGCGAGCTTTCCCTGGAGAGACCGCAGTTGTTTGAGAGTTCTTGGCATGGGCATTTCCATAATCGCCTTAATCTTCGAAAGGTCGATTTTGATACCTCGGTGCCGTATAATGAATCCCAGAAATTTGCCTGAGGAGACTCCAAACGCGCATTTGAGAGGATTCATCTTCAGATTATACTTCCGAAGACGCTGGCACACTATGTTCAAATGTTCCCAGTGCTCCTCGTACGATTTGCTTTTCACCACCAGGTCGTCAATATAGCATTCGACAATCTCATGTATGAGGTCATCGAAGATCTTCGTCATGGCCCTCTGGTAGGTAGCACCTGCGTTCTTCAGACCGAAAGGCACACCTTATAGCAGAATATACCCAATGGAGTCCGGAAGGCAGTATGCTTTCGGTCTTCAGGATGCATTTTTACTTGGTTGTATCCTGAATATCTATCCATGAAAGAGAAGACTTCATGAGTAGACGTGTTGTCGATCATCAACTCGGTAACAGGTACTGGGAAGTCATCCTTCGGACAAGCTTTATTGAGGTCCTGAAAGTCCACGCAGATGCGCACTGTCCCATTTTTCTTCATCACCGGAACGATGTTAGAGATCCAATCAGGGTATTGAACTTCCTGGATGAAGCCGAAGTCAATTAGCTTCTTAACTTCAGCGTTAATACTCATCTCGAGTTCGAGCCGCATTCTTCTTGGTGCCTATTTGACTGCCTTGACGTCCAGCGATATAGCCAGTTTATGCACCGCTATTTCTGGATCTAGTCCCGGTATCTCGGAATAGTTCCATGCGAAGAAGTCTTCATATTGCATGAGCACATCCTTTAGTGTGGCCACCTGTTTTTTAGACAACAGCTTACTGACGAACGTGGGCCTCGGCTCGTTTTCCGTCCCCAAGTCGATTTTTTTCAAGTTGTCCGCCGTAGTGTGTATCCCATCTTCCAGCTCTTTTGGCGCCGGTGGAAACTCCGAGATCACCTCCTCCTCGTCCTCATTTGCGAAGCACTTGAAGAATTCATCCATATTATCATGCCCTCCCTCCTTTGAGAGTGTTATCATGTGGTAAGTATGAGTTCGCTTCCATTCTTGGTGTTGAGCTGGTCCTACCTTCGCGATATAGGTTCTCTTTGGCTCATGCTTTTGCGGTGGGGTCACCCTCCAGTTGTTGGATAAAGCGAACCTGCCTTATTGATATTGGTCTTCGACCCGGTCTTTAAAGGTAAAACAGTCTTTAAGAGGATGTCCTATTGCTCGATGATAGGAGCAATAATCCGGGTGATGGACCTCATTTATCTGTTCAGGGTACCGAGGCTCCGGGAGCGCCATCATTTGATGCTTCATAACAAGGTTGAATATTTTCCTTGTCTTGTCTTGAGGGAAAGAGTATTTCCGTCCCATCTTCTCCATAAAAGACGGATTCTAGCTGACTTTTTCTTGATTGCGTGGCTTCTTGGATCTGCTTCGCTGTTTCTGAACGTCATTCTCGTTCTTCGCTTTGTTTTTGCCCCTGTTTTGGGCTTTTCTCTTGTCGCGAGAACGTACAGCGGACTAAGGGTGAAGGACATCGTAATATTCTCTTTCCGCAGACTGCTGATTGAGACGCTGCGTTCTGGCCTTTTCGTAAATAGCTATTTTGCGGTTGTGATCATCCCGAACCTTTTGATTGGCTTCTCTTATTAGCTTGTCAACTTGCTTTTTGAACGACGGACTTGATGTTTTATAGCGGGATTTTGCTTCGTTTCAACGTCACAGCTATCTAGAAAAGCATTCTTTTCTCCACCGGAGTTATTTATGATGCGGCAGTTGTGGAATCGCTCCCGTTTATTTGACTAAACATATCTAAGCCCAGTCGTCTCTATCCTTCCGTTGGGCATCTTTCGCTGAGTCCTGGGAACGTCCCAGATCTTGTTATAGAACTGGGTTTGTCGAACGGTTTGTTTGAAGAATATGCCTTGGCATCTTAATAGCCTTTTCAATCCCTCTGCATAATATCTGAGCAGACGGATTGGTTGAAGCCTATCAAGTGAAAGTTTGGCACCATGCCAGACTTCTTTCTCTGCTTTGGCCTCCGTAGATTGATAGAAGAGGATCGCCTTTTCATCTCTTCGCCTGGGAGGGACGTAGAAAGTCTGCAGCTCTTGTACGCTGCATGTATTAAGCGCATCAAGTTCTTTATAATGCCGTGGCGAAACCATGGTGATTTGTAAATTCTGATCAGCTCCAGTAATGTTTTGTGCTGACGGGTGAGTGAAGAACACGGCGTTGGCCTCGTCCTCAGAGTCACTGCCAAAGACCAAAATAGGAGTAGATGGTCTGGGCCTATTGCATTGGGGTTGCCCCGAGTAGACTATTTCCTCATCTTCCTCAATATCACTCCTAAAGATCGGGATGGTAACAACAGACTTCCGTTTATCCTCCGGCTTATGACATCTTTCCGTATCTTTGAAGTCTGATAGGAAGTACTTTGCGTCTTCATATTTTTGGACTTCGTTTACGGAGAATGGATTTAGCTCCCCCATAACGGTATACTCAAGGCCATCTTTGAAATACTTCAGACACTGGTGTTGTGTAGAAGGGATGGCGTTATACTCGTGTAACCAAACCCTTCCGAGCAGAGCGTTGTAGCAAGTTTTAGCGTCAATGACATGAAATTTGATGTCAGTGACGAGCAGCTCGAAGCGTAATGTCAGTATTACGGACCCGAGCGTCGGTGATGACTGTAAATGGAAACCGGAAATGGTAATTTTATCTCGGGCTAGATGCTGAACGTTCATGCAAATCTCGTTCAGCACCTTCACATTGAGGAGGTTGACAGAAGACCCATTGTCGACAAGGATTTTGCCTATCTTGATATCGTGGCAGTACCCAGTGATGTATAACGGGCGGTTATGCTCGCATGTTCCGAGGAGGAGATCCTCATCGCTGAATGTGATGCCAGTTGTGTGAGCCTCTGCCAGTTCATACTTCATCCTTTCGTCAGCTAAGAAAGCTTGGAATTGATCAGGATCTTGCAATGCCTTGATCAGAGAATCTCATGCCTCTTTGGACAGGAGGAGAGCATTCAGTATGCATAGTTATGAAGGCATTTTCCTAAGATGTGCTAGGACATTGAAATCCATCTTGTTTTTCCTAAATGGGTCCTGGGCTGCGAGCTCTTTAACGACTCCATCATTAAGGGTGATTTCCTCAGGGACCTTTTCTTTCCCTTTGTCTCTTTTGCTCAAACCTTTATTTGCAGATCCGAGGTTCTTCTCAGGCAACGTGTGATTACGCAGCTGAATGTTCTCGCAGTTTTTTTTCTCCTCTTCTTTTTCGGAGGTGGAGTTCTTGAAGAGAGGGCCGAGAGTCATTTCTTCTTCGGAATCGCTCCCGGAGGTAAGAACTTGGAGTTTTTCGCTTTCCCGACTGGCATCAACCATATGACAGTTGCCAGTCGTTTTCTCACGCGCACTTGTCGAACTTCTTTTCTGTCGACGAGCTTCTCGTTTCATCCTCTTGAAGTGCTGTTGATGGGCAACATGTCCTTACCACCACTCCTTGAAGGCACTGCATTCTTCGGTAGGGTGGGTGACCATCTCTTGATATAGGCAGTAGTTTGGATGTATATCTGCTCCATCAAGGCATATGACCCCGGGAGTGTTTTCCACGAGAGGTGGCAGCTTCATTCCCACTAACAGGGCTTTAGAGAACCGCTTCTCTACCTTGATCATGCTCTTATTTATGGCAGGTGTGCTTCGGTTTGGTTGGTGTATTGTATGACTCATCCTTACCGCAGCTTCTTCATCCTGACGCCGACGCCTAGCCTTTTCATATATGGCCGTTTCGCGTTCTCGGTCAGCTTTACTCTTTTGAAAAGCTTCATTTAGCAGCCTGTCAATTGGGTCTTCTGGCAGCTCTGGGAATTTTGGCACCGATTCTGCCCCCAGTTTCTCTGCGTTGCTTTTTGACATTGAGGGAGCTTCTTCGCCATTTAATGACGAATAGGAAACCATGTGGCAACTTGCTACATAGTTTTCGATTTCTGATGGGTTGTTTTCCTCATCATTGTCATGATTTTCGTTCTCAAGAATATGCTTGAGGAACTCTTCGAGGGTGACCGGTGTCCGTGCCTTCTGGTTGTACTCCTCCAGTGCGTCAATATACCTTTGTAAGTCTGTGCGTTTGTCATCATTCTCGGCAGGTTGCACAGGCTTCTTGGTCTTCTTCTTTTTCTTTGAAGACTTTGAATGCTCGACTTTGGGATTTTACCCTTTGTCAACAGTTTTTAGTACGGGATGCGGTTTTAACATCCCTTCAATGATCTCGGACTCCAGCGGGCTTTTCCACCTGATCGCCGGACACGCCTGGAGATCCTTCAGCATTCTTTTAGTTTTAGCTGAAAGGACGACTTCCCATGGAACTTCTTCCACGAGCGAGCATGATGCCCCCGGCGTATCCACCTTTTTAGGAGCGTGCTTCTGTGGCGAGCTCACCCTCCATTTCTCAGAAAGCGTAAATTTCCCCCGTTGATACTGCTCCTCAATCCAATTTTTGAAGACGTAGCAATCTTCAATTGGGTGGGTCACCATTCTGTGATAGGAGCAGTAGTTGGGTTCGTTGATGTCGCCAGGTTGCGACGGACGTCTTGGGTCCGCAACGTGATGAGTTTGTTGTGCACTGCCAACTCGAGCAGTCTTTTCGTCTTATCACAGGAAAACAAGTAAGCACGTCCTAGCCTTTCTTCCAGAGATAATCGCGGACGCATGTTGTTTTGGCGAGTAACTGGCTTCACGTCACTCGGCTGTTGTTGAGTGTTGGCTACGAAGGCTGCTTTCCCTTTACCCTTGGCATTTCGAGGGTCCATTTTTGAGGAGGAAGGCCCGTGGCCCATCTGGTCCATTTGGGCCAGCTTGTCGATCAGCGCCTGGAAGGTGGTCGGCTTGAAGAACGTCATGAACTGGGACATGGTTGCTTGAGGATTAAGGGTCCCGATGAACATGCCTACAGCAGGAGATTCTTCGATGCACTGTTCCCATTTTGACCATAGGTTCCGCCATCGGATCGCGTATTGAACCCAGGTCTCTCCTGGCTTCACCCTGGCATTGATTATTGCCATGACCGGGGTGTGCTCGCTTGCACTGACGAACCGCTGTGTGAATAGCAATTCCATTTCCGTGAATGTTTTGACGAAGTCATTTGAGAGCTTCGAATACCTTTCAAATGTTGTTTTCGACAGGTTGCTAACGAACTGGCGAAGCAGTAATTTGTCGTCGCCTCCAGTATTACCGCACAAAGCCCTAAACTGAACAACGTGCTGATGAGGATTTCTTGTCCCCTTATACACATAGAATTTAAGGATCGTATATCCCGGTGGGTACTTGATTTGATCGTACCAACCCGGATATGGTCGCCCAATTCTGACGACTTGGCCAGCCATTTCACTCGCTTGATGAGCTCGTATTTGTTGAGCTATGTAATCATCAAGGGCAGCCTTGGAGATCGTTTCCTCCCTGGCTGTTGATAAAGTTGGAAGAGGGTTTGATGTTTCCCCTCTGTCGTCCTCGATGATTATCGGCGGGTCTTCAGCTGGAGGTTCGGGCTGGATCATCATTCCAACCATATCTTGGAACAAAAGCGACATCTGTTTTATATTAGCAGTCTGTTCCGGGGCCTCCTTATCCTTTATTTCCAGCACCCTTCGCAGAAACTCTGTATCGGTCTCCTGCTCCTGACGCTGTTCAGACGTCGCTTTTGGGCTTTCTTTCTGCCCGGTGAGTGCTGCCATTTTCGTCGGCATCTCCTGGAGCTTTTGTTGCTGATCTTAAGATTTTGTCAACGACCGAGTTTGCGGTCGATGACCCATGGAAGTACGGCTTTCCTCTTTCCCGGAAGCCATGTAGACCATGTGTACAACCATGCCCCCAGACTTGGGGCGTTTGGGTCCAGCGCCTTTAGAATTTGCCACAGGCAATGAGATTTTCTCCTGTATGGTGGAGGGATGATTTTCCTCTTGTCGAACCTTCATTTTCTCCGGTTGACGAGAGTGGTCTTTGTTGATCATAAAGTCCTGGACTTTCGGCCAGACCCTGTGGATTTTGGAGGACGGCCGCTGAAGGGGCTGCTCCGGCTTTTCCTACATCATGTTTTCAGCAGGAAGTGGAGATTTCTTCAACACTGCGGTTAGGGAGTTCTTTCGCACCCTCCTAAGCGGTTCAAAATTGTTCCCAGTTAGAACAGCACCGTCAACTTCCACTATTGGAGCTGGTGGAATGAGTTCAGAGGGGGAGTTGCCCCCAGCTCTTCTCACCCGACGCCAGTGGCGACGTCGAGTATGTCTTGGACAGGACCACCTCAGTTGTGTAAGCGGCTCCGTTATGCCCCCGGCTTTGATGAGGGGCTACTGTTGGTGCCAGCCTGTCGAAAACTGACGTCCGTTGAGAGGGAACGTGTAACGTTTTGAAAATCGTTTAGGTGAAATTTCGGATAATCGGTAAAATAACTGGTGTTTTCCGTAAAAACACAGATATAATTATTTTTCCACATAAAATTAAATATACCTATTCAAGCTATGAAATTGCTAGTATTTGATTTTTAATTGGCCACTTATAAAATTTCTAGTTTACAAAAAATTTCCGTAATTAATTATTTTTAGTATTATTTTAAGTTTTCACTAATACATTTAATTAGTGATAATTACAAATTGGAATGGGTTAATACAAATTTTGTGAAACATGACAACCTAGAATCTAGTTTGCAACATATTCCTTCTTCTAAAATTTTCCTCATGGTTCAAGATATTTTTAGAATGCTAGATTAAATAAAATAAAAATAGAAATTGATGTGAGGTGTTTTAATGAGGCTTAAGGGGTTAATTTGACTTGGAAAATTTCTTCACAATACACACACACCCCAAACCCATGCTGGCCGAACCTTATAGCTGCCCACTCCCCAATTGCCCACTCAAAAAAAAAAAAATGAGAAGGAAAAATAAAATGAAGAGAAGAAGGCATGGGCTTTTATATTAAGGTATGGGTTTTATTTGTGTTGACTTTACAACACCTCTCTCTCTCTCCCCCCATCTTCAAAATGTGGCCGAGCCCCCCTTTTCCACTGCAGCATCAGCCCCCCAATTTACTCCCTCAATTCCATCTCAAAAATCATCACAAATGCTTCAAAAATCCAAAATAAACCTCACAAAACTCCAATCCAAGCTTTACCCGTTATTCTTTAGCCATTTTAGCATGGATCTTGGGGGATGGAAGCATGTTTGGGAGGCTAAGCTTTATGTTTGATCTTCAATCTAGGAGGTATAAATCCTAAACCTATATTTAATTTGTTGTTTAAACGCTTAAATCAAATTCAATTAGTATGTAATATGATTCCAATTTCAACTTTAGAAAATTCAAGAAAGAGTTTGAATTCAAGTTAAGGTTTTGTGTAATGGGATTATGGTTATGTGATGTATAGTTTAACATCTTAAGTTATGCAAATTGTAGTCTAGTTGTTAAATTGTTAATTGTTACAATTAATTTGTCCAAATGCTTAATTTTTGCAAACTAGGTTTTAGAAATTTTGAATATAATTGAGAGAAAAATCTAGCTAATATTTTTGTGACCTAATTAAGATAATTAGTAAGCATTGTGGCCGCTAGAATTGTTAAAACAACTAGATTTGAACTAAATTGGCAACTGTTGCTTACTAGAGTTTCGGAAAAATAGCTTTTAAAGCGAATTTGAAGTTTTGATAATTTAAACCCTATTTATATATATGTTTAGTGTGTTGTAAAACCACATATGGTACGTTTGGGTTTTTCTCGGTCAATCGGCGTTTGTACGCCGATGTCGAGGGTTTTTGGTTCTTTTGCATGAGCGGACCATAGGTTTTGACCTATGTGAAATTCGTGTGTCGTTTTGGTCATGAATCGGATTTTAATGCGATACGATCTGTTATGATATGTAGGTACCCCCACGTGGACTTCGGACGATGAAGAAGAGGATGGCGACATCGACTTCGGCAAGCGATGATCAGGTGAGTAGATTTATATCTACGGGGGAAGTCGGGTGGATGGCGTATAGCACCCCTGTAAAGTTGTAAGAAATGATGTGATGTGATATAGATGTACATTTATGTATTACTGAGAGATATGAACACTTAGCAAGAAAGGCATTAGGAGATCATGGGTTAATGTTAGCGAGATTTGAGGAAAGTAGTTTAGTTGGTTTCTTAGTCGCGAACCCTAGAGTGAGGTTGTTGCATATACACATACACGCACGGGATATGGTTTTGGGTGTATACGTCGTATGTATGTATGTATGTGTATATATATGTGTGTGTGTGTGTGTGTGTGTGTGTGTGTGTAGGTGGATGTGTTGGTGCTTATATATACATACACGTATACACGAAGGTTGAGGATAGTATATGGTACTTGGAGATGAGTCGATGTGTTTGGGCATGATGCCGTGAGATCAGTGATGTGATTTGGTTAGTACTATGAGATACGACAGGAGATTATAGCGGATGTTTAGGCGATGTGTTTCAGACACACGCACATATATGTGTTGATGGTATCAGTTTGTACTAGATTTAGATCTGTATCCTAGTTCATGACATATGATGATGAGCAATGAGATAAATATGATATTTGACCCGTACCCAGATTTGGGATGCCGTACGATAGATTTACCGTACGAGATATAGTTATGAGGATAGATCTGCACTTTTGACTCAAGAATGTCATATTATTTATTGTATCGTACGTGATACTATTGAGGCGAGATCACCGACTACTATATATATATATATATATATATATATATATATATATATATATATATATATATATATATATATCGACTCAGACTTAGGTGGATTCTGGGCTCGAATCATACTCATTTTTCAAAAGTGGAGAATTGCGAGTATTTTAAATACCAAAATGTATGACTCGTATATTGGGTAGGTATATTTTTCAGTGTTGCTGTTACTATATCACTTTCTGTATATTCATGATATTTCATTGCATTGCATGCTTGTACATATGTTATCTGTAATTATTATGAAACCCTGCTGTCAGGACACCAGCACCATTACCGATGATGCGTATGTTCCACGTACACCTACTTGCCGGCTCACACACACCATCATCGGTAATTTCCATGTCACGTACACTTTAGAGAATACTATTCATTGACATAGCTTATTAATTGATAGTTGCAATATGTTATAGCCTTCATATGCTAGTTTAACTATTGCATTTATTGCATGATATCAGATGCATTCAGATATTCATTGGTCATGCAGTATTATGGAGATTTATGCCGGTATTCACTGTTTAATGATATCATGATTTTTATGATTTCGGATCCTTCTTGAGATTTCTGGATTTGGAAACTGCATGTGAAAGTTTTATAAACTGATGATTTGTTTTAAAGAGATAGATGCAGTTTTCCTTGATATGATGAGTATTGTCCACCATGATGTTTTCTCGGTTCTGGGATGGTTTTCGAGACCCGATTCGAGGAGTTAGATGAACCGTCTGCGGGTACATGGTGGACCTGGTATGGTACCCCTGGGCAAGAAGCTCAAGTTGTAGACGATGAGCCCGGCAGGGGCAGACTGCCTACCGGTGATTGTTTGGCGCGGCGGATATCCGGAGGATACCGTTCGTGGTCGTATGATTGATGATATGGGCCGATCCGGACTGACAGAGGCCGAGGTATTGAGATATTGAGATTTGAGACACTGAGATATTGAGGTTGATGATACAAGCCAGTCCGGATAGCCGGAGCCTGAGATATTGAGATTTATGTTTTGTGTCGATGCTTGACACTAATTTCTATGTTGATTTCATTGATGATACTCGATTTATATACATACAGAAATCTCATTAAATAAAGAAAACAGTTCTCACTTATGATGTATTCTGTTTTCATTCGTAATGCATTCATACATCATATATCTGATATGTTGCTATCTAAGGCACTGATACGAGCACGTGGTATTGTACTTATGTGTAGAGGGATCAGGATATTTATTTGAGAATATTACTTGATATGACCTAAGATAGCGTTATACATTCGATTTCTGCTCTGTGATGTTTTCTACTCACGAGTTGGCAACTATTCCGTTGTGCCGCAGTTTCTTGCAGGTTTTGCCGTACAGGTTTCTTGACGGCTTTGCTAGCACACTGCTTTCATTTCGGGTGATTGCTTTGGTAGGTGGGTTCACTTGTATCGTGACCACCATTGTACATTTATTATTTCAGTTGTATCTAGTAAACTCCATCAACCAGACTTGTATATTATTTCAGGCTTAGAAAACCAGTTGTTTTTAGTTCGACTTTAGAGTCGCGCATTGTATTATTATGGGTTTTCTTGATGTTTTTGAGTTTCCTTTTGAGTTTTGATCCTCGCCCTTGGCGTTGTATATTATTTTGCTTGCGTGGTTGTGACCATCAATTGACGAAGAGCTAGCTCCAGCTCGGGGATGCCTTTATGTATATTATTCATGTTTGTACCCGTTTGGGGCCAGTATTTACAAAGGGGACTCTGCCGAAATTTTTGGGAAAATTTAAAGTTGCTTTTAAACGTTTAATGCCATTCATGTTATTTAAACCACTTGCTTTAAACAAGTTTTCTTTCACTTTCCAAAAAAAATAGTTTAGATTTCTGGACTTTTGGCTTACTTGAATTTGGTGTGATCCTATAGACTTCACATGATTCAAGTGTCAGTCACGTGCTATTTTGGGTCGTGAAAGAACGGCCAATCTTTCGAAGACCGATTTTCTGGTAGGGGAAGCTCTTTTGATGACTTCACCCGCAGTAGGAGTTGGAACGGCCAATCTGTCGAAGACCGATCTTTTGGTAGGCAAAGCACCTTTAACGACTTCACCTGCCGAAGGAGTTGGAATGACTATCCGTTTCGAGATAGCCCCTTCAGGTGTCGTGAGCCTCTTTGCGGGCTTACTTGAGCTTCGACTCGGCCTGTTGAAGACTGGGGTGGCAGACTTGGACGACCCGTTGAGAGGGGCCGTGGTGGTTGCAAGTCGATCGAAGACCGGCTTCTTCGGAGCTTCCTGTGGTGGCACTGGGGCACTAAAACTCGCTGGTGGGAGCATAGTTTCGAAGAACAATCCAGTGGTGGCTTGAGTTACCTGCCCCACCGGCATTGAAAAGATGGAGGCCACATTGGGCTCGTAAGTCACTCCCCCAGTTGGGGCGGAGTGGGAGTTGCTGTTGTAGTTTATGCAGCTGGAAGCCATTAACCTTTTTCCTTCTTCTGCATAGGAGCAAGAAACCAAATCTTAGTACCTCGAATCCAAGGGCAACCATAGCAAACCGCGATTTTTGTTCATAAAACACGACACATGAAGTGTGGAGTGGAAAGAGAAAAAGGTCCAACCGGGCATACCAGTATCTGTTTACCGCCGGAAACAGAGACGAACTGGGATAGATCATCTTGCCTGAGTCCTGGGGGTAGATGCTATTTGGATTTATCCGTCCACCTCTCCGAAGATGCCAAGTTGATTTATGGCATCGTGATCGGAGGTTTAGACAGATGCGGCCGTTGTAGCGGACTTCGTCAGATTCCCCCTTGTTTGCGAGGGGTTTTGATTGTGAGGATGCTCTTCCCTGCAGGCGCAATCCCCTGCAGTTAATTACGTTACCGCATCGCGATAACCACTTTCTCCTGCTCCGGAGGTTCACTTCGTGTCATGTATATGTTTGTTTTATTTTGTTTGCTCGTGGATTGTATACGGAGACTAATTTATTTCGTTGCCCGTAGGGAGTGGATTAGTCAAAATCCGTATATCTTAGATTTGGGTTTGTTTTATTTAAGGATCGTTAATCTGGTTTGAGATTAAGATCGACTTAAATGTATGTGAGCAGTTGGGGCTCGGTTGGTTTTTTGTTAAGGATACGTTAGTCCAATTCGAGACTAAGCTCTACTTAACAAGGTGTTAGGATAATTTTTGTTTCAGATCCAAAAGAGAGCATTTGGGCTCTGTTGTCTTAGTTTAGGGACATTTCGGTCCATTGTCGCCATTTTTTAGGTGAATATTAGTTTAAGAACATCTCGATCCGTTGATCACCATTTTGGAGGTGAGGTTTTAGTTTAGGGACGTCTCGGTCCGTTGATCACCATTTTGGAGGTGAAATTTTAGTTTAAGGACGTCTCGTTCCGTTGATCATCTTACGCGCACTTGTATTTGTTACATGACGGGATGAACAACGATGATATGGGATGCACCCAGTTTGGGGTGCTGTCTAATTTGAGTTGTGCACATCAGTTTGGAAGTGCATTAAGAGAAGTTTTTGGTCGTCGGGACCCGCCACCTCTCTGAAAACGTTGAAGAATTACAACGACATATATCAGAGGTGTGAAGAGATGTACCCTTAAACCGAATCTCGTACTTGAGGGGAAAAGGAGTTAGTGGTAAACCCGAAAATCATTAGTCATATTTTGATACTAAGATATCCTCGGGAGGATGTGGAATGAGTATCGTTTTGGATATCATCGGTTGGAAGTTCAATAGTCGTATTTGGGGCTAAGATCATCTTGGGAAGTTATGAGCGCATGGGCTCGGATGGTCTGAATCAGGGAGGGTCTATCCTCAGGGGATCTAGCCTATTTGGGCTTGGTCCATTCAAATTTTTTTATTGAAAATTGCCAAGCATTTGTTTGGGCTCTGTATAATCAGTCACTTTTTGTACAAAAAGGACTGAGCACTTATTTAAGTTCTGACGCTCACATATAATCATGTGAGCTTTTAGTCATGGGGATTGCCTAATAAGTGTTAAACACTTTATCCCTTTTTGTCTTTGTGTGGAATGCTAGGCACTCTTTATGGCGTCCACATGAGGGACACGTGAGGTGCTAGGCGCTGCCTAGTGAGTGTTAAGCACTCTTCCATTCTGTGGAACCTACGTGAGGGACACGTGGGGCGCTGGACGCTGGGCGCCGCTCATTGAGTGCTAAGCACTCTCCTCTATGGCGCCCACGTGAGAGGTACATGAGGCGCTGGGCGCCGCTCATTGAGTGCTAAGCACTCTTCTCTATGGCGTCCACGTAAGGGGCACGTGGAGCGCTGGGCGCTGGGTTCTTTTCTTGCTTAATGATCAATAGGATCTTTATTTTGTAGATGAATTTTTGGTTCTCAAGAAACAAGTTCTTCCCAATGAGAATTAAATTCTCATCATATGAAAGACTTGTCTTGTGGATCTCGGATCCAGAGAAAGAACTCAGTTCTTTGAGAAGGGCCAAACCCTCCAGTAGGTATATATTTTTACCTTTTTATATATATCTTTTTTATTTACCTAAAATTTCCAAGAAGAAAGCTCTTCTTCCTTGAGAATTTAATTCTTTGTTCTTTTTGAAGTTTTCTCCCATTTTTATAAAGCTTATGGGGGGTTCTTCCTCTTTAGACTTGAAGTCTTGGGTCCTTTATATAGTAGAGCCGGGTTTGTTAATTAGTTTTTGATGAAATCTCTCATTAAGAGATCTTAACTGAATTGGGGATTTTTACCCACCATTGGATCTTTGATCCAAGGATTTCTGTTTTACAGAACAAGATTGGGGAAATATTTTCCCTTGCGCAGAATTTATTCTGCAAAACGGTGATTTTTAATCACCGTTGGATTTTTAATCTAACGGTCCTCTGTTTTACAGAAGGCATAGAATTTTATTCTATGATCCAACCGAAGGTATCTTTCTTGTTTTAGAAAGATTTGAGGAATATTTCCTCTCAACAGAATTTTAATTCTGAGTCTTGATGATTTATCATCTCCGTTGGATCTTTGATCCAACGGCTCTGTTTAACAGAGAGTAGAATTTAATTCTACGTGGGTGCCGGTGCTCACGTGTTGTGCACACGGGCGCTAATTAGGGTTTTAATTCCTTTATGTGCTTTGCATGTTAGCGCCCGCCTGAGAAACACGTGTGGCGCCATATAAGAGTTTTTAACTCTGGCGCTGCCGCCCTCGTAGAAGGCACGTGAGGCGCTGCCTCTTTAAAAATTTTGGAACAGAGCTTTGCTCTTTTATTGGGGGAAACAAAACCTCTACAACCCTTTTTAGGGAACCCGCTATTGGATGGTGCAGATTATCGCAAATCCTTGGGCTAGTAGAGCGAGATGCAGATCTCCACACGGGGCATTCGGTCTCGAAAGGTTTTTAATACGATTTTTAAGAAAAACACAATTTTCTACTTAATAATAAAAATTAATTTTTAATAATTATATAAATATTATAAAATCCATATATTTTAAAAATATAATAACCTTATATTTTTCAAAGGAAAGAATTATAGGTTTCATCAAAATACCCTCAAGTTATCCAAAAGACAAGTTTTACACTAAAATACCATGAGCTATTCAAGCTAAATTAATGTCACTAAAATACCTCAAATCCTTAAAATTCACATTCATAAAAACCCTAAATAATATAAATAATTTCTCGAGATTTATTTTGAAATTATATAAAAAATATTTTTCACAAAACCCCCTCGAGTTATATAAAACAATGTTAAGGACTTTAGTAACTATAGATTTAAGCAGGATCAATTCTTTTGAGACCCAGGGAGCCGGAGAAAGTGAGTGCTTACCTATTTAAGGTAGAAAACTTAACGGTGTTATCAATGGTAATTGTCTTGGAAAAAAACACAAATTCTGTCGTCCATGTGCAGCAGTTACCGATAACTCCCGAACCTAATTCATGATCCAAATCTGTTCTAAGTGTCTGACTCAAGTCCGAGTCTAAATCAAACCTGAATTCAAACTCAAACCAGAATCTAATTCAAACTTGAATCCAAACTCTAATATATATACTTGAACATGAACCTGAATATCAAACCTGAATACAAGACTTGATTTGACCGAATCATGGCTATAACTCGATATGACTACAAGCTTACAATCCTGAACCGGAACACTTGAAGAATTTGTATCCATGGTTTCGGTAAGACTTGTAATATAATCTATACAATATATTATGGGGTTAACAGGGTAGATTGGTATGGAATGTATTAAAAGTGGCGTGAGATGATCACTAAAATACACCTAAATGAACTCTCGTGTCGTTGTCCCGTGGGTTTTGACGGGGCCTTATACTACATGTTACCATAGTCCACGGGGAAAGATGGACTTATCTCATATACACTAATACCTTCTGTACCAAGCTACAAACAATTACGTTAGAATATCAATTTTATACATGTACACTTTAACAATTCAATTCTCAATACTTGCTATATTCCTTTCTTTCTTTTAGGACTTACCGAGCGCTAGTTCGCTGACGACATTCCTGTCTTTTCTTTCTCTGGAATGTTCGTCAGGAGGACCGGACTCTCTCGAGATCGAGCCTAACCAGGAGGACGTGCACCAGTTTACCGAGCAGTAGAATTTCTAGCTTTCCTTGTACTTACTTTTCTTTTCATATGCCACTGTTTAGGCATTGCTTTATATCATTGCACTTTCCTTTTCAAAGCAGTGTATTGTAAAGATGAATGTTAATAAAAGTTGTTGTTCATTTTATATCTCTTGTCATTTCTTGTGCATTTTATATATTGCTTATTTACGCTTAACGTATTTATTTCTGAGTAAATATGTCGCGTGCCCGTCACGTCTTCATTTCCGTACACTGGGAAGTGGGGTGTGACGGGTTTTTTTGGCGGCCCATACAGGTCAGTTCTGCATGGAATCCTAAGTAATATTGTCATGCCCCGCTTCCCAGTGTACGGGAAAGAGGACGTGGCAGGGATGCGACGTATTTATTCAGAAGTAAACACATTAAGCGTAAATAAGCAATATAAAAGTAAAGCACAAAAATGACAAGAGATATAATGAACCAACAACTTTTTTTTATTTATATTCATTCTATACACACACTGGAAAGTAAAATACAATAATGGAAAACGATGCCTAAACAATGGAAAATGAACTGAAAGTAAAGTAAGTACAAGTGAACTAAAACTCCGAATCCTCAGTAAAGTGCTCCAAATCGTCCTGGCTGGGCTCGATGTCCTGGGAGTCGGATCCTCCTGACAACATTCCAAGAAAGAAAAAATAAGAATGTCGTCAGCGAACAATCGCTCGGTAAGTCCCAAAAGAGAAATGATCAAGTAAAGAAATAGATCTAGTAATTTATCTGTTTTTGTTAGACTAGTTATTTGTAGCTTGCATCAATGTATACGAGAGGAGTCCAAGTATCCATGGACTAAGGTATACAGAATACAAGGACCCGTCAAGCCACGGGATAACGGCACGGATATTCAGGTTAGGTGTATTATGGTGGCCGTCTCGTGCCACTTCTAATACATTCCGTACCAATTTACCCCGTTAAAACCCCGTAATGCATATTGTATTGATTATAATGATTTGTTGTATAAGACTTACTAAAACCATGGTATAAATTGTTCATGTAAACGGATCGGATGTAAACGGATAGTCATGTAGTCAAGTTTAAAATATATCCATGGTTTGGTCCAGTCGTGTTATGTTGTATGTTCATGTTCAAGTGTTCATGCTTGATACATTGGATTCATGTTGAAATGGAGTTATAGTTGGAATAATGTTTGGATTGTATCCAGATTAGACTGAGACTCAGATTGAGTCAGATACTTTAAACAGATTTGAGTTCTGAATTAGATTTAGGAGTTATTGGTAACTGCTGCACATGATCGGCAGGATTTATGACTTTTTCCAAGCCAATTACTATTGATAACCCCGTTTTAGTTTTCTACCTTAAATAGGCAAGCACCCACTTTCTCCGGCTCCCTGAGGCTCAAGAGAATTGGTCCCGCTTAAACCTATATTTATTAGGGTCCTTAATGTAAATTAATATAACTTGAAGGGTTTTATGAAAAATAGTTTTAATATATTTTCAAAATAAAGCTCAAGTATTTATTTATTGTATTTAAGGTTTTCATGGATGTAACTTTTAAAAGTGGGGTATTCTAGTGAATAAATACCTAGTTGAATAGTTCATGGTATTTTTGTGTAAATTTTACTTTTATGGATTCTTGATGGTATTTTCATGAAAATGTAATTCTTTTCTTTTGTTTAGAAAAACATGGAATTTATTATATATTTAAAATAGATGGATTGATAATATTTATATATAATTATTAAAAATAAAATTTATTTATTAAATAGAAATCACGTTTTTCTTAAAAATTGCATTAAAAATTCCAGCGAGATCGTATGCTCCGTGAGAATGTCCGCATCTCGTTCTACTAGTCCGATGGATGTGCGATAACCCACACCAACCGAATCGAATT
Organism: Agapanthus africanus; assembly: GCA_030015575.1. Classification (NCBI taxonomy): domain Eukaryota; kingdom Viridiplantae; phylum Streptophyta; class Magnoliopsida; order Asparagales; family Amaryllidaceae; genus Agapanthus; species Agapanthus africanus. Next base: position 141,950,991 of record JASDDO010000026.1, read on the forward strand.
CCCCAAAATGGGTTGTAGAGGTACAATTGCAAGGAATTTAAATAATAAAATTTAAAGAATACGGTTTTTAATAGTTTATGGTATTTTAATAGAAAAGTCGTATTTGTCCCAAAAATATTGTTAAAAAGAAATTGTGCTATATCATGATGAGTGTTGTGAGAGGTAGGTCATTACCTTGTGAGATTTTCTAGAGGTAATATAAGCAAGAATGATTAAACGATGTCATATGTAACTTCATGGTATTTAAGCGTAAAAGTATGATAAAAGTTGTTTTACTTGGAGTTTTGAAATGAAACCTGTATATAATTATTTTTTAATATTTAAAAAACAAAGCATAATGATTTAGATAATTAGTTCTTAAGAAAAGTTGTTATTCTAAAAAGTTTTAGAAATGAATGTCGGTATAACTCCACTTACTGACATCATTGAAAAGAAGAAGTTTTGAAATGTGAAAAGGAGAGAAGAGAGGGAACTTACAAGTTTAGGATTTAAAGGAGAGGTTGATGAAAGAATTGGGAGCTTCTTGGAGTCGCGGGGTCGCCGGAATCGTCTCAAATCGTTGCCGGAATTTGACCTAGTGCTAACTTCACTTGTACACATCTTTGCTTTAGAAAATTTTGAGGATTTTTGCCAATAAATTTCATAATGAAGAGGGCTAGGGTGTGGGGTTGTATTTTTATGATAGAATTAGGGTTTTGAGAATTGAAAAGAGAATTAAAAATGCATTAAAATAGGATTAAAGATGTGAATTTAATCTCTCTGTTGATTTACAGAGAAATCAATGATCGCCTCCAGCTGCCATTCGCCATCACTAGCAACTCTCATCTCTTCTAAGCCGAGCCTCCTCCAGCTGTCACCATCGCCATCTATCTCCAACGACCGCCGCTGCCTATCGCCGCCGTCAAGATCCGCTGCGAGTTGTCATAGCCACCCTCATACCCGACACCTCTGCATCGTCGCCTTCCCCTTGCTCAACTGCTGGCCGGCCACCACTGGACCAAAACCCAAGCCAGCGTCATGCCCAGCACCCGCGTCACCCTGAGTCACCGCCGTGCCCATCCTAGTGTCACCTGCGTATCTAGACATGCCATGACTCATTCCTGCTTCGTGCCCAACACCGTATTCAGTAGTGCCCAGTACCGCATTGCTACCGCACCCAGCACGCGCCAGCACCGCGTCGCGCCGTATCGTGCGTCAATGTGAACCCTACCATTCGTCGCTTTTTTATCAGCGACCGAAGGCAAGTGAACCTCCTCACTTGCTTAATCATGCCATAAATATATAGTTACATTAAATGGTTTGTTAAATGTTAATTGTGATGGTATATATATTTATATTCCAAGAGTTAGACGCGATTGTCATAACCAAAACCCTATTTAAAATCCTCATATTTTATGATCAATAGTTTCCCTTACTGTTAAAAAATATCGTGTAGTGATTTGGCCTTAAAATAAAGTAGTTTGGCACATGTAATGACATCCTCAATAACCGACACGAAATCTGGAATCTACTACACACATCACCGTATTAAATTCGTAGTAAATCGTACATAAATCGTATCATGGCGTACTTAGGCTCGTTATGAAGCAGACTAAATAATATATGAATATCTAGAAACGGTAACTGAATATTGGTTTGGTTAGATAATGAAAACTGAAGAGCATTACGGATATGGACTACAGTCCAAATCAGTAATCTCTGCTAAAACCTGTTTTTAAACACCTGTAGATCTTTGTTAAAATATGAAAATGCGCGGAGTCTTATATCGATGCATAGAGAATTGAGTTAACTTTCATATTCCACCGGTTTCACCAATTATCACATTTTGATATTTTTAACACAATTTATATTGTCGATGTGTCTGCCTGATTACTGCAGTAACAGTTTATACGTTGTGACACTAAAAAGACCGTAAACCTCTGCATATGATGGATATTATTGATCCGTTGGTTGTGTTAGAATCTTATCTGGTAAATCTATATTTCGTTAAACTTTAGCGACGCCTAAATATAAACATAACTATTGGAATATGCGTTCGAAATTAGACTTCCAATTCAGAAACTGAAATTCCAGCCGTGAATATCTGTTTTAAAACGATCGTATCTCTCTAACCAGAACCCCGATCGGTGTGAAACCAATTTTATTATCAAGATAATTGGGTCTACTATTTATGACTTTTATATTGTTTCGTTTGATTCTGCACTTATAAATTACTGTGAATTGTCTAACCAGAATGACACTAGTTTTCCATATTTTACTCGTAGTGTATTTTAATGCATTTCTATCATATTGCGTAATTGTTATACCCTCAGTAATTAGTGATCATTTGCATTGATACCGTAGTGAATGTTTTAGATTACCGAGTGATAAGTGTTAGTGATTGGATTGTGACATGTACATTAGTATAAAAGCGTGATTGAGTGGTGGAAGTGACTCATACTTGTACACAATCAGTGGGACCATTTAGTTATTGCATTATCGATATCTATGGGACATATATAAGTGTAACTATAATTAGAATGAGACGAGTATAGAAGCACTTATATTAGTGTCATAGGTAAGATATCGAGGGCTTTCCATTTATCTTAGATACCAGTCGAGACATGCTCGATAGAGACCCTGTCTCTAATTCTCGCCTAGACTTGTCATTAAGCGACTAGTATTTAGATTTGTGGTTGGTGCTTGATGTAGATCGTAGGGTGTAGGGTAATTTGAGTGAGAGTTCGATCAACAGAATCTCAGGAGTCCTTTTACTGGTATATTTCATGATTTCGTGATATTGTTAATGATTGTGTTATTGACTCTTACTGATCGTGATTCAGGTCCACGTTTCTAAGCCCCTGGATATGTGTTTAGTGCCTTGGGTTTGAGAATACTCCTGAGTTGGTTGACATTTACACTTGGACTGATGATAACTTTAGTGACATAAACCTTGAAATTTAAAGACTGATAGGTTTAGTGACATAGACATTGCATTGCTTACCGAACTGATGCACATGCTTTACTGTTACCTGTGCCTGTTATTTCCTGCTCATGTTATTACCCTATGCTTGCTATTTCATATTTATCATTAATGCACATATTATATATATTGCTATATTGTGTCGTCCTGACGACCTGAGTATGCATGCTCAAAGTGAGAAGTGGACTTAGCTCAGATCAGGACCTACCTTACTTCAAGGATATTGCGGATATCTAAATCAGCGGCGTCAGTGCTATCTTTCTTTTATCATTATCTGGTTAGTTATCTCTTTTACTTGTATCCGTTGCACTCTAATTCATTTAAAAATGATAGACTCGATGGCTGTATATCTCGTTATCTGTGTTAGATTACTACTTACCATGTACTACTAGAAGCCGAAGCATGACTACGGCAGAATTTTTCCTTGACCGTAGGAGTATGGCTGGCCTAATCACCCCTCGTATTCCGTATTTTGAGAAGCGGGACATGCCACACTCTAATCAAAACCTAAATTATTATAGAATTGTGGATTCATCAAAAAACCTTAAAGGAAGCTTTATAATTATAAGATAAATAAATACCAGGAGATAAATCCATATTTAACCTAAAGATAAATATGAATTTAATATAGAGATTAGATTTAAATCTAAACTAAAGATATTAGATTTAAATCCTAACTAATCCAAATTTAAATCAAATTTAACAGTCGATTCAAAAACAAATTGTGTTAAAAATCATGTCGCTCAAATTGAACGCTTTTGCAACTACATGGGTAGGAAAGATAACAGAAATATTTGTTATTGTATTACGACATCCAAACAAACACATGTTTTGCAAAGTATGTAGTTGCAACTACATTCTAACCAAATAAAGGAATGGAATTGTAACTACGGTATTTATATCTACATGTAGTTGTAAATATATTGTTTCTTTAAATACAAGCAACCAAACAGCCAATGGTGAAGATAAAGAAAAAGCGGAAGAAGAAAGACGGAAAATGCTCTCACCAATCTTGCCCTGAGGCCCCTGACACCTGGGTAAAGGAATAGTCCCATGTGTCGGGATATAGGTTTATCATTGATTAAGGGGTTGTATATGAAATATCTATTTTTTCGGAGTGAGGGGAAGGAGGTGATATACCCAAAAAGAAAAAACTTAAAAATACAAAGTTAAATAAAATTATAACTTGACTTTTTTACCTTTAAAGGAAAAGTGGATCTCGATTTGAAATCATAATTTGATTTGTATCATGGCAACTGACAAGAAATATTCAACCATTTCTGAGAGAAAATTAATATGATATTTTCATTCCATCAGCTTTTTATAAAAGAATTGGAAAATTAAAGACCCCAATGAGTCCTGATTTTATTAATCCCTTTCCTTGTTATCGAATTAGGATTTCATTTTTTAATAATCACTAACAAAAAGCTTTTAAAATCTGCACTATATTTTTGAGTCTGGAATATCACATATGCATAGCAGTATAGGTGTAGCGCACGTGCAAAAATACTAGAGATAATAATGATTTGTCGTATTAATTCATCAAAAGTGATTATAGACGAGGTAAGAAAACCAAGTCGAAAGCTGCATTTTTGAATTCTCCAGTATTGAGATGGTTTGATTTTTAAGGGTCCAAATGAGGTTGAGTTGAGTTCAAAATGATTTCGTCTTTCGGTGTCTTTTTTATTATTTTAATCAAACATACGATTAATTGTGCACTATTAGATCAGCTTAGTCCCCGGTTCAACCAGTGAACATGACTTATATTTATGAAAATAAAAGGAAAAAATTGACTTGTATTTGTGAAAAAAGAAGAAGACACGTGACACCATTTTACTGAACATAATAGATAAGGACCAAAGAGCAAATAAAACGAAGGGATGGGTCTTGGGCATCGTCCAATAAAAACTTAAGACCTTTTTATCATCCCAAAAAGGTGCTTTTGTCTGATGAGAATTGGTTTAGTAAGACACGATAATTAGCACGATCTCTAACTCTCAAGAGACTCTCAAAAGAAAACACAAGAACAAAGTCTAAATAACCATGGATAAGATATATGGCCTCTCGTTCAAAAACAAAGCCACCACTTTTACTTGTTACTGAGCATTTTTTATTCAATAACCAATTTAACTTCCTAATATAATATGTTTCTTCCCTTCCGTTTTCCGTTTTAATAGGAGAATAGAATTCTTAAGTAAAAAGAAATAAACTTTAACTAAAAAATTTATAAGATATAAAAAGATACCAATCAAATCTAAACTAATCTAAACAAATAACAATTTAAATTGATTTAGATATTCAATCAAATCTCAATTTAAATTGTAACGAATTTTCTCAAATCTCAGCCGAATTTTTAACCAAATTTTCCTAGAAATCTCTTCTATCCGGGCTTGCTCGACCTAGGCCTCCATCATGTGCTCGACTCCTACTCGGTCTACGGTTGGTCGCATGCTCCTGCATCAAAGTCTTTAACGGTTTTTTATTTTTCAATAGTCACTTACTCTTGTAAATTTTGAGAGATAACTAATATATTATTAGATAGGCTAAATTTCACTAAACCCCCTAAGTTTTAGGGGTGTATCGCATATCTCCTAAGTTTCAAAATGCTATAAAATACCTTTCTAGATTTTTATTTTATATCACACGGCCCACTATGGTTTAAAATGTTACCGTAAACCAAACAAAGCTTATAAAATTTTCAAAATTAGACATTAAGTAAAAAGACTGCTTGGATCCTTATGTTATGAAAACATCAAATAATCAATAAAGATAGGTTTTATAGAAATTATTTGTTTAATGTGATTTTCTCCCGTTCTATCATTTAACTCTTTCTTTTCTCCTTAATCTCTTTCCTTATCCATAAATTTCATTTTCAAATATATTAATGATTAATATATGGATTTAGACAAGAATTTTATACTGGTTAAAAGATTACTTATCAGCGTTAAATTAGTAAATATAATTTTAAAAAATAGATATAACTATTGGACGAGCAGGTTTGAGAGTGGTCTAATTGATAGATATGTTAAATTGTATTAAACACAATAGTATTAAACATAAAATAACATTTAAAAACTCTAAAGTAAAGGATTTTTTTCTTTTTTGGAAATCAACCGCTTTGGAGATAGAATTTGGTGGAATTAAAATAGGAGCAGATGATGGAAAAGGAAAAGAAAATAATCCAATGGAGGAGGAAAATCGTTTCCAGATGGCTATTTTAATAGATAAATATTTAGGGTTGTTTGGTCATTTTACTAAGTTTATGTTGAGTTTGAGATGTTTTATAAGTGACGAAAATATAAAGAGTATTTTGTAGCATTTTGAAACTTACGGGGTTATGTGATGCCTCCAAAACTTAAGACGGTTTTGTGAAATTCAGCCTATTAAATATTTACCGCATTTTGTATTTAATCACTGTATATCTAACCGATAACTACTATATTTTATAATAAATCTATCACTTCACCGGGTGAAACTAACTTTACAAATAAAATTGTTGTAAGATGGAAATAAAATTGTTGTAAGGTGGGTATTTGAAAAAGATTGGGATGTCTTGTCTTGTCCATGTCAGTACATGTTCGGCCAAAAAAAATTAGAAAAACAAGGGAAAAAGTAGTTGGAATATTTTAGTTATTGTTTATTTTGGTAAGAAAAGACAAAAGAAGCCCTAGCTGGCATTCACGTGGCAACAGAAAATAATGTTGTTTCATTGGAAAAATAAAACGTTTGAAAATATGAAATGTTGAGATGAAGTAAGTTGAATCTGACCCCATAGGAAAGCAATTTTAACTTGGATGTCATTCTGAAACATGCTTAAATATACCATTAACTTTCAACTATTAAAAAAACTAGAATTTTTTGCCAGTTGGCACGCATACATGTTTATTAAGAAAAATAATCATGAGGTGTTTGCCCGACTTGTTTAAACCGTTTTTAACAAATATGTTAATTGTTAGGGTTCTTTATGAAAAAAATTTACAACTTTAACCGGCCATTATCGCATTTGAATGGTGAAAGCGTAAATATTTAAACTCTTTTGCTTGAGAATATGAGTTGGCATGCTCTAGGGTTAAAGTTGCCTGAGCAATCTTTTTTTTATTTTTAATATCTAATTAGAAAAAGGTGAAACTTTTTTGGATACTCTCATGTGTTCTAGTTATGATAGTAAAGATAAGATGTCAAAATTGCACTTTATAAATTACAACAAAATATCATCAGCTTCGTTTTAATTATAACTCATTGGCGTTTTCGGCACGTGCGTTAATTAAAGTAATTTTGATGAGATTTTTTTAATTAATTTAACTATGCGCATCTCGTTTATAAAATAATAACAACACAACAATTTAATCACGTCCATTGCACTTGTAAAATAATGATGACATGGCGTTTAATTGCATACATTGCACATAAATCAATGATGTTTTTTTGTTTAATTTACCTAAAATAATAAGAAGCCACCTCATCAATCAATTTCAAAATCAAATGAACATCTTTCTTTTGCTCTATAATAGTAAAGATAATAGTGTGAATAATTATGCGAGAATATCGTAATATAAAAGTAACTGGATATCAAACTTCAACAGGAATGCAACATTTTATGTAGAATTTTGGACTAATATTATTGTTTGAATTAGGAAAAATTGAGAATTAGGCAGCCAAATTCATGTTAGTTTAGTGTAATTCATGAAGTTCGGTATATTTATATTTACTTTTAGAAAGCCATATAAGTTAATCATATTTTAGCATAACTTAATTAGACATCTAAATAATATATTAAATATCTACAAATAAGACAACAACGCTTTCCCCGCCCATTTCCTCCTCCTTTCCTTTTCACCAACTCTTTTCCATTACTTTGTCCCTTTTTTCAAAACACGCTTTTGGTCCAAAAGGAAAGAAAAAAAAGGAGACAAGTAGACTTTTATTTTCTAGCAAGTGATTTTTCTTTTACTTTTCTTTTCTTTTTTAGGTAAAAAAAGTAAAGCAAATTAAGGCTTGCTTCAAAAATTTATTAACTATATTTCTTTACCATTATAACTCAAATACATGAAGACTTGGATGGAGTGTTTTTCCTTTTTACCAAAAAGGAAGGACGGCAAAAATTTGAGAAAAACACATTAGAGGTATTTGGATTCAAAATATGCTAACTCATAGAGTCACAGAGTCAGTCATGAAACATACATTATCATCTTCATTTCTTGATCGAATCAAAATTTAAATTCAAATTGTTTTTTAATTAGTAGGACCCACATTCTATATTAAATGTGTATGCCACAAAAGTGGATACCAAAATGAGATACTTACTTTAATGAAGATACCATGAACGTGGAGAATGAATTCCCATTAAGTTTTTGATCCGCACGCATCACATGTGCATGAGTGTAGCGAAATATTCAACGGTTTGCCGAACTAAAACCAGTTTGTAATGACAAGGCACAATCTTTATATGGAGAATACGAGTTTCAAGTGCAAATCTTGGTTATTATCCAAGGTACATACAAACCAAAGCTTTACCAGAATTATAATGCAAACTCATATGAGGCCCATTAATTTTCAATCAATTATATAGTTCGCAGTTTCTACTCTAACTAATATATATATATATATATATATATATATATATATAAAAGAAAAAATCTTAAGAATTTCCTACCCACATAAATGCATTCATGCCAGCTTATATTTTTATTTTTTGGCAAAAAAAACACTTATTTTTATTTTTTGGCAAAAAAACACTTATTTTTATTTTAAGGTTTGACGTACTCTCTTTTTCCAAGAACCCCTCCCTCATAAATCCATGACAACTTTTCTTATTTTAAAATTTAATTAACTCCCCCACCACCCCATCCCCGCCACTCACACACACACACAACAAGGGGGGAAAAAATACAAAAAAGGAAAGAAAAAAACATGTGATGAATGTTCTCATTCTTATCCATGCCTTACCATGGAATCGGTAGAAAAAATAATTAAATTACACAAGTAATCTCTACCATCATAATGCTAACTCCTTAGGGTGTGGTTAAAATCATCTATTGCTGTGGCTAAGAAAATATCATCTATTGATGACATATTTTTTAGTAAAATAATTTTAAAAATAACAAAAATCTACAAATTATTCTCATTCAAGTTAGTACCCATAACATCACAATTAATATTTTTTTAAAGGCTTTTTTGATTCAAAATTCAAATCTTACTCCCTAAACCCCACCCCCGCTCTCCCGCCCCCCCACCCCTCCTTAATAATTCAAGTACCATCCAAGTCATCCCTTTTAATTCATAGAGATACCTATCAAACTTTATTTTAAAACATATATAATTAAATCAAATCCACGTGCAAAGCATGTGCAAACTAAGTAAGTAAATTATAAACATATTAGGTCTAATTGCCCAAATCCTTGCATGGTTGATCCAATATAACACCTATACATTCAAGGGGTAAAATCGTGTAAACAACCCCAATGAAAATTTGAATTGTAAGATCATTCAGTAGGTTCTCTTCCAGCAACATCCATTCTGTTTGGCATTTGGGCCGTTCAGCCCATATCCGTCCGAGTGATTAGACGGATGGGTTAGGTCGGTAGAGTAACCGACCTTAACCGGATTGGTTCCCTATGTAAGTATATTGCAAACATAGAGTTTGTAAGTGCTTAATAATATACAAAGATTAGGGTTTATGCCTCTATCAAGAATTAGAATCTTCTACCTCTTCTCTTCTTCCCCTTTGATGGTTAGTAGCGGGATAAGTACGCGGGGGCTTCTCACCATTCAACGGTGTGGTTGTCCTCTGATCGTTGGTAGGAAGAGATCGCTATGCATACGTGGCGTAGATAAGATTATTTGTCCGATCGACATAAGGTACAATCGATCATCTTTTTTATATAGAATTATCATATGCTAAATAGAGATTTTCTTCCGCTGTATTATGCGTTAATCTCATCTAGATTTCTTTCTAGATAATTGGTCTTGTTTTTTTTATATGCATGCGCTGCATTGGTATTAGAGCAATCGTGCTCACGCTGTACGATATTAGATCCGCTATATTATTATTTTTTTGCAATCAAATTTTTTTCGTGTTTTTATTGATCTAAAGTTGGATTGATATTTTTTAAAATAGGGATTTAATTTTGGGTTTCAAGATATTATTTATTTTTGAGTGATTATCTCGTGAAATCGTTCCAAGATGGATTTTTGGAGATCCGTCTTGATTTTGTTTATGCATCATAAATTTTCATATAGAGAGGATCTATTATTAAGTCACTTTTGATCTTTTGATCATAAACATTTAATTTTTCAAGATTTTTTGACGGCAAATTTTGCTTAGAAAAAATTGGATTTTTTTTTTAAAAAAAATTTGGGTGAAATTCCAGCGATGGAGGAGACTAGGGGTCGCCGGCAACATCGCCGGTTGGCCAGAGGTGGCGACGGCAGCCCGGGGTGGCCTGCCGGATGCTCGGCTGCGGCTGGTAGGCCCGTCCCGTCGCCCATAGCAGCACCCATGGGAGCTAATTAAAACCCATTAATTAATATGGTTGATTAATATTATGTAGGCCTATGTTAATTAATCAAGTGGCTGTCAAGCCTATACACTAATTGACAAGGTTTTCTTGTTAAAGTTTTTTAAAAAAATAACTGGGCATGACCAGCAAAGCCTTTAAAGGAAATATTATTTGTAAAACTAACAGACTTGGCACAAAAATAAAATAATGAGCAAACTATTAAAAGATAATAGAATGGATCGGGCCCAAGATGGCTTCAAGCGCAGGCTCCAAACTGTCTTGAACCCAATCCTTGGGCATAAGCCAGAGCTTTGTCCAGGCCGGTCTGGTTGGACCGTACCCGGATGGACCATTTTCTGTTTGGATAGACCCTGTTCAGTTGAACTACTCGGACAGGGTCAGACATTGTCCAGTTGAACCAGTGGACCTGTATAGGCCTAATTAGGCTATTTTGGGCTGTTTTAAACCCAGATTTGGAATTTGGGCTAATTTGTAAATCCAGATTTGGTATTAAGCTAAATTTAAGTTGTTTTAAATCAGATTTTAATTTTTAAATGCTGTTTTGAGGTTTAAAAATCATTTTATGGATTTGGAAGCTATTTAAATATTTAAATAAATGCTTTCATTCAAATTAAAATTGTTCTCTGGCAATCTTAGAGATACGTGGGTATTTGTTCCAGTGGAAGCGTCTGTGACGCATTTCAATTATTCTGAAAATATGAAACTCTAATAAAATGGAAAAGATTAGATTCGGATAGTTAGTTAAAAATGAAATTCATTAGATTAGTCATTATATATTGTATTGGGCATGTCATGTCTCTTGTTTAAAAAGAGGCCCAATCTATTATGTTTCTATGAGATATTTACTCTATTTTTAATTATTTTAGGACAATTTAAAATTTTGCATTTTTGTTGACTATGGTTGGGGCCTTAAGCTTTCTTCTATTTTTTCGGAATGTAAATTTATTATTATTGCTACAATGAATTTGAAAATAGAATGTTATTTAGGAAATAACAATACTCCAAGTAAAAACCAAAGACTTAAAATAACCATAATAAAGTCAATGTTATCAACAGTCTCACCATGAGTGGGATGATAGATATAATAACTATATTTAACATCTAAACAAGCCGATAGACCTAGATACCGGTGACAAGGCTTCATGACACAGCACCATCCAGATGCGACGATCTTTAGAAGATGGACGCATCAAGAACTGCACGTTGGACGTGATAAAGAGAAATATCATTAGTATATAGGATTTTATTGCCGAGCAAGCGTGATATATGCTTTCGGTAGGTATGGGGTTATCTACGTGTCAAGCATCTGTGCTATAATTAAGCGGTACTTACAGGGTTATCTACATGCTCGACAATTATGGAATATGTTATATGGTAGTTACAGGGTAATCTACGTAATACGATAAAATTTCCTAATTTGTTTGTTTGACCCAACTTGTGTAAAGAGTTGAACCGTGTCATATTAATATACTTCAAAGTTATATCTTCAAGTTCCGGGATTTGAAGAATGCTGCTCCAGTTTGTCTGTTGAGCAAAAATAATTAGTGGTTATATATTTTTTACTTGATACATTAAGCAGTTAGTTATTAGGAAACCGAATGCGATGACATTTTGCCGGTACTTTAGAACAATTGAAGTATAAGGTAGATTGCCAAGGACAATGAAATCAAAAGCACTGCTTATGCTGATAAGGACATAGACGTGCAAGGACTGGTGTTCTAAATGCAAGTTGGTTTCAATTGAGTTAATAAAACCGGTATAATTTGCTAATAATTAAGTGATCTGGCATGAGAAAAATGTTGGCAATAATAAGATGAATAAGTTCGAATTATTTGACTACAGGAATTAGAACCGCTTTACTCGTCAGGGTGCTCAGTAGAAGTACATTTTCTGTTAGGAGCGGAAAAGTTTATGGAAAAAATCGTGTGTCGAGAACATATGAATTTATTCTGTATCAGAGACGTAGATAGCCGGCCATAAATTAATTTCTTATCAGTCGAACACTATTAGATATTGTACATATTAGAGACCGTACTATTCGGTCTCTAATACTTTTTGAACGGATGCTAATGTATATTAGCGACCATCCACTATTCAAACGGTCACTAATACCCGGTCTCAGAAATTTTGGTTGTTGACACGTGTATTAGTGACCATTCACGGATGGTGGCTAATGTACACGGTCGCTAATGCGACATTAGCGACCGTACATCATGGTCGCGAAAATGATGCCAGGTGGATAACGTAACAATTTTAATCGATATCTGATATTAGTACATGGTCGCTAATGCGGGTATTAGTGACCGTTCTTGTAGCCTGAACGGTCGCTAATACCAATTTATATTGAATTTTTTTACAGAAATTCCTATATCTAATACAATAATGCAATTAATCACAATAAATTACACAAAAAAGCGTTTAGATCGCAAACAAATATATAAATACGATATATCACAAATAAATAGCATTTCGATTACAAACCAATACATATCCAACAATTTCAACAACTCAAACATAGAACTAAAATCGTAATAAATAATACAAGACGTCGAATGATACGAAACTCTCTCTAAATCAATACATAGATAATATTGTTTTGAATACAAATAATAAATTGCATACTCTATATGTCCAACGAGATGTAAAATCCTCTAAATCGCGCTCTGGCGCAATCCTAGCTCACTCAACCATGCGAATCCTGTAAATCCAAATAAATAAATAAATATATGAATTGAAATCATAATGTTCGAAATTAAACAACATGCCAACTACACTAATTAACACATGTATATATGTACCTCACTAACTCCCACCATTTCCATCGCCACCAGAATCTCGCCTTGACCAGTATCGGTCTGATTCGCTGATGTCTTCTTGCAAAAAGATGAAGAGAACCCTCCTTGAGGGGGAGCCTAGGGATAACAGGGTCCCTGTTGCGGAGGAGGCGGCTGAGGGTAGTAATAGGGTCCCTGTTGCAGAGGCGGAGGGAAGAACAACGATGACGGTCCCTGTGCTGGAGGAGGTTAATACGTATGCTGTGTTGAAGGGGGTAATATAGCGGTTGCGACGGCCATGGACCCTATGCTGACCGCTGCGTTGAAGGGGGTAATATGGCGGTTGCGAAGGTGGACCGTGTTGTTGCGAGTATTGATCCCTCCACGCATTCATACTAGATCTTCATGTCGCTTCTTCTGCCGCCTTCTTCTCTACTTCTTCACGCATTCTCCTGAGCTCCTCCTGTAGCTTATGGATCTGCTGTGCTTTAGTTGTTTGTTGGTGGGAGCGAGCGGTTGACGTACTTGAAGTTTCTCTGATGGAGCTCGATCGCATAAGACCAACGGGACCACCTAAAACGGGATAACGGCCGTGTTCTCTTGAGTGAGGGAAAAGCCGATCTAATATAGATATCTCGGCCTCCTTAGGAAGAGGATCTTCGGCCAGAAAATCGGTGTTTGATTCCCGATAACTCATCTCCGCCGTGTTAAAATCCGCCTTTGACAAATGAAATAGTAATTACTTGCGAAGTTAACAATTAAATGTAATTACTTAAAAAAGTTTATAAATGCAATCTCACCATATGCTGAGTTGCTATATCCATTTTTTCTTCTGGCATGAGTGTGCAATGCCTCCCAAATCTCAGCAAGGCTCGGCTTTTTCCCAGCCTTCTCCTGTATCAGATATATGATTTATGTATACATGAGAATATGTAACGATAAACTTAAAAAATCGAACATATAAGTAATTAAAGATAAACTCACCAAAGTCGACTTATACTGATCAGTAGGAACCAATCCACTGTAATAGTTATCTATTGCTTTTCCTCGGTTCCTCTTATTTCTCTCTGATTCTGCCTGCTTATTCAGAAAATAACATATATCAACGTACACGAATCTAAATTTGATATTCAAATCAATTAAGTATATTTTTAATTATCTTTGCCTTAGGTGTTTCCCAATACAGTAGGAGAAATGCAAATTGTTCCCTAGGGATGACAAAGGGAAGAGCGACAAACCGTTCCTAATCCTCCGTAAATTTGCTGGGGGTTTTGCAAGTTTTTTTCAATCTTTTTCGCCATCTCTTGAATATTCCCGACATCTTACTTCAGACATATGTCCAATGCCCGTCTATATCATCCTCTAGGTAGAAATGTCTCTGTAATACAAATTAATAGATATATTAGTTAATAAATTAATACTATATAAAAAGTATGCATGTAATGTTGAAATATTGTTAATTGAGTTATGTATTACTAAGAGAGAGAGCCAAGTCCATATATAGGCCTTCCATGGATTATTTGCAAATGTGAATCCCATGTTTCAGAAGTCCGTAGTATGGACGAGAATACCGATATACCCATTGAAATGGATAGCCCATGTACCCAGACCTATGGGCTTCTCACTTACCAATTGCAGAATTTCTCTTCCGTGGTGTGCAAACCAGGCCAATGCCTCAGCGATACTCGCTAATGCTGCATCTACTATCCTCTCCATCTGAGGACGAAAAACAGCCCACTTCACCATTGCCTTTCTATTATCCTTATCTCGATAAGGTTTTTCATTTTGTAAATAGAGAGGAAGAGGCAATGAATCAACGAATTCATCTGTAACGGGATTCAAGAATGTCCCATGTTCTCTGCTCAGATCTATGCACCGCTCATCTATATATGCATACGGATCCTTCAGCACGGATGCACCTGCGTCCTCCTGATCAGATATACCTACACATTTTAATTTATAATAATCAATGTAATAGTTATACGAACAAAATAATTTGAACAAGCTTATTTAAAACACGTAATATAATACCACTACTCTCATGCTCAGGATGTGTAGAAGATGAACCATCTCTAACTTTTTTCTTCGAAGAAAATGCCCGGGCAAATCTGATGAATATTCCTTTTTGCGACATATGTTTCATACAAGTTATGACGATATAAAATATATAAAATGCATAAATCATTAAACTAACTTATCAATTGATTAAAATGTGATTAAAACTGCAAAGTTTTCATATAGCTTTTGATTGTAAGTGTTTGTAATTGCAGAGTTTATAACATATTTACATATAAATGATTACAACCACAAATTTTTTTCATATGTCAATCGGATTTACGTCCTTAATATCTCCCTCGTTGATAGAACTATCGAATAAGGGTTTAGGCGGTGCCCGCAGTGCAATCCAAGCACATTCCGATTATAATCTTTGACATAGAAGTATTGTTCAGCTTGTGAAACTAACATGAACTTCTCATCTTGGTAAACTTCTTTATTGAGATTGACAAGCTAAAAACTGTACTCATTCTTCTGGATGCAAGCGCACAAATGAATTTTGAACGTAGTAAACCATTATTGCTCGTTACTCCCGTAAAATATCTCTATTATGTCCTCTAACTGACTGTAGTATTTCTTTTTTCCATTCCGCGGTCTTTGATCACGGGAACTTGAGAAGCACGTTTATTCAAACGGACAAAAAATACCGTTATTTTAGGTAGTCAATCTCTCGGCCATAAGAAATTTTAGGTTATTAATACAATATAAACCATATCGATTCATTTTTACACTAGGACCTTTAGATAGTCATACAAGTACTTCCAGGAATTACATCCCTTTTGTTATGCCATCTTCAATCTACAATGCATTTACCCGTAAAAAGTATAAGCTATATATGTGATATATGCGTGTGATATGTGAAATATATAAGAGATAAGTACGTGTTTACGAAACCACCGTAGAAAGTGTTTCTTATGTTCTTGATTAATTTTCTAATTAGCTCCCTTTTCGGAAATCGCGTACGTAAGTTCTTAAGTATCTCAGCTAAAAAAATATAAATATTATCTATTTAGGCATATATATATCTAGACAAAAAAAATATTGACTCGGTTAAAAGTTTTAATTTATATACCTTTTATGATCGACGGTAATTTCAAGGTTAGTAAAGATATACGTATGCTCTTGGTCAAGCCATTCTTTCCGGTAGGATCGATCTCCCCCTAGTTGACGGGACAACCGGTCCTCGTTAATTCGTGAAGGAAGATTTAATCTTGTTTCAACTCCACGCAAGTAACAAGAAGTGAAGTTGATGCATTTGTTGGAACAATAACTCTCGGCTATTAACCTTTCCGATCGAGATCGATTGTGCACTTGCCGTTTCAAGAATTCCAAGTATCTAAAACATTAACGAATATTTTAGAGAAATGTGGATCTTATAATGAATTAAATATCAAATTTGAATTAAAAAATTAATTACCTTTCTACTAAATACATCCGCCTATATAAGACATGCCCAACAATCAATGCCTCTTGTAACATTTTCAAAAGTATAAATATTATTTTTAATTTAAATAATAATATTATGGGTTTTACGGATATGATAACCAATATGGAGTTGAGTTTTCATGGATTGGTATGATTATATACCTCTATTTTTGGAAATTAATTAGAAATAAAATGAATTTATAATCATGAGAACATTTGTTTAATGAGGTTTTCATTAATTGGTTTTAAAACAATAGTCTATACTAACTATTTTACTAAAAATAAGTTTCTATCTAAATACCATTTTATTTTTCCATGACAAGTTAACATTCCTTTATCTTCTATTTTAACCCTAATTTGGTTTTAACAAAATATCTTGGAGGCATAGGCATGATTGGAGTATGTTTTTTTTATAAATATTATTAAGAATGGTATATATATATGTGTGTGAGCGTGTGTGTGTGTAGAGAGAGAGAAAGGTGGGGAGGGGGGTTATGGCTTGGCTCTTGCCATTCTCTCATCATACTTTCCTCATCTCCTCTTCCTTCTCTTCTTCATTTTCTCCTCATATTTACTCTAACTCCCAAAAATTCTACACACACGCATACAAATTAGTACACAAAAACCATACTATTTTCTTTCAAAAACTTAATGTTGAAGCCAAGTCTTCAGCCTTGAGGCCACTTTGCAAGCTTGGAACATCCCATAATCTCAATCAAGGAGTAAATATATCATTTTAATTAAGTTTTAACAATTACTTGCCATGAGAACACTAATTGTTTAGTTAAGGTCAAGTTCTATTAAGTTTGGGCTGGAAAAATCAGTGACATGTCTAGAATTTCGAATTTTTTTGATAACTCTCTGTTGATAATTAGATAAAGTTTATAACCACAAAGTTGTAGACAATTGAATTATCTTTTATCAAAAAAGTTTTGGTTAAGTTTTACTATAAAATGTATTTTATACGAATTTTTAAAGGAAGAGTATCCAAATGCTTTTTTCACTCAAATTGTAATAATTTTCTTAATTTTTATATTAATAATTTGGAAAATATGAAAATTGTAGGCTGTAGATGACTCTGTGTAGATATCTTAAGAATTTTTATTTAGCTTATTCACTTTACAAAATTTGTAGATATCTAATTTTTAGTGAAAGGTTGTTTTTGTGGTCGTTCAAAATATTTCGAAACATGTTTTAAGTTTGCATTTTAATTCATGTCTTATACTCAAAATTTGGAAATGATATTTTGGGCTATCAAATTTAACTCATTTATCTATATATAGAATTTTAGTTTGAGTCCAAATATCATGTTTACTATTTTTGGTGATTTTTCAAAATGAGCCTAAAAACAACCACTTTCTGAACTTGCATTTTGACACAATATGCATCTGTGACACGATATTTTCGGGTTAAAACGTCAATAACAGGAGTAGTCTTACGCAAGTGAGACATGACTTGTGGCCTTAGTTTCTAACCTATGAACGTTAGTTCCTTATAAATCGTTTCAGTTTCGATCCTTGCATGATAATTTATGGTTTCGATGTTAGGTTCGAGTGCGAAGACCTCCGAGGTGGCAACGGGGGGCTAGAAGGTTGTAGAATATGACTAGCTCGATTAGAGATCGGTGAGTAGATCTATATTTACGGGGGAAGTCGGATGGATGGCGTATAGCATTTCCGCTACTTATCTAACTAGAATATATGTTATATAGGATATTCATAGATTTTATTCATATAACTCGTATAGTTAGGTTATAGCAATGTAGTTAGTTTATAATTCATAATCAGTAGGCTATAAAGGTATCTACATATATGATTATTGTTATATACCATACACGACTGGATGTCCGTACTATATTGAGTGGATGATGGTTGACATCATACAATGAAGATTCCGTACGGGATGTGATGAGGATAGATCGTCGATTGCGGCTTCTATTTTTTTGACTCATGAAGTCTTGCTAAATCCCGATCGAGACTTTATGATATATTTAGAGCTATACTTATTTTTAAAAACCAATGATTCGTTACATACTTTTAAATGATAATGTCAAGGTGCAATATGAATTTTCAAATGATATCTATTTTAAAAACATCGTAGCCTCCTTATTTCCAAAACAACGTTTCGTTCTATTTCTAAAACAACGTTTCGTACGTCAACGTCGGGAGTTGTTTGGTTGTTCTTACATGCGTGGACTATTGGTTCTAACCTATATGTGTTTTTCTTGCCGTATCGATTTTCGGATTTGATTTTGTTTACGATACGATATGCATTGAATTATAGTTATCATTGCATGGACTTCCGGGACGACGAAAGAGAGCAAGGCATTCATCGACTTCGACTAGAGCGAGAATAGTAGGTGAATAAATGTATATCTATGGGGGAAGTCGGATGGATGACGTATAGCATCCCTGCAACCGTAGTATTAGGGTACTGGTTATACAGTTATATATACTAATATTAGGTATGTATACTTAGCTAATAGGGTTCTAAGAGACTATAGGCTATAGTAAGCTTACTCGTAGGAAGGAATACCCTTAGTTCTTATCCTCTTAGCCTTGAGCCTTTGGTATATACGTTGTTACACACACAGATGTATGTATACACATACACACATGTAAGTTTGAGGATAATTTCGATATAACATCATAAGATGAGAATATGACTTGTTGCTATGATACGAGTCGATGCGATCGAACATGATGGCACGAGGCTAAGTTATGCGATATGATATGAAATGGCATAACATGATACGATATATATATATATATATATATATATATATATATATATATATATTCGTGTTATGACACGAGATGATATTGTAGGAATGCCTAGCATGACAGCAAGGTTTCGGGAGGCATCGTCCATGTCATTTTCAAAAAATTGCCATGCTACACAACCCTAACCCTAAAATCTTAACTAAAGAATTAGATAATACAACATGTAAACAACTTTACATCTAAGTGAACATGGAATGCAACCTTTGTAGACAGGTCCTTCACTTCAATAGCTCCGTGTAGTAATCTCTTCGCTCCAAGTAGTGATCTTTCGGACTCTAGAATGGCTCCACAAGATGAAAGGAACAAGCTTGCACAAAGTCTTCGAGGCCGAAGATGATCTACGTCGAGGAGACACCAACCCAAGCTACCTCTTTACTAATTAGGGATTAGTGAAGCTAACACCCTAAACTAAATGGCTAGTCTAGCATAGGATGATGAAGTAGGATTTTTGCTTACTTTAGAATTAATTTTCTCACCAATTTTCTTCACCTCTCAAAAACCTAGAGAGCTCTCTTGATGAAGAAGAAGATGAAGAGAATAATGTTGTGAATAATGAATCATGAGAGAGAGGTAACCATGGGTGACAAATATCTCATGTAACTCTTGTAGAGATATAACCATGGTTTTAGATAATGGTTAGGTTAATAAATATCTAAGGCAAAACAAAATTAGTGGACTAAATCAATAGTTCCACAAGCTTCCACAAGCTTCAACCATGGGCTTAAATTCCCACTAATTATTTGATTTACCTTAAATAAATAAACCCCTCATTATCATAAGCATGGTGTGAGTCTTATACACCATGTTCCATGTATAATCAAGCATGACACAAAAAGAAAACACAATTAATATATATCACATATATTAAGTGTGCACATGTGGGAAAAATAAATGCACAAGTGAGCTAATATTAGTTAATGTAAATTAATATATCTAATATATAATTGTATATTAAATTATTAAATCAACACTTGATTCAATAATCCGGCTATATCATATATAACCGACTAATATCATATGTATCAACTTATCGAATCAACACTTGATTCGATAACCCGGCTATATCACATATAACCGACCGATATCACATAATAGAAAACGGTATCACGTACGCGTATTAATCTCGGTCCCGCACATATCATATATATGCTCCTACCTCGTTTCGCCTGAGCCAGGAAACCTCTGTGTAGGACTCTAAAAACTCATCAATACGCCGGCAGTAGGTAATGATCATATCAGTCACCTACAAGCCGTCAGCGGTACTAGCTGGACGTAACAGCTATCCGGGTATTGAGTGATCAGAAGATCAACAAGCAAGCATGCTCATACTCCTGTAAAGCCTGTCAGTAACACTACCGTACAGTCCGGTCTCTTCGTCTGATATGTCGCATATCCAGTCTAGGGGTGGTAAACATTAGACCTCAATAGCCGATAAGTCGTGCCGATGTGAGGCTCAAAATGAGTCAAGAAACTACTGATAACACTTACCAGTAAATCTCCGTATTAGCCCTGGCCAGGGACTTCCTGTTATAGCCAATCGAGCACAGCGCGACATCAACTCCCAATACCGGGATAGACGAATCCCCTCCTATCACTCATTGCCTTCATGTGACTCGGGACTGTACCAAAAAACCACCGTTTTGCACGTTCTCTTGAACATGGTAAGGTGGAAATCAAAACACAGTGGGAATCATACAAGACTCTATGACGATCTCGGGTCTACAGACTAACCTGTACCGGTGTCACCAGAGAACTGCTATCTGACGATAGATATAATACCAACTAGGAGTTCTCGGCGAGTCCGTTCAGTGTACCCAGTCTCTACTGAGCACCCGTATACCATATTTGATGTCAAACACCAATGGATGCGGAATCATCCATCGCCCATCATATGAGTCAAGAAGCTATACACTAGTCTACTCTGGAATATCGATACCCTGTCTCGATACACCCTCGACTAGGAACAATTAAAGGATGTACTGTGGACTACTCTGGCCCCACTAGTATGATCTCCATCATAGTCCTGATAGTCAAGTACACATCCTAAAAGCTTTATCAACATATGAGAGCAAGACAGTATTATAATATAAGTCTACATGTTAAGACAAAGAGCAGCCGGATAGCATACTATCATGTCGAGCAAAAAGGTCCTCTCTCTATATGTCCAAGAATCCACTATAATATACATCATATGTACAATAATGGCCTCTAGAGCATACATATAACTAACAGATATGACATGTGACGATATGCGACTAGACTATATGATATGATGTACGTGACCAAAGATCCGTACTTTTGATTTGATGATACTGTATGATGGATTATACCGTACATGATATGATATACCTGATGATTGATCCGCACTCTTGACTCGAGAATGTCGTGCAATGGATTATACCGTACGTGATACTATGAGGCTGGATCGCCGACTTATGGATGTGTTGACTCGAAAAATTATTGTTTTCTAATCATTTAAGTAGATATTAGGATATCTTTAGAGCCATACCTATTTTCAAAACTAACGAATCGTTATGCATTTTAAATGACAATCTCAAGGGACGCTACGGATTTTCAAATGGTATTTTTTTCTTAAAACACCGTAGCCCATATTTTTCTAAAAACAACGATTCGTACTATTTTAAACTATAATTGTTTAGCTCATAGTTATGTATTTTATACCGTTGCGTTTACAATTTCCTTTTTCTGTTATGCTCATATTATTCTCATCTTGCGGTATACATATACGTTCTTTTCCTTATCTTATATGATATCGTCTGCCAGGACGCATGCACCATTACCGATGACGCGCATGTTGCACGTACACATACTTGACGGCTCACATACTCATCATCGGTAATTGCCATGTCACCTACACATTAGAAACCATTATATCGTTGTATTGTTTCCTAATTTATAGAATTGCAGTTATTTGTTTAGTATTATTATCGCACATGGTAATTTAGATATTGTACTTCCTTACCTAATTACACGACATGCTTATATGAAAACACCGGTTATACCTTACAGTACTGTTCTGTGCTTGTACTTACAGTTCCATCATGGTTACATGCATATGCGATTCTGTTTTCATGAGATTTCTGGATTTGAGAACCGCAAATACATTTTTAAAGTCTTATAATTATTTTAAAAACGCGGTTTCTCTTGATATGATATTTTGACGTCCACCATGAGATTTCTCGGTTCTGAGCTATGATATAACCCGATTCGAGGATTGAGAAGGCACCATCTGTGGGTACATGGTGGACCCGGTATGGTAAGCCGGGGCAAGAAGATCGTATAGAGAGGCGTTGAGCCCGATAAGAGAATACTACATACCGGTGATGGTATTGAACTCGGCGGATATCCGGAGGATACCGACCGGAGCGATTGAGACAGATGGATATGATGGCCGCTCCGATGAGACAGCGCCTGAGACATGATGATTTACGTGTCGATACTGGACACGGGTTTTATGATATTTTCGAGTATCGATACTGGACACTCAGGTTTTATGATGATTTGATGTGTCGTTGATGGACATACGTTGGATGATACACATATATACATACATATGATTCAGATGACATAGTACCATATTTATGACACGAGCACGACGATCTTCGATTATTATACTTATGTATACACGTTTACCCTTGTTATCACTCGGTATCATATTATTATATTACTGTATGACCTAGGAGATCGTCATACATTTGATTTCTACTTGATGATGTATTCTACTCATGAGTTGGCAATTCACCCCCGTTGTGCCACAATTTTTTTGCAGGATCGACCGCATGGATTCAGTAGCGGCTTGTTGGCGCACCGCCTTTTTCTGGGTGATTTGCTTTGGTAGGTGGGACACACTTGGATTGTGACCACCATTTGTATTTGTATATTTATTCGGTTGTATCTAGTTAAGAGCTTCATCAACCAGACTATATATATTTGGTAGACTTAGACATCCCAGACTTGTATATTATTTCAGACTTAGAGTGAGATGTGTGTATTATTCTTTATTCTGGTTTCGATGATGTTTTGGCTTCTTTACCTTCTTTTCTGTGTTTGATCTTCGCCTTGGGCGTCGTATATTTGTATTCGTGTGGTTGTTTCCGTCAATCGGCGAAAAGCTAGCTCCTGCTTGGGGATGCCTATATCATTGTTGCCATGTTTTATTTTGGATCAAAATTTACAAAGGAGATACTGCCCAAATTTCAAATGACGAAAATGTTTTCAATTATAGTATACGGTTCACTTGTATTTTCATATAATATTACTTATACTTTTAAAAGAAGAATTTAATTTCATTATCCCGTTATTTTCAAAACCGCAACTCCATTATTTTCCTGAATAGGTTTAGATTTCTGGGCTTTCGGCTTACTTGGATTACGGTGGGGTCCTATAGACTTTACGTGATTCAAGTGCCGGTTACGTGCCAATTCCGAGCCGTGATAGAACTACCCAGATTCTACTAGTATGATCCCTATCATTAATCCTTGTAGTCAAGAAAAGATCCTATAGGCTTTCTCACTGTATTAGCGATACATGATAACATGATAACGAGTAAAACGTATACACATGAAAGATAAAAACAAACCAGATAGCATATTATCATCTCGAGCAAGATTGTTCTCTGTATAGGTCCTCCTTGAATTCAGTAATTGTATTTCTGCAATTACGATAATTGTCTTGAGAGTACATATATCCAACACGCATGTGTGTCAGATTCAAAGATTTTTTAAGTCTTGAAAATTTCTCTAAAGATTCGGTAGGAAAACTATAAAAGCGACACCTTTCCATTATAATTGATCATCCCAAAATCTCTTCTCCATCTCAAATTTCTTAAATCTCTCAAGAGGTAAAATTCTTTCCAATGATCGCCAGCAGAGATCGCGGAAGCTCCGAAGGCTTTCATAGACGGCGGCACGAAGCGCAATCATGCTCTTTCTAACCCTTTCTTAATCTCATCATCTTTTTTTATTATTTTGTTGCATTAATGAAAATCATAAAAATTTATAAAAACCGTCCGTTTTAAATTAAAAATCAAATCTTCTTTAAAATTAAAGGGGTAGATTTCCCCGGCTGCAAGGCTGGTGGGTTCTTTCTTCTCCTCTTTCTTTTTTTATATTATATCTTTGATTTAATTACTACACGCACGTATCTAAAGAAAGGAATTTTACGGTTTCAGGAGAATCAAGGCCGAAAAAGGCTTGTGGTTGGTTTAGCACCAACTCACGAGGACACGGGGAATCACACTGATCTCACAGGCAAACGACGATCAAATCAAAGGCTGTCTAGCGGCCCAATTCAGAAACATAGTAGCGATCGCAAAATCGACCGGAACCAGCAGGGGTAGACTCCGGACTTTCAAGAAACAACTCGCGCCATTGGGGATATTTTCAACCAACACTTCAAGACTGATCTACACCTCCAAAGGCCGAAGTTTTTCCGTCCATCAAATTTATCCACCTTTTAATACATAAATGTCATCTTCCTAAATAATCCAAAACCATCGAATCTGATGCTCTGATACCACTTGTTGTAATTTCTATATCCGTGATCCTCAAAAGAACCACAAACCACACCAAGAGTCGCAGCGGAAAATCTATCAGGATCACGGACAAGCAAATTACTTGAAAAAGACTAATCGAAAAATCTACCAAAATAACGCAAATTATCATAAGCACACACCAAACAATACAAACACAAGATTTTTGTCACGTCCCGCTTCCCAAAAGAAGGAGAAAGATGACGTGGCATGGTCCGCAAGCTAACTGTATTGAAGGCGGTCTATTCAATACAGATACGTTAAACGTATGAGTATTTAACATGCAGGATGTGCACCAAAACAAAAATAATAAAAGCGAAAGGCATTTATTTCCATTAACCAAACTTTATTACATCCCAAAAGAAAGAGTAACATAAACTAAGTAGTTTAATTATATCGAGGAGAAACAAAAGCCCTAAACATGTGGGCAACAACAAAAATTAAATCTAGCTAATTTTCCATCGTCCAGTCTGCATAATTTTCATAAGTTGGCTTCACACCTTAATCCTCGCCATAATACTCATTCTTATCTGTCGGACATTCCAAAGGTAGAGGAAGAAAAGGAAGGTCCGTCAGCGAGTTATACTCAGGTAGGATTGCCTCAAGGAAATAGGAATATAAAAATGAACAGGTGTATATAAGAGTATGATGTATGCAAGCAGACATAAAGTAAGGGGTGTAAATGTTTGAAATGCACAAACTTAAGACGTTTTGAAGAGAGGTATATATGAGCATGAGTATGTTGTAAGTTATATGTAGATAAGTAGTAGGAAGTATAGGTGAAGGTAAAAGTTCGTATTGGTTTGTTAAACAAGGGTCCGGATACTCGCGATTATTCCGTTGTGGCCACGGAACAACAACTGGGGAAGTGAAATGTACCGTTTCATTTTCCGGGATCATGATCAAGTAGTAGGGGAATCCGAGTTTCGAATTATCCTTGCCTAATCAAACTACCCATCCCTATGATTCAGTATAAAGGTTCGGACGAATTAGAGTTAGTGCTTATACTTCTAGGCATGGACTTTCCACATTGTATAGTCGTCCATATTTTGGACTGGTCACCCGGAATATCGGGATCTTCATATTTGTATAGTCGCCCATATATTGGACTGGTCACCCGGAATATCAGGATCTTCATATTTGTATAGTCGCCCATATATTGGACTGGTCACCCGGAATATCGGGATCTTCATATTTGTATAGTCGCCCATATATTGGACTGGTCATCCTGCCTGCAGGGATCTTCATAATAAGTATTTCATACCTAGGTCCGCGCATTCTAACCCTAACCGTATCATGTCATGTTGTCATAAACTGGAAATTTAAAAAGTATTGATCTCGTTTAATATGGCCTTCCACAACCACTCGTTTTATTTTCTAAAGTTCGTATAGTACTTCGTGTCGTTTTAGGGATTACTTAGTAAAAAGAATAATAGTGTTTAATTATCTTTTATTACTTTTAAGAAAAACCATGGGATTTGGAATATTTATCATTTTGGAAAAACATAATGTTTTACAGAAAAATATTCTTTCGATAAAAAGTTGTGGTGTTTATTTGAAAATCTTTTGTAAGAGATTTTTATAAGAATAAGTTGCAAGAGGTTTTTATTTGAAAATCTAAACTGCTCCTAACTGTTCAAAAAGGACAAGTTGTGAGGTCCTCAAATCGCTCTTCACTGCCAATTATGGCCACGTAAGCACAAGCAAGGAAAGAAGGGATCCGCTCACGAATCACCGTGAGACGGTCCTTTTAAAATTACCTTTCCCACTTGTCTAGCCTAGGCACCATAAAGTCTGGTTTAGATAAACGACCGATGCCTACAACCTTTCCTTTGTCCTAAATTGGTGTTATTTGAAAATTTCCTTTTAATAAGGTACTAGATATTCCTTTTGAAAAGATATCGTTATACGGATTATGATCCTTGTGGAAAATAGCCCTTCAATAAAGGTCGAGGTATTTAAATGAAATTAATAATTTTATGAAATTATAGTGTTTTAGATTCGGGGTAACGTTTTAGAAAATACGTTCGTTTTGGAAAAACCATAAGCCGTTGTTTAAATTTAGTATTTTCTTTTTTAAAAAGGTTGAAGGGGGTTTAACAACATTATAGTAGTTGATGAAAAAGTGTAAGTAAAATATATGTATGTCGTATCTAAAATATTTATTTCACATATCTTATCTCTTATGGATATTTTAAACAAATATAACATTTTAATTAAACGAGGGTATTTTGTTGAAGTAACCTATTTCGAGATCATTTTGATAGTATAGGTAAGTGTGGGTATGTCAGAGGTGAATTGATAATTCATGGGTTATGACATTAAGCATATCAGATTTCAGGTAGTATGAGAGTGCAATATATTTTTGTGTGCAGAGGAAATTAAACACCGTTTTAAAACATGGGTTAACAAGGAATATGCATGCATGAATATTATAACATCATTTTAAATAGGGGGTTGATGATTAGAAGTTGGAACTAGGTTATTGAGAAAAGAAGAAGGCGACAGAAAAAGGGGAGAGAGGCGGATCCTACCTTTTGTTTAAGTTGGATGCCGATGGGTTGAAAACGTAGGCTTGTACAAAATTCTCAATAGCTCCGCGCCCAGATTTTTCCTTGGTGATTGGGCAGAGCGGTAGTGTCGGCGTCGTCGATACGAAGGCGCTGGTATTTTTTTTCAGAATTTTTGGAGTTCTGAGGTGTGAGAAATCAGTATTTGAAGTGCTTATTTATAGGGTTTTTTCAATAACCATAAAATCCAAATTTCAGTTAAAAATATACGAAATTCCGCGCCGCCGATGATTATAGAATCATCAGCTGATGATTGCGCCCGCCATCAGTGGATCCTGGCTGTTGGATCTGCATCCAACGGCCCAGGGCGCACCGCCACGCCGCCGCCAGATGCCACGTGTCGCCACGCGACACGCGTGCGCCTGTGAGTGGAGACCACGCGTTTTCGCGTGGTCTCCACCACGTGGGCGCCGCCGCAAGGGTCTGGGCCATTGGATCTTGTGATCCAACGGTCCAGGTTAAAGGGGTTTAAAAAATTTTAAAAAAAAAATTAATGAGAATAAAAATTCAGCAGTTTATTTAAAAATATTGATTTGGGTTAAAATACTTGTTAAAAATAGTTAAAATTATGGAAAAATTATGGGAAAATTTCAGAAAATAGGTTTTATTGTTATCTTAAGTATAAAAATAATTTTGGGACAAAATAAATAATATATCCCATATTTACGGTTTTAGCTTAGTTATAATAATTATATAATAGCTAGTTTATCCTTGATATATTTTTAATTACAAATTAATTATTTTAATCGATAAAATATGTAGATTATTTTAAGGCGTTATAAAATCTTACTAAAACATTTTACGCCTATAAAAGCAATAAATAGATTTTAGAAAATTCCTTTAATCCTATTCAATGCTTTTAAAATTATTACTCTAAAATTATTCTTCTATTAACAAAACACATAAATAATTATATGATACTAGAATTTAAATAAAATATATTTTATTAGGTATTAGAAATCACGGTCGTTACAATCTACCCTCCTTAAAATAATTTCGTCCTCGAAATTCCAGAAGGTAGATCCAGAAAAAGAAAAATCACTAAGAAGGGATTATCGCGGTTAAATATTTTGGGTCTCGCTCTCTCGTTCCGTTTTCTCACTTCCGTGTATGTTGGCCTAGTAATTCTTTCTCTACATAACTCTAGCCCGCTGGATTGTCTTGTCCCTCAAGGTTTCATTCTTCTGGTATCCCGACCGGTTGCTGCTTGTAAATTACTCCAACCTTTCCATAATCTCGGAACGATCAAAAGTATGACTAGGGCTGCCAGCATACCCTCTTACTGTGATGTATAAAAGCGTTATGCATGCCTTCCCAAGAAAATAGCAGACTAGGCTATACATAAACCTACCGTCTCCTTCCAAGATGTTAAACGGCCGATGAGTCGGGGGCTGAGCTTTCCTCGCTCCCCAAAACGTATCACTCCCCGTTAGGAGAAATCTTCAGAAACACGTGTTCTCCTGGTTGGAACTCTAGTGGCCTTCTCTTCGTATCTGCCTAATGCTTCTGCCGATCTTGTACTATGCGTAATTGTTCTCTGATGGTTCTTATCACCTCCACTGTCTCGACAATCATCTCGAGGCCTAGAAGTTCTCGGTCCCCGAGATCTTCCTAACTTAACGGTGACCTACACTTTCGTCCATACAAAGAGGCGAAAAGCGCCATGCCGATACTAGACTGGTAGCTATTGTTGTAAGCAAACTCTACCAAGTGCAGGTGATCTTCCCAAGATCCTTTAAAATCCAACATACAGGCCCGGAGCATGTCTTCGAGAATTTGAATAACCCTTTCTGATTGGACATCGGTCTGAGGATGGTAGGCGGTACTGAAACTCAGATTCGTGCCCAGACTCTCTTGTCGGCTTTGCCAAAACTGGGATCTGAAACGTGTATCTCCGTCGGACACGATGCAAATCGGTACGCCGTGCAATCTGAAAATCTCCTCCATTTACCTTTTTGTAAGGCTTTCGGTTGATTGACCCACTCGAAAAGGGATGAAATACGCCGGCTTGGTGAGTCGGTCTACAATCACCCATACAACATCGTTCCCTTAGAGCTGCGAGGGAGTGCGGTCACAAAATCCATAGTAATGTTTTGCCATTTCCATTCGGGTATTGGTAACGGCTGTAATAGACCTGCTGTCCTGTGGTGTTTGGCTTTTACTTGTTGGCAAACAAGACATTTGGATACACTCTTGGCTATCTCCCGCTTCATCCCATGCCACCAATAGTTTTTCATGAGGTCCTTGTACATCTTTGTTCCTCCCGGATGAACAGAGTATGGAGAACTATGTGCCTCTTTTAATAATTCCTCTCTCAACTCCCCATTAGGTACACAGACTCTGCATCAATATCTCAAAGAACCATCTTCGTGGATGATGAAGTTCGTCCGCAGATTTGCGTCCACTTGTTCTCTGATCCTTCACAACCTCGGGTCCTCCATTTGAGCTGTCTTGATCCGTTCGAATAATGTTGAGTGAATTTGAAAATTCACGAAGG
The DNA here is from genome assembly GCA_030015575.1 of Agapanthus africanus. NCBI lineage: Eukaryota > Viridiplantae > Streptophyta > Magnoliopsida > Asparagales > Amaryllidaceae > Agapanthus > Agapanthus africanus. Next base: position 141,981,128 of record JASDDO010000026.1, read on the forward strand.
ATGTAAGCATTCCGGGCATTATCAACTCGGTCTCTAGTTCATTAAGATCTTGGCAATTCCTTCAATGAGTAGTCAGATTCGAAATCATTGGTTGGCGACTCAAAGCGTCCGGGACTACATTCACCTTTCCCGGATGATATTGTAAATGTTAGTTATATGTATGCCCTAGAGGCCATTACTGTACATTGGATGTATATTGTAGTGGATGCTGGGACATATATAGGTAGGACTTTCTTGCTCGACATGATAGTATGCTATCTGGTTGCCCTTTATCTTAACATGTATACTTTCTGTCTCTCTGATTACATGTTGATAAAGCCCTTAGGATGTTTACTCGACTTCCAGGACTATGATGCAGATCATACTAGTGGGGCCTGGGTAGTCAATGAGTACATCCTTCATTGTTCCTAGTCGTGGGAATATCGAGACGAGGCATCTATATTCCAGAGTAGACTAGCGCATATCTTCTCGACCCATGCGATGGGCGATGGATGATCCAATATCCATTGGTGTTTGACATCGAAGATGGTATGCGGGTGCTCAGTGGAGACTGGGTATACTGAACGGACTCGCCGAGAACTCCCAGATGGTATTATACCCCACGTCAGATGGCAGTTCTCTGGTGACACTGGTACAGCTTAGTCTGTTGACCCGAGATCGTCATAGAGTCTTGTGTGTCTCCCACTGTGCTTTGATTTCCACCCTACCATGGCTCTACTGAGTTGTGCAAACAGGTGGTTTTTGGGTACAGCCCCGATTCACATGGAGGCAATGAGCGATAGGAGGGGATTCGTCTCTCCCGGTATTGGGGGTTGATGTTGTGCTATGCTCGACTGGCCATAACAGGAAATCCCTGGCCAGGGTTGCAGTGATATACTGGTAAGAGTTATCAGTAGTTTCACGAATGTTATGGACCTCAAGTCGGCATGACTTATCGAGCTATTGGGGTCTGACGTTTACCACCCCTAGGCGAGATATGCGACATATCAGACGAACAGACCGGACTGTACGGTAAGTGTTACTGGTTGGATTCGCAGGAGTGTGAGCGGGCTTGCTCGTCGATCTTCTGATCGCTCAATACCCGGGTGGCCGTTACGTTTAGCAGACCGCTTGCGGCTTGTGGATGCTTGATATGATCATCATCTGCTGCCGGCGTATTGACGAGTCTTTAGAGTCCTACACAGAGGTTTCCTGGTGTTCCCACCAAAAATTTCTGCGCAAAAGAGTCCAAGGTATCAAATGGCAGCGATACGCTTAAGGAAATACGAACCAGTATCTTCCGGGCTGTTTTTTGACAAACTCCCGAATGAGAAATGGATAAATTCTATTTGTATCGAAATCGTCTCGATAAAACCTTCGATTTTATATATTATGGGCCTCATAATTCATCCGGGATCAAAAGTTATGAGCAAATGTCTATGCACATGTGATTTAAGGAAGAAGATGCGAACCAGTATTTTCCGAGCTGTATTTTGACAAACTCCGGAACGAAAAACAGCTAAATTCTGATGATATTGAAAGCATCTCGAAAAGACCTTCGATTTGATATATTATGGGCCTCATAATTCATCCGAGATCAAAAGTTATGAGCAAATGTGTTATACACGTGTAATCTAAAGTAATGCTCTACTACATGGGCAATGCATTTTTTAGTCCCACATCGGAAAAAGGAGAGCTGGCTTCTCTACCACTCCCATATAAATAAGAGGGGATACCTCTTAGAAAGGGTAGAGTAAAAATCCTCAAAGGATTCAATACTCAAAGGAGCTTAGTTCTCCAAGATAGGAGCATGCTCCTCCATAATGCGCATATGCGCAAGCGCCATGTGCGCTACGTGCAACGCACGTGTGCCTGCCATGCGGCACTACGTGCAACGCACGTGCGCACCACATGAGAATATTTAATAATATTAAAAGGAGCTTGTTCTCCATATATAGAAGCTTTGCTTCTCCTCATAATGCGCATGTGCGCCACGTGCAACGCACGTATGCCCGCCATGCGGCACCACGTGCAACGCACGTGCGCACAACAGATAGTGCCTTGCACTTGCTATGAACCTCTGGTTCTCAGATAAATAAATAAATAAAAATAGTGCCTTGCACTTGCTATGAACCTCTGGTTCTCAGATAAATAAATAAATAAAAATAGTGCCTTGCACTTGCTATGAACCTCTGGTTCTCTGAGACAGAAAGAAAGAAAAGATTTTCTTTTCTCTTCTTTGATCTAAATTTAGATCATTAAAAAGTGCTCTGCACTCATTTTCTTGAATCCAAAAGATTCTTGGTGCTTTGCACTATTTGAAGGGCCAGGCCCAAATCAAAATGACCTGACAGGCCAAAATAAATTGCAAGGCAATAAATGGGCAGAGCCCAAATAAATTGATGCTTTGCATCCTTTATATAAGGGCAGAGCCCAAATAAAATTGATACCTTGCATCATTCCTAAAAGGGTAGAGCCCAAAACAAATTGATACTCTGCATCCTTTCTGGGCAAGGCCCAAATAAAAAAAAAAAAGAAAAGAAATGCAATGCAAAAGCAAATAAAATGTTGAACATTTCAACTGGACTTAGCCCAATTTTGGCCATAAGTCCTTAAATTAAATTGACTGCGCAAAATGGCTCTCCTAAATCAATCTACATCCGGTTCGAGGGTACATCTCCGAACTCCTTTGACATCCGTCGTTGTAATTCCTCAACGACGTCAAAGAGGTGACGGGTCCCAACGACCACACATCGATATGGACTGCGGGGTCCTTAAACTCGTGGACCGAGATGTCCCTAAACTAATATTGGACCGAGACGTCCTTAAACTAATATCGGACCGAAACGTCCTTAAACTAATATCGGACCGAGACGTCCTTAAACTAATGTTGGACCGAGACGTCCTTAAACTAATATCGGACCGAGACGTCCTTAAACTAATATTGGACCGAGACGTCCTTAAACTAATGATGGACCACTACGTCCCTAAACTGGCATCGGACCGAAATGTCCCTAAACTAATGACGGACCACCACGTCCCTAAACTGGCGATGGACCGAAATGTCCTTAAACTAATAATGGACCACTACGTCCCTAAACTGGCATCGGACCGAAACGTCCCTAAACTAATAATGGACCACTATGTCCTTAAACTGGTATCGGACCGAGACGTCCCTAAACTAATAAGGGACCACTACGTCCCTAAACTGGAACAATAGAGCCAATTGCTCTTTTGCCGGATCTAAACGATCCCGTTTAAGTTGATCTTAGCCCCAAATACGGCTAACGTATCCTTAAGCACTTAAATGGACTATAAAACCCTCAATCAGCTTTGGTTCAAGGGTACATCTCTGAGCTCCTCTGACACCTATCGTTGTAATCCTTCAACGATGTTAGAGAGGTGATGAGTCCCGATGGCCATAAATTAAATGAATCACCACGTCAGGTTGATCTTAGTCCAAAGCAAGACTAACGTATCCTTGACGAATGTTTAAGTTGATCTTAGTCGCAACGCGACTAATGCATCCTTAAACTAAAAACACCAAACCCAAATCTAAGTAAATACGGATTTGGACTAATCCACGCCCTACGGGCGACGGCATTACTCAGTCTCCGTATACAATCCACGGGCAGCCACAAACAAAACAAACACACACGACACGAAGTGAAATTCTGGAGAAGGAGAAAGTTGTTACCGCAAAGCGGTAGCATAATTAACTGCAGGGGCTTGCGCCTGCAGGGAAGAGCATCCCCACAATCAAAAACCCCTCAAGCAAGGGGGAATCTGACAAAGTCTGCTACATCGGCCGCATCCGTCTAAACCTTCGATACACGGTGCCATAAATCAACTTGGCATCTTCGAAGAGGTGGACGGATAAAAACCAAATAGCATCTGCCCCGAACCTCAGGCACGTGACGTCCTAACGTCGCAGGCCGCCGTTCGGAGGGGAACAGATTCTGGCACGCCCGGTGGGACCTTTTCCTCTTTCCACTCCACACTTCGTGTGTCGTGTTCGCGAACGAATCGCGATTTGCTGTGGTTGCCTGTGGATTCGAGGTACTAAGATTTGGTATCTTGCTTCGTGCAGGAAACAGAAGATCAATGGCTTCAGACTGCACTACCTGCAACTGCATCTCTCGCTCCATCCCGTCCGGAGGAGTGACTTATGGGCCCCAAGCGGCCTCCCTTTTCAAGATGCCAGTGGAGCAAGTAACTCAGGCCACCGCTGGATTGTTCTTCGGGACTATGCTCCCATTGATAAGCTTCAATGCCCCAATAACATCGCAAGAAGCTCCAAAGAAGTTGGTCTTCGACCGACTTGCCACTCCCGCGACCCTTCTCAACGAGTCATCCAACTCCACTGCTTCAGGTTTTAATGGATTAGGCCAGAGCTCCATCGGGCCCATGAAGAAGCCTGCCATACCAGAAGGCGTTATCCCGAAACGGATAGCCATCCCAACTCCCGTTCCTGGCAAAATCACCAAGGTTGCTTCCCATGTTCAGAAGTCCGCTTCTGACAAGTTGGCCGTCCCCGCTCAACGGACGTCGATCTTTAAAAAGCTGGTACCGGTATATTCTGACCAACACAGGGGGCATGAGGAGGTCACCCCTATAGCTGAAACAACTCCATCAGCACGACATGCCCGACGTCGCTACTGGCGCCGAGTGAAGAAGGCTGGGGGCAACTCCCCCTCTGGACTTACTCCTCCAACTCTAATGGTGGAGATCGATACTGCTGTTCCAACCAAGAACAGCTTTGAGTTGCTGAACTCGGTGCGCAGAAACTCTCCTACTGCGGTGCTAAAGCGAACTCATTCATCTGTGAAGAATATTCCAGAGAAGAAGCTAGAGCAGCCCCTTCAACGGCTGTCCTCTAAAATTTACAAAGTCTGGCGACAAGTTCAAGAGTCGGTGATCGATCAAGACTGCCTCCGACGACAGAAAAAGATGAAGGTTCGGCAGGGGAAGGATTACTCTGTCAAAGCACAAAAAGCAAAAGCTACTTGGGTGCCCACTACAACGGCTCCCTTAACTCCAATCACTCAAAAAAGGAGGCCGCAAGAAGCCCCTGTGTCTTCGGCAAATCGCAAAGACACCGAACACAAATGCCCCAAGTCTGGGGGCATGGTGGTGCACACTGTTTATATGGCTTCTGGAAAGGAGGAAAGCCGCACTTCTATGGGCCACCGACCGCTCACCCGATCCGTGACGAAAGCCCAGGAGCAACAACAAAAGCTTCAGGAAATGATGACTACAATGGCTGCACTCACTGAGCCAAAAGAAAGCTCTGAAACGTCTTCGGATGAGCGTCAAGAACAAGAAACCGACGCTGACTTTTTACGCAGAGTCCTCGAAAAGAGGGACAAAGAAGCTGCAGAGCAAGCGGCTAACATAAAACAGATGGCGTTCCTCTTCCAAGATATGGTAGGGATGATGTTACAGCCGGACCCTCCTGCCGAAGATCCTCCGATCGTCCTTAAAGACGACAGGGGAGAAACGTCAAATCCTCCGCCGGCTCTATCAACAGCCAAGGAGGAGGCAATCTCCAAAGTTGACCTAGACGAATATATAGCTCAGCAGATCCGGGTTCATCAGGCGAATGAAGCGGCTGGGCAAATTGTTAGAACCGGACGACCGTATCCGAGCTGGTATGACCATATCAATTACCCGCCAGGATATACGATCCCTAAATTCCACGTATATAAAGGGACAGGGAATCCGCATCAGCATGTCGCTCAATTCAGGGCCTTATGCGGCAATACTGGAGGCGATGACAAATTGTTGCTACGTCAATTCGTCGGCAGCTTAGCAGAAACAGCCTTTGAATGGTATTCGGAGCTGCCTAACGGCTCTGTCAAAACATTTGCAGAGATGGAACTGCTGTTTACGCAAAGATTCGCGAGTGCTAGTGAACGCACCCCGATAACAGCACTAATAAATGTCAGGATAAGGCCAAGCGAAACGTGGGTTCAATACGCAACACGATGGCGGAACCTATGGTCGAAATGCGAACAACGCATAGAAGAGGCACCTGCGGTAGGCATGTTTGTGGGCACTCTCGATTCGCAGGCGACCATCTCACAATTCATGATGTTCTTCAGGCCGACCACCTTCCAGGCCTTGATTGACAAATTAGCCCAAATGGACCAGATGGGCCATAGACCGTCTCCTCCAAAATCAGATTCCCGAGATGAGAAAGGAAAAGGGAAAGCGATCGTCGTCGCCAATGCTCAACAACAGTCGAGCAACTCAAAGCCGGTCGTTCGCCAAAACAACGCACGTCCACGCCCATCCCTCGAAGAGAGGCTAGGATGTCCTTACTCGTTTCCTCAGAATAAAACGAGAAGACTGTTTGAGCTGGCAGTGCGTAACAGACTCATCAATCTGCCAAGTCCAAAGCGTCTGTCGCAGCCAGGCGATCTTAATAATCCCAATTATTGCCCTTACCACCAAACGGTAAGTCACCCGATTGAGAATTATTTCGTCTTTAAGGGATGGATTGAGGATCAATACCTGCAAGGCAAGTTCATGCTGTCTGAAAGCTGGAAGGTAAACCCCCCACAGTCGCACTCTCCAAAGAAGACGGACACGCCGGGGGCAACTTGTTCTTTCGTCGAGGATGAAAACAATGGAGAAAACTTATCGGATGAATCCGAAGACTACGTAGCGACTTGTCATGTGATTTCTCATTCACTGACGGATGAGGAGGAGGATCCTTGCGCTGAGAAATCAACGGCGGACCCTGAAACAGAAATTTCGCGGCCGTCAGACAAGTTGATCGATGCCTTCCTAAATGAAATTCGTTTGAAAGCAAAAGCCAATCAAGAGCATGAAATGGCCATACTGGAAAGAACCAAGGTATTCCCGTCAAATCAAAAGCCATACACTGCGGGTAAAAATAAATTCAAGACGAGGAAACGGTTCGCCAAAGCTCTATCAGTAGGAATGAAGCTACCGCCCTCCGAAGAAAATCCTTTCTCTGAGGTAGAGATGCACCCTAACTTCTGTTTATATCATCAGAAGATCATACATCCTACCGAAGACTGCAAGTCCTTTAACTGTTGGTGGCAAGGGTATGTCGCTCAAAAGCAACACTTCGACAGGACAAAGTGTGAAGCTTGTGGACATCGGAAAAATGCGATATATGAGCGCAAAAGAGCCACCGCCGACTGTCATATAGCCGACTTCAAGGGATCACAAATTATCACCTTTGGAAGCGACTCTGACGAAGAAGCTACCCCCAACTCTTCCATCGGGGAATCTATTTCAAAAATAAAGGAATTGAGAATCTGCGAGAACGTTCATCCGTGCAATCGCATGCTACTCGGAAAAAATCTCGGCCCCGTAAACAAAGGATCGAACAAAAAGGATAAAGGAAAAGGAAAAAGAAAAACGGCCCTCGTCGCCAGCACTCACCAACAATCAGGTGACCCTAGACCGGTTGCTTACCAAAGCAACAAGCGGCAATCCCTCCAGGAAAAGTTGAAACGTCCTTACTCGTTTCCGCAAGATAAAACAAGGGGACTGTTCGAGCTGGCAGTGTGCGACAGACTCATCAATCTGCCGAATCCAAAATGTCCATTGCGGCCAGGCGATATTAATAATCCTAATTATTGCCCTTACCACCAAACGGTAGGTCATCTGATCGAGGATTGCTACGTCTTCAAGAACTGGGTTGAAGACCAATACCAACAGGGCAAGTTCGCGTTGTCCGAAATTTGGAAGGTGAACCCGCCACAACCGCATGCTCCGAAAAATATGGACACGCCGAGGGCATCATGCTCATTCATAGAGAAAGCCTAACGGACCACTACGTCCTAAAACTGGATAACGGACCGAAACGTCCTTAAACTAACAACGGACCGAGATGTCCTTAAACTAACGACGGACCGCAATGTCCTAAAACTTGCAAATGACCGAAACGTCGTTAAACTACTCCCAACCCGCAGCATCTTCAGGCTGACGTGTTAATAAAAAAAAAAAAAGGGTACGTCCACAAGCAAAATGGGCACGGATGAAAACCCGAAAAGGCTCCGTGAGTAAAAACAGCAGGGCTACCGGCGAGTGTTCGTGAAAACCCGAAAGGGCGCGACCTCGTAAAAAAAAAGAAGAAAAAATAAAGGTATGTCCATAAGCAAAAAGGGCACGGATGAAAACCCGAAAGGGCTCCGTGAGTAAAAACAGCAGGGCTACCGGCGAGTGTTTGTGAAAACCCGAAAGGGCGCAACCTCGTTAAAGAAACACTTATAGAATCCTCTCGACCCTGTAAGGAGAAACCACCTGCGTGAGATCCTTACGACTCACAAAGGAGCAACACACTTGGGGATCCCCACGATTCCTAAGGAGAAAATACACTTGCGAGATCCTCACGACTCGTAAGGAGAACTCTCTTATGGGACCCCCACGGCCCGTAAGATTTGAAAGTCTTAAGTTACAGAGGACTAAACCTATGCTTAAGCAACCCCCACAACTTTCGACATTGCCCTACAAGTAGTCCAATATTGACCCTTGTATACAATCCACAGGCATGAATAAATATTTCCTTAACAAAGTCCCATCCGTGACTAGGGATATGCTTGTACAGCAAACAACACTTGTAAGTTCTCTCGACTTATAAGGAGAAAACCCTTTTGTAAGATCCTTACGACTTACAAGAGAACATGCACTTAGGAATCCTCACGATTCCCAAGGAGAAAACACACCTACAAGATCCTCACGACTTGTAGGGAGAAATACCTTTGTGAGACCCTTACGGCTCATGAAGTCAAAAGCCTCAGTCGACGGGATCTTAACCCTGTTCGCTAAGCCACCTTTGTTCAACATCGACGGAGGCAGATGATGATTCGCTCCTGGCAATATCCCAGTTGTAGCGATGCTGATGCCTAAACCGGTATCAAATTCCAAGTCCTTTCATGGCAAATGATGATTCGCTCCTGGCAATATTCCAGTCGCAGCGATGCTGATGCCAAGATTGGTATCGGATCCCAAATCCCCTACTCGCGAGAAAGAAAAAAATCAGTGAGCCAAAAAAAAAATGCATATGAAATAGCCGAAATGATTGGGCAACTCGCAATAAAAAACAGCGAGTAAAAATAAAATAAACAGCCGAAATTATTGGGCAACTCGCAATAAAAAGTAGCGAGTAAAAATAAAATAAACAGCCGAAATGATTGGGCACCGCGAAAAATAGCCGAAATGATTGGGCAATCGCGACCTTCGTGATATAAAAGTTGAAATGATAGAGCATCGCGGAAAGAATAAAAAAAATGAAAGAATGAAACTTTTGCCCTACAGGTGAAATCACATCGATCCCTGTATATAATCCAGGGGCACAGATAAAAAGGGAACAATACCTTCCCAACAGGCTCCACCAGAAAGCGAAGCCAAATCTCGACGGTTCATAGATAACCTAGAGACCATCTCGACATTTGTCGCAATATTACAGACACGATGTCAACAAATGAAGCAAAGGAAGGTCCCTAACTTCAGGGTCTCGACGTCAATATCGACAACTTAAAGATCACCAACGGCGTTTCTCCTCACTTCAACTAGATGCAGACATGGCGTCAACAACTGACCTCAGAATCGCAACAAACGGAACCATGACAAAGTCCCTAGTTCCAAATCTCAATGGCCACGTCTAAAGCCTGGAGACCAACAACGGTGTGCCTCCTCATTCCAACAGGACACAGATGTTACACCATCAAGCAGAGCGATGGCAGAATCCCAGCTTCACCTCAGCATTCGTCTCGATACAGTAGACGCAATGTCAACAACAGCGTTCCTCCGCAGTCCAGCTGGAGGCAGATGCAACGTCAACAAAAGACCTCACGGTCAAAACAAAGCGGAGTAACGGCAAAATCCTAACTCCACCTTAGCATTCGTCTCGTTACAACAGACGCAATGTCAACAACGGCGTTCCTTCGCAGCCCAGCGGGGTGTACATGCAAAGTTAACAAAAGACCCCATGGTCGAAACAAAGCGGAGTGATGGCAAAATCCCAGCTCCACCTCAGCATTCGTCTCAATATACCAGACGCAGTGTAAGCAAACGAAGCGAAGGCCACATTCCTAGCTTCAACGTCTTTACGGTAACTCACATAAAACCGGAAAGACAATCGGAGACCATCTCACAGAAAGTGGTCACCTCCTTGACGTTCGTCTCGATACAGTAGACGATATATCAACCCCGGCGTTCTTCCTCCAACAGGATTTGGACACACCAAAGCAAACGAAGCGAAGGCCACATTCCTAACTTCGACGTCTTAACGGTAACTCACATAAAACCGGAAAGACAATCGGAGACCATCTCACATGAAGTGGTCACCTCCATGACGTTCGTCTCGATACAGTAGATGAAATGTCAACCTCAGCGTTCTTCCTCCAGCAGGGATTCAGACACACCAAAGCAAACGAAGCGAAGGCTAAATCCCTAGCTTCAGGGTCTTAACGGCAAGTCATATAAAACCGGAAAGACAATCGGAGATCATCTCGCACCAGTGTGGAGTGGTCACCACTTCGACGTCCGTCTCGATACAGCAGACGAGATGTCACCCCAACGTTCGTCTCGACACAGCAGACGTAACGTCATCAAACAAACGGAGCCACGGCAAAATCCCTAGTTCCCACCGTGACATTCATCTCGATACAGAGGACGCAATGCCAGCAAACGAAGCGAAGGCTAAATTCCTAGCTTCAGGGTCTTAACGGCAAGTCATATAAAACCGGAAAGACAATCGGAGATCATCTCGCACCAGTGTGGAGTGGTCACCACTTCGACGTCCGTCTCGATACAGCAGACGAGATGTCACCCCAACGTTCGTCTCGACACAGCAGACGTAACGTCATCAAACAAACGGAGCCACGGCAAAATCCCTAGTTCCAAACCTCGGCGGTTCACCAGTAACCTATAGACAACCACGACATTCGTCTCGATACAGAGGACGCAATGCCAGCAAACGAAGCGAAGGCTAAATTCCTAGCTTCAGGGTCTTAACGGCAAGTCATATAAAGCCGGAAAGACAATCGGAGATCATCTCGCACCAGTGTGGAGTGGTCACCACTTCGACGTCCGTCTCGATACAGCAGACGAGATGTCATCCCAACGTTCGTCTCGACACAGCAGACGTAACGTCATCAAACAAACGGAGCCACGGCAAAATCCCTAGTTCCCACCGCAACATTCGTCTCGATACAGCAGACGCAATGCCAGCAAACGAAGCAAAGGCCAAATTCCTAGCTTCAGGGTCTTAACGGCAACTCATATAAAGCCCGAAAGACTATCGGAGATCATCCCCACACCAGCGCGGAGTGGTTATGACTCATCGGGGCTCTCCAAAATGAGCCTAACCTCAAGTAAAAAGCGGCATGGCAAATTCCTAGCGCTTGCTCTTCTGACGGTCAAACTGCCAAGGAGGATTGCTTGAAGACGTCTTGTCCAGCCCCCGAAGGGATCAGAGACACGGCAGTCGCGGGGCTACTCGAACAGCACGATTGCCTATCGAGGACTATATCAGCTTATGCGACGGTACGATGGCCAAAACCCTAAGTACCACCAACCTTAACGGGCTTCTGTCGTAAAGAGCAGAGGTTAAATGCGACGTTAAGATGTTCTTGCGAGATCTGCTCGATCCGTTTCGACTCGTGAGGAAATTGATGTCTTTGCGAGATTTTCTCGATGCGTCTCGACTCGTGAGATAAAGCCTTAGGCAGTAGGGATTAAAAAACCTGTTTCCTAAGCACTGGGACCCTGCAAGTCGGCCCAAAACGGTCTCTTGCATACTATCCACGGGTCACACTCTCCAAAGTCGAATCTCGATAAGGAGGGAAACAACCGCTTACGGGTCCTCTCGACTCGTAAGAGGGAAAACTCTCTTATAGGATCCTTACGACTTATAAGAGAAAACATACTTAGGAATCCTCACGATTCCCAAGGAGAAAATACACCTACGAGATCCTCACGACTCGTAGGGAGAAAAGTCTTTATGAGACCCTCACGGATCGTAAAGTTGAAAAGCCTTAGGTGGCAGATCCTACCCCTGTCTCCTAAGCCATCACTGCCCTGCAAAGAAGTCAAGATGGGCCGACCATCTATGGGCCACACTTGCCAAAGCTACATGCCACTGAAATGGAGAACTTACTCATAAGCGTATGAACTACTCCACGCCAGAGTGAGACAAAAAAAGAAATAGAAGGATGCGGCTCATGGAGTTAAGGGTTGGAACTATATCCCTTAAGAGTTGAGATTTGAGTCAAAGATAAATGACGACGCTTGTGTCTGCTCGTTATCTTCTCAGATCAAGATTCTGAAAGTGATACATCAACCCAAAACTGGCCATACGCCATGCATAACTCTGCATAACTCTGCACTACTTCACCCACGTACATACTTACGTGGGCAAAGTAGTGGGGGGCATTTGTTCCCACCAAAAATTTCTGCGCAAAAGAGTCCAAGGTATCAAATGGCAGCGATACGCTTAAGGAAATACGAACCAGTATCTTCCGGGCTGTTTTTTGACAAACTCCCGAATGAGAAATGGATAAATTCTATTTGTATCGAAAGCGTCTCGATAAAACCTTCGATTTTATATATTATGAGCCTCATAATTCATCCGGGATCAAAAGTTATGAGCAAATGTCTATGCACATGTGATTTAAGGAAGAAGATGCGAACCAGTATTTTCCGAGCTGTATTTTGACAAACTCCGGAATGAAAAACAGCTAAATTCTGATGATATTGAAAGCATCTCGAAAAGACCTTCGATTTGATATATTATGGGCCTCATAATTCATCCGAGATCAAAAGTTATGAGCAAATGTGTTATACACGTGTAATCTAAAGTAATGCTCTACTACATGGGGAATGCATTTTTTAGTCCCACATCGGGAAAAGGAGAGCTGGCTTCTCTACCACTCCCATATAAATAAGAGGGGATACCTCTTAGAAAGGGTAGAGTAAAAATCCTCAAAGGATTCAATACTCAAAGGAGCTTAGTTCTCCAAGATAGGAGCATGCTCCTCCATAATGCGCATATGCGCAAGCGCCATGTGCGCTACGTGCAACGCACGTGTGCCTGCCATGCGGCACTACGTGCAACGCACGTGCGCACCACATGAGAATATTTAATAATATTAAAAGGAGCTTGTTCTCCATATATAGAAGCTTTGCTTCTCCTCATAATGCGCATGTGCGCCACGTGCAACGCACGTATGCCCGCCATGCGGCACCACGTGCAACGCACGTGCGCACAACAGATAGTGCCTTGCACTTGCTATGAACCTCTGGTTCTCAGATAAATAAATAAATAAAAATAGTGCCTTGCACTTGCTATGAACCTCTGGTTCTCAGATAAATAAATAAATAAAAATAGTGCCTTGCACTTGCTATGAACCTCTGGTTCTCTGAGACAGAAAGAAAGAAAAGATTTTCTTTTCTCTTCTTTGATCTAAATTTAGATCATTAAAAAGTGCTCTGCACTCATTTTCTTGAATCCAAAAGATTCTTGGTGCTTTGCACTATTTGAAGGGCCAGGCCCAAATCAAAATGACCTGACAGGCCAAAATAAATTGCAAGGCAATAAATGGGCAGAGCCCAAATAAATTGATGCTTTGCATCCTTTATATAAGGGCAGAGCCCAAATAAAATTGATACCTTGCATCATTCCTAAAAGGGTAGAGCCCAAAACAAATTGATACTCTGCATCCTTTCTGGGCAAGGCCCAAATAAAAAAAAAAGAAAAAAGAAATGCAATGCAAAAGCAAATAAAATGTTGAACATTTCAACTGGACTTAGCCCAATTTTGGCCATAAGTCCTTAAATTAAATTGACTGAGCAAAATGGCTCTCCTAAATCAATCTACATCCGGTTCGAGGGTACATCTCCGAACTCCTTTGACATCCGTCGTTGTAATTCCTCAACGACGTCAAAGAGGTGACGGGTCCCAACGACCACACATCGATATGGACTGCGGGGTCCTTAAACTCGTGGACCGAGATGTCCCTAAACTAATATTGGACCGAGACGTCCCTAAACTAATATTGGACCGAGACGTCCTTAAACTAATATCGGACCGAAACGTCCTTAAACTAATATTGGACCGAGACGTCCTTAAACTAATGTCGGACCGAGACGTCCTTAAACTAATATCGGACCGAGACGTCCTTAAATTAATGATGGACCACTACGTCCCTAAACTGGCATCGGACCGAAATGTCCCTAAACTAATGACGGACCACCACGTCCCTAAACTGGTGATGGACCGAAATGTCCTTAAACTAATAATGGACCACTACGTCCCTAAACTGGCATCGGACCGAAACGTCCCTAAACTAATAATGGACCACTATGTCCTTAAACTGGTATCGGACCGAGACGTCCCTAAACTAATAAGGGACCACTACGTCCCTAAACTGGAACAATAGAGCCAATTGCTCTTTTGCCGGATCTAAACGATCCCGTTTAAGTTGATCTTAGCCCCAAATACGGCTAACGTATCCTTAAGCACTTAAATGGACTATAAAACCCTCAATCAGCTTTGGTTCAAGGGTACATCTCTGAGCTCCTCTGACACCTATCGTTGTAATCCTTCAACGATGTTAGAGAGGTGATGAGTCCCGATGGCCATAAATTAAATGAATCACCACGTCAGGTTGATCTTAGTCCAAAGCAAGACTAACGTATCCTTGACGAATGTTTAAGTTGATCTTAGTCGCAACGCGACTAATGCATCCTTAAACTAAAAACACCAAACCCAAATCTAAGTAAATACGGATTTGGACTAATCCACGCTCTACGGGCGACGGCATTACTCAGTCTCCGTATACAATCCACGGGCAGCCACAAACAAAACAAACACACACGACACGAAGTGAAATTCTGGAGAAGGAGAAAGTTGTTACCGCAAAGCGGTAGCGTAATTAACTGCAGGGGCTTGCGCCTGCAGGGAAGAGCGTCCCCACAATCAAAAACCCCTCAAGCGAGGGGGAATCTGACAAAGTCTGCTACATCGGCCGCATCCGTCTAAACCTTCGATACACGATGCCATAAATCAACTTGGCATCTTCGAAGAGGTGGACGGATAAAAACCAAATAGCATCTGCCCCGAACCTCAGGCACGTGACGTCCTAACATCGCAGGCCGCCGTTCGGAGGGGAACACCTGGCTCAAGCGAAACGAAATAGGAGCGCATATGAGATATGTGCGGGACCGAGAATAATGCGTGTATGTGATACCGTATTTCATTCTCACGATGAATGTGTGTCGAATGGTTGTATGTGATATAAGCTAGTTATCGAATCAAGGATTGATTCGATAAGCCGATACATTGGATACTAGCCGGTTATATGCGTTATGACCGGATCATTGGATCAAGTGTTGATTTAATGATTCAATGTATAATTATATATTTGATATATTACTTTGCATTAACTAGTATTGGTTCACTTTAAATGGATTTACTCACTTGGTTTGTGCACATTGTATATGTGATATATTTTGTGCACATGATTGTATCATGTTTGATGATACATGCAAGCTAGGGTTAGTGTAAAGAATTAGACCATGGTTAGGTTTATGATTAGGGTTTTCTTTTTTATTTACTTATTCATTTATTTATTCTTTTGTTTATTTTGGAAAAAGAAAAAGGTAAAGAGAAAAAGAATGGTTGCTAGTTTTGTTTGTAGTTGAAGTTTCTTGAAACTTTGACTTAGTCACCATTCTTGTCTCATCCTTAACCCTAACCATTCAAGTTAACCATGGTCCATTCTCTACAACTAACCAAGGGTTAGTAAATGATAAGTATTGATTTATTTATCATTTTCATAACACTTATTATATTCTTTCTCTTCATCTTCTTCTTCTTCCTCCATGAGAAGAAAGCTTGCTACATCAATGGTGATTGATGAAAAAGTGTGTGAAATCCAAATCTAAAGTCTACCCACTTCCTATTTCTTCATCCTCTACCTCTTGCCAAGTAGTATAGGATGTTTCCTTCACAAGTTTTCTTGACTTGGTGAAGTTGGAGCTTGATCTAGCGATGCCTCGACGTAGATCATCTTCGGCATCGTCGTCGATGACCTAGCCCGTTTTTCTCCGATGAAGCCGACGCTAGAGCCCAAGATATGATTTGGACAGCGAGGGGACTTCATCACGGAGCTTAGGAGGTGGTGGAACGGATCTACAAAGGTTGTAGCCCCTTTCCTTTAGCTATATTTCCGTTTACTTGCTTGCTTCGCCTATATATCTAGTTAACGATCCGTATTAGGGTTTGTAGGCACCCGTAAAATTTGAATTAGCCATGCTTGTTCACTTGTGAGACTTCATTAGTGTGCCTAGGAACCCTACAGTGGTATCAGAGCCTAGCTAGAGCCTTAGGCGATGCGTAGACGGAGTTAGAAGTCCGATCGACCCGAAACCCCGACTTGAAAGTGCTTTCTGGACATTTTCCGTTTTCGTGGATTTTTGAGAATTAAAAATATGCAGAAAAATCAGCAGGAAATTATAAGAATTAAGATGCAAAAAGTAACTAATGATCCCTCAAAAGTGCGGCGGAACCGCGGCATTAGCATGATAATGCGGCGGTTCCGCGGCTGTTTTGTCTTATTAGGCATTCAATTTTGCACAGTAATTCCTATTTTGCAGTGCTAGTTTTCCTGGGAATTTTTTTATCTGAAATCAAGAGTTGAGTTTTTTGGGTTGTATTAGGAGTTCGTACATTCGATCGGATTGTCTAATTTTGTCTATGTGTTTTTCGGATATTTTAGAATATGTTAAAAATTTCGACCAGACATAAATACCCACTTTTTCCCCTGCCGGAAAATTTCCAAGTGTTGTATTTTTCCGTGGTTTAAGGACGTTCTGAGTAGTGCAGGTAACGCGATGGTCCCTCTAGAAGACAACAAACCTTAACTCGATTATGTGACCGTCTTGAACTGCCCTTTGAACCTTAGGGTTTGGGGCAGTACGGCGTGCCACATGTGAGGCGTTGGCTTGACCCTTCTACGGCTGGACCGTTGGTACTGAGGCATGAAGTGAATGTCTTTGAACTTATTTCATTCGGTTGATCAGGAAAACTTGGGTGTTCGATTGTTCTATCGAAAAGTTTAACATTTTCTATCTTATCCGGAATGTGATACAATAATTGGAATTCACAATAAGTTATGAGATAACTGAATGAATGTTATAAACATAGCACTTTAGTCTCACTTGATCGGTTGCCACGGAATTTTGATGTGATCAAAATTCCGTCGCAATCACGTAGCGTACGCGGATACTCGCCGGGTAAACTTAATAGACAGCCTCACCCCATAGCCCCGACCAAGTGACTGTAGGAGAACCCCGTCGCCGAAAGCATCCGTCCGGGTGCTCGCGGCAGCGGTGTTCCGCCTTGGTGCACTTCGTCGACGGTATCAGGGGTGCGGCCGCCTACTAAAGTTTGCGACGAGCATTCGATCAGTTTTTCGGGAATCTTGTTGAATTGCCCGACTTGATATTGAAAAGTGTTTTCGATAACGAGACTAAAATGCGGGGTTTATAATTGTTAGGCATGCGATGTCTAAGTAATTCATTTGATTAGGCATGTGATGTCTAAAGAGGTTGCGGATTCCAACTGTTGTAGTTTTACACTTTCTTTTCTGTGACCGTAAGTGTAATATGTGGTATCGCCGGTTTCGTTGCTATATGTCAACGACAATTGGGATGCGCATATTTACTTACGTTGATGACATGAGATGTTATGTGTTGCTGGATATGTTATATTGGATCGTCGTGTTTGAATAGCCGGGGGATTTTTATGTGAGATGAGTGTTTTTCATTTTCATTCATGTAAAAACTTGAATGTAATATTCTTTTATTGGGGCACTTCCAGGTTGCGGATGTTGTCACCATTTGTATATTATTTACTTTTCTGCACTAGGATAGACCCAAGGAGGGGAGCACAAGTAACCGGGTTCTGGGGTCCAGTGGGAGACCATCTCGAGGAGTCGAGTCCGGGTCTCCTAACCCTAGAATTGGTAGGGTTGCTTGCCGCTCTCGTAGGGGTCTTGGGGTGTGGGATTGGCTATTCATCACGACCGTGGAATCCGTGTTTTATACTGGCTGGTATTGAAAACACGGACGTCCTAGTATATCCAATATTTCATATGTTTCTTCTGCTGTGATTTATCTGTGATCATGTGATGTTCTGTGACAGGTATTATATATAGTATATATGATATATTATATAGACGTTGCTTATGTTTTACACCCGCGCTAGCCCTGCCTCGCTCTGGCGTTAGTTACCTAACCTAACGGTGCAGACGGGACATCGAGGCGAATGCGGATGGCATAAGCGTACGTTATATTTATCTGTGATGGTTAGGTGGACTTAAATGATGGGATATTCATTAATGAGATTAATGAAAGAAAATAAACCTAATTAATGTTGTGGAATCGAATTTCAAAATAAAAACAGGTAGCTACAGTTCTTGCTTTGCATCGCGGTGTTCATTGTAGAACATCCTGCACCTTATTCGATGGGGAAAGGACCGAGATCCCTTCACCGGGAGTGACTCCTTTAGCAATAACTGGCAGATGCTACACACTCGGTTTGTCCTTTGATTGCTTCTATAGTTTCTGCTTTGCACAGTGATATATATGATATATCCCGCACCTCATTCGACGAGGAAAGGGCCGACGATCCCTTCACCGGGACTGACCCCTTTAGCAAAACTAGAAAAGCCTCAAAAACATTCCATTTAAAAACCATTTGATTCCGCAACGAGATCAAGTTCAAAGCGTTAAAGGTTTTCACAAAAACCATTCGCAACCCTCCATCATTTTAGGAAGTAGAGTACTTAGTATTCGTGCTGTGTTTGTTGACCATAGTCAAGGCACAGTGTACGGTAGCTAAGTGATGTCTTCCTACACCGCATATGATGCGATTAGTTAGGACAGTCGCGTGACTTTGTTGACCTTAGTTAAGGGTCATGTGGGTGGGTCTAATTAATCATGAAATGACGGGTAGAACTTGACTAGTACTTATGATTTGTTGACCATAGTTAAGGTCATAGGTGCTAGGGGTAAAAACCTTTATCGGGAGTTTCAAGTGTTGAAACTTGCAATGAGATTGCATACCTTCTATGTGATAGTTGGATCCCGATACCTACTGCGAGTAATTGTTACTCCTGGGAGAGTTTTGCACTTTACAATTAGCCGATCAAGTAGGTGTCTAGAAAGGTGTTAACGGGGTTACGCCTCTGGGAAAACGAGGTTTACTGTAATTAGGTCCGTGCGAAAGCACGGGGAACCTCCCTCAAAGTACCGACACTGGCCTGGCTGAAAGATTGGCGAACTTGTAGTGTGTAATTAATCCCGGCTAGTCTTTCCTTTTAGGGTTTGAAGGAAGATTTGATAAAAAGCAGTGGGAGTCATCCTGATTAGATAAAATAATAACCAATCTATTCTTGCAAGAGCGCACGCTGAGTGTTTTCTTCTCTCTCTCTCTCCAGGTAGCGACCATATCACGCCTTAATCAAGATAATAATACGGATGTATTGACCGAACCCGCTTGTTATACTGAGCTGGGGAACGTTGGTCCCGCTCCAACTTATAATTGTTATAAGACAGAGCAGGAAATAGGGGAATACCAGAATTCCTACGCCGCCCAAACGAAGAAAGTGCATATGATGCATCTCCTTCGGGTGTGTTCATTACAAAAAAATGTTTCTCAGAATCCTCTGCATCCTGGGTATATGATACCGGATCAGGATCCCAGATATGTAATCTGTTACATAGGGCTACAAAAAGGTAGAAAAACTGAGAACGGGTGATAAGTTTCATGAGACAGAAACCGGGGCAAGTGTTGCAGCCAAGTCTGTTGGTCACTGTCACCCTGTATTACGAATACATTGATTCTGAACAAATGCTATTAGATACCGAACCTGATATACAAAATCATATCAGTCTCTTTATTAGTAAAGAAAGGATATAATTTTGTATTGATGGATAATGTTTTGAACACTTCCTATATCAAAAGTTGATCGGTTTAGGCACGCTATCTAAAAGCATTAACGTTCTAAATCAAACTACAGTTCCTAGTATACTGAACACACACAAGAGGAAGAGTTCAGAAATGAACGAATTCTTCTTGAGGTATTGTAGACTAGGTCATATCAATGCGACCCGACTAGCTGAAGTTACATTTAGATGCATATTTAAATCAGTTTGAATTTACATCTTGTGAAACTTGCCAGTCATGTCACAAAGATATAATGACACCAGCTCTGTTTACTGGAAACAGAGAAAGAGTTAGTAAACTCTTGGGACTGATACATGATGATGTATGTAAGGTCTCCTGTCTACACATGCCAGGACTGGTTCTTTTTACTTCATTATATTCTCTGATAATCTCTCAAGATTCAGTCATATGTTCCTGTTGAAACATAAGTCTGAACCTTTTGAGGTATTCACAGAATATAAGTTAGAAGGAGAGAACCAATAACCGGGTATAAGTATTATGTCCTATGATGAGATCAGGGAGGAGAATACTTGTGCATGGAATCCTTGGACTATTCTAAAGGAAAATGAGATTCTCTCTTAGCATTACTCCTCTGAATACACCACAGCACAACGGTGTATCGGGGCGGAGCAATCACACAATATTAGATATCGTGTGCTCTATGATGAGTATTACTGAGTTACCTATTTCCTTTTGGGAGTTATGCACTTGAGAAGCTGCATACCTATTGAATTAGGTTCGAATCAAATCAATGACTACCATTCCATATGAGATATGGTATGGGAAGAGCCTATCTCTTAAGTAAGTTAAGATTTGGGATTGTCCGGCCTATGTCAAAAGCAAAATCCGGACAAGATCGAGGCAAGATCAGTTCTGTAGAACTGGAAAGGTTCCAGCTGTACAAAACTGCAGATAATTTGGTAGAACCAAAGGATTCAATAGTTTCCGACGAACATCAGCCTCTCCGCCGATCTAGTAGGGTTCCTCACCCACCTGAGAGATACTTCGGTTTCTCGATGACAGTGGGAGCGAGGATTGCATCATGAGATGATGACCCAACCAGTTTCGAGCAGGCCATCGAGAGTAGGGACTCTGTAAGAATGGCTGGATGCTTAGTGATCTCAGATGGAATCCTTATACACCAACAAAGTAAGGACTTTGGTTGCTATAACTGAAGGGTTAAATCCCCATCAGGAGCAAGTATATCTTGAGAAGATTGCTTGGTGTACATGGAAAGGTTGAGACTTTCAAAGCTAGACTTGTTAAAGGTTTTCGTCATCAACCAGGCACGGATAATGATGAAACCTTTTCCAGGGACTATGTTTAAATCCATCCAGATCCTACTTGCCACGGCTACATACCATGACTACGATATCTGGTGGTTGGGTGCCATGACTACTTTTCTAAATATTGATTTAGAAGAGAACGTCTATAAGAACACAGCCAGAGGGCCTCGTAGTCAGTGGGAGCAGCGGAAACGTGTGCAAGATGCTTTATAGGATAAAGCAGGCATCGCGGAGTTGGAACATCTGTTTTGATGGATTAGTCAAAGAAGTTGACATCATCAAAATGGTAGATGAACCTTGTATAAACAAAAAGGTAGTAGGGAGTATGGTGACGATCCTCGTAGAGTACGTGGATGACATACTCTTGTTAGGGAAGGAGTTTCCTATGCTACACTCGATCAATCTCCGCTTATCACAAAGATTTTCCATATAGGATCAAAGTGATACCTACTAAATCCTAAGCTTTGGATCTATGAGATAGATCTAATTGAATGTTAGGATACTCACTAGTTGTAGTGAGATGGTATCAATCGATCCTGGGGAGAATCACTGGAAGTGTTCCAGGGTGATAAAGACGACTGAATGTCAGTCACAGGCACTGTCTTTACCCTCAGTAAAGGGACGGTATGTTGGAAGAGTTCCAAGCTCGATACCGTGGCAAACTAGACGATAAAGGCTGGTAACATCGCTATTAAAGATACTACCAAAGAGGAAGTTTGGGTGTACATTGGTTCATAAGATGAACTTGGTTCCCGCCATTGTATGACAATGGAAGCGTGGCTTCGGCCCTGGAACCCTGGTCCCATCAGTGACCCAGACATATTCTGAGGCAGTATCACCTGATCATGGAGATAGTTGATCTCCACGGTGATCGAGGTTAGGAGAGTAGACTCAGAGGAGAACACGGCGGATCCACTCACGAAGGCCTTTTCCCAAAGAGAGACTTTATGGGATGGTTGAGTATGTGATACTGCAACCATTGCTACAGATGGCCCTAGTGCAAGTGGGAGATTGTTAGTTATATGTATGCCCTAGAGGCCATTACTGTACATTGGATGTATATTGTAGTGGATGCTGGGACATATATAGGTAGGACTTTCTTGCTCGACATGATAGTATGCTATCTGGTTGCCCTTTATCTTAACATGTATACTTTCTGTCTCTCTGATTACATGTTGATAAAGCCCTTAGGATGTTTACTCGACTTCCAGGACTATGATGCAGATCATACTAGTGGGGCCTGGGTAGTCAATGAGTACATCCTTCATTGGTCCTAGTCGTGGGAATATCGAAACGGGGCATCGATATTCCAGAGTAGACTAGCGCATATCTTCTCGACCCATGCGATGGGCGATGGATGATCCAATATCCATTGGTGTTTGACATCGAAGATGGTATGCGGGTGCTCAGTGGAAACTGGGTACACTGAACGGACTCGCCGAGAACTCCCAGATGGTATTATACCTCACGTCAGATGGCAGTTCTCTGGTGACACTGGTACAGCTTAGTCTGTTGACCCGAGATCGTCATAGAGTCTTGTGTGTCTCCCACTGTGCTTTGATTTCCACCCTACCACGGCTCTACTGAGTTGTGCAAACAGGTGGTTTTTGGGTACAGTCCCGATTCACATGGAGGCAATGAGCGATAGGAGGGGATTCGTCTCTCCCGGTAT
Organism: Agapanthus africanus; assembly: GCA_030015575.1. Taxonomy (NCBI): domain Eukaryota; kingdom Viridiplantae; phylum Streptophyta; class Magnoliopsida; order Asparagales; family Amaryllidaceae; genus Agapanthus; species Agapanthus africanus. Next base: position 142,004,061 of record JASDDO010000026.1, read on the forward strand.
TGGGGGTTGATGTTGTGCTATGCTCGACTGACCATAACAGGAAATCTCTGGCCAGGGTTGCAGTGATATACTGGTAAGAGTTATCAGTAGTTTCACAAATGTTATGGACCTCAAGTCGGCATGACTTATCGAGCTATTGGGGTCTGACGTTTACCACCCCTAGGCGAGATATGCGACATATCAGACGAATAGACCGGACTGTACGGTAAGTGTTACTGGTTGGATTCGCAGGAGTGTGAGCGGGCTTGCTCGTCGATCTTCTGATCGCTCAATACCCGGGTGGCCGTTACATTTAGCAGACCGCTTGCGGCTTGTGGATGCTTGATATGATCATCATCTGCTGCCGGCGTATTGACGAGTCTTTAGAGTCCTACACAGAGGTTTCCTGGCTCAAGCGAAACGAAATAGGAGCGCATATGAGATATGTGCGGGACCGAGAATAATGCGTGTATGTGATACCGTATTTCATTCTCGCGATGAATGTGTGTCGAATGGTTGTATGCGATATAACCTAGTTATCGAATCAAGGATTGATTCGATAAGCCGATACATTGGATACTAGCCGGTTATATGCGTTATGACCGGATCATTGGATCAAGTGTTGATTTAATGATTCAATGTATAATTATATATTTGATATATTACTTTGCATTAACTAGTATTGGTTCACTTTAAATGGATTTACTCACTTGGTTTGTGCACATTGTATATGTGATATATTTTGTGCACATGATTGTATCATGTTTGATGATACATGCAAGCTAGGGTTAGTGTAAAGAATTAGACCATGGTTAGGTTTATGATTAGGGTTTTCTTTTTTATTTACTTATTCATTTATTTATTCTTTTGTTTATTTTGGAAAAAGAAAAAGGTAAAGAGAAAAAGAATGGTTGCTAGTTTTGTTTGTAGTTGAAGTTTCTTGAAACTTTGACTTAGTCACCATTCTTGTCTCATCCTTAACCCTAACCATTCAAGTTAACCATGGTCCATTCTCTACAACTAACCAAGGGTTAGTAAATGATAAGTATTGATTTATTTATCATTTTCATAACACTTATTATATTCTTTCTCTTCATCTTCTTCTTCTTCCTCCATGAGAAGAAAGCATGCTACATCAATGGTGATTGATGAAAAAGTGTGTGAAATCCAAATCTAAAGTCTACCCACTTCCTATTTCTTCATTCTCTACCTCTTGCCAAGTAGTATAGGGTGTTTCCTTCACAAGTTTTCTTGACTTGGTGAAGTTGAAGCTTGATCTAGCGATACCTCGACGTAGATCATCTTCGGCATCGTCGTCGATGACCTAGCCCGTTTTTCTCCGATGAAGCCGACGCTAGAGCCCAAGATATGATTTGGACAGCGAGGGGACTTCATCACGAAGCTTAGGAGGTGGTGGAACGGATCTACAAAGGTTGTAGCCTCTTTCCTTTAGCTATATTTCCGTTTACTTGCTTGCTTCGCCTATATATCTAGTTAACGATCCGTATTAGGGTTTGTAGGCACCCGTAAAATTTGAATTAGCCATGCTTGTTCACTTGTGAGACTTCATTAGTGTGCCTAGGAACCCTACAGTAAATTTACGACGAAATCTTCCATTAATTCCAGCCATCTCCTCTGCCTCATATTGAGTTCTTTCTGGGTGAAGATATACTTCAAGCTCTTGTGATCGGTGTAAATATCTGCCCTCTCCCCCAATAAATAGTGCCTCCAAATCTTGAGTGCGAAAACAACTGCGGCAAGTTCTAATCGTGCGTTGTGTATTTTCGCTCATGCACCTTTAATTGTCTTGACGCATATGCGACTATATCGTCGCGCTGATACATCACATCACCAAGTCCCCTCTCCGAAAAATCATTTTGGATGTTTAAAACTTCTGGGTTTGCTAAGAATTGCAAGAATGGTTGTGATAGTTACGATCTACCCTCCTTAGAATAATTCCATATTTGAAATTTTCAAAAGAGTAGCCACTACTAGGCACGGAAATCAGTAACGCTGTCAGAATCCTCTTTGCTGCATGTGTCGCTCTAGCGAGTTGGTGTATCACTTGATGCATGGAAAGTCTCTGAAGGGTTTAGGTGCAACGAATTGGAAATGTAAAATCAGTAGTTGCTTCCGGGTAGAAAGGTTTGGAAGTTGAAGGAAGGTTGTGAATTGATGGAAGACTTGAGAGATATAACATAAAGGCAACTAGTCGAAATTACGAAAACTAGAGGAATTATAGTGAGTCCAACTAAGATTTGCATCGAAAGATAAATATGCATGGTATCAAAAGAAAGGTTGAAAAAGAAAAGAGTATATCTGCTGTCTTGCCACGTGGTATCAGTCTTCTCGGCTGTCATGGTGAAAGTCTGGCGTTTGGGTCCATTCCTCTACGCTTGCTGAAAAAACGCTCCTGTGATGACAAGGGTGGTCCCTTTGGTGATGCCCTTGTTTCCTGATTAAAAATCAGGAATTACCTCAATGAGGCATCACGTGTTCACACGTGACCAATGGTCACGTGTTGACATGTGATGGTTAAATTCTCATCAAACAGAAATGAAAACAAATGGCTGAAGGAGGACCCAATTGGGGGTCGCGTGCTCACACGTGACCAAGGGTCACGTGCCAGCACGTGACAGGCTTTGAAAGCCTTATAACTTAATAGAATTTAATTCTAAAAATCAGGAGTTATCTCAATGAGGTATCACGTGCTCACACGTGACCAATGGTCACGTGTTGACACGTGATGGTTAAATTCTCATTAAACAGAAATGAAAACAAACGGCTGAAGGAGGACCCAATTAGGGGTCACGTGCTCACACGTGACCAAGGGTCACGTGCCAGCACGTGATAGGCTTTGAAAGCCTTATGACTGAATAGAATTAAAATTCTAAATTTCTCTAAAATCTTTCCAAATGGAAAAGGATTAGGGAGAACCGTTGGATTAAAAATTCAGGGGTGATTAAATATCACCAATTTATGGAAAAATCTTAGACAAGGAGAGATTTCCCTAAATCTCACCGAAAATAACAAACAGAATATCCTTGGATTGAAAATTCAACGGTGAATAAAATTCACTGAATGATCTAAATGCTCATATTAATTATGAAAACAAACAAAATCTTTCAATGAAAGATTTATTAAACAAATTGATTCTTTTCCTTCTCCTATAAATAGGAGCCAAGAGAAGAGAAAGAGAGAGAGAGTTTTGGAATCTTGAAATTTCAGAGAGAAAAGAAAGGAGAATTTAATTCTCAATAAAGAAAACCCTAGGTAAGAAAAGAAAAGTGATCAAAACTTTAAACAGAGAATTTAATTCTTAAAATCCAAGAGTTTAACTCATTTGCAAAAAGAACTTAGTTCTTTCTCTGGTTGAAAATCTGCAGAAGCAAATCTCCCCACAGGTTGAGAATTTAATTCTCATCGGGTTGAGATTTTGCTATGCAGATCCAAGACTTAGAGGGAGGGTTGAGTTCAGAGAATTTAATTCTCCCAATTTATAGGAATTTAATTCCTCCAAGATATATTAGGGTTTAAACCCTATCTGAGAATTTAATTCTCTCAAGATTCATAGGAATTTAATTCCTTCAAGATATATTAGGGTTTAAACCCTATCTGAGAATTTAATTCTCTCAAGATTCACAAGAATTTAATTCCTTCAAGATATGAAATTAGGGTTTAAATCCTATCTGAGAATTTAATTCTCCTAAAACCATAGGAATTTAATTCCTTCAAGATGGACAAAACTAGGGTTTAACCCTAATTGAGAATTTAATTCTCTCAGATTAATAGGAACTTAGTTCCTCCTAAAATGAAAATTAGGGTTTAACCCTATATAAGAATTTAATTCTTTCACAATAGGAATTTAATTCCTCCAAAATCATAATTAGGGTTTAACCCTACAGAGAATTTAATTCTTAAAGAAATAAAGGGATTTGAAAGATTTCCATGCATGCAAAGGACTAAGGTCACGTGTCTCCACGTAACCCCTGAAAAGATCCCCAAAAGTGAAAAGGAAAAGGCTCTGAGGCAACGCCTCACGTGCTCCCACGTGACCTACAAAACACAAAAAGAAAAAGCAAAGGAAATATAAGTTTTGGGCGCTCTTACGTGTCCCTACGTGACCCCTTAGCAAATGCGTTAACAATCAGTGCATAAATGTGCATCACGTGCCAACACGTGATGCTCAAAATAAAAGTAAAAAGTGTTAACACTTATTTGCAGAGCGAAGTAAAAATGGGATCCGGTCCCACCTTTGGGCGTCCTCATGTGTCCACACGTGACGCCTCTTTCTCTAGTGTTTAACACTAATTCGTGAGCTTTATTCCCAGTGTTTAGCACTGATTGTCTTCTAGTGTTTAATACTAATTTGAGAACTTTACTTTTAGTGTTTAACACTAATTTGAAAACCTTATTTACAGTATTTAACACTGATTATCTCCTAGTGTTTAACACTAATTTAGGGATTATACTTCCAGTGTTTAACATTGTTACCTTCTAGTGTTTAATACTAACTTGAGAGCTTTAATACCGTTGTTATCTAGTGTTTAACACTAGTTTTAACCAAATTGGTTAATCTTCCAGAGGCAAAGCCTCCCATTCAAAATTGAGTAAAAATCATAGCTCTGAGGTCTATTGCTCAATCACAGATAAAAATATTACCAAAGCCCTCAAACTCTTGTTTTGCAATGCTAAATAATGTGGGCTGAAACCAGACAAATGTTTAATGGTCCAACAAAGGGCCAACATTTTGAATCTAATTGGACTTAGCCCAAGTTGGCCATAAGTCCTTAATTCAGACTTAACTGAGCCAATGTGCTCATAATATAATTAATTGATCTTAGTTCCAAATTGGACTACAGATCACTCAATCCACCTTGGTTTAAGGGTACATCTCTTTACTCCTTTGATATTTGTCGTTATAATTCCTCAACGTCTTCAAAGAGGTGACGGGTCCCGACAGCCACACATTTCATGGACCGTGGGGTCCTTATGCCCATGGACTATAATGTCCTTAACCTCGACTGTGATGTCTTTAAACTAACACTGGACTGTAGGGTCTTTAAGCCCATGGACTATGATGTCCTTAAGCTCGACCATGATGTCTTTAAACTAACAACGGACTGTGGGGTTCTTAAACTCACGGACTATGATGTCCTTAACCTCGACCGTGATGTCTTAAAACTAACATCGGACTATGGGGTCCTTAAACCCATGGACTATGATGTCCTTAATCTCGACCGTGATGTCTTTAAACTAATATCGGACCGTGGAATCCTTAAATCCACGGACTATGATGTCCTTAACCTTGACCGCGATGTCTTTAAACTAACAATGGACCGAGATATCCTTAAACTAACAACGGACCGTAATGTCCTTAAACTAATTATCGACCGCAATATCATTAAACTAAACAATAGAGCCCAATTGCTTTTTTGTCGGATCTAAACGATCCCGTTAAGTCGATCTTAGTCTAAAATTAGACTAACGTATCCTTAACAAACGTTTAAGTTGATCTTAGTCTCAAATGAGGCTAACGTATCCTTACACCCAAACCCCAAAACCCAAATCTAAGAAATATACGGATTTGGACTGGTCCACGCCCTACGGGCGACAACATAACTTAGTCTCTGTATACAATCCACGGGCAACCAAACACAAAACAAACACCCACGACACGAAGTGACCATCTGGAGAAGGAGAAAGTTGTTACCGCGATGCGGTAGCGTAATTAACTGCAGGGGCTTGCGCCTGCAGGGAAGAGCGTCCCCACAATCAAAAACCCCTCAAACGAGGGGGAATCTGACGAAGTCTGCTACATCGGCCGCATCCGTTTAAACCTTCGATACACGGTGCCATAAATCAACTTGGCATCTTCGGAGAGGTGGACGAATAGCACCAAATAGCATCTGCCTTCGGATTTCAGGCAAGACGGACCTATGCGGTCGCGTCTCTGTGGTTCGGAGGGGAACAGTCCCTTGACCGGTTGGTTTAGTGGCAGAAAGTGGCCGTTTCCCTGTGTTGGTGCCACATAGTTAGCCGGCTGGTTGACGGGGCCTGATTGTCTCCCTCTCTGAGGACAGTCCCCAATAGCATGATCCCCGGAGACCCACAAACTATGCAAAGTTTGTTCAAAATGCGACAGTCTCTCCTATAGTATCTGGTCCTACCACACTGGTTGCGTATAACGGCTGGTTTTCCGAAGATAGTTGGTCCGGCTGGTCTTTTGGGTTGTTGTCTCCCGTTGAATCTGGAAGATGATCCCCTAAGAACTTGATTGGCTGGTCGCTTAATGCCATTGTTGTACATATGATGTATATTATAATGGATGCTTGGTTATATATAGAGATGACTTTCTTGCTCGTCATGATAGTATGCTATTTGGTTTCATTTTATCTTAACATGTTGACTTGTATTGGTTTACTGTTTTACTCTCACATGTTGATAAAGCCCTTAGGATCTGTACTCGACTACTGGGACTATGATGAGATCATACTAGTGGGGCCGCGGTAGTCGATGAGTACATCCTATAACTGTTCCTAGTCGAGGGTATATCGAGACAGGGCATCGATACGCCAGAGTAGACTAGCGTATACGCATCTTGACCCATATGATGGGCGATGGATGATCCCATATCCATCGGTGTTAGACATCAGAGATGGTGTACGGGTGCTCAGTGGAGACTGGGTACACTGGACGGACTCGCCGAGAACTCCCAGATGGTGATATACCACACGTCAGATGGCAGTTCTCCGGTGACACTGGTACAGGGTAGTCTGTAGACCCGAGATCGTCATAGAGTCTTGTGTGATTCCCACTGTGCTTTGATTTCCACCTTACCACGTCCAAGAGGGCGTGCAAAACGGTGGCTTTTGGGTACAGTCCCGAATCACATGGAGGCAATGAGCGATAGGAGGGGATTCGTCTCTCCCGGTATAGGGAGTTGATGTTGTGCTGTGTTCGATTGGCTATAACTGGAAGTCCCTGGCCAGGGCTGATATAGAGATTTACTGGTAAGTGTTACTAGTAGTTTCTCGACCCGTTATGAGCCATACATCGACACGACTTATCGGTTACTGGGGTCTGACGTATACCACCCCTAGACTTGATATGCGACATATCAGACGAACAGACCGGACTGTACGGGAGTGTTACTGGTTGGATTCACAGGAGAACGCACAGGCTAGCTTGTTGATCTTCTGATCGCTCAATACCTGGGTGGCTGTTACGTTTAGCTGACCGCTTGCAGCTTGTAGGTGTTTGATATGATCATCACCTGCTACCGGCGTATTGACGATTCTTTAGAGTCCTACACAGAGGTTTCTTGGCTCAGGCGAAACGGAGTAGTGGCGCATATGTGATATGCGCAGGAGCGTGAATAATGCGATATGGGATACCGTATTATATTCTCGCGATATATGGATATGAACCGGGTCATCGGATCAAGTGTTGATTCGATGAATCGGTACATGATATATTAGTCGGTTATATTCGATATAGCCGGATCGTCGGATCAAGTGTTGATTCGATGATTTAATATATAATAATATATATGATATATTATTATATTAACTAATATTAGCTTGCTTTATTATTTCATTTTCTCAGTGGATGATACATTGATATATATGCGATATATGTTAATTGTATTATTTTCTATTGTTGCAAATATATAATATATATGTGATATATATTATTGTGACATGATATGATTTATTATTAAACATGTTTAAGGATGATTAAATGAGGTTAGGGTTTGATTGGGTTTAGATGCTTCAAGTTCCTTCTAGAAGCAATTTTCTTTTGTCATTTGTAAAGATATTTTGTGACGACACATTATTAACTCAACCAAACCCTAACCCTAGTTGTTTCTCTACTTGTTCTCATCCATTCATCCTTGACCATGGTTAAAGATCAATCATATGTTTATATTTCTATTCATCACAAAAGAAAATGATTTATCATTATCTTTTCATTATCCATTATTATCTTCTTCTCCTCTCTTGAAGAAGCTCTCTTGAAAATTCTTATGTGATGAAAGATTATGAGAAAATGATATAAAAAGAAAGCAAAATTACTACTCTCTAATCCTCATCTCATCTAGCCCATGTGATTAGGGTGTTCTTCTCTTTTGAGTGAGAAAGCTTGAGTCGAAGCAACTTCAAGGTAGATCATCGGAGATTTGGAATACGACAAGCTAGAATGGATCGTTCGAGTCGTGGAGCCTCTCATGAGTCCGGGAGATCGTGGATCGCGGCAAAGGGACTTCTACTCGGAGCTTGTGAAGTGAAGGAGCGGACTACAAAGGTTGTAATCCCTCACACTTAGATAAAAGTTATCTTATTGCATGTTTAACCCTAATAATCTAGCAAAGATCCCGGCTTTGGGTTGTTCGGCACGTCTAAAATTTAATCCGGGCATGTTTGATGCCTTTTGAACCTTCACAAGAGTGCCTAGGAACCCTACAGTGGTATCAGAGCCTAGCTAGAGCATTAGACGATGTGTTTACGAAGTTAAAACTCCGATCGAACCCGAAACGAACTTAATGGACCCCTCTCTGGAAATTTTTTAAATTTTGGGATTTTTCAGAATTAAAAATATGTAAAAAAATCAGCAGGGAATTCTAAGAATTACCTTGAAACACGTGCCCACAATTCCACCAACAGAGCGCGGATCCGCGGCATTAACCTAGTTCTCGCGGCGCTTCCGCGGCGGCACTGTAGGATTGGGACACGTGGCTTCATGGTTTTAGCCGTAGGTACTTGCTGACCATTCTGGATATTTTTAATCTGTTCCAGGTGTTTAAATTTCTGGGGTTTGTTTTGTAATAGTAGACTCGATCGGAAATTTTAAATTCGTTTTTCTTTCCGGATATTTAGAAACTGTTAAACTATTTGAACGGATATCATTAACTTACTGTTTCCCGGTACAGCAAATTTTCAAGTGTTGAAATTTTTTTAGGGTTTAAATCGTTCGGAACAATTGTACAAGTTAAGCGGTGGACCCTCTAGAAGACACAAACCTTAACTCGATTATGTGACCGTCTTGAACTGCCTTTTGAACCTTCGGGTTTGGGGGAGTACGGCGTGCCATATGTGAGGCGTTGGCTTGACCCTTCTACGGCTGGATCACCGGTACTGTGACATATTCTGGGATTATTTGAACCCCGCTCAAGTGTTGAGCAGTTTAGGAAATTTTGGGTGTTTGATTATCTGTTCGAAAAGTTTAATACTGTATATTTATCTGGAATGTGATACAATATGTGGAATTCATAGAGTTAGGCATGAAATGCGGAGTATGTGATATTTCGGATTTACGATGTCTAAAGTGATTGTGGATTCCAAATATTGTAGTTTTACACTTTCTTTTCTGTGACCGTAAGTGTAATATGTGATATCGCCGGTTTCGTTGCTATATGATTCAACGACAATTGGGATGCGCATATTTACTTACGTTGATGATATGAGATATTATGTGTTGCTGTGATATGTTATATTGGATCGTCGCGTTCTGAATGGCCGGGGGTTTTATGTGAGATGAGGGTTTTTATTTTCATTCATGTAAAATTCATTTGTAATGTAATATTCTTTTATTTGGGGCACTTCCTGGTTGCGGTTGATGTCACCAGTGTATATTATTTACTTTTCCGCATTAGGTAGACCCAAGGAGGGGAGCACAAGTAACCGGGTTCTAGGGTCCAGTGGGAGGCCATCTCGAGGAGTCGAGACCGGGTCTTCTAACCCTAGAATTGGCAGTGTTACTTGCCGCTCTCGTAGGGGTCTTGGGATGTGGGTTTGGCTATTCGTCGCGACCGTGGAATCCGTGTTTTATACAGGCTCGTATTGAAAACACGGACGTCCTAGTATATCCAATATTTTATATATGTTCTTCTGCTGCAATGTTCTGTGATGAGATCATATTACTGCCTGAGACGAATGCTTATACTATATATATATATATATGCTGATATATAAATATTACTGCTTTCGTTTCTTCTGTGATGCTTAGGAAGCATAAGCTGATGGGATTTTTATTAATGAGATTAATAAAAGAAAAGAAACCTAAAGATGTTGTAGAATCAAAACTTTATAAAAAGGGGTAGCTACAGTTTTGCTTTGCACAGTGATATATACGATATATCCTGCACCTTATTCGATGAGGAAAGGACCGAGATCCCTTCACCGGGAGTGACTCCTTTAGCAAAACTGGCAGATGCTACAAAACGCGGTTTGTCTTTTGATTGCTTTTAGTGTTTTGCTTTGCACAGCGGTATATATGATATGTCCTGCACCTTATTCGATGAGGAAAGGGCCGATGATCCCTTCACCGGGAGTGACCCCTTTAGCGAAATTAAGAAAAGCCTCAAAAACACTCCTTTTAAAAAATACTCGATTCTACGACGATATCAAGTTCATTACGCTCAGGGTTTTCTGAAAAACCTGCGTAGCCCTCCGTCATTTCAGATAGATATTATTTAGTATTCGTGCTACGCTTGTTGGCCTGCGTCAAGGCGTAGTGTGCGGTAGCTAACTAGTATATATCTGTTTATGCATGTGATGCAGATTCGATTAGGGTAGTCGTGCGACTTTGTTGGCCTGCGTCAAGGGTCGTGCGGGTGGGTTTAATTGAATCAAGAAATGACGGGTTGAACTTGACTAGCGCACTATGGTTTGTTGGCCTGCGTCAAGGTCATAGGATGCTAGGGGTAAAAACATTATCGGGAATTTCAAGTGTTGAAATTTGCAATGAGATTGCATACCTCCTATGAGATAGTTGGATCCCGATACCCACTGCGAGTAAGTGTTACTCCTGGGAGAGTTTTACACAGGACAATTAGTCATTCAAGTAGGTGTCTAGAAAAGTGTTAACGAGGTTACGCCTCTGGAAAAACGAGGTTTACATTAATTAGGTCCGTGCGAGAGCACGGGGAACCTCCCTCAAAGTACCGACACTGATCTGGCTGAAAGATTGACGAAATTGTAAGGTGTAATTAATCCCGGCTAATCTTACCTTTTAGGGTTTGAAGGCAGATTTGATAAAAACAGTGGGAGACATCCTGATTAGATAAGATAATAACCAATCTAATCTTGCAAGAGCATACGCTAAAGTGTTTTCTTCTCTCTCTCTCCAGGTAGCGACCATTTCAGGCCTTAATCAAGATAATAATATTGATGTATTGACTAAACCTTATTATTGTACTGAGCTAGGGAATGTTGGACCCATTCTTTCTTATAAGAGTTATAAGACTGAACAGAAAACAGGAGAATATCTAGATTCTCACGCCGCCCAAAAGAACATACATGTTGATGCATCTTCTTCGGGTGTGTTAGTTATTGAGAACTGTTTCTCAGTTCATCCTACGTCCTGGGTATTAGATACCGGATCAGGATCCCACATATGTAAACAGTTACATGGGCTACGTAAAGGTAGAGAACTGGGAAAAGGTGATCATTCCGTTCAAGTAGGGAACGGTGCAAGTATTGTAGCCAAAGCAGTTGGCGAATATCACCTTGTATTGCCAAGTAGTAATACACTGATTCTAAATGAGTGCTATTATATACCGAACATGATGTGCAACATTATATCAGTTTCTTTATTGAGTAAAGAGGGATATAATTTTGTAGTACAGGATAATGTTATGAACATATTCCTAGATCAAAAGTTGATTGCATCAGGCTCGTTACATAATGGCATATTCATTCTAAATCAGAATACAGTCCTGAATATACAAAACACACACAAGAGGAAAAGTTCAGATATGAACGAATCCTTCTTGTGGCATTGTAGACTTGGTCATATCAATGCGACACGACTGGCTAAGTTACATAAGGATGGTTATTTGAATCCGTTCGAATTATCATCTTATGATACTTGCCATTCATGTCTCAAAGGAAAAATGACCAAAGCTCCGTTTAGTGGACACAGAGAAAGAGTTGCCGAACTCTTAGGACTGGTACATAGTGATGTATGCGGTCCCATGTCTACGCATGCCAGGAACGGTTCTTCCTACTTCATTACATTCACTGACGATCTCTCTAGATTCGGACATGTGTTCCTGATGAAACACAAGTCTGAAGCTTTTGAGAAGTTCAGAGAATATAAGCACGAAGTAGAGAATCAAACGGGTAAAAGTATTAAGATTCTTCGATCTGATCGAGGAGGTGAATACTTAAGCGGTGAGTTCCTAGATTATCTAAAAGAGAATGGGATTCTCTCTCAGCGTACTCCTCCTTATACACCACAGCACAACGGTGTATCGGAGCGGAGGAATCGCACCCTATTAGATATGGTGCGCTCTATGATGAGTACAGCTGAGTTACCTATTTCCTTCTGGGGGTATGCACTGGAGACAGCTGCAGACCTATTGAATATGGTTCCCACCAAATCTGTGCCAACCACTCCATATGAGATATGGAAAGGAAAGAGACCATATCTTAATTATGTTAGGATATGGGGTTGTCCGGCATATGTGAAAACACAAAATCCGGACAAACTCGGCGCAAGGTCTATTCTGTGCAAGTTTATTGGATATCCCAAACATTCGCGCGGGTATATCTTCTACCACACCGAAGAACAAAAGGTGTTTGTTTCTCGGCACGCCACCTTTTTAGAAAAGGAATTTCTTGCAAAAGAGATTAGTGGCTCTGAGGTAGAACTGGAAGAAGTTCCAGCAGAACAAACTACAACAGATGATTTAGTGGAACCAGAGGATTCAGTAGTACCCGACGAACCCCAGCCTCTCCGCCGATCTAGTAGGGTTTCTCGTCCACCTGAGAGATACTATGGTTTTCTCATTGATGGTGGAAGTGAGGATTGCATCATGGATGATGATGAACCGACTAGTTTCGAGCAGGCCATCACGAGTGGTGACTCTGTGAAATGGCTGGATGCAATGCGATCTGAGATGGAATCCATGTACACCAACAAAGTATGGACTTTGGAAAATGCTCCTGAAGGGGTAAAACCCATTGGGAGCAAGTGGATCTTTAAAAAGAAATTTGGTGTAGATGGAAAAGTTGAGACTTTCAAAGCTAGACTTGTAGCAAAGGGTTTTCGTCAACGACCAGGTGTGGATTATGACGAAACTTTTTCTCCAGTAGCTATGCTTAAGTCCATCCGGATCTTACTTGCCATTGCTGCATACCATGACTACGAAATCTGGCAAATGGATGTTAAGACCGTCTTTCTAAACGGTGATTTAGAAGAGAGCGTGTACATGACTCAGCCAGAGGGCTTCGTAGATAGTGGGAGCAGCGGAAAGGTGTGCAAGCTGCTTAAATCCATTTATGGGTTAAAGCAAGCATCGCGAAGTTGGAACATCTGTTTTGATGTTGTAGTCAAAGAGTTTGACTTCATCAAAAATATAGATGAACCTTGTATCTATAAGAAGGTAGCAGAGGGTAAGGTTGTCTTCCTCGTATTGTACGTGGATGACATACTCTTGATAGGAAATGATATTCCTATGCTGCAATCAGTCAAGCTCTTCTTATCACAGAGATTCTCAATGAAAGATCTAGGTGATGCCTCCTGCATATTGGGAATCATGATCTATAGAGATAGATCTAAACGGATACTGGGATTGTCCCAATCCAGGTACATCGACACCATACTAAAGAGGTTTAGTATGGAAGAATCCAAACGTGGGAACCAACCCACGATCTCTGGACTCACTCTCTCCAAAGAGATGTCTCCCAAGACTGATTTGGAGAGAGCTCGCATGCAAGGGATACCCTATGCTTCGGCAGTAGGCTCTATCATGTATGCGATGCTATGTACCAGACCCGATGTAGCATACTCACTAAGTGTAGTGAGTCGGTATCAAGCAGATCCTGGAGAGAGTCATTGGACAGCTGTGAAGAACATTCTCAAGTACTTGCGAAGGACTAAGGAGATGTTCTTGGTGTATGGTAACGGAGAACTCCAGGTGGAGTCCTTTACCGATTCCAGCTTCCAAAGTGATAAGGACGACTCTAAGTCGCATTCGGGTTTTGTCTTTACCCTCAATGGAGGGGCGGTATGTTGGAAGAGTTCCAAACAGGATACCGTTGCAGACTCGACGATGGAGGCTGAATACATCGCTGCCAACGATGCTGCCAAAGAGGCTGTCTGGATCAAGAAGTTCATTAGTGAACTTGGTGTGGTTCCATCCATTGAGCATCCAATACCTCTGTATTGCGATAACAATGGAGCTGTGGCGTTAGCCAAGGAACCCAGGTCCCATCAGAAGTCCAGACATATTCTGAGGCGGTATCACCTGATCAGGGAGATAGTTGATCGCCGGGAGATCGAGGTCAGGAGAGTAGATACGAAGGACAACACTGCGGATCCATTCACGAAGGCTATTCCCCAGATACAGTTTGAGAGATTATTCGGGATGCTAGGTATGAGATACTACAGCAGCTGGCCTTAGTGCAAGTGGGAGATTGTTAGTTATGTATATGCCCTAGAGGCCATTGTTGTACATATGATGTATATTATAATGGATGCTTGGTTATATATAGAGATGACTTTCTTGCTCGTCATGATAGTATGCTATTTGGTTTCACTTTATCTTAACATGTTGACTTGTATTGGTTTACTGTTTTACTCTCACATGTTGATAAAGCCCTTAGGATCTGTACTCGACTACTGGGACTATGATGAGATCATACTAGTGGGGCCGCGGTAGTCGATGAGTACATCCTATAACTGTTCCTAGTCGAGGGTATATCGAGACAGGGCATCGATACGCCAGAGTAGACTAGCGTATACGCATCTTGACCCATATGATGGGCGATGGATGATCCCATATCCATCGGTGTTAGACATCAGAGATGGTGTACGGGTGCTCAGTGGAGACTGGGTACACTGGACGGACTCGCCGAGAACTCCCAGATGGTGATATACCACACGTCAGATGGCAGTTCTCCGGTGACACTGGTACAGGGTAGTCTGTAGACCCAAGATCGTCATAGAGTCTTGTGTGATTCCCACTGTGCTTTGATTTCCACCTTACCACGTCCAAGAGGGCGTGCAAAATGGTGGCTTTTGGGTACAGTCCCGAATCACATGGAGGCAATGAGCGATAGGAGGGGATTCGTCTCTCCCGGTATAGGGAGTTGATGTTGTGCTGTGTTCGATTGGCTATAACTGGAAGTCCCTGGCCAGGGCTGATATAGAGATTTACTGGTAAGTGTTACTAGTAGTTTCTCGACCCGTTATGAGCCATACATCGACACGACTTATCGGTTACTGGGGTCTGACGTATACCACCCCTAGACTTGATATGCGACATATCAGACGAACAGACCGGACTGTACGGGAGTGTTACTGGTTGGATTCACAGGAGAACGCACAGGCTAGCTTGTTGATCTTCTGATCGCTCAATACCTGGGTGGCTGTTACGTTTAGCTGACCGCTTGCAGCTTGTAGGTGTTTGATATGATTATCACCTGCTACCGGCGTATTGACGATTCTTTAGAGTCCTACACAGAGGTTTCTTGGCTCAGGCGAAACGGAGTAGTGGCGCATATGTGATATGCGCAGGAGCGTGAATAATGCGATATGGGATACCGTATTATATTCTCGCGATATATGGATATGAACCGGGTCATCGGATCAAGTGTTGATTCGATGAATCGGTACATGATATATTAGTCGGTTATATTCGATATAGCCGGATCGTCGGATCAAGTGTTGATTCGATGATTTAATATATAATAATATATATGATATATTATTATATTAACTAATATTAGCTTGCTTTATTATTTCATTTTCTCAGTGGATGATACATTGATATATATGCGATATATGTTAATTGTATTATTTTCTATTGTTGCAAATATATAATATATATGTGATATATATTATTGTGACATGATATGATTTATTATTAAACATGTTTAAGGATGATTAAATGAGGTTAGGGTTTGATTGGGTTTAGATGCTTCAAGTTCCTTCTAGAAGCAATTTTCTTTTGTCATTTGTAAAGATATTTTGTGACGACACATTATTAACTCAACCAAACCCTAACCCTAGTTGTTTCTCTACTTGTTCTCATCCATTCATCCTTGACCATGGTTAAAGATCAATCATATGTTTATATTTCTATTCATCACAAAAGAAAATGATTTATCATTATCTTTTCATTATCCATTATTATCTTCTTCTTCTCTCTTGAAGAAGCTCTCTTGAAAATTCTTATGTGATGAAAGATTATGAGAAAATGATATAAAAAGAAAGCTAAATTACTACTCTCTCATCCTCATCTCATCTAGCCCATGTGATTAGGGTGTTCTTCTCTTTTGAGTGAGAAAGCTTGAGTCGAAGCAACTTCAAGGTAGATCATCGGAGATTTGGAATACGACAAGCTAGAATGGATCGTTCGAGTCGTGGAGCCTCTCATGAGTCCGGGAGATCGTGGATCGCGGCAAAGGGACTTCTACTCGGAGCTTGTGAAGTGAAGGAGCGGACTACAAAGGTTGTAATCCCTCACACTTAGATAAAAGTTATCTTATTGCATGTTTAACCCTAATAATCTAGCAAAGATCCCGGCTTTGGGTTGTTCGGCACGTCTAAAATTTAATCCGGGCATGTTTGATGCCTTTTGAACCTTCACAAGAGTGCCTAGGAACCCTACAGTTCGGAGGGGAACAGTCCCTTGACCGGTTGGTTTAGTGGCAGAAAGTGGCCGTTTCCCTGTGTTGGTGCCACATAGTTAGCCGGCTGGTTGACGGGGCCTGATTGTCTCCCTCTCTGAGGACAGTCCCCAATAGCATGATCCCCGGAGACCCACAAACTATGCAAAGTTTGTTCAAAATGCGACAGTCTCTCCTATAGTATTTGGTCCTACCACACTGGTTGCGTATAACGGCTGGTTTTCCGAAGATAGTTGGTCCGGCTGGTCTTTTGGGTTGTTGTCTCCCGTTGAATCTGGAAGATGATCCCCTAAGAACTTGATTGGCTGGTCGCTTAATGCCAGTCAATCGGTCATCCTTCCTTATGCGTCGCTGAAGGTCTTCAAAGTTTCGTGTCGCCTCTAATATTTCATCATAAGTCGAAAGAGTAGCAGAAGACATGGAGGACTGCGTCTTCAGGTCTAATCCTTGTCGGAATCTCTTAGCCTAAAGTTCTGGGGTTGCCACCAGATGATGCGCGAACCGACTTAACCTTGCGAACTCCGAAGCGTACTCGTCCACCGACTTATCCCACATGCTCCCTTATTGGAAATGTATAAACTCTCTTTCCATCCTTAAGTGTGCCACGACTGGAAAATACTTAGTATCAAAACGCTGTTTGAACGTTTCCCAGTCGATGGGCCCCTTCAAACTACTTTCTTCTGCCTCCCACCATATCCTGACATTATCCGTAAGTTATAGCTTAGCGATGTTCACCCATGCGTCCTTCGGAATTTGGGCGGCACTGAGATCATTGACTGTTCCCTTGAGTCATCCTTCGGCAGGAGCCTCGCTTTCTGATTCCACCTCTATAGGGTTTTTGTTCTTTTGCAGGGGCCTCCTCATCCGGATCATATTCTATGGGATTCCCTCCCGCCGCAGGAGCTTCTTTTTCTGGCCCATCCTCTATATGCTCCACTTCCACGAGATCTTCTTCATCATCTTCGGAGTCATTAGCCATCACCGGCTCCGGAGTTGCAGTATCGACTTCTTCGTCTTCCGAGTCGCTGTCGGAAATAACCGCCTGAGAGTCTACGACTTCGTCGTCTGAATCTCCAGATGTAGCTTCAAAAGTAATATCGGACATGTCATCCTCGTTGGAAAGATTTGCCATGACCAGAAGGAAAGGTCATGGTCAGGATACAGAATGTCAAGGAAGGGACAAGAGACATAGGAAAACTATGATATCGGTATAGATGGATGAGATTCACAAATATAATAAGTCAGTTAACTGTTTTATTTTAGTACACAAGATGACCTGCATAGGCTACCACAAAAACCTGTCACGCCCCGCTTCCCAAAAAAAGGAGAAGGATGACGTGGCATCGTCCGCAACATAACTGTATTGAAGGTGGTCTATTAAATACAATTACGTTAAGCGTATGAATATTTAACATGCAGGATGTGTACCAAAAAAAAATAATAAAGGCGAAAGGCATTTATTTCCATTAACCAAACTTTATTACATCCCAAAAGAAAGAGTAAAATAAATTAAGTAGTTTAATTACATCGAGGAGAAACAAAAACCCTAAACATGTGGGCAACAACAAAAATTAAATCTAGCTAATCTTCCATCGTCCAGTCTGCATAATCTTCATAAGTTGGGTTCACACCTTGATCCTCGCCATAATACTCATTCTTATCTGACGGACATTCCAAAGATAAAGGAAGAAAAGGAAGGTCCGTCAGCGAGTTATACTCGGGTAGGATTGCCTCAAGGAAATAGGAATATAAAAATGAACAGGTGTATATAAGAGTATGATGTATGCAAGCAGACATAAAGTAAGGGGTGTAAATGTTTGAAATGCACAAACTTAAAACGTTTTGAAGAGAGGTATATATAAGCATGAGTATGTTATAAGTTATATATAAATAAGTAGTAGGAAATATAGGTGAAGGTAAAAGTTCGTATTAGTTTGTTAAACAAGGATCCGGATACTCGCGATTATTCCGTTGTGGCCACGGAACAACTGTGGAAGTGAAATGTACCATTTCATTTCTCGGGATCATGATCGAGTAGTAGGGGAATCCGAATTCCGAATTATCCTTGCCTAATCAAACTACCCATCCCCGTGATTCAGTATAAAGGTTCGGACGAATTAGAGTTAGTGCGTATACTTCTAGGCATGGAATTTCCACATTGTGTAGTCGTCCATATTTTGGACTGGTTACCCGGAATATCGGGATCTTCATATTTGTATAGTCGCCCATATATTGGACTGGTCACCCGGAATATCGGGATCGTCATATTTGTATAGTCGCCCATATATTGGACTGGTCACCCTACTTGCAGGGATCTTCATAATAAGTATTCCATACTTAGGTCCGCACATTCTAATCCTAACTGTATCATGTCATGTTGTCATAAACTGGAAATTTAAAAAGTATTGATCTCGTTTAATATGGCCTTCCACAACCACTCGTTTTATTTTCTAAAGTTCGTATAGTACTTCGTGTCATATTAGGGATTGCTTAGTAAAAAAATAATAGTGTTTAATTATCTTTTATTACTTTTAAGAAAAACCATGGGATTTGGAATATTTATCATTTTGGAAAAACGTAATGTTTTACGGAAAAATATCCTTTCGATAAAAGGTTGTGGTGTTTATTTGAAAATCTTTTGCAAGAGATTTTTATAAGGACAAGTTGCAAGAGATTTTTATTTGAAAATCTAGACTGCTCCTAACTGTTCCAAATTGACAAGTTGTGAGGTCCTCAAATTGTCTCTTCACC
Source organism: Agapanthus africanus (assembly GCA_030015575.1). Taxonomy (NCBI): domain Eukaryota; kingdom Viridiplantae; phylum Streptophyta; class Magnoliopsida; order Asparagales; family Amaryllidaceae; genus Agapanthus; species Agapanthus africanus. The sequence continues at coordinate 142,023,431 of JASDDO010000026.1, forward strand.
GCCAATTGTGGCCAAGTAAGCACAAGCAAGGAAAGGAGGGATCCGCTCACGAATCACCGTGAGACGGGCCTTTTACAATTATCTTTCCCACTTATCTAGCCTACGCACCATAAAATCTGGTTAGATAAACGACCGATGCCTACAACCTTTCATTTGTCCTAAATTGGTGTTATTTGAAAATTTCCTTTTAATAAGATACTAGATATTCCTTTTGAAAAGATATCGTTATACGGATTATGATCCTTGTAGAAAATAACCCTTCAATAAAGGTCGAGGTATTTAAATGAAATTAATAATTTTATGAAATTATAGTGTTTTAGATTCGGGGTAACGTTTTAGAAAATACGTTCGTTTTGGAAAAACCATAAGCCATTATTTAAATTTAGTATTTTCTTCTTTAAAAAGGTTGAAGGGGGTTTAACAACATTATAGTAGTTGATGAAAAAGTGTAAGTAAAATATATGTATGTCGTATCTAAAATATTTATTTCACATATCTTATCTCTTATGGATATTTTAAACAAATATAACATTTTAATTAAACGAGGGTATTTTGTGGAAGTAACCTATTTCGAGATCATTTTGATAGTATGGGTAAGTGTGGGTATGTCAGAGGTGAATTGACAATTCATGGGTTATGACATTAAGCATACCAGATTCCAGGTAGTATAAGAGTGCAATATATTTTTGTGTGCAGAGGAAATTAAACACCGTTTTAAAACATGGGTTAACATTATTATTATTGAGGGTACAAGGAATAAGCATGCACGAATATTATAACATCATTTTAAATAGGGGGTTAATGATTAAAAGTTGGTACTAGCTTATTGACAAAAGAAGAAGGCGACAGAAAAAGGGAAGAGAGGCGGATCCTACCTTTTGTTTGAGTTGGATGCCGATGGGTTGAAAACGTAGGCTTGTACAAAATCCTCAATAGTTCCGCGTCCCGATTTTTCCTCGGCGATTGGGTGGAGCCGTAGCGTCGGCGTCGTCGATACGAAGGCGCTGGTATTTTTTTTCCAGAATTTTTGGAGTTCTGAGGTGTGAGAAATCAGTGTTTGAAGTGCCTATTTATAGGGTTTTTTCAATAACCATAAAATCCAAATTTCAGTTAAAAATATATGAAAATCCGCGCCGCCGATGATTGTAGAATCATCAGCTGATAATTGTGCCCGCCGCCAATGGATCCTGGCCGTTGGATCTGCATCAAACGGCCCAGGACGCACCGCTATGCTGCCGCCAGATGCCACGTGTCGCCACGCGACACGCGTGCGCCTGCGAGTGGAGACCACGAGTTTTCGCGTGGTCCCCACCACGTGGGCGCCGCCGCGAGGGTCTGGGCCGTTGGATCACAAGATCCAACGGTATAGGTTAAAGGGGTTTAAAAAATTTTAAAATAAAAATTAATGAGAATAAAATTTCAGCAGTTTATTTAAAAATATTGATTTGGTTAAAAAATTTGTTAAAAATAGTTAAAATTACGGAAAAATTATGGGAAAATTTCAGAAAATAAATTTTATTGTTATCTTAAGTATTAAAATAATTTTGGGCCAAAATAAATATTATATTCCATATTTACGGTTTTAGCTTAGTTATAATAATTATATAATACCTAGTTTATCCTTGATATATTTTTAATTACAAATTAATTATTTTAATCGATAAAATATGTAGATTATTTTAACGCGTTATAAAATCTTACTAAAACATTTTGCACCTGTAAAAGTAATAAATAGATTTTAGAAAATTTCTTTAATCCTATTCAATACTTTGAAAATTATCACTTTAAAAATTATTCTTCTACTAACAAAACACACAAATAATTATTTGATACTAGAATTTAAATAGAATATATTTTATTAGGTATTAGAAATCATGATCGTTACAATTTTATTCAGGCTCGGCACAATTTACATCTTATCCTACAATTCGACGACGAAAATTTTCACTATTAAAAAATTATTACAAAAGAATTCTCTCATTGCTCCTCTTCCAAAATACAAGAAACTCTTTCTCTCTCTCTCTTAACCCCCGTCTCTCTCTCTCTCTAACCTTTTCGACTTTAATTGCCGCCTCAAACAAAGAAGACTTTTAGATGCGTTAACTATTAGTGCTATTAATAATCACCTTATGCTTATACTTATACATGCTAAAGAGATAAGTATAATTTAATTGAATTTTGATTCAATTAAATCATCAAGCCACCTACCCCTATTAGGAACGGCATGCCACAAAAATGAGATTGGCTTCTTTTGCTTGAGCCTTGACTTCTTGGGCCTATGATTTTGAATCGATTATCAACTGATGATACACCCTCCCCTGATATTTTTTATAACCATAAAATCATCTGAAATTTTGAAATTGAAAAATATAGGTAGTATTATTCCAAAATAAGAAATAAATAGTACTCACTATCTCTATTATTAGAAGGAAAATGAATGGGGTAATTTAATTTTGAAATTCAGAGAAAAAAATACCATTGTTTTATACGCAATGCATGTAATTAAATATCATGTCATTATTATTTTACAAGTTTGATGTACGTAATAAAACGGCCACGTTATTATTATTTTACAGATGTATGCTTGTAGTTAAATTAATATAAAAATTTATCAATAATTTTTTTTATAATTATGTGTAACACAGGATGCCCAAAAATGCTATAATTATAGCTAGCAATCATGTTCTTGTATGGATCAAGAAACAACAATTAGGTACCTCATATATCTTGTTCATCCCATTGCCATTGTCACTGACTTCATCGTCATTTATATCTAACAATTTCAGCAATTATTTTAGTTACTAGTCTTAGGAAAAAACATCATCGCCGAGCTGTTAAAGTTCTTTTTAATTTATCAAACACGATTTAATATTGCAAAAACTTAAATTAAATCATACTAAACATGCCAATGTAGGAAAAATTAAAATTTCTCTTCTAAAATCGTAAATTTTCAAAAAAATTAAATGTCATGCATTCCCAAAGAGACCAATAATCCTAGTCATTCTTATGCTCAAAATATCCCATCTCAATTAATTTTATTTTTTATATTTTGTTTGGTGGAGCCAATACAAGAAACCCATTGGCCAGATACAAAGCAAAGGTTTGATCCATTGGATCGGACAAGGCCCAACAAGGCCCATGTGAATCCACATGAAGTCAAGCGCGAACTATTCGCCATATTAATCGCTTCAAAAATTATTCAATCTAGATCTCTCATATCTATAAAAATACACAACCAAATTCATTTACTCCTATTTCTCTTTGCCTATCAAAAATCAAAGTGAAGAACAAAAGTTTGATTCTTGGAGGGAGAGATCATGGCTGGTTTGATCGACAAGGCGAAAGGGTTTGTCGCTGAAAAGATCGCTAACGTTCCAAAGCCGGAAGCTACCTTGACCGATGTGTCGGTTAAGCATTTTAGCCGCGCCTCTGCCGAATTCGACGGTGAGGTCTCTGTTGCCAACCCATATAGCCATAGACTACCTATCTGTGAGGTCTCATACACCTTCAAGAGCGATGGCAGGTGAGGATTTTTATTTCTTTTTCATTTGTGTATGGCCTTAAATATTTTATATTGAATGTGTATTCATTTTATGATTTCTTAATTTATTTTTTTAATTTCCAAGTTGAATGTTCTGTTTAGACTTTTATATTAATCTATAAATTACCTTTCAGAATGTCATAATATATAAATTTCAGATAAAGAAAAGACGGTATGATTAACTGGACGAAAAAGAAGATAGTATAAAATTAAATAATGTTTTTAGGAAAAATGGAATATAAAAAAATGTCCATACTATATTAGTCCAAAAGAATTTATCATTGCAACTTTAACTATCAAAGTTATAATAGATGATTGAGAAGAAATTTTTACTACAAAAAAAAAAAATTAAGGAGTCTAAAGGGTATTGCATCACAATATATATAAAAAATTTCAAGAATGAATCTAAGTATGAAATAAATATTTAAAAAAGGTACATAAGAAAAGACTAGTTTTGTTTTGAAATTAGGATTTGATTGGTCTCTTGAAGTTAGAGATGGAATATGTTTATAACTAAATGCAAATCTAACTATTGTGGTTGGAATTAAATTTGATTTTTTGTTGGGATGGAATTTTAACAACACTTTTTAGAAGCTATCCGCCCCCCCCCCCCCCCCCCCCTTTTGTTGGATGGATGCATATGAATCTTGTATCAATTCTGCGTTTCTTTATATACTCCAATTGATATACTCAAACTACATGGCTACTGAAAAGCATGCTTATATACCGAAAACTTAAAAATAAAATAAATAAGCGTTATTATGTTGCAACTATACCGCAATAATGACATATATTATAGAACATGAGCTTAATGGGACTATGAAAATTCACAGTCCCATTAGCTATGAATGAATGGGAAAAACAGGGTGACATGAGGTTCACAACCAAGGCTGCATGTGACATTCACAGCCTATTTTTTGCCATATAGCATATAGTAAGATCTATTCTAATCAAACTAAGAAAAATTGTTTTAGCTATCATGGTTGTATATGTATACAATTGCATATAACATGGCACTGACATGAATCGTTGTTTAGAGTTATTGCATCAGGAACAATGGCTGATCCTGGATGGATAGAAGCTAGTGTCGCGACGAAACTGCTGATTCCGATCAAGGTTCCATACAACTTCTTGGTGAGTTTGATGAAGGACATTGGACGGGACTGGGACATTGACTATGAGCTCGAGGTTGGACTCACCATTGATCTTCCAATTGTTGGAAATTTTACCATACCTGTTTCTAGCAAGGGAGAGCTTAAGCTCCCGACTCTCTCAGATCTCTTCTGAGATCATGTGATTTCTTCTTGTATTCTTATAACCATGCATCAACTAATAATGAATTTTAATGCTTTGTATTATTTATTTATTTTGCCAAAGAATTTTAATGCTTCCTAGCTTTGGGCCTGTTTGGTTATTTGGATGGATTTGGCCTGAGTAGTGTAGCACAAGGCCTAATCCACACATTCCAAGAGATTAGGAAATGGGCTTTACATCATCATTTCATCAAAAAAATAGAATTACTATTTGTGTTCAAAATCTGTTGTGTTGCAATATAATGTTTAGAAGCTTGAAATAGAACAAATAAATTAATACTGTAATTATGTTCAATTTTAGTTTCAACTTATCAGATGCGATCGAATATAATTTGTAAAAATGTTTTTCTAATTTCAATTATATCCATTTCCCATTCCTCTTCAAACATGAAGAATGCAAAACCCTAATAATCCAACGAAAAAAAATCATAGCAAAATCAACAAGAGAAAATGATAATAAAATAAAATTGAAAAATACTAATCTTGAATTTCTTTTTCCCTCTTCTTGAAATTAATGGAGAGAATATGTTAAACTGATAGGTTTTAGATTAGAGTTAAAAACCTAAGTACCTTCAAGTTAATGGAAAAAAGTTTGGAGGTGTAATTGAAGAAAAGACATCATCAAGATTTTAAATCAAGGCTAAAATATTGGTATTTTAGGATTAAAAATTGGTTTTTCAGAATAGTAGAAAAGAAGAAAGGGGTATAATAGGTATTGGGAAAATATCTATTAAGCTTAAGAGAAGTAAGTGCTTATTATTATAGTTCAGAGGGTATAAGTGTTCAACCCAAAATAATCCATGGAGGCCGATGTGCGATTTACCCATTAAAAGAAAAACATGTTAGCTCCTCTGTTTATTTGATGTAATGTTTTAGGAGACTGGTGCATGATAGAATATATATAACATGTTTAAAATATTGTTTTGTGATAAAGTTCAAATTGGGCCTTGAATTTGTAGATGGATTTTACTGAAGAACTATCGGTTTTGCAAATGTATGTTGGTGCTGGATACACTAATATTCACATGTTAATAGCATTTGTAATTTTAAAACATAATGAGGAGAGTTAGAGGAAGATGATTCCATGCGATCCTACTAGAAGGAGAAATAATGATATGTATAGGAACATACACATGAATTACATTTGAATGGAAGTCCTACTAGTTGTGTCAACTACTTACTAATGTTTAAAGACACGATTCATGTTTGAAGACATGATTCATGTTTCCATAGAAGAGCAATTAGCAATGTTCCTACATATAGTCAACAAATAGGGCAGTGAGATTAGAATTTGTCAGATCGGGTAGGTACTTTAATGAAGTTGTTGAGAGCGATCTTAATGCTAATATCATGTTTTATGAGGCAAGCATCCCGCGATACGCCATATGAAATCATCAATAGCATGATGCATTAGAGAGAGGAATGCTAGCTTCATTTTGTTGCATCTTTACTTCCAACTATAAGGTGTATTTAGTATTGCTTGTGTAATAGGTTATATTTGTGTAATTTGTCTCAAACAATGCACTATGCCTATGCTATATATTTCATAGTTGAACTATTTGTATAATTATCGGTAATGACCTTGTTTAATTGCTTCTTATAGGTTATTTTGGAAATGAATTGTGTTCTTATTGATTATGTTGGAGTTATTCCATTTTGATGTTTAGTTGATGTTTACCTTTCTTATATGATGAATGTGTTGCTAAAATTGTTTATTTAGTTTTTTAAGAATGGTTTTGATCTGTTAATTGTTGTTATTTATGTCCTTTAATTCTTTGAACATGCTTCCTTTTTTTTCTTACCTTACAGCCGGGTTTGGTCGTCAGTATTGCATGCACCAGTAAAAAGATGGTTTGTCCCTACGGATAATAAAATCCGTAGGGGAAATTAACGAATGCCCCTATGGATTAAGCCATAGGGGCAACTAATGCCCTCATGGATAACACCGTATTGGCATTTATAAATAAAAATTTGTTAAAATTTAACTTATGCAGTTGTCCTTACGGTGCTGCTGGAAAAAAACCTTACGGATATATTTATAGGGGCAAATTTAAATATTAAAAAAAAATAAAAACCAAACTGTTATCGTCCCCGTCACCATATCCTAATTCCCAATTCCCCCCAAAATTTCCCTGCGCGCCTTCTCCCCTCGTCGCCTCATCCGACATCTCGTCGCCTCCTCCAAGCTTTCGGCCCCTCCTCCGACTGCGTCTCCTCCTCCCTCATCGTCTTCTTCGTCTTCCTATGACCTCCAGCACCATCCTCTTCATCAACGTCGAGCTCCCCCCAGCTTCCTCATTACCGTCAAAATCGTTAACAGGTTAATTAATTTATTGATAAATTTAAATTTTTATTTCCGTAAATTGAATTTGGTATGCAGGGCTTCAATTTGGGGATTTTGAATTGTGATGGCGGCTGTGTTGGCCGGTGGTGGGTGGTGGTGGCTGTGATGGTTTAGGGATGTGGGCGGCGGTGGCGGCTGTAGTGTTGGTTATGGGTAGTGACGGCTGCGCTGTAATTAGGTCTAAGGTCAGGGTTAATTGGGTCTAGGTGGTGGCGACTGTGGTTTGGGGATGTGGGCGGCGGCTGTAGTGGGGATGATGGTGGGTGGTGGCGGTTGCGCTGTAATTAGGTTTAGGGTTAGGGTTAACTGGGTCTAGGGTTAGGGTTAAGGTAGTCAGGGTTAATTAGGTTTAGGATTAGGGTTAAGCTAATTAGGGTTAGAGTTAAGGGTGATGGTTATGATCAGGGTATTTTAGTGTTAGTGTAAGTGTATGCGTGTATAAAAGAAAGATAGTGTTGATGATGGTATGCGTGTATTTATTTGTGTGTTTGTGATAATGATGATGTTGATCTCTCATATTAAATAAGGCCAAACCCTAATTTTAAACTTAACACCAGAACTAAATCCAAAATCTTAAATTTCATACCAGAACCAAATCCAAAATCTTAAACTGGATTAAGAAAACCCTTAACTTAAAAAAATTTACCTAAACTAAAAACTTAAAACCCTTGAAATTGAAACGTAAAGATAAAACCAATTCAAGTTAAATCTTATAATAAGTGAATATATAATAGTCGATGATAATATGAAATTTTCATATGCTCATCGATTGTCATATGTGAAAATTAAAGCGCGACTTAGTCCCCGTCTATCGGTTAACATACGTTCGATATTCGTCGTGACATAGAACTATACGAAGGTTATTAAATATCTGACGGTATCGTTCGGTACTAACAACCGTCGTGTAGTCTATGTGACGAGAAGATTCAATCGTATGATAACCGATAAATTTGTCCAGTTTGGACAAGTTAGGAATGTATAAAGCAAACACCTACATTCACTTGTGTTTTCATTCGTTTTGAGTTATTTCGTTGGTACTTTTCCGCTGGTTTTCCTTATACGAAAATAGATTAGATGTTCATTTCAATGTTATTTCACAGTATAGAAATAATTATCTATTCCATTACAGTGTACTCAGAGAACAGCGGGGAGGGTCTGCCGAAATTTATTTGAAACGGATGAAAACATAAGAAAATGAGTGTCTGCTCTATACATTCTTAATGGGATAGAAACCTTACCCCCGACAGTCGAAACACACACACACATACAACACGAATACACAACACACGCACACACAAAGCACATACACACTACCAATCTACACCTAAGCTAAATTATAAATTGAAACACACATATACAGAATACAACTCATACTTGGGTATTTTCAAACCTAACTTTGTTAATCGATAATTTATCCTTTTCAATGACAAACTTGTCTCTACGGATTTTCTTCTTTGTCAATAACCATCTCGTTCTTAAATTTCTCAATATAGTCATCATAAAATACCAAAATCCATAACTTACAATTTATATGTTATACAGTCTAACATGACCCATGAGTACATCAGAGTTAAGGACTGGATGTACGTAGATTGGCAACAACGCATGCAATCTAAGTTTGTCGCAGGTGTTGCTGCTTTCATTAAATTTGCACGCGCACATAATAAGATCATGTTAGAGAAGATTCTCTGTCCGTGCGATAGATGTGGGAATAAGTTCTGACAGAAGGTAGAATTCGTAGAGCTTCACATCGTTAAACATGGTTTTACTAGATTTTATACAACCTGGCTATATCACGGAGAAGGACAAGAAGAAGACGGTAATGCGACAGAAGAAGAAGGAGAAGACGGTAATGCGGCGGAAGAAGAAGAAGACGATAACTTCTTTCCAGGAGAAGAAATGGAGGATATGGTAGAGGCTGCACTCGGTGATAGTAACCCTACCGAAGATGGCATTCTTTCCGGTCAAGGACCACGTGCGGATAAGTATGAAAAGTTTATGAATGATACTAGAAAACCAATTTATAAGAATGCAAAGTATTCCACTCTATCATGGTTTTTCCAACTTTTGCAGATTAAGTGCCTAAATAAATTGAGCAACAAGTTATTCACGATAGTTCTGAAGTTCCTGAACGATTCTATGGCCCCGGGAAATAACGTGCCCGACAGCTGGTACGAAACCCAGAAGATGATGTCTGATTTGGGTCTGAACTATGAGAAAATTCATGCATGTCCCAAAGATTACGTGTTGTACCGGAAAGAGAATTCAGATTTGAAAGAGTGTTCAACATGCGGAAAGGCCAGGGTTAAGCCGAAAGAATCCGATCAGAAGACAGATATACATGTCAAGATAGCACGATACTTTCCAATAACACAGAGGCTGCAGAGGCTATTCAGGTGCAAAAATACAGCCGAGGCAATAATTTGGGATCACCGTGCTGCTCCAAGCGAAGATGAAAAAATGAGTCATCCAAGAGATTCACCGGCATGGAAGGATTTCGATAGGAGACACCAAATATTCAATAGTGATCCTCGCAATGTCAGGCTCGGACTAGCTAGTGATGGCTTCTGCCCATTCAATTATATGACTGGAGGCTACAACATATGGCCTGTTGTAATGATGGTTTATAATCTGTCGCCTTGGTTGGCTATGGATCAACCTTATTTTATGATGTCTCTTCTTATTGACAGACCAAACTCACCGGAAAACAATATCGACGTCTATCTCCAACCTCTGATCGATGAGTTAAAATCTTTATTCCTTGCTGGTCTAAAGACTTACGATGCAAACACATATACAACCTTCTCAATGCGTGCGGCTTTAATGTGGACAATTAATGACTTTCTTGCATATAGAATGCTATCGGATTAGTCCGTACATGGTCACAAAGCATGCCCTTACTGCCATCAAGATACAACATCGAAATGGTTGAATTTTAGCAGGAAGGTTTGTTATTGTGATCATCGGCATTTCCTGCCACTAGTCCATCCTTACAGGTTAAACGTTGCTCACTTCAATTGTCATCAGAAGCTTCTTGGGCCTCCAGCCTCATTGTTCGGAGAGGACGTGATTGCTTAATGGGATGGTTACAATAACGTGACCTTCGGGATAGATCCGGAAAAACAGGTTAAACCACTATACGGGAACAACTTAAGCATTTTCTACGAGCTTCCGTACTGGTCAACAAATTTAGTGCGTTATTGTCTGGCCGTCATGCATATAGAGAAGGAGTATCCGAGTATGTACTTAACCTACTTCTTTGTAAAGACGGAAAATCGAAGACAACCTCCGTGCTCGGATGGATCTTCAGGACTGGGAAATTAGAAGTGAATTGCATCTTAAACCGATAGCGGATAAACCAGGAAAGTTTATACGTCCCAATGTCGCGTATCATATGTTACAACCGGAGAAGAAAAGATTCCTGTAGGTGTTGAATGATTTGAAAGTTCCCACAGGTTTCTTAGGATCATTTAGCAAGAAGATAAAGATTGTGAAAGGCAAGATCGATGGGCTGAAAAGTCATGATCACCATGTTATTATGGAGCACCTTATCCCATTATCCCTTAGGATTTCCCTTCCCGAATCGGTTGGTCTAGTAATCAATGACCTTTGTTGCTTTTTTTAGAGAATTGTGCGCTAAAATCTTGGATGTTGTAACGCTGGAGAATCTAGAAAATTCTATTTTATTGATAGTTTGCAAGCTTGAGCGTATTTTCCTGCCGTCGTTCTTCGATATCATAATACACCCGACGGATCATCTTGCAACCGAGGCTAAGTTTGCCGGACCGGTACAATATTGATGGATGTATTCCATCGAAAGGTATGTTAAATTTTTTGTCTCACGCATTTTGTAAAATTATTGTTTTCTTATATACCCGTATTTATTTATTTAACATATTTTTCTTTAGATACTTCTACACTCTAAAAAAGTATATACTCAATAGAAATCGACCAGAGAGTTCTATTATGCAAGATTATTTTCCAGATGAAATAACCACATTTTGTTCCCTCCACCTGGATGAGAACATTGAGACGAAACTTGACCGGCCTCGGAGAATTCAGGACATGCCATATGGTAAAACTGATTATAAGAGAGCATACCCCATATTTATCAACAAAATATATCGGTTTATCCTCCTCAATAGCGTATATCTTGAAAAAATTAGAAAGTAAGTTTTTTTTGAATTAATTGTTATATTTGTATGTGTGTGTGTGTGTGTGAAATGATATAATATTAAACTCATAATTTATTGTTGAGAACAACATTAATATTGATGAGGTACGGGAGGGGCATCCTAATTGGAATGATGAACGATTGGAAAAATATCATCAGGATAATTTTTGCAATTGGGTTGTAGATCATATAAATTGTTCGAATAACATGTTATTGCTACCAGTCTTAATCTAAATTTATATCGTTATGTATTTGCCGTAAAAATTTTTTTGTTAGATTCACGATCCGAACTTATTTGCATTATTAGAGAGAGATTCAAGATATTTAGCTCAGTTTCCTAGCATGGAGCTTGCATACTATAAAGGATTTGGAGTCCTTAAATACAAATTTGAAATTACGAACATAGAAACATCTCGAACCATTCAGAATAGTGGGATTGTGACCGTAGGATCGGATGGTGTGATTTATTATGGATACTTAAATTGTATACTTGGCATTCAATATCTCGGACGATCAGAACCGTTTTATATATTTCAGTGTATTTGGTACGATACACGAACCAATACGGATAAATAGAGAAACAATCTCGGGACTTGAAAAGATGAATATAGATTGACTAGTGTAAACACAATTCGATTTTACGGTCAGGATAATCCATTTATCTTTCCACAACAAGCGTTTCAAGTATACTGCTCACAGTGCTTGAAGCATTCATGATGGAGTGTCGTATGCCGTTGGAAATCTAGGGATATTTACAATGTCCCAGAATTCAAGGATCGAATGGAGGACAACAATGAGGATGAAAAAGAGAGAAGACTTAGAGTGCTCCGACCGTCTGTTTCCAAAGACGGGTTGTCTTCGGCTGATCGTGAAGTTACGTGAGTTAGGAATGATATCGATGATGAAATCCAAGTAGATATGTCTAACGCATCTACGAAAGAAAAAGATTATCAGTAATGTTATATTATTACTTCACATTTCTATGATCTATACATATATTGCATGCATATGTAATGATTGTACTCTTATTTAGGTCTGATGATGATACCGGGAGCAGTGAGGGGTGGCAGGAGCATCAGCCGCGGCAGAGGCAGAGGCAGAAGCAGAGCGATTCTGCCATCTAGGGAGCTACGTAGGGAGCTCCAGAGGGCTGGTCTTGCACCCCGATCCGTATCCCCTTTGGATGACTCCTTCTGTGTGGACTATACAATACCTCCAGGTATATTGCACTTATATTCAGTTCGAATGTAATATTATAGATATACACATATATTTATTTTAAAATTACTTATATAGTCAATGTTTAATTGTCTAGCTGTAGGCGGTGCGTCCACATCAGAGGCAGAGGCTACTACCGCACCTGCAGGTATGTTTATATATCATATAGTGCATGCATATTAATTTAGAATGTTATATTATAAGTACACACACATTCTTTTTACTCTAACTTATATAATCAATTTTTGATTGTCTAGCTGTAGGTGGTGCCTCCACATCCCAGACAGAGATCACCACCGCACTTGCATGTATGTTTATATATCATATATTACATGCATATTGATTTAGAATGTTATATTATAGATATACATATATTATTTTTTTAATTACGTATATAATCTATTTTTAATTGTCTAATTGTAGGTGGTGCATCCACATCTAGCGCAGAGCCCACTCCAGCCACTTCCGTACCCTCAGCGCAGTTTGCAGATTAGTATTCTTAAATATAAAATATTTTTTATTTTACATATTGTCTAAGAATAACCATGAACTTCATGTAATTTTATCATCAATATTTATTTTCTAATTGGAGGGGATACGTCTTCGTCTGGGACACCGGCTGTTCCTCACCTGAGAAACTATTGTCCCGATCATGCTGCTGCCTGGGCCCAGGCTCGTGCTGTAATCGCCGGAGGTATATATCGCACTTCAATTTTAGTTAATTCTCGATTTCTAAATACCGTTTTGTCTTAATATTGCTTGTCTTGATATTTCTTGTAGATGCAGGGCGGCTCCACACCGAGAGGGGGACTCGAGGGCCGAATCAGTCCCACAGGCTGATGCCCGATAGAGCTAGGAGGGAGGCATCATTCCTCCTCCTCTTTACCCCTAATTATCGCTATACCGGCGATTATTCCGAGAGGTTCGGCTGGTATATGGGGGATGAGAGCTGCATCCAAATGACGTATCCACTTCACGTTAAGTGGTGTGATCAGCACTGACGCTCATTTGCCCTCTTCTGTGATCAGGTTCGGGTATTAATATATATTTTTATTTGACTTATCAAATAAATTTATTATTATTTAACACTTATAATTTAAATACATTATTTTCTTGTATTTGCTGTTGGATTACGACTTTCAGCCTGTACCCAACCCTGATCACCCCAACAGAGTGCTCGATCTTCATGCTTTTTACCCGGGCCTCATGAAGAACATGCAATATAAGGTCTGATATAATAGGAACGGGCTGAAGATTGATTGCTATTTGATATGGCTGGTGACCCCCGAGGCGGAGAGAGTGTCCCTCCTACATTCTCCGGACTTTGCCAGAGTCAACGTAGATACATGGCCTCTCTTGTGCCAATATTATAACTCTGAGCGCAAACAAGTTTGTAATTTAAATATAATTCATTATTTAGTATATAATTTATTTTTGTGTGTTTCTTAATTGTGTTGTGCAGAAACAGGCCGATCAAAATAAGGAGAACAGGAAGTCGGCGAATAAGGGTCGCCCCACTTACACAGGTGGCTCGAGGAACATTACTCGTGCCATGGAGATATCGGTAAATTACAATAGATCTATTTTCATGTAATGCAATATTAAGAGTTATTTTTATAATATATGTAAATTTTTTGCGAATTGCAGAGAGCTCAGACCCTGGCGCAGGGTTGTACACCGAACGTGTTTCCCGCGTATCTTGCCGTCCACGGCACCTCGACAGATCCCACCATGGGCGAGCTTCGATTCCCCGACACCGCTACCAAGGAGTATTGTGTAAGTGTTAATATTTGTTCTAATTCGAATGAAATTTGTGTTTTGATAAGTTCAAATTTAAATAATATACTTATATTTTAATGGTTAACGTTGGTGTAGGAGTGGGTGGTAGAGCAGGCGGAGGTATCGGAGATCGATTTTAGTAGACAGACCGATCCAATCTTACTGACCCTAGTCCTAGATGCCGCACACGAAGGGCACCACGGAGGTTGGGAGAGAGGCTGGGGACTTGGTCCTAGCAGGGCCCATATGAAGTTGGTCTCCACTTCGGCTGTTACTTCCCCTACCTCCCGTGAACGACGTCTGGAGCATGATGTTGCCGTCTTGAAGACCACTGTCGAGGAGTTGAAGGAGATGCTGTTATGTATATTACTTATTAGTAAAATATTATATTATATTATAGATAGTAATATATGCAATATTAGTAGCCTGAGTTTATTTGGTTTTAAACTTAGGTTTGATTAATGAGACTTACATAAAACTATCTAATTAAACCGAACTCTATAATCCTATGCCACATCTTTCTTCATTTTGGAGTATAAAAAGTTATGATTATCCAAATTCAAAACTTGAGAAAACATTTCTTTATAAATTAGATATCTCCAAAACCAAGCATCTAATCAAAACTAAATAATTAAGGAGAGATACGGGCTTACAAGTTAAAGTAAGTATCATTTCTACCTCTACTTAAAATAAACTATGGTTTTCCAAACTAGATACCCAAACTAGGCCTAAGTTCCTAAGTATTCTTAGATTGGGGTATAAAATTATAGCCCTGAATGTGTGGAATTTCAACATGTATAAATTCTCATACATAACATATGGATTTCAACGGAACGTGTGAAATCTTAACAAAACATATATAAATTCACGGTTTCGCAATAATCTAATAATGATACGAACTCGACTAAAATCTAATACACCGTTCTTACTCGTTTATTACACAAACACAAAATTTTACAGATTCGGTAGGCTGCTTCGGCTGCGGCTCCACATGCATATCCTTCAGCTGCGGCTCCGCAAGCCACTATCTTAGCTGCGGTTATGCAGACCACTCCTGTAGCTCCATACCCTTGCTTAGACTGCCGCACGGTTCGCTCCTTCATTAGTCGAGTTTTTGATGACTCAGGGTTGGACCGAGGAGCGGATGCGCCAGATTACGACGATTATCAGAACTGGACCGAGGTAGGATAGCTTTATTTATATTTTTGAGGATGTATGTACTTATTTGATATATATTGTATATTTTGGACGTAAGTCCCTTTTTAAAAAAAACCCTGATATAATGTCCATACGGATTAATCCGTATGGACGAGTTTTGTCCCTACACATTTCTCCGTAGGGACAAAATATTAGAATATCTGATATTTTGTTCCTATGGGGTCAGTAATTGGGGCAAAATGTGCCCCAACGGATTAATCCGAAGAGGCATATAGAAGACCCCACAGATTACTCCGTAGGAGTAATTATTTTATTTTATAAACAAATAAATTAAATAAAGATTTTATCTCTACGGATTACTCCATAGGGATATTTGCCCCTACGATTTAAGCCGTAGGGGCAAATATTACTCCGTTGGGGCATGATCTGGACGAAAACTTGCACCTGTGGCCTTTGGGCTTACGGAGACATTTTATATCCTTACGGATAAATCTGTATGGGCAGCTCTTTACCCCTATGGCTAAATTCGCAGGGGCAATTGAATTTTGTAGTAGTGATGGTTTCTAATTTGTTTTGGTGTTAACCATTGCTCATATTTACCACATTGCAAGTGACCATCAAATCCCTTTTTCTAACTTCAAACTTGTATTATGCATCACCAAATAATGGAACCAAGACTTCATGTAATCCAGGTCCTGAGTTTTAACAAGCCAAACAAGAAAAATCTCAAGCCAAACAAGAAAATGGAAATTTCAGAAGACAACAACCCATAAAATTCTGACACAAATGCAAATCCTCAATCTAGGATAGCTGCAACCAAACAAACCCTTACGTGGGATGATAAATAAAGGCCATGGTATCAAATGATTTAACTTGGTCCAAAAGGATGTTGAGGTTAGGGGATTGAGAATTTGGAGTGTGAATTTGTCCAATTGCAGCCATTCGTGTGAGTGTGTTGTCATTTCTACCGTCCTTTTCTTCTAGAAGAATTAGGCAGAGCCCTCTCACCAACTCCACACCCACCGTGGGCCCAATTTCACTTCGTCAACCCAGACTCTTTATCTTTTTAAGTTTGTCTTCTTCCTTTTTGGTAAACTGGTGGCTGAAAATAAAGAGCTAAAGAGACCTGCATGTATGTCGATGTCATGCACATCAATTATTTTGTGAGGGTTGTTCAAGAAGAATGTTCTTTGTTTTTTTTTCTTTTTGTCCTTTTATTAAACGAAGTTAAATAGGGCATAATCTTTAAATGATAATTTAATGAAACCATAGAAAAAAGAAGACGCAAAATCCTCAAACTGAATAATCCTGATATTCTGGGCAAGCAACCTCATACATAAAACACCGTCAACTCGGAACGTCCATAAAGACTAATACAAAACCATACTAAATAAGCGATGTGTTACCGGCCTCCTTCTGCAGCACTCTAATCCTCACTAATCTTGTGGTCTTACATCTCTCCATCATCGAGCCATCCTGAGGAGCGTGTGCTCTATCATCAGTGATGAAGTTCCTAGTACCCTTGCCGCTAACCCGCGGCCGATGCGGAATCCAAAACAAAAATTTCATAATAGCACTAGTAACTTAAACTCAAGAATCTTAACCAAATACGTAAACCAGCTAACATAACTACAAGTTTGTAAAGATCACAATCTTTGTAGCGTGTCCATCCAATCGTGGAAGATCTTTTCAAGCTCCGTAGAACGTCTGAAACGAGCTTGAAAGACGACGGCCCTTACCGAAGATGATCCATCCGAGAGAAACCGATTTAAACTCCAGCTTTACAACAAGAACACTAGTGAAGTAACATAAAAATCACAATACGTTAGGTTGTGATGCTTGGGGATATATGAGTATTTCCACTATGAAGATCTTTTATTTTGATACTCAAGAGAGATGACATGAAGGAGGAGAAGAGAACGAGAGAGAGCTCATGAGAGAATGAATCCATGCATCATCAAAGAACATGAACCATACAACAATGTTTTTGACCAAGTGAATTTTATGATAAAATATAGTGTCCATTCCTCTCAACCATGCTTTCTACCATGCCTCCTCCTCCACCTCATTTCTTTTCTTTTCAAAAAAAAGAAAAGAAAAACAAATAATGAGATGTTCCCTTCTAGAAGTATTTGTATAAATACAAATACGACCCCGGTATATATATCGAAATGCATATACACGTATCCATATAAAAATACGAATAGCCAAGAGAGAGAAAATGAATAATGAACATAATAATAGAACACACACACACATAAATTATTAAATCAATACTTGATTTAATAATCCGGCTTAATCCTAAGCCGGCTAGTATTATCGAATGTCTGATTAAAGTCCGTGTAGCTAGTACATGTATTTAATCGAACCCTTGCAGGTATCAACATACGGTCTCTACCTCATATCGCCTGAACCGGGAAAACTCTCTGTGTGAGACTCTAAAGACTCGACAACACGCTGTCAGTGAGTTACTGGATAAATCTATAACCACAAGCACGTCAACGACACTAGTTATACGTAACGGCTACACAAGTATGTGTCGAAAAGGAGGTCGACAATCAAGTCCGTCTGTACCCTACTGAGTCTACTGAGTCTGTAAGTGACAATCTCCATACAGTCTGGTCTCTTTTTCTGAGAGTGTCGCATACCGAGTCTAGAGGGTGGATAGCGACAAACCCATAATAACCCGATAAATCGTTTCGGTGTCAAGCACATCACCTACCGAGAAACTTATGATCTCCTATCAATAAATCTTATCAACCATAGCCAGAGATTTGTGGTGATAGCCAACCGAACACAGCACGGCATCAACTCTCTAAACCGGGAGAGACGAATCCCTTCCGATCACTCACTGCCTCTATGTGGCTTGAGACTGTACCCAACTAAAACCTGTTTGCACGACTCTTTCGAGCCATGGTAGCATAGTAATCTACGTATAGTGGGAACTCATACGAGACAAACGACGATCTCAGGCCTAAAAACTACCCTGTATTGATGTCACTAGAGAACTGCTATCTGACGATAGATTTAATACCATTTATAAGTTCTCGACGAGTCCGTTCGGTGTCTTCACCTCTAGTGAGCACCTGCATACAATCTTAGGTGCTATAACACCAATGGGTTGTAAGATCGGCCATCGCCTCTTGTCGGGGTCTAGAAAGTATACACTAGTCTAGTTTGGAATATCGATGTCCAGTCTCAATACTCCTATAACCGGGAATATTTAAAGATGTGTTGATGGACTACCCAGCTCCCACGTATATGATCGCCAACATAATACTGGTAGTCAAGCATGAATCCTATGGGCTTTATCATTATGTATTAGTGATACGTAATAGCTAGTAAAATGTTTACACATAATGATAAAGACAAACCAGATAGCATACTATCATCTCGAGCAAGACTGTTCGACCCGTATAAGATCTCCCTCAATTACCATAATTGCCTTCCTGCAATTACAATAATTGCCTTGAGGGCATTATATCCAACAATCTCCACCTGCACTTAAGGTTAATTATTGTGGTATCGCATACTCACATCTATGTGTGTTATCGAATACTCAACTTCTTTACTAATCAACCGTGTTCGAGAAACAACCGTGTTCGAGAAATAGCCTCAGTGAGTGGATCCGCTACAATGTTCCTTATTTTATCTCTCTATTTCTCAATTTCACAGAGATCAACTATTTCATGAAATGAGAGACACCTGCCTTAGAATTTGTCTAGATAGATGATGGGACCAAGTTCATAAATAAACATCTTTATCCAACCAACTTTTTGGGCTGGATCCTCCGCTGAATCTAATCAGCATCCTGCTCCATGTCTATCTCAGTATCCGCTAGGAATATTTTCTAACATACTGCCCTTCAAAAGAAACTAAACTTATAATTCTGACAGCCATTATGTCATCCAAGTCACCTTAGAAGCTGGAACCGGTAACCGCCTCCTATAGGAAGCCGTCATTACCCTACTCCAAGAACATCCTGTTATGTTCTCCACTTCTTCCTTTTGTTTATCCGGGATTGGATTAATATCCGCTTACTACAGCAAGTGCAAAAGCAATATCTGGTCTGGTATATGACATCATATGATTGAACTAATTTCCAAAGCAATTGAAATGACATTCACGCGAGTCCCTCTTCTCATCAGTCTAGAAGACATCTCTTTAAAAAGGACGACTCCATCGCATGCGGATACACTGCCATGCTAGGATTCGTCCATTATAAACCCCTTTAGAATGGTGTTCGAGTATTTTGATTGGGACACTTTCCAAATCTAGATCTATTATCATAGATCTAGTTACCAGAATCCTTAATATATTCTATGTGGAGAAACACCTGTGACAACCATAGTTTGACAGATTGTAGTATAGGAACATCACTTTCTAGTAGGAGTATGTCATCCAAATGCCAAGACAGTACTCCCTATATCCTTCTTATCAGGTTCATCTATTGTTTTGATGAAGTAAAACACCTTGACTGTCATATCAAAACAGATGATCTATCTCCATTATGCCTGCTTTAGTCTATAAATAGACATAACCAACATGCACACCTTCCACTGCTCCTTTTGACTACGATAACCCTTTGGCAGAGTCATATACACGTGCACTTCTAAATTCCCACTTAAAAAGACGTTATAGTCATCCACCTGCCAGATATCATAGTCATGAATAGCAGCAGTGACAAGTTATATCCATATGGACTTTAGCGTAGACACTGAAATTAGAGCTTCATCATAATCCACACTTCGTACTTGATGAAAAACCTTTTTCCTGAAATAATCCTAGAAGGGGATGAATAGGATTATACTAACAATACCCATAAATTAAAAATTATACTTGCAAGATAAAAAGAAACACAATTATAGCACAAAATAATTAGCAAGTAAGAGATGGAAAGAGAGAAACAAAACACAAACAAAAGCGATTCAGAGAGGTTCGGGAGATCCCCTAGTCCTCTTTGTTTAGGCGTACGAGCCTGTTCCATTTAATCACATCTCCACCGAGACAAATACGTTGCACTCCCGCAACAACACGTCACTCGACACACGAGTGACTCTCTTCACAAAACTTCTCCTCACTTACAAGAACTCTCCTACACTCAAGATATTCCACACAAAGAGAGAAGAAGAGGAAGATTATAATCCAAGATACTCTCTCAAGAGTTTATAATTCAAGCTCTAGAATACTTCAATGGAGTATTAGATTTGCAATTAAAGCTTAAGTGTTTTCTTTTTCTTTTAGTGGGTGAAGATGGACTTAGAAAATGAATGCAATTTTTTCAGAATAGTTGTTGTGCACTAACTACACAAGAATCCATTTTAAACCCCACACACAAAACATTCAAGTACATGTATTTATTACGCCTCAGGCAAAAGAAAGAACATACATCTGAAGGACAAGAAGACAGACGTCTGAAGGCAAAATAAAACTAGCTGCTATAATATTAAATGCACGTAACGATGATATTTTTCAAACAAAAATAGCTTCAGACGTCTGTCGTCATGAACTTCAAACATTTGCCGTGGTTTTTAAAATATGGCCAATGAAAGTACAAAGAACAAAAAAATGTCTGAAGAACAGGTGGCACACGTCTGAATTTTCAAAGATTTTCAAAGATTTTAACTTTTAGACGTTTGTTCCAAACAGGTTTAGACGTTTGTTCCCTTAAAAAGTTTTAAGGTAATGAAAACACAGAGAACAAACAAATGTTTGAAGAAATTTTGACTTACGTTTGTTCTATGAAAAGTTTTAAGGTAATGAAAACACAGAGAACAAACAGACATCTGAAGAAGCATTGATAGACGTTTGTTCTGTCAAAAGTTTTAAGACAAAAATCCATAGAACAACCAGACGTTTGTTCTGGTAAGCTTCAGACGTTTGTTCTGAAGTATAAAACTGATATTTCAAAACTTTTGCATGTTTTGCAATAGTGTACAGACGTCTGAATAAGACTTGGATAGACGTCGGAAGAAGGAATGCACAAAAAATTTTGAACTTGAAATTGAAAAACGTTTTGAATGAAAAACTTTGCCAAGTTTTGCCCAAAGATTTCATGCATGCAATAGTGTATGTGTTTTAGCTTTTCATGCTAATCTTATAAATCACGAAGTACTTATAATGATTTCCAAGAGAATACACTTCTAGCTCGAACTCTTGATATCTTTGATTCTTGAAATATTTAAACTTGGACTTTTGGCTCCTTAGCTTCTTGAGCTTGAATGTGATCATTGAGGAGCACTAGTCCATTATCCTCCAACTTCCAATAGATTTACAGTTTTAACTCAATTTCCTCCATCCTCTATTATAGGCTAGTGTCGGTTGATATCCTAAAAATTTTCTCAAACACGACCAAGCTCATATACAGTGTTATGAAATATGCAATATGAAACACACGTATATATCTATTAATATTGTGTAACATCATCAAAACTAAATAGTATGATTATAAAAATCCATAAGCCATCAATCTCTCCCTTTTTGATGATGTCAAAATATTAATAGAAAATATCGATATATTGAAAGTTAAACGTTTGAATAACTTCAATAATCGATAAAAAGACCAATATATTAAAATTAAACATTTGAATAACTTCAATATATTGATAAGACCTATTACTCTCTCCCTTTTTGACATAATCAAAAAAGGTGTCCTAAGAAATAAAACGTTTGAATTACTCCTTCTAGACACATACGTACTTCCAAAAGTAAGTTAAATGTTTGAATAACCCCCCTAAATGTATGCATGGAAGACTAGTAGGAGTTGATGTGAGCAAAGGTAAAGTTAAACGTTTGGATAACTTTCAAGACAAATATATGGCTCACATCAACAAGCATGTATATAAGATAAGTAAAAGCAATTGATACATGCAAAATAACCATATGTAATATATACTCAAGTTCTAATATCATACGGTTGAAAAGATGAGATAAAGATATAGTAAAATAGGGTTTTCTCATCTTTTAGTGTCGGCAAACCCATGAAGGCCCTGAACACACTCTGCTAGAACCTAAGATATGTTATAAACAACAAATCTACAATTGGGTTCTCCTAATGAGGGTTGCGGATGCCATTTTGGCAAGATGATACTTAAGCACAATATCACTCAATTGAACACATATTAAGCTCTCCCCTAATATAAGCAAAACATGTAGTATCGGGAGGTTGGTAAAGATATCGACCAATTGGTGTTGTGTAGGTATGTGCTCTATAATGATGTCCCCTTTTTCATGATGATCATGAGGAAAATGGTAGCGGACATCAATGTGTTTGGTGCGACTATGTTGATTTGCATTTTTAGTCATGTGAATCATGCTCGTGCTATCATAAAGAATATGAATATGATCTAGAAGTACATCAAACTCTTTAGGATATGCTTCATCCATAGGATTTGAACACAACAAGCACCCACGACAATATATTCCGTTTCGGCCATGGAAAGAGCAATCAAGTTTTGTTTCTTGGATGACCAAGAGACTAGACAATTTCCACGAAATTGACACGTTCCACTCGTGCTCTTATGATCTATTTAGCTCCCCGTATAGTCCGCATCCGAATAAGATTTAAAATCGAAAATTTTATTCTTCGGATACCACAAAGCTAAACCAATTGTTCCCTTAAAATATCTAAAGATTCTTTTTACCATACTTAGATGCGATTCTTTGGGACACGATTGGAAACGGGCACACAATCAAACACTAAACATTATATCAGGTCTACTAGCGGTTAAGTAAAGTAAACTACCAATCATACCACGATATTTAGTGATGTCTATATTCTTGCTGGATTCATTTTTTGAAAGATTTATTGTAGTGGCTATTGGAGTGTTACTGGGCTTCACATCTTCAAGATCAAACTTCTTGATTAGTTCCTTTGTGTACTTGGCTTGATTTATGAAGATGGCATCCTTGAGTTGCTTGATTTGTAGTCTAAGAAAATAATTGATTTCACCTATTACGCCCATTTTAAACTCTTTTTGCATGCTATGGGTAAATTCCTTGCATAGAGATTCTTTAGTAGACCCAAAAATAATGTCATCTACGTAAATTTGTAGCAAAATCTCATCATTTTTTTGATAAAAAGTGTGGAGTTAATCTTGCTCTTTGAAAACCCTTTTTCAAGTAGAAATGTGCACAAACTAGCATACCAAGCTCTAGGAGCTTGTTTCAAACCATACAAAGTTTTATGCAACTTGTAAATATGATTAGGATGTTTAAAATCTTGAAAACCGGATGTTGTTCCACAAAAACTTCCTCCTCAAGGACACCATTCAAAAAAACATTTTTAACATCCATTTGATAGACTTTGAAATCTTTAAAACATGCATATGAGAGTAAAATGTGAATGGTTTCTAATCTAGCTATCAGAGCAAAAGTTTTATCGAAATCGATACCTTCTTCTTGATTGTAACCTTATGCTACGAGTCTTGCCTTATTCATAGTGATCACACCAAATTCATCAAGCTTGTTCTTGAAGACTCATTTTGTATCTATAATGTGTCTATCACTAGGCTTAGGAACCAACATCTGCACATTGTTCCATTCAAATTGGACAAGCTCCTCTTGAATAGCACAAACCCAATTCCTATCCATGATAGCTTCTTTAGAATTCTTAGGTTCAATATAAGATAACAAAGCTATGTTAGCAAAGAAATTTAGACTATGAGAATGGGTGGTTACCCTCTTTGATACATTGCCTATGATTTGAGTTGGTGGATGATTCTTATTGTATCTCCAATCTTTTGGTAGTGTTGGTACCGATTTATCATCCACATCGACTATTACACTTAAAGGAGGCTCTTGTTTAGAATCTTCCTTTGAGATGTCAAGTTCCTCCAAGCGAGCTCGAACCACTTCATCATTTTCTTCCTCAAGTACTATAACATTCTTGGTAAAAAGATTAGTTTTATCAAACTTAACATGCATACTCTCTTCCATAGTGTTAGAGGTTTTATTAAAAATACGATAAGCTTTACTAGTGGAAGAATAGCCAAGAAAAATACCCAACTCACCTTTTGCATCAAATTTACCAAGAGGATTTTTGGTATTCAAAATATAACATTTGCTTCCAAAAACTTTAAAATAACCAAGTTGGATTTTCTACCAAAATATAATTTGTAAGGAGTTTTCTCAAGTCATTTATGAATAACAACCCTATTTATAATATACGATGCAGTTTTAATCGCTTCGGCCTAAAAAATAGTGAGATAAAGTATGTTCATTTAGCATTATCCTAACCATTTCTTGAAGAGATCGATTCTTTTGTTCAATGAATCCATTTTGTTATGGAGTTCTAGGACAAGAAAATTCATATTTAACCCTGTGATCATTGCAAAAATCTTCGAAAAACTCATTTTGATATTCTCCTCCTTGATCACTATGGATTTTCACAATGGAAAGTTTTTTCGTTTTGCATTTTGTTAAAGAAATTTTTGAAAGCAACAAAGGCATCACTTTTGTTGGCAAGAAAAAGAATCCAAATAAATCTTGAAAAATTATCAACAATCACAAAAGTATATGATTTACCACCAAAACTCAAAGTTCTAGAAGGACCAAATAAATCCATATGAATTAACTCAAGTAGATTAGAAGTTGATACCACAACCTTCGGCTTAAAAGAGCTCTAGACTTACTTACCCATTTGGCATGCATCGTATAGCTTGTCTTTTGCAAATTTGAGATTTGGGATGCCAATGACCAAATCTTTGTTTGTAATGGATGAGAGTAGGTCCATGGAAGCATGTACAAGCCTTCAGTGCCATAGCCAACTATCATTTTCTACAATACTTAAACACTCAAAATTCTCATTAGAAATATCATAAGTGCCAATGGAATAAACATTACCATTTCTTTTCCCACAAAATATCATCTCATATTTTGAATCAAGAACTTTTCCAAACTTTTCATCAAAAACAACTTTAAAGCCTTTATCACAAAATTGACTAATACTTAGAAAAATATGTTTTAAGTGATTAATAAGAAGAACATCTTCTAAAGTAGTAGAGTTTTTATCGATAATTTTACATTTACCATCATAGTGACAATGCCACATTCCTCTCTTGATAGGGTTGCAAAACACTTAAATTTGTCGGTCATATGCCTTGAACAACCACCATCAAGGTACCATTGATCTTCACGTCGTGACTTGCGGGGTACTTATAGAAGATGTAATAAATGTAACTTTTGGTACTCAAGTATTAATGGGTCCACGGTGGTTAGTATTTAGAACCCAAATCAATTTCCTGAAAGATCTATCTTTGCAATTGTAAGAGATATATTCAATATGGCCACAATAGTTACATACAACATTACCAGTTTTAGAATGTTTATGTGCATGTGTGTGTCTAGCATGATGATGATGATGTGAAGTAGGAGTCTTAACATGAGTAGTTATAGCAAAAGATTTTCTAAAACTTGGAGCATGAGCAAATCTAGCAGTACGATCATATGATATAGGAGCATGTACATGATGAGCATGGTGATCATAAAAAGTAGATGCATACGAAGAAGTAGCCTTAACAAAAGTAGTTGTAACAACTCCAATTTTAGTGTACATAAAATTCATTTAAAATTAATGTATATTTGGGGTATTTACATTTCCTGTGAGTACTATAAGTATTTGTTTTGGTTTTTAATAGCAAGAAAGAGCTTGTAGCTCACTGGTAAGACCTTACACCGCTGAACCATAGCACCAGAGTTCAAATTCCATCAGCCACATTATTTTTTATATTGATTTGTTTTAATCTTTTTAGAAGGACAAGAGTCTACACGTGCATAACCCATAAATCCAAAGGTCACACTAAAAACAAACGAGCCCAGGAGGTAGACCAAGAGACATTGGACACGTGGCGGCAAGAATCGGAGCGACTCGGCCGGCGAAGCTGCCGAATCGGCCGACGCCGCCGGCCGAACTCGCTTGAATCGGGGTTTTGCCTTCTTGACTCTTGTGTCTCTTTGCCTCCCCCTAACCCCTGTTATATTTATTTTACCTGCATTATTCCAGAGCCAATTAAAACCAATTTAAACCGTTTTAATGCATATTTTTAATGCATTTTCTATCAAACCCTAACCCTAATCTTTTCCTATAAATACCACTCCAATTCACACCCCCCTCACTCACAAACTCTGTCCAAACTCTCAAGAAAAATCCCAAGCGGTTTTGTATACAAGTGGAGTTAGCGAAGGGCGAAGCTCCGACGAAGCTCCGACGACGACCCTAGGAGCTCCCGACGATGAAACGATGCACTGGCACCTACTAGTACTCTCTCTTCCTCTTTTCTAATCTACAATCCAGTAAGTCCCTCCTTCCTTTCCTCTTTTCTATTCTGAAAACTCGCATTTCTAAAACCCGACGGAAGCGGAGTTAATCCGACTTCCGATTCGGTTTTCTTTAAAAAGTTCCGATTTTCATAAATAAAACAATACCAAACTTTCTCATCATGACCATTAAATATTAACAAAATATATTGACAAGTTTCATATCAAAAGAATTCCCATTTTACTTTTTCTCGCAATTTTACAGAAAAATACCATGTAGTTTAGTTTCGACATTAAACATCATAATTCCTTATTATATCTTTAGATAGTTCTCGAGATAATGACCTATCTCTTCACAACACTCATATGTAACATAGCACGATGATATTGGGAAATATAGATTTGGGAAAATACGATTTTATATAAAACTACCTCCAACATATATAAAAATCTTTTTCTACAAGATTATGTATTTTAAACAAATCTTTGCAAAGCGCCGCTACAACCCATTTTGGGGAATCCGTTCAGGATGGTGCGGATTATCGCACATTCTCGAGCTTAGTAGGGCGAGATGTAGACCTTTGCAAGGAGTATACGGTCTCGAAAGATTTAAAAATACAAATATCTTAAGAAAATGAGATTTCTAGAAAAATAATAAATTAAAATTATTTGATATATATATATATATGTATGTATGTATGTATGTATCATAAAAATATCTAATTTTTGATATAATATAAATATTCCAATTTTTCTAAATCAAAAGAATCAGTTTACATGAAAATACCATGCAATTCCATACAAGTTCAATACTTTACAATTAAATACCATATATTATGAAATTAGATTTTACTCACTAGAAATGTCACATATATAAAATCTATATCTATGAAAACTCTAAAAACGATAATCAAATAGTTGAGGTGTATTTTGAAAATTATACAAAATTATTTTTAAATAAACCCCCCTCAAGTTTTATAAATTGCAATAAGGACCCTAATAAATATAAGTTTAAGCGGGACCAGTCTCTTGAGCCTCAGGGAGCCGGAGATATAGGTACTTGCCTATTTAAGGCAGACAACTTAATAATCGGTGTTATCAACACGGTAATCGTCTTTGAAAAAACACAAATTCTGCCATCCATATGCAGCGGTTACCGATAACACCAAAACCTAATTCAGGAATCAATTTCTTTTCTAATTGTCTGACTCAGACCGAGTCTCGATATAATCAATCTGACTTGAATATAATTCAAGTACAATCTACAATATAACAATTCAATATGAATCCATATATTCAATATGTTCACTCTATCAATCTGTATTGACCGAACCGAACCATGGATATACATCCATCTACATGATTCTCCAGTTACATTCATTTACTGATATCATGGTTCTGGCAAGTCATCCATCTCTATAATCTATAATACAAGACAATACAATTTACAATACCAACAATACAATCAAGATATCGCGGAGTTTAAGGGGTAGATTGGTACGGAAGGTGTTAGAAGTGGCACGAGACTGCAAGAATTAAGACACCTAACCTGAATTCAATTGCTTTTGTATCATGGCATAAACGATTCCTTGTACATTCCGTTCACCTTAGTCTCTGGTCTACTTAGACTCCTCTCGTATACACTGGCCTCTTCTGTACCAAGCTACAAACAACAGCGTTAACACTAAATACAACATTATAACAATATAACACCACTTTAAAAGTTGCACACACACACTCTCTCTCTATTCTACTTCTCCCTTATCTTTGGGACTTACCGAGCGATTTGTTCGCTGATGACATTCTCTTTCTTTTTCTTTGGAATGTCGTCAGGTGGATCGGACCTTCAGGAGATCGAGCCTACCAGCGAGGATTTGGATCAGCTGACTTATGACCCAGAGCTTTAGATTCTTGTACATATTTACATTCCGTATTTTTCTTTTCTGTTATGCCACCTTTAGGCATTGCTTTCCATTCCATGTACTTACTTTTTAGATGCATTGTACAAAAGAATGTTAATAAATAAAGTTGTTGTTCATTACATTTGTCTCTTGTGTATATTTCTTTTATATTGCTTAGTTACGCTTAGCGTATTTACTTCTGAGTAAATATGTAGCAGCCTCGTCGCGTCCTCTTCCCCGTATACCGGGAAGCGCGGCGTGACAGGGTTTGTTGGTGGCCCACGCAGGTCAGAGTTGTATGGAACCCTATCATGCAGTTCAGTTCTGCGTGGAAAACCTAAACAATATAACACAAGAACCAGTAACTAAAACATTCTTTACAATTCATATTCCTTGAATCTTACAATTTCATATATTTTGAATCTGTCCTAACCCAAAATTTTCTTTCAAGGTTATGGATTCCCCAAACAACACAAGCAACAATGTCAACAACACACCTCCACCACTATCACTCACACCTACCATCCCTGCCCTGATCAACGATCAGACGGTTCTGCTTGAGGCAATCTGCAGCCTCCTAGAAGGACAGCAGCAGCAGACTGCTCTTTTAATGAATCGTTCCGAGACAGAAGCACCTGGGGTGAAGCAATTCAGGGCTTTGCACCCCAAATAGTTTTCGAGAAAAGAGAGCCATCTAGAAGCTGAAGAATGGGATCAAAGTATCGAAGATGATCTAGCAGCAGCACAAGTGCCAGAGGTAGCTTGGGTTCGTGTTGCGAAACTGCATCTCACGGACAATGCACGGGTCTGGTGGAAGGCGGAAGAAAGCCGTCTTGATCAACCCATCGAATGGAAGACTTTCCGCGACATGTTCGACGCAAAGTACTTCCCTGAGACTGCCAGGTTCGACATGGAACAACAGTTCATCCATCTGCAACAAGGTTCAATGTGGACCAAGTCAGTAGATGAATACGATACTGAGTTCACCATACTCAGTCGGTAAGATATGTCTCACTAATTCGATTTTTCAATATATCACATACTACACAGCTAGCACAATACTTTAACAGATTTGCGGCACATCTGATACCGACGAATGAGATCAGAGCCCGTCGATTTCAACAAGGTTTAGATTCGGAGATCCAGGCTGCACTAGCCACAGCAGATTTTCCGACTCACGAATTGGCTCTGAAAGCTGCCCACAATTATGAAGCAGTGGTAAAGATGAGGGGCAGATCAAATCTGCTAGAGTTAAGCGCCCTGCTAACCAGATGGTAGGAGGAGCCTCATCAAGACCACATTTTGCACCAAGGAGACCAGGAGTACCGAACAGCAGGCCCAGCCCAGCCTTTTGTAACTACTGCAAGAAAGATGGGCATCTGGTGAAAGGCCGCCGGAGAGCCAACCGTCTTTGCTTAGTCTGCGGCTCAACTACTCATGATGTTGGATCTTGTCCCAGAAGACACAACCCAATTGCTGCACCCAGGCCAGCAATCACTTACCAGCAGAGACCAACCCTTCAGGCACCTGCTCCAAGACTCACTCTCCCTGCTCCACCACCTAGAGGACCACCGACTGTACCTCCTCCTCGCCAGTTCCATCAAGCTCAACAGAATGTTCCGAGGAATGCTCCTCCGGCCAGGAGGAGTGTACCACGGCGACAGGCTTTCATGACGACCGTGGAAGAAGCTGAGGCCACTGGCCAAGTCATCACCGGTAACCCTTTCTTCTCCAGCTTTTCTTTCAGTCTTAACACCTACCCACGTATTTTCCCTATACCTAAAACATATCCCACATACCTTAGGTATAATCTTAGTAGCCTCACTTCTTGCACTAGCACTCTTCGATACTAGAGCATCTCACTGTTTTATATCGCAACGGTTTGTCCGAACTCATGCGATTCCAGTCACACCGCTTGTATCCAGCTGGAATGTCAGTTCAGGAAATGGCGTTCTAAAGACAACAATGGGATACAGCTTGTGTCCAGTAGTCATCTGCAGCAGAGAATTCTATGCTGACTTCAAGGTGCTGGACATACCGAACTTCGATGTGGTTCTAGGTATGGATTGTCTCGGAACCTTCTATGCTACCATCGACTGTCATCAAAGGAGGGTAGTATTCAAGATTCCAGACCATCCGGTCTTCTATTTCAAAAGTAGTGACCGTACCCTAGAGCCAAGTACCTACAAGGCGAAACCAAAGAAGGCAGTGATTGTAGCAACTCAAGCGGAGGAAGAATCAAAGCCAGATGTGGTTCGAGAGTTCGACGATATGTTTCCTGACGATATATCAGATTTGCCTCCCGATCGAGCTCTTGAATTCAGCATTGATTTAGTACCAGGAGCACAACCGGTGATCAAAGCACCTTATCGATTAAGTCCGAAAGGTTTGAAGGAAGTCCGAACTCAGTTGGACGAATAATTGGCAAAAGGATGGATTTGTCCCAGCACTTCAAGTTGGGGATCACCAGTATTGCTTGTGAAGAAGAAGGAAGGTTCATACAGAATGTGCATTGATTATAGAGCCTTGAACGAAGTAACGATAAAGAACAAGTATCCACTCCCGTGCATCGACGATTTATTCGATCAGTTAAGTGGATCGTGTGTTTTCTCCAAATTAGATTTTCATTCAGGTTATCATCAGGTCAAGGTCAAGGAAGCTAATATTCATAAAACGGATTTCAGAACTCGTTATGGGCATTACAAATTTCCTGTGATGCCATTCGGAGTGACCAACGCACCAGCAATATTCATGAACCTAATGAATCAAGTTTTCCGGGAATACTTAGACAGGTTCGCTGTCATTTTCATCCACGACATCCTGGTGTATTCTAAGAGTCGGAAAGAACATGCCGAGCACCTACAAATTGTCTTGGAAACTCTACGACAACATCAACTCTACGCCAAGTACAGCAAGTGCGAGTTTTGGCTAGATCAAGTTGGTTTTCTTGGACATATTGTATCAGGCGAAGGAATCTCTGTGGATCCAGCGAAAGTTTCAGCAGTAAGCGAATGGCCAACACCAAAGTCAGTGAAGGACATTCGAAGTTTCTTGGGTCTGGCTGGATATTACCGAAGGTTCATTGAAGGCTTTTCTAAGATAGCAACACCCCTGACCAAGCTCACACGTGAAGATGAAGACTTTGTGTGGTCAGAAGCATGCGGACAGGCTTTCGTAGAATCAAGTCAAGGTTGACATCATCGCCTATTCTCGTTATACCGGACCAATCTGGAGGTTTCGAAGTACATTGCGATGCATCCGGTAAGGGATTAAGATGTGTTCTACATCAGCACGGTAAGGTTGTGGCTTATGCTTCAAGACAGCTGAAGATTCATGAGCGCAATTATCTGACGCATGATTTGGAGTTGGCAGCCGTTATCTTTGCTCTCAAGATTTGGCGCCATTATCTTCTTGGTGAACGAGTGAACATATACACGGATCACAAGAGTCTAAAATATGTGTTTACTCAGAAGGAGCTTAATATGCGGTAAAGACGATGGTTAGAACTCATGGCGGAGTTTGACATCAACCTGTAATATCATCCAGGAAAGGTGAATGTGGTACCTGATACCCTTAGTTGCCAACCATTAGCAATGAATCTCACCGCTCAGTGGAAGCTTCAACAGAACTTGCATCAGATGGAGATTGAAGTAGTCATGCCAGGTAACGCTTCAAGTTTGATAAATTTACAAGTTCAATCTACCATTGTCAATCAGATCAAAGCAGCTCAAGCAAATTATGCTAAGTTGCAAAAGATCAGAGAACAAGTAGAGAATGGACTCAGAACAGACTTCATCATCCATGAAGATGGATCTTTAAGATACGGCAGCAGATTATGTGTACCAAAAGGTTCTATTTGGGAAGAGTTAATGAAAGAAGCTCACAGCTCTCCCTACTCAGTACACCCTAGAAGTACAAAGATGTACAAAGATCTACGTCAGAATCACTGGTGGTATGGAATGAAACGTGAAGTAGTCAGAAGCGTCGCTAAATGTTTGGTGTGTCTGCAAGTAAAGGCTGAACATCACAGGACTGCTGGATTACTTCAACCGTTACCTATCCCAGAATGGAAGTGGCAACACATCACGATGAATTTTGTGACAGCTCTCCCTCGCAGCACAAAGGGTAACGATGCGGTATGGGTTATTGTGGATCGACTCACAAAGTCGGCTCACTTTATCCCATTTCGAGTTGGCCAATCAACTGAGACATTAGCAAAGAAGTACATGGAGGTAAGAATCTAATTAAGATTTAAACTCTACATAAATGTACTATCCCTGATACCCATGAACTCATGCAGGAAATTATGAGACTTCATAGAGTACCGGTCTGCATTGTCTCCGATCGTGACACTAGGTTCCGATCACAATTTTGGCAGAGTCTGCAAGCAAGCTTGGGAACAAATCTGAACTTCAGCATGGCTTATCATCCACAAACAGATGGTCAGTCTGAGCAAACTATTCAGATTTTGGAGGATATGCTTGTTCATAACAGAATACTGCATTTTATACCGCCCATTCTTACGCTCGTGTGTTTATAGGTAGGTGCTTTTTATCCGTGTTTATCACATATTTGCAGAATACAGGTTCTCGGTTCTAAAACGGTGAAATTCATGGAAAACACGACAATATCCGGGTTCCTGCCAACCACTGATAAAACACGGTCTCCGCTCTCTATCCGTGTGTTGCCAGATATCAGTTTAAGAGACAAAATGTCAAATCAATGTCGTTTTCAGGCACAAGGCTCAATGGTAGCACAAAATCCAAGAGATCTACGCGGAGCTCGAGGCAATCATGACAAAAGATATCCACAAAAAGTCCACCTTTCCTCAACAGAAATTCTGGAAGACTTGTGAAAGTATTTTCAGAAACTACATGTACCAGACAACAGGGGACACAAAACCAGGAAAACACCAGAAGAACTACAGCCCAACTCCACCAAAAGGCCGCGGAAGAGCGGCCAAATGGGGGTTTTAGCCGCCCTTCCGCGGCCATGTGGGGCCCACTTGCCGACGGTTTTTGGGGGTATTCTTGGGACTTCATCTCTGGTCTGCTGGTTGCCCTAGAACCCCATTTCCCTGCCTATAAATACAGCAGAACTGAGCTTAGCCAAAGGTCATTCTTTTGTTCATTTTTGTAGCCTCTTTTGTTAGGATTTTGTATAGTTCTTCTTCTTCCTCTTCATTCCTCTTCCATGAAATTGTAAGTGAGAAGCTTTTTTGTGGAGGTAAATAAAGATGAGGGCTTGGTATCATTCTTTTGTGTTTCTTCTTCCCCTTGAGATTTCTGCTTTCTCTTGCTCATTCAACCTCTTCATTGAGCTTGAATGGGTAAGAGTTAGTTATTGATCTCAAAGGTCGTATTTTCTCCCGGGACTAGTTCTTTACTTCACATGCGTTCTCTACCCTTCCCTTGATCTTGCAACCTCTTCATTGAGCTTGCAAGTTTAAGGGTTGGCTATTGAGCACATGCTTGGCTTGGGTTCTACTTCCGTGTTCTTTTCTTGTTCTTTTTATTACTCGCTTTTTATTACTTGTCTTTTTATTACTTGCATTCTATTTCATGCAATTTTATTCATGCACTTTAATACTTGTATCTTTTCTTTTCTTTGTTCTTTTCTTTTTGTTCTCTTTTGTTTATATTGTGAATGTTGTAATTATCGTCGTTGTTAAGAATTAATACGGTTTTATAAGTTAACATTTCTTTGCCAATTCCTTTTCCCGTTATTTTCCATTTGAACTTCGCCCAAACCATACGCAAGCGCTCCGTTAGGCACCGTACCCTGACAAGGTAACGGTGATTCCTAACCACGACCGGTTGCGTTCGGTTTGGCCGGAGGCGAAGGCAAGAGACAAGAACGGAAGGACAAGGGTAAATAAGCCGGATTCCACGAATACCGCGCTTAAATCCCCTAATCCACGTTGTTGCCGATTGCTTAGCTTCAATTGGTCAAGACTCGGCTCAAAGGTTTTGAGTACGGATTTCTTAGCTTACAATCTCGTATTTTCTTAACAACCTTATACTTGCAGATAAACACATAGGTTAGACCAAACAAACATACATATTCTTTATTGACTCGTCTAAGACAAGAAGGTAAGATAACACCATCTCCCTGTGGACCGACCCGTGCTCACCGGCTAGCTGCATAGCGACACCGTCCTGATCGCGGTTACACTTAAATTCTTTGAACATCCGACACGCCAAAAGCGTGCGATCAAATGGCGCCGTTGCCGGGGAGACGGTAGCGTATTTTCTTTCTTGTTATTCGGGTTAATATTCTTTTTGTATATATATAAAAAAAAATCTTTTTGTTTTTTTTTGATCATTTTTGTGGGCAAGAGTGCAGATTTTTGCAAGTTTGCAAACTGCGATTGTGGGGAGCAAAGTGTGCATTCAAGGCAAGGGTGATTGCAAAGTACAGTGCCAAAGATCCGGGTAGTTTGACCCGCGCAAGCGAACCTTTCAAGCTTACCGGATTTGATTCAACGGGGGTTTCCTAACCCAAAACTTAACGGTACGTACTTTACTAACACCTTCTTCTCAAATCCGACGCTTCCAATATACTATTCTTTGCAGGATTCTTTGCAAGTTCGCTAGCAAACGCTAAAAAAATTGACTAACCCGTATTTGTTGCAGCGCCGCGCTTAAACTAAAAAACGATTGTTTGATTCTTTATAGAATTTTTGAATTGCGCATTGCATACATTAATACGGACTTAAGGGCAAGCGAGCCCCACAATATACGGTAAAGGATTTCATCACCTTTTCCGTGGCCCACAAATCACGAACTTGAGCATAACGTTTACCCGCACAAAATTTAAAAGAAACTAGACTTTAAGCCTTAAGGACTTCGCGCTCACTAGGAGAAGTTAACTGTATTTAGAACCTTGCTTAACGGTATATTGTTTACGGGGTGTCTAGGAAAGTGTTAACGGCGAAACCGCCAAAAGAGAAAGGGTTATTTAATTAAGGAACTTCGCGAAAGCGTTGGAAAACCTCCCCTTATCTCTGCACTTACCTGGCCTCGTGATCAGTGTATTTTTGAGCCTGTTTCTCGACACAGTTTTACTTCGACAATCAAGTTCTGGAGCAGGTCTAGTTGACCTAGGTTAACCCTAGAACGATTAGGTGTGTGGTATTTTTTTGTGTCGTGATTATTTTTGTCCATAGTCTTTTTGTGTATATTTCATTCTTTTGTTAATATTTATAAAAAAAAATAAATAAAATAAAAATTTCACATTCTTTTCCCCCTCCTTTTCTCTACCTTTCTTTCATTCTCTCTTCATATCATGGGTACTCCACCTCGCAAAACTCTTGCCGAACTTTGGTACCCACAACCAGACATTACTTCATACGGTTCTTGTTTTGGTCAAACTTCAAACGATCCATCCATGCCAAAAATTTCATTGAGAGATCGGATAGACGCGTCTAGGACAAACAACTGGACCCCGCAATCCACTTCGTATCAACCGTTTCAAACATTCACCCCTTCTTGCGTCGATACACCTTTTGAAAATCCAGTTGTAACCCCAAGACCAATGTCTCTTGCTGAACATATCGAACAATCCCGTAGCCGATCTTTCACTCCTTTCACCACTTCAAATTCTTGGGATCAACAATTCCATTCACCTTCTTATCCCAATGTTGATCCCACTCCTGTCCAGCCATTCAATTCCTACCAATCCTACCCTAATTTTGCACCTTCCCTAGACATTGCATCAGAACAGCCTTTTGGGAGTTTTCAGTATCCAAACAACTTTGAATCTTTTACTAAAACCCCTTCACAACCAATGTCTAGTCTAGAACAGTCGTTGGAGGAATTTAGGGTAGCTTCACAACAAATGATGGATTTGAATGCGTCCATGGCCGCCCTCATACAACCTAGTGATCCGGTAGCTAGTTTTCAACTAGCTCCAACTTTTTCAATATATGATGAGGCGGCAGGACAGGCTGTGAATTTGAGTGGAGAGAGTGAGATGTACCCCCTTCCAAATCAAACCTACCCGTCTCAAGTTGAATCCCACAACTCTTGTTTTGAAAGTCTATCAAGTGTCCCAAATGAATTATCAGTTGAAGATAGAATGATTAATGAGTTGTGCGACTTCGTAGTGTTTGATTTGCCCGATTGCGAAGGGTCTCTTCCAAGTGAAACCAATCCTAAACCTTTTGACCTTTACACCTCCATCTTAGAACCAGAATTGATTAATATCCATGCTTTGGTTGAGGTGTCAGAGAATTTTGATTTTCACTTGATTGAGGATATTAATGCTGGGAACATTTTGGATGATGAACCCGTAGATTTGGCTGAGTTTTTCTCTTCAAATCATCATCCCGATTCTTTAAATGTTTTTCCCGAACCCCATATGCGTCTTGATTTTGATGAAATTTGCATGGATAAGCTGAATTTTGAGGAGAATATTGAGGATAGCACTGAGGATGATACAGTTTTAATTGATGAGTCGGATTTTCCAATTCATCCTAATCCTTCCACTGACTGTGTACACCCTCCTGAACCCTTAACCGATACCCTTCCTCAACCACTTCCCTCCATCCTTTCCATCGTTCCGACCTTGCAAGAACCCGTATCACTTACATTTCATATGTCTGGTTTACCACGTTCGGCGTACCCATGGTTTCTCACGAACCTTGAGGGATTTGACCCAATCTCTCGACAGGTAAATATATTAGCACAATCGCTTTCCACACCTCGGTCATCACAAATTGTGCTAATCTATTTACTCCATTTGCACCCTCAAGTTCGTATTCCACTTCTTTTTCCCTTCCGCCATTCTTCTTCCCCTCATCTACCGAGACCGCATTCCACTTCTCTCCACAAGCGGTCTCGCGTAATCTCCATTTCTTACTTCTTCACCTTCTTTCACCAACCACTGCTGTACCATGATAAAATCTTTGAATGGTTGGTGTTAACTTTTGGCCTGTGTAAGGCCTTGTATAGATGGATACTGTTCTTTCCCCCCCAATCCTGAACTTCATCGCTTAACAGTGGAAACACTGTTTTACTTAAGTTTGGGGGGGACATTTTTTTTGTATATATTTTTTTTTCTGTTTTTGTATATAATTTGTTTTTAGGAGGAGCGCCGACTATTTTGACCCTCTTGGTATAGCCTGACAGTGAGGGCACTGTCAAGTTTAAGTTTGGGGGTGTGCTCGGTAAGCTTTCTTCCTTCGCATTCATATGTATATTTTGCATCTGCATATTAAATCCATAAAATCCATAAAAATCTGAAAATTTTCTAAAAACATAAAAACTTTTCTGTCAAGTTAGCTAGTGGAAAAACTCTGATTCAACATTTCGACGATTTTTGTTTGAAAAGATAGGAATAACTAAATCTTATGTTTAGATTTTGAAAACCTGAAAGATAACTCTCCTTTGAAGTTAACTATAGCTGATATACGTCTTTACATCACACTACACGTGTTGTGAGTCTTGGGAAGTAGATAACAAGTCTTTTATGTTTAAAAACTTTTAAATAAGATAAATGATTTTCTGAGGATCAAATAGGTTTGTTCTGAAATAAGTAATATATCAAGAATAGTTTATGAAGTAAGTGAATATGAAGGAATGTTATTGATGCCTTAATTGGAACTAAGTCTGAAAAATAACCCATCTGAAACTTGATTGGAATGATTACACACCGAATCCACTAAACACGTCTTTTATCCAAAAAAAATAACTGAACTGCCGGTTATATCTCCGTTCATATTGAATCATCATGTTTTTCACGCCAAACTGTCTTTTGTTTTTGGACCTAGGTAACTTGAGTAATTAAGTCCGCTGGGGTGTTTCTACACCTAATGCCCTAAAACCAACTGGTTTGGGCGCATTGGCCCAAAGCTCGCTAAGAAGCCTAGAAAGTCCAATTTAAAACAAAGTCAAGCAAGTGTTCTCTCCGAGTTAAAATTCCTAACGGTTCTTTGTGTGAGAATAATCTTGATAAAAGACAGGCTTTTATAAAAATTTCTTAACGGAGATATGAAGGTTTTACTCTTTGATAAAGACTATTGCACGTTCACAGAGGTGTGTATGAAATGAAAACAAGAAAAAGGTGGAGTGAAGAATAAGACCTAGTTTCCTGTTAGGGAAGATAGAAATTCTGAAGTTGAAACTTTACTGGAAAACGAAACTTGAAAAATGCTTAGCTCTCTATAAAACTTATGTGATCCTTTTAAAATCGTTATTTGGGCTTTATTGTGTGACATAATGACTTTATTCGACCTTTCGGGAATTTAACGACACTATTTTGCACTGCACGTAAAGACATATAAAATCTGTAGTTGAATAAGAAGAGAGGTGTGAAAAATAAAGGTTCGATAATCTAGACTTAGGATCATAGAATTGTTATTTTCTAAAACAAAACTTTAGGGGCTTGAATCTTAGTATTTTACAAAACTAGCTTGACCGGATTTTGTGGGTAGTATCCGCTGAAAACCCTCAGGAGACAACACTCCTCCTACTAGGGACACCTAGAGGTTTAACGGCTTGTTGCACGCGCTCAGTGCAATCGCGTTCCCTGCGAAAGTGCGGTTATCATTTTATTTTTGTGAATAATTGGTTTTGCTCGGGACGAGCAAAAGTTAAGTTTGGGGGTATTTGTTCATAACAGAATACTGCATTTTATACCGCCCATTCTTACGCTCGTGTGTTTATAGGTAGGTGCTTTTTATCCGTGTTTATCACATATTTGCAGAATACAGGTTCTCGGTTCTAAAACGGTGAAATTCATGGAAAACACGACAATATCCGGGTTCCTGCCAACCACTGATAAAACACGGTCTCCGCTCTCTATCCGTGTGTTGCCAGATATCAGTTTAAGAGACAAAATGTCAAATCAATGTCGTTTTCAGGCACAAGGCTCAATGGTAGCACAAAATCCAAGAGATCTACGCGGAGCTCGAGGCAATCATGACAAAAGATATCCACAAAAAGTCCACCTTTCCTCAACAGAAATTCTGGAAGACTTGTGAAAGTATTTTCAGAAACTACATGTACCAGACAACAGGGGACACAAAACCAGGAAAACACCAGAAGAACTACAGCCCAACTCCACCAAAAGGCCGCGGAAGAGCGGCCAAATGGGGGTTTTAGCCGCCCTTCCGCGGCCATGTGGGGCCCACTTGCCGACGGTTTTTGGGGGTATTCTTGGGACTTCATCTCTGGTCTGCTGGTTGCCCTAGAACCCCATTTCCCTGCCTATAAATACAGCAGAACTGAGCTTAGCCAAAGGTCATTCTTTTGTTCATTTTTGTAGCCTCTTTTGTTAGGATTTTGTATAGTTCTTCTTCTTCCTCTTCATTCCTCTTCCATGAAATTGTAAGTGAGAAGCTTTTTTGTGGAGGTAAATAAAGATGAGGGCTTGGTATCATTCTTTTGTGTTTCTTCTTCCCCTTGAGATTTCTGCTTTCTCTTGCTCATTCAACCTCTTCATTGAGCTTGAATGGGTAAGAGTTAGTTATTGATCTCAAAGGTCGTATTTTCTCCCGGGACTAGTTCTTCACTTCACATGCGTTCTCTACCCTTCCCTTGATCTTGCAACCTCTTCATTGAGCTTGCAAGTTTAAGGGTTGGCTATTGAGCACATGCTTGGCTTGGGTTCTACTTCCGTGTTCTTTTCTTGTTCTTTTTATTACTCGCTTTTTATTACTTGTCTTTTTATTACTTGCATTCTATTTCATGCAATTTTATTCATGCACTTTAATACTTGTATCTTTTCTTTTCTTTGTTCTTTTCTTTTTGTTCTCTTTTGTTTATATTGTGAATGTTGTAATTATCGTCGTTGTTAAGAATTAATACGGTTTTATAAGTTAACATTTCTTTGCCAATTCCTTTTCCCGTTATTTTCCATTTGAACTTCGCCCAAACCATACGCAAGCGCTCCGTTAGGCACCGTACCCTGACAAGGTAACGGTGATTCCTAACCACGACCGGTTGCGTTCGGTTTGGCCGGAGGCGAAGGCAAGAGACAAGAACGGAAGGACAAGGGTAAATAAGCCGGATTCCACGAATACCGCGCTTAAATCCCCTAATCCACGTTGTTGCCGATTGCTTAGCTTCAATTGGTCAAGACTCGGCTCAAAGGTTTTGAGTACGGATTTCTTAGCTTACAATCTCGTATTTTCTTAACAACCTTATACTTGCAGATAAACACATAGGTTAGACCAAACAAACATACAGATTCTTTATTGACTCGTCTAAGACAAGAAGGTAAGATAACACCATCTCCCTGTGGACCGACCCGTGCTCACCGGTTAGCTGCATAGCGACACCGTCCTGATCGCGGTTACACTTAAATTCTTTGAACATCCGACACGCCAAAAGCGTGCGATCAATGCTCAGAGCGTGTATGTTAGACTTCGGAGGATTGTGGGAAGATCACCTACATCTTGTGGAGTTTTCATACAACAACAGCTACCAAGCAAGTATTGGAATGGCACCTTTTGCAGCGCTTTATGGAAGGAAGTCTCGATCGCCATTAAGTTGGGACGATATCGGAGATAGAGAACTTCTTGGACCTGAGATGATAGTAGCAACTATTGATGTGGTACGCACTATCAAAGAAAAGTTGCGCATAGCCCAAGATCGACAGAAGCACTGGGCTGATGCAAAGCAACGTCACTTGGAGTTCCAGCCGGGAGATCACGTATTCTTAAAGATATCTCCGAACCGTGGAGTGATCCGATTTGGAAGACGGGGTAAGCTAAGTCCAAGATACATTGGACCGTTTGATATACTCGAACGAGTCGGTGAAGTGGCATACCGCTTGGCACTTCCACCTTCATTGGAAGGAATGCACAATGTATTCCATATATCCCAACTCAGAAGGTATGTGAGTGACCCCGGCCACATTCTCGATCATTCCGAGCTCACTGTACAGCCTGGCTTATCTTGTGAGCAACAACCTATCGATATCCTGGACAGGAAAGTGAAGCCACTTCGGAACAAGGAAGTCAACTTGGTTCGAGTGATGTGGAGAAAAGACACTCCAGGAGAATCGACATGAGAAAGGGAAGATGAGATGCGTGCAAGATATCCTCACCTATTTGTAAACTAGTCCTTAAAATAAAATTGTAAATTTCGAAGACGAAATTTTTGTAAGGAGGGTAGACTGTAACAACTCCAATTTTAGTGTACATAAAATTCATTTAAAATTAATGTATACTTGGGGTATTTACATTTCCTGTGAGTACTATAAGTATTTTTTTTGCTTTTTAATAGCAAGAAAGGGCTTATAGCTCACTGGTAAGACCTTACACTACTGAACCATAGCACCAGAGTTCAAATCCCATCAGTCACATTATTTTTTATATTGATTTCTTTTAATCTTTTTAGAAGCCCAAGAGTTTACACGTGCATAACCCGTAAACCCAAAGGTTACACTAAAAACAAACGAGCTCAGGAGGTAGACCAAGAGATATTGGACACGTGGCGGCAAGAATCGGCGCAACTCGGCCGGCGAAGCGGCTGAACTCGCTTGAATCGGGGTTTTGCCTTCTTGACTCTTGTGTCTCTTTGCCTCTTCTTAACCCCTGTTATATTTATTTTACCTGCATTATTCCAGAGCCAATTAAAACCAATTTAAACCGTTTTAATGCATAATTTTTATTGCATTTTCTATCAAACCCTGAACCTAATCTTTTCCTATAAATACCACTCTAATTCACACCCCCTCACTCACAAACTCTGTACAAACTCACAAGAAAAATCCCAAGAACTTTTGTGTACAAGTGGAGTTAGCATAGGGCAAAGCTCCGACGAACTTCCGACGACGACCCTAGGAGCTCCCAACGACGAAACGACGCACCGGCACCTCCTACCACCCCCTCTTCCTCTTTTATAATCTACAATCTAGTAAGTCCCTCCTTCCTCTCCTCTTTTCTATTCTGAAAACTCGTATTTCTAAAACCCGACGGAAGCGGAGTTAATCCGACTTCCGATTCGGTTTTCTTTAAAAAGTTCTGATTTTCTTAAATACAACAATACAAAACTTGCTCATCATGACCATTAAACATTAACAAAACATATTGACAAGTTTCATATCAAAAGAATTCCCATTTTACTTTTTATCGCAATTTTACAGAAAAATACCATGTAGTTTAGTTTCGACATTAAACATCATAATTCCTTGCTATACCTTTAGATAGTTCACGAGGTAATGACCTACCTCTTCACAACACTCATATGCAACATAGCACAATGATATTGGAAAACATAGATTTGGGAAAATACGGTTTTACATAAAACTACCTCCAACATATATAAAAACCTTTTTCTACAAGATTATATATTTTAAACAAATCTTTGCAAAGTGCCGCTACAACCCATTTTGGGAAATCTGTTCAGGATGGTGCGGATTATCGCACATTCTCGGGTTTAGCAGTGCAAGATGCAGACCACCGCAAGGAGCATACGGTCTCGAAAGATTTAAAAATACAAATATCTTAAGAAAATGAGATTTCTAGAAAAATAATAACTTAAAATTATTTTATATAAATATATATATGTATCATCAAAATATATAATTTTTGATATAATATAAATATTCCAACTTTTCTAAATCAAAAGAATAACTTTACATGAAAATACTATGCAATTCCATACAAGTTCAATACTTTACAATTAAATACTATATATTATGAAATTAGGTTTTACTCACTAGAAATGTCACATATATAAAATCTACATCTATAAAAACTCTAAAAACGACAATCAAATAGTTGAGGTGTATTTTGAAAATTATACAAAATTATTTTTACATAAAACCCCCTCAAGCTTTATAAATTACAAAAAGGACCCTAGTAAATATAGGTTTAAGCAGGATCGGTCTCTTGAGCCTCAGAGAGCCGGAGATATGGGTGCTTGCCTATTTAAGGTAAACAACTTAATAAACGGTGTTATCAACACGGTAATCGTGTTTGAAAAAGACACAAATCCTGCCGTCCATGTGCAGCGGTTACCGATAACACCAAAATCTAATTCAGGATTCAATTTCTTTTCTAATTGTCTGACTCAGACTGAGTCTCGATATAATCAATCTGACTTGAATATGATTCAAGTACAATCTACAATATAACAATTCAATATGAATCCATATATTCAATCTATTCACTCTATCAATCTATATTGACTGAACCGAACCATGGATATACATCCATCTACATGATTCTCCAGTTATATTCATTTAATGATATCATGGTTCCGGCAAGTCATCCATCTCTATAATCTATAATACAAGACAATATAATTTACAATACCAACATTACAATCAAGACATCACGGGGTTTAAGGAGTAGATTGGTATGGAAGGTGTTAGAAGTGGCACGAGACTGCAAGAATTAAGACACCTAACCTGAATTCAATTGTTGTTGTACCGTGGCATAAACGGTTCCTTGTACATTCCGTTCACTTTAGTCTCTGGTCTACTGAGACTCCTCTCGTATACACTGGTCTCTTCTATACCAAACTACAAACAACAGCGTTAACACTAAATACAATATTAGAACAATATAACACCACTTTAAAAGTTGCACACACACTCTCTCTATCTATTCTACTTCTTCCTTATCTTTGGGACTTACCGAGCGATTTGTTCGCTGACGACATTCTCTTTCTTTTTCTTTGGAATGTCGTCAGGTGGATCGGACCTTCAGGAGATCGAGCCCACCAGCGAGGATTTGGATCAGCTGACTTATGACCCAGAACTTTAGATTCTTGTACACATTTACATTCTGTATTTTCCTTTTCTGTTATGCCACCGTTTAGGCATTGCTTTCCATTCCATGTATTTACTTTTCAGATGCATTGTACAA
This sequence comes from Agapanthus africanus, assembly GCA_030015575.1. Classification (NCBI taxonomy): domain Eukaryota; kingdom Viridiplantae; phylum Streptophyta; class Magnoliopsida; order Asparagales; family Amaryllidaceae; genus Agapanthus; species Agapanthus africanus. The sequence goes on from JASDDO010000026.1 coordinate 142,067,938, forward strand.
AAGAATGTTAATAAATAAAGTTGTTGTTCATTACATTTGTCTCTTGTGTATATTTCTTTTATATTGCTTAGTTACGCTTAGCGTATTTACTTCTGAGTAAATACGTAGCGGCCTCGTCGCGTCCCCTTCGCCGTACACCGGGAAGCGGGGCATGACAGTAGTCTTAAAGGAAGTTTTATCATATGTCGGTTTGGGGCTACTAGCATGAGCATGTTGAAACCCAATTCCATTCTTCTTATTGGAAACATTTAAATTGCTTATCATGTTATCAAAAGAAATTTTGCTAGTGACAAACTTGTGAAGAGTGGCATCAAGACCATTAATCTTAATCTTCATTTTATCAACATCTAGCAACATAGCATTATGAGTGATCATCAAAGAACCATATTTGCACTTAAGAGAAGTAAAAGTGGAAGCGAGTCTCTCATTTTTGAAATTAGCATCTTCGGGAGAACTATTTAAAGAAGCAATCTTAGACAAAATATTTTCGTTCTCAAGATTTAAACTCTTACATCTATAAGATTTAATAGAAAAATTTTCATTTTCAAGATAAAAAAATTTCTTTTTGGCAATGGAATACTTAGTTCGAAGTGTAGAATAGACATCATGTAAGGATCCAAAAGTTTCAAGAAGCTCTCAAAATTTGATGAGTTTGGATCATCTATTACCTCAACCTCATATGCCATGAAGCACATGTTTGCTATCTCTTAATCGGATGTTTGGTCTTTATTATCGCTCCTTTTCGACTCATCCTACATTCTTGCATTGAAGGCTCTTCGATTTGGTCGATGTAGAGCCACCTTTTCATTATTGAGGGGCAATCGGCAACGAGATGGCCAGGCTTCCTACACTTGAAGCAAGGGCTAATTTCCTTGTTGTTGTTGTTGTAGGGACGATCTTTTGGAAAGTTTTCTCTATTGAAATTTCTTTAAAACTTAAGGAATTTGTTGAATTGCCTTGTCATAAGAGCGATATCCTCATCATCTCCACTAAGTTCGTCATCTTCGCATGATTTGGATGGAGCTTTGGATTTGGTGACACCTTGGATTTAGCGTCGAGAGCGATGTTCTTGAGCTTGCCTTTCTTTTCCACCTTTTCATCTTCTAGATCGTAGGTTTTGAATTCAATCTCAGAAGTCTTGAGATTTCCTTAAAGCTCTTCAATGGACATGACCTTAATGTCGGCTATTTCCTTGAGAGTAGTCGCCTTTATTTGCCATTTCTTGGCGAGTGATCGAAATATCTTCCTCACATTTTTCCCATTCTTCATAGGATCATCTAACAAAGAGTCAAGAGAATTAGTGATGCAAGTAAAACGACTAAACATATCATTAATGTTTTCATTGGGCAATATTCGAAAATTTTCATACTCCGTTTTCAAGAGATCAATTTTAGCCCTCTTAATATTAGAACTCCCTTCATGAGCAACTAATAAAAATTTTAACATAGCAAAAGCACTTTTACATTTTATAACATGAACCAAATCATTTTCATTGAGACAAGAAAAGAAAGCAAACTTGGCTTTATGATTAGCTTCATAAGCCTTTTTATCTACTACACTCCAACTATCCTCATCGGTGGTGGGTAACTCATACTCTTTCAAATAGGTGTATCTTCACTCATCTCTACTTTGTGATTCTAGAAAGGACTCCATCTGAACTTTCCAAATGGTAAAGTTAATTCCATTAAAATATGGAGGTTTGGTGATGGATTGAGAATGTCCCACACCATGTGAAGAAGAAGAAGAAGCCATCGGATCTCTTTAGGGTTTTAAACCTAACAAATAAGAGCACCTTGCTCTAATACTAATTGAAATAATCCTAGAGGGGGGTGAATAGGATTATATTAACAATATCCATAAATTAAAAATTCTACTTGCAAGATAAAAAGAAATACAATTATAGCACAAAATAATTAGCAAGTAAGAGATGGCAAGAGAGAAACAAAACGCAAACACAAGCGATTTAGAGAGGTTCGGGAGATCCCTTAGTCCTCTTTCTTTAGGCGTACGAGCCCGTTTCACTTAATCAATCTATTCGGGAGATCCCTTCACCGGGAGTGACTCCTTTAGCAATAACTGGCAGATGCTACACACTCGGTTTGTTTTTCATTGCTTCTATAGTTTCTGCTTTGCACAGCGATATATGTGATATATCCCGCACCTCATTCGACGAGGAAAGGGCCGACGATCCCTTCACCGGGAGTGACCCCTTTAGCAAAACTAGAAAAGCATAAAAAACGCTCCATTTCAAAATCATTTGATTCTACAACGATATCAAGTTCATTACGCAATAGGTTTTCAGAAAAACCTGTCGTAGCCCTCCGTCATTTCAGATAAGTTGTATATAGTATTCGTGCTGCATTTGTTGGCTTTCGTCAAGGTGCAGTGTGCGGTAGCTATATGCTGCTTATCTGCTGCATACGATGCGATTGGATTAGGGTAGTCGTGCGGCTTTTTTGGCTTTCGTCAAGGGTCGTGCGGGTGGGTTTAATTCGATCAAGAAATGTACGGGTTGAACTTGACTAGCGGGCTATGGTTTGTTAGCTTTCGTCAAGGTCATAGCACGTTAGGGGCAAAATATTATCGGGAATTTCAAGTGTCGAAATTTGCAATGAGATTGCATACCTTCTATGAGATAGTTGGATCCCGATACCCACTGCGAGTAAGAGTTACTCCTGGGAGAGTTTTATACATTGCAACTAGCCGATCAAGTAGGTGTCTAGAAAGGTGTCAACGGGGTTACGCCTCTGGGAAAACGAGGTTTACATTAATTCGGTTCGTGCGAAAGCACGGGGGACCTCCCTTAAAGTACCGACACTGGCCTGGCTGAAAGATTGGCGAACTTGTAGTGTGTAATTAATCCCGGCTAGTCTTTCCTTTTTGGGTTTGAAGGAAGATTTGATAAAAAGCAGTGGGAGCCATCCTGATTAGATAAAATAATAACCAATCTATTCTTGCAAGAGCGCACACTGAGTGTTTTCTTCTCTCTCTCTCCAGGTAGCGACCATATCACGCCTTAATCAAGATAATAATACGGAAGTATTGACTGAACCCACTTGTTATACTGAGCTGGGGAACGTTGGTCCCGCTCCAACTTATAATTGTTATAAGAAAGAGCAAGAAATTGGGGATTACCAGAATTCCCGTGCCGCCCAAACGAAGAAAGTGCATATGATGCATCTCCTTCGGGTGTGTTCATTATATAGAACTGTTTCTCAGTGTCCTTTACGTCCTGGGTATATGATACCAGATCAGGATCCCGCATATGTAATTTGGTACATGGGCTACAGATAAGTAAAGAACTGAGAACGGGTGATAAGTTTCATGAGGCAGAAAACGGGGCAAGTGTTGAAGCCAAGTCTGTTGGTCACTGTCACTCTGTATTACCAATACATTGATTCTGAACGAATGTTATTAGATACCGAACCTGATATACAAAATCATATCAGTCTCTTTATCAGTAAAGAAATGATAAAATTTTGTATTATTGGATAATGTTTTGAACATTTCCTATATCAAAAGTTGATCGGTTCAGGCACGTTATCTAAAAGCGTTGATGTTCTAAATCAAACTACAATTCTTAGTATACGGAACACACACAAGAGGAAGAGTTCAGAAATGAACGAATCCATCTTGAGGCATTGTAGACTAGGTCATATCAATGCGACCCGACTAGCTGAAGTTAATTGTAGATGCATATTTAAATCTGTTTGAATTTACATCTTATGAAACTTGCCAGTCATGTCATAAAGATACGATGACCATAGCTCTGTTTACTGGAAACAGAAAGAGTTAGTAAACTCTTGGGATGATACATATTGATGTATGTAAGGTCCCCTGTCTACATATGCCAGGACTGGTTCTTTGTACTTCGTTACATTCTCTGATAATCTCTCAAGATTCAGACATATGTTCCTGTTGAAACACAAGTCCGAACCTTTTGAGATATTCACAGAATATGATTTAGAAGTAGAGAACCAAAACACGGGTATAAGTATTATGTCCTTTGATGAGATCAAGGAGGAGAATACTTGAGCACGGAATTCCTGGATTATTCTAAAGGAGAATGAGATTCTCTCTCAGCATTACTCCTCCGTATACACCATAGCACGATGGTATATCGGGGCGGAGCAATAACACCCTATGTGATATGGTGTGCTCTATGATGAGTACTACTGAGTTTCCTATTTCCTTTTGGGAGTTATGCACTTGAGAAGCTGCATACCTATTGAATAGGGTTTAAATCAAATCAGTTGCCTACCACTTCATATTTGATATGATAAGGGAAGAGCCCATCTCTTAAGTTAGTTAAGATTTGGGGTTGTCCGGGATATGTCTAAAAGCATAATCCGGACAAGCTCGAGGCAAGGTTTGTTATGTACAACTGGAAAGGTTCCAGCTATACAAACTGCAGCTGATGATTTGATAGAACCAAAGGATTCAGTAGATTCCAACGAACCTCAGCCTCTCCGCCGATCTAGTAGGGTTTCTCACCCACCTGAGAGATATTTCGGTTTCTCTATGACAGTGGGAGCGAGAATTGCATCATGAGATGATGACCCAACTAGTTTCGAGCAGGCCATCGAGAGTAGGGACTCTGTAAGAATGGCTGGATGCTTAGCGATCTGAGATGGAATCCATGTACACCAACAAAGTATGGACTTTGGTTGCAATATCAGAAGGGTTAAATCCCCATCAGGAGCAAGTATATCTTGAGAAGATTACTTGGTGTACGTGGAAAAGTTGAGACTTTCAAAGCTAGACTTGTTAAAGGTTTGCATCGTTGACCAGGTGTGGATCATGAGGAAACCTTTTTCTAAGGAGCTATACTTAAGTCCATCCAGATCCTACTTACCACGGCTACATACCATGACTACGATATCTGGTGGTTAGGTATCATGACAGCTTTTCTAAATGATGTTTTAGAATAGAGCGTCTATAAGTACACAGCCAGAGTACCTCGTAGACAGTGGGAGCAGCGGAAACGTGTGCAAGATGTTTTATGTGTAAAGCAGGCATCGCGGAGTTGGAACATCTGTTTTGATGGATAAGTCAAAGAGTTTGACATCATCAAAATGGTAGATGAACCTTGTATAAACAAAAAGGTAGTAGGGAGTATGGTGGTGATCCTCGTAGAGTACGTGGATGTCATGCTCTTGATAAGAAAGGAGTTTCCTATGCTACGCTCGGTCAATCTTCATATCACAATGATTCTTCATATGGGATCAAAGTGATACCTCCTAAATCCTGGGTTTTGGATTTATGAGATAGATCTAATTGGATGTTAGGATTCTCACTAGTTGTAGTGAGATGGTATCAACCGATCCTGGGGAGAATCACTGGAAGGGTTCCAGGATGATAAGGAAGACTGAAAATCAGTCACAGGCATTGTCTTTACCCTCAGTAAAGGGACGATATGTTGGAAGAGTTCCAAGCTAGATACCATGGCATACTAGACGATAAAGGCTGGATACATCGCTACTTAAGATGCTACCAAAGAGGCAGTCTGGATGTATATTTGTTCATGAGATGAACTTAGTTCCTCCCATTGTGTGACAATGGAGTTGTGGCATATGCCAAGGAACGTCCGTCCCATCAATGATCCAGATATATTCTAAGGCAGTATCACCTGATCATGGAGATGGTTGATCTCCAGGGTGATCGAGGTTAGGAGAGTTGACCAAGAGGACAACACGGCGGATCCACTCACAAAGGCCTTTTCCCAGAGAGAGACTTTTATGGGATGGTTGAGTATGAGATACTACAACCACTGCAATCAGATGGCCCTAGTGCAAGTGGGAGATTGTTAGTTATATGTATGCCCTAGAGGCCATTACTATATATAGGATGTATATTGTAGTGGATGCTTGGACATATATAGGGAGGACTTTCTTGCTCGACATGATAGTATGCTATCTGGTTGATCTTTACCTTAACGTGTATACTGATTGTCTCTCTGTTACATGTTGGTAAAGCCCTTAGGATGTGTACTTGACTACCTGGACTATGATGCGGATCATACTAGTGGGGACATGGTAGTCCATAAGTACATCCTTCAAGGTCCCTAGTCGTGGGTATATCGAGACAGGGCATCGATATACCAGAGTAGACTAGCGTATACTTTCTCGACCCATAAAGATGGGCGATGGATGATCCCATATCCATTGGTGTTTGACATCAGAGATGATATATGGGTGCTCAGTGGAGACTGGGTACACTGGACGGACTCGCCGAGAACTCCCAGATGGTATTATACCTTACATCAGATGGCAGTTCTCTGGTGACACTGGTACAGAGTAGTCTGTTGACCCGAGATCGTCATAGAGTCTTGTGTGGTTCCCACTGTGCTTTGATTTCCACCTTACCACGTCCAAGAGGGCGTGCAAAACGGTGGCTTTTGGGTACAGTCCCGAATCACATGGAGGCAATGAGCGATAGGAGGGGATTCGTCTCTCCCGGTATAGGGAGTTGATGTTGCGCTGTGTTCGATTGGCTATAACCGGAAATCCCTGGCCAGGGTTGCTGAGATTTACTGGTAAGTGTTACCTGTAGTTTCTCGAACTGTTATAGACCTCATATCGACACGACTTATCAAGCTATTGGGGTCTGACGTTTACCACCCCTAGGCAAGATATGCGACATATCAGACGAACAGACCGGACTGTACGGTAAGTGTTACTGGTTGGATTCACTGGAGTATGAGCGGGCTTGCTCGTCGATCTTCTGATCGCTCAATACCCGGGTGGCCGTTACGTTTAGCAAACCGCTTGCGGCTTGTGGGTGTTTGATATGACCATCACCTGCTGCCGGCGTATTGACGAGTCTTTAGAGTCCTACACAGAGCTTTCCTGGCTCAAGCGAAACGAAATTGGAGCACATATGAGATATGTGCGGGACCGAGAATAATGCGTGTATGTGATACCGTATTCTATTCTCGCGATGAATGTATCGATTGGTTGTATGCGATATAACCTAGTTATCGAATCAAGTATTGATTCGATAAGCCGATACATTGGATATTAGTCGGTTATATGCGATATGACCGAATCGTTAAATCAAGTGTTGATTTAATGATTTAATGCATAATTATATATTTGATATATTACTTTGCATTAACTAGTATCGGTTCATTTTAAATGGATTTTCTCACTCGAATGTGCACATTGTATATGTGATATATTTTTGTGCACTTGTTTGTATCATGTTTGATGATACATGCAAAATTGGCTTTGTGTAAAGACTTATACCATGGTTATGATAATGGTTAGGGTTTTGATTTATTCACTTATTTATTTATCCATTCATTTTTGAGAAATAAATAAAAGAAAACAAAAATGGTTTCTTTCTTTCTTTTCATGAAGCTTGTTGAAGCTTCATGAAGCTTTGACCAAGTGACCATTTTGTCTTCTTCTTCTAACCCTAACCATTCATCTAAACTTAAGTTAGTTCTCTACACAAAACCATGGTTAAAATTATGATAAGAATTGATTTTCTTTTCTATAATATTATTCTTATCATAATATACTTCATCTTTTTCTTCTTCTTCACATGAAGAAAAGCTTGCTATCAACAATGTCAACTTGAGAAAATGAGTGAGAAATCCAATTCTAAAGTGAACCCACTTCCTATTTCTTCATCCTCTACCACTTGCCAAGTAGTATAGGGTGTTTTCTTCACAAGTTTCATGACTTGGTGAAGTGAGAGCTTGATCTTGTGATGCCTCGACGTAGATCATCTTCGGCATCGTAGTCGATGACCTAGCCCGCCCATTTCTTCGATGAAGCCAACGCTAGAGCCCGGGATTTGATTTGGACAGCAGGGGACTTCATCGCGGAGCTATGGAGGTGGAGAACCGGATCTACAAAGGTTGTATTTCCGTTCACTTAGTTATATTGTTAACTAGCTTTTTGTTTCGCCTAAAATTCTAGTTAACGATCCGTATTAGGGTTTCTCGGCACTTGTAAAATTTGAAATTGGCATGGTTGATGCCTTGTGAGACCTCATTAGTGTGCCTAGGAACCCTACAGTGGTATCCGAGCTACTAGGCATTAGATGTCGACCTATGGGGGGTTCTCACTGTGTGACAGTGTGGCGAAGCATAGGCTCTTACCCCCAGGGTGTCCCGAGACCGGAAGGTGTTCCGGCGGGTTGTAGTCCTCGCGAGGGGGCATGCGTAAAAAGTAGTTGCTGAGGGACCCATTGGTGCTACGGCGACCCCATTGGATGGGGTGGCTGCCTGACCTACAGTGGTATCAGAGCCTAGCTAGAGCCTTAGGCGATGCGTAGACGGAGTTTGAAGTCCGATCGAACCGAAATCCCATTTCCAAAATGCTCTCTGGACTTTTTTCAAAAACTGGTTTTTTTCCAGATTAAAAATTGCTAAAAAATTCAGCAGGGTCTTAGTTGAATTACTGTGAAATTCGAGGGGCTAACTCATCTAAAGCGCGGCGGAACCGCGGCACAAGCATGCCTTGTGCGGCGGTTCCGCGGCCATATGATGACGTCAGCTCTCCATTTTTGCACAGTAATTTGTCACTTCAGGTGCTGGATTTTCTGGGAATTTTTTAATATTTATTCAAGAGTTGAATATTCCAGGGTGTTTTGGAGATTCGATGATTCGATCGGATTATCAGATTTTGTCTATGTGGATTCTGGATAATTTTTGAATATGTTAAAAAGTTCGACCGGATATAAATACCCAACTTTTCCCCTGCCGGAAAATTTCCAAGTGTTGGATTTTTCCGAGGTTTAAAGACGTTCTAAGTAGTGCAAGTAACGCGATGGTCCCTCTAGAAGACAACAAACCTTAACTCGATTATGTGACCGTCTTGAACTGCCCTTTGAACCTTCGGGTTTGGGGCAGTACGGCGTGCCACATGTGAGGCGTTGGCTTGACCCTTCTACGGCTGGACCGTTGGTACTGAGGCACGAAGTGAATGTTTTTGAACTTATTTCATGAGTTGAGCTATTTCGGGAAAACTTGGGTGTTCGATTGTTCGATCGGAAAGTTTAACATTTTCTATCTTATTCGGAATTGGATACAATAATTGGAATTCACAAACAGTTATGAGATAACTGAATAAATGTTATAAACATAACACTTTAGTCTCACTTGATCGGTTGCCACGGAATTTTGATGTGATCAAAAGTCCGTCGCAATCACGTAGCGTACGCGGATACTCGTCGGGTAAACTTAATAGACAGCCTCGCTCCATGGCCCCGACCAAGTGACTGTAGGAGAACCCCGTCGCCGAAAGCATCCGTTCGGGTGCTTGCGGTAGCGGTGTTCCGCCTTGGTGCACTTCGTCGACGGTATCGGGGGTGCGGCCGTCTACTGAAGTTTGCGACGAGCATTCGATCAGGATGTCGGGAATCTTGTTGAATTGCCCGACTTTATATTGAAAAGAGTTTTCGATTTTGAGACTAAAATGCGGGGTTTATAATTGTTAGGCATGCGATGTCTAAGTATTTCATTTGATTAGGCATGCGATGTCTAAAGTGGTTGCGGATTCCAACTGTTGTAGTTTTACACTTTCTTTTCTGTGACCGTAAGTGTAATATGTGATATCGCCGGTTTCGTTGCTATATGTCAACGACAATTGGGATGCGCATATTTACTTACGTTGATGACATGAGCTGTTATGTGTTGCTGGATATGTTATATTGGATCGTCGTGTTTGCATAGCCGGGGGTTTTTATGTGAGATAAGTGTTTTTCATTTTCATTCATGTAAAAACTTGTATGTAATATTCTTTTATTGGGGCACTTCCAGGTTGCGGAAGATGTCACCCTTTGTATATTGTTTACTTTTCCGCACTAGGATAGACCCAAGGAGGGGAGCACAAGTAACCGGGTTCTGGAGTCCAGTGGGAGACCAACTCGAGGAGTCGAGTCAGGGTCTCCTAACTCTGGAATTGGTAGGGTTGCTTACCGCTCTCGTAGGGGTCTAGGGGTGTGGGTTTGGCTATTCATCGCGACCGTGGAATCCGTATTTTATACTGGCTCGTATTGAAAACACGGACATCCTAGTATATCCAATATTTCATATGTTTCTTCTGCTGCGATATCTGTGATGTGATCATGTGATATGTTCTGTGATAGATACTGTATATAGTATATATGATATATTATATAGACGTTACTTATGTTTTGCACTCGCGCTAGACTTGCCCCACTCTGCCGTTAGTTACCTAACCTAACGGTGCACGAGGGGACATCGAGGCGAATGCGGATGGCATAAGTGTATGTCGTATTTATCTGTGATGTTTAGGTATTTAAATGATGGGACTTCATTAATATGATTAATGAAAGTAAAAGAAACCTAAGATATTGTAGAATCGAATTTCAAAATAAAAAGGGTAGCTACAGTTCTTGCTTTGCACAGCGGTATATATGATATATCCCGCACCTTATTCGATGAGGAAAGGACCAAGATCCCTTCACCGGGAGTGACTCCTTTAGCAATAACTGGCAGATGCTACACACTCGGTTTGTTTTTCATTGCTTCTATAGTTTCTGCTTTGCACAGCGATATATGTGATATATCCCGCACCTCATTCGAAGAGGAAAGGGCCGATGATCCCTTCACCGGGAGTGACCCCTTTAGCAAAACTAGAAAAGCATAAAAAAACGCTCCATTTCAAAATCATTTGATTCTACAACGATATCAAGTTCATTACGCAATAGGTTTTCAGAAAAACCTGTCGTAGCCCTCCGTCATTTCAGATAAGTTGTATATAGTATTCGTGCTGCATTTGTTGGCTTTCGTCAAGGTGCAGTGTGCGGTAGCTATATGCTGCTTATCTGCTGCATACGATGCGATTGGATTAGGGTAGTCGTGCGGCTTTGTTGGCTTTCGTCAAGGGTCGTGCGGGTGGGTTTAATTCGATCAAGAAATGTACGGGTTGAACTTGACTAGCGGGCTATGGTTTGTTGGCTTTCGTCAAGGTCATAGCACGTTAGGGGCAAAATATTATCGGGAATTTCAAGTGTCGAAATTTGCAATGAGATTGCATACCTTCTATGAGATAGTTGGATCCCGATACCCACTGCGAGTAAGAGTTACTCCTGGGAGAGTTTTACACATTGCAACTAGCCGATCAAGTAGGTGTCTAGAAAGGTGTCAACGGGGTTACGCCTCTGGGAAAACGAGGTTTACATTAATTAGGTTCGTGCGAAAGCACGGGGGACCTCCCTCAAAGTACCGACACTGGCCTGGCTGAAAGATTGGCGAACTTGTAGTGTGTAATTAATCCAGGCTAGTCTTTCCTTTTTGGGTTTGAAGGAAGATTTGATAAAAAGCAGTGGGAGCCATCCTGATTAGATAAAATAATAACCAATCTATTCTTGCAAGAGCGCACGCTGAGTGTTTTCTTCTCTCTCTCTCCAGGTAGCGACCATATCACGCCTTAATCAAGATAATAATACGGAAGTATTGACTGAACCCACTTGTTATACTGAGCTGGGGAACGTTGGTCCCGCTCCAACTTATAATTGTTATAAGAAAGAGCAAGAAATTAAGGATTACCAGAATTCTCGTGCCGCCCAAACGAAGAAAGTGCATATGATGCATCTCCTTCGGGTGTGTTCATTATATAGAACTGTTTCTCAGTGTCCTTTACGTCTTGGGTATATGATACCAGATCAGGATCCCGCATATGTAATTTGTTACATGGGCTACAGATAGGTAAAGAACTGAGAACGGGTGATAAGTTTCATGAGGCAGAAAACGGGGCAAGTGTTGCAGCCAAGTCTGTTGGTCACTGTCACTCTGTATTACCAATACATTGATTCTGAACGAATGTTATTAGATACCGAACCTGATATACAAAATCATATCAGTCTCTTTATCAGTAAAGAAATGATAAAATGTTGTATTATTGGATAATGTTTTGAACATTTCCTATATCAAAAGTTGATCGGTTCAGGCACGTTATCTAAAAGCGTTGATGTTCTAAATCAAACTACAGTTCTTAGTATACGGAACACACACAAGAGGAAGAGTTCAGAAATGAATGAATCCATCTTGAGGCATTGTAGACTAGGTCATATCAATGCGACCCGACTTGCTGAAGTTAATTGTAGATGCATATTTAAATCTGTTTGAATTTACATCTTATGAAACTTGCCAGTCATGTCACAAAGATACGATGACCATAGCTCTGTTTACTGGAAACAGAAAGAGTTAGTAAACTCTTGGGATGATACATATTGATGTACGTAAGGTCCCCTGTCTACATATGCCAGGACTGGTTCTTTGTACTTCGTTACATTCTCTGATAATCTTTCAAGATTCAGACATATGTTCCTGTTGAAACACAAGTCCGAACCTTTTGAGATATTCACAGAATATGATTTAGAAGTAGAGAACCAAAACACGGGTATAAGTATTATGTCCTTTGATGAGATCAAGGAGGAGAATACTTGAGCACGGAATTCCTGGATTATTCTAAAGGAGAATGAGATTCTCTCTCAGCATTACTCCTCCGTATACACCATAGCACGATGGTATATCGGGGCAGAGCAATAACACCCTATGTGATATGGTGTGCTCTATGATGAGTACTACTGAGTTTCCTATTTCCTTTTGGGAGTTATGCACTTGAGAAGCTGCATACCTATTGAATAGGGTTCAAATCAAATCAGTTGCCTACCACTTCATTTTTGATATGATAAGGGAAGAGCCCTTCTCTTAAGTTAGTTAAGATTTGGGGTTGTCCGGGCTATGTCTAAAAGCATAATCCGGACAAGCTCGAGGCAAGGTTTGTTATGTACAACTGGAAAGGTTCCAGCTATACAAACTGCAGCTGATGATTTGATAGAACCAAAGGATTCAGTAGATTCCAACGAACCTCAGCCTCTCCGCCGATCTAGTAGGGTTCCTCACCCACCTGAGAGATATTTCGGTTTCTCTATGACAGTGGGAGCGAGGATTGCATCATGAGATGATGACCCAACTAGTTTCGAGCAGGCCATCGAGAGTAGGGCCTCTGTAAGAATGGCTGGATGCTTAGCGATCTGAGATGGAATCCATATACACCAACAAAGTATGGACTTTGGTTGCAATATCTGAAGGGTTAAATCCCCATCAGGAGTAAGTATATCTTGAGAAGATTACTTGGTGTACGTGGAAAAGTTGAGACTTTCAAAGCTAGACTTGTTAAAGGTTTGCATCATTGACCAGGTGTGGATCATGAGGAAACCTTTTTCTAAGGAGCTATGCTTAAGTCCATCCAGATCCTACTTACCACGGCTACATACCATGACTACGATATCTGGTGGTTGGGTGTCATGACAGCTTTTCTAAATGATGTTTTAGAATAGAGTGTCTATAAGTACACAGCCAGAGTGCCTCGTAGACAGTGGGAGCAGCGGAAACGTGTGCAAGATGTTTTATGTGATAAAGCCGGCATCGCAGAGTTGGAAGATCTGTTTTGATGGATAAGTCAAAGAGTTTGACATCATCAAAATGGTAGATGAACCTTGTATAAACAAAAAGGTAGTAGGGAGTATGGTGGTGATCCTCGTAGAGTACGTGGATGTCATGCTCTTGATAAGAAAGGAGTTTCCTATGCTACGCTCGGTCAATCTCCGCTTATCACAATGATTCTCCATATGGGATCATAGTGATACCTCCTAAATCCTGGGTTTTGGATCTATGAGATAGATCTAATTGGATGTTAGGATTCTCACTAGTTGTAGTGAGATGGTATCAACCGATCCTGGTGAGAATCACTGGAAGGGTTCCAGGGTGATAAGAAGGACTGAAAATCCGTCACAGACATTGTCTTTACCCTCAGTAAAGGGACGGTATGTTGGAAGAGTTCCAAGCTAGATACCGTGGCATACTAGACGATAAAGGCTGGATACATCGCTACTTAAGATGCTACCAAAGAGGCAGTCTGGATGTATATTTGTTCATGAGATGAACTTAGTTCCTCCCATTGTGTGACAATGGAGTTGTGGCATATGCCAAGGAACGTCCGTCCCATCAATGATCCAGATATATTCTAAGACAGTATCACCTGATCATGGAGATGGTTGATCTCCAAGGTGATCGAGGTTAGGAGAGTTGACCTAGAGGACAACACGGCGGATCCACTCACAAAGGCCTTTTCCCAGAGAGAGACTTTTATGGGATGGTTGAGTATGAGATACTACAACCACTGCAATCAGATGGCCCTAGTGCAAGTGGGAGATTGTTAGTTATATGTATGCCCTAGAGGCCATTACTATACATAGGATGTATATTGTAGTGGATGCTTGGACATATATAGGGAGGACTTTCTTGCTCGACATGATAGTATGCTATCTGGTTGATCTTTACCTTAACATGTATACTGATTGTCTCTCTGTTACATATTGGTAAAGCCCTTAGGATGTGTACTTGACTACCTGGACTATGATGCGGATCATACTAGTGGGGACATGGTAGTCCATAAGTACATCCTTCAAGGTCCCTAGTCGTGGGTATATCGAGATAGGGCATCGATATACCAGAGTACTAGCGTATACCTTCTCGACCCATAAAGATGGGCGATGGATGATCCCATATCCATTGGTGTTTGACATCAGAGATGATATACGGGTGCTCAGTGGAGACTGGGTACACTGGACGGACTCGCCGAGAACTCCCAGATGGTATTATACCTTACGTCAGATGGCAGTTCTCTGGTGACACTGGTACAGAGTAGTCTGTTGACCCGAGATCGTCATAGAGTCTTGTGTGGTTCCCACTGTGCTTTGATTTCCACCTTACCACGTCCAAGAGGGCGTGCAAAACGGTGGCTTTTGGGTACAGTCCCGAATCACATGGAGGCAATGAGCGATAGGAGGGGATTCGTCTCTCCCGGTATAGAGAGTTGATGTTGCGCTGTGTTCGATTGGCTATAACCGGAAATCCCTGGCCAGGGTTGCTGAGATTTACTGGTAAGTGTTACCTGTAGTTTCTCGAACTGTTATAGACCTCATATCGACACGACTTATCAAGCTATTGGGGTCTGACGTTTACCACCCCTATGCAAGATATGCGACATATCAGACGAACAGACCGGACTGTACGGTAAGTGTTACTGGTTGGATTCACAGGAGTATGAGCGGGCTTGCTCGTCGATCTTCTGATCGCTCAATACCCGGGTGGCCGTTACGTTTAGCAGACCGCTTGCGGCTTGTGGGTGTTTGATATGATCATCACCTGCTGCCGGTGTATTGACGAGTCTTTAGAGTCCTACACAGAGGTTTCCTGGCTCAAGCGAAACGAAATAGGAGCGCATATGAGATATGTGCGGGACCGAGAATAATGCATGTATGTGATACCGTATTCTATTCTCGCGATGAATGTATCGATTGGTTGTATGCGATATAACCTAGTTATCGAATCAAGTATTGATTCGATAAGCCGATACATTGGATATTAGTCGGTTATATGCGATATGACCGAATCGTTAAATCAAGTGTTGATTTAATGATTTAATGCATAATTATATATTTGATATATTACTTTGCATTAACTAGTATCGGTTCATTTTAAATGGATTTTCTCACTCGAATGTGCATATTGTATATGTGATATATTTTTGTGCACTTGTTTGTATCATGTTTGATGATACATGCAAAATTGGCTTTGTGTAAAGACTTATACCATGGTTATGATAATGGTTAGGGTTTTGATTTATTCACTTATTTATTTATCCATTCATTTTTGAGAAATAAATAAAAGAAAACAAAAATGGTTTCTTTCTTTCTTTTCATGAAGCTTGTTGAAGATTCATGAAGTTTTGACCAAGTGACCATTTTGTCTTCTTCTTCTAACCCTAACCATTCATCTAAACTCAAGTTAGTTCTCTACACAAAACCATGGTTAAAATTATGATAAGAATTGATTTTCTTTTCTATAATATTATTCTTATCATAATATACTTCATCTTTTTCTTCTTCTTCACATGAAGAAAAGCTTGCTATCAACAATGGCAACTTGAGAAAATGAGTGAGAAATCCAATTCTAAAGTGAACCCACTTCCTATTTCTTCATCCTCTACCACTTGCCAAGTAGTATAGGGTGTTTTCTTCACAAGTTTCATGACTTGGTGAAGTGAGAGCTTGATCTTGTGATGCCTCGACGTAGATCATCTTCGGCATCGTAGTCGATGACCTAGCCCGCCCATTTCTTCGATGAAGCCAACGCTAGAGCCCGGGATTTGATTTGGACAGCAAGGGGACTTCATCGCGGAGCTATGGAGGTGGAGAACCGGATCTACAAAGGTTGTATTTCCGTTCACTTAGTTATATTGTTAACTAGCTTTTTGTTTCGCCTAAAATTCTAGTTAACGATCCGTATTAGGGTTTCTCGGCACTTGTAAAATTTGAAATTGGCATGCTTGATGCCTTGTGAGACCTCATTAGTGTGCCTAGGAACCCTACAGTTTGAAGAAGGAATGCACAGAAATTTTGAACTTGAAATTGAAAAACGTTTTGAATGAAAACTTTGCTAAGTTTTGCCCAAAGATTTCATGCATGCAATAGTGTATGCGTTTGAGCTTTTCATGCTAATCTTATAAACCACGAAGTACTTACATTGATTTCCGAGATAATACACTTGTAGCTCAAACTCTTGATATCTTCGATTCTTGAAATCTTTAAACTTGGAATTTTAGCTCCTTAAATTCTTGAGCTTGAATGTGATCATTTAGAAGCTCTGTTCCCTAATAAAAATCAAGAATTACCTCAATGAGGTATCACGTGCTCACACGTGACCAATGATCATGTGTTGACACGTGATAGTTAAAGCAGAAACGAAAACAAGCGGCTGAGAAAAGATCCCAATTGGGGGTCACGTGCTCACACGTGACCAAGGGTCACGTGCTAGCATGTGACCAAGGGACACGTGCTAGCACGTGACAGGATTTGAAAACCTTATAACTTAACAGAATTAAATCCTAAATTTCTCTAAATCTTTCCAAACGAAAAAAGGATTATGAGGAACCGTTGGATTAAAAATCCAAGGGTGATTAAAAATCACCAATTTATGGAAAGATTTTAGACAAGGAAAGATTTCCCTAAATCTCACCAAAAATAACAAACAGAATATCTTTTGGATTTAAAATCCAACGGTGAATAAAATTCACTGAGTGATCTAAAGGATCATATTAATTATTAAAACAAACAAAATCTTTCAATGAGAGATTTACTAAACAAATTGATTCTTTTCCTTTCCTTCTCCTATAAATAGGAGCCAAGAAGAGAAGAGAGATATAGAATTTTGGGATCTGGAGATTTTCTAAAAAAAAAAGCAAATAGCAGAGAGAAAAGAAAGGAGGATTCAATTCTCAAGAAAGAAACCCTAGGTGAGAAAAGGGAAAAAGACAAAAACTTCAAAAGGAGAATTTAATTCTCAAATCTAAGAGTTTAACTCTTTTGCAAAAAGAACTTAGTTCTTTCTCTGGTTGAAGATCTGCAGAAGCAAATCTTCCCATAGGTTGAGAATTTAATTCTCATCGGGTTGAGATTTTGCCATGCAGATCTAAGACTTAGGGGGAGAATTGAGTTTAAAGAATTTAATTCTCCCAAACTTACAGCCATTCAATTCCTTCATGATAAAACCAGAGTTTAACCCTATATGAGAATTTAATTCTCCTAAAATTATAGGAATTTAATTCCTTCAAGATGGACAGAACTAGGGTTTAACCCTAATTGAGAATTTAATTCTCTCAAATTCACAGGAATTTAATTCCTCCTGAAAGAAATTAGGGTTTCACCCTATATAAGAATTTAATTCTTTTACATATATGGGAATTTAATTCCTCCAAAAAGAGATTAGGGTTTAACCCTATATAAGAATTTAATTCTTGCACAATAGGAATTTAATTTCTCCAAAATCATAATTAGGGTTTAACCCTACAGAGAATTTAATTCTTAAAAAATAAAGAGACTTAAAAGATCTTCATATATGCAAAGAACTAAGGTTATGTGTCCCCACGTGACCCCTGAAAAGATCCACAAAAATGAGAAGGAAAAAGTTTTGAGGCAATGCCTCACGTGCTCCCACGTGACCTCCAAAACAAAGAGAATAAAAGCAAAGGAAATGTTGGCTCTGGGCGCTCTCACGTGTTACCACGTGACCCCTAATAAATGCCTTAACGAATCAGTGCATGAGTGCCTATCACGTGCCCACGCGTGATGGTCAGAAGATAAAAAGTGTTTAACACTTATTTGCAGAACAAAGTGAGGAGATCTGGCCCCACCTTTGGGTGCCCTCACGTGTCCCCACGTGACCCCTCTTTCTTTAAGTGTTTAACACTAATTCGAGTGCTTTATTTCCAGTGTTTAACAACTGATTGTCTTCTAGTGTTTAACATTAAATTGAGAATCTTATTTCTAGTGTATAACACTACCTTGAGAATTTTATTTCCAGTGTTTAACACTGTTATCTTCTAGTGTTTAACACTAATTTGAGAGCTTTATTCCCAGTGTTTAACACTACTGTTCCCTAGTGTTTAACACTACTTTTAGCCAAATTGGCTAATTTTCCAGAGGCAAAAGTCTCCCCTTCAACTGAGTCTCAAAATTGAGTAAAGCTCACAGCTACAATATTAATGCTCAGTCAAACATAAAAATGTTATCAGAGACCTCAAACTCTTGTTTAGCATTACTAAATATTGTAGGCTTGAACCCAGACAAGTATCTAATAGTCCAACAAAGGGCCAACACTTCAGATCTAATTGGACTTAGCCCAAATTGGCCAT
The DNA here is from genome assembly GCA_030015575.1 of Agapanthus africanus. NCBI lineage: Eukaryota > Viridiplantae > Streptophyta > Magnoliopsida > Asparagales > Amaryllidaceae > Agapanthus > Agapanthus africanus. Next base: position 142,086,678 of record JASDDO010000026.1, read on the forward strand.
AAGTACTCAATTCAGACTTAACTGAGCCAATGTGCTTAAAATATAATTAATTGATCTTAGTTCTAAATTGGACTACAGATCACTTAATTCACCTTGATTCAAGAGTACATCTCTTCACTTCTTTGATATTTGTCGTTATAATTTCTCAACGTCTTCAAAGAGGTAACGGGTCCCGACAACCACACATTTCATAGACTATGACGTCTCTAAACTACGGACTGTGGGGTCCTTAAACTCATGGACTATGATGTCCTTAACCTCGACCGTGATGTCTTTAAACTAACATTGGACTGTGGGGTCCTTAAACTCATGGACTATGATGTCCTTAACCTTGACCGTGATGTCTTTAAACTAACATTGGACTGTGGGGTCCTTAAACTCATGGACTATGATGTCCTTAACCTCGACCGCGATGTCTTTAAACTAACAATGGACTGTAATGTCCTTAAACTAACAATGGACCGTAATGTCCTTAAACTAATCGACTGCAATGTCACTAAACTAAACAATAGAGCCCAATTGCTCTCTTGTTGGATCTAAACGATCCCGTTAAGTTGATCTTAGTCTAAAATTAGACTAACGTATCCTTAACAAACGTTTAAGTTGATCTTAGTCTCAAATGAGGCTAACGTATCCTTAAACCTAACCCCCAAACCCAAATCTAAGAAGATATGGATTTGGACTAATCCACGCCCTACGGGCGACAACATAAATTAGCCTCCGTATACAATCCACGGGCAACCACAAACAAAACAAACATACACGACACGAAGTGACCATCTGGAGAAGGAGAAAGTTGTTACCGCGATGCGGTAGCGTAATTAACTGCAGGGGTTTGCGCCTGCAGGGAAGAGCGTCCCCACAATCAAAAACCACTCAAACGAGAGGGAATCTGACGAAGTCTGCTACATCGGCCGCATCCGTTTACACCTTCGATATATGGTGCCATAAATCAACTTGGCATCTTCGGAGAGGTGGACCGATAGCACCAATTAGCATCTGCCCCGAAATTCAGGCTAGACGTTTGCCGCATCTCTTGCCGCGTCTTTCGGTGGGGAACAGATTCTGGCACGCCCGGTGGGACCTTTTCATCTCTCCACTCCACACTTCGTGTGTCGTGTTTGCGAATTAATTGCGGTTTGCTAATGGTTGCCTTTGGGTTCGAGATACTAAGATTTGGCGTTTTGCTTGGTGCAGAAAGCGAAAGATCAATGGCGTCCACTTGCGCGAAGTGTTCCAGCCGCAACTGCAACTCACGTTCTGCCTCATTTGGAGGCATAGCTTACGGGCCCCAAGCAGCTTCCTTGTTCACGATGCCGGTGGAACAGGTCACTCAGGCCACCACTGGATTGTTTTTTGGGACCATGCTCCCACCGATGAGTTTCAGCGCCCCTGTGCCAGCACCAGAAGCTCCCAAGAAGTCGGTCTTTGATCGGCTTGCTACTGACGCGCCCCTCTCAACGGGTCGTCCAGCTCCGGAGCTTCAGTCTTTACCAGATTGGGCCAAAATTCATGCAGGCCCATGATGAAGCCTGCAGTTCCAAAAAAGGTTATTCCGAAAAGGATAGCCATCCCTGCTCCTGAAGTCGTCAAGGCGGCTTCTCCTGCCAAAGGGTCGGTCTTTACAAGATTGACTGTTCCGGCTCCCACTCCTGCTCAAAAGTCTGTCTTCGACAGATTGGCTACTGCTGCTCAACGGACGTCAGTCTTCAAGAGGCTGGCACCGGCGATGCCTTACCAGAACGGGGGGCATGACGAAGCCATCCCCATCACCGAACTAACACCATCAGCTCGACACGCTCGACGTCGTCACTGGCGCCGAGTAAGGAAGGCTGGGGGCAACTCCCCCTCTGGGTTAACTCCACCAACCCCAACGGTGGAAGTCAATGCTGCTGTTCTAACTGGGAACAGCTTTGAATTGCTGAAAAAGGTGCGCAGGAACTCTCCTACCGCCGTACTGAAGAGATCTCCTCCACTGGTGGAGACTGTTACAGAAATAAAGCCGGAGCAGTCCCCTCAACGGCTGTCCTCCAAAGTTTACAAAGTCTGGCGATGTGTCCAGGAGTCGGTGATTGATCAAGACTATCTTCGCCGACAGAAGAAACTGAAGGTTCAACAGGAAGAGAACCGTCTTAGCAAGCCACAAAGGACGACAACTGCCTGGGTGCCCGCCTCAACGGCCCCCTCAACGTCAACCACTCAAAAGAAAAGGAGGCCAGAGAAAGCCCTGTGAACGTGGCAGGCCACAAAGACGCTGAGCCCAAACGCCCCAAGTCTGAGGGCATAACGGTCCATACTGTTTACATGGCTTCCGGAAAAGAGGAAAGCCGCACTTCGACGGGCCACCGACCGCTCACCCAATCGATAATAAGGGCTCAGGAACAACAACAGCAGAAGCTTCAGGAGATGCTGACTGCAATGGCCGCACTCACCAGACCAAAAGAAAGCCCGAAGGCGTCATCGGAACAACGTCACGAACAAGAAACCGACGCTGACTTCCTACGCAGAGTCCTCGAAAAGAAGGACCGAGAAGCTGCAGAACAAGCTGCCAACACAAAACGAATGGCGCTTCTCTTCCAGGATATAGTCAGGATGATGTTGCAGCCGGATCCCCCAACTGAAGACCCTCTGATCATTATTGAAGATGACAGAGGAGAAACATCGAATCCACCTCCGGCTCTTTCAGCGGCCAAGGAGGAAACTATTTCCAAGGCCGCCCTGGATGACTATATTGCTCATCAAATACGAGTTCACCAAGAAAATGAAGCGGCCGGCCAAGTCATCAAAACCGGGCGACCGTATCCAGGCTGGTATGATCAGATAAAGTACCCGCCGGGCTACACGATCCCCAAATTCCATGTGTACAAGGGGACAGGCAATCCCCATCAACATGTCGCTCAGTTCATGGCTCTTTGTGGTAACACCGGTGGCGATGATAAGCTTTTGCTCCACCAATTCGTCGGCAGCTTGTCGGAGACGGCATTTGAGTGGTATTCTGAACTCCCAAACGACTCCGTCAAGACTTTCGCAGAAATGGAGTTGTTGTTCACCCGGCGATTCGCGAGTGCTAGTGAATGCACCCCAATAACGGCATTGATCAATGCCAGGGTGAAGCCAGGAGAGACGTGGGTTTAGTACGCAATCCGATGGCGGAATCTGTGGTCGAAATGCGAACAGCGCATCGAAGAAGCACCAGCGGTGGGCATGTTCGTGGGCACCCTACATCCTCATGCAACTATTTCACAGTTCATGATGTTCTTAAAACCGACCACATTCCAGGATTTAATCGACAAGCTAGCCTAGATGGACCAGATGGGTCATAGACCGTCTCCTCCGAAGCCGGAGCTGCGGAACGAAAAGGGTAAAGGGAAGGCGACCTTCGTTGAAAATACCCAACAACAGCCCAGTGCCCCAAAACTAACGGACCAACTGGAAGAGAGACGGAGCTATTATAATGAGAAAATGAAGCGTCCTTACTCGTTCCCATGGGACAAAACGAAGAGACTATTTGAAATGGCGATGCGCAACAGGCTCATCAATCTGCCAAATCCTAAGTGACCACTGCAACCCGGTGAAGCTAATAGTCCCAATTATTGCCCTTACCATCAAACGGTAAGCCATCCAATCGAAAATTGCTTCGTTTTTAAGGGATGGATCGAGGATTAGTACCAACAAGGTAAGTTTGCGCTGTCTGAGAAGTGGAAAGTAAGCCCACCACAACCGCACACTCCTAAGAAGACGGACACACCGGGGGCATCGTGCTCTTTTGTTGAAGAAGCTCCATGGGAGGTCGCTCTTTCAGCCAAAACTAAGAAAATGCTGAACGATCTCCAGACATGCCCGGCGATCAGGTGGACGAATCCGCTGGAACCCCAGATCATCAAAGGAATGCTGAAGCCGCGCCCAATTCCAAAGATCGGTGTTGATAGCCAAAGTGTCCATACCCAGCCGTCAAAATCTTCGAAAAAGAAGAAGAAATCCAAGAAGCCCGCGAAGCCTGACGAAAAGCACACGGACCTGCAAAAGCAGATTGACGCGATGGAAGAATATAACCAGAAGGCGCGGACTCCAATCACGCTCCAAGAGTTCCTCGGCCACGTCCTTGAAGATGGAGATGATGGAGAAGACTCGTCGGATGGATCTGAGGACTACGTAGCAAGTTGCCATGTGATCTTTCACTCGTCGATAGACGATGAAGAAGCTCCTTGCACCGAGAGACTGGGGGCAGGTCCTGAACTGGAACTTCCAGGGCCATCAGACGAAATGATTGACGCATTCCTAAACGGAGCTCTTCTGAAAAGTAAAGCTGATCGGGAGCGAGAGATGGCCATATTTGAAAAGGCCAAACGCCGGCGACTGGACGAAAGAGTCGAGACACTCCCGCCGAATCAAAAGACATCCATCGCGAATAAAAACAAGTTCAAGACGAGAAAAAGGTTTGCTAAAGCCATATCAATGGGAATGAAGCTACCACCCTCCGAAGAAAACACTCTCGGTGAAGCAGAGATGCATCCTAGCTACTGCCCATATCATCGAAAGACGGCACACCCCATCGAAGAGTGCAACGCATTTAAAAGATGGTAGCAGGGGTATGTTGCTCACCGGCAACATTTTAAGTGGATGAAACGCAAAACCCGTCGGGAGCATAAAAGTACGACCGAGGAGTATAAAAGGACTACCGGCAACTGTCACACAGTCAACGCCGGGGGATCGCAGGTTCTCACCTTCGGGAGCGACTCCGACGAAGAAATGACTCTTGGCCCTCTCTTTAAGGAATCCACCTCGGGGAAAGAGGAAGAACCAAAGTCCTGCGAAAATATTCAGCTGCGCAATCGCACGCTGCCCGAAAAGAATCTCGGACCCACGAATAGAAAAGATAAGGGAAAAGAAAAGGTTCACGAGGATATCATCCTTGATGACCAAGCCATTGAAAAGCTGACAGCTAAGGACCCGCCAAAGAAAAGTAAGGTGGACTACAACATTCTGGCGCACTTGAGAAAGTTACCTTCGCAGCTCAGCATTTTTGATGCCCTTTTACTATCAAAAGGAGCAAGAGATTCATTGATCAAGGCACTACAAGAGCCAGAGCAATTCCAAGCTTTTCTCGCCGAAGAAAAGATGAAGGACGAGCTAGACGAAGTGCATACAGCCGATATCACCTTCGGCGATGAAGATCTCCTCCTCGGGACATGTGAGCACAACCGTCCCCTTTACGTCTCAGGATACTGTCACGATATCAAGATAGTCAAAATCCTGGTCGATAACGGGTTTTCCGTCAATCTCCTCAACGTACGAGTGTTGAAGGAAATCTGCATGAGCGTTCAGCACCTTGCTCATGATAAAATCACAATCTCCGGTTTTGACTCGCAGTCATCACGGACTCTCGGGTCTGTGATATTGACGTTGCGCTTCGGGCAACTTGTCACAGATATTAAATTTCACGTCATTGACGCCAAGACATGCTACAATGCTTTGCTCGGCCGGCCTTGGTTACACGAGCACAACATCATCCCTTCTACACAACATCAGTGTATGAAATACTTCAAGGATGGTCTCGAGTACACTGTGACGGGGGAGTTGAACCCATTCTCCATGAACGAAGTCCGAAAATACGAAGATGCAAAATACTTCTTACCAGATTTCGAGGACACGGAGAGGTGTCACAAACCGAAGGACAAAGCTATCACCACTATTCCAGTCTTCGGGAGTGATACCGAGGAGGAAGAAGAGATAGTTTATTCAGGGCCGCCACAACGCAACAACCCGGGACCGTCCGCCCCCATGTTGATCTTCGACAGCGACTCGGAAGATGAGATTAACGCTATATTTTCCACTCGGCCATCAATACAAGCCTTTGCTGGCGGTAATCAGAGTTTGCAAATTATCATGGTTCCACAAGAGTATTACAAAGAGCTCGATGCACTTAAGACTTATAATGTGCAAGAATTGCAGACATTCTACGTCCCTCCCAGGCGAAAAGGTGAAAAGGAGATCCTATTCTACCGATCCGGGGAAACCAAAGTGGAAAAAGAAATTTGGCCTGGCGCCGATTCTACACTTGACAGGCTCCAGCCCATCCATCTGCCTAGATATTACACAGAAGGCTTGAAAAGACTCTTGAAGCGCCAAGAGGTACCCTTCAAACAGACCACTCGACAATCTCGGTTCTACAACAGGATTTGGGATGTCCCCGGAACTCAGCGCAAGTTGCCCAACGGGAAATTGGAAACGATCGGGCTTGGATATGTTCAACCCAAAAAACGAGAGCGAGTCCATGGCAGTTACGTCATACATGACTTCGATGAAGAAGAAGACATTCTGTTAAGAGAGACCAATCCTGAACCAAAACAAGGTCCTGTCATCAAAATGCCGAGCCCATCATTTGAAGAACGAATGGAAAAGCTAGTAAGGGAAACGGGTCAAAAGATCCGAGATGACCATAACCGCGAGATGGCCATTTACGAAAAAGCCAGGACACAGCGCCTCCTTCAACAGGCCGCAGGGAATGGCAATGCTCTTCCTTATCAACCCGTCGTAAAAAAGGCCCGACGGAGAGGCAAAAACAAATCAAAGAGCGGGAAAAGCGTTCAAGAGCGACAAAGCGGGATCAAGAAGCCACGCGATCGGGAATCGAGCAATCCGGAGTCGTCTCTTATAAAAAAGATAGGTTGAGCATACTCTTTTCCTCAGAACAAAACATGGAAGATACTTGATCGCGGCATAAGACATCAGATGATTACACTTCCGGAGCCTAAACACCCCGAGCAAGCCAACGAGGTCTCTCATCCGGACTATTGCTCTTATCACCGAGCAATCGGACATCCTCTCAAAGATTGCTTCACCTTCAAGAACTGGGTCGAAGACCAATATCAGCTCGGCAAGTTTGCTCTATCCAGCAGTTGGAGGATAAATCCGCCACAGAAGCACGAACCGAAAGCCGCACCTACAGCGAGAGTTGATCAGATCAACACCAGTCTTGGAAGCGAGCTCGTACCTGTCACGTGATTACGCTATCAAAAGAAGAGGCCAAGAATATGGATGACCTCCCCTGGTGCTTCGAAAACAATGATGACGAGGTGATCTCAGAATTTCAACCGGCGCCGAAAGAGCTGGAAGATGGAATACATACCACTGCAGATGATCTCAAGAAAATTGATTTGGGGACGACAAGTGATCCGCGGCCGACATTCGTCAGTGAGTTGCTGTCTGAAGAAAGGGTAGCTACACTAAAAGACGTGCTTATGCAGCATAAAGATTGCTTCGCATGGAACTATTCCGAGATGCCAGGACTAGATCCAGAGATTGCTTTCCACAAACTGGCCATATCCCCGGACGTCAAGAAAATCAAACAAGCACCGAGAAGAATGCGGCTCGAGCTTGAGATGAGCATCAACGCCGAGGTCAAGAAGCTGATCGACTCTGGCTTCATCCAAGAGGTGCAGTATCCTGACTGGATCGCCAACATCGTCCCGGTGATGAAGAAAAATGGGATAGTGCGCATATGAGTGGACTTTCGGGATCTCAATAAAGCCTGCCCGAAAGACGACTTCCCGGTACCGGTCACCGAGATGATGATAGACAATACGTCCACTTACGAAGTTTTCTCCTTCATGGACGGCTCGTCAGGATACAATCAGATAAAGATGCATCCCGAAGACCAAAAGCATACTGCTTTCTGGACCCCTTTGGGTATATTTTGCTACAAGGTGATGCCTTTTGATCTAAAGAACGCCGGTGCCACCTATCAGAGGGCCATGACGAAGATCTTCGATGACCTCATACGTGAAATCGTCGAATGCTATATCGACGACCTTGTGGTGAAAAGCAAATCATACGAGGAACATCTAGAGCATCTGAAGATCGTGTTTCAACGCCTTCGGCAATACAACTTGAAGATGAACCCTCTCAAATGCGCGTTCGGAGTTTCCTCGGGCAAGTTCCTAGGATTCATCGTCCGACACCGAGGCATCGAGATAGATCCGTCAAAGATCAAGGCGATTATGGAGATGCCCTTACCAAGGACTCTCAAGCAATTGCGGTCTCTCCAAGGGAAGCTCGCCTATATCCGGCGATTTATAGCCAATCTCTCCGGCAAATGCCGTCCTTACAGTCACCTGATGAAGAAGGGAACCCCTTTCGTCTGGGATCGCAAATGCCAAAATGCACTGGACGAAATCGAGCAATATTTGCAGAACCCGCCAGTGCTGGCTGCTCCGGTCAAGGGAAAGCCTCTCATTCTGTATACAACCGCCCTTGAAGGTTCCTTAGATGCATTATGGGCATAAGAGAACGACCAAGGGAAGGAGAGAGCCCTCTACTATTTGAGTCGAGTGCTACTGGGGGCAGAAAGCAATTATTCTCCCATCGAAAAACACTGCCTGGCATTGATCTTCGCGATAACGAAGCTCAGGCACTATGCGTTGGCGCATGAAGTCCGTCTCATATCGAAGGTGGATCCTTTCAAATACTTGATGTCAAAGACCATATTGACGGGGCGGCTCGCTAAATGGGCCCTGCTCTTGATGGAATTCTCGATAACCTATCATCCCCTCAAGGCAGTGAAGGGCCAAGCCATCGCCGACTTCCTTGCTGAGCATCCGATACCTGCCGATTCTCCTTTGAATTGCGAGCTGCCAGACGAACATGCATTTGACACGATCGACAGAGGTGATGCCTGGTGGGAACTTTATTTCAATGGAGTATCCTCCATGAAGAAGCGCAAACAAAGCACCCCCATAATCAAATCAGGGGTAGGGCTCATCTTCGTAACTCCATAAGGAGGGATAATGCGCTTTGCCTTCTCCTTAACAGAGCCGAGGACAAACAATGAAGCCGGGTATGAAGCTTTGATAGCAGGTTTTGAGATCGCCATCGACATGGGGATCGAGAACCTCCTCATATACGGAGACTCCCAACTGGTCGTTAGTCAAATAAACGGTGACTATCAAACATGCAAGCCAGAGTTGGTAAAGTACGGCGAGAAAGTACAATAACTGCTGACCCAAATACCTTCCTGCACCTTGGAAGCATACCGCGTGCGGAAAATAACAAAGCGGATGCATTAGCTAAGCTTGCTAAAGAATTGTCCGATGAGAACCTCGATGACGTAAGAATCGTGGTACAAAGCCGTCGGGTTCTTGCACCGGTAGAAATATCTCCGGAGCCGTCCGAGGAGAAGGGAGCGACCGAGTGAATGACTCTACAAATAAAAGACCAAGAAACGGTTGAGGATTGGAGAGAAGTCTTTATAGACTACTTCAAATCCCGTTGTACACCTGAAGATGCGTCCTCAAGACATCAGCTTATGAAACGAGCTCTGTCTTTCACCTTCGTCAATGATACTCTGTATAAGAGATCATTTGGCTCTTTATGGTTAAGCTGCCTGGGACCAGACGAGGCAAAGAGAGTCGTCCAAGAAACTCACGACGGACTCTGCGGTTCTCACCAAGCCGGCCCAATGATGAAGCTGAAGATTAAAAGGATGGGCTACTATTGGCCCACGATGATCCAAGACTGCCTCGAGTATGCGAAGCAATGCCACTCGTGCCAGATCCACGGAGACTTTATCCATCAGCATCCGAATCCGCTACACCCGACGGTGGCTAGCTGGCCGTTCGAAATGTGGGGGACTGACATAATCGGCGCCATCGTACCAGCATCGTCCAGAGGACATCGATTCATTTAGGCGACGACTGATTACTTCTCCAAATGGGCAGAAGCAGTACCGCTAAGGGAAGTGAAGACGGAGAATATCCTCCATTTCTTCAAGACACACGTCATTTATCGGTTTGGCATTCCGAGACGAATCATCTCCGATAACGGGCCAGCCTACAGAAGCCACAAGATCAGCCGCTTCGCACAACAGCATAACATAGACTGGAGATACTCCTCAGTTTATAATCCCCGAGCTAACGGTCTAGCTGAGGCTTCAACAAGACCTTGACGAAGATAGTGAAAAAGACGGTGTCACGAAATAAGAAGGACTGGCATGAGAGACTGCATGAAGCTCTCTGGGCGTACTGGACTACGTTCAAAATGGCCACGAACACAACTCTATACGCATTGGTATTCGATACAGAAGCGGTACTCCCCCTCGAGATAGAGCTACCCTCTCTACGAGTGGCAGTTCATTACGAGCTAACAGACGAACAGAATGCTCACTTTTGGCTTGAGGAGCTCGATGCCCTTGATGAAACCCGACTCATAGCGCAACAAAATCTGGAGGCTTATAAAGAAAAGATGACACGCTCATACGAAAGATTGACTAGGCCGAGGACATTCCGCCAAGGCAAACTCGTGCTAGTGGTCAAAAGACCTATGATTCCCAATCGTGCTAAACGAGGGAAATTCTAGCCGAATTATGAAGGCCCGTATATTATAGACAAAGTCTACCAGGGTGGAGCCTATCTACTCATGGACATGCATGGTGAAAGACCTTTCAGGCCAATAAACGGTCGCTTCCTGAAAAAATACTACGCTTGATGAGTCACGGCCTAGGTCAATGATAGATGACGATGATTATGTCCGCTCGCTATCTTCCTAAGCCTAAACTCTATAAGTAGTAATCGGCTTCCTTTACAACGGACCGAAACGTTCTTAAACTAACGACGGACCGAAACGTCCTTAAACTAACGATGGACCGAAAACGTCCCTAAACTAACAGTGGACCGAAACGTCCTTAAACTAACGACGGACCGAAACGTCCTTAAACTAATAACGGACCACTATGTCCTAAAACTAGCTGTTGGCTGAGATGTCGATAAATTACGGTGGATTGCAGCATCCCAAAGCTGATACAAAAAAAGAATAAAAAAAAGAGAAAGAAAAACGGTATGTCCATAAGCAAAACGGGCACGGATGAAAACCCAAAAGGGCTCCGTGAGTAAAAACAGCAGGGCTATCGGCGAGTTTTGTGAAAACCCGAAAGGGTGCAACCTCGTTAGAATATAAAAAAAAGAAAAAAGAAGAAAAAAAACGGTATGTCCATAAGCAAAATGGGCACGTATGAAAACCCGAAAGGGCTCCATGAGTAAAAACAGCAGGGCTACCGGCAAGTTTTGTGAAAACCCGAAAGGGTGCAGTCTCGTTAAAAGACACTTGTAAGGCCCTCTCGACTTTGTAAGGAGAATCCACCTGCGTGAGATCCTTACGACTCACAAGGGAGAAACACACTTAGGGATCCCCACGATTCCTAAGGAAAATTACACTTGCGAGATCCTCACGACTCGTAAGGAGAACCCTCTTATGGGACCCTCACGTCTCATAAGATTCAAAAGTCTTAAGCTACAGAGATCTGAACCCGTTCTTAAGCAGCCCCCACAACCTCCAATACTGCCCTACAAGCGGCTCAATTCCGACCCTTGTATACAATCCACGGGCGCGAATAAACATTTCCCTAACAAAGTCCCATCCGTGACTAGGGATATGTTTACACGGTAAACAACCCTTGTAAGTCCTCTCGACTTATAAGGAGAAAACACTCTTGTAAGATCCTTACGACTTATAGGAGAACACGTGCTTAGGGATCCTCACGATTCTTAAGGAGAAAACGCACCTACGAGATCCTCATGACTCGCAGGGAGAAATACCTTTATGAGACCCTTACGGCTCATGAGGTCAAAAGCCTTAGTCGACAGGATCTTAACCCTGTTTACTAAGCCACCTTTGTTCGTCATCGACAGAGGCAAATGATGATTCGCTCCTGGCAATATCCCAGTTGTAGCGGTGCTGATGCCGAAATCGGTGTCTAAATCCAAGCCTGCGGCAAAAAGCCAGCAAGCCACACATGCATACGGAATAGCCGAAATGATGGGGCAACTTGCAAACAAAATCAGCAAGTAAAAATGTATGCATACAAAAACAGCCGAAATGATTGGGCAACTCGCAATAAAAAGCAGCGAGTAAATAAAATAAATAGCAGAAATCATTGGGCACCGCGAAAAATAGCCGAAATGATGAGGCAATCGCGACCTTCACGATATAAAAGCTGAAATGATAGAGCATCGCGGAAAGAAATTAAAAAAAATGAATTTTTTTGCCCTACAGGTGGTATCACATCAATCCCTGTATACAATCCAGAGGCGCAAACAAAGAAGGAATCACACCTTTCCTCCCCAGGTTTCATCAGAAGAAGAAGCCAAATCTCAACGGTTCACAGATAGCCTGGAGATCATCTCAACATTCGTCTCATTACAGCAGACACAATATCAAGCAAAGCGGAACAGCGGCAACTCTCAGTTCCATGACTCAGCGGTGCACAGATAACCAAGAGTCAAACCCCGATTCCGTGAAATGCGGATAAAGTCAAAAATTCCTGGATTGCGTGGAACACAGCTTATGTCAATCTTGACCTCGTAAGAAACGTCCAGAGCGGATCCTGGTCCTCACAGAGCACGGCAGTGAGCCCGTGTGAAGCATCCAGAGCGGAGCCTGGTCCTCGCCGAACATGGCAGTGAACCCGTGGGAAGCATCCAGAGCAAAATTCTTGGTTAAGTGGAACGTGGCTTATGTCAATCTTGACCCCGTAGGAAACGTCCAGAGCGGATCCTGGTTCTCGCAAAGCACGACAATGACCCCGTGTGAAGCATCCAGAGCGGAGCCTGGTGCTCGCCAAACACGGCAGTGAACCCGTAGGAAGCATCCAGAGCAAAATTCCTGGTTACGTGGAACGCGGCTTACGTCAATCCTGGCCCCGTGGGAAATGTCCAGAGCGGATCCTGGTCCTCGCAGAGCATGGCAATGACCCCGTGTGAAGCATCCAGAGCGGAGCCTGGTCCTCGCCGAACACGGCAGTGAACCTGTGGGAAGCATCCAGAGCAAAATTCCTGGCTACGTAGAACGCGGCTTATGTTAATCCTGACCCCGTGGGAAACGTCCAGAGCGGATCCTGGTCCTCGCAGAGCACGGCAGTGAACCCGTGTGAAGCATCCAGAGCAGAGCCTGGTCCTCGCCGAACACGGCAGTGAACCCGTGGGAAGCATCCAGAGCAAAATTCTTAGTCACGTGGAACGCGGATAACGTCAACTCTGACCCTATGTGAAGCATCCAGAGCGGAGCCTGGTCCTCGCCGAACACGGCAGTGAACCCGTGGGAAGCATCCAGAGCAAAATTCCTAGTCACGTAGAACGCGGCTTATGTCAATCCTGACCCCGTGGGAAACGTCCAGAGCGGATCCTGGTCTTCACAGAGCACGGCAGTGAACCCGTGTGAAGCATCCAGAGTGGAGCCTGGTCCTCGCTGAACACGGCAGTGAACCCATGGGAAGCATCCAGAGCAAAATTCCTGGTTATGTGGAACGCGACTTATGTCAATACTGACCCCGTGGGAAACGTCCAGAGCGGATCCTGGTCCTCGCAGAGCACGGCAGTGAACCCGTGTGAAGCATCCAGAGCGGAGCCTGGTCCTTGCTTAACACGGCAGTGAACCCGTGGGAAGCATCCAGAGCAAAATTCCTGGTCATGTGGAACGCGGATAACGTCAACTCTGACCCTGTGTGAAGCATCCAGAGCGGAGCCTGGTCCTCGCCGAACACAGCAGTGAACCCGTGGGAAGCATCCAGAGCAAAATTCCTGGTTACGTGGAACGCGGCTTATGTCAATCCTGACCCCGTGGGAAACGTCCAGAGCGGATCCTGGTCCTCGCAGAGCACGGCAGTGAACCCGTGTGAAGCATCCAGAGTGGAGCCTGGTCCTCGCCGAACACGGCAGTGAACCCATGGGAAGCATCCAAAGCAAAATTCCTGGTTACGTGGACCGCGACTTATGTCAATCCTGACCCCGTGGGAAACGTCCAGAGCGAATCTTGCTCCTCGCAGAACACGGCAATGACTCTGTGTGAAGCATCCAGAGCAGAGCCTGGTCCTCGCCGAACACGGCAGTGAACCCGTGGGAAGTATCCAGAGCAAAATTCCTGGTCATGTGGAACGCGGATAATGTCAACTCTGACCCCGTGTGAAGCATCCAGAGCGGAGCCTGGTCCTCGCCGAACACAGCAGTGAACCCGTGGGAAGCATCCAGAGCAAAATTCCTGGTCACGTGGAACACGGATAATGTCAACTCTGGGCCCATGGGAAACGTCTAGAGCGGAGCCTGGTCCTCGCAGAACACGGCAGTGAACCCGTAGAAAGCATCTATAGCAACTCCCGACTCCGTGAAATGCGGATAAGGGCAATTTCACCCATCACTTGCGGGTCCTCATGACTCGTAAGGGAGCAAATTCTCTTGTGAGATCCTTACGACTTTCAAGAGAAAATTCACTTAGGAATCCTCACGATTCTTAAGGAGAAATTACACCTACGGGATCCTCTCGACCGGTAGGGAGAAAATTCTTTATGAGACCCTCACGGCTCATAAAGTTGAAAAGTCTTAGGAGGCAGATCTTAACCCTGAATCCTAAGCCATCGTTGTCCTGCAAAGAGATCGAGATAGACTATCCACAGAATACATTCAATAAAAAGGGACACACCATTGTGAAGAAAAATATGTCTTTTATTCATGAATCAAAATGAATACAAAGTAAAATTCATGAAAGAACAAAATATATACTCTTATTCAGGAGTATATACAAAGGAAAAATAAAAAAATATATCTACAATTCTTCAAGTTGGCGGGCGATTCAGCAGATTTACTAGTTCATCCCTTTTTCGCTGAGCCTCGCCTTCGTGATTTAGTATCGCCAAAAGACGGGTCTCCGCCTGAGCTTGCTGGGCCTGGTATCAGGCAAGCCGGCTTTCAAGCTCTTTCTCCGTAGCCTTATGAGCCTCAACCCTTTCATGAGTGAACACGACAGCTTTGTCGATGGCCACCACCTCCTTGATGGCCTCTTGAAGCACTCGCCAAAGTTCATACGCTTTATTGGCCTTGGCCGTAAGGTTGGCCTGAAGCTCTATTAATGCTTTCGAAGCTAGCTCCCTCTCTGAAAACTTGCGGCCGAGCCTCTTCTCGCAAGATATCATATTCACCGCACATCGCTCAATTAGACCCTGCAGGCCCGCCTTCGCAGCCACAGCCTCAGAAGAAAGTCGGGTACACTCAAGCACATGCAAGCAAGCCTCCACCTGCCGACAAAACTCAACCTAGACTTGCACCACTGCTTCACTATGATAGGTGGCAAGAAAGGGAAGAGAGCCGTTAGCTTCAGTAGCAAACGCTTCGGCTGTGATTACACTGCCAGCACGAAGTTCCTCGATCAGAGATGACAGAGAGGCGAGGCTTAATTTTACCATACGGTCCGAGGCGCGTAAAGCATAAGGGCCGGGTGGCATAGCGATGCGTGACTCCAACGTGGGAAGAACTGGCAGGGCTATTCAGATTTATAAACAGTCGGCGAAACTTGTAAGAAAAGAACAAGTGGAAGGACGTTGAGACTTTACTTACCCACAGTCATGCAAGAGGGATCTAAAGGCTCCCCAGGCCCTTTAAGAATCTCAACCTCGTCGTCGGCCTCCAGAACTGTAAAAGACATCAATTCCATTTTATGAAATAGTAACAATGCTGTGAAAAGGGGGTAAACAGCACTAACCTTGCCCGGAAGAGAGGACGATGCGCTGAGGAGTATCGCTTGCAGAGCGGCCATCTCCAACATACGCTGAAAGGACTGCCGGGGAGACAGATCAGCAATAGAGGCCGCCAATCCGCGCAACTCTAAAAAGACAGAAGAATTCAGATGATGGAAAGATTACTAATTTAAAATATAGAAGGTTACCTTCGACGCTCCTCCCATTCTGAGCCGGAGAGATAGCAGCTTCAACGGCCTCTGCCGTGGCCTCGGGCACATCATCGAGGACGCGGGCTGGTGTAGCGGCCTCTGAGGAAGGAGCAGCGGCTGCCGCTGCAGGCTCCAACGAAAGGACGGTAGCCTCAACTACTTCTACCCTAGCCTCTGGATCGCCCTCAGGAAGATCCATCGGCACGACGACTGCCAAAGGTACCTCTCCCAAGGGAACAAGTGCTTGGTGAGCGGGAACCACCGAAGAAGATTCCGCCGCGAGAGCGACTGTTGCATCAACCCCCTCCACATTGATTGGTGCTTCACTGGGGATATCAGCAGACTATATGGCCAAAACACGACTTAGAGCCTCCGCCGCCGCCGAAGTCCCTGCAAAATTTGTAGAAGGATAAGGATACGTATATGTGTATATAAGTAATATGAAATATTACAAAGAAATACAGAAACATACCGATGCGCAAGGGAGCTTCCAGTATGGCTTGTTCAAGCCGACGCTCCTTCATAAGGAGATGTGCTCGCCGAGGTCCGAGGGTGGACTCGTGGCCGCCGGTCCACAGGGAAAGCGCGTCCTCGGCGTCGGCCGAAACAGCCTGTTTAAGGGCCCTTTCGCCCCATTCTTCCAAAGGGCCGATGAATCGTCGCCGGATCCACGGAGGGTCTTCGTAAAAGATTAAGGGGGGATAGGGCTTCTTCAGAATCCTTACATTCTCCGACTCATCTTGCGAACGTCTTATAGCCTCAGCCAATTGTGCGGCTTCCTCGGCAGTTGAACTCGGAAAGAGTAAGCCAACATCCGATTCTTGCAGAGCCAATGGTTCATTCTGAAGAATGGGCTCAGACTATACTAAAGAGTCAAGCAGATTGGTAGCCGTCCTCCTCCGTCGCTTGGATCCAGAACCGACCGCCGAAGACGATTGTTTCCTCCCTCGTAGAACTTTAGCACGGTGCCGACCCACCTCACCTTCAACACCCTCACTTCCAGCGCCCTCGCTTGGCGGTGCTACCGAGGATGACACAGCCATTGTCAACGCCACGGACGATGGTGCTGCTACCGGAGCCCGATTAGCCCGCGATCGGGTACCCAATGGCATACCAACTGTAGGAGTGAGCTCCACCTCCGACGCCCTCGGAATAAGCGCAACACTGGTGTCCCTCAAGGGAAAGAGGACCGATGCACGCAGTCACGGCGGAACTCCCGTGGCCTGAACCGGAATAGGAGCACCGTATCCAAGAAGTACCCTCTTCTCCTCAGCAATAATCGGATCGACCCGATGAAGGTACCAGCCCGTGAAGGATCCCACACATCGGGGAATGTGGTCAGCTTCAGGAATCATGAAGTAAGAACCAGTGTTTAGCCTCACAAAGTGATGAGCAGCATCACGAACAGCTTCAGGTGAAGGGACCGGCGCAACTGTAAAAGCCTCGAAGGGGACGCCCTGATCATATCCAAGCTGCCGGGCGAAGCGGTGCGGATTATACCGCATGAAAAGGGCCGCACTGTTCTGACGAAATACTAGATAACCTGGTCTGATCGCGTATAGATGCATGGCCTCCCTGGGCTTCAGAGAAGGTGCCCCCTCTTTCGACAAGTCGTGGAGTTGTTGAATTGGACCTGAAGGAGAGGATATGGCCCGATCAACGAATACCAATCCGCCCGTACTGGCATAGGGAGCAATCAACACGTGAATGGCCCCAGACTGAGTCGGGTCAGGAGCAGAAGCACCCACTAGCCGCATGAGCTGCGGAAAAGTGTAGGCATCATAAAATTCGGGTCTCTGGTGCGCAGCAAAGGCCCCCAACATGTGCATCTCAATCCAAGACGTGAAGTAATGAAGAGAGAAATTTACCACATACACACCTGGAGTTGAGGTATTAGTCGCGGTGCCTAACCCATGATAAAGATGCACTAGCGCTGGGATGCCTACGGCTAGCCGTGTCCCCTCAGCGATACAATGAGCAGAGTAGATAACCGAGGCTCTCATGAAGCGGCGATGCATGGGGATGACGAACCAGCTGAGCCAGACGCTGATAAAATCCACAAAGAAAGTCTCCTCATCCATGCCGGGAGCTACAATCGATTCGAAATATACCGCCGACATGATAGGGAAGTAATACTACGGCAGATCCTCTTCCTTAGTCGGCCGCCGGTTCAAACCAAACTCAAAGGGGTCATTAATGTTCGCAAACTTCGGAGCCGTCTTCGATAGGACACCCTCGCGAAGGAAGCAAGCGATAAAACTCTTAAAAGTGACGCCGTGCTCCTCAGATTCTGTAAACAGTTTGTCAAAGATGCCCAAGGCCTTGATCAAACTCGGGCGCTTGTGTCAGACGGCGTTCTCGGTAGACAGGCTGTCAAGCATTGCAGGCTCGGTCTCAAAGACGTACTCGTCGGGAGGCAGCAATTCCTCATAAAGGGTCCCCCTGATTGGCAGCCCCAATATCTCGCGAAATTCTTCCAAGGAAATCGAAACTTCACGGTCCCCTAGGAGGAAAGTGTTGGTGGGGAGATTCCACTGGTTCAAGAAAGCCTTAACCCACCAGACGTGAGGAGATTGGTAGTGGAAGAGAGACGCATATATCGCTTGATAAAGCCCAACCCTCTGCAGTCGCGCGCGATGGGCAGACAAGATGTAGCGAGCCCAAAGAAGGTAGCCCGTAGGGTGTCGAAGGGTAAGCCCTATTTTGTAAATCTGGCCTCATGGTTGGGCTTCGCCCTGGCAAATGCGGCGCCCCAAAATATCGATAGCCGGGATCGGATGGTTCGGAATACCAGTCGTTGAAGGCTCAAGCCGCCCCATAGGGGTCCAATTCGGCATCTCTACGGCAAAAACAGTCCTTGGAGGATCCATCGGCAGGAACGGATAGGTGGGCTCCATCGGTATCTCGCAAAGAAAACTTCGGCGACCGCGGATGATGTGACCGTACCAGGTCCCCCACAGAAGTAAGTTGGTGTGATTCGGATCATGAGCCCTGATCATAGCCATTACTTCCTCGTCAAATGGTGACTGAGGAAAAGCAGCTTCCGAGCGAGTGAAAGGAAAGTACGGAACAGAAGTCACTGTACCTGAAATAAAATGAGGCGAAATTATTAGAGCGAAGCCAACATTGTATATATATATATATATGTTTATAAATGTATATATATGAAAAGACAGTGGAAGACAGCGACAGAGGACTCATTTTATGGGACCATTGGTTACAAAACACATGGGTCCCACAAAATCAAGATGACGGCTTGCTCATGATGAGGTAAAGCAATTACAATAAGACAAAAGGAATATTCTCATTAAATAAGCAAGGGATTTCAAATAACCCTACACATTCCCCTAAGAGAAATCCATCTTGGACTCTGTAACAAATCAAACAGAATCAAGGGAATTAAATTCTCAGAAAGCACCACTGCAAACTTCATCTTCTTGGTTGCAGAGAGACAACTCAGGGCAAGAAAAACCCAAGGAGTTCTCTGGGAAGAACTAAGTTCTTCATAGGAATTAAATTCCTTTTGGAAAAGGGGAATTAAATTCCCAGAGACATTTTTCAGAGCCAAAGCTCTTTGAAGATGGAATTAAATTCCGTGGAAAAGACAAGCACCATCAACCCCCCTGAAGATCATAGAAACCCTAAAGGACCTGTTGATTAAAGAATGAGTGGTTTTCTTTTTAAAGAACTTAAAGAAAAAATGGGTTCTTGATTAAAGGGAAAAACCCTTGGTGTGGATTTAAAATCCAAAGAGTTCATATGAATGGAAGTTCTTCAATCATTCAAATATCATTACCTGAAGAAAGGGTCTTTCTTGAACAGAGTTAAACTCTGAAAATATTCGAAGCAGAAAACTAAGCTCTGAGAAAAGAGAATTAAATTCTCAAAGGGAAAAGTTAGCAAGAAAGAAGATGAAAGAGTGGAGGCGCTTCTGAAGAGACCCCTGCATTTATAGGATGTGATGGAAAACGTTTCATCTCCCCTATTCCCTAGACAGATCCAACGGTCACAAAAGTGACAGCGTTGCACTCACGTGTAGACACATGAGAGCAGCGCTGTGGGGGCATTTGTTCCCTGATTAAAAATCAAGAATTACCTCAATGAGGTATCACGTGCTCACACGTGACCAATGGTCACGTGTTGACACGTGATAGTTAAAGCAGAAATGAAAATAAGCGGCTGAGAAAAGACCCCAATTGGGGGTCACATGCTCACACGTGACAAAAGGTCACGTGCTCACACGTGACCAAGGGTCACGTGCTCACACGTGACCAAGGGTCACGTGCTCACACGTGAGCACGTGACCAAGGGTCACGTGCCAGCATGTGACAGGTTTTGTAAACCTTGTAACTTAACAGAATTAAATCCTAAATTTCTCTAAATCTTTCCAAACGAAAAAAGGATTATGAGGAACCGCTGGATTAAAAATCCAAGGGTGATTAAAAATCACCAATTTATGGAAAGATTTTAGACAAGGAAAGATTTCCCTAAATCTCACCAAAAATAACAAACAGAATATCTTTTGGATTTAAAATCCAACGGTGAATAAAATTCACTGAGTGATCTAAACGATCATATTAATTATGAAAACAAACAAAATCTTTCAATGAGAGATTTACTAAACAAATTGATTCTTTTCCTTCTCCTATAAATAGGAGCCAAGAAGAGAAGAGAGATATAGAATTTTGGAATCTGGAGATTTTCTATAAAAAAAAAGCAAATAGCAGAGAGAAAAGAAAGGAGAATTCAATTCTCAAGAAAGAAACCCTAGGTGAGAAAAGGGAAAAAGATAAAAACTTCAAAAGGATAATTTAATTCTCAAATCTAAGAGTTTAATTCTTCTGCAAAAAGAACTTAGTTCTTCCTCTGGTTGAAGATCTGCAGAAGCAAATCTCCCCATAAGTTACGAATTTAATTCTCATCGGGTTGAGATTTTGCTATGCAGATCCAAGACTTAGGGGGAGAATTGAGTTTAGAGAATTTAATTCTCCCAAATTTACAGGAATTCAATTCCTTCATGATAAAACCAGGGTTTAACCCTATATGAGAATTTAATTATCCTAAAATTATAGGAATTTAATTCCTTCAAGATGGACAGAATTAGGGTTTAACCCTAATTGAGAATTTAATTCTTTCAAATTCACAGGAATTTAATTCCTCCTAAATGAAATTAGGGTTTCACCTTATATAAGAATTTAATTTTTTTACATATATAGGAATTTAATTCCTCCAAAAAGATATTAGGGTTTAACCCTATATAAGAATTTAATTCTTGCACAATAGGAATTTAATTCCTCCAAAATCATAATTAGGGTTTAACCCTACAGAGAATTTAATTCTTAAAAAATAAAGAGACTTAAAAGATCTCCATATATGCAAAGAACTAAGGTCACGTGTCCTCACGTGACCCCTGAAAAGATCCCCAAAAATGAAAAGGAAAAAGCTTTGAGGCAATTCCTCATATGCTCCCACGCGACCTCCAAAACAAAGAGAATAAAAGCAAAGGAAATGTTGGCTCTGGGCGCTCTCACGTGTTACCACGTGACCCCTAATAAATGCCTTAACAAATCAGTGCATGAGTGCCTATCACGTGCCCACGCGTGATGGTCAGAAGATAAAAAGTGTTTAACACTTATTTGCAGAACAAAGTGAGGAGATCTGGCCCCACCTTTGGGCACCCTCACGTGTCCCCACGTGACCCCTCTTTCTTTAAGTGTTTAACACTAATTCGAGAGTTTTATTTCCAGTGTTTAACAACTGATTGTCTTCTAGTGTTTTAACATTAAATTGAGAATCGTATTTCTAGTGTTTAACACTACTTTGAGAATTTTATTTCCAGTATTTAACACTGTTATCTTCTAATGTTTAACACTAATTTGAGAGCTTTATTCCCAGTGTTTAACACTGCTGTTCCCTAATATTTAACACTACTTTTAGCCAAATTGGCTAATTTTCCAGAGGCAAAAGTCTCCCCTTCAACTGAGTCTCAAAATTGAGTAAAACTCACAACTACAATATCAATACTCAGTCAAAGATAAAAATGTTATCATAGACCTCAAACTCTTGTTTAGCATTGCTAAATAATGTGGGCTTGAACCCAGACAAGTGTCTAATGGTCCAACAAAGGGTCAACACTTCAAATCTAATTGGACTTAGCCCAAATTGGCCATAAGTCCTCAATTCAGACTTAACTGAGCCAATGTGCTCATAATATAATTAATTGATCTTAGTTCCAAATTGGACTATAGATCACTTAATTCACCTTGGTTCAAGGGTACATCTCTTCACTCTTTTGATATTTGTCGTTGTAATTCCTCAATGTCTTCAAAGAGGTGACGGGTCCCGACAACCACACATTTCATAGACTATGATGTCTCTAAACTACGGACTGTGGGTTCCTTAAACTCATGGACTATGATGTCCTTAATCTCGACCGTGATGTCTTTAAACTAACATTGGACTGTGGGGTCCTTAAACTCACGGACTATGATGTCCTTAACCTCGACCGCGATGTCTTTAAACTAACAATGGACCGTAATGTCCTTAAACTAACAATGGACCGTAATGTCCTTAAACTAATCGACCGCAATGTCACTAAACTAAACAATAGAGCCCAATTGCTCTCTTGTTGGATCTAAACGATCCCGTTAAGTTGATCTTACTCTAAAATTGGACTAACGTATCCTTAACAAACGTTTAAGTTGATCTTAGTCTCAAATGAGACTAACGTATCTTTAAAGCTAACCCCAAACCCAAATCTAAGAAGATACGGATTTTGACTAATCCACTCCCTACGGGCGACAACATAAATTAGTCTCCTTATACAATCCACGGGCAACCACAAACAAAACAAACACACATGACACGAAGTGAGCATCTGGAGAAGGAGAAAGTTGTTACCGCGATGCGGTAGCGTAATTAACTGCAGGGGTTTGTGTCTGCAGGGAAGAGCGTCCCCACAATCAAAAACTCCTCAAACGAGGGGGAATCTGACGAAGTCTGCTACATCGGCCGCATCCGTTTAAACCTTCGATATTTGGTGCCATAAATCAACTTAGTATCTTCGGAGAGGTGGACGGATAGCACCAATTAGCATCTGCCCCGAAATTCAGGCTAGACGTTTGCCGCGTCTCTTGCCGCGTCTTTCGGCGGGGAACAAGCTCTAGTTCATTATCCTCCAACCTCCAATAGATTTTCCGTTTTAGCTCAATTTCCTCCATCCTCTATTATAGGCTTATTTCGGTTGATATCCTAAAATATTTCTCAAACACGATTAAGCTCATACACAGTGTTATGAAATATGCAATATGAAACATATGTATATATCTATTAATATTGTGTAATATTATCAAAACTAAGTAGTCGGATTATGAAAATCTATAAGCCATCATTTACTATAAGTCTAGCCTTAGGTTACTATCTTTCCACCTGCACTAATCATTAAAGATCTGCTTGCTGCTAATGGGTTTTACCCCTTTAAAAGCATCCAGCAAAATCCAAAGTCCATAATTTGCTGGAGTGCGTGGAGTCCAACTTGGATATCTTGCATCTGGCCATGACCTGTTGATAATTAGTAGGGCCACCATCACTATGATGCTGACCTCCCTGTCACCGTCTACGAGAAAAACGAAGTATCTCTCGGGTGGCTGAGGTCACTTACTAAATACACAGAGTGGTTATGGTTTGTCGATTCCAATTGAATCTCCAAGTTCTACTAAATTTTCAGTGACCGTTTGTGGTTTTGAATTCACTTCTAGTTCTACTATACTCCCACTAGTTTCTTTTGCAAAGAAGTATTTTTTTAATATAAAAATAGTGGTAAGTCAAGAACAATGCAATTATTGATCTTGAAAATGGTAAAAGTTAACCCCTTGTGAATGCTTGCGATAACCTATAAACTGCCATTACTTAAACGTGCCTTAAGTTTGTCCGGTTTCTGCTTTTAAACAGAAATCGGATAACTCCATATCTTAACAATCTCAAGATTTGCTACCCATCTATGTCCATAAAGAATCAAAGGCACTAAATTAGATGAAACCATATTCAATTGGTATGCTGTTGTTTTTAGTGCATATCACCTAAATGGAAGAAGGCCATACAACATTATTCATCATGGAATGCACCCGCGGATGAGTAATCTGAGAGAGAGAGAGAATCGAATTCTCAATATTACTACAATGGAATACCTAGCATAACTATCTACATCTTCAATCACTTTGAAGAATCTTGATATTTCCATCGTTTGGTGCTCTACTTTATTCTAATACCATATGAACTTCTCAAAATGTTTGGACCTTGTATTTCAACGAACGCGTGCCTAAAATAAGAGAACTCATAGTTAAAACGGAATGAAGTAAGAGTACCAACCCCCCGTCTTACAGGACGTCGGATAACAAACATTATCATCTATAAGTCCTAAGAGTTCAATAACTCAAATTCTATGTGTTGTAAGTTGAAAACTGTATTTTGGTTTAGAATGTCTTACACCGTTATTCAATGCACCTTAGCTTATTCTCAACTGATAAAGATAAATGTTTTTCAAAAATTATATCTCACTTTATAAAATAAAGAGATAGATATTTCAGTTTTAAAAATCGGTGTATAACAACGGTTATTCAAAACCAAATATTTGTTGTTGGGCAAAACCAGGTGATTTAATCCAGTATCACCAACTGTTATGAATTCCGATATTGAGGATCAAATCACCCATTTCCAAATATTCTACTCCTTCTCAATATCTGTAACGCCCTATAGATATAGGATTCTAATCCGGTATGCAAATACCTAGGAGTCAAAATTAATTGAGAAACAGTTTTCAATTACAACCATACAGGAAAATTGAAACATAAAAAATGTTTCAAGGAGGTGGCCGGGTATTTCTAATAATGATTTTTCCATTGCCCAGATTCATGACATTAGTTGCAATTTTCTTTGCCCTCACTTCAACCCCTTTATATTTATCTAAATCTTACATTCTATACACCATATTTAGGCTAGTTGGTATTTTTCCTTCTCTACCTTTCAGCACCAGTCTTAGATTAGGAAGAAGACTATCCAACAAGTATAACTGGTATACACTCCTAATACAAGAAGCTCTCAACTCGAGAAAAGGTAAAAGAGGAGAGACAACAGAATTATACAATCCAAATTCTCCAAAACCAGTTGATATTCTCGGACTGAAATAAATTTCTTTGAGTTCGTATGTAACTATACAAGATGGTCTTTCCAAGCAATATGGATCTTCGTTTTGATACGGAGTGTTCTGGAGAATGCAAAGGGAAAGTAGGAGTAGCAAGGATATATGCGACTTTGCCGTGAATCATGACATTCCAAAACTAGATGGTAAAAAGGTTCAGTTAACTTAGTTTATAAGTTTTAGTTTAAGGTCAGTCATGGTTGTAAACTAGAGAGAGAAAAGAAACACTCAATATGCACTCTATCAAGATAAGATTGGTTTAGGCTTCCACTGTTTCCTCGAATTCACCTTCAAACGCTAAAAGGAGAACTGGTTGAGATCATATTCACCTTACAAGTTCGCTAACCGTTCATTCAGGCCAGTGTTGGTACTCTGAGGGAGGTCCCCCATGCTTTTGCACGGACCTAATTGAATAACCCTATTTCCATAGAGGTATAGCCCCGTTAACAATTTTCTAGACACCTAATAGCTCAGCTAGTTGTGCAGTGAAAATCTTCCGGGAGTAATACTTACTCATCAGTAGGAATCGGGACCCAACCATCTTTGTGTGATAACCTTGATGAAAGCCAACCAAAGTCACCACACTCCAGAAGATATGCGCACACTTGGCAAGTTTTCCTTATATTTAAAACTTCCGATTTGGTTTTTGCCTTTAAAACCCTAGTGATCTCGACCGAGCCAACAAATCATAAGATCCTAGTCAAGTTCAACCCGTCATTATCTTGATTGCATTAAACTCACGAGCATGAGCCCTTGACCGAGTCAACAAGGCCGTATGACTTTCCTAACCAATCGCATCGTATGCAACAGAAAAGCATTACAGAGCTACCGAACACTATGTCTCGGCTAAGCATGAATAACGTAGCATGAATATTAAGCAATACTAATCTGAAATGACGGAGGGCTATAGCTGTTTTTTGGCGAAAAACCTTTAACGTAATGAACTTGATATCGTTGAAGGAACCGAATGGTTTTGAAAAGGAGTGGTTTAGGCTCTGCTTTTAAAATGAGCGGTTTTGAAGAAAACCTAGTGGTTTATAATAACATAAGAGCGAACTCTCAGTAATGGGGTCAACGCTCTTGCCTCATCGAATGAGGTGCAGGATATTCCTAACAGAATACCTCTATGCATAGAAAAAGAATACGGCTATAAATTATTATGAAAATTTGGTTCCTGCAAAATTAGTTTGGGTCTATTTTTCTTGCATTAAAAATATAATGTAGTCCCATCATTCATGTTTCTAGCCACAACTAAAACAACCAAAATAGCATACTTTTATATGCCATCCGCATTCGCTACGGAGCCGCGGGTCTTCACCGTAAGGTTACTTAACTTACGGTAGGGTGGAGGCAGGGCTAGCGCGGATACAAAACATATAGAAGCATCTAATATATGTGTGTGTGTCATCACATGCATGTAGCAAACAATATGGAATAGCGGATAAACTGGGAGCTCCTCATTTCATTTGAGCCTCAAATGAAACGCAATGTTCTCCAGCCGTGTGGATAGCACGTACAACATCGAACCAAGACCCCTACGAGCGTGTCAAGCTACCCGCCAATCTTGGTAACGGTGCAACCCGATCTCAATGTCATGAGTGGGCCACCCAACGCTTTTTAAAATCCGGTAACTTAAGCGCTCCATGTGGGTCTTTCCTAGAACCCCTACAAGTGCGGCGAGCAACCCGCAAATTCAAGAGCGAGAAGGCCCGGCCTCAACTCTATAAGATGGCTACCTACCACACTTTAGAATCCGGTTACCCGAGTACTTGTCCGTGGGTTCATCTTAGTAATGGAATGAAATATATAGAATGGCAACAACGCCCGCATCCTGGACGTGTCCTAATAAAAGAATAAATATCAAGCGGCAACGACGGCCACAAGTCGGCCGCTCATCCCAAATAAATGAACACAACAAATATTGTACATACATTATCACATGACGGGCTATCCGTCAGGACAATCCAGATAAACCATCACATGATATATAAACCAACAACATAAGCAAGATATGTGCAACCCCTTCTAATCGAATATATAGAAATTAAGCGACGTTTCTCAACACATATAAACAAATATACTGATCATAAACAAATGAATGTTTTCTCGAGTTGCCGGAAAACTAAGATAACACAAACTGAAAACTGGGACAAAAAGACATACGCCAAAAATCCCATTTCCTTGAAACCAAGCCACTGTGAGAAGCATGAGGCTAGAGCTTGCACTCTGGCCGACCCAGGTGGCTAAATGGCCGACTAGGTCGGCTAGAGCATAAGCTTTTAGGCTCGTTCTCCTCCAGTTTTGATCGGCACGATTAATTGCATTTTAATACCGCTCATTTCTTATCATTTTGTAGATAAATAGTGCTATTCAATTCATGTCTGCTCATTAGTACAGGTTACAGGTACACAGGCAAAAACACAGAAAATAATGCTCTGCATGCACGGATTACGACAGAATTGTGCCGATACTGCAACCGGGATGGAAAACTGATCAATTCTAAGGTGTTTGCAACAATGTCAAGTGTATGCAACAAAAATAAATGTTTTGGTCTAATATGATACAATAATATGCAAGTGTGAACAAGTAACAATGAGCAAGTGGGCATTAGCCATGACTCTTGTGATCATGAGTTATGCAAGTTGTGCAAGTGGGAGCAAGTGGTTCATGTGGTCATGTGCCACATGCAAGTGGGAACACAAATGGGATAGCCATGACTCATGTGAATCATGAGTTGTGCAAGTTGCACAAATGGATCACAAGATAAAGTTGTGAGGTGAAATGTGAATGGGCTAACATTAAGCAACTTCTTTGACTGAACTTCGTGTGTGTAATCCAGTGTGATTTAGAGAAAATGAATGTAGCCAAAAATCATTATTTCATGTCAGAAGAAAGCACAAGAAAATTGAAGGCATGACTCAAAAATTTGATGGCGGATGCGCGGCCCCATAAGAAGGTTTGGCGGCGGAAAGGCGACGGTTTTGGTGCTAAATGACTTCGTCTTTCAGGGTCATTTTTGTAACTTCCCAATGGTTCAGAAAACACCCTCATAGTTTTACTTCAAGGCCTATAAATATAGCAGATCAGAACAGAGCCAAACCCATTCTTTTGTCCAAATTTTTATACAAGTTTTTAGTTTAGTTTTGAAAGGAGAGTTTGTGTGGATTAAAGTCATGGTTATCTTTTTCTTCTTCCCTCTTGAAGCTCTTATTTGAGAGCTCCGTTAAGAAGGTTGAAGTTGACAACCTACCATGTACCTCAATCTTCTCTTCAAGTGTTAATAGAATTGCATTCTTTTGCTTTACTTTTCTTTACATGTTCATGTGTTTTATTTTTCTTTCTCTTGTGTTTTCATTTTCTCTATCGTGATATTTGAGTAATCTCTTGGCTATGGTAATGGTAAGGATGAGAGATGAATGGCCAAGCCTTCTTCTCATTTCTCTTTGATTATGATTTGTGCTTAAAATTGGATTGTAATTTTAAGTTTGCAACTTGGTAGTTGCTTGATAGTGTATTTAGCTTCCATATTTACTTGGTAACCAATAATCTTATACCTTATTATCTCAATTCCTCCATTTTGCAATCGTAAACTTTGAATCAAAACTAGTGTTAAGCTTGCTAAGTGTTTAGATAGGGTATGTAGATTGATGGTTGGACTGACAAACTTCCTAAATTATATACCCTATACTATCACCCTCACACTTAGCAAGTTTAATGCTAAACACTTTTATTTCTAATTTGCTAATTGATGTGTGTTGATGTTGTATGCTTACTAACCCTTATACTTATTGTGATACATCATGCACGGACATAAAAATAGTATGTGGGAAAGTAACGGACTAGTTTCATTCCTCGTGTTGCAATTTTGAAATTTTAAGGATTTATGCTTCGCCATCGCCTTGATAAGCTATGCTTAATTTCGGAATCAACATAAAGAGAAAACACTCATGATCAAGTGAAAGTTGAAGGATTCGCCACGATTCACCATCCGAACTGGAGCCACGACCGCTTTTCTTCTTTTATATACTTCGTTTTTCTTTTTGTGACACAAACCTAAAAAAACAAATTCTTTATTCTTGAGCTTGATGCAACAACTTCTAATCAGCAATTCCCTGTGGATCAATCCGTACTTGCCGGCTAGCTATAATGAGCCGTGCACTTGCGGTTATTTATTTTAAAATGAGACCGAGCTCGTGTGCGCCGTATTTCTAAAAACCTTTCTTTCCAAAACGCATTGGCGAGCGCGCGTGAGGTTCCAACAAGTTTTTGATGCTATTACCGGGGATGCGGTAGTCATTAGGGGTTGTTATTTCAGGTTCATTTGTACATACAAAACTAACAAACTAACAAAAAATTTTCAAAACAAAACAAAAAAACTAACTTTTTGGACATTTGTTTTCTGTTTTTTTTATCTGTTGTCAGTCTGGATTTAATTGGAAGATTTAAAGTATAAAATAAGGCACTAAAAGGACAAGAAGCACACAGTACAAAGTTGGAACCCCAACTCCAAGAGTTGGCCGTCTATTTATTTGTTTTGGCTGCAAATTGCGGCCCAACTTGCTCTGTTTGCTCCAATTTTTTGGTGCTTGCTTCTTTGTCCTATTTTTGCTCCATTTTGATACTTTAAAGTTCAAAATTGTGTGTGTGCAGCATATTGATATATCGTTTTTTCGATAAATTTTACGATATTTCCGACATTTTAGTTTTAGACAGAACGTGCGGAGAAAATTGAACTTTCAAGAATAAGGCTTTAGTGAAGTACAGTGCCAAACATTCAGGTGGTTTAACCCGCGCAAGCGAACATTCAAGTACTCATGGATCGGCTCAATGGGGGTTTCTTAACCCGAACATTTCGGTATGTATTTCTAAACTCCTCTCTCGAATCCCGACGCATTCTAATATTCTACCTTTTGCAGAATTCTTTGCAAGTTCGCCGCCAATACTCAAAAGAGAACTGACCCGTATTTGTTGCAGTATCTAAGCCTAAAATGAAAAAGATGTGCTTGATTATTTGATTGCTTAAATTCTTTTATTAATTGCGCGTTTGCATCTTAATACGGACTTAAGGGAAAAGAACCCACAGGATACGGTAAAGGATTTTATCACCTTTTTCCGTGGCCCATAAATCACAAAACTACATTCTTGCATACCCACGGTAATTTTAAAATCAATTAGAACTCTGATTTTAAGGATTCACGCTCAATAGGATAAGTTAATTGTGTTTAGAACACCACTTAATGTTCCATTGTTCATGAGGTGTCTAGGCAAGTGTGAAAGGTGCAACCGCCGAAAGAGAAATGGTTGCTCTAATTAAGAAACTTTATAATACCCTAGCATGATCGTATATTATTTAATGATATTATATAATGCTTAGGGTTTCATTTAAATCATTCTTTTGTTTGGGTTGTGATTGGTGTTTGGATAGTATGCGTGATTATCAGAGCCGACCCGCTTGCGTGAAATCCGTTGTGGGTTGATATTTAAATAGAGTATATTTTATTGATATTTATCCATAAAATAATTCTATATAAATCCCAAACAATAGATATAAAATGTTTAAACTGGTATG
Organism: Agapanthus africanus; assembly: GCA_030015575.1. Classification (NCBI taxonomy): domain Eukaryota; kingdom Viridiplantae; phylum Streptophyta; class Magnoliopsida; order Asparagales; family Amaryllidaceae; genus Agapanthus; species Agapanthus africanus. Next base: position 142,117,148 of record JASDDO010000026.1, read on the forward strand.
TATTTTTGTAGCCATACGTTATGGATATTATATATCAAACCTTAAACTGTTACTGTGCTATTATCATATTTAAATATTCCATGATATTTTATTGACGGTTATATATACATGTAACAAATCTTTGGCTCCTTTAAAATTTTGTCTTCATCTTCAATATTTTATGATCCCTACTTTCACACACGCTTGTCCGACACTAACATCTAACCATACCACCAACATTTTCTTTTCTTTTTTTGTATATTTTTTGGTTTGCCAGCCTTAGTCTTATATTGACAAAAATTTTGAATGTCTGGTACTAATTTCTGGACTAATACAATCTCCTAATTGTTAATACTGTAAATAACACTTAGGGTTTCTTTTTGTGAATAAAAACTCGCATTGTAGGTCTAAGTCTAGCAACCGGAGACGGGGGGCAACGATGAGGAAATCGTAAATCTCATATTTGGGGGTGAGCAATCCGTTTGCTTTTTGTTGCATCATGTGTAAATTCTACATTGCATATATATTAAAAAACCCATAAAATTTGAAAAAAAATTCAAAACATAAAAACTTTGTCGTCAAGTTAGCCAGTGGGGAAACTTAGATTGAAAATACCGACGGTTTAGTTTGATAAGATAGAAACAACTAAATCTTATTTTTAGAAACCTGAAAGATAACCCTTCTTAGAGTTTAACTGTAGCTAATATACGTTTTTGCATCACACTACACGTGTCATAAGTTTTGAGAATTAGATGACAAGTTTGAAACGTCTTAAAATTTTTTAAATTGATAAACTCCTTGAGGAACAAACATATTTGTTCTGAAATAAGTAATATAAAGAATGGTTCATAAAGTAAAGTGGATATGAACGGATATTATTGAAAACTTTAATGGTGGCTACAGTATGAAAAATAACCCATTTGGAATTTGATTGGAGTGATCATACATTTTATCCATACAAGCACGTCTTTGGGATGAAAAGAAAAAAATGGTAATATCTTCATTCACTCCGCTTTCTGAAAATTTTAACGCATATTAACGAGTCTTTTGTTTTGCGGCCTTGGTGCCTTGGGAAATTGAGTACTAGGGGTGTCTCTATACTTAATTCCCTAAAACCATCTGGTTTGAGAGTCATTAATCCAAAGCTCGTTAAGTCTCCAATCGCCAAATAAAACAATTCAAGCAAGTGTTTTCTCCGAGTTAAAAATCATCATGGTTCTTTGTGGGAGAATAATCTTGGCTGGAACGAGTTTCGATTATAACAGTTTTTAGCGGAGATATAAAAGTTTGATTTGAAAGATTATAAGACTTTTTGCACGGTCACGAAGGTTTGTATGAACAAAGACAGGAGAAATGTAAGAGTAAAGAATAAGGCTTATTTTTTTGTTAAAGATGATAGAAATTTTAGATTTGAGACCTAACTGGAGAATGAAACTTGAGAAATTCTTAAGTCTTTTCAAACTTGATTGATCTTTTTAAAGTTTTCTCCGGTCTGTATTTGTGGCAAGATGACACTAATCGAAGTTTTTTGAAACATAGCAATACTTTCTGCACAAGCACGTAAAGACGTATAGGATCTTAAATTAAATGAAAAAGTGAGGTATGGAAAATAAGGGTTCGATATTTCTAACTTAAGGTGATAGAATTTCTAGTTTAGATACTGAACCTTAGGATTAGAATTGACAGTTACCTTACGAAACTAGCCTAACAGGATTTTGTGGGTATAATCCCTTGAAAACCCTCAGAAGACAAAACTCCTCTTATGAGGGGCACCTAGAGGTTCAACGACTTATTATACGGGTTTAGTGCAATCGCGTTCCTTGCGAAAGTGAGGTTTGGGGGTATTTGTTCGGCACGATTAATTGCATTTTAATACCGCTCATTTCTTATCAGTTTGTAGATAAATAGTGCTATTTAATTCATGTCTGCTCATTAGTACAGGTTAGAGGTACACAGGAAAAAACACAGAAAATAATGCTCTGCATGCTCGGATTACGACATAATTGAGCCGATACTGCAACCGGGATGGAAAACTGATCAATTCTAAGGTGTTTGCAACAATGTCAAGTGTATGCAAAAAAAATAAATGTTTTAGTCTAACATGATACAACAATATGCAAGTGTAAACAAGTAGCCATGAGCAAGTGGGCATTAGCCATGACTATTGTGATCATGAGTTATGCAAGTTGTGCAAGTGGGAGCAAGTGGTTCATGTGGTCATGTGCCATATGCAAGTGGGAACACAAATGGGATAGCCATGACTCATGAATCATGAGTTGTGCAAGTTGCACAAGTGGATCACAAGATAAAGTTGTGAGGTGAAGTGTGAATGGGCAAACATTAAGCAACTTCTTTGACTGAATGTGTAATCCAGTGTGATTTAGAGAAAATGAATGTAGCCAAAAATCATTATTTCATGTCAGAAGAAAGCACAAGAAAATTAAAGGCATAACTCAAAAATTTGGCGGCGGATGCGCGGCCACATAAGAAGGTTTGGCGGCGGAAAGGTAGCGGTTTTGGCGCCAAATGACTACGTCTTTCAGGGTCATTTTTGTAACTTCCCAATGGTTCAGAAAACACTTTCATAGTTTTACTTTAAGGCCTATAAATACAACAGATCAGAACAGAGCCAAGCCCATTCTTTTGTCCAAATTTTTATACAAGTGTTTAGTTTAGTTTTGAGAGGAGAGTTTGTGTGGATTAAATCCATGGTTATCTTTTTCTTCTTCCCTCTTGAAGCGCTTATTTGAGAGCTCCGTTAAGGAGGTTGACGTTGGCAACCTACCATATACCTCAAGCTTCTCTTCAAGTGTTAATAGAATTGTATTCTTTTGCTTTACTTGTTCTTGTGTTTTTTTTTCTTTCTCTTGTGTTTTCATTTTCTCTTTCGTGATATTTGAGTAATCTTTTGGCTATGGCAATGGTAAGGATGAGAGATGAATGGCCTAGCCTTCTCTCATTTCTCTTTTATTATGATTTGTGTTTAATATTTGATTGTAACTTGCCGGCCAGCTATAATGAGCCGTGCACTTGTGGTTATTTATTTTAAAACGAGACTGAGCTCGCGTGCGCTGTATTTCTAAAAACCTTTCTTTTCAAAATGCATTGGCGTGTGCACATGTGGTCCCAACAAGTGTCTATCTTGAAAAATATCCAGTCCATTTTGGTATGTCAAATTTTTTTAAAGTCCGTTTCAAAAATTAATAGAAACTTGGTTTATGGGAAATGAATATGGAAAAATTTCGGTTTTGAAAATAGAACATCGTTTACATCTAGTTCTAGTGTTTTGTTGGCTCCAATACCATGATGAAGCTCCTAGTGCCCTTATCGCTAACACGTGGCCGATGCGGAATCCAAAACAAAAATTTCATGATGGCACCAGCAACTTAAACCCTATAATTTTAACCTTGCACTATACTAGCTAACATAACCATAAGTTTGTGGAGATTACAATCTTTGTAGCGTGTCCACCCAATCGTGGAAGACCCCTCCAATCTTCATAGGCCATTGGGTACGAGTTTGAGAGACGACCGCCCTTGTCGAAGATGATCCACCAGAAAGAAACCGATCCAAGCTCCAGTTTCACATCAAAAACACTAGTGAAGTAACCTAGAGATCATAATTCGATAGGTTGTGATGCTCAGGGATGTAGGAGTTTTTCCACTATCATGATCTCTCATTTTGAAGACTCAAGAGAGCTCACATGAAAAAGGAGGAGGAGAGATTGAGAGAGAGCTCATGAGAGAATGAATCCATCATCAAAGAAAATGAGCCATAAAACAACGTTTTTAACCAAATGAATTTTACAATAAAATATAGTGCTCATTCCTCTTAACCATGTGCTCTACCATGCCTCCTCCTCCACCTCATTTCTTTTCTTTTCAATAAAGAAAAACAAATAATGGGGTGTTCCCTTCTAGAAGTAGTTGTATAAATACAAATACGATCCCGATATATATATCGAAATACATATACGCATATCCGTATAAAAATACAAATAGCCAAGAGAGAGAAAATGAATAGTGAACATAATACTAGAATATATATATCAAAAAATATATATGTAAATTATTAAATCCATACTTGATTTAATAATTCGGTTTAATCCTAAGCCGACTAGTATTATCAAATGCCCGATTAAAGTCCGTGTAGCCAGTACACGTATTTAATAGAACCCTTGCACGTATCAACATACGGTCTCTACATTATATCGCCTGAACTGGAAAACCCGTCTGTGCGGGACTCTGAAGACTTGAAAATACGCTGACGGTGAGTTACTGGATAAATCCATAACCACAGGTACGTCAGCGGCACGAGCGGTACGTAACCGCTACCCTGTTATGTGTCGAAAGAGAGGTCGACAATCAAGTCCTTCCGTACAGTCTCCATACTGTCCAGTCTCTTCGTCTGAGAGTATCGTATACCGAGTATAGGGTGTTACTAGTAAAAACTGTATGCATTAGAGACCGCTTATTAAGGACCATGTAAATATATGTGGTCCCTGATAAATTATTAGAGACCGTATATATTATACGGTCTTTAATGAACGGTTGCTAATACATTGGTGGTCGTTCACATAATATTAGCGACCGTTCTAAATGGTTGCTAATATGTCGATTAGATAAGAGCCGCGATGGCTCTTTCTTCCTCTTCATTCCCCTAAAAATTTTCCCGAGAGGTTATTCTTTTCCTCCTTTTTCTCAAATTTTTCGGAAAAATTATGAAATCCAACCCCAATTTTTTTTGTAGGTGTTATTGTTGCAGTTGGTAGTGTAGGAGCTTACAATCGCTCTTTTTCTTTTCAAATCCGGGCCAAGGTCGGTGTTTTCTCCTCCTAATCCTAATCTTTTCAATTAGATTATTAAATTTAGAAATTAGATAATTATAATATGTGATTTGTGTTGGTTTTGAAATATTAAATATGGTTAATGAAGAATTGAATTGGTTGTAGAATGATGGGTTTGAAATTAGGGTTTGAAATTTATTTTGATTTTGGGGATTGATGGATTTTATCATTAAAATATAATTGAAGAAAATTGTTTTAGATGGGTTTTAGAATTAAAAATAGATGAAAAATTGAAATATAAATTTGGTAATTTAGGTTTTGAGTTGAAGATATAAGGATTATAGGTAATCGATGAATTTACTTATTAGATTAATTTAGGGTAAGTTGGATTATAGGATTATGTTAGATGAATTTAAGGTAAAATGTATTATAGTTATTTGAGGGGGTGCACGCGCGCATGTGTGTTTGTGAGTATATGTAAATGTGTGTTCGCGCGAACGTATGTGAGCGAGTGTGTGCGTGTGCATGTGAGCGAGTGTGTGCGCGCACGCGTGTGAGTGCGTGCGCGTATGTGTGAGAGTGTCTGAGTGTATATGTGTGTACGTGCCGCCCGCATATGAAATATTTAAAAAATATATTCATTCTAAGTTCTACCTTGTACTTTGTAAATATAATGATTCGATATCCTTTATTTTGTAAATTTAATAATTTGATATCTTATTGCTTATGATTTATTGCTTAGATTTTTTAATTGTAGCATAATTTATAAACCAAATCAAAATAAAAATCAAATCTTTTAATACCAATTAAACCATAGTAGATGCATAAATCAAAACTAAAATCAAATTGATTAAGAAAAATTAACACTAGTTAACCTATAACATTAATTATATTAATTAAGAAATCTTAATTAAGACTAGATAATAATGAACCGAGATCCTGATTAAAAAACGATTAAATAGAAAGTTAAGGGATACCCTAAAATTTTGACTAGTAATATAATTAGGGTTTTATATTTTCTTTTAATTAGGAAGTTTAAGATCGAAAGGTCTTAAACTTGTTTAGGATCGACCTATAGTTTCCCGTCTGATAATTGGTGCATGTCAAATTTTTTTTCCTGTTGAATTGATAGGATCACATTATATGTTTGTGAGAGTTGAGCGTCATGTTCAATTTTTTCAAACATATGTGTAGTATTCAACGACGGGATTTGACATATAGTAATTGTTGGATTTGTCCAGTTTGGACATGTTACGAATGTAACAAGACTCACATCTCACATCCTCCTGTATTTTCGTCCATTTCGAGAAGTTTCGACGATCCTTTCCACTTGTTCCACATGTACAGATTTATGTATGAACATGAGGAACAAGGGGAAAATGCTGCCGAAATTTTCTCGAAATGGACGAAAACAGGAGGATGTGAGATGCAAGTATTGCATTCGTAATGGAAATTAGGACCTTTATTCTTGACAGCCGTGAAACTAATTATTCGTCCCGACCTTTTGCCCTGAGTACTTACGACAATCTTAAATGACTTTAGATGCTTTGATACGTCCTCATCATGAAATCTAATTTAAGACTTGAAAATTTATTTAATGATGAGCTTGTAATAAACTCATAAAATATGTTAAACTCATATTATTATCTGTGTTATAACATATGAGAATTCTTCCCAATAAATCGTTTATGCACATGGGGAAAAAGATAGGTATAGTTTGAGAGACACCTGATTTAAAGATGTGCTTAAAGCCTTTTTAGATTACGCATAGATGAACCCAAAGCGTAATCGAGACGGACTTTTGTTCTGTCCTTATAAGAAATGTAAGAATAGAGCCCGTTTTCGACGTGAAGTGATAAAAAAACATATGTTTATAGAGGGTTTTGAACCGAACTACATACATTGAAATTATCATGGCGAAAGAATACGTGGTGAGGAAACGAGGATGGATAATGAGACCGCAATTTCGCAAGCTGAATTGCCGACAGGTGACAGGATAGATGACACGCATGAGATGTTGGAAGATTTATTTGCTGGAGAAGAAATGAATGATGTTGAACCGTCTGAAGGAACCAGTGAATTAGAAGAATTACAGAAACTTCTGGAGGAAAACGAACAAGATCTGTACGAAGGTTGTACGGAATTTAGTAGGCTGTCATTTGTAATAAGGCTCCTCCATCTGAAGATGATCAGCGGGATGGCTAACGAGCACTTTGACGTGCTTCTTAATCTTCTACGCAGGGTAATTCCTGAAGGAAAGGAAAGGATTCCAGAGAATCATTACCAGGCAAAAAAGATTGTTAAAACACTTGGTTTCTCGTATGAGAAGATCGATGCATGTCCCAATGACTGTGTGCTGTATCGCAGGGATTACGCGTCTCTCGATGAGTGTCCCATTTGCAACTTGTCTAGGTAGAAAAATGTTAAGATAAATTCAAACGCAGAAATGTGCGATGTCAGCAAAAAGAGCAAGAAAAATTCAGTCAAAATCCTTCGTTATTTCCCCCTGGCTACGAGGTTGCAAAATTTATATATTTCAAAGGACATGGCGAAGAGCATACGATGGCATTCTGAACGTCTGATCAAAGACGGGAAGCTGAGGAATCCGGCTGATGCAGAAGCATGGAAGCAATTAGACAATGTTGATCATTTTGGAGATGAGCCAAGAAATGTACGTCTAGGTTTGGCAATCGACGGTTTCATGCCTTACGGACATATGAGCTCCAGTTGGTCCACGTGGCCGGTATTACTTATGCCTTACAATCTGCTTCCCTGGATGTGTATGAAGCAACCGTATATAATTCTTTCCTTATTAATTCCTGGAAAATATTCACCTGGATAGAACATCGACGTCTATATGGAACCTTTAATTGAAGAGCTCTGGGAACATGGAGTAGAGACATATGATGCGTATGCTGAGGAGAAGTTTAGAATGCGAGTGGCATTTATTTAGACAATCAACGATTTTCCAGCATACAGCATGTTATTTAGATAGTCTACTTACGTGAAGAATGCATGTCTATCATGTGGTCTTGATTACAGTACCCTACAGCTTAAGACATATGGTAAGTTTTGCTGCTGGTTTCATCGTAGGTGGTTATCAGCGAATCATCCGTACAGAAAGATGGCAAATAAGTTTGATGGAACAATGGAAAAGAGTGAAGCACCAAAACAATTGTCAGGGATAAAAAAATTTGAGCAGATTTCATCGTGTCAATTCTAGCAAGGTTCTAATAATTTTAACTTAGATGGTTCCTTCAATAAAGAAAAAAAATGGAAGCGATCTGAAGATAATGAATTGTTGAGTGTGGAAGAAAAAAAGTATATTATGGAATCTCCTTATGGGAAACTTCTATTGATTCGACATAATATTAATGTCATGCATGTAGAGAAGAATGTGTTTGATAATATTGCTGGCACATCGTTACAGGACGATTCTAAGTCCAAGGATAAGTTGAGTGCTTGCGAGTGCTTGGAGGAGCTTGGAATCCGATAGGAATTGCATTCGGTATTTCATGATGATGGTATCTATGAATTACCAGTTTTGAGCTACACAATGCCAAAATTGACTATGAAAAGATTTTGTGAAGTGCTAAAGAGCATCAAAACCCCAGATGGATACTCCTCTAATATAGCAAAGAATGTGCAGGTCGAGCCACCAAAGCTCTTGAATCTTAAAACTCACGATTGTCATATCCTTCTGCATCAATTGCTTCCAGTAGCTCTTCGACATAATTTGCTATCCAATGTCACCAAATCTTTGGTAGAGTATTGCGACTTTTTCATTAAATTTTGTTCTAAAGTGATAGATGTGGCAAAATTCGTGGAGTTGTAAAATAGTATTGTTGAAACCCTCTATAAATTAGAGATGATATTTCCACCATCTTGCTTCACCATCATGGTTCATCTTTCTGTGCATCTAGCTACATAGGCAATGATTGATGGACCTGTCTCATATAGGTGGATGTATCCAGTAGAAATGTAATATATTTTTTCAGTCAATTGTGTTATTTAATTCATTATAATATTCACATTTGTCTAAAGTATTCATTAACGTTTTAGGTACTTGGGAGTCTTGAAACGGCAAGTGCACAATAGCGCACGACCATAAAGGTCAATAGCCGAGGGTTATTGTGCCAATGAATACCTCAACTTCACTTCTCATTACTTACATGGAGTTGAAATAAGATTAAACCATCCTTCTCGAATTAACGATGACCAGTTATCCCATTCACAACGGGAGGATCGATCCTACCGGAGGGAGTGGCTCGACCAAGGGCATTCGTATATCCTTAATAATCTTGAAATTATTGTCGATCACAGAAGGTATATAAATTAAAAATTTTAATCGCGTCAATATTTTGAGTGTCTACATCTATATATGTCTAAATAATTAATACTGTTATTCTTTTAGCCGACATATTGAAGAACTTACGAATGCAATTTCTGGAAAGAGTGCTAATTGGAAAATTAATCAAGAACATAAGAAACAATTTCCACGGTGGTTCCGTAAACACGTACATATGTTTTGTATATTTCACATTTCACATGCATATATCACATATAGCTTATACATTTTACGTGTAAATGCATTGTAAATTGAAGATGACATAGCAAAAGGGATGCAATTCTCGGATGTAATCGTGTGACTATTTAAAGATCCTAGTGCAAAAGTGAATCGATACAGTTCATATTGTATTAATAACCTAAAATTTCTTACAACCGAGAAATTGAATACCCAAAACAATGGGATTTATTGTCCGTTTGAACAAATGTGCTCTCAAGTTCCCATGATCAAAGACCGCAGGGAGGAAAAAAAGAATATTACGGTTAGTTGGAGGATATAATAGAGATATTTACGGGAATAATGAGCAAGAAAAATTTGTTATGTTCAAAGTTCGTTGGTGTGCTTGCATCCAGATTGATGGGTATGGCTTTTAGCTTGTCAATCTCAATAAAGAAATTTATCGAGATGATGAGTTCATATTAGCTTCACAAGCTGAGCAGTATTTCTATGTCAAAGATCCTAATCATGAAGAAACTTGGATTGCATTGCTGGCACCTCCTAAATCCTTGATCGATAGTTCTACAGACGAGATTGACCTTGATAAAGCAGATCCGGTTGAAATATGAAAAACTTTACAGTTGTAAACAATTGTAATCAATTGACATATGTTATAAACTTTGCAGTTGTAAAAACATATAATCACTTGCATGTAAATGATATATGAAAACCTAACAATTATAATCACCTGTAATGTATTGATTTGTTAGCTTAATGATTTATGCATATTATATATTTTGTATCGTCATTACTCTTGCATGAAACAGATGGGACGAAAAGGCATATTCGGAAAATTTGCCAAAGTATTTTCTTCAAAGAATAGAGATCGAGATATTGAATCCTTGACACAGTCTGATATGAGAGTAGAGGTATATATTACGAGTTTTAAATAATCATTGAATGCATTATTTTATTCAAATAACTATTGCATTGATTATAATAAATTAAAATGTGTAGGTACATCTGATTAGGAGGATGCAAGTCCATCAGTGCAGCATGATCTGTATGCACATCTAGAGGAGCAGTGCACGGACTTGGGTAGGGACCTGGGGCGTTCTCAGATCCCGTCACCGATGACCGATGAATAGATTCATGCATTGCCCCTTCCTCGCGATTTACAAATTGAAAAACCGTATCGCGATAGGGTCAATACGAAGGCAATGGCGCGATGGGCTGCTGCTCAGCCGCAAATCGATATGATGATAGAGGTAGCATACACGAGTATTGATGAGGCATGGGCTGCAGGGGATAATCTGGCCCGGTTTGAACACCACGGAAGAGGTGTTGCAAACGAAATTACAAAATATGATATGCGTGGAAAAAGAGCAATTCTTCAATGAGTAGGTGGGAAGCCCGTAGGTCCGGGTATGTGGGCTACACATTTCCATGGTTGTATCGGTATTCTCATCTGCAACACCGACTTTTGGAACGTAGGCTTCATATTTGCAGATACCCCCTGGAAAGCATATGGACTTAGCGCCCACTCTTGGTAATGCATAACTCAACTATGTTTAAATATTACATGCATACCTGTTATATGTTATAAATTTATTAAATAATATATTTATTAATCTGTATTATAGAAATATTTCATCTTAGAAGATGATATAGACGGACATTGGATGCATGTCCGGTATGAGATGTTACAAATATTCAAAAGATGGCGTCAAAGATTGAAAAACATTTCAAACAGTCGAAGAAATTTATGGATGATTGGGAACGTTTTGCCGCTCTTCCCTCCATCATTCCTAGAGATTAGTTTATGTTTCTCCTATTGCATTGGGATATACTCGAAACAAAGGTAATTAAAAATATACTTAAATAATTTGAATACCGAATTTAGATTAAATTACATTTAGAGATATTATAATCTAATAAGCAGGAAGTACCAGAAAGGAATAAACAGAACCGAGGGAAAGCCAAAGATGACTATTATGGTGGATCGGTTCCTGCTGATTAGTATAGTGTTAATTTGGTTAGCTTATCTTTAATTACATAAATGTTCGATTTTTCAATTTCATCATTACATATCTTTACTTATAAATAATTCAAATATCCGTTACAGGAGAAGACTGGGAAAAAGCCAAGCCTCCTTAAGACTTGGAAAGTATTGCATATGAGAGAGGGCATGTTAGAAGAAAGGATGGATATAGCCATTCACCATATGGTAAGCTTGAATTTTTCAATTCTTTTAAGTAAATTAATTACACTTATTAACTTCGTAAAGAAAATTAATTATTGTTTTATTTATCGAAGGAGAATTTCGAGGAGGCGGAGAGGAGCTATCGGGAATCAAATCCCAAATATCCGGCCGACGATCCTCTTCCTACGGAGGCCGGGTATCTATTAGAGAGCAGCTTTTTCCTCAATCGAGAAGAAACGGTCGTATTCCCCTATACGGTGGTCCCGTTAGTCTTTCGCGGTTCGGTTCCAGAAGAATTACTTCAAGTTCTTCGACCGCTCGCTCCAACCAACAATCGACTGAAACATAACAGATCCATGAGCTAGAGGAGCAGCTCAAGAGGAAGGATGAAGCAGATAAGAAGAGGGCGGAAGATGAAACGGTTTGGAGAGCTCAAATGGAGGCGCGGTTGGAAAAATTCTCGCAACAATATGTTCCGCCTCCGCAATCGTGGTCAGTACAGGGTCGATTGCCGCCGTAGCCAGCATATTACTCTCCTCCGACGCAACGACCGTATTACCCTACCCCATCACAGGGAATGCCATACTATCCTTATCCACCACCTCCGCAATCACAAGGAGGGTACTACCCTCGACCTCCGCCACAAGATCCTTATTACCCGAACTCTCCGCTACAGGAACCGTATAACCCTTATCAGCCGACCCCACAAGGAAGGTTATTAGGTAACTTTTTTTCGCAGGAGAACTTCGACGTTGTGAATCGATACTATTCAAGGCGAGCTTCTGGTGGTGATGGTAGCTGTGGGAGTTAGTGAGGTACATATAGTTGTTATTTACATAAATTTGAGCATACAATTAAACTGTGTTGAGTTTTGATGTTTAAAATTAATGTTGTGTATTCGTAGGGTTCTTATAAGTTAACGACAAAAGAATTATGTTTTAACGATTGAAGTGGTGAGAGTTAGTGAGGTAAGCATATATATGTGTTAGTATAGCTAACATTGTTTCAAAAATTATGATTTGAGTTCATATATTTATATATTTATTTGTTTCGATTCATAGGGTTGAGTGAGCTGCGATTGCGAGTCATTTGGAGATTTTTTCGTATTGTTGGACATATATATAGCGTATGTATCGTGTTGTTCGTATTCAAAACAATTTAGTTTATGTATGCTTGTTTATTAAGAATTTAGTTCATATGTGTTTGATTTAGTTGTTGATATTGGTGGATATATCGTGGATAATGTTTATATGTTGGTTTGTATGCGTATGTGTTCGTATTTATTGTTAATCTTGTTGGATATGTTGTGGATTGTGCATGTATAGTAATTTGTATGCAAAACACTATTGTGGTGTAATATATTGTGATTTTGTGTATTATTGTATTGAATATAGCATTTTTCTGTAATTTTTTTCAGGAAAAATAGGTATTAGCGACCGTATTAGCTAAAGGAATGGTCTCTTATACATTATCAGCCACCGTTTGCTGATATTAAGAAATGATTAAATTTGTTGGGATATCCACGTATCTTTTTATTAGCGACCGGAGGAAACGGTCGCTAATACATATATAAGCGACCGTTCGTATTAGCGGCCGTTCATGAACGGTCGCTCATATACATATCAGCGACCACCCAATCAGCGACCGTGTTTTAGCGACCGTTTAAAATATTAACGGTCGCTAATATATCGCTAATATATATTAGCGACCGTTAATTATTTTTTGGGGACCGTTTCATACGATCTTTAATAGTGACTGTATTTAGTAGTGGGTGGATAACGTCAATCTCCTAATAACCTAATAAGTAGTGTCGGTGTCAAGCTCATCACCTACTGAGAAACTATTGATCCCCTATCAGTAAATCTCATCCATCCTGATCAGTGATTTATGGTGATATCCAACCGAATACAACGCGATATCAACTCCATATACCGGGAGAGATAAATCTCTTCCGATCGCTCACTGCCTCAATGTGGCTCAGAACTGTACCCAGCTAAAACCTATTTGCACGACTCTTTTGAGCCGTGGTAGGTTAGTAATCTAAGTTCAGTGGGAACTCACAAGAGACAAACATCAAAAGCAAAGCCAACAATGATCTTCAAGTCGAAGGCATCAACAACGACCTCTACGTCGGAAAATACAACTTCTATATCGGAAACATTATGGGTCGGTCCCGGGTTATGAATCCGAGATGTTACCTGTTACGCGCATGATGATTATCTTTTCCGTTCTGCCCGGTTCGATGCTTGAGGAAGAATTTGATCACGATCGCCGCTACATTTGAAGGCCGCTAGCCACCCATGAAATTTGATCACGTGCCAAGAGAAAGTATGGTCCGTCTCTCCTTCCTAAGACGCCAAGCCAAAGGAATGGCTTCCTCCCAGTAAAGATCTCCTGCAAAGTTAAGACAAGTAAAATAGGGATTAAGAGGGGTGTAGTAAAATTAATCTAGAGAAAATAAAAATTAAATGATGAGAGGAAACAAAAAGAACTCACCTGCCTTATGGCCGGGGAATGCTTTTCCCTACCCGTATGGGTTATATGATTTTTTGATAAAAAGACGATTTTCGAAAAAGATTGATTTTTTTAATGTCTTTTTACCTAGATGATGATTATGCATCAAAAGATAAATTAAAAAAAGTGAAAATAAGGAGATTAGCCTGATTGCGTTTCGTGTTGCTGCCTACGAAAATCTTGAGAGCTTATGCATTCCCCGCCATCAAACATCAAAAAATTTTAGAGAGAAGAATTTGCCTCTAGAAAGCAATAAGTGGTTGGGGATGGAGAAAAGATTTTCGGATGATCAATTCTAAAGGAAGAGGGTTGCTCTTATAGTCCTCCTACTGAATCTTTCGAAAAATCTTTGATATTTGGAAAAAAATTTGAATCTGACACACATGAAAAAGACCCTCATCCGCATGTGTGTCAAAGTCGCCTTTTTGGAAATTTTGCATTCCGGATTAGTAGAAAATCTTTTAAAATCTTCGGGGTGCGCATGCGGACGACATGTGTCCGCATGTGTACTCTGGTCGGTTAAAACTTACCAACTTAGGTCCTTTGAAAATGCAAGTAAGGTCCAGATTCGGGCATCAGGGTACGCATGCGGACGACATGCTTCCGCATGTGAGCCACCGACTCCAAATTTTGGATATTTTTAAATCTTTTTGAACACCTTTGAAACCTTTTGTTCTAAGTTGGATTTTGATTGAAAACAATTTCGAAATTTGTTTAAATTACGTGCAAATTCCGTAAGTTAATTTTTCCAAATCTAAAAAATTCTAATTATGGATATGTATGATATGAATGATATAGTTCATGATTATAGCTAAATATACTTTTCATGTCACTTATGAGGACATGGTTAGTCCTCATGTGCGCCATATTGCCTTAAAATTTGTAAAAATATTTAAATTTTTTTAAAAAGTACTTTGAAGCTCTAAGCATAATTTGATGGTATTTTGAGTTATTTTTATGTACTATATATATAGTATCCAAAACTAGCCCAAATCAATCGAAATGACATCAAAAAATACCCCTCGTGCACTGATGTTGTAGAACACAATGTCTATGCAAGAAAAGGAGATGACATTGAAGAACGAGAGAGCGCAATCAAGTCCAGAAAGAAGGATGTGGAAAGGTTTAAGAAAATAAATGGAGAAATATGTGATGATGGATGCAATGCAGTAATACAAGAATAAAAGAACAACTCAGGATTGTTTCCTAGCGTCTCATGATTTGCGACAGTCAGCACAACATTGCTGTAATGCGAAACTGTAGGTTTAGAAACGAGACAGGACTTCTCCGCTAAGCCTAAGACCAGAACTATATCCGGAGGTCTTAGAGGGGGATTCATCCATCTGGTCTAGTATTCTAAATAGATTGAGGGCGAAGAGTTAGTAGGTGTGAGATGATCCTGTTCCACACACAGGTACTGGCAACTATTAACTTTTCCATTTCTTTTGCTTGTTTTGTTTTAAAAGATGATGTCGTGTCGGATGTTGAAAGTCATGATTTGAGGAAATTTTTCCTGTTTTATCCTTTTGTTTTCAAAGGAGATTATGTGAAGCAATATGCTGGTTTGATGCAGAGATGCTAAATCATGCAAGTTTTTATATGAAAAATATTTTTTTATGCATGTTTTTGAAAACGGGGTTGTTCAACATCTTAGAAAGTGAATGTCTAGGGGTATCGGCTCCACTGTCTAAGACGAGGTTTTTGAAAATAATTTCTAGTGCTTAAGGCATTAACCCTAGCACTATTGTGCTTCTAAAAGATGATATGATCATTACTTAGGACGCTCGTGATTGAGCAAAGTACAGTGCAAACATATGGAAGTTGGGAACTATTATGGGGCATGGACGGTGCATGTCACGCCGGTTTGAATGCCTTAATACGCTTTTGATGGAGGACGTGACTCATCAGCGTGATGCTTGCAGGAATCGTGGCTTATCAGCAAATTTTTCCACTCTGGGGATTTTCATAGATAGATGCCACTTTGGGGGTTTCTTGATTGAAATTCACCGTTCAGGTCTTTCTGCTTGGGATTCATCGTATAGGTCTTTCTGCTGGAGATTTGCCTCTATGGGCATTGCTCATTTGAGATTGGCTGGTAGCATTGGCTTCTGGGCATTGGCGTCTGTCGCATTGGCCTCTTGCATTGGCTGTTGGCATTGCACTTTTGATATTCATCGGTCAGATCCTTCTGTCGAAGAGCAACCATCTCAGTTCTTCTTCAATCTGCCTCTCAGGAGTTTTGGATTTTGATTAAGACAGGCCTCTGGGGGCTTCTTAGCTTTGTGCGGATTTTCTGCTGAGTGGAATTGTTTCTGTCGTAGTTGCGTCTAGAAGTTGATCGCATCAATAGGAATTTTTAGGTCATTCTCGACGGATTGGATGGGCTTGATGATGTGCACAGTCGATACATGTCGCGCCGGTTGTACTGTGCTCTAGATTGCGTTGTTGGCATAAATCTGCTTCAACGGTAGATGTCATACCAGTCTTAGAGAGGTGGAGTTGCTTGAATCTTTGGATGCACAAACGGTGTATATCACATCAGTTACTTAGAGCGATGCATAGGCGGTGTATATCACACCGAATACATCATATGTGGAATGGCATTTTTTGGGAGAACCTGTCTTCTTGTGCGATGTGATTTTTATGCTCTCGAAATAGCCGAAGGAGTGAACTCAATGGGATTTTTTATTTTACCTTCACACTTGAGCAAACAATTAGAATGTTTATCACAAATAGAAAACATGTTGTGTAAAGTGTTCTTTTGGCTCAATACGTTTGAGGTTGTCCTTAAACTCAGCTTAGCTGGGTTGATTAGCTATTCCATCGTAGCTAAAGAAGGGTTCAAGCTCTTATCACCAATCTAGAGATAGATACTAAGAACAAGAGTGGAAAGGTATTGAAGCGGTGGAGGGAAACCTCCTTGTCGAGCTCAAGAATTTTTATGGTGATCCCCCTTGACTTGATCGATTGGTTTCTATTGAACGCTCCGTCTTAACTGGACAAAGAGTGTTTGGTACATACTATCTCAAGTAAATGATTTTTAGGGATGGTTTCTTCCTTTATTCCGGTTGGGATTTGCCGTTCAGTCATTAATAACATGCACCTCACACCCCGTTAAGGGCCGTAGTTTAACATCTTCAAACGTTGCCGAAATAGTTACAAGTGACAAACGAAGTGGAACTGTTTGAATCCGTCATTAGAGACTTCTATTTAAGCAGTCTCATTTCATTGGAAATAGGCAAATTTCATTTTAGCATTCTAGTTGATGTAAGCAGATTCATGAGAACTTTTCGGAGTTTAGGTAGGAAACGTTTAGAATTGATCTCGGATTATTTCCTAATGCGACTTAATCTATTGCAAGGTCGAACCTTTGTAGTCAACTTTTCAAGTGTCACTTAAACCGATTAGGCATTCATTTTATTGATGTGGGTAGAGATAGACAACTCCTAAGCTTTTCAATCTTTTATGATGAAGGTAATGTTTTCAATTTGGCTCAAAACTAATCCTTTAAGCAACGATTAATTTTGGCATGCATTTATTCTGTCGGAGGCCAAGATTATTCTAAAACGAGGAACCGTTATAACTTTTAACCTGAAGAGAACACTTGCTTGGCGGGAGTGAAGGAAATAGACATATCCATATGCATTTGCCCTGTAGAGTGTTTTTCATCACCTATTGACATGGGTGCGCGCATGCCTTAGGCATGTACAGATTCCCCCTACCTAGGATAGGAGGGGGTTTATTGATTGTGGGGATCCTTTCTCCAGCAATCGCGGGGAAAAACAGCTATTAATTACCCTTCACTCTTGACACGAGGGAACCTCCGATTGATGGGTCGTATAGGTCATACGAACTCAGTGTGCAATATGCGTGTGTTGTGTTTTGAAAATAATTTTGAGGGTACTTTGGACAAATCGGGGGCCTCGCCTACCTTTGGACTTAAGAGGATGGGTGTTGGCTGATTCGGGTTGTTGTCACCCAGCTTATGAGTAGTGCCTTGTGCTTGATTGGGCTACGGCCAAGCAAATTGGGCCGTGTGCTGCATTATGAAATTCGTCAAATCATCAATTTTGGAGTATAGCTCGGTCATCTTCTTGTCTTTGCTTTTAAGCTATTTCCGGATTTTTGGAGAAGCTGTTGTTCTGCGGTCTTGGGGACGAAAGTTGGCTCATCCTCATTTTCCGAGCCTGACTCCTCAGGAATTGTGGCTTCCTTTTGATTGGCTTCCCGAGCAAGGTCTTGTTTGTTATTTGCATTAGGCTGAGACTGGTAAGTAACAGCCTCTTCAAACCATGCTGGGACAGGTGAGTATTCACCCCTTCTTTACTCTTACTGCGAAAGGGTACCGCTAGGGACCGTACATACCATATGGCCAGGGTGAATCATGTACCCGCCTGAGTCTCGATTGTCGGTTGCGGTGTTCATCGAGTTCTTAGACCGTTGCTGTGGCCCATCCTTTCGTGGGAGGGTCCGGAAACAGAAAATGGTCGGCTTAAATGGAGCTTTTTGTGGAGCCGGCATTCGCTTTTTGAACTCTATCCTTGAATTTCGCATGGCGACAAGATCCTAATAGACCCTTTACAAAACTGCATCGCACCTTCAATTTTGGGTCTTAGACACACCACTTCATAGGACACTTTGGATTGTATGTTTCTTTGTCTTTGTCGTTATGGCATTTTTTTAATCCATCCTCAATGGCTCAAAAGAGTTAGCGAGCTCCACGGCCGGCTCAACTTATGTCGCAGGATAGCTATCCTTCTTAAACCTCATGAAATCCAGCTTCACAGGAGCCCTAGCCCTTTTGTTGGCTCTGTATCTGAGCCGTTTCTGCCTTAATTTTTTATACTTAAGGGCTTTGCGGGCATCTTCTTTCCTGGAAGCCGCCGTAGGACGATTGACGGGGAGTCCAGAGAAGATAACTGATCATGCAGTTGTCAAGGGCACCGCTTGAGCTTTGCCCGAGATGCTTGGTCTTTTCCTTAGTGTTGACGGTCTTGCCCCCGGCTAGAGAAACGGAGATCCGTTCGAAGATAAACATGCGTTTGGACTTGGGCACCCTTGCGATTATGACATTTGGCCTCCCCCTTTTAAGGCTAGTTTAGCCACTTGGCTCGCTGGAGCCTCCACGGTAAAAACACTGAAGGATGAACAAAATAGGATGGAACCAAATTGAACCGGCGGTTCCTCCCACTGCTGTATAATGTTTGACGGGAGAATCACTCATGCAGTCGTCTTGATTGTGCACGCTACTGTAGTTGCATCAAAAGCTGAGTTTGTCTTCGGAGACATTGTTGAGTGATGTTGATTGTTGTTTGTTACTGAGGATTGAGAATCTATATGAAAGAGCATAATTTCAGTACAAACTACGATATATATTTTGAATGAGTCCGCATGATCGTTTGACCTGACATATAAGAGGAGAGATAGGTCCTACAGGCCATGCTAGAATTTGTATAGTTTTTTCATCATCCATTGAG
Organism: Agapanthus africanus; assembly: GCA_030015575.1. Classification (NCBI taxonomy): domain Eukaryota; kingdom Viridiplantae; phylum Streptophyta; class Magnoliopsida; order Asparagales; family Amaryllidaceae; genus Agapanthus; species Agapanthus africanus. The sequence goes on from JASDDO010000026.1 coordinate 142,136,611, forward strand.
ATGGATATGCACATGCCTTAGACATATACAGATTCCCTCTGCTTAAGGTAGGCGGGGGTTTATTTATTGCGGGGATCCTTTCTCCAGCAGCCGCGGGAAAAGCTGCTGTTAATTACTCTCGTTCTTGACGTGAGGGAACCTACGATTGACTGGTTGTATAGGTCATGCGAACTCAGTGTGCAATATGCGTGTGTTGTGTTTTGAAAACGATTTTAGGTTGTTTTGGACATATCGGGGGCTTTACAGATTTTGAGGGTAGTTTAGAAGTTTTTTTAAAGGGAAGAAGTATTTTGAGTGTGTCGAAGAACTCTTGACAAGGGGAAAGAGAGAGGGGGGAGAGCTTTGGTGGCCTCCCGAGTTTGGGAGTCCTCCTGGGCTGCCGGGACCCTTTTATGGGGATCTCGAAAGCGGGACCTCCCTACAAAAGAGGGTCATGAAGGCAGGATCCTCCTTTCGGTGGGGTTTCCAAAAGCGTGACCCCTGAGGGGGTCCTGACGACGCGAACCCATTTTCGGGAGGGTTTCGAGAGCAGCCTCCCAGGAGGGAGATCCCGAAAGAGGAACTCCCTTTGGGGGAGTTCCGAGAGCGGTAACCCCTTTTGGGGGGTCCCAACAACAGGAACCCCCTTTAGGGGGGTTCCGAAGGTGGGAACTCCCTTTTGGGGAGTTGTGAGAGTAGGAACCCACTTTGGGGGGATTTCGAAAGCGGGACCCGTGGAAAGGAGGTCCCGACGACGGGACCCCTCGTTAGGGGGGTCACCAGAGAAGGAACTCCCTATAGGGGAGTTCCGAGAGTGGGAACCCCTATTGGGGGTTCCGAAGACAGAAAGCTCCTATTTGGGGTTTTAGACAGTAGGAACCTATTTTTGGGGACGTTCTAGGGTTGAACACGTGGATCCCATGTTCAAAAATTGGAAGACGAACATGGACGGATCCATGTTCTCAAGGATCTCGCAAGAGATCCGAGGTCAAGTGATGAAATCCTAAGACTTTCATCGAATCTACAATCCAAAAATGCTTGCTCAGGGTGAAAGCCATGAACTTTCACCCTGAGGGTCCTTCTTCTCTCTTGTTCTTCAAGCTTGATGAAGAATGGTTGCTCCTTTGTTTGGTCTTGATTTTGGATCTTGGGTTTTTAGGATGGAGTTTTCTAAAAGAGATGAGTTCTCTTTTGATGGGTTATATTGAGGAAGAAAAAGATGAAGGAGATGAGAGAGACCCAAAAGGATCTCTCTTTTCTTTTGAAGCTCTCTCTCTCTCTCTCTCTCTCTTTCTTTGAGGAAGAAGAAGATGGAGAAAAAAAAGACTTTCTTCTTTTATGGAGGCTCCAAACCCTAGAAAGATTGAAAGAGAATGAATGTTGTTATTATTTTCACATATGCTTGGCTTTTATAGACTTTACATTTTACACATGGTCCCTTGGGCTTTACAATTTTAGTTTTTCCCCAATTGTTTTACACATGTGCACATCTTTTGCACTATAGCCCTTGGGCTTTACAAAAATTGGCTTTTTGTCTATTCCTTTTATATTAACTTCCTATTTATTACACATTAAATTTATCTATTACATTTTTATTTTTTTCATAGCATGGGGTCGGCCCTTGTACTTAAGCTTAGACCCGGCTTGGGCTTGGCTCGGGCCCACTTGATTTGGGTTGGGCGCGACCTTCAGGTTGATTTTGACTTTTGACTTTGACTTTTTGACTTTGGTTAAAGGGGTGTAATTTTTGACCCCAACATCCCCCTAATTAGTTTGAGTTTTGTTCATCAATTTTTTTGATCTTTTCTTTTGTTTTAATCTTGGCATTATTTTTCTGGTAAAGATTGATCCACTTAGGTGTTGTAATTAAAAAAAGGCGAAAATCGGTTGGTGAATGTTTTCATCAAGTTCTTGTGACATCAAATTATTGGTTTCTAGAAAGTTCTATTTGTTCGAGATTAAATCGAAGATAGTGATAATCTTTTAATCAAACCTATCATTACCCTATTGCATCTTTTGCCCCTAACTTACATTTTCTAGTCAACTAAAAGTCAAAGGCCTATTCCCAATTCAGGAGAGTGCTTTCAAGTAGGGTACCATTGTTGGTACGTCGCATCATGCGGGAGCAACGACTTCTCTTCATTTGTATCGATCATTTTAGAATTATTTCCGCAGTGGACCCTCAAAGTGATGAGTGGTCCTTCCCATATTGGGGTCCTTTTAATATAGGAATGAACTTTGAGAGGAACGAGCTCACCTTGATTAGATTTATGATAACTTAGCTGCATAAAATTGTTGTCGAACTCGTGATGAGTTTGAAAATTTGCTTTATTCTCATGATAATGCATGAAAGGGAGTTTTCTTCAGTAGAAAATGTATTGTGATAGCAGAATTGTTGACTTCAGCTGATGAATTGGCTAGCACGGCGGATTTTAGTCCATTGTCTAGTGTGGAATTATACAATTAATGGCGTGGTGTCACTTTCTTGTTGTCGATATCTAAAAGGAAAAGACTAAATAAGAGAGCTCGATGTTGCTCGTTCTAGTATGGCTCTCGTGGGTACTGAATGTGTACGCCTAGAATGATACTGGCAAAGAGTATAGTGAGAATTATCTCTAACAATTGGAATTTTGGCTTCTCTTCACCATTCTTTGTTGATGTAGGCGTTGTTTGCAGAGTTGGATCGACTTCTTCAATTTCTTGTTTGAGAGGACGCTTCTTTCTCGCGCATGGATTGTTGAGTTGATCATGAGACTGCTCACTACTTGAAATCTTGTCATGCATAGATGACAACGGAACATCTTCTAGGCTTGCACTTGGATTCATCGTTGGTGCATCTTCAAGCAAGCATTGTAGTATAGACTTCAATTCCTTATCTAAGTTACTTTCATTGTATGTGAGATCTTCTTCTTTATTTGGTTCAAGATCCTCTACCGCATTGAAGAATTCATCGGCTTCTTGCTCGAAATCATCAAGTTGTTGATTAAATTTCCCGAGGGTCTGGCGGTTCGGGCGGTTCTTCATAGTAGGGCGTCATGATTGCCCTTACCTCAACTGTCCTTTCTTCAATTATGATCACAGCAGTTTCTTCTTCTTTGATAGTGAAAAGAGGTTCGCAATGGAGTACTCGTGGAGTGAATTTGATGAGTTCGTATCCTCGACATTCATGTGGGAAATGATGGCATTGAAATGATGAGATTGCTCTCATATGAGCCCGCCAATTACCTTGGAATAGAAAGTTGAAAAACGAAGGTGCGTTGATGAATGTCATCTTGATATGTAACGATACCTCCTGGTGGAGTAGTCGACGGTATTTCGGAGAGAGTTTTGATTGAGACTTCACGGTTTTCTTCTCTGCTTGAACTGTTTTCATCGTGTTGAGAGGCTTGCTATTAAGCGAGATATCTACCTCCAATAATGTCATCGAGATGCTTTGAGTTTTGAGCGCAATATTTCTCGAGCAGTTTGATGTCATTTCATGATTATCATGCACTTGCGATGGTTTAGTGAGGGATTCTTGATGATTAGATTGACATTTTACTGATTGAAGATCAAACTTTTGCAGTGGCGTTTCTTCTACTTGTTTCGTAACTTCATCTCTGTTGGAGTGTCGTCTCGTATCCCTGGCGATAGCTGCTCCATTTGATTAAGCTGCTTTTCTTCTTCTTTTTCAGTACTTGGCGCAACATTTGATATAATAATCTCCTCTTCTGATCTACCCCTTGGAATTGCATGGGATTCGTAGTTGTTGACGACAGACTCGGAATGCTGAATTGGCGTTTTTATTGGAGAGGATGGGGGTTTTAGAGGTACATTGCATGTGCTTGCAACGTGCCCCTTGAATGTCGGTGAAGGATCTGCAATTCCTATAGTTACGAGAGACTCCTCATAGCGCCAAGTAGGGGTGAGGCCATAGTCTCCGTTAAACGCATTGATTGCGTCTAAGAACCATTGTCGTTCTTGTGGTGCATACGGCATCGGCGTCATATGATTTGGAATGGAGCTTGTACGTTGTTGGAGTAGCTTATTCTTCTCAGCTTTGATCAAATCCCATTGAATATCTCCAGTTTCATGTAAATCATAAATCGCATCCCTCACTATATAACATTCGTCGATTTTATGGCCATTTGTTTGACAATAAGGGCAATACTTGGTCAGATCGGTGTTGGGCCTTCTAGTTGTCTTACGCGGTCATAGCAATCTGATAGCATTGCATGCATTAAGTATCTTGAACACACCCGTGAATGATTCAGGCAGTGGAGTATAGCTAATTCAGCAAGGTTTCTTCTTTCGTGTTTGGTTGGCATTTGGGAAGGATACTCTTTCACCACTTTGATTAGTCACCGCAACGTTTTGAGCTTGATTGACTATTTGAGCATGATATATCGGTTGAGATTGAGGAGCTTGGTACGCCAATTGCGGATGAGGAGTTGATTGATATAACGGCTGACAGTACTATTGCAATGGAATTGAGCCATATTGAAAACTGCTGATCGGATTGGTTTCTTCTTCTTCCTCATCATCGAGTTCATCATTTTCTATCACTTCGATGTTCGGAGGTTGCATTGCGAATGGTGCAATCAATTGAGGATCTATCATCGTCCCTTCCCGAACAAGCTTCTGCTTTGTTGGCCCTTCTTCATAAAGCTTGGCTTATGTGTTATACTTTAATATGGATAACATTGTTATGAGAGAGTTGCCACAATTCTCGATAAGAATATTGACCACTTCCTTTTCTGGAATATCAAGGCTGAATCTGTAATATTGGTCTCTCCATCTTATGACATACGCCATGAAATCTTCATTCGGCTCTTTCTACATGTTCATGAGATCCACTATACTGGGGATGTATTCAACATGTCCGTGGAACCGCAATTGAAAATCATTTATCAATTTTTCAAATTCATTAAGTGCTTCTCAATCAACATTGGAAAACCATTTTTGGGCATTGCCGTCAAGTGCCCGCTGAAACAAGTGAATTACGAGCTCGTAATTTGAAGCGTAGGGCCGAGCCATCTCGCAAAATGTGTATAGCTAAATTTCAGGATCAAAATCTCTTTTGTACCTAAGAATGTGAGGGTATTTGAAACCATCGGGGAACACGAAATCTGGAGTTCTGCAAAAGTCGTTGAAAGTCTCGTACCGGTATGTCTTAGTTCCTGTATGTTCTTGTATAAAATCTAAAGCATTCTCCCAAGTTAGATAATCAGTGTGTACCCCTACTTCGGAGTAAGGGGGTTATGCACCATTGTGTGGGCCAAAGTCATGAGATGTGCATTTAATGAATGACGATTTTGAGATGGAAAGTTCGACTTGAATCCGTTGTTAGGGTAATGCTTGAGAAGAGACATTCTCCGTGAATTGAGATGTTACTGAAAAAGATGTGTTGTTAGGTTTATTAGGAATGAAGTAATTCAAGTTGAACCCTCGAGATGTAGTTGCATTATGTTGAGAGATAAAGGCTTGACGAATACGACATCTTTGCTCGTATTTGTAATCATAATAAAGTTAAGCAACTATATCTTGAGGTTCATCTTGAATATTTTTATGAAACCTATCATCGTCTCTTTTGCCACTAACACTTTTGTATGAAATATGACCATTGGGTTCAATTCGAGCTTTCATTTTTTATTTTTCATTGAAGTTTATATTTTTTTTAACATTTCAAAATTCATCATACATACATAGTTTTCTTTGTTTTCATCATACAAAATGTTTCAATTTATCGACATCCCTTTAATTGGATCGATTTGAGTTGACTTGGCCATATTTCGATGATATGGTTCGACTATGTCATGTTCTTGTTTTGTGTCTTCAGCTTGATCTCGATTTGCTTGATTTGACTTAATTCGATCAAGCTCGGATTCTTTAACTGCAACTTGGTTCAGCTCGATCTCTTGTTCTCTTTCTTTGGTTGGTTTGGGTATAAGTGAAGCACATCCGACTGCTTTCTGCGCTTGAGTTTGATCCTCTTGTTTGTTGAGAGTTAATGGTTTGGGCTTGAATTGGGCTTCGACCTCCCTTTGATTCGCTTTATAGATCTTTGCATGTGGTTCAACTTGGGATCTTGTCAAAACCCTTACTTTTTGGTTCATGTCATCAAACTCTGTTTCTAGTTTCATAGTGATGATCAAACCTCTTTCCTGCAAAATTTTGTTAAGCCCTAATAGAATGCAAGCATTTGATGTGGTATGTGCACTTATTGCGCACGTGGTTGGGATTTAGGCTGTACCTATTATCCCCATGCTTCTTTTCTAACCTAAATGAACGTCGATTTTAGGAAAGCTTTTACAACCCCTATGGTAGTTCTACCATCACCAATTCTCGGAGAGGCCTTACTAGGCTAGATACCTGGGTCTACCGAAAGATCACATGTCTACCGAGACCCAAGAGTATTCTTCCCAATAAAAGAGTTTTTCTAAGCTATTGTTGTAATCATGCACACAAATAAAGCATGAAGTATGCAAAATATATGCAAGATTTAATTGATATGCAAGAATGATTTATCTAGATATGCAAAAGATATTTTTGATAAAAGATTTAACTAGATTTGCAATAGATTTAAAAAAGATTTTTTTGTTTTGTTTTTTTGAAAAAATGAAAAAGATTTTTAAAATATGAAAAAGATTGATTTTTTTTTTAAATATGCAAAAGATAGAAAAGATTTTTTTAACCCCCTAAATTACCTGCCTAAATTGAGAAGGAGATCTTACTGAAGGTTGCTAAAGCGGGTCCTATTGCGATCACTATGTGGATCAGTCTCGAGGTATGAATCCGAGATGTTCCCTATGACGTGCTCGATGATTACCTTTTCCGTTCCGCCCAGTTCGATACTTGATAAGGAATTTGATCACGATCGGCACTACATTTAAAAGGACACTAGCCACCCTTAAAATTTGATCACATACTGAGAGAAAGTATGATTCGCCGCTCCTTCCTAGGGCGAGTGGCTTCCTTTCGGTAAAAGTCTCCTGCAAAACAAAGAAAAGTAAAATAGGGATTAGGAGGGGTGTAGTAAAATTATTCTAGAGAAAATAAAAATTAAATGATGAGAGAAAACAAATTGAACTTACCAGCCTGGCTGCCGGGAATGCATTTCTTTACTCTTATAGGTTATGTGATTTGTTGATGAAAAGATGATTTTTGAAAAAGTTTGATTTTTTTAATTTTTGCTTTTATTGAGATGATGATTATGCATGCAAAAGATAAATAAAAAATAGAGAAGGAATGAGGTCAGCCTGATTGTGCTTTGTGTTGCTGCCTACGAAAAACTTGAGAGCGTGATCCCTGCCAGCAAATATCAGAAATTTTTAGAGAGAAGAATTTGCCTCAAGAGAGATCTAAGAGGTTGGGGATGGAGAAGAGATTTTGGGATTATCAATTCTGAATGAAGGGGGTTACTTTTTATAGTCCTCCTACCAAATCTTTGGAGAAATTTTTGAGATTTGGAAAAATCTTCAAATCTGACACACATGTGGACGACCCTTGTCCGCATGCGTGTCAAAGTCTCCTTTTTTGGCAATTTTGCATGTCCAAATTAGTAGAAAATCTTTTAAAATCTTCGAGATACACATACGGACGACATGGGTCCGCATGTATACCCTGGTCGGTTAAAATTTACAAACTTGGGTGCCTTGAAATGGAAGTAAGGTCCAGATTCGAGCGTCGGGGTACGCATGCGGATAAAATGCTTCCGCATGTGTGCCACCGACTCCGAATTGTGGATATTTTAAAATCTTTGAAATATTTTTTGCTCCATGTTCTCCGCCGAAAACAGAGATGAACCGGGATAGATCATCTTGCCTGAATTTTGGGGCAGATTTGGATTTATCCATCCACCTCTTCGAAGATACCAAGTTGATTTATGACACCATATATCGGAGGTTTGGATAGATGCGACCTATGTAGCAGACTTTATCAGATTCCCCATCATTTGTGAGGGGTTTTTGATTGTGGGGACGCTCTTCCCTGCAGGTGCAAACCCTTCCAGTTAATTATGTTACCGCATTACGATAACCACTTTATCCTGCTCCAGCAGTTCACTTCGTGTCGTGTGGTTTTTTGTTTATGTTTGGTTGCCCGTGGATTATGTACGGAGACTAGTTGAAAGGTTCCTAGGCACCCTAGTGGGTTCTCACAAGGCATCGTGCATGCCAAATAAAAATTTTTAGTGCCAAGAAACCCTAGACAACGGATCTTTAACTAGATGTTTAGGCGAAATAGAAAGCTAGTTAACTGTTAACTACTAGGATACGGATATACAACCTTTGTAGATCCGGATTTCTGCCTCCTAAGCTCCACGTGGTCATGTCCTCGCTGTCCATCATGAATCCTTGACTCGATCATCGGCTTCATCGGGAAAGCGAGCGGAATAGGTCGTCGGATTTGTGTCAAAGACGATCTACGTCGAGGTTGCACAAACTCAAGCTCCGACTTCACAAACTTGTGAAACTTGTGAAGTAAACACCCAAAACAACTTGGCAAGAGGTAGAGGGTGAAGAAATAGGAGGTGGGTTCACTTTAGAATTGGATTTAGCTCACTTTAACTCAAGATGCCATTGATGGACCTTGAGCTTTTCTTTTTAAGATGAAGAAGAAGAAGAGCTAGAATTATGATAAGTATATTGAAAATGAATAATAAATTAATACTTATCATAACAATAACTAGGGTTAAGTGTAGAGAATAAACCATGGTCAAATGAGTGGGTTAGGGTTAAGCAAGAGGATAAGAATGGTTGCTAAAGTCAAGTGTTCAAGAAGCTTCATACAAGAAACAAATATAGCCACCATTCTCATTTTGAATTTATCCACATAAATAAACAAATAAATGGATAAATAAATATAGAAAACCCTAATTACAACATAACCATGGTTTGATTCTATTCACTTAACCAAATTATCAAGTATCATCAAACATGATACAGAAAAGTGCACGAAAGTATATCACATATACAATGTGCAATCCAAGTGAGAAAAATCCGTTTAAAGTGAACCAATACTAGTTAATGTAAAGTAACATATCAAATATATAATTATACATTAAATCATTAAATCAACACTTGATTCAATGATCCGGTCATGTCGCACATAACCGACTAGTATTCAATGCATCGATTTATCGAATCAATGATTCGATAACTAGGTCATATCGAATATAACCATTCGAAACATATGTCGCAAGAATGAAATGCGGTATCACATACACGCATCATTCTCGGTCCTGCACATATCTCATATGCGCTCCTATTTCGTTTCGCTTGAGCCAGGAAACCTCTGTGTAGGACTCTAAAGACTCGTCAATACGCCGGTAGCAGATGATGATCATATCAAGCACCCACAAGCCGCAAGCGGTCTGCTAAACGTAACGGCCACCCGGGTATTGAGCGATCAGAAGATCGACGAGCTAGCCCGCTCACACTCCTGCGAATCCGACCAGTAACACTTACCATACAGTCAAGTCTCTTCGTCTGATACGTCGCATATCAAGTCTAGGGGTGGTATACGTCAGACCCCAATAACCCGATAAGTCATGCCGATGTGAGGCTCGTAACGGGTCGAGAAACTACTGGTAACACTTACCAGCAAATCTCTGATCAGCCCTGGCCAGGGACTTCCCTGTTACGGCCAATCGAGCACTGCACAACATCAACTCCCAATACCGGGAGAGACGAAACCCCTCCTATCGCTCATTGCCTCCATGTGACTCGGGACTGTACCCAAAGACCACCGTTTTGCACGCCCTCATGGACGTGGTAAGGTGGAGATCAAAGCACAGTGGGAATCACACAAGACTCTATGACGATCTCGGGTCTACAGACTAACCTGTACAAGTGTCACCTGAGAACTGCCATCTGACGTGAGGTATAATACCATCTGGGAGTTCTCGGCGAGTCCGTCCAGTGTACCCAGTTTCCACTGAGCACCCGTATACCATCTCTGATGTCAAACACCAATGGATATGGGATCATCCATCGCCCATCACATGGGTCGAGAAGCGTATACGCTAGTCTACTCTGGTAAATCGATGCCCCGTCTCGAGATACCCACGACTAGGGACCTTGAAGGATGTACTTATGGACTACCATGTTCCCACTAGTATGATCTGCATCATAGTCTAGGTAGTCAAGTACAAATCCTAAGGGCTTTACCAACATGTAACTATAAGACAGTATAAAGAGACTAGTGTACATGTTAAGATAAATGGTAACCAGATAGCATACTATCATGTCGAGCAAGAAAGTCATCTCTATATATGTCCAAGCATCCAATATAATATACATCATCTGTACAATACTGGCCTCTAGGGCATACATACAACTAACAATCTCCCACTTGCACTAGGGCCAGCTGCTGTAGTATCTCATACCGAGCATCCCGAAGAGTCTCTCAAACTGTATCTGGGGAATGGCCTTCGTGAGTGGATCCGCCGTGTTGTTCTTCGTGTCAACTCTCCTGACCTCGATCTCCCGGCGATCAATTATCTCCCGGATCAGGTGATACCGCCTCAGAATATGTCTGGACCGCTGATGGGACCTGGGTTCCTTGGCCAAAGCCACCGCTCCATTGTTATCGCAATACAAAGGTATTGGATGCTCAATGGATGGAACCACTCCAAGTTCAGTAATGAACTTCTTGACCCAGACAGCTTCTTTAGCAGCATCGTTGGCAGCGATGTATTCAGCCTCCATCGTCGAGTCTGCCACGGTTTCCTGCTTGGAACTCTTCCAGCTAACCGCCCCTCCGTAAAGGGTAAAGACAAAACCCGACTGCGACTTAGAGTCGTCCTTATCACTCTGGAAGCTCGAATCGGTAAAGGACTCCACTTGGAGTTCTCCGTTACCATACACCAAGAACATATCTCTAGTCCTTCGCAAGTACTTGAGAATGCTCTTCACAGCTGTCCAGTGACTCTCTCCAGGATCAGCTTGATACCTGCTCACTACACTTAGTGAGTATGCTACATCGGGTCTGGTACATAGCATCGCATACATGATAGAGCCTACTGCCGAAGCATAGGGTATCCCTTGCATGCGAGCTCTCTCCAAATCAGTCTTGGGAGACATCTCTTTGGAGAGAGTGACTCCAGAGATCGTGGGCATGTTCCCACGCTTGGACTCTTCCATACTAAACCTCTTTAGTATGGTGTCAATGTACCTGGATTGGGACAATCCCAAAATCCGTTTGGATCTATCTCTATAGATCCTGATCCCCAATATGCAGGAGGCATCACCAAGATCTTTCATTGAGAATCTTTGTGATAAGAAGAGCTTGACCGATTGCAGCATAGGAATGTCATTTCCTATCAAGAGTATGTCGTCCACGTACAATACGAGGAAGACAACCTTACTCTCTGCCACCTTCTTGTAGATACAAGGTTCATCTGGATTTTTGACGAAATCAAACTCTTTGATAACGACGTCAAAGCAGATGTTCCAACTCCGCGATGCTTGCTTTAATCCATAAATGGATTTAAGCAGCTTGCACACCTTCCCGCTGCTCCCACTGTCTACGAAGCCCTCTGGCTGAGTCATGTACACGCACTCTTCTAAATCACCATTTAGAAAGGCGGTCTTAACATCCATTTGCCAGATTTCGTAGTCATGAAAGGCAGCAATGGCAAGCATGATTCGGATGGATTTAAGCATAGCCACTGGAGAAAAGGTTTCGTCATAGTCCACTCCTGGTCTTTGACGAAAACCCTTTGCTACAAGTCTAGCTTTGAAAGTCTCCACTTTCCCATCTACACCAAGTTTCTTCTTAAAGATCCACTTGCTCCCAATGGGTTTTACCCCTTCAGGAGCAACTTCCAAAGTCCATACTTTGTTGGTGTACATGGAATCCATCTCGGACCGCATAGCATCCAGCCATTTCACTGAGTCCCCACTCGTGATGGCCTGCTCGAAGCTAGTTGGGTCATCATCCTCCATGATGCAATCTTCGCTCCCACCGTCCATGAGAAAACCGTAGTATCTCTCAGGTTGGCGAGGAACCCTACTAGATCGGCGGAGTGGCTGGGGTTCATCGGGAACTATGGAATCCTCTGGTTCCACCAGATCTTCTGTTGTAGCTTGTGCAGCTGGAACCTCTTCCAGTTCTACCTCATGACCACTAATCTCTTTTTCAAGAAATTCCTTTTCTAAAAAGGTGGCATGCCGAGAAACAAACACTCTTTGTTCCTCAGGGTGGTAGAAGATATACCCTCGCGAATGTTTGGGATATCCAATAAACTTACACAGAATGGACCTTGCCGCGAGTTTGTCCGGATTTTGTGTTTTCACATAGGCTGGACAACCCCATATCTTAACATAATTAAGATATGGTCTCTTTCCTTTCCATATCTCATATGGAGTGGTCGGCACGGTTTTGGTGGGAACCATATTCAATAGGTCTGCAGCTGTTTCCAGTGCATATCCCCAGAAGGAAATAGGTAACTCAGCTGTGCTCATCATAGAGCGCACCATATCTAATAGGGTGCGGTTCCTTCGTTCTGATACACCGTTGTGCTGTGGTGTATATGGAGGAGTCAGCTGAGAGAGAATCCCATTCTCTTTTAGGAAGTCCAGGAATTCATTGCTTAAGTATTTTCCTCCTCGATCAGATCGTAGGATTTTAATACTTTTTCCGGTTTGGTTCTCGACTTCTTGTTTATATTCCCTAAATTTCTCAAAAGCTTCTGATTTGTGTTTCATCAGGAACACATACCCGAACCTAGAGAGATCGTCAGTGAATGTAATGAAGTATGAAGAACCATCCCTGGCATGTGTAGACTTGGGACCGCATACATCACTATGTATCAGTCCTAAGAGTTCGGTAACTCTTTCTCCGTGTCCCGTAAACGGAGTCTTGGTCATCTTGCCTTTGAGACATGACTGGCAAGTGTCATAAGATGAAAATTCAAACGGATTTAAATATCCATCTTTATGCAACTTAGCTAGTCGTGTCGCATTGATGTGACCCAGTCTACAATGCCACAAGAAGGATTCATTGAGTTCAGAACTCTTCCTCTTGTGTGTGTTTGTTATACTGAGGACTGTTGATTGGTTTAGAACATAAATGCCATTGCACAACGTGCCTGATCCAACCAACTTTTGGTTATGGAAAATGTTCATAACATTGTCCTGTAATACAAAATTATATCCCTCTTTACTTAATAAAGAAATCGATATAATGTTGCATATCAGGTTCGGCATGTAATAGCATTCGTTCAGAACCAATGTATTACCAGTTGGTAATACAAGGTGATATTCCCCGACAGTCTTGGCTGCAACAATTGCACCATTTCCAACTCTAATGTCTTTATCACCTTCTCCAAGTTCTCTACCTTTCCTTAGCCCATGTAACTGATTACATATATGGGATCCCGACCCGGTATCCAATACCCAGGACGTAGAGCAAATGGAGAAACAGTTCTCAGTAACGAACACACCCGAAGAAAATGCATCATCATGTACTTTCTTCATTCGGGTGGCATGGGAATCCTGGTATTCCCCTATATCCTGTTCATTCCTATAACTCTTACAGGAAAGAACGGAACCAACGTTCCCCAGCACAGTATAACATGCGGGTTCGGTCAAAACATCCATTTTATTATCTTTATTAAGGCATGAAATGGTCGCTACCTGGAGAGAGAGAGAAGAAAACACTTTAGCGTAAGCTCGTGCAAGATCAGATTGGTTTTTATCTTATCTAATCAGGATGGCTCCCACTGCTTTTTATCAAATCTTCCTCCAAACCCTAAAAGGAAAGACTAGCCGGGATTAATTACACACTACAAGTTCGCCAATCTTTCAGCCAGGCCAGTGTCGGTACTTTGAGGGAGGTCCCCCGTGCTTTCGCACGAACCTAATTACTGTAAACCTCGTTTTCCCAGAGGCGTAACCTCGTTAACACCTTTCTAGACACCTACTTGATCGGCTAATTGCACTGTGTAAAACTCTCCCAGGAGTAACTCTTACTCGCAGCGGGTATCGGGATCCAACTATCTCATAGAAGGTATGCAATCTCATTGCAAATTTCAACACTTGAAATTCCCGATAATATTTTGCCCCTAGCGTCCTATGACCTTGACGCAGGCCAACAAACCATAGTGCGCTAGTCAAGTTCAACCCGTCATTTCCTGATTGAATTAAACCCACCCGTACGACCCTTGACGCAGGCCAACAAAGTCGTACGACTACCCTAATCCAATCTGCATCATATGCATAAGCAGATAAATACTAGTTAGCTACCGCACACTACGCCTTGACGCAGGCCAACAAACGTAGCACGAATACTAACTACTACTCATCTGAAATGACGGAGGGCTACGCCAGGTTTTTCTGAAAACCATGAGCGTAATGAACTTGATATCGTTGTAGAATCAAATGAAGTTTTTGAAATGGAGTGATTTTGAGGCTTTTCTAGTTTTGCTAAAGGAGTCACTCCCGGTGAAGGGATCTCGGTCCTTTCCTCGTCGAATGAGGTGCGGGATATATCATATATATCACTGTGCAAAGCAAAAACTCTTAAAAGCAATCAAAACCAAACCGAGTGTGTAGCATCTGCCAGTTATTGCTAAAGGAGTCACTCCCGGTGAAGGGATCTCGGTCCTTTCCTCATCGAATAAGGTGCGGGGTATATCATATATACCGCTGTGCAAAGCAAGAACTGTAGCTACCCTTTTTATTTTAAAATTCGATTCCACAACATCTTAGGTTTCTTATCTTTCATTAATCACATTAATGAAGTCCCATCATTTAATACCTAAACATCACAGATAGATATGACGTACACTTATGCCATCCGCATTCGCCTCGATGTCCCCTCGTGCACCGTTAGGTTAGGTAACTAACGACAGAGCAGGGCAGGGCTAGCGCGGGTGTAAAACATAAGTAACGTCTATATAATATATCATATATACTATATACTATATCCATCACAGAATCACAACTCAGATATCGCAGCAGAATAAACATATGAAATATTGGATATACTAGGACGTCCGTGTTTTCAATACGAGCCAGTATAAAACACGGATTCCACGGTCGTGATGAATAGCCAATCCCACACCCCTAGACCCCTACGAGAGCGGCAAGCAACCCTGCCAATTCTAGGGTTAGGAGACCCGGACTCGACACCTCGAGTTGGTCTCCCACTGGACCCCAGAACCCGGTTACTTGTGCTCCCCTCCTTGGGTCTATCCTAGTGCAGAAAAGTAAATAATATACAAAGAGTGACAACTCCCGCATCCTGGAAGTGCCCCGAATAAAAGAATATTACATACAAGTTTTTACATGAATGAAAATGAAAAACACTCATCTCACATAAAAACCCCCGGCTATTCGAATACGACGATCCAATATAACATATCCAGCAACACATAACATCACATGTCATCAACGTAAGTAAGTATGCATACCCCAATTGTCGTTGACGTATAGCAACGAAACCGGCGATATGAACATACTACACTTACGGTCACAGAAAAGAAAGTGTAAAACTACAACAATTGGAATCCGCAACTACTTTAGACATCGCATGCCTAACAGATATAAATCCCGCATTTTAGTCTCATTATCGAAAACTCTTTTCGATATCCAATGAAACTAAACCGCTAGATTTATAACATCCATCCAGTTATCTCATAACCTTTTTGTGAATTCCAATTATTGTATCCAGTTCCGGATAAATAGAATATATCAAACTTTCCGATCGAACATTCGAACACCCAAGTTTTCCCGACACCGATCAACACATGAAATAGGCTCAAAGACATTCACTTCATACCTCAGTACCGACGGTCCAGCCGTAGAAGGGTCAAGCCAACGCCTCACATGTGGCACGCCGTACTGCCCCAAACCCGAAGGTTCAAAGGGTAGTTCAAGACGGTCACATAATCGAGTTAAGGTTTGTGTCTTCTAGAGGGACCATCGCGTTACTTGCACTACTTAGAACGTCTTTTAACCACACAATAATCCAACACTTGGATATTCCGGCAGGGGAAAACCTGGGTATTTATATCCGGTCGAACTCTTTAACATATTCTACAATTATCTGGAAAAACACTAAAGACGAAATTTGATAATCCGATCGAAATACTGATTCCCAATAGTACCCCAAAATACTCTTCTGTAAAGTCACAATAAAAAATATCCCAGAAAACACAGCATTGAATTATATGAGTTACTGTGCAGGAAAAATCCCATAAAGGAACAGTACGGCCGCGGAAGGGCCGCACATGCCTAGCATGTGCCGCGCTTCCGCGGTGGAAAAAT
Organism: Agapanthus africanus; assembly: GCA_030015575.1. NCBI lineage: Eukaryota > Viridiplantae > Streptophyta > Magnoliopsida > Asparagales > Amaryllidaceae > Agapanthus > Agapanthus africanus. The sequence goes on from JASDDO010000026.1 coordinate 142,152,843, forward strand.
TGAATCAAGTCCTCGTATTTCACAGTAATTCATATAAGACCCTGCTTGATTTTCTACATATTTTTAATTGACAAAAATCCGAATTTTTAGAAAAAGTCCAGAGAGCATTTTTAGGTTTTGGATTTCGGTTCGATCGGGTTTCAAACGTCGTCGGGACTTCGCCTAAGGCTCTAGCTAGGCTCTGATACCAATGAAAGGTTCCTAGGCACCCTAGTGGGTTCTCACAAGGCATCGTGCATGCCAAATAAAAATTTTTAGTGCCAAGAAACCCTAGACAACGGATCTTTAACTAGATGTTTAGGCGAAATAGAAAGCTAGTTAACTGTTAACTACTAGGATACGGATATACAACCTTTGTAGATCCGGATTTCTGCCTCCTAAGCTCCACGTGGTCATGTCCTCGCTGTCCATCATGAATCCTTGACTCGATCATCGGCTTCATCGGGAAAGCGAGCGGAATAGGTCGTCGGATTTGTGTCAAAGACGATCTACGTCGAGGTTGCACAAACTCAAGCTCCGACTTCACAAACTTGTGAAACTTGTGAAGTAAACACCCAAAACAACTTGGCAAGAGGTAGAGGGTGAAGAAATAGGAGGTGGGTTCACTTTAGAATTGGATTTAGCTCACTTTAACTCAAGATGCCATTGATGGACCTTGAGCTTTTCTTTTTAAGATGAAGAAGAAGAAGAGCTAGAATTATGATAAGTATATTGAAAATGAATAATAAATTAATACTTATCATAAAAATAACTAGGGTTAAGTGTAGAGAATAAACCATGGTCAAATGAGTGGGTTAGGGTTAAGCAAGAGGATAAGAATGGTTGCTAAAGTCAAGTGTTCAAGAAGCTTCATACAAGAAACAAATATAGCCACCATTCTCATTTTGAATTTATCCACATAAATAAACAAATAAATGGATAAATAAATATAGAAAACCCTAATTACAACATAACCATGGTTTGATTCTATTCACTTAACCAAATTATCAAGTATCATCAAACATGATACAGAAAAGTGCACGAAAGTATATCACATATACAATGTGCAATCCAAGTGAGAAAAATCCGTTTAAAGTGAACCAATACTAGTTAATGTAAAGTAACATATCAAATATATAATTATACATTAAATCATTAAATCAACACTTGATTCAATGATCCGGTCATGTCGCACATAACCGACTAGTATTCAATGCATCGATTTATCGAATCAATGATTCGATAACTAGGTCATATCGAATATAACCATTCGAAACATATGTCGCAAGAATGAAATGCGGTATCACATACACGCATCATTCTCGGTCCTGCACATATCTCATATGCGCTCCTATTTCGTTTCGCTTGAGCCAGGAAACCTCTGTGTAGGACTCTAAAGACTCGTCAATACGCCGGTAGCAGATGATGATCATATCAAGCACCCACAAGCCGCAAGCGGTCTGCTAAACGTAACGGCCACCCGGGTATTGAGCGATCAGAAGATCGACGAGCTAGCCCGCTCACACTCCTGCGAATCCGACCAGTAACACTTACCATACAGTCAAGTCTCTTCGTCTGATACGTCGCATATCAAGTCTAGGGGTGGTATACGTCAGACCCCAATAACCCGATAAGTCATGCCGATGTGAGGCTCGTAACGGGTCGAGAAACTACTGGTAACACTTACCAGCAAATCTCTGATCAGCCCTGGCCAGGGACTTCCCTGTTACGGCCAATCGAGCACTGCACAACATCAACTCCCAATACCGGGAGAGACGAAACCCCTCCTATCGCTCATTGCCTCCATGTGACTCGGGACTGTACCCAAAGACCACCGTTTTGCACGCCCTCATGGACGTGGTAAGGTGGAGATCAAAGCACAGTGGGAATCACACAAGACTCTATGACGATCTCGGGTCTACAGACTAACCTGTACAAGTGTCACCTGAGAACTGCCATCTGACGTGAGGTATAATACCATCTGGGAGTTCTCGGCGAGTCCGTCCAGTGTACCCAGTTTCCACTGAGCACCCGTATACCATCTCTGATGTCAAACACCAATGGATATGGGATCATCCATCGCCCATCACATGGGTCGAGAAGCGTATACGCTAGTCTACTCTGGTAAATCGATGCCCCGTCTCGAGATACCCACGACTAGGGACCTTGAAGGATGTACTTATGGACTACCATGTTCCCACTAGTATGATCTGCATCATAGTCTAGGTAGTCAAGTACAAATCCTAAGGGCTTTACCAACATGTAACTATAAGACAGTATAAAGAGACTAGTGTACATGTTAAGATAAATGGTAACCAGATAGCATACTATCATGTCGAGCAAGAAAGTCATCTCTATATATGTCCAAGCATCCAATATAATATACATCATCTGTACAATACTGGCCTCTAGGGCATACATACAACTAACACTAGTTTATGTCGTCGCCCGCAGGGCGCGGATTAGTTCAAATCTGTATATTTTAGATTTGGTCTTGAGTCAAGGATTTGCTTGACGGAGTTTTGAAATTAGGTTATATATTCTTTTGGTTCAATTTTTTTATTTAAGGACCGTTAATCTAGTTTGATATTAAGATCAACTTAAATATATGAGTATTTGGGCTCAATTTATTTTAAGCTAAGGATACGTTAGTCTAATTTGAGACTAAGATCATTTTAGCAAAATTTTAAGTATCATTTTTATTTCAGATCCAACAACAGAGCATTTGGGCTCAGTTATAAGAAAACTTTTAGAGACTTAGCTAATTTGGGCTTAGTCTCTCCTTTTTTTATTCAAAAGTGCTAAACACTTATTTGTAGCTCTGGCTCTCATGTGTGAAACATGTGAGGCACTTAGATATGGGCGCTGCCTAATTAGTGCTAAGCACTTAGTCATTTGGGTTTTCTATGTTCACCCTTTTTTTCTTTATACATAAGTGATAAGCACTTGGTTTGAGCTCTGACGCTCACGTGGAAAGCACGTGAGGTGTACAGGCATGGGTTCTTCCAATTGGTGCCAACGCTTAGTCATTTTGACTAAGTATATATAGTGCTAAGCACTTGGTATGGCGCTCATGTGGGAAGCACGTGGGGCATTAAGCTTTTGTTTTTTTGCGGCTCACGTGTATTTCACATGATTGCTTTATTTTTCGGGTGCCGGGTGGCTTTGTTTTGGCAGCTACCCAATCAGTGTAAATGAGCTTCTTTGTTTTTGAGGGCTCACGTGGGAAGCACGTGAGGCGCTAAGTTCTTTCATTTCAGAGATTTAATATCTGTTAATGGCATTTTGGTCATTAATGATCACCCAGATCTTAGCTTTGAAGATCTTAGATCAGCTTTATTTAAGAACTAAGTTCCATTTTTTTTATAAGAACTAAGTTCTTTACGTAGGGTTAAATCCTTATTTCAGGGGAATAAAATTCCCAGAACATGGGTTCTTTTACTTTTTATTTCTTTTTAGCTTAGTTCTTTTCCCCTAAGTTTTGAATCTGAAAAAAAAAATCTCCCCGATGAGAATTAAATTCTCAACTTGTTGGGAGATTTGCTTTTGCAAATCTCAAACCATAGAAAGAAGTAAGTTCTTTGCATAAAGGGTTAAACCCTTTCTTCCATTATACTAGGCAAATGAGATATTTTGATATCTCTTTTTTCTTTACCTAGAGTCTTGAAGGAGGGAGATTTTCTCTCTTCTATTGAGAATTAAATTCTCTATTGTTTTTTAAAGTCTTCTGTATTTTTTCTTTTGCAAAAGCTTATGGGGGGTTCCCTCTATCTGAGACTAGAAGTCTCGGGTCCTTTATATAGTGGAGGTAAATTGTTAATTAGTTTTGAGAAAATCTCTCATTTAGAGATTCCAATTGATTTAATTAGTCTCAAAATTTGTTTGGGGACTTTTATCCACCATTAGATTTTTGATTCAAGAATTTATGTTTTACAGAATATGTTTTCTTATTTTTAACCAGAATGTGGAATATTTTCCCATATATAGAATTTTATTCTATTAAACGGTGATTTTTAATCACCATTGGATTTTTAATCCAAGAGTACTCGATTTAACAGAGCACAATCTTTCTCTGTTTAGAAAGATATAGGAAGCATTTTCCATTTCATTGGATCTTTGATCTACCAACTTTCTGTTTAACAGAAAATATTTTTCTCATTTAGAAAGATCGGGGAGATATTTCCCCCAATAGAATTTAATTCTATATTTAATCACTATTGGATCTTTGATCCAACGGTTCTCTGTTAACAGAGAGGATCTTTCTCCTTTAGAAAAATCCAGGAAGGTATTTTCCAAGAGTAGAATTTAATTCTACATAGGGAGGCGCCCTCACGTGTTTAACACGTGAGGCTTATTTAGCTTCTTTCATTTGGCGCCCATATGCCTTGGATATGGGCGCTCACGTGTTTAACACGTGAGGTCCATTTGGCCTTTAGCCATTTACTCTTAATACTCGTATGCTTTGCATACAAAAATAGAATTTAATTCTATGCATAGAGTTTAACTTTATCTGAAGCTAATGTTTTTAAAAGGGTGTTCTAACCTGTTTAACACGTGACTCTAGTGTCGTTTTTTTGTGTTTATATGCTTTACACATAGGCGCTCATGTGTTTAACACGTGTGGCCTATGTAGTCTTTTTAATTGTTTGGTTGCAGTGCTTATATGCTCTGCATATAAGCGCTCACGTGTTTAGCATGTGAGGCTTGAACCGTGGGGAATTCTCTCCCCTTTTCTCTCTCTCTTTTTTTTTGAGGGAACAAATTCCCCCAGCGTTGCTCTCACGTAGCTTGCATGTGAGTGCAACGCTGTCCATCTTTATCACCGTTGGATTGCCTAGGGGAATGAGAAGTTGAACCGCTCCCATCACGTCTTATAAATGGGGCTTTTGGCCCTTGAGATGCCACTTTTCCATCTTCCTCCTTAACTCTTTTCTTGAGAATTTAATTCTCATTTCAGAGCTTAGCTCTCTTCCTACAGAACTCCTTCTGATCAAAGTTAAACTCTGCAAAAATTCTTTGGTAAGGATTATGAACAGAATTTATCTCTTAGGAAACTTTTTCTCTTGTTTTGGATTTTAAATCCATTAACAGAGCTTGGCTCTTCTCTTGAACTGGTCTCTTAGAGGACTTAAAAAAAACTCTTTTTTTAGTAGACCACGAGTCTCAGATCAATGGTCATTCTTGAGAATCGTTGGTTCTCTTCATAGGGTTTTACCCTATCATCGATCCTGATCTTTAAGGATCTTTAGAATTTAATTCAATTTTCTTTGCTTCCCATCATAGGGATTTCTGAGATTTAATCCCATTATTAGAGGAATTTAATTCTATTGTCTTGCAGAGCTCAGCTCTGAATTTTTGGAACTTAGGGAATTTTATTCCCTTTATTGTTCTTAAGTATATTTTTTTAATGTCCTCTTTACATATTTGAATCCGTTGTTATTTTAACAGAAGCCACTTTCTTTTGGGGATACTGGGAGTTTTTAACTCTACTGTTCCTTTAATGAGAATCCTTTTAGATTCTCACAATGGGCACATGTCTCATCATTGACGAGCCGCCATTTTGATTTCATGGGGTCCACTAGCTTTTTTGTTAGTAGTCCCATCAGACCAACCCATACATTTTTGTTGACTTTTGTTTTTCTCCCTTCTTTAGGTACAATGGCCTCACTTCCCTACTTCCCTTATACATGCTCAGAGATTGCTTTCCCACAGTTGCCATCAGAAGAAGAAGTGATGGCTATGATTAAGAATCATGATAAGGACAAAAATAAACTTTTGCTATGGGGTGTCTGGTATGGTCACATCATACGGGGCCGTCGCAGTTTCACGTGTGGAATACCGATAGAATCCATTCGTTCGATTTCGTTTATGGAGCGTCCGCGTACTGCTTATGCAGTGGAGGCGGTTAATTGGACTCCTGAAGGCCGGCTTGAGCCATCAATGACAGGGATTACCAATCAACCCTTGGTAGCTATTGACATTCTGGGACGCCGAATATGCCAAAGCGAAGCTCGACCTTGGGGGAATGTCTAAAAGATAGGCGTCATCCCACGTCATCCAGTAGGCTATCTTCCTTAGGCCCGCTATATTCTTTCCTCCCAACGCTCCCGTTTACAGGAAGTGGGATTATACCAGGTGGTGTATGCATCTTTGTTCTACTATCATGCTCCTCACGTTTGGTGGGTTAAAGCCTTTCTGAACCAATGGAATCTTCCGATGCACACGTTCTTACTGGGGGATCGCGAAGTTTCCATTTTGCTGGAGGAATTCCGAGAAATTTTGGGACTGCCAATCAGAGGAGAACACTACGAGGAATTAGTACCCCCTGACGTGTACGTTTTTACTACGATGCCAGCCATGCATGAAGGCTTGATAACTGAGAATGTTGTTCAGCACAAGCATCCAAATTTAATCAAGGCCTTAGGTATTTTTGATTGCCTGTTCGTGGCATCAGAAGGGCAAGGTATTAGTTTTGACACTTTCATCGCTCGCTTTCTTCGTAAAGATGCTCTATCTAAGAAAGCTCCGAAATTTGCGATGGTCGAGGATCCCTTCGGATTCGGCCTAGAGAAATTGCCGACTAAAGAAGAAGATCTGCCGCAATTTTATATCCCAAGTTCATCATCCTTGAATTTTGATGCGATTGCTGCCCCTGGTATGGACGAGAAAACATTCTTTGTAGGCTTCATCAGTCTCTGGCTCAGCTGGTTTGCCATGCCGATGCATTGTCGCTTTATGAGAGCATCCGTCTTTCATCCCGCACATCGCATAGCCGAAGGAGCATGATTGGCTATTGGCATTGCAGGGCTATCGCACATGTATCATGGCTTAAGTACCGCAGCCAACACTACAAATCCAGGTGCAGACACTGTGAACTTCTCCCTCCATTACTTCATGTCCTGGATCGAGATGCACATGTTGGGCGCATTTGTTGTGCACCGTCAGTCTGATTTATATGAGTCATATACTTTCCTATGAGTCATGAGATTGGTTAATGCCTCCGCTCCTGATCCAACTCAGTTAGGGGCTTTGCGCGTGTTGCTTAACCTGTATTCTAACGAAGGTGGCATGGTTTTCAATGATCGGGTCCTTTCTGCGCTAGCGGGTCCTATTCAATAGTTATTTGATTTGTTGAAGAATAGGGCATCGGCTTTAAAACACAAAGAGATCATGCATTTATATTCAATAAGGCCGGGGTACTTAATATTCCGATTAAATGACGCTCCTCTCTTCATGCGGTATAATCCGCATTGCTTTGCCCAGCAGTTGGATTATAACTAGGGCGTCCCCCTTGAAACTTTTTTATTTAAGCCTACTCCTTCACTGGAGACTGCCCGTGATGCCATTAGTAATTTCATGAGGCTAAATACCGGTTCCCTCTTTATGATCCCCAAGCCCTACTACATCCAAGGCCCGTGGGACCCTTCAAGGACCGGTATCGTCACTGAGTTAGTCCTGTCATCACAGAGGAGAGGCGAGTGCTTTTTGAGTGTAAGGCCTCTGCGTCTGCCCAAGCCATCAACGCTCCGTTGCGACCACGTTCGGTCGTTCGCCCTCCTCTAAGGGACAACGATTCAGTGCTTATTCCAAAAGCTGCTAGAGCAGAGTCGGTCCCCCCGTACTGCCGGTATGCCAGTTCGCACTGGAACCGGTGGAGAGACTTTTGATAAGGAACAAGCAGCGGCGCCATCAAAGTCGGGTTCCGAGGATGAGATCGGGCAGTGCCGTGCAGAAATGCCGAAGGGGAGGAAGCGTCCTTCTACTAGTACTAGCTCGGGCCCTAAAAGGAGAAAGATATCGGCCGCCTGTTTACTCGATACTTTGCTCGAGTCTGAACCTCTCATTCATGATGAGCCTATGTTTGCGCATAAACCATATGATGATTTTCTCTTTCCTGATACATCTGCTGAGGAGGCCGCTCAGCTGGTCGACGCCTTAAAGAGATCACAGGATGAGACAGAAAATGTGCGCCCCAAGAAGGGATGCTTTCCCCTGTTGAGTTCTGTGATGTTGATCCAACTCCTGTTATATTACCAGTAGTTCCTTTAACGCTGCAGAAGAACGGGCTCTTAAACTACCAATATCGGCCGCTTCTAAAGACGAGGCTGCTCTGAAGGCGGGTAAGGATTTATCTTCGATCGAAACCCGACGAGTGTGATTAACCAGAAAAGAGAAGCAGATTAAAAAGGCTATACTTCAGGATCCCTGGCGTATCGGTATGTACTTTTTACATCCCTCTCAGTAAATGATTTATATTGCTTTCATATCATATTCGTCTTTACAAATTTTCTTTTGTAGGGCCTTCCACGGTGGGCCCAGTTTCGAGCCCTAATCACGTCTTAGAGCCTCCGGTGATGACTTATATTCCTTCAGCGGAACTAGCCGGACCAATTATAGATTTTGTAAATATCTCTAGTGGTGCACCGAAGGATGTGGAGGAGATTCCTGAGGCTGCTGTCCCTTCGGTCCAGAATGGATGAAGTATTGAAGGTAATCTTATATATTTTTTTGTTTAATATCCTTTCCACACGTCTGACCCTTTCTTTCTCTCAGAATTTCGGGAATTGGCATCCTCTATTGTAGATCGTTCTCCGGAGGAAACCTTCTTGCGTCTACTTAATATGGCGGCCCCACATGCGATACCCCCCGGCACATCGTCCTGTCCTCCGGCCAAGGTTGGTATTCTTTGCCTTCCGTATTATATTTTCATGATGATACTGACGTGCCCTTTACTTTAAACCACAGTTCTACATTCTGATGATGAAGTTGAAGTTCTTGATGGGCCTTGGGATTTCTCAGATTTGCCTTCTGTGGCCACAAGTAAGTGATGCTTTAGCCCTAATATTCTTTTACTTATTCTCCGTGTGGAAAGGCGACTAACCATGCATGTATCTTCACAGTTTTACCAACCCTGACTCCACTAGAGTCCCATATTTGCATGCCACTGGGCCCTTATGTCAGGCGTGTGTCTGAGAGGATGGCAAAATAGAGCATTCATTCACTGGCCACTCTTATTGAAGATCTCCATAATGGAACTTCCGCCGTGACAGAGGAATTTGCTGTCGAAGCTAATGCTTCTTTGTCTGTACTTGCCACCTATCATGACAAGGCGCTGGTGCGTACTTGGGTTGAATATTGCCGTCAAGTTGAGGCTTCTCTACATGGAGTCGAATGCATACGCCTTCCCTCTTATATCTTATCTGTAAAGACCAACTTGCATAAATGGATTGATCGATGTGCGGCCAACCTCCGATCTTGTGAAAAGAGGCTCAACCGGAAATTTTCAGAGAGGAAGCTGGCCTCGAAGGCTTTGGGGGAACTTCAAGCCCAACTCACAACTAAGACTACTCGGGCCTATGAAATTTGGCGAGTTCTTCAAGAGGCAATTACGGAGGTGGTGGCTCTAGATAAAGCTGTCACTTTTACGCGCGAAATGGTTGAAAATCACAAGACTGCTGAGAAGGAGCTTGAGCATCGATTTTCTTTGTATCAACAACAACAAGCACAGGCAGGGGCTCAGCTTGCGGCGCTGATAGAGGTTGAGGCGGAGGTTCGGCGGAAAAATGACGATCTAGCTGGCCTAATGAATTGTCCACCGTCTTTACACTTTTTGTTGTTGTAAATATTTTTTCTCATCTTTTTTTTGTATCTTGTATTCATTTTGGTTTATGAATAAAGAAATATTTTATTTCATGCTTACGTCTCTCTATCTTTTGATGTCTTGATTCGGCACAAAGTAGTTTTTGTACTCGTCTTTGAGTTTGTAGTTTATTTACTCGTTTCGGAGTTTGTAGTTTATTCACTCATTTCAGAGTCTCTAGTTTATGTACTCATTTCAAAGTTTGTAGTTTATTCACTCATTTCGTAGTCTCTAGTTTATGTACTCATTTCGGAGTATTTTTAGTGTACATCCCTTGGGTTTACAGGCAAACATGTCCTAACGTTGTATGTAGATAACCCCCATTCTTTACGACAGGGTTCCATTAGGTTTGTGGTACTAGGGTTTTAGTCCGTGGTATCGTCGCGTTGATTGGAGTATTCCTCAATATGCAGTCTTTAAGCTGTTGTTCGAGTAGCCCCGCGACTGTTGTGTCTCTGATACCTTCGGGGGCTGGACAAGACGTCTTCAAGTAATCTCCTTAGGTTATATTACCGTCAGAAGAGCAAGCGTTAGGAATTTGCCATGACGCTTTTTACTTGAGGTTGGGCTCAATTTGGAGCCCCGATGAGTTATGACCGCACCCTTCTGGGGTAGGATGATCTCCAACGGTCTTTAGGCTTTATATGAGTTTCCGTCAAGACCCGAAACTAGGAATATGCCGTAACTTCGTTTTTTTGCTTTGACGATGTCGCGCCGATTTTTTCCTGAAGTAAGGTAGACATATGTAGGACCTCTATGCTATATGTATTGCAATTGAAGTCTGGAGCTAGGAATATGCCATTGCTCCAATTTCATTTGATAGCTGCGTCCGCATCCTGCTGAAATGAGAGGGGAATGCCAGGATAGTCCCTAGGTTGTATATATACCGTCGAGACTTGGAGCTAGGATTTTTCCGTTTCTCCATTTTTGCTTTGACCCTTGGGTCTTTTGTTGACATTGCGTTTGCATCCTGCTGGAATGAGAAGAACGTCGGGATGATCTCTAGGCTTTATATGTTTCCATTAAGATCCGAAGCTAGGATTTTGCTATCACTTCACTTTTATTTGATTGTTGTGTCTGCCCCTGTTGGAATGAGGAGGGAGGACACAGGGATAGTCTCTATGTTGCATATGTACCGTCAAGACTTGGAGCTAGAATTTTGCCATGGCTCTATTTTTTGTTTTGACCCTTATGACTTTGTTGACGTTGCGTCTTCATCCTGCTGGCATGAGAAGGAATGCCTAGATAGTCTTTAGGTTTTATATGAACCGTCAAGACTTAGAGCTAGGATTTTTCCATCACTTCTCTTTTATTCGACCCTTGGGTCTTTGTTGACATCGCGTCTGCACCCTGCTGGCATGAGAAGCACGTCGAGTCGATTTTTAGGCTGTAGATGTTGCCATCAAGATTTGGATCTCTTTTTGATGGGGCCTGGTGGGAAAATACAATTCCCTTTCTTTCATTTATGCCCATGAATTGTATACAGGGGTTGGTGTGGACCTACCTGCAGGGCAGAAAAGTTTCATATATATTTTTTATTTCTTTCTATGACGCTCTATCTTTTCAGCTTTTATATTGCGAAAATCGTGATTGCCCAATCATTTCGGCTATTTATCACGATGCCCAATCATTTCGGCTATTTTTTATTTACTCGCTGCTTTTTATTGCGAGTTGCCCAAACATTTCGGCTTTTTTATGCATATTTTTTGCTCGCTGATTTTTGTCGCGAGTTGGGGACTTGGTCCTGATACCCATTGTGGCATCAGCATCACTGCAGCTGGAATATTGCTAGAAGTGAATCATCATTTGCCATGAGAGGACTTGGAGTTTGACACCTATTAAGGCATTAGTATCACTACAACTGGAATGTTTCCAGGAGCGAATCATCATTTGCCTTTGCTGATTCGAACGAAGATGGCTTAGTATACATGGTTAGGATCCTGTCGACTAAGGCTTTTGACTTTATGAGCCGTAAGGGTCTTATAATTGTATTTCTCCCTATGAGTCGTGAGGACCCCGTAGGTGTATTTTTTTCTTAGGAATCATGAGGATTCCTAAGTGCGTTTTCTCTTATAAGTCGTAAGGATGTTACAAGAGTGTTTTCTCCTCATAAGTCGAGAGGATTTACAAGTAGCACTTACCATATGGAGACATTTCTCGCCATTGGTGGAACTTGGTGGGGAATACTTATTTATGCCCGTGGATTGTATATAAGGGTCAATATAGGTCCGCCTGTAGGGTAATATTGGTAAAAGATGACGACTTAAGAACAGGTTTAGATCCCTATAGCTTAAGGTTTTTGAATCCTATAAACCGTGAGGGTCTCATAGGGGGAATTCTCCTAACGAGTCATGAAGATCTCGCAAGTGCAATCTCTTCAGAGGAATCATGGAGATTCCTTAGTGTGTTGCTCTTTTGTGAGTCGTAAAGATCTCACGCAGGTATTTTCTCCTCACAAGGTCGAGAGGACCTTGCAAGTGCATACGAATTTTTTTAGTTTACGAGTTTGCGCACTTTTGCGGGTTTTCACAAACTTGCCAGCAGTCCTGCTGTTTTTACTCACGGCGCCCTTTCGGGTTTTCCTCCGTGCCCATTTTGCTTTTGGAAATACCGTTTTTTTAACGAGATCGTGCCCTTTTGGGTTTTCACAAACTCGCCGGCAGTGCTACTTTTTTATTACTCACGGCACCCTTTCGGGTTTTCATCCATGCCCATTTTTCTTGTGGACATACCGTTTTTTTTAACGCGGTGAAACTCTCGAGAATAGTTTCGTCGCAGATGACCCATCTGTTTGCCGGTGGGACTTAGGAGTGGCTTCATTATTGAAGTAGTTGTGCAGCCAGTGGGACTTGAGTTTCAACCTTTGCCACCAGGACTCTGGTTGCAATACAGATCTCAAGGGAGCGTATCATTGTATTTGGGGCGATGAGCTAGTTTAGAGATGTTCCGTTCCATTATCGCCATGTTTGAGGCGAATTTTTAGTTTAGGGACTTCTCGGTCCAACATTAGTTTAGGAACGTTTCGGCCCAATGCTAGTTTAGGGACGTTTCGGTCCAACATTCCCATTTTGGGGATGAATGTTAGTTTAAGGACATTTCGGTCCAACATTCCCATTTTAAGGACGCCATTTAGTTTAAAGACATTTCGGTCCTTGGTTAGTTTAGGGACATTTTGGTCCAACATCGCCATATTTGAGGCGGATTGTTAGTTTAGGGACTTCTCGGCCCAATATTAGTTTCGGAACGTTTCGGTTCAACATTACCGTTTTTTAGGCGAGTATTAGTTTAAGGACGTTTCGGTCCAACATCGCCGTTTTTTAGGCGACGGGGCTTTTGGATACCACTCTCAAAATTCTGACACAGGAAGATAGCGAACGGACACAAGTGTCGCCATTTATCATTGACCTAAGTCATGACTTGTCAAGTGTAGTATTTTTTGAGGAATCGGCCATTTATTGGCCAGAAGGGTCTTTCGCCATGCATATCCATGAGCAGGTAGGCTGCACCTTGGTAGACTTTGTTTATAATGTACGTGCCTTCATAGTTCGGCTCGAACTTCCCCCGTTTTGCACGTTTAAGGATCATTGGTCTTTTGATGACTAGCACTAGTTCGCCATGGTGCAATGTTCTCGGCCTGGTCAGTCTTTTGAATGACCGTGTCATCCTAGCTTTATAAGCCTCCAGATTTTGCTGTGCTATAAGGCGAGTTTCGTCGAGGGCATCAAGCTCCTCAAACCTAAGATGAGCATTTTCTTCATCTGTCAGCTCGTATCGAACCGCTACTCATAGAGAGGGGAGCTCTATTTCAATGGGAGTACTGCTTCCGTGCTGAATACCAACGCGTATAGTGTTGTATTTGTGGCCGCCTTGAACATTGTTCGGTACGCCCAGAGAGATTCATGCAACATTTTGTGCCAATCTTTTTTGTTTCTGGACACAGTTTTCTTTATAATCTTTATCAGGGACTTGTTGAAAGCTTCGGCTAGACCGTTGGCCCAAGAATTATATACTGAAGAGTATCTCCAATCTATTTTATGCTGCTGTACGAAGCGGCTGATTTTATGACTTCTATAAGCTGACCCATTATCCGAGATTATCCATCGCGGAGTGCCGAACCGATAGATGACATGGGTTCGGAAGAAATGGAGGTTATTCTCTGTCTTCACCTCTTTTAGTGGTATTGCTTCTGCCCACTTAGAGAAATAGCCGGTCGTTGCCAGTATGAACCGATGTCCTTAGGACGACGCTGGTTCTATGGGGCGAATTATATCGGTTCCCCACATTTCGAACGGCCAGCTAGCCACCGTTGGGTGTAGCGGATTTGGATGTTGGTGGATGAAGTCCCCGTGAATTTGGAATGAGTGACACTGTTTTGCATATTTGAGACAGTTCTGAATCATTGTGGGCCAATAGCAACTCATTCTTTTTATCTTCAGCTTCATCTTTGGCCCGGCTTGATGAGAACCGCAGAGTCTGTCGTAGGTTACTTGAACAACTTTCTTTGCTTCCTCTGGTCCCAGGGATCTTAGCCACAGACAGTCGTACGATCTCTTATATAGAGTATCATTGACGAAAGCGAAAGACAAAGCTCGTTTCATGAACTGATGTCTGGACGACGCATTTTCGGGCGTTCGTTGGGATTTGAAGTAATCTATGAAGACTTCCTTCAAGTCGATGACATTTTCTTCATCCCCTATTTGAAGGGCTATTTGTTCGGTCGTCTCTTTTCTTTCGGATGGCTCTATTAAGTCTTCCAAAAATATATCTGTTGGCACGAGAACATTGCGGCTTTGCATAACGATCCTTATGTCATCGAGGTCTTCATCGGCCAGTTCCTTAGCCAATTTGGTCAACGCATCCGCCTTGCTATTTTCTGCACGCGGTATACTCTCCAGGATGTAGGAGGGGATTTGTGTCAGCGGTTACTGCACTCTTTCGCCATACTTTATCAGCTCCGGCTTGCATGCTTGATAGTCGCCATTTACTTGACTAACGATCAACTGGGTGTCTCCATATATGAGGATGTCATTGATTCACATGTCGATAGCGATCTCGAGACCTGCTATTAAAGTTTCATATTCAGCTTCGTTGTTTGTTCTAGGCTCCATTAAGGAAAGGGCATAATGCATTATCCCTCCTTGTGGAGGAGTCACGAAGATAAGGCCCATTCCGACTTTGATTATGGAGGTGTTTTGCTTTTGCCGTTTCATGGAAGATGCTCCATTGAAGTAGAGTTCCCATTTTGAGTCATTCTCTTCTTCGATTGCATTGAACGCGTGTTTGTCTGGAAACTCACAATTTAAGGGGTAGTCGGCTGGTATCGGGTGCTCCACGAGAAAGTTGTCAATGGCCCGACCTTTCACCGCTTTGAAGGGCGATACGTTATCGAAAACTCCATCAGGAGGAGGGCCCATTTGGCAATCCTTCCTGTTAGTATGGCCCTTGACATTAGATATTTGAGAGGATCCACCTTTGATTTGAGATGGACCTCGTGTGCCAAGGCGTAACGTCTGAGCTTCATTATTGCGAAGATCAGTGCGAGGCAATGCTTTTCGATGGGGGAATAGTTGTTTTCTGCCCCTAGGAGAACCTGACTCAAATAGTACAGAGCTCTCTCCTTTTCCTGGTCATTCTCTTGTGCCCATAGTGCGTCTAGAGAACTCTCAAGGGCTGTTGTATATAGGATAAGGGGTTTCCCCTTAACCGGAGCAGTCAATACCGGCGGATTTTGCAGGTATTGCTTGATTTCGTCCTGTGCATTTTGGCACTTTTGATCCCAGACGAATGGGGTCCCTTTCTTCATTAAATGACTGTAGGGACGGCATTTCCCAGAGAGGTTAGCTATGATCCGCCGGATATATGCGATCTTTCCTTGGAGAGATCGCAGTTATTTGAGGGTTCTTAGCATGGGCATTTCTATAACCACCTTGATCTTTGAAAGGTCGATTTCAATACCCCAGTGACATATTATGAATCCTAGGAATTTGCCTGAAGAAACTCCAAACACACATTTTAGAAAATTCATATTCAAATTATACTTCCGAAGACGTCGGAATACTATTTTTTAGATGTTTCCAATGTTCCTCATAAGATTTTCTCTTCACCACAAGGTCGTTGATGTAGCATTCGACGATCTCGTGTATGAGGTCATCGAAGATCTTTGTCATAGCCTTCTGATAGGTAGCGCCAGCGTTCTTCAACCGAAGGGCATCAGTTTATAGCAGAATATGGCCAATAGGGTTCGGAAGGCAGTATGCTTTTGGTCTTCGGGATGCATTTTTATTTGATTGTATCCTGAAGATCCATCCATGAAGGAGAAGACCTCATGGGTAGACGTGTTATCGATCATCAGCTCGGTAACCGGTACTGAGAAGTCATCCTTCGGGCAAGCTTTGTTGAGGTCCCGAAAGTCCGCGCAGATGCGCACCGTCCCATTTTTCTTCATCACTGGAATGATGTTAGCGATCCAATCGGGATACTGAACCTCTTGGATGAAACTGGAGTCGATTAGTTTCTTGACTTTAGCGTTGATACTCGTCTCAAGTTTGAGTCGCATTCTTCTTGACACCTGTTTGACTGGCTTTATGTCAGGTGATATGGCCAGTTTATACACTGCCACTTTTGGATCTAGACCCGGCATCTCGGAATAGTTCCACATGAAGCAATCTTTATATTGCATGAGCATGTCTTTTAATATGGCTACCTATTTTTCAGATAGTAGCTCACTGATGAACGTTGGCCTCGGATCATTTTCCATCCCTAAGTCAATTTTCCTTAGGTTGTCCGCCGTGGTGTGTATCCCATCTTCCAGCTCTTTTAGTGCCGGTGGAAACTCTAAGATCACCTTGTCCTCGTCTTCATTTACAAAGAACCTGTAGAGGTCATTCATAGTCTCGTGCCCTCCCTCTATTGAGAGTGTTATCATATAGCAGGTACGAGTTCGCTTCCATTCTTAATGTTGAGCCGGTCCAATCTGACAGTATAGGTCCTTTTTGGTTCGTGCTTTTCGGTGGGGTTACCCTCCAGCTGTCGGATAACATGAACCTGCCATGTCGATACTGGTTTTCTACCCAGTCTTTGAAGGTGAAGCAGTTTTCAAGGGGATGACCTATTACTTGATGATAGGAGCAATAATCCGGATGATGGACCTCGTTTATTTGTTCGGAGTGCCGAGACTCCGGAAGTGTCATCATTTGGTGCTTCATAACAAGGTTGAATATTTTCCTCGTTTTGTCTTGAGGGAAAGAGTATTCCCGACCAATCTTCTTTATAAAGGACAGGCTCCAATCGAGTTTTTCTCGATTGCATGGCGTCTTGGATCCGCTTTGTTGTCTTCGGACGTCGTTTACGTTCTTTGCCATGTTTTTGCCTCCATTTCGGGGTTTTCCCGTTTTTCGAGAACATATAGCGGGCCGGGGAAGAAAGGCATTTCGTTCTAGTCCGGCCACAGATTGCTGGCTAAGTCGCTGCATCCTGGCCTTTTCGTAGATAGCCATTTTGTGACTGTGGTTGTCTCGACTTTTTTGACAAGCTTCTTTTATTAACCTGTTGATTTGTTCTTCCAGCGACGGACTTAACGTTTTTAGAGCGGGATCTCGCTTCGATTTGACATTACGGCTATTTGGAAGAGCGTGTTCCCCTTCACTTGAGCTATTTACGACTCGGCAGCTGTAGATTTGCTCCCATTTTTTAGACCAAACGTATCCGAGCCCGGTTTTCTCCATCTTCCCGTTGGGCATCTTTCGCTGAGTCCCGAGAATATCCTAATTTGTTTTGTAAAATTGGGTATGTCGAACAGTTTGCTCGAGGGGTACACCTTGGCATCTTAACAACCTTTTCAATCCTTCTGCGTAGTATCTTGGCAAACGGATTGGTTGATGCATGTCGATTGCAAAATTGGCACTATGCCAAACTTCTTTTTCTACTTTGGTCTCCGTAGATTGGTAGAAAAGGATTGCCTTTTCACCTCTTTGCCTGGGAGGGATGTAAAAAGTTTGTAGTTCTTGTATGCTATATGTATCAAGCGCATCAAGTTTCTTGTAATGTCGAGACGGAGCCATTGTAATTTGTAGACTCTGATCCGTTCCGGCAAAAGTTTGCATTGATGGGCGGACGGAGAACACTGCATTTGCCTCATCCTCGGAGTCACTGCCAAAGACCAAAATAGGAGTAGATGGTCCAGGCCTATTGTTTTCTTTATGGGGCTGCCCCGAGTAGACTATTTCTTCATCTTCCTCGGTATCGCTCCCAAAGATCGGGATAGTGGCGACGGACTTCTGTTTATCCTCCGGCTTATGACACATTTCCGTGTCTTCGAAGTCTGGTAGGAAGTATTTTGCGTCTTCATATTTTCGGACCTCGTTTACGGAGAAGGGATTTAGCTCCCCTGTGACGGTGTATTCCATACCATCCTTGAAATACTTCATGAAATGATGTTGTGTAGAAAGGATAATGTTGTATTCATGTAACCAAGGCCTGCCGAGCAAAGCGTTATAGTAAGTCTTGGTGTCAATGACATGAAATTTGATGTCAGTGACGAGCAGCCTGAACTGTAACGTCAGTATTACGGACCCAAGCGTCCGTAATGACTGTGAGTCGAACCCGGAGATGGTAATTTTATCTCGGGCAAGGTGATGAACGTCCTTGCAAATCTCCTTCAGCACTTTTACATTGAGAAGGTTAACGGAGGATCCGTTGTCGACAAAGATTTTCCCTATCTTGATGTCGTGGCAGTACCCGGCGACGTATAACGGGCGATTATATTCACACGTACTGAGGAGGAGATCTTCATCGCTGAATGTAATGTCAGCCATTTGGACTTCTGCCAGTTCATCCTTCATTTTCTCTTCTGCGAAGAAAGTATGGAACTGATCGGGCTTTTATAATGCCTTGATCATGGAATCTCGTGCTTCTTTGGACCGGAGGAGAGCATCCAATATGCTCAGTTGTGAGCGTATTTTCCTCAGATGTGCTAGGACATTGTAATCCACCTTATTTTTCTTAGGCGGGTCCTTTGCGGTGAGCTCTTTGACTGCTGTTTCATGAAGGGCGATTTCCTTGGGGATTTTCCCTTTTCCTTTGTCTTTTTTGTTCAAACCTTTGTTTACATATCCGAGGCTCTTCTCAGGCAACGTATGGTTATGCAGCTGAATATTTTCAAATTTATTCTCCTCCACTTCTTTTCCCTAGATGAAGTCTTCGAAGAGAGGGCTGAGAGGTATTTTGTCCTCAGAATTGCTTCCGAAGGTGGGAAATTGGGGTTTTTCCTCTTCTGAACTGGTACCAACCATATGACAGTTACCAGTCGTTTCAAGCGCGCTCGTTTCAATATTTTGACGTCGATGAGCACGAGCTTCACGCTTCATCCTCATGAAGTGTTTTTGATGGGCAACGTATCCTTGCCACCACTTCTTGAAGGGACTACATTCCTCGGTGGGGTGGGTGACCCTCCGATGATATAAGCAGTAGTCTGGATGTGATTCTTCTTCATCGAGGCATATGACCCCGAGAGTGTTCTTTATGAGAGGTGGCAGCTTCATCCCCATTTACAGTGCTTTGGCGAACCGCTTCTCTATTTTGATCCTGCTTTTATTTGTAGCAGGTGTGCTTTGATTTGGTCGGAGTACTTTACGACTCGTCCTCGCCGCGGCTTCTTTATCCTGACGCTGACACTTAGCCTTTTTGTATATGGCTGTTTCACATTCTTGGTCAACTTTGCTTTTGTGAAACGCTTCGTTTAACAGCCTATCGATCGGATCTTCTGGCAGTTCCGGGGATTTTAGCACCGACTCTGTCCCCAGTTCCTCTGCGTTGTTTTTTGACACTGAGGGGGCTTCTTCGCCATATAACGACGAATGGGAGACTATGTGGCAACTTGCTATACGGTCCTTGGTGTCTTTTGATGAGTCATTTCCCTCATCATAGTCACCATCTTCTTCCTCAAGAATATGCTTGAGAAACTCTTCGAACGTGACTGGTGTCCGCGCCTTCTGGTTGTACTCTTCCAGCGTTGTTCAGTCAAAAATATTGCACTTTTGATATAACATTTTTCTTAGTTTTCTTAAATATTTAAAGTTGTTTATTATAAATATAGAATATATTTGGGTTTATCTGCAAAATACTCTTTACCATATATTTATATATTATAATTAACATTATGAAGGAAAATATATGCATATAATATTTATATAATATTTTGGTAATATGCATATCATATCAAATTATCTTAATCAAATTACTTAAAGATTTATTACGATATAAAAGGATTAAGATTATATCTCTAATATAACAAATATTACTAACATTATTCATAGAGATATCGTGCAGATTTAGTCCAGGTCAAGAGATCAAGATATTCAAGATGTCAGGATAAAAAAATCTGCTAATAAAATCGTAGAATCAATACTGGCAGAGACTTAGGAAATATTTTCAAAATCCAGATATCCAGAAGATCTCCACGTGTCAACATGAGGCCACAGCAGAAAACCCAAACCCTAAGCCCACCAAAGCGCAGCGGTTCCGCGGCCAAAATGCCCTGATTGCGACAGATCCACGGCCCTTTGTGGCCGTTGGATCTGAGATTTTTGGTGGGTGATCATGATTGCATATCTCAACCTATGAGATCTAGGGTTTCTGATTTGAGGGCAATATAAAGAACCGATGGCTAAAGTTAGAAATCATCACCTTTAACACGAAGAAAATCACCGTCAAAGAACAAATGATCCACGACTAGTCCGCGATTCGACGTGATAAAGCGACGTGAATATCGATGGAACATCTACTTCCTACGAGATAGAGATCGGGAGCAACTTCTTCTTCTTGTAATCTAAACTCGAAGGATTTGTACTTGTAATGTTGATTAATAAAGGTAGATCATTTGCATTTTATTTCGCATTTACTTTCCGCATTTAATTTCTGCATTATGATTTCCTTCTCTATCTTTTCTACTTCTATCTCAACCATGCGTGAGTACTTCTCTGCTTGATAGGGTTCGTAGGATTAGGGTATAACAATGGATGAGAAAATATTTTAACTCCTTTTACATCTTATGAAGTTTATAAACTTTAGCAAAATAAATGTTAACATTCTTATCGGGCGCGCTACCAAATTATTGATAGTCTCGACCGCGATTTGAGATCAGATTAACAATTGTTTTGTTAAGGGCTAGACATGAATAGAGATTAATGAAAGGACAAGAGTCAATAGTGGGGAAACCCTAGTTTCTTCCAAGAACCCTAATTCTCATTCATCACTATCAATCTAGATTTAAATCCATCAAAAGATAAAAGGAGTCATCTTTATTAGTCATCCATCAACTACTAAATTCTAAAGAACCCTACAAGCTTTCTTCTTATATATTCTGCATCCGTGTTCAATATAGATCTAGAATCACTCTCCCCTTCTTTCAATCAACTCGTCTAAAGTAAGATTAAAAGTTCCACTCATCCGTACGGACGACCCGTACTCATCTCGGCTAGCTACACGCGACACCGTTATTGATTGTGGTTACTTTACAAAATCACTTTTTCACATCAATCAAGCACGTCAATGTATTTTTGTAGATCCGTGCGTTTGTCGTCATACTCGGTAGGCTGCACAGGTTTCTTGGTCTTCTTCTTTTTCTTCGAAGACTTCGAAGGATTGACTTGGGGTTTTTGCCCTTCGTTAACAATTTTCGGTACGGGACGTGGTTTCAGCATCACTTCGATGATTTCGGGTTCAAGTGGGCTTTTCCACCTGACTGCCGGACATACTTGTAGATCTTTCAGCATTCTTTTGGTTTTTGCTAAAAGAATGACTTCCCATGGAGTTTCTTCCATGAGTGAACATGATGCCCCCTAAGCATCCACCTTTTTGGGAGTGTGCTTCTGAGGCGGGTTTAGCCTCCAGTTATTAGACAGTGCGAATTTCGCCTGTTGATACTGGTCTTCGACCCAGTTTTTGAAAATGTAGCAATCTTCAATTGGGTGGCTCACCATTCTGTGATAGGAGCGGTAATTAGGGTTGTTGATGTGGCCGGGTTGCGGTGGACGCCGCGGGTCTGGCAATGTGATGAGTTTATCACGCATTGCCAATTCGAACAGTCTCCTCGTCTTGTCACGGGGAAACGAGTAAGCGCACCCTAGTCTTTCCTCCAAGGATAGGCACAGATGCGCATTGTTTTGGCGAGCAGCCGGTTGTAGGTCGCTCGGTTGTTGTTGTGTGTTAGCAACGAAAGGCGCTTTCCCATACCCCTGCTATTTCAAGAGTCCTTATTTGAGGAGGAAGGCCTGTGGCCTATCTAGTCTAATTAGGCCAGTTTATCTATCAGAACCTGAAAGGTCGTTGGTTTAAAGAATGTCATGAACTGGGACACAGTCATTTGAGGATCAAGGATCCCAATGAACATGTCCACGGCAGGGGATTCTTCTATGCACTGTTCGCACTTAGACCATAGACTCCACCACCAGATCGCGTATTGGGCCCAAGTTTCACTCGGGTTTACTATGGCATTGATTAATGCCATGATTGGAGTACGTTCACTCGCGCTGGCGAAACGCTGTGTGAACAGAAGTTCCATTTCTGTGATTGTTTTTACGGAGTCATTTGGGAGCTCCGAGTACTATTCAAAGGCTGTTTCTGACAGGCTGCCAACGAACTTGGGAAGCAACAGATTGTTGTTGCCTTCAGTGTTGCCGCACAAAGCTCTGAATTGCGCGATGTGCTGATGTGGGTTGCCTGTCCCTTTGTACATATGGAACTTGGGGATCGTATATCCTGGCGGGTACTTGATTTGATTATACCAGCCTGGATATGGTCGTCTTGTTCTAACGATTTAGCCAACAGCTTCATTAGCTTGATGAGCTCTTTTTTGTCGAGCAATATAATCATCAAAGGAGGCCTTAGAGATCGTTTCCTCCTTGGCTGCCGATAAGGCTGGAGGAGGGTTTGATGTTTCCCCTCTGTCATCGTCGACAATTATCGGCGGATCTTCGGCCGGGGGTTCTGGCTGGATCATCATTCCAACCATGTCTTGGAATAAGAGAGTTATTTGCTTTATGTTGGCAGCTTGTTCAGTGGCTTCCTTGTCTTTTCTCTCGAGTACCCTTCGCAGAAACGTTGTATCAGGCTCCTGCTCTTGGCGTTATTCAGCTTCTTTGTCCGGACTTTCTTTCTGTCCGGTGAGTGCTGCCATTTTGGTCAGCATTTCCTGTAGCTTCTGTTGTTGCTCCTGAGCCTTTGTCAGCGACCGAGTTTGCGGTCGGTGACTCACGGAGGCACGACTTTCTTCTTTTCATAAAGCCATGCAGACCGTATGTATAATCATGCCCCCAGACTTAGGGCATTTGGGTCCATCACCTTTGGAATTTGCTGCAGGCAGTGGGATTTTTTTCCAGCCTCGTTCTTTTATGAGAGGTTGAAGTTGAAGGGGGCGCTGTAACGAGCAGCTGTGTATAAGGAATTCCCCATTGTATGGCGGAGGAGTGATTTTTCTCCTGCCGATCCTTCAATTTTTTTGGTCTACAAGAGTGATTTTCATCAATCACGGAGTCTTGGACTTTCTGCCAGACTCTATGAATTTGCGAGGAGAGCCGCTGATGGGGCCGCTCTGGCTTTGCCTATACAGGGACTTCTGTAGGTGGGGGTGATTTCTTTAACACCGCCGTTGGGAAGTTTTTGTGCACCCTCCTGAGCAGATCAAAGTTGTTTCCAGTTGGAACAGCAGCGTCAAGTTCCACCATTGGAGCTGATGGGGTAAGTCCAGAGGGGGAGTTGCCTCCAGCTTTTCTCACTCGGTGCCAGTAGCGACGTCGAGCGTGCCTTGCAGAAGGGACCACCTCAGTTTTGGAAGCGGTTTCATCATGCCCCTGGTTTTGCTGAGGAGCCTTGATCGATGTCAGCCTGTTAAAGACTGGCGTCCTTATTAAAGTTTGAGGAGAAGCGGCCAGCCTTTCGAAAACCGGCCGTTTAGTGGGGGAAGCGCATTTGACGGCTTTGCCTATAGGAGAAGTTGGGAGGGCTATCCATTTTGGGGTAGCCCCTTCAGGTATCACGAGCCTCT
The DNA here is from genome assembly GCA_030015575.1 of Agapanthus africanus. Taxonomy (NCBI): domain Eukaryota; kingdom Viridiplantae; phylum Streptophyta; class Magnoliopsida; order Asparagales; family Amaryllidaceae; genus Agapanthus; species Agapanthus africanus. The sequence continues at coordinate 142,176,503 of JASDDO010000026.1, forward strand.
TTGCGGGCCCGTTTGAGCTTTGACTCAGCCTGTTGAAGACTGAAACGCCGGAATTGGACGGCCCGTTGACAGGGACCGTTGTGGTTCCCGGTTGATCCAAGACCGACCTTTTAGGAGCGTCTTCTTGCGGCATTGAGGCACCGACTCATAGGTGGGAGCATGGTCCCAAAGAACAATCCACTTGTGGCTTATGTGACTTGCCCCACTGGCATTGAAAAAATAGAGGCCGCGTTAGGCCCAAAAGCTACTCCTCCAGTTAGGGTGGAGCGAGAATTGTTGTTGCATGCAGTGCATTGAGAAGCCATCGATTTTCTGCATATGAGCAAGACACCAAGTTTTAGTACCTCGAATGCAAGGGCAACCATAGCGAACCGCGATTTTGTTCGTGAAACACGACACACGAAGTGTGGAGTGGAAAGAGAAAAATGTCCCACCGGACGTGCCAGAATCTGTTCTCCGCCGAAAACAGAGATAAACTGGGATAGATCGTCTTGCCTGAATTTGTGGGCATATGCTATTTGGACTTATCCATCCACCTCTCCGAAGATACCAAGTTGATTTATGGCACCATATATCGGAGGTTTAGATAGATGCGACCGATGTAGCAGACTTTATCAGATTTCCCCTCATTTGTGAGGGGTTTTTTTTATTGTGGGGAGACTCTTCCCTATAGGCGCAAGCCCCTGCAATTAATTACGTTACCGCATTGCGATAACCAGTTTCTCCTGCTCCAGCAGTTCACTTCGTGTCGTGTGTTTTTTTGTTTATTTTTTATTTATTTTTGGTTGCATGTGGATTGTATACGGAGACTAGTTTATGCCGTCGCCCATAGGACGTGGATTAGTCCAAATCCATATATTTTTTATTTGGGCTTGCATCAAGGATTTGCTTGACGGGGTTTTGAACTTAGATTATATATTCCTCTGGTTCAAAAATATTTTGTTTTATTTAAGGACCGTTAATCTAGTTTGAGATTATGATCAACTTAAATATATGAGTATTTGGGCTCAATTTATTTTAAGTTAAGGATACGTTAGTCTAATTTGAGACTAAGATTATCTTAGCAAAATTTCAAGGATCATTTTTATTTCAGATCCAATAACAGAGCATTTGGGCTTATATGTAAGAAAACTTTCAGAGACTTAACCAATTTGGGTTAGTCTGCTCAGTCTTCTCCTTTTTTTTGTTCAAAAGCGCTAAGCACTTAGTTGTAGCTCTAGCGCTCACGTGTGAAATATGTGAGGCGCTCAGATATGGGCACTGCCTAATTACTGCTAACCACTTAGTCATTTGGGTTTTGTTTGTTCACCTTTTTTTTTATTTATACAGAAGTGCTAAGCACTTGGTTTGAGCTCTGGCCCTCACGTGGAAAGCACGTGAGGTGTACAGGCATGGGTGCTGCCAATTAGTGCCAACGCTTAGTCATTTTGACTAAGTATATATAGTGCTAAGCACTTGGTATGACGCTCACGTGGGAAGCACGTGGGGCATTCATCCTTTGGTTTTTTTTGCGGCTCACGTGTATTTCACATAATTGCTTCATTTTTCGGGTGCGGGCGGTTTTGTTTTGGTAGCTGCCCAATCAGTGTAAATGAGATTCTTTGTTTTTGGGGGTTCACGTGGGAAGCACGTGAGGCGCTAAAATCTTTCCTTTAAGAGATTTAATCTCTGTTAATGGTATTTTGGTCATTAATGATCACTCAGATCTTAGCTTTGAAGATCTTAGATTAGCTTTATTTAAGAACTAAGTTCCTTTTTTTTATAAGAACTAAGTTCTTTACGTAGGGTTAAATCCTATTTTCAGGGGAATTAAATTCCCAGAACATGGGTACTTTTTCTTTTTCTTTCTTTTTAGCTTAGTTCTTTTCCCCTAAGTTTTGAATCTGAAGAATAGAATCTCCCCGATGATAATTAAATTCTCAACTTATGAGAAGATTTGCTTTCGGGACTTACCGAGCGCTAGTTCGCTGACGACATTCATGTCTCTTCTTTCTTTGGAATATTCGTCAGGAGGACCCGACTCTCAAGAGACCGAACCCAGCCAGGAGGACTTGGATCAGTTCATGGAGGAGCCAAACTTTTATCTTTTACTTGTACTTTCCTTTTCATTTGTATGCCACTATTTAGGCATTTCTTTTATCATTGTACATTTTCTTTTCAAATCAGTTGTAATGTAAAGAATGAATGTTAATAAAAGTTGTTTATATTACATCTCTTGTCATTCTTGTGCATTTATTTATATTGCTTATTTACGCTTAATGTGTTTACTTCTAATACGTCGCGGCCTCACCACGTCTCCTTCCTCATACACCGGGAAGCGGGGCGTGACAACAAGGTCCGCGTTGGTAGCTTGGTTTGCCAACGGGAATGAACTTATGACGCATTTATCACATTTGTGAGGTCCACCCATTCATGAGAAACTTGGGTTTATTCTAAGGATCGTTAGTCATATATGAGACTAAGATCAACTTCGGAACAAATGAGCATATGGGCTTAAATGATCATTATATCATATATGAATAGCCCATGAATAGTATATGGTAGTCCGTATAGAGACAGTCCGCAGGGCAAAATATATTAGTTTAAGGACGTCGCGGTCCAACATCACCGTGTTTGGGGCGACGCGCTGGTTTAGGGACATTTCTGTCCAACATTCCCGTATTTTGGGGACGTATATTAGTTTAAGAACATTTTGGTCCAACATTCCCGTATTTGGGGATGAATATTAATTTAAGGACATTTTTGTCCAACATTCATCTTACGCGCACGAGTATTTTTTACGTGGCGAAGTGAACGATAGTGAGATGGGATGCGCCCAATTTGGGGTGCGATCCAATTTTAAGGCATTTATGTTTCCTTTAAAGATATACATGTATGTATATGTATATAACCGGGGCTCAATATGAGACTTGCATCTATATGGAATGCGTATCAATATGAGGTGTACACATCAATATGGAAATGCAGAAATGTGGAATGTATCATTCCCTGTCTTGATGATATTTCATATCTTTCTTCAAGTTGGGACGAGGAGTTGCTGTTGGTTGTCGGGATTCGCCACCTCTCTAAAGACGTTAAGGAATTACAACGATATATATCAGAGGTGTGAAGAGATGTACCCATGAACCAAATCTCGTATTTGAAGGAAAAGATCATGGTGGACCTAAGAATCATTAGTCTTATATGAGGCACAGATTAACTTAGAAGATATGAGATGAATATCATTTTGGATATCATTGATGAGAGATCATTAGTCGTATATGGGACTAAGTTCAACGAAGAAGCTTACGCTTCACAGACTTAGCTAATTTGGGCTAAGATTGGGTTTTTTATATTACCCGGCAGTGCTAAGCACTCAGATATATAGCGCTCACGTGTGTTTCACGTGAGGCGCTGAAATAGTGCTAAGCACTAGTCTTTTCTGGCGCTCACGTGTGTTTCACGTGAGGAGTTCAGCTTTGAGCGTTCACGTGTGTTTCACGTGAGGCGCTGAGTTTTTAGCTTCTTTTGAGCGCTCACGTGTGTTTCACGTGAGACGTTGTCTTCTTAGAGATTTAATCTCTGTTAATATTTTCAGAGAGGTTAAACCTCTGTTAATGGTATTTTGACCATTAACGATCACCAAGATCACTATTTTGAGAATATGGGATCAGGTTATTTAAGAACTACGTTCTTATTTTATGATGGAACTAAGTTCCTGGAGTTTTATGGACCCCATCTTCTTCATATTCTTTTCTTCCATGTTCTTTTCGATATTGTTCTTCCTTAAATCTTTGATTCTCAAGAACAAGATCTTCCCAATAGAAATTAAATTCTTAACTTGTGTGAGACTTGTCTTGTGGATCTCAGATCCAGAGAAAGAACTAAGTTTTTTTAAAGGGTTAAACCCTTAGATATAATATGATAGGTAAAGGAGATGTTTTGATCTCTGCTTTTTCTTTACATATGGTTTGAGAGGAGAAAAATCTTTTTCTTCTTTTGAAAATTAAATTCTCTGTTATTTTTTGTGGAACCTTTTGAGAGCCTTTTGTATTTTTATATAAGCTTATGAGGGGTCTCCTTTTTTATTTGGAAAGAGAGATCATTGGTCGTTGGGACCTACCACCTCTCCGATGACGCTAAGAGACTACAACACCATATATCTAAGGTATGGAGGGATGTACCCTGAACCATGTCCCATCATCAGGGGAAAGAACAGGTTAGAGCTTAAACTCCTAACTGCTGAAAAAGGCTTCTTTGCATTCGCGCACGTGCGTCGCACGTAGCGGACGAACGTGTGTCGCACGTGTTGCGTACGGCGTGGGCGCATGTGCGTTGCATGTGTTGCGCAATTGGCGGGCGCACGTACGTTGCACATGGTGCGTACGTGGCGGACGCACGTGGCGCATCTGGCGCTTGCGCATATTGTATTATGAGAGGGGCAGCTAAGGCTCTAGCTTGGAGAACTAAGCTCCTATGGAGAACTAAGATTCTTTGAGGATTGAATCCTATTTTTTCTTAAAGGTAGCCCCTCTTATTTATAGGGGAGTGGTAGAGAAGAGACCTCTCTTTTTCCCGATATGGGACTAAAAATGTATCCCACATGTAGTAGAGCATTATTTAGACCATACGTGCATAGCACATTTGCTCATAACTTTTGATTCCGGAAGAGTTATGAGTCCCGTAATATATCAAATCGAAGGTGTTTTTAATACGCTTTCGATGCCATCAAAATTTACCTAATTCTCATTCGGGAGTTTGGAAAAATAAAGCCCGAAAAATAATGGTTTGCATTTTTTAAGCGTATTATGCAGGGTTCCTAGGCACTCTAGTGAGGTCTCCCAAGCCATCAACCATGGCAATTTCAAAAATTATGGTGCCTACAAACCCTAAAGTACGGATCGTTTGCTAGATATCTAGGCGAACAAGAACTAGTTAACAGTTAACTAAATAAAATACGGAAATACAACATTTGTAGATCCGGTGCTCCACCTCCATAGCTCCGCAACGAGGTCCTCTCTGCTGTCCAAATCGAATCTGGGCTCTAGGATCGGCTTCGTCGGAGAATGGGCAAGCTAGGTCGTCGATGTCCATGCCGAAGATGATCTACGTCGAAGCATCGATGAATCAAGCTCCACCTTCACCAAACCGTGAAAAGTTGTGAAGGAAACACACTCTACTACTTGGCAAGAGGTAGAGGATGAAGAAATAGGAAGTGGGTAGACTTTAGAATTGGATTTCTCACTCATATCATCAATCTACCATTGATGACTTGAAGCTTTTTCTTTATGTGTTTTATGAAGAAGAAGAAGAAGCTCATGAAAAAGTTATGATAAGAATGATTTAAATTATCAACAAAAAGAATACTTATCATGACTTAATCATAGTTAGGTGTAGAGAGTGAATCATAGTTAGTGAATGGTTAGGTAAAGGAGATGAAGACAAAAATGGTCAAAGTGCATGAAGCACTTAGAAACTTCATGAAGAAAATTGCAACCATTTTGTTTTCTTCTCACAATTTAAATTCAAAATAAATATATATAAATAAATGAATGATTAAAACAAAACCCTAACCATTCACAACCATGGTTCATTCTTTACACTTAACCAAAATTGGGCATGCATCATCAAACATGACACAAGCAAGTGCACAAAATCATATCGCATATGTAATGCGCACAAAAGAGTGAGAAAATCCATCTTAAAGTGACCCGATACTAGTTAATGCAAAGTAATATATCAAATATATAATTATACATTAAATCATTAAATCAACACTTGATTCAATGATCCGGTCATGCGCACATAACCGACTGGTATCAAATATATCGGCTTATCGAATCAACGCTTGAATCGATAACTAGGTTATATCGCATACAACCATTCGATATATTTATCGCGAGAATAGAATACGGTATCACATACACGCATTATTCTCGGTCCCGCACATATCTCATATGCACTCCTATTTCGTTTCGCTTGAGCCAGGAAACCTCTGTGTAGGACTCTAAAGACTCGTCAATACGCCGGCAGCGGATGATGATCATATCAAACATCCACAAGCCGCAAGCGGTCTGCTAAACGTAACGGCCACCCGGGTATTGAGCGATCTGAAGATCGACGAGCAAGCTCGCTCACACTCCAGTGAATCCGACCAGTAACACTACCGTACAGTCCGGTCTGATCGTCTGATATGTCGCATATCTCGCCTAGGGGTGGTAAACGTCAGACCCCAATAGCTCAATAAGTCGTGTCGATATGAGGCTCATAACGGGTCGAGAAACTACTGGTAACACTTACCAGCAATTCTCTGAGCAGCCCTGGCCAGGGACTTCCTGTTATAGCCGATCGAACACAGTGCAACATCAACCCCCATATACCGGGAGAGACGAATCCCCTCCTATCGCTCATTGCCTCCATGTGACTCGGGACTGTACCCAAAAACCACCGTTTTGCACGCCCTCTTGGACGTGGTAAGATGGAAATCAAAGCACAGTGGGAACCACACAAGACTCTATGACGATCTCGGGTCAACAGACTACTCTGTACCAGTGTCACCAGAGAACTGCCATCTGACGTGAGGTATAATACCATCTGGGAGTTCTCGGCGAGTCCGTCCAGTGTACCCAGTCTTTACTGAGCACCCGTATATCATCTCTGATGTCAAACACCGATGGATATGGGATCATCCATCGCCCATCTGTATGGGTCGAGAAGGTATACGCTAGTCTACTCTGGTATATCGATGCCCCGTCTCGATACACCCTCGACTAGGGACTTTGAAGGATGTACTTATAGACTACCATGTCCCCACTAGTATGATCCGCATCATAGTCCAGGTAGTCAAGTACAGATCCTAAGGGCTTTACCAACATGTAACAGAGAGACAATCAGCATACACGTTAAGGTAAAGTTCAACCAGATAGCATACTATCATGTCGAGCAAGAAAGTCCTCCCTATATATGTCCCAGCATCCACTACAATATACATCCTATGTATAGTAATGGCCTCTAGGGCATACATATAACTAACAATCTCCCACTTGCACTAGGGCCATCTGTAGCAGTGGTTGCAGTATCTCATACTCAACCATCCCATAAAAGTCTCTCTCTGGGAACAGGCCTTTGTGAGTGGATCCGCTGTGTTGTCCTCTGAGTCTACTCTCCTTGCCTCGATCTTCCTGGAGATCAACCATCTCCATGATCAAGTGATACTGCCTTAGAATATGTCTGGATCACTGATGGGACCGGCGTTCCTTGGCATAAGCCACAACTCCATTGTCACACAATGGGAGGAACATAGTTCATCTCATGAACCAATATACACCCAAACAGCCTCTTTGGTAGCATCTTAAGTAGCGATGTATCCAGCCTTTATCGTCTAGTATGTCACGGTATCTAGCTTGGAACTCTTCCAACATACCGTCCCTTTACTGAGGGTAAAGACAATGCCTGTGACTGACACTCAGTCGTCTTTATCACCCTGGAACACTTCCAGTGATTCTCCTCAGGATCGATTGACACCATCTCACTACATCTAGTGAGTATCCTAACATCCATTTAGATCTATCTCATAGATCCAAAACCCAGGATTTAGTAGGTATCACTTTGATCCTATATGGAGAATCATTGTGATAAGCGGAGATTGATCGAGCGTAGCATAAGAAACTCTTTTCTTATCAAGAGTATGTCATCCACGTACTCTACGAGGATCATCACCATACTCCCTACTACCTTTTTGTTTATACAAGGTTCATCTACCATTTTGATGATGTCAAACTCTTTGACTACTTCATCAAAACAGACGTTCCAACTCCGCGATGCCTGCTTTATCCTATAAAGCATCTTGCACACGTTTCCGCTGCTCCCACTGTCTACGAAGCCCTCTGGCTGTGTACTTATAGACGTTCTCTTCTAAAACATCATTTAGAAAAGCTGTCATGACACCCAACCACCAGATATCGTAGTCATGGTATGTAGCCGTGGTAAGTAGGATCTGGATGGACTTAAGCATAGCTACTTGAAAAGGTTTCATCATTATCCACGCCTGGTTGATGATGAAAACCTTTAACAAGTCTAGCTTCGAAAGTCTCAACCTTTCCATGTACACCAAGTAATCTTCTCAAGATATACTTGCTCCTGATGGGGATTTAACCCTTCAGATATTGCAACCATAAGTCCATACTTTGTTGGTGTATAAGGATTCCATCTCAGATCGCTAAACATCCAGCCATTCTTACAGAGTCTTACTCCTGATGGCCAGCTCGAAGCTAGTTGGGTCATCATCTCATGATGCAATCCTCGCTCCCACTGTCATAGAGAAACAGAAGTATCTCTCAGGTGGGTGAGGAACCCTACTAGATCGGCGGAGAGGCTGAGGTTCGTTGGTATCTACTGAATCCCTTGGTTCTATCAAATCATGTGCTGTAGTTTGTATAGCTGGAACATTTCCAGTTCTACATAACAGACCTTGCCTCGAGCTTGTCCGGATTTTGCTTTTAGACATAGGACGGACAATCCCCAAATCTTAACTAACTTAAGACATGGGTTCTTCCCATTCCATATCACATATGAAGCGGTAGGCAACTGATTTGATTGGAACCCTATTCAATAGGTGTGCAACTTCTCAAGTGCATAACACCCAAAAAGGAAATAGGAAACTCAGTAGTACTCATCATAGAGCACACCTTATCATATAGGGTGAGATTGCTCCGCCCCGATATACCATCGTGCTATGGTGTATACGGAGGAGTAATGCTGAGAGAGAATCTCATTCTCCTTTAGAAAAGTCCAGGAATTCCGTGCTCAAGTATTCTCCTCCTTGATCTCATCAAAGGACATAATACTTATACCCGTGTTTTGGTTCTCTACTTCTAACTTATATTCTATGAATATCTCAAAAGGTTCGGACTCATGTTTCAACGGGAACATATGACTGAATCTTGAGAGATTATCAGAGAATATAAAGAAGTATAAAGAACCAGTCCTGGCATTTTTAGACTGGGGACCTACATACATCAACATGTATCATCCCAAGAGTTTACTAACTCTTTCTCTGTTTCCATTAAACAGAGCTGTGGTCATCTTATCTTTGTGACATGACTGGCGAGTTTCACAAGATGTAAATTCAAACTAATTTAAATATGCATCTTTATGTAACTCTAGCTAGTCGGGTCACATTGATCTGACCTAGTCTACAATACCTCAAGAGGGATTCGTTCATTTCTGAACTCTTCCTCTTGTGTGTGTTCCATATACTAAGAACTGTAGTTTGATTTAGAACATCAACGCTTTTAGATAACGTGCCTGAACCGATCAACTTTTGATATAGGAAATGTTCAAAACATTATCCAACAATACAGAATTATATCCTTTCTTTACTAATAAAGAGATAGATATGATTTTGTATATCAGGTTCGATATCTAACAACATTCGTTCATAATCAATGTATCGGTAATACAGGGTGACAGTGACCGACAGACTTGGCTGCAACTCTTGCCCCGTTTTCTGCCTCATGAAACTTATCACCCGTTCTCAGTTCTCTACCTTTCTGTAGCCCTATGTAACAGATTACATATGTGGGATCCTGATCCGGTATCATATACCCAGGACGTAAAGGATACTGAGAAACAGTTCTGTATAACGAACACACCCGAAGATGATGCATCAGCATGCACTCTCTTCGTTTGGGCGGCACGGGAAATCTGGTATTCCCCAAATTCCTGCTCTGTCTTATAACAATTATAAGTTGGAGCGGGACCAACGTTCCCCAGCTCAGTATAACAAGCGGGTTCGGTCAAATATCCGTATTATTATCTTGATTAAGGCGTGATATGGTCGCTACCAGGAGAGAGAGAGAAGAAAACACTCAGCGTGCGCTCTGTCAAGAATAGATTGGTTATTATTTTATCTAATCAGGATGGCTCCCACTGCTTTTTATCAAATCTTCCTTCAAACCCTAAAAGGAAAGACTAGCCGGGATTAATTACACACTACAAGTTCGCCAATCTTTCAGCCAGGCCAGTGTCGGTACTTTGAGGGAGGTCCCCCGTGCTTTCGCACGAACCTAATTAATGTAAACCTCGTTTTCCCAGAGGCGTAACCTCGTTAACACCTTTCTAGACACCTACTTGATCGGCTAATTGTAATGTATAAAACTCTCCCAGGAGTAACACTTACTCGCAGCGGGTATCGGGATCCAACTATCTCATAGAAGGTATGCAATCTCATTGCAAATCTCAACATTTGAAATTCCCGATAATATTTTGCCCCTAGCTCGCTATGACCTTGACGAATGCCAAACAACCCATAGTCCACTAGTCAAGTTCAACCCGTACATTACTTGATCGAATTAAACCCACCCGCACGACCCTTGACGAATGCCAAACAACGCCGTACGAATACCCTAATCCAATCTGCATCATATGCATAAGCAGATAAATACTAGTTAGCTACCGCACACTACGCCTTGACGAATGCCAAACTACCGTAGCACGAATACTAACTAGTACTTATCTGTAATGACGGAGGGCTACGACAGGTTTTTCTGAAAACCTATTGCGTAATGAACTTGATATCGTTGTAGAATCAAATGAATTTTGAAATGGAGTGCTTTTGAGGCTTTTCTAGTTTTGCTAAAGGAGTCACTCCCGGTGAAGGGATCGTCGGTCCTTTCCTCGTCGAATGAGGTGCGGGATATATCGCATATATCGCTGTGCAAAGCAAAAACACTTAAAAGCAATCAAAAGACAAACCGAATGTGTAGCATCTGCCAGTTATTGCTAAAGGAGTCACTCCCGGTGAAGGGATCTCGGTCCTTTCCTCATCGAATAAGGTGCTGGATATATCACATATACCGCTATGCAAAGCAAGAACTGTAGCTACCTGTTTTATTTTGAAATTCGATTCTACAACATCTTAGGTTTCTTTTATTTCATTAATCACATTAATGAAGTCCCATCATTTATGTACCTAAACATCACAGATAGATATGACGTACACTTATGCCATCCGCATTCGCCTCGATGTCCCCTCGTGCACCGTTAGGTTAGGTAACTAACGGCAGAGCAGGGCAGGGCTAGCGCGGGTGTAAAACATAAGTAACGCCTATATAATATATCATATATACTATATACTATATCTATCACAGAAACATCACATGATCTCATCACAGATATCGCAGCAGAAGAATCATATGAAATATTGGATATACTAGGACGTCCGTGTTTTCAATACGAGCCAGTATAAAACACGGATTCCACGGTCGTGATGAATAGCCAAACCCACACCCCTAGACCCCTACAAGAGCGGCAAGCAACCCTACCAATTCTAGAGTTAGGAGACCCGGACTCGACTCCTCGAGTTGATCTCCCACTGGACTCCAGAACCCGGTTACTTGTGCCCTCCTCCTTGGGTCTATCCTAGTGCGGAAAAGTAAATAATATACAACAGGTGACAACTCCCGCAACCTGGAAGCGCCCCAATAAAAGAATATTACATACAAGTTTTTACATGAATGAAAATGAAAAACACTCATCTCACATAAAAACCCCCGGCTATTCAAACACGACGATCCAATATAACATATCCAGCAACACATAACATCAGATGTCATCAACGTAAGTAAATATGCATACCCCAATTGTCGTTGACATATAGCAACGAAACCGGCGATATCACATATTACACTTACGGTCACAGAAAAGAAAGTGTAAAACTACAACAGTTGGAATCCGCAACCTCCTCAGACATCGCATGCCTGACCAAATGAATTTCTTAGACATCGCATGCCTAACAATTATAAACCCCGCATTTTAGTCTCAAAATCGAAAACACTTTTCAATATTAAGTCGGGCAATTCAACAAGATTCCCGACATCCTGATCGAATACTCGTCGCAAACTTCAGTAGACGGCTGCACCCCCGATACCGTCGACGAAGTGCACCAAGGCGGAACACCGCTACCGCGAGCACCCGAACGGATGCTTTCGGCGACGGGGTTCTCCTACAGTCACTTGGTCGGGGCTATGGAGTGAAGCTGTTTATTAAGTTTATCCGGCGAGTATCCGCGTACGCTACGTGATTGCGACGGACTTTTGATCACATCAAAATTCCGTGGCAACCGATCAAGTGAGACTAAAGTGCTATGTTTATAACATTCATTCAGTTATCTCATAACTTTTTGTGAATTCCAATTATTGTATCCCATTCCAGATAAACAGAAAATGTTAAACTTTTCGATCGAACAATCGAACACCCAAGTTTTCCCGAAACAGATCAACACATGAAACAAGTCTAACAACATTCCGTTCGTGCCTCAGTACCAACGATCCAGCCGTAGAAGGGTCAAGCCAACGCCTCACATGTGGCACGCCGTACTGCCCCAAACCCGAAGGTTCAAAGGGCAGTTCAAGACGGTCACATAATCGAGTTAAGGTTTGTGTCTTCTAGAGGGACCATCGCGTTACTTGCACTACTTAGAACGTCGTTAAACTACGGAAAAATCCAACACTTGGAAATTTCCCGACAGGGGAAAAATTGGGTATTTATATCCGGTCGAACTTTTTAACATATTCTAAGATCTATCCGGAAAGCCACACAGACAAAATTTGATACCCCGATCGAAACACCGAATCCCCAAAACAACTCCAGATTTTTCAACTCTTGAAAAACAATTAAAAATTCCCAGGAAAACCAGCATAGCAACAGAGGAATTACTGTACAAAATTAGTCACGCAAAACGACAAATCCGCCGCGCTTGCGCCGCACAATCCAGGTTTGTGCCGCGGAAGCGCGGCGATATGATTGAATTAGGCTGACGAATTTTGCAGTGTTTCTTAGAATCTCCTGCTGATTTTACTGAACATTTTTAATGTGGAAAAAGACCAGATTTTAAAAATTGTACAGAGAGCAATTTTCCGGGTATGGTTTCGGTTCGATCGGACTTCAAATCGCGTCTGGACTTCGCCTAAGGCTCTAGCTAGTCTCTGATACCACTGCAGGGTTCCTAGGCACTCTAGTGAGGTCTCCCAAGCCATCAACCATGGCAATTTCAAAAATTATGGTGCCTACAAACCCTAAAGTACGGATCGTTTGCTAGATATCTAGGCGAACAAGAACTAGTTAACAGTTAACTAAATAAAATACGGAAATACAACCTTTGTAGATCCGGTGCTCCACCTCCATAGCTCCGCAACGAGGTCCTCTCCGCTGTCCAAATCGAATCTGGGCTCTAGGATCGGCTTCGTCGGAGAATGGGCAAGCTAGGTCGTCGATGTCCATGCCGAAGATGATCTACGTCGAAGCATCGATGAATCAAGCTCCACCTTCACCAAACCGTGAAAAGTTGTGAAGGAAACACACTCTACTACTTGGCAAGAGGTAGAGGATGAAGAAATAGGAAGTGGGTAGACTTTAGAATTGGATTTCTCACTCATATCATCAATCTACCATTGATGACTTGAAGCTTTTTCTTTATGTGTTTTATGAAGAAGAAGAAGAAGCTCATGAAAAAGTTATGATAAGAATGATTTAAATTATCAACAAAAAGAATACTTATCATGACTTAATCATAGTTAGGTGTAGAGAGTGAATCATAGTTAGTGAATGGTTAGGTAAAGGAGATGAAGACAAAAATGGTCAAAGTGCATGAAGCACTTAGAAACTTCATGAAGAAAATTGCAACCATTTTGTTTTCTTCTCACAATTTAAATTCAAAATAAATATATATAAATAAATGAATGATTAAAACAAAACCCTAACCATTCACAACCATGGTTCATTCTTTACACTTAACCAAAATTGGGCATGCATCATCAAACATGACACAAGCAAGTGCACAAAATCATATCGCATATGTAATGCGCACAAAAGAGTGAGAAAATCCATCTTAAAGTGACCCGATACTAGTTAATGCAAAGTAATATATCAAATATATAATTATACATTAAATCATTAAATCAACACTTGATTCAATGATCCGGTCATGCGCACATAACCGACTGGTATCAAATATATCGGCTTATCGAATCAACGCTTGAATCGATAACTAGGTTATATCGCATACAACCATTCGATATATTTATCGCGAGAATAGAATACGGTATCACATACACGCATTATTCTTGGTCCCGCACATATCTCATATGCACTCCTATTTCGTTTCGCTTGAGCCAGGAAACCTCTGTGTAGGACTCTAAAGACTCGTCAATACGCCGGCAGCGGATGATGATCATATCAAACATCCACAAGCCGCAAGCGGTCTGCTAAACGTAACGGCCACCCGGGTATTGAGCGATCTGAAGATCGAAGAGCAAGCCCGCTCACACTCCAGTGAATCCGACCAGTAACACTACCGTACAGTCCGGTCTGATCGTCTGATATGTCGCATATCTCGCCTAGGGGTGGTAAACGTCAGACCCCAATAGCTCAATAAGTCGTGTCGATATGAGGCTCATAACGGGTCGAGAAACTACTGGTAACACTTACCAGCAATTCTCTGAGCAGCCCTGGCCAGGGACTTCCTGTTATAGCCGATCGAACACAGTGCAACATCAACCCCCATATACCGGGAGAGACGAATCCCCTCCTATCGCTCATTGCCTCCATGTGACTCGGGACTGTACCCAAAAACCACCGTTTTGCACACCCTCTTGGACGTGGTAAGATGGAAATCAAAGCACAGTGGGAACCACACAAGACTCTATGACGATCTCGGGTCAACAGACTACTCTGTACCAGTGTCACCAGAGAACTGCCATCTGACATGAGGTATAATACCATCTGGGAGTTCTCGGCGAGTCCGTCCAGTGTACCCAGTCTTTACTAAGCACCCGTATATCATCTCTGATGTCAAACACCGATGGATATGGGATCATCCATCGCCCATCTGTATGGGTCGAGAAGGTATACGCTAGTCTACTCTGGTATATCGATGCCCCGTCTCGATACACCCTCGACTAGGGACTTTGAAGGATGTACTTATAGACTACCATGTCCCCACTAGTATGATCCGCATCATAGTCCAGGTAGTCAAGTACAGATCCTAAGGGCTTTACCAACATGTAACAGAGAGACAATCAGCATACACGTTAAGGTAAAGTTCAACCAGATAGCATACTATCATGTCGAGCAAGAAAGTCCTCCCTATATATGTCCCAGCATCCACTACAATATACATCCTATGTATAGTAATGGCCTCTAGGGCATACATATAACTAACATATTACTGCCATTTAATACCTTGCGCTCTTTTGCGCAGAAATTTTCGGCGGGATCAAGCGTCTCAGGTGATACTCATATGAGCGCCAAAGTCTGAGTGTCTCACGTTATACCCACTTGAGCGCTAGAACATGATCTAGATATTATACCCATAGTCTAAATGACTAGTGCTTAACACTGATAAAGCAACGCTCAAGCCTGAGCGTCTCATATGATATACATGTGAGTCTCATAAAATCAGTGCTTAGCACTGGGCGGGCAATAGAAAGCCCAACACCCGGTCCAAAATGGACTAGGCTTTTCTGAAGTTAAACTTCTGTGACTATAGATAAATAAGCCCATATGCTCACTATAACCGAGCCCATATGCTCACCCTTATTAATTTGATCTTAATAAGATTAATGACCTTTAACTATACTTCTAAACTGATCTTATTCTCATATGAGACTAATGTATCCTAAGACCATATACGTTCATATATTTAAGTCGATCTTAATCAAAAACAAGATTAACGATCCTTAAACCCCTGAACTAATGGAACATATGACCTAGGTTCAAACCCAAGTCTAATATACGGATTTTAACTAATCCGCGCCCTACATGTGACGACATAAACTAGTCTCTGTATACAATCCATGGGCAACCATAATAAACAATATATATATATATATATGACACGACACGAAGTGACCTACTGGAGCAGGTGAAAGTTGGTATCGCAAAGCGATAAAGTAATTAACTGCACGGGCTTGCCCCTGCAGGGAAGAGCGTCCCCACAATCAAAAACCCCACACAAATGAGGGGGGTCCGATAAAGTCATGCTATATCGGCCGCATTTGTCCAAACCTCTGATATAAGGTGTCATAAATCAATTTGGTATTTTCGGAGAGGTGGACGGATATGTTCCAATTAGTATCTGCCCCAAAATTCAGGCAAGACGACCTATCCCGGTTCGTTTCTGTTTTCGGCGGTAAGCATACACAAACAACGACCTCTACGTCGGAAAATACAACCTCTACGTCAGAAAATACGCCAACAACAACCCCTTCAACGGAAGTACGTCAATCCCAGCGACCTCCTTAATGGAAGCACGTCAACAACGACCCCTTCGTCGGAATCACGTCAACGACCCCTTCAACAGAAGCACATCTGCCACTGTGACCTCCACACCAGAAACACGTCAACCATCGACCTCCGCAACGGAAGCATGTCGAACATCGACCGTCCATATCTCAAAAAGTGCAGTGCCAGCCTCCGAAAAGAGGGAACCAAGTCAAGTCAACATTTACACGAAAAAAGATCCATCAATTTCATGTACACGACACATACATATCGTATGCATTTATTGATGGGGGATACTTTGTTGGGGTTGAAATTTACACCTAATTTCCAGAATTAAAAATAAAAAAAATTAAAATTCAATATCAAAGTCAAAGTCAAAAATTCAAAATCAATGCTCAGACAAGTGGACTCAAGTCCAACCAGCCTGGACCCAAGCCCAAGCAAATGAGCCCATGCCTAAAACCGCCTCAAACCCAAGAGAAGTCTGTCGGCCATCGAAGAAGAAGAAAAAGAAAGAAATTTGTAATAAATAAATTTTGTATACAAATAATTGTGAAAATGTAATACAAATAGGCAGAAAATCAAAATTATGTAAATCCCATGGCTCATGTGCAAAAAGATATGCACATAGGCATGGGAGATGCAAAAAACAAGTATGTAAAGCTCATGGGGCAAGGTGCAAAATGTAATAGTTATTTAAACCCAACCATATGATGAATTGTTAAGTTTTCCCATTCCTATAAAATACTAGGGTTTGTGCTTTTTCTTCTCTCTTTTCTTCTCCTCCAAATAAATCAAGAGGAAAACCTCTCTTTTTCTAAAAATAAACAATAAAAACATATAGATCCATTGAAAGAGAGTCTCTTTCCATCAAAACCAATAAAAAGAGAGCTTTTTGGTCCTTCTCCCTTTTTCTCCCCAAGAGAAATAAAGCATGAAGGAAGAACAAGGAGAACTCATCTCTCAAAACTCCATTTTTGAAGAATTCAAGGCATAAGAAAGGGAAAATGGTTCTCTTTTCCCAATTAAACATTCAAATCCCAAGTTCTCAAGAATCAAGAGAGTTTTTTGACAAAAAAGAGTGAAGGTTGAGGGTGACCCCACCAAAGGGAAGGCATTTGGGCTTCTCCCTTAGGGAAATGTAACATTTCAAGAAATGGTAGAGATTAGTTTTGGAATTTAAATGATAATATAATATGTTTTATTAAAATAATGCCAATTAAGTAATACCAATTATTAAATTGGGTTATCAAGATTTGGTATATATAGATACCTATAAATTTTTAAAGGGGAAAAATCAATATTTTTATGTTCATGTTAACACTTAAATTGAGCATGACAAGTATTAGTTGTGTTAATGTTTGGTTTTAAAATTTTAAATGAGGTTAGGATTTTATGGCTTTATATTTGGTATATCTACATATTATTTTTGAATTTTAGAAGAGAGGAAGAGAAGCATGGGCACACCCATGCTCATGCCTATGCTTCCTCCATGTTTCCTCCTACTATCCTCCTTATCTCCTCTCATTTTCATCATCCTTTTTCTCTTTCCTCTCAACCTCTCTACAACTCTTTCACTCACTCTCATGGCTGCCCTCCCCCCTCACACACTCTCCCACTCATCACAAACTCAACCTCAACACAAATCAACTCCAAAGTTCCTCACCTTGATACCAAGCACAACGCCTTCAAGTGAAGCCTCATCAAATCTTCAAGTGGTATCCTACAAGTTTGATCTTTTCCTTCATCTCTTTATATAGGTAAAAATCCTTCTTTTATTAAGTTTTGTATGTGTTTAAAGTTTCAAACATTAGTTAGGTTTTCAAAAACTAGGAGTTTTGGTGAAGTTTTAGTGTTCAAACAAATTCTGGAGTAATTTGGGGTCCTTGCAAAAATAAACAAATAATTATATTGACCTAGTTAGACCACTAGGAGACCACCACAGAAGCACAAGACCCTAACTCCATTTTCCAACCACGCAGGTCGGTTACTGTAGCACATTTGGTCGGCCTAATTTTTGATTTGGATATCGGGGTTTGGTCAGTAGCTCATATACTTGATAAGTAAGCCCTTGTGATTCTTTTTTTCCCCAGATTCCCTAAGGAAAAATCTGGAAGTGTTTCGAGTTGGTTTTGACGGTGTTTTATGATTTTCAAACTTGCGAATACGTATTTTTAATTCTTGATGCGGTCATTTATGTTAAAACTAAGAGTCCGGGGATAATTCCTTGTTGTTAACACTCGCATTGCTCTTATTGGTCATAAATTGTAACCTATGGATGTTTGTTCGTTATATCGATATCGATTTGAATTCTTATATGTGTGTGTGGTTATGTGAATTCTAGGTTCGATTGCAGAGACCTCCAACGAGGCAACGAAGCGTGAGACGGTTGTAGGATACGACTAGCGTAATCGCAAACCGTGAGTGGAATAGTATCTACAAGTGGGAAATCGGGCGGATGGCATATAGAACCCCCTGACTACCAGAAAATTTATAAAAACTTTGTGTCGCTATTTTAAACCCTACTCATGACCCTTGACTGCATTACCATTCTATTAGTATTGTATTGATTACCATACCATATTCCATATCTATACTTGCTTGCATTGCCGTATGTTATTGATACTTAGTACATACCATGTTTCATGTTAAATTTCAACTCTTATATTCTAATTTCCCTGATTATATGTACATAAATACCAACGATTGCCATGCAGCACAATCACAGACGCGTATGCTACACTACACATTGTTGGTACTACCATGACAAATTAGAAACTGCTATGTTATTAGTATTAGATTATCTCCATGCTATTAGTAAGTATTAATAGCTGCTTACCATATTTTCGTTATGCATTATATATGGTTTATCTTGTGAGATTGCGGCCTTTATCGAAAATGATATATATCAGTGGTATGGGGCACGAATATATGTGTGTAATTATTATTGTATAATAATTATAAAGCTTGTTTGTATGTGATGATATCTGGATATTGAGGAAGGGGAAGAGACCGGTACGGATATCACGGTTTTCTTGTATGGTTAGTATGGTGTGATCTGGTAATCGAGAAAGGGGGATAGACCGATTCGAATACACCGATGTGAGATATGTTTGGTGTGATCTGGTAATCGAGAAAGGGGGAGAGACCGATTCAGATACACCTGTGTGAGATATGTTTGGTATGATCCGGTAATCGAGGAAGAGAGAGACCGATTCAGATACACTAGTGAGATACGATGAGATTCTGGTTAGCGATGATTGACACGAATTTCATGATAATTATGATGATGATGTTGATTTCATTGCATTCACTTTTATTCACCATGCTTATTGTGTGTGTGTGTGTGTATCTTGTGATGTTATTTCCATTCATTGAGTTGGCAACTCACCCTCATTGTGCCATAGCTCCTTGCAAGATCGACCGCACAGATACCTACTGGCGGCTTTGGTGTGGCATCTTTTGGGATTCCTGCTTGATTTTTCTAGGTGGGTTACGATGTGTAGGGTAACCACTTTGGATGTATATTCTTTTGTATCTAGTGTCCCTCCATCCACCACTTGTATTATTAGTTGATTTAGATCGGGTCGAGACTTGATGTATATTCTTTTGGGTCGAACTCATGTGGAGTTGACTATTAATTTTACTTATGCAGTTATTCATAGTTTGCTTCTGATCCTTCACCTTGAGCGTCGTATATTACTGCGTGATTATGATTCCGTCGAGTGAGCGTTGATTTAGCTCCTATATGTGGGATGCTTCTATATTTACTATCATTGTATTCATTTTATTCAAAATTCATAAAGAAGGTGTTGTCCGTTTTTCAAGCAATGTTTCAAAACAAGCTTTACTTTTTTTTTTAACTTTTCAAAACCTCACCTCTACTAGTTCTTTTAAAAAATGGTTTAGATTCTGGGTTTTGGCTTACTTAAATTACGTCAACGTCTTTAGACGCCGCGTGATTTAGGTGGCAGTCACGCGCCACTTCTAGGTCGTGACAAAGATGTTATCAGAACACTCGGTTTTACCATTGCCGAGTCTAGGTTTAACCATGTGTGGTCTAGGTTGTAACGTTTTGAACTTAGGCCTAACCTTGCGGAACTTAGACTTGAATTTGGGGTATTAGACCTGAACTT
Source organism: Agapanthus africanus (assembly GCA_030015575.1). Lineage (NCBI taxonomy): Eukaryota > Viridiplantae > Streptophyta > Magnoliopsida > Asparagales > Amaryllidaceae > Agapanthus > Agapanthus africanus. The sequence goes on from JASDDO010000026.1 coordinate 142,196,899, forward strand.
CGTTTTCCTTTGTTAAGTTTAGGTTTGACCATGCGGAGTCTAGGGTATGATCTTTCGAGACCTAGGCTTAACCTTGCGGAACTTAAACTTGACATTGGGGGTCTTAAACCCGACCTTTCGACATATAGGCCACCCTTGGTATGATGGAGTAAGTACCTTAAATAGAGTTGCGTACCGTACATATGTTCCGTAGCATATTTACGATATGACACTCCGCTTAAGTGACCTTAGGATGTATATTTCGTGTTCTTCCGGGATTCTCTTTCCTTCTTTCCCGAGCTATTAGCATTGCATTGCTATTTCATTGAGATTCGGAAATTGATTGTTGTTTGTTTCTTGTTCCAGTCACCATGCCGTCAGAGACTGTGCAAGCCAAGAGGGTTGCAGTTAGTGATAGGGTCAGGGAAGGCTCATCCGAGACGGGGACTGACCAGGACGGTACTCCAGTGACACTGGAACATGGTGATCCTCTTATTTCTGATAGGATTTCTCATTTGAAGGCGAGCATTCTTGATCGACATCATTTGATTGGGTCGTTAGCTGAGACTATTCAGACCCAGCGGCCTGCCGTTGCACTGCTAGCTCCAGAGATTTTGGTACAACACGGTACTCAAAGATCAGTTATGCCTCCGATGATTGGGGCGTTAGACGTGTGCTTCCCGAGTTCTTGAGACTGAATCCTTCGGTGTTTACTAGCATGGATGCATCTGAGGATCCGCTGTCATTCCGCGACAGGATGGCGAGAATCTTTTGTTTGATGAGATGCTCTGATGCAAGATCAGTGGAGTTAGCCAGTTTTCGGTTAGAGGGTCTTGCTCAGACCTAGTGCGATTCGGTCGAGAGAGGCCGAACTGTGAGTCTTCCTCTTATGACTTGGGACGAGTTTTCGAAGGTCTTCCTTACCCGATTTCTACCTCAGTGTGTCAGAGACACCCGAGTGTGTGGTTTCGAGTCATTGTGCAAGACTCCGGACATGACAGTAGCCGAGTATGACCTTCAGCTCACCCAGTTATCGAGATATGCTCCATATTTGGTTCCTATAGAAGAGATCCGGATTAAGAAGTTTGTACACGGACTAGATGAGCAACTGTTTTTATCCGTTGGTGCATAGCGTTTCGGTACCTATACAGAGGTAATGGATGCGTCCACGTTGATAGAGGAGCGTTATGTTGAGATTGGAATGCCTCCATAGCCGAAGCAAGCTCGAGTGGAGACTCCATCTGTTGAGCAGGAGAGTGGTAATGTCAGAGGATGGCCCTGAGAGCAGCCATTTGACACCAATAGGATGCAGAGACTAACCCGGTTGTGTTTTAATTGTATGAGGCCCGGTCATAAAGCCAGAAACTTTCCTGCCAGGCGTCAGAGCAGGATAGCGTCCCGACGAGTTGTTTCGTTTACTTTTCCCCCTTTACCGGTGATTACTCAGGTCCCATCCAAGGATCGGACAGGTAGTGGATATGATGGTCCTGTGTAGAGAGGACAGGGATCCAGTGTTAGAGGACGTCAGGCCGTGAGCGGTTGGCGAGTGAGAGTTCTTGCTCTGACTGCTCCGGGTGCTCGGGCACCTGTCGACGTTGAAGCAGGCACGCTTAAATGTCAGTTGTTTTGATTTGTGTTTTGGGGTGTTCGGAGTACCACTCCTTGATTTGGCTTTGGTATTTTGGTGATCTGGACACCACCCTTGTTTTGGCCTCGATATTTTGGTGATTCGAGTATCACACTTTCGACGTTGAAGGGTGAATATTTTGATGTCAGTTGTTTTGACTCATGTGTTTTGATGACTTGATTGATGTTTTTGTGCATAGCAGTTGCACTTGATTTATGTTTCATGCACACTCGATGCAGTTGATGTTGTTTCGTGCACATCCGTTGCACTTGGTTTTGTTGCACGCACGTTGCATTTGATTTCGTTATTCATGCATTACATGTTATATCATAGCTGGTGTGGTTATCGAAGCGAGTGTTGGAGTTCTAGTTATCTGGGTTTCACACTTTCATTCCTCATGTATACACATTGCATCATGATATTTTAGGATTTCGAGTCTTGATGATTGGCACAGGATTTGATGATGTTTTATCGATGAGGATTTCATATTGCGCGTGATCCTTTAGGATGTGCTTGTTTTTACTTATACTATATGTATACTCGTTATCATACATTATGTAGTATTACTAACTTGTGTGAGACTTCGGAGCCCCGTTGATTTGGTTTAATGAAATGTTTTAAGATTTCGGGTTTAAATTTAAATTCGGGGACTGAATTTATTTAAGGGGGAATATTGTAGCATTTCAGGAAATGGTAGAGATTAGTTTTGGAATTTAAATGATAATATAATATGTTTTATTAAAATAATATCAATTATTGAATTGGGTTATCAAGATTTGGTATATATAGATACCTATAAATATTTAAAAGGGCAAAACCAATATTTTTATGTTCATGTTAACACTTAAATTGGGCATGACAAGTATTAGTTGTGTTAATATTTGGTTTTAAAATTTTAAATGAGAATAGGGTTTTATGGTTTTATATTTGGGATGTCTATATATTATTTTTGAGTTTTAGGAAAGAGGAAGTGAAGCATGAGCACACCCATGCTCATGCCCATGCCTCCTCCATGTTTCGTCCCACTCTCCTCCTTATCTCCTCTCATTTTCATCATCATTTTCTCTTTCCTCTCTACAACTCTTTCAAATCTCATGGCAGCCCTCCCCCTCACACACTCTCCCACTCATCACAAACTCAAACTCAACACAAATCAACTCCAAAGTTCATCACCTTGATACCAAGCACAACTCTTTCAAGTGAAGCCTTATCAAATCTTCAAGGGGCATCTTACAAACCTGATCTACTCCCTCATCTCTTTATATAGATAAAAATCCTTCTTTTATCAAGTTTTGCATGTGTTTAGAGTTTCAAATATTAGCTAAGTTTTCAAAAACTAGGAGTTATGGTGAAGTTTTAGCGTTCAAACGAATTCTGGAGTAATTTGGTCTTTGCAAAAATAAACAAACAATTATATTGAACTAGTTAGACCACTAGGAGACCACCACAGAAGCATGAGGCCCTAACTCCATTTTCCAACCGCCCAGGTCGGTTACTGTAGCATATTTGGTCTGCCCAATTTTTGATTTGGGTGTCAAGGTTTGGTCAGTAGCTCATATACTTGATAAGTAAGCCCATGTGATTCTTTTTTCCTAGATTCCCCAAGGAAAATTCTGAAAGTTTTTTGAGTTGGTTTTGACGATATTTTAAGGTTTTCAAACTTGTGAATCCATATTTTTAATTCTTGATGCGGTCTTTTATGTTAAAACCGCGAGTCTGGGGGTAATTCCTTGTTGTTAACACCCACCTCGCTCTTATTGGTCATAAGTTCTAACTTATGGATGTTTGTTCATTACATCAATGTCGATTTGAATTCTTATGTGTGTGTGTGGTTATGTGAATGCTAGATTCGATTGCGGAGACCTCCGAGATGGCGGAGAAGAACGAGACAGTCGTAGGATACGACTAGCGTGATCGTAAACTATAAGTGAAATAACATCTACAAGTGGAAAATCGGGCGGATGGCGTATAACACCCTCGACTACCAGAAAATTTATAAAAACTTGGTGTGATCCGGTAACCGAGGAAGGGAGGAGAGACCGATTCGGATACATCGGTGTGAGATATGTTTGGTGTGATCTGGTAATCACGGAAGGGGGAGAGACTGATTCGGATACACTGATGAAATATGATGAAATTCTGGTTGGCGATAATTGACACGAATTTCGTGATGATTATGATGATGATGGTGATTTCATTGCGTTCACTTTTATTCATCATACTTATTATGTATGTGTGTGTGTGTGTGTGTGTGTGTGTGTATTGTGATGTTATTTCTATTCATTGAGTTGGTAACTCACTCTCATTGTGCCATAGCTCCTTGCAGGGCCGACCGCACAGATACCTACCGGCGGCGTTGGCGCGGCATCTTTTGGGATTCTTGCTTGCTTTTACTAGTTGGGTTACGATATATAGGGTAACCACCTTGGATGTATATTCTTTTGTATCTAATATTGCTCCATCTACCACTTGTATTATTATTTGAGTTAGATCGAGTCGAGACTTGATGTATATTCTTTTTGGTCGAACTCATGTGGGGTCGACTATTAACTTTACTTATGCAATGATTTATAGTTTTCATATGATCCTTCGCTTTGAGCGTCGTATATTACTTCATGGTTGTGATTCCGCCGAGTGGACGTTGATTTAGCTCTCTTATTTGAGATGCTTCTATATTTACTATCATTGTATTCATGTTATTCAAAATTTACAAAGAAGATATCCGTTTTTCAAACGATGTTTCAAAACAAGCTTTGCTTCTTTTTTTTTTAAATAAAAACTTTTCAAAACCCCACCTCCACTGGTTCTTTTAAAAAATGGTTTCGATTCTAGATTTTGGCTTACTTGAATTGCGTCAATATTTTTAGACGTCGCGTGATTTAGGTGCCAGTCACGTGCCACTTCCGTGTCATGATAGGAAAACACTCGGGGATGCGGATTTCGATCTTTGCTCCCCTCTTGAACATGGATTTCTATCCGCCCTTCGCCCAAACAGAAATATAGCCTCCGGTCTACATTTCACCAAACGAAAACCGACGAAATCTGCCGGTTATGCCGCCGAAATTTCGTCGAAATCCACACACTTAGTTTTTTTTAGAAAACAAAAAAACGAAATAAAATACCGCGGGGCACTCGACCCGGACACCCCACCCGGACACCCCCATCACTCGTAGAGCTACCGGGTACCCTAAAAGATTGTACCCTCTCCAAAAGAGAGCCAGCCCCTCCCCTAAAGGGAGCCAGCCTCTCCCCAAAAGGTGGGAGCCGACCCCTAAGAGGAGCTGCCCCTAGGGGAACCGGCTCCCTCCAATGGAGGGAGCCGACCTCTAGGGGAGCCGGCCCTTTCTAATGGAGGGAAGACGACCCCCATCCCAAAAGGGGGAGCCGACCCCGGCTCCTCTCCTAAGGGGGGACATCCTCGGTGCCTCTGGGGTATCCGGACCCGGGTTTCCCCATCTGAGGTGCATCCAGACTTTTATCCTTGATTAAAAAAAATAAATAAAGAAACAAAATAAAATAAATAAAAATAAAAATATATATATAATAATAAAAAAAATGAAATGATATAAACATGTATTTCTTTTCAAACACGCACAGTTTCACACTGAGTTCGCATGATCCGTACAACCCGTTAATCGGAGGTTCTCTCGTTTCAAAGCGAGAGGTAATTAAACGCAGCTTTTTCTGCGGCTGCCGGAGATTAGAACCCCCATAATCAATAAACCCCGTCTACCCTAAACAGGAGAATCTATAAAATGCCTGACAAGTGAGTATATCCATCCACAATGGGTGACGAAAAACACTCTACAAATAGGAGAACATAAATCTTACTAAGAAGAAATGATATTAAATTAAAACTAATTTATTCTAATTACATCTAATCTAAATTAATTAAATCTAAACAAATAAAAATTAAATTACACCTTCCATCAAATCTTCAATTTAAATTGTTTGAATCTTCAACAAATCTTTCTTAAAGTGTTGCCAAAACTGACTCTGCTTTTGCATCAAGCCTCCTCCTCCGCTTCCCCATTCCTCTTAATTTCTCAGTAGTCCCGATAAAGAAAAGGAAAAAGGCCGCTTTGAACTCTGTTAATTCGAAGAAACATAGACCCACGTTTTCTACTTTGAACCATCTATTTCCTGAAAGCTCATCACCATATTTGTAAGATGTTTCAAAAGGTTTATTCTAAAAAAATGTTTATACATAATTTATGGGTTTAGTACAGTATTATAAAATTATTCTCTCTATATAAATATATTTTCCCAATATTACAGGTATAAGGAGCATCAACCAAGTACCAATATATCAACTGCTTTAGCCATATAACTTTTAAGGGGTTTTTATTTAACTGTCCCCCAAACCGTAGGTAATTACTAAAATAATCACTAAACTTGGTATTCACTAAGACAGCACCCAAAATTATAAAAATTCATTTATGGCGATCCTACAACGATTTCCATATATCGAATTTAGTTTTCTTCTTTTCAATTCTTGACAACAAAGTGAATAATTAGAATCTTATTAACTAAATTCTAATTCCAACCCTAACCCTAACCCTAACCTATCCTTTTCCACCCACTTCATAGCCTGCGACACCCCCTCGTTTTCCGCCACCACCTGATAAGAGAGCAACAGATATAGTAGTAAAACAAAGATTTTGAGGAGAAAGGCTTTATCCCTGATAATAAAACAGAACTGAAGCTCACAACAAACTGATAACAAAATGGCCTACTTATAATAGGCTGAACACACAACAACAGCCCTATTTTCATATCACTACTAACCAATACCTTAAGAGTAGGATTACTCAACTAACAACTCAACCGTGATAACAAGGAAATCATAAACTTAGGACTCCACTAACTGATCATGACCATGACCACGATCATGACTTATTCAACGTAACAAACTAGAATCTGGATTACAGCTAACAACATCTCCCCTTAAACCTGATTTGATAAGGTAGGCATTCCCAACATACGGCTCAACTTGACTAAGGCTTCGTACTTCAATGGTTTAGTGAGGATGTCAGCAACTTGGTCTTCGGACCTGCAATACTCTAAGTCAATCTTCTTTTCTTCAGCTTGATCACTTAGGAAATGAAAGCGCGTGTAGATATGCTTGCTTCTTCAAGGATGACTGGGTTCTTTGCCAAATTGATTGCAGAAATATTGTCAACAAAAATCTTCGTAGGACCTTAAATTGGAACATAAATTTGATTCATCAAGTTATGCAACTAGATCGCTTGGCATGTACTTGAAGCCGCAGCTACATACTCTGCCTCACAGGTTGAAAGCACAACAATGGACTGCTTCTTTGTTGACCATGAACAAGCAGCAATGCCAAAATTAAAATATTACCCATAAGTGCTTCTATAGTCATCTAGATCTCCATCCAAATCACTATGAGAATAGTCTACAAGGACACAATTATTAGATGAATAAAGAAAACCATGATCATAAGTGCCCTTTACGTATCGCATGATTCTTTTGGCAACTTGCATATGAGATTGGCGGAGAATCCAAAAACTTGCTAATCAATCCAACCCCATAGAAGATGTCAGGCCTTGTGCATGTAATATATCTTAAACTTCCAACAATTTGCTTGAAATAGATAGAATCAATACGTGTTTCATCACCTTTCTTGGACAATTTAGTTCCAACCTCCACGGGAGTTCTCACAAGATTACAATCATCCATATAAAATTTCATTAAAAGTTCAGTAGCATCTCTCTTTTGGCAAATAAATATCACATTTTCTCTTTGAGCTACTTCTATGCCAAGAAAATATGACATTAGGTCAAGATCTGTCATTTCAAATTCATGCATCATGGACTTCTCAAAGTCTCCAATCATTATGGAATTATTGCATGTAAAGATTAAGTCATCAACATAGAGACACAACAATAATATATCATTAAAATCATTAACATTCACATATAAGTCATGTTCGGAGGAGCATTTTTGGAATCCGGTTTTATGGAAGAAAGAATCAATGTTTTTGTTCCATGCTTTTGGCGCTTGTTTTAGGCCATATAGCGCTCTCTTCAATTTATACACTTTATCTTCTGTCACGACCCGGAATTTGGCACATGCCCGGCACTTAAATCACGCAACGTCTAAAGTCGTAACGTAATTCAAGTAAGCCGAAACCCAGAAATCTAAACCTTTTTGCGGAAAATAGTGGAGGTGCGGTTTTGAAATAAAGATATAATGAAATCAAGTTTTTCTTTAAATGCATTAAAAATGATATATGAAAACATAAGTGGATTATATAATAGTTGAAAACATTTTTCGTCCTTTAAAAATTTGGGCAGCACCTCTTTTGTATATTTTGATCCAAAACCACATATATGCAAATAAAGGCATCCCCAAACAAGAGCTAGCTCTTCGCTAATTGGCGAAATCATAACCACGCAGTAAACATATATACGACGCCCTACGGCGAAAATCAAACACAGAAAGAATAAGTAAAACATGGCATCATCAGCTCAAAAATGAATACACACCCATCACTCTAAGTCTCGCAAACACAAGTCTGTCTAGGTTTACCAATATACAAAGTCTAGTTTCTGATTTGATGGAGTTTATTTAGATACAATATAATATAAAAGTATAAGAGTGGTCACGATCCAATGTGTGTCCCACCTACCAAAGCAAACACCCTGAAGGAACTATGTGCCAGCGATACCACTACTGATCCAAGCGGTCGAACCTGCAAGAAAACTGTAGCACAACGGGGGTGAGTTGCCAACTCGTGAGTAGAAAACATCAGCAGGTAAAAATCGAATAAACAGCGATTCCCAAGTCATACTGTATCTTGAAGGTAATACTATGATATCTAGAATGACCATATATGCATATATATCAACAATAGAATCAATGCCAATAACATGTAAAAACAATCATCTGAATCATATGCCTATATGCGTGTGGATAACAATCACATGTGTCCATCAACGACACATCAAGATCATGAAACCTGAGTGTCCAACATCGACACTCAAAACATCATGAAACCCGTGTCCAGAATCGACACGTAAATTCTCATTTTTCAGGCGCCGCATTCTTAGATCGGCCCTCATATCCATCTTACGACTCCGGTCGGTATCCTCCGGATAACCGCCGGGTCCAAACTATCACCGTTAGATAGCACATTCTCCATCCAGCTCATCGTCATCCTCACAATCTTCTTGTCCCAGGGTACCTTACCGGGTCCATCATGTACCCGCAGACGACTCATCCAACTTCTCGAATCGGGTATCACATAGCTCAGAACCGAGAAAACTCATGGTGGACGCCTCGAAATCACATCACGAGAAACCGCGTTTTTAAAACAATTCATAATTTTCTTTGAAATATAATCGCGGTTCTCAAATCCATAGATCTCATGAAAACGGTATCTCAATGCATATAACCATAAAGTACGATGTATGCAAACATAGAACAGTAATGTGAGCAGATCAAAAATATCATGCAAGAATATCATGTTATAGCACTGAAAAATGAATGTACTTTACAGTTAAGAATAGTATCGTGATATAGCAGTTCTACTGTGCAAGTGGCATGGCAATTACCGATAATGAATGTGTGAGCCGACAAATCTGTGTAAGTGTAACATACGCATCATCGGTAATAGTGCAGGTGTACTAACAGACGATATCATAAAGAGGTAAATACCGGAAACATAGTACATATGTCACGAGGGATAATCCAACAATAACATGAACGACAATAAGGTACGTAACTACACATGAACCATACGGCCAGTTTAAATGATACGAATCGTAGTTTTGAAAGCGTGGGCTACGGTGTTTTTGAGGAAAGGACACCGTTTGAAAATGCGTAGCATCCCTTGGGGTTTCCATTTAAAAGTGCATATGATTCTTCGATTTTGAAAATAAGTATGGTTCAGATGAAATCTTTACGTCGGTGATCCAGCCTCATAGTATCCGATATGGCAATATCCTCGATCATCATCCTCAAATCACGAGCGCGGATCAATCATTCGGTATATCTCATCGCGTACGGTAATCCATCGTACGGTGGCAACAAATTAGATTAAGGATCTATCGTCCTATTCATCGATAAGGGTACGGATCTAGGGTCTCGTACATCATATCTTATTAATCTCATAACATATCATTAACAATCTCATTTCATATCTAGGCATATGTATGTGAATATTCATATCGCCTCACATTCTCATATCAAGCATATCCGCTCATATCATCTTATATCATCACATTGACATCTCAATTCATATCATCTTGTATTAATCATATCATCTCCTACTAACTCTTTGATCATATCCGTAGGTTCCTAGCATAGGTTTCTCCGACTATATTCTATATATCGGTTTCCATTTGATAATTGCGGGGGTGCTATACGCCATCCATCCGACTTTCTCCGTAGATATAAATTTACTCACCTACTAATCTCCTTACTTAGCCGAAGTCGATGAACTTCGTCATCTCGGAAGTCCATGCGAAGGTACCTACAATCAAAACACATCGTAATGCTATGAAAACTAAGTCCGAAAAACCGATACGACTCACGAAGTGCTCATAGGTTAGAACCTATAGCCTATGTATGCAAGAACAGCCAAATAACCCTTGTCGTTGATGTACAAACGTCCAACGACTAAGTCCAATTTCAAATACCCAAACCCAAGTTTCAAAAATCGCAAAACTGAACTCAGCAATATAGGAAACCACTCCCAAATTCTACCCTAGGTCAAACTTAGAGATTTTACATATAGGGTAGGTCTAGAAATCAGATAAGGGAACCACACACCAAAGATCAACACCAAAACCTACAGTGTGGCCACAATTTGCGGCCACAAAGAATTAATCTGCGGCCTGGAAAAGGTTGCAGGGTCTCGGGTCTCGGGAGAAAAATCTAGGTGGCCTGCACGTATCACTGTGATGGCAACTTAATTTATGGGTCTCTCGGGTCATCCCAGATTTCATTAGATCATCACAAACTATTCAAAACCCTATGTCGGAAAATTCTAAGTTCGTGTATTAGGTTCTAGTCTCTGGTCTTGGCCAAAAAATCATCACTAAGGGTTTGTAAACACTAACTAAACATCAATTGCCACTTCACAAGTCCATTCATCCACTAACATCAACCTAGAAATTTCTAAGATTACTAAACATGCATAAACGATCTCTAAACACGAATAGGAAGTAAAGAAACTAATTTACAAGATGGGAAAAGAAGGTTATACCTCTAGGAAGCAACTCAAGAAAAACCCTAAATGGTCCAAGTGCTCAAAATCCAAACTTGATTCAACCATGGGATGTAAGATGAGCTTGTGTGCATTTTTAATGAAAATGGTATGGGGTTTTGAGATGGTTTTGAAGTGGTTTCATAGAGGCAGAAGAGGGTGAAAGAGGAGATGAAGAAAGATGAAGATGGAGGAGTTGAGGAAATGGTGAAGTGAAGAAAGGGTCAAGGGTCTCTCTCTCTCTCTTTCTCACTCTCATTCTCTCTCTCATTACCCATACTCTCATGGCCATGCCTCCATGTCATAATTGGTCTCCCCACTCCATGTCCTCTCTTGTCCCCTCTCTTTCTCATCCAATATCTTTCTTTTTCCTCTCTCTCATTTAAAACCAAACATATTACACAAATACAATGGAACAAACATACAACAAAATGCAACATGTCATGGTGCAATAGCCATGGTTAATTAAAAAGACGGATTTGGCCTAATCGTGATTAGTAGTGCACTAATCAAGTTTAATTTAAACTTGCATATAATTAATTATAAAATGCCAAAATCCAATAAATGCCTTTTTAATAAATAATACAATATTAATCTCTAATTATTTTTCCCAATATTGGTATTTAATTATACCATTTTACGAAAACCCCAATTCGCAAATTGAATAGTTTTCGTGAAATATATTATTTTATTATTTAAATTCCAAAAATAATATTTTATATTTCTGAAATGTTACAATCTTCCCTCCTTAAATAAATTCGGTCCCCGAATTTAAATATAAACCCCCAAATACTAAATAGTTAATAATCAGTTCAAATCAATGGGGCTCCGAAATCACGGAATACTCAAGAATACCACAGCGCATCGAGTGCGTATGAAAACGAATGCGAAACTCAAAATCGAACTCCGTCAAGCGTCACGCAATCACTAGAGTTATAATGGAAATACAATTCTCGAAATTCACTACTGAAATCCAAATATACTATAGTCAAAATTATAATACGTATATAGTACGCATCCTTGTAAAATCCTCTAAAAACTGAATAAAACACATGCAAAATCTTTTCCGAATTGTCGTGTGATGTGTAACTCACGGCACAAGTGGCGGACGCTCATTTATAAAGAAATAGATATATATCTATATATGTTTTGCTCAAAATATATGTCCCGCCTTTTTGAAATATCCCATAACGTTTTCCTTCGTAAAAGTTCGTGTCATTCACGGACACGTAGGAAATAGCGAGACTATAGCTCCTTTTTGAAAACCTCTTAGTAAACTTTTATGCATGCAAAAGTACTTAGGTACTTGTTAGTTGTATGTATGCCCTAGAGGTCATTATTGTACATATGATGTATATTATAGTGGATGCTTGGACATATATAGGGAGGACTTTCTTGCTCGACATGATAGTATGCTATCTTGTTATTCTTTATCTTAACATGTACACTTATTGTCTTTCTGTTACATGTTGATAAAGCTCTTAGGATGAGTACTTGACTACCATGATTATGATGCAGATGATACTAGTGGGGCCAGGGTAGTCCGTAGGTACATCCTTCAATTATTCCTAGTCATGCGAGTATCGAGATGGGGTATCGATAATCCAGAGTAGACTAGCGTATATGTTTCTTGACCCATATGATGGGCGATGGATGATCCCATATTTATTGGTGTTTGACATCAAAGATTGTATATGGGTGCTCAGTAGAGACTGGGTACACTGAACAGGACTCGCTGAGAACTCCTAGATGGTATTATACCTCACTTCAGATAGCAATTCTCTAGTGATACCGGTACAGGTTAGTCTGTAGACCCAAGATCGTCATAGAGTCTTGTGTGATTCCCACTGTGCTTTGATTTCCACCTTACCACATTCAAGAGAACGTGCAAAATGGTGGTTTTTAGGTACAGTCCCGAGTCACATGAAAGCAATGAGCGATAGGACGGGATTTCATCTCTCCCGGTATTAGGGGTTGATGTTGCGCTATGCTCGATTGGCCATAACAGAAAATCCATGGCCAGGGTTGCTGAGATTTACTGGTAAGTGTTATCAGTAGTTTCTTGAACCATTATGGGCCTCACATCGGCATGACTTATCGGGCTATTGAGGTCTGATGTTTACCACCCCCGGGCTGGATATGCGACATATCAGACGAAGAGACCGGATTGTACGGAAGTGTTACTTATTGGATTCGCAGGAGTATGAGAAGGCTTGCTTGTTGATCTTCTGATCGCTCAATACTCAGATAGCCGTTACGTCCAGCTAGTACCGCTGACAGCTTGTGGGTGACTGATATGATCATCACCTACTGCCGGCGTATTGACAAGTCTTTAGAGTCCTACACAGAGGTTTCCTTACTCAGGCGAAATGAAGTAGGACCACATATGTGATATGTGCGGGACCGAGATTAATACGTGTATGTGATACCGTATTCTAATCTCGCGATATGTGATATTGGTCGGTTATATGTGATATAGCCGGATTATCGAATCAAGTGTTGATTCGAAAAGTTGATACAAATGATATTAGTTGGGTATATGTGATATAGCTAGATTGTTAAATCAAGTTGTTGATTTAATAATTTAATGTATAATTATATATTTGATATATTAACATACATTAACTAATATTAGCTCACTTAAGCATTTATTTATCTCACTTATTATTTAATATATATGTGATATATATTAATGTATTGTTTTTGTATCATGCTTGATGATACATCATACATGGGTGTATGAGACTTACACCATTCCATAGATAATTAAGGGGTTATTATTTATTTAAAGTAATTCAAAATTGGGTGGAAATTAGTCATGGTTGATACTTAGTGGAAACTTGTAGAATCATTGACTAAGTCCACCAATTTTGTTTTACTTAAGATATTTATTAACCCAATCATTATCTTAAGCCATAGTTAAGTCTCTACATGAGTTAGTATTATCTCACCCATGGTTGCTATTCTCACTCATTCATTCTCATTCCATTCTCATCTTCTTCTTCACTCCAATTTTGCTCTCTAGCTTTTTGGAAAGTGAAGAGATATAGTGAAAAATTATTCTAAAGTGAGTAAAAATCCTACTTCATCAACCTACATTAGATTAGCCATTTAATTTAGGTTGTTTTCTTCACTAATTCCCAATTAGTGAAGACGTAGCTTGAGTTGGAGTTTCCTCGACGTAAATCATTTTCGGCCTCGAAGAGTTCAAGCAAGTTTGTTCCTTTCGCCTTGTGAACCTTTACTAAAGTCCGGGAAATCACTACTTAGAGTGAAGGGACTACTACACGGAGCTTTAGAAGTGAAGGACAGGTCTACAAAGGTTGTATTTCTCATTCACTTAGTGTAATGTTTGATTACATGCTAGCTTACTCCTAATTTGTTAGTTAGATCCTTGGTATGGGTTGCATAGCTCTCTAGGTTTTTTAAAATTGCATACTTGATACCCCATAAATCCTAGTTAGGGTGCTATGGAACCCAACAGTACTGTTCTCAGATCAGTCCTGCTCGGCTACTATATAATATAGTACCCAACATCAAAATATGGTGCTCATGAGTAAAATCAACCTCAAAAGGCGTATCCAACATCACGTGCGTCTGGTGCGCACGAAAAACCAATTCCAATACAAGTGCCACAAATGTGCACAAAAGCAAAACTAAGTGAAACGGGTATGCACAAAAGCATCTGTCAAGTGCAGCGGGTGTGCATGACAACAATATCAAATGCATCTAGAGTGCACGAAAATCTCAACCAAGTGCAACTAACATGCACGAATAAAAATCTCAATCAAGTGCACCTGGTGTGCACAAAATCACATCACATGCGTCCAGTGTGCGTGAAAATCTAAATCGAGTGTGTCAAGTCCGCACAAAACATCTAGTGCAGTAAATGCACGAAAACGAAAATCGGGTGCACTAGGTGCCCGAAAACTCATCAATATCTTAAATGCGCACAAAAACAACACCGAGCGTGCCAATGTGTATAAAATCATAAACGTGTGCAACTGTGTGAACAAAACACGTATTAATGCACTGCAAGCACATGTGAGATATACCGAGTGCATAAATCAAGTCAAGTGCATACAACAAACACAAAATCAAATCGACGGTATCGAAATCCATAGAATCATAAATATGTGCAGTCAAGGCACAAAATCGATGTCAAGTGCAATAGAAATGCACAAATCATAAACCAATGTAACGGTGTATAAAACATAATCAAGTGCAATAACTATGCATAAATGAATCCAGTAGGTGCAGCCATGGTGCACGAAAACAAATATCACGAAATCCAATCATCGAAACTCAAAGTCCAAGCGATAACAGTATGATACTCGGATCACAAAACGCAAATCGCAATAAATGATATTGAGGTACACCTTCTTCAATATCGAAAATGTCGGTTCGCCCAAAGCTGGCAGAACAAGAACATCCAATTGCATCCTGCTTATAGTCTGGCGTCCTGTCTCTGGGTCCTGTTTCTCCCAATCAGAGCAAACCTCTGTTTGAATTTCAAAAATTAAAAAATTGAAGTAACGCTTCAGATCCCTTGCGCTGCGCGCAACGCGCCACGTGTCAAAAGCAGACACGCCAGCGCAGCGCCCAAGGCAGTGCACCCAATCAGAGCAAGGCTCTATTTAAAATAAAAATAAAAGAAGCAACGCTTCAGATGATTTGCGCTCTGCGCTGCGCGACACGTGGCAGCGCAGTTGCGCTGCGCTCTGAGCTGCGCGACACGTGTCAAGCGCAGGTGTGCTTGCGCCAACTGTGCCAGCACTAAAACAGAATTAAAATTCTGGAAAGATCTTTCTGATCTTATTAAAACAATAAGATTATCTTCAGTAAAACAAAAGCCCTTGGATCAAAGATCCAACGGTGGGGAAAATCCTTAAATCACTCAGAGAAAGATCTCTTTAACTGATTTAACAAATCAATTGGCACTATAAAAGGCCCCTACACTACAAGTCTAAAAGGAGATTAACACACAGAGAATTCACAGAGCTCTTCTAAGAATTTTAAGAAGAATTCAGAAAGAAAGAAAGAAAAAGGTAAAACCTTTAGAAAAAGAAGAATTTTCTTCTAAAAAAATCAATGATCTAAGAATAAGATCAAAGATCTTCAATAAAAAATGATAATATTAATGAAAAGAAGTAATTTACTTCTTTACTAGATCATTTGATCTACATAAAGGTATTGCCTTTTGATGAACCATTGGTTCTGGAATCTTAAAAGATTCTCTTCTTTAATCCAAAATTGG
The DNA here is from genome assembly GCA_030015575.1 of Agapanthus africanus. NCBI lineage: Eukaryota > Viridiplantae > Streptophyta > Magnoliopsida > Asparagales > Amaryllidaceae > Agapanthus > Agapanthus africanus. The sequence continues at coordinate 142,212,997 of JASDDO010000026.1, forward strand.
ATCAAGATATTGAACAGTGCCCTGCACTTGTAAAATTTGCACTGTTGCGCTTTTGGGTTGGCGCAAGCCACCAGAGAGCGCCATGTGTCAGCCCCAGAGCAAACTGCGTCTTACGCTTTAAAAAATGAGCATTGTGCTCTTGGGTTGGCGCAACTCACCAGAGCGCGCCACGTGTCAGCAGCGCAACAGCGCAGCGCACTGTCGCAGCGCACTGCGCTTGCGTGACACGTGTCACCATCACATGAGTTTGCGCCTTGCGCTCCTCAATTGGCGCAGAGTGCCTGACAAGCCATGTGGGGCGTTGTCAGAGCATTTAATGCAATGCATTATCAAGGGCAGAGCCCAATAAAGAAAGGTCTATCAGACCAAACAAAAGTGCTATGCACTATTAAAAGGGGCAGAGCCCAATTAAAAGAAAAAAGTCTAAAACAGACCAAAATAAAATGCTTTGCATTATTTTAAAAGAGGGCAGAGCCCAAATAAAGGCCTAACAGGCCAAATGCAAATAAAATGTTGAACATTTTCAACTAGACTTAGTCCAATCATGGACGTAAGTCCTCAAATTAAATTGGACTGAGTACGACTGCTCTCTTAATCAATTTACACCCGGGTCAAGGGTACATCTCCGAACTCCTCTGATATTTGTCGTTGTAATCCTTCAACGTCTTCAGAGAGGTGACGGGTCCCGACAACCACATATTAATACAGACTGCGGGGTCCTTAAACTCGTGGACCGAAATGTCCTTAAACTAATATTCGTCCCAAAATGGGAACGTTGGACCGAAATGTCCTTAAACTAATATTCGTCCCAAAATGGGAACGTTGGACCGAAATGTCCTTAAACTAATGTTTATCCCCAAATGGGAATGATGGACCACTATGTCCTTAAACTGGTATTGGACCACCATGTCCCTAAACTGGAAATCGACCGCAATATCATTAAACTAAACAATAGAGCCAATTGCTCTCTTGTCGGATCCAAACGATCCCGTTAAGTTGATCTTAGTCTGGAGATTAGGCTAACGTATCCTTAACAAAAGTTTAAGTTGATCTTAACCTTAAATAGGGCTAACGTATTCTTAAACCAAAACACCAAACCCAAATCTAAGAAAATACGGATTTGGACTAATCCACGTCCTACGGGCGACGACATAAATTAGTCTCCGTATACAATCCACGGGCAACCACAAACAAAATAAACACCCACGACACGAAGTGAAATTCTGGAGAATGAGAAAGTTGTTACCGCGATGCGGTAGCGTAATTAACTGCAGGGGCTTGCGCCTGCAGGGAAGAGCGTCCCCATAATCAAAAACCCCTCAAGCGAGGGGGAATCTAACGAGGTTTGCTACATCGGTCGCATCCGTCTAAACCTCCGATACACGGTGCCATAAATCAACTTGGCATCTTCGGAGAGGTGGACGGATAAAACCAAATAGCATCTGCCCCAAATCTCAGGCAAGACGAACCTACGCGGTCGCGTCTCCGTGATTCGGAGGGGAACAGATTCTGGCATGCCCGGTGGGACCTTTTCCTCTTTCCACTCCACACTTCGTGTGTCGTCTTCGCGAACGAATCGCGGTTTGTTAATGGTTGCCCTCGGGTTTCAAGTTACTAAGATTTGGTCTCTTGCTTGGCGCAGAAATCAAACAGCAATGGCGTCCAACTGCTCAAACTGCTCCAAATGCAAATGCAACCGACGCTCCGCCTCACCTGGAGGTGTAGCATATGGGCCTCAAGCGGCCTCCATCCTTGCTATGCCGGTGGAACAAGTGACTCAGGCTACCACCGGTCTGTTCTTCGGGACTATGCTCCCGCCAGCAAGCTTCACCATTCCAGTGCCCGCACCGGAAGCGCAAAAGAAGTCGGTCTTCGATCGGCTCACTACTACCACGACCCCTCTCAACGGGTCATCCAATGTTGAGCCGGCAGCCTCAGTCTTTACCAGGCTGAACCTGGACTCTGATGGGCATGCCAAGAAGCCCATAACCCCTGAAGTGGCCATCCCAAGGAAGATAGCCACCTCTGCTCCTGGAGTCGTCAAGGCGGCTTCTCCCGCTAAAGAGTCGGTCTTTACAAGACTGAATATTCCGGCTCCCGTTCCTGCTCGAAGCTCTGTCTTTGACAGATTAGATACCACTACCCAAAAGACATCAGTCTTCAAGGGGCTGACACCGGCGGCGCCTCATCTAGACAGGGGGCAAGACGAAACCATCCCTATCGCCAAACCAGCCCCAACAGCTCGACACGCTCGACGTCGCCATTAGCGCCGAGTAAGGAAGGCCGGGAGAAGCTCCCCCTCTGGGCTAACTCTATCGGCTCCAACGGTGGAAATCAATGCTGTTGTTCCGACTGGGAACAGCTTTGAACTGCTAAGGAGGGTACGCAAGAACTCTCCGACTGCCACGCTGAAAAGATCTCCTCCACCCACGGAGAATGTCACAGAAACAAAGCCAGAGCAGCCCCCTCAACGGCTGTCCTCCAAAATTTACAAGGTCTGGCGACGGGTTCAAGACTCAGTAGTCATTCAAGATCCCTCTCACCGGCAGAAGAGGGTGAAAGTTCAAGAAGAAAAGAACCATCCTGTTAAATCGCAAAGGACGACAACCACTTGGGTGCCCACTACAACGGCCCCCTCCACTTCGGCTGCCCACAAGAGAAGAAGGCCGGAGAAAGTCTCCACGCTTGCGGCGAATGTCAAAGGTAGTGAGCCCAAACGCCCTAGGTCCGGAGGCATTGTCGTACATACCGTCTATATGGCGTCCGGGAAAGAGGATAGCCGTACATCTACTGGTCATAGACCGCTTACGCGATCGGTGACTAAAGCTCAGGAGCAGCAGCAGAAGCTCCAAGAAATGATGAATGCGATGGCCGCACTCACTGGGCCAAAAAAAAAGCCCCGAAGCGTCCTCGGATCAGCGACAGGAGCAAGAAACTGACGCTGAGTTCCTTCGGAGAATATTGGAAAAGAAGGACAAAGAGACTGCAGAACAAGCAGCCAATATAAAATAAATGGCCCTTCTGTTTCAGGACATGGTGGGTATGATGATCCGACAAGATCCTCCTGCCGAAGAGCCTCCGATCGTCTTTGAAGATGATAGAGGAGAAACGTCGAATCCTCCACCGGCTCTGTCAACAGCCAAGGAGGAGACAATTTCCAAAGCTGACCTGGACGAATATATAGCTCAGCAGATACGGGTTCATCAGGCAACTGAGGCGGCCGGTCAAGTTGTCAGAACGGGGCGACCCTATCCGAGCTGGTATGATCAGATCAAGTACCCGCCAGGCTATACAATACCGAAATTCCATGTTTATAAGGGGACCGGCAATCCCCATCAACATGTTGCCCAGTTCAGGGCTCTTTGTGGCAATACCGGCGGTGATGATAAATTGTTGCTTCGCCAGTTCGTCGGTAGCTTATCGGAGACGGCATTTGAGTGGTACTCCGAACTTCCGAATGACTCCGTCAAAACCTTCGCTGAAATGGAGTTGTTGTTTACCCAGCGCTTCGCAAGTGCCAGCGAGCGTACTCCAATAACAGCTTTGATTAATGCGAGAGTAAAGTCGGGCGAGACTTGGGTTCAATATGCAATCCGATGGAGGAACTTGTGGTCAAAGTGCGAACAACGCATTGAAGAAGCGCCGGCGGTGGGCATGTTCGTGGGCACCTTAGATCCTCATGCAACTATTTCACAGTTCATGATGTTGTTTAAACCAACCACGTTCTAGGCCCTGATCGACAAGCTAGCTCAGATGGACCAGATGGGCCATAGGCCGTCTCCTCCAAAGCCGGACTCTCGAAATGAGAAGGGGAAAGGAAAAGCGATCGTCGTCGCCAATTCTCAACAGCCGAGCAACTTGAAGCCGGTTGTCCGTCAAAACAGTATGCGTCCACACCTATCCCTCGAGGAGAGGCTGGGACGTCCTTACTCCTTCCCTCAAAATAAAACGAGAAGACTGTTTGAGCTGGCATTGCGAAACAGACTCATTAATCTGCCGGAGTCAAGACGTCCATCGCAGCCAAACGACGTCAATGATCCTAATTACTATCCCTATCACCGAGTGTTGGGTCATCCGATCGAAGATTATTACGTCTTCAAAAACTGGATTGAGGATCAATACCAACAAGAGAAGTTCGCGTTATCCGAAAAATGGAAGGTGAACCCACCGCAACCTCATACCTCTAAAAAGGTGAATATGCCGGGGGCAACGTGCTCCCTTGTTGAAGAAGCTCCGTGGGAGATTGTGCTATCAGCCAAGACCAAGAAGATGCTGAATGATCTCAAGACATGCCCGGCAATCAGATGGAAGAACCCGTTGGAACCTGAGATCATCGAAGGGATGCTGAAGCCGCGTCCGACTCCAAAGATCGGTGGTGAAGGCCTAAGCACTCATACCCAGCCGTCAAAATTTTCGAAGAAGAAGAAGAAAAGGTTCAAAAAGCCCGTGAAGCCTGGCGACAAGCGCACAGATTTACAAAAATAAATTGACGCGCTGGAGGAATACAATCAAAAGGCACGGACTCCCATCACACTCTAGGAGTTCCTCAACCACGTCTTTCAAGAGGAAAATGACGGAGAAAGCTCGTCAGATGAATCTGAGAAATACGTGGCGAGTTATCATGTGATCTCTCACTCGTTCACGGACGATGAGAAAACTCTTTGCATTGAGAAGCTGGGAGCAGATCCTGAATCCGAACTTCTGGGGCCATCAGATGAAACAATTGATGCATTCCTCAACGAAGCTCTGTTAAAAAGTAAAGCTGATCGGGAACGCGAGACGGTCATATTTGAAAAAGCTAAACGTCAGCGACTAGACGAAAGGGTTGAGGCACTCCCGTCAAATCAAAATACATCCATTGCGGACAAAATCAAATTCAAGACGAGGAAAAAGTTTGGTAAAGCCGTATCACTGGGGATGAAACTACCACCCTCTGAAGAAAACAGTGCCGGCAAAGCAGAAGTGCACCCTTCCTATTGCTTATATCATCGGAAGGTTTCGCACCCCACCGAAGAGTGCAAAGCTTTCAATAAATGGTGGCAAGGATATGTCGCTCACCGGCAACATTTTAAGCGGGAGAAGCGCAAAACTCATCGGGAGCAGAGAAGTACGACCGAGGAGCTTAGAAGAACTATCGGCGATTGTCGCATGGTTAACGCCGGGAAAGCGCAAGTTCTCACATTCGGGAGTGACTCTGATGAGGAAATGGAGCTTATCCCTCTCTTTAAAGAGTCCACCTCGGGAAAAGAGGAAGAGCCAAAGGCCTGCGAAAATATCCAGCTGCGTAATCGTACGCTACCCGAAAAGAATCTTGGACCCTCAAATAAAAAAGATAAGGGAAAAGAGAAGGTCTCTGAGGATATCGCCCTAGATGACCAAGTTGTGGAAGAGCTAACCGCCAAAGACCCGCCAAAGAAAAATAAGGTGGACTACAACGTTCTGGCACACTTGAGGAAGTTACCCTCACAACTCAGTATTCTCGATGCCCTCTTACTATCAAAAGAACCAAGAGAATCATTGATCAAAGCGCTACAGGAGCCGGAGCAATTCCAAGCTTTTCCCGCCGAAGAAAAGATGAAGGACGAGCTAGAAGAAGTGCACACTGCCGATGTCACTTTCGGTGATGAAGACCTCCTCCTTGGGACATGCGAACACAATCGGCCCCTCTATGTCTCGGGGTACTGCCATGATATAAAGATAGGCAAAATCTTGGTTGACAATGGGTCTTCCGTCAATCTCCTCAATGTACGGGTATTGAAGGAAATCTGCATGAGCGTCCAGCACCTCGCTCGGGACAAGATCACCATCTCCGAGTTCGACTCTCAATCATCCAGGACTCTCGGGTCTGTGATACTGACGTTACGCTTTGGGCTACTCGTCACAGACATTAAATTCCACGTCATAGACGCCAAGACATGCTATAATGCTTTGCTCGGCCGACCCTGGTTACACGAGTACAACATCATCCCTTCTACACAGCATCAGTGTATGAAATATTTTAAGGATGGTCTTGAGTATACCATAACGGGAGAGCTGAACCCATTCTCCGTGAACGAAGTCCGCAAATATGAAGATGCAAAATACTTCTTACTGGATTTCGAAGATACGGAGAGGTGTCAAAGGCCGGAGAACAAAGCTAACGCCACCATTCCGGTCTTCGGGAGCGATACCGAGGAGGACGAAGAGATAGTCTATTCCGGGCCACCCCAATACAACAAGCCGGGACCATCCGCTCCTACGTTGATCTTTAGCAGTGACTCGGAAGATGAAGTCCATGCTATATTTTCTGCTCGGCCTTCAATACAAGCTTCCGCTGATGAAAAGCAAAGTCTGCAAGTCGCCATGGTTCCACTTAAACATCATAAAGAACTGGACGCGCTTGATACCTACGGTGTAGAAGAGTTGCGGACGTTCTATGTCCCTCCCAGGAGAGAAGGCGAAAAGGCGATTCTATTCTACCGCTCTGAGGAAACCAAAGTGAAAAAAGAAATCTGGCACGGCGCGGATCCTACGCTTGACAGGCTCCAGCCCATCCGTTTGCCCAGGTACTACACGGACGGACTAAAGAGACTCTTGAAGCGCCAAGGGATACCCTTTAAACAGACTGCTCGAAAAGCCAAATTCTATGATAGGATCTGGAGCATTCCCGGAACTCAGCTTAAGTTGCCTAATGGGAAAATGGAAGCAATCGGACTTGGATATATTGGGTCTAAGAAACGGGAGCTACTCCACGACTGCTATGTGGTACATGACTTCAATGAAGAGGGAGACGCTCAATGGGAAGATGCTAAGCCTGGGCCAGAAAAAGTCCTCGATGCAAAAATTCCTAGTCCTTCGTTCGAAGAACAAATGAACAAACTTATAAGGGAAGCTGGTCAAAAAGTTCGAGATGACCACAACCGCGAAATGGCCATCTACGAGAAAGCCAGGACGCAACGCCTCCTTCAACAGGCTAAGAAAGATGAAAATATCGCTCCCTGTCAACCTGTTGCAAAAAAGGCTCGACGCAAAGGCAGAAACAAGTCGAAAAGCGGAAAAGTCATTCAAAAGCGACAAAGCGGGAACAAGAAGTACGCAGTCGAGAATCGGGCGGTCCTGATCTATCCCTTATGAAGAAGATGGGTCAAGCATACTCTTTTCCTCAAGACAAGACAAAGAAGATACTTGATCTCGCTATAAAACATCAAATGCTTACACTGCCGGAGTCCAAGCACCCCGAACAAGAAGGCGAAGTCTCACACCCGAACTATTGCTCTTATCACAGGGTAATAGGACACCCTCTCGAAGATTGCTTCACCTTCAAGAATTGGGTCGAAGATCAGTATCAGCTCGGCAAGTTCGCTTTGTCTGACAGCTGGAGGGTAACGCCGCCACAGAAGCATGAACCCAAAGCCACGAGAGCAGAACCAAATCCACATCGGTCTTGGAAGCGAGCTCGTACTTGTCATATGATAACAATATCAAAAGAAGGGCCCGAGAATATGGATGACCTTCCCTGGTGTTTCGAAAGCAGCGATGACGGGGTGATCTCAGAATTTCCACCAGCGCCGAAAGAGCTGGAAGATGGAATACACACCACTGTGGATAACCTCAAGAAAATTGAGTTCGGGACGGCGAACGACCCACGACCGACGTTCGTTAGTGAGCTGCTATCTGAAGAAAGGGTGGCTTCATTAAAAGACGTGCTTATGCAGTATAGAGATTGCTTCGCGTGGAACTATTTCGAAATGCCAGGACTAGATCCAGAAATTGCTGTCCATAAATTGGCGATATCCCCGGACGTTAAACCAATCAAACAAGCACCGAGAAGAATGCGGCTCGAGCTTGAGATGAGCATTAACACCGAAGTCAAGAAGCTGATCGATTCTGGGTTTATCCAAGAAGTTCAGTATCCCGATTGGATCGCCAACATCGTCCCGGTGATGAAGAAAAATGGGACGGTGCGCATATGTGTAGACTTTCGGGATCTCAATAAAGCCTGCCCGAAGGATGATTTCCCAGTGCCAGTCACCGAGCTGATGATAGATAACACGTCCACTCACGAGGTTTTCTCCTTCATGGACGGCTCATCAGGATATAATCAGATAAAGATGCATCCCGAAGACCAGAAGCATACCGCTTTCTGGACCCCTTTGGGTATATTTTGCTACAAGGTGATGCCCTTTGGTCTAAAGAACGCCGGTGCCACCTACCAAAGGGCCATGACGAAGATCTTCGATGACCTTATACATGAAATCGTCGAATGCTATATCGATGACATCGTGGTTAAGAGCAAATCATACGAGGAGCACTTAGAGCATCTGAAGACCGTGTTTCAACGCCTTCGGCAATATAACTTGAAGATGAACCCTCTCGAGTGCGCATTCAGAGTTTCCTCGGGCAAATTCCTGGGAGTCATCGTCCGACACCGAGGTATCGTGATAGATCCGTCAAAGATCAAGGCGATCATGGAAATGCATCCGCCAAGGACTCTCAAGCAATTGCGGTCTCTCCAAGGGAAGCTCGCGTACATCCGGCGATTTATAGCCAACCTTTCAGGCAAGTGTCGCCCTTACAGTCACCTGATGAAGAAGGGAGCCCCTTTCATTTGGGATCACAAATGCCAGAGCGCGCTGGACGAAATCAAGCAGTACCTGCAGAATCCGCCAGTGCTGGCTGCTCCGATTAAGGGAAAGCCTCTCATCCTTTATACAACAGCCCTCGAAGGTTCCTTAGGCGCATTATGGGCACAAGTGAATGACCAAGGGAAAGAAAAAGCTCTTTATTACTTAAGTCGAGTTCTCTTGGGGGCAGAAAGCAACTATTCCCCCATCGAAAAACACTGCCTGGCGTTGATCTTCGCGATAACAAAGCTCAGGCACTATGCGTTGGCGCATGAAGTCCGTCTCATTTCGAAGGTGGGCCCCCTTAAATATTTAATGTCGAAGGCCATATTGACAGGAAGACTCGCTAAATGGGCTCTGCTCTTGATGGAGTTTTCAGTAACTTATCAGCCTCTTAGGGCAGTGAAAGGCCAAGCCATCGCCGACTTCCTCGCTGAGCATCCGATACCGGCCGATTCTCCTCTGAATTGCGAGCTGCCAGACGAACATGCGTTTGATGTGATCGACGGTAGAAATACCCGATGGGAACTCTATTTTGATGGAGCGTCTTCCATAAAGAAGCGCAAACAAAGCACTCCTATAATCAAATCAGGGGTAGGCCTCATTTTCGTAACTCTACAAGGAGGGATAATGCGCTTTGCTTTCTCCATAACAGAGCCGAGGACGAACAATGAAGCCGAATACGAAGCTTTGATAGCAGGCCTCGAGATCGCCATCGACATGGGAATTGAAAACCTCCTCATATATGGAGATTATCAACTGGTCGTTAGTCAAGTAAATGGCGACAACCGAACGTGCAAACCCGAACTGGTAAAGTATGGCGAGAGAGTACAGCAATTGCTGACTCAAATTCCCTCCTACATACTGGAAAGCATACCGCATGCAGAAAATAGCAAGGCGGACGCGTTAGCCAAGCTCGCCAAAGAACTGGCCGACGAGAACCTCGATGACGTAAGAATCGTGGTGCAAAGCCGTCGGGTGCTTGCCTCAGCAGAGATATCTCCGGAATCATCCGAAGAAAAGGGACTGACTGAGCAAATGGCTATGCAAATAAAAGACCAGGAAAAGGCTGAGGATTGGAGAGAAGTCCTTGTAGACTACTTCAAATCTAGTCGAATGCCTGAAGATGTGTCCTCAAGACATCAGCTTATGAAACGAGCTGTGTCTTTCGCCTTCGTCAATGATACTCTGTACAAGAGGTCGTTTGATTCTCTGTGGTTGAGATGCCTGAGACCTGACGAAGCAAAAAGAGTCGTTCAGGAAGTTCACGACGGACTCTGCGGTTCTTACCAAGCAGGCCCGAAGATGAAGTTGAAAATTAAACGGATAGGCTACTATTGGCCCACGATGATTCAGGACTGCCTCAAATATGTGAAGCAATGCCACTCATGCCAAATTCATGGGGACTTTATCCATCAGCACCCAAATCCTCTACATCCAACAGTGGGCAGCTGACCGTTTGAAATGTGGGAAACTGACATAATCGGCCCCATCGAACCGGCATTGTCCAGAGGACATCGTTTCATTTTGGCGACGACTGATTACTTCTCCAAATGGGCAGAAGCAGTACCGCTGAGGGAGGTGAAGACGGAGAATATCCTCCATTTCTTTAAGACGCACGTCATTTATCGGTTTGGAACTCCGCGATGGGTCATCTCCGATAACATGCCAGCCTACAGAAGCTACAAGATTAGCCGCTTCGCGCAACAACACAACATAGACTGGAGATATTTCTCAGTTTATAATCCCCGAGCTAACGATCTAGCTGAGGTTTTCAACAAGACCCTGACGAAGATCGTGAAGAAGAAAGTGTCCCGAAATTAGAAGGACTGGCACGAGAGACTGCAAGAAACTCTTTGGGTGTATCGAACTACGTTCAAGACGGCCAAGAACACAACGCCGTACGCGTTAGTCTTCGGTACAGAAGCAGTACTCCCCCTCGAAATAGAATTACCTTCTCTACGAGTGGCAGTCCACTACGACCTGACAGACGAAGAAAATGCTCATCTTCGGCTTAAGGAGCTCGATGCCCTTGATGAAACCCGGCTCATAGCGCAACAAAATTTGGAGGCTTATAAAGCAAAGATGACGCGCTCATATGAAAGATTGACCAGGCCGAGGGCATTCCGCCAAGGTGTTCACACCATAATATTGTATTATTATATTCCCCATTCTTATTCGTTTTATAAATAAACAGGTGCTTTTGACGCATGTCTACTACATATTACAGGATACAGGTTCTTGGGCCGAAAACAGTGAAAAAGACAAAAGATGATACAAAAGAGGGACTTTTGACCAATAAGTAGAAGGATCCTAGTCAAGCCTAGACGTAGAACAACTCACAAAGGTACAAGGCAACGCATGGTCCAAAATGTCAAAGTGAACGGTTAAAAGACCATTACAAGTTTTCACTGAAGATCTGGAGAAGACCCAGAAGCGAAATGGAGAAAAGAACTACAAAAATAAAAAGCCCAAACATCATAGAAGCAGCCCACAAAAATTGACACAGTGTTCTCACCAAAGGGCCGCGGAACCGCGGCCCTACCCCCACTTATGCCGCGGTTCCGCGGCCTCCTGATGCATGTGTCGGTGCAGATTGTTGGTGGCGGTGCATCGGTGACTTTGTTAGGATTTTTCAGGGGTATTTTTGTAATCGCACATGTGCGAATCCCGTAACCCTAAATTTCCCTGTTTCCCTATAAAATTGTAATCAAAATATTGTAATAGGGATGCCTCTTTTCAAGAAATAAAAATTCAGATTCTTTTGAAGATCTAAGAGCATCAATTCTGTAAGTTTATCTTTTAATTTCTGCCTTAGCTTTATAATTAAATTCCTGCCTTAGATTAATTAATTTTCTTTGCCTTAGTTAATTCTAGTTTAGAATCTCTTAAACTGCAGTAGGAAATTAATCCAGTAGATCTAAAAATGCAAAATCTTAAAATGATGTTTTTAAATGATCCTCTAATGAGCGAGTAATTTCCTCGCTTGTTAGGGTTAGGAATAAGGGAGGGATTGAGAGATAAATATCTCTCATCTCTTTCAAGCCCAATAATTTGTAATAACTAGAACTTCATGCACGCATGCATGATCCGCTCACTACGGCATCTTACCCACGAGGTAACTGTGAAACCGTAGTATAAAGGACCGGACATGCATGACTTCCATGAAGGTTAGAGCAATTAGTAGGAAAGGACGGACAAGGATCTAGAGGAAGAAACTTCGTTTCTTCCCAATCATCCTAATCCCCTTTACTAATAATTGTTATAACTTCTAAAAAGATTTAATTGAGGGCATTGAAAGAGGTGTGGATATTAATCTTTTCAAACTCACCTTAGACCTAATCCTAGCAAGTTTCTTGATCATCGTACAACTTAGATTTTAGATTCAATTAAAAGACCAAACAACCATTGGAATCAGCTCGTAAGAACACTTAGGAAAATTACACATCCCTATGGACCGACCCGTATTCACCGGCTAGTTTCATGCGATGCCGTTCTTGATTGCGGTAAAATATTGGTGATCATAAAATCTCTATCAATCAAATGGCGCCGTTGCCGGGGATGGCGTAAAATTTCTTTTGTGTAATTTCGGGTTGATATAAATTTTAGAAATCATAAAAATCTGAAAATATAAAAAGTACAAAAAAATTTGTCATTTTTTTTTATTTGTTTGAAGGGTTATCGTTTGAATCTTGCAGGAACAGCGAAGAATCTCGGATCTGGAAATTTACAGAGTGAGAAACAGAAAAGGTCACATCAAAACAGAAGGGATTTGAAACAACAGAGAAGCAGAAAATTTTTGGAGCCCTGATCTTTCCTCCCGACCGCGAAACCGCGGCCTGATAGCGCCCCAAACCGCGGTTCCGCGGCTGCCACGTGGCCGAACAGCGAAAAATCGTCTCTGTTTGTTTTCTTTCCTTCCCCTCTGCAACATACAATATATCCTTTGTCAATTTTTCTGCAGGATTTCTTTGTGCTAAAAATTCTTCTTCCCCCTTCTAAATAACAAATTTTCTGCAGGTTTCTTTGCGCCGCGCTTAAAAAAATTAATTGCAAGTGAATTTACTGTTTTGCATAATTTAATCGGACTTTAAGGGGCTATTGACCAAACTCAAATTGGGTGGGGATTTCATCACCCTTCCCAGGACCCCAGAAAGCACTTAAAGCATTTGCATCGACCACTCTTAATTAAAAAATACTAGACTCAGCCCTAAGGACTTCGAGCTCAATAGGACATAGGACTAGACATAGGAATCGACCGTTTATCCTAACTGACTTTGCGGTGTCTAGGCAAGTGTGTCAAGGCAAGTGGTTACTTAATTAGGACCGCTACTTGTAGCGGGGAGCCTCCCACTTACCTGTCACTTACCTGGCCGCAATTGGCAGTGAAGAGGCGGTTTGAGGTCCTATTTCTAACCCTAGTCAGGAGCTGTCTAGCTGACCTAGGTAACCCTAGATCTAGGCCTGATTGTGCATGTGTGGTTGATCGCATTTGCGTCACAAGTCTCTTTTCAAAAATCTCTTTGTAAAACTCTCACATACATAAATAAAAAAAAAAAAAGAAATCTTTTCAAAACTTGCAACTTGTCGCTGAGGAAAACTTGCACCTCACTTACACCACTTCCTTTCATTGACGTTATCTTACCTCCACATTCTGTCTTTCATTTTTTTTCTGACTACACTACCCCTTTAGTGTATGTCACTTTGGACTAGGGATACTAACGCCCGATTAGTCCGTGTTTCGTTGGTACCGACCGACGAACCTTTCGACATCGAAGTCGAAATTCCGTCCACTTTCTTACCTCCACCTTCAAATTCTTCCTCCGAAGGCATGTCGGGATTCAACCCCAACAATACCTTACCGACGGGAATGATTCCACCTCCGTTAGGTGCGAATAATCCGAATCAACCGTTTGTTGAAGCGCCCACACGAGTCGCGCTCCAGGATCTCTTCTACCCTGTCCGCACTTCTTTACCTACATGTCTTCCACCCCCACCGGCAAATGGGGACAATTTTGAAATAAAACCACATTTCATCAATATGCTGCCAAAATTTCATGGTTTGGAATCAGAAGATGCGTATATTTTTATTAATAAATTCCAAAACGTTTGCGCTATGATGAAAACGACCCAATTAAGTGATGACGCTATAAGGCTAAGGGTCATTCCTTTCACCTTATGTGACTTAGCCGAGAAGTGGCTATACAGCACAGCATCACATTCCATTAGAAATTGGGACGAGTTTGTGAAAGCTTTTCTTAAAAAGTTATATCCTCATCACAAAACTGCTAGAATCCGTAATGAGATTATACAATTTTCACAGCTTCCTTCCGAACCATTTTGGAAGTGTTTTGAGAGATTTAAAGACCCACTCGTTCAATGCCCTCATCATGGGATCGAAAGTTGGCAACTTTGCCAAACATTATACGAGGGATTGAACTCGGCAACGAAGCAGTTGCTAGAAACCATCTGTCAAGGTCACTTTCTTTCCAAATCTAGTGAGGAAGCGTGGCAGTTTCTTAAGGATCTTAGTGAACAAACAATTCAGTGGGAGAGCTCCAAGACCACACCATCTTCTTCTAGTGGTCAATCTAGGGCAGGCATACATCAAGTGGAGATGTCAATTGCTATGAAGGCCGAGATGGCCGCTCTTACGAAAAAGCTAGAAGCAATTGAGACCAAAATCTCGTCGCCTTCTCCTGCCCCTGTTATGCCTCTACGAACTGTGTGTGCTTGTTGTTCGGCTCCATCACACTTAACCGAAGAGTGTCCTTACAATGCATCTACTCAAGGACATGATCAAGTCAATACTGCCTTTCAGCAACGACAAAGAAACGATCCATACTCTTCTACATATAATCTGGGTTGGAGGAGTCACCCAAATTTCGCTTGGAAGCAAAATCAACAATTCCAAGGAAATAACAATTTTCAAGGGCCTCCACAACAACAACAAGCACCCCCACAAACTCAATTTCAACAGCAACCTTACCCTAATCAGGTGAACAATTTTGTGCCTAATAATTCTTACGCGCCAAACAATTTTGTTCAACCTAACAATGACAAGGTTAGCTCGCTCGAAAGAAGTCTAGATGTGTTCCTAAAGCAATCTACACAATCTACCGCAAGATTAGAGACTTCTATTCAATCTTTGGTGCAAAATAGTGCCTCACATGATCAAAGCATCAAATCTATTGAGGCACAAATTGCACAACTCAATGCAGTATTGAGCGAGCGAGAAAAAGGAAAGCTCCCATCTCAACCACTACCAAATCCCGGTCACGCACATGCTGCATATCAACAGCAAACTCATAACGTAAACGCTGTGACCACGTTGAGATCGGGAAAAATGTTGCAAAACAATGTGGGTATTCATGATGACACCCCTGCCGGTGGTTCTTCTTCACCTTCTTCTTCTTCGTTAGAGCCTGTTCTCCATCATTCACAAGGCTCTACTCCTTCTAGCTCGAACGGACCCACTTCTCACAACACGAACACATCTACACGGGGTTCCGTTCCAACTCAACAATCTGATCCGCAAAAATTGGACTCAACAACATTTCAAAATGCTCCTTTTCCAAACCGGTTGAGATCCAATAAACCAACTCCACAAATGGAGAAGATTGTTGAGCTGTTCAAACAGGTTAGCATAAATATCCCTCTTTTGGATGCAATCCAACAAGTTCCTTCATATGCAAAAATCTTAAAGGACTTATGCACCAAAAAGAGGAAGTCACAAGTACCAAAGAAAGTTTTTGTGGCTAGTGCTATTAGCGATGCTCTTGTCAATTCTTTACCCCAAAAGCAAAAGGACCCCGGTTGTCCTACTATTTCGATAACAATTGGGGACAAGAACATCAATAAAGCACTACTAGATCTTGGTGCAAGTATCAATTTTCTACCTTATTCTGTGTACGAGCAATTAGGCATTGGAGAGCTTAAGCCCACTCACTGTACTCTCCAAATGGCTGATCGATCAATCACCCATCCAAGGGGTGAGCTAGAGGATGTGTTGATCAAAGTTGGGGAGTTCATATTCCCAGTTGATTTTATTGTTATGGACACACAACCTGTTGCTAACTCACGGAACCAAATTCCGGTGATCCTCGGTCGACCATTTTTTGCCACTTCCAATGCTGTAATAAACTGTCGCAATGGCTCCATGACTCTATCCTTCGGGAAGACGTCTAATGAGTTCAATATTTACAAGTTAGGAAGTCTGCCCCCCGTGCCTAATACTAGTACACGAGAAGTTTGCTCTATTCACGAAATCACGCAGGAGGACTGCGAGTTTGAAAGATTCTTGTTTGATGAGAATAGTTTTGACGCCACTAGTGCGTCCCTCTTTGAGCCTACCACCGTTGACACAACCGATATAGATTATGAATGTTTCACTTTTTCGGATGATGACGACTCACAACCCGAATATGAGTCTTTTGAATTTTTGGATGACTTAGTAGAACCATCCGAATCGGTTGTTTGCAGTGATTTCGAACCTGTGTTAGAGTCCTTCGAGTTCGAGGTAGATTCCCCAATTTTACCTATGATTCTTTCGCCTCCGAAACACGAGCTCATGCCCTTGCCGTCTCACCTTAAATATGCTTACATAGATGAGAAAGAGACCTTTCCCATTATAATATCAGCCTCTCTAGCCTTCGAGCAAAAGAACGCTCTTTTAATGGTCTTATAAGATAGACGGCAAGTTTTCGGTTGGACTATGACAGACATCGAGGAGATTAGTTCCCTCATAATTGAATATCATATGCAAATGATGGATGATGCCAAATCAATAAAGGATCCACAGAAACATTTTGGGGATATTGTGGTGAGTCAACCTCCTCCTTTAGAAGTTGAACCACCCCCATTTTTTTTAATAAGCTATGAGAATGCCAATATTCCACTGATTGCTGATCATTCTCACTCTCGTTTTGATTCATCACCACATCATATCTATTCACTTCCATACTTTCCCTTCCACCACTTCTATCTTCCCCAATTCTTTTTGGATCGGTACAACATGTTCTTCCACCAACCGATACTCTTTACAGATAAATTTTTCGACCGGTTGGTGCTGATGATTGGTCTGTGCAAAGTTTGGCAGTAATGTCTAACATTGTTTCACTGAAGTTTGGGGGGGCCTTTCTGTATATATTTTTGTTTATTTAACAATAAAATAAAAAAAATTAAAAATAAATAAACAGGGGAGTGCCGACATTTTGACCCTCTTGGTGCAGCATGACAGTGAGGACACTGTCAAGTTTAAGTCTGGGGGTATGCTCGGTACGTTTTCTTCCTTCGCATTCATATGTACATATTTTTGCATTTGCATATTTATTTGAAAACCCATAAAAATTGAAAATTTTCAAAAATTATAAAAATTTATTCAATTTTGCCATATTTAACTTGAGTTTGACAAATAGGTTAACTGGCTACGAACAACTAGATCTTAGACTTAGTAAATTAAAAACCCTAAAAATAACCTTCCTTAAAGTTATCGGTAGAAAATATATGTCTTTGTAGTTTATTTAGAAATAGGCAAATTTTTGGTTCACTTCTTGGGCTAAGTTGAAATAAAGGAAAAAGTATTGATTATTATTAGAGTATAAATTTGAAAAATAATTCCTGGCTTAAGTATAGATTCTGATAATGTATACCCTACAAAATTGCACAATCACGCACCTTGAAGCTTGGAATAGTAGAGGAGACCTTGAAATACTCTTGTCTAAAAGTCCTTAGTACGAAGAAAATGAAAAATACAAAAATGAATAAAGAAAAAAATGAACACTGGTTTTGTGATTACTTAAGGCTAAAAATAGAAAAAATATTTAGCGAGGGTGCTTCATCACCTAGTGCCTTAGACCAACTGGTTTGGGAGTCACTGCTAAAGCCTTGGGGGTTGCAAGACTAGGACGTACGCTTTAAAGTGCAAACGCATTTTGTAATCGGTCGTTGGTACCTCAAGAAGTATTAATGGTCGCATGAAGGATGTGTAAGCAAAACTCACCAATTAATAAGTGCTTTGGACAACGGACAAGGGTATGATTGCTTGATTTGAATTTCCAAATGTAGGGGTGATTTATACACACACGTTGGGATATGTGATTAGAGTTTAGATAAGAGAAAGGAATGAAGACTAAAACTTGTATCTTTAGTAAAGTTGATAAAAATTCCTAAGTGGAGATGGAAGCTTAAAAGAAAACTTAAGAAATGCCGAAAGCTGAGTGATTCTATAGAACATATATAATCTTAAGTTAAATGATGAGGAAGTGTGAAGAATATGGATGGATAATTTACGAGTCGACGATAATAGAATTCCGTGTTAGAAAACCTAATTGGAGAATGGAAGTCGAAAAGCCAAATTGATAGGATGTGCGGTTAGGTTTTATCGAGAATAAAATAATAAGTTTGCTCGAGGACGAGCAAAAGATAAGTTTGGGGATATTTGTTCACACCATAATATTGTATTATTATATTCCCCATTCTTATTCGTTTTATAAATAATAGGTGCTTTTGACGCATGTCTGCTACATATTACAGGATACAGGTTCTTGGGGCGAAAACAGTGAAAAAGACAAAAGATGATACAAAAGCGGGACTTTTGACCAATAAGTAGAAGGATCCTAGTCAAGCCTAGACGTAGAACAACTCACAAAGGTACAAGGCAACGCATGGTCCAAAATGTCAAAGTGAACGGTTAAAAGACCATTACAAGTTTTCACTGAAGATCTGGAGAAGACCTAGAAGCCAAATGGAGAAAAGAACTACAAAAATAAAAAGCCCAAACATCATAGAAGTAGCCCACAAAAATTGACACAGTGTTCTCACCAAAGGGCCGCGGAACCGCGGCCCTACCCCCACTTATGCCGCGGTTCCGCGGCCTCCTGATGCACGTGTCGGTGCAGATTTTTGGTGGCGGTGCATCGATGACTTTGTTAGGATTTTTCGGGGGTATTTTTGTAATCGCACATGTGCGAATCCCGTAACCCTAAATTTCCTTGTTTCCCTATAAAATTGTAATCAAAATATTGTAATAGGGATGCCTCTTTTCAAGAAATAAAAATTCAGATTCTTTTGAAGATCTAAGAGCATCAATTCTGTAAGTTTATCTTTTAATTTCTTCCTTAGCTTTATAATTAAATTCTTGCCTTAGATTAATTAATTTTCTTTGCCTTAGTTAATTCTAGTTTAGAATCTCTTAAACTGCAGTAGGAAATTAATCCAGTAGATCTAAAAATGCAAAATCTTAAAATGATGTTTTTAAATGATCCCCTAATGAGCAAGTAATTTCCTCGCTTGTTAGGGTTAGGAATAAGGGAAGGATTGAGAGATGAATATCTCTCATCTTTTTCAAGACCAATAATTTGTAATAACTAGAACTTCATGCACGCATGCATGATCCGCTCCCTACGGCACCCTATCCACGAGGTAACGGTGAAACCGTAGTATAAAGGACCGGACATGCATGACTTCCATGAAGGTTAGAGCAATTAGTAGGAAAGGACGGACAAGGATCTAGAGGAAGAAACTTCGTTTCTTCCCAATCATCCTAATCCCCTTTACTAATAATTGTTATAACTTCTAAAAAGATTTAATTGAGGGCATTGAAAGAGGTGTGAATATTAATCTTTTCAAACTCACCTTAGACCTAATCCTAGCAAGTTTCTTGATCATCGGACAACTAGATTTTAGATTCAATTAAAAGACCAAACAACCATTGGAATCAGCTCGTAAGAACACTTAGGAAAATTACACATCCCTGTGGACCGACCCGTATTCATCGGCTAGCTTCATGCGACGCCGTTCTTGATTGCGGTAAAATATTGGTGATCGTAAAATCTCTATCAATCACAAGGCGAACTCGTGCTAGTGGTTAAATGACCTATGATCCCCAATCGCGCCAAGCGGGGAAAATTCGAGCCGAACTATGAAGGCCCGTACATCATAGACAAAGTCTACCAGGGTGGAGCCTATCTACTCATGGATATGCACGGGGAAAGACCTTTCAGGCCAATAAACGGTCGCTTCCTAAAGAAATACTACGCTTAACGAATCACAGTCTAGGTCAATGATAGATGACGATGACTATGTCCGCTCGCTATCTTCCTAAGCCCAAACTCTATAAGTAGTAACCGGCCTTCTTCAGCGACGGACCGAAACGTCCTTAAACTAATGACGGACCACTACGTCCTAAAACTAGCTGATGACCGAAACGTCTTTAAACTACTACTGCAGCATCCTCAGGCTGACGAGATAAAAAAAAGAAGAATAAAGAGAGAAAAAATAGTAATAAAAAAAACGGTATGTCCATAAGCAAAATGGGCACGGATGAAAACCCGAAAGGGCTCCGTGAGTAAAAATAGCAGGGCTACCGGCGAGTGTTCGTGAAAACCCGAAAGGGCGCGATCTCGTTTAAAAAAAAGAGAATAAAAAGAAAAATAAAAAAAAACGGTATGTCCATAAGCAAAATGGGCACGGATGAAAACCCGAAAGGGCTCCGTGAGTAAAAACAGCAGGACTACCGGCGAGTGTTTGTGAAAACCCGAAAGGGCGCAACCTCGTTAAAAAGACACTTGCAAGATCCTCTCGACCTTGTAAGGAGAAACCACCCGCGTGAGATCCTTAAGACTCACAGGGAGCAGCACACTTAGGGATCCTCACGATTCCTAAGAAGAAATTACACTTGCGAGATTCTCACGACTCGTAAGGAGAACTCTCTTATGGGACCCTCACGGCTCATAAGATTTGAAAGTCTTAAGTTACAGAGACCTAAACCTGTGCTTAAGTAACCCCCCACAACCTTCTATAGTGCCCTACAAATGGCTCAATACTGACCCTTGTATACAATCCACGGGCGCGAATAAACATTTCCCTAACCAAGTCTCACCCGTGACTGGGGATATGTCCATACGATGAACAACCCTTGTAAGGCCTCTCGACTTATAAGGAGAAAACCCTTTTGTAGGATCCTTACGACTTACAGGGGAACATACACTTAGGAATCCTCACGATCCCTAAGAAGAAAACACACCTACGAGATCCTCACGACTTGTAGGGAGAAATACCTTTGTGAGACCCTTACGGCTCATAAAGCCAAAAGCTTTGTTCGACATTGACGAAGGCAAATGATGATTCGCTCCTGGTAATATCCCAGTTATAGCGATGGTGATGCCGAAATCGGTGTCTAATCCCAAGCTTGCAGCGAAAAGACAGCAAGCCACACATGCATACGAAATAGCCGAAATGATGGGGCAACTTGCAACAATATCAGCAAGTAAAAAAAAATGTATGCATACAAAATAGCCGAAATGATTGGGCAACTCGCAATAAAAAGCAGCGAGTAAAAATAAAATAAATAGCTGAAATAATTGGGCACCACGAAAAATAGTCGAAATGATTGGGCAATCGCGACCTTCGCGATATAAAAGCTGAAATGATAGAGCATCCCTCCTCCAACAGGATTCGGACACACCACAGCAGGCGAAGCAAAGGCCAAATTCCTAACTTCAGGGTCTTGACGGCAACTCATATAAAACCTGAAAGACCACCAGAGATCATCTCAACTCCAAGGAAATCAGTGTCCTTGGCAAATACCTCAATTCAGGGAAACTAGCGTCCTTGATGAGAGCTTCTTGATTCGCGTCGGCCCGCAGAGAAATCAGTGTCTTTGCAGGAATACTCCGATTCGTTTCAACCCCAGGGAAATCAGTGTCCTTGGCAACCTCCTCGACTCAGGGAAACCAGTGTCTATGACGAGAGCAGCTCGATTCGCGTCGACCCGCAGAGAAACCAGCGTCTTTGCAGGAACACCTCGATTCGTTTCAACCCCAGGGAAATCAGTGTCCTTGGCAAATACCTCAATTCAGGGAAACTAGAGTCCTTGATGAGAGCTTCTTGATTCGCGTCGGCTCACATAGAAATCAGTGTCTTTGCAGGAATACTCCGATTCGTTTCAACCCCAGAGAAATCAGTGTCCTTGGCAACCTCCTCAACTCAGGGAAACCAGTGTCCTTGACGAGAACACTTTAATTCGCGTCGGCCCGCAGAGAAATTAGCGTCTTTGCAGGAATACCCCGATTCGTTTCAACCCCAGGGAAATCAGTGTCCTTGGCAACCTCCTTGACTCAGGGAAACCAGTGTCCTTGACGAGAGCACCTCGATTCGCGTTGACCCGCAGAGAAACCAGTGTCTTTGCAGGAATACTCCGATTCGTTTCAACCCCAGGGAAATCAGTGTCCTTGGCAACCTCCTCGACTCAGGGAAACTAATGTCCTTGATGAGAACACCTCGATTTGCGTCGGCCCGCAGAGAAACTAGCGTCTTTGCAGGAATACCTCGACTCATCTTAACCCCAGGGAAATCAGTGTCCTTGGTAACTTCCTCGATTCAGGGAAACCAGTGTCCTTGACGAGAGCACCTCGATTCGCGTCGACCCACAGAGAAATCAGTGTCTTTGCAGGAGTACCTCGATTCGTTTCAACCCCAGGGAAATCAGTGTCCTTGGCAAATACCTCGATTCAGGAAAACCAGCGTCCTTGACGAGAGCACCTCGATTCGCGTCGGCCCGCAGAGAAATCAGTGTCTTTGCAGGAATACCTCGACTCGTCTCAACCCCAGGGAAATCAGTGTCCTTGGCAACCTCCTCGATTCAGTGAAACCAGTGTCCTTGACGAGAACACCTCGATTCGCGTCGGCCCGCAAAGAAACTAGCGTCTTTGCAGGAATACCCCGATTCGTTTCAACCCCAGGGAAATCAGTGTCCTTGGCAACCTCCTTGACTCAGGGAAACCAGTGTCCTTGACGAGAGCACCTCGATTCTCATCGACCCGCAGAGTGTCTTTGCAGGAACACCTCGATTCGTTTCAACCCCAGGGAAATCAGTGTCCTTGGCAACCTCCTCGACTCAGGTAAACCAGTGTCCTTGACGAGAGCAATTCGATTCACGTCGACCCGCAGAGAAACCAGCGTCTTTGCAGGAACACCTCGATTCGTTTCAACCCCAGGGAAATTAGTGTCCTTGGCAAATACTTCAATTCAGAGAAACTAGCGTCCTTGATGAAAGCTTCTTGATTCGCGTCGGCCCGCAGAGAAACCAGTGTCTTTGCAGGAACACTTCGATTCGTTTCAACCTTAAGGATACCAGTGTCCTTGGCAAAATACCTCGACTCAGGGAAACCGGTGTCCTTGACGAGAACATCTTGATTCGAGTCGACCCGCAGAGAAATCAGTGTCTTTGCAGGAATACTTCGATTCGTTTCAACTCCAGGGAAATCAGTGTCCTTGGAAACCTCCTCAACTCAGGGAAACTAGCGTCCTTGATGAGAGCTTCTTGATTCGCGTCGACCCGCAGAGAAACCAGTGTCTTTGCAGGAGCACTTCGATTCATTTCAACCTCGAAGAAACCAGTGTCCTCGGCAAAATACTTCGACTCAGGGAAATTAGTGTCCTTGACGAGAGCTGCTCGATTCATCTCGACTCGTGAGGAAATTAGTGTCTTCGCGAGGACTTCCCGATTCATCTCGACTTGCAAGATAAAGCCTTAGGCAGAAGGGATTAAAAAACTTGTTTCCTAAGCACTGGGACCCTGCAAGTCGGTCTAAAACGGTCTCTTGCATACTATCCACAGGTCTCACTCTCCAAAGTCGAATCTCAACAAGGAGGGAAACAACCGCTTACGAGTTCTCTCGACTCGTAAGAGGGAAAATTCTCTTATAAGATCCTTACGACTTATAAGAGAAAACGCACTTAGGAATCCTCACGATTCCTAAGGAGAAAATACACCTACGAGATCCTCTAGATCCGTAGAGAGAAAAGTCTTTATGAGACCCTCACGGCTCATAAAGTTGAAAAGTCTTAGACAGCAGATCTGAACCTGCGGCCTAAGCCATCACTACCTCTTGAAGAAACTAAGACAGAGTGCTCACTCTATCATCTGTCAACCATGTTTGCTAAAGTAGCATACTGATAATAAAAGAAGGAAGAAAGCACAGAGATGACACAAGACATTGCAAAAGGAAATGTGTATATCTTTATTCATGAATTCAATTAAGTACAAGGTGAAACGTATAAAAGAATAAAGAATGTGTACATTTTATTCAAAGATTACAAGTGTAAGATACAAAAAGTAGCTACTGAGAAGGAAGTGTCTTTAACAAATCCGCGAGCTGCTCTCACACTTCCTTCAGTGCCTCCTCCTGAGCGGCTGCCGCGGCCACTTCCGCTTCCACCTGGGCCCGCTGCTGCAGGTAGGATGAAAGTTGCTCCTCAGCTGCCTGCTGGGCTGCCTCCTGATTAGGTACATCCTGCTCGACGACGTCAAGCTGCTGCCTCAGTGTTAACCCTTCGGAGAGGCATCGCATAAGGCCTTCGAAGATAACCTTCAGCTGTGCAGCGTTTGCCTCTACCTGAGCATGCAGTTGGGCAGATTTGCTCGAAGTCTCGCCGCGCTCCTTACGCCTTGAAGCAATTTCTTGTTCAAGATGGCGGAAGTAAGGAGCGCTCTGCTCGATCCATGCCGCCCGCTGAGTGCTTGCGGCCAAGATCTCGGGGGCAGGAAACATCGACTCCAGCTGATGCAGGCCGGCCTCGATTTCCCTGCAGTGATTAACCCAAAACTCGACGACGCCTTCATTATGAAAATTTACAAGCGTCATCAGCATCGGATTAACCTCCGCAGCGAAATCTGCGGCAGATGGGGGAACGTTCGCGTCAAGCTCTTCAACGTATCCGCTCAGCATTCCCAAACTCATCGCGGCATTCTTGGAAGATGGACGTCTCAAGAAGGGGCCTGCCGGCATTATGATGCGAGAATCGAAGGGCACCGAAACCAGAATGACAGCTGAAAAAACAAAACACAATCAGATGACGGTTCAAGAAATATAAGAAAGTCATCAATAAGGGAGTTTACTATACCAGCTGCAGCAGGTGGCAAAGCCAGGAGAGCCGGTGGCGCGACTGATCTTGCATCTCTTCCTTCGATTTGTAGCACTGCAATCAGGGCAAGGAAAAATCAGAAACAAGTCCATTGTTGGAAAAAAGAAGGATATTAATTGAAAACCATGCTCACCGGCGCCACTGGAGGAAGCACGCTCCGACGAGAAGGAGAAGTGTAGGTGCGGCACCTGGTAAAGGTGATCAAAAAGCACTCCTGCAAAGATGCAGTAGTACAACATCGGTACATGAATTGTGTAGCCTAAAGATGAAACTAATGGGTTATAAATTCATACCTTCCAACATTTGCGATGGCGCGAGAGAAGGTATAGAGGTAGCCATCGTCAAGGCAGTAGTTGACGGCGCTCTCTCGAGCAGTGGAGCATCAGCACTGGCCGCACCTGCGTTAGAAACAAGATAAGCCCTGTCAGGAAAGGTTGCAGAATAAAAGAAAGACGGTAACCCAAAATTTACCTGATGATGAGCCGGTCGAAAAGGCGGCGTCTCCCTCCATTGACATGAGACCACCTCCCGACGCCTCATCGCCCGACTCTACGGAAGCCGTCGTCGTGCTCGTGAGACCAGGAGACGGCGGAGGACCATAGACAGGGAGAGCAATGATTGGAGCATTGCCGGACTCTTGAGAAAGAGCGGCTGGATTGTCCTCGGGAGTCATGCCCATCTTACCCACTACTCCCTCGGGCTCAGCGGTCATTGCTGTCTCGTCCGCCGTCGCCATGGGGTCGCCGATCTCAGGTGCTCTGTCCGCTGCTGCCTCAGACTCGGCCGTAGCAGCTGTCTTATCTGCCGCTACCTCGGGCTCGGCATCGGCTGCCTTCTCCGGCATAGTTTCCTCAGCCCCTACCTCGGGTTCAGCAACCTCAGTGACGTCACCCACCGTCGGCTTGGGTTCAGCTAGTGCCTCCCCTACTGTCCCTTCAGGCTCGACGGTTTCCGCCGCTCCCTCAGTTGGACTTGGCCCTGCAAGATAAGATGTATCAGAAAAGATAGTTTTACAACTCTTACAATAAAGTCTTGAAAGACACACTACCTGAGGTGGATCGATCGTTGGCCTCCCGAGCCGCACATGCCTCCTGTCTATGAGCGGTAGACAAAGCGACCGGGGGCTCCTCGGAAGGAGAAGCAATGAGAATAACGGTGCTTGGGCCCGCTCCCATGGCCAAAGCAGCTCTGCGCTCCTTCGCCTCGCGCCTCAACCGCTTCCTCTCCTCCCGGGCCATCACGACGGACCTCTTCGACGCTTCCTTCATCAAGGCGTCTTCGTCCGCGTTTAGAGTTGCCTCCAGAGCCTTCAAGTCATCCCTCATCGGCTTTTCAAGTCGGGTCTCTCACGGCAGCCCCGAAGAGACCGGGACTTCAGTAGCTGGCCCAGGAAGAGTCCCCGCATCGGCTTGCACGGCCCCTGCAAAGAGACAAAGAAAAGATTAGATTGGCCATAAAAAGGAGAATAAAAAGAAAAACTCGGTGAGCCGAGACATACCAACGCCCGACAGAGCGCGTTTCCTTTCCTCCTCCTGGAAAGTTTGGAGGGAAGCAGCGATAGCTTCTTCAGTGGTGACGCCTGTTAAAAAAGGGGGGAAAGGCATTAGTTAAAGACAATAATAAAGGTGCAATGAAATGACGAAGAGTGCAACCAATGATTACCTGACTGAGCAATTTTAGCCAACCACGCTTCGAGCCTTGCCGTTCACTCAGAAGCCTCAATGGCGGCCGCCAAGTCGGTGTCTTCTGGCTTTACCAAGAAGCCATCGTTGCTCCCGTATTTGAGTAAGCCTTCGGTAAGAGGGGCCTGAGGCTCTAAGCCGAGGACGGCATCCAGAGAAAGAACGGACTTCTTCTTCCTCTTT
The DNA here is from genome assembly GCA_030015575.1 of Agapanthus africanus. Classification (NCBI taxonomy): domain Eukaryota; kingdom Viridiplantae; phylum Streptophyta; class Magnoliopsida; order Asparagales; family Amaryllidaceae; genus Agapanthus; species Agapanthus africanus. The sequence continues at coordinate 142,239,392 of JASDDO010000026.1, forward strand.
TGCGCGTGGGCCCCGGTCGCCGCCAAGGTCATCTTGCGCTTTGTGGGCACCTTAGGGCGGCGGGTCCCAATGTCCGTGCCCACTCCGGACTCGGGCGAAACTACATTCACTGGAGCACGGGGCGCTGGGGGCGCGTCCCCGGTATCACGAAGCGGCAATCCGCACGGAGGGCTAAGCACGCGCGGTGGTCCAGCTCCAGCATCTTTTAACGGAGCAATGACAGGGGTCCTTGGCTTCAGGGGAGCCTTGCGGTCGCCGCCGGGAGGCGCACCCTTATGGTCAACCAACATGCGCTTCTCCTCACGGATAACTGGACCCATTGCGTGCGCGTACCAAGCCACGTACGCGTGGAGGACCCGGGGGACGCAGCTCGGCTCGCTGATGAAGAAGTGGGAGCCCGTATTCAGCCGCATAAAATGGTGCATCGCGCTCCATATCCCCTCCATGCTGGCCGCGGGCTCTTCCAAAAACGCCTCCAGCGGGACCCTCTGGTTATAGCTGGATTGTTGGGCGAACCGGTGGGGTTGTACCTCATGAAAAGCGCCGTCACGTTCTGCCTGAACACCAGGTAGCCCGGCCAAATGGAGTAGAGGTGAAGAATCTCCCGGGCTTTCAGTACGGAGGCCCCGTCCTTGAAGCCGTCACGCAGCGCCACCAGCGCCTTGGAGGTTTCTGAGCCGATAGTTATGACTTTATCCATAAAAGAAATCCTCGCTCCGACCAGGTGTGGACGAAGGAGCAACCCCCTAGCCTCCCGCGGAGGCGCATTCACGATCGAGGCGCCGATCAGCCGCATGACTCTTAGGAGTCTGCACCTCTTAAAAAACGAAGGGCTCTTATGGATGCCGAATACCCCGTGCACATGCATTTCTATCCACGAAGTGAAGTAGTGCATCGGGAAATTGGCAGGCTGCACCCCAGGTTCATTAGCGTCCGCCGCCACACTGAGTCCGTTGTATAGGTGAGCCAACCCGGCGATTCATATTGACAACTGCAGGCCAGCCACCATCCGATGCGCTGGGTAGAAAACGGATGGCCGCATGTAGCGCGGGTGAATGGGGAGCGCGAAGCTGCACAGCCACAATCCCAGAAACCCTAAAAAGAAGGTCTCATCATCAATGCCCGGGGCGGCGATTTCTGACAAGGGCATGATGGCGGCGGCGGGGAGATAGAAATCCTTTTGATCGTCTTCCGATATTGGTCGACGATCTAAGCCGAAGCCGAAAGGGTCATCGAGCTTGGCGAACTTTTCACTCTGCTCCGATAGAATCTCCGGTCGAAGGAAGCGGGCGATAAAATCTGCGAAACTGACTCCCCGGACTCCTGATTCCAGATAGAGACCTTCGTATATGTTCAGCACCTTCACCAAGCCCGGAAACTGGTGCTGAATAGCATTCTCCGGTGTCAAATCAAATACCAGCGGCTTAGTGGCGAAGACGTACTCGTCATGAGGAAGCAGCTCCTCGTAATGCTCCCCCCTCACCGGCAAGCCCGAGATCTCGACGAACTCTTCTAGGGAGATGGAGACTTCCCTGTCCGTCATAAGGAAGGTGTGGGTGGGGATGTTCCATTATTCGATGAAGGCCTTAACCCACCACGTTGGAGGAGCGGGGTACTCAAAAAGCGAGACGTAGATTGCCGAGTATAGACCAATCTTCATCAGATGAGTCCTCTTCGCCGATAGGATGTACCTGGCCCACTGCAAATATCCGGCCGGTTGTCGCGGGGTCAATCCAATATTGTATGCCTGTCCCCAAGGGCGTGCCTCACCCTGACATATGCGCCGCCCCAAGATGTCCATGGCCGGCGGCGGCTGCACAGGAATGGCACCGATCGAAGGCTGGAGAAGATCCTCCGAATTCCAGTTCTTGACCTCCACGGCATACTTCACTGGAGGTTCATCCGCATAGGGGATCGACGAGATGGGCTCAGACGGCGTTGCGGAACCGAAGCTTCGGCGACCCTGGATGATTTCATTATACCACTTACCCCACAGGTGAAGGTTCTTGTGCTCGGGGTCATGATCCTTAATGAGAGCAAGCACCTCTCGGTCCACCGGTGCCTCGGGAAACCCTTCCTCTGAGCGAACAAACGGGAAAGACAGATCAGCAGACATGATTGCCTGCAAAGAAAAACGAAATTCAACCGTCAATGTCATAATTTAATTTTAAAAAGCCTGACGTTTGATACTACACTGCAATGCAGTGTAGGGGGGACCAAAGGGGGACCCACAAAATCTAGATGACAATGCATCAGTTATTAAGACAGCCCCATCATTAGATGAGACTATCAATTAATGAGGAGACCTCCAAAAAACAATATTCTCATTAATGAGAAATCCCTAGAGACAAGGAGGAAATCTCCTCTTTCAGAGCAAAGCTCTGTCATAGAGTGACACTTGTCAAACTCTGGTCTCAGGGGGAATAAAAAAAATTCCTCAAAAGATTAAAAGAGCTTAGCTCTATGATAATGATGGAAAAATCCATCAAAGGAAAATTAATTCCTGGAAAAAAAAATTTAAAAAAATTTAGGATCTTGAAGATCCAAGAAAACTCTTAAGAGTTCATCATCTTTGGATCAAAAGATCTTTATTTTTTGTCCATGAGCAAAGCTTTGTTCATGGGTTAAAAACCCTGGAACAAGATCTCTTTAGATCTATGGATTCTTGAGAGCAAGGCTCTGTTGGTGAAACCCCAAAGGGGTTTTCTTGAGATCAAAGATCTATGAGAGCAAGACTCTGTTAATTAAAATTAATTAAATTTAATTAAAAAAATTTACCTAAAAGTTTTAAGAGTTTAAATCTCTTGGATTTCTTGAAAATAAAGAGCAAGGCTCTGAGATTCTGAAAGTAAAAATCTTGAAGATGATAATCATCTGTTGAGGACCAAGGGTCCTATTTATAGGCGCTTGCGCCCCTTCAACTCCTGAGTTGATCCGATGGTTGGGATCTTGCCACCGCTGCACTCACGTGTGCGCCACGTGAGCGCAATAGTGGGGGGCATTTGTTTCCCCCAATCAGAGCAAAGCTCTGTTTGAATTTCAAAAATTCAAAAATTGAAGCAACGCTTTAAATCCCTTGCGCTGTGCGCAACGCGCCACGTGTCAAAAGCAGACACGTCAGCGCAGCGCCCAAGGCAGCGCACCCAATCAGAGCAAGGCTCTATTTAAAATAAAAATAAAAGAAGCAACGCTTCAGATGATTTGCGCTCTGCGTTGCGCGACATGTGGCAGCGCAGTTGCGCGGTGCGACACGTGGCAGCGTAGTTGCGCTAGGGCAGTTGCGCTAGCGCAGTTGCGCTGCGCGACACGTGGCAGCGTAGTTGCGCTAGCACAGTTGCGCTAGCGCAGTTGCACTGCGCGACACGTGTCAAGCGCAGGTGCGCTTGCGCCAACTGTGCCAGCACTAAAACAGAATTAAAATTCTGGAAAGATCTTTCTGATCTTATTAAAACAATAAGATTATTTTCTGTAAAATAGAAGCCCTTGGATCAAAGATCCAACGGTGGGGAAAATCCCTAAATCACTCAGAGAAATATCTCTTTAACTGATTTAATAAATCAATTGGCACTATAAAAAGGCCCATAGACTCCAAGTCTAAAAGGAGATTAACACACAGAGAATTCACAGAGCTCTTCTAAGAATTTTGAGAAGAATTCAGAAAGAAAGAAAGAAAAAGGTAAAACCTTTAGAAAAAGAAGAATTTTCTTCTAAAAAGATCAATGATCTAAGAACAAGATCAAAGATCTTCAATAAAAAATGATAATATTAATGAAAAGAAGTAATTTACTTCTTTACTAGATCATTTGATGTACATAAAGGCATTGCCTTTTGATGAACCATTAGTTCTGGAATCTTAAAAGATTCTCTTCTTTAATCCAAAATTGGATCAAGATATTGAACAGTGCCCTGCACTTGTAAAATTTGCACTGTTGCGCTCTTGGGTAAGCGCAAGCCACCAGAGAGCGCCACGTGTCAACCCCAGAGCAAACTGTGCCTTACGCTTTAAAAAATGAGCATTGCGCTCTTGGGTTGGCGCAACTCACCAGAGCGCGCCACGTGTCAGCAGTGCAACAGCGCAGCGCACTGTCGCGGCGCACCGCGCTTGCGTGACACGTGTCACCATCACATGAGTTTGCGCCTTGCGCTCCTCAATTGGCGCAGAGCGCCTGACAAGCCACGTGGGGCGTTGTCAGAGCATTTAATGCAATGCATTATCAAGGGCAGAGCCCAATAAAGAAAGGTCTATCAGACCAAACAAAAGTGCTATGCACTATTAAAAGGGGCAGAGCCCAACTAAAAGAAAAAAGTCTAAAACAGACCAAAATAAAATGCTTTGCATTATTTTAAAAGAGGGCAGAGCCCAAATAAAGGCCTAACAGGCCAAATGCAAATAAATTGTTGAACATTTTCAACTGGACTTAGTCCAATCATGGCCGTAAGTCCTCAAATTAAATTGGACTGAGCACGACTGCTCTCTTAATCAATTTACACCTGGTTCAAGGGTACATCTCCGAACTCCTCTGATATTTGTCGTTGTAATCCTTCAACGTCTTCAGAGAGATGACGGGTCCCGACAACCACATATTAATACAGACTGCGGGGTCCTTAAACTCGTGGACCGAAACGTCCTTAAACTAATATTCGTCCCAAAATGGGAACGTTGGACCGAAACGTCCTTAAACTAATATTCGTCCCAAAATGGGAACGTTGGACCGAAATGCCCTTAAACTAATGTTCGTCCCCAAATAGGAATGATGGACCACTATGTCCTTAAACTGGTATTGGACCACCATGTCCCTAAACTGGAAATCGACCGCAATGTCATTAAACTAAACAATAGAGCCAATTGCTCTCTTGTCGGATCCAAACGATCCCATTAAGTTGATCTTAGTCTGGAGATTAGGCTAACGTATCCTTACCAAAAGTTTAAGTTGATTTTAGCCTTAAATAGGGCTAACGTATTCTTAAACCAAAACACCAAACCTAAATCTAAGAAGATACGGATTTGGACTAATCCACGTCCTACGGGCGACGACATAAATTAGTCTCCGTATACAAACCACGAGCAACCACAAACAAAACGAACACCCACGACACGAAGTGAAATTCTGGAGAATGAGAAAGTTGTTACCGCGATGCGGTAGCGTAATTAACTGCAGGGGCTTACGCCTGCAGGGAAAAGCGTCCCCACAATCAAAAACCCCTCAAGCGAGGGGGAATCTGACGAAGTCTGCTACATCGGCCGCATCCGTCTAAACCTCCGATACATGGTACCATAAATCAACTTGGCATCTTCGGAGAGGTGGATGGATAAAACCAAATAGCATCTGCCCCGAATCTCAGGCAAGACGAACCTATGCGGTCGCGTCTCCGTGATTCGGAGGGGAACAGATCCTTGTCTTCTCTGTGGATCACCAAACCCAAAATCTTTCTACTCGTCGGCCCGGTTAGGTGTAATGACGAAAACAGTTCCGCCCTGGCACTCCGCTGATCCTCTCTTAGCCAATTAACACGACCACTCGCGAAACGACACGTTACTGATGGCGGCATCTGCCCCTCTGAATAAGCACGATGCAACTGATCCTAAGTGCAAATCTTTATCACTGCGGTGTCCTGTAAAGAACCTGCTTAGGAGCTCTTCCGATCTCACCTAAGCCGAACAATACGGAGGTTGGCACTCTTTACTAAAATCTTTTCTCATATCAGGATGGCTACATCCTCAGCACAGGTTTCTTCTGGAATTTGGCCGTATCCAACGCCTCTACATACATATCCATCCTCTTGCATCAACGGGGAGTAACACAGCTTGTTAATATCTCGCATGAACCTATTGTTTCACCCGTCTTCATTATCATCCACTTCGATGTCATCTCTTGCTGTCTAAGTACGGCAATTCGTTCTCAGCTACAGTCACTCCGGGGTCTCTCATACGGACTCGAAATTATGAACTCGCGTATCTTCACCACTCTGTGGAAGATATCTAGCAGATTACATCTTCGGGAACTCATCCAAATTATCGGAGGAATACGCTTCATGCGTCCGTTCTCGATCAACTCACAACGCATCTGGGTGAAGTCCTTGTTGGGAATTCACCCGTGCGCGCAAATGCGTTTATTTTGGAAACGGATATGATTTTAAGGAAATGGAATGCGCACGCGAGATCATTCTCATTTTAAATTTATAAACCGCAAGTGCACGGCGCGTTGTAGCAAGCTGGCAAATACGGGTCCATCCGCAGGGAATTGTGTATTAGGTCTTGTGATTTAAGGTTCAACAAATAATGAATGGTTGGTTTGTCACAAAGAATAAAAAGAATACGAAAACAAGAAAAGCAAGCAAAGGAGCTAAGAAAGAAGTGGTTGTGGATTTGGCTCGGAAGGTCGAATCGCGACGATTCCTTCGACGCTCCCTTGAACATGAGTTGTCCGTCCTTACGTCGATCCCGGCATGAAGCATGACTTGTCAAGGCAGTTGCGGAGCACAAATCATCAAATTCCGATATTCACCGCAAAACACGAAACGAGTCTATTTTGTTCACTTACCATTTGTATGTCCAAGCTTGGGGTATCAACACTAAACACAAGGGTTAGCAAGATTACCACAACATCAAAAACACAAATTAGTGGGTGAGAGCAAACGATTTTAGTGTTAAGTGTGCTAAGTGTTTGTGATGGTATATGGTATATGAAACCATGAGATTTGTCAATTCACTTAATCACAAAATACCACATCCAAACTTAGCAAACTTAACACCAAATTGATTCTAATCTTAGGCTTACAAGATGGGGTTTGTGGGGATAATATGGTATGTGATGAGATTACAAAGTAACCATGGAATCAACATATTATATCAACCCATCCAAGTTACAATACTAAGTTTATAATCATAATAAAGCACATTAATATTAACAGGAGGAGGAGGAGGCAAAGCCTTTCGTCTCACTTCCTTACCATTACCACAACCAAAGAAGATTAGTTACACATAATAATGAAAAGAAAAGGAAAGCAAGTAAAAAAAGAAAACAAATAACAAAGCAATATTAATAACACTTGAAAAAGAGGTACAAGATATTAGTAACTGGTTCAACCTCCATAATGAAGCTCTCAAGAGAAAGTTTCAAGAGAGAAGAAGAAGAAGAAACCAAGTGATAGCCCACTCACTCTCAAGCATAAACCAAAAATAAACTAAAACAAAACTATATATGTGTGACCCCTTCCCTTGCTCATTGATCTAGATTTTATAGGCACCAAAAAAGATTAAACAAGTAATAGAAATAAGGTGATGTGACTGCAAGGAAGGGACAGAGAAAAAATAGGGACAAATGGGGCAAGGGGGCCGACGAGCTCGGTTTTATTGAGGGTGTGGCCAGCCAAAATCCGAGCTAATGGGCTCATGTTGGTTGTGTGGTCTTGTGTTCTCTCGACAAGTCTACTGGTGCCACTTGATTTGTTTACATGAACTTGGTCTGCACTCAGGAATTTGAAGGGGACAAGATGCTTTTGGTCACATCACAACTTTTTGCACTTATTACCCATCACACTCACATGTGCCCACTAGTTGCACAATTCATCATTTGTGTGTGCCAAGGCAGCCCCACCATGGTCCTAGTGCCAAAGAGCATGTATACACTTGTATTGTGTTGGACCAAAATTATGTACACACATTTATTTGCAAAAGAACTCTTTGGATATCGGTTGGTTTCCTGTTCTGCTTGCAGTGTCGGCTTCCAAACTTTATATCCGTAATTTTGAATGTGTTTCCATTATTTTATCATGAATACCTGTAAACTGCAATTACTGAGCATACACTGATTAATAGTACCGATATATAACAAAATAGATAATGAATGAGCGGTATTAAAATGCAGTTTTCTGAGATGAACAAATACCCCCAAACTTATCTTTTGCTCATCCCGAGCAAAACAAAAAATCCTAGCCTCACTTTCTCAGGGAACGCGATTGCACTGAGCATGTGCAACAAGCTGTTAAACCTCTAGGTGTCCCTAGTAGGAGGAGTGTTGTCTCCTGAGGGTTTTCAACGGATTACACCCACAAAATACAGTCAAGTTAGCGTCGCGGAGAAACTGTTGATCCTAATCTTAAGGTTAAGAATCAAAATCAGAAGTTCTATTACCCAAGTCAGAAACGTTAAACCCTATTTTTCACTCCTCGCAATTTGTTTAACATAAGCTTATACGCGTCTTTACGTGATTGTGCGGATAGTGTCCGTAATGTTTTAAAAACTTTGATTAGGGTTATTATGTCATAATTACAGACTAGGATAAACTTCTGAAGGATCACACGAGTTTGAAAGGAGTTAAGATTTTCCTAAGTCTCCAGTTTAGTTTCAAGTCAGAATATATATCATTTTTAACAGAAAACTTAAGTCTTATTCTTCACTCCTACCTTTCACCTGTTTTAGTTCATACACACCAAAATTATCGTGCAAAATGTCTTTTTATAAATATACCTTCATATCTCCGCGAAAAAATTGTTTTTAATAGAAAACTCGTCCCCGCCAAGATTATTCTCCCACAAAGAACCATGAGGACTTTTAACTCGGAGAGAACACTTACTTAGCTTGTTTTATTTGACGATTGGAAACTTAGCGAGTTTTGGGTCAATGACTCCCAAACCAGAAGGTTTTAGGGCATTAGGTGTGGACATACCCTAAGAACTTAATTACCCAAGTTACCAAGGCCACAAAACAAAAGACTCATTTTATTTTAAAATATTCAGAACTCAGTGAAAATGGAGATATAGCCAGCATTTCTTTTAAATCCGAAGACGTTACTGTTAGTTATATGTATGCCCTAGAGGCCATTACTATACATAGGATGTATATTGTAGTGGATGCTTGGACATATATAGGGATGACTTTCTTGCTCGATATGATAGTATGCTATCTGGTTACTCTTTAACTTAACGTGTACACTGATTGTCTCTCTGTTACATGTTGGTAAAGCCCTTAGGATGTGTACTTGACTACCTAGACTATGATGCGGATCATACTAGTGGGGACATGGTAGTCCATAAGTACATCCTTCAAAGTCCCTAGTCGTGGGTGTATCGAGACGGGGTATTAATATACCAGAGTAGACTAGCGTGTAGCTTCTCGACCCATCTAGATGGGCGATGGATGATCCCATATCCATTGGTGTTTGACATCAGAGATAATATACGGGTGCTCAGTGGAGACTGGGTACACTGGACGGACTCGCCGAGAACTCCCAGATGGTATTATACCTTACGTCAGATGTGTTAGTTATATGTATGCCCTAGAGGCCATTACTATACATAGGATGTATATTGTAGTGGATGCTGGGACATATATAGGGAGGACTTTCTTGCTCGACATGATAGTATGCTATCTGGTTGAACTTTACCTTAACGTGTATGCTGATTGTCTCTCTGTTACATGTTGGTAAAGCCCTTAGGATCTGGACTTGACTACCTGGACTATGATGCGGATCATACTAGTGGGGACATGGTAGTCCATAAGTACATCCTTCAAAGTCCCTAGTCGTGGGTGTATCGAGACGGGGCATCGATATACCAGAGTAGACTAGCGTGTACCTTCTCGACCCATATAGATGGGCGATGGATGATCCCATATCCATCGGTGTTTGACATCAGAGGAGATATACGGGTGCTCAGTAGAGACTGGGTACACTGGACGGACTCGCCGAGAACTCCCAGATGGTATTATACCTCACGTCAGATGGCAGTTCTCTGGTGACACTGGTACAGAGTAGTCTGTTGACCCGAGATCGTCATAGAGTCTTGTGTGGTTCCCACTGTACTTTGATTTCCATCTTACCACGTCCAAGAGGGCGTGCAAAACGGTGGTTTTTGGGTACAGTCCCGAGTCACATGGAGGCAATGAGCGATAGGAGGGGATTCGTCTCTCCCGGTATATGGGGGTTGATGTTGCGCTGTGTTCGATTGGCTATAACAGGAAATCCCTGGCCAGGGTTGCTGAGATTTACTGGTAAGTGTTACCAGTAGTTTCTCGAACAGTTATAGACCTCATATCGACACGACTTATTGAGCTATTGGGGTCTGACGTATACCACCCCTAGGCGAGATATGCGACATATCAGACGATCAGACCGGACTGTACGGTAGTGTTACTGGTCGGATTCACTGGAGTGTGAGCGGGCTTGCTCGTCGATCTTCAGATCGCTCAATACCCGGGTGGCCGTTACGTTTAGCAGACCGCTTGCGGCTTGTGGATGTTTGATATGATCATCATCCGCTGCCGGCGTATTGACGAGTCTTTAGAGTCCTACACAGAGGTTTCCTGGTTCAAGCGAAACGAAATAGGAGCGCATATGAGATATGTGCGGGACCGAGAATAATAATGTATGCGATACTGTATTCTATTCTCGCGATAAATATATCGAATGGTTGTATGCGATATAACCTAGTTATCGATTCAAGCGTTGATTCGATAAGCCGATATATTAGATACCAGTCGGTTATGTGCGCATGACCGGATCATTGAATCAAGTGTTGATTTAATGATTTAATGTATAATTATATATTTGATATATTACTTTGCATTAACTAGTATCGGTTCACTTTAGACGGATTTTCTCACTCGGTTGTGCGCATTGTATATGCGATATACTTTTGTGCACTTGCTTGTATCATGATACATGTCATGCTAGGGTTCAAGTGTAAAGATTAAACCTTGGTTAATGAAATAGTTTAGGGTTTCCTATTTGTTATTCATTTATCTATTTATTTATCCTTTTTATTTTTGATAAATGAATAAATGAAAATGAGAAAAGAATGGTGGCTTCTTTTGTTCTTTAGTTAAAGCTTCATGAAGCTTTGTTCAAGTCAACCATACTTATCTCATCCTTAACCCTAACCATTCCCACTAACCATGATTCATTCTCTACACTTAACTCTAGTTAATATTATGATAAGAATTCATTTTTCTTTTCATTTTTCTATTAACTTATCATAATGTTTTTCTTCTTCTTCTTCATGCTTCAAGTGAAGAAGCTTGAAGTCCATCAATGGTGATTGATGCATATGAGTGAGAAATCCAATTCTAAAGTCTACCCACTTCCTATTTCTTCATCCTCTACCTCTTGCCAAGTAGTAGAGTGTGTTTCCTTCACAAGATTTTAGGGTTTGGTGAAGGTGGAGCTTGATTCATCGATGCCTCGACGTAGATCATCTTCGGCATGGACATCGACGACCTAGCTTGCCCATTCTCCGACGAAGCCGATCTTAGAGCCCAGATTTGATTTGGACAGCGGAGACGACCCCGTTGCGGAGCCGTGGAGGTGGAGGACCGGATCTACAAAGGTTGTATTTCCGTATTCTCAGTAGTTAATTGTTAACTAGTTCTTGTTCGCCTAGACATCTAGTTATCGATCCGTACTTTAGGGTTTGTAGGCACCATATTTTTTGAAATTGCCATGGTTGATGGCTTGGGAGACCTCACTAGAGTGCCTAGGAACCCTGCAGTGGTATCAGAGCCTAGCTAGAGCCTTAGGCGAAGTCCAGACAGAATTCGAAGTCCGAACGAACCCGAAATCCCAAACCAATCTTGCTCTCTGTACATTTTTGAAAACAGTGAGTTTTTCCAAATTAAAAATATGTAGAGAACTCAGCAGGGAATTATAAGAATTACGGATAAAAAAATTTTTGGTGAACAGTTAAACACGCGGCGGAAGGGCGGCATTACATAGGTTTATGCGGCGCTTCCGCCGCACATTTATGACGTTAGCCCTAAAGTTTTTCACTGTAATTCATTGTTTCTGGTTATGAGTTCTCTGGATATTTTTAATATTTATTCCAGAGTTGAATTTTTCTGAGTTGATTTGGGGATTTGGTATTTCGATCGGGGTATCAAATTTTGTCTGTGTGGCTTTCCGGATAAATTTTAGAATATGTTAAAAAGTTCGACCGGATATAAATACCCAACTTTTCCCCTGTCGGGAAATTTCCAAGTGTTGGATTTTTCCGTAGTTTAACGACGTTCTAAGTAGTGCAAGTAACGCGATGGTCCCTCTAGAAGACACAAACCTTAACTCGATTATGTGACCGTCTTGAACTGCCCTTTGAACCTTCGGGTTTGGGGCAGTACGGCGTGCCACATGTGAGGCGTTGGCTTGACCCTTCTACGGCTGGATCGTTGGTACTGAGGTACGAACGGAATGTTGTTAGACTTGTTTCATGTGTTGATCAGTTTCGGGAAAACTTGGGTGTTCGATTGTTCAATCGAAAAGTTTAACATTTTCTGTTTATCCGGAATGGGATACAATAATTGGAATTCACAATGAGTTATATGATAACTAAATGAATGTTATAAACGTAGCAATTTAGTCTCACTTGATCGGTTGCCACGGAATTTTGATGTGATCAAAAGTCCGTCGCAATCACGTAGCGTACGCGGATACTCGCCGGGTAAACTTAATAGACAGCCTCACTCCATAGCCCCGACCAAGTGACTGTAGGAGAACCCCGTCGCCGAAAGCATCCCTCCGGGTGCTCGCGGTAGCGGTGTTCCGCCTTGGTGCACTTCGTCGACGGTATCGGGGGTGCAGCCGTCTACTGAAGTTTGCGACGAGCATTCGATCAGGATGTCGGGAATCTTGTTGAATTCCCCGACTTGATATTGAAAAGTGTTTTCGATAATGAGACTAAATGCGGGGTTTATAATTGTTAGGCATGTGATGTCTAAGGTATTCATTTGATTAGGCATGCGATGTCTATGCAGATTGCGGATTCCAACTGTTGTAGTTTTACACTTTCTTTTCTGTGACCGTAAGTGTAATATATGATATCGCCGGTTTCGTTGCTATATGTCAACGACAATTGGGATGCGCATATTTGCTTACGTTGATGACATGTGATGTTATGTGTTGCTGGATATGTTATATTGGATCATCGTGTTTGAATAGCCGGGGGTTTTTATGTGAGATGAGTGTTTTTCATTTTCATTCATGTAAAAACTTGTATGTAATATTCTTTTATTGGGGCGCTTCCAGGTTGCGGGAGCTGTCACCTGTTGTATATTATTTACTTTTCCGCACTAGGATAGACCCAAGGAGGGGAGCACAAGTAACCGGGTTCTGGAGTCCAGTGGGAGACCAACTCGAGGAGTCGGGTCCGGGTCTCCTAACTCTAGAATTGGCAGGGTTGCTTGCCGCTCTCGTAGGGGTCTAGGGGTGTGGGTTTGGCTATTCATCACGACCGTGGAATCCGTGTTTTATACTGGCTCGTATTGAAAACACGGACGTCCTAGTATATCCAATATTTCATATGATTCTTCTGCTGCGATATCTGTGATGAGATCATGTGATGTTTCTGTGATGGATATAGTATATAGTATATATGATATATTATATAGATGTTACTTATGTTTTACACCCGCGCTAGCCCTGCCCCGCTCTGTCGTTAGTTACCTAACCTAACGGTGCACGAGGGGACATCGAGGCGAATGCGGATGGCATAAGTGTACGTCATATCTATCTGTGATGTTTAGGTACTTAAATGATGGGACTTCATTAATGTGATTAATGAAATAAAAGAAACCTAAGATGTTGTAGAATCGAATTTCAAAATAAAACAGGTAGCTACAGTTCTTGCTTTGCACAGCGGTATATGTGATATATCCTGCACCTTATTCGATGAGGAAAGGACCGAGATCCCTTCACCGGGAGTGATTCCTTTAGCAATAACTGGCAGATGCTACACACTCGGTTTGTCTTTTGATTGCTTTTAAGTGTTTTTGCTTTGCACAGTGATATATATGATATATCCCGCACCTCATCCGACGAGGAAAGGACCGACGATCCCTTCACCGGGAGTGACTCCTTTAGCAAAACTGGAAAAGCCTCAAAAGCACTCCATTTTAAAATCATTCGATCCTACAACGATATCAAGTTCATTACGCAATAGGTTTTCAGAAAAACCTGTCGTAGCCCTCCGTCATTTCAGATACGTACTAGTTAGTATTCGTGCTGCGGTTGTTTGGCCTCCGTCAAGGCGTAGTGTACGGTAGCTAACTAGTGCTTATCTGCTAGCATATGATGCGATTGGATTAGGGTATTCGTACGGCGTTGTTTGGCCTCCGTCAAGGGTCGTGCGGGTGGGTTTAATTCAATCAGGAAATGACGGGTTGAACTTGACTAGCGGACTATGGGTTGTTTGGCCTCCGTCAAGGTCATAGCGAGCTAGGGGCAAAACATTATCGGGAATTTCAAGTGTTGAAATTTGCAATGAGATTGCATACCTTCTATGAGATAGTTGGATCCCGATACCCGCTGCGAGTAAGTGTTACTCCTGGGAGAGTTTTATACATTACAATTAGCCGATCAAGTAGGTGTCTAGAAAGGTGTCAACGAGGTTACGCCTCTGGGAAAACAAGGTTTACAGTAATTAGGTTCGTGCGAAAGCACGGGGGACCTCCCTCAAAGTACCGACACTGGCCTGGCTGAAAGATTGGCGAACTTGTAGTGTATAATTAATCCCGGCTAGTCTTTCCTTTTAGGGTTTGAAGGAAGATTTGATAAAAAGCAGTGGGAGCCATCCTGATTAGATAAAATAATAACCAATCTATTCTTGCAAGAGCGCACGCTGAGTGTTTTCTTCTCTCTCTCTCCAGGTAGCGACCATATCACGCCTTAATCAAGATAAAAATACGGATTATTGACCGAACCCGCTTGTTATACTGAGCTGGGGAACGTTGGTCCCGCTCCAACTTATAATTGTTATAAGACAGAGCAGGAATTTGGGGAATACCAGATTTCCCGTGCCGCCTAAACGAAGAGAGTGCATGCTGATGCATCATCTTCGGGTGTGTTCATTATACAGAACTGTTTCTCAGTATCCTTTACGTCCTGGGTATGTGATACCAGATCAGGATCCCAGATATGTAATCAGTTACATAGGGCTACAGAAAGGTAGAAAACTGAGAACGGGTGATAAGTTTCATGAGGCAGAAAACGGGGCAAATGTTGCAGCCAAGTCTGTTGGTCACTGTCACCCTGTATTACAGTACATTGATTCTGAACGAATGTTATTAGATATCGAACCTGATATACAAAATCATATCAATCTCTTTATCAGTAAAGAAATGATATAATTTTGTATTGTTGGATAATGTTTTGAACATTTCCTATATCAAAAGTTGATCGGTTCAGGCACGTTATCTAAAAGCATTATTGTTCTAAATCAAACTACAGTTCTTAGTATACGGAACACACACAAGAGGAAGAGTTCAGAAATGAACGAATCCTTCTTGAGGCATTGTAGACTAGGTCAGATCAATGTGACCCGACTAGCTAGAGTTACATATAGATGCATATTTAAATCAGTTTGAATTTACATCTTGTGAAACTCGCCAGTCAAGTCACAAAGATAAGATGACCATAGCTCCGTTTACTGGAAACAGAGAAAGAGTTAGTGAACTCTTGGGATGATACATGTTGATGTATGTTAGGTCCCCTGTCTACAAATGCCAGGACTGGTTCTTTGTACTTCATTACGTTCTCTGATGATCTTTCGAGTTTCAGACCTATGTTCCTGTTGAAACACAAGTCCGAACCTTTTGAGATATTCACAGAATATAAGTTAGAAGTAGAGAACCAAAATACGGGTATAAGTATTATGTCCTTTGATGTGATCAAGGAGGAGAATACTTGAGCACGGAATTCCTGGATTATTCTAAAGGAGAATGAGATTCTCTCTCAGCATTACTCCTCTGTATACACCATAGCACGATGGTATATCGGGGTGGAGCAGATACACCCTATATGATATGGTGTGCTCTATGATGAGTAATACTGAGTTACCTTTTTCCTTTTAGGGAGATATGCGCTTGAGAAGCTGCATACCTATTGAATAGGGTTCGAATCAAATTAGTTGCCTACCATTTCATATGTGATGTGGAAAGGGAAGAGCCTATGTCTTAAGTTAGTTAAGATTTAGGGTTGTCCGACCTATGTCTAAAAGCAAAATCCGGACAAGCTCGAGGCAAGGTCTGTTATGTAGAACTGGAAGTGTTCCAGCTATACGAACTACAGCAGATGATTTGATAGAACCAAGGGATTCAGTAGATACCAACGAACCTCAGCCTCTCCGCCGATCTAGTAGGGTTCCTCACCCACCTGAGAGATACTTCTGTTTCTCTATGACAGTGGGAGCGAGGATTGCATCATGAGATGATGACCCAACTAGCTTCGAGCAGGCCATCAGGAGTAAGACTCTGTAAGAATGGCTGGATGCTTAGTGATCTGAGATGGAATCCTTATACACCAGCAAAGTATGGACTTTAGCTGCTAGATCTGAAGGGTTAAATCCCCATCAGGAGCAAGTATATCTTGAGAAGATTACTTGGTGTACATGGAAAAGTTGAGACTTTCAAAGCTAGACTTGTTAAAAGTTTGCATCATTGACCAGGTACGGATAATGATGAAACCTTTTCAAGTAGCTATGCTTAAGTCCATCCAGATCCTACTTGCCACGGCTACATACCATGACTACGATATCTGGTGGTTGGGTGTCTTGACTGCTTTTCTAAATGATGATTTAGAAGAGAGCGTCTATAAGTACACAGCCAGAGGGCTTCGTAGACAGTGGGAGCAGCGGAAACGTGTGCAAGATGCTTTATAGGATAAAGCAGGCATCGCGGAGTTGGAACGTCTGTTTTGATGAATTAGTCAAAGAGTTTGACATCATCAAAATGGTAGATGAACCTTGTATAAACAAAAAGGTAGTAGGGAGTATGGTGACGATCCTCGTAGAGTACGTGGATGACATACTCTTGATAGGAAAGGAGTTTCCTATGCTACGCTCGATCAATCTCCGGTTATCACTAGGATTCTCCATATAGGAACAATGAGATACCTACTAAATCCTGGATTTTGGATCTATAAGATAGATTTAAATGGATGTTAGGATTCTCACTAGTTGTAGTGAGATGGTATCAATCGATCCTGGGGAGAATCACTGGAAGGGTTCCAGGGTGATAAAGACGACTGAATGTCAGTCGCAGGCATTGTCTTTACCCTCAGTAAAGGGACGGTATGTTGGAAGAGTTCCAATCTAGATACCGTGACATACTAGACGATAAAGGCAGGATACATCGCTACTTAAGATGCTACCAAAGAGGTTGTTTGGATGTATAATGGTTCATGAGATGAACTATGTTCCTCCCATTGTGTGACAATGGAGTTGTGGCTTATCCCGAGGAACGCTGGTCCCATCAGTGATCCAGACTTATTCTAAGGCAGCATCGCCTGATCATGGAGATAGTTGATCTCCAGGGTGATCGAGGTTTGGAGAGTAGACTCAGAGGACAACACAGCGGATCCACTCACAAAGGCCTGTTCCCAGAGAGAGACTTTTATGGGATGGTTGAGTATGAGATACTGCAACCACTGCTACAGATGGCCCTAGTGCAAGTGGGAGATTGTTAGTTATATGTATGCCCTAGAGGCCATTACTATACATAGGATGTATATTGTAGTGGATGCTGGGACATATATAGGGAGGACTTTCTTGCTCGACATGATAGTATGCTATCTGGTTGAACTTTACCTTAACGTGTATGCTGATTGTCTCTCTGTTACATGTTGGTAAAGCCCTTAGGATCTGGACTTGACTACCTGGACTATGATGCGGATCATACTAGTGGGGACATGGTAGTCCATAAGTACATCCTTCAAAGTCCCTAGTCGTGGGTGTATCGAGACGGGGCATCGATATACCAGAGTAGACTAGCGTGTACCTTCTCGACCCATATAGATGGGCGATGGATGATCCCATATCCATCGGTGTTTGACATCAGAGGAGATATACGGGTGCTCAGTAGAGACTGGGTACACTGGACGGACTCGCCGAGAACTCCCAGATGGTATTATACCTCACGTCAGATGGCAGTTCTCTGGTGATACTGGTACAGAGTAGTCTGTTGACCCGAGATCGTCATAGAGTCTTGTGTGGTTCCCACTGTACTTTGATTTCCATCTTACCACGTCCAAGAGGGCGTGCAAAACGGTGGTTTTTGGGTACAGTCCCGAGTCACATGGAGGCAATGAGCGATAGGAGGGGATTCGTCTCTCCCGGTATATGGGGGTTGATGTTGCGCTGTGTTCGATTGGCTATAACAGGAAATCCCTGGCCAGGGTTGCTGAGATTTACTGGTAAGTGTTACCAGTAGTTTCTCGAACAGTTATAGACCTCATATCGACACGACTTATTGAGCTATTGGGGTCTGACGTATACCACCCCTAGGCGAGATATGCGACATATCAGACGATCAGACCGGACTGTACGGTAGTGTTACTGGTCGGATTCACTGGAGTGTGAGCGGGCTTGCTCGTCGATCTTCAGATCGCTCAATACCCGGGTGGCCGTTACGTTTAGCAGACCGCTTGCGGCTTGTGGATGTTTGATATGATCATCATCCGCTGCCGGCGTATTGACGAGTCTTTAGAGTCCTACACAGAGGTTTCCTGGTTCAAGCGAAACGAAATAGGAGCGCATATGAGATATGTGCGGGACCGAGAATAATAATGTATGCGATACTGTATTCTATTCTCGCGATAAATATATCGAATGGTTGTATGCGATATAACCTAGTTATCGATTCAAGCGTTGATTCGATAAGCCGATATATTAGATACCAGTCGGTTATGTGCGCATGACCGGATCATTGAATCAAGTGTTGATTTAATGATTTAATGTATAATTATATATTTGATATATTACTTTGCATTAACTAGTATCGGTTCACTTTAGACGGATTTTCTCACTCGGTTGTGCGCATTGTATATGCGATATACTTTTGTGCACTTGCTTGTATCATGATACATGTCATGCTAGGGTTCAAGTGTAAAGATTAAACCTTGGATAATGAAATAGTTTAGGGTTTCCTATTTGTTATTCATTTATCTATTTATTTATCCTTTTTATTTTTGATAAATGAATAAATGAAAATGAGAAAAGAATGGTGGCTTCTTTTGTTCTTTAGTTAAAGCTTCATGAAGCTTTGTTCAAGTCAACCATACTTATCTCATCCTTAACCCTAACCATTCCCACTAACCATGATTCATTCTCTACACTTAACTCTAGTTAATATTATGATAAGAATTCATTTTTCTTTTCATTTTTCTATTAACTTATCATAATGTTTTTCTTCTTCTTCTTCATGCTTCAAGTGAAGAAGCTTGAAGTCCATCAATGGTGATTGATGCATATGAGTGAGAAATCCAATTCTAAAGTCTACCCACTTCCTATTTCTTCATCCTCTACCTCTTGCCAAGTAGTAGAGTGTGTTTCCTTCACAAGATTTTAGGGTTTGGTGAAGGTGGAGCTTGATTCATCGATGCCTCGACGTAGATCATCTTCGGCATGGACATCGACGACCTAGCTTGCCCATTCTCCGACGAAGCCGATCTTAGAGCCCAGATTTGATTTGGACAGCGGAGACGACCCCGTTGCGGAGCCGTGGAGGTGGAGGACCGGATCTACAAAGGTTGTATTTCCGTATTCTCAGTAGTTAATTGTTAACTAGTTCTTGTTCGCCTAGACATCTAGTTATCGATCCGTACTTTAGGGTTTGTAGGCACCATATTTTTTGAAATTGCCATGGTTGATGGCTTGGGAGACCTCACTAGAGTGCCTAGGAACCCTGCAAGATGGCAGTTCTCTGGTGACACCGGTACAGGTTAGTCTGTATACCCGAGATCGTCATAGAGTCTTGTGTAATTCCCACTGTGCTTTGATTTCCACCTTACCACGTCCAAGAGGGCGTGTAAAACGGTGGTTTTTGGGTACAGTCCCGAATCACATGGAGGCAATGAGCAATAGGAGGGGTTTCGTCTCTCCCGGTATAGGGAGTTAATGTTGCGCAGTGCTCGATTGGCTATAACAGGAAGTCCTTGGCCAAGGCTGCTTTAGGAATTTACTGGTAAATGTTACCAGTAGTTTCTCGACCCGTTATGAGCCTCATATCGACACGACTTATCGAGTTATTGGGATCTGACGTTTACCACCCCTAGACAAGATATGCGACATATCAGACGAACAGACCGGACTGTACGGTAGTGTTACTGATTGGATTCACAGGAGTGTGAGCGGGCTTGCTCTTTGATCTTCTAATCGCTCAATACCCGGGTGGCCGTTACGTTTAGCAGACCGCTTGCGGCTTATGGGTGTTTGATATGATCATCATCTACTACCGGCGTATTGACGAGTCTTTAGAGTCCTACACAGGGGTTTCCTGGCTCAAGCGAAACGAAATAGGAGCGCATATGAGATATGTGCAGGACCGAGAATAATACCAGTATGTGATACTGTATTCTATTCTCGCGATTTGTGACATTAATCGGTTGTATGCGATATAACCGGGTTATCGGATCAAGTGTTGATTCGATAAGTTGTTACTATTGATATTAGTCGGCTATATGTAATATGACCGGATCGTTAAATCAAGTGTTGATTTAATGATTTAATGTATAATTATATATTTGATATATTACTTTACATTAACTAGTATTGGTTCACTTAAGATTGATTTTCTCACTTGAATGTGCACATTGTTTATATGTGATATATGCAAGTGTACATGTTTGTATCATGCTTGATGATACATACAAGTTGTGTGTATGAGAACTAAACCAAATCAAGGTTAAATTAGGGTTTAATATTTTCCTAGCAAATAACAAAAGTTGTGAGACTTTGGTCAAAGTTATCAAGCTTCATGAAGCTTGATAAACATTGACAAAGTCAACCCTTTTTGTCATTTGTATAGGATATTTGTTAACCCAACACTTAACCTAATACTTTGGTTAATTCTCTACATGAGTTAAGCATGAGAGCTTAACTCAACCATGGTGCCATAATTAAAAGGATAAGTTTCATTTGGTTCATTATCTTTTTATTCTTTCTTCTTCTTCATCTTCATCAAGCTTCAAGAAAGCTTGCTAGCTCCAATGGTGCCATGAGAAAAAGAGTGAGAAATCCAATTCTAAAGTGAACCCACTTCCTATTTCTTCATCCTCTAATACTTTCCATGTAGTATAGGGTGTTCTCTTCACAAAGTTTTTGACCAAGTGAAGGAATAGCTTGAATTTGAGTCTCCCCGACGTAGATCATCTTCGGCCTCGAAGTCAATGACCTAGCCCGATCATTTCTCCGACGAAACCATCTCTAGAGTCCGGGATCCGATGATCGCAGCGGAGGGACGTCAACACGGAGCTTTAGAAGTGGAGGACCGGATCTACAAAGGTTGTATTTCCATTCACTTAGTAGCAAAGTAGTTTGCTTGCATAGTTTTCGCCTAATTTCTAGTTAACGATCTAGTTTAGGGTTTCTCGGCACCGGAAAATTTGAATTTGGCATGGTAGATGCCTTGTGGAATCTCTTGAGTATGCCTAGTAACCCTACAGTGGTATCAGAGCCTAGCTAGAGCTTTAGGCGAAGTGTAGACGAAACTAGAAGTCCGATCGAACCCGATATCCCCCGATTAAACCCTTCTCTGTACTTTTTTCAAAACTGTGGAATTTTGTGAATTAAAAATATGCAGAAGAATCAGCAGGCTTTTTTAGGAGTTACTGTGCAAAACGAGTGCCTAATTCGATCAAGGCGCCGCGGAACCGCGGCACGAGCATGGCTCGTGCGGCGGTTCCGTGGCCGTACGGTCACTACTTTTATCACTCTTTGCACAGTAATGTCTTGATCTTATTCCTGTGTTTTCTGGGAATTTTTAATTTGCACTCAAGAGTTGAGTTTTCTGGGTTGTATTGGGAGTTCGTAGATTCGATCGGATTGTCTAATTTTGTCTATGTGTTTTTCCGGATAATTTTAGAACATGTTAAAAAGTTCGACCGGATATAAATACCCAATTTTTCCCCTGCCGGGAAATTTCCAAGTGTTGGATTTTTCTGTAGTTTGAAAACGTTCTAAGTAGTTCAAGTAACGCGATGGATCCTCTAGAAGACAACAAACCTTAACTCGATTATGTGACCGTCTTGAACTGCCCTTTGAACCTTAGGGTTTGGGGCAGTACGGCGTGCCACATATGAGGCGTTGGCTTGACCCTTCTACGGCTGGACCGTTGGTACTGTGGCATGAAGTGAATGTTTTTAAACTTATTTCATGTGTTGAGCTGTTTCGGGAAAACTTGGGTGTTTGATTGTTCGATCGGAAAGTTTAACATTTTCTATTTATCTGGAATGTGATACAATATTTAGAATTCACATGTCGTTATGAGATAACTGAATGGATGCTATAAACATAGCACTTTAGTCTCACTTGATCGGTTGCCACGGAATTTTGATGTGATCAAAAGTCCATCGCAATCGCGTAGCGTACGCGGATACTCGCCGGTAAACTTAATAGATAGCCACGCCCCATAGCCTCGACCAAGTGACTGTAGGAGAACCCCGTCGCCGAAAGCATCCGTTCGGGTGCTCGCGGCAGCGGTGTTCTGCCTCAGTGCACTTCGTCGACGGTATCGGGGGTGCGGCTGTCTACTAAAGTTTGCGACGAGCATTCGGTCAGGATGCCGGGAATCTTGTTGAATTGCCCGACTTGATATTGAAAAGTGTTTTCGATAATGAGACTAAAATGCGGGGTTTATAATTGTTAGGCATGCGATGTCTAAGGAATTCATTGGTTAGGCATGCGATGTCTAAAGAGTTTGCGGATTCCAACTGTTGTAGTTTTACACTTTCTTTTCTGCGACCATAAGTGTAATATGTGATATCGCCGGTTTCGTTGCTATATGTCAACGACAATTGGGATGCGCATATTTACTTACGTTGATGACATGTGATGTTATGTGTTGCTGGATATGTTATATTGGATCGTCGCGTTTTGAATAGCCGGGGGTTTTATGTGAGATGAGGGTTTTTATTTTCATTCATGTAAAATAAAATGTATGTAATATTCTTTTATTGGGGCACTTCCAGGTTGCGGATGATGTCACCATTTGTATATTATTTACTTTTCCGCACTAGGATAGACCCAAGGAGAGGAGCACAAGTAACCGGGTTCTAGGGTCCAGTGGGAGACCATCTCGAAGAGTCGAGTCCGGGTCTCCTAACCCTAGAATTGGTAGGGTTGCTTGCCGCTCTCGTAGGGGTCTAGGGGTGTGGGTTTGGCTATTCATCGCGACCGTGGAATCCGTGTTTTATACAGGCTCGTATTGAAAACACGGACGTCCTAGTATATCCAATATTTCATAAATGTTTCTTCTGCTGCGATATCTGTGATGTGATCATTTGATATATTGTGATAGATACTGCATATGATATATATGATATATTATATAGACGTTGCTTATGTTTTACACCCGCGCTAGCCCTGCCCCGCTCTGTCGTTAGTTACCTAACCTAACGGTACACGAGGGGACATCGAGGCGAATGCGGATGGCATAAGTGTACGTCGTATTTATCTGTGATGTTTAGGTGATTTAAATGATGGGACTTCATTAATGAGATTAATGAAAGAAAAAGAAACCTAAAAGATGTTGTGGAATCGAATTTTCAAAACCCAGGTAGCTACAGTTCTTGCTTTGCATCGCGGTGTTCCTTGTAGAACATCCTGCATCTTATTCGATAAGGAAAGGGCCGAGATCCCTTCACCGGGAGTGACCCCTTTAGCAATAACTGGCAGATGCTACAACCCTCATTTTGTATTTTGATTGCTCCTATAGTTCTTGCTTTGCATAGTGGTATATATGATATATCCTGCACCTCATTCGACGAGGTAAGGGCCGACGATCCCTTCACCGGGAGTGACCCCTTTAGCAAAACTTGAAAAGCCTAAAAAACACTCCATTTTAAAATCATTTGATTCTACAACGATATCAAGTTCATTACGCAATAGGTTTTCTTAAAAACCTGTCGTAGCCCTCCGTCATTTCAGATAAGTACTAGTTAGTATTCGTGCTACGTTTGTTGACTATGTTAAGGCGTAGTGTGCGGTAGCTGATTAGTGCTTATCTGTATAAGCATATGATGCGATTGAGTTAGGGTAGTCGTGCGACTTTGTTGACTATGTTAAAGGTCGTGCGGGTGGGTTTAATTCAATCGGGAAATGACGGGTTGAACTTGACTAGCACTTATGATTTGTTGACTATGTTAAGGTCATATAACTGCTAGGGGAAAAATTATCGGGAATTTCAAGTGTTGAAATTTGCAATGAGATTGCATACCTTCTATGAGATAGTTGGATCCCGATACCCGCTGCGAGTAAGAGTTACTCCTGGGAGAGTTTTACACATTACAATTAGCCGATCAAGTAGGTGTCTAGAAAGGTGTTAACGAGGTTACACCTCTGGGAAAACGAGATTTACATTAATTAGGTTCGTGCGAAAGCACGGGAGACCTCCCTCAAAGTACCGACACTGGCCTAGCTGAAAGATTGGCGAACTTGTAGCGTGTAATTAATCCCGGCTAGTCTTTCCTTTTAGGGTTTGAAGGAAGATTTGATAAAAACAGTGGAAGCCATCCTGATTAGATAAAATAATAACCAATCTGATCTTGCAAGAGCGCACGCAGAGTGTTTTCTTCTCTCTCTCTCCAGGTAGCGACCATATCACGCCTTAATCAAGATAATAATACGGATGTATTGACCGAACCCGCTTGTTATACTGAGCTGGGGAACGTTGGTCCCGCTCCAACTTATAATTGTTACAAGACAGAGCAGGAAATTAGGGATTACCAGAATTCCCGTGCTGCCAAAACGAAGAGAGTGCATATTGATGCATCATCTTCGGGTGTGTTCATTACAGAAAACTGTTTCTCAGTATCCTTTACGTCCTGGGTATGTAATACCAGATCAGGATCCCGCATATGTAATTTGTTACATGGGCTACAGAAAGGTAGAGAACTGAGAACGGGTGATAAGTTTCATGAGGCAGAAAACGGTGCAAGTGTTGCAGCCAGGTCTGTTGGTCACTGTCACCCTGTATTACCCGAATACATTGATTCTGAACAAATGTCATTAGATACCGAACCTGATATACAAAATCATATCAGTCTCTTTATTAGTAAAGAAGGATATAATTTTGTATTGATTGGATAATGTTTTGAACATTTCCTATATCAAGAGTTGATCGGTTCAGGCACGTTATCTAAAAGCATTGACGTTCTAAATCAAACCACAGTTCTTAGTATATAGAACACACACAAGAGGAAGAGTTCAGAAATGAACGAATCCTTCTTGAGGCATTGTAGACTAGGTCATATCATTGCGACCCGACTAGCTGAAGTTACATTAAGATGCATATTTAAATTAGTTTGAATTTACATCTTGTGAAACTTGCCAGTCATGTCACAGAGATAAGATGACCATAGAAAGAGTTAGTGAACTCTTGGGATTGATACATGCTGATGTATGAAGGTCCCCTGTCTACACATGCCAAGACCGGTTCTCAGTACTTCATTACATTCTCTGATGATCTCTCAAGATTCAGACATATGTTTCTGTTGAAACACAAGTCCGAACCTTTTGAGATATTCACAGAATATAAGTTAGAAGTAGAGAACAAAAAACGGGTATAAGTATTATGTCCTTTGATGTGATCAAGGAGGAGAATACTTGAGCACGGGATTCCTGGACTATTCTAAAGGAGAATGAGATTCTCTCTCAGCATTACTCCTCCGCATACACCTCAGCACCTCGGTGTATCGGGGCGGAGCAATAGCACCCTATGTGATATGGTGTGCTCTATGATGAGTACTACTGAGTTTCCTATTTCCTTTTAGAGAGTTATGCACTTATGAAGTTGCATACCTATTGAATAGAATTCCGATCAAATCAGATGCCTACCATTTCATATGAGATATGGAAAGGGAAGAGCCCATCTCTTAAGTCAGTTAAGATTTAGGGTGGTCCGGCCTATGTCTAAAAGCAAAATCCGGACAAGCTCGAGGCAAAGTCAGATCTGTGAAAGTTTGTTGGATATCCCAAGCATACGCAAGGGAATATCTTCTACCTAACCGAGGAACAAAAATGTTTTGTTTCTCAGCATGCCACCTTTGTGAAAGGGAATTTCTTGTGAAGAAATTATTGGTCATGAAGTGGAACTGGAAACAGTTCCAGCTATACAAACTACAGCTGATGATTTGGTAAAACCAAAGGATTCAATAGCAACCAACGAACCTCAGCCTCTCCGCCGATCTGGTAGGGTTCCTCACCCACCTGAGAGTTACTTCGGTTTCTCTATGACAGTGGGAGCGAGGATTGCATCATGAGATGATGACCCAACTAGTTTCGAGCTGGCCATCAGGAGTGGGACTCTGTAAGAATGGCTGGATGCTTAGCTATCTGAGATGGAATCCTTATACACCAACAAAGTATGAACTTTGGTTGCTTAATCTGAAGGGTTAAATCCCCATCAGGAGCAAGTATATCTTGAGAAGATTACTTGGTGTACATGGAAAAGTTGATACTTTCAAAGCTAGACTTGTTAAAGGTTTGCATCATTGACCAGCTATGGATTGTGATGAAACCTTTTCTAAGTACCTATGCTTAAGTCCATCCAGATCCTACTTGCCACGGCTACATACCATGACTACGATATCTGGCGGTTGGATGTCATGACTGCTTTTCTAAATAAAGATTTAGAAGAGAGAGTCTATAAGTACACAGTCAGAGGGCTTCGTAGACAGTGGGAGCAGCGGAAACGTGTGCAAGATGTTTTATGTGATAAAGCAGGCATCGCGGAGTTGGAACATCTGTTTTGACGTGGTAGTCAAAGAGTTTGACATCATCAAAATGGTAGATGAACCTTGTATATACAAAAAGGTAGTAGGGAGTATGGTGGTGATCCTCGTAGAGTACGTGGATGACATACTCTTGATAGGGAAGAAGTTTCCTATGCTACGCTCGGTCAATCTCCGCTTATCACAAGGATTCTCCATATAGGATCAAAGTGATACCTACTAAATCCTAGGTTTTGGATCTATGAGATAGATTTAATTGGATGTTAGGATACTCACTAGTTGTAATGAGATGGTATCAAATGATCCTGGGGAGAATCACTGGAAAGGTTCCAGGGTGATAAGGACGACTGAATGTCAGTCGCAGGCATTGTCTTTACCCTCAGTAAATGGACGGTATGTTGGAAGAGTTCCAAGCTAGATACCGTGGCATACTAGACGATAAAGGCTGGATACATCGCTACTAAAGATGCTACCAAAGAGGAAGTCTGGGTGTATATTAGTTCATGAGATGAACTTCGTTCCTCCCATTGTGTGACAATGGAGTTGTGGCATATGCCAAGGAACGCCCGTCCCATCAGTGATCCAGACATATTTTAAGGCAGTGTCACCTGATCGTGGAGATGGTTGATCTCCAGGGGATCGAGGTTAGGAGAGAAGACTCGGAGGATAACACGGCGGGGCCACTCACAAAGGCCTTTTCCCAGAGAGAGACTTTTATGGGATGGTTGAGTATGAGATACTACAACCACTGCTATCAGATGGCCCTAGTGCAAGTGGGAGATTGTTAGTTATATGTATGCCCTAGAGGCCATTACTATACATAGGATGTATATTGTAGTGGATGCTTGGACATATATAGGGATGGCTTTCTTGCTCGATATGATAGTATGCTATCTGGTTACTCTTTATCTTAACGTGTACACTGATTGTCTCTCTATTACATATTGGTAAAGCCCTTAGGATGTGTACTTGACTACCTGGACTATGATGCGGATCATACTAGTGGGGACATGGTAGTCCATAAGTACATCCTTCAAAGTCCCTAGTCGTGGGTGTATCGAGATGGGGCATCGATATACCAGAGTAGACTAGCGTGTAGCTTCTCGACCCATCTAGATAGGCGATGGATGATCCCATATCTATTGGTGTTTGACATCAGAAATGATATACGGGTGCTCAGTGGAGACTGGGTACACTGGACGGACTCGCCGAGAACTCCCGGATGGTATTATACCTTACGTCAGATGGCAGTTCTCTGGTGACACCGGTACAGGTTAGTCTATATACCCGAGATCGTCATAGAGTCTTGTGTGATTCCCACTGTGCTTTGATTTCCACCTTACCACGTCTAAGAGGGCGTGCAAAACGGTGGTTTTTGGGTACAGTCCCGAATCACATGGAGGCAATGAGCGATAGGAGGGGTTTCGTCTCTCCCGGTATAGGGAGTTGATGTTGCGCAGTGCTCGATTGGCTATAACAGGAAGTCCTTGGCCAAGGCTGCTTTAGGGATTTACTGGTAAGTGTTACCAGTAGTTTCTCGACCCGTTATGAGCCTCATATAGACATGACTTATCGAGTTATTGAGGTCTGACGTTTACCACCCCTAGACAAGATATGCGACATATCAGACGAACAGACCAGACTGTACGGTAGTGTTACTGATTGGATTCACAGGAGTGTGAGCGGGCTTGCTTGTTGATCTTCTGATCGCTCAATACCCGGGTGGCCGTTACGTTTAGCAGACCGCTTGCGGCTTGTGGGTGTTTGATATGATCATCACCTACTGCCGGCGTATTGACGAGTCTTTAGAGTCCTACACAGGGGTTTCCTGGCTCAAGCGAAACGAAATAGGAGCGCATATGAGATATGTGCGGGATCGAGAATAATACCAGTATGTGATACTGTATTCTATTCTCACGATTTGTGACATTAATCGGTTGTATGCGATATAGCCGGGTTATCGGATCAAGTGTTGATTCGATAAGTTGTTACTATTGATATTAGTCGGCTATATGTAATATGACCGGATCGTTAAATCAAGTGTTGATTTAATGATTTAATGTATAATTATATATTTGATATATTACTTTACATTAACTAGTATTGGTTCACTTAAGATTGATTTTCTCACTTGAATGTGCACATTGTTTATATGTGATATATGCAAGTGTACATGTTTGTATCATGCTTGATGATACATACAAGTTGTGTGTATGAGAACTAAACCAAATCAAGGTTAAATTAGGGTTTAATATTTTCCTAGCAAATAACAAAAGTTGTGAGACTTTGGTCAAAGTTATCAAGCTTCATGAAGCTTGATAAACATTGACAAAGTCAACCCTTTTCGTCATTTGTATAGGATATTTGTTAACCCAACACTTAACCTAATATTTTGGTTAATTCTCTACATGAGTTAAGCATGAGAGCTTAACTCAACCATGGTGCCATAATTAAAAGGATAAGTTTCATTTGGTTCATTATCTTTTTATTCTTTCTTCTTCTTCAACTTCATCAAGCTTCAAGAAAGCTTGCTAGCTCCAATGGTGCCATGAGAAAAAGAGTGAGAAATCCAATTCTAAAGTGAACCCACTTCCTATTTCTTCATCCTCTACTACTTGCCATGTAGTATAGGGTGTTCTCTTCACAAAGTTTTTGACCAAGTGAAGGAATAGCTTGAGTTTGAGTCTCCCCGACATAGATCATCTTCGGCCTCGAAGTCAATGACCTAGCCCGATCATTTCTCCGACGAAACCATCTCTACAGTCCGGGATCTGATGATCGCAGCGGAGGGATGTCAACACGGAGCTTTAGAAGTGGAGGACCGGATCTACAAAGGTTGTATTTCCATTCACTTAGTAGCAAAGTAGTTTGCTTGCATAGTTTTTGCCTAATCTCTAGTTAACGATCTAGTTTAGGGTTTCTCGGCACCGGAAAATTTGAATTTGGCATGGTAGATGCCTTGTGGAACCTCTTGAGTGTGCCTAGCAACCTTACAGTTACATGTGGATAAGGTGTGTAATTATTCTAACAAGGTTCCAGATGGGTTATTTTTCAGACTTATAACTTCTATTAAAACCTCAATAATACCCTTCATATTCACCTTACTTTATGAACTATTCTTGATATTACTTAACTCAGACAAACCTGTTTGATCCTAAAGATATTTATCAATTTTAAAAGTTTTACAGACATGTCAAACTTTTATCAAATTCTCAAAAACCTACGACACGTGTAAAGTGTTATAAAAGACGTATATCAGCTATGGTTAAACATAAAGGATGGTTATTTTTCAGGTCGTCGGTCTCACAAAAAGGGATTTAGTTATTTCTAACTTATCAACCGAACCGTCAGATTTCGAATCTAAGTTCTCCCGCTAGCTAACATGACAAAGTTTTTATATTTTAGGGATTTTTTTTTAATTTTTATGGGTTTTTTAATATGTATGCAATGCAGAATATACACATGATGCAGCAAAATAAACGTGCAGAATATACACATGATGCAACAAAATAAACGCAGTGCTCACCCCCAAACCCGAGTTTTACGATGTCCTCATCATTGCCTCCATCTCCGGTAGCTAGACTTAGACATCAGGATGAGAATTTTATTCAAAAAAAAGAAAAAAACCTAAGACAAATTACAATATATACATGTTAAAAGATTGGGTTAGTCCAGAAATTAATACCAGCCATTTAAAGATTTTGTCTATATAGTGCAATGACTGGTAAAAGAATATGTATATACAAAGAAAAAAGAAAAAGAAAAGGTATAAGTTAGATGCTAGTGAAGGGTATGGGCGTGTAAAAGTAGGGATCAGAAGACGCTAAAGATGAAGATGGAGTTTTGACGAGCTCAAAGAATTGTTTTCTGAATGACTTGAATGTTCAAGAAGCACGTGTTGAGTTCCGAAGCCAGGTTCGTTTAAAAGCTGGAGTTCATCCGTAAAAAGTTCGGCAAAAGAAAGGTTCCTAGGATGTTCCCAAATTGATCATGACTCAAACTCATCAAGAATATCAAGTTCATCAGCAAAAATCTCCTCAAAACTCTGCATGAAAGAATGTTTTTCAATACTGCCTTCCTCCCTATGATTTTTCACAATCCTATTCTTATTGCTACAACTCACAATTCCCAATACGAGTTCTCCCTCATCACATTCACAAAGGATAGGTACATGTCATCCAAAAAAGTAGATTCCCACACTAACGTTTCATCCGAAACAATATCATAAGGTGATACAAAAATTGTGGGTTCCTGATCATTGATCTCTTCTGACAATCTATCCAAACCATACCCATAAAAATCACAAGATTCCTCCTCTAACATTGGAATGTAAAAATCAGTCGGAGGTTGTTCTTGTGTGTCCGGATAACACTTAGTCAATTCAATTGCATCGTCATCTATGAAATCATCAAAATTCAATTGATCGTTTATCTCACTCGGGTGACTTCCTAGACTATAGACATTAACACTATTGGGTTCCAATTGACTATGTTCACTCTTTAGAATCACTACAGCTACATGCTCTTCAATTCTAGCCAAAGATTGAGCTTGAGCGTGAAACAATTGCTCAGACTGCTGTATACACAGGGCTAACGTTGCAGCTGTTTGATTCTCGACCCCAATCATTACTTCAATACCTTTTGTCATGCCCCGCTTCCCAAAAGAAGAAGAAAGATGACGTGGCATGGTCCGCAACCTAACTGTATTGAAGGTGGTCTATTCTATACTGTTATGTTAAGCGTATGAATGTTTAACATGCAGGATGTGTACCAAAACAAAAATAATAAAAGCGAAAGGCATTTATTTCCATTAACTAAAGTTTATTATATCCCAAAGGAAAGAGTAAAATAAACTAAGTAGTTTAATTACATCGAGGAGAAACAAAAGCCCTAAACATGTGGGCAACAACAAAAATTAAATCTAGCTAATCTTTTGTCGTCAAGTCTGGATAATCTTCATAAGTTGGCTTCACACCTTGATCCTTACCATAATACTCATTCTTATCTGACGGACATTCCAAAGATAAAGGAAGAAAAGGAAGGTCCGTCAGCGAGTTATACTCGGGTAGGATTGCCTCATAAGGAAGTAGGTATAGAAACAAACAGGTGTATATAAATATAATGAATAGGATGTACATGGGTATAAAGGTATGAGGTTATATACAAATTAGATATGTTGACAGAGGTATATGTGAATATGAGTAGCTTGTGTGAGCTATATGTTTGGTAAAAGTTCAAGTCAAGTCAAACGGATATTCAGTCTAAGAGTTAGATCAGGTTAAACAAGGTGTGTATAGATGGAATTGACTGGTGAACATACTCGTATCCTTGAAGTAGGTATCTCATGACTAACTGGAAGCAGTATGAGCTGGTGCTCGTGCCTGGGATGGCAATCAATGCGGTGGCGTGAGCATCCCCGAAAGGTGTCCCATAACTATGATGGAACTTTGTCTAGCGTGAATATCACTCAAGTGCGCAGGTATTACCACCCTTCAGTTCCATAATAAACAACAAGTCTAAACTGGTAATATATCTACATCCAAGATACTGAATAACTCGTGTCTCATAAAGAAGGGTAGATAAGGTAACTGGTGGGTATAGCACATGATGTGAGTTTAGTGTTGAGTATCAATAGGTATTGTAAATGTTTTAGTTTGTTAAATAAAGGTCCGAATACTCGCGATTGTTCCGTTGTGGCCACGGAACAACAACTAGGGAAGTGAAATGTACCGTTTCACTTCTCGGGATCATGATCGAGTAGTAGGGGAATCCGAGTTCCGAATCTCCTTGCCTAATCAAACTACCCATCCCCTGGTTCAGTATAAAGGTTTTGACGGATTAGAGTTAGTGCATATACATCTAGGCATGGAATTTCTACATTTGTATGTCATCCACATTTTGGATCATTTGCCCTCAATAGGGTTAGTATTCGCCCGAATATCGGGTTAGTAGTCGTCCACACATTGGACTGGTCACCCTGCCTACAAGGATCTTCATATATGTATAGTCGTCCGTACATCAGACTGGTCACCCGGAATATCGGGATCTTCTCAATAAGTATTCCATACCTAGGTTCGCGCATTCTAACCCTAACCGTATCAGGTGTTGTATATGTCATAGACTTGTAATCAAGAAGTTGATCTCATTTAATATGGCCTTCCAAAACCGCTCATTTTATATTGTTATCTTCTTAAGTTCGTAAGGTACTTCGTGTCATCTTATAGAACACTTAGAAAAAAAAGGATAATAGTGTTAAATTATATTTATTGCATCTCAGAAAACCATGATGTTTGGAATATTTATCATTTTGGAAAACGATAATGTTTTACTGAAAAATATCCTTTCGAAAAAAAGTTATGGTATTTATTTGAAAATTATCTTTTAATAAGGTTTTAGATATCCTTTTGGAAAATATCATTTATAAGGATTATGGTCTTGTTGAAAATAGCCTTTTAGTAAAGGTCAAGGTATTTAAATGAAATTATCTCTTTTTAGGATGAATTGAGGTATTTTATTGTAAATAATAATTTTATGAAATTATAGTGTTTTAAGTTTGAGGTAACGTTTTATAAAATACGTTCGTGTTGGCAACCGCTGCACATGGACGGCAGGATTTGTATCCTTTTCAGGGACGATTGCCTATCAACCACGAGGTACTCGCGTAAAACATTACCCTATTATTATGGTAACACATTAAACCTTAGTTAATATTCTAAAAAGAATTTATATAAAAATATCCTTTCGAGTGAAAGGGGCTAAGTTGGAAAAACCATATGCCGTTATTTAAATTTAGTATTATCCCCTTTCAAAAGGTGAAGGGATTTTTAACAAAACTAAAGTAGTTGATGGAAAAGTGTAAGTAAAATATATATATCGTATCTAAAACATTTATTCCAAATATTTATCTCAGGTGGATATTTTAAACAAATATAATATTTTAATAAAACGAGGGTATTTTGTGGAAGTACGCTATTTCGAGATCAAATTGGTAGTATGGGTAAGTGTGGGTATGTGAGGGGTAAAGTGATACCCCGTGGGTTATAACATTAAGCATATCACATTTCATATTGTATGAGAGTGCAGCATTTTTTTGGCATGTAGGAGTGATTACGGAAACCATTTTAATCATAGATTAAGATTATCATCATTAAGGGTACAAGAGAATATGCATGCAAGAATATTATAGCATCATTTTAATGGGGGGTTGTTGATTAGAAGTCGGAACTAAGGTTATTGAAAAAGAAGAAGGTGACAAATGAGGGGAGAGAGGCGGATCCTATCTTTGATTAAAGTTGGATGTAGACGGGTTGAAAATGTAGGCTTGTGCAAACTCCTCAATAGCTTCGCGCTCAGATTTTTCCTTGGCGATTGGGTGGAGCCGTATCGTCGGCGTCGTCGATACGAAGGCACTGGTATTTTTTTCATAATTTTTGGAGTTCTGAGGTGTGAGAAATCAATGTTTGAAGTGCCTATTTATAGGGTTTCTTTAGCAACCATAAAATCCAAAAACAGTTTAAAAAAATCATCAGAATCCGCGCCCCTAATCATTCCCAATGATTCTGCCGCCGCCGCATCTCATCTCAGCCGTTGGATCATGATCCAACGGGCGAGATCACTCCGCCAAGCACTGCCGCCGCCTCTGTCACTCGCCACGCGTCGAGCGTGTGGGGATCACGCGGTTTCGCGTGGTCCCCACCACATGGGCGCCGCCGTGCGTCTCTGGGCCGTTGGATCTTGTATCCAACGGTCCAGATCAAGGGGATTAATTTAATTTTTTTTTATAAACAAAAATACTAACTGTTTATTATTTAAAATTGAATTTGATTTTAAAAAATTGTTAAAAATAGTTAAAAATACGGGAAAATTATGGAAAAAATTCAGAAAATATATTTCATTGTTATCTTTAGTATAAAAATAATTTTGGGCTAAAAATAAATAGTATATCCATTTTTATGTCGTTATCTAGTTATTATAATTATTTAAAATCTAGTTTATCCTTTAAAATATTTTTAATTACGAATTAATTATTTTAATTGATAATAAAAATATGCAGATTATTTTAAGGCATTATAAAAAATTTTAAAACATTTTAAGCCTAGGAAAACAATAAATAGATTTTAGAAAATTCCTTTAATCATATTTCAATTCTTTGAAAATTATTAACATTACTAAAAATATTTTTCTATCACATAGAAATTTAAATATATTTTATTAGGTATTAGAAAACACGGTCGTTACAATCTACCCTCCTTAAAATAATTTCGTCCTCGAAATTTCAGAAGGTAGGTCAAGAAAAGAAAAAAAAATCACCAAGAAGGGTTTATCGTGGTTGAAAATTTTTGGGTCTCGCTCTCTCGTCCCGTTTCCTCGCATCAGTGCATGTCTGCCTAGTAGTTCTTTCTCCACATAACTCTAGTCGGCTGGATTGTCTTGTCCCTCAAGATTTCATTCTTCTAGTATCCCGACCGGTTGCTGCTCGTAGGTTACGCCAACTTTTCCGTAATTTCAGAATGATCAAAAGTATAACCACGGTTTCCAGCATACCCTCTTAACTGTGAGGTATAAAAGTATTATGCACGCCCTCTAAAGAAAATAGCAGAACTAGGCTATACACAAAACCCACCGTCTCCTTCCAAGATGTTAAACAGTCGATGAGTCGTGGGCTGAGCTTTCCTCGCTCGCTGCACTGTACCACTATCTCCACTTCTTTTTTTTATACAATTATCTCAATCTTACAAATTCTCCATCTTCAGGATCGTCCCAATCGATCGGCACTTCTCTCATATAAAACTTGACCCCTCTCATCCGCTTCATGTGTTTCAACCATCCATGTCCTCACGTTCTCCTTAGAGTAATGTTTCTATATCTTCAAGATAAATATTTCCATCGCCAGTTCTAGATCTGACACGATAGTTGCGTCCACAAGTCGTTAGTTGTCTTGACGCATATGCAACTATATCGCCACGCTGATACATCACGCCACCAAGTCCCTTCTCCGAAAAATCGTTGTGGATGTTTAAAACTTCTGGGTTTGCTAAGAATTGCAAGAATGGTTGTGATAGTTACGATCTACCCTCCTTAGAATAATTTAAAATTTTCAAAGGAGTAGCCACTACTAGGAACGGAAATCAGTAACGCTGTTACGAATCCTCTTTGCTGCATGTGTCGCTCCCGAGAGTTGGTGTATCACTTGATGCATGGAAAGTCTCTGAAGGGTTTAGGTATAAGGAATCGGAAAATGTAAAATCAGTAGTTGCTTCCGGGTAGAAAAGTTTGGAAGTTGAAGGAAAGATATGAATTGATGGAAAACATGAGAGCTATAACATAAAGGCAACTGGTCGAAATTACGGAAACTAGGGGAATTATGGTGAGTTTAACTAAGATTTGCATCGAAGGATGGTTAAGAATGGTATCAAAGAAAGGTTGAAAAAGAAAAGAGTACCTCTGCTGTTTTGCCACGTGGCATCAGCCTTCACGGCCGTCATGGTGAAGGTCTGACGTTTGGGTCCATTCCTTTGCGCTTGCTGAAAAACACGCTCCTGTGATGGCAAGGGTGGTCCTTTTGGTGATGCCCCTTGACCGGTTAATTACGCGGCGGAAGGTGGCTGGTTTCCCTGTCGTGGTGCCACATAGTTAGCCGGCTTATTGACGGGGCCTGATTGTCTCCCTCTCTGAGGACAGTCCCCAATAGCATGATCCGGAGACCCACAGACTATGCAAAGTTTGTTCAAAATGCGACAGTCTCTCATGTAGTGTCCGGTCCTACCACAATGGTTGCATATAACGGCTGGTTTTCCGAACATAGTTGGTCCTGCTGGTCTCTTGGGTTGTTGTCTTCCGTTGAATCTGGAAGATGATCCCTCAAGAATTTGATTGGCCGGTCGCTTAATGCCAGACAAACGATCATCCCTCCTCATGCGTCTCTGAAGGTCTTCAAAGTTTCGCGCCGCCTCCAAGATTTCATCATAAGTCGAAAGGGTGGCAGAGGACATGGAGGACTGCGTTTTCAGGTCCAATCCTTGCCGGAATCTCTTAGCATAAAGTTCTGGGGTTGCCACCAGATGATGCACGAACCGACTTAACCTTGCGAACTCCGAATTGTACTCGTCCACCGACTTATCCCACATGCTCCCTTGTTGGAATTGTATAAACTCTCTTTCCATCCTTAAGTGTGCTACGACTGGAAAGTACTGGGTATCAAAACGCTGTTTGAACATTTCCCAGTCGATGGGCTCCTTCAATCTACTTTCCTCTGCCTCCTACCATATCCTGGCATTATCCGTAAGTTGTAGCTTAGCGATGTTCACCCATGCGTCCTTCGGAATTTGAGCGGCACTGAGATCATTGACTATTCCCTTGAGCTATTCTTCAGCTTCTAAAGGAGTTTCCTTCCCCGAAAAAGCCTTAGGGTGGAGTGATCTGAACTGCTTCACTCCCGCTGAACCTTGAGAAACTGGGGTTAGTGCCTTACTTAAAATCTCTGCTTGCTGCTGCCTACTCTCTCGCAGTTCCTGATGAAGGGCAGCTGTCTGCTGCTGCTGTTGCTCCAATAGTCCTTACATCATTTGTAGCATCGCTGCTTGTTGGGC
Organism: Agapanthus africanus; assembly: GCA_030015575.1. Classification (NCBI taxonomy): domain Eukaryota; kingdom Viridiplantae; phylum Streptophyta; class Magnoliopsida; order Asparagales; family Amaryllidaceae; genus Agapanthus; species Agapanthus africanus. The sequence goes on from JASDDO010000026.1 coordinate 142,276,688, forward strand.
AGTGGCTTCATTGTCTCCATTTCCCCTTCGGTTGCGGTGATGGTGTCGTCCAGCCATTGATGATCTGAATCAGAATAGGTTAGGTTACAAACAGGCTGAGGGATGAGACAAGATAATAACTTGAATAGAAGAACAACAATTAATGCAAGGGAGAGACTAATAGGAAGAGCAAGAGACATAAGAGAGATTTTTTACTCGAAACTAAGATTTTATTATTCAACTTCAATATGGAGAGTACAACCGAAAAGTAAGGACATGCCCCTACTATTCTTACATCGTTTTATTCGGCTGAAGAAAAGGAAAAGACTTATTAGTCTCGATTATGGGAGTTCAACAAGTGGTGATAGGTCCTCGCACTAAGAAAGGTACGGCCATTCCCATGGTGTCTTGCGGGGATAACTGCCTGATTTTTTTTGGCCTCGAGTTCCTCCTCACTTGAAGCTTCGTCCTTCGACTCATCCTCGGCAGGAGCCTCGTTCTTTGATTCCACCTCTATAGGGTTTTGTTCTTTTGTAGGGGCTTCCTCATCCGGATCATATTCTATAGGATTCTCTCCCGCCGCAGGAGCCTCTTTTTCTGGCCCATCCTTTATATGCTCCTCTTGCACGGGATCTTCTTCTTCGTCTTTGGAGTCATTGGCCATCACAGGCTCCGGAGTTGCAGCATCGACTTCTTCGTCTTCCGAGTCGCTGTCGGAAATAACCGCCTGAGAGTCTACGACTTCGTCGTCTGAATCTCTAGATATAGCTTCAAAAGTAATATCGGACATGTCATCCTCGTCGGAAAGATTTGCCATGACCTGAAGGGAAGGTCATGGACAAGGTACAGAATGTCAAGGAAGGGACAAGGGACATAGGAAAACTATGATATCGGTATAGATGGATGAGATTCACAAATATAATAAGTCGGTTAACAGTTTCATTTTAGTACATTAGAGGACCTGCATGGGCCACCACAAAAACCTGTCACGCCCCGCTTCCCAAAAGAAGGAGAAAGATGACGTGGTATAGTCCGCAACCTAACTGTATTGAAGGTGGTTTATTCCATACAGTTACGTTAAGCGTATGAATGTTTAACATGCAGGATGTGTACCAAAACAAAAATAATAAAAGCGAAAGGCATTTATTTCCATTAACCAAACTTTATTACATCCCAAAGGAAAGAGTAAAATAAACTAAGTAGTTTAATTACATCGAGGAGAAACAAAAGCCCTAAACATGTGGGCAACAACAAAAATTAAATCTAGCTAATCTTCTGTCGTCAAGTCTGCATAATCTTCATAAGTTAGCTTCACACCTTGATCCTCGCCATAATACTCATTCTTATTTGACGGACATTCTAAAGATAAAGGAAGAAAAGGAAAGTCTGTCAGCGAGTTATACTCGGGTGGGATTGCCTCATAAGGAAGTAGGTATAGAAACAAACAGGTGTATATAAATATAATAAGTAGGATGTACATGGGTATAAAGGTATGAGGTTATATACAAATTAGATATGTTGACAGAGGTATATATGAATATGAGTAGCTTGTGTGAGGTATATGTTTGGTAAAATTTCAAGTCAAGTCAAACGGATATTCAGTCTAAGAGTTAGATCAGGTTAAACAAGGTGTGTATAGATGGAATTGACTGGTGAACATACTCATATCCTTGAGGTATCCCATGACTAGCTGGAAGCAGTATGAGCTGGTGCTCGTGCCTGGGATGGCAATCAATGCGGTGGCGTGAACATCCCCGAAAGGTGTCCCATAATTATGATGGAGCTTTATCTAGCGTGAATATCACTTAAGTGCGTAAGTATTACCACCTTTCAGTTCCATAAGAAACAAGTCTAAACTGGTAATATATCCACATCCAAGATACTGAATAACTTGTGTCTCATAAAGAAGGGTAGATAAGGTAACAGGTGGGTATAGCACATCATGTGAGTTTAGTGTTGAGTATCAATAGGTATTGTAAACATTTTAGTTTGTTAAATAAGGGTCTGGATACTCGCGATTGTTCCGTTGTGGCCACGGAACAACAACTAGGGAAGTGAAATGTACCGTTTCACTTCCCGGGATCATGATCGAGTAGTAGGGGAATCCGAGTTCCGAATCTCCTTGCCTAATCAAACTACTCATCCCCTGGTTCAGTATAAATGTTTTGACGGATTAGGGTTAGTGCGTATACATCTTGGCATGGAATTTCCACATTTGTATGTCATCCACATTTTGGATCATTCGCCCTCAATAGGGTTAGTATTCGCCCGAATATCGGGTTAGTAGTCGTCCACACATTGGACTGGTTACCCTGCCTGCAGGGATTTTCATATATGTATAGTCGTCCGTACATCAGACTGGTCACCCGGAATATCGGGATCTTCTCAATAAGTATTCCATACCTAGGTCCGCGCATTCTAACCCTAACCGTATCATGTGTTGTATATGTCATAGACTTGTAATCAAGAAGTTGATCTCATTTAATATGGCCTTCCACAACCGCTCATTTTATATTGTTATCTTCTTAAGTTCATAAGGTACTTCGTATCATCTTATAGAACACTTAGAAAAAAAAGGATAATAATGTTTAATTATATTTATTGCTTCTAAGAAAACCATGATGTTTGGAATATTTATCTTTTTGGAAAACCATAATGTTTTACTGAAAAATATCCTTTCGAAAAAAAGTTATGGTATTTATTTGAAAATTATCATTTAATAAGGTTTTAGATATCCATTTGGAAAATATCATTTATAAGAATTATGGTCTTGTTGAAAATAGCCTTTTAGTAAAGGTCAAGGTATTTAAATGAAATTATCTCCTTTTAGGATGGATTGAGGTATTTTATTGTAAATAATAATTTTATGAATTTATAGTGTTTTAAGTTTGAAGTAACGTTTTATAAAATACGTTCGTGTTGGCAACCGCTGCACATGGACGGCAGGATTTGTGTCCTTTTCAGGGACGATTGCCTATCAACCACGAGGTACTCGCGTAAAACATTACCTTATTTTTAGGGTAACACATTAAACCTTAGTTAATATTCTAAGAAGAATTTATATAAAAATATCCTTTCGAGTGAAAGGGGCCAAGTTGGAAAAACCATATACCGTTATTTAAATTTAGTATTATCCCCTTTCAAAAGGTGAAGGGATTTTTAACAAAACTAAAGTAGTTGGTGGAAAAGTGTAAGTAAAATATATATATCGTATCTAAAACATTTATTCCAAATATTTTATCTCAGGTGGATATTTTAAACAAATACAATATTTTAATAAAACGAGGGTATTTTGTGGAAATACGCTATTTCGAGATCAAATTGGTAGTATGAGTAAGTGTGGGTATGTGGGGGGTGAAGTGATACTCTGTGTGTTATAACATTAAGTATATCACATTTCATATTGTATGAGAGTGCAGCATTTTTTTGGCATGTAGGAGTGATTACGGAAACCATTTTAATCATAGGTTAAGATTATCATCATTAAGGGTACAAAAGAATATGCATGCAAGAATATTATAACATCATTTTAATGGGGGTTGTTGATTAGAAGTCGGAACTAAGGTTATTGAAAAAGAAGAAGGTGACAGATGAAGGGAGAGAGGCGGATCCTACCTTTGATTAGAGTTGGATGTAGACGGGTTGAAAATGTAGGCTTGTTCAAACTCCTCAATAGCTCTGCGCTCAGATATTTCCTCAGCGATTGGGTGGAGCCGTAGCGTCGGCGTCGTCGATACAAAGGCACTGGTATTTTTTTCCAGAATTTTTGGAGTTTTGAGGTATGAGAAATCAATATTTGAAGTGCCTATTTATAGGGTTTCTTTAGCAACCATAAAATCCAAAAACAGTTAAAAAATCATCAGAATCTGCGCCTCTAATCATTCCCAATGATTCTGCCGCCGCCGCATCTCATCTCAGCCGTTGGATCATGATCCAACGGGCGAGATCGCGCCGCCAAGCACCGCCGCCGCCTCTGTCACTCGCCACGCGTCGAGCGTGTGGGGATCACGCGGTTTCGCGTGATCCCCACCACGTGGGCGCCGCCGCGCGTCTCTGGGCCATTGGATCTTATATCCAACGGTTCAGATCAAGAGAATTAATTTAAATTTTTTTTATAAATAAAAATACTAACTGTTTATTATTTAAAATTGAATTTGATTTTAAAAAATTGTTAAAAATAGTTTAAAATACTGGAAAATTATGGAAAAAATGCAGAAAATATATTTCATTGTTATCTTAGTATAAAAATAATTTTGGGCTAAAAATAAATAGTATATCTATTTCTATGTTGTTAGCTAGTTATTATAATTATTTAAAATCTAGTTTATCCTTTAAAATATTTTTAATTACGAATTAATTATTTTAATTGATAATAAAAATATGCAGATTATTTTAAGGCATTATAAAAAATGTAAAACATTTTTAGCCTAGGAAAACAATAAATAGATTTTAGAAAATTCCTTTAATCATATTTCAATGCTTTGAAAATTATTAACATTACTAAAAATATTTTTCTATCACGTAGAAATTTAAATATATTTTATTAGTTATTAGAAAACACGGTCGTTATACTTTTTTCTAAAGCGGTCAACCTAGTATCTATCTCACCATCATTCCCTAAGGATGTGTCAGTTATTTCAGGAAGAGAGTGTTGTAAGGGTGGTGATGCTAAAGTAGTTAATCTGTCGAGCTCTTTCTCCAAATCTTCAATCATTAGGTCTCTAATTAAAGTGGGACTGGGTTCAAGAGTGTTAGGTGGGTGACCATTATCAAAAATCCGGGACGGTCGGTCACCCCCTAGAAAAGGACAATTTTCATGAATGTGGGAAAAATCGTGACAATTTGAACAAAAGAATTGGGAGTGAGTATATACAAAAGAATATGAATCGTGAGAAATTGAATTAAATCGTGTATCACCCATATTAACAAGAATTCACATATGTCACAAAAACAAAAAATATCACACCCCTAGCAGTCTATGGTATTCTAGTCAACTTGACCTGCTCAAGAATCTGATTGTCGAAGTAAAACTGTGTCGAGAAATAGGCTCAAGATATACGGATCACGAAACCAGGTAAGTGCAAGAGATAAGTGGAGGTTTTCCAACGCTTTCGCGAAGTTCCTTAATTAGATAACCCTTTCTCTGGAACACTTGCCTAGACACCCCGTGAACGATATACCGTTAAGTGGTGTTCTAAACATAGTCAACTTCTCCTAATGAGCGCGACGTCCTTAAATTCAAAGTCTAGTTGATTTTAAATTATTGTGGGTATGCAAGAATGCATTTTTGTGATTTGTGGGCTACGGAAAAAAGGTGATGAAATCCTTTACCGTATCTTGTTTGGTCTTTTTGCCCTTAGATCCGTATTGAGATGCAGATGCGCAATCAATAAAAGAATTCAAGACATCAAGCAATTTAAGCAATTCTTTTTCGTTTTAAATTTAAGCGTTGCAAAAAATACGGTTAGTTCTCTGTGCAATTGGTGGCATGCTTGTGCGAAGAATCCTGCAGAAGATAGAATAGTAGAATGCGTCGGATTCAAGAGAAATGCGTTAGGAAATACGTACCGATGTGATTTGGTTAAGAAAACCCCTTTGAAAGTGATCCGAGTCTTTGATTGTTCGCTTGCTCGGGTCAAACTACCCGGATGTTTGGCACTATACTTCACTAACGTCTTGAAATTGAGTTTGAGCCTTGTTCCGCACGATCGCTAGTCCTAATTCCGTAAAAAACCTAAAATGTCGAAAAATACGATATTTAGTGTCAAAAAGCGATATATATGCCCCAATTCTTGCACACTCAAACTTATAAAAATCAAACAATATCACTAAAGTACTGACAACACACTGGAGATCATACAAAAAGAAAAAATCAAACACCCACATTGGGCCGGCAAGCTCAGATTTTCTATTGATGTCACCGGCCAAATAAAGTGTGGTTATGCTTGAATTTTGTGTGGCTCTTCCAGGCTATATTAGTATTCTAATGGTATAACTTGATTTTTTAGTTAAATCACAAAGTGCTAGCAGGTTGCAAGGACAGAGAACAAAGTGAAAAGAATTTGTTGGTGTTGTGTTAGCTTTGAAAAAAATTGAGTTAAAAGTTAGTGAGTTAGTACGAACTAGAAATAACAATTCCTAATAACTACCAACTCCCCGGCACCGGCGGAATTCACCCGCGCGCGCAAACGTGTATATTTTGGAAACGGATATGATTTTAAGAAAATGGAATGCACATGTGAGATCGTTCTCGTTTTAAAATTTATAAACCGCAAGTGCATGGTGCGTTGTAGCAAGCCGGTAGATACGGGTTGATCCGCAGAGAATTGTGTATTAGGTCTTAAGATTTATGGTTCAACAAATAACGAATGGTTGGTTTGTCACAAAGAATAGAAAGAATACGAAAACAAGAAAAGCAAGCAAAGAAGCTAAGAAAGAAGTGGTTGTGGCTTTGGCTCGGAAGGTCGAATCGCGATGATTCCTTCGACGTTCCCTTAATCATGAGTTGTCCGTCCTTACGTCGATCCCGGCATGAAGCATGACTTGTCAAGGCGATTGCGGAGCACAAATCATCAAATTCCAATATTCGTCGCAAAACACGAAACGATTCCATTTTGTTCACTTACCATTTGTATGTCCAAGATTGGGGTATCAACACTAAACACAAGGGTTAGCAAGCTTACCACAACATCAAAAACACAAATTAGTGGATGAGAGCAAATGATTTTAGTGTCAAGTGTGCTAAGTGTTTGTGATGGTATATGGTATATGAAACCAAGAGATTTGTCGAGTCACTAAATCACAAAATACGACATCCAAACTTAGCAAACTTAACACCAAATTGATTCTAATCTTAGACTTGCAAGAAGGGGTTTGTGGGGAGAATATGGTATGTGATGAGGTTACAAAGTAACCATGAAATCAACATACCATATCAACCCATCCGAGTTACAATACTAAGTTTATAATCAAAATAAAGCACATTAAATATTAACAGGAGGAGGAGGAGGCAAAACCTTTCATCTCACTTCCTTACCATTACCACAACCAAAGAAGATTAGTTACACATAATAATGAAAAGAAAAGCAAGTAAAAAAAAGAAAACAAATAACAAAGCAATATTATTAACACTTGAAAAAGAGGTACAAGATATTGGTAACTTGTTCAACCTCCATAATGAAGCTCTCAAGAGAAAGCTTCAAGAGAGAAGAAGAAGAAGAAACCAAGTGATAGCCTACTCACTCTCAAGCATAAACCAAAAATAAACTAAAACAAAACTATATATGTGTGACTCCTTCCCTTGCTCACTGATCTGGCTTTTATAGACACCAAAAAAGATTAAACAAGTAATAGAAATAAGGTGATGTGACTGCAAGGAAGGGACAGAGAAAAGATGGGGACAAATGGGGCAAGAGGGGCCGGCGAGCTCGGTTTTATTGAGGGTGTGGCCGGCCAAAATCTGAGCTAATGGGCTCTTGTTGGGTGTGTGGTCTTGTGTTCTCTCAACGATTCCACTGGTGCTACTTGATTTGTTTACATGAACTTGGTCTGCACTCAGGGATTTGGAGGGAACAAGATGCTTTTGGTCACATCACAACTTTTTGCATTTATTACCCATCATACTCACATGTGCCCACTAGTTGCACAATTCATCATTTGTGTGTGCCAAGGCAGCCCCACCATGGTCCTAGTGCCAAAGAGCATGTATACACTTGCATTGTGTTGGACCAAAATTGTGTGCACATATTTATTTGCAAAAGAACTCTTTGGATATCGGTTGGTTTCCTGTTTTGCTTGCAGTGTCGGCTTCCAAATGTTCTATCCGTCATTTTGAATGTGTTTCCAGTATTTTATCACGAATACCTGTAAACTGTAATTACTGAGCAGACACTGATTAATAGTACCGATATATAACAAAATAGATAACGAATGGGCAGTATTAAAATGCAGTTTTCTGAGATGAACAGTCTTTCTATCCGAAGCTGGTCAACTTATTGATCTTATATCGGAGCATCCAACGAACAATGTCCTCTCTTGATCGATTTACTCTAGATCTGAGTAAAATCCTCCAAACTGGAATTCTTCAACTTAACTGAGCCCGTGTCGGCGCATCCAATTAGACGAATCATCTCCGTCACTCTATCCAAGATGGACTAGCGGTATTCTGTCATATCTCCATTTGAAAGCTCATGTGGTTTCAGCTCTCATAAACTCTGTAGGCGACAACCCATCAATCACAGCAACAGCTGGGTCACCTGTCTGCACGGTAGACAATATCGCGATCTCCGGGGTAAGCTGTACATCAACAGTCCTCCCAATCTGGCAGCCGCTATCAATAGCTCGATCATCTAGAACAGATCCGAACACTCGCCTCAAACGAGAGATCTTAATACAAACACTATACCGATACGTTCCTATGTCACCAGAAAACATCATGGTCAGCTCTCGTCCGTGACGAACTCGTTCTGACCGCATCTCTAACAGCAGATCTCTCTGCATTCAACACCCTGGTGACAGGAACCTCAAGCAGGTATCGATGAAGATAGATCAAAGAAACGAAAGGAATCAACAGGTCCAAAATGGATATATGATCATAGGGAGGAATGGAATCAATGAGAGTATGATCATTAGAACGAATAGAAGCATGGATTTCAAGAATATACATCCTAAGGTCACTTAAGCGGAGCAGCGTGTCATAAGTATGCCGCGGAACATACACATGGTACGTCACTTTACTCAAGCCACCTACTCCATCAACCAAGGTCAACCTATACAATGAAAACTTGGGTCCCAAACCCCCCTAGTTAAGTCTGAGTTCCGTAAAGTCAAGCCTAAACTTGAACCAAGGTTAAACCTAACGCTTTTATACCAATTTTATCACGACCCGGAATTTGGCACGTGACCGGCATTTAAATCACACAACGTCTAAAGGCGTAACGTAATTCAAGTAAGCCGAAGCCCAGAAATCTAAACCTTTTTGCGGAAAATAGTGAAGGTGCAATTTTGAAATAAAGATATAATGAAATCAAGTTTTTCTTTAAATGCATAAATAATGATATATGAAAACATAAGTGGATTATATACTAGTTGAAAATATTTTTTGTCCTTTAAAAATTTGGTCAGCACCTCCCTTGTATATTTTGATCCAAAACCACATACATGCAAATAAAGGCATCCCCAAGTGGGAGCCAGCTCTTCGCCAATAAGAAGAATCACAACTATGCAGTAAACATATATACGACGCCCTACGGCGAAGATCAAACACAGAAAGAATAAGTAAAACAAGACATCATCAGCTCAAAAGCAAATACACACCCATCGCTTTAAGTCTCGCAAACACAAGTCTGTCTAGGTCTACCAATATACAAAGTCTAGTTTCTGATTTGATAGAGTTTATCTAGATACAATAGAATATAAAAGTACAAGAGTGGTCACGATCTAATGTGTGTCCCACCTACCAAAGCAAACACCCTGAAGGAACTGTGTGCCAGCGATACCGCTACTGATCCAAGCAGTCGAACCTGCAAGAAAACTGTGGCACAACGAGGGTGAGTTGCCAACTCGTGAGTAGAAAATATCAGCAAGTAAAAATTGAATAAACAAAGATTCCTAGGTCCTACTATATCATGAAGGTAATACTATGATATCTAGGGTGACCATATATGCATATATACCAACAATAGAGTCAATGCCAATAACATGTAAAAACAATGCCTATATGCATGTGGATATCAATAACGTATGTCCATCAACGATACATCAACATCATAGAACCTGAGTGTCCAACATCGATACTCGAAACATCATGAAACCCGTGTCCAGCATTGATACGTAAATCCTAATTTTTCAGGCGCCGCATCCTTAGATCGGCCCTCATATCCATCTCACGACTCCGGCCGGTATCCTACGGACAACCGCCGGGTCCAAACTATCACCGGTAGATAGCACATTCCCCATCCATGCTCATCGTCATCCTCATAATATTCTTGCCCCAGGTACCTTACCAGGTCCACCATGTACCCACAGACGGCTCATCCAACTCCTCGAATCGGGTATCACATAACTCAGAACCGAGAAAACTCATGGTGGACGCTTCGAAATCACATCACGAGAAAACGTGTCTTTAAAACAATTCATAATTTTCTTTGAAATATAACCGCGGTTCTCAAATCCAGAGATCTCATGAAAATGGTTTCTCAATGCATATAACCATAAAGTACGATATATACATACATAGAACAGTAATGAAAGCAGATCAAGAATATCATGCAAGCATGTCATATGATAGCACTGAACAATGAATGCACTTTACAGTTAAGAATAGTATCATGATATAGCAGTTCTATTGTGCAAGTGGTATGGCAATTACCGATGATGAATGTGTTGTTGGGGTAAAAATTTGCACACCGGTTGACCGAGTCAAAGTCAAGGTCAACCCCAAGCCAGGTTGGCCCAAGCCCAGGTCAAGCGGGCCATGCCCAAGTCGAGCCCGCGGCCAGCCTCCCCATGCCAACAAAAAAATCATGTAATAAATAATTTTTATGTAATTTTTTTATGCATGAATGTATGCAAAATGGGCATAAAACCATTATTTTATAAGCCCATGACTTATGCGCAAAAAAGAAATGGCACATGAGCCATGAGATGGGCAAAATGCCATTTTGTAAAGCCCAAGGGGCTATATGTATATGTGTAAGCCTATATAAGGCAACATGATGATGAATAAAGCATATACTTTTCATTCTCTCAAAAACCTAGGGTTTGTGCCTCTTTCCCCTTTCTGAAGGTTCCAAACCTTCTTCTTTCTTTTGAATTAAATCAAGAGTTTTACTCTTCCTTTTTCAAAACAAAATAGTTTTTCACCACAAAACCCACAAAGGGGAACTCAGATCTGCCATCAGATCTCAGAAAGGAGATATTTTTAAAATCTCATACTTCTTGATCTTCAAGATCCGGCCAACAGAGGAAGAAGAAGGAGACACATCTCCAGAAACTCCACTTTGGGGAAGAACTGGGGCTCAAGAGGAGAAGCCCTTCATCAGCTTCAAAACATCCTAGGAGTCTAACTCCTCATATATATACACACACACACACACACACACACACACACACACACACACATACACACATATAAGCACAGAGAATAATAAGTGCTCCTTTCTGGGAGTACAACTCCCATTGCAGGGACAAGTCCCTTTTGCCGCTTGAGCGCCCACATGCTGACACGTGGGGGCGCTAGCGCCCGAGCGCCCATGTGCTGACACGTGGCGCGCTAGCGCTCTTGCGCTCAGAGCGCTAGCGCCCAAAGTGCTAGCGCCCGGACGCCCACGTGCTGACACGTGGCGCGCTAGCGCTCAAAGCGCTAGCGCTCTTGCGCTCAGAGCGCCTGCGCTCAGAGCGCCAGCGCCCGAGCGCCCCCGTGCTGACACGTGGTGCGCTAGCGCTCAAAGCACTAGCGCTCTTGCGCTCAAAGCGCTAGCACCCAAAGCGCTGGCGCTTTTCCCCACGCATCCTTTGGATGCCCTTTTCCTTTCTTTTTTTTATATATATGTATATATAAATATACACACATACATACTCTACAACACTCTCCCTCCCAAAAAAAATTTTGGGCCGGGGCGCTGCCCCGCACCCCGCAAGGGGGCTGCTAGCCCCCTTTACCCATAGCCCGCTATCCGGGTAGCGGGACCCCCGTAAAAACTCTGCGTGGCTCCCGATATACCCATGCCCCCTCCAAAACAAAACATACATACACTACACATTGAATTCGCATGACCAGTTTAACTCGTTAGTCGGAGGTTCTCTCGCCCCAAAGGCGAGGGGTAATTAACAGCAGCTTAGTCCGCGGCTGCCAAAGATTCGGACCCCACGATCAATAAACCCCGGCCTACCCTAGGCAGGGGGAATCTGTAATGCGCCTGACAAGCGCGCGCGTATTCCCATCTCAATGGGGTGACGAAAAACACCCTACATGTGTGAGCTGGTAAATCTGTGTAAGTGTAACATGCACATCATCGGTAATAGTGCAAGTATACTAGCAGACGATATCATAAAGCGGTAAATACCGAAAACATAGTACGTATGTCACGAGGGATAATCCAACAATAACATGAATGACAATAAGGTACGTAACTACACATGAACCATACGGTCAGTTTAAATGATATGATTCATAGTTTTGAAAGTGAGGGCTACGGTGTTTTTGAGAAAAGGACACCATTTGAAAATCCGTAGCATCCCTTAGAGTTTCCATTTAAAAGTGCATACGATTCGTCGGTTTTGGAAATAAGTATAGTTCAGGTGAAATCTTTACGTCGGCGATCCAGCCTCATAGTATCCGATATGGCAATTTCCTCGATCATCATCCTCAAATCACGAGCGCGGATCAATCATTCGATATATCTCATCGCATACGGTAATCCATCATATGATGGCAACAAATTAGATTAAGGATCTATCGTATATTCATCAATAAGGGTACGAATCAAGGGTCTCGTATATCATATCTTATTAATCTCATAACATATCATTAACAATCTCATTTCATATCGAGGTATATGTATGTGAATATTCATATCGCCTCACATCCTCATATCAAGCATATCCACTCATATCATCACATTGACATCACAATTCATGTCATCTTATATTAATCATATCATCTCCTACTAACTCTTTGATCATATCCGTAGGTACTTAGCATAGGTTTCTCCGACTATATTCTATATATCAGTTTCTATTTGATAATTGCGGGGGTGCTATACGCCATCCACCCGACTTCCCCCGTAGATATAAATCTACTCACATGCTAATCTCCTTGCTTAACCGAAGTCAATGTGCTTCGTCATCTCGGAAGTCTACGCGAAGGTACCTACAATCAAAACACATCATAATGCTATTAAAACTAAGTCCGAAAAACTGATACGGCACACGAAGTGCTCATAGGTTAGAACATATAGCCTATGTATGGAAGAAGAACCAAATAACTCTCGTCGTTGATTTACAAACGTCCAACGACCAAGTCCAATTTCAAATACCAAAACCCAAGTTTTAGAAATCGCAAAACCGAAATCAGCAATATAGGAAACCACTCCCAGATTCTACCCTAGGTCAAACTAGAAGATTTTGGGGTAGGTATAAATATCAAATAAGGGAACCACACACCAAAGATCAACACCAAAACCTACAGTATGATCGCAATTTGTGGCCACAAAGAATTAATCTACGGCTTGGAAAAGGTTGCAGGGTCTCGGGAGAAAAATCTAGGTGGCCTGCACGTATCACTGTGATGGCAACTTAATTTATGGGTCTCTCAGGTCATCCCAGATTTCATTAGATCAACACAAACTGTCAAAAACCCGATGTCGGAAAATTCTAAGTTCGTGTATTAGGTTCTAGTCTCTGGTCTTGGCTAGAAAATCATCACTAAGGGTTTGTAAATAGTAACTAAACCTCAATTGCCATTTCATAAGTCCATTCATCCACTAACATCAACCTAGAAATTTCTAAGATCACTAAACATACATAAACGATATCTAAATACGAATAGGAAGTAAAGAAACAAATTTACAAGATGGGAAATGAAGGTTATACCTCTAGGAAGCAACTCATCTAGATGGTCCAAGTGCTCAAAAAATTTTAACTTGATTCAACCATGGGGTTTAGGATGAGATGGTGTGCATTTTTAATGAAGGTGGTGTGGGGTTTTGAGATGGTTTTGAGGTAGTTTCATGGAGGTAGAGGAGGGTGAAAGAGGAGATGAAGAAAGATGAAGATGGAGGAGTTGAGGAAATGGTGAAGTGAAGAAAGGGTCAAGGGTCCCACTCTCTTTCTCACTCTCACTCTTTCTCATAGCCCATGCTCTCATGGCCATGCCTCCATGTCATAATTGGTCTCCCCACTCCATGTCCTCTCTTGTCCCCCCTCTCTCTCATCCAATATCTTTCTATTTCCTTCTCTCTCATTTAAAACCAAACATATAACATAAATACAATGGAACAAACATGCAACAAAATTCAGCATGTCATGGTGCACTAGCCATGGTTTATTAAAAAGACGGATTTGACCTAATCGTGATTAGTAGTGCACTAATCAAGTTTAATTTAAACTTGAATATAATTAATTATAAAATGCCCAAATCCAATAAATACATTTTTAATAAATAATACAATATTAATCTCCAATTATTTTCCAAATATTGGTATTTAATTATACCATTTTACGAAAACTCCAATTCGCAAATCGAATAGTTTTCGTGAAATATATTATTTTATTATTTAAATTCCAAAAATAATATTTTATATTTCTGAAATGTTATATCTTCACTCCCCTTCTTCATGAATTTTGGTGGTTGCTTGATAAAGACTTCTTGTTCAAGCAGGTTATTTGGAAAAGCCGATTTTACATCCATTTGATGGATTTTTCAATGGTTCTACATAGCCCAAGCAATTATAAGTCTAATAGTTTCAATTCGAGCAACTTGAGAAAAAACCTCTTGGTAATCATAGCCTAGTCGTTGCTCAAATCCCTTCGCAACCAATCTCGCTTTATGTCTCTCCACCTTGCCATTTCACTTCATCTTTGTCTTGAAAACCCGCTTCACATCAATGTCCTTGTGACCTCGTGGAATGTCAGTAAGCTCCCATGTGTAATCCCTTTCGATTAACTTTATCTCTTCATTCATGGCATTCACCCATTTAGGATCTTGATCCGCAACCTCAAATGACACAAGCTCACAATTCGCAAACATAGCAAAGTGCACCAAATCCCTATCATCATCAATAGCATTATCAGGGATTACCTCAAAATCTCGCAAAATAACCGATTGTTGGTGGCGTTTCCTTGGCCTTCTAGTTTCTAAGGGAGCTTGTGGCATAGGATTTTAATGAGTAGACATTGGTGAGGCTTCTTCATTTATGGTGGGAGCTGCAACTTGAGGGACTTCATCAAGAACGGAAATAGGATGGTTTAGGGAGTCATTATGCATCTCCACATCCCATCACCAAGCTTCATCTTCGGCAAAAGTCACATCTCTACTTACAATCATCTTATTTGTCATGGGGTTGAACAGCTTATACCCACCACGTATGTAGCCAACGAAGATGATCTTTTCTCCTTGATCATCTAGCTTTGTCCTTGTTTCTGCAAGAACTTGGGCATAAGCTATGGAACAAAACACCTTGAGATATTTCACACTTGGCTTGAAACCACTCCATGCTTCTTCAGGACTGATAACAGAGCAACTAATATAGTAGTAAAACAATGATTTTGAGGAGAAAGGCTTTATTTCTGATAATAAAACAAAACTGAGCTCACAACAAACTGATAACAAAACGGTCTTCTTATAATAGGCAGAACACACAACTACACTCCTATTTTCATGCCACTACTAACCAATACCTTAAGAGTAAGATTACTCAACTAATAACTCAATCGAGATAACAAGGAAATCATAAACTTAGGATTCCACTATCGTACTGACCATGACCATGACTTATTCAATATAACAAACTATAATCTGAATTACAGCCAACACCGCCATCGTCCTCTCCGTTCTTTCTTAACAATCCCAATACTAAAACCCTAATCATAACCCTAATGCAGACCAAAATCTCCACCTTCTCCTCTCCCTTCTCTATCATCCTCTTCCTATCTTTCACTCCACTCTACACTTCTTTCTCTACCCTTCTCAAACTTAATTAAGCCATTGTCAGTACCTGGTTCTTGCTTATGGAACAAAGTGCCACACGGAACAAAGTGTCACACCAAGCGTCATGTCAAGGGGGCGGGGGACACCTCTTGAATCCGTGGGAGCCACTGTAAAACAATGGGGAATAATACATTCCGAAAGAGGGCAGATCCAAAATTATAAATGAAATGATACCACTCTTCAATATAGAGGCGTCTTTTAAGTGAACCGGCACTATAGGAGATTGAGAACTCCGTAGTTAAGCGTGCTCAAGCCAGGAAAGTTCTGGGATGGGTGACCTCCTAGGAACTGGCCCCTGGTCCGGTTCGTCCCGAAGGACAAAACCGTGCGGTTTTTCGTCACTGTTGCCGTGCCGTGCCTTGTCCGTGCGTGCTAAATCGAACACTTATATTTGAGCCATCATGATTGGTAGTAATGAATCGAACCCAACTTGATTTGTTAGCCCGTATTGATATCATTTAGAATTTATAAGAATCAATTATCGCTTGTTGGTTAAGGGAATCTTGTGTTTCCGACCGATTACCAAATGCTACCCAAGGCGTTTGATGCGAACTAAAAACCAAAACATATTTTATTATGGCAGAACTTGTGATAGTTAGATATCTTTACTTTTTACGAATATCGTGTAGGAATTTGGATGCAAAATATCGTGTTTATAATCAAGTAAAGTCGCCTCCTAAAGGCGACGCTAAAACTGGAATGCACCGTACATGTCACGTTGAAAAATATATATTAAATTCAATACAGATTGGAATGTAATATTCTATGGCTTGTATCGAATCCGACTCGATAAACCAGAACCATATAAAGTTTACCCTTCAATGCTGATAGGCCACTGTAACGAGAATTGACCGGGAACGTGGCGTTGGACTGCAGTCCGGGGAAGCATTCTACGTGGATACCTGAATTTAAACACTTGTACATACCTACATAAAACTGAAAATGCACGGATTCCTACATTTTCGAGTAGATAATTTAGTTAGCTAACACATGAATCTGGTCCCGTGCAGTTTAACAGTCGTTTGATATTTAGTTTGTATTTTAGAATATCGACGTGTTCTACAGTTTCTGCAGTGACATTTCTTACACCTTCACATTAAACAGGACATAACTCCTAATACTGAAAGGATATTATTAATCCGTTTGATGAGTTGGAAATTTAACAGATAGAACTATATTTTATTCAACTGGGGCAACACCCGAATCTAAACAAAATTCCTGGTAAACCGTGCACAAGGTTAGACTTCCAGTTCTGAAACTGGAATTCCAGCAACTGATCGCGGATTTAAAATGATGATAAGTCCCTAACCTGAAATTCTATTGATATGAAACTAATTTTATTGCTTAGACAATCAAGTGCACTTCGTACGCCTTTTATATTGTTTTGGTCGATTCTATACGTGTGATTTATGGTAAATTTTGCAAGTTATATGGCGTTAGGTGTCATAATTTAGTGAATATCGGTTCAGTGCATTTCTGCCTATTTTTGTGCTTGCTTTATACCTGCTACATAGTGATCGTTTACATTGAGACCTAGCAACTGTTGTGCATTGTCGATATATAAGTGTTAGCGATTGTGTTGTGGCAAGTACGGAAGTGATATTGATAAGTGGAAACGTGATTGAAAGTGAAAGCGATACGTATTTGCTCAGAACCTATCTAATACTTGAATACATACTATAATCTGGGAATGGGGAAATCAAGATGGAATTGAACTCGTATTTAGCGAGGTACAGTGACTTAGAGGATGATCATTCGGTATTATATATATATATATATATATATATATATATATATATATATATATATAAGAGAGAGAGAGGTTAATGGAGGAAAGGTGCCATAAGAGGGAATTTCCTCTTTTGGCGTCGGAAAAATGCATCCTCCATAATTTTTTTCGACGATCGGCATACATCACGTCCATCTTTATCATCTAATATGTGGATACACTAAATTTCATGTGATTATACCATTTTATCACCATTGATTTAGTTGGTGCAAAATTAATGGTATACCCATAATAGTACTTTTTACATTGCTAATTCAACGGTGAAAAGTGGCGGAATCACATGAAATTTGGTATATGCACATCTTAGATGATAACAATGATGATGATGGATGCCGATCGTCGGAAAAAATAATGGAGGTTGTATTTTGTCGACGCCATAGGAGGAAATCCCCTCTTATGGCCTCTTTCCTCCATTATTCTCTCTCTCACACACACACGCGCGCGTGCTGCTAGGCCCACGACCTAATGTGTGTGCGCGCGCGCGCACACACATATTAGGTCATGGGCCTAGCAGCACGACTGCAGGGTTATTTCCCGGACAACAATGGACCGTAGTCTCGGGTATGCACGAGACCCTTGTTAAACACGAGCATCTTTTCCATCAATTGATTTCATTTGACCTAATGACTGTTAAGTAGTGACATACACATTACCTGGTTTACCGACATGATACTTAAATCGCACTCTTCATTACTCTCGTGTTCTGCATTCTGTTGCACCTTTCATGTTTAATAGTATTGTATCCATTATATGTATTTATTGGTATATGTGTCGCTCTGACGATCTGAGTGTGCATGCTCAGAGGACGAAGTGGACCCAATCAAGGAGCAGGACATGCCATTCGAGCTCGTGAAGGTCTGGACCGCAACATCAGCGCCATTCATTTTTGCTTTAAGCACATTGTTTTTCGTTGGTTAGTTATTTCATTCTGCAAAATAAATGTATCTCGAACTCTTTTTATTTTAATGTAATAAAGTTGTGAACCGTGATTTTCTTTACTCTTGCATTGTTTACTGACTACCATGTAATGCTAGAAGCCGAAATATAATTACGGCGGGATTATTCCCTGACCGTAGGAACATGGCTGGTCTAGTCACCCATCGTATTCCGTATTTTGAGAAGTGGGACGTGACAGCCATCATCTCCTTCAACTTTTTTCAATCCTAATCAAAATCCATCCCCTCCACCATCCCAATTAATTCACACCCTCTCCTCCATCCAAATCGAGCCCCCAACCTCCCTCCTTTGTCAAAAGTGTCATCTTCTTCATCATATTCATTATCATCATCATTTTCATCAATTTTTCATGATTAATTATATCTTATAGAAGGGAGGATCGGGAAGAAAATTTTAATTTTAGTTTAAAATTATCTTAATTTTAACATAAACTAAGTTTAAGAAAAATAAATTATAAAATAATTATAAAATATCATTACAGTCGGGGGTGTTTTAATAATTACCAAGTCTAGGAGGGTGTTTTTAGTTAGCTAAGTTTTGGGGACAATTAAGTAAAATACCTAATTTTTAAGAATAACTAAAGATTAACATTTTTTTTGACAACCAAGCATCCGTGGCTAGCTTAGGGGTCCCCTGACACACAGATCCACGCACGTCCAAGATCAAATCTGGGAGTATGGATTTAATTAAAGAAAGAAAGAGGAAAGGGGGAAATACCCTCCACGTGTGGAGGGCTTGGAACATGAGACCTCCCACACCGCACGCTCAAGCCACAATCAACTGGCCTATAAGAGGTTGGTAACTAATGATTAACATACATGATTTAAACGTTATTACTGCTGAAAACATACATTTGAATGCGTAGTGAAAATTTGTAAGATATTCACATTGTATAGGCTAACAATAATTGTTTACAAATACCGGTAGATATGTGTACAATAATGAGCCCTCAAAAGTTTCTACTATTTTAACTTAACAATTTAAAAAATCATTTAGTATCATGAAGCATTTTAGCGACACAAAAAAAAAGGCAAAAGACTCCATATGTGGAAAGGGAAGCGCGGGGGGCAGTTACCAGAAGTTTACATCCGTCACCAGTCAGACTTGGCGAAAAAGCAAAAGACTTCATTCCTGCATTTGCCCGTCCCCTTTTCTCCTTCCGACTTGCATCGAAGTCAGATGTCCAAAATAACACAAATTAATTTTGTAAGTTATATGGTTTCGTTACATGGAGGGCACACTTATTTGTTAAGAAACGACAATGATCTCTAATTGCCTGTCATCTAAGAACGCAACCACATTTAAATTATCGTCTAATTAATCTGTAGATGGTGGTTAGTATCGAGCGTTAATTAATGGGTTAGAAGTTTGACACACACGATTCTCTCCATCTTGTTAGTTTGTATATGTTTTTGAAAAAGAGTTTGTTGTGGCTAAGGTCATGGTTGACTGCAACAAATTCACTTCAAAAAATAAGGAAAAACTGGAGTGATGATGGGTGCTTCTGATTAAGCTATGGTAAAGACTCCCAGAAGCCAAGTCTTCTCATTGGAGCCCCATTTTTTTCTTTGAAAAATATCTGCTACCCTTGTTACCGCATTAAATGTTTTTTTTACTGTACGAAAACTTCAAACTTATGATAAAAGTTGAGAGATTTATTTTTATATCCTAACAACATGAGAGAAGAATCAAACTTATTTCTGAAGGGTAATATATGGCAATAAGAGGTCTACAGCGACATTACAAGCCTCGTCTCACCCATTGATGGGGGCCAGGGGTATAGTCGTCACCGAATATATATATATATATATATAGAGAGAGAGAGAGAGAGAGAATATGGAGGAAAGATGCCATAGGAGAGAATTTCCTCCTATGACGTCGAAAAAATACACGCTCTCTCATTTTTTCCGCCGATCGGCACCCACCATCTTCATCGTTATCATCTAAGATGTGGGTACACCAAATTTCATGTGATTCTATAACTTTTTCACCGTTGATTTAGCAATGTAAGAAGTTTTATTATCGGTAAACCGTTAATTTTGAACCCACGAAATCAACGGTGAAATGGTTGTAGAATCACATGAAATTTGGTGTACCCGCATCTTAGATGACAACGATGAAGATGGTGGGTGCCGATCGTCGGAAAAAATAAGTGAGCGCGTATTTTTTCGACGCCATAGGAGGAAATTCCTTTCTATGGCATCTTTCCTCCATTATTCTCGTGTGTGTATATATATATATATATATATATATATATATACACACACGAGAATAATGGAGGAAAGATACCATAGGAGGGAATTTCCTTCTATGACGTCGAAAAAATACAACCTCTATCGTGTTTTCGGACGATCGGCATCCATCATCTTCATCGTTGTCATCTAAGATATGGGTACACCAAATTTCATTTGATTCTACAACTTTTTCACCATTGAATTAGTGGGTTCAAAATTATCGGTTTACCGACAATAGAACTTTTTATATTGCTAAATCAACGGTGAAAACGTTGTAGAATCACATGAAATTTGGTGTACACATATCTTAGATGATAACGATGAAGATGATGGAGTCCGATCGTCGGAAAACATGATGGAGGGTGTAATTTTTCGACGCCATAGGAGTAAATTCCTTTCTATGCCTCTTCTCTTCATCATTCTCTCTCTCTCTGTGTATATAAATTTTCTTGTTTCTTATAAAAATTCAAAATAATAATGGATATTGATAGAAAATTTTCAATCTTTTGGACACTATGATACTGCCAAACCCCTTAGCAGGATTAGGGTCAATCCATTGTTATTCACGGTGGAGAGACCATTGTCTTTAATCTTACCGTCCATTCAATAATGGATGGTGATATGCATTTTATCTCACCCTTCATTGTTGAATGGATGGTGAAATCAGAGGGAGAGGACTCTCTGTTTTTTGCTTTTAGTATTTCAGTCATGGCCTTCATTATTTAGACATTTGTCTCTAAGGCTTATTAAAAAAATCAAAATCAAAATCAAAATCAAAATCAAACCAACAAAAACCTATGCAGAGACAACCGAATTTTATATACCAACTAGGTTATTACTTGACTTGAAATGTGAAACACTTGTTAGATTATGAATGATCATATTATTTTCCGCAAACCAGGTTGCAATATGAAGTCGGCCTGGTATGTTTTCCACTTCATGAATGTGTGTTAGAACGTAAGCCCTAGAGCTGTGATTTTTGTCTCCATCTTGTAGACGATCACCAATCCAGTAGCTTATTTAGAATCTACCAGACCAGTAGATAAATTATTTCAATCTAGCAATAAAAATGAAATACAGATTCCTAAATCACACCAAACCAATTCCCTTCGAAAAATAGTTACCAGCCTCCAAAAAAAAATACTACAAACTATAGTATAGTAATTACCCAAAATTCCCATAAATAGAAAAATTATTAGTCAGCCAATACTAATTTCCAAAAGGTCCTCTCATTATTCATATCCCTATCGGATCATTTCACGCGTTTCTCCTTGTCCTGACCCGCATCCGAATGCAATAAAGCCCTCGTCACTCTCTCTCAATTTTAAGCACCATAAATGTCCAACTCTTTAGATCCCAACCGCGTCTCCTCAAAATTAAAAAGCTAAGGCGAAAAAAAATCGAATTTTTACGCCAAAACAAATGAGGAAGAACTTCTCATTCCAAGATTGCCGGCGATCGTCGGAATCTTTCTCCGGCGAGAAATCCCCTCGCCTGTCCATGGAATCCTCCTCCTCCATCGCCGCCGCCTCCGACTCCTCCGACAACGAGCTCGTCGAGGTAACCCTAGACTTCCAAGACGACGACACCGTCATCATCCGCAGTGTCGAGCCCGCGGCCGTCGCCGCCACTTCCTCCTCCTCTACTCCGGCGATGTCGCGGAGCTCCTCGAATCGATTCCGTCACTTCTCTCAGGAGCTGAAAGCAGAGGCCGTCGCCAAAGCGAAGCAGCTGACGCAAGAGCTGAGACAGGAGCTGAAGCGGTTCTCGTCCTGGAGCTCGCGGGGGGCCTCGTCGGCGGCCGCCTCTTCGGCGATCGATTCGGCGCTGGAGGCGCGGGCCATGCGGAAGCAGCGCGCGCAGCTGGACCGAGCTCGATCTGGCGCCCAGAAGGCCATACGAGGGCTGAGATTCATCAGCAACACCAATTCCAAGGGCGTCGATGCTTGGAACGAGGTGCAATCCAATTTCGATAAGCTCGCAAGGGACGGCTTCGTTTCCCGCTCAGATTTCGCCCAATGCATAGGTTTCTTTCTCTCTCTCTCTCTCTCTCCATTTCTCCGCTAAATTTCGTTTTTTTAATGCAAAATGTGCGAAATTGTAAAAGAAAAGTTTTGTAATTTGGTAGGAATGAAGGACTCGAAAGAGTTTGCATTGGAGCTGTTCGATGCATTGAGTCGACGGAGACGGTTGAAAACGGAGAAGATAAGCAAAGAAGAGCTCTATGAATTTTGGTCGCAGATCACTGATCAGAGCTTCGATTCTCGCCTTCAGATTTTCTTCGACATGTAAATTAATAATTGAATATACTGAAAATTTTAGATTTTTAAAGTAATTTTATAATTTTTTTTGGAGTTTAATGGTAGTTTTGATTACAGGGTGGACAAGAATGAAGATGGAAGAATTATGGAAGCTGAAGTTAAAGAGGTAAAAATAAGGAAATAAATAAATAAATTACAGGTTTTAAGAATAGACTGACATTTAGAATGTAACAGGGTGTGATGTGCAATATTTTAATTGCAGTAGATTCTGACAAGAAAAGATTTGATATTTATTTTAAGTTTCTTAAATATTAATTTCTAACTGGAGTCAGTGAGCCTAACCGGCGACGCCGGAACCAACTACCACACCACTCACAGTTTCTAGAATATTTTTGTTTCTGGAAATTACCACTCCGCCCTTAGTTGGTGGGCATTTTTATTTTGTTTTTGTCACTAGGTTGAAATATTCAATTAATCTTTTTTAAAAAAAATTTAAACTAAATAATTTGCTGAGCTATGCCTAGAGTTGGTGGGCTTTTTACATCTTTTTGTCACTAGTTTGAAATATTCGATTAATATTTTCTATTTTTGCTTTTTTAATTATTTCAGATAATAATGCTGAGTGCTTCTGCAAATAAACTATCACGACTGAAAGAGCAGGCTGAGGAATACGCAGCTTTAATTATGGAAGAGTTGGACCCAGAAAGACTTGGCTACATTGAGGTATGACTTATCAATTATCCATAATGTCGCGATAAGACGATCATGAAGCAATAACACAGACGATATAAAGAAGTAATCAAACCACGAGTAAATAAGAAATACGAGTACTAACCAATATGCGAAAGTAAAGCTTTATTAATATTCAAAAGCGGAGGAGTACAAAACCGGTGGACGAATACAAAATCCCTTAAAATCTTAGCTCTCTCAAAATAACAAAGGGGTTCTCTCAAATATCACAAAAACCATCAGATCTAGGGTTGCTACATATTTCAATATATATAGCATACAAAAGATTTTACCAAATAACAAATTTCCTAACTAAAGCAAAATATCCGGCTCAGACATGGCAACCGTCTGAACAAGTAATGCGCAGACGTCTGCCAAAGTGTCTCTAAATAAACAGAGCAACCCCAGACGTCTGAACACGGATGTTTGGATGTTTGGTCTTGAGATCTATGAATGAACAGATCGCTCGTAGACGTCTAAACTCTTCGAGTCAGACGTCTGCCCAAAGTATACCGTGTATACAAAGCATCGATAGACATCTGAAGCTGTAGTTCCAGATACCTGTTCTCCTTACATGCAAATAATTTCGAATCTCCATCAATTCTGAAATAACACCGAATATATTAGAAAATTAAATAGGGATCGAATGAGAAGTATACACAACAAATCTCCACCATGAGTCGCATTCCCAACAACACTCATCCACAAAATTAATGGTAGTTTCACCTTTACTACAAAACCTCTAAAGGGCTCAATGAGTGCGACATATTTCAATGAAGTTCAAACAATACTCAAACTAACAACCGAAAGAGATTTCGTCAACATGTTGGCCGGATTATCCGCGGTGTCGACCTTCTTCACAACTATCTTTTCTTTTTCAATGACTTCCTAAACAAACCAGTACCGTACATCAATGCAATTCGTCCTATCATGATGCATCTGACCATTCGTCAAGTGAATCGTGCTTCAGCTATCACAATAAACTATTATGGTATTGCTTTGAATACCAAGTTATGAAAATAGTCTCTTCAACCAAATCGCTTCCTTAACGGCCCCAACAACGGTCATATACTCCGCCTCCGTTGTAGACAATGCTATCTAGCCTGTAACGAAGTACGCCAACTGATGGCACATTCTTCTAAAGAGAATGCATAACCGGTGATCGACTTTCACCTATTGAGATCACCCGTATAATCGGAATCGCTGAATTCAATCAAATCGTCGTTCCTCCCAAATACCAACCCTACATCAGACGTATTTTGCAGGTATCGTAAAATCCATCTCACAGCTTGCCAATGGTTTTTACCAGGAGATACCATATAGCGACTAACAGCACTAACTACATGTGAAATTCGTGTCGGGTACAAACCATGGCATATATAATGCTACCCACCGCATTTGCATATGGAACATTCGATATATATTTAATCTTATTCTCTGTTTGCGGTGATGAATGAGCTGAAAGTTTGAAATGAGAAGCCAACGGAGTACTTGCAGATTTAGCGTCTGCCATGCCAAAACGCTCCAAAACTTTCTCAACGTATCGTTGTTGAGACAAGTTTTTCTCCCCAGCGATCTCGTCTAATATCATACCAAGTACTTTTTTGGCCGCTCCTAAATCCTTGGCCTCGAACTTACCTTTCACCTGTCCCTTCAAATTATGAATATCAACCATATACCTTGCTGCTATCAATATATCATCAACATAAAGCAACAATTATATGAAAAAACCATCGGCAAGCTTATTACAATACACACAAGTGTCGCTTACTTTTCGTAAACCTAATATCTATCATGAAGGAGTCAAACTTCTTATACCAACGTCTATGTGACTACTTCAAACCATAGAGAGACTTCTCTAACAAACAAACGTGGTCTTTTTTGCCTTCCTCTTCAAAACCCTTAGACTATTGCATGTAGATTTTCTCTACCAAATCATCATGCAAGAATGTTGTCTTCACATCGAGTTGTTCGAGCTCCAAATCTTGCATAGCTACCAAATCGAGTAAGACACGTACAGAGATGTGTTTAACAACCAGAGAAAATAACTCATTGAAGTCAACTCTCCGAATCTGCGAATAGCCTTTAGCTACCAATCATGCCTTTTATCTCATATCAACCGTCTCTTGGACGTCTTTTTTCTTGAAAACCCACTTGCGGCCATTTACTTTCTTTCCCTCTTCGGGCTTCACGAGCTTCTAAGTCTGGTTCTTGTGAAGAGACTCAATCTCTTCACTTATAACGACTAGCCAACGAGCCGACTCATCGGATGAAATGGCTTCTTGATAGCTCGCCAGCTCATTATTATCAATTGTCCCTGCAACCGACGGCGCATACGCCACTAAATCATCGTAACTATATCTTTGTAGCGGTCTAATGTCCCTTCTTTGTCGGTCACGAGGAGCAAATACTTCTCATCATGAGCTTTTTCAGACGATGGTGAAGTAAAGATCTCCTGCGAACCCGAGGTTTCACCGACCTCAATATCAACGTTCGGCTCATCTTTCTTTGAATTGTCTTCAATTAGAGATTCCACAATTTTCAGCTTCAACAGAGTAGATTCATCAAAAGTCACATCTCTGCTAATTATAAATTTAGATGATTTAGAATCCGAACACCACAACTTATAACTTTTAACGTCGATAGCATAACCAAGAAATATGCATTTCTTCGCTCGAGAATCCAACTTGCCTTCACGGCAATGTGCATATGCGGGACAACCAAACACTCGAAATGTAGAATAATCGGTGTGCTTCCCAGACTATATCTGCTCCGGTGTTTTACTACCTAGCTATGTATGAGGTGATCGATTAATAATGAACCATGCCGTGTTTACTGCTTCTGTCTAAATCTCTTTGCCGAGCACTGCATTAGACAACATGCACCGAGCTTTTTTCATAAGAGTCCGATTCATACTCTCTGTCACTCCATTCTGCTGTGGTGTGTAGACAATGGTATGATGCTGAATAATCTTTGTTTTTGCAGAAATTATTGAAATCTCCACCACAAAATTTCAACCCGTTGTCTGCCCTTAGTCTCTTAATCTGTTTCTTGGTCTGCTTCTCAAGCAACGTCTTCTATTATTTGAACGTAGTAAACACATCACTTTTGTACTTCAAGAAGTAGAGCTAAACTTTCCTCCAAAAATTATCGACGAAAGTAAGCAGATACTTGGCACCGCTTTCTTTAGAAGCAACTGAAAAAGGTCCCTAAAAATCCTAATTGATATAATCAAGAGAATCTTTTGTGTTTTGCACCGCCGAACTGAAGCCAACTCTTTTTTTCTTCCCAAATACGCAATGCTCATAAAACTCCATCTTCGATGTACTCTATCTGCATAATAGATCCTACTTCGACAACTGGGTCATACCTCTCTCACTCATATGCCCGAGCCTCATATGCCATAATTTGGTAGTATCCAAATCTGTCATAGATTTGGATGATGAAATAGTTGCTGAATCGAAAGTCGCCGATCTCTGCAACGAATATAAGGATCATTTTTTCAAGCCCTTCATCATAACTAGAGCACCTTTGGTTATCTTCAAAACTCCATTTTCAGCGGAAAACTTGTAATTTTTGTCGTCAAGTGCACCTAAAGAGATGAAATTCTTCTTTAAGTCAGGTACGTGCTTGAATTCCTCCAATGTCCTCACATTACAATCAAACATCTTGATTTAGATTGTCCCCTTGCCAATAGCTCGACACGAACTATTGTTGTCCATCAAAACTACTCCACCGTCAATGGACAAATAGGTGGTGAAGAAATCTCTGTTGGGACACATGTGGTAGGAACAGTCCGAATCCATGATTCATTCGTCTTTTGATCGATGTGTATTGTCAAGAACCACAATAAAATCTCTTTCTCTTTCCGTTATACTAGTTTCAGCCGAAAACTCCTTCGATTTTTCTTCTAGTTTCAGCTTGTTTTGCAATTTAAAGCAATCGACCTTAAAGTGTCATTTCTTCTTACAATTATTGCAGGTCAAGTTCTTATTCTTGGACTTCGACTTCTTCCTATTACCTTCCGGATCTCTCTTCTCCGCTCGCTCTCGAACAAATAAGTTTGAAGATGGACCTTCACCCTCGCTAGACGTTAACTCCTTATCGATCTTCTTTTTATTTATCAAATTTTCATTGACATCCTTGATCGAGATTACATATCGTCTATAGATCATGGTGTCACGAAAGTGTTTATATATGGGTGGCAACGAACATAACAAAAGAAGAACCCGATCTTTATCATCAATCTTAATATCAATCTTACCCAGATCTGTAATGATTGACTTAAACTAACTGATGTGGGATTTAATTGGAGAGCCTTCTGACATACGAAGTGTGCAGAAACGCTGCTTCAATAGGAGTCGATTCGTGAAATTTTTTCTTAACTACAACTCTTTTAATTTTTGCCATAAGCTAGCTGCTGTCTTTTCTAGTAAAACTTCTTGCAGAATTTCGTTTGTCAGACACAACTGGATAGCCATGAAGCCGTTTGCATCCAACTCGTCCCAAGCTTCCTCTGTCATGGTAGAAGGTTTTGCATTTTCCCCAAAAATCGTCTTTCTGAAATTATTTTGAGTCAACACGGCAATCATACGAACTTGTCATAAACAAAAACTCGTATTTCCTTCAAACTTCTCGATATCGAATTTCATGATTGTCAGAGACATGATGCAGGATTAATCTAAAACACCTTGAGTGCTAACAAACCCTAAAACTTCAAAATCACAATCTAAAAAAGTGAAGAAGAGAATCCAAGTGTCGTTACCCACCGTTAACCTAGATCGTAAAATTAAAGACCTAACGGTTCAACCCAAAAGGTTACCAAACGCAACAATGCTCTGATACCAGTTTGTTGTGACAGGACGATCACGAAGCAATAACACAGATGATAAAGAGAAGTAATCAAATCACAAGTAAATAAGAAATACGGGTACTAACCAATAGACGAAGGCTAAGCTTTATTAATATCCAATAGTGGAAGAGTATAAAACCGGTGAACGAATATAAAATCCCTCAAAACTCTAGCTCTCTCAAAATAACAAAAGGGTTCACTCAAATATCACAAAAACTATATGATCTAGGGTTGTTACATACTTCAATATATATAACATATAAAAGATTTTACCAAATAACAAATTTCCTGAGTAAAACAAAATATCCGGCCCAGACACGGCAGACGTCTGAACAAGTAATGCAGACATCTGCCAAAAAGTCTCCAAATTAACAAAGCAACCCCAGACGTCTAAATAAGGATGTTCAGATGTCTGGTCATGAGATCTATGAAAGAACAGATCGCTTGTAGACGTCTGAACTTTTCGAGTCGGACGTCTGCCCAAAATATACCATGTATATAGAGCATCGAAAGACGTCTGGAGTTGTAGCTTCGGACGTATGTCCTTATTTGCAGATAATTTTAAATCTCCATCAACTCTGAGATAACGCTGAATATATTAGGAAATTAAATAGGGATCGAATGAGAGACATACACAATATGTACGCTAAATATATTTATGCATGTGTGCGCAACATACTACAATACTAGCATTTTGTTATCAACGATGAACTTGAGCGCGTACGCCGCGTAGTTGATAAGCTACGAGTTTTGGTCCATGCGTGTCATGTTATTAGCCAATTATACTTCACGGACAAATCTCTCATTTTCAGAATCATGGCGTCATAAAATATATAAACTTTTACCAAATTAAAGTATGAGATATATTTAAGAAGTTGTTTAAAAAGATATATTAGGATTTACAGATGCCAATTCAAAGATGTCATTACGGGCTTTTATTAATTGTTTTCACGAGAATCCAATTTCCAAAGCAAATAAATTGACCCATAAAAATGATGCTTCATCTTTATTCCATAGTGATTAGTGAAAAGAAGCCATCATCTAATACCATGTGTTCCCACTTGATCCATCAAAAATTCCCATTTTGAACCATATTATTAATTAACTGCTTAACTCGATTTGGTATTCATTAGATTCCTACAATTGCCTTAATTAAGCTTACCCTTCATAGTTCATAACTGGAAGTGCCTTCTGTCATCAGCATAATCTTGTTGCTAATAATCAAGTGTCGTTTTCGTGTAGCAGGTTACACACGTAGATAGACCTTGGTAAGCTTTCTTTTAAGCATGCAGAATGCATGATGGAGCTTTCTCACCTAACTCTCAATCTTTTTCATAATTGAATCGAATTCTTTTGTCAATCTCTTGTAGTGCTTGAACAGCTGTGCATGTGAAAGTCATTTAGCATTCCCGATCCGGTCCCACCGGCCACTACTGTGGTTATTCTCAAAGAGAAATTAAGTAGAAAATCACTATTTTTTTTAAAAATATCTTTCGACTATAAACTACTAGCTAGTAAAGAGTAGTGAACTGAATATTGTACGATTATAATCTAATCCACTTATTATTCTCGTTACTTGGATATGTTTCACTTATTTACCATCAGAGAGAGTTTATGTAGAAGTCCATTTGATAGTAAGAGGCAAAATCGACTGTAATTTAACGAGGCTGGAATGTTAGTAGGTCCCACTTGTTAATCTCTAGATGCTATCTTTGTATGACAACTAGCACTGTGCATTTATATGATTTAATTTCATACTACTCTTTCCTATATATCATATTCAACACTTATAAACTCTCAACTGACTCGTTAATTGTACCAACATTTTTGGAATTGGTCTAAATTATATGTTTGTTATGTTTGATGGCATGCATGCAGTTATGGCAGTTGGAGACTTTACTATTACAAAAGGACACATATCTAAACTACAGTCAAGCTTTAAGCTACACAAGCCAAGCCCTGAGTCAAAGCCTGGCAGGGCTAAGAAACAAAGGCCCCATCAATAAACTGAGCACAAAAGTCGGCTACTACTTGGAAGAGAACTGGAAGCGAGTGTGGGTGATGGCGCTTTGGATTGCGATCATGGTGGGGCTGTTCACATGGAAGTTCATTCAGTATAGGAACATGTATGCGTTTCAAGTGATGGGTTATTGCTTGAGTACAGCGAAAGGCGCAGCGGAGACTCTAAAGTTTAATATGGCTCTCATACTTCTCCCTGTCTGTCGAAATACGATCACATGGCTGCGTTCCACGAAACTTTGTCGGGTTCTTCCATTTGACGATAACATCAATTTTCACAAGGTTAGTCTTTATTATTTTTGAGGAATATATACATTTATCAATTTGCTAGGATCAATGCTACCTCTACACTTCCATTTTAGTTGACAGAAAAATAAAGCTCAAAAGGGACAGGTCAACTCGTTTTAGGCAGTGCAGAGGCCATGCATTTAATTAGGAGTGTTTTCTGTTGTTAGTGGGATGAGTCTCCTCATATTTGGTCCAGACTAAAACCCCATGTGGCCATTGACTGGATCACATGTAATGTAACTCTTCAACGAGTATGAAGAGAATATTTCTGGTGGCATCTGAACAGGATAAAGTTTGAGGGTTGCCCCTGGGACCATGTCCGGTGCATAACAGCTGCAGACCACTGGAATGCAAAAAATAGCTATAGTTGGTACTAGGTAGCAATTGAAGCGCAATTGAAGCGTGTTTTGTTATTGATGAGCTTTTATTACTACTATCTTCTTTTCAAATTGTAATGAACTACTATAACCTAACAGAGGTTTTAGGTGAATACCATGAACCTTATAAATTGTAATTATATACTATGAACTTGATCCATTACAAATAAATACATTAAACCTTTGATGTTTTCAATACAGTATGACATTTTTTGGGTGTAAATTGTGAAAACCTCCCAAACAATTTTTTCCGCTGACAAAAACCCCCTAGCCTCGAAGCGGTTTGTCAAAAACCCCTTAAAAAATTTCATGCGGGATCTGTATAGTTGCCTGCTATATCTAAATAGGTCATAGATATCGCAGGTAACTGCTTAGATATTGCAGGCAACTGTAGAGATATCGCATAATAACTAGATATAGCATGAAATTAGATATCGCATAATAACTATAGATATAGCATGAAATTATACAGCTACCGCATGTAGGGGTTTATTTGACAACTGATAAATTTTCCATGGGGTTTTTGACAACCGTTTCGAATCCAGGGGATTTTTATTAGCTGGAAAAATTGCTTGATTTTTTTTATTTTTCGACAATTTACCTTTTTTTCAATTTGGACTACACTTTAATTCCGTAGGGAAAATTGCAATTTATGTCCTGAATATGATCGAGGTTGAGTTGGAAAACGATGAACTATTATGCTTTCGTTTGCAACTTGCTAAGTTTATTGAATTTAATTATTCTCAATTTATAATTTTTATGGTATTAATCAAGAAAATTGCAGTCATGATATTTTCGTGAAACTTAGATTTTTCATAGTTTTAATATATGTTAAATATTGGGATATAAGAGTAGATGATTTTTATGGTCTACACACACACACACGCACACACTTGCTTCAAATAACCCTAATTAATTAAGATAAATAATTTTCTATTTTTTTTCCTAATTAAACAGTAAGGTTTTGACCTCAATGCTTATCTCAAATGTGCTATTTAACATTAAAATATATAGTTATATACATTTTAAGATTGTCATTATATTTTTACTGTTCAATCCAAATGTCCTATACCATTCCAAAGCATATCATGTTATCTTAACCCAACACCCTCAACTCAAATGTACGAGTATCTTTCTAAACCTTCAATCTCAATCACAGACTATCTCTGCAGCAATCGTCGTCGGCGTGATTCTCCATGCCGGCAACCACCTCAGCTGCGACTTCCCCCGCCTAATCTCATCCTCACCCGACATGTACCGCTCCTTGACAATCGACTTTGGAGACCCAAAACCCTCATATGGAAAACTCGTGCGGGGCCCGGAAGGTGTGACTGGGATTCTCATGCTGCTCCTAATGATAGTTGCCTTCACATTGGCCACAAGTTGGTTTCGCCGAAGTCTACTCAAGCTCCCAAAGCCCTTTGATAGGCTGACAGGGTACAATGCATTTTGGTACTCACATCATTTGCTTGTTATTGTTTATGTTCTGCTCGTTGTGCATGGGGAGTTTCTGTATCTTGTGCATTCTTGGTATCGCAAAACGGTAAAAGTTTCACCATGTTTCTAGTTGGAGAGAGATGCATGCAACAGTTTATTGTTATATATTTATAAAAGAAGTTTGATTTGAATTCTGCAGACATGGATGTATCTTTCGGTGCCAGTTGTTCTCTATGCCGGGGAAAGGATATTGAGAGCTTTCAGGTCCGGGAGTTATTCTGTCAGGCTACTGAAGGTATGGGCTGACTGGAACATCCACTCACGTTCAAGTTCAAAATCTGAATGTTAATTTTATCGACATGATTAGGATTAGGATTACAGATACGTCCGAAAAATGAAATTTCTATTTCAATAAGGATTGTGATCTTATATATTCGTATTTAGAATTCTATTGTATTAAGTCAGGTTTTTCCTTTTCCTGTGTACGAGGTATGAGTTTCATGATTATGCATATGATCAATGTTATTTTACATTTTATTCTTGGAGAAATCAGGAAAAGATATTTCTAGGCTCTGAAACCATGTTTGGAGATTAATCTCTTCATTCTTACATTATAATGAAGTTACTAGTTCATATGTATATATACAATATTAGACTTAATAAACCGGTCCGCGTTTTTTAAAAACGGGAACTTCCGATCTACGACATATTTTAACGACCCGATTCGTTCAAGTTGATCACCCTACCCTCAAATATATGTGTATGAACAATCAAGGGATTTAAAGACCTCTAGCCTATGTATTGATGGGTGTAAAAATGAACGTATTTTGATAATGCAACATAAACGTTATCTGATGCATAGGTTAGAGATTTTTAAATCTCTTGATTTTTCATACACATATGTTTGAGTGTAGGGTGATCAACTTGAACGGATCAGATCATTAAAATATATCGTAGATCGGGAGTTCCCGTTTTTAAAAAACGCGGACCGGTTTGAAATGGATCACTCCCCTATATATATATATATATATATATATATATATATATATATAACCAAATTCCTAATAGCTTCAGAATCAACTCATGTTCATGTTGTAGAACTAATTTGAGTTTTTATTCATATCATTAATGGACACTTCATTAGATCTTGGTAACTGATCATTTGACAAATTAGGTAGCGATATATCCTGGCAATGTTCTCACACTGCAAATGTCGAAGCCTCCAGCATTCAAATACAAGAGTGGGCAGTATATGTTTGTTCAATGCCCTGCAGTCTCACCATTTGAATGGTAATTTCCATCGACTAATTCTTCACATGTTCTTTCTTTTTCACATACATATTCGTCATTTAGCTATATTAGTGTTCATATAGATTGAAGGGTTATTATGCATATTTCCAGGCATCCTTTCTCTATAACATCAGCTCCAGGCGACAATTTTCTCAGCATCCACATTCGACAACTCGGTGATTGGACGCAAGAGCTCAAAAGGGTTTTCTCCTTGGCATGTGAACCTCCAACCGCTGGAAAAAGTGGCCTTTTACGAGCTGATGAGAACACCAAAAAGAGGTTAATACGAAAAAAAGGAAAAAAGAAAAGTTATAATGGTTGGTTGAGTTCTTTTCTGTAAATTAACATTTCGGATAATTGCACTATTGCAGCATGCCGAAACTCTTAATAGATGGACCTTATGGTGCTCCTGCTCAAGATTACAGGAAATATGATGTTTTGCTACTTGTTGGGCTTGGAATTGGGGCAACACCCTTTATTAGTATACTGAAAGATTTGCTCGACAACATTGTGAAAATGGAGGAAGAAGCAGTGAGTGCTTAATTTCTCTTTAATTTTTTTTCTGTTATTATTCTGCATTAGTTTTAATCTTTGTTTTCTTTCTGCATGTAGGATGCTATGTTGGATTTCTGCCCACCACCAGGAGAACATATGGATCTTGCTACTATAATGAAAGTAACCACACCAAATGTGAAGAAGATGCTCAAGACAACCAGTGCATATTTCTACTGGGTCACTCGTGAGCAGGGCTCGTTTGATTGGTTCAAGGGGGTTATGAATGAAGTTGCCGAGCTCGACTATAGGGTAAAGAAAATTCTTGCAAAGGAAAAACTGACATGCCACATTAATTTTCATTATAATTAGTGTTTTTTGTTTTTGATGTCTAGGGTTTAATTGAGATGCACAACTATCTCACTAGTGTGTATGAAGAGGGAGATGCTCGATCTGCACTTATCACCATGGTTCAAGCCCTCAATCATGCTAAAAATGGCGTCGACATAGTCTCCGGAACAAGGGTAAAAATTTAATTTCCTTCCGAGTCTACAGAAATACTTCCTGCTTAAAATCTAATTCATGAAATCATTAATTACATGGTCTTTCTTACTTTTACCCTTCAAGCATGAAATCATCGTATCATTTTATTGCGCCTTGCCTCTCATTTTCAACACCCGTTAAAATTTCTAACCTGCTCTTTTCCCTAACCAAAATACGTTGAAAATTATATATGCAGCAGCGTTTACGGAAAAAAAGATTGAAAAAAAATCATGGTTAATGCCATAAATAGAAATTAATCTTGTGGTAATCGGTGCAGGTTCGCACACATTTTGCGAGGCCTAATTGGAAGAAAGTCCTATCAAGATTAAGCTCCAAGCACCCCTGTGCTAAAATAGGTCAGTCCCTCTACATCACCAAATTAATTAGCAAGTGTTAATAGCTTGCTACAAGACTAATTTAATAGCTGAATCTTGATCTTATTTGTTTAACGCAGGAGTTTTCTACTGTGGAGCTCCAGTGTTGGCCCAAGAGCTAAGCAAGCTTTGTTACGAGTTCAATCAAAAAGGCACCACGAGATTTGAATTCCACAAGGAACATTTCTGAATACATGTATATACACGTACATATATTAATATACGGTAGAAATTATTGTATACCTATTTTTTATGTATAATTTTTGACAAATTAGGATGAGGGTAAATAGAAGAAGAGATATACCTACGTACACAAGCATATACAGCATTTATGTGGTATTATAAATGAGCAAGGAAAAAGGAGGAAATTAGAAACCCATATATTTGTGGTGTTGGGTCCCAACATGGTGCGGTGTAGACTTGTAGAGGGGCATGTTGCGGAAAGACGATCATGAAGCAATAACACAATCAATATGGAGAAGTAATCAAATCAATCACAAGCAAATAAGAAATAAAAGTACCAAGCAAAAGGCAAAGGAGAAGCGTTTATTAATCACCAAAATATAGAGAAATACAGATGGTGGATGAATCACAAATCCTTCGAAAAGCTCTGGTTCTCACAAATTACAAAAGGTTCTTTCAAAATATCACAAAAGCTATTCGATATAGGATTAAAAAATACTACATTATATATAATATAGAAAAGATAAATCCAAATAACTAATCTCTCAACTAATAAATTATTCGGCCCAAGACATGGCAGACGTCTGAAGAAGGCATTGTCGGACGTTAGTCCATGAAGTCTTCAAAACAACAGAGCATCTCCAGACGTCTGAAGAAGGAGTTTCAGATGTTTGCTCTTGAGGCTTTGAAAGTACAAAGCGTTCACAGACGTCTGTCCAAAGTATACAAACATACAGAGCGCTGACAAACGTTTGAAGCTGTAGCTCCAGACGTCAATCCTCTAGCTTACAGATAAATTTGAATCTGTTCAATCTCCATGATATTGCCGAATCAAACATGGAAATCGATAGGGATTGGAATGGAAAGCATACACAATAAATCTCCATCTTGCCTCTCATTTCCACAAAACTCCTTCATAAAATTAATAGTATCTCTATCTTCACCACAAAACCCCTAAATGGCTCAATGAGTGTGGCGCACTTCAATTAAGTTCAAGCAATACTCAAACTTACTCAAACTTAACAACCGAAAGAGACTTTGTCAACATGTCGGCTGAATGATTCGCTGTGCCAACTTTCTTCACAACCATCTCATCTTTTTCAACGATATCCTGAACAAACCAGTACCGAACATCAATGTGTTTCATCATGTCATGATGCATCTGGTCTTTCTTCAAATGAATCGCACTTTGACTATCACAGTAGACTATTATGATATCGTTTTGAATACCAAGTTCCGAAAATGACTTCAACCAGATCGTTTCCTTAACGGTCCTAACAACGGCCGTATACTCCATCTCCATTGTAGAAAACGCTACCGTAGACTGTAACGAAACACGCTAACTGATGGCACATGCTCCTAAAAAGAATACATAACCGGTGATCGACCTTCGCCTGTCAAGATCACCCGCATAATCGGAATCGCTGAATCCAATTAAATTGTCATTGTTCCTTGATAGAGATTTTTATCGTTCTCTAAATTTTACCGTAAGTATACAGTTATTCGCAGTAGTACTTACGGATCGATCCACAGGAAGGCGTTGAGATTTTAATTAATTCCAAAACAAGTAACAATATGATTGATTTAAAATTAAGAATTAAATTGCGAATATTTAAAAGTGCAAGTAAATTAAAAGAACGGGTTTTAAATATTAAAGCAAGTCTAGGTTATCGAATTACCTTTACTATTATGGTTGGTTTATATGGTTCTATTCTTTTCTAATTTCGTTGTTTTAATTAATCATCTATTAAATAGATAAAAGCATATGATAAAATAATATGGTCATGAAATATCAAACTACTATATAAGTATACTTCATACGATTAGATCTATTCTATCAATTATATAAAATCATTTAGACAACAATTAAAACAAATAATTCTAATTGATCACAAGTAACATAGACTTATCCTTCTATAAGATAACCCCTAAGTTGTCATTTTACGAGTTAAATTATATTTATCTGCGTAACCAAAATTACCCTAATTAATTAGGTTGAATTTCCTTGTTAAAAAATACACTCTTACCTTCCTTAATTAGTTTTATAGTTCGTCACGCTGTCATTAAACTAATTAGATTATCGGTACGTGTTATCATATTTTTCTAAACCTATTGAAGGCGTCAATCTATCATCATTAGGCTTAGTTTGTTAGCTTGATAACAAAAAGAAAGACTTTTTAATCAAGAGAAATCTCACGATGAAAACCAAAAGAAAAGAGAGAGAGATATTAAAACATCACAATCATGATAGAAAGAATAATTCTAACCCTAAAAAATAATTAGCTACTCATGATATAGGAAGAAGAAATCATAAAATAAAATAAATTCATATCAAAAGTAACTACAAAACTTGAACTCTAAAAAAACCATAATTTTAAAACCTAGGAAGAGATGAAACCCTATAGAACTATACAAAGATATATATAGGGCTTTTGGAGAATCGAAACTTACATTATAAAAGATACGGAGAATATCAAATTTTTCTGAAAATCTCAACTCCTGTCTCTTATAAATTTCGGCTGAAATCAAATACTGAAATTTTTGAGATTTGGATCTTCTGGTTTTTTCCATGTTGTGTGATTTGATCTCGAGATCTTTAGTCTTTGTTCCATTTTTGATAATTGATTCTCTGTTTTCCGTTTAGCTTCAATCAAGTCTTCATTTAATGCACGTAATCAGTCTTTTACGCACTTTTCCCTTTAAACCCTGAAACCTGTAATATTTGACAAAACATACCCGTAACAGTATAAAATAGACAAAATAAAGATAAATATGGCTATATAAATATGCATTAAAATGCATCAATCAAATACCCCCCCCCCCTATCTTTTGCTAGTTCTCAAGTAAATTTTGGGTTTCAAACTCTAAACATAAAAAAAATAAAAATCTAACTCAAACAACTAAAATATACTCATACTCCTATACTCCTTTCATGGGCATGTGATTGCACTTAGCTCATGCAATAAGTCTTTCAACCCTTAGGTGTCGCTAGCATGATGAGTTATCTCCTGAAGATTTTCAGCGGATACCACTCACAAAATCCCAAAAAGGAAAACAAAAAGAAAATAAAAGAAAAGGAAAATATTAAAGAAAAGAAAATAAAGGAAACAAAAATAAGAAAGTGAAAACAACATACAAAGAAAGGAACAAACAAAAGAAAAAAAAATTGAAAAAGAAGAGTTTCGAACTTCCACTAGCTTTTCAGTTTTTATGAACCTTCATCTTAATAGTTTTGATCAAATACGGAAATTATATCCCCTCTTAATAAAACATTGTCCCATTCTTCATCCATATCTCTCCTCCAAACGTCGATCATATACCCCTATGTGTATGTAAAATCATCTCTACACTCGATAATTCAATTCAAACTATAGTACCCTTACCTTAATACCTTAGTACCATTTCTTTTTATTAAGGATGGATGGATTCGCTCACACACCTTTCATGTGACCGTTAATGCTTCTTGTGGCACTAACCAACCAATTAATGAATGTGATTACTTATTAAAGCGTAAATAACTTTTATATATATATATATATATATATATATATATATATATATATATATATATATATATATATATATATAAGCCTAGTCTTGTAACTATCTCGGGCTCAGCGATGACTCCCAGACCAGTTGGTCTAAAACACTGGGTGATAAAGCACCATCGAAGTATATTTTTTATGCCTTTTTTTATAGCCCCCAAGATTATATATATATATATATATATATATATATATATATATATATATATATATATATATATTTCTTTTTTTATATTATTATTTTTTTCGGGGTTAACTTTT
Organism: Agapanthus africanus; assembly: GCA_030015575.1. Taxonomy (NCBI): domain Eukaryota; kingdom Viridiplantae; phylum Streptophyta; class Magnoliopsida; order Asparagales; family Amaryllidaceae; genus Agapanthus; species Agapanthus africanus. The sequence goes on from JASDDO010000026.1 coordinate 142,316,007, forward strand.
AATCCCGTTTTTTCTTTCATACTTAGGCTTTCAGGCAAGAGTATTTCTAGGTATTCTCTATTATACCAAGTTTCATACTTAGGCTTTCAGGCAAGAGTATTTCTAGGTATTTTCTACTATACCAAGTTTCAAGATGTGTGTCTGTGCAGTTTGCAGGGTATATACTCACTAAGTTTGGACTCAAGAATAAGAACTTATTTTTCAGACTAATTTTTATTCTCAGATTCAATAACTCTTTCATCTCACTCAATCTTTGGAAATCGAGTTCATGATCAGCTATTACTAGTTTTATTCTAAGACATCTTTTTTTTCTTGTTCTTCTTAAATCTCATTCTCTCTTTTATATACATATTTCACTATCTTATTTTCATTTTCAAAATTTTCTCTTTTTTTTCAAGAGAAAAACCTAAAAATGAAAATAAAAGAAACTACGAAAATCTAAAATAAGATGAAAAAAGAAAGAAAGATGAAGACCTAAAAAAACCTAAAAGAAAAGAAAAACTTTGTACAAAACCAAACCATCCCCACACTTAAATTAAACAATGTTCTCATTGTATTAGAGTACATATCTTGTTATACTCGTATAGCTGTGCTTAATTTTTCCGAAATCTTCTCGGCTCAAATTCTCAATACCTACAAAAGAAGATGTAGGTATGCATTTTGGTACCCAAACTTTATTGGTTTTATGGGAGTTAGATTTGGGGACCCATTTCAATTTGGTATATAAAATTTTTTTTTGAACTCACAAGAATATGCAAAGTGACCATGTGCACCACAATAATAACAAGTATGATTAGATATACTCATAGAACAAGATTTATGATTAGAATAGTGGTTGACAAAACTAGATGAAGAATTTTTTTGAAAAATAAAGTTTTAAGATCAACATCTCCTTTACTTAAAATGTTCTTCCCTTTGTTTGGTAAATGATCAATCTTTTCCTTTATTTTTAAAAACTTAGTAAAAGAAATAGTTAAATCATTATTTTGTTTTTTAAGGGAAGCAATTTCTTCAATCAATGTTTCTTAAGAAATATAGGATAATTTCAAAGAATCAATTTCACTTTTAAAATGTGAAACAAAATTTTCATGATCATTCCTCAAAACATTACATGAAAAAATCAAATTTTCATTTTTAGTTTTTAAAGCATCAATAGTTTTTGATTGAATATCAATTTTTGAAAGAAATTTAATTTTCTTCTTCTCTAATTTATCAATTTATGAAAGAAAATTATTTTTCTCCTTTTCTAATCTATCTATCAAAACATCATTTGTCAAAAATGCTTGTGAACCACTAGAAGATTTTAAAATATCAATTTCACTCGTAAAAATTTTAATCAAATTATCATTTTCTTGTTTCAAAGAATTGCAAGATAAAATCAAATTCTCTTTTTTGCTTTTCAAAGATTCATTCAACGAAATCAAGTTTTCTCTCTCCATTTCTAACAACAAAATTTGGTTTTCAAGGAAGCTATTTCGAGACATTACCATATTAAGTTCATCATGAAGCTTAAGGAGAATCATCAATAAGTTAAACATGTATACCATCAAATGAAGAATTACAGTCTTTAAAATCAAATAAACACTCATCATCGTCACTTGTTTATTCTATAGACATTTCAAATAAAGCGTTGATTTCACATGGTAGGTCATAAGAGCACTAGGTTGGCTTCTTAAATCGAAAATATTTAATCAACCGTCATGTTTCCAAAAGAAAGTTTCATTAAACCATTGCGACAGTTAATCAAAGCGTTAGCGGTAGCTTAGAATGGTCGTCCTAAGATTACTGGAATTTGATTTTTAGGGTTAGAGACAGGCTGTGTTTCTAAAACAATAAAGTCTACAGGGAATATAAATTCGTCTAGTTTGATTAACACATCATCTCTCTCTCTCTCTCTCTCTCTTTGTCTTCTTAATGGAACGATCTACTGACTGTAAGGTGACTTTTGTTGGTTCAAACTCACATATCCCTAACTGCTCATAAACTGAGTGTGGTAGCAAGTTGACACTCGTGCCTGAGTCTAGCAAAGCACGCTTGATTAGCTTATCTCCAATAAAGCATGAAATAGTAGGACATCTATGATCCTTATATTTTACTGGCATGGAGTTAGTTAATGCATTACAAATATTTGATATAAGAAAGACTTTCTCAGGCATGTAGGTTTTCCTCTTTTTGGTGCACAGATCTTTAAGATACTTTGCATAGGGAGGAACTTAATCAATTACGTCTAAAAGAGGTATGTTCACTTTAACTTGCTTAAATATCTCCATCATCTTTTCCACTGTAGGGTGTTTTTCGTCACCCCAGTGAGATGGGAATACGCGCGCGCTTGTCAGGCGTACTACAGATTCCCCCTGCCTAGGGTAGGCCGGGGTTTAATGATTGTGGGGATCCGAATCTCCGGCAGCCGCGGACTAAGCTGCCGTTAATTACCCCTCGCCTTTGGGGCGAGGGAACCTCCGATTAACGGGTTAAACTGGTCATACGAACCCAATGTGCGGTGTGCGTGTGTTCTGTTTTGAAAGGGGGTTTTTGGATATATCGGGAGCCACGCAGAGTTTTTACGAGGGTCCCGCTACCCGGATAGCGGGCTGGGGGTCAAGGGGGCTAGCAGCCCCCTTGCGGGGTTCGGGGCAGCGCCCTGGCCCGAAAATTTTTTTGAGGGGGAGAATGTTGCGGAGTATGTGTATGTGTACATTTGTATACAAATGTATATATATACATATATATATGAATAAAGGGGAAAAGGCATCCAAAGGATGCGTGGGGGCCAGCGCCTTGAGCGCTGTGCGCTTAGGTGCTGTGCGCTCAGGCGCAAGCGCGCCACGTGTCGGCACGTGGGCGCTTTGCGCAATGAGCGCTGCGCGCAGGTGCGCAAGCGCGAGCGCCACGTGTCGGCACGTGGGCGCTTTGCGCAAGAGCGCTGCGCGAGGGTGCGCAAGCGCGCGCGCGCCACGTGTCGGCACGCGGGCGCTTTGCGCAATGCGCGTTGGAGCGCAAGCGCGCGCGCGCCACGTGTCGGCACGCGGGCGCTTTGCGCCTTGCGCAAGCGCGCAGGTGCGCAAGCGCGCGCGCCACATGTCGGCACGCGGGCGCTTTGCGCACTTGCGCAAGCGCGCAGGTGAGGACAAGAGGCTTTTAGCCTAAGAAACAGAAGCTGTGCTTCAGAAATGAAATATTTATTATGTATATATGTATGGAGTTAAACTCCTATGATGTTTTGAAGCTGATAAAGGGGGTTCTTCTTTTTCCTCCTGTTGTTTGGCCGGATCTTGAAGATCAAGAAGTAGGAGATTTTAAAAATCACTCATTTTTGAGATCTGATGGGAGATCTGAGTTCCCCTTTGTGGGTTTTGTGGTGGAAAACCACTTAGTTTTGGAAAAGAAAGAGTAAAACTCTTGATTTAATTCGAAAGAAATGAGAAGGTTTAGAACCTTGGAGAAGAAGCAGGAGGCACAAAGAACCCTAGGTTTTTTGAGGGGATGGAAAAGGTTGTTTCTTTATTCATCATCATGTTGCCTTTTATAGGCTTACATATTTACATATAGCCCCTTGGGCTTTACAAAAATGGCATTTTAGCCATCCCATGGCTCATGTGCCATTTCATTTTTGCACATAAGCCATGGGCTTATAAAATATTGGCTTTATGCCCATTTTGCATACATTCATGTATAAAAAAATTACATAAAAATTATTTATTACATGATCTATATTTTAGCATGGAGGAGGCTGGCCGCGGGCTCGACTTGGGCATGGGCCCGCTTGACCTAGGCTTGGGCCCACCTATCTTGGGGATTGACCTTGACTTTGACTCGGTCAACCGGGATGCAAATTTTTACCCCAACAAATTGCCCCCCATCAATGAATGCACACCGCACATTTGAGTTGTGTGCATGAAATTGATGGATTTTTAAGCTGAACTTCGAGGTGGAACATCATTCCGGGGGCGGAGCATCATCCCGGGGAGCATGATTCCTAGGGATCGGAGCATCATTCTGATTCGTAGAGCATAATTCCAGGGTCGGAGTATCTCCCGGGGAGCATGATTCCCGGGGAACGGAGCATCATTCCGATTTGCGGAGCATAATTCCAAGATTCCAAGGATCGGAGCATCATTCCGATTCGTGGAGCATAATTCCAGGGTCGGAGTATCTCTCGGGGAGCATGATTCCCGGGGAACGGAGCATCATTCCGATTTGCGGAGCATAATTCCAAGATTCCAAGGATCGGAGCATCATTCCGATGAGCGGAGCATAATTCCAGGATTCGGAGCATCATTCCGATGAGCGGAGCATAATTCCAGAGATCGGAGCATCATTCCGAAGGGCGGAGCATGATTCCAGAGTTCGGAGCATCATTCCGATGAGCGGAGCATAATTCCAGGATTCAGAGCATCATTCCGAAGAGCGGAGCATGATTCCAAGGATCGGAGCATCATTCCGATGAGCGGAGCATAATTCCAGGATTCGGAGCATCATTCCGATGAGCGGAGCATAATTCCAGAGATCGGAGCATAATTCCAACGAGGAGGTCGTTGGTTGATTCCGAGCCGAAGCATAATTCCGATAGGGAAGGCAGATATCCTGAGGCGAAGCATGATTTCGACACGGGGTAAATTCTGGGACAGAGCATGATTCCGCCGTAGGGGTTGTTGGTTTGATTTGATTTGGGTTGACATCCGCATCGCTACACTGGAATATGGTACCAGGAGCGAATCATCATTTGTCATGAGAGGATTTGGGAATTGGGGTTTTTATTTGGCATCTGCATTGCTGCACTGGAATAATGCCAGGAGCAACTCATCATGTGCCCCGAGAGGATTTGGATTTGGTTTGTTTGGCATCTGCATTGCTGCACTGGAATAATGCCAGGAGCAACTCATCATTTTCCCCGAGAGGATTTGGATTTGGTTTTTTTTCGTTTGGCATCTGCATTGCTGCACTGGAATAATGCCAGGAGCAACTCATCATTTGCCCCGGGAGGACTTGGGAGAGATTGGGATCGTTTTACGCCCGTGGATTGTATACGGTTTTGCAGGATGTATGATCCAGACCGTAGGGCCGAAAAAAAATATTTCGAGATTTTGTCGGCGTCTGCATCGCTGTACTAGAATATGGTACCAGGAGCAACTCATCATTCGCCATTTGGGTATGGGATTTGGAATTTGGTTGGCGTCTGCATCGCTACACTGGAATATGGTACCAGGAGCGACTCATCATTCGCCGTCGGGGATTGGGATTTGGAATTTGGTTGGCGTCTGCATCGCTGCACTGGAATATGGTACCAGGAGCGACTCATCATTCGCCGTCGGGGATTGGGATTTGGAATTTGGTTGGCGTCTGCATCGCTGCACTGGAATATGGTACCAGGAGCGACTCATCATTCGCCACTTGGGGATTGGGGAGCGATGGCTTAGGAGACAGGTTTGGATCCCTATCACCTAAGGCTTTTCAATTTTATGGGCCGTGAGGGTCCCATAAAAGCATTTTCTCCCTACGAGTCGTAAGGATCCCGCAGGTGTATTTTCTCCTTAAGAGTCGTGAGGACTCCTAAGTGTGTTTTTCCTTGGTGAGTCGTAAGGATCTCACGAAGGTTGGTTCTCCTCATGCATCGTGAGGACACATGAGTGGGTCTTTCCAATGAAACATAATTCCAAAGGCGGAGACCAGCCGCGTAACTGGTGGTTGCGGTGGGGCATGGGTATGCTGAGAATTATTTGAGCCCGTGGATTGTATACGGTAGTCAATTTGGGGATTGGCCGTAGGGCTGAAAGAATTTTGGGAAATTGGATTTTGTTTGGCGTCTGCATTGCTGCACTGGAATAATGCCAGGAGCAACTTATCATCCGCCCTTGTTTTTTTTTTTGTTCTTTTTTTTTTTTTTTTTTTACCGCGATTGCTCTATCATTTCAGCTTTTCTTATCGCGAAGGTCGCGATCGCCCTATCATTTCGGCTATTTATTCGCGGTTGCCCCATCATTTCGGCTTTATTTTCATTTTCATTTTTACTCGCTGATTTTTATTGCGAGTTGCCCCATCATTTAGGCTTTATTTTCATTTTCATTTTTACTCGCTGATTTTTATTGCGAGTTGCCCCATCATTTCGGCTTTTCTTTATTTTTCTTTTATTTACACATTTTTTTTATTTACATTTTTTTTACATTCCCAGTTTAACGACTTAGAGGTCGATTGTTTTCAGAGAAAGGCAGATGCCTGAGAGAATCGGTTTCACGAAGAACTTCGGTCTCCGTTTGTATGAAATTGGTGGTTGCAGCTTGACTGTTTGTTAACACGCCTTTGGACAGTTCTATCTCTCCTGCCTTGTATTGCTTTTCGACCCAATCTTTGAAGACGAAGCAGTCCTCAATGGCATGGCCTATCACTCTGTGATAGGGGCAGTATTTGGGGTCGTCGGTCCTATTCGCTTCCTGCGGTCTTTTTGACTCTGGCAGTTGTAGACCGTTCTTCAGGGCGTCTTTGAATATTTTACGGATTTTGTCCTTTCTGAAGGAATAGACCTTATCCAGCTTCTCTTTCAGTGGAGATTCTCCCCCCTCTCCGAACATTGGCTTCCGAAGCTGGTTGGCATTAGGCCCGCTCAACCCTTGCTTATTTCGGTTAGCCGAAGCATTGAAAGATTCAGAATCGTCGGGATCTCCGCCTTTGCGATTATCGTCCTTTCGGTTTCTCCATGACCTATTGTTATTTTGGGAATCCGAGGAGGACTCCTGCTTTGAGCTCTCCAGCATCTGAACTTTCCTGGTCAGCTCTTGGAATGTTTTGAGACCCGCGGTGCATAGAAACGGGGCCATCCAATTGTTGAGATTTCCGACGAGGAGACTGACAGATTGGTCTTGCTCTATCGGTGGTTCGCATTTGACGGAGAGATTGCGCCATCGGGTTATAAAATCCGTGCTGCTTTCATTGTTCTTGGGCCTGGTCCTTACGAGCTCCGCAATGGTGATCTTATCGCTGACGCTCATGAACCTTTGTCGAAACAAAGATTCCATTTGGACGAAAGTAGTAACGGAGCCATCCGGTATGCTCACGTACCAGTCGAAAGCAACATCGGTCAGGCTATTAACGAACTGGCGGAGGAGAAGCGCATCATTGCCCCCAGTATTCCCGCAAGAGGCTTTGAAGTGGGCGATGTGTTGATTCGCATTTCCCGTCCCATCGAATCTTCCGAATTTAGGGATGACATAGCCGCTAGGAAATTCCACCAGATCATACTGAGCAGGATATGGTCTCCCACTACTGCTGATATCTTTTTGCGCTTCGGCTTCGGCCACCAATGTTTTGACTTTGCTGGCAACCAAATCCACGATTTGATCTTGAGTTAGCGGGCTACTGTCATCGGTAGCCAAGACATTTCCTGAGATAGGATGCGATTGACTTTCATGAGGTCCGCCCACTTTTGGATTTGAGGGAATAGGCGTCGGTTGCTTTGGGACACCGTTTCCCGGTTCATGAGCTGAGCCCTGTGCTTGATTGGGCGGCTGAGAGGCAAGTTGGGCCGTAAGCCGTAAGACGACATTTGTCAAGTCGTCGATCTTTGAGTAGAGCTTGGCCATCTCCTTATCTTTGCTTCTGAGCTGTTTTTGGAGCTCTTGGAGAAGTTGCTGCTCTGTGGTCTTAGGACGGAAAGTTGGCTCATCTTCGCTTTCCGAGCCTGACTCCTCATGAATTGAGGGCTCTCTCTGCCTATCAGCCTCATCGAGAGGGTTTTCATCATCCAGCGGAGGCGGCTGTTCTTGGGAAGTGGCAACCACATTAAAGCCAGATTGGATTTGAGATGTGGTAGCCCCGTCCTTGCTCTTACTGCGCTCGCCCACCACGTAGACAGTGTGGATAACACATTCAGCCATCCCCTCATCTTTGGCGGGGTAACCCTGTTCTTCAAACCTCATGAGGTTTAGCCTGGCAGTAGCCCTAGCCCTTTTGTTGGCTCTATATCTGAGCCTTTTCTCCCTCAGCTTCTCAATTTTGAAGGCTTGGCGGGCATCTGCTACCCGGGAAGCCATTGTGAGTTGATCATAGGGGAGCTTAGAGAAGACATCCGATCGAGCAGTAGTCAAGGGCACCGCTGGAGCTTGCTCAGGACGCGTTGTAGTTTTATTGGTGTTGATGGCCTTGCCCCCAGCTGGGGCCAAGGGAATTCGTTCAGACACCGACTTGCGTTTGGGTTGGGGCGCCCTTGAGATCACCACATTTGGTCTTCTGCCTTTCGAGACCGGTTTGTCTGCCACCAGGGCTTGAGGAGCTGGGATGGCGCCAACTGGCATGAACATAATAGAGCCGAATGGTAGCAGCGGCTCCTCCCATTGTCGCCCGAGACTGGCCGGGAGGACCGTCCTAGAGTCTATCCTCATCGTGTAGGAGACGGGAGCCGTGCTGAGAGCTGAGTTCATCATCGGAGACATCGTCGGAAGGTGATTGCTTGAAAATCTTCATGAAAAAAAAACATTATTTTTAGTATAAATACAGGTATGTATATTGATTGAGTTCGCATGAACGCTTAACCCGAAATATGGAAGGAGAGATTAGTCCTACCGGGCGTGCCAGAACCTGTAGGGTGTTTTTCGTCACCCCAGTGAGATGGGAATACGCGCGCGCTTGTCAGGCGTACTACAGATTCCCCCTGCCTAGGGTAGGCCGGGGTTTAATGATTGTGGGGATCCGAATCTCCGGCAGCCGCGGACTAAGCTGCCGTTAATTACCCCTCGCCTTTGGGGCGAGGGAACCTCCGATTAACGGGTTAAACTGGTCATGTGAACCCAATGTGCGGTGTGCGTGTGTTCTGTTTTGAAAGGGGGGTTTTGGATATATCGGGAGCCACGCAGAGTTTTTACGAGGGTCCCGCTACCCGGATAGCGGGCTGGGGGTCAAGGGGTTAGCAGCCCCCTTGCGGGGTTCGGGGCAGCGCCCCGGCCCGAAAATTTTTTTGAGGGGGAGAATGTTGCGGAGTATGTGTATGTGTACATTTGTATACAAATGTATATATATACATATATATATGAATAAAGGGGAAAAGGCATCCAAAGGATGCGTGGGGGCCAGCGCCTTGAGCGCTGTGCGCTTAGGTGCTGTGCGCTCAGGCGCAAGCGCGCCACGTGTCGGCACGTGGGCGCTTTGCGCAATGAGCGCTGCGCGCAGGTGCGCAAGCGCGCGCGCCACGTGTCGGCACGTGGGCGCTTTGCGCAAGAGCGCTGCGTGAGGGTGCGCAAGTGCACGCGCGCGCCACGTGTCGGCACGCGGGCGCTTTGCGCAATGCGCGTTGGAGCGCAAGCGCGCACGCGCCACGTGTCGGCACGCGGGCGCTTTGCGCACTTGCGCAAGCGCGCAAGTGCGCAAGCGCGTGCGCCACGTGTCGGCACGCGGGCGCTTTGCGCACTTACGCAAGCGCGCAGATGCGCAAGCGTGCGCGCCACGTGTCGGCACGCGGGCGCTTTGCGCACTTGCGCAAGCGCGCAGGTGAGGACAAGAGGCTTTTAGCCTAAGAAACAGAAGCTGTGCTTCAGAAATAAAATATTTATTATGTATATATGTATGGAGTTAAACTCCTATGATGTTTTGAAGCTGATAAAGGGGGTTCTTCTTCTTCCTCCTGTTGTTTGGCCGGATCTTGAAGATCAAGAAGTAGGAGATTTTAAAAATCACTCATTTTTGAGATCTGATGGGAGATCTGAGTTCCCCTTTGTGGGTTTTGTGGTGGAAAACCACTTAGTTTTGGAAAAGAAAGAGTAAAACTCTTGATTTAATTCGAAAGAAATGAGAAGGTTTAGAACCTTGGAGAAGAAGCAGGAGGCACAAAGAACCCTAGGTTTTTTGAGGGGATGGAAAAGGTTGTTTCTTTATTCATCATCATGTTGCCTTTTATAGGCTTACATATTTACATATAGCCCCTTGGGCTTTACAAAAATGGCATTTTAGCCATCCCATGGCTCATGTGCCATTTCATTTTTGCACATAAGCCATGGGCTTACAAAATATTGGCTTTATGCCCATTTTGCATACATTCATGTATAAAAAAATTATATAAAAATTATTTATTACATGATCTATATTTTACCATGGAGGAGGCTGGCCGCGGGCTCGACTTGGGCATAGGCCCGCTTGACCTGGGCTTGGGCCCACCTATCTTGGGGGTTGACCTTGACTTTGACTCGGTCAACCGGGGTGCAAATTTTTACCCCAACATCCACTTTTGCATCATACTTCTTGGCTTTCAAACGATCAAGATAAGGTGTTCGTGGCACAAAGGATTTATCAATAGAAAGGGACTGAGATGTAGGAGGGATAGGTATAGATGTCGGCTGTGTATTTGAAACAGAAGGGGGTTGCTCATCATCAGCCGATATCTCATCAGACTCTTGAGGCGTCCGCACTTAGTTATCAACCTGTTTCCTTGATCTCAAGGTGGTAACAACATTTACGTGAGCAGCGTTAGGGACAGGTTGACTGGATAAGGTGTCCTCTCACACTGCTATTATGTGTTCAATTTTCGCTTCAAGTCTCGCAATTGCTTGTTGATTAGCAGATATAGGTTGACCAAACGCTTGCATAAAAGCGGCCAACTACTTTTCTATGTTAGTAGAAGTTTGACTTTGAGGGCCGCACGCAAGGGAACATTCTTCAGAAAGATGAAATGAATCTTGACATTTTAAACAGGGAGAGAGTTTACTGACTTGTTGAACACGAGAATGCGTCGTTAGTTTTTCAATTGAACGCCAAAGAGAAGCTAATTCTGCTTTCATCAATAGAAGCCTCCACGACTTGTATCCCTCCCGTCGGTATGGGTGCCGCCCTCTCGCTTGAACTCTCATATTGCATGATTTTATCAAATAACTCTTCTAAGAAATTCCATGTATCATCTTACATCATCCCAACAAAGAGGGGATCGACACTTCCGCCCATAAAGAGCCTCGAACGGGGCCATCTAAATGCTAGCCTGATAGCTGTTGTTGTATGAGAACTCCACCAAGTCAAGGTGATCCTCCCAAGACCCCTGAAAATCCAAAATGCATGCCCTCAACATATCCTCGAGTGTTTGGATGGTATGCTCGGATTGCCCATCCGTCTGGGGATGGTATGCGGTCCTAAGCTTGAGGAGAGTGCTTAGACTCTCATGCATGCTTTTCTAAAAGTGTGAAAGAACATGGTGTCTCGATCGGACATGATACTAAAAGGTGCTCCATGTAGTCTCACAATCTCCTGCATGCCTCTCTACAAGAGACTCAGTCAATTGCCCCACTCAAAATGGTATGAAATGGTCCGCCTTTGTAAGACAATCGACTATAGCCCAGATAGCATTGTTGCCCTTTGGACTCCGTAGTAGTGCCGTCACAAAACCCATAGTGATGTGCTTCCATTTCCACTCGGGTATTGAAAGCGGTTGCAACTAACCAGCTACTCTCTGATTCTCTGCCTTCACCTGCTGGCACGCTAGACACTTGGAGACAAAATGGGCGATCTTCCTTTTCATCCCATTCCACCAAAAGTGCTGCCTCAAGTCCTTATACATCTTGGTGCCCTCTGGGTGCATCGAATAAGTTGAGGTATGCGCTTCTGCTAGAACTTCTTATCGAATATCACCCTTTGGCACATATAGCCGACTGCCGAACCTCGGAGAACCATCCTCATGATCACCAACTCTGTTCTCAATCCAGCATCAACCTGTCCCCGGAGCTTTTGTAGCTGACTATCCCTGGCCTTTGCTGCCTTAATATGAGCCTCGATGGAAGATTGCACCTGCAACTGTCAGAGCTGTCCGGGTGTACCTAACCTAACCACCTCCAGTTCGAGTCTCTGAAAATCTTCAAGAATCTTCTTCTGGCAGGTCAGCATCATAGCTGCTGACCTATGACGGAAGGCATCAGGCACAACATTCACTTTCCCCAGTGATACTGCAGATCTAGATCATAATCCACCATAAATTCTAACCACCTGAGCTGTCTCATGTTAAGCTCTTTCTGAGTGAACATGTACTTCAGGCTTTTGTGGTCCGTGTATATTTCCATCTTCTCACCCAACAAGTAGTGTCTTTAGATCTTCAGGGAGAACACAACTGCAGCCAACACTAAGTCATGCGTCGGGTAGTTCTTCTTATGTGTCTTCAGCTGGCGTGAGGCATATGCCGCTACCCGACCGTGCTGTATGAGAACACAGCCCAATCCCTTTCCGGAAGTGTCATGACCCACCCCCAAGCATAGATGGTATTGTCCGCTCTGGCCGAAGCCCTCCGGTTTTGTCCCTTTGAATAAACCCGGGGCTACTTCCCAGTAGGTCACCCATCCCAGAATTTCTCTGGCCCAAGCACGCTTAACTACGGAGTTTTTCAAACTCCGGAGTTCCGATTCATCCAAAAGGCGCCTCTGTATTCTAAGAGTGGTATCATTCCATTTATAGTTCAGATCGTGCCCTCTTTCGGAATGGAATTCAATACTCCCCATTGTTCTAGTGGGTCCCCGTGTGCATCCGTATCGGTTACATCCCTACCTCGATACCGGATAACATCTCACTTCTCACGGGGTAGGTGGTATTCAGCCCCAACTCCACCTAGGGTATTACATTCCCCCCTACTTAGAACAATGGTTCGTCCTCGAACCACAGACCTAGTTTTGAGGGACCGTCTCTGATACCATATTTGTCACGACCCACCCCCAAACATAGATGGTATTGTCCGCTCTGGCCGAAAGCCGCACGCTTTTGTCCCTTTGAATGAACCCTGGGATACTTCCCAGTAAGTCACCCATCCCAGAATTTCTCTGGCTCAAGCACGCTTAACTACGGAGTTTTTCAAACTCCGGAGTTCCGATTCATCCAAAAGGCGCCTCTGTGTTATAAGAGTGGTATCGTTCCATTTATAGTTCAGATCGTGCCCTCTTTCGGAATGGAATTCGATACTCCCATTGTTCTGGTGGGTCCCTGTGTGCATCCGTATCGGTTACATCCCTACTTCGATACCGGATAACATCTCACTTCTCACGGGGTAGATGGTATTTAGCCCCAACTCCACCTGGGGTATTACATTCCCTACTTTGTCACGACCCGAAATTTGGCACGTGACGGCCCTTAAACCACGTAACGTCTACAGGCGTAACGCAATTCAATTAAGCCGAAAACCCAGCAATCTAAACCATCAAAAGTAGTAAGTGATAATAACATTGTTTAAAGCTTTTGAAAATCTCAAGTACAAATTCTTTAAAGTCCAAATTTACTTTCTTAAAAATTTTGGCAGCACCTCCTTTGTAAAAACTAGCCCTAAAAATGGGTACATACAAATATATAAGTAAAGCATCCCCAACGGGAGCAAATCTACGTCCAAAGACGGAAAACAACCGCCACAATAGTTATACGACGCTGTAGCGAAGAAAAAGACGATATAAAGTGAAGCAGCAAGAAAGACTTCCAAAGTCACAAATAATATACAATATCGTCGTCACAACTCGTCTCTAAGTCAATACGTGAAGTAGTAGATGGAGAGTACTAGATACAACGAATATACAAATGAGCATCATTGGATAACCGCAAAACCCACCTATAGCAAAACTGCACACAGTCAGCCGTAGCGGTATCCGCTGCAAAAGATGATATGATATGAAGAAGCCCCGCCGCGACTGCTCTGAGGGGCTACCTGTAAAACATTGTGGCACAACGGGGGTGAGTTGCCAACTCGTGAATAATAAATAACATATGCAGGTAATCGCAAGTATGCACGTACTGCGGTATCTATCACATACAAGCTGATAGCAATAAATGGCAATATGTATATGCAACAGTCATGAAAGGTACTCTATCAGGTACTACTAATACATGAAGTAATGCATATCAAATAAATACTGAGTATGGATAAAACATATCCTGTAAGTCTCATGGAACCCGAGTGTCCAATATCGACACCCGAAAACATCATGAAAACTATGCATGTGTATATATATATATATATATATATATATATGTGTGTGTGTGTGTGTGTGCGCACGAGCGCGCGTGTGTGTGTCCCTTAATGACATATCAAAATCATGAAACCTGAGTGTCCAATATCGACACTCGAAAACATCATGATATACTTGTGTCCAACATCGACACGTAAATCCTCATATATAGGGCTCCGTCAGTCCGGATCGGCCCCTGATCAATATCTCGGGCTCCGTGAGTTCGAATCGGCCTCTGATCAATATCCATAAATCACATACGTTCTTCGAATCCTAAGTGTCCAACACCGACACTTATGATCCATGTATCGGTATATACGATCCTCGAATCCTAAGTGTCCATCACAGACACTTGTGATCCACGTATCGGTTTATACGTTCCTCGAATCCTAAGTGTCCAACACCGATACTTGTGATCCACATATCGGTTTAAAACAAATCTCAGAGAGGATGCATCCAAATATCAAGTAAGGAATAAGAATACTTGCATAGATTATTATGATGATATATATTATATATGTGTACATATATAACAGCGATCCATACCACTGATATATATACATATATATATCAGCGTCTCATACCACTGATATATATACGCAGGAGTAAAACATCCAATGAAATCCATATCTCAATGCGAAATCCATGAAATATAATATATGCAACATGAAACAGTAATATGAGCATATAAAGGAAAAACCGCTATTTAACCGCAATAAGTTATTAAGTATAACATGCGGTTCCTAATTTCTCCGAAATCAAATGCAACATCATATACAGGTAAATATATAGCTATAGCCATGTATGTGTGTAATCATGTAGGTATAGCAAGGTATATGTGTAAGCATGTAAGTATGCAAGATATGCTACCTATCATATGCACAATCGCATAAGGATCAATGACTCCACGTCAATGACAAAACAATACCACATAGGTATATCCAACCCTAGCAAGGTAAGTGGGTGTATATGTAAGTATGTGCGCATGATGTACATGTAGCTAGCAAGGTATATGAGTGTATATGTAGGTATGTGCGCATGATGTATATGTAGCTAGCAAGGTATATGAGTGTACATGTAAGTATGTGTGCATAATGTACATGTAGCTAGCAAAGAATATGAGTGTACATGTAAGTATGTGTGCATGGCAAGGCATATGTGTAAGCATGTAGGTATACAGGTATGCTATATTTCATATGCAAAATGGAATATAAGGATCATGTCTTAATGTCCTTAACCAATACAGTATCACGTATGTATAGGTGTCATGCGTGTCATGGCAATTATCGACGGTGTCGGTATAGTATACAATTAGTGCTCGTGCAACATGAACCGTCAATAAAGGTGTTGTGTCTCATTAGTACTAAGTCCATATACACTAGGAAATGAGATATGAAACAATGGTACACATGCACAATCAATGTCCATATACTTATAACTATTAATCATGTCACTTAATCTAGCCTGGACGCATGACGCCATGCGGGCGATTCCCCTGTAGATATTAAATCTACTCACCGTTGACCTCGAGCTAAGTAAATCCGACCACCTGCTTCCCTTTCTTCGCAGCGTCCGAAGTCCCTGCTCGTGATCCTAAATTCACAAACACAACACATAAGGTTAAATATCCTGCGCTGACACAAAGACAACGAAACGCAAGGATAAGGTCCACAAGATAAACACACTGTGCACTCAGTGCACAAAACGCGTACGATATCGGTACAACCCTAACTAGGATGACACAACTACCAAGTCTAGACCCCGATCGTACCGATCGCGCATTTACAACACAATATATATCATGGAATCTAATATATAAAACATCACAACGTCAATAGAAACCCATGCCTAATTTATCCAAAAACCTAGTAAGCATACTTTTCATCATTTTAGCTCAAATCTACAAGTTTAACCAAAACTAGTAATCACAATCATCTCATAATAGCTTGATTAAACCACACAAACCCTAGAATTTTAATATCACCTAAATACGATTTAGAAAAGTTTAGTTTGCACTTAAGTTTAATTAGACAACTAGCAAAAATATCATTTAACAATCTTGCACTAGGTTAAGTTTTATCCAAGTCTAAACTTCACATTTAACCATTACAATAAACAAAACCCTAACTTGATTATCAAAAACCTTTTCTAGAAATTCTAAATATGCAAATTAAAGCCGTATTTAAACATTTAACAAGCTAGCATAATATATTAAAGCAACAACTAAGTTTAGGCTTAGAATTTATACCTCACGCTAGAATCACAAACTTGCAACTAGAAATCCAAATTTGCCTCCAAAATGCTAACTTTCATAAAGATCCATGCAAGAATTAGGCTAAAGAATAATGAGTATTGATTTGTTTTAAAGTTTATGGGATTATTTGATGAATTTTGATGAATTTTTGAAACTTGAAGGAGTGAGAATGGGGTGTGAAGAGAGAGAGAGGGCAGCAGGGGGGAGTTCGGCCAAGGCTAAAGGAAAGAGGAGGTTTGGAAAATGTGTGGAAATTTCTAGCTAAAAACCTCAATTAATGCCCATTAATGCACCTCCCATCCAATGCCACCTCTTAATCTTTTCTTTTTCTAATTAAAGTTTTCTTTAATTCAACAAATATCTAGATATTTGTAGAATATTTTGCATGGATGGATTAATGCTTAATCTTGTGATTAAGTTAGCATAGATTCACTTTTATCATAATTAACCAAATCAAAATTGTAATTACAACTAATTAAGTGCATAATTAAAAGCTTATAATAATATTTTAATTAGGGAAAAAATATTTAAGTGAACCAAAATTTTCAAGTGACGACTAAAAACCGAAAACTAGCAATTTCCTAGTTAAATTAGGTGCAGTTAAGTCTATATTGCAAAATGATCACTTCAGGGTTTATACGGAAAACACAGCTTATTTTACCTATTAACGGAAAATTCGCATAACGATTTCTAAAACGTTACAATCTTCCCCCTTAAAGAAATTCGTCCCCGAATTAAAAATTTTACTACGCATACCTTCAAAAAGATAAGTGCCAAACTCCCACTTCCTGTTCGCAGCCTCCCAAGTGATCTCTTCACTAGACGGGCTACGCCAAAGAAAACCTCCACAGATGGTAAGACCTTTGACCGAAGTTTCTCCACCTGCCGATCCACTATAACTATCGACTGCTGGTGAATGAAAGATCATGTCCAAATGGTTTGGTGCTGAATCATGTGAGAAGGGCCATGAAGGTAATTGCGAAGTATCGACACAAGGAATACGGGATGAACATCCTAAAATCCGGGCGGAAGTGCCAACTTATAGGCAACGGAACTAACTCGCTAAAGGATCTCAAAAGGACCTACAATCTGGGACTAAACTTCCCAAAACTCAACACGCCATTTCATCGGAAAAATCCGTAGGAATACATGATCTCCCGCTGCGAACTTAAGTCTGCGAAAACGACGGTCGGCATAAGACTTCTGTCTGCACTGGGCTGCTCTCATCCTGACCTGAACCACTGGATCTTCTCCATAGTCTCATGACTAGCTGGGGTCCAAAAATCCTGCTCTCGCAGAGTCGGTAAAACAAACTGGCGATCGATACAACCTACCACACAAGGCCTAAAAGGTTGCCATCTGAATCGTCTCCTGATAACTGTTATTGTAAGAGAACTCCATCAATGGCAAATGACTATCCCATAGCCAACAACAATTAGTACGTACACACAAGCATATCCTCCAGCGTCTGTATAGTCCGCTCTGTCTGACCATCGGCCTACGGATGAAAAGCGGAGTTAAAGCTCAACCAGGTACCCAAGGCTTCCTGAAGCTTCTGCCAATGACGGCTAGCGAACTGGATGCCTCTATTGGATATAACGCATGAAGGGACTCGGTGCAAACGCACAAACTTATCGAAAAACAACTGAGCAAACTGAGAATACTGAGCATAACCGGACAACAATCATCCAAATAGAGTCACACCCTGTCTAGAGCTGGGTAGACACCACAACGAAAACCATGGAGATCTTCTCCCATTCCCAACTCCAGAACGGTTAAAGATTGCAACTCTCCAGCCGGTCTCAAATGCTCAACCTTAGCTCATAACAAGTCAGGCACTTCAAAATGAAATCTGAAACATCACTCTTCATCCCTGCCCACCCGTAACTAACTCTCAAGTCACGTTACTTCTTGGTGGCACTTGGATGAACACTGAAAGCTGACTGATGTGCCTGCTTTAGGACCTCGCGTCTCTACCCATCAAAATCCGGTACACACCAACAAGTCCCTAAACGTAGCACACCCTGATCATTAATCAAGAACTCCGAATCTCAACCCTGCTGAACATGCTCAAGAATCTCAGGCAAATGAGCATCGACGGCTGTGCCTCACGAAAACGATTAAGTAAAAGTAGACGAGCGCGGACATGAGCAATCTGTCCCCTCAGTAGAGGCGAACCAAACTGTACTCATCGGTCGCACAAGAACTGCAAAAGACTGTCTCTGAACTGCGCTCATCTGGGACAAGCTAACCCCCGGGCCTACGACTCAAAGTATCAGCTACCACAATCGCCTTGTCTCGGGCAATAAAAGATCTCACAATCATAATCCTTCACGGCGCTGTCTCAACTCCAGATCCCGCTGTAGGAAGATTAAGCTCTGGTGGTCTGTGAAAATCCGACACCAGTCTCCGTACAAGTAGTGTCCCCAAATCTTCAACGCAAGACCACCGCGACCATCTTCAGATCATGAGTGGGATAAATCCCGCTCGTACTTTCTCCAAATGTCGGGAAGTATAAGCGATAACTTTATCATGCTACATCAGTACACAATCGAGCCCCACTCGTGAAACATCACAATAAACGACAAGGTCGCCCGGTCCAGAAAGCAAAGATAGAACTGGTGCAGTCGTCAACCGAGTATTCAATTGCTGAAAACTCAGCACGCATGCCTCAGTCTAAATAAAAGGAACCCCCTTCCTTGTCAATATGGTCAACGGGGCAGCGATACTTAAGACATCCTGCACGAAACGGTGGTAAAAACCGGCTAAGCCCAAAAATCCGCGGACCTCTATCCCTGATACAAGTCTGGGCCAAAACTATACGGCCTCGATCTTCCTCGGGTCCATACAAATACCGTCTCCCGTAACCACATGACCTACGAAGTCAACACTATCAAGCCTGAAGGAACACTTCAAGAATTTAGCAAACAGTAGGTACTCTCCCAATGCCTGCAAAGCAATCCTCAAGTGCTACTCATGTTCCTCACGACTCTTGGAATAGACCAGAATGTCATAAATAACACGACAATACACTGGTCGAGAAACGACCTGAAGAATCTGGTTTATCACACCCATGAATCCTGCTAGGGAATTGGTGAGTCCAACGACACCACCAAAAACTCATAAATCCCGTAGCGCGCACAAAAGCAGTCTTCGGAATGTCATTACTCCGAACCTGCAACCAATGATGACCTGATCCCAAAACATACCTAGAAAAATGTCCCGCGCCCTGGAGTTAATCGAACAAATCGTTAATGCGAGGTAAAGAATACCTATCCGCACCGTAACTTGGTTCAATTAACGATCAATCAATACACAATCTCAAACTGCCGTCATTTTTCTTGACGAACAGAATAAGAGCTCCCCAAAGAGAAACACTTGGACATACACGTCCTCCTATCTAGCAACTTTGCAGCTGATCCTTAAGCTCCCTAAGCTCCGCCAGCTCATCTGAAACAACGTCGGAAAACCCTCGCACAGAAAGAACCCGGTCCAACGAATCTACCGTGGCTCCGGTATCATGAATGGAAGCCAAGAATTCTCGACATCTTCTCCTCAAAAGCGGACTAGCGTAAAAGGCTGAATTCAAGCTGTGAGGGGCGGCACCACTGTCCCCTTGCACAACAAGAACTGACTCACCGGGAAAACAAAATATGACTGTTTCCTCGCGGCAGTCCACAGACGCATAGCACGTAGATAACCAGTCCGTGTCCAGAAGAACGTCAAAGTCCAACATCTCTAGAAGGACCAAATCGACGGACGAATCTCTATCTCCTATCCGATTGGCATGCGACCGAAACACGTGTCGCGCAACAAAAGAATCGCTAACAGGAGTAAACACAACAAACAGTTGATCTAGCATACACAACTCTCGGCCCAACCTCGGTACGAAGTGTGTAGAACAAACGAGTTCATAGATCCCGAATTAACAAACATACGAATCAAAAGAACATACGAATTAAGAATACCTGAAAACTCTGCATTGGACGCCCGTGCGTCCCGATGAGTAGAAGCAAACGCTTGTGCCTGCCCTCTACCCGCAACTGGCTGAACTCTTCCTCTACCATCCTGTCCCCTCTGAACGAACCCTCCGCGACCACGACCTCTCTGAACATAAGTCTGACGCAGTGCTAAGGAACAATTCCTGATGAGGTGATGATGGCTCCCGCACCGAAAATATCCATTCGATGACTGCTGACCCTCCTGGGGGATTAGAGCTAAACAACTGTCCTCGTCCCAAGCCTCTGCTACTTCCGCGACGTGCATGAAACTTGTCACGGCGACAAAACCTCTGTCTCTGGGCTGGTACACCTGTACAAGCCCTCCTCTGCCCTCGAACTCCCAAAGTCTCGGAAAGACGCTCCTCATCTAATAGGGCTGCGTCCACTGGTGCTGTATACGTAACACAAAACTGTATGCTGATAGTAAGGAATAACTAGGTAACGGGGGTGGCAACCTCCTTTCGCTGCGCTCAACTGGCCTCAACCAACGATCTCATCATCTGGCGCAAATCCTGCATCTCTGCCTCAAGCCTAGCGATACGATCTATCGAAGGTGGATCAATCTGCTCCTGTACAGCGAGCGTACCGTCCTGGTCAGTTCTTGTCCCAAATGAGTCAACTCTGATCTCGGCTCTCGCTGCGTCTCTCTGAGCCCTCATAGTCATCGGCGACATAAAGGCTAGAAATGGAAATAGGATTCGATAAGAACACGGAAATTGAATCACAAGGATATGTATTATCATGGATGGAATTTCAAGCAATTAGTACTTAGGTCACTTAGGCGGAGTACCGTGTCGTAAGTATGCTGCGGACATACACACGCTACATCACTTTGCTTAAGTTATCTACTCCATCATACCAAGGTCATCCTACACTCCGAAAGAGAAAACCTAGCGCTCTGATACCAATTTTGTCGCGACCAGAAATTTAGCACGTGACGGCCCTTAAACCACTTAACGTCTACAGGCGTAACGCAATTCAAGTAAGCCGAAAACCCAGCAATCTAAACCATCAAAAGTAGTAAGTGATAATAACATTGTTTAAAGCTTTTGAAAATCTCAAGTACAAATTCTTTAAAGTCCAAATTTACTTTCTTAAAAATTTTGGCAGCACCTCCTTTGTAAAAAGTAGCCCCAAAAATGGGTACATACAAAAATATAAGTAAAGCATCCCCAACGGGAGCAAATCCATGTCCAAAGGTGGAAAACAACCGCCACAACAGATATACGACGCGGGTAGCGAAGAAAAAGACGATATAAAGTGAAGCAGCAAGAAAGACCTCCAAAATCACAAATAATATACAGTATCGTCCTCACAACTCGTCTCTAAGTCAATACATGAAGTAGTAGATGGAGAGTACTAGATACAACGAATATACAAATGAGCATCATCGGATAACCGCAAAACCTACCTATAGCAAAATTGCACACAGTCAGCCGTAGCGGTATCCGCTGCAAAAGATGATATGATATGAAGAAGCCCTGCCGCGACTGCTCTGAGGGGCTACCTGCAAAACACTGTGGTACAACGGGGGTGAGTTGCCAACTCATGAATAGTAAATAACATATGCAGGTAATCGCAAGTATGCACGTACTGCGGTGTCTATCACATGCAAGCTGATAGTAATAAATGGCAATATGTATATGCAACAGTCATGAAAGGTACTCTATCAACTACTACTAATATATGAAGCAATGCATATCAAATAAATGCTGAGTATGAATAAAACATATCCTGTAAGTCTTATGGAATCCGAGTGTCCAACATCGACACCCGAAAACATCATGAAAACTATGCCTGTGTGTGTGTGTGTATGTCCCTCAACGACACATCAAAATCATGGAACCTGAGTGTCCAATATCGACACTCGAAAACATCATGAAATACTCGTGTCCAATATCCACACGTAAATCCTCATATATAGGGCTCCGTCAGTCCGGATCGACCCTTGGGCTCCGTCAGTTCGGATCGGCCCCTGATCAATATCTCGGGCTCTGTCAGTCCAGATCGACCCCTGATCAATATCCATAAATCACATACGTTCCTCGAATTCTAAGTGTCCAACACCGACACTTGTGATCCACGTATCGGTATATACGTTCCTCGAATCCTAAGTGTCCAACACCGACACTTGTGATCCACGTATCGGTTTATATGTTCTTCAAATCTAAGTGTCCAACACCGACACTTGTGATCCACATATCGGTTTAAAACAAATCTCAGAGAGGATGCATCCAAATATCAAGTAAGGAATAAGAATATTTACATAGATTATTATGATGATATATATTATATATGTGTACATATATAACAGTGTCCCATACCACTGATATATATACATATATATATCAGCGTCCCATACCACTGGTATATATACGCAGGAGTAAAACATCCAATGAAATCTATATCTTAATGCGAAATCCATGAAATATAATATATGCAACATGAAACAGTAATATGAGCATATAAAGGAAAAACCGCTATTTAACCGCAACAAGTTATTAAGTATAACATGCGGTTCCTGATTTCTCCGAAATCAAATGCAACATCATATATAGGTGAACATATAGCTATAGCCAGGTATGCGTGTAATCATGTAGGTATAGTAAGGTATATGTATAAGCATGTAAGTATGCAAGGTATGCTACCTATCATATGCGCAATTGCATAAGGATCAATGACTCCACGTCAATGACAAAACAATACCACATAGGTATATGTAACCCTAGCAAGGTAAGTGGGTGTACATGTAAGTATGTGCGCATGATGTACATGTAGCTAGCAAGGTATTTGCGTGTACATGTAAGTATGTGCGCATGATGTACATGTAGCTAGCAAGGTATATGCATGTACATGTAAGTATGTGCGCATGATGTATATGTAGCTAGCAAGGTATATGAGTGTTCATGTAAGTATGTGCGCATGATGTACATGTAGCTAGTAAGGAATATGAGTGTACATGTAAGTATGTGTGCATGGCAAGGCATATGTGTAAGCATGTAGGTATACAGGTATGCTATGTTTCATATGCAAAATGGAATATAAGGATCATGTCTCAATGTCCCTAACCAATACAGTATCACGTATGCATAGGTATCGTGCGTGTCATGGCAATTATCGACGGTGTCGGTGTAGCATACAATTAGTGCTCATGCAACATGAACCGTCAATAAAGGTGTTGTGTCTCATTAATACTAAGTCCATACACACTAGGAAATGAGATATGCAACAATGGTACACATGCACAATCAATGTCCATATACTTGTAACTATTAATCATGTCACTTAATCTAGCCCAGACCCATAACGCCATGTGGACGATTCCTCTGTAGATATTAAATCTACTCACCGATGATCTCGAGCTAAGTAAATTCGACCACCTGCTTCCCTTTCTTCGCAATGTCCGAAGTCTCTGCTCGCGATTCTAAATTCACAAACACAACACATAAGGTTAAATATCCTGCGCCGACACAAAGAAAACGAAACGCAAGAATAACGTCCACAAGATAAACACACTGTGCACTCAGTGCACAAAATGCGTACGATATCGGCACAACCCTAGCTAGGATGACACAACAACCAAGCCTAGACTCCGATCGTATCGATCGCGCATTCACAACACAATATATATCGTGTAATCTAATATATATAATATCGCATCGTCAATAGAAACCTACGCCTAATTTATCCGAAAACCTAGTAAGCATACTTTTCATCATTTTAGCTCAAATCTACAAGTTTAACCAAAACTAGTAATCATAATCATCTCATAATAGCTTGATTAAAACACACAAACCCTTATTAGAATTTTAATCTCACCCAAATAAGATTTAGAAAAGTTTAGTTTGCACTTAAGCTTAATTAGAAAACTAGAAAAAATACCATTTAACAATCTTGCACTAGGTTAAGTTTTATCCAAGTCTAAACTTCACACTTAACCATTACAATAAACAAAACCCTAACTTGATTATCAAAAACCATTTCTAGAAATTCTAAATACGCAAATTAAAGCCATATTTAAATATCTAACAAACTAGCATAATATATTAAAGCAACAACTAAGCTTAGGCTTAAGATTTATACCTCACACTAGAATCACAAACTTGCAACTAGAAATCCAAATTTGCCTCCAAAATGCTAACTTTCATGAAGATCCATGCAAGAATTAGGCTAAAAAATAATGGGTATTAATTTGTTTTAGAGTTTGTGGGATTATTTGATGAATTTTGATGAATTTTTGAAGCTTGAAGGAGTGAGAATGGGGTGTGAAGAGAGAGAGGGCAGCAGGGGAGGGGGGGGGAGTTCGGCCAAGGCTAAAGGAAAGAGGAGGTTTGGAAAATGTGTGGAAATTTCTAGCTAAAAATCTCAATTAATGCCCATTAATGCACCTCCCATCCAATGCAAACTCTTAATCTTTTCTTTTTCTAATTAAAGTTTTCTTTAATTCAACAAATATCTAGATATTTGTAGGATTTTTTGCAGGGATGGATTAATGCTTAATCTTGTGATTAAGTTAGCATAGATTCACTTTTAACATAATTAACCCAATCAAAATTGTTATTACCACTAATTAAGTGCATAATTAAAAGTTTATAATAATATTTTAATTAGGGAAAAAATATTTAAGTGAACCAAAATTTTCAAGTGACGACTAAAAACCGCAAACTAGCAATTTCCTAGTTAAACTATGTGCAGTTAAGTCTATACTGAAAGATGATCACTTCAGGGTTTATACGAAAAACACAGCTTATTTTATCTATTAACGGAAAATTCGCACAACGATTTCTAAAACGTTACAGGAAGCGTCACTATGAGTCACCAAACCTTCGGATCCATCCAGCATGGTCAGAATTGGGGCCATGGTCAGCTTCTGCTTCACTAGTTCAAACGCCTAGGTTCACTCTTCTGACCAGACGTAAGGTACTTCCTTTCAAGTAAGCCTCATCAAATGCTCTGTCACTCTGTTAAAATTCTAAACAAATCTCCGATAATACCGGCGAGTCCCAGAAAACTCCTGATCTCGGCTATTGACTTTGGTGTCAGTTAGTCCCTAATAACCTCTATCTTCGTCGAGTCTATCGAAATGCTGTCACCAAAAACGACATGCTATAGAAACTGCACTTTGTCGAACCAGAACTCGCACTTGCTCAGCTTAGCGTAAAGCTGTTCCTCCTCAAAATCTGCAACACTATACACAGGTGCTCGGTATATTGCTCCTGACTCCTGGAGTAGACCAGTATGTCATCGATAAATACTACAACGGACTGATTTAAATACTTGAAGAAGGCTCGGTTCATCAAGTCCTTGAATACGGTTAGAGCGTTGGTAACACCGAACGGAATTATAAGGAATTTATAATGTCTGTACCGTGTCTGAAAAGTTGTCTTGCAGACGTCTTCATCCCTTAGTATTGGATATATATGTCCTAGAGGCCTGTATTGTATAGGATGCTAGGTATATATATGTATAGAAACAATCTTTACTCAAAATGATAGTATGCTATCTGGTTTTTCTTCATCTTAACGTGTGATATGTTTTATTTCATATCTTGTATACATGTTGATGAAGACCTTAGAATTTTGCTTGACTATTAGGATTATGATGTAGATCATACTAGTGGGGCATAGGCAATCCAAAAGCATATCCTTTAATAGTTTCTAGTCGAGGGAATATCGAGATAGGGCATCGATATTACCAGATTATACTAGTGTGTACGTTTCTTGATCTTGGGGGCG
The DNA here is from genome assembly GCA_030015575.1 of Agapanthus africanus. Lineage (NCBI taxonomy): Eukaryota > Viridiplantae > Streptophyta > Magnoliopsida > Asparagales > Amaryllidaceae > Agapanthus > Agapanthus africanus. The sequence goes on from JASDDO010000026.1 coordinate 142,341,934, forward strand.
ATGGTTGATCCCACAACCATTGGTGTTTGACATTAAAGATTGTACACAGGTGCTCATTGGAGAATGGGTACATCGAACAGGACTCACCGAGAACTCCTAGATGGTATATATAGCTATCGTCGGATAGTAGTTCTCTGGTAACATTTGTACAGGTTAGTCTGTAGACCCGAGATCGTCATATTGTCTTGTGTGGTTCCCACTGTGCTTTGATTTCCTCCCTACCACGGCTCTATTGAGTCGTGCAAACAGGTGGATTTTGGGTACAGTCCCGAATCACATGAAGGCGGTGAGCGATAAGAGGGGTTTCGTCTTTCCCGGTATAGGAAGTTGATGTCGTGCTATGCTTGATTAGCCATAACAGAAAATCTCTGGTCAGGGTTGTCGAGATTTACTGATAAGAGTTATCAGTAGTTTCTCGAACCGTTATGAGCAATACATCAGCATGACTTATCAAGTAACTGGGGGTCTGACGTTTACCACCCCTAGACTTCATATGCGACGTATCAGACGAAAAGACCGGACTGTACGGTAAGTATTGCTTACAGGCTCGTTGGGGTTAGGATGAGTTCGCTCGTCGGCCACCTTTTCATCATGTACCTGGGTAGCCGTTACGCACAGCTAGTGCCGCTGACATTCTTGTGGTTAAACCCACTGCCAGCGTACCGTCGAGTCTTTAGAGTCCCACACAGAGGGTTCCCTGGATCAGGAAAAAGATGTAGAGGCCGTAATTTATTACGGCAGGGTTTCGATCATGTTCGTGTACTGGCTACACGAATGATGATCGGAAGGATAATACTGGTAGGCTTTGGTTTAAGCCGGATACATGTATTATATTATTAGATTATTGGTATCTCATTGTATTCGTATTTTTCGGAATACGAATACGGGTGTATTTATACTATATACGGTGATGGATATTCTTGTAATTGTACAAGAATACATTCTAGAAGGAGACACCTTATATTGTATTTTATTTTGTGAAAATAAAACAAATTAGGTAAAATTTAGAGTATGGTTCAAAGCATAGTTAAATGAATATTGTATTCATTTGGATGCACTATTGAAGTATGGTTGAGTATTTTATTCCATGCTTCAATAATTCATTTCCTTAGCCATTCTTTCATTACCCTTGACCTAGTTCATGAGCTCTCTCATTCTTACATACATCTTCTCTCTCCAAATTATCTCCTCCCTCAAGCCCAACCCAAACCCTTCACATGAGTTGTGATTCATTGGGTTATGAGATCAAATTAATCCTCTATATTATTTCTACATCATCTAAGTTGTCACTTTTAGCACACTTGATTTTTTAGTTACCTTTTGAGAAGTGGTTGAACCTTGTTCCAAAGCTCTCGGATGGATCATCTATGTCCTAAAGGTGATCAGAGATCGAGATCATCCCAAGCATCCAAGGAGCTAAGAGTCGCAGCGGAAAGAAGATCCGAAGGACCAGTTTTTTGAGATATAATCCCTATCATAATAGTTAACATCTCTAGATAGGGTTGCTAGTTGTGGTTTAGTATAAGATCTTGGGTTAAAAAGTCGATGTTGCATGCAAGAAAATTTTTGTTTGGCACTTCCTCCTCCTCATAAGTGTTGTGATGGTGTGCAACATCTACTAACACTTACATGGACCTGGTGATATCCAGACCTGAGATCTAGCTTTAAGAGCACCCGCGCACCAGTGAGCTGATCGAAGAAGTCGTCAATACGGGGGATATGATACTTTTTTCTTGATGGTGATTCTATTCAGCTCGCGGTAGTCGGTACACATATGCAACGACCCGTCCTTTACTAGAAGCACTGGGATGGATAAATCCCTTTCTCTACAGCTCCTCCAACTGGCCTTTCAACTCAGCCAATTTGTCACGCCCCGCTTTCCAAAATACACAAATACGAGAACGTAACAAAGCCAACCATGTTACCTATGGTAAGAAAATATCCTTTCATAGTCACATTAAGACTGTCAATCAGTAATCAAGAATAAGAATACAAATATCTATATCTAAATATATCTAATAGCCACAAGAAATAATAATAGAAAACAATAGCGGACGCAATAACAACCCGAAGAACTAAAGGAAATAATAATTGATAGTTGTCCTTTATGGGATACAACGATAAAACCGACAAGTTCAATACAAGGAAGAAACCTAAAGCATCAATAAAACTAAGTCAGTGAACTGCTCTCACTATTTGGCAATCCTGTCGAAATACCTACAATTCTCCTGTGCTAAAATCAAAGGATTTGGGCCATGCAAAACTCAGATATCAGTGCAACATAAATATCATAATAATAATATGAACAATAGGTGATATAGTATGCCATGTGCAAGAACGTGATGTCATGAGTATAAACAATAAGCGATAACAGTACATGTGATGCAACGAGCAAGATGTAATAGATCAATCATATCATATATATCCTATGGGTCAATGCCGCTAAGTTATCTATCATAAAATTATTTGAAATCAATCAATGGAATTCTCGATATAACTCAATAGTATCTTGTGCGTGCCCGGGACCACGGTCATAATTCTCAGGGCATCATCATTCTGAATGATGTCGGCATCATCATTCTGAATAGTATTCTCGATGTAACCAATCCGAGATGTAACCAATCCGAGATGTGCCGCTAGACCGTAAAACAATGTCATGTATAGATGAATGATGTCGGCATCATCATTCTGAAGCCCGAACCTCGTATCGACTGATCAGTCTTTGGCAAGTAGTGAACTGTTCAGTTACAAGTCGTGTTTCATTCTTGATTTCTCCTTTCCCCCAGGTTTCATGTTCATGTCGGTATAGAAATAATATCTATCTAATACCAACACAGGAACAATCATGTATAGGTCTTGTCTAATAAGACAACAAGTCAGGTCAATAAGGATGATCCGGTCAATCAAGTCAATATCAGTAGTTGTTGGCATTAATAAATATTACATAGCTAGTAGGTACTGGTATGATAACGATAACAATAATGATCATGACAATGATAACGATAACGATAATGGTAACGATAACAACGATCAGATTAAACTAATTAACTTAAGGATGATATTTTTCTATAATCTAATGAACTTATATACCGTGTGTTGAAACACTGCTCCTGTAACTCTAGTAATATACTAATTATAAACTATATACGTACTTTATAAGTACGTCGTATGTTACTGTTTAGGTAATTTTAAATAATAAGACACTTGATTAACTTAATCTCCTATTACATCTAATACTTAAAAATTATTTGATCATAAGTCGATTAAGATCAAAATTAATTTATACACTTGACAACAACTGAATCAATATCTCAAAAAATTTTGATTGATCTTTCGAATCAATCTGAAACATCACCACTAATTATCACTCACTTTTTATATAATACTATTTGAAATTATCACTCCTTTCTGTTCCACGAGTCTTGCACATACCACAATTTTATACTATTATATTTGATATGCTGCATGAAGTATATTAGTTGTCTAGGTTCCAGAACAATATGAATCTTCATTATATACAAATACTTAGTATAATAATAAACTCCTCTTAATCATCTTCTTTTGGTATTGTTAATATATATTTAATTATGTTACGGGCAAGATCTAGTCTGGCCATAAATAGCATGTGAACAAGCGTATGAATACTTGCATAAATATTATAATAAATTAAACTTATATTTATTAAATTCATTAACAGTATGAAATGATAAAATATAATAGTGTGACGGCAAAGTATAAATATTTGCCGTAACTATAGTATGTAGCAAGTAAAGAACCTGTCTCGAACACGATCACGGAGACGAACACGTACACGGAGACGACAGAGACATGAAGATGCAGAACAAGGCACTATGCAAGATCGAAGCTTTGGACTTCGAATAGGTGCCTCGGCCAAGTAGCAGTGCTCGGCTTAGACTGCAGGAGCAGGAAGAAGACGATCGTGGCGATGATCAGACGGCTGCTCGGTTGATGGATGCTCGAATTTGGGTAGGGTTGTGCTTGGTTTAAGGAAACGAGAGGAAGAAGATGAAGTCGACGACGGCAGTAGGGTTGATGGGTTCTCGGTCGAGGTTGGGTGCTCCAGCGACGACGAGGAGATGAAGATGATGGAAACTACAGTGAGGTCTCGGGGAAGATGGGTCTCGGTATGGGTGTTCTGGGGAGATGAAGTTGGGTTCTTGGGTCGATGGTCGATGGTTTGGGTTGCTGGAGTTGAAGGAAGAAGATGGAGTTGATGGAGCTTGTAGAGGCTGCCGGTGAGAGTTGAAGGTCGACGATGATGATGGGTTTTGAAGGAGGTCGGGGATGGGGAGTTGGGTCGGGTTTTGATAAGGAAAAAGAGGGAGTCGAGGGAAGAAGTTGGTGGCGTTGGGGTTGAGGCGACGGCAAAAGGAGATGAGGTCGATGGAGGTTGAAGTAGATGGAGATGACAACGAGGGTGGGGGGATCTCAGGTGTTTTGAGGAAGAAGAAAGATAATCGTGAGAGAGAGAGAGAGAGAGAGAGAGAGAGAAGTGCACATGAGAGAGAGATTTGATGATGAATTGTTCATATATAGGTTAGATGCAAACTTCAAATAAAACCCCTAAAACTTAGTCTTCCAGCAAAACCCCCAAAACAATCTATTTTAAAAAGATTTAAATGGATTTTCAAATATCTCTCATATCTTTTTCTAAAACTATTACCACTAAAAATATCTTATCATATTATTATTACAACTTTCACACTAATACATATTATGATACACCTCTACCGTTAGTAAAATATTATAAAATATTATATGCATATTAAAACAAAATATTATTTGATTAGCCAACAAATATTAAAACACTAACAATCTAACAAACTAGATCACCATAATTATATTCTATCACGACAAAAAATTAAACTCCAATAATAAATCAAATAGTTTTATATGTAAACGGTTAGGGTACAAATATGATAATTATGGATACCCATCCCAGTATCAATCATAACCCAAACAATAATAATTAAAAGAAAACCTATTACACTTACTTAATATTATTAAATAACGTACGACCGTACTAGGGTGTTACACAACTCGACATACGCCATTCTGTACGGGGCCTTTGAAATTGGAGCCGTGCCCGGAACTAAATCAATGGAGAATTCTAACTCGTGCTGAGGGGGCAGCCCTGGCAAATATTTGGGGCATCTAGAAATTCCCGAACAACCTCTGGCAATGGTTTTTCGTTTACCTCCATTGCGGTCAAGGCGCCGCTCGTCGGCTTTACTCGGAACTGTGCTGGTCCCAACCACCCAGGAATACGAACTTGGGATGGTTGGTAATGTGGAAAGTTACGCTCATAGCTCAGCAGTTGATAATAGTATGAAACGTGCTCAGCCAATTCATCCCCAAAATGGCGTCATAGCTACCAGTCTCAATCAGTAGAAAATTTGCATAAAATTCCCCATCGCAGAATACTATAGGGTACAGCCTACACTCTTAGCTAGATAAAATCATCCCATTGCTGGTGTGTATTTCCCAGCCCCTAGTTAACGGTTCATGAGGTATTAAGTGTGTGTCGACAAATCGTGCGGATATGAAGCAATGTAAAGCACCCGAATCAAATAATACTTTGGAAGGAATGGAATAAACTATAATAGTACATGTAAATACCTCTCGAGAAGCCTCAGCCTGCTCGGCGGTCAGGATGGAAGCCCGTTCCTGATTCCAGCCAGAATTTTCTTTCCTTTGTTCGAAAAGCCGCTGTTAAGATATCAGAGGTGGACCCCTCTGAGTTGGAGCTATGAGTGTTTTCTGCTGTTGCCCGGATTCTACTTGTAGCCCTGACCTCTGAGGGCAACCATTGATCCGATGTTCAGTAGATCCACAAATCAAACACAGCCCATTGGCCCTGCGACAGCCCCTCTGAAGATGCCCTGGCTTCTGGAAGTAAGTACAAACCAAGATTCTCTGCTGCTGAGGAACGAATGGGCGCTTCATTTGAACCACCCCTTGCTTCTGAACCGGAATCTCCCCACGAGAGGGAGTTGCTACTCGTTCTTGAACCACTCGGGGCCTCCTATCCACGATTCATAGACTTCTAGCCTTATCTGCCAACTTTTCCTGTACTTGGGAAGTGTGCAATACTGCTAAATCTCAATAGCTAGCCCCTCCTGGAAGCGCCTGGCCTTGTCGGCCTCGTTGGATACCATATACACAGCAAATCTGCTCAACCTATTGAATTCCGCCGCGTATACGTCGACAGGGCGGCCTTTCTGCTTCAGTGTGATGAACTTATCCTCCATCTCTGCTATGGCTGTGGTCGGGAAGAAGTGCTATAGAAAACACTCCATGAAGGTGCGCCACTCGATGGGTTCTTCAAGCCGGCTTTCCTCAACAGTCCACCAAGTACGAGCCACATCCTCTAATTGGATCTTCACAACATTCACCTTATCCGTCTTTGGGATTCGAGCAGCCGCTAAGAGGTTCTCCATATTGATCAGCCACTGCTCAGCCTCGAGCTGGTCCATTAAACCCATGAACACGACCTGATGAAGCCTCCGGAAATCCGAAACGGTACCGAACCTGTTGGCTATAGTGCCCTCAACTCAATTATTGGATCACAGGCACGTGATTGAAATGATTGAGGGATGACCTATACCGGTAGAACAATCTTACTCGAGATGATAGTATACTATTTGGTTTATTTTTATCATCGTGTACATACTTCAGGTGACATTACAGATCACTATTACATGTTGATAGAGCCCATATGATTCTTGCTTGACTACCAGCAGTATGATGCCGATCATATACATGAGAGTTGGGTGGTTTATAAGCACATCCTTAAAGTGTCCCTAGTTGTGGGAGTTTCGAGACCGGGCATCGATACTCCAAGAGTAGACTAGTGTATACGGATTGAGACCCCGACGAGGGGCGGTGGCCGGTCTCATAAGCCATTGGTGTTAGTTGGTTCACCTAAGATGTATACAGGTGCTCATTGGGTTATGAGTTGTCACGCCCCGCTTCCCAGAGTGCGCTAAGATCGGCTCGTGACAGAGCCAACCATGTTACCTGTGGCTAGGAAACATCCCTCCACAGTCATATTACGGCTGTCTAAAAGATATCAAGAACAGGAAAGTAAAATAAACTATCTAGTACATGTCCATAAGCCAGAATAAACGAGTCAAGAAATAATATGCGGAAGCAATAGATCCAATAAACAATAATATCTGGAAAGTAACATAACTAAACTGGATACTAACAGGATCCTCACTGCTTGGCCTGATGGCGGAAATACTCCTGATTAGCCTGCGACAAAGTAGAGAATCTGGGCCATGCAAAACCCAGACGTCAGTGTGCCATAATATCAACAATAATATAATCTGGAGATAACAGGATATGCAGGCATGAGTATGAACAGTAACAAGTCATCAGTAACAAGTAAACAGTAACATGAATATAGATCAGTGAACATGATATAAGCAGGTGAAGTGCAGTGAGTAGTCTAAACTGTGTTATAGGGTTATCTGCTCTGAAGTTATTCGAAATCAATTAATGTAATTCTCATCGTAACCCATCGGTCTATGCCCCGTTCAACCCCACGGGACCACGGTAACAAGATATGATAGACTGTGAGTCTATGTCCCGTTCAACCCCACGGGACCACGGTAACATGATGTAATAGCCCTTTGAGTTACGTTCGGCTACATTCTTGATTTCCCCATACCCCCAAGTTATGTGTGTAAGTCAGGTATTGATAAATCTGGAGCTAATACCAACACAGGATCAAGCAGGTACATGTTTGTCTGTATAGACAACATGATATGTCCGTAGGGACAACAGGTCAAGATTTGTCGGCATTAGTAACAAGATCAGGTATCAAGTCAAGCTGTGGTACATCAGGTCATGTCAGGTAGTGCACATGTATTAAGTCATGTCAAGTAGTGGTGTATCAGGTCATGTCAAGTAGTGCACAGGTATCAAGCGGGTGCTCATAATCAAACTGTAGCAAGTATTGAATCAGGGTGAAAGTACGGATGTACAATAAAAGCATGAATGCACAAATATCGATCATGAGTTACATCATGACTAAGTAGGATGCACATTATCTAGCATGGTGCACTAATACAACAGTAACATGAAATAATATAGTCTCGGCGTGCAACTAGATATGTAATAAACCGTACGGATACAGACGGATACTATAAAACTGTAAATCGGTAAAATTTGCTGAATATTAAAACACAAGCACTATTATTTATTAAATAGATATTGATATAATAATATTAACATGGATAATATATTCAAACCGATTAATAACTATAAAAGTGGTATTGATTAACCATGCACAAGAAAGTTCCGTTCAGAAATTCAGCATCACCCTGATTTGTAAAATAGTTTAAAAATAACAAACGTTCTCCAAAAGGGACGTGTCTTATACCAAAACAAAGATAATTCAATAAGGTTTTCATTTTTATAAGTTGAAGTATCTCAGGTTGTTCCTACAAAAATCTATGAACATTCGAAATTGAAAGTTTGCTGCTGGAATTTCCCTGTACAGCAGTTTAGAGATATTTTCATTTGCATTTTACGTTATTTAAACAATTTATTTTGCAAGTAAATATTTCATAGAGTTATAGTATTCTGAGTTAGCTTCGTAACGAACTAAATAATGTATACTAATAATTTTTCTATGATTTATAATGAATTTTATAAGCTAAGGTGTACAGTAAATTTTAGATTTGTCGTATCCGCTTTGCAACGACGTTTCATGTGTAAATTATAATATTTTCAAACTATATTTTGTATAACATTATAAAATGCAGATTATAAACTAATTAAAGATAATAATAAGAAATATTACGACGATATATATTTTAAATGATATGGATGCAAACGGGTATCCGAAAACGGTAAAAATTTAATATGGATGTACAGTGCAATCAACATGTGATATTTTTATTCATAAGGATGCAAAATAAGATACATAGCATGTAGCAAAATGAATTAGCATACGAATAGATATTTAAATATTGATATGGATGCATACGGATGTCCGAAGACAGTAAAACTGTAAAATGGTAATGTGGGATGCATAACTAAACATTATATGATGTTATTATTCAAATGGATATAGAATATAGTAGTATAGCATGTAGCAAGATTAACTTGCCTCGACGGATCACGAAACGGATATGTACGGCACGTCCGACGTTGGTAAAACGTCGCAACGCATGCACTGCACACGGGACAGGTCTAAACAATGCAAGAGGGTGATCATGCAGGTAAGGTACGTTCACTGGATCACTCGGATCGTCAGCGACGAGCACGGCTCCGGCGGTGATCACCGGATCAAGAAACAAGATCAAAAAAAAGAAAGAAGAAAGAAGAAGAAGTAAGAAGAAGAGGCTGTGTATTAAATAAGGAAAGAAAATAAATAAATTAATAAAATATATATAAATATATATATGCAGAGGAGAGAGAGAGAGAAATGGGTTGTTAGTTTTTTAGGAAATTAGTTTAGATTTAAATTTAAAAAATCTTTTATTAGTTAACTAAATTTTAATTTGTATCAGTTTATAAAATTAATATTATATAAATAAAATTTGACATTCTGGTAAATACAAACATAGTCCAAAATATACCCGGGTCGGGTCTTAAATTCAGTTTTAAAATACGAAAAATATACATGTCGACCAAAATAAAAAATGAATGTTCGGATAATGAAAATGCATACCCCCAAGAACGGATGCATGTACGTGCGCGTAGCCATCCAAACAAGTCCGTTTCACTGAACGGGACGAGAAAAAGATGCGTCGATCCTACCACGGGGTTAAACACTACTACAAATAGGGGTTATCCGTAGGGGCAAAAAAATACCCTGTAGGTGCAAACGCCGTAGGTGCAAGTTGAAGCCCTGAACTTGCCCCTACGGACAAAAATTTGCCCCTACGGAGTTCTGTGTAGGTCCCATTTCCCCTACGGAGTAGGCCGTAGGGGCAAAAAAATTATTTTATTTACGGTTTTTTAAAATATATTACTTGCACCTACGGATTACTCCGTAGGGCCAAGTAACATCCCCTATGGATACATGCGTAGGTACATATCCGTAGGGGCAAAATATCAGAAATCCTGATATTTTGCCCCTACGGATAACTCCGTAGGGGCTTTTGTTTGCCCCTACGGATATACCCGTAGGGGCACTCCTAACCCACTGATACTGAGATCAGGGGGGAAAATATCAGTTATTCTGATATTTTGCCCCTACGGTTTAATCCGTAGGGGTAACATGTGTACCTACGGATTAATCCGTAGGTACATATTATCTATTTTTTTTTAAAAAAAGGGCTGCCTGATTTTTTCTCGCCCTGTGCACAATAATATATACATCAATCAAATATAAAATTAATCATCACACAACATATATCGCAGTATTCATAATCACATCTCACGCATATAATATACAAAAGAAACCAAAAAACTGAATATGATATAAATATAAACCAATATCAATATCGTCCAAAATGTTTCAAAATGTAGTACAATATGTATCATATAAATAAATACATGTTTCAAAAAATAAGAATCAAAAAGCTACCCTAGCTCGGTCCAGCTCCACCTCTGATAAACGCTAGAATCTGGCACGCCTGCTCCTTAGTCAATAAACCATGCAATTCGGCGCGTGCGGGAGTCTGAGCGGGCTGTGGAGCTGGTGATGTGGTCTGCGCAGCTGCCGTCGAGGTAGTAGCTTGCGGAGCCGCGGCTGCGGGAGTCTGAGCAGGCGGTGGAGCTATAGGAGCTGTCTGGGGAACCTCAGCCGATGTAGTGGCTTGTGGAGCCGCAGCCGAAGGAGATGCATGTGGAGGCTCGGCCGATGTACCCTGTCGCGTCTGGACCTAACGTGTGTAATAAGCGTGTAAGAACTGTGTATTATTCGAATTCGTATCATTATCAAGTTATTTCGAAACCCCATTTGGATATCTAGTTTGGAAAACCGTAGTTTATTTTAATTAGATATGTATGTATGATTAATCAAACCTAAGTCTACAACCAAATAAGCTCAAGCTACGTACTAATTATGGATATGTTGATATCTATAATATGACATGATATTTTACTATAAAGTAGTATACATACCAGCATCTCCTTCAACTCCTGAACGGTGGCCCTCAAGCTCTCCAGTTCCTGCTGGACACGTTGCTCACTGGAGACGGAGGAAGTAACCGCCAGGGTGGAGTCCAACCTCATATGGGCCCTGCTAGGGCCCAGTCCCCGGCCTCTCTCCCAACCTCCGTGGTGCCCTCCGTGTGCGGCGTCCCGGACTGGGGTCAGCAGCCTCGGATCGCTCTGTCCGGTAAAATCGATCCCCGAGGTCTCGGCCTGCTCAACCACCCGCTCCTACACCCACATTAAGCAGTAAAGTATAAGTATAAAATTTAAATTTGAACCTTCCAAAATTAAAATTTCAAATATGGGTAGAATAAATATTAATACTTACGCAATACTCCTGGGTAGCGACGTCGGGACATCGAAGCTCGCCCGTGGCGGGATCTGTAGAGGTGCCGTGGACGGCAAGATATGCGGACAGCACGCTCGGTGTACCACCTTGCGCCACGGTCTGAGCTGTCTGCAATATTAGAAAATAACTCTTAATATTAGATATATTAGAAAATAACTCTTAATATTGCAGAATATCACAAAGGTCGGTCTATTGTAATTTACCGATAACTCCATGGCTCGAGTAATATTCCCCGAGCCACCTGTGTAAGTGGGGCGACCCCTCTTCACCGACTTCCTATTCTCTGTATTCTGAGCGGCCTGTTTCTGCACAACGCATTAACATTTAGTTTTCTAATTAAGGAACACAAAAAAATAAATTATATTCTAAACAATGAATTACATTTAAAATACATACCTGTTTGCGTTGGGAGTCGAAATATTCGCACAATATAGGCCACGTCTCTACGTCGACTCTCGCAAACGCTGGAGTAGATAGGAAGGCCGCTCTCTCTGCCTCGGGGGTCGCCATCAACAGGGAGTAGCAGTCGGCCTTCAGCTCATTCCTGTTGTATCGGACCTTGGTCTGCATGTTCTTCATCAGGCCATTGTACAGAGCATGAAGGTCGAGCAGCCTTCCAGGATGATCAGGGTCGGGTACAGGCTGAAAATCGTAATCCGACTGAAAATACAAAAAAAAACATTGTTATTAGATTGCAAGTGTTAATAATAAATATATTGGATAAATCAAATGAAAAAATATATTAATACGTACCCGAGCCTGATCAAAGAAGAGGGCGAATGAGCGCCGGTGCTGCTCGCCCCACTCAACGTGAAGTGGATAGTTCTTCACGAGCCGGTTCTCGTCCCCCATATACCGGCCGAACCTCTCGGCATGAGGACCGGTATAGCGATAGTCAAGGGTAAAAAAGAGGGGAAATGCTGCCTCCCCTCTAGCTCTGTCAGGCCTCAGCCTATGGGACTGATTCGGGCCTCGAGTCCCCCTCTGGGGATGGAGAGGCCCTGCGTCTACAAGAAATATCAAAACAATCAATATTAAGACAAAGTTGTATTAAGAAATCAAGGTTAAACGAAAATTGAAGTGTGATATATACCTCCGGTGACTAAAGCACGAGCCTGGGCCCCGGGCAGCAGCACGAGCGGGACGATAGTTCCTCCGGTGAGGAACAGACGGGGTCCCGGATGCGGACGCATCCCCTCCAACTAGAAAATAAACATTGACGCTAGATTTCCATGAAGTTTATATTTATTCTATAGAGCATATGTAAAATGAATAAATATTTTATATTTATTTATACTAACCTGCAGACGATGCGGAGGGTATGGAAGTGGTAGGAGTGGCCCCTGCGTCAGATGTGGACGCACCACCTATAATTAGACAATTAAAAATAGATTATATAAGTAATTGCAAAAAGAATGTGTAGATCAATAATATAACGTTCTAAATCAATATGCATGCACTATAGGATATATAAACATACCCGCAGGTGCGGTGGTGTCACCACCTGCAGCTAGACAATAATAAAAATTGCTAAGTAAGAGCAAAAGGAATGTGTGTATATTTATGATATAGCATTCTAAATCGATATACATGCACTATATGATATATAAATATACCTGGAGGAGCGGGAGTGGCCTCTATCCCAGATGTGGACGCATCACCAACAACTAGACAATCAAACATTGACAATATAAGTAATTTTGATATAAACAGGCATGTATATCTGTAATATTACATTCAAAATGGATATGCGTGCAGTATACCTGGATGTGTGGAAAAATCCACACGGAAGGAGGCATCCGAAGGGGTCTCCGATCTGGGTGTAAGACCGGCCCTCTGAAGCTCCCTATGGAGCTCTCCGGACGGCAGAACCGCTCTGCCTTTGCCTCTACCGCGGCTGGAGCTCCGGCCGCCCCTCGCTGCTCCCGACATCGTCATCAAATCTAGATAAACGGTTCGTGGACGCATTAGACAATCATTAAAAGTATTGACTATATATGTATAGATCGTAAAATGTGAAGTAATAATATAACATTACTGATAACCTTTTTCGTTTTGTGGGCGCATTATACATATCTACTTGGATTTCATCGTCGATGTCATTTCTAACCCACGTAACTTCATGATCGGCCGAAGACAACCCGTCCTTCGAAACAGACGGTCGGAGCACTCTAAGCCTTCTCTTTTCTTCGTCCTCATCGCTGTCCTCGAATTCTGGGACATCGTAGACATCTCTGGGTTTCCATCGGCATACAACACTCCAGCCCGGATGCTTCAAAAACTGTGAGTAGTATACTTGGAATGCTTGGTTCAGAAAGATAAACGGATCTTCCTGACCGTAAAATCGAAGTGTGTTTACACTGGTCAATCCATATTCATCTTTCCAAGTCCCAAGATTGTTTCTCCACTTTTCCGTATCGGTTCGCGTATCGTACCAAGTACACTGGAATATATAAAAGGGTTCTGATCGTCCGGGATAGTGGATGCCGAGTATACAATTTAAGTACCCAAAATAAATCACACCGTCCGATCCTACCGTCGCAATCCCACTATTCTGAGTGGTTCTAGATGTTTTTATGTCCTTAACTTCGAATTTGTATCCAAGGACACCAAATCCTTTGTAATATGCAACCTCCATACTAGGAAATTGAGCTAAACATCTTGAATCACTCTCAAATGATGCAGACAAGTTCGGATCGTGGATCTAACCAAACAAATTTTATGAAAAATACATAACGATACAAGTTTAGATTAAAACTCATAGCAATAAAATGTTATTCGAATAACTTACATGATCTGTGACCCAATCACAAAAATTATCCTGATGATATTTTTCCAATTGTTCTTCGTTCCAATCAGGATGCCCCTCACGTACCTCGTTAAAATGAATTCTGTTTTCAACAAATAATGGTGACAACCTCCAGTGTATTATGATATCGAAGAATGACGGTGGGAAAATACGCTCAAACTTGTAAAGTATCAACGCAACAGAATTTTCTAGTTTATCCAGCGTCACAACCTCCAGTGTTATTGCCACATCTATCGCACGGACAGAGAATCTTCTCTATTATGATCTTATTATGTGCGCGTGCAAATTCAAAGAAAGCAGCAACTCCTGCGACAAACTTAGGTTGCATACGTTGTTGCCAATCCACATACATCCAGTCCTTAACTCTGACGTACTCATGGGCCATGTTAGACTGTATAACATATAAATTGTAGGTTATGGTGACTATATTGAGAAATATAAGAACGGGATAGTTACCGACAAAGGAGAAAATCCATGTATATGCATTAGAATTAAGCTCCTATGGAGAACGTATCTCCTTTTAATATTATTAAATGTTCTCATGTAGTGTGCACGTGCATTGCACGTGGTGTGCGCATAGCGAGCATACGTGCGTTGCACGTAGCGCACATGGCGCTTGCGCATATGCGCATTATGGGGAGGAGCAGGCTCCTAATTTGGAGAACTAAGCTCCTTTTAATATTATTGAATATTCTCATGTGGTGCGCACGTGCATTGCACATGGTGCGCGCATGGCGGGCACACGTGTGTTGCACGTAGCGCACATGGCACTTGCGCATATGCGCATTATGAGGAGGAGCATGCTCCTATCTTGGAGAACTAAGCTCCTATGGAGAACTAAGCTCCTTTTAATATTATTAAATATTCTCATGTGGTGCGCATGTGCATTGCACGTGGTGCGCGCATGGCGGGCATACGTGCGTTGCATGTAGTGAACATGGCGCTTGCGCATATGCGTATTATGGGGAGGAGCATGCTCCTATCTTGGAGAACTAAACTCCTACGGAGAACTAAGCTCCTTTGAGAATTGAGCATTAAAGAACTAAGATGCATTAGACTTGAGATTGAGATACATACCTGCAACATAGAAAAGAAATCAATAAACAAGATGAATATAATATAAATTTAAATTGAAAGAATATATATCCTCCTTTCAAATGCAATTAAGTCTCGATGATGCTGAAGATGTTACCAGAAAAACATCTTCTGCCAACCTACATGTGTGAAGGGGTGTGTGTGGGAAAATTGGGTATACGGTGTCAGAAAAGTTTTCTCCTGCCATGTGGCAATCAAAATTCAATTCTTCGTTTGTTGTGTATTCTTGTTGTATGTGTATGTTCCGGCTGTCGGGGGTAAGGCTTCTATCCCATTAAGAATGTATAGAGCGAACACCCATCACTTGTGCTTTCAACCGTTTCGAGTAAATTTCGGCAGCACCTCCCCGCTGTTCTCTGAGTACACTGTAATAAAATAGATAATCATTTCAAAGCTGTGAAACAACGTTGAAATGAACATCTAATCTATCTTTGTACACGGAGAACCAGCGGAAAGGTACCGACAAAATATCTCGAAACGGATGAAAACACAAGTGAATGAAGGTGTTTGCTTTATACATTCTTAACTTGTCCACACGGGGCAAATCTATCGGTTACCATACGATTGAATTTTCTCGTCGCATAGACTATACGACTGTTGTTAGTATCGAGCTATATCGTCCGATATTTAACAACTTTCGTATAGTTCTATGTCACGACGAACATCGCATGTATGTTAACCGATAGACGGGGACTAAGTGGCGCTTTTAGTTTCATATATGAGTATCGATGAGAATATGAAGGTTTCATATTATCATCGAGTATCGTATATTGGTTTTAACTTGAACATCTCGAATCACTCTCTAATTATGTGTTTGTTGTGTATTCTTGTTGCATGTGTGTGTTCCGGCTGTCGGGGGTAAGGCTTCTATCCCATTAAGAATGTATAGAGCGAACACCCATCACTTGTGCTTTCAACTGTTTCGAGTAAATTTCGGCAGCACCTCCCCGCTGTTCTCCGAGTACACTGTAATAGAATAGATAATCATTTCAAAGCTGTAAAACAACGTTGAAATGAACATCTAATCTATCTTTGTACACGGAGAACCAGCGGAAAGGTACCGACGAAATATCTCAAAACGGATGAAAACACAAGTGAATGAAGGTGTTTTCTTTATACATTCCTAATTTGTCTACACGGGACAAATCTATCGGTTACCATACGATTGAATCTTCTCGTCGCATATATAGACTATACGACGGTTGTTAGTATCGAGCTATACCTTCCGATATTTAACAACCTTCGTATAGTTCTATGTCACGACGAAAATCGTACGCATGTTAACCGATAGACGGGGACTAAGTGGCGCTTTTAGTTTCATATATGAGTATCGATGAGAATATGAAGGTTTCATATTATCATCGAGTATCATATATTGGTTTTAACTTGAACATCTCGAATCACTCTCTAATGATGCGTTTGTTGTGCATTCGTGTTGTATGTGTAACATGATTTTAAACCATTGAGATCAAGATTGATAAAACTGATCATCCTACATTGCAATGGCATTCATCTACCAAAAACTATTATTGCAATGGCATTCATCTATAACAATAAACAATTAAAACTATAAATGTAGGATACTGATATCATAAAGCGTTATACGCAACATATGAATTCACATGACTGAAACATGCATCAAAAAACATGTTCATCCAAAAGAAAGGCCGCTGTCAACAAATATAGACAAAGGATTATTATATTAACTATGAAACATATTAGAAAAAAGGATAGAAGTTCAAGATGTTAATAACACGATGATAATCAAAGCAGTTGCGTATAGATGCTAAAACCAAATATGTGACACGATATTCTTGTAAAGATAAGACATGTATTAAAAGAGGAGGCGTCCAAGTAAAATCCATAACTAAATCCCTATCTTGCCCTTCTTTTTCTTCAAATCAGAAATGTGTCTTTTTTTGCATTATGAATGGTCTGGTACCACAAGCTCAGTATGTTGAATCATGTTTTGGTTGGACAAAGCCTTGCCAATGGCAGCATGCAAAGATTTATTTGGCCACAAACTACAACCACCACATGAATGCATACAATTATAATTTTTGGGCAATCAATTTATAGCTAGCTACTTGATTCTATATCTACAACACGAAAGACACGAATTCTTCCCATGTCTCCTCATGTCTCCATGGAAATTGGGGCAACATCGTCAGAGACTACATTAATTCCTCATGACTCCACGAATTCTTCCCTAGCCCCAGCCCCATCCCTAGCCCCAGCCCAGCCCAGCCCTACCCCAACCCCAACCTAACCCTAACCCCAGCCCTAGCCCCAGCCCCAGCCCAGCTCAACCCCAACTTAACCCTAACCCCAGCCCCAGCCCCAGCCCCAGCTAAACCCCAACCCCAACCATAACCCTAACCCTAACCCCAACCCCAGCCCCAGCCCCAGCCCCAGCCGAACCCCAACCCTAACCCTAACCCCAACCCCAACCCCAACAGCAATCCCCTACCGAACCCCAGCCCGAGCCCGAGCCCCAGTCCCAACCCTAACGCTAACCCTAACCGATGCCTCATCGGTACCCAAACAATGAACCATAGCCCTAAAACAATCAAAAATTTGAGTAATTGAAGATTTCCTTACCTGATCGAAGGCGACGATCGATCGAAGGCGACGATGAAAACGGAGATGAGCCGGTGCCGGCGACGACGAAAGTAGGCGGTGGCTACGACGAATCGGCCGGCGCTGGCGACGACGAGAACGGCGATCGATCGGCGGGAACGAGGGTTTGGGAATTTGGGTTCGCGCGCGCGCAGGAGAAAATAATTTTTAGGTATTCAGCGTAGGGATCGATCCGTGCCTTTTTAATTAAATCTCTATTTAGTTGCCCCTACGGATAAGTCCGTAGGTTCTTGGTTTGCGGCTCCGTAGGGGCAAACAACAATTTAAGATTTAATATTTTTAAATTAATATGTGAGGACCGTAGGGGCAAACAATAATTTAAGATTTAATATTTTTAAATTAATATGTGAGGACCGTAGGGGCAACCTTTTGGCCCTACGGACTAATCCGTAGGGCCAAACTAAAATTGCCCCTACGGATGTCGTTATCCGTAGGGGCAACCCCCTATTTTAGTAGTGAGGGATATCATGCAGGCCATGCAATATATTTTTAAAATATTTTATGTGACTTAAAATGTTATATTGTAAAAATGCAAATGCCAGATAAAATGCCAGTATGCAAGATGTATAAATTAAAATGAAAGTGCACGAGTCCATGTAACAGGTCAGGATAAATCATAAACATGAATCAAGACAGGTTTCAAGCAAGCGGGTCGGGTAGAATGCAAATACAAATGTCAAATACACTATTCGCACGCAAAACACAGTAAATCAGAAAAATACCATAAATAAAAAATACTTGAACTAGAACTGGTATAAATGAACTAGGGTGTTACATTATACCCAACTACAAAAAGAATTTCGTCCTCGAAATTCCCAAGACAAGAAAAGGTAAACAACATGAATTTATAAGAATAGGTGTGGAAACTTCAGTCGAATCTCATCTTCTCGTTCCCAAGTCGATTCTCTGTGCGAGCGATTCCCTCAAGAAACAAGTACGAAAGGGATAACCTTGTTCTTAAGGACCTTTTCTCTTCGATCAATAATCGACATCGGTCGTTCCTCAAAGGTCAAATCCTCTCTTACAGTCAGCTCCGAATGATCCAGCACGTGTGTTTCATCTCGAACATACTTACGGAGTTTGGATACATGAAACACGTCATTAACATTCACTAAAGATTGTGGTAAAGCCAATCGGTAAGCCACTTCTCCAACACGCTCCAAAATCTCGAAAGGCCCCACGAATCGAGGACTAAGCTTGCCTCGACTCCTAAAACGAATCGCTCCTCTAGTCGGTGATATCCTCAAGAATACCAGTTCACCAACAGCAAACTCTAGAGGTTTTCTCGATGTGTCGGCCCAACACTTCTGCCGATCTTGTGCTGCCTTCATATAATTCCGGATAGTATTAATTTTCTCCACGGTTTGCAAGATCAAATCCGATCCCAACAATCTTCGTTCTCCAACATCGTTCGAACAAACGGGTGAGCGACACTTGCGACCATACAATGGTTCGAATGGAGCCATCTGAATAGTCGCCTGAAAGCTGTTGTTGTACGAAAACTCCACCAAGTGTAAATGATCCTCCCACGAACCTGTGAAGTCCAACATGCAAGCTCTCAACATATCTTTAAGAGTTTGGATCGTTCTTTCCGACTGGCCATCTGTCTGAGGATGATAAACTGTGCTAAACTTCAATCACGTCCCCAAACTTTCCTGTAAACTCCTCCAGAAGTGCGATAAGAATCGGGTATCACGATCGGAAACGATGCTCACAGGTACTCCATGCAATCTCACAATCTCCTGATGTACCGTTCTGTCAACGCTTCCGTTGATTGACCAACTCGAAATGGTATGAAATGAGCTGCCTTGGTCAATCGATCAACAATCACCCAAACTGCATTGTTGCCCTTTGGACTCCGCGGTAAAGCTGTCACGAAATCCATGGTTATATGTTCCTACTTCCATTGAGGAATCGGAAGTGGTTGCAATAAACCAGCAACCCTTTGATGTTCAGCCTTAACTTGCTGATACACCAAGCATTTCGCTACAAAGCGAGCGATCTCCCTTTTCATGCCTTCCCACCATAAATGCTGTCGTAGATCACGGTACATCTTTATGCCTCCTGAATGTACGGAATAAGAAGAACTGTGTGCCTCCTTCATAACCTCTTCACGAATATCTCCCTTCGGCACACACAAACGGCCACCACATCTCAACGAACTATCTTCATAAATCAGTAAATCTGTTTGAAGTCCCGCTTCAACCCGTTCTCAGAACTTCTGCAATCTTGGATCTTGCGATTGTGCTGCTTTAATAGTATCGATCAAGGACGACTGTATTTGCAGCTGCATCAACTGTCCTAAAGAATGCGGTAACACGATCTCCAACTCGAATCTCCGAAAATCATCAATAAGCTCCTTCTGCGCTGTTAACATCAGAATTGCTGGCAACCGACTAAGCGCATCCGGCACTACATTAACTTTCCCTGATGGTACTTAAGATCAAGATCGTAGTTAGCCATCAGCTCTAACCATCTACGCTGCCTCATATTGAGCTCTTTCTGCGTGAACACGTACTTTAGGCTTTTGTGATCGGTGAACACTTTGCCCCTTTCGCCCAATAAGTAGTGTCTCCAAATCTTCAACGCGAAAATCATAGCTGCTAGCTCCAAATCATGAGTTGGGTAGTTCTTCTCATGAGTCTTCAACTGTCTCGATGCGTAGGCTATAACCTTCCCATGCTGCATCAGAACACATCCCAAACCTTTCCCAGATGCGTCGCTGTGAATCACCAATCCTTCGGAACCGTCTGGTATGGTCAAAATAGGAGCGGTTATCAATCTTTGCTTCAACGCCTCAAAAGCTGATGCACAACTCACCATCCATACAAACGGTATCTCCTTTCGCGTAAGCTTGGTCAAAGGTTCAGTTAAACGAGCAAAATTCTCCATGAACCTTCTGTAATATCCGGCAAGTCCAAGAAAACTTCTGAT
This sequence comes from Agapanthus africanus, assembly GCA_030015575.1. Taxonomy (NCBI): domain Eukaryota; kingdom Viridiplantae; phylum Streptophyta; class Magnoliopsida; order Asparagales; family Amaryllidaceae; genus Agapanthus; species Agapanthus africanus. The sequence goes on from JASDDO010000026.1 coordinate 142,362,900, forward strand.
ATCTGCTACGTTCTTCGGAATTGGCCAATCTTGAACTGCTGTAATCTTCTCAGGGTCAACGGCGATTCCATTTCCGGATACGACATACCCCAAAAACTTCACTTCTTCAAGCCAAAACTCGCACTTGCTCATCTTTGCATACAATCTTTCTTGCCTCAATATCTGCAGTGCGATCTTCAAGTATTCTGCATGCTCTTCAATGCTCCTCGAGTGGACTAGAATATCATCGATGAACACCACTATAAACTGGTCCAAGAACGGTGAAAAGATTCGGTTCATCAAGTTCATAAATATCGCCGGTGCATTCGTGACTCCGAATGGCATCACTAAATACTCGTAATGTCTATACCGAGTTCGGAACACAGTCTTGCAAATATCCTCTGATTTAACTCGGACCTGATGATATCCGGACCGCAAATCTAGCTTCGAGAATACTCTCGCGCCACTAAGCTGCTCGAACAATTCACCAATGCGAGGGATCGGGTACTTGTTCTTAATAGTCACCCGGTTTAATTCTCGATAATTGATGCACATCCTCCTTGTGCCATCTTTCTTCTTGACTAGAAGAACTGGAGCTCCCCAAGGTGAATTGCTGCTGCGAATCCAACCCTTCTCAAGTAATTCAGTAACTGCTTCTTGACTTCTTCCAACTCCACTGATGCCATCGGATAGTACGCCTTTGAGATTGGCGCTGCACCAGGAACAAGATCAATCGCGAACTCCACATCTCGTTTTGGCGGTAAACCCGAGATGTTCTCGAACACGTCCATGAACTCTCGAACTACAGCTGTCGCTTCCTCCTCATCAACTTTCATTGACGAAAGAATACTGTTTATCGGCCTAGCCCTAAACTCGACTGGCCCGACAGAACTGCTTCCTCCAGCAAAAACAAACTCCGGATGTCCGGAAATCTGGAAAATCAATTTCTTTGCCCTACAATCAATGTGAGTGTGGAAAGTGCCGAGAAAATCCATTCCCAAGACAACTTCATAACTGCTGGTATCGGTCACCAAGAAATTTGCAAAACATGAACTAGTAAGCAATGAAACTGAGAGAACCAAGGTAATAAAATGACCATGAAACAAGGAAATGAAACAAGACCAGGACTTCAAGTTACTTAAATAGAGTACCGCATTGTAACCATGCTGCAGTTCATAGTTACAATCACATAACTCCGTTCAAGTCGCCCAAATCCTAGTATCAGAATCAAAGGAATAGGACGGAAGAAACAATAGGGAACCAAAAGAATTTCAACTCGAGATGCAAAGTTGTTTGCATATCATCAAGACGAGGGTCAAGAGAAAGATAAGATTCAAGAATCATGAGAACAAAGTGGCAGGACATGTTCCTAATTACGGGTTTTCTGATTCGTGTATTGGGTCCAATACCCAACTATAAAAAGAATCAAACCCGATTAACCTAAATCCTATGGCTCTGATACCAAACAAACCCTGTCACGCCCCGCTTCCCAGAGTGCGCTAAGATCGGCACGTGACAGAGCCAACCATGTTACCTGTGACTAGGAAACATCCCTCCACAGTCACATTACGACTGTCTAGAAGATATCAAGAACAGGAAAGTAAAATAAACTATCTAGTACATGTCCATAAGCCAGAATAAACGAGTCAAGAAATAATATGCGGAAGCAATAGATCCAATAAACAATAACATCTGGAAAGTAACATAACTAAACTGGATACTAACAGGATCCTCACTGCTCGGCCTGACGGCGGAAATACTCCTGATTACCCTGCGACAAGGTAGAGAATCTGGACCATGCAAAACCCAGACGTCAGTGCGTCATAATATCAACAATAATATAATCAGGAGATAACAGGATATGCAGGCATGAGTATGAACAGTAACAAGTCATCAGTAACAAGTAAACAGTAACATGAATATAGATCAGTGAACAGGATATAAACAGGTGAAGTGCAGTGAGTAGTCTAAACTGTGCTATAGGGTTATCTACTCTAAAATTATTCAAAATCAATTAATGTAATGCTCATCGTAACCCATCGGTCTATGCCCCGTTCAACCCCACAGGACCACGGTAACAAGATATGATAGACTGTGAGTCTATGTCCCGTTCAACCCCACGGGACCACGGTAACATGATGTAATAGCCCTTTGAGTTACGTTTGGCTACATTCTTGATTTTCCCATACCCCCAAGTTATGTGTGTAAGTCAGGTATTGATAAATCTGGAGCTAATGCCAACACAGGATCAAGCAGGTACAGGTTTGTCTGTATAGACAACAGGATATCTCTGTAGGGACAACAGGTCAAGATTTGTAGGCATTAGTAACAAGATCATGTATCAAGTCAAGCTGTGGTACATCAGGTCATGTCAGGTAGTGCACATGTATTAAGTCATGTCAAGTAGTGGTGTATCAGGTCATGTCAAGTAGTGCACAGGTATCAAGCTGGTGCCCATAATCAAACTGTAGCAAGTATTGAATCAGGGTGAAAGTACGGATGTAAAATAAAAGCATGGATGCACAAATATCGATCAGGGGCTACATCATGACTAAGTAGGATGCACATTATCTAGCATGGTGCACTAATACAACAGTAACATGAAATAATATGGTCTCGGCGTGCAACTAGATATGTAATAAACCGTACGGATACAGACAAATACTATAAAACTGTAAATCGGTAAAATTTGCTGAATATTAAAACAAAGCAATATTATTTATTAAATAGATATTGATATAATAATATTAACATGGACAACATATTAAAACCGATTAATAACTATAAAAGTGGTATTGATTAACCATGCATAAGAAAGTTCCGTTCAGAAATTCAGCGTCACCCTGATTTGTACAATAGTTTAAAAATAACAAACGTTCTCCAAAAGGGACGTGTCTTATACCAAAACAAAGATAATTCAATAAGATTTTCATTTTTATAAGTTGAACTATCTCAGGTTGTTCCTACAAAAATTTATGAACATTCGAAGTTGAAAGTTTGCTGCTGGAATTTCCATGGACAGCAATTTAGAGATATTTTCATTTGCATTTTACGTTATTTAAACAATTTATTTTGCAAGTAAATATTTCATAGAGTTATAGTATTCTGAGTTATCTTAGTAACGAACTAAAGAACGTATACTAATAATTTTTCTATGATTTATAATGAATTTTATAAGCTAAGGTGTACAGTAAATTTTAGATTTGTCGTATTCGCTTTGCAACGACATTTCATGTGTAAACTATAATATTTTCAAACTATATTTTGTATAGCATTATAAAATGCATATTATAAACTAATTAAAGATAATAATAAGAAATATTACGACGATATATATTTTAAATGATATGGATGCAAACGGGTATCCGAAAACGGTAAAACTTTAATATGGATGTACAGTGCAATCAACATGTGATATTTTTATTCATAAGGATGCAAAATAAGATACATAGCATGTAGCAAGATGAATTAGCATACGACTAGATATGTAAATATTGATATGGATGCATACGGATGTCCGAAGACAGTAAAACTGTAAAATGGTAATGTGGGATGCATAACTAAGCATTATATGATGTTATTATTCAAATGGATATAGAATATAGTAGTATAGCATGTAGTAAGATTAACTTGCCTCGACGGATCATGAAACGGATATGTACGGCACGTCCGACGTTGGTAAAACGTCGTAACGTACGCATGGCACACGGGATAGGTCTAAACAATGCAAGAGGGTGATCACGCAGATAAGGTACGTTTACTGGATCACTCAGATCGTCAGCGACGAGCACGGCTCCGGCGGTGATCACCGGAATCAAGAAACAAGATCAAGAAAAAGAAAGAAGAAAGAAGAAGAAGTAAGAAGAAGAGTCTGTGTATTAAATAAGGAAAGAAAATAAATAAATAAATAAAAAATATATAAATATATATATGCAGAGGAGAGAGAGAGAGAAAGGGGTTGTTAGTTTGTTAGGAAATTAGTTTAGATTTAAATTTAAAAATCTTTTATTAGTTAACTAAATTTTAATTTGTATCAGTTTATAAAATTTATATTATTTAAATTAAATTTGATATTCTGGTAAATACAAACATAGTCCAAAACATGCCCGGGTCGGGTCCCCCAAGAACGGATGCACGTACGTGCGCGTAGCCATCCCAACAAGTTCGTTTCGCTGAACGGGACGAGAACAAGATGCGTGGATGCTACCACGGGGTTAGGGGTATCATGCAGGCCATGCAATATATTTTTAAAATATTTTATGTGACTTAAAATGTTATATTGTAAAAATGCAAATGCCAGATAAAATGCCAGTATGCAAGATGTATAAATTAAAATGAAAGTGCACGAGTTCATGTAACAGGTCAGGATAAATCATAAACATGAATCAAGACAAGTTTCAAGCAAGCGGGCCGGGTAGAATGCAAATATAAATATCAAATACACTATTCGCACGCAAAACACAGTAAATCTGGAAAATACCATAAATAAAGAAATACTTGAACTAGAACTGGTATAAATGAATTAGGGTGTTACATGAGTACGGATGGACTCGCCGGGAACATGCTAGTAGGTATTATACCTATTGTCAGATAGCAGTTCCCTGGTGACATATGTACGGGTTATTATATCGACCTGAGATCGTCATTTGTCTCGTATGAGTTCCCACTGCGCTTTGATTACTACCCTACCACGGCTCAAAGGAGTCGTGCAAACAGGTTTTAGTTGGGTACAGTTCCGAGCCATATGGAGGCAGTGAGCGGATCGTTAGGAGATTCGTATCTCCCGGTATAGAGGGTTGATGTCGCGTTGTGCACAGATGGCCATCACCAGAAATTCTCGGCCGGGGTAGACGAGAATTACCGATTTAGGATCGGTAGTTTCTCAGTTGGTAATAGGTTTCATGCCGACACTAAATATCAAGTTATTAGGGGTCTGACTTTATCCACCCCTCTAGACTCGATATGCGATACTCATAGAAGAACGGACCGGACTGTATGGATATTGTCACGGTCAGGCTCAGTAGGGTTTCAGGATGAGTTTGCTCATCGTCCGCCCTTTTGCTCAATACCTGGGTAGCCGTTACGTACTGTAACAATCCTAAACTTTCTGTACAATTTTTCAAAAAAAATACAGAAAGGGGTATTTTTGCCTGAGCACAAATTATAAATTTGATTTGCTTTTTAATAGCAAGAAGGAGCTTGTAGCTCATTGGTAATATCTTGCACTGCTGAACCAAATCACCAGAGTTCAAATCCCATCACCACATTATTTTTAATATTGTTTTATTTTAGATTTTTAGAAATCCAAGGGTCTACTCGTGCATAACTCGTAAAATCCACACGTTACATATAAAACAAACTGGCCCAGGGGGTAAACCAACCGACGAGCGACCCACGGCGACGATCCCCGGCCCGACTCGCCGTGACTCAGCCGGCGACTCGGCCCGCCGCCGCCGGCCGAACTCGGTCGGATCCGAGTTGGTCCAACATGAAACTTGTGCCTTTTGGTATTCATAACACCCCTGTACACTTTAAATTTCCTGAACATTTCCAGAGCCTTTAAAATTCAATTAAAACCCCAATTAATTCAATTTTTAATATAATTTTTAATACATTTTTCTCACACCCTTTCACCTACCATAACCCTAGTTTTTCCTATAAATACCATCCCTAAACACACACCCCTCACTCAAAAACTCTGTCCAAAACTCTTAAGAAAACTCTCTAGAATTTTTGGATGCAAGTGAAGTTAGCGAAGGGCGAAACTCCGGCGAAATTCCGACGACGACCAAAGAAGCTCCCGGCGACGAAACGATGCACCGGAAACTACTACCAATCCCTCTCCCTCTTCTCTTGAAACCCGTAAGTCCTTTCTCCTTCTTCACTTTTCTATTCTAAAAACTCGTATTTCTAAAACCCGACGGAATCGGAGTTAATCCGATTTCCGATACGGTTCTTCCTAAAAATTCCACTTTTTCTTAAATACAAACATACCAAACCCTTACATGTTGACTATTAAACATTAACAAAATATTTTGAACAAGTTTCATAGTAAAATATTTCCTATTGCAATTTTTATCATACTTTTTCAGTAAAATACCATGTAGTTTAGTTTCGACTTTAAAACATCATTAATCTTGCTATACCTTTAGATAGATCACGAGGTAATGACCTACCTCTTCACAACACTCATATACAACATAGCACAATACCTTTTGGGAAATATAAATTCGGGAAAATACCGTTTTACACAAAACTATCTTAAACTTATAAAAACCATTTTCACAAGATTATGTATTTTAAACAAGTCTTTACAAAGCGCCGCTACAATCCATTTGGGGAACCCGTTTGGGATGGTGCGTATTATCGCACATCCTCGGGCTTAGTAGTGCGAGATGCAGACCTCCGCAAGGAGCATTCTGTCTCGAAAGATTTAAAATACAAATATCTTAAGAAAATGAGATTTCTAGAAAATAATAAATTAAAATTATTTTATATAAAATATATATATATATATATATTATCAAAATATCTATTTTTGGTATAATATAAATATTCCAATTTTTCTAAATCAAAAGAACCACTTTACATGAAAATACTATGAAATTCCATACAAGTCTAACACTTTACAATTAAATACTATGTATTATGAAAAATAGGTTTATTCACTAGAAATATCACAAATATAAAATTTACAACTATGAAAACTCTAAAGACGATAATTAAATACTTGAGGTGTATTTTGTAAATTATACAAAATTATTTTTACATCAAACCCCCTCAAGTTTTATAAATTACAATAAGGACCCTAGTAAACATAGGTTTAAGCGGGACCAGTCTCTTGAGCCTCAGGGAGCCGGAGATGTGGGTGCTTGCCTATTTAAGGTAAACAATTTAACAAACGGTGTTATCAACACGGTAATCGTTTTTGTAAAAGACACAAATCCTGCCGCCCATGTGCAGCGGTTACCGATAACATCAAAATAATCAGGACTTCAATTTCTTTTCTAATTGTCTGATTCAGAGTGAGTCTCAATATAATCAATCTGACTTGAATATGATTCAAGTACAATCTACACTATAACAATTCAATATGAATCCATCTGTTCAATCTATTCAATCTGTATTGACTGAACCAAACCATGGATATACTTTCATTTAAATGATTCTCCAGTTACATCCATGATTCTCTAGTTACATCTATTTACTGATATCATGGTTTCGGCAAGTCATCCATCTATACAATTCAATTTACAAGATAATACAATAAGACATCATGGGGTTTAAGGGGTAGATTGATACGGAAGGTGTTAGAAGTGGTACGGGACTACAACCATAAGACACCTAACCTGAATTCAATCGCCGTTGTTCCGGGCATTCTAACGGATCCTTGTACTCCACTTGTCTTTAGTCTCTGGCATATAGAGACTCCTTTCGTATACACTGGCATTCTTCTGTACCAAGCTACAAACAGCAGCGTTAACACTAAATACAACATTATAACAATATAATATAACTTTAAAAACTACACTCTCTCTCCCTGTCTATTCTATTTCTCTCTTATCTTTGGGACTTACCGAGCGATTTGTTCGCTGACGACATTCTCTTTCTTTTTCTTTGAATGTCGTCAGGTGATTTGGACCTTCCAGAGACCGAGCCCACCAGTGACGACTTGGACCAGTTTATTGAAGATCCCAAGCTGTAGTTTCACTTGTACTTTTTCTTTTACATTCTGTATTTTCCATTTCTGTTATGCCACTGTTTAGGCATTGCTTTCATTCAGATATATTTACTTTTCCATATATTGTAAAAAGAATGTGAATAAATAAAGTTGCTGTTTTATTATATCTTTTATCTCTTGTGCATTTCTTTTATATTGCTTAGTTACGCTTAGCGTATTTATTTCTGAGTAAATATATAGCGGCCAGTCGCGTCCCCTTCGCCGTACACCGGGAAGCGGGGCGTGACAGGTTTTGTTGGTGGCCCATGCAGGTCAGAGCTGTATAGAACACTAGCATGCTGTTCTGTTCTGCGTGAACAACCTCAGCAATATAACATAAGAACCAGCAACTAAAACATTCTTTACAATTCATTTTCCTTGAATCTTATCATTTGAATCTGTCCTAATCTCAATTTTTCATTCAAGGTTATGGATTCCCCAAACAATACCAGCACCAACTTCAACAACACTCCCCCACCACTACCAATCACTCCTGCCGTCCCTGCTCCGATTAACGAGCGGATGGTTCTGCTTGAGGCGATCCGCAGCCTCCTAAAAGGACAGCAGCAGCAGACTGCTCTTTTAATGAACCGTCCCGAAGCAGAAGCACCTGGGGTGAAGCAATTCACGGTTTTGCACCTCAAACAGTTCTCAGGAAAAGAGAGCCTACTGGAAGCTGAGGGATGGGCTCAGAGTATTGAAGATGATCTGGCAGCAGTACAAGTGCCAGAAATAGCTTGGGTCCGAGTTGCGAAGTTGCAGCTCATGGACAATGCACGGGTTTGGTAGAAGGCGGAAGAAAGCCGTCTTGACCAACCTATCGAATGGAAGACTTTCTGAGACATGTTCGACGCAAAGTACTTTCCTGAGACTGCCCGCTTTGATATGGAGCAACAGTTCATCCATCTGCAATAAGGTTCAATGTGGACCAAATCAGTTGATGAGTATGATGTTGAGTTTACCATGCTCAGCAGGTTTGCAGCCCATCTCATACCGACTGCTGAGAGCAGAGCTAGAAAATTTCAGTAAGGGTTGGACTCAGAAATCCAAGCTGCTCTAGCTACAAGGGATTTCCCGACCCATGATTTGGCTTTGAAGACTGCCCGAAGATACGAGGCAGTAGTGAAGGGAAAGGGCAGACTTCAATCTGCCAGTTTGAAGCGACCAACCAATCAGATGGCAGGAGGAGCCTCTTCAAGACCAATTGTTGAACCCAGGAGATCGGAAGAAATCAATAACCAGTCAAGTCCAGACTTCTGCTACTACTGCAGGAGAAAATGACACTTGTGGGAAGACTGTAGGTGCGCAAAAGGCCTGTGTCTAATTTATGGCGCATCCAATCACGGAATTGGAAACTGTCTTTATAGAAGCAACCCAGATCACACACCCATCAACTACCCGCAGCGGCCATCCATCCAGGCTCGTGCACCTCGTCTTGCACTCACAGCTCCACCACCTGCACCGCCAGATCGCCAATTCCATCAGGCACTGATGGAACATGCCTCGAGGACAGAGGAATGCACCTCCAGCTAGGAGGGATGTACCACGACGACAGGCTTACATCTTAACAGCCATAGAAGCCGAGACAGTTGACCAAGGTAACACTAGTAAGTCTCTTTCACATTTTTAAAACCATTGTATCACTTTGTTATTTTTCATACACTATCAGTACTTCAGTCACCAAACTTTTCTTGAATCTGTTATACTTTCCTTTTATAAATTTCGAGGACGAAATTTTTATAAGGAGGGTAGAATGTAACAACCCTAAACTTTCTGTACAATTTTTCAAAAAAAAAATACAGAAAGGGGTATTTTTGCCTGAGCACAAGTTATAAGTTTGATTTGCTTTTTAATAGCAATAAGGAGCTTGTAGCTCATTGGTAATACCTTGCACTGCTGAATCAAAGCACTAGAGTTTAAATCCCATCACCCACATTATTTTTAAAATTGTTTTATTTTAGATTTTTAGAAGTCCAAAGGTCTACACGTGCATAACTCATAAAAACCCCACGTCACATATAAAACAAACTGGCCCAGGGGGTAAACCAACAGACGAGCGACCCACGGCGACGATCCTCGGCCCGACTCGCCGTGACTCGGCCGACTCGGCCCGCCGCCGGCCGAACTCGGTCGGATCCGAGTTGGCCCAACATGAAACTTGTGTCTTTTGGTATTCTTAACACCCCTGTACACTTTAAATTTCCTGAACATTTCCAGAGCCTTTAAAATTCAATTAAAACCCCAATTAATTCAATTTTTAATACAATTTTTAATACAATTTTTAATACATTTTTCTCACACCCTTTCACCTACCCTAACCCTAGTTTTTCCTATAAATACCACCCCTAAACACCCCCCCTTACTCACAAACTCCCAAAACTCTCAAGAAAACTCTCTAGAATTTTTGGGTGCAAGTGAAGTTAGCGAAGGGCGAAACTCCGGCGAAATTCCGACGACGACCCTTGGAGCTTCCGGCGACGAAACGACACACCGGAAACTACTACCAATCCCTCTCCCACTTCTCTTGACTTTAAACCCGTAAGTCCCTTCTCCATCTTCACTTTGCTATTCTAAAAGCTCGTATTTCTAAAACCCGACGGAATCGGAGTTAATCCGATTTCCGATACGGTTCTTCCTAAAAATTCCACTTTTTCTTAAATACAAACATACCAAACCCTTACATGTTGACAATTAAACATTAAAAAAATATTTTGAACAAGTTTCATAGTAAAATATTTCCTATTGCAATTTTTATCGTACTTTTTCGGTAAAATATCATGTAGTTTAGTTTCGACTTTAAAACATCATTAATCTTTTTATACCTTTAGATAGATCACGAGGTAACGACCTACCTCTTCAAAATACTCATATGCAACATAGCACAATACCTTTTGGGAAATATAGATTCGGGAAAATACCGTTTTACACAAAACTACCTTAAACTTATAAAAACCATTTTCACAAGATTATGTATTTTAAACAAGTCTTTGCAAAGCGCCGCTACAACCTATTTGGGGAACCCGTTCGGGATGGTACGGATTATCGCACATTCTCGGGCTTAGTAGTGCGAGATGCAGACCTTCGTAAGGAGCATTCGGTCTCGAAAGATTTAAAATACAAATATCTTAAGAAAATGAGATTTCTAGAAAATAATAAATTAAAATTATTTTATAGAATATATATATATATATATATATATGTATTATCAAAATATCTATTTTTGATATAATATAAATATTCCAACTTTTCTAAATCAAAAGAACCACTTTATATGAAAATACCATGAAATTCCATACAAGTCCAACACTTTACAATTAAATACCATGTATTATGAAAAATATGTTTATTCACTAGAAATGTCACAAATATAAAATCTACAACTATGAAAACTCTAAAGACGATAATTAAATATTTGAGGTGTATTTTGTAAATTATACAAAATTATTTTTACATAAAACCCCCTCAAGTTTTATAAATTACAATAAGGACTCTAGTAAACATAGGTTTAAGCGGGGCCAGTCTCTTGAGCCTCAGAGAGCCGGAGATTAGGTTGCTTGCCTATCTAAGATAGACAACTTAACAAATCGGTAATCGTCTCTGAAAAAGACACAAATCCTGCCGTCCATGTATAGCGGTTACCGAAAACATCAAAATAATCAGGATTTCAATTTCTTTTTTAATTATCTGATTCAGACTGAGTCTCAATATAATCAATCTGACTTGAATATGATTCAAGTACAATCTATAATATAACAATTCAATATGAATCCATCTGTTCAATCTATTCAATCTGTATTGACCGAACCGAACCATGGATATACTTCCATTTACATGATTCTCCAGTTACATCCATGATTCTCCAGTTACATCCATTTACTGATATCATGGTTTCGGCAAGTCATCCATCTATACAATTCAATTTACAAGACAATACAATAAGACATCACGGGGTTTAATTGGTAGATTGGTACGGAAGGTGTTAGAAGTGGCACGAGACTGCAACCATAAGACACCTAACCTGAATTCAATCGCCGTTGTTCCGGGTATTCTAACGGATCCTTGTACTCCACTTGCCTTTAGTCTCTGGCATATAGAGACTCCTCTCGTATACACTGGCATTCTTCTGTACCAAGGTACAAACAACAGTGTTAACACTAAATACAAAATTGTAACAATATAATATAATTTTAAAAACTACACACTCTCTCTCCCTGTCTATTCTATTTCTCTCTTTTGGGACTTATCGAGCGATTTGTTCACTGACGACATTCTCTTTCTTCTTCTTTGAATGTCGGACCTTCCAGAGATCGAGCCCACCAGTGACGACTTGGACCAGTTTATTGAAGATCCCGAGCTGTAGTTTCACTTGTACTTTTTCTTTTACATTCTGTACTTTCCATTTCTGTTATGTCACTGTTTAGGCATTGCTTTCATTCAAATATATTTACTTTTCCATGTATTGTAAAAAGAATGTGAATAAATAAAATTGCTGTTTTATTATATCTTTTGTCTCTTGTGCATTTCTTTTATATTGCTTAGTTACGTTTAGCGTATTTACTTCTGAGTAAATACGTAGCGGCCAGTCTCGTCCCCTTCGCCGTACACCGGGAAGCGGGGCGTGACACGTACAGCTAGTACCACTGACGTGCTTGTGGTTAAACCCACTGCCAGTGTGTTGACGAGTCTTTAGAGTCCCACACAGATGGTTTCCTTAGTTCGGGCGAAACGTTGTAGAGGCCATATGGTTTTATTGCAGGGTTCAATCATATACGTGCACTTGTATACGGATCATGATCGGACGGATAATTCTAGTGGGCTTTGGTTTAAGCCGGATCCTAGTATTATATTGTTGGATTATTTTCGTCTCGTTGTATTCGTATTCAGTCGGAATACGGATGCGGGTATGTATATACGGATGAGGGGTATTCTTATAATTCGTTACAAGATTACTTTAGGGTTGCCATTTCATTTTTGTTAAACATTTTGGTTTAAATGTTTAAAGGTAAGAAAGTGTGAGTCATTGTTTATTCATTGTTTTGCATGCTCACTTGGTGTGTCATGGGTGTGACTCATGGTGTGTCATGTCGTGACTCATGCAAGATATTTTGTGGTGTGGGATATTCGTTGTGAGCCTAGGAGATATTTATTTCTCAAGTTGTTTTCTTTAGTTGCTCATGAAAAATAACACACATACAAGAAAAAAGCAGCAGACACATTTTTCTTGAGTTGCTTTTTTCCTTTGAGCTCACACTTCTTCACCCCATGGCTTCTTCTTCAACCTCCACCCAATCCCTCTCATGAGTTGAGAATACTTGGGTGTTTTGAGACAAAGTATTCACCCACACTCTCCACTTCATCTTGGCTATCTAGGCTAGCAAACTAGATACCCGAGTTGCTTCGGTTTTGAGGCGGGAGCCCGTATTACTAATCCTCGACGTGGATCTTCTTCGATGGTGGGAGACCGGAGATCAAAATTGATCGAGGAAGCCGCGAGGAGCTTGGGACAGAGGTTGAAGACCGAAGGACACGGATCGATCGGTATAACCTCTCTAAACTCTTTTCATAGGACTAGTATAGGGTTAATGGTACAATCCGTCGATTAGAGTTCTGTTAGCGCCGGTTTTTTTAAAGTTTTTGTTCCGCTTTTGGCCACGGATTGATAGCCGGGGCACTGCCGTAACCCTACATGGTATCAGAGCCAACACATTAACCTCATACTAGTTTGTTTAGACGATGTTAAAGTATCGAAACCGAAATAACTCTAAATCAACACCAACCCATATTCCATTCTCTGTCAATTTTTTCCGAGTCTTCTAAAATTATTTTAGCAACTGCAGAAGACTACTTAGATGACAACTAGAACATACACCAAACACGAGCCCCTAATTCTACTACATGGCCGGCGAGACATGATAAAAATCCGGCCATGCCTGTTTTATAGTTGATCTAAGACTTGATTTTTTGGGTGTGTGCTAGTTTATGGAATATTGGTTCAGTAGTATTGCTTGTTTAGCCCAGTTTGGATATAGTTTTATCTAGTTGTTTGGGGCTATTCGGGGTTATTTCGAAGTCGATATTTTAAAACTGTTTAAAGTTTATAGTACATACATTTCTATCTGCGACCGTGAATGTCATTAGAGCGGTACAACTTTTCTATTTGCTATAGTTCTTTTAGACGGGTTTGCGAACGTGACATTCATGTTGATGTTCTGTGTTGTGCTGTGTCGTTGCAGATTCGTCGTGGTGGATAGCTTGGATGCAATGATAGTACAGTTATGTTTTATTTGTACATTTGATATCGCGGGACGAGTGTCCGACATGTGGACTACCGTCACTGCATGTTTGTATATTATTTGTTTGGGGAACGACCGGGTTGAGATCAATGTCATCGTTGTACATATTTTCTTTTCTGTACTAGGATTACCTCGCGATGGAGTGCACGGAAAGCCGGGTTCTGGAGGGCAATGGGTCCGCATTTTATGGCGTTGAGAAGGAGGGGCCTCACTCTAGAATTGACGGGCTATTCACCGCACTCGTAAGGGGTACAGGTTGACTCAAGGAGGGGTGCTCAAGTTACCGGATTCCGTGAAGTGCTAGGTGGCCCATACACTTTGATGAAGGGGATGACTCGCTTCTGGTTTTGGAGGGTAACTTGCCGCGCTCGTAGAGGTCTAGGTTTTCATTGCATAGGCTATCCACACGACCAGGGGAACGTCGAGTTTCACTTGCGGCTCAAAGGAAACCCGGGGCTCCCAGATTATCTGCATTGTTCTGTGATGTTGTATTTATCATACCTGGAGTGATTATTATATATATACTAGTAGATGTTGTATATGTTTTACACCCGCGCTAGTCCAGTCCCCGCTCTGTCGTTAATTAAGTAACCTAACGGGTGATGACGGGGCCCAGTGGCGAATGCGGATGGCATATACGTACATCATATTTTCGTTCTTTTGTGGTGTGATTAATTGATGGGACTGCGTTGATTCAGATCAATACAAGGAAAATAGACCTATTCGATATTGTTGGAACAATTTTAAAAAGCTGTTATTACAAGGACGTTTTCTTTTGTTTTGCACAGCGGTATTCGGTTATGAATATCCAGCACCTCATTTGACGAGGCAAGAGCCGAGATCCCCTCACCGGGAGTGACCTCTTGGGCAAAAGTTTGCATCAGGATAATAACTTCACTATAGTCGATTACTTTTTTTCTTTGCATCGTGGTATTCAGTGGGAATACCCTGCACCTCATTCGACGAGAAAAGAGCCGAGATCCTTTCACCGGGAGTGACCTCTTTAGCAAAAGTTTTCGCCACTATATATTTGTAAAAAGCTATCCGGTTCCTTCAACGATATCAAGTTCCTTACGTTAAAGGTTTTTCGCCAAAAACCATTCGTAGCCCTCCGTCATTTCAGACGAGTAGCACTTAGTATTCATGCTATGTATGTTAGCCTTCGTCAAGACATAGTGTATGATAGCTATTTGTTCCTTTTCTGTAGCATAGATAGATACGTTGGTTTGGGACAGTCATATTACTATTTTGGCCTTCGTCAAGAGTATGTACGGGTGGGTTCAAATTAACCTGGACAATGACGGGTAGAACTTGACATGTGACTTATGATATGTTGGCTTTCATCAAGGTCATAAGAGCATGGGGTAGAAATCACATCGGGAGTTTCAAACATACTGGAAACCTGCCAGACATGCGCATACCTTCCGGAGTGTGATAACTTGAGTGGATTCCATCAGGTTATCATGCGATGATAGTTGGATCCCGATTCCCACTGATGAGTTGGTTTACTCCTCGGGTGATTTTAGATGATCCCAACTAATTCTTCTTTCAGGTTTGGAGGAGAATTTGAGGATACAGTAGGAGACATCCTGATTAGATAAAGTGATTGACCATTCTGATCTAGGTTAGAGTGCACACTGAGTGTTTCTTTTCTCTCTCTCTTTGGCAGCGACCATGTCCCGACCCTAGACTATAACTCAGTAACCAAGTTAACCGAACCTTCTTAAAACACACCGGCTTTTAGATTGTCAGAGTTGCATACTTCATTGCCACTCCTACTTTTACCCTTTGCTTTTCTCCGGAACATTCCGTATCACTACGAAGATCCACATTTATTGGATATGACCATCGTATAGTTACATACGAACTCGAAGAAACTTGTTTCAGATTCGAGGATGGTTTCCGGTTCTAGAGAAATTGAATAGGACTATTCAGTTGTCTTTTCCTTTTACCTTCTCTCAGGTTATGAGGGCTCCTAGGATTAGGAGAGGGTACACCTATTGCGCTTATTGGATAGTCTTCTTCCAAACCATAGGCAGGTGCCGAAAGGTGGGGAATGAAGAAAACCAATTAGCCTAAGTATGGTGTACAGAAGATAATAAGTAAAGACAAAGAAATGGATTAGAAAGACGGAAAAGTAAATTGTGACTGCTATCATTCATGACGAAACCACGTATTTCGTCGCCACTCCTACTTCACCTTTTGATTTCTCCAGAACACCCTGTATCATTACGAGATCCGCATTTATTGGATAATCCATCGTATAGTTATATACGAACTCGAAGGAACTTGTTCCAGTTCGAGGATGGATTCTGCTTCAGGAGAAATAGATTAAGGTTTATTCAGTTGTCTTTTATCTTTACCTTCTCTCAAGTTTCGAGTACTCCTAGGATTAGGAGAGTACACCTATTACGCTTATTGGATAGTCTTCTTCCAAACCATAGGCTGGTGCCGAATGGTAGGGAAGGAAGAAAACCATTTAGCCTAAAGGTGGTGTACAGAAGGTAATGAGCAAAGACAAATAAAGGGATTTGGAGAGATGACAAGGAATATACGGTTACAGTCATGAATCTGGATAATGGAAGAGGAATTACTAGGAATACCCGGCTACCCCTTCGAAACATTTTCATGTTTCAGTTTCACTGTGCGTTATTAATTGAAAATTGATTTCCCAATTAGATCCTTGCTCCAGAGTATGTATTTACCAGGTTTGATTCTCACATCTATATGGTTTTACAGATGATGAGTAGGAGTAAGTTATTGGGAATTAGGGGATTATATCCTTATTATATTGGAATTCGTTGTAATTGGTGATATTTGAGGAAATCACCTGGGGTTTTTCCTGACGGCAAATATTTGGTTTTGAATATCCGCTTTTATGCACCAATTTCAAACTGATATATCTGTATGTTTATTTTATAAAGTGAGATATAACCTTTTGGAATTATGTCCATGACATTTACCTATATCAGTTGGTGATTGGGTAAGAATCATTAAACAGCGGTGTAATTCTTCTTACCATAGTACAGTTTTCAACCTACGACGTACAGGGTTTGAGTTATTCAACTCAGGAGACTTATACAAAGTATTGTATGTTGTTCAGTGTCCATTAGGACAAAGGGGTTGGTCCTCGTACTATATTCTGTTTACTTGTGACTTCTCTAGTCTTAGACAAGTGTTTCGTAGAAATACAAGGTCCAAGTTTTGAGAAGTTATAGGTATAAGAATAAAGTAGAGAACCATGTGTTGCAAGTATCAGGATTCTTCAAGGTAATTGAAGATGTAGATACTTGTGTTTGGTATTCAGTTGATAGTAATGGTTTTGAGAACTTTCTTCTCTTTCAGGTTACTCATATCTGGATGCACTCCTAGTTGAGTAATTCTGATCGGCCTCCTTCCATTTAGTTGACATGCACTGGAGACAGCTGTATGATTTGAATCTGGTTCCAATTAAATTAGTGCCTCTGTTTCTATATTGTATATGGAATGGTTCATATCTTAACGATGTTAAGGTATATGGAGTTGTCCGGCTTATGCTTAAAACCAGACTCTGGATAACTCAAGGCACGTTTCAGTAATGGCAGTTTGTGGGTTATCCCGGGTTATGACGAGGGTTAACTTTCTACCATCTGGAAGATCAATAGTGATATTGTTCTTGACTCGCCATAGTTTTAGTAAAATGGACTTTTCAGAAAACAGTAATGGGAGTATGGTAGAACTGGAAGTGATTCCATAACCACAAACGATTACTGAAAATTTAATAGAACCTAAAGATTCAATCGGGTATGACATTCCATTGGCCACTCCGCAGATATGGTGGGTAACCTTAAGCGCCCGAGAGGTACTTCAGTATCCTCAAAGACGGTGACAGGAAGGTTCTTGTTTACCCAGACTTGCCATTACTGCTGTTCTAGACTATGAGACCCAGCAGGAGGATGAGTATAGTGTCGTTCTAAACTAGCTTTAGAATTGCATGTGTATATGACTCTGCCAGAGGGTTGTTGTAATCAGTAGGAGCAGCGGAAGCATAGTGGACAAATAGCTTATGTCTATTTATAGACTAAAGCAAGTATATCGGAGATAGATCATCTATTTTTGATGTGAAAGTCATAGGTTTTGACTTCATCAGAATATGAGATGGATCTGTTAAGAAGGTAGTGGGGTGTGATGTGCTGGTATTGGATGACATACACTTTGTAGGAAGTGAAATTCCTATATTACAATCGGTTATACTGTGGTTGTCACACAGTGGTTTCTCCACACAGGATATGGATATTATATCTGGGATTCTGGTTACTAGATCTATGGTTTTAGATCTAGATTTGGATAGTTTCCCAATCTGGGTACTTAGACAGTATTCTAAAAATGTTTTAGAGTAGACGACCCCTGGCATGGTGGTGTACCTGCAAGTGATGGAGTCACCCTCTCTGAAGGCGTCTTACAGGCTAAAGGAGAGAGGGATGTGCATGATTGGCATATCACTTGCTTAGGCAATTGAGTCAATCATGGATGTCAAGTACCACACCAGATGTTGTTTTTGCACTAGCTGCAATAAGTTTATATATTAATCCAATCCCGAAGAAACGTTCGGAAGCAGTTTATGAACATAAGTGGATGTTCTAGGGATATGGTAACGGCAGCTTCCTTCGAGAGACGGTTATCATTCCAGGCTTCTAAGGTGACCTGGATGACAGAGTGACTGTCAGAGTTATAGTTTTCCTTCTTTTGAGAGGCAGTAGTTTGGACAGATGGTCCAAGTAGATACTGAGGGAGGCATGATGCAAGATACTGATTAAATTCAGTTGAAAATACAGACTAAGGAGTTTACTGGATTTGGAGTTCATTTGTGACCTGGGTCCCATCAGATATCCAGACATATTCTAAGACAGGTATTGCTCATTTTGGGAGATGGCTTTCTCCGCGAACATGAGATAAAGAGAGACATAGAAAGAAACATTGGAGCGGATCCACTCACTTAGGCTATTTCTCGAACATGATAGTTTTACAAACGATCTTTGTGAAACTGATTAGTAGAGAAGTTGGGTGTTTGGTATCACACGGGCTGTAAGTATGCGACACCGCAATAATTAGCCTTAAGTGCAAGTGGGAGATTGTTGGCTATAGTGCCCTCAAGTCAATTATTGGATTACGGGCACGTGATTGCAATGATTGAGGGAGGACCTATACTGGTAGAACAGTCTTACTCGAGATGATAGTATGCTATCTGGTTTATCTTTATCTTCGTGTACATGCTTTAGGTGACATTACAGATCACTATTACATGTTGATAGAGCCCATAGGATTCTTGCTTGACTACCAGCAGTATGATGGAGATCATATACGTGAGAGTTGGGTGGTCTATAAGCATATCTTTTAAGTGTCCCTAGTCGTGGGAGTTTCGAGACTGGGCATCGATACTCCAAGAGTAGACTAGTGTATACGGATCGAGACCCCGACGAGGGGCGGTGGCCGGTCTCACAAGCCATTGGTGTTAGTTGGTTTACCTAAGATGTATACAGGTGCTCATTGGGTTATGAATACACCGGACGGACTCACCCGGAACATGCTAGTTGGTATTATACCTATTGTCAGATAGCAGTTCCCTGGTGATATGTGTACAGGTTAGTCTATCGACCTGAGATCGTCATTTGTCTCGTGTGAGTTCCCACTGTGCTTTGATTACTACCCTACCACGGTTCAAAGGAATCGCGCAAACAGGTTTTAGTTGGGTACATTCCCGAGCCACATGGAGGCAGTGATGCCGATCGTCAGGGGATTCGTCTCTCCCGGTATTGGGAGTTGATGTAGCGTTGTGTACGGATGGCCATCACCAGAAATCCACGACCGGGGTTGACGAGAATTACCGATCTAGGATCGGTAGTTTCTCAGTTGGTGATAGGTTTCATGCCGACACTAAATATCAAGTTAGGGGTCTGACTTTATCCACCCCCCTAGACTCGATATGCGATACTCATAGACGAACGGACCGGACTGTATGGATATTGTCACTGTCAGGCTCAGTAGGGTTTCAGGTTGAGTTTGCTCATCAGCCTCCTTTCGCTCAATACCTGAGTAGCCGTTACGTACAGCTAGTGCCACAGACGTGCTTGTGGTTAAACCCACTGATTGATCGTATGGATTGTGTTTTGAAAAGTTTAATCACAACCCAAGAATTTATAGCCGCAACCAATAACGGTGTCGATGTAGCTCGTTAATGAATACAGATCGTCCACTGAGATGCGTGTTTTATTCAATCTTGTTTTAGATGAGTCGAAAGAAAATATAAAAGAATTTTCAAGAAAGTAATTCGAGATTTAATTGAGTTGTCATTTCAAGAAAATCAAGAACATGATCAAGAATTAGAAATTAAGAAAGTGTCTAATATCAATTTGAATTATCAATAATATATAGAATTGCTTGTAGGAATCGATCGAATTAGTAGCAATGATGAATACTAATAATTACGAATCTTATCTATTGATGAATTGTAGCTAGATCGATGATGATGAATGAAGATTATGGATCTATTGAAGAAACTAGGGTTTCTCCTTCACTATCCCTTATGTTTGCATTGATCATCATTCAAATCTAACCTCTAGCAAAGAAAATCATCAATAATTTGATCCCTAATT
This sequence comes from Agapanthus africanus, assembly GCA_030015575.1. NCBI lineage: Eukaryota > Viridiplantae > Streptophyta > Magnoliopsida > Asparagales > Amaryllidaceae > Agapanthus > Agapanthus africanus. The sequence continues at coordinate 142,383,524 of JASDDO010000026.1, forward strand.
TGCAACGAAATTATCAAGAACGTGATATCGCTCCAAATTAGGTCATCGATGATTCTTTTTCCTAAATTTCACAATCCTCATAAGACTTAAGATTAGTTTAGGATTTCATCATCATTAGATTTATCGATTCTCTCGATTCTTTTACAAGCGGAGATTTCACTCACGCATCATGAAAATAAAAGAATCAAGAACTAGAAATTTCATAATGTAAGAATGTAAAGAAAACGAGAATTACAATTATCACCTTTATTAAATCTCCTTCAAATTACACCTCTCAATTCGAGTTTACAAGACTAGCTCTCGATCGCTCCTTTGAAAGGGAATTTGTCGTCGATCTTTGCGTGGCTCGATCGCCGTGAGTCGTGGATCGGTCGCGGATCTCTTGCTCTTGATGACGATTGGCGTTGCGATAAAGGCTCTTCGAATATCGCTTGATTTTGCTCTCAATGGATCTTGATTTTGTTTGGATTTGGATTGGATTTGGGTTTGGACCATAAGTTGTGTCACTCAACTTGTATAGTGAATTGGTTCAATGTTCAACAACCCAACAACATTAGCCCTAGATCCCCTTTTATAGCCCATTGATCAAGCTTCTCTCATAAGCTAGGTTGTTACAAGGAGGCTTCTAGAATAAGTTAGGTAGTTATGAAACTTGATCAACAAGCTAGGTTGTTGTAGAGAAGTTTCCAGAAGAAGATTGTTACAATAGAGCGTCTCAAGTACGCTAGGTTGTTGAGTTGAAGCTTCGGGAGAATTCCTGATCGCCGATGACCCAACTCGGCAGCGGATCCGTGGCGGATAGTCCTGGATCGGTCGCGGTTCTGCGGCCGTTTGAAGAGATCACTGTATCATTTCTCTGGGGCTGTTTGGTGTTGGTCTTTAGGTATTCTTCTGATGTCTGGAATCTTATTATCCTTTCTGAATGTTTGCCAGATTTTATTTCTTTGACTTGCTGCGTTTTATCGGCAATTTTGTGATTTCAGTTTTTTGACCTGAAGAATTTTCTGCACAAAATCTTGATGAAAAGTGTTGAGATATACAATATCATCCGTGAAGTAATAAACACACAATTTCCTTCCAGAATGTTGATTATATATATAACACGTGGTATTTGGTATTTTGCAGATGAATTTGTAATCCGTGTTATATTTACAATAAACACCCTTAGATGATTAGAATAATGAGGAAATTGTTATGTTACAGAATGCAATATTTTTGACTGAACACCTACTGCCAGTGTGTTGACGAGTCTTTAGAGTTCCACATAGAGGGTTTCCCTAGTTCGGGCGAAACGTTGTAGAGGCCGTATGGTTTTATGGCAGGGTTCGATCATATACGTGCACTTGTGCACGGATCATGATCGGATGGATAATACTAGTGAGCTTTGGTTTAAGCTGGATCCTAGTATTATATTGTTGGATTATTTTCATCTCGTTGTATTCATATTCAGTCGGAATACGGATGCAGGTATTTATGTACGGATGAGGGGTATTCTTGTAATTCGTTACAAGATTATTTTAGGGTTGCCATTTTATTTGTGTTAAACATTTTGGTTTAAATGTTTAAAGGTAGGAAAGTGTGAGTCATTGTTTATTCATTGTTTTGCATGCTCACTTGGTGTGTTATGGGTGTGACTCATGGTGTGTCATGGGTGTGACTCATGGTGTGTCATGTAGTGACTCATGCAAGATATTTTGTAGTGTGGGATATTTGTTGTGAGCCTAGGAGATATTTATTTCTCAAGTTATTTTCTTTAGTTGCTCATGAAAAATAACACACACACACACAAGAAAAAAAGCAGCATACACATTTTTCTTGAGTTGCTTTTTCCTTTGAGCTCACACTTCTTCACCCCATGGCTTCTTCTTCAACCTCCACCCAATCCTTCTCATAATTTGAGAATCCTTGGGTGTTTTGAGACAAAGTATTCACCCACACTCTTTACTTCATCTTGGCTATCTAGGCTAGCAAACTAGATACCCGAGCTGCTTCGGTTTTGAGGCGGGAGCCCGTATTATTAATTCCCGACGTGGATCTTCTTCGATGGCGGGAGACCGGAGATCAAACTTGATCGAGGAAGCCGTGAGGAGCTTAGGATAGAGGTTGAAGACCGAAGGACACGGATCGATCGGTATAACCTCTCTAAACTCTTTTCATAGGACTAGTATAGGGTTAATGGTACGATCCGTCGATTAGGGTTCCGTTAACGTCGGTTTTTTTAAAGTTTTTATTCCGCGTTTGGCTACGGATTGATGGTCGGGGTGCTGCCATAACCCTACAAGACCTAGCATGAACAGATGGTACTAGAGCGCCCTTAGGGGTGGTAAGAACAACAATGGATCTCTCTAAGGCAGTGATCACCGACTCCTGCACCGCCTAAAGCCCTTCGGCTAGGAGATCAATCTTCTTCTCCTAAGCCTCAGCGATGGTCATCACTACACTAAGGATCTTGTCGGTGCACTCTTGGAAACCAACATCCGAGGAATTACCTGAGGAAGTCATATTGCTGAAAGATAGGTAGGGAAGAGTATTAGATAAACGGAAGGAATAAGGCAAGGATTATATGAAATTGAAAGGCAATGCAATAAGGTATAATGCGAGGGAAACCCTAGTCGGGATATCAAGTTTACAACCTAGACCGAATTGGCGATTTCAATTGTCAACCCTAAATCAGAACTATAATCTCAATCAAAATCTGGCTTTGATACCAACAAAACCATGTCGCGCCCCGCTTCCCAAAAATCGAGAATATGAGGAGTAACTAAGCCATCCATGCTCTTATGGTCAAGGAAAAGCCATGTCGTGGTCATACTGCGGTTTTTAGCGTTACATAGTAAACGATATAAAACAAAGATAAAGAGAAATAACAGTTACTAATTATTTCATTAAATAAAACAGGAGTTCACAACGGATAATAAGTCTTTAACAACTGAAAGGGGAACAATAACCAACAAAAGGACAACACAGAGTTTTTATGCTGATAGTAAAAGCTAAACATAAAAAGGGACAGTTGGTGACGATCTAAATCTCTGTGTGCTCCTCGAAATAGCTCTGGTCCTATTCTGGAGCTGGGTCTATTTCTTCCTCTGAGCATGCATACATAGGTCATCAAAGAGATACATAATAACGATATAAACAATATATAACATGATTGCAGGGTCAGAAAGCATGAATTATGATCGATAAAGTAGTAGCAAAAGAACATGACATAACGTGAACGTGTGAGCACAATAGCATGTGAGTCATGAAAAAAGTGAACATAATATTCATGTCGCTAAATCTAATAGTGTTTACGTCATTTGAAATTGAATGGTGGAAACGAGTCATCGTGTTTAACAAGGGTCTCATGTATACCTGAGACTACGGTCCGCTGTGTCCGGGACATAACCCTGTCGACCGTGCCGCTAGACCTATAACTTAATCAGTATATCATTATCACTAATATCAAATGATCATTCTCTAAAACACTAAACCTTTCTAAATTCAAGTTCGATTCCACCTTCGATTTCCTCATTTCCCTGGTCTGAAGAGTGCATTCATGAACCATATCGATTGTGTAAAAGTACATATCATTTCATTCATTCATTCATTAACATTCATTGGCATCGGCCTATCTTTCATTCACTCGAACACTTACGTACTTTTCACAACCCAATCCATCAATTTACTCCAAATCGACAATGCAATATAAGGAATGGGATGTCCATACATGTGAGTTCTAAACGTGATTCAAGAAATTACCATGCAATATTATTTGGTTAACCATGTCATATAGCATGAACTACTAAGCATGAGGGTAAAAAAACGATCATATAGCATGAAGAAACGATTAATTTAAACTTTAACTACTACTGGACAACATGTACCATTCTATTTGCGAAAATTGTTAAAAAAAATTTATGATCCAAATCGGGCATAAAATTATAAAAGGCACAGAAAATAGACTCATTCATCTGTACAAAAAAATTGGATTCATCCCGATACTTATTCTGTATTGGGATATATTCTCGTTTTAAGTCAGGTGAACGGTGCTGGAATTTCCAGTTTCAGAACTGAAGATCCAACTTCTAGTACAATTTTCTATAGGTTACGTTCTGAATTTGAAGTCGCTACAGTTCGATGAAATCTAGGGTTTTTAATTTTTTATATACGAATCAAACGACACCCTAATATCATTATCCTACAGGGAGTTGTGGCCATTACAATATTACTTGACAGAAATTAGTATCTCTGGAAAGGTCAGTACCTTTCAGCGATGTAAAATACTTTAAAAATAGTAAAACATAATGAAATCTAATGAAACCAATGCGAAATAAAATATAACTTTTTTATCTACGCTATGCAATAGATGTCACTGTTGCAGATCATTCCTACAGAAAGTTACAGCCAATTAAAATTGGAAGACAGCAAAGGACACGTCTCAGGATTGCAGCACAGAGCCGAGTTCCTCCATGATGTACGGCTATTAAACAATATATTTTTTAGAAAAACTTCTTACAGATACCGAGCACTTTAAATTAGTTTCAAAATGAATCTAAGAACACTACCAAACAATTTTTTTTACTATTTATAAAGACTTTTATAAGATAGTGAACACAGAAGAATCAGATCTACTATCTCCTCTTGGGGACGACGTCTTATGTTCAAAACTACAGTATTTTCATCCTTATTTTCTACACGATACTTCTTGAAAGTAAACAAAACTACTGATAAAAAATGGGTGTTTTAGATCGAGTATTAGTTTGTAAAAATCGATCGAGCACCTATCGTACGTGACCGAAGCTAACATTGTCTTATGTTTTGTTGCATGATCCAAACATGATTTGATCCCCACGATCCCTACATGTATTAGCACTGGGTTTTAGAGCCGGTTCCAATCGATCACGCACAAATCTAAACAATTACAGGTCGTATTTCAAAACTAATTGATAAAAACACGACATATATATACTATAATTTCAATTATATATATAATATAAGTATATAGCATGATAAGAAAATTAGGGGAAACCACTTGCCTTATGTTGGTTAAAAATGGGGAGACAACGGAAGTGGCACGGTGGAGACGACGGCAATGAGGATCGGACTCAGACTGGGTGCTTTCGGCTGGCAAAAGGAGCTCTCGGCCAATGTTTTGGTGGCTGGAATTTTTGGTCGTCGCAGGGGAGTGGGCAGTTCGGGTCTAGGAGCTTGGGTGCTTGGTTGAAAAACGGAAGAGGAAGATGAGGAGAGAGGAAAGACGAAGGTGTGTTTAAAAATGTGATATATATATATATATATATATATATATATATATATATATATATATATATAATGGTGTAATGGTGATATTAATTCCAAATAAATTATGGAATCATTGTGGTAATTAATGACATTCATTTGAAATTTGAAAAGGCATAATTGTTGTAAGTTATGAGAGAAATTTGGGTTTAGGGATATTTAAATGAGAGAGTGGGCCTATATGAGTGGGTTAAGAAAGTCAAAGAAAACAACATGGTCCTTAGGCTTAGGAAAAAGAAAAATAAATTAAATAATAAAGGAGAAAAAATAGAGAAACTCTAGAATTCAAATAAACTAAAATAAAGCATTTAAATAGATAACTAAAATACGCAATTTTTATTTAACCTACCTTTTTACGGTACAACGGAAGCCGGGTATTGCAGATATTTTTTCATGTCCTAAGTATGAACTGGGTTTCCTGTTCATAGAGACATGGTTTTTCATGTCTGAAAGATGAATACAGGTTTCCTATTCATGAAGGTTTTTCATGCAGAGACATATTTTGTGTCTCAGGGTGAATAGTATTCTCTATTCACATAAGTTTACATAGAGGAACATAGGGTTTTGTTCTATATTCTTCAAGAAATCATTTATCTATTTCTGTTTATATATAAGAAATAGGATGGGTTATTTCTAGAATATGAAGAATATGGGGTGTCCCGTCTTCTAGGTCCTGTTCATATTAGTTAAGAACACATTTATGTTCCAAGTGTTCTTCATTCATGAAAGAGGCCACGGCCATAGCTTCCGAGGTCCTCGGTTGAGGCTGAAAACTTGTATAAGTTTTCATGAACCTCTCTCTAATCAGAGAGAGGTGAAGAGAATGAGACAGAGAGAGAGATTAGAAGAGTGAAGGAATGAAGGTATTACATTCCTATATCTTACCTTCTTCCTTTTCTTCTTCTTCTTCTTCTTCTTCTTCCTCTGCTTCTAAGAACTTGTACCAAAGTTCTAAGGTTTTGAGGCAAGAAATTTTGATCCTTTGATCAGTTGCTCATAAAAAGTATTTATATCCCTCTGTAAGTAGGGAGTAGTGCTCAACTGCTCCCTAGATACTCGTGGAGGTGGGGGAGGAAATCCCCCACTATCTTCGTAAGAATAGGTCAATGCCTATTCTGTTAAAAGAAAAGGGGTGCCAACACTTCTTTGTGTCGAGCCTTCCCTTTTAGGGACCTCCCAATATCGGGAGGGGGGCATCCCGATAAGCGATGCCTAAAAACAACTCATTTTTTGAGTTGTGTCGAGGAGACTGCCTAAGGTAGGGGGTCCCACTTACGATGAACAGGTATTTAACTTGTTCTTTTATGTGTTTTATGCTAACGTTAGGCTTTAATGATCATTTGATCTATATTTGATTAAATACCAGTATAAGTATTGAGATTCTTGTTTGATAAGGGTCCCGTTTGTTATTTGATAAGTGGGGTACACTTTTCTTTCAACATCCAGATTTGTGTTGAAAGGACATAGAATTCATTCTATATTCAAAATTCATTTAATGACATAATTTTATAGTTTTTTTTATCTCCATGCATGGTCTCATTTCGAAGATTAATGAGTTTTCTTTCAACCGCTTCGGATCGAAATTTGGTGCTCTTGGGTGAGAGTTATAGCTGTTTTGCTCTGATGTGTCGGAGCAGACAGATCTAATCCAAAAATCTTTTTTGAAAATATAGAACCTTTTTTATATTTAAGGTTTTTTTTTGAGAAAATAAAGTTTCTTCTATTTTTAACTTGTAGAGAACAAAGAATTATATTCTATATTCAAAGATATGAAGAAAATAGGGTTTTCCTATTTTCAAGTTTGTAAAGAATATATGATAGTCTATATTCCAAATATGAAAGAAAATATTGTTTTCCAATTTTTAAGAGAAATAGGATGGTTTATTTCATTATATACAGAATATGGGATGACCCATGTTCTAGGTTTTATTCAAGGGGTTAAGAACATGTGATCTCATGTTTTAGATCTTTACAGAAATATGGAATTTTCCATATTTTCAAGTTTTCAAACTCCATGGTTATGGCTGCCTGCAAAACCCCCTACTGGAGTGAAAACTTCATAGAAGTTTTCATAGCTGTTCTTCTTGATCCTTATTCAGGAAGAGAAAGAAAAAGATATCAGAGAGAAAGAGAGAGAAGGTAGAGCATCCAGAATGATATATTATTTAATCGTGGAAATGGGATTCCATTCATATGATTCTTATCTTTTTCTCATTCTTCTTTCTTCTCTTTGAGAAGTTCAAGAGAAATTCTATTCCTCTACCAAAAATGAGATGGCATTCCTTTTTCTTAATATATATATATATATATATATATATATATATATATATATATATATATATATATATATATCCTTTTTTTAGTAGAGGGGGGAATAGTTATGATACTACTCCCTCATTTTGAGGGGTTTTAAGGGAGTGGGGAAGAGTTATGAAACTGCTCCCTCATTTTGAAGGGTTTTAAGGGAGTGGGGAAGAGTTATGAAACTGCTCCCTCATTTTGAATGGATATGATAAATTATCATCCATTTCCCCTTTTTTATATACATATACATTATTATCTGTTTTATTTATGTAAATTAATTTTTTTTGGGTCCAACAACGTGATATCCTTTATGGGGCAACACTTCGCTATTAAAGATTTTGGTGTGCTACATTATTTTCTCGGAATTGAAGCTCTGCTTACACAGGATGGTCTTCATCTTTCTCAATCCAAATATATAGCAGATCATCTCAGACACTATGCATTAGATAGTGTAAAACCTCTCTCAACCCTCGCTCCATCCAACAAAAAATTGTCCAAGCATGAGGGTGACCCTTTACCCGATCCCACCTTATACCGTAGCATTGTTGGTGCATTGCAATATGTTATCATGACAAGACCAGACATTACCTTTGCAGTCAATCAACCATGCCAATTTCTTCATACGCCAACTACTGCCCAATGGATAGGAATCAAGCGGATCTTACGCTATCTTAAAGGCACGATCACATCCAACATTTTTCTTCAACGAAAAAGTCCACTTTCTCTTTTCACTTACTCAGATGATGATTGGGCTGGTTTCCCCAATGATCGTCGCTCATACACAGGCTATTGTGTTTTCATTGGGCACAATCTTGTATCTTGGTGTGCCAACAAGCAATCTACTGCGGCTCGTTCCACTGTTGAATCAGAGTATCGCTCTCTTGCCCATACTGCTGCCGAGCTGGTATCGATGCAACAATTGCTTCAAGATCTTGGCCTCCGACTTAGGCACACTCCTACTATTTGGTGCGATAATATAAGTGCCAATTATATGACTGCAAATCCTGTATTTCATAAATGCACTAAACATGTAGAAATAAATTATCACTTACTTCAAAATCGAGTTGTTAGAAAGATCTTAACAGTTCGCTATGTGAACATTAAAGAACAGTTAGCTGACATCATCACTAAAGGCTTACCTCGACAGATTGGTGTAGACCACGACCTCTGTCATGCCCCGCTTCCTAAAATACTTAGGCATTGACATGGCTCGGTCCGCAACTTAACTATATCGAGGGTGGACTAAGCTCGATACAGTTACGTTAAGCGTAAAAAGAACATGCAGGCAATGTCCAAAGACGGTAAATAAAGGCAACAACTTTTATTTCATTAACATAAAACTTATTACATCACTAGGGCACAAAGTCAATAAATTTTATTACATTATTCCAGAGAAAACAGACCCTAAACAAATGGGCAACAAGGAAAGCAAAAAGAGAAACTAATCTTAATAGTAAGTAAACGGCTCCTCATAATATTCTGTTGTAGCTTCCACTTCTTCACTTTCGTCTTGGGCCTCGTCCTCGTCTAACGGACATCCAAAAGGAGACAGAAAAGAAGAGATGTCCGTCAACGAGTTATACTAGGGAAGGATGTCTTATATAGATCAAGTAAAAGAAGGCAACAATGTGCGTGCGATACATGATGTCATATATGTGCAGTGTCAGGTAAGTCAGGTATCGTCTAAGTATTGTATATGTTTAGTTTGATTAGGTAAGGATACCGGGTTCTTGGGATTATTCCATTTGTACCAATAGAACAACGGCAACAGTAAGTGTGAATAACATTCTGTTTAACCCCCGGAATCACAGTGAAAGGTACCAGATAAATCCGACATTCCGTTTTACCCCCGGAATTACGGTGAAAGTAGGGGAATTTCGAGACCCTTCATACAGCCTTCCTAAATCAAACTTCCCTACCCCTTGTCTTGTTTAGTTGTATATGAGTTCAGGTAATCATTGTCACGCAACTCTACTGGGCATGGAACATAGGGGTTCATTTCCCAAATCAAGGTCATCTGTATAACAGAATCTTCATGGTCATCCGAATATCATAATCTACAATAGTATCTCATGCCTAGTTTCACGCGTCTAATTCTAACCGTACAAGATAACATATTACATAGCATTACTTGTATTCAGTTAGGAGTCGAATCCGATTAAGTATAGCGTTTACCAGTCCAACTGAAAATAGAAAAGTATAGGGTCTTTTTAGGAAATTATGGCCTGAATAAAAGTTTAATGTATTATTATAAAAATATCATTTTAGAAAAGTTATGTTATTTATGTGCAATTTTAAGTTTAGGAAAATATATGGTATTTAAGTGCAATATTAAGTTAGAAAAATATATGGTATTTAAGCGAAACCATAATTTAAGAAAACTCATGGTATTTAAGTGAAACCATAATTTAGGAAAGCCCGTGGTATTTTAGTGTAATTATGATTTAGGAAAGCCAATGGTGTTTTAGTGTAATTATGATTTAGGAAAACTCATGGTATTTTAGTGTAATTATAATTTAAGAAAAACCATGGTATTTTATAATTATAATTTATCTAAATTACGTAACTAACATGTAAAATTTTGGTCATGTGTCGTGATAGGTCGTTACCATGACACCTGAGATCCTAGATTAAGACTACTATCTAATTTAATCCCTAAACATGCAATATATTAATATTTAGAGACAACAACTAACTCAACTAACTAAATAATTAAGAAAACCCTATTGGGTTTTCTATAAAAACTAAACTACTCCTAATTTACCTAATTATCTAATCTAATTATTAAACATACAAAAATATAATTTTTAAAAAGAAGATTAAGAGGAGAGAGATGAAATCCTACTGCTTGAAGAACGTTGGAAAAGTCAACTATGACTTCCTCGAGCTCCCTTTTCTTCCTCAAATATTTCTCAATTTTTCTAGCAGTCACAATCACCATCTTTGCGAAGAGCGTCGAAAAACGATCATGTGGTAATTTTCGTTGCTTTTTTGATCGGTAGAAATGCAAGAAAAGTGTGTTGGAGTGGGCTATTTATTGGTTTCTAAAGAAACCATAACCCTAGCTAAATATAGTAGCCACTTCATGGGTGATTCTCAGCAGTTGGATTGCGCGAACGAGTGGCCAGAAAGCTGCCACGTTGCCACCTCCAAGATTTGGCCGCCTCCACATGCGTTGCCCGTGAAGAGAGTGGGCCTGCTCTCAAAAAGAGCAACGTCTATTGTTGCAGCTATGAGTAACAGACCGAGTTAGGTCGAGTATGACCCGATTCAACCCGGTAACTTTTTTTTAAAAGAAAACATTTTTAAAAACATTTTTTTAATCAGGAAAACTATTTTAAAATACTTAAAAATATTAGAAAAATATAGATTTTTTTTTAAAAAAAAATCTATTTTGATGTTTTCTTCACTTTTCAACAAAATTTGGTTTATAATAATTTATTTTTCTCATTATTAAAATATTCTATAAAAACTTTTTCCTTTTCTAAAAATACAAATTAATTGCTTAAAAATTATATTAATTAGTTTTAAATGTAAAACAGTTATTTTAAAGCATTTTCTACTAGATAGAAAAAATATTTCGACACAACAATAATTATAAAGAGAGTTTTATTTATGTATAGGAAAATCGTAGACGTTACCACCTCTATTTTGAAAGTTACCACCACCAGCGTTGAAGGACTGGTTTTGAGTACCACGACCACCATTAAAGGATCCAAGAGCAGCATTAGGATTTGGTAGTCCATGTGAAGGGTGCCGATTAATGTTCAAAATAGCAATAGCGTATAGCGTAGCGTTCCACTACTAAATAACAAAAAGCGTAAACATCGCAAATTACTAATAATTATCGCTATTATCTTATTTAAAATAAATTATATATTATAAAGATATAAGGCATACAACAATAAGTAATATAAAATTATTTTCTTAATTTTCAATCCTTAAGTTCGTATGTATGATTCATAATTGTATTAAACGTATCGAAAATCTATCAAATAATCATTATTTACAAAACATATCTACTAAATATGATTTCAAATTGAAAGGTTAGAACTTCAATAAAACCGTCTTCATATAATTTAGGATTAGATAACGAAATTTTAAGAAGCTCAATAGAAAATCTTCTATGAAAATAGCGTATGCATAAGCTATTTGAAGAAAAATGTAAGCTATTTTGTATTTAAGATATATTCCCATGCTATGTAGCGAAGAGGATATGCTATGCTACATTATGCAAAATAGCGAGCAACGTAGCGAGATATTTTAAACATTGGCGCCGATTTTTTTTGTTCATGGCAGTATTAGCTAATGCAGAAATCAGATCTAAGGAGGCAAGTTGACTTATGCGTAAGATCTGATGTTCTTGCGTAAAAAAGCTCTGGTCGAGATCCAAGTCAGATCTGTTGATATGCCATTTCGACTGAATCGGGCTAGTTTTGGATACTACATATTAACACGTAAAATAGCTCAAAACACCAACAAATTATGCCCAGAGCTTCAAAATGTATTTATAAAAAATTTAATGATTTTTACAAAAAAAATTAATGATTTTTACAAAAAAATTTAAGGCAACGTGACGCATATGAAGACTGACCCTGTCCGCATAGGTGACATTAAAAGTATATTAAGCGTTTATGAATTATATCATTCATATAATAAAATATCCAAAACTGATCTTTTGGAATTTGGAAAAATTAACTTACGCGATTTGCAAGTGAATTTAAATGATTTTCGAAACTTCCAAAAGTTTTTTTATATCAAAATCCGATTTTAAAGATCAAATATTTGGAAAGATTTTCAAAATTCAAAGTCAGGTACGCACATGTAGACGCATGCCATCCGCATGCGTGCCCCGATGTTCAAAAATTGATTTTACTTGCGTTTAAAGACAAAAAATGGTAATTTTCCACCGACTGTGCCACACATGCGGATGGAAGCCGTCCGCATGCGTGCCACAGCCGATTTTCAAATATTTTTGCTAATCCGATGCATGCAAAGTTGCCAAAAATAGGCAAATTGGGATCATCCACATGTGTGTCAGATTCGTAGATTTCTTCAAATTTCGAAGATTTCTCCAAAGATTCAGTGGGAGAACTATATAAGCAACCCTATTTATTCAGAATTCTTCATCCCAAAATATCTTCTTCATCCCTCACCTATTCGAGCATTGTAGAGCCAAATTCTTCTCCCTCTGAAAATTTCCAATGTTTTCTGGCAGGGATCGCGGAAGCTCTCAAGTTTTTCATAGGCGGCAACACGAAGCGCAATCAGGCTAACCTCCTTCCTTATCTTTTTTTATTTATCTTTTACATGCATAATCATCATCTCTATAAAATCAAACATTAAAAAATCGATCTTTTTCAAAAATTATCTTTTTATAAAAAAATCACTTAACCCATAGGGGTAGGGTTAATCATTCCCTGGTCGTCAGGCTGGTGAGTTCTTTTTGTTTCCTCTTATCATTTTATTTTTATTTTCTTTAGAATAATTTTAGTGCATGCCTTCTAATCCCTTTTTACTTTGTCATTGTTTTGCAGGAGAATTTTATCGAAAGGAGCCCTTCTTTTGGCTTGGCGCCTCAGGAAAGAGCGGCGGACTATACACTCTCTCGGCATGTGATCAAATTTCAAGGGTGGCTAGCAGCCTTTTAATCGTAGTGGGATCATAATTAAATTCCTCGTCAAACATCTAACCGGGCGGAACGGAAAAGGTGACATCGAGCACGTCATAGGGAACACATCTTGGATTCATACTCTAGGATTGATCCACATGGCGATCGCGATGGGACCCGCTTGAGCAACCTTCGGTAAGATCTCCTTCATCTCAATTTAGGCAAGTAATTTATGGGTTAAAAAAGAACTTTTCCATTCTTTTGCATAATTAGTTAGATCTTTTCTTCTAGAAAAAGCAAAAAAAAAAAAAAAAAAATCTTTTTTCAATCTTTTTCAAATTTTAAAAATATTTTCCATATTAAAAAAAAAATCTTTTTCTCAATCTTTTTCATATTTTTTAAAAAATAACCTTAAAAAAAATAATATTTTCTCAATCTTTTTCTTATTTTAAAAAATATTCCCCATATTTCAACAAAAATCCTTTTTCCATCTTTTCCAAATTTTAAAAACCTTTTCATATTTCAAAAAAAAAAATCTTTTGCATATTTTAAAAACCAAAAAAATATCTTTTTAAAAATCTTTTGCAAATCTAGTTAAACCTTTTACTTACTGAAAAAAACAAAAAAAAAACTTTGAGATCTTTTGCATATCTAGATAAATCTTTCTTGTATATCAATTAAATCTTACATATCTTTGCATATCTTTTGCATGCTTCCTGCTTTATTTGTATGCCTGATCACAACGATAGTTTAGGAAAACCCTCTTGTTGGGATGAATACTCTTGGATCCCAGTAGACACAGTCTTTCGGTAGACCCAGGTATCTGGCCTTGTGAGATCTCTCCAAGTATTGGTGGTAATAGAACTGCCATAGGAGTTGTAAAAACTTTCCTAAAATAGACGTTCACTTAGGTTAGCAAAGAATCATGGGGACATTAGGTAGAGCCCAAATCCAAACCACGTGCACAACAAGTGCACACACCACATCGAGTGCTTGCATTCTATTTGGGCCTAACAAAATTTTGTAGGAAAGAGGTTTGATCCTCACCATGAAATTAGAAGACGAGTTTGATGACATGAATCAAAAATCAAGGGTTTTCACAAGATCCCAAGTTGAATCACGTGCAAAGATCCATCAAGAAAATCGAAAGGAGATCGAAGCTCAATTCAAGACCAAACTATCAACTCTCAACGAACAAGAGATTCAAACTCAAGCGTTGACAACGGTCGGATGTGCTTCACTTATATCTGAATCGACTAAAGAAAAAGAACATGAGATCAAGATGAACCAAGTTGCAGTTAAAGAATGAAAGCTCGATCCAATCAAAGTCAAATCAAGCAAATCGAGATCAAGCTGAAAGCATAGAGCAGGAACATGACATGGCCGAACTAAGCCATTAAGACATAGCCAAATCAACTCAAAGCGATCAAATCAAAGGGATGTCGGTAAATCAAAATCATTTGTATGCTGAAAACGAAGAAAACTATGGGTGTATAATGAATTTTGATATGCCGAAAAATATGAACTTCAATGAAAATTTCAAAATGAAAGCTCGAATTGAGTCCAATGGTCATATTTCATACAAAAATGTTAGTGGTTAAAGAAATGATGGTAGGTTTCATAAAAATATTCAAGATTGTCACGCCTCGCTTCCCAATATACGGGCAGAGAACGCGACGAGGCCGCTACGTATTTACTCAGAAATAAACACGCTGAGCGTATCTAAGCAATATAAGTAAAATGCATAAGAGACAATGACAATGGATATAATTAAACAACAACTTTATTTATTAACATTCTTTTTACAATACATCTGAAAAGTAAATACATGGAATGGAAAGCAATGCCTAAACAGTGGCATAACAGAAATGGAAAATACAGAATGTAAATGTGTACAAGCAATCTAAAGCTCTGGGTTGAAAGCTAGCTGGTCCAAATCCTCGCTGGTGGACTCGATCTCCAGTGAGTCCGAATCACCTGACGACATTCCAAAGAAGAAGAAAGAGAATGTCGTCAGCGAAAAAATCGCTCGGTAAGTTTCAAAGAGGAGGGAGAAGTAGAATAGACAGAGAGAGAGAGAGTATAACTATTATAATGTTGTGTTATGTTAACGTAGTTGTTTGTAGCTTGGTACAGAAGAAGCCAGTGTATACGAGAGGAGTCCAACTTTCCCCATGGACTAAGGTATAAGGAGCACAAGGAACTGTTCAGCCACGGTACAACGGCAATTGAATTTAGGTTAGGTGTATTATGCTTACAGTCTCGTGCCACTTTCAACACCTTCCGTACCAGTCTACTCCTTATAAACCCCGCGATGTCTTGATTGTATTGATGTATTGTTTGAATTGTATATTGTATATAGATGGATGACTTGCCGAAACCATGATATCAGTAAATGGAACGGATATAATGGATGAACATGTATATGGAAAATATCCATGGTTCGGTTCAGTCACTATAGATTGAATAGATTTAACAGATTGAATATATAGATTCATATTGAATTGTAGTTTATACTTGAATCATATTCAAGTCAGATTATTATATCGAGACATAGTTTGAGTCAGACAATTAGAAAAGAAATTGAATCTTGAATTATGTTTTGGTGCTATCGGTAATTGCTGCATATGGATGGCAGGATTTGTGTCTTTTTCAAAAACAATTACCGTGTTGATAATACCGTTTGTTAAGTTATTTACCTTAAATAGGCAAGCACCCATATCTCCGGCTCCCTGAGGCTCAAGAGACTAGTACCGCTTAAACCAATGTTTATTAGGGTCTTTATTGTAATTTAGTATAACTTGAAGGGGTTTTATATAAAAATAATTTTGTATAATTTTCAAAATACACCTCAAGTATTTTATTATCATTTTTAAAGTTTTCATTGATGTATATTTTATCAATGTGACATTTCTAGTGAATAAAACCAAATTTCATAATATATGGTATTTATTTGTAATATTGGAATTGTATGGTATTTTCTTGTAAATGAGATGTTTTTCTTGAATTTTGGAAATGTGGAATGTTATAAATATTAAAAATAGATATTTTGATATTAATTACATATATATATTTATTTATTAAAAATATAAGTTTTATTTATAATAGAAATCACATTTTCTAAAGAAAATTGTATTTTAAATCTTTTGAGATCGTATGCTCCTTGCGGAGTTCTGCATCTCACTCTACTAGGCCCGAGGATGTGTGATAATCCGCACCATCCCGAACGGGTTCTTCGAAATGGGTTATAGAGGCGCAATTGCAAAGATTAGTTAAAATACACTTCTTATAGAAAAAGGTTTTTATAAGTCGGAGGTAGTTATTGTAAGTCGATGTACAACACCCCACGACTTGCGGGGAGGCGGAAATATGAAAAACGATCTTGTTCTTATGCTAAACATCGACTAACCGCATGAATCGAAGCTAAACGATAACTAACATCAAACATAGTTGTTAACAACTACTATGTAAAGGGATTATACCTAAAGAACCGTGTCCTTCGTCTTTACGAACTCCACCTCCTCCTCGGCCTTCTCCAAGTAGTAGACGATCCACCCGAGAGCTTTACTCCAAGCTTAGCCTCTAAACTTGAGGCAACTAAACTTCTTTAAGTGCTAATCAAAGAAGCTAGGTGAAATAGAGTGAGGGTTATGGTTTAATAAGTCCAACTAATCCTTGTACTCAACACATGAGAGGGGAGGATTAGGGTTTGAAGAGGGAGAGCTTGAGGAGAGAGAAGGTGAAGATAATAATGAAGTGAGAATAATGAGTTATCATAATATATATCAAGCATTTCTTTTTATCAAGAAAAGAAAAGAAAATGATTTACAACCATGCTTGATAAATATCTAGTGGTGATTCATCTCCATGAGTCATTAAGCAATTATGAAGCATTAATGACATGGATGAATCATCCATATGACTCACTAATCACATTTATTGTATATGCCACCTAAACCTCCTTAGTCACCATCTTCTAGAAGCTTCTCGCGCAATTACGAGAACGCCCCTCCTTTCCGCAAAAATACGGAAAAACTTTAGACTGTATAAATCCAATAACCGGATACCAGTAACTGGCTTAAACTAAAGCCGACTGGTAAAAACTGTCCGAAAGTCGTACGTGCGTAAACACACGTATGCGTCCGAACCCTTGTCGTAAAACCATACGACCTCTATATCGTTTCGCCCGGAGTAGGGAAACTCTCTGTGTGGGACTCTAGAGACTCGACTACTACGCTGGCAGTGGGTTTAACCACAGACCGCAAGCGGCACTAGCTGTACGTAACGGTCCCCAGGTAGATGTCGATAAGAAGGCCGATGAGGAAACCCATCCGAACTCCTACTGAGTCTGATGTGACAATCTCCGTACAGTCCAGTCCGTTCGTCTAAGACTATCGCATATCGGGCCTAGGGGGGCGGCAAGCGTCAGTCCCCTAATAGCGGTATAAGTCGTGTCGGAGCGAAGCCCATTACATCCTGAGAAACTACTGGAACCTACCAGCAAATCTCGCTTGCCCTGGCCAGGGACTTTGCGTAATGGCTCTCTGACACAGCGCGATATCAACCCCCAATACCGGGAGAGACGAATCCTGTCTAGCCGCCACTGCCTCCAAGTGCTCGGGACTGCACCCAACTGCTACCTGTTTGCACGACTCCTTTGAGCCGTGGTAGGGTAGCAATCTAAGAACAGTGGGACACACTCGAGGCGAAGTAGCAGTGTCAAGTCTGCGGACTATGCTGTACTCATGTCACCTGGGAACTGTTCACTGACGACTGGTATAAAACCAACCAACAGTTCCCTGTGAGTCCTGTCCGGTGTACCCGTAACCTAACGAGCACCTGCATACTATCTCCAGTACGACGTACTGACGGCTGTGGGACAGACCATCTCCCCAACTGGGATGAGAAGCGTACACACTAGTCTACTCCGGAGTATCGATGCCCTGTCTCGATAATCCAACGACTAGGGACCTGAATAAGGATGTGCTTGTAGACTACCCAGACCCCACTAGTGTGACTGCCATCACAACGCTGGTAGTCAAGCAAGATCCTTAGAGCTCTATCAATACGTATACTCACATATTAAGATAGAAAAACCAAGTAGCATATTAGCATGTTTAGCAAGACTGTTATATACATGTGAATATCCCAAGCTTCCATTAAGTAATATACAAACTAGTATCATACAGTAATGGCCTTCTAGGGCATAAACACTAACAATCTCCCACTTGCACTAGGGCCATGTACTGGTGTATCGAAGACCGATGATCTCGAGTAGCCTCTCGAACTGAATCTGAGGTAGGGCCTTTGTGAATGGATCAGCAATGTTCTCTTCAGAAGCAACTCTCCGAACCTCGATCTCCTGACGATCAATGATCTCCCTGATCAGGTGATACCGCCTTAAGATGTGTCTGGACTTCTGATGGGACCTTGGTTCCTTTGCTAAAGCTATAGCTCCGTTGTTGTCGCAATACAGAGGTATTGGATCAACTATAGTAGGAACCACCTGAAGTTCTGTTAGGAACTTCTTCATCCAGACTGCTTCTTTTGCGGCATCGCAAGCAGCTATATACTCCGCTTCCATCGTTGAGTCAGCAACGGTGTTGGAGATAGTGCCCTCAGAGTCAATTATTGGATCACAGGCACGTGATTGCAATGATTGATGGAGGACCTATCCCGGTAGGACAGTCTTACTCGAGATGATAGTATGCTATCTGGTTTACCTTTATCATCGTGTACTGTTTTAGGTGACCTGACAAGTTGCTATTACACGTTGATAGAGCCCCTAGGATTCTTGCTTGACCACCAGCAGTATGAGGGCGATCATATAAGTGGGAGCTGGGGTCTATAAGCATATCCTTAAATGGTCCCTAGTCGTGTGAGTTTCGAGACAGGGCATCGATACTCCAGAGTAGACTAGTGTATACAGTCGAGACCCCGACGAGGGGCGGTGGCCGGTCTCACAAGCCACTGGTGTCAGTTGGATCACCTAAGATGTATACAGGTGCTCATTGGGTTATGAGTACACCGGACTGGACTCGCCGGGAACATGCTAGTTGGTCATATACCAGACGTCAGATGGCAGTTTCCTGGTGACATGTGTACAGGTTAGTTCATCGACCTGGGGATCGTCATTTGTCTCGTGTGAGTTCCCACTGTACTTTGATTACTACCCTACCACGGCTCCAAGGAGGCGTGCAAACAGGTTTTAGTTGGGTACAGTCCCGAGCCACATGGAGGCAGTGAGCGTATCTTCAGGGGTTCGTCTCTCCCGGTATTGGGGGTGAGGTCGTGCTGTGTCTAGGAGAGCCATTACACGAAGCCCTCGGCCGAGGCAAGGAGATTTACTGGTAGGTATTCCAGTAGTATCTCAGGGTGTTTTGGGCTACACTCTGACATGACTTGTACCGCTTTTGGGGGTCTGACTTTTACCAACCCCCTAGGCCCTCCATGCGATGCTCATAGACGAACGGACCGGACTGTACGGATATTGTCACTGACAGGCTCAGTAGGGTTGTCAGGCTGAGTTCGCTCACAGACGTCCCTTTTAGTCAATACCTGGTATCCCGTTACGTATTGGCTTATACCTCTGACGTGCTAGTGGTTAAATCCACAACCAAGGTGTTGACGAGTCTTTAGAGTCCCCCACATTCAGTTACTCAGCTTTCGGGCGAAAAGTTGTAGAGGCCGTATGGAGATATGGCAAGGTCCGATCAGAGACGTGCGGTATTGCACGGATCAGGATCGGACAGTTTGTACTATAGGCCGTATGGATATATGGCAAGGTTCGATAAGATGCGTGCGGTATTGCACGAATCAGGATCGAACGGATATTACTAGCCGGCTTTGGTTTAAGCCGGATTCTAGTATAGTACAATTTAGATTTTGTCTCATTGCATTTGTATTTCGGTCAGAATACAAATGCAGGTGTGTATGCACAGTATCGGGGGTTTCCTGTAATTTATTACGGGACCAGTTTTCTGGAGTTGCCAGTTTGCTTTTCGTTTCTGCCGATTTCCTTTGTATCGTTCATTGGCCGAAGATTGGTGGAGGAGGGCTTATTTGCATTGTTGCAAATAAGCATTTGTGGAGGGGGTCTTTGCTTTTTGTTGTATCATGATAGCTTTTCCTTGACCTTGACTTCTAGCTTTATCATGATGGCTGGACTTTGTTGACAATCATGGTTGTTGATGATTGTTGGTGGAGTGTGGGTTTGGGTTTGTAATCATCTCTTGATATCATGACCTTTCTCTCTCTCCCTTGCATTATGGTTGTGGCTATCCTCTTTCATTTGATCACTCACTCCATTCTCTCCACCATGTCATGGCCGGCCAAGCATGGAGGAGGGGTTGCCCATTTTTGTAGTGGGGATTTTTGCTCTCTTGATGCTAGAAAAATCCCCAAGTTCCTCCACAAAAGTTCATACCTCTTTTCCTCCATCAAAATGGCACCTCCATAAACCCTAAATGAGACTTCTTCACTACACATTCTACAGCGAATCTTGGGCACGTCGACTAGCCAGCTTCGTGCCCGAGTTGCCTCGGCATTGAGGTGGGAGCCCGTAAAAGAAGTAGGCGATGTGGTGCACTTCCGGCGACGAGGAGGAGACAGGACATTCCGCAGGAGATCGGGACGATGACGAGAAGACCGGAGGACTTGGATCGTCGGTATATCTCTATTCCCTTTCTTATAGTTGGCTAGAACTAATTAATGGTTCGATCCGGGTATTAGTGCGCGGCGGTTTGCCAGTTCAAAGAAAATTTAAAGTTTATCACCGCTTCCGCATTTGGCCGTCGGATTGACGGCCGGGGCGCCGCCGTGCACTTACAGTGGTATCAGAGCCTCGCCATTAACTTAGTCTAGCTTGGTTTAATGTGTTTTGCATTTCCGATCGACCAAAATTCCAAAATCTACATTTTTCCTTCACGACAGTTTTCTGTTGAAATTTTTTGGTCTCGAAAAATTTTTCAGGTTGTAAAATAGTGATGTACTGGAGATTATTAGCCCACTGTAGAAATTCGACACAGTAAGTCGACCACCAGAGCGCGGAACCGCGGCAAAACCCCCCCTTGGGACGCGGTTCCGCCGCCGAATAGTGTCCTTATTGTATCAATTTTCTTCAGTTGCTTTCTGGGCTTAAAATATGGGTTTTGGAATATTAATTTTGGGCCCAGAATTTCATGATGTGCTACAGTAGTACTTGGGGGCCCACTTGTTAAATTTTGATCGATCGGATATTTTAAACACATTATTTCACAGTATTTACATTATATCTGCGACCGTGAATGTCACTTGATCGGTAAATCCAGTCTAACTGCTATAGCCCGGTTAGACGGATTTGCGAACGTGACTTTCACGTTGATGTTCTGTTTTTGCTGTGATGTTGCGGATCGGTCGTGGGGGATAGCCTAGATGCAATGCTAGTACAGTTATGGTTGTATTATGTACATTTGATATTGCGGGGCGAGCGTCCGACATGTGGACTGCCGTCACTGCCTGATTGTATTATTATTTTGGGGCACGGCCAGGTTGCGGTCGATGTACCCGTTGTATGTATATTTTACTTTCTGTACTAGGCTTACCCCGCGGAGGGGTGCACGGATAGCCGGGTTCTAGAGGGCAACAAGCCCGCATCTCATGGCATTGGGACGGAGGGGGCTTCACTCTAGGATTGGCGGGCTATTCGCCGCACTCGTAGGGGGTACAGGTTGACCCAGGAGGGGTGCCCAAGTTACCGGATTCCGTGAAGTGCTGGGTGGTCCATTCACGGCGCTGAAGGGGCTGCCTCGCTTCAGGTTTTGGCGGGTGACTTGCCGCGCCCGTAGGGGTCTAGGATTTCATTGCACAGGCTATCCACACGACCAGGGGAACGTCGGGTTTCAGCGGCTCTGTGAAACCCGGGGATCCCAGATATCTGTATTGTTTCTGTGATGCTGTACATTTCTGTGATGTTGCATTTTATCACGCCTTGAGCGAAATACTATATATTGGTATATATATTAGTAGATGTTGTATATGTTTTGCATCCGCGCTAGTCCAGTCCCCGCTCTGTCGTTAGTTAGCTAACCTAACGGGTAATGACGGGACCCAGTGGCAAATGCGGATGGCATATACGTACATCAGTATATTTTCGTTCTTTTTGGTGTGATCAATTGATGGGACTGCGTTGATTCGGATCAATGCAAGTTAAAAAAAAACCTAATCTGATGTTGTTGGAACACTTTTCAAAAGGCTGTTATTTGCAAAGACGTTCACTTTTGTTTTGCATCGTGGTATTCAGTTGGAATATCCTGCTCCTCACTCGACGAGGCAAGGGCCGAGATCCCTTCACCGGGAGTGACCCCTTGGACAGAAGTTTGCGTCAGGGCATTAACTTCACTATAGCCGATTACTTTTGCTTTGCATCGTGGTATTCAGTTGGAATATCCTGCACCTCATTCTACGGGGAAAGAGCCGAGATCCCTTCACCGGGAGTGACCTCTTTAGCAAAGGTTTTCGTCACTATATTTTTTTAAAGCTATTAGTTCCTTCAACGATATCAAGTTCATTACGTTAAAGGTTTTCGCCAGAAACCATTCGTAGCCCTCCGTCGTTTCATATGGATAGTCAATAGTATTCAAGCTGTGTTTGTTGGCCATAGTCAAGGCACATTGTTTGGTAGCTATTGGGTGTTCATATGTAGCATAGATAGATGCGTTGGTTTGGGACAGTCGTATAGCCTTGTTGGCCCTAGTCAAGGGCTTGTACGGGTGGGTTCAAATCAACCTTGACAATGACGGGTAGAACTTGACATGTGATTTATGATTTGTTGGCCTTAGTCAAGGTCATAAGAGCATGGGGCAAAAATCACATCGGGAGTTTCAAAAGAACTGAAACTTGCCAGATATGCGCATACCTTCTGGAGTGTGGTAGCGTGAGCGGATTCCGTCACGTTATCATGCGATGATAGTTGGATCCCGATTCCCACTGATGAGTTAGTTTACTCCTCGGGTTATCCCGACTAATTCTTCTTTCAGGTTTGGAGGAGAATTTGACGGTACAGTGGGAGGTTTCCAGATTAGATAAATTGGTAACCATTCTGATCTAGGTTAGAGTGCACGCTGAGTGTTTCTTTTCTCTCTCTCTTTGGCAGCGACCATTGACCCGACCCTAAGACTATGACTCAGTGACCAAGTTGACCGAACCTTCTTAACACTGGCTTTTGGATTGTCAGAGTTGCAGACCTCATTGCCACTCCTACTTTTACCCTTTTCTCCAGGACACCCCGTATTACTACGAACGTCCACTTCCATTGGACAAAACCATCGTATGGTTAGATACGAACTCGAAGGAATTTATTCGAGGATGGTTTCAGGTTCTGGAGAAAACGGATAGGATTATTCAGTTGTCTTTTCCTTTTACCTTCTCTCAGGTTGCGAGTACTCCTTGGTTTAGGAGATAGTACACCTATTACGCAAATTGGATAGTCATCTTCCAAACCTTAGGCTGGTGCCGACCGGTAGGGAATGAAGAAAACCAATTAGCCTAACGATGGTGTACTGAAGGTATTAAGTTCAGACAAAGCAAGGGATTAGTAAGAGGGCAAAGTAAATTGCAACAGATATTTACGACCAAACCAAATATTTCGTTACCACTCCCACATCACCTTTGTATTTCTCCAGGACACTCCGTATCACTACGAAGATCCACAGTTTATTTGGATACTCCATCGTATGGTTATATACGAACTCGAATGGAACTTGTTCCAGTTCGGAGATGGATTCTGGTCCAGGAGAAATAGGAATAAGGTTTATTCGGTTGTCTTTTATCTTCACCCTCTCTCATTGCGAGTGTTCCTAGGATTGGGACAGTACACCCATTATGCTTATTGGATAGTCTTCTTCCAAACCATAGGCTGGTGCCGAACGGTAGGGAAGGAAGAAAACCATTTGGCCTAAGGGGTATGCAGAAGGTAAAGACTAAAGACATAAGAAGGGATTTGGAGAGGTGGCAAAGGATTATACGGTTACAGTCGTGAATCTGGAAGAGGCATTACTAGGAATACCGGGATACCCCATCGAAACATTTCAATGTTTCAGTCTCACTGTGTACTGTTAAAGGAAAACTGATTTCCCGATTAGATACTTACTCCAGGGTATGTATTTACCAGTTACGATTCTCACATCTGTATGGCTTTACAGATGATGAGTGGGAGTAAGTTATTGGGAATTGGGTGATCATCCTCATTATATCGGGATTCGTTGTAATCGGTGATATTTGAGGAAATCACCTGGGCTGTTTGTCGGTCGGCAAATATTTGGTTTTGAATATCCGCAGTTATGCACCAATTTCAAATTGATATATCTGTACGTCTATTTTCATAGAGTGAGATATACCTTTCTGAAATTATGTCTACGACATTTACCTATATCAGTGGATGGTTAGGTAAGGAGCATAAAACAGCGGTGTAATTCTTCTTAACCATAAGTACAGTTTTCAACCTACGACACACGGTGAATGAGTTTTCAGACTCAAGGGACTTATACAGAGTATTGTATGTTGTCCAGGGTCCATCAGGACAGAGGGGTTGGTCCTCGTACTATATTCGGTTTACTTATGACTTCTTTAGTTTTTAGACAAGTGTTTTGTGGAAACACAGGGTCCGAATTTTGAGAAGTTATAGGTATTTGAATAGAGTAGAGAACCAGGTATAGCAAGTATCGGGATTCTTCAAAGTGATCGAAGATGTAGATACTTGTATATGGTATTCAGTTGATAGTAATGATTAAGAGAACTTACTTCTCTTTCAGATTACTCATAATTGGAAGCATTCCTAAGTCGAGTAACGCTGATCGACCTTCTTCCATTTAGTTGACATGCACTGGAGACAGTTGCATGAATTGGATCTGGTTCAATTAAATCAGTGCCTCTGTTTCTATATTGGATATAGAACAGTTCATATCTTAACGTTGTTAAGGTATGGGGAGTTGTCTAGCTTATGATTAAAACCAGACTCTGGATAACTCAAGGCACGTTTCTGTAATGGCTGTTTGTGGGTTGACCCAGGCTATGACGAGGGTTGACTTTCTACCATCTGGATGAACAATAGCGATATTGTTCTACACTCGCCACAGTTTTATTAAAAATGGATTTTTTTAGAAAACAGTAGTGGGAGTATGGTAGAACTGGAAGTGATTCCAGAACCACAAACGATTACTGAAGATTTCATAGGAACCTAAAGATTCAATTTGGATTGACATTCCATTGGCCACTCCGCAGATAAGGTGGGTAACTTCAGGCACCCGAGAGGTACTACGGTAGCCTCAAGGACGGTGACAGGGAAGTTCTTGTTTACCCACACTTGCCATTGCTGTTGTTCCAGGTTGCGAGACCCGGCGGGAGGATGCGTATAGCGTCGTTCTAAACTAACTTTAGAAGTGTACGTGTATATGACTCTGCCAGAGGGTTGTCGTAGTCAGTGGGAGCAGCGGAAGCATTGGTGGACAGGTAGCTTATGTCTATTTACAGACTGAAGCACCAGTAGCGGAGATAGATCATCTATTTCTGACATGACAGTCATTGGTTTGACTTCATCAGAATAGGGGATGGATCTGTTGAGAAGGTAGTAGGGTGTGATATCCTGGTATTTGGATGACATACACAGAGTAGGAAAAGAAACTCCTATACTACGATCGGTTATACTTTGGTCGTCACACAGTGGTTTCTCCACATGGGACTTGGACATTATATCAGACATTCTGGTTACTAGATCTATGGCTTTAGATCTAGATTTGGGTAGTTTCCCAATCTGGGTACTTAGACAGCATTCTAAGAGTATTTAGAATGGACGACTCCTGGCACGGTAGTGTACCTGCAGGTAATGGAGTCACCCTCTCTAAAGGTGTCTTACAGACTAAAGGGGAGAGGGATGTGCATGATTGGCAGATCACTTGCTCAGGCGATTGAGTCAATCATGAGATGTCAAGTACCACACCAGATGTTGTTCTTGCACTAGATGCAATAAGTTGACATTGATCCAATCCTGGAGAAACGGTCGGAAACAGTTTTAGAACATAAGTGGATGTTCTAGGGATATGATAACGATAGCCTCATGCAGGAGACAGTTATCAATCCTGGCTTCCAAGGTGACATGGACGACAAGGAAGTTGTCAGAGTTATAGTTTTCCTTCTGACAAGGGGCAGTATTTTGGACAGGTGGTCCAAGGCAATACTGAGGGAGGCATGGCGCAGGATACTGATTAAGTTCAGTTGACGATACAGTCTAAGAAGTTTGGATTTGGAGTTCATTTATGAGCTAAGTCCCATCAGACATCCAGACATTCTAAGACAGGTATTACTCATTTCGGGAGATGGGTTTCTCCGCGAACTTGAGATATAGAGAGACATAGAAAGAAACATCAAGGCGGATCCACTGACTGAGGTTATTCCTCGAACGCAGTAGTTTCGCAAACAAGCTTTGTGAGACTGACTAGTAGAGGAGTTGGGTGTTCGGTATCACACGGGTTGTGAGTATGCGACATCGCAATAATTAGCCTTGAGTGCAAGTGGGAGATTGTTGGAGATAGTGCCCTCAGAGTCAATTATTGGATCATAGGCACGTGATTGCAATGATTGATGGAGGACCTATCCCGGTAGGACAGTCTTACTCGAGATGATAGTATGCTATCTGGTTTACCTTTATCATCGTGTACTGTTTTAGGTGACCTGACAAGTTGCTATTACACGTTGATAGAGCCCCTAGGATTCTTGCTTGACCACCAGCAGTATGAGGGCGATCATATAAGTGGGAGCTGGGGTCTATAAGCATATCCTTAAATGGTCCCTAGTCGTGTGAGTTTCGAGACAGGGCATCGATACTCCAGAGTAGACTAGTGTATACAGTCGAGACCCCGACGAGGGGCGGTGGCCGGTCTCACAAGCCACTGGTGTCAGTTGGATCACCTAAGATGTATACAGGTGCTCATTGGGTTATGAGTACACCGGACTGGACTCGCCGGGAACATGCTAGTTGGTCATATACCAGACGTCAGATGGCAGTTCCCTGGTGACATGTGTACAGGTTAGTTCATCGACCTGGGGATCGTCATTTGTCTCGTGTGAGTTCCCACTGTACTTTGATTACTACCCTACCACGGCTCCAAGGAGTCGTGCAAACAGGTTTTAGTTGGGTACAGTCCCGAGCCACATGGAGGCAGTGAGCGTATCTTCAGGGGTTCGTCTCTCCCGGTATTGGGGGTGAGGTCGTGCTGTGTCTAGGAGAGCCATTACACGAAGCCCTCGGCCGAGGCAAGGAGATTTACTGGTAGGTATTCCAGTAGTATCTCAGGGTGTTCTGGGCTACACTCCGATACGACTTGTACCGCTTTTGGGGGTCTGACTTTTACCAACCCCCTAGGCCCGCCATGCGATGCTCATAGACGAACGGACCGGACTGTACGGATATTGTCACTGACAGGCTCAGTAGGGTTGTCAGGCTGAGTTCGCTCACAGACGTCCCTTTTAGTCAATACCTGGTAGCCCGTTACGTATTGGCTTATACCTCTGACGTGCTAGTGGTTAAATCCACAACCAAGGTGTTGACGAGTCTTTAGAGTCCCCCACATTCAGTTACTCAGCTTTCGGGCGAAAAGTTGTAGAGGCCGTATGGAGATATGGCAAGGTCCGATCAGAGACGTGCGGTATTGCACGGATCAGGATCGGACAGTTTGTACTATAGGCCGTATGGATATATGGCAGGGTTCGATAAGATGCGTGCGGTATTGCACGGATCAGGATCGAACGGATATTACTAGCCGGCTTTGGTTTAAGCCGGATTCTAGTATAGTACAGTGTAGATTTTGTCTCATTGCATTTGTATTTCGGTTAGAATACAAATGCAGGTGTGTATGCACAGTATCGGGGTTTTCCTGTAATTTATTACGGGACCAGTTTTCTGGAGTTGCCAGTTTGCTTTTCGTTTCGGCCGATTTCCTTTGTATCGTTCATTGGCCGAAGATTGGTGGAGGAGGGCTTATTTGCATTGTTGCAAATAAGCATTTGTGGAGGGGGTCTTTGCTTTTTGTTGTATCATGATAGCTTTTCCTTGACCTTGACTTCTAGCTTTATCATGATGGCTTGACTTTGTTGACAATCATGGTTGTTGATGATTGTTGGTGGAGTGTGGGTTTGGGTTTGTAATCATCTCTTGATATCATGACCTTTCTCTCTCTCCCTTGCATTATGGTTATGGCTATCCTCTTTCATTTGATCACTCACTCCATTCTCTCCACCATGTCATGGCCGGCCAAGCATGGAGGAGGGGTTGCCCATTTTTGTAGTGGGGATTTTTGCTCTCTTGATGCTAGAAAAATCCCTAAGTTCCTCCACAAAAGTTCATACCTCTTTTCCTCCATCAAAATGGCACCTCCATAAACCCCAAATGAGACTTCTTCACTACACATTCTACAGCGAATCTTGGGCACGTCGACTAGCCAGCTTCTTGCCCGAGTTGCCTCGGCATTGAGGTGGGAGCCCGTAAAAGAAGTAGGCGATGTGGTGCACTTCCGGCGACGAGGAGGAGACAGGACATTCCGCAGGAGATCGGGACGATGACGAGAAGACCGGAGGACTTGGATCGTCGGTATATCTCTATTCCCTTTCTTGTAGTTGGCTAGGACTAATTAATGGTTCGATCCGGATATTAGTGCGCGGCGGTTTGCCAGTTCAAAGAAAATTTAAAGTTTATCACCGCTTCCGCATTTGGCCGTCGGATTGACGGCCGAGGCGCCGCCGTGCACTTACAAACGGTGTCCTGCTTGGAGCTCTTCCAGCACACCGCCCCTCCATTGAGGGTAAAGACATAACCCGACATGGACTTGGAATCGTCCTTATCACTCTGAAAGCCGGAATCAGCAAAGGCCTCCAACCTGAGGTCTTTTCCGCCGTAAACTAAGAACATCTCCTTAGTCCTTCTCAGGTACTTGAGAATGTTCTTTACTGCTATCCAGTGCTTCTCCCCTGGGTCTGACTGATACCGGCTTACCACGCTCAGTGCGTAAGCTACATCTGGTCTGGTGCACAACATCGCATACATTATAGAGCCTACCGCAGAAGCGTAGGGTATAATAGACATGCGTTCCCTTTCCAAATCAGTCTTGGGAGACATCTCTTTGGAGAGGGTGATTCCGTGACAAGCCGGTAGATTACCGCGCTTAGAATCATCCATACTGAATCTTTTCAGTACAGTGTCGATATACCTGGACTGCGAAAGTCACAACATCCTCTTGGATCTATCACGATAGATCCGTATCCCCAGAATGTAAGAGGCATCACCCAGGTCTTTCATGGAGAACCTGTGTGACAAGAATCCTTTGACAGATTGTAGCATAGGAATGTCATTTCCTATTAATAGAGTGTCATCCACGTACAAGACGAGGAATACGACACTTCTGGCTACAACTTTACTATATATGCACGGTTCATCTGGATTTTTGATAAAGTCATATTCTTTGACTGTCTCATCAAAACAGATGTTCCAACTCCGCGATGCCTGCTTTAGTCCATAAATGGACTTAAGCAGCTTGCATACTTTCCCGCTGCTCCCACTCTGATTGAAACCCTCTGGCTGATCCATATAGACGCACTCTTCTAAATTTCCATTCAGAAAATCCGTCTTTACGTCCATCTGCCAGATTTCATAATCATGGAAGGCAGCAATAGCAAGAAGGACCCGAATGGATTTGAGCATAGCCACTGGAGAAAAAGTTACGTCATAGTCCAAACCAGGTCTTTGACGAAAACCCTTTGCAACAAGTCTAGCCTTATAGGTTTCCACCTGTCCATCTACACCAATCTTTTTCTTGAAGATCCATTTGCATCCTATGGGTTTTACCCCATCTGGAGCAAAGTCCAAAGTCCATACTTTGTTGGTGTACATGGACTCCATTTCGGTCCGCATTGCATCTAGCCATCGTACCGAGTCGCCGCTCTGGATGGCCTGCTGGAAGTCAGTAGGTTCATCATCATCTATGATGCAATCCTCTCTATCCCCATCTATGAGAAAACCGTAGTATCTCTCAGGCGGATGAGACGGCCTACTACTCCTGCGGAGGGGTGCGGGAATGTCCTGTTCTTCTTGAACTACCGGTTCTACCAAACTTTCAGTATTAGTTTGTGGTTCTGGAATTTCTTCCAGTTCTATTTCGCTCCCACTTGATTCCTTTTCTAAAAACTGATGTTCTAGAAAATGGGCATTACGAGAAACAAATACCTTTTGTTCCTCTGCGTAGTAGAATAGATATCCCCTGGAGTTCTTTGGATATCCCACAAACTTACACTTTACTGATCGTGCCTCGAGCTTGTCCACATGCTGCTTTTTAACAAAAGCTGGACATCCCCAAATCTTTATATACTGTAGATGGGGTTTCTTCCCGCTCCACATCTGATATGGAGTGGTAGGCACAGTCTTGGTAGGAACCATGTTCAAAAGATATGCTGCTGATTCTAGCGCATAACCCCAAAAAGATCGCGGTAACTCAGCATTACTCATCATGGATCGTACCATATCCAATAGGGTTCGATTCCGTCTCTCCGATACACCGTTATGCTGTGGAGTGTATGGAGGAGTAAGCTGAGAGAGAATTCCTTTCTCTTTTAGGTAACCTAGGAACTCGGCACTCAAGTATTCACCACCTCGATCAGATATAAGTGTCTTGATACTTTTGCCGGTTTGGTTTTCTACTTCATTCTTATACTCTTGGAATTTCTTAAAAGCCTCGGATTTATGTTTCATCAGATAAATGAATCCGTACCTTGAGTAATCATCCGTGAAAGTAATGAAATAGGAAAAACCACCTCTTGCATGTGTAGACATTGGACCGCATACATCGCTGTGTATGAGTCCTAAGAGCTCGCTCGCTCTTACTCCTTGTCCAGTAAATGGAGTCTTTGTCATCTTTCCTTTGAGACAAGATTGACAAGTGTCATAAGTTTGATATTCGAACGAGTCCAAATATCCTTCTCTATGCAACTTAGTCAACCTTCTCTCATTGATGTGACCCAGTCTACAATGCCATAAGAATGCTTTATTTAAATCTGGAGACTTTCTTTTAAGTGTGTTCTGGACATTGAAAACTTGGAGTTGGTTTAGAACATATATACCGTTATTTAGTGTACCGGACCCAATCAAACCATGATTAAGGTGGATGTTAACAACATCTCTTACAAACGTGAAATCATAACCTTTATTTGATAACAAGGAAACTGATATGATATTACACGTTAAGCTTGGTACAAAAAAACAGTTATGTAAAACCAAAATGTGTCCACTTGTCAATCCTAGGTGATAATCCCCAACGGACGCAGCTCCCACGCTAGCTCCGTTAGCAACCTTTAGGGTCATATCACCTTCCTTCAGCACTCTACGGTTTCTCAGTGCCTGCAATGAATTGCAAATATGAGATCCTGATCCGGTATCCAATACCCAGGAAGTAGAGTTGATCGACAGACAATTCTTAATTACAAACACACCTGAAGTCGAAGCCACAGCTTGCTTCGGTTCCTGGTTCTTAGTGTTCCACGCCTTGCAATCCTTCTTCCAGTGCCTTTTCCTGTGACAATGGAAGCACTCATCCTGGCCAACTACCGGTACCGCAACCTTTTTCTTTCCCTTCCCTCCCACCTTACTAACACCTCCTCTAGGTTTGGTGGCGGCCTTCTTCTTCCTTCCTTTGGCCTTAGCCTTGGACCCGGAAGAAGATGCACCGCTAACAAACATAGCGGGTGTTTCCCTTGCTTTCTGCAAGGTGCCCTCTGCACTCCTTAACATGTTCAGGAGTTCCGGAAGTTCAACTTCTTTTCTTTGAAGGTTGAAGTTCAGGATAAACTGGGCGTAGGTGTGAGGAAGGGACTGGAGAATAAGGTCTGTATAGAGCTCATTATCCAAAGTCGTCCCAAGGTCTGCGAGCTCTTCAATATAGCCGATCATCTTTATGACATGTTCTCCTACCGATGACCCGACAGCCAACCTCGCTCGAAACAAGTTCTTAGCGGTCTCGTATCTTGCTATACGAGATTGCTCTCCATAAAGTTCCTTTGTATGGAGAAATATGCCATCTAGGTTCATATCCTCGTGCCTCCTCTGATGTTCATTGTTCATTGAGGCAAGCACGATGCACTTGGCTTTCGCGCAATCTAAATCCCAGGTTTTGCGGATTTCCTTATCCGCATTGCTGGATTTGGGACCAGGGACAGCAGGTGCCGTAGCGGTGAGGACGTACCCCAGTTTGTCATAGGTCAAAGCCATTTTGACATTCCGCAGCCAATCTTTATAGTTTGGCCCTGTCAGTATATTTTTCTCTAAAAGTAACTTAAGTCCAGTCATTTTCAGGGTCGCTGCAATTAGGAGAGAGAGAAGAAAACTCTTTAGCATGATGCTCTTGCAAGTTTAGAGTGGTTTTTAGTTTATCTAAACTGGATGGCTCCCACTGTTTCTCGAATCCTTCCTCAAACCATAAAAGAAGAATTAGCCAGGACTATTCTCACTGTACAATACTTGCTTAACCGTTCAGCCAGGCTAGTGTCGATACTTCGAGGGAGGTTTTCCAACGCTTTCGCGAAGTTCCTTAATTAAATAACCTCTTTTCTCTGGGGGCGTAACCTCGCTGACACCTTTCTTGACACCTACTTGGTTTATAGCATTGATCGTTAAGTGACGAATATCCTGATAAGTAGCATATACTCACAGTAGGATCGGGATCCAAATATCATCGTATGATAATGTTGAAGGAATCCTACCAACATTCATCAAACTCCAAATGGTATGCAACTCTTTGCAAATTTCAGTTTCTTTAGAAATTCCCGATATATATTTTTGCCCCATGCTCTTATGACCTTGGCGTTCGGTCAAAATGTCATAAGTCACATGTCAAGTTCTACCCATCATTATCTTGTCAATTTGAACCCATCCGTATATATCCTTGACGTTCGGCCAAAATGATAATACGACTGTCCCAAACTAACTCATCTATCTATGCAACAAATGAATATCCAGTAGCTACCAAACACTATGCCTTGGCGTTAGGTCAAAATACATAGCTTGAATACTACTGAATACCCAGATGAAATGACGGAGGGCTACGAATGGTTTTGGCGAAACCGTGAACGTAGTGAACTTGATATAACCGAAGGAACCTGATAGCTTTTAAAAGGAGTGGTTAAAGCTCCGCATTTAAAAATATCTGTTTTTAAAATTAACCGAGTGGTTTCTTTTAAATTGTTCCAACGATTAAACTTTTTGGTTTATTTTCTTTGCATTATAAATAATGCGTCCCATCATTAACCTATCATTGCAGAAAACAACGAAAATACAACGTCCTCTTATGCCATCCGCATTCGCCACGGGGTCCCGTCATCACCCGTTAGGTTACTTAACTAACGACAGAGCGGGGGCTGGGCTAGCGCAGGTGTAAAACATAAGTGACGTCTAAATAGCTATCATATATAGATATTGTACATTCGTCAGACGCAATGATAGGCATTCCAGATCACAGATGAACTTTATTGGATTTGCAAGCAATCCGTGTTTGTTTTGAGCCTGCAACAAAAGACGGATTACACAGTTGTGATGAATAGCCATTACCCCACCCAAGACCCCAACGGGTACGGCAAACTACCCGCCCGGCAGTTTGTGCACCCCACCTTGGGTCTGTCCTAGGAGCAAAAACAGTAAAATGAAATAATACAACGGTGGCTACAACCGCAACCTGGATGTACCCCGCAAAATAATATTACAACAAATTACATTTACATCAAATGAATTAAATAACAACCCATCACATAACCCCGGCTATACATCACAACAGTCCAACACAGTTCATATCCACAAACAGTAAAAACCATTACAGAAATGTGCAACCCTCTGCCAACCGACATACTAGCAGTCAGGGGAGGTTTACGAACACATTATACAAACACAGATATAATCCAACAAGCAAATACTGTATGATTTCGATTGATTAAACACTTTTAATTTTGCTCCAATACTTCTCTGTAAATCTGAAACCTGAGCAAAAATAAAAACTTCCAGAAAATACCAAATATCACAGAGAAGCAACACAGGAAAATTGGGTTCCTGAATCGCCAACTCGGCGGCGGAAGCGCGGCGGATCGGTGCGATCCGCCGCGGTTCCGCGGCGATTTAGGCGATTCAGGGGCCCAAATTTCTTGGGTGTTCTTCTACTGTCTTTTTAAGCTTTCTGAACCTTCCTGAAAAATTTTAGGACTTCATTTAAAATCCGACAGAAAACCATGATTTCGGGCTTTTCCGGTTTCGTTTTTTCCGTTCGAAATTCATACAAATTTGCAAGTAAGTTATTTATTGTTTAGCGAGGCTCTGATACCACTGTAAGTCGATGTACAACACCCCACGACTTGCGGGGAGGCGGAAATATGAAAAACGATCTTGTTCTTATGCTAAACATCGACTAACCGCATGAATCGAAGCTAAACGATAACTAACATCAAACATAGTTGTTAACAACTACTATGTAAAGGGATTATACCTAAAGAACCGTGTCCTTCGTCTTTACGAACTCCACCTCCTCCTCGGCCTTCTCCAAGTAGTAGACGATCCACCCGAGAGCTTTACTCCAAGCTTAGCCTCTAAACTTGAGGCAACTAAACTTCTTTAAGTGCTAATCAAAGAAACTAGGTGAAATAGAGTGAGGGTTATGGTTTAATAAGTCCAACTAATCCTTGTACTCAACACATGAGAGGGGAGGATTAGGGTTTGAAGAGGGAGAGCTTGAGGAGAGAGAAGGTGAAGATAATAATGAAGTGAGAATAATGAGTTATCATAATATATATCAAGCATTTCTTTTTATCAAGAAAAGAAAAGAAAATGATTTACAACCATGCTTGATAAATATCTAGTGGTGATTCATCTCCATGAGTCATTAAGCAATTATGAAGCATTAATGACATGGATGAATCATCCATATGACTCACTAATCACATTCATTGTATATGCCATCTAAACCTCCTTAGTCACCATCTTCTAGAAGCTTCTCGCGCAATTACGAGAACGCCCTTCCTTTCCGCAAAAATACGGAAAAACTTTAGACTGTATAAATCCAATAACCGGATACCAGTAACTGGCTTAAACTAAAGCCGACTGGTAAAAACTGTCCGAAAGTCGTACGTGCGTAAACACACGTATGCGTCCGAACCCTTGTCGTAAAACCATACGACCTCTATATCGTTTCGCCCGGAGTAGGGAAACTCTCTGTGTGGGACTCTAGAGACTCGACTACTACGCTGGCAGTGGGTTTAACCACAGACCGCAAGCGGCACTAGCTGTACGTAACGGTCCCCAGGTAGATGTCGATAAGAAGGCCGATTAGGAAACCCATCCGAACTCCTACTGAGTCTGATGTGACAATCTCCATACAGTCCGGTCCGTTCGTCTAAGACTATCGCATATCGGGCATAGGGGGGCGGCAAGCGTCAGTCCCCTAATAGCGGTATAAGTCGTGTCGGAGCGAAGCCCATTACACCCTGAGAAACTACTGGAACCTACCAGCAAATCTCGCTTGCCCTGGCCAGGGACTTTGCGTAATGGCTCTCTGACACAGCGCGATATCAACCCCCAATACCGGGAGAGACGAATCCTGTCTAGCCGCCACTGCCTCCAAGTGCTCGGGACTGCACCCAACTGCTACCTGTTTGCACGACTCCTTTGAGCCGTGGTAGGGTAGCAATCTAAGAACAGTGGGACACACTCGAGGCGAAGTAGCAGTGTCAAGTCTGCGGACTATGCTGTACTCATGTCACCTGGGAACTGTTCACTGACGACTGGTATAAAACCAACCAACAGTTCCCTGTGAGTCCTGTCCGGTGTACCCGTAACCTAACGAGCACCTGCATACTATCTCCAGTACGACGTACTGACGGCTGTGGGACAGACCATCTCCCCAACTGGGATGAGAAGCGTACACACTAGTCTACTCCGGAGTATCGATGCCCTGTCTCGATAATCCAACGACTAGGGACCTGAATAAGGATGTGCTTGTAGACTACCCAGCCCCCACTAGTGTGACTGCCATCACAACGCTGGTAGTCAAGCAAGATCCTTAGAGCTCTATCAATACGTATACTCACATATTAAGATAGAAAAACCAAGTAGCATACTACCATGTTTAGCAAGACTGTTATATACATGTGAATATCCCAAGCTTCCATTAAGTAATATACAAACTAGTATCATACAGTAATGGCCTTCTAGGGCATAAACACTAACAGTTATGTGTAAAATCGTATTTTCCCAAATCTATGTTCCCAAATTTCACCGTGTTATGTTACATATGAGTGTTGTGAGGAGGTAGGTCATTACTTCGTGAGTTTTCTAAGGTAATACGGTTTTAAAAAGTTCAAGTATGTCGAAATGAAACATAAGGGTATTTTAATGTAAAAATGGAATAAAACTTGCTACGATTATTATTTTGATGTCAAAATTGTTCTATTATCTTCGTTAATGTTTAATGGTCATGACATAAGAGTTTGGTATTATTGTGTTTAAGAAAAATAGAACCTTTTAAGGAACAACCGAATCGGAAGTCAGATTAACTCCACTTCCATTGGGTTTTAGTTTTGAATATTTTTATAATAGAGAAAAGAAGAAGAATTAGGGACTTACAGGTTATTAGACTAGAGAGAAGGAGGAAGAGTTGGGAGTTTCCGGTGCATCGTTTCGTCCTCGGAATCTCCTCGGATTGCCGTCGGAAGTTCGTCGGAGCTTCGCCCTTTGCTAACTCCACTTGCACACAAAATGTCTTGGGAATTTTCTTGAGAGTTTGGGCAGGAATTTATGAGTGAGGGGGATGATTTGAGGGGTGGTATTTATAGGAAAAATCTAGGGTTTAGGGCAGTGAAAGAGTGTGATAAAAATTGTATTTAAATTTGCATTAAAAAAGATTAAAAGGGGGTGTTTTAATTCTCTGGTTAATTGCAGAGAATTTAAACAGTGCAGAGGGAGTGGGGTAGGACAAAGGGTGCAAAGGGTTCAAGAAAAAGTGGGATCAGACCGAGTTGACCCGGTGGCGCCGGCCGAGTCAGCCGATTCGCCGGCCCGAGTTGGGCGAGTCGGGGCGCGTCTTGATGCCACATGTCCCTGATACTTGGTCTAGCCTCGTGGTCACGTTTGTTCATTCTGTAACTTACCTTATTACGTGTAGTGCACGTGTAGACTCTTGGGCTTCTAAAAGATTAAAAGAAATTTTAAATAAAAAATAATGTGTGGCTGATGGGATTTGAACTCAGGTGCTTTCTCTCAGTAGTGCATGGTTTTACCAATGAGCTACAAGCTCTTTCTTGCTATTTCAAAGCAAAAAAAATTTATAACTTGTGCTCAGGCTCAATTACCCGTTTCTATATTTTTGAAAAAATTTGTACAGAAAGTTTAGGGTTGTTACAAAGATGAACCTCGAGATATATTTGCTCAATTTTATTCTGATTGCACTTAGGAGCAAAGGGGCCACGTTCGTCAAGACTTTGTCTCTTCACATAATGCAACTACATCTCGAGGGCTCAACTTGAACTTCTCCGTTCCTAATGAACCTAACAACACTTCTTTTTCATTGACATCTCAATTCACGGAGAATGCCTCTTCTTCAGAGCATTACCCTAACAACGAGTTCAAGTTGAACTTTCCATTTCAAAATCACCATTCATCAAATTTACCTCTCACAATTTTGGCCCACACAATGGTGCATAACCCCCCTTACACCAAAGTAGGGGCACACACTGGTTATCTAACTTAGGAGAATATTTTAGATCTTATGTAGGAACATGCATGAACTAAGACATACATGTACAAGACTTTCAACGACTTCTGCAGGACTCCAGCTTTCATGCTTCCTGATGGTTTCAAATACCCTCGCGTTCCCGAGTAAAAAGGAGGCTTCGATCCTGATGTTTGGTTGTACACATTTTGCGAGATGGATCATCCCTACACTTCAAATTGCGGGCTTGTGATTGATTTATTTCAGTGAGAGCGTGATGGTAATTCCTAAAAATGGTTTTCAAATGTGATCGAGAAACACTCAATGACTTCGATAAATTGATGAACGCTTTTTGACCGCGGTTTCGTGACCATGTTGAATACATACCCACTTTAGTAGATCTCATGAATATGAAGAAAGAGCTGAATGAAGCCTTCACGGCGTTTGTCACAAGATGGCGAGACCCGTACTCTAGATCTATTGTCGATATTCCAGAAAAAGAAGTGGTCAACATCCTCATCGATAATTGTGGCAATCCTCTCAAAATAATGTTGCCTATATCAAGATACAACACATACGCCAAGCTCTATGAATAAGGTCCCGCAATGCAAAGGCTTGTTCTAGGAGGGACAATGATAGATCCTTAATTTATCGCTGTTGGATGTGTATGACTTAGAGGCCTCTATTGTATAGGATGCTAGGGGTATGTATGTATATGACAATCTTGCTTGATATGATAGTATGCTATTTGGTTTGTCTTTATCTTAACATGTGTATATGTTTTACTTGTTATTTCATATCGCTTATACATATTGATAAAGCCCGTAGGATCCTTACTTGACTACCAGAGTTGTGATGGCAATCATACTTGTGGGAGCTGGGTAGTCGATAAGTACATCCTTAAATGTCCCTAGTCGTGGGAGCATTGAGATTGGGCATCGATATTCTAGAGTAGACTAGTGTATATGATTCTAGACCCTGACGAGGGACGGTGGTTGGTTTCACAGCCATTGATGCGTTTCACCTAAGATTGTATACAGGTGCTCACTGGGGGTGAGTACACTGGACGGACTTGTCGAGAACCGGGTAGATGGTATTATACCTATCGTTAGATAGCAGTTCTCTGGTGATATGAGTACAAATAGTCTGTCGACCTAAGATCATCATTTGTCTCGTATGAGTTCCCACTGTACTTTGATTACTACCCTACTGTAAGGCTACGCCAGCGTCCCGACCATATTTCCGTGGCTAAATGCGGAACAAAAACTTTTAAAACTTGACGCTAACGGAACCCTAAACGACGGATCGTGCCATTAACCCTATACTAGTAAACTGTAAAGA
Organism: Agapanthus africanus; assembly: GCA_030015575.1. Taxonomy (NCBI): domain Eukaryota; kingdom Viridiplantae; phylum Streptophyta; class Magnoliopsida; order Asparagales; family Amaryllidaceae; genus Agapanthus; species Agapanthus africanus. The sequence goes on from JASDDO010000026.1 coordinate 142,422,815, forward strand.
GGTTTAAGAGATTATACCGATCGATCCCTGTCCTTCGGTCTTCAATCTCTGTTCTTAGGTTGTTGCGGCTGCCTCGACCAAGTTCACTCTCCGGTCTCCCTTGTCGAAGAGGATCCACGTCGAGGATTCTTTATACAGGCTCCTGCTTCTAAACCGAAGCAACTCAGACATTAAGTTTGCTAGCTTAGATGCCCAAGATGAACTAGAGAGAGTGTGTGATCATTTTGTCTCAAAGCACCCATGGATTCTTAACTCATGAGAGGGTATGGGTGGAGGTGAAGAAGAAGTCAACTGATGAAGAAGTTGTGAGCACAAGAGTTTTGGCTTAAAGAAAAAAGCAAGTAGGGAAAAATGTTCTGCACTTTTTCCTTTTTGAGATGTGAGCTATTTGTGAGTGTAGCAACCAAAGAAAATCCCACACCCAAAATATCTGCTACCACTTCCACTAAATGTCTCACAACTCAATCAATGAATCAAGCATAGCCCATGCTTCTTCAATGCATACAAGACCCAACACCATGAGCCACCAAGTGAGCACATGCACCATGAATTCCCAAGGCCAAAACTCACACTCACAATTTCCACCAATTAAACATTAAACCAAATGTTTAAATCAAGAAAAGAAATGACAACTTCAAAAGTAAACTCGTAACGAATTACAAGAATACCCCTCATCTGTACATACATACCTGCATCTGTATTTCGACCGAATACGAATATAACGAGATGAAAATAATCCAACAATATAATACTAGGATCCGGCTTAAACCAAAACCCACTAGTATTATCTGTCCGATCATGATCCGTGCACAAGTGTACGTATATGATCGAACTCTGCCATAAAACCATACGTCATCTACAACGTTTCGCCCGAACTAGGGAAATCCTCTATGTGAGACTCTAAAGACTCGTCAATACGCTGGCAGTGGGTTTAACCATAAGCACGTCAGTGGCACTAGCTGTACATAACGGCTACCCAGGTATTGAGCGAAAGGGAGGCCGAAGAGCAAACTCATCCTGAAACCCTACTGAGCCTGACAGTGAAAATATCCGTACAGTCCGGTCCGTTCGTCTATGAGTATCGCATATCGGGTCTAGGGGGTGGATAAAGTCAGACCCTTAATAACGCGATATTTAGTGTCGGTATGAAGCCCATCACCACCTGAGAAACTACTGATCCGAATCAGTAATTCTCGACTACCTTGGCCAAGGATTTCTGGTGATGGCCACCCGTGCACATCGCGACATCAACCCCCAATACCGGGAGAGACGAATCCCCTGACGATCCGCTCACTGCCTCCATGTGGCTCGGGACTATACCCAACTAAAAACTGTTTGCACGACTCCTTTGAGCCGTGGTAGGGTAGTAATCAAAGCACAGTAGGAACTCACACGAGACAAATGACGATCTCAGGTCGATAGACTAACCTGTACACATGTCACCAGGGAACTGCTATCTGACAATAGGTATAATACCAACTAGCATGTTCCCGGTGAGTCCGTCCGGTTTACTCATAACCCAATGAGCACCTGTATACATCTTAGGTGAACCAACTGACACCAATGTCTTGTGAGATCGGCTACCGCCCTTCGTCGGGGTCTCGATCTGTATACACTAGTCTACTCATGGAGTATCGATGCCCAGTCTCGAAACTCCCACGACTAGGGACACTTTAAGGATGTGCTTATAGACCACCCAACTCTCACGTATATGATCGCCATCATACTGCTAGTAGTCAAGTAAGAATCCTATGGGCTCTATCAACATGTAATAGTGATCTGTAATGTCACCTGAAGCACGTACACGATAATAAAGACAAACCAGATAGCATACTATCATCTCGAGTAAGACTGTCCTACCGGTATCGGTCCTCCCTCAATCATTGCAATCACGTGCCTGCGATCCAATAATTGACTTTGATGGCACTATAGCCAACAATCTCCCACTTGCACTTAAGTCTAATTATTGCGATGTCGCATACTCACAGCCCGTGTGATACCGAACACATAACTCCTCTGCTAATCAGTTTCACAAATCTCGTTTGTGAAACTATCGCGTTCGAGAAATAGCCTCAGTGAGTGAATCCGCTCTGATGTTTCTTTCTATATCTCTCTTTATCTCAAGTTTGCGGAGAAAGCCATCTCCCGAGATGAGCAATACCTATCTTATAATATGTCTGGATATCTGATGGGACCCAGTTCATAAATGAACTCCAAATCCAGCAAACTTCTTAGACTGTATCGTCAACTGAATTTAATCAGTATCCTGTGCCATGCCTCCCTCAGTATCCGTTTGGACCACCTGTCCAAACTATTGCCCCTCGTCAGAGGAAAAACTATAACTTTGACAGTCACTCTGTCATCCAGGTCACCTTGGAAGCCTAGAATGATAACTGTCTCCCGAAGGAGGCTGTCGTTATCATATCCCTAGAACATCCACTTATGTTCATAAGCTGCTTCCGAACGTTTATCGAGGATTGGATTAATATATCAACTTATTGTATCTAGTGCAAAAACAACATCTGGTGTGGTACTTGACATCTCATGATTGACTCAATTGCCTAAGCAAGTGATATGCCAATCATGCACATCCCTCTCCTCTTTAGTCTATAAGACACCTTTAGAGAGGATGACTCCATTACCTTCAGGTACACCACTATGCCTGGAGTCGTCCATTCTAAAACACCTTTAGAATACTGTCTAAGTAGCCAGATTGGGAAACTACCCAAATCTAGATCTAAAACCATAGATCTAGTAGCCAGCATGCCTGATATTTTATCCATAACCTATATGGAGAAACCACTATGTGACAACCACAGTATAACCGATCGTAGTATATGAATTTCATTTCCTACTATGTGTATGTCATCCAAATACCAGGACATACCACCCTACTACCTTCTTAACAGATCCATCTCCTATTCTGATGAAGTCAAAGCCTATGACTGTCACATCAAAAATAGATGATCTATCTCCGCTATACATGCTTTAGTCTATAAATAGACAAAAGCAATTTGTCCACTATGCTTCCGCTGTTCCCACTGATTACAACAACCCTTTGGCAGAGTCATATACACGTACACTTCTAAAGCTTGTTTAGAACGACGCTATATACATCCTCATGCCATGTCTCATAGTCTAGAACAGCAGTAGTGTCAAGTTTGGGTAAACAAGAACCTCCATGTCACCATCTTTGAGAATACCGAAGTACCTCTCGGGCACCTGAGGTTACCCACCACGTCTGCAGAGTGGCTAATAGAATGTCAAACCCGATTGAATCTTTAGGTTCTATTTAAATTTTTAGTAATCGTTTGTGGTTTTAGAATCATTTCCAGTTCTACCATACTTCCACTATTGTTTTATTAAAAAGTCCATTTTACTAAAACTGTGGCGAGTCAAGAACAATATCATTATTGATCTTCCAGATGGTAGAAAGTTACCCCTCGTCATAGCTCGGGATAACCCATAAACTGCTATTACAGAAACGTGCCTTGAGTTATCCAGAGTCTGGTTTTAAGCATAAGCCGGACAACTCCATATATCTTAATATCGTTAAGATATGAACCATTCTATATACAATATAGAAACAGAGGCACTGATTTAATTAGAACCAGATTCAAATCATGCAGCTGTCTTCAGTGCATGTCAACTAAATGGAGAGAGGCCTATCAGCATTACTCAACTAGGAGTGCATCCAAACATGAGTAACCTGAAAGAGAAACAAGTTCTCAAAATCAATACTACCAGCTAAATACCAAACACAAGTATCTACATTTTCGATCACCTTGAAGAATCCTGATACTTGCAACACATGGTTCTCAACTTTATTCTTGTACCTATAACTTCTCAAAACTTGGACCTTGTATTTCTACGAAACACTTGTCTAAAAACTAGAGAAGTCACAAGTAAACAGAATATAGTACGAGCACCAACCCCTCTGTCCTAATGGACACTGGACAGCATACAATACTTGTATAAGTCCCCTGAGTAGAATAACTCAAACCCTGTGCGTCGTAGGTTGAAAACTGTACTATGGTTAAGAAGAATTACACAGCTGTTTAATACTCCTTACCTAACCATCAACTGATATAGGTAAATGTCATGGACATAATTTCAAAAAGTTATATCTCACTTTATAAAATAAATGTAAAGATATATCAATTTGAAATTGGTGCATAACAACGGATATTCAAAACCAAAAATTTGCCGTCAGGCAAAACCCCAGGTGATTTCTTCAAATATCAACAATTACAACGAATTCCGATATAATGAGGATGATCACTTAATTCCCAATAACTTACTCCCGCTCATCATCTGTAAAACCATACAGATGTGAGAATCAAGTCTGGTAATATATACCCTGGAGTAAGGATCTAATTGGGAAATCAGTTTTCAATTAACAACGCATAGTGAAACTGAAACATGAAAATATTTCGAAGGGGTATCCAGGTATTCCTAGTAATGCCTCTTCCATGATCAGATCCACGACTGTAACCTTATATTTCCTTGCTATCTCTCCAAATCCCTTTATTTGTCTTTACTCATTACCTTCTGTACACCACCCTTAGGCTAAATGGTTTTCTTCCTTCCCTACCTTTCGGCACCAGCCTATGGTTTGGAAGAAGACTATCCAATAAGAGTAATAGGTGTACTCTCCTAATCCTAGGAGTACTCGCAACCTGAGAGAAGGTAAAGATTAAAGACAACTGAATAATCCTTATTCTATTTCTCCTGAACAAGAATCCATCCTCGAACCGGAACAAGTTCCTTCGAGTTCGTATGTAACTATACGACGGATTATCCAATAACTGTGGATCTTCATAGTGATACGGGGTGTTCTGAAGAAATACAAAGGTGAAGCAAGAGTGGCGATAAAATACGTGGTTTGGTCGTGAATGATAGCAGTCACAATTTACTTTTCCCTCTTTCTAATCCCTTTATCTGTCTTTACTTATTAACTCCTGTACACCACACTTAGGCTAATTGGTTTTCTTCTTTCCCTATCTTACGGCACCTGCCTATGGTTTGAAAGAAGACTATCCAATAAGCGCAATAGGTGTACCCTCTCCTAATCCTAGGAGCCCTCATAACCTGAGAGAAGGTAAAAGGAAAAGACAACCGAATAGTTCTATTCATTTTCTCCAGAACCGGAAACCATCCTCGAATCTGAAACAAGTTTCTTCGAGTTCGTATATAACTATACGATGGTCATATCCAATGAAAATGGGATCTTCGTAGTGATACAGAATGTTCCGGAAAAAAGCAAAGGGTAAAAGTAGGAGTGGCAATGAAGTATGCAACTGTGACAATCCAAAAGCCAGTGTTTTAAGAAAGTTCGGTTAACTTGGTTACTGAGTTATAGTCTAGGGTCGGGACATGGTCGCTGCTAAAGAGAGAGAGAGAGAGAGAAAATAAACACTCTGCGTGCACTCTAATCTAGATCAGATTGGTCAATCACTTTATCTAATCAGGATGTCTCCCACTGTATCCTCAAATTCTCCTCCAAATCTGAAGGAAGAATTAGTCGGGATCATCTAAAATCACCCGAGGAGTAAACCAACTCATCAGTGGGATCGTGATCCAACTATCATCGCATGATAACCTGATGGAATCCACTCAAGTTATCACACTCCAGAAGGTATGCGCATGCCTGGCAAGTTTCCTGTATGTTTGAAACCCCCGATGTGATTTCTACCCCATGCTCTTATGACCTTGATGAAGGCCAATATATCATAAGTCATATGTCAAGTTCTACCAGTCATTGTCTAGGTTAATTTGAACCCACCCGTACATAGCCTTGACGAAAGACAATATAGTAGTATGACTGTCCCAAACCAATGCATCTATCTATGCAACAGAAAAGTAACAAGAAGCTGCCATACACCATGCCATGACGAAGGCCAACAAACATAGCATGAATACTAAGTGCTACCCGTCTGAAATGACGGAGGGCTACGAATGGTTTTTGGCGAAAAACCTTTAACGTAATGAACTTGATATCGTTGAAGGAACCGGATAGCTTTTTACAAATATATAGTGGTGAGAACTTTTGCTAAAGAGGTCTCTCCCGGTGAAGGGATCTCGTCTCTTTCCTCGTAGAATGAGGTGCAGGATATTCTCACCGAATACCATGATGCAAAGCAAAAATTAATCGACTATAGTGAAGTTATTACCCTGACGCAAACTTCTGCCCAAGGGGTCACTCCCGATGAAGGGATCTCGGCCCTTCCCTCGTCGAATGAGGTGCTGGATATTCATAACCGAATACCACTGTGCAAAACAAAAGAAAACGTCCTTATAATAACAGCTTTTTGAAAATTGTTCCAACAACATTGAATAGGTCTGTTTTCCTTGCATTGATCTGAATCAACGCAGTCCCATCAATTAATCACACCAGTATAGAACGAAAATATGATGTACGTATATGCCATCCGCATTCGCCACTGGGTCCCGTCATCACCCGTTAGGTTACTTAACTAACGACAGAGCGGGGACTGGACTAGCGCGCGTGTAAAACATATACAACATCTACTAGTATATATATAACAATATATAATAATCACTCCAGGTATGATAAATGCAACATCACAGAATAGCGATATGCATCACAAAACATTACAAATAATCTGGGAGCCCTGGGTTTCCTTTGAGACGCAACTGAAACCCGACGTTCCCTTGGATGGCCTGTGCAATGATAACCTAGACCCCTACGAGTGAGGAAAGTTACCCGCCAAAACCAAAAGCGAGGCAGCCCCCTTCATCAAAGTGAGTGGGCCACCCGACACTTCACGGAATCCGGTAACTTGAGCACCCTTCCTTAGGTCAACTTGTATCCCCTACGAGTGCGGCGAATAGCCTGCCAATTCTAGAGTGAGGCCCCCTCCTTCTTAACGCCATGAGATGCAGACCTGTTGCCCTCCAGAACCCGGCTATCCGTGCACTCCACCGCGGGGTAATCCTAGTACAGAAAATAAAATATGTACAACGGTGATATCGACCTCAACCCGGTCGTGCCTCAAAAGAATAATATACAAACAGGCAGTGACGGCAGTCCACATGTCGGACGCTCTCCCCGCGATATCAAATGTATAAAAAAATCTAAACTGTACTAACATTGCACGCAAGATATCCACCACGACGAATCCGCAACAATACAGCACAACACAGAACATCAACGTGAATGTCACGTTCGCAAACCCGTCTAAAAGGACTATAGCAATTAGACAAGTTGTACCGTTCGAATGACATTCACGGTCGCAGATAGTAATGTAAGTACTGTAAACTTTAAACGATATTAGAAATATCGACTTCGAAATAACCCCGAATAGCCCTCAAATAAGTAGATAAATCCATATCCAAATTGGGCTAAACTAGCAATACCACTAAACCAATATTCCTGAGACTAGACTACACTGCAAATTTGAAACCCAGACTCACCAAAGTTGCCGGCCAGTTCGGTTTTGGGAGCAATGTGCTCGATTTTTTTCTGGTGGAATTGGCTCGTATTTGGGGTGCAGGCTAGGGGTCACTTAAGTAGTCTTCTGCAGTTGCTAAAATAATTTTTGAAGACTCGGAAAATTTTGACAGAAACTGGAATATATCGAGTGATGTTTCGGGGTTGTTTCGGTTTTGATACTTTAACATTGTCTAAACCAACTAGTATGCAGTTAATGGGTTGGGTCTGATACCATGTAAGGCTACTCCAGCGCCCCGACCATCTTTCCGTGGCCAAATGCGGAACAAAAACTTTTAAAACTTGGCACTAATGGAATCCTAAACGACGGATCATGCCATTAAACCTATACTAGTAAACTGTAAAAAGATTTAAGAGATTATACCGATCGATCCATATCCTTCGGTCTTCAATCTCTGTCCTTAGCTTGTTACGGCTGCCTCGACCAACTTCACTCTCCGGTCTCCCTTGTCGAACCACGTCGAGGATTCTTTATACGGGCTCCCGCTTCTAAACCGAAGCAACTCGAATATCAAGTTTGCTAGCCTAGATGACCAAGATGAAGTAGAGAGAGTGTGTGATCATTTTGTCTCAAAGCACCCATAGATTCTCAACTCATGAGAGGGTATGGGTGGAGGTGATGAAGAAGCCAAGTGATGAAGAAGTTGTGAGCAGAAGAGTTTTGGCTTAAAGAAAAAAGCAAGTGTGGAAAAATGTTCTGCTCTTTTTCCTTTTTGAGATGTGAGGTATTTGTGAGTGTAGTCGTTAGTTATATGTATGCCCTAGATGCCATTATTTTACATAGTTGTATATTATAGTGGATGCTTGGACATAAATAGAGAGGACTTTCTTTCTCGATATGATAGTATGCTATCTGGTTGCACTTTATCTTAACATGTACGCTTATGTATCTTTATATTGTCTCTATGTTACATGTTGATAAAGCCCTTAGGATGTGGACTTGACTACCAGGACTATGATGTAGATCATACTCGTGGGGCCAGGATAGTCCACAAGTACATCTTTTAATTGTTCATAGTCGAGGGAGTATCGAGACAGGGCATCGATATTCCAGTGTAGACTATTGTGTACGATTCTTGACCCTGTATGGGGTAATGGTTGATCCTACAACCATTGGTGTTTGACATCAGAGAATGTGCACAGGTGCTCATTGAAGAATGGGTATACCGAACTGGACTCGCCGAGAACTCCTAGATGGTATTATACCCGACGTCAGATAGCAGTTCTCAGGTGACACTGGTACAGGTTAGTCTGTAGACTCGAGATCGTCATATAGTCTTGCGTGATTCCCACTGTGCTTTGATTTCCATCATACCATGTTCAAGAGAATGTGCAACCGGTGGCTTTTGGGTATAGTCCCGAATCATATGGAGGCAATGAGCGATAGGAGGGGTTTCGTCTTTCCCGGTATTGGGGGTTGATGTTGTGCACTTCTCGGTTGGCCATAACAGGAAATCCCTGGCCAGGATTGCTGAGATTTACTGGTAAGTGTTATCAGTAGTTTCTCGAATCGTTATGACCAGAACATCGGCATGACTTATCAAGTTATTGGGGTCTGACGTTTACCACCCCTAGACTCGATATGCGACATATCAGACGAAGAGACCGAACTATACGGTAGTGTTACTTGATGGATTCACAGGAGTATGAGCATGCATGCTTGTTGATCTTATGATCGTTCAATACCCAGGTGGCCGTTACGTTTAGCATACTGTTTGCGGCTTGTGGGTAACTGATATGATCACCACCTACTGCTGGCGTATTGACGAGTCTTTAGAGTCCTACACAGAGGTTTCCTGGTTCAAGCGAAACGAAGTAGGGCACATATGTGATATGTGTGGGACCGAGATAGATACGAGTATATGATACCGTATTCCGATTTCACGATAAAGGTTATACGTGATATAACAGGATTATTGGATCAAGTGTTGATTCGATGATTTGATATTAGTCGGGTATATGTGATATAGCCGGATTATTAAATCAAATGTTGATTTAATAATTTAATATATATATATATATATATTTGATATATTAATATATATTAACTAATATAATTTCTCACTTAAGAATTTTCTTTTCTTCATTTACATTTTATATATACATATATGATATACATACATACATACATACATACATACATACATACATATATATATATATATATAATGTATTTAGAATATTGTATCATGCTTGATGATACATGGAACTTGGGTGTATGAGACTAACACTTAAGTTAAGATAATGTATGGTTTTAATTATTTAGATAAAACTAAAAATAGGTGGAAATTAGCATGGTTGTGAAGCTTAAAGAAGCTTGTAGAAACCTTGACTAAACTCCACTTGACTTTTATTTTACTCTAGATATTATTTAACCTAACCTTATCCCAGCCTTAGTTAAGTTTCTACAAGAGTTTATATTAGATATTTTTCTCACCCATGGTTCATGAGATGCTTCATCTTCTTCATCTCTTTTTTCTTTACTTGATTTTCTTGAGGTGAAAAAGAATGAGAGGAAAAATATTCTAAAGTGAGCTAAATTCCTACTTCATTAATCTATACCCTATTAGCCATTTTGTATAGCTTGTTTGCTTCATTTATTCATACATTAGTGAAGAGGCAGCTTGAGTTGAGTCTCCTCAAAGTAGATCATCTTCGGCTTCGACGATCATTAAGCAAGCTCGTTCATTTCGACTAGTGGAGCCTGCAGAGAGTCTGGAACACCACTACTTGGAGCGAAGAGACTTCTACACGGAGAATTTGAAGTGATGGACCGGTCTACAAAAGTTGTTTTCCATAATCACTTAGGTTTACGCTTGCTTACTTGTTGTTTTACCCTAATTCTCTAGTTCGATTCTAAATTTGAGTTCATTAGCACACTAATTTTTAAAATTGTATACTTGATACACCTTGAAACCCTAGTAGATGTGCTAAGAAACTCCAACATGGTATCAGAGCCAAGCTAGAGCATTAGGTGTCGTCTAGACGATGTTAAAGTTTCCTAGTGAACACCGAAAACCCTAATTTCCTATGCTCTCTAAAAATGTTTCCAAACGTTGGAATTTTTGAGATTAAAAATATTCAAAAAATCGTGCAGGTAATTTTTGGACCCTCTTGAAGAACGAAACCCTAACTCGATTACTTGACCGTGGAACCGCGGCCAAATAGTGGTATTTGCGGCGGTTCCGCGGCGCAAGTGTAAGGCTTGGGTTGGCACTTCAACGGTTGGTCCATAGATACTGTGTCATGTTATGGGTATTTTTAAACTGTGCTTAAGTGTTGAGTTTTCTGGGAATTTTGGGAATTCGTTGATTCGATCGAAATGTTTAACATCGCCTAGCTATATGTGATTTGTGATACAATATTTGGAATCCAAAATTATAAGTTTTGTGAAAACCAGATTATATCTTATAAATCTAGCAATTTAGTCTCGAATAATCGGTTGCCACGAAGTTTCGATTTGGATCAAAACCTCGTCGCAATCGCGTAGCGTACACAAATACTCGCCGGGTAACATTACTAGATAGCCACGCCCCATAGTCCCGACCAAGTGACTATAGGAGAACCCCATTGGCAAAAAGCATCCGTTCGGGTGCTCGCGACCACGGTGTTCCGCCTAAGTGCACTTCGTTGATGGCATCGGGGGTGCGGCCGTCTAGTAATGTTTCCGACGCGCATTCGATCATGTTGTTGGGAATCTTGTTGATTACCCGACTAATTTTTGAAAAGTGTTTTCAAGACGAGACTCAAATGCGGGGTTTATATAGTTAGGCATGAAATTCGGAATATGCGATGTTCCGGGTCTATCATATCTAAGGAATTTAATGTGTTAGGCATGAAATCCAAAGTATGTGATATTTCGGGTTTATGATGTCTATGGTTGATTGCAGATTCTAATTATTGTAGTTCACATTTCTATTCTGCAACCGTAAGTGTAATATGTAGTGTATTGCCGGTTTCGTTGCTATACGACAAAGACAATTGGGATACGCATATTTACTTATGTTGATGACATGTGTTGTTATGTGTTGCTGTAATATGATATATTGGATCGTCGTGATTGAATGGCCGGGGGTTTTATGTGAGATGAGAGTTTTTTCTTTTCATTCATGTAAAATTCATTGTATATACTATTATTTATTGGGGCACTTCCGGGTTGAGGATGATATCACCATTGATGTATATTATTTATTTTTCTGCATTAGGATAGACCCAAGGTGGGGAGCATAAGTAATCGGGTTCTAGGGTCCAGTGGGAGACCATCTCGAGGAGTTGAGACCGGGTCTCCTAACTCTAGAATTGACAGGGTTACTTGCCGCTCTCGTAGGGGTCTAGGGATGTGGGTTTGTCTATTCATCACGAACGTGGAATCCGTGTTTTTTTACTGGCTTGATTTAAAACACGGAAATCCTAGTATATCCAATATTTCATATGTTGAATTCTGCTGCAATGTTCTGTGATGAGTCATATTACTGCCTAAGATGAATGTTTTATTATTATATATATGATATATAATAGACGTTGCTTATGTTTTGCATCCGCGCTAGTCCCGTCCTCGCTATGCCGTTAGTTAAGTAACCTAACGGTGCATAACGGGACAAAGTGGCTAATGCGGATGGCATAAGCGTATGTTGTATTTTCGTTTCTTTATCTGTGATGCTTAGGAAGCATAAATAATAGGACTTCATTAATGAGATTAATGAAAAACAAAGAAACCTAAAGATGTTGTGGAATCAAATTTTTTTTAAAAAAGAGTAGCTCTAGTTCTTGCTTTGCATAGTGGTATTCCTTGTAGAATATCCAACACCTTATTCGATAAGGAAAGAGCCGAGATCCCTTCACCGGGAGTGACCTCTTTAGCAGAAGCTAGTAGATACTACAACCAACGTGGTTTTATTTTTGATTGCCTTTTTTTAGTTTTTGCTTTGCATAGTGGTATTCCTTGTAGAATATCCAACACCTTATTCGATAAGGAAAGAGCCGAGATCCCTTCACCAGGAGTGACCTCTTTAGTGAAACTAGTAAAAACCTCAAAAACACTCATTTTCAAAATCACCAGATTCTGCAACGATATCAAGTTCATTACGCAAATGGTTTTCTTAAAAACCTGTCGTATCCCTCTGTCATTTCATTTAGGTGCTATTTAGTATTCGTGCTGCGTTTGTTGGCCTCCGTCAAGACGTAGTGTGCGGTAGTTGATTAGCACTTATTTGCTAGCATGTAATGCGATTGGATTAGGATAGTCGTGCGACTTTGTTGGCCTCCGTCAAGGGTCGTGCGGGTTCGTTTAATTCAATCAAGAAATATATGGGTTGAAATTTACTAGTGTCCTATAGTTTGTTGGCCTCTGTCAAGGTCATAGGAAGTTAGGGGAAAAATGCTATGGGGAATTTCAAGTGTTGAAATTTGCAATGAGATTGCATACCTTCTATGAGTTAGTTGGATCCCGATACTTGCTGCGAGTAAGAGTTACTCCCGGGAGAGTTTTGCACTATATAATTAGCTAACCCATTAGGTGTCTAGAAAGGTGTCAATAGGGTTATGCCTATGGGAAAATGAGGTTTATTTTAATTAGGTCCGTACGAAAGCACAGGGAACCTCCCTCAAATTACCGACACTGGCATGGCTGACAGGTTAGCGAACTTGTAGCGTGTAATTAATCCCGGCTGGTCTTACCTTTTAGGTTTTGAAGGAAGATTTGATAAAAAGTAGTGGGAGCCATCCTGATTAGATAAGATAATAACCAATCTGATCTTGCAAAAGTATACGCTAAAGTGTATTTCTTCTCTCTCTCTCTCTCTCCAGATAGCGACCATGACATGCCTTAATCAAGATAATAATATGGATGTATTGACCGAACCTGCTTATTATAATGAGCTGGGGGATGTTTGTTCCGCTCTTCCTTATAACTGTTATAAGACTGAGCAGAAAATAGGGGAATACCAGGATTCCCATGCCACCCAAACGAGAAATGAGCATATTGATGCGTCTTCTTCGGGTGTGTTCATTACCGAGAACTGTTTCTCAGTACACTATATGTCCTGAGTATTAGATACTGAATCAGGATCCCATATATGTAATGTATTACAGGGGCTTAGAAGTGGTAGAGAACTGGGAAAAGATGAACATTCCATAAAAGTTAGGAATGGTGCAACTGTTGCAGCCAAAGCAGTTGGCGAATATCACCTTGTATCGCCAAACGGTAATACACTGATCTTGAATGATTGCTACTACGTACCATCTATGATGTGCAATTTAATATTAATTTCTTTATTAGATAAAGAAAGATATAACTTTGTAGTAGAGAAAATGTTATAAATATTTTCCTAAATCAAGTGTTGATTGGGTTTGGTGTGCTATATAACGGATTATACGTTCTGAATCAGAATACAGTTCTTAATGTACAGAACATACATAAGAGGAAAAATACAGAAATGAACGAATTCTTCTTGTGGTATTGTAGACTAGGTCATATCAATGCGACATGGCTAGCTAAGTTACATAAGGATGGATATTTAAATCCGTTTGAACTTTCATCTTATGATACTTGTCAGTCATGTCTCAAAGGCAAAATGACCAAAACTCTGTTTACTGGACACGGAGAAAGAGCTACTGAACTCTTGGAACTGATACATAGTGATGTATGCGGTCCTATGTCTACACATACCAGGAATGGTTTCTCTTACTTCATTACATTCACCGACGATCTCTCAAGATTCGGAAATGTGTTCCTGTTGAAACACAAGTGTCACGACCCGAAATGGCACGCGACTGGCACTTGAATCATATGAAGTCTATAGGACCCCATCTAATTCAAGTAACCCAAAATCCCCGAAATCTAAACCCTTTTAAAGAATAAAGAAGGAAAACTCTAGTTTTAAAGCAAGTGGTTTAATAACATAAGCCGAAGTTTTAATTTTTAAAACATCAAGTCTTTTCTGAAAATTTCGGCAGAGTTTCCTTTGTAAAAACTGGCCCCAAAAGGGTACAACATGCATAATATGAATAAAGGCATCCCCAAGCGGGAGCTAGCTCTTCGTCAACAGACGGTCACAACCACGCAAGCAATATAATATACAACGCCAAGGGCGAGGATAAAAACTCAAAAGGGAACACAAAATCATCAAGAAAACCATAATAATACAACGCGCGACTCTAAGGTCGAAAGAATAAATATCTGGTTTTCTATGTTTGAAATAAATATACAAGTCTGGTTGATGGAGTTTACTAGATATAACTGAATAAATAAAAAATACAATGGTGGTCACGATACGAGTGAACCCACCTACCAAAGCAATCACCTGGAATGGGAGTAGTGTGCTAGAAAGCTGTAATGAAAGCTGTACGGCAAAACCTGCAAGAAACTGTTGCACAACGGGGGTGAGTTGCCAACTCGTGAGTAGAAAATATCACAGAGCAGAAATCGTATGTATGACTCTGTAAGTCCACGGTAGCGCCCCGGCCGTCTAACAGACGCCAAATGCGGAACAAAAACTTTTACAACTGGCGCTATCGCGTACTATAACCCGGATCTGCCATTAAAACTAAACTAACAAACTACAAAGTGGGTAGAAGAGTTATACCGAACGATCCGAGTCCTTCGGTCTTCAACCATCATCCCACGCTTTATTGCGGCTGCTCTGATCTCTTGAATCTCCAGTCTTCTCGTCCAGGTGGCACCACGTCGACGGATCTTTAAACGGGCTCCCACCTCTGAACCGAAGCAACTCGGTCGTCAAGTTTGCTAAAAGAGACGACCAAGATGTTGTAGAGAATGAGTAGAACACTTTTTCTCGTTACGTCCAAGGCTATGGATGAACGGTTAATGAAGTTGCCTTTTGAATCGGGTGGAAATGTGAAATGAGTATCTATCAAATTTCCATACACTTAAACTCTCATCTTTTTCTCTCAAGCAACCATCTCTCATAAGAGGGGAGGGGCCGGCCTATTTGTAGAGGGCGGAGGTGAGTGTAGGAGAGGGGAGGGTCACCATAACAATAATGAAGAGGATGAGCCATTTAAACACATAGTATGAACTCATTTAAAGAAACAATGATTCATAACACATAGTCATCAACACATAAATGCTCCATTAATGCACTAAGCCACCTCACCATCCATCCTAGTCACCATCTAGAAGCTTCCACACTCATCTCAAGAAAAGATAAATCCGCATTTAACCGAATGTTAAATACGGCCGATAGAAAACTGGAAACTGGTAACTTCCAAAAGTGATCCTGAAACGAATTTCAGGATAACCCCATAATGGTATAAACATACCCGCATTTGTATTACGACCGAATACAAATGCATCTGAGACAAAGATATTATATCTACACAGTATAATACTCGGATCCGGCTTAAACCAAAGCCGACCAGTATTATCTGCTCGAAAAATGACACATGCGAAAACGCAAGTGTATTTTTCGAACCCTGCCATAAAACCATACGGCCTCTACAACGTTTCGCCCAAACTTGGGAAAGTGTCTGTGGGGGACTCTAATGACTCATCAACACACTGGCACTGGGTATAACCTCTAGCATGTCAGAGGTACAAGCTGTACGTAACGGTTGCCTATGTATTGATTGGAAGGGAAGCTGACGAGCGAACTCATCCATAAACCCTACTGAGCCTGACAGTAACAATATCCGTACAGTCCGGTCCGTTCGTCTAAAGAGTATCGCATATCGAGTCTAGGGGGGTGGATAAAGTCAGACCCCTAAAAACGCGATAAATGGTGTCGGCATGAAGCCCATCACCATCTGAGAAACTACTGATCCGAATCAGTAATTCTCCACTATCTCGGCCGAGGATTTCTAGTGATGGACACCCATGCACTGTGCGACATCAACCCCCAATACCGGGAGAGACGAATCCCCGACGATCCGCTCACTGCCTCCATGTGGCTCGGGACTGTACCCAACTAAAACCTGTTTGCACGTCTCCTTTGAGCGTGGTAGGGTAGTAATCTAAGCACAGTGGGAGCTCACACGAGACAAATGACAATCTCAGGTCGACAAACTAATCTGTACACATGTCACCAGGGAACTGCTATCTGACGATATGTATAATACCAACTAGCATGTTCCCGGCGAGTCCTGTCCGGTGTACTCATAACCCAATGAGCACCTGTATACATCTTAGGTGATCCAACTGACACCAGTGGCTTATGAGACCGGCCACCGCCCCTCGTTGGGGTCTCGACTGTATACACTAGTCTACTCTGGAGTATTGATGCCCTGTCTCGAAACTCCCACGACTAGGGACACTTTAAGGATGTGCTTATAGACCCCAGCTCCCACGTATATGATCGCCATCATACTGCTGGTAGTCAAGCAAGAATCCTATGGGCTCTATCATCATGCAATAGTGAACTAAAGCATGTATACGATGATAAAGACAAACCAGATAGCATACTATCATCTCGAGCAAGACTGTCATATCGGTAAAGGTCCTCCATCAATCATTGCAATCACGTACCTGCGATCTAATAATTGACTTTGAGGGCATTATATCCAACAATCTCCCACTTGCACTTAAGGCTAATTATTGCGATGTTGCATACTCACAGCCCGTGTGATACCGAACATCCAAGTCCTCTACTAATCAGTTTCACAAATCTAGTTTGTAAAACTCTTGTGTTCGAGAAATAGCCTCAGTGAGTGGATCCACCCTGATGTTTCTTTCTATGTCTCTCTTAATCTCAAGTTCGTGGAGAAAGCCATCTCCCGAATCTAGTAATACCTGTCTTAGAATATGTCTGGATATCTGATGAGACCTAGTTCATAAATGAACTCCAAATCCAAACTTCTTAGACTGTATCGATAACTGAACCTAATCAGTATCCAGCACCATGCCTCCCACAGTATCCTCTTGGACCACCTGTCCATAATACTGTCCCTCGTCAGAGGGAAAACTATAACTCTGACAATTACTCTGTCATCCATGTCACCTTTGAAGCCTGGAATGATAACCGTCTCCTAAAAGAGGCTGTCATTATCAAATCCGTAGAACATGCACTTATGTTCTAAAACTGCTTCCTTATGTTTCTTCAGGATTGGATTAATATAAACTTATTGCATCTAGTGCAAAGAACAACATCTGGTGTGGTACTTGACATCTCATGATTGACTCAATTGCCTAAGCAAGTGATCTGCCAATCATGCACATCCCTCTCCCCTTTAGTCTATAAGACACCTTTAGAGAGGGTGACTCCATCACCTGCAGGTACACCACCATGCCAGGAGTCTTCTATTCTAAATACTTTTAGAATACTGTCAAAGTACCCATATTGGGAAACTACCCAAATCTAGATCTAAAACCATAGATCTAGTAACCTGAATGTCAGATATTATATCCATATCCTGTGTGAAGAAACAATTGTATGACAACCACAGTACAACCGTTCGTAGTATAGGAATTTTACTTCCTACTCTGTGTATGTCATCCAAATACCAGGACATCACATCCTACTACCTTCTTAACAGATCCATCCCCTATTCTGATGAAGTCAAATCTATGACTGTCACATCAAAAATAGATGATCTATCTCCGCTATATCTGCTCAAGTCTATAAATAGACATAAGCTACTTGCCCACTATGCTTCCGCTGCTCCCACTGACCACAACAACCCTCTGGCAGAATAATATATATACGTGTACGTCTAAAACTAGTTTAGAACAACGCTATACTTGTCCTTCTGCCGGGTCCCACAGCCTGGAACAACAGTAGTGTTAAGTTTGGGTAAACAAGAACCTCCCTGTCACCTTCCTTGAGGCTACCGAAGTACCTCTCGGGTGTCTGAGGTTACCCACCATATCTGCGGAGTGGCTATTGGAATGTCAAACCTGATTGAATATATAGGTCCTATTAAATTTTCCGTAATCGTTTGCGGTTCTGGAATCACTTCCAGTTCTACCATACTCCCACTGCTGTTTTCTGAAAAAATCCATTTTAATAAAACTGTGGCGAGTCAAGAACAATATCACTATTGATCTTCCAGATGGTAGAAATGTCAACCCTCGTCAAAGCCAGGGTCAACCCACAAACTGCCATTACAGAAACGTGGCTTGAGTTATCCAGTGTCTGGTTTTAAGCATAAGCCGGACAACTCCCCGTTATCTTAACATCGTTAAGATATGAATCATTCTATATACAATATAGAAATAGAGACACTAATTTAATTGGAACCAGATTCAAATCATGCAGCTGTCTTCAGTGCATATCAACTTAATGGAAAGTGGCTACTCAGCATTACTCAACTTAGGAATCCATCCAATTATGAGTAACCTGAAAGAGAAACAAGTTTCTCAAAAACCATTACTATCAACTGAATACCAGTCACAAGAATCTACATCTTCAATCTCTATGAAGTATCCCGATACTTGCGACACCTGGTTCTCTACTTTATTCTTATACCCATAACTTCTCGAAACTTAGACTTTGTGTTTCTACGAAACACTTGTCTACAAATTAGAGAAGTTATAAGTAAACAGAACATAGTACGAGGACCTACCCTTTTGTCCTGACGGACACTGGACAACATACAATACTCTGTATAAGTCCGCTGAGTTGAATAACTCAAAACCTGTGCATCGTAGGTTGTAAACTGTACCCAGGCGATTTCCTCAAATATCACCAATTACAACGAATTCCGATATAATGAGGATGATCACCTAATTCCCAATAACTTCCACTCATTATCTGTAAAACTATACAGATATGAGAATGAAACCTGGTAAATACATACCCTGGAGTAAGCATGTAATCGGGAAATCAGTTTTCCTTTAACAATGCACTGAAACATGAAAATGTTTCGTAGGGGTATCCTGGTATTCCTAGTAATGCCTCTTCCATAATCCAATTCATGACTATAACCATATATTTTTTTGCCATCTCTCCAAATCCCTTTATTTGTCTTTAGTCGTTACCTTCTGTACACCTTTGTTAGGCTAAATGGTTTTCTTCCTTCCCTACCGTTCGGCACCAGCCTATGGTTTAGAAGAAGACTATCCAGTAAACATAATAGGTGTACTCTCCTAATCCTAGGAGTACTCGTAACTTGAGAGAATGTGATGATAAAAGACTACTGAATAAAACCTTATTCTATTTCTCCCGAACTGGGGAAAAAACAAAGGTGAAATAGGAGTGGCGATGAAGTACGCGGTTTGGTCGTGAATGTAACAGTCGCAATTTACTTTGCCCTCTTTCTAATTCCTTTATTTTGTCTTTAGTTATTACCTTCTGTACACCCTACTTAGGCTAATTGGTTTTCTTCATTCCCTACCTTTCGGCACCAGCCTATGGTTTGGAATAAGACTATCCAATAAACGTAATAGGTGTACTCTTCTAAAGTAAGGGCCCTCGCAACCTGAGAGAAGGTGATAATAAAAGACAACTGAATAAACCAATTCTTTTTCTCCTGAACCTGGATCCATCCTCGAAGAAGTCCCTTCGAGTTCGTATATAACCATACGATGGATCTATCCAATGGAAGTGGATATCCGTAGTAATACAGGGTGTTCTGAGAAATGCAAAGGGTAAAAGAAGGAGCGGCAATGACTTATGCAACTATAGACAATCCAAAAGCCAGTATATTAAGAAGGTTCGGTCAACTTGGTCACTGAGTCATAGTCTAGGGTCGGAAAAAAAAGGTCGCTGCCAAAGAGAGAGAGAAAAGAAATACTCTGCGTGCACTCTAACCTAGATTAGAATGGTTATCACTTTATCTAATCAGGAAACCTCCCACTGTAATCTCAAATTCTCCTCCAAAACCTGAAAGAAGAATTAGTCGGGATCACCCGAAGAGTAAACCAACTCATCAGTGAGAATTGGGATCCAACCATCATCGCATGATAACTTGATGGAAGCCACTCAAGTTATCACACTCCAGAAGGTATGCGCATGCCTGGCAAGTTTCCTGTATGTTTGAAACTCCCGATATGATTTTTGCCGCATGCTCTTATGACCTTGACTAAGGGCCAAATATCTCATAAGTCACATGTCAAGTTCTATCCATCATTATCCAGGTCAATTTGAACCCACCCGTACATACTCTTGACAAAGGGCCAAGTATAGTAATACGACTGTCCCAAACCAACGCATCTATCTATGCAACATGTGAACACCCCAGCAGCTACCAATCATTATGTTTTGACTAAGGGCCAAATATACATAGCTTGAATACTACAGATCATCCATAAGAAATGACGGAGGGCTACGGCTGGTTTTTGGCGAAAAAACCTTTAACGTAATAAACTTGATCTCGTTGAAGGAACCTGATAGCTTTTATAAAATATAGTGACGAAAAACCTTTGCTAAATACCTCGAGGTCACTCCCGGTGAAGGGATCTCGGCTCTTTCCTCATGGAATGAGGTGCAGGATATTCCAACTGAATACCTCGATGCAAAGCAACTTGTAATCGACTATATTGAAGTTATTACCCTGACGTAAACTTCTGCCCAAGGGGTCACTCCCGGTGAAGGGATCTCGGCCCTTGCCTCGTCGAATGAGGTGCAGGATATTCCAACTGAATATCACGATGCAAAACTAAAGGAAACATCTTTGTAATAACACCTTTTAAAATTTGTTCCAACAACATCAAATATAGGTTTGTTTTATCCTTGCATTGATAAGAATCAATGCAGTCCCATCAATCAATCACACCAGAAAAGAACGAAAATAAAATGTACGTATATGCCATCCGCATTCGCCACTGGGTCCCGTCATCACCCGTTAGGTTACTTAACTAACGACAGAGCGGGGCCTGGACTAGCGCGGGTGTAAAACATATACAACATCTAATAGTATATATACCAATATACAATAATCGCTCCAGGCGTGATAATATACAACATTACAGAAAAGTAATAAGCATCACAGAACAATACAGATAATCTGGGATCCCCGGGTTTCACAGAGCCGCTACTGAAACCCGACGTTCCCCTGGTCGTGTGGATAGCCTGTGCAATGAAATCTAGACCCCTATGGGTGCGGCAAGTTACCCGCCAAAACCTGAAGCGAGGTAGTCCCCCACAACACAATGAATGGAACACCTGACACTTCACGGAATCCGGTAAATTGAGCACCCCTCCTTGGGTCAACCTGTACCCCCTACGAGTGCGGCGAATAGTCTGCCAATTCTAGAGTGAGGCCCCTTTGCCTCTCAAAGCTATGAGATACGGACCCGTTGCCCTCTAGAACCCGGCTATCCGTGCACTCCTTCGCGGGATAAACCTAGTACAGAAATAAAAAAAAGTACAACGAGAACATCGACCTCAACCCGGTCGTGCCCCAAAAGAATATTATACAACAGGCAGTGACGACAGTCTACATGTTGGACGCTCGCCCCGCAATATCAAATGTACAAATAAATCCAAACTGCACTATCATTGCACCCTGCTATCCACCACGACATATCCGCAACATTACAGCACAACACAGAACATCAACGCGAATGTCACGTTCGCTAACCCGTCTAAAAGAACTATAGCAATTAGATGCGGTTTACCGATCAAATGACATTCCCGGTAGGAGATATAAAGTAAGTACTGTAAACTAACACGTTTAAATTTCGATCGAAAAAATTTCCCAAAGTGGGCCCCACAAATATCTGCTGTACAGTAATAAAATATGGGCCCAAATGAACAGTACCAAAAACCACAATTTCCCAAGGAAAGCCAACTGGAAAATTTTGATGCACTGTTCCCACAGTACTGCCGTGATTCCGCGGTCAAACCCTAGGGTTGACCGCGGATCCTCGGCGGTCACGTGGGATCACGTGCTCAAAATTTCGCAGTTTGCTTAAAAAGCCCTGCTTTGTTTTCTGTGATATGTAAAATAATTTTTAGACAGTTTTAAAAATCGACAGAAACACAGAACTGAAAAATTGCGATTTTTGAAAATCCGTTCGATCGATGTTTTAAACGTGTTAGCACAAGTTAGTATAGCTTAATGGTGAGGCTCTGATACCACTGTAAGTACACAGTAGCGCCCCGGCCGTCTAACAGACGCCAAATGCGGAACAAAACTTTTACAACTGGCGCTATCGCGTACTATAACCCGGATCTTCCATTAAAGCTAAACTAACAAACTACAAAGTGGGTAGAAGAATTATACCGAACGATCCGAGTCCTTCGGTCTTCAACCATCATCCCACGCTTTATTGCGGCTGCTCTGATCTCCTGAATCTCCAGTCTTCTCGTCCAGGTGGCACCACGTCGACGGATCTTTAAACGGGCTCCCGCCTCTGAACCGAGGCAACTCGGTCGTCAAGTTTGCTAAAAGATACGACCAAGATGTTGTAGAGAATGAGTAGAACACTTTGTCTCGTTACGTCCAAGGCTATGGACGAACGGTTAATGAAGTTGCATTTTGAATCGGGTGGAAATGTGAAATGAGTATCTATCAAATTTCCATACACTTAAACTCTCATCTTTTTCTCTCAAGCAACCATCTCTCACAAGAGGGGAGGGACCGGCCTATTTGTAGAGGGCGGAGGTGAGTGTAGGAGAGGGGAGGGTCACCATAACAATAATGAAGAGGATGAGTATTTAAACACCTAGTATGAACTTATTTAAAGAAACAATGATTCATAACACATAGTCATCAACACATAAATGCTCTATTAATGCACTAAGCCACCTCACCATCCTAGTCACCATCCTAATCACCATCTAGAGGTTTCCACACTCATCTCAAGAAAAGATAAATCTGCATTTAACCGAATGTTAAATACGGCCGATAGAAAAATGGAAACTGGCAACTTCCAAAAGTGATCCTGAAACGAATTTCAGGATAACCCCGTAATGGTATAAATATACCCGCATTTGTATTACGACCGAATACAAATGAATCTGAGACAAAAATATTATATCTACACAGTATAATACTCGGATCCGGCTTAAACCAAAGCCGACCAGTATTATCTGCCCGAAAAATGACACGTGCGAAAACGCACGTGCATTTTCCGAACCCTGCCATAAAACCATACGGCCTTTACAACGTTTCGCCCAAATTTGGGAAAGTGTCTGTGGGGGACTCTAATGACCCATCAACACACCGGCACTGGGTATAACCTCTAGCACGTCAGAGATACAAGCTGTACGTAACGGTTGCCTATGTATTGATTGGAAGGGAAGCTGACAAGCGAACTCATCCATAAACCCTACTGAGCCTGACAGTGACAATATCCATACAGCCCAGTCCGTTCGTTTAAAGAGTATCGCATATTGAGTGTAGGGGGGTGGATAAAGTCATACCCCTAAAAACGCGATAAATCGTGTCGGCATGAAGCCCATCACCATCTGAGAAACTACTGATCCGAATCAGTAATTCTCCACTACCTCGGCCGAGGATTTCTAGTGATGGCCACCCGTGCACTGTGCGACATCAGCCCCCAATACCGGGAGAGACGAATCCCCGACGATCCGCTCACTGCCTCCATGTGGCTCGGGACTGTACCCAACTAAAACCTGTTTGCACATCTCCTTTGAGCGTGGTAGGGTAGTAATCTAAGCACAGTGGGAGCTCACACGAGACAAATGACGATCTCAGGTCGACAAACTAACCTGTACACATGTCACCAGGGAACTGCTATCTGACGATATGTATAATACCAACTAGCATGTTCCCGGCGAGTCCTGTCTGGTGTACTCATAACCCAATGAGCACCTGTATACATCTTAGGTGATCCAACTGACATCAGTGGCTTGTGAGACCGGCCACCGCCCCTCGTTGGGGTCTCGACTGTATACAATAGTCTACTTTGGAGTATCGATGCCCTATCTCGAAACTCCCACGACTAGGGACACTTTAAGGATGTGCTTATAGACCCCAGCTCCGACGTATATGATCGCCATCATACTGCTGGTAGTCAAGCAAGAATCCTATGGGCTCTATCATCATGCAATAGTGAACTAAAGCATGTATACGATGATAAAGACAAACCAGATAGCATACTATCATCTCGAGCAAGACTGTCATATCGGTATAGGTCCTCCATCAATCATTGCAATCACGTACCTGCGATCCAATAATTGACTTTGAGGGCACTATATCCAACAGACTCAATCCTATGTCAATACGATCGGTAAAATATATCCTCAATATGAATAAAGTCTGAAGCATGATAAAGTGGCAAGGGTAAGCATCTATACATAAGTGTAATACTAAGTGCTCGTGTCATTGCCTCAGGTAGCAACATATCATAAATATGAGGTATGATAAATGTAATCAACATAAAATCAGAGTCAACTATATACTCAAGTCTATAAGTATGTGGATATCATACAACTATGTAATCAATGTCTGTATGCATGTGGATCTCGTCCATGTGTCAACCAATGACACAACAACATCATGCATGTAAATGTCATAAAAACATATGCATGAAAGTATGAGGATATAAATCAACATGTGTCCCTCGCGACACATTAAAATCACGGAACCTGAGTGTCCAGCATCGACACTCAAAACATAATGAAACCCGTGTCCAGTATCGACACGTAAATCCTCATATTTCTCAGGCTCCGTATCATCTGCGGGATCAGCCCGTGGGCTCCGACAGTACGGATCGGCCTATATCCATTCTCATGACTCCGGTCGGTATCCTCCGGATAACCGCCAGGTCCAAATACTATCACCGGTAGGTAGTGGTTCCTCTGCCAGGCTCACCGTCTACTGCACAGCAATCCGTTCTCGCCCCGGGATACCATACCAGGTCCACCATGTACCCGTAATCGGCCTCATCCAACTCCTCGAATCGGGTATCACTGTCACACGTCTCAGAATCGAGAAAAGCATGGTGGACGCACTGAAATATCATATCAAGAGAAACCGGATTTTTAAAATAATACATACTTTCTTTTGAAATACCCACGGTTCTCAAATCCAGAAATCTCATGAAAACAGCATATCTCAATGCGTATAATCATAAAGCATGATGTATACAATATATAATAGAAATGTAAGCATATCCGTATATCATGCAACATAAAACAGTAATATGCACATATCGAGGGAAACCGCTCTTTTAAATTAATACAGTTTTAAAATATATCATGCGGTTTCTAAATCTCCAAAATCAAGCCAGCATCATCTATGTATGTGCAAATATGTATGTACGCAAGTATGGGTGTATAATATGTATGTACGCAAGTATGGGTGTACAATATGTATGTACGCAAGTATGTCATGCAAGGAGTCATATCCTGATGCAACAATCATACTGTGTAGTGACATGGCAATTATCGATGATGAAGTGTGTGAGCCGGCAAGCAGGTGTACGTGGAGTATACGTATCATCGATAATGGTGCTGATGTCCTGACAGCATGAGTTTAATATAACATAAATCACAAGTATATAAGCATGCAATGCGCTAATAACAGCATGAATATATGGAAATGGAAGGTAAATACAAAAATAAGGAATCTACATTAATTATACGAGTCATACAGTTTGTCATTTGAAATCACACGAATCGTGGTGTTTGGAAAAATAGGGGCTATGGTGTTTTTTTAAGAAAAAAAGGGTACGTCCTTTGAAATATCTGTAGAATCCCTTGGCATGTCTTTAAAATACTCATGATTCGTTAGTTTTGAAATAGGTATGACTCGAGTCTAGTCTAACATCTACAAGTAGTTACAGGACTAAACTAACAGACTCATCGAAAGGGTTAAACCACCTAAGTCTGAGTCGATATATATAAATATAATAGTCGGTGATCCCGCCTCAATAGTGTCACATACATACGATACAATATATAACATGACATCCTCGAGTCAAGAGTGCGGATATATCATCAATATAAAGCTCGTACGGTAAATCCATCGTACGGCATCCCAATCTGGGTACGGGTCGAATCTCACATTTATCTCATCATTTATCTGGTATCCTTATCATCATATTCTGCATTAGGGGTACTGATCTAAGTCTAGTATAAACTGATACCATCTGCATATATATGCATGTATGAAAACACACGCCTAAAGGCCCGCTATAATCTCATGTCGTATCTCATAATACGAATCAAAACATATCACCGATCTCATGGCATCATGCCTAAACTCATCGACTCATCTCCAAGTACCATGTACTATCCTCACCATCCATGTATAGGTATACGTATATATATATATATATATATATATAGTCCCATACCTATATGTGTGTGTGTATATATATATATATATACATATCCCCATATATGCACAAGTAGAACAAAGTAAGCATGTGTGTGCATGTGGGTGTAAACCTATTTCTAGGGCTCGCGACTAAACTAACTAACGACACTATCATCCAATTGTACTAAAATTATCCATGACTCCCAAAGTCTATCTAGATAATCATAATCTCAAAATAAACATATAAATATATCCATATACTATGTACCATACACTACACTACGAACTGCGGGGGTGCTATACGCCATCCACCCGACTTCCCCCATAGATATGTATCTACTCACTTTGATCCTCGCTTGCTGGAGTCGATGACGCCACGCTCATCCTCGTCTTCTCGAAGTCCACGTGGGTTTACCTATATATCACATATAGCATCGTAAACAGAAATCATGCATGAAAACCAAATCGGCACGAGTATCACATATAGGTTTAAACCTATAGTTTACTTAGGCAAGACAGACCAAACAACCCCCGTCGTTGACGTTCAAACGCCACATGGCGGAAACACAATACATCAAATACCAAAATTCAAGTCAAAACGAAATCGCAAAACAAGCAGCAACTCAAGAAAATGGTCTCAGATTTTACCCTAGGTGAAATTAGCTAATTTTGCATATGTAAAGGGTCTATTTTACTATAGATAAAGCCCTGGATCTAGAACGAATACCGGATTCCATGCTCTGGCCGCAAATTGCGTCCAGAAGAAATATATTTATGGCCTGGGTGAGGAGCTAGGGGCTGGGGTCTTCAGGGTAGATTTTAGGTTGCCTGCATGACTCTCTGTGTTTGCTAAAATATTTTCAGGTCACTCGAGTTATAGCAGATCACAAAACTTCATCACAGCAGTTAACAAAATACGAAATCGGGGTTTCTAAGTTTGGGAATTGGGGGTTTACTCTATGGTTTAGCCGACTATGCAATCCCTACAGGGGTCTAAGGTCATCACTAAACCAAAATTTCACTTTTAGATTCAAATCAAACCCTAATCCCTAACTTGGAATTTTCTAAGTTCACCAAACCACTCAATATCGATACTAAACATGTATGGATGCTTAAGGAATTGAAATACTACACTAATGGTGCAGAAATTACCTCATTTGGCAACTTAAGAAAATTCTTGAGTTGCCCCAAGTGCTCAAAATCCTTGCTTTCTTGGTCCAAAGTGTTTCTAGTGAGCTTGTGCATGTTTTTAATGAAATGGAGATAGGGTTTTGAGTTGTTTTAGATGATGAAATGAGGAGGTAGAGGGGGGAGGGAGAGAGGGCAGCAGCCAAATGAGAGGGGAGAGGAGAAATGAAGAGGAAATAATGAAGGAACAAAGGCCATGGTCCAAGGTTGACCCTCTCACCTCTCTCTCTCTCTCATGCCCATACCCAATAGTTTATCATTTTCCTTTTTCTTTTCTTATCTTTTCTAAAAGAAATGAGAACCATACTAGAAAAATAAGAAAGAAGCCATGATAAAAATGTAACAAGTGTCAAAATGTGACATGGTGCATGTCATGTGCACAAAACCGGATAAATGCAAGATTAGCGATATTTAATCGCGATTAACATTAAAATGGAATATAATAAATTATAAAAATTGTAATTTTCGTAAATCACATAAAACGCCCTCATTTTAGTAATTCCTATAATTTTCCAAATATTTTCCACTTTGTCGGCATTTAATTATACCGCATTATTAAAATATTCATAATATTTATTATTTAATTAGAAAAATTCTCAAAAATAATATTTTATTTTTCTGAAATATTACAGTCTTCCCCTCTTAAAGAAATTCAGTCCCCGAATTTAAATTTGAACTCCCCCAATTTCTAAAACATTTCAGTAAAATGATCCAGTCGTCGGGGCTCCGAAATCATAAATACATAAAACATGTCGTAACGCAAAGCATGCGCATGAAAACGAGTATATAATCCAAAATCAAAACTCCGTCAAGCATCACGCAATCATCGGAGTTATGGTGAAGACACCAATGTTAAAATCCAATACGAAAACCAACATGATATACATCAAAACTATGTATGTACGCATCGTTGTAAATTCATTAAAACATATGAAAGAAATGCGTGCCAACCTTTCTCAAATCACAATGCGATGCGCGTATTACAGCACAGTGGCGGACGTCTATTGTAAGAAAATAACTATATATATATATATTTATTGTTTATGCATTGTTTAACGTATGTTCCGCCGTTTTGAAAACAATTTTAGAAGGGTTTCCTTTATAAAATGTTTCGTGTCATCTCGGACACGTAAGTAAATACTGAGACTATAGCTCCTTTTTAGAAATCCCTTCGATAACTATCAATGCATGCAAAAATATATTCAGGTACTGTCCTCTGACTTGTCCTGCTCCGCTACTATACCAAATAGTAAATATCATAAAAAGTATACCGCTAAAAGGGAATCAATCCCAATGTATATATGAATGCCACGTGCGTCTGGTGCGCATGGAAATAAAAATCCATGAATGTGCCATACATGTGCACAAAAACAAAATCTAAGTGCAACGGGTGTGCATGAAAACACCTGCCAAGGGCAATGTGTGTGCCTGACAGCAATATTTGATGCATCTGATATGCACGAAGAATATCGATTTAGTGCATCTGGTGTGCACTAAAATCGTATCAGGCACCCAAGTATGCGCAAGAATCCAAGTCAAGTGCACAAGGTGCACGAAAATAAATATCGAATATCACAATCGAAATCGACGGTATACAACACATTTTAATCCAAATCCAAATCAGGTATACCGTGGTATATAATCTCACAACCATGTGCATCAGCGTGCACAAAATGGAAATCAAAATACTAAAAGTGCATGAAAACTAGGCCGGAAGTATAAGTCAAATCACATGCAAACAAATCGTCCAAAATACCGCAATCAAAGATAGCAGAAATAGTCCCACTATGCACATCCTCTAAAGATCTCTGGCCAACTGTCATGCTCACTCATAACATGTCTTGTCGAAAATGCCGAACTCTGGCCTGCTGGGTGTGCACAATATGACCGATCCTGGGTTCAAGTCTTCTCGTATAGTATTCCAGAAAGGTTCTGTCGAAGTCTCCCCCAAATCTCGTTTCTGCCGAACTGCCCGGATATTATCATCTTTTACTAAATCTATTTCTTGTTCCGGAATGGCTGCATACTCATCGCGACTCCTTCTGGAAAGTATTTCCATATACAACGTCTCTGCATGCGTATCACATCTTTGATGTCAGCGGAGTGGAACGTCATCTCGTCGAAATCTCGTACGAACCTCTTACTCCACTTTCCTCTAATGTCGACTGATTCGGACTCGTCTCTTCGTGGCTGCATGGACTGCGCTCCAACGGCTATACTTGTATCTGGAGTCTCCCAAGCGATGTATCCCATCACATGATATCCGAATGACGTCGAACTTTTCGATCGATTCATCAAGGTTCCATAATCCCCCAAGAGAACAACATCTTGAGTACAGTTTAATAGTATTCCGGTACATGCCACAGTACCTATGGACCAGCCGTAGAAGGGCAAACCCAAGCCTCATCAATGGCACCGCGGAACTGCTGCAAACCCTAAGGTTTCAAAGCGTTCTCATGGTCATTATATCGAGTTAGGGTTTCATTCTTCTAGAGGGTCTATGGAATCACTTGCATGTTTTTTCGAATACTTTAAACTTGAAAAATGGGTTTCTGACATTCGATCGTTTCCTCCGACTCCCAACGTACCTGTGTGAAGTCGTCTTTAGCTGGAAACAATCAATCCCATGACCTCGCATCGGGGTAGGCAATGAATCACATGTCCTAGTCGTTCCTCCTTGGGTGACTAGCGATCTTCTGTCACATCTCTAAGTATAACTCGTGCGGCAATAGCTCCAAATCTCTGGGGCGATATCTCGTCAGTCACAGCAATAACTGAATCATTCGTCCGCACGCTGAACAGTGCCTCAATCATCAATAATAATCGGTGCATTGACGTTCATCACATTTTGGCTGGCCTCTAGTAGTGGCCCAATCCTCTGGTGCTGATCTGCACGTCCGAGAAATCTTATAGAAGCGATCCATCAAACGCTCATGGTGCGAAAACACAATAACGACGCATCTATGCAAATCGTATGTCCCTGGAATCACGCCCTGGTCAGTCCTCGTCTGTGACGAGCTCATGCTGATGCAACTCTAGTCATAGCTCTCTCTGCACGAGTAATCGTGGCAACAAAACCATAAACCAATATCGATGAGGATAGATCATATGAATGAATATAATAATGTGTAAGGAAATGTACATTCTAAGGCTTCTTAAGTGGAGTAGCGTATTGTAAGTATGCCGCGGAACATAAACACGGTACGCCACTCACCTTAAGTCATCTACTCCATCAACCAAGGTCAACCTACGTGACGAAGTTTTGAGTCTAATACTCCCTCGACCAAGTCTAAGTTCCGTAAGGTCTAGCCTAGATTCCGTATATATACAAATGCCCTAGGCTCCGCATAATCAAACGTAGACTCGAACCAAGGTTAACCTAGCGCTCTGATACCAACTTTGTCACGACCCGAAATGGCACGCGACTGTCACTTGAATCATATGAAGTCTATAGGACCCCATCTAATTCAAGTAAGCCAAAATCCCAGAAATCTAAACCATTTTAGAGAAGAAAGAAGGAAAAGTCTAGTTTTAAAGCAAGTGGTTTAATAACATAAGCCGAAATTTTTATTTTTAAAACATCAAGTCTTTTCTGAAAATTTCGGCAGAGTTTCCTTTGTAAAAACTAGCCCCAAAAGGGTACAACATGCATAATATGAATAAAGGCATCCTCAAGCAGGAGCTAGCTCTTCGTCAACTGACGGTCACAACCACGCAAGCAATATAATATACAACGCCAAGGGCGATGACCAAAACTCAAAAGAGAACTCAAAATCATCAAGAAAACCATAATAATACAACGCGCGACTCTAAGGTCGAAAGAATAAATATCTGGTTTTATAAGTCTGAAATAAATATACAAGTCTGGTTGATGGAGTTTACTAGACACAACTGAATAAATAAAAAATACAATGGTGGTCACGATACGAGTGAACCCACCTACCAAAACAATCACCCGGAATGGGAGCAGTGTGCCAGAAAGCCGCAATGAAAGCTGTACGGCAAAACCTGCAAGAAACTGTGGCACAACGGGGGTGAGTTGCCAACTCGTGAGTAGAAAACATCACAGAGAAGAAATCATATGTATGACTCAATCCTAGGTCAATACGATCGGTAAAATATATCCTCAATATGAATAAAGTCTGAAGCATGATAAAGTGGCAAGGGTAAACATCTATACATAAGTGTAATACCAAGTGCTCGTGTCAGTGCCTCAGGTAGCAACATATCATAAAAATGAGGTATGATCAATGTAATCAACATGAAATCAGAGTCAACTATATACTCAAGTCTATAAGTATGTGGATGTCATCCAGCTATGTAATCAATGTCTATATGCATGTGGATCTCGTCCACGTGTCAACTAATGGCACAACAACATCATGTATGTAAATGTCATAAAAGCATATGCATGAAAGTATGAGGATATAAATCAACGTGTTTTACTCGCGATACATTAAAATCATGGAACCTGAGTGTCCAGCATCGACACTCAAAACATCATGAAACCCGTGTCCAGTATTGACACGTAAATCCTCATATATCTCAGGGTCCGTATCATCTGTGGGATCGGCCCGCGGGCTCTGGCAGTACGGATCGGCCTATATCCATCTCATGACCCCGGTCGGTATCCTCCGGATAACCGTCAGGTCCAAATACTATCACCGGTAGGTAGTGGTCCCTCTGCCAGGCTCGCCGTCTACTGCACTGCAATCTGTTCTTGCCCCGGGGTACCATACTGGGTCCACCATGTACCCGTAATCGGCCTCATCCAACTCCCCGAATCGGGTATCACTGTCACACGTCTCAGAACCGAGAAAACGCATGGTGGACGCACTGAAATATCATATCAAGAGAAACCGGGTTTTTAAAACAGTACATACTTTCTTTTGAAATACCCACGGTTCTCAAATCCAGAAATCTCATGAAAACAGCATATCTCAATGCGTATAATCATAAAGCATGATGTATGCGACATATAATAGAAATGTAAGCATATCCGTATATCATGCAACATAAAACAGTAATATGCACATATCGAGGGAAAACCACTCTTTTAAATGAATACAGTTTTAAAATATATCATGCGGTTCCCAAATCTCCAAATCAAGCCAGCATCATCTATGTATGTGCAAATATGTATGTACGCAAGTATGGGTGTACAATATGTATGTACGCAAGTATGGTTGTACAATATGTATGTACGCAAGTATGGGTGTACAATATATATGTATGCAAGTATGTCATGTAAGGAGTCATATCCTGATGCAACAACCCTACTGTGTAGTGACATGGCAATTATCGATGATGAAGTGTGTGAGCCGGTAAGCAGGTGTACGTACAGCATATGCATCATCGATAATGGTGCTGGTGTCCTGACAGCATGGGTTTAATATAATATAAATCACAAGTATATAAGCATGCAATGCGCTAATAATAGCATGAATATATAGAAATGGAAGGTAAATGCAACAATAAGGAATCTACATTAATTATACGAGTCATACAGTTTGTCATTTGAAATCACACGAATCGTGGTGTTTGGAAAAATATGGGCTACGGTGTTTTTTTAGAAAAAAGGTTATGTCCTTTGAAATATCCGTAGAATCCCTTGGCATGTCATTACTCACGATTCGTTAGTTTTGAAATAGGTATGACTCGAGTCTAGTCTAACATCTACAAGTAGCTACAGGACTAAACTAACAGACTCATCGAAAGGGTAAGGGAAAACCACCTAAGTCTGAGTCGATATATATATAAATATAATAGTCGGTGATCCCGCCTCAATAGTATCACATACGATACAATATATAACATGACATCCTCGAGTCAAGAGTGCGGATCTATCATCAATATAAAGCTCGTACGGTAAATCCATCGTACGACATCCCAATCTGGGTACAGGTCGAATCTCACATTTATCTCATCATTTATCTGGTATCTTTATCATCATATCCTGCATTAGGGGTACTGATCTAAGTCTAGTACAAACTGATACCATCTGCATATATATGCGTATATGAAAACACACGCCTAAAGGCCCGCTATAATCTTATGTCGTATCTCATATTACGAATCAAAACATATCACCGATCTCATGGCATCATGCCTAAACTCATCGACTCAACTTCAAGTACCATGTACAATCCTCACCATCCATGTATAGGTATACGTATATATCTATATATATATATATATATATATATATATATATATACACACACACATAGTCCCATACCTTTGTTTGTGTATATATATATATACATATCCCCATATACGCACAAGTAGAACAAAGTAAGCATGTGTGTGCGTGTGGGTGTAAACCTATTTCTAGGGCTCACGACTAAACTAACTAACGATACTATCATCCAATTATACTAAAATTATCCATGACTCCCAAAGTCTATCTAGATAATCATAATCTCAAAATAAACATATAAATATATCTATATACTATGTACCATACACTACACTACGAACTACGGGGGTGCTATACGCCATCCACCCGACTTCCCCCGTAGATATGTATCTACTCACTTTGATCCTCGCTTGCTAGAGTCGATGACGCCACCCTCATCCTCGTCGTCTCGAAGTCCACATGGGGTTACCTACATATCACATATAGCATCGTAAACAGAAATCACGCATGAAAACCAAATCGGCACGAGTATCACACATAGGTTTAAACCTATAGTTTACTTAGACAAGACAGACCAAACAACCCCCGTCGTTGACATTCAAACGCCACACGATGGAAACACAATACATCAAATACCAAAATTCAAGTCAAAACGAAATCGCAAAACAAGCAGCAACTCAAGAAAATGGTCCTAGATTTTACCCTAGGCGAAATTAGCCAATTTTGCAAATGTAAAGAGTCTATTTTACTGGAGATAAAGCCCTGGACCCAGAACGAATACCGGATTCCATGCTCTGGCCGCAAATTGCGGCCAGAAGGAATATATTTGCGGCCTGGGTGAGGAGTTAGGGGCTGGGGTTTTCAGGGTAGCTTCTAGGTTGCCTGCATGACTCTCTATGTTTGCTAAAATATTTTCAGGTCACCTGAGTTATAGCAGATCACAAAACTTCATCACAGCAGTTAACAAAATACGAAATCGGGGTTTCTAAGTTTGGGAATTAGGGGTTTACTCTATGGTTTAGCCCACTATGCAATCCCTACAGGGGTCTAAGGGCACTACTAAGCCAAAATTTCACCTTCAGATTCAAATCAAACCCTAATCCCTAACTTGAAATTTTCTAAGTTCACCAAACCACTCAATATCGATACTAAATATGTTTGGATGCTTAAGGAATTGAAATACTATACTAATGGTGCAGAAATTACCTCATTTGGCAACTCAAGAAAATTCTTGAGTTGCCCCAAGTGCTCAAAATCCTTGCTTTCTTGGTCCAAAGTGTTTCTAGTGAGCTTGTGCATGTTTTTAATGAAATGGAGATAAGGTTTTAAGTTGTTTTAGATGATGAAATGTGGAGGTAGAGGGGAGAGGGAGAGAGGGCAGCAGCCAAATGAGAGAGGAGAGGAGAAATGAAGAGAAATAATGAAGGAACAAAGGCCATGGTCTAAGGTTGACCTCCTCACCTCTCTCTCTCTCTCTCTCTCATGCCCATACCCAATAGTTTATCATTTCCCTTTTTCTTTTCTTTTCTTATCTTTTCTAAAAGAAATGAGAACCATGCTAGAAAAATAAGAAAGATGCCATGATAAAAATGTAACAAGTGTCAAAATGTGACATGGTGCATGTCATATGTACAAAACCGGATAAATGCAAGATTAGCGATATTTAATCGCGATTAGCATTAAAATGGAATATAAAATATTATAAAAATTATAATTTATGTAAATCACATAAAACGCCCTCATTTCAGTAATTCCTATAATTTTCCAAATATTTTCCAAATATTTTCCACATTATCGGCATTTAATTATACCGCATTATTAAAATATTCATAATATTTATTATTTAATTAGAAAAATTCCCAAAATTAATATTTTATTTTTTTGAAATGTTTCAACAAGTCTGAAGCTTTTGATAAATTCTAGGAATATAAAAGCAAAGTAGAGAACCAAACGGGAAAAAGTATTAAAATCCTTTGATCTGATCGGGGAGGAGAATACTTAAGCACGGAGTTCCTGGACTATTTAAAAGAGAATGAGATTCTCTCTCATCTTACTCCTCCGTATACACCACAGCACAATGGTGTATCGGAGCGGGGGAATCGCACCCTATTAGATATGGTGCTCTCTATGATGAGTACCGCTGAGTTACCTATCTCCTTTTGGGGTTATGCGCTTGAGACAGCTGCATACCTATTGAATAGGGTTCCGACTAAATCGGTGTCTACCACTCCATATGAGATATGGGAAGGGAAGAGACCATATCTTAATTTTATTAAGATGTGGGGTTGTCCGGCCTATGTTAAAAAGCAAAATCCAGATAAACTCGAGGTAATGTCAGTTCTGTGCAAGTTTGTTGGATATCCCAAACATTCGTGAGGGTATATCTTCTTCCACACCGAGGAGCAAAAGGTGTTTGTTTCTCGGAATGCCACCTTTTTAGAAAAGGAATTTCTTGCAAAAGAAATTAGTGGCGATGAGGTAGAACTGGAAGAAGTTCCAGCTACACAAACTTCGACTGATGATTTAGTAGAACCAGTGGATTCAATAATTCCTAACGAACCTCAGCCTCTCCGCCGATCTACTAAGGTTCCTTATCCACCTGAGAGATACTACAGTTTTCTCATAGACGGTAGGAGCGAGGATTGCATCATGGAAGATGATGACCCTACTAGCTTCGAGCAGGCCATCACGAGTGGCGACTCTATAAAATGGCTGGATGCAATGCGATCTGAGATGGAATCCATGTACACCAATAAAGTATGGACTTTGAAAGATGCTCCTGAAGGGGTAAAACCCATTGGGAGCAAGTGGATCTTCAAGAAGAAATTTGGTGTAGATGAAAAAGTTGAGACTTTCAAAGCTAGACTTGTAGCAAAGGGTTTTCATCAACGACCAGGTGTGGATTATGACGAAACTTTTTCTCCTGTGGCTATGCTTAAATCCATTCGGATCCTACTTTCCATCACTGCATACCATGACTACGAAATTTGGCAGATGGACATCAAGACCGCTTTTCTAAATGGTGATTTAGAAGAGAGCATGTATATGACTCAGCCAGAGGGCTTCATAGATAGTGGGAGCAGCGCAAAGGTGTGCAAGCTGCTTAAATCAATCTACGGGTTAAAACAGGTATTGCGGAGTTGGAACATCTGTTATGCTGTTGCAGTCAAAGAGTTTGACTTCATCAAAAACGTAGATGAACCTTTTATATACAAGAAGGTTGCAGAGAGTAATATTGTCTTCCTCGTATTGTACGTGGATGACATACTCTTGATAGGAAATGATGTTCCTATGCTGCACTCGTTCAAGCTCTTCTTATCACACAGATTCTCCATGAAAGATCTGGGTGATGCCTCATGCATTCTGGGGATTAAGATCTATAGAGATAGATCTAAACGGGTATTGGGAATGTCCAAATCCAGGTACATTGACACCTTACTAAAGAGCTTTAGTATGGAAGATTCCAAGCGTGGTGGTTTACCCACCATTTCTGGAATCACTCTTTCCAAAGAGATGTCTTCCAAGACTGATTTGGAGAGGGCTCGCATGCAAGGGATACACTATGCTTCGGCAGTAGGCTCTATCATGTATGCGATGCTCTGTACCAGACCAGATGTAGCTTATTCACTAAGTGTAGTGAGCAGGTATCAATCGGATCCTGGGGAGAATTACTGGACTGCTGTGAAAAACATTCTTAAGTACTTAAGAAGGACTAAAGAAATATTCTTGGTGTATGGTAACGGTGAACTCCAGGTGGAATCCTTTACCGATTCAAGCTTCCAGAGTGATAAGGACGACAGTAAGTTGGACTCGGGCTTTGTCTTCACCCTCAATAGAGGGACGGTATGTTGGAAGAGTTCCAAGCAAGATACCGTGGCAGACTCGACAATGGTGGCTGAATACATCGCTGCCAACGATGCCGCTAAGGAGGCTGTCTGGATAAAGAAGTTCATAACTGAACTTGGTGTGGTTCCGTCTATTGAGCATCCAATACCTTTGTATTGTGATAACAATGGAGCAGTGCCTTTGGCCAAGGAACCCAGGTCCCATTAAAAGTCCAGACATATTCTTAGACGGTATCATCTGATCAGGGAGATAGTTGATCGCCGGGAGATCGAGGTCAGGAGAGTTGACACGAAGAACAACAGAGCGGATCCACTCACAAAGGCCATACCCTAGATACAGTTTGAAAGACTCTTCGGGATGTTGGGTATGAGATACTACAACAGCCGACCTTAGTGCAAGTGGGTGATTGTTAGTTATATGTATGCCCCAGAGGCCATTATTGTACATAGTTGAATATTATAGTGGATGCTTGGACATATATAGAGAGAACTTTCTTGCTCGACATGATAGTATGCTATCTGGTTGCACTTTATCTTAACATGTACGCCTATGTATCTTTATACTGTCTCTATGTTACAAGTTGATAAAGCCCTTAGGATGTGGACTTGACTACCAGGACTATGATGTAGATCATACTAGTGGGGCAGGGTAGTCCACAAGTACATCTTTTAATTGTTCCTAGTCGAGGGAGTATCGAGACAGGGCATCGATATTCCAGTGTTGACTAGTGTGTACGATTCTTGACCCTGTATGGGGCAATGGTTGATCCTACAACCATTGGTGTTTGACATCAGAGAATGTGCACAGGTGCTCATTGAAGAATGGGTACACCGAACAGGACTCGCCGGGAACTCCTAGATGGCATTATACTTGACGTCAGATAGCAGTTCTCTGGTGACACTGGTACAGGTTAGTCTATAGACCCGAGATCGTCATAGAGACTTGTGTGATTCCCACCGTGCTATGATTTCCATCATACCATGTTCAAGAGAACGTGCAAACTGGTGGCTTTTGGGTACAGTCCCGAATCATATGGAGGCAATGAGTGATAGGAGGGGTTTCGTCTCTCCCGGTATTGGGGGTTGATATTGCGCTCTGCTCGATTGGCCATAACAGGAAATCCCTGGCCAGGGCTGCTGAGATTTACTGGTAAGTGTTATCAATTGTTTCTCGAACCATTATGGACCAGAACATCGGCATGACTTATCAAGTTATTGGGGTCTGACGTTTACCACCCCTAGACTCGATATACGACATATCAGACGAAGAGACCAGACTGTACGGTAGTGTTACTTGATGGATTCATAGGAGTATGAGAAGGTATGCTTGTTGATCTTCTGATCGTTCAATACCCGGGTGGCCGTTACGTTTAGCAGACCGCTTGTGGCTTGTGGGTGACTGATGTGATCACCACCTACTGCCGGCTTATTGACGAGTCTTTAGAGTCCTACACAGAGGTTTCCTGGATCAAGCGAAACGAAGTAGGGCACATATGTGATATGTGTGGGATCGAGATAGATACGAGTATATGATATCGTATTCTGATTTCGCGATAAAGGTTATATGTGATATAACCGGATTATTGGATCAAGTGTTGATTCGATGATTTGATATTAGTCGAATATATGTGATATAGCTGGATTATTAAATCAAATGTTGATTTAATAATTTAATATATATATATATATATATATTTGATATATTAATATATATTAACTAATATAATTGCTCACTTAAGAATTTTCTTTTCTTCATTTACATTTTATATATACATATATGATATATATATATATATATAATGTATTTAGAATATTGTATCATGCTTGATGATACATGGAACTTGGGTGTATGAGACTAACACTTAAGTTAAGATAATGTATGGTTTTAATTATTTAGATAAAACTAAAAATAGGTGGAAATTAGCATGGTTGTGAAGCTTGGAGAAGCTTGTAGAAACTTGACTAAACTCTACTTGACTTTTGTTTTACTCTAGATATCATTTAACCTAACCTTATCCTAGCCTTAGTTAAGTCTCTACAAGAGTTTATATTAGATATTTTTCTCACGCATGGTTCATGAGATGCTTCATCTTCTTCAACTCCTTTTTCTTTACTTGATTTTCTTGAGGTGAAAAAGAATGAAAGGAAAAATATTCTAAAGTGAGCTAAATTCCTACTTCATCAATCTATACCCTGTTTACCCCAATCAGAGCAAAGCTCTGTTCAAATTCCAAGGCGGAAGATGAAGCAATGCTTCATCTTCCCCCAATCAGAGCAAAACACTACTTTGAAAATTTAAACTTTAGTAAATGAAGCAACGCTTCAGATTCTTTGCGCTGCGCGCAACGCGCCACGTGTCAAGCGCTGATACTTCAGCGCAGCGTCCAAGAAGGCGCGCCCAATCAGAGCAAAGCTCTATTAAAAAAACAAAAGGAAGTAACGCTTCAGTTGCGCAAGCACTGCGCTGCGCGATATGTGTCAGCGCGGATGCGTTAGCGCAGTTGCGCTGCGCGACACGTGTCAGCGCGGATGCGCTAGCGCAGTTGCGCTGCGCTGTGCGCTGCTTGGCACGTGTCACTCGCTGGGGCATTTGCGCCAAACAGAATTAAGATTTTAAAGAAATCTTTCTGTTCTTGTTAAAACAAGAAGATTTTCTTCTGTAAAACCAGAAGCCCTTAGATCAAAGATCCAACGGTGGGAAAAATTCTCCAAATCACTCAGAGAAAAATCTCTTTAACAAATTTAATCAATTTATGGGCACTATAAAAAGGACCCTAGGCCTCAATTCAAAGGATCAACATTTGTGAGAAATCAAGAACTTCAAACAGAGAAAACTCTAAAGAAATTTCAAGAAAAAGGTAAAAACCTTCATAAGATAGAAGAAATTTCTTCTAATAGATCATTGATCTAAAAACAAGATCAATGATCTTCACATAATAAACAATGCTTTGCACTTTTCATGAACCATTGGTTCTTTGAAATAAGAGAAACAAAAAAACTTGTTTTCTTTGATCTAAAAGAGATCAAGAAAACAAACAGTGCTTTGCACTTTTTCATGAACCATTGGTTCTAAAAAAGATTCTCAAATTATAGTGCCTTGCACTTGCAAACTGCGCTGTTGCACTCCTGGATTAGCACAAGCCACCAGAGAGTGCCACGTGTCAACATCTGAACCATCTGCGCTATGCACTTTTGAAATAAAGCCTTACTC
The DNA here is from genome assembly GCA_030015575.1 of Agapanthus africanus. Taxonomy (NCBI): domain Eukaryota; kingdom Viridiplantae; phylum Streptophyta; class Magnoliopsida; order Asparagales; family Amaryllidaceae; genus Agapanthus; species Agapanthus africanus. The sequence goes on from JASDDO010000026.1 coordinate 142,463,797, forward strand.
TCTGGAATTGGCGCAACTCACCAGAGCGCGCCACGTGTCTGCAGCGCAAGCGCAGTACATTGGCGCAACGCACTGCGCTTGCGTGACACGTATCAACACCATAAGCGCTTGCGCTCAGTGATTGGCGCAGAGCGCCTGAAAATGCAATGCATTTCCTAAAGGGCCAGGCCCAAATCAAAAAGACCCGGTAGGCCAAAATAAATTGCAAAGCAATAAATGGGCAGAGCCCAGGTAAAATTGGTGCTCCGCATCATTTATAAAATGAGAAAAGCCCAAAACAAATTGATGCTCTGCATCCTTTATGGGCATAGCCCAAACAAAAATAAAAACAAATAAAAGTGTTGAACTTTTTTCAACTGGACTTAGCCCAATCATGGCCGTAAGTCCTGAAACTAAATTGACCGAGCAAGATTGCTCTCCTAAATCAATTTACCTCCGGTTCGAGGGTACATCTCCGAACTCCTCTGACACCTATCGTTGTAATTCCTCAACGACGTCAGAGAGGTGACGGGTCCCAACGACCACACATCAACACGGACCGAAACGTCCTTAAACTATTAATGGACTGAAATGTCCTTAAACTAATGATGGATCACCACGTCCCTAAACTGGAACATGGACCACCACGTCCCTAAACTGGACATGGACCACCATGTCCCTAAATTGGCAATGGACTGCAATGTTTTTAAACTATTTATGGACCACTACGTCCCTAAACTGGAACAATAGAGCCCCCTCCAAAGGCTCTTTTGTCGGATCTAAACGATCCCATTTAAGTAGATCTTAGCCCCAAGCACGGCTAACGTATCCTTAAACATTAAAATGGACTATAAAACTCCAAATCAACTTTGGTTCAAGGGTACATCTCTGAATTCCTCTGACACCTATCGTTGTAATCCTTCAACGACGTCAGAGAGGTGACGGGTCCCGACGGCCATATATTAAATGGATCACCACGTTAAGTTGATCTTAGTCTCAAGCAGGATTAATGTATCCTTAATGAACGTTTAAGTAGATCTTAGCCTCAACATTGCTAACGTATCCTTAAACTAAAACACCAAACCCAAATCTAAGTAAATGCGGATTTGGACTAATCCACGTCCTACGGGCGACGGCATAACTCAGTCTTCGTATACAATCCACGGGAAACCACAAACAAAACAAACACACACGACACGAAGTGAAATTCTGGAGAAGGAGAAAGTGGCTATCGCGATGCGGTAGCGTAATTAACTGCAGGGGCTTGTGCCTGCAGGGAAGAGCGTCCCCACAATCAAAAACCCCTCAAGCGAGGGGGAATCTGACGAAGTCTGCTAAATCGGTCGCATCCATCTAAACCTCCGATACACGGTGCCATAAATCAACTTAGCATCTTCGGAGAGGTAGACGGATAAAACCATATAGCATCTGCCCCGAATCTCAGGCCAGACGTCCTCGCGTCGTCGCCGTCTTTCGGAGGGGAACAGATTCTGGCACGCCCGGTGGGACCTTTTCCTCTTTCCACTCCACACTTCGTGTGTCGTCTTCGTGAATCAATCGCGGTTTGTTAACGGTTGCCTTTGGATTTCAAGTTACTAAGATTTGGCCTTTTGCCTGGCACAGAACTCAAGTATCAATGGCCTCTAACTGCACGAACTGCTCGAAGTGCCACTGCAACGGACGCTCCACCTCACCTGGAGGTGTAGCATATGGGCCTTAAGCGGCCTCCTTCCTCACTCTGCCGGTAAAACAGGTGACCCAGGCCACCACCGGCTTGTTTTTCAGGACCATGATCCCACCTGCAAGTTCTCTATGCCAATACCTGCACCAGAAGCGAACAAGAAGTCGGTCTTCGACCGGCTCACTGCTACGACGGCCCCTGTCAACGGGTCTCCCACTACCAAACCAACAGCCTCTGTCTTCGCCAGGCTGAATCAGAACTCTGAGGGGCCCGCTAAGAAGCCCATGAACTCTAAAATGGCTATCCCAAGGAGGGCAACAGCCGCTGCTCCGGAAGTCGTTAAGGCGTCTTCTCACGTCAAAGAGTCGGTCTTTTCAAGGCTGATGCTTCGGCCCCTGCACGAGAATCTGTCTTTGACAGATTGGATATCTCCCCTCAAAGGACAACCTCAGTCTTTAAGAGGTTAACACCAGCAGCGCCTCATTCAGACAGGGGGCAAAAAGAAGCTGTCTCTATCTCCGAGCCAGTCCCAACGGCTCGTCATGCTCGACGTCGCCATTGGCGACGAGTGAGGAAGGCAGGGGGCAACTCCCCCTCAGGGCTAACTCCACCTGCTCCAGTGGTGGAAGTCAACGCTGCTGTTCCAACTGGGAACAGCTTTGAACTGCTGAAGAGGGTACGTAAGAACTCTCCAACCGCTACACTAAAAAGATCTCCTCCACTTACGGAGAGAGTTCCGGAAACAAAACAAGAGCAGCCCCCTCAACGGTTGTCCTAAAAAATTTATAAAGTTTGGCGGAGAGTTCAAGACTCCGTAATTGACCCAGATCGCTCTCGTCAACAGAAAAAGGCGAAGGTGCAAGAAGAAAAGGACCATCCCACTAAACAACAGAGGACAACAATCGCTAGGGTGCCCACTGCAACGACCCCCTCCAATTCAATGGCCCATAAAAGAAGGAGGCCGGAGAAAATCCCCGTGCCCGCGACAAATGTCAAAGGTGGTGAACCTAAACGCCCTAAGTCTGGGGGCATAATAGTTCATACAGTTTACATGGCATCGGGAAAGGAGGACAGCCGCGCATCCGCGGGTCATAGACCGCTTACACGGTCGGTGACCAAAGCTCAGGAGCAACAGCAAAAACTCCAGGAGATGATGAACGCGACGACCGCACTCACTGGGCCAAAAGAAAGCCCTGAAGCATCTTCAGATGAACGCCAGGAGCAGGAAACTGACCCCGAGTTCCTTCGTCGGATATTGGAGAAGAAGGATAAAGAGGCTGCTGAACAAGCAGCCAACATAAAGCGTATGGGCCTCCTGTTCCAAGACATGGTGGGGATGATGATCCAACAAGATCCTCCGGCCGAAGAGCCCCCGATCGTCCTTGAAGACGATAGGGGAGAAACGTCGAATCCTCCGCCAGCTCTGTCAACAGCTAAGGAGGAGACAATTTCCAAAGCTGATTTGGACGAGTACATAGCCCAACAAATACGGGTTCATCATGCGACTGAAGCAGTCGGCCAGGTCGTAAAAACAGTACGACCATATCCGAGCTGGTACGACCAGATTAAGTACCCACCGGGCTACACAATTCCCAAGTTCCATGGCTACAAGGGGACGGGTAATCCTCACCAGCATGTTGCCCAATTCAGGGCACTCTGCGGCAACCCCGGCGGTGATGACAAGCTGTTGCTTCGCCAGTTTGTTGGAAGCTTATCAGATACAGCATTCGAGTGGTACTCTGAGCTCCCGAACGACTCTATCAAGACATTCACGGAGATGGAGCTGTTGTTTACCCAGCGTTTTGCAAGCGCCAGTGAACGCACCCCGATGACGGCACTGATTAATGCTAAGGTGAAGCCGGATGAGACATGGGTCCAATATGCTATACGGTGGCGGAATTTATGGTCAAAGTGCGAGCAGCGCATTGAAGAAGCTCCTGCAGTGGGTATGTTTGTGGGAACCCTTGATCCGCAAGCAACCATCTCTCAATTTATGATGTTCTTCAAGCCGACTACCTTCCAGGCCTTGATTGACAAGCTAGCGCAAATGGATCAGATGGGCCATAGACCTCCTCTTCCAAAGCAAGACTCCCGAAATGAAAAGGGGAAGGGAAAAGCGATCATTGTCGCTAATGCTCAGCAACAGCCGAGCAACTCGAAGCCAGTTGTTCGTCAAAATAATATGTGTCCACAGGTACCCCTTGGGGAGAGACTAGGACGTCCTTACTCGTTTCCCCAAGATAAAACGAGAAGATTGTTCGAACCGGCGTTGCGCAATCGACTCATAAGTCTGCCGGAGCCTAAACGTCCGTCGCAACTAAATGATGTAAACGAGCCCAACTACTGTCCTTATCACCGAGTGCTGGGTCATCCGATTGAAGATTGCTACATCTTCAAAAATTGGCTCGAAGACCAGTACCAACAGGGCAAGTTCGTGCTATCCGACAGATGAAAGGTGAATCCTCCGCAACCTCATGCCTCTAAGAGGATGAATATGCCGGGGGCAACATGCTCCCTCGTCGAAGAAACCCCATGGGAGGTTGTGCTATGAGCTAAAACAAAGAGGATGCTGAACGAGCTTCAAGCATGCCCAGCGATTAGGTGGAAGAACCCATTGGAACCTCAGATCATTGAAGGAATGTTGAAACCGCGTCCAACTCAAAAGATCGATAGTAGTGGCCCAAGCACTCACAACCAGCCGTCAAAATCTTCGAAGAAGAAGAAAAAGAAATCAAAGAAGCCCGTAAAGCCGGGTGACAAGCGAACGGGCTTACAAAAACAAATTGATGCACTGGAGGAGTACAACCAGAAAGCACGGACTCCCATTACGCTCTAAGAATTCCTCAACCACTTCTTTCAATAGAAAGATGAGGGAGACAGTTCGTCGGATGAATCTGAGGAATACGTGGCGAGTTGTCATATGATCTCCCATTCGTTTACAGACGATGAGAAGACTCCTTGCACTGAAAAGCTGAGGGCGGACCCTAAACCAGAAATCCTTCAGCCGTCAGATGAGATGATTGATGCATTCCTGAATGAGATTCGTCTGAAAGTTAAAGCCAATCAAGAGCGTGAAATGGCCATACTGGAAGGAGCTAAACATTGCCGACTGGACGAAAGAGTCGAGGCACTCCCATCAAATCAAAAGACATCCGCTGCCGATAAAAACAAATTCAAGACGAGGAAAAGGTTTGCTAAAGCCATATCAATGGGAATGAAGCTACCACCTGCTGAAGAAAACACTCTCGATGGAATATAGATGTATCCTAATTATTTCCTATATCATCAGAAGATCGCACACGCTACTGAAGACTGCGAATCCTTTAAGTGTTGGTGGCAGGGGTATGTCGCTCACAAGCATTACGTCAACAGAACAAAGCGGGAAGCTCGTAGACGGCCGAAAAATACGACAGATGAGCATAAAAGAGTCACCGACAATTGCCATAGGAACGACCCCGATGAAAAAACAGCCTTCAGCCCTCTCTTCAAGGAATCCACCTCTGAAGAATTGAAGAATTATGAGAACGTTCATCCATGCAAGGGCATATTACCCGGAAAGAATCTCGGACCCGTGAATGACGGAGCGAACAAAAAGGATAAAGGAAAGAAAAAAAATGACCTTCATCGCCAACACTCAACAACAGCCGAGCAACTCAAAATCGATTGTTCGCCAGAACAACATGCGCCCACGCCCATCACTCGAGGAAAGACTGGGACGTCCTTACTCGTTTCTCCAGGATAAAACGAGGAAACTGTTTGAACTGGCAGTGCGCGACGGATTCGTCAATCTGCCGACTCCGAAACGTCCACTACAACTAGGAGATGTAAACGATCCTAATTACTGCCCCTACCATCGAGCAGTAAGTCATCCGCTCGAAGATTGCTTCATCTTCAAAAACTGGGTTGAAGACCAGTACCAACAAGGTGAACTCGCGCTGTCCGAAAACTGGAAAGTGAGCCCGCCACAACCACATGCTCCGAAAAAGATGGATATGCCGGGGGCAGCATGCTCATTCATAGAGAAAACCCCACGGACCACTACGTCCTAAAACTAGATAACGGACCGAAATGTCCTTAAACAAATGCCGGACCGAAACATCCTTAAACTATTACCGTAGCATCCTTAGGCTGATGAGATGAATAAAAAAAAGTATATAAAAAAAATAATAGTAAAAAAAAAAGGGTATGTCCATAAGCAAAATGGGCACGGATGAAAACCCGAAAGGGCTCCGTGAGTAAAAACAGCAGGGCTACCGGCGAGTGTTCGTGAAAACCCGAAAGGGCGCGACCTCGTAAAAAAAAAGAGAAGAAAATAAAATGAATAAAAAAAAACGGTATGTCCATAAGCAAAATGGGCACGGATGAAAACCCGAAAGGGCTCCGTGAGTAAAAACAGCAGGGCTACCGGCGAGTGTTCGTGAAAACCTGAAAGGGCGCAACCTCGTTAAAGGACACTTACAGGGTCCTCTCGACCTTATAAGAAGAAACCACCCGCGTGAGATCCTTATGACTCACAAGGGAGCAACACACTTAGGGATCCTCACGATTCCTAATAAGAAAATACGCTTGCGAGATCCTCACGACTCGTAAGGAGAACTCTCTTATGGGACCCTCACGGCTCATAAGATTTGAAAGTCTTAAGTTACAGAGACCTAAACCTGTGCTTAAGCAACCCCCACAACCTTCAATATTGCCCTACAAGTGGCTCAATACTGACCCTTGTATACAATCCACGGGCGCGAATAAACATTTCCCTAACCAAGTCCCATCCGTGACTGGGGATATGTACGCACGATGAACAACCCTTATAAGTCCTCTCGACTTATAAGGAGAAAATTCCTTTATAAGATCCTTACGACTTATAAGAGAAAACACACTTAGGAATCCTCACGATTCCTAAGGAGAAAATCCACCTACGAGATCCTCACGACTTGTAGGGAGAAATACCTCTGTGAGACCCTTACGGCTCATGAAGTCAAAAGCCTTAGCCAACAGGACCTTAACCCTGTTCGCTAAGCCACCTTTGTTCGACATCGACGGAGGCAAATGATGATTCGCTCCTGGCAATATCCCAGTTGTAGCGGTGCTGATGCCGAAATCGGTGTCTAATTTCAGATTTACGGTGAAAAGCCAGTAGGCCGCACATGCATACGAAATAGCCGAAATGATGGGGCAACTTGCAATAAAAAGCAGCAAGTAAAAACATATGCATACAAAATAGCCGAAATGATTAGGCGACTCACAATAAAAAGCAGTGAGTAAAAATAAAGTAAACAGCCGAAATGATTGGGTACCCCAAAAAATAGCCGAAATAATGGTGCAATCGCGACTTTCGCGATATAAAGCTGAAATGATAGAGCATCGCGGAAAGAAAATAATAATAAAAAAAATGAAAAATTGAATGAAACTGCTGCCTACAGGTGAAATCACATCGACCCTGTATACAATCCAGGGGCACAAACAAAGAGAGAACCATACCTTCCTAATAGGCTCCACCAGAAAGCGAAGCCAAATCTCGACTGTTCATAGAAAACCTAGAGACAATCTCGACATTTGTCGCAATATTGCAGACACGATATCAACAAACGGAGCAAAAGAAGATCCCTAGCTTCAGGGTCTCGACGACGATATCAACAACTTAGAGATCGCTAACGGTGTTTCTCCTCACTCCAACCAAATACAGACATGAAGTCAACAACGACCTCCGACCCGGAAACAAGTCAATCAGCGACCTCCACCTCGGAAACAAGTCAGCAAATGACCTCCGTCTCGGAAACAAGTCAGCAAATGACCTCCGTCGCGGAAACAAGTCAGCAAATGACCTCCGTCGCGGAAGCAAGTCAGCAAAGGACCTCCGTCTCGGAAACAAGTCAACCAATGACCTCCGTCTCGGAAACAAGTCAACCAACGACCTCCGTCGCGGAAGCAAGTCAGCCAACGACCTCCGTCACGGAAACAAGTCAGCAAACGACCTCCGTCGTGGAAACAAGTCAGCAAATGACCTCCGTCTCGAAAACAAGTCAACCAATGACCACCGTCTCGGAAACAAGTCAACCAATGACCTCCGTCGCTGAAACAAGTCTGCAAATGACCTCCGTCGCGGAAACAAGTCAGCCAACGACCTCCATCGCGGAAACAAGTCAACAAATGACCTCCGTCTTGGAAACAAGTCAGCCAACGACCTCCGTCGTGCAAACAAGTCAGCAAATGACCTCCGTCGCGGAAACAAGTCAGCCAATGACCTCCGTCGCGGAAACAAGTCATCCAATGACCTCCGTCTCGGAAAAAAGCCATCCAATGACCTCCGTTGCGGAAACAAGACAGCCAATGTCCTCCGTCTCGGAAATAAGTCGCCAATGACCTCCGTCGCGGAAACAAGTCAGCAAACGACCCCCGTCTCGGAAATAAGTCAGCCAATGACCTCCGTCTCGGAAATAAGTCAACCAACTACCTCCCCATCGGAGTAATACTTTGACTCGGAAACAAATCAACTCACCAACCACTTACGAGTCCTCTCGACTTGTAAGGGAGAAAACTCTCTTATAAGATCTTTACGACTTATAAGAGAAAATACACTTAGGAATCCTCACGATTCCTAAGGAGAAAATCCACCTACGAGATCTTCTCGATCCATAGGGGAAAAAAAATCTCTATGAGACCCTCACGGCTCATAGAGTTGAAAGGTCTTAGACAGCAGATCTGAACCTGCGGCCTAAGCCATCGCTATCTCTTGAAGAAAACAAGATTCTTACGCTATTATCTGTCAACCATGTTTATCAAGACAGCATGCTGATAATAAGAGAAGAAAATGACAGAAAGAACATCCGATTTACATTTGACCAAGCATTCGAGACAACCCTCATTCATGCATGTGCAAAAGACTCAGTACGAGAAATAATACAAGCTGGGATAAAAAAAATTCATTTATATTGCCAAAAATCCTTATTATCATAAAAGCAGTAAACGAGAAACGTTATTACAAGGGAATAACCTCAGATCCAGGACACGGATTGAGGAATTCAAAAGTAAGGCCATCCAGAGTTCTCCTGGCCTTTTTGATTATTCTTGTGCGCAGCCTCTCGCGCTTCTGTGTGTCAAGGTCTTCGGCGAGGCCCCCCAGTCTTTGATATGCAGCGATTATCGTCGTCTGCCGAAAAATTTGATGCAGAATGTCGATGAGGCTATCTCGCCGTTTCTTCGAGATCAGCCCCGACAGGTACACTGAATGCACCTTGTCTTCGGTATCATCCAGCGCATTGAGCGGTAGGGACTCATGGAACCCCTGGAGTGCCCTCCAAATCGCTCCCAACACGACTTTTAAGAGAGCAGAGCGGCGGGGGAGCAACCAACCAAGATGTGCGTTCAGACGATCCATGACCTCTGCACACTGGGCATCCGTAAACTCCTGGTTCTGATGATGGCCCTGTGCGCGGATATCCTCGTAGGTGATGAACTCGTGCAAACTGTATAGACGCACCGCCATTATGCCTGGAGGAAACATCATAGGAAGATTAGAAAATAAAAAAATACACAGAGAGTTAAACTTCTCGAGAGCAATGCTCTGCAAACAGGAGTGACTACCGAAACCTTAATAAGGGGAATTTAAAGAAATCCCCCGAGAACTCTGAGATCGTTACTATTAAAAGATGATATGATCCATTAAATACAAAACACCATTTTTAATTTCATTATCCATATTCGAACTCTTAAGAGTTCATCTTTCTTTTAGATCAAAGAGGTCTATGTTTTGAGAAACCCTGAAACAGATTCTGTTGCGCCACGACAGCGCCCCGGCCGTCTTACTCGAGGCCAAATTGCGGAATCAAAATTTTTCCTTACTCGGAAACCGGCGCTACCGCGGACAAAGAAAACCCGGATCGTTAACCATTAACCTACGCTAGCAATCAAGAGATAGGGTGAGAAGTATACCGAGTGATCCGAGTCCTCCGGTCTTCTCTTCATCATCCCGATCTCCCGCGGAAAAGCTTGGCTCCACATCGTCGCCTCCTCGCCGGAAAGGGCACCACATCGCCTTCGTCTTTTACGGGCTCCCGCCTCAATACCGAGGCAACTCGAGCATGAAGCCGGCAACTCGACATGCTCAAGATTTGCTGTAGGAAGTAGTGTAGAAACTTTGTCTCTTGGAGTTTATGTAGTTGCCATTGATGGATGGAGGAAGAGGTAAAGAAAATTGGTGCTTTCAATTTTCTAGCAAGAAGAAGATGAAATGAACTCTCTCATTCTTTTTCTTTCTCTCTTTCTTTTTCTTCTACTCTCTTTTCTCATAACCATGAAAGACTTTCTCTTCCAGTGAGAATGAGAATGGTGGAGGAAGGATAATATGATAGCAAGAGGGAGGTGAGTGTAGGAGCAAGAGAGGAGGTGACCACAACCTAGACAAAGAAACATGCAAGCATGCTTCATCTCACATCAAACCCATACCCTTTTCAAATCACAATTAAACAAAGTCAAGGTGCAAGAAAAGAAAGCTATCATAATAGATCTTTATGCAAGAAAACCCTCCACAAAGAGTTATTTGCAAAACTGCAAATAACCCCCTCCATCGGAAAAGTCCGGCCGGGAAAGAACAAAGGAAAACCGGCCGGAACGGAATGCAAACTGGCAACTCCAGAAAACTGGTCCCGTAATAAATTACAGGAAAAACCCCGATACTGTGCATACACACCCGCATCTGTATTCCGACCGGATAAAAATGCAATGAGACAAAATCTACACTGTACTAGACTAGGACCGGCTTAAGCCAAAGCCGGCTAGTAAAATCCGTTCGATCCTGATCCGTGCAATACCGCACGTATCTGATCGAACCCTGCCATATACCTATACGGCTACTAGTACAAACCGTCCGATCCTGATCCGTGCAATACCGCACGTATCTGATCGGACCCTGCCATATCTCCATACGGCCTCTACAGCGTTTCGCCCGAAAGCTGAGTAACTGAAAGTGTGGTGGACTCTAAAGACTCGTCAATACTATGGCTGTGGATTTAACCACTGGCACGTCAGAGGTATAAGCCAATACATGACGGGCCACCAGCTATTGACCAAAAGGGACGTCGATGAGGAAGCTCACCCCGACACCCAACTGAGCCTGTCAGTGACAATATCCGTACAGTCCGGTCCGTTCGTCTATGAGTATCGCATGGCGGGCCTAGGGGGTTGGTGAAAGTCAGACCCCCAAAAGCGGTACAAGTCGTGTCGGAGCGTAGCCCAGAACGCCCTGAGATACTACTGGAATACCTACCAGTAAATCTCCTGCCTCGGCCGAGGGCTTTGCGTAATGGCTCTCCTAGACACAGCGCGACCTCACCCCCAATACCGGGAGAGACGAACCCCTGCAGATCCGCTCACTGCCTCCATGTGGCTCGGGACTGTACCCAACTAAAACCTGTTTGCACGACTCCTTTGAGCCGTGGTTGGGTAGTAATCAAAGTACAGTGGGAACTCACACGAGACAAATGACGATCTCAGGTCGATGAACTAACCTGTACACATGTCGCCTGGGAACTGCTATCTGACATCTGGTATAAGACCAACTAGCAGGTTCCCGGCGAGTCCTGTCCGGTGTACTCATAACCCAATGAGCACCTGTATACATCTTAGGTGAACCAACAGACACCAGTGGCTTGTGAGACCGGCCACCGCCCCTCGTCGGGGTCTCGACTGTATACACTAGTCTACTAATGGAGTATCGATGCCCAGTCTCGAAACTCCCACGACTAGGGACCTTTTAAGGATGTGCTTATAGACCTCAGCTCCTACGTATATGATCGCCATCATACTGCTGGTCGTCAAGCAAGAATCCTAGGGGCTCTATCAACGTGTAATAGCGACGTGTCAGGTCACCTAAAGCAGTACACGATGATAAAGATAAACCAGATAGCATACTATCATCTCGAGTAAGACTGTCCTCCTGGGATAGGTCCTCCCTCAATCATTGCAATCACGTGCCTGTGATCCAATAATTGACTCTGAGGGCACTATCTCCAACAATCTCCCACTTGCACTCAAGGCTAATTATTGCGATGTCGCATACTCACAGCCCGTGTGATATCGAACACCCAACTCCTCTACTAGTCAGTCTCACAAAACCCGTTTGCGAAACTATTGCGTTCGAGGAATAGCCTCAGTGAGTGGATCCGCAGGGATGTTTCTTTCTATGTCTCTCTATATCTCATGTTCGCGGAGAAAACCATCTCCCGAAATGAGCAATACCTGTCTTAGAATATGTCTGGATGTCTGATGGGACCTAGCTCATAAATGAACTCCAAATCCAAACTTCTTAGACTGTATCAACAACTGAAACTAATCAGTATCTCGCGCCATGCCTCCCTCAGTATTGCCTTGGACCACCTGTCCAAAATACTGTCCCTCGTCAGAAGGAGAACTATAACTCTGACAACCTCCTTGTCGTCCATGTCACCTTGGAAGCCTGGAGTGATAACCGTCTCCTAAAGGAGGCAGCCGTTATCATATCCCTAGAACATTCACTTATGTTCTAAAACTGCTTCCGACTGTTCCTCCAGGATTGGATCAATATCAACTTATTGCACCTGCTGCAAGAACAACATCTGGTGTGGTACTTGACATCTCATGATTGACTCAATTGCCTAAACAAGTGATCTGTCAATCATGCGTATCCCTCTCCCCTTTAGTCTGTAAGACACCTTTAGAGAGGGTGACTCCATTACCTGCAGGTACACTACCAGCCAGGAGTCGTCCATTCTAAACACTCATAGAATGCTGTCAAGGTACCCTGATTGGGAAACCACCCAAATCTAGATCTAAAACCATAGATCTAGTAACCAGTATGTCTGATATAATGTCCAAGTCCCTTGTGGAGAAAACACTGTGTGACGACCAAAGTATAACCGATCGTAGTATAGGAATATCACTTCCTACTACCTTCTCAACAGATCCATCCCCTATTCTGATGACGTCAAACCCATGACTGTCACATCAGAAACAGATGATCTATCTCCGCTATATCTGCTTTAGTCTATAAATAGACATAAGCATGAAGTCCACCAATGCTTCCGCTGCTCCCACTGACTACGACAACCCTCTGCCAGAGTCATATAGACGTGCACTTCTAAAGCTAGTTTAGAACGACGCTATACTCATCCTCCTGCCGGGTCTCGTAGCCTGGAACAACAACAATGGCAAGTGTGGGTAAACAAGAACTTCCCTGTCACCGTCCTTGAGGCTACCGGAGTACCTCTCGGGTGCCTGAAGTTACCCACCTTATCTGCGGAGTGGCCAATGGAATGTCAAATCAGATTGAATCTTTAGGTTCCTTATTAAATCTTCAGTAATCGTTTGCGGTTCTGGAATCACTTCCAGTTCTACCATACTCCCACTGCTGTTTTTTGAAAAAATCCATTTTTAATAAAACTGTGGCGAGTCTAGAACAATATTTCTATTGATCTGCCAGATGGTAGAAAGTCAACCCTCGTCATAGCCTGGGTCAACCCACAAACAGCCATTACAGAAACGTGCCTTGAGTTATCCGGAGTCTGGTTTTAAGCATAAGCCGGACAACTCCCCGTACCTTAACATCGTTAAGATATGAACTGTTCTATATCCAATATAGAACCAGAGGCACTGATTTAATTGAACCAGATTCAAATCATGCAGCTGTCTCCAGTGCATGTCAACTAAATGGAAGGAGGCCGATCAGCGTTACTCAACTTAGGAATGCTTCCATTTATGAGTAACCTGAAAGAGAAGCAAGTTCTCATTACTATCAACTGAATACCATACACAAGTATCTACATGTTCGATCACCTTGAAGAATCCCGATACTTGCAATACCTGGTTCTCTACTCTATTCTTATACCAATAACTCCTCAAAACTCAGACCCTGTGTTTGCACGAAGCACATGTCTAAGAACTGGAGAAGTTAAAAGTAAACAGAATATAGTATGAGGACCAACCCCTCTGTCCTAATGAACACTGGACAACATACAATACTCTGTATAAGTCCGCTGAGTCTAACAACTCTTTCACTGTGTGTCGTAGGTTGAAAACTGTGCTTATGGTCAAGAAGAATTACACCGCTGTTTAATGCTCCTTACCTAACCATCCACTGATATAGGTAAATGTCATCGACATAATATCAAAAAGTATATCTCACTCTATAAAAATAGACGTACAGATATATCAATTTGAAATTGGTGCACAACAGCGGATATTCATAACCAAATATTTGCCGACCGGCAAACAACCCAGGTGACTTCCTCAAATATCACCGATTACAACGAATCCCGATATAATGAGGACGATCACCCAATTCCCAATAACTTACTCCCACTCATCATCTGTAAAACCATACAGATGTGAGAATCCAACCTGGTAAATACATACCCTGGAGTAAGTGTCTAATCGGGAAATCAGTTTTCTTTTAACATTACACAGTGAAACTGAAACATTGAAATGTTTCTGTGGGGAATCCTGGTATTCCTAGTAATGCCTCTACCATTATCCAGATTCACAACTATAACCGTATAATTCTTTGCCACCTCTCCAAATCCCTTTATATGTCTTTAGTCATTACCTTCTGCACACCCCTTTAGGCCAATTGGTTTTCTTCCTTCCCTACCGTTCGGCACCAGCCTATGGTTTGGAAGAAGACTGTCCAATAAGCATAAAAGGTGTACTGTCCTAATCCTAGGAGCACTCGCAACGCGAGAGAAGGTGAAGATAAAAGACACCTGAATGTACTTTATTCTTATTTCTCCTGAACCAGAATCCATCCCTGAACTGGAACTAGTTCCTTTCGAGTTCGTATATAACCATACGATGGAATATCCAATAAAATGGGATCTTCGTAGTGATACGGAGTGTCCTGGAGAAATACAAAGGTGATTTAGGATTGGCGAAGAAATACTTGGTTTGGTCGTGAATATCAGTCGCAATTTACTTTGCCCTCTTACTAATCCCTTTATTTGTCTGAACTTAATACCTTCTGCACACCGTTTTAGGCTAACTGGTTTTCTTCATTCCCTACCGGTCGGCACCAGCCTATGGTTTGGAAGAAGACTATCCAATTTGCGTAATAGGTGTACTACTCCTAAACCAAGGAGTACTCGCAACCTGAGAGAAGGTGAAAAGAAAAGACAACTGAATAATCCTATCCGTTTTCTCCAGAACCAGAAACCATCCTCGAAGTCCTTCGAGTTCGTATCTAACCATACGATGGTTTTGTCCAATGGAAGTGGACGTTCGCAGTAATACGGGGTGTCCTGGAGAAAAGGGTAAAAGTAGGAGTGGCAATGAGGTCTGCAACTTTGACAATCCAAAAGCCAGTGTTAAGAAGGTTCGGTCAACTTGGTCACTGAGTCATAGTCCAGGGTCGGGTCAATGGTCGCTGCCAAAGAGAGAGAGAAAAGAAACACTCAGCGTGCACTCTAACCTAGATCAGAATGGTTATCTCTTTATCTAATCTGGAAACCTCCCACTGTACCTCAAATTCTCCTCCAAACCTTAAAGAAGAATTAGTCGGGATCACCCGAGGAGTAAACTAACTCATCAGTGGGAATCGGGATCCAACTATCACCGCATGATAACGTGACGGAATCCACTCACGTCACCACACTCCAGAAGGTATGCGCATGTCTGGCAAGTTTCAGTTCTTTTGAAACTCCCGATGTGATTTTTACCCCTAGGACTCAAGTGACCTTGACGGAGTCAACAAATCAAAGAGTCCTAGTCAAGTTCAACCCGTCATTATCTGGATTGCATTAAACCCACCCGTACGTGCCCTTGACGGAGTCAACAAGGCCGCACGACTGTCCTAACCAATCCACTTATGCAACAAACAAGCACCACTTAGCTACCGTACACTACGCCTTGACGGAGTCAACAAACGCAGCACGAATACTAAATAATACCCATAAGAAAAGACGGAGGGCTACGAATGGTTTTTGGCGAAAAACCTTTAACGTAATGAACTTGATATCGTTGAAGGAACTGCATAGCCTTTTATAAAAATATAGTGACGAAAACCTTTACTAAAGAGGTCACTCCCGGTGAAGGGATCTCGGCTCTTTCCCCGTAGAATGAGGTGCAGGATATTCCAACTGAATACCACGATGCAAAGCAAAAGTAATCGGCTATAGTGAAGTTAATGCCCTGACGCAAACTTCTGTCCAAGGGGTCACTCCCGGTGAAGGGATCTCGGCCCTTGCCTCGTCGACTGAGGAGCAGGATATTCCAAATGAATACCACTATGCAAAACAAAAGAGAACGTCCTTGCAATAACAGCTTTTTTTTGAAAAAATGTTCCAACAACATCAGATTAGGTTTGTTTAAACTTGCATTGATCCGAATCAATGCAGTCCCATCAATTGATCACACCACAAAGAACGAAAATATACTGACGTACGTATATGCCATCCGCATTCGCCACTGGGTCCCGTCATCACCCGTTAGGTTAGCTAACTAACGGCAGAGCGGGGACTGGACTAGCGCGGATGTAAAACATATACAACATCTACTAATATATAGTATTTCGCTCAAGGCGTGAATAAAATGCAACATCACAGAAATGTACAGCATCACAGAACAATACAGATATCTGGAAGCCCCGGGTTTCACAGAGCCGCTGCTGAAACCCGACGTTCCCCTGGTCGTGTGGATAGCCTGTGCAATGAAATCCTAGACCCCTACGGGCGCGGCAAGTCACCCGCCAAAACCTGAAGCGAGGCAGCCCCCTTCAGTACCGTGAATGGACCACCCAGCACTTCACGGAATCCGGTAACTTGGGCACCCCTCCTGGGTCAACCTGTACCCCCTACGAGTGCGGCGAATAGCCCGCCAATCCTGGACTGAAGCCCCCTCCGTCTCAATGCCCTGAGATGCGGGCCCGTTGCCCTCCAGAACCCGGCTATCCGTGCACCCCACCGCGGGGCAACCTAGTACAGAAAGTAAAATATACATACACCGGGTACATCGACCGCAACCAGGTCGTGCCCCAAAAGAATAATACAAACAGGCAGTGACGGCAGTCCACATGTCGGACGCTCGCCCCGCAATATCAAATGTACATAATACAACAAAACAGTACTAGCATTGCATCCAGGCTATCCCCCACGACCGATCCGCAACAACACAGCAAATACATAAAACATCAACGTGAAAGTCACGTTCGCAAATCCGTCTAACCGGGCTATAGCAGTTAGACTGGATTTACCGATCGAGTGACATTCACGGTCGCAGATATAATGTAAATACTGTGAAATAATGTGTTTAAAATATCCGATCGAACAAATTATACCAAATGGGCCCCAAGCAACACTGTAGCACTTACAGAAAATCTGGGCCCAAATATTATATTCCAAAAACCATATTTTAGAGTGTAAGACCATCTGACAAAATTTGGTGTAGTGATAAGTATATACGGCAGCGGAAGCGCGGCCAAAGCATGGCTTTGGCCGCCCTTCCGCGGTGAGAGTAGGGATTCAGGGGACCAAATTTTACCAGATTTCTTAAAACTCCCTGCACATCATTCTGCAACTACCTGAAAAATTTTTGGAGTCCAAGAAAATTCGACAGAAAACTGATGCGCACAAAATACAGTTTTTGCGATTTTTGTTCGATCGGGTCTTTAAACATACTAGAGTAAGCTAGACTAGGTTAATGGCGTGGCTCTGATACCATGTTGCGCCACGACAGCGCCCCGGCCGTCTTACTCGAGGCCAAATTGCGGAATCAAAATTTTTCCTTACTCGGAAACCGGCGCTACCGCGGACAAAGAAAACCCGGATCGTTAACCATTAACCTACGCTAGCAATCAAGAGATAGGGTGAGAAGTATACCGAGTGATCCGAGTCCTCCGGTCTTCTCTTCATCATCCCGATCTCCCGCGGAAAAGCTTGGCTCCACATCGTCGCCTCCTCGCCGGAAAGGGCACCACATCGCCTTCGTCTTTTACGGGCTCCCGCCTCAATACCGAGGCAACTCGAGCATGAAGCCGGCAACTCGACATGCTCAAGATTTGCTGTAGGAAGTAGTGTAGAAACTTTGTCTCTTGGAGTTTATGTAGTTGCCATTGATGGATGGAGGAAGAGGTAAAGAAAATTGGTGCTTTCAATTTTCTAGCAAGAAGAAGATGAAATGAACTCTCTCATTCTTTTTCTTTCTCCCTTTCTTTTTCTTCTACTCTCTTTTCTCATAACCATGAAAGACTTTCTCTTCCAGTGAGAATGAGAATGGTGGAGGAAGGATAATATGATAGCAAGAGGGAGGTGAGTGTAGGAGCAAGAGAGGAGGTGACCACAACCTAGACAAAGAAACATGCAAGCATGCTTCATCTCACATCAAACCCATACCCTTTTCAAATCACAATTAAACAAAGTCAAGGTGCAAGAAAAGAAAGCTATCATAATAGATCTTTATGCAAGAAAACCCTCCACAAAGAGTTATTTGCAAAACTGCAAATAACCCCCTCCATCGGAAAAGTCCGGCCGGGAAAGAACAAAGGAAAACCGGCCGGAACGGAATGCAAACTGGCAACTCCAGAAAACTGGTCCCGTAATAAATTACAGGAAAAACCCCGATACTGTGCATACACACCCGCATCTGTATTCCGACCGGATACAAATGCAATGAGACAAAATCTACACTGTACTAGACTAGGACCGGCTTAAGCCAAAGCCGGCTAGTAAAATCCATTCGATCCTGATCCGTGCAATACCGCACGTATCTGATCGAACCCTGCCATATACCTATACGGCTACTAGTACAAACCGTCCGATCCTGATCCGTGCAATACCGCACGTATCTGATCGGACCCTGCCATATCTCCATACGGCCTCTACAGCGTTTCGCCCGAAAGCTGAGTAACTGAAAGTGTGGTGGACTCTAAAGACTCGTCAATACTATGGCTGTGGATTTAACCACTGGCACGTCAGAGGTATAAGCCAATACATGACGGGCCACCAGCTATTGACCAAAAGGGACGTCGATGAGGAAGCTCACCCCGACACCCAACTGAGCCTGTCAGTGACAATATCCGTACAGTCCGGTCCGTTCGTCTATGAGTATCGCATGGCGGGCCTAGGGGGTTGGTGAAAGTCAGACCCCCAAAAGCGGTACAAGTCGTGTCGGAGCGTAGCCCAGAACGCCCTGAGATACTACTGGAATACCTACCAGTAAATCTCCTGCCTCGGCCGAGGGCTTTGCGTAATGGCTCTCCTAGACACAGCGCGACCTCACCCCCAATACCGGGAGAGACGAACCCCTGCAGATCCGCTCACTGCCTCCATGTGGCTCGGGACTGTACCCAACTAAAACCTGTTTGCACGACTCCTTTGAGCCGTGGTTGGGTAGTAATCAAAGTACAGTGGGAACTCACACGAGACAAATGACGATCTCAGGTCGATGAACTAACCTGTACACATGTCGCCTGGGAACTGCTATCTGACATCTGGTATAAGACCAACTAGCAGGTTCCCGGCGAGTCCTGTCCGGTGTACTCATAACCCAATGAGCACCTGTATACATCTTAGGTGAACCAACAGACACCAGTGGCTTGTGAGACCGGCCACCGCCCCTCGTCGGGGTCTCGACTGTATACACTAGTCTACTAATGGAGTATCGATGCCCAGTCTCGAAACTCCCACGACTAGGGACCTTTTAAGGATGTGCTTATAGACCTCAGCTCCCACGTATATGATCGCCATCATACTGCTGGTCGTCAAGCAAGAATCCTAGGGGCTCTATCAACGTGTAATAGCGACGTGTCAGGTCACCTAAAGCAGTACACGATGATAAAGATAAACCAGATAGCATACTATCATCTCGAGTAAGACTGTCCTCCTGGGATAGGTCCTCCCTCAATCATTGCAATCACGTGCCTGTGATCCAATAATTGACTCTGAGGGCACTATCTCCAACAGATTCCTAGGGCAAGGCTCAATTTCGTGAAACCCCAAAAGGATTTTCTTTAGATCAAAGATCTATGAGAGCAAAGCTCTATTAATTAAGATTGATTTAATTCAAGACTAATTCTTATTTAAATAGTTTCTTTTTAGGAAAATATAACTCGAGGAGTTCTTGAAGGCAAGAGCAAAGCTCTGAAGTTTTTGAAAATGAAAATTTTAAAGATGATAATCATCTGTGCAGGATCAAAGGTCCTATTTATAGGCATCAAGTGCCCTTTCAACTTCCAAAAGTTGCCACAACGGTTGGAATTCTGCCACCGTTGCGCTTGCGTTTGAGGCCACGTAAGCGCAACGGTGGGGGGGCATTTGTTTATCCCAATCAGAGCAAAGCTCTATTCAAATTCCAAGGCGGAAGATGAAGCCCCCAATCAGAGCAAAGCTCTATTTTAAAAATTTAAACTTTAGTAAATGAAGCAACGCTTCAGATTTTTTGCGCTGTGCGCAACGCGCCATGTGTCAAGCGCTGATACTTCAGCGCAGCGCCCAAGAAGGCACGCCCAATCAGAGCAAAGCTCTATTAAAAAAACAAAAGGAAGCAACGCTTCAATTGCTCAAGCACTGCGCTGCGTGACACGTGTCAGCGTGGATGCGCTAGCGCAGTTGCGCTGCGCTTTGCGCTGCTTGACACGTATCAGCGCGGATGCACTAGCGCGGTTGCGCTGCGCTTTGCGCTGCGTGACACGTGTCAGCGCAGATGCGCTCGCGCAGTTGCGCTGCGCTGTGCGCTGCTTGACACGTGTCACGCGCTGGGGCATTTGCGCCTAACAGAATTAAGATTTTAAAGAAATCTTTCTGTTCTTGTTAAAACAAGAATATTTTCTTCTGTAAAACCAGAAGCCCTTGGATCAAAGATCCAATGGTGGGAAAAATTCCCCAAATCACTCAGAGAAAGATCTCTTTAACAAATTTAACCAATTTATGGGCACTATAAAAAGGACCCTAGGCCTCAATTCAAAGGATCAACATTTGTGAGAAATCAACTTCAAACAGAGAAAACTCTAAAAAAATTTCAAGAAAAAGGTAAAAACCTTCATAAAATAGAAGAAATTTCTTCTAATAGATCATTGATCTAAAAACAAGATCAATGATCTTCACATAATAAACAGTGCTTTGCACTTTTTATGAACCATTGGTTCTTTGAAATAAGAGAAACAAGAAAAACTTGTTTTTTTTAATCTAAAAGAGATCAAGAAAACAAACAGTACTTTGTACTTTTTCATGAACCATTGGTTCTAAAAAAGATTCTCAAATTATAGTGCCTTGCTCTTGCAAACTGCGCTGTTGCTCTCCTGGATTGGCGCAAACCACCAGAGAGCGCCGCATGTCAACATCTGAACTATCTGCGCTATACGCTTTTGAAATAGAGCCTTGCTTTCTGGAATTGGCGCAACTCACCAGAGCGCGCACGTGTCTGCAGCGCAAGCGCAGCGCATTGGCGCAGCGCACTGCGCTTGCATGACACGTGTCAACACCATAAGCGCTTGCGCTCAGTGATTGGCACAGAGCGCCTGAAAATGCAATGCATTTCCTAAAGGGCCAGGCCCAAATCAAAAAGACCCGGTAGGCCAAAATAAATTGCAAAGCAATAAATGGGCAGAGCCCAGGTAAAATTGGTGCTCCGCATCATTTATAAAATAAGCAAAGCCCAAAACAAATTGATGCTCTGCATCCTTTATGGGCATAGCCCAAACAAAAATAAAAACAAATAAAAGTGTTGAACTTTTTTCAACTGGACTTAGCCCAATCATGGCTGTAAGTCCTGAAACTAAATTGACCGAGCAAGATTGCTCTCCTAAATCAATTTACCTCCGGTTCGAGGGTACATCTCCGAACTCCTCTGACACCTATCGTTGTAATTCCTCAACGACGTCAGAGAGGTGACGGGTCCCAACGACCACACATCAACACGGACCGAAACGTCCTTAAACTAATAATGGACCGAAATGTCCTTAAACTAATGATGGACCACCACGCCCCTAAACTGGAACATGGACCACCACGTCCCTAAATTGGAATATGGACCACCACGTCCCTAAATTGGCAATGGACCGTAATGTCTTTAAACTATTTATGGACCACTACGTCCCCAAACTGGAACAATAGAACCCCCTCCAAAGGCTCTTTTGTCGGATCTAAACGATCCCGTTTAAGTAGATCTTAGCCCCAAGCACGGCTAACCTATCCTTAAACATTCAAATGGACTATAAAACTCCAAATCAACTTTGGTTCAAGGGTACATCTCTGAATTCCTCTGACACCTATCGTTGTAATCCTTCAACGACGTCAGAGAGGTGACAAGTCCTGACGGCCATATATTAAATGGATCACCACGTTAAGTTGATCTTAGTCTCAAGCAGAACTAACGTATCCTTAACGAACGTTTAAGTAGATCTTAGCCTCAACATGGCTAACGTATCCTTAAACTAAAACACCAAACCTAAATCTAAGTAAATACGGATTTGGACTAATCCACGTCCTACGGGCGACGGCATAACTTAGTCTCCGTATACAATCCACGGGAAACCACAAACAAAACAAACACACACGACACGAAGTGAAATTCTGGAGAAGGAGAAAGTGGCTATCGCGATGCGGTAGCGTAATTAACTGCAGGGGCTTGCACCTGCAGGGAAGAGCGTCTCCACAATCAAAAACCCTTCAAGCGAGGGGGAATCTGACGAAGTCTGCTAAATCGGCCGCATCCATCTAAACCTCCGATACACGGTGCCATAAATCAACTTGGCATCTTCGGAGAGGTAGACGGATAAAATCATATAGCATCTGCCCCGAATCTCAGGCCAGACGTCCTCGCATCGTCGCCGTCTTTCGGAGGGGAACATACCCTATTAGTCATTTTGTATAGGTTGTTTGCTTCACTTGTTCATACATTAGTGAAGAGGTAGCTTGAGTTGAGTCTCCTCAAAGTTGATCATCTTCGGCTTCGACGATCATTAAGCAAGCTCGTTCATTTCGACTAGTGGAGCCTGCGGAGAGTCCGAAACACTACTACTTGGAGCGAAGGGACTTCTACACGGAGCATTTGAAGTGATGGACCGGTCTACAAAAGGTTTTATTCCATAATCCCTTAGGTTTATGCTTGCTTGCTTGTTGTTTTACCTTAATTCTCTAGTTCGATTCTAAGTTTGAGTTCATTAGCACACTAATTTTTAAAATTGTATACTCGATACACCTTGAAACCCTAGTAGATGTGCTACGAAACTCCAACAGTAGCAACCAAAGAAAATCCCACACCCAAAATATCTGCTACCACTTCCACCAAATATCTCATAACTCAATCAATGAATCAAGCATGGCCCATGCCTCATCAATGCACACAAGACCCAACACCATGAGTCACCAAGTGAGCACATACACCATGAATGCCCAAGGCCAAAACTCACACTCACAATTTCCACCAATTAAACATTAAACCAAATATTTAAATCAAGAAAAGAAGTGGCAATTTCAAAAGTAAACTCGTAACGAATTACAAGAATACCCCTCATCTGAACATACATACCTGCATCCATATTCCGAATGAATACGAATACAACGAGACGAAAATAATCCAATAATATAATACTAGGATCCGGCTTAAACCAAAGCCCACTAGTATTATCCATCAGATCTTGATCCGTGCACAAGTGCACGCATATGATTGAACCTTGCCATAAAACCATACGACCTCTACAACGTTTCGCCCAAACTAGGGAAACACTCTGTGTGAGACTCTAAAGACTCGTCAATACGCTGGCAGTGTGTTTAACCACAAGCACGTCAGTGGCACTAGCTGTACGTAACGGCTACCCATGTATTGAACGAAAGGGAGGCCGACGAGCAAACTCATCCTGAAACCCTACTAAGCCTGACAGTGATAATATCCGTACAGTCCGGTCCGTTCGTCTATGAGTATCACATATCAGGTCTGGGGGATGGATGAATTCAGACCTCTAATAACGCGATATTTAGTGTCGGTATGAAGCCCATCACCACCTGAGAAACTACTGATCCGAATCAGTAATTCTCGACTACCTTGGTCAAGGATTTCTGGTAATGGCCACCCGTGCACATTGCGACATCAACCCCCAGTACCGGGAGAGACGAATCCCCTGACGATCCGCTCACTGTCTCGATGTGGCTCGGGACTGTACCCAACTAAAACCTGTTTGCACGACTCCTTTGAGCCATGGTAGGGTAGTAATCAAAGCACAGTAGGAACTCACATGAGACAAATGACGATCTCAGGTCGATAGACTAACCTGTATACATGTCATCAGGGAACTGCTATCTAACAATAGGTATAATACCAACGAGCATGTTCCCGTGAGTCCGTCCGGTATACTCATAACCCAATGAGCACCTGTATACATCTTAGGTGAACCAACTGACACCAATGGCTTGTGAGACCGGCCACCTCCCCTCATCAGGGTCTCGATCCGTATACACTAGTCTACTGATGGGGTATCGATGCCTAGTCTTGAAACTCCTACGACTAGGGACACTTTAAGGATGTGCTTATAGACCACCTAACTCTCACGTATATGATCGCCATCATACTACTGGTAGTCAAGCAAGAATCCTATGGGCTCTATCAATATGTAATAGTGATTTGTAATGTCACCTGAAGTATATACACGATGATAAAGAAAAACCAGATAGTATACTACCATCTCGAGTAAGGCTGTCCTACCGGTATATGTCCTCCTCAATCATTACAATCACGTGTCAGTGATCCAATAATTGACTTTGAGGGCACTATAGCCAACACCTACCATGACTCTACTGAGTCATACAAACAGGTTTTTTTTTCTGTACAGTCCCGAGCCACATGAATTCAGTAAGCGATTGTTGGGGATTTATTTCTCCCGGTATAGAGAGTCGATGCCGTGTTGCATTTGGTTGACTAACACCATAAGACCCTGGCTAGGGCGGATTAAGAATTACCGATATGTAGATCAGTAGATTCTTGGATGGTCTTGAGCCACATCGACATGCTTTGTCAGGTTATTAGGAGTCTAACGTTTTCCACCCTTTAGACCCGGCATGCGATACTCTCAAACGAGCAGACCAGACTGTATGGAGATTGTCAAAGACATGTTCAATAGGAGTTCGGATGAGTTTGCTCGTTGGCTTTCTTTTTGACATGTACCTAGGTACTCGTTATGTACAACTAGTGCCACCGACGTGCTTGTAGTTAAACTCACTGCCAGCGTACTATCAAGTCTTTAGAGTCCCATACAGAGGGTTTCACTGGTTCAGGAGAAACGATGTAGCGGCTATATGGTTATACGTGCAGGTTTCCGATCATATACGAATACTAGCTACACAGATTTTTGTTCGGACGGATAATACTAGCGGGTTTAGGATTAAGCCGCATTATTGAATCATGTATTAATTTAATAATGATCTAGTATTATATTATTGGATTTTTTATCTCTTGGTATTTTTATTTTTTGTAGTACGAATATGTGTATGTATATATGGTGTAGGTATTCTTGTATTTATACTTGAATGCTTTTAGAAGTGGACACCTCATTTTTTGTTAATCTATTTATTGTAAATAGATAATGAGGTGGAGGGATGAGGTGTATTTAAGTATGGTATGAAGCATGGCTACTTATTTTATTTATTCATTTGTGATAACTATTCAAGCATGGCTATAATATTTTATTTGAAAAATGAAATGCTTGATAGTTTTGATTCTTGCCATTCCTCATATCACTTTTACCTTAGCTTTCTCTTTCCTTCCTTGAGCTCTTCTTCTTCCTCAAACCCCAACTCTCTCATGAGTTGAGAAATATGGGGTTAATGAGATAAAATAATTCTATTAACACACTCTATATCCACTAAACCACATAGATTAGCAAACTAGGTACTTTAGTTACCTCATTTTTGAGCTTGGAGCTTGAATCAAAGACTCTTGGATGGATCGTCTTCGACGTGAGGAGGCCGACGACCGAGCTCGATTCCGATGGACGGGGAGCTTAATAAGAGGATTAAGAAGACCCGAAGAACTTGATCACATAGGTATAAATCTCTTCATAGTAGATTAGAACCTATGTAGTTTTTGCTAATTAGGGCTTATGGTTGTTCTTGGGATTATAGTCGATATTGCCCGCTTTAAAATCGTTTTTTGAAGATTCCACCTCTTTACAAACTCAGCAGAGTGTGCGACGTCAACTTACAATTGCAACATCCGCAATGCAACCTCCGAATATCAAAGAGATAAAAGATGACGAACTCCATGACGAGGAATAAGAAGATGACGAGGATGAAGAAAAAAGCAACCCGGTCAGCAACTTCCAATATGGCTTAATTCCATTGCAACAATACTACAAACTAGTGTATCAATCGACTCCTCATCCACAATTGGCATACCAAACTCCTCAACCGCAAGTAATGTACCAAACTCCTCAATCTTAACCGATATATGATGCTCAACTGGTCAATCAAGCTCAAGAAATTGCGGTGAATAATCAAAGCGGTGAGAAGGTACCCTTCTCAAATGCCAACTAAACATGAAAGAAGAAACCTCTCCAAACTAGTTATTCTCCGTTGCCCAAATCTTTTGCGGATGTATTCAAGATACTTCATGCATGCAATGCTATCAGGCCGCCATGACCACCTGAGATGGGTAGATGGCCTAAAATTAATCTAACCAAGTATTGCCCTTACTGTCAAGCGAATGGCCACAAAATCGAGGAATGTTACATAGCGGGGGATGAGATTTATGATTTGCATGAAACTAGAGATATTCAATAGGATTTAATCAAGGCTGCGAAGAATAAAATGCTCCAACAATATGCAAGCTCCACTAACATTCACACGTCGAAGACGCCTTGTGCACCACAAGAATGGCAATGGTTCTCATATGCAATCAACGCCTTTGACAGAGAATATGGATTCACCTCTACTTGGTGTTGTAGAATGTTTTTCGTCACCCATTGGGATGGATGCGCTCGCTTGTCAGGTGTTGTACAAATTCCCCCACCTGATAGTGGACGATGGTTTATTGATTGTGGGGATTCTAATCTCCGGCAGCCATGGACAAAGCTGCCGTTAATTTCCCCTCGCTTTGAGGCGAGAGAACCTCCGATTAACAGGCATTGTAATGATGCGAACTCAATGTGAAAATATGTGTGTGTGTTTGAAATACAAGTTTGTTTCTTTTCATTGTTATATTTTTTATTATATATATATATATATTAAGATGACGCGACGAGTCGGCTCGGGACGGATGCATAGTGAGGAATCTGGGTTGGTTGGACTTGGGCCGGGTGCTTTATGAGACACCCGAATCGGGTGCATGATGAGGACCCGGACCTGGCACCTTATGAGGCACTCAGATCGAGTGTGTCATGAGTCGGGTGCATCATAAGGCACCCGATCGGGTGCATCATGAGGCACTCGGACCTGGCGCCTTATGAGGCACACAGATCAAGTGTGTCATGAGTCGGGTGCATCATAAGGCACCCGATCGGGTGCATCATGAGGCACCTTGGTACATAAGACACCCAGACCTGGTGCTTGATGAGGCACCCAGATCGGGTGCATCATGAAGAACCCGGGTGGATGAGGCACCTGGACCTAGTGCCAGATGAGGCACCCGGATCGAGTGCATTATGAGGCACCCGGGTGTACACCTAGTGCCTAATGAGGAACCCGGGTGAATGAGGCACCCGGATCAGGCTCATCAGGAAGCACCCGGGTGCATGAGACACCCAAATCAGATTCACCATGAGGCACCCGGATAAGACGCATCATGTTCCGGATCAGACGCACCATGAGGCACCTGGAGCGTGAACCACCCGGACCAAACGCATCACGAGACACCCGAAGTTGATTTCGCCTGGGGTACCCGGGTTGGATACCCCGAGGCCGATGTTTTAGGGGGGTTTTCCGGGTTGAGTACCCCCCGACGGCTTCATCTGTATTTTATTATTTTATTATTTTTGTTTGGTTTTCTTTAAAAAATATATACTAAGCATGTAGATTCCGACGAAAATTCTCCGGCATAACCACTAGATTTTATCGTTTTATCATTTATTGAAACATAGAACAAGTCCTATATTTCCGTTTGGATGAAGCACGGATGGAGATCCGCATTCAAGAGGGTAATACGGATCGAAATCCGCATCTTTAAGGTTTCCCTAAGTGAGAAGCCTAAAAGCCTTCCCTTTGATAGGGTCACCCTCAACCTTCTCTCTTTCATGTCAAAAGCTCTCTTGATCCTTGAGAACTTGGGATTTGAAGCTTGAATGGGGGAAAGGGGGTTCTTTTCCCATTTTTGGGCCTTGGATCCTTCACAAATGGAGTTTTGAGAGACGGGTTCTCCTTCTTATTCCCCCTTTCTTTGTTTCTCTTGGAGGGAAAGAGGGAGGAGGACCCAAAAGATCTCTTTTTATTGGTTTTGATGGAGCGATCAAACTCTTTTCAATAGATCTATGGGTTTTATGCTATTTTCTTTAAGAAAAATGAGAGTTTTTTTTCTCTTAAGGAAGAAAAAGAAGACCTTGAAGAGAGAAAGTGAGTGTGGATGCACAAACCCTAGTATTTTATGGGAATGGAAAAACTTAACATTTTATCATTTGGTTGGGTTTAAATATCCATTAGAATTTGCAACTTAGCCCTTGAACTTTACATAATTGCTTTTTGTTTCTTCCATATTCACGTGCTCATTTTTTCTTCAAATAAGCCATGGGCTTTACATGATTTTGGCTTTTGGCCTATTTATATTACATTTTCATACTTATTTGCATACAAAATTTATTTATTACAGATTTCTTTCTCTTTCTTCTTCGATAGACGGCATGCTTTGTTTGAACTTGAGGCGGTTTGGGCGTGGGCCCACTTGCTTGGGATTGAGCCCGGATTGATTGGATTTGGATCCACTTGTTTGGACGTTGACCTTGACTTTAACTTTTTTATTTTTAATTTCGGAAGTGGGGTGTAAATTTAGACCCCAGCCAAATCCCCCCATCAATAAATGCATACGATATGTATGTGTCATGTGCGTGAAATTAATGGATTTTCTTTGGTGTAGAAGTTAACTTGACTTGGCTCCCGCTTTTGGGAGGCTAGCACTGCCCTTTTTACGACATGGACGGTCGATTCTTGATTGGGTTCCTTTTTAGCGACGTGGAGGTCGATATTGCCATTTTTGCGACGTAGATGGTCAATACTGCCTTTTTTGTGACGTGGACGAACGATACTTGATTTGGTTCCCTTTTGACGACGTAGAGGTCGATACTGCCCTTTTTGTGATGTGGACAGTTGATACTTGGTTTGGTTCTTTTTTAGAGACGTGGAGGTCGATGTTTGACGTGCTTCCATTGCAGAGGTTGATGTTTGACGTGCTTCCGTTGTGAAGGGTCGCTATTTCACTTTCTTCCGATGCGGAGGGTCGTTGTTGATGTGCTACCGAGGCGGAGGGTCGTTGTTTGATGTATCATCGGCATGGAGGGTCGCTGTTGACATGCTACCGAGGAGGAGTGCTGATCAGTCGAAAATACTGCATTTTTAACACGGCAATTTCCCTATCTTTTGCATTCATCTAGAAGTGTTCGGTATTCATATTGCACATATTAGCAAAACATTCCTGAAACAGATTGCATGTGTTATACTTTAAAACCGGCACTTTAAGGGAAATTGACTGTTTATCATGGCATTGCATCATTCTTGTATAGCGCAACTCTTGTCTCGAGAAATTGTGCAGGAAAATTCCAGAAACCGAGCCAAAATTATGAAACAGTGCTGATAAAATACGCCAACTCAAAGGCTAAAGATCTGGCAGTGATCAAGGACTAATTATAAGATTCAGCACATCAGAGAATAGACCAAATATTATAAGAAGAATTACCAGAAAATATGATGCACTGGGCCTCTTATTGGACCGCGGATCCGCGGCCAATAGCCCGTTCCCGCCGCGGATCCGCAACTTGCTGATGTCATCATTCCTTCAGTTTTCTGCACATGCTTATTTGTAACGGTACAAGCTTCCAGAAGACTCCAGATTATCCATGTGGCTTCATCTAGAAGGCTCGGCCTAACAAACTATTTCTAGAAAGCTCCCTCCAACAACCTTCTTCTAGAAGCCTCCTTATAACAACCTTCTTCTAGAAAGCTCTCTCCAACAACCTTCTTCTAGAAGCCTCCTTATAACAACCTTCTTCTAGAAGGTTCCTTGTAACAACCCCATTCTAGAATATTCCCTCCAACAAACTTCTTCTAGAAGATTCTTTCTAACAACTTCATTTTGGAGGGAAAATTCAAATGAGGTAGTTCATTTTGGAGGGAAAATTCAAATGAGGTGGTTCATTTTGGAGGGAAAATTCAAATGAGATGGTTCATTTTGGAGGGAAAATTCAAATGAGGTGGTTCATTTTGGAGGGGAAATTCAAATGAGGTGGTTCATTTTGGAGGGAAAATTCAAATGAGGTGGTTCATTTTGGAGGAAAAAGTTGTTCATTTTGGAGGGAAATTTGAAATTTGAATTCTAGATCTAGGGTTATGAAAGCTTATAAAAGGGAGCCTAGATCTAAGGCTGTTCATTGTTCATTAGTTCATTAATCTCTCATCTCCCCCATTTCTAACATAAGTTGAGTGACACAACTTATGCCTCAAAAATCCAAAATCCAAAGCCAAATTCAAGATCCCGAGTACCATTCAAGCGAGAAGCCTTCAACCTTTTAGGAGCGGAGCCGATCTTCAATCGAGCAAGTGATCCAAGCCGATCCGCGACTCAAGGAGACGAACGAAGCCAAATCGACGATCGAGTTCTTCCTCTTGTAGTTCTTGAGCGATTTGTAACGGAATTGTTGATAAATAAAAGGTGAAATTCTTTAATCTTGCTTTCTTTAAATTCTTGCATCATGATTCGATCTCAATTTGTGATTGTGCTTCTTGTTGTGATGTTTGAGTAAAACTCCGCTCGTAAAGGAGTCGAGACGATCAATAGAATGATGATGTAACAAATCTTAAAACGATTCTTAAGTCCTACGAGTTTTGTAAACCCTAGCAAATTGAAGAATCGACGACCTAGTTTCGTTGCGATGCTTTCTTGATTGTGATCGCTCGAAATTAGGGATCCACGATCGATTCTTGAATTTACTAGAGGCTAGAATGTGAATGAAATCGACGAAGGAACAAGGGATAAATGATGAAACCCTAGTTTCACAAGAAATCCCTAATTCTCGTTGACCATCATCGATCTAGTATCAATTCATCGATGGATAAGAATACGTAATCGCTAGATTTCATCACATCTATAGATCCGATCGATTCCTACGAGCCTCACTTCGATTCTTGATATTTGGTTTGGAAATCATCACAAATTCTCAATTCTTGATTTTATCGTTTCTTGATTTAGACTAGATTTTTCTAATTCTTGAACTTCAAATCTTTAAATCATGAATTGTTGTTTGTTTTCTTTTCTTTAAAGTTTCAACTCATCTAAATCGAAACACGAACGATTACACTTTCCCTGTGGACGATCCGCACTTACTAACGCGCTACATTCGACACCGTTATTGATTGCGGTCAAAATATTTTTGGTTGTGATTTCTAAACAATTTTCCGACTACAATGCGAAATCGTTTCAATCAAATAGCGCCGTTGCCGGTGATCATTTGATATACACACACAATCGGAAAATATCAATACAATCAAGTGCCGATATTTGACGTGTCACCGGCAAGGAGTGTCGTTGTGGTTGACGTTTTTCCATTGCGGAGGTCGATGTGGTTAACATGCTTCCATTACAAAGGTCGATAGTTGACATGCTTCCATTGTGGAGGTCGATGTTTGACGTTCTTCCATGGCGGAGGATCATTGTTTGACGTATCACCCACATGGAGGGTCGCTGTTGATGTGCTATCGAGGTGGATGGTCGATGTTTGATGGTCACCGGCACAGAAGGTCGATGTTGACATGTTACCGAGGCGTAGGGTCAATGTTTGACGTGTCATCAGCATGGAGGGTCACTGTAGTTGACGTGCTTCCATTGCGGAGGCTGATGTGGTGACATGCTTCTATTACAGAGGTCGATGGTTGACGTATAACTAGCATGGAGGGTTGCTGTTGATGTGCTACCGAGGAAAAGGATCGATATTTGACGTGTCACCGACACAGTGGGTAGCTATGGTTGAAGTACTTCCATTGTGAAGGTCGATGTTGTTGACATGCTTCGGTTATGGAGGTCGATGGTTGACGTATCACAGGCACAGAGGTTTGCTGTTGATGTGCTACCGAGGTGGAGGGTCGATATTTGACGTGTCACCGGCTTGGAGGGTTGCTGTGGTTGACGTGCTTCTGTTGCGGAGGTCAATAGTTGACGTGATTCCATTGTGGAGGTCAATGTTTGATGTGGAATTTGGATGTTTAACGTCATCTTAGATGGAGATTTTAGAATTTTGAATTGGAATTTGGATGTTTAACGTCATCTTAGATGGAGATTTTCAACGGAATATGGATTTTTGTCATTTGATTGACATTGTGGGTTTTTTTGAAACTGGCAGAATTTTAATTTAAGATTGGGACAGGAAGTCCTGATTTTTTGAATTGAGTTTTGAACTGGATTTGGATTTGAGCCCGGATTTGAATCGGGTTGGATTGGATTTTGAGAATTTGAGAATTTTTTTAAAAAAATTAGCATCGCTATCACTAGCATATAGTACTAAGAGTGATTCATAATTTGCTTTTGGAGGATTTGGGGTTTAGGATTTTGGCCTGCATCAGCACCGCTAACACTGAAACATAGTGCCAGGAGCAAATCATCATTTGCCGTTTTGGAGGATTTGGGATTTTTTTGGTTTCGGTGGCTGCATTGCTACCACTAGAATGGTACTAGGAACGACTCATCATTCGCCATTGGAATATTAAGAATTTGTTCTTGGTTGACATCAGCAGTGCTAATACTAAATTTTGGTTTCAGGAGCGAATCATCATTTGTCATTAGAGGATTTGACTTAGGATGTGGATTTTTGGTTGGCGTCTGCATCGCTAGCACTGGAATAGTGCCATGAGCGACTCATCATTCTTCTTTGGAGGGGTTGAGATATTTTTACATACATACATACATATATATATCCCCAGTTTAAAGACCAATGGGTTAAAAGGGTTTTTTTTAACGAGTTTGTGCCCTTTTGGTTTTTCACAAGCTCACGGGTAGCCCTACTGTTTTTACTCACGAAGCCTTCTCAGGTTTTCATTTGTGCTCTTTTTCTTGTGGACTATCCCCGGTTTTTTTCTCTTTCTAGTTTAACCACTTAGCGGTCAAAGCTGCGCTTATTCTTAGTTTGGTCCCCTTGGGCATATTTTTGCAGGGCTTATTTGAGATTCTTGGTTTTGAATTTGATGAGGTTGAGTTGTTATCAGAGATGATGAGCTCTATTTTATTTTCTCATTTAATCATTGGCTCTTTCTGAAGCCGCTTCAACATCTTCTTAGTCTTTTTAAGCATATGTTTGTCCAATAGAGACTGCAATAGGATGAAGTCATTTTCTGGAATGGATGATTGAGCCATCCGTTCCCAGTTCAGCTTTTATTTGTACAAAGTTGGCAGTCGCAGCTTGATTGTTTGTTAGCACGCCAGGGGACAATGAGATTTCCCCAATCTTGTATTGGTCCTCGACCCAACCCTTGAAAATGTGGAAACCTTCGATAGTATGCCCCAACACTCTATGATATGGGCAGTAATTAGGTTTGTCAGTCATATTCGCTTCATTTGGCCTCTTTGGTTCTGGTAGCTATAGACCATTGTTTAGGACCTCCTTGAATATTTTATAGATCTTGTCCCTTATAAAGGAGTAGACCCTATTCCTCTTTACCTCCAAAATTAGCCCCCTCCCAAAGCTAGCTTTCGAGGTTTGTTGGTCTTCGACCTGCCCGTTCCTTGCTTGTTGAAAGAATCGATATTGTTGGAACTTTCGCTTTTGCGGTTGTTGTCCCTCTGATTCTTTGGTTTTTTAGTAAATTGGAGGTCCTGAAGGGACTCGGGGCTTGAGCTTTCTAATATCTGAACCCTCTTGGTCAGCTCCTAGAATGTTTGGAGACTCGCTATGCATAGGAAAGGAGTCATCCAGTTGCCGATACTTCCTATAAGAAGGTTAATGGATTGGTCCTGCTCTAACGGCAGTTCGCACTTAATGCTGAGATTACGCCATCAGGCTATAATATCTGTGAAACATTCGTTGTTCTCTAGTTTGGTCCTCATAAAGTTGACAATGGTGATTTTATCACTGACACTCATGAATCTTTTCTTGAATAGAGATTCTATTTAAGCGAACGTCGTGACCGAGCCGTCTGTTAGGCATGCGTACCAGTTGAAGGCAACGTCGGTCAAGTTTCTAAAGAATTACTGGAGGAGAAGCGCATCATTACCCCCAGTGTTTCCGCATGATACTTTAAAATGGGCAATGTGCTGGTTTGCATTTCCCGTCCCGTCAAAACTTCCAAATTTAGGGACGATATAGCAGCTGGGAAACTTTACGAGATCATATCGTGCAGGGTACAGTTTCCCACTGCTGCCGATGTTTTGCTGCACTTCGGCTTCGGCCACCAATGTCTTGACCTTGCTGGTAACTAAGTCCATGATCTGGCCTTGCATTAGCGTGTTGCTGTCATCCAGAGTCAAGACGTCCCTTGAAGTGGAATGCGGGCAAGTTTCATTGGGTCGCCTGTTTTTGGACTTGGGGAATAGGTGTCGGCTGCATCAGGGATTCACCTCCCGGCTCATGGGTAGAACCTTGTGCTTGATTGGACTGTCCTTGAGTGACGTTGTCCATGAGTTGTATCACGACATTGTCAAATCATCGATTTTGGAGTACAGCTTACTCACTTCCTAATCCTTATTTTTGAGCTGTTTTCGGAGGTCTTGGAGTAGCTATTGTTCTGCGGTCTTAGGGATGAAAGTTGGATCCTCATCGTTTTCCAAGCTAGACTCTTCGCGAATCGCAGATTCTTTTTTACTTAGATGCCAGAGTAGGGTCTTCGTTGTCATCCAGATTATGCTGAGATTGGGAAGTGTCGTCCCATTCCACACCATGTTGGGATTGGTTAGCACCAACCCCTTTTTTATTCTTACTATGAAGGTTACCACTGGGGCCCATGTCAGCCATATAGACCGTATGGATCGTGTATCCGCCTAGGTCTATGCTATCAGCTGCGATATTCATTGAGTTCCTTAGCTGAGCAGGAGCTCTAGCCCTTTTGTTGCCTCTGTATCTGATTCTTTTCTATCTTAATTTCTCAGCTTTGAGGGCTTGGTGGGCATCTGATTTCCTGAAAGCCTCCGTAGACCGGTTGACAGGAAATCCAAAAAAGACACCCACTTGTGCAGCTGTCAAGGGCATCGCATGCTTTCTCGAGAAATCTTGTAGTTTCCTTGGTGTTGACGGCCTTGCCCCAAGCTAGGATGATAGAGAGTCGTTCAAGGACAGATTTATGCTTGGGGTTGGGTGCCCTCATGATTACAACATTTGGTCTCCTTCCTTTTGAGACCGGTTTATCCATCACTGGAGCTTGAGGGGAAAAAATGCTGCTGGCTGGGGCAAAACAGATGGAACCGAATTGGAGCGGCTGCTCCATCCACTGATACATAAGTTCTGGCGGAAGTATCACTTGGGCATTTGCCCTGATGGTGTATGCGACTAGAGTTGCATCTGAAGTTAAGTTCATCTTCGGAGATTGTTTGGCACGAATATTTGCATATTATACTTCCAATTTCTATCTATTTTAATATAAGAATAAGTGCTACTGAGGTATTTGTTTCCTCATAAAAAATTGCTTTTTAATTAGAAATCAGTCCGGCAGCGCCTCATGTGTTTCCTACATGAGCGCCACCGCCAGCATTTAGTAGAATTAAAAATCTTACGCTGGTGCCTCATATAAAACACACGTGAGCGCAGGCGTGCAAGGCACTTGAGCGCTTGTTATGTAAGAATTAAATTCTTAGGCAGCACCTACATGCATAACACGTGAACGTCGGTGCCCAAATTAAAGAGGGTAGAATTAAATTCTACATGGGGAATATTTTCTTAAAAACTGGGGACATTCTCTGTTAAACAGACCCATTGAATCAAAGATCCGCTGGTAGAATTAAATTCTATTAGGGAAAAATATATCCCTGGCCTTTGTTTTTAAATGAAAAGGGTCTTCTCTGTTAAACAGAGAACGGTTGGATCAAAGATCCAATAACATAATTAAATTCTAGATTTGGGAAAATATTTTCCTAATCTTTCCGAATGAGAAAGATGTACTTTGAACCCTTCGATTAAAAATCCAATGGTGATTAAAAATCACCGTTGGACAGAATTAAATTTTGTTTATGGGAAAATATTTTCCTAATCTTGTTAAAAACAACAATATATATTCTGTAAAACAGAAATTCTCTGGATCAAAAATCTAACGGTGGATAAAATCCACCGAACAATTTCTTAAACCAATTAAATCAATTGGTATCTCTTAAGTGAGAGATTTTCTCAAACTAATTAACAATTTTCCTCTCCTATATAAAGGATCCGAGACATCAAGTCTCAGAGGAAGAATCAACCCCATAAGTTTTCCACAAGAATTGAGAAGTTAATTCTCCTGAAAAAAAGAAGAAGATTCTCGTTTTCTCAAACTAGGTAAAGAAAAGCAAAGATAAACATATCTCCTTTGCCTAGCATAAGTATAAAATAAAAGCAAAGGTTTAACCCTTCAAAAAAAGAACTTAGTTTTTTCTCTGGATCTGAGATCCGTGAGACAAATTTCCTCATAACTTGAGAATTTAATTTTCATCGGGAGGTTCTGTTTTTCAGACTCAAAATCTAGGGAAAAGAACTAGATAAAAAGAAAGGAAAGAAAAGACATAGGTTCCAGGAATTTAATTCCTTCAAAAAAATAATAATAGGGTTTAATCCTATATAAAATAGTTAGTTCTTATAAAAAAACAGAAGAATTTTGTTCTTAAATAAAATCGATTCCAGATCTTCAAAACAGAGATCTTGGAGATCATTAATGGCCAAAACGTCATAAAACAGAAGTTAAATTTCTATATAAAAAAAGAGACTAAATCTCTACTGGAACCTAGTGCCTTACGTGAAACAAACGTGATTGTTCATAAAAGAGAAGCTCGGCATCTCACGTGCTTCCCACGTGAGCGCCCGAAACAGAAGCCCAGCGCCTCACGTGAAAAACACATGAGCGCCCTAAATAAAATACTCAGCGCCTCACATACTTCCCACGTGAGCGCCGAGAAACAAGTACCCAACGCCTCACGTGCTTCCCACGTGGGCGCTGTACAAAGTGCTTAACACTTTTGAATAAAGGGAGAAAGCCCAAGACTGAGCCCAAATTGGCTAAGTCTCTGAAACTTCTTTGCAGCTGAGCCCAAATTCTCTATTGTTGGATCTTAACTAAAATTTAATGATCATTAAAATACATCTAAGTTTATCTAGTCTCAAATAGGACTAACGTATCCTTAGTTAAAATAAATTGAGCCCAAATGCTCATATATTTAAGTCGATCTTACTCTAAAAATAGATTAACGGTCCTTAAATAAAATAAAATATTGTTTGAACTAAATGAACATATAACCTAAGTTCAAAACCCAAATTCATAAATATACGGATTTGGGCCGATCCACGCCCTACGGACGACGACATAAATTAGTCTCCGTATACAATCCAAGGGCAACCCTATAAAAACAAACATAACACAACATTAAGTGAACTAATAAAGCAGGAGAAATTGGTTATCGCAACGCGATAACGTAATTAACCGCAGGGGCTTGCGCCTACAGGAAGAGTGTCCCCACAATCAAAAAGCCGTCACAAATGAGGGGGAATCTAATGAAATCTGCTACATTGGTCGCATCTATCCAAGCTTCCGATATACGGTGTCATAAATCAACTTGGCATCTTCAGAGAGGTGGATGGATATGTCTAAATAGCATCTGCCCACAAATTTAGGCAAAATGTTCAATCCCAGTACGTCTCTATTTTCGGCGGTAAACAGACTCTAGCACGCCCGATAGGACTTTTTCCTCTTTCCACTCCACACTTCGTGTGTCATGTTTCGTGAACAAAATCGCGGTTTTCTATGATTGCCCTTAGATTCGAGGTACTAAAACTTAGTGTCTTGCTCCTGTGCAAAAAATCAATGCCTTCTCAATGCACTTCCTATAACAACAAGTCTCTTTCCACCTCAGCTGGAGCAACATACGGTCCTAACGCGGCCTCCATTTTCTCAATGCCGGTGGGGAAGGTCACACATTCCACTACCGGATTATTCTTCGGGGCCATGCTCCCGCCTATGAACTTTGGCACCTCAACTCCATAAGTAGACGCTCCCAGAAGGTCAGTCTTTGATCGACTAGCAACTATGGCAGCTCCTATCAGCAAGCCGTCCAAATCTGACGCTTCAGTTTTCAACAGGCTAAATAAGAATTCGGAAGGGCCCGCAAAGAAGCCCATGATACCTGAAGGAGCTACCCCAAAACAGCTAGCCCTCCCTACTCCTGCTGTAGCTGGAGCAGACAAAACTGATTCCCTTCCCAGACTGTGGGTCTTCAAAAAATTGACAAGCTTTGCTCCAACTCCAACAAGGACGTCGGTCTTCAACAGGCCGACGCCAACCGAAACTCCCCAGCAACGCAGAGGTCATGAGGAAGACACCTGATCAGTTAAATTTATTGCATATTTTATGGACATTTTCCCTATTATTATTAACTACTAAAAGGTTTTAATTGTAAATAAAGAACATATGTGGGTTTATTTGTAAAAAGATTATTATCATATGTTTCTTCATTTATAATTAATATAATTAGAGAAAATATATGCATATAATGTTTAAATAAAATATTCATATTAAAACATGCATATCATATCAAATATTCCTAATCAATATTCTTAAGATATAATATCATATAATTGGTTAGAATAATATCAAATAAAAACAAGTGTTACTAACAATATGATTTGAGATATTTTGTACGTATTAAAAAAAGATTAGCTCAGGTCTGAACTGTGAGTAGGAGATCCACAGCAAATCGAAGTACCGAACCGAATCTGCCGAATATTAGGAGCGAATCGAAGAATCTAGCATTGGAAGAGACTAAGAGTAATATTTTTAGAATATTTTTATCAAGAAAATCTTCAAATATCAAGAAGAAAAGCCATGAAAATTTTGGAAACCCAAATCCACCAAAAGGCGGCGGAAACGCGGTCAAAATAGGCTTTTGGCGGCGGTTCAGCGGTCATTTGGAAGCCGTAGGATCTGAAACTTTAGGGTCATGATCGTAATTTAACACACTTCAACATGATGTCTAGGGTTTCACATTTCAGAGCCTATAAAAGGACCGAGAGCTATCTATCTATCTATTCATCTTCTCATCGATCGATTAAGATCTAGCAAGCAAACTAGGGTTTTGTAAATTACTTTTTCAGAGAGAAATTTTTCAATGCAATAGTTGATCAATAAAAGTAGTTCTTTGTTTTAATTCTTTTCGCATTTACTTTTCGTATTTACTTTCTGCATTTACTTTCCGCATTACTTTCTGTATTACATTCGGCAATTACTTTCTGCACTTTTAATTATGGTTTCATTCACCTTCCACCTCTCTTTTAAATCGCTAATATCCATGAGTGAGTAAATTCTTGCTTGCTAGGGTTTGTAGGATAGGGTTGAATAATGGATGAAAAATCCTTTTACTTCTTTTGACGTTTTAATATTTATAAATTTTAGCAAAATAAATATTAATTCTCTTATCGGGCGTGCTATCAATTAATGATAGTCATGACCACGATTTGAGATTCGTTAATACTTGTTTTGTTAAGGTCTTGAGATAAATAGAGATCAATGGAAGGACAAGAGGCAGTAGTGGGAAACCCTAATTCTCTCTAAGAACTCTAATCCACATTCATCGCTATCTCTCTAATATTAAACAATTAAAAGATAAAAAGAATTATATTTTTTTTACTTCATCCATTAACTACTAAGTCTTATAAACCTTACAAGTTTTTCTATTATAAACTTTTCATCCCTTCTTAATAGAAACAAAAACAATCCCTCCTCTCTTTTATCAACTCGTTTAAAGCAAGATAAGAAATTTACTGTTTCCCTGTGGACGACCTGTACTCATCGCGGCTAGCTATTTACGATACCGTCTTGATTGCGATTATTTACAAAACATACACATACACTTTTTTTACATCCAATCAAATTGCGCCGTTGCCGGAAAAACGGTTGTAATTATTTTTCTTGTTATTCGGGTTGATTTCTAATATAAAACCAGAGAATATAAAAAATAAAAATAATAATATAAATAAAAACTGCATTTTGTATTTTTTTAATGATTTTTGTGCGAGTTTTTCCAGAAATCTGGAGCACTTGGAGTGAAATAAAAGATATTTAGAGACTATCAAATATGAGTAGAGGAGCATCAGAGTGAAGTGCCAAATTTTTAAGGAAAGATCTCATCATACAGCAGCGGAACCGCGGCCCAAGCAAGCTCTTGGCGGCGGAAGCGTGGCCATCTTAGGGAGTTGAGCCCCCAACTTTTTCTGGTATTATTCTATAATCTTCCTTTCTCCTCTAAAACTCCAATAAATTGTTTTTGCCAGCAGGATTCTTTGCAAACAACTTCGCTAAATATCTTTTTGTGTGTTTTAGATTTTGGGTTGTTTTGCATATTTAAAACGGGCATTAAGGGGCAAGAAACCCAAATTCAGATTACGTGGGGATTTCATCACCCTTCCTAGGTACCACATATTACAAACAAGCATACACATCACCCTACATTAATAAAAAAAATCTAGACCAAGCCTCTAAGGACAGTCGCGCTCAATTAGGATAAAAGAGGGTCATGGGTAATCTATTGCTTATCCTCATTTCTCTTGTAGTGTCTAAGGCAAGTGTGACTAAGAAAAGTAATTACTTAATTAGGCCCGCTATTTCGGTGATTCGTATAGCGGATACCTCCGACTTACCTGGCTGCAAGATTGATAAGGAGGTGTTAGAGGATTGATCTTACGTGTTGTCTTTTGGAAGTCCAGGAGCGGTCTAGTAATTTGACCTAGGTGACTCTAGCACTAGGGATTGTTTGTGAACGTTTGTGATTGGTTGAATCGAGTCCCTATTTTAAAGCAAAACAATTTCAAAATTTAAAAGAAATAAATTATCACCCTCTTTTCTTTTCACTATCATATAATGGGTAACCCAAACCGACCAACTCTTGCCGAGTTTTGCTACAAACAACCAGATATTTCTTATTATCATAATTGCTTTAGTACAAATTCCGACCCTACCATTTCTTTAAGGGATAGGATAGAGCGCGCTAGAAATAACAGTTGGACACCCCACTCAATGTCCTATCAACTATGTAAAAATTCAACACCTTCTTATGTTGATACTCCGTTTAAGGCTAGTAAGGCAACTTCTAAACGTATGTCCATTGTTGAGCATATTATGAAGCCTCGTAGCCAAAGTTTTATACCTTTCACTTCTCCAAAACCGTTAGGACAACAATTACAACCATTTCCATTTGAAAATGTTGGTACTCGTTTTGAGGCGAATACGATAACTTTTACACCCATGACCATTGCTGAACAAATACCAATTTTCAGTCGCCAACTAACCAACCAATCTCAATATTCTTCATGTCACAATGTTGATCCTAATCCTATTTATGAAACTTGGATACACCCTTCTAATTCTTATCAATAACACCAAACTTTCATACCCTCTCATGTAGATACTTCTCTTGAGGCTCATGTGGCAAATCGTAAACGCATATCGATTGCAGAACATATTGAACTCGCCCGTAGTCAACAATTAAACGCATTCCAACAATACTCAACTTTTGCACCTTATCTAGACAATGCTTCTGAACATCAATTAGAAAATTCCACGGTTCAAAGGGAATCCTTCATTGAAACTTCTTTACAAACCATGTCTAATCCTGAAGTAGAGTTGGAATTGAGAAGAGAGAAAGAACAAGGGATCCTCCTAAGTCAAGCCAAAACCAATTCTTTTGATCTCAACACCTTCTATCCTGCACCCCAACCGAATGTATTTAATGATCAACCGCTTAATAATCTAATTTATGAGGTGCCCAAGACTAACATGTTTGACTTACCCAATCATGAGCGTGGAAGAGAACCTGACACCATTATAAATCAAACCGATCTTTATTTATCTATGCTTGACATTTCAAACCTTCCAATTCCATCAAGTGATCCATCAATTGAGGTTAGTATAATTGATGAATATTTAAAGAACTTTTCGTTTGATTTGACCGGAGGTGTTAGTGAGATCGGTGTTGAGAATAACTTTGAAGATGAACCCGCTATGTTAGATGAGTTGGATTCACCGACCTATTATGTCCCTTCCATTGAATGTGAATATCTTCCTGTACATTTAAGCGATCATATTCTTACCACCAACCTATCCGATATGCAAAACGATATTCAGCCTTCATCTGGATCAACAATGCTCGACATCCAAGTTCATTTACCCATTTCATTACCCACTTTCTTTGGTTCTTCTTCTAATCTTCTTTCACTTCCACCGAACTTTGATGAACCACACTCTGATATTTCGAGTTCTATGATTCTTGAAAGACCGCTCGACGATTTAGACTTTTTGAGAATGAGGGAGATGAGCTTTTTGAATCTCATACCTCCATAATTTCTGATGAATCGAGTGTTTTGAATGCTGGTGCGCAACACATTGACCTTGAAACTTTCAACCTTCATAGTGAATCTGCCTATTCTATTGATTCCTTTCTTCCCGATGAGATCATCATCGATGAAAATTTCGAAAGTATTTTCGCCGAGGAACTCGCGTTCCTTAAAGACTTGGATGCTGTGATGAATCAATCTCCACCGGAAATTCGTGCGCCTCCCTTTGAGGCCGAAAAAATTGAACCACCACCCCTTCTTCTTATCACATACGAGAATGCGACTATTCCATCCATTTCTTATCTTTCAAATTCTCGTTTTCATTCACCATCACTTTTTCGTCTCTACCAACCGAGATGTAGATCCTTTCGATTACACCTCTT
The DNA here is from genome assembly GCA_030015575.1 of Agapanthus africanus. Taxonomy (NCBI): domain Eukaryota; kingdom Viridiplantae; phylum Streptophyta; class Magnoliopsida; order Asparagales; family Amaryllidaceae; genus Agapanthus; species Agapanthus africanus. Next base: position 142,506,464 of record JASDDO010000026.1, read on the forward strand.
CTCTTCTCCCCACCTCATCTCTTCACGTTACTCTCATTTATGTTTCTTCTACATAAGACATGATGCAACCTCCATTCTTATACAGTCTTAAGTCTTATACACATATATCCGTTACACGATCTTCTAACAACCATGGTGTTACATTGATAAAATATTTGAATGGTTGGTGTTGAATTTTGGTCTTTGTAAAACATTATGTAGACCGATAATATTTATCCCCCTCTTATGTTAAATTTCAATGCTTGGTAATGAAAACATTGTTTTACTCAAGTTTGAGGGGAAGAAGAAAAATATTTTTAAATGGCTTTTGAAAGAAAAGAAATTTTTGCACGATTGTGAGCCATGAACAAGTTTAGGGGAGGATTTTACTGTCATCCATTCTTGACCCCTTCTTTATACCATCTTATTGAACTGTTCCTCCTAGTCTTCAGGTTTTGATCTTACAGGACAGCATCAGTGATGACACTGCTGCAAATAAGTTTGGGGGGATGGTTTGTATATATCCACGCATCATATGTAAATATTGCATATTGCATTGCATAATAAATTTTTGAAAATTAAAGTTAGAAAATGAAAAATACATATGACATAAAGGAAGAGATTTAAGAAATGCAAGAAAATTAGATGTTTTAAAACGAAGCTAGTAATACATAGTCATGAGCTGTTGTCCCAAGGGTTAGTAAGATGAAAAAATTACTAATCCGTGGATAGAAATAAGTCTGATAAATAGTCCTTATTCTTGAGTCCAAACTTCTAAATGTTGATACCCTACTATACGCACTTGCACACATCTTGAAACTTGGGATAGTAGAGGATACATTGAAATACTCTTGCCTAGAAGCTTAGTATGAAGGAAAAACAAAATATAAGTGGCGCATAAAAAAATTAAAAAGAAAAATGAACTCTGGTTTTGTAATTACTTAAGGCAGCATAAAAAATATAGCGAGCGAGCCTTATCACCTAGTGCCTTAGACCAACTGGTTTGGGAATCACCGCTAAGCCTTAGGTGTTGTAAGATTAGGATATTGCTAATTACGCCTTAATAAGTGAGCACATTCGGTAATCGGTTGGTTAATACCTCAAGAAATATTAACGGTCGCATGAAAAATGTATGAGAAAATCCATTTAAAAATATCACCGACTAAAAACTACCAAGGAAGATGGACAAAGGGTTTGATAGTTTGAATTGAATTCTCCAAGTGTAGGGATGTCTTTTACACACACGTAGGGGTATATGATCGATGCTTGGAGGAGAGACAAGGAAGAAGACTAAAAACGATGTTTTATTGAGGGATGATGCGATTTCCGAAATATTTTTAAGACCATTAAGATAGGGCTCATGACAACTAAAAAGCTAGTGTAGTTTGAAATTCTTATTTTCAAGTTTTTTCTTTTATATATTCCTTATCTTTGCATGTAATTTTTGTTTTCTTTCTTTTATTTTGGAATTTTGTGGATGTAATCCGCTGAAAACTCTCGGGAGACAACACTCCTCCTACTAGGGACACCCAGAGGTTTAACGGCTTGTTGCACGTGCTAAGTGCAATTGTGTTGCCTACGAAAGTGTGCTAGGTTTTTCTTTTTTTTAATAAATAATTTGTTCGAGACGATCAAACATAAGTTTGGGGGTATTTGATCAGTCAAATTTATTGCATATTTTATGGACATTTTCCCTACTATTAATAACTACTAAAAGGTGTTAATTGTAAATAAAGAACATATATGGTTTTGTTTGTAAAAAGATTATTATCATATATTTCTTCATTTACAATTAATATAATTAGGGAAAATATATGTATATAATTTTTATATAAAATATTCATATTAAAATAGTCATATCATATCAAATATTTCTAATTAATATTCTTAAGATTTCACATCATATAATTGGTTAGAATAATATCTTAAATAAAAAAAGTGCTACTAACAATATGATTTGAGATATTTTGCAGCTATTATAAAAAGATTAGCTCAGGTTTGAACTGTGAGTAGGAGATCCACAGCAAATCGAAGTACCGAACCGAATCTGCCGAATATTAGGAGCAAATTGAAGAATCTAGTAACGGCAGAGACTAAGAGCAATATTTTCAGAATATTTTTAACAAGAGAATCTCCAAATGTCAAGAAGAAAAGCCACGAAAAATTTAGAAGCCCAAATCCACCAATAGGTGGCGGAGGCACGGTCAAAATAGGCTTTTGGTGGCGGTTCAGCGGTCATTTGGCGGCCGTATGATTTGAAAATTTAGGTTCATGATCGTAATTTGACACAATTCAACATGACGTCTAGAGTTTCACATTTCAGAGCTTATAAAAGGACTGAGAGCTATCTATCCATCTATTCATATACCCATCGATCGATTAAGATCTAGTGAGCAAACTAGGGGTTTGTAAATTACTTTTTCAGAGAGAAATTTTGTAATGCAATAGTGGTAGTTCTTTGTTATAACCCTTTCCGTATTACATTCCGCAATTACTTTCTGCACTTTTAATTATGGTTTCATTCATCTTTCACCTCTTTTTTAAATCACTAATATCCATGAGCGAGTAAATTTTTGCTTGCTAGGGTTTGTAAGATAGGGTAGAATATTGGATGGAAAATCCTTTAATTTCTTTTGACGTTTTAATGTTTATGAACTTTAGCAAAATAAATGTTAACTCTCTTATCGGGCGTGCTATCAATTAATGATAGTCAGGACCACGATTTGAGATTCGTTAATACTTATTTTGTTAAGGGCTTGAGATAAATAGAGATCATGGAAGGACAAAGGGCAGTAGTGGGAAATCCTAATTCCCTCCAAGAACCCTAATCCACATTCATTGCTATCTCTCTAGTATTAAACAATTAAAAGATAAAAAGAATTATATTTTTTTATTTCATCCATTAACTACTAAGTCCTATAAACCCTACAAGCCTTTCTATTATAAACTTTTCATCCCTTCTTAATAGAAACGACAACAATCCCTTTACTTTTTTATCAACTCATCTAAAGCAAGATAAGAAATTCACCATTTCCCTGCGAACGACCCGTACTCATCGCGGCTAGCTATTTATGATACCGTCTTGATTGCGGTTATTTACAAAACATACACAAACACTTTTCGCGAATCAATCAACACCTCCAAAACTGAGGCAATTCCCACTCCACGACATGTTTGACGTCACCGCTAGCGCCGAGTGAGAGAAGCTGGGGCAACTCTCCCTCTGGGCTCACCCCACAAGCTCCTATGGTGGGGGTTGATGTTGCTGTTCCAAATGGGAACAATTTTGACCCGCTCAGGAAGGTACGCAAGAACTCCGCGACAGCGGTACTGAAGAAATCACCTCCGCTTGAGTAAACTGCAGTGCAAGCAAAGCCGAAGCAGCCATATCAGCCGCTTTCCTCGCAAATCCATAGAGTCTAGCGAAAATTCCAAGACTCTGTGCTTGACGACAATTACTCTCATCGGCCCAAAAAATCTAAGGGCCGACAAGAAAAAGCCCGCTCCTCCACCATACAACGGGAGACTTCTCCTAAACAGGTGCCTATCATAATGGTTCTTTCAGCTCCGACCTCCCATAAAAGAATGAGGCCAGAGAAAATTCCACCGCTAGCGGAAAAATCCAATGGCGAAAGATCTAAATGCCCCTGGTCTGGGGGCATTACCGTACATACAGTCTATATGGCCTCAGGAAAAGAAAAAAGCCGTGCCTCAGTGAGTCACCGACCACAAACTCAATCGTTGACAAAGGCTCAGGAGCAACAGCAAAAGCTCTAAGAAATGCTGAACAAAATAGCAACATGCACCGGACAAAAAGAGAGTCCAGATAAAGAAGCCGAACAGTGTCAAGAGTAAAAGACCGGCACAGAGTTCTTGCAAAGAGTGCTAGAAAGAAAAGATAAGGAAGCTGCAGTGCAAGCTGCTAACATCAAGCAGATGGCTCTTCTATTTCAAGACATGGTGGGAATGATGATCCAACCGGAACCCCTGGCCGAAGATCCGCCAATAGTTATCGAGGATGACAAAGGAGAAATATAAAACCCTCTTTCGGCCTTATCAGCGGTCAAGGAAGAAACCATCTCCAAGGCAATCCTGGATAACTATATCGCTCAGCAAATAAGAGCTCACCAGGCCAATGAAGCCGCCAGCCAACTCATCAGAACCGGGTGACCATATCCAGCCTGGTATGACCAAATCAGTACCTGACGAGATATACGATCCACAAGTTCCATGTCTACAAAGGAACGGTCAATCCTCACCAACATGTCACACAATTCAGAGCATTATGCGGCAATACTGGAGGCGACGACAAACTATTGCTTCGCCAATTTTTCGGAAGCTTGTCAGAGACAACCTTTGAATAGTACTCTGAGCTCCTAAATGACTCCGTGAAAACCTTCGCTGAAATAGAACTGCTTTTCATGCAACGGTTCGCCAGCATGAGCGAATGCACTCCGATCACGGCATTAATCATTGCCACGGTAAAGCCGGTAGAAACTTGGGTCCAATACGCGATCCAGTGGAAGAACTTGTAGTCTAAGTGCGAACAACACATTGAAGAGTCTCCTACCATGGGCATGTTCATCGGGACCCTCGATCCTCAATCTACTGTGTCCTAGTTCATGACATTCTTCAAACCCACAACCCTCCAGGCACTAATAGACAAGTTGGCCCAGATAGATCAGATGGGCCATGGGTCTTCCTCCTTGAATAAGGACCCTCGAAATAATAAGGGTAAAGGGAAAGCGACATTTGTTGCCAATATGCAACAACAACCGAGTGGCCTAAAACCGGCTGCTCGCTAAAACAACGTGCGTCCGCGCCTATCCTTAGAAGAAAGGCTAGGACGTGCCTACTTATTCCCTCGCGACAAGATGAAGAGAATGTTTGAATTGGCGATGCATAATAACCTCATCACATTACCAGACCCGCGGCGTCTAGCACAACTCGGCGACGTCAACAAGCTTAATTACTGCTCCTGTCATAGAATAGTAAGCCACCTAATTGATGATTGCTACATCTTCAAAAATTGGGTAGAAGACCAGTACCAGTAGGGAAAGTTTGCGCTGTCTGATAATGGAGGGTAAACCCGCCCCAAAAGCACGCTCCTAAAAAGATGGACGCGCATGGGGTATCATGCTCACTCGTTGAAGAAACTCCATGGGAAGTAGTCCTTTTAGCGAAAACTAAAAGAATGCTGAAGGATCTACAGGCATGTCTGGCAATCAGGTGGAAAATCCCACTTGAACATGAAATAATCGAAGGGATGCTAAAACCCTGTCCCATGCCGAAAATGACCGACAAAAGGAAAAGCCCCCAAATCAAGCCTTCAAAGTCTTCTAAGAAAAAGAAGAAGACCAAGAAACCTGTGCAGCCTGCCGAGTATGACGACAAGCGCACAGATCTACAAAAGTACATAGACGCTCTGGAGGAGTATAACCAGAAGGCATGGACACCGGTCATGCTTGAAGAATTCCTCAAGCATATTCTTGAAGACGGAGACAAGGACAATGATGAGGGATGACTCATCAGAAGAAGCAGAAGACTATGTAGAAAGTTGCCATATGATCTCCCATTCGTCGTTATATGGCGAAGAATCTCCTTCAGCGTCAGAAAACGACGTGGAGGAACTGGGGGCAGAATCAGCGCTAAATTTCCCGAATCTGCCAAAAGAAGACCCGATTGAGAGACTTTTAAATGAAGCCTTTTAAAAGAGCAAAGATGACCGAGAACACAAAACGGCCATATACGAAAAGGCTAAGCGTCAGCGTCTGAATAAAGAAGCTATAGTGAGATTGAGTCATAAAACACTTCGACCAAACCAAAGCATGTCTGCAACAAATAAGAGCAGGATCAAAACTGAGAAGCGGTTCGCCAAAGCCTTATCACGAGGGATGAAGCCACCACCTCTCATGAGGTACACTCCTGGAGTACCATGCTTCAACGGAGAAGAATCACATCCAAAATATTGCCTCTATCATCGAAGGGTCGCTCATCCCATCGAGGAGTGCAACACTTTCAAGAAGTGGTGGCAATGATATGTTGCCCATCGAAAACAATTCAATAAGGAGAAGCGCAAAACTCGAACTCGTCAACAACAAAGTGGCAAGACGAAAATGCATAAAGAAACAACTGGGAACTGTCATATGTTTGGTACCTGTTCGGAAAGGGAAAAACCTCAAGTTCTCACCTTCGGGAGCGATTCCGAGAATGAAACACCCATCAAACCTCTTTTCGAAGACTCCGCCTCCGAAAAAGAAGCGGAGGAGAAGAACTACAAGAATATTCAGCTGTGTAACCGTACGCTGCTTGAAAATAAGCTCGGACCTACAAATAAAGGTTCGAACAAAAAAGAAAAAAGAAAAGGGAAAATGCCTGAAGAAATCGCCCTCATTGAAGAAATAGTAAAAGGGCTCGCCGCAAGGGACCCGTCTAAGAAAAACAAGGTGGATTACAATATCTTAGAACATCTGAGGAAAATATCCTCGCAGCTAAGCATATTGAATGCTCTCCTCCAGTTTAAAGAGGCACGTGATTCCCTGATCAAGGCACTACAAGAGCCTGATCAGTTCCAACCTTTCCTCATAGAAGAGAAGATGAAAAATGAACTGGCAGAGGTCCAAACGGGTGATATTATATTCAGCGATGAAGATCTACTCCTCGGTGTTGGATATGTATGCCCTAGAGGCCTGTATTGTATAGGATGTTGGGGATATGTATGTACAAGATAATCTTGCTCAGTTGTATATAGTATATTATTTGAGTTGTTTTTGTCTTAATATGTGTATTTCTTTCTCTTGTTGCTTTATATTGCATACACATATTGATAAGTAGATGTCAAGATACGAGGACGCTGGTTCAAGAATTGAAGGGTCGAAGGTTTTGGGCCTGTAGCTTTCCCTGCCCCCCCTTCGTCGAGTGGTGCTTGTTTGGGGGAACAGTTTTGGAGAACTCTCATTCGGCTTGTCGGTCGGAATAAAGCGGTAACCTTTTGAAAGGCTCGATACAGTAGTATACTATTACAGTTTGACTTTATCTTAACACGTGCATATGTTATACTCGATATCACATATGGCGGATACATGTTGTTAAAGCCTGTAGGATTTTGCTTGACTATCAGCGTTATGATGGCGATCATACTTATGGGAGCGGGTAGCCCGTAAGCACATCCTTAAAGGTCCCAAGTCGCAGGAATATCAAGACCAGGTATCGATATTCCAGAGTAGACTTGTGTATATGTTTCTAGACCCCTACGAGGGGCGGTGGTAGGTCCTACAGCCATTGGTGTGATCACCTAAAATTGTATACATGTGCTCACTGGGGGTGAGTACACTGGACGAATTCGCCGAGAACCACTAGATGGTATTATACCTATCGTCAGATGGCGGCTCTCAGGTGCATGAGTACAGGTTAGTCTTTAGACCTGGGATCATCATTTGTCTTATGTGAGTTTCCACTGTTCTTTGATCACTACCCTACCACGGCTCTTTTGAGTCGTGCAAACAGGTTTTGGTTGGGTACAGTCCCGAGCCACGTGGAGGAAGTGAGTAATTGTCAGGGATTCATCTCTTCCGATATTGGGAGTCGATATCGTACTGTGTCCGGTTGGCTGGAACCATAAAAACTTAGCCAAGGCAGTTGAGATTTACTGATGGTTAGATCAGTAGTTTCTCAGATTGGTCCTGAGCCATATCGACACGACTTATCAGGTCAGTTGGGGGTCTGACGTTTACCAATCCCCTGGACCCTGTATGCGTTAGTCTTAGATGAAGAGACCAAACTGTACGGAGATTGTCACGGATAGGCTCAGTGGAGGTTCGGATGAGCTTGTTCGTTGGCCCTCTTTTTGACAGGTACCTCGGTAGCCGTTACGTACAGCTAGTGCCGCTGACATGCTTGTGGTTAAACCCACTGCCAGTGTACTGTCGATTGTTTAGAGTCCCACACATAGGGTTTCTCTCGTTCGGGCGAAACGATGTGGTGGTCGTATGTTTATACGTGTAGGGTTTCGATCGAATGATGATAATAGTCGTCTTTGGATTAAGCTGGATTATTAAATCAGGTATTGATTTAATAATTTACATATACACTTTTCGATATGTATATTCTAGTGTCATCCAGGTTTTCGATCGAGCAGGGTTCCGATCGAATGATAATACTAGCCGGCTTAGGATTAAGCCGGATTATTAAATCAGGTATTGATTTAATAATTTACATATACACATTTCGATATGTATATTCTAGTGTTATCCAGGTTTTCGATCGGACGTTTGATAATACTAGCGGGCTTAGGATTAAGCCGGTTTATTAAATTAGATATTGATTTAATACTAGTATTATATTAGTAATATTATTCTATCTCTTGGGTATCGTATTTTGGTACGAATACGTGTATGTATATACAGTAGAAAGTATTTTGTATTTATACAAAATACATTCTAGAAGATGGCACCTCATCATGCACTTTTCTATTTTATTGAAAATGGAAAATGAGGTGGAAAAGGAAGGCATGACATGAAGCATGGATAAAGCATGGCTATGGTATATTTATTGCAAATACTATTGGAGTATGGTTGTGTTTTTTAAAGAAAAGAAAATTGCTTCATAACAAAAGAAGAGAAAAGCCTTAGCCATTCTTCACTTAGCAATTCTTCATGACATGCTTCTTCACTTGCTCTCTTCTCTTCTTCTTCTTGAGTTCATCTTCTAGTTAAATCCTTATCATTCTTATGTGTTGAGAACCAAAGGATTTGAGATAGAAAACTACTACTAAACACTCACTACATCATCTTAGCAACCTAGATTAGCAAACTAGGTTGTTGAGTTGCTTCATCAGTTATGCTAAGCTTGGACCACAAACTCTCAGGTGGATCATGTAGGACTGAGAAGGCCGGCAATCAAGGTTGATCTAGGAGACCCTAAGGAGCTTAACAAGAGGTGTGAAGACCCGAAGGACACAGATCTTATGGTGTAACTCTTCTTTCATAATAGATAAAACTCCTAATAGTTGCGAGTTTAAGGTTATAGTTTGATCACTTGGGTTAAGTTGGTTGTGCTTGCTTAAAAATTTAATTTTTGTGCATTTCACCTCTCTACTTCGATGTAGAGTGAGCACAACTCACCAACATGGTATCAGAGCCACTCCATAAAGCTTAACTATATTATTTTGCACTAATTTAGAGTTTCGATCGACGAAATTTTCTGAATCACATTTCCAAATCCTTGCTTGCTGTTCGAATTTTAAAGCTGTTCAAAAAAAAATTTCAGGTTACATTAAAATTATGTGCAGGCAAAACTAGAAACCAGGAAAAAATTTAGGCACCTTAGCCTAAAATTAGACCGCTAACCTGCCGCCAATTGTGCGATTTCGCCGTAGATCCACAGCCCAATTTTGGCCACAGTGCCCCAGTTTTGCCTCACTTCTAGGATTGGCGGGTAACTTGATGCACTTGTAGGGGTCTTGGTTTTACATTGCACTGGCTATCTACATGACTGGCGAATGTCGAGTTTTATTTGCGGCTCAAATGAAACCAGGGGCTCCTAGATTATCCGTTATTCTATATTACGCATTGCTGTTATGTGATGTTGCTTATATCATGCCTGGGACGAATGGTTCATATATATATATATATTTATATATACTAGTAGATGTTGTATCTGTTTTGCATCCACGCTAGTCCTGCCCCCGCTTTGTCATTATTTAAGTAACCTAACGGTGCATGACGGGGCCCCATGGCAAATGCGGATAGCATATACGTACATTTTATTTTCGTTCTTTCTGGTGTGATAGGATTTAATTATTAAGACCACGCTAATTTTAAATAATGCAAGGAAAAAGAAACCTAAAAGAAGTTGTTGGAACAAATTTTTCGAAAAACTATAGTCATAGTATTTCGCTTTGCATAGTGGTATTCGGTTAGGAATATCCAGCACCTCATTTGAGGAGGCAAGAGCCTAGATCCCTTCACGGGGAGTGACCTCTTGAGCAAAAGTTTATGTTACTATAAATTACTCGGTTTTCTTCAAAACCACTAGTTTTCAAAAGCGGAGCCAAAATCACTCCTTTTCAAAACTACTCGGTTCCTTCAACGATATCAAGTTCATTATGTTAAAGGTTTTTCGTCAAAAACCAGTTGTAGCCCTCCGTCATTTCAGATTAGTAGTATATAGTATTCGTGTTGTGTTTGTTGACCTTTACCAAGGCGCGGTGTTTGGTAGCTAAGTATTGCTTTGCTGTTGCATGTTGATGCGATTAATTAGGACAGTCGTATGATTTTGTTGACCTTTACCAAGGGTCATACATGTGGGTCTAATGTAATCCAGGATAATGACGGGTTGAACTTGACTTATGACTTATGATTTGTTGACCTTTGCTAAGGTCATAAATTGCTTAGGGCAAAAACCACATCAGGAGTTTCAAATATACAAGAAACTTTCTAGTGTTGCATACCTTATGGAGTGTAGTAACTAGAGTAGCTTCCATCTAGGTTATCACGCGATGATAGTTGGATACCGATTCTATAGATGAGTAGGATTACTCTTGGGGGATATATTTCACTTCACAATTAGCTAACCTATTAGGTGTCTAGAAAAGTGTTAACGGAGCTACGCCTCTGTGGAAACAAGGTTTATTTTAATTTGGTCCGTGCAAGAGCACAGGGAACCTCTCTCAGAGTACCAACACTCACCTGGCTGAACGGTTAGCGAACTTGTAAGGTGCGAATGATCCCGACTAGTTTTCCTTTTAAGGTTTGAAGGAATATTCGAGGAAACAGTTGGATCCATCCTGATTAGATAAACTAATAACCGATCTAATCTTGCAAAAGCACATGCTGAGTGTTTCTTTTCTCTCTCTCCAGGTAGCAACCATGGCACGCCCTAATCAAGATAATAAAATGTTTGACTTGACCGAACCAGCTTATTACACTGGGCTGAGGAACATCAGTTCGGCTTAAACTTGTAACAACCGTCATGTGTATGTGCAAAGGAAAGAGGACTGTAAGGAATTCCAGATAACCCTAATGAAGTGGAAGCATTCTAATACATCTTCTTTTGGTTTATTTTTTATTGAAAACTGTTTTTCGGTCGACCCTATCTCCTGGGTACTAGATACCGGATCAGGATCTCATATCTGTAATTTATTACAAGGACTGCAAAAAGTAGAATGGTTGGACCGGATGATATGTCCCTCAGAGTAGGGACGGAGCACAAGTTGATGCTATCGCTGTCGGTGAATATCACCTAGTATTGCCAAGCGGCAATACTATGATTTTGAACAATTGTTACTATGTACCTTCCATGCTCTACAAGATCATATCAGTTTCTTTACTTGATAAAGATGGATACAACTTTGTTCTAGATAGAAATATCATAAACATTTACCTTAATCAGGTATTGGTTGTAGAAGGTACATTTTGTAATGGTATCTATGTTCGTAATCAAAACATAGTCTTCAATATACAAAACACATGCAAGAGGAAGAGTTCAGATACGAACCAAATCTACTTGTGGCATTGTAGACTTGGTCATATCCGAGAGAAAAGACTGAGTAAGTTGCATAAGGATGGATATTTGAATCCATTTGAATTTTCATCCTATGAAACTTTTCAGTCTTGTCTCAAAGGAAAGATGACCAAAACTTCGTTCAACGGACACGGAGAAAGAGCTATAGAGCTCTTGGGACTCATACACAGTATGTAGTCCAATGTCTATACATGCGAGGGGGGTTCTCGTAATTCATTATATTCACTGATGATCTCTCTAGGTTCGGGTATGTGTATCTTTTGAAATACAAATCTGAAGCTTTTGATAAATTCAAGGAATATAAGAACAAATTAGAGAACCAAATTGGCAAAAGAATCAAGATCCTCAGATCTAATAGAGAAGGGGAATACTTAAGCACAGAATTGCGAGAATACCTGAAAGAAAATGGTATTCTCTCTCAGCTTACTCCTCCGTACACACCACAGCACAATAATGTATCAGAGCGGTGGAGCTATACCCTTTTGGATATGGTTCACTCCATGATGAGTAGTGCTGGTCTGCCTCTTTCATTCTGGGGATAAGCATTTCAAACAGCGACATATTTATTTAATGATGTTCCATCCAATTCTTACCTAAGACACCATTCGAAATATGGAATGCTAAAAGGTCGTATCTAAAAAGATTTAAGATATGGGGTTGTCCCGCTTACGTTAAAAAGCATAATCCGTACAAACTAGAGGCACGGTTAGTTTTATGTAAGTTTGTGGGATATCCAAAGAATGGTTATGGATATCTATTCTACCACACCGAGGAACAAAATGTGTTTGTTGCTCAGCACGCCATTTTCTTAGAAATGGAATTTCTTGCAAAAGAAATTAGTGGGAGCACGGTAGAACTGGAAGAAATTCTGGAACCACAAACTGAAACTGAAGATTTGGTGGAACCAGAGGATTCAATAATCCCGGACGAACCTCAGCCACTCCGTAGATCTAGTAGGATTTCTCGTCCGTCCGAGAGATACTACGGTTTTCTCATAGATGGGGATCGAGTGGATTGCATCTTGGAAGAAGATGATACTATTAGTTTCGACTAGGTCATTAACAATAGGGATTCTGTAAAATGGCTTGATGCTATGCAATCCGAAATGGAGTCCATGTACACCAACAAAGTTTGGACTTTGGATATTGCTCCTCCTGGGGTAAAATCCATTGGATGCAAGTGGATTTTCAAAAAGAAGATTGGTGCAGATGGATAAGTGGAAACCTATAAGGCTATACTTGTTGCAAAAGGTTTTCGTCAAAGACCAGGAGTAGACTATGACGAAACCTTTTCTCTAGTGGCTATGTTGAAATCCATTAAGATCCTACTTGCCATTGCTACCTACCATTACTATGATATCTGGCAAATGGAAGTTAAAACATCTTTTCTAAATGGAAGTTTAGAAGAGTGCATTTATATGGATTAGTCGGAAGGATTCATAGACAGTGGGAGCAGCGGGAAGGTGTGCAAGTTTCTTAAATCCATTTATGGATTAAAAAAGACGTTGCGGAGCTGGAACATATGTTTTGATGAAATAGTCAGGGAATTTGACTTCATCAAAAATGAAGATGAACCATTTATCTACAAGAAGATTGTAGGAAGAACTGTCGTATTCCTAGTCTTGTACATGGACGGCATTCTCTTGATAGGAAATGACATTCCTATGCTACAATCGGTCAAGTTGTTCTTGTCACAGAAGTTCTCCACGAAAGACCTGGGTGATACTTCATACATTCTAGGGATTAAGATCTAAAGAGATAGATCTAAGAGATTGTTGGGACTTTCACAGTCCAGGTACATAGAGACCATAATAAAGCTATTTAGTATGGAAGATTCTAAGCACGGTAATATACCCTCTTGCATAGAATTGCCCTCTCCAAAGAGATGTCTCCTAAGACTGATGAAGAAAGGGTTCGCATGAGCACTATACCCTACGCTTCAGCCGTAGGATCTATAATGTGTGATGCTGTGTACCAGAACAGATGTAGCATATGTGCTTAATGTGATGAGCCGGTATCAGTCGAACCCAGGTGAGAATTATTGGACAGCGGTGAAGAACATTCTCAAGTACCTGAGAAGGACTAAGGAGTTGTTCTTGGTTTACGATAATAGAGACCTTCAGGTCGAGGTCCTTTACCGACTCAAGCTTCCAGAGTGACAAGGATGACAGCAAGTTTGTCTCGGGTTTTGTGTTTACCCTCAACGAAAGGGCAGTCTGTTGGAAGAGCTCTAAACAGGACACCATCGCAGACTCGATGATAGAGGTTGGATACATTGCTGCCAACGATACCGAAAAAGAAGCGGTCTGGATGAAGAAGTTCATTAATGAATTTGAGGTGGTTCCGTCCAATGTTGATCCGATACCTTTATATTGCGATAACAATAGGGCTATAGCTTTAGAAAATGAACCATGGTCCCATCAGAAATCCAGACACATCTTGAGGTGGTATCACCTGATCAGGAAGATTGTAGATCACCAGGAGATCGAGGTCCGGAGAGTAGATACGAAAGAAAACACGGCGGATCCAATTACTAAGGCCCTTTCTCAAGCGCAGTTCGAGCGACGTTTTGAGATGTTAGGTATGCGATAGGCCAACAACATGCCCTAGAGTAGACGTTGGGTGTTTGGTACACCAATTACAGGCCTTAGTGCAAAAGGGAGATTGCTGGATATGTATACCCTAGGGGCCTGTATTGTATAGGATGTTAGGATATATATGTACAGGACAATCTTGCTCGGTTGTATATAATATATTATTTGAGTTGTCTTTCTCTTAATATGTATATTTCTTTCTCTTTTTGCTTTATATTGCTTACACATATTGATAAAGACTCGATACAATAGTATACTATTACGGTTTGACTTTATCTTAACATGTGCATGTTATACTCGATATCACATATGGCGGATACATGTTGATAAAGCCCGTAGGATTTTGCTTGACTACTAGCGTTATAATGGCGATCATATTTATGGGAGCTGGGCAGTGCATAAGAACATCCTTAAAGGTCCCAAGTCATAGGAATATCGAGACCGAACATCGATATTCCAGAGTAAAGTTGTGTCTACGTTTCTAGACCCCAACAAGGAGGTGGTTGGTCCCATAGCCATTGGTGTGATCACCTAAGATTGTATACAGGTGCTTACTGGGGGTGAGTACACTGGACGGACTCGCCGAGAACCTCTAGATGGTATTATACCTATCGTTAGATAGCGGTTCTCGTGTGAGTTCTCGCTGTGCTTTGATCACTACCCAACCACGGCTCTACTGAGTCGTGCAAATAGGTTTTGGTTGGATACAGTCCCAAGCCATGTGGAGGCAGTAAGTGATTGTCAGGGATTCATCTCTCCCGGCATTGGGAGTAGATATCGTATTGTGTCCGGTTGGCCGAAACCATAAGACCTTGGCCAAGAAAGTTGAGATTTATTGATGGTTAGATCAGTAGTTTCTCGGATTGGTTCTAAACCATATCGACACGACTTATCAGGTCAATAAGGGGTCTGACGTTTACCAATCCCCTAGACCCGGTATATGATACTCTTAGAAGAAGAGACCAGACTGTACGGATATTGTCACGGATAGGCTCAGTGGGGATTCGGATGAGCTTGCTCATCGGCCTTCTTTTCGATAGGTATCTGGGCAACCGTTGCGTACAGCTAGTGCTGCTGACGTGCTTATAGTTAAACCCACTGCCGGTGTACTGTTGAGTCTTTAGAGTCCCACACAAAGGGTTTCTCTGGTTCAGGTAAAACGATGTGGTGGCTGTATATTTATACGTGCAGGGTTTTGATCGAATGATAATACTAGCCAGCTTAGGATTAAGACGGATTATTAATCAGGTATTGATTTAATAATTTCCATATACACTTTTTGATATGTATATTCTAGTGTCATCCAGGTTTTCAATCGAGCAGGGTTCCGATCGAATGATAATACTATCCGGCTTAGGATTAAGCCGGATTATTAAATCAGGTATTGATTTAATAATTTACATATACACATTTTGATATGTATATTCTAGTGTTATCCAGGTTTTCGATTGGATGGTTGATAATACTAGCAGGCTTAGGATTAAGCCGATTTGTTAAATTAGATATTGATTTAATGCTAGTATTATATTAGTAGTATTATTCCATCTCTTGGGTATTCGTATTTTTGTACGAATACCGGTATGTATATACAATAGAAAGTATTTTGTATTTATACAAAATACATTCTAGAAGATGGCACCTCATCATGCACTTTTCTATTTTATTGAAATGGAAAATGAGGTAGAAAAGGGAGGCATGACATGAAGCATGGCTATGGTATTTATTGTAAATACTATTGGAGTATGGTTGTGTTTTTTAAAGAAAATAAAAATGCTTCATAATAAAAGAAATGAAAAGCCTTAGCCATTCTTCACTTAGCAATTCTTCATGACATGCTTCTTCACTCGCTCTCCTATCTTCTTATTCTTGAGTTCATCTTCTAGTTAAATCCTTATCATTCTTATGTGTTGAGAACCAAAGGATTTGAGATAGAAAACTACTACTAAACACTCACTATATCATCTTAGCAATCTAGATTAGCAAACTAGGTTGTTGAGTTGCTTCATTAGTGAAGCTAAGTTTGGACCACAAACTCTCAGGTGGATCATCTAGGACCGAGGAGGCCGGTAATCAAGGTTGATCTAGGAGACCCTAAGAAGATTAACAAGAGGAGTGAAGACCCGAAAGACACGGATCTTCTGGTATAACTCTTCTTTCATAGTAGATAAAACTCCTAGTAGTTGCTAGTTTAGGGTTATGGTTTGATCACTTGGGTTAAGTTGGTTGTGCTTGCTTAAAAATTTAATTTTTGTGCATTTCGCCTCTCTACTTCGATGTAGAGTGTGCAAAACTCACCAACACTCGGTATGTGCGGACATAATCACCTGTTATACATCACCGGGTACTTCCACGACATCAAGATAGGGAAAATCCTCTTCGACGACGGATATTTTGTTAACCTTCTCAATGTGAGAGTGCTAAAGGAAATTTGCATGAATGTTCAGCACCTTGCCTAAGATAAAATTACCATCTCCGGATTTGACTCACAGTCGTTGCGGACACTTGGTTCTGTAATACTAACACTACGCTTCGGGCTGCTCGTCACTGTCATCGAATTTCATGTCATTGACGCCAAGACTTGCTATAACGCTTTGCTCGGCAGGCCTTGGTTACACGAGTACAATATCATCCCTTATACAACATCAGTGTATGAAGTATTTCAAGAATTGCTCAGAGTATACCGTCACGGGAGAGATAAATCTGTTCTCCATAAACGAATTCCAGAAATACGAAGACACAATGTACTTTCTGCCAGACTACGAGGATACTGAATGGTGCCACAGGCCGGAGAGTAAACAAAAATCAGTCGCCACTATCCCGGTCTTTGGGAGCGATACCGAGGAAGACGAAGAAATAGTCTATTCGGGGTAACCCCAAAAAGAAAACAATAAGCCAGACCATTTACCCCAATCCTGGTCTATGGCAGCGATTCCGAGGATGAAACTAATGCAGTATTCTCCATTCGCCCGTCAATACAGACTCTCACCGAAACGGATCAAAGTCTACAAGTTACAATGGCTCCGCCTCGACACTACAAGGAACTTGATGCGCTCGATACATACATTGTACAAGAACTGCAAACTTTCTACGTACCTCCTAGGCGAAGAGGTGAAAAGGCGATCCTCTTCTACAAATCTACGGAGACCAAAATAGAAAAAAAAGTGAGGCAATGGTGCCAATTTTGCACTCGACATGCTTCAACCCATCCGTAAGCCAAGATATTATGCGGAGCGGTTGAAAGAGCTGATAAAGCGCCAAGGTGTACCTCTCGAACAAACTGTTTGACAAGCCTAATTCTACAAAAAGATTTAGGATACTCCCGGGATTCAGGAAAAGAAGCCCAATGGGAAGATGGAGACAACTGGGCTGGGATACGTTCGGTCCAAAAAATGGTAGCAAATTTATAGTTTCCACATTGTAAACAGCTCAAGTGAAGAGGAAAACACTCTTCCAAGTAGCCATGACGTCGAATCGGAGAGAGATCCCGCTTTGAAAACGTTAAGTCCATCGCTCGAAGAACAAATTGACAAGCTAATAAATGAAGCTTGTCAGGGGAGCTAGGACAACCACAGCCGCAAAATGGCCATTTATAAAAAGGCCAAGACGCGGCATCTCAGCAAGCAGTCAGTGGAAGAAGTAGACCGTAACGCTCTTCGTCCCCAGCCCACTATGAGTTCTAGCGAAGGGCGAAATCCCGAAATGGAGGTAAAAACAGGACAATGAACGCAAACAACGTTCAAAGACAACAAAGTGAGTCCAAGATGCCGTTCAATCGAGAAAAGCTCGATTGGAGCCCATCCTTTATAAAGAAGATGGGTCGGGAATACTCTTTTCCGCAGGACAAGACAGGGAAAACATTCAATCTTGTCATGAAGCACCAAATGATCACACTTCCCGAGTCTCGGCATCCTGAACAAATAAACGAGGTCCGTCACCTGGATTTTTTCTCCTATCACCGAGCAGTAGATCACCCCCTTGAAGACCGCTTCACGTTCAAGGACCGAGTAGAGAACCAGTATCAACAAGGCAGGTTTATGTTATCCGACAGTTGGAAGATAACCCTGCCAAAAAAGCATGAGCCAAAGAGGACCTATATCGTCAATATAGCACCAACTCAACCGCGAGAATGGAAGCGAACTCATACCTTCTATATGATAACACTCTCAAAAGAGGGAGGGCATGAAAGTATGAATGACCTCTTTAGGTTCTTCGCAAATGAAGACGAGGATGAGGTGATCTCAGAGTTTCCACCAGCACCAAAAAAGCTGGAAGATAGGATACACACCACGATGGACAACCTAAGAAAAATTGACTTAAGGACAGAAAATGATCCAAGGTCGACGTTCGTCAGTAAGCTACTACCTTAAAAAGAGGTAGCCACATTAAAAGACGTGCTCATGCAATATAAACATTGCTTTGCATGGAACTGTTCCGAAATGCCGGGTCTAGATCCAAAAGTAGCAGTACATAAACTGACCATATTACCAGATATAAAGTCAGTCAAATATGTAGGGCTACGGCAGCGCTCCGACCATCAATCCGTGGCCAAACTTGGAACAAAACATTTAAAAAACTGGCGCTCACGGAACCCTAATCGACGGATCGTACCATTAACCCTATACTAGTTAACTTTAAAGAGGTTTAAAAGATTATACCGATCGATCCGTGTCTTTCGGTCTTCAATCTCTGTCCTAAGCTCATCGCGGCGGCCTCGATGAAGTTCGCTCTCTAGTCTCCCTCGTCGAAGACGATCCACGTCGAGGATTAGTAATACGGGCTCCCGCCTCAAAACCGAAGCAACTTGGGCATCCAGTTTGCTAGCCTAGATGCACAAGATGAAGTAGAGAGTATGTGCGAATACTTTGTCTCAAAACACCCATGGATTCTCAACTCATGAGAGGGTATGGGTGGAGGTGAAGAAAAAGCCAGTGGTGAAGAAAAGTGTGAGCTCAAGACTTTTGCTAAAAGAAAAAGCAACTAAAGAAAGTGTCTGTAGTTTTTCTTGTGTTGAGTTGTGTGAGATATTGTGATGTTCAAGTGAAGAAAAATCCCAGCACAAAATATCTCACACCAAACCCAATACCATGAGTCACCAAGTGCACATGCCACCATGAATGCACAAGGCCAAGTCTTGCACTCATGTGTCATGCCACAATCAATGCCCAAGCCAAGACTTGCACTCACACTCTTCATCACAATTAAAAATTTAATCTAACTGTTTAATACAAAGAAAAGAAATGGCAACCGTAAAGTAAACTCGTAACGAATTACAAGAATACCCCTAATCCGTATATACATACCAACATCCGTATTCCGACTGAATACGAATCCAACGAGACGAAATTAATCCAATAATATAATACTAGGATCCGACTTAAAACAAAGCCCACTAGTATTATCCGTCCGATCATGATCCGTGCACAAGTGCACGTATATGATCGAACCCTGCCATAAAACCATACGGCCTCTACAACGTTTCGCCCGAACCAGGGAAACCCTCTGTGTGGGGACTCTGAAGACTCGTCAATACACTGACAGTAGGTTTAACCACAAGCACGTCAGTGGCACTAGTTGTACGTAACGGCTACCCAGGTATTGAGAGAAAGGGAGGCCGACGAGCAAAATCATCCTGAAACCCTAATGATCCTGACAGTGACAATATCTGTACAGTCCGGTCCGTTCGTCTATGAGTATCACATATCGGGTCTAGGGGGTGGATAAAGTCAGACCCCTAATAACGCGATATTCAGTGTCGGTATGAAGCTTATCACCAATTGAGAAACTACTGATCTGAATCAATAATTCTCGTCTACCCCGGCCAAGGATTTCTGGTGATGGACACCCGTGCACACCGCAACATCAACCCCAATATACTGGGAGTGACGAATCCCCTGACGATCCGCTTACTGCCTCCATGTGCCTCGGGACTGTACCCAACTAAAACCTGTTTACACGACTCATTTGAACCGTGGTAGGGTAGTAATCAAAGCATAATGGGAACTCACACGAGACAAATGATGATCTCTGGTCGATAGACTAACCTGTACACATGTCACCAGGAAACTGCTATCTGACAATAGGTATAATACCAACTAGCATGTTCCCGGCGAATCCGTCCGGTGTACTCATAGCCTAATGAGCACCTGTATACATCTTAGGTGAACCAACTGACACCAATGGCTTGTAAGACCGGCCACCGCCCCTCGTCGGGGTCTCGATCTGTATACACTAGTCTACTCTTGGAGTATCGATGTCCAGTCTCGACACTCCCACGACTAGGGACACTTGAAGGATGTGGTTATAGACCACCCAGCTTCTACGTATATGATCGCCATCATACTGCTGGTAGTCAAGCATGAATCCTATGAGCTCTATCAACATGTAATAGTGATCTGTAATGTCACCTGAAGCATGTACACGATGATAAAGGCAAACCAGATAGCATACTATCATCTCGAGCAAGACTGTTCTACCGGTATAGGTCCTCCCTCAATCATTACAATCACGTGCTTGCCATCCAATAATTGACTTGAGGGCACTATAGACAACAAAATAGACGCCAAGAAGGATGCGGCTCGAACTTGAGATGAATATCAACGATGAAGTCAAGAAACTAATTGACTCCGTCTTCATCCAAGAGGTTCAATATCCCGACTGGATCGCTAACATTATTCCAGTGATGAAGAAAAATAGGACAGTTCGCATCTGCATGGACTTTTGAGACCTTAGCAAAGCATGCCTGAAAGATGACTTTCCAGTACCCGTTACCGAGCTGATGATCGATAACACATTCACCCACGAGTTATTCTCCTTTATGGATGGATCCTCAGGATACAATCAAATAAAAATGGATCCTGAAGACCAAAAGCATACCGCCTTTCAGACCCGTTGGGAAAATGCTGCTATAAGGTGATTCCCTTCGGTTTGAAGAATGCCGGCGCTACCTACCATAGGGCCATGACAAAGATCTTCGATGACCTCATACACGAGATCGTCGAATGCTAAATCGACGATCTCGTAGTGAAGAGTAAATCTCATGAGTAACATTGGGAACATCTAAAAATAGTGTTCCAATGTCTTCGGAAGTATAATCTGAATATAAACCCTCTAAAATACGCGTTTGGGATTTCCTCAGGCGAATTCCTAGGATTCATCATACATTACCGAGACATCGAAATCGATCTTTCAAAAATCAAGGTGATTATGGAAATGCCTTCGCTAAGAACCTTCAAACAATTGCGGTCTCTCTATGGAAAGCTCAAGTTTATCCGGCGGTTCATAGCCAACCTTTCCGGAAAATATCGTCCCTACAGTCATGTGATGAAGAAAGGGACCCCATTCGTTTGAGATCAGAAGTGCCAAAATGCACTAGACGAAATCAAACAATACCAGCAAAATCCGCCGAAATTGGCCGCTCCAGTTAAAGGAAAACCCTTTATCCTATATACAATGGCCCTTGAGGGTTCTTTAGGCGTATTGTGGGCACAAGAGAACGATCAAGGAAAGGAGAGAGCTCTGTACTATTTAAGTCGAGTTCTCCTGGGGGCAAAAAGAAAATATTCCCCCATCGAAAAGTATTGCCTGGCGCTGATCTTCGCAATAACAAAGTTCAGACATTACGCCTTGGCACATGAGGTCCACCTCATATCGAAAGTGGATCCTCTCAAATATATAATGTCAAAGGCCATACTGACAGGAAGGCTTGCTAAATGGGCCCTCCTCTTGATGGAGTTCTCGATAACATATCAACCTCTCAAAGTAGTGAAAGGACATAACATCGTCGACTTTCTCACGGAGCATCCGATACCATCCGACTCCCCTTTAAATTGCGAGTTGTCGGAAGAGCACGCATTCGACACAATTGAAGAAGAAAAAGAAGAAGATAAGCCTCAGTGGGAGCTTTACTTCGATGGAGCATCCTTCATGAAGCAGCGAAAGCAAAACAGCCCCATAATCAACGCTGGGATATTTCGTTGCATCCTCTCCTTAACGTAGCCAAGGACTAACAGCGAAGCTAAATATGAAACTTTAATAGCCGGTCTTGAGATCGCTATCGATATGGGAATCAAAGACCTCCTCATATATGGAGACTCCCGGCTGATCGTTGGCCAAGTAAATGGCGGTTATCAAATATGCAAGCCAGAGCTGATAAGGTATGGCAAAAAAGTGCAGCAACTGCTGACACAAATCTCTTCCTATACCCTGTAAAACATACCGCTAGCGGAAAACAATAAGGCGGATGTGTTGGCTAAATTAGCTAACGAATTGGTCGATGAAGACCTCGATGACGTAATGATCATTGTGCAAAGTCGTAGGGTCTACGCACCAACAGGTACATCTTTGGAAGACCTGATAAAACCATCTAAAGGAAAAGAAACGACCGAACAAGTAGCCCTTAAAATAGAGGAAAAAGGAACGGTCAAAGACTGGAGGGAAGTCTTCATAGACTACTTCAAGTCCTAACGAACACCCGAAAATGCATCGTTTAGACATCAGCTCATGAAATGAGCTTTGTCTTTCGCCTTCGTCAACGATACCCTATATAAGAGATCATTCGACCTCCTATGGCTAAGGTGCCTAGGGCTGAAGGAAGCAAAGAAAATTGTCTAAGAAATACGCAATGGACTTTGCGGCTCCCATCAGGCGGGTCCGAAGATGAAGTTGGAAATAAAAAGAATGGGTTACTATTAGCCCACGATGATTTAGGACAGCCTCGAATATGCAAAGATGTGTCACTCGTATCAAATTCATGGGAACTTCATACATCATCACCCAAATCCGCTGCACCTGACAGTGGCCAGCTGGCCGTTCGAAATGTAGGGAACCGATATAATTGGCCCCATCGAACCAGCTTCATCCAAAGGACATCGGTTTATATTGGCAACGACCGATTACTTCCCTAAGTGAGTAGAAGCAATACCAATAAGGGAGGTGAAGACATAAAATATCCCCCCTTCTTCAAAAC
Organism: Agapanthus africanus; assembly: GCA_030015575.1. Taxonomy (NCBI): domain Eukaryota; kingdom Viridiplantae; phylum Streptophyta; class Magnoliopsida; order Asparagales; family Amaryllidaceae; genus Agapanthus; species Agapanthus africanus. The sequence continues at coordinate 142,529,524 of JASDDO010000026.1, forward strand.
CCATGTCATCTATCACTTCGGCACTCCGCGACGAATTATCTCGGATAATGGACCATCTTACAGAAGCCATAAAATCAGCCGCTTCGCACAGCAGCATAGAATATATTGGAGATGCTCTTCAGTTTATAATCCTCGGACCAACGTTCTAGCTGAAGCCTTCAACAAGACCCTTACCAAGATTATAAAAAGTTCGGTGTCCAGAAACAAAAAAGACTGGCACGAAAGGTTGCATGAAGCTCTCTGGGCATACCGAACAACATTCAAGACGGCCACAAATACAATACCATACGCATTGGTGTTTGGCGTGGAAGCAATGCTCCCACTAGAGATAGAACCACCCACTTTACAAGTGGTAGTTCAATACGAGCCGACAGATGAAGAAAATACTCATCTAGGCTCGAAGAGCTCGACACCCTCGATGAAGCCCGCCTTATAGCACAACAAACTCTGGAGGCTTATAAGACAAGGATGGCACAGTCATATGAAAGATTGACCAGGCCAAGAACATTCCGCCAAGGCGAACTCGTGCTAGTCGTTAAAAGACCAATGATTCCCAATCGTGCAAAATGGGGGAAGTTCGAGCCGAACTATGAAGGCTCGTACGTCATAGACAAAGTCTACCAAGGTGGAGCCTACCTGCTGATGGATAGGCATGGAGAAAGGCCATTCCGGCCAATAAATGGCTGATTCCTCAAAAAGTATTATGCTTGAAGAGTCATGACTTAGGTCAATGATAGATGATGATGCCTATGTTTGCTCGCTATCTTCGAGAGTCAGAGCTCTGAAAGTAGTACCAAAAGAGAAAACTCTATCGCCCCAAACACGGCGATAATGGACCGAAACATCCCTAAACTAGTGCGTTACCCCAAACACGGGAATAATGGACTAAACTTTTCTAAACTAATAATGGACTGAAATGTCCTTAACTAATATCCGCCCCAAACATGGCAATAACGGACCGAAACATCCCTAAACTAATAATGGACCGAAACATCCTTAAACTAATAATGGACCGAGAAGTCCTTAAACTAATATTGGACCGAAAAGTCCTTAAATTAAAAACTCGCCCCAAAATACGATGATAATGGACCATCATGTCCTTAAACTAACACGTTTAGTCCTACGGTAGATCCCTATATTAACCACCGTATACAATCCACGAGCATAAACAATTCATAGCACTCCCACGTCCTACATGACGTGGACTTTCATAAAAGATCGTGGCCTACAACTAAGGGTGTGTTACCTTACGGGACGCCGAAAAAATGGTATGTCCACAATCGAAATGGGCGTGGATGAAAACCCAAAACAACACTATGAGTAAAAATAGCAGGGCTACCGGCGAGCTCGTGAAAACCCGAAAGGGCGCGAACTCATTAAAAAACGTTATGTCCACAAATGAAATAGGCACGGATGAAAACCCAAAGGGTGCCATGAGTAAAAACAGCAGGGCTACCGGCGAGCTCATGAGAACCTGAAAGGGCGCAAACTCATTAACAAATGCACTTGCAAAGTCCTCACAACTTTGTAAGGAGTAAACACTCGTGTGAGATCCCTACGACTCATAAAGGAGCAACACACTTAGGAATCTATACGATTCCTAAGGAGAAAATGCACTTACAAGATCCTCACGACTCGTAAAGAGAATATACCATCTACAAGACCCTCACGGCTTATAGAATTCAAAAGCCTTAGGTTACAGAGATCTAAACCTGTTCTTAAGCCACCAAAACCCCACAAAACTTTTCTGCCCTACATGTGGTCCAATATCGACTCTTGTATACAATCCATGAGCATAAATAAATAGATTCCCCACTAAGCCCCACCAATGGCAAGAAATATCCCCATATGGTGAACAACTGCTTGTAAGTTCTCTCGACTTACAAGGAGAAAACACTCTTGTAACATTCTTACGACTTATAAGAGAAAACACACTTAGGAATCCCCATGATTCCAAAGGAGAAAACACACCTATGAGATCCTTATGACTCACAGGGAGAAATACCATTATGAGACCCTCACGGCTCATAAAATCAAAAAGTCTTAGTCGACAGGATCCTACCCCTGTTTGCTAAGTCACCTTTGTTTAAATTGACAAAGGAAAATAATGATTCGCTCCTGGCAATATCCCAGTTGTAGTGATGCTGATGTCTAAATAGGTGTCAAACTTCAAGTTCTCTCACGGCAAATGCTGATTCACTCCTGAAAACATTCCAGTTATAATGATGTTGATGCCAAAATTGGTATCAGATTCTGAACTCGCAAAACAAATCAGTGAGCAAGGAAAAATGCATATAAAAACAGCCGAAATGATGGGGCAACTCGCAATAAAGATCAGTGAGCAAAAAATATATATGCATATAAAATAACCAAAATGATTGGGCACCGCGAAAAATGGCCTAAATGATTGGACAATCGCGACTTTCGCGATAGAAAAGCTGAAAAGATAGAGCATCACGGAAATAAATTATATATATATATATAAAATAAAAAATTTCTGCCCTGCAAGTAGTTCAATACTGACACTTGTATACAATCCATAGGCACAAATGGTACAAATGAAAAGGAACCATATTTTCCTCACATGCTGCATAAGAATGGCTCCAGATTTCGATGGCAACATCTACAGCCTAGAGATCAACTCGACGTTTCTCTCATTCCAGTAGGATGTAGACCGACATCATCAAAAAGACCCAAGAGTCAAAGCAAAGATAGAGTAATGGCAAAACCCTAGCTCTGAGTCTTGACAGTACATATACAACCTAGAGACTATTTGGATGTCCTTCTTACTCTAGTATAGTACAGACACGACGTCAATAAGGAGCCAAGGGTCAAATAAAGTATAGTGACGACAAAATCCTAGCTCCAGATCTTGATGGCAATATCTACAGCCTAGAGATCATCTCAACGTTCTTCCTCATTCCAGCAAGGTGCAGAGCAACTATCAAATGAAATTGGAGCAATGGTATATTCCTAGCATCAGACCTCAACTGCAATATATACAGCATAGAGATCACATAGATGTTTATCTTACTTTAGCAAAGAATCAGTACGACATCATCAAAGAAAAAAAAATGAAGTTACGGCATATTCCTAGCTTTGGGTCTTGACGGCAATACATACAAGGCCTAAAAACCATTGGAGATCATCCCACCCCAGAAGGGTGCGGTTATGACTCATCGGGGCTTCAAACTAAGCCTAACCTCAATATAAAAATGCCACGGCAAATACCTGACGCTTGTTCTTCCGACAATAATATAGATACTCCAATCTAAGAAGATTACTTGAAGACGTCTTGTCCAGCCTCAGAAGGGATTAGAGACACGACAGTCACGGGACTACTCGAACAACAACCTAAGGGACTGCATATCAAGAAATACATCAGCCAATGTGATGATACGATGGACTTAAACCTAGTAACACAAACCTAGCGGACCCCTGTCATAAAAGAATGGGGATTATCTGCATCCAACGTTAGGGCGAGTTTGCTTGTATACCGAAGAGATGTAAACTAAAAACACTCTGAAATGAGTACATAAACTAGAAACTCTAAAATGAGTGAATAAACTAGAAACTCCGAAAAGAGTACATAAACTAAATACTCTGAAATAAGTAAATAAACTAATTTCAGCACTAAGAGAAGGAAAGTACAGATATGAAATGGAAAGATGTTTTTCATTCATATTAAAAAGGGAGAAAACTACTTACTCTTGGTAAAAAAAAAGGGGGCCTGCGTCATCCAAGATCTATAATGGCAAGACGCTGAACTCCGGACACGGATTCTCAAACTCAAAAGCAAGTTTGGGCAATACACGTTCGGCTTCATCGACCTTATTTTTATGCATCTTCTCTCAGATGCAAGCGTCAGGGTCACCACTAATATCCTTAATCTTTTGGTATGCTGATACTATCGCTTTCTGTTGAAAGACTCGGTACAAGATGGCGACGAAATTATCTCTCCATTTCATTGATATCAACCCTATCAGGACGCGGCATCGAGAATATACCTTGTCTTCGGCTTTATCAAATGATTGGAGCGGCATAGCCTCAAGACGCCCGAGAAAAGCCTCCCAGATCGACCCAACAACGATCTTCAAAAAGGTAAAGCGGCGGGGGAGCAATTGACCGTTGTAATCATTGAAACGATACATCACCTCATCGCATTGGGCATCAGTGTACACCTGGACTTGAAAGCGACCTTGTATGCAAATTTCTTCAGAAGAGACAATCTCCTCGATATCGTATAAGTGACCAGACATAGTACCTAAAAAGAAACCAGATGGAGAGTTAGCAATAAAAAATGCTAGAATCACCAAGTCTAAAAAGCTAGTGGGACCCATAGAATTAAGATGGTTGCTCCTTAATGATTGGAACATGTGTCCAATGGAGAAATCTAAAAAGATTCTCTAAGGCTGTTTTTAATAATAAAATTACAGAGCTGATTTCTGCTTTATCAAAATGGTATAAAATACCAAAAATTTTAAGAAAATCTCCAAAGGGATTTGATATTCAGAGAAAAACTCTGTTAAACTGAAAATCCAAGAAAATCCCAAAAAAGGATCTGATATTAAATTGCCAGAGCAAAGCTTTGACTAAAATCTCATGAAAATCCCCAAAGGGGAAAAGATCTAATCAGAACTATGTTCTGTGGAAAATTTCCAGAGCTAAGCGCTGATTAAAATCTCAAGAAACTCCCCAAAGGGGAAAAGATCTAAAAATCAGAACTAAGTTCTGTGGAAAATTGTTAGAGAAAATCACTATTAAATTGAAATCCCCAAAGGAGAAAAGATCCAATCAGAACTAAGTTCTGTTATAAATCTCCAGAGCAAAACTCCGACTAAAATCTCAAGAAAATCTCTAAAGGGGGAAGAGATCTAAAAATGATCAGAACTTAAATTCCTAAATGGAATATGTTAGAGCTAAGCTCTATAATCTAAAATGAAGTAATCTTCCAAGAAGAAGACTCTTACCAAAGAAAATTTTGGCAGAGTGGGTCTACAATGTAGATCTGGAATAGGGTGAAGAACTATGCTTTAAGAAATCAGAGCTAAGCTCTTATGGAGAATAAATTTCTCAAGGAAGAAGATGAAAGCGCAGCAAACGCCTAAGGCTCAAAGCCCTATTTAAAAGGATGGAGGTCGGATTAGATTCTTCGCATCCTAAGGCAGATCGGATGGCCCAAAGTTGTGCATTTTTGCACTCACGTGCAAGCCACTTGAGAACAATAGTGGGGGGGGGGCATTTGTTCCCTCATAAAAAATTACTTTTTAATTAGAAATTAGTCGGGGTTTTCCACGTGAGCGCCAGCTGGTGCTTCACGTGAAACACACGTGAGCGCCGGAGTGCAAGGCACATGAGCGCCTGTTATGTAAGAATTAAATTTTTAGGCAGCGTCTACATACATAACACGTGAGCTTCTGCGCCTAAATTAAAGAGGGTAGAATTAAATTATACAGGGGAATATTTCCCTAAAAACCGGAGACATTCTCTGTTAAACAGAGCCGTTGGATTAAAGATCCGCTGGAATATCTTCCTGACCTTTGTTTTTAAAATGAAAAAGGTCTTCTCTGTTAAACAGAGAACGGTTGGATCAAAGATCTAATAATAGAATTAAATTCTAGATTTAGGAAAATATTTTCCTAATCTTTCCAAATGAGAAAGATATACTCTGAACCCTTGGATTAAAAATCCAATAGTGATTAAAAATCACCGTTTGACAGAATTAAATTATGTATATTGGAAAATATTTCCCTAATCTTGTTAAAAACAAGAATATATATTCTTTAAAACAGAAATTCTCTGGATCAAATATCCAACGATGGATAAAATCCCCCGAATAATTTTTGTGGCCAATTAAATTAATTGGTATCTTCCAAATGAGAAATTTTCTTAAACTAATTAACAATTTGCCTTTCCTATATAAAGGATCCGAAAATTTAAGTCTGAGAGGAAGAATAGACCCCAAAAGTTTTCCACAAGAACTAAGAATTTAATTCTCCTGAAAAAAGAAGAAGATCCTCGCTCTCTCAAACCCTAGGAAAAGAAAAGCAGAGATAAACATATCTTCTTTACCTAGCATAAGCATAAAACAAAAGTAAGGGTTTAACCATTCAAAAAAAAGAACTTAGTTTTTTTTCTGAAACTGAGATCCGTAAGACAAATCTCCCCATAAGTTTAGAATTTAATTCTCATCAGGAGATTCTGTTCTTCAAACTTAAAATCTAGGGAAAAGAACTAGATAAAAAGAAAAGAGAGGAAGACATAAGTTCCAGGAATTTAATTCCTTCAAAAAAAATAATAATAAGGTTTAATCCTATATAAAGAACTTAGTTCTTATAAAAACAGAAGAACTTAGTTCTTAAATAAAATCGATTCCAGATCTTCAAAACAGAGATTTTGGTGATCATTAATGGCCAAAACGCCATGAAACGGAAGTTAAACTTCTATAAAAAGAGAATAAATCTCTAAAGAAACCCAGTGCCTCACGTGAAACACACGTGACCGTTCATAAAAGAGAAGCTCGGCATCTCACGTGCTTCCCACATGAGTGCCCGAAACAAAAGCCCAGCGTCTCACGTGACACACGCGAGCGCCCAAAATAAAATACTTGGCACCTCACATTCTTCCAACGTAAGTGCCCAGAAACAAGTACCCAGCGTCTCACGTGTTTCCCACGTGGACGTTGTACAAAGTGCTTAGCACTTCTGAATAAAGGGAGAAAGCCCAAGACTGGGTCCAAATTGCCTAAATCTCTGAAACTTCTTTGCAGCTGAGCCCAAATACTCTGTTGTTGGATCTTAACTAAAATTTAATGATCTTTAAAATACATCTAAGTTGATCTTAGTCTTAAATAGGAGTAATGTATTCTTATTTAAAATAAATTGAACCCAAATGCTCATATATTTAAGTTGATCTTAATCTAAAAATAGATTAACGGTGCTTAAATAAAATAAAATAAAATATTCTTTGAACTAAAGGAACATATAACCTATGTTCAAAACCCAAATTCATAAATATACGGATTTGGACTGATTCGTGCCCTACGAGCGACGATATAAATTAGTCTCTGTATACAATCCAAGGGCAACCCCATAAAAACAAACATAACACGATACGAAGTGAACTACAGGAGCAGGAGAAAGTGGTTATCGGAACGCGATAACGTAATTAACTGTATGGGCTTGCTCCTGCAGGGAAGAGCGTCTCCATAATCAAAAACTCCTCACAAATAAGGGGAAATATGATAAAGTCTTCTACATCAGTAATATCTATCCAAAGCTCCGATACGATGCCATAAATCAACTTGGTATCTTCGGAGAGGTGGATGGATATGTCCAAATAGCATCTGCCCCCAAATTCAGGCAAGACGTTCAATCCCAGTACGTCTCTGTTTTCGGTGGTAAACAGTATTATGTTGCAATTGTGCAGGTTTCAGGTTCAATCGGCTAATTGATGAAGAATATAATGAAATACGGGCTGTGGCCACTCCATTTCTTCACATATAAAGCACGCGCTCTGAGAAAATGTAACGGCCCTAAATTTCGTATACTCTTTTGTAAATATTGTCATTAATATATCGCCGTTTCTTTTCAAGTATTGAATTATATATTTAATTCCTTGAAAAGTTGGTGTGAGACGGCTTACAATAATGTGAGCCAACTGATGGACCAATCCTAATGATCGATCTTTTTCTATCTTCTTAAGCTGGCTCAAAGAAACTTTGAGCCGTTTCAACCCTTGCCTGGAACATTGTTTTATTTTCTATCTGCATAAGACAGTTCAAGCTATTCTTAAGCTGGCTCATGCCTTGTTCAAAGCGGAAACGTTCCAGAAACCCAATAGATGGGTTCCTTCGTCTTGCGACCATTCCTTTCCTTTTTAAACCGCCCTTCATTTCTTTAAAACTCCCAATTAAGTCAGAAAACCCCCCAACTCTTGAGATCTCCATTTAATTCTATTTTAATGACTTTTAATTCCATTTAATGGCTTTTACTCTCTTTAATTCCTCATTCTATTAAAATTATCTTTCCCCTCATTCCTTTGGCTGTCCAGAAAATCCTAAGTTCTTCTCTGAAATTCTAAAAGAAGTCTCTCAAGTCCATTCAAGGATTCCTCCTCCTAGGCATCGTAGTTTATGGATCAAAGTTCTCCTTCTTTTTTAATCGGCAGTTCAATTGTTATACTGAATTTCAACTCAAGTAAGTCCCATCCTCTCCTCGATCTCTCTCTCTCTCTCTCTCGGTCTGCTCCTCTCTTTTTGTTGTCTAGACTCCTCCACGAAATCGTTACTATTGCCTCGTAGAAATCCCTAACAATATATGGTTTTAAATGTGTAGAATTGCTTACATATGAATTGGTTATAGTTAATTGTTATTCTCGATCAAATCTATATCAAATATTGCTTATCATGATAACTATAACTCATACATGCCACATAAATTGAAAATACACATAATTGATGATGTGGAAAGAGTTTACACAAAAGTTGTATCGACATGAAAATATAACTGAACTTAAAATCTGATCGTTTGAACAATTAGGCTTTAAGCCAGCTCAAAAGAACATGAGCCATCTCATACACCCAGAGAGTTAGAACCCACCTTTTGATATGTTGTGAGCCATCTTAAGACATGGTCGAACCGGTTCAACCTTACAGCGAGCCATCATATGGATCCAGAGAAGTAAAACCCCATGCTTGGCATGGCATGAGCTGGCCCAATTCTGATTGAGTCGTCTTAAGCTTGTATTAAGCCGTCTCAAGAACATTTTGAGTTGTCTTATGTAACCTGTAATCCAAAACATAATTGTAGATGACTTGTGAGTCATCTTAAACAATCTTAAGCCATCTCATGCTGATATTCACATTAAATTAATATCGGACATGTGACTTAATCTAATATACATCTACATCGCTTGTTTTACTGCACCATACATGTCTCATCTCATTCCATGTACATTTTATTTTTGAACATACATATCTTATGTAAACACATCTAGTACATGCTCCACATAACTCAACTCGAACCATGAAAATCATTTGGCATGAATACTTGACACTTTACTTGAATTCTTGACACTTTACATGAATACATGCACTTGACATGAACTCAATTTGAAAAATGAATTTGTACTCTCTCTCTCTTATGTATTCATAGCTTTGAGTTAAACTTGTGACATTAATTGTAAATTAAATTACGCGAGGTGTTGGGGTAGTTTGAGTATGAATCCAACGAAATCTCAGGAGTCCCCTTAATATATGAATCCATGAATACCAACACAATTTACAATCATGAAGGTCTGTGTTTCCTTAACCCTGGATTATAGCTTGTTAGGTTTGGAATACTTCAATGACGATTGAAGTCTCGTTATTAACACTTGATTCTGGCCCGTGTTTCCTTGCCCTTTGATTACAAACTTGGGTTTGAGAAAACTTCTGAGATTGGTTGGCATTCACTCGTGAACTGTCGTTAGGATAATTTACCTTATAAAGACCCCTCTAGGACACATTGTCTTTTTCATTCATGCTCAGCACTTTCGCTTATTACATGTTCACGTTGACCAACAAATGTTATACCATATTTCCATGCATGTACACTATCATGTCTTACTTATTCACATGTTCACGATTTTCCATTCACACCATATTACATGTCGCCTTGTACTTTTTATATAAATTTACGTCTCTTTTAGGGACTTACCGAGCGCAAGTTCATTGACGGCCTTCTTTCTATTCTTAGAATGTTCGTCAAATGATCTTGAGACAGAGAAGATAGAAGCAACGGAAGAGAAGTACAATCATCTAGCATCATAAGTGGACGACTAGTTTCCTTTCCAGCTTACATTTCTGTGTGCCTTTTGTTTAAAGCTTATTCATGTTAACATCTCTTGTATTTTGGACATCCTATTATATATTGAACTCTGTGGAATTTTGAATATAATAAGTAGTTGTTGGATTTCATTCTACTGTTTATTCTTGTTATATTTTATATTGCTTATTACGCTTAGCGTATTCATTTCGAGAAATGACTTTCTCGAAGTAAATATGTCGTGGGCTTTGTAACAACCCCAAATTTCCTGTACAATTTTCTGTGCAAATTTTTCAAAATTTAAAGAAAGGGGTACTTTTGCCTGAGCACAAGTTAAATATTTGTTTTTGCTAATTAATAGCAAGAAGGAGCTTGTGGCTCATTGGTAATACCTTGCACTGCTGAACTAAGCCATCAGGGTTCAAATCTCATACCCCACATTATTTTTAATATTGTTTTATTTTGAACCTTTAGAATACCAAAGGTTTACACGTGCATATCTCACAAAAACCCCACTACACCCAAAAATGTAACATTGCCAGAGGATAGATGAACCGTCGGGGGGGATTCCGGCCGCCTGACTCGGCCGGAAATCGGCGAACTCGGCCTCGATTCGGCCGACTCAGTCCTCAGAACGAGTCACGGCCGAGTCGGCCGATTCCGGCGACGACCCCAACACAAAAAATGTGACTTTCGGTCTCCCCTGCACACCTGCAAAATTGTTTCTTCATACCATTTCTAGAGCTCTTTTAAAACCCCAATTACTCCATTTTTAATACATTTTATTACATTTATCACATTTTTTCATTTTAAACTTTCACCTACCCTAACCCTAGCCTAACCCTATAAATACCACCCCTAAACACTACCCCCTCACCCTAAAATTCTGAGCCAACTCTCAAGAAATTCCTAGAAACCCTAGTGTGCATTTGAAGTGAGCAAAGGGACGAAATTCCGGCGAATTTCCGACGGCGATACGAGGAGTTTCCGGCGACGAAACGGCGCACCGGCGATTCCCCTCTCTACCTCTATCCTCCCTCTTTCTTGTTAACCTGTAAGTCCCAATTTCCCTTCTCCAATCTTTTCTAAAAAATACGAAATTCCAAAACCCGACGGAAATGGAGTAAATCCGATTTCTGATTCGGTTCTTTCTCAAAATCCAACATTTTCTTTATACATTCTTGTTAAACCACTTCATGTTGACTATTAAATACTAACTAATCATATTGAACAAGTTCTATATCAAAAGAAATTGCTAGTTCTATTTTACCGTATTTTTTCACTAAAATACCATGTAATTTCATTTCGGCATTTAAACCATCAAACTTGCTATACCTTTAAGTAGATCACGAGATAATAACCTACCTCCTCACAACACTCATATGCAATATAGCACAATACCTTTCGGGAACATAGAATACGGGAAAATGAATCATTTCAAATAAATACCATTACTATTAAAACCGTTTTCTAAAAGATTAGTATTTTACACAAATCTTTGCAAAGCGCCGCTACAACCCACTTTGGGGAACCCGACTGGGATGGTGCCTATTATCGCACTTCCCTGGGCTTAGTAGTGCGAGATTCAGACCTCCGTAAGGAGCATTCGGTCTCGTGAGATTTAAAATATGACATCTTAAGAAAATGAGATTTCTTAGAAATATAAAATATATATTAAAATTATTTTTATATATTTATGTATATATGTAACATTAAAATATCTATTTTGAAATAATATAAATATTCCAACTATTTTCAAAAATCACAAGAATCACTTTACTTTAATATACCATGAATTCCATACAAGTCAATATTACAAATAAATACCCTTTATTATGAATTTAGGATATTTTCACTAGAAATATCACAATTATAAAATCTACATTTATGATAACTCTAAAGACAATAACCAAATACTTGGGGAGTATTTTGAAAATTATACAAAAGTATTTTTACATAAACCCCCTCAAGTTCTATAAATTACCCTAAGTTCTCTAGTAAACATAAGTTTAAGCGGGACCAATCTCTTGAGCCTCAGGGAGCCAGAGAAGTGGGTGCATGCCTATCTAAGGTAGACAACTTAACAACGATGTTATCAATACGGTAATCGTCTTTGAAAAAGACATAAATTCTGCCGCCCATGTGCAGCGGTTACCGATAACATCAAAACAATCAGGACTTCAATTTACTTTTCTAATTGTCTGACTAAGATGAGTCTCTTTAATAATCTGACTTGAATATGATTCAAGTACAATCTACAATCTATAATCTACAATATTACAATTCAAAATGAATCCATGAATCCGTTATTCCATATATTCAATCTATCAATCTATACAATTTGACCGAACCGAACCATGGATATACATTCTTTTTACATGATTCTCCAGTTACATCCATTTACCTGATTCTACAGTTACATCCGTTTACTGATATCATGGTTTCTGTAAGTCATCCAATTATACAATCTACATTACAATACAATTCAAGTTACAATACAATTATAATACAAACAATACAATCAAGATAACACGGGGTTTAAGGGGTAGACTGGTATGGAAGGTGATAAAAGTGGCATGAGACTGCAAGATTTAAGACGTAATTACAGCCATGCCGTTGTTCCATGGTATTATCGACGGAGTCTTGTACTCTTTATTCCGTTTGCCCTGGTCTCTAGCATATAGAGACTCCTCTCGTATACACTGGCATCCTTCTGTACCAAGCTATAAACAACAGTGTTAACACAACATTATAACAATATACTACAACTTTAAAAGCTACCTTCATATTCTGTCTATTCTATTTCTCCCTTATCTTTGGGACTTACCGAGCGACCTGTTCGCTGACGACATTCTCTTTCTTTCTTCTTTGAATGTCGTCAGGTGATCTGGACATTCCTGAGATCGAGCCCACTGCTGATGACTTGGACCACTTCGTTGAAGACCCAGAGTTTTAGTTCATTGTACACTTTATTTCAGTACCTTTCCTTTTCTGTTATGCCATTGTTTAGGCATTGCTTTCTTCCAGATGTATTTATTTTTCCATGCATTGTACAAAAAGAATGTAAATAAATAAAGTTGCTGTTTTATTATATCTTGTTTCTTGTGTATTTATTTTTAAATTGCTTAGATACGCTTAGCGTATTTACTTCATAGTAAATACGTAGCGGTTTCGTCGCGTCCTCTGCCCGTACTCTGGGAAGCGAGGCGTGCCAGGCTTATCACGTACATGTTACCATGCCTTTGGGAAGCGGGTGTGACAGAAGATGACTAGGAAGGAGTCTTCCTTTTCTTAGACAGCCAAAAACATTAAATGGGCAGCACAAATGAGTTGAATGATGAAATGAGCATGTGTTTCACATATATAAAGAGCAAAATGACAAATTAGCTGCAATTGTTGACCAGAAAAACCCAAGAGCATTCCAAAGTGAATTGGACAAAACTAAGTATACCAAAAATCCTAAAATGATATCATTAGAGCACTGCACGAATCTGGAGCCCAAAGTCTAAAATTGGCCTGCCCGAACACTCTCAAAAACCACCCGGGGCAGTTTTAACTTGGCCGTTTCATCTCATGTTTCTCCCGTGTATCCATCATTGTCTAATTAGTCCTCTAGGATGTTGACATTTGCTTGTTGTAAATTTTGTAAATAGCAAAACTCTAGATAGCATTTGAATATGGAGTTTTGAGTTTGTAATAATGAGATTGCTTCTTCTTCTTCTCTCTTGAAGCTCTCATTTGAGAGCTTCATTAAGGAGGTTTAAGTTGTAATCTAATCTTGTAGTCATCTCCTCCAATTGTAAATAATACTTCAACTCTCTTGCTTACTTGTTCTTTATTTTTCATTGTTCTTGAAATTATGTAGTATTATGAGTAAGTAGTTTCTTGGCTAAGGTGAAGGTAAGGAATGATGATGAATGGCTAAGCCTTCCTTCATTCTCTTTGATTATGTATTGTGCTTAACTTGATTATAACTTTAAAATTGCAAGATGTTTATTATTTGATAGGGCATGTAGCTTTTAATGGTTTCAAATGAACCTCTAGCATATGCCTTATTCTCTCAATACCTTCATTAAGCAATGTTAAAATTAGAATCAATAATTAGTGTTAAACTTGCTAGGTGTTTTGATGGGGTATGTAACTTGATGGTTGGTTGACACCCTTCCTTATGCATATATCCTATACTTTCATCCACACACCTAGCATGTTTATTGCTAAGCCGTTTCCTAGAAGTATCTTTTTTACTTTCATATATAATTTTGTTTGTCTTGATGGTTTATGCTTTGTGATCTGCTTTGATATACCATGGTTCATAATCGGTTTGCATGAGAGAGGAAACATTTGTATGATTAAGAGAGAGAGAGAGAGAGAGAGAGAGAGAGACACGAAGATATCGCCATGGTTCATTCATCCGAGCCGGAGCATAAGCCTTTTACCTTTTCCTATAATTTCGTATTTTCTAAATCGTAACAAAACAACCAAACCAAATTCTTTTCTTTGAACTTTCTATAACAACACTTAATCACCGTTTCCTTGTGGATCGACCCGTACTTACTAGCTCGTTATAAACGAGCCGTGCACTTGCGGTTATAAATATTTTAAAACGAGACTTAGCTCGTGTGCGCCATATTCTTACATAACTCATTCTTTTAACTAAAAGCGTGCGTGGGTGAAATCTCAACAGAGATATTGTCGAGTGATGTTAATTGTTGTTTGTTGCTGAAGATTTATAATTTACATGAAAGAGCATAATTTCAATACAAACAACAATATATATGTTGAATGAGTTTGCATGATCGTTTGACCCGAAATATATGAGGAGAGATAGGCCACACCGGGCATGTCAGAATCTGTATAGTGTTTCTCTTCATCCATTGGGATGGATGCGCTCGCTTGTCAGGTGTTGTACAGATTCCCCCCATCCGATGGTGGGCGAGGGTTTATTGATTGTGAGGATTTTAATCTACGGAAGTCGCGGAAAAAACTACCATTAATTACCCTTCACTTTGAGTCGAGAGAACCTCCGATTAATAGGTCTTGTGATCATGCAAACTCAATGTGAAAATATGCATGTGTTTGAAAAGAAATACAAATTTGTCTCATTTCATTTTTTATATTTTTATTATATATATTAGATGACACGACGAGTCGGCTCAGGACGGATGCACAGTGAGGCATCTAGGTTAGTTATGTTGGATATAGGTGCTCTCAAGTCAATTATTGTAATTGAAGGAGGACCTATACGAGAGTGCAATCTTACTTAAGATGATAGTATGCTATCTGGTTTTTCTTTATCTTTCATGTGATGCGTTTTATTCACTATCACGTATCGTTTAGATATGAGATAAATCCCTAGAATATTGCTTGACTACCAAGACAATGATGGAGATCATACTAGTTAGGCCTGTGTAGTCAACAAGCACATCCTTAAATTTCCCTAGTCATAAAAGTATCGAGACTGGGCATCGGCACTCTAGTTAAGACTAGTGTGTATGTTTCCTGACCCGGTTTGAGGGCGATAGCTGATCCTGCAGCTATTGGTGTTTGACATCGAGGGTTGTACACAGGTGCTTATTGCATGTGTTACACTGGATGGACTCACTCAGAACTCCTAGTTGGTAATATACCAATGCCAGGTAGCAGTTCTCTTGTGACACGTGTACAAGATAGTCCATAGGACCTGAGATCGCCACAGTGTCTCATGTGTGTTCCCACTATACTTTGACTCCTACCCTACCATGGCTCAAAGGACTCGTGCAAAACAGGTTTTTGTTAGGTGTAGTCCCGAAGCACATGGAAGCAGTAAGCGGTCAAAGGGATTCGTCTCTCCCGGTATAGGGAGTTGATATCGCGCTATGCAGGACATGACTAGAACCATAATTCGATGGCTGTCGCAGTAGAGATAAACTAATAAGTGTTATCAGTTGTATTTTCGATTGGTTATGAGTCCTCTGTCGCATGACTTATCGAGTTATTGGGGTCTGATTGATTCTAAACCTTAAACCCGATATGTGATACTCTTAGACGAAAAGACCAGACTTTACGGTAATGTCACTAATAGACTTTGCAAGGTTCGGATGAGCTTACTCGTTGACCTTCTTTTGTTCAATACCCGGGTAGCCATTACATGCAACTAGTACCGCTGACGTGCTTACGAGGTATGGATATGATCTTAACCAACTGTCAGCATATTGTCGAGTCTTTGGAGTCCCACACAGAGGTTTTCCAGCACATGCGAAATGATGTAGGGCATGTATAGGGAAACATGCAAGAATTCGATTAAACACGTGTATTTGATACACGTATTTTAATCGGGTGCTTATTGATATTAGCTGGTATATATATGATATAGCCAGATTATTAAATCACGTGTTGATTTAGTAATTAAATTTATATTTATATATTGATATATTAACTAATATCTTTCTCACTTAATTATTTTCTTCTCTTTAATTAATATTTATATTTGATATAAATAATGAGACATGTATGTTGATACATGTAAGATGTGAGTATACGAATTATATGAAAGAAATGAGGATGAGTCATGGTTGTAGAAGTCTTGAGATGATTCTTTTAATGACTCATTTTTGTTTCTAGTTCATAAGCTTTTCAACCTTTTATCTTCTTTAAAAAAAACTCTTATCTCCTTCATGCTTCTTCTTCCTCCTCTTGATTTTTCTTCAAGTAAGGAATGGAAAAGAAAAGAAAAAAATTAAGTGATCTAATTATTCAACATCTCCTACTAATCATTCTTAGCAAGTTTAATTAGTGGATTGCTTTATTTTGATGAGATCAATTTGAAGCTAAACCTTATCTTGGAGTTATCTTAAGATGGATCATCTTCGGCGAGGAGATTATCGAGCAAACTTGTTCCGGGCTTTGTGGAGGCAAGACGGAGTCCAAGGAGAGGTGGATAACGTGCTACGAAGGTTGTAGCCCTCTAAACTCGATTTTTTAGCTTACTAGTTTAGTGACAAGTTTAGTAGTTTGGTTTGATTCTTGGTTTAGGTTGGCTATAGCTCTCTAAATTTTTAAAATTATCTCTTCCGCCGCGCTTTAAACCCTATTAGAGAAGCCTACCAACCCAACAGTGGTATTAGAGCCATACCAAAAGACCACAACTTGTTTTGGTGACATTGGAATTCATGAAACCGAAATTTTTCAAACCTAGTTTTAAATATTTGCATGAAAAGCTCTCATTTTTACTTGTGCCAGAGTTACCGGATTCTTGGTTTGGACCAAGAGTTTAGAGTAGGCTCACGATAACCCGAACCATCCAATTCGAGCTCAATTTAGCCCCGATTCGGGGCCGAACCGAGGCCGATTCAATCCCGCATCGGAGGCTGAATCAGCCACTGGATCAGCCCCAATTTGGGGCTGTTCCGGGGCTGATCCAGCCATGATACGGGGCTGATCCCTCCCCTGATTCGGCCCCGTTTCGGAGCCGAAACAAGGCTCATATTGTGTGGGGTTTTATGGGGTTATCGGGGTTCGATTTTGCACAAAAATATAGGGATTTTCATTATCGGGATGAACTTGAAATTCAGTTTTTGGAATTTCATGTTAGCGATCTCGCGGTTTATGAATTCTAATGTCATGGTTCGAATCGAATAAATCAAAGTGTTTGATTTAATCGGCTCGAACATGGATACAATAAGGATATGCGTTGGTAAACGTCGCCTAATTGCTATGTGATCAATTAGACGAGATTGCGCATTTGTTATTGTGATTGTTGTTAATATATGGCAATGTTGGAAAGTGTTGGATTGTCGTGAAATGAATAGCCCCCGTGCAGAAGTGTGATGTTGTGATAAGTGTTATTTCCATTCATGTTTGTAGCTATTTTGTATATTCATTTGTTCGGGACGGCTCCAACTTATGGCCGAAGTTTCCACTATATGTATATTTTTTTTTCGGGACTTAGCAGTTCACATGTGACCGTAGTCACCGATTGATGTATCATTATTTGTCGGGACACGATCAGGTTGTGATCGTTGTTGCCATTGTATTAATACAGATTTAGGATTACCCCACAAAGAAGCGCAAGAGCAACATAATTCTAGATTGCAGCCGGTGGCCATCTCAAGGAGTTGAGATCGGGTCACTCGAGTCTAGAATTGGCGGTTTGCTTGTCGCGCATGTAGGGGGTAGAGGTTAGACCCACGGTAGAGTGCTCAAGTCAATGAATTCGAGAAAGTGTTGGGTGGACCTTTCATTATGATGATGTTGGTTTGCCTCGTTTCTTGGGTTTCCTGGTAGCTTGCCTCACTCGTAGGGTTCTTCTTTTGGCTGTGCACGGGCTTTTCACATGACCGGGGAATGTCGCATTTCGTTTGTAGCTTGAACGAAAAGCGGGATTCCTAGGTGATCCGGTCATTCCTATTTTGTAATATCCATTACTTGATTGTGATCTGTTTATTTACCTGTGATGATATTTATCGCTTAGCTATAATGATGATTATATGCCTGCGATGTTTTATATGATGATATATGTGATATATTGGATATATAAATAAATGCTATATACGTTTTGCACATGCGCTAGCCCTGCCCCCGTCCTGCCGTAAGTTAAGTAACCCTACAATGAAGACCCGGGGCCCCAAAGCGAATGCGGATGGCGTATATATGCATTCTATTTTCTTTTCATGCTTTTCTGTGATTTTATGAGAAGATGCTAAGTAATGTAATTATATTTTTGATAGGATAGGATTGATTCGGATTAATGCAAAGATAATAAAGCTAAAACATGTTGTAGGAACCCAATATCAGATATTGTAGTGTTATAGTCGAATCTTTTGCTTTGCAGAGAGGTATTCGGTTAGAAATATCCTGCACCTCATTCGATGAGGGAAGAGCTTTGATCCCTTCATGGAGTGTTCGCTCTTAAGCAAAAGTGTATGTTACTATAAATTTGTAAGTTGAATAGACGTAGTCTTTTGCTATGCATCGAGGTATTCAGTTAGGAATATCCTACACCTCATTCCATAAGGTAAGAGCCATGATCCCTTCATGGGGAATCCGCACTTAATCAATAGTCTACGTAACTATAAATTTGCAAAACCACTCGGTCTTTACGATGAGATCAAGTTCATTACGTTAAAGGTTTTCTTCAAAACAAGATGTAGCCCTTTGTCATTTCAGGCAGTATAGTACTTAGTATTTGTGTTGCATTTGTTGGCAAGCGTCAAGGTGTAGTGTATGGTAGATAAGTGATGTATTCCTATTAGCATATGAAGCGATTAGCCGAAACAGTCGCACGGCTTTGTTGGCAAGCGTTAAGAGCTTGTACGGGTGGATTCGAGTTGATCAAGAAATGATGGGTAGAACTTGACTAGCGGCCTATGGTTTGTTGGCATTCGTCAAGGTCATAGATCATTGAGGGTAAAAACCGATATCGGGAGTTTCAAGTGTTGAAACTTGCAATAAGATTGCATACCTTTTATGGAGTGGGGAGGGTCATTCGTGTCTCAACAAGCACAGAGCACGAGAGAAGCAGCACAAGAATCAAGAAGGTAACGCGGAGCTTGAGAAAACTCAAGGCAAAAGTCCACTCATTTTTATGTTTGGGGATTGTTGTAAATCTGGGAGTATTTTGGAATGATTCTGCAAAAACAAGTGTACTAAACAGAGTAATAAAGAAACACAAGGCAGCTAAAGAAAACTGGAGTTTCAACTCCCCATAACGGCCGCGGTTCCGCTGTCTAAATACTATATAGGCGGTGGATCCATGGCCACTATGTGGCTTCTCACGCCAAATTTTCAGGGGTTGTTTCGATATTTTGTAAGGGCTCAGAAAAAAACACTAGGGCTTCACTTCACTGTCTATAAATACTCCAGATCAGAGCCATATCAAGGATGTGAATTTTTCACTAGTTTTTGTTAAAATTTAGTGTAAACTTCTTCTTCTTCATCATCTTTCCTCCATTAAAATTGTAGTGAGAGTTTTTGAGTGGATGATAAATGAAGAGGAGAGCTATTTTATATGCATGTCGTGTTGAATTTATTAACTAGTTTTTATATATAGCTTGTTTTTTTCTTTGTTAAGTAGTTGTTGGTTTTATTTTCTCTTTTTCTTCTTCTCTTTTCTTTTATCCTTGCAACCATGATACTCAAGTGTGATCCTTGCCTAGGTGATGTCCCATGTAGCTAGTTGTAACCTTCTACCTCACTTCTTTCTATCTTCTTTACTTGTATTTTATTTTCTCTTTTTTATATAATGAGTGAGTAGTTTTCTCACTTGTTAGGGTAGGATAAAGAGAAGGAAATCTCTCTCACTCTTTCCTTTGCCCAACAACATGAGTCGAACTCCCGTCAAGGCAACCACATTCCGCTCCCTACGGCACCATATCCTATATGATAGTGGTGACACCCTAGCGAGACCAGTTGTGGTTGAATTGACCGGAGGTTATGGCTAAGAGCCAAGAACGGACGGACAATGACCAAAAGGAAGGAACTAAGCGTTGGAAAGCCTAGCTTACACTCGCAAGTTTTCTTCCTAGTCGTGATAATCCTCGTTGTTGCCAATTACCATAACTAATATCAAGAGTGGCAAATGAAAGAAGTGAGCGAACTCCTAACTCAAACTAATCTAATCGCAACCCTAACAAGCGTCCTTTAACATACGTATCTAAGCACATAGTTAGATTTGAAACAATTTAGACTTAACTCGTTAAAACACTAAGAAAAAGATTCCCATCTCTCTATGGATCGACTCGTACTCAACTGGCTAGCTGCCATGCGAAACCGACTTGATTGTGGTAAATAGAACTTATAAAAACGCATAGCAAAAACGTTAACAATCAGGTGACTTGTTGGCATTCATCAAGGTTACCATGCCATGATAAGTTGGATCCCGATTCCGATTGAGAGTAATAGTTACTCTCGGGATATGATCCCGGCTAATTCTCCTTTTAGGATTTGAAGGAGGATTTGACGGTACAGTGGGAGCCATTCTGATTAGATAAATATACCAATCTAATCTTGATAGAGTGCACGATGAGTGTTTCTTTTCTCTCTCTCTCTCTCTCTCTCTCTCTCTCTCTCTCTCTCTGTGGCAGCTACCTATGACTGACCTTAAGTTAAAAACTCGTAAACCAAGTTAACCAAACCTTTTTACAATCAATGGCTTTGAAATGCCATGATTTCCCTATTTCACGACATAGTCGCATATGTCCTTACCCCTCCCACTTTCCCTTTTACTTCCTCCAAAACACTTTGTATCCAATAAATAGATTCATATTACTTGGAAGGCCATCTTATAGTTATATACGAACTCGGAGAAAGTGTTTCAGTCGAGGATGGTCGCTGGTTCTAGAGAAAGTGAATTGTATATGATACAATTCAATCGTCTCTCCTCTCTTCCTTATCTCAAGTTTGAGAGCTCCTTAAATAAGGAGAATATACCAGTTATGCTTGTTGGATAGTCTTCTTCCATAGTAATAGAGAATTTGATTCTCTCTCAGAATGCTCATCTGTCGGTGTGCTCCATGATAAGTAATGCTGAATCTCCCTTTTCGATTAAGGGATGCACCAGAAATAGATGCGTATCAATTGATACTGGTTCCACCTAAATCTGTGCCTCGGATTCTATATTTGATGTAGAATGGGTCATCATCTTAAGATTGTTAAGATATTGATTTTTCCGGCTTATACTTAAAACCAGAATCCGGATTAACTCTAGGCGCGTTTCAGTAATGGCAGTTTGTGCGTTATCCCAGGTATTGACGAGGGTTTAACTTTCTACCATTTTCGGGATCAAAAGTTGTTGTTTTTCTCAACACGCCACCTTTTTAGAAAAGGAATTTCTTACAAAAGAAATTAGTGGGAGTATGGTAAAACTGGAAGTAATTCCAGAACCACAAACGATTTCTGAAGATTTAGTAGAACCTGAAGATTCAATTGACTCTGACAGACCATAGCCTAATCCACAGATTTGGTAGGTGACCTCAGCCACCTGAGAGGTACTATGGTTTCCTCATTGAATATGATAGGGAAGCTTGCATCATGTGATGATGACCCTACTATATCGGTAGGCTATGGGAAGTAGCGACTTCAAACTGATGGTTGGGTGCTAATTTATCCTAGTTAGATTCCATGCACTGCAACAAAGTGTTGACTTTGTTGGGTGCTCTTGAAGGGGTAAAACCCATAAGGAGCAAGTGGATATTTCGAGATCGGTACAAATGAAAAGGTAGTGACCTAATAAGGCTAGACTTGTAGTAAAAAGTTTTCATCAAATACCCATTATGGATTGTGATGAAACTATTACTTCAGTGTTTGTACTGAAGTCCATACGGATAAAACTTGCCATTGTTGTCTTTCATGACTATGATGTTTGGGATGTGGATGACTATAACGTCTTTCTAAATTGGATTTAGAAGTGTACGTGTAAATGATTCTTCCAGAAGGTTATCTTAGTCGGTGGGAGCAGCGGTAAGCATGCAAGTTACTTAAGTCTATCTTTAGACTAAAGCAGGCATAGTGGAGAAGGATCATATGTTCTGATAACACGGTCAAAGCGTTTAACTTCATCAAAATAAGAGATGAACCTGGTATTTATAAGAAAATAGTAGGGAGTGTTGTCAGATTCTTCATGTGGTATGTGGATGGCATACTCATGATAGGAAGTGATGTTCATATGCTACAAATTGGTAAAAAAATGGTGATCACATGTGTTTCTCTATATAGGATATGGATACCGGTCCAATCCTAGAGAAATATGGCGTAGCAATGAAGAGCATTTGATGTTCTTGGTTTGGTAATGGCAGCCTCCTGAAGGAGGTGGTTACCGATTCTTGCTTCTCAGGTAATATGGAAGACATAGCGTCTGTCGCGAGTTATAAGTTTGCCCTCTTTTGAGGAGTAGGATATTGGAAAGAGTTCCAAGTGGGATACTGAGGTAATCTTGGTGCTAGATACTGATTGTGAATCGGCAAAAGTATACCGCCTGAAAATTCGTTGGATACAATTGTTCATTTATGGACATAATACCATCGTATGTCCAGGCAAATACTAAGGTAGCTATCGCTCAGTTGGAGAGATATTTGATCTCCATGAAGTTGAGATTCAGGGAGAAACAGAGAGATGCGGTGTGCCGAGTCCATTCATTCAGGCTAGTTCTCGAACACAATTTGCGAAACTGTTAGTACAGAAGTTGGGTATGAGATACCGCAATAATTGGCCTTAAGTGCAAGTGGGAGATTATTGGATATAGGTACCCTCAAGTCAATTATTGTAATTGAAGGAGGACCTATACGAGAGAGCAATCTTACTCGAAATGATAGTATGCTATAAGATTTGTCTTTATCTTTCATGTGATGCATTTTATTCACTATCACGTATCATTTAGATATGAGATAAAGCCTTATAATTTTGCTTGACTACCAGGGCGATGATGGAGATCATACAGGCAGGGCCTAGGTAGTTAATAAGCACATCCTTAAATGTCCCTAGTCGTAGGAGTATCAAGACTGGGTATCGGTACTCTATTTTAGACTAGTGTATATGTTTTCTGACCCGGTTGGAGGGCGATATCTGATCCTACAGCTATTGGTGTTTGACATCGAGGATTGTACACAGGTGCTCATCGGATGAGTTACACTGGAAGGACTCACCGAGAACTCCTAGTTGGTAATATACCAATGTCAGGTAGCAGTTCTCTTGTGACATGTGTATAGGATAGTCCCTAGGATCTAAGATCACCACAGTGTGTCATATGTGTTCCCACTATTCTTTGACTCCTACCCTACCACGGCTCAAAAGAGTCATGCAAATAGGTTTTTGTTGGGTATAGTCCTAAAGCACGTGGAGGAAATGAGCGGTCGAAGGGATTCGTCTCTCTCGGTATAGGGAGTTGTTATCGTGCTGTGCAGGACATGACTACAACCATAAGTCGATGGCCATCGCAGTAGAGATAAACTGATAAGTGTTATCAGTTGTATTTCCGGTTGGTCATGAGTCCTCTGTCGCACGACTTATCGAGTTATTAGGGTCTGACGGATTCCAAACGCCAGATCCGATATGCGATACTCTTAGACGAAGAGACCGGACTTTATGGTAATATCACTGATAAACTTTGCAGGGTTCAGATGAGCTTGCTCATTGATCTTCTTTTGTTCAATACATGGGTGGCCGTTACGTGCAGCTAGTACCGCTGACGTTCTTGTGAGGTATGGATATAATCTTAACCTACTGCTACTGTATTGTCGAATCTTTAGAGTACCACACAGAGTTTCCCAGCACATGTGAAACGATGTAGGGCACGTATAAAGATACGTTCAGGAATTCGATTAAACAAGTGTATTTGATACACGTATTTTAATCAGGTGCTTATTGATATTAGCTGGTATATATATGATATAGCTGGATTATTAAATCAAGTGTTGATTTAATAATTAAATGTATATTTATATATTGATATATTAACTAATATCTTGCTCACTTAATTATTTTCTTCTCTTTAATTAATATTTATATTTGATATAAATAATGAGACATGTATGTTGATACATGTAAGATGGGAGTATAAGAATTATATGAAAGAAATGAGAATGAATCATGGTCGTAGAAATCTTGAGATGATTCTTTTAATGACTCATCTTTGTTTCTAGGTCATAAGCTTTTCAACCTTATCTTCTTAAAAAAACTCTTATCTCCTTCATGCTTCTTCTTCATCCTCTTGATTTTTCTTCAAGTGAGGAATGGAAAAGAAAAGAAAAAAATTAAGTGAGCTAATTATTCTACATCTCCTACCAATCATTCTTAGCAAGTTTAATTAGTGGGTTACTTCATTTTGATGAGATCAATTTGAACCTAAACCTTGTGTTGGAGTTATCTCAAGATGGATCATCTTCGGCGAGGAAATCATCGAGCAAGCATGTTCCTGACTTCGTGGAGACTAGCCGGAGTCCAAGAAGAGGTGGCTAACACGCTTCAAAGGTTGTATCCCTCTAAACTCTATTTTTTAGCTTACTAGTTTAGTGACAAATTTAGTAGTTTGGTTTGATTCTTAGTTTGGGTTGACTATAGATCTTTAGATTTTTAAAATTACCGCTTCCGCTGCGCTTTAAACCATATTAGAGGAGCCTAGCAACTCAACAAGTTGGACTTGGGTCGGGTGGTTATGAGGCACCCGGATCGGCTGCATGATGAGGCACCCTGGTGCGTGAAGCACCCAGACCTGGTGCCTTATGAGGCACCCGGATCGGGTGTGTCACCCGGATCTGGTGCATCAAGAGGCACCCGGATCGGGTGCATGAGGCACCCGGACCTGGTGCTGGATAAAGCACTCAGATCAGGTGCATCATGAGGCTCCCGAGTGCGAACCTAGAGCCTAATGCGGCACCCGAGTGCCTGAGGCACCCGGATCAGGTGCATCAGGAGGCACCCAAGTGCATGAGGCACACAGATCAGAAGAACCACGAAGCACCTGGGTGTATGAGGCATCCGGGTGCAAACGCATCATGAGCCGGATCAGACGCACCATAAGGCACCTGGAGCATGAACCACCCGGACCAGACACACCATAAGACACCGGGAATTGATTTTACCCGGGGTACCCAGGTTGGATACCCCAAGGCCGGCATTTTGGGGGGGTTGTCCGGGTCGAGCACCCCTGACAGCTTCATTCGTATTTTATTTTTTTTATTTTTGTTTGGTTTTCTTAAAAATACACACACACACACACACACTAAGTGTGCGGATAACGATGAAAATTCGATGGCATAACAGCTAGATGTCGTCGTTTTATCGTTATTGAAATATAAACCAGAGCCTATGCTTCCATTTGGATGAAGCACGGATGGAGATCTGCGTTCAAATAGGAAGTACAAATCGAAATCTGCACCCCGTAGGTTTTCCTAAGAGAGAAGCCCAAAGGCCTTCCTTTTGGTAGGATTCTCTCTTTCTTGTCAAAAGCTCTCTTGATTCATGTAACACTCTAGAACATATGTACGGTATAGGATTGACATTAGTTATTTTTGCTCAAAATAAACTATTTTAATTGGAGTTTAATATTTAAGATAAATAAATATGTTGTCCATGTAATTATTGTCATATTTTACTAACTAATTATCAATGTATTTATGTATATATTATAACTTATCTTTATCATATAATATCTTATTTAATATTCATATAATATATATACAAACATTAAATATGTAACAAATTTATATATTATTATGATAGGATTAATAAAAGAGTTATGGAAAAGAGTTATGGTAAGATATTTGCAAATCTTTTAAACAATTTTGATAAGGAGTGGTTTTGTGCAAAATTTGCTACGCTATTTAAACCCATCCTTTTCCTCTTCTCCTCCTCCTCTCAATCTCGAAACCCTAAATCCACAGCCAAGCATCTTCTTCTTCCTCTCGCGCGCCTCCCTCCTCTTCCCAAAGATGAGACCTCGGCCGCATCATCTTCCTTTCACCTCTACTAGACCACAAGCATAACCTGAGTACCCTCTCTTGCCATTTTAATCTTCTTCTTCCTCTCGGTTCTAACCGCAGCCATACCCGAACACATCCTAACTGCGGCACCTACTTAACTAAGAATCCAAAGCCGAGATCTTGCGTCGGCTTCGAGCTTCATGTCTTCGTCGTCGTTTCCGTTCCCGTCTTTTCGTTCCATACTCGTGCTCGTCAACTTGAGGCAAGTATTTATATACTTGTTTACATACTAGTTACGGCAAGATTAGATCTAGTTGTAATATTATTATTACACTTAATTTCAGCATTAGTTAAATTTAGGCATCGTTTGAAAATAATAGTTTGGTAGCATATGAATATACACACTACTACAAATAGGGGTTGCCCCTACGGATAAAGGAATCCGTAGGGGCAACGTTTTATTGCCCCTACGGATTAATCCGTAGGTGCCCACTGTTGTCCCTACGGTTTTCTATATTTTAATTTAAAAATATTTAATCATAATTTGTTGTTTGGCCCTACGGTGGCGCAAACAAAGAACCTACGGCTAAGTACGTAGGGGCATGTATACGGGTTAATAATAAAAAAAAAGGCACAGAAAATCCCTCACCGTTCCCAAATTTTTCTTCTCTCTTATTCTTCCCGCGTCTCGATCCCGATCTCGTCGGCCATCGACGTCCTCATCCTGACCTCGCCACCGCAACCGTGCTTGACTCGTCGACTTCCACGTCGCAACCGTGCTTGACTCGTCGCCGATCGCATCGTCGACTACTGGCCTCCTCCGTCGTCTCCTCCACCGCGGTTAGTAAATTTCCAATTTTTACTTCTAATTTAATACTTTTATTTCCCTCTTTTGATGATGTTAGGGGTAGGGTTCAGGGATCTGGGTTCGGGTAGGGGTGGCATCGGGTCAGTTAGGGTTAGGGTTCGATTGGGGTTGGGGTTGGGGTTAGGGTAAGGGTTTGGTTGGGGCCGGTTGGGGTTGGGGTTGGGATTAGGGTTCGGTTGGGGTTGGGATTGGTGTTGGCCGGGTTGTGGTTAGGGTTAGGGTTCGATTGGGGTTGGGGTTGGGGTTAGGGTAAGGGTTTGGTTGGGGCCGGTTGGGGTTGGGGTTGGGATTAGGGTTCGGTTGGGGTTGGGATTGGTGTTGGCCGGGTTGTGGTTAGGGTTCATGTTTAGGGTTAGGGTTATGGTATTTAGGGTTAGGGTTAGTGTTAGGGTTAGGGTCATGTTTAGGGTTAGAGGCTATGGTTAATTTGGGTTAATTGCAGTGTAGGGTTAATTTGGGTTAATTAGTGATAATTTGAAAAGGTTAGGGTGTTGATTAGGCTTAATTTGGTTAATTTGGGTAAATTTGGTTAAGTTTGGGTTGATTAGGGTTAATTAGGTTAATTTGGGTAAATTGGGTTAATTAGTGATAATTTGTGTTAGGGTAACAATTATGGTTAATTGTGGTTAATTAGGTTAATTTGGGTTATTTAGGTTTATGGTGCACTAATTTATTTAGTAGGATACACTAGTTCATTACAATAGGATACTCGATGACAACATAAACGTACAACTTTACCACAAACGCAAGAAAAATTTACCCTAAACATGAAATTTCGAACTCTTAATAACGAAACGTAAACGTAAAACTTATTCACGTTAAATGTTCAAGTTAAAACCAATATATGATACTCGATGATGATATGAAACCTTCATATTCCCATCGATATCCGTATATGAAACTAAAAGCGCCACTTAGTCCCCGTCTATCGGTTAACATACGTGCGATGCTCGTCGTGACCTAGAACTATACGAAGGTTGTTAAATATCGGACAGTATAGCTCGATACTAACAACCGTCGTATAGTCTACGCGACGAGAAAATTCAATCATATGGTAACCCATAGATTTGTCCCGTGTGGACAAGTTAAGAATGTATAAAACAAACGCCTTCATTCACTTGTGTTTTCATCCGTTTCGAGATATTTCGTCGGTACCTTTCCGCTGGTTCTCCGTGTACAAAGATAGATTAGATGTTCATTTCAACGTTGTTTCACAGCTTTGAAATGATTATCTATTCTATTACAGTGTACTCGGAGAACAGCGGGGAGGTGCTGCCGAAATTTACTCGAAACGGTTGAAAGCACAAGTGATGGGCGTTCGCTCTATACATTCTTAATGGGATAGAAGCCTACCCTCGACAGCCGGAACACATACATACAAACGCATAATTAGAGAGCGACTCGAGATGTTCGGGTTAAAACCAATATATGATACTCGATGATGATATGAAACCTTCATATTCCCATCGATACCCGTATATGAAACTAAAAGCGCCACTTAGTCCCCGTCTATCGGTTAACATACGTGCGATGCTCGTCGTGACCTAGAACTATACGAAGGTTGTTAAATATCGGACAGTATAGCTCGATACTAACAACCGTCGTATAGTCTGCGCGACGAGAAAATTCAATCGTATGGTAACCCATAGATTTGTCCCGTGTGGATAAATTAAGAATGTATAAAGCAAACGCCTTCATTCACTTGTGTTTTCATCCGTTTCGAGATATTTCGTCGGTACCTTTCCGCTGGTTCTCCGTGTACAAAGATAGATTAGATGTTCATTTCAACGTTGTTTCACAGCTTTGAAATGATTATCTATTCTATTACAGTGTACTCGGAGAACAGCGGGGAGGTGCTGCCGAAATTTACTTGAAACGGTTGAAAGCACAAGTGATGGGCGTTCGCTCTATACATTCTTAATGGGATAGAAGCCTACCCCCGACAGCCGGAACACATACATACAAACGCATAATCAGAGAGCGACTCGAGATGTTCGGGTTAAAACCAATATATGATAATATAAAACCTTCATATTCCCATCGATACCCATATATGAAACTAATTAAAAGCGCCACTTAGTCCCCGTCTATCGGTCAACATAACGTGCGATAATTTATTCTTTTCAACGACAAACGCACACACAAAGCATATACATGGATTTTCTCCTTTGTCAGTAACTATCCCGTTCTTATATTTCTCAATATAGTCAGCATAACCTACAATTTATATGTTATTCAGTCTAACATGGCCCATGAGTACGTCAGAGTTAAGGACTGGATGTATGTGGATTGGAAACAACGTATGCAACCTAAGTTTGTCGCAGGGGTTGCTGCTTTCCTTGAATTTGCACGAGCACATAATAAGATCATAATAGAGAAGATTCTCTGTCCGTGCGATAGATGTGGCAATAAGTACTGGCAGAAGGTAGAATTAGCAGAGCTTCATATTGTAAAACATGGGTTTACTAGACTTTATTCAATTTGGAAATATCACGGGGAAGGAGAAGAATGCAGTACTGCGGTAGAAGAAGGAGAACACGATAATGCGGCAGGAGAAGAAGAAGAATTCGGTAATACGGCAGGATACGGAAATTTATTTCCATCAGAAGAAATGGAGGATATGGTAGAGGCTGCCCTAGGTGAATCTATTCGTACCGAAGATGACATTCCTTCCGGTCAAGGACCGCGTGCGGATAAATATGAAAATTTCATGAATGATGCTAGGAAACCAATTTATGAGAATGCGAAGTATTCCACCCTCTCATGGTTCGTCCAACTTTTCCAAATTAAGTGCCTAAATGGATGGAGCAACAAGTCATTCACAATGCTTCTTTCGTTCTTGAAAGATTCTATGCCTCCGGGAAATAATGTGCCCGAAAGCTGGTACGAAGCCCAGAAAATGATGTCTGATTTGGGTCTAAAGTGCGAGAAGATTCAAGCATGTCCTAAAAATTGCGTGTTGTACCGGAAAGAGAATTCAGATTTGAAAGAGTGTCCAACATGCGGAGAGGCAAGGTATAAGCCGAAAGATTCTGATAAGAAGCCTGATATACCTGTGAAGATAGCACGATATTTTCCCATAACACAGAGGCTACAGAGGCTATTCAGGTGCAAGAAAACAGCCGAGGCAATGATTTGGCATCATCGTGCTCCTCCAAGCGAAAATGGAAAAATGAGCCATCCAAGAGATTCACCGGCATGGAAGGATTTCGATAGGAGGCATACAATATTCAGTAGCGATCCCCGCAATGTCCGGCTCGGACTGGCTGCCGATGGCTTCTGCCCATTCAACTATATGGCTGGAAGTCACAGTACATGGCCCGTTGTAATGATAATTTATAATCTGTCGCCTTGGTTGGCTATGGACCAATCATACTTTATGATGCCTCTTCTTATCGACGGACCAAACTCACCGGGGAACAATATCGACGTCTATCTCCGACCTCTGATTGAGGAGCTGAAAACTTTGTTTATTGATGGTGTAGAGACATATGATTCAAACACAAATACAACCTTCATACTGCGTGCGGCTTTAATGTGGACAATTAATGACTTTCCTGCATATGGAATGCTTTCAGGTTGGTCCGTACATGGTCACAAAGCATGTCCTCATTGCCATGAACACACAACATCAAAATTTTTGAATTTTAGCAGGAAGGTTTGTTATTGCGGCCATCGACGTTTTCTGCCTCTAGACCACCCCTACAGGTTAGACACGGTTCACTTTGATGGTCATCAGGAGCTTCTTGGGCCTCCATCCCCATTGTCCGGAGAGGACGTGACTGCTAAATGGGATGGTTACAATAACGTGACCTTCGGGATGGATCCGACGAGATAGGTCAAACCACAATATTGGAACAAGTTAAGCATTTTCTTCGAGCTTCCGTACTGGTCTACAAATTCAGTGCGTCATTGTCTGGACGTCATGCATATAGAAAAGGGAGTATCAGAGCACATACTTAACTTGCTTCTGTGTAAAGACGGGAAATCGAAAGACAACATGAATGCCCGGATGGATCTACAAGAGTGGGGAATAAGAAGTGAACTGCACCCTAAACCGGTAGCGGGTAAACCGGGCAAGTTTGTACTTCCCAATGCCGCTTATCATATGTCACAACCGGAGAAGAAAAGATTCCTGCAGGTGTTGCATGATTTGAAAGTCCCCACAGGTTTCTCAGGATCATTCAGCAAGAAAATAAAAATTGTGAAGGGCAAGATCGATGGGCTGAAAAGTCATGACCACCATGTTATCGTGGAGCACCTTCTTCCATTAGCCCTCAGGACTTCTCTCCCCGACTCGGTTGGTCTAGTAATCAACGACCTATGTTGTTTTTTCAGGGAGTTGTGTGCTAAAACGCTGGAGGTTGCGACGCTGGATAAACTAGAAAATTCTATTGCGTTGATACTTTGCAAGTTTGAGCGTATTTTCCCACCGTCATTCTTCGATATCATAATACACTTGACGGTTCATCTTGCAACTGAGGCGAAGTTAGCCGGACCGGTACAATATCGATGGATGTATCCCGTCGAGAGGTACGTGTAATTTTTCGTTTCGCGCAATTTATAAATTTATTTTTGTCATGTATGCCCGTATTTATTTATTCAATATATTCTCATTAGGTACCTTTACACTCTTAAGAAGTATATACGCAATAAAAATCGACCAGAGGGTTCTATCATGCAAGGTTATCTTCTTGATGAAGCAACCACATTTTGTTCCCGCTATCTGGACGAGAACATTGAGACAAGGCTTAACCGACCTCGAAGAATTCAAGACGGGCCATATGGTAAAGCCGAGTATAAGAGGGTAGACACTATGTTTATCAACAAGATATACCGGTTTATCTTGCTTAATTGCGAATGTCTTGAACAAATTAGAGAGTAAGTTCTTTTGGATTAATTGTTATATCTGTGTTTGTGTGTGTATGAAATGACATAATATTAATGTCACAATTATTTGTCGAAAACAGAACTCATTTTAACGAGGTACGTGAGGGGCATCCTGATTGGAACGAAGAGCGTTTGGAAAAATACCATCAGGATAATTTTTGTGATTGGGTCACAGAGCATGTAAGTTATTCGAATTACATTTTATTGCTATCAGTTTTAATCTAAACTTGTATCGTTATGTATTTATCGTAAAATTTGTTTTGTTAGATCCACGATCCGAACTTGTCTGCATCATTTGAGAGTGATTCAAGATGTTTAGCTCAATTTCCTAGTATGGAGGTTGCACATTACAAAGGATTTGGTGTCCTTGGATACAAATTCGAAATTAAGGACATAGAAACATCTAGAATCACTCAGAATAGTGGTATTGCGACGGTAGGATCGGACGGTGTGATTTACTATGGGTACTTAAATTGTATACTCGGCATCCACTATCCCGGACGATCAGAACCCTTTTATATATTCCACTGTACTTGGTACGATCCGCGAACCGATACAGACAGGTGGAGAAGCAGTCTTGGGACTTGGAAAGATGAATATGGATTGACCAGTGTGAACACACTTCGATTTTACGGTCAAGACGATCCGTTTATCTTTCCGAACCAAGCGTTCCAAGTATACTACTCACAGTGTTTGAAGCATCCGGGGTGGTGTGTTGTATGCAGATGGAAACCTAGAGATGTCTACGATGTCCCAGAATACGAGGACAGCGATGAGGACGAAGAAGAGAGAAGGCTTAAAGTGCTCCGACCGTCTGTTTATTTTATAGTTGGAGGGGATGCGTCCGGGTCCGGGACCCCGGTTGTTCCTCACCGGAGGAACTATCGTCCCGCTCGTGCTGCTGCTCGGGCCCAGGCTCGTGCGTTATTCACCGGAGGTATATATCACACTTGAATTTTTGTTTAACCTTGATTTCTTAATACAACTTTGTATTATTATTGATTGTCTTGATATTTCGTGCAGACGCAGGGCCTCTCCATCCCCAGAGGGGGACTCGAGGCCCGAATCAGTCCCATAGGCTGAGGCCTAATAGAGCTAGGGGGGAGGCAGCATTCCCCCTATTTTTTACCCTTGACTATCGCTATACCGGTCCTCATGCCGAGAGGTTCGGCCGGTATTTGGGGGACGAGAGCCGGATCGTGAAGAACTATCCACTTCACGTTGAGTGGGGCGAGCAGCACCAGCGCTCATTCGCCCTCTTCTTTGAACAGGCTCGGGTATGTATTAATATATATTTTCATTTGATCTATCCAATATATTTATTATTAACACTTGCAATCTAATAACAATGTTTTTTTTTGTATTTTCAGTTGGATTACGATTTTCAGCCTGTAGCCGACCCTGATCACTCGGGGAGGGTGCTCGACCTTCATGCTCTGTACAATGGCCTGATGAAGAACATGCAGGCCAAGGTCCGATACAACAGGAATGAGCTGAAGGCCGACTGCTACTCCCTGTGGATAGCGACCCCCGAGGCAGAGAGAGCGGCCCTCCTATCTACTCCGGCGTTTGCGAGAGTCGACGTAGAGACATGGCCTCTATTGTGCGCTTATTTCGACTCCGAACGCAAACAAGTATGTATTTTAAATTTAATTCATTATTTATGATATAATTTATTTCTTTGTGTTTCTTAATTAGAAAACTAAATGTTAATGCGTTGTGCAGAAATAGGCCGCTCAGAATACGGAGAACAGGAAGTCGGCGAAGAGGGGTCGCCCCACTTACACAGGTGGCTCGAGGAACATTACTCGAGCCATGGAGTTATCGGTAAATTAAGTGTTATTCTCTAATATTCTGCAATATTAAGAGTTATTCTCTAATATTTCTAATATTAAGAGTTACTTTCTAATATTGCAGACATCTCGGACCGTGGCGTCAGGTGGTACACCGAGCGTGCTGTCCGCATATCTTGCCATCCACGGCATCTCGACAGATCCCGCCACGGGCGAGCTTCGATGTCCCGACTTCGCTACCCAGGAGTACTGCGTAAGTGTTAATATTTTTTCTACCCAAATTTGAAATTTTAGTTTTGGAAGGTTCAAGTTTAAATTTTATACTTATACTTTACTGCTTAATGTGGGTGTAGGAGCGGGTGGTTGAGCAGGCCCAGGCCTCAGGGATCGATTTTACCGGACAGAACGATCCGAGGCTGCTGACCCCAGTTCTGGACGCCGCACACGGAGGGCACCACGGAGGTTGGGAGAGAGGCCGGGGATTGGGCCCTAACAGGGCCCATATGAGGTTGGACTCCACCCCGGCGGTTACTTCCTCCGTCTCCAGTGGCCGGCATGTCCATCAGGAACTGGATAGCTTGAGGGCCACCGTTCAGGAGTTGAAGGAGATGCTGGTATGTATACTACTTTATAGTAAAATATCATTTCATATTATATACATATCAACACAACCCTTATTAGTACGCAAGTCTGATTAATCATACATACATATGTAATTAAAATAAACAACGCTTTTCCAAACTAGATATCCAAACAGGGTTTCGAAATAACTTAATAATGAAACGAATTCGAATAATACACAGTTCTTAGACGCTTCTTACACACGTTATGTCCAGACGCGACAGGGTAGATCGGCCGAGCCTCCACATGCATCTCCTTCGGCTGCAGCTCCGCAAGCCACTACATCGGCTGCGGTTCCGCAGACAGCTCCTGTAGCTCCACCGCCCACTCAGACTCCCGCAGCCGCGGCTCCGCAAGCGACTACCTCGACGGCGGCTGCGCAGACCACGACGCCAGCTCCACATGCCGCTCAGACTTCTTTATTTGCAGTATTGGATAGTGTATTTACCGAGGAGCAGGCGCGCGTTATTCGAACGTTACTCGGAGGTGGAGCTGGACCGAACTAGGGTAGCTTTTTGGTTCTTATTTTTTGAAACATGTATTTATTTATATCACATTGTACTACATTTTGAAACGATATTGATATTGGTTTGAATTTATATCATATTCAGTTTTTGGGTTTCTTTTGTATATTATATATATGCGTGGGATGTGATTATGAATACTGCAATATATGATTTGATTGATGTATATAGTATTGTGCACAGGGCGGGAAAAAATCTAGCAGCCCTTTTTTAAAAAAAAATACAGAAAACATGTACCTACGGATTACTCCGTAGGTATATATATTGCCCCTACGGAGTTATCCGTAGGGGCAAACTATCAGGAAACCTAATATTTTCCCACCTGATATCAGTTCAGGGTGTTGGGGGTGCCCCTACGGATATATACGTAGGGGACAATATTTATCCCCTACGTATATATCCGTAGGGGCAAAATATTAGGTTCCCTGATATTTTCCCCCCGATCTCAGTGCATTGTGTTGTGAGTGGCCCCTACGGAAACAGCCGTAGGGGCTACTTTATATCCCCTATGGCTGTAACCGTAGGGGACTAAATAGGACCTACGGATATATCCGTAGGTATATACAATATATTCAAAAAAAAAATTTAAATATATGATTTTATTACCCCTACGGGGTACTCCGTAGGGGCTATAGCACCTACAGAGTTATCCGTAGGGGCTTCAATTTATCCGTAGGGCCAAGTTCAGGACCTCAACTTGCACCTGCGGCCTTTGCACCTACGGGGTCTTTTTTCGCCCCTACGTATATATCCGTAGGGGTAGTGGGTTGCCCCTACCGATAAATCCGTAGGGGCAACCCTTATTTGTAGTAGTGACATTAGATTTAAATTATATCTTCCATGATGTTTATTTAGTATATAGATGTACAGCCATAATTTATATGTATAGTAGTTATTATAAATAATATAGATTCTGTTACTAATTTCAGAGGTAGCTGTTGAATTTACATTGTTTGTTATTTACAGATCAATTTATAGTTTTAGTTATATGGCTATTTATTTTTGTGCAATATAGTTATAAATATTACACTAGCTATATTATATCTATTATGTGGATTTTACCATAAGAATAGTAGTATTCATTATTGTTATTATTAACCGGCACTATGATTATGGTGTAGTAGTTTAATTTAATGTTAAAAGGCAAGATTAAATCTTGCTGTAATATTGTTGTTGTTGTTGTTGTTGTTATAAATATTCATAGTTTGATCACGAATTGTA
This sequence comes from Agapanthus africanus, assembly GCA_030015575.1. Classification (NCBI taxonomy): domain Eukaryota; kingdom Viridiplantae; phylum Streptophyta; class Magnoliopsida; order Asparagales; family Amaryllidaceae; genus Agapanthus; species Agapanthus africanus. Next base: position 142,565,638 of record JASDDO010000026.1, read on the forward strand.
AGGTTGTCACGCTCGCTGGACCGGTTTTTAAAATCTATGTGGAAGCAGAAAAACAATAAGCCAAGCGAGCAAGACTTCCTATCACTAGAATCAACCATAGCCTATAACTTGTAAACAAAAGAAAAGACCAAGGAGAAAATACAACCTTTGAAGCGTCTTCATTTGCTCCAATGGTTGTACTCCGGACTCCGGCTAAGCTCCGTGTGCTCCGGATCGCGTTTGATCTCCGATCGGTTTCGTCGAAGATGGTCCACACGAGATAGCACAACTTAGGCTCTAGCTCCATCATCAAGTAGAAACCTTCTAACCAAACTTGCTAGGGGAGGTTAAATGGAGATATAAAGAATTTTGCTCACCCTTTTCACTCATGAAGAACCTCTCTTTTCCTTTCTCTACTTCTTCAAGAGAGAGAAGAGTGAGATTAGAATGGAATTGGAGAGTGCAGAGAATAAAATGATAAGTGGCATTCCATTCAAGAATGGAAAGACGCAAGCCCTCACACTCGTCTCTACACTTTCCACTACCATCTTGACTCATGTCTTAATCTCCAAATAAACAAAAAAGACATGAAATCATTTATCTCCCATGTGTATCACATACACACAGGTTATATGTATCACATACATATAAAAAATACTATTTGTATTATATACAAATAATAAAGAGGGAGTGAAAAATAAAATGGGCAATATGCTAGAATATATATACAAATATATATAATTATTAAATCAACACTTGATTTAATAATCCAGCTTCAACAAGAGTCGGCTAGCAAAAACGTCCGGTTAAACTATGTGTAACAAATACATGTGTTTGACCGAATATCGGCATGCATCACCATACGTGCTCTACATCATTTCTCCTGAATTGGAAAAACTCTATGTGGGACTCTAAAAACTCAACAATACACTGACAGTAGGTCAGGATCATATCCAATTGATCTGAAACACTTTCAGATCAATCTTCCACCGGGTTAACCTGCAAGCACGTTAGTGGTACTAGCTATACATAACGGCTACCCAGGTATTGAACGATAATCCGGTCGACAAGCAAGCTCGTTCGTACCCTCCTAGAGCCTGTCAATGAAATTCACCATACAATCAGGTCTCTTCGTCTAAGAATATCGTATACCGGGTCTAGGAGGTGGAAACCGTCAAACTCCCAATAACCTGACAAGTCATACTGACGTCAAGCTCATGACCACCAGAAAAACTACTGATAACACATATAAATAAATCTTTCCTGTCTTGGCCAAGAACTTATGGTCATAGCCAGTTGTGCACAGTACGACATCAACTCCCTATACCGAGAGAGACCAATTCTCTCGACCGCTCACCGCCTCCATGTGCTTCGGAAGTGTACCCAACTAAAACCTGTTTGCATGGATCTTTAAAGCCGTGGTAGGGTAGTAATCTAAGTACAGTGGGAACTCACACAAGACACTATGGCGATCTTGGGTCTAGGGACTACCCTATACTCATGTCACCATAGAACTGCTATCTGACGATTAGTATAATACCATTTAGGAGTTCTCGGCGAGTCCATCCAGTGTAACTCATCTAATGAGAACCTGTATACAATCATTGGTGTTAAACACCAATGGCTATGGGATCAGCCATTGCCCCGCATAGGGTCATGAAATGTATACACTAGTCTAAATTGAAATACCGATGCCCAGTCTCAATACTCCTATGACTAGGGACTTTTAAGGATGTGCTTATATACTACACAGGCCCCACTAGTATGATTCCTATCATAATCCTGGTAGTCAAGCAAAGATCCTATGGGCTTTATCATCATGTAGTAGTGATACGTTATAACGAGTAAAACGTATGCTCATGAATCATAAGTACAAACCAGATAACACACTATCATCTTGAGTAAGATTACTTTCTGTATAGGTCCTCATGAATTCAGTAATTGTATTCCTACAATTACGATAATTGCCTTGATGGCACCTATATCCAACAATCTCCAACTTGCACTCAAGGCCAATTATTGCGGTATCACATACACACATCTTATGTGCTACTGCATACCCAACTTCTGTACTAACTGTTTTGCAAACTGTGTTCGAGAAATAGCCTCGGCGAGTGGATCATCTACGATGTTTCTAACTGTATCTCTCTGAATCTCAATTTCGCGGATATCAACTATCTCCCGAAATGAGCAATACCTTCCTTAGAACTTTGTTAGGATAGCCGATGGGACCTTGTTCATAAATGAACATATTTATCAAAACAAATACTTAGGATGTATCCTCTGCTGAGTCAAAATCAGCATCCTACGCCTTGACTGCCTCAGTATCCCGCTTGGAACTCTTCCAATATACTGCTCCTCATAAGAGGGTAAACTAATGACTCACGACAGATACTGTCACCCTTGTAACCACGGAATCCAGAATCGGTAATCACATCCCAAAATAGTCTGCCATTACCATATACTAAGAACATCTTATATGTTCTTCACTTCTTCCTATGTTTCTACAAGATTGGATTAATATATGCTTACTGCACCAAGTGTAAAAGAAATATCCAGTCGGGTATATAACATCGCATGATTGACCTCACTGCCGAAGCATGTCGAATGTCATTCATGCAAGTCCCTCTCTTCATCAGTCCCAAAAGACATCTGTAGAGAGAGTGACCCCATTACCTGCGGGTACATTACCTCACTAGGAGTCTTCTATTATAAACCACTTTAGAATGGTGTTAGGATACCTGATTTGGGACAATCACAAGTCCCTTACTAGATCTAAATTTATAGATCCAGTCACTAGAATTAATGATGTATATATAATCCATAAATGAGAAACAGTGACAACCAATGTTTGACCGAATCGTAATATAGGAACATCACTTCCTATCAAGAGTATGTCATCCGTATCTATATGAGAAACCTGAAAGTACTCCCTACAGCCTTCTTATAAATATCTGGTTCATCTCTAATTTTGAAGAGGTCAAACACTTTGACCGCAATATCAAAACAGATGATCCATCTCCGCTATGTATGTTTTGGTCTACAAATAGACTTAAGCAACTTGCACACTATCCGCCGCTCCCATTGACTAAGAAAATCTTCTGGTAAAGTCATATACACGTACATTTCTAAACCCAATTTATTATAATCATCCTCATATCAGATATCATAGTCATGAAAATAGCAGGGGCAAGTTATATTCATATGGACTTCAGACAATGAAGTAACAGTATCATCACAATCCACATCGGGTATTTGATGAATACATGTTAACTACAAGCCTGGCCTTATTAGGTTAATACCTTTCTATTTGTACTAAACTCGAAAGATCTGCTTGCTCCTTATGGGTTTTACCCCTTTCAGCAGAACACAACAAAGTTTATAATTTGTTGCAATGCATGGAGTCCAACTTGGATAACTTGGCATTCAGCCATCAGTCGGAAGTCACCACCTCCCATGGCCTGCTGATAACTAGTAGAGTCATCATCACATGATATAAGTCTCCTAGTCACTGCCTATGAGAAAACCGAAGTATCTCTCGGGTGGCTGAGGTCACCTACCAGATCTGTAAAGTAGCTATAGTCTGTCGGGTTCAATTGGATCATCAGGTTCCACTAAACTTTAGTAACCATTTATAGTTCTGAAACCATTTCCAGTTCTATCATACTCCCACTAATTTCTTTCGCAAGAAATTCCTTTACCAAGGACGTGGCGAGTTAAGAAAAAAACACTTTTGATCTTGAACAATGGTAGAAGCTATCCCTTGCATAAGCTTGGGATAACCTGTTAAGAATATGTATGCCCTAGAGGCCATTATTGTTGATATAATGGATGCATGGACATATATATACAGGACTTTCTCTCTCGACATGATAGTATGCTATCTGGTTGCCTTTATCTTAACATGTAGACTGGTATTATTATACTGTCTATCTCTTACATGTTGATAAAGCCCTTAGGATATGTGCTTGACTACCAGGACTATGATGGAGATCATACTGCTGGGACCAGGGTAGTCTAAAAGCACATCCTTCAATAGTTCTTAGTCGAGTGTATATCGAGACAGGGCATCGATATTCCAGAGTATACAAGTGTGTACGTTTCTTAACCCTATATAGGGCGATGGTTGGTCCCATAGCCATTGGTGTTTGACATCAAAGAGTGTACACAAGTGCTCATTAGAGAATAGGTACACCGAACGGACTCGCCGAGAACTCCTAGTTGGTATTATACCTATCGTCAGATAGCAGTTCTCTGATGACACTGTTACAGGTTAGTCTGTAGACCTGAGATCGTCATAGAGTCTTTTATGGCTTCCACTGAGCTTTGATTTTCTCCCTACCATGCTCAAAGAAGTCGTGCAAAAAGGTGGATTTTGGATATAGTACCGAGTCACATGGAGGCAATGAGCGATAGGAGGGGTTTCGTCTCTCCCGGTATTGGGGGTTGATATTGCGCTATGATCGATTGGATATAACTAGAAGTCCCTGGCCAAGGCTGCTGCTGATATTTACTGATAAGATTTATCAGTAGTTTTACGAACTGTTATAGGCTAGACATTGGCATGACTTATCAAGTTACTGGGGTCTGACGTTGACCACCCCTAGACTTGATATGCGACATATCAGACGAAAAGACCGGACTGTACAGTAAGTGTTACTGATAGGCTTCATGGAGAGTATGGACAAGCTTGCTTGTTGATCTTCATATCGCTAATTACCCAGGTAGCCGTTACGTCTAGCTAGTACCGCTGACGGCTTGTAGGTGACTGATGTGATCATCACCTACTGCCGGCGTATTGACAAGTCTTTAAAGTCCCACACAGAAGTTTCCTGGTTCAAGTGAAACGGAGTAGGGCGCATATGCTAAAATGTGCATGGGCCTGATTAAATACGTGTATGTGATACCGTATTGTAATCTGGCAGTTATCTGTTATCAATTAGGTTATATGTGATATAACCAGATTATCGAATCAAGTGTTGATTTGATAATGTGATATACAGATAAATGATATTAGTCGATTATATGTGATATAATCGGATTATTAAATCAAGTGTTGATTTAATAATGTGATATATATTATATTTGATATAATTATATCTTAACTAATATTATTAGCTCACTAAATATTTACTTATATTTATTAATATATATATATATATATGATATATATATATAAATATATATATATATATATATATTAATATATATAATGAAGCACGACATGTTTTTCTATTTTTGGAAAATAGAAAATTGAGGTGGAAAATAAAGAGACATGGAAGGTATAGGTGTGGCATGGCATTTATATTTCTTTATTTGTCTTGCAACACTATTAAAGTATGGTTGAATAAATTTATTAATTTCTCAACCATGCTTCAATGAGTGGGCAAGGGTTATGCCATTCAACACTTCATCATTTTTTCTTTCTTGCTCTCTTGAGTTGAGCTCACACTCTCTCTAGCTTCCAACTTCTTCTTCCTCATGCCTCAAAACTCCAACCCCTCACATGTGATGTGAACCATGGAGTTTTGATCAAACTAGTGAGCTTTAAATCCCCTATTTCACCATCCCATACTAAACTAGCACTTTGGTGTGGAGCATTTCCTTCACTAATAGGAGATTAGTAAAGAGGTAGCTTGAGCTAGTGGGCTTCGGGTAGATCATCTTCGGCACGAAGGACATCGGAGAAAACTTGTTCATTCTCTCAAGTGGAGCCTAGTGGAGTCGCGTGAACTACAACCCGGAGCTTTAGAAGAGAAGGACACGGTCATCAAAGGTTGTAGCCATCTTCTCTTCTTTAGTTTTTCATATCATTATAGGTTAAACCCTAATTATTCTAGTTAAGATCTTGTTAGTCTAGCTTAGCACCTAAATTTTTTTAATTTGGCATGCTTGATGCTACTAAAACCTTTTTGTAGTGCTAGGGTAGACTTTCATAACCCACAAACAACTATTACCGAAATGTGCCTCGAGTTTGTCCGGATTATGATTTTAAGCACAAACCAGATAACTTTGAAAGTCTACCCTAGCACCATAACAAGGTTTTTGTAGCATCAAGTATGCAAAATTTAAAAATTTTAGGTGCTAACTTAGACTAACCAAGATCTTAACTAGAATAACTGGGGTTTAACCTATGATGATATGATAAACTAAAGAAGTGAAAGAAGTTATACCCTCATAGATCGAGTCCTTCACTTCACAAGCTCCGGGTTGTAGTCTACGCGACTCCACTAGGCTCCTCTTCGAGTTTGAAAGAGCCTCCACCGTGATCTTCGCACCGAAGATGATCCACTCAAAGTCTCTCTAGCTCAAGCTACCTCTTCACTAAACTATCTTTTTGGCGAACGAAACATGCTACACTTGATTACTAGTCAAGTGCAGGATGATAAAATAGGGGTTTGGTTTACTCACTAATAGATTCAAAACTCCATGGTTCACATCATATGTGAGGGGTGGGAGTTTTAAGACATGAAGAAGAGGAAGAAGAAGATGAGAGCAAGCTAGAGAGAAACTCAAGAAAATGGCTAAGGCTCAAAATAAAAATGAACTCGTCTCATCAAATGAACCACACTCTTGCTCACTTATTGAAGCATGGTTGAATTTTGAATAAATTTATTCAACCATGCTTCAATAGTGTTGCAAGACTAATAAACAAATATAAAGCCCATGCCACAACCCATGCTCCTATTTACACCTCATTTTCTATTTTTCACAAAAATAGAAAATCATTCCATGCTTAATACACACACACACACACACACACACATATTAAGTAAATAATTAGTGAGCTTATAATATTAGTTAAGATATAATTATATCAAATATAATGTATATCACATTATTAAATTAACACTTGATTTAATAATTCGGTTATATCACATATAACCGACTAATATCATTTATATGTGTATCACATTATCAAATCAACACTTGATTCGATAATCTGGTTATATCACATATAACCGAACTTGATAACAGATAACTACCGGATTACAATACGTTATCACATACTCGTATTTAATCTGGCCCTCGCACATATCAGCATATGTGACCTACTCCATTTCACTTGAACCAGGAAACTTCTGTGTAGGACTCTAAACAATCGTCAATACACCAGCAGTAGGTGATGATCACATTAGTCACCTACAAGCCGTCAGCGGTACTAGCTGGACGTAGCGGCTACCCGGGTATTGAGCGATATGAAGATCAACAAGCAAGCTTTTCCATACTCTCCATGAAGCCTATAAGTAACACTACCGTACAGTCCGGTCTCTTCGTCTAATATGTCGCATATCGAGTCTAGGGGTGGTAAACGTCAGACCCCAGTAACTTGATAAGTCATGCCGATATCTGGCCTATAATGGTTTGAGAAACTACTGATAACTCTTATTAGTAAATCTGAGCAGCAGCCCTGGCCAGGGACTTCCAGTTATAGCCAATCGAATATAGCGCAACATCAACCCCCAATACCGGGAGAGACGAAACCCCTCCTATCGCTTATTGCCTCCATGTCACTTGGGACTATACCCAAAATCCACCTGTTTGCACGACTCTTTTGAGCGTGGTAGGGAGGAAATCAAAGCGCAGTGGGAGCCACACAAGACTCTATGATGATCTTGGGTCTACAGACTAACCTGTACCAGTGTCACCAGAGAACTGCTATCTGACGATAGGTATAATATCAACTAGGAGTTCTCGGCGAGTCCTGTTTGGTGTACCCATTCTCTAATGAGCACCTGTGTACAATCTTTGATGTCACACACCAATGGTTATGGGATCAACCATCGCCCTCCAAGGGACAAGAAACGTACACACTAGTTTACTCTGGAATATCGATGCCATGTCTCAATATCCTCTCGACTAGGAACTGTTAAAAGATGTACATGTAGACCACCCTGGCCCCACTAGTATAATCTCATCACAATCCTGATAGTCAAGTACATATCCTAAGAGCTTTATCAACATGTAAGAGACAGAAAGTATAATAATACCAGTCTACATGTTAAGATAAAGGCAACTAGATAGCATACCATCATGTCCAGCAAGAAAGTGCTCTATATATATGTCCAAGCATCCATTATATCGACAATAATGGTCTCTTGGGCATACATATTCCTAACAAACTTAACATTTTAAAAACTTTAAGATGAACAACATTCTATATCACATATAAAAAATAGGCACTGATTTAAGTAGAACCAATATATGCGTCTATTTCTAGTGCATCCCCAAAATTGAAAATGGTGATTCAGTATTACTCATCAAGGAGCATACCCGCGAATTAGCAATCTGAGGGAATCACATTCTCAATACGGAATACCTAGTCCCAACACCATGTCCGTATGGACATCGAACAACATACATCAATATGTATAAGTCCCTTGAGTTCACTAACTCAATTCCCGTATGCCGTTAATTAAAAAACATTCTTTCGGTTAAAAGAAGCCAAAAGTTTGTCGTTTAGGCAAAACCTGATGATTTTCCTCAATCACAACAATTGCTACGAAAACCGACATTGAGAATAAAATCAACCAATCTCAATTCTATGCTCCTTCTCAGTATCTGTAATGCCCTACAGATGTAGGATTCTTATCCGGTATCTATATAGCCAGAAGTTAGAGTTTATTGAAAAACGGTTTTTCAAAACACAGATACGCACAGGAAATCCGAAACATCAAAATATTTCAGCGGGGTTAGTTGGGTATTCATAGTATTGCCTTTTTCATTGCCTAGGCTTATGACAGCAGTCGTAATTTCCTTTCCACATACTTCAACCCCTTTTGATGTCTTATTATCTTACCTTCCTGTATACCGAACTTATGCTGGTTGGTTTTCTTCTTTTCGTTCCATTAGCACCAGCTTCGGGATTGAAAAAAGATTATTCAATAAGCGTAACCGGTATACTCTCCTTATATATAAGGAGCTCTCGAACTTGAGATGAGGTAGGAGGGAGAGACAAATGAACAATTCATCTAATCCAGAACCAGTGGTCATCCTCGGACTGAAACAATTTCATCGAGTTTGTATCTAACCATACGATGGACTTCCAAACAATATAGATCTCTGTACCGAATACAGAGAATTCTGGAGTTAGCAGAAGGGAAAGTAGGATAGGTAAGCATATATGCGACTATGTCGTGGATTAGGGCAATCCAGACATTCCAAAGCTATAAGTTCGTAAAAAGGTCGGTCAATGAGGTTAATGAGTCTTAGTTTAAGGTCAGTCCAGGGTCGCTACCAGAGAGAAAGAAAAGAAACACTCAGTGTGCACTCTATCAAGATTAGATTGGTATATTTATCTAATCAGGATGGCTCCCACTGTTCCGTCGAATTTTCCTTCAAACCCGAAAAGGAGAACTTGCCGGGGTCATCTGAAAATCTCCCGGGAGTAACAATTACTCACAGTGGGAATCGGGACCTAAACTATCATGAAATGGTAACCTTGACGGAGTCAACAAGTTACCAACACCATAGAAGGTATGCAATCTCATTGCAAGTTTCAACACTTGAAACTCCCAATATCGCTTTTTACCCCTAACGGCTTATGACCTTGATGGAGTCAATAAACCATAAGTCACTAGTCAAGTTCAACCCGTCATTTCATGATTGATTTAGATCCACCAGCACCACCCTTGACGGAGTTAACAAGGCGTACGACTATCTTAACCAATAGTATCGTATGCAAGCAGGAAGACATCACTTAGTTGCCGTACACTACGCCTTAACGGAGTCAACAAACGCAGCACAAATACTAAGTGCTTGTTAGTGTATATGCCCTAGAGGCCATTACTGTATCATACTAGTTTGTATATTACTTAATGTAAGCTTGGGATATTCACCATTGTATAGACAATCTTGCTCAAAATATTAGTATGCTACTTGGTTTGTCTCTACTTCAATGTGTGTACATGTGTTTCTTTTAACATATCGCCTATACACATCAGTGGAGCCCTTAGGATCTTTACTTGATTACCAGCGTTGTGATGGCAGTCACACTCGTGGGGGCTGGGTAATCCACAAGCACATCCTTATACAGGTCCCTAGTCGTAGGACTATCGAGACAGGGCATCGATACTCCGGAGTAGACTAGCGTATGCGCTTCTCATCCCAGCAGGGGAGACGGTCAGTCCCACAGCCGTCAGTACGTCGTACTTGAGATAGTATGCGGGTGCTCGTTAGGTTACGAGTACACTGGACATGACTCGTCGGGAACTGATTGGTTGGTACTATACCTATCGTCAGTTATCAGTTCCCAGGTGACATGAGTACAGCTTAGTCCGCTGACTTGACACTGTCATTTCGCCTCGAGTGTGTTCCCACTGTACTTTGATTATTGCCCTACCACGGCTCAAAGGAGTCGTGCAAACAGGTAGTAATTGGGTGCAGTCCCGAAGCACTTGGAGGCAGTGACGGTTAGACAGGATTCGTCTCTCCCGGTATTGGGGGTTGATATCGCGCTGTGTCTAGGAGAGCCATTACACAAAGTCCCTGGCCAGGGCAAGCGAGATATACTGGTAGGTTTCCAGTGTTATCTCAGGGTGTTCTGGGCTACACTCCGACACGACTTGTACCGCTATTAGGGGACTGACGTTTACCGCCCCCTTAGGCCCGCCATGCGATATTCTCAGACGAACAGACCGGACTGTACGGAGATTGTCACATTCAGGCTCAGTAGGAGTTCGGATGAGTTCACATCGTCAGTCTTCTTATCGGTATCTACTTGGGGGCCATTACGCACAGCTAGTGCCGCTTGCGGTCTGTGGTTAAACCCACTGCCAGTATAGTGTCGAGTCTTTAGAGTCCCACACAGAGAACTATTCGCCTTTAGGCAAAAAGAGTAGAGGTCGCATGGTTTTGCGACAGGGTTCGGTCACATCCGTGCACTTGTGAACGTTTAGTGTCCGGGCAGTTATTACTAGCGGGCTTTGGTTTAAGCCAGATCCTAGTATACGTTTTGGGATTGGTTTTATCTCGTTTGTATTCGTGTTCCTTGGAACACGGATGCAGGTGTGTATGCACGGTTGACGGAGACAGAGGCAGAGGATTCTCATTAGGGTTGTTAACTGTTGACTTTTGCTAAACCCTAATGAGAATTAGAAATATGATTAATAATAATATTAATTAAGTATTATTGGGCCATGATTGGGTTGAAAGGTTGACTTTGTTGACTGGTTGACTTTGTTGACCGGTTGACTAGGTTGGACTTATTGACCATCATCATGACAATGGCTATCATTTCATGGCATTGACCTTTGCTTGCTTGTTTTGTTCACAAATTGCATTTAATGCATGAAATGATATTGCCATTTGATATGATAAGAGCCATCACAAAAATACTCAATTACTATTATTATTATGATTATTTTGTGTTATGAGAGCATGGGTGGAAAAAGTCTTGCTCATTCTATCATTTGTATTCTCTCTCATCCTCAAGCTCTCCCTCCTCCTCTTGCTCTCTCTCTAGTTTATGGTTCTATTGTCTCATGTGTTGAGAAACAAGAACCATAGAGATAAAACCCAAAACACTTCTCTACTCATCCTAGTATATAAGGTCTAGCAAGCCAAGTGTTCTAGTTTCCTCTAGATTGAGGTTGGAGCCAAAGGTAGAAGCTTTCGGGTGGATCCGTCTTCGGCACAAGGAGACGACGAGGTGAGGCCAATCCGACCACCACAAGGAGTTGAAGAGAAGGAGTTCAAGTTAAGGTATAACCCCCTAACCGAGTAGGTAACACTCTTAGTTAGGTTGTTAGATAGTTAGTTTAACAAAGATCCATTTTTGAGTCCATGTTACCCCACCGTAGAAAATTGTTTTTCACCATTTTCGCAACCCCAAAGAACCGGGGACGGGTAACGTGGACTTACAGTGCTCTACTTCCTGAAATGACAGAAGGCTATAGTTGGTTTTGAAGAAAACCATCAACGTAATGAACTTGATATCATCGTAGGAACCGAGTGGTTTTGAAAATTTATAGTCGCATAAACCTTTGATCAAGAGTGAACTCCCTGTAAAGGGATCTAAACTTTTTCCTCATCGAATGAGGTGCTGAATATTTGATTAGTCTAAAATATTGCGCATTTGAATGAACATTTTCCCTACTATTGTTAAGTATTAAAAGGTGTTTTTTGTAAATATAGAACATATGAGGGTTTATTTGTAAAAAGTTTATTACATATGTTTCTACATTATAATTAACATAATGAGGGAAAATATATACATTTAATATTTAAATGAAATCTTAGTAATTAAAATTTGCATATCATATCAAATGTTTCTAATCAATATTCCTAAGATATTATATCATTTAAACGGTTAGGATAATATCTCAAAAATATCAAATGCTACTAACACTATGATTTGAGATATTATGTTGATATTAGCTCAGGTCTGGAATCCAAGTAAGAGATCCGAGTCAAATCGGGATATCGAAACCGAATCTGCCAAAATTTAGAAGCAAATCGAGAGATCTAGCAATGGCAAAGACTCAGAGCATTATTTTCAGAATCTAGACATCAAGAGGATATCCAAACATCAACATAAAAGACGAGATAAAATACCAAACCATGATGCCACCAAGATGCGACGGAACCGCCGCCAAACATGGCTATATGCAGCGGTTCCGCGGCTCAATAATGGCCGTTAGATGTGATATTTGGTGGATTGGATCTTAACAACATATAATCTCATATGGAATCTAGGGTTTCTGGTTTTAGGGACTATATAAGGGATCGAGAGCTGCATATTCAAAATCATCATCGAAAAGATCAAGAGATCCAAAAGATCCCCGTAATCGAGTGATCATCAGGTATTCATCTACCTCCAACAAGAGAGAGATCTAGAGCAAACTAGGGTTCTTGTATTCTATTTTCTAAAGAGAATTGTAAATGCAATAGTTTATTAATAAAGGTGGTATTATTATTATTATTATTATTGCAATTAATTTCCGCACTTACTTTCTGCATCTTAACTATGTTTTCATTCTTCTTCAACCTTTCTTCTAAATATTTAACCATGAGCGAGTAATTCCTAGCTTGCTAGGGTTCGTAGGATAGGGTAGAACAATGGATGATAAAATCTTTTAACTTCTTTTATACATTTTAAAGTTTATAATGTTTAGCAAAATAAATGTTAACATCCTTATCGGGCGTGCTACCAATTTATGGATAGTCACGACCACGATTTGAGATTGGTTTAACACTTGTTTTGTTAAGGGCTAGACATGAATAGAGATCAATGCAAGGACTAAGGTTAGTAGTGGGGAAACCCTAGTTTCTTCCAAAAAACCTAATCTACACTCATCACTATTGATCTAGTTTTAAACTATTAAAAGATAAAATGAGTCATTTTTAATTATTCATCCATTACTACTAAGTCCTATGAACCCTACGAGCCTTTTATTTATAAATTCTATATCCGTAACGACAAACAATCACCCTTCTTTAAGCAACTCGTTTAAAGCAAGAAAAGAGTTCACATTTCCCAGCGGACGACCTGTACTCATCGCGGCTAGCTACTAGAGACACCATCTTGATTGCAGTTACTTTACAAACACGCTTTTTTAGCAGATCAATCAAATGGCGTCGTTGCTGGGGAGACAGTTGTAATTTTTTTCTTGTTATTCGGATTGATTTCTTATAAAATCCGATAACCATAAAATAAAATTAAAAAAACTGCATCTTGCGCTTTTAACGATTATTGTGCGAGTTTTGTAAGGGAATCTGGAGTGACTGGAGAGACTATAAACTTAGACCATAAGAGTATAGGAGGGACCTGAAGAAAAATTAGCAAAAGAACATACCAACTTGCAGCGGAACCACGGCATATTGGGGGATTTGGTGGCGGAACCGCGGTGGCTTGGTGAAGTTGGGCCCCCATAATCCTCAGGTAATTTCCTAATATCTTTATCTCTTCTCTAAAGCTCCAATAAATTGATTCTACCTGCAGGATTCTTTGCAAATATCGCCGCTAAAAATCATTTTGCGTGTTTTAGATTTTGGTTTGTTTTGCATATCTAAAACGGACATTAAGGGGCAATAAACCCAAATTCAGATTAGGTAGGGATTTTATCACCCTTCCTAAGCCCCACAAATCACAAACGTGCAACCCTACATTAATAAAAAATATCTAGACCAAGCCTTAAGGACTATCGCGCTCAATTAAGACAGAGGAAGGTCGTGGGTAATTTATTGCTTATCCGCATTTTTCTTATGGTGTTTAAGGAAAGTGTGACTAAGGAAAGTGGTTACTTAATTAGGCCCGCTATTTTGGTGATTCATATAGCGGATACCTCCCACTTAGCTGGCACTTACCTGGCAACAATATTGATAAAGAGATAGTAGAGAATTGATCCTGCGACTTGTCCTTTGGAAGTCTAGGAGCGGTCTAGTGACTTGACCTAGGTGACCCTAGTTCTAAGGATTGTTTGTGCATATTTTGATTTGTTGAGTCAAACCTCAAGTCCCTCTTTCAAAGAAAAATAATTTCCAAAATCCAAAAAGAGCTTAAATCATTACCATTTCACCCTCTTTTCTTTTCACTTTCTTATAATGGGTAACCCAAACAGACGAACTCTTGCCTTGCTTTGCTATCCAGAACCAGATATTTCTTATTTTCGTAATTGCTTCGGTACAAAATCTGACTCTACTATGTCTTTAAGAGATAGGATAGAGCACTCGGAAAAGAACAGTTGGATACCTCACTCAAGGTCCTATCAACCGCATCAAAATTCCACATCTTCTTATATTGATAATCCATTTAAGGCGAGTGAAGGAATTTCTAAACGCATGTCCATCACTGAGCATATTGCGAACCCTGAAAGCCAAAGTTTCAATCTTTTCACTAATCCAAAACCATTAAGACAACAAACACCATCATTTCCATATGAAAATATTGATACTCGTTTTTAGGCGAATATGAACGCATGTCGATTGCGGAACACATTGAACTCGCCCGTAGCCAACAATTAAAGAAGTCTCTTCTTAACATTTCTCTTCAGGCTAATGCGGCAAATCATAAACCCATATCGATTGCAGAACACATTGAACTTGCCCATAGACAACAATTAGACATTTCCCAACCATACTTAACTTTCTTACCCTATCTAGACAGTGCTTCTGAAAATAAATTAGGAAGTTCCATGGTTCAAAGAAAACCCTTCATTAGAACTTTTTCACAAACCATGTCTAGCCCTGAAGTAGAGTTGGAATTGAGCAGTGAAAAAGAACAAGAGATCTATCAAAGTCAAACCAAAACCGATTCTTTTGATCTTGACACCTTCCATATTGCACCCCAACCGAATATATTCGATGTTCAATCGCTTCATAGTCTAAGTGATGAGGTGCCCGAGAATAACATGTTTGACTTTTCTAATAATGAGCGTGAAAGAGAGCTTTATACCATTTCAAATCAAAGCGATCATTATTTTACTACACTTGATATTTCAAACCTTCAAACTCCATCAAGTGAACCAAGTGATTTATCCATTGAGGATAGTATAATTGATGAATTCTTAAATACCTATTCGTTTGATTTGACCGAAGGTGCTAGTGAGAGCAGTGATAAGAATATCGTTGAAGATGAACCCGTTATGTTGGATGACTTGGATTCTCCTACCCATCATATCCCTTCTATTGAAAGTGAACATCTTCCTGTACATTTAACCGATCATATTCTTACCACCGACCTATCTGATATGCAAAAAGATATCCTTCCTTCATCTCCCACATCTGGTTCTACAATGCTCAGTATCCAAATTTGTTTACCCATTTCATCACCCACTTTCTTTGGTTCTTCTAATCTTCTTTCAACTCCACTGAGTTTTGATGAATCACGCTCCGATATTTTGAGTTCTATGATTCTTGAAACATCACACGATTTAGACTCTTTTGAGAAGGAGGGAGACGATCATTTCGAATCTCCTACCTCTATAATTTCTGACAAATCGAGTGTTTTGAATCTTGGTGCACAAAAGACTGACCTTAGAACTTTCAACCGTCCTAGTGAATCTGCATATTCCATTAATATAGATATCGATGAAATTATTACTCGGACTATTGATGAAATTTTTGAATACATTTTCGCCGAAGAACACGCATTCCTAAAAGACATGGATGTTGTGATGAATCAACCTCCACCCGAATAAGTTGAATCGCCACCCTTTCTTCTTATCAAGTACGAGAATGCGAATATTCCACTCATCCCTAATCATTCACATTCTCGTTTTCATCCACCATCACTGTTTCGTCTCTACCAACCGAGACGTAAACCTGAGCGATTACGCCTATTATCTCCCCACTTCTTCACATCTATGATCTTTTACCAACTATGTTGTTATATCGATAAAATATTCGAATGGTTGATGTTGACTTTTGGTCTTTGTAAAACTTTGCATAAACCAATAACTTTACCCCTCCCCTCTAATAATTTTAAATGCTTAATACAGTTTCACTCAAGTTTGGGGGGGAGAAAAATATTTTGGCTCTTGAAAGAAAAGAAAATTTTTAGTCGATTATGAGCCAAATATAAGTTTGGGAGAGGATTTCACTGTCATTGACTTTTGTCCCCTTTTGCTAATAATTGAGAAATTTTTCCTCCCAAGTCTATAGGCCTTGATATTAAAAGATGGCATCAGTAAGGACACTACTGCAAATAGGTTTGAGGGAGATTTTTTCTTATTCACACATCATTTTACATTATACTAAATAATAACATTAAAAAAATTTGATAATAAAAATTAGAAAGTGAAAAATACATATGAAAGATAGGAAGAAATTTAAGAAATGCAAGAAAATTAGATGTTTTAAAACAAAGCTAGTAAGAGGTAGTCATGAGCTGTTGTCCCAAGGGTTACTAAGATGAAGCAAATTACTAATCTGCGGATAAAAATAAGTCTGAAAAATAGTCCATATTCTTGAGTCCAAACATCTTAACGTTGATACCCTACAATACGCACTTGCATACATCTTGAAACTTGGGATAGTAAAGGATACCTTGAAATGCTCTTGTCTAAAAGCCTTAGTATGAAGAAAAATATACAAATATACAAACAAAAATATAAATGACATTAAAAAATGGTGAAGAAAAATGAACACTGGTTTTGTAATTACTTAAGGCAGCATACAAAAATATAGCGAGGGTTCCTTATCACCTAGTGCCTTATCACCTAGTGCCTTGACCAACTGGTTTGGGAACCACTGCTAAGCCTTAGGTGTTGCAAGACTGGGATATGACTAATTACACCTTAATGAGTGAGCACATTTGGTAATCGGTCGGTTAGTACCTCAAGAAGTATTAACGGTCGAATGAAGAAGGTGTGAGCAATTCCATCTGAAACATTCACCGACTAAAAAGTACTAAGGATTATGGACAAGAGTATGATAGCTTGAATTGAATTCTCTAAGTGCAGGGATGTCTTTTACACACATGTAGGGGTATATGATCGATGTTTGGAAGAAAGGTAGGGAGGAAGACTAAAGGCGATATTTTATTGAGGGATGATGTGATTTCTGACAACTTTTCATGACCATTAAGATAGGGCTCTTGGCAACTAAAAAGCTAGTGTAGTTTGAAACGCTTATTTTCAAGTTCTTTCTTTTATATGTTTTTATCTTTGTATGTAACTTTCATCTTCTTTCTTTTATTATGGAATTTTATGGGTATAATCCGCTGAAAACCCTCAGGAGACAACACTCCTCCTACTAGGGACACCTAGAGGTTTAAAGGCTTGTTGCATGTGCTCAGTGCAATCGTGTTGCCTACGAAAGTGTGCAAGTTGGTTTTTTTTCCTTTTTTCTCTTTTATAACTAGTTTACTCGGGACGATCAAAGTTAAGTTTGGAAGTATTTGATTAGACTAAAATATTATACATTTAAATGAACATTTTTCTTACTATTGTTAAGTACTAAAAGGTGTTTTTTTTAAATATAGAACATATGAGGGTTTATTTTTAAAAAGTTAATTATCATATGTTTCTATATTATAATTAACATAATGAAGGAAAATATATGCATATAATATTTAAATGAAATCTTAGTAATTAAAATATGCATATCATATCAAATATTTCTAATCAATATTCTTAAGATATTATATCATTTAAATGGTTAGGATAATATCTCAAAAATACCAAATGCTACTAACACTATGATTTGAGATATTATGCAGATATTAGCTCAGGTCTGGAATCCAAGTAAGAGATCCGAGTCAAATTGGGATATCAAAACCGAATCTGCCAAAATTTAGAAGCAAATCGAGAGATCTAGCAACGGCAGAGACTCAGAGCATTATTTTCAGAATCTAGACATCAAGAGGATTTCCAAACATCAACATAAAAGACCAGATAAAATCCCAAACCATGATGCCACCAAGATGCGGCGGAACCGCCGCTAAACATGGCTATATGTGGCGGTTCCGCGGCTCAATAATGGCCGTTAGATGTGATATTTGGTGGATTGGATCTTAACAACATATAATCTCATATGAAATCTAGGGTTTCTGGTTTTAGGGACTATATAAGGGATCGAGAGCTGCATATTCAAAATCATCATCGAAGAGATCAAGAGATCCAAAAGATCCACGTAATCGAGTGATCATCAGGTATTCATCTACCTCCAACAAGAGAGAGATCTAGAGCAAACTAGGGTTCTTGTATTTTATTTTCTAAAGAGAATTGTAAATGTAATAGTTTATTAATAAAGGTGGTATTATTATTATTTTTGCAATTAATATTCCTAACTGAATACCTCAATGGAAAGCTGTCACGACCCAAAAAAGGCACGTGACTGGCACTTGAATTATGTGAAGTCTATAGGACCCCACCTAATTCAAGTAAGCCAAAAGCCCAGAAAGCTAAACATTTTAGGGGAAAATAGTGGAGGTGCGGTGTTGAAACAACGGTATAATGAAAACAAGTTCTTTTCTTAAAAGATAAGTAATAGTATACGAAAACACAATATTTGTATTTTAATTGAAAACGGTTTCGTCATTGAAAATTCGGGCAGCTCCTCCCTTGTAAATTATAACCTAAAAACGGTACAAGGAATGATATATATATATATATATATATATATATATATATATACATCCCCAAGCAGGAGCTAGCTCTTCGCCAAATGGCGGAAACAACCACGCAAGATAATATAAATATACAACGCCGAAGGTCGAGGATCAGAACTCAGAAGAAAGCGAGAAATCTAAGCATCATGAGAAAACCAAGAACAAAATAAATAAATAAGCACGACTCTAAGGCCGAAAGAATATACAACTATGGTTATCTAAGTCAACTAAATATACAAGTCTGTTTGATGGAGCTTAACTAGATACAACTGAGTAAATATACGAACATATATATACTGTTGGACACGAAGCAAATGTATCCCACCTATCCAGCAATCACCCGGAAGAAAGTGAAGTGCCAACAAGCCGCTACGGAACCTGTACGACTAAACCTGCAAGAAACTGCGGCACAACGGGGGTGAGTTGCCAACTTGTGAGTAGAACACATCACCGAGTAGAAACCGAATGTATGACTATCTCCTAGGTCATACAATAATGTACTCATAAAATACACTGAAACATCTTGTAGTGGTAAGGGTAATTATCTAAACATAAGTGTAATACCAAGTACTCGTGTCAGTGTCTCAAGTAGAAACATGTCAAATATATGATGTACGAATGCATCAAGAATGAAATCAGAATATATCAGTATCAGAAAGCCGTGTTCTTATCACAGTAAGATTTTAGTATAAAAACTGGAGTATCATCAATGAAATCGACAGAAATCCGTGTCAAACATCGACACAAAATTCTCAAATCCCAGGCTCCGTCAGTCCGGATCGGCCTATATCATCCAATCTTACGACTACGGTCGGTATCCTCCGGATATCCGCCGCGCCAAATTTTACCGGTAGGTAGTCTGCCCCTGCCAGGCTCATCGTCTATAACTCAAGATTCTTGCTCCCGGGTACCTTACCGGGTCCACCATGTACCCGAAACGGTTCATCCTACTCCTCGAATCGGATCTCGAAAACCAACTCAATCAGGAAAACTCATGGTGGACGCCATATACATCATATCACGAGAAAACCGCAACTTGTATCTTTAAAATGATAATGAGTTTATAAAATCCTTGCGGTTTTCCCCCCAAATCCAGAAATCTCATGGAAAATCCAAAATCGCAAAATCAGAGTCGATAAGCAGTGAATATCAGCATAAAGCCAATAATATTGAATAACATAATGAATATATAAATGCATGGGGTATCTAAGTAAATAATACAATATCTAAACTAGTATATGAGAGTAAGCATACTAGTACTGTGTTGAAACTACCAGCTAACAGGTTATACCAATGAAGTGACATTTTCTAAAGTGTACGTGACATGGCAATTACCTATGATGATGTGTGTAAGCCGGCAAGCAAGTGGACGTGGAACATACGCATCATCGGTAATGGTGCTGGTGTCCTAACAGACGGGATTCATAATAACTAAAGAAAACACATGTAATAAATATGCAATGCAATGAGAACAACATAAAAATAACAGAATAAGTGAATAGTAAATGTAGCATTATAAAATATACGTATCAGTGTACGAGTCATACGGTTTTAGTGTTTTGAAATAGCACGAATCGTGGTCTTCAGAAAAGAAGGGGCTACGGTGTTTTTGAGAAAAGATATGTCCTTTGAAAAATCCATAGTATCTATCGGGCTGTCTTTAAAAATACTCACGATTCGTTAGTTTTGAAAATAGGTGTGATTTGGGCCCAGTCTAGTATCTACCTAAACAACTAAATGACTAACTAAGAAACTAGTCAGAAGGATAAGAAAATCTACCTAAATTCCGAGTCGATATACCTAGTAGTCGGCGATCCATCCTCATAGCGTCACGTACTGTATAATACATAATACGGCATCCTCGAGTCAAGAGTGTAGATCAATCATCTTATATGTCTCGTACGGTAATATCCATCTTACGGCATCCTCAAAGTCAAGGGTACGGGTCAAAATCATATGAATCATCAATCGTACGGTATCAATCGTCGTACAATATCAATATCAAATCGGTGGTACGGATCTAAAGTCTCGTACATTCAAATATTATCAACTCATATATTATCGTATGTATGAATACATATCGCCCAACGATCCATTATAATATCATATCACATACTATATCATGACTCAATCACATATCCAAATCTTACGGCATCATGCCCGATCATATCGACTCATCTCAACATATCACATGCTATCCTCATCACCCGTGTATATGTATATATATATACACACATACTCACATACATATATATATACATACATATACACACAAAATCAAGTGTGTGTCTGTGCGCGCGCGCGTATGTGTGTGACTACGTATAACCTGCGATTCACCACCAATGTACTCATCCTTCAGATAGGTCTTCCTCGATCAACCTAATCTAAGCTAAGGTCTTCTAAATACCCTATTTGCTAAGTATCCAAATATCGCATCCAAACTTACTAATAGAGTAATACCCTATTCTACTGTTGCGAGGGTGCTATACGCCATCCATCCGACTTCCACCATAGATATACATCTACTCACCTTGATCCTCGCTTGCCGAAGTCAATGACGCCACGCTCTCCCTTGTTGTACGATATCCACGTGGGGTACCTAAAGTTTTCAATGCGTTATATCGTAATACGAATCAAATACGAAAACCAAAACGGCACACGAAACACACATAGGTTAGAACCTATGGTCTATGCGTGCAAGAACAACCAAACAACCCTCGTCATTGACGTACAAATATCAATCGATCGAGATAAAACACAATTACGAAAACTCAAGTTATTAAAACTGCAAAATGAAAACGACAACTCAAGAAAACACTCCCAGATTTTCCTTAGGTGAGAATTGGGACATTTAACATATAGGATGGGTCAAGTTAATAGACAATGGAGCCATGGACCAAGCACGAGACAATTTGCCTATGCCCATGCCGCAATTTGCGGCCAAAATGGAATTATTTGCGGCCTCAGTGAAGACTTAGGGGCTCGGGTCTCAGATGTAGCTTCTAGGTTACCTGCTTGTCTCACAGTAATTGCTAAGTAATTTTTAAGGTTCCCGGGTTATAGCAGATCTCAAAACAACAACACAATTTCCATCAAAACCGATATCGACAAATTCAAAGTTCATATCTTGGGGTCTAGTCTCTGATTTTGTCCCGAATTCTAACACTAAAGGAGTTTATGGCCTCTACTAATCTCAATTACACTTCACAACTCATAAAATCCCCTAACCCTCATCTTGGAATTTTCCATGATCACTAATCCTCAATTACTAAGCTCTAAACTATTATAGAGGTTAAAGAACTCAAATTATAAACTATGGGTGTAGAGATTACCTCATTTGGCAACTGAGGAAAAACCCTAGATAATCCCATGTGCTCAAAGTCCAATTTATTCCACCATGGGGTTTGTAGTGAGGTAGAGATCAATTTTTGTGAAGGGATTGTGGGGTTTTTATGAGGATTTTGAGGGTGGCCATGGGTGGTAGAAGAGATAGAGGGAGATGGGGAAATGAGGTGAAGAAAGTGGGGAGATGAGGAAAAATGAAGAGATGGAAGAAGCCAAGGAATGATGTAGAAGTTTCTCGCTCTCTCTCTCTCTCCTACCCTCTCACATGCCCATACTTCATGGTCCCCACCCTCTCTCTCTCTCCAACAAAATATCTTTTCCATTTTCTTTTTTATTTTCTCATTTAAAACAAAACAAAACCATGAGTAAAATAAATGTAACAAGTATTTTTCAACATGACATGGTGCATGTCATGTGCATAATCAAGCTTAATGCATAATTAATACATATTAATCAAGTTTAGTATTAAACTTGAATATAATTAATTATTCAATAATTTACAAAATATTCAATTCACATAAATTCTTTCAAAAACAATAATTCTTATTAATTTTCCGAATATTTTCCAAACTATCGGTATATATTTATATCACTTCATTAAAGCAAATTTTCTTACTCTAAGATATTCATAATATTTATTATTTTAATTATTTAAATTACCTAAAATAATATTTTATATTCTGAAATGTTACAATCTTCCCCCCTTAAATAAATTCGGTCTCCGAATTTAAATTTAAACTTCCCTAAATACTTAAAACATTTCAGCAAAACAATCACGTCATCGGGACTCCGAAATCACGAATACATAAAACATATCATAGCGCGGTGCATGCGCAATGAAAATGAGTGTAAAGCTCAAAACCAAAACTCCATCAAGTATCGCGCAATCATCAGAGTTATGGCGGAAGTACAGATATCAAAATCCAATACGAAAGCCAACATAATATACTCTAAAGTATGGTATGCATCGTTGTAAAATCGTCAAAACATCCAAATAGAAATGCATGCAAAACCTTTTTCAAATTGTCGTGCGAAGCGCATATCACAGTATAAGTAGCGGACGTTCATTGTAAGAAAAATAGCTATATATATCCTTTGTTTAACATATACATTCTGCCTTTGGAAAACGATTTTAGAAGGGTTTCCTTTGTAAAGTTTTCGTGTCATCTAGGACATGTAGGGAAATATTGAGACTATAGCTCCCTTTTGGAAATTCCGTCGGTAATTATCGATGCATGCAAAAACACTTAGGTACTGTTCTCAGAACAGTCCTGCTCGGTTACTAAACCAAATAGTAAATATCATAAAATATACTGCTCCAAATGAAATCGATCCCAAAATGTATACAAAAATGCCACATGCGTCTGATGCGCACGAAAATCAAAATAAAAAATAGGTGTCTTACATGTGCACAGAAACAAAATTTAAGTGTAATGGGTGTGCATGAAAACATATGTCAAGTGCAACGGGTGTGCCTGACAACAATATCCGGTGCATCTGATATGCATGAAGAATCTTGATTTTTAATACATCTGGTGTGCATAAAATCACATCAAGCGCGCTAAGTATGCGCAAAAATCTCAATCAGGTGTACATGGTGCACGAAAACGAATATCGAGTATAAAAATCAAAATCAACGGTATACGACATAGACCAATTCAAAATCAAGTATACCCTAGTGTATAACTCATAAACATGAGCATGAGCGTGCACAAAACCAAATCAAGCATTGAAAGCTCATGTAAACTATGCCGAAAGCATAAATCAAATCATATGCTCACTATATGTATGAAATCAAAATCACATCTCGGAAAGCATAAGATCAAAATCTAGTGCAATAAATATGCATGAAAATAACAATCAACACACTGATACATAGAAATGCGAATCAAGTGCAGCTGTGGTGCACATAGGAAATATCAATCATAAAACGAAATCCTCAAAATATCAAAATCAAAACGACGAAAACGCGTTATCCGAATCATCAGGACGCAGATCATAAATAACTATCGTCGATGTGCCCTTAGGTTCTCGTCTCTCACTACGGATCGCTAGTTACATGACTCCTCGGCTCAACGGCCCGATATGGAGTAATGACGGGAACAGTTCCGCTCTGGCGCATCCTCAGAAGATCTCCTGACCAATTAACATGGTCACTCGTAACGTATCGCGTCAATGATGGAAACCCCTGCCCATTAAGGGTGTGCGATAAATCTGATCCTGGCTCCAATTCTTCTCGTGTAGTATTCCAAAAAGATTCTGTTGGGGTCTCTCTTAAATCCCGTCCCTGCCGGACCGCCCGGAAGTTATCACCCTTTACTTTATCCATTTCTTGTTCCGGGAAAGATGCATTCTCTTCATGACTTTTCTCTGGAATTACGGCTGCATTCAACGCCTCTGTATAGGCATCCAGCCTCTGATGTCAATGGAGTGGAATGTCATCTAGTCAAGATCTCGTACGAACCTCTTACTCCGCTTTTCTTCAATGTGGAACAATTCGGAATTTTCTCTTCGTAGCTATATGGACTGCGCTACAAACGGCTGCACTCATATCTAGAGTCTCCTTTCCGAAGCTACGAACTCAACAGCTCAATATCTTATGGTAGGTATCTGGCCAAATAACTCTTCCAAATCGTCAGAGGAATATACTTCATTCGTCCATTTTCGATCGACTCACAATGCATCTAGGTGAGGTCCTTCCATCCAAAGCTGGCCAACTAACTAATCTTATATCGGAGTATCTAACGAATGACGCATTTTCTTGATCGACTCACAGCACATCCGTGTGAGGGCCTCTTCTAGCTGAAGTTAGTCAATCTGATATTTTCGGATCGAAGCATCCAACGAATAAAAGGTCCTAGTCTTATCCAAGGGTGACTAACGATCTTCTATCACATTCCTGAGTATAACCTCATGCTGCAAAATCTTTCAAACGTCTGGGGGTGATATCTTATCAAATTCAGCAACAGCTGGCTCCTCTGGCAATAGCCCAATCATCTGGGGTAGATCTTGAATGCTCGTGTCAACGGAAAATCTAAACAACAATTTGTCGACGCGTTTCGTATGCTACCAGAAAACAACCTGGTCAGTCACTGACCGCAACTCTATCCGCAGCTCTCTCTACTTGTAAAACCATGGTAACAGAAACCACAATCCGCCATCGATGAGGATAGATCATAGTAAAGAATAGAAATACAGTGCCTAAGAAATGTACATCTTAAGGCTTCTTAAGCGGAGTAACATATCGTAAGTATACCGCGGAACATACACACAGTACGTCACTCTACTTAAGTCATCTACTACATCAACCAAGGTCAACCTACGCAACGAAAGTTCGGGTCTAATACCCCCTCGGCCAAGTCTAAGTTCCGTAAGGTCAAGCCTATGTTCCGAATATATATATTCGCCCTAGACTCTGCATAGTCAAACTAGACTCGAACCAAGGTAAAACCTAACGCTCTGATACAAACTTTGTCACAACCCGAAAAAGGCACGTGACTGACACTTGAATTATGTGAAGTCTATAGGACCCCACCTAATTCAAGTAAGCCAAAAGCCCAGAAATCTAAATCTTTTAGGGGAAAATAGTGGAGGTGCAGTTTTGAAACAACGGTATAACGAAAACAAGTTCTTTTCTTAAAAGATAAGTAATAGTATACGAAAACACAATGTTTGTATTTTAATTGAAAACATTTTCGTCATTGAAAATTCGAGCAGCACCTCCCTTGTAAATTGTAACCGAAATATATATATATATATATGCATCCCCATACGGGAGCTAGCTCTTCGCCAAATGGCGGAAACAACCATGCAAGGTAATATAAATATACAACGCCTAAGAGTGAAGATCAAAACTCAGAAAAAAGCGAGAAATCTAAGCATCATGAGAAAACCAAGAACAACAATAAATACATAAGCGTGACTCTATGGACGAAAGAATATACAACTGTGGTTATCTAAGTCTATTGAATATGCAAGTCTGTTTGATGGAGCTTAACTAGATACAACTGAGTAAATATACGAACATATATATACTGGTGGTCACGCAGCAAATGTATCCCACCTATCCAGCAATCACCCGGAAGAAAGTGAAATGCCAACAAGTCGTTACGGAACCTGTACGGCTAAACCTGCAAAAAACTATGGCACAACGGGGGCGGTTTGCCAACTTGTGAGTAGAAGACATCACCGAGTAGAAACCGAATGTATGACTATCTCCTAGGTCATACAGTAAAGTACTTATAAAATACACTGAAACATCTAGTAGTGGTAAGGGTAATTATCTAAACATAAGTGTAATACCAAGTACTCGTGTCAATGTCTCAAGTAGGAACATGTCAAATATATGATGTACGAATGCATCAAGAATGAAATCAAAATATATCAACATGAGAAAGTTGTGTTCTTATCATAGTAAGATTTTAGTATAAAAACTGGAGTATCATCAATGAAATCGACAGAAATCCGTGTCAAATATCGACACAAAATCCTCAAATCCCGGGCTCCGTCAGTCCGGATCGGCCCATATCATCCAATCTCATGACTACGATCGGTATCCTCCGGATATCCGCCGCGCCAAATATCACCAGTAGGTAGTCTGCCCCTGCCAGACTCATCGTCTACAACTCGAGCTTCTTACCCCGGGATACCTTACCGGGTCCACCATGTACCCGGAACGGTTCATCCTACTCCTCGAATCGGATCTCGAAAACCAACTCAATCAGGAAAACTCATGGTGGACGCCATATAAATCATATCACCAGAAAACCACAACTTGCATTTTAAAAATGATAATGAGTTTATAAAATCCTTGCGTTTTTCCCCCCAAATCCATAAATCTCATGGAAAATCCAAAATCCCAAAATCAGAGTCAATAAGCAGTGAATATCGGCATAAAGCCCACAATATTGCATAACAGAATGAATATATAAATGCATGGGGAATCTAAGTAAATAATATAATATCTAAACTAGAATATAAGAGTAAGCATACTAGTACTGTGTTGAAACTACCAGCTAACAGGTTATACCAATGAAGTGACATTTTCTAAAGTGTACGTGACATGGCAATTACCGATGATGATGTGTGTGAGCTGGCAAGCAAGTGTACATGGAACATACGCATCATTGGTAATGGTGCTGGTGTCCTAACAGACGGGATTCATAATAACTAAAGAAAACACATGTAATAAATATGCAGTGCAATGAGAACAACATAAAAATAATAGAACAAGTGAATAGTAAATGTAGCATTATAAAATATACGTATCAGTGTATGAGTCATACGGTTTTAGTGTTTTGAAAAAGCACGAATCGTGGTCTTTAGAAAAGAAAGGGCTACGGGGTTTTTGAGAAAAGATATGTCCTTTGAAAAACCCGTAGTATCCCTCGGGCTGTCTTTAAAAATACTCACGATTCGTTAGTTTTGAAAATAGGTATGACTCGGGCCTAGTCTAGCATCTACCTAAGCAACTAAGGGACTAACTAAGAAACTAGTCGGAAGGATAAGAAAATCTACCTAAATTCCGAGCCGATATACCTAGTAGTCGGCGATCCAGCCTCATAGCGTCACGTGCTGTATAATACATAATACGGCATCCTCAAGATCCAGCCTCATAGCGTCAGTGTTGTATAATAGATAATATGGCATCCTCGAGTCAAGAGTGCAGATCAATCATCTTATATGTCTCATACGGTAATATCCATCGTACGGCATCCTCAAAGTCAAGGTTACGGGTCAAAATCATATGAATCATCAATCATACGGTATTAATCGTCGTACAATATCAATATCAAATCAGTGTTATGGATCTAAAGTCTCGTACATTCAATTATTATCAACTCATATATCATCGTATGTATGAATACATATCGCCCAACGATCCATTATAATATCATATCACATACCATATCATGAGTCAATCACATATCCAAATGTCACGGCATCATGCCCGATCATATCGACTCATCTCCACATATCATATGCTATCCTCATCACCAGTGTATATGTATATATATACACACACATACTCACATACGTATATACATACATACATATACACACAAAATCAAGTGTGTGTGTGTGTGTGTGCGTGTATGCGCGCGCGCGTGTGTGTGACTACGTATAACCTACGATTCACCACCAAGGTACTCATCCTTCAGATAGGTCTTCCTCGATCAACCTAATCTAACCTAAGGTCTTCTAAATACCCTATTTTCTAAGTATCCAAATATCGCATCCAAACTTACTAATATAGTAATACCCTATTCTACTGTTGCGGGGGTGCTATACGCCATCCACCCGACTTTCTCCGTAGATATACATCTACTCACCTTGATTCTCGCTTGCCGAAGTCAATGATGCCACGCTCTCCCTTGTCGTACGATGTCCATGCGGGGTACCTACAATTTTCAATGCGTTAAATCGTAATACGAATCGAATACGAAAACCAAAACGGTACACGAAACACACATAGGTTAGCACCTATGGTCTACGCGTGCAAGAACAAAAAAACAACCCTCGTCATTAACATAAAAACATCAATCGATCGAGATAAAACACAATTACGAAAACTCAAGTTATTAAAACTGCAAAATGAAAACAGCAACTCAAGAAAACACTCCCAGATTTGCCTAAGGTGAGAATTGGGACATTTAGCATATAGGATAGGTCAAGTTAACAAAAAATGGAACCATGGACCAAGCACGAGACAATTTGCCCATGCCCAGGCCGCAATTTACGGCCAAAATGGAATTATTTGCGGCCTCAGTGAAGAGTTAGGGGCTCGGGTCTCAGATGTAGCTTCTAGGTCACCTGATTGTCTTATAGTAATTGCTAAGTAATTTTTAAGGTTCCCGGGTTATAGCAGATCTCAAAACAACACCACAATTTCCACAAAAACCAATATCGACAAATTCAAATTTCATATCTTGGGGTCTAGTCTCTAGTTTTGTCTAGAATTCTAACACTATAGGGGTTTTATGACCTCTACTAATCTCAATTACACTTCACAACTCATAAAATACCCTAACCCTCATCTTGGAATTTTCCAAAAGTACTAAACCTCAATTATTAAGCTCTAAACTACTATAGAGGTTAAAGAACTCAAATTATAAACTATGGGTGTAGAGATTACCTCATTTGGCAACTAAGAAAAAACCCTAGATAATCCCAAGTGCTCAAAGTCCAATTTTGATTCCATCATGGGGTTTATAGTGAGGTAGAGATCAATTTTTGTGAAGGGATTGTGGGGTTTTTATGAGGATTTTGGGGGTGGCCATGGGTGGTAGAGGAGGTGGAGGGAGATAGGGAAATGAGGTGAAGAAAGTGGGGAGATGAGGAAAATGAAGAGATGGAAGAAGCCAAGGAATGATGTAGAAGTTTCTCACTCTCTCTCTCTCTCCTACCCTCTCATATGCCCATACTTCATGATCCCCATCCCCCTCTCTCTCTCCAACAAAATATCTTTTCCATTTTTTTTTTTTCCCTCATTTAAAACAAAACAAAGCCATGAGTAAAATAAATATAACAAGTATTTTTCAACATGACATGGTGCATGTCATATGCATAATCAAACTTAATCCATAATTAATACATATTAATCAAGTTTAGTATTAAACATGTATATAATTAATTATTTAATAATTTAAAAAATATTCAATGCACATAAATTCTTTCAAAAACAATAATTCTTATTAATTTTCCGAATATTTTCCAAACTATCGGTATATAATTATACCACTTCATTAAAGCCAATTTCCTTAATTTAAGATATTCATAATATTTATTATTTTAATTATTTAAATTCCCAAAAATAATATTTTATTTTCTGAAATGTTATAAAAGCAAAAAAATACGACTACAAAAGCAATTTTAGTGGAACAAACTTTTACTCAAGAACGAACTCCCTGTGACGGGATAAAGGCTTGTTTACCGCTGAAAACAGTGACGAACTAGGATAGATCGCCTTGCCTGAATTTGGGGGCAAATGCTATTTGGATTTATCCATCCACCTCTTCGAAAATGCCAAGTTGATTTATGGCACCGTATATCGGAGGTTTGGACGGACGCGGCCGTTGTAGCAGACTTTATCAGATTCCCCCTCATTTGCGAGGGATTTTTTATTGTGAGGACGCTCTTCCCTGCAGGCGCAAGCCCATGCAATTAATTACGTTATCTCATCGCGATAACCACTTTCTCCTGCTCCGGTGGTTCACTTCGTGTCGTGTGTATGTTTGTTTTTATTTTGGGTTGCCCTTGAATTGTATACGGAGACTAATTTATGTCGTCACCCGTAGGTCATGGAT
This sequence comes from Agapanthus africanus, assembly GCA_030015575.1. Classification (NCBI taxonomy): domain Eukaryota; kingdom Viridiplantae; phylum Streptophyta; class Magnoliopsida; order Asparagales; family Amaryllidaceae; genus Agapanthus; species Agapanthus africanus. The sequence goes on from JASDDO010000026.1 coordinate 142,596,319, forward strand.
TAGTCCAAATCCGTATATTTTTAGATTTAGGTTTGGGATGATTTAAGAATCATTAATCTGGTTTGAGATTAAGATCGACTTAAAACTTATGAGCATTTATGCTCGATTATTTTAGTTTAAGGACATCACGGTCAATTATTGCCATGTTTGAGGCGAAATTTTAGTTTAGGGATATTTAGGTCCACTATCGCCATTTTGGAGGCGAATATTAGTTTAAGAACATTTCGATCCACTATCGTCATTTTGGAGGCAAATATTAGTTTAAGGACGTTTCGGTCCACTATCGCCATTTTGGAAGCAAATATTAGCTTAAGGAAGTTTCGGTCCAAAGTTCCACTTGCGCGCACGTGTATTTGTTACATGACGAAGCGAACAATGATGATATGGAATGCACCCAATTTGAGGTACGATCTAATTTGAGGCATACATGTCAATTTGAAAGTGCATCAACGTGTTGTTGGTTGTCGGGACCCACCACCTCTCTGAAAACATTGAAGAATTACAACGACATATATCATAGGTGTAGAGAGATGTACCCTTAAACCAAATTCCATATTTGAGGGGAAAAAAGGGAGGGGCTGTTGTAGACCTAAGAAATGTTAGTCATGTTTAAGACTAAAATTATCTTAGGAGATATAAGATGAATATCCTTTGGGATATCATCAATGGAAGACCACTAGTTAACTTTGGGATTAAGGTCGGTTTAGGAAACCATGAGCAATATAAGCTCGGTTGATTTAAACTCGCAGTGGTTTAACCTCAGGAAACTTTAGCCAATTTGGACTGGGATTGGGTTTCTATAATTACCCAACAGTGCTAAGCACTGGGACATACAGTGCTCACGTGCGTTTCACATGGGCACTAGATTAGTGCTAAGCACTAGATTCTTATAGTGCTCACGTGTGAAACACGTGAGGCACCACAAATATGGGCGCTGCCTATTAGGTTTTATTTCCCCTTCTTTCTATATAAGTGCTAAGAACTTGATTCTTGTGGCACTCACGTGTGAAACACGTGAGGCACCACAAATATGGGTGCTGCCCATATGGATAGAGTCCCCGTGCAAAGTACGCGACTGTCTCTCTTTTTTTTATACTGGGGTGCTTTAACACTCACGTGGAAAACACGTGAGGCATTTTCACTTGTTCTCTTCTTTCGTTTGAGGCACGCACGTAGAAAACACGTGAGGCTTCAAAATAGTGCTAAGCACTAACGATTCTGGTTTTTAAGATTTTGGATCATCATCACTGTTTTTGTTATGGAAGAACTATGTTCTTTATATATTTAGGGTTAAATCCTAATTTTTGGAGGAATTAAATTCATATATGTTCTCGTTCTTCTTCTCTCCTCTCTTTTTTTATAACTTAATTCTTTTCCCCTAAGTTTTGAATCTGGATAGCAAAATCTCCCCGATGAGAATTAAATTCTCAACTTATGGGGAGATTTGCTTCTGCAAATCTCAATTGGGGAAAGAACTGAGTTCTTAAATGAAGGTTTAAACCCTTATATAGATAAAGGAGAGATGGTATAGTCTCTGGGTTTTTTACCTAAAGTTTCAACGATGGCAATCTTTCTCTTTTTTTTTGTTTGAGAATTAAATTCTCTCTTCTCTCAAGTGCTTATGGGAAGTCTCTGTGTGTATCTCTCTCTCTTCTTCTTCTTTTTTTCTTAACTCTCTCTTCCTCTTCTTTTTTTTTCTTCATCTCTTTGCTCCTATTTATAGGAGAAAAGAAGAAAAAAAACTTGTTAAGAGAATCTCTGATTGAGAGATCATGATCAATCCAAAGTGATCTTTTGGATCAATTGGTGAATTTTATTCACTATTGGATTTTTAATCCAAAAGTTCTCTGTTCAACAAAAAAGTTTTCTTGTTTGTTTAAGAAGATTAGGAAATATTTTTCCTAGGATAGAATTTTTATTCTATCAGATGTTCGGTGGGTGATTTTATAATCACCATTGAAATGTTGATCCACGGGTCCTCTATTTAACAGAGAGGGTCTTTCTAGTTTGAGAAAGATTGAGGAAATATTTCCACATAGAATTTAATTCTATCAGATAGTTCATTTGGTGATATTTTATCACAATTGGATTTTAAATCCAAGATTGTCTGTTAGAGAAAGATCTTTCCATATTAGAAAGATCAGGAAAATATTTCCCATATAGAATTTAATTCTATCTTGCATTAGAATGCAACAAGAAAACTCACGTGTTTAACACGTGAGGCTTGTTTGGCCTGCCAATTATTTAAACGCGGCGCCTATATACTTTACATATAGGCACTCACGTATTTAACATGTGTGTTCTTTTAGCCCATTGGTTTTAATTGCAGCGCCTATATGCTTTGCATATAGGCGCTCACGTGGGAAACACGTGAGGCTTATGCAACGCCCATATGCTTTGCATATAGGCGCTCACGTGTTTTACAGTGAGACTTATGTAGCACCCATATGCTTTGCGTATAGGCGCTTACGTTTTTAACACGTGAGACTTAAACAGTGAGGAATTTTTCCCCTTTTCTTTCTTCTTTTTTTTATTTGAGGGAACAAATGCCCCTAGAGTTGCTCTCACGTGGCTTGCATGTGAGTACAACGCTGTCCACCCTTACAGCCGTTGGATTGCCTAGGGGAACGGAAAGATGAACCGCTCCTATCACGTCTTATAAAAGAGGTGTTTGGCTTATTATACGATTCACCGTTTCTTCATTTTCTTCATTAACTTTTCCTTGAGAATTTAATTCTCCTCTTTAGAGCTTAGTTCTCTGCCCTAAATCTTTCAGAGTTAAAATCTACAAAATTCCTTTTTTGGGTAAGGATCTTGAACGACGGTTACCTCTTAGAGGAAACCCCTTTTTCCATATTTTCCTATGGATTTTAAATCCATCACCAGAGCTTTGCTCTAACTCTAAACCGATCACTTAGAGATCCAAAAACACTGGGGTCTTGAGGAATGTTAGTTACCCTCCTAGGGTTTACCCTATCATCAATCTTTGAGGGTCTTTTGAATTTAATTCCATTTTCTTTAATGGGGGTTTCTGGGATTTAATCCCATTATTAAAGGAATTTAATTCCATATCACAGAGCTTAGCTCTGAAAGACTCATAAAATTTTGGGAATTTCATTCCCTGGTGTTCTAGAGCATTTTTTTCTTTTTAGGGTTTTAATACCCTTGACACAGATTTGAATCTGTTGTGCATTTTAACAAAGCTCGTTTTTGGAGGATGTTAGGAGTTATTTAAACTCCATTGTTTATTTAATGAGAATCCTTTTGGATTCTCACAGTGAATATCTTTTCTCGTCATTGGTGAGCTGCCATTTTGATTTCGTGGGGCCCACTGGCTTTGTAGTTAGTGTCCCATGAAACAAACATCACGTTTTTTTATTAATTTATTATTTAATAGGTTTTTCTCCTTTTTTTTCTAAGTACAATGGCCTCACTTTCTTACTTTCTTTACACTCACTCGGAAGTCGCTTTTCCACAGTCACCATCAGATGAGGAGGTTATGGCGATGATTAGGGTATATGACAAGGACAATACGAGCCTTATTTTATGGGGGGTTTGGTACGGTCACATCATCAGGGGCCGCCATAGCTTTACCTGCGAAGTACCTGTAAGTCGACGTTAGACACCCTACATGATGCGGGGAGGCGGAATAGGTAAAACAATCATTTTGTTCAAGTTAACATCGACTAACTTTACGGATCTTTGCTAAACGCTAACTAACAACTATCTAAAAGTGCTAAACTGTTATGATAGATGATTATACCTCAAGATACTTGTCCTTCTTGTTCTTGTTGTTCACCTCCTCGTCGGCCTCCTCGATGTGATAGAAGATCCACCCGAGAGTTCCTCCTCCAAGCTTTAACCTCTCACTTGAGATAACTAAGTGGCTAGGATTGCTAATCCAAGTGACCTAGAACATATAGAAGTGGATTAAGGATCTATTAGTCTTGCTAACCCTTGGGATCTCAACACATGAGAGGATTAGAGTTAGGTTGAAGAAGAGGAGAGCTTGAGGAGAGAGAGTGTGTATGTGAGAATGAGATGAAATATAACTCATTTCTATATTATATGAAGCATAAAGATTTATCAAATAAATCATATATGATAATTACAACCATGCTTTATTTAATACATTCAATGAATCATCACATGAGTCATTAAGCAATAAATACTTCATTAACTCATTTGGATGATTCATCTCATGAGTCACTAAATCATTTAATGCAAATTACACATAAGCTCTCCACCTCACCTTTCTTCTAGAAGCTTCTCGACTAATTACGAGAATGCCCCTCCCATCCGTAAAAACACGGAAATACTGAGACTGTATAAATCCAATAATCCAATACTAGAATCTAGCTTAAACTAAAGCCCGCTAGTATAATCTGTCCGAACATCATACGTGCACAAGTACACGTATATGTCCGAACCTTGTCGTAAAACCATACGACCTCTATATCGTTTCGCCTGAAGCTGGGAAACTCTCTATGTGGGACTATAAAGACTCGACACTACGCTGGAAGTGGGATTAACCACAGGCCACAAGCGGTACTGGCTGTACATAACGGTCCCCAGGTAGATGTCGATAAGAAGGCCGATGAGGAAACCCATCCGAACTCCTACTGAGCCTGATGTGACAATCTCCGTACAGTCTGGTCTGTTCGTCTAAGACTATCGCATATCGGGCCTAGGGGGCAGCAAGCGTCAGTCCCCTAAAAGCTGTATAAGTCGTGTCGGAGCGAAGCCCATTACACATTGAGAAGCTACTGGAAATCCTACTGGTAAATTTCGTTTGCCCTGGCCAGGGACTTTGCGTAATGGCTCTCCAAACACAGTGCGATATCAACTCCCAATACCGGGAGAGACGAATCCTATCTAACCGCCACTACCTCCAAGTGCTTCGGGACTGCACCCAACTGCTACCTGTTTGCAAGACTCCTTTGAGCCGTGGTAGGGTAGCAATCTAAGAACAGGCGGAACACACTCGAGACGAAGCAGCAGTATCAAGTCAACGGACTATGCTGTACTCATGTCACCTGGGAACTGTTAACTGATGACGGGTATAATACCAACCAACAGTTCCCTGCGAGTCCTGTCCGGTGTACCCGTAACCCAACGAGCACCTACATACTATCTCCAGTACAACGTACTAATGGCTGTGGAACAGACCATCTCTCCTGCTGGGATGAGAAGCGTATACACTAGTCTACTCTGGAGTATCGATGCCCTGTCTCGATAATCCTACGACTAGGGACCTGAAAAAGGATGTGCTTGTAGACTACCCGGCTCCCACTAGTGTGACTGCCATCACAACGCTGGTAGTCAAGCAAAATCCTAATGGCTCTATCAATATGTATTCGCGATATGCTAAAAGAAACATATACACATATTAAGATAGATATAAACCAAGTAGCATACTACTATGTTGAGCAAGACTGTTATTACAACTGTGAATATCCCAAGCTTCCATTAAGTAATATACAAGCTAGTATGATACAATAATGGTCCCTAAGGCATATACACTAACAATCTTCCACTTGCACTAGGGCCATATACTGGCATATCGAAGACCTATCATCTCGAATAGCCTCTCGAACTGTGTCTGAGGTAAGGCCTTTGTGAATGGATCTGCAGTGTTCTCCTCTGTAGCAACTCTCCGGACTTCGATCTCCTGGCGATCTATGATCTCCCTGATCAGGTGATACCGCCTTAAGATGTGTCTGGACTTCTGATGGGACCTGGGTTACTTCGCTAAAGCTATAGCGCCGTTGTTGTCACAATACAGCGGTATTGGATTAACAATGGTAGGAACCACCTGAAGATCTGTTAGGAACTTCTTCATCCAGACTGCTTCTTTTGCGGCATCGCAAGCAGTTATATACTCCGCTTCCATCGTCGAGTCAGCAACGGTGTCCTGCTTGGAACTCTTCCAGCACACTGCCCCTCCATTGAGGGTAAAGACATAACCTGACATGGACTTGGAGTCATCCTTGTCACTCTGGAAGATGGAGTCAGCAAAAGCCTCGATCTGGAGGTCTTTTCCGCCGTAAACCAAGAACATATTCTTAGTCCTTCTCAGGTACTTGAGAATGTTCTTTACTTCTATCCAGTGCTTCTCCCCTGGGTCTGACTGATACCGGCTTACCACGCTCAGTGCGTAAGCTACATCTGGTCTGGTACATGACATCGCATACATTATAGAGCCTACTGGAGAAGCGTAGGGTATAACTGACATGCGATCCCTTTCCAAATCAGTCTTGGGAGACATCTCTTTGGAGAGGGTGATTCCGTGAAAAGCCGGTAAATTACCGCGCTTAAAATCTTCCATACTGAATCTTTTCAGTATAGTGTTGATATACCTGGACTGCGAAAGTCCCAACATATTCTTAGATCTATCACGATAGATCTGAATCCCCATAATGTAAGAGGCATCACCCAGGTCTTTCATGGAGAACCTGTGTGACAAGAATCCTTTGACAGATTGTAGCATAGGAATGTCATTTCCTATCAAGAGAATGTTTTCCACGTACAAGACGAGAAATACGACAATTCGTGCTACAATTTTACTATATATACATGGTTCATCTGGATTTTTGATAAAGTCATATTCTTTGACCGTTTCATCAAAACAGATGTTCCAACTCCGCGACGCCTGCTTTAGTCCATAAATGGACTTAAGCAACTTGCACACTTTCCCGCTGCTCCCACTCTGATTGAAACCTTCTGGCTGATCCATATAGACGCACTTTTCTAAATTACCATTTAGAAAAGGCGTCTTTATGTCCATTTGCCAGATCTCATAATCATGGAAGGCGGCAATGGCAAGAAGGATCCGAATGGATTTGAGCATAGCCACTGGAGAAAAAGTTTCGTCATAGTCCAAACCAGGTCTTTGATGAAAACCCTTTGCAACAAGTCTAGCCTTATAGGTTTCCGCCTGTCCATCTACACCAATCTTCTTCTTGAAGATCCACTTGCATCCTATGGGTTTTACCCCATCTGGAGCAAAGTCCAAAGTCCATACTTTGTTAGTGTACATGGACTCCATCTCGGTCCGCATTGCATCCAGCCATCTTACTGAGTCGCCGCTCTGGATGGCCTGCTGGAAACTAATAGGTTCATCATTATCAATGACGCAATCCTCTCTATCCCTGTCTACGAGAAAACTATAGTATCTCTCAGGCGGATGAGACGGCCTACTACTCCTGCGGAGGGGTGCGGGAATGTCCTGTTCTTCTGGAACTTCTGGCTCTACCAAACTTTCAGTAGCAGCTTGTGGTTCTGGAATTTCTTCTAGTTCTATTGCGCTCCCACTCTTCTGATTTTCTAAAAATTCAGCTTCCAAGAAGTGGGCATGACGAGAAACAAAAATCTTTTGTTCCTCTGCGTAATAGAAATAATACCCCTTGGAGTTCTTTGGATATCCCACAAACTTACACTGTACTGAGCGTGCCTCGAGCTTGTCCGCATGCTGCTTTTTAACAAAAGCCGAACATCCCCATGTCCTAAAGTGTTTAAGACAGGGTTTCTTCCCACTCCACATCTGATATAGTGTGGTAGGCACAGTCTTGGTTGGAACCTGGTTCAAAAGATATGCAGCTGATTCTAGTGCATAACCCCAGAAAGATCGCGGTAACTCAGCCTTACTCATCATGGAACGAACCATATCCAATAGGGTTCGATTCTGCCTTTCCGATACACCATTGTGTTGTGGTGTGTATGGAGGAGTAAGCTGAGAGAGAATTCCATTCTCTTTTAAGTATCCCAGGAACTCGGCACTTAAGTATTCACCTACCTCGATCAGATCTCAGTGTCTTGATACTTTTGCCTGTCTGTTTTTCCACTTCATTCTTGTATTCTCAGAATTTCTCAAAGGCCTCGGATTTATGCTTCATCAAGAAGATATGTCCATACCTAGAGAAATCATCTGTAAAAGTAATGAAGTAGAAATAACCACCTCTTGCATGTGTAGATATTGGACCGCACACGTCACTGTATACGAGTCCCAAGAGCTCGCTCGCTCTTACTCCGTGTCCAGTAAACGGAGTCTTTCTCATCTTTCCCATGAGACAAGATTCACAAGTAGCATAAGATTGATATTCGAACGGATTCAAATATCCTTCTCTATGTAACTTAGTCAATCGTTTTTCATTGATGTGACCTAGTCTACAATGCCATAAGAAAGCCTGATTTATTTCCGGAGACTTTCTTTAAGTGTGTTCTAGACATTGAAAACCTGAGCTTGATTTAATATGTATACACCGTCATCTAATGTACCGGACCCAATCAGAACTTGATTTAGGTGGATGTTTACTACATCGCTTACGAATGTAAAATCATATCCCTCTCTCGAAGTGAGGACACTGATATGATATTACAAGTCAAACTAGGTACATACAAACAGTTATGTAGAATCAATATCTGCCCACTTGTCAAACCTAAGCGATATTCTCCCACGGATTCAGCGTCCACGCTCATTCCGTTCGCAACTCTGAGAGACAAATCACCTACCCTAATGACTCTACAGTTTCTCAAAGCATGTAATGAATTACAGATATGAGATCCTGCTCCGGTATCTAGTATCCAGGAAGTAGAGTTAATGGACAAACAGTTCTCAATAACAAACACACCCGAGGCCGAAGCCACAACATGTTTCGAATCCTGGCTACTGGCTTCCAAAGCCCTGCAATCTTTCTGCCAATGTCCGTTCCCATAACAATAGGAATATCCCTCCTTCCCTACACCAAGTCCCGAAACTTTTGCTCTTCCCTTTCCTTCTACTTCACTGACACCGTATATCGGCTTTGTGGAGGTCTTCTTCTTTTCACCCTTTGCTTTCGCCCTGGATGTAGAAGAAGAAGGTCCCCCATTAAGCAGAGCGGGAGTCTCCCTGGTTTCTTTCAGGGTGTAAGTAGAGGGTAAGGACTGTGGAAATAAGTCAGCATATGACCTGTTTCCCAACGTGGTCTCCAGGTCTGTGAGCACATCAATATAGCTAGTCATCGTAAGGACGTCGTCCCCTACAGATGACCCGACAGCCAACCTCACTTGAAGCAATTCGTTCGAGGTCTCATATCTTGCGATATGAGATTTCTCTCCATATAAATCTTTGTTATGGAGGAAGATGGAAACTATGTCCATCTTCTCGTGCCGCTTCTAGTATACACCATCAACTGAAGCCAACACGAGGCACTTGGCACTCGCACTGTCCTTTTCCCTTGTCTGACGGATATTCATATCCGCGATGGTGGGAACTGGACCTGGGACGGCGGGGGCTTGAGTAGTAATAGGGTGGTCTAGCTTGTCATAGGTAATGGACATCTGGACAGACCTTTGCCAGTCATAAAAGTCAGATTCAGTCAACTTGTTATTTAGATGTAACATAGTCATGGTCACAAGGTCGCTGCAGTTAAGAGAGAGAGAGAAGAAAATACTTTAGCATGATGTTGTTGCAAGTTTAGATTGGTTTTTAGTTTATCTAAACTGGATGGCTCCCACTATTTCTCGAATCCCTCCTCAAATCATAAAAGAAGAATTAGTCAGGACTGATCTCACCGTATAATACTTGCTTAACCGTTCAGCCAGGCAAGTGTCGGTACTTCGAGAGAGGTTTTACGACGCTTTCGCAAAGTTCCTTAATTAAATAACCACTTTTCCCTGGGGGCGTAGCCCCTCTGACACCTTTCTCGACACCTACTTGGTTTATATCATTGATCGTTAAGTGAAAGAATCTCCTGATGAGTAGCATATACTCACAGTAGGATCAGGATCCAAATATCATCATGTGATAAAGCTGAAGGAATCCTACCAAAATTATCACACTCCAAATGGTATGCAACTCTAGCAAGTTTCAATTTCTTTAGAAACTCCCGATGTGGATTTTTGCCCCATGCTTTTATGACCTTGACTAAGGGAAAACAAATCATAAGTCACATGTCAAGTTCTATCCGTCATTATCCAGGTTGATTTGAACCTACCCGTATATACTATTGACTAAGGGCCAACAAAGTAATACGACTGTTCCAAACCAACGCATCTATCTATGCTACATGTGAACACTCCAGCAGCTACCAATCACTATGTCTTGACTAAGGGCCAAACAAACATAGCTTGAATACTACTGACCATTCATATAAAATGACGGACGGATACGACTGGTTTTGGCAAAACCGTGAACGTAGTGAACTTGATATAACCGAAGGAACCTGATAGCTTTTTAAAAGGAGTGGTTAAAGCTCCGCAATTAAAAAAATATCTTCTGTTTTAAAATAACCGAGTGGTTTCTTTTAAATTGTTCCAACGATTCAACTTTGGTTTATTTTCTTTGCATTAATATAATGTGTCCCATCAATTAACCTATCATTGCAGAAAACAACGAAAATACAACGTCCTCTTATTCCATCCGCATTCACCACTGGGCCCCGTCATTCACCCGTTAGGTTACTTAACTAACGACAGAGCGGGGGCTGGGCTAGCGCGGGTGCAAAACATAAGTGACGCCTACTAGATATCATATATAGATATTGTACATTCGTCAGACGCAATAATAGGTATTCCAGATCACAGATGAATATATTGGATTTTCTAGGAATCCGCATTCCTTTTGAGCCTGCAAAGAAAGACGGATTACATAGTCGCGATGAATAGCCAAAACCCCATCCTAGACCCCTACGGGTACGGCAAACTACCCGTCAAGTACCCGAAGTGAAGCAGTCTCCCTCAACGACGTGAGTAGGCCACTGAACACTTCAAAGTACCCGGTAGTTTGTGCACCCCATCTTGGGTCTATCCTAGGAGCAGAAAACAGTAAATGAAATAATACAACGGTGGCTACAACCTCAACCCGGATGTGCCCCACAAAAGAATATTACAACAAATTACAATTTACATTTGAATGAAAGAAACACTCGTCTCACATCCCCGGCTATCCATTCACGACAATCCAACAAGTTCATATTCACAAACCAGTAAAAAACCATTACAGAAATGTGCAACCCCCTGCTAACCGACATACTAGCAGTTAGGGGAGATTTACGAACATATTAATCACAACACAGATATAATCCAGTCAGCCAAAGTACTTAGAATATCGATCAAGCAACACAAAAGAATCTACTCCAAACAATTCTCTGTGAACATAAAACCTGAGCAGAAACAAAACATCCCAGAAAATACAACATCAACACAGAAGAATAACTGAGCAACTTTGGGTTGGCTCGGTGTCAACTCGTAAGCGGATCCGCGGCAGATCGCTTGGATCGTCCGCGGTTCCGCGGTGGTTTGGACGAGTCACGGTCCTAAATTTCTTCACAATTCTTAAAAAAACCCTGCTTGTATTTTTAAGGGTCCCTGAAAAATTTTAAGACCCCGTTTTAAAATCGGCAGAACCTAGGTGAAAACGTCGTATTTTCGGCATTATTTTGCGATCGAATTTCTAAAGACTTTGCTAACATATTAGTTATGGTTTAGCTAGGCTTTGATACCACTGTAAGTCGACGTTAGACACCCCACATGATGCGGGGAGGCGGAATAGGTAAAACAATCATTTTGTTCAAGTTAACTTCGACTAACTTTACGGATCTTTGCTAAACCCTAACTAACAACTAATTAGAAGTGCTAAACTACTATGATAGATGATTATACCTCAAGATACTAGTCCTTCTTATTCTTGTTGTTCACCTCCTCGTCGGCCTCCTCGATGTGATAGAAGATCCACCCGAGAGTTCCTCCTCCAAGCTCTAACCTCTCACTTGAGGTAACTAAGTGGCTAGGATTGCTAATCCAAGTGACGTAGAAGATATAGAAGTGGATTAAGGATCTATTAGTCTTGCTAACCCTTGGGATCTCAACACATGAGAGGATTAGAGTTAAGTTGAAGAAGAGGAGAGCTTGAGGAGAAAGAGTGTGTATGTGAGAATGAGATGAAATATAACTCATTTCTATATTATATGAAGCATAAAGATTTATCAAATAAATCATATATGATAATTACATTCATGCTTCATTTAATACATTCAATGAATCATCACATGAGTCATTAAGCAATAAATACTTCATTAACTCATTTGGATGATTCATCTCATGAGTCACTAAATCATTTAATGCAAATTACACATAAGCTCTCCACCTCACCTTTCTTCTAGAAGCTTCTCGACTAATTACGAGAATGCCCCTCCCATCTGTAAAAACACGGAAATACTGAGACTGTATAAATCTAATAATCCAATACTAGAATCTGGCTTAAACTAAAGCCCGCTAGTATAATCTGTCCGAACATCATACGTGCACAAGTACACGTATATGTCCGAACCTTGTCGTAAAACCATACGACCTCTATATCGTTTCGCCTGAAGCAGGGAAACTCTCTGTGTGGGACTCTAAAGACTCAGCACTACGCTGCCAGTGGGTTTAACCACAGGCCGCAAGCGGTACTAGCTGTACGTAACGGTCCCCAGGTAGATGTCGATAAGAAGGCCGATGAGGAAACCCATCCGAACTCCTACTGAGCCTGATGTGACAATTTTCATACAGTCCGGTCTGTTCGTCTAAGACTATCGCATATCGGGCCTAGGGGGCAGCAAGCGTCAGTCCCCTAAAAGCTGTATAAGTCGTGTCAGAGCGAAGCCCATTACACCTTGAGAAGTTACTGGAAATCCTACCAATAAATCTCATTTGCCCTGGCCAGGACTTTGCGTAACGGCTCTCCAAGCACAGTGCGATATCAACTCCCAATACCGGGAGAGACGAATCCTATCTAACCGCCACTGCCTCCAAGTGATTCGGGACTGCACCCAACTGCTACCTGTTTGCACGAAGCCGTGGTAGGATAGCAATCTAAGAACAGTGGGAACACACTCGAGACGAAGCAGCAGTATCAAGTCAACGGACTATGTTGTACTCATGTCACCTAGGAACTGTTAACTGACGACGGGTATAATACCAACCAACAGTTCCCTGCAAGTCCTGTCCGGTGTACCCGTAACCCAACGAGCACCTGCATACTATCTCCAGTACAACGTACTAATGGCTGTGGAACAGACCATCTCCCCTGCTGGGATAAGAAGCGTATACACTAGTCTACTCTGGAGTATCGATGCCCTGTTTCGATAATCCTACGACTAGGAACCTGAAAAAGGATGTGCTTGTAGACTACCCAGCTCCCACTAGTGTGACTTCCATCACAACACTGATAGTCAAGCAAGATCCTTATCAATATGTATTCACAATATGCTAAAAGAAACATATACACATATTAAGATAGATATAAACCAAGTAGCATACTACTATGTTGAACAACACTGTTATTACAACTGTGAATATCCCAAGCTTCCATTAAGTAATATACAAGCTAGTATGATACAATAATGGCCCCTAGGGCATATACACTAACAGTACCGACCGAACCCATCCGCTCAATGTCATTGATAGAGCGTCCGCGGACTGCTTATACGGTGGAGGCAACTAATTGGACCCCCATAGGCCGGCTTGAACCGTCGACGACCGGGATACCCAATCAACCCTTGATGGCCATTGATATTTTAGGACGCTAGATATGTTAGGGTGAAGCTCGACCCTGGGGGCAGGTGTATAAGGTAGGCGTTATCCCGCGCCATCCAGTGGGCTACCTTCCGTGGGCCCGATACATTCTCTCCTCTCAACGCTCACGGCTGCAGAAGGTTGGGTTGTACCAAGCGGTGTATGCATCACTGTTCTACTATCATGCTCCTCTTGTGGGTCAAGACATTCTTGAAGCAGTAGAATCTTCCCACGAACACATTTTTTCTTAGGGATCGCGAAGTCTCTATCTCTCTGAAGGAGTTTCGCGAAATTTCAGGGTTGCCGATTAGGGAAGAGCATTACGAAGAATTACTGCCTCCTAATGAGTACATATTTGCTACAATGCCCGCTATGCTTGATGGCTTGACGACTGAGAATGCTATTCGTCACAAGCACCCAAGTCTAGTCAAGGTCTTAGGTATTTTTGAGAAACTGTTCATGACATCGGAAGGGCAAGGTGTCACCTTCGATGATTTCATTGCTTTCTTTCTCCATGAAGATGTCTTATCCAAGAAGGCTCTGAAATTCGCGAAGATCGAAGATCCTTTCGGATTTGTCTTGAAGAAATTGCCAACCAAAGAAGAGGACCTACCACAGTTTTATATTCCAAGGTCATCGGCCGTAACCTTTGACGTTATCGCTGCCCCTGGAATGGATGAAGAAACTTTCTTTGTTGGCTTCATCGGTCTCTGGCTTAGCAGGTTCGCTATGCCGATGCATCGCCGTTTTATGAGGGCTTCCGTCTTCTATCATGCTCATCGCATAGCTGAAGGTGCACGAATGGCTGTTGGCATTGCAGGACTATCACACTTATACCATGGTTTAAGTACTACTGCCCACACTTCTAATCCGGGTGCGGACACCGTGAATTTCTCCCTCCACTATTTCACGTCGTGGATCGAGATGCATGTGTTGGGCGTGTTTGCTGCGCATCGACGACCTGATTTCTATGAGTCGTGCACTTTCCCGCTGGTTAAGAAGCTGGTCAACGCCTCTTCTCCTGATTTGACCCATTTAGGGGCTCTACGCGTACTACTCAATCCGTATTCAAATGAAGGCGGGATGGTTTTCAGTGACAGAGTCCTTTCTGCTCCGGCTGGGTCCATTCAACAGTTGTTCGATTTGTCGAATAGTGGAGCTCCGGCTTTGAAGCCCAAAGAGATCATGCATTTATATTCAATCAGGTCGGGATACTTAGTGGTCCGCCTAAATAATACTATTCTCTTCATGCGGTACAATCCGCATCGCTTCGCCCAGCAGCTGGGTTACAACTAGGGCGTCCTCCTCGAAGCCTTTTCAATCAAGCCCACTCTCTCACTGGAGGTCACTCGCGATGTCATCCACCACTTCATGCGATTGGGTACCAGTTCCTTTTTTATGATTCCTGGGCCTGACTATCTTCCGAGGCCCATGGGACCCGTCAAGGACTGGTATCGCCACTTGTTTGGTCCCATCATTGCAGAGGAGAGAAGGGTGCTCTTTGAATGTAAAGCTCCTGCTCCCGCTCAAGCCAACAACGCCCCGTTGTGGCCTCGGTCGGTTGTTTGCCCTCCTCTAAGGGACAGCGGCTCAGTGCTCATTCCTAAAACTGCACAAGCCGAATCAACCCCCGTAGTGCTGGTATGCCGGTACGTATAAGAGCTAAGACAGTGACTCCTGATAAAGCACCAACTATGGCGCCCCAAAAGGCAGATACCGAAGGCGATATTGGGCAGCGCCGTGCAAAAGCGCCAAGGGGGAGGAAGCGCCCCTCCACTGGTGTTAGCTCAGGCTCTAAAAGGAGAAAGAAATCGATCGCCGGTCTACTCGATGCAAAAGTGCCAAAGGGGAGGAGATTGTCGAAGCTGTTGTCGCTACCTTGAAGCCTCTAGCGGTAGCCTTTGTCCCTCTATTAGAGGCTGCCGTGCCGGCCATAGACTTCACGAATATCTCTAGTGACGCACCTGAGGGTGTAGAGAAGGTTGCCGAAGCTGTCATCCCTCCAGTTCAGAGCGGGCAAAATATCGAAGGTAATCTTATATGGATCTACATTTTGTTTAACGACCCCTCCATATATCTGAACCTTTCCTTCCCTCAGAATTGCGGGAGTTGGCGTCTTCTATTGTGGACCTTTCTCCGAGGAAAACCTTCCAGCGTTTACTTGATATAGCGGCCCCGCAAACAATACCTCCACAAAGCATAGTCCTTTCTTCTAGCTAGGGTTGGTATTCTTTTGCCTTTTCATTTTATATTTTTATAATGATGCTGATGCGCCTTCTATTTAAACCGGGGTCCTAGAAGCTGATGACGAAGTCGAAATTCTTGACAGACATGGGGATTTCTCAAACCCGCCTTCCGTGGGTAAGTGACACTTTAGTATTGGCGTTCTTTTACTTGTTCTATGTTTAGAAAGGCAACTGACCATCCATGTATGCTTACAGCTTTGCCAATCCTGACCCCCTTGGAATCACAGATCTCCATGCCATCAGGTCCTTACGCCCGACGCATGTCTGAGAGGATGGCAAAACAGAGCATTCATTTACTGGAGATTCTCATTGAAGATCTTCACGCTGGTAATCTTGTCACGGCCGAAGAATTCGCTGTTGGAAGAAACTCTTTTTTGTCTGTTCTTGCCACTTATCATGATGAGGCATTGGTGTGTACTTGGATCGAGTATTGCCGTCGAGTGGAGGCCTACCTATATGGGATTGAATGCGTACGCCTTCCCTCTGACAACTTGTCTGTAAAGACCAGCCTGCGTGGATGGATCGACCGATGCGCAGCCAATCTCCAATCATGTGAGAAGAGGCTCAACCGGAAGTTTTCGGCGAGGGAACTGGCTGCAAAAGCTTTAGGGGAACTTCAAGCCCAACTCACCGCCAAGACTACTCGTGCTTATGAAATTTGGCGAGTTCTTCAGGAGGCCATTATGGAGGTGGTGGCTCTTGATAAAGCCGTTATTTTTACACGCGAGATGGTCGAAGCCCATAAAGCTGCTGAGAAAGAGCTTGAAAGTTGATTTTCTTTATATCAGAACCAACAGGCACAGGCAGGGACTCAGCTCGCGACGTTGATAGAGCTTGAAAAGGAATTCCGGCGGAAGAATGACGAACTTGCCGGCTTATTGAACTGCCCACCAGCTTAGAAATTTTTGTCGCTGTATATTTTCTTCTTTTGTTCTTTTGTATCTTTTATTCATTTTGATTCATGAATAAAATACATATTTCATTTCATACTTGCCCCTCTCTGTCTTGACTTAACGTAAAGTAGTTTATGTAATCATCTCGGAGTTTATAGTTTATTCACTCGTTTCAGAGTTTCTAGTTTATGTACTCATTACGGAGTTTGTAGTTTATTCACTCGTTCCGGAGTTTCTAGTTTATGTACTCATTTCGGAGTTTATAGTTTATTCACTCATTTCGGAGTCTCTAGTTTATGTACTCATTTCGGAGTTTATTTAGTTTACCTCTCTTGGGTTTACAGGCAAACTTATCCTAACATTGTATATAGATAACCTCCATTCTTTACGATAAAGGTCCGTTAGGTTTTGTGGTACTAAGGTTTTGGTCCGTGGTACGCTCGTTTGGCTGATGTATTCCTCGATATGCGGTCTTTAAGTCGTTGTTTGAGTAGCCCCATGATTGTCGTGTCTCTGATCCCTTCGGCGGCTGGACAAGACGTCCTCAAGTAATCTCCTTAAGCTATATGACCATTGGAAGAGCAAGCGTTAATAATTTTCCATGTCACTTTTTTACTTGAGGTTAGACTCAATTTGGAGCCCCGATGGGTCATATCCACTCCGTGCTGGTGTGGGATGATCTCCGATAGTCTCTGAGGCTTTATATGAGTTGCCGTCGAGACCCGATTTTTTGTTTTGACGATGCTATACCGTTTCTTTGCTGAAGTATAGTAGACATCTGTGGGACTTCTAGGCTGTATGTATTGCAGTTGAAGTCTGGAGCTAGGAATATGCCTTTTCTCCAGTTTGATTTGGCTTGTTGGAGCTTTGTTGACTTCACGTCTGCACTCTGATGGAATGAAAAGATACGCCGGGGTAGTCTCTGAGTTGTATATGAACTGTCAAGACTTGGAGCTAAGGTTTTGCCATGACTTCACTTTTGATTTGACCCTTGGGTCTTTGTTGACGTCGTGTCTGCATCCTGTCGGAACAAGAAGGAACGTCGGGATTGTCTCTAGGCTGTATATGAACCGTCAAGACTTAGATCTAGGAATTTGCTATGGCTTCATTTTTTATTTGACTCTTGAGTCTTTGTTGACGTCGTGTCTGCACTGAGAAGGAACGCCGGGATTGTCTCTAGGTTGTGTATGGACCGTCAAGACTTGGAACTAGCAATTTGTCATGGCTTCTTTTTTGTTCGACCCTTGGATCTTTGTTGACGTCATGTCTGCACTAAGAAGGAACGCCGGGATTGTCTCTAGGTTGCATATGGACCGTCAAGACTTGGAACTAGGAATTTACCATGGCTCCATTTTTGTTCGACCCTTGGGTCTTTATTGACGTCGCGTCTACAGTGAGAAGGAATGCCAGGATTGTCTCTAGGTTGTATATGAACCATCAAGACTTGAAGCTAGGAATTTGCCGTGACTCCACTTTTGATTTGGCCCTTGGGTCTTTATTGACGTTGCGTCTGCATCCTGCTAGAATGAGAAGAACGTCGAGCTCATTTCTATGTTGTAGGTGTTGCCATCAAGATCTGGCTCTCCCTTTGACGGAGTTTGGTAGGAAAATATGCCTCCCTTTCTTTCATTTGTGCCCATGGATTATATACAGGGGTCAGTGTAGACTCACCTGCAGGGAAAAAAGGTTTCGATTTCATTTTTTTATTTCTTTCCATGATGCTCTGTCTTTCAGCTTTTGATATCACGAAAGTTGCGATTGCCTAATCATTTCGGCTATTTTATTTTATTATTTTTTTTACTCGCTGCTTTTTATTACGAGTTTCCCAAACATTTCGGCTATTTTCTTTTATTTTTTACTCGTTGCTTTTTATTGTGAGTTGCCCAAACATTTCGGCTATTTTTATCTGCATATTTTTACTCGCTGATTTTTATTGCGAGTTGCCCCATCATTTCAGCTATTCCATATGCATATTTTGTGTACTACTCGCTTCTGTTTTTATTGCGAGTTTAGGATCTGATACCAACCTTGGCATCAGCATCGCTACGACTGGAATGTTGTTAGGAGCAAATCATCATTTGCCGTGAAAAAACTTGGAGTTTGACACCTGTTTAGGCATCAGCATCGCTACAACTGGAATGTTTCCAGGAGCGAATCATCATTTGCCTTGTCAATTTGAATAAAGATGGCTTAGCAAACAGGTTTAGGATCCTTTCGACTAAGGCTTTTTGATTTTATGAACCGTAAGGATCTTAGAAAGGTATTTCTCCCTATGAGTTGTGAGGATCTCGTAGGTGTATATTCTCCTTAGAAGTCGTGAGGACTCCTAAATGGTATTTTCTCTTGCAAGTCATAAGGATCTTACAAGAGCGTTTTCTCCTCATAAGTCGAGAGAACTTACAAGTGTCGTTCACCACATGGGGATATTTCTTGTCATTGGTGAACTTGGTGTGAGAGTGTTTATTTATGCCAGTGGATTGTATACAAGGGTCAATATTGGACCCCTTGTAGGGCATGTTGGGGAATATGAGTGCTTAAGAGCAGGTTTAGATTACCGTAGCTTAAGAATTTTGAACCCTGTGAACCATGAGGGTCTCATGGCGGAAATTCTCCTTACAAGTCATAGGGAACTCGTAAGTGTATAATAAAAACTTTTTTTATGAGATTGCACCCTTTCGGGTTTTCACAAACTCGCCTGCAGTCCTGCTGTTTTTACTCACAGCGCCCTCTCAGGTTTTCATCTGTTCCCATTTTGCTTGTGAACGTACCGTTTTTTTTCTTTTTTTACCACAAGATTGCGCCCTTTCGGGTTTTCACAAACTTGCTGGAAGTCCTGCTGTTTTTACTCATGGCGCCCTTTCAGGTTTTCATCCGTGCCCATTTTGCTTGTGGACGTACCATTTTTTTGACCCATCTGTTTGTCAGCGGAACTTGGGGGTGACTTCACTGCTGAAGTAGTTGTGTAGCCGATAGGACTTGAGTTTCAACCCTCGCCGTTGAGGCTTCGATTGTAATATAGATCTCAAAGGTGGAGATTTCCATTTTGGAGACGACGTGCTAGTTTAGGGACATTCCGGTCCATTATCGCCATTTTTGGGACGAAATTCTAGTTTAAGGACCTCTCGGTCCGATATCGCCATATTTGAGGCGAGATTCTAGTTTAAGGACATCTCGGTCCAGTATCACCTTTTTTTAGACGAAGTTTTAGTTTAAGGACATCTCGGTTCGATATCGCCATATTTGAGGCGACCGATTTTCTTTACATACTATTCAGAGTTTTTGACTCAGGAAGATAGCGAACGGACACAAGCGTCGTCATCTATCATTGACCTAAGTTATGACTCGTCGAGCATAGTATTTTTTTAGGAACCGGTCGTTTATTGGCCGGAAGGGTCTTTCGCCATGCATATCCATGAGCAGGTAGGCTCCACCTTGGTAGACCTTGTCTATGATGTACGGGCATTCATAGTTCGGCTCGAATTTCCCCCATTTTGCATGGTTGAGGATCATAGGTCTTTTGACGACTAGCACGAGTTTGCTTGGCAGAATGTTCTCGGCCTAGTCAGTTTTTCATATGACCGCGTCATCCTTGCCTTATAAGCTTCCAGGTTTTGTTGCGCTATAAGGCGAGTTTCGTCGAGGGCGTCAAGCTCCTCAAGCCGGAGATAAGCATTTTCTTCATCTGTCAGCTCATATCGAACCGCTACTCGTAGAGAAGGGAGTTCCACTTCCAGGGGAAGCACTGCTTCCGTGCCGAATACCAACGTGTATGGTGTTGTGTTCATTGATTTTTTGAACGTCGTTCGGTACACCCAGAGAGCTTCATGCAGCCTTCCGTGCCAGTCTTTTTTGTTTCTGGACACCGTTTTCTTTATAATCTTCGTCAGGGTCTTGTTGAAAGCTTCAGCTAGACCGTTGGCACGAGAATTGTAGACCGAAGAGTGTCTCCAGTCTATTTTATTTTGCTGTGTGAAGCGACTGAATTTATGACTTCTATAAGCTAGTCCATTATCCAAGATAATTCGTCGCAGAATGCTGAATCGATAAATGACATGTATCCTGAAGAAATGGAGGATATTCTCCGTCTTCACTTCCCTTAGTTGTACTACTTCTGCCCACTTGGAGAAGTATTCGGTCGTTTCCAGTATGAACCGGTGTCCTTTGGATGATGCTGGTTCAATGGGGCCGATTATATCGGTCCCCACATTTCGAATAGCCAGCTAGCTACTATTGGGTGTAGCGAGTTTGGATGCTGGTGGATGAAGTCCCCGTGAATTTGGAACGAGTGACACTGCCTCGCATATTCAAGGCAGTCCTGAATCATTATGGGCAAATAATAACCCATTATTTTGATCTTCAGCTTCATTTTTGGCCCAGCTTGATGAGAACCGCAGAGTCCGTCATGAGTTTCTTGGACGAATCTGTTTGCTTTTTCTGTTCCCAGGCATCTTAGCCATAGGCAGTCGAACGATCTCTTGTATAGAGTATCATTGATGAAGGCAAAAGATAGAGCTCGTTTCATGAGCTGATGTCTAGATGACGCATTTTTGAGCGTTCATTGGGATTTGAAGTAGTCTATGAAGACTTCCCTCCAATCCTTGACCTTTTCTTCATCCTCTATTTGGAGGGCTGTTTGTTTGATCATTTCTTTTCCTTCAGATGGCTCTGTTAAATCCTCCGAAGATATTTCTGCTGGCGCGAGAACCCTGCGGCTTTGCACGATGATCCTTACGTCATCGAGGTCTTCGTCGGCCAATTACTTAGCCAGCTTGTCCAATGCATCCGCCTTGCTATTTTCTGCACGCGGTAAACTCTCCAGGATGTAGGAGAGGATTTGTGTCAGCAGTTGCTGTATGCTTTCACCGTACGTTATCAGCTCCGGCTTGCACGTCTGATAGTCGCCATTTATTTGGCTAACGATCAGCTGGGAGTCTCAATATATGAGGAGGTCTTTGATTCCCATGTCGACAGCGATCTCGAGATCTGCTATCAAATCTTCATATTCAGCTCCATTATTAGTCATTGGCTCCGTTAAGGAGAGGGCGTAGCGCAGTATCCCTCTTTGTGGAGTCACGAAGATAAGGCCCATCCCGGTTTTGATTATGGGGGTGTTTTGCTTTCGCCTCTTTATGGATGATGCTCCATCGAAGTAAAGTTCCCATCGAAAATCATTTTCTTCCTTCTCTCCTTCGATGGTGTCGAACGCATGTTCATCCGGCAACTCACAATTTATAGGGGAGTCGGCTGGTATCGATGCTCTGCAAGAAAGTCGGCAATGGCCTGGCCTTTCACTGCTTTGAGAGACCAATACGTTATCGAGAACTCCATCAGGAGGAAGGCCCATTTAGCGAGCCTTCTCATTAGTATGGCCTTCGACATTAGATATTTGAGAGGATCCACCTTTGATATAAGATGGACCTCATGTGCCAAGGAGTAGTGTCTGAGCTTCGTTATCGTGAAGATTAGTGCCAAATAATACTTTTCGATGGGGGGTAGTTATTTTCTGCCTCTAAGAGAACTCGACTCAAATAATATAGAGCTCTTTCCTTTACCTGATCACTTTCTTATGCCCATAGCGTGCCTAGAGAACCCTCAAGGGCTGTTGTATATAGGATGAGGGGTTTTCTCTTCATCGGAGCGGTCAGTACTGGTGGACTTTGTAAGTACTGTTTGATTTCATCTAGTGCGTTTTGGCACTTTTGATCCCAGACGAACGAGGTCCCCTTCTTCATTAGATGACTGTAGGGACGGCATTTTCCTGACAAGTTAGCTATGAACCGCCATATATACGCGAGCTTTCCTTGAAGGGATTGCAATTGCTTGAGAGTCCTTGGTGTGGGCATTTCCGTAATCACCTTGATCTATGAGGGGTGATTTCGATACCCCGGTGTCGTATGATGATTCCTAGGAATTTGCCTGAGGAGACTCCAAACGCGCATTTTAGAAGGCATCTTCAACTTATACTTCCGAATACGTTGAAACACTGTGTTTAGATGTTCCCAATGTTCCTCGTATGACTTGCTTTCCACCACAAGGTCGTCGATGTAGCGTTCAACAATCTCATGGATGAGGTCATCGAAGATCTTCGTCATGGCCCTCTGGTAGGTAGCGCCAGCGTTCTTCAGAACGAAACGCATCACTTTATAGCAGAATATGCCCAGCGGAGTACGGAAGGCAGTATGCTTTTGGTCTTCGGGATGCATCTTTATTTGATTGTATCCTGAAGATCCATCCATGAAAGAGAAGATCTCACTGGTAGACGTGTTATCAATCATCGGCTCGGTAACAGGTACTAGAAAATCATCCTACGGGCATGCTTTGTTGAGGTCCTGAAAGTCGACGCAGACGCGCACCGTCCCATTTTTCTTCATCACCGGAACGATATTAGCGATCCAGTCAGGATATTGAACTTCTTGGATGAAGTCGGATGTCACGACCCGAAATTTAGCACGTTACCGGCACTTAAATTACACAACGTCTAAAAGCGTAACGTAAAACAAGTAAGCCGAAGCCCAGAAAATCTAAACCTTTTTGCGGAAAATAGTAGGGGTGCAATTTTGAAATAAAGGTATAATGAATCATGTTTTTCTTTAAATGAATAGCTAATGAAACATGAAAATGCAAGTGGGTTATACTAGTTGAAAACATGTTTCGTCTTTTTAAAAATTTAGGCAGCACCTCCCTTGTATATTTTGATCCAAAACCATATACACAAAAATATATAGACATCCCCAAGCGGGAGCTAGGTCTTCGCCAACTGGCGGAATCATAACCACGCAATAACATATATATGATGCCCAACGGCAAAGATCAACCCAGAAAGAACAATAAATAAGCAAGATATCAAAACTCAAGAAGCGAACATAAACCCGTCGCTCTAAGTCTCGCACAATACCCAAGTCTGACTAGGTCTACCAATATACAATTTCTAGTTTCTGATTTGATGGAGTTTATCTAAAGACAACGGAATAAAAAGTATGAGAGTGGGCACGATCCAACATGTGTCCCACCTACCAAAGAAAAACACCATGGAAGAAGCTGTGTGCCAGCGATACTGCAACTGATCCCAAGCGGTCAACCTGCAAGAACTGTGGCACAAAGGGGGTGAGTTTCCAACTCGTGAGTAGAAAACATCAGCAGGTAAAAATCGAATAAAATAACGATTTCCTAGGTCACTATATCCTGATGGTAATACTACGATATCTAAGGTGACCATAAATGCATATATGTCAACAATCGAGTCAATGCAATGACATATAGAAATAAACATCTGAGATCATATGCCTATATGTATATGGATATCATCCACGTGTCCATCAACGACACAAACAATATCATGGAACCTGAATGTCCAACACCAACACTCGAAATATCATGAAAACATATGCATGTATATATGAGGATATCAACCACGTGTGTCCATCAACGATACATCAAAATCATGGAACCTGAGTGTCCAACACCGACACTCGAAAAATCATGAAACCCGTGTCCAGCATCGACACGTAAATCCTCATATCTCGGGCTCCGTTGGTCTCGATCGGCCCATATCATGACTACAGTCGGTATCCTCCAGATATCCGCCGAGCCAAACTATCTCGGGCTCCGTCAATCCGGATGGACCCATATCATCTCACGACTCCGGTCGGTATCCTCCAGATAACCGCCGAGCCTAAAACTATCACCTGTAGGTAGTACTCCCATTGCCAGGCTCTTTGTCTACATCTCAAGCTTCTTGCCCCGGGATTCCTTACCGAGTCCACCATATACCTGTAGACGGTGCCTCCTGCTTCTTGAATGTGCCTCCCGCTTCTCGAATCGGGTATACTCACTGCTCAAAACCGAGAAAACTTATGGTGGACACCTCGAAATATCATATCAAGAGAAACCGCGTTTTAAATCAATATATAATTCTCTTTGAAATATAACTGTGGTTCTCAAATCTAGAGATCTCATGAAAACAGTATCTCAAATATATAACCATAAAGTACGATGTATGCAACATAGAGTGGTAATATGAGCATATCGAGTATATCATGCAAGCACGTCAAGTGATAATACTGAACAATGAATGTACTTTTACGTTTAAGATTTATCTCATGATATGGCAGTTCTACTGTGTAAGTGGCATGGCAATTACCGATGATGAATGTGTGTGAGCCAGCAAATCTGTGTAAGTGTAACATGCGTATCAACGGTAATTGTGCAACTGTACTAGCAAATGATATCATATAGCATTAAATACCGGAACGTGGTATGTACATTACGAGGGGTAATATCCTACATAACATGGAGAATCAATGGGTATATCTATCTACACATGAATCATACGGTCACTTTTAAAAGATACAAATCGTCGTTTTGAAAATAGGTATGGTTCAAGTGGCAATCTTTATATCGGCGATCCCGCCTCATAACATCCGATATGACAATAATCCTCGATCATCATCCTCAAATCACTAGCGCGGATCAATCATCCGGTACATCTCATCACGTACGGTAATCTATCGTACGGTAACATCAAACAGAATAGGGATTCTATCGTCATATTCATCAATAAGGGTACGGATCTAAAATCTCGTACGGCATATCACTCTTTATCCTCATAAATAAATATATATACACATATATCTCAAGTCACATTTTTATCAATCTCATATAATGATATCTTGCATATACGTCATATCTTATTAATCTCAAGACGTATCGATCTCGATCTCATACCATACCATTATCAACTCAGACTTGTTCTCTTTCAATTCATACTTATCATGATTCACTTTCTCATTTCATATTCTCAAGACAATATATCCATTAGTGTCAACTTTTATCCCATCATCTCTTACTAAAACCTTTAATCAAGTCCATAAGTTCATAGCATATCTTTTATCAAAATTATAATTTATATAACAATCTTTTCATATCAATAGTTGCGGGGGTGCTATACTCCATCCACCCGACTTCCCCTGTAGATATAAATATACTCACCTGCAATTTTCCTCGCGTAGTCCAAGTCGATGTGCTTCGTCGTCTCGGAAATCCACGTGAAGATACCTACAATCAATAAACGATCGCAATGCTACTAAATCAATGTCCGAAAAACCGATACGGCACACGAATTGATTATAGGTTAGAACCTATAGCTTACGCATGCAACAACAACCAAATAACCCTCATTATTGACGTACAAACGTCCAACAACCAAATCAAATCTCAAATATAAAACCCAAGAATTCAAATATCGGAAAACTTTGCCAAAGCACTCACAAACAGCTCCCAGATTTTAGCTCAGGTCAATTGGGTCTAAACAAACAATACAGGAGATAGGTTATAGGGTAAGTGGGCTACAGGCAAAACCCAAACACCATAGCAAGAAGGTGACCCGGTGAGATTACCATAAAATCTGGCACCGCCGGTCTGGGTAGGGCAAAACGGGTTCGTACATCGGTGGTGGTCTTCTAGTGGTTTATCTAGGTCAATGGACTTGTTTGATTTTCTTAAAAATATCCCAGATAGCTCCAGATTCCCTGTAGGCCAACAAAACTTCATAAAACCGACACGGGAAAATTCCAAGTTTGTGTATCGGGTTCTATTCTCTGTTTTGGTCCAGAAAAGCAAATTTCTAAGGTCTTGAAACACTCACTACACCTCTATTGGATCTTAACAAGTCCACAAATCACTAATTATCAACTTGGAAATTTTCAAGATCACAAAATCTAACTAAATCAATTTCTAAACTAGACTAAGATATACTAAACACGAATACTTGACTAAAGGAAAGGAAATATACCTCATTTGGCAAGTCAAGAAAATTCTTGAGTTGCCCAAAGTCTTCAAAATCCATACTTGAATGGTTCAAAGGGTTTAGGATAAGGATGTGCATCTTTTTAATGAAGGTGGCATGGTGATTTGGAAATGAATTGGAGATGATACATGAAGTTAGAGGAGGATGAAGGAGATGAAGAAGAAGATTAAATAAGTCAAGGGTTACTCTCTCTTTCTCTTAACCTCACTCTCTCTTATCCTCACTCTATCACAAATATCTCTTTTGTTTTATTCCTCTCTCAAAAATATCATTTTTCACATAATTATCTAAATACAAATGAAACAACAAAATAACACAACATGCAACAAAATGCACATGACATGGTGTACTAACCATGGAAAATGTATAAAAATATGGATTTGGCTTAGTCGTGATTAGTAGTGCACTAATCAATTTAATTTAAACCTGCATATATTTAATTATAAAGATGCCAAAATCCGATAAATATCAATATAATAAATAAATCATTTTAATCTCCACTTATATTCCAAATATCGGTATATAATTATACCATTTTACGAAAAACCCCTATTCTCAAATCGAATAGTTTTCGCGAAATATATTATTTTAATATTAATTTTCCAAAAAATAATATTTTATATTTCTGAAATGTTACAATCTTCCCCCCTTAAATAAATTCGGTCCCCGAATTTAAATTTAAACCCCCAAATATTAAAACATTTCAATAATCAGCTCAAATCAACGGGGCTCCGAAATTATGGGAGATACAGAAATACCACAGCGCATCGTGTGCGCATGAAAACGAGTGCGAAACTCAAAATCAAACTCCGTCAAGCATCATGCAATCATCGGAGTTATAAAGGAGATGTAAATCTCGAAATCCAATACCATACTCAATTATGCTATACTCAAAATCATAATACGTAAATAGTACGCATACTCGTAAAATCCTCTAAAACTGAATAAAACACATGCAAAATCTTTTCCAAATCGCCGTGCTATGCGTAGCTGACGGCACAAGTGGCGGACGATCATTTGTAAAGTAGTAAATATATACCTATATATGTTTTGCTCAAATTATACATCCCGCCTTTTTGAAATAACCTAAAAGGTTCTCCTTGTAAAAATTTCGTGTCACTCGCGGACACGTAGCAAATAGTGAGACTATAGCTCCTTTTTGAAAACCTCTTAGTAAACTTTTCATGTATGCAAAGTACTCAGGTATTGCCCTCAAATCAGTCCTGCTCGACTACTATATAACACAGTACCCATCATCAAAACGCGATACTCATAAATGAAATCAGCCTCAAAAAACGTATCCAACATCACGTGCGTCTGGTGCGCACAGAAATCAAATCTAATACAAGGGCCACAAATATGCACAAAAGCAAAAGTAAGTGCAACGGGTGTGCACGAAAGCATATGTCCAGTGCAACGGATGTGCACGACAACAGTATCAAGTTTATCTATGGTGCACGAAAATCTCAATCGAGTGCAACTATCATGCACGAATAAAAATCTTAATCAAGTGCACCTGGTGTGCACAAAACCACATCTCATGTGCCAGTGTGCGCAAAAATCCAAAACAAGTGCTTCAGGTCCGTATAAAACATCCAGTGCAATAGCATGCACGATAACGAACGTCAAGTGCAGACGAGCACGAAAACATAAATCCGGTGCAACAAATGCACGAAAACTCATCAATATCTCAATGCACACAAAACAACACCGAGCGTACCAAGGTGTATAAAATCGTAAACGTGTGGAACTGCATGCACAAAACACGTATCAATGCACTGCAAGAACATGTGAGCTATACCGAGTGCAAAATCAAATCGAGTGCGTACCACATGCACAAAATCAAATTGACGGTATTGAAATCCTCGGAATCATAAATACGTGCAGCCAAGGCAAAAAACCGATATCAAGTGCAATAGATATGCACAATCATAAACCAATGTAGCAGTGTATAAAACATAAATCAAGTGCAATAACTGTGCACAAAATATAAATCTCCAGTAGGTGCAGCCATAGTGCATGAAAACATAAATCACGAAACCCAATCATCGAGACTCAAGTCCAAGTGATAAAAGTGTGATACTCGGATCACAAAATGCAATCGCAATAAATGATATGGAGGTACACCTCCTACAATGTCAAAAAATGCCGGTATGCCCAAGCTGGTAGAGCAAGATCATCTACTTTCCTCTTGCTCACTGTATGGCGTCTTCAGTCTCAAGGTCCTCGTTTTCTCTGTGGATTACCAATCTCACGATCCTTCTGCTCGTCGGCCCAGTCAGGTATACTAACGGAACAGTTCCGCTCTGGAACTCCTCTGATCACCGTTTAGCAAATCAACATGACCACTCTCAACGGCACATTACTTACGGCGGCATCTGGTCCTCTGAATATGCGCGATATAACTGATCCTGGGTGCAAATCTTTATCTCTGCGTTGCACTGGAAAGAACCTACTCAAGGTCTCTTCCGATCTCACCTATGCCGAACTATACGGAGGTTGTCACTCTTACTTAACTCTCTTCTCATAACCGGACAGCTATGTCCTCAGCACGGCTTTGCTCTGGAATCGGCCATAACTAATGCCTCTGCACACATATCAATCCTCTGGCATCAATGGAGAGTAACAACAGCTTGTTAATATCTCACACAAAGCTCTTGTTCCACTCGCCTTTATTATCGTCCATTTCGACGTCATCTCTTGCTGTCTTCGTATGACAATTCGTTCTCGACTACAGTCAATACAGAGTTTCTCACATGGACTCGAAATTATGAAATCGGTATCTTCACCACTCCGTGGAAGATATCTAGCCGAACATGTCCTCGGAAACCCGTCCAATTTATCGAAGGAATACACTTTATTCGTCCGTTCTCGATCAACTCACAACGCATCTGGGTGAGATCCTTCTATCCGAAACTGGTCAACTTACAGATCTCACATCGGGGCATCCAGCGAACAGTGTCCACTTTTGCTCGATTTATTCTAGATCCAAGTAAGATCCTTCAACTGGAATTCTTCATCTCAATTGAGCCTGCTTCAGCACATCAAATCTGACGAATCATATCAGTCGCTCAAATCGAGATAGACTAGCTATCTCCTGTCACATCTCTGCCTAAAAGCTCCAGCGGTTTCAGCTCATAAGCTCTAGAAGCGACATCCCATCAATCTCAGCAACAGCTGGGTCATCTGTCTGCACGGTAGACAACATCACGACCCTTGGGGCAGGCTGTATATCAACAGTACTCTCAATCCGGCAGCCTCTATCAATAGCCCGATCATCCGGTGCAAAACCGAACACTCGCCTCAAATGAGAGGTTACAACACCAACAATATACCTACACGTTCCTATGTCACCAGAAAACATCATGGCCAGCCCTCGTCCGTGACGAGCTCGCTTTGACCGCATCCCTAGCAGCAGCACTCTCTGCACTCAAACTATAGTGACATGAACCTCAAGAAAGTATTGATGAAGATAGATCAAACGAACAAAAAGTATCACAGATCTCAAGATATGTACATCCTAAGGTTACTTAAGTGGAGTATCGTATTGTAAGTATGCCGCGGAACATACACACGGTACGTCACTCTACTCAAGCTACCTACTCCATCAATCAAGGTCAACCTATGAAACGAAAGTTCGGATCTAATACCCCCCATCAAGTCTAAGTTCCGTAAGGTCAAGCCTAGGTTCCGAAATATATACACCCTAGACTCCGCATATTCAAATCCAGACTCAAACCAAGGTTAAACCTAACGCTCTAATACCAACTTTGTCACAGCCCGAAATTTAGCACGTGACCGGCACTTAAATTACGCAACGTCTAAAGGCGTAACGTAAAATAAGTAAGCCGAAGCCCAGAAAATATAAACCTTTTTGCGGAAAATAGTGGGGGTGCAGTTTTGATATAAAGGTATAATGAATCGTATTTTTCTTTAAATGCATAGCTAATGAAACATGAAAATACAAGTGGGTTATACTAGTTGAAAATATGTTTCGTCTTTTTAAAAATTTAGGCAGACCTCCCTTGTATATTTTGATCAAAAACCATATACACAACAATATATAGGCATCCTCAAGCGGGAGCTAGCTCTTCACCAACAGGCGGAATCATAACCACGCAATAACATATATACGACACCCAACGGCGAAGATCAACCCAGAAAGAACCATAAATAAGCAAGACATCAAAACTCAAGAAGCGAACATAAATCCATCGCTCTAAGTCTCGCACAATACCCAAATCTGACTAGGTCTACCAATATACAATTTTAGTTTCTGATTTGATGGAGTTTATCTAGATACAACGGAATAAAAAGTACGAGAGTGGGCACGATCCAACATGTGTCCCACCTACAAAAGAAAAACACTCTGAAAGAAGCTGTATGCCAGCGATACCGCAACTGATCCCAAGCGGTCAACCTGCAAGAACTGTGGCATAACAGAGGTGAGTTGCCAACTCATGAGTAGAAATAATCAGCAGGTAGAAATCGAATAAAACAACGATTTCCTAGGTCACTATATCCTGAAGGTAATACTATGATATCTAGGGTAACCATAAATGCATATATGTCAACAATCGAGTCAATGCAATGACATATAGAAATAAACATCTGACATCATATGCCTATATGCATGTGGATATCATCCACGTGTCCATCAACGACACAAACAATATCATGGAACCAGAGTGTCCAACACCAACACTCGAAACATCATGAAAACATATGCCTGTATATATGAGGATATCAACCACGTGTGTCCATCAACGACATATCAAAATCATAGAACCTGAGTTTCCAACACCGACACTCGAAACAACATGAAACCCGTGTCTAGCATCAATACGTAAATCCACATATTTCGGGCTCCGCCAGTCCCGATCGGCCCATATCATGACTACGATCGGTATCCTCTAGATATCCACCGCGCCAAACTATCTCAGGCTCCGTCGGTCCGGATCGGCCCATATCATCTCATGACTCCGGTCGGTATCCTCCAGATAACCGCCGAGCCCAAAACTATCACCGGTAGGTAGTGCTCCCACAGCCACGCTCATCGTCTACATCTCGAGCTTTTTGCCTCGGGGTACCTTACCGGGTCCATATATACCCGCAGACGGTGCCTCCCGCTCCTCGAATCGGGTATACTCACTGCTCAGAACCGAGAAAACTCATGCTGGACACCTCGAAATATCATATCAAAAGAAACCGCGTTTTAAAGCAATACATAATTCCCTTTGAAATATATTATTTTAATATTAATTTTCCAAAAAATAAAATTTTATATTTCTGAAATGTTACACCGGAGTCAATTAGTTTCTTAACTTCGGCATTGATACTCATCTCAAGTTCGAGCCGCATTCTTCTTGGCGCTTACTTGACGGGCTTGATGTCCGGCGATACGGCCAGTTTATGTACTGCTACTTTTTGATCTAATCCCGGCATCTCGAAATAATTCCATGCGAAGCGGCCTTTATATTGCATGAGCAGGCCTTTTAACGTGGCAACCTGTTTTCTAAATAGCAGTTCACTGATGAACTTTGGTCTCGGATCGTTTTTCGTTCCTAAGTCAATTTTCCTTAGGTTGTCCGTCGTTGTGTATATCCTGTCTTCCAGCTCTTTTGGTGCCAGCGAAAATTCTGAGATCACCTCATCCTTGTCTTCATTTGTGAAGCACTTGAAAAGGTCATCCATAGCCTCATGCCCTTCCCCTTCTGAAAGTGTTATCACATGGCAGGTACGAGTCTGCTTCTATTCTTGATGTTGGGTTGTTCCTATCCTTGAGATATAGGTCCTCTTCGGCTCATGCTTTTGTGGTAGGGTTACCCTCCAGCTGTCGATAAAGCAAACCTGCCTTATTGATACTGGTCTTCAACCCAGTCTTTGAAGGTGAAGCAGTCTTCAAGGGGATGGCCTATTGCTCAGTGATAAGAGCAATAATCCAGATGATAGACCTCGTTTATTTATTTGGGGTGCCGAGACTCCGGAAGTGACATCATTTGGTGCTTCATGACAAGATTGAATATTTTCCTTGTTTTGTCTTGAGAGAAAGAGTATTCTCGGCCCATCTTCTTCATAAAGGACGGATTCCAGCTGGCTTTTCCTCGAGTGTACGGCTTCTAGGATCCGTTTTGTTGTTTTCGAGCGTTGTTTGCTTTCTTTGCCTTGTTTTTGCCTCTATTTCAGGATTTTCCTTCGAGGCAAGAACGTACATTTGGCTGAGGATGAAGGGTATTGTAGTCTTCTTTCTCAGCGGATTGTTGGTTAAGGCGTTACGTCCTGACCTTATCATAAATAGCCATTTCGTGACTGTGGTCATCCCGAATCTTTTGACAGGCCTCTTTTATTAGATGGTCAATCTGTTCTTTGAATGATGGGCTCAACATTCTTAGAGCGGGATATAGTTCTGTTTCAACGTCATAGCTCTTTGGAAGAGCATTTCCTTCTTTACCAGAGTTGTTTATAGCGCGGAAACTATGGAAATGGTGTCGTTTCCTGGACCGAACGTTTCTGAGCCCGGTTGTCTCCATCTTCCCGTTAGACATCTTTCGCTGAGTCCCGGGAATATCCTAAATCTTTTTGTAGAATTGGGCTTGTCGAACAGTTTGTTCGAGTGGTACACCTTGGCATCTTAACAGCCTTTTCAATCCCTCCGACTAGTATCTTGGGAGACAGATTGGTTAAAACCTTGTTCTCCGCCAAAAGACGCAACCGGGACATTGTGACGTCCGGGCCTGAATTCCGAGGGCAGATGCTAATTGGTGCTATCCGTCCACCTCTCCGAAGATGCCAAGTTGATTTATGACACCATGTTTCGAAAGTTTAATCGGATGCGTCCGATGTAGCAGACTTCGTCAGATTCTACCTCATTTGAGAGGTTTTTGATTGTGGGGACACTCTTCCCTGCAGGCGTAAGCCCCTACAGTAAATTACGCTACCGCATCGCAGTAACAACTTTCTCCTTCTCCAGATGGTCACTTCGTGTCGTGGGTGTTTGTTTTGTATTTGGTTTCCCGTGGATTGTATACGGAGACTAATTTGTGTTGTCGCCTGTAGGGCGTGGACTAGTCCAAATCCGTATCTTCTTAGATTTGGGTTTGGGGGTTGGGTTTAAGGATACGTTAGCCTCATTTGAGACTAAGATCAACTTAAACGTTGTTAAGGATACGTTAGTCTCATTTTAGACTAAGATCAACTTAACGGGATCGTTTAGATCCAACAAAAGAGCAATTGCACTCTATTGTTTAGTTTAGGGACATTGCGGTCGATTAGTTTAAGGACATTACGGTCCAATATTAGTTTAAGGACATCTCGGTCCAATGTTAGTTTAAAGACATCACGGTCGAGGTTAAGGACATCATAGTCCATGAGTTTAAGGACCCCACAGTCCAATGTTAGTTTAAAGACATCACGGTCGAGGTTAAGGACATCATAGTCCATGAGCTTAAAGACCTCACAGTCAAGGTTAAGGACATCATAGTCCGTGAGTTTAAAGACCTCACGGTCAAGGTTAAGGACATCATAGTCCGTGAAATGTGTGGTTGTCGGGACCCGTCACCTCTCTGAAGACGTTGAAGGATTACAATGACAAATATCAAAGGAATGAAGAGATGTACCCTTGAACCAAAGTTGATTCGGGGATCTGTAGTCCAATTTGGAACTAAGACCAATTAATTAGATTATGAGCACATTGGCTCAGTTAAATCTGAATTGAGGACTTATGGCCAACTTGGGCTAAGTCTAATTATATTTGAAGTGTTGGCCCTTTATTGGACCATTAGACATGTGTCTGGGTTCAGCCCCTCATCACTTAGCAATGCTAAACAAGAGTTTGAGGGCTCTGATAACATTTTTGTCTTTGACTGAGCATTAAACATTATAGCTCTGGGTTTTACTCAACTTTGAGATTTAGTCAAGATGGGAGGTTTTTTGCCTCTGGAAACTTAGCCAATTTGGGTAAGATTGGCTTAAAAATAGTGTTAAACACTAGAGAACAGTAGTGTTGAACACTGGAAATGAAACGCTCAAATTTGTGTTAAACATTAGAGAGGAAGGGGTCACGTGGGGACACGTGAGGGCACCCAAAGGTGGGACCAGATCTCTTTTACTTTGTTCTGCAAATAAGTGTTTAAACATTTTTAATCTTCTGACCATCATATGTTGACACGTGATGGATATTTGTGCATTGATTATTAAAGCATTATTAGGGGTCACGTGGTAACACGTGAGAGCGCCCAAAGCCAATACTGCATTTGCTTTTGTTCCCTATATTATGAGGGTCATGTGGGGGCACGTGAGTCATTACCTCAAAGCTTTTTCCTTCTCATTTTTGGGGGATCTGTTTTAGGGGTCACGTGGGGGCACGTGACCTAGCTTTATTCTTTCTTTCTGATCACTACGGATTGGGGTCACGTGTCATCACGTGACCAATGTTCTTTACGTGCATAGAGATCTTTCAAGTCTCTTTATTTTAAGAATTAAATTCTCTGTAGGGTTAAACCCTAATTATGTTTTAGAGGAATTAAATTCCTATACATGTGGAAGAATTAAATTCTTATGTAGGGTGAAACCCTAATTTCATTTAGGAGGAATTAAATTCCTGTGAATTTGAGAGAATTAAATTCTCAAGTAGGGTTAAACCCTAGTTTTGTCTATCTTGAAGGAATTAAATTCCTATAAATTTGGGAGAATTGAATTCTCATATAGGGTTAAAACTTGGTTTTATCTTGGAGGAATTAAATTCCTATGAATTGGGAGAATTAAATTCTTTAAACTCAATTCTCCCTCTAAGTTTTGGATCTGCATGGCAGAATCTCCCCGATGAGAATTAAATTCTCAATTTGTAGGGAGATTTGCTTCTGCGGACCTTCAACCAAAGGAAGAACTAAGTTCTTTTGCAGAAGAGTTAAACTCTTAGATTGAGAATTAAATTCTCTTTGAAGCTTTTATCCTTTTCCCCTTTCTCACCCAGGGTTTCTTTTCTTGAGCATTAAATTCTTCTTTCTTTTCTCTCTACAATTTCAAGATCCCAAAATTCTATCTCCTTTTCCTCTCCTTGGCTCTTATTTATAGGAGAAGGAAAGGAATCAATTTGTTTAGTAAATCTTTCATTGAAAGATTTTTTTGTTTTTGTAACTAACATGATCTTTTAGATCACTCAGTGAATTTTATTCACCACTGGATTTTTAATCCAAAAGATTTTCTGTTTGTTGTTCTTGATGAATTTCAGGGAAATCTTTCCTTGTATAAAATCTTTCCATAAATTGGTGGTTTTTAATCACCATTGGATTTTTAATCCAACGGTGCTCTACTTTACAGAGCATAGTTCTCTTTTGTTTGGAAAGATTTAAAGAAATACTTTTCCAGTTAGGGTCTTTGATTTCCCTTAATTAGAATTTAATTCTATTAACTTTGTAAGACTTTTAAAGCCCATCACGTGTTGGCACGTGATCCCAACATTTGACCATTGAAATAGAATTTAATTCTATTGGTTAAAAAGCTGAGGGACCTGTCACGTGTTGGCACGTGACCCTCTCTCATTCAGAATTTAATTCTGTCTTTTAACTGGGCTAAAAGACCATCACGTGTCAGCACGTGACCCTTGGTCACGTGTGAGCACGTGATGCCCCATTGGGGCCTTTCCTTAGCCGTTTTGTTTACACTTTTGTTTGATTTAGAATTTAATTCTATAAAGTGGAGATCATAGGGAACTATCACGTGTCAACACGTGACCCTTGGTCACGTGTGAGCACGTGATTCCTCTTTGAGGTATTTCCTTAGCTGTTTTGTTACATTTTCGTTTGATTTAGAATTTTAATTCTATAAAGTGGAGTTCATAGGAAACTATCACGTGTCAACACGTGACCCTTGGTCACGTGTGAGCATATGATACCTCATTGAGGTATTTCCTGATTTTTATCAGGGAACAAACCTGTTGAGCATAAAATCGGCACCATGCCAGACTTCTTTTTCTACTTTAGTCTCCGTCGATTGGTAGAAGAGGATCGTCTTTTCACCTCTTCGCCTAGGAGGCACATAAAAAGTCTGTAGTTCTTGTACACTGTATGTATTAAGCGCATCGAGTTCCTTATAATGCCAAGGCGGAACCATGGTTACTTGTAAACTCTGATCAGCTACAGTAACGATTTGTGCTGACGAGCGAACGGAGAACACGACATTGGCCTTGTCCTCAGAGTCACTGCCAAAGACCAAAATAGGAGTAGATGGTCTGGGCCTGTTGCTTTGGGGTTTCCCCGAGCAGACTATTTCTTCATCTTCCTCAGTGTCTCTCCCAAAGTTTGGGATGGTGGTGACGGGCTTCCATTTATCCTCCGGCTTATGACACCTCTCCGTATCTTTGAAGTCTGTTAGGAAGTACTTTGCGTCTTCATATTTCCGGACTTCGTTTACCGAGAACGGGTTTAGCTCCCCCATGATGGTGTATTCCAAACCGTCTTTGAAATACTTCATACACTGATATTGTGTAGAAGGGATGACGTTGTACTCATGCAGCCAGGGCCTGCCAAGCAAAGCGTTATAGCAAGTCTTGGCGTCAATGATGTGAAATTTGATGTTAGTGATGAGCAATCCGAAGCGTAACGTCAGTATTACGGACCCTAGCGTCCGTGACGACTGTGAGTCTAACCCAAAGATGGTAATTTTGTCTCGGGCTAAGTGCTGAACGTTCATGCAGATCTCCTTCAGCACTTTCACGTTGAGAAGGTTGATGGAGGATCCGTTGTCGACAAGGATTTTGCCTATCTTGATGTCGTGGCAATACCCGGTGACGTATAGAGGACGGTTGTGCTCGCACGTTCTGAGGAGGAGATCTTTATCGCTGAATGTGATGTCAGCTGTGTGAACCTCTGCCAGCTCGTCCTTCATCTTTTCTTCAGCTAAAAAAGCTTGGAATTGATCAGGCTCTTGCAATGCCTTGATCGGGGAATCTCGTGCCTCTTTGGACAAGAGGAGAGCATCCAGTATGCTCAATTGTGAGGGAATTTTCCTCAGATGTGCTAAGACATTGTAATCCACCTTATTTTTCTTATGCGGGTCCTTGGCTGCGAGCGCTTTGACAACTCGATCATCGAGGGCAATTTCCTCAAGGATTTTCTCTTTCCCTTTGTCTCTTTTGCTCGAACCTTTGTTTGTAGGTCCGAGGTTCTTTTCAGGCAGCGTGCGGCTACGCAGCTGAATGTTCTCGCAGTTCTTCTCCCCCTCTTTTTTTTCGGAGGTGGAATCCTTGAAGAGAGGGCTACGGGTTGTTTCTTCCTCAGAATCGCTCCAGAATGTGAGAACTTGGAGTTTTGCCTTTTCCTAACTGGTATCAACCATATGACAGTTGCCAATCATTTTCTCACGCGCATTCGTCGCACTTTTTCGCTGTCGACGAGCTTCACGCTTCATCCTCTTGAAGTGTTATTGATGGGCAACGTATTCTTGCCACCACTTCTGGAAGGCACTGCATTCTTCGGTAGGATGATTAACCCTCCGATGATATAGGCAGTAGTTCGGATATGAGTCCTCTTCGTTGAGGCTTATGACCCCGGACGCGTTTCCTTTGAAAGGTCGCAGCTTCATTCCTACTGACAGGGCTTTGGAGAACCACTTCTCTGTCTTGATTCTGCTCTTGTTTGCCGCAGGTGTGCTTTAGTCTGGTCGGAGTACTTTATGACTCCTCATTGCCACAGCTTCTTCATCCTGACATTGACGCTTAGCCTTTTCGTATATGGCTGTATTGCATTCTCAGTCAGCTTTGCCTTTTCAAAAGGCTTCGTTTAACAGCCTATCGATTGGGTCTTCCGACAGTTCCGGGGATTTTGGCGTCGATCATGTCCCTAGTTCCTCTGCGTTATTTTCTGACACTGAGGGGGCTTCTTCTTCATTTAACGACGAATGGGAAACCATGTGACAACTTGCTACATAGTCTCCGATTTCTGATGAGTCATTTTCCTTATCGTTATCACTCTCTTCGTTCTCAAGAATATGCTTAAGAAACTCTTCGAGGGTGACTGGTGTCCATGGTTTCTGGTTGTACTCCTCTAGTGCGTCAATGTACCTTTGTATGTTTGTGCGCTTTTCGTCATACTCGGCAGGATGCACAGTCTTCTTAGTCTTCTTCTTTTTCTTCAAAGACTTTGAAGGCTTAACTTAGGGATTTTTCCCTTTGTCGACGGCTTTCGGTACAGGACGCGGTTTCAGCATCCCTTCAATGATTTTCGGTTCAAGTGGGCTTCTCCACCTAACTGCCGGCATGCCTGGAGATCCTTTAGCATTCTTTTGGTTTTAGCTGAGAGAACGACTTCCCATGGAGCTTCTACGAGCGAGCATGATGCCCCCGGTGCATCCACCTTTTTGGGAGTGTGCTTCTGTGGCGAGTTCACCCTCTAGTTCTCAGACAGCGCGAATTCCCCCTGTTTATACTGGTCTTCGACCCAGTTCTTGAAGGCGTAGCAATTCTTAATTGGGTGGCTCACCATTCTGTGATAAGAGCAGTAGTTAGGATTGTTGACGTCGCCAGGCTGCGATGGACGCCATGGGTCTGGCAATGTGATGAGTTTGTTGCGCACTGCCATCTCGAACGGTCTCCTCGTCTTGTCATGGGGAAATGAGTAAGCGCGTCCTAGCCTTTCTTCCAGGGATAGGCGCGAACACATGTTGTTTTGGTGAGCAACCGGTTTCGGGTCACTCGGTTGCTGTTGAGTGTTGGAAATGAAGGCCACTTTCCCTTTACCCTTGGAATTTTGAGGGTCCATTTTTTAGAAGGAAGGCCCGTGGCCCATCTGGTCCATTTGGGCCAGCTTGTCGATCAGGGCCTGGAAAGTAGTCGACTTGAAGAACGTCATGAACTGGGACACAGTCGTTTGCGGATCTAGGGTCCCGATAAACATGCCCATGGCAGGAGATTCTTCGATGCGTTGTTCGCACTTTGACCATAGGTTCCGCCACCGGATCGCGTATTGGACCCAGGTTTCTCCCGGCTTTACCCTGGCATTGATTAATGTCATGATCGGGGTGCGCTAGCGAATCGCTGTGTGAACAGCAGTTCCATTTCTATGAATGTTTTTACAGAGTCGTTTGGAAGCTCTGAATACCATTCAAATGCCGTCTTTGACAGGCTACCAACGAACTGGCGAAGCAAAAATTTGTCGTCGCCTCCAGTGTTGCTGCACAAAGCTCTGAATTGCACTACATACTGGTGTGGATTGCCTGTCCCCTTGTATACATGGAATTTGGGGATCGTATATCCCGGCGGGTACTTGATCTGTTCATACCATCTTAGGTACGGTCGCCTAGTTCTGACGATTTGTCCAGCCACTTCATGAGCTCGTATTTGTTGAGCTATATAGTCATCAAAAGCAGCCTTGGAGATTGTTTCCTCATTAGCTGTTGATAGAGCTGGAAGAGGGTTTGATGTTTCCCCTCTGTCATCTTCGACGATTATCGGTGGATCTTCGGCTGGAGGTTCTGGCTGGGTCATCATTCCAACCATGTCCTGGAACAGAAGCATCATCTGTTTTATGTTAGCAGCTTGTTCCGCAGACTCCTTATCCTTCCTTTCAAGCACCCTTCGCAGGAACTCTATATCAGTCTCCTGCTCTTAACGCTGTTCAGATGCCGATTCCGGGCTTTCTTTCTGCCAGGTAAGTGCTGACATTTTGATCGGCATTTCCTGGAGCTTTTGTTGTTGCTCCTGAGCTTTTGTTAACGACCGAGTTTGCGGTCGATGAGCCACAGAAGCACGGCTTTCCTCCTTTCCGAAATCCATGTAAACCGTGTGTACGATCATGCCCCCAAACTTGAGGCGTTTGGGTCTAACACGTTTGGAATTTTTCGCTGGCGGTAGGATTTTCTCTGGCCTCATCCATTTGTGGGAGGTTGAAGTTGAAGGAGCCGTTGTAACAGGAACTCGTGTGGAAGACACCCCTCGCTGTATGATGGAAGGATGGTCTTTCTCTTGCCAAACCTTCATTTTCTTCAGT
Organism: Agapanthus africanus; assembly: GCA_030015575.1. Lineage (NCBI taxonomy): Eukaryota > Viridiplantae > Streptophyta > Magnoliopsida > Asparagales > Amaryllidaceae > Agapanthus > Agapanthus africanus. The sequence goes on from JASDDO010000026.1 coordinate 142,636,781, forward strand.
CGGTGAGAGTAGTCTTTGTCGATTATGGAGTCTTTTACTTTCCGCCAGACCCTGTGAATTTGGGAGGAGAGCCGTTGGTAGGACTGCTCCAGTTTTGTCTGCATTATGGCTTCTGCAGGCGGGGGAGGTTTCTTCAGTACCGCGGTTGGAGAGTTCTTTCGCACCCTCTTAAGCAGATCAAAGTTGTTCCCGGTTGGAACAGCAGCGTCAACTTCCACTATTAGAGCCGGCGGAGTGAATCCTGAGGGGGAGTTGCCCCTAGCTTTTCTCACTCGATGCCAGTCGCAACGTCGAGTGTGTCTTGCAAACGGGACCGCCTCAGTTTTGGAAGCGACTGTGGCTTTCCTCTGGTTTTGTTGAGGAGCTCCAGTAATTGTCAACCTGTTAAAGACCGGCGTCCTTGGCAAGATTTGATTGGAGACGGTCAGCCTCTCGAAGACCGATCGTATGACTGGTGAAGCACTTTTGACGGCTTCATTAGCCCCTTCAGGAATCATGGGCTTCTTTGTGGGCCCGCTTGAGCTTTGGCTCAGCCTATTAAAGACTGAGACCCCCTTTTTGGACGGCTCATTAAGAGGAGCCGTGGCGGTCGTCATTCGGTGGAAAACCGACTTCTTGGGAACATCGGGTTGCGGCATTGGGGCACCGATGCTCATTGGTACGAGCATGGTCCCGAAGAACAATCCAGTAGTGGCTTCTGTTACTTGCCCCGCCGGCATTTAAAAAATGGAGGCCATGTTGGGCCTATAAGTCACTCCTCCAGTTAGGGCGGAGCTGGAATTGCTGTTGCAGGTTGTGTAGCTGGAAGCCATTGATCTTTTTCTTCTTCTTCCTGCATAGGAACAAGACACCAAATCTTAGTATCTCTAATCTAAGGGCAACCATAGCGAACAGCGATTTTTTTCGCGAAACACAACACACGAAGTGTGAAGTGGAAAGTGGAAAAGGTCCCACCGGGCGTGCAAGAATCTGTTCACCGCCGGAGACAGGGACGAACTGGGATAGATCGCCTTGCCTGAATTTGGGGGCAGATGCTATTTGGATTTATCCGTCCACCTCTCCGAAGATACCAAGTTGATTTATGGCACCGTATATCGGAGGTTTGGACGGGCGCGACCGTTGTAACAGACTTTATCAGATTCCCCCTCGTTTGCAAGGGTTTTTTTTATTGTGTGGACGCTCTCCCCTGCAGGCGCAAGCCCCTTTACTTAATTATGTTATCGTATCGCGATAACCACTTTCTCCTGCTCCGGAGGTTCACTTCGTGTCATGTGTATGTTTGTTTTTATTTTGGGCTGCCCATGGATTGTATACGGAGACTAATTTATGTCATCGCCCGTAGGGCGTGTATTAGTCCAAATCCATATATTTTTAGATTTGGGTTTGGGGTGATTTAAGGATCGCTAATCTGGTTTGAGATTAAGATCGACTTAAAACGTATGAGCATTTGGGCTCGATTATTTTAGTTTAAGGACATTGCGGTCCATTATTGCCATTTTTGAAGCGAAATGTTAATTTAGGGACGTTTCGGTCGACTATCGCCATTTTGGAGGCAAATATTAGCTTAAGGACGTTTCGGTCCATTATCGCCATTTTGGAGGCGAATATTTGTTTAAGGACGTTTTAGTCCAAAATTCGACTTGCGTGCACGTGTATTTGTTACGTGACGAAGCGAACAATGATGATATAGAATGCACCCAATTTGGGGTACGATCCGATTTTAGGCATTCACGTCAATTTGGAAGTATATCAACGTGTTGTTGGTTATTGGGACCTACCACCTCTCTGAAGACGTTGAAGAATTACAATGACATATATCAGAGGTGTGGAGAGATGTACCCTTAAACCAAATCTTATATTTGAGGGAAAAGGGGGGAGGGGTTGTTGTGGACCTAAGAAATGTTTGAGATTACAATTATCTTAGGAGATATAAGATGAATATCCTTTGGGATATCATCAATGGAAGACAACTAGTTATTTTTGAGACTAAGTTCGGTTTAGGAAACCATGAGCAATATGAGCTCAGTTGATTTAAACTCACAGGGGTTTAACCTCAGGAAACTTTAGCCAATTTGGGCTGGGATTGAGTTTCTATAATTACCCAACAGTGCTAAGCACAGGGACATACAGTGCTCACGTGTGTTTCATATGGGCACTAGATTAGTGCTAAACACTAGATTCTTATGATGCTCACGTGTGAAACACGTGAGGCACCACAAATATGGGCGCTGCTCATTAGGTTTTATTTCCCCCTTCTTTCTATATAAGTGATAAGCACTTGATTCTTGTGGCGCTCACGTGTGAAACATGTGAGGCACCACAAATATGGGTGATGCCCATATGGATAGAGTCTTCATGTAAAGTACGTGGCTGTCTCACTTTTTTTTATGCTGGGGTGCTTTAACACTCACGTGGGAAACACGTGAGGCAGTTTCAGTTATTCTTTTCTTTCGTTTGAGGCACTCACGTGGGAAACACGTGAAGCTTCAAAATAGTACTAAGCACTAACGATTCTGGTTTTTATGATTTTGGATCATCATCACTGTTTTTTTATTGAAGAACTAAGTTCTTTATATATATAGGGTTAAACCCTAATTTTTGGAGGAATTAAATTCCTATATGTTCTCGTTCTTCTTCTCTCTTCTTTTTTTATAACTTAATTATTTTGCTCTAAGTTTTGAATCTGCCGAGCAAAATCACCCCGATGAGAATTAAATTCTCAACTTGTGGGGAGATTTGCTTCTGCAAATCTCAACTGGGGAAAGAACTGAGTTCTTAAATGAAGGGTTAAACACTTAGATATATAAAGAAAAGATGGTATAGTCTTTGGTTTTTTTTACCTAGAGTTTCAACGATGGTAAACTTTCTCTCTTTTTTTTGTTTGAGAATTAAATTCTCTCTTCTCTCAAGAGCTTATGGGAAGTCTCTGTGTGTATCTCTTTCTCTTCTTCTTCTTCTTCTTCTTTTGAACTCTTTCTTCCTCTTCTTTTTTTTTCATCTCCTTGCTCCTATTTATAGGAGAAGAGAAAAAAAAACTCGTTAAGAGAATCTCTGATTTAGAGATCATGATCAATCCAAAGTGATCATTTGGATCAATTGGTGGATTTTATTCACCGTTGGATTTTTAATCCAAAGGTTCTCTGTTCAACAGAATAGTTTTCTTGTTTGTTTAACAAGATTAGGAAATATTTTTCCTTGGATAGAATTTTTATTCTATCAGATGGTCGGTGGATGATTTTATAATCACCATTGGATCGTTGATCCAAGGGTCCTCTGTTTAACAGAGAGGATCTTTTTAGTTTGAGAAAGATCGAGAAAATATTTCCACATAGAATTTAATTTTATCAGATAGTTCATTTGGTGATATTTTATCACAATTGGATTTTAAATCCAAGATTCTTTGTTAGAGAAAAATCTTTCCATATTAGAAAGATCAAGAAAATATTTCCCATATAGAATTTAATTCTATCTTGCATTAAAATGCAGCAAGAAAACTCACGTGTTTAACACGTGAGGCCTGTTTGACCTGCCAATTATTTAAACACAGCGTCTATATGCTTTATATATAGGCGCTCATGTATTTAAGACGTGTGGTTCTTTTAGCCCATTGGTTTTAATTGTAGCGCCCATATACTTTGCATATAGGCGCTCACGTGTTTAACACGTGAGGCTTATGCAGCGTCCATATGCTTTGCATATATGCGCTCACGTGTTTAACATGTGAGACTTAAACAGTGAGGAATTTTTCCCCTTTTCTTTCTTCTTTTTTTTATATGAGGGAACAAGGCTCTTTTCTCATCGAATGAGGTGCAGGACATTCCTAACCGAATGCCACGATACAAAGCAAAAGAATCGGCTAAAATTTCCCCTTTTAGATAAAAAGTGGTTCCTGCAACGTATATATCTATTTTACTTTGTATTAATCCAATTAATACAATCCCATCATTTAGATAATCACATTATCCAGCAATTTCTTTCTCACACTATTATTTCAGAAAAGGTATGAAAAAGAAAATAGAATGCACATATACGCCATCTGCATTCATCATGGGGCTCTGGATCTTCGCCGTAAGGTTACTTAACTTACGGCAGGGCGGGGACAGGGCTAGCGCGGATGAAAAATGTATATAGCATTTATATATATAATATATATCACATATATCAATATATATCATCACACGCAAATAATCACATTGCAGCATGGGGGAAAACACCATCACAGAGTTGGAATGGTCGGATCGCTTAAGAATCCCGCGTTTCGTTCGAGTCACAAACAAAGCGCGACATTCCCTGGTCACGTGAATAGCCCGTGCATAGCCAAAAGCAGACCCTATGAGTGCGGCAAGTCATCCACAATTCTGAAAAACGAAGCAACCCGACATCATCACCATGATGGGCCTACCCAATAGTTTCTCGAATCCGATGACTTGAGCATTTCTTCACGAGTCTATCCTAACCCTCTACAAGCACGGCAAGTAGCCTGCCAGTTCTAGAATTGAGTGACCCGGTCTCAACTCCTTAAGACGGCCACTTGCTACAATCTAGAATCTAGCTGCCAGTGCCCTTCTCCACGACGTAATCCTAAAACCTATATTAATACAACGGTAATATCGATCACAACCTGATTGAGTCCCGATAAATAATAATACAATAAGCGGTAGCGACGGCCACATGTCGATCACTCGCTCCGGATAAAAGAATATACATTTTGGTTATAACATGAATGAAATGAAATACTTCACATTACACTTGACACCCGGGGCTATTCATTTCATGACAATCCATAACCAATCCAAACAACAAGATACCATATATCACAAAGATGCAAGTATCAAGTTCGTAATTTCATCGGATTTTCGATATAGCAATTCGATGAGATTTTTCCACGCTATGATACTTGCAACATAAACAAGAACGTCGTCACATTAATTGGATTAAACACTTTAACCGCGTCAATACGAAACCCATGGCCATTGAATCCTAAAACCAACAGACAAATAAACTTGAATTTCCAAAAAAATCTGAAACTCAAGTTCACTTCCGACTCATAAAAACATGTTTATTTGGCACGAAACGGACCCCGACGGACCCGAATGAAGCCCGATGGCAGTAAGGACACTCCGGGACATAAACGAGGAGATTGGGGGGAGTATGGGGGTGGCCGGACCCGAGACCACCCAAATGGGTGGGTCGGGACTACCCAGGCCAAGAGCACCATATTGGTGCTCTCGGGCCCCCACCCTCTCCTAAGAGCATCATTTAGTGCTCCCGGGTAGGGCGTGGTCCCTTCCAAGCTTCCCCTGCACTTCTCAAATCAAAAATAACATCCCAGAGTTGGTCAAATGTGCCAAATAGTTCATGTTTAAACTGCAGTTTTTAAAATCATTCAACACATTAAAAACAGTGAGCAATGAAGTTGGTTTCGAATTCAATCGGCCACCAAAAACAAGTTAAGAGTGTATGGACGGCTCTGATACCACTGTAAGGTCATCATGCTCGCTCGACGGGTTTTAAAAATCTTTACGGAAGCGGAAAAATGACAAAAGCCAAGCGAACAAGACTTCCTATCACTAGAATCAACCATAAACTATAACTTGTGAACAAAAGAATTGAATAAGGAGAAGATACAACCTTCATTTGCTCCAATGGTGGTACTCCAGACTCCAGTTAAGCTCCGAGTGCTCCGGATCGCGCTTGATCTCCGATCGGCTCCATCGAAGATGATCCACGCGATATAGCACAACTTAGGCTCTAGCTCCATCATCGTGTAGCAACCTTCTAACCAAACTTGCTAAGGATGGTTAAATGGAGATATAAAGAATTTTCTCACCATTTTCACTCTTGAAGAACCTCTCGTTTCCTTTCTCTACTTCTTCAAAAGAGAGAAGAGTGAGATTAGAATGGAATTAGAGAGTGTAGAGAATAATATAATAAGTGTCATTCTATTCAAGAATGGAATGACACATGCCCTCACACTTGTCTCTACACTTTCTACTACCACCATGACTCATGTCTTAATTTCCAAATAATGAAATAAGACATGAAATCATTTATCTCCCGTGTGTATCACATACACACAAATTATATGTATCATATATATATATAATAAAATACTATTTGTATCATAAACAAATAATAAAGAAAGACTGAAAAATAAAATGGGCAACATACTAGAATATATATTATATAAATATATATATAATTATTAAATCAACGCATGATTTAATAATCTGGCTTCAACAAGAGTCGGCTAGCAAAAACTTCTGGTTAAACTATGTGTAACAAATACACGTGTTTGACCGAACATCTGCACGCACCATCATACGTGCTCTACATCATTTCGCCTAAGTTAGGAAACCTCTATGTGGGACTCTAAAGACTCGACAATACGCTGGCAGTAGGTCAGGATCATATTCGATTGATCTGAAACACTTTCAGATGAATCCTCCACCCGGTTAACCTACAAGCACGTTAGCGGTACTAGCTGTACATAACGACTACCCAGGTATTGAACGAAAAGACGGTCAACAAGAAAGCTCGTCTGTACCCTGTTAGAGTCTATCAGTGATATTCACCGTACAGTCCGGTCTCTTCATCTAATACTGTCGCATTCCTGGTCTGGGAAGTGGAAACCGATAGACTCCCAATATCCTGACAAGTCGTGCTGACGTCAAGCTCATGACAACCAGAGAAACTACTGATAACACTTATCAGTAAATCTCGTCTGCCTTATGTTGGGGTTTCCTTAGCACCACATTTAGGGTTTGCAAGTATCAAGCATGCCACAACAAAAATTTAAGGGTGCTAAGCAAACATCATAGGAATCATACTAGAAAATTAGGGTAACAAAAACTTTGCAATCAAACATTACATAAGAAGTGAAGAAGAATACATCCTTTGTCGACCCGGTCCTTCACTTATAAAGCTCCGTGTAGTCGTCCCTTCGCTCCAAGCATCGATCTCCCGGACTCAAGATGAACTCCACAAAGCATGGTGAGCAAGCATGCTAGATGTCTTCGAGGCCGAAGATAATCTACGTCGAGAAAACTCAAGCACAAGCTACCTCTTCACTAATTAGTAGATTAGAGAAGAGAACACTCTAAACTAAATGGAAAGTAGTAAAGGATGGTGAAGTAGGAATTTTGCTCACTTTGGATTTGATTTTCTCACTTGGATTCATCATCTCTCAAAACCCTAGAGAGCTTGAAGAGATGAAGAAGAAGATGAACAAGAGAATTCATAAGAGAATGGAATAAGGTTAGATTTGCAACTTGGTGAGTTAACATCATATGCTAACCTTTATAGAGACTAAACCATGGGTAAATGATAGTGGTTAGGTTTACAAATATCTTAAGTAAAACAAATGTGGTGGACTAAGTCAATGGTTAGTGAAGCTTCTAGCCATGAGATAATTCCATCCAAATTTTAATTACTTATGATAAATAAAAACCTAATTCCATCATGGTCATGGTGTGAGTCCAATACACACAAGTTGCATATATAACCTAGCATGATACATAATATATATCACATATACATAATGTATAAACAAGTGAGAAAAAGAAATGGTCAAGTGAGCAATATTGGTTAATGTAAATTCATATATCAAATATATAATTATACATTAAATCATTAAATCAACACTTGATTTAATGATCCGGCTATATTACATATAACCGACTAATATCAATAATATCAATTTACCGAATTAACACTTGATTTGATAACTCGGCTTATCTCATATACCCGGCTGATATCACATGTCGCGAGATTGGAATACTGTATCACATACACGTATCAATCTCGGTCCCGCACATATCACATATGTGCTCCTACTTCATTTTGCTTGAGCCAGGAAACCTCTGTGTAGGACTCTAAAGACTCATCAATACGCCGGCAGTAGGTGGTGATCATATCAGTCACCCACAAGTCGCAAGCGGTCTGCTAAACGTAACAGCCACCCGGGTATTGAGCGATCAGAAGATCAACAAGCAAGCCTGCACACACTCATGCGAATCTAATCAGTAACACTACCGTACAGTCCGGTCTCTTCATCTGATATGTCGCATATCTAGTCTAGGGGCGGTAAAGGTCAGACCCCAGTAACTTGATAAGTCATGCCGATATAAGGTCCATAACGGTTTGAGAAGCTACTGATAACACTTACCAATAGATCTCAGCAATCCTGGCCAGGGATTTCCTGTTATGGCCAATCAAGCATAGCGCAACATCAACCCCCAATACCGAGAGAGACGAATCCCCTCCTATCGCTTATTGCCTCCATGTGACTCGAGACTGTACTCAAATACCACCTGTTTGCACGACTCAGTTGAGCCGTGGTAGGGTGGAAATCAAAGCACAGTGGGAGACACACAAGACTCTATGACGATCTCGGATCGACTTACTAACCTGTACCAGTATCACCAGAGAACTACTACTTAACATGTGGTATAATACCATCTAGGAGTTCTCGGCGAGTCCGTTCAGTGTATCCAGTCTCCACTGAGCACCCGTATACCATCTCTGATGTCAAACACCAATGGATATGGGATCATCCATCGCCCATCACATAGGTCAAGAAGGTATACGCTAGTCTACTCTGGAGTATCGATGCCATGTCTCGATATTCCCTCGACTATGAACAATTAAAGGATGTACTCATAAACTACCTAGACCCCACTAGTATGATCTCTATCATAATCCTGGTAGTCAAGTACATATCCTAAGGGCTTTATCAACATGTAACATAGAGACATCGAGTGTACATGTTAAGATAAAGAGCAACCAGATAGCATACCATCATGTCGAGCAAGAAATTCCTTCCTATATATGTCCAAGCATCCACTATAATATACATCATATGTACAATAATGGCCTCTAGGGCATACATATAACTAACAATCTTCCACTTGCACTAGGGCCATATATTGTAGTATCCAATACCCAACAATCAGCAGTAGTTGTAGTATTCCATACTCAACCATCCCACAATAGTCTCTCTTGGGAAAAGGCCTTTGTGAGTGGATCCGCCGTGTTGTCCTCTGAGTCTACTCTCCTAACCTCGATCTCTCTGGAGATCAACCATCTCCATGATCAGGTGATACTGCCTTAGAATATATCTGGGTCACTGACAGGATGGGGGTTCCTAGGCCAAAACCAAAGCTCCATTGTCACACAATGGTAGGAGCATTGTTCATCTCATGAACAAATATACACCCAGACTACCTCTTTGGTAGCATCTTTGGTAGCGATGTATCCAGCCTTTATCTTCTAGTTTGCCCCGGCATCTAGCTTGGAACTCTTCCAACATACCGCCCCTCCACTGAGGGTAAAGACAATACCTGTGACTGACATTCAGTCGTCCTTACCATCCTGGAAGCTATCCAGTGATTCTCCCCAGGATTGATTGATACCTTCTCACTACACCTAGTGAGAATCCTAACATCCACTTAGATCTATCTCATAGATCCAAAACCCAGGATTTAGGAGGTATCACCTTGATCCTATATGGAGAATCCTTGTGATAAGAAGAGATTGACTGAGTGTAGCATAGGAAATACCTTCCCTATCAAGAGTATGTCATCCACGTACTATACGAGGAAGACCACCTTACTCTCTACTACCCTTTTGTATATACAAGGTTCATCTACTATTTTGATGAAGTCAAACGCTTTGACTACCACATCAAAAATAGATGTTCCAACTCCGCGATGCCTGCTTTATCCTGTAACACAACTTGCACACGTTTCCGCTGCTCCTACTGTCTACGAAGCCCTCTGGCTGTATACTTATAGACGCTCCCTTCTAAATCAATATTTAGAAAAGCAGTCATGACACCTAATAGCCAGATATCGAAGTCATGGTATGTAGCATGGCAAGTAGGATCCAGACAGACTTAAGCATGGCTACTGGAGAAAAGGTTTCATCATAATCCATACCTGGTCGATGACGAGAACTTTTTACAACAAGTCTAGCTTTGAAATTCTCAACTTTTCCATCTACACCAAGTAATCTTCTCAAGATATACTTGCTCCTGATGGGATTTAACCCTTCAGATATAGCAACCAAAGTCCATACTTTGTTGGTGTACATGGATTCTATCACAGATCGCTTAGCATCCAGTCATTCTTACAGAGTCCTCACTCTTGATGGCCTACTCAAAACTAGTTGGGTCATCATCTCATGATGCAATCCTCGCTCCCACTGTCATCGAGGAAACCGTAGTATCTCTCAGGAAGATGAGGAACCCTACCAGATCGGCAGAGAGGCTGAGGTTCGTCGGAAGCTATTGAATCCACCGGTTCTACGATTCTACCAAATCATCAGCTGTAGTATGTATAGCTGGAACTTATTCCAGTTCTACCTCATGACCACAAATTTCTTTCCATAAAAATTCCTTTTTCTAAAAAGGTGGCATGCTGAGAAATAAAACACATTTTGTTCCTCGGTGCGGTAGAAGATATTCCCTTGCGAATGCTTGGGATATCCAACAAACTTCCACAGAACTGATCTTGCCTCGAGCTTGTCCAGATTTTTCTTTTGACATAGGCCGGATAACCCCAAATCTTAACTTGCTTAAGACATGGGCTCTTCCCATTTCATATCTCATATGGAGTGGTAGGCTCCTGATTTGGTTAGAACCGAATTCGATAGGTATGCAGTTTCATAAGTGCATAACAGCCTAAGAAAATAGGTAACTCAGTAGTACTCATCATAGAGCGCACCATATCTAATAGGGTGTGATTGCTCCGCCCCGATACACTGTTGTGCTGTGGTGTATACGGAGGAGTAATGCTGAAAGAGAATTTCATTCTCCTTTAGAATAGTCCAGGATCTCCACGCTCAAGTATTCTCCTTCATGATCGCATCAAAAGACATAATACTTATACCCATTTTTGGTTCTCTACTTCTGACTTATATTCTTTGAATTTCTCAAAAACTTCAGACTTGTGTTTCATCTGAAACATATGTCCGAATCTTGAGAGATCATCAGTGAATGTAATGAAGTACAAAGAACCAGTCTTGGCATTTATAGACAGGGGACCACATACATCATCATGTATCAGTCCCAAGAGTTCACTAACTCTTTCTCTGTTTCAAGTAAACGGAGTTTTGGTCATTTTATCTTTGTAACATGACTGGCAAGTTTCACAAGATGCAAATTCAAACTGATTTAAATATGCATATTAATATAACTTAGCTAGTCGGGTCGCATTAATATGACCTAGTCTACAATGCCTCAAGAAGGATTTGTTCATTTCTGAACTCTTCCTCTTTTGTGTGTTCAGTACGTTAAGAACTGTGGTTTGATTTAGAACATATATGCTATTAGATAACGTGCCTGAACCGATCAACTCTTGATATAGGAATTGTTCAAAACATTTATCCAACAATACAAAATTATATCCTTCTTTACTTAATAAAGAGACCGATATGATATTGTATATCAGATTCGGTATCTAATAATATTCATTCAGAATTAATGTATTTGGTAATACAAGGTGATAACTGCCAACACCTTGGCTGCAACACATGCAGCATTTCCAACTCTTGAAACTTATCACACATTCTCAGTTCTCTACCTATCTGTAGCCCATGTAACAGATTACATTTATGGGATCCTGGTTCGGTATCTCATACCCAGGACGTAGAGGATACTGAGAAACGGTTCTCGGTAATGAACACACCCGAAGAAGATGCATCAACATTCACTTTCTTCGTTTGGGCGGCACGGGAATTCTGGTAATCCCCTATTTCTGGCTCGGACTTATAACAATTATAAGTTGGAGCGGGACCAATGTTCTCCAGCTCAGTATAATAAGCGGGTTCGGTCAATACATCCATATTATTATCTTGATTAAGGCGTGACATGGTCGCTACCTGAAGAGAGAGAGAGAAGAAAACACTCTGCGTGCGCTCTTATAAGATTAGATTGGTTATATATTTTATCTAATCGGGATGGCTCCCACTGTTTTCATCAAATCTTCCTTCAAACCCTAAAAGGAAAGACTAGCCGGGATTAATTACACCCTACAAGTTCGCCAATCTTTCAGCCAGGCTAGTGCTGGTACTTTGAGGGAGCTTCCTCATGCTTTCGCACGGACCTAATTAAAATAAACCTCATTTTCCCAGGGGCGTAACCCTGTTGACACCTTTCTAGACACCTACTTGATCGGCTAATTGTAAAGTGCGAAACTCTCCCAGGAGTAACAATTACTCGCAGTGGGTATCAGGATCCAACTATCCCATAGAAGGTATGCAATCTCATTGCAAATTTCAACACTTGAAATTCCCGATAATGGTTTTTACCCCTAGTACTTATGACCTTAGCTATGGTCAACATATCATAAGTCCTAGTCAAGTTCTACCTGTCATTTCTTGATTAATTAGACCCAGCCACATGACCCTCGGCTATGGTCGACATAATCATATGACTGTCCTAACTAATCACATCATATAGTTTGTAGGAAGACTTAGCTACCATACACTACGCCTCGGCTATGGTCGACATACGCAGCACGAATACTAAGTACTCTACTTCCTAAAATGACGGAGGGTTGCGGATGGATTTTAAGAAAACCTTTAACGTTTTGAACTTGAAATCATTGCAGAATCAAAATGATTTAAAATGGAGTGATTTTTAAGCTTTTACTAGTTTCGCTAAAGAGGTCACTCCCGGTGAAGAGATCTCGGCTCTTTCCTCGTCGAATGAGATGCAGCATATTCACAATACCACTATGAAAAGCAAGAACTAGAAAAGCAATAAAAAGATGAAACCGAGGGTTGTAGCATCTGCCAGTTACTGCTAAAGAGGTCACTCCCGGTGAAGAGATCTCGGCTCTTTCCTTATCGAATAAGGTGTTGGATATTCTACAAGGAATACCGCTATGCAAAGCAACAACTAGAGCTACCAATTTTAGAAAATTCGATTCCACAACATCTTTAGGTTTATTTTCTTTCATTAATCTCATTAATGAAGGTCCCATCATTTAAGTTACCTGAACATCACAGATAAATACAACGTACGCTTATGCCATCCGCATTCGCCTCGAAATCCCGCCATGCACCGTTAGGTTAGGTAACTAACGGCAGAGTAGGGAAGGGCTAGCGCGGGTGAAAAACATAAGCAACGTCTATAATATATCATATATATTATAATGTAAAGTATCTATCTCAGAATATAAAATGATCACATCACAGAATATCAGCAGCAGAAGACAACATATGAAATATTGGATATGCTAGGATTTCCGTGTTTTATATCAAGCCAATAAAAAACACGGATTCCACGTTCGTGATGAATAGCCAAACCCACATCCCTAGACCCCTACGAGAGCGGCAAGCAACCCTGCCAATTTCAAGGTTAGGAGACCCGGTCTCGACTCCTCGAGATGGTCTCCCACTGGACTCCAGAACCCGGCTACTTGGGCTCCCCTACTTGGGTTTATCCTAATGCGGAAAAGTAAATAATATACATCAATAGTGACATCATCCTCAACCCGGAAGTGCCCCAATAAAAGAATATTACATACAAGTTTTTACATGAATGAAAATGAAAAACTCTCATCTCACATAAAAAAAAACCCGGCTATTCAAACACGATGATCCAATATAACATATCACAGCAACACACAACATCACACGTCATCAACGTAAGTAAATATGCGTATCCCAATTATCGTTGACGTATAGCAACGAAATCAGCGATACCCCATATATTACACTTACGGTCGCAGAAAAGAAAGTGAAAAACTACAACAAATGGAATCCGCAACCACCTTAAACATCATAAACCCAATGTATCACATACATTGAATTTCATGCCTCACAATATGAATTCCTTAGGCATCACATGTCTAACAATTATAAACCCCGCATTTTAGTCTCGATATTGAAAACACTTTTCAATAACTAATCGGGTAATTCAACAAGATTCCCGATAACCTGAACGAATGCTCGTCAGAAACTTTAGTAAACGGCCGCACCTCCTGATGCCGACGACGAAGTGCACTAAGGCGGAACACCGCAGCCGCGAGCACCCAAACGAATGCTTTTGGCGACGGGGTTCTCCTACAGTCACTTGGTCGGGGTTATGGGGCGTGGCTATCTAGTAAGGTTACCCGGCTAGTATCCGCGTACGCTACGTGATTGGGACGGACTTTCGATCCACATCAAAATTCCGTGGCAACCGATCAAATGAGACTAAATTGCTAGATTTATAAAATTCAAACTACTTATCACATAATTAATTATTGTGGATTCCAAATATTGTATCACAATCAACAAGACGATGTTAAACATTTCGATCAAATCAACAAACACTCACATCTCCCTAAGAACTCAATACTTGAGTAAAGTTGAAATACCCAAAACGTGCCACAGTACCTATAGACCAGCCGTACAAGGGTCAACCAATGCCTCACCTATGGCACTGTGGAACTACGGCAAATCCTAGGGTTCGATCGCGGTTCCATGAGCATAGAATCGAGTTAAAGTTTTTGTTCTTCTAGAGGGTCCATAGACTTACTTGCATGACCATTGAATATACTCAACTTAGAAAACTCCAACTCTTGGAAAACTTCAGAGGGGATCATGAGGCAGTGTTCGAAGCTCGTTCGAAGTGTTAAACATTATCAAGGTTACCATTACAATGTTAAAAATATACGACTATGAAACACTCCGTATTAGTCCTGTATCAAAATCTACATCACATGAAACTTTGGACTAAACAAACAATACCTGAAACCCTAAAATATATAGATCAGAGCACAAACAAAATCGAGGCAAAATGGAGATGATATGGCCGGCCTCCTCAGGAATTCAAGCAATGTGCTCGGGTCAAAACCGAGCAATGGGTCTCAAACTCGTTCTGTGCTCTAACTCTATCACATACATGCTTCTGCGGCTATTTAAATAATTTTTACAGACTTTTTTAAATTCGACAGAGAGCAAAAATGCAGGGTTGCAGAAATCGTATTTTACGGAGTTGTTTTGGTTTCGTATTATTCTAACATCGTCTAAGTTTCTAGTTTGGCTCTGATACCACTGTTGGGTCAGGCAGCCACCCTATCCAATGGGATCGCCGTGGCACCAACGGGTCCCTTAGTAGCTACTTTTTATGCATGCCCCTCACGAAGACTACAACCCGCCGGAACACCTTCCGGTCTCGGGACACCCTGGGGGTAAGAGCCTATGCTTCGCCACACTGTCACACAGTGAGAACCCCCCATAGGTCGACATCCAATGCCTAGTAACTCTGATACCATTGTTGGGGTTTTCTTAGCACCACATCTAGGGTTTGTAAACATCAAGCATGCCGCAACAAAAATTTAGAGCTACTAAGCAAACATCATAGGAATCATACAAGAAAATTAGGGTAACAAAAACTTTGCAATCAAACATTACATAAGAACTGAACAAGAATACAACCTTTATAGACCCGGTCCTTCACTTCTAAAGCTCCGTGTAGTCTTCCCTTCGCTCCAATCATCGATCTTCCGGACTCAAGATGAACTCCACAAAGCGTAGTGAGCAAGCATGCTAGATGTCTTCGAGGCCGAAGATGATCTACGTCGAGGAAACTCAAGCACAAGCTACCTTTTCACTAATTGGTAGATTAAAGAAGAGAACGCCCTAAATTAAATGGCAAGTAGTAGAGGATGGTGAAGTAGGAATTTTGCTCACGTTGGGTTTGATTTTCTCACTTGGATTCATCATCTCTCAAAACCCTAGAGAGCTTGAAGAGATGAAGAAGAAGATGAACAAGAAAATTCACAAGAGAATGGAATGAGGTTAGATTTGCAACCATGGTGAGTTAATATCATATGCTAACCTTTGTAGAGACTAAACCATGGGTAAATGATAGTGGTTAGGTTTACAAATATCTTAAGTAAAATAAATGTGTTGGACTAAGTCAATGGTTAGTGAAGCTTCAAGCCATGAGATAATTCCATCCAAATTTTAATTACTTACGATAAATAAAAACCTAATTCCATCATGGTCATGGTGTGAGTCCAATACACACAAGTTGCATATATAACCTAGCATGATACATTATATATATCACATATACATAATGTATAAACAAATGAGAAAAAGAATGGTCAAGTGAGCAATATTGGTTAATGTAAATTCATGTATTAAATATATAATTATACATTAAATCATTAAATCAACACTTGATTTAATGATCCGGCTATATTACATATAACCGACTAATATTAATTTACCAAATCAATACTTGATTCGATAACCCAGCTATATCTCATATACCCAGCCAATATCACATGTCGTGAGATTGGAATACTGTATCACATACACGTATCAATCTCGGTCCCGCACATATCACATATATACTCCTACTTCGTTTTTCTTGATCCAGGAAACCTCTAGATAGGACTCTAAAGACTCGTCAATAAACCGGTAGTAGGTGGTGATCATATCAGTCACCCATAAGTCGCAAGTGGTCTGCTAAACATAACGGCCACCCGGGTATTGAGCGATCAGAAGATTAACAAGCAAGGCTGCACACACTCCTGCGAATCCAATCAGTAACACTACCGTACAGTCCGGTCTTTTCATCTGATATGTCACATATCTAGTCTAGGGGTGGTAAACGTCTGACCCCAGTAACTTGATAAGTCATGCCGATATAAGGTCTATAACGGTTTGAGAAGGTACTGATAACACTTACCAGTTGATCTTAGCAACCCTGGCCAGGGATTTCCTGTTATGGCCAATCAAGCATAGCGCAACATCAACCCCCAATACCGGGAGAGACGAATTCCCTCCTATCGCTCATTGCCTCCATGTGACTCGGGACTGTACCCAAAAACCACCTGTTTGCACGACTCAGTAGAGCCGTGGTAGGGTGGAAATCAAAGCACAGTGGGAGACACACAAGACTCTATGACGATCTCGGGTCGACAGACTAACCTGTACCAGCGTCACCAGAGAACTGCTACCTGACATGAGGTATAATACCATCTAGGAGTTTTCAACGAGCCCGTTCAGTGTACCTAGTCTCCAGTGAGCACCCGTATACCATCTCTGATGTCAAACATCAATGGATATGGGATCATCCATCGCCCATCACATAGGTCGAGAAGGTATACGCTATTCTACTCTGGAGTATCGATGCCCTGTCTCGATATTCTCTCGACTAGGAATAATTAAAGGATGTACTCATAGACTACCTAGACCCCACTAGTATGATCTCTATCATAATCCTGGTAGTCAAGTACATATCCTAAGGGCTTTATCAACATGTAACATAGAGACATCGAGTGTACATGTTAAGATAAAGAGCAACCAGATAGCGTACTATCATGTCGAGCAAGAAAGTCCTTCCTATATATATCCAACCATCCACTATAATATACATCATATGTACAATAATGGCCTCTACGGCATACATATAACTAACACCTTGGTGAAGAACTTATGGTCATAGCCAGCTGTGCACAGTGCGACATCAACTCCCTATACTGGGAAAGATGAATTCTCTCAATCGCTCACCGCCTCCATGTGCTTCAGGACTGTTCCCAACTAAAATCCGTTTGCACGGCTCTTTAAAACTGTGGTCAGGTAGTAATCTAAGTACAGTGGGAACACACAAAAGACACTATAGCGATCTTGGGTCTAGGGACTACCCTGTACTCATGTCACCAGAGAACTGTTATCTGATGATTGCTATAATACCATCTAGAAGTTCTCGGCGAGTCCGTCCAGTGTAACTCATCTAATGAGCACATATATACAATCATCGGTGTCAAACACCAATGGCTATGGGATCATTCATTGCCCCGTACAGGGTCATGAAACATATACACTAGTCTAAACTGGAGTACCGATATCCGGTCTCAATAATCCTATAACTAGGGACTTTTAAGAATGTGCTTATATACTACCCAGGCTCCACTAGTATGATCCTTATCATAATCCTGGCAGTCAAGCAAAGATCCTATGGGCTTTACATCATGTATTAGTGATACGTTATAACGAGTAAAACGTATGCTCATGAATAATAAATACAAACGAGATAGCACACTATCATCTCGAGTAAGACTGTTTTTTGCATAGGTCATCATAAATTCAGTAATTGAATTCCTACAATTACAATAATTGCCTTGAGAACACATATATCCAATACGAATAGAGTATTGAATCCTATGTGAAAGTTAAATTATCAATCTAGTTGTTTATATCTAATTATAGATTTTAATAGTTCACAGAAAAATAATACATATAAGAAAAGTTAACATATACAGCAATTGTCAATCATAGTAACTATATAATTCATATATATCTTGCACATCAATTTGTGTTTTCATGTGTTGTTATCTACATGTCTATTACACTGTAAATTTGAACTATTATGTTTTAATATTAATTGTTTTATTTTACTATTATCGTTTACTAATTTAATATAATACAAGTTAGAGAATTGATGCCTTATATTTGTTTATATTCATGTATGAAACGATTGATTATGTGAACATGTTCGATCAAATGGCCAAATGAAATCCTAGTTTTGATCATTAGTTTATATTATGCCTAATAATCACTGTTGCAAAATATTGATGGAAAATATTGTAATTTTATACATAAAATGTCGTCACCAAGCGGAGACGACAATTCTGGAATTTACTGTACCATTTATGTTGGAAAATTCATTATAAATTGTAAAAAAATAGTTAGCAGGTGTTCTTTAGATAGTTTCGAAGCTAAATCAGAATACTTTGGATCTGTAAGAATTTTTCTTGCAAAATAAATTTTTGAAGCATCATAAACTATGAAGAACGCACCTCTGAACTGCTGTCCATGGAAATTCCAAATCCAAATACCAACTTCGAATATCCATTACTCTCTGTAAAAATATTCTGAGATGCTCTAGTTTATATCAGTGTAAACCTTATCGAGTTATCTTTGTGTTGCCTTATGACACATCATTTTTGGATATCGTTTGTTATTTATAAAGTATTTTACAAATCATAGTTCTGCTGAAATTCCTGACCTGAACTTTTATATGCATGATCAATAAATACAACTTATTCATTATTATTGATGTGATTATGTTATATCTGATAATGCTAGTTATATTGATTGCTTACATGTACCCATGATTGAACTTGTTTACTCATTATCATGTCAGGATATTTTTGTAATGTATTTGTTACCCAATGGCAACGAACTCATGATACTGCCTATCGATTTATCTATTGCTTGAATTGACTTGACTTGACTTGATATGACATGTTACTTGATTGTTCTAGAGTTGGCATTAGATAAGAATTAGATTGACACTTGGTATGAAACATAAAAACGGAGAAAGGGAAAATCAAGAAATGGAATCCAAATCATAATTCGGGACTTTGATTTTAGAGACTAATCAGTCGAAAGGAGCCTTTATGTTCTGGAATGATGATGCTAACATCATTCGTCTATACATTGACATTATAGAATTCAGTGCATATCTCAGGTTTCAGCCCTCGAGGGTCTTGATCATGGTCCCAGGCACGCACGGGATACTGTTGAGTTACGAGTAAGATTTCATTAACTGATTTCAAATACCATTAGGATAGACAATACTTAGCAACATTGACACCTAGGTTTCATGTGATATTAATTTACTATGTTCTGACTATTATATCACACGATATTCTTTTTATTGTTTATTGTTTATTTACATGTCGTCAGTTCATGTTATAACTATCTATCATGTCACTTGATGGCCTTTATTATGATCATATTATTTTCGACGCTCTGATGTCTGTGTTTTGCATGGTCCGGATCCACAGTCAGTAGAATCACGGGATCATAAGTACTTTGAGAAGGTAGCCAATCTTTGAGGCGTGTCTTCAGTCATCTAGGTTATTATGTTGTTTCAGTTATTTCAGAACTTCTTTTTATTTCATTAGATTTATTTTGTGAGCTCATATAGGACTGGGGCTTGTGTACCGTTTACTTATTCATTACTTGACACTTTTTATTTCAGCAATTGCTTTTATTATCGTTATTTTGGTGATAATGGATATATATTAGAATTATTCTTATTTTCTTATCGCTTGATATACTGCAAGAAGCCTTAATATAACTATGGGAGAATGGTTCCTTATTATAGGTAGCATGGCTGACCGGGTTACGTTCTCGTATTTTTGTATTTTGGAAAGCGGGGTGTGATAAGGTTTTGTTGGTATCAGCTTAGGTTTAGGTTTAATTTAGGCAATGGGTTCAATTTATAGTTAGGTATCAGACCCAATTTATTGACCTTAAATCTATTGAACCTTAGGAACATGTCATGCCACATTTGTTGTTTTATCATCCAAATTCTTGAATCCTTTGCTTCCATCTAATCTTTGTTCCGTTGCTAACCCCGTATTTCGTCCATAACTTCATAATCATGGTGAGAAGGGCTCCTTCCGCTCCACCGACTGATAACGCCGGGCTACTTGGTGTCATACGCGGCATGCTGGAGAATCAACAATGCTAGGCAGACTTGATCCAACAGCTGAGGCTCACACAAAGAGAGAGAGGTACTCAATAGTAGGTTGTTCCAGAGCTTAAAGCAATTCCAGCGCCAACTAGAGTTCTAGTATGTGGAGGCATTCCTGTCCGAAGACAGGAAGTTGTTCCCATGAAGCGCTCATTTGTTCCAGTTCCATCTCGGAAGAGGGTCATGGTCTGTGGCTTTTGCCAGAGGCCAGGCCATACTCAGAGATAATGTCGAAGAGCGAACGGATAGTGTTTTGTTTATGGAATTGCTAACCATCATATCAATACCTGTCCGTGGAGGATTCAGTTGAGAGGGATGTTTCGAGAGCACCGCTAGTACCGCAGCAACAAGCATATCGGCAGAGGCAGATCACGCAAGGGCCTAATTAGGGACGAGCTTCCACCCTGATGGCCGAAGAGATGGAGACTTCTAAGAATGTAGTTTCAGGTATTCTCGTTGTTTTTTATTTTCTAGCATTACCTTTGTTTGATTCTGGGGCATCTCATTGCTTTATATTTTCCAAGTTCATTAGCCCAGCCTCTAGATAAAACTTCGACATGGACTATAGAGCATTATTTCTAGATGGGAGGTTGGAAAATACACACCGGGAATGGAAAGGTTATTTCTAACAGCGAATGTAAGGAGTGTCTCGTCGTAGTCTATGGTCGAGAGTTATTTGCAGTTTTTCTAGTAATCGATATTGGCAGCTACAATGTGGTTTTAGGTATGGATTTCCTTCGCACTTTTCACGGCCACTTAGACTGTAGAGCTGAATCGGGTGACCATTAAGAACATGTACCCCATTTCTCATATCGGCGAGTTGTTTGATCGACTCAGTGGTGCAAGGGTGTTTTCGAAGTTAGATCTTCGATCGGGATATCATCAAGTTCTAGTGAAGTTAGAAGATATTTTCAAGACGGCATAGCAGTGGATCCGGAAAAGATTACAGCAGTTCGAGATTGGCCTATTCCGAGGATAGTAGCGGAGGGTCGAAGTTTCCTCAGACTCGCTGGGTATTATCGAAGATTCGTGTAGGATTTCGCTCGGATAGCCAAGCCGTTGACTAAGTTGACTCGAAAGGAAGAACACTTTTATATAGTCCGAGAAGTGTACTTAAACATTCGACATGTTGAAGCAGAAGCTAACTACCGCTCCGATTTTAACTGTGCCTAATATTTCCGAAGGGTTGGTGATTCACAGTGATCTGTCGAGAAAAGGCCTGGGGCGTGTGATAGCATATGTGTCTCGACAGCTGAAGACGCATGAGAAGAATTATCTGATGCACGATTTGGAATTAGCTGCTGTTATCTTCACCCTAAAATTATGGAGGCATTACCTATTAGGCGACAAGGTTGAGGTTTTCACCGACCATAAGAGCCTAAAATACGTGTTCACTCAGATGGAGCTCAACATGAGGCAGCGAAGATGGTTGGAGTTAATAGCCATTATGACTTAGATTTGAAGTACCATCCGGGAAAGGTGAATGTAGTGCCGAATGCTTTGAGTCGGTTGTCAGCGGTGATGATGTTGACTTTGCAGAAGGAAATTATAGCCGATTTTCAGAGGTTTGAGTTGGAGCTAGTCTTACCGGGTTTTTCAGGGCAGTTAATGCAACTTCAAGTACAGTCATCTTTAATAAACTGCATCAAGGCCGCCCAAGCGCAAGATGCTCGATTGAAGAAGTTTTGAGGCCAAGTTGAGGTAGGTCTTCGAACAGACTTACTAATTCATGAAGATGGATCGTTCAGATATGGGAGTCTCTTATGTGTGCCGAATGGTGAGATTCGTGATGAAGTCATGAAGGAAGCATACAGTTCTATGCATTCGGTGCATCTGGGAGGTACGACGATGTATAGAGATATATGATAATATTTCTGGTGGGAAAACATGAAGAGAGAGATTGCTCGCTTCATGTCTAGATGCTTGATATGTCAGCAAGTGAAGGCTGAATATCAGAGGGTTGACGGTTTATTGCAACCACTTCCGATTTCTCAGTGGATGTAGGAGCATATCACCATGGGCTTCGTAACCGCACTACCACGGAGTCCAAAGGGCAATAATGCAGTTTTGGTGATTGTTGACCGTCTAACCAAGGCAGCTCATTTCCTAACTTTTTGAGTTGGTCAGTCAACGAAGGCTCTAGCGAAGAAGTATATGCAAAAGGTAGTGAGACTGCATGGGGTGCCGGTTAGTATCATTTCTAATCGAAACACTCGATTCTTATCTCATTTCTGGAAGAGTATGTAGGAAAGTTTGGGTACTTGACTGAAGTTCAGCATAGCATATCATCCACAGACAGATGGTCAGTCCGAGCGGACTATTCAGACTCTTGAAAATATGTTGCGAGCATATATGTTAGACTTCAAGGACCCATGGGAAGATCGCTTGTACCTAGTTGAGTTTTCTTATAACAACAGTTTTCAGGCCAGCATTCAGATGGCCATATTTGAAGTATTGTATGGTCGCAAGTGTTGTTCACCTATATGTTGGGATGATGTTCGAGAAAGGAAGCTGTTGGGGTCGAGATTGATTGTTCATACCGTGGATAAAGTCTGATTGATTCGTGAGCATATGAAAGTGGTTCAAGACCGTCAGAAGAGTTGGGTCGATACGGGAAGGAGACCCCCCGAGTTAGCTGTTGGTGATCATGCATTCTTGAAAATACCAATAACAAGGGGTGTGATCCGATTTGGTAGTCAAGGCAAACTTAGTTCTCGATTTGTTGACCGTTTGATATTATCGAGCGGATTGGGGAAGTAGCGTACCGTTTAGCCCTACCACCATCCTTAGCAGGTATCCATGACATATTCCATATATCTCAACTTCGCCGATACATAGAGATGAGACTCATATCTTGGATCACTCAGAGTTGAATTTGGACAATGATCTATCATATGAAGGGCGACCTACTGCTATCCTAGATCGTCGAGAGAAAGTCCTGAAGAATAGAGTTATCCCGTTGGTTCTCATTTCTTGGGTTGGTCATTCGCATGGAGAGTCCACTTGGGAGCGTAAAGATGAAATCCGTCAGAAATTTTTAAATTTGTTTCCTTGAATCCGGTAATTTCCTTTTCTTCTTTCATTTCCGTTTTCCGTGAATTTCGAGAACGAAATTCTTTTATAGTTGGATATAATGTAACAACCTAGAACATATGCACGGTATAGGAATGGCATTAGTTATTTTTGCTCAAAATAAACTATTTTAATTAGAGTTTAGTATTTAAGATAAATAAATATGTTGTTCATGTAATTATTGTCATATTTTACTAACTAATTATCAATTTATTTATGTATATATTATAACTTATTTTTATCATATAATATCTTATTTAATATTCATATAATATATATACAAATATTAAATATGTAACAAATTTATATATTATTATGATAGGATTAATAAAAGGGTTATAGAAAAGAATTACGGTAAGATATTTGCAAATCTTTTAAATCTTTTAAATAGTGTATTTATGTATATATTATAACCCATTCTTTTCCTCATCTCCTCCTCTCAATCTCGAAACCCTAAACCCACAGCCGAGCATCTTCTTCTTCCTCTCGCACGCCTCTCTTCTCTTTTTAAAGCCGAGACCTCGGCCGCATCATCTTCCCTTCACCCCTACTCGACCGCAAGCATAACCCGAGCACCCTCCTCTCACCATCTTCTTCTTCCTCTCGGTTCTAACCGCATCCATACTCAAGCACATCCTAACCACAGCCCCTACTCGACTGAGCATCCAAAGCCGAGATCTTGCATCGGCTTCGAGCTTCGCGTCTTCGTCGTCGTTTCTGTTTGTGTCTTCGTGTCGTTCCATTCTCATGATCGTTGACCCGAGATAAGTATTTATATACTTGTTTACATGCTAGCTATGGCAAGATTAAATCTTATCGTAATATTATTATTACACTTAATTTCAGCATTAATTAAATTTTGGCATTGTTTGAGAATAATAGTTTCATAGAATATGGATATACATTAGATTTAAATTATTTCTTCCATGATGTTTATTTAGTATATAGATGTATAGCCATAATTCATATGTATAGTAGTTATTATAAATAATATAGATTATGTTACTAATTTCAGAGGTAACTGTTGAATTCACATTATTTGTTATTTACAGATCAATTTATAGTTTTAGTTATATAGCTATTTATTTTTGTGCAATATAGTTAGAAATATTACACTAGCTATATTATATCTATTATGTGGATTTTACCATAAGAATAGTAGTATTCATTATTGTTATTATTAATCGGCGCTGTGATTTTGGTATGTAGTTCAATTTATTGCTAAACGGCAAGATTAAATCTTGCTTTAATATTATTATTATTATTATTATTATTATTATTATTATTATATTAAATATACATGGTTTGATCACGAATAGAGTACTGAATCCTATATGAAAGTTAAATTATCTGTCTAGTTCTAATTATAGAATTTGATAGTTCACAAGAAAGTAATACATATAAGAAAAGTTAACATATATACCAATTATCAATCATAGTAACTATATAATTCATATAAATCTTGCACATCAATTTGTGTTTTCTTGTGTTGTTATCCACATGTCTATTACACTATAAATTTAACTATTATGTTTTTATATTAATTTTTGTAATTACTATTATCGTTAACTAGTTTAATATAATACAAGTTAGAGAATTGATACCTTATATTTGTTTATATTCATGTATGAAGCGATTGATTATATGAACGTGTTTGATCAAATGGCCAAATCAAATCTTAATTTTGATCATTAGTTTATATTATGTATAATAATCGTTGTTCCATAATATATATGTAAAATATTGTAATTTTATACATGAAATATCATCACCAAACGGAGACGACAATTTTGGAATTTACTGTACCCTTTACGTTGAAAAATTCATTATAAATTATAAAAAAATCGTTAGCAGGTGTTCTTTAGCTCGTTTCGAAGATAACTCAGAATACTTTATATCTGTAGAAATTTTTCTGGAAAAAAAATGTTTAGCTATCATAAACTGTGATGAAATGCATCTTTGGACTGTTGTCTAGGGAAATTCCAGATCCGAACTTTCAATTTCAATCATCCATAACTCTCTGTATAAATCGTTAGCAGGTGTTCTTTAGCTCGTTTCGAAGATAACTCAGAATACTTTATTGAGTTAGCTTCGTTTTGGCTTATGACATGTTATTTTTGAAGATCGTTTGTTATTTATAAAGTATTTTATAAATCAGGGTACTGCTGAAATTTCAGAGCTGAACTTTTATGTGCATGATCAATAAATACAACTTATTCATTGTTATTGATGTGATTATGTTATTTCTGATAATGCTAGTTATATTGATTGCTTACATGTATCCATGCTTGAACTTGTTTACTTATTATCATGTCAGGATATTTTTGCAATGTAATTGTTACTCAATACCAACGTACTCATGATACTGCCTACCGATTTATCTATTGCTTGACTTGATTTGACACGACATGTTACTTGATTGTTCAAGAGTTGGCATTAGGAAAGAATTAGATTGACACTTGACATGAAATATAAAACCAAGGAAAGGGAAAATCAAGAAATGGAACCCAAATCGTAACTCTGGAGCACTTAGATTTTAGAGACTGATCAATCGAAAGCTGCATTTGTGTTCTAGAATGATGGTTCTGACATCATTCGTCTATACATTAACATTGTAAAATTCATTGCTCGGGATTCATCCCCAAGGGTCTTAACCGTGGTCCCGAGTACACACGGGTGTTCCCTTATGGAAAATAAATAAATAAATAAAGCAACGGGAAAATGTCTCCAAGTGGAGCATAACGTGCCCACATATGATAGGCGCTGCGCTGACAAAACTAAGATAAAACTAAGCCTCACGTGCAGACACATGACCTCTGTAGACAAAGTATATAGGCGTCTGAATAAAGCAAACAATTGGACAAAAAAGAACACTCACGTGATAGCATGTGACACCTTTTGGTGGGCTTAATTTGGTGGGGTCACGTGCTACACGTGATAGACTCCCAAGCCTTCTGAACCGATAGAAGTAAATTCTAATTAAAATGGACCAAAATCCTTATTTAGAAAATATTTCCTTGGATCTTTCTAAATAAGAGAGATTACACTCTGTAAAACAGAGCGCCGTTAGATTAAAGATCCAATGATAATTAAAAATCACCAATCTACAGAAAAATTATGTGCAAGGAAATATGTTCCTAAAACTTGTTAAGAACAAAAAAAGAAATATCTTCTGTAAAACAGAAGTCCTTGGATTAAAAATCCAACGGTGAATAAAATTCACCGAATGATCTAAAAGATCATGTTGGTTGATTAGAAAATCAATCAAAATCTCTCAATGAAAGATTTTCTAAACAAATTGATTCCCTTCTTTCTCCTATAAATAAGAGCAAAGAAACACACAAGAAGGGAGATACAGAGAGAGAGAAAAAGAAGAAGAAAAAAGAGAGAGAGAAACCCCTCGTAAGCAAAAGAAAAGAGAATTTAATTCTCCAGAGAAAAAAAGAGAAAAAAGAAACTCTGGGTAAGAGAAGGAACAAAACACAAAGAGAATATCTCATCCCCTTTTTTACCCCCATAAGAGTTTAACTCTTCTAAAAAGAATTTAGTTCTTTCTCTGGTTGAGATCTGCAGAAGAAGATCTCCCGACAAGTTGAGAATTTAATTCTCATCGGGGAGATTCTGCCATGCAGATCCAAAACATAGGGGAAGATCTAAGTTCAGAGAATTTAATTCTCCCAAAAAAGTATATAGGAATTTAATTCTCCTGATAAAACAAGGTTTAACCCTTCATATAAAAACTTAGTTCTTCCTTATAGTGAAAGATCTGCAGAAGCAGATCTCCCTACAAGTTGAGAATTCAATTCTCATCGAGGAGATTCTGCCATGCAGATCCCAAACCTAAGAGAAAAACTAAATCCTAAGAATTCAATTCTTACAAAACAGTAGGCTTGAAAGTCTCGAAACTCAGTATCTCCATGCACGTAAAAGGATTGGCATCCAACATAATAATAGCCGATCACGTGCTCCCACGTGATTACCTTTGATGAACAAAAGAGGATAACCGAGGTTGGCTCACGTGATCAGACCCCAAAGTAGTGCTTAGCACTTACAAAGCAAAAAGGGAATAAATCAAAGGCAGTTTCCATTTTTGGGGTGCATCATGTGACCTCACGTGACCCAATACCACTTAGCGCTCAAAAAAGAACAAGGGAATAAACCCGAAGAAACAGCGCCTCAAATTGCCTGGAGCTTAACACTACTTCAAGCGCCTCACGTGACCCCACGTGAGCGCCTCAAAATTTTATTGTTTAACACTATTTCAAACAACTCACATGGGAGCACGTGAGCACTGAACATATACTAGTGCTTAACACTACGAAAGGCCAATGTTAGCCAAACTCATATCAAATTTCCTGAGGACCATCAATTGAGCTCCTCATGCTCAGGGTCCCCAAAAACGATCTCAGTCCCAGAGATAGCCAATGAGCTCCCAATGGATGGCATCTAAAATGATGTTCATCACGTTCCCCCTCAGTCGGGACATTGGGTCGAGGGTACATCTCTCCATTGCTCTGATACATGTCGTTGTAATTCTTCAACGTCTTCAGAGAGATGGAGGGTCCCAATAACCAATAACTTTTAGCACATCCCTAAGCTGTCAAACCAAAACCCTACAGACTATGATGTCTTTAAACCCCACGGACTATGATGTCTTTAAATATGGACTATGAGGTCCTTAAAACTCATGGACTATGATGTCCTTAAACCCAATGGACCGTAACGTCCCTAAACTAAGCTCTATAGACTATGATGTATTTAAACTATGGACTATGAGGTCTTTAAACTCATGGACTATGATGTCCTTAAACCCAATGGACCGCAATGTCCCTAAACTAAAACAATAGAGCCCACATGCTCTTTTGTTGGATCTAAATGATCCTAAAACCCCGTTAAGTAGATCTTAGTCTAAAAATTAGACTAACGTATCCTTAACAAACGTTTGAGTTGATCTTAATTTAAAACAAGATTAACGATCCTTAAACCAACGCAAACCCAAATCTAAGATAATACGGATTTGGACTAATCCACGCCCTACGGGAGACAACATAAATTAGTCTCCGTATATAATCCACGGGCAACCAAAAATAAAACAAACACACACGACACGAAGTGACCTTCTGGAGCAGGAGAAAGTGGTTACTGCGATGCGGTAATGTAATTAACTGCAGGGGCTTGCACCTGCAGGGAAGAGCGTCTCCACAATCAAAAAGCCCTCATGATGAGGGGGAATCTGACGAAGTCTGCTACAGCGGCCGCATCTGTCCAAACCTCTGATATACGGTGCCATAAATCATTTTGGAATCTTCGGAGAGGTGGACGGATAAAACCAAATAGCATCTGCCCCTAAATTCAGGCAAGACGACCTACGCGGTCTCATCTCCCGTTTTTCGGCGGTGAACAGATTCTGGCATGCCCGGTGGGACCTTTTCCTCTTTCCACTCCACACTTTGTGTGTCGTGTTAGCGAACGAATCGCGGTTTAATATGGTTGCCCCTAGATTCGAGATACTAAAATTTGATGTCTGCTCCCGTGCAGAGAAAACGGCTTCCAACTGCACCAGCTGCAACAACAACTCCCACTCCGTCCTCGCCAGAGGAGTGACCTATGGGCCCCAAGCGGCCTCCATCTTCGCCATACCAGTGGAACAGGTGACTCAGGCCACCATGGGACTGTTCTTTGGGACCATGATCCTATCGGCAAGCTTCAGCGTTCCGATGTCGTCCCAGGAAGCTCCAAAGAAGTCGGTCTTTGATCAGCTTGCAACTATCGCGGCCCCTCTCAACGGGTCGTCCAAATCCATCACCTTAGTCTTCGATAGGCTGAGCCACAACTCAAGTGGGCCCATGAAGAAGCCTGCAATACTTGAAGGAGTTATCCCGAAGCGGATAGCCATTCCAACCCCAATAAACGAAGTCATCAGGGAGGCTTCTCCTGCTAAGAGGTCGGTCTTCGCAAGGATGGCCGTTCCAACTCCCACTGGGGGTGAAGTCATTACCAAGGCTGCTTCCCCTGCCCAAAAATCAGTCTTCGATAGGCTGGACGTTCCTTCTCAACGAACGTCAGTCTTCGACAGGCTGGCACCAACAGCAGTTTCTCATCAAAGCATGAAGCACAATGAAGCTACCCCGACAACAGAGGTGATCCTGGCCGCACGCCATGCTCGACGTCGCCACTGGTGCCGAGTGAGGAAAGCTGGGGGCCGTTCCCCTTCTGGATTGACTCCGCCAGCTCCAACGGTGGAAGTCGATGCTGTTGTTCCAACTAGGAACAGCTTTGAACTACTTAGGAGGGTGCGCAAAAACTCTCCAACTGCTGTATTAAAAAGGTCTCCTCCACCTGCTGAAAATGTTACAAAAGCGGAGCCAGAGCAGCCCCATCAGCGGCTATCCTCCAAAATCCATAGGGTATGGCGAAGGGTCCAAGACTCCGTGACTGATCAGGACTACCCCCGCCGAGCGAAGAAAATGAAGGTTCGGCAAGAGAAGGACCACCCCACCATACCACAGAAGGTATCATCTATATGGGTGCCCGCTGCAACGGCCCCCTCAAATTCAACCGCTCATGAAAAGAGAAGGCCGGAGAAGAGCCCTGCATCTGCGACAAATCACAAGGGCACTAAATCCAAACGCCCCAAGTCTAGGGGCATGGTAATGCACACCGTCTACATAGCTTCCGGGAAATAGGATAGCCGTATCTCCACGGGCCATCGACTACTCACCCGATCTGTGATAAAGGCTCAGGAGCAACAACAGCAAAAGCTTCAGGAGATGCTAATGAAGATGGCCACACTCACTGGACCGAAAGAAAGCCCGGAGACGTCATCGTAACAGCGCCAAGAACAGGAAACCGATGTCGAGTTCCTCCAAAGAATGCTCGAGAAGAAAGATAAAGAGACCGCGAAACAAGCGACCAACATAAAACAAATGGCGCTATTGTTCCAAGATATGGTGGGCATGATGATCCAGCCGGACCCTCCAGCCGAAGATCCTCCAGTAATAATTGAAAATGATATAGGGGAGACATCAAACCCTCTTCCGGCCTTTTCAGCTGCAAAGGAGGAAACAATCTCGAAAGCTGCGCTCGATGATTATATAGCTCAACATATACGAGCTCATCAAGCGAACGAAGCCGCTGGCCAAGTCGTCAGAACTGAGCGACCATATCCAAGCTGGTACGATCAGATTAAGTACCCGCCAGGATACACGATTCCTAAGTTCCACGTATACAAGGGGATGGGCAATCCCCATCAACATGTCGCTCAGTTCAGGGCTCTGTGCGACAAAACTGGAGATGACGATAAGCTACTGCTTCGCCAATTCGTCGGTATCTTGGCGGAGACGGCGTTCGAATGGTATTCAATGCTTCCCAACGACTCCGTCAAAACTTTTACGGAGATGGAATTGCTATTTTCCCAGCGTTTCGCAAGCGCTAGCGAACGCGCCCCAATCACAGCATTGATCAATACCAGGGTGAAGCCGAGAGAAACATGGGTTAAGTATGAAATTCGGTGGCGGAACCTATAGTCAAAATGCAAACAACGCATCGAAGAAGCTCCTGCAGTAGGCATATTTGTGGGTACCCCGATCCGCAGGCGACCATATCCCAGTTCATGATGTTTTTCAAGCCGACTACCTTCCAGGCCTTGATTGACAAGCTGGCCCAAATGGATCAGATGGGCCATAGACCGTCTTCCTCGAAAATGGAGCCTCGAAACGAAAAGGGAAAAGGGAAAGCGACCTTCGTCGCCAATGCTCAGCAGCAGCCCAGTAGTCCAAAACCGGCTGATCGCCAAAACGATAGGCAGCGATTCTTCAACGAGAGGCTAAAACGCCCTTATTCGTTTCCCCGAGATAAAACGAGGAGACTGTTCGTGCTGGCGGTGCGCAACAGGCTCATCAATCTGCCAAATCCAAGACGTCCACTGCAGCTGGGCGACGCCAACAATCCTAATTACTGCCCCTACCACCGAGCAGTAGGCCATCCAATCGAACATTGCTTCGTATTCAAAGGTTGGATTGAGGACCAATACCAACAGGGCAAATTCACGCTGTCTAAGAATTGGAAGGTAAGCCCGCCCCAGCCACACACTCCTAAAAAGATAGACACGCCAGGAGCATCATGCTCTTTTATAGAAGAAGCTCCATGGGAGGTCGCTCTTTCAGCCAAAACAAAAGGAATGCTGAAGGATCTCCAAACATGCCCGGCGATTAGGTGGAGAAGCCCGCTGGAATCTGAGATCATTGAGGGAATACTGAAACCGCACCCGACGCCAAGAATTGGTAGCGATAGCTAAAATGCTCAGGCCCGGCCGTCAAAGTCTTTGAAGAAGAAGAAGAAGACCGAAAAGCCCGTGAAGCCTGATGATAAGCGCACGAACCTGCAAAAACATATTGACGCGCTGGAGGAATACAACCAAAAGGCGCGAACCCTGGTCACACTCCAAGAATTTCTCAACAATATCCTTGAGAGCGGAAATAACGACAATGACGACGGAGATGGCTCGTCAGAAGAATCTGAGGATGATATGGCAAGTTGCCACATGATCTCTCATTCATCGCTAACTAACAAAGGAGCTCACTCGGCATTAGAAGACAACATAGAGGAGCTGGGGGCAGGATCGGAGCCAAAAACCTTAGAACCGTGTGACGAACTGATCGACATGCTGCTGAACGAAGCCCGTCAAAAGAGCAAGGATGATCAAGAACGCGAAATGGCCATATTCGAAAGGGCCAGGAATCGGCATCAATTTGAAAAAGTCGCGGTAGGGATGGGTCACAAAACACTCCCACCAGATCAAAGCACATCCGCCGCAGACAAAAGCAAACTTAAAACGAGAAAACGGTTTGCCAAAGCCTTGTCTATGGGAATGAAGCTGCCACCTTTCAAAGGGAATACTCCCGGCAGTATGCACCCTGACGAAGCAGATGTACATCCCACCCATTGCTTATACCATCAGAGGATTGCACATCCTACCGAAGAATACATGGCCTTTAAAAAATGGTGGCAGGGGTATGTCGCTCACAGGTAACACTTTAAGAGGATGAAGCGTGAAGCTCGTCAGCTAAAAAGTGCGACGGACGAACGCAGAAGAACAACCGGCAACTGTCACATGGTTGAATCCGGGGGATCACAAGTTCTCACCTTCGGAAGCGACTCTGATGAAGAAATAGCCCACGGCCCTCTCTTCAAGGAATCCACCTCCGAGACAGAAGAAATGACGACCTGCGAGAATATTCAACTGCGCAGCCGTACATTGCCTGAAAAGAATCTCGGACCCACAAACAAAGGGACGAACAAAAAAGATAAAGGAAAGAAAAAAGTCCCTGAGGATATCGCCCTCGATGATCGAGTCGTCGAAGAGCTTGCAGCCAAGGACCCGCCTAAGAAAAGTAAAGTGGATTACAATGTCCTAGCGTATTTGAGAAAGATACCTTCACAATTGAGTATCGTGGATGCCCTCCTCCTATCCAAAGAGGCACGAGATTCCCTGATCAAGGCGTTACAAGAGCCCGACCAGTTTCAAGCCTTTCTTGCCGAAGAAAAGATGAAGGGTGAGCTGGAAGAAGTGCACACAGCTGACATCACTTTCGGCGATGAAGATCTCCTCCTCGGAACGTGCGAGCACAACCGTCCCCTGTATGTCACCGGATACTGCCATGACATCAAGATAAGAAAGATCTTAGTTAGCAATGGGTCCTCTGTCAACCTCCTAAATATAAGGGTGCTAAAAGAAATTTGCATGAGCATGCAACACCTAGCTCAAGATAAAATAACCATCTCCGGTTTTGACTCCCAGTCATCACGGACGCTCGGATCTATAATTATCACATTACGCTTCGGACTGCTCGTCATTGACATCAAATTTCATGTCATTGACACCAAGACTTGCTACAACGCTTTACTCGGCAGGCTTTGGTTACTCGAGTACAACATCATCCCTTCTACACAACATCAGTGTATGAAGTATTTCAAAGATGGTCTCGAGTACACCGTTTCGGGGGAGCTAAACCCATTCTCTGTGAACGAAGTCCGAAAATATGAAGACGCCAAGTACTTCCTGCCAGAATTTGAAGACATGGAGAAGTGTCATAAGCCGGAACTTAAACAGAAGCCCGTCACTCCCATTACTATTTTTGGAAACGATACCGAGGAGGATGAAGAGATAGTCTACTCGGGACAGTCTCAGACACGGAATGATAAACCCGGACCATCCGCTCCGATCTTGGTCTTTGGCAACGACTCCGAAGATGAAACCAACGCTGTATTCTCCGTCCATCCGTCGATGCAAACCTTCATTGGAGTAGACCAGAGTTTACAAATCACACTGGTTCCGCGGCGGCACTATAGAGATCTTGAGGCGCTTGATACATATAGTGCGCAAGAGCTGCAGACATTCTACGTCCCTCCCAGGTGAAGAACTAAAAAGGCAAATCCTATTCTATCGGTCCACGGAGACTAAAGTTGAAGGAGAAGTCTGACATGGTACCGATCCTGCACTTGACAGGCTCCAAACCATTCGTCTGCCCAGGTACTATACCGAGGGATTGAAAAGGTTATTAAGATGCCAAGGCGTACCTTTCAAACAGACTCCTCGACAAGCTCAGTTCTATAACAGGATTTGGAACGTCCCCGGAACTCAGCGAAAATTGCCCAACGGAAAAATGGAAACGATTGGGCTTGGATATGTCCAGTCCAAGAAACGGGAGCAATTCCACGACTGCCATGTCATAAAGGACCTTGATGAAGAAGAGGATGCATTTTTAAAAGACGCTGACACTGAACCAGAACGAGATCCTGCCATAAAAATGCCAAGTCCGTCGTTTGAAGAATAGATGGACAAGCTAATAAGGGAAGCGAGTCAAAAGGTTCGGAACGACTACAGCCGCGAAATGGCCATTTACAAGAAGGCCAAGACGCAACGTCTCCTTTGGCAGGCTACGAAGGACGACAATGCCCTTCACCGTCAGCCCTCCATGCATCCCCAAGACAAGAAAAAGACCCGACGCGGAGGCAAAAACAAGTCAAAGAACGGAAAAAATGTTCAACAGAAGAAAAACGGATCCAAAAGGCCACGCGATCAAGAAAAGGTCAGCCGGAATCCGTCTTTAACGAAAAGTATGGGTCGAGCATATTCTTTCCCTCGAGAAAAGACAAGGAAAATCTTTGACCTCGTCATGAAACATCAAATGATGACACTCCCAGAGTCTCGGAATCCCGATCAAGCAAACGAGGTTCACCACCCAGACTACTGCTCCTATTACCGAGCGATAGGACATTCTCTTGAAGACTGCTTCACTTTCAAAGACTGGGTTGAAGACCAGTATCGGCAAGGCGGGTTCGCTCTATCCGACAATTGGAGGGTAACCCCACCATAAAAACATGAACCAAAGGCAATGTATATAGCGAGAGTAGAACTAGATCAACATCGGTCTTGGAAACGGTCTCGTACCTGCCATGTGATAACGCTGTCAGAAGAAGAAGAGTGCGAGAGTATGGATGACCTATCCTGGTGCTTCGAAAACAAGGATGAAGAGGAATTGATCTTAGAATTTCCACCGGTGCCAAAAGAGTTACAGGATGGGATACACACCACTGCAGACAACCTAAGAAAGATCGACTTGGGTACGACAAACGACCCGCGACCAACGTTCATCAATGAGCTTCTATCTGAAGAAAAGGTGGCTACGCTAAAAGATGTCCTCATGCAGTATAAAGACTGCTTCGCATGGAACTACTCCGAGATGCCGGGACTAGATCCAGAGATTGTTGTGCACAAACTGGCGATATCCCCGGACGTCAAGCCAGTCAAACAGGCACCGAGAAGAATGTGGCTCGAACTTGATATAAGCATCAACGCCGAGGTCAAGAAGCTAATCGACTTCGGCTTCATCCAAGAAGTTCAGTACCCTGACTGGATCGCCAACATTATCCCAGTAATGAAGAAAAATGGAATGGTGCGCATCTGCGTGGACTTTCGGGACCTCGACAAAGACTGTCGAAGGATAACTTTCCCGTACCGGTCACCGAGCTGATGATGGACAACACGTCTACTCACGAAGTCTTCTCCTTCATGGACGGCTCGTCAGGGTACAATCAAATAAAGATGCATCCCGAAAACCAGAAGCATACCGCTTTCCGGACTCCTCTGGGCATATTCTGCTACAAAGTGATGCCTTTCGGTCTAAAGAATGCCGGTGCTACTTATCAGAGGGCTATGATGAATATTTTTGATGACCTCATACATGAAATCATCGAATGCTATATCGACGACCTCGTAGTGAAAATCAAATCGCACGGGGAGCATTGGGAGCATCAGGAGATAGTATTCCAGCGCCTTCGGAAATACAACCTGAAGATGAACCCTCTCAAAAATGCGTTCGGAGTTTCCTCGGGTAAATTCCTAGGATTCATCGTACGACACCGGGGCATCGAAATATACCCATAAAAGATCAAGGCGATCATAGAAATGCCTCCGCCAAGAACTCTCAAGCAACTTTGGTCTCTACAGGGAAAGCTCACGTATATCCGGCGGTTCATAGCCAATCTCTCTGGCAAATGCCGTCCCTACAGCCATTTAATGAAGAAGGGGACCCCTTTCGTCTGAGATCGTAAATGCCAAAGCGCACTAGAAGAAATCAAGCGATACCTGCAGAATCCGCCAGTACTGACCGCTCGAGTCAAAGGAAATCCCCTCATCCTGTACACAACAGCCCTTGAAGGTTCTTTAGGCACGCTATGGGCACAGGAAAATGATCAAGGGAAAGAGAGAGCCTTCTACTATTTGAGTCGAGTTCTCCTGGGGGCAGAAAACAACTATTCTCCCATTGAAAAACACTGCCTGGCGTTAATCTTTGCGATAACGAAGCTCAGACACTATGCGTTGGCGCATGAGGTCCATCTCATATCAAAGGTGGATCCTCTCAAGTTTTTAATGTCAAGAGCCATACTAACAGGACGACTCGCTAAATGGGCCCTCCTCTTGATGGAGTTCTCGATAACATATCGACCGCTCAAGGCAGTGAAAGGCCAGGCCATCACCGACTTTCTCGCTGAGCATCCGATACCTGCTGATTCACCAGTAAATTGTGAATTATCGGACGAGCACGCGTTTGACACGATCGACAGGGAGAGAGGAGGGAGTGATACCCGATGGGAACTCTATTTCGACGGGGCATCTTCCATAAAGAAGCGAAAGCACGGCTCCTCCATTATCAAACCTGGGGTAGGCCTTATCTCCGTGACTCCATAAGGAGGGATAATTCGCTTTGCCTTTTCCTTGACAGAGCCGAAGACAAACAATGAAGCATAATATGAGGCTTTGATAGCAGGTCTTAAGATCGCTGTCGACATGGGAATCGAAAACCTCTTCATATATGGAGACTCCCAACTAGTCGTTAGTCAAGTAAATGGCGACTATCAAACATGCAAACCAGAGTTGGTGAAGTACGGTGAGAGAGTGCAACAATTGCTAACTCAAATCCTTTCCTACGCCTTGGAAAGCATACCGCGTACAGAAAATAGCAAGGTGGATGCATTAGCAAAACTCGCTAAAGAACTGGCTGACGAAAACCTCGATGACGTAAGGATCGTTGTGCAAAGCCGTCGGGTCCTGGTACCAACGAAAATATCTCCGGAGTTGCCTGAAGAAAAGGAAGCGACCCATCAAACAGCCTTCCAAATAGAAGACCAGGAAAAGGCTAAGGATTGGAGAGAAGTCCTTATAGACTACTTCAAATCCCGTCGAACACCTGAAGATGCATCCTCAAGACATCAGCTCATGAAACGAGCTCTGTTTTTGCCTTCGTCAATGATACTCTGTATAAGAGATCATTCGACTCTCTATGGCTAAGATGCCTGGGGCTGGAAGAAGCAAGGAGAGTCGTCCAAGAAACTCACGACGGACTCTACGGTTTTCATCAAGTCGGGCCAAAGATGAAGCTGAAGATCAAAAGGATGGGCTATGATTCAGGACTGCCTCGAATACGCGAAGTAGTGTCACTCGTGCCAAATTCATGGAGACTTAATCCACCATCATCCAAACCCGCTACATCCGACAGTGGCTAGCTGGCCGTTCGAAATGTGGGGAACTGACATAATTGGGCCCATCAAACCAGCATCATCTAAAGGACATCGGTTTATATTGGCGACAACCGATTACTTCTCCAAGTGGGCAGAAGCAATACCGCTAAGAGAAGTAAAGACAGAGAATATTCTCCATTTCTCCAAGACACACGTCATCTATCGGTTCGGCACTTCGCGACGGATTATCTCCGATAACGGGCCGGCCTACAGAAGTCACAGAATCAGCCGCTTCACACAGCAGCATAATATAGACTGGAGATACTCTTCGGTCTATAATCCTCGAGCTAACGGTCTAGCCGAGGCTTTCAACAAGACCTTGACGAAGATCATAAAGAAGACGGTGTCCAAAAATAGAAAAGATTGGCACGAGAGATTGCATGAAGCTCTCTGGGCTTATCGGACCACGTTCAAAATGGCCACAAATACAACGCCGTATGCATTGGTATTCGGCGCGGAAGCAGTACTCCCTTTGAAAATAGAGTTACCCTCTCTACGAGTGGCAGTTCATTACGAACTAACGGACAAAAAAATGCTCATCTTCAGCTTGAGGAGCTTGATGCCCTCGATGAAACTCGTCTCATAGCGCAGCAAAACCTGGAAGCTTACAAAGTAAGGATGACGCGCTCATACGAAAGGTTAACCAGGCCGAGAACATTCCACCAAGGAGAACTTGTCCTAGTCGTAAAAAGGCCTATGATCCTCAATCGTGCTAAATGCGGGAAATTCGAGCCAAACTATGAGGGCTCGTACATCATAGACAAAGTCTACCAAGGTGGGGCTTACTTGCTCATGGATATGCATAGCGAAAGACCTTTCCGGCCAATAAACGGTCGATTCCTGAAGAAGTACTACGCCTGATGAGTCACGACTCAGGTCATTGATAGATGATGACGCCTATGTCCGCTCGCTATCTTCTTGAGTCGAGACTCTGAAAGTAGTATCCAGCAAAACTGTTGTCTCTAAAACGGTAACAATGGACCGTAATGTCCTTAAACTAGCTAGGGACCGCAATGTCCTAAAACTAATGACGGACCGAAACGTCTCTAAACTACTACAAACCGCAGCATCCTAGGGCTGACGCAAAAAAAGGGTACGTCCATAAGCAAGATAGGCATGGATGAAAACCCGAACGGGCTCCATGAGTAAAAACAGCAGGGCTACCGACGAGTTTGTGAAAACCCGAAAAGGCGCAGACTCGTTTAAAAAAAGTCATGCACACTTGCAAGGTCCTCTCGACCTTGTAAGGAGAAATACCTGTGTGAGACCCTTACGACTCACAAAGGAGCGACACACTTAGGAATCCTCACGATCCCTAAGGAGAAGTTACACTTATGAGATCCTCACGACTCGTAAGGAGAATTCTCTTATGAGACCCTCACGGCTCGTAAGATTCAAAAGCCTTAAGCTACAGGGATCTGAACCTGTTCTTAAGCCATCATATCCCCCGATTGCCCTACAAGCGGTCAATGTTGACCCTTGTATACAATCCACAGGCACAAATAAAGGCCTCCCCCACCAAGTTCCACCAATAGCGTGAAATTCCTCATTTGGTGAACAAACACTTGTAGGTTCTCTCGACTTGCAAGGGAAAAAATGTTCTTATGAGATCCTTATGACTTATAAGAGACTATACACTTAAGAATCCTCATGATTCTTAAGGAGAAAACGCACTTACGAGATCCTCACGACTCGTAAGTAGAAACATCTTTATGAGACCTTTACGGCTCATAAAGTCAAAAGCCTTAGTCGACAGGATCTTAACCCTATTTGCTAAGCCATCTTTGTTCGAACCGACAAAGGCAAGTGATGATTCGCTCCTGGCAACATTCTAGTAGTAGCGATGCTAATGCCTAAATCGATGACAAATTCCAAGTCCACAAATGGCGAAGGATGATTCACGCCGACGCCATACTCCGATACAGCAATGCTGAAGTCGAATCCAAATAATGACCTCCCTGTCGTCAAGCAACGCTTCGACTCGGATACATGTCAACCCTTGACCTCCTTGTCGTAAAGAAACGCTTCGACTCGGATACATGTCAACCCCTGACCTCCTTGTCGTAAAGCAACGCTTCAACTCGGATACATGTCAACCCCTGGCCTTCCTGTCGTAAAGCAACGCTTCGACTTGGATACATGTCAAACCACTGACCTCTCTGTCGTAAAGCAACGCTTCGACTCGGATACATGTCAAACCCCAACCTCCCTGTCGTAAAGCAACGCTTCGACTCGGATACATGTCAACACCTGACCTCCTTGTTGTAAAGAAATGCTTCGACTCGGATACATGTCAACTCCTGACCTCCTTGTGGTAAAGCAATGCTTCAACTCGGATACATGTCAAACCCTGACCTCCCTATCGTAAAGCAACGCTTCGACTCGGATACATGTAGCCTCTGACCTCCTTGTCGTAAAGCAACGCTTCGACTCGGAAAAATATCAACCCTAACCTCCCTATCGTAAAGCAATGCTTCGACTCAGATACATGTCAACACCTGACTTCCTTGTCGTAAAGCAACGCTTCGACTCGGATACATGTCAAACCCTGACCTCCCTGTCGTAAAGCAACGCTTCGACTCGGATACATATCAACCCCTGACCTCCTTAGCGTAAAGCAACGCTTCAACTCGGATACATATCAATCCCTGACCTCCTTTTCGTAAAGCAACGCTTCGACTCAGAAAAATGTCAACCCATGATCTCCCTGTCGTAAAGTAATGCTTCGACTCGGAAATAAGTCAACGCACGAACCTATCAACCCATAAAAAGAAAGTTCTCTTATGAGATCCTTACGACTCTCACAAGAAAATGCACTTAGGAGTCCTCACGACCCCTAAGTAGAAATTGCACCTATGAGATCCCCTCAACTCGTAGGGAGAAAAGTCTTTATGGGACCCCCACGGCTCATAAAATTGAAAAGCCTTAGGCAACAGATCTGAACCTGTTTCCGAAGCCATCGCTGCCCTGCAAGAAAACCAAGATAAACTACATATGGACTACATCCACCAAACCAAGATAAACTATATATATGTCTTTTATTCATGAATTCAAAATGAATACAATATACATCTCATAAAAAGAATCAAAATGAATACAAAATATTTTTATTTATAAGTGGATAAAAAAATGATAATAAAGAACGGGATACTGTTGAGTTACGATGAAAAATTCATTAACTCAAATACCATTAGGATAGACAATACTTAGAGATATTAACACCTAGGTTTCACATGATATTAATTTACCATGTTCTGACTATTATATCACACGATATTCTTATTATTATTTATTGTTTGTTTACACGTCACCGGTTCATGTTATAACTATCTATTACGTCACTTGATGGCTTTTATTATGATCATATTATTTTCGACGCTATGATGTCTGGGTTTTGCATGTGTCCAAGAAAACCAACTTGATCTAGCCAAAACTCGCACTTGTTATACTTGGCATAGAGTTGATGTTGTCGTAGAGTTTCCAAGACAATTCATAGGTGCTCAACATACTCTTTCCGACTCTTAGAATACACCAGGATGTTTTCGATGAAGATGACAACGAACCTGTCTAAGTATTCCCGGAAAACTTGATTCATGAGGTTCATGAATATTGCTGGTGCGTTGGTCACTCCAAATGGCATCACAAAAAATTTATAATGTCCATAACGAGTTCTGAAAGCCGTTTTATGAATATCAGATTCCTTGACCTTCACTTGATGATAACCTGAACGAAGATCTAACTTGGAGAAAACACAAGATCCACTTAGCTAATCGAATAAATCGTCGATGCGCGGAAGTGGATACTTGTTCTTTATCGTTACTTCGTTTAAGGCTTTATAATCAATGCACATTCTGTATGAACCTTCCTTCTTCTTCACAAGTAATACTGGTGATCCCCAACTTGAAGTGCTGGGATGAATCTATTCTTTCGCCAATAATTCGTCCAACTGAGTTCGGACTTCCTTCAAACCTTCCGGACGTAATCGATAAGGTGCTTTGATCACCGGTTATGCTCGTGGTACTAAATCAATGCCGAATTCAAGAGCTCGATCGGGAGGCAAACCTGATATATCGTCAGGAAACACATCGTTGAACTCTCGAACCACTTCTGGCTTTGATCCTTCCTCTGCTTGAGTTGCTGCAATTACCGCCTTCCTTGGTTTCGCCTTGTAAGTACTTGGCTCCAGGGTACGGTCTCCACTTTTGAAATAGAAGACCGGATGGTCTGGAATCTCGAATACTACCCTCCTTTAACGACAGTTAATGGTAGCATAAAATGTTCCGAGCCAATCCATACCTAGAACCACATCGAAGTTTGGTATGTTCGGCACCTTGAAGTCAGCATAGAATTCTCTGCTGCAGACGACTACTGAACATAAGTTGTATCCCATTGTTGCCTTTAGAACGCCATTCCCTGAACTGACATTCCAGCTGGATACAAGCGGTATGACTGGAATCGCATGAGTTCGGACG
Organism: Agapanthus africanus; assembly: GCA_030015575.1. NCBI lineage: Eukaryota > Viridiplantae > Streptophyta > Magnoliopsida > Asparagales > Amaryllidaceae > Agapanthus > Agapanthus africanus. The sequence goes on from JASDDO010000026.1 coordinate 142,678,901, forward strand.
AACCGTTGCGACATAAAGCAGTGAGATGCTCCAGTATCGAAGAGTGCTAGTGTAGAAAGTGAGGCTACTAAGATTGTACCTAAGGTATGTGGGATAGGTTTTAGGTATAGGAAAAATATGTAGATGGGTGTTAAGACTAAAAGAAAAGGAAGAAAGGGTTACCAGTGATGACTTGACCAGTGGCCTCAACTTCTTCCACGGTCATAGTGAAAGCCTGTCGCCGTGGTACATTCCTCCTGGCCTGAGGAGCATTCCTCGGAACGTTCCGTTGAGATTGATGGAACTGACGAGGAGGAGGTGCAGTTGGTGTTCCTCTAGGTGGTGGAGCAGGGAGAGCGAGTCTTGGAGCAGGTGCCTGAAGGGTTGGTCTTTACTGGTAAGTGATTGCTAGCCTGGGTGTAGCAATTGAGTTGTGTATTTGGGGACAAGACCCAATATCATGAGTAGCTGAGCCGCAGAATAAGCAAAGACGGTTGGCTCGCCGGCATTCTTTTATCATATGTCCAGTTCTCTTGCAGTAGGTACAAAAGACCGGGCTGGACCTGTTGATTGGTACTCCCGGTCTCCTTGGCACAAAAGGTGGTCTTAATGAAGCTCCTCCTTCCATCTGGTTGGCAGGGCGCTTAACTCCAGCAGCTTGAGATCTGCCTCTCATCTTTACCACTGCCTCATAACGGCGGGCAGCTTTCAGAGCCGATTCATGAATCGGAAAATCTCCTGTGGCTAGTGCAACTTGGATCTCCGAATCTAAATCTTATTGAAATCGACGAGCTCTGATCTCATCCGTCGGTATCAGGTGTGCCGCAAATCTGTTAAAGTATGGTGTTAGCTGTGTAGTATGTGATATATTGAAAAAAAATCGAATTATTGAGACATATCTTACCGACTGAGCATGGTGAACTCAGCGTCATATTCATCTACTAACTTGGTCTACATTGAACCTTGTTGCAGATGGATGAACTGTTGTTCCATATCGAACTTGGCAGTCTCAGGGAAGTACTTTGCGTCGAACATGTCACGGAAAGTCTTCCATTCGATGGGTTGATCAAGACGGTTTTCTTCCACCTTCCACCAGACACATGCATTGTCCGTGAGCTGCAGTTTCACAACACGGACCCAAGCTATCTCTGGCACTTGTGCCGCTGCCAGATCGTCTTCGATGCTTTGAGCCCATTCCTCCGCTTCCAGAGGGCTCTCATTTCCTGCAAACTGTTTGGGGTGCAAAGACCTGAATTTCTTCACCCTAGGTGCTTCTACCTCAGGACGGTTTATTAAAAGAGCAGTCTGCTGCTGCTGTCCTTCTAAGAGGCTGCGGATCGCCTCAAGCAGAATCGTCTGCTCGTTGATCGGAGCAGGGACGGCAGGTGTGAGTGGTAGTGGTGGAGGTGAGTTGTTGACATTGGTGCTGGTGTTGTTCGGGGAATCCATAACCTTGAATGAAAAATTTAGGTTAGGACAGATTCAAAATATATGAAATTGTAAGATTCAAGGAACATGAATTGTAAAGAATGTTTTTAGTTACTGGTTCTTGTGTTATATTGCTTAGGCTGTCCACGCAGAACTGAACTGCATGGTAGTGTTCCATACAGCTCGAACCTGCATGGGCCACCAACAAAACCTATCACGCCTCGCTTCCCAGTATACGGGCAGAGGACGCGACGAGGCCGCTACGTATTTACTCAGAAGTAAATACGCTAAGCATAACTAAGCAATATAAAAGAAATATACACAAGAGACAAATGTAATGAATAGCAACTTTATTTATTAATATTCTTTTACAGTACATGGAAAAGTAAATACATGGAATGAAAAGCAGTGCCTAAACAGTGGCATAACAGAAATGAAAAGTACTAAAAGTAAATGTGTACAAGGAATCTAAAACTCTGGGTCGAAAGTTAGCTGATCCAAATCCTCGCTGGTGGGCTCGATCTCCTGAAGATCCGAATCACCTGACAACATTCTAAAGAAGAAAGAGAAGGAATGTCGTCAGCGAACAATCGCTCTGTTTGTCCCAAAGATGAGGGAGAAATAGAATAGACAGAGAGAGTGTAACTTTTAAAATTGTATTATATTGTTAACGCTGTTGTTTTTAGCTTGGTACAGAAGAGGCCAGTGTATACGAAGGAGTCTCAGTAGACCAGAGATTAAGGTGAACGAAATGTATAAGGAACCGTTTATTCCACGGTACAACAACAATGGAATACAGGTTAGGTGTCTTAAATCTTGCAGTCTCGTGCCACTTCTAACACCTTCCGTACCAATCTACCTCTTAAACCCCGCGATGTCTTGATTGTATTGTTTGTATTGTAAATTGTATTGTCTTGTATTATAGATTGTACAGATGGGTGACTTGCCGAAACCATGATATCAGTAAATGGATGTAACTGGAGAATCAGGTAAATGGAAGTATATCCATGGTTCGGTTCGGTCAATACAGATTGAACAGATTGATTATATGGATTCATGGATTCATATTGAATTGTAGTTTGTACTTGAATCATATTCAAGTCAGATTATTATAATGAGACTCAGTCTGAGTCAGAACAATTAGAAAAGAAATTGAAACCCTGAATTAGGTTTTAATGTTATCGGTAACCGCTGCACATGGGCGGCGGATTTGTGTCTTTTTCAAAGACGATTACCGTGTTGATAACACCGTTTGTTAAGTTGTCTATATTAAATAGGCAAGCACCCACTTCTCCAGCTCGCCGAGGCTCAAGAGATTGGTCCCTCTTAAACCTATGTTTACTAGGGTCCTTAGGGTAATTTATAGAACTTGAGGGGGTTTTATGTAAAAATAATTTGTATAATTTTCAAAATACATCCCAAATATTTAATTATCGTAATTAGAGTTTTCATAGATGTAGATTTTATATATGTGACATTTCTAGTGAATAAAACCTAATTTCATAATATATGGTATTTAATTGTAAAGTATTGAACTTTTATAGAATTGCATGATATTTTCATGTAAAGTGATTCTTTTGATTTAGAAAAGTTGGAATATTTATATTATATCAAAAATTAGATATTTTGACGATACATATACATATATATATATTTATATATATATTTATATAAAATAATTTTTATTTATTATTTTTCTAGAAATCTCATTTTCTTAAAATATTTGTATTTTTAAATCTTTCGAGACCGAATGCTCCTTGCGGGGGTCTGCATCTCGCACTACTACGTCCGAGGATGTATGATAATCCGCACCATCCCGAACGGGTTCCCCAAATGGGTTGTAGCGGCACTTTGCAAAGATTTGTTTAAAAATACATAATCTTGAAGAAAACGGTTTTAATAGTAAAAGGTATTTATATATAAAATTTCATTTTCCCGTATCTGTGTTCCCGAAAGGTATCGTGCTATGTTTCATATGAGTGTTGTGAAGAGGTAGGTCATTACCTCGTGATCTATTTAAAAGTATAGCAAGGAATTATAATGATTTATGTCAAAACTAAACTATATGGTATTTTCTGAAAAAAGTGCGATAAAAATTACACTATGAATTCTTTTGATATAGAACTTGCTCAATATGTTTTGTTAATGATTAATAGTCATGTTGTAAGAGTTTGGTATTGTTGTATTTAAGAAAAGTTGAACTTTTTAAAGAAAACCGAATCGGAAATCGGATTAACTCCGTTTCCGTCGGGTTTTAGAAATACGAGTTTTAAGGTTAGAAAAGAGAAGAGGGAGGAGTGACTTACTAGATTTTAGATTAGAGAAGAGGAAGAGGGAGTGGTAGGAGGTGCCGGTGCGTCGTTTCGTCCCCGGGAGCTCCTAGGGTCGTCATAGAAAGTTCACCGGAGTTTCGTCATTCGGTAACTCCACTTGCACACAAAGGTCTAGAGATTTTTCTTGAGAGTTTGAACAGAGTTTTAGAAGTGAGGAGGGTGTGAATTGGAGTGGTATTTATAGGAAAATATTAGGGTTAAGGTTCGATACAAAATGCATTAAAATTATGCATTAAAATAGATTTAAATTAGGTTTAAATTGTATTTTAAAATCTCTGTTAATGTGCAGGGTATTTAAACATGACAGGGGTTTCAAGAATACCAAAAGGCACAATTTTCATGAAGGACCAACTCAGATTCAACCGAGTTTGGCCAGCGGCGCCGGCCGAGTCAGCCACGTCGCCGGCCCGATCCGGCCGAGTCAGGCCGGGTCTTGGGGCCACGTGTCCCTTGCCGATTTGTCTACCCCCTGGGCCAGTTTGTTTTATATATGACTTTTGGTTTTTACGAGTTATACACGTGTAGGCTCTTGGGCTTCTAAAAATTTAAAAGAAAATTAATTAAAAATAATATGGCTAATGGGATTTGAACTCTGATACTTTGGTTCAGCAGTGCAAGGTCTTACCAATGAGCTACAAGCTCTTTCTTGTTGTTAAAAAGCAAATCAAATACTTATAGTACTCACAGGAAATGTAAATACCCCAAGTATACATTAACTTTAAATCAATTTTATATACACTAAAATTGGAGTTGTTACAATATATATATAATATTCTATATAACTAAAACTGTTATATATTATATATATAATATATATTAATTTAAATATAAAATATAATCTCTCACTCTCCCGTATCACTCTCTCCCCCCCCTAATAACCTCGTCCCTACACTCTCTCTATATATCTCTATATATATACATATATAATATATAATAATCTATATAAAACCTAACACCTCTCTCTCCCCTCCCCGTTCTCATTCTTCTTCTTCCCCGCAAGAAAATCCTAACCTACGCTCGCCACCCCTCGCCGCCGTTCACCTCGTTCTCGCCCCTGTCCTTACCATCACCGCCCCCTAACGACCTCGCCTCCTCCTCCTCTCCTCTTCTCCTTCCCGAGCACTACCCTGCACCTTCCCCGACCTAAGAAAACCCATACCCCGCCGACAACCCTCGTCGCCGGTAGACCCAACCACCATCACTGTCTCCCTCTCAACCTCACCCTCTTCACCTCCTCTCCCTGCACCCTCAGACCACCACCACCACCGACTCTACGCCTTTCCCCGATCACCTTCAAACCTTACAACACCTCGCCGACGGTAGCCTCTCATCCCCGTCACCTTGCCGTCGCCACCATCTCCTCTGTACATCCCTAGAACTCCAGAAACCTCAATAGCAACAACCACTTACTTTTCTTCTACTTCTTTTCTTGATTTCAGCCGTCTCGCCGGAGTTGCGCATCACCGACGATCCAGACGACCCAGTCACCGTCGTCGTCTAACCCAGTCACCATGTCACGTCACTACTTAGCCAGATCCAGTCCTGCACATGCATATTTTTCATTGCAACATCGGACGTGATATCTGTATCTCGACGTGAGATTCGATCAGGCAAATTCTAAACTTACAACATGCTATTTTATTATATCAATAATTATATGAATAAATGATAATGCATGTGTTTTAATAATTCAACAAATATTACCGATTTACTGTTTTTCAGTATCCGTCTGTATCCGTACTGATAATAGCTTATCTAGTTGCATGCCGGAACGTCACCACGTTATCATACTACCATATTAGTTCAATACGCTATTTAGATTGCATCATACATGGTAATAGATGTGTAATGGTTATTACAGATAGATACATATGCATCCTGGCAGTAATTGTGTTTCAATATTAATTACAGTTTTACATTGGTATCTATTTTGGTTAATATACAGTAAATGGTATGTTCACGACACATTACCAAACGTGTTACTTATATCTTATTGCTAATGTCTACAATTTTGATTATTGTCCTGACAGACGTAACTTTTTGTATGTATAGACAAGACTTGTACCTGCTTGATCCTGTGTTGGCATTAGATTTATATCGGCAATACCTGACTTGAACACAGAACCTTGGGGGAAAAGGAGAAATTAAGAATGTAACCGAAACGTAACTCAATAGGATATTATTATTGTTTGTCGTGATTCCGGTCGTTACGAAATAAATTATTGTTTACCGTGATTCCGGGCGTTACGGAATAAATCATTGTTTTCCGTGATTCCGGGCGTTACGGAATAAAATATTGTACCGTGGTCCCGTGGGTATGAACGGGATATATACTGTTGAGTTACAATGAGGATTATATTAATTGATTTTAAAGACTTCTAGTATAGATAACCTAGACGCACAAACTTTAGGATACACATCACATAACTCACTATTTATACCTATGTTATTTAGTTATATTCCTGTTTAATCATATCATCCTATCATGGTTACAACTATTGTTTGGATATTATGACGCACTGACGTCTGGATTTTGCATGGCCCAGTTCCTCTATCTTTATCGCAGGCAGGTCAAGAGTAGTTTAGAAATCAAGCCGAGCAATGAGGAGCTAGCTATTTAGTGTAGAGATACTTAGTTTATTATTTCCGTAGTTTTATTTTCTATTGATGTGAGCCTTTATGGGACATGACTCGGATACTATTGTTTATTGGATCTTGATTCGTTTCCGCTTTATGCATTTTCTTGATTTTATTTATTGTGGCAGACATGTGTTAGCTAGATTATATATTTTTACTGTTCTTGATATCCGATTGACAGCCGTAATGTGACTGTGGAGAGATAATTCCTAGCCACAGGTAGCATGGATGGCTCTGTCACATGCCGTATTTATGTATTTTGGGAAGCGGGGCGTGACACTTTATTTGGGAAAAACTTCTATGCAAGGGTTTGTATGGTGTAAGCCACTTGCAATCACTTAGATAATTTTTCTTGCATAAAACACAAAACCATCCAAGGGCTTACAAGTAGCTTGCACCATGCAAACCCTTTCATACTGGTTTTCTCACTTTATTTTGTCATGTTACGGCTTTGTTAGAAATTTTTGATATACCCCCTATATGTTTTGACAATTTGTTTTTAGCCTCCATTCACAATTATTTATGCACGTTTATTTGTTTTAAAAAATCGCAATTAGCACTTATTGCTTATTCTTTGGTGTACATGTACTATATCCGGTCTAATAAATTCTGCTGAACGAAATAATGAAGTGTTCGGAAATGGTTGAAGTAGTTGAATAGGAGGATCGCTATGACTATAACCCTTGGGAAATTTGTCAAAGAAGAAAAAGATTTATTTGATATTATGGGAAAATAAGTCTCTTGTATTTTTTATCTTTGAATTGTATCCCCCATGAAAGGAATATTTTCCCATGTGACTTGGAATTCGATTTGGTTGGATCAGGATGAAGTTTTTAGACAAGATCATATCATGATTTTCACTTCATAAATTGAAAGGAATTGGATATACCAAAACAAAAGTATATCAGTAACTCTTTGATCATGGACAGGAAAAAAGTCACAACCGTTTTGACTATAGAAATGAATTAGCCACTATGAGTTTTCTTCCAAGATTTTAATTTTATCTTTAGTAAGCCTTTAAGTTAACTATTAATATAGGTATATTATCCATGCAAAAATTTACACATTATAATTTGTTTAGAGTTGCAACAATTACCTGTTGATTTATAATTGTGCATTGTGCCTTAAGATTGAAAAGTACTTTGCATGGCAACCAAGATCCGTGGAAAAGTTTGGATATTTTTATAGTTATTTCACGAGGTGTTTGCAAAAAAGTACTAAAAACATAAAAGGCTAAAATCATAGAAGCATATACTTTCTTACAATTAAGATTTTTTTGGGGTAGAATGGCTTACACTACCATAAAGATTAAAATGAATGACATTGATTTAATTAAGTTGTTTTCAATAGAATATTACAGAGACTTGATTTATTTGGTAATTTAAAATAGAAAAAAGAACTTTTTAAATTCATATACTCTATATAGACATAATACGATGATAGATTGATATTTTTGAATTGGGTCAAGAGTTTGGACTTGAAAGATCTGAAATTTTAATTGGTAGTCAATTCATGGTAAACATTTTAGCTCTAATTAAGATAATTACCAATTTCATTTTGATTAATTAGCAATTAAGTCATCTTAAAAACTCAACAAGTTATGATTGGCACGATAACTACATGTCATTATTAAGTATTTTTGGTGGCCTTTTCGATATTCAAAATAATGTTAGAATTTCAACTCTTTGTTAGAAATTAACTTTCCAACTAACATTTTAATAATGAATAGAATGTAGTATTTCTATCAAGAGTATATTTAAGTAATTAATATTAAAATTTATAGGATTAACCTATATTCACCCCCTACATCCCTTGCAACGAATGTTTGGTATTCTTTCAACTTAGTCCACATTTCGATGGTATGATATGAGAATATACATTAAATGTTTAACCTATTTATTTATCGTTCTTCTTTTTGAGTACACTGTTATCTATAAAATATTTTTTTATCTTTTAACTTTCTGTACGCTTGATATTAAATTGTGAGGAAGAGAAAGGATAACAAAAATTAATTTTGGATTAAATTTTGTAATATGGTCGAATACATAGTTTTTTTTTTGCATATTACAACTTGCACCAACTTTACCAGTTAATCTGGAAATCAGATTGGAAAATTATCATATAATCTTTTTAAATTTGTATGCTGTGTATGAGAAATGTAAATATTTAGATTTTTTGTGAGAAAAAAGAAAATTTGTTACTAAAATATTACATGCTTACAAAAGAGAAATATACTTTACCTATTCATATAATAACTTAAGCATTTACTAATTTATATTGGTAAAATGTTAAGGATGAATATTATATTATTTTTTAAGAAAAGATTCATGGTTTTATTTTTGCTTCATCTTTCACTGAAACATCTGCGGCAAAAATAAAACCATGAATTTTTACTTAAAAATATCCAACAGCATGCCATAAAAGAAGAGATAAACAACTTGCATGCGGAGTGAGGCATGCATTTGATTTTTTATTTTAAAAAAGATGACAAGGAGCTCTTTAGTGCTTGCTTGGGTTATTTCTTCTTCTTCTGAATATTTTTTATTGCAAAATGATACAATAATGACATCACCATCTAAAGGGTTTGGGTTATATATAATAGTAAACATTATGACTTTTATTTCTATAAGGTTTTTTGTAACATAAAAATTTAGTTATATAATGTTATAAGTGTGTAAAGTTAATCAAAATTATTTAATTATTATTTTAATAAAATAATTATATAATTTATTAATAACAAACAACAAGTCAATTATTATCGATTGGTACATACTAACCAAAAATTTTAAAATATGAAAAATATGTACTATCAAATTTTAATATAGTATTTTGCGATATTTTCTCTTTATATAAATATTTTATCAAAGCTAAACACACACACATATCTCTCTCTCTCTCTCTCTCTCTCTCTCTATATATATATATATATATATATAATGTTCTACCTTGTCAGCGCAATCAAATGAGAAAATATCAAATCTTGTGAGCATCCAAAATAAAAATAATAAAGATGAAAGTGCATGATCAAGAGGCTGACTTTATACAATCAAAGATCAGAATTCAAATTCAATCAAAAAAATAAAAAAGCAAATTTTCTATTTCTACCACACCTAAAGACTAACTTTATACAACCGAAGCACAGAATTAATGATAATAAAGAAGGAAAATAAAATTGATCGATGGAGGAAAGAGCATAATCAAGAGTCTTGATTTTCTTCAATTTTTATTTTTATTTTTATTTATCCTTTGAATATTTCTTTATTTCTTATTTTTGTGAATGTAAAATTTTTTCTTAACGCTCGTATGTGAGACGGCACATACTATTAGTGTAATTTAATATAAATCAGAGATATTTGATGATGAAACAAAATCCCAGCCTTCAAAGAAAGAAATTTTCCTTTATGGCTATCTAAAGACTTACTCTTCACAGATTATCCATATGATCAACACCAGCTATATTGATCTACATGACCAACATGATATATATATACGATATATATTTTGTTAAAATGTTTTCTTATGACACATAAAAATAGATAGCCCACAAAGGAAAGCAACAAACCTCAAGCACATACAATAAAAGGTAACTTGGGAAAAAGAACAACCACCGACAGTGGTGGGCCCCACCTGCCAAACTGAAAGACGCAGAAAGAAACAGAGGCGGTGCTGATCCGCAGAAAAGGAAGTTCCAGAACATTAATCAATCTTCCATTCAACTTGATTGATCATCTCGTCCCGCCCATAAAAATATCTTCTGACACTTCCTACGTGGCGCCACTTGCTTTCGCCACGTCACATCCGAACTTTCTCGATTCTCTCCTCCTTCAAAGAATCTCAGATATTTCTTCCCATCGCCTTCTCTCTTCTTTCTTTTTCCAACCCTTATAAATCTCTCTCTCAAATTCTAAAAAACCCGTATAATTAAAAATTTCGATGTGTTTGTTCTAAAATCCCATAAAAACGGCGAAGAATTGCTGGAATTACTACGGCCTTCTCGGCGTTCGCCGCGACACATCGTCCTCTGAGATCCGCAGAGTGTACAGGGCGCTGGCGATGGTAAGCGCATTTTGCAAGAAACCCTTTTTATTTTTGTACAAAATTTGGTGATTGTAGATTTGCAAATTGGTGATTGTTTGTGCGCTTTTTTGGAAAAGTAGAAATGGCATCCGGATCGGTGCCGGAGAGAGCCGTGGCTGGTGGAGGAGGCGAAGCGGCGGTTCCAGCAGATTCAAGAAGCTTATCAAGGTATCAATTTGTAATTTTTGGTTTATTTGAGATTGATTTTCCTTAATTGATTGGCTTTTTATTTTTTGGGGCTGAATTGCAAGAAATTTGCTTTGTTGTGCAGTTTTATCGGATGAAAATAAGAGAGCAGCGTATGATGCCGGGATTTATGATCCATTTGATGAAGATGAGGAGGTGGAGGTAATGTTTTGTTGTAAAATTTCAATGATGTTTTATGACTTAAATTTTCATTAAACCCCACTAAGGTTTGGGAATTTATCATATATAACTCCTCTAAGTTTCAAAATTCTACGAAATAACAACTTACACCACCCTCTCTATGAAATTCTCTAATCCATAAATTGTTTTTCATTTCTTATTTATATTTATATTTTCACGATATTAATGTTTAATTTTTCAACCCATTGTAGTACTTCCTAGCTAGCCTGAAATTTATGTATTGATTTCATTTGAAATCGAAGTTCAAGTGAAAAGGAGGGGGATATTTGAAAGATAGCTAAATAATTGGAGAAGGAAAAGGAAAATCACATTAAGCAAATGACTTTAACATATTCTTTAATGGTTATTTGATTTGCTTATTTCACATAATTCACCTTGTGGTTTGCCCGACTTGCCCAAAAGTACGCTCATGTTTAAACCCATCATCAAAACCTTTTGAACTTTCACTCCGTTACAAAAAACCTTTGCTATTAGATTTTTAACGTTTTCATCTAATTAAAGGGCTATGTGACCCATCATGTAGGCCTAAGAAAATGAAATGAGCCGGGACGACTCACCTCTCAGGCGAGGCGAGTTGAATTCGCCTTGCCTAACAAACGAAGCGAGACGAGGCGAATTGGCCGGCTCGAAAACCTAAACCCGCTCGTCTAGACGACTCGCTTAGATGGCTCACGAGTCGAGGCAAGTTAGGAAAGTTGACTTTTTTTTTTAAATTGACTTCAATTTTTCAATCTGACGAGATGGGGTGAGCTGAGCCGAGGTGAGGCGAGGCGAGTTGGGGGATCCGACCGTTTTCTTCCTGTTGGATGTGGGAATCGACTCGAGGCGACCCGACCATTGCTTTTTGAAATCGAGGCGAGGCGAGTTGAGGTGATTTTTGACCGTTGGGACTGACAAACGGCTAGTTAGGCGGATCGACTCGCGAATCGATGAGATGAAGCTCGTCGACTCACGAGTTATATTCAGCGAGTTGCAATGAGGCAACATTGGGTTTCTGCTATATGCACTCGTCTCGTTCGTTTGACTCGGGTAGGCGAGGTGAGGGACTCGCCCACATCAGCGACGAGATGAGTAAAATTCGCCTCATCGCGAGGAGAGTCGATGACTCGTCTTATTTGCCAGGCCTACCATAATGTGATCGCTTTTTGTATTTTTGAACCGAAATTGCCTCTGCTTTTACTTAAATCATAGAAATCACCTTTTAGTTTACCTGACTTGCTCAAAACCAACATCACGTTTAAAACCATTACCTAAACCCTCCAAACTTTAATTCCATTTCATATAAACCCTATGTCGTTTGATAAATTGTTTCCATTTTTGTATTTATATGCATGTCCTCGAATTTTATAGGATTATAAGTGGTATATTTAGTGAAAAAATGCAATGTATGTCATTGAGATTAAACTTAGATGTCTGAGCAATGCATGTCTTTGATTTTGAATGGTTTGTTTAGTAGGTTAGTTATTGAAATTGAAAAGAACTGACTTATCCTTTTGTGTTGCATCTCAAATTCAACATATTTTCTTGAACGGGAGAATATGACTTCTTTTGTTATAAATATATTAAAAATACTTAAATGAAGTTGATTACAAAATAGGTGATAAAATTTAAAATTAGATCACAAGTAGCAAGAACATAATATAGTCAGAAATTTATAAGGTTGAGTACCAATCTACCGAAGAAGCAGCAACCTTATAGTAAGAAAAGAATCAAATCCTTCATTAAATATTCTAATGAATAAGTTTAGGTACACAAAAATAAGGTTGAAGATTATTTTGACAATAAAATGTTAGAACTTGAATCAATATAAAACATGAAATTATACACTGAAACTATACAAGCACTCGTCTAATATGTTTAACAAAAGACATTCAACTTGAAATTTTGGTGGAGTTTGGCAAAATTTCATATGGAGTCATCGTTGAAATTTAAGGCTATCACAGTTGTAAAGTTTGGGGAAACGGTTGGTTATGAAGCACGGATACTTGTATATGCCTCACGAATCGTCCTCGATCACGTATCGGAGTTAGAAACTCTCCGAGTCTTTCGGATTCGCTCGGACTTATGAACGTCTCACCTACCTCTCTCGAATCGACACATCCTCTCTCTCAAAAATTAAGGCACTCAAAAGTTTGAAAGTGTATTTAATATCTAAAATAATGCCATTATTTATTTATATATTATTATATATTGGTATGTATACTTTAATAAATATTCATATATAGTTAATTTAAAATCAATATAAAAACATATTATGTATCCTAGGTTTCTGGAAAATTGCGAATCTGCGAATCCGTATCGTATCACGTATTCATATCTGAACCCATGCTTCATAAACGGTTGATATAATTTTTATTAGATAAAGAAGAGGGTAGTATAGTCATTTAGTTCAATAATTAACAACAGGTGGTAGTGTTTAACGGAATGATAATTCAAGAGGTTTTGATGATGGATTTAAATGTGAGGGTGATTTTGAGCAAGTCAAGTAAACCACATTGTGGTTTCCATGAAATAATCATATTTTATTTTCTTAACATAAGGTCAATAATTTTTTTATCATGAAATGTTGAGGGTTATGTGATCTATTGTAGTATTTTGAAATGTGGAGGGTTATGTGATACAACATCAAAATCTAGAGACGTGTCTAGATTGATTTTAAAACGTATGGGGGTTCTGTGATACACCATTTAAACATAAGAAGGTTTACTGAAATTTATACTTAAATAAAATTTGTTAAAATCTTTCTTAAGTTGATATTATCCATATTTTCTTGATTATGTAAGTTATCCTGGCAAGCATCGTAAGAAATGGTTTTCTATATTTGCGGTCAACTCGAAATACAATCCATAAATCATTTTATTTTGTTAGAATATAAAATATATTCTTTTAACCATCATTATAACTTCCGAGTTTTGATGCAGTGGAAGAGATATTTCACATGGTATCATAGCAATCTATGTTCGATTCCTATCGAGAGCGTATTAAATATGGATTTATTATATCAAAAATACCGTACGCAAAACTCCAGGTTTCGGCCCAAAGGGACTTTGACCTGCAGGGGCGTGTTAGAATATAAAATATATTCACTCAACCCTCATCATAATTACGGAGGTTTAATGCGATAGAAGGGACATTTCACGTATTTCTAAATACGATCTAATCAAATAGGATGCTCTTTCAAGTTAACCTGGGTCATGTTTTCATTTGGTTGTGATCTAAGAAGCATGAATATTTCTATTTGCTCGTCGTATCTATATCCAACACATGTTGGACATTCAGACACTTTGTTCGACATACTTGCTCCGTGTCTGCTCATGTTGGAGATGTCACACTTTTAGATAGCAAAGAGGTTTGAGAAAGAAGAATGTGGAATATATCTTTGGACAATTTGTTGCATTTAAAAAGACAAGATTATTAATTATTTCAAATCTCTTTTATAACGAACTACTATTGAAAGGAGTGAACATCCAAATTAATACAAATGATGAAGTCGGGTCTATGAAAGTTGGCTTAAATTAAAAGGGGTAATATTTTGTTACTTTCAAAATAATAGTAGTTCCTTCCTTTTTTAGTTTATTATATTTTTTAATATATATAATTAAATATATAGACAAATAACATAACTGTGTCCTTATGTCCTCTTTTTTACAAATTTGTCGTGTTCGTATCTGTGTTTGTGCCCGTGTTTCATTGGTTGTGATAGATGTGCCCTCTTCTACCCCTTATTGAACTTCCCTTGAACATTTAAAACTGCTCTTTTCCCTCAATTTGTCTATCCATCCAAAGCTTTTTGTGGTGATGGTGATGCATCTTTGAAATTGTCTGGACATTGCAATCTCATTGAAGTTGTTGAAATGCTCCAACTCAAACCTTAGGTATTCATGAAAGTATATAGCCATTAGCTTTTTTGGGGTCATTTAAACCTCTTTGGCTAGATCTAATGGTTAGTAGGATATAAGTTAAATGTGGGGTCGTATATAATCCGGGTAGAATTTTTAGGGGTTGTATTTAGAAATAGAATGTTGTAGGGGGTTGTATTTAGAATTAGCCTAGTTTTAGGAGTTTTTATAAAAAAAAATAAGCACTATATAAGAAATAGACAAGGAGTATCCTTTGCCCTTTCCAATAATTATCATCATCCCCCACTCATTCTTTCCCGACACTTATTTTTTTCATAAATTTTACCATTTGTGTTGGAGGCATAGGTAGATCTTTGACGAACACTGGAGATGTAATTCTATTAGAGACTAAATAAACCATAGAATTTTTAAGAAAATTTTATCCAAGACTAAGAACCTGTCATATTTGTTGACCTTATCAAAGCCTATGAATGCGAAAGTACTAAAATGACCCTTAAAATATGCTAGAAAAGAAAATAAATTGAACTACTTGAGAAATGCCAAATTCGTCTTGAGTCGATTTGGCACATTGAGGAACTTCCGATGCCGTTTCCAAAGAACTATTATAATAGCCATTTTCATGTCAGGATCAAATAGTATGAGCTTTAAATGTCAACCTGTTATGTGTGCCTCACATTCATCACTATTGATTTTCCTAGTTGATCCGGCATTATCACGAAGCAGATTTGAAGTTATCTCCATGACAGATGTTTTTCTCACTCTGTCAATTCTAGAGTTTTGGTAAATACCCTACAGACGTCTGTCCCACTGAAGCGGACGTCTGTAGACCTAGACAGAGAGTTGATGTTTCTGGATATACTCTGACAGGCATCTGTCCTGCTGCGAAATTTTTCTTAGTTAGGAAATGAGGGAATATCTTTTGTATGCTATATATATATGATATCTTATTTTAGACCTAGATAGGATAGCAATTTTATTATTGGTGAGAACCCATTGTTATTGTGAGAGATCTTGGGTTTGAGAGTATTATGTTTTCTCCATCAATTTATACTCCGTATTTGAATTGTTAATAAAGCTTCCCCTTCGCCTATTTGTTTTGTAGTACTTATATTTTCATTTTGCATGTGATTTGTTTCTTTCTTTTATCGTTTGGTTTGTTCTTTATGGTTGTCTTATTCGCAACAAACTGGTATCAGAGCTAGTGTTGTGTTGTTGTAGGATTTTTGGTTGAACTATTAGATCTTTGATTTTACGATCTAGATCAACGGTGGGTAACGACAACTATGCCCTCTTCATCACTTTCTTAGATTGTGCTTTTGAAGTTTACGGTTCGTTAGTACTCAGTATTTTGATCCCACATGTCTCCGACAATTATGAAGTTCAATATCGAGAAGTTCGATGGAAATATAAGTTTCTGTTTGGGGCAAGTCCGTATGGTTGCCGTTTTGATTCAAAATAATTTGAAGAAGGCAATTCATGGGAAGGAGAAGAAGGCTTCCACCATGACGGAGGAAGCTTGGGAAGAGATGGATGAAAAAGCCTTCATGGCTATCAACTTATGTCTAATGAATGAAGTACTATAAGAAGTTTTGGTGAAGAAGATGGCGACCGATTTATGGAATAAATTGGAGGAGTTATATTTAATGAAATCTCTCACACATCGAATCCTGTTGAACAGCGTCTCTACACACTTCGCATGTCAGAAGGCTCTCCAATAAAATCCCACGTTGGTAAGTTTAATGCAATCATTACGGACCTTGGTAAGATCAACATTAAGATTGATGATGTAGATCAGGCTCTTCTCTTGTTGTGTTCGTTGCCATCCTCATATAAGCATTTCCGTGACATCATGGTTTATGGCTAAGATACGATCTCAATCAAGCATGTCGAGGAAATATTTGATGAGCAAAGAGAAAATCGACAAAGAGTTGCCTACCACCGAAGCGGATGGTTCATCGTTTGGCTTATTTGTTAGAGGGTGAGCGGAAAAGAGAGATCCGGAAACAAATAGAAAGAAGTCGCGGTCAAAGTCCAAGACTAAGAACGTGACATGCAATTATTGTAAGAAGAAATAGCACTTCAAAGTCAGTTGCTTTAAATTGCAGAACAAGTAGAAGCGGGAAGAGAAATCTAAGGAGTTTTCGGTTGAAGCGAGTATAGCGGAATGAGAAGGAGATATTCTTGTGGTCGACGACACACAGTGATCCAAGGATGAGTGGATCATGGATTCAGGGTGTTCTTACCATATGTGTCCCAATAGGGATTTGTTCACCACGTGAGTCCGTTGATGGTGGAGTGGTTTTGACAACAATAGCTCGTGTCGAGCTATTAGCAAAGGGAAAATCCAATTCAAGGTTTTCGATGGTGGTGTTAGGATGTTGGGGGAAGTCAGTCACATACCTGACTTGAAGAACTCATCTTTTTAGGTGCGCTCGACGATAAGAGTTACAGATTTTTCGCTGAAGGTGGAGTTTTGAAGGTAACCAAAAGTGCTCTCGTTGTAAAGAAAGGCTTGAAGAAAGGATTCTTGTATTCATTGCAGGGTTTGACGACTTCCGAATTGGCAGCGATTTCATCATCCAAATCTGACTGATTCGGAAACTGCCAGATTATTGCACGTGAGACTCGGGCATATGAGTGACAGAATATTGGCCGAGTTGTTGAAACAAGGTCTATTTGGTGAGAAGAGTATGATAAAGCTGGAGTTTTATGAATATTGCATCTTTGGAAAGCAAAAGCGCGTTTGCTTCAATACAGCGGTGCACAACGCAAAAGGTATTCTATTCTAGATTATATTCATTCGGATCTTTGAGAACCCTCTCTGGTTGCTTCTAAAGGAAGCGGTGCTAAGTATCTGCTTACCTTCATTGATGATTTTTCGAGAAAGGATTGGGTCTACTTCTTGAAACACAACAGTGATGTGTATGCTATATTCAAGCAGTCGAAGACGTTTGAGAAGCAGACGAGAAAGCAGATCAAAAGACTGAGAACGGACAACGGATTAGAATTTTATGGTGGAGATTTCAATAATTTCGGCAAAAACGAAGGGATAGTTTGGCATCATACCATTGTCAAAATACCACAGCAAAATAGAGTTGCGGAGCGAATGAACCGGACTTTTTTAGAGAAAGCGCGGTGCATGTTGTCCGGCGGAGGGCTCGGAAGGAGTTTTGGGCAGAAGCGATAAATACGGCGTGTTATATTATGAATCGGTTACCTCATACATCGCTAGGTTGTAAGACACCGGAGTAGGTATGGTCGGGAAAACATGATGATTATTGAACACTTAAGGTATTTGGTTGCCCTGCTTATGTACATTGCCGTGAAGGAAAATTGGATTCTCGAGCGAAGAAATCTATATTTCTCGGTTATGCTACCGGCATTAAGAGTTATAGGTTATGGTATTCGGATCCTAAGTCGCTTAAATATATGATTAGTAGATATGTGACTTTTGATGAATCTGCCATGTTGAATCCGAACAACAAGGAATCTCCAGTTGAAATGATTCGAAGAAGGATGAGCCAAGAGTTGATATTAAGGTCGGTGATATCTCGGGTTTGCAGGAGATCTCTCCTTCACCATCGTTTGAATATACTCAAGATGAGCAGTCCCATGATGAGGAGTGTTTGCTCGCTTGTAACCGACAGAGAAGGGACATTAGACCACCACAGAGGTATGGCTACGATGATCTAGTGGCGTATGTGCTGTATGTTGTAGAGACAGTTGATTGTAACGAGCCGA
Organism: Agapanthus africanus; assembly: GCA_030015575.1. Lineage (NCBI taxonomy): Eukaryota > Viridiplantae > Streptophyta > Magnoliopsida > Asparagales > Amaryllidaceae > Agapanthus > Agapanthus africanus. The sequence continues at coordinate 142,697,343 of JASDDO010000026.1, forward strand.
CAAGCTATAAAGAAGTCATTTCATTTGATGAAGCAGCTCGTTGGCTAGTCGCTATGAATGAAGAAACCGAGTCTCTTCATAAGAAAAGCCTGAAGGACGAAAGAAAATTGTTGGCTGCAAGTAGGTTTTTAAGAAAGATGACCAAGGGGCGGTTGATATGAGGTATAAGGCGCGGTTGGTAGTTAAAGGCTATTCGCAGGTGCGGAGAGTTGACTTTCATTGAGGTATTTTCTCAGGTTAAGCCCATCTCTATTCTTGTCTTGCTTGGTTTGATAGCTATGCAAGATTTGGAGCTTGAGCAGCTCGATGTGAAGACCGCTTTCTTGCACGGTGATTTGGTGGAGAAAATCTATATGCAACAGCCCGAAGATTTTGAAGTTGAAAGAAAAGAAGACCACGCTTGCTAGAGAAGTCTCTCTGCGGTTTGAAGTAGTCACCTAAACAGTGGTATAAGAAGTTTGACTACTTTATGAAAGAAGTTGGGTTTATGAGAAGTATGAATTACAATTGTGTCTATATGAAGAAACTTGCCGATGGTTCTTTCATATATTTGTTACTTTATGTTGATAATATGTTGAGATATATGGCTGATATTAAGATTTTGAAGGAACAGTTGAAAGGAAAATTTAAGACCAAGGATTGAAGAGCAGCCAAGAAAATACTTGGTACGGAGATAAGGCGAGATCGCAAAGGAGGAAAGCTCTACTTTTCTTAACAACGATATATTGAAAAAGTTTTGAGCGTTTCGGTATGGCAGACGGTAAATCTAAGTACTCCGTTGATGGCTCATTTTAAATTTTCAGCTCGTTCATCACCGTAAACAGAAGAGGATATTAGATATATGTCGAATGTTTTATATGCGAGTGCGGTAGGTAGCTTTATGTATGCCATGGTTTGTACACGACCCGACGCTTCACACGCCGTTAGTGTTAATCGGTATATGGCATCCCCTAGAAAAAGCCATTGGCAGGCGGTGATCAATCCTATTTATTGCATATTTGTACAGTTATTTTCCCTATTATTATTAATTACTAAATGGTGTTATTTATAATTTAAGAACATATGTGGGTTTATGTGTAAAAAGATTTTGTCGTATGTTTCTTAACTTATAATTAATATAGTTGGATGTAATATATGCATATCATATTTAAATAAAATATCCCTGTGATTATTAATCATTATTATTAAGATGTGCATATCATATCAAATATCCTTGAATTTCTTAACCATTAAGTAATTTATTTATGAATGAATTGTTGAAATATTATCTCAAATAAAATAAATACTACTAATTATTTGATTTGAGATATTATGCAAGTATTAAAATAACAAATCAGTTCAGGGCTAAAACCATGAGTAGGAGATCCAAATCAAATTAAGTTAGCAAACCAAATTTGTCAAATTTAAGAGCAAATTGGAGATTCTCGCAACTGCAGAGAGAAATATTTTCAAAATATATTCATCAGAAAAATCTCCTAAAATCATGAAAAGAAAGCACAAAAATCTGGAGACGCAATCTCACCATAAAGCGGCGGTTCAACGGACGAAGAGGGCAATAGGCAGCGGTTCTGCTGTTCAATCATGGCTGTTTGATAAACTTTTTCATGGGCATGATCGTCTTTTCACATACATCGAGATGACATCTATTTTTTCAAGTTACAGAGCTTATATAAAGGACCGAGCAGCAATTTAGGGTTATCTATCTAAGGTTTTTAGTTTTTTAGCATTTTTAGCCAATTAAATTCTGTAATGCAAATTTTTATTAATAAAAAGTAGAGTGATTTTTATTTCTTATCTCCTTTTCTGCAATTTATTTCTTCACATTTAATTTTAGTAGTTAAATTGAATTGTTTTTCTTAATGAATTTCATCTTCTTCCTTCTTGTTTCTTATCGATTTTGAAGTGACAATGTTAACAAAAGAAACTCTTTGCTTTTCGTAAGAGATCTTAAAAACTAGCTTTATATATTTCTCAAATTATTTTCTATTAACTCGTCTAAAACAAGATTAATAATTTACCATTTCCTTGTGAAGGAAACATTAAGACTCAATTTTTCACATCAATCAGGCGGGGAAATGGATATTACGATACTTGCGAGGTATGTCTGATGTGGGGTTGGTGTTTGGAAGAAACGATGACAATTTAGTTGGATTCAGCGACTTCGACTATGCGGGTGATCTTGACAGACGCAGATCGATTACCGGTTATGTGTTCTTCTTAGGAAGATGTGCCATTAGTTGGAGTGCTTTTTTGCGACCTACGGTAACGTTGTCTACGACAGAGGGTGGAGTATATGGCCGTTGCGGTCGTTAAGAAGGCAATCTGGTTGAATGGGCTATTTTCGGAACTTGGTATTCCAAAAGATACCATAATATTCTACTGATAGCACTGGAGTTTCAGTAAATACCTTACAGACGTCTGTCCTACTATAACGGACGTTTGTAGGTCTGGACAGAGAGTTGATGTTCTGGATATATTCTGATAGACGTTTGTCCATAGGAGACAGACGTCTGTCGTCGGGTCTGATGCGAAATTTCCTTAGTTAGGAAATTAGTTTTTAGGGAATATCTTTTGTATGCTATATATATGATAATTTATTTTAGACCTAGATAGGATAACAATTTGATTATTGGTGAGAACCCATTGTTATTGTGAGAGATCTAGGGTTTAAGAGCGATTTGTGTTTTCTCCGTCGATTTATACTCCTCCGTATTTAGATTATTAATAAAGCTTCGCCTTCGCCTATTTGTTTTGTAGTAAGTTCTCATATTTTCATTTTACTTGTGATTTGTTTCTTCTCTTTATCGTTTGGTTTGTTCTTTGTGATTGCCTTATTCGCAACACGACCCAGATCTCAACCCCTCTTTTCTGATCATTTAAATTTATATGGATGACATTGGTGTGATTTTCTTTTCTTTTTTATTATGATAAACAACATCATCAACGACCTGCTCTACATTATCGCTCCATCTAATTTGATGACCATAATGTTTTTTCTTGTCCTCTAACTAATCGGAGCGCTGGCTTTAACAACATTGCATTGTTAAAGATTGCGCTTTAACAACATTGCATTGTTAAAGATTGCGCTTTTTGTTTGAGTGACGGGCCCAACAAAAAGGAGTTAGGTCTGAATGGATCATTTTAAAGCTTTGAACCCATAAAAACCCAAAGTGTTCATCATATAAACCTACAAATGCAGCTGCCAAAGTCGACACAAAAGAGTGCACACTATTGAGATCCACATTCTGTGACTAGTGACTAGTATGTAGTGATGAGCATGGACACAAGTTAAACTCTTACAAAACCAAGCTTATAATAAAGCTCTGAGCGGTTAGGATACGATCTAGTGCTTAGCACCCAAGCGGACACTTAACGGCTGCCTAGAAGTGTTAGTGTTTTAGTTAAATATGTTTTGGAGTGGAGAGATAAGGGTCCGTAGTTGGGAAAATGATATTTGGGGATTTAATTGAGTTTGGTATGCTTTTGTTTTGTCGAGACAAAAGCCTACCAATTTTGACCATTTGCGATAAGAAGGTCAAATGATTAAGCGGGTCTGGCCGCCTAAGCACCCACCTAGGCCCAACCATGCAAAATCAACTCAATTCAACTGCTTAGTGCAAAGCGAAGCGGCCTTGTTCCGCTTGCACTTAAGCGGCCATGTAGACCATTTTTTACAACATTGTAGGAAACAAAGTGCACGCTTACCGTGCGCATAGATTATATCCTTAAGTATCATGAAGAATAGATGACAAATTAGATGAAAACACAAATACCAAGAGTATAACCAGTAATACTATAAACCTAAAATAGAGAGAGCCCAAGATTGTTTATTAAAATAAATCTGTTCGGCAAATTATTGTTATCTCTAGAATCTAAAGATTTCTAGAATCAGGTTTCAAATATCAGAAGTTCTTCTTTAACTAAAAATGTTTTTGCTTCTGACTGTTCTTTTTAATAAACTTGCAGGGGTTCTCAGATTTTCTTGAAGAAATGCTGCACCTTATGTCTACTGTGAAGCGAGAGGTAAGCTAATCTATGCAAGTTCTATGATTGTGTTACATCATAAACAATTAAACCGCCCCTTAATTTTCCTACGGTTCAATAATTTCATAAGATGTCTGTGTGTGGCGATAAAGAAACGAAAAGATTAAAATGAAAATCCTTTAGTTTACTTGCATACTTTATATAATCCTGTGGTTGGCTGAAGAACTAACTTGAGCTTGATATCCAATCCCAGGAGAGAGAGTATAGCCTAACAGAACTGCAAAGCATGTTGTCTGATATGGCGCAGGGTTTCGATTCGGCGTCTCCTCCGTTTTCGACCCAATGCTTCGATTCTGGAGTCAGCGATTCTAGCAAATGCACGAAGAGGTTTCGCTGTGAAGGAGATCAGATGGCTTGAAGAGAATCTCATCGTGTACATGTATCTGGTTTTGGAGTGTTTGGGGGCACGGCTAGCTACTGCTAAAGCATTGCTTTGTTGGTCTTCACGGTTTCAGAAACTAGCTGTGGAAATTGCAAATTTTTTGTACCTGCAGCTAACTGATATGCTTCTGCTTGTAAAGAAAGAGGGGATCTTTTTGAGTTAGATGCCATTTGTTGGGGGGTGGGGGGTGGGGGGGCTATACCTTTATATTTTGAGTGATCTAGCAACATATGAGTCATGTTTTGTGATTCTGGTCAATTGATCGTTAGAGTTGGAACGAACGTGGCCTTGATATTCATGACCCGGGGAATTTTAAATAGGGAAGGGGTCTTGCTCAGTTTGAAGGTACCTTGTATAGTATATGCTTTTGAAATATTGTGAATGCCGAAGTATTGAGTTTGCAATTTGGTACCCTTTGTATTCTGGGGTTCGTTTTATTCCTTAGACAAGTTTTTTTTCTCTTCCGAGTATAAAGAACTTTAAACACAAAAAATTAGGGAGAAAATAGGGTGTGGGAGGGAGTCTTAGCTTATGTTGGTTAGAAATCAATGTTACCCTACTACATTTCGATCTAAAACATAGATGCTTGATTTATAGGAATTTACTGGTTTCCTCTTTTTATTCTCTTCAGTTCCTCGTATCTTTTCTTTAACCAATGCATTGGATGAAGTTTATGATGTATGGTCGAAAGATGTTTATTTTTGCACTCATTCGATGAATTGGTTAGTGATCTATAAATCTTTTAATTTTTCATACACATATGTTTTATGGTAGTGTGATCAACTTGAACGGATCAGATCGTTCAAATATGTCGTACATTGAGGGTTCCTGATTTTACAAAAACAGAAAATGGCTTGCAATAGAGCATTCTCCTAAACACACATAACTACACACACATAAGGGGGAGGAGGGGTCCTATAGCATTGAAAAAGCCTACACAATCTTTTTTTAGACGATTGACACCGTCTAATTTGATCTTTATCGTCTAAGATGCAGTTACGCCAAATTTTATATGATTCTAGAACCTTTTCGCCGTTGATTTAGTGATGTAAATCTGCTAAAAATATTATATTATCGGAAAACCGTTAATTTTGCACCCACTAAATGATGAATGATGAAAAAGTATTGGAATCATATGAAATTTGGTGTGAACACATCATAGCATAGCAGTTGCATATGAAGATGTTGGATGTCGATTGTTGAATAAAACGGTGTTGCGTAAAGTTCTCGTCATAGGAGAAATCTCTCCTCTTGGGTCTTTTGCTAGTTGCCATAGCATCCAACAACGATCATAAACTAAACTGTACAAATGATTGGAATGAATGAGATAGACAAAAGAAGGCTAAATGGTATTAAAGTACTCAAAATTTGATGACCTCAGTAGACGTAAAGTTTAAAATAGGATATATAAATACTTAAGAGTTTCATTTTGCACTTCGATGATTAATTCCATGTGATATTCTCTTTTTTTTAGTTTTGTCAAACATTTTCGCCCTGCTAGTATAATTTCATGGTCCACATGGTCAATGGATTCAAAAGGAAAACAACGTTCTTAGATTTCCGCCATTAACGGTGTTGGTCATCAAAATGTCAAACCGAAACTTTGGATATTTATATGCCCGGATTTTTTAAGCTTTGGTTATTTATCTGCTAAAATAAAACAAAATTATTAGGTATTTTACTGCCATTTAATTTCTTATACATAAGACTTTGAATTATAGCCATTGTCTTTTCCCCCGAAGAGTACCCTCCTGTTGTCATATCCATCTATTCCTTCTGGCTTTTCTATGGTACTCTACTAAGTGAAAATAAAAACTAATTTTTGGTAGTTTTTGTAGTCTCTTTTATATTTTCACACTCAATTTCTATATTCCACTTATTCGTACTAATTAAATTGAGTATGGTTATTATTTTTGATTTGTTAAAAGTAGAGTGATAATAGCAGAAAGAGTTAAGATGGATGGTTACAAAAAAAAGGGATAGAATATGACGAGATTAAGTTTAACATAATGTATGTTGTTTACCATTATTTATGGTCAATTGTCTCCGTCATTTATAATTCATTTATCATATTATTTATATTTATTATTAGGGAAAAAATAATTTAACTTTAATCTATAATCTATGTATATCCATATCTACAGTTATACTTATCATACTCTACTAAATATAAGTGAGGCTTATTTCATGGAACCTTCTCGTAGTTTGTAGTTTGGGGTAATATCCAGATACCCTATGTAGTTCTGTCGTTATCCGTTACTTTTTTAAAAATTTTATGGTTTTAAAGTTGGGTGTTTTAGGAATTAAGGTGTTTGCGATGTTAGGAATATAAATAAAAGGAGGTTTTTGAGTTCCTGAGAGGTTTTTAAAAATTTGAAATGGATCAAGAGAGATTGTGTTGGTGTGATGATAAAGAAATTGGGCTGTATGTGCCTCTGTTTATGTCAATTGAAATGGATCAAGAGCGGTTCGTAACAAATTTCATTGTGCTGTGAATTGGCTTTTGAATAATCTATGCTTCAATTGAGCCAGGAATTGGGTCGGTGTGTTTGGCGAGATTAAAATCAATGTGTTTTGGCAAGATTAAAATCAGACCTAAGCCATGGAAGCCCACCTTGAAGACGTTCATATCCTCAATAGGAATTACGACGCCATGTACTGGGCCAAGGCCTTCCTCTATCCCCTCCTATGACATGCTCGATGAAGCCGCCTGATGGGGACGACCTCTTCATGGTGTACAAGCGATCCATCAATTTTCTTACATGCGATCCATCGATTGAGGAAGCTCAAGAAGAACAAGTGAGCTCTTGAGATGAGTGATGCTCATAATGTGTTTGATAAAATGGATAAATAAATGAATGAAAAGATTTGCTCTTTTTGAGTTATGGGTTTAATGGGCAAATTTGATGGAAGATTGTTGGTTTTATGGGACGCGGGTATGTGCAATTTGGCTTCTTTTAGTTGAATTTTACCTCAAAATTCAATAATTTTTTGCGATCATTTCAAATCATAATATCAAGCACGGATGATATTTTTGAGTTTTTAATTGGGGGCACTGCTGCAAATGAAGAGTTGAGCTCGTCCGTTGTTGTAATATATATCAAATGAATGTTTCTATGTATATCAAACTAATTTAGTCTTGGTTGTACTAAATTTATGTTAATGGATGGTGCTTGATGCTTAAAATGTATTTGTAAAAATGTTTGAATGAGTTGTAGAGTAGTTTCTATTTCTCTTTCACTAAAAGTTGTGACACTAATTTTGAGTGTCGATAAAAACGCCGTTAAAGGAATAAATGCCGCTATATAACATTCTGTGCCACTTCCTATTGTCACAAATAAAAAAATTTGTATATATATTTGGCCGTGCTTGTCTACTGCATTCCAGAACTTTTACACGCTAAAAAGATGTAATTCGAAATTTACATATATTTGTGTGGTCGTATTTTCATAAACGAGGAGCACGGGCATATATCATAATTAGATAGACCAACAGAAATTTTGAACCAACACAACTTTATTTATTACATATCTCTATACAAAAATAAATTGCACACACCTATTATTGTTGTGTCACAAGTTTACACAAAATTTACAACAAATCCATACATTTTGATAAAAACAACCTAAATCTCTCGGAATCGTCTCCCATAATAATATTCACACATTCCACTGCCGAATCCAAATCGCCCATTTTCACAAAACCCATGCATCAAGTAGTTCCACAGCAAAACGTTTTTCTTTGGCATTTCACAAAACAATTTAGCAGCAAAAACCCAAATCCTTAGATATTTCCACATCCCCAATAAACACTAGTAGCTACAGTATCCAAGCTGCCTCGATATGGCTGCAGAAGAGATGCGACCGAAGAAGATGATAAAGTTAGAAATGCAAGTGTGGTGCCAAAAATTAAAAATCGTTCCGTTCCCCACCACTTATTTCTTTCGGGCCCTATTTAGGAATAAAGTTGGGCTAACAAACAAACTGTAAAAAGGGAAAAACAAAAACTAAAAAAAATTGTTGCTTATAGAACACAATTACAATGTATCCATATTCACCACCATCACAATCATTCCCCAATCCTTTTACAATCATTTTAACAAACACCTTTAGCACATCCTAGCTACATCCTACAATCACCACCGACTCACCACTAATTCTTTTAACAAACACTTCCGTCACCATGACCACGGAGGTGCAAGATCGGATTCCGATGAACCCGCAGCAAGTTCTTCGGGCTTGGTAGTATCAAGTGGCTGATCGATAAACTCGTTGTAGGGATTGGAGGATTGGAGGAGGGATTTGAGCTCATCGAGGGCTTTCTTGAGGTTGGTCTCTTCTTTAAAGGAGCCGGCTTTGGTGACGGCTACTACTACTGGTTCTTGGATGGATTTCTTGAGGTCTTGTTGTGGGATTGGAGCTGCTGCTGCGGATGATTCAATGGCTACCATCTCCTCTTGAGCCATTGAAATAAGAAAGAGAGATTTCTAGTCTAGAGAGAGATTGAAACAGCTAGGGTTACTCTAAGGATCACGTAACATACGATCTTTCCAATACAAAATGTCGGGATGGAGTGTGAGAGAGAGAGAGAAAGAGCGGAGGAGGAGGAAGGATTTATAGGAGAGACGGGAAAGAGGGAGGGAGGAGGTGTCGATGGCTGAAGAGGAGTGGGTGAGGAGGTGGCGATGGCTGAAGAGGAGGGGCTGATGCAGCTGCCATGGGAAATGAGTGAAAGAGAGAGAAATTGCTGTTATAAGAAAGGAGCAGGGTAAAAAGGGGATTTATAAAATATTAATTGGTTATTGGGTAACGATTATCAATTTTATGGGGTTTTTATCTAACGACAAGACTACAGAGGATTTCTGGATATTATCCCAAATTTCGAAAGGGTTTTCGTGAAACAACCTTATAAATAAGTGCCAAATTTGGATAGTTTTTTTTTTCTGTATACTCACACAAATTGTTTTGTTCCACTCCCTTTTTCCACTCTCATTATTTTTAGTCATCTTCTATCATATCTAATATACACATGAGTAAATCAATAAAATCGATGTGGTAATATTATGTCATTTATAAGGGATTTGATTGAACATATGCATTTAATGACATATATAATTGTTATACAAAAAAGGGTGCTCGACAAAATAAGATAGGATAGAGAAAGGATAATTCGGCCCAAATCATTTGAGGCTGAATCGGTTATTTAAGAAACCATATCATATAATCAAGGGAGATACGAAGGATCAGAATAAGATCTTATGAGAGATTTACAATCAATCAGAAGTCGGTAGTTACGAAACTTAAACACCAAGCAAGAGTGCAATTGATGCTCGAATCCAGGAAAATCTAGGGTTTTGAACTATTTTCCAATAAACCGTAGTCTTATAAAAGGCGGAGTTGAAGGCGAAGAAGGGATATCTCTCAATCAATCAACCAATTATCAATTTTCCTAGTTTTAGGGATTCTCAGCCACCCTATCGTAGTTAATATAAACTATATCTTCAGTAATTAACGCATCTCCATCGAGACCCTGTCGAGACCTGAGACGACCAACCCTCTTTCTTCAGGGATGCCTCCACGTTCTTTTAGATCTACCGAAAGCAAAGCATGCAGATGAAGGAACACCCATTGACCCTCCTTTCGGCACACCAGCACTCATATAGCGTCGATTGGGGTATGGCTGAGGATGCCAATGGCCGGTTCGGAACTGTTATCATGCCTATGAGAGGTTCAAACGTCCATCCCTACTCTTGTAACATGATAATAGAACCGATCTCAGCATCCGACCGTATCAAGCTTGGTGGTCATAATACAGGGGATTTAGACGTCCATTCCTGCCCTTGCATTGTGATTCCGGGATTGGTCTCGGTAAGACGAGGCAATCGGCCCTCCGCTCGGTCTGGTAATAAACGACCAAGCAATTTAGACGTCCATTTCTGTGCTCGGGTATTGAGAGCAGACCGAGCGGTGTGGCCGATGAATTATGATTCGACATGAGGCTCGCGATATAGGAGATTTAGATGTTCATTCCTTCTCTTGCTCCCGGTTTTCAAAACGAGATCATGATCTAAGGGTGATGATGCTCAATATTGGCGGTCTCCAAGAGCTGGACACGTGGCAGATGACGTGTCTCAAAACTCAGAAGGAAAGGCCACAAGGGCCGACCAGGCAACCCCTGTACCCGACCCACAAGCACAAGCTGGCCCTCCTCGGGGCCCTCTGCAAGTTGGCCTCCTCGACCCCCCAGCTCGACTTGAGCTGCCACAGGACCCGGACTCCTCAGCCCTCTTGCTCATCTCCGAGCTCCCTAGCCGAGGCCGACTTCTTCGGTCCCTCCGACCAGATCCACCGCTCACAGGCGTAACCGCTGCTCCGCGAATCTCGCTATGCGCGGATTCTCCGCCAACAACATCCCACGTTCCACACCTCCGTGATCCCCATTAATGGCCGATCCGCTCTCTACGCGGGCGTGACGTCGGGAGCGTAACTGCTGGCGAGATTCACGCGCCTGTTGCTGCGTGCCATCACCGCTATATAAACCCCCATCACAGAGGGGTCAAGTAAGCCATTTTTTACTCTACTAAGCCATTACTCTGCTCGGATCTCATTACTAACGTGATTATCGGAGAGTCCTCGGTGGTACCAAACCACCCCGGGACTTTTTTGCAGGTACTCGGCGCCAAACTCCTCATATCATCTTTCTCACCAAAACCCATTGAGATCCACACGCAACAGAAGATCACCACCGAAATCCACCGAGAGATCAACGGAAGCCAACATTTGACGGAGACCTGAAAAGGGCCTCCATTAGTAGGCGCCGTCTGTGGGAAACTAACTCCACAAAACACAAAGTTGGCCTTCCGATCTCCGCCCGCATGGCAATCGATTCCCTTGAAGATCCAAACACCCTCTGTCGCCTCTCTCTCAACGGAAGCGCGGACAAACCCTCGCCAAATGTCGTCGGCTTCCCCACTGGCTGTCGTTTTACAGGCTCCGGCGACCGCCCGAGCAAAAGGGCTAGAGGCCGAGAGCCCATCACCTTTGGCGACGAGGATCTCCACGGCATATCTTTGCCCCATAATGACCCGCTAGTGATCATAGTCTAAATCCACCAGTACGAGGTCCACCGGATACTCATCGATTCGGGCAGTTCGGCGGACATCCTCTTCCACGACTGCTTCCTGCGTATGGGGCTCGCCCCAGCAGACCTGAAACCGACCTCTCACGTCCTCTCGGGATTCACCAACCACTCCATACCGGCGCAAGGGGTGGTCACCCTGTAGTTCACGATCGGGGAGCCCGGCCACACGCGCACACTGCCTGTGGACTTTATCGTAGCGAAAGTTCCATCGGCCTACAACGTCCTCCTCGGCCGCCCGACGCTGAACTCCCTCCAGGACCAGATCTCGACATACCACCTGGCGATAAAATCCCCCCTCGATCGGGATGGGATAGGTCGGGCATACGGGAGCCAGCGGGTCGCGAAGATAGGCCTTACCGAGACGTCTTCGCCTGAGCAGTATGCTGACGGCGCCGAGGCGTGTGACGACATCAAAGGTTCCCTGGACACCCGAGACGAGTGGAAGGAGGTCCGTGGAGCGCCGGTCGAACCTCTGACCGAGGTGCCCCTAACGGAAGGAGACCAAGGAAAGACCGTCCAGGTCGGGTCGCTCCTGACGGGGGCTCAGCGGGATGACCTGATCAGATTTCTCAGAAGCAACTCCAACGTCTTCGCCTGGGCGCCTGCTGACATACCTAGGATTGACCCCAAAATCATCTCCCACAAGCTCGAAGTTGATCCTGCGGCCCGACCCGTCAGGCAGAAGAAAAGAAGCTTCACCCCGGTCAAACAGAAGGCTATCGAAGAGGAGGTTGATCGCCTCCTCACCGCCGACTTCATCAGAAATGTGCCCTACTCGGAGTGGCTAGAAAACATAGTTCTGGTCAAGAAGTCAAGCGGGAAGTGGCGTATGTGCGTCGACTTCACCGACCTCAATAAGGCCTGCCCCAAGGACAACTTTCTGCTCCCCCGCATAGACCAGCTCGTCGACAGCTCGGTCGGTCACGAGTTGCTGAGCTTCATGGACGCTTTCTCCGGCTACAACCAAATCCGTATGAATCCTGAAGACGAAGATCTGACTACATTCACAACGGGCCAGGGAGTGTACTGCTACAAGGTGATGCCCTTCGGCCTCAAGAACGCCGGGGCCATGTACCAAAGTCTGGTCAATCGCATGTTCAAGCCACAGATCGGAAGGAATATGGAAGTCTACGTTGACGACATGCTCGTTAAGTCCATCTCGTTGGTCGACCATGCCAAGGACCTGGGCGAGGCTTTCGGAGTGCTCCGCAAGTTCAACATGAAGCTAAACCCCGCCAAGTGCGCATTTAGAGTCACCGGGGGAAAGTTCCTCGGGTTCATGGTCACTCACCGCGGAATCGAAGCTAACCCAGAGAAGATCGACGCTATCCTGAACATGGCTGCACCCAAGACCAACGTTGAGATCATGCAGCTCACGGGACGGGTTGCTGCTCTAAGCCGTTTCATGTCCAGGTCGGGGGAGAAGTGCCTTCCGTTCTTTAAGGTGCTGAGGAAGATTCCGAGGTTCGAGTGGTCGGGGGAATGCTAAGCCGCCTTCGACCAATTGAAGAAGCACCTCGCAACACCGCCGCTGCTCACCCGGACGGTGGAGGGGGACGAGCTGTCGCTGTATCTGGCAGTATCCGACCAAGCAGCAGGCTCGGTGCTCGTCCGGGAAGCCGAGGGGGCGCAGAAGCTAGTATACTATGTGAGCCACGTGTTTAAGGACGCGGAAACGAGGTACCCCGCCATAGAGAAGATCGTCTTAGTCCTCGTGGTAACCTCGCGGAAGCTGCGGCACTACTTCCAAGCACACACCATCATCGTCCTCACCGAGCGCCCGTCTATCCTAGCATCACCGGAATCCTCGGGCCGCCTAGAAAAATGGAGGTGGGAGCTGTCCCAATTCGACATAAGGTATCGCCCGAGGCAAGCCATCAAGACGCAGGCTCTGGCCGATTTCATCGTTGAATGCACCATTCCTGTCAGGAAGCCTGAGTCCGCGCCACCCCTCGCAGCCCAGTGTCCCATCCTGGAAGGCCCTGGCTCGGTTCCGGAGTGGGTCATCTACGTCGACGGGTCTTCCACCGAGAAAGGCTGCGGTGCCGGCCTCATCATCCGGGGCCCAAACAAAGCAGAGATGGAGTATTCTTTGAGGCTCGGTTTCAAGGTATCGAACAACGCGGCAGAATACGAGGCCCTCCTGGGCGGACTGTGCATGGCCGTCGGGCTGGGGCTGAAGGTAATTCGAATCCGCAGCGACTCAGCCCTTGTTGTCGGTTAAGTGACCGGTCGCTTCGAAGCCCGAGAACCTTTGATGATGAGGTACCTAGACGAAGTGAGGAAACTCCGAAGAAACTTCGATGAAGTCCAGGTAGAACAAATACCCAGGCAGCTGAACGCCCAAGCAGACGCCCTGAGCAAGCTAGCTTCGTCGTACTCGGCCAACAATAAGCGGTCTATCCTTTTCGAAACTTTGCCTCGACCCAGCATGGGAGACGAAGCGACGACACTCCACGTGTACGAGGCGCAGGAGAGCGACCAGGATTGGAGGAAGCCCCTCGTGGAGTTCCTGAATGACGGCGTGCTCCCGGAGGACCGGGCGGCCGCCCGCCGTCTCCGGGCCAAAACCCGCCACTTCGTCTGGAGCAACGGGAACCTCTACAAGAAGTCCTTCACTCAGCCCCTGCTCCGGTGCGTCGACCCCCACGAAGCCGAATACGTCCTTCGGGAAATCTATGAAGGGGTGGGCGGTGCGCACCAGGGGGCTCGAACCTTGATCCAAAAAGCGTTACTCCAAGGGTACTACTGGCCCACCATGCACGAGGACGCCCTGAAGCTAGTCAGAAGATGCAAGAGCTGCCAGCTCCACTGCAGCATTCCCCGCCTCCCGGCTACCGAGCCGACCGCCCTGACATCCCCATGGCCGTTCGCTCAGTGGGGGTTGGATATGATCGGCCAGTTCCCTACCGGAACAGGTGGGCACAAATACGTCCTCGTCGCGGTGGACTACTTCACCAAGTGGATCGAGGTCGTCCCCATCAGGAAACCGGACACCGCTATAACCATCAAGTTCCTGCAAAACAACCTGATACTCCGGTTTGGCATCCCGAGATGCATCGTCACCTACCACGGGATGAACTTCGAGAACGAGAAAGTGAAGGACTTCTGCAAAGAGTACCATATCATCATGAAGTTCGCCGCGGTCGCGCATCCCCAATGCAACGGGCAGGCCGAGGTCGCTAACCGAGATTTCCTCCGAGGTCTCCGGACCCGCCTAGAAGGGCGACAAGGCAGTTGGGTCGAAGAACTGCCCCGGGTCTTATGGGCCCTGCGCACGTCAAAAAAGACTCCCACCGGGGAGACCCCCTTTAGCCTCTGCTACGGGACCGAAGCGATGGTCCCAGCGGAGATCGGGCTACCCAGTCACCGGGTCGAGCACTTCGACGATGATGCAAACACCTCGGCGCTACGGACCAACCTCGACATCTTGTTGGAAAAGAGGGATCGGGCTCAGATCAGAGCCGACGCCTATCAACTACAAATGGCCCGATACTACAACGCTCGGGTCAAACACCGCTCCTTCAAGATCGGGGACCTGGTCCTGCGACGGAACGAGTTCACCGACTAGGGCGGGCTTCACAAGTTCTCCTCGAAGTGGGACGGTCCCTTCCTCGTCTCTGAGGCGCTCCCCGGCGGAGCCTACCGCCTACAAGACGCGGACGGACGAAAGCTTCCGCGGCCTTACAACGCCGAGAAGCTCAAGCTATACCAGTGAGGTCAAAGCCAGCGAGTGTGTACTCTAAAAGTTTCCTTTTACAAAGATGGTGTAAAGCGTTCTATAAAAGTTCCTGTCCATACGAATAAAGAAACGGCGAATCATTCCGAACAGAGTCCCATCTTTACACTCCAAGGCCCCCGCCAAGGGGCGGCCGTGCAACCCACTGCCCGGGTATCCTTAGTGGGCTTCCAGAAGCCCCCTGATGCTAAGGACCAAAAAGCCCTCTAAGAGGCAGTCGAGCCCGAGGATCCCTCGCTCGGCTATCCCCAGCGGGCAGCTTCCCTGTCGCAACGCCGGGGATCAAAAAGCCTTCCCAGAGGCAGTCGAGCTCGAGGATCCCTCGCTCGGCTATCCTTCAGGACAAAAGCCCTCGCCAAGAGGCACTGGGCAGTAACCCTGCCCGGCCAAGGGTCCTTGGTAGGCTTCTACAGCCCCTCCCGCGCTAAGGACCAAAGTCCTCCCAGAGGCAGTCGATTCCTTGCTCGGCTATCCCCGGCTGGTAGCTTCCTACCACAACCGACAGGGATCAAAGTCATCGCCAAGAGGCACTGGGCAGTAACCTTGCTCGGTCCCCGTCCTGAAAGATCAAAGCCTTTGCAAGAGGCAACCGAGCAGCAACCCTGCTCGGTCATCTCCGGCTGGTAGCTCCCTACCCATGACGCCAGGGATCGAAGCCCTCACAAGAGGCATCCGAGCGGCTGCCCTGCTCGGCCATCCCAGGCTGGTAGTTGCCTACCCGTGACGCCAGAGATCAAAGCACTCGCCAAGAGGCAACCGCGCAACGTCACTGCCCGGTCATCCTTAGTGGGCTTCCTACAACCCTTCCAACACTGAGGATCCAAGCCCTCACCAGAGGCGACCGAGAAGCTACCCTGCTCACCAGCTGGTAGCTCCCTACCTATGACGCTGAGGATCGAAGCCCTCGCAAGAGGCATCCGAGCGGCTTCCCCGCTCGGTCATCCCAGGTCGGTAGTTGCTTACCCGCGATGCCAGAGATCAAAGCCCTCACAAAGAGGAGACCGTGCAGCATCACCGCCCGGTTGTCCTTGGCGGGCTTCTTACAGCCCCACCAACGTTGAGGATCCAAGGCCCCAAAAAGGGGCAACAAGTCCATCGAAGTCTAAGCGATCCCTCCCTCGGCTCCGGGGCCATGGAGATGCGTCCTCGGCAGCGCTTGGCAAGTGATCGAAATTAACCCGACGAACGATCGCTAGATAGATAGCTGACCCAACAGTGCATGCAGAAATATTTTGCAAACATTCTTCAAACACAGAAGATGAAATGTAAACTGATGAAACAAGAATTTTCTTTTATTACCAAAGGCAAAGTTTTTACAAAGGGTGTTCTGGGGCTCCCCAGCTCTACAAACTGCCCGGAGGCTTACTTCGATCCCCTCACAGCTGGCATCACAGCCTGCCGGGGGCTTTACCACCGGAGATTTCGCCACTAGGGGCGCGCCCTACTCCCCTCGCCATCTTCCGCCGGAGGCCTCGCCACCGGAAGCGGAACCCGAGTGCGAAGTTCGCCATCGTCGAACTCGGGAAGCTGCTCCTTCACGGCGTCCAGGGCCTTGTTCCACGCGATGGCAGAATACTCTCCGAGCTCGGCGTAAAACTGCTCTGACGCCTTATAATCGGCCACAGCTTTCTTAGCCCGAGCCTCGGCAACCTGGGCCTCCAGAAGCGCCGCCTCAGTATCTCCCCTGCTGGCGTCCCTCTCTTTTTCCATGGCCGCGACGCGTTCGGCCAGATCTGTCAGCTTCCTATCGGCGACTCGGAGGGACGCACTCAGATGATGATGGACACCCCGATTCGCTGAATTGGCAAGTTCCGCAGTCTTCGCCCGGGCCGTCAGGACGTCGGCCCTCGCCCTCTCCAGGCGCAGGTCACGCCGCTTCTCCGAAGGAAACGCTTCTACTGGCCTCGGGGCGTGGAACGTCCTCTCGGCCTCCATGCGAGCGGCAAGGGCGCAGTGTTAAAGGACCTGACGGAAACCCGATGAGAAACCAGGGGGCCCCCGAGCCAAAGAAAGGTATACCAGAAAAACTACACGTAGAGGGGTTCGCATCTGGACCGCCCCCTGGGCCATGGCCTCCAATCGAGCCCTCAGGGAGCCATGCGGAAGCTTTCCCCCAGTCGACTCTTCCATCCCGGCGAGCAGGCCAGCGGCGACGGAAAGCCCAGACGGAACCGTGAAGACGGCGCCCCCCTCTTGCACGGAAATTCCCTCAGGGACCCTCGACGACGATGCGTGAGAAACCGTCCTCTTCCTCTTGAGAGGGGGCCTGTCCTCGCCCTCCCTTCTGTCCCCCGTCTGGAGCTCGGATAGCTGTGGACGTCTCTGGCCACCGCCGGAGAAACCACCAGAAGTCGTCGACGAAGCGGACGGCCCTATCGCCGGTAGAGGATCTGGCGCATGGCATGAACCAGCCAGGGGCTCGGCCGCGCCACTAGCCTCCTTCTGGCGCGGGCAGCCCAAAGAGTGAGAGCGAACCATGTATTTAAAAAGAAGAAGAACGCCGAGCAGCCACGACTTAAGAAAGAAGATAAATGAAAGAGTAGGGGCCCTGGAGCGGGCCCCTCCCCTACTTATTGCTGCAAGTGGCCTCATCCGACGACACCCGTCATCTCCTGCCAAAATGACTCCTCGCGTCCAGCGGCTCCGATCGCTCCACGTGTCAATTTGCGCTGGACCGTGTCCCATCAGACGCTGCTGGCTTGCATACGTCGCGTCGGCCAATCGACGCTTGACACGTGAACCGTTGCTTCAGTGGCAGAGTGTACGAACTGGCGCACCTTCCTTAAAAATGCGGAGATCTCGCCACGATTCACTAGCAGAAAAGACAACTGACAGCCCGAGGACTCGTCCCGACAAAGCCTTGGGAAGAAGCTCACCTCGGGAGGCCTAGCAGTCCACTCCCGACCCGACCCGCTGGCTGATCGGGACAAGAGTGGAGGGCTAATGACGATGCTCAATATTGGCGGTTTCCAAGAGCTGGACACGTGGCAGATGATGTGTCCCAAAACTCAGAAGGAAAGGCCACAGGGGTCGACCAGGCAACCCCTGTACCCGACCTACAAGCACAAGTTGGCCATACTCGGGGCCCTCCTCGGGGCCCTCTGCAAGTTGGCCTCCTCGACCCCCCAGCTCGACCCGAGCTGCCACAGGACCAGGACTCCTCGGCCCTCTTGCTCATCTTCGAGCTCCCTAGCCGAGTCCGTCTTCCTCGGCCCATCCGACCAGATCCACCACTCACAGGCGTAACCGCTGCTCCGCGAATCTAGCCATGCGCGGATTCTCCGCCAACAACATCCCACGTTCCACGCCTCCGCGATCCCCATTAATGGGCGATCCGCTCTCTACGCGGGCGTGACGTCGGGAGCGTAACTGTTGGTGAGATTCTCGCGCCTGCTGCTGCGTGCCATCACCGCTATATAAACCCCATCATAAAGGGGTCAAGTAAGCCATTTTTTACTCTACTAAGCCGTTACTCTGCTCGGATCTAATTACTAACTTGATTGTCGGAGGGTTCTCGGTGGTACCAAATTACCCCGGGACTTCTTTGCAGGTACTCGGTGCCAAACTCCTCATATCGGCTTTCTCACCAAAACCCATTGAGATCCACACGCAACAGAAAATCACCACCGAAATCCACCGAGAGATCAACGGAAGACAACATCTGACGGAGACCTGAAAAGGGCCTCCATCAAAGGGTTTGAGAATTTATTATTATCGTCAAATCACATATAACTGTAACCCAAATTTTATCAATAATATGATGGCTAGATAACTTTTACCTTTGCTCTGTCATTTATAAATCTCTGTCCATGCAACCAAGGGACCTGTTTCTATTTATTAAGGAAGAATATTCTCTCCTTCCTCTAACGACGGCCCATCCATCATGGGAGACAGTGCCGTGCTAATTATTTTTATCGCTCGAGAAGATCCAATTTTAGAGCGAACAATAATGGTTGTAAAAACATATTTATCAATTAGGGATCTTATGCTAATGGGTTAGGCAAACAAAAAGGAAGCCATAATTTAGATTAAATAATGCACGACTATTTTTAATATCTACCAACTCTGCCAATGAAACAAATAAAGATTTTTTGATATGTTCAATAAAGTAAATAGACATGTTTCTTCACAAAAATAAAATTCGAAATTGGGAAGAAAAAAAAGAGAGAGAAGAAATTAAGACATGATTTGAGTTAATTGATGGGTTATGGAATTCCAAAGGCCAATTAGTACTTGTATTTAAATTTAGAAAAGCTATTAAGGTATGTTTAAATTTATTTGCATGGTTTTGGGTATTCCAATAGACAACAAGTAGAAAAATATTGTGATTATTATAAATAAATGATTTTCATCAACATTTCTGCAATTCTTTCTATTCTCGTATCCCTTCCCTCTTTCACATGCATGCTCACATTTGATATATTTACTTTTTGGTTTTGGAATAGTGATAATTTCTCTTCAATATCTAATTGATATCAATTAATTTTTCTTTTTGGTTTTAGTGTTTCAGAGTTTCAATTAAATCCAGTGAAATTTCACCGATCAATTGATGGTAAGTTTTTCAGGAAGAATTTTAATAAAAAGGGATCAATTGCATAGACACCCTCTGTACTATGGGGTTTCGATCACTTATACCCTTTCATAACAAGCGCTTTTATCCTCTCTGATTGAAAAATGTTTTTCTAATTTCTATTCTATCCCTTCCCCTCCTCTTCAAACATGAATAATTCATAACCTAATAATCAAATGAAAAGAAAATTTTAGCAAAATAAACTAAAGGAAACGATGATAAAATAAAATAGAAAAATACCCATCTTGAGTTTTTTTCCCTCATCTTGAAATTAATGGAGATAATATCTTAAACATCAAGCTTTTAGATTAGGATTAAAAACTTAAGTATCTTCGAGACAATGAAAAATGTTTGGAGGTGTAATGAAAGAAAAGACAACATCAAGCTTTTAGATTATGGCTAAAAGATTGGTATTTTAAGTTTAAAGATTTGTTTTTCAGAGTAGAAGAGAAGAAGAAAAGGGTAAAATATCTATTAAACATATGAGGTATAAATGCTTATTATAATAGTTCAGGGTATAAGTGTTCAACCTCACATAGCTCAGAGGGTCTATATGTAATTATCCCTGATAAAAAATAAATAATCTCATGCATATCAAGACATGTTTATGGATTGATTTAATATCTTTGGTCTTATTTCTTATTTCTATTCTGGAACCTAATTTATTAACTTATTTCTATTATTTAATAGCTTTTTCAGGAATTGGAATATTAATCTTGATGATACTCGATATCGGTGACCTCCCAGATCTTGACACGTGGCAGATGACGTGTCCCAGAGCATGCAAGAAAAGACCTACAGGGACCGACCAGACTGCTCCTATGCCTGTCCTATCGACGAGGCTGGCTCGCCTCCGAGCCCCAGCACAATTGGCCTCCTCGGCCTCACAGCTCGTTCCCGAGCTATCGCAGAAACTAGATATCTCGGCTCTCCCGCTCGTCCGCGAGCTCTCCCGCCGAGGTCATCTTCCTCGGTTTCATCGACCGACCAACAGCACCGCTTGCAGGCGTAACCGCCATCCCGTGAATCTCGCCATCCGCGAGATCTCCGCCGGCCACATCCCACGCCACCAAGATCCCCCATTAACGAGTCTGTCTCGCCATTAATGGGAGGTCCCGCTCATCACGCGGGCGTGACGTCGGGAGCGTAACGGCCGGCGTGATTCTCGCGCCTGCTGCACCTGCTGCCACCGCTACTTAAACTTTTCTTTCAGACGGTCAAGGTAAGCCAATTCTACTCTACTAAGCCGTTACTCTGCTCGGATCTCTAGACTAACTTGATCGTCGGAGGGTCCTCGGTGGTACAACCATCCCGGGACTTCCTTGCAGGTAACTCGGCAACTACAACCTCAACCCAATAAGATCCACACGCTTCAGGAGTGACAGTCTCCAGACACAATCTCAGCCACACATCGCAGCCATCCGCAGATCAATAGGAAGCAACATCTGAAGGAGATTCCGCCCTCCATCAGCTGGCGCCGTCTGTGGGAACGTAGATTCCACAAAAACAAAAGTTCGCATCCCGATCTCACTCCAATGGCGAGCGATCATCAGGACGATCTAAGCGCCAACCGCCGCCTCCCCCTCAACGGTAGCACAGACGAGCCTCCTCCGCCGAATGCCATTAATGCCCTCGCCGGCCGGATAGACCGACTCGCATCCTTCGTGGAGGCGCTCGTCCGCGTCCAAACGGCAGGGCAAAATCCCAGGTCGCCGCTTGATTAATGTAGTTTTATGCGTTCGTGCGCTTTTAAAAGATGAATAAAAGAATTTACCGCAATCAAGAATGGCGTCGCTTGGTAGCTAGCCGGTGAGTACGGGTCGGTCCACAGGGATTTTGTGTATTTTCTATTTGTTCTAACGAGTTAATTCCAATTGGGGTTGGATTGATTATCATTAAAAACTGAAATGAGTTTGATTAGGATTAAAATCTTGCTAGGGTTAGGTTTATGTTAGGTTTGGAAACTCAATAAGTCTCACCGCTTTCTCTGCCCTAATTAAGATCTGTTTAGGTGTTAAGATAATAATTAATAAAGTGGATTAGTACCATCGGGAAGAAACTAGGTTTCTTCCTCTAGGTCCTTGTCCGTCCTTTCTTAACTCTTACCCTAACCTCCATGGAAAACATACAAAACCGGTCTTTTAAACTACGGTATCACCGCTACCTCGTGGGATAGGGTGTCGTAGTGAGCGGTGTGTGTACGTATGCATAGAGTCCTATTAAAGTGTATGATGGGCAAGAAAGGGATGAGTGATTTTCATCTCTCAAACCTTTCCTATTCCTAACCCTAACAAGTGAGGAACTACTCACTCATTAGGGAATTGATAACAAGAGACATTTTTATGATTGTTTTTAATAACCTAATTATCTAATCTACGGCGGATAAATAAAAGTGCTAAATTAGGGCAGATAAATAAAATTAACTAGGGCAGAAAGAAAAATTAACTAAGGCAAGAAAAGAAAGACTTACTTTAATTTTTATTTGATGCACTCTTCAAACATTAGAGGAATTGAAATTCTGAATTTGATAAATGAAAAGAGGTACAGGAAGAGGCATGCTCCAAAAAGAGCTTTAGGGTTTCTATTTATAGATTATAGAAATCCCAGGGTTACATCTGATCCCTATATGTATTTACAAAATTACCCTAAGAAGCCTAGTCAACGCACCGCCACCACCGTCAAAGAATGCACCGACACGTGCTTATCATGGCCGCGGAACCGCGGCCAGAAGCCCTGTTTGGCCGCGGATTCGCGGCCATATTGGAGACTCTTTGGCTTCTGTTTCTCTGGTAATTTTCATGTTGCTTTTTACTTGGTTTTTCTTCACTTGGTTCTTCAGAATATCTTCTAGTTTCTTCCAGAATTCCACAGTGCAGAATGTTGTGGACTTTTACCGTTTGCTTCGTATCGAAGTCTTGAACCTTGCGCTGCCTTTATACTTTGTGAAATTGTTCATTGATCTTCATTTGTCCCTCAAACTGTAGGCATGATCAAGATTCTTCCATTTGTTGGTCGTAGTCTCACTTTTATATCGCCTTTTCATCATTTTCACTGTTTTGTTCCGAGAACCTGTAACCTGCAACTATGTAGCAGACATGGATCAAAAACACCTGTTTATTTGTAAAATGAATAAGAATGGGGAATATAATAATGCAATATCATGATATGAACATCGCTCCCCTGCCTCGGGACCAGGACCCCTACGGGGGAAGAGAAGACTCAGCCCGTGTCGGCACGGCCGACCGTCGCCTCGCTTCCTCCCACGGCCGCGGATGCCCCGGGCCAATACGTTCTGCGACCCGCTGGGCGCCTAACAGCTCGACACCGAGGTCCGTCGCTAGAGCGCCCCACCCCGAGATCTTTCGCGCGCCTTTCCCTCCTGAGGAAATGTCGGTCATCTCACCTGTCACCAGGCATGACCAACACACCCTCCCCCGACGGGGCTGCGCAGACGGGGCTCATCAAGGCAGCTCAAGGGACACCTCACCCGGGGATTTGAGGAACCTCATTGAGAGAAACCGCGGCTGAGGCCAGACGCAAGCCGCCAACAGCAGGGGACTGGAATCAGAATGCGCCGATTTGTCGGGGTACCATGGCCGACTCGACGCCCTCGAGAAGAAGATCGAGAGTCTGCATCGGGAAGGTCACCGTTCGAGCAACGAGGCTAAATATGCTGCCGACTCGCTTACAAAACCGTTCACCGAGGAGCTGCTCGCCATTCACGTCTCCTCCCGCAACAAGCCCCCAAAGGTCTCCCTCTTCGACGACAAATCTGACCCGAAGGACCACTTGGATGCGTTCACCACGGGAATAAGGTTCCAAGACCACTCCGATGCCGCCCACTGCCGAGCTTTCTCGGACACTCTTATCCGTGCCGGGCGAGACTGGTTCCAAGGACTCGAGCCACGCTCGATCTCAACCTTTGACGAGCTGGCCACACAATTCCTCGGCCACTTCGTCGGGAACAGGCGGCAGAAGCGCACATTCGACCACCTCTTCACGATCAAGAGCAGGGACAGGGAGACATTTAAGGCCTACGTCACCCGTTTCTACAACGCCCTTCTCGAGATCCCAGAGCACTGGGACGAAACGGCCATCACAGCTCTAAGGTCTGGTCTTAGGCACAAGGAGTGGTTACGTTCTTTTGCACTGGCGCAACCTAAGACCATGACCGAGGTAAAGGCCTGGACCAAGCGCGAGGTCCAGCTCGAGTACGAGGTGAATGCAAGCCTCCCCCGAGCAGAGCAAGCCGACCAAAAAAAGAGGGCCAGGGACGAGAGAAGAGGACCGGAGCGGCAAAATCCCTATCCCCCAGAGTTCCAGGAATACACACCGCTTAATGTCTCCCAGACAGTGCTACTTGAGTAGGCCAAGGGCGAAGGGTTCTTCAAGTTCCCCCCGATCCCACGCTCGGCTTCAAAGCGAACCCGGGGCCCCTACTGCGGCTTTCATAGGTCGTTGGGCCACTCAACGGAGAGCTACAAACAACTCCAAAATTACATTGAGGAGCTGATCCGTTCGGGGCACCTCGCGGTGTACCTGAGGGATAAGCGGCAAGCTGACCGCGAGCAGGAGCAGCGTCCCCTTCCAGCCGAGCAGACCATCGGCCAGATCACGGTAGTGTCAGCAGAGCATGCGACTGGTACCCCCGAAGCCCGATACCCCATGTCGAGCGCAGATACCAGCAGACGTATGGGGGGCTC
Organism: Agapanthus africanus; assembly: GCA_030015575.1. Classification (NCBI taxonomy): domain Eukaryota; kingdom Viridiplantae; phylum Streptophyta; class Magnoliopsida; order Asparagales; family Amaryllidaceae; genus Agapanthus; species Agapanthus africanus. The sequence goes on from JASDDO010000026.1 coordinate 142,721,921, forward strand.
AAGCTGCATGAATAAAAGCATCTACTAGCATGTATTTTCTTTTCAAAGCAATGTACCATCTTCCTAAGATCTTTTGTTTATACAATAAAAGGATCAATAGAGTATTGCAGAAAGGAAAAAAAAAGAATCTTATCCATTCAAAAGGTACTGTCGGCTCCTCAGCCGTACACGAAAAAAGAAAAAAATTATTATTACAACAGCGGGGGAATGGGATGCAGAGAGCACTGCTCATGGTCCTCTGAGCATATCTCCTTCATCCGAGCCCTCGTAGCGTCTAACCTCTGCCTCCGACCCCCCTCCCCCCCGCGAGCTTCGGCATCGAGCCTCAACTGGTAGCACTTACGGATGAGCGCTTTCGAGCGGTTTAGCCGGCTCGCGGAGATCAGGCCGAAGCGCCTTAGAGACCTTAGCTTGCCTATGGCCTCATCGAACAGTATTTCGGATAAGGGGTTGTAAAGCCCCGGCGACGCCCTCCAGATAGAGTACATCAGCAGCTGCAGGAGGGAGGACCGCCGGGGAAGCAATCGGCCGAAGTGGTCCTCGATCATGCCGATTACCAACTGCACCGTGTCCTCAGTGCAATACGGGTCATAGGGGTAGACATCCTCGAAGCCTACGATGTCTTCGATGGTGAAGGGGAAATCCTACATTTTTGCGTTTCGGGTGTGAGGAGGAAGCAATCAGTTACTCCCTCCGTTTTATAGACAATGACGCCTGGGAGTCCAATGGTCGCCCGCTTCACCTGCAACGCAGGCGCCACACGGCAAGCGTCGCGCCTCCCCATGAGAAACCGGAACGATGCAACTCCGGCGCTTCGCCTTCGCCACGCATCGCGACACGTGTCCCAAAGACTGTCCCACTGTTCGGTGCTCACCTTGGGAGGGTCGGAAAAAGCTCTCACGAAGAGGCATCCCTGCAACTACCCTGCTCGGCTATCCCCGACCGGTTGCTTCCCTACCTCACAACGCCAGGGATCAAATCCCTCAACAAGAGGCAGCCGAGCGGCTACCCTGCTCGGCTATCCCTGGCCGGTAGCTTCCCTACCCCACGACGCCAGGGATCAAAGCCCTTGCCAAGAGGAAGCCTTGCAGCTACCCTGCTCGGCTATCCCTGGCCGGTAGCTTCCCTACCCCATAACGCCAGGGATCAAAGCCCTCATAAAGAGGCAGCCCTACAGCTACCTTGCTCGGCTATCCCTGGCCGGTAGCTTCCCTACCCCATGATACCAGGGATTAAAGCCCTCGCCAAGAGGCACCGGGCAGCAACCCTGCTCGGCTATCCTTAAGAACCCAAAAGCCCTCGAAAGAGGCAATCGCTTAGCACAACCATGCTCGGTTATCCCTGGCACACCACCAGGGATCAAAGCCCTCGCCATCAGGCACCGGGTGGCAACCCCGCCCGGGCATCCTTAGTAGGCCTCCCATGCCCCTCCCGCGCTAAGGATGAAAAGCCCTCGAATGAGGCAACCGCTTAGCACGATCCGTGCTTGGTTTTTCCTGGCAAAACCAGGAATTAAAGCCCTTGCCAAGAGGCACCGAGTGACAACCCTGCTCGGGCATCCTTAAGGATCAAAGCCCTCGCTAAGAGGCACCGGGCGACAACCCTGCTCGGTCATCCTAAGCAGGCCTCATACGGCCCCTCCAACAGCTAAGGATCAAAGCCCTCACCAAGAGGCACCGAGCAGCTACCCTGCCTGGCCCTCCTGAGCAGGCCTCTTACGACCCCTCCAACAGCTAAGGATCAAAGCCCTCGCCAAGAGGCACCGACCAGCTACCCTGCTCGGCCATTCTTAGTAGGTCTCTTACGGCCCCTCCAACAGCTAAGGATTAAAGCCCTCGCCAAGAGGCACCGAGCAGCTATCCTGCTTGGCTATCCTTAGCAGGCTTCTTACGGCCCCTCCAACGGCTAAGGATCAATGCCCTCGCCGAGAGGCATCGAGCAGCTACCCTGCTCGGCACCATCCTTAGCAGGCAAATCACGGCCACACCAACAACTAAGAAACATGACCTCACCGAGGGGCATCCGATCTACCTATGTCTGAGCGATATCCACCTCGACTTCGGGGCCATAGAGATACCGTCTTACCGCCTGTCTTGGAACACTTGGGAAGTGAACGGATTCAAGTTGACGCATAGTCGCCAGACAAAGAGACGACACAACAAAAAAACAGTCCTATGCAGATACAAGTGTTCACGCAACAGGAAGAAAAATACGCGTGCAAACATCACTGCAAGAATAATACCTTTATTCACAAAGTTAAAGCTTTTACAAGGTATTGCGGACTCCCCAGCCTTACAAAATGCCCGGAGGACCACAAAACTCCCGAGGAAACAAATAAAAATAAAAAGAAACAAAAGACGACGGGCCTCAGGCCTCGGGGTCGGGCGCATCCCCGGGAAGCCCAGCGCCCGCCGCAGGGGCCTCCGCATTGCCCTCACCGGGTATCTCCTCCTCGGCCTCGCCCTCGAGGTTCTCCCCCTGCTCCTCGTCCCCGCGAGGATATTCGGCTCGGAGATCCTGGTCGGCGAACTCCGGCATCCGAGCCTTGACGGCATCAAGGGCCTCATGCCAGATGACAGTAGTGACCGAGGCTAGGACGGTGTAAAATTCTTCCAATTTCTGGAAGTTCTCCACCGCCTTCACCGCCAAGAGGTTGGCCTGTTTCGCCGCCTCTACCGCCGCTCCCAGCTCCTTCCGGAGGGTGCTCAATGACTTCTTCATGGTGCCGACGAGCGCCGTGGAGTCCTGAATCTTGGCCTCGGCAGCCTGGGTGGCTTCACGGAGCCTGGCAGCCTCTTGCTTCGCCGCCGACACTTCCTGCTTCACGGCCGTCGCCTCCTACTTCGCGACCGCTAGCTCCTGCTTCTCGGCCACCACCTCGGCTTCGAGAGCGGTGACCCTCGCCGTCACTGCTTCCAGCGCCCGCCTCGAGCTCTCCCTCAGCGAGGAGGACTCGTCCGAGGCTCGGACTGCCGGGCCTATCTCCTCCTCCTCCATCCGAATAACAAGAGTGACGTGGTGGAGGACCTAAGGAAACAAGAAAGGGGTCGGAAAAGAAGAAGGATCACCAAGTCTCACGAAAGATAAAACGAGCAAAGTACGAGCACTAACCTGCACGGCCTCTTGGGCGATGGACGTCAGTTGCCCCTTCAGACTTTCCTCGGGGACCCTGCCCCCGGCCGAACTCTCCATGTCGTGCAGAAGGCTGTCGGCTACGGAGAGCCCCGAGGTCACCTCAAAGCGGAAATCCCCATTGTCCACCAAGATCGGGGAGGCCGGGTCCTACGGGGCTGCGTGGGGGAACCTCTTGAAAGCCGACGGCGGCGGACTGGTCTCTGCCTCCAAGGCCGGGGCTTCCCGCCCCCGAGCCCTCTTTCGGGTCGGCGCCCTGCTGGACTCCGGGACCCAATCTGCGCTCGAGCGCTGGTGCTGGACGGCTGCCGGAGGAGCCGGGGTCGGCGCCTGATGGGAAGAGCCGGCCCCTCCATCCCTCGACCCCTTCTTCGGCTTGCGCATAGCCGCTTGAAGGTAGCTCAAAACCATGGGTTCTGCACAAAATGAGATAAAATGGGGTCAGCGACTCAAGCAAAAATCAAAATAAATACATGCCTAACTTACCGACGAACTGGGCAGGGCTGAGCCCGGCCCAACTAAGGGCCCGCTCAGAAAGCAACACATCGGCCCGAGAAATGGGCTCCCACGCCGTCACTTTCACCACGTCGGGGTCATTGGACGGGTTTCCCTGCCAGCACTTATCCCTAGACCACTGGAAGGGTACGGGTCAGTCCTCACCTTCTGGCAGCCCGACGAAGAAAAACTTCTTCTTCCAGTCGTGGATGGAAGAAGGCAGGACGACAACTCCCGACCCGGGCGCACTCCCCCGACGTTTCCTAAAGGAGAGATAGACCCACCTCGGGTCGCCAGCGTGAGGGCTGGGGTGACTTTTGTAGATGAGAGAGGAGGCAAGGATGGACAGACCGAAAGGGACCATCTGCAATTTCAAGCGGACCAGAAACCCAAGGAGAATCCTCCAGGAGTTCAGCACTAACTGGCCCGAGGCTAACCCGAAGTAAGACAGCGCTGCAGTGACCTTGGGAGAGAAGGGCAAGCGCATTCCGGCCCAAAAGGATTCCAGGTATAGGGCAATCTCTTTACCCCGCACCTGATCTGCCCTCTCTTCTTCCTCGGCCAAACGCAGAGTATAGCCAGAAGGGATATGGAAGCGGGCCCGAGCGGTGGCAAGATCTCCCTCGTACCTCACCAAGGAAGGCACGCCAGAGGATTCCGCCACCTCCACTCGGGGATCCGCTCCTGACACAGGACCACGGGGAGAGGATCTGATCCCATCCCCCCGGGAATACCCGGACTCAGCAGAAGAATCCCTAGAATCTACCCCTGCGACATTTATAGACTCCCCAGAAGAAGACATCTAACCTGATTGAGAAGCTCTCGGGAAAGCAAAAGATCCGACCTAAGATGAGAGCGCCGAGCTTATGAGATGAAAGATGAGGAAAATATGAAGAGAGATGGGCCCTGAAGAGGGCCCCACCTCTACCTATAGCCTCCGGCGCCCTTATCCAACGGCGACCGTCGACTCCCGCCAAAAACAACCCTTCACATTCGACGACCCAGACCGCTCCACCTGGCGTGCGGACATTGGACAGCATCCCATCATACGCCAGAGGCCTGCGACCCGTCGCGTCCACCAACCAATGCTCGACACGTGGGCCACCGCTTCGTTAAAAGTGCGCGCGATTCGGCGCCCCTCTTTAATGCAGAAGATCTCACCCTGATTCGCCTACATCATCCAGAAAAAGACAACTGACTACCCGGAGACACGCTCGACGATATCTTCGGAAGAGAGCTCACCTCGGGTGACCCGGCAGACCACTCTCGACCCGACCTGTCAGCTGGTCTGGACGAGAGTGGGGGGCTAATGATGATACTTAATATCGGTGACCTCCCAGATCTTGACACATGGCAGATGACGTGTCCCAGAGCATGCAAGAAAGGACATACAGGGGCCGACCAGACTGCTTCTATGCCTGTCCTACCGACGAGGCTGGCTCGTCTCCGAGCCCCAGCACAATTGGCCTCCTCGGCCTCACAGCTCGTTCCCGAGCTACCGCAGAAACTAGATACCTCGGCTCTCCTGCTCATCCGCGAGCTCTCCCGCTGAGGTCATCTTCCTCGGTCTCATCGACCGACCAACAGCACCGCTTGCAGGTGTAACCGCCATCCCGTGAATCTCGCTATCCGCGAGATCTCTGCCGGCCACATCCCACGTTCCACGCCACCACGATCCCACATTAATGAGCCTGTCTCGCCATTAATGGGAGGTCCCGCTCATCACGTGGGCGTGACGTCGGGAGCGTAACGGCCGGCGTGATTCTCGCGCCTGCTGCACCTGCTGCCACCGCTACTTAAACCCCTCTTTCAGACGGTCAAGGTAAGCCAATTCTACTCTACTAAGCCGTTATTCTGCTCGGATCTCTAGACTAACTTGATCGTCGGAGGGTCCTCAGTGGTACAACCACCCCGGGACTTCCTTACAGGTATCTCGGCAACCACAACCTCAACCCATTGAGATCCACACGCTTCAGGAACGACAGCCTCCAGACCCAATCTCAGCCACACATCGCAGCCATCCGCAGATCAACGGGAAGCAACATCAAGGAGATTCCACCCTCCATCAAATCTATTATGGAATCAAGGAATCAACAATATTCACATCCAATGGGTCTTCACATGATAATTTTTTAGTTAGTTTTGACTTGTATATTTCCTTCGATACTTGTATTTAAATTTAGAAAAGCAGTTAAGGCATGTTTAAATTTATTTGCATGGTTTGTATATTCCAATAGACAATTTGCGCAAAAATATTATGATCTGTATATGGATAATTTGTTATAAATAAATGATTTTCATCAACATTTCTGCAATTCTTTCCATTTCTCGTGTCCCCTCTCTTTCACATGTGTGCTCACATTTGATATTGAAAATAATCCTAGAGGGGATGAATAGGATAATACTAACGATATGCACAAATTAAAAAATCTAAACTATACTTGTACAAATATCACTATTGAGTTGCTCAACAAAGGATTTACTAATAACGATAAGTAGTTAAGCTAAATACAATTGTAAAATGCATAAGCAAATAGCAAGCAAGTAAAGAAATAGCAATCGAGCAAAGATCAAGTAAGAAAATGCAAACTCAAGACAATCGCAAAGACAATCTCTTTGTGAGAGTGGTTCGGACACCGATCACGTCTAGGTTGTCACGCCCTGCCTTCCAAAATACATAAATACGCAACGTAATAAAACCAACCATGCTATTTATGATGAGAAAATATCATTTCATAGTCACATTACGGCTGTCAATTAGATATCAAGAACAATATATAAATATCTATCTATCCCATGTCCAAACTACCACAATAAATAATAACAACAAGGTAGCGAAAACAAATAAAGATCCAACCAGAAATAATATCTTAATCTTGTCCCTTATGAGATCACAACGACAAAACCATACCTAAAAAATAAATCTAAAGTATCACTAAACTAAATAAACGGAAAGCTCTTCACTACTCGGCTTGCTTGTCAAAGTATTCTTGATCTTCCTGTGATAAGGTCAAACGAACTGGGCCATGCAAAACCCAGACATCAGTGCGTCATAAATATCATAATAATAATAATAAACTGAACAGTGTGTTATATAGGATGTCACGTGCAAGAGTGAGATATGAGTATAAACAAAATCAATCACAGGTGATATACCAGCAGGTTATAGGTAGTTAGACATGTCGCGTGCAACCTATGGGTCCATGTGTCTAAGTTATCTATCCTACAGATATTTGAAACTAATTAATATACTCCATGCAACTCAAAAATATATATCCCGTTACCCCCCTTCCGGGACCACAGATGCAAGATATATCCCATTACCTCCCGGGACCATGGATGCAAGATGTATGAATCAATAATGATTCTGTTCCGTTAACCTCTGGAACCACGGAAACATATAATATCCTTTTATATTACACTTCAGTTATACTTTTGATTTCCCCATTTCCACAGTTTTCATTTTCCAAGCCAGGTATGAAAGTAATAGTTACCTAATGTAACGTTTTGAAAATCGTTTCGGTGAAATTTCGAAAAAACGGTAAAATAAGGGGGTTTTCTGTAAAAAGTTAAAATGCAAATATCTTTATTATAAAATTAAATATACATATTCTAGCTATGTAATTGCTAGTATTTGGTGTTTATTGAGCCACTGCTGAAATTTCAAATTTTCTGAAATTTTTTCCGAAATTAATTATTTTAATATTATTTTAAGCCGGTAAGAAAATATATTAAATTAGCGATAAATACAAATTTAAATGGGCTAATTTTAATCTTTAAAATCATGTTAATTAAAATCTAGTTGTAATATAATTTTTTAGTATTTTATTTCAAGTTTTAATTGATTTATTTTATGGAAAACAAAAATATAGTTATTTTGAACTAAAACTTGCAAATATGGTATTGTGGGGGGTCTTTTTGCATAGAATTTTTCTGTAAAGTCTCTCACACTCACCCTCACTCCCCTTGACCGGCCCCACACTATTGTAGCAGCCCAAGAATTTTATTTCCCTTTTTTTGACCTTAAATCATGTGAGAAATGGGTTAAAATAAGGTTTTTATATATAGTAAAGTAGGTGGGGGTATTATGGTAATTTGGGAGGGGTTTTGACTTGGATTCTTTTCCACAACTCCCCCACACCTCTCCCCACTCCCTCCTCAGCCGAAATTCCTGCAATAAACAGCCCCAAAATTTCCCCTCTCATTTTTCTTCTAAACTCATCAAAATTCCATTTAAACATCACAATTTCAAGCCCATCCTTCATCCATCCTTCTTAACCTTTCTTGCATGGATTTTGGATGCTAGGAGGCCATCTTTGGAGTCAAAATTTCTTGCTAGATCTCTAGATCTAGAGGTATAATTCTTACCCATTTAAATTCTTATGGTTAGATTTCTTTAAATGAGTTGTTTTAGTGTTAATATTGGTGCTATTTTCATCTAGGATCTTCAAGAGAATGGTTTGAGTTAAACTAGGGTTTTTAGCACACCATTATTAAGTTAATTATTCTATTTTGCTATCTAGTATTTTATACAAACCAAATCTAAGAGTTTAACTTACTTTTTGGGCTTCAAATTAGTGCTAATTTAGTGTTTCATGTATAGTTTGGGTTGGATTTTGTTAGTTATAAAATTCAAGAAAGGGTTTGAATGCAAGTTAGGGTTTTGTGAAATTGGTGTATGGTTGTGTAATGTATTAGGTTCTTATGGCTTGTTAAAACAAAGTTAGTAGCTAGTTGTTAATTGTTAGTTTAAAAATTATGATAATTACGCTAATTTGCTAACTAGCTATTTAAAATTGGTTAAATAATTGGGTTAAAAATGTAATTATGTTTTTATGACATCATTAATATTATTATGAGTGGTTTAATATCTTAGGTTATGCAAAACCAAGATTAATTGTTGAATTGTGAATTTTGCTTTAAAAGGTGTTAAAAATTGATATTTTTGCAAACTAGGATTTTGGAATTTATGCAAATTGATGAGAATAGATTATAGGAATGGTTTATATGACTTTGTTATGATATTTAGTGAATATTGTGGATGCTAGGTTCGTTTATACATCGAGTTTTGTACTAAAACGGTGATTTGTGCTTGCTAGATTTTCGGAAAAATGACTTTTTAAGTGAAATTGGGGTTTTTGTGAATTTTAAGCTATTTTATATTATAATTAGTGCTTGTAATTGTACAAATGAGTGTGTTAGGAGTTTTCTCGATGGTTTGGCGTTTGTACGCCGACGTCGAGGGTTTTTGGATCGATTTACGAAAGCAACCATAGGTTTTGACCTATGTGGGATTCGTGCGTCGTTTTGGTCATGAGTCGGATTTTAATGCAGTATGGTGCGTTATGATATGTAGGTACCCCATGTGGATTTCGAGACGACAAGAAAGCGCGTAGCGACGTCGGCACCGGCGAACGAGGACCAGGTGAGTAGATTTATATCTACGGGGAGAAGTCGGATGGATGGCGTATAGCATCCCCGCAGTCCGTGGTGGTGTATACGGATGCGTATACACACCAACAATTTATTATATGTTATTTGGGATTAATAACGATGTTTAGAATGGATATTGGTGTGTGGATTATTTTAGTGTTGCGAACCCTAGGGTAGTGTTGCACTACACATACACACCTACATACTTGCATACATTCCTATTTTTATGTGCTCATGGGATTCTTTATAGTTATGTGATCACATGGGTATGGGACTATGTGTTCACATACGGATTTGAGGATGATACTTGGGATTGAGCTGAGTCGATGAGATTTATTTTGTGGTTGTGATATCGGTGATATGGCAGGATTCGTACTTGAGGTACGTCCTGGTGTTATAGCGGATCTTGGGGCGGCGATACGGGTGAATAGTGTTATAAATAAAATGGTCGACATGTGATCGTGATATGAGGCATGATATGCTAGGATATTGATATTAGGCCGTATCGGGCGATGTATACCCCTTGATGATGATATGTGCTGACGATATCGGTTTGTACGAGATTGTCGATCAGCAGTCAGATCATGAGTATATTGAGGATATTAGTATTGTACTAGACATAGGTCAGTACCCTAGACTATGATCTTGGATAAAGAGGATACCAGAGGAATAGTGTGAGGAATATGATATTGACCCGTACCCAGATTTGGGGATGTCGTACGACGGATTTACGTACGAGCTATATCTTGATGATTAATCCGCACTCTTGACTTGGGATGTCTGATTATAGATATGGTATCGGATATGATATTATTGAGGCGGGATCACTGACTAATATATATAAAGGTATGTATATGGATCGACTCAGATGTTAGACGGTTTCCTTACCTGTAGTCCAGCTTGTTAGCTTAGCCCTTTAGTTTAGTTTAGTTGTTAGATTAGATTCGATTCTTACCTATTTCAAAAACTAACGAATCGTGGATATTTTAAAAGACAGCCCAAGGGATCCTACGGATATTTCAAAATATGTATCTTTTCATAAAAACACCGTAGCCCCTATTTTCAAAACCCCATGATTCGTGTTATTTCAAAAGGCACCATTTGTAGGACTTATATTAGATTAATGCAGGTTAGTTACAGTTGCATCTAGTATTCAGCTCCCGCTTATTATTGTGGTTCGTTTCGCATCGCATACTTATGTTATAATTTCTTATTGCAATGTTGATATCATATTGTTAGGACACCAGCACCATTACCGATGATGCGTATGTACCACGTACACTTACTTGCCGGCCCACACACATCTTCATCGGTAATTGCCATGTCACGTACACCTTAGAAAATATTATTGCTTGACTTAGCTTGTTAGTTAGTAATTTGACATGATATTAGTGTGCCTGCCTTATATGCCAGCTTAACATTGTAGTTATTACTTGTCACTTCATGCATACTGTTATTCATTGTTATGCCTATATTCATGGTTTTTACATGCTATTGATGATTTGGATTCGGATTTCCATGAAATTTTCTGGATTTGGGGGGAAAACCGCAAAACTTATATAAACTGATTTCTCTCTTTTTAAATAAAAAGTGCGGTTTTTCCCATGATGTATGAGTCGTCCACCATGAGTTTGCTGATGGATTTCGAGACCCGATTCGAGGAGACGGATGAACCGTTTCGGGTACATGGTGGACCCGGTAAGGTACCCCGGGGCAAGAAGCGCGTGATGATGACGATGTGAGCCTGGCAGGGGAGCACTACCTACCGGTGATTTTACCCGACGCGTCGGATATCCGGAGGATACCGTCGTGGTCTTGAGATGGATGGTAGGGGCCGGTCTGGACTGACGGCGTCCTAGATATTGTGATTGAGACATTGAGATTTCGAGATATTGAGGTACAAAGACTGTGATACAGAGATATCGAGATATTGGGATTACGTTTTGTGCCGATGCTAGGCACTGTTTTATGCTGATTTCATTATGATACCTCATTTTAAAAATACAAAGGAAATCTCACTAAATTATGAAAACGGTTCTTCATTTACATGTATTTTGTTTTCATGCATTCATACCTCATTCATATGATATATTGCTACTTGAGGCACTGACACGGGCACATGAGATTACACTCGGGTTAGATATTTACCCTAGCCTTGTTATTGGCTACGTGTTATTCATATATTTGAGGATATATTATGATCATTGACCTAGGTTGCGTTATTTATGCGATTTCTGTGCGTAGATATTTTTCTATTCACGAGTTGGCAACTCACCCCCGTTGTGCCCCAGTTTCTTGCAGGTTTGCCGTACAGGTTTCATTACGGCTTGCGGGCATAGTTTCCTTCGGGTGATTTGCTAGTAGGTGGGTTTACTTGTATCGTACCCCCCCATTATATAACTTGTATATTATTACTCTGTTGTATCTAGAAGTTTCATCAACCAAACATGTATTTATTTTGAGATAGAGACCATTGATGTTATTCCTTCGACCTTAGAGTCGCGCGTTATATTTCTGTGGTTTTCTTGTGGTTTTGAGTTTCCTTTTGAATTTTGATCCTCGCCGTTGGCGTTGTATATTATATTGCTTGTGTGGTTGTGACCGTCGATTGACGAAGAGCTAGCTCCCGCTTGGGGATGCCTTTTTATTGATTTCGTATACTATTCATGTTGTATCCCATTTGGGGGTCAGTATTTACAAAGGAGACTCTGCCGAAATTTTCGGGAAATTTTTGATGTTTTAAAAACCGCCTAATTTGGCTTATGCTATTGAAACTACTTGCTTTAAGTTGGTTTTTCCTGCACTCTACATCTTTCTTGGTTTGGATTTCTGGGTGTTCGGTTTACTTAGATTACGTACGTCTCGAGACGTTCGTAGTTTAAGTGCCGGTCATGTTCCGTACTTTCGGGTCGTGACAAAGTTGGTATCAGAGCATTAGGTTTTACCTTCGGAGCGTAGGATGACCCTTGGTTGATGGAATAGGTGACTAAAGTAGAGTGACGTACCGTAGGTATGTTCCGCGGCATAATTACGATACGCTACTCCACTTAAGAAGCCTTTGGATGTACATTTCTTTGCTCAGTATTATATTCATTCTGATCTAGCCTCATCAGTACCAGTTATGGTTTTGCTGCCACGATTACGGGCAGGGAGAGCTACGGCTAGAGTTGCGGTCAGCATGAGCTCGTCAAGAACGAGGACTGACCAGGGCATGATTCCAGCGACACACGATTGCAGAGATGTGTCTTTTCATTGTGTCTTCGCGCCACGAGCGTTGGGTGGATTGCTGTATGAGATTACTCGGATGTGCCAATTTGCACTAGAGGATTGAGCCACTGATAGAGGCCAGTCAGATTTTGATGACCATTGAAGTATTGCTTACTCCTGATGATTGAGGCACCGTTCAGCGTGCAGACGAGTGAGCCAGTTATTGCTGCGAACGACGAGATATTGCCCCAGATGCTGGAGTTAGTGCAGAATGAGTTGTACTAAGAGATGATAGAAGGTCGCTAGTCATCGAGGATGAATGACTAGGACATGTGGATCGTTCTTCTACCCCGATGTGAGGTCATCAGATAGATTGATTCCAGCTAGAGACGACTTCACGCGGAGACATTGGGAGTCGACAGAGACGATCGAATGTCAGAAACCTATTATTCCAAGTTTAAAGTAGTCGGAAAGACATGCAGGCAATTCTATGGTCCCTCTAGAAGAATGAAACCCTAACTCGACTTAATGACCGTGTGAAAGCCTTTGAACCTTCGGGTTTGCGGCAGTTCTACGGCGCCATTAGTGAGGCTTGGGTTTGCCCTTCTACGGCTGGACCACCGATGCTGTGGTATGTACTCGATACTATTAAACTGTGCCCAAGATGTTGAGCTCTTGGGGGATTATGAGGTTTTGACGACTCGATCGGATGGCTCGACTTAATTCGGATGCTAGGTGGTGAGATGCATTTCTTGGGAGACTCCAGATACGAGGATAGCCGTTGGAGCTCAGTCCATGCAGCCGCGACGAGACGAGTCCAAAGAAGACGACATTAGAGGAAAGTGAAGTAAGAGGTTCGTACCAGATCTAGATGAGATGACGTTCCACTCCGCCGACATCAGAGATGCGATGCGCATGCCGAGGCATGGTACTTGGATTTACCTTCCAGAAGGAGTCATGATGAGTATGCAGCCGTTCTGGAATGAGAACAGATCTAGTAAGGAACGATGACTTTCGGACAGTTCGGCAGAGGCGAGATTTGGGAGAGACCTCGACAGGACCTTTCTGGGACAAATTATGAGAAGACTTGGACCCAGGAGTGGTCGTGTTACGCACACCAGCAGGCCAGAGTTCATGATCATCGATGAGACGTCCCACTAATGACCGCGACAGTTGGTCCGAGATTCTTAGAGGATGCACTTGAGCGGTACTATTCCGCCATTATTGATTTCGATGTTTTGGGTAATTGATTCGCATGATTTGATTTTGATGATTGAGGATTTACGATCTTTGCACAGTGTTGCACTTGATATCGTTTTCGTGCTTGGTTTCACATGTTTGCGATTTTACGGTTTTAGACATTTGAGTTGATTTTGTGCGTATATACGTACACGATTTGGTTTTTGCACGTGGTATAGTTCATATATGCTTGCAGTGCAGTGTTACGTATGTTGTGCATTTAGATACCCTGGACTTTGATTTCGATGGTGATGTTCGATATTTGTTTTGTGCACCTTGTGCACCTGATTTGATTTTGCGCATGTTCGACACTTGATATTGGATTTCATGATTTCGTGCACGATGGATGCACCTGATTTGGATTTTCGCGCATGTTGGGCGCATGTTTTGAAGTGTGATTTTGGTGCACACCAGATGCACTAAATCGAGATTTTTCGTGCATGTCAGATGCACCTGATTTTGCTGTCAGGCACACATGTTGCCTATGACAGATGTTTCATGCACACCCGATGCACTTAGATGTTGTTTCTGTGCATATGTATGGTACATATTTGGATTTTGATTTCCGTGCGCACAAGACGCACGTAGTATTCATACGCATATTTTGGGGATTGATTTTTCTTATAGAGCAATACATTTTTATGATATTGCTATGTGTTTTCGTACTGAGCAGGACTAGTCAGAGGACAGTACCTGAATATATTTTACATGTATAGTTTCGAGTTATATCATATTGGTTTTGCTTTGGATTTGGTATTGATGTCTTCCCCATGACTCCGATGATTGCGGGATGCTTGACGGAGTTCTGATTTGAGTTATATGCTCATTTTTCATGCGCATGCGTTGCGCTACGATTTGTTTTATGTATTTATGATTTCGGAGCCCCGGCGATTTGATGGTTTTGGCTGAAATATTTTAGTATTTGGGGAAAGTTTTAATTTAAATTCGGGGACCGAATTTCTTTAAGGGGGGAAGATTGTAACGTTTTGAAAATCGTTTCGGTGAAATTTCGAAAAAACGGTAAAATAAGGGGGTTTTCTGTAAAAAGTCAAAATGCAAATATCTTTATTATAAAATTAAATATACATATTCTAGCTATGTAATTGCTAGTATTTGGTGTTTATTGAGCCACTGCTGAAATTTCAAATTTTCTGAAATTTTTTCCGAAATTAATTATTTTAATATTATTTTAAGCCGGTAAGAAAATACATTAAATTAGCGATAAATACAAATTTAAATGGGCTAATTTTAATCTTTAAAATCATGTTAATTAAAATCTAGTTGTAATATAATTTTTTAGTATTTTATTTCAAGTTTTAATTGATTTATTTTATGGAAAACAAAAATATAGTTATTTTGAACTAAAACTTGCAAATATGGTATTGTGGGGGGTCTTTTTGCATAGAATTTTTTTGTAAAGTCTCTCACACTCACCCTCACTCCCCTTGGCTGGACCCACACTATTGTAGCAGCCCAAGAATTTTATTTCCCTCTTTTTGACCTTAAATCATGTGAGAAATGGGTTAAAATAAGGTTTTTATATATAGTAAAGTAGGTGGGGGTATTATGGTAATTTGGAAGGGGCTTTGACTTGAATTCTTTTCCACAACTCCCCCACACCTCTCCCCACTCCCTCCTCAGCCGAAATTCCTGCAATAAACAGCCCCAAAATTTCCCCTCTCATTTTTCTTCTAAACTCATCAAAATTCCATTTAAACTTCACAATTTCAAGCCCATCCTTCATCCATCCTTCTTAACCTTTCTTGCATGGATTTTGGATGCTAGGAGGCCATCTTTGGAGTCAAAATTTCTTGCTAGATCTCTAGATCTAGAGGTATAATTCTTACCCATTTAAATTCTTATGGTTAGATTTCTTTAAATGAGTTGTTTTAGTATTAATATTGGTGCTATTTTCATCTAGGATCTTCAAGAGAATGGTTTGAGTTAAACTAGGGTTTTTAGCACACCATTATTAAGTTAATTATTCTATTTTGCTATCTAGTGTTTTATACAAACCAAATCTAAGAGTTTAACTTGCTTTTTGGGCTTCAAATTAGTGCTAATTTAGTGTTTCATGTATAGTTTGGGTTGGATTTTGTTAGTTATAAAATTCAAGAAAGGGTTTGAATGCAAGTTAGGGTTTTGTGAAATTGGTGTATGGTTGTGTAATGTATTAGGCTCTTATGGCTTGTTAAAACAAAGTTAGTAGCTAGTTGTTAATTGTTAGTTTAAAAATTATGATAATTACGCTAATTTGCTAACTAGCAATTTAAAATTGGTTAAATAATTGGGTTAAAAATGTAATTATGTTTTTATGACATCATTAATATTATTATGAGTGGTTTAATATCTTAGGTTATGCAAAACCAAGCTTAATTGTTGAATTGTGAATTTTGCTTTAAAAGGTGTTAAAAATTGATATTTTTGCAAACTAGGATTTTGGAATTTATGCAAATTGATGAGAATAGATTATAGGAATGGTTTATATGACTTTGTTATGATATTTAGTGAATATTGTGGATGCTAGGTTCGTTTATACATCGAGTTTTGTACTAAAACGGTGATTTGTGCTTGCTAGATTTTCGGAAAAATGACTTTTTAAGTGAAATTGGGGTTTTTGTGAATTTTAAGCTATTTTATATTATAATTAGTGCTTGTAATTGTACAAATGAGTGTGTTGAGAGTTTTCTCGATGGTTTGGCGTTTGTACGTCGACGTCGAGGGTTTTTGGGTCGATTTGCGAAAGCAACCATAGGTTTTGACCTATGTGGGATTCGTGCGTCGTTTTGGTCATGAGTCGGATTTTAATATGGTATGGTGCGTTATGATATGTAGGTACCCCATGTAGACTTCGAGACGACAAGCAAGCGCGTGGCGACATCAGCACCGGCGAACGAGGACCAGGTGAGTAGATTTATATCTACGGGGAGAAGTCGGGTGGATGGCGTATAGCACCCCCGCAGTTCGTGGTGGTGTATACGGATGCGTATACACACCAACAATTTATTATATGTTATTTGGGATTAATAACGATGTTTAGGATGGATATTGGTGTGTTGGATTATTTTAGTGTTGCGAACCCTAGGGTAGTGTTGCACTACACATACACACCTACATACTTGCATACATTCCTATTTTTATGTGCTCATGGGATTCTTTATAGTTATGTGATCACATGGGTATGGGACTATGTGTTCACATACGGATTTGAGAATGATACTTGGGATTGAGCTGAGTCGATGAGATTTGTTTTGTGGTTGTGATATCGGTGATATGGCAGGATTCGTACTTGAGGTACGTCCTGGTGTTATAGCGGATCTTGGGGCGGCGATACGGGTGAATAGTGTTATAAATAAAATGGTCGACATGTGATCGTGATATGAGGCATGATATGCTAGGATATTGATATTAGGCCGTATCGGGCGATGTATACCCCTTGATGATGATATGTGCTGACGATATCGGTTTGTACGAGATTGTCGATCAGTAGTCAGATCATGAGTATATTGAGGATATTAGTATTGTACTAGACATAGGTCAGTATCCTAGACTATGATCTTGGATAAAGAGGATACCAGAGGAATAGTGTGAGGAATATGATATTGACCCGTACCCAGATTTGGGGATGTCGTACGACGGATTTACGTACGAGCTATATCTTGATGATTGATCCGCACTCTTGACTTGGGATGTCTGATTATAGATATGGTATCGGATATGATATTATTGAGGCGTGATCACCGACTAATATATATACAGGTATGTATATGGATCGACTCAGATGTTAGGCGGTTTCCTTACCTGCAGTCCAGCTTGTTAGCTTAGCCCTTTAGTTTAGTTTAGTTGTTAGATTAGATTCGATTCTTACCTATTTCAAAAACTAACGAATCGTGGGTATTTTAAAAGACAGCTCAAGGGATCCTACGGATATTTCAAAAGACGTATCTTTTCATAAAAACACCGTAGCCCCTATTTTCAAAACCCCATGATTCGTGTTATTTCAAAAGGCACCATTTGTAGGACTTATATTAGATTAATGCAGGTTAGTTACAGTTGCATCTAGTATTCAGCTCCCGCTTATTATTGTGGTTCGTTTCGCATCGCATACTTATGTTATAATTTCTTATTGCAATGTTGATATCATATTGTTAGGACACCAGCACCATTACCGATGATGCGTATGTACCACGTACACTTACTTGCCGGCTCACACACATCTTCATCGGTAATTGCCATATCACGTACACCTTAGAAAATATTATTGCTTGACTTAGCTTGTTAGTTAGTAATTTGACATGATATTAGTGTGCCTGCCTTATATGCCAGCTTAACATTGTAGTTATTACTTGTCACTTCATGCATACTGTTATTTATTGTTATGCCTATATTCATGGTTTTTACATGCTATTGATGATTTGGATTCGGATTTCCATGAAATTTTCTGGATTAGGGGGGAAAACCGCAAAACTTATATAAACTGATTTCTCTCTTTTTAAATAAAAAGTGCGGTTTTTCCCATGATGTATGAGTCGTCCACCATGAGTTTGCTGATGGATTTCGAGACCCGATTCGAGGAGACGGATGAACCGTTTCGGGTACATGGTGGACTCGGTAAGGTACCCCGGGGCAAGAAGCCCGTGATGATGACGATGTGAGCCTAGCAGGGGAGCACTACCTACCGGTGATTTTACCCGACGCGTCGGATATCCGGAGGATACCGTCATGGTCTTGAGATGGATGGTAGGGGCCGGTCTGGACTGACGACGCCCTAGATATTGTGATTGAGACATTGAGATTTCGAGATATTGAGGTACAGAGACTGTGATACAGAAACATCGAGATATTGGGATTACGTTTTGTGCCGATGCTCGGCACTGTTTTATGCTGATTTCATTATGATACCTCATTTTAAAAATACAAAGGAAATCTCACTAAATTATGAAAACGGTTCTTCATTTATATGTATTCTGTTTTCATGCATTCATACTTCATTCATATGATATATTGCTACTTGAGGCACTGACATGGGCACATGAGATTACACTCGGGTTAGATATTTACCCTAGCCTTGTTATAGGCTACGTGTTATTCATATATTTGAGGATATATTATGATCATTGACCTAAATTGCGTTATTTATGCGATTTCTGTGCGTAGATATTTTTCTATTCACGAGTTGGCAACTCACCCCCGTTGTGCCCCAGTTTCTTGCAGGTTTGCCGTACAGGTTTCATTACGGCTTGCGGGCATAGTTTCCTTCGGGTGATTTGTTAGTAGGTGGGTTTACTTGTATCGTACCCCCCATTATATAACTTGTATATTATTACTCTGTTGTATCTAGAAGTTCCATCAACCAAACATGTATTTATTTTGAGATAGAGACCATTGATGTTATTCCTTCGACCTTAGAGTCGCGCGTTATATTTCTGTGGTTTTCTTGTGGTTTTGAGTTTCCTTTTGAATTTTGATCCTCGCCGTTGGCGTTGTATATTATATTGCTTGTGCGGTTGTGACCGTCGATTGACGAAGAGCTAGCTCCCGCTTGGGGATGCCTTTTTATTGATTTCCTATACTATTCATGTTGTATCCCATTTGGGGGCCAGTATTTACAAGGAGACTCTGCCGAAATTTTTGTGAAATTTTTGATGTTTTTAAAACCGCCTAATTCGGCTTATGCTATTGAAACTACTTGCTTTAAGTTGGTTTTTCCTGCACTCTACATCTTTCTTGGTTTGGATTTCTGGGTGTTCGGTTTACTTAGATTACGTACGCCTCGAGACGTTCGTAGTTTAAGTGCCGGTCATGTTCCGTACTTTCGGGTCGTGACACCTAATACTAACACAAGAACATGCAGGTAAAGATTATGTTTATCAAGACAACAGGTCACGTCCATTAGGACAGCAAGTAAGGATCGTTGGCATCAATAAGTATTATAGGCAATAGGTATTAGCATGATAAAATAGTAACATTCTGGCAAGTTACAAGCATGTCAATGATAGTATATTAAATCAGGTGAAGCGTTTATTTCATAAGAACATCATGTAAACAGATCATGATGAATACGGTTGTAACCGTTATCTAGATGCGATAAATGATGTAACGAAAATAACCATATTAATTCCTACAAGTTGAATTTATCCATTTGACCGTATTATAATAGTTTTGTCATAATTATCAGGTATTATTATTTAGATATACTTGCATTAACTGTATATTTTAAAACTGATTAATGTTAAAAGCTACGGTATACGAATTATATAGATATAGTAGTATAATAATAATAATGGTAGTAATACGACATCATATAGGTATATTGCATAAACTATAACATGTAGTAAGTTAGAAACTTACTCGGTCTCAATGAATGAGGATACGAACACGAACAGACATGGAACAACGAAAAACGCGAAGCAAACTCCAAAGCTTGCTCGGCTCTGAGATCTCCATTGATGGGGAAGATTTGGATAAGATGGCATCGACAAGGGTTAATCGACGGCGAGCTCTCGAGATGATCGACGATGTGGTACGGCCGAGCTGGGTTTTCTATTCAGGCACGCCGAAGGTCTCTATTGTAGAAGAGAGGGGGTGTTGTCGATGATCAAGAACAAAGAGAAGATGACGTCGATGCTGGAGATGACCGTAGTTGGCTTGGATGCTCGGCTACAAGGTGCTTGGCGATGAAGACGAAGTGCAAGGAGTTGGCGATGTGGAGGGTGGCAGCGGGTGAGATGTAGGCGGTTGCTTGGTGAGGATCTCAGGTTAGATACCCCTCCAGCCACTTCAGCACCTTGTGATCTTTGAGAAGATTTTATTATTAAGTTAAGGCCCTCTCCTTTAATGTTTTTGGTTGCGGTGATGGATCGTCGAGGTTAGGTTCCCGGCGAGGTGAGGCAATGGTGTTGGTGATGTGGGTGTGGTGATGGAAGTGAGTGACGACGGTGAAAGAGGTTGATAGCAAGGAGGGTGCTTGGGTGTTTGGTGGTGATCGGAGGTGATGGTCGCGGTGAGGGTGATGATGGTGAACAGAGTTGGGGTCGAAGGTTGGAGCTCGGTGATGGAGGGTGCTACGGGTAAGAGAGGAGGGTAGCGACGAGGTCTGGTGGGAGACGGAGTAGTCGACAAGGTGAGGGTGTTGATGGCATGATGAATGGGTTGTAGGCGATGGTCAGGAGAGGCTGGCGACGAGGGTGTCGGGCTTGGAGAGGAGAGAGAGAAACGGGGGAGAAAGAGGGAGAGATGAGGCAGAGAGAGAAAGAATGTTTTTGCTTTTATTATATAAAAAGAATATATATATATATATATATATAATATTTTATGTATAAGTGTATTATATATATATTTATAACTAAATAATATTTTCATAAAGATATTAAGATCCCCGATCCGTCTCTACTAAATCTCAAAAAATATCAGGAGTTATCTACAGATAGGTAGCCCACTTAAACATAATATAATGGCTAGAAAAATATATTCTAATCTAATATATTATACATAGTATTTTAGGATGTTTAGGATTTATATGTAATAGATAACCATCAATAAAATATCATGGGATATTTGAAGAAGATAAAAGCATACTAACAATTAAAGATTAGATATAAAATACACATAATGTATGGCTACTAGAAAATATATGTATATAGTTTAAATATTGTATATCTATTATTTAAGATTTATATAGATTTAGTCTATAGATAAATATCAATAAAATATACTCTATCTAACTATCAACCCATAACAGATTTCATGCAAGCGGGTCGGATCCGATAAGCACACATACAATCCAAATACCAATCACAACCCAAACAATAATAATTAAAAGAAGTTCAAAATATTAATTAATATCGTTAAATATCGTACGATTGTATTAGGGTGTTACATTATACCCAACTATAAAAAGAATTTCATTCTTGAAATTCACGGAAACAGGAAAAAGGCAAGAACAAGGAAAATACGGATCTAAGGAAAATAGTGTGAAAAATTATGTCGAACTCCGTCTTCACGTTTTCAAGTAGATTCTCCATGTGAATGATTTCCCCATGAAACAAGCACTCGAGAGATCACTCTATTCTTGAGAACCTTTTCTCGTCGATCCACAATAGTCATCGGTTGCTCTTCATAAGTCAAATCATCCCTCATTGTCAATTCCGATTAATCTAGGATGTGCGTCTCATCTCGAGTATACTTGCAAAGTTGAGATACATGAAACACGTCATGAACACCCGCCAAGGATAGTGGTAAAACCAATCGATAAACCACTTCTCTAATACACTTGATGACATCGAAAGGCCCCACGAATCAAGGACTAAGCTTGCCTCGACTACCAAGCTGGATTACTCTCCTAGTCGGTGATATCTTCAAGAACATATGATCACCAACCACAAACTGTAATGGTCTTCTTCCAATATCAGCCCAACTATTCTGTCGATCATATGCCACCTTCATATGATCATGAATCAAGTTAACTTTCTCCACAGTTTACACAATCAGTTCCGATCCCAACAATCTTCTTTCTTCCATATCGTCCCAACATACTGCTGAACGACACTTACGATCGTACAATGCTTCAAATGGAGCCATTTGTATAGTCGTTTAAAAACCGTTATTGTACGAGAACTCCACTAAATGTAAATGATCTTCCCACGAACCCTTGAAGTCTAACATGCAAGCTCTCAACATATTTTCAAGAGTTCAGATCGTTCTCTCAGACTGTCTATCTATCTGAGGGTGATAGGGCATACTAAACTTCAAGCGAGCTCTCAAACTTTCTTGTAGACTCTTCCAAAAATGTGATAGAAACTGGGTGTCACGATCAGAAATAATACTCACTGGTACTCCATGCAATCTTACAATCTCTTCCATGTACCTCTCTGCTAAAGCCTCCGTCGACTGACCGACTTGAAATGGTATAAAATGAGCTGCCTTAGTCAGTCGATCGATAATCACCCATACTCCATTATTGCCCATTGGAATCCGTGGCAACGCTGTTATGAAATCCATGGTTATATGTTCCCATTTCTATTGGGGAATCGGAAGTGGTTGCAACAAATCAGCGACCCTTTGATATTCAGCCTTGACTTGCTGACACACCAAGCACATCGACACGTAAGGAGCGATCTCTTTTTTCATGCCTTCCCACAAAAAGTGTTGTCGCAAATCTCTATATATTTTCGTGCCTCCTGGATGTACCGAATATGCGGAACTCTGGTCCTCATTCATGATTTTTTCACGAACTTCTCCTTTAGGCACACACAAATGACTTCCATACCTCAAAGAACCATCTTCATGAATCAATAAATCCTTTTGAAGTCCTACCTCTACTTGTTCTCGAAATTTCTGCAATCTAGGATCGTGCTACCGCTCTACCTTAATACTATCAATCAATGATGACTGTACGCGCAACTACATCAACTGTCCCGATGAATCTGGTAATATGAGCTCCAACTCGAATTTTTGAAAATCTGCTATAATCTCTTTCTGAGAAGTCAACATCCGTATTGCTGGCAACCGAGTTAAAACATTCGGTACTACATTAACTTTTCCCGGATGCAACTTTAGATCAAGATCATAGCCGGCTATCAGCTCCAACTACCTACGCTGCCTCATGTTGAACTCTTTTTGTGTGAACACATACTTTAGGCTCTTATGATCGGTAAACACCTCAAGCTTCTCTTCCAATAAGTAGTGTCTCCAAATCTTTACCACAAAGATAAATGCTGTTAGTTCCACATCTTGAGTCAAGTAGTTCTTTTCATGCGTCTTCAACTGCTTCGACGTATAAGCTACAACCTTTCCATGCTGCATCAAAACACATCCCAAGTATTTCCCAGATGCGTCGCTGTGAATAACTAATCTTCCGGAACCATCTTGCATGGTTAAAATAGGAGCGGTTGTCAACCTTTGTTTCAGCGCCTCAAAAGCTAATGCACACTTATCAGACCAAACAAACGGTAGCTCCTTTCATGTTAGCTTAGTTAAGGGTTCTGCTATTCGAGCGAAGTTCTCCACAAACCTTTGATAGTATCCAGCAAGCCCAAGGAAACTTCTGATCTCCCCTACATTCTTTGAAGTCAGCCAATCGCAAACAGCTGCAATCTTTTTTGGGTCAACCGCGATTCCAATAGAACATGGCCCAAGAACTTCATTTCATCGAGCCAAAACTTGCACTTGCTCATCTTAGCATACAATTTTTCTTGTCTCAATATCTGCAGTGCGATCCTTAAGTTGTTTCATGCTCTTCTTTGCTCCTCGAGTAAACCAGATTATCATTGATGAATACCACCATGAATTGATCTAGAAATGGTGAAAACATCCGGTTCATCAAGTCCATAAATATCGCCGGCGTGTTAGTAACTCCAAATGGCATAACTAAATACTTATAATGCCCATATCGAGTTCGAAACACCGTCTTGCAAATGTCTTTTGTTTTCACCCGAACTTGGTGATAACCCGATCGCAAATCCAACTTCGAAAATACTCTCGTGCCACTGAGTTGATCGAATAATTCGCCTATATGAGGAACCAGGTACTTATTCTTGATGGTCACTCGATTTAACTCTCGATAGTCAATGCACATTTTCCGTGTGCCATCATTCTTTTTGACCAAAAGAACTGGAGCTCCCCATAGTGAACCGCTGCCGCGAATCCAACCCTTCTGCTATAATTTAGAAACTTGTCTCTTTAGCTCTTCCAGTCCTACCGGTGTCATCGGATAATAAGTCTTCGAAATTGGCGCTACTCCAGAAATAAGATCAATCGTGAACTCCACATCTCGTTTTGGCGGTAAACCCGAGATTTCCTTGAACACATCCATGAAATCCCAAACCGCCACTGGTGCTTCTTCCTTGATCACTTCCATCGACGTAAAAACGGCATTTGTCGGCTTAGCCCTAAATTCGACTGGCCCGACAGATTTGCTGCCTCCCAAGAATTCAAACTCCGGATGTCTGGGAATTTGGAAAATCACCTTCTTTACTCTACAATCTATGTGAGAGTAGAAAATGCCAAGAAAGTCCATTCCTAAGACAACGTCATAACTGCCTATATCTATTACCAAGAAATCTGCGAACAACTCCTTTCCGTAAATAACAATAGAACAACCCTTACATTCACTACTAGATATAATTCTCCCATTCCCAGTGTGTATGTCCCAACTGCTAAATAGGGCTATGTGTGGGATAGAGTGTGCACCAATAAATTTGCACGATATAAAACAATGGGATGCACCAGAATCAAATAATGTCAACGCGGGGAAATTATAGATAAGTAGGATACATGAAACATCGTCTGAAGCTTTGGCCTCCTCGACCATCAGGGTGAAGGCCCGTCCCTGATTAGGCCTCTGAGTAATCTGCTCCTGCCCATAAGTTTTCTTTTGTGGTGTTTTCTGGACATCGTATTTCAACTATAGTTTCGAAGGGCACATACGAATCGAATGGTCAACTGATCCACAAACTAAACATAGTCCATGTTTCCAACGACAATCCTTCTCCATGTGGCCGGGTAGACGGCAGAAATCACAAACCACACTCCTTTTCCGATTTGACATGAAAGGCCTTTTCATAGGTATTATCCCCTGTTTATTAACTGGAATGCCCTTACGTCCAGGAGCTCTGGTTGGTGCATACGAGGTCTTCCACACCACAACCTCTTGCTGTTGAGTATCCTTTACTCTCATTGATAATCTCTATTGTTCCCTAACCGCCATGAGAACTTGAGAGAAGGCGGTCAACCCCAACGATGTGATATGCCTCTGAATCTCTATATCCAAACTGCGTATGAACCTCCTTATCTTATCTGCCTCGTTGGAAACCAAGAGCCCCGTAAATCGACTGAGCGGGGTCCACTCAGCCGCATGTGTATCAACAGATCCGCCATTCTGCTTTAAACTAATAAACTTCTCTTCCACTTCCTCTCTATAAGATTGCGGAAAGAACTTCTCTAAGAAACTCCGTGTAAAACTCGTCCAGCTGATCGGCTTTGCCAAACGGGTCTCCTCAACTAGATACCATTCGCGAGCATAATCTACCAACTGGATGCGTACCACATCCACCATTTTCTCATCCGAGATCTGTGCAGCAACTAAAAGATTCTCTATATCCACCAGCCACTGCTCTGCCGGTAATAACTCCTCCATTCCTGTGAATGTTGCCGGACCGAGCTTCCTGAAATCCGCCACAGTACCCTTACGCTGAGCTGGTCTAAGAATTGCCGCCCTTTCAGTAGCTGTGATAGCAGTCTGTTGGGCCATTCTCAAACCCTCTTGGAAAACCTCATCCTGTCGCCGATTCAGCTCTGTCTGACGTTTCTGGTTCACCAGCATACAACGTATGATCCTAAGTAGTGCGGCGTCGTCTACACGCCTCTGATATGCCCACAAATATTTTCCTGCCATGATTCTGAAGTTAAGAACATTTGGAGAGGATTAGCAACATGATTCAATAAAACAAGAAATTAATAAACTATAGATTCAAGAATGGCAAGGTAGTAATGTGGCAGGATGTTCCTAATTCCGAGTTTTCAGGTCAGTGTATTGGGTACAATACCCAACTACAAATTAAACCAAACCCAGCTAACCTAAAACCGATGCTCTGATACCAACAAAACCTTGTCACGCTTCACTTCCCAAAATACATAAATACGGAACGTAAAAAAACCAACCATGCTACCTATGGTGAGCAAATATCCTTCCATAGTCACATTACGACTGTCAATCAGGTATTAAGAACAGTATATATCTATCTCATGTCCAAACCGCCACAATAAATAATAACGACAAGGTAGCGGAAACAAATAAAGATCCAACGAGAAATAATATCCTAACCTAGTCCCTTATGGGATCACAACGACAAAACTATAACTAGAAAATAAATTAAAAGCATCACTAAACTAAATAAACGGAAATCTCTTCACTACTCGGCTTGCCTATCAAAGTATTCTTGATCTTCCTATGATAAGGTCAAAGGAACCGGGCCATGCAAAACCCAGTCGGTGCGTCATAAATATCATCATCATCATAATAAACTAAACAGTGTGCTATATAGGATATCATGTGAAAGAGTGAGGTATGAGTATAAACAACATCAATCACAGGTGATAATACAACAGGCTATAAGTAGTCAGACATGTCACGTGCAATTTATGGGTCCATGTGTCTAGGTTATCTATCCTATAGGTATTTGAAACCAATTAATGTACTCTTTTATGTAACTCAAAAGTATATATCCCATTACCCCCCGGGACCATGGATGCAAGATGTATGAATCAATAGTGATTATGTTGTGTTAACCTTGGAACCATGGAAATATGTAATATCCTTTTAAGTTACACTTCAGTTACACTTTTGATTTCCCCTTTCCCTAGGTTTCGTTTTCCAAGTCAGGTATGAAGATAATATCGATCTAATGCCAACATAGGAACATGCAGGTATAGATTATGTCTACCAAGACAACAAGTCATGTCCATCAGGACAACAAGTTAGGATTTTTGGCATCAGTAAGTATTATAGGTAACAGGTATTAGTATGATAACAAAAATAGTAACGGTCTGATAGGTTACAAGCATATCAATGATAGTATATTTCAGGTGAAGCGTTTATTTCGTAAGAACATCGTGTAAACAGATCATGATGAATACGGTTGTAACGTTTATCTAGGTGCGATAAATGATGTAACGAAAATAACCATATTAATTCCTACAAATTGAATTTATCCATTTGACCGTATTATAATAGTTTTGTCATAATTATCAGGTATTATTATTTAGATATACTTGCATAAACTGTATATTGTAAAACTGATTAATGTTAAATATCTACGGTATACGAATTATACAGTTATAGTAGTATAATAATAATAAAGGTAATAATATGACAACATATAGGTATATTGCGTAAACTATAACATGTAGCAAGTTAGAAACTTGCCTCGGTCTTGACAAATGTGGATACGAACACGAACAGATACGGAACAACGGAAAAGAAGAAGCCAACTCCAAGCTTGCTCGGCTCTGAGATCTTTGTTGATAGGGAAGACTTGGATGAGATGGCGTCGATAAGGGTTAATCGACGGCGAGCTCTCGAGATGATCAATGATGAGGTACGGCCGAGTTGGGTTCTGTTCAGGCACGGTGAAGATCTCTGTTGCAGAAGAGATGGGGTCCTGTCAATGATCAAGAATAAGAAGAAGATGACGTTGATGCTGGAGATGGCCAGAGTTGGCTTGAATGCTCGACTACAAGGTGCTCGGCGATGAAGACGAAGTGCTGGGAGTCGGCAACGATGGAGGGTGGCAGTGGGTGAGATGTAGGCGACTGCTTGGTGAGGATCTCAGGTTCGATACTGGTTGCAGTGATAGGTCATCGAGGTTGTGTTCCCGGCGAGGTGAGGCGATGGTGTTGGTGATGTGGGTGCAGTGATGGAGGTGGGTGACGACGGTGAAGGAGGTTGATGGAAAGGAGGGTGCTCGAGTGTTTGGTGGTGATAAGAGGTGATGGTCGCGGTGAGGGTGATGATGATGAACGGAGTTGGGGTCAAGGGTTGGAGCTCGGTGATGGAGGGTACTGCGGGTAAGAAAAGAAGGCGGTGACGAGGTTTCGTGGGATAGGGAGTCGGCGACGAGGTGAGGGTGATGAAGGCGAGATGAATGGGTTGTAGGTGATGGTCAGGAAAGGGTGGCGATGAGGGTGTCGGGCTTGGAGAGAAGAGAGAGAGATGAGGGAGAAAGAGGGAGAGATGAGGCAGAGAGAGAGAGAGTTTTTGCTTTTCTTTTTTAAGTAAAAAGAATATATATATATATATTATGTATAAGTATATTTTATATATATGTATATATTTGTATATAACTAAATAATATTTTCATAAAGATATTAAGATCCCCGATCCGTCTCTACTAAATCTCAAAAAATATCAGGAGTTATCTACAGATAGGTAGCACACTTAACCATAATATAATGGCTAGAAAAATATATTCTAATCTAATATATTATATATAGTATTTTAGGATGTTTAGGATTTATATGTAATAAATAACCATCAATAAATTATCATGGGATATTTGAATAAGATAAAAGCATACTAACAGTTAAAGGTTAGATATAAAATACCCATAACATATGGCTACCAGAAAATATATGTATATAGTTTAAATATTGTATATTTATTATTTGAGATTCATATAGATTTAGCCTATAGATAAATATCAATAAAATATACTCTATCTAACTATCAACCCATAACGGATTTCATGCAAGCGGGTCGGGTTCGATAAATACACATACAATCCAAACACCAATCATAACCCAAATAATAATAATTAAAAGAAATTCAAAATACTAATTAATATCGTTAAATAACGTACGATCGTACTAGGGTGTTACATAGGTTCCTAGCCCCCTTTCTTTAGGCTCTTTAGCCCACTCCCTTAAACCTTCACGTCTTCTCCAAAGACAGCACGTTGCGCACTCGCAACCAAACCAAGTCGCATGACGCACAAGCCATTTCTCTCTACAAGATGATTTCCTCTCTTCTTATAAAGGCACCCTTGCACCCAAGAGTTCTTACACAAAGAATAGAGAAGGAACATTATAATCCCAAATACTCTAAAATGAGTTTCTCTCAAATCTCAAACTAATAGTTCAAAGAGTATGGATATTCCAATTAAACTCTTGGTGATTTTGAGTATGATAATAAAAAGATAAACAAGATCAAGTTTCTCTCTCACAAGAAAAAGAGTATATTTATTCTTCAAAAGATAGCAAAAATCTCAGGTCAAGAAGTTGTGAAAAACCGAAGTAAAAACCATTTTTATTATTCAAAATAAAACTAGTCGTTATGGATGACATCATCAAATCTAATCGTCGCCAGACATTTGCAGGAACAAAGGGGCAGACATCTGAACAAGGAGATGTCATGGCTGACTTTCTTCTTAAGACATCTGGCAAGGGGCTTCCAAAGGACAGAGCGCAGATGTTTGAAGTTCAACTGAAAGACGTCTAACGTTCAAAAACATGCAGTATTAAAAGACTTGTAGACTTCTATCAAAAATAACCTTCAGACGTCTAGCAAGAGGTCTCTAAAGGACAGAGCGCACCCTAGACATTTGAAGTTCAAATGGCAGACGTTTGGCTTTCAAAAACATGCAGTATTAAGAGACATTTAGACGTCTGCCAAAAATGACCTTCATACGTATGGAAACCTGCACACTTTCTGTTATTTCAAAGCTACAGAGACCAGACGTCTAAAGTTTAACGGGCAGACGTCTGAAGTGTAAAAACCTGGAAAATTTGCCTTTTGAAACAAAAAACATTTTGAATGATAAAACCATAAACCAAATGTTTTATGCAAGATTTTTTGTGTGTGCTTGAGCTCTTATTGGATAATTCCATAGACTATGAAGTACTTACAATGATTTCCTGGAGATTTTGCACTTTTAGCTCAAACTCTTGAATTCTTCGATTTCTTCGATTCTTAAATTCTTTAAACTTGGACTTTGGCTCCTTAGCTTCTTGAAGATTGAACTTGATATT
Source organism: Agapanthus africanus (assembly GCA_030015575.1). Classification (NCBI taxonomy): domain Eukaryota; kingdom Viridiplantae; phylum Streptophyta; class Magnoliopsida; order Asparagales; family Amaryllidaceae; genus Agapanthus; species Agapanthus africanus. The sequence goes on from JASDDO010000026.1 coordinate 142,751,951, forward strand.
TGAGGAGCTCCAGTCCATTATTCTCCAAGCTCCAATAGATTTACCATTTTAGCTCAATTTTCTCAATCCTTCATCATAGGCTTGTGTCGTTTAATAACGTGAAATCTTTCTAAAAAACAACCAAACTTATATACAGTGTTATGAAATATGTAATATGAAACACATGTATAAATCTATTAATATTATGTAACATTATCAAAACTAAATAGTAGGATTATGAAAATCTATAAGCTATCAATCTCCCTCTTTTTTATGATGTCAAAATATTAATAGAAGATGTCAAAATATTGAAAGTTAAACGTTTGAACAACTTCAATAATCGATAAAAAGACCAATATATTAAAGTTAAATATTTGAATAAGTTCAATATATTGATAAGACCTATTACTCTTCTCCTTTTTGACATAATCAAAAAGGGTGTCCTAAGGAGTAAAATATTTGAATTAATCCCCCTAGACATATGCCTACACCAAAATATAAGTTAAACGTTTGAATAACTCCCCTAAATGTAACCATAGAAGACTAATAGGAGTTGATGTGAGCAAGAGTAAAGTTAAACGTTTGAATAACTTTCAAGGCAAGCATCTGGCTCACATTAATAAGCATGCATATAAGATAAGAAAAAGCAATTTATACATGCAACATAACCATATGCAATATATACTCAAATTCTAATATCATATGGTTGCAAAGATGAGACAAAGATATAGGCAAAATAGGATTTTCTCATCTTTAGTGTCGTCAAACCCATGAAGGCCCTAAACACACTCCGCTAGACCCTAAGATAGGTTATAAACAATAAATTCACAATTAGGTTCCCCTAAAGAGGGTTGCAGATACCATTTTGGTAAGATGATACTTAATCGGTTATAAGATACGATATGTTCACAAAATATAACTTTGTTTTTCAAAATAAATTGCAATGTTGTACCAAAAAAATCTTATATATGGCTCCACCAATGTCCCTATAACTTATGCATTCTTTGATATGGAGCGAATGATATATCATTACGAGCTATATTGGATACGAATATTGCACAAAAGAGAATATCATCAATATCATAAATGTGATCATCAAGGCGCAAAAACAATCATTCTAAGCTATAAATCGACATAATATCTCATAAGAAATCAAATCCCAACATAAGATCATGATTCATAAGCTAAAAGCATAAATGCCTACATAAACATATCATCAAAATTATCGGTTTCAAACACCAAGTCTTTTGAACCGAAAGGCACGAAAAACCAAGATCATTCGAAAAAACGCTATAGAAGTTCATAAGAGAATAAATATAACCAAGGTTTCTTGTCTCCAAGACAAGAACAAAATAAATCGGCCACTCCCTCTAGCAAGAAAGAACCAAAAAGAAAACCTCCAAAGCCAAGCATCACCGATTATCACCGTCGTCGTCGTCACTAGAATGAACACTCCAACTAGCATCATCACCACTGCTTCTTCTTGAACTTTTCCTTTCACCGTCTTGTGGATTGAGTCTTGTATAGAAATTTTTGAATTTTTGATTGATGTAAGCACGGTCTTCATCCCTCTAAGTAGCCATTCTATCATCATATCCAACTTGCCAATCTCTTATCTCCCTTATCCCAAGCAGTAAAATATCAAGCCTCTCATAAATTGCTTCAATTGCATCATATGATTTTGTCCCCGGACCTTCACCGGGAGCAATCGAAACATCTCCACCTTCTTGGTCCTTTTCTTTGACCTCATCGGCTTATCGCTTGCGAGCTCGTCTCTCAGCAGATTCCATCAAGCTCAGGTGCGTCTATCTGTTGGTGAAAATTGGTATAAACGCAGCGGAAGGGAATGTTAAAATTTTTACATCAACACCAATTTAGAGTTTATAAATTATGTTAATAATTAAAGAAATCAATTAACCCTTAATTGATTCGAAAAGATAATACTTTTGCGCAAATTCGGATTTACATTCCGTTCGTGGTGCTAGCGATTCCTATCCAATCAAGACGATTTGATTACACCTTGATAATCTTCTTGCTTGCCTCTACACGAATCTCCGAGATTAGTGAACTCTAATTAATTAGTTAGATGATCTAATTAATTAGAGAGAATTATAAAAGAAAGAGACGAATTAAAAATCAAAATTTTAATTCGTCTCCACCATGAAAATTTTTTCCATAAGAAAAGGAAAGGGAAGATCAAAATTTTTAAGAGGATGAGAAAAATAATTAGAGCTTAGGGTTTGTATCAAATAGAAGCCTATATATAGGGAAATAGTTTTTTCTATTTAAACCCTCATAATTAATTAATTTGTTTAATCCCTTAAACAAACTAATTAGTTATAACTTAATACATGTTGGCCCACACATATATATATGCATATAATATTTGATACACATCAAATGCATAACAATATTATCTTATATATATATATATTTATTTATATATTTATAATCATATATATATTATATTCATAATATAATTAATATATATAGACATGTATTATTTACTCATTTAATATCACATATTATCTTGAGTAGTACGCCAAATCGTATTTGACAATTTTACCCTTATTTAATTAATAGTACATCAAATATAATTATTTAATTAAATCTCTTTTTGTATATCAACCATATACTTTCTCTTCTTTTATAGTTCTATGTTTGGCAAGTAGGAGTTCACCTATGTGTGACTCCGTAGGCTCGACGTTTACTCAGCAGGAGATACTTAATTTGAACAATTCGAACTAATTTCATGAAAAGCAAAATCCTCAATTTTATAGGGACAATATCTACGTATTTAGACTATCTGGATAAACTGTCAATGACTGGATTGGAATAGGAAAATGTTATCCAAGAAAATCAATACCTATCAGTGGTAACTACCGAACGGTCCAGTTTCTTCATCTACTTTTGCTCTTTATTTGGTCTAGGGGTTGGTAGTACTGTCAAACCCTAATAACTCAAATAACCATTGTGTTGATATTATCATGTAACTCTGAGATCAAACTGATAACCACTTATTATTTGATCTCTATTTCTCTGGCCATAGATTTTAGGTCACTGATATATCGCACACTGCAGAACACTGTTCTCCATATATTAGAGGGACGAATCTTATGTTAACTTATCACACCCTTCATATGTATTTGATCATACCCAATTTCTACCGTTATATACAATATCAATGGATCTGTTGTTGGGTAGTAACTAAAGTAATCTCTAACACACGCAAGGTACTATGACGAGTCTCAGGTCTGGAGACTAAGTCGTACCAGTCGTCACTATATGAATTTCCATCTGACAGTTATGTATAATTACCAACTGGAAATTCAAAATGAGTCGTTGGTGTACTTATTATATATAAGCACTTGCATACGATACTCTGATATCACCACACCAGATGACTATGAGAACAGTCAATACTCTCTCTAATGAGTAAGTATAATATACACTAGTCTTCCGGAGTATGGATGTCCTGTCTCAATCTCCTACGACTATAAACATTTAAGAATATATTTATCGACTAATCAGGTCTCACTATTGTGATCTACATCACAATTCTTTAGTCTAGTATTATTCTACGGACTTTATTAGTAATCAATAATAAACAGAGTAATAAAAGATACACCAATAAAGAAAAAACTAAATAACATACTATTATTACGAACGAGAAAGTTCCATGCATGTAGGTCACAATTACAACTAATTGTCTCTAAGGGCATCTATATCTAAAAATCTCTCACTTGCACTTAGGGTCAATTATTGTGATATCGCATACACAACATCTCAACGAGTCTCTCGAACTGCGGTTGAGAAATAAATTTAGTGAATGGATCTGCTATATTATCTTATGTATCTACTCTCAAAACTGGAGTCAGTAAACACCTCATCTTTGAGGTCACCTTTACTGATTATAAGGTACATCTCCTTAGTATTTCTTAAATACTTGAGTATAGCCTTACCAGCAATCCAGTGTTGTTCTCCAGGATTAGACTGATATCGACTTACTACACAAAGTGCATAATCCACATCAGGTCTAGTATATAACATCGCATACATGATAGACCCAACTGCCGAAATATATAGCGTCTTATCCACGCGTTTTCTCTCATCGTCTGTCTTAGGAGACATATCCTTGGAAAGAGATATACCATGCCTAGTAGGTACATTACCACGCTTGGTCATCTTGGTATATTCTATACTGAATCTTTTCATTATGTCATCTATGAACTTGGATTGGGATAACCCTGTTGGGATTCCTTAGCACCTAGCCTAGGGTTTGCAAGCATCACTCATGCCACAACAAAAATTAAAGGGGTGCTAAGCATGTTAGTGTATATGCCCTAGAGGCCATTACTGTATCACACTGGATTGTATATTACTTGATGGAAGCTTGGGATATTCACCTTGTATTAACATTCTTGCTCAAAATGGTAGTATGCTACTTGGTTTGTTTCTGCTTTAATGTGTGCATGTGTTTCTTTTAGCATATCGCCTTTACACATTAGTGGAGCCCTTAGGATCTTTGCTTGATTACCAGCGTTGTGATGGCAGTCACACTCATGGGGGCTGGGTAATCTATAAGCACATCCTTATGCAGGTCCCTAGTCGCAGGACTATCGAGACAGGGCATCGATATTCCGGAGTAGACTAGCGCATGCGCTTCTTATCCCAGCTAGGGAGACGGTCTGTCCTACAGCCGTCAGTATGTCGTACTTGAGATAGTATGCAGGTGCTCGTTAGGTTACGAGTACACTGGATAAGACTCGTCGGGAACTGTTGGTTGGTATTATACCTATCATCAGTTATCAGTTCCCAGGTGATATGGGTACAGCTTAGTCCGTTGACTTGACACTGTCACTTCGTCTCGAGTGTGTTCCCACTGTACTTTGATTACTATCCTACCACGGCTCAAAGGAGTCGTGCAAACAGGTAGTTTTTGGGTGCAGTCCCGAAGCACTTGGAGGCAGTGACGGTTAGACAGGATTCGTCTCTCCCGGTATTGGGGGTTGATATCGTGCTGTGTCTAGGAGAGCCATTACACAAAGTCCCTAGCCAGGGCAAGCGAGATAGACTGGTAGGTTTCTAGTGTTATCTCAGGTGTTCTGGGCTACACTCCGGCACGACTTATACTGCTAGTAGGGGACTGACGTTTACCGCCCCCTAGGCCCGCCATGCGATGTTCTTAGACGAACAGACCGGACTGTACGGAGATTGTCACATACAGGCTCAGTAGGAGTTTAGATGGGTTTACCTCGTCAGTCTTCTTATCGGCATCTACCTGGGGACCGTTACGTACAGCTAGTGCCGCTTGCGGTCTATGGTTAAACCCACTGCCAGTATAGTGTCGAGTCTTTAGAGTCCCACACAGAGGGTTATTCGCTTTTGGGCAAAACTGAGTAGAGGTCGCATGGTTTTGCGACAGGGTTCGTTCACATCCGCGCACTTGTGCACGTTTGGCGTCCGGACAGACATTACTAGCGGGCTCTGGTTTGAGCCAGATCCTAGTATATGTTTTGGGGTTTGTTTTATCTCATAGTATTCATGTTCCTCGGAACACGAATGCGGGTGTGTATGCACAGTTGATTGAGGCGGAGGAAGAGGTTTTTCATTAGGGTTTTGGAACGGGTGCGTATGCACAGTTGACAGTCTTCTTTTTCCAAACCCTAATGAATTTGTGATATATCAATTAATAATATTAATTAAATGAAATTGTGTCATGGTTGGGTTTGTTGACTTGTTGACCAAGGTTGACCAGTTGACCATGGTTGAAACATTGACTATCATCATTACACATCAAAGATGCTCTTTGATTCTAGCAAAAACAATTTAATGTGAAATGATAATAGTCCCATCAAACATTCCATCAACTTTTTCATTTTGATTAATTTTATTAATTTGATAAATCACTTATATTGTTATGGTTGTAAAAAACCATCTCATTCTATCATAACCATTCTCTCTCCTCCTTTCATCTTCCTCCTCCTCTAGTTCAAGGAGAATCATTCTCATGAGTTGAGAAACCTCTCCTTGGAGATAAAACACCCAAATCCACTCTCTACTCATCTTAAGGTTGAAGGTCTAGCAAGCCGGAGACTTTAGTTTTCTCAAAGTTCGAGGAAGAAGCTCAAGGTAGAGACCCTCAGGTGGATCCATCTTTGACAAGAGAAGGCGACAAGGAAAGCATCATCCGACCACTACAAAGAGTCCAAGAAGAAGGAGTTCAAGTTGAGGTATAACCCCTAACCGAGTAGATAACTCTCTTGTTAGTTGCTAGTGTGTAGTTTAGCAAAGATCCGTTTTTGTAGTCCATGTTACCTAAACCCTAAAAATCGTTTTTCACCATTTCCGCAAGCCCGAAAGAACCGGGAGAGGTAACGTGGCTTATAGTGGTATCAGAGCCTAACTAAACACACCCTAGCATGTTAGCAAAGTATTTAGAATATCGACCGAACGAAAAAACCGCAAAACACCCCGGAAAACCCTAGTTTCTGCCGATTTTTTTCTGCTCTAAAAATAATAAATCATGTCTTAAAAATCGGCTCAGGCTTTTTTATGAACAGGCAAGAAAAATGATCCAGCGAACCGACCAACTCACCGCGGTTCCGCGGCCGAGTTGACTCGGCCGTGGATCGTTTCTCCTGCAGTTTGTTTCTGATGGTGTTTTTTGATTTTTGAGATGGTTTGTTTCTGCCCAGAATTTCCAGAGAACAAGTTTGTTTTTGGGGTGGTTACAAATCCGTATTTTGGTCGTTTTTCTGTAGACTTTGGCTAATGGGTTGTATCTGTAATGTTATATATGTATTGAACGTCTGCTAATCGCTATACGTCGATTAGTGGGGGTTATACATATCTGTGATCTGTGATGTTGATGGTATGTGTATATGAATTCGTTGGATTGTCGCGGATGAATAGCCGGGGGGAATTGTGAGATGAGAGTTTTGTTTATCTTTCAATTCTTGTAATATGTAAATTGATGTAATATTATTTGTATGGCCGCACAACCGGGTCGGGTTTGTAGCTGTCATTGTATAATTTCTTTTTACTGTTTTTGCTCCTAGGATAGACCCAAGGTGGGGTGCACAAACTACCGGGTATCTCGAAGTGCCGAGTGGCCTACTCACGAGTTGAGAAAGGTTGCTTCGTTTCGGGTACTTGGCGGGTAGTTTGCCGCACCCATAGGGGTCTAGGGTGGGGTTTGGCTATTCATCGCGACCGTATAATCCGCTCTTCGTTACAGGCTCGTACGAATTGCGGATTCCTAGTATATCCAATGTATTCATCTGTGATCTGGAATGGCTATCATTGCATGTGATGAATGTTTATATATATCTATATGATATCTATTTAGGCGTTGCTTATGTTTTGCATCCGCGCTAGTCCAGCCCCCGCTCTGTCGTTAGTTAAGTAACCTAACGGGTGATGACGGGACCCCGTGGCGAATGCGGATGGCATAAGCGTACGTTATATTTTCGTTGTTTTCTGCAATGGTAGGATTAAATGATGGGACGCATTGGAATTAATGCAAGATAAAAATAAACCAAGTAAAAGTCGTTGGAACACTTTGAAAACCACTCGGTTCTTTTCAAAACCAAACTTTTAAATGCGGAGTTTGAACCACTCCTTTTGAAAGCTATCTCGTTCCTTCGATTATATCAAGTTCACTACGTTCACGGTTTTGCCAAAACCATTCGTAGCCCTCCGTCATTTCACATGAATGGTCAATAAGTATTCAAGCTATGTATGTTGGCCAAAGTCAAGGCATAGTGATTGGTAGCTATTGGGCATTCATGTGCAGCATAGATAGATGTGTTGGTTTGGGGCAGTCGTTCTACCATTTTGGCCAAAGTCAAGGGTATGTGCGAGTGGGCTTAAATTAACCTGGAGAATGACGGGTAGAACTTGACATGTGACTTATGATATTTTGGCCAAAGTCAAGGTCATAAGAGCATGGGGCAAAAATCCACATCGGGAGTTTCAAAAGAACTGAAACTTGCTAGCGCTGCATACCATTTGGAGTGTGATGATTCTGGTAGGATTCCTTCAGTTTTGTCACGCGATGATATTTGGATCCCGATCCTACTGTGAGTATATGCTACTCCTCCGGAACTTTCTCACTTAACGATCAATGCTATAAACCAAGTAGGTGTCTAGAAAGGTGTTAGCGGGGCTACGCCCACAGGGAAAAGAGGTTACTTAATTAAGGAACTTCGCGAAAGCGTTGGAAAACCTCCCTCGAAGTACCGACACTGGCCTGGCTGAACGATTAAGCAAGTATTGTACGGTGTGATTGATCCCGACTAGTTCTTCCTTTATGGTTTGAGGAGGGATTCGAGAGACAGTGGGAGCCATCCTGTTTGGACAAATTAAAAACCACTCTAAACTTGCAAGAGCATCATGCTAAAGTGTTTCTTCTCTCTCTCCTAATTGCAGCGACCAAACATCATGACTGGACTTAAGTTACTACTAGATAAAAATATACTGATAGGGCCAAACTACAAAGATTGGCTCAGGAATGTCAAAATGGCAATCACTTATGACAAGTTGGGGTATCTTCTTACCACCAAAGCTCCCCCTATCCCAGGTCCCAAAACCAGCGTCGTGGATAGGGAAATCCGTAAGACCTGGGAAATCGACTGCCTGAAGGCCAAGTGCCTCGTGCTTGCCTCTATGGACAACGAACATCAGAGGAGGCATGAGAATATGGATCTCGAATCCATATTTCTCCATACAAAAGAACTGTATGGAGAACAATCTCGTATCGCCAGATACGAAGTGTCGAAGAAGTTGTTTTCGGCAAGATTGGCCGTCGGATCATCGGTAGCGGAACACGTGCTTAAGATGATTGGCTACATAGAGGAGCTCACGGACCTTGGGACCACGTTGGAGAATGAGCTCTATACGGACTTGATTCTTCAGTCCCTTCCTTCCACTTACGCCCAGTTCATCCTGAATTTCAACTTGCAAGAAAAGAAAGTTGAACTTTCAGAGCTCCTCAACATGCTGAGGAGTGCAGAGGGCACCCTACAGAAAGGTCGGGAAACATCCACTTTGTTTGTAGGAGGATCTTCCTCTTCTAGGTCTAAGGCGAAAGCCAAGGGAAAGAAGAAGAAAACCCCCGCCAAACCAAGGGGCGGTGTTAGTAAGAAGGATACGAAGGGAAAGGCAAAAGCAACAAAGGTAGCAGGGAAGCTTGTGGATAAGGAAGAATGCTTTTACTGTCACAAGAGTGGACACTGGAAGAAAGATTGCAGGGCTTGGAAAGCCAGAACATAGGATCTGAAGCAAGTTGCGGCTTCAGCTTCAGGTGTGTATGTTATTGAAAACTGTCTATCAATAAACTCTACGTCCTGGGTATTGGATACCGGATCAGGATCTCATATCTGTAATTCTTTGCAGGCGTTGAGAAAGCGTAGGTTTTTGAAAGCAGGTGACATAACCCTCAAAGTTGTAAACGGAGCTAGCATGGATGCTGAGGCCGTGGGGGACTATCACCTGGGAATGTCAGATGGACATGTTTTGGTTTTACATAATTGCTTTTTTGTACCCAACACAACTTGTAATATCATTTCTGTATCTTTGGTTTCTAAAGAAGGTTATGAATTTGCGTTTGTAAGTAATGTTGTAAACATTCACCTTAATCAAGTTCTGATTGGGTCAGGTACATTGAGCAATGGTATATACGTATTAAACCAACCACAGATTTTCAATATCCAGAATACACACAAAAGAAAGTCTCCGGAAACAAATCAGACTTTCTTATGGCATTGTAGACTGGGTCACATCAATGAGAGAAGGTTGACGAAGTTACATATAGAAGGATATTTGGATCCGTTCGAATATCAATCATATGCAACTTGTCAATCCTGTCTCAAAGGAAAGATGACAAAGGCTCCGTTCACTGGACACGGAGTGAGAGCGAGCGAGCTCTTGGGACTCGTGCACAGCGACGTGTGCGGTCCAATGTCTACGAATGCACGAAGCGGTTATTCTTACTTCATTAGTTTTACGGATGACTTTTCAAGGTACGGTTATGTCTTCTTAATGAAACATAAATCCGAAGCCTTTGGAAAATTCTAGGAATATAAGAATGAAATAGAAAAACAAACAGGCAAAAGTATCAAGACATTGAGATCTGATCGAGGTGGTGAATACTTGAGTGCCGAGTTCCTGGATTACTTAAAAGAGAATGGAATTCTCTCTCAGCTTACTCCTCTATACACTCCGCAACATAACGGTGTATCGGAGAGACGGAACCGAACCCTATTGGATATGGTACGGTCCATGATGAGTAACGCTGAGTTACCGCGATCATTCTGGGGATATACGCTAGAATCAGCTGCATACCTTTTGAACCGAGTTCCAACTAAGACTGTGCCTACTACACTATATCAGATGTGGTGTGGGAAGAGACCCTATCTTAAACACATTAAGACATAGGGATGTCCAGTTTTTGTCAAAAAGCAGCATGCGGACAAGCTCGAGGCACGCTCAGTACAGTGCAAGTTTGTGGGATATCTAAAGAACTCCAAGGGATATTTCTTCTATTGCGAAGATGAACAAAAGGTTTTTGTTTCTCGACATGCCCACTTCTTGGAAACTCAGTTTTTGGATAATCAGATAAGTGGGAGCATAATAGAACTGGAAGAAATTCCAGAACCACGAGCTATTACTGAAAGCTTAGTAGAACCAGAGGGTTCGAAAGATCAGGACATTCCTACACCGCTCCGCAGAAGTAGTAGGCAGTCTCATCCGCCCGAAAGATACTACGGTTTTCTCATAGACGGGGATAGAGAGGATTGCATCATTGATAGTGATGAGCCGACTAGCTTCCAGCAGGCCATTCAGAGCGTTGACTCGGTAAAATGGCTGGATGCAATGCGGACCGAAATGGAGTCCATGTACACCAACAAAGTATGGACGTTGGACATTGCTCCAGATGGGGTAAAACCCGTAGGATGCAAGTGGATCTTCAAAAGGAAGATTGGTGTAGATGGACAGGTTGAGACCTATAAAGCTAAACTTGTTGTAAAGGGTTTCCGTCAAAGACCTGGCTTGGACTATGATGAAACCTTTTCTCCAGTGGCTATGCTGAAATCCATTCGGATCCTTCTTGCCATTGCTGCCTTCCACGATTATGAGATCTGGCAAATGGACGTAAAGACCGCTTTTCTAAATGGAAATTTAGAGGAGTGTGTCTATATGGACCAGCCAGAGGGTTTCATTCAGAGTGGGAGCAGCGGAAAGGTGTGCAAGTTGCTTAAGTCCATTTATGGACTAAAGCAGGTATCGCGGAGTTGGAACATCTGTTTTGATGAGACGGTCAAAGAATTTGGCTTTATCAAAAATCCAGATGAACCATGCATCTATAGTAGATTTGTAGCGAGAACTGTAGTATTCCTCGTTTTATACGTGGATGACATTCTCTTGATAGGAAATGACATTCCTATGCTACAATCTGTCAAAGAGTTCTTGTCACACAGGTTCTCCATGAAAGACCTGGGTGATGCCTCATACATTCTGGGGATCCGGATCTATCGTGACAGATCCAAGAGGATACTGGGACTCTCACAGTCCAGGTATATCGACACCATACTGAAAAGATTCAGTATGGAAGATTCCAAGTGCGGTAATCTACCGGCTTGTCACGGGATCACCCTCTCCAAAGAGATGTCTCCCAAGACTGATTTGGAAAGGGATCGCATGTCTATTACACCCTACGCTTCTGCGGTAGGCTCTATAATGTATGCGATATTGTGTACCAGACCAGATGTAGCTTATGCACTGAGTGTGGTAAGCCGGTATCAGTCAAACCCTGGGGAGAAACACTGGATAGCAGTAAAGAACATTCTCAAGTACCTGAGAAGGACTAAGGAGATGTTCTTGGTGTATGGCGGAAAAGACCTCCAGATCGAGGCCTTTGCTGACTCCAGCTTCCAGAGTGACAAGGATGATTCCAAGTCCATGTCGGGTTATGTCTTTACCCTCTATGGAGGGGCGGTGTGTTGGAAGAGTTCCGAACAGGAAACCGTTGCTGACTCGACGATGGAAGCGGAATATATCGCTGCTGCAGGTGCCGCAAAAGAAGCCGTCTGGATAAAGAAGTTCCTAACAGAACTTCAGGTTGTTCCGTCCATTGTTGATCCAGTACCTCTGTATTGCGACAACAACGGGGCTATAGCTTTAGCGAAGGAACCCAGGTCCCATCCGAAGTCCAGACACATCTTGAGGCGGTATCACCTAATCAGGGAGATCGTGGGTCGCCAGGAGATCGAGGTTCGGAGAGTTGCTACGGAAGATAACACTGCTGATCCATTCACCAAGGCCTTACCCCAGACTCAGTTCGAGCGGCTGATCGAGATGATAGGTCTTCGATACGCCAGTACATGGCCTTAGTGTAAGTGGGAGATTGTTAGTGTATATGCCTTAGAGGCCATTACTGTATCATACTGGATTGTATATTACTTGATGGAAGCTTGGGATATTCACCTTGTATTAACATTCTTGCTCAAAATGGTAGTATGCTACTTGGTTTGTTTCTGCTTTAATGTGTGCATGTGTTTCTTTTAGCATATCGCCTTTACACATTAGTGGAGCCCTTAGGATCTTTGCTTGATTACCAGCGTTGTGATAGCAGTCACACTCGTGGGGGCTGGGTAATCTATAAGCACATCCTTATGCAGGTCCCTAGTCGCAGGACTATCGAGACAGGGCATCGATACTCCGGAGTAGACTAGCGCATGCGCTTCTTATCCCAGCTAGGGAGACGGTCTGTCCCACAGCCGTCAGTACGTCGTACTTGAGATAGTATGCGGGTGCTCGTTAGGTTACGAGTACACTGGATAAGACTCGTCGGGAATTGTTGGTTGGTATTATGCCTATCGTCAGTTATCAGTTCCCAGGTGACATGAGTACAGCTTAGTCCGTTGACTTGACACTGTCACTTCACCTCGAGTGTGTTCCCACTGTACTTTGATTACTACCCTACCATGGCTCAAAGGAGTCGTGCAAACAGGTAGTTTTTGGGTGCAGTCCTGAAGCACTTGGAGGCAGTGACGGTTAGACAGGATTCGTCTCTCCCGGTATTGGGGGTTGATATCGTGCTGTGTCTAGGAGAGCCATTACACAAAGTCCCTGGCCAGGGCAAGCGAGATAGACTGGTAGGTTTCCAGTGTTATCTCAGGTGTTCTGGGCTACACTCCGGCACGACTTGTACCGCTAGTAGGGGACTGACGTTTACCGCCCCCTAGGCCCGCCATGCGATGTTCTTAAACGAACAGACCGGACTGTACGGAGATTGTCACATACAGGCTCAGTAGGAGTTCAGATGGGTTTACCTCGTCAGTCTTCTTATCGACATCTACCTGGGGACCGTTACGTACAGCTAGTGCCGCTTGCGGTCTATGGTTAAACCCACTGCCAGCATAGTGTCGAGTCTTTAGAGTCCCACACAGAGGGTTATTCGCCTTTGGGAAAAACTGAGTAGAGGTCGCATGGTTTTGCGACAGGGTTCGTTCATATCCGCGCACTTGTGCACGTTTGGCGTCCGGACAGACATTACTAGCGGGCTCTGGTTTGAGCCAGATCCTAGTATATGTTTTGGGGTTTGTTTTATCTCATAGTATTCATGTTCCTCGGAACACGAATGCGGGTGTGTATGCACAGTTGATTGAGGCGGAGGAAGAGTTTTTTCATTAGGGTTTTGGAACGGGTGCGTATGCACAGTTGACAGTCGTCTTTTTCCAAACCCTAATGAATTTGTGATATATCAATTAATAATATTAATTAAATGAAATTGTGTCATGGTTGGGTTTGTTGACTTGTTGACCAAGGTTGACCAGTTGACCATGGTTGAAACATTGACTATCATCATTACACATTAAAGATGCTCTTTGATTCTAGCAAAAACCATTTAATGTGAAATGATAATAGTCTCATCAAACCTTCCATCAACTTTTTCATTTTGATTAATTTTATTAATTTGATAAATCACTTATATTGTTATGGTTGTAAAAAACCATCTCATTCTATCATAACCATTCTCTCTCCTCCTTTCATCTTCCTCCTCCTCTAGTTCATGGAGAATCATTCTCATGAGTTGAGAAACCTCTCCTTGGAGATAAAACACCCAAAGCCACTCTCTACTCATCCTAAGGTTGAAGGTCTAGCAAGCCGGAGACTTTAGTTTTCTCAAAGTTCAAGGAAGAAGCTCATGGTAGAGACCCTCAGGTGGATTCATCTTTGACAAGAGAAGGCGACAAGGAAAGCATCATCTGACCACTACAAAGAGTCCAAGAAGAAGGAGTTCAAGTTGAGGTATAACCCCTAACCGAGTAGATAACTCTCTTGTTAGTTGCTAGTGTGTAGTTTAGCAAAGATCCGTTTTTGTAGTCCATATTACCTAAACCCTAAAAATCGTTTTTCACCATTTCCGCAAGCCCGAAAGAACCGGGAGAGGTAACGTGGACTTACAAAGCAATCAACCTAAAGATCATACTAGAAAACTAGGGTAACAAAACATGTAATCCAACATTACAAAGAGAAGTGAATGAAAATACAACCTTTGTAGATCCGGTCCTTCACTTCTAAAGCTCCGTGTTGACGTCCCTTCGCTGCGATCATCGTAGTCCCGAACTCTAGAATGGATTTCCCCGGAGAAATGAACAAACTAGCTTGTTGACTTCGAGGCCGAAGATGATCTACGTCGAGGTGACTCAAACTCAAGCTCCATCTTCACTAGGTCAAGAACTTTGTGAAGAGAACACCCTAAACTAAATGACAAATAGTAGATGATGATGAAATAGGAAAAGGGTTCACTTTAGATTTTGATTTCTCACTTTATTTCTTCACTTAGAAAAATCTAGAGAGCTTTTTCTTTTGGATGAAGAAGAAGAAGAAGAAGAAGAAGAAGAAAATGAGAATAAAACTCAAGTGAAGATAATGATCAATTATGTAACCATGGGTGGGTTAATATCATCCACTAACCTTTGTAGAGACTAAACCATAGTTTAAGTTAGTGGTTTGGTTAATAAATATCTTTAGTGAGACAAAATTAGTGGACTTGGTCAAATGATGCTAAAAGCTTCATGAAGCTTCAAGCATGACAAAGTGCACACTAATTTTGAATTACAAAATAAATATAAACCTTTTCCACTAACTTTAATATGGTATAAGTCACTCATATACCCAAGTTTGCATGTATCATCAAGCATGCTTCAATCTAGTGCACAAACATATATCACATATACAACATGTGCACATTAAGTGAGAAAATCAATCTTAAGTGAACAAATACTAGTTAATGTAAAGTAATATATCAAATATATAATTATATATTAAATCATTAAATCAACACTTGATTTAATGATCCGGTCATATCACATATAACCGACTAATATCTAGTGTATCAATATATCGAATCAACACTTGATTCGGTAACCCGGCTATATCACATATAACCGACCGATGATACAAATAGAGAGAATAGAATACAGTATCACATACTGGTATTATTCTCGGTCCCGCGCATATCTCATATGCGCTCCTATTTTGTTTCGCTTGAGCCAGGAAACCTCTGTGTAGGACTTTAAAGACTCGTCAATACGCCGGCAGTAGGTGGTGATCATATCAGCCACCTACAAGCCGCAAGCGGTCTGCTAAACGTAACGGCCACCCGGGTATTGAGCGATCAGAAGATCAACGAGCAAGCCTGCTCACACTTCTTCGAATCCAATCAGTAACACTTATCGCATAGTCCGGTCTGTTCGTCTGATATGTCACATATTTCGCCTAGGGGTGGTAAACGTCAGACCCCAGTAGCTTGATAAGTCATGCTGATGTAAGGTCCATAACGAGCGTGAAACTACTGATAACACTTACCAGTAAATCACATCAACCCTGTCCAGGGATTTCCAGTTATAGCCAATCTAACATAGCGCAACATCAACCCCCAATACCGGGAGAGACGAATCCCCTCCTATCGCTCATTACCTCCATGTGAATCGGGACTGTACCCAAAAACCACCTGTTTGCACAACTCAATAGAGCCGTGGTAGGGTGGAAATCAAAGCACACTGGGAGACACACTAGATTTTATGACGATCTCGGGTCAACAGACTAAGCTGTACCAGTGTCACCAGAGAACTGCTATCTGACGTGAGGTATAATACCATCTGGGAGTTCTCGGCGAGTCCGTTCAGTGTACCCAGTCTCCACTGAGCACCCGTATACCATCTCTGCTGTCAAACACCAATGGATATGGGATCATCCATTGCCCATCATATAGGTCGAGAAGATATACGCTAGTCTACTCTGGAATATCGATGCTCCGTCTCGATATTCCCACAACTAGGAACATTGAAGGATGTACTCATGGACTACCCAGGCCCCACTAGTATGATCTGCATCATATTCCTGGAAGTCGAGTACACATCCTAAGGGCTTTATCAACATGTAACAGAGAGACAATAAGTGTACATGTTAAGATAAAGAGCAACCATATAGCGTACTATCATGTCGAGTAAGAAAGTCCTCCCTATATATGTCCCAGTATCCACTACAATATACATCTTATGTACAGTAATGGCCTCTAGGGCATACATATAACTAAAAATCTCCCACTTGCACTAGGGCCATCTGTATCAGTGGTTGTATTATCTCATACTCAACCATCCCATAAAAGTCTCTCTTTGGGAAAAGGCCTTTGTGAGTGGATCCGCCGTGTTGTCCTCTGAGTCTATTCTCCTAACCTCGATCTCCCTGGAGATCAACTATCTCCATGATCAGGTGATACTGCCTTGGAATATGTCTGGGTCACTGATGGGACCAGGGTTCCTGAGCCAAAGCCACACCTCCATTGTCACACAATGGTAGGAACCTAGTTCATCTCATGAACTAATATACACCTAAACTACCTCTTTGGTAGTATCTTCAATAGCGATGTCACCAGCCTTTATTGTCTAGTCTGCCACGGTATCTAGCTTGGAACTCTTCCAACATATCGTCCCTCCACTGAGGGTAAAGACAATGCCTGCGACTGACATTCAGTCATCCTTACCACCCTGGAAGCTATCCAGTGATTCTCTCCAGGATCGATTGATACCATCTCACTACACCTAGTGAGAACCCTAACATCCATTTAGATCTATCTCATAGATCCAAAACCCAGGATTTAGGAGGTATTACCTAGATCCTATATGGAGAATCAAGGTGATAAGAGGAGATTAACCGAGTGTAGCGTAGGAAACTCCTTTCCTATCAAGAGTATGTCATCCATGTACAATACGATGAAGACCACCTTACTCTTTACTACCTTTTTGTATATACAAGGTTCATCTACTATTTTGATGAAGTCAAACTCTTTGACTACCACATCAAAACAGATGTTCCAACTCCGCGATGCCTGCTTTAACCTATAAAGCAACTTGTACATGTTTCCGCTGCTCGCACTGTTTACGAAGCCCTCTGACTGTGCACTTATAGACGCACTTTTCTAAATCAATATTTAAAAAAGCAGTAATGACACCCAACCGCCAGATATCGTAGTTATGGTATGTAACAGTGGCAAGTAGGATTCGGATGGACTTAAGCACAGCCACTGGAAAAGGTGTCATCATTATCCACGCCTGGTCGATGACGAGAACCTTTAAAAAGTCTAGCTTTGAAAGTCTCAACTTTTCCATTTACACCAAGTAATCTTCTCAAGATATACTTGCTCCTGATGGGGATTTAACCCTTCAGATATAGCAGCCAAAGTCCATACTTTGTTGGTGTACATGGATTCCGTCTCAGATCTCTAAGCATCCAGCCATTCTTACAGAGTCCCTACTCTTGATGACCTGCTCCAAACTAGTTGGGTCATCATCTCATGATGAAATCCTCGCTCCCACTGTCATCGAGAAACCGAAGTATCTCTCAGGCGGATGAAGAACCCTGCTAGATCGGCGGAGAGGCCGAGGTTCGTCGGGGACTATTGAATCCTTTGGTTCTACCAAAGCATCAGCTGCAGTTAGTATAGCTGGAACTCCTTCCAGTTCTACAGAACTGACCTTGCCTCGATCTTGTCCGGATTTTGCTTTTAGACATCGGCCGGTCAACCCCAAATCTTAACTCGCTTAAGAGATGGGCTCTTCCCATACCATATCTTATATGGAGTGGTAGGCACTGATTTGATTTGAACCCAATTCAATAGGTATGCAGCTTCTCAAGTGCATAACCCCCCAAAAGGAAAAAGGTAACTCTGTAGTACTCATCATAGAGCGCACCATATCATATAGGTTGCAATTGCCCCACCCCGATATACCATTGTACTATGGTGTATACGAAGGAGTAATGCTGAGAGAGAATCTTATTCTCCTTTAGAATAGTCTAGGATCTCAATGCCTAAGTATTCTCCTCCCTGATCACATCATAGGACATAATACTTACACCTATATTGGTTCTTTACTTCTATCTTATATTCTTTGAATTTCTCAAAGTTTCAGATATGTGTTTAAATAGAAACATGTGTCCGAATCTTGAGAGATCATCAGTGAATGTAAGGAAGTATAAAGAACCAGTCTTGGCATATGTAGACTGGGGACCTTCATACATCATCATGTATCAGTCCCAAGAGTTCACCAATTCTTTCTCTGTTTCAAGTAAACGGAGCTATGGTCATTTTATCTTTGTGACATGACTGACAAGTTTCACAAGATGTAAATTCAAACTGATTTAAATATCCATCTAAATGTAACTTAGCTAGTCGGGTCGCATTGATATGACATAGTCTATAATGCCTCAAGAAGAAATCGTTCATTTCTGAACTCTTCCTCTTGTGTGTGTTCTGCACGTTAAGAACTATGGTTTGATTTAGAATGTATATGCTTTTAGATAACGTGCCTGAACCGATCAACTCTTGATATAGGAAATGTTCAAAATATTATCCAACAATACAAAATTATATCCTTCTTTAGTAAATAAAGAGACTGATATGATGTTGTATATCAGGTTCGGTATCTAATAGCATTCGTTCAGAATCAATGTATTTGGTAATACAGGGTGATAACTGCCAACATCTTGGCTGCAACAATTGCACCATTTTCAACTCTTGAAATTTATCACCCGTTCTCAGTTCTCGACCTATCAGTAGCCCATGTAACAGATTACATATCTGGGATCCTGATCCGGTATCAAATACCCAGGACGTAGAGGATACTGAGAAACAGTTCCATGTAATGAACACACCCGAAGAAGATGCATCATCATGCACTTTCTTCGTTTGGGCGGCATGGGAATCTTGGTATTCCCCTAATTCCTGCTCGGTCTTATAACAATTATAAGTTGGAGCGGGACCAACGTTCCCCAGCTCAGTATAACAAGCGGGTTCGGTCAATACATCCATATTATTATCTTGATTAAGGCATGACATGGTCGCTACCTGGAGAGAGAGAAGAAAACACTCTGCGTGCGCTCTTGCAAGATTAGATTGGCTATATATTTTATCTAATCAGGATGGCTCCCACTGTTTTTATCAAATCTTCCTTCAAACCTTTAAAGGAAAGACTAGCCGGGATTAATTACACTCTACAACTTCTCCAATCTTTCAGCCAGGCCAGTGCCGGTACTTTGAGAGAGGTTCCCCATGCTTTCGCACGGACCTAATTAAAATAAATCTCGTTTTCCCAGGGGCGTAACTCCATTGACACCTTTCTAGACACCTACTTGATTGGCTAATTGTAAAGTGCAAAACTCTTCCAGGAGTAACTATTACTCGCAGTGGGTATCAGGATCCAACTATCTCATAGAAGGATGCAATCTCATTGCAAATTTCAACACTTGAAACTCCCGATAATGGATTTTACCCCTAGCACCTATGACCTTGGCTATGGTCAATGTTCCCCGCCGAAAGACGCGACGAAGACGCGGTGAACGTCTTGCCTGAATTTCGAGACAGATGCTAATTGGTGCTATCCGTCCACCTCTCCGAAGATGCCAAGTTGATTTATGGCACCATGTATCGAAGGTTTAAATAGATGCGACCGATTTAGCAGACTTCGTCAGATTCCCCTTCGTTTGAGGGGTTTTTGATTGTGGGGACGCTCTTCCCTGCAGGCGCAAGCCCTTATAGTTAATTACGCTACCGTATCGTGGTAACAACTTTCTCCTTTTCCAGATGGTCACTTCGTATCGTGGGTGTTTGTTTTGTTTGCAGTTGACCGTGGATTGTATACGGAGACTAATTTATGTTGTCGCCCGTAGGGCGTGAATTAGTCCAAATCCTTATCTTCTTAGATTTGGATTTGTGGGTTGGGTTTAAGGATACGTTAGTCTCATTTGGGACTAAGATCAGCTTAAACGTATGTTAAGGATACGTTAGTCTAATTTTAGACTAAGATCAACTTAACGGGATCATTTAGATCCAACGAAAGAGCATTTGGACTCTATTGTTTAGTTAAGGGACATTGCGGTCGATTAGTTTAAGGACATTACAGTCCATTGTTAGTTTAAGGACATCTCGGTCCATGGGTTTAAAGGGACCCCACAGTCCGAGGTTAAGGACATCATAGTCTATGAGTTTAACGACTTCACAGTCAAGGTTAAGGACACCATAGTCCATGGGTTTAAAGGGACCCCACGGTCCAGGTTAAGGACATCATAGTCCATGGGCTTAAGGACCCCACAGTCCAGGTTAAGGACATCGTAGTCCGTGAGTTTAAGGACCCCACAGTCAAGGTTAAGGACATCGTAGTCCGTGAGTTTAAGGACCCTACAGTCAAGGTTAAGGACATCGTAGTCCGTAAGTTTAAAGACCTCACAGTCAAGCTTAAGGACATCGTAGTCCATGAGTTTAAAGACCTCACAGTCCAGGTTAAGGACATCGTAGTCCATGAGTTTAAAGACCTCACAGTCAAGGTTAAGGACATCATAGTCCATGGGCTTAAGGACCCCACAGTCCAGGTTAAGGACATCGTAGTCCATGGGCTTAAGGACCCCACAATCCGTAAAGTGTTTGGTTGTCGGGACCCGTCATTTCTCTGAAGACGTTGAAGGATTACAACGACAAATATCAGAGGAGTAAAGAGATGTACCCTTGAACCGGTGTGGACTGGTTGAAAGATCTGTAGTCCAATTTTGAACTAAGATCTGTTGAAATATTCATGAACAGATGGGCTCAATTAATATGGGTTGAGGAGTTATGGCCAATCTTAGGCTAAGTCCAACAAATGTTTAACATTTTTATTCTGGCTGTTGAGCCTTTATTTAGGCTTGGCCCTTTTAATAATGCTGAGCATTAGATCTTGACACTTTTTTTTGTCTTGTATTGAATGCAGAGCATTCATCAGAGCTCTGGCTTATTAAAGAACGATTCGTGTTCAGTCAGCGCAACATATGGTGCGCTAGGCGCTTTGCGCCAATCAAAAAGCGCAGTGCGCTTCTGCCACGTGGCGCACATGTAAGGGACAAGTGTTGCGCTCTGCGCTAGGGGCCAAATGATGAGCGCAGATGCCAGTTTGTGAGCGCTAAGCGCTAGTCCATGAGCGCATTGCGCTGGCGTATACGTGAATGACACGTGGTGCGCTTGGCGCTGAGCGCCAGCCCATGAGCGCAGTGCTCTGTCTAAGAAGCGCAAGCTATTTAATTGGCGCACACGTGGCGCATTTGGCGCTGAGCGCCGATCCAAGGAGCGCAGAAGCACAGTTTAAGAGCGCAAAGCGCATTTCAATAGCGCAAAGCGCATTTGATCAATTTTTATGATCTGTGAACAAACTTATGTTCTTTTAAAAGAGACTTTGTTTTAAGATTAAAGAACAATAGTTCTTATTTTTGAAAGGGCTTGCCTTTATAGATCAATGATCTGTGTGAAGAATATGTTCTTATTTTATTATGTGATGAGATCTTTTGATCTTTTTTATGAAAGACTTTGGTCTTTGTAGATCTATGATCTTTTAAGAAGATAATTCTTCTTTTTATGAGATGATTTCATCTCTGTGTTCATCATTCATCATCTTTACCTTGAAGAAATAATCTTCTTTCAAGAGCTTGCTCTCTTTCTTTGAATTTTTCAAAGTTTGTGTGTGGGGAGGGGGGGGGGTTTCTCTATATCAGACTTTAAGTCTTGGGGCCTTTATATAGAGCAAGTTGATTTGTTAAATCAGTTAAAGAGATCTTTCTCTGATTGATTTGGGGATGTTTCCCCACCATTGGATCTTTGATCCTAGGGCTTCTGTTTTACAGAAGGCAATCTTCTTGTTTTTAACAAGATTGAGAAAATCTTTTCATAACAGAATTTAATTCTGATTAATTAATGATTTATCATTATTATTAGATCTTTTGATCTAACGGTGGGGAATTCTTTAATTCCAGCACTGGCGCACCCGTGCTTTGCACGTGGTGCAATTGCTCAGAGCGCAGTGCACTTTGCGCTAGCGCATCTGTGTTTGACACGTGGCGCTCAGCGCACCTAGCACTAGCGCACACATAGTGCACTGCCTAGGGAGCAGCGCACCTGGTGCTAGCGCATCCGTATTTGACACGTGGCGCGCAGCGCGCCTAGCGCTGGATCTGAAGCGTTGCTTCAATTTTTGAATTTTGAATTTCAAAACAGAGCTTTGCTATGATTGGGGGAAACAAATTCCCCCCCATCGTTGCACTCACGTAGCCCACATGTGAGTGCAACGGTGGCGACATCTGCGCCCTTGGATCAACTCAAATGTTAAAGAGGCGTTTCAATGCCTATAAATAGGACCTTTGGTCCCTTAGATGATTTTTATCTTCTTCTTTGAGAACTTTTATTCAGAGCATTGCTCTTCAGTTTAAGAACTTTTCAAGAGTAAAAACTCTGTCAAAACTTAGGTAAAGTTTAAAACTTTTAATAAACTAGGGTTTTACCCATTAACAGAGCCTTGCTCTTCATAGATCTTTGATCTAAAGAAAACCTTTTTAGGGTTTCATTAATAGAGCTTTGCTCTTTTGAACATGTAGATTTTTTAATCTCTTGTGAATAACTCTTAGGAGTCTGTTCATGGATCTTGAAGATCAAAAATGAAATTTTATTTTTGATGGATCATCTTCTCAGAGCAAGGCTCTTCTTGAGTAATTTTATTCTTTCATCATTAGACTTTGACAGATATCTTTCTAGTGAAGAGCGCTGCTCTCAATGGGAGTTTTACTCCTCTGCCCGAGGGATTTCTCATTTAATGAGAATCTCTTGGGGATTTCCTCTTTTAATGACAGCCTCATCCAATGATGAGGCTATTTTATTAATGATGAACTGTCATCTAGATTTTGTGGGTCCCCTTTGGTCCCTTTTAACTGCATTGCAGTACGGTACAGATTTTAAAGTGCCAAATGTCAGAAATTAAATTAAATTATAGCACTGACAGTTGACTTCTGTTCTTTTTTTTTGCAGGTGATATGTCTTTCGATACTTCGTTTCCGTTTGTCCGTTCAGAGGGAGGATTCCCTAAGGCGCCTGTGGACCGGGAGGTTCTCGCGCTCATTAAAGACCATGACCCGGAACACAAAAATCTTCACTTGTGGGGTAGATGGCACGACCAGATTATTAGAGGCCGCCGGAGCTTTTCTTGTGCGACGCCTTCGGAGCCTATCTCGGCGATCCCGTATGCAGATGCACCCCCGGTGAACTATGCCGTGGAGGTGGTTAATTGGACTTCGGAGGGTCTCCTTCAGCCTTCGATCGCCGCCGTACCCGTGCAGCCACCGACGGCTTTGACACCCTAGGGCGGTGCATATGTCAGGGCGAGTCACGCCCTTGGGAGCAGCCATACAATGTAGGACTAACTCCCCGTAACCCGGCAGGGTATTTGCAGTGGGTTCGGTATATCTTATCGGCGAAGAAGTCCCAGTTGATGAAGCTCGGATTGTATCCTGCCGTTAACGCTTCTTTGTTTCAATATTCCCCGCCTCCTACATGGTGGGTCAGGGCCTTTCTGGAGCAGTGGAATATTCCGACCCTCACTTTCCTCCTATCAGATCGAGAAGTCTCCATTTCTTTGGAGGAGTTTGCAGAGGTCTCGGGTTTACCCGTTAGGGGGGAACATTATGAGGAATTGTTTCCCCCGGATGAGTATGTTTTCGCTACCAAATCCATGGTAATGGGTCTTACTCCCGAGAATGCTATTCAACACCAGTTTTCGAGCTTGATAAAGGTGTTGAATATGTATGAAAACCTCTCTCTCGCATCCGAAGGTCGTGGAGTTAATTTTACGGCTTTTATCACTGATTTTCTTCGCCCGGAAATATTGAAGGAAGAAGTTGACAAATTCGCCAGTCTTGACGACCCCTTCGGCTTGGGTTTAGGCAATCTGCCAGCGACGGAGGCGGATCAGAAGAGCTTCTTTCTACCTGATACCCCGGTCATCCCTTTTACAGAGCTGGCGGCTCCTGGGATTGACGAAGAAACGTTCTTTTTAGGGTTCCTTGGGTTGTGGCTGAGTTGGTTCGCGCTTCCCATGCACCCTCGCCGTATGAGGTCATTTGTCTTCTATCCTGCGCATCGAATGGTTGCCAGGATACAAGTGGCTGTGGGAATTGCTAGGTTAGCCCATATGTATCACGGCCTCAGCTTGGAAGGTGATACCACTGAGCCAGGGGTGCAGTCTGTAAATTTCCCTATGCATTATTTCACGTCATGGCTCGAGTTACACGTGCTAGGCGTCTTCGGCATCCACAAGAGGCCGGGTTTTTTGTTGGATATAGTGCCCTCAGTGTCAATTATTGGATCACAGGCACGTGATTGCAATGATTGAGGGAGGACCTATACCGGTAGGTGTCACGCCCCGCTTCCCGGTGTACGGCGAAGGGAACGCGACGAGGTCCGCTACGTATATACTCAGAAGTACATATGCTAAGCGTATCTAAGCAATATAAAAGTAAATCACAAGAGACAAGAAATATAGAAATAACAGCAACTTTATTAATAACATACTTTTGTACAATGCATGAAAAGTAAATACAACTGAAATGAAAAGCGATGCCTAAACAGTGGCATAACAGGAAATGAAAATACTGAATAGAACAAGGTACAATATTTAGAGCTCGGGGTCTTCGTGAAACTGCTCTAAGTCTTCACAGGTGGGCTCGATCTCAGCTGAGTCCAAAGCACCTGACGACATTCAAAGAAGAAAGAAATAGAATGTCGTCAGCGAACAGGTCGCTCGGTAAGTCCTAAAGATAAGGAAGAATTAGAAAGACAGAATAAGAATATTTTCTAAAGTATTATGTTGTAGAATATTATGGAATATTGTGTTAACGCTTGTTTGTAGCTTGGTACAGAAGGATGCCAGTGTATACGAGAGGGGTCTCTATATGCTAGAGACCAGGGCAAATGGAATGTACAAGGAACCGTTAAGCCATGGTACAACAGCAACGGAATATGGTTAGGTGTCTTAATCTGACCACCTCGTGCCACCTTTAACACCTTCCGTACCAATCTACCCTTTAAACCCCGTAATGTTTTGATATTATTGTTGTATTGTATTGTGTAAGTTGGATGACTGACCAAAACCATGATATCAGTAAACATGTTGTAACTGCATAATCAGGTAAATGGAATAACGGAATAATGGATGTATATCCATGGTTTGATTCAGTCAAGTTGTATAAATTGTTAACTGGATTCTGGGATTCATGTATTCATATTGAGTTGGAATATTAAGGAATATAGATTGACTTGAATCATATTCAAGTCAGAAATAACCGGACTCATACTCGAGTCAGACTAAAAGAAATGTAAGACTAAGTTCTATATTTGTTAGGGTCTTTATTGTAAATTATAAAACTTGAGCGGGTTTTATGTAAAAATACTTTTGTATAGTTTTCAAGATACACCTCAAGTATTTATTATTCGTCTTTATTTTTATAATGAGTGTGATTTTATTTTATGATATTTCTAGTGCAAATATCCTAATTACATAAATAAAGGTATTAATTTGTGATATTGAAATTCATGGTATTTTAATGTAACTTTTAATCTTGTAATTTTTAGGAAAAGGTGGAAACTTTATTTTATAATAAAATAGGTGTTTAAATGATATATATATATATATGTTTATACAAGAATAATTTTTAATAAATATTTTATTTTCCAAAAATCTCATTTTTCATAAATGTCGTATTCTAAACCTTTCGAGACCGAATGCTCCTTGCGGAGGTCTGAATCTCGCACTACTAAGCCCGAGGGTGCACGATAAACCGTACTATCCCTAACGAGTTCCCCAAAGGTTGTTGTAGTGGCGCTTTGCAAAGATTTAATAAATACTAATCATTTAGAAAACGGTTTTTATAAAGATAAGGTATTTATTTGTAAAAGGGAGTAAATTCCCGTATTTTAGATTCTAGGGTTTCCTAAGCCAACTAGCCTATTTTTAAATGGTCTAAACGACACGTCATTAGAAGCCTCAAATCGCCTCTTCACTGCCAATTGTGTCCAGGTAAGTACAAGTGAGGAAGGAGGGATCCGCTCACGAATCGTGAGACGGGCCTTTTAAAGTTACCTAAGCTCACTTGGCTAGCCTAGACACCACAAAGTCAGGTTAAGATAAACGATCGATGTCCATGACATATCGTATTTTCCTATTAAAAGATTTGTTTTAAAATTGTATACAACTTAGAACTTTGAGAAAAGGTTTATAAAGAAAATGGTATTTTAATGTACAGTCTTGTATTATCGTATTCTAAGTTTTGATGATATCAATTAGGGTTGTATTTGCGTGTGTGTGGAGGTAAGTCATTACCTCGTGATCTATTTTAAGGTATAGCAATGTTAAAGGGTTAAATGAGTTAAACTAAACATGGTGGTATTTAAGTGCGAAAATACGGTATTTGCAAAAGTTATCATTTCATGTGAGAAACTTTATCCAAATTGATTTTTAAGTGATTAGTAGTCAACATGAATATGTTTAAGCATTATGGAATTAGTGACAAGTGAGTTTTGATAGAAAACCGAATCGAAAATCGGTTTGTTCCGATTTCCGTCGGGTTTGAAAAATCGTATTTTAATGGAAGAAAGAAAGGTAGAAAAAGGGGGACTTACGGGTTTGGACAACGCTAGAGAGTGCTAGGGATGTAGTGGGTTGGTCGGTGCGTCGAAATGTCGTGAAGAGTCCTAGTACGATCGCCAAGATTCGCCGTCGATTTCGGCAGCGCTTCGCCTTTCGCTCTTTTTCTAACGTACCGAGTTCTCTTGAAATTTTTAGAGAGTGGACTTAGGAATGTAGGGTGAGAGGGTAGAGGGTATGGGGTTTATATAGGGTTAAGGTTTTAATTAAAAAAATATAAAAATATATAAAAAAAACATTAAAAATCATTAAATTTTGGAATAAAAGTGATTTATTGAGAATCTGGTAACCGATCAAAAATTTTAAAGTATGTAGGGGGAAAGACCAGGTCAACACGGAGAAATTCCGTGTTGACGACTCGGCCGTCCGGCCGAGTCCGGTCGGCGGCGCCGGCCGAGTCGGGCCGAGTCGGGGTACCGTCGGGTGGGGATTCTCATGGGGGGAATTTTGGTATATTTAACTTTTTGGGTTTAGTATAAATTTTGTGAGTTATGGCGGTTTGACTGTTGACTTTCCAAAAAAGTTTAAAACAAAATAATATAAAAATAATGTGGGGCATGGGGTTTGAACTCTGGTGGCTTGGTTCAGCAGTGCAAGGTATTACCAATAAGCCACAAGCTCCTTCTTGTAATTATGGAGTGAAATAAATACTTAAAGAGATTTCAGCCGCAATAAATACTCCAAGTATACATTGAATTTAAATCAATTCTTTGTACATTAAAAATGGAGTTGTTACAGTAGGACAGTCTTACTCGAGAGGTTTGTATACTATCTGGTTTGTCTTTATCATCGTGTACATGCTTTAGGTGACATTGTAATTCACTATTACACGTTGATAGAGAATAGTATGCTACCATGATTTATCTTTATCATCGTGTGCTGCTTTAGGTGACCTTACAGGTCGCTATTACACGTTGATAGAGCCCTTAGGATTCTTGCTTGACTGCCAGCAGTATGATGGCGATCATATGCGTGGGAGCTGGGGTCTATAAGCACATCCTTAAAAGGTCCCTAGTCGTGGGAGTTTTCGAGACAGGGCATCGATACTCCGGAGTAGACTAGTATATACAGTCGAGACCCCGACGAGGGGCGGTGGCCGGTCTTACAAGCCATTGGTGTCAGTTGGACCACCTAAGATGTATACGGGTGCTCATTGGGTTATAAGTACACCGGACAGGACTCGCCGGGAACATGCTAGTTGGTATTATACCTGACGTCAGATAGCAGTTCCCTGGTCACATGTGTACAGGTTAGTTCATCGACCTGAGATCGTTATTTGTCTCGTGTGAGTTCCCACTGTGCTTTGATTACTACACTACCACGGCTCAAAGGAGTCGTGCAAACAGGTTTTAGTTGGGTACAGTCCCAAGCCACATGGAGGCAGTGAGCGGATCGGCAGGGGTTTCGTCTCTCCCGGTATTGGGGGTGAGATCGCGCTGTGTCTAGGAGAGCCATTACACGAAGTCCTTGGCCAAGGCAGGCGATTTACTGGTAGGTATTCCAGTAGTATCTCAGGGTGTTCTGGGTTACACTCCAACACGACTTGTACCTCTTTTGGGGGTCTGACTTTTACCAACCCTCTAGGCCCTCCATGCGATGCTCATAGACGAATGGACCGGACTGTACGGATATTGTCACTGACAGGCTCAGTAGGGTGTCAGGATGAGTTCGCTCATCGACCTCCCTTTTGGTCAATACCTGGTAGCCCGTTACGTAAGGCTAATACCTCTGACGTGCTAGTGGTTAAATCTACAGCCAAAGTATTGACGAGTCTTTAGAGTCCCCCATAGACAGTTTCTCAAGTTTCGGGTGAAACGTTGTAGAGGCCGTATGATATATGGCAAGGTCCGATCATATACATGCTGTAGTGCATGGATCATGATCGGGCGGATCATACTAGTGGGCTTTGGTTTAAGCCAGATTCTAGTATTAGATTTGTTGGATTACTTTAGTCTCATCGCATTCGCATTTAGTCGGAATGCGGATGCAGGTATGTATATACAGGTAAGGGGTATCCTTGTGATCCATCACGAGTTTACTTTAGAAGTTACTGTATCTTTTTATTGTTGCAAACATTTGGATTAATGTTTGCATATGGAAATTATGAGCTAGAAATCATCATTTGGAGCATTAATGGTGACACATGCACAAGTGATGACTCATGGTCTCTTTTCCTATGCATATGTCACATTATGAGATGGATTTGAGTGATGAATTGATAAGTAGAGAGAGAGGGGCTGCCATGATATGGTTGCTTGATCTTGTATTTTGATAATTCACTCTCACTCTTATTATCATTCCATCACAAAAGGAAAAAGAAAGCTACTTCTTCTTCTTCCTCCTCTAGCTCAAAATCTCCATCAATGGCTGTTAGTTATATGTATGCCCTAGAGGTCATTGCTATACATAGGATGTATATTGTAGTGGATGCTGGGACATATATAGGGAGGACTTTCTTGCTCGACATGATAGTATGCTATCTGGTTACTCTTTACCTTAACATGTATACTGTTTGTCTCTCTGTTACATGTTGGTAAAGCCCTTAGGATGTGTACTTGACTACCTGGACTATGATGCAGGATCATACTAGTGGGGACATAGTAGTCCATAAGTACATCCTTCAAGGTCCCTAGTCGTGGGTGTATCGAGACGGGGCATCGATATACCAGAGTAGACTAGCGTATATCTTCTCGACCCATACAGATGGGCGATGGATGATCCCATATCCATTGGTGTTTGACATCAGAGATAATATACGGGTGCTCAGTGGAGACTGGGTACACTGGACGGACTCGCCGAGAACTCCCAGATGGTATTATACCTTACATCAGATGGCAGTTCTCTGGTGACACTGGTACAGAATAGTCTGTTGACCCGAGATCGTCATAGAGTCTTGTGTGATTCCCACTGTGCTTTGATTTCCACCTTACCACGTCCAAGAGGGCGTGCAAAACGGTGGTTTTTGGGTACAGTCCCGAGTCACATGGAGGCAATGAGCGATAGGAGGGGATTCGTCTCTCCCGGTATAGGGAGTTGATGTTGCACTGTGTTCGATTGGTTATAACCAGAAATCCCTGGCCAGGGTTGCTGAGATTTACTGGTAAGTGTTACCAGTAGTTTCTCGAACTGTTATAGACCTCATATCGACACGACTTATCGAGCTATTGGGGTCTGACGTTTACCACCCCTAGGCGAGATATGCGACATATCAGACGACGAGACCGGACTGTACGGTAAGTGTTATTGGTTGGATTCACAGGAGTGTGAGCGGGCTTCTCGTCGATCTTCTGATCATTCAATACCCGAGTGGCCATTACGTTTAGCAGACCGCTTGCGGCTTGTGGGTGTTTGATATGATCATCACCTGCTGCCGGCGTATTGACGAGTCTTTAGAGTCCTACACAGAGGTTTCCTGGCTCAAGCGAAACGAAATAGGAGCGCATATGAGATATGTGCGGGACCGAGAATAATGCATGTATGTGATACCGTATTTTATTCTCGCGATGAATGTATCGATTGGTTGTATGCGATATAACCTAGTTATCGAATCAAGGATTGATTCGATAAGCCGATACATTGGATATTAGTCGGTCATATGCGATATGACCGGATCGTTAAATCAAGTGTTGATTTAATGATTTAATGTATAATTATATATTTGATATATTACTTTACATTAACTAGTATTGGTTCACTCAAGATTGATTTTTCTCATTTGAAATGCATAAGTTGTATATGTGATATATTTTTGTGCACTTGTTTGTATCATGTTTGATGATACATGCAAACTTGGGTTTGTGTAAGACTTAAACCATGTTTAGTGAATGGTTAGGGTTTCATTTCACTTATTTATCTATTTATTTTAGTTAAAAGAGAATGGAAAAACAAAATGGTTGCTTTTATACTAGAACTTTCTTGATGCTTTATGCATCTTTGACTAAGTGACCATTTTGTCTTCATCTCCTAAACCTAACCATTCAACTAACCCTAGTTCATTCTCTACACTTAACCAAGGTTGCATTATGATAAGAATGAATGGGATTTTCTTTTTAACTTAATCCTTTTTATTCTATCATCATCTTCATCTTCATCAAGCTTTATGAAAGCTTGCTAGCTTCAATGGCAACATGAGAAAAAGAGTGAGAAATCCAATTCTAAAGTGAACCCACTTCCTATTTCTTCATCCTTTACCACTTGCCAAGTAGTATGGGGTGTTTTCTTCACAAGTTTCATGGCTTGGTGAAGTTGGAGCTTGATCTTGAGTTTCCTCGACGTAGATCATCTTCGGCATCGAAGTCGACGACCTAGACCGATCATTTCTCCGACGAAACCAACGCTAGAGCCCGGGATCCGATGATCGCAGCGAGGGGGCTTCATCACGGAGCTATGGAGGTGGAGGACCGGATCTACAAAAGTTGTATTTCCGTTCACTTTTAGATAAAGTCGTTTGCTCGCATATGTTATCGCCTAAACTCTAGTCAACGATCTAGTTTAGGGTTTCTCGGCACCGGAAAATTTTGATTTTGGCATGGTTGATGCCTTGTAAGACCTCATTAGCATGCCTAGGAACCCTACAGTGGTATCAGAGCCTAGCTAGAATTTTAGGCGAAGTGTAGACGAAATTAGAAGTCCGATCAAACCCGTAAACCCCGACAAAACCCTTCTCTGTACATTTTTCAAAACAGTGGATTTTTGTGAATTAAAAATTCTCAGAAAAATAAGCAGGAAAAACTAAGAATCACTGTGAAGTACGGTCCACTAAGTCAATAATTTGACCGCGGAACCGCGGCTAAACCATGGGTTTGGCGGCGGTTCCGCGGCCAAAATTTGGACTTAGTCCCTGAAATTTCATATATTTATTCTTAGGTCCTTTCTTGGCAATTTTTTATGGGAATTTTTTAATTCCACTCAAGTGTTGAGTTTTCTAGGGTTTTATTGGGGACTCGTTAATTTGATCGGATAATTTAATTTCGTTTATGTTTTTCCGGATATTTTAGAAACTGTTAAAAAGTTCGACCGGATATAAATACCCACTTTTTCCCCTGCCGGGAAATTTCCAAGTGTTAGATTTTTCCGTTGTTTAAGAATGTTCTAAGTAGTGCAAGTAACGCGATGGACCCTCTAGAAGACAACAAACTTTAACTCGATTATGTGACCGTCTTGAACTGCCCTTTGGACCTTCGGGTTTGGGGCAGTACGGCGTGCCACATGTGAGACGTTGGCTTGACCCTTCTACGGCTGGACCGTTGGTACTGAGGCATGAACTGGATGTTTTTAAACTTGTTTCATGTGTTGAGCTATTTTAGGAAAACTTGGGTGTTTGAATGTTCGATCGGAAAGTTTAACATTTTCTCTTTATCTGGAATGGGATACAATATTTGGAATCCACAAGTAGTTATGAGATAACTGAATTGAATGTTATAAACATAGCAGTTTAGTCTCACTTGATTGGTTGCCACGGAATTTTGATGTGATCAAAAGTCCGTCGCAATCACGTAGCGTACGCGGATACTCGCCGGGTAAACTTAATAGACAGCCACACCTCAAAGCCCCGGCCAAGTGACTGTAGGAGAACCCCGTCACCGAAAACATCCGTTAGGGTGCTCGCGGTAGCGGTGTTCCGCCTTGGTGCACTTCGTCGACGGTATCAGGGGGTGCGGCCGCCTACTAAAGTTTGCGATGAGCATTCGATCAGAATGTCGGGAATCCTGTTGAATTGCCCGACTTGATATTGAAAAGCGTTTTCGATAATGAGATTGAAATGCGGGGTTTATAATTGTTAGGCATGTGATGTCTAAGGAATTCATTTGGTTAGGCATGCGATGTCTAAAGAGGTTGTGGATTCCAACTGTTGTAGTTTTACACTTTCTTTTCTGTGACCGTAAGTGTAATATGTGACATCGCCGGTTTCGTTGCTATATGTCAACGACAATTGGGATACGCATGTTTACTTACGTTGATGACATGTGATGTTATGTGTTGCTGGATATGTTATATTGGATCGTCGTGTTTGAATAGCCGGGTTTTTTTTATGTGAGATGAGTGTTTTTCATTTTCATTCATGTAAAAACTTGTATGTAATATTCTTTTATTGGGGCACTTCCAGGTTGCGGAAGATGTCACCTATTGTATATTATTTACTTTTCCGCACTAGGATAGACCCAAGGAGGGGAGCACAAGTAACCGGGTTCTGGAGTCCAGTGGGAGACCAACTCGAGGAGTCGAGTCCGGGTCTCTTAACTCTAGAATTGGTAGGGTTGCTTGCCGCTCTCATAGGGGTCTAGGGGTGTGGGTTTGGCTATTCATCGCGACCGTGGAATCCGTGTTTTATACTGGCTCGTATTGAAAACACGGACGTCCTAGTATATCCAATGTTTCATATGATTCTTCTGCTGCGATATCTGTGATGTGATCATGTGATATGTTCTGTGATGGATTCAGTATATAGTATATATGATATATTATATAGGCGTTACTTATGTTTTACACCCGCGCTAGCCCTGCCCCGCTCTGTCGTTAGTCACCTAACCTAACGGTGCACGAGGGGACATCGAGGCGAACACGGATGACATAAGTGTACGTCGTATTTATCTGTGATGTTTAGGTATTTAAATGATGGGACTTCATTAATATGATTAATGAAATAAAAGAAACCTAAAGATGTAGAATTGAATTTCAAAAATAAAACAGGTAGCTACAGTTCTTTCTTTGCACAGCGGTATATATGATATATCCCGCACCTTATTCGATGAGGAAAGGGCCGACGATCCCTTCACCGGGAGTGACCCCTTTAGCAATAACTGGCAGATGCTACACATTCGGTTTGAATTTTGATAGCTTCTATAGTTTCTGCTTTGCACAGTGATATATATGATATATCCCGCACCTCATTCGATGAGGAAAGGGCCGACGATCCCTTCACCGGGAGTGACCCCTTTAGCAAAACTAGAAAAGCCTAAAAAACACTCCATTTTAAAATTATTTGATTCTACAACGATATCAAGTTCATTATGCAATAGGTTTTCAGAGAAACCTGTCGTAGCCCTCCGTCATTTCAGATAAGTACTAGTTAGTATTCGTGCTACGGTAGTTTGGCATGCGTCAATGCGTAGTGTACGGTAGCTAACTAGTGCTTATCTGTTAGCATACGATGCGATTGGATTAGGGTATTCGTACGGCATTGTTTGGCATGCGTCAAGGGTCGTGCGGGTGGGTTTAATTCAATCAAGAAATGTACGGGTTGAACTTGACTAGCGGACTATGGGTTGTTTGGCATGCGTCAAGGTCATAGCACGCTAGGGGCAAAATATTATCGGGAATTTCAAGTGTTGAAATTTGCAATGAGATTGCATACCTCCTATGAGATAGTTGGATCCCGATACCCACTGCGAGTAAGAGTTACTCCTGGGAGAGTTTTACACATTACAATTAGCCGATCAAGTAGGTGTCTAGAAAGGTGTCAACGGGGTTACGCCTCTCGGAAAACGAGGTTTACATTAATTAGGTTCGTGCGAAAGCACGGGGGACCTCCCTCAAAGTACCGACACTGGCCTGGCTGAAAGATTGGCGAACCTGTAGCGTGTAATTAATCCCGGCTAGTCTTTCCTTTTAGGGTTTGAAGGAAGATTTGATTAAAACAGTGGGAGACATCCTGATTAGATATATTAGATAACCAATCTAATCTTGCAAGAGCATACGCTGAGTGTTTTCTTCTCTCTCTCTCCAGGTTGCGACCATATCATGCCTTAATCAAGATAATAATACGGATATATTGACCGAACCCGCTTGTTATACTGAGCTGGGGAACGTTGGTCCCACTCCAACTTATAATTGTTATAAGTCAGAGCAGGAAATTGGGGAATACCAGAATTCCCGTGCCGCCCAAACGAAGAAAGTGCATACTGATGCATCATCTTCGGGTGTGTTCATTACAAAGAACTGTTTCTCTGTATCCTCTACGTCCTGGGTATTTGATACCGAATCAGGATCCCGCAAATGTAATCCGTTACATGGGCTACAGAAAGGTAGAGAACTGAGAACGGGTGATAAGTTTCATGAGACAGAAAACGGGGCAAGTGTTGCAGCCAAGTCTGTTGGTCACTGTCACCCTGTATTCCAAATACATTGATTCTGAATGAATGTTATTAGATACCGAACCTGATATACAAAATCATATCAGTCTCTTTATTAGTAAAGAAATGATAAAATTTTGTATTGTTGGATAATGTTTTGAACATTTCCTATATCAAAAGTTGATCGGTTCATGCACGTTATCTAAAAGCATTAATGTTCTAAATCAAACTACAGTTCTTAGTATACAGAACACACACAAGAGGAAGAGTTCAGAAATGAACGAATTCTTCTTGAGGTATTGTAGACTAGGTCATATCAATGCGACCCGACTAGCTGAAGTTACATATAGATGCATATTTAAATCAGTTTGAATTTACATCTTATGAAACTTGCCAGTCATGTCACAAAGATAAGATGACCATAGCTCCGTTTACTGGAAACAGAGAAAGAGTTAGTGAACTCTTGGGATGATACATGTTGATGTATAAAGGTCCCCAGTCTACACATGCCAAGACCGGTTCTTTGTACTTCATTACATTCTCTGACGATCTCTCAAGATTCAGACATATGTTCCTGTTGAAACACAAGTCCGAACCTTTTGAGATATTCACAGAATATAAGTTAGAAGTAGAGAACCAAAATGAGGGTATAAGTATTATGTCCTTTGATGCGATCAGGGAGGAGAATACTTGAGCATGGAATTCCTGGACTATTCTAAAGGAGAATGAGATTCTCTCTCAGCATTACTCCTCAGAATACACCACAGCACAACGTTGTATCGGGGCGGAGCAATCACACCCTGTATGATATGGTGCGCTCTATGATGAGTACTACTGAGTTACCTGTTTCCTTTTGGGGGTTATGCACTTGAGAAGCTGCATACTTATTGAAATTAGGTTCGAATCAGATCACTGTCTACCACTCCATATAAGATATGGTATGGGAAGAGCCTATCTCTTAAGTAAATTAAGATTTGGGGTTGTCCGGCCTATGTCAAAAAGCAAAATCCGGACAAGATCGAGGCAAGGTCAGTTCTGTAGAACTGGAAAGGTTCCAGCTATACAAAACCGCAGCTGATGATTTGACAGAACCAAAGGATTCTATAGCAACCAACGAACCTCAGCCTCTCTGCCGATCTAGTAGGGTTTTCTCACCCACCTGAGGGATACTTTAGTTTCTCTATGACAGTGGGAGCGAGGATTGCATCATGAGATGATGGCCTAATTAGTTTCGAGCAGGCCATCAAGAGTAGGGACTCTGTAAGAATGGCTGGGTGCTTAGTGATCTGAGATGGAATCCCTATAAACCAACAAAGTATGGACTTTGTTTGCTATATCTGAAGGGTTAAATCCCCATCAGGAGCAAGTATATCTTGAGAAGATTACTTGGTGTAGATGGAAAAGTTGAGACTTTCAAAGCTAGACTTGTTAAAGGTTTTCGTCATCGACCAGGCATGGATAATGATGAAACCTTTTCTGGGGCCTATGCTTAAGTCCATCCAGATCCTACTTGCCACGGCGACATACCATGACTACGATATCTGGCGGTTGGGTGTCATGACTGCTCCTCTAAATGATATTTTAGAAGAGAGCATCTATAAGTACACAGCCAGAGGGCCTCGTAGACAGTGGTAGCAGCGGAAATGTGTGCAAGATGTTTTATGTGATAAAACAGGCATCGCGGAGTTGGAACATCTGTTTTGATGAGTTAGTCAAAGAGTTTGACATCATCAAAATGGTAGATGAACCTTGTATATACAAAAAGGTAGTAGAGAGTATGGTGGTGATCCTCGTAGAGTACGTGGATGACATACTCTTGATAGGGAAGTAGTTTCCTATGCTACGCTCGGTCAATCTCCGCTTATCACAAGGATTCTCCATATAGGATCAAAGTGATACCTCCTAAATCCTGAGTTTTCATCTATGAGATAGATGTAATTGGATATTAGGATACTCACTAGATGTAGTGAGATGGTATCAATCGATCTTGGGGAGAATCACTGGAAGGGTTCCAGGGTGATAAGGACGACTGAATGTCAGTCACAGGCATTGTCTTTACCCTCAGTAAAGGGAAGGTATGTTGGAAGAGTTCCAAGCTAGATACCGTGACATACTAGACGATTAAAGGCAAGATACATCGCTACTTAAGATGCTACCAAAGAGGCAGTCTGGGTGTATATTGGTTCATGAGATGAACTTAGTTCCTCCCATTGTGTGACAATGGAGTTGTGCTTATGCCAAGGAACGTCCGTCCCATCAGTGATCCAGACATATTCTGAGGCAGTGTCACCTGATCATGGAGATAGTTGATCTCCAGGGTGATCGAGGTTAGGAGAGTAGACTCAGAGGACAACACGGCGGATCCACTCACAAAGGCCTTTTCCCAGAGAGAGACTTTTATGGGATGGTTGAGTATGAGATACTACAACCACTGCTATCAGATGGCCCTAGTGCAAGTGGGAGATTGTTAGTTATATGTATGCCCTAGAGGCCATTGCTATACATAGGATGTATATTGTAGTGGATGCTGGGACATATATAGGGAGGACTTTCTTGCTCGACATGATAGTATGCTATCTGGTTACTCTTTACCTTAACGTGTATACTGATTGTCTCTCTGTTACATGTTGGTAAAGCCCTTAGGATGTGTACTTGACTACCTGGACTATGATGCAGGATCATACTAGTGGGGACATGGTAGTCCATAAGTACATCTTTCAAGGTCCCTAGTCATGGGTGTATCGAGACGGGGCATCGATATACCAGAGTAGACTAGCGTATATCTTCTCGACCCATACAGATGGGCGAAGGATGATCCCATATCCATTGGTGTTTGACATCAGAGATGATATACGGGTGCTCAGTGGAGACTGGATACACTGGACGGACTCGCCGAGAACTCCCAGATGGTATTATACCTTACGTCAGATGGCAGTTCTCTGGTGACACTGGTACAGAATAGTCTGTTGACCCGAGATCGTCATAGAGTCTTGTGTGATTCCCACTGTGCTTTGATTTCCACCTTACCACGTCCAAGAAGGCGTGCAAAACGGTGGTTTTTGGGTACAGTCCCGAGTCACATGGAGGTAATGAGCGATAGGAGGGGATTCGTCTCTCCCGGTATAGGGAGTTGATGTTGCGCTGTGTTCGATTGGCTATAACCGGAAATCCCTGGCCAGGGTTGCTGAGATTTACTGGTAAGTGTTACCAGTAGTTTCTCGAACTGTTATAGACCTCATATCGACACGACTTATCGAGCTATTGGGGTCTGACGTTTACCACCCCTAGGCGAGATATGCGACATATCAGACGACGAGACCGGACTGTACGGTAAGTGTTACTGGTTGGATTCACAGGAGTTTGAGCGGGCTTGCTCATCGATCTTCTGATCGTTCAATACCCGGGTGGCCGTTACGTTTAGCAGACCGCTTGCGGCTTGTGGGTGTTTGATATGATCATCACCTGCTGCCGGCATATTGATGAGTCTTTAGAGTCCTACACAGAGGTTTCCTGGCTCAAGCGAAACGAAATAGGAGCGCATATGAGATATGTGCGGGACCGAGAATAATGCGTGTATGTGATACCGTATTCTATTCTCGCGATGAATGTATCGATTGGTTGTATGCGATATAACCTAGTTATCGAATCAAGGATTGATTCGATAAGCCGATACATTGGATATTAGTCTGTCATATGCGATATGACCGGATCGTTAAATCAAGTGTTGATTTAATGATTTAATGTATAATTATATATTTGATATATTACTTTACATTAACTAGTATTGGTTCACTCAAGTTTGATTTTCTCACTTGAAAGGCACAAGTTGTATATGTGATATATTTTTGTACACTTGTTTGTATCATGTTTGATGATACATGCAAACTTGGGTTTGTGTAAGACTTAAACCATATTTAGTGAATGGTTAGGGTTTCATTTCACTTATTTATCTATTTATTTTAGTTAAAAGAGAAAGGAAAAACAAAATGGTTGCTTTTATACTAGAACTTTCTTGATGCTTCATGCATCTTTGACTAAGTGACCATTTTGTCTTCATCTCCTAAACCTAGCCATTCAACTAACCCTAGTTCATTCTCTACACTTAACCAAGGTTGCATTATGATAAGAATGAATGAGATTTTCTTTTTAACTTAATCCTTTTTATTCTATCATCATCTTCATCTTCATCAAGCTTTATGAAAGCTTGCTAGCTTCAATGGCAACATGAGAAAAAGAGTGAGAAATCCAATTCTAAAGTGAACCCACTTCCTATTTCTTCATCCTCTACCACTTGCCAAGTAGTATGGGGTGTTTTCTTCACAAGTTTCATGACTTGGTGAAGTTGGAGCTTGATCTTGAGTTGCCTCGACGTAGATCATCTTCGGCATCGAAGTCGACGACCTAGCCCGATCATTTCTCTGATGAAACCAATGCTAGAGCCCGGGATCCGATGATCGCAGCGAGGGGACTTCATCACGGAGCTATGGAGGTGGAGGACCGGATCTACAAAGGTTGTATTTCCGTTCACTTTTAGAGTAAAGTCGTTTGCTCGCATATGTTATCGCCTAAACTCTAGTCAACGATCTAGTTTAGGGTTTCTCGGCACCGGAAATTTTTGATTTTGGCATGGTTGATGCCTTGTGAGACCTCATTAGCGTGCCTAGGAACCCTACAATGGCAACACCTTCAACCTCCATCCATCTCATGGATGCTAGAGACAAAATGATCACAAACATTCTCTATATCATCTTGGACACGTCGGCTAGCACACTTCGTGCCCGAGTTGCTTCGGATGAAGCGGGAGCCCATAAAAGGAATCGATGATGTGGTGCCCTTTCCGACGAGGAGATTGAGACCGGAGATGCCGCGGGGAGCTTGGGATGGTGGCCAAAGATCGAAGAACACGGATCGATCGGTATAGCTTTCCAACCCTCTCTCTAGATAGCTAGTTATAGGTTAATGGTTCGATCCGGATTTAAAGTATACGATAGCACCGGTTTCAAGTTTATGAAAAGATTTTGTTTCCGCATTTTGGCCTCGGAAAGACGGCTGGGGCGCTACCGTAGACTTACATGGTATTAGATCCACGCCATTAACCTTTATTAGCTTGTTCTAACGTATTTAAAATATCGATCGGCCGAATTTTCAAAAACTGCAATTTCAATGTCACAGTTTCTGTCGAATTTTTCCTGTGGTCAAAAAATTATTTAGTGTACTGCAGAAAATTAGGCAGGGTTTCTTAAGAATTCTGTGAAAATTTGGTAATGTGATACTATAGTAACGCCGTGGAACCGCGGCCAAACCCATGTTTTGGCCGCGGTTCCACCGCAGTCAAGTGTCATCACTGTACCATTTCTTCTACAGTGGTCTTTAAACATGGAATTGGGGTTTATGGTATATTCTGTTTGTGCTCAGATTTATTTGAGTACTGGGTATTGTGCTTGGGGCCCACTTACGGAAATTTTGTCGATCAAAAATTTTAAACATGTTAGTTCACAGTATTTACATTATATCTGCGACCGTGAATGTCATTTGATCGGTAAATCCTGTCTAATTGCTATAGCTCTTTTAGACGGATTTGCGAACATGACACTCACGTTGATGTTCTGTGCTGTGCTGCGATGTTGCGGATTTGTCGTGGTGGATAGCTGATCGCACGCTTTTGGCGTGTCGGATGTTCAAAGTTCTAAAGTTATAACCGCGATCAGGACGGTGTCGCTATGCAGCTAGCTGGTTGAGCACGGGTCGATCCACAGGGAGATGGTTGTATGTCCGTTCTTGTCTTAGACGAGTCAATGAAAAATTTGTATATGTTTGTTCAGTTCTAACCTATGTGTTTTATATGCAAGTATAAAGTTGTTAAGAAAAAGATACGAAAGTGTAAGCTAAGAAAATCCGCACTCAAAACCTTTGAGCCGAGTCTTGACCAATTGAAACTAGAGCAATCGGCAACAACGTGGATTAGGGGATTTAAGCATGGTATTCGTGGAATCCAGCTTATTTACCCTTGTCCTTCCGTTCTTGTCTCTTGCTTTCGCCTCCGGCCAAACCGAACGCAACCGGTCGCGTTTAGGAATCACCGTTACCTTGGTAGGGTAGGGTGCCTAATGAAGCACTTGCGTAATGTTTGGGCGGAGTTCAAAGGAAAATAATGGGAAAGGGAAATGAGCAAAGAAACATTAACTTACAATATCGTATTCATTCTTAACAACACATATTACAACCATTCACAAAACGAACCAAAAAGAGCAAAAGAAAAGATAAACAAAGAAAAGAAAAGATTACAAGCAAGTAATTAAAAGTGCATGGAATTTAAGTGCATGAAAGTAAAGCAAGGTAATAAAAAGCAAGAAAGAAATAAGCAAGAAAATAACAACAAGAACCATAGAACCAATTACAAGACATGGGTTCAATAACCAAATCTTAAACTTGCAAGCTCACTTAAGAGGTTGCAAGATCAAGAAAAGGCAAAGAACTCATGGAGAATGAAGCACAAAAGAGAGAACAAAATGATACAACCCCTTGAGATCAATGACTAAAACTTAAACTTGCAAGCTCACTTAAGAGGTTGCAAGATCAAGTTAAGGTAGAGAGCTCAAGGGGGAAGCTAAGCAAAAAGAATGATACAAAAACCCTCATCTTCATTTAACATCCACTCAAAAGCTCTCACAACAATTTAATGGAGGAAAGATGAAGAAGAAGAAGAAGAAAACTAAAAGCTAACAAAAAGAGGGCATGAAAAGAACACGCATAGCTTGGCAAGTTCTGGACTATTTATAGGCAGGAAACAGAGAACCTAGGGCAACATTCTGGCACTACATGTAATTACCAAACAGCCCCTGAAATTTTGTACACTGACGAGCCTATACGGCCACGGTTCCGCGGCCTAAGCGCGCTTATGCCGCAGAACCGCGGCCATTTAGAGAGCTTGTGCCTTCATCTTTTGTCGTATCCCATGGTTTGTGGTTCTCTTCTGTCAGGTATATGACTTTTCTCAGAAACTCTTCACAATTCTTCCAGAATTTCAGTAGATCAAAAGGTGATGTGATGTGGTTCTTTTGCCATGATTTCCTCGAGCTCCGCGTAGATTTCTTGGATCTTGTGTTGACATTGAGCTTTGTGCATGAAAATGACAATCGATTTTGCCATTTTGTCCCTTAAACTGGTATGTGGCAACACATGGATAGAGAGTGGAGACCCGTGTTTTATCTTTTGTTGGCAGTAATCCGGAATTTGTCGTACTTTTCCATGGATTTCACTGTTTAGAGCTGAGAACCAGTATTCTGCAAATATGTAGCAAACACTGATCAAAAGCACCTGCCTATAAACAAACGAGCGTAAGAATGGGCGGTATAAAATGCAATATTCTGGTATGAACAAATACCCCCAAACTTAATTCCCGAGCAAAACCAATTATTCACAAAAAAGTCCTAATCGTACTTTCGCAGGGAACGCGGTTGCACTGAGCGTGTGCAACACGCCGTTAAACCTCTAGGTGTCCCTAGTAGGAGGAGTGTTGTCTCCTGAGGTTTTTCAGCGGATACTACCCACAAAATCCGGTCAAGCCAGTTTTGCAAAATTACTATGATTCAAACCCTAAAGTTTTGTTTCAGAAAATAACAATTCTATTATCCTAAGTCTAGACTATCGAACCTTTATTTTTCACATCTCGCTTCTTATTTAACTTAAGATTCTATATGTCTTTACGTGCAGTGCAAATAGTGTCGTTAAGTTCCAGAAGGGTCGAATAAAGTCATCATGTCATACAATAAAGCCCAGATAAAATTTTTAAAAGGATCACATAAGTTTTACAAAGAGTTAAGCATTTTTCAAGTTTCGTTTTCAAGTAAGGTTTC
Source organism: Agapanthus africanus (assembly GCA_030015575.1). Lineage (NCBI taxonomy): Eukaryota > Viridiplantae > Streptophyta > Magnoliopsida > Asparagales > Amaryllidaceae > Agapanthus > Agapanthus africanus. The sequence goes on from JASDDO010000026.1 coordinate 142,794,917, forward strand.
AACTTCAGAATTTCTATCTTCCTTAACAGGAAACCATGTCTTATTTTTCACTCCACCTTTTTCTTATTTTCATTTCATACACACCTCTGTGAACGTGCAATAGTCTTTATCATAGAATAAAACCTTCATATCTCCACTAGAAATATTTTTTATAAAAACCTGTCTTTTGTCAAGATTATTCTCACACAAAGAACCGTTAGGAATTTTAACTCGGAGAGAACACTTGCTTGACTTTGTTTTAAACTGGACTTTCTAGGCTTCTTAACGAGCTTTGGGCCAATGCACCCAAACCAGTTGGCTTTAGGGCATTAGGTGTAGAGACACCCCAGCGGACTTAATTACTCAAGTTACCTAGGCCCAAAAACAAAAGACAATTTAGCGTGAAAATCATGATGATTCAATGCGAACAGAGATATAACCGGCAGTTCAGTTATTTTTTTGGATAAAAGACGTGTTTTAGTGGGTTAGGTGTGTAATCATTCCAATCAAGTTCCAGATGGGTTATTTTTCAGACTTAGTTCCAATTAAGGCATCAATAACATTCCTTCATATTCACTTCACTTCATAAACTATTCTTTATATTCTTATTTCAGTACAAACCTATTTGATCCTCAGAAAATCATTTATCCATTTAAAAGTTTTTAGACATAAAAGACTTGTCATCTAATTTCCAAAACTCACGACACGTGTAGCGTAATGTAAAGACGTATATCAGCTATAGTTAACTTCAAAGGAGAGTTATCTTTCAGGTTTTCAAAATCTAAAAATAAGATTTAGTTATTCTTATCTTATCAAACAAAACCGTCGAAATGTTGAATCAGAGTTCTCCCACTAGCTAACTTGACAAAAAGTTTTTATGTTTTTAGAAAATTTTCTGATTTTTATGGATTTTTAAATAGGTATGCAAATGCAAAATATACAAATGAATGCGAAGATAGAAAGCTTACTGAGCACACCCCCAAACTTAAACTTGACAGTGCCCTCACTGTCAGGCTACACCAAGAGGGTCAAAATTGTCGGCTCTCTCCAAAAGAAAATTTTTATACAAAACAAAAAGAAAACCAAAAAAGATATATACAAAAAAGGGTTCCCCCCAAACTTAAGTGAAACAGTCTTTCCACTGTTTAAGCGGTGAAGTTCAGGATTAGGGGGAAAGAAAACAGTTTCAAACTATACAAGGCCTTACACAGGCTAAAAGTGAGCACCAACCATTCAAAGATTTTATCGCTATAATGCACAGGTTGGTGGAAGAAGGCGTAGAGAAAAGAGAGGGAGAATACGCGAGACCGTATGGAGATAGAAGTGGTATACGGTCTAGGTATATGAGAAGAAGAATGGCGGAAGGAAGAAAGAAGTGGAATACGAACTTGAGGGTGGAAATGGATTGAATAAATGAGTACAATCTATAATGATCGATGTGAAAAGATGGATTGTACTAATCTGTCAATATGGCGAGAAATTGGGTCAAATCCCTCAAGATTCGTGAGAAACCATGAGTACGCCGAACTTGGTAAACCAGACAATGGAAATGGAAGTGATACAGTTACTTGCAAGGTCGGAACGATAGAAAGGGTAGAGGAAAGTGATTGAGGAGGGGTATCAGGTAAATGTTCGGGAGGGGGTACACAGTCAATGGAAGGGACATGATGAATTGGAAAGTCCGACTCATCAATTAAAACTGGTTCATCCTCAAAAATTTCCTCAATGTTCTCCTCAAAAATTAGCTCATCCATGCAGTTATCATCAAAATTAAGACGCATATGAAGTTCGGGAAAAACATTTAATGACTCGGGATGATGAATTGGAGAGAAAAACTCATCCAAATCGACGGGTTCATCATCCAAAATATTCCCGGCGTCAATATCCTCAATCAAGTGAAAATCAATATTCTCAGACACCTCAACAAAATCATGGATATTAATCAATTCAGGTTCTAGAGTGGAGGTGTAGAGGTCAAAAGGATTGGGTGTGGTTTCACTTGAAAATGACTCTTCACAATCGGGCAAATCAAACACTACAAAATCACACAACTCATTATCTGTTCTATCTTTAATCAATGAATCGTTTGGGACACTCGATAGACTTTCAAAACAGGAGTTGTGGGATTCAAGTTGAAACGGGTAGGTTTGATTTGGAAGGGTATATGGCTCACTCTCTCCGCTCAAATTCTCAACATGTCCTACCGCCTCTTCATACAGTGGAAAATTTGGAGCTAGTTGAAAACTAGCTACCGGGTCACTAGGTTGTATCAGGGCAGCCATGGAAGCATTCAAATCCATCATCTGTTGGTACGACGCTACCCTAAAGTCTTCCAATGACTGTTCCGGACTAGACATGGGTTGTGAAGGGGTTTCAGTAAAAGATTCAAAGTTGTTTTGGTATTGGGAACTCCCAAATGACGGTTCAGAAGCAATGTCTAGGGAAGGTGCAAAAGTCGGGTAGGACTGGTAGGAATTGAATGGCTGGACAAGAGCAGGATCAACATTTGGATAAGAATGTGAATGGAATTGTTGATCCCAAGAATCTGCAGTGGTGAAAGGAGTGAAAGATCGGCTACAGGATTGTTCAATATGTTCAGTGATGGACAAAGGACGACTTGCAAAAGGGGTATCAACATAAGAGGGTGGGGGAGGTTGAAAAGGTTGATACAAAGTGGATTGCGGAGGGCAAGTGTTTGTCCTAGACGTGTCTATCCGATCTTTCAAAGAGATTTTGGGCATGGAGGGATCGTTCGACGTTCGGCCAAAGCAAGAACCGTAAGAAGTAATGTCTGGTTGTGGGTACCAAAGTTTGGCAAGAGTTTTGCGAGGTGGGGTACCCATGATATGAGGAGAGAAAGAAAGAAAGGCAGAGAAAAGGAGGGGAAAAAGAATGTGATTTTTGTTTTTTAGTTATTAACAAAAGAATGAAAAATACACACAAAAAGAATCTGAACCAAAAACAATCACGACACAAAAATACCACACACCTAATCATTCTAGGGTTCACCTAGGTCAACTAGACCTGCTCCAGAACTTGATTGTCGAAGTAAAACTGTGTCGAGAAACGGGCTCTAAGATACACTGATCACGAGGCCAGGTAAGTGCAGAGATAAGGGGAGGTTTTCCGACGCTTTCGCGAAGGTCCTTAATTAAATAACCCTTTCTCTTTTGGCGGTTTCGCCGTTAACACTTCCCTAGACACCCCGTAAACAATGTACCGTTAAGCGAGGTTCTAAACACAGTTGACTTCTCCTAGTGAGCGCGAAGTCCTTAAGGCTTAAAGTCTAGTTTCTTTTAAAGTTTGTGCGGGTAAACGTTATGCTCAAGTTCGTGATTTGTGGGCCACGGAAAAGGTGATGAAATCATTTACCGTATGTTGTGGGGTTCGCTTGCCCTTAAGTCCGTATTAATGTATGCAATGCGCAATTTAATAAAAATTCTATAAAGAATCAAACAATCGTTTTTTTTAGTTTAAGCGCGGCACTGCAAAAAATACGGGTTAGTCAATGTTTAGCATTTGCTAGCGAACTTGCAAAGAATCCTGCAAAGAATAGTATATTGGATGCGTCGGATTTGAGAAGAAGGTGTTTAAGAAATACGTACCGTTAAGTTTTTGGGTTAGGAAACCCCCGTTGAATCAATTCCGGTAAGCTTGAAAAGTTCGCTTGCGCGGGTCAAACTTTCCGGATCTTTGGCACTGTACTTCATAATCATCTTAACCTTGAACGTACACTTTGCTCCCCACAATCGCAGTTTGCAAATCCGCAAAAATCTGCATTCTTGCCCACAAAAATGATCAAAAATAACAAAAAGATTTTTTATTTATTTATAAATATATACAAAAAGAATATTAACCCGAATAACAAGAAAGAAAATACGCTACCGTCTCCCCGGCAACGGCGCCATTTGATCGCACGCTTTTGGTGTGTCGGATGTTAAAAGTTCTAAAATTATAACCGCGATCAGGACGGTGTCGCTATGCAGCTAGCCGGTTGAGCACGGGTCGATCCACAGGGAGATGGTTGTATGTCCGTTCTTGTCTTAGACGAGTCAATGAAGAATTTGTATATGTTTGTTCAGTTCTAACCTATGTGTTTTATATGCAAGTATAAAGTTGTTAAGAAAAAGATACGAAAGTGTAAGCTGAGAAAATCCGCACTCAAAACCTTTGAGCCGAGTCTTGACCAATTGAAGTTAGAGCAATCGACAACAATGTGGATTTGGGGATTTAAGCATGGTATTCGTGGAATCCAGCTTATTTACCCTTGTCCTTCCGTTCTTGTCTCTTGCTTTCGCCTCCGGCCAAACCGAACGCAACCGGTCGCGTTTAGGAATCACCGTTACCTTGGTAGGGTAGGGTGCCTAACGAAGCGCTTGCGTAATGTTTGGGCGGAGTTCAAAAGAAAATAACGGGAAAAGGAAATGAGCAAAGAAACATTAACTTACAATATCGTATTCATTCTTAACAACACATATTACAACCATTCACAAAACGAACCAAAAAGAGCAAAAGAAAAGATAAACAAAGAAAAGAAAAGATTACAAGCAAGTAATTAAAAGTGCATGGAATTTAAGTGCATGAAAGTGAAGCAAGGTAATAAAAAGCAAGAAAGAAATAAGTAAGAAAATAACAACAAGAACCATAGAACCAATTACAAGACATGGGTTCAATAACCAAATCTTAAACTTGCAAGCTCACTTAAGAGGTTGCAAGATCAAGAAAAGACAAAGAACTCATGGAGAATGAAGCAAAAAAGAGAGAACAAAATGATACAATCCCTTGAGATTAATGACCAAAACTTAAACTTGCAAGCTCACTTAAGAGGTTGCAAGATCAAATTAAGGTAGAGAGCTCAAGGGGGAAGCTAAGCAAAAAGAATGATACAAAAACCCTCATCTTCATTTAACATCCACTCAAAAGCTCTCACAACAATTTAATGAAGGAAAGATGAAGAAGAAGAAGAAGAAGAAGAAGAAGAAGAAGAAGAAGAAAACTAAAAGCTAAAAAAAAGAGGGCATGAAAAGAACACGCATAGCTTGGCAAGTTCTGGACTATTTATAGGCAGGAAACAGAGAACCTAGTGCAACATTCTGGCACTACATGTAATTACCAAACAGCCCCTGAAATTTTGTACACTGACGAGCCTATACGGCCGCGGTTCCGCGGCCTAAGCGCGATTTTGCCGCGGAACCGCGGCCATTTAGAGAGCTTGTGCCTTCATCTTTTGTCGTATCCCCTGGTTTTTGGTTCTCTTATGTCTGGTATATGACTTTTCTCAGAAACTCTTCACAATTCTTCCAGAATTTCAGTAGATCAAAAGGTGATGTGATGTGGATCTTTGGCCATGATTTCCTCGAGCTCCGCGTAGATTTCTTGGATCTTGTGTTGACATTGAGCTTTGTGCATGAAAATGACAATCGATTTTGCCATTTTGTCCCTTAAACTGGTATGTGGCAACACACGGATAGAGAGTGGAGACCCGTGTTTTATCTGTTGTTGGCAGTAATCCGGAATTTGTCGTACTTTTCCATGGATTTTACTGTTTAGAGCTGAGAACCAGTATTCTGCAAATATGTAGCAAACACTGATCAAAAGCACCTGCCTATAAATAAATGAGCGTAAGAATGGGCGGTATAAAATGCAATATTCTGGTATGAACATTAGCCTGGATGCAATGGTAGTACAGTTTGGTATTATTTGTACATTTGTTATTGCGGGGCGAGCGTCCGACATGTGGACTGCCGTCACTGCCTGTTTGTATATTATTCTTTTGAGGCACGACCGGGCTGAGGTCGATGTACCCGTTGTATTTTTTACTTTCTGTACTAGGATTACCCCGCGGAGGGGTGCACGGGTAGCCGGGTTCTAGAGGGCAACGGGCTCGCATCTCATGGCTTTGAGACGGAAGGGGCTTCACTCTAGAATTGGCGGGCTATTCGCCACACTCGTAGGGGGTACAGGTTGACCCAAGGAGGGGTGCTCAAGTTACCGGATTCGGTGAAGTGCTGGGTGGTCCATTCACGTTGTTGAAGGGGGCTGCCTCACTTCAGGTTTTGGCGGGTAACTTGCCGCGCCCGTAGGGGTCTAGGATTTCATTGCACAGGCTATCCACACAACCAGGGAAACGTCGGGTTTCAGTAGCGGCTCTATGAAACCCGGGGATCCCAGATTATCTGTATTGTTTTGTGATGCTTATTACATTTCTGTGGTGTTGCATTTTATCACGCCTGGAGCGATTATTATATATTGTTATATATATACTAGTAGATGTTGTATATGTTTTACACCCGCGCTAGTCCAGTCCCCGCTCTGTCATTAGTTAAGTAACCTAACGGGTGATGATGGGACCCAGTGGCGAATGCGGATGGCATATACGTACATCGTATTTTCGTTCTTTTGTGGTGTGATCAATTGATGGGACTGCATTGATTCGGATCAATGCAAGCTAAACAAACCTATTCTGATGTTGTTGGAACATTTTTCAAATAGCTGTTATTGCAAGAACGTTCTCTTTTGTTTTGCACAGTGGTATTCGGTTATGAATATCCTGCACCTCAGTCGACGAGGCAAGGGCCGAGATCCCTTCACCGGGAGTGATTCCCTGGACAGAAGTTTGCGTCAGGGCAATAACTTCACTATAGTCGATTACTTTTGCTTTGCATCGTGGTATTCAGTTGGAATATCCGGCACCTCATTCTACGGGGAAAGAGCCGAGATCCCTTCACCGGGAGTGACCTCTTTAGCAAAGGTTTTCGTCACTATATTTTTGTAAAAAGCTATCCGGTTCCTTCAACGATATCAAGTTCATTACGTTAAAGGTTTTTCGCAAAAACCATTCGTAACCCTCTGTTATTTCAGACGGGTAGCACTTAGTATTCATGCTATGTTTGTTGGCCAAAGTCAAGGCATAGTGTATGGTAGCTATTTTTTACTTTTCTGTTGTATAGATAGATGCGTTGGTTTGGGACAGTCGTACTGCCTTGTTGGCCAAAGTCAAGGGTAGGTACGGGTGGGTTCAAATTAACCTGGATAGTGACGGGTAGAACTTGACATGTGACTTATGATTTGTTGGCCAAAGTCAAGGTCATAAGAGCATGGGGTAAAAATCACATCGGGAGTTTCTAAAGAAATTGAAACTTGCCAGGCATGCGCATACCTTCTGAAGTGTGATAACGTGAGTGGATTCCGTCACGTTATCATGCGATGATAGTTGGATCCCGATTCCCACTGATGAGTCGGTTTACCCCTCGGATGATCCCGACTAATTCTTCTTTCAGGTTTGGAGGAGAATTTGATGTTACAGTGGGAGGTTTCCTAATTAGATAAATTGGTGACCATTCTGATCTAGGTTAGAGTGCACGCTAAGTGTTTCTTTTCTCTCTCTCTTTGGCAGCGACCATGACCCGACCCTTGACTATGACTCAGTGACCAAGTTAACCGAACCTTCTTAAAATACTGGCTTTTGAATTGTCTGAGTTGCATACCTCATTGCCACTCCTACTTTTACCCTTTTCTCCAGGACACCCCGTATTACTACGAACGTCCACTTCCATTGGATAAAACCATCGTATGGTTATATACGAACTCGAAGGAACTTGTTCTAGATTCGAGGATGGTTTCCGGTTCTGGAGAAAATGAATAGGACTATTCATTTGTCTTTTCCTTTTACCTTCTCTCAGGTTGCGAGTGCTCCTTGGATTAGGACGGTACACCTATTACGCTAATTGGATAGTCTTCATTCAAACCATAGGCAGGTGCTGAACGGTAGGGCATGAAGAAAACCATTTAGCCTAAAAGGTGTACAGAAGGTATTAAGTAAAGATAAATAAAGGGATTAGAAAGAGGGCAAAGTAAATTGCGACTACTATTCATGACCAAACCAAGTATTTCATCGCCACTCCTACTTCACCTTTGTATTTCTCCAGAACACTCCATATCACTACGAAGATCCACAGTTATTTGGATACTCCATCGTATGGTTATATACGAACACGAAAGGAACTTGTTTCAGTTCGGGGATGGATTCTGGTTCAGGAGAAATAGGAATAAGGTTTATTCAGTTGTCTTTTATCTTTACCTTCTCTCGCATTGCGAGTGCTCCTGAGATTAGGACAGTACACCTATTATGCTTATTGGATAGTCTTCTTCCAAACCATAGGCAGGTGCCGAACGGTAGGGAAGGAAGAAAACCATTTAGCCTAAGTGGGTGTACAGAAGGTAATGACTAAAGACAAATAAAGGGATTTGGAGAGATGACAAAGAAATATACGGTTATAGTCATGAATCTGGATAATGGAAGAGGCATTACTAGGAATACCCAAATACCCCTTCGAAACATTTACATGTTTCAGTTTCACTGTGCATTGTTAATAGAAAACTGATTTCCCAATCAGTACTTACTCCAGGGTATGTATTTACCAGGTGTGATTCTCACATCTGTATGGTTTTACAGATGATGAGTGGGAGTAAGTTATTGGGAATTAGGTGATTGTCCTCATTATATCGGAATTCGTTGTAATTGGTGATATTTGAGGAAATCACCTGGGTTGTTTGCCGGACGGCAAATATTTGGTTTTGAATATCCGTTGTTATGCACCAATTTCAAATTGATATATCTGTACGTCTATTTTTATAGAGTGAGATATAACTTTTTGAAATTATGTTCATGACATTTACCTATATTAGTGGATGGTTAGGTAAGGAGCATTAAACAGCGGTGTAATTCTTCTTAACCATAAGTACAGTTTTCAACCTACGACACACAGGGATTGAGTTATTAGACCCAGGGGACTTATACAGAGTATTGTATGTTGTCCAGTGTCCATGAGGACAGAGGGGTTGGTACTCGTACTATATTCTGCTTACTTGTGACTTCTCTAGTTCTTAGACATGTGTTTCGTAGAAATTCAAGGTCTAAGTTTTGAGAAGTTATAGGTATAAGAATAAAGTAGAGAACCAGATGGTGCAAGTATCAGGATTCTTCAAGGTGATCGAAGATGTAGATACTTGTATATGGTATTCAGTTGATAGTAATGATTATGAGAAAATTGTTTCTCTTTCAGGTTACTCATATCTGGATGCATTCCTAAGTTGAGTAATGCTGATCGGCCTCCTTCCATTTAGTTGACATGCACTGGAGACAGCTGCATGATTTGAATCTGGTTCCAATTAAATCAGTGCCTCTGTTTCTATATTGGATATAGAATAGTTTATATCTTAACAATGTTAAGGTACGGAGAGTTTTCCGGCTTATGCTTAAAACCAGACTCTGGATAACTCAAGGCACGTTTCCGTAATGGCTATTTGTGGGTTGACCCGGGCTATGACGAGTGTTGACTTTCTACCATCTGGAAGATCAATAGTGATATTGTTCTTGACTCGCCACAGTTTTAATAAAAATGGATTTTTTCAGAAAACAGTAGTGGGAGTATGGTAGAACTGGAAGTGATTCCAGAACTACAAACGATTACTGAAAATTTAATAGGACCTAAAGATTCAATCTGGATTGAATTCCATTTGGCCACTCCGCAGATATGGTGGGTAACCTCAGCCACTCGAGAGGTACTTCGGTATGCTCAAAGACGGTGACAGGGAGGTTCTTGTTTACCCAGACTTGACACTACTGTTGTTCCAGGCTATGAGACCCGGCAGGTGGATGAGTATAGCGTCGTTCTGAACTGGCTTTAGAAGTGTACGTGTATATGACTCTGCCAGAGGGTTGTCGTAGTCAGTGGGAGCGGCGGAAGCATAGTGGACAAATGGCTTATGTCTATTTATAGACTAAAAAGCAGATATAGCGGAGATAGATCATCTATTTCTGATGTGATAGTCATAGGTTTGACTTCATCAGAATAGGGGACGGATCTGTTAAGAAGATAGTAGGGTGTGATGTCCTGGTATTTGGATGACATACACATAGTAGGAAGTGATATTCCTGCACTACGATTGGTTATACTTTGGTTGTCACAATAGTGGTTTCTCCACAAAGGGTTTGGATATTATATAAGACATTCTGGTTACTAGGTCTATAGTTTTAGATCTAAATTTGGGTAGTTTCCCAATTTGGGTACTTAGACAGCATTCTAAAGGTGTTTTAGAATGGACGACTCCTGGCACGGTAGTGTACCTGCAGGAGATGGAGTCACCCTCTCTAAAGGTGTCTTACAGACTAAAGGGGAGAGGGATGTGCTTGATCGGCTGATCACTTGCTTAGGCAATTGAGTTGATCATGAGATGTCAAGTACCACACCAGATGTTATTTTTGCACGAGATGCAATAAGTTAATATTAATCCAATCCTGGAGAAACGATCGGAAGCAGTTTTAGAACATAAGTGGATGTTCTAGGGATTTGATAACGGCAGCCTTCTTCGGGAGACGGTTATCATTCCAGACTTCCAAGGTGACCTGGATGACAGAGTGACTGTCAGAGTTATAGTTTTTCCTTTGACGAGGGGCAGTAGTTTGGACAGGTGGTCCAGCGGATACTGAGGGAGGCATGGCGCATGATACTGATTAAATTCAGTTGACGATACAGTCTAAGAAGTTTGGATTTGGAGTTCATTTATAAGCTAGGTCCCATCAGATATCCAGGCACATTCTAAAACAGGTATTGCTCATTTCGGGAGATGGCTTTCTCCGCGAACTTGAGATAAAGAGAGACATAGAAAGAAACATTAGGGCGGATCCACTCACTGAGGCTATTCCTCGAACGCAATAGTTTCACAAACGGGCTTTGTGAGACTGATTAGTAGAGGAGTTGGGTGTTCGGTATCACACGGGCTGTGAGTATGCGACATCGCAATAATTAGCCTTGAGTGCAAGTGGGAGATTGTTGGATATGGTGCCCTTAGAGTCAATTATTGGATCACAGGCACGTGATTGCAATGATTGAGGGAGGACCTATACCGGTAGGACAGTCTTACTCGAGAGGTTTGTATACTATCTGGTTTGTCTTTATCATCGTGTACATGCTTTATGTGACATTGTAGTTCACTATTACACGTTGATAGAGAATAATATGCTACCATGGTTTATCTTTATCATCGTGTGCTGCTTTAGGTGACCTTACAGGTTGCAATTACACGTTGATAGAGCCCTTAGGATTCTTGCTTGACTGCCAGCAGTATGATGGCGATCATAAACGTGGGAGCTGGGGTCTATAAGTACATCCTTAAAAGGTCCCAAGTCGTGGGAGTTTTCGAGACAGGGCATCGATACTCCAGAGTAGACTAGTGTATACAGTCGAGACCCCGACGAGGGGCGGTGGCCGGTCTCATAAGCCATTGGTGTCAGTTGGATCACCTAAGATGTATACAGGTGCTCATTGGGTTATGAGTACACCGGACAGGACTCGCCGGTAACATGCTAGTTGGTATTATACCTGACGTCAGATAGCAGTTCCCTGGTGACATGTGTACAGGTTAGTTCATCGACCTGAGATCGTCATTTGTCTCGTGTGAGTTCCCACTGTGCTTTGATTATTACACTACCACGGCTCAAAGGAGTCGTGCAAACAGGTTTTAGTTGGGTACAGTCCCGAGCCACATGGAGGCAGTGAGCGGATCGGCAGGGGTTTCGTCTCTCCCTGTATTGGGGGTGAGATCGCGCTGTGTCTAGGAGAGCCATTACACGGAGTCCTTGGCCAAGGCAGGAGATTTACTGGTAAGTATTCCAGTAGTATCTCAGGGTGTTCTGGGCTACACTTCGACAAGACTTGTACCACTTTTGGGGGTCTGACTTTTACCAACCCCTAGGCCCGCCATGCGATGCTCATAGATGAACGGACCGGACTGTATGGATATTGTCACCGACAGGCTCAGTATGGTGTCAGGATGAGTTCGCTCATTGACCTCCCTTTTGGTCAATACCTAGTAGCCCGTTACGTACGGCTAATACCTCTGACGTGCTAGTGGTTAAATCCACAGCCAAAGTATTGACGAGTCTTTAGAGTCCCCCACAGACAGTTTCTCAAGTTTCGGGCGAAACGTTGTAGAGGCCGTATGATATATGGCAGGGTCCAATCATATACATGCAGTAGTGCACGAATCATGATCGGGCGGATCATACTAGTGGGCTTTGGTTTAAGCCGGATCCTAGTATTAGATTTGTTGGATTACTTTAGTCTCATCGTATTCGCATTCAGTCGGAATGCGGATACAGGTATGTATATACAGGTGAGGGGTATCCTTGTGATCCGTCACGAGTTTACTTTAGATGTTGCTGTATCTTTTTATTGTTGCAAACATTTGGATTAATATTTGCATATGGAAATTATGAGCTAGAAATCATCATTTAGAGCATTAATGGTGACACATGCACAAATGATGACTCATGGTCTCTTTTCTTGTGCATGTGTCACATTATGAGATGGATTTGAGTGATGAATTGATAAGTAGAGAGAGAGGGGCTGCCATGATATGGTTGCTTGCTCTTGTATTTTGATAATTCACTCTCACTCTTATTGTAGGGTGTTTTTCGTCACCCCATTGAGATGGGAAGACGCGCGCGCTTGTCAGGCGTACTACAGATCCCCCTGCCTAGGGTAGGCCGGGGTTTATTAATTGTGGGGATCCGAATCTCCGGCAGCCGTGGACTAAGCTGCCGTTAATTACCCCTCGCCTTTGGGGCGAGGGAACCTCCGATTAACGGGTTAAACTGGACATGCGAACTCAATGTGCAGTATACGTGTGTGTTGTTTTGGAAGGGGGGTTTGGATATATCGGGAGCCACGCAGAGTTTTTACGGGGGTCCCGCTATCCGGATAGCAGGCTGGGGGTCAAGGGGGCTAGCAGCCCCCTTACGGGGTGCGGGGCAGCGCCCCGTTAGAAATTTTTTTCTAACAGGGACAGTGTCGTGGAGTATGTGTATGTGTACATATGTATACATATGTATATATATACATGTATATATATAAATAAAGGGGGGAAAAGACATCCAAAGGATGCATGGGCCAGCGCCTAGGCACATGAGCGCAAGCGCGCCACATGTCGGTACGTGGGCGCTTTGCGCTCGAGCGCAGAGTGCTGGAGCGCAAGCGCGCCACGTGTCGGCACGTGGGCGCTTTGCGCTCGGGCGCTGGGCGCTTGAGCGCAAGCGCGCCACGTGTCGGCACGTGGGCGCTTTGCGCTCGGGCGCTGGGCGCTTGAGCGCAAGCGCGCCATGTGTCGGCACGTGGGCGCTTTGCGCTCGAGCGAAGAGCGCTGGAGCGCAAGCGCGCCACGTGTCGGCACGTGGGCGCTTTGCTCTCGAGCGCTAGCGCGCCGGCGAGAAAAAGGGGTCTTTTAGCCCCGGAAATTCTCTAAAGAGAAAATAGGGTGGAGTTAAACTCCTAAGATGCTTTGGGTTAATGAAGGGGGTTCTTCTTCTTCCTCTTCTGTTGGCTGGATCTTGAAGATCAAGAGATATGAGTTTTTTTTAAAAATCTCTCCTTTTTGAGATCTAAAGACAGATCCAAGTTCCTTTCGTGGGTTTTGTGGTGAAAAACTATTTAGTTTTGGAAAAGGGAGATTAAAACTCTTGATTTAATTCACAAAAAAAGAGAAGGTTTTGGAACCTTGAAGAAGGAGAAAAGATCTCAGATCTAAAATTTTTTGGAGAGAGAAAAGTTGTGAGATATTTTCATTATCTTTGCCTTTATAGGCTATACACTTTACACATAGCCCCTTGGGCTTCACAAAATGGCATTTTGCCTATCCCATGGCTCATGTGCCATTTCTTTTTGCACATAAGCCATGGGCTTTACAAAAATTTGGCTTTATGCCTATTTTTCTTACATTTATCCATAAAATAGAATAAAAAAAATGCAACAAAATTATTTATTACAAAATTTTTATCTTGGCATGGGGGGAGGCCGGCCGCTTCATGTTCGGGCTCGACTCGGGCATGGGCCCACTGGATCTGGGTTTAGGCCCACTTGGCTTTGGATTGACTTTGATTTTGATTTGGTCAACCGGGGTGTAAATTTTTACCCCAACAAATTGCCCCCATCAATAAATGCACACCACATATGTGGATCGTGTGCATGAAATTGATGGATCTTCTTTCACGTGGAAGTGACTTGATTCGGTTCCCACCTTTTGGGAATCTGGCACTGCCCTTTTTACGACATGGACGGTCAATGCGGCCCTTTTTGCGACTTGGATGGTCGGTTTTGCCCTTTTTGCGACTTGGACGGTCGGTGCTGCCCTTTTAGCGACGTGGACGGTCGGTTCTGCCCTTTTTGCGACTTGGACGGTCGGTGATGCCCTTTTAGCGACGTGGACGGTCGGTTCTGCCCTTTTTACGACTTGGACGGTTGATACTGCCTTTTTAGCGACGTGGACGGTCGATGCTGCCCTTTTTGCGACTTGGACTGTCGGTTCTGCCTTTTTGCGACTTGGACGGTCGGTTCTGCTCTTTTTGCGACGTGGACGGTCGGTGCTGCCCTTTTAGCGACGTGGACGGTCGGTACTGCCCTTTTTGCGACTTGGACGGTCGATACTGCCCTTTTTGCGACTTGGACGGTCGGTTCTGCCCTTTTTGCAACGTGGACGGTCGGTGCTGCCCTTTTAGCAACGTGGATGGTCGGTTCTGCCCTTTTTGCGACTTGGACAGTCGGTGCTGCCCTTTTAGCGACGTGGACGGTCGGTTCTACCCTTTTAGCGATGTGGACGGTCGGTGCTGCCCTTTTAGCGACGTGGACGGTCGGTGCTGCCCTTTTAGCGACGTGGACGGTCGGTTCTGCCCTTTTTGCGACGTGGACGGTCGGTTCTGCCCTTTTTGCGACGTGGACGGTCGGTGCTGCCCTTTTAGCGACATGGACGGTCGGTACTGCCCTTTTTGCGACTTGGACGGTCGATACTTCCCTTTTAACGACGTGGACGGTCGGTGCTGCCCTTTTTGCAACTTGGACGGTCGGTGTTGCCCTTTTAGCGACGTGGACGGTCGGTTCTGCTCTTTTTGCGACTTGGACGGTCGGTGCTGCCCTTTTAGCGACGTGGACGGTTGGTTCTGCCCTTTTTACGACGTGGACGGTCGGTGCTGCCCTTTTAGCGACGTGGATGGTCATTTCTGCCCTTTTTGCGACTTGGACGGTCGGTGCTGCCCTTTTAGCGACGTGGACGGTCGATTCTGCCCTTTTTGCGACTTGGACGGTCGGTGCTGCCCTTTTAGCGACATGGACGGTCGGTACTGCCCTTTTTTGCGACTTGGACGGTCGGTGCTGCCCTTTTAGCGACGTGGACAGTCGGTTCTGCCTTTTTTGCGACGTGGACGGTCGGTGCTGCCCTTTTAGCGACGTGGACGGTCGGTACTGCCCTTTTTGCGACTTGGACGGTCGATACTTCTCTTTTTGCGAATTGGACGGTCGGTGCTACCCTTTTAGCAACGTAGACGGTCGGTTATGCCCTTTTTGCGACTTGGACGATCGGTGCTGCCCTTTTAGCGACGTGGACGGTCGGTTCTGCCCTTTTTGCGACTTGGACGGTCGGTGCTGGATTTGACTTGCTCCGCTTCTTACGGTGTCAGGGATGAAGTTGACTTGTTTCCGAGGTGGAATTTGATTCTGCCAGGGAGGTCAGTAGTTGTTTTGCTGACTTGATGTGATTTTGGTTGACATCAGCATCGCTACGCTGGAATATGGTACTAGGAGCGAATCATCATTTGTCATGACAGGATTTGGGGATTTGGGTTTTGGTTTGGCATCAGCATCGCTGCACTGGAATATGGTACCAGGAGCGAATCATCATCTACCATGAGGAGATTTCCCTCGTTCCCAGTT
Source organism: Agapanthus africanus (assembly GCA_030015575.1). NCBI lineage: Eukaryota > Viridiplantae > Streptophyta > Magnoliopsida > Asparagales > Amaryllidaceae > Agapanthus > Agapanthus africanus. Next base: position 142,810,657 of record JASDDO010000026.1, read on the forward strand.
TAACGACTTAGGGGTCATCTGTTCCTAGTTTAACGACTTAGGGGTCATCTGTCCCTAGTTTAAAGACTTAGGGGTCTATTGGATTGGAGTTTGGGATTTTGGGGTTAGGGTAGGCATCAGCGTTGATAACACTAAAGCACACGTGCCAGGAGTAATTCATCATTTGCCTATTCCTGTTGGGGGAGCGATGGATTAGGAGACAGGTTTAGGTCCCTATCACCTAAGGCTTTTCAATTTTATGGGCCGTGAGGGTCCCATAAAAGCATTTTCTCCCTACGAGTCGTAAGGATCCCGCAGGTGTATTTTCTCCTTAGGAGTCGTGAGGACTTCTAAGTGTGTTTTTCCTTTATGAGTCGTAAGGATCCCACAAAGGTTTGTTCTCCTCATGTATCGTGAGGACACATGAGTGGGTCTTCTCAATGGAGCATAATTCCAAAGGCGGAGACCAGTCGTATAACTGGTGATTGTGGTGGGGCACGGGTATGACAAGAATTATTTGAGCCCGTGGATTGTATACGGCAGTCAATTTGGGAACTGGCCGTAGGGCTGGAGAATTTTGAGAAATTGGATTTTGGTTGGCGTCTGCATCGCTACACTGGAATATGGTACCAGGAGCGACTCATCATTCGCCGTTTGGAGACTTGGAATTTGGATCTTGTTTGGCATCAGCATTGCTGCACTGGAATAATGCCAGGAGCAACTCATCATTTGCCTTGGGAGGACTTGGGATTTGGGTTTTTGGTCGGCATCAGCACCGCTAACACTGAAGCGAAATGCCAGGAGCGACTCATCATTTGCCGTTGCCCGTTGGGGAATGATGGCTTAGGAGACAGGTTTAGGTCCCTATCACCTAAGGCTTTTCAATTTTATAGGCCGTGAGGGTCCCATAAAAGTATTTTCTCCCTACGAGTCGTAAGGATCCCGCAGGTGTATTTTCTCCTTAGGAATCGTGAGGATTCCTAAGTGTGTTGCTCCTTTGTGAGTCGTAAGGATCTCACGCAGGGGTTTTCTCCTCACAAGGTCGAGAGGACTTTGCGAGTGTATTTCATCTCTTTTCACGAGTTTGCGCCCTTTCGGGTTTTCACAGACTCGCTGGTAGTCCTGCTGTTTTTACTCACGGAGCCCTTTCGGGTTTTCATTCGTGCCCGTTTTGCTTGTGGACATACCGTTTATTTTTTTATTTCTTTCTTTTTTTTTCTTTCTCTTTTTCTTTCTCTTTTTTTGCCGCTGGTGGGACTTTAAAAGTAGTCTCACCGGCAGGATTTGGGAGAGATAGGGGTCATTTACGCCCGTGGATTGTATACGGTTTTGCAGGATGTATGATGCAGACCGTAGGGCTGATGTGCTCAATCCGCCTGCTACTTGGAGCATTCACGTGTAGTATTTCTTGAGATATCGGCCATTGATGGGTGGCATGGGCCTTTCTCCTTCGGCACTTATTAGTTAGTAGGATCCTCCGTCAAACACTTTCTCAATGACGTATGGTCCTTCCCAGTTTGGCTCGAATTTTCCCTTGGCATGTCGATCGGGGATAATCGGTCTTTTGAGGACCAACACCAATTCACCTTTCTAGAAAGCGCGAAGACGGGTTATCTTGTCATAGGCCCGTGACATTTGGGCTCGGTATAGCTCCAGGTTTTGCTGCACCGCAAGCCTCTTTTCTTCGAGCGCGTCGAGCTCTTCAAGCCGAAGGAGCACGTTTTCCTCTTCCGTCAACTCGTGTTGGATGTCCATTCTTAAACTTGGAACCTCGATTTCGAGGGGTAGGATCGCTTCCACTCCGAAGAGCAATGAGTATGGAGTGGACTGAGTTGGAGTACGGTGCGTGGTACGATATGCCCACAACGCCTCATGAAGCTTGAGATTCCAGTCTCTCTTGTTGGCTGAAGCATTTTTCCTCAGGAGCTTGCATAGAGTCTTATTGAAGGCTTCGGCTAGCCCATTGGCTCTTGGATTATAGATGGAGGAATATCTCCAGTCTATCTTGTGCTGAGTAGCGAACTTTGAGACATTGAAGCTCTTGAAAGAAGGCCCGTTGTCAGAAATGATTCTTCTTGGTGTACCGAAGCGGTATAAAATATTATGCTGGAAGAATGTCAGAATATCTTTTGTCTTGACTTCTTTTAGCGGGACAGCTTCAGCCCATCTGGAGAAGTAATCTGTCGCGGCCAGTATGAACCGGTGGCCTTTGGATGAAGGAGGATCAATTGGGCCAACAATGTCGGTGCCCCAGACTTCGAAGGGCCATGACGCCACCGTAGGATGCAACAGATTGGGATGCTTGTGAATGAAATCACCATGGATTTGGCAGATCTGACATTTCTTTGCATGCTCTCCGCAATCCCGTATCATGGTGGGCCAGTAATACCCAAGCCGTTTGATTTGAAGTCGTATCTTGGGGCCAGATTGGTGAGCACCGCAAACGCCCGAGTGAACATCTTTCATGACCTTTTGGGCTTCGGCCAATGACAGACACCTGAGCCAGAGTTGGTCATATGACCTGCGGTATAACGTGTCATTTACAAACACGTATCGGAGAGCTCTTTTCTTCAGCTGAATCCTCACAGATTTTTCTTCGGGCAACTTGTCATATCGGAGGTACTCTATGAAGGGTTCTCTCCAATCGGGCTCGTCTTGGATGATCGAAGCTTCTTCGGCGGGACTGCTCTTCTGTTCCGCGCTTTCCTCTTCTCGTAGAGAGACTGGGGGTAGAATTTGTCGGCTCCTGACTCTGATCAGAATTTCGTCCATGTCAGGATTAGCCAGCTCCTTGGCTAAGTGAGCGAGTACGTCAGCCTTTCCGTTCAACGCTCTAGGGACTTTCGTTAGTTCAATATGAGTGAACCGTTTCATGAGTTCCACCACTCGGCCTCTGTACCGAGCTAATTCGAGTTTGTATATCTTATAATCGCCGCTTACTTGGTTGATGACAAGATGGGAGTCACCGTAAACCCGTAGCCGAAGGATTTCCATTTCTATGGTGAGTTCCAAACCAGCTATCAGAGCTTCATACTCAGCTTCATTGTTTGTCCGTGGCTCGGTGAGAGCAAAAGAATGCCGTAGGGTTCCCATTGATGGCGTGATGAACACCAATCCTATCCCCGCTTTTACCTCCGGGACGCTTGATCTCCCGGAGCTCCTTATTGATAAGGCCCCATTGAAGTAGAGCTCCCAACATGGCTCATCTTCCTCGAGGTGCAGCACTTGTTCGTCGGGTAACTCACAATTTAGCAGTGACCCTTCTTGTATGGGATGAGCAGCGAGAAAGTCTGCAAGAGCTTGCCCTTTTACTGCTTTCTGAGGAGTATAAACTATGTCAAACTCAAGTAGCATAACAGCCCATCTTGCCATTCTGCCGGCTAGGCTCGCTCTAGTCATCAAGTGTTTGAGCGGGTCGACCTTGGAGATCAGCATAACCCGATGAGCAAGAAGATAGTGCCTCAGCTTCTTCACAGCAAATATCAGAACCAGGCATTGCTTTTCGATTGGGGAATAGTTGTATTCCGCCCCGACTAGAGTTCGACTGAGGTAGTAGAGGGCATTTTCTTTTCCCTCCTCGTTATTCTGGGCAAGGAGCGCACCGAGTGACTCATCTAGCGCGGCAGTGTAGAGAATCAGCAGTTTATTTAGAATAGGAGCGGCCAGGACTGGAGGGTGCAACAAGTATTGTTTGATGCTTTCGAACGCTGCTTGACATTCGGCATCCCAGATAAAAGGAGCTCCTTTCTTCATGAGCTTTGAGAAGGGCCTACATCTCCCCGATAAATTTGAGATAAACCTCCGTAAATAAGCAAGCTTGCCTTGAAAAGATCTTAGCTGCGTTAGACCCTTCGGAAGGGGCATCTTCATGATGGCCTTTATCTTTGATGGGTCAACTTCGATCCCTCGATGCCGGACTATGAAGCCCAGGAATTTTCCCGATGACACGCCAAAAGCGCATTTCAGAGGATTCATCTTCAGGTCGTATTCCCTCAGTCTGGTGAGAACGGTCCTAAGATCTTGGATATGATCGGCCTTGGTTTCAGTCTTGACGACCAGATCATCAACATAACATTCGATGACTTTATGGATTAGGTCATCAAAGATATTGGTCATTGCCCTTTGATATGTAGCACCTGCGTTCTTCAGTCCGAACGGCATTACCTTGTAGCAATATATTCCGATCGGGGTTCGAAATGCTGTGTGTTTCTCATCCTCAGGCGACATCTTGATCTGATTATATCCAGACGAGCCATCCATAAAGGTGAACAGTTCGTAATTTGAGGTGTCATCGACCATCATTTCCATGACCGGTAGCGGGAAGTCGTCTTTAGGACATGCCTTGTTGAGGTCCCTGAAATCGACACAAACTCGGATCTGCCCATTTTTCTTCTTCACTGGGACTATGCATGCGATCCAGTCCGCATATTTCTCTTCCCTGATGAAGCCGGCATCGATGAGTTTCTTGGTTTCCTTGATGACCTTTTCTTCCAACTCCCTTCTCATTTTTCGAGGAGCCTGTTTGACTGGCTTAGCATCAGGAGATATAGCCAACTTATGCACGGCTACATCAGGGGAAAGGCCAGGCATTTCTTTGTACGTCCACGCAAAGCAGTCGACGAACTCATGCAGCAGGGCAATTATCTGCTCTTTCATTTCCTCTGACAAGAGTGAGCTGATGTAGGTCGGCCTTGGATTATCGGGCGTTCCTAAGTTAATCTCGGTTAGCTCGTCAAAGGTTGCTTGTCCGCCATCTTCGAGCTCTTGAGGAGCTTCCTCGGGTTCGGCTAGCTTATCTTCTTCATTTGACTCTTCGCTGGCTTTCCCAACATGGATCATGTAGCACGCTTTGGAAGCAGGTTGAACGTAGCCTATGTCCCGTTTATCTGGAATTCGTCCATCGATGAGTGCTCGGACCTGGGGCGGATACCATAGTCTTTCGTAAAACTTTGCTTCGGACTCCGTTTGATATAACCGACATCCGCACTTTTTAAAGTATTCCCGCATCTCGGGCGCATAGTATCTGGGATTGAGGATGGCTCTTATGCCTCTCTCATAAGGAAGGCACGCGATAGAAAGATCGTCCGGGTGCACAACGGGGTTTGACCCGTAAAACAGGATGCCCTTCTGTCCATTTTTTCTCCCGGGGACGTAGAAAGTTTTCAGCTGGTCCACGGTGGAGACTGACAACGCATCGAGCTCTTTGCACATCTGCTCCGGTACCTTTGTGACGGCTAGGGACCCTTTCGCAATTTCGAAGGTCTCTCGTAGTTTCGCTTATTGCATGTGGGTCCAATCTGCACCGCTGTTGCACGACCGGTCCTCTTCCTCTGACTCTTCAGTGTCGCTGCCAAGATGAGGGCGGACTTTACTGCTAGATGGGGCTTCAGTGACAAATTCATCCATATCACTACCGAAATGAGGGCGAGTTTTACGGAAGGACGGACTCCCAGCGTCGGACTCATCAGTGTCGCTACCGAAATGCGGGCGCACTTAGGCATTTTTGCTTTTGAAAGTGACAGCCGGCACAGATTTGCTTTTGAGTCTTGAGGTCAGTCTATCCTCAGTCAGTTGTGGCTTAGCATTTTGGTGGTTCATAAAGTACCGAGAATCTTCATATCGAACTTCATGCACACCGAACGGCCGGATGTCTCCGTCAATGCGTCTTTCTTCGCCATTTTTAGTATACTTCATGCATTGATGGAGAGTTGACGGAATGATGCCGTAATTGTGGAGCCACTGCCACCCTAAGAGAATCTTATAAGACGTGTCGGCGTCGATCACGTATATCTTAGCTTCAGTTTGCAGATCCTCGAATTTGATTGGTAGAGCTATGGACCCCAGAACTTGCTGGCAATTTTGGTTGAAGCCTTGAATGACAATCCTTTCCCTTGACAGGTGTCAGACGTCCATTGACAAACTCTTCAGCGTCCGCAAGTTCATGATGTTCACTGAAGACCCCGGATCAATCAATATGCGATTAATCCGATCTTCGCCACTGTACCCGGTCACGTAAAGCGGCCGATTATGCTCAGCCGTTCCCAGTAGCAAGTCTTCATCCTTAAATGTGACTGCGGCGGTATGCAAAGCGTGCTGGGCTTCTTTCATATTAATTTCCGCAAAGTGAGCCTGATACCGCTCGGGGTTTTGTAGAGCGTGAATGAGAACATCTCTAAGCTCCTTAGATAGGCCCAAGGCGTCGTAGATGCTCAGGAGAGACGGAAGCTTCCGGAGATGTGCCAAGACATTGTAGTCCACCGAGGAAGGACTTATGTTTTCATTAGCCAGTTCTCTGCCATCTTCTTCATTAGCGACTTGTTTTTCCTTCCCTTTTGGGGCATTGCCCTGATTTGGAAGTAGAGCCCTGCCGCTTCTGAGCTGGATTTGATTGGCCTTTGTGGCGAGCTCCTCGTCCTCTTTGGGAAAATAGAGCTCCTCCTCAGAGTCGCTGCCAAGATGGATGGCGTAGCAGGTCACTACTGGGATCTCTTCATTGGGGTCTTCTTCTAACTCCTCCAAAATTTCAACCGCTTTTACAGGGAAGAACTCCTTTAATTGAATCAATGTTCTTTCCTTTTGTTCATATTCTTCGATGGAATCGATATATTTTTGAATGGTCGATCTCCCTGCAGACTCTTTTTCGCGCCAAGCTGCACTTTTCTTCTTCTTGAGCTTCTTGGATTTTGAGCCTGATGGAGCCGCATTGGCAGCTGGACTGGTAGGCTTCTTCTGTCCTTCCCATTCCATCCTGGGCTCTTTCTGAAGCAGCTTTAGCATCTTCTTCGTCTTATTAGATATGTGCGTACTCCACGGAGGCCGCGATGAGTCCGTTTCATTTCTCAAGGCAGCGGGTTCGGCTGTCTGCTCCCAGAAGGCTTCAACTTTTGTCTGTGTAAAGTTGGTGGTTGCAACTTGATTGTTCACCAACACACTTTTGGACAGCTCGATCTCTCCAGCCTTGCACTGCTTCTCGACCCAGTCTTTAAAGATATATCAATCCTCGATCGCATGGCTCACTACTCGGTGGTACGGGCAATACAGAGGATTGTCGGTCATTTTTGCTTCTTGGGTTCTTTTCGACTCCGGCAATTGTAGGTCGTTGTTCAAGATATCTTTAAATATCTTGCGGACCTTGTCCCTTCTGAAAGAGTAAACTTTATTCTTCTTCTCCTCTAGGGAAGGCCCTTCTCCTCCTAGCACTGGCTTTCGAGACCGGTTGGTTTTGGATTCGCCCGCCCTTCGCTTTTTTTCACCGTCGGACGCATTGAAGACATTGGTACTGCTGGAACTCCCGCTTCTACGGTTGTCGTCCCGCTTGCTTTTCCAAGTTTTGTCTCTTTGAGAGTCCTGCGGGGACTCTTGCTTCGAGCGTTCCAGCATTTGGACTTTCTTGGTTAGCTCCTGAAATTTCTTGAGGCCCGCTGTACACAAGAATGGGACCATCCAATTGCTGAGGTTCCCAATGAGAAGGCTGACGGACTGGTCCTGCTCCAGCGGCGGTTCGCACTTGACTGTGAGATTACGCCATTGAGCGATAAAGTCGGTTTTGCTTTCATTCTTCCCCGGCTTGGTCCTCACAAGGTCGGCAATGGAGATTTTATCACTGACACTCATGAACCTTTGCCGGAACAGAGACTCCATTTGGGCAAAGGTAATGACGGACCCGTCTGGTATACTCGCGTACCAGTCGAAGGCGACACCGGTCTGGCTGTTAACAAACTGGCGAAGAAGGAGCGCGTCATTGCCCCCTGTATTTCCACACGAGGCTTTGAAGTGGGCGACGTGTTGATTTGCATTCCCCGTTCCGTCGAATCTTCCAAATTTAGGAATGACGTGGCCGCTCGGGAACTCGATCAGATCCTAGTGTGCGGGATACGGCCACCCACTACTGCCGATTTCTTTCTGAGCTTCAGCTTCAGCCACCAATGTTTTAACTTTGCTGGTGACCAAATCCATTATCCGATCTTGTGTTAGCGGGATAGTGCAATCTGGGGCCAAGGCATCCCCAGAAGCGGAATGTGGCCGGCTTTCGTGCAGCTCGACCATTCTTGGACCCAAAGAAGCAGGCAATGGATGCTTCGGATTGTCATCACCTGGTTGATTAATAGCGACTTGTGCTTGATTAGGAGGCGCTCGAGCAATTTGAGCCGTAAGCTGCATCATAACGTTCGTTAAGTCGTTAATCTTCAAATAGAGCTTGGCCATCTCTTTATCCTTGCTCCTGAGCTGTTTTCAAAGCTCTTGGAGCAGCTCTTGCTCCGCGGTCCTGGGGCGGAAGGTCGGCTCTTCCTCGCTCTCTGAGCTTGACTCTGCCAGGACCGAAGGGTCCTTCTGCCTATCGTCCTCATCAAGAGGGTTTTCATTATCCAGCGGAGGCGGCTGTTCTTGGGAAGCGGCAACCATATTCAAGCCAGATTGGACTTGGGATGTGGTGGCCCCATCCTTGCTTTTGCTGCGAAGGTTGTCGCTGGGACGCCCGCCCGCCATATAGACCGTATGGACGACATATCCAGTCGTCTTTTTATTATCGACGGCTGATTTCACGGATCGCTGTCTTGGCCCTCCTGTTTCGGTAGCGGGCAGTCGATTGAAGGCGGATGGCCTGGGCGGATTCTTGAATGGTGCTGGCGCTTCTTTTCTAGATTTGCCCCGCTGCTTTCGTGCGGCACAGAGCGTCCGATAGACTCTTGAAGAGACAGTGTCATACCTTTTCTGTTGGGGCCGGGACACGTCTCTTTGTAGCATTGTTCGGATCGCTGTCTTCTTGATTCTGGCGGTCATGGCATTTTTCTGAACCCACTTCAGAGGTTCGAAGGAATTGCTGATCTTTACGGCCGACTCAGCCGTCGTCGCGGGGCGACCCTGCACTTGGAACTTCACAAAATTCCATTTGGCCGAAGTCCTGGCCCTCTTATTGGCACGATACCTGAGCCGCTTCTGCCTTAACTTTTTTGTTCTAAGCACATGGCAGACTTCGGCTCTTTGGGAAGCCGCCGCAGACCGGGCGATGGAGGGCCTTGGAGATACGCTCGATTGTGCATTTGTTGGAGTCATCGCCTGAGCTCGTCCGCAACATTTGATGTTGCCCTTTGTACCGAAGTTCTTGCCTCCCGCTGGAGCACCAGAGAATCATTCAGATACCGTCTTAAGTTTCGGTTGTGGTGCCTTGGCGATCACCACATTCGGCCTCTTACCCCTTGAGACCGGCTTGGCCACCTGTTCCGCCGGGATTTCCGCCAGATGAGCGCTTCCGGCAGGGTAGATGATGACGGAGCCAAACTGGCAGGGCGGTTCCTCCCACTGTCGACTGAGACTTGCGGGGAGAACCACACGAGCGTTGATCTTGACCACGTACGGAATCGGGGTCGCCTTGGAAGTTGAATTCATCTTGGGAGACATTGTCGTTGAAAGTTGATTTCTGCACGAAAAGGAAACATCATTTCAGTATAGGCAATCGATATGTATATTGATTGAGTTCGCATGAACGTTTAACCCGAAATATGGGAGGAGAGAATAGTCCCACCGGGCATGCCAGAAATCTGTAGGGTGTTTTTCGTAACCCCATTGAGATGGAAATACGCGTGCACTTGTCAGGCGTACTACAGATCCCCCCTGCCTAGGGTAGGCCGGGGTTTATTGATTGTGGGGATCCGAATCTCCGGCAGCCGCGGACTAAGCTGCCGTTAATTACCCCTCGCCTTTGGGGCGAGGGAACCTCCGATTAACGTGTTAAACTGGTCATGCGAACTCAATGTGCAGTGTACGCGTGTGTTGTTTTGGAAGGGGGGTTTGGATATATCGGGAGCCACGCGGAGTTTTTACGGAGGTCCCGCTACCCGGATAGCGGGCTGGGGGTCAAGAGGGCGAGCAGCCCTCTTGCGGGGTGCGGGGCAGCGTCCCGTTAGAAATTTTTTTCTAACAGGGACAATGTCGTGGAGTATGTGTATGTGTACATATGTATACATATGTATATATATACATGTATATATAAATAAAGGGGAAAAAGACATCCAAAGGATGCGTGGGGCCAGCGCCTAGGCGCATGAGTGCAAGCACGCCACGTGTCGGCACGTGGGCGCTATGCGCTCGAGCGCAGAGCGCTGGAGCACAAGCGCGCCACGTGTCGGCATGTGGGCACTTTGCGCTCGAGCGCAGAGCGCTGGAGCGCAAGCGCGCCACGTGTCGGCACGTGGGCGTTTTGCACTCGAGCGCTAGCGCGCTGGCGAGAAAAAGGGGGCTTTTAGCCCCGGAAATTCTCTAAAGAGAAAATAGGATGGAGTTAAACTCCTAAGATGCTTTGGGTTAATGAAGGGGGTTCTTCTTCTTCCTCTTCTGTTGGCTGGATCTTAAAGATCAAGAGATATGAGTTTTTTTAAAAATCTCTCCTTTTTGAGATCTAAAGACAGATCCAAGTTCCTTTCGTGGGTTTTGTGGTGAAAAACTATTTAGTTTTGGAAAAGGGAGATTAAAACTCTTGATTTAATTCACAAAAAAAGAGAAGGTTTTGGAACCTTGAAGAAGGAGAAAAGATCTCAGATCTAAAATTTTTTGGAGAGAGAAAAGCTGTGAGATATTTTCATTATCTATGCCTTTATAGGCTATACACTTTACACATAGCCCCTTGGGCTTCACAAAATGGCATTTTGCCTATTCCATGGCTCATGTGCCATTTCTTTTTGCACATAAGCCATGGGCTTTACAAAAATTTGGCTTTATGCCTATTTTTCTTACATTTATCCATAAAATAAAATAAATGAAATGCAAAAAAATTATTTATTACAAAATTTTTATCTTGGCATGGGGGGAGGCCGACCGCTTCATATTCGGGCTCGACTCGGGCATGGGCCCACTGGATTTGGGCTTGGGCCCACTTGGCTTTGGATTGACTTTGATTTTGACTTGGTCAACCGGGGTGTAAATTTTTACCCCAACACTTATTATCATTCCATCACAAAAGGAAAAAGAAAGCTTCTTATTCTTCTTCCTCCTTTAGCTCAAAATCTCCATAAATGGCAACACCTTCAACCTCCATCCATCTCATGAATGCAAGAGACAAAGTGATCACAAACATTCTCTACATCATCTTGGACTCGTCGGCTAGCACACTTTGTGCCCGAGTTGCTTCGGATGAAGCGGGAGTCTGTAAAAGGAATCGATGATGTAGTGCCCTTTCCGACGAGGAGATCGAGACCGGAGATGCCGCGAGGAGCTTGGGATGGTGGCCAAAGACCGAAGGACACGGATCGATCGGTATAGCTTTCTAACCCTCTCTCTAGATAGCTAGTTATAGGTTAATGGTTCGATCCGGATTTAAAGTATACGATAGCGCCGGTTTCAAGTTTTTGAAAAGTTTTCGTTTCCGCATTTTGGCCTCGGAAAGACGGCCGGGGCGCTACCGTAGACTTACATTTTTATGACAGGTGCAGGTTCTCTCGGATCATGCGACTGGTTGGCGCTTCTATCGTAACTCCGACGCAACGGGAAGCTAGAGTCTTGCTTCTTCGCCTGCGCACGGTTGGGGCTGGCATGTTTTTTACTGATAAAGTTTTGACCGTCGGCCAAGAGTCGGGGAAGACGGTGCTGCCATTGCAGGACATATTTAAAGATGGGGTCTCCGTATTGAAGGCTCGGGATATTCGTCATCTGTACTCTATCTAGCCGGGCTTTCTCGTATTCAGGCAAAATGATGCGGCGTTATTCATGAAATACAACCCACATCGTTTCGCCCAGCAGCTGAGTTACAATCAAGGCGTCCCACCTGAGGCTTTCTTAGCCGAACCTGCCGCTACCGAAGAGGGAATGCGGGGTGCACTGCATCATTTCATGCGCTTGAACACAGGGTCCAACTTCTTTATCAGCGAACCGAGCTGCATCCCAAAGGCCCTAAATGTGTACGTGGCGTGGTATCAGCATTCAATGGGCACCGTCATCAGGGAGGAGAAATGATTGTTGCTTGATCGCAAGGGTGTAGTGCCGGCTGGTGATCGAAATGTTCCTCTGAAGCGACGGAATATTGTTCAACCTCCCCTGAGAGAGGTAAATGTAGTTGAGCCTCTACACGTGCTAAGCCTTACGTGCGGGTTGCCCCCATCCAGCGCGCATGAAAAAGAGGTGGCTGCTGCGTCCCTCGAGTCGGACGTAGGAAAAGAAATTGGGACTCGTCGTCCAAAGGCGTCTACCGAACGCAAACTTGTGTCATCGTCCACCGGCGCCCATCCTCAGAAGAAAAAGAAGCAAGTACTTTCTTTGGACACCATATTAGGCTCGACGCCCCCTGCTCCGTTTAGCGAAGGCTTGAGCGAATATGGGACCAACGAGGGGTTATTCGGGATGCTTGATGATACCGATTTGGAGGTTGCCATTGAAGATTCCAAACAGTCGGCCACCCTCGAAAAAGAATTGGCCGCCCTTGTGCAGTCAGGTATACATTACCCTTATCTGTCCGCTGTTTATATATATATATATATATATATATATATATATATATCACGCTTTGACCAACGCTTGCTAATTTAACAGGTGCCTCCACAGAAGAAGCTATTGCTGCTTCGCTTAAAAGCTTTGGAGAGGAGGAAAGGTTTCGCGTCTCACTGCCAATAGAGGCTTCGCTTGAATGACAGATGATGGATACCGTAACGGTTCCGGAGGTAAAACCTAGCTCTAGTGATAATATCTCCTTGGCGAAGATCCTGAAGAAGTCTCCTCTCCCTGTCAAAACCGAGAAGAAGCCCAAAAAACAGACGGCAAGGGGAAAGAAGCGATCTTCTGCAATCACTAGCTCTGGAGCAAAGCGGGGGAAGAAGACCATTATTAGTCCACTGTAACATTTTGAAAATTTAGAAATAAATAAAATTAATTAATTTAATAAGAAAATGATAAATCAAAAAGTTATTAAAAACAAATAAGTCAATTTCATAAGATGTTTGTAAAACAAATTAAATTAAAATTTTAGTATGCAACGTAAATAAGTTATAAGGGTTTTAAGGTGAATTTTAGCTTCATTTTAGTAAAATGAGTGTTTTATAATAACATAAGTTGTGAGGGGCTTTTATATAAATTTGGGAAAATCATGCAAATTTAGAATTAAGAGGGTGTAAATGGAAAATGAATAGATAATGTTTTAGCTCAGAATTATATCTCAAATTAACACAAAATTGAAGAGATAAGGTAAGGACACATCCTACTTCCATGCACCATACTTACACAACACCTCCTCCTTGCATGAGAGTGGCACACCCTTGTTGGTGACACCTCCTCCTACACCTCACTCTTTCCTCTATCACATATATTGTGTTCAGATCAGTTAAACCAAACAAAAAAAAACTCTGAAAATTTCAAAACAAGAAGAAGAAAACACTTGGAACTCATAAAAGAAAGATAAAAGCAAAGAGAAGTGAAGAAGAAGTCTAGTCTAAGGAATTCCATCTTCAAGTTAGGAGCTAAGGATTTGGGTGTCTTGGAGGAAGCTTTTCAACCATTCTCAGTAGGTAAAATCCTTAACCCTGTAGATTTTAGTCTGTAATTGTAAAACTTAAGAATCGAAATATCGTATTTTTAGGAAAACTTAGCTCTGTAGTAATCTGCTATTATTCAGAGAAAAATCAACTTAACAAAACAGTGCTAAAATGATATATATGGAACATAGAGCAAACCATAGGAACACGAACACAGGGGATCGGTTTTGGGCCGGTGACAATTATAGGAATTTCGGCGTCGCCGGATTTATAGGAAGCTAGGTGGATTTGGCTTGTGGGGTAGGTTTCAGTGCATAATTTTGGCCATTTTGGTATTATTTAATCAGTTAGTTTCACTGAATATAGAATCTGGAAGCTTATATCGTAAAAGATATCTAAAAACACAAAATACGACACGGTTAAAGCGTAACGCGAACTGTTTTCTGTCGCGATACAGGTTTGGGTTTAAATCCAGTAAGGTTAAGTGTATGATAACTTGGAATAGTCGTATACAATATAACTAGTACGTGGGAACGGGTGTTTTCATTTCCGTCATGTCGGAGTAGCCGTTTCCTTATATAAGTTAAATTGTGATGTTAGATTCAAATACGGGATTTTCGGAGGCAGTGAGGAAAGGAAAATGATTCGCAATTATTGAGTAGATTCGACGTTTTCCGGTGAGTAGACTAAACATCTACCGGGGGATTTTGTATGGATGGCGTGATATGCCCGTAGTTAAGTTTAAATAAAAATGGGCTTTTGTATGTTAAATTGATCATATGCATTCATATAGATATATATATACATCACCATATTAATAATTGTTAGAACACTGCACAGTTATCGACGAGTTATGCCGCACCTGCACATATCTACATGTTACACTACACCTCGTCGATATTAACATGTCACATATACACTTAGTACTTATTATACTAAATATGATTCCCATCATACCTTGAACATCAAGAATGGTAGTTATTTTCATAAACATTATCATATTTTATCTCCAAGTAGGTGTATTTATGATATAAGATGCATTGGATTACTATGGATTTATGGTTTTGAGTTTTTATATACCATCGAAAGAATTCAATGATTTTCATGATAAATGTGACATGTCCACCATGAAATGTCGTTTTTTTTGATTTGGTTTTGTTCCGAACCGGGTGGGGTAGATATACGGTTGCGGAATTTTTTACGTATATCCGAGCTGGGTGGGGTAGCTATACAGCCGGATTCATGGTGGACCCGGTCGAGGCCGAGGAGCAGGAGCCCCACTTTAGGCGGGGAGCCTAACGAGGATACTCGATACCGGAGTTAGTGGTAAACACGGCGGATATCTATGTGATACCGACCGGTGTTATTGATTGACAGGATCGTTCGGGGAACGATGCCTGATGAAACACCGATGATTTGTGTCGATGTTGGACACGGGAAGAAAATGAACCTTATTTGGAAAATAATTGATGAGATTTCAGTTTTGGATTTATATATTGAGTAGTACAAATTTATGCTTCCACTTGTTAGTATGCATCATATTCATCATTGTTAATATTAGTTCTAGATCGGCATACTTACATTATCAGCCGATATATGTTAGTTATATTCACTGTGTTGGCAACTCACCCCGTTGTGCCACAGTTCTTTGCAGGAGTCGAGTGGACGTATAGCAGCAGACAGATCCACTTATTAGTTTATCGCTCTTTTTGCTAGGTGGGTTACCTATGTAGTAACATCCTCTTTTGGTATTGTATATTGAATCTAGAGTTTCTCCATCAGACCCTGTATAATAACTTAGAACGATATGTGGTTATATGTATATTATTTCAACAGATAAGATCGTTTGGTTTTATTAAATAATATTTCTTTTATTTATGTTTGAGATTCTTCTTTGATTTCATATTATGATTTCGTATTGAATTCCACTGTTAATATTGTTGCTCCCAACTAGGGATGCAACCACACTTAACACTTTATACTTGTTTAATATTTTAACTTCATAAACTGTGATTTTTACTTAAAACTAAATTTCTATATAAAGAATTCCGCAAAAAGGATTTTGATCTTGATTTTTGGCTTACTTGGACTGTGTGCATATCTTTAGATATTATACAATCTAAATGCCGGTCACATCCAATTTTGGGTCGTGACATCCACCGGAAGACGTTCTTCTTTTTCCTGGTTCATCTGCCAAGGAAACCGCACAATTGGCCGAGGCTATAAGACACTCACATGACGAATCCGAGAATGTAAGGATCCCGAAAAGGCCTTACCCTGCCGTCATATTTTATGAAGACCCTCCGTGGATATGGCGACTATTCATAGGCCCTCTGGAAGAATAGGGCGAAAGGGCTCTTAACCACGCCGTCTCAGCCGATACCGAGGATGCACTTTCATTGTGGACCGGTGGCCACGAGTCTACTCTCGAACCTCGGAGAGCACATCTCCTTAGGAAGGAGCGTCGGCTTGAACAAGCCATATTAGAGGCTCCCTTACGCATAGGTATGTTCACGTATCTCTTTGTAATATTTTGTATTGCTCGTGTGTGTGTGTATATGTATATATATATATATATATATATATATATATATATATATATATATCTCCTTATCCTCGTACAAACTCGGCAGGGACTTCGGCGATGGCGGAGGATCTGAATTCAAATCATGCTTTGACAGTAGGCCCCGCTAATATCCCCAATGAAACACTAATCAGTGTGGAGGGGGTTGATGCCATTGTTGTTCCTGCATCGGAGCTTTCCTTGGTGATTGCTGCTCCCCGGGTGCTTGCTCTTTCGGAAGAGGCATCTTTATTGGCTGCGGATCCAATGGATCTTTCTGGGGACGGCCTGGAGACTACGGGACAGGTAGTCGAAGCCACTGTCGTTTCATTGGAGCATGTAGCGATGGTCACTGCTCCTCCACCGGAAGTTGTTATACCGGCCGACATCCCTGATGATGTGCTCGGGAGCATGGAGGAGGGTGAGGTAGTCGCTGCATCCAGTGATGCCCTTGTTGTGGTCTCGACCGGTGACTTACCAGGTAAATTTCAGGTTATTGCTTTCTATTTAATTCTACAATCCCTTTTCTACCTTTTCTGATAGTACTTTTGTTTTGAATGCAGCTGCGGTGGGCGTTGAGGTTGTGCCACCCGAGGAAGCGCCACCAGTTACCGCTTTGACGGTGATCGCCCCTCCATCTTCTCTTATATCTTCTCAAATGCTGGAAGGTATGGGTTTGTGATAAATTTAAATCGGGGATAGCATCTTTCGTGTATTGACCATGTATCATCGTGATCTTGCAGGAGTTCTTCTTGATCATTTGTATCAGGTGCTGAACCCGCACTTCTCTTTCCCATCGGAGATTAGTCCGCCCGCTGGTGTCGGTGAGTATCTTTTCCAACCGACGTCCTTTCTTTTCTTTCACGGACAGTCACGTTATTGCTAATTCTTCTTTGCATTGCTCGTAGCCTTACAAATTGAAGGAGGGGTCAAGGGTATCGCCGTGCCACCGGAATTCCCAGCTTTGCCCCCTGTTGCAGCCGGTATAATAGACTCTTTTGTTCGTATATATTTTTATTTATTAAGCTGACATCTGATTGTGATTTGTTTTGTAGCGGTCACATCGATTCCAGCCCCGTTCGAGTCTCGAGTCACAATGCCAGTGGGCCCTTTTTCTCGACGTGCATCCTCGAAAGGCGCCGCGAATAGTCTGCGCATGTTGAGCGACTACATCGAGGAGCTTGACGTGGAGACTCCTACATTTGCTGCGGATTTTGCCGCGGAGGTTAATCCTATGCTGGCGACGCTCGTGAACTTTCATAGTGAGGGCGTCATTGAGTCTTGGGTTAACCATTGCAGGAAGATTGAGGCCTGCCTGCATGAGCTTGAGCTTATGCGTCCTGCCCCTGAGATTCAGGCTTTAAACTTCCAGCGGGCCACGTGGGTCGAGCAGAGTGTGTCTTTCCTCCGCCATTTCGAACAAGAAGCGACCTTGAGGCAGAAGGAGCTTGAGGAGGCTTCGGGTGAATCTTCCCGGCTGCGCGCCAAAGTTAAAGCGAACGCCACGCAACTGAGAGTTGTTTTTGACACCTTGCAGCAATGTATCTCGGACAGGCTTGTATTGAGGCGGAAGCTCGACTCTATCGAGTAGGTTACACAGAGTCACGAAGCTGCCCAACGCGAAATCGATGAGAAGATTTCATCATGCTTGCAGAAAATGGCTCAAATTGAAGCGGAGCTGGCCGCGGCGGCTGATCACGAGGAGCCACTGAAAGGCGTGCGAGAGCAGCTAGCGAACTTGTTGAAAACGCTTCCGTCTTAGTAGCTTTTTTTTTGTATCAATTAAACACTTGTAATTTTCGAATAACATGTATCCATTTTTATTCTTTTATACGATGTATCTTGTATTCAATTGAGCTCATGAATAAAGACACATTTTTCTTATCTCCCATTGTCGTTTTCTTCTCTTTGCTGTGTTGTTGGTATATCACTCTGGCAAGTGTGGCCTGTAGATAATAAAGAACATTTCATCTTGAACTCTCCGAGAGGTAGTGATGGCTTAGGAAGCAGGTTCAGATCTGCTACCTAAGACTTTTCAACTTCATGAGCCGTGAGGGTCTCATGAAGACTTTTTCTCCCTACGAGTCGAGAGGATCCCGTAGGTGTATTTTCTCCTTAGGAATCGTAAGGATTCCTAGACGCGTTTTCTCTTGAGAGTCGTAAGGATCTCACAAGAGAATTTTCCCTCTTACAAGTCGAGGGGACCCGTAAGCGGTTGTTTCCCTCCTTGTCGAAATTCGACTTTGGAGAGTGTGGCCCATGAATAGTATGCAAGAGTCCATTTTGGACCGACTTGCAGGCCCCAGTGCTTAGGAAACCGGTTCTTATCCCCCTTACCTAAGGCTTTTTACTACGAGTCAAGATGAATCGAGAAGTTCTCGCAAAGGCACTAATTTCCTCACGAGTCGAGACGAATCGAGCAGTTCTCGAGAGAATATCCTAACGTCACAGTTAACCTCTGCTCTTTACGACAGAGGTCCGTTAGGGTCTGTGGTACTAGGGTTTTGTCCGTCGTACCATCACGTTGGCTGATGTATTCCTCGATAGGCAATCTTGATGTTCGAGTAGCCTTACGACATGTCGTGTCTCTGATCCCTTCGGGGGCTGGACAAGACGTCTTCAAGCAATCCTCCTAGGCAGTTTGACCGTCAGAAGAGTAAGCGTTAGGAATTTCGCCATGCCGCTTTTTACTTGAGGTTAGGCTCATTTTGGAGAGCCCCGATGAGTCATAACCACTCTGTGCTGGGGTGGGATGATCTCCGATGGTCTTTCAGGTTTTATATGAGTTGCCGTCAAGACCCTGAAGCTAGAAATTTGGCCTTCGCTTTGTTTGCTGGCATTGCGTCTGCTATATCGAAACGAATGTCGCGGTTGTCTCTAGGTTGTTGGTGAACCGTTGAGGTTTGGAACTAGGGATTTTGCCGTGGCTCCGTTGTTTGATTGTCACGTCTGAATCCTGCTGGAGGAAGAACGCTGTGGTGACATCTCGTCTGCTGTATCAAGATGAACGTCGAGGTGGTGATCACTCCGTGCTGGTGTGGGATGATCTCCAATGGTCTTTCAGGCTTTATATGGGTTGTCGTCAAGACCCTGAAGCTAGGAATATTGCCTTTGCTTCGTTTGCTTTGGCGTGTCCGAATCCTGTTAGAGGAAGGACGCTGTAGTGACATCTCATCTGCTATATCAAGACGAACGTCGAGGTGGTGACCACTCCACGCTAGTGTGGGATGATCTCCGATAGTCTTTCAGGTTTTATATGAGTTGCCGTCAAGACCCTGAAGTTAGGAATTTAGCCTTCGCTTCGTTTGCGTTGGCGTGTCCAATCCTGTTGGAGGAAGGATGCTGTAGTGACATCTCGTCTGCTATATCGAGACAAATGTCGAGGTTGTGACCACTCCACGCTGGTGTGGGATGATCTCCGATAGTCTTTCAGGTTTTATATGAGTTGCTGTCAAGACCCTGAAGCTAGGAATTTGGCCTTCGCTTTGTTTGCTTTGGCGTGTCCGAATCCTGTTGGAGGAAGGACGCTGTAGTGACATTTCGTCTGCTGTATCGAGATGAACGTCGAGGTGGTGACCGCTGCGCTGGACTGTGAAGGAACGATGTCGTTGGCATTGCGTCTGGTGTAACGAGACGAGTGCTAAGGTGGAGTTGGGATTTTGCCATCACTCCACTTTGTTTCGACTGTGAGGTCTTTCGTTGACGTTGCATCTGCATCCTGCTGGACTGCGAAGGAACGATGTCGTTGGCATTGAGTCTGGTGTAACGAGACGAATGGTAAGGTGGAGCTGGGATTTTGCCATCACTCTGCTTTGTTTTGACTGTAAGGTCTTTCGTTGACGTTGCATCTGCATCCTGCTGGACTGCGAAGGAACGATGTTGTGGGTCTCCAGCCTGTAGATATAGCCATCGAGACTTGGCTTTCTTTTTTATGGAGCCTTGGGGGGAAGGTATGGTTCCTTCTTTGTTTGTGCCCCTGGATTGTACACAAGGATCGATGTGATCTCACCTGTAGGGCAAAAAGTTTCACTTTTTTCATTTTTTTATTTCTTTCCGCGATGCTCTATCATTTCAGCTTTTTATATCGCGAAGGTCGCGATTGCCCAATCATTTCGGCTATTTATTTTATTTTTACCCGTTGCTTTTTATTGCGAGTTGCCCAATCATTTCGGCTATTTTGCATGCATATATTTTTACTTGCTGATTTTGTTGCTAGTTGCCCCATCATTTTGGCTATTTCGTATGCATGTGTGGCTCGCTAGCTTCTTTGCTGCAATCTTTGAATTAGACACTGATTCGGCATCAGCACCGCTACAACTGGGATATTGCCTGGAGCGAATCATCATTTGGCTCCGTCGATGTCGAACAAAGGTGGCTTAGCAAACTGGGTTAGGATCCTGTCGACTAAGGCTTTGACTTCATAAGCCGTAAGGGTCTCATGAATGTATTTCTCCCTACGAGTCATGAGGATGACGTAGGTGTGTTTTCTCCTTAGGAATCGTGAGGATTCCTAAGTGTGTGTTCTCTTATAAGTCGTAAGGATCTTACAAGAGTGTTTTCTTCTTATAAGTCGAGATAACTTACAAGGGTTGTTCACCATGTAGACATATCCCTAGTCGCGGGTAGGACTTTGTTAGGGAAATGTTTATTCGCACCCGTGGATTGTATACAAGGGCCAGCATTGGGCCGCTTGTAGGGCAATGTTGGAGGTTGTGGTGGCTGCTTAAGAACAGGTTCAGATCCCTGTAGCTTAAGGCTTTTGAATCATATGAGCCGTGAGGGTCTCATAAGAGGGTTCTCCTTACAAGTCGTGAGGATCTCGCAAGTGTAATTTCTCCATAGGAATCGTGGGGATCCCTAAGTGTGTTGCTCCCTTGTGAGTCGTAAGGATCTCACGCAGGTGGTTTCTCCTTACAAGGTCGAGAGGACCTTGCAAGTGTCTTTTAACGAGATTGCGCCCTTTCGGGTTTTCATAAAACTCGCCGGTAGTCCTGCCGTTTTTACTCACGGAGTCCTTTCGGGTTTTCATCAGTGCCCATTTTGTTTATGGAAATACCGTTTTCTTTACCACGTCAGCCTGAGGATGCCGCGGGTTAGTAGTAGTTTAGCAACGTTTCGGTCAACGTACGATTACGCAGCTAGATTTTGCCGCAAATCTTCGCATGTTTTGTGTCGGGGATGGATTCCTTGAAGAGAGGGCCGAGGGCGATTTCTTCATCAGAATCGCTTCCAAAGGTGACAACTTGCGATCCCTTGGTGTCGGCTATGTGACAGTCTCCAGCAGCTCTTTCGCGCTCATCTGTCGTGCTTTTCTGTTCCTGACGAGCCTTGCGCTTCAACATATCCCTGCCACCAATTTTTAAAGGCTATGCACTCCTCGGTAGGGTGTGCAATCCTTTGATTGTATAGGCAGAAGTTAGGATGTATGTCCGCTTCATCAAGACGTATATTGCCAGGGAAATTTCCTTTGAAAGAGGGCAACTTCATTCCTACTGCCAGGGCCCTAGCGAATCGTTTCCTTACTTTAAGCTTGCTTTTGCTGGCGATAGGGATGCTTTGCTCCAGTTAGGGTGTCTCGACCTTTTCCTCCAGTCGTCGGCGTTTGGTTTTTTCGAATATAGCCAGTTCGCGCTCTCGATTGGCTTTGCTTTTCTGACGGGCTTCGTTCAGTAGCAAGTCGATCATCTCGTCAGACGGTACCAAGGGTTTTGGCTTCGATCCTGCACCCAGCTCTTTTATGCTGTCTTCTATCGCCGAGTGCGTTTCTTCATTAGTTAATGCCGAATGAGAGATCATGTGGCAACTTGCCACATAGTCCTCAGATCCTTTTGACGAGTCATCCCTGTCGTTATCTCTGTTCTCAAGGATATTGTTGAGAAATTCTTGGAGTGTGACCGAGGTCCGCGCCTTCTGGTTATATTCTTCCAAAGCGTCAATCTGTTTTTGCAGGTCTATGCGCTTGTTATCAAGCTTCACGGGCTTTTGGGTCTTCTTCTTCTTCTTCGAAGACTTTGACGGCTGGGTGCGAGCTCTTTGACTATCACCACCAATTTTTGTAGTTGGCCATGGTTTCAGCATTCCCTCGACGATCTCGGGTTCTAGTGGATTTTTCCACCTGATTGCCGGGCACGTTTGGAGATCCTTCAGCATTCTTTTCATCTTTGCCGAAAGAACAATTTCCCATGGGGCTTCCCTTATGAATGACCACGATGCCTCCGGCACGTCCACTCTTTTAGGGGCGTGAGGTTGTGGCGGGTTCACCTTCCAGTTTTCGAATAATGCGAACTTGCCTTGTTGGTATTGGTCTTCAATCCAGCTTTTGAAGACGAAGCAATCTTCGACTGGATAGCTTACTGCTTGGTGGTAAGGGCAGTAATTGGGATTATTGACATCACCTGGCTGCAACGGACGTTTTAGATTCGGCAAATTTATGAGTCTGTTGCGCACTGCCAGTTCGAACAGTCTCCTCGTTTTATCCTGGGGAAACGAGTAAGGACGTCCCAGTCTTTCCTCGAGGGATGGGCGTAGACGCACGTTATTTTGGCGAACAACTGGCTTTAAGTTGCTCGGCTGTTGTTGAGTATTGGCGACGAAAGTTGCTTTTCCTTTCCCTTTTTCATTTCGAGAGCACATCTTTGGAGGAGATGGTCTATGACCCATCTGATCTATTTGGGCCAGCTTGTCAATCAAGGCCTGGAAAGTGTTCCCCTTCGAAAGCCGCGGTGGAGACGCGATGAATGTCTTGCCTGAATTTCGGGGCAGATGCTAATTGGTGCTATCCATCCACCTCTCCGAAGATGCCAAGTTGATTTATGGCACCATGTATCGAAGGTTTAAACGGATGCGGCCGATATAGCAGACTTCATCAGATTCCCCCTTACTTGAGGGGTTTTTGATTGTGGGGACGCTTTTCCCTGTAGGCGCAAGCCCCTGCAGTTAATTACGCTACCGCATTGCGGAAACAACTTTCTCCTTCTCCATATGGTCACTTCGTGTCGTGGGTGTTTGTTTTGTGTTTGGTTGCCGTGGATTGTATATAGAGAATAATTTATGTTGTCGCCCGTAGGGCGTGGACTGGTCCAAATCCGTATCTTTCTTAGATTTGGGTTTGGGGGTTTGGGTTTAAGGATACGTTAGCCTCATTTGAGACTAAGATCAACTTAAACGTTTGTTAAGGATACGTTAGTCTCATTTTAGACTAAGATCAACTTAACGGGATCGTTTAGATCCAACAAGAGAGCATTTGGGCCCTATTGTTTAGTTTAGGGATATTGCGGTCGATTAGTTTAAGGACATTACGGTCCATTGTTAGTTTAAGGACATCTCGGTCCGATGTTCGTTTAAAGACATAACGGTCGAGGTTAAGGACATCATAGTCCATGAGTTTAAGGACCCCACAGTCCAATGTTAGTTTAAAGACATCACAGTCGAGGTTAAGGACATCATAGTCCGTGGGTTTAAGGACCCCACAGTCCAATGTTAGTTTAAAGACATCACGGTCGAGGTTAAGGACATCATAGTCCGTGGGTTTAAGGACCCCACAGTCCGATGTTAGTTTTAAGACATCACGGTCAAGGTTAAGGACATCATAGTCCATGGGTTTAAGAACCCCATAGTCCGATGTTAGTTTTAAGACATCACGGTCAAGGTTAAGGACATCATAGTCTATGAGTTTAAGGACCCCACAGTCCCTAGTTTAGAGACGTGATAGTCTATGAAATGTATGGTTGTCGGGACCCGTCACCTCTTTAAAGACGTTGAGCAATTACAACGACAAATATCAAAAGAGTGAAGAGATGTAACCTTGAACCAAGATGGATTAAATGATCTGTAGTCCGATTTGGAACTAAGATCAATTAATTATATTATGAGCACATTGGCCCAGTTGAGTCTGAATTGAGGACTTATGGCCAACTTGAGCTAAGTCCAATTATGTTTGGAATATTGGCCCTTTGTTGGACCATTGGGTATTTTTCTGGGTTCAGCCCCTCATTATTTAGCAATGCTAAACAAGTGTTTGAGGGCTTTGATAACATTTTTAACTTCGATTTACTCAATTTTGAGATTCAGTTAAAGGGGAGACTTTCGTCTCTGGAGAATTAGCCAATTTGGTTAGAAGTAGTGTTAAACACTAGAGAACAACAGTGTTAAACACTGATGATAGAACTCTCAAATTAGTGTTAAACACTAAAAGACAATCAGTGTTAAACACTGAAAATATAATTCTCAATTTAGTGTTAAACACTTAGCAAACACTCAGTGTTAAACACTAGAAATAAAGCTCTTGAATTAGTGTTAAACACTAGAAAATGACAGTGTTAAACACTGAAAATAAGTCTTTCAAATTAGTATTTAAACACTAAATAGGAATGGGTCACATGGGGCCACGTGAGGGCGCTCAGAGGTGGGACCAGATCCCTTTTACTTAGCTTTGCAAATAAGTGTTTAACACTTTTTTTTATACTTTATTTTTAGCATCACGTGTTGGCACGTGATGGGGATTTATGCACTGATCATCAAAGTATTTACTAAGGGGTCACGTGGGGACACGTGAGAGTGCCCAAAGCTTTGCTTTCCTTCACTTTTTCTTTCTGTGTTTTATAAGTCACGTGGGAGCACGTGAGGCGTTGCCTCAGAACTTTTTCCTTCTCATTTTTGGGGACCTTTTCAGGGGTCACATGGGGACATGTGACCTTAATTCTTTTCATGCACAGAGATCTCTTAAGTCTCTTTATTTTTTAAGAATTTAATTCTTTTATAGGGTTAAACCCTAATCATGATTTTGGTGGAATTAAATTCCTATTGTGAAGAATTTAATTCTTGTGCAGGGTTAAACCCTAATTTCTTTTAGAGGAATTAAATTCCCATATATGTAAAAGAATTAAATTCTTGTATAGGGTAAAACCCTAATTTCATTTAGGAGGAATTAAATTCCTGTAAATTTGAGAGAATTAAATTCTCAATTAGGGTTAAACCCTAGTTCTGTTCATCTTGAAGGAATTAAATCCCTATAATTTTGGGAGAATTAAATTCTTATATAGGGTTAAACCCTAATTTTGTTTTGGAGAATTAAATTCTCTAAACTTAATTCCCCCTCTAAGTTTTGGATCTGCATGGCAGGATCTCAACCCGATGAGAATTAAATTCTCAACTTATGGGGAGATTTACTTCTGCAGATCTTCAACCAGAGGAAGAACTAAGTTCTTTTGTACAGAAGAGTTAAATTCTTAGATTTGAGAATTAAATTCTCTTTTTTAAAGTTTTGATCCTCTTTCTTTTCTCACCTAGGGTTTTCTTTGTTGAGAATTAAATTCTCCTTTCTTTTCTCTCTGAAATTTCAAGATTCCAAAATTCTATCTCTCCAAAATTCTCCTTCCTTTCTTTTATTCTTGGCTCCTATTTATAGGAGAAGGAAAAGAATCAATTTGTTTAATGAATCTTTCATTGAAAGATTTTGTTTGTTTTCATAATTAGTATGATCCTTTAGATCATTCAGTGAATTTTATTCACCGTTGGATTTTCAATCCAAAGATATTCTGTTTGTTATTTTCGGTGAGATTTAGGGAAATCTTTCCTTATCAAAGATTTTTCCATAAATTGGTGATATTTAATCACCCCTGAATTTTTAATCCAACGGTTCTCCCTAATCCTTTTCCATTTGGAAAGATTTTAGAGAAATTTAGAATTTTCATTCTATTCAGTCATAAGGCATTCAAACCCTGTCGCGTGCTGGCACGTGACCCTCGGTCACGTGTGAGTACGTGACCTTCAATTGGAGTCTTTTGACAGCCGCTTGTTTATGCTTTTTCTTCACAGAATTTAATTCTGTAAAGACGTCACGTGTCAACACGTGACCTTTGGTCACGTGTGAACATGTGATACCTCATTGAGGTAACACCTGATTTTTAATCAGGGAACAAATGCCCCCAGAGCGTTGCTCTCACGTGTCTGCACGTGAGTGCAACGCTGTCACTTTTGTGACCGTTGGATCCATCTAGGGAATCGGAGAGATGAAGCGTTTCTATCACATCCTATAAATGTAGGGGTCTCTTCAGAAGCGCCTCCACTCTTTCATCTTCTTCTTTGCAAACCTTTTCATTTTGAGAATTTAATTCTCCTTTCCAGAGCTTAGTTCTCTGCCTTGAATATTTTCAGAGTTTAACTCTGTTTAAAAAGACCCTTTCTTCAGGTAATGATCTTTGAACGATCGAAGAACCTTCACAGAAACCTTCACTGGATTTTAAATCCACACCAAGGGTTTTCCCTTTTAACAAGAACCCATTTTTTTAAAGTTCTTTAACAAGAAACCCATTCATTCTTTAATCAACAGGCCCTTTAGGGTTTCTCTGATTTTCAGGGGGTTGATGGTGTTGTCTGTCTTTCCCCTGGAATTTAATTCCATCCTCAAAAAGCTTTGGCTCTGAAAAATGTCTCTGGGAATTTAATTCCCCTTTTTTTACCAAGGGATTTAATTCCTATGAAGAACTCAGTTCTTCCCATAGAACTCCTTGGGTTTTTTTGCCCTGAGTTGTTTTCTTTACAACCAAGAAGAAGAAGTTTGCAATGTTGCTTCCTAGGAATTTAATTCCCTTGATTCTGTTTGATTTGTCACAGAGTCCAAGTTGAATTTCTTTTAGGGGAATGTGTAGGGTCATTTGAAATCCACTGTTTATTTAATGAGAATCTTCCTTTTGTCTCATTATAATTGCTTTGCCTCATCATTAGCCAGCCGCCATCTTGATTTTGTGGGACCCATGTGTTTTGTAACCAATGGTCCCATAAAATGAGTCCTCTGTCGCTGTCTTTTATATATATATATATATATATATCTATAATCACTGTTGGCTTCGCTTTAACAGTTTCCCCTTATTTTATATCAGGTACAATGACGTCTGTTCCGTATTTCCCTTTCACCCGCTCAGAAGCCACTTTTCCCCAATCGCCATCTGATGAGGAGGTGATAGCAATGATCAGGGATCACGACCTGAATCACACCAATTTACTTCTGTGGGGGACCTGGTACAGTCACATCATCCGGGGTCGCCGGAGTTTTCTTTGCGAAGTACCGATGGAGCCTACCTTTCCGTTCCTGCCGATGGATCCTCCAGGGACAGTCTTTGCTGTAGAGATGCCCAATTGGACTCCGATGGGATGACTTGAGCCTTCGACGACGGGCATCCTGAATCATCCTATCCCGGCCATAGATATTCTGGGACGCCGTATTTGCCAGGGCGAGGCCCAACCGTACGGGCAGATTTACAAAGTAGGGCTCACCCCTCGATACCCCATGGGTTATCTTCTTTAGGCTCGCTACATCCTGTCCGCCCATCGCGCGCGACTGCAGAGGGTCGGACTTTATCAGGCAATATATGCCTCACTCTTCCACTACCCGTCTCCTCACGTGTGGTGGGTTAAGGCTTTCCTAAACTATTGGAATCTCCCCACCAACACTTTCCTCCTAGGGGACCGCGAAGTTTCGATTTCTTTGGAAGAATTTCGCGAGATCTCGGGGTTGCCAATCAGAGAGACACTTTATAAGGAATTGCTGCCTTCTGACGAGTACGTCTTTGAGACTGAGCCCGCAATGCTCGACGGCTTGTCCACTGAGAATGCCATCCGCCAAAAGCGTCCGAGTTTGATCAAAGCCCTGGGCATCTTTGACAAACTGTTCACAGAGTCGGAGGAACATGGCGTCACCTTTAAGAGCTTTATCTCTTGCTTCCTTCGCGAGGGCGTCCTATCGAAGACGGCTCCGAAGTTTGCAAACATCAATAACACCTTTGGGTTTGGTTTGAACAGGCGGCCGACTAAGGAATCGGATTTACCGCAGTACTATATTCCTATTATGTCGCCGGTATCTTTCGAATCAATTGCAGCTCCCGGCATGGACGAGGAGACATTCTTCGTGGGTTTTATCGGTGTCTGGCTCAGCTGGTTCGTCATCCCCATGCATTGCCGCTTCATGAGATTCTCGGTTATCTATCCGGCTCACCGTATCGCTGAAGGGACGCGGCTAGTCGTAGGCATCCCGGCGCTAGCACATCTCTATCATGGATTGGGCACCGCGGCCAATACCTCAACTCCCGGTGTGGACGTAGTAAACTTCTCCCTTCATTACTTCACATCTTGGATTGAGATGCACGTGTTGGGGGCTTTTGCTGCGCACCAGAGACCTGCATTTTACGACGCCTACACTTTCCTGCGGCTCATGCGGCTAGCGGATGCTTCTTCCCCTGACCCGACTCTATTTGGGGCCATTCGCGTGTTGATCGCTCCTTACGCCAGCACGGGCGGACTGGTATTCATTGACCAGGCCTTATCTTCTCCTTCAGGTCCAGTTCAACAGCTCTGCGATCAGTCGAAAGATGATGTGCCTTCTTTGAAGCCCCGGGAGGCCACGCACTTGTACACGATCAGACCAGGTTATCTGGTGTTCCGTCAGAACAGTGCGGCTCTCTTTATGCGGTACAATCCGCATCGCTTCGCCTGGTAGCTTGGATATGATCAGGGCGTTCCTTTCGAGGCTTTTACAGTCGCGCCGGTCCCTTCACCCGAAGCTGTGCGTGATGCTGCTCATCATTTCATGAGGCTGAATACTGGTTCCCGCTTCATGATCCCCGAAGCTGACCATATTCCCCGATGCGTGGGGTCCTTTATGGGCTGGTACCTTCATCTTGTCAGCCCGATTATTGCTGAGGAGAAGAGAGTGCTTCTTGGCTATGGTGCTCCTGCTCCGGTTCAGGACACGGGAGTTCCGCCGCGGCCGTGCGCGCCGGTCCGCTTTCCCCTGAGGGACACCAGTGTCGCGCTCATTCCGGGGGAGTCAGAGGTAGACCTTACTCCCACAGTTGGTATGCCATTGGATACCCGGGCTCAGTCAAGGGGTAAAAGGGCGCCAGTAATAGTACCACCACTGGCGGTGTCGACAATGGCCGTGTCGTCCTCGGTGGGACCGCCAAGCGAGGGTGCCGGTAATGAGGGTGTTGAAGGTGAGGTGGGTCGGCGTCGTGCCAAGGCTCCACGAGGGAGGAAACGGTCATCCTCGGCGGTCGGTTCTGGATCCAAGCGGCGGAGGAAAACGGCTACCAATCTGCTCGACTCTTTAGTAGAGTCTGAGCCCATTCTTCAGGACGAACCCTTGGCTCTGCAAGAATCGGACGCTGGCTTACTTTTTCCGAGTTCAACTGCCGAGGAAGCCGCACAATTGGCTGAGGCTATAAGACGTTCTCAAGACGAGTCAGAGAATGTAAGAATTCCGAAGAAGCCCTACCCAGCCGTCATTTTTTATGAAGACCCTTCGTGGATCAGGCGACGATTCATCGGCCCTTTGGAGGATTGGGGCGAAAGGGCCCTTAAACAGGAGGACGCTACGGATGCGCTTTCATTATGGACTGGCGGCCACGAGTCCACCCTTGAACCTCGGCGAGCATACCTCCTTGAGAAGGAGTGTCGGCTTGAGCAAGCCATCCTGAAAGCTTCCTTGCGCATCGGTATGTTCCTGTATTTCTTTGTAATACTTCATATTGTCTGCACTTGTATATATGTATTCTTATCCTTGTGTGAACTGTGCAAAGACTTCGGTGATGGGGGAGATTCCCATGGGTTTACTGACCATAGAGCCTGCTGATACCCCTCGTGAAACACTGCTCAGTGTGGAGGGGGTTGATGAAACTGTCCCTCTTGCGATAGAGCCTCCTGCGGTGGTTCCTGCTCCCGAAGCACTTGCTCCCTCAGGGGAGGCACCTTTGGTGGTCGCCATTCCAATGGATCTCCCTGAGGGCGGCCAGAGGCTAGGATGGAGGTGGTCGGGGCTACTCTCCTTTCGTTGGAGCCCGCAGCGGTAGTCGCTGCTTCTTCCTCAAAGGCCGTTACACCAGCCCGCGTCCCTGATATTATGCCCGAGGTCGCAGCGGAGTCTGTCGAAGCTGCTGTCCCTCCAGCTCAAAATGGGAGGAGCGTCGAAGGTAACCTTATACATTTTAGATTAGTAATTTTTCCGTTATCTGAACTCATTTGTCTTTTTAGAATTGCGCGGACTGGCGGCCTCTATTACCAATCTGTCTCCCTGGCAATCTTTTCAGCGTCTACTGGAGATGGCCGCTCCGCAAGCGATATCTCCTCAACGCATCGTCCTCTCGTCTGGGCAAGGTTAGTGTTGTTCACCATCTTTTCATAGCATTGTTGTTATTTCGCAAAATGACATTGATGTCCTTTACAGTTCTGGAGGCCGACGACGAGGTTGAGGTTCTTGAAGGGCCAGGGGAGCCTTCAGCTCCTTCTTGCATGACTGTGGGTAAGTAAAGTCCCAACGTTGTTCCATTTGTTCTTTTGCTTACACATTCAGCTGACTGTTTATAAATCTGAACAGCTCTGCCAGTTCTTACAGCGCTGGAGTCGCGCATCGCCATGCCGTCCGGCCCTTATGCCCTGCGTGCTTCGGAACGGATGGCCAAGCTAAGCCTTGACTTTCTGTCATCTTTGTACTAGGAACTTCATGCTGGCAACGTAATTATGGCCGAAGTGTTTGCTGCCGAAGCTAACGGCTCTCTCCCCTTTCTTGCCACCTATCATAGCAAGGTAGTGGTGCAAGCCTGGGTTGAGTTTTGCCGGCAGGTGGAGGCTTTCTTGCACGTGCTCGAGTGTACCCGCCTTTCTTCGGAGGCTGTGGCTGCGAAGGCGGGCTTACGGGGTCTAATAGAGCGGTACGCGGCGAACATGGTGTCGTGCGAGAAGAGACTCGGCCGCAAATTCTCAGAGAGGGAGCTAGCTTCTAAGGCACTGAACGAGCTCCAAGCTAACCTTACGGCCATAGCCAACAAAGCGTATGAACTCTGGCGAGTGCTTCAAGAGACCATCAAGGAGGTGGTGGCCATCGACAAAGCCGCCGTGTTCACTCGTGAAAGGGTTGAGGCTCACAAGGCTACCGAGAAAGAGCTCGAAGGCCGGCTTGCCTCATATCAGGCCCAGCAGGCTCAGGCGGAGGCTCGTCTTTTAGCGATATTGAATCACGAAGGCGAGGCCCAGCGAAAGAGGGATGAGCTGACCAATCTGCTAAATCGCCCGCCGACCTGAAGACTTGTATATATTTTTCTTTATTCTTTCTTTGTACATACTCCTGAATAAAAGTACATTTTTTGTTCCTTTCACGAATTGTACTTTGTATTCATTTTGATTCATGAATAAAAGACATATTTTTCTTCTCAATGGTGTGTTCCTTTTTATTGAATGTATTCTGTGGATAGTCTATCTCAATTTCTCTGCAGGACAACGATGGCTTAGGATTCAGGGTTAAGATCTGCCTCCTAAGACTTTTCAACTTTATGAGCCTTGAGGGTCTCATAAAGAATTTTCTCCCTATCGGTCGAGAGGATCCCGTAGGTGTAATTTCTCCTTAAGAATTGTGAGGATTCCTAAGTATGTTTTCTGTTGAAAGTCGTAAGGATCTCACAAGAGAGTTTGCTCCCTTACGAGTCATGAGGACCCACAAGTGATGGGTGAAGTTGCCCTTATCCGCATTTCACGGAGTCAGGGGTTGCTCTGGATACTTCCCACGGGTTCACTGCCGTGTTCTGCGAGGACCAGACTCCACTCTGGACGTTTCCCACGGGGTCAGAATTGACATTATCCGCGTTTCACATGACCAGGAATTTTGCTCTAGATGCTTCCCACGGGTTTACTGCCGTGTTCGGCGAGGACTAGGCTCCACTCTGGATGATTCACACGGGTTCACTGTCGTGCTCTGCGAGGAACATGATCCGCTCTGGATGTTTCCCACGGGGTCAGGATTGACATAAGCCGCGTTCCACGTAACCAGGAATTTTGCTCTGGATGCTTCCCACGGGTTCACTACCGTGTTCGGCGAGGACCAGGCTCCGCTCTAGATGCTTCATACGGGGTCATTGCCGTGCTCTGCGAGGACCAGGATCTGCTCTGGACGTTTCCCATGGGGTCAGGATTGACATTAGCCGCGTTCCACGTAGCCGGGAATTTTGCTCTGGATGCTTCCCACGGGTTCACTGCCGTGTTCGGCGAGGACCAGGCTCCACTCTGGATGCTTCACACAGGGACATTGCCGTGCTCTGCGAGGACTAGGATCCGCTCTGGACGTTTCCCACGGGGTCAGGATTGACATAAGCCGCGTTCCACGTAACCAGGAATTTTGCTCCGGATACTTCCCACGGGTTCACTGCCGTATTCGGCGAGGACCAGGCTCTGCTCTGGATGCTTCACATGGGGTCATTGCCATGCTCTAAGAGGACCAGGATCCGCTCTGGACGTTTCCCACGGGGTCAGGATTGACATTAGCCGCGTTCCACGTTGCCAGGAATTTTGCTCTGGATGCTTCCCACGGGTTAACTGCCGTGTTTGGCGAGTACCATGCTCCGCTCTGGATGCTTCACACGGGGTCATTGTCGTGCTCTGCGAGGACCAGGATCCGCTCTGGACGTTTCCAACGGGGTCAGGATTGACATAAGCCGCGTTCCACGTAACCAGGAATTTTGCTTTGGATGCTTCCCACGGGTTCACTGCCGTGTTTGGCGAGGACCAGGCTCCACTCTGGATGCTTCACACGAGCTCATTGCCGTGCTCTGCGAGGACCAAGATCCGCTCTGGACGTTTCCCATGGGGTCAGGATTGATATAAGCCGCGTTCCACGTAACCAGGAATTTTTCTCTGGATGTTTCCCACGGGTTCATTGCCGTGTTCGGCGAGGACCAGGATCTGCTATGGATGCGTTACACAGGGTCATTGCCATGCTCTGCGAGGACCAGGATCCGCTCTGGACGTTTCCCACGGGGTTAGGATTGACATAAGCTGCGTTCCACATAACCAGGAATTTTGCTCTGGATGCTTCCCACGGGTTCACTGCCGTGTTCAGCGAGGACCAGGCTCCGCTCTGGATGCTTCACACGGGGTCATTGCCGTGCTCTGCGAGGACCATGATCCGCTCTGGACGTTTCCCACGGGGTCAGGATTAACATAAGCCGCGTTCCACGTAACCAGGAATTTTGCTCTGGATGCTTCCCACGGGTTCACTGCCGTGTTCGGCGAGGACCAGGCTATGCTCTGGATGCTTCACACAGGGTCATTGTCGTGCTCTGTGAGGACTAGGACCCGCTCTGGACATTTCCCATGGGATCAGGATTGACATAAGCCGCGTTCCACGTAATCAGGAATTTTGCTCTGGATGCTTCCCACGGGTTCACTGCCGTGTTCGGCGAGGACCAGGCACCGCTATGGATGCTTCATACGGGGTCATTGCCGTGCTCTGCGAGGACCAGGATCCACTCTGGACGTTTCCCACGGGGTCAGGATTGACATAAGTCGCGTTCCACATAACCAGGGATTATGCTCTGGATGCTTCCCATGGGTTCACTGCCGTGTTCGGCGAGGACCAGGCTCCACTCTGGATGCTTCACACGGGGTCATTGCCATGCTCTACGAGGACCAGGATCCGCTCTGGACGTTTCCCACGGGGTCAGGATTGACATAAGCCGCGTTCCACATAACTAAGAATTATGCTCTGGATGCTTCCCATGGGTTCACTGCCGTGTTCAGTGAGGACCAGGCTTCGCTCTAGATGCTTCACACGGGGTCATTGCCGTGCTCTGCGAGGACCAGGATCCACTCTGGACGTTTCCCATGGGGTCAGGATTAACATAAGCTGCGTTCCACGTAACCAGGAATTATGCTCTGGATGCTTCGCACGGGTTCACTGCCGTGTTCGGTGAGGACCAGGCTCCGCTCTGGATGCTTCATACGGGGTCATTGCCGTGCTCTGCGAGGACCAGGATCCGCTCTGGACGTTTCCCACGGGGTCAGGATTGACATAAGCCGCGTTCCACGTAACCAGGAATTTTGCTCTGGATGCTTCCAACGGGTTCACTGCCATGTTCGGCGAGGACCAGGCTCCACTCTGGATGCTTCACACGGGGTCATTGCCATGCTCTATGAGGACCAGGATCTGCTCTGGACGTTTCCCATGGGATCAGGATTGACATAAGCCGCGTTCCACGTAACCAGGAATTTTGCTCTGGATGCTTCCCACGGGTTCACTGCCATGTTCGGCGAGGACCACGCTCCGCTCTGGATGCTTCACACGGGGTCATTGCCGTGCTCTGTGAGGACCAGGATCTGCTCTGGACGTTTCCCACGGGGTCAGGATTTACATAAGCCGCGTTCCTCATAATCAGGAATTTTGCTCTGGATGCTTCCCATGGGTTCACTGCCATGTTTGGCGAGGACCAGGCTCCGCTCTGGATGCTTCACATGGGTTAACTGCCATGCTCTGCGAGGACCAGAATCCGCTCTGGACGTTTCCTACTGGGTCAGGATTTGACGTAAGCCGCGTTCCACGTGACCAGGAAGGGTTGACTTTATCCGCATTTCACGGAGTCAGAGTTTGACTCTCGGTCATCTGTGCACCGCCGAGTCATGGAACTAGGGGTTACCGCTGTTCCTCTTTGCTTGATGTTATGTCCATTGTAATAAGATGTATGTTGAGATGATCTCTAGGCTGTCTATGAACCATTGAGATTTGGCTTCTCCTTCTGATGAAGCTTGGGGAGGAAGGGTGTGATTCCTTCTTTGTTTGCGCCCCTGGATTGTATACGGGGATTGATATGATATCACCTGTAGGGCATAAATTTCATTTTATATATTTTTTATTTTATCTTTTTCCGCGATGCTCTATCATTTCAGCTTTTATATCGCGAAGGTCGCGATTGCCCTATCATTTCGGCTGTTTTTCGCGGCGCCCAATCATTTCGGCTATTTGTTTTATTTTTACTCGCTGCTTTTTATTGCGAGTTGCCCAATCATTTCGGCTATTTTGCATGCATACACTTTTTACTTGCTGATTTTGTTGCAACTTGCCCCATCATTTCAGCTATTTCGTATGCATGTGTGGCTCGCTAGCTTTTTGCTGCAAGTTTAGAATTAGACACCGATTTCGGCATCAGCACCGCTACAACTGGGATATTACCAGGAGCGAATCATCATTAGCCTCCGTCGATATCGAAGAAAGGTGGCTTAGCGAACAGGGTTAGGATCCTGTCGACTAAGGCATTTGACTTCATGAGCCGTAAGGGTCTCATAAGGGTATTTCTCCCTACAAGTCATGAGGATCTCGTAGGTTCATTTTCTCCCTAGGAATCGTGAGGATTCCTAAGTGCATGTTCTCTTATAAGTCATAAAGATCTTACAAGAGTGTTTTCTCTTTATAAGTCGAGAGGACTTACAAGGGTTGTTCACCGTGTAGACATATCCCTAGTCACGGATGTGACTTTGTTAGGAAAACGCTTATTCACGCCCGTGGATTGTATACAAGGGTCAGCATTGAGCCGCTTATAGAGCAGTCTTAGAGCTTGTGGGGGGACGCTTAAGAACAGGTTCAGATCCGTGTAGCTTAAGACTTTCAAATCTTATGAGCCGTGAGAGTCCCATAAGAAGGTTCTCCATACGAGTCGTGAGGATCTCGCAAGTGTAATTTCTCCTTAGGAATCGTGAGGATCCCTAAGTGTGTTGCTCCCTTGTGAGTCATAAGGATCTCACGCAGGTGGTTTCTCCTTACAAAGTCGAGAGGACCTTGAAAGTGTCTTTTAACGAGATTGCGCCCTTTCGGGTTTTCACAAAACTCGCCGGTAGCCCTGTTGTTTTTACTCACGGAGCCCTTTCGGGTTCTCATTCGTGCCCATTCTGCTTATGGACATACCGTTCTTTTTTCTTTCTTTTTTTCTTTTTTTTTCTTTTTTTTAACGAGCTTGAGCCTTTTCGTGTTTTCACAAGACTCACCGGTAGCCCTGCTGTTTTTACTCACGGAGCCCTTTCAGGTTTTCATCCGTGCCCATTTTGCTTATGGACATACTATTTTCCCTTCTTTTTTTTATTCCTTCCTTTTTTTGTATCAGCTTTGGGATGCTGTAACCCACAGTAGTTTATCAACGTCTCGGTCAACAGTTAGTTTTAGGACGTTTCGGTCCGTCGTTAGT
The DNA here is from genome assembly GCA_030015575.1 of Agapanthus africanus. Classification (NCBI taxonomy): domain Eukaryota; kingdom Viridiplantae; phylum Streptophyta; class Magnoliopsida; order Asparagales; family Amaryllidaceae; genus Agapanthus; species Agapanthus africanus. The sequence goes on from JASDDO010000026.1 coordinate 142,846,644, forward strand.
TTAAGGACGTTTCGGTCCGTCGTTAGTTTAAGTACGTTTCCGTCCTTTGGTAGTTTAAGGACGTTTCGGTCCGCTGTTAGTTTAAGGACGTTTCGGTCCGCTGTTAGTTTAAGGACGTTTCGGTCCGTTGCAAAGGAAGCCGGCTATTACATACGGAGTTTAGGCTTAGGAAGATAGCGAGCAGACATAGGCGTCGTCATCTATCGTTAACCTAGGCCGTGACTCGTCAAGCGTAGTACTTCTTCAGGAAGTGACCATTTATTGGCCTGAAGGGCCTTTCGCCATGCATGTCCATGAATAGATAAGCTCCACCCTGGTAGACCTTGTCTATGATATACGGGCCTTCATAGTTCAGCTCGAATTTCCCCCGTTTAGAACGATTGGGGATCATAGGTCTTTTGACCACTAGCACGAGTTCGCCTTGGCGGAATGTCCTCGGCCTAGTCAATCTCTCATATGAGCGCGTCATCTTTGCTTTATAAACCTCCATATTTTGTTGCGCTATGAACCGGGTTTCATCAAGGGCGTCGAGCTCTTCAAGCCGAAGGTGAGCATTTTCTTCGTCCATTAGCTCGTAATGAACTGCCACTCGTAGAGAGGGTAGCTCTATCTCTAGGGGGAGTACCGCCTCTGTACCGAATACCAATGCGTACGGCGTTGTGTTCGTGGCCGTTTTGAACGTAGTTCGATACGCCCAGAGAGCTTCATGCAGTCTCTCGTGCCAGTCCCTCTTATTTCGAGACACCGTCTTTTTCACGATCTTCGTCAAGGTCTTGTTGAAAGCTTCAGCTAGACCGTTGGCTCGGGGATTGTAGACCGATGAATATCTCCAGTCTATGTTATGTTGTTGTGCGAAGTGGCTGATTTTGTGGCTTCTGTAGGCTGGCCCGTTATCGGAGATGATCCGTCTCGGAGTTCCAAACCGATAAATGACTTGTGTCTTGAAGAAATGGAGGATATTCTCCGTCTTCACTTCCCTCAGCGGTACTGCCTCTGCCCATTTGGAGAAGTAATCAGTTGTCGCCAAGATGAACCGATGTCCTCTGGACGATGCTGGTTCGATGGGCCCGATTATGTCGGTCCCCCACATTTCGAACGGCCAGCTAGCTACCGTTGGATGTAGTGGGTTTGGATCCTGATGGATAAAGTCCCCATGGATCTGGCACGAGTGGCATTGCTTTGCATATTCAAGGCAGTCCTGGATCATCGTGGGCCAATAATAACCCATCCGCTTGATCTTCAGCTTCATCTTCGGCCCTGCTTGGTAAGAACCGCAGAGTCCATCATGAGTTTCTTGGACGACTCTTTTTGCTTCTTCAGGTCCCAAGCATCTTAACCACAGAGAATCAAATGACCGCTTGTACAGAGTATCATTGACGAAGGCAAAAGATAGGGCTCGCTTCATGAGCTGATGTTTTGAGGACGCATCTTCAGGTGTTCGACGGGACTTGAAGTAGCCTATAAAGACTTCTCTCCAATCCTAAACCTTTTCCTGGTCTTTTACTTGCAGAGCCATTTGCTCGGTCGTTCCCTTTTCTTCGGACGACTCTGAAGATATCTTTGCCGGTGCAAGAACCCGATGGCTTTGTACAATGATCCTCACGTCATCGAGGTTCTTGTCAGCCAGTTCCTTAGTGAGCTGGGCTAATGCATCCGCCTTGCTATTTTTCGCACGCGGTATGCTTTCCAAGGTGTAGGAAGGAATTTGAGTCAGCAGCTACTGCACTCTCTCACCGTACTTCACCAGTTCTGGTTTGCACGTTTGATAGTCGCCGTTTACTTGACTAACAACCAGCTGGGAGTCTCCGTATATGAGAAGGTCTTCAATCCCTATGTCGATGGCGATCTCGAGGCCTGCTATCAAAGCTTCATATTCGGCTTCATTGTTTGTCCTCGGCTCTGTTAAGGAGAAAGCAAAGCGCATTATCCCTCCTTGTGGAGTTACGAAGATGAGGCCTACCCCGATTTAATTATAGGGGTGCTTTGTTTGCGCTTCTTCATGGAAGACGCTCCATCAAAATAAAGTTACCACCGGGTATCACCCCCGTCGATCGTGTCAAACGCATGTTCGTTTGGCAATTCGCAGTTCAAAGGAGAGTCGGCGGATATCGGATGCTCAGCGAGGAAATCGGCGATGGCCTGGCCTCTCACTGCCTTAAGAGGCTGATAAGTTATTGAGAACTCCATCAAGAGCAAGGCCCACTTAGCGAGCCGCGCCGTCAATATGGCCTTTGACATCAAATATTTGAGAGGATCAACCTTCGATATGAGACGGACTTCATGCGCCAACGCATAGTGCCTGAGCTTTGTTATCGCGAAGATCAACGCCAGGCAGTGTTTTTCGATGGGACAATAATTGCTTTCTGCTCCCAGGAGAACTCGACTCAGGTAGTAGAGAGATCTTTCTTTCCCTTGGTCGTTCTCTTGTGCCTATAATGCACTTAAAGAACCTTCAAGGGCGGTTGTATACAGAATGAGAGGCTTTCCTTTGACCGGAGCAGCCAACACTGGCGGGTTCTGCAGGTACTGCTTGATTTCGTCCAGCGCGCCTTGGCATTTGTGATCCCAGACGAACGGGGTTCCCTTCTTCATCAAGCGACTGTAAGGACGATACTTGCCTGAGAGATTGGCTATAAATCGCCGGATATACGCGAGCTTCCCTTGGAGAGACCGCAATTGCTTGAGAGTCCTTAGCGGAGGCATTTTCATGATCGCCTTGATCTTCGACGGGTCTATCTTGATGTCTCGGTGTCGGACAATGAATCCCAGGAATTTGCCTGAGGACACTCCGAACACGCATTTGAGAGGGTTCATCTTCAATTTGTATTGCCGAAGGCGTTGAAATACGATCTTTAGATGCTCGAGATGTTCCTCGTATGATTTGCTTTTCACCACGAGGTCGTCGATATAGCATTCGACGATTTCATGTATGAGGTCATCGAAGATCTTCGTCATGGCCCTCTGATAGGTGGCACCGGCGTTCTTTAGACCGAAAGGCATCACCTTGTAGCAAAATATACCCAAAGGGGTCCGAAAAGCAGTATGCTTCTGGTCTTCAGGATGCATCTTTATCTGATTATATCCTGATGATCCGTCCATGAAGAAGAAGACTTCGTGGGTGGATGTGTTATCTATCATCAGCTCAGTGACTGGTACTGGAAAGTCATCCTTTGGGCAAGCTTTGTTGAGACCCCGAAAGTCCACGCATATACGCACCGTCCTATTTTTCTTCATCACCGAGACGATGTTGGCGATCCAGTCAGGATACCGCACCTCTTGGATGAAACCGGAGTCGATTAGTTTCTTGACCTCGGCGTTGATACTCATCTCAAGCTCGAGCCGCATTCTCCTTGGTGCTTGTTTGATTGGCTTGGCGTCCGGAGATATTGCCAATTTGTGTACAACAATCTCTGGATCTAATCCTGGCATCTCGGAATAGTTCCATGCGAAGCAATCTCTATACTGCATAAGCACGTCTTTTAGCGCAACCACCCTTTCTTCAGATAGTAGCTCACTGACGAATGTCGGTCACGGGTCATTTGCCGTCCCCCAATCAATTTTCTTGAGGTTATCTGCTGTAGTATGTATTCCATCTTCCAGCTCTTTCGACGCCGGTGGAAACCTTGAGATCACCTCATCATCATTGCTTTCGAAGCACCAGGGGAGGTCATCCATATCCTCAGGCTCCTCTTTCGATAGTGTTATTATATGACAGGTACGAGCTCGCTTCCAAGACCGACGTTGATCTGGTTCTACTCTCGCTGTATGGGCGGCTTTTGGTTCGTGCTTCTCTGGCGGATTTATCCTCCAACTGCTGGATAGAGCGAACTTGCCGAGCTGATATTGGTCTTCGACCCAGTCCTTGAAGGTGAAGCAGTCTTCGAGAGGATGTCCTATCGCTCGGTGATAAGAGCAATAGTCTGGGTGAGAGACCTCGTTAGCTTGCTTGGGGTGTTTGGACGCCGGGAGTGTAATCATCTGATGTTTTATGGCAAGATCAAGTATCTTCCGTGTTTTGTTATGAGGAAAAGAGTATGCTCGACCCATCTTCTTTATAAGAGACGAATCTGGATTGCTCGATTCCCGATCGCGTGGCTTCTTGGTCCCGCTTTGTTGCTGTCGAACGCCTTTCCCGCTCTTTAATTTATTTCTGCCTTTGCGTCAGGCCTTTTGTATGATGGGCTGGCGTCGAAGAGCATTGTCATTCTCCGCGGCCTGTTAAAGGAGGCGCTGCATCCTGGTTTTCTCGTAAATGGCCATATCTCGGTTATGGTCATCCCGGCTCTTTTGACCCGCTTCTCTTATAAGCTTGTCCATTCGTTCTTCGAACGACGGACTCGGCATTTTGATGGTAGGATCTCGTTTTGGTTCAGGGTCAGCATTTTCTGACAGGGCGTTCTCTTCTTCATCGAAGTCATATATGACGTAGCTACCATGGACTCGTTCTCGTTTCTTGGATTGAACATATCCGAGCCCGACCGTTTCCATTCTCACGTTGGGCAATTTGCGCTGAGTTCCGGGGACATCCCAAATCCTGTTGTAGAACCGAGCTTGTCGAGCAGTCTGTCTGAAGGGTACCCCCTGGCACCTCAACAGCCTCTTTAAGCCTTCTGTGTAATATCTAGGCAGACGGATGGGCTAGAGTCTGTCGAGCGTAGAATCGGTGCCGTGCCAGATTTCTTTATCCACTTTGGTTTCCCCCGATCGGTAGAATAGGATCGCTTCTTCACCCTTTCGCCTGACGTAAAACGTCTGCAGTTCTTGCACACTATAAGCTTCAAGTGCGTCGAGCTCTTTGTAATGCTCCCGCGGGACCATGGTAATTTGCAAACTCTGATTATTGACAGCGAAGGCTTGTATTGGTGGCCGAGCGGAAAATATAGCATTAACCTTGTCTTCCGAGTCACTGCCGAAGATCAACATGGGGGCGGACGGTCCCGGGTTGTTGCGTTGAGGCGGCCCCGAATAAACTATCTCTTCCTCCTCCTCGGTATCACTCCCGAAGACTGGAATAGTGGTGATAGCTTTGTCCTTCGGTTTGTGACACCTCTCCGTGTCCTCAAAATCTGGTAAGAAGTATTTCGCATCTTCGTATTTTCGGACCTCGTTTATGGAGAATGGATTCAACTCCCCTGTTACAGTGTACTCGAGACCATCCTTGAAGTATTTCATGCACTGATGTTGTGTAGAAGGAATGATGTTTTACTCGTGTAACCAGGGCCGGCAGAGCAAAGCATTGTAGCATGTCTTGGCGTCAATGACGTGAAATTTAATATCCGTGACAAGTAGCCTGAAGCGCAATGTCAGTATCACGGACCCGAGAGTCCGTGATGACTGGGAGTCAAAACCGGAGATGGTAATTTTATCGCGAGCGAGGTACTGAACGCTCATGCAGATTTCCTTCAATACTCTCACGTTGAGGAGATTGAAGGAAGACCCATTGTCAACCAGGATTTTTCCTATCTTTATGTCGTGACAGTATCCGGAAACATAAAGGGGACGGTTGTGCTCGCACGTCCCAAGGAGGAGATCTTCATCGCCGAAGGTGATATCGACTATATGTACTTCTTCCAGCTCGTCCTTCATCTTCTCTTCGGCGAGAAAAGCTTGGAATTATCCTGGCTGTTGTAGCGCCTTGATCAATGAATCTCTCGCCTCTTTGGATAGTAGAAGGGCATCGGGAATGCTGAGCTGTGAGGGTAGCTTCCTCAAGTGCGCCAGAACGTTGTAGTCCACCTTGTTCCTTTTTGGCGGGTCCTTGGCAGTCAGCTCTTTGATGACTTGATCATCTAGGGGTTATCTTCAGAGACTTTTTCTTTTCCCTTATCTTTTCTATTCGTGGGTCCGAGATTCTTTTCTGGAAGCGTACGGTTGCGCAGCTGAATATTTTCACAGGCTTTCGGTTCTTCCTCTTTCCCCAATGTGGATTCTATAAAGAGAGGGCCAAGAGCCATTTCCTCGTCAGAGTCGCTCCCAAAGGTGAGAACCTGTGATTCCCCGGTGTTGACCATGCGACAGTTGCCGGTAGTTCTTTTATGCTCCTCGGTCTTATTTCTCTGCTCCCGACGAGTTTTGCGTTTCATCCGCTTAAAGTGTTGCCGGTGAGCAACATATCCCTACCACCATCTTTTAAAAGCGTTGCACTCTTCGGTGGGGTGTGCCATCTTTCGATGATATAGGCAGTAGCTAGGATGCATCTCTGCTTCACCGAGAGTGTTTCCTTCGGAGGGTAGTAGCTTCATTCCCATTGATATAGCTTTAGCAAACCTTTTCCTCGTCTCGAACCTGTTTTTATTCGTGGCGGATATACTTTGATCTGGCGGGGGCGTTGCAACCCTTTCATCCAGTCGCCGGCGCTTGGTTTCTTCATATATGGCCATTTCACGCTCCCGGGCAGCTTTGCTTTTAAGTAGCGCGTCATCAGGAATGCATCAATTATTTCATCTGATGGCCACAGGAGTTCTGGTTCAGGACCTGCCCCCGGTTTCTTTGTGCAAGGAGCCTCTTCATTGTTTAGCGATGAATGAGAGATCACATGGCAACTTGCCACGTAATCTTCAGATTCATCTGATGAGTCTTCCCCATCATCTCCGTCCTCAAGGACGTGGCTGATCTTGAAGTGTGATCGGAGTCCGCGCCTTCTGGTTATACTCTTCCAGCGCTTCAATCTGTTTTTTGAGGTCCGTGCGCTTGTCGCCAGGCTTCACGGGCTTCTTGGACTTCTTCTTCTTCTTTGAAGATTTTGACGGCTGGGTGTGAGCGCTTTGGCTATCACTACCAATTTTTAGAGCTGGGCGCGGCTTCAACATTCCTTCGATGATCTGGGGTTCTAGCGAATTCTTCCACCTGATCGCCGGGCTTGTCTGGAGATCATTCAGCATTCTTTTAGTTTTGGCTAAAAGAATGACCTCCCATGGAGCTTCTTCAACAAAAGAGCACGTTGCCCCCGGTGTGTCCGTCTTCTTAGGAGTGTGCGGTTGTGGTGGGTTTACTTTCCACTTCTCCGACAACGCAAACTTGCCTTGTTGGTATTGATCCTTGATTCATCCCTTAAAGACGAAGCAATCTTCAATTGGATGGCTTACCATTTGGTGGTAAGGGCAATAATTGGGATTATTCGCTTCGCCGGGTTGCAATGGTCGCTTTGGACTCGGCAGATTGATAAGCCTGTTGCGCATCGCCAGCTTGAATAGTCTTTTCGTTTTGTCCCGTGGGAATGAGTAAGGACACTTCATTTTCTCATTTTAATAGCGCCATCTCTCTTCCAGTTGATCCGTTAGTTTTGGAGCACTGGGCTGCTGTTGGGTATTCGCAACGAAGGTCGCCTTCTCTTTACCTTTTTCGTTCCGCGACTCCGGCTTCGGAGGAGACGGTCTATGACCCATCTGGTCCATCTGGGCCAGCTTGTCGATTAAGGCCTGGAATGTGGTCGGTTTGAAAAACATCATGAACTGTGAAATGGTTGCATGTGCCCATGAACATGCCCACCGCTGGTGCTTCTTCGATGCGCTGTTCGCATTTTGATCACAGATTTCGCCATCGGATTGCGTATTGAATCCAAGTTTCGCCCGGCTTCACCCTTGCATTGATCAATGTTGTTATTGGGGTGCGTTCACTAGCACTTGCGAATTGCTGGGTGAACAACAACTCCATTTCTGCAAAAGTTTTGACGGAGTCGTTTGGAAGTTCAGAGTACCACTCAAATGCCGTCTCCGATAAGATGCCGATGAATTGGCGGAGCAAAAGCTTGTCATCACCACTGGTATTACCACATAGAGCCCTGAACTGGGTGACATGTTGGTGCGGATTTCCTGTCCCTTGGTATACGTGGAATTTGGGGATCATGTAGCCCGGCGGGTACTTTATCTGGTCATACCAGCCTGGATATGGTCGCCCAGTTTTCACGACCTGGCCAGCCGCTTCATTTGCCTGGTGAACTCGTATTTGTTGAGCAATATAATCATCCAGGGCGGCCTTGGGATAGTTTCCTCTTTGACTGCCGAAAGAGCCGGAGGAGGATTCGACATTTCCCCTTTGTCGTCTTCAATAATGACTGGAGGGCCTTCGGCTGGAGGATCCGGCTGTAGCATCATCCCGACCATGTCTTGGAAGAGAAGTGCCATTCGCTTTATATTAGCCGCTTGCTCTGCGGCTTCTTTGTCCTTCTTTTCAAGGACTCTGCGAAGGAAGTCAGCATCAGTTTCTTATTCGTGATGCTGTTCTGATGATGCCTCCGGGCTTTCTTTTAGCCCGGTGAGTGCGGCCATCGCAGTCAGCATATCTTGAACCTTCTGTTGTTGTTGTTCCTGAGCTCTTGTGATGGATCGGGTGAGTGGTCGGTGGCCCGTAGAAGCGCGGCTATCCTCTTTCCCAGATGCCATGTAAATAGTATGGATCGTTATGCCTCCAGACTTAGGGCGTTTGGGCTCAGTGCCTTTAACATTTGTCGCAGACATAGGGATTTTCTCCGGCCTTCTCCTCTTATGAGCGGTCGAAGTTGAAGGGGCCATTGCAGTGGGCACCTAAGTAGCCGTCGCCATCTGTGGATTAACAAGACGGTTTTCTTCCTTTCGGACCTTCAGCTTCTTCTGCCGGCGGGGATAGTCTTGATCAACCATCGACTCTCGGACTTGTCGCCAGATTTTGTAAACTTTGGAAGACAGCTGTTGCTTTTATTTCTGAAACAGTCTCCACCGGTGGCGTAGATCTTTTCAGTATGGCAGTAGGTGAGTTCCTGCGTACCTTGTTCAGCAGCTCAAAACTGTTCCCGGATGGAACAGCAGCATTAATTTCCACCGTTGGAGCTGGTGGAGTTAGCCCAGAGGGGGAGTTTCCCCCCGGCCTTCCTTACCCGGCGCCAGTGGCGACGTCGAGCGTGTCGAGCTAATGGAGTTGGTTTGGTGACGGGGATGGCTTTGTCTTGCCCCCTGTTCAGGTGAGGGCTGTTGCTGGTGTCAGCCTCTTAAAGACCGATGTCCGTTGAGAGGCGGTATCCAGCTGGTCAAAACAGATTTCAGAGCAGGGACAGGAACCGTAGTGGGAACCGGAACAGCCAGTCTTGTAAAAACTGACCCTTTGGTAGGAGAAGCCACCTTGACGACTTCAGGAGCAGGGATGGCTATCCTCTTCGGAATAACCTTCTCTAGGATTGCAGGCTTCATCGTGGGCCCACATGGACTTTGGCCCAATCTGGCGAAGACTGAGGCGCTGGAGCTGGACAACCCGTTGAGAGGGGCCGCAGTAGTTGTAAGCCGGTCAAAGACCGACTTCTTGAGAGCTTCCGGAGTTGGTAGAGGAGTGCTAAAGCTCACTGGCGGGAGCATGGTTCCGAAAAACAACCCTGTGGTGGCTTGAGTGATCGGTTCCACCGGCATTGTGAACAGGGAAGCCGCTTGGGGCCCATAAGCTATGCCTCCGGATGAGGCGGAACGTAAATTGCAGTTGCAGTCGGAACACTTTGCGCAAGTAGACGCCATTGATCTTTCGCTATCTGCGCCAAGCAAAACGCCAAATCTTAATACCTCGAAACCCAAGGGCAACCATTAGCAAACCGTGATTGGTTCGCGAACACGACACACGAAATGTGGAGTGGAAAGAGGAAAAGGTCCCACCGGGCGTGCTAGAATCTGTTCCCCTCCGAAAGCCGAGGCGGAGACGCGATGAACATCTTGCCTGAATTTCGGGACAGATGCTAATTGGTGCTATCCGTCCACCTCTCCGAAGATGCCAAGTTGATTTATGACACCATGTATCGAAGGTTTAAACGGATGCTGCCGATGTAGTAGATTTCGTCAGATCCCCCCTCGCTTGAGGGGTGTTTGATTGTGGGGACGCTCTTCCCTGCAGGCGTAAGCCCCTGCAGTTAATTACGCTACCGCATCACGGTAACAACTTTCTCCTTCTCCATATGGTCACTTCGTGTCGTGGGTGTTTGTTTTGTGTTTGGTTGCCCGTGGATTGTATACGGAGACTAATTTATGTTGTCGCCTGTAGGGCGTGGACTAGTCCAAATCCATATCTTTCTTAGATTTGGGTTTGGGGGTTTGGGTTTAAAGATACGTTAGCCTCATTTGAGACTAAGATCAACTTAAACGTTTGTTAAGGATACGTTAGTCTCATTTTAGACTAAGATCAATTTAACGGGATTGTTTAGATCCAAAAGGAGAGCATTTGGGCCTTATTGTTTAGTTTAGGGACATTGCGGTCGATTAGTTTAAGGATATTACGGTCCATTGTTAGTTTAAGGACATCTCGTTCCGATGTTAGTTTAAAGACATCATGGTCGAGGTTAAGGACATTATAGTCCATGAGTTTAAGGACCCCACAGTCCAATGTTAGTTTAAAGACATCACGGTCGAGGTTAAGGACATCATAGTCCATGGGTTTAAGGACCCACAGTCCAATGTTAGTTTAAAGACATCACGGTCGAGATTAAGGGCATCATAGTCCGTGGGTTTAAGGACCCCACAGTCTAATGTTAGTTTTAAGACATCACGGTCACGGTTAAGGACATTATAGTCCGTGGGTTTAAGGACCCCACAGTCCGATATTAGTTTTAAGACATCACGGTCAAGGTTAAGGACATCATAGTCCATGAGTTTAAGGACCCCAAAGTCCATAGTTTAGAGACGTGATAGTCTATGAAATGTATGGTTGTCGGGTGTCACGCCCCACTTCCTAAAATACGGAAAATGAGGGATGATTAGGCCAGCCATGCTCCTACGGTCAAGGAATAATCCCGCCGTAGTCACACTTCGGCTTCTAGCATTACATGGTAATCAGTAAACAAAGCACAGCAGTAAAGGAAATACATCACTAAATTATTACATTAAAATCCATTGTTCACAACTTACAAATAAACAAGAAGTGCTACTAACCAAGTTCAAGTACAAGATCTTTTTATGGAAAACGGAAAGGAAGAAAAGTACTCCAGACTAGATCTCCGTCAGCTCGAAAGGTAAATCCGACTCCTGCGCTGGTTCTTCTACGAGATCTGAGCATGCATACTCAGGTCGTCAGAGCGACGTAATAGCAATCTTTATATTAATGATATGAAACAGGTAGATACGGTAATAAAAGTGAAAGTACAATGCGTGTAATCACTATGTCACTATATAATGCAAAGTATGATCTGTGTCCCTATCAGTCTCTAGGTCATGTTTGAAATCGTATAGTGGAAAGGAGGATCATGTTTAACAGGAGTCTCGTACATACCCGAGACAACGGCCCACATGCCCGGGACATAACCCTGTCAGCCGGATCGCTAGATCCTACCTAATATATATATCACTACTCGAATGATCATCCTCTAAAATACGGTCCCGCTAAATACGATACTCTTTCCACTTCGATTTCCCCTTTTTCCCTAGGTTTACACTATTTATGATTATGATTTAGTCGTGTACAAGTATACCAATGGCACGGTTTTATCACTGTTCACTGTATTAATCACTGTCAAGAATCATTCACTTTCCATTGGTGTACTTGACATTCCTAAACCAATATCATTCACGCATGATAATGCAATGTCCACTGATCACTAACACGCACTAATACTATGTATATGGAAATTGGGTAAGATATGTGTATGTATGCCGTTAACAAGTCATGTATATTACGAACCAATATGCACGTCATAACTTAAAAAAATTTCAGTAATTCATATATTCAGAATTCAACGAAATGATACAAATACGATAATAAGTACACACTGTCATAAGTTCGTCAAAATTGGTTTCAGTTCAATCGGGTTTCCGGTATTCGAGTTACAGCCGTTTCATTTTAAGTGCTCGCTGCAGGAAATTCAGTTTCTGAACTGAACGTCCGTTTCGCGACCCGAATTTCACCCAGTTGGGATCAGAATTTAGCAATGCTACAGTTGAATAAAATCTAGGGTTTCTAATAGGGTGTTCAACGCAATAGACGGATCCTCAATCGCATCTGTACGTCAAAAGTTATACACTGTTCAACACTAGTATGTCAATTCTGATTCTGCTTTGGACTGTTATACGTCCTGTTCTTTTAAATTACAGATTAAATAGCAAACGACGATAAAATGGGATAAAACCACTTGTGTTGTTTATCTAACAGATTCACCTTTAATAAACTGCAGAGTTCCGCAACATACGAGTTCAGGAAACAAGGTGGTACACATTACGGGACCGTAAACAGTAACCAGAGTCGCTCTGGACTGCAGTCCAGAGCCGCACTCCGATCCAACTATCGCCACAATTTCAGTACAGAAACCATTAGAAACTTGTATTGGGTTACAGTTCGTCGATTCAGCTTCGATTTGAGCCCTCTAAGGCATCATTTCAATAAGTACACGATTTATGGTGATTTTAACAATTTTCAGATGCGGGAAATCTCCAGTTTTACGGGTGTATTTGGGGGTGATCTTTTAAGTTGTTACAGTTATAGTTTTTCAGTGAAACTTCTACACAAGATTCAATGCCATATGGGCCAGAATATTCAAATGAGTTCCGTCAAATTAAGTGTAGATTTTCATTGGGATCGTGCATCGAACAGTTATAACATATAATTTATCGTGACTTGTAAAACACGGAATTTATACGATTATAGTTTGTAACAACATAAATTAGCATGTAGCAAGTAGGGAACTTGCCTGGAAATTTTTCGGGGATGCACGGCGGCGGCAACGTCACGAACGTGCGACGAACGGCGCGCTTTGGATGCACGGCCTCGGCTCGCAATTCTGGTTTGACGTCGGAGTTGCCCGGAGACGTCTCGCGGTCACTGGAAGCGGAGGGGGTGCTCAGTGGATCACAGGGAGTGCGCTGGGGTCGACGACGGTCGGCGGCGTCACTCCGGCGATGGGCAACAGTGAGGGTGCTTAGATGTGTGTGGTGGGTTTTGTGGCTTTGGAGAGAAAGAGAGAGTAGGTAGTGGGGCCTGGGGCTTGTCGTGATGGTGATGATGCTGAGGAGAAGAGGGTGTAGAGGTCGACGGCGTGATGGGGAGATCGCCGGCATCAGGGTGTAGGGTGGCCAAGCTCGGGTGTGCTGGGGTTGGTGTGCAGGGGAGCTTGGCAGGGGTGCTCGGTTGATGGAGGAGGAGGCTGCAGTGGTAGTGGTGTTGGTAGGGGAGAAACGAGGGAGGAGGACGAGGTGGTGTGGTCATCGGCGGCGGCGGCATCGTCGGTGTAGGGATGGAGGCAGTGGGTTCTTGGGGAGAGAGAGAGAATTTGAGAGAGAGTATGAGGAGTTGAGATGAGATTGAGGGAGTGAGGAGTAAGGGTAAGCGACGGGGGTTAGAGGGGATCGCGAGGGGCGCGCGGGTCGTGGGGCAACGGCTCGGCGTCGTGGCTGCGATGATAGGCGCGAGGAGTGGATCTGGAAAGTTAACGTTGGGGAAGAAGAGGGAAAGATGGCGGGTCGGGTTGGGTAGCTGCGGGCGTGGGTTTGGAAGAGACGGGCTGGGCCGGGGTTAAATAAAGCTTGGGCTGAGAAATTTATATTCTAATTTATTTTAAAATTTCATTGGACTGAGAATTGTGGTTGGGCTTGGAAAAATTAATCTCTTTATTATTTTTTTTCTCATGGGCTGGGAAGGGAAAGGCCGGGATTAAATTAAAGGGAAGTAATTTTATTTTATGTTGGGAAAAAGGGAAAGGGCTGAGTTTATTATGGGCTGGGGGTTTAAATGAGATTTATATTTGGTTTTAAATTTTGGGTTTTGATTTTTAGTTGGTTTTAGAAAAACGAATACTACAACTTACGCACTAATCTTCACACAAAATAATGATACGGGAAAAATGGGATAATATTCGGGAACTTGGGAAAAATAGGGAAAAACTTTATTGAAGGAAACGGGGATTTACATCGGGACCCGTCACCTCTTTGAAGACGTTGAGGAATTACAACGATAAATATCAAAGGAGTGAAGAGATGTAATCTTGAACCAAGATGGATTACATGATCTGTAGTCCGATTTGGAACTAAGATCAATTAATTATATTATGAGCACATTGGCTCGGTTGAGTCTGAATTGAGGACTTATGGCCAACTTGGGCTGATTCCAATTAAGTTTGGAATATTGGCCCTTTGTTGGACCATTGGGCATTTGTCTGGGTTCAGCCCCTCATCATTTAGCAATGCTAAACAAGATTTTGAGGGCTTTGATAACATTTTTAATTTCGATTTACTCAATTTTGAGATTCGGTTAAAGGGGAGACTTTCGTATCTGGAGAATTAGCCAATTTGGCTAAAAGTAGTGTTAAACACTAGAGAACAACAGTGTTAAACACTGATGATAGAACTCTCAAATTAGTGTTAAACACTAAAAGACAATCAGTGTTAAACACTGAAAATATAATTCTCAATTTAGTGTTAAACACTTAGAAAACACTCAGTGTTAAACACTGGAAATAAAGCTCTTGAATTAGTGTTAAACACTAGAAAATGACAGTGTTAAACACTGGAAATAAGTCTTTCAAATTAGTGTTTAAACACTTAGTAGGAATGGGTCACGTGGGGCCACGTGAGGGCGCCAAGAGGTGGGACCATATCCCTTTTATTTCGCTTTGCAAATAAGTGTTTAACACTTTTTTTATACTTTATTTTTAGCATCACGTGTTGGCACGTGATGGGGATTTATGCACTGATCATTAAAGTATTTACTAAGGGGTCACGTGAGAGCGCCCAAAGCTTTGCTTTCCTTCGCTTTTTCTTTCTGTGTTTTATAAGTCACGTGGGAGCACGTGAGGCGTTGCCTCAGAACTTTTTCCTTCTTATTTTTGGGGACCTTTTCAGGGGTCACATGGGGACACGTGACCTTAATTCTTTTCATGCACAGAGATCTCTTAAGTCTCTTTATTTTTTAAGAATTGAATTCTTTTATAGGGTTAAACCCTAATCATGATTTTGGAGGAATTAAATTCCTATTGTGAAGAATTAAATTCTTGTGCAGGGTTAAACCCTAATTTCTTTTAGAGAAATTAAATTCCCATATATGTAAAAGAATTAAATTCTTGTATAGGGTAAAACCCTAATTTCATTTAGGAGGAATTAAATTGCTGTAAATTTGAGAGAATTAAATTCTCAATTAGGGTTAAACCCTAGTTCTGTTCATCTTGAAGGAATTAAATTTCTATAATTTTGGGAGAATTAAATTCTCATATAGGGTTAAACCCTAATTTTGTTTTGGGAGAATTAAATTCTCTAAACTCAATTCCCCCTCTAAGTTTTGGATCTGCATGGCAGGATCTCAACCCGATGAGAATTAAATTCTCAACTTATGGGAAGATTTGCTTCTGCAGATCTTCAACCAGAGGAAGAACTAAGTTCTTTTGTACAGAAGAGTTAAACTCTTAGATTTGAGAATTAAATTCTCTTTTTTGAAGTTTTGATCCCCTTTCTTTTCTCACCTAGGGTTTTCGTTGTTGAGAATTATATTCTCCTTTCTTTTCTCTCTGAAATTTCAAGATTCCAAAATTCTATCTCTCCAAAATTCTCCTTCCTTTCTTTTATTCTTGGCTCCTATTTATAGGAGAAGGAAAAGAATCAATTTGTTTAATGAATCTTTCATTGAAAGATTTTGTTTGTTTTCATAATTAATATGATCCTTTAGATCATTCAGTGAATTTTATTCATCGTTGGATTTTCAATCCAAAGATATTCTGTTTGTTATTTTCGGTGAGATTTAGGGAAATCTTCCCTTGTCTAAGATTTTTCCATAAATTGGTGATATTTAATCACCCCTGGATTTTTAATCCAACGGTTCTCCTTAATCCTTTTCCATTCGGAAAGATTTTAGAGAAATTTAGAATTTTCATTCTATTCAGTCATAAGGCTTTCAAAACCTGTCACGTGCTGGCACGTGACTCTTGGTCACGTGTGAGCACGTGACCCTCGATCACGTGTGAGCACTGTTTCCCCCAATCAGAGCAAAGCTCTGTTTGAATATCAAAATTCAAAAATTGAAGCAACGCATCAGATTCCTTGCGCTACGCGCTGTGCGCCACGTGTCAAAAGCAGACACGCCAGCGCAAGAGCGGTGCGCCCAAGGCAGCGCACCCCCAATCAGAGCAAGGCTCTGTTTTAAAATTAAAATTTTAAATAAATGAAGCAACGCTTCAGAACACTTGCGCTCTGCGCTGCGCGCCACGCGTCAAGCGCAGGCGGGCTAGCGCAGTTGCTCTGCGCTGCGCGACACGCGTCAAGCGAAGGCGCGCTAGCGCCAATTGCGCCAGCACTAGAATTTAAATAATAAATTATTAATTAACCAGAATTAAAATTCTAGAAAGATCTTTCCATTCTTATTAAAATAAGAATATTGTCTTCTGTAAAACAGAGGCCTTAGGATCAAAGATCCAACGGTGGGGAAATATCCCCAAATCAATCAGAGAAAGATCTCTGTAACTAACTTAACAAACCAATTAGCCCTATATAAATGCCCCTAGACTCCAAGTCTCACATATAGAGAAATACAGAAAAGGGAGAACCCTCTGAAAGATTTGAAAGGCAAGCCTTTGAAGAAAGAAGATCATCTTCTTCATCTTTGAAGGTAAAGAATTTGATTCTTCAAGAACAGAGATGAAAATACCACATTAAAAAAGAAGAATCTCTTCTAAAATGATCAAAGATCTAATAACAAGATCAAGATCTTTAATATAAAGAAAAAAGATCAAAAAGATCTAATTATAAAATATTAAAAAGAAGTAATTTACTTCATTCTTAGATCTTTTGATCTATATAAAGGCACAGCCTTTTGATGAACCATTGGTTCTTGAATTTTGAGGTAGAACCTCTTTTGACAAAACAAAGAACTTGTTCTTTGATCTGAATTTGATCAAGATGCGCTCTGCGCTATTGGACAGTGCCTTGCACTCTTGAATTGCGCCTTTGCGCTCCTTGGACTGGCGCACTGCGCCAGAACGCGCCACGTGTCAACCACAGAACAGTTTGCGCTTTGCGCTTCTAAATATAGCACACTGCGGTCTTGGAATGGCGCACTGCGCCAGAACGCGCCACGTGTCACTCACTGGCATAGCGCACTCAGAAAGCGCAGTGCGCTAACAAGACTTGCGCTTAGCGCAGAGCGTGACACATGTCAACTTCTCATGCGCTAGCGCATTGTGCTCTTTAATTGGCGCAAAGCGCCTGACAAGCCACGTGGTGCACTATCAGACCATTATTTTGCTCCTGAAAAATGCTATGCATTTAATTATAGAACCCAATGCTATGCATTAATAAAAGGGCCGAGTCCAAATAAAAGCTCAACAGCCAGAACAATAAAATGTTCAACTCATATCGACTGAGCCCATATGCTCATAAACCTGCAAACAGACTTTAGTCCCAAATCGGACTATAGATCTCCTAACCAACATTTGTTCAAGGGTACATCTCTGAACTCCTCTGATATTTGTCGTTGTAATCCTTCAACGTCTTCAGAGAGGTGATGGGTCCCGACAGCCATACATTCCACAGACTACAATGGACCACCATGTCCTTAAACTGGAAATCGACCGCAATGTCTCTAAACTAAACAATAGAGCCCAAATGCTCTCTTGTTACATCTAAACGATCCCGTTAAGTCGATCTTAGTCTGAAAATTAGACTAACGTATCCTTAACAAACGTTTAAGTGGATCTTAGTCCAAAATGAGACTAACGTGTCCTTAAACCAAAACCCCGAACCCAAATCTAAGAAAGTACGGATTTGGACTAATCCACATCCTACGGGCGATAACATAAATTAGTCTCCGTATACAATCCATGGGCAACCATAAACAAAACAAACACCCACGACATGAAGTGACCATCTGGAGAAGGAGAAAGTTGTTACCGCGATGCGGTAGCGTAATTAACTGCAGAGGCTTGCGCTTGCAGGGAAGAGCGTCCCCACAATCAAAAACCCCTCGAACGAGGGGGAATCTGACGAAGTCTGCTACATCGGCCGCATCCATTTAAACCTTCGATACATGGTGCCATAAATCAACTTGGCATCTTCGGAGAGGTGGATGGATAGCTCCAATTAGCATCTGCCCCGAATTTCAGGCGAGACGTATATCGCATCTCCGCCGCGTCTTTCGGAGAGGAACAGATTCTGGCACGCCCGGTGGGACCTCTTCCTCTTTCCACTCCACACTTCGTGTGTCGTGTTCGCGAACGAATCACGGTTTGCTATGGTTGCCTGTGGATTTGAGGTACATAGATTTGGTGTCTTTCTCCGTGCAGAAAACAGAAGATCGATGGTTTCAAACTGCACTACCTGCAACTGCAACTCTCACTCCGTCCTTGCTAGAGGAGTGACTTATGGGCCCCAAGCGGCCTCCCTTTTCAAGATGCCAGTGGAGCAGGTAACTCAAGCCACCACTGGACTATTCTTTGGGACCGTACTCCTACCCATGAGCTTCAACACCCATGTACCGTCATAAGAAGCTCCTAAGAAGTCGGTATTCAATCGGCTTGCTACTACTGCGGCCCCTCTCAACGGTTCGCCCAACTCCACTGCCTCGGTTTTTAACAGACTAGGACAGAGCTCCAACGGGCCCAGGAAGAAGCCTGCAATACCAGAAGGCGTTATCCCGAAGCAGATAGCCATCCCTGCCCCTGAAGTCGTCAAGACGACTTCTCCTGCTAAAGGGTCAGTCTTTACAAGACTAACCGTTCAAACTCCCGCTCCTGCTACTCAAAGGACATCAGTCTTTAACAGGCTGACACCAGCAACGGCCCCTCACCTGAACAGGGGGCACGACCAGGCCATTCCCGTCACCAACCTAACTCCATCAGCTCGACATCCTCAACGTCGCCACTGGTGCCGGGTAAGGAAGGCTGGGGGCAACTCCCCCTCTGGGCTAACTCCGCCAGCTCCGATGATGGAAATCAATGCTGCTGTTCCGACCGGGAATAGCTTTGAACCGCTAAGAAGGGTGCGCAAAAACTCGCCAACTGCCGTATTGAAAAAATCTCCTACACCTGTAGATAATGCCCCAAAGGTGAAGCTGGAGCAGCCCCCTCAACGGCTGTCCTCTAAAATTTACAAGGTCTGGCGTCAAGTCCAAGACTCCATGATGGATCAAGACTATCCCTGCCAACCGAAGAAGATGAAAGTTCGGTAAGAGAAGGACCACCATATCGTACCACAGAAGGTGTCACCTACTTGGGTTCCCGCTGCTATGGACCCCTCAACTTCGACCACCCATAAGAGGAGAAGGCCGGAGAAAATCCATGAGTCTGCAACGAACCGGAAGACCACTGAACCCAAACGCCTTAAGTTTAGGGGCATGGTGGTCCATACTGTTTATATGGCTTCCGGAAAAGAGGAAAGCCGTGCTTCGACGGGTCACCGACCACTCACCCGATCCGTGACAAAAGCCCAGGAGCAACACAGAAGCTTCAAGAGATGATGACTGCGATGGCCGCACTCACCGGGCCAAAAGAAAGCCCGGAAACATCATCAGAACAGCGTCACGAATAGGAAACTGACGCTGACTTCTTACGCAGAGTCCTCGAAAAGAAGGACAGAAAGGCAGCAGAATAAGCTGCCAACATAAAAGAAATGGCACTTCTCTTCCAAGACATGGTAGGAATGATGTTACAGCCGGACCCTCCAGCTGAAGACCCTCCGATCATTATTGAAGACGATAGACGGGAGACATCTAATCCTCCTCCGGCTCATTCAGCAGCTAAGGAGGAAACCATTTCCAAAGCCGCACTAGACGACTATATAGCTCAGTAGATACGAGTTCATCAGGCAAATGAAGCGGCTGGGCAAAGTGTTAGAACCGGACGACCCTATCCGGGCTGGTATGACCAAATCAGTTACCCGCCGGGATATACGATCCCCAAATTCCATGTGTACAAGGGGACAGGGAATCCACATCAGCATGTCGCTCAATTCAGAGCCTTATGCGGCAACACTGGAGGCGACCACAAACTGTTTCTTCGCCAATTTGTCGGCAACTTAGCAGAAACGGCCTTTGAATGGTATTCGGAGCTACCTAACAACTTTGTCAAAACATTTGCGGAGATGGAGCTACTGTTTACACAAAGATTCACGAGTGCTAGTGAACCCACCCCGATAACGGCACTGATTAATGCCAGGGTGAAGCCAGGCGAGACGTGGGTCTAATACGCAATACGGTGGCGAAACTTATGGTCGAAGTGCGAACAACGCATCGAAGAAGCACCTGCGGTAGGCATGTTCGTGGGCACTCTTGATCCGCAAGCGACCATCTCACAATTCATGATGTTCTTCAAGCCAACTACTTTCCAGGCCTTGATTGACAAACTGGCCCAAATGGACCAGATGGGTCACAGACCGTCTCCTCCAAAGCCAGACTCTCGAGATGAGAAAGGAAAAGGGAAAGCGATCGTCGTCGCCAATACTCAACAAAAGCCGAGCAACTCAAAGCCGGTTGTTCGCCAAAACAACGTGCATCCACGCCCATCCTTCGAGGAGAGACTGGGACGTCCTTACTCGTTTCCTCAGGATAAAACAAGGAGACTGTTCGAGCTGGCAATGCGCAACAGACTCATCAATCTGCCGAATCCAAAGCGTCCGTTGCAGCCAGGCGATGTCAACGATCTTAATTACTGCCCTTACCATCAAGCGGTAAGCCATCCAATCGAAGATTGCTTCGTCTTTAAGGGATGGATCGAGGATCAGTACCAATAAGGCAAGTTTGCGTTATCCGAAAACTGGAAGGTGAACCCGCCACAGCCTCACACTCCTAAGAAGACAAATACACCGGGGGCAACGTGCTCTTTTGTTGAGGAAGCTCCATGGGAGGTGGCTCTTTCGGCCAAGACCGAAAGGATGCTGAATGATCTTCAGACATGCCCGGCGATCGGATGGAGGAACCCCTTGGAACCTGAGATCATCAAGGGGATGCTGAAGCCGCGCCCAACTCCAAATGTTGGTGGTGATAGCCAAAGCGTTCACACCCAGCCATCGAAATCTTTGAAAAAGAAGAAGAAGCCCGTGAAGCTTGGCGACAAGCGCACGGACCTACAAAAGCAGATTGACGCGCTGGAAGAGAATAACCAGAAGGCGCGGACTCCAATCATGCTCCAAAAGTTTCTCAGCCACGTTCTTGAGGACGGAGATGATGGAGAAGAATCGTCGGACAAAAATGAGGATTACGTGGCAAGTTGCCATGTGATCTCTCATTCATCGCTAGACAATGAAGAGGCTCCTTGCACAAAGAAACTGGGGGCAGAGCCTGAATCGGAACTTCTGTGGCCGTCAGATGAAATGATCGACGCATTCCTAAAGGAAGCTCTCCTGAGAAGTAAAGCCGATCGGGAGCGTGAGATGGCCATATTTGAAAAGGCCAAACGCCGGCGACTAAACAAAAGGGTCGAAACACTCCCACCAGATCAAAGTACATCCGTTGCAAATGAAAGCAGGATCAAGATAAGAAACGATTCGCCAAAGCCATATCAATGGGGATGAGGCTTCCCTCTTTCAGAGAAAATTCTCCTGGTGGTATACATCTTGATGAAGCAGACATGCATCCTAACTTCTGCTTATATCATCAGAAGATCACACATCCTACTGAAGACTGCAACTCCTTTAAGTGGTGGTGGAAAGAATATGTCGCTCATAGGCAACACTTCAATAGGACAAAGCGTGAAGCTCGTAGACAGCAGAAAAGTGCGACAGATGAGCGTATAAGAATTGCCGACAATTGTCATAGGGTTGATCCCGAGGGACCGCGAGTTCTCACCTTCGGGAGTGACTCCAACGAAAAAGTAGCCCTCGGCCCTCTCTTCAAGGAATCCATCTCTGAAATGAAAGAATTGAGAAGTTGCGAGAACATTCATCCGTGCAATGGCATGCTACCCGGAAAGAATCTCGGACCCGCGAACAAGGGTCCGAACAAAAAGGATAAAGGGAAGGGAAAAACGGCCTTTATCGTCAACGCTCAACAACAATCGAGTGGCCCTAGACCGGTTGTTCGCCAAAACAACAAGCGCCAACCCCTCTATGAAAATTTGAAACGTCCTTACTCATTTCCCCAGGATCAAATAAGGACGCTGTTCGAACTAGCAGCGCGCGACGGGCTTATCACTCTACCGAAGTCGAAATGCCAGCTACAACTGAATGAGGTTAACAATCCTAATTACTGCCCTTACCACCAAGTATTGGGCCATCCGATCGAAAACTGCTACGTTTTCAAAAACTGGGTTGAAGACCAATACCAACAGGGCAAGTTCGCGTTGTCCGAGAACTGGAAGGTGAGCCCGCCACAACCACATGCTCCGAGAAAGATGGATATGCCCGGGGCATCATGCTTATTCATAGGGAAAGCCCTATGGACCGAAACGTCCTTAAACTAACAACGGACCAAAACGTCCTTAAACTAACAGCGGACAGAAACGTCCTTAAACTAACAACGGACTAGTATGTCCTAAAACTAGCTGTTGAACGAGATGTCGAGAAACTATGGGGGGTTGCAGCATCCCAAAGCTGATAAAAAAAAAGAAAAGAAGAATAAAAAAAAGAGAATAAAAAAAAACGGTATGTCCATAAGCAAAATGGGCACGGATGAAAACCCGAAAGGGCTCCGTGAGTAAAAACAGCAGGACTACCGGCGAGTGTTTGTGAAAACCCGAAAGGGCGCAACCTCGTTATATAAAAAAAAAAGAATAAAAAAAAGGGAAACGGTATGTCCATAAGCAAAATGGGCACGGATGAAAACCCGAAAGGACTCCGTGAGTAAAAACAGCAGGGCTACCGGCGGGTGTTTGTGAAAACCCGAAAGGGCGCAACCTCGTTAAAAGACACTTACAGGGTCCTCTCGACCTTTTGAGGAGAAACCACCTGCGTGAGATCCTTACAACTCACAAGGGAGCAATACACTTAGGAATCCTCACGATTCCTAAGGAGAAATTACACTTGCAAGATCCTCACGACTCGTAAGGAGAACTTTCTTATGGGACCCTCACGGCTCATAAGATTTGAAAGTCTTAAGTTACAGAGACCTGAACCTGTTCTTAAGCAACCCCCGCAACCTCCGATACTGCCCTACAAGTGGTTCAATGCTGACCCTTGTATACAATCCACGGGCGCGAATAAACATTTCCTTAACTAAGTCCCACCCGTGACTAGGGATATGTCCATATGGTGAACAACTCTTGTAAGTCCTCTCGACTTATAAGGAGAAAACCCTTCTGTAAGATCCTTACGACTTACAGGGGAATATGCACTTAGGAATCCTCACGATTCCTAAGGAGAAAACGCACCTACGAGATCCTCACGACTTGTTGGGAGAAATACCTTTGTGAGACCCTTACGGCTCATGAAGTCAAAAGCCTTAGTTGATACAATCCTAACCCTGTTTACTAAGCCACCTTTGTTCGACATCGACAGAGGCAAATGATGATTCGCTCCTGGCCATATCCCAGTTGTAGCGATGCTGATGCCGAAATCGGTATCTAATTCCAAGCTTGCGGCAGAAAGCCAGCAAGCCGTACGTGCATACGAAATAGCCAAAATGATGGGGTAACTTGCAACAGAATCAGCAAGTAAAAAGAAAATGTATGCATGCGAAATAGCCGAAATGATTGGGCAACTCGCAATAAAAAAAACAGCGAGTAAAAATAAAATAAATAGCCAAAATGATTGGGCAACGCGAAAAATAGCCGAAATGATGGGGCAATCGCGACCTACGCGATATAAAAGCTGAAATGATAGAGTATCGCGGGAAGAAACAAAAAAAAACTTATGAAAGGATGAAACTTTCGCCCTACAGGTAATATCACAGCAGTCCCTGTATACAATCCAGGGGTGCAAACAAAGAAGGAATCACTCCTCCTCTCCAGGCTCCATCAGAAAACGGAGCCAAGTCTCGACGGCCGCGTCTACAGCCAGGAGACCCACAACAGCATTCCTCCTCATTCCAGCAGGACTCAGATGCAACATCACCAAACGGAGCCACGGCTTAGTCCCTAGTTCTAAACCTCGATGGTTCACAGACAACCTAGAGATTATCTCGACATGCGTCTCGCTACACCAGACGCGATGTCAACAACGGCGTTCCTTCGCAGTCCAGCAGGATACAGATGCAACGTCAACGAAAGACCTCACGGTCAAAGCAAAATGAAGCAAAGGCAAAATTCCTAGCTTCAAGGTATTGACGGTAGCTCATATAAAACCTGATAGACTATCGGAGATCATCCCACATGGAGTGGTCACCACCTCGACGTTCGTCTCGATACAACAGAAAAAATGTCACTACAGCATCCTTCCTCATAAAGGATTCGGACACGCCAAAGAAAACGAAACGAAGGCCAAATTCCTAGCTTCAGGGTCTTGACGAAAACTCATATAAAACCTGAAAGACTACCGGAGATCATCCCACATGGAGTAGTCACCACCTCAACATTTGTCTCGATACAGCAGACGAGATGTCACCACAGCGTTCTTTCCCCAGCAGGATTCAGACACGACAATCAAACAACGGAGCCACGGAAAAATCCCTAGTTCCAAACCTCGACGGTTCACCAACAACCTAGAGACAACCGCGACATTCGTCTCGATACAGCAGACGCAATGCCAACAAACGAAGCGAAGGCCAAATTCCTAGCTTCAGGGTCTTGAGGGCAACTCATATAAAACCTGAAAGACTATCGGAGATCATCCCACGCCAGCGCGGACTCATTGGGGCTCTCCAAAATGAGCCTAACCTCAAGTAAAAAGCGGCATGGCAAAATTCCTAACGCTTGCTCTTCCGACGGTCAAACTTCCTAGAAGGATTGCTTGAAGACGTCTTGTCCAGCCCCCGAAGGGATCAGAGACACGACAGCCGCAAGGCTACTCAAACAGCAAGATTACCTATCGAGGGATACATCAGCCAACGCGACGGTACGACGGACAAAACCCTAGTACCACAGTCTCTAACGAACCTCTGTCGTAAAGAGCAGAGGTTAACTGTGATGTTAGGATATCCTTGCGAGAAATGCTCGATTCGTCTCGACTCGTGAGGCAAAGCCTTAGGCAGCGGGGATTAAAAAAAACTGTTTCCTAAGCACTGGGGCCCTGCAAGTCGGTCTGAAATGGACTCTTGCATACCATTCACGGGTCACACTCTCCAAAGTCGAATCTCGACAAGGAGGAAAACAACCGCTTAAGGGTCCTCTCGACTCGTAAGAGGGAAATTCTCTTATAAGATCCTTACGACTTATAAGGAAAAACGCACTTAGGAATCCTCACGATTCCTAAAAAAAAAAAATACACCTACGGGATCCTCTCGACCCGTAGGGAAAAAATTCTTTATGAGACCCTCACGGCTCACAAAGTTGAAAAGTCTTAGGTGACAGATCCTAACCCTGTTTTCTAAGCCATCGCCACTCTACAAAAAGCATAAGATTGACAGTTATATACTATCTACTGATGGCACTTGCTAAAATCGCGTGGCAAACAACACAGCAAGAAAGAAGAAAGCAGAGAAATGACACAAGACATTATGAAGAATGTATATCTTTTATTCATGAATTCGATTGAGTACAAAATACATCGTGTTAAAGAATAAGAGAAACAAATACATTTTATTCACAATTATAAATGATACAAGATTTTCATTGAGAAGGAAGCGTTTTTAACAAATTCGCATACTGTTCTCGCACTTCTTTCAACATCTCTTCCTGATCGGCAGCCGCGGCCAACTCTGCTTCCACCTGGGCTCGCTGCTGCAAATAGGATGAAAGTTGTTCTTCGATAGCTCGCTGAGCTACTTCACGACCTTGGGCATCACGCTCAACGGCATCGAGCTTCTGCTTCAATATTAACCCATTAGAGATACTTTGCAGAAAGCCCTCGAAGATAACTTTCACCTGGGCAGCGTTTGTGTCGACCTCAGCACGCAGTCGAGCAGACTCGATTAAAGTTTCTTTGCATTCCCTCCGCTTTAAAGCCGCTTCTTGTTCAAGATGGCAGAAGTAAGAAGCGCTCTGCTCGATCCATGCCGCCCGTTGAGTGCTCGTGGCCAAAATCTCAGGCGCCGGACGCATAAGTTCCAGCTGATGCAGACAGGCCTCGATCTCCCTGCAGTGATTAACCCAAGACTCGACGACGCCTTCATTATGGATATTTACAAGCGTCGCCAGCATCGGATTAACCTCGGCAGCGAAATCTGCGGCAGATGTATGAGCTTCTGCGTCAAGCTCCTCGACGCACCCGCTCAGCATACTCAGACTCATCGTAGCACCCTTTGAGGATGGACGTCTGGAGAATGGGCCTGTCGGCATCATAATACGGGACTCGAAAGGGACCGGAGTCAGAGCGACCGCTGCAAAACAGATCACAATCAAATGACGGTTCAAGAAATATAGGAAGGTCATGAATGATGGAATCTACTATACCAGCTGCAGCAGGTGGCAAAGCCGGAAGGACCGGTGGCGCAACTGATCTCTTATCTCCTCCTTCGATCTGTAGCACTGCAATCAGGGCAAGGAAGAATCAGAAACAAGTTCATTATCGGAAAAAGAAAAGAGCATTAATTGAAAACTATATTCACCGGCGCCACTGGATGAAGCAAGCTCCGATGGGAAGGAGAAGTGGGGATGCAGCACCTGGTACAGGTGGTCAAAAAGGACTCCTACAAAGACGCAATAGTACAATGTCAGTACATAAATTATGCAGCCAAGATAAGACTGATGGGTCACAAATCCATACCTTCCAGCATCTAAGACGGTACGAAAGAGGGTAGAGATGTGGCCACCATCAGGGCGGTAACTGACGGCGCTCCCTCGGGTAAAGTGGTATCAGCACTAGCCGCACCTGCGTTAGAAACAAGATAAGCCCTGTCGGGAAAGATTGCAGAATAAAAGAAGGACGGTAACTCAAAATTTACCTAATGAGTCGCCAGCCGAAACGGTGGCGTCTCCTTCCTCCATTGGCATGGTTTCACCGCCCGTTGCCTCATTGCCCGACTCTATAAGAGCCGTCGTCATGCTCGCGGGGCCAGGAGACGACAAAGGACCATAGGCAGGGAGAGCGATGATCGGAGTGGTTCCCGACTCTTGAGAAAGATCGGTCGTCTCGTCCTCAGCGATCATGCCCGTCTCACCTGCTACCACCTCGGGCTCAGCGGTCACAGCCGTCTCGTCCATCGATGCCATAGGTTCGTCCGTAGCAGCCATCTTATCCGCTGCAGCCTCAGGCTATATTGTGGCAGCCGTCTCATTTGCCGCCGCCTCGCGCTCAGCAGTGGTGGCCGTCTCGGGCATAGTAGTTGTGACTGTCTCGTCAGCCACTAGCTCGGGCCCAGCAACTACGGCTGCACCGCCTACCGTCGGCTTGGGTTCAGCCGCTACCTTCTCCACCGTCCCCTCAGGTTCAACGGTTGCCGCCACTCCTTCAGTAAGGCTCGGCCCTGTAGGACAAGATATATAAGAACCGACGGTTTTAAAACTTTGATAACAAAGCCTCGAAAGCACATTACCTGAGACGGATTTACCGTTGGCTTCCCAAACCGCACGCACCGCCCGTCTATGAGCAGTAGACAAGGCGACCGGGAGCTCCTCCGAAGGAGCAGCGGGAGTAATGGCGCTTGAGCCCGCCCCCACAGCCAAAGCAGCGCTACGCTCCCTCGCTGCGCGCCTCAGGCGCTTCCTTTCCTCCCGGACCGTCACGACAGACCTTTTGGAAGCCTCCTTCAGCAAGGCATCGTCATCCGCATTCAAGGTTGCCTCCAGAGCCGTCAAAGCTTCCATCATCGGCCTTTTGAGTTGGGTCTCTTGCGGAAATCCCGAAGAGGCCGGAACTTCGGTGGCTGGCCCGGGGAGAATTCCTGCATCAATTTGCGAGATAGGTTTTATGGTCCCTACGATAAGACAAAGAGAGGGTCAGATTACTTATAGGAAATGGAAGGAGAGACGTAGTAAACCGAAATGTACTAAGGCCTAAGGATGCCTTGAGTCGTTCCTCCTCCTCGAAAGTCTTGAGGGAAGCGGTGATAGCTTCTTCGGTAGAAATGCCTGTTAAAGAAGGAAAAGCGTTAGTCAAAAAAAAAACAATGATAGAGGTACGATGCAATGACGAAAAATACAACAAGTGATTACCCGATTGCGCAAGTTTAGCAAACCACGTGTTGCGCCATGCCAATCGCTCAGAAGCTGCGATGGCGGCCGCCAGATCAGTATCGTCTGGCGGCATAAATAAGCCCTCGTTGGTCCCGTACTCACCCAAGCCCTCGCTATAAGGAGCATGAGGTTCCTGACCAAATGCAACGTCAGCAGAGAGGATCGACTTCTTCTTCCTCTTCTGCGCGCGAACTCCAGCCGCACCCAAAATCAGCTTACGCTTTGTGGGCACCTTGGGACGGCGGGTCCCGATATCCGAGCCCACGCCGGATTCGGGTGAAACCACGTTCACGGTCTCCACGGGAGCACGGGGCGCTGATGGCACATCTACAGGATCGAGGGGCAATCCACGCAGAGGGCTCAGCACGCGTGGGGGCTCAGCTCCAGCATCTCCTCTTGGTGGAGGAACGACAGGGGTCCTTTACCTTAGGGGGACTTTGCGATCGCTGGCGGGGGGCACACCCATGCGGTCAACCAGCAGCCGCTTCTCTTCCCGGATAACAGCACCCATCGCGTGCTGATACCAAGCCCCGTACACGTTGAGGGCCCTTGGAACTCAACTTGGCTCGCTAATGAAGAAGTGGGAGCCCATGTTTAACCGCATAAAGTGATGCAGCGCGCTCCGTATTCCCTCCCTGGTGGCCGCAGGCTCTTCCAAAAACGCCTCCAGTGGGACCCCCTGGTTATAGCTTAGTTGTTGGGCAAACCGATGGGGGTTGTACCTCATAAAAAGCACCATATCATTCTGCCTGAACACCAGGAAGCCCGGCCGGATGGAGTATAAGTGAAGAATCTCCCAGGCTTTCAATACGGAGGCCCCATCCTTGAAACTATCACGCAACACCAACACCGCCTTGGAGGTCTCCGGGCCGATGGTCATGACCTTGTCCGTAAAAGAAATGCCCGCTCCGACCGTGCGCGGACGAAGAAGCAGCCCCCTAGCCTCCCGCGGAGGCGGATTCACAATAGAAGCGCCGACCAGCCGCATAACTCTCGAGAGTCTGCACTTCTCGTAAAACGAGGGTCTCTTATGAATACCGAATACCCCGAGCACATGCATTACCATCCATGAAGTAAAGTAGTGCATCAGGAAATTGGCAGGTTGCACCCCCGGTTCATTTGCGTCCGCCGCCACGCTGAGACCATGGTACAGGTGGGCAAATCCGACGATTCCAATCGACAATTGTATGCCAGCCACCATCCGATGTGCTGGGTAAAAGACGGACGGCCTCATGTAGCGCGGGTGCATAGGGAGCGCGAACCAGCACAGCCATAGCCCCAGAAACCCGAGAAAGAAAGTCTCCTCGTCAATACCCGGAGCGGCGATTTCCGATAAGAGGATGATTGCAGCATCGGGAAGGTAAAAACCTTTTTGGTCGTCTTCCAGTGCTGGTCGACGATCTAAGCCAAAGCCGAAGGGGTCGTCGAGCTAGGCGAATTTTTTGCCCCGTTGCGATAGAATCTCCGGTCGAAGAAAGCGGGCGATGAAATCTGCAAAACTAACTCCCCGGCCTCCCGATTCCAAGTAGAGACTTTCATACATATTCAGCATCTTTACCAGGCTTGGAAACTGGTGCTGAATAGCATTCTCCGGTGTTAGGCCCATTACCAAAGGCTTGGTGGCGAAGACATATTCATCCGGAGGAAGTAGCTCTTCATAGTGCTCCCCCCTCACTGGCAGACTGAAAATCTCAGCAAATTCTTCTAAGGGGATGGAGACTTCCCTGTCCATCAGAAGAAAGGTATGGGTGGGGATGTTCCATTGTTCCACGAATGCCTTAACCCACCACGTCGGAGGAGCAGGGTACTCGAACAACGAGGCGTAGACTGCAGGATACAGACCGATCTTTAGCAAATGCGCCTTCTTCGCTGACAAGATGTACCTGGCCCACTGCAAATACCCGGCCGAATGTCGAGGGGTTAATCCAATGTTATAAGGTTGTCCCCAAGGGCGCGACTCACCCTGGCATATGCGCCGCCCCAAAATATCCACGGCTGCTGGCAGCTGCACGGGTATGGCAGCAATCGAAGGTTGAAGAAGATCCTCCGAATTCCAATTTACGACTTCCACGGGATAGTTCACCGGGGGTACATCTGCATATTGGATCGATGAGATCGGCTCTGACGGCGTCGCACAAGAGAAGCTTCGGCGACCTTTGATAATTTCGCTGTACCACCTACCCCACATATGAAGGTTCTTGTACTCCGGATCGTAATCCTTAATGAGAGTAAGAACCTCCCGGTCCACCGGCGCCTCAGGGAATCCTCCCTCTGAACGGAAAAACGGGAACGAAAGATCAGCAGACATGTTCCCTGCAAGAAGAAGTGAAATTCAGTTATCAGTATCATAATTTTAAAAGCCCGACGCTTAGTACTTTAAAATTTGTACCACACTGCAATGCAATGGAGAGGAGACCAAAGGGGGACCCACAGAATCCAGATGACAATGTATCAGTTAATAAGACAACATCATCATTGGATGAGACTGTCAATTTAATGAGGAAATTCTCAAAGAATATTCTCATTAAATGAGAAATCTCTTGAGACAAGGAGAAAATCTCCCTTTCAGAGCAAAGCTCTATCACAGAGTGACACTTGTCAAACTCTGGTCACAAGGGAATAAAATTCCTTAAAGAGCCTAGCTCTGTAATAATGATGGAAAAATCCATCAAAGAAAAATTAATTCCTAAGTATTAAAGTTCTGGGATCTTAAAGATCCATAAAAAAAACTCTTAAGAGTTCTTCATCAAAAGATCAAAAGATCTATAAGAGCAAGGCTCTGTTAATTAAAATTGATTTAATTAAGTTTAAATTTTTACCTAAAATTTTCTAGAGTTTAACTGTTGAAGTTCTTGAAAATGAGAGCAAGGCTCTGAAAATAAAAATATTGAAAAGATGATAATCATCTGAGGAGGACCAAGGGTCCTATTTATAGGCGCTGAAGTGCCTCCTCAACTTCTGAGTCGATCCAATGGATCAGATGTTGCCACCGCTGTACTCACGTGTGCGCCACGTGAGCGCAACAGTGGGGGGGGGCATTTGTTTCCCCCAATCAGAGCAAAGCTCTGTTTGAATTTCAAAATTCAAAAATTGAAGCAACGCTTCAGATTCCTTGCGCTGCGCGCTGTGCGCCATGATCAGTCGAAAATAATATATTTTTAACACGGCAATTTCCCTATCATTTGCACTCAAATAGAAGTGTTCGGCATTCATATTTCACATATTAGCAAATCAGTCGTTAAATATCAGATTTCATGTGTTAGACTTTTAAACCGGCACTTTAAGGGAAATTGACCGCATTTCATGGCATCGCATCATCTCTGTATTTGCGCAACACTTGTATCGAGATTTGTGCAGGAAATTCCAGGAGCAAAGCCAAAAGAGCTGATCAAAAATACGCCAACTCAATGATTTCAGATCTGATAGCAATCCAAAAGGAAATATAAAAATCAACATATGAAATAAAGGCCCACAATTCAGCCCAAAACAGCACAAGAAATTCCAAGCCATGAAGCCCCAAAAGTGGGAGCCGGCTTGCGCCGCGGTTCCGCGGCGGTTTAGTCAGATCATCATGCCATTTTTAGTGCGTTATTCTTCTCTCGGTGGGTACACCTCATTTTGACATGTCAAATTCCAGAATTCTCTCGAAGCTTCTTCCAGATCAGCAAAGATCATTAAGCAAAGCTAATCCTAATTAAGCTCCTAACTAATCACATCTAGAAGCTTCTCCTCTAACTAACTTTTGGAGGGAAATTCAAATTTCCTCAACAAACTTTTGGAGGGAAACTTAAAATTCAAATCCTAGATCTAGGGTTTTGAGATCTATAAATAGGAGCCTAGATCTAAGGGTTGTGGTTAATCAATCATTAGTTCATTAATCATTAGTTAGTCTTCTCTCATCATTCTAATTCTTCATCTTCTTCCACAAGTCTAGTGACAAGGCTTGTGCGAAACCCTAACCCTAATTCTACTCCAAATTCAAGATCTTGAGTACCAATCAAGCAAGAAGCCTTCAACCTTTTAGGAGCCGAGCCGATCTTCAATCGGGCAAGTGATCCAAGCCGATCCGCGACCCACGGAGACGAGCGAAGCCAAATCGACGATCGAGTTCTTCCTCTTGTAGTTCTTGAGCGAATGTAATGAAATTGTTGATATAAATAAAAGGTGAAATTCTTTAATCTCGCTTTCTTATAATTCTTGCATCATGATTAGATCTCAATTTGTAATTGTTGCTCTTGTTGTGATGTTTGAGTAAAACTCCGCTCGTTAAGGAGTCGAGACGATCAATAGAATGATGATGTAACAAATCTTTAAACGATTCTTGAGTCCTACGAGCTTTGTAAACCCTAGCAAGTTCAAGAATCAATGACCTAGTTTCGTTGCGATGCTTTCTTGATTGTGATCGCTCGAAATTAGGGATCTACGATCGTTTCTTGAATTTACTAGAGGCTAGAATGTGAATGACATCGACAAAAGAACAAGGGATAAGATGAAACCCTAGTTTCATAAGAAATCTCTAATTCTTGATCGATCATCATCGATCTAGTATCAATTCATCGAAGGATAAGAATACGAAATTGTAAGATTACATCACATCTATAGATCCGATCGATTCCTACGAGCCTCATTTCGATTCTTGACATTTGGTTGGACAAATCATCAAACTATCAATTCTTGATTCTATCTTTTTCTTGTTATTAGATCTAGATTTTCTAATTCTTGAACTTCAACTATAAATCATGAATTGTTTTGATTTCTTTTCCTTAAAGTTTCGACTCATCTAATTCAAAAGACGAACGATTACACTTTCCCTGTGGACGATCCGCACTCACTAACAATCTACATCCGACACCGTAGTTGATTGCGGTCAAATATTCTTTGGTTGTGATTTCTTTACAATTTTCATACTACACATCAAGAATTCTATTCAATCAAATGGCGCCGTTGCCGGGGATCATTTGATTTACTTATACAATCCGAAATCTTTACAACCAAATGGCGCCGTTGCCGGGGATAGTGCGCTAATTGTTCGTATTTTGAAATTTAAGTTGAAAATTTTATTCCATCTAAATTTTGTGATCTAAACTCGCACAAACTCTAATACGTGTGTTGTGATTTGATTGCGAGGAATTCTGGAATCATTGGAGCTTGGATAAAATTTTTCTGAGCATTCCAGAGAGCTAAGGGGAGTAACAGAAGCATTTACCAAAAATTTTTTGCAGAGATCCCTTTAAGTGACCGCGTTTCCGCGGCAATAGGCAGCTTACGCGGCGGATCCGCGGTGGGTTAGGGTCTTCTCCGTACCAAAATTTCAGGTATACTTCTACTCTTTCTTACCTCTTCCCTCATCTGCTCCAATTAACAATTTCTGCAGATTTCTTTGCAAATAATCGCTGCGCCGCAAAAAGCAAATTAAAATTGTGCGTGTTTTTGATTTTTGGTTGTTTGCATATTAATACGGAAATTAAGGGGCATGACCAAATCCAGATTAGGTGGGGAGTTCATTACCCTTCCTAAGCCCCGAAAATCACAAACTTGCATCCGCATTTACCCTCATTAACTAAAAAATATCTAGAGATGACTCTAAGGACCGTCGCGCTCAATTAGGACAGAAGAAGGCTGTGGGTAATTCATTGCTTATCCGCGTTTTCTTGTGGTGTCTAAGGCGAGTGTGTCTAAGGCTAGTGGTTTTTAATTAGGCCCACTACTTACGTAGTGGAGTACCTTCACACTTACCTGGCACTTATCCGGCCACAGGGGGACAAAGAGGCAGTGGAGGATTCTATCCTGCGACTTGTCTTTTGGCAGTTAGGAGCGGTCTAGAGCCGGACCTAGGTGACCACTAGATTCTAGGGTTTTGTTGTTGCATTTGTTGTGTTGCATCATTTTTTTTAAAATCCGTCCAATTTTCAAAACAAACACCGCATTCATATCATTTCCCCTAATTATAAATTCACGCTGCCACTTGTACTAACCCTTTTTAGTGCAAGATAGGCTGGACAACGGGATTCTAATGCCTGTTAAGTCCGCGTCTCCCGATCGACCTTAAAGTTGGTATTTCTACACTTACCTTTCTTTTACCCACCATCACACCCACTTCGATGGATCCATCTCCATCGAACTTCTTTTCCACTACCCTGCCGCCGTCCGTTGGTGCGCAGAATCCACCTCGCATCTCTCTCCAAGAAAGATGCTATCCTACACGAGGCCCACTTTCCACCTGTCTTTCCATTCCACCAGCCAACGGGGAAAATTTTCAAATAAAACCCCAATACATCAACCTTCTACCAAAATTTCACGGTCTCGAGTCTGAAGACGCATACGTCTTTATCACCAAATTTGAAAATGTATGCGCAATGATGGGTACTTCACAGCTTTCTGTGGATGTTTTCCGTCTACGTCTTCTCCCATTCACTTTGTGCGATTTAGCCGAGAAGTGGCTATATAACACTACCGCACACTCCATTTCAAATTGGGACGAATTCGTCAAAGCATTCCTTAAGAAATTCTACCCACATCAAAAGATAGCTCGAGTTTGTAGCGAAATCTATCAATTCACCCAGCTTCCAAATGAAACATTTTCAAAATGTCTTGAACGATTCAAGGATCTGTTAGTCCAATGTCCACATCACGGCATCCCGAGATGGGAACTGTGCCGAATCATCTATGAGGGCATTACTCCTTACACAAGACAGACCCTTGAATCCATGTGTCAAGGCAACTTTATGACCAAAGATGATGGGGAAGCCTGGGAATTCCTAGAAAATTTCGCAGAAAAATCTTTACAGTGGGAGGGTGTGAGTCAATCGTCTAGGGAAGGCAATGATATGTCCATAGGAGTTAGAGCTGACATTTCAGCTATGCAAAAGAAACTTGAGACTATGGAAAACAAATTTTTAGCCGCCCTAAGTCAAATATCACTCTCCAAAACTGTATGTGGCTGCTGTTCTGATCCGTCTCACTTGACGGAAGAGTGTCCGTTTCAAGGTCATGAGCATACCAATGCCGCATTTCAAAGACCTAGAAACGATCCATCTTCCTCCACAAATGATCAGGGTTGGAGGAATCACCCTGACTTTGCTTGGAACCAATCCCAATTTCAAAACACGGTTCCAACCCAACACAATTTCCAAAAGGTCCCTCCGCCACAACAGCAGCCACCACTTCAATTGAGTCAGCACCCCTTCCAATCAAAAAACTTCCAAAATCCGGCCAACACTTTTGCACCGTCTAGTCCTTTGCAATTGACCGGTACAGATAATACCTCTGCACTAGCACAAACCTTGGATACTTTCATGAAACAATCCATCCAAGGGACGGCAAGTTTGCAATCTTCCGTCGAGAATGTGATGAAGATCATTATCTCTCAAAATGAGAATATCAAATCGATGGAAGAACAAATTGCACAACTAAAAGCCGAAATGAGTGCAAGAGAGAAAGGGAAACTTCCAGCTCAACCTTTACCCAATCCTGGCTATTCACATCCTGTGGATGCAATCACGTTGAGATCTGGAAGAGTGCTTGGGAAGAGTTTGATGATACTGAAAAATCAATCAATGATACCCCGGCTGAGACCTTTCCTCACACACACCCTTCTAATTCTAACCCCAGTTCTTCTACCCTACCACCTTCTTCCGAGCCTATTCTTCATTTCCCAAAAGGCTCGCCATTTCAGCCCACCTCTTTTACCCCTCCACGGACGATCCCCACTTCTATTTTAGGATCAATTCCACAAACACTTCCTTCTCCTATGATGGACCCAGCGCTTATTGCTAAAGCACCTTATCCGAATCGGTTAAGGGCTAACACACCAAGTCCACATATGGAGAATATTATGAACATGTTTAAGGAAGTTAACATCAACATCCCTCTCCTAGATGCTATTCAACAAGTTCCGTCCTATGCAAAAACTCTTAAGAACTTGTGCACTAGGAAGAGGAAGACTCAAGTGCCTAAAAAAATCTTCATGTCAAGTACTGTAGACACGGCTTTTCCCCAACAATTACCACGGAAACGTAAGGACCCTGGTTGTCCTACTATTTCCATTTCTATTGGGGAGAAACACATCAACCGTGCGTTACTTGACCTTGGCGCTAGTGTTAACTTGCTTCCTTACTCGGTATACGAGCAACTAGGTATCGGAGTGTTAAAGCCTTCGAGCATAACTCTCCAGATGGCTGACCGATCAATCACCAAACCCAGGGGTGAACTGGAGGATGTGTTAATAAAAATCGGGGAATTTATATTCCCTGTGGACTTTATTGTAATTGATACACAGCCTGTAGCGAACCCACGGAATCAAATTTCGGTGATTTTAGGTCGCCCCTTTTTGGCCACTTCCAATGCTATTATCAACTGTCGTAACGGTTCCATGACCCTATCTTTCGGGAATAGGTCAATAGAGCTGAACATTTACAAGTTGGGAAGTGTACTCTCCGAACCTACTGCTCAGGTCTGTTCTGTCGACTTAATGGATGTCGACAGCAGCGAATTTGACGATCCTCATGATACTGATCTTGGCTCTTTTCATATGTTATTGTTTGACCCAACTATGTATCATACACATACGGACTCTTCCACCGAGATGTCCGGGTCAACAATTAACACTGAGTATGAACTGTTTTTAGAGTCTGAAGATCACCCCGCACTTTGTGATGACATTATTCATCGGGGTATAGATGGAACTTTTGAGGAAATATTCGCTGATGAACTCGCATTTTTGAATGACACGAGTGTTGAGATGAATCATCTTCCAATCAATGAAATTGAACCTCCACCCCTTCTTTTGAACTGTAAAAATAATGCGAGTAATCCATCACATTCACTGCATCGTCTCTCCAAAATGAGACGCACACACTTTCTATTCCACCACTTAACCTTTCCCCACTTCTTCTTCCACCAACCAGAGCACTGCATTGATAAAAATTTTGAATGGTTGGTGTTAACATTTGGTCTTTGCAAAGCTTGGCATCGACCACTGATTTTTGACCCCCTCATATGATTTTCAAAGATTAACATTGCATAACTCAAGTTTGGGGGGGGGTATAATCGGGCTCTTGAAAATAAAAATTCTACAAAATTTTGAGCCAAAAATAAGTTTGGGGGAGGGTCTTCACTTAAATATTTTGCCCCCACTAAGAAATTCCTTCCAAGCTTACAGGTTTTTCAGATTTAGCAGATGGCAACAGTGATGACACTGTTGAAAACAAGTTTGGGGGAGGTTTGTGCTTATTTTCGCATCATTTGCATATCATTTGCATAAGATTTGAAAAAGATAAAAATATTTTTGTACATAAATAAGATAATAAAAGATTAGATAATGAAAAAATTACATCCATGAGATTTGAAAATTTTAAGAAAACTAAGAAAATTAGAAGTTTTCTTATACGAACTAGTAATAAGTAGTTATGAGCCGTTGTCTCAAGGGTTAGTAAGATGAAGGACGTCACTAATCTGAGGAAAAAATAAGTCTGAAAAATAGTTTCTATTCTGGAAGCCAAACATTTTGAACGTTGATACCCTGCTATTCGCACTTACACACGTCTTAAAGCCCGGGATAGTAGAGGATACCTTGAAATGCTCTTGTCTTAAAGCCGATGTATGAAGGAAATAAGAGAAAAAAAAGTGAATGAAGAAAATATAAAGTGGTGAGAAAAATGGACACTGGTTTTGTTATCACCAAGGGCAATAAAAAATATATAGCGAGGGTGCCTCTTCACCTAGTGCCCTAAGGCCAACTGGTCTGGGAGTCACTGCTATGCCTGAGGTGGTGCAAGACGAGGAAAATACACCAAGTAAGTAAGCACAGGAGTAATCGGTCGGTTATTACCTCAAGAAGTATTAACGGTCGCATGAAAGTGTGTGAGCAATCTCATCTAAATATTCATTAATTAAAAAGTACTGAGGCTGATGGGCAAGAGTATGATAGCTTGAATTGAATTCTCCGGGTGTAGGGATGTCTTTACACACACGCAGGGTGATATGATCGATGTTTTGGAAGAAAGATAGGAATGAAGAATAAGACGATGTTTTATTGAGAGAGGACGTGATTTCTAACATTTTTTCATGACCATTAAGATAGGGCTCATGACAACCGAAAAGCTAGCTTAGTTGGAAACCCTAATTTTCAAAGTTTTTCTTTTACAATTCTTGTCTTTAAATGTAATATTCATGATCTTCCTTTTATTATTGGATTTTGTGGGTGCAATCCGCTGAAAACCCTCAGGAGACAACACTCCTCCTACTAGGGACACCTAGAGGTTTAAAGGCTTGTTGCACGTGCTCAGTGCAATCGTGTTGCCTACGAAAGTGTGCTAGTTAGTTTTTCTCTTTCTTTATTTTCTCCTTCTCTTTTTAATAAAACATTCGCTCGAGACGATCGAAATTAAGTTTGGGGGAATTTGATCAGCCGAAAATAATGTATTTTTAACACGGCAATTTCCCTATCATTTGCACTCAAATAGAAGTGTTCGGCATTCATATTTCACATATTAGCAAATCAGTCGTTAAATATCAGATTTCATGTGTTAGACTTTTAAACCGGCACTTTTAGGGAAATTGACCGCATTTCATGGCATCGCATCATCTCTGTATTTGCGCAACACTTGTATCGAGATTTGTGCAGGAAATTCCAGGAGCAAAGCCAAAAGAGCTGATCAAAAATACGCCAACTCAATGATTTCAGATCTGATAGCAATCCAAAAGGAAATATAAAAATCAACATATGAAATAAAGGCCCACAATTCAGCCCAAAACAGCACAAGAAATTCCAAGCCATGAAGCCCAAAAAGTGGGAGCCGGCTTGCGCCGCGGTTCCGCGGCGGTTTAGTCAGATCATCATGCCATTTTTAGTGCGTTATTCTTCTCTCGGTGGGTACACCTCATTTTGACATGTCAAATTCCAGAATTCTCTCGAAGCTTCTTCCAGATCAGCAAAGATCATTAAGCAAAGCTAATCCTAATTAAGCTCCTAACTAATCACATCTAGAAACTTCTCCTCTAACTAATTTTTGGAGGGAAATTCAAATTTCCTCAACAAACTTTTGGAGGGAAACTTAAAATTCAAATCCTAGATCTAGGGTTTTGAGATCTATAAATAGGAGCCTAGATCTAAGGGTTGTGGTTAATCAATCATTAGTTCATTAATCATTAGTTAGTCTTCTCTCATCATTCTAATTCTTCATCTTCTTCCACAAGTCTAGTGACAAGGCTTGTGCGAAACCCTAACCCTAATTCCACTCCAAATTCAAGATCTTGAGTACCAATCAAGCAAGAAGCCTTCAATCTTTTAGGAGCCGAGCCGATCTTCAATCGGGCAAGTGATCCAAGCCGATCCGCAACCCACGGAGACGAGCGAAGCCAAATCGACGATCGAGTTCTTCCTCTTGTAGTTCTTGAGTGAATATAATGAAATTGTTGATATAAATAAAAGGTGAAATTCTTTAATCTCGCTTTCTTATAATTCTTGCATCATGATTAGATCTCAATTTGTAATTGTTGCTCTTGTTGTGATGTTTGAGTAAAACTCCGCTCGTTAAGGAGTCAAGACGATCAATAGAATGATGATGTAACAAATCTTTAAACGATTCTTGAGTCCTACGAGCTTTGTAAACCCTAGCAAGTTCAAGAATCAATGACCTAGTTTCGTTGCGATGCTTTCTTGATTGTGATCGCTCGAAATTAGGGATCTACGATCGTTTCTTGAATTTACTAGAGGCTAGAATGTGAATGACATCGACAAAAGAATAAGGGATAAGATGAAACCCTAGTTTCATAAGAAATCTCTAATTCTTGATCGATCATCATCGATCTAGTATCAATTCATCGAAGGATAAGAATACGAAATTGTAAGATTACATCACATCTATAGATCCGATCGATTCCTACGAGCCTCATTTCGATTCTTGACATTTGGTTGGACAAATCATCAAACTATCAATTCTTGATTCTATCTTTTTCTTGTTATTAGATCTAGATTTTCTAATTCTTGAACTTCAACTATAAATCATGAATTGTTTTGATTTCTTTTCCTTAAAGTTTCGACTCATCTAATTCAAAAGACGAACGATTACACTTTTCCTGTGGACGATCCGCACTCACTAACAATCTACATCCAACACCGTAGTTGATTGCGGTCAAATATTCTTTGGTTGTGATTTCTTTACAATTTTCATACTACACATCAAGAATTCTATTCAATCAAATGGCGCTGTTGCCGGGGATCATTTGATTTACTTACACAATCCGAAATCTATTCAATCACGCCACGTGTCAAAAGCAGACACGCCAGCGCAAGGAGCGCTGCGCCAAAGGCAGCGCATCCCCAATCAGAGCAAGGCTCTGTTTTAAAATTAAAATTTTAAATAAATGAAGCAACGCTTCAGAACACTTGCGCTCTGCGCTGCGCGCCACGCGTCAAACAGTGGTGCGCTAGAGCAGTTGCGTTGCGCTCTGCGCTGCGCGCCACGCGTCAAACACAGGCGTGCTAGCGCAGTTACGCTGCGCTCTGCGCTGCGCGCTACGCGTCAAGCGCAGGCGCGCTAGCGCAGTTGCGCTGCGCGACACGCGTTAAGCGGAGCGCAAGGCGCAAGCGCATGTGGAGGTGACATGTGTCACGCTCTGGTGAGCGCGCTGTGCCAGTACGCTGCGCCAGTGCGCTGCTGACACGTAGCACGCTCTGGTGACTTGCACCAATCCGAGAGCGCAGTGCTCAAATTAAGAGTGCAGGGCACTGTTCACTAGCGCAGAGCGCATCTTGATCCAATTTTGGATCAAAGAAAAGAATCTAAAGAGGGTTTTTCCCCTCAAGATTCAAGAACCGAGGGTTCAACAAAAGGCAATGCCTTTATACAGATCAAAAAGATCTAATGAAGAAGTAAATTACTTCTTTTATTATTATTTTTTTTATTCAAGATCTTGATCTTGTTCTTAGATCTTTGATCTTTTTAGAAGAACTTCTTCTTTTTTCAAAGGTTTACCTTTTTTCTCTCTCTGAATTCTTCTCAAAGTTTTTTTTAGAAGAGATCTCTGTATCTCTATCTCTGTATGTTTTAGACTTGGAGTCTAGGGGCCTTTATATAGTGCCAATTAGTTTTTTACGTTGGTTACAGAGATCTTTCTCTGATTGATCTGGGGATATTTACCCACCGTCCGATCTTTGATCCCAGGGCTCTGTTTTACAGAAGATAATCTTATTGTTTTAATAAGATTTAAAAAGATCTTTCCAGAATTTTTCTGTTTAAATGCTGGCACAGCTGGAGCAAGCGCACTTGCGCTTGACACGTGCCGCGTAGCGCGGAGCGCAGCGCAACTGCGCTAGCACAACTGCGCTGACACGTGTCGCTCAGCGCAACTGCGCTGACACGTGTCGCTCAGCGCGGAGCGCAGCACAACCGCGCGAGCGCAACCGCGCTGACGCAACTGCGCTGACACGTGAGCGTTGCTTCCTTTCTTTTTATTTTAAATAGAGCCATGCTCTGATTGGGTGCGCTGTCTTGAGCTCAGCGCTGGCATATCTGCTTTTGACACGTGGCGCGTTGCGCGCAGCGCAAGGAATCTGAAGCGTTGCTTCAATTTTTTGAATTTTTGAAATTCAAACAGAGCTTTGCTTTGATTGAGAGAAACAGTGTTACGTCCGTGCTCTGCTGGAATGAGGAGGAACGCCGTGTTGATCTTCTAGGCTGTAGAGGTGGCCGTCGAGATTTGGAACTAGGGACTTTGCCATGGCTCCGCTTGGTGGTGTTACGTCCGTGCCCTGCTAGCATGAGGAGGAACGCCGTGTTGATCTTCTGGGATGCAGATGTTGCCGTCGAGATCTGATTCTCCCTTTGACAAGGTCTGGTGGGGAAATGTGGTCCCCTTTTTGTTTATGCCCATGGATTGTATACAGGAGTCAGTATGGACTTACCTGCAGGGCAAAAGTTTCATTCTTTCATTTTTTTATTTCTTTCCGCGATACTCTATCATTTCAGCTTTTATATCGCGAAAGTCGCGATTGCCCAATCATTTCGGCTATTTTTCGTGGTGCCTAATCATTTCGGCTATTTTTTTTACTCGCTGCTGCTTCCCCCAATCAGAGCAAAGCTCTGTTTGAATTTCAAAAATTCAAAAATTGAAGCAACGCTTCAGATCCCTTGCGCTGCGCGCAACGCGCCACGTGTCAAAAGCTGAAACGTCAGTGCAGCGCCCACGGCAGTGCGCCCAATCAGAGCAATGCTCTATTTAAAACAAAATTAAAAGGAAGCAACGCTTTAGTTGCGCAAGCGCTGCGCTGCGCGACACGTGTCAGCGCAGTTGCGCTGCGCTGTGCGCTGCGCGACACGTGTCAGCGCAGTTGCGCTGCGCGACACGTGTCAACGCAGTTGCGCAAGCGCAGTTGCGCTGCGATGTGCGCTGCACGACACGTGTCTAGCGCTGGTGCATCTGCGCCAAACAGAATTAAAATTCCAGTAAAATCTTTCTGTTCTTGTTAAAACAAGAAGATTGTCTTCTGTAAAACAGAAGCCCTTGGATCAAAGATCCAACGGTGGGGAAAATTCCCCAAAATACTCAGAGAATGATCTCTTTAACAAATTTAACAAATTAATGGGCACTATATAAAGGCCCCTAGACGCCAATTCAAAGGACATCAACATCGACATCATCATCAAGATTGTGAGAAGAACTCAAGAAGAGAAAAAAGGTAAAAACCTTTAAAAAAAAGAAGAATTTCTTCTGAATAGATCATTGATCTAAGAACAAGATCAATGATCTTCAATAAAAAAATATAATAATAACAGTGCCTTACACTTTTTTATGAACCATTGGTTCTGGAATCTTAAAGATTCTTCTTTTAAATCCAAAATTGGATTAAGTTATTAAAACAGTACCTTGCACTTGCAAAAACTGCACTGCTGCGCTCCTGGGTTGGCGCAAGCCACCAGAGAGCGCCACGTGTCAACTATAAAAACCATTTGAGCTATGCTCTTTTTAAAAAATAGAGCATTGCTCTTTAGCGTTGGCGCAACTTATCAGAGCGCGCCACGTGTCACAGCGTAACAGCGCAGCGCACTGCGCTAGCGTGACACGTGTCACCTCCATATGAGCTTGCGCTCAATAATTGGCGCAAAGCGCCTGACAAGCCACTGTCAGATAATTAATGCACTCAATTATTTACAGAAGGGCCAAACCCAATTAAAAAAGGCCTAACAGGCCAAATTAAATGCAATGCATTATTTTAAAGAAGGGCAGAGCCCAAACAAAAACAGATGCTGTGCATTATTTAAAAGGGACAGAGCCTAAATCAAAAAGGCCTAGCAGGCCAAAAGAAAGTGCA
Source organism: Agapanthus africanus (assembly GCA_030015575.1). Classification (NCBI taxonomy): domain Eukaryota; kingdom Viridiplantae; phylum Streptophyta; class Magnoliopsida; order Asparagales; family Amaryllidaceae; genus Agapanthus; species Agapanthus africanus. The sequence goes on from JASDDO010000026.1 coordinate 142,890,008, forward strand.
GTGCATTATTAAACATGGGCAAAGCCCTAGCATAGGCCTAATAGGCCAAAGATAAAAATGTTGAATATTCTCAACTGGACTTAGCCCAATCATGGCCGTAAGTCCTCAAATTAAATTGACTGAGCAAGACTGCTCTCTTAAATCAATTTACATCCGGTTCAAGGGTACATCTCTGAACTCCTCTGACACCTATCGTTGTAATCCTTTAACGACGTCAGAGAGGTGACGGGTCCCGACAACCATACATCCAATGGACCACCATGTCCCTAAACTGGAACATGGACCACTATGTCCCTAAACTGGAACAATAGAGCTTCCAAATGCTCTCTTGTCGGATCTAAACGATCCCGTTAAGTTTATCTTAGTTTCAAATCGGACTAACGTATCCTTAACGAACATTTAAGTTAATCTTAGCCTCAAAAATGGTTAACGTATCCTTAGACCAAAACACCAAAACCAAATCTAAGAAAATACGGATTTGGACTAATCCACGTCCTACGGGCGACGACATAAATTAGTCTCCGTATATAATCCACGGGCAACCACAAACAAAACAAACACACACGACACGAAGTGAAATTCTGAAGAAGGAGAAAGTTGTTACCGCGATGCGGTAGCGTAATTAACTGCAGAGGCTTGCGCCTGCAGGGAAGAGCATCCCCACAATCAAAACCCCCTCAAGCGAGGGGGAATCTGACGAACTATGCTACATCGGCCGCATCCGTCTAAACCTCCGATACACGGTGCCATAAATCAACTTGGTATCTTCGGAGAGGTGGACGGATAAAACCAAATAGCATCTGCCCCGAATCTCAGGCAAGACGTTCAGTCTCGGCCGTCATTCGGATAGGAACAGATTCCGGCACGCCCGGTGGGACCTCTTCCTCTTTCCACTCCACACTTCATGTGTCATGTTCGCGAACGAATCGCGGTTTGCTATGGTTGCCTGTGGATTCAAGGTACTTAGATTTGGTGTCTTGCTCCGTGCAGAAAACAGAAGATCAATGGCTTCAAACTGCACTACCTGCAACGGCAACTCTCGCTTCGTCCTCACTGGAGGAGTGACTTACGGGCCCCGAGCGGCCTCTCTTTCCAAGATGTCAGTGGAGCAGCTAACTCAATCCACCACTGGACTATTCTTCGGGACCATGCTCCGACCGATGAGCTTCAATGCCCCAATGACGTTGCAAGAAGCCCCAAAGAAGTCGGTCTTTCATCGACTTACAACTACCGCGGCCCCTCTCAACGGGTCGCCTAACTCTAATACCTCAGTTTTCAACAGACAGGGCCAGAACGTCTGCAAGCCCGCGATAGCCGAAGCTGCCATCCCAAAGCGGATAGCCACCCCGGCTCAAGCGGACAAAATCATTGGAAAGGCTCCTCCTTCCAAGAAGTCAGTTTTTATAAGGCTGGCCATTCCAGTTGCTGCTCCAGGCGAGATCCTCAAAGCTTCTTCCCCTGCTCAGAGGTCTGTCTTTGACAGATTAGACATTTCTTCTCAACGGGTGGCAGTCTTCGCCAGGCTAGCACCAATAACAGTCTCTCCTCAAAGCAAGGTGCACGACGAAGTCACCTTTATAGCTGAAACAACTCCATCCGCAAGACACGCTCGACGTCGCCACTGGCGCCGAGTGAGGAAATCTGGGGGCAACTCCCCCTCTGGGATAACTCCGCCAGCTCCAACGGTGGGGATCGATGCTACTGTTCCAACTGGGAACAACTTTGAATTGCTGAACACGGTGCGCAGAAACTCTCCTACTGCGGTGTTGAAACGAACTCCTTCACCTGTGGAGAATACTCCAGGGAAGAAGCTAGAGAAGCCCCCTCAACGGCTGTCCTCTAAAATTTACAAAGTCTGGTGGCAGGTCCAGGAGTCGGTGATTGATGAAAACTATCTCCGCCGACAGAAAAAGATGAAGGTTCGGCAGGAGAAGGATTACTCCGTCAAGCCACAAAAAGCAACAGCTACTTGGGTGCCCACTACAACGGCCCCCTCAACTCTAATCACTCAGAAGAAAAGGTCGTAAGAAGCCCCTGTGAACATGGCGAACCGTAAAAGCGCTGAACATAAACGCCCCAAGTCTGGGGGCATGGTGGTGCACACTGTTTATATGGCTGCCGGAAAGGAGGAAAGCCGTGCTTCTACGGGCCACCGACCGCTCACCCGATCCGTGACGAAAGCCCAGGAGCAACAACAAAAGCTGCAGGAAATGATGACTGCAATGGCTGCACTTACTAGGCCAAAAGAAAGCTCGGAGTCGTCATCAGAACAGCGTCACGAACAAGAAACTGACGCTGACTTCCTACGTAGAGTCCTCGAAAAGAAGGACAAAGAAGCCGCAGAGCAAGCGGCTAACATAAAACAGATGGCGCTCCTCTTCCAAGATATGGTAGGGATGATGTTACAGCCGGACCCACCAGCTAATGACCCTCCAATCATTGTTGAAGACGATAGAAGGGAGACATCTAATCCCCCGCCGGATCTCTCAGCAGCCAAAGATGAAACCATTTCCAAGGCCGCGCTGGATGACTATATAGCTCAGCAAATACGGGTTCACCAGGCGAATGAAGCAGCTGCGCAAATTGTTAGAACCGGATGACCCTATCCAAGCTGGTATGACCAAATCAGTTACCCGCTGGGATATACGATCCCTAAGTTCCACATATATAAGGGGACAGGGAATTCACATCAGCATGTCGCTCAATTCAGAGCCTTATGCGGCAACACTGGAGGCGACGACAAACTGCTGCTTCGCCAATTCGTCGGCAGCTTAGCGGAAACAGCCTTCGAATGGTATTCGGAGCTACCTAACGACTCTGTCAAAACATTTGCGGAGATGGAGCTACTGTTTACACAAAGATTCGCGAGTGCTAGTGAACGCACTCCGATAACAGCACTGATAAATGCCAGGATAAGGCCAGACGAAACGTGGGTCCAATACGCAACACGATGGCGGAACCTATGGTCGAAATGCGAACAACGTATAGAAGAGGCTCCTGCAGTAGGCATGTTCATGGAAACCCTTGATCCGCAGGCGACCATATCTCAATTCATGATGTTCTTCAGGCCGACCACCTTCCAGGCCTTGATTGACAAGTTAGCCCAAATGGACCAGATGGGCTATGGACCGTCTCCTCCAAAACCAGACTCTCGAAATGAGAAAGGAAAAGGGAAAGCGATCGTCGTCGCCAATGCTCAACAACAGCCGAGCAACTCAAAGCCGGTCGTTCGCCAAAACAACGTGCGTCCACGCCCATCCCTCGAGGAGAGACTAGGACGTCCTTACCCGTTTCCTCAAAATAAAATGAGAAGACTGTTCGAGCTGGCAGTGCGCAACAGACTCATCAATCTGCCGAGTTCAAAACGTCTGTTGCAGCCAGGCGATCTCAATAATCCCATTTATTGCCCTTACTACCAAACGGTAAGTCACCCGATCGAGGATTGCTTCGTCTTTAAGGGATGGATCGAGGATCAGTACCTACAAGGCAAGTTTGCGCTGTCTGAAAAGTGGAAGGTAAACCCACCACAGCCGCACACTCCAAAGAAGACGGAAGCACCGGGGGCAACTTGTCATGTGATCTCTCACTCATTGGCGGATGATGAAGAGGCTCCTTGCGCCGAGAAACCGAGGGCGAACCCTGAACCAGAAATTCCTCAGCCGTCAGACGAGTTGATCGATGCCTTCCTGAATGAGATTTGTCTGAAAGTTAGAGCCAATCAAGAGCATGAGATGACCATACTGAAAGGAGCCAAACACCGACTACTAGACCAAAGAGTCGAGGCACTTCCGTCAAATCAAAAGTCATCCGCTGCAGGTAAAAACAAATTCAAGACGAGAAAAAGGTTCGCCAAAGCCCTATCAGTAGAAATGAAGCTACCGCCCTCTGAAGAAAATACTCTCGGTGGATTAGAGATGCATCCTAAGTTTTGCTTATATCATCAGAAGATCACACATCCTACCGAAAGTGTTGGTGGCAAGGATATGTCGCTCAAAAGCAACACTTCAACAGGACAAAGTGTGAAGCTCGTAGACATCAGAAAAATGCGATAGATGAACGCAAAAGAGCCGCCGCCGACTATCATGTAGCCGACTCCGAAGGATCGCAAATTATCACCTTTGGAAGCGATTGACAAAGAAGCTGCCCTCAACCCTCTCCTCAAGGAATCCATTTCAAAAATGAAAGAATTGAGAAGTTGCGAGAACATTCAGCCATGCAATCGCACGCTACTCGGAAACAATCTCGGCCCTATAAACAAAGGATCGAGCAAAAAGGATAAAGGGAAGGGAAAAACAGCCCTCGTAGCCAATACTCAACAGCAATCGAGTGGCCCTAGACCGGTTGTTTGCCGAAACAACAAGCGGCAACCCCTCTATGAAAAGTTGAAACGTCCTTACTCGTTTCCTCAAGATAAAACAAGAAGACTGTTCGAGTTGGCAGTGCGCGACAGACTCATCAATCCGCCGAGTCCAAAACGTCCGTTGCGGCCAGGCGATGTTAACGATCTCAATTATTGCCCTTACCACCAAACGGTAAGTCACCTGATCGAGAATTGCTACGTCTTCAAAAACTGAGTTGAAGACCAATACCAACAAGGCAAGTTCGTCATCTTCGAAAACTGGAAGGTGAGCCCGCCACAACCGCACGCGCCGGGAAAGATAGAGCCGCCGGGGGCATCATGCTCATTCATAGGGAAAGCCCCATAGACCGAAAAGTCAGTAAACTAGAGATTCGCCTCAAATACGGCGACGACGGACCGGAACGTCTTTAAACTAATGATGGACTGCAATGTCCTAAAACTTGCAAACGACCGAAACGTCTTTAAACTAATACCGCAGCATCCTCAGGCTGACGAGAATAAAAAAAAAGAAGAAAAAAAATAAAATAATGATAAAAACGGTATGTCTATAAGCAAAACAGGCACGGATGAAAATCCGAAAGGGCTCCGTGAGTAAAAACGGTAGGGCTACCGGCGAGTGTTCGTGAAAACCCGAAAGGGCACGACCTCGTAAAAAAAAAGAGAATAAAAAGAATAAAAAAAAAAGAAAACGGTATGTCCATAAGCAAAATGGGCACGGATGAAAACCCGAAAGGGCTCCGTGAGTAAAAACAGCAGGGCTACCGGCGAGTGTTTGTGAAAACCCGAAAGGGCGCAGCCTCGTTAAAAGACACTTGCAGGGTCCTCTCGACTTTGTAAGGAGAAACCACCTGCGTGAGATCCTTACGACTCACAAGGGAGCAACACACTTAGGAATCCTCACGATTCTTAAGGAGAAATTACACTTGCGAGATCCTCACGACTCGTAAGGAGAATCCTCTTATGAGACCCTCACGGCTCATAGGATTTGAAAGTCTTAAGTTATAGAGACCTAAACCTGTGCTTAAGAAGCTCCCACAACCTTCGATACTGCCCTACAAGCGGCTCATACTGACCCTTGTATACAATCCACGGGCGTGAATAAACATTTCCCTAACCAAGTCCCATCCGTGACTGGGGATATGTTCATATAGTGAACAACCCTTGTAAGTCCTCTCGACTTATAAGGAGAAAACCCTTTTGTAAGATTCTTACGACTTACAAGAGAAAATGCACTTAGAAATCCTCACGATTCCCAAGGAGAAAACACACCTACAAGATCCTCACGACTTATAGGGAGAAATACCTTTGTGAGACCCTTACGGCTCATGAAGTCGAAAGCCTTAGCCGACAGAATCTTAACCCTGTTTACTAAGCCACCTTTGCTCGACATCGACAGAGGCAAATGATGATTCGCTCCTGGAAATATCCCAGTTGTAGCGATGCTGATGCCTAAACCAGTATCAAATTCCAAGCCCTTTCATGGCAAATGATGATTCGCTTCTGGAAATATTCCAGTTGTAGCGATGCTGATGCTAAGATTGGCATCAAGATTTCAAGTTCTACACTCGCGATAAAAAATCTGCGAGCCACACATGCATACGAAATCGCCGAAATGATGGGGCAACTTGCAGACAAAATCAGCAAGTAAAAGTGTATGCATAAAAATAGCCGAAATAATTGGGCAACTCGCAATAAAAAGCAACGAGTAAAAATAAACTAAATAGCCGAAATTATTGGGCACCGCGAAAAATAGTCGAAATGATTGGGCAATCGCTACCTTCGCGATATAAAAGCTGAAATGATGGAGCATCGCGGAAATAAAACAATAAAAAAAAATATATGATGAAACTTTTGCCCTACAGGTGAGATCGCGTCGATCCCTGCATACAATCCAGGGGCACAAACAAAGAGGAAACCATACCTTCCGACAGGCTCCGCCAGGAAGCGAGACCAAATCTCGACGGTTCAACAACAACCTAGAGACAACCGTGACATTCGTCTCGATACAGCAGACGCAATGTCAACAATAATGTCCTTCCTCCAACAGGATCCGGACATGACAAAGCAAACGAAGTGGAGGCTAAATTCCTAGCTTCGAGGTTTTAACGGTAAGTCATATAAAACTGGAAAGACCATCAGAGATCATCTCACATGGAGTGATCACCTCCTCAACATTCGTCTCGATACAGCAGACAAGATGTCAACAGTGGCGTTCCTTCGCAGTCCATCAAGATGCAGATACAACGCCAACGAAAGACCCTATGGTCAAACAAGCGGAGTAACGGCAAGATCCCAGCTCCACCTCGGCATTCGTCTCGATACAGCAGACGAGATGTCATGACAGCGTTCTTCCTCCAATAGGATCCGGACGTGACAAAGCAAACGAAGCGAAGGCCAAATTCCTAGCTTCAAGGTCTTAACGGCGAGTCATATAAAGCCTGAAAGACAACCGGAGATCATCTCACACCAGTGCGGAATGGTCATCACTTCGACGTTCGTCTCGACACAGCAGACGCAACACCATCAAACAGCGAAGCCACGGCAAAGTCCCTAGTTCCAAACCTCGACGGTTCATAAGCAACCTAGAGACAACCATGACGTTCGTCTCGATACAGCAGACGAGATGTCACCCCAGCGTTCTTCCTCCAGCAGGATTCAGACACGACAATCAAACAAATGGAGCCACGGCAAAATCCCTAGTTCCAAACCTCGACGGTTCACCAGCAACCTAGAGACAACCGCGACATTCGTCTCGATACAGCAGACGCGATGCCAGCAAACGAAGCAAAGGCCAAATTCCTAGCTTCAGGGTCTTGACGGCAACTCACATAAAGCCTGACAGACTATCGGAGATCATCCCACACCAGTCCGGATTGGTTATGACTCATCGGGGCTCTCCAAAATGAGCCTAACCTCAAGTAAAAAGCGGCATGGCAAAATTCCTAACGCTTGCTCTTCCGACGGTCAAACTGCCAAGGAGGATTGCTTGAAGACGTTTTGTCCAGCCCCGAAGGGATCAGAGACACGGCAGTCGCCGGGCTACTCGAACAGCACGATTGCATATCGAGGAATATATCAGCCGATGCGACGGTACAACGGCCAAAACCTTAAGTTCTACAGACCCTAACGGACTTCTGTCATAAAGAGCAGAGGTTAACTGTGACGTTGGGATATTCTTGTGAGAAATGCTCGATTCGTCTCGACTTGTGAAGAAATTGATGTCTTTGCGAGAACTTCTCGATGCGGCTCGACTCGTAAGATAAAGCCTTAGGCAGTAAGGATTAAAAAACCTTTTTCCTAAGCACTGGGACCCTGCAAGTTGGCCCAAAATGGTCTCTTGCATACTATCCACGGGTCTCACTCTCCAAAGTCGAATCTCGACAAGGAGGGAAACAACCGCTTACGGGTCCTCTCGACTCGTAAGAGGGAAAAATTCTCTTATAGGATCCTTACGACTTATAAGAGAAAACGTACTTAGGAACCTTCACGATTCCTAAGGAGAAAATCCACCTACTGTAAGTGCACGGCGGCGCCCCGGCCGTCAATCCGACGACGCCGGAATGCGGAAACGGTGAAAAACTTTAATTTTGCGGACTTAGCAAACCGGCACCACCGCGCACTAAACATCCGGATCGTAACCATTAACAAGTCTAAGCTACAAACAAGATAGGGAATAGAGAAGTATACCGACGATCCAAGTCCTCCGGTCTTCTCGTCATGGTCCCGATCTCCTGCGGAAAATCCTGTCTCCTCCTCGTCGCCGGAAGTGCACCATATCGCCTACTTTGTTTACGGGCTCCCACCTCAATGCCGAGGCAACTCGGGCACGAAGCCGGCTACTCGACGTGCCCAAGGTTTGCTGTAGAATATGTAGTGAAGAAGTCTCATTTTGGGGTTGTAGGAGATGCCATTTTGATGGAGGGATGAAACAAGAACCAAATGTGGAGGAGCTTGGGGTATTTTGGAGCATGATATGAACAAAAATACCTCCCCAAAATATTTGGACAGCCCACCCAAAAAGCTTGGCCGGCCACTACTATCAAGAATGGAGAGAATGAGATGGTGAGCTAAAAGAAATGGGGGGGGGGAAACTCTATCATGCAAGAGAAAGGAAAAGACAATCATGTGAACCAATGATAGCAAGGTGAAAACCACACTCTTCTATCACTCATCAACCATGATGATATCCAAAGTCAATCCATCATGAAGTATGAAGTCAAGCAAGTCAATGGATGGTGCTATAATCATGACATGATAATATGCAAGGACCCCCTCCACAAAAGTCTATTTGCAACAATGCAAATAAACCCTCCTCCACCAATCTTCGGCCAATGAACGGAACAATGGAAATTGGCCGAAACGGAAAGCAAACTGGCAACTCCAGAAAACTGGTCCCGTAATAAATTACAGGAAAACCCCGATACTGTGCATACACACCCGCATTTGTATTCCGACCGAAATACAAATGCAATGAGACAAACTCTACACTGTACTATACTAGGATCCGGCTTATACCAAAGCCGGCCAGTAATATCCGTTCGATCCTGATCCGTGCAATACCGCACGTATCTGATCGAACCCTGCCATATATCCATACGGCCTATAGTACAAACTGTCCGATCCCGATCCGTGCAATACCGCACGTATCTGGTCGGACCTTGCCATATCTCCATACGGCCTCTACAACCTTTCGCCCGAAAGCTGAGTAACTGAATGTGGGGGACTCTAAAGACTCGTCAACGCCTTGGTTGTGGATTTAACCACTAGCACGTCAGAGGTATAAGCCAATACGTAACGGGCTACCAGGTATTGACTAAAAGGGATGTCTGTGAGCGAACTCAGCCTGACAACCCTACTGAGCCTGTCAGTGACAATATCCGTGCAGTCCGGTCCGTTCGTCTATGAGTATCGCATGGCGGGCCTAGGGGGTTGGTAAAAGTCAGACCCCCAAAAGCGGTACAAGTCGTATCGGAGTGTAGCCCAGAACACCCTGAGATACTACTGGAATACCTACCAGTAAATCTCCTTGCCTTGGCCAAGGACTTTGTGTAATGGCTCTCCTAGACACAGCACGACCTCACCCCCAATACCGGGAGAGACGAACCCCTGAAGATACGCTCACTGCCTCCATGTGGCTCGGGACTGTACCCAACTAAAACCTGTTTGCACGACTCCTTTGAGCCGTGGTAGGGTAGTAATCAAAGTACAGTGGGAACTCACATGAGATAAATGACGATCCCCAGGTCGATGAACTAACCTGCACACATGTCACCAGGGAACTGCCATCTGACGTCTGGTATATGACCAACTAGCATGTTCCCGGCGAGTCCTGTCCGGTGTACTCATAACCCAATGAGCACCTGTATACATCTTAGGTAATCCAACTGACACCAGTGGCTTGTGAGACCGGCCACCGCCCCTCGTCGGGGTCTCGACTGTATACACTAGTCTACTAATGGAGTATCGATGCCCAGTCTCGAAACTCCCACGACTAGGGACCTTTTAAGGATAAGCTTATAGACCCCCAGCTCCCACTTATATGATCGCCCTCATACTGCTGGTGGTCAAGCAAGAATCCTATGGGCTCTACCAACGTGTAATAGCGACCTGTAAGGTCACCTAAAACAGTACACGATGATAAAGGTAAACCAGATAGCATACTATCATCTCGAGTAAGACTGTCCTACCGGGATAGGTCCTCTATCAATCATTACAATCACGTACCTGTGACCTAATAATTGACTCTGAGGGCACTATCTCCAACAATCTCCCACTTGCACTCAAGGCTAATTATTGCGATGTCGCATACTCACAGCCCGTGTGATACCGAACACCCAACTCCTCTACTAGTCAGTCTCACAAAGCTCGTTTGCGAAACTTTTGCGTTCGAGGAATAGCCTCAGTGAGTGGATCCGCTTAGTTGTTTCTTTCTATGTCTCTCTATATCTCAAGTTCGCGGAGAAAACCATCTCCCGAAAAGAGCAATACCTGTCTCAGAATATGTCTGGATGTCTGATGGGACCTAGCTCATAAATGAACTCCAAATCCAAACTTCTTAGACTGTATCGTCAACTGAACTTAATCAGTATCCTGCGCGCCATGCCTCCCTCAGTATTGCCTTGGACCACCTGTCCAAAATACTGCCCCTCATCAGAAGGAAAACTATAACTCTGACAACCTCCTTGTCGTCCATGTCACCTTGGAAGCCTGGAATGATAACTGTCTCCTGAATGAGGCTGTCGTTATCATCTCCCTAGAACATCCATTTATGTTCTAAAACTGCTTCTGACTGTTTCTCCAGGATTGGATTAATGTCAACTTATTGCATCTAGTGCAAGAACAACATCTGGTGTGGTACTTGACATCTCACGATTGACTCAATTGCCTGAGCAAGTGATCTGCCAATCATGCCCGTCCCTCTCCCCTTTAGTCTGTAAGACACCTTTGGAGAGGGTGACTCCATTACCTGCAGGTACACTACCGTGCCAGGAGTCGTCCATCCTAAATACTCTTAGAATGCTGTCAAGTACCCTAATTGGGAAACCACCCAAATCTAGATCTAAGACCATAGATCTAGTAACCAGTATGTCTGATATAAAATCTATTTCCTTTGTGGAGAAACAACTGTGTGACGACCAAAGTATAACCGATCGTAGTGTAGGAGTTTCTTTTCCTACTTTGTGTATATCATCCAAATACCAGGATATCACACCCTACTACCTTCTCAACAGATCCATCCCCTATTCTGATGAAGTCAAACCCATGACTGTCACGTCAGAAATAGATGATCTTTCTCCGCTACATCTGCTCTAGTCTATAAATAGACATAAGCAACCTGTCCACCAATGCTTCCGCTGCTCCCACTGACTACGACAACCCTCTGGCAGAGTCATATAGACGTACACTTCTAAAACTGGTTTAGAACGACGCTATACTCATCCTCCCGCCGGGTCTCGTAACCTGGAACAACAGCAATGGCAATTTTGGGTAAACAAGAACTTCCCTGTCACCGTCCTTGAGGCTACCGGAGTACCTCTCGGGTGCCTGAAGTTACCCACCTTATCTGCGGAGTGGCCAATGGAATATCAATTCAGATTGAATCTTTAGGTTCCTTATCAAATCTTCAGTAATCGTTTGTGGTTCTGGAATCACTTCCAGTTCTACCATACTCCCACTACTGTTTTTCTGAAAAAAAATCCATTTTTAATAAAACTGTGGCGAGTCTAGAACAATATCGCTATTGTTCATCCAGATGGTAGAAAATCAACCCTCGTCATAGCCTGGGTCAACCCACAAACAGCCATTACAGAAACGTGCCTTGAGTTGTCCAGTGTCTGGTTTTAATCATAAACCGGACAACTCCCCGTACCTTAACATCGTTAAGATATGAACTGTTCTATATCCAATATAGAAACAGAGGCACTGATTTAATTGAACCAGATTCAAATCATGCAGCTGTCCCCAGCGCATGTCAACTAAATGGAAGGAGGCCGATCAGCGTTACTCAACTTAGGAATACTTCCAATTATGAGTAACCTGAAAGAGAAGCAAGATCTCTTTATCATTACTATCACTGAATACCATACACAAGTATCTACATCTTCGATCACTTTGAAGAATCCCGATACTTGCTACACCTGGTTCTCTACTCTATTCAAATACCTATAACTCCTCAAAACTTAGACCCTGTGTTTCTACGAAACACATGTCTAAGAACTAGAGAAGTTAAAAGTAAACAGAATATAGTATGAGGACCAACCCCTCTGTCCTAATGGATACTGGACAACATACAATACTCTGTATAAGTCCCTTGAGTCTGATAACTCTTTCACTGTGTGTCGTAGGTTGAAAACTGTACTTATGGTTAAGAAGAATTACACCGCTGTTTAATGCTCCTTACCTAACCATCCACTGATATAGGTAAATGTCGTAGACATAATTTCAGAAAGGTATATCTCACTCTATGAAAATGGACGTACAGATATATCATTTTGAAATTGGTGCATAACAGCGGATATTCAAAACCAAATATTTGCCGACCGGCAAACAGCCCAGGTGATTTCCTCAAATATCACCGATTACAACGAATCCCGATACAATGAGGATGATCACCCAATTCCCAATAACCTACTCCCACTCATCATCTGTAAAACCATACAGATGTGAGAATCATACCTGGTAAATACATACCCTGGAGTAAGTGTCTAATCGGGAAATCAGTTATCTTTTAATAGTACACAGTGAAACTGAAACATTGAAATGTTTCGTTGGGGTATCCTGTATTCCTAGTAATACCTCTTCCAGATTCACGACTGTAACCGTATAGTTCTTTGCCACCTCTCCAAATCCCTTCATATGTCTTTAGTCTTTACCTTCTGTACACCCCTTTAGGCCAAATGGTTCTCTTCATTCCCTACCGTTCGGCACCAGCCTATGGTTTGGAAGAAGACTATCCAATAAGCATAATGGGTGTAATGTCCCAATCCTAGGAACACTCGCAATGCGAGAGAAGGTGAAGATAAAAGACACCTGAATAAATCTTATTCCTATTTCTCCTGAACCAGAATCCATCCCCGAACTGGAACAAGTTCCTTTCGAGTTCGTATATAACCATACGATGGAGTATCCAAATAAACTGTGGATCTTCGTAGTGATACGGAGTGTCCTGGAGAAATACAAAGGTGATGTGGGAGTGGTAACGAAATACCTGGTTTGGTCGTGAATATCTGTTGCAATTTACTTTGCCCTCTTACTAATCCCTTGCTTTGTCTTAACTTAATACCTTCTGCACACCATCGTTATGCTAATTGGTTTTCTTCATTCCCTACCGGTCGGCACCAGCCTAAGGTTTGGAAGAAGACAATCCAATTTGCGTAATAGGTGTACTACCCCTAAACCAAGGAGTACTCGTAACCTGAGAGAGGGTAAAAGGAAAAGACAACTGAATAATCCTATCCGTTTCTTCCAGAACCTGAAACCATCCTCGAATAAATTCCTTCGAGTTCGTATCTAACCATACGATGGTTTTGTCCAATAGAAGTGGACGTTCGTAGTAATACGGGGTGTCCTGGAGAAAAGGGTAAAAGTAGGAGTGGCAATGAGGTTTGCAACTCTGACAATCCAAAAGCCGGTGTTAAGAAGGTTCGGTCAACTTGGTAACTGAGTCATAGTCTTAGGGTCGGGTCAATGGTCGCTGCCAAAGAGAGAGAGAAAAGAAAACACTCAGCGTGCACTCTAACCTAGATCAGAATGGTAACCAATTTATCTAATCTGGAAACCTCCCACTGTACCTCAAATTCTCCTCCAAACCTGAAAGAAGAATTAGTCGGGGTTACCCGAAGAGTAAACTAACTCATCAGTGGGAATCGGGATCCAACTCTCATCGCATGATAACGTGACGGAATCCGCTCACGGTATCACACTCCAGAAGGTATGCGCATATCTGGCAAGTTTCAGTTCTTTTGAAACTCCCGATGTGATTTCTGCCCCATGCTCTTATGACCTTGGCGAAGGTCAACAAATCATAAGTCACATGTCAAGTTCTACCCGTCATTATCCAGGTTAATTTAAATCCACCCGTACAAGCCCTTGACGAAGGTCAACAAGGCTATACGACTGTCCCAAACCAACGCATCTATCTATGCAACAGAAAGGTAACAAGCAGCTACCATACACTATGCCTTGACGAAGGTCAACAAACATAGCATGAATACTACGTGCTACCCGTCTGAAACGACGGAGGGCTACGAATGGTTTCTGGCAAAAACCTTTAACGTAAAGAACTTGATATCGTCGAAGGAACGGATAGCTTTTAAAAATATAGTGACGAAAACCGTTGCTAAAGAGGTCACTCCCGGTGAAGGGATCTTGGCTCTTTCCCCGTAGAATGGGGTGCAGGATATTCCAAATGAATACCGCGATGCAAAGCAATAGTAATCGGCTATAGTGAAGTTAATTCCCTGACGCAAACTTCTGTCCAAGGGGTCACTCCCGGTGAAGGGATCTCGGCCCTTGCCTCGTCGACTGAGGAGCAGGATATTCCAACTGAATATCACGATGCAAAACAAAAGTGAACGTCCTTGCAATAACAGCTTTTTGAAAAAGTGTTCCAACAACATCAGATTAGGTTTGTTTTTAAACTTGCATTGATCCGAATCAATGCAGTCCCATCAATTGATCACACCAAAAAGAACGAAAATATACTGATGTACGTATATGCCATCCGCATTCGCCACTGGGTCCCGTCATTACCCGTTAGGTTAGCTTACTAACGACAGAGCGGGGACTGGACTAGCGCGGATGCAAAACATATACTACATCTACTAATATATATACCAATATATTATATTTCGCTCAAGGCGTGAATAAAATGCAACATCACAGAGAATGAACAGCATCACAGAAACAATACAGATATCTGGGATCCCCGGGTTTCATAGAGCCGCTGAAACCCGACGTTCCCCTGGTCGTGTGGATAGCCTGTGCAATGAAATCCTAGACCTCTGCGGGCGCGGCAAGTTACCCGCCAAAACCTGAAGCGAGGCAGCCCCCTTCAGCAACGTGAATGGACCACCCAGCACTTCACGGAATCCGGTAACTTGGGCACCCCTCCTGGGTCAACCTGTACCCCCTACGAGTGCGGCGAATAGCCCGCCAATCCTAGAGTGAAGCCCCCTCCGTCTCAATGCCATGAGATGCGGGCTTGTTGCCCTCCAGAACCCGGCTATCCGTGCACCCCTCCGCGGGGTAATCCTAGTACAGAAAGTAAAATATACATACACCGGGTACATTGACCGCAACCAGGTCGTGCCCCAAAATAATAATACAAACAGGCAGTGACGGCAGTCCACATGTCGGACGCTCGCCCCGCAATATCAAATGTACATAATACAACAAAACTGTACTAGCATTGCATCCAGGCTATCCCCCACGACCGATCCGCAACATCACAGCAAAAACAAAACATCAACGTGAAAGTCACGTTCGCAAATCCGTCTAACCGGGCTATAGCAGTTAAACCGGATTTACCGATCAAGTGACATTCACGGTCGCAGATATAATGTAAATACTGTGAAAAATGTGTTTAAAATATCCGATCGATCAAAAATTAACAAGTGGGCCCCCAATCAAAACTGTAGCACTCACAGAAATCCTGGGCCCAATTTTAATATTCCAAAACCCATATTTTAAGCCCAGAAGGCCTCTGTAAAAAATTGGTGAAGTGATCTCCACAGTGTCCGGCGGAAGGGCGGCGGGAAGGGGGTTTTCGCGGCGGTTCCGCGCTCCCACTGTGGAGTTACTTCGTCGAATTTTTACAGAGCTCTTAGATTTTCCAGTACATCAATATTTTACAACCTGAAAAATTTTTCGACATCAAAAAATTCCAACAGAAAACTGATGCTAACAAAAATGTAGTTTTGGAACATTCGATCGATCGAAACAGAAAAACACACTACACCAAGCTAGACTAAGTTAATGGCGAGGCTCTGATACCACTGTAAGTGCACGGCGGCGCCCCGGCCGTCAATCTGACGCCGGAATGCGGAAACGGTGAAAAACTTTAATTTTGCGGACTTAGCAAACCGGCACCACCGCGCACTAAACATCCGGATCGTAACCATTAACAAGTCTAAGCTACAAACAAGATAGGGAATAGAGAATTATACCGACGATCCAAGTCCTCCGGTCTTCTCGTCATGGTCCCGATCTCCTGCGGAAAATCCTGTCTCCTCCTCGTCGCCGGAAGTGCACCACATCGCCTACTTTGTTTACGGGCTCCCACCTCAATGCCGAGGCAACTCGGGCACGAAGCCGGCTACTCGACGTGCCCAAGGTTTGCTGTAGAATATGTAGTGAAGAAGTCTCATTTTGGGGTTGTAGGAGATGCCATTTTGATGGAGGGATGAAACAAGAACCAAATGTGGAGGAGCTTGGGGTATTTTGGAGCATGATATGAACAAAAATACCTCCCCAAAATATTTGGACAGCCCACCCAAAAAGCTTGGCCGGCCACTACTATCAAGAATGGAGAGAATGAGATGGTGAGCTAAAAGAAATGGGGGGGGGGGAACTCTATCATGCAAGAGAGAGGAAAAGACAATCATGTGAACCAATGATAGCAAGGTGAAAACCACACTCTTCTATCACTCATCAACCATGATGATATCCAAAGTCAATCCATCATGAAGTATGAAGTCAAGCAAGTCAATGGATGGTGCTATAATCATGACATGATAATATGCAAGGACCCCCTCCACAAAAGTCTATTTGCAACAATGCAAATAAACCCTCCTCCACCAATCTTCGGCCAATGAACGGAACAATGGAAATTGGCCGAAACGGAAAGCAAACTGGCAACTCCAGAAAACTGGTCCCGTAATAAATTACAGGAAAACCCCGATACTGTGCATACACACCCGCATTTGTATTCCGACCGAAATACAAATGCAATGAGACAAACTCTACACTGTACTATACTAGGATCCGGCTTATACCAAAGCCGGCCAGTAATATCCGTTCGATCCTGATCCGTGCAATACCGCACGTATCTGATCGAACCCTGCCATATATCCATACGGCCTATAGTACAAACTGTCCGATCCCGATCCGTGCAATACCGCACGTATCTGGTCGGACCTTGCCATATCTCCATACGGCCTCTACAACCTTTCGCCCGAAAGCTGAGTAACTGAATGTGGGGGACTCTAAAGACTCGTCAACGCCTTGGTTGTGGATTTAACCACTAGCACGTCAGAGGTATAAGCCAATACGTAACGGGCTACCAGGTATTGACTAAAAGGGATGTCTGTGAGCGAACTCAGCCTGACAACCCTACTGAGCCTGTCAGTGACAATATCCGTGCAGTCAGGTCCGTTCGTCTATGAGTATCGCATGGCGGGCCTAGGGGGTTGGTAAAAGTCAGACCCCCAAAAGCGGTACAAGTCGTGTCGGAGTGTAGCCCAGAACACCCTGAGATACTACTGGAATACCTACCAGTAAATCTCCTTGCCTTGGCCAAGGACTTTGTGTAATGGCTCTCCTAGACACAGCACGACCTCACCCCCAATACCGGGAGAGACGAACCCCTGAAGATACGCTCACTGCCTCTATGTGGCTCGGGACTGTACCCAACTAAAACCTGTTTGCACGACTCCTTTGAGCCGTGGTAGGGTAGTAATCAAAGTACAGTGGGAACTCACACGAGATAAATGACGATCCCCAGGTCGATGAACTAACCTGCACACATGTCACCAGGGAACTGCCATCTGACGTCTGGTATATGACCAACTAGCATGTTCCCGGCGAGTCCTGTCCGGTGTACTCATAACCCAATGAGCACCTGTATACATCTTAGGTGATCCAACTGACACCAGTGGCTTGTGAGACCGGCCACCGCCCCTCGTCGGGGTCTCGACTGTATACACTAGTCTACTAATGGAGTATCGATGCCCAGTCTCGAAACTCCCACGACTAGGGACCTTTTAAGGATAAGCTTATATACCCCCAGCTCCCACTTATATGATCGCCCTCATACTGCTGGTGGTCAAGCAAGAATCCTAGGGGCTCTACCAACGTGTAATAGCGACCTGTAAGGTCACCTAAAACAGTACACGATGATAAAGGTAAACCAGATAGCATACTATCATCTCGAGTAAGATTGTCCTACCGGGATAGGTCCTCTATCAATCATTACAATCACGTACCTGTGACCTAATAATTGACTCTGAGGGCACTATCTCCAACACCTACGAGATCCTCTCAATCCGTAGGGAGAAAAGTCTCTACGAGACCCTCACGGCTCATAGAGTTGAAAAGTCTTAGGCAGCAGATCTGAACCTGCAGCCTAAGTCATCGCTATCTCGTAAAGAAACCAAGATGCTTACTCTATTATCTGTCAACCATGTTTATCAAGACAACATGCTGATAATAAAAAAAGGGAGAAAGCAAATAAATGATACAAGACATTGCAAAGAAAAAATGTGTATCTTTATTTATTAATTCAATCAAGTACAAGGTGAATCGTACAAAAGAATAAAGAATGGATACATCTTATTCGAAAAAGAAAATTTTTTACAAGTATATTGATACAAGGGTAGCTACTGGGAAGGAAGCGTTTTAAATAGCTCTATCAATTGTTCGCGCACTTCCTTCCGTGCCTTTTCCTGATCGGCCGCCACCGCCAGTTCTGCTTCCACTTGAGCCCGCTGCTGCAAGAAGGATGCAAGCTGCTCCCTAACGGCCTGCTGAGCTGCTTCGCGGCCTTGGGCATCACGCTCGGCAGCATCGAGTTTCTGCTTCAGGTTCTGCCCATTTCAGATACGTTCCAGGAGGCCCTCGAAGATAGCCTTCACCTGGGCAGCGTTTGCCTCAACCTCAGCGCACAGACGAGCCGTCTCGTTTGAGGTCTCTTGGTATTCCCTCAGCCTTAAAGCTGCTTCTTGTTCTAAGTGGCGGACGTAAGAAGCGCTTTGCTCGATCCACGCTGCTCGTTGATTGCTGGCGGCTAAGGTCTCGGGAGCAGGGCGCATAAACTCCGATTGATGCAGGCGGACCTCGATTTCCCTGCAGTGATTGACCCAAAGCTCGACGATGCCTCCATCATGAAAATTCTCAAGCGCCGCCAACATTGGGTAAACCTCCGCAGCGAAATCCGCAGCAGATGGGAGAGCGTCTGCGTCAAGCTCTTCGACGTTATCCGCTCAGCATGCCCAAGCTCATTACGGCACCCTTTGAAGACGGACGTCTCAGGAAGGGCCTCCTGGCATTATAACGCGAGACTTAAAGGGCACCGGGATTGGAACGATAGCTGAAAAAACAAAATACGATTAGATGACGGTTCAAGAAATACGAAAAAAGTCATCGATGCGATAATTTACTATACCACCTGCAGCAGGTGGCAAGGCCGGGAGGGCCGGTGGCGCGACCGATCTTTCATCCCCTCCTTCGATTTGTAGCACTGCAATCAGGACGAGTGAAAGTCAGAAATAATTCCATTACTGAAAAAATAGACATCAATTGGAAATTATACTCACCAGCGCCACGAGGAAGAAGCGAGTTCAGATGGGAAGGAGAAGTGCGGGTGCAACACCTGATAGAGATGATCAAAAAGCACTCCTGAAAAGACGCAATAGTACGACATTAGGTACATAAATTATGCGGCTGAAAGATAAAACAAATGGTTTGCAAATCCATACCTTCCAACATCTGCGAAGGCTGAGAGGTGACCACCGCCAAGGCCGTA
The DNA here is from genome assembly GCA_030015575.1 of Agapanthus africanus. Taxonomy (NCBI): domain Eukaryota; kingdom Viridiplantae; phylum Streptophyta; class Magnoliopsida; order Asparagales; family Amaryllidaceae; genus Agapanthus; species Agapanthus africanus. The sequence goes on from JASDDO010000026.1 coordinate 142,909,609, forward strand.
GTTGACGGCGCTCCCTCGAGCAATGGAGCATCGGCACTGGCCGCACCTGCGTTAAAAAACAAGGATAAACTTGTCAGAAAGGATTGCAAGATAAAAAAAAGGACAGTAACTCGAAATTTACCTGATGAGCCGCCAGTCGAAACGGAGGCGTCTCCCTCCTCCATCGATACGAGTCCACCTCCCGTGGCCTCATCACCGGACTCGACAGGGGCTGTCGTCGTACTCGCCCGACCAGGAGACGGCGGGAGGACCGTAGACGGGGAGAGCAATAATTGGAGCATTGCCAGACTCTTGAGAAAGAGCGGCTGGCTTTTCCCAAGAGTCGTGCCCATCTCACCCGCTACTTCTTCGGGCTCGGTGGTCGCCATTGTCTCGTCCGCCATTACCATGGGGTCACCAGTCTTAGATGCTCCGCCCACCGCTACCCCAGGCTCAGTTATAGCGGTCGTCTCATTTGCCGCCACCTCAGGCTCGGCATCAACGACCTTCTCTGGTGCAGCTCCCTCAGCCCTCAGCTCAGGCTCAGCAACCCCGGCGACGATGCCCACCGTCGGCTTGGGTTCGGCCGGTGCCTCTTCCTCTATCCCCTTAGGTTCGATGGTCTCCGCCCCCCTTCGGTTGGACTTAGCCCTGCAGGACAAGATATATAAGAACCGACAAGTTTACAATTCTTACAAACAAATCTTGAAAGATACATTACCTGAGGTGGACTTATCATTAGCCCCGCGAGCTGCACGCGCCACCTGTCTGCGAGCTGTGGACAAGGCGACCGGGGGCTCTTCTGAAGGAGTATCAACATGAGGGACGGTGCTTGGGCCCGCTCCAACGGCTAAAGCAGCCCTGCGTGCCTTCGCCTCGCGCCTTAGCCGCTTTCTCTCCTCCCGAGCCGTTGAGACAGACCTCTTCAAAGCCTCCTTCATTGAGACGTCATCGTCTGTGAACAGAGATGCCTCCAAATTTTTCAAGGCATCCCTCGTCGACTTGTCGAGTTGAGGCTCTCGTGGCAGCCCCGAAGAGACTGGGACTTCAGTAGCGGGCCCGGGGAGAGTCCCGGCATCAGCTGGCGCAACCCCTGCAAAGAAACAAAGGAAGAAGGTTAGGTTGGCCATCAGAAAAGAGGACAAAAAACTTGATAAGGCGAGACGTACCAGCACCCATTAAAGCGCGCTTATTTTCCTCCTCCTGGAAGGTTTTCAAAGAAGCAGCGATAGCTTCTTCGGTAGTGACACCTGTTGAAGAATGGGAGAAAGTATTAGTCAAAGTTAATGATAAAAATGTGATAAAATGACGAAGAATGCAGCTAATGATTACCTGACTGAGCGAGTTTATTCATCATCGCTTCGAGCCTCGTTGATCACTCAGAAGCCGCAATGGCGGCCGCCAGATCGGTGTCTGCTGGGTCTACCGAGAAGCCCTTATTGCTGCCATACTCGTTTATACCTTCGGTAATAGGGGCCTGAGGCTCTAAACCGAGGATAGCATCGAGATAAAGGAGCGACTTCTTCTTCCTCTTCTGCCCACCAGCCCTGGGTGCACCCGAGATTGACTTGCGCTTTGCAGGTACCTTAGGGCGGCGGGTCCCGATATCCGCGCCCACACCGGACTCCGACGATACCACATTGACCGTTTCCGCTGGAGCATGGGGCGCTGGTGGCGCATCTACCGTATCAGGAAGCGGCAATCCGCGTGGGGGGCTCAGCACGCACGGTGGCCTAACTCCGGCATCTTTCAGCGAAGGAATCACCGGGTCCTTGGCTTCAAGGGAGCCTTGCGATTGCCGCCGGGAGGCGCACCCTTGTAGTCAACCAGCATGCGTTTCTCCATAAGGATAACTGGATCCATTGCATGCGCATACCAAGCCATGTACGCGTAGAGGACCTTGGGGACGCAGCTCGGCTCGCTGATGAAGAAATAGGAGCCCGTGTTAAGCCGCATGAAATGGTGCATCAAACTCCTTATCCCCTCTCGGCTGGCCACGGGCTCTTCCAAGAACGCTTCCATCGGGATCCCCTGGTGATAGCTCGATTGCTGAGCAAACCGGTGAGGGTTATACCTCATGAAGAGCGTCATCTCATTCTGCCTAAACACCAGGTAGCCCAGCCGAATGGAGTAGAGGTGGAGGATCTCCCGAGCTTTCAATATGGAAGCCCCGTCCTTAAAATCATCGCACAGCGGCACTACCGACTTGGTGGTCTCTGAGCCTATGGTTATGACTTTATCCAAAAAAGAAACCTTCGCTCTAACCAAGTGTGGACGGAGGAGCAACCCCCTAGCCTCCCGCGGAGGCGCAACCATGATCGAAGCGCCGACCAACCGCATGACTTTTGGGAGTCTGCACTTCTCAAAAAACGGAGGGATCTTATGGGCGCCGAACACCCCGTGCACATGCATTTCCATCCAAGAGGTGAAGTAGTGCATCGGGAAGTTAGCAGACTGCACCCCAGCCTTATTAGCGTCCGCCACTACGCTAAGTCCATTATAAAGGTGAGCCAGCCCGGCGATTCCTACTGTCAACTGCAGACCAGCCACCATCCAATGCGCTGGGTAGAAACAGATGGCCGCATGTGGCGCGGGTGCATGGGGAGCGCAAAGCTGCACAGCCACAATCCTAGGAACCCTACAAAAAAGGTCTCCTCATCCACGCCCGGGACGGCGATTTCTGACAAGGTCATGACGGCGCCGCCGGGGAGATAAAAGTCCTTGTGATCATCCTCCGATGTGGGGCGACGGTCCAAGCCGAAGCCAAAAGGGTCATCAAGCTGGGCGAACTTCTCGCTCCGCTCCGATAGAAACTCCGGTCGAATGAAGCGGGCGATAAAATCTGCGAAACTGACTCCCCGAATGCCCGATTCCAGATAGAGCCCTTCATAGATGTCCAGCACCTTCACCAAGCCCGGAAACTGGTGCTGAATAGCGTTCTCCGGAGTCAGATCAAATACCAACGGCTTGGTGGCAAAGACGTATTCGTCAGGAGGAGGAAGCTCCTCGTAATGCTCCCTCTCATCGGCAGACCCGAGATTTCAGCAAACTCCTACAAGGAGATAGAGACTTCCCTGTCCGTCATCAGGAAGGTGTGGGTGGGGATATTCCATTGTTCGATAAAAGCCTTATTCCACCACGTTGGAGGAGAGGGATACTCAAAGAGCGAGACGTAGATGGCCGAATACAAACCAATCTTCATCAGATGAGTCCTTTTCGCCGATAAGATGTACCGGACCCACTACAAATATCCGGCGGGCGATCGCGGGATCAATCCAATGTTATAGGCCTGTCCCCAAGGGCGTGCTTCACCCTGACAGATTCGCCTCCCAAAATGTCTATTGCCGGCGGCAGCTGCACGGGAATAGCACCAATTGCAGGCTGGAGGAGGTCATCCGAATTCCAATTTTTGACCTCCACGGCATACTTCACCGGGGGTTCATCCGCATAGGGGATCGAAAATATGGGCTCAGACGGCATAGCGGAACTGAAGTTTCGGCGACCTTGGATGATATCGTTATACCACCTACCCCACAGGTGAAGGTTCTTGTGCTTGGGGTCATGATCCTTGATGAGAGTGAGCACCTCTCGGTCCACTGGTGCCTGGGGAAAACCTCCCTCCGAGCGAACAAACGGGAATGATAGGTCAGCAGGCATGTTTCCTGTGGAGGGACAAAAATTAGCCGTCAGTGTTGTAATTCCAACGCTTGGCATTTTAAAATTTATGCTACATTGCAATGCAATGGGTAGGGGACCGAATGGGGACCCACAAAATCTGGATGACAGTGTATCATTTAATAAGACAGCCCCATCATTGGATGAGACTGTCAATTAATGAAGAGATCCCCAAGAGAATATTCTCATTAATGGGAGATCCCTAGAGATAAGGAGAAAATCTCCTCTTTCAGAGCAAAGCTCTGTCACAGAGTGACATTTGTCAAACTCTGGTCTCAAGGGAATAAAATTTCCTAAAAAAGAGCCTAGCTCTGTGATAATGATGGAAAGATCCATCAAAAGAAAAATTTAACTCTTAAAAGAATTAAAAAATTTAGGATCTTAAAGATCCATGAAAACTCTTGGGAGTTCTTAATTTTCAGATCAAAAAGATCTACATTTGATCCATGAGCAAAGCTCTGATCATAGGTTAAAACCCATGAAACAAGATCTCTGTAGATCTATAGATTTTTGAGAGCAAGGCTCTGTTGATGAAACCCCAAAGGGGTTTCTTTTAGATCAAAGATCTATGAGAGCAAGGCTCTGTTAATTAAATTAAATTTAATTTAATTTAAATTTTACCTAAGATGATTCTAGGTTTTGAACTCTGAAGTTCTTGGAAAGAAACGAGAGCAAGGCTCTAAAATTCTTAAACAAGAGCAAGGCTCTAAAAACTCAAGTTCTTGGAAATGGTAAATCATTTACTAAGGACCAAGGGTCCTATTTATAGGCGCCTGCGCCTCTTCAACTCACCAGTTGATCCAACGGCCTAGATCTTGCCGCCGCTGCACTCACGCGTGTGCCACGTGAGCGCAACGGTGGGGGGACATTTGTTTCCCCCAATCAGAGCAAAGCTCTGTTTGAATTTTAAAAATTCAAAAATTGAAGCAATGCTTCAGATCTCTTGCGCTGCGCGCAACGCGTCACGTGTCAAAAGCTGAAAAGTCAGCGCAGCGCCCAAGGCAGTGCGCCCAATCAGAGCAAGGCTCTATTTAAAACAAAATTAAAAGGAAGCAACGCTTCAGTTGCGCAAGCGCTGCGCTGCGCGACACGTGTCAGCGCAGTTGCGCTGCGCGACATGTGTCAGCGCAGTTACGCTGTGCGCTGTGCGCTGCGCGACACGTGTCTAGCGCTGGTGCATCTGCGCCAAACAGAATTAAAATTCCAGTAAAATCTTTCTGTTCTTGTTAAAACAAGAAGATTGTCTGCTGTAAAACAGAAACTCTTGGATCAAAGATCCAACGGTGGGGAAAATTCCCCAAATCACTCAGAGAAGGATCTCTTTAACAAATTTAACAAATTAATGGGCACTATATAAAGGCCCCTAGACCCCAATTCAAAGGACATCAACATCGACATCGTCATCAAGATTGTGAGAAGAACTCAAGAAGAGAAAAAAGGTAAAAACCTTTATAAAAAAGAAGAATTTCTTCTGAATAGATCATTGATCTAAGAACAAGATCAATGATCTTCAATAAAAAAAAATATAATAATAACAGTGCCTTGCACTTTTTTATGAACCATTGGTTCTGGAATTTTAAAGATTCTTCTTTTAAATCCAAAATTGGATTAAGTTATTAAAACAGTGTCTTGCACTTGCAAAAACTGCACTGTTGCGCTCCTGGGTTGGCGCAAGCCACCAGAGAGCGCCACGTGTCAGCTATAAAAACCATTTGCGCTATGCGCATTTAAAAAAATAGAGCATTGCTCTTTAGCGTTGGCGCAACTCATAAGAGCACGCCACGTGTCACAGCGCAACAGCGCAGCGCACTGCGCTAGCGTGACACGTGTCACCTCCACATGAGCTTGCGCTCAATAATTGGCGCAAAGCGCCTGACAAGCCACTGTCAGATAATTAATGCACTGCATTATTTACAGAAGGGCCAAACCCAATTTAAAAAGGCCTAACAGGCCAAATTAAATGCAATGCATTATTTTAAAGAAGGGCAGAGCCCAAACAAAAACAGATACTGTGCATCATTTAAAAGGGACAGAGCCCAAATCAAAAAGGCCTAGCAGGCCAAAAGAAAGTGCAGTGCATTATTAAACATGGGCAAAGCCCTAGCATAGGCCTAATAGGCCAAAAATAAAAACGTTGAATATTCTCAACTGGACTTAGTCCAATCATGGCCGTAAGTCCTCAAATTAAATTGACCGAGCAAGACTGCTCTCTTAAATCAATTTACATCCGGTTCAAGGGTACATCTCTGAACTCCTCTGACACCTATCGTTGTAATCCTTCAACGACGTCAGAGAGGTGACGGGTCCCGACAACCATACATCCAATGGACCACCATGTCCCTAAACTGGAACATGAACCACTATGTCCCTAAACTGGAACAATAGAGCCTCCAAATGCTCTATTGTCGGATCTAAATGATCCCGTTAAGTTGATCTTAGTTTCAAATCGAACTAACGTATCCTTAACGAATGTTTAAGTTGATCTTAGCCTCAAAAATGGTTAACGTATCCTTAGACCAAAACACCAAAACCAAATCTAAGAAAATACGAATTTAGACTAATCCACGTCCTACGGGTGTCGACATAAATTAGTCTCCGTATACAATCCATGGGCAACCACAAACAAAACAAAGACACACGACACGAAGTGAAATTCTGGAGAAGGAGAAAGTTGTTACCGCGATGCGGTAGCGTAATTAACTGCAGGGGCTTGCGCCTGCAGGAAAGAGCGTCCCCACAATCAAAAATCTCAAGCGAGGGGGAATCTGACGAAGTATGCTACATCGGCCGCATCCGTCTAAACCTCCGATACACGGTGCCATAAATCAACTTGGCATCTTCGGAGAGGTGGACGGATAAAACCAAATAGCATCTGCCCCGAATCTCAGACAAGACATTCAGTCTCGACCGTCATTCGGAAATGAACAACTGCTTTTTATTGCGAGTTGCCCAATCATTTCGGCTATTTTTGTATGCATATATTTTACTTGCTGATTTTGTTGCAAGTTACCCTCTCATTTCGGCTTTTTCATATGCATTTTTTTTCGAGTATGGAACTCAAGATCTGATACCAATATTAGCATCAGCATCGCTGCGACTGGAATATTGCCAGGAGCGAATCATCATTTGCCATGAAAGGACTTGGAATTTCATACCGATTTAGGCATCAGTATCGCTACAACTGGGATATTGCCAGAAGCGAATCATCGTTTTCCTTTGTCGATTTAAACAAAGATGGCTTAGCAAACCGGGTTAGAATCCTGTCGACTAAGGCTTTTGACTTCATGAGCCGTAACGGTCTCATAAAGGTGTTTCTCCCTACGAGTCATGAGGATCTCGGAGGTGCATTTTCTCCTTAGGAATCGCGAGGATTCCTAAATGTGCGTTCTCTTATAAGTCGTAAGGATCTTACAAGAGTGTTTTCTTTTTATAAGTCGAGAGGACTTACGAGTATCGTTCACCACATAAGGACATCTCGTGCCGTTGGTGGAACTTGGTGGGGGAGACGTTTATTTATGCCCGTGGATTGTATACAGGGGTCAATATGGACTCACCTGTATGGCAGTCTGGGAAAAGTGATGGCTTAAGAACAGGTTTAGATCCCTGTAGCTTAAGGCTTTTGAATCTTATGAGCAGTAAGGGTCTCATAAGAGGGTTCTCCTTACGAGTCGTGAGGATCTTGTAAGTGTAATTTCTCCTCAGGAATCATGAAGATCCCTAAGTGTGTTGCTCCCTTGTGAGTCATAAGGATCTTACGCAGGTATTTTCTCCTTATAAGGTCGAGAGGACCTTGCAAGTGTGTATGAATTTTTTATGAGTTTGCGCCCTTTCGATTTTCACAGATTCGCCGGTAGCCCTGCTGTTTTTACTCGCGGAGCCCTTTCAGGTTTTCATCCGTGCCCATCTTACTTATGGGCGTACCGTTTTTTTACGAGTCTGCGCCCTTTCTGGTTTTCACAAACATAGCCGGTAGCCTTGTTGTTTTTACTCACGGAGCCCTTTCGGGTTTTCATTCGTGCCCATCTTGCTTATGGACGTACCGTTTTTTTCTGGGATCAGCCCTAGGATGCTACGGTTTGTAGTAGTTTAAAGACGTTTCGGTCCGTAGTTAGTTTCAGGACATTGCGGTCCATTGTTAGTTTAGGGACGTCTCGGTCCGCTGTTAGTTTAAGGATGTTTCGGTCCATTGTTAATTTAGGGACGTTTCGGTCCATTTCTAATTTTAAGACGTTGCGGTCCGTTATTAGTTTAGGGACGTTTCGGTCCATTGCAATTTTGAGACAAGGTTTCACTAGATACTAACTATAGAGTTTGGGCTTAGGAAGATAGCGAGCGGACATAAACATCGTCATCTATCGTTGACTTAGGCCGTGACTTGTCAGGCGTAGTATTTCTTCAGGAACCGGCCGTTTATTGGCCTGAAGGGTCTTTCGCCATGCATATCCATGAGCAAATAAGCCCCCCTTGGTAGACTTTGTCTATGATGTACGGGCCCTTATAGTTCGGCTCGAATTTCCCCCGTTTGGCACGATTGGGGATCATAGGTCTCTTGACCACTAGCATGAGTTCGCCCTGGCGAAATGTCCTCGGCCTGATTAATCTCTCGTATGAGCGCGTCATCCTTGCCTTATAGTCCTCCAAGTTTTGTTGCGCCATGAGACGAGTTTCATCGAGGGCGTCGAGCTCCTCAAGCCAAAGATGAGCATTCTCTTCGTCTGTTAGCTCGTAGTGAACCACCACTCGTAGAGAGGGTAGCTCTATCTCTAAGAGGAGTACTGTTTCCATGCCGAATATCAACGCAAATGGCGTTGTATTTGTGGTCGTTTTGAATGTAGTTCGGTAAGCCCAGAGAGCTTCATGTAGTCTCTCGTGCCAGTCCTTCTTATTTTTAGACACCGTCTTCTTTATGATTTTCGTCATGGTTTTGTTGAAAGCCTCGGCTAGACCGTTAGCTCATGGAATGTAGACCGAAGAGTATCTCCAGTCTATATTATGCTGTTGTGTGAAGCGGCTGATTCTGTGACTTCTGTAGGCCGGCCCGTTATCGAAGATAATCCGTCGCGGAGTGCCGAACTGATAAATGACATGTGTCTTGAAGAAATGAAGAATATTCTCCGTCTTCATTTCTCTTAGCGGTATGGCCTTTGTCCACTTAGAGAAGTAATCGGTTGTCGCCAATATGAAACGATGTCCTCTGGATGACGCTGGCTCGATGGGTCCAATTATGTCGGTTCCCCACATTTCGAACGGCCAGCTAGCCACGGTTGGGTGTAGTGGGTTTGGATGCTGGTGGATGAAGTCTTCAGGAATTTGGCACGAGTGGCACTGCTTCGCGTATTCGAGACAATCCCGAATCATCGTGGGCTAATAGTAGCCCATCCTTTTGATCTTTAGCTTCATCTTTGGCCCGGCTTGATGAGGACCGTAGAGTCCGTCATGAGTTTCTTGAACGACTTTCCTTGCTTCTTCCGGTCCCAGGCATATCAACCATAGAGAGTCGAACGATCTCTTATATACAGTATCATTGACGAAGGCGAAAGGCAGAGCTCGTATCATGAGTTGATGTCTTGAGAATGCATCTTCTAGCGTTTAACAGGATTTGAAGTAGTCTATAAAGACTTCTCTCCAATCCTTAGCCTTTTCTTGGTTCTTTATTTATAGGGCTGTTTGCTTGGTCGCTTCCATTTCTTCAGACGACTCCGTGGACATTTCTGTTGGTGCAAGAACCCGACGACTTTGTACAACAATCCTCACGTCATCGAGGTTTTCGTCAGCCATTTCTTTGGCGAGTTTGGCTAATGCGTCCGCTTTGCTATTTTCTGTATGCGGTATGCTTTTCAGGATGTAGGAAGGGATTTGAGTCAGCAACTGTTGCACTCTTTCGCCGTATTTTACCAACTCCGGTTTGCACGTTTGATAGTCGCCGTTTACTTGACTAACGACCAATAAGGGGTCTCTGTATATGAGGCGCTCTTCGATTTCCATGTCGACAGCGATCTCAAGACCTGCTATCAAGGCCTCATATTCCGCTTCATTATTTGTCCTCGCTCTGTTAAGGAAAAGGCAAAGCGCATTATCCCTCCTTGCGGAGTCACGAAGATAAGGCCTACCCTCGATTTGATTATAGGGGTGGTGTGCTTTTTCTTCTTCATGGAAGATGCCCCATCGAAGTAGAGTTCACATCGGGTATCACTCCCTCCTATCCCCCTGTCGATCGTGTCAAACACGTGCTCGTCCGGCAATTCACAATTTAAGGGTGAATCGGCAGGTATCAGATGCTCAGCGAGGAAGTTGGCGATGGCCTGGCCTTTCACTGCCTTGAGAGATCGGTATGTTATCGAGAATTCCATTAAGAGTAGGGCCCATTTAGCGAGCCGTCTTGTTAGTATGGCTCTCGACATCAAATATTTGAGAGGATCCACTTTTGATATGAGATGGACCTCATGCGCCAAAGCGTAATGCCGAAGCTTCGTTATAGCAAAGATTAACGCCAGGCAGTGTTTTTTCGATAGGGGAGTAGTTGTTTTTCTGCCCCCATGAGAACTCGACTCAAATAGTAGAGGGATCTCTCCTTCCCTGGTCGTTCTCCTGTGCCCATAGCGTGCCTAAGGAACCTTCAAGGGCGGTTGTGTACAGGATGAGAGGCTTTCCTTTGACTGGAGCGGTCAGAACCGGCGGATTCTGCAGGTATTGCTTGATTTCGTCGAGCGCACCCTGGCATTTACGATCCCAGACGAAAGGGGTCCCCTTCTTCATCAGGTGGCTGTAGGGGTGACATTTTCCGGAGAGATTGGCTATGAACCGCCGGATATATGCGAGCTTTCTTTGGAGAGATCGCAGTTGCTTGAGAGTTCTTGGCGGAGGCATTTCCATAATCGCCTTGATCTTTGACGGGTCTATTTCGATGCCCCGATATCGTACGATGAATCCTAGGAATTTGCCCGAGGAAACTCCGAACGCGCATTTCAGAGGGTTCATCTTCAGGTTGTATTTCCGAAGACGTTGGAACTGTTAGTTGTATATATGCCCTAGAGGCCATTGTTGTACATATGATGTATATTATGGTGGATGCTTGGATATATATAGAGAGAACTTTCTTGCTCGACATGATAGTATGCTATTTGGTTTCACTTTATCTTAACATGTTGACTTATATTGGTTTACTGTCTTACTCTCACATGTTGATAAAGCCCTTAGGATATGTACTCGACTACTAGGACTATGATGTAGATCATACTAGTGGGGCCAGGGTAGTCCAAGAGTACATCCTATAACTGTTCCTAGTCGAGGGTATATCGAAACAGGGCATCGATACTCCAGAGTAGACTAGCGTATACGCATCTTGACCCATATGATAGGCCCATATCCATCGGTGTTTGACATCAAAGATGGTGTACGGGTAATCAGTGGAGACTGGGTACACTGAACGGACTCACCGAGAACTCCTAGATGGTATTATACCTATCGTCAGATAGCAGTTCTCTGGTGACACTGGTACAGGTTAGTCTGTAGACCTTAGATCGTCATAGAGTCTTGTGTGATTGCCACTGTGCTTTGATTTCCACCTTACCACGTTTAAGAGAATGTGCAAAACGGTGGCTTTTGGGTACAATCCTGAATCACATGGAGGCAATGAGCGATAGGAGGGGTTTCGTCTCTCCCAGTATTGGGGGTTGATGTTGCGCTATGTTCGATTGGCTATAACTGGAAGTCCCTGACCATGGCTGATATGGAGATCTACTGGTAAGTGTTATCAGTGGTTTCTCGACCCGTTATGAGCCTCACATCGACACGACTCATCGGTTACTGGGGTCTGACGTTCACCACCCCTAGACTAGATATGCGACATATGAGACGAAGAGACCGGACTCTAGGTAGTATTACTGATTGGCTCAACGGGAGTTTTGACAGCTTCTCTGGTTTTCTTCTGATTGCTCAATACCCGGGTGGCCGTTACATTTAGCTGACCGCTTGCGGCTTGTAGGTGTTTGATTTGATCATCACCTACCGCTGGCGTATTGATGAGTCTTAGAGTCCTATACAGGAGTTTCTTAGCTCAGGCGAAACGATGTGGTGTGCATATGAGATATGCGCGGAGATTCGATTGAATGCGAGTATGTGATACCGTATGTTAATCGGGCGTTTTTCTATTGATCGGGTCGTGATCAGTCGAAAATAATGTATTTTTGAGCATGTCAATTTCCCTATCATTTGCATTCATCTAAAGGTATTCAGGTTAAGTATAACACATATTAGCAAAACACCCCTAAAATACCAGATTACCTGTGTTGTATACTAAAACCAGCATTTTTAGGGAAATTGACTGTTTATCATGGCATCGCATCATCCTTGTATAGCGCAACACTTGTTTCGAAGTCTGTGCAGCAAATTGCAGGAGAAAAGCCAAAATTGTGAAAAGAGCTGATCAAAAATTGCGTCAAGTCCAAGACTTGAGATCTGGCAGAAATAAAGAAACCAAAAAGAGATTCAACATATCATAAAGAGGCCACAAAGTCAGCCTAAAGCAGTACAGAAAATTTCATTCATTGAAGCATCTATTAGGCCGCGGATCCGCGGCCAATAGCCCACTCCCGCCGCGGATCCGTGGTGGAACAGTGACGTCGGCTCTATATATTTTTCCCACGTGCTTCCCATAACGGCCGTAGCTTCCAGAACTCTCCAGAAACTCCACGTGGCTTCATTTAGAAGGCTCGGCGTAACAACCTAGTTCTAGAAGCCTCCCTCCAACTAACTTCTTCTAGAAGCCTCTCTCTCTGACAAACTTTTGGAGGGAAATTTGAATTTTGAATCCTAAATCTAGGGTTATGAGGCTTATAAAAGGGAACCTAGATCTAGGGTTAAGGGTTGTTGAGGGTTGTTCATTAAGTTCATAAAATTGGGTTCATTAACCATTACCCGGAAGTTGAGTGACACGACTTCCGCCTACAAACCCTAACCCTAATTCCAATTCCAAAGCCAAGATCAAGAATTCTGATTACCAATTGAAGCTTGAAGCCTTCGATCCTTTAGAGAGCGACGCCGGACTTCATCGGAGCAAGTGATCCAAGCCGATCCGCGACTCAAGGAGCCGAGCGAAGCCAAATTCAACGATCAAGTTCCTTCCACTTGTAGTTCTTGAGAGTTGTAACTAATTTTTGATATAAATAAAGGTGACAATTCTTTTATCTTGCTTATCTTTTCAATTCAAGCATTATGATTCAATCTAGATTCTTGAATGTGTGCTTTATGATAATATTTGAGTAAAACTCCGCTTGTAAAGGAGTCGAGACGATCGATAGAATGATGATGATTTAGATTCTTTTACAATTCTTAAGTCCTATAACGTTTGTAAATTCTTGAAAATCGAATGATCGACGACCTAGTTTCGATGCGATGCTTTCTTGATTGTGTACGCTCGAAACTAGAGATCAACGATCGATCATTTGATTTACTAGAAGCTAGTTTGTGAATGAGATTCATCGAAAGGACAAAGGATGAGATGAGGAAACCCTATAGTTTCTTCACAAGATTCTTAATCTCGATAAATCGTCATCGATCTAGTATCAATTCGTTAATGGATAAGAGTATGTAATCATTAGATTTCATCACATCTAACGGTTCAATCGACTCCTACGAGCCTCACTTCGAATCTTGATTGTTGGTTTGGAAATTATCAAATTCTCAATTCTTGATTTTTACGTTTCTTGATTTAGACTAGATTTTCCTAATTCTTGAACTTCAATTTACAAATCATGAATTGTTTCTTTTCTTTCCTTTAAATTTTCAACTCATCTAATTCGAAACACGAACGATTACACTTTCCCTGTGGACGATCTGCACTTACTAACGCGCTACAATTCGACACCGTTATTGATTGCGGTCAAATATTTTTGGTTGTGATTTCTATACAATTTTCCAACTACACACCGGAATTAAGATATTAATCAGGTCGTATGTGATATGACCGGTTTGTTAAATCAAGTGTTGATTTAACATTTGACTTTTAGTTTAATTCTTTATTTAAACCCTTTTGTTTGTTGAAGATGTATGCATGTATGTATGCACATGTTGATATACATGGACACATACATGCATAGTGTCATGGTTGATGATACACAATTGGTGGCAATATAAAACTTACATAGTTCAATATATATATATATTCTATTTGCATTATAAAAAAGACAAATGGAAATTAAATCTTTAATGGGTTTTTCTACACTCTTCTTGACTTTGACCTAGCTTAAAGCCATGGTTTACTTTTCATTTGGACTTTAACCCAAATGGAAAATATCTAGATATTATTGAACCATGGTTTGTGATGAGAGAAAGAAAATATATATACTTTCTTTTCTCATTTTATTTCATTAAGCTTATCATTATCTTTTTGACAAAAGATTTTGCCATTATCTTCTTCTTCCTCCAAGCTCTCTTGAGTTTTCTCTTGAATGGGGGTGATAAAAAGAAAGGGTTTTGATTAGAAAATACAAACCACCTCATCATTTTACACCTCTCTATCCCATTTGTGTAGGGTGTTTTGCTATACTTATTTGAAAGATCAAGTAAAGCAAGGAGCTTTGGACAAAGGGACTTCGGGTGGATCATCGTGGACAAGGAAGGTTGCTAGTGATCCGTTCCAAACTCTCAAAGGTCCAAGGAGTCACCAAGGGAAGACTACAAAGGTTGTAATTTCTTCACTTAGTGTTACAATTTAGTTGTTACCCTAAATATTCTAGTTCAAAGATTCATGGTTTGTTTGCTTTGCACCTCTCTAAAATTTTAAGATGGCATGTGTGATGCTTCCATACACTAGACTAGGTGCAAGGAAAACCCAATAGTGGTATCAGAGCCTAACTAGAATTTTAGATACGGTGTTAATACAATTATGAAAACGAAATCGACTCCGAAATACGATAACATGAAACCCTAATTTTGCTCTCTGGAAATTTTTTAGAAAGTCATTGAAAAATTATTTAAACATCTGTAGAAGCTTGCATGTGATATAACTAGAACACAGTGTGTAGATGGACCCCTCTGCTCGGAATTTGGCCGAGCCCCTTCCCTCCAGATCCGGCGTCGCCGGCCCCCTGTGCTCCCTTAGGCTTCGTTTTCACACTGTGCTCTTATCTGTATATTTTGGGGTTTCTGGTATTGTTTGCTTAACCCAAATTTTCATGTGATGATTATCTTGTTCAGGGGCTAATTCGTAATGTTTCGTAGTCGTATATTTTAACACTGTAAAGGTAACCTTGACAATGTTTAGCGGTTCGAACGAACTTCGAACACCATATTTTGTACCCCGCTGAAATTTCTAAGTGTTGCAATTTTCCCAAGTTGATTGTATTCGTAAAATCGTGTAAGTATCCCTATGGCCCCTCTAGAAGAATATAATAACCTTAACTCGATTCTATACCCACGGAACCGCGATCGAACCCTAGGGTTTGTCGTAGTTCCGTGGTGCCATAGGTGAGACATTGGTTAATCCCTTTTATGGCTGGTCCATAGACACTGTGGCACAGTTTTTGAGTATTTTGACTTTGCTCAAGTGTTGAGCTTTCAGGGTAATTTGTGGGTGTATGTTGATTCGATCGAAACGTTAAACATCGTCTTGATATATCTGAATGTGATACAATATATGGAATTCACATTGTTAGGCATGAAATCCGTAATATGTGATATTTCGGGTTTACGATGTCTAAGGTGATTGTGGATTCCAAATGTTATAGTTTTTCTTTTTCCTTTTCTGCGACCGTAAGTGGTGTATAGCCGGCTTCGTTGCTATACATCAACGACAATCGGGATACGCATACTTGCTTACGTTGATGATATGAGATATTATGTGTTGCTGTGATATGTTGTATTGGATCGTCGTGTTTTGAATAGCCGGGGTTTTATGTGAGATGGGGTTTTTTATTTTCATTCATGTAAAATTCATTGTATGTAATATTCTTTTATTGGGGCACTTCCTGGTTGAGGATGATGTCACTATTATTATTATTTACTTTAGCGCATTAGGATAGACCGAAGAAGGGGAGCACAAGTAACCGGGTTCTAAGGTCCAATGGGAGGCCATCTCGAGGAGTCGAGACCGGGTCTCCTAACCCTAGAATTGGCAGGGTTACTTGCCGCTCTCATAGGGGTCTAGGGTTGTAGGTTTGGCTATTCATCGCGACTGTGGAATCCGTGTTTTATAAAGGCTCAAAATAAAACATGGACCTCCTAGTATATCCAATATTTCATATGTTTCTTCTGCTGCTGATATACTGTGATGTGATTATATTATATGCGTGAGATGAATGCTTTATTATTGTATATATGATATATAATAAACGTTGCTTATGTTTTACACCCGCGCTAGTCCCGCCCCGGTATGCCGTTAGTTAAGTAGCCTAACGGTGCATAACGGGACACTGTGGCGAATGCAGATGGCATAAGCGTATGTTGTATTTTCGTTTCTTCTGTCATGCTTAGGAAGCATAAATGATGGGATTCAGTAATGAGATTAATGAAAGATAAAGAAACCTAAAAGATGTTGTAGAATCAAATTTTCAAAAAGGGTGGCTCTAGTTTTTGCTTTGCATAGCGGTTTTCCTTGTAGAATATCCAGCACCTTATTCGATAAGGAATGAGCCGAGATCCCTTCACCGGGAGTGACCTCTTTAGCAAAAATAGAAAAAGCCTCAAAAACACTCATTTTCAAAATCACTTGTTTCTACAACGATATCAAGTTATTACGCTCATGGTTTTCTGAAAAACCTGCGTAGCCCTCCGTCATTTCAGACAAGTACCACTTAGTATTCGTGCTACATTTGTTGACTATGTTAAGGCGTAGTGTGCGGTAGCTAATTAGTGCTTATCTGCTAAAACATGAGATGTGATTGGATTAGGGTAGTCGTACGACTTTGTTGACTATGTTAAGGGTCGTGCGGGTGGGTTTAATTCAATCGGGAAATGACTGGTTGAACTTGGCTCGCAATTATGATTTGTTGACTATGTTAAGGTCATAAGTTGCTAGGGGTAAAAGCATTATCGGGAATTTCAAGAGTTGAAATTTGCAATGAGATTGCAAACCTTCTATAAGATAGTTGGATCATGATACCCACTGCAAGTAAGAGTTACTCCTGGGAGAGTTTTACGCATGACAATTAGCCAATCAAGTAGGTGTCTAGAAAGGTGTTTACGGGGTTATGCCTCTGGGAAAACGAGGTTCATTTTAATTAGGTCCATGCGAAAACACGGGGAACCTCCCTCAAAGTACCAACACTGGCCTGGCTGAAAGATTGGCGAACTTGTAAGGTGTAATTAATCCCGGCTAATCTTACCTTTTAGGGTTTGAAGGAAGATTTGATGAAAACAGTGGGAGCCATCCTGATTAGATAAGATAATAACCAATCTAATATTGTAAGAGCATACGCTAAAGTGTTTTCTTCTCTCTCTCTCCAGGTAGCGACCATTTCAGGCCTTAATCAAGATAATAATATGGATGTATTGACTGAACCCGCTTATTATACTGAGCAGGGGAACGTTGGTCCCGCTCCAACTTATAATTGTTATAAGTCTGAGCAGGAAATAGGAAAATATCCAGATTCTCACGTCGCCCAAACGAAGAACAAGCATGTTGATGCATCTTCTTCGGATGTATTAGTAACCGAGAACCATTTCTCAGTACACTCTGCGTCCTGGGTATTAGATACCGGGTCAGGATCCCACATATGTAACATGTTACATGGGCTACGGAAAGGTAGAGAACTGGGAATGAGTGATCATTCCGTAAGAGTAGGGAATAGTGCAAATGTTGCAGCCAAAGCAGTTGGCGAATATCACCTTGTATTACCAAATGGTAATACATTGATTCTGAACGAATGCTATTACATTCCGACCCTGATATGCAATCTTATATCAGTTTCTTTATTGAGTAAAGAAGGATATAATTTTGTAGTACAAGATAATGTTATGAACATCTTCCTGAATCAAAAGTTGATTCGATCAGGCTCGTTAAATAATGGCATATACGTTCTGAATCAAACTACAGTCCTTAATGTACAAAACACACATAAGAGGAAGAGTTCAGAAATGAACGAATCCTTCTTGTGGCATTGTAGACTTGGTCATTGTTTCCCCCAATTAGAGCAAAGCTCTGTTCAAATTCCAAGACTGGAAATGAAGCGACGCTTCTGCTTCCACCAATTAGAGCAAAGCTCTGTTTTGAATTTCAAAATTCAAAAATTGAAGCGACGCTTCAGATCCTGCGCGTTGTGCGCCACATGTCAAAAGCAGACACGCCAGCGCCGGGAGCGCTGAGCCCTAAGCAGCGCACCCCAATCAGAGCAAAGCTCTGCTTTCAAAATTCAAAAATTAAAAAAGTTAAAGCAACGCTTCAGATCCAGCGCTCTGCGCTGCGCGCCACGTGTCAAACATAGGTGCGCTAGCGCAGTTGCACTGCGCTCCGCGCTGCGTGCCACGTGTCTAACACAGATGCGCTAACGCAGTTGCGCTGCGCTCTGCGCTGCGCGCCACGTGTCAAGCACGGGTGCGCTAGCGCGGGTGCGCTAGCGCCGTTGCGCTGCGCGCCACGTGTCCAACATAGGTGCGCCAGCGCTGGAATTAAAATTCCCACCGTTAGATCAAAAGATCTAATAATAATGATAAATCATTTATTAACTAGAATCAAATTCTGTTAAGGAAAGATTTCTCGAAATCTTTCCAAATAACAAGATTGTGCTTTAAGCACCGCTGGATCAATGATCCAATGATAAATAATGAATTACCAAAACAGAACAAATTCTGCATAGAAAGATTTCTCAATCTTATTTAAAACAAGAAGACTATCTTCTGTCAAACAGAAGCTGTCTGTCAAACAGAAGCCTTAGGATCAAAGATCCAACGGTGGGAAATATTCCCCAATCAATCGAGAGAAAGATCTCTTAAACTGATTTAACAAATCAATTGACCCTATATAAAGGCCCCAAGACTTCAAGTCTCATATAGAAAAAACCCTCTGCAAATTTTGAGAAAAACTCAAAGAAAAAGAAAGGTAAAGAGTTGATTCTTGAAAAAACAAGGATGAAAACAACTCGTAAAAAGAAGAAACGTCTTCTAAAAATATCTTAGATCTATAAAAAAGACCAAGGTCTATGAATAAAAAGAAAAGATCAAAAGACCTAATCATAAAAATATAAAAAAAGAAGTACTTTTACTTCACAGATCTTCTGATCTACAAAGGCAGAGCCTTTTAATAAAAAACAAGAACTATTGTTCTTGGATCTTGAGGCAAGGCCTCCTTTGAAGAACATAAGTTTGTTCTTTGATCTTAAAATTGATCAAAATGCGCTTTGCGCTACTAGACAGTGCTTTGCACTCATGAACTGCGCCTTTGCGCTCCTTGGACTGGCGCTCAGCGCCATAACATGCCACGTGTCAACTATAGACACGATCTGCGCTTTGCGCTTCTGAAAACAGCGCACTGCGCTCTTGGGTTGGCACTCAGCGCCAAGCGCGCCACGTGTAACTCACTGGCGCACCCATAAACTAGTGCAGCGTGCTCATAAATTAAAAGCGCAGTGCGCTAACAAATTAGCGCTTAGCGCTAAGCGACACGTGTCCTCCTCGTGTGCGCTAACCGACAGAAGTGCAATACACTCTTTGACTGGCGCAAAGCACCTCGTGCACCACGTGGCGCTCTGTCAGAACGTACCTTTTTCTGATAAATGTTGTGCATTCAGTATAAGACAAGAAATGTCAGAGCCCAATGCTTGGCATTATTAAAAGGGCAAAGCCCAAACAAAGGCCTAACAGGCAGAACAAAAATAAAATGTTCAACATTCTTTTAACTGGATTTAGCCCAATTCTGGCCATAAGTCCTCAATTTAAATTGAACTAAGCTCATCTTCTCTTTCAATCAATTTACACCCGGTTCGAGGGTACATCTCTTTACTCCTCTGACATCTGTCGTTGTAATCCTTCAACGTCGTCAGAGAGGTGACAAGTCCCGACAACCACACATTGCTACGGACTGTGGGGTCCTTAAACTCATGGACTATGATGTCCTTAACCTTGACCGTGATGTCTTAAAACTAACACCGGACTCTGAGGTCCTTAAACTCACGGACTATGATGTCCTTAACCTCAACCGTGATGTCTTAAAACTAACATCGGACTGTGGAGTCCTTAAATCCACGGACTATGATGTCCTTAACCTCGACCGTGATGTCTTAAAACTAACATCGAACTGTGAGGTCCTTAAACTCATGGACTATGATGTCCTTAACCTCGATCGTGATGTCTTAAAACTAACACCGGACTGTGAGGTCCTTAAACTCACGAACTATGATGTCCTTAACCTCGACCGTGATGTCTTAAAACTAACGTCGGACTGTGGAGTCCTTAAATCCACGGACTATGATGTCCTTAACCTCGACTGTGATGTCTTAAAATTAACATCGGACTGTGAGGTCCTTAAACTCATGGACTATGATGTCCTTAACCTCGACCGTGATGTCTTAAAACTAACACCGGACTGTGAGGTCCTTAAACTCACGGACTATGATGTCCTTAACCTCGACCGCGATGTCTTAAAACTAACATTGGACCGTAATGTCCTTAAACTAATTATCGACCGCAATGTCATTAAACTAAACAATAGAGCCCAATTGCTCTCTTGTCGGATCTAAATGATCCCGTTAAATCGATCTTAGTCTAAAATTAGACTAACGTGTCCTTAACAAACGTTTAAGTTGATCTTAGCCCCAAATAAGGCTAACGTATCCTTAAACACAACTCCCCCAAACCCAAATCTAAGAAAGATACGGATTTGGACTAATCCACGTCCTACGGGAGACAGCATAACTTAGTCTCCGTATACAATCCACGGGCAACCGAACACAAAACAAACACCCACGACACGAAGTGACCATCTAGAGAAGGAGAAAGTTGTTACCGCGATGCGGTAGCGTAATTAACTGTAGGGGCTTGCGCCTGCAGGGAAGAGCGTCCCCACAATCAAAACCCCCTCAAACGAGGGGGAATCTAACGAAGTCTGCTACATCGTCCGCATCCGTTTAAACCTTCGATACATGGTGCCATAAATCAACTTGGCATCTTCGGAGAGGTGGACGGATAGCACCAATTAGAATCTGCCCCGAATTTTAGGCAAGACGGACCTGTGCGGCCGCGTCTCTGTGTTCGGCGGGGAACAGATTCTGGCACGCCCGGAGGGACCTTTTCCTCTTTCCACTCCACAATTTGTGTGTCGTGTTCGCGAACCAATCGCGGTTTGCTAATGGTTGCCCTTGGGTTTCGAGGTACTAAGATTTGGCGTTTTGCTTGGTGCAGAAAGCAATGGATCAATGGCGTTCACCTGCTTAAAATGTTCCACATGCAACTGCAACCCACGTCCTGCCTCAAACGAGGGGCATAACCTACGGGCCCCAAGCGGCTTCCCTGTTCACGATGCCCATGGAACAGGTTACTCAAGCCACCACAGGGTTGTTTTTCGGGACCATGCTCCCGCCAGCAAACTTCACCGCTCCCGTGCCAGTACCAGAAGCTCCCAAGAAGTCGGTCATTGATCGGCTTACAGCTGCTGCGGCCTCTCTCAACGGGTCGTCCAGCACCGGCGCCTCGGTCTTCTCTAGATTGGGCCAAAATTCCTGTGGGCCCACAATGAAGCCTGCGATCCCAGAGAAGGTTATTCCGAAGAGTATAACCAACCCTGCTCTCGAAGCCGTCAAGGCGGCTTCCCCTGCCTACGGGTCGGTCTTTACAAGACTGACTGTCCCAACTCCTACTCCCGCTCCTGCTACTCAAAGGACATCAGTCTTTAACAGGCTGACACCAGCAACAGCCCCTCACCTGAACAGGGGGCAAGATGAAACCATCCCCATAACCGAGCCAACTCCATCGGCTCGACACGCTCGACGTCGCCACTGGCGCCGAGTGAGGAAGGCCGGAGGCAACTCCCTTTCTGGGCTAACTTTACCAGCCCCAACGGCGGAAATTAATGCTGTTGTTCCAACTGGGAACAGCTTTGAGCTGCTGAATAAGGTGCGTAGGAATTCTCCTACCGCCGTACTGAAAAGATCTCCTCCTCCGGTGGAGAATGTTGCGGAAGCAAAGCCAGAACAGTCCCCTCAGCGGTTGTCCTCCAAGATCTACAAAGTCTGGCGGCAGGTCCGGAACTCAATGGTTGATCAAGATTACCCTCACCGACAAAAAAGGGCGAAGGTTCAACAAGAAGAAAGCCATCGTGCCAAGTCACGAAAAGCTATCTGGGTGCCCACCGCGACGGCCCCCTCAACTTCGACCGCTCATAAGAAGAGAAGGCCGGAGAAGATTCCCGTGCCTGCAACAAATGTCAAAGGCACTGAACTCAAACGCCCTGGAGGCATGGTGGTGCATACCGTCTACATGGCATTCGGGAAGGAGGATAGCCGCGCTTCTACGGGCCACCGACCGCTCACCTGATCCATCACAAGAGCTCAGGAACAGCAACAGCAGAAGGTTCAGGAGATGCTAACTGCAATGGCCGCACTCACCGGGCCAAAAGAAAGCCCGGAGGCGTCATCGGAACAACGTCATGAACACGAGACTGATGCTGAATTCCTTCGGAGAATACTCGAAAAGAAGGACAAGGAGGCTGCAGAACAAGCGGCCAATATAAAGCAAATAGCTTTTCTATTCCAACACATGGTGGGTATGATGATCCAGCAGGACCCCCCAGCTGAAGATCCTCCGATTATCCTCGAAGACGACAGAAGAGAAACATCAAATCCGCCTCCGGCTCTTTCAGCAGCCAAAGAGGAAACTATCTCGAAGGCCGCCCTGGATGATTATATTGCTCAACAAATATGAGTTCACCAGGCAAATGAAGCGGCTGGCCAGGTCGTGAAGACTGTGCGACCATATCCGGGCTAGTATGACCAGATAAAATACCCGCCGGGATACACAATCCCCAAATTCCATGTGTACAAGAGGACGGGCAATCCCCACCAACACGTCCCCAGTTCAGAGCTCTGTGCGGCAACACCGGGGGTGATGATAAGCTTTTGCTCCGTCAATTCATCGGTAGCTTGTCGGAAATGGCGTTTGAGTAGTACTCCGAACTTCCAAACGACTCCGTCAAAACTTTCGCAGAAATGGAGTTATTGTTCACCCAACGATTCGCGAGCGCAAGTGAACGCACCCCGATAACAGCATTGATCAATGCGAGAGTAAAGCCGGGCGAAACTTAGGTTTAATATGCAATCCGATGGCGAAATCTGTGGTCGAAGTGCGAACAGCGCATCGAAGAAGCACCAGCGGTGGGCATATTCGTGGGCACCCTAGACCCTCATGCAACTATTTCACAGTTCATGATGTTCTTCAAACCGACCACGTTCCAGGTTTTAATCGATAAGCTAGCCCAGATGGATCAGATGGGTCACAAACCGTCTCCTCCGAAACCGGAATCGTGGAACGAAAAGGGAAAAGGGAAGGCGACCTTCGTTGCAAACACCTAACAACAGCCCAATGCTCCAAAACTAACGGATCAGTTGGAAGAGAGATGGCGCTATTACAATGAGAAAATGAAGCGCCCTTACTCATTCCCGCGGGATAAAATGAAGTGGCTGTTCGAGATGGCGGTGCGCAACAGGCTTATCAAATTGCCAAATCTAAGGTGACCACCGCAACCCAGCGAAGTGAATAATCCCAATTATTGCCCTTACCACCAAACGGTAAGCCATCCGATCGAAGATTGCTTCGTCTTTAAGAGATGGATCGAGGATCAGTACCTACAAGTCAAGTTTGCGCTGTCTGAGAAGTGGAAAGTAAACCCACCACAACCGCACACTCCTAAGAAAACGGACATACCGGGGGAAACATGCTCTTTTGTTGAAGAAGCTCCATGAGAGGTTGTGCTTTCATCCAAAACCAAAAGGATGCTGAATGACCTCCAGACATGCCCGGCGATCAGGTGGAAGAATCCGCTAGAACCCCAGTTCATCGAAGGAATGCTGAAGCCGCGCCCAGCTCTAAAAATTGGTGGTGATAGCCAAAGCGCCCACACCCAGCCGTCAAAATCTTCAAAGAAGAAGAAGAGATCCAAGAAGCCCGTGAAGCCTGGTGACAAGCGCACGGACCTACAAAAACAGATTGACGTGCTGGAAGAGTATAACCAGAAGGCGCGGACTCCAATCATGCTCTAAGAGTTCCTCAGCCACCTTCTTGAAGACGGAGATGATGGAGAAGAATCATCGGACGGATCTGAGGATTACGTAGCAAGTTGCCATGCGATCTCTCATTCATCGCTAGACAATGAAGAAGCTCCCTGCATAAAGAGACTGGGGGAAAGTCCCGAGCAGGAACTTCTATGGCCGTCAGACGAAATGATCGACGCCTTCCTGAATGAAATTCATTTGAAAAGTAAAGCCGATCGGGAGTGTGAGATGGCCATATTTGAAAGAGCCAAATGCCGGCGACTAGACGAAAGAGTCGAAACACTCCCGCCAAATCAAGAGACATCCGTAGAGGATAAAAACAAGTTCAAGACGAGGAAAAGGTTTGCTAAAGTCATATCAATGGGAATGAAGCTACCACCTCCGAAGGAAACACTCCCGGTGAAGCAGAAACACATCCTAGCTACTACTTATATCATCAAAAGATTCCGCACCCCACCGAAGAGTGCAACGCTTTTAAAAGATGGTGGCAGGGATATGTTGCTCACCGGCAACATTTTAAGCGGATGAAACGCAAAACTCGTCGGGAGCAAAGAAGTGCGACCGAGGGGCATAAAAGAACTACTGGTAACTGTCGCATGGTCAACACCGGGGGATCGCAGGTTCTCACTTTCGGAAGCGACTCTGACGAAGAGATGGCTCTTGGCCCTCTCTTTAAAGAATCCACCTTGGGGAAGGAGGAAGAACCGAAGGCCTGTGAAAACATTCAGATGAGCAATCGCACGCTTCCAGAAAAGAATCTCGGACCCACGAGTAGAAAAGATAAGGGAAAAGAAAAGGTCTCTGAGGATATCGCCCTGGATGACCAAGTCATGAAAGAGCTGACTGCCAAGGACCCGCCGAAGAAGAACAAGGTGGACTACAACGTTCTAGCGCACTTGAGGAAGTTACCCTCGCAGCCCAGTATTCTCGACGCCCTTCTACTATCCAAAGAAGCGAGAGATTCACTGATCAAGGCGCTACAAGAGCCAGAGCAATTCCAAGCTTTTCTCGCCGAAGAAAAGATGAAGGACGAGCTAGAGGAAGTACACACAGCCGATATCACCTTCGGCGACGAAGACCTCCACCTTGGGATGTACGAGCACAACCGACTCCTCTATGTCTCAGGATACTGCCACGATATAAAGATAGGCAAAATCCGGGTCGACAATGGGTCTTCCGTCAATCTTCTCAACATGCTAGTGTTGAAGGAAATCTGCGTGAGCGTCTAGCATCTCGCTCGTGATAAAATCACCATCTCTGGTTTTGACTCCCAGTCATCGCGGACTCTTGGGTTTGTGATATTGACATTACGATTCGGGCTACTTGTCACGGATATTAAATTTCATGTCATTGACGGCAAGACATGCTATAACGCTTTGCTCGGCCGGCCTTGGTTACACGAGTACAACATCATCCCTTCTATACAACATCAGTGTATGAAATACTTTAAGGATGGTCTTGAGTATACCGTAAAGGGAGAGCTGGACCCATTCTCCGTGAACGAAGTCCGTAAGTACGAAGATGCAAAATACTTTTTGCCAGATTTCGAGGACACAGAGAGATGTCGCAAGCCGGAGAACAAAGTTATCATCACCATTCCTGTTTTCGGGAGTGATACTGAGGAAGAGGAAGAGATAGTTTATCCAGGTCCGCCCCAGTACAACAAGCCAGGACCGTCCGCTCCCATGTTGATCTTTGGCAGCGACTTGGAAGATGAGGTCCATACTAAATTCTCTGCTCGGCCTTCAATACAAACATTTGCTGATGAAGAGCAAAGTTTGCAAGTTGCCATGGTTCCGTCCAAACATCATAAAGAACTAGACGTGCTTGATACCTACAGTGTGGAAGAGCTGCAGACGTTCTATGTCCCTCCCAGGCGAGAAGGCAAAAAGGCGATCCTATTCTACCGTTCCGGGGAAACCAAAGTGGAGAAAGAAATCTGGCACGGCGCGGATTCTACACTTGACAGGTTCCAGCCCATCCGTCTGCCTAGATATTACACAGAAGGCTTGAAAAGGTTATTGAAGCGCCAAGGGATACCCTTCAAACAGACCGCTCGAAAAGCTAAATTCTATGACAGGATCTGGAACGTTCCCGGAACTCAGCGCAAGTTGCCCAACGGGAGAATGGAGGCGATCGGGCTTGGATATGTTCGGTCCAAGAAACGGGAGTTACTCCGCGACTGCTATGTCGTACATGACTTTGATGAAGAAGGAGATGCTCAATGGGAGAATGCTAACCCTGAACCAGAAAGAACCCCCGACATGAAAGTGCTCAGTCCGTCGTTCGCAGAACAAATAGACAAGCTTATAAGGGAAGCTGGTCAAAAACTTCGAGACGACCATAATCGTGAAATGGCCATCTACAAGAAAGACAGGACTCAGCCCCTTCTTCAACAGGCTGCGAAAGATGAAAATGCCCCTCCCTGTCAACCCGTCATTCAAAAGGCCCGGCGTAGAGGCAGAAACAAACCAAAGAACAGAGAAGGCGTTCGACAGCGATAAAGCGGGACCAAGAAGTCACGCGATCGGGAATTGAGCGGTCCGGATTTTTCCCTTATGAAGAAGATGAGTCGAGCATACTCTTTTCCTCAAGACAAGACAAAGAAGATACTTGATCTTGCCATAAGACATCAAATGCTTACACTTCCGGAGTCCAAACACCCTGAGCAAGCTAACGAGGTCTCTCATCCAGACTATTGCTCTTATCACCGATCAATAGGACACCCGCTCGAAGACTGCTTCACCTTCAAGAACTGGGTTGAAGATCAATATCAGCTTGGCAAGTTCGCTCTATCCGACAGTTGGAAGATAACACCGCCGCAGAAGCATGAACCCAAATCTGCGAGAGTAGAACCAGATCAACATCGGTCGTGGAAGCGAGCTCGTACTTGTCATATGATAACGATATCAAAAGAAGAACCCAAGAATATGGATGACCTCCCCTGGTGCTTCGAAAATAATGATGACGAGGTAATCTCAGATTTCCACCGGCGCCAAAAGAGCTGGAAGATGGAATACACACTACTGCAGATAACCTCAAGAAAATTGATTTGGGGACGGACAATGACCCGCGACCGACATTTGTTAGTGAGCTGCTATCTGAAGAGAAGGTGGCTACGCTAAAGGACGTGCTCATGCAACATAACGATTGCTTCACGTGGAACTATTCCGAGATGCCTGGACTAGATCCAGAGATTGCTGTGCACAAATTGGCAATATCTCCGGATGCCAAGCCAATCAAATAAGCATCGAGGAGAATGCAGCTCAAGCTTGAGATGAGTATCAACGCCGAGGTCAAGAAGCTAATCGACTCTGGCTTCATCCAAGAGGTTCAGTATCCTGATTAGATCGCCAACATCGTACCAGTGATGAAGAAAAATGGGACGGTGCGCATATGTGTGGACTTTCGGGATCTCAATAAAGCCTGCCCGAAGGACGACTTCCCAGTACCGGTCACCGAGCTGATGATAGACAATACGTCCACTCACGAAGTCTTCTCCTTCATGGACGGATCATCAGGATATAATCAGATAAAGATGCATCCCGAGGACCAGAAGCACACCGCTTTCCGGACCCCTTTGGGAATATTCTGCTATAAGGTAATGCCTTTCGGTCTAAAGAACGCCGGTGCCACCTATCAGAGGGCCATGACGAAGATCTTCGATGAACTCATACATGAAATCGTCGAATGCTATATCGACGACCTTGTGGTGAAAAGCAAATCATACGAGGAACATCTTGAGCATCTGAAGATCGTATTTCAACGCCTTCGGCAATACAACTTAAAGATGAACCCTCTCAAATGCGCATTCGGAGTTTCCTCGGGCAAATTCCTAGGATTCATTGTCCGACACCGAGGTATCGAGATAGATCCGTCAAAGATTAAGGCGATTATGGAAATGCCCCCGCCAAGGACTCTCAAACAATTGCGGTCTCTCCAAGGAAAGCTCGCGTATATTCGACGATTTATAGCCAATCTTTCCGGAAAGTGCCGCCCTTATAGTCACCTGATGAAGAAGGGAACCCCGTTCGTCTGGGATCATAAATGCCAAAGCGCGCTGGACGAAATCAAGCAGTATCTGCAGAACCCGCCAGTGCTGGCTGCTCCGGTCAAGGGAAAACCCCTTATTCTCTATACAACAGCCCTCGAAGGTTCCTTAGACGCATTATGGGCACAGGAGAATGACCAAGGGAAAGAAAGAGCTCTCTATTACTTGAGTCAAGTTCTCCGGGGGGAAGAAAGTGTTGGAGATAGTGCCCTCAGAGTCAATTATTGGATCACAGGCACGTGATTGCAATGATTGAGGGGAGGACCTATCCCGGTAGGACAGTCTTACTCGAGATGATAGTATGCTATCTGATTTATCTTTATCATCGTGTACTGCTTTAGGTGACCTTACGAGTCGCTATTGCACGTTGATAGAGCCCCTAGGATTCTTGCTTGACTACCAGCAGTATGAGGGCGATCATATAAGTGAGAGCTGGAGTCCATAAGCACATCCTTAAAAGGTCCCTAGTCGTGGGAGTTTCGAGACAGGGCATCGATACTCCGGAGTAGACTAGTGTATACAGTCGAGACCCCGACGAGGGGCGGTGGCCGGTCTCACAAGCCACTGGTGTTAGTTGGTTCACCTAAGATGTATACAGGTGCTCATTGGGTTATGAGTACACCGGACAGGACTCGCCGGGAACCTGCTAGTTGGGATTATACCAGACGTCAGATAGCAGTTCCCTGGTGACATGTGTACAGGTTAGTTCATCGACCTGAGATCGTCATTTGTCTCGTGTGAGTTCCCACTGTGCTTTGATTACTACCCTACCACGGCTCAAAGGAGTCGTGCAAACAGGTTTTAGTTGGGTACAGTCCCGAGCCACATGGAGGCGGTGAGCGGATCTGCAGGGGTTCGTCTCTCCCGGTATTGGGGGTGAGGTCGCGCTGTGTCTAGGAGAGCCAGAACATGAAAAGTCCTTGGCCAAGGCAGGAGATTTGCTGGTAGGTATTCCAGTAGTATCTCAGGGTGTTCTGGGCTGCACTCCGACACGACTTGTACCGCTTTTGGGGGTCTGACTTTTACCAACCCCCTAGGCCCGCCATGCGATGCTCATAGACGAACGGACCGGACTGTACGGATATTGTCACTGACAGGCTCAGTAGGGTGTCAGGATGAGTTCGCTCATCGACGTCCCTTTTGGTCAATACCTGGTAGCCCGTCACGTATTGGCTTATACCTCTGACGTGCTAGTGGTTAAATCCACACCCATAGTATTGACGAGTCTTTAGAGTCCACCACACTCAGTTACTCAGGTTTCGGGCGAAACGATGTAGAGGCCGTATGGAGATATGGCAGGGTTCGATCAGATACGTGCGGTATTGCACGGATCATGATCGGACGGTTTTTACTAGCCGGCTTTGGCTTAAGCCGGATCCTAGTATTTGATAGTGTAGTTTTGTCTCTTTGCATTTGTGTTCAGTGGGAATACAAATACGGGCATGTATTTGCAGTTGCGGGGTTTTCCTGTAATTTATTACGGGATCAGTTTTCTGAAGTTGCCAGTTTGCATTCCGTTCCGGCCGGTTTTCTTTTATTCCTTCTCGGCCGGACTTTTCGTTGGAGGGGGTTAATTGCAAGTTTGCAATTAACTTATTTGTTGAGGGCTTTATTGCATTTGTGCCTTTGTCATGATGAGATTCTTTTTTAATCTCATCACTTGCTTTCATGAGATTTGATATGGAAAGGATTTGGATTAGAATGGTTGTGACCATTTTCTTATTTGATTATTTCTTTTTCTTCTCTTCATTATTCCATGGTTTTTTTCCACCATTTTGAAAAGGGGGGGCCGGCCACATCCTAAGAGGGGGAGAGAGAAGTTCATATTGTTTTTTGGGTGTGGCATTTCTATCATCATCTCATTTTTCCATGGTAGCAAAAAGGGCTCATTCTCTTTCTCATTCTCCTCTTTCTCACCTCCACATCCATGGCAACTTCTAAACCCCAAAAGAGACATAGCATTCTACACTATTCTACAGCATCCCTTGGACGCGTCGGCTAGCCAACTTCGCGCCCGAGTTGCCTCGGTCAAGAGGTGGGAGCCCGTAAAAGATTCCGGCTACGTGGTGCCCTTTCCGACGAGGAGGAGATGAACGGAGTTTCCGCGGGAGATCGGAGTGGAGACGAAGACCGAAGGACACGGATCGCTTGGTATAGCTTCTCTACTCTTTTCTATTTTGCTAGTTGCTAGGTTAATGGCCCGATCCGGGTGAAAAGTGCGCGGTGGTGCCGGTTGCAATGTTTTGCAAAGTTTTTATTTCCGCGTTTCCGGTGTCGGATCGACGACCGGGGCGCCCCCGCGGGCTTACAGAAAGCAATTATTCTCCTATCGAAAAACACTGCCCGGCGTTGATCTTCGCGATAACGAAACTCCGGCACTATGCATTGGCGCATGAAGTCCGTCTCATATCGAAGGTGGACCCTCTCAAGTATTTGATGTCGAAGGCCATATTAACGGGATGACTTGCTAAATGGGCCTTGCTCTTGATGGAGTTCTCAATAACTTATCAGCCTCTTAAGACAGTGAAAGGCCAGGCCATCGCCGACTTCCTCGCTGAATATCCGATACCAGCCGATTCTCCCTTGAATTGCGAACTGCCAGATGAACATGCGTTTGATGCGATCGACGATGGTGATACCCGATGGGAACTTTATTTTGATGGAGCGTCTTCCATGAAGAAGCGCAAACAGAATACGCCCATAATCAAATCAGGGGTAGGTCTCATCTTCGTGACCCCACAAGGAGGGATAATGCACTTCGCTTTCTCCTTAACAGAGCCGAGGACAAACAATGAAGCCGAGTATGAAGCTTTGATAGCAGGCCTCAAGATCGCCATCGACATGGGAATTGAAAACCTCCTCATATACGGAGACTCCTAACTGGTCGTTAGCCAAGTAAACGGCGACTATCAAACATGCAAACCAGAACTGGTAAAGTACGGCGAGAGGGTACAGCAACTGCTGACCCAAATACCTTCCTACATCTTAGAAAGCATACCGCGTGCAGAAAATAGCAAAGCGGATGCACTAGCTAAGCTCGCTAAAGAACTGGCCAATGAGAACCTAGATGACGTGAGAATCGTTGTGCAAAACCGTCGAGTTCTTGCACCGGCGGAAATATCTCCGGAGTAATCCGAAGCAAAGGGAGCGACTGAGCAAATGGCTATGCAAATAAAAGACCAAGAAACGGTTGAGGATTGGAGAGAAGTCTTTATAGACTACTTCAAATCCCTTCGAACGCCTGAAGATGCTTCCTCAAAACATTAGCTCATGAAGCGAGCCCTATCTTTTGCCTTCGTCAATGATACTCTGTACAAGAGGTCATTTGATTCCCTATGGTTAAGATGCCTGGGACCTGAAGAAGCAAAAAGAGTCGTCCAAGAAGTTCACAACGGACTCTGCGGTTCTCACCAAGCAGGCCCAAAGATGAAGTTAAAGATTAAACGGATGGGCTACTACTGGCCCACGATGATTCAGGACTGCCTCAAAAATGCGAAGCAATACCACTCATGCCAGATCCATGGGGACTTCATCCACCAGCAACCAATCGTTCGAAATGTGAGGAACTGACATAATCGGCCCAATCGAACCGACATCGTCCAGAGGACATCGTTTCATTTTGGCGACAACTGATTACTTCTCCAAATGGGCAGAAGCAGTACCGCTGAAGGAAGTGAAGACGGAGAATATCCTCCACTTCTTCAAGACGCACGTTATTTATCGGTTTGGAACTCCGCTGCGGATCATCTCCGATAACGGGCCAGCCTACAGAAGCCACAAGATCAGCCGCTTCGCACAACAGCACAACATAGACTGGAGATACTCCTTGGTTTATAATCCTCGAGCTAACGGTCTAGCTGAGGCTTTCAATAAGACCTTGACAAAGATCGTGAAGAAGACGGTGTCCCGAAATAAGAAGGACTGGCATGAGAGACTGCATGAAGCTCTCTGGGTATATCGAACTATGTTCAAGACGGCCACGAACACAACGCCGTACGCGTTGGTATTCGGTACAGAAGCAGTACTCCCCGTCGAGATAGAGTTACCCTCTCTACGAGTGGCAGTCCATTATGAGCTAACGGACGAAAAGAATGCTCACCTTCGGCTTGAGGAACTCGATGCCCTTGATGAAACCCGGCTCATAGCACAACAAAATCTGGAGGCTTAAAAAGCAAAGATAATGCGCTCTTACGAAAGATTGACTAGGCCGAGAACATTCCGCCAAGACGAACTCGTACTAGTGGTCAAAAGACCTATGATCCCCAATCGCGCCAAGCGGGGAAAATTCGAGTCGAACTATGAAGGCCCGTACATCATAGACAAGGTCTACCAGGGTGGAGCCTATCTACTCATGGACATGCATGGTGAAAGACCTTTCAGGCCAATAAACAGTCGCTTCCTGAAGAAATACTACGCTTGACGAGTCATGGCCTAGGTCAATGATAGATGACGACGACTATGTCCGCTCGCTATCTTCCTACGCTTAAACTCCGTAAGTAATAGCCGGCTTCCTTTATAGTGGACCGAAACGTCCTTAAACTAATAGCGGACCGAGACGCCCCTAAACTAACGACAGACCGAAACGTCCTTAAACTAACGACGGACCACTATGTCCTAAAACTAGTTGTTGTCCGAGATGTCGATAAACTACGGTGGATTGCAGCATCCCGAAGCTAAAATAAAAAAAAAAGAATAAAAAAAACGGTATGTCCATAAGCAAAACGGGCACGGATGAAAACCCGAAAGGGCTCCGTGAGTAAAAACAGCAGGGCTACCGGTGAGTCTTGTGAAAACCCGAAAGGGCGCAACCTCGTTAAAAAAAAGAAAAGAAAAGAATAAAAAAACGGTATGTCCATGAGCAAAATGGGCACGGATGAAAACCCGAAAGGGATCCGTGAGTAAAAACAGCAGGGCTACCGGCGAGTGTTTGTGAAAACCCGAAAGGGCGCAACCTCGTTAAAAGACACTTACAGGGTCCTCTCGACCTTGTGAGGAGAAACCACCTGCGTGAGATCCTTATGACTCACAAGGGAGCAACACACTTAGGAATTCTCACGATTCCTAAGGAGAAATTACACTTGTGAGATACTCACGACTCGTAAGGAGAATCCTCTTATGGGACCCTCACGGCTCACAAGATTTGAAAGTCTTAAGCTACAAGGATCTGAACCTGTTCTTAAGCAGCCCCCTCAACCTCCACTACCGCCCTACAAGCAGCTCAATGTTGACCCTTGTATACAATCCACGGGCGTGAATTAACATTTCCCTAACAAAGTCTCATCCGTGACTAGGGATATGTCCATATGGTGAACAACCCTTGTGAGAAAACCCTCTTGTATAATCCTTACAACTTACAGGAGAAGATGCACTTAGGAATCCTCACGACTCCTAAGGAGAAAACACACCTACGAGATCCTCACGACTCGCAGGGAGAAATACCTTTGTGAGACCCTTACGGCTCATGAAGTCAAAACCCTTAGTCGACAGGATCCTAACCCTGTTCGCTAAGCCACCTTTGTTCGATATCCACATAGGCAAATGATGATTCGCTCCTGGCAATATTCCAGTTGTAGCGGTGCTGATGCCGAAATCGGTGTCTAATCCCAAGCTTGCAGCAAAAGGACAGCAAGCCACACATGCATACGAAATAGCCGAAATGATGG
The DNA here is from genome assembly GCA_030015575.1 of Agapanthus africanus. Lineage (NCBI taxonomy): Eukaryota > Viridiplantae > Streptophyta > Magnoliopsida > Asparagales > Amaryllidaceae > Agapanthus > Agapanthus africanus. The sequence continues at coordinate 142,943,172 of JASDDO010000026.1, forward strand.
GGCAACTTGCAAACAAAAGCAGCAAGTAAAAAATGTACGCATGCAAAATAGCCGAAATGATTGGGCAACTCGCAATAAAAAGCATCGAGTAAAAATAAAATAAATAGCCGAAATGATTGGGCACCGCGAAAAATAGCCGAAATGATGGGGCAATCGCGACCTTTGCGATATAAAAGCTGAAATGATAGAGTATCGCGGAAAGAAATAAAAATAAAAATGAAATTTATGCCCTACAGGTGATATCATATCAATCCCTGTATACGATCCAGGGGCGCAAACAAAGAAGGAATCACACTCCTCCTCCCCAGGTTTCATCAGAAGAAGAAGCTAAACCTCGACGGTTCTCAGATATCCTGGAAAGCATCTCAACATTTGTCTCATTACAACACACACAACATCAACCAAAGCGGAACAGCGGCAACTCCCAGTTCCATGACTCGGCGGTGTACAGATGACCGAGAGTCAAATCCCGACTCCGTGAAATGCGGATATAATCAACAAAATTCCTGGTCACGTGGAACGCGGATAACGTCACTTCTGACCCCGTGGAAAACGTCTAGAGCGGATCCTGGTCCTCGCAGAGCATGGCAGTGAACCCGTGTGAAGCATCCAGAGCGGAGCCTGGTCCTCACCGAACACGGCAGTGAACCCATGGGAAGCATCCAGAGCAAAATTCCTGGTCACGTGGAACACGGATAACGTCACTTCTGACCCCGTGGAAAACGTCCAGAGCGGATCCTGGTCCTCGCAGAGCACGGCAGTGAACCCGTGTGAAGCATCCAGAGCAGAGCCTGGTCCTCACCGAACACGGCAGTGAACCCGTGGGAAGCATCCAGAGCAAAATTCCTGGTCATGTGGAACGCGGATAACGTCACTTCTGACCCCGTGGAAAACGTCCAGAGCGGATCCTAGTCCTCGCAGAGTACGGCAGTGAACCCGTGTGAAGCATCCAGAGCGGAGCCTGGTCCTCGCCGAACACGGCAGTGAACCCATGGGAAGCATCCAGAGCAAAATTCCTGGTCACGTGGAACACGGATAACGTTACTTCTGACCCCGTGGAAAACGTCCAGAGCGGATCCTGGTCCTCGTAGAGCACGGCAGTGAACCCGTGTGAAGCATCCAGAGCGGAGCCTGGTCCTCGCCGAACACGGAAGTGAACCCGTGGGAAGCATCCAGAGCAAAATTCCTGGTCACGTGGAACGCGGATAACGTCACTTCTGACCCCGTGGAAAATGTCCAGAGCGGATCCTGGTCCTCGCAGAGCACGGCAGTGAACCCGTATGAAGCATCTAGAGTGGAGCCTAGTCCTCGCCGAGCATGGTAGTGAACCCGTGGGAAGCATCTAGAGCAAAATTCCTGGCTACGTGGAACACAGATTATGTCACTTCTGACCCATGGAAAACGTCCAGAGCAAATCCTGGTCCTCGCAGAGCACGACAGTGAACCCGTGTGAAGCATCCAGAGCGGAGCCTAGTCCTCGCCAAACACGGCAGTGAACCCGTGGGCAACATCCAGAGCAAACATCGGACTGTGGAGTCCTTAAATCCATGTACTATGATGTCTTAACCTTGACCGCAATGTCTTAAAACCAACCTCGGACTGTGGAGTCCTTAAATCCATGGACTATGATGTCCTTAACCTCGACCGTGATGTCTTAAAACTAATATCGGACTGTGATGTCCTTAAACTCACGGACTATGATATCCTTAACCTCGACCGTGATGTCTTAAAACTAACATTGGACTGTGAGGTCCTTAAACTCACGGACTATGATGTCCTTAACCTCGACCGTGATGTGTTAAAACTAACATTGGACTGTGAGGTCCTTAAACTCATGGACTATGATGTCCTCAAGCTCGACCGTGATGTCTTAAAACTAATATCGGATTGTGAGGTCTTTAAACTCATGGACTATGATGTCCTTAACCTCGACCGTGATGTCTTAAAACTAACAATGGACTGTAATATCCTTAAACTAATTTTACCTTGGTTCAAGGGTACATCTCTTCACTCCTTTGATATTTGTCGTCGTAATTCCTCAACGCTTTCAAAGAGGTGACGGGTCCCCGACAACCACACATTTCACGGACTGTGGAGTCCTTAAATTCATGGACTTTGATGTCCTTAACCTCGACCGTGACGTCTTAAAACTAACATTAGACTATGAGGTCCTTAAACTCATGGACTATGATGTCCTTAACCTCGACCGTAATGTCTTAAAACTAACATTGGACTGTGGAGTTTTTAAATCCACGGACTATGATGTCCTTAACCTCGATCGTGAAGTCTTAAAACTAACATCGGACTATGAGGTCCTTAAACTCACGAACTATGATGTCCTTAACCTCGACCGCGATGTCTTTAAACTATGGTATTCTGGAAAACGTCCAAAGCGGAACCTGGTCCTCGCCAAACACGGCAGTGAACCTGTGGGAAGCATCCAGAGCAACCCCTGACTCCGTGAAATGCGGATAAGGACAACTTCACCCATCACTTTCGGGTCCTCACGACTCGTAAGGGAGTAAATTCTCTTGTGAGATCCTTATGACTTTCAAGAGAAAACTCACTTAGGAATCCTCACGATTCTTAAGGAGAAATTACCCCTACGGGATCCTCTCGACCGGTAGGAAGAAAATTCTTTATGAGACCTTTACGGCTCATAAAGTTGAAAAGTCTTAGGTGACAGATCCTAACCCTGTTGTCTAAGCCATCACCACTCTACAAAGAATCCAAAATTGACAGTTATATACTTGCTAAAATCACATGAAAACAACACAGCAAAGAGGAGAAGGCAATAAGGAAAACATCTGATCTGCATCTAATTAAGCGTTCGTGGCACACCCATTCATCCATTTGCAAAAGACTTATAACATGAAATAAAACACGCTAAAATGAGAAATTTGCCATCCATATTGCAAAAAGGTTCTTACAATTATAAAAACAATTACAATGGCAAAACCTCAAATCCAGGACATGGATTGAGGAACTCAAAAGTGACCTTGTCCAGAATTTTCCAGGCCTGGCGAACCATCCTAATGTGCTTTCTTTCGCGATCACAAGCGTCGGGATCCCCACGGATGTCCTCAACCCTCCGATAGGCAGCAAGTACGGCAGACTGTTGAAAAGCCTGGTGCAGGAGATCGACAAGATTGTCTCGCCGTCTCTTCGAGATTAGGTTCATCAGATACACCGAGTGCACCTTATCCTCTGCGGCATCCAATGCTCTAAGCGGCACGCCGGTACAAAATAGAGGGAGCGCTTCCCAGATCGCTCCCACAATAAGGTTCAGAAGAGGGGAACACCGAGGAAGCAGTTGACCATTGTATGCGTCAAAGCGACTCATAATTTCGGCACACTCGGCTTTTGTGAATTCTCGATTCTGAGAACGGTCTAGTCGCCGGATGTCTCCGTAAGAGATAATCTCATCGAGATCATACATATGGGCGTCTATTACTCCTGTAAAAGAAAATCAGCAAAGATTAGCAGACAGACTAAATAAGCAATTTCTTGTTCAAAATAGGCACATGGAGTTAAACTCCTCGAGAGCAATGCTCTGCAGACAGGAGTAACACCTGTCAAAATCAGTTATGAGGGGAAATTAAAGAAATCCCCCGAGAACATTAAGAGCTTTGCTCTGAGAAGATGATATAATTCATCAAAAAATAAAATTCCATCTTTAATCTTCAAGATCCATGAAAAACTCTTAAGAGTTCTTCTATATGATTTGAAAGGAGCAAAGCTCCATTAATGAATTGAGAAATCACAAGAAAAATCCTTTTAGAGAGCAGAGCTCTATTAATGGAACCCTAAAAGGGTTCTCTTTAGTTCTCTTTAGATCTCTTTAGACCTATGGAGCAAAACTCTGCTAGTGAAACCCTAAATGGGTTTTCTTTAGGTCAAAGATCTATTAAGAGAAAGGCTCTGTTAATGGGTAAAAACCTTAATTTCTTAAAATTAATTAAATTTTACCTAAGCTTGGAAAGAGTTCTAACTCTTAAAAGTTCTTGAACGGAAGAGCAAGGCTCTGAATAAAAATTCTTATGAAGAAGATGGTAATTATCTGAGGACCAAAGGTCCTATTTATAGGCATTGAGAGCCGTTTCAACTCCCCGAAGGTTGATCCAACGGCTGAGATGCGACCACCGCCGCACTCACATTTGGGGCCACGTAAGCGCAACGGTGGGGGGGCATTTGTTTCCCCCAATCAGAGTAAAGCTCTGTTCAAATTCCAAGACTGGAAATGAAGCGACGCTTCTGCATCCCCCAATCAGAGCAGAGCTCTGTTCAAGTTCCAAGACTGGAAATGAAGCGACGCTTCTGCGTCCCCCAATCAGAGCAAAGCTCTGTTCAGAAATTTAAGAGTCAAAAATTGAACTAACGCTTCAGATCCTGCGCTCTGCGCTGCGCGCCACGTATCTGACACAGGTGCGCTGGCGCAGTTGCGCTGCGCGTTGCGCTACTCGCCACGTGTCTAACACTGGTGCGCTAACGCAGCTGTGCTGCGCCCTGCGCTGCGCGCCACGTGTCGAGCGCGAGTGCGCTAGCGCAAGGCACGCTGCGCGCTACGTGTCAATACACGAATGCGCTAGCGCAATTGCGCTGCGCACCCCAAATTAGAGCAAAACTCTGTTTCCAAGATTGGAAAGCGAAGCAACGTTTCATGATTATGCAGCGCATAAACATCTTACAGAGTAATAACAAAGAATTAAAAACAAGAGAACACTTAACAGATAATAAAATACTAAATTAAAACATCTTTTTATTATTATTATTATTATTATTATTATTATTACATTTAAAAAAGATCACCAAACAAGGGATCGGTGGCACAGGGATTAACAAAACAATAAACAAAATTCTCTAACTCTTTTGCCGTCTTCTCCAGCACATCAAAACATCGATTTTCACGAGGAGTGGCTCCCCACCGATTGGCGCCATGTTCATCCTCAAAATCAGACATGATAGCCCGCCGGGCTCTTATCTGGCTCAACAAGTGAACCGAGCAGTCTTTCAGAGCCTGAGTAATCAGACACGCCTCATGGAAACACTCGAGCTTGTCCTCAGCCGCATCGAGCATCGCCAGGGTCATCTCCGCTGGATGAGGGGGAGGATCGACGAGCACAAACGTAAGGATCATCCGAAGCCAAATGGAGTGTGGGGGAAGAGGGGACCCCACACGAGTCAAAAGATCGTGCAGCGCAGCATCGCACTGCTCATCCGTGAGAGAAGGATCCACCAAGCACGCAGCAAAGCGAGGAACAAGGTCCTGAATGGGCACTTCCCACGGCTGTCTACGAGCATGGGGACGGTTACAAGCCATAGTTGAGAAAGTTCTTTGGGGATGAGAAAAGGAAGAAGATTTGCTTCGAGTTATAAAGACGAAGCACAGAAAATTTTGTGCACAATGGAACTATTTCCAAGATTGAGAAATGAAAGATTCTCGGGAATATAAGTTTGACTTAAAAAGGAAGGTGAAAAGACACCTCTGTTGAAGCAACGCTTCAGATCCAGCGCGCTGCGCGCCACGTGTCAAGCACGGGTGCGCTAGAGCAGTTGCGCTGCGCTCTGCGCTGCGCGCCACATGTCCAACGTAGGTGCGCCAGCGCTGGAATTAAAATTCCCATCGTTAGATCAAAGGATCTAATAATATTGATAAATCATTAATTAACCAGAATTTAATTCTGTTAAAGAAAGATTTCTCAAAATCTTTCCAAACAACAAGATTGTCCTTTAAGCACCGCTGGATCAATGATCCAATGGTAAATAATGAATTACCAAGACAGAACAAATTCTGCAAAGAAAGATTTCTCAATCTTATTTAAAATAAGAAGACTATCTTCTGTCAAACAGAAACCTTAGGATCAAAGATCCAACGGTGGGAAATATTCCCCAATCAATCGAGAGAAAGATCTCTTAAACTGATTTAACAAATAGATTGGCCCTATATAAAGGCCCCAAGACTTCAAGTCTCATATAGAAAAATCCCTCTGCAAATTTTGAGAAAAATTCAAAGAAAAAGAAAGGTAAAGAATTGATTCTTGAAAAAACAGAGATGAAAACATCTCGTAAAAAGAAGAAACGTCTTCTAAAAAAATCTTAGATCTATAAAAAAGACCAAGGTCTTTGAATAAAAAGAAAAGATCAAAAGACCTACTCATAAAAATATAAAAAAAAGAAGTACTTTTACTTCACAAATCTTCTGATCTACAAAGGCAGAGCCTTTTAATAAAAAACAAGAACTGTTGTTCTTGGATCTTGAGGCAAGGCCTCCTTTGAAGAACATAAGTTTGTTCTTTGATCTTAAAATTGATCAAAATGCGCTTTGCGCTACCAGACAGTGCTTTGCACTCATGAACTGCGCCTTTGCGCTCCTTAGACTGGCACTCAGCGCTATAACATGCCACGTGTCAACCATAGACACGATCTGCGCTTTGCGCTTCTGAAAACAGCGCACTGCGCTCAGCGCTAAGCGCGCCACGTGTCACTCACTGGCACACCCATAAACTAGCGCAGTGCGCTCATAAATTAAAAGCGCAGTGCGCTAACAAATTAGCACTTAGCGCTAAGCGACACGTGTCCTCCTCGTGTGCGCTAACCGACAGAAGCGCAATGCGCTCTTTGACTGGCGAAAAGCACTTAGTGCGCCACATGGCGCTCTGTCAAAATGTACCTTGTTCTGATAAATGTTGTGCATTCAGTATAAGACAAGAAATGTCAGAGCCCAATGCTTGGCATTATTAAAAGGGCAGAGCCCAAACAAAGGCCTAACAGGCAGAACAAAAATAAAATGTTCAACATTCTTTTAACTGGACTTAGCCCAATTCTGGCCATAAGTCCTCAATTTAAATTGAACTGAGCTCATCTGCTCTTCCAATCAATTTACACCCGGTTCGAGGGTACATCTCTTTACTCCTCTGACATCTGTCGTTGTAATCCTTCAACGTTGTCAGAGAGGTGACGGGTCCCGACGACCACACATTACTACGGACTGTGGGGTCCTTAAACTCATGGACTATGATGTCCTTAATCTCGACCGTAATGTCTTAAAACTAACACCGGACTGTGAGGTCCTTAAACTCACGGACTATGATGTCCTTAATCTCGACTGTGATATCTTAAAACTAATGTCGGACTGTGGAGTCCTTAAATCCATGGACTATGATGTCCTTAACCTCGACCGTGATGTCTTAAAACTAACATCAGACTGTGAGGTCCTTAAACTCACGGACTATGTGTTGGATATATGTATGCCCTAGAGGCCATTATGTGATAGTGGATGTATCTATACATGTATATATATTCAGTTTGCATTCTTGCTCGACATGATAGTATGCTATCTGGTTCTTCTTTATCTGACATGTTGATTTGATCATGCTTTTATTCATTCATACATGCTGATAAAGCCCTGAGGATATTGGCTTGACTGCTCTGATTATGATGGAGATCATACTAGTGGGACATCTGTAGTCTATAAGCATATCCTGGAAAGTCCCTAGTCGTAGGTATATCGAGACGGGGCATTGATATACCAGAGTAGACTAGCGTATATGATACTAGACCCATGTGATGGGCGATGGATGATCCCATATCCATTGGTGTTTGACATCAAGATCATATACGGGTGCTCAGTGGTGACTGGGTACACTGGACGGACTCGCCGAGAACTCCTATATGGAATTATATCTACCGTCGGATAGCAGTTCTCAGGTAACACTGGTACAGGTTAGTCTGTAGACCCGAGATCGTCATGGAGTCTTGTGTGCTCTCCCACTGTACTTTGATTGCTACCCTACCACGGCTCTACTGAGTCGTGCAAACAGGTGACCGTTGGGTACAGTCCCGAGACACATGAAGGCAATGAGCGATAGGAGGGGTTTCGTCTCTCCCGGTATTGGGGGTTGATGCTGTGCTGTGCCCGACTGGTTATATCAGTAAGTCCCTGGCCAGGGCTGCTGAGATTTGCTGATAAGTGTCATCGGTAGTTTCTCGATCTGTTATAGACCATTCACCGGCATGACTTATTGAGTTATTAGGGTCGACGTGACCATCCCTAGGCTCGATATGCAGCATATCTGACGAAGAGACCGGACTGTACGGTAGTGTTGCCGGATGGCTCGACGGGAGTTGTAGCAGGTTCGCTTGTTTTCTTCTGATCGCTCAATACCCGGGTGGCCGTTACGTTTAGCTGACCGCTTGCGGTTTGGGGGTACCTGATATGATCATCACCTTCTGCCGGCGTATTGATGAGTCTTAGAGTCCCACAAAGGAGTTACCCAGTCCAGGCGAAACGTTGTGGTGCGCGTATGCGATATGCGGATGCACCCGATTAAAATGTACGTATATGATACCGAACATTGATCGGGTGGCCTACTTTTGGTGGGGTCGTATGAGATATGACCGGATTGATAAATTAAGTGTTGATTTATCATCTAACCATTAGTTTTCTCACTTGAAACCTTTCTAGGGTTTGATGGATGTATGCATGCATGCATGTGTTTCTTTCTTTCATTCTAGTTTCATGCACATGTGGATGTGCATACATGTATACATACATACACCCATCCATCATGGTTGTTAGCATATGGAAATGGTGGCAATATAAGACTCACACCATGGATTAAATTATGGATTATTATTTGATTTTGGATTTAAAATAAAATGAAAAGCAAAGGATAATCATTCTAGCTTCTACATTCTTCCTTTGACCTAACCATGCTCAACTACCACTAACCTAGGGTTATCCTTCTCTTTATCATTTAAAACCCAAGTTAAATTAACTATCCATCATTTAATCATGGTTGAAAGTGAGAAGGAATAAAATATAAAAGGTTATATTTCATTTCTTTTCACTTAAGGGTTATCTTTTTACCTCTTGTTAAAAATAGCCACCATCTTCATCCTCCTTCATCTTTTTCCTCTCTAGTTTTTTCTAGTGAGTTAAACACAAATAAAGAAAGGTTTTTGAAGTGAGATCCTTAGCCACAACATCATTCTACTCAAGTCTAGCCAACTTGATTAGAGTGTTCTCTTTGCTTTTCCAAAGTTGCAAGCTTGGACGGGAAACTTCGGGTGGATCGTCGTGGACGAAAGAGGACTACAAGTGGACCTTCTTCCAACACCCTAGAGACTAAGGAGTCAAGCAAAAGGGGAGCTACAAAGGTTGTAGCCTTCAAACCCTAATTTTTATTAGCTTAATGTTTCGAAACCCTAATTTTCTAGGATCGATTCCTTTGCATGTTCGTTTAGCACCGAAAAAATACATACTTTGAGACATGTGATGCTTCAAAACTCTTCATAGGGTGCTAGACAAACCTTTCATTGGTATCAGAGCCGACCTAGAACATTAGGCGACCTTTTTACGAAATTAAAACTCCGATCGAACCGAAATACGTTTTTTAAGGGTGCTCTCTGGAAATTTTCTAAAAATTGACATTTTTCAGAATTAAAAATATGTAAAAAATACAGCAGGAAAAAATAAGGATTACGGTACAAATTATTCCATGAACAGTGATTCTTGCCGCGGAAACGCGGCCTAAGCTTGCTTAGGCCGCGGTTCCGCGGCCGTATGTATTAATTGATGGATAATTTTTTTACAGTAATTCATGAATCTGATTGTATAATTTTTTGGATATTTTTAATATGTATTTAGTTTTGAAAAATTCTGGAGATGGTTTTGGACTCGTCGATTCGATCGGGATTTTCATTTCGTAGCTTTTCCGGGTAAATTAGAAAGTATTGAAGTGTTTGAACGAGTATCATTTACTCACTATTCACGGGGTTTAAATACTTTGGAGATACGTGCAAGTCTTTTTGCGGTGGTCCCTCTAGAAGACAATAAACCTTAACTCGATTATGTGACCGTCTCGAACTGCCCTTTGAACCCTAGGGTTTGGGGCAGTACGGCGTGCCACATGTGAGGCGTTGGCTTGACCCTTCTACGGCTGGACCGCTACTACTGTGTCACACTCCGAATTTTTGAACCCTGCTCAAGTGTTGAGCTTTAGTGAATCTTGGGTGCTTGATCGTTCGTTCGAAAACTTTAATACTGTCTGTTTGTCTGGAATGTGATACAATATGTGGAATTCATATAGTTTAGGCATGAAATACGAAATATGTGACATTTCGCATTTATGATGTCTAAAGAGAATGTGGATTCCAAATATTGTAGTTTTACACTTTCTTTTCTGTGACCGTAAGTGTAGTATGTTCGATATCGCCGGTTTCGTTGCTATACATCAACGACAATCGGGGTACGCATACTTACTTACGTTGATGATATGTGATATTATGTGTTGCTGAGATATGATGTGCAGGATTGTCGCGATTGAATAGCCGGGGGGGTTTATGTGAGATGAGAGTTTTATATTTTCATTCATGTAAATTCAAATGTAATGTAATATTCTTTTATTTGGGGCACTTCCGGGTTGAGGTTGTGTCACCAGTGTTGTATATTATTTACTTTTCCGCATTAGGATGGACCCAAGGAGGGGAGCACAGGTGACCGGGTTCTGGGGTTCAGTGGGAGGCCATCTCGAGGAGTCGAGACCGGGTCTCCTAAACTCCAGAATTGGTAGGGTCACTTGCCGCTCTCGTAGGGGTCCAGGGTGTGGGCTTGGCTATTCATCGCGACTGTGGAATCCGTATTTTCTATTCTGGCTAAATACTAAATACGGACGTCCTAGGATATCCCACGTTATATCTATATTTCTGCTGCCTGTGTTCTGTGATATCTGAGACGAATGACATATTATATATATGATATATAGTAGACGTTGCTTATGTTTTACACCCGCGCTAGTCCCGTCCCGGTATGCCATTAGTTAAGTAACCTAACGGTGCATAACGGAACATTGCGGCGAATGTGGATGGCATAAGCGTACGTGTTATTTTCGTTTCTTTTCTGTGATTAGCTTAAGGACTTAAATGATGGGATTACATTAATGTGATTAATGTAAAGAAAATAAACCTAAAAAGATGTTGTAGAATCGGATTTGAAAACCACTCGGCTATTTATGAAAAAGCTATATTTCAAAACTGCGGAGCTTAAGCCACTCCTTTTTTGAAAACCATTTGATTCTACAACGATATCAAGTTCAAAGCGTTAAAGATTTTCTTAAAAATCATTCGCAACCCTCCGTCATTTTAGGAAGTAGAGTACTTAGTATTCGTGCTACGTTTGTTGACTTTAGTTAAGGCGTAGTGTACGGTAGCTAAGTGATGTCTTCCTACACTGCATATGATGCAGATTAATTAGGACATTCATACGACTTTGTTGACCATAGTTAAGGGTCATATGGGTGGGTCTAATTGATCAAGAAATGACGGGTAGAACTTGACTGGTACTTATGATTTGTTGACCATAGTTAAGGTCATAAGTGCTAGGGGTAAAAACCACATCGGGAATTTCAATAATTGAAATTTGCAATGAGATTGCATACCTTCCATGTGATGGTTGGATCCCGATCCCACTGTGGGCAATAGTTGCTCCTAGGAGAGTTTTACAGTTTACAATTAGCTAACTCATTAGGTGTCTAGAAAGGTGTTAACGGGGCTCCGCCTCTGGGAAAACGAGGTTTACTCTAATTAGGTCCGTGCGAAAGCACGGGGAACCTCCCTCAAAGTACCGACACTGGCCTGGCTGAACGGTTAGCGAAGTTGTAGACTGTAATTAATCCTGGCTAGTTTTTCTTTTTAAGGTTTGAAAGAAAAACTCGATAAAAAGCAGTGGGAAACATCGATTAAACAAGATAATAAACTAATCTAATCTATGCAAGAGCTTTCGCTGAGTGTATTCTTTTCTCTCTCTTAATGGCAGATACCAATGACTGGACTTAAGCTTCTACTAGATAAAAAAAACTGAATGGGACCAACTATAAAGACTGGCTGAGGAATCTGAAAATCGCCTTGACTTATGATAAAGTATCATATGTCCTCACGGCTTCAGCCCCACCCGTCCCTGGTCCAAAATCCTCAGTTGCGGACATTGAAGTCCGCAAGACATGGGACGCTGACTGTGCCACAGCCACATGCCTCGCGCTTGCATCGATGGATAACACACATCAAAAGCAGCACGAGGACATGGACATTCACAGTATATTGCTCCATACAAAGGAGTTGTATGGGGAGCAATCACGCGTATTACGATACGAAGCATCAAAGAAATTATTTCAGATGCGAATGGCTCCTGGCACACCAGTAGGAGACCATGTTCTGAAGATGATAGCTCTTATAGAAGAGCTTGAGGACCTTGGATGGACGATGGACAATGAACAATATATAGATATTATTCTGCAGTCCCTCCCCTCCACCTTTGCTCAGTTCATAGTGAACTTCAACATGCATGGCATGGAGAAGGACCTCCCTGAACTCCTTAATATGTTAAGGAGTGCAGAGAGCACTATGAAGTTAGCAAAAACTCCCGTTATGACTATTGGACAGTCTTCCTCTTCTCGCCCGAAAGCCAAGGCCAAGGGAAAGAAAAAGAAGAAACCCACTAATCCTAAGGGCGGAGTTAAAAAGGTGAAGGGAAAGGGAAAGTCCAAGGCTGGAGACTCGGGGAAAGGCGAATGTTTTCATTGCCACAAGACAGGACACTGGAAGCGCAATTGCACGGAGTACTTAAGTCTCAAGAAGAAGCATGGTGATGTTTCTGCTTCAGGTGCGTTTGTAACTGAAAACTGTTTTTCTATAAACTCTGCTTCCTGGGTATTGGATACCGGTTCAGGTTCTCACATTTGCAATTCTATGCAGGGGCTGAGAAATAGCAAGGTTTTGAAGACAGGTGACCATACTCTCCGCGTTGGAAATGGTTCCAATGTACATACAGTCGCAGTGGAAGAGTATCACTTGGGGTTGCCATCTGGATGTATTTTGATTTTGAATCCATGTTATTTTGTACCAAGTATGCTATGTAATATAATATCCGTTTCTTTGTTGGACAATGAAGGATATAATTTTGTGTTGCAGAACAATGTTATGAACATTCACCTGAATCAAATGTTGGTTGGGTATGGTACGCTTAATAACGGAATATATGTCCTAAATCAACACACAGTTTTCAGTATACAACACACTAATAAAAGAAAACTTTCAGAATTAAATGAAGCTTTTCTTTGGCATTGTAGACTTGGTCATATTAACGAAACAAGACTAAACAAGTTACACAAAGATGGATATTTAAACTCTTTTGAATATAAATCTTATGCGACTTGCCAGTCTTGTATCAAGGGTAAAATAACCAAAACTCCGTTTACCGGACACAGAGAAAGAGCTTCTCAGCTCCTTGGCCTCATACATAGTGATGTATGTGGGCCAATGTCTACACAGGCTAGAGGCGGTTTTTCATACTTCATTACATTCACTGACGACTTCTCAAGATTCGGTCATGTATTTTTATTAAAGCACAAGTCCGACGCTTTCGAGAAATTCATTGAATATAAACAAGAAGTAGAAAAACAAACCGGCTTGAGTATTAAGATGCTTCGATCAGATCGAGGTGGTGAGTATCTCAGTACAGAATTTGCAAACTTCCTAAAAGAGAATGGGATTCTCTCTCAGCTCACTCGTCCTTACACACCACAGCACAACGGTGTGTCAGAACGACGAAATAGGCCCTATTAGATATGGTCCGGTCCATGATGAGTGACGCTGAGTTACCAGTCTCGTTTTGGGGGCATGCATTGGAGACTGCAGCGTTTCTGCTAAACAGGGTTCCAACCAAAGCCATGTCTACCACGCCATATGAGATATGGAATGGGAAGAGACCATCTCTTAAGAGAATTAAGATTTGGGGTTGCCCGGCCTATGTTAAAAAGCAGAATCCGGACAAACTCGAGACACGGTCAGTCATGTGTAACTTTGTGGGATATCCAAAGAATTCTTATGGATATCTGTTCTACCACACAGAGGAACAAAAAGTGTTTGTTTCTCAGTATGCCACATTCTTGGAAAAAGAGTTTTTCACAGATAAAGATGATGGCAAGGTAGTAGATCTAGAAGAGGTTCTGGAGACACAAACTACAAATGACGATTTGGTTGAACCGGCTGTTGCAACAGAAACTGAAGAACCCCGGCCACACCGTAGGTCTGGTAGGACTTCTCGCCCACCGGAGAGGTACTACGGTTTCCTCATTGATGGTGACGGAGAAGATTGCATCATGGTTGATGATGATCCTACCAGTTTTCAGCAAGCTATCACGAGTGGTGACTCTGTGAAGTGGCTGGATGCCATGAGATCCGAAATGGAGTCTATGTACACCAACAAAGTATGGACTTTAGACGTTGTACCCCCTGGGGTAAAACCTGTAGGGTGCAAATGGATCTTTAAAAGAAAGATTGGTGTGGATGGGCAGGTAGAGACCTATAAGGCAAGACTTGTGGCGAAAGGTTTTCGTCAAAGACCAGGTTTGGACTATGACGAAACTTTTTCGCCCGTAGCCATGCTTAAATCCATTCGGATCCTACTTGCTATTGCTGCTTACTACGACTATGAAATCTGGCAGATGGACGTTAAAACCGCGTTTCTAAATGGAAATTTAGAAGAATGCGTTTATATGGATCAGCCAGAGGGCTTCATTGACAGTGGGAGCAGCGGGAAAGCATGTAAATTGCTTAAATCCATATATGGGTTAAAGCAGGCATCACGGAGTTGGAACATCTGTTTCGATGATGTCATCAAAGAGTTTGATTTCATAAAAAATCCAGATGAACCTTGTGTTTATAAGAAGGCTGTAGGAAGAGCTGTCACATTCCTCGTATTGTACGTGGATGACATTCTTCTGATAGGAAATGATATTCCTTTGCTACAGTCGGTCAAATCATTCTTATCACTGAGGTTCTCCATGAAGGACCTGGGTGATGCCACATACATCCTGGGCATAACGATCTATAGGGATAGATCCAAAAAGTTATTGGGATTGTCCCAAACCAGGTACATCAACACCATCCTATAAAGGTTTAGTATGGAAGACTCCAAGCGGGGTGCCTTACCCGCTTGCCATGGAGTCACTCTCTCCAAGGATTCTTGTCCAAAGACCGATGAAGAGAGAGCTCGCATGTACATTATACCTTATGCTTCGGCAGTAGGATCTATAATGTATGCGATGTTATGTACACGCCCAGATGTAGCTTATGCACTTAGTGTTGTAAGCAGGTATCAATCCAACCCAGGGGAGAACCACTGGACAGCTGTGAAGAACATTCTTAAGTACTTACGAAGGACTAAAGAATTGTTCTTGACGTATGGTAATACAGATCTCCAAATGGAGGCCTTTACCGATTCGAGCTTCCAGAGCGATAAGGATGACAGCAAATCTATCTCAGGGTTTGTATTTACCCTCAATGGAGGGGCGGTAAGTTGGAAGAGTTCCAAACAGGATACCGTTGCAGACTCTACGATGGAAGCTGAGTACATTGCTGCAAATGATGCCGCCAAGGAAGCCGTCTGGATGAAGAAGTTCGTCTCGGAGCTAGGAGTAGTTCCAACCATTATTGATCCAATACCTTTGTATTGTGACAATAATGGGGCGATGGCGTTAGCCAAGGAGCCCAAATCCCATCAGCGGTCCAGACACATCCTGAGGCGCTTTCATTTGATCCGGGAGATTGTAGATTGCCGCGAGATCGAGATTAAGAGAGTAGACACAAAGAATAATGCCGCGGATCCACTCACCAAGGCCCTCCCACAGCCACAGCATGAGCGACTTTTTGAGATGTTGGGTATGAGATACGCCAATAACTGGCCTTAGTGCAAGTGGGAGATTGTTGGATATATGTATGCCCTAGAGGCCATTATGTGATAGTGGATGTATCTATACATGTATATATATTCAGTTTGCATTCTTGCTCGACATGATAGTATTCTATCTGGTTCTTCTTTATCTGACATGTTGATTTGATCATGCTTTTATTCATTCATACATGCTGATAAAGCCCTGAGGATATTGGCTTGACTGCTCTGATTATGATGGAGATCATACTAGTGGGACATCTGTAGTCTATAAGCATATCCTGGAAAGTCCCTAGTCGTAGGTATATCGAGACGGGGCATTGATATACCAGAGTAGACTAGCGTATATGATACTAGACCCATGTGATGGGCGATGGATGATCCCATATCCATTGGTGTTTGACATCAAGATCATATACGGGTGCTCAGTGGTGACTGGGTACACTGGACGGACTCGCCGAGAACTCCTATATGGAATTATATCTACCGTCGGATAGCAGTTCTCAGGTAACACTGGTACAGGTTAGTCTGTAGACCCGAGATCGTCATGGAGTCTCGTGTGCTCTCCCACTGTACTTTGATTGCCACCCTACCACGGCTCTACTGAGTCGTGCAAACAGGTGACCGTTAGGTACAGTCCCGAGACACACGAAGGCAATGAGCGATAGGAGGGGTTTCGTCTCTCCCGGTATTGGGGGTTGATGCTGTGCTGTGCCCGACTGGTTATATCAGTAAGTCCCTGGCCAGGGCTGCTGAGATTTGCTGATAAGTGTTATCGGTAGTTTCTCGATCTGTTATAGACTATTCACCGGCACGACTTATTGAGTTATTAGGGTCGACGTGACCATCCCTAGGCTCGATATGCAGCATATCTGACGAAGAGACCGGACTGTACGGTAGTGTTGCCGGATGGCTCGACGGGAGTTGTAGCAGGTTCGCTTGTTTTCTTCTGATCGCTCAATACCCGGGTGGCCGTTACGTTTAGCTGACCGCTTGCGGTTTGGGGGTACCTGATATGATCATCACCCTCTGCCGGCGTATTGATAAGTCTTAGAGTCCCACAAAGGAGTTACCCGGTCCAGGCGAAACGTTGCGGTGCGCGTATGCGATATGCGCATACACCCGATTAAAATGTGCGTATATGATACCGAACATTGATCGGGTCGCCTGCTTTTGGTGGGGTCGTATGAGATATGACCGGATTGATAAATTAAGTGTTGATTTATCATCTAACCATTAGTTTTCTCACTTGAAACCTTTCTAGGGTTTGATGGATGTATGCATGCATGCATGTGTTTCTTTCTTTCATTCTAGTTTCATGCACATGTGGATGTGCATACATGTATACATACATACACCCATCCATCATGGTTGTTAGCATATGGAAATGGTGGCAATATAAGACTCACACCATGGATTAAATTATGGATTATTATTTGATTTTGGATTTAAAATAAAATGAAAAGGAAAGGATAATCATTCTAGCTTCTACATTCTTCCTTTGACCTAACCATGCTCAACTACCACTAACCTAGGGTTATCCTTCTCTTTATCATTTAAAACCCAAGTTAAATTAACTATCCATCATTTAATCATGGTTGAAAGTGATAAGGAATAAAATATAAAAGGTTATATTTCATTTCTTTTCACTTAAGGGTTATCTTTTTACCTCTTGTTAAAAATAGCCACCATCTTCATCCTCCTTCATCTTTTTCCTCTCTAGTTTTTTCTAGTGAGTTAAACACAAATAAAGAAAGGTTTTTGAAGTGAGATCCTTAGCCACAACATCATTCTACTCAAGTCTAGCTAACTTGATTAGAGTGTTCTCTTTGCTTTTCCAAAGTTGCAAGCTTGGACGGGAAACTTCGGGTGGATCGTCGTGGACGAAAGAGGACTACAAGTAGACCTTCTTCCAACACCCTAGAGACTAAGGAGTCAAGCAAAAGGGGAGCTACAAAGGTTGTAGCCTTCAAACCCTAATTTTTATTAGCTTAATGTTTCGAAACCCTAATTTTCTAGGATCGATTCCTTTGCTTGTTCGTTTAGCACCGAAAAAATACATACTTTGAGACATGTGATGCTTCAAAACTCTTCATAGGGTGCTAGACAAACCTTTCACTATGATGTCCTTAACCTCGACCGTGATGTCTTAAAACTAATATCGGACCGTGAGGTCCTTAAACTCACGGACTATGATGTCCTTAACCTCAACCGCGATGTCTTAAAACTAACATTGGACCGTAATGTTCTTAAACTAATTATCGACCGCAATGTCATTAAACTAAACAATAGAGCCCAATTGCTCTCTTGTCGGATCTAAACGATCCCGTTAAGTCGATCTTAGTCTAAAATTAGACTAACGTGTCCTTAACAAACGTTTAAGTTGATCTTAGCCCCAAATAAGGCTAACGTATCCTTAAACACAACCCCCCTAAACCCAAATCTAAGAAAGATACGGATTTGGACTAATCCATGTCCTACGGGCGACAGCATAACTTAGTCTCCGTATACAATCCATGGGCAACCGAACACAAAACAAACACCCACTACACGAAGTGACCATCTGGAGAAGGAGAAATTTGTTACCGCGATGCGGTAGCATAATTAACTGCAGGGGCTTGCGCCTGCAGGAAAGAGCGTCCCCACAATCAAAAACCCCTCAAACGAGGGGGAATCTGACGAAGTCTGCTACATCGGACGCATCCGTTTAAGCCTTCGATATATGGTGCCATAAATCAACTTGGCATCTTCGGAGAGGTGGACGGATAGCACCAATTAGCATCTGTCCCGAATTTCAAGCAAGACGGACCTGCGCGGCCGCGTCTCTGTGTTCTGCGGGGAACAGTCATATCAATGCGACACGACTAGCTAGGTTGCATAAGGATGGATATTTGAATCCGTTCAAATTTTTATCTTATGACACTTGCCAGTCATGTCTCAAAGGCAAGATGACCAAAACTCCGTTTAGTGGCCACGAAGAAAGAGTTATGGAACTCTTGGGACTGATACATAGTGATGTATGCGGTCCCATGTCTACACATGCCAGGAATGGTGCCTCGTACTTTATTACATTCACTGACGATCTCTCAAGATACGGACATGTGTTCCTGTTGAAACACAAGTCTGAAGTTTTTGAGAAATTCAGAGAATATAAGAACGAAGTAGAGAACCAAACGGGTAAAAGTATTAAGATCTTTCGATCTGATCGAGGAGGAGAATACTTGGGCAATGAGTTCCTGGACTATCTAAAAGAGAATGGGATTCTCTCTCAGCTTACTCCTCCATATACACCACATCACAATGGTATATCGGAACGGAGGAATCGCACCCTATTAGATATGGTGCGCTCTATGATGAGCACTGCTGAGTTGCCTATTTCCTTTTGGGGCTATGCGCTTGAGACAACAGCATACCTATTGAATCAAGTTCCATCTAAATCTGTACCTACCACATCATATGAGATATGGAATGGGAAGAGACCATATTTTAAACGAGTTAAGATATGGGGTTTTCCGGCATATGTCAAAAGGCAAAATCTGGACAAACTCGAGGCACGATCAGTTCTTTGCAAGTTTGTGGGATATCCTAAGAATTCCCAAGGATATATTTTCTACCACGCTGAGGAGCAAAAAGTGGTTGTTTCTCAATACGCCATCTTTTTAGAAAAGGAATTTCTTACTAAAGAAATTAGTGGCGAAGAGGTAGAGCTGGAAGAAATTCCAGCAGCACCAACTACAACTGAAGATTTAGTGGAACCAGAGAATTCGATAGTTCCCGACGAACCCCAGCCTCTCCGCCGATCTAGTAGGGTTCCTCACCCACCTGAGAAATACTACGGTTTTCTCATAGATGGTGGGAGCAAGGATTGCATCATGGAATATGATGACCCGACTAGCTTCAAGCAGGCCATCACGAGTGGAGACTCTGTAAAGTGGCTGGATGCAATGCGATCTGAGATGGAATCCATGTACACCAACAAAGTATGGACTTTGGAAGTTGCTCCTGAAGGGGTAAAATCCATTGGGAGCAAATGGATCTTTAAGAAGAAACTTGGTGTAGATGGAAAAATTGAGACTTTCAAAGCTAAACTTGTTGCAAAGGGTTTTCGTCAACGACCAGGTGTGGATTATGACTGTAACGTTTTGAAAATCGTTTCGGTGATATTTCGGAAAATCGGTAAAATAAGGGGGTTTTCTGTAAAAAGTCAAAATACAAATATCTTATTATAAAAATTAAATATACATATTCTAGCTATGTAATTGCTATTATTTGGTGTTTATTGAGCCGCTGGTGAAATTTCAAATTTTCTAAAAAAAATATTATTTTATTATTATTTTAAGCCGTCACTAATACATTTAATTAGGGAAAATTACAAATTGGAATGAGTTGAAACAAATTTTGTGCATCATAAAACATTAAATAAAATTTTATCATGTGGTTTTTGGAACGAAATCATTTGCCAAAACGGTTTAGAAATTATTGAAGAAAAAAAGGCTTTTTTTTGGCGTAAATGGATGTTTGGGGTATTGTATTTATCATTTTTCATCACTCCACACCCGTACCCACACCCACACACCCCCATTCACTTCTCCCCTTGGCTGAATTCAGCAGCCCCCATCTTTTTCCCCACTTGAATTTCAAAGGAAAGAAATGAAAGAAAAGAAAAGAAAATGGATAAATGAGGTGGACTTTTGACTTTGGTTTGACCTTGACTTTCTCCCCCCACTTTCTCTACCTCCCTCTCTCACCTCTCCCCCTCCCATTCCAGCCGACCCCCCTCTCCTACAGCAGCAGTAGCCCCCCCATTTCCCTTCTCTTTTCTCTTCAAAACTTCATCAAAAATTGCCCCAAAATCCATCAAAAAAATTCCAAAACCCAAATCCGACTCCTACCCATTTTCCCTTGGCTACCATAGCATGGATCCTTATGAAAAGAGAGAATTTTGGAGGGCCATGGATGCTTGTGGATCTTCAAATGTTTTTGGGTATAATTCTAAACTTTTTTGCTTAGTTTGTTACTTAATTTCTTAAAGCTAATTTAATTAAGTGTTAATTTGGGTTATGTGAGTTTAATTGCATGATTAAAGATTTCAAGTTAGGGTTTGTTGTGGAAATGAGTTGTGTTTGATTGTGCATGGTTTAGTGATGTGGATTAACATATTTAGTTTTGTAGAAAACTAATCTAGTTGTTAATTACAAGTTGTTACTTGAAAAATGTCCAAATTAAGCTTTTTGTTGCAAACTAGTTTTTTTGATTTAATTCGAAATATGAGATTAAAAATATGGTTAGGGTTTTTATCATATTATTAACTTTATTAAGTGTAGTTTAACACTTTAGTTCATGGAAATCCAACCTAAATTGTAGTTTGTGCATTTTTGCTATGAAATTGTTAAAAAGGGTATTTTGTAAACTAGAATATTAGGGTTTTTGGAATTTAATGAGATTAAATTCCGGAAATTGTTTCTATGACTTATTTAAGATATTTAATAAGTATATTGGCCGCTACATTCATTTAAACATCATGTTTTGTACAAAAACGGCGAATTGTGCTTGCTAGATTTTCGGAAAAATGACTTTTTAAGTGAAATTGGGGTTTTTGTGAGTTTTAACCTAGTTTATATTAAAATTAGTGTTCGTGAATATGCAAATGAGTGTGATTGGATTTTTCTCGATGGTTTGACGTTTGTACATCGACATCGAGGGTTGGTTTGACTATTCTTACATGCGTAGGCGATAGGTTTGGACCTATGCGTGATACGCGTGCCGATTTGATTTTCGTATGCCGTTTCGATTTCGAATTTAGTTTTAATGCGATACGGTGCGTTATGATATGTAGGTACCCCATGTGGACTTCGAGACGACAAGCAAGCGCGTGGCGACGTCGGCACCGGCTAGCGAGGACCAAGTGAGTAGATTTATATCTACGGGGAGAAGTCGGGTGGATGGCGTATAGCACCCCCGCAGTCCGTGGTGGTGTATACGGATGCGTATACACACCAACAATTATTATATGTTATTTGGGATTAATAACGATGTTTAGGATGGATATTGGTGTGTTGGATTATTTTAGTGTTGCGAACCCTAGGGTAGTGTTGCACTACACATACACACATACATACTTGCATACATTCCTATTTATATGTGCTCATGGGATTCTTTATTGTTATGTGTTCACATACGGATTTGAGAATAGTACTTGGGATTTAAGATGAGTCGATGAGATTTGATTTGAGGCCGTGAGATTGGTGATATAGCAGAGTTCGTATTTGAGATACGACATGACGTTGTAGCGGGTCCTTGACGTAGTGTTTCTCACACGTGCATGCATACTTAGGCGGTATCAGTATTGTACTAGACGTAGATTAGTACCCCGATCATGATATTCGATAAAGAGGATACCAGGTGAATAGTATGATGAATGTGATATTGACCCGTACCCAGATTTGGGGATACCGTACGACGGATTTACGTACGAGCTATATCTTGATGATTGATCCGCACTCTTGATTTGGGATGCCTGATTATAGATAGAGTATTGAATATGATATTATTGAGGCGGGATCACCGACTATACGTATACAGGTATGTATATGTATCGACTCAGATGATAGGCGGTTTCCTTACCTGTAGTTCAGCTTGTTAGTTCAGCCGTATAGTTTAGTGTAGTTGTTAGGTTAGATTAGACCCCTACCTATTTCAAAACTAGCGGATCGTGGGTATTTTAAAAGATAGGTCAAGGGATCTACGGATATTTCAAAAGACGTATCCTTTCTTAAAAACCACCGTAGCCCCTATTTTCAAAACCCCGCGATTCGTGTTATTTCAAATGGCACCATTGTTTAATATTTAGCTCCCGTTCATTTTGGTTGCTCGCTCCGCATCGCATATTTACATTGTTATTTCATATTGCATTATTGACATTATGCTGTTAGGACACCAGCACCATTACCGATTATGCGTATGTACCACATACACCTACTTGCCGGCTCACACACATTTTCATCGGTAATTGCCATGTCACGTACACCTTAGAAAATATTATTGCTTAACTTAGCTTGATAGCCAGTAGTTTGACATAATATTAGTGTACATACCTTATATGCCAGCTTAGATATTGTAGTTATTACTTGTCGCTTCATGCATACTGTTATTCATTCTCATGCTTATATTCATGGTTTTACATGCTATTGACGATTCGGATTTCCATGATATTCTCTGGATTTGGAGGAAAACCGCAAAACATATATAAACTGCTTCTCTCTTTTTAAATAAAAATGCGGTTTTCCCATGATGTATGAGTCGTCCACCATGAGTTTGCTGATGGATTTCGAGACCCGATTCGAGGAGTTGGATGAACCGTTTCGGGTACATGGTGGGCCCGGTAAGGTACCCCGGGGCAAGAAGCTCGTGGTGATGACGATAAGCCTGGCAGGGGGAGACTACCTACCGGTGATTTTACCCGACGTGTCGGATATCCGGAGGATACCGTCGTGGTCTTGAAATGGATGGTAGGGACCGGTCTGGACTGACGGCGCCCTAGATATTGAGATTGAGACATTGAGATTTCGAGATATTGAGGTACTGAGATTTGATGATACAGGCCAGTCCGGATAGTCGGAGCCTGAGGTTTTGAGACATTGAGAATTATGTTTTGTGTCGATGCTAGACACTGTTGATGCTGATTTCATTTATAATAGCTCATTTTAAAAATACAAAGGAAATCTCACTAAATTATGAAAACAGTTTCTTCATTTACATGTATTCTGTTTTCCTGCATTCATACCTCATTCATATGATATATGGCTACCTGAGGCACTGACACGGGCACATGAGATCACACTCGGGTTAAATATTACCCTAGCCATTGTTATAGGCTGCATGTTATTCATATATTGGAGGATATATCATGATCATTGACCCAGTTTGCGTTATTTATGCGATTTCTGTGCGTAGATGTTTTTCTATTCACGAGTTGGCAACTCACCCCCGTTGTGCCCCAGTTTCTTGCAGGTTTGCCGTACAGGTTTCTTTACGGCTTGCGGGCATAGTTTTCTTCGGGTGATTTGCTAGTAGGTGGGTTTACTTGTATCGTACCCCCATTATATATCTTGTATATTATTATTCTGTTGTATCTAGAAGTTCCATCAACCAAACATGTATTTACTTTTGAGATAGAGACCGGTGATATTATTCTTTCGACCTTAGAGCCGCGCGTTATATTTCTGTGGTTTTCTTGTGGTTTTGAGTTTTTTATCCTCGCCGTTGGCGTTGTATATTATATTGCTTGTGTGGTTGTGACCGTCGATTGACGAAGAGCTAGCTCCCGCTTGGGGATGCCTTTTATTGATTTCGTATACTATTCATGTTGTATCCCGTTTGGGAGCCAGTATTTACAAAGGAGACTCAGCCGAAATTTTCAGTAAATTTTTTATGTTTTTAAAAAACCGCATAATTCGGCTTATGCTATTGAAACTACTTGTTTTAAATTGGTTTTCCTTCACTCTTCTACTTTTCTTGGTTTGGATTTCTGGGTTTTCGGTTTACTCAGATTACGTACGCCTCGAGACGTTCGTAGTTTAAGTGCCGGTCATGTTCCGTACTTTCGGGTCGTGACAATGACGAAACCTTTTCTCCAGTGGCTATGCTTAAATCCATCCGGATCTTACTTACCATTGCTGCATACCATGACTACAAAATCTGGCAGATGGATGTTATGACCGCATTTCTAAATGGTGATTTAGAGGAGTGCGTATACATGACTCAGCCAGAGGGCTTCGTAGATAGTGGTATCATCGGAAAGGTGTGCAAGTGTTAGTTATATGTATGCCCTAGAGGCCATTACTGTACATTAGATGTATATTGTTATGGATGCTGGGACATATATAGGTAGGACTTTCTTGCTCGACATGATAGTACGCTATCTGGTTGCTCTTTATCTTAACATGTATACTTTCTGTCTCTCTATTACATATTGATAAAGCCCTTAGGATGTGTACTCGACTTCCAGGACTATGATGCAGATCATACTAGTGGGGCCTGGATAGTCCATGAGTACATCCTTCAATGTTCCTAGTCGTGGGAATATCGAGACGGGGCATCGATATTCCAGAGTAGACTAGCGTATATCTTCTCGACCCATGTGATGGGCGATGGATGATCCCATATCCATTTGTGTTTGACATCGGAGATGGTATGCGGGTGCTCAGTGGAGACTGGGTACACTGAACGGACTCGCCGAGAACTCCCAGATGGTATTATACCTCACGTCAGATGGCAGTTCTCTGGTGACACTGGTACAGCTTAGTCTGTTGACCCGAGATCGTCATAGAGTCTTGTGTGCCTCCCACTGTGCTTTGATTTCCACCCTACCACGGCTCTACTGAGTCGTACAAACAGGTGGTTTTTGGGTACAGTCCCGATTCACATGGAGGCAATGAGCGATAGGAGGGGATTCGTCTCTCCCGGTATTGGGGGTTGATGTTGCGCTATGCTCGACTGGCCATAACAGGAAATCCCTGGCCAGGGTTGCAGTGATATACTGGTAAGAGTTATCAGTAGTTTCACGAATGTTATGGACCTCACGTCGGCATGACTTATCGAGCTATTAGGGTCTGACGTTTACCACCCCTAGGCGAGATATGCGACATATCAGACGAACAGACCGGACTGTACGGTAAGTGTTATTGGTTGGATTCACAGGAGTGTGAGCGGGCTTGCTCGTCGATCTTCTGATCGCTCAATACCCGGGTGGCCGTTACGTTTAGCAGACCGCTTGCGGCTTGTGGGTGTTTGATATGATCATCATCTGCTGCCGGCGTATTGACGAGTCTTTAGAGTCCTACACAGAGGTTTCCTGGCTCAAGCGAAACGAAATAGGAGCGCATATGAGATATGTGCGGGACCAAGAATAATGCGTGTATGTGATACCGTATTCTATTCTCGCAATGAATGTATCGATTGGTTGTATGCGATATAACCTAGTTATCGAATCAAGGATTGATTCGATAAGTCGATACATTGGATATTAGTCGGTTATATGCGATATGACCGGATAGTTAAATCAAGTATTGATTTAATGATTTAATGAATAATTATATATTTGATATAATAATTTGCATTAACTAGTATTTGTTCACTTTAAATGGATTTTCTCACTTGAAGTACACAAGTTGTATATGTGATATACTTTTGTGCACTTGTTTGTATCATGTTTGATGATACATGCTAACTTGGGTTTGTGTAAGACTTAAACCTTGGTTAAGTAAATGGTTAGGGTTTTGATTTTGTTAACCATTTATTTATTTATTCTTTTTTGCAAAATAGAAATGGTGGCTTTCTTTGTTTCTTTCATGAAGCTTCATGAAGTGTTGAAAGCTTGACCATTTTGTTTGCTTCCCTTAACCTAACCATTCACCTAACCCTAGTTTAGTATCTACACTTGACCATGGTTGGTAAATGATAAGTATTCATTTTATTTTCTATTTGAAAAATACTTATCATATTCTTTCTTCTTCTTCTTCTTCTTCTTCTTCATCTTCAACAAAGAAGAAAGCTTGCATCCTTTAATGGCAACTTGAGAAAAAGAGTGAGAAATCCAATTCTAAAGTGAACCCACTTCCTATTTATTCATCCTCTACCACTTGCCAAGTAGTATAGGGTGTTTTCTTCACAAGTTTCATGGCTTGGTGAAGTTGGAGCTTGATCTTGTGTTGCCTCAACGTAGATCATCTTCGGCATCGAAGTCGACGACCTAGCCCGCCCATTTCTCCGATGAAGCCGATGCTAGAGTCCGGGATCCGATATGGACAGCGGAGGGACGTCATCACGGAGCCTAGGAGGTGGAGGACCGGATCTACAAAGGTTTTAGTCACTTTCCTTTAGCAATAAAGTAGTTTACTTGCTTGCATCGCCTCTTTATCTAGTTAACGATCCGTATTAGGGTTTGTAGGCACATGAAAATTCTTGAATTGGCCATGTTTGATGGTTTGTAGAACCTCTAGTGTGTGCCTAGGAACCCTACAGTGGTATCAGAGCCTAGCTAGAGCTTTAGGCGATGTGTAGACGAAGCTAGAAGTCCGATCGAACCCGATATTCCCCGATTTCAACCCTCTCTGTACAGTTTTTCAAACAGTGGATTTTTGTGAATTAAAAATTCTCAAAAAATTAAGCAGGAAAAACTAAGAATTAATGTGAAGTACGGTCCCCTAAGTCAACAATTTGACCGCGGAACCGCGGCGAAACCATGGGTTTTGCGGCGGTTCCGCAGCCAAAATTTGGACTTAGTCCCTGAAATTTCATATATTTATTCTTAGGTCCTTTCTTGGCAATTTTTTATGGGAATATTTTAATTCCACTCAAGTGTTGAGTATTCTAGGGTTTTATTGGGGACTCGTTAATTTGATCGGATAATTTAACTTCGTTTAAGTTTTTCCGGATATTTTAGAAACTGTTAAAAAGTTCGACCGGATATAAATACCCACTTTTTCCCCTGCCGGGAAATTTCCAAGTGTTGGATCTTTTCGTAGTTTAAGAACGTTCAAAGTAGTGCAAGTAACGCGATGGTCCCTCTAGAAGACAACAAACCTTAACTCGATTATGTAACCGTCTTGAACTGCCCTTTGAACCTTAGGGTTTGGGGCAGTACGGCGTGCCACATGTGAGGCGTTGGCTTGACCCTTCTACGGCTGGACCGTTGGTACTGAGGCATGAACTGGATGTTTTTAAACTTATTTCTTGTGTTGAGCTGTTTCGGGAAAACTTGGGTGTTTGAATGTTCGATCGGAAAGTTTAACATTTTCTATTTTATCTGGAATGTGATACAATAATTGGAATTCACAAGTAGTTATGAGATAAATAAATGAATATTATAAATCTAGCGGTTTAGTCTCACTTGATCGGTTGCCACGAAATTTTGATGTGATCAAAAGTCCGTCGCAATCACGTAGCGTACGTGGATACTCGCCGGGTAAACTTAATAGTCTGCTATACCCCATAGCCCCGACCAAGTGACTGTAGGAGAACCCCGTCGCCGAAAGCATCCGTTCGGGTGCTCGCGGCAGCGGTGTTCCGCCTTGGTGCACTTCGTCGGCGGCATCGGGGGTGCAGCCGTCTACTGAAGTTTGCGACGAGCATTCGATCAGGATGTCGGGAATCTTGTTGAATTGCCCGACTTGATATTGAAAAGAGTTTTTGATAATGAGACTAAAATGCGGGGTTTATAATTGTTAGGCATGCGATATCTAAGGAATTCATTTGATTAGGCATGCGATGTCTAAGGAGTTTGCGGATTCCAACTGTTGTAGTTTTACACTTTCTTTTTTGTGACCGTAAGTGTAATATGTGATATCGCCGGTTTCGTTGCTATATGTCAACGACAATTGGGATACGCGTGTTTACTTACGTTGATGACATGTGATATGTGTTGCTGGATGTGTTATATTGGATCGTCGTGTTTGAATAGCCGGGGTTTTTTTTATGTGAGATGAGTGTTTCATGTAAAAACTTGTATGTAATATTCTTTTATTGGGGCACTTCCAGGTTGCGGAAGATGTCACCTTTTGTATATTATTTACTTTTCCGCACTAGGATAGACCCAAGGAGGAGAGCACAAGTAACCGGGTTCTAGAGTCCAGTGGGAGACCAACTCGAGGAGTCGAGTCCGGGTCTCCTAACTCTAGAATTGGTAGGGTTGCTTGCCGCTCTCGTAGGGGTCTAGGGGTGTGGGTTTGGCTATTCATCGCGACCGTGGAATCCGTGTTTTATACTGGCTTGTATTGAAAACACGGACGTCCTAGTATATCCAATATTTCATATGATTCTTCTGCTGCGATATCTGTGATGTGATCATGTGATATGTTCTGTGATGGATACTGTATATAGTATATATGATATATTATATAGACGTTGCTTATGTTTTACACCCGCGCTAGCCCTGCCTCGCTCTGGCATTAGTTACCTAACCTAACGGTGCAGACGGGACATCGAGGCGAATGCGGATGGCATAAGCGTACGTTATATTTATCTGTGATGTTTAGGTGGATTTAAATGATGGGATATTCATTAATGAGATTAATGAAAGAAAATAAACCTAATTGTTGTTGTGGAATCGAATTTCAAAATAAAACAGGTAGCTACAGTTCTTACTTTGCATCGCGGTGTTCATTATAGAACATCCTGCACCTTATTCGATGAGGAAAGGACCGAGATCCCTTCACCGGGAGTGACTCCTTTAGCAATTACTGGCAGATGCTACAACCCTCGGTTTGTCTTTTGATTGCTTCTATAGTTTCTGCTTTGCACAGTGATATATATGATATATCCCGCACCTCATTCGACGAGGAAAGGGCTGATGATCCCTTCACCGGGAGTGACCCCTTTAGCAAAACTAGAAAAGCCTCAAAAACATTCCATTTAAAAACCATTTGATTCCGCAACGAGATCAAGTTCAAAGCGTTAAAGGTTTTCACAAAAACCATTCGCAACCCTCCATCATTTTAGGAAGTAGAGTACTTAGTATTCGTGCTACGTTTGTCGACCATAGCCGAGGCGTAGTGTGCGGTAGCTAAGTGATGTCTTCCTATACAGCATATGATGCGATTAGTTAGGACAGTCATGTGGCTTTGTTGACCTTAGCCAAGGGTCATGTGGGTAGGTCTAATTAATCACGAAATGACGGGTAGAACTTGACTAGTACCTATGATTTGTTGACCTTAGCCAAGGTCATAGGTGCTAGGGGTAAAAACCATTATCGGGAGTTTCAGGTGTTGAAATTTGCAATGAGATTGCATCCCTTCTATATGATAGTTGGATCCCGATACCAACTGCGAGTAATTGTTACTCCTGGGAGAGTTTTGCACTTTGCAATTAGCCGATAAAGTAGGTGTCTAGAAAGGTATCAACGGGGTTATGCCTCTGGGAAAACGAGGTTTACTGTAATTAGGTCCGTGCGAAAGCACGGGGAACCTCCCTCAAAGTACCGACACTGGCCTGGCTGAAAGATTGGCGAACTTGTAGAGTGTAATTAATCCCGGCTAGTCTTTCCTTTTAAGGTTTGAAGGAAGATTTGATAAAAACAGTGGGAGCCATCCTGATTAGATAAAATATATAACCAATCTGATCTTGCAAGAGCGCACGCAGAGTGTTTTCTTCTCTCTCTCTCCAGGTAGCGACCATATCACGCCTTAATCAAGATAATAATATGGATGTATTGACCGAACCCGCTTGTTATAATGAGCTGGGGATCGTTGGTCCCGCTCCAACTTATAATTGTTATAAAACAGAGCAGGAAATAGGGAAATACCAGGATTCCCATGTCGCCCAAACGAAGAAAGTGCATGAGATGCATCTCCTTCGGGTGTGTTCATTACAAATAACTGTTTCTCAGTATCCTCTGCATCCTGGGTATTTGATACTGGATCAGGATCCCAGATATGTAATCTGTTACATAGGGCTACAAAAAGGCAGAAAAACTGAGAACGGGTGATAAGTTTCATGAGACAGAAAATGGGGCAAGTGTTGCAGCCAAGTCTGTTGGTCACTGTCACCCTGTATTACCAATACATTGATTCTGAACAAATGCTATTAGATACCGAGCCTGATATACAAAATCATATCTATCTCTTTATTAGTAAAGAAATGATAAAATTTTGTATTGATGGATAATGTTTTGAACATTTCCTATATCAAAAGTTGATCGGTTCAGGCACGTTATCTAAAAGCATTGACGTTCTAAATCAAACTACAGTTCCTAGTATACAGAATACACACAAGAGGAAGAGTTCAGAAATGAACGAATCCTTCTTAAGGTATTGTAGACTAGGTCATATCAATGCGACCTGACTGGCTGGAGTTACTTTTTAGATGCATATTTAAATCAGTTTGAATTTACATCTTATGAAACTTGCCAGTCATGTCACAAAGATTAGATGACCATAGCTCTGCTTGTTGGAAATAGAGAAAGAGTTAATGAACTCTTGGGACTGATACATGATGATGTATGTAAGGTCTCCTGTCTACAAATGCCAGGACTGGTTCTTTATACTTCATTACGTTCTCTGATAATCTCTCAAGATTCAGGCATATGTTCCTGTTGAAACACAAGTCCGAACCTTTTGAGATATTCACAGAATATAAGTTAGAAGTAGAGAACCAAAATACGGGTATAAGTATTATGTCCTTTGATGTGATCAGAGAGGAGAATACTTGTGCATAGAATTCCTGGACTATTCTAAAGGAGAATGAGATTCTCTCTCAGCATTACTCCTCCGTATACACCATAGCACGATGGTATATCGGGGCGGAGCAATTGCACCCTATATGATATGGTGCGCTCTATGATGAGTACTACTGAGTTTCCTATTTCCTTTTAGGGAGTTATGCACTTATGAAGTTGCATACCTATTGAATAGAGTTCGAATCAAATCAGTGCCTACCACTCCATATAAGATAAGGTATGGGAAGAGCCTATCTCTTAAGTAAGTTAAGATTTGGGATTGTCCGGCCTATGTCAAAAGCAAAATCCGGACAAGATCTAGGCAAGGTCAGTTCTGTAGAACTGGAAAGGTTCCAGCTATACAAAACTGCAGCTGATGATTTGACAGAACCAAAGGATTCAATGGTTCCCGACGAACCTCAGCCTCTCCGCCGATCAAGTAGGGTTCCTCGTCCGCCTGAGAGATACCTCGGTTTCTCGATGACAGTGGGAGCGAGGAATGCGTCATGAGATGATGACCCAACTAGTTTCGAGCAGGCCATCGAGAGTAGGGACTCTGTAAGAATGGTTGGATGCTTAGCGATCTGAGATGGAATCCATGTACACCAACAAAGTATGGACTTTGGTAGCTATATCTGAAGGGTTAAATCCCCATCAGGAGCAAGTATATCTAGAGAAGATTACTTGGTGTAGATGGAAAGTTGAGACTTTCAAAGCTAGACTTATTAAAGGTTTTCGTCATCGACCAGGCGTGGATAATGATGAAATCTTTTCCAGGGACTATGCTTAAGTCCATCCAGATCCTACTTGCCATTGCTACATACCATGACTACGATATCTGGTGGTTGGGTGCCATGACTACTTTTCTAAATAATGATTTAAAAGAGAACGTCTATAAGAACACAGCCAGAGGGCTTCGTAAACAGTGGGAGCAGCGGAAACGTGTGCAAGTTGCTTTGCATGATAAAGCAGGCATCGCGGAGTTGGAACGTCTGTTTTGATGTGGTAGTCAAAGAGTTTGACTTCATCAAAATGGTAGATGAACCTTGTATGTACAAAAAGGTAGTAGAGAGTAAGGTGGTCATCCTCGTATTGTACGTGGACAACATACTCTTGATAGGAAAGGGGTTTCCTATACTACGCTCGGTCAATCTCCGCTTATCACAAGGATTCTCCAATAGGATCAAAGTGATACCTACTAAATCCTGAGTTTTCATCTATGAGATAGATGTAATTGGATGCTAGGATTCTCACTAGATGTAGTGAGATAGTATCAATCGATCCTGGGGAGAATCACTGAAAGGGTTCCAGGGTGATAAAGACGACTGAATGTCAGTCACAGGCATTGTCTTTACCCTCAGTAGAGGGACGATATGTTGGAAGAGTTCCAAGCTAGATACCGTGGCAAAGTAGACGATAAAGGCTGGTAACATCGCTATTAAAAATACTACCAAAGAGGTAGTTTGGGTGTATATTGGTTCATGAGATGAACTAGGTTCCCACCATTGTGTGACAATGGAAGTGTGGCTTTGGCCAAGGAACCATGATCCCATCAGTGACCCAGACATATTCTGAGGCAGCATCACCTGATCATGGAGATAGTTGATCTCCAGGGTGATCAAGGTTAGGAGAGTAGACTCAGAGGATAACACTGCGGATCCACTCACGAAGGCCTTTTCCCAAAGAGAGACTTTTAGGGGATGGTTGAGTATTAGATACTACAACTACTGCTACAGATGGCCCTAGTGCAAGCGGGAGATTGTTAGTTATATGTATGCCCTACAGGCCATTACTGTACATTGGATGTATATTGTAGTGGATGCTGGGACATATATAGGTAGGACTTTCTTGCTCGACATGATAGTACGCTATCTGGTTGCTCTTTATCTTAACATGTATACTTTCCGTCTCTCTGTTACATGTTGATAAAGCCCTTAGGATGTGTACTCGACTTCCAGGACTATGATGCAGATCATACTAGTGGGGCCTGGATAGTCCATGAGTACATCCTTCAATATTCCTAGTCGTGGGAATATCGAGATGGGGCATCGATATTCCAGAGTAGACTAGCGTATATCTTCTCGACCCATGTGATGGGCGATGGATGATCCCATATCCATTTGTGTTTGACATCGGAGATGGTATGCGGGTGCTCAGTGGAGACTGGGTACACTGAACGGACTCACCGAGAACTCTCAGATGGTATTATACCTCACGTCAGATGGCAGTTCTCTGGTGACACTGGTACAGCTTAGTCTGTTGACCCGAGATCGTCATAGAGTCTTGTGTGTCTCCCACTGTGCTTTGATTTCCATCCTACCACAGCTCTACTGAGTCATGCAAACAGGTGGTTTTTGGGTACAGTCCCGATTCACATGGAGGCAATGAGCGATAGGAGGGGATTCGTCTCTCCCGGTATTGGGGGTTGATATTGCGCTATGCTCGACTGGCCATAACAAGAAATCCCTGGCCAGGGTTACAGTGATATACTGGTAAGAGTTATCAGTAGTTTCACGAATGTTATGGACCTCACGTCGGCATGACTTATCGAGCTATTGGGGTCTGACGTTTACCACCCCTAGGCGAGATATGCGACATATCAGACGAACAGACCGGACTGTACGGTAAGTGTTACAGGTTGGATTCACAGGAGTGTGAGCGGGCTTGCTCGTCGATCTTCTGATTGCTCAATACCCGGGTGGCCGTTACGTTTAGCAGACCGCTTGCGGCTTGTGGGTGTTTGATATGATCATCATCTGCTGCCGGCGTATTGACGAGTCTTTAGAGTCCTACACAGAGGTTTCCTGGCTCAAGCGAAACGAAATAGGAGCGCATATGAGATATGTGCGGGACCGAGAATAATGCGTGTATGTGATACCGTATTCTATTCTCGCAATGAATGTATCGATTGGTTGTATGCGATATAACCTAGTTATCGAATCAAGGATTGATTCGATAAGCCGATACATTGGATATTAGTCGGTTATATGCGATATGACCGGATCGTTAAATCAAGTATTGATTTAATGATTTAATGCATAATTATATATTTGATATAATAATTTGCATTAACTAGTATTTGTTCACTTTAAATGGATTTTCTCACTTGAAGTACACAAGTTGTATATGTGATATACTTTTGTGCACTTGTTTGTATCATGTTTGATGATACATGCTAACTTGGGTTTGTGTAAGACTTAAACCTTGGTTAAGTAAATGGTTAGGGTTTTGATTTTGTTAACCATTTATTTATTTATTCTTTTTTGCAAAATAGAAATGGTGGCTTTCTTTGTTTCTTTCATGAAGCTTCATGAAGTGTTGAAAGCTTGACCATTTTGTTTGCTTCCCTTAACCTAACCATTCACCTAACCCTAGTTTAGTCTCTACACTTGACTATGGTTGGTATATGATAAGTATTCATTTTATTTTCTATTTGAAAAATACTTATCATATTCTTTCTTCTTCTTCTTCTTCATCTTCAACAAAGAAGAAAGCTTGCATCCTTTAATGGAAACTTGAGAAAAAGAGTGAGAAATCCAATTCTAAAGTGAACCCACTTCCTATTTCTTCATCCTCTACCACTTGCCAAGTAGTATAGGGTGTTTTCTTCACAAGTTTCATGGCTTGGTGAAGTTGGAGCTTGATCTTGTGTTGCCTCGACGTAGATCATCTTCGGCATCGAAGTCGACGACCTAGCCCGCCCATTTCTCCGATGAAGCCGATGCTAGAGTCCGGGATCCGATATGGACAGCGGAGGGACGTCATCACGGAGCCTAGGAGGTGGAGGACCGGATCTACAAAGGTTGTAGTCACTTTCCTTTAGCAATAAAGTAGTTTACTTGCTTACATCGCCTCTTTATCTAGTTAACGATCCGTATTAGGGTTTGTAGGCACATGAAAATTCTTGAATTGGCCATGTTTGATGGTTTGTAGAACCGCTAGTGTGTGCCTAGGAACCCTACAGCAAGCTGCTTAAATCCATCTACGGGTTAAAGCAGACATCACGGAGTTAGAACATTTGTTTTGATGTTGTAGTCAAAGAGTCTGACTTCATCAAGAACGTAAATGAACCTTGTATTTACAAGAAGGTTGCAGAGAGTAAGGTTGTCTTCCTCATATTGTACGTGGATGACATACTCTTGATAGGAAATGATATTCCTATGCTGCACTCGGTCAAGCTCTTCTTATCACAAAGATTCTCAATGAAAGATCTAGGTGATGCCTCCTGCATTTTGGGGATTAGGATCTATAGAGATTGATCTAAGCGGATACTGGGATTGTCCCAATCCAGGTACATTGACACCATACTAAAGAGGTTTAGTATGGAAGAATCCAACCGTGGGAACCAACCCACGATCTCTGGACTCACTCTCTCCAAAGAGATGTCTCCCAAGACTGATTTGGAGAGAGCTCGCATGCAAAGGATACCCTATGCTTAGGCAGTAGGCTCTATCATGTACGCGATGCTATATACCAGACCCGATATAGCATACTCACTAAGTGTAGTGAGTAGATATCAAGCAGATCCTGGAAAGAGTCACTGGACAGCTGTGATGAACATTCTCAAGTACTTGAGAAGGACTAAGGAAATGTTCTTGGTGTATGGTAACGGAGAACTCCAGGTGGAGTCCTTTACCGATTCAAGCTTCCAAAGTGATAAGGACAACTCTAAGTCGCACTCGGGATTTGTCTTTACCCTAAATGGAGGGGCGGTTTGTTGGAAGAGTTCCAAGTAAGAAACCATGGCAGACTCGACGATGGAGGCTGAATACATCACTGCCAACAATGCTGCCAAAGAGGCTGTCTGGATGAAGAAGTTCATCACTGAATTTGGTGTGGTTCCATCCATTGAGCATCCAATACCTTTGTATTGTGATAATAATGGAGCTGTGGCTTTGGCCAAGGAACCCAGGTCCCATCAGAAGTCCAGACATATTCTGAGATGGTATCACCTGATCCGGGAGATAGTTGATCGCCGCGAGATCGAGGTCAGGAGAGTTGACACGAAGGACAACACTGCGGATCCACTCACGAAGGCCATACCCCAGATACAATTTGAGAAACTCTTCGGGATGTTGGGTATGAGATACTACAACAGCTGGCCTTAGTGCAAGTGGGAGATTGTTAGTTGTATATATGCCCTAGAGGCCATTGTTGCACATATGATGTATATTATGGTGGATGCTTGGATATATATAGAGAGGACTTTCTTACTCGACATGATAATATGCTATTTGGTTTCACTTTATCTTAACATGTTGACTTGTATTGGTTTACTGTCTTGCTCTCACATGTTGATAAAGTCCTTAGGATATGTACTCGACTACTAGGACTATGATGTAGATCATACTAGTGGGGCCAGGATAGTTCAAGAGTACATCCTATAACTGTTCCTAGTCGAGAGTGTATCGAGACAGGGCATCGATACTCCAGAGTAGACTAGCGTATACGCATCTTGACCCATATGATGGGCGATGGATGATCCCATATCCATCGGTGTTTGACATCAAAGATGGTGTACGGGTGCTCAGTAGAGACTAGGTATACTGAACGGACTCGCCGAGAACTCCTAGATGGTATTATACCTATCGTCAGATAGCAGTTCTCTGGTGACACTGGTACAAGTCAGTCTGTAGACCCGAGATCGTCATAGAGTCTTGTGTGATTGCCACTGTGCTTTAATTTCCACCTTACCACGTTCAAGAGAACGTGCAAAACGGTGGCTTTTGGGTACAATCCCGAATCACATAGAGGCAATGAGCGATAGGAGGGGTTTCGTCTCTCCTGGTATTAGGGGTTGATGCTGCGCTGTGTTCGATTGGCTATAACTGGAAGTCCCTGACCATGGCTGATATAGAGATCTACTGGTAAGTGTTATCAGTAGTTTCTCGACCCGTTATGAGCCTCATATCGACATGACTTATCGGTTACTGGGGTCTGACGTTCACCACCTCTAGACTAGATATGCGACATATGAGACGAAGAGACCGGACTGTACGGTAGTGTTACTAATTGGCTCGACGGGAGTTTTTACAGCTTCGCTGGTTTTCTTCTAATCGCTCAATACTCGGGTGGCCGTTACGTTTAGCTGACCGCTAGCGGCTTGTAGGTATTTGATATGATCATCACCTACTGCCGGCGTATTGACGAGTCTTAGAGTCCCACACAGGAGTTTCCTAGCTCAGGCGAAACGATGTGGTGTGCATATGAGATATGCGTGGGGACCCGATTGAATGCGAGTATGTGATACCGTATGTTAATCGGGCGTTTTTCTATTGGTCTGGTCGTATGTGATATGACCGGTTTGTTAAATCAAGTGTTGATTTAACATTTGACTTTTAGTTTAATTCTTTATTTAAACCCTTTTCTTTGTTGAAAATGTATGCATGTATGTATGCACATGTTGATGTGCATGGACACATACATGCATAGTGTCATGGTTGATGATACACAATTGGTGGCAATATAAGACTTACATGGTTTTATATATATATATATATATATATATATATATATATATATATATATATATATATATATATATATATATATTCTATTTGGATTATATAAAAAAGACAAATGGAAATTAAATCTTTAATGGGTTTTTCTACACTCTTTTTGACTTTGACCTAGCTTAAACCCATGGTTTACTTTTCATTTGGACTTTAACCCAAATGGAAAATATCTAGATATTATTGAATCATGGTTTGGGATGAGAGAAAGAAAATAAATATACTTTCTTTTCTCATTTTATTTCATTAAGCTTATTATTATCTTTTTGACAAAAGCTTTTGCCATCATCTTCTTCTTCCTCCAAGCTCTCTTGAGTTTTCTCTTGAGTGAGGGTGATAAAAAGAAAGGGTTTTGATTAGAGAATACAAAACACCTCATCATTCTATACCTCTCTAGCCCATTTGTGTAGGGTGTTTTGCTATACTTCTTTGAAAGATCAAGTAAAGCAAGGAGCTTTGGGCAAAGGGACTTCGTTGTGGATCATCGTGGACAAGGAAGATTGATAGCGATCCGTTCCAAACTCTCAAAGGTCCAAAGAGTCACCAAGGGAAGACTGCAAAGGTTGTAATTTCTTAACTTAGTGTTACAAGAGTGTAAGTCCACGGTAGCGCCCCGGCTGTGTAACAGACGCCAAATACGGAACAAAACTTTTACAACTGGCGCTATCGCGTACTATAACCCGGATCTGCCATTAAAGCTAAACTAACAAACTACAAAGTGGGGAGAAAAGTTATACCGAATGATCCGAGTCCTTCGGTCTTCAACCATCATCCCACGCTTTATTGTGGCTGCTCCGATCTCCTGAATCTCCAGTCTTCTCGTCCAGGTGGCACCACGTCGACGGATCTTTAAACGGGCTCCCGCCTCTGAACCGAGGCAACTCGGTCGTCAAGTTTGCTAAAAGAGATGACCAAGATGATGTAAAGAATGAGTGGAACACTTTGTCTCGTTACGTCCAAAGCTATGGACGAACGGTTAATGAAGTTGCCATTTGAATCGGGTGAAATGAGAATTGTAGCTATCTAATTTCCATACACCAAAACACTATCATAATCTTTTCCCTCAAATGAACAACCATGATCAAACCCAAGAGGTGGCCGGCCACTTATGTAGAGGGAGGGAGGTGAGTGTAGGAGGGGGAAGGTGACCATAAGCATTAATTGATGAATGAGTCATATAAACCTTGTCACCAAAAAACCATTAATGAACTAATGAATCATTACAACACATCACCATATAATCAAATGAACCATTAATGCACCCATGAGTCACTAATCCTAGTCACCATCTAGAAGCATCTAGAAGCACGACTCACCCTCATGACTCACCCATAAGAAGAAAAGATAAATCCGCATTTAACCGAATGTTAAATACGGCTGATAGAAAACTGGAAACTGGTAACTTCCAAAAGCGATCCTAAAATGAATTTCAGGATAACCCCGTAATAGTATAAACATACCCGCATTTGTATTACGACCGAATACAAATGCAACTGAGACAAAGATATTATATCTACACAGTATAATACTGGGATCCGGTTTAAACCAAAGCCTACCAGTATTATCTGCCCGAAAAATGACACGTGCGAAAACGCACATGCATTTTCCGAACCCTGCCATAAAACCATACGGCCTCTACAATGTTTCACCCGAACCTGGGAAATGGTCTGTGGGGGACTCTAATGACTCATCAACACACTGGCACTGGGTATAACCACTAGCACGTCAGAGGTACAAACTGTACGTAACGGTTGCCTATGTATTGATTAGAAGGGAAGCTGACGAGCGAACTCATCTCATAAACCCTACTGAGCCTAATGGTGACAATATCCGTACTGTCCGGTCCGTTCGTCTAAAGAATATCGCATATCGAGTCTAGGGGGGTGGATAAAGTCAGACCCCTAATAACGCAATAAATCGTGTCGGTATGAAGCCCATCACCTCCTGAGAAACTACTGATCCAAATCAATAATTCTCCACTACCTCGGCCGAGGATTTCTAGTGATGGCCACCCGTGCACTGCGCTACATCAACCCCCAATTCCGGGAGAGACGAATCCCCGACGATCCGCTCACTGCCTTCATGTGGCTCGGGACTGTACCCAAAAAATACCTGTTTGCACGACTCCTTTGAGCTGTGGTAGGGTAGAAATCAAATCACAGTGGGAACTCACACGAGACAAATGACGATCTCAGGTCGACAAACTAACCTATACACATGTCACCAGGGAACTGCTATCTGAGGATATGTATAATACCAACTAGCATGTTCCCGGCGAGTCCTGTCCGGTGTACTCATAACCTAATGAGCGCCTGTATACATCTTTGGTGATCCAACTGACACCAGTGGCTTGTGAGACCGGCCACCGCCCCTCGTCGGGGTCTCGACTGTATACACTAGTCTACTCTGGAGTATCGATGCCCTGTCTCGAAACTCCCACGACTAGGGACACTTTAAGGATGTGCTTACAGACCCCAGCACCCACGTATATGATCGCCATCATACTGCTGGCAGTCAAGCAAGAATCCTATGGGCTCTATCAACATGCAATAGCGAACTAAAGCATGTATACGATAATAAAGACAAACCAGATAGCATACTATCATCTTGAGCAAGACTGTCATATCGGTATAGGTCCTGCCTCAATCATTGCAATCACGTACCTGCGATCCAATAATTGACTTTGAGGGCACTATATCCAACAATCTCCCACTTGCACTTAAGGCTAATTATTGTGATGTCGCATACTCACAGCCCATGTGATACCGAACATCCAACTCCTCTGCTAATCAGTTTCACAAAGCTAGTTTGTAAAACTCTTGTGTTCGAGAAATAGCCTCAGTGAGTGGATCCGCCCTGATGTTTCTTTCTGTATCTCTCTTAATCTCAAGTTCGCGGAGAAAACCATCTCCCGAATTGAGTAATACCTGTCTTCGAATATGTCTGGATATCTGATGGGACCTAGTTCATAAATGAACTCTAAATCCAAACTTCTTAGACTGTATCGATCGCTGAACCTAATCAGTATCCATCACCATGCCTCCCACAGTATCCTCTTGGACCACCAGTCCATAATACTGTCCCTCGTCAGAGGAAAAACTATAACTCTGACAATCACTCTGTTATCCATGTCACCTTTGAAGCCTGGAATGATAACCGTCTCCCGAAAGAGGCTGCCATTATCAAATCCGTAGAACATGCATTTATGTTCTAAAACTGCTTCCTTATGTTCTCCAGGATTGGATTAATATAAACTTATTGCATCTAGTGCAAAAACAACATCTGGTGTGGTACTTGACATCTCATGATTGACTCAATTGACTAAGCAAGTGATCTGCCAATCATGCACATCCCTCTCTCCTTTAGTCTCTAAGACACCTTTAGAGAGGGTGACTCCATCACCTGCAGGTACACCACCATGCCAGGAGTCATTTATTCTAAAATACCATTAGAATATTGTCAAAGTACCCTTATTGGGAAACTACCCAAATCTAGATCTAAAACCATAGATCTAGTAACCAGAATGTCTAATATTATATCCATATCCTTGTGGAGAAACAACTGTGTGACGACCACAGTACAACCGATCATAGTATAGGAATTTTACTTCCTACTCTGTGTATGCCATCCGAATACCAGGACATCACACCCTACTACCTCCTTAACAGATCCATCCCCTATTCTGATGAAGTCAAAATCTATGACTGTCACATCAAAAATAGATGATCTTATCTCCGCTATATCTGCTCAAATCTATAAATAGACATAAGCTACTTGCCCACTATGCTTCCGCTGCTCCCACTGACTACGACAACCCTCTGGCAGAATAATATATACGTACACTTCTAAAGCCAGTTTTAGAATGACGTTATACTTAACCTCCTGCCGGGTCTCATGGCCTGGAACAACAGTAGTGTAAAGTCTGGGTGAATAAGAACCTCCCTGTCACCGTCCTTGAGGCTACCGGAGTACCTCTCGGGAGTCTGAGGTTACCCACCATATCTGCGGAGTGGCTATTGGAATGTCAAACCTGATTGAATATATAGGTCCTATTAAATTTTCCGTAATCGTTTGCGATTCTGGAATCACTTCCAGTTCTACCATACTCCCACTACTGTTTTCTGAAAAAGTCCATTTTAATAAAACTGTGGCGAGTCAAGAACAATATCACTATTGATCTTCCAGATGGTAGAAATGTCAACCCTCGTCAAAGCCAGGGTCAACCCACAAACTGCCATTACAGAAACGTGCCTTGAGTTATCCAGTGTCTGGTTTTAAGCATAAGCTGGACAACTTCCCGTACCTTAACATCGTTAAGATATGATCCATTCTATATCCAATATGGAAACATTGGCACTTATTTAATTGGAACCAGATTCATATCATGCAGCTGTCTCCAGTGCATATCAACTTAATGGAGAGAGGCTAATCAGCATTACTCAACTTAGGAATCCATCCAATTATGAGTAACCTGAAAGAGAAAAAAGTTTCTCAAAAACTATTACTATTATCTGAATACCTATCACAAGAATCTACATCTTCAATCTCTTTGAAGAATCCCGATACTTGTGACACCTGGTTCTCTACTTTATTCTTATACCCATAACTTCTCAAAAGTTAGACATTGTATTTCTACGAAACACTTGTCTAAAAACTAGAAAAATCATAAGTAAACAGAACATAGTATGAGGACCTACCCCTTTGTCCTGACGGACACTGGACAACATACAGCACTCTGTATAAGTCCGCTGAGTCGAATAACTCAAAACATGTGCATCGTAGGTTGAAAACTGTACTTATGGTTAAGAACTACTCCGTTGTTCAATGCTCCTTACCCAATCGTATCTGATATAGGTAAATGTCATGGACATAATCTTAAATAGCTATATCTCACTTTATAAAAATAAACGTACAGATATATCATTTTGAAATTGGTGTACAACAACGGATATTCAAAACCGAATACATGCCGTCTGGCAAAAACTCAGGCGACTTCCTCAAATATCACCAATTACAACGAATTCCGATATAATGAGGATGATCACCTAATTCCCAATAACTTACTCACACTCATCATCTATCATCTGTAAAACCATACAGATATGAGAATCATACCTGGTAAATACATACCCTGGAGTAAGTATCTAATCAGGAAATCAGTTTTCCATTAACAATGCACTGAAACATGAAAATGTTTTGTAGGGGTATTCTGGTATTCTTAGTAATGCCTCTTCCATAATCCAATTCATGACTATAACCGTATATTTTATTGTCATCTCTCCAAATCCCTTTATTTGTCTTTAGTTGTTACCTTCTGTACACCATCGTTAGGCTAAATGGTTTTCTTCCTTCCCTACCATTCGGCACCAGCCTATGGTTTGAAAGAA
This sequence comes from Agapanthus africanus, assembly GCA_030015575.1. Classification (NCBI taxonomy): domain Eukaryota; kingdom Viridiplantae; phylum Streptophyta; class Magnoliopsida; order Asparagales; family Amaryllidaceae; genus Agapanthus; species Agapanthus africanus. Next base: position 142,986,009 of record JASDDO010000026.1, read on the forward strand.
GACTATCTAGTAAGCATAATAGGTATACTCTCCTAATCCTAGGAGTACTCGCAACTTGAGAGAAGGTGATGATAAAAGACAACTGAATAATACCTTATTCTATTTCTCCCGAACTGGGAAAAAAGCAAAGGTGAAAATAGGAGTGGCGATGAAGTACGCGGTTTGGTCGTGAATGATAACAGTCGCAATTTACTTTGCCCTCTTTCTAATCCTTTTATCTTATCTTTACATATTACCTTCTGCACACCCTACTTAGGCTAATTGGTTTTCTTCATTCCCTACCTTTTGGCACCAGTCTATGGTTTGGAATAAGACTATCCAATAAGCGTAATAGGTGTACTCTTCTAAACTAAGGAGCCCTCGCAACCTAAGAGAAGGTGATAATATAAGACAACTGAATAAACCAATTCTATTTCTCCTGAACCTGGATCCATCCTTGAAGAAGTCCCTTCGAGTTCGTATATAACCATACGATGGATCTATCCAATGGAAGTGGATGTCCGTATTAATACGGGGTGTTCTGAGAAATACAAAGGGTAAAAGAAGGAGCGGCAACGACTTATGCAACTCAGACAATCCAAAAGCCAGCATTTTAAGAAGGTTCGGTCAACTTGGTCACTGAGTCATAGTCTAGGGTCGGTCAATGGTCGCTGCCAAAGAGAGAGAGAAAAGAAACACTCTGCGTGCACTCTAACCTAGATCAAAATGGTTATCACTTTATCTAATCAGGAAACCTCCCACTGTAATCTCAAATTCTCCTCTAAACCAGAAAGAAGAATTAGTCGGGATCACCCGAAGAGTAAACCAACTCATCAGTGAGAATCGGGATCCAACTATCTTCGTATGATAACTTGATGGAAGCCACTCAAGTTATCACACTCCAGAAGGTATGCGCATGCCTGGCAAGTTTCCTGTATGTTTGAAACTCCCGATATGATTTTTGCCCCATGCTCTTATGACCTTGGCGTTGGACAAAATATCATAAGTCACATGCCAAGTTCTACCCGTCACTATCCAGGTCAATTTGAACCCACCCGCACATGCCCTTGACGTTGGCCAAAATGGCAGAACGACTATCCCAAACCAACTCATCTATCTATGCAACAGATGAATACCCAGCAGCTACCAAACACTATGCCTTAGCGTTGGTCAAAATACATAGCTTGAATACTACTGAATACCCAAAAGAAATGACGGAGGGCTACGGCTGGTTTTTGGCGAAAAACCTTTAACGTAATGAACTTGATCTCGTTGAAGGAACCTAATAGCTTTTTATAAAAATATAGTGGCGAAAACCTTTGCTAAAGAGGTCACTCCCGGTGAAGGGATCTCGGCTCTTTCCTCGTGGAATGAGGTGCAGGATATTCCAACTGAATACCGCGATGCAAAGCAACTTGTAATCGACTATAGTAAAGTTACTATCCTGACGTAAACTTCTGCCCAAGGGGTCACTCCCGGTGAAGAGATCTCGGCCCTTGCCTCGTCGAATGAGGTGCAGGATATTCTAACTGAATATCACTATGCAAAACAAAAGGAAACGTCTTTGTAATAACACTTTTTTAAAATTTGTTCCAACAACATCAAATAAAGGTTTGTTTAATCCTTGCATTGATAAGAATCAATGCAGTCCCATCAATCAATCACACCAGAAAAGAACGAAAATAAAATGTACGTATATGCCATCCGCATTCGTCACTGGGTCCCGTCATCGCCCATTAGGTTACTTAACTAACGACAGAACGGGGGCTGGACTAGCGCGGATATAAAACATATACAACATCTAATAGTATATATACCAATATACAATAATTGCTCCAGGCGTGATAATATGCAACATTACAGAAAAGTAATAAGCATCACAGAACAATACAGATAATCTGGGATTCCCGGGTTTCACAGAGCCGCTACTGAAACCCGATATTTCCCTGGTCGTGTGGATAGCCTGTGCAATGAAACCTAGACCCCTACGGGTGCGGCAAGTTACCCGCCAAAACCTGAAGCGAGGTAGTCCCCCACAGCATAGTGAATGGAACATCCGGCAATTCACGGAATCCGGTAAATTGAGCACCCCTCCTTGGGTCAACCTGTACCCCTTACGAGTGCGGCGAATAGTCTGCCAATTCTAGAGTGAGGTCCCTTTGCCTCTCAAAGCCATGAGATACGGAACCGTTGCCCTCCAGAACCCGGCTATCCGTGTACTCCGTCGCGGGGTAAACCTAGTACAGAAATAAAAATATGTACAACGGGTACATCGACCTCAGCCCGGTCGTACCCCAAAAGAATATTATACAACAGACAGTGACGACAGTCCACATGTTGGACGCTCGCCCCGCAATATCAAATGTACAAATAAATCCAAACTGCACTACCATTGCACACTGCTATCCACCACGACAAATCCGCAACATTACAGCACAATACAGAATATCAACGCGAATGTCACGTTCGCAAACCCGTCTAAAAGAACTATAGCAATTAGACGCAGTTTACCGATCAAATGACATTCCCGGTCGGAGATATAAAGTAAGTACTGCATACTAACAAGTTTAAAATATCGATCGACAAAATTTCCCGAAGTGGGCCCCACGTACATCTGCTGTACAGTAATAAAATCTGGGCCCAAAAGAAATATTCCAAAACCCACAATTTCCACTGAAGAAGCCATTGTAGAAATTTGGACCACTGGTCCCACAGATTGGCCGCGGATGCGCGGTCAAACCCTACGTTTGACCGCGGATCCGTGGTGGTCTTGTGGGATCATGTGACCAAATTTCTACAGTTAGCTTAACAAACCCTGCACAACTTTCTGTGATATGCAAAATAATTTTTGGGCCTGATTTAAAATCGACAGAAACTGTAAACTGAATAAATGTAGTTTTCGAAAAACCGTTCGATCGATATTTTAAACGTGTTAGCACAAGTTAGTAAAGCTTAATAGTGAGGCACTGATACCACTGTAAGTCCACGGTAGCGCCCCGGCCGTCTAACAGACGCCAAATGCGGAACAAAACTTTTACAACTGGCGCTATCGCGTACTATAACCCGGATCTGCCATTAAAACTAAACTAACAAAGTACAAAGTGGGTAGAAAAGTTATACCGAACGATCCGAGTCCTTTGGTCTTCAACCATCATCCCACGCTTTATTGCGGCTGCTCCGATCTCCTGAATCTCCAGTCTTCTCGTCCAGGTGGCACCGCGTCGACGGATATTTAAATGGGCTCCCACATCTGAACCGAGGCAACTCGGTCGTCAAGTTTGCTAAAAGAGACGACCAAGATGATATAGAGAATGAGTAGAACACTTTGTCTCGTTACGTCCAAAGCTATGGATGAACGCTTAATGAAGTTGCCATTTGAATCGGGTGAAATGAGAATTGTAGCTATTTAATTTCCATACACCAAAACACTATCATAATCTTTTCCCTCAAATGAACAACCATGATCAAACCCAAGAGGTGGCCGGCCACTTATGTAGAAGGAGGGAGGTGAGTGTAGGAGGGGGAAGGTGACCATAAGCATTAATTGATGAATGAGTCATATAAACCTTGTCACCAAAAAACCATTAATGAACTAATGAATCATCACAACACATCACCATATAATTAAATGAACCATTAATGCACCCATGAGTCACTAATCCTAGTCACCATCTAGAAGCATCTAGAAGCACGACTCACCCTCATGACTCACCCATAAGAAGAAAAGATAAATCCGCATTTAACCGAATGTTAAATACGGCTGATAGAAAACTGGAAACTGGCAACTTCCAAAAGCGATCCTGAAACGAATTTCAGGATAACCCCGTAACAGTATAAACATACCCGCATTTGTATTACGACCGAATACAAATACAACTGAGACAAAGATATTATATCTACACAGAATAATACTGGGATCCGGTTTAAACCAAAGCCTACCAGTATTATCTGCCCGAAAAATGACACGTGCGAAAACGCACATGCATTTTCCGAACCCTGCCATAAAACCATACGGCCTCTACAACGTTTCGCCCAAACCTAGGAAACGGTCTGTGGGGGACTCTAATGACTCATCAACACACTGGCACTGGGTATAACCACTAGCACGTCAGAGGTACAAGCTGTACGTATCGGTTGCCTATGTATTGATTGGAAGGGAAGCTGACGAGCGAACTCATCTCTTAAACCCTACTGAGCCTAACAGTGACAATATCCGTACAGTCCGGTCCGTTCGTCTAAAGAGTATCGCATATCGAGTCTAGGGGGTGGATAAAGTCAGACCCCTAATAACGCGATAAATCGTGTCGGTATGATGCTCATCACCTCCTGAGAAACTAGTGATCCAAATCAGTAATTCTCCACTACCTCGGCCGAGGATTTCTAGTGATGGCCACCCGTGCACTGCGCGACATCAACCCCCAATACCGGAAGAGACGAATCCCCGACGATCTGCTCACTACCTCCATGTGGCTCGGGACTGTACCCAAAAAATACCTGTTTGCATGACTCCTTTGAGCCGTGGTAGGGTAGAAATCAAATCACAGTGGGAACTCACACGAGACAAATGACGATCTCAGGTCGACAAACTAACCTGTAGATATGTCACCAGGGAACTGCTATCTGACGATATGTATAATACCAACTAGCATGTTCCCGACGAGTCCTGTCCGGTGTACTCATAACCCAATGAACACCTGTATACATCTTAGGTGATCCAACTGACACCAGTGGCTTGTGAGACCGGCCACCGCCCCTCGTCGGGGTCTCGACTGTATACACTAGTCTAGTCTGGAGTATCGATGCCCTGTCTCGAAACTCCCACGACTAGGGACACTTTAAGGATGTGCTTACAGACCCCAGCTCCCACGTATATGATCGCCATCATACTGCTGGCAGTCAAGCAAGAATCCTATGGGCTCTATCAACATGCAATAGCGAACTAAAGCATGTATACGATGATAAAGACAAACCAGATAGCATACTATCTTCTTGAGCAAGACTGTCATATCGATATAGGTCCTGCCTCAATCATTGCAATCACGTACCTGCGATCCAATAATTGACTTTGAGGGCACTATATCCAACAAAGAGTTCTTTGTATGTGATACAATTTAGCTGTTACCCTAAATATTTTAGTTTAAAGATTCATGGTTTGTTTGCTTTGTACCTCTCTAAAATTTTAAGATGGCATGTGTGATGCTTTCATACACTAGACTAGGTGCAAGGGAAACCCAACAGGAACACTATCTTAAATGCTCCCAATGCTCTTCGTGCGATTTTCTTTTCACTACGAGGTCGTCAATATAGCATTCGACGATTTCGTATATGAGGTCATCGAAAATCTTCGTCATGGCCCTCTGATAGATAGCATCGGCGTTCTTCAGGCTGAAAGGCATCACTTTGTAGCAGAATATACCTAAAGGAATCCGGAAAGCGGTGTGCTTCTGGTCTTCAGGATGCATCTTTATTTGATTGTACCCTGATGAGCCGTCCATGAAGGAGAAAACTTTATGAGTGGACATGTTGTCTATCATCAGCTCGGTAACCGGTACGGGAAAATCATCCTTGGGACAAGCTTTGTTGAGGTCCCGAAAGTCCACACAGATGCGCACTGTCCCATTTTTCTTCATTACTGGGATAATGTTGGTGATCCAGTCGGGGTATTGAACTTCTTGGATGAAGCCGGAGTCGATCAGCTTCTTGACCTTTGCGTTGATACCCATTTCAAGTTCGAGCCGCATTCTTCTTGGTGCTTGCTTGACTGGCTTGACATCCGGAGATATCGCCAGTTTATGCACAACTATTTCTGGATCTAGCCCCGGCATTTCGGAATAATTCCATACGAAGCAATCTTTATACTGCATGAGCACGTCTTTTAGCATAGCCACTTGTTCTTTAGACATCAGCTCACTGACGAACGTTGGTCGCGGGTCATTTTCCGTCCCTAAGTCGATTTTCCTTAGGTTGTCCACAGTAGTATGTATTCCATCTTCCAGCTCTTTTGGCGTCGGTGGAAACTCTGAGATCAACTCATCTTCATCCTTATTTTCAAAGCACCAGGATAGGTCATCCATATTCTCGGGCACTCCTTCTTCTTTCAGCGTTACCACATGGCAGGTACGAGACCGTTTCCAAGATCGATATTGATCTGGTTCTACTCTTGTCATATACGTTGCTTTTGGCTCGTGTTTTTGTGGTGGGATTACTCTCCAACTGTCGGATAAAGCGAACCTGCCGAGTTGATACTGGTCTTCAACCCAGTCTTTGAAGGTGAAGCAGTCTTCAAGAGGATGTCCTATCGTTCGGTGATAGGAGCAATAGTCTGGGTGATGAACCTCACTTGCTTGATCGGGGTGCCGAGACTCCGAGAGTGTCCTCATTTGATGTTTCATGATAAGGTCAAAGAATCTCCTTGTCTTGTCTCGAGGGAAAGAATATACTTGACCCATCTTTTTCATTAGAGACGGATTCCGGCTGACCTTTTCTTGATCGCGTGGCCTTTTGGGTCTGTTTTGCCGCTGTCGAACGTTTTTTCCGTTCTTTAACTTATTTTTGCCTCTGCATCGGGCCTTTTTCTTGTCTTGGGAATGCATGGCGGGCTGACGGCGAAGAGCATCATCATCCTTCATGGCCTGCTGAAGGAGGCATTGCGTCTTTGCTTTCTTATAAATGGTCATTTCGCGACTGTAGTCGTTCCGAACCTTTTAACTCGCTTCACTTATTAGCTTGTCCATCTGTTCTTCAAATGACGGACTCGATACTTTTATGGCAGGACCTCGTTACGGTTCAACGTCAGCGTCTTTTAAAAAAGAATCCTCTTCTTCATCAAGGTCCTTTATGACACGGCAGTCATGGAATTGCTCCCGTTCCTTGGAATGGACATATCCAAGACCGATCGTTTCCATTTTTCCGTTGGGCAATTTTCGCTGCGTTCCGGGGACGTTCCAAATCCTGTTGTAGAACTGAGCTTGTCGAGGAGGTTGTTTGAATGGTACGCCTTGGCATCTTAATAACCTTTCAATCCCTCGGTGTAATACCTGGGTAGACGAATGGGTTGGAGCCTATCGAGCGCAGGATCGGCACCATGCCAGACTTCTTTTTCGACTTTAGTCTCCGTGGATCGATAGAATAGAATCGCCTTTTCACCTCTTCGTCTGGGAGGTACGTAGAACGTTTGTAGCTCTTGCACACTATATGTCTCTAGCGCATCAAGCTCTCTGTAGTGCCGCCGCGGAACCATGGCGATTTGCAAACTTCGGTCTGCTCCAACGCAGGTTTGCATTGACGGGCGAACAAAGAATACAGCGTTGGTTTCATCTTCGGAATCGCTGCCAAAGACCAAAATTGGAGCGGATGGTATGGGTTTATCATTCCGCTTTTAAGGCTGTCCCGAGTAGACTATTTCTTCATCCCCCTCGGTATCGCTTCCAAAGGTAGGAATGGGAGTGACGGGCTTCTGTTTAAGCTCCGGCTTATGACACTTCTCCATGTCTTCGAAATCTGGCAGGAAGTACTTGGCGTCTTCATATTTTCAGACTTCATTCACAGAGAATAGGTTTAGCTCTCCCGTAACGGTGTACTCGAGGCCTTCTTTGAAATACTTCATACACTGGTATTGTGTGGAAGGGATAACGTTATATTCGTGTAACCAAGGCCGACCAAGTAGAGCGTTGTAGCAAGTCCTAGCGTCGATGACTGATTTAGACAGATTTTGTAGATCAAAAATATTATTACCGCAATCAAGAACAGCGTCGCTTGGTAGCAAGCCGGTGAGTACGGGTCGGTCCACAGGGATTTTGTGTTTTTTTTTCGCTCTAACGAGTTAATTCTGATGGGTGTCGGATTGATTATTTCTAAAACCTAAATTGATTTATACTAAGATTATCTAGATCTAAGTCTTGCTAGGGTTAGGTCTAGGGTAAGTTGAGAGATTAAAGGTTGTAAGTGCACGGCGGCGCCCCGGCCGTCAATCCGACGGCCAATTGCGGAAGCGGTGAATAACTTAAATTTTCTTGAACTGGCAAACTGCCGCGCACTAATACCCGGATCGAACCACTAACTAGTCCTAGCTAACAATAAGATGGGAAAGAGATATACCGACGATCCAAGTCCTCCGGTCTTCATCTCCAATCCGATCTCCTCGCGGGATCTCCGTCCGTCTCCTCCTCGTCGCCGGAAATGCACCACGTTGCCTACATCGTTTACGGGCTCCCACCTCAATGCCGAGGCAACTCGGGCACGAAGCCGGCTACTCGACGTGCCCAAGAATCGCTGTAGAATATGTAGTCCTCAAGTCTCATTTTGGGGTTTTTGGAGCTTTGCCATTTGGTGGAAGAAAAAGAGAGCAACTTTAGGAAATGAACTAGAGGGCTTTTCTAGTGAGCATGAGAAACAAAATGCCACACATAAAAATGAATCCAACCCCACCATTTGGAATGGCCGGCCAAACAAAAGAGGGAGTAAGATTGGAGAGAGAGAGTGTGGTGTATGGATGATTCAACCACTACTATAATCATGAGAGAAAAAGAATGGTGAAAAGAAATTATCATCACAACCAAATCCATACTCCACTAACCAATCAACAACAACCATGATGACATCCAAAGTCAAGCTATCATGAAGTGATCAAGTCAAAAGGTCAAGGTATGGTGCTCATCATGAAAACCATCATGATGAAACAAGATGCAAAGAAACCCCTCCACTAATGCCTATTTGCAACAATGCAAATAAACCCTCCTCCACCAATCTTCGGCCAATGAATGGAACAATGGAAATTTGCCGAAACGGAAAGCAAACTGGCAACTCCAGAAAACTGGTCCCGTAATAAATTACAGGAAAACCCCGATACTGTGCATACACACCCGCATCTGTATTTCGACCGAAATACAAATGTAATGAGACAAAATCTACACTGTACTATACTAGGATCCGGCTTATACCAAAACCGGCTAGTAATATCTGTTCGATCCTGATCCGTGCAATACCGCACGTATCTGATCGAACCCTGCCATATAACCATACGGCCTATAGTACAGACTGTCCGATCCTGATCCGTGCAATACCGCACGTATCTGATCGGACCTTGCCATATCTCCATACGGCCTCTACAACCTTTCGCCCGAAAGCTGAGTAACTGAATGTGGGGGACTCTAAAGACTCATCAACACCTTGGTTGTGGATTTAACCACTAGCACGTCAGAGGTATAAGCCAATACGTGACGGGCTACCAGGTACTGACCAAATGGGACGTCGATGAGGAAGCTCACCCCGACACCCAACTGAGCCTGTCAGTGATAATATCCGTGCAGTCCGGTCCGTTCGTCTATGAGTATCGCATGGCGGGCCTAGGGGGTTGGTAAAAGTCAGACCCCCAAAAGCGGTACAAGTCATGTCGGAGTGTAGCCCAGAACACCCTGAGATACTACTGGAATACCTACCAGTAAATCTCCTTGCCTTGGCCAAGGACTTTGTGTAATGGCTCTCCTAGACACAGCACGACCTCACCCCCAATACCGGGAGAGACGAACCCCTGAAGATACGCTCACTGCCTCCATGTGGCTCGGGACTGTACCCAACTAAAACCTGTTTGCACGACTCCTTTGAGCCGTGGTAGGGTAGTAATCAAAGTACAGTGGGAACTCACACGAGACAAATGACGATCCCCAGGTCGATGAACTAACCTGCACACATGTCACTAGGGAACTGCCATCTGACGTCTGATATATGACCAACTAGCATGTTCCCGGCGAGTCCTGTCCGGTGTACTCATAACCCAATGAGCACCTGTATACATCTTAGGTGATCCAACTGACACCAGTGGCTTGTGAGACCGGCCACCGCCCCTCGTCGGGGTCTCGACTGTATACACTAGTCTACTAATGGAGTATCGATGCCCAGTCTCGAAACTCCCACGACTAGGGACCTTTTAAGGATAAGCTTATAGACCCCAGCTCCCACTTATATGATCGCCCTCATACTGCTGGTGGTCAAGCAAGAATCCTAGGGGCTCTATCAACGTGTAATAGCGACGTGTCAGGTCACCTAAAACAGTACACGACGATAAAGGTAAACCAGATAGCAAACTATCATCTCGAGTAAGATTGTCCTACCGGGATAGGTCCTCCATCAATCATTACAATCACGTACCTGTGACCTAATAATTGACTCTGAGGGCACTATCTCCAACAATCTCCCACTTGCACTCAAGGCTAATTATTGCGATGTCGCATACTCACAGCCCGTGTGATACCGAACACCCAACTCCTCTACTAGTCAGTCTCACAAAGCTCGTTTGCGAAACTATTGCGTTCGAGGAATAGCCTCAGTGAGTGGATCCGCTTAGATGTTTCTTTCTATGTCTCTCTATATCTCAAGTTCGCGGAGAAAGCCATCTCCCGAAAAGAGCAATACCTGTCTCAGAATATGTCTGGATGTCTGATGGGACCTAGCTCATAAATGAACTCCAAATCCAAACTTCTTAGACTGTATCGTCAACTGAACTTAATCAGTATCCTGCGCGCCATGCCTCCCTCAGTATTGCCTTGGACCACCTGTCCAAACTACTGCCCCTCATCAGAAGGAAAACTATAACTCTGACAACCTCCTTGTCGTCCATGTCACCTTGAAAGCCTGGAATGATAACTGTCTCCTGAATGAGGCTGTCGTTATCATATCCCTAGAACATCCACTTATGTTCTAAAACTGCTTCCGACTGTTTCTCCAGGATTGGATTAATGTCAACTTATTGCATCTAGTGCAAGAACAACATCTGGTGTGGTACTTGACATCTCACGATTGACTCAATTGCCTGAGCAAGTGATCTGCCAATCATGCCCGTCCCTCTCCCCTTTAGTCTGTAAGACACCTTTGGAGAGGGTGACTCCATTACCTGCAGGTACACTACCGTGCCAGGAGTCGTCCATCCTAAATACTCTTAGAATGCTGTCAAGTACCCTGATTGGGAAACCACCCAAATCTAGATCTAAGACCATAGATCTAGTAACCAGTATGTCTGATATAAAATCCATTTCCTTTATGGAGAAACCACTGTGTGACGACCAAGGTATAACCGATTGTAGTATAGGAGTTTCCTTTCCTACTCTGTGTATGTCATCCAAATACCAGGATATCACACCCTACTACCTTCTCAACAGATCCATCCCCTATTCTGATGAAGTCAAACCCATGACTGTCACGTCAGAAATAGATGATCTATCTCCGCTACACCTGCTTTAGTCTATAAATAGACATAAGCTACCTGTCCACCAATGCTTCCGCTGCTCCCACTGACTACGACAACCCTCTGGCAGAGTCATATAGACGTACACTTCTAAAACTGGTTTAGAACGACGCTATACTCATCCTCCCGCCGGGTCTCGTAACCTGGAACAACAGCAATGGCAATTGTGGGTAAACAAGAACTTCCCTGTCACCGTCCTTGAGGCTACCGTAGTGCCTCTCGGGTGCCTGAAGTTACCCACCTTATCTGCGGAGTGGCCAATGGAATGTCAATCCAGATTGAATTTTTAGGTTCCTTATCAAATCTTCAGTAATCGTTTGTGGTTCTGGAATCACTTCCAGTTCTACCATACTCCCACTACTGTTTTTCTGAAAAAATCCATCTTTAATAAAACTGTGGCGAGTCTAGAACAATATCGCTATTGTTCATCCAGATGGTAGAAAGTCAACCCTCGTCATAGCCTGGGTCAACCCACAAACAGCCATTACAGAAACGTGCCTTGAGTTGTCCAGTGTCTGGTTTTAATCATAAACCGGACAACTCCCCGTACCTTAACATCGTTAAGATATGAACTGTTCTATATCCAATATAGAAACAGAGGCACTGATTTAATTGAACCAGATCCAAATCATGCAACTGTCTCCAGTGCATGTCAACTAAATGGAAGGAGGCGGATCAGCGTTACTCAACTTAGGAATACTTCCAATTATGAGTAACCTGAAAGAGAAGCAAGATCTCTTTATCATTACTATCAACTGAATACCATACACAAGTATCTACATCTTCGATCACTTTGAAGAATCCCGATACTTGCTACACCTGGTTCTCTACTCTATTCAAATACCTATAACTCCTCAAAACTTAGTCCCTGTGTTTCTACGAAACACATGTCTAAGAACTAGAGAAGTTAAAAGTAAACAGAATATAGTATGAGGACCAACCCCTCTGTCCTAATGGATACTGGACAACATACAATACTCTGTATAAGTCCCCTGAGTCTGATAACTCTTTCACTGTGTGTCGTAGGTTGAAAACTGTACTTATGGTTAAGAAGAATTACACCGCTGTTTAATGCTCCTTACCTAACCATCCACTGATATAGGTAAATGTCGTAGACATAATTTCAGAAAGGTATATCTCACTCTATGAAAATAGACGTACAGATATATCAATTTGAAATTGGTGCATAACAGCGGATATTCAAAACCAAATATTTGCCGACCGGCAAACAGCCCAGGTGATTTCCTCAAATATCACCGATTACAACGAATCCCGATATAATGAGGATAATCACCCAATTCCCAACAACTTACTCCCACTCATCATCTGTAAAACCATACAGATGTGAGAATCGTACCTGGTAAATACATACCCTGGAGTAAGTATCTAATCGGGAAATCAGTTTTCCTTTAACATTACACAGTGAAACTGAAACATTGAAATGTTCCGATGGGGTATTCTAGTATTCCTAGTAATGCCTCTTCCAGATTTACGACTGTAACCGTATAGTTCTTTGCCACCTCTCCAAATCCCTTCATATGTCTTTAGTCTTTACCTTCTGCACACCCTTTTAGGCCAAATGGTTTTCTTCCTTCCCTACCGTTCGGCACCAGCCTATGGTTTGGAAGAAGACTATCCAATAAGCATAATGGGTGTACTGTCCCAATCCTAGGAACACTCGCAATGAGAGAGGGTGAAGATAAAAGACAACCGAATAAACCTTATTCCTATTTCTCCTGAACCAGAATCCATCCCCGAACTGGAACGAGTTCCTTTCGAGTTCGTATATAACCATACGATGGATTATCCAATAAAATGGGATCTTCGTAGTGATACGGAGTGTCCTGGAGAAATACAAAGGTGATGTGGAAGTGGTAACGAAATATTTGGTTTGGTCGTGAATATCTGTTGCAATTTACTTTGCCCTCTTACTAATCCCTTGCTTTGTCTGAACTTAATACCTTCTGCACACCATCGTTATGCTAATTGGTTTTCTTCATTCCCTACCGGTCGGCACCAGCCTAAGGTTTGGAAGAAGACAATCCAATTTGCGTAATAGGTGTACTACCCCTAAACCAAGGAGTACTCGTAACCTGAGAGAGGGTAAAAGGAAAAGACAACTGAATAATCCTATCCGTTTTCTCCAGAACCGGAAACCATCCTCGAATAAATTCTTTCGAGTTCGTATCTAACCATACGATGGTTTTGTCCAATGGAAGTGGACGTTCGTAGTAATACGGGGTGTCCTGGAGAAAAGGGTAAAAGTAGGAGTGGCAATGAGGTTTGCAACTCTGACAATCCAAAAGCCGGTGTTTAAGAAGGTTCGGTCAACTTGGTCACTGAGTCAAAGTCTTAGGGTCAGGTCAAATGGTCGCTGCCAGAGAGAGAGAGAAAAGAAACACTCAGCGTGCACTCTAACCTAGATCAGAATGGTTACCAATTTATCTAATCTGGAATCCTCCCACTGTACCTCAAATTCTCCTCCAAACCTGAAAGAAGAATTAGTCGGGGTCACCCGAGGAGTATACCAACTCATCAGTGGGAATCGGGATCCAACTCTCATCGCATGACAACGTGACGGAATCCGCTCACGGTATCACACTCCAGAAGGTATGCGCATATCTGGCAAGTTTCAGTTCTTTTGAAACTCCCGATGTGATTTCTGCCCCATGCTCTTATGACCTTGACTTTGGCCAACATATCATAAGTCACATGTCAAGTTCTACCCGTCATTCTCCAGGTTAATTTGAATCCACCCGTACATACCCTTGACTTTGGCCAACATGGCAGTACGACTGTTCCAAACCAACGCATCTATCTATGCTGCATATGAATAACCAACAGCTACCAAACACTGTGCCTTGACTTTGGCCAACATACACAGCTTGAATACTATTGACTATCCATATGAAACGACGGAGGGCTACGAATGGTTTCTGGCGAAAACCTTTAACGTAATGAACTTGATATCGTCGAAGGAACGGATAGCTTTTAAAAATATAGTGACGAAAACCGTTGCTAAAGAGGTCACTCCCGGTGAAGGGATCTCGGCTCTTTCCCCGTAGAATGGGGTGCAGGATATTCCAAATGAATACCGCGATGCAAAGCAAAAGTAATCGGCTATAGTGAAGTTAATGCCCTGACGCAAACTTCTGTCCAAGGGGTCACTCCCGGTGAAGGGATCTCGGCCCTTGCCTCGTCGACTGAGGAGCAGGATATTCCAATGAATACCACGATGCAAAACAAAAGTAAACGTCCTTGCAATAACAGCTTTTTGAAAAGTGTTCCAACAACATCAGATTAGGTTTGTTTTTAACTTGCATTGATCCGAGTCAATGCAGTCCCATCAATTGATCACACCACAAAGAACGAAAATATACTGATGTACGTATATGCCATCCGCATTCGCCACTGGGTCCCGTCATTACCCGTTAGGTTAGCTAACTAACGACAGAGCGGGGACTGGACTAGCGCGGATGTAAAACATATACAACATCTACTAATATATATACCAATATATTATATTTCGCTCAAGGCGTGAATAAAATGCAACATCACAGAAAAATACAGCATCACAGAAACAATACAGATATCTGGGATCCCCGGGTTTCACAGAGCCACTACTGAAACCCGACGTTCCCCTGGTCGTGTGGATAGCCTGTGCAATGAAATCCTAGACCCCTACGGGCGCGGCAAGTTACCCGCCAAAACCTGAAGCGAGGCAGCCCCCTTCAGCGCCGTGAATGGACCACCCAGCACTTCACGGAATCCGGTAACATGGGCACCCCTCCTGGGTCAACCTGTACCCCCTACGAGTGCGGCGAATAGCCCGCCAATCCTAGAGTGAAGCCCCCTCCGTCTCAATGCCATGAGATGCAGGCTTGTTGCCCTCTAGAATCCGGCTATCCGTGCACCCCTCCGAGGGGCAATCCTAGTACAGAAAGTAAAATATACATACACCGGGTACATCGACCGCAACCAGGTCGTGCCCCAAAATAATAATACAAACAGGCAGTGACGGCAGTCCACATGTCGGACGCTCGCCCCGCAATATCAAATGTACATATTACAACAAAACTGTACTAGCATTGCATCCAGGCTATCCCCCACGACCGATCCGCAACAACACAGCAAATACATAGAACATCAACGTGAAAGTCACGTTCGCAAATCCGTCTAACCGGGCTATAGCAGTTAGACCGGATTTACCGATCAAGTGACATTCACGGTCGCAGACATAATGTAAATACTGTGAAAAATGTGTTTAAAATTTTCCGATTGACCAAAAATTAACAAGTGGGCCCCCAATCAAAACTGTAGCACTCACAGAAAACCTGGGCCCAATTTTAATATTCCAAAACCCATATTTTAAGCCCAGAAGGCCTCTGTAAAAAATTGGTGAAGTGATCTCCACAGTGCGCGGCGGAAGGGCGGCGGGAAGGTGGTTTTCGCGGCGGTTCCGCGCTCCCACTGTGGAGTTACTTCGTCGAATTTTTACAGAGCTCTTAGATTTTCCAGTACATCAATATTTTACAACCTGAAAAAATTTTCGACACCAAAAATTTCCAACAGAAAACTGATGTGGGCAAATACGGGTTTTTGGACATTTTGATCGATCGGAACTGAAAAACACATTACACAAAGCTAGACTAAGTTAATGGCGAGGCTCTGATACCACTGTAAGTGCACGGCGGCGCCCCGGCCGTCAATCCGACGGCCAATTGCGGAAGCGGTGAATAACTTAAATTTTCTTGAACTGGCAAACCGCCGCGCACTAATACCCGGATCGAACCACTAACTAGTCCTAGCTAACAATAAGATGGGAAAGAGATATACCGACGATCCAAGTCCTCCGGTCTTCATCTCCAATCCGATCTCCTCGCGGGATCTCCGTCCGTCTCCTCCTCGTCGCCGGAAATGCACCACGTTGCCTACATCGTTTACGGGCTCCCACCTCAATGCCGAGGCAACTCGGGCACGAAGCCGGCTACTCGACGTGCCCAAGAATCGCTGTAGAATATGTAGTCCTCAAGTCTCATTTTGGGGTTTTTGGAGCTTTGCCATTTGGTGGAAGAAAAAGAGAGCAACTTTAGGAAATGAACTAGAGGGCTTTTCTAGTGAGCATGAGAAACAAAATGCCACACATAAAAATGAATCCAACCCCACCATTTGGAATGGCCGGCCAAACAAAAGAGGGAGTAAGATTGGAGAGAGAGAGTGTGGTGTATGGATGATTCAACCACTACTATAATCATGAGAGAAAAAGAATGGAGAAAAGAAATTATCATCACAACCAAATCCATACTCCACTAACCAATCAACAACAACCATGATGACATCCAAAGTCAAGCTATCATGAAGTGATCAAGTCAAAAGGTCAAGGTATGGTGCTCATCATGAAAACCATCATGATGAAACAAGATGCAAAGAAACCCCTCCACTAATGCCTATTTGCAACAATGCAAATAAACCCTCCTCCACCAATCTTCGGCCAATGAACGGAACAATGGAAATTGGCCGAAACGGAAAGCAAACTGGCAACTCCAGAAAACTGGTCCCGTAATAAATTACAGGAAAACCCCGATACTGTGCATACACACCCGCATCTGTATTTCGACCGAAATACAAATGTAATGAGACAAAATCTACACTGTACTATACTAGGATCCGGCTTATACCAAAACCGGCTAGTAATATCTGTTCGATCCTGATCCGTGCAATACCGCACGTATCTGATCGAACCCTGCCATATAACCATACGGCCTATAGTACAGACTGTCCGATCCTGATCCGTGCAATACCGCACGTATCTGATCGGACCTTGCCATATCTCCATACGGCCTCTACAACCTTTCGCCCGAAAGCTGAGTAACTGAATGTGGGGGACTCTAAAGACTCATCAACACCTTGGTTGTGGATTTAACCACTAGCACGTCAGAGGTATAAGCCAATACGTGACGGGCTACCAGGTACTGACCAAATGGGACGTCGATGAGGAAGCTCACCCCGACACCCAACTGAGCCTGTCAGTGACAATATCCGTGCAGTCCGGTCCGTTCGTCTATGAGTATCGCATGGCGGGCCTAGGGGGTTGGTAAAAGTCAGACCCCCAAAAGCGGTACAAGTCGTGTCGGAGTGTAGCCCAGAACACCCTGAGATACTACTGGAATACCTACCAGTAAATCTCCTTGCCTTGGCCAAGGACTTTGTGTAATGGCTCTCCTAGACACAGCACGACCTCACCCCCAATACCGGGAGAGACGAACCCCTGAAGATACGCTCACTGCCTCCATGTGGCTCGGGACTGTATCCAACTAAAACCTGTTTGCACGACTCCTTTGAGCCGTGGTAGGGTAGTAATCAAAGTACAGTGGGAACTCACACGAGACAAATGACGATCCCCAGGTCGATGAACTAACCTGCACACATGTCACTAGGGAACTGCCATCTGACGTCTGGTATATGACCAACTAGCATGTTTCCGGCGAGTCCTGTCCGGTGTACTCATAACCCAATGAGCACCTGTATACATCTTAGGTGATCCAACTGACACCAGTAGCTTGTGAGACCGGCCACCGCCCCTCGTCGGGGTCTCGACTGTATACACTAGTCTACTAATGGAGTATCGATGCCCAGTCTCGAAACTCCCACGACTAGGGACCTTTTAAGGATAAGCTTATAGACCCCAGCTCCCACTTATATGATCGCCCTCATACTGCTGGTGGTCAAGCAAGAATCCTAGGGGCTCTATCAACGTGTAATAGCGACGTGTCAGGTCACCTAAAACAGTACACGACGATAAAGGTAAACCAGATAGCAAACTATCATCTCGAGTAAGATTGTCCTACCGGGATAGGTCCTCCATCAATCATTACAATCACGTACCTGTGACCTAATAATTAACTCTGAGGGCACTATCTCCTACAAAGGTTTCATCACCGCTTTCAATACCCTATTTTAGATCTATTAGGTGTTATGGTAATTATCAATAAAAGGGATTAGTACCATCGGGAAGATGTTTCTTCCTCTAGGTTCTTGTCCTTCCTTTATCGATCCTTACCCTAACCTCCATGGAAAATACGCTCAACCGGTCCTTTATACTACGGTATCACCGTTACCTCGAGGGGTAAGGTGCCGCATTGAGCGGTGTGTGTGTGTTGTTGGATATAGTGCCCTCAGAGTCAATTATTGGATCACAGGCACGTGATTGCAATGATTGAGGAGGACCTATGCCGGTAGGACGGTATTACTCGAGATGATAGTATGCTATCTGGTTTATCTTTATCATCGTGTACTGCTTTAGGTGACCTTACGAGTCGCTATTACACGTTGATAGAGCCCCTAGGATTCTTGCTTGACTACCAGCAGTATGAGGGCGATCATATACGTGAGAGCTGGAGTCTATAAGCACATCCTTAAAAGGTCCTTAGTCGTGGGAGTTTCGAGACAGGGCATCGATACTCCAGAGTAGACTAGTGTATACAGTCGAGACCCCGACGAGGGGCGGTAGCCGGTCTCACAAGCCACTGGTGTCAGTTGGTTCACCTAAGATGTATACAGGTGCTCATTGGGTTATGAGTACACCGGACAGGACTCGCCGGGAACCTGCTAGTTGGTATTATACCTGACGTCAGATAGCAGTTCCCTGGTGACATGTGTACAGGTTAGTTCATCGACCTGAGATCGTCATTTGTCTCGTGTGAGTTCCCACTGTACTTAGATTACTACCCTACCATGCTCAAAGGAAACGTGCAAACAGGTTTTAGTTGGGTACAGTCCCGAGCCACATGGAGGCAGTGAGCGGATCTGCAGGGGTTCGTCTCTTCCGGTATTGGGGGCGAGGTCGCGCTGTGTCTAGGAGAGCCAGTACATGAAAATTCCTTGGCCAAGGCAGGAGATTTACTGGTAGGTATTCCAGTAGTATCTCAGGGTGTTCTGGGCTACACTCCGACACGACTTGTACCGCTATTGGGGGTCTGACTTTTACCAACCCCCTAGGCCCGCCATGCGATGCTCATAGACGAACGGACCGGACTGTACGGATATTGTCACTGACAGGCTCAGTAGGGTGTCAGGATGAGTTCGCTCATCGACGTCCCTTTTGGTCAATAGCTGGTAGCCCATCACGTATGGCTGATACCTCTGACGTGCTAGTGGTTAAATCCACAGCCATAATATTGACGAGTCTTTAGAGTCCACCACACACACAGTTACTCAGGTTTCGGGCGAAACGCTGTAGAGGCCGTATGGAGATATGGCAGGGTTCGATCAGATACGTGCGATATTGCACGGATCGTGATCGGACGGTTTTTACTAGCCGGCTTTGGTTTAAGCCGGATCCTAGTATTTGACAGTGTAGATTTTGTTTCTTTGCATTTGTGTTCAGTGGGAATACAAATGCGGGCATGTATATGTAGTAGAGGGGAGAGGCTTCACATTTTGATGAGGGGAAAAATCTTCATATCATTCTATGCTTGAAAAATGCGAGCTCCAATCTTTTTCAAAGATCATTTCTTGACCTCCATCAAAGGCAACTTCACCCCAAATGAGACAATGGTTTCTACACTAGTCTACAACAAACCTTGGACACGTCGGCTATCCAACTTCGGCCCGAGTTGCCTCGGTCCAGAGGTGGGAGCCCGTAAAAGAACTCGGCTACGTGGTGCCCTTTCCGACGAGGAGGTGATGAACGGAGTTTCCGCGGGAGATCGGAGTGGAGACAAAGACCGAATGACACGAATCGCTTGGTATACTTCTTCACCCATCTTTTAGTTTGCTAGTTGCTAGGTTAATGGCCCGATCCGGATTAAAAGTGCGCGGTGGTGCCGGTTTGCTAGTTTGCAAACTGTTTCGTTTCCGCATTCCGGCGTCGGATCGACGGCCCGGGCGCCGCAGACTTACATTGGTATCAAAGCCACGCCATTAACTTAGCCTAGCTTGCTCTAACGTGTTTAGAACTCGATCGAACAATAAAACCCCAAAAACCGTATTTTCTTGTGTATTGGGTTTCTGTCGAAATTTTTTTGGCTCCAAAAATTTTTCAGGTTGTTTGATGTGCAGGGAATTCTAAGCACTCTGTGAAAATTTGGTCACGAGATCTTACCATACCACCGCGGAACCGCGGCCAAACCCATGCTTGCGCCGCGGTTCCGCCGCGCTTTTAACTGTTCAGCGCACCAAATTTTTACAGAGAGCTCCTGTGTAGAAAATAGGGTTTTTGGAATATTCTTTTTGGGCCCAGATTTTCTGTAAGTGCTACAGTACTGCTTGGGGCCCACTTCGATAAATTTGATCGATCGGATATTTTAAACATGCTAGTTCACAGTATTTACATTATATCTGCGACCGTGAATACCACTCGATCGGTAAATCCTGTCTAACTGCTATAGCCCGGTTAGACGGATTTGCGAACGTGACATTCACGTTGATGTTCTGTGTTGTGTTGTGATGTTGCGGATCGGTCGTGAGGATAGCCTGGTTGCAATGTTAGTACAGTTTTTTTTTATATGTACATTTGATATTGCGGGGCGAGCGTCCGACATGTGGACTGTCGTCACTGCCTGTTTGTATTATTCTTTTGGGGCACGACCGGGTCGAGGTCGATATACCCGTTGTATGTATATTTTACTTTCTGTACTAGGATTACCCCGTGGAGGGGTGCACGGATAGCCGGGTTCTAAAGGGCAACGGGCCCGCATCTCATGGCGTTGAGACGGAGGGGGCTTCACTCTAGAATTGGCGGGCTATTCGCCGCACTCGTAGGGGGTACAGGTTGACCCAGGAAGGGTGCCCAAGTTACCGGATTCCGTGAAGTGCTAGGTGGTCCATTCACGTTGCTGAAGGGGGCTGCCTCGCTTCAGGTTTTGGCGGGTAACTTTCCGCGCCCGTAGGGGTCTAGGATTTCATTGCACAGGCTATCCACACGATCAGGGGAACATCGGGTTTCAGTAGCGGCTCTATAAAACCCGGGGATCCCAGATATCTGTATTGTTTTGTGATGCTGTACATTTCTGTGATGTTGCATTTTATCACGCCTTGAGCGAAAATTATATATTATATATATACTAGTAGATGTTGTATATGTTTTGCATCCGCGCTAGTCCAGTCCCCGCTCTGTCGTTAGTTAGCTAACCTAACGGGTGATGACGGGACCCAGTGGCGAATGCGGATGGCATATACGTACGTCATTATTTTCGTTCTTTATTGGTGTGATCAATTGATGGGACTGCGTTGATTCGGATCAATGCAAGATAAACAAACCTATTCTGATGTTGTTGGAACATTTTTCAAAAAGCTGTTATTGCAAGGACATTCACTTTTGTTTTGCACAGTGGTATTCAGTTGGAATATCCTGCTCCTCAGTCGACGAGGCAAGGGCCGAGATCCCTTCACCGGGAGTGACCCCTTGGACAGAAGTTTGCGTCAGGGCAATAACTTCACTATAGCCGATTACTTTTGCTTTGCATCGTGGTATTCAGTTGGAATATCCTGCACCCCATCCTACGGGGAAAGAGCCGAGATCCCTTCACCGGGAGTGACCTCTTTAGCAAAGGTTTTCGTTACTATATTTTTATAAAGCTATCAGTTCCTTCAACGATATCAAGTTCATTACGTTAAAGGTTTTCGCCAGAAACCATTCGTAGCCCTCCGTCGTTTCAGACGGGTAGCACGTAGTATTCATGCTATGTTTGTTGACCTTCGTCAAGGCATAGTGTATGGTAGCTGCTTGTTACCTTTCTGCTGCATAGATAGATGCGTTGGTTTGGGACAGTCGTAAAGCCTTGTTGACCTTCGTCAAGGGCTTGTACGGGTAAGTTCAAATTAACCTGGACAATGACGAGTAGAACTTGACATGTGACTTATGATTTGTTGACCTTCGCCAAGGTCATAAGAGCATGGGGCAAAAATCTACATCGGGAGTTTCTAAAGAAACTGAAACTTGCCAAATATGCGCATACCTTCTGGAGTGTGATAACGTGAGCGGATTCCATCACGTTATCATACGTTGATAGTTGGATCCCGATTCCCACTGATGAGTTGGTTTACTCTTCGGGTGATCCCGACTAATTCTTCTTTCAGGTTTGGGGAAGAATTTGACGTTACAGTGGGAGGTTTCCAGATTAGATAAAGTGATAACCATTCTGATCTAGGTTAGAGTGCACGCTGAGTGTTTCTTTTCTCTCTTTCTTTGGCAGCGACCTTTGACCCGACCCTAGACTATGACTCAGTGACCAAGTTGACTGAACCTTCTTAACACTGGCTTTTGGATTGTCAGAGTTGCAAACCTCATTGTCACTCCTACTTTTACCCTTTTCTCCGGGACACCCCGTATTACTACGAACGTCCACTTCCATTGGACAAAACCATCGTATGGTTATATACGAACTCGAAGGAATTCGAGAATGGTTTCTGGTTCTGGAGAAAACGAATAGGATTATTCAGTTGTCTTTTCCTTTTACCTTCTCTCAGGTTGCGAGTACTCCTTGGCTTAGGAGATAGTACACCTATTACGCAAATTGGATAGTTTTCTTCCAAACCTTAGGCTGGTGCCAAACGGTGGGGAATAAAGAAAACCAATTAGCCTAAACGGTGTACAGAAGGTATTAAGTAAAGACAAAGAAAGGGATTAGTAAGAGGGCAAAGTAAATTGCGACTGCTATTCACGACTAAACCAAGTATTTCTTCGCCAATCCTAAATCACCTTTGTATTTCTCCAGGACACTCCGTATCACTACGAAGATCCCAAGTTTATTGGATAATCCATCGTATGGTTATATACGAACTCGAAAGGAACTTGTTCCAGTTCGGGGATGGATCCTGGTTCAGGAGAAATAGGAATAAGGTTCATTCGATTGTCTTTTATCTTCACCTTCCCTCGCATTATGAGTGCTCCTAGGATTAGGACAGTACACCCATTATGCTTATTGGATAGTCTTCTTCCAAACCATAGGCTGGTGCCGAACGGTAGGGAAGGAAGAAAACCATTTGGTCTAAAGGGGTGTACAGAAGGTAATGACTAAAGACATATAAAGGGATTTGGAGAGATGGCAAAGAATTATACGGTTACAATTGTGAATCTGGATAATGGAAGAGGCATTACTAGGAATACCCGGATACCCCATCGAAATATTTCAATGTTTCAGTTTCTCTGTGTACTGTTAAAAGAAAACTGATTTCCCGATTAGACACTTACTCCAGGGTATGTATTTACCAGGTTTGATTCTCACATCTGTATGGTTTTACAGATGATGAGTGGGAGTAACTTATTGGGAATTGGGTGATCATCCTCATTATATTGGGATTCGTTGTAAATTGGTGATATTTGAGGAAGTCACCTGGGTTGTTTGCCGGTCGGCAAATATTTGGTTTTGAATATCCGTTGTTATGCACCAATTTCAAATTGATATATCTGTACGTCTATTTTTATAGAGTGAGATATACCTTTTTGAAATTATGTCTATAACATTTACCTATATTAGTGGATGGTTAGGTAAGGAGCATTGAACAGCGGTGTAATTCTTCTTAACCATAAGTACAGTTTTCAATCTACGACACACAGTGAATGAGTCACTAGACTCAGGGGACTTATACAGAGTATTGTATATTGTCCAGTGTCCATTAGGACAGAGGGGTTGGTCCTCGTACTATATTCGGTTTACTTATGACTTCTCTAGTGTTAGACAGGTGTTTCGTAGAAACACAGGGTCTGAGTTTTGAGAAGTTATAAGTATAAGATTAAAGTAGAGAACCAGGTATTGCAAGTATCGGGATTCTTCAAGGTGATCGAAAATGTAGATACTTGTGAATGGTATTCAGTTGACAGTAATGATTAAGAGAACTGGCTTCTCTTTCAGGTTACTCATAATTGGAAGTATTCCTAAGTTGAGTAACGCTGATCGGACTCTCTCCATTCAGTTGACATGCACTGGAGACAGCTACATGATTTGAATCTGGTTCAATTAAATCAGTGCCACTATTCCTGTATTGGATATAGAACAGTTCATATCTTGACATTGTTAAGATACGGGGAGTTGTCCAGCTTATGCTTAAAACCAAACTCTGGATGACTCAAGGCACGTTTCTGTAATGGCTGTTTGTGGGTTGACCCGGGCTATGACGAGGATTGACTTTCTACCATCTGGAAGATCAATAGTGATATTGTTCTTGACTCGCCATAGTTTTAATAAAAATGGATTTTTTCAGAAAACAATAGTGGGAGTATGGTAGAACTGGAAGTGATTCCAGAACCGCAAACGATTACCGAAGATTTGATAAGAACTTAAAGATTCAATCTGGTTTGACATTCCATTGGCTACCCCGCAGATAAAGCGGGTAACTTCAGGCACCCGAGAGGTACTTCGGTATACTCAAGGACGGTGGCAGGGAGGTTCTTGTTTATCCAGACTTGCCATTGCTGTTGTTCCAGACTGTGAGACCCGGCAGGAGGATGAGTATAGCGTCGTTCTAAACTAGCTTTAGAAGTGTGCGTCTATATGACTCTGCCAGAGGGTTGTCGTAGTCAGTGGGAGCAACGGAAGCATTGGTGGACAGGTGGCTTATGTCTATTTATAGACTAAAGCAGATATAGCGGAGATAGATCATCTATTTCTGATGCGACAGTCATAGGTTTGACTTCATCAGAATAGGGGATGGATCTGTTAAGAAGGTAGTAGGGTGTGATGTCCTGGTATTTGGATGACATACACAGAGTAGGAAGTGAAATTCCTATACTACGGTCGGTTATACTTTGGTTGTCACACAGTGTTTTCTCCACATAGGACTTGGATATTATATCAGACATTCTGGTTACTAGATCTATGGTTTTAGATCTAGATTTGGGTAGTTTCCCAATCAGGGTACTTAGACAACATTCTATGAGTATTTAGAATAGATGACTCCTGGAATGGTAGTGTACCTGCAGGTGATGGAGTCACCCTCTCTAAAGGTGTCTTACAAACTAAAGGGGAGAGGGATACACATGATTGGCAGATCACTTGCTTAGGCAATTGAGTCAATCATGAGATATCAAGTACCACACCAGATGTTGTTCTTGCAGTAGATGCAATAAGTTGATATTGATCCAATCCTGGAGAAACAATCGGAAGCAGTTTTAGAACATAAGTGGATGTTCTAGGGAAATGATAACGGAAGCCTCCTTTAGGAGACGGTTATCATTCCAGGCTTCCAAGGTGACCTGGATGACAGAGTGACTGTCAGAGTTATAGTTTTCCCTCTGACGAGGGGCAGTATTTTGGACAGGTGGTCCAGGTGGATACTGAGGGAAGGATGGCGCAGGATACTGATTAAGTTCAGTTGACGATACAGTCTAAGAAGTTTGGATTTGGAGTTCATTTATGAACTAGGTCCCATCAGACATCCAGACATTCTAAGACAGTTATTGCTCATTTCGGGAGATGGTTTTCTCCGCGAACATGAGATAAAGAGAGACATAGAAAGAAACATCACAGCGGATCCACTCACTGAGGCTATTCCTCGAACGCAATAGTTTCGCAAACGAGCTTTGTGAGACTGACTAGTAGAGAAGTTGGGTGTTCGGTATCACACGGGCTGTGAGTATGCGACATCGCAATAATTAGCCTTGAGTGCAAGTGGGAGATTGTTGGATATAGTGCCCTCAGAGTCAATTATTGGATCACAGGCACGTGATTGCAATGATTGAGGAGGACCTATGCCGGTAGGACAGTCTTACTCGAGATGATAGTATGCTATCTGGTTTATCTTTATCATCGTGTACTGCTTTAGGTGACCTTACGAGTCGCTATTACACGTTGATAGAGCCCCTAGGATTCTTGCTTGACTACCAGCAGTATGAGGGCGATCATATACGTGAGAGCTGGAGTCTATAAGCACATCCTTAAAAGGTCCCTAGTCGTGGGAGTTTCGAGACAGGGCATCAATACTCCAGAGTAGACTAGTGTATACAGTCGGAACCCCGACGAGGGGCGGTGGCCGGTCTCACAAGCCACTGGTGTCAGTTGGTTCACCTAAGATGTATACAGGTGCTCATTGGGTTATGAGTACACCGGACAGGACTCGCCGGGAACCTGCTAGTTGGTATTATACCTGACGTCAGATAGCAGTTCCCTGGTGACATGTGTACAGGTTAGTTCATCGACCTGAGATCGTCATTTGTCTCGTGTGAGTTTCCACTGTACTTAGATTACTACCTTACCACGCTCAAAGGAGACGTGCAAACAGGTTTTAGTTGGGTACAGTCCCGAGCCACATGGAGGCAGTGAGCGGATCTGCAGGGGTTCGTCTCTCCCGGTATTGGAGGCGAGGTCGCGCTGTGTCTAGGAGAGCCAGTACATGAAAAGTCCTTGGCCAAGGCAGGAGATTTACTGGTAGGTATTCCAGTAGTATCTCAGGGTGTTCTGGGCTACACTCCGACATGACTTGTACCGCTATTGGGGGTCTGACTTTTACCAACCCCCTATGCCCGCCATGCGATGCTCATAGACGAACGGACCGGACTGTACAGATATTGTCACTGACAGGCTCAGTAGGGTGTCAGGATGAGTTCGCTCATCGACGTCCCTTTTGGTCAATAGCTGGTGGCCCGTCACGTATGGCTGATACCTCTGACGTGCTAGTGGTTAAATCCACAACTATAGTATTGACGAGTCTTTAGAGTCCACCACACACACAGTTACTCAGGTTTCGGGCGAAACGCTGTAGAGGCCGTATGGAGATATAGCAGGGTTCGATCAGATACGTGCGGTATTGCACGGATCGTGATCGGACGGTTTTTACTAGCCGGCTTTGGTTTAAGCCGGATCCTAATATTTGACAGTGTAGATTTTGTCTCTTTGCATTTGTGTTCAGTGGGAATACAAATACGGGAATGTATATGCAATAGAAGGGAGAGGCTTCACATTTTGATGAGGGGAAAAATCTTCATATCATTCTATGCTTGAAAAATGAGAGCTCCAATCTTTTTCAAAGATCATTTCTTGACCTCCATCAAAGGCAACTTCACCCCAAATGAGACAATGGTTTCTACACTAGTCTACAGCAAACCATGGACGCGTCGGCTAGCCAACTTCGCGCCCGAGTTGCCTCGGTCCAGAGGTGGGAGCCCGTAAAAGAACTCGGCTACGTGGTGCCCTTTCCGACGAGGAGGTGATGAACAGAGTTTCCGTGGGAGATCGGAGTGGAGACGAAGACCGAAGGACACGGATCTCTTGATATACTTCTTCACCCATCTTTTAGTTTGCTAGTTGCTAGGTTAATGGCCCGATCCGGGTTAAAAGTGCGCGGTGGTGCCGGTTTGCTAGTTTGCAAAGTTTTTCGTTTCCGCATTTCGGCGTCGGATCGACGGCCGGGGCGCCGCCGCGGACTTACACGTGTATGCATGGAGTTCTAATTATTGTATGTGATGGGGCAAGAAAAGGGTGAGAGATCTCATCTCTCAAACCTTTCCCTAAAGCTAACCCTAACAAGCGAGGAGACTACTCGCTCATTAGGGAATTGAAAGACATTCTAAATTAAATTAAACTAAAGCAAAGAAATAAAAGAACTTACTAATTTTTATTGATGGCTCTCTCCAAACATGAACACAGTACAGATCTGAATTTATGAAGTGAAAAGAGGCATACCCTAGAAAAGGTTTTTAGGGTTCTATTTATAGATTCATAGAAACCCTAGGTTACAATTGACTCGCATATCTGCTTTTACAAAAATACCCCCTAAGAAAAGACCTAGTCAACTCCCACGCATCGCCATGAAACTTGGTAAAAAATTTAGCTTCTACGGGCTCTGGATGGCCGCGGAACCGCGGCCGCAGCATGGGTTGGGCCGCGGTTCCGCGGCCTAATGGAGAGATCAGATGCTGAAATTTCTGGTGTTGCTTCTTGGCTTTTTGGGCTTCCTGTTTCTCTAGTACTTTTCTCAAATTGGCTTCCTGTTTCTTCCAGATCTCCACAGTGAACAATTGTAGCGAACTTTTTCCGTTGCTTCGAAATCTTGGACCTTGCGTTACCTTGTACTTTGTGAACTTTATCTTTTATGTAGGCTTGATCAAGATCCTTCTATTTGTTGGTTGTAGTTCCACTTTTGCATCGTCTTTTATCTTTTTCACTATTTTAGATCCAAGAACCTGTAACCTATACTTTGTAGCAGACATGGGTCAAAAGCACCTGTTTATTTGTAAAATACATAAGACTGGGGAATATAATAATGCAATATTATGGTATGGACAATGACATGAAATTTGATGTCTGTGACGAGAAGTCCAAAGCGCAATATCAGTATCACAGACCCGAGCGTCTGCGACGACTGTGAGTCAATTCTAGAGATAGTGATTTTATCTCGGGCTAAATGTTGAACGCTCATGCAGATTTCTCTTAGCACCCACACGTTGAGAAGGTTGACAGAGGACCCGTTGTCAACAAGTATTTTCCCTATTTTGATGTCATGACAATATCCAGTGACATATAAAGGGCGACTGTGGTCGCACGTACCATGGATAAGATCCCCGTCGTTAAATGTAATGTTAGTCGTGTGGACTTCTGCCAGCTCATCTTGCATTTTCTTCTCTGCGATGAAGGCCTAGAACTGATCAGGCTCTTGTAACGCCTTGACTAAGGAATCTCGTGCTTCTTTAGACAGAAAGAGGGCATCCAATATGCTTAGTTATGAAGGTATCTTCCTAAAATGCACTAGTATATTGTAATCCACCTTGTTCTTCTTGGGCGGGTCCTTGGCTTCCAGCTCTTCGACGACTCGGTCATCGAGGGCGATATCCTCAGGGACTTTTTCCTTCCCTTTATCTTTTTTGTTCGTCCCCTTGTTTGTGGGTCCGAGATTCTTTTCAGGCAACGTACGGTTACGCAGCTGAATATTCTCACAGTTCTTTATCTTCTCCTTTCTTCCAGAGGTGGATTCCTTGAAGAGGGGGTCGAAGGCCATTTCCTCGTCAGAATCGCTCCTAAAGGTGAGAACCTGAGGTTTTGCTCTTGTCGGGGAGGCATCCACCATGTGACAGTTACCGGCTGTTCCTTTACGCTTATCGGTCGTGCTTTTCCGCTCCCGACGGGCTTTGCGCTTTATTCGCTTGAATTGTTGTCGATGGGCAACATATCCCTGCCACCAGTTTTTAAAGGTATTGCACTCTTCGGTAAGGTGCATGATCCTCCGATGGTATAAGCAGTAGTTTGGATGTGCATCCGCTTCGTCAAGGTGTATGCTGCCAGGAGTATTTCCTTTAAAAGGTGGTAGCTTCATTCCCACTGACAGGGCCTTAGCGAACTGTTTCCTCATCTTAAGCTTGCTTCTGTCTGCCGCGGGCGTGCTTCAATCTGGTTGGAGTGCTTCAACCTTCATCATGTCGCAAACGTTTCGCTTTTTCGAATATGGCCATTTCGCGCTCTTGATCATCTTTGCTCCTTTGACGGGCTTCATGTAGCAACATGTCAATCATCTCGTCTGACGGTTCCAAGAGTTCCGGTTCTGGATCTGCCCTTAGTTTCTCTGCATCAGGAGCTTCTTTACCATCTATTGACGATTGAGAGATCATGTGGCAACTCGCCACATAATCCTCAGGATCTTCTGAAGAATTGTCCCCTTCATCAGCGTTATCGTCTTCATTCTCAAGAACATGCTTGAAGAATTCGTCCAATGTAATTGGGGTCCATGCCTTCTAATTATATTCTTCCAGTGCATCGATGTATTTCTGCAAACTTGTACGGTTATCGTCGGGTTGGACGGGCTTCTTGGCCTTCTTCTTCTTCATTAAAGACTTCGGAGGCTTGGCCCGAAGGCTCTGTCCATCATCACCAGCTTTCAGCGTTGGGCGCGGCTTCAGCATTCCCTCAATAATCTCAGGCTCCAGCGGGCTCTTCCACTTAATCGCTGGACATGCTTGAAGATCCTTTAGCATTCTCTTAGTCTTCGCCAAGAGAACAACTTCCTATGGAGCTTCCTCTATAAATGAGCATGATGCCCCCGGCGTGTCCATCTTTATCGGAGCGTGCGGTTGTGGCGGGTTCACCCTCCAGTTTTCGGACAGCGCGAATTTGCCTTACTGGTACTGGTCCTTAATCCAGCTTTTGAAGACAAAGCAATCTTCGATCGGATAGCCCAACATTCAGTGGTAGGGGCAGTAGTTGGGATTGTTGACTTCGCCTGATTGCGTTGGGCATTTCGGCTCTGGCAGAGTGATGAGCCTGTTGTGCAGCGCTAGTTCGAACAGTCTTCTCATTTTATCCCGGGAAAACGAGTAAGGACGTCTCAATTTCTCGTCGAGGAATCACGGTTTGTTGCCTTGGCGAGCAGCTAGTTTCGGCTCACTTAGCTGTTATTGAGCGTTGACGACAAAGGTCACTTTCCCTTTGCCTTTTTCATTTCGAAGCTCCGCTTTTTATGAGGGCGGTCTATGGCCCATCTGGTCTATTTAGGCCAGCTTGTCGATCAAGGCCTGGAAAGTGGTCGACATGAAAAACATCATGAATTGGGAAATGGTTTCCTGAGGGTCAAGGGTCCCCATGAAAATGCCCACGGCAGGAGCTTCCTCTATGCGTTGTTCGTATCTCGACCATAGGTTCCACCACCGAATTGCATACCGAACCCAGGTTTCTCCCGGCTTCACTCTGGCATTAATTAGTGCGGTGATCGGGGTGCACTTGCTAGCGCTTGCAAAACGCTGAGTGAATAGCAGCTCCATATCTGTAAACGTTTTGATGGAGTCGTTCGGAAGCTCCGAATACTATTCGAAGGCCGTCTCCGTTAGGCTACCGACGAATTGGCGAAGCAGTAGCTTATCGTCACCTCCAGTATTGCCGCACAGAGCCCTGAATTGAGTGACATGTTGATGGGGATTGCCTGTCCCCTTGTACACGTGGAACTTAGGAATTGTGTATCCTGGTGGGTACTTAATTTGATCGTACCAGCTGGGATATGGTCTCCCCGTTCTGACGACTTGGCCAGTAGCTTCGTTCGCTTGATGAGCTCGTATCTGTTGAGCTATATAATCATCGAGCGCGGCTTTCGAGATTGTTTCCTCCTTGGCGGCTGAAAAGGACGGCAGAGGGTTCGATGTCTCCCCTCTGTCGTCCTCAACGATTATTGGGGGATCTTCAGCTGGAGGGTCCGGCCAGATCATCATCCCGACCATGTCTTGGAACAAGAGCACCATTTGTTTTACGTTGGCCGCTTGTTCCGCGGCCTTTTTATCTTTCTTCTCGAGCATTCTTTAAAGGAACTCAGCGTCGGTTTCCTGTTCCTGGCGTTGCTCCGACAACGTCTTCGGGCTTTCTTTCGGCCCAGTGAGCGCGGCCATCTTCGTTAGCATTTCCTGGAGCTTTTGCTGTTGCTCCTGGGCTTTTGTCACAGATCGGGTGAGTGGTCGATGACCCATGGAGATACGGCTATCCTCTTTCCCGGAAGCCATGTAGATGGTGTGCACTACCAAACCCCCAGACTTGGGGCATTTGGATTCAGCACCTTTGAGATTTGTCGCAGACACGGGGTCTTCTCCGGCCTTCTCCTTTTATGGGCGGTCAAAGTTGAGGGGGCTGTAATAGGCGCCTCTGTAGATGACATCTTCCGTAGCATGGTGGCGGGATGGTCCTCCTCTTGCCGAACTTTCATTTTCTTCTGTCGGCGGGAGTAGTCTTGGTCAACTACAAAGTCTTTGACTCTTCGCCAGACCTTGTGGATTTTGGAGGATGGCCGCTGAGGGGGCTGCTCTGGCTTTGTCTTTGTAACGTTTTCATCAGAAAGAGGGGACCTTTTTAGCATAGCGGTTGGAGAGTTCTTACGCACCCTCCTGAGTGGTTCGAAGCTGTTCCCAGTTGGAATAGCAACATCAACTTCCATCGTTGGAGCTGGTGAGGTAAGTTCAGAAGGGGAACTGCCTCCAGCTTTCCTCACTCGGTGCCAGTGGCGACGTCGAGCACGTCTTGTAGATGGTATTGGCTCAGTTACGGGGGTAGCTCCATCATGCCTCCTGTTCTGGTGAAGGGTTGCCGTTGGTGCCAACCTATCAAAGACTGACGTCCGTTGAGAAGAAACGTCCAACCTGTCGAAGGCTGACTTTTGGGTAGGGGAAGTATTTTGGATGACTCCACCCGCAGCGGGAGTTGGAACGGCCAGTCTTGCGAAGACTGATCCATTAGCCGGAGAAGCCCCTTTGACGACTTCGTCCGTCGGAGTTGGAATGAATATCCGCTTCGGGATAACTCTTTCAAGTATTGCAGGCTTCTTTACGGGCCCGCTGGAGCTCAGGCTCAGCCTGTCGAAGACTGATGCAGTAGACTTGGAATTGGACGGCCAGTTGAGAGGGGCCGTGGTAGTTGTAAGCCGATCGAAGACCGACTTCTTCGGAGCTTCCTATGACGGCATTGGGACGCTGAAGCTTGCCGGTGGGATTATGGTTCCAAAGAACAGTCCAGTGGTGGCCTGAGTCACCTATTCCACTGGCATGGCGAAGATGGAGGCCGCTTGGGGCCCATAGGTCACTCCTCCAGCGAGGACGGAGTGAGAGTTGCTGTTGCAGTTGGTACAGTTGGAAGCCATTTTCTCTTCTGCATAGAGCAAGCCACCAAATCTAAGTACCTCGAATCTAGGGGCAACCATAATAAACCGCGATTCGTTCGCGAACACGACACATGAAGTTTGGAGTGGAAAGAGGAAAAGGTCCCACCGGGCGTGCCAGAATCTGTTCTCCACCGAAAGACGCGACCGGGACGTTGGGACGTCCGGCCTGAATTTTGGGGGCAGATGCTATTTGGGTTTTATCCGTCCACCTCTCTGAAAATGCCAAGTTGATTTATGGCACCGTATATCGGAGGTTTAAACAGATGCGGCCATGGTAGCAGACTTCGTCAGATTCCCCCTCGTTTACGAGGGGGTTTTGATTGTGGGGACACTCTTCCCTGCAAGTGCAAGCCCCTGCAGTTAATTATGCTACCGCATCGCGGTAAGCACTTTCTCCTTCTCTAGGTGATCACTTCGTGTCATGTGTGTTTATTTTATTTTTGGTTGCCCGTGAATTGTATACGGAGACTAATTTATGTTGTCGCCCGTAGGGCGTGAATTAGTCCAAATCTGTATTGTCTTAGATTTGGATTTGGGTTGGTTTAAGGATCATTAATCTTGTTTTAGATTAAGATTAACTCAAACGTTTGTTGAGAATACGTTAGTCTAATTTCAAACTAAGATCTACTCAACAAGATTTTCTTTAATTTATAGGGACATCGCGGTCCATTGGGTTTAAGGACATCGTAGTCCATGGAGTTTAAGGACCTCATAGTCCGTAAAGTTTAGAGACATCGTAGTCTCTATGGTTTAAAGACATCGTAGTCTGTATGGTTTAAAGACATCGTAGTCTGTAAGGTTTAAAGACATCATAGTTTATAAAGTTTCTGGTTGTCGGGACCCGCCACCTCTCTGAAGACGTTGAAGAATTACAACGATACATATCAGAGGTGTGAAGAGATGTACCATTAAACCAATATTGGTTGGGAGATCTATAGTCAGGTCTGGGACCAAGACCGATTAAAAGGATTGTGAGCACATGGGCTCGATTAATCTGAATTAGGGACTTGTGGCCAACTTAGGCTCAGTCCACTCATTTTTGAATAAAATGTTGAACATTTATTTGGACTCGGTCCACTCAGTTTTGAATAAAA
Organism: Agapanthus africanus; assembly: GCA_030015575.1. Taxonomy (NCBI): domain Eukaryota; kingdom Viridiplantae; phylum Streptophyta; class Magnoliopsida; order Asparagales; family Amaryllidaceae; genus Agapanthus; species Agapanthus africanus. Next base: position 143,019,879 of record JASDDO010000026.1, read on the forward strand.
TGTTGAACATTTGTTTGGGCTCAGCCCTTTTTGTTCAACAATGCTGAGTATTGATTTGGGTTCTGAAACCCCTTTTTCTTTTTGTCTTTTATTGAGTGTTGAACACTTTTTATCGTGCAGAGCGCTTTATGTACAGAGCGTTTTATGTTTCCTTAGTGCCCACGTGAGGAACGCGTGGAGCGCTTGGCGCTGAGCGCCAGACTTGGAGCGCTAAGGCGCTTCTTTTAAAATAGCGCCCACGTGAGGAGCATGTGGAGCGCCAGACTTGGAGCGCTAAGGCGCTTCTTTTAAAATAGCACGTGGAGCGCTGGGCTCTGAGCGCCAGACTTGGAGCGCTAAGGCGCTTCTTGTAAAATAGCGCCCACGTGAGGAGCACATGGAGCGCTTGGCGCTGAGCGCCAGACTGGGAGCACTAAAGCGCTTCTTTGGCAGTTCTGATCAATTATGTGCTCTGAGAATTAAGTTCTCGTTTATAAGAGACTTTGTCTCGTAGATCTAAGAACTAAGTTCTTCTTTTATGAGGAGATGCTATGGTCCCTTCTGTTTTTGTGAAAGACTTTGCCTTGTAGATCTGTGATCTAGGAAAAGAACCAAGTTCTTATGATGTGAGAATTAAACTCTCAAATATGGAGGAGATGTTATGATCTATCTTCTTTTATTTACCTTGAAAAAGGTTCTTCTTCTTAGAGCTTGCTCTTCTTCTTTTCTTTTCTGAGAGCTTGAAACTTATGGGGAGGTTCTTCTTTTTTTTGTATTGAACTTGAAGTTTATGGGGGCGTTCCTCTGTTAAAGACTTGAAGTCTTGGGTCCTTTATATAGTGGAGGTTGATTTGTTGAATCAGTTAAAGAAATCTCTCATTGAGAGATCTCTAATTGATTTGGGAATTTATCCCACCATTGGATCTTTGATCCAAGGGCTTCTGTTTTACAGAAGACATCTTTCTTGTTTTTAGCAAGATTGGGAAAATATTTTCCCATACAGAACTTATTCTGTATCTTGGTGATGTTTAATCACCATTGGATCTTTGATCCAATGGTGCTCTGATTTACAGAGCACAATCTTTCTCGTTTGAAAAGATTTGAGGAGTATTTTCTCAACAGAATTTTATTATGGTAATTTGATGATTTTTAATCATCTTTGTTGGATCTTTGATCCAAGGGTGGAGAACATTTAGTTCTAGCGCCGGCGCTCTCATGCTTTGCACGTGAGGCGCTGTTTCAGAGTCTTTGACTCTTGGCGTTAGCGCTCTCGTACTTTGCACGTGAGGCGCTGCCTCAGAGTCTTTGACACTTGGCGCTAGCGCTCTCGTGCTTTGCACGTGAGGCGCTGCCTCAGAGTCATTGGCGCTGGCGCTCTTGGCACTAGCGCTCTCATGCTTTGCACGTGAGCGCTGCCTCAGAGTCTTTCACTCTTGGCGCTGGCGCTCTTATGAGACGATGTCTCATTTCAAATTTTGAATAGAGCTTTGCTCTCTGATTGGGGGAAACAGAACCCAAGGAGGATCCTTCAAGAGTTCAGCACTAGGTGGCCCGGGGTTAACCCAATACAATTCAATGCCGCACTCACCTCGGGGGAGAAGGGCAGACGCATCCCGGCCCAAAAAGCTTCCAGGTACAGGCAATCTCCTTACCCCGTACCTGGTCTGCCCTCTCCCCCTTGTTCCCCTCCGAAAGACGGCGCGACGAGAGGCGTCTTGCCTGTGATTTGGGGCAAATGCTATTTGGTTTTATCCATCTACCTCTCCGAAGATGCCAAGTTGATTTATGACACCGTGTATCGGAGGTTTAGACGGATGCGGCCGATATAGCAGACTTCGTCAGATTCCCCCTCGCTTGAGGGGTTTTTGATTGTGGGGACGCTCTTCCCTGCAGGCGCAAGCCCCTGTAGTTAATTACGCTACCGTATAGCAGTAACAACTTTCTCCTTCTCTAGAAATTTCACTTCGTGTCGTGTGTGTTTGTTTTGTTTGTGGATGCCCGTGGATTGTATACGGAGACTAAGTTATGCCGTCGCCCGTAGGACGTGGATTAGTCCAAATCCGTATTTTCTTAGATTTGGGTTTGGGGTTTTGGTTTGAGGATACGTTAACCATATTTGAGGCTAAGATCAACTCAAACGTTTGTTAAGGATACGTTAGTCTAATTTCCAGACTAAGATCTACTTAACGGGATCGTCTAGATCCATTTCCAGTTTAGGGACATGGTGGTCCATTTAATATATGGCCGTCGGGACCCGTCACCTCTCTGACGACGTTGAAGGATTACAACAACTTGTGTCAGAGGAGTTCGGAGATGTACCCTTGAACCAAAGTTGATTGGGGGTCTTATAGTCCAATTTAGGACTAAAGTCTGTTTGAATGTTTAAGGATACGTTAGTCATATTTGAGGCTAAGATCAACTTAAACGGGATCATTTAGATCCAACAAAAGAGCGTTTGGGGGCTCTATTGTTCCAGTTTAGGGACGTAGTGGTCCATAGGTAGTTTAGGGACATTGCGGTCCATTGGTTGTTTAAGGACATTGCGGTCCATATGAGTGTGTTTAAGGACGCATAAGTCCGCGGGTTTAAGGACCCCACAGTCCGTATCTTAGTTTAAGGACGCTTAAGTCCGTGGGTTTAAGGACCCCACAATCCGTATCTTAGTTTAAGGACGCTTAAGTCCGTGGGTTTAAGGACCCCACAGTCCGTATTGATGTGTGGTTGTCGGGACCCGTCACCTCTCTGACGTCGTTGAAGGATTACAACGATAGGAGTCAAAGGAGTTCGGAGATGTACCCTCGAACCGAATGTAAATTGATTTAAGAGAGCAGCTGTGCTCAGTCAATTTAATTTGAGAACTTACGGCCATGATTGGGCTAAGTCCAGTTGAAAAATGTTCAATACTTTTATTTGTTTTTGGCCTATTAGGCCTGTGCTAGGGCTTGGCCCCTTTTAAATAATGCATAGCATTAATCTTGGTCTCTGTTGGACCTTTATTTGGGCTCTGCCCCTTTTAAAATAATGCATTGCATTATTTATTATTTTGTTTGGGCTCTGCCCATTTATAAATGATGCAGAGCATCAATTTTGTTTGGGCTCTGTCCTTTTTATTGTATTGCAATTTAATTTGGCCTGCTAGGCCTTTCTGATTTGGGCCTGGACCTTTAGTAAAAGAAATGCGTTGCATTTGTCAGGCGCTTTGCTCTAATCACTGAGCGCAAGCGCTTATGGTGATGACGCGTGTCACGCTCTGGTGAGCGCAAGCGCAGTTAGCGCAGTGCGCTGCACCAGTGCGCTACGCTGCTGACACGTGGCGCGCTCTGGTGAGTTGCGCCAACCCAGGAGCGCGGCAGTGCAATTTTTTTGCAAGTGCAAAGCACTATTTCAATAATCTTGAGAATCTTTAAGGTTCCAGAACCAATGGTTCACAAGTGCAAAGCACTATTTGTTTTCTTGATCTAATTTAGATCAAAGAAAACAAGTTTCTCTTGTTTTTTAAAGAACCAATGGTTCATAAGAAAGTGCAAAGCACTTATTATTATTTATTTTTCTTTTTATTGAAGATCATTGATCTTGTTCTCAAATCAATGATCTGTTCATGAGAGAATTTTCTCTTTTTTTTCTAAAGGTTTTTACCTTTTTTCTTCTTGAAATTTCTTCAGAGTTCTCTCTGTTTGAAGTTCTTGATCTCTCACAATTGTTCATTTCTTTGATTTGGGGTCTAGGGGCCTTTATATAGTGCCCATAAATTTGTTAAATTTGTTAAAGAGATCTTTCTCTGAGTGATTTGGGGAATTTTTCCCATCGTTGGATCTTTGATCCAAGAGCTTCTGTTTTACAGAAGAAAATCTTCTTGTTTTAACAAGAACAGAAAGATTTCTTTAAAATTTTAATTCTGTTTGGAACAAATCCCCCAGCGCGTGACACGCGTAGCGCAGCGCACGGCGCAGCGCAACTGCGCTTGCGCATCTGCGCTGACACGCGACGCGCAGCGCAGCGCTTGCGCAAACAGAAACGTTGCTTCCTTTAATTTTGTTTTAAATAGAGCTTTGCTCTGATTGGGCGCGCTGCCTTGAGCGCTGCACTGATGTATCAGTTTTTGACACGTGGCTCATTGCGCGCAGCGCAAAGAATCTGAAGCGTTGCTTCGAATTTTGAATTTTGAAATTCAAACAGAGCTTTGCTCTGATTGGGGGAAACAAATGCCCCCCACCGTTGCGCTCACGTGGCGCGCACGTGAGTGCAGCGGTGGCAAAATCCTGACCGTTGGATCAATGGGTGTGCTGAAGGGGCGCAAGCGCCTTATAAATAGGACCCCTGGCCCTTAGAAAAATCTTCACCATTTTCTAGATTTTGATTTCCAGAGCTTTGCTCTTGCTTAAGAATTTCAGAGTTTTGCTCTTGCTTTCAGAACTCTAGAGCTTTGCTCTCATTTCCTAAAGTTAGAAAACTTTAGGTAATAATTAATTTAAAATTAATTTAAATCAATTTTAACCAACAGAGCTTTGCTCTCATAGATCTTTTGATCTAAAGAAATTCCCTTTGGGGTTTCATCAACAGAGCTTTGCTCTCACGAATCCATAGATCTACAGAGATCTTGTTCATGGGTTTTAACCCATGAGCAGAGCTTTGCTCATGGATCCAAAATAGATCTTTTTGATCTAAGAGTGAAGAATTCCTAAGAGTCTTCAAAAATTTTAATTTCTTTAGAAGTTTAAATAGGTTTTCTCATCATCATCACAGAGCTAGGCTCTTTTAAGGAATCTTACTCCCCTGAGACCAGAGTTTGACAAGTGACACTCTGTGACAGAGTTTTGCTCCGAAAGAGGAGATTTTCTCCTTGCCTCTAGGGATATATTTTTTTTATTAATGGGAATATTCTCTCGGGGACCAACTGACAATCTCATCTAATGATGGGGTTGTCTTATTAACGTATTGTCATCCATATTTTGTGGGTCCCCCTTTGGTCCCCTACCCACTGCACTGCTCTGTGGTGTAATTAATTAATTTTAATTTAATTAATCTTTAATTTAATTAATCAATTAATGAATTTTTTCAAACGCCAAGCGTTGGAATTACAACACTGACGGCTAATTTCTTTTCATTTGCAGCGATCATGTCTCTCGATACTTCATTCCCGTTCGCTCGCTCGGAGGAAGGGTTCCCTGAAGCGCCCTTGGACCGTGAAGTCTTAGCCATGATCAAGGACCACGACCCGGAATATAAGAGTCTCCACCTTTGGGGGTCGTGGTATAATCAAATTATTATGGGTCGACGCAGCTTCACATGCACAGTACCGTCAGAACCCATCACAGCAATTCATTACGCCAGGCCACCCCCGGTGCAGTACGCCGTGGAGATGGTTGATTGGACATCGAAGGGCTTTCTTCATCCGGCCATAGATGCAATCCCGGTCCAGCGTCCCATGGTTTTGGATATCCTGGGACGCCAAATCTGTCAAGGCGAGGCGCGCCCTTGGGGGCAATCATATAACATAGGTCTGATCCCCCGCCACCCGATCGGCTATCTGCCGTGGGCTCGGTATATCCTGTCGACGAAGAAGTCGCAGTTGATAAGGTTAGGTTTGTACACCGTGGTCTACGTCTCCCTCTTCCAGTATCCTACGCTTCCCACTTGGTGGTTCAAGGCTTTCTTGGAGCAGTGGAACATTCCCACTCACACTTTCCTTGCAATGGATCGGAAAGTGTCGAATTCTCTGGAAGGGTTCACAGAAGTCTCCGGTTTACTGGTTATAGGGGAGCACTATGAGGAGCTGCTCCCGACAGACGAATATGTTTTCGGTGCCAAGCCGGCGGTAAGGGGCCTCACACCGGAGAATGCTGTTCAACACCAATTCCCAAGTTTGATCAAGGTGTTGAACATCTACGAGGCCCTTTTCATCGAACGTGGGAGTCGCGGAGTTAGCTTTGAGAATTTCATCGCTCGGTTCCTTCACCCAAGCGTCCTCTCGGCAGAAGCTGCCAAGTTTGCCACCCTTGAGGACCCTTTCGATCTAGGTTTGGATAACCTACCGGCGAAGGAAATAGATCACAAGGACTTTATCCTTCCTAATTTCCCTAACATGTCTTTTGCGGAAGTTGCAGCCCCCGAGATGGACGAGGAGGCCTTCTTTTTAGGATTTCTTGGGCTATGGCTGAGTTGGTTTGCGCTCCCGATGCATTCTCGCCATATGCGGCCCTCTGTCTTTTACCCAGCTCACCGGATGACCATCAGGGTAAAGGTGGCCGTTAGGATCGCCAGTTTGACACACTAGTATCATAGCCTCAGTCGAGCAGCGGATGCCAATGAGCCTGGGGTACTGCACGTGATCTTCCCGATACACTACTTCGTATCGTGGCTCGAGCTACATACATCGGGTGTTTTCGGCATGCATAAAAGGCCCTCGTTCTATGACAGGTGCAGCTCCCTCGCATCATACAGCTGATTGGCGCATCAATTGTGACTCCATCGCCGAGGAATGCCAGGGGTTTGCTCCTTCGCCACCACACCGTTGGAGACGGGATGTCTTTCATTGACTAAGTGTTGACTATTGGAAAGGCATCCACCACTGCAGTGCGGCCATTGCGAGACACTTTCAAAGATGGAGCCTCAGTTTTGATGTCCCGGGAGACCCTCCATCTATATTCCATCAGACCGGGCTTCCTGGTATTTAGGCAGAACGGTGCGGCGATTTTCATGAGATACAACCCACATCGTTTCGCCCAACAACTGAGCTACGATCAGGGGGTACCATTGGAAGCTTTTTTACTGGAACCTGCTGCTACGGAAGAAGGGATGGAGAACACGCTGCATCATTTCATGCGTCTGAATACGGGTTCTCACTTTTTTATCAGTGAGCCGGCTTGCGCCCCACGACTCCTCAACGTATATAAAGAATGGTACAATCATGCGACGGGAGCCGTTATAAAGGAGGAAAGGCGATTGCTGGTCGACCGTAAGGGTGTGTCTCCAGGTAGCGACCGCAACGCTCCTTTGGTGCCAAGGACCCCGGTAGTTCCTCCTCTAAAAGATGCTAGAGCCGGACCACCGTGTGCACAGAGTCCCCCACGCGGATTGCCTCTCCCTGATATATCGGATGCACCACCAATGCCCTGTGCTCCAGTGGAGACAGTGGTTGTAGCCTCGCCGGAGTCTGGCGTGGGTGTAGACATCGGGACCCGCCGCCCTAAGGTGGCTGCCAAGCGTAAGTCGATCCCGGGGGCACCTAGGATTGGTGGGCAAAAGAAGAAAAAGAAGTCACTCTTTGCCGCTGATGTCGTGTTCGGTCAAGAACCCCACGCTCCCTATGCCGAGGGCCTGAGTGAAAATGGGACTAACGAGGGATTAGTCATGCCGGATGACACAGATTTGGAGGCCGCCCTCGAAGCTTCGGAGCGGTTAGCGAGGCGTGACGCATGGCTGGCTAAGCTTGCGGCATCAGGTAATCACTAGTCGCATTTTCTTTTGCATCATATCTTTATTATTTCCTTTGACTAACATTTTTCCTTCTTTTCTTCCAACAGGCATCACCACTGAAGAAGCCATTGCCGCTTCCCTCAAGACCTTCCAAGAGGAGGAACGCCTTAGAGCGTCTTTGGGCCTCAGTAAGTTTCAATTCATCAAGTTTTCATTTTCCTTGTGTCATGGTCAATCTAATCTCTCCCCTTTTTATCGCAGGAATCTCAATGTCATTCCCGCCAAGTGACGCGAATATTCTGCCAGCTGCCGATGTTCCTGCTTCCTCAGGGCTACCGCGGGAGGTCCGTCTTGAAGAGCCGATGAGAGATGCCTTAAAAGCTCTGGAGGCATCTCTGAACGAGGATGACGACGCCTTGATGAAGGAAGCGTCGAAGAGGTCCATCGCGACAGCCTGGGAGGAAAGGAAGCGGTCGAGGCGCGAAGCAAAGGCACACAGGGCTGCCTTGGCCATTGGAGCGGGCCCAAGCACCGTCCCTCGTATTAGTGTATATGCCCTAGAGGCCATTACTGTATCATACTAGTTTGTATATTACTTAATGGAAGCTTGGGATATTCACCTTGTATATACAATCTTGCTCAAAATAGTAGTATGCTACTTGGTTTGTTTCTACTTCAATGTGTACATGTGTTTATTTTAGTATATCGCCTATACACATTAGTGGAGCCCTTAGGATCTTTGCTTGATTACCAGCGTTGTGATGGCAGTCACACTAGTGGGGGCTGGGTAATCTATAAGCACATCCTTATGCAGGTCACTAGTCGCAGGACTATCGAGACAGGGCATCGATACTCCGGAGTAGACTAGCGCATGCGCTTCTTATCCCAGAGTGGGAGATGGTCTGTCCCACAGCCATCAGTACGTCGTACTGGAGATAGTATGCGGGTGCTCGTTGGGTTACGAGTACACTGGACAGGACTCGTCGGGAACTGACCGGTTGGTATTATACCTATCGTCAGTTATCAGTTCCCAGGTGACATGAGTACAGCTTAGTCCGCTGACTTGACACTGTCACTTCGCCTCGAGTGTATTCCCACTGTACTTTGATTACTACCCTACCACGGCTCAAAGGAGTCGTGCAAACAGGTAGTAGTTGGGTGCAGTCCCGAAGCACTTGGAGGCAGTGACGGTTAGACAGGATTCGTCTCTCCCGGTATTGGGGGTTGACATCGCGCTGTGTTTAGGAGAGCCATTACACGAGTAGTCCCTGGCCAGGGCAAGCGAGATATACTGGTAGGCTTCCAGTGTTATCTCAGGGTGTATTGGGCTTCACTCCGACACGACTTGTACCGCTATTAGGGGACTGACGTTTTACCGCCCCCCTAGGCCCGCCATGCGATGTATCAGACGAACAGACCGGACTGTACGGAGATTGTCACATTCAGACTCAGTAGGAGTTCAGATGGGTTTCACCTCGTCAGTCTTCTTGTCGGCATCTACCTGGGGACCGTTACGCACAGCTAGTGCCGCTTGCGGTCTGTGGTTAAAACCACTGCCAGCGTAGTGTCGAGTCTTTAGAGTCCCACACAGAAAGCTATTCGCCTTTAGGCAAAAGAGTAGAGGTCGCATGGTTTTGCGACAGGTCGCATGGTTTTGCGACAGGGTTCAGTCACATCCGTGCACTTATGCACGTTTAGTGTCCGGACAGTTTACACTAGTGGGCTTTGGTTTAAGCCAGATCCTAGTGTAAGTATTAGGATTGGTTTTATCCAGTTTGTATTCGTGTTCCTCGGAACACGGATGCGGGTGTGTATGCACAATTGGCGGAGAGACGGAAGCAGAGGATTCTCATTAGGGTTGTTGACCGTTGACTGTTGACTATTGACTTTTTGCTCAACCCTAATGAGAATATGATATATGATTAACAATAATATTAATTAAGTATTGTGGTGACATGGTTGTTGAGGGGTTGACTTTGTTGACTTGTTGACTTTGTTGACCGGTTGACTAGGTTGGACTAGTTGACCATCATGATGACAATGGCTATCATTTCATGGCAAAGACTTTTCACTTGCTTGTTCTCTTATGCAATATGAGTGCATGAAATGATTTAGCCATTTTGACTTGAACCATTTTACACAATACTTGATTACTATTTTTATGATGATGGTTTTGGATTATGAGAGCCAAGTGAGAAAAGTCTTTCTCATTCTATCATTTTCATTCTCTCTCTTGTGTTCTTGAGCTCTCACCTCCTTCCTCTTGCTCTCCCTCTCTTTAGTCTATGGTTTACTTGTCTCATGTGTTGAGAACCAAGAACCATAGAGAAAATCCCAACACACTCTCCTCTACTCACTCTAGTTCACAAGATTTAGCAAACCGAGTGAACTAGTTTCTTCAAAGTACGAAGAAGAAGCCAAAGGTAGAAGCTTTCAGGTGGATCGATCTTCGGCGCAAGGAGATGACGGGGTGAAGCCGATCCGGACAACCATCGAGGCTTGAAGACGAAGGAGTTCAAGAAAGAAAGGTATAACCCCCTAACCGAGTAGTTAACAACTCCTAGTTAGGTTGTTAGTTAGATGTTTAACCAAGATCCGGTTTTGAGTCCATGTTACCGCCTCTAGAAAATTGTTTTTCACCAAATTCCGCATGCCTGAAAGTACCGGGAGAGGTAGCATGGACTTACAGTGGTATCAGAGCCTAGTTAAACTCTATCTAACATGTTAGCATAGTAGCTAGAAATTCGATCGGAGAAAAAGTCCCGAAATAAACCCGAAATTCAAACTTTCTGTCGATTTTCAAAGTGCTGAAAAAATTATTTGAGATATACCAAAAATCGACTCAGGGTTTTTAGAAGAAACTGCAAAAATTTGACCCACTGAATCGATCAACGCGCCGCGTTTCCGCGGCGGGAGCTTGCTCCCGCCGCGGAACCGCGGCCGAGTTGACTCGGTCGTGGGGTTTTATTTTTGCAGTTTGTTCATAGGGGTATTTTGGGATTTTTGGAATATGTATTTTCTACCCAGATTTTCCAGAACGAAAATTTTGTGTTTGGGGCCTGAAAATCCGTATTTTTGATCGAACTTCTAAAAGACTTAAGCTGACTGGTTTTTCTGTGATGTGATATTTGTATTGAACGTCTGCTAATCGCTATATGCCGATTAGTGGGGGTTATACAAATCTGTGATCTGTAATGTTATTGGAATGTGTATATGAATTCATTGGATTGTCGCGGGTGAATAGCCGGGGGTTGTGAGACGAGAGTTTTCTTTTCTTTCAATTCATGTAAATTTGTAAATTGATGTAATAATTATTTGTATGGCCGCACAACCGGGTCGGGGTTGTAGCCGTCATTGTATAATTTCTTTTTACTGTTTTTGCTCCTAGGATAGACCCTTGAAGGGGGTGCACAAACTACCGGGTATGCCGAAGTGCCGAGTGGCCTACTCACGGAGTTGAGGGAGGTTGCTTCGTTTCGGGTACTTGGCGGGTAGTTTGCCGCACCCGTAGGGGTCTTGGGTGGGGTATTGGCTATTCACCGCGACCGTGTAATCTGCTTTTCGTTACAGGCTCGTACGAATTGCAGGTTCCTAGTATATCCAATGTGTTCATCTGTGATCTGAAATGGCTATCATTGCAATATATCTATATATGATATTATTTAGGCGTTGCTTATGTTTTACAGCCGCGCTAGCCCAGCCCCCGCTCTGTCGTTAGTTAAGTAACCTAACGGGTAATGACGGGGCCCCGTGGCGAATGCGAATGGCATAAGCGTACGTCATATTTTGGTTGTTTTCTGCAATGGTAGGATTAAATGATGGGACGCATTAAAAGAACTAATGCAAGAATATCACGCATTAAAAGAACTAATGCAAGAAAATAAACCAAGTTAAAGTCGTTGGAACACTTTCGAAAAACCACTCGGTTCTTTTCAAAATTAACTTTTAAATGCGGAGCTTAAGCCACTCCTTTTAAAAGCTATCTCGTTCCATCGATTATATCAAGTTCACTACGTTCACGGTTTAGCCAAAACCATTCGTAGCCTTCCATCATTTCAGTTAAATATTCGGTAGTATTCAAGCTATGTATTTTGACCTCACGCCAAGGCATAGTGATTGGTAGCTGCCGGATATTTATCTGTTGCGTAGATAGAATGCGTTGGTTTGGGACAGCCGTACTGCCATTTTGGCCTACGTCAAGGGTAGGTATGGGTGGGTTCAAATTAACCTGGATAATGATGGGAAGAACTTGACATGTGACTTATGACATTTTGACCTCACGCCAAGGTCATAAGAGCATGGGGCAAAAAATCCACATCGGGAGTTTCATAAGTACTGAAACTTGCTAGAGTTGCATACCATTTGGAGTGTGATGATTCTGGTAGGATTCCTTCAGTTTCGTCACGCGATGATATTTGGATCCCGATCCTACTATGAGTATATGCTACTCCTCGGGAAATTTCTCACTTAACGATCAATGCTATAAACCAAGTAGGTGTCTAGAAAGGTGTTAGCGGGGCTACGCCCCCATGGAAAAGAGGTTATTTAATTAAGGAACTTCGCGAAAGCGTTGGAAAACCTCCCTCGAAGTACCGACACCAGCCTGACCGAACGGTTAAGCAAGTATTGTACGGTGAGATTGATCCTGACTAATTCTTCCTTTTTGGTTTGAGGAGGGATTCGAGAAACAGTGGGAGCCATCCTGTTTAGACAAATTAAAAACCATTCTAAACTTGCAAGAGCATCAAGCTGAGTGTTTCTTCTCTCTCCTAATTGCAGCGACCAATCGACATGACTGGACTTAAGTTACTTCTAGATAAAAACATACTGACAGGGCCAAACTACAAAGATTGGCTCAGGAATGTCAAGATGGCAATCACTTACGACAAGCTGGGGTATCTTCTTACCACCAAAGCTCTCCCTGTCCCAGGTCCCAAAACCAGCGTCGCGGATAAGGAAATCCGTAAGACCTGGGAACTAGACTGCGCGAAGGCCAAGTGCCTCGTGCTTGCCTCTATGGACAATGAACATCAGAGGAGGCACGAGAATATGGACCTGGAATCCATATTTCTTCATACAAAAGAACTGTATGGAGAGCAATCTCGTATCGCAAGATACGAAGTGTCGAAGAAGTTATTTTCGGCAAGATTGGCCGTCGGATCATCGGTAGCGGAACACGTACTTAAGATGATTGGCTACATTGAGGAGCTCGCGGACCTTGGGACCATGTTGGAGAATGAGCTCTATACGGACTTGATTCTCCAGTCCCTTCCTTCCACTTACGCCCAGTTCATACTGAACTTCAACTTACAAGAAAAGGAAGTTGAACTTTCAGAACTCCTCAACATGCTGAGGAGCGCAGAGGGCACCCTACAGAAAGGTAGGGAAACATCCACTTTGTTTGTAGGAGGATCTTCTTCTTCTAGGTCCAAAGCGAAAGCCAAGGGAAAGAAGAAGAAAGCCCCCGCCAAACCAAAGGGCGGTGTTAGTAAAGTGGATACGAAGGGAACGGCAAAAGCAACAAAGAAAGTGGGAAAGCTTGTGGATAAGGAAGAATGCTTCTATTGTCATAAGAAAGGACACTGGAAGAATGATTGCAGGGCTTGGAAAGCCAGGACACAGGAATTGAAGCAGGTTGCAGCTTCAGCTTCAGGTGTGTATGTTATTGAAAACTGTCTTTCAATAAACTCTACTTCCTGGGTATTGGATACCGGATCAGGATCTCATATCTGTAATTCTTTGCAGGCATTGAGAAACCGTAGGGTTTTGAAGGCAGGTGACATGACCCTCAAAGTTGCAAACGGAGATAGCATGGATGCTAAGGCCGTGGGGGACTATCACCTGGGAATGTCAGATGGACATGTTTTGGTTTTGCGTAATTGCTTTTTTGTACCCAACGCAATTTGTAATATCATTTCTGTATCTTTGGTTTCTAAAGAAGGTTATGAATTTGCGTTTGTAAGTAATGTTGTAAACATTCACCTTAATCAAGTTCTGATTGGGTCAGGTACATTGAGCAATGGTATATACGTATTAAACCAACCACAGATTTTCAATGTCCAGAATACACACAAAAGAAAGTCTCCGGAAATAAATCAGACTTTCTTGTGGCATTGTAGACTGGGTCACATCAATGAGAGAAGGTTAACGAAGTTACATACAGAAGGATATTTGAATCCGTTCGAATATCAATCGTATGCCACTTGTCAATCCTGTCGCAAAGGAAAGATGATAAAGACTCCGTTTACTGGACACGGAGTAAGGGCGAGCGAGCTCTTGGGACTCGTACACAGCGACGTGTGCGGTCTAATGTCTACACATCCGCGAAGCGGTTTTTCTTACTTCATTACTTTTACGGATGATTTTTCAAGATTCGGACATGTCTTCTTAATGAAACATAAGTCCGAAGCCTTTGGAAAATTCCAGGAATATAAGAATGAAGTAGAAAAACAAACCGGCAAAAGTATCAAGATCCTAAGATCGAATCGAGGTGGTGAATACTTGAGTGCCGAGTTCCTGGACTATTTAAAGAGAACAGAATTCTCTCTCAGCTTACTCCTCCATACACTCCGCAACATAACGGTGTATCGGAGAGACGGAACCGAACCCTATTGGATATGGTACGGTCCATGATGAGTAACGCTGAGTTACCGCGATCATTCTGGGGGTATGCGCTAGAATCAGCCGCATACCTTTTGAACCGAGTTCCCACTAAGACTGTGCCTACCACACCATATGAGTTATGGAGTGGGAAGAAACCCTATCTTCAATATCTGAAGATCTGGGGATGTCCAGCTTTTGTCAAAAAGCAGCATGCGGACAAACTCGAGGCACGCTCAGTACTGTGCAAGTTTGTGGGATACCCAAAGAACACCAGGGGGTATCTTTTCTACCACGCAGAGGAACAAAAAGTCCTTGTTTCTCGTAATGCCCACTTTCTAGAACACCAGTTCTTGGAAAAGGAAATTAGTGGGAGCGCAGTAGAACTGGAAGAAATTCCAGAACCACAGACTATTACTGAAAGCTTAGTGAAACCAGAGGGTTCAAAAGAACAGGACATTCCTGCGCCGCTCCGCAGGAGTAGTAGGCAGTCTCATCCGCCCGAGAGATACTGCGGTTTTCTCATAGACGGGGATAGAGAGGATTGCATCATAGATTATGATGAGCCTACTAGCTTCCAGCAGGCCATTCAGAGCGTTGACTCAGTAAAATGGCTGGATGCAATGCGGACCGAAATGGAGTCCATGTACACCAACAAGGTATGGACGTTGTACATTGCTCCAGACGGGGTAAAACCCGTAGGATGCAAGTGGATCTTCAAAAGGAAGATTGGTGTAGATTGACAGGTTGAGACCTATAAAGCTAGACTTGTTGCAAAGGGTTTTCGTCAAAGACCTGGTTTGGACTATGACGAAACCTTTTCTCCAGTGGCTATGCTGAAATCCATTCGGATCCTTCTTGCCATTGCTGCCTTCCACGATTATGAGATCTGGCAGATGGACGTAAAGACCGCTTTTCTAAATGGAAATTTAGAGGAGTGTGTCTATATGGACCAACCAGAAGGTTTCATTCAGAGTGGGAGCAGCGGAAAGGTGTGCAAGTTGCTTAAGTCCATCTATGGACTAAAGCAGGCATCGCGGAGTTGGAACATCTGTTTTGATGAGACGGTCAAGAAATTTGGCTTTATCAAAAATCCAGATGAACCATGCATCTATAGTAGATTTGTAGCGAGAACTGTAGTATTCATCGTTTTACACGTGGATGACATTCTCTTAATAGGAAATGACATTCCTATGCTACAATCTGTCAAGGGGTTCTTGTCACACAGGTTCTCCATGAAAGACCTGGGTGATGCCTCATACATCCTGGGGATTCGGATCCATCGTGATAGATCCAAGAGGATATTAGGACTTTCACAGTCCAGGTACATCGACACCATATTGAAAAGATTCAGTATAGAAGATTCCAAGCGCGGTAACCTACCGGCTTGTCACGGGATCACCCTCTCTAAAGAGATGTCTCCCAAGACTGATTTGGAGAGGGATCGCATGTCTATTATACCCTACGCTTCTGCGGTAGGCTCTATAATGTATGCGATGTTGTGTACCAGACCGGATGTAGCTTATGCATTGAGTGTGGTAAGCCGGTATCAGTCAAACCCTGGGGAGAAACACTGGATAGCGGTAAAGAACATTCTCAAGTACCTGAGAAGGACTAAGGAGATGTTCTTGGTGTATGGCGGAAAAGACCTCCAGATCGAGGCCTTTGCTGACTCCAGCTTCCAGAGTGACAAGGATGATTCCAAGTCCATGTCGGGTTTTGTCTTTACCCTCAATTGAGGGGCGGTGTGTTGGAAGAGTTCCAAACAGGAAACCGTTGCAGACTCGACGATGGAAGCGGAATACATCGCTGCATCTGATGCCGCAAAGGAAGCTGTCTGGATGAGGAAGTTCTTGAAAGAACTTCAGGTGGTTCCGTCCATTGTTGATCCAATACCTCTGTATTGCGACAACAACGGGGCTATAGCTTTAGCGAAGGAACCCAGGTCCCATCAGAGATCCAGACACATCTTGAGGCGGTATCACCTGATCAGGGAGATCGTGGATCGCCAGGAGATCGAGGTTCAAAGGGTTGCTTCAGAAGATAACACTGCAGATCCATTCACCAAGGCCTTGCCCCAGACTTAGTTCGAGCGGCTGATCGAGATGATAGGTCTTCGATACGCCAGTACATGGCCTTAGTGCAAGTGGGAGATTGTTAGTGTATATGCCCTAAAGGCCATTACTGTATCATACTAGTTTGTATATTACTTAATGGAAGCTTGGGATATTCACCTTGTATATACAATCTTGCTCAAAATAGTAGTATGCTACTTGGTTTGTTTCTACTTCAATGTGTACATGTGTTTATTTTAGTATATCGCCTATACACATTAGTGGAGCCCTTAGGATCTTTGCTTGATTACCAGCGTTGTGATGGCAGTCACACTAGTGGGGGCTGGGTAATCTATAAGCACATCCTTATGCAGGTCCCTAGTCGTAGGACTATCGAGACAGGGCATCGATACTCCGGAGTAGACTAGCGCATGCGCTTCTCATCCCAGAGTGGGAGATGGTCTGTCCCACAACCATCAGTACGTCGTACTGGAGATAGTATGCGGGTGCTCATTAGGTTACGAGTACACTGGACAGGACTCGTCGGGAACTGACCGGTTGGTATTATACCTATCGTCAGTTATCAGTTCCCAGGTGACATGAGTATAGCTTAGTCCGCTGACTTGACACTATCACTTCGCCTCGAGTGTGTTCCCACTGTACTTTGATTACTACCCTACCACGGCTCAAAGGAGTCGTGCAAACAGGTAGTAGTTGGGTGCAGTCCCGAAGCACTTGGAGGCAGTGACGGTTAGACAGGATTCGTCTCTCCCGGTATTGGGGGTTGACATCGCGCTGTGTCTAGGAGAGCCATTACACGAGTAGTCCCTGGCCAGGGCAAGCGAGATATACTGGTAGGCTTCCAGTGTTATCTCAGGGTGTATTGGGCTTCACTCCGACACGACTTGTACCGCTATTAGGAGACTAACGTTTTACCGCCCCCCTAGGCCCGCCATGCGATGTATCAGACGAACAGACCGGACTGTACGGAGATTGTCACATTCAGACTCAGTAGGAGTTCAGATGGGTTTCACCTCGTCAGTCTTCTTGTCGGCATCTACCTGGGGACCGTTACGCACAGCTAGTGCCGCTTGCGGTCTGTGGTTAAACCCACTGCCAGCGTAGTATCGAGTCTTTAGAGTCCCACACAGAAAGCTATTCGCCTTTAGGCAAAGCAGTAGAGGTCGCATGGTTTTGCGACAGGTCGCATGGTTTTGCGACAGGGTTCAGTCACATCCGTGCACTTATGCACGTTTAGTGTCCGGACAGTTTACACTAGCGGGCTTTGGTTTAAGCCAGATCCTAGTGTAAGTATTGGGATTGGTTTTATCCAGTTTGTAATCGTGTTCCTCGGAACGCGGATGCGGGTGTGTATGCACAGTTGGCGGAGAGACAGAGGCAGAGGATTCTCATTAGGGTTGTTGACCGTTGACTGTTGACTATTGACTTTTTGCTCAACCCTAATGAGAATATGATATATGATTAACAATAATATTAATTAAGTGTTGTGGTGACATGGTTGTTGAGGGGTTGACTTTGTTGACTTATTGACTTTGTTGACCGGTTGACTAGGTTGGACTAGTTGACCATCATGATGACAATGGCTATCATTTCATGGCAAAGACTTTTCACTTGCTTGTTCTCTTGTGCAATATGAGTGCATGAAATGATTTAGCCATTTTGACTTAAACCATTTTACACAATACTTGATTACTATTTTTGTGATGATGGTTTTGGATTATGAGAGCCAAGTGAGAAAAGTCTTTCTCATTCTATCATTTTCATTCTCTCTCTTGTGTTCTTGAGCTCTCACCTCCTTCCTCTTACTCTCCCTCTCTTTAGTCTATGGTTCACTTGTCTCATGTGTTGAGAACCAAGAACCATAGAGAAAATCCCAACACACTCTCCTCTACTCACTCTAGTTCACAAGGTTTAGCAAACCGAGTGAACTAGTTTCTTCAAAGTACGAAGAAGAAGCCAAAGGTAGAAGCTTTCAGGTGGATCGATCTTCGGCGCAAGGAGACGACGGGGTGAAGCCGATCCGGACAACCATCGAGGCTTGAAGACGAAGGAGTTCAAGAAAGAAATGTATAACCCCCTAACCGAGTAGTTAACAAATCCTAGTTAGGTTGTTAGTTAGATGTTTAACCAAGATCCAGTTTTGAGTCCATGTTACCGCCTCTAGAAAATTGTTTTTCACCAAATTCCGCATGCCCGAAAGTACCGGGAGAGGTAGCATGGACTTACACCTCGTGCCGATACTCCGTCAGAAGAGCCCCCAGTCGCCTTGTCTACAGCTCATAGACAGGCGATTCGCGCAAATAGGGAGGCTAACGACAAGTCCACCTCAGGTAATATTTCTTTCAAAATCTTGTTATAAGAATTATAAACCGTCGGTTCTTATATATTCTATCCTGCAGGGCCAAGTCCGACCGAGGGGGAAGCGGAGACCGTCGAACCCAAGGGGCCAGAGGTGGAGGTTTTGGTCGAAGCCGAGCCGATGGCAGACGACACGACCGGGATTGCTGAGCCCGAGCTAATGGTTGATGAAATAGTCACGTCCACTATGCCTGAGCGGGTGGCCAATGCCGAGCCCGAGCTAGCAGCGGATAGGGTGCCTGAGACCGATGACCCCGTGGCGACGGCGGACGAGATAGCCGTGACTGCTGAGCCCGAGGGAGTAACGGGTGAGGTGGACATGATTCCTGAGGACGAGCCGACCGCTCTTTCTCAGGAGTCTGGCAATGCTCCGGCCATAGCTCTTCCCGCCTACGTCCCTCCGCCATCTCTTGGCCTCGCGAGCACGACGACAGCCCCCGTGGAGTCTGGGGATGAGGCCACGGGTGGTGGACTTATGTCGTTGGAGGAAGGAGACGCCTCTGTCTCGGCTGGAGGCTCATCAGGTAAATTTCGGATTACTGTCCCCCCTTTTTTATCTTGCAATCCTTCCTGACAGGTTTATCCTTGTTTTTTAACGCAGGTGCAGGCAGTGTCCATGCTCCATTGCTTGAGGGAGCGCCGTCAACTACTGCTTTGGCGGTGGTCACCTCACAGCCCTCTCTTGTACCATCGAAGATGTTGGAAGGTATGAGTCTGCAACTTATTAGTCTTATTTTTCAGACATATAGTTCATGTACTGAAATCGTACTGCTGTGTCTTTTCAGGAGTGCTTTTTGATCATCTCTATCAAGTGTTGCTCCCACACTTCTCCTTCCCATCTGAATTCGCTTACTCCTCTGGTGGCGCCGGTGAGTATGGTTTTCAATTGATGTCTTTATTTTTTAGTGATGGAATTATTTCTAACTTTTCCTCGTCCCGACTGCAGTGCTACAAATTGAAGGAGGGGATGAAAGATTGGCCGCGCCACCGGCCCTTCCGGCCTTGCCACCTGCCTCAGCTAGTACAGCAACTATCACATTAATAACTCCCCTTTTTTTATTATTGAACTGGTATATGATTATATCTTGTTTTTTCAGCTGTCGTTCCAGTCTCGGCGTCCTTCGAGCCTCATGTCATAATGCCGGTGGGTCCTTTCCTGAGACGTCCATCTTCGAAAGGCGCCGCGAATAGCCTGCGCATGTTGAGCGACTACATCGAGGAACTCGACGTGGAAACTCCTACATCTGCTGCGGATTTCGCTACGACGGTTAACCCAATGCTGGTGATACTCGTGAACTTTCATAACGAGGACATCGTCGCGTCTTGGGTTGACTACTGCAGGGAGATCGAGGCTCGCCTGCATCAGCTGGAGTTTATGCGCCCCGCTCCCGAGACCTTAGCCGCAAGCAATCAAAGAGCACCGTGGATCGAGCAAAGCGCTTCTTACGTCCACCACTTGGAACAAGAAGCGGCTTTAAGGCTGAGGGAATACCAAGAGACCTCGACCGAGACGGCTCGTTTGCGTGCTGAGGTTGAGGCGAATGCTGCTCAAGTGAAGGCTATCTTCAAAGGCCTTATGGAGTGTATCTCTCATGGGCTAAACTTGAAGCGAAAGCTTGATGTCGCCGAGCGTGACACCCCAGGCCGTGAAGCTACTCATCAGGCCGTTAGGGAGCAGCTTGCGTCTGTCTTGCAGCAGCAGGCTCAAGTGGAGGCAGAGCTGGCGGTGGTGGCCGATCAGGAGAAAGCTTGGAAGGAGGTGCGCGAGCAATTGCTAGAGTTATGCAAGACGCTTCCTTCTCAATAGTTCTCCTTGTATCCATATACTTGTAAAAAAGTTTTCTTTTTCGAATAAGATGTATCCATCCTTTATTCTTTTGTACGCTTCACCTTGTACTTGATTGATTTAATAAATAAAGATACACATTTCTTTTCTGCAATGTCTTGTATGCTCTTTTGCTCTTTCTCTTTATCAACATGTTGTCTTGATGAACATAATTGACAGATAATAGAGTAAGTATCTTAACTCCTTTCACGAGATAGCGATGGCTTAGGCCGCAGGTTCAGAATCTGCTGCCTAAGACTTTTCAACTCTATGAGCCGTGAGGGTCTCATAGAGACTTTTCTCCCTACGGATCGAGAGGATCTCGTAGGTGGGTTTTCTCCTTAGGAATCGTGAGGATTCCTAAGCGCGTTTTCTCTTATAAGTCGTAAGGAACTTATAAAAGAATTTTTCCCTCTTACTAGTCGAGAGGACCCGTAAGCGGTTGTTTCCCTCCTTGTCGAAATTCAAGTTTGGAGAGTGAGACCCGTGAATTGTATACAAAAGACTGTTTTAGGCTGACTTGCAGGGTCCCATTGCTCAGGAAACAAGTTTTTAATCCCTGTTGCCTGAGGCTTCATCTTGCAAGTTGAGACGAACCGGGATTTTCCCACTGAGACACTGGTTTCTCTGCGAGCCGATGCGAATCAGGAGGCTATCGTCAAAGACGCTAGTTTCCCTGAGTTGAAGGATTTTTCCAAGGACACTCGTTTCCCTGGTGTTGAAACGAATCGAGAATTTCTCGTGGAGACACTGGTTTCTCTGCGAGTCGACGCGAATCAGGATTTTCTTCGTCAAGGACACTTGTTTCCTCGAGTCGAAGGATTTTGCCGAAGACACTGGTTTCTTCGGAGTTGAGACGAATCGGGAATTTCCCGCGGAAACAATGGTTTCTCTACGAGCCGACGCGAATCAGGAGGCTCTCATCAAGGACGCTTGTTTCCCTGAGTTGAGGAGTTTGCCAAGGACACTCGTTTCCCTGGTGTTGAAACGAATCGAGAATTTCTCGCAGAGACACTGGTTTCTCTGTGAGTCGACGCGAATCAGGATTTTCTTCGTCAAGGACACTTGTTTCCTCGAGTCGAAGGATTTTGCCGAAGACACTGGTATCTTCGGAGTTGAGACGAATCGGGAATTTCCCGCGGAGACACTGGTTTCTCTGCGAGCCGACGCAAATCAGGAGGCTCTCATCAAGGACGCTAGTTTCCCTGAGTTGAGATATTTGCCAAGGACACTTGTTTCCCTGGAGTTGAAACGAATCGAGGATTTCCCGTGGAGACACTCGTTTCTCTGCGAGTCGACGCGAATCAGGATTTTCTTCGTCAAGGACACTTGTTTCCCTGAGTCGAAGGATTTGGCCGAAGACACTGGTTTCTTCGGGGTTGAAACGAATTGGGGTGTTCCTGCGGAGACACTATTTTCTCTGCGGGCCGACGCGAATCAGGAGGTTTTCATCAAGGACGCTAGTTTCCCTGAGTCGAAGGATTTGGCCGAAGACACTGGTTTCTTCGGGGTTGAAACGATCTGTGGTGGTCTTTCAGGTTTTATATAAGTTACCGTCAAAGCTGTGAAGCTAGGAATTTGATCTTCGCTTCGTTTGCTGGCACTGCGTCTGCTGCATTAAGACGAATGTCACAGTTGTCTCTACGTTGTTGGTGAACCGTCGAGATTTGGCTTTGCTTTCTGGCGGAGCCTGTTGGGAAGGTATGGTTCCCTCTTTGTTTGTGCCCTTGGATTGTATACAGAGATCGATGTGATCTCAACTGTAGGGCCAAAGTTTTATCCTCATTCTCATTTTCATTTTTTTTGTTTTACTTCCGCGATGCTCTATCATTTCAGCTTTTATATCGCGAAGGTCGTGATTGCCCAATCATTTCGGCTATTTTTCGCGGTGCCCAATCATTTCGGCTGTTTATTTTATTTTCACTCGCTGCTTTTTATTGCGAGTTGCCCAATCATTTCGGCTATTTCGCATGCATACATTTTTACTTGCTGCTTTTTATTGCAAGTTGCCCCATCATTTCGGCAATTTCATATGCATGTGCGGCTTACTGGCGTTTCGCCGTAAACCTGAAATTAGACACCGATTTCGGCATCAGCACCGCTACAGCTGGGATATTGTCAGGAGCGAATCATCATTTGCCTCTGTCGATGCCGAACAAAGGTGGCTTAGCGAACAGGGTTAAGGTCCTGTCAACTAAGGCTTTTAACTTCATGAGCCGTAAGGGACTCACATGTAGGGTTACTAGGCATACGCACAAGGGTCTACGAGGCATCAACCATGCCCGATTAAAATTTTAGCCGTGCCGAACAACCCGAATACGGAACTTTAAACTAGAGATTAGGCGAAAACAAGCATGTTAACAACTTTAACACTAAGTGAGAGGGATTACAACCTTTGTAGATCCGGTCCTTCACTTCATATGCTCCGTGTTGTGGTCCCTTCGCTGCGATCATCGGGATCCGGACTCTCGAGAGGTTCCACGAAGAGAAAAGACGCAACCTTTGCTTCCGATCTTCGATACTAAGATGATCTACCTTGAAGTTTCTTTAACACAAGCTAACACTCATGAAATGATGTGAACACCCTCATCTAAATGGCAAGGGAAGATGAGGATGATGAAGTAGGATTTTTGCTCTCTTTATTTACCTTTTTCTCATATTTATCCATCACAAAAATCAAAGCAAGAAACCATTTCAAGCAAAGAAGAAGATGGAAGAAGATGAACAATATTAGAATTCATTTTGTGATGAATAGAAAATGAAATGATATGAAGAATAATGCAACCATGGTTGACTTAACCATTGTAGAGAATTGACTAGGGTTAGGGTTAGGGTTGGGTTAAAGCATGAGTCACTTACAAATATCTATCATAATATCTTAACAAAGACAAAGTAAAGCTTCTAGAATCAACTAGAAGGTTTAACCCTAATCCAAACCTTAATCATATTTAAACTCCTCTAATCATGTTGCATTAATAATTATAATATGTTACAATATTATATATCACATATACAATATTTATTGTAACAAAATAAAATAATACATTTAACATATATCGCATATATATCAATGTATTACCCAAGTGAGAAAAAGAATCTTTTAGTGAGCAAATATTAGTTAATGTAATTTAATATATCATATATATTATTATACATTAAATTATCGAATCAACACTTGATCCGACAATCCGGCTATATCACATATAACCGACTAATATTTATCCGTACCGATTCATCGAATCAACACTTGATCCGATGACCCGGCTGATATCAAATATTGCGAGAATATAATACGGTATCGTATATCGCATTATCCTCGGTCCCGCACATATCACATATGTGCCCCTACTCCATTTTGCCTGAGCCAAGAAACCTCTGCGTAGGACTCTAAAGAATCGTCAATACGCCGGCAGTAGGCGATGATCATATCAAACACCCACAAGCTGCAAGCGGTCAGCTAAACGTAACAGCTACCCAGGTATTGAGCGCTCAGAAGATCAACAAGCAAGCCTGTACATTCTCCTGTGAATCCAAACAGTAACACTCCCGTACAGTCCGGTCTCGTCGTCTGATATGTCGCATATCTCGCCTAGGGGTGGTAAACGTCAGACCCCAGTAGCTTGATAAGTCGTGTCGATTTGAGGTCTATAACAGTTCGAGAAACTACTGATAACACTTACCAGCAAATCTCAGCAACCCTGGCCAGGGATTTCCGGTTATAGCCAATCGAACACAGCACAACATCAACTCCCTATACCGGGAGAGACGAATCCCCTCCTATCGCTCATTGCCTCCATGTGATTCGGGACTGTACCCAAAAGCCACCTTTTTGCACGCCCTCTTGGACGTGGTATGATGGAAATCAAAGCACAGTGGGAATCACACAAGACTCTATGACGATCTTGGGTCAACAGACTACTCTGTACCAGTGTCACCGGAGAACTGCCATCTGACGTATGGTATAATACCATCTGGGAGTTCTCGGCGAGTCCGTCCAGTGTACCCAGTCTCCACTGAGCACCCGTACACCATCCTTGATGTCAAACACCGATGGATATGGGATCATCCATCGCCCATCATATGGGTCAAGATGCGTATACGCTAGTCTACTCTGGTGCATCGATGCCCTGTCTCGATACACCCTCGACTAGGAACAGTTATAGGATGTACTCGTCGACTACCGTGGCCCCACTAGTATGATCTCATCATAGTCCCAGTAGTCGAGTACATATCCTAAGGGCTTTATCAACATGTAACATAGAGACAATCAGAGTACATGTTAAGATAAAGTACAACCAGATAGCATACTATCATGTCGAGCAAGAAAGTCCTCCCTATATATGTCCTAGCATCCACTACAATATACATCGTATGTACAGTAATGGCCTCTAGGACATACATATAACTAACAATCTCCCACTTGCACTAGGGCCATCTGTTATGGTATCGCATACCCAACAATTAGCTGCGGTTGAAGTATCTCATACTCAACCATCCCATAAAAGTCCCTACTGGGAAAAAGGCCTTTGTGAATGGATCCGCGCTGTCGTCCTCTGTGTCTGCTCTCCTAACCTCGATCTCCCTGGAGATTAACCATCTCCATGATCAGGTGATACTGCCTAAGAATTATATCTGGATTTCTGATGGGACGGTAGTTCCTTGGCTAAAGCCACAACTCCATTGTCACACAATGGTAGGAACGAAGTTCATCTTATGAACTTATATATATCCAGACTGCCTCTTTGGTAGTATCCTTGGTAACGATGTATCTTGCCTTTAATCGTCTAGTATGTCACGGTATCTAGCTTGGAACTTTTCCAACATACCGTCCCTCCACTGAGGGTAAAGACAATGCCTGCGACTGACATTCAGTCGTTCTTATCATCCTGGAACCTTTCCAGTGATTCTCCCCAGGATCGATTGATACTATCTCACTACAACTAGTGAGTATCCTAACATCCAATTAGATCTATCTCATAGATCCAAAACCCAGGATTTAGGAGGTATCACTTTGATCCTATATGGAGAATCCTTGTGATAAGCGGAGATTGACCGAGCGTAGCATAGGAAACTCCTTCCCTATCAAGAGTATGTCATCCACGTACTCTACGAGGATCACCACCATACTCTCTACTACCCTTTTGTATATACAAGGTTCATCTACCATTTTGATGAAGTCAAACTCTTTGACTACCACATCAAAACAGATGTTCCAACTCCGTGATGCCTGTTTTATCATATAAAACATCTTGCACATGTTTCCGCTGCTCCCACTGTCTACGAAGCCCTCTGGCTGTGTACTTATAGACGCTCTTTTCTAAAACATCATTTAGAAAAGCAGTTATGACACTCAACCACCAGATATCGTAGTCATGGTATATAGCCGTGGCAAGTAGGATCTGGATGGACTTAAGCATAGATCCTTAGAAAAGGTTTCAACATAATCCTTACCTGGTCTATGATGCAAACCTTTAACAAGTCTAGCTTTGAAAGTCTCAACTTTTCCATGTACACCAAGTAATCTTCTCAAGATATACTTGCTCCTGATGGGGATTTAACCCTTCAGATAAGGCAACCAAAGTCCATACTTTGTTGGTGTATAAGGATTCCATCTCAGATCGATAAGCACCCAGCCATTCTTACAGAGTCCCACTCCTGATGGCCAGCTCGAAACTAGTTGGGTCATCATCTCATGATGCAATCCTCGCTCCCACTGTCATAGAGAAACCGAAGTATCTCTCAGGTGGGTGAGGAACCCTACTAGATCGGCGGAGAGGCTGTGGTTCGTTGGTTACTATTGAATCCTTTGGTTCTACCAAATCATCAGCTGCAGTTTGTATAGCTGGAACCTTTCCAGTTCTACATAACAGATCTTGCCTCGAGCTTGTCCGGATTTTGCTTTCAGACATAGGCCGGACAACCCCAAATCTTAACAAGCTTAAGATACAGGCTCTTCCCTTTCCATATCACATATGAAGTGGTAGGCAACTGATTTGATTTGAACCCTTATTCAATAGGTATGCAGCTTCTCAAGTGCATAACTCCCTAAAGGAAATAGGAAACTCGGTAGTACTCATCATAGAGCACACCATATCACATAGGGTGCTATGGCTCCACCCCGATACACCGACGTGCTGTGGTGTATACGGAGGAGTAATGCTGAGAGAGAATCTCATTCTCCTTTAGAATAGTCCAGGAATTCCGTGCTCAAGTATTCTCCTCCTTGATTTCATCAAAGGACATAATACTTATACCTGTATTTTGGTTCTCTACTTCTAACTTATATTCTGTGAATATCTCAAAAGGTTCGGACTTGTGTTTCAACAGGAACACATGTCTGAATCTTGAGAGATTATCAGAGAACGTAATGAAGTAAAAAGAACCTGTCTTGGCATGTGTAGATAGGGGACTTTCATACATCAGCATGTATTAATTCCCAAGAGTTCACTAACTCTTTCTCTGTTTCCAATAAACAGAGCTATGGTCATCTTATCTTTGTGACATGACTGGCAAGTTTTATAAGATGTAAATTCAAACTAATTTAAATATGCATCTAAATGTAACTTCAGCCAGTCGGGTCGCATTGATATGACCTAGTCTACAATGCCTCAAGAAGGATTCATTCATTTCTGAACTTTTCCTCTTGTGTGTGTTCTGTATACTAAGAACTGTAGTTTGATTTAGAACGTCTATGCTTTTAGATAACGTGCCTGAACCGATCAACTCTTGATATAGGAAATGTTCATAACATTATCCAACAATACAAAATTATATCACTTCTTTACTAATAAAGAAACTGATATGATGTTGTATATCAGGTTCGGTATCTAATAACATTCGTTCAGAATCAATGCATTCAGGTAATACAGGGTGATAGTGACCAACAGACTTGGCTGCAACACTTGCACCGTTTTCTGTCTCATGAAACTTATCACCCGTTCTCAGTTCTCTACCTATCTGTAGCCCATGTAACAGATTACATATACGGGATCCTGATCCGGTATCACATACCCAGGACGTAAAGGATACTGAGAAACAGTTCTCTGTAATGAACACACCCGAAGATGATGCATCAACATGCACTTTCTTCGTTTGGGCGGTACGGGAAATCTGGTATTCCCCAATTTCCTGTTCTGTCTTATAACAATTATAAGTTGGAGCGGGACCAACGTTCCCCAGCTCAGTATAACAAGCGGGTTCGGTCAATTTATCCGTTTTATTATCTTGATTAAGACGTGATATGGTCGCTACCTGGAGAGAGAGAGAAGAAAACACTCAGCGTATGCTCTTGCAAGATTAGATTGGTTATCTAATATATCTAATCAGGATGTCTCCCACTGTTTTCATCAAATCTTCCTTCAAACCCTAAAAGGAAAGACTAGCTGGGATTAATTACACGCTACAAGTTCGCCAATCTTTCAGCCAGGCCAGTGTCGGTACTTTGAGGGAGGTCCCCCGTGCTTTCGCACGAACCTAATTAAAGTAAACCTCGTTTTCCCAGAGGCGTAACCCCGTTAACACCTTTCTAGAAACCTACTTGATCGGCTAATTGTAATGTGTAAAACTCTCCCAGGAGTAACTCTTACTCGCAGCGGGTATTGGGATCCAACTATCTTATAGAAGGTATGCAATCTCATTGCAAATTTCAACACTTGAAATTCCCAATAATATTTTGCCCCTAGCGTCCTATGACCTTGACAAAGGCCAACAAACCATAGGCTGCTAGTCAAGTTCAACCCGTTATTTCTTGATTGAATTAAACCCACCCGCACGGCCCTTGACAAAGGCCAACAAGGTCGCACGACTACCCTAATCCAATCTGCATCATATGCATAAGCAGATAAGTACTATTCAGCTACCGCACACTACGCCTTGACAAAGGCCAACAAACGCAGCACGAATACTAAACAGTCCTTATCTGAAATGACGGAGGGCTACGATAGGTTTTTAAGAAAACCTTTTGCGTAATGAACTTGATATCGTTGTAGAATCGAGTGATTTTTAAATGGAGTGTTTTTTAGGCTTTTCTAGTTTTGCTAAAGGGGTCACTCCCGGTGAAGGGATCGTCGGCCCTTTCCTCATCGAATAAGGTGCAGGATATTTCACAAATATCACTATGCAAAGCAAGAACTATAGAAGCAATCAAAAGACAAACCGAGTTTGTAACATCTGCCAATTATTGCTAAAGAAGTCACTCCCGGTGAAGGGATCTCGGTCCTTTCCTTATCGAATAAGGTGCAGGATGTTCTACAAGGAACACCGCGATGCAAAGCAAGAACTGTAGCTACCTGTTTTTGAAAATTCGATTCCACAACATCTTAGGTTTCTTTTATTTCATTAATCTCATTAATGAAGTCCCATTTTAATATGCTTCACAAGCATCTCTTTTGAAACGAAATCTGCAATATAACATATAACTCATATATATAATATAAACATTCGTCTCAGGCAGTAATATGATCTCATCACAGAACATTGCAGCAGAAGAAACATATATGAAATATTGGATATACTAGGACGTCCGTGTTTTAATACGAGCCTGTATAAAACACGGATTCCACGATCGTGATGAATAGCCAAACCCACATCCCTAGACCCCTACGAGAGCGGAAAGTAACACTGCCAATTCTAGGGTTAGGAGACCCGGTCTCGACTCCTCGAGATGGTCTCCCACTGGACCCTAGAACCCGGTTACTTGTGCTCCCCTCCTTGGGTCTACCTAATGCGGAAAAGTAAATAATATACAACGGTGACATCTTCCGCTACCTGGAAGTGCCCCAATAAAAGAATATTACATACAAATGAATTTTACATGAATGAAAAAGAAGAAAAAAAAACTCTCATCTCACATAAAACCCCCGGCTATTCAAACGCGACGATCCAATATAACATATCACAGCAACACATAATATCTCATATCATCAACGTAAGCAAGTATGCGTATCCCGATTGTCGTTGATGTATAGCAACGAAGCCGGCGATACACCACATACTACGCTTACGGTCACAGAAAAGAAAGTGTAAAACTACAACAGTTGGAATCCGCAACCTCTTTAGACATCGCATGCCTAACCAAATGAATTCCTTAAACATCGCATGCCTAACAATTATAAACCCCGTATTTTAGTCTCATTATCGAAAACTCTTTTCAATATCAAGTCGGGCAATTCAACAAGATTCCCGATGTCCTGATCGAATGCTCGTCGCAAACTTTAGTAGACGGCCGCACCCCTGATACCGTCGACGAAGTGCACTAAGGCGGAACACCGCTGCCGCGAGCACCCGAACGGATGCTTTCGGTGACGGGGTTCTCCTACAGTCACTTGGTCAGGGCTATGGGGCGTAGCTGTCTATTAAGTTTACCCGGCGAGTATCCGCGTACTCTATGTGATTGCGACGGACTTTTGATCACATCAAAATTCCGTGGCAACCGATCATCTGAGACTAAACTGCTATGTTTATAATATTCAAATTAGTTATCTCATAACTACCTGTGGATTCCAAATATTGTATCACATTCCAGATAAATAGAAAAAGTTAAACTTTCCGATCGAATCATCAAGCACCCAAGATTTCCCCAATATATCTCAACACTTGAAATCAGTTTAAAAACATTCATTACATGCCACAGTACCAATGGTCCAGCCGTAGAAGGGTCAAGCCAACGCCTCACATGTGGCACGCCGTACTGCCCCAAACCCTAAGGTTCAAAGGGCAGTTCAAGACGGTCACATAATCGAGTTAAGGTTTGTTGTCTTCTAGAGGGTCCACCGAGTTACTTGCATGACTTAGAACATTCTTAAACACGAGAAAAAATCCAACTTTTGAAAAATTTTCCGACAGGGGAAAAAGTGAGTTATTGATATCCGTTCGAACTTTTTAACAGTTTCTAAAAATTACCCGGAAAACACATAGACAAAATCTGATAATCCGATCGAATCATCGAATCCCTAAACAACCCCAGAAAATTCAGCTTTTTAATAAAAATTAAAAATTCCCAGAAAATCCAGCATAATAAAATAGGAGTTACTGTGCAAACAGGAGATGCTGACGTCATCATTTCGCCGCGGAACCGCCGCAGAAGGCATGCTTCTGCCGCGGTTCCGCCGCGCTTTATACTGTTCATCGAAAACTTTTTGCACCGTAATTCTTATAATTCCCTGCTGAATTTTTTAAGCATTTTTAATGTGGAAAAATCCCAGTTTTTAGAAAAAGTCCAGAGAGCGGGTTTTATCGGGGTTTCGGGTTTCGATCGGACTTTAAACTTCGTCTAGACTTCGCCTAAAGCTCTAGCTTGGCTCTGATACCACCGTAGGGTTGCTAGGCACGCGCACAAGGGTCTACGAGGCATCAACCATGCCCGATTAAAATTTTAGCCGTGCCGAACAACCCGAATACGGAACTTTAAACTAGAGATTAGGCGAAAACAAGCATGTTAACAACTTTAACACTAAGTGAGAGGGATTACAACCTTTGTAGATCCGGTCCTTCACTTCATATGCTCCGTGTTGTGGTCCCTTCGCTGCGATCATCGGGATCCGGACTCACGAGAGGTTCCACGAAGAGAAAAGACGCAACCTTTGCTTCCGATCTTCGATACTAAGATGATCTACCTTGAAGTTTCTTTAACACAAGCTAACACTCATGAAATGATGTGAACACCCTCATCTAAATGGCAAGGGAAGATGAGGATGATGAAGTAGGATTTTTGCTCTCTTTATTTACCTTTTTCTCATATTTATCCATCACAAAAATCAAAGCAAGAAACTATTTCAAGCAAAGAAGAAGATGGAAGAAGATGAACAATATTAGAATTCATTTTGTGATGAATAGAAAATGAAATGATATGAAGAATAATGCAACCATGGTTGACTTAACCATTGTAGAGAATTGACTAGGGTTAGGGTTAGGGTTGGGTTAAAGCATGAGTCACTTACAAATATCTATCATAATATCTTAACAAAGACAAAGTAAAGCTTCTAGAATCAACTAGAAGGTTTAACCCTAATCCAAACCTTAATCATGTTTAAACTCCTCTAATCATGTTGCATTAATAATTATAATATGTTACAATATTATATATCACATATACAATATTTATTGTAACAAAATAAAATAATACATTTAACATATATCGCATATATATCAATGTATTACCCGAGTGAGAAAAAGAATCTTTTAGTGAGCAAATATTAGTTAATGTAATTTAATATATCATATATATTATTATACATTAAATTATCGAATCAACACTTGATCCGACAATCCGGCTATATCACATATAACCGACTAATATTTATCCGTACCGATTCATCGAATCAACACTTGATCCGATGACCCGGCTGATATCAAATATCGCGAGAATATAATACGGTATCGTATATCGCATTATCCTCGGTCCCGCACATATCACATATGTGCCCCTACTCCGTTTTGCCTGAGCCAAGAAACCTCTGTGTAGGACTCTAAAGAATCGTCAATACGCCGGCAGTAGGCGATGATCATATCAAACACCCACAAGCTGCAAGCGGTCAGCTAAACGTAACAGCTACCCAGGTATTGAGCGCTCAGAAGATCAACAAGCAAGCCTGTACATTCTCCTGTGAATCCAAACAGTAACACTCCCGTACAGTCCGGTCTCGTCGTCTGAT
Organism: Agapanthus africanus; assembly: GCA_030015575.1. Taxonomy (NCBI): domain Eukaryota; kingdom Viridiplantae; phylum Streptophyta; class Magnoliopsida; order Asparagales; family Amaryllidaceae; genus Agapanthus; species Agapanthus africanus. Next base: position 143,051,783 of record JASDDO010000026.1, read on the forward strand.
ATGTCGCATATCTCGCCTAGGGGTGGTAAACGTCAGACCCCAGTAGCTTGATAAGTCGTGTCGATTTGAGGTCTATAACAGTTCGAGAAACTACTGATAACACTTACCAGTAAATCTCAGCAACCCTGGCCAGGGATTTCCGGTTATAGCCAATCGAACACAGCACAACATCAACTCCCTATACCGGGAGAGACGAATCCCCTCCTATCGCTCATTGCCTCCATGTGATTCGGGACTGTACCCAAAAGCCACCTTTTTGCACGCCCTCTTAGATGTGGTATGATGGAAATCAAAGCACAGTGGGAATCACACAAGACTCTATGACGATCTTGGGTCAATAGACTACTCTGTACCAGTGTCACCGGAGAACTGCCATCTGACGTATGGTATAATACCATCTGGGAGTTCTCGGCGAGTCTGTCCAGTGTATCCAGTCTCCACTGAGCACCCGTACACCATCCTTGATGTCAAACACCGATGGATATGGGATCATCCATCGCCCATCATATGGGTCAAGATGCGTATACGCTAGTCTACTCTGGTGCATCGATGCCCTGTCTCGATACACCCTCAACTAGGAACAGTTATAGGATGTACTCGTCGACTACTGTGGCCCCACTAGTATGATCTCATCATAGTCCCAGTAGTCGAGTACATATCCTAAGGGCTTTATCAACATGTAACATAGAGACAATCAGAGTACATGTTAAGATAAAGTACAACCAGATAGCACACTATCATGTCGAGCAAGAAAGTCCTCCCTATATATGTCCTAGCACCCACTACAATATACATCGTATGTACAGTAATGGCCTCTAGGGCATACATATAACTAACATCACAAAGGTATTTCTCCCTACAAGTCGTGAGGATCTTGTAGGTGTGTTTTCTCCCTAGGAATCGTGAGAATTCCTAAGTGCATGTTCCTCTGTAAGTCGTAAGGATCCTACAAGAGGGTTTTCTCTTTGTAAGTCGAGAGGACTTATAAGGGTTGTTCACCATGCGTACATATCCCCAGTCATAGATGGGACTTGGTTAGGGAAATGTTTATTCGTGCCAGTGGATTGTATACAAGGGTCAGTATTGAGCCACTTGTAGGGCAATATTGGAGGTTGTAAGGGTTGCTTAAGCACAGGTTTAGGTCTCTGTAACTTAAGACTTTCAAATCTTATGAGCCGTGAGGGTCCCATAAGAGAGTTCTCCTTACGAGTCGTGCGGATCTCGCAAGTGTATTTTCTCCTTAGGAATCGTGGGGATCCCTAAGTGTGTTGCTCCCTTATGAGTCGTAAGGATCTCACGTGGGTGGTTTCTCCTTACAAGGTCGAGAGGACCCTATAAGTGTCTTTTAACGAGGTTGCTCCCTTTCGGGTTTTCACAAACACTCGCCGGTAGCCCAGCTGTTTTTACTCACGGAGCTCTTTCGGGTTTTCATCCGTGCCCTTTTTGCTTATGGACATACCGTTTTTTTTATATTCTTTTTTATTTTCTTCTTCTTTTTCCCTCTTTTTTTTTACGAAGTCGCGCCCTTTCGGGTTTTCACAAACACTCACCGGTAGCCCTGCTGTTTTTACTCACGGAGCCCTTTCGGGTTTTCATCCGTGCCCTTTTTGCTTATGGACATACCGTTTTTTATTTATTATTATTTTTTATTATTATTATATTTTTTTATTCATCTCGTCAGCCTAAGAATGCGGCGGTAGTAGTTTAAGGACGTTTCGGTCCGGTCATTAGTTTAAGGACGTTTCGGTCCGTCATTAGTTTAAGGACGTTTCGGTCCATGCTGGAGAGGGCTGGCTACTACTTATAAAGCCTGAGCTTAGGAAGATAGCGAGCGGACATAGTCGTCGTCATCTATCATTGACCTAGGCTGTAGCTCATTAAGCGTAGTATTTCTTTAGGAAGCGGCCGTTTATTGGCCTAAAAGGCCTTTCACCATGCATATCCATGAGCTAGATAGGCTCTACCCTGGTAGATCTTGTCTATGATATACGAGCCTTCATAGTTTGGCTCGAATTTTTCCCGCTTGGCACGATTGGGGATCATAGGCCTTTTGACCACTAGCACGAGTTCGCCTTGGCGAAATGTCCTCGATCGAGTCAATCTTTCATATGAGCGCGTCATCTTTGCTTTATAAGCTTCCAGATTTTGTTGCGCTATGAGCCGTGTTTCTTCAAGGGCATCAAGCTCGTCAAGCCGAAGGTGAGCATTTTCTTCGTCCGTCAGCTCATAGTGGACCGCCACTCGTAGAGTGGGTAATTTTATCTCAAGGGGGAGTACTGCTTCTGTACCGAATACCAACGCATATGGCGTTGTGTTCGTGGCCATCTTGAACGTAGTTCGATACGCCCAAAGAGCCTTTTGCAGTCTCTCGTGCCGGTCTTTCTTATTTTGGGACACCGTCTTTTTCATGATCTTCGTCAGGGTCTTGTTGAAGGCCTCGGCTAGACCATTAGTTCGCGGATTATAAACCGAGGAATATCTCCAGTCTATATTATGTTGTTGCGCGAAGCGACTGATCTTGTGGCTCCTATAGGCAGGCCCGTTATCGGAGATGATCCGTCGTGGAGTTCCAAACCGGTAAATGACGTGCGTTTTGAAGAAATGGAGGATATTCTCCGTCTTCACTTCTTTCAGCGGTATTGCTTCTGCCCATTTGGAGAAGTAATCGGTCGTCGCCAAGATGAAACGATGTCCTCTGGACGATGCTGGTTCGATGGGGCCGACTATGTCAGTTCCCCACATCTCGAACGGCCAGCTAGCCACCGTTGGATGTAATGGATTTGGATGTTGGTGGATGAAGTCCCCATGGATTTGGCATGAGTGGCATTGCTTCGCATATTCGAGGCAATCCTGAATCATCGTGGGCCAGTAGTAGCCCATCCGTTTGATCTTCAACTTCATCTTCGGGCCCGCTTGGTGAGAACCACAGATTCCGTCATGAACTTCCTGAACGACTCTTTCTGCTTCGTCAGGTCCTAAGCATCTCAGCCACAGAGAATCAAACGACCTCTTGTGCAAAGTATCATTGACGAAGGCGAAAGATAGAGCTCGTTTCATAAGCTGATGTCTTGAGGACGCATCTTTGGGCGTTCGACGGTATTTGAAGTAGTCTATAAAGACTTCTCTCCAATCCTCAGCCTTCTCACGGTCTTTTATTTGTAGGGTCGTCCGTTCAGTCTCTCCCTTTTCTTCGGATGATTCCGGAGATATTTCTACTGGGGCAAGCACCCGACGGCTTTGTACCACGATTCTAACGTCATCGAGGTTCTCGTCAGCCAGTTCTTTAGCAAGTTTGGCCAACGCGTCTGCTTTGCTGTTTTCCGCGCGCGATATGTTTTCCAAAGTAGAGGAAGGGATTTGGGTCAACAGTTGCTGCACCTTCTCGCCGTACTTCACCAGCTCTGGCTTGCATGTTTGGTAATCACCGTTTACTTGACTAACGACCAGCTGGGAGTCTCCGTATATGAGGAGGTTTTCAATTCCCATGTCGATGGAGATCTCGAGGCCTGCTATCAAAGCTTCGTATTCGGCTTCATTGTTTGTTCTCGGCTCTGTTAGGGAGAAAGCGAAGCGCATTATTCCTCCTTGTGGGGTCACGAAAATGAGACCTACCCCCGATTTGATCATTGACGTACTTTGTTTGCGCTTCTTCATGGAAGACGCTCCATCAAAATAGAGTTCCCATCGGGTATCGTTCCCATCGATAGTGTCAAACGCATGTTCGTCTGGCAAATCGCAATTCAGAGGAGAATCAGCAGGTATCGGATGTTCAGCGAGGAAGTCGGCAATAGCTTGGCCTTTCACTGCTTTGAGAGGTTGATAGGTTATCAAGAATTCCATCAAGAGCAGGGCCCATTTAGCGAGTCGTCCCGTCAATATGGCCTTTGACATTAAATATTTAAGAGGGTCCACCTTCGAGATGAGACGGACTTCATGTGCCATTGCATAGTGTCTGAGTTTTGTTACCGCGAAGATCAATGCCAGACTGTGTTTTTCAATGGGGGAATAGTTGCTTTCTGCCCCCAGTAGGACTCGACTTAAATAGTAGAGTGCTCTTTCTTTTCCTTGGTCGTTCTCTTGCGCCCATAATGCGCCTAAGGAACCTTCGAGGGCCATTGTATAAAGAATAAGGGGTTTTCCCTTGACCGGAGCAGCCAATACTGGCGGATTCTGGAGGTACTGTTTGATTTCGTCCAGCGTGCCTTGGCATTTTTGATCCCAGACGAACGGGGTTCCCTTCTTCATCAGGTGGCTGTAAGGACGGCACTTGCCTGAAAGATTGGCTATAAATCGCCGTATGTATGCGAGCTTCCCTTGGAGAGACCGCAACTGTTTGAGAGTTCTCGGCGAAGGCATTTCCATGATCGCCTTGATCTTTGACGGATCTATTTCGATACCTCGGTGTCGGATGATGAATCCCAGGAATTTGCCCGAAGAAACTCCGAATGCACACTTGAGAGGGTTCATCTTCAAGTTGTATTATCGAAGGCGTCGAAATACAGTCCTTAGATGCTCGAGATGTTCCTCGTATGATTTGCTCTTAACCACGAGGTCGTCGATATAACATTCGACGATTTCATGCATGAGGTCATCGAAAATCTTCGTCATGGCCCTCTGATAGGTGGCGCCGGCCTTCTTTAGACCAAAGGGCATTACCTTGTAACAAAATATTCCCAAAGGGGTCCGGAAAGCGGTATGCTTCTGGTCTTCGGGATGCATCTTTATCTGATTATACCCTGATGAGCCGTCCATGAAGGAGAAAACCTCATGAGTGGACGTATTGTCTATCATCAGTTCGGTGACTGGCACTGGGAAATCATCCTTCAGGCAGGCTTTATTAAGATCCCGGAAGTCCACGCATATGCACACTGTCCCATTTTTCTTCATCACCGGGACGATGTTGGCGATCCATTCAGGATATTGAACCTCCTGGATGAAACCGGAGTCAATTAGCTTCTTAACCTAGGCATTGATACTCATCTCAAGCTCGAGCCGCATTCTTCTCGGTGCCTGTTTGACTGGCTTGACGTCCGGGGATATCGCCAATTTGTGCACAGCAATTTCTGGATCTAGTCCCGGCATTTTGGAATAGTTCCATGCGAAGCAATCTCTATGTTGTACAAGGACGTCTTTTAACGCAGCCACCCTTTCTTCAGATAGTAGCTCGCTGACAAACGTCGGCCATGGGTCACTTGCCGTGGGCACCCAAGTAACTATTGCCTTTTGTGGATTGATAGGACGGTCCTCTTCCCGCTGAACTTTCACCTTTTTCTGTCGGCGGGGATAATCTTGATCAATTACCAAGTTTTGGACTTGACGCCAGACCTTGTAGATTTTAGAGGATAGCCGTTGAGGGGGCTTTTCCGGCTTCACCTTTGTAGCGCTCTCCATAGGTGGAGGAGATCTTTTCAGCACAGCAGTCGGAGAGTTCTTGTGGACCTTCCTAAGCGGTTCAAAGCTGTTTCCAGTTGGAACAGCAGCATCAATTTCCGCCGTTGGAGTCGGCGGAGTCAGTCCAGAAGGAGAGTTGCCCCCGGTCTTCCTTACTCGGCGCCAGTGGTATATCCCTAGTAGGAGGGGTGTTGTCTCCTGAGGGTTTTCAGCGGATTACACCCACAAAATCGTATAATAAAAGAAAGATGATGAAAGTTATATAAAGATAAGAACTATAAAAGAAAGAACTTGAAAATAAGAGTTTTCAACTCTACCAGCTTTTCAGTTGCTATGAGCCCTATCTTAATAGTCATGAAAAGATGTTAGAAATCACATCATCCCTCAATAAAACATCGCCTTTAGTTTTCATTCCTACCTTTCTTCCAAACATTGATCATATACCCCTACGTGTGTGAACTGGACATCCCTACACTCAGAGAATTCAATTCAAGCAATAATACTCTTGTCCATCTACCTCAGTACTTTTTAATAGATATTTAGATGGAATTTGCTTACACATTCTTCATGCGACCGTTAATACTTCTTGAGGTACTAACCGATCGATTACTCATGTGCTTGCTAATTAGGTGTTTTTCCTCGTCTTGCAACACCTAAGGCTTAGCAATGGCTCCCAAACCAGTTGGTCTAAGGCACTAGGTGATAAAGCACCCTCGCTATATTTTTTTTATTACTGCCTCGATGATAACAAAACCAGTGTTCATTTTTCTTTTCACCATTTTATCTTTTATTCTCCATTTTTATTTTCTTCATACTTTGGCTTTTAGACAAGAGCATTTCAAGGTATCCTCTACTATCCCGAGTTTCAAGATGTGTGTACGTACGTATAGTAGGGTTTCAACGTTCAAATGTTTGGCTTCCAGAATAGAAACTATTTTTCAGGCTTATTTTTATCCTCAGATTAGTAATTTCCTTCATCTTACTAACCTTTGGGACAACAGCTTATAACCACTTATTACTAGTTTCATTTAAAAAAACATCTAACTTTCTTGTTTTTCTTAAACTATTCCTATCTTTTAAATATAATTTTTCACTTTCTACTCTTTTATTATCGCAATTTTTTTGTGTGTGCTTATATATAGTATAACGCAAAGTAGCGCGTAAATAAGCACAGGAGCACTGAAAAACAACTTCTTGGGAGCTTCTTGCGATGGTACAGGAGCGCTGAAGCACGTTGGCGGGAGCATGGTCCTGAAGAATAGCCCAGCGGTGGCTTGAGTTACCTGCTCCACTGGCATGGTGAAAAGGGAGGCCGCTTGGGGCCCGTAGGCTACTCCTCCAGATAGGACGGAGCGAGAGTTGCTGTTGCAGTTAGTGCAATTTGAAGCCATTGATTTCTTGAATATCTTGAATATTCTGCCCCCTGCGTCGACCTTGATCTTTGGCATGTGCCAGCTGTTTGAGGACCGATTCCGTCGGCAAGGCTGCTGCTTGGGGAGCCTGCCTGTGGGCGACAGACATCCTCTGGGCTTCCTCCATCGGCGTTGAGGCACCGAGGGTGGGAGGTGGGAGCATCGACCCAAAAAGAAGCCCGTTAATTTCTTGAAAAGCCGGATTGCAGAGATTTGAGGCTGCAAATGACCCATACTTGACTCCGCCGGGTATGACAAAGCCTGAGTTGCTAGGGTGGGAGCAAATGCCATTCTTCATAGAGACGAAATGCCGGCTTCAATATCCACTCCCCTAAGGGCAACCAAAAACATACACACCGCGATTATTTGATCGCGGGAAAAACACGACACACGAAGTGTGGAGTGGAAAGAGGAAAAGGGCCCACCGGGCGTGCCAGAATCTGTTCCCCTCCGAAAGACGGCGACGACGTGAAGACGTCTTGCCTGTGATTCGGGACAGATACTATTTGGTTTTATCCATCTACCTCTCCGAAGATGCCAAGTTGATTTATGGCACCGTGTATCGGAGGTTTAGACGGATGCGGCCGATGTAGCAGACTTCGTCAGATTCCCCCTCGCTTGAGGGGTTTTTGATTGTGGGGACGCTCTTCCCTGCAGGCGCAAGCCCCTGCAGTTAATTACGCTACCGCATAGCGGTAACAACTTTCTCCTTCTCCAGAAATTTCACTTCGTGTCATGTGTGTTTGTTTTGTTTGTGGATGCCCGTGGATTGTATACGGAGACTAAGTTATGCCGTCACCCGTAGGACGTGGATTAGTCCAAATCCGTATTTTCTTAGATTTGGGTTTGGGGTTTTGGTTTGAGGATACGTTAACCATATTTGAGGCTAAGATCAACTCAAACGTTTGTTAAGGATACGTTAGTCTAATTTCCAGACTAAGATCTACTTAACGGGATCGTCTAGATCCATTTCCAGTTTAGGGACATGGTCGTCCATTTAATATATGGCCGTCGGGACCCGTCACCTCTCTGACGACGTTGAAGGATTACAACGACATGTGTAAGAGGAGTTCGGAGATGTACCCTTGAACCAAAGTTGATTGGGGGTCTTATAGTCCAATTTGGGACTAAAGTCTGTTTGAATGTTTAAGGATACGTTAGTCATATTTGAGGCTAAGATCAACTTAAACGGGATCGTTTAGATCCAACAAAAGAGCGTTTGGGGGCTCTATTGTTCCAGTTTAGGGACGTAGTGGTCCATAGGTAGTTTAGGGACATTGCGGTCCATTGGTAGTTTAACGACATTGCGGTCCATATGGGTGTGTTTAAGGACGCTGTTTCGCCCAATCAGAGCAAAGCTCTGTTGAAATTCAAAATTCAAAATTTTGAAGCAACGCTTCAAGTCTCGGGCGCAACGCGCCATGTGTCAGGCGCTAATACGTCAGCGCAGCGCCCAAGAAGGCACGCCCAATCAGAGCAAAGCTCTGTTTAAAGGAAGCAACGCTTCAGTTGCGCATGCACTGCGCTGCGCGACGCGTATCAGCGCAGATGCGCTTGCGCTGTTGCGCTGCGCTGTGCGCTGCGTAACACGTGTCAGCGCAGATGCGCTAGCACAGTTGCGCTGCGCGACACGTGTCAGCGCAGATGCGCTAGTGCGCTAGCGCAGTTGCGCTGCGCTGTGCGCTGCGCGACACGTGTCAGCGCAGATGCGCTAGCGCAGTTGTGCTGCACTGTGCGCTGCGCGACACGTGTCACACGCTGGGGCATCTGCGCCAAACTGAATTAAGATTCTAAAGAAATCTTTCTGTTCTTGTTAAAACAAGAAGATTTTCTTGTACAAGGCAGGGGGCCTTTGGATCAAAGATCCAACGGTGGGGAAAATTCCCCAAATCACTCAGAAAAAGATTTATGTAACAAATCTAACTAATTTATGGGCACTATAAAAAGGACCCTAGGCCTCAATTCGAAGGCATGAACATTTCTTAAGAAAAGAAAAAGAAGGTCAAGAGCTTCAAACAGAGAGAACTCTGAGAAAATTCCAAGAAAAAGGTAAAGAACCTTCATAAAATAGAAGAAGAAATTTCTTCTAATAGATCATTGATCTAAAAACAAGATCAATGATCTTTACATAAAAAAAACAGTGCTTTGCACTTCTTATGAACCTTTGGTTCTTTAAAAAAAAACAAGAAAACAATAAAATAAAAATAGTGCTTTGCACTTTTATGAACCTCTGGTTCTTGAAAAAAAAAGAAAAATTTATTTTTCTTTTTCTTTGATCTAATTCAGATCAAGAAATCAAATAGTGCTTTGCGCTTCTGTTCTTGAATCTAAAAGATTCTTAGTGCTCTGCACTTCCAAATTGCGCTGTTGCGCTCTTAAGAGGGCGCCACGTGTCAGCCACAGAACAACTTGCGCTACGCGTCCTTGAAATAGAGTTTTGCTCTCTAGAATTGGCGCAACTCACTAGAGCGCGCCACGTGTCAACAGCGCAACAGCGCAGCGCACTAGCGCAGCGCACCGCGCTGTTGCGCTTGCGCTCGCCAGAGCATGACACGTGTCCTCACCACAAGCGCTTGCGCTCAGTGATTGGCGCAAAGCGCCTGATAAATGCAAGGCATTTCACTTCCTGAAGAGCTAGGCCTAATTAAAAGGCTTAACAGGCCTAATAAATAAAATGTTGTGCATTGTTTGAAAGGGCAGAACCCAATTGAAAGGTCCAATGGACCAAAACAAATGATCTGCATCATAATAAAAAAGGCAGAGCCCAGTCAAAATAGGCATAAATGGCCTGAAGTAATGCAATGCATTATTTAAGTGGGGGCAAAACCCTAACACAGGTCTAATAGACCAAAAATAAATAAGGGTGTTGAACATTTTCAACTGGACTTAGCCCAATTTTGGCTGTAAGTCCTTAAATTAAATCGGTCGAGCAAAGATTGCTCTCTTAAATCAATCTATATCCGGTTCAAGGGTACATCTCTGAACTCCTCTGACATCTGTCGTTGTAATCCTTCAACGACGTTAGAGAGGTGACGAGTCCCGATGGCCAGATATTAAATGGATTATCACGTTAAGTTTATCTTAGTCTCAAACAGAACTATCGTATCCTTAACGAACGTTTAAGTTGATCTTAGTCACAACGCGACTAATGCATCCTTAAACTAAAAACACCAAACCCAAATCTAAGTAAATACGGATTTGGACTAATCCACGTCCTACGGGCGACGGCATTACTCAGTCTCCGTATACAATCCACGGGCAACCACAAACAAAACAAACACACACGACACGAAGTGAAATTCTGGAGAAGGAGAAAGTTGTTACCGCGATACGGTAGCGTAATTAACTGCAGGGGCTTGCGTCTGCAGGGAAGAGCGTCCCCACAATCAAAAACCCCTCAAGCGAGGGGGAATCTGACGAAGTATGCTACATCGGCCGCATCCGTCTAAACCTCCGATACATTGTGCCATAAATCAACTTGGCATCTTCGGAGAGGTGGACGGATAAAACCAAATAGCATCTGCCCCGAATCTCTGCGTCAGGACATCGCAGTCTTGTGCGCCGTCTTTTCGGAGGGGAACAGATTCTGGCACGCCCGGTGGGACCTCTTCCTCTTTCCACTCCACACTTCGTGTGTCATGTTCGCGAACAAATCGCGGTTTGCTGTGATTGCCTGTGGATTCAAGGTACTAAGATTTGGTGTCTTGCTCTATGCAGAAAACAGAAAATCGATGGCTTCGAACTGCACCGCCCGCAGCGATAACTCTCGCTCCGTCATTGCTGGAGGAGTGACTTATGGGCCCCGAGCGGCCTCTCTTTTCAAAATGCCGGTGGAGCAGGTGGCTCAAGCTACCACTGGACTATTTTTTGGGACCATGCTCCCACCAATGAGCTTCAACGCCCCAATGACATTGCAAGAAGCTCCAAAGAAGTCGGTCTTCGATCGACTTACCGCTGCCGCGACCCCTCTCAACGGGTCGTCCAACTCCACTGCTTCAGTTTTTAACGAACTAGGCCAGAGCTCTAACAGGCTCATGAAGAAGCCTGCCATACCAGAAGGCGTTATCCCGAAGCGGATAGCCATTCCAACTCCCGTTCCTGGCAAAATTACCAAGGTTGCTTCCCATGTTCAGAAGTCCTCTTCTGACAAGTTGGCCGTCCTCGTTCAACGGACGTCGATCTTTAAAAAGCTGGTACCAGTATATTCTGACCAACACAGGGGGCACGAGGAGGTCACCCCTATAGCTGAAACAACTCCATCAGCACGACATGCCCGACGTCGCTACTGGCGCCGAGTGAGGAAGGCTGGGGGCAACTCCCCCTCTGGGCTAACTCCATCGGCTCCAATGGTGGAGGTCAACGCTGCTATCCCAACCGGGAACAGCTTTGAACTGCTGAAGAGGGTACGGAAGAACTCTCCAACCGCTACACTGAAGAGATCTCCTCCACCTGCGGAGAGAGTTTCATAAACGAAGCAAGAACAGCCCCCTCAACGGCTGTCCTCAAAAATATATAAAGTTTGGAGGAGGGTTCAAGACTCCGTGATTGACCCAGGTCACTCTCGTCACCAGAAAAAGGCAAAGGTGGAAAAAGACAAGGACCGTCCCATTAAACAATGGGGGACAGCAGCCGCTAGGATGACCACTTCAACGGTTCCTTCAACCTCAACGGCCCACAAAAGAAGGAGGCCAGAGAAAACTCCCGCGTCAGCAGCAAAGGTTAAAAATGGTGAACCTAAACGCCCCAAGTCAGGGGGCATAACAATTCATACGGTTTACATGGCATCGGGAAAAGAAGACAGCCGTGCATCAACGGGTCATAGACCGCTTACACGGTCAGTGACCAAGGCTCAGGAGCAGCAACAAAAGCTCCAGGAGATGATGAATGCTATGGCCGCACTTACAGGGCCGAAAGAAAACCCCGAAACGTCCTCTGATGAACGTCAGGAACAAGAGACTGACGCCGAGTTCCTTCGCCGAATATTAGAGAAAAAGGACAAAGAGGCCGCCGAACAAGCAGCCAACATACAACGTATGGGCCTCCTCTTCCAAGACATGATAGGGATGATGATACAACAAGATCCACCTGCTGAAGATCCCCCGATCATCCTTGAAGACGATAGGGGAGAAACGTCGAATCCTCCACCAGCTCTGTCCACTGCTAAAAAGGATACAATCTCCAAAGCTGATTTGGATGAGTACATCGCCCAGCAAATAAGGGTTCATCATGCAACCGAAACAGCCGGCCAGGTCGTGAAAACGGGGAGACCATATCCGAGTTGGTACGATCAAATCAAATACCCGCCAGGTTATACGATTCCCAAGTTCCATGTCTACAAGGGGACGGGCAATCCTCACCAGCATGTTGCCCAGTTCAGGGCACTCTGCGGCAATATCGGTGGAGATGACAAGCTTTTACTTCGCCAGTTTGTTGGAAGCTTATCGGATACGGCGTTCGAATGGTACTCTGAGCTCCCGAATGACTCTATTAAAACCTTCGCGGAGATGGAGCTGTTGTTTACTCAGCGTTTTGCAAGAGCTAGTGAACGTACCCCAATGACAGCACTGATTAACGCCAGGGTAAAACCCGGTGAGACGTGGGTTCAGTACGCTATACGATGGCGGAACTTATGGTCAAAATGTGAGCAGCGCATTGAAGAAGCTCCCGCGGTGGGTATGTTTATGGGAACCCTCGATCCACAAGCAACCATCTCGCAGTTTATGATGTTTTTCAAGCCGACTACCTTCCAGGCCTTGATTGACAAACTAGCGCAAATGGATCAGATGGGCCATAAACCCCCTCTTCCAAGGCCAGACACCCGAAATGATAAAGGGAAGGGAAAAGCGATCGTCGTCGCTAATGCTCAACAACAACTGAGCGACTCGAAGCCGGCTGCTCGTCAAAATAATACGCGACCGTACGTGCCCCTTGAGGATAGGATGGGACGTTCTTATTCCTTTCCCCGTGATAAAACGAGGAGGTTATTCGAGCTGGCGTTGCGCAACAGACTCATAAATTTGCCGGATCCAAAACGTCCGTTGCAACCAAGTGACATCAACGAGCCCAACTACTGTCCTTATCATCGAGTACTAGGCCATCCGATCGAAGATTGCTACGTTTTCAAAAATTGGCTTGAAAACCAGTATCGACAGGGCAAGTTCGCGTTATCTGACAAATGGAAGGTGAATCCCCCGCAGCCCCACACCGCTAAGGGGATGAATACGCCGGGGGCAACATGCTCCGTCATTGAAGAAGCTCCTTGGGAGGTCGTATTATCAGCCAAGACAAAGAGGATGCTAAACGATCTTCAGACATGTCCAGCGATCGAGTGGAAGAGTCCGTTGGAACCGCAGGTCATTGAAGGGATGTTGAAGCCACGTCCAACTCCAAGGACCGATGGTGGCGGTTCAAGCACTTGCAGCCAACCGTCAAAATCTTCGAAAAAGAAGAAGAAGAAATCTAAAAAGCCCGTGAAGCCTGGTGGCAAACACACGGACTTACAAAAACAAATTGACGCGTTGGAAGAATACAACCAAAAGGCGCGGACTCCCATTACGCTCCAAGAATTCCTCAACCACGTCTTTCAAGAGGAAGGTGAGGGAGAAAGTTCGTCAAATGGAGCTGAAGAATGCGTAGCGAGCTGTCATATGATTTCCCATTCGATCACGAACGATAAGAAGACCCGTTGTACTGAAACGCTGGGGACAGATTCTGTACCAAAAGTTCTGGGGTCATCAGATGAACTAATTAACGCATTCCTTAATGAGGCTCGGTTGAAAAGTAAAGCTGATCGGGAGCGTGAGGCGGTTATATTTGAAAGGGCCAAGCGCCAGCGACTTGATGAAGGAGCTGAGACGATCCCGTTGGAGCTGAACATCTCCGCTACCAACAAAAGCCAATTCAAGATAAAAAAGAAGTTTGCTGAGGCCATGTCAATGGGTATGAAGCTACCATCCTCCGAAGAAGAAATTACCGGTGGAGCGAAAATGCACCCGTCTTATTGCTTGTATCATCAAAAGATTTCGCACCCCACTCAAGAGTGCAAAGCTTTCGATAGATGGTGGCAAGGATACGTTGCTCACCGACAACACTTTAAGCGGGAAAAGCGTAAAGCTCATCGAGAGCAAAGAAATATGACCGAGAGGCTTAAAAGAACTGCTGGCGATTGTTGCGTGGTTAACACCGGTGGATCACAAGTGCCTACATTTGGGAGTGATTCTGATGAAGAGCTAGAACTTGCCCCTCTCTTTAAAGAGTCCGCTTCAGGAAAAGAAGAAGAACCGAAGGTCTGCGAAAATATCCGGCTGCGGAATCGCACGCTGCCCGAAAAGAACCTCGGACCCTCGAACAAAAAAGATAAAGGGAAAGAAAAGGTCTTTGAAGATATCATCTTAGATGACCAAGTGGCGGAAGAGTTAAACGCCAAGAACCCGCCGAAGAGAAATAAGGTAGATTACAACGTCTTAGCACATCTGAGGAAGCTGCCCTCACAGCTCAGCATTCTTGACGCCCTTTTGCTATCAAAAGAGGCGAGAGATTCATTGATTAAGGCGCTCCAAGACCCGGAATAATTCCAAGCATGCTTGGCCGAGGAAAAGATGAAGGATGAATTAGAGGAAGTACACACGGCTGATGTTACTTTTGGTGATGAAGACCTTCTACTTGGGACTTGCGAACACAATCGCCCTCTCTATGTCTCGGGATACTGCCATGATATAAAGATAGACAAAATCCTGATCGATAACGGGTCGTCTGTTAACCTACTCAACGTGCGGGTGTTGAAGGAAATCTGCATGAGCGTCCAGCACCTTGCTCGGGACAAGATCACCATCTCCGGGTTCGACTCCCAATCGTCAAAAACTCTTGGATCTGTGATACTGACGCTACGCTTCGGGCTACTCATCACGGATATTAAGTTCCACGTCATAGACGCCAAGACATGCTACAACGCTTTGCTCGGCCGACCATGGTTACACGAATACAACATCATCCCTTCTACACAACATCAGTGTATGAAGTATTTTAAGGATGGTTTCGAGTATACCGTGATGGGAGAACTGAACCCGTTCTCTGTGAACGAGGTCCGCAAATACGAAGATGCCAAATACTTCTTGCCGGATTTCGAAGACACGGAGAAGTGTCACAAGCCGGAGAATAAAATTAATGCCACCATCCCTGTCTTCGGCAGTGACACTGAGGAAGAAGAGGAGATAGTGTATTCGGGTCCGCCCCAACATAACAAGCCAGGACCGTCCACTCCTACATTGGTCTTTGGTAGCGATTCGGAGGATGAGGTCCATGCCGTATTCTCTGCTTGACCTTCAATACAAGCTTCCGCTGATGAAGAGCAAAGTCTGCAAGTCGCCATGGTGCCGCCCAAACATCATAAAGAACTGGACGCACTTAATATCTACAGTGTAGAAGAGCTGCGGACATTCTACATCCCTCCCAGGCGAGAAAACGAGAAAGCAATTCTGTTTTACCGCTCTGAAGAAACCAAGGTGAAAAAAGAAATCTGGCATGGCGCGGATCCTGCGCTCGACAGGCTTCGGCCTATCCGTCTTCCCAGATATTATACAGAGGGTTTGAAGAAGCTGCTGAAACGCCAGGGGATATCCTTCAAACAGACCGTTAGAGAGGCCAAATTCTATGACAGGGTCTGGAACATTCCCGGGATCCAACGCAAACTGCCTAACGGGAGAATGGAAACAAGAGGGCTTGGATACATCCGTTCAAAGAAACGAGAGTTACTACCCGGCTGCTACGTCGTATATGACCTTGATGAAGAAGCGGATGCTCAATGGGAGGACGCTAATCCTAAGCCAGTGAAAGTTCCAGATGCAAAAGAGCCTAGTCCGTCGTTCGAGGAACAAATGGACAGATTTGTAAAGAAAGCTGGTCAAAAGGTCCGAGATGATCACAACCGTGAGACGGCCATCTACGAGAAAGCCAAGACGCAACGCCTTCTCCAACAGGCCGTAAAGGATGAAAATGCCGCTCTTTGTCAACCCGTTATAAAGAAGGCTCAGATCAAAAGCAGAAATAAGTCGAAAGGCCAAAAAGGCACTCAACAACAACAAAGCAGGGCTGAGAAGCCACGCAAACGGGAGTCGAGCGTTATTGATCTATCCCTTATGAAGAAAATGGGGCGAGCATACTCGTTTCCTCGGGACAAGACGAAGAAAATACTTGATCTCGCCCTGCAACATCAAATGCTTACGTTGCCGGAGTCTAAACACCCTGAACAAGCAGGCGAAGCCTCACACCCGGACTATTGCTCTTACCATCTAGTAGTAGGTCATCCTCTTGAAGATTGCTTCACCTTCAAGAATTGGGTCGAAGATCAATATCAGCTTGGTAAATTCGCTCTGTCCAACAACTAGAGGGTAGCACCACCACAAAAGCACGAGCCCAAGGCCACGAAAGAAAAACCAGTTCCACATTGGGATTGGAAGCGAATTCGTACCTGTCACATGATAACAATACTATAAGAAGAATCCGAGAACATGGACAGCCTTCCCTGGTGCCTCGAAAACAGCAATGATGAGGTGATCTCAGAATTTCCCCCAGCTCCGAAAGAACTGGAGGATGGAATACATACCACTGCAGATAACCTCAAGAAAATTGAGTTGGGGACGATAAACAATCCGCGACCGACATTCGTCAGCGAGCTGCTGTCTGAAGAGAGGGTGGCTGCGTTAAAAGACGTCCTTGTACAGCATAAAGATTGCTTCGCATGGAACTATTCCGAGATGCCGGGACTAGATCCAGAAGTTGCTGTACATAGACTGGCGATATCCTCGGGTGTCAAGCCAGTCAAACAAGCGCCGAGAAGAATGCGGCTCGAGCTCGAGATGAGCATCAACGCTGAAGTCAAAAAGCTGATAGACTCCGGCTTTATCCAGGAGGTTCAATACCCTGAATGGATTGCTAATATCGTCCCAGTGATGAAGAAAAATGGGACGGTGCGCATATGCGTGGACTTTCGGGATCTCAACAAAGCCTGCCCGAAGGATGATTTCCCAGTACCAGTCACCGAACTGATGATAGACAATACGTCCACGCATGAGATTTTCTCATTCATGGACGGCTCATCAGGATATAATCAAATAAAAATGCATCCTGAAGACCAGAAACATACGGCTTTCCGGACTCCTTTGGAAATATTCTGTTACAAGGTGATGCCCTTCGGTTTAAAGAACGCCGGTGCCACCTTCCAAAGGGCCATGACGAAGATTTTCGATGACCTTATACACGAAATCGTCGAATGCTATATCGACGACCTCGTTGTTAAAAGCAAATCATATGAGGAACATCTCGAGCATCTGAAGACCGTATTTCAACGTCTTCGGCAATACAACTTGAAGATGAATCCGCTCAAGTGTGCATTCGGAGTTTCCTCAGGAAAATTCCTGGGATTCATTGTTCGACACCGGGGTATCGAAATAGATCCATCCAAGATCAAGGCAATCATGGAAATGCCTCCGCCGAGAACTCTCAAACAGCTGCGGTCTCTCCAAGGGAAGCTCGCGTACATACGGCGATTTATAGCCAACCTCTCAGGAAAGTGCCGTCCTTACAGCCACCTGATGAAGAAGGGAACCCCGTTCGTCTGGGATCAAAAGTGCCAAAGCGCACTAGACGAGATCAAACAGTACCTGCAAAACCCTCCAGTGTTGGCCGCACCAGTTAAGGGAAAGCCTCTCATTCTTTATACAGCCGCCCTCGAAGGTTCTTTAGGCGCATTATGGGCACAAGAGAACGATCAAGGGAAAGAAAGAGCACTCTATTACTTAAGTCGAGTTCTACTGGGGGCAGAAAGCAACTACTCCCCAATTGAAAAACACTGCTTAGCGTTGATCTTCGCGATAACAAAGCTCAGGCACTATGCGTTGGCGCATGAGGTCCGCCTCATTTCGAAGGTGGACCCTCTTAAATACCTAATGTCAAAGGCCATATTGACGGGACGACTCGCTAAATGGGCCCTGCTCTTAATGGAGTTCTCGATAACGTACCGACCTCTCAAGGCAGTGAAAGGCCAGGACATCGCCGACTTCCTTGTTGAGCACCCGATACCTGCCGATTCTCCCCTAAAGTGCGATTTGCCAGACAAACATGCGTTTGACGCAGTCGACAGTGGTGATACCCGTTGGGAGCTTTATTTCGATGGAGCATCTTCCATGAAAAAGCACAAACAAAGTACGCCAATGATCAAATCGGGAGTAGGCCTTATCTTCGTGACCCCACAAAGAGGAATAATGCGCTTCGCTTTCTCCTTAACAGAACCAAGAACGAATAATGAAGCTGAATATGAAGCTTTGATAGCAGGTCTCGAGATCGCCATTGACATGGGAATTGAAAGCCTCCTCATATATGGGGACTCCCAGCTAGTCGTCAGTCAAGTGAACGGCGATTACCAAACATGCAAACCCGAATTGGTAAAATACGGTGAAAAGGTGCAACAACTGCTGACCCAAATTCCCTCCTATACTTTGGAAAGTATACCACGAGCAGAAAATAGCAAAGCGGACGCGTTAGCTAAGCTTGCTAAAGAACTGGCTGACGAGAACCTCGATGAGGTTAGAATCATGGTACAAAGTCGTCGGGTGCTCGCCCCCGCAGAAATACCTCCAGGATCACCCGAAGAAAAGAGAGTGACTGAACAAGCGACCTTACAAATAAAAGACCATGAGAAGGTTAAGGATTGGAGGGAGGTCTTTATAGACTACTTCAAATCCCACCAAATGCCCGAAGATGCGTCCGCACGACACCAACTCATGAAACGAGCTCTGTCTTTCGCCTTCGTCAATGATACCCTATACAAGAGGTCATTCGATTCTCTGTGGCTGAGGTGCTTAGGACCGGATGAAGCGAAAAGAGTCGTTCAAGAAGTTCATGACGAAATCTGCGGTTCTCACCAAGCAGGCCCAAAGATGAAGTTAAAGATCAAACGGATGGGCTACTACTGGCCCACGATGATTCAGGACTGCCTCGAATATGCGAAACAATGTCACTCATGCCAAATTCATGGGGACTTCATCCATCAGCATCCCAATCCACTACATCCAACGGTGGCTAGCTGGCCATTCGAAATGTGGGGGACTGATATAGTCGGCCCCATCGAACCAGCATCGTCTAAAGGACATCGTTTCATCCTAGCGATGACTGACTATTTCTCTAAGTGGGCAGAAGCAGTACCGTTGAGAGAAGTGAAGACGGAGAATATCCTCCATTTCTTCAAAACGCACGTCATATATCGGTTTGGAACTCCGAGGCGGATCATCTCCGATAACGGGCCAGCCTACCGAAGTCATAAAATCAGCCGCTTCGCACAGCAGCATAACATAGACTGGAGATATTCCTCAGTCTATAATCCACGAGCTAACGGTCTCGCCGAGGCCTTCAACAAGACCTTGACGAAAATTATAAAGAAAACAGTGTCCCGAAATAAGAAAGACTGGCATGAGAGACTGCAAGAAGCTCTTTGGGCGTATCGAACCACGTTCAAGACAGCCACAAACACAACGCCATACGCGTTGGTATTCAGTACGGAAGCAGTACTCCCTCTCGAGATAGTGTTACCCTCTCTACGAGTGGCAGTTCACCACGAGCTAACGGACGAAGAAAATGCTCACCTTCGGCTTGAGGAGCTTGACGCCCTTGATGAAACTAGGCTCATAGCGCAACAAAATCTGAAAGCTTATAAAGCAAAGATGATGCGCTCATACGAAAGATTGACCCGACCGAGGACATTCCACCAAGGCGAACTCGTGCTAGTGGTCAAAAGGCCTATGATCCCCAATCGCGCCAAGCGGGGAAAATTCGAGCCAAACTATGAAGGCCCGTACATCATAGATAAAGTTTACCAGGGTGGGGCCTATCTACTCATGGACATGCATGGTGAAAGGCCTTTCAGGCCGATAAACGGTCGCTTCCTGAAGAAATACTACGCTTAATGAGCCACAGCCTAGGTCAATGATAGATGACGACGACCATGTCCGCTCGCTATCTTCCTAAGCTCAAGTTTTATAAGCAGTAGCGAACCTCTCAATGTCGGACCGAAATGTCCTTAAACTAATTGCGGACCGAAACGTCCTTAAACTAATACCGCAGCATCTTTTAGGCTGACGAGATATACAAAAAAAACATATAAAAATAAAATAAATAAAATAAATAAAATAAAATAAAAAGAATATAAAAAAAACGGTATGTCCATAAGCAAAACGGGCACGGATGAAAACCCGAGAGGGCTCCGTGAGTAAAAACAGCAGGACTACCGGCGAGTGTTTGTGAAAACCCGAAAGGGCGCAACCTCGTTAAGAAACACTTATAGGGTCCTCTCGACCCTATAAGGAGAAACCACCCGCGTGAGATCCTTACGATTCATAAGGGAACAACACACTTAGGAATCCCCACGATTCCTAAGGAGAAAATACACTTGCGAGATCCTCACGACTCGTAAGGAGAACGCTCTTATGGGACCCTCACGGCTCGTAAGATTTGAAAGTCTTAAGTTACAAAGATCTAAACCTGTGCTTAAGCAACCCCCACAACTTTCGATATTGCCCTACAAATGGCTCAGCACTGACCCTTGTATACAATCCACGAGCGCGAATAAACATTTCCCTAACTAAGTCCCATCTGAGACTAGGGATATGTCCACACGGTAAACAACCCTTGTAAATCCTCTCGACTTACAAGGAGAAAACCCTCCTGTAGGATCCTTACGACTTACAGAGGAACAAAACACTTAGGAACCCTCACGATTCCTAAGGAGAAAATACACCTACAAGATCCTCGCGACTTGTAGGGAGAAATACCTTTGTGAGACCCTTACGGCTCATGAAGTTAAAAGCCTTAGTCGACAGCGCCTTAACCCTGTTCGCTAAGCCACCTTTGTTCGATATCGACGGAGGCAAATGATGATTCGCTCCTGGCAATATCCCAGTTGTAGCGGTGTTGATGCCGAAATCGGTGTCTAATTCCAGGTTTACGGCGGAAAGCCAGTAGGCCGCACATGCATACGGAATAGCCGAAATGATTGGGCAACTTGCAAGAAAAAGCAGCAAGTAAAAATGTATGCATGCAAAATAGCCGAAATGATTGGGAAACTCATAATAAAAAAAACAGCGAGTAAAAATAAATTAAATAGCCGAAATGATTGGGCACCGCGAAAAATAGCCGAAATGATTGGGCAGTCGCGACCATCGCGATATAAAAGCTGAAATGATAGAGCATCGCGGAGATAAAACAAAAAAATGATGATAAAACTTTGGCCCTACAGTTAAGATCATATCGATCCCTGTATACAATCCAAGGGCGTAAACAAAGAGGGAATCATACTTTCCCAGCAGGCTCCGCCAGAAGGCAAAGCTAAATCTCGACGGTTCAATCTAACTCCGAAGAAACCAGTATCTTCATCAGACTCCTCGACTCACGGATACAAACGCTCCTTGACGAGAGCCTCCTGATCCGCGTCGACCCGTAGAGCCACCAGTGCCCCCGTGGGAATCCTCGACTCGTTTCAAACCCCAAGGAAACAAATAATCCTTGGCGCTTGGGAAACAAATAATCCCCAGCAAACTCCTCGACTCACGGATACAAACACTCCTTGACGAAAGCCTTCTGATTCGCGTCGACTCGCAGAGCCACCAGAGCCTCTATGGGAACCCTCGACTCGTTTCAAACCCCAAGGAAACAAATAATCCTTGGCGCTTGGGAAACAAATAATCCCTAGCAAACTCCTCGACTCACGGATACAAACACTCCTTGACGAGAGCCTCCTGATCCGCGTCGACCCGTAGAGCCACCAGTGCCCCTGTGGGAATCCTCGACTCGTTTCAAACCCCAAGGAAACAAATAATCCTTGGCGCTTGGGAAACAAATAATCCCCAGCAAACTCCTCGACTCACGGATACAAACACTCCTTGACAAAAGCCTTCTGATTCGCGTCGACTCGCAGAGCCACCAGAGCCTCTATGGGAACCCTCGACTCGTTTCAAACCCCAAGGAAACAAATAATCCTTGGCGCTTGGGAAACAAATAATCCCTAGCAAACTCCTCGACTCACGGATACAAACACTCCTTGAGGAGAGCCTTCTGATTCGCGTCGACTCGCAGAGCCACCAGTGCCTCCATGGGAACCCTCGACTCGTTTCAAACCCCAAGGAAACAAATAATCCTTGGCGCTTGGGAAACAAATAATCCCCAGCAAACTCCTCGACTTACGGATACAAACACTCCTTGACGAGAGCCTCCCGACCCGCGTCAACTCGCAGAGCCACCACCGTCTCCGCGAGAGAATTCCCGGTTCGTCCCAACTTGCAAGATGAAGTCTCGGGCAGCAAGGATTAAAAAACTTGCTTCCTGAACAATGGGGTCCTGCAAGTCAATCCAAAATGGTCTCTTGCATACTATTCACGGGTCTCACTCTCCAAAGTCGAGTTTCGACAAGGAGGGAAACAACCGCTTACGAATCCTCTCGACTCGTAAGAGGGGAAAATTCTCTTATAGGATCCTTACGACTTATAAGAGAAAACCACACTTAGGAATCCTCACGATTCCTAAGGAGAAAATCCACCTATGGGATCCTCTCGACCCGTAGGAAGAAAAGCCTCTATAGGACCCTCACGGCTCATAGAGTTGAAAAGTCTTAGGCAGTAGATCTGAACCTGCAGCCTAAGCCATCGCTATTTCTTAAGGAAGTCAGAATACTCGTTTTAGATATCCATCAATCATGGTTACTAAGACAGCCTGCTGACAATAAAAAGAAGATGACAGAAAGAATAGCTGATCTGGCGTTCGTGACGCATTCATTTATGCACAGGCAGAAGACTCAGGACGAGAAATAAGACAAGCTGAAATAAAAAGGGAGGAGGGTTTCCATTCATACCGCTAGAAAATTCTTTTTTTTACAATCATAAGAACAATAAATAAGAAACATTATTCAAATTATTACAACGGTATAACCTCAGATCCGGGGCACGGATTGAGGAAATCGAAAGTAAGGCCATCCAGAGTTCTTCTGGCCTTTCTAATTATTCTTATGCGCAGTCTTTCGCGCTCCTCTGTGTCAAGATCATCGGCAAGCCCTCCTGGCCTTCGATAAGCAGCAACTATCGTCGTCTGCTGGAAGACTTGGTGTAGGATGTCAATGAGGCTGTTCCGCCGTTTCTTTGAGATCAGCCCTGTCAGGTACACTGAATGCACCTTGTCTTCGGCATCATCCAGCGCATTGAGCGGTAATGCCTCATGAATACCCGGAAGTGCTCTCCATATGGCTCCTAACACGACTTTCAAAAGGGTCGAACGATGAGGCAACAGCCAACCACCGCTTGCGTTCAGACGACCCATGACTTCTGCACATTCAGCGTCTGTAAACTCCTGGTTTTGTTGACGACCCTGAGCGCGGATATCGTCGTAGGTAATGAACTCGTGCAAACTGTATAGATGCACCGCCGCCATTATGCCTGGAGGAAATATTACAAGAAGATCAACAATAGAAAAGCGACAATATACATAAAGGACTAAATTCTTAGAGAGCAAAACTATGTTCAAGGATAAAATCCCCTAGACGAAAGCTCTGCTGGTTAAGATTAATTTAAGAATCGATTTTACCTAAAGTTTTTCTAAAAAACTTTGAAAAAAAAAGGGAGCAAGGCACCAGAGTTCTTGAAGGCGAGAACAAAACTCTGAAGTTTTTTAAAAATCTGAAAGATGATAAGTATCTACGGGGGACCAAAGGTCCTATTTATAGGCATCAAGTGCCTTTTCGACTTCCAAAAGTTGTCATGGCGGTTTACCCTAATCAGAGCGAAGCTCTGTTCAAATTCCGAGGCGGGAGATGAAGCAACGCTTCGTCTTCCCCCAATCAGAGCAAAGCTCTGTCTTGAAAATTAATTTAATGAAGCGACGCTTCAGATTGTTTGCGCTGCGCAACATGCCACGTGTCTGACCCAGACGCATCAGCGCAGCGCCCAAAGCAGCGCACCCAATCAGAGCAAAGCTCCTTTTCAAACAAAATTAAAGGAAGCAACGCTTCAGCTGCGTATGCGCCGTACGCTACACGACACGTGTCGGCGCAAATGCGTTTAGCGTAGTTGCGCTAAGCCGTGCGTTACACGACACGCGTCAGCGCAGATGCGCTAACACAATTGCGCTGCACTGTGCGCTGTGCGACACGTGTCATACCCTGGAGCATTTGCGCTAAACAAAATTAAAAGTTCTGAAAAAATATTTTCTGCTCTTGTTAAAATAAAAAGATTTTCTTCTGTAAAACGGAAGCCCTTGGATCAAAGATCCGACGGAGAGGGGAAATTCCCCCAGATCATTCATAAAAGGGATTTCTTTAATAAATCGAATTTGCTTCTCAATTTGTGAGATGAAGCCTCAGGCAGCAGGGACTAAAAAAAAAACTTGCTTCCTGAACGATGGGACCCTGCAAGTCAATCCAAAATGGTCTCTTGCATACTATTCATGGGTCTCACTCTCCAAAGTCGAGTTTCGACAAAGAGGGAAACAACCCCTTACGAGTCCTCTCGACCCGTAAGAGGGAAAAATTCTCTTATAGGATCCCTACGACTTATAAGAGAAAACCACACTTAGGAATCCCCACGATTCCTAGGGAGAAAACCCACCTACGAGATCCTCTCGACCTGTAGGGAGAAAAGTCTCTATGGGACCCTCACGGCTCACAGAGTTGAAAAGTCTTAGGCAGTAGACTTGAACCTACGGCCTAAGTCATCACTATCTCTCGGAGAAGTTAAGCTATCTGCCAATTAAGTTCATCAAAGATATCACGCTGAAAAGAAAGAAAAGGCGGGGAAATAGCACAAGACATTACAAAAATGTGCATCTTTTATTCATAAATATCGATTGAGTACAGGATACATCGTACTAAAGAATACAAAATATACATATATGTTACAAGTACCAACGATACCAGGAAAATTACTGAGAAGGAAGCGTCTTGCACAGATCTAGCAATTGCTCGCACACTTCCTTCCATGCTTTTTTCTGATTGGCCACCACTGCCAACTCCGCCTCCACTTGGGCCCGTTGCTGTGCGACAGATGCAAGCTGATCCCTGACGGCCTGATGAGCAGCCTCACGGCCTGCAATGTCACGCTCGGCAACATCGAGTGCCCGCTTCAGTCTCAGCCCATTTGAGATGCGCTCCAGAAGACCCTCGAAGACGGCCTTTACCTCAGCGGCGTTCGTCTCAACTTCAGCACGCAGGCGAGCAGTGTTGCTTGAAGATTCTTGGCACTCCTTCAGCCTCAAAGCTGCTTCTTGTTCCAAATGACGGAAATGAGAAGTGCTTTGCTCGAGCCATGCTCCCCGTTAAGTGCTCAAAGTCAAAGTCTCGGGGGATAGGCGCATCGACTCTAGCTGATGAAGGCGAGCCTCGATCTCCCGACAATAGTTAACCCAAGAGGCGACAAGGCCCTCGTCATGGAAGGTGGCAAATATCGCTAACATCGGGTTAACCGTTGTGGTGAAGTCCGCAGCAGATACAGGAGCCTCGATATCGAGCTCCCCGATGTAGTCGTTCAACATGCGTAAACTATTCGCCGCACCTTTCGAGGACGGACGTCGCTGGGAAGGGCCACCCGGTATTATGATACGAGATTCAAAAGGCGCCAAGGCTGGAACGACAGCTGAAAAGAAAAGATACGATCAGATGGCAATCCAATAGATGTGGGAAAGTCAGTGATAATTTACTATACCAGTTAAAGCAGGTGGTAAGGCCGGAAGAGCCGGTGGCAGGACCGAGATTTCTGCTCCCCCTTCGATTTGCAGCACTGCAGTAAAGACGAGAAAAAGTTAGAAATAATTGTCATCGAAAGAAAAGGCATCAGTCGGAAACTATACTCACCAGCACCACTAGAGGGAGCGGCGAGTTCAGATGGGAAGGAGAAGTGTGGGAGCAACACTTGATATAAATGGTCAAAGAGAACTCCTGAAAGACACGACAATGTGAATTTAGTATATGGATTACACATTTGAAAAATGAGTTTAGTAAGTTGCAAACTCATACCTTCCAACATCTTTGACGGTGTGAAAAAGGGCTGAGGGGTGACCATCGCCAAGGCAGTTGTGGAAGGAGCTCCCTCAAATAGTGGGGCATCGGCACTGGCTGCACCTGCATTACGGCAAAGTGAACTTATCAGAAAAGATTGTAAAGCAAAGAAAAATAGCAACTTAGGGTTTACCTGAGGAGCTCCCGGCTGAAACGGAGGCGACTCCCTCCTCTATCGACATGAGACCACCGCCCGTGGCCTCATCACCCGACTCGATGGGGACCGTTGTCGTGCTCGCAAGGCCTGGAGACGGCGGAGGACCATAGACGGGGAGGGCTATGACTGGAGCATTGCCAGATTCCAGAGAAGGAGCGGTTGGCTCGTCTTCGGGAATCATGGCCACCTCACCCACTACTCTCTCAGGTTCAGTAGTCGCGGTTGTATCGTCCACCATCACCACGAGATCGCCGGCCTCGAGCGCTTCATCCGCTACCACCCTGGGCTCAGTTATAATGATCATATCATCTGCCACCACTTCAGGTTCGGCATCAATGACCTTCTCGGCTGCAGGCCCCTCGACCTCCACCTCAGGCTCCAAAGCCACAACGACGTTGCCCACCGTCGGCTCGAGTTCGGCAGATACCGCATCCTCTGTCCCTTTGGGATTGACGGTTTCCGCCTCCCCCTCGATCGGACGTGGCCCTGCAAGATAAGAGACGTAAGGACCAATGACATTAAAATCCTTGTAACAAAAACCCTGAGAGCAACATTACCTGAAGCGGATTTACCGTTTGCGCTCCGAACTGCGCGCGCCACCTCTCTGCGGGCAGTGGATAAGGCAACAGGAGCCTCTTCAGATGGAGTATCAGCACGAGGGGCGGTGCTGGGGCCCGCTCCCGCAGCCAAGGCAGCCCAACGCGCCTTCACCTCACGCCTTTGCCGCTTCCTTTCCTCCCGGGCTGTCGCGATGGATCTTAGTGACGCCTCCTTCAGGGCGTCGTCATCCTCGTTCAGAGATGCCTCCAGAGCCTTTAAGGCATCCTTCATCGGCTCTTCAAGACGAACCTCCTGCGGTGGCCCAGAGGAAGCGGGAACATCGGCAGCTGGTAAAACATCTGCGTCGCTTGGTGGGAACGGCATTGAGGTTTCTGCAATAAAAAGAGAAAGGTTAGATCGACCATAACATGAGGGAGATGGAGACTTGATGGATTAAAACTTACTAAGGCCCATAGACGCTCTAAGACGTTCCTCCTCCTGGAAAGTCTTCAAAGAAGCGGCGATAGCTTCTTCATCAGTGATGCCTGTTGAAAGAAAGGAAAGAAAAGCGTTAATCAAGGGCGATAAGGAAGATATGTTGTTGTAATAAGGAAAATGTGACTAGTAACTACCTGATTGCGCAAGCCTAGCTAGCCATGCATCACGCCTCGCCAGCCATGCCGAAGCTTTGAGAGCAGCCTCCAAGTCTGTATCGTCCGGCGGCGGCATCACTAACCCTGCGTTAGTCCCATATTCGAGCAGACCTTCAGCATAGGGAGCATGGGGTTCCTGGCCGAACACGACATCCGCAGCGAAGAGCGACTTCTTTTTCTTTTGCCCTCCGACCCTAGGCTCACGGGGGATCGACTTCCGCTTGGCAGCCACTTTGGGACGATGGGTCCCGATGTCCGCACCAACACCAGACTCCGGTGAGGGTACAACCACTGTCTCCACTGGAGCACAGGATGCGGGAGGTGCATCTGCGATATCAAGGAGCGGCAACTCACGTAGAAGACTTTGCGCACGCAATGGTCTGCCCCCGGCATCTTTGAAAGGAGGAACCACCGGGGTCCTTGGCACTAAAGGAGCGTTACGATTAGTGCCGGGAGGTGCTTCTTTACGGTCGATCAGTACTCGCCTCTCCTCCTTTATAACGGCCCCCGTCGCATGATTGTACCACTCTTTATATACGTTAAGGAGTCATGGAGTGCAGGCTGGCGCACTAATAAAGAAACGAGAACCTGTGTTCAAGCGCATGAAGTGATGTAACGCGTTCTCCATCCCTTCTTCATTAGCAGCAGGTTCCAGTAAGAAAGCTTCCAAGGGTACCCCTTGATCATAACCCAGTTATTCCGCAAAACGATGCGGGTTATATCTCATAAAGATCGCTGCACCGTCCTGCCTAAAGACTAGGAAGCCCGGTCTGATAGAATACAAGTGGAGGGTCTCCCGGGCCGTCAATACTGAAGCTCCATCCTTAAAGGAGTCCTGTAATGGTTGCGCCGCAGTGGCGGACGCTTTTCCAATGGTTAATACCTTATCAATGAAGGACATCCCGACTCCAACGGTGTGAGGGCGGAGCAATAAGCCTCTAGCATTCCGTGGTGAAGGGGTCACGATTGATGCGCCAATCAATTGAATAATACGAGGGAAACCACACCTGTCAAAGAACGAAGGCCTTTTATGCATTCCAAATACACCCGCCGTATGTAGCTCGAGCCATGACATAAAGTGGTGCATCGGGAAGACCACGTGCAATGCCCCGGGCTCGTTGGCATCCGCGGCTCGGCTGAGACCATGATACAAGTGCGCTAAGCCGGCAATCCCCACGGCCACTTTTACCCCGATGACCATGCGGTGGGCTGGATAAAAGACAGAGGGCCGCATGCGATGAGAGTGCATTGGGATCGCAAACCAACTCAGCCACAGCCCGAGAAATCCTAAGAAAAAGGCCTCCTCGTCCATCCCAGGGGCTGCAATTTCCGCGAAAGATATGGTAGGGAAGTCTGGGAGGAAGAAAGCCTTTTGGTCTATCTCCTTCGTCGGCAGGTTATCCAAACCTAGACCAAAAGGATCATCCAGGATAGCAGATTTGGCGGCTCCTGGCGAAATGACCCTCGGACGGAGGAAGCGAGCAATGAAGTCCTCAAAATTAACTCCTCGGCTCCCGTGTTCGATGAAGAGGGACTCGTAGATGTTCAACACCTTGATCAGGCTCGGGAATTGGTGTTGAACAGCATTTTCCGGCGTAATCCCCCTTACCATCGACTTAGCACCGAAGACGTACTCATCTGTCGGGAGCAGCTCTTCATAGTGTTCCCCCATGACCGGTAGGCCGGATACCTCCGCGAATTCCTCCAAAGAAATGGACACTTCCCGATCCATGGCAAGGAAAGTGTGGGTGGGAATATTCCATTGCTCCAAGAAAGCCTTGAACCACCAGGTGGGGAGCGAGGGATACTGGAAAAGAGAGACGTAGACCGCGGTGTACAGTCCGAGTCTTATCAACTGCAACTTTTTCGTCGACAGGATGTATCGGGCCCACGGCAGATAGCCAATCGGGTGACGGGGAATCAAACCAAGGTTATATGATTGCCCCCAAGGCCGCGCTTCTCCCTGACAAATACGGCGTCCTAGGATATCCAAGACCATGGGACGCTGAACCGGAACCGCATCCATAGCGGGATGAAGAAAGCTGTTCGCGGTCCAGTCCATCATCTCCACGGCATACTGCACTGAAGGTGAGGTAGCGTAGTGAATTGCCGTGATGGGTTCTGACGGCACCGCACAGGTGAAGCTCCGCCAGCCCATGATGATCTGATTGTACCACGACCCCCAAAAATGGAGACTCTTGTATTCAGGGTCGTACTCCTTGATCATAGCCAGGACTTCACGGTCCAGGGGCGCCTCGGGAAATCCCTCCTCCGAGCGGACGAACGGGAATGAAGTGTCTTCAGACATGATCGCTGCAAAAGAACAAATTCAGCCGTTAGTGTTGCAATTCCAACGTTTGGCGTCTAAAAAAAAGGTGCATTAATTAAATTAGATTAAATTTAACTTAATTAATTACACCACACAGCAGTGCAGTGAGTAGGGGACCAAAGGAGGACCCACAAAATCTGGATGACAATACGTCAGTTAACAAGACAACCTCATCATTAGATGAGATTGTCAGTTGGTCCCCAGGAAAACATTCCCATTTATAAAAAAGGGGGGGAAGAATCCCTAGAGACAAGGAGAAAATCTCCTCTTTCAGAGCAAAGCTCTGTCACAGAGTGACACTTGTCAAACTCTGGTCCCAGGGAAATAAGATTCCTTAAAGGAGCATGGCTCTGTGGTAATAATGGAAAAGTTCCATCAGAAATTTTTTTTTTACACTTAAAAGAATCTACAATTTTGGAATCTTGAAAGATTCATGAAAAACTTATATAAAAAAAAAATTTCCTCATTTTTCAAATCTAAAAGAGCTATTTTTGGATCCATGAGCAAAGCTCTGATCATGGGTTAGAACTCATGAACAAGATCTTTATAGATCTATGGATTCATAAGAGCAAAGCTCTGGTGATGAAACCCCAAAGGGGATTTCTTTAGATCAGAAGATCTGTGAGAGCAAAGCTCTGTTGGTTAATTAAAATTAATTTTACCTAAAATTTTCTAACTTGGAAAATGAGAGCAAAGCTCTAAAGTTCTGGAAACGAGAGCAAAGCTCTGGAGTTCTAAGCAAGAACAAAGCTCTGGAAATCAAAATCTTGAAATGATAAGATTTTTCTAAGGGCCAGAGATCCTATTTATAAGGCGCTTGCGCCCCTTGAGCTCACCCCTTGATCCAACGGTCAGGGGGCTGCCACCGCTGCACTCACGTGCGCGCCACATGAGCGCAACGGTGGGGGGGCATTTGTTTCGCCCAATCAGAGCAAAACTCTGTTGAAATTCAAAATTCAAAATTTTGAAGCAACGCTTCAAGTCTCGGGCGCAACGCGCCACGTGTCAGGCGCTAATACGTCAGCGCAGCGCCCAAGAAGGCGCGCCCAATCAGAGCAAAGCTCTGTTTAAAGGAAGCAACGCTTCAGTTGCGTATGCACTGCGCTGCGCGACGCGTGTCAGCGCAGATGCGCTTGCGCTGTTGCGCTGCGCTGTGCGCTGCGGGACACGTGTCAGCGCAGATGCGCTAGCACAGTTGCGTTGCGCGACACGTGTCAGCGCAGATGCGCTAGTGCGCTAGCGCAGTTGCGCTGCGCTGTGCGCTGCGCGACACGTGTCAGCGCAGATGCGCTAGCGCAGTTGCGCTGCGCTGTGCGCTGCGCGACACGTGTCACGCGCTGGGGCATCTGTGCCAAACTGAATTAAGATTCTAAAGAAATATTTCTGTTCTTGTTAAAACAAGAAGATTTTCTTGTACAAGGCAGGGGGCCTTTGGATCAAAAATCCAACGGTGGGGAAAATTCCCCAAATCACTCAGAAAAAGATTTATGTAACAAATCTAACTAATTTATGGGCACTATAAAAAGGACCCTAGGCCTCAATTCGAAGGCATGAACATTTCTTAAGAAAAGAAAAGGAAGGTCAAGAGCTTCAAACAGAGAGAACTCTGAGAAAATTCCAAGAAAAAGGTAAAGAACCTTCATAAAATAGAAGAAGAAATTTCTTCTAATAGATCATTGATCTAAAAACAAGATCAATGATCTTTACATAAAAAAAACAGTGCTTTGCACTTCTTATGAACCTTTGGTTCTTTAAAAAAAATAAGAAAACAATAAAATAAAAATAGTGCTTTGCACTTTTATGAACCTCTGGTTCTTGAAAAAAAAAAGAAAAATTTATTTTTCTTTTTCTTTGATCTAATTCAGATCAAGAAATCAAATAGTGCTTTGCGCTTCTGTTCTTGAATCTAAAAGATTCTTAGTGCTCTGCACTTCCAAATTGCGCTGTTGCGCTCTTAAGAGGGCGCTACGTGTCAGCCACAGAACAACTTGCGCTACGCGCCCTTGAAATAGAGCTTTGCTCTCTGGAATTGGCGCAACTCACTAGAGCGCGCCACGTGTCAACAGCGCAACAGCGCAGCGCACTAGCGCAGCGCACCGCGCTGTTGCGCTTGCGCTCGCCAGAGCATGACACGTGTCCTCACCACAAGCGCTTGCGCTCAGTGATTGGCGCAAAGCGCCTGATAAATGCAAGGCATTTCACTTCCTGAAGGGCTAGGCCCAATTAAAAGGCTTAACAGGCCTAATAAATAAAATGCTGTGCATTGTTTGAAAGGGCAGAACCCAATTGAAAGGTCCAATGGACCAAAACAAATGATCTGCATCATAATAAAAATGGCAGAGCCCAGTCAAAATAGGCATAAATGGCCTGAAGTAATGCAATGCATTATTTAAGTGGGGGCAAAGCCCTAACACAGGTCTAATAGACCAAAAATAAATAAGGGTGTTGAACATTTTCAACTGGACTTAGCCCAATTTTGGCCGTAAGTCCTTAAATTAAATCGGTCGAGCAAAGATTGCTCTCTTAAATCAATCTATATCCGGTTCAAGGGTACATCTCTGAACTCCTCTGACATCTGTCGTTGTAATCCTTCAACGACGTTAGAGAGGTGACGAGTCCCGATGGCCAGATATTAAATGGATTATCACGTTAAGTTGATCTTAGTCTCAAACAGGACTATCGTATCCTTAACGAACGTTTAAGTTGATCTTAGTCGCAACGCGACTAATGCATTCTTAAACTAAAAACACCAAACCCAAATTTAAGTAAATACGGATTTGGACTAATCCACGTCCTACGGGCGACGGCATTACTCAGTCTCCGTATACAATCCACGGGCAACCACAAACAAAACAAACACACACGACACGAAGTGAAATTCTGGAGAAGGAGAAAGTTGTTACCGCGATACAGTAGCGTAATTAACTGCAGGGGCTTGCACCTGCAGGGAAGAGCGTCCCCACAATCAAAAACCCCTCAAGCGAGGGGGAATCTGACGAAGTATGCTACATCGGCCGCATCCGTCTAAACCTCCGATACATGGTGCCATAAATCAACTTGGCATCTTCGGAGAGATGGACGGATAAAACCAAATAGCATCTGCCCCGAATCTCTGCGTCAGGACATCGCAGTCTTGTGCGCCGTCTTTCGGAGGGGAACAGACGCATTAGTCCGTTAGTTTAAGGACACATAAGTCCGCGGGTTTAAGGACCCCACAGTCCGTATCTTAGTTTAAGGACGCTTAAGTCCGTGGGTTTAAGGACCCCACAGTCCGTATCTTAGTTTAAGGACGCTTAAGTCCGTGGGTTTAAGGACCCCACAGTCCGTATTGATATGTGGTTGTCGGGACCCGTCACCTCTCTGACGTCGTTGAAGAATTACAACGATAGGAGTCAAAAGAGTTCGGAGATGTACCTCGAACCGGATGTAAATTGATTTAAGAGAGCAGCTGTGCTCAGTCAATTTAATTTGAAGACTTACGGCCATGATTGGGCTAAGTCCAGTTGAAAAATGTTCAACACTTTTATTTGTTTTTGGCCTATTAGGCCTGTGCTAGGGCTTGGCCCCTTTTAAATAATGCATAGCATTAATCTTGGTCTCTGTTGGACCTTTATTTGGGCTCTGCCCCTTTTAAAATAATGCATTGCATTATTTATTATTTTGTTTGGGCTCTGCCCATTTATAAATGATGCAGAGCATCAATTTTGTTTGGGCTCTGCCCTTTTTATTGCATTACAATTTAATTTGGCCTGCTAGACTTTTCTGATTTAGGCCTGGCCCTTTAGTAAAAGAAATGCATTGCATTTGTCAGGCGCTTTGCGCTAATCACTGAGCGCAAGCGCTTATGGTGATGACACGTGTCACGCTCTGGTGAGCGCAAGCGCAGTTAGCGCAGTGCGCTGCACCAGTGCGCTGCGCTGCGCTGCTGCGCTGCTGACACGTGGCGCGCTCTGGTGAGTTGCGCCAACCCAGGAGCGCAGCAGTGCAATTTTTTTGCAAGTGTAAGGCACTATTTCAATAATCTTGAGAATCTTTAAGGTTCCAGAACCAATGGTTCACAAGTGCAAAGCACTATTTGTTTTCTTGATCTAATTTAGATTAAAAAAAACAAGTTTCTCTTGTTTTTTAAAGAACCAATGGTTCATAAGAAAGTGCAAAGCACTTATTATTATTTATTTTTCTTTTTATTGAAGATCATTGATCTTGTTCTCAGATCAATGATCTGTTCATGAGAGAATTTTCTCTTTTTTTCTAAAGGTTTTTACCTTTTTTCTTCTTGAAATTTCTTCAGAGTTCTCTCTGTTTGAAGTTCTTGATCTCTCACAATTGTTCATTTCTTTGATTTGGGGTCTAGGGGCCTTTATATAGTGCCCATAAATTTGTTAAATTTGTTAAAGAGATCTTTCTCTGAGTGATTTGGGAAATTTTTTCCATCGTTGGATCTTTGATCCAAGGGCTTCTGTTTTACAGAAGAAAATCTTCTTGTTTTAACAAGAACAGAAAGATTTTTTTAAAATTTTAATTCTGTTTGGCGCAAATCCCCCAGCGCGTGACACGTGTCACGCAGCGCACGGCGCAGCGCAACTGCGCTTGCGCATCTGCGCTGACACGTGTCGCGCAGCGCGGCGCGGCGCAAACTGAAGCGTTGCTTCCTTTAATTTTGTTTTAAATAGAGCTTTGCTCTGATTGGACGCGCTGCCTTGGGCGCTGCGCTGATGTATCAGCTTTTGACACGTGGCGCGTTGCGCGCAGCGCAAAGAATCTGAAGCGTTGCTTTGAATTTTGAATTTTGAAATTCAAACAGAGCTTTGCTCTGATTGGGGGAAACACCCCTCCTCGGCCAGACGAAGTGAATAGCCGGGAGGAATGAGGAAACGAGTCCAGATGTTGGCGAGCTCATCCGCATGCCTCAGCGTGGATCACACGCCAAGAACACCCGCGACCTGCACTCTGGGGACCGCCCCCATCGTACGACCCCGGGGAGTATTACTAACCCTAACTCCCCGGGAGGACTCCGACTCAGAGGAGGAAGAGGAAGAAGTAGAAGAGGAAACTTCAGAAGACTCCCTAGACTCTACCCAGACTACATCTATAGACTCCTCGGAAGAAGACATCTAACCTGATCAAAGGGAGGTGTCCTTGGGAGATCAAACGCAAGGAATCCGACCTGAGGAGAAGAGCGCCGAGCTAACACGACTAGGAACGAGGAAATTATGAAGAGGTATGAGCCCTGATGAGGATCCCATCTCTATTTATAGCTGTAGACGTACGCATCCTACGGCTCCGATCACCTCCCGCCAAAACAACGTTTCACAACCAACGACCGACAACGTTTTACCTGTCGCACTCACATTGGGCGCGTCCCTTCGAGCGCGGGAACGCCTGCGGCATGTCTCGCCAGCCAACCAGCGCCAGACACGTGGGATGTCGCTTCAACGAACGTACATACGATCCGGCGCTTCCCCTTTAATGCGAGATCTCTCCCCTGATCCGCTGACGTCATCAAGAAAATACTACTCTTTGCCCGAGAATGCGCGCCGACGATATCTTCGAGTGAGTGCTCATCCCGGGTGATCGGTCAGACCACTCTCGACCCGACCCAGGAAAGGGTCGAGACGAGAGTGGGGGGCTAATGATGAGGCTCGATATCGGTGACTCTCCAGATGCTGACACGTTGCAGATGACGTGTCCCAGAACCTACAAGAAAGGATCAAGAAATTCAATTGGAATCACGCCTCGGGCCTCCGGCCCGAGGAGTTTCCCGACCTTCGGTGGCCTTCCAGACCACCCCCTGGCTTGCCTCCGAGCTATTACAGAACCAAGATGCCTCAGCCTCTCGCTCATGCCCGAGCCTCCCGCCGAGCTCATCCTCCTCAGTCTCACCGACCGACCCGCAGCGCTGATCACAGGCGCCTTCGCCACGGCTCCATGAATCTTGCCATGCGCGAGGTATCCGTCGCCCATGATCCCGCGTTCCACGCCATCACGATTCCCCATTAACGAGCCTGTCTCGTCATTAATGCGGGATCCCGCCTATCACGCGGGCGTGACGCCAGGGGCGTAATGACCGACGTGAATCTTACGCCCTCCTGCCCATTGATGCCGCTATATAAAGCCCTCTCTCAGACGATTCAGATAAGCCATTTTTTACTCCAATAGGCTGTTACTCTACCAAAATACCCCGTCTAACTTGATCGTCGGAGGGTCATCGGTGGCACAACCCCCCCCCCGAGAATTCTTTGCAGGTAGCTCGGCCACAACTACTCAAAACCCATTGAGATCCACACACTCCAGGAGGCGACCCTCCAACTCAATCTCAGCCGTCCATCAGCGCTCGCAGTAGATCACGGAAGATAATATCTGAAGGAGATCTAGACCTCCATCACATCATTTGTCACAATAAATTTTGTAGAAAAATCTTATCAATATGCTTATTTGGATTTGGTGAGAATGGCATTGAGCCCGCGTACCTAACAGTTTATATAAAAGTATACAAATAATCAGAAGTTTACACATAACATGGCATATACAATACCAATTCCTATGTGTAAATTTGTTAGTTATGTTTCATATAAGATAACCAAATATTGTAACGACTCTGAAATCTTTGTACAAATTTTTTTCTGTTAATATACAGAGAAGAGTTTGACAGCCTGTATATGAGTTATAAATTACTTTTGTTAAATAAAAGCAAGAAACAAGTTGTAGCTCATTAGTAAAGCCTTTGCACTGTTGTGACATAGTCCGTGTGTTCGATTCCCATCAGACACAATTATTTTTCTGATTTTTCATTTTAACTTTTTGGAAGCCCAAAAATTTGCACGTGCAATACACGGGGAAATGAAAAGTTCAAAAAAATCAAACATGTGGAAAATGGTGTAAACACAGAGTTAATCTGGTGGCACGGATCTCGAGGCATTTGCCTCAGATCTGACCGGCGGATTTATCCAATAGGCTGGCGGGGACGGTCACGATGAGTCCATTTTGATCCGTGCTTTGCACACATATCTCTTTAGCTCTTCTTAACTTCTCTGTACTGTTTGATTTCCCTGCAATCAAATAGAGACCTTCCATTTCACCAATTAACACCATTTTAATGCTTTTTAATCCAAAATTTTAATTCTCAAACCCTAATTATTCACTATAAGTATCACCCATACTTTGGCTTGGTACAATTCTGAAAATTCTAGCAAAAACACTCTCAAAAAGATCCTAAATGCAAATGGAGTAAAGTGGAGTTAGCGAGCAAGTTTCTTTCGTCGAAGATCGAAGCCGATTCTAGAGCTCCCGCGACACCACGAAGTTCATCTCCTCTTCCTTAACCTCTCCTTGATATATTCAAACCGTAAGTCCCTCCCAACTCTCCTCCTTTTCATTGAAGTTCATCTTTAAATCTTATATCGGTAAAGTGAAGTTATTATCGATATTCTTTTTCTAAACCCTAGAAACTCTCTTTTCCTTTATAATTTAGTCAATCTAATTTTACTACATTACTTATAACCTTAAATACCAATATTTAGAATCAAGTTTAACCAAGAATCTCATGTGAAACAACCATAATTGAACCTTTGCATTAAAATACCTTGAACTTTATTATCACCTTTTTTTGTTTTTGTTAAAACTATATCTTTAGGAAAAATTTCACGGGGTAATAACCTACCCCACACGTACACTTTGGTTTCATAGCACGATACCTATTTGTATGTATATTTTTTTCGAAGAATAATTTTTATAATAAAATACCACATACTTTAAAACCGGATTTCTTTTAAGACGGTATTTTGTATTCCTTTGCAATTATATATTTACAACCCTCGTTAGAAGACCCGCTAATGGATGGTGTGGATTATCGCACATCCTAGAGATAGTAGAGCGAGATGCAGCAGTTCTCACGGAGTATTCGATCTTGAAAGGATATAAATACGGTTTTTAAGAAAAATGAAATTTCTAAATAAAACTATTTTTAAAAAAAAATTATATAAAATTATAAATCCATATTTTTAATATTATGAAACTATATTTTTCTAAGAATGAAAGATTAAAATGTTAATAAAATACTATCAAGTTACCAAAAAGAACCAGTTTTCAATAAAACACCATAAAGTTTTACAAGCTAGGTATCTATCATTAAAATATCTCAATAATCAAAACACATGCTCATGAAAATCTTAAGTAATACAAATCACCATCAAGGTTTTATTTTCAACTATATTAAAATATTTTTCATAAAAATCTCTCGAGATATACAAAATAATATTTTAAGGACTTTAGTAAATATAAGTTTAAGCGGGATCAATTCTTTTGAGCCCCAGAGAACCGGATAAAGTGAGTGCTTACTTATTCAGGTTAAACAAATAATGGAGTTATCAATGACAATTGTTTTGGAAAAAGATATAAATTCTGCCGTCCATATGCAGCAGTTACCGATAACTCCTGAACCTAAGAATTCAAGAGTTAAATTAGTTTACAAGTGTCTGATTTAGTTTGAGTCCAAGCTCAAACCTGAATCCAAAATCAAACACGAATACTTGATCAAGAACATGAATACTCGAATTCAAATATCAAATTCAAACATGTATACTCGACTTGACTTGACCGAACCATGGTTATGACCTGACATGAACTCAACATGACTACTTGAATACATGATTACATTCTGAACATGAATCTAAACATTTTATATCCGTGGATTCGGCAAAGACTTGTAAACCTAATCTATATAAAATATTACGTGGGGATAAAGGGGTAGATTGGTACGTAACGTATATCGTGGCACGGGAGGTCACTTTAAAAGACATCTACATGAATTCATGTACCGTTGTCTCATGCGTTATGACAGGGCCTTATACTATATATTACCATAGTCCACGAAATAAGATGGACTCCTCTCGTATACATGAATACCTTCCTTATCAAATTATAAACAACCACGTTAGAATGACTATCATGTACCCGTAATCGGTCATATACAATTTTATCTGCTCATTTCACTTTATATACTATCTTCTATTTCTTCTTTTGGGACTTATCGAGCATTAGTTCGCTGACGACATTCCTTTCTGTTTCTTTCTTTGGAATGTTCGTCAGGAGGACCGGACTCTGAGGAGATAGAGCCGAGCCAAGAGGATTTGTACCAGCTTACCACTCAGCCTGACTATTAGTTCCTCTGCACTTACCTTCAGTATGCTATTATTTAGGCATTTGCTTTTGATTATTGTATCTTTTATTTCAAACAGTTGTATGTAAAGTTGAATGTAAATAAAGTTGTTGTTTCATTTTATTTTCTTGTCATTCTTGTTCATTTTTATATATTGTTTAATTACGCTTAACATATTTATTTCATAATAAATACGTTACGGTCTGCCACGTCATCATTTCCGTCTACTGAGAAGCGGGACGTGACAAATATACCAATATTTTACACCGCGAGCTCTCTGGATCTTGATTTCCAACATCATACACCCCAATTTCATGTGATTTAAAGCTTATATAACATTTTATATATAACTCAAGATTGATGTGAAATGGAATCCAAATTATATGAAACTTGGTACACCTCTGTTTTAGATGATGAAGATCAAGATGGTCGGAACCGATTGTGCTAGTTATGTCTTGATAGAAAATTAGCCTCTCCATATGAGAATCACCCGAATCTTATTTGTTTGAGTATGAAAATAGCCATTCCTAATAAGATTGCAATTCCAAATATAGATAATGTCATTGTTACAAGAGAAACCGGAATCTCACGTGCCACATGAGGGAATTTCCTCCTATGGTGTCGAAGAAAGTCAAAGTTCTATCAATTTTTTCGACGATCGACATCCACATTCTTCATCTTCATTTTCATCATGCAAGACATGGATACACGAGGTTTGATGTGAATCCAATATTCTTTCACTGTTGATATAATGAGAGCAAATTAACCGCTATCCAATATTATAACATTTTTAGCCGGGCACAAGCAGAAGATAACAACTCTTGACTGTTTTCCAAGAAAAATAATCATCTTTTGACTATTTTTCAAGGGATGAGAGGAGTTGATTAGACATGTGAATTAAGACCAATTATTTATAGTATGGATTGCAACCAACACTGCGAAAAAGAAACCAACTATTTGGAAGAGTGGGTTGTCCATGGCTGTGAAAAAGAAACCAATTATTTATAGTAAAGGATTGCAACCAACACCTCGCCTATCTTGTGTCTACTTAGGCCCTGGTTTGCCAAGAAGGACTTGGAAACCCTGTTTTGTTTAAATTAAAATAGAACCGTGATTCGATAGTTTGCTTGTATTGTACTAGTTTACCATCTACAGTCCTGTAAAATATCGACTTCCAACCGTGCAATAGCTAATTGTTGATTTCTAATTTTTTCCTAGCAATTTTTAATCCGAAAAATGGATTTGTTTGAGATCTCAACTAAAAAGGGCCGATCAATATCAAATCCTTTAGTCGTCGATCTAATTCTTTTTTGTTAAAATAAATCGATCAATTGAAACGACGCTAAGAAAAAGCTAGCAGTATATGAAATATTATCATTTTCCTGAATAAACCTCTCGAAATTATTTATATAACCTCACTTTTCTTGGATATTCCCCACGCACTTAAATTTTTTTCCAAAGGTTTTTACAAACTTCCTATAAACTTTTTTAGTTATTCAACTTTGGAATGCTTATGATTTTAATAATTTAATCCATCGAATACCAATTTTACTTTTGCAAACTTTTTCACTGGCCCCCTGCATACTCTTGGCTCTTCTCTCCCCTCTTTTCTCCTGCTCCTTTTTTTCTCTTTAATTTTATGCTCTTTCTTTTCTTCTTCCCAATCCCTAAAACAAACCAGTCCTAAAAGACCCCAAATTCAAGGATAAGAAATCTTAACAAAGGGATGTACAAGATACATATTTTAAAATGATTTCCATACCAATGGTAGCACCCAATTTTATTTCTTAAAAGCTGAGATTAATGAAAGTTTGCATTTTTGTTGGTAAGATTTATAATGGGGGTGCATTGGTTCTTCTTTTCCAAACTAATAGAATAGTTACCTCTACGAGGCTATTTGAAAATTCCAAAAAAAACGTCTAAGGAATTATCTCAGAATAACGATGTGCATGACGTATATCTAAAAAAGAAACTTAATAATATTATGAGGAAATGTTTTTACTGTTATAAATAAAACACATGGGGTACTGATGATGCTCAATATTGGCGATCTCTAAGATCAGCACACGTAGCAAATGACGTGTCTCAGAACTCAGAAGGAAGGGCCCACAGGGGCCGGTCAGGCCAACCCTGTACCCGACCTGCAAGCACAACCTGGCCCTCTTCAGGGCCCCCTGCAAATTGGCCTCCTCGGCCTCATAGCTCGCCCCAAGCTGCCATAAGACCAAGACTCCTCGGCCTCCTCGCTCGTCCCCAAGCTCCCGGTCGAGGCCGTCTTCCTCAGTCCTCCGACCAACTCCACCGCTCACAAGCGTAACCGCCGCTCCGCGAATCTCGCCATGCACAGATTCTACGTCAGCAATATCTCACGTTCCACGCCATCACGACCCCCATTAATGGGCGATCCGCTCTCTACGTGGGCGTGACGTCGGGAGCGTAACTGCCGGCGAGATTCTCGCGCCTGCTGCTGCGTGCCACCGCCGCTGTATAAACCCCCATCACAGAGGGGTCAAGTAAGCCATTTTTTACCCCACTTAGCCGTTACTCTGCTCAGATCTAGTGCTAACTTGATCGTCGGAGGGTCATCGGTGGTACCAAACCACCCCGGGACTTCTTTGCAGGTACTCGGCGCTAAACTCCTCAAATAACCAATCTCCT
Source organism: Agapanthus africanus (assembly GCA_030015575.1). NCBI lineage: Eukaryota > Viridiplantae > Streptophyta > Magnoliopsida > Asparagales > Amaryllidaceae > Agapanthus > Agapanthus africanus. Next base: position 143,093,161 of record JASDDO010000026.1, read on the forward strand.
CAAACCCATTGAGACCCACACGCAACAGGAGACCACCTCCGAAATCTACCGGGAGATCAACGGAAGACAACATCTGACGGAGACCCGAAAAGGACCTCCATCAGTTGGCGCCGTCTGTGGGAAACGCAAACTCCACAAAAACAAAGTTGGCATTCCGATCTCCGTCCGTATGGCCAGCAACCATCCCGAAGATCCAGGTACCAGCCGCCGCCTTCCCCTCACCGGAGGCGCGGATGAACCTCCCCCGGCGACCATCATCAATGCCCTCGCCAGCCGGATTGATCAGCTACAGTCCCTCGTGGAGGCGCTCGTCCGCGTCCAACCGGCCGGGCCCGGGCCCCAGATCGCCGCTTCATCGCCCCCAGAAGGCTCTGCCCCAGTCGGGACGGCTGACCACCAGCAGGCTACGACTCTTGGCCACAGATCTCTCGGGCCGATACTCCCTGAGGCCCACTGGGCGCCCCACGGCTCCACACCGAGGTCCGCTGCCAGAACGCCTCGCCTCGAGCCCCTTCACGACCCTTACCCCCTGAGGAGATGTCGGTCACCTCGCCTGTCCACAATCATGGTCGACACCTCTTCCCTCGGCGGGGTCGCACAAAAGGGGCTCGCCGCGACGACTCGAGAGCCACCTCGCCAGGGGATCTGAGGAATCTCATCGAGAAGAACCGGGGCCGCTCCCGGACGCGGGTCTTTTGCAGCAGAGGCCAGGGATCCCAAGGGGCCGAATCCTCGGGATACCGCGGTCGACTCGACGCCCTCGAGAAGAAGATCGAGGGCATGTGCCAGGAGGGTCACCTCTCAAGCGACGGGGCTAAGTACGCCTCCGACTCGCTCACAAAGCTGTTCACCGAGGAACTGCTCGCCGTCCACGTCTCCTCACGCAACAAACTCCCGAAGTTCTCTCTGTTCGACGGGAAAACCGATCCGAAAGACCATTTGGATGCTTTCACCGCGAGGATGAGCCTCAATTCGTAGCACTCACGGACGAGTGCTTCTGAGCGAGCCAGCCGGTTCACAGAGATCAGGCCGAAGCGCCTCAGAGATGGCAGCTTACCCACGGCCTCATCATAGAGCTGCTCGGACAGGGGGTTGTAAAGCCCCGGCGACGCCTTCCAGATGGAGTACATCAGCAGCTGCAACAGGGTGGAGCGCCGAGGGAGCAACCGGCCGAAGTGGTCTTCAATGCTTCCATGGACCAACTGCACCGTGTCCTCGGTGCAATTCTGGTCATAAAGGTACACATCTTCGAAGTGAATGATTTCAGGGATGGTGAAAGGGAAGTCCTGCATTTTCAACGATCTGTATACAAAAGAAGGAAGAACCAGTGCTCCTTCAGCCTTATATAGCCCATTGCGCCCCAACGGAGCTCAATAGTCGCCCGCTTCCGCCCAAAAAAGTCGCTGCCACGCGGCAATCATCGAGCCTTCTTTGGCAGAATCGAAACGGCGCGACCCTAGCGCTTCGCCTCCCCCGGCATTCAATGCACATGTTGCGTGCACGGTCGCCGCGACCGTTCCTGTTCCCCGTACCCGCAACGGGATGGTCGGGCGAAACCTCACGAAAATGTGCCGAGCGGCTACCCTGCCCGGTTATCCCTGGCCGGTGGCTTCCCCACTCGCAACGCTAGGGATCAAAAGCCCTCGCCAAGGGACAGCCGCGCAGCTTCACTGCCCGGTTATCCTTAGCGGGCCTCCTATGGCCCCCCAACACTGAAGATCAAAGCCCTCGCCAAGAGGCAGCCGCGCAGCCTCACCGCCCAGCTATCCTTAGAGGGCCTCCTACGGCCCCTCCAATGCTAAGGATCCAAGCCCTCCTTAGAGGCAGCTCAGCAGCTACCCTGCTCGGTTATCCCTGGCGGGTAGCTTCCCTACCATAACGCCAGGGACCAGAAAGTCCTCCTTAGACGTAGCCCAGCAGCTTCCCTACTCGGCTATCCCTGGCGGGTAGCTTCCCTACCGCAACGCCAGGGATCAGAAAGCCCTCCCAGAGGCGGTCGAGCCTGAGGATCCCTCGCTCGGCTATCCTTCAGGACAAAAGCCCTCGCCAAGAGGCACCGGGCAGTAACCCTGCCCGGCTAAGAGTCCTTGGTAGGCTTCTTACAGCCCCTCCCGCGCTAAGGACCAAAGTCCACCCAGAAGCGGTCGAGTCCTTTCTCGACTATCCCCGGCTGGTAGCTTCCTACCACAACCGACAGGGATCAAAGTTCTCGCCAAGAGGCACTGGGCAGTAACCCTGCTCGGTTCCCGTCCTGAAGGATCAAAGCCCTCGCAAGAGGCAACCGAGCAGCTACCCTGCTCGATCATCTCCGGCTGGGAGCTCCCTACCCATGGCGCCAGGGATCGAAGCCCTCGCAAGAGGCATCCGAGCGGCTACCCCGCTCGGTCATCCCAGGCTGGTAGTTGCCTGCCCATGACGCCAAAGATCAAAGCCCTCGCCAAGAGACGACCGCGCAGCTTCACCGCCCGGTCATCCTTAGTGGGCTTCTTATAGCCCAACGCTAAGGATCAAAGCCCTCGCAAGAGGCAACCGAGCGGCTACCCCGCTCGGTCATCTCTGGCCGGTAGGTCACTCTATGACGCTAGGGATTGAAGCCCTCACAAGAGGTGTCTGAGCGGCTGCCCCGCTCGGTCATCCCAGGCTGGTAGTTGCCTACCCACAATGCTAGAGATCAAAACCCTCGCCAAGAGGCGACCGCGCAGCTTCACTGCCCGGTCATCCTTAGCGGGCTTCTTACAGCCCCTCTAACGCTAAGGACCCAAAGTCCACCGAGGGGCCACCGAGCAGCTTCCCATTCATGCTCGGCACAGATACGGCAAACAACTCTCTGCCCGTTACATGCAGAGGATCCGAGGCCCCCACAAGAGGAATCTAAGTCTAAACGGTCCCCCCTCGACTTCGGGGCCCATGAGGATGCCTCCTCTCCAGCGCTTGGCACGCTCGGCGAATGATCGAAATCAACTCGACAAACAATCTCTAGACAGATGGCCAACCTGACATGGAAACACAACGGTGCAAGCAGAGATATTTTACAAAGCATCCTTTGCAAACGAAAGATAAAGTGCGAATCGATGAAACCAAAGCAAAAAGTTTCATTACTACCAAAGGAAAAAGCTTTACAAAGGGTATTTTTGGGCCCCCGGCCTTACAAAATGCCCGGAGGCTTACAAATTCTAGAAGCAAAAAATAAAAAGAGGAAGACGGGAGCTTTAGGCCTTGGGGTCAGGTGCGACCTCGGGGTCCTCGACGATCACCACGTGACGTGCAAGGTCCTCAGCGGCTTCCTCGTCGGGAATCTCTTCCCCCTGCTCATCGGCGTCCACGAGGGGGTATTCGCCCCGGAGGTCTTCATCGGTGAACCCCGGCATCCGGGCCTTAACGGCATCGAGTGCCTAGTGCCAGATGCGGGTCGTAGCCACGGCCAGGTCATCATAGAAGTCCTTCGACTTCTTATAGCCCTCCACCGCCTTCGCCGCCGAAAGGTCGGCCCATTTCGCCGCCTTCAGGTCGGCCGACTTAGCTGCCTCGGCTGCCGCCCCCAGCTCCTTCCGGAAGGTCTTCACCGTCTTCTACAGGTTACCGGCGAGGGCCTGAGCATCCCCGAGCTTGGCCTCGGCGGTCACGACAGCCTCGCGGTACCGGGCAACCTCCCATTTCCCGGCCTCCACCTCACCCTCCAAGGCGGCAACCCTCGCCGCACCGCCTCCAGCTCCCGCTTGGAGCTCTCTTCCAGCGAGGCGAGTTGGCCCGCAGCCGTCATTGCCGGGGCTACCACCTCGGCCTCCATATGCAAGGCAAGGGCAACGTGCAGGAGAACCTGAGAGATAGGAAAGAAATTAGGAAGATGAAGGAGGCACCGAATTTCACGAAGAGCCAAACACTTACCTGCATGGACTCCTGGGCGATGGACGCCAGCTGAGCCCTTAAGGTCCCCCCGAGGACTCTACCCCCGGCCGATGCCTCTATCTCATGCAGAAGGCTATCTACAACGGATAGCCCCGATGGCACTGCGAACCGGAGGCCCCCTTCCTCCACCATGATCGGCGAGGACCGGCCCCGGGAAGATCTCTGGGAGCTCCTTTTGAGCGGTTCCGGGGGAGAGCCGATCTCCTCCTCCGAGACCGGGTCATCTAAAACCAGGGCCCGCTTCCGGCTCGACACTCTGCTGGGACCTGGGGCGGGATCCGCTCCCGAACGCTCGCGGGGTGCAACCACCGAAGAAAGAGGAGCCGGGGCAGGTTTCACGCGAGAAGGGCTGGCGCCCCTAGCCTTCGTAACTTTCCTCGGCTGGCGCATGGAGGCTTTGAGAGAGTCGAAGTCCATGGGTCCTGCACAAAACAAATGCAAAGAGGTCAGCAACACAAGCAATACGTAAGCCAAAAAGCAAGCCTAACTTACCGACGAACTCAACGGGGCTGAGCCCGGCCCAACTCAGGATCCTCTCAGATAGCAGCACGTCGGATCGGGGGATGGGCTCCACGACGCTACTCTCACCGCGACGGGGTCATTGGACTGGTTCCCTGGCAAGCATTTCTCCCTCGACCACTTTGTGGGCACGGGCCAGTCCTCGCCCGCGGGAGGCGAAACAAAGAAAAATTTCTTCTTCCAATCTTGAATGGAAGAGGGCAGGGCCACGATCCCTGTCCCGGCGGCCCCCCCGGCCGCTTTCTAAAAGAGAGATATACCCACCTCGGGTCACCCGATCGACCACCAGGGTGATTTTTGAAGACGAGAGAAGAATCGAGGATGGAGAGGCTGAATGGAACCGCCTGCAATTTCAGGCGGATCAGGAACCCGAGGAGGATCCTCCACGAATTCGGCGCTAACTGGCCAGGGGCTAAATCGAAAAAGTTCAGCGCTGCGACGACCTCGGGAGAGAAGGGCAGGCGCATTCCACCCCAAAAAGCTTCCAAATACAGGGCGATCTCCCCGCCCCGTACTTGGTCCGCCCTCTCCCCCTCCTTGGCCAATCGGAGCGTGTAACGCGAGGGGATGTGGAAGCGAGCCCGAGCATTGGCGAGCCCGTCCTTATGCCTCACCCAACACGAGGTGCTGGGGGCCACATCTGCCGCCTCCTCCCTGGGGGCTGCCCCGTCGCATGATCCCGGGGAGAGGATCCAACCCCTACCCCCGGGGGGGACTCAGACACAACTAAAGGGTCCCTAGAACCTACTCCTACAACATCTACCGACTCTACAAAGGAAGACATCTAACCTTGAGAAAAGGGATCCTCGGGAAACGAAAGTGAGAGAAAGAAGACGAGCGCTGAGCAACCAGGACTTAGAAGCAGGAAATATGAAGGAGTAGGGGCTCAAGGACGGGCCCCACCCCTGTTTATTGCTGCAAGCGACCTCATCCAACGACGCCCGTTGTAACAACCGAGTCCAGTTCTACAAATTTCTGTTACCGTATGGATTGGTGTGGTATTCATTTCATTGATCATGCTTTGACAGTTACAGTTTACCCCGATATTTCATATGGTTGCATATTACAATTTAAGTAATTTAAAATAAATTAAAAATACTTGTCATGGCTTGCTCGATACCCCTAACCCTGTGGTAGCGTCCTTGCATCGTGTTCTCGTCCCGTTCAATGAAACGGACGTGTTTGGACGACTACGCGCACGTACGTGCGTCCGTTCTTGGGGGTATGCTTTTTCAGTACAAAATCCTTCATTTTAATTTTTGGAACCTGCCAAAAATTTTCGTGTTTCAAATCCAAATTTTTGGACCCAACCCGAGCGCATTTCTGAAATATTTTGTATTTCCGCCAAATCCTATTTTTTTCTAAAATTTTAACCGTCCAAGATATTTTTTACAACCTATAAATTTTTTTAAAAACCAACGATATCTTTTTTTTAACACCCAGGAAATCTTTTATAATTTCCCCACCTATTCTCTTCAGAAGGATTCTTCATTGAAATCTTTAATTAAATTTCCTTTACTGGTTCTTTCATATTTTGCCCAAACAAACTTTAACTCCCCACCAATCAAAACCTTCAGTGACCCAGGGCCCCACAACTTTGCCCTTCTCTCTTCCTTTTCTCCTTCTCTTTCTCTCTCTCTCCTACGCTAAACGCCAATTTTCTTTCTCCTCTTCCTTTTCTCTCTCCTCTCGATCTCTCTCTCCCTCTCTATCTCTCTCCTCTTCTCTCTCCTCTCGCAAATCTCTCTCTCTCCCCGCGTCTCTCTCTCTCTCTCTTCTTCTCTTTATATTTTTCTTTCTTCGTCTTCTTTAAACAAAGAAACCCACTGCCTACGAAACCCTAGCCGACGTCCCTCGCCTCTGCCTAGCGCCGACGACCCCCGCACAAGCCTCGTCGCCCCTCACCCTCGTCGCAGTCGCCTCCACCTTCTCTTCTTCCTCCTTTCCTTCTCTCCCGAGCACCCCTGCACATTTACATCGCCGGAATTGTTGCTATCGGCGACTCGTCCCCATGTCCCTGGCATCGTGCACACCCTAGTAAGCGCTCCTTCTCCCCCTCATTCTTCTTCTTCTTCCCATGTTTTTCTGTTAAAAAGAGTCTCTTGCTGTTTTCTTGAAGGGAGGTCCCTGTTCATCGCCGGAGCCTCTTCGATCTCACCACGGTTGGTCTCGCCCTGCCACAGCACCTCCTCTGCAACCCTGTATGCTATAGTACCCTCATTCCTCCTCTGTTCTTTTCCTTGCTTTCTTTTCTTTTCTTGTTAAATTTTGATTTTTCTTGTTGTCGCTGTTCGCCGGAATCCGACGGTGCCGACGACGTTTCCCGATGACCCAGCGAGAACCTCTAATCCGTGTGACTCCACTGTTCGTCATTTGGGTTCATTCCGTGTACCGTGCGCGCGTCGCGACTTTTCCCCGCTGACGCGTAATGTTCCGTTTTCCGTATCGCGACCCGTCAAGGCAAGTGAAACTTGCTACATGCTATTCAAACTATTCTTATACTAATTTATTTATTTTCCTATTAAATCTCTATGTAGAATCGAAAGTCTTGGATTTCAAGTTAACCGTATAACGTTCCGTTACATATTTTCCGATCTCGAACTTGAAACTTAATTGTTGCATCTAGTTGTTTATACCTAGTAATCACCTGTAAATGTTAGACCACATGATCACAAATATTTTATAGATGTGATGCCCTTTTTCTCTAGTATTAACCTATTGGACATCCGTGTGCATATTAAACCGGTTTAATTACAATTGCATCCATTGAACAGATTATACATGTCGTCGCATCCCTAGATTACTCAATACTTATTAACCTGGTTTTTAGCATTCACATCTATCATATTGTATTCATATAACGCTGACACCATCTCTTAAACACAACTGATAACTGTACAGCTAACTAGTTTAATCTGCTTTATTGCTTAACCTATTACATGTGCCAATTTATTGTGTTGTTGATACCCATGCTCGTTTATTTATAACCATGATTATGCTAGTTGATTATGAGCACTCACATAATATCTTTTACACCCGGACATGACTAGCTACACACATATTACTTGACCCGACAAGGTACCGTACACTACTTGACTTGACCCGATTTACCATGGCTTGACCTGTTACCTAATCTTATGTCTGATGCCAACAAACCTGACTTGTAGTCCTCACGGACCGTTCCTGTTGTCTATCCAGACAAACCTGCTCCTACCTGAACCTGTGTTGGCATTAGTTCTTGTAAGTGTACGGCGGCGCCCCGGCCGTCATCCCGAGGCCAAAATGCGGAAACGATACTTTTACAAAACTTGTAAACCGGCACCACCGTGCACTTTTAAACCCGGATCGGGCCATTAACCTACTCCTAGCTAACTAGAGAAGGGGAAGAGAGATATACCGAGCGATCCGTGTCCTTCGGTCTTCTCGTCGTCATCCCGATCTCCCCGCGGAATCTCTGGTCTTCATCTCCTCGTCGAAAGGGCACCACATCGCCGGGTTCTTTTACGGGCTCCCAGCTCTGGAGCGAGGCAACTCGGACACGAAGTTGGCGAGTCGACGTGTCCAAGAATGCTGTAGGATAGTGTAGAACTCTTTTGTCCCAATGGGGTTAAGGAAGTTGCCATATGAAATGGAGAGTATGAACCTTTTGGAGAGGGTAAGAAAAAAATGTTGCAAGCAAAACCAAATGAGAACTATCTCTCTACCCACAAAATGAATCCTCTCATCTAGTAGTGGCCGGCCCATCTTTTGTCGAGGGGGGAAGAGAGAAAAGTCAAGGGGGGAAGCAATAATGGAAGAGTGAATAAAGAGTGATGATGATGAGAAAAATATAATCATAACCAAGTTTCCACTCCATCACTTAATCATATCCCATCACAACAAAGTCAAGTATGATGAATAAAGAAGTCAAATAAAGGTTGAACCATCATGAAGCAACAATTTACAAAGACCACCCTCCACAATAAAATTTTGCATGCTTGCAAATAACCCCCTCTCCACCAATTTTCAGCCAAAGAAAGAAACAAAGGAAAATGGCCGAAACGGAATGCGAACTGGCAACTCTAAAAACTGATCCCGTAATAAATTACAGGAAAACCCCGTGACTGTATATACATACCCGCATTTGTATTCCAACCGAATACAAATGCAATGAGACAAAATCTACACTGTACAATACTAGGATCCGGCATAAACCAAAGCCCGCTAGTATTATCCATCCGATCATGATCCATGCAATACCGCATGTACATGATCGAACCCTGCCATATCTCCATACGGCCTCTACAGCGTTTCGCTCGAAACTTGAGAAACTGTCTGTGGGGGACTCTAAAGACTCGTCAATACTTTGGCTGTGGATTTAACCACTAGCACGTCAGAGGTATTAGCCATACGTAACGGGCTACCAGGTATTGACCAAAAGGGACGTCGATGAGCGAACTCATCCTGACACCCTACTGAGCCTGTCAGTGACAATATCCGTACGGTCCGGTCCGTTCGTCTATGAGCATCGCATGGCGGGCCTAGGGGGTTGGTAAAAGTCAGACCCCCAAAAGCGGTACAAGTCGTGTCGGAGTGTAGCCCAGAACACCCTGAGATACTACTGGAATACCTACCAGTAAATCTCCTACCTTGGCCAAGGACTTCGTGTAATGGCTCTCCTAGACACAGCGCGACCTCACCCCCAATACCGGGAGAGACGAACCCCTGCAGATCCGCTCACTGCCTCCATGTGGCTCGGGACTGTACCCAACTAAAACCTGTTTGCACGACTCCTTTGAGCCGTGGTAGGGTAGTAATCAAAGTACAGTGGGAACTCACACGAGACAAATGATGATCTCAGGTCGATGAACTAATCTGTACACATGTCACCAGGGAACTGCTATCTGACGTCAGGTATAAGACCAACTAGCATGTTCCCGGCGAGTCCTGTCCGGTGTACTCATAACCCAATGAGCACCTGTATACATCTTAGGTGAACCAACTGACACCAATGGCTTGTGAGACCGGCCACCGCCCCTCGTCGGGGTCTCGACTGTATACACTAGTCTACTCTAGAGTATCGATGCCCTGTCTCGAAACTCCCACGACTAGGGACCTTTTAAGGATGTGCTTATAGACCCCAGCTCCCACGTATATGATCGCCATCATACTGCTGGCAGTCAAGCAAGAATCCTAGGGGCTCTATCAACGTGTAATAGCGACCTGTAAGGTCACCTAAAGCAGTACACGATGATAAAGATAAACCAGATAGCATACTATCATCTTGAGTAAGACTGTTCTACCGACATAGGTCCTCCCTCAATCATTGCAATCACGTGCCTATGATCCAATAATTGACTCAGAGAGCACTATATCCAACAATCTCCCACTTGCACTCAAGGCTAATTATTGCGATGTCGCATACTCACAGCCCGTGTAATACCGAACACCCAACTGCTCTACTAGTCAGTCTCACAAAGCTTGTTTGCGAAACTATTGCGTTCGAGGAATAGCCTCAGTGAGTGGATCCGCCCTGATGTTTCTTTCTATGTCTCTCTTTATCTCAAGTTCGCGGAGAAAGCCATCTCCCGAAATGAGCAATACCTGTCTTAGAGTATTTCTGGATATCTGATGGGACCTAGTTCATAAATGAACTCCAAATCCAAACTTCTTAGACTGTATCGTCAACTGAACTTAATCAGTATCATGCGCCATGCCTCCCTCAGTATCCACCTGGACCACCTGTCCAAAATACTGCCCCCCCCCGTCAGAGGGAAAACTATAACTCTGACAGCCACTCTGTCATCCAGGTCACCTTGGAAGCCAGGAATGATAACCGTCTCCCGAATGTGGCTGACGTTATCATCTCCCTAGAACATCCACTTATGTTCTAAAACTGCTTCCTAATGTTTCTCCAGGATTGGATCAATATCAACTTATTGTATCTCGTGCAAAAACAACATCTGGTGTGGTACTTGACATCTCATGATTGACTCAATTGCCTAACCTAGTGATCTGCCAATCATGCGCATCCCTCTCCCCTTTAGTCTGTAAGACACCTTTAGAGAGGGTGACTCCACCACCTGCAGGTACTCTACCGTGCCTGGAGTCGTCCATTCTAAAACACTTTTAAAATGCTTTCTAAGTACCATGATTGGGAAACTTCCCAAATCTAGATCTAAAACCATAGATCTAGTAATCAGAATGTCTGATATTATATCCATATCCTTTTGTGGAGAAACCACTGTGTGACAACCAAAGTATAACCGACCGTAGTATAGGAATTTCACTTCCTACTCTGTGTATGTCATCCAAATACCAGGACATCACACCCTACTACCTTCTTAACAGATCCATCCCCTATTCTGATGAAGTCAAACCTATGACTGTCACATCAGAAATAGATGATCTATCTCCGCTATATCTGCTTTAGTCTATAAATAGACATAAGCCACTTATCCACTATGCTTCCGCTGCTCCCACTGACTACGACAACCCTCTGACAGAATCATATACACGTGCACTTCTAAAGCTTGTTTAGAACGATGCTATACTCATCCTCCTACCGGGTCTCACAGTCTGGAACAACAGCAATGGCAAGTCTGGGTAAACAAGAACCTCCCTGTCACCGTCTTTGAGCATACCTAAGTACCTCTCGAGTGTCTAAGGTTACCCACCATATCTGCGGAGTGGCTAATGGAATGTCAAATCAGATTGAATCTTTAGGTTCTTATCAAATTTTCAGTAATCGTTTGCGGTTCTGGAATCACTTCCAATTCTACCATACTCCCACTACTGTTTTCTGAAAAAATCCATTTTACTGAAAACTGTGGCGAGTCTAGAACAATATCACTATTGATCTTCCAGATGGTAGAAAGTCAACCCTCGTCATAGCCCGGGTCAACCCACAAACAGCCATTACAGAAACGTGCCTTGAGTCGTCCAGTGTCTGGTTTTAAGCATAAGCTGGACAACTCCCCGTACCTTAACAATGTCAAGATATGAACTGTTCTATATCCAATATAGAAACAGAGGCACCGATTTAATTGGAACCAGATTCAAATCATGCAGCTGTCTCCAGTGCATGTCAACTAAATGGAAAGAGGCCGATCAGCATTACTCAACTTAGGAGTGCTTCTAATTATGAGTAACCTGAAAGAAAAGCAAGTTTTCTTAATCATTACTATCAACTGAATACCATACACAAGTATCTACATCTTCGATCACCTTGAAGAGTCCTGATACTTGCAATACCTGGTTCCCTACTTTACTCCTATACCTATAACTTTTCAAAATTCAGACCTTGTATTTCTACGAAACACATGTCTAAGAACTAGAGAAGTCACAAGTAAACAGAATATAGTACGAGGACCAACCCCTCTGTCCTAATGGACACTGGACAATATACAATCCTCTGTATAAGTCCCCTGAGTCTAATAACTCATTCGCTGTATGTCGTAGGTTGAAAACTGTACTTATGGTTAAGAAGAATTACACTGCTGTTTAATGCTCCTTACCTAACCATCAACTGTTATAGGTAAATGTCATCGACATAATTTCAAAAAGATATATCTCACTCTATAAAAATAGACACACAGATATATCAATTTGAAATTGGTGCATTAGAACGGATATTCAAAACTAAATATTTGCCATCCGGTAAACAGCCCAGGCGGTTTCCTCAAATATCACCAATTACAACGAATTCCGATATAATGAGGACGATCACCTAATTCCCAATAACTTACTCCCACTCATCATCTGTAAAACCATACAGATGTGAGAATCATACCTGGTAAATACATACCCTGGAGCAAGTGTCTAATTGGGAAATCAGTTTTCTTTTAACAGTACACGGTGAAACTGAAACATTGAAATGTTTCGTGGGGGTATCCTGGTATTCCTAGTAATGCCTCTTCCATTATCCAGATTCACAACTGTGACCGTATATTTCTTTGCCATCTCTCCAAATCCCTATATATGTCTTTAGTCATTACCTTCTGTACACCCTCTTAGGCTAAATGGTTTTCTTCCTTCCCTACCGTTCGGCACCAGCCTATGGTTTAGAAGAAGACTATCCAATAAGCGTAATGGGTGTACTGTTCTAATCCTAGGAACACTCGCAATGCGAGAGAAGGTGAAGACAAAAGACAACCGAATAAACCTTATTCCTATTTCTCCTGAACCAGAATCCATCCCCGAACTGGAACAAGTTCCTTTCGAGTTCATATATAACCATACGATGGAATATCCAAATAACTGTGGATTTTCGTAGTGATACGGAGTATTCTGGAGAAATTCAAAGGCGATGTAGGATTGGCGAAGAAATACTTGGTTTGGTCGTGAATAGCAGTCGCAGTTTACTTTGCCCTCTTACTAATCCCTTTATTTGTCTTAACTTAATACCTTCTGCACACCACACTTAGGCTAATCGGCTTTCTTTATTCCATACCGTTCGGCACCAGCCTTAGGTTTAGAAGAAGACTATCCAATAGGCGTAACGGGTGTACTATCCTCTAATCCAAGGAGCACTCGCAACCTGAGAGAAGGTAAAAGGAAAAGACAAATGAATAGTCCTATTCGTTTTCTCCAGAACCTGAAACCATCCTCGAATAAATTCCTTCGAGTTCGTATATAACCATATGATGGTTTTATCCAATGGAAGTGGACTTTCGTAGTTATACGGGGTGTCCTGGAGAAAAGGGTAAAAGTAAGAGCGGCAATGAGGTATGCAACTTAGACAATCCAAAAGCCAGTGTTTAAGAAGGTTCGGTTAATTTTGGTCTCTGAGTCATAGTCTAGGGTCGGGTCAATGGTCGCTGCCAAAGAGAGAGAGAAAAGAAACACTCAGCATGCACTCTAACCTAGATCAGAATGGTTATCACTTTATCTAATCAGGAAACCTCCCACTGTACCGTCAAATTCTCCTCCAAACCTGAAAGAAGAATTAGTCGGGATCACCCGAGGAGTAAACCAACTCATCAGTGGGAATTGGGATCCAGCTATCATCGCATGATAACGTGACGGAATCCGCTCACGTTATCACACTCCAGAAGGAATGCGCATATCTGGCAAGTTTCAGTTTCTTTAGAAACTCCCGATGTGATTTTTACCCCATGCTCTTATAACCTTGACTAAGGCCAACAAATCATAAGTCACATGTCAAGTTCTACCCGTCATTGTCCAGGTTAATTTGAACCCACCCGTACAAGCCCTTGACTAGGGCCAACAAGGCTGTACGACTGTCCCAAACCAACGTATCTATCTATGCAGCAGAAAGGTAACAAGCAGCTACCATACACTATGCCTTGACTAAGGCCAACAAATATAGCATGAATACTACGTGCTACCCGTCTGAAATGACGGAGGGATACGAATGGTTTTTGGCGAAAAACCTTTAACGTAATGAACTTGATATCGTTGAAGGAACCGGATAGCTTTTTATAAAAATATAGTGGCGAAAACCTTTGCTAAAAAGGTCACTCCCGGTGAAGGAATCTCGGCTTTTTCCCCGTAGAATGAGGTGCAGGATATTCCAACTGAATACCATGATGCAAAGCAAAAGTAATCGACTATAGTGAAGTTATTGCCCTGACGCAAACTTCTGTCCAAGGGGTCACTCCCGGTGAAGGGATCTCGGCTCTTGCCTCGTCGACTGAGGTGCTGGATATTCATAACCGAATACCACTGTGCAAAACAAAAGAGAACATCCTTACAATAACAGCTTTTTGAAAAATGTTCCAACAACATCAGAATAGGTTTGTTTAGCTTGCATTGATCCGAATCAATGCAGTCCCATCAATTGATCACACCAATAAAGAACGAAAATAATAATGTACGTATATGCCATCCGCATTCGCCATTGGGTTCCGTCATCACCCGTTAGGTTACTTAACTAACGACAGAGCGGGGACTGGACTAGCGCGGATGCAAAACATATACAACATCTACTAGTATATATATCAATATATAATATTCGCTCAAGGCGTGATAAAATGCAACATCACAGAAATGTAATAAGTATCACAGAACAATACAGATATTTGGGATCCCCGGGTTTCACAGAGCCGCTACTGAAACCCGACGTTCCCCTGGTCGTGTGGATATCCTGTGCAATGAAATCCTAGCCCCATACAGGCACGGCAAGTTACCCGCCAAAACCTGAAGCGAGACAGCCCCCTTCAGCAACGTGAATGGACCACCCAGCACTTCACGGAATCCGGTAACTTGGGCACCCCTCCTTGGGTCAACCTGTACCCCCTACGAGTGCGGCGAATAGCCCGCCAATTTTAGAGTGAAGTCCCCTCCGTCTCAAACCCATGAGATGCGGGCCCGTTGCCCTCTAAAATCCGGCTATCCGTACACCCCACCTTGGGGTAATCCTAGTACAGAAAGTAAAATATACATACAGCGGGTACATCGACCTCAGCCCGGTCGTGCCCCAAAAGAATAATATACAAACAGGCAGTGACGGCAGTCCACATGTCGGACGCTCGCCCCGCAATATCAAATGTACATAATAAACCAAACTGTACTACTATTGCATCCAGGCCATCCCCCACGACCAATCTGAAACATCACAGCACAACACAGAACATCAACGTGAATGTCACGTTCGCAAATCCGTCTAAAAGGGCTATAGCAGTTAAACTGGATCTACCGATCAAGTGACATTCACGGTCGCAGATATAATGTAAATACTGTGAACTAACATGTTTAAAAGTTTCGATCGACTAAAATTCCCGAAGTGGGCCCCAAGCACAATACCAGTACTCAGAAAAATCTGGGCCCAAACAGAATATACCATAAACCCCATTTTCAACTCAGGAATCACTGCAAGAAATTTGGTACAGTGACTTCACTGTTCGGCGACGGAACCGCGGCCCAAAGGTGGTTATGGCCGCGGTTCCGCGGTGATACAGTGACGTCATGTAACCAAATTTCTATAGTGTTCACCAAAAACCCTGCACGATTTTTTGACATGCTCAGAAAAATTTTTGGAGCATAAAATAAAATCGACAGAAACTGTCAAATTTGAAAACGCGGTTTTGGGATTTTTGTTCGATCGAGTTCTAAACACGTTAGAGCAAGCTAGACTAGGTTAATGGCGTGGCTCTAATACCAGTGTAAGTGCACGGCGGCGCCCCGGCCGTCATCCCGAGGCCAAAATGCGGAAACGATAATTTTACAAAACTTGTAAACCGGCACCACCGCGCACTTTTAAACCCGGATCGGGCCATTAACCTACTCCTAGCTAACTAGAGAAGGGGAAGAGAGATATACCGAGCGATCCGTGTCCTTCGGTCTTCTCGTCGTCATCCCAATCTCCCCGCGGAATCTCCGGTCTTCATCTCCTCGTCGGAAGGGCACCACATCACCGGGTTCTTTTACGGGCTCCCACCTCTGAACCGAGGCAACTCGGGCATGAAGTTGGCGAGTCGACGTGTCCAAGAATGCTGTAGGATAGTGTAGAACTCTTTTGTCCCAATGGGGTTAAGGAAGTTGCCATATGAAGTGGAGAGTATGAACTTTTTAGAGAGGGTAAGGAAAAAATGTTGCAAGCAAAACCAAATGAGAACTATCTCTCTACCCACAAAATGAATCCTCTCATCTAGTAGTGGCTGGCCCATCTTTTGTCAAGGGGGGAGAGAAAAGTCAAGAGGGGGAAGCAATAATGCAAGAGTGAATAAAGAGTGATGATGATGAGAAAAATATAATCATAACCAAGTTTCCACTCCATCACTTAATCATATCCCATCACAACAAAGTCAGGTATGATGAATAAAGAAGTCAAATAAAGGTTGAACCATCATGAAGCAACAATTTACAAAGACCACCCTCCACAATAAAAATTTGCATGCTTGCAAATAACCCCCTCTCCACCAATTTTCAGCCAAAGAAAGAAACAAAGGAAAATGGCTGAAACGGAATGCGAACTGGTAACTCCAAAAACTGATCTCGTAATAAACTACAGGAAAACCCCGCGACTGTATATACATACCCGCATTTGTATTCCAACCGAATACAAATGCAATAAGACAAAATCTACACTGTACAATACTAGAATCCGGCATAAACCAAAACCCGCTATTATTATCCGTCCGATCATGATCCGTACAATACCGCACGTACATGATCGAACCCTGTCATATCTCTATACGGCTTCTACAGCGTTTCGCCCGAAACTTGAGAAACTGTCTGTGGGGGACTCTAAAGACTCGTCAATACTTTGGCTGTGGATTTAACCACTAGCACGTCAGAGGTATTAGCCATACGTAACGGGCTACCAGGTATTGACCAAAAGGGACGTCGATGAGCGAACTCATCCTGACACCCTACTGAGCCTGTCAGTGACAATATCCGTACAGTCCGGTCCGTTCGTCTATGAGCATCGCATGGCGGGCCTAGAGGGTTGGTAAAAGTCAGATCCCCAAAAGCGGTACAAGTCGTGTCGGAGTGTAGCCCAGAACACCTTGAGATACTACTGGAATACCTACCAGTTGTAGGGTGTTTTTCGTCACCCCATTGAGATGGGAATACGCGCGCGCTTGTCAGGCGTGCTACAGATTCCCCTTGCCTAGGGTAGGCCGGGGTTTATTGATTGTGGGGATCCGAATCTCCGGCAGCCGCGGACTAAGCTGCCGTTAATTACCCCTCGCCTTTGGGGCGAGGGAACCTCCGATTAACAGGTTAAACTGGTCATGCGAACTCAATGTGCAGTGTACGTGTGTTTTGTTTTGAAGGGGGGTTTTAAATATATCGGGAGCCACGCAGAGTTTTTACAGGGGTCCCGCTACCCGGATAGCGGGCTGGGGGTCAAGGGGGCTAGCAGCCCCCTTGCGGGGTGCGGAGCAGCGCCCCGTTAGAAATTTTTTTTCTAACAGGGACAGTGTCATGGAGTATGTGTGTATGTAAATATGTATGCATATGTATAGATATACATATATATATATAAAAAGGGGAAAAGACATCCAAAGGATGCGTGAGGCAGCACCTTGGGCGCTGTGCGCCTAGGTGCTGTGCGCTCAGGCGCTAGAGTACCATGTGTCGGCACGTGGGCGCTCTGCGCCTGAGCGCTCTGCGCCTGAGCGCAAGCGCGCCACGTGTCGGCACGGGGGCGACTTGCGCTCGGGCGTTTGCGCTTGAGCGCAAGCGCGCCACGTGTCGGCACGGGGGCGACTTGCGCTCGGGCGCTTGCGCGCCACGTGTCGACACCGGGGTGACTTGCGCTCGAGCGCAAGCGAGCCACGTGTCGGCACGTGGGCGCTCTGCGCTCGAGCGCTGAGCGCTGGAGCGCAAGCGCACCACGTGTCGGCACGCGGGCGCTCTGCGCTTGAGCGCCGGCGAGAAAAGGAGGCTTTTAGCCTAAGAAACAGAAGCTATGCTTCAGAAAGGAAATATTTATTATGTATATATGTATGGAGTTAAACTCCTAGGATGTTTTGAAGCTGATGAAGGGGGTTCTTCTTCTTTCTCCTGTTGTTTGGACGGATCTTGAAGATCAAGAAGTAGGAGATTTTAAAAATCACTCCCTTTTGAGATCTGATGGGAGATCTGGGTTCCCCTTTGCGGGTTTTGTGGTGGAAAACTACTTAGTTTTGGAAAAGAAAGAGTAAGACTCTTGATTTAATTCAAAACAAATGGGAAGGTTTAGAACCTTGGAGAAGGAGCAGGAGGCACAAAGAACCCTAGTTTTGTGGGGAATGAAAAGTTGTTTTTTTTTTATTCATCATCATGTTGCCTTTTATAGGCTTACATATTTACATATAGCCCCCTTGGGCTTCACAAAAATAGCATTTTAGTCATCCCATGGCTCATGTGCCATTTCATTTTTGCACATAAGCCATGGGCTTACAAAATATTGGCTTTATGCCCATTTTGTTTACATTCATGCATAAACAATTACATAAGAATTATTTATTACATGATTTTGTTGTTGGCATGGGGAGGCTGGCTGCGGGCTTGATTTGGGCATGGGCCCGCTTGACCTGGGCTTAGGCCCACCTGGCTTGGGGTTGACTTTGACTTTAACTCGGTCAACCGGGGTGTAAATTTTTACCCCAAAACCAGTAAATCTCCTGCCTTGGCCAAGGACTTCGTGTAATGGCTCTCCTAGACACAGCGCGACCTCACCCCCAATACCGGGGGAGACGAACCCCTGCAGATCCGCTCGCTGCCTCCATATGGCTCGGGACTGTACCCAACTAAAACCTGTTTGCACGACTCCTTTGAGCCATGGTAGGGTAGTAATCAAAGTACAGTGGGAACTCACACGAGACAAATGACGATCTCAGGTCGATGAACTAACCTGTACACATGTCACCAGGGAACTGTTATCTGACGTCAGGTATAAGACCAACTAGCATATTCCCGGCGAGTCCTGTCCGGTGTACTCATACCCCAATGAGCACCTGTATACATCTTAGGTGAACCAACTGACACCAGTGGCTTGTAAGACCGGCCACCGCCCCTCGTCGGGGTCTCGACTGTATACACTAGTCTACTCTGGAGTATCGATGCCCTGTCTCGAAACTCCCACGACTAGGGACCTTTTAAGGATATGGTTATAGACCCCAGCTCCCACGTATATGATCGCCATCATACTGCTGGCAGTCCAGCAAGAATCCTAGGGGCTCTATCAACGTGTAATAACGACCTGTAAGGTCACCTAAAGCAGTACACGATGATAAAGATAAACCAGATAGCATACTATCATCTTGAGTAAGACTGTTCTATCGGCATAGGTCCTCCCTCAATCATTGCAATCACGTGCCTATGATCCAATAATTGACTCTGAGGGCACTATATCCAACAGTTCTTGATTACTGAATACCTGACTTGACATACATAACTTGGGGGTATGGGGAAATCAATGATGAAATCCTGACTTGTAACTCGACAGTTGCTTGCTTGTACTGATCAGTTTGAGAGGCTAGGCCCGCCTCGTGACGATGCTGCTGACATCGTTGGTCTGTACCCTATTTCTGTTAGTGCCTAGCGGCACGTCTCGGTTTCAGCCCGAGAGTCTTAGACCGTGGTCCCGGGCATGCACGGGATACTATTGAGTTACATCGATGATTCATCAAATTGATTTCAAAGACTTGAGAGTAGATAACCCAATAGACCAGTTTAGTTTTACTCACTGCACACTACCCTTCACTGCCCTGATATATATATATATATATATATATATATATATATATATATATATTGCTGTTACACCTGCTTTATCATTCATGATTATATTTGCATTGCCTGTTACCTTGTTTATATTTTATTGCTTGATGACATGACGCGCTGACGTCTGGGTTTTGCATGGCCCAGATTCCGTACCTTTGCTGCAGTCCGAACAGGAGTACTTCAGCCAGCAGGCTGAGCAGTGAGGATTCAGCAGTAGTTAGTTCTTTTACTTTTCTGCATTTATTTCCTGATGTGAGCCCGCATTATGGGACATACATTCCAGTTATTTTGTATTGGATCTTTTGCTTCCGTATTTTATTATTCTTGACTCATTTTATCTTGGCTTATGGACATGTATTAGATAGTTATATTTATTCTTGATCTCTCTACAGCCGTAATGTGACTGTGGATGGATACTTCCTACCCACAGGTAGCATGGTTGGCTCTGTCACGTGCCTATCTTAGCGTACTCTGCGAAGCGGGGCGTGACGCCCGTCATCTCCCGTCAAAACGACTCCTCGTGTCCAGCGGCTCCGATCGCTCTGCGTGTCGTTCCTGTGCTGGGCCGCATCCCATCAGACGCCACAGGCCTGTATACGTCACGTCGACCAATCGACGCTTGACACGTGGACCGTCGCTTCAGTGGCAGAATGCACAAACCGGCGCACCCTCCTTAAATGCAGAGATCTCGCCCTGATTCGCTAGCAAAAAAGACAACTGACAGCCAGGGGATGCGTCCCGACGAAACCTAAGGAGGGAGCTCACCTCGGGATGCCCGGCAGTCTACTCCTGACTCGACCCGCCAGCTGGTCGGGACAAGAGTGGGGGGCTAATGATGATGCTCAATATTGGCGATCTCTAAGATCAGGACACGTAGCAGATGACGTGTCTCAGAATTCAGAAGGAAGGGCCCACAGAGGCCGGCCAGGCCAACCCCTGTACCCGACCTGCAAGCACAACCTGGCCCTCCTCAGGGTCCCCTGCAAATTGGCCTCCTCGGCCCCATAGCTTGCCCCGAGTTGCCACAAGACCAAGACTCCTCGGCCTCCTCGCTCGTCCCCGAGCTCCCGGCCGAGGCCGTCTTCCTCGGTCCTCCGGCCAACTCCACCGCTCACAAGCGTAACTGCCGCTCCGCGAATCTCGCCATGCGCAGATTCTACGCCAGCAACATCCCACGTTCCACGCCATCACGACCCCCATTAATGGGCGACCCGCTCTCTACGCGGGCGTGACGTCGGGAGCGTAACTGCCGGCGAGATTCTCGCGCCTTCTGCTGCGTGCCACCACCGCTATATAAACCCCCATCACAGAGGGGTCAAGTAAGCCATTTTTTACCCCACTTAGCCGTTACTCTGCTCGGATCTAGTGCTAACTTGATCGTCGGAGGGTCCTCGGTGGTACCAAATCACCTCGGGACTTATTTGCAGGTACTCGGCGCTAAACTCCTCAAATCACCAATCTCCTCAAACCCATTGAGACCCACACGCAACAGGAGACCACCTCCGAAATCCACCGGGAGATCAACGGAAGACAACATCAGACGGAGACCCGAAAAGGACCTCCATCAGGTACCAAAAAAATTTCTCTTTTATTCCATAAGATAATCACGAAAAAATGATAAAATTCCATTATGGAATTCTATGCCCAAAGCACGCAATTTCATACTTCCAAACTTATGGATCTCCCTTTTCACCCTTTCAACGTTGAAATGCAAGAGTAGTCGGTCAAATTGGCCTACTTACTTTTTCAAAATATATGTATTTGTGTAATTGAATCGACAATAAAGCTTTCCTGAATATGCCGATTTCCATTGTTCTTTTTCCATTTTATTACATGCAATTCAATAATTATGCAAAAAACGATTCGATGTTATTTTAGCTCATTGTTATTTTTACGGAGAACAGAGTTGTATCATAAAAGTTTGAAATAAATGTAGAAACAAATGTATTATTTCTTATGGAAATTAAATTCATAGATTTCTAGAATCACAAATCTGATGTGTATTTTATATAAGGCACATCATACATGCAAAAATGCTAGTCAAAACTGATCCGGGGAGTAATGTGTAAGATTTTCCAATTAGGGATTTCCGATTTTAATCTGTTCTACTGTTGCGTTTTTAAACAAGGTCGGTGCCAAAAAGAAGCTCTAACCACTTCCGTAATGCAAAAAAATTCAATCCATTCTGTTGAGATTTTTTCCTTCGTCTCTAAAAATCGTGCCGTTTTTTGTGGATCACTTTTGGTTTCTTGCTCTATAAGCAGCTGTGAGAGAGAGAGAGAGAGAGAGAGAGGAGCAATGGCGAGCGCCATTCGCCCCCTGCAACATCATCGTCTTCCTCCTCATCTTCAACCTCAGAATCCATCAACGGCGGCTCCTCCGCTGTCGCTTGTGGAGCAAAACGCGCATCGCCTCACCATCGTTGCTCATCATCTGCAGGCCCTCTTCAGCTGTGGCTCTCCGTCGCCACAAGGCCTCCTCAAACCCTGCCTTTCTCTCGCCAGGTTCGAAAATTGGGCTCTTTTCCCCCTTTGTTTTGGTTCAATCTCTCCTTTTTTTGGGGTTTTGTTGCATTTTTGTTTGGCCCTTTTGTTGTGATGATGCTTTGTGATGATGGAAATGTGTAATGGGGTCGAAATTGTAAGGCCTCTGTTTAGCTTTTCTGCTTGCATTTTGTTAAAATCTTATAGAAAACAACAAGCTTTTTAGGGCACCCTCTCGTCACAAGTGCACCAAGTTCCCATCTAGAGAGGCTGATCATTCTATTATTTGGGCTAGGGTTTTGGTGCTTAGTTAAATTTTGCTATTTGCGTGTAATTTTAGAATGTTATGAACTGTGAGGTTTTTCTTTTGGGTTAATAGCACAAATTAATCATCATGTATTTTACCTCGTATGGCACTTATACCCCCTCATGTTGCGCAAACGCCCCAAAACCCTTAGAAACACTCAACTTCAACTATAGACAATTCAAACTATTGTCTGTCAACTTGTTAATGTTGTTCAGAATTGAATTTGAGTCTATGGGTTTGGATTGATAAACAGAGGGGTTTTGCGCTTATAAATACTTGAGATGGGACAAGTGCTATACGGGGTAAACTGAAAGGCGCTTTGTGCAATTAACCCTTTTCTTTTTGCTTGAGTTGCTTATATTGGGAAGTTGTACTCTGTGTTTTTCATTATCCAACTACCCTCTTTATTAAGTTTAATTAATGGTGGAGCAATGCGCTTTTGCATTTTAGCGTGTTGGTTATAAAGTAGGAGCAAAACCTTTGGTACATACAAATTGTTTTGGGATATAAATGTGTGGACCTTTAGTTGGTATGCAATACATGCTTATGAAGTTTTGAAAGGTAGGGAAAGGGCACTTCGTTGGTGGAAAATGAAATTCTATTGGGAGAGGTTAAAAATGAGTCAGAACTTGCACAAAACTCATTTCTATGTATAGTAGGCTGTGGGGGTTTGGGATTACAGAAAAGAGAACGGTGAGTCCAATTGCATGGGCCATCTCCTTGCAATGTTGCAGTGTCTTCATCTCCAATTTCATATCATGCCAGATGGGTGTGATGAGAAATTGTGGAAGCAGTCCACTTTCAAAATTTATATGGCTTTGTCTTGGCTAAGGTGAGTTCTGAAAGTGGTAAACAATTACATTGGACATAGGGTTCTTGCCTCTATCACCTAATTGCACTGCGCATCCCCTTTCAAATTATTGCTCCTACTTTCCATTTTCTGCATAGCTTTTGGGCATGTAAACTTTTAGCTTCCATTTTGTACTTAATGATGTCGATATTGTGTGATCACTTTACTACTATAGCAATTTCCTCATAGGAAGCTGGTTGACATGTACACCATGTATAGAAAGTTTATTCTAATCTTATCTAATAATTTATTCTCTTTATTTCACATTAAGAAAATGCCCCTTTTTAATTAGAACCAAAATTTCTTGTCTGCTAAAAAAAACATAAGAGTGATTGGCATCAAGTGTTCCAATGTTGAATGATCTATCCTTTCACTTGTTTGTCCTATAACCTCCTCATCTTACAAGGTGGTGTTGTGATTAGGATTTGGTAAGAAAGATGCTATAGGTTTATATAAAATTCTTTGAGTAATGCTCAATCTTCATGGAATTTGGCAGAGATTTTCTACTGCTTGCTTCTAGTCCTCCTTAATGGACAAAGATCATTTTGGTTGGATCATTATTAATGAGTTATTTGATGCCTACAATCTATTCTCTCCTCCCAGACTACACACAACACAGGGAATATTCTTTGTTTGCTTTCTTTGAAAATATCCAAGGAATTACGAGAGTTAGAGAATTATTAGAGTTAGGACGTATTCTTGCTAATAGTTGCTGTAGGTAAATAGCGTGAAGATATTATTAAAGGGAATGAATATCATGGGAGCCCTGTAAGTGTTCTATCTTACACATGGAAGTTACTTGGATTAGATTCTACGTTTACAGAACAGAAAAATATCTTGATTGTTAAATATAACAAAGAATGCAGTTTTCTGGCCTATCTGAACTCCTACAAATAGAAATAGGTTCTAACCTAATTATCTCATCTTATATTAAGCCTCAAGCAGCACAATCCAATTTGACAAACAGTAGCAATCAATTTTCTCTTCTACTTATTAACTCGCCATGTTTATGTACAGTGCTCTTTTGGTGGTCATGTTTGCAAAACACTTGTTAAATGAGTTAGGAAGTATACTTTTGTCCTTATGATCAAGCTGCTTGTTTATTTTTCTCATGCAGTTAACTTTTCCTAGATATTTTTCTTCTGCATTATTTATCTACTTTCTCTTGGGTCTAACTTCTATTACAGTATTACTGTATCTACACAACTGAAGTTCTTGTAGTTTCAATTCCCACCCAGTTCATGCAGCACTATATACCACATGCTCAATATTCTATAAAAGTTTTGTTGGTTATGTTAGTATTTTGAGTAATATACTTTATATGGTTCACTTTTACAATTGCAGACTTGTTGATTATGCACTTTCAAAGAATGATATTCCACAGGTAGCTCCTCTTCTACCTTCAATTGTAAAACAGGTACCTTTTTATAGTTTCAGGAAGTTAAAAATTATCTTAAAATTTTAATGTTACCAAAGTCATTTTTGGTAATATTTCATGTGCTTGTTATTGTTTATGTGCTTACAAATTGAAAAAAAGAATGTTGTAATATCACACAAGCTAAGGAGCCTATTTAAAGAACTATATATTAACAGATTATAACCATAGAGCTTTCTTTTAAAGCTATTTTTATTTCCTTCATAACATGGAGTAAAATGATCGATAATTGAATATTTGTTAGTTAGAACCTTGTAGTTAGACGACTTTGTACCTCTTGATTAATCATCTGTAGCATTCATGAGTTTTTTTTGAACTGGCCCGTAAGCCTCACCCAAGCACACATCACACCCACGCGCACAACACACCCAAGCACACAACACATGCGCACCCAAGGGACACGAATTTGCCCCGAAAGCACCTTCCTGGGGTTCGAACCCCACACTCTTCTCAGGAGGGGAAGTGCCATACCAACTGAGCCATTACTCGTTGAAAGTTTACACTCAATTCACATCTCACGTTCTCCCTTTTTTCTGTGTGGAAACTCAATAAAGACATGATCCGCTTGGAAAGGACACAATAAAGTGTGCAAGCAATTACGATTTTAAATTGCCAATGATGATGTGTCAAATCCAGGATCATTTGATATCCAGCGCTCTAATAGTATGTAGGGTTAATACGTAATACTCTCCTCACGTGGCCCTTTGGGCTATAGGGGAACTCTTTGAGTTAAATACTTGCAATATACAAAAAATATCTTGGTAAATAAATATTTTCAAGATGCTCAATGATGATGTTTGAACCCAGGACCTTTTGAAACCAAATACCCCGGTACTATGTTAGGATCTTTTGGGCAATCATTTGATGCGAGTAAATATTCTTAGGAGAGGCAACTTTAAAACATGCAGATTTATTATATATAACGCCAACTTGGATCCCCCTTTTTTATACGGGAGAAATGGTGTAAATAAAGAGATTCTGCTAATCTAGGATCCAGCTTTTATTCTACTTATGATCTATATGCTTTATTTAGCCTAGATCACCAGTACATAGAACAAACTATGAAGTGTATTTTTCTGTATAATATTTTGCCTTGAGTTTATTTTTATTTTTTCTGTTACTTCACCTGCCATATTCTTAAAATTACCATTATTTTAGCATGTGCCAATTTGCTTAACTGTGACAATTGTATTGTTTTTCTTAAGGTGTACGAGCATAGAAATGATGATTCCCTACTGCCGGCTGTTACAATGCTAATGATAACTGTTAAGGTAATTTTTCATATTGATTTTACTTGGTCAATTGTTTTTTTGTAATGGAGGCACGGGGGACTTTTGTGGCAGATGAAGGCTTCTTGTTATTGTTGCAGGCGTGGGGGAATTTTTTTATGCTCAGAAACCCAAGTAGAGCTGATACTTGGTTCTACAAAATCCTGAGTTTTTTAAATTGGATTATTTGCATACAACACACCCCTGATTTTTTTAACTTCATATAGCACCTAATACCCTTCAAGTGATTATCTTGATTATACTTTCTATGAAGTAACTGGAATTTACAGCCATTTGTGACATGTGCAATTGTCACTATAATGCATTTTAATATTTTATCATATTTTATCATATTCTCTTTTCTGTTGTTTTCGTCTTTCCCTGTTGGGTTATGCGATTGCAATCATCTTTTATCTTGTAATTGTATTTATGTTTTATTTCTCTTACTTAGACAAGTAGAACATTTGTTTTTTGCTCTTCTTGTGCCTGAAGTATTGCTTCTTTATTAAATAATTCTTTATGTGGCTTCTTGATCATGTATCTCCCCCTTCATTTTTTCATTTCTTCTGAGCTATCTTAGATTTGGGTATCATTCTGATACTCGTTCTTTCGAAGAATGCTTGCAGGAATAGGTGGTTTTGCATTGAAGATAGTGATGTTCTTCTTAAAAAGGCAAATGAGGTCTGTTAAATTTATCCCTGCCAACAGTATTTTTCCCCCCATTAGCTTCTGCTCCGTTATTTGAATAGCCAACTATTAATTTACAAATTCTTGGTAAGCAGCTACTTGGCAACTTTTGTATGGGCATTGACGTGACAACTGAAGTTAGCAATACACTGAATATTATCTCAAAGATTATTCTTAGGTATAAACTTAAATCACTAATTGAGTTTTCTAATTATTTGTGTTTGGTATATATTGATCTTGTCGATTTTTTATTATTTTATTTGTTTTAAGAATGTATATGAAACAAACAGTAGCAAGTGGGCCTCTTGGGCCGATGCGGAAAGAGCCATGACTCTTCAAAAGGCATAACCATTTTTTGGGTGTTTTTTTTGCTTTTGTGTGTGTGTGTGTGTGTGTGTGTGTGTTGGGGGGTGGGGGGTTATATGTATTTTAAATTTGAAGATGTTTGAAATGGCAACTTCATAAAATCGATGTTATGATCCACCATGCTCAAAATCATTAGCTGATTGTTTGTAATGCATGCTCATTTTAAGTATTGTGGAGTCCAATTGGTTTAGCAAGCTTATGAAATATTTTAGGTTTGAAGAGAATACTAGGATATGGAAGCATTACAGAAAGGACATTTTGAATTTCTAGAGTTATGCCACTTCTATTGATTCCTATAATTCTGCTTATCATAGGTATGAAGAAGCCTACAAAGATTGTAGCTATCTGGTATTGCTTCTATACACACGTCATTGATAAGGTTTCATGGTTTTTGAACATATCCACATATTACATGCCCATAGAGACACACATGTCGTATGCATGCATGGGTTATTTCGACGGTTGTTTTGATAGCAAAACATGATATACAATTTATTTATTGAAATTTTGTTGTTATGAACAGTAAGTTTAGTCTTATATGTTTCGTAGGTTTTATCCGCAATTGAAGCTAGGCCGTCTCCTTGTTTCTTTTGACGCAAAGGTTGGTGACACTGTCTTCTTCAACTGTCTCAGAGTTGAACCTTATATCCTATTATTTTGTAAGTCTTGAAATTTTTTTGCAAAGATCGTTGGATACGCTTGGTATTGAATATGTTGATGATATACCAAGTGATGATGCCAATTCTGCAGGATACTGCCTAGTTTTAGGAATTTAAGGTATATTAACATTGAACTTTATTGTGGGTGAAGTACCTTGCCACTTCAATTATTTTATAATTTCACTAGCGAGTGGCCCCATGCATCACGCGTGGGGCTCACTTCATATGAAGGTAACTTTGTAAATATTTATCTTATCATACAAACATGACATGACTTTCAAAACACGTAGACAAATTCAATAAATAAAGAGTTGATTAATTGGCATCTATTGTCTGCATGTAAAAATGCTAGATGAGTTAAATAATATATATATATATATATATATATATATATATATATATATCACTTAACACAATGTTTGCTATTGTTGTATAAATATTTTTTTGATAAAAAATGGTGTACCGCACTAGCATTATAATATAAATATATAATCATATATATAGAGAGCGCAAATTACATTGAGTTATAATAGATGTGCATTTGGAACAAATATTGCATCATATGAAACTTGAAAGCTCATATTACTTGATAATCTTAACATTCCTTTATTCTCTTATAAATATCGTTAAATATTGGATATCAGAAACGGATCGGAGAGATACTTCATATAGAGAATATCGTCGATATATCGGGATATATCGTCACAGCTGTTATATCGGGCGATATTATATCAGTTTTATCGTATCGCTAGGGGTCCCACAACGATATATTAGCCGGTATATTGGTCGATATGACCGATATTTGATTCCCTGGTATAATATATATTTGGTAAAACCAGTTTAGAAGCTTAAACATTTATTAAATTGTCTTATATAAGGAGCAAATAAGAAATGAATCATCGAAAGAACATGAATCGAAATTTTACTCTTTAAAAATAAAGTTTGGAAAAATTCCTTTGCTAGGTTAATTTTATGCATTGATAATGAAAAGACCATAAGATAAACAATAGTGCGTAATTTAAAAGTATAATAATTAAAAGTTATTTAACAATAGAAAGTTGTTTTCATAAATGAGCATAAGAGAAATTTACTCTAATACCCTTCACACCAAGAACAAGACTTAGACTTAATGACGGGTCTATCAAGAAAAGGAAAACAATGCTTTTGTCATTTTGCTAAAAATTGAAAATGAAGAATGTTTTTTTAGTAACTTACGTTTGTAATAATATAAAGTCGACATTTCTAAAATGATAGCCAACCTTATTAGTCCTTGTCATTTTGCTTGATGTTATATTTTTTTCATCTATATGTTTTAAGAAAAAGGATGAGGTCTAGAGAACACGAATAAAATGCATATTATATTAGAATACATCCATGCTAGGATGCACAGACAAGTTTTTTTGGTTGCCGTATCCGTGTCAGACACGGATTCGTGCCTGACACCTGCACGACATATGTCTTGCAGACATATATTTTCCTTATCCTACTTCGAAACAATATGGTTTTGGATTTGGACACGTTTTAGTGAAACCACGACATCCAAAAATCCTATTTTTTCAATTAAAAGCGAGAAAACCTTAATCTTGTTATAACTTTCTTGATTTTTTTTATTTTAACTCAATTTTGTTGCTTAATATAATTTCTATGTGAAATATATAATGTACTTTTGCTGAAGTTAGGAAAATACTGAAATTATATGATTTTGTTAAAATTATGTTAAGTGCAATTAGGAAACCATTGAAATTAATTGTTATTGTTGAAATTATGCTAACTACATGTAAGAAAATGCTAAAATCATATTTTTATGGAAATTGCTAATGTTGTGCTAAAATAATTAAGTTATTTGCTGAATTTTGATAAATACAACAAAAAATGTTGAAATGCTAAAGTTTTTGTTGAATATGTCGCTGCAATACAACAACAACTGAGCCTTTTATCCCAAGCATATGGGGTAGGCTACATGAACCAATATGAGAATCACGCCGGGTCCAACACATGAATCCTCCGCCTCCACTCACTCCTATCGAACAATATACTTTCATTGAGTCCTTTGGCAACCATATCGTTTCGTATCACCTCCATCCATATTTTCTTCGGTCTCCCTTTTGCCCTTTCGCCATTGCCCATATCGAGAGTATCTATTCGTCGAACCGGTGCTTCCATAGGTCTGCGTCGCACATGACCAAACCATCTTAGTCGGTTTTCCCGCATCTTCTCCTCCACAGGTGCTACACCAACTTTTGCATGAATATCCTCATTTCGCACCTTATCTTTTCTAGTGTTACCGCACATCCAACGAAGCATGCGCATTTCCGCTACGTGCATCTTCTGTGTATTATGCTTCTTAGGAGCCCAGCATTCTGTACCATATAATAAGGCAGGCCGAACAACGCTCCGATAAAACTTCCCTTTCAATTTTAACGGAAAGTTACGATCATACAAAATCTCTGTTGCACTCCTCCATTTCAACCAACCAGCTTGGATTTTTGATTAACATCACTATCGATCTCCCCATTCTTTTGGATGATGAAACCTAGATATCTACACTGGTCGCTCGGTGATATCTCTTGCCCTTCCAATGTTATACCAATATGGTTTTGACTTCTCTGGTTACTAAATTTGCAATGCATATATGCCATCTTGGACCTGCTCAATCTGAATTCCCGAGATTCCAATGTTTGCCTCCATAATTCCAATTTGGCATTAACCCCTGCTTTTGTCTCATTTACTAGAACAATATCATCAGCGAATAGCATACACCAATGTATCTTATCTTGGATAGTTCTAGTAAGCTCATCCATCACGATGGTAAACAAGAATGGACTTAATACAGATCCTTGATGTAAGTCAATTGTAATCGGAAAATCACTCGTTAAGCCGCCGCAAGTTCTGACATTTGCCACTACTCCATCGTACATATCCTTGATTATGTCAATATACTTGACGGGGACCCCTTTCTTCATCATTGCCCCCATAATACCTCTCTAGATACCTTATCGTACGCTTTTTCTAAATCAATAAATATCATATGCAAATATCTTCTCCTCTCTCGAAAATGCTCGACAAGTTTACAAGTTGATGAATATGTCGTTGCAATGATATGATTATATTTCTTACACACACGTGTCCCTATATCTTATATTTTGGGATTTTGCTGTATCGTCTTGTCGTGTCCGTGTCGCCGTATTCGTGTCCGTTCAACCTTGCATCCATCATATAGAAGGAACACATGGACAATTTGTAAACCAAGAAGTAATAAAATTGTGTCAGAAATATCAAAGTACTTATTATTTATATATGTATGTATCGTCCTCCAAACACGCATGCATTTGCATGCATGTGACTCCATGCACATGTGATGGAAATAAAGCCTGAGGTGCAGTGGGACGTGCCCCCTCTGAAATTTTGAAAAAGAAAAACTAGTGTGTGTATATCCTTGTTGAAAAGGGAATATGGAGATATTGATAAGCTATTTACTTTGATTGAATTAAGACCCCAAGAGAAACCGAATCAACTCTGCTTTCTTGATAGAGAGATGTCCTGAACCACTAGACAAATAAGGGTATATTCGCTTGACCGATATCTTACTATGATGGTAGTATGAACCATGCTACAATTGAGTGTCAAAATTATTTCATGTAGACATAATGAAGATTCATTAACTCGAAGTGCTCTGTTTGTTAATTGTTCCTTATGAAGAGGTTGTAGGTTTAAGTTTCTTTACCTACATAATTGATTTTTGATTTGTTAAATGGGTAAGATTATATGCTATGAAGCATGTACACAGATATGGACACGAGACACGACAAATTTATGAAAAGGACACGAGGAAACGAGTATATTATTTGTATATTATATATATATTGAACAAAATATAATAAACTACAAGAAGAAACAATAAATAGTATACCTTTAAAAACACACATTAGAAATAAATAGAAGTTCTAATTGTCACCTCATAATCATAAGTTTTCTTGAGCATAAATAAATACATATATAAAATTAAAAAAAAAAGAGGATCTAACTTATTAGAGATAAAAAAACAAAAATTAACCTTTTATAATGGAGCCGACTATTATAGACTCAACTTCATCAGTTGCATCAGTTTGGATCTTTACTTCTACCTCTAGTTTATCATGATAAAGATCTGAAATAATTAATATTCTTGTATGCTCGAAGAAATCAATATTGTCCAACATTCTTATTTCTCAACCTCCTACATTATGCGAAGTGTCGGGCATGTCCAATTTGGATGAACATGGTTCAAACACGTCGGACACAGTTGGGCGGAGTGTACGAGTGTTCAATACGTGTTGGACATTGACACAACAACCAAATAGAGATGTCCGTGTTTCCAAGATTGCGTTTGATGCATTTAAAAACCTTCAAAATGTTTTTTGAAACAATTTTTATCTATGATTATTCTTTAGTTTTTACTTCTATTATAAATATAATCTTTGATTCTCCATATCATTTTGCATTTTTCGAAAAATATAATCCGTTTCGTTATTCGAAGTACTTTTATTATTCTATGTAATGAAGAACTTGCCATTTTTAATTCTTGAATTTAGGAATTATTCTATAACTTAAGTGACACGCTTACTTATCTAACACTTCGATTCAGCTCGACCCAAACTGTTTTTGTTGATCCTAAATCCTTTTGTCCGGCGGTTGCTAAGCATTTTTTGGATATCAAACGGACCTCCTAGGGTGATAATCTTGATATGGCCAATTTACCCTTCTTTGCAATCAGGTTCATTACAGCGTCTGCAGCTCAAATTAATTGTTCACCCTTTCCAAGTGTAATTCCTATGTTATGTACGGCCGTGCCTAAAGGGTATATTGGTTGAATCTAATTATTCTTTTATATGCACACATATGGAAAGAGGATCAAGTTGGTCCTTGTGAATAGCTTGATGTACTATCTTCCTTCAACCCTTTGCTTTGAAGGAAATGTGGCAAATAGAAGAAAAATCCATGGACCGATCCCATCATCTCTATCCCGTAAGAATTACGAGATCGCATCAAGGACGTCTTTGGCATCTATTGGTCATGGATCGACCATATACTCTCTTCAATAAGTAGAATGCATTAGCGATGTTCTAAATATTGGATATTGGTATCATGTTGGCCCGAATTTTTTTTATATCGAATATTAGATATCGTGATATACCAGAAGATGTTTTCTTAAAATTGGACTATATATTTTTGTATATCATAAATGTAACTCAATAACAGTCGATTTTCTTAAATGAGTTTTTCCTTAATACCTCATTCATAAAACGATCATATTAAGTGACTGGTCTTAGGTTTTTTTATTAGTTTTTTTCTTTTCTCTCGTATTCGAAGGTAATTCTTTCTTTTTCTAGATGACGGATTGCTCAGAAAATTATTGTTGAATATCTTAGAAAATTGAGACATGAATTTCCGAGTCATTTGCTATGAATTTCGAAAACATTCGCCATCAGAGGAATAAGACCTACCTTCGACGAGAGAGAAGGAAGAACTTGGATTTCGTCCCACTTCGGCGAGCTTCAAAGATAAAAGAAAAGGCTTTGAAGTTGAAAAACACAGCGACAGATCTATAATTTTGATGAATAGTCTTTTTGGATACAGAGATAAGAAGAGTTTTAATATGGGGTTTTAAAGCGTTTTTGACTTTAAATTATCCTCATATAGGTCAGGTTGGATTTTGTTCCAATATTACCTTAAAATCCAAATAAAATTTTGAGGAAAAAATCACGATACTTTATCTGATATCGTTTTATTTAACAATCGATATATTGACAAATATTAAGATATATCGGCCAATATTTTTTTCAAAACTTTAAAGAGTTATTAAATCAATTAATTGTATCATTTACTCCATTTCTGATGTATCGGCCAATATTCGATGTGATATCTAGAATGCACAAATTTAGAACTCTACGCATAAGCTGTCCGTTCTTCGGTTGGGAATAAAGGGTCGGAAAAGGGAAATCGCATGTTCTCATATAAAACCAACATTCTTGTATATATTTATATTATGAGTGAACATCGTTATCTACTGTATTCCACCTCCGATTAAAATTCCTGCTTCCTCCCCTACACTTGTGCATGTGTATATAAGTACACAAAAATATTAACATCTCCAGCTATTCAGCATAACTCAAAAACAGCCAGCAAAACTCATGTAGACCTTAAACAAATGCAATTCAAAAAACTAGTCACATCAAGAAACTCAAAAAGGCCACCAAGTACAAAATTAGTGGCATCAAGAAACTCGAAAGGCCAGCATCTACATTACAGATTTGATCCTCTCAGGAAGTGGACATATTAATTAACACAAACTAAGTCTGCCCTCAATTCTACAGAACTGAACCATTCTCTCCTACCATTGGATATACATATTGGGACAAATGTCATGCTACTGATAATTCTTAATAAAAAGAGAGAACACAGGTTTAAGAACAATCACTTATCCAAGTGTTGTTTGAAAGCTGATATCCTTTCCGCTGCCAGATCTTTTATATTTATTTTTGGAAATTCAAATATATATATTCTATTAGTACCCCATGATTTAGCCAAACAAAATGTATCCAAAGTCATTCCTGTTAGGAAGAGATATGTATGCATGAAGTAGTTTAATCCAGACTGATGCTTTATTGGAAGCACTGCAGCAGCAGCAGCAACAAGAAATCCTTCACCCCATATTCTGTTAAAGTTGACGTTTGGAAATTCAAGGATAAAATGCTTGAGAAATGTTAAATTTCAATTAATAGTGGTAATTTATACAATCAATGTCTTCAATATTCATCATAGGTGTTGCGCTTTTGATAATTCTTGTCAGCTTTCCTGACTCAGTTGTAGATTTGTTTCTTGTATCTTCATCTTGCTATCTCAATATTTTGAGTGCATGTCAGAGTAGGCAGTAATTTTTTAATAATAACCTCATCACAGTAAAAACAAAAGTTTTGCTTAAATGTTTACATGGAAGCATAAAATTATATTTGATGTGGATTGTTTTTCATGTTCAAAGCATTTCCTTGACACATCAATGTATTCTTTTATTCATCTAAAGGAACTTATTTCATTGCTAAGCTTATAGTTAAAGTTCACTAAGGCCTTGACCAATCTGCGACTTATGAGAGTGTAGTATAATTTAGTAGTTTAGAGCATGAATTTCTGTATCTCAAATATTACTTCATCTTTTGTCTTAATTATGTAGCCAGGGTATGACGTTTTGGTGTCTGATTTTCATATCAAGAAGTTCACAGCTCATGAAGAAACAATAGTAAGCATCTCCATGGCAATCCTTAAGTTAGCTTCTTAAATATTTGTGCAATCTTTTTCATGTGGACCAGCGCATGCAGAAATTCAGTAAATCTCATGAGTTCATTATCATAGAATAATCTAAATTTTAGCTTTCATTATGAAGCCTGCCTTACATCAGAAAATTAAATATGTCAGATATATGTATCTCATTTCGTTTCTTATTTCCATTTTACTGAATATAGATCTTGATTGTCCTTCTGTTGTTTGCATCTCTATATTGCAGTTTCTGTTGGATGCAAATGCCTGGGTTGTTTCTCCATCTTTTTATCGATTTTAAGCCAAAATTATCGCTGCGAACATTACAGCATTTTTTGCTTTATGAAATTTTCCATAACATGTGATTGGTTGGATGTGATAAGCTGCTTTTAAATTTTTCTTCTTACTGGCACTTATTTGAATTAGCTCAAGCCACTTTATTTCATCTCTGGCCTTCTCAAGTTCAATTTCAGCAAGGATAAAACATTTTCTATAAAGAACTTGCCTCACTGTTTTGTATAGACAATCTTTATCTAGCCGCATACTATATTATTTACATATCAGTGCACAATGGTGCTTAAATAATTGGTTAGCAGAACAGGGAAGGTATAGAAATATATTTCATTATTTCATGGTTCATAGTCATTAAAATTCTTATGGCACCAATGTTTTATATGTCAGATATCGGTGTTGTGGTCATCCAAAGATTTTGATATCGAATATCAGAGAAATTTGGGTGATATTTCCTAAATGTTGGATTTTACAGTTTTGTATTATAAATGCCATTGATACAACTTATGTTTTTAACAAAAATGTCATTGTTATAATTTAATATAAATATGCATTGTTGAAGTCAAAGAAAAGAGAAAGGAGAACCGTTGAGTCGAGAAAGGGTCGAAGTTGAGAAGAATCGTTGATCGAGGAAGGGGTTTCAGTTGATGTCGAGGACGTCAAATATGAGAGGAATCGAAATTGAAATCGAAGCTTTAAAGATCTAAACCCCAAGATCCTCTGAGAAATCGAGAGAAGACGAGTTGCCTTTGAGTGGATTTGAGAGAAAATAGGTTTAATAAGATAACGAGTCGATTAAGGTTTATGTCCTGAAACCAAAAAAATTAAAAAAAAAACAATATACTTTTTTCGCAAGTAAAGCGACATTTCTGCCGATATACATAAATTTCGCCTATATACCAAGCATATATACCGAAATATCGGCCGATATATCGAAATTTCGCCGATATATTCTAAATTTTGAATAAGAAATAATTTGACAATTTCGTGTCGATTACTCTCCAGAACTGAAATTTCTGCGACATATATCGGACGTCGGCCGGCATTTAAAACATGTATGACACGATAATTTTTGGCGTTTATGTTCTACACTTATAATGTGGTAACATCGCATACTTTACAAGGCTATAACCGCTATATTGGATGCTAGGAAATGCGACATTTTAAAGCATACCTCTAGTCAACCACAGTAGCAACACAAATCTTTAGCCAGACTATTGTGGTTAGCTATATGAATCCTTATCTTCCATTCAGTTCTATTAAAGGCCGTCATAAGTTAACAACTAGCAGATATTTTTAATTACTTTCATCCCTGTTTGTTAAGGCCTATGAAGCACAGTCATGGACACAAGTACCGGACATGACATGGCCATGGGCATTGGATATGACACATTCATAAGAAATAGGGCGCGCGCGCGCACACACACACATATTATATGTACACACACATGAAAAGCTGACTTCTTTGTGAAAGATAGATCCAAACCCTTCCTATTTAATTACATTGATTGGGTATAACATTAGTGAGATGACTTCTTTGTGAAGGATCTAGAGCCAAACCTTTAAATCATAGAGCAAGCAAATTACCCAGCGTGTTCAGAATAATCGTATACTAATCCTTTATTCTTCAAATATATAGTCACAAGTCTTTATGTGGAAATAGAAACAACATATATATACCAGTTAAGATTCATATAAAAAAAGAAGAAAGCAAACTAAAGGTGTCCAGAGAGTGTCGGGGACAATTTATGCCGACGGATGAAATGTGTCCAACATGGTGAGAAATGCGTACAAGTGTCCAACAGATGCAAATTTATAGAAAGTAGGGCACACAGACAAGAATATACACAATGTACGCAGATATGTGTGTTTGTGTGAGAGAGAGAGAGATGGTTCCTTTACCTAGAGCAAAAATCCTTCCCATTTAATTACATTGATTGGGTACAATATTGACGGGACAAATTCCTACTATTTACTTTCTATGTATTTCAGTCAAATCATATATAGCTAAAATTCCAGTAAACCGAAACAATGAGCTATTATAAAACCGTACAAAATTCTAATCCGGTCCATTATTCCACGAACGGCTAGTGGCTAGTCACAAATCTTAATGTGGAAATAAAACCAACATATATAGACTTGTCAAGATCTAAAGAAGAAAGCAAACTAATAGGTTTCCAGAAAGTGTCGTGAAACATTTAGCGCCAAACATCTATGTAGCATAGGTTCGGATAAGATACGATATGGATTCACGGATTCATAATTTTTCAATAACCTAGTATACGGGGTGCATTTTAATATCGATTTTAAATTAACTAAATATGAATATATATTAAGGTATACATACCAATATATAATAATATAAATAAATAATGACATTATGGTAGATATTCAATGCACTTTCAAACTTTTGAGTGTTTTAATTTTTGAGAGGAAGAGAGGATGCGTCGATTTGAGAGTTTAGCGAGACATTTATAAGTCCGAACGAATCCAAAAGAATCCGCGAGTTTCCGAGAGTTTCGGACTCTGATACGTGATCGGAGACGATTCGTGAGGCCAGTGTTCTAAAAAGCGGTCTAGGCGTCCGCCTAGGTGGAAGCGATGCTAAGCAGCTCCGCTTCAGCCCTAAGCGGTTTAATTAAGCGGCTTAAGCGATTAATAAGCGCTTAAGCCGTCCAGCCCGCTTAAGCGAGCGTCTAGGCGGACCAAGCCAACTTAATGGAATAAAAATTAGTCTTTTTTTGAAGCAACATGCGTCGGGTTTGTTCTCTTTTCACCATACCTGACGCAAACTTGTACTTAATGACATGAAAGTAAGTCAATTTTGTCCCCTTTTGTTGAATAATTTTTGAATTATATAGCTCATTTTTTTTTTATTTTTACTGTTAAAACATGAATATTTTACGAGTTATTATGCTAAATTGTCAATATATTTATGTTTCTACTGCTGAAATTTCAACATGTTGCTATTTTCTATGTTGAAATGTCAATATATTGCTGAAATTTCAATATGTATATATATTAAATATAATTTTACCTAAAATTAAGAAAACCGTCTAGGCGCCGCTTAAGCGCCGCCTAGGAGGCTAGGCGGTACCCCAAACGCCCACCTTCGTTTAGCGCTTTTTACAACCTTGCATGAGGCATATACAAGTATATGTGCTTCATAGCCAAACATAGCTGAAATGTGCCCAACACGGTGTCAAATGTTTGGATGAACGTTTCTTGGGGTTTGACGCTTGCTTTGCAGGTGCTAGATACAACACCCTGCTGCTGGCATCTGTGCTTCATGAGTTTATGCCTACCTCTAGCCCTCCTTCCTCCGTTAACTGCAGTTTTATCACTCTAGTCTCCATTGCCATTTTAAAACCATTTCATTTGATTCTTCCTCATCTCCTCTATGGAAGCCACTTCTAACTTCTACAAATACACATCATTTAGAAATTAAGCTACGTGATTTTGATTCATTGAATTGCGCAATCATTAGCTTCAATTTAGTCGACATGTACTTCGTTGAGAATATAAAGATCAGTTTTGCATGGTTGGTGGAAGTAGCAATTCTTTTATTAATCCTAACCAATTAAGGATGATTTAGAATCTGACGGCGGATACACTTTTTATTTACAGAGGCTGTTTGTAGTTCAAATGGATGATTTGGAGACATCTTCATGTCTTATAAGCCCTCCCCATGTAAGGTATGAAAATTATTTCTCTTTAATAACTATAGTTAATTGCACAAAGCAGTGGTTTACCCCTTGCACCTACACCCTCAAGTGATTCATTAGTGCAAACACGCCTTCTGTTCATCGACCAATATCCTTGAATTTACTCAAATTCAAAATTGAACAACTCAAATGCTCGTGTAAATTAGTTTTAGAACTTGTATGTGCTGTTTATAGTATAATTCGAGTGTGTTTTAGATTTGGTCTATTACTAGAGTGGGTGTTTGCGCTAATAAATCACTTAAGAGGGGGTATTAGTGCTATGCAGGGGTAAACTACAGGTGGGTGTTGTGCAATTTACTCTAATAATAATAATTACTGAGGTCCATTCTGGAGGCAAGGAAGTAAACCTTGTTTTCTTTTTTAGCTTCTTGGTGAATGGAAAAGGTGTTACAGGAAGGACCAATGTTTTCCAGGTTCATAATTATACATTTTAAATTCTCGTGTACCTGACTTCTCTTTTCTACATATTGATGCATATGTAACTTAAGAGTTCTACTGGTAAATCAGGATACTGGGCCTCAGCTTCCAACTGATATTACTAAAATGCTGAAGTATGGGACAAATATCATTCAGGCAGTTGGATATTTTAGTGGTATGCGGGTGCACATGTATATAATTTGGCTATGTTTTTCTCTACTACCTGGTTGATAAATTGATTCATGATTTCTGCAATTATTGACTAAGTTACAGGTACTTATTGACAATATTACAGGTAAATATATTATAGCAGTGACCATTGTGAGCAAAGTAGCTGATTTTGCTGAATCAAAGCTTAAAGAATATGTCCAACCAGTTATCCCATCACCAGTACCAGAAGGCAAGTGATCATAGTTTTAAAAATTGTTCTTTTCTCATTTAGATGTTACAACTTTATACTTCCCATAACTAATTTTCCGCAGCTTATGTTTTAAAATCATCATATTCAGCGGCCTCAATTTGATGCTCTTTTAGTAGGTTTTATTGAATGTTATTTATTTGTTATTTGGAAAGTATATTTCATATGTCAGCATAATTGTTTCTGGTACAAGTGGTAGATGACTGATCTTACTAGGTATGGTTTCTTTATGAAATGTATTGGGGGCAATGATGGAACAAGATATAACCATGCCTAAAATGGACAGATTCCTTATTGATTGATTGGGTGGAAAGTTTTGGGTGGATTTTATCAAATGTCTTCCAAGGATTACATTTCATGGGATCATGTGCTGCCATTTCCACTTTACATGAAAATAAAAGTGTTAGGAACCATTAATTTGGGGAAAACAAACTTCTATGGTTTTTATGAAATAACTCGAGGTTAACGTTAATAGCACTTGTTAGGGGTTTGAGATAAATTTATTAGCTGATCTTTCAATTATTTATAATCGTCGTGTATGTTATCTTTTATTCCTCCCTCATCTATTCCTAAATTTTACTGTTACTTCTCTTAAAATTATATAAGCCAGCTGCAATATACTTTTGTAGATTCCATTTCTTAATTTTGGTCAACTTGCAAAATCAAATAGTAGATATTAACAACTTTGCAATCATAAACTATTTGATGGATTAGTGGCTCGTCAATTCTTATCATTTTTTACCGCTGAGGAATCTGCTTTACTCTCTATTTATTAACAAATTTTTGTAAGCTTAATTTTTTCTGTACTTTGATTTTATTATGAGTTACTTATTTACCAATTCTTTTCTTGGTAAGCACCTGATTTTATCGTAAATGTTCATAGCTATATTCAACTACACCATACTTAATACCTAGATAAACACCTCTTTACGTGCACCTATTTCAGATCCCTAAATAATAGAAACTAGTGATTTGTATTATATGAAATAATCATAATTTAGCCAAAAAGGTGGGGAAAGTGCAAGTATGGCCAACCACAAACTCCTCAAAAAACTGTCTTTTCCCCTCTACTTATT
Source organism: Agapanthus africanus (assembly GCA_030015575.1). Lineage (NCBI taxonomy): Eukaryota > Viridiplantae > Streptophyta > Magnoliopsida > Asparagales > Amaryllidaceae > Agapanthus > Agapanthus africanus. Next base: position 143,134,017 of record JASDDO010000026.1, read on the forward strand.
TCGGATATACTATGGTTCTAGAATGTCTGAATAGAGTCGCCTGTAAATTAATTTCTTGTGACTCCTATAGTTTCCTGAGCTATAAGGTTGGGCTCATGTGTGCCTATGCCCCTATTCCTTCCTAATTATATATGGTTGATTTCCTTTATCCTTGTTGGCTGTGTGCTTTGAACTTGTGACCTAGTAACAATTCTGATGCCCTACCAACCCTCCTTTGGAGTTGTGCAGCTTATAGACCATTTATTTAGTTTAACTTGGAATCTGATATTAGATTGCTCCTGTAAGCTGAATATTTGTTCTTCAACTGTTGCTAGATTCCGATATCATTGAGGGGGCATCAAGAATTTCGCTCAACTGCCCAATAAGGTATGGAAGCACAATCAAAACAAAATGTTATGTTTATCTTTTATCCTAGGTTGCATGGACACGTCTATTTGGTTGCCGTATCCGTGTCGGACATGTATCGGACACGGATTCATGCCCGTCACTTGCACGACACGTGTCTGACACATATTTTCCGTGTCGCATTTCGAAACAAGACGGTTTTGGTTTCGGACATGTTTTAGTAAAACCATGACACAAAAAACTTATTTTTCAATTAAAAGCAGAAAACCTTAATATTATTATAACTTTATTGATTTGTTGATTTTTTTTTATTTTACTCAATTTTGCTGCTTAATATAATTTCTATGTGAAATATATAAGGTATTTTTGTTAATTTGTTAGGAAAATACTGAAATTATATGTTTTTGCTAAAATTATATTGTGCACGGTTAGGAGACGACAGGTTATATTGTTATTGCTGAAATATGTTAAATACAGGTAGAAAAAAATTCTAAAATCATATTTTTACTAAAATTGTGCTAAAATAACTAAGTTTTTTTGCTGAGATTTGATAAATACAGTCAAAAAATGTTAAAATGCTAAGGTTTTTATTGAATATTTTGTTACAATGATATGATATTATATTTCTTATAATTATATTATCTCTCTCTATATATATATCCTATGTCCCCGTATCTTATATTTTGGGATTTTTCCGTATCGCCGTGTCGCATCGTATCGTGTCCCCGTGTCCGTATCCATGCAACCTTTTCATCCTTTGCAGGTCTTTTAACATTTGGTTTATTCTATCATCTATTAAGCTTAGTTTATTTATAACATTTATTTTAATTGAATGTGAGGAGCCCATAAAGACCAATAAGATAACCTTGCATCCCTTAATATTCTGCTTTATTTATATTTCACCAACTTGGAATGTTTGCTCTGCCCATGCTATATGCATTCCTCAGACTTTTGAGGTTTCCTATATGATCAAACTCATTCAAGTGGATAAAGGCCTTACTATTACTAAAACACACACACACACACACACACACACATGTTGACTAGGATCCTATCTGAAGGATTTCAAAACAAATTCTTTCCATTTTTTCACCATTAGATTAAGTTTGGGATGTATGCTAACAATTATGAATAAAAGCTTTCATTTATTACCATACATAACATAATTGAATGTACAAATCTCAAAATTAATCTAATAGTGAAAAAGTGAGAAGGATTTGTTTCCAAATTCTTCCGATAGGATCCTAGTCGAACTCTCTCTATGTATATATTGTATATATGAAGAAAAGAGCCACTAGGAGGCTTTTTCGTTAGGTGGTGCCAAATATCTATAACCTTCATGATTTTTTTCGATGATCGGCATCCATTATCATTATGAGGAAATGTGCCGTAGGAGGGAATTTCCTTCTATACCGTCGAGAAAACACCCTCCATGATTTTTATCGACGATCGGCACCCAACATCATCTTTATCATGTAAGAGGTGGATACACCAAATTTCACCGTTGATTTAGTGGGTGCAAAATTAACGGTTTACCGACAATGGAACTTTTTACATTGCTAATTCAACGGTGAAAGAGTGGTGGAATCACATGAAATTTGGTTTATCCACATCTTACATGATAAAGATGATGATGGATGCCGATCGTCGAAAAAAATCGTGGAGGTTATAAATATTTGACGCCACCTAACGAAAAATCCTCCTAGAGCCTATTTTGTTCAATATATATATATATATATATATATATATATATATAAGGGAGTGATCCATTGCAAATCGGTCCGCGTTTTTTAAAAACGGAAACTCTCGATCTACGATATATTTGAATGATCCGATCCGTTCAAGTTGATCACCCTATCCTCGAATATGTGTATGAAAAATCGAAAGATTTGAAGTCCTCTAGCTTATGCATCGAATGAAGTTTATGTTGCATTATCGAATGACGTTCATTTTTGCACCCATCGATGCATATGTTAGAGGCCTTTAAATCCTTTGATTTCTCATACACATATTCGAGGGTAGGATGATCAACTTGAACGGATCGGATCGTGAAAATATGCCATAGATCGGGAGTTTCCGTTTTTAAAAAACGTGGACCGGTTTGCAATGAAGCACTCCCATATATATGGAGCACTCCCACCGGTTTGCAATGGAGCACTCATCACCTCCATATATATGGGAGTGCTCCATTGCAAACCGGTCCGCATTTTCTAAAATCGGAAACTCCCGACCGACGACATATTTTCGCGATCTGATTCGTTCAAGTTGATCACCCTACCCTCGAATATATGTGCCTCTAGCATATGCATCGATGTGTGTAAAAATGAACGTCATTCGATAATGCAACATAAACTTCATCCGATGCATAGACTAGAGCTCTTCAAATCTTTCGATTTTTCATGCACACATATTCGAGGGTAGGGTGATCAACGGACCGGATCGTTCAAATATGGCGTAGATTGAGAGTTTCCTTTTTTTTTTAAAAACGCAAACTGGTTTGCAATGGATCTCTCCCCTTTATATATATATATATATATATATATTTAAGAAAATTGATGAATTTTTGGTCCGTCATATCTTATCGAAGAGTTAGACGATTCTACTTCTAGCAGGAGATGAAATCTTTTACTCATGTTTGTCACCGTTAGATTTATGATTTAACGGTTTGATGCATATCTCTATCTCTACTATTATAGGGCAAAAGGAAGGGGGTCATTTAATTTTGAAATTGATTGGTGATGTGACTTCTTATTTATTTAGAAAAATCAAACAAAAAAACACCTCATTGTTTTATGTGCATTGCACGTAATTAAATGTCAGGTTATTATTACTTTAAAAGTGCGATGCACGTAGTTAAATAAACAATAAAATCATCAATAAAATTTCTATAGTTACGTGGAACGCACGTGCAAAAAACGCTAGTGTGTGAGAGAATAATGAAGAAAAGAGGCTTTACGAAGTTCTTTCGTTAGGTGACATCAAATATCTATATCCTCCATTTTATTCAACGATCGGCACACATCATCTTTATCATCGAAGATATGGATATAACAAATTTCATGTGATTCCATGACTTTTTCACCGTTGAATTAGCAATGTAAAATGTTCTATTGTCGGGAAACCGTTAATTTTGCACCCACTAAATTAACGATGAAAAAGTAATGGAATCATATGAAACTTGGTGTATCCACATCTTACAAGATAAAGATGAAGGTGATGTGTGCCGATCGTTGGAAAAAATCTTAAAGGGCGTATTTTTTCGACGCCATAGGAGGAAATTCCCTCAATGGCACATTTCCTCCATTATCCCCCCTCTCTATATGTGTGTGTGTGTAGGTTAATGGAGGAAAGGTGCCATAGGAGGGAATTTCCTCCTATGGCGTTGGAAAAATACATGCTCTATGATTTTTTTTGACGATTGGCATACATCACTTCCATCTTTTATCATCTAAGATGTGGATATACCAAATTTCTTGTGATTATACCATTTTTTCACCGTTGATTTAATTGGTGCAAAATTTATGGTTTACCGACAATAGAACTTTTTACATTGCTAATTCAACGGTGAAAAAGTGATGGAATCACATGAAATTTGGTGTATGTACATCTTAGATGATAACGATGATGATGATGGGAGCCGATCGTCGGAAAAAATGGTGGAGCTTGTATTTTTTCGACGCCATAGGAGGAAATTCCTTCCTATGGCCTCTTTCCTCCATTATTCTCATATATATATATATATATATATATATATTTATGGGTAAAACATTTTGTATTATTTTCACTGTATTCTTGCATAATATTACAGTAGATTATGTTAAAGTTTTGATCACTTTGGATTTAACGAACGCTTTGAAAAGTATTCTGTTTTCAAGGTTGGAATCTGACACTGTTTTTTAAAGCCTCGAGTGTTGGAAACGTAGAAATCTTACATTGTGAAGGCTTTGTGTGAAAGGGATTATCCCGATCCTAATATCCATATACCTTGTTTTAAATCCATTATAACATCTTATTTAGGGAAATGTAAGTAGAACTAAGAAGGTGGAGTTTCCACTCCGGAGTAATCTCAAGCTAGCTCGACCAAGCAAATTTGAAGCATTGTTGAACTGAGAGAATAGGACCGATAGGTAACCATGAGAAGAGTTTCACCCTATTAGCAAAAAATTAACCAAGATATCCCAGTTCTTTCCATATCAAATAGAATATATAATGCATATAACTGCTCCTTGATTAAATGAATGCCTCTGATTGACGACTTATAAATTATAACGGTCATTAGTCAACATATAATATCAAGAGAATGCATCTGTGAGAGTATAAGTGAACGTTCTGCCCTCATTTGCCAAAGCAGAGGAATCAAAGCTAACAGGCAGCATTATACTTCTTAAGCTAAGTATTTCATACTTGTTTGAGTACATAAAGCACACTGAAGATGACGAACATGAACTTTAGGACGATACTCCAGATAGATGTTGCATATAAAACTCCTATGAAATCTTTAATTGAGGAAAACTTCTGATATTCTATGATATAAATTAAGTGAAATAAAGGAACAACAGAATTAATGCATGTATAACGGTCATCTATGCAACTGGTACAATAGTTACCTTAAAATTAAAGCCATTCCTTTTTTTTGGGGGGGGGGGTGTGAGTTAATCCTCTGGACACAAGACAGAGCTTTGTAGCACAGTAGATCCGTGAACATTGGTCTTAATCTTGTACACATGTATACAACCACTAGCATTTTTTTACCAGATGAAGGTAACAGGATTTCACCTACCTTGTTTATTTGATGCATGAAGATATCCCTTGCATATTTGGCCAATATGGATCTACTCTTGATAAATCTGATGTTCAAAATAAGAGTGAAGTCTCGGGTGAAAACTCTAAAAGGATGAGAATTGCAAGATTAGAATGAGATTATCTAGCCGGTGGGTGAAGATCATTAGCTGGAATCGTCTGATTAAATAAAACTGAGGGCATGGACGGCACCACATGTTTAAATGGTGTAGGCAAATAAATAACCAATTCAATAGGAGGTAGCTTCTGTTTACATAGGAGACTCAAATTAAGATGCTACAAGTGAAGCAATTTTATCATTTGTTAGAGTAAAAAATGAGAATACTAGACCACTTAGATGATCTTCCTTTGTATAAATCATAACAATCAGGAGAAAAAAGAAACCCTCTTATGGTTCGTTGTCACTGGAAAAATATATTTGAATAAATTCTTGCATCTATCTGTGGTTCAACTATGGAAAATTCAAATACTGAATACCGTCGAGAAAGACAAATATAATTTTTCGAAACATAGGAAAATTATAATTTATTCCCTTTTAGTTCTATCCTTTAGCTTACAAAGAGGCACTGTGAATGGACATATAACTTAGTATGTCCATGAGCAGGTAACAAAACAAAGAAATGTATGCAAACATGCAAAGGGATTAATTAATGGCTAAATTTCAACTTGCTACCGTGAACTTTGGGCATTTTCCACGAATGGTACCCTGAACTTTTAAAATGATGGATTGCTATCATGAACTTTCAGAGTATCATAAAACTACAATAACGGCATTAACGGAAAATTAGAAAATGACCATACTGCCATAACAAAAAAATGAATTAATTTTTCTCTCTCTAAAATTTAATTCTTTTATTTTTTTGCTAAAGTACACTACCATTGCTAACGTACACTACCAGTGTATATAAATTAACAATTAACAAAAGAATTCCCAATTTTTAAAAAAAAATATACAAAAGGGCAGTATAGTCATTTTCTAATTTTTCGTTAACGCCGTTATGGTAGTTTGTGATACTCTGAAAGTTCATGGTAGCAAATCCATCATTTTAAAAGTAAAGGGTACCATTCGTGGAAAGTGCCCAAAGTTAATGGTAGCAAGTTGAAATTTAGCCTTAATTATAAAAAGCCTTTCTGAAAAGACATCCAAGTGATATAACTCGAAAGTAAGATGGGAAGGGATCCGATCAAGTAGATAAAAGGCTGGATAGAGTTTCATCCGTTGTAGGTAGTATAGGCAAACGACCTGTCTCAGTTAAATAAATGTTTGTGTTGAACATCATCTTGTTCTGGTGTAGACCGATCAGATATTAGATATTTGTTCACTCAACCACCAGAAGGTCATGAATGCAGTAGTCCACGATTCACCTCTTGATTCAGATTTGAATATATAAATTTTTTTCTTATCCCAAAAGAGTTAATCAGAGGAACAAATTAGAATATTTGGCAAAGAAGTTCAAGTGATGATGCATGATTAAATTCCATGGGAAACACGTAAAGTCATTTACAAAATATGGTTTCAACCAGAGCCTCCTTTCGTAAACAATGTAGCAAATCACGACATATCAGGATGATAATAAAAAGTGTTGCAGAAATATAGTTAATTTTAGTGAAGATTAAGCAATTTGCTTTCATGTTGATAACAGCTACATGATGTCATATAATTCAAAAAGACCTAATGCATCTTAGGAGACTAAATACTTTAGTCATGTTTGAGACACGGTGTCGTAGACAAGAATGCCACCATGCCTACAGCTGATCGGAATCTGCATCACCATCTGTTTATTGATCCAGTACTGTACAATAATCGGCCTTAAATAGAATATTATTGCTAAATTTTTGCGATATAGACAACAAACAATAAGCTAATAGAAAATTGTTGGAACATTTAAATGTAGATGATAAATGCGGCAAGGACAATTATCAAATGCCTTTAAGAGCCATTAATGAGCAATCAGCAATTAGTACAGAGAACTAACAGAGCTAGAAAAGGCTGATAAGGAAGACCTATTAGGAGGCATATTATGAGATGCAGAGCTAGCGACTATAGTCTTATTCTTGCATAGACTTGAATTGGATAATGGAGTCAAGTCACGAATTGCATTTTAGTGTTGGTCTGAGTATTGCCTCAGGTTTAAAGATCAAATGTTTCTTACCCTTGAAATTGAATGTGAAACTCTTATAATTCAACTATGTTGATACAGACCTATGTTGATACTCAAGTCTTATTCTACTGAACAAGACGAACCAAAATGCTTTAGCATATTCTTACCTTGTTCACAGCCTAAACAATCGAATGCCGTATAATTTGGTTCATTTCATAACTTTTACAAATCCAATTGTTTCTGCTCAAATCCAACAATATTTCTTTTTAAATTAATATAATATAATTGACATTTGACAAAAAAAATTATTGTCTATCCATGTTTTCCTTAGATGAAGTTGGGTAGTATAAGTTGGATTTGGTTTCATCCATAACTTTAGAATTCAAATTGTTTCTGCTCAAATTATAATTGATGACTATTTTTCTTTTGTTTAGCAACGTTTTATTAGGTGAAATTGGTATTGCATGTTTAATTTGTATTTTTATTGATATTGACTTATGGCGTAAGGTCATTAAGTACACGACTTACTATGTGATTTTATTTAGTCTGTTGATCAGTTGAGAATTTCTCTATGGAATTACATTATAAAATTTGATGAGTTATGCTTTTTTGTTGGGCTTACATTTTTTATGCTTGATACGTTCTCACTTTCTATTAATGCCGGATAGATTTTGCTTGTGATTCGGGTTTATATTGACTTCCGGTATCTATCTGTCCTTTCTTGACCAGCTTAAGCCGTATAGGTATGCCAGTTAAAGGGCATCTTTGTAAGCACTTTCAGGTCAGAATCTCATTTCACCTTTTGAAGTAAATTGATGGGAAAGGAAATAGTTTCTCTGATTTTTTTTAAAATTTATTTCATGTTTGATTTTATAGTGCTTTGATTATGCCAACTTTCTGGAGATGAATTCAAGAAAACCTTTCTGGCGCTGTCCTTTTTGCAATCAGCCTACTAGGTTCATCGACCTGCGAATTGACCAAAACATGGTGAAGGTAGTATTTTGAGCAATGAAGGAAACTCTTATGTCGTAGTGTTCCTTACATTCTTCTTAAGTCCTTGCTCCAAAACCTTAGTAGTTATAGTGAGGGTCGAGGGATATAATTGTACTCTGCTCCCATGCAGATCACATATACAGGCTGAAACTTTGTAATTTCCACAACAATATTTCTTTTTAAATTAATATAATTTAATTGTGTGCCCCTGTACACAACTCCTAAGTTATGGTTAGGGCCGAGGGAAATACTTTTAACACTTTTGTTCTTCCTTATGTGTCCAGATATTGCGGGATGTGGCAGTGGATGCAACCGAAGTTGTTATTTCTTCCAATGGATCTTGGAATGTGGTTCTTAATAACAAGGAAAAACCGGTTCTTATGTCCAAGGAGACGCTTGTAACACACCAAGATCAGAACACAGGGGATGGGCCTAAAATTATACCGGATACACTAAAAAATGTTGTGGATTTAACTTTGGATGAACATAGGAGTAACGACACCACCTATGATGTTGAGGACATAAAACCTTTAGAAGATTCTCAAGCTTTCCCCATTGCTCCACTCACTCACCATGCAAATTTTGGAACGTTGGAATCTCTCGTCCCTACTACGTTCTTGAATCCTCTTATTACAGATGTTTATCCATCCCCTGCTCCTTCATTACAAGGTTCGACTTTACAAAATAGGGCATTGCCTGTAAATTCCTTAAATTCAATACCTGGACAAGTCAGCGGAGTTCCTATAGCAATTCAAGCAGTTGCAGCAATGACTCAAGCTAATCCATCAAATTCAAGTTATACTATCCCAAGCAATTTACCTTCTGCCTCTTATCAAAACGTGTTCCCAGCAATTCAAGAACTTCCTAGTAATCCATTAACTTCAAGTTCATCTCAATGGGCGAATCTGTATCTCATGAATTCTGGTTTAAATATCATTGGAGGTTTGCCGATTGTTTCTTATCAAACTGTTTCTGCCACGGCAGCTAACCCAGATGGTGATATTGTTATGCAGACAAGTAGTTTGAACATCGTTCCCCCACTTTGCCCAACAACAGAGGTCCCATTTCTTTTTCTTTTTTCCTTTTAGAATGTTTGTTTCTTAGTCTAAGTAGAATAGTGCTATAAAGTCGATGCATGTAGTCACTGTCTGATATTCTTAATTCACAACATATAGTTCTAGTATAATATCCACACAATAACGGCCACTGTCTCATCTTCATCATTGCCCTCATCGTCTCTTAAGCCTTTTCCCAAAAAACCATAGGGGGATTTTCCTCCTATGGCGTCGAAAAAATACTCCATGATTTTCTTCGATGATTGTCATCCATCACCTCCAACTTTATCAGACACCAAATTTCATGTGATTCCACCATTTTTACTGTTGATTTAGTGGGTGCAAAATTAACGGTTTACTAACAATAGAACTTTTTACATTGCTAATTCAACGGAGAAAAAGTTGTGGAATCATATGAAATTTGGTGTATCCACATCTTACATGATAAAAATAATGGATGCCGAATGTCGAAAAAAATCGTGGAGAATATAGATATTTGACGTCATCTAACGAAAAACCTTCAAGGGCCTCTTCTCCATTATTCTCTTTCAGAGAGAATAATGGAGAAAATATGTCATAGGAGAGAATTTTCTTCTATGGCGTCGAAAAAATACATCATCCATGATCTCTTTTAATGATCGGCACTCATTATCTTCATTTTTATCATTTAAGATGCGGATACACAATTTTATATGATTCTACAACATTTTCACCGTTGATTTAGTGGGTTGCAAAATTAACGGTTTACCGACAATAGAACTTTTTAAATTGCTAATTCAATGGTGAAAAAGTGGTAAATTCACATGAAATTTGGTGTCCACATCGTAGATGATAAAGTTGAAGATGATGGATTCCGATCGTCGGAAAAAGCAGTGGAGGATATATTTTTTCGACGCCACAGGAGGAAATTCCTTCCTATGACCTTCTCTCTCTATATATATATAGTAGTGTAGATAGGAGGTTTTTTCGTTAGGCGGCGTAAACAAACTACACCCTTCACCGTTTTATTCGATGGTCGGCACCGGCCATCTTGATCTTCATCGTCAAATATGTCGGTGCACAAAATTTCATGTGATTTTAACATTTTTTCACCACTGATTTAATGAGTGCATAATTAACGGTTTACCGACAGTAGAACTTTTTACATTTCTATACCAACAGTGAAAAAGTGTTAGAATCATATGGAATTTTAGTGTGTCGACATATTAAATGATGAAGATCAAGGTGGATGGTACCAGTCGTCAAATAAAATGGAGGTGTAATTTTTTGACGCCATCTAACGAAAAAAGCCTCTTAGGGCCTCTTTCCCTCATTTTACAAACGGTAGTGAACTTGAAATCAATGCTCTCTTAAATGATGCCAATTTCTTGATGAACTATGAACAAAAGGGGCTTTCCATTAGCCTAATTGAACTGATGATGGCCTCCAAATAATTCTAGACCAGGGGAAAGTATAAAAGAATGAGGAAGTCTTGAGATTTTTGTGGGGAATTATATTTATCTCTAACGCATAAAGATAAAGGTATGCACGAAATCAAACATTTTCCAAGTGCAATTCATTGTGTTGAGTTCTCTCGTTAGTTTTTGTTCATCTTATCCTGGTTTCTTAATCACATGATTGACCTCAACATTTACTTGCTATGAAAATTTGTTATAAGCCTATTTTTGAAGTATGTATACTCAGTGATCAAGTTTGGGAATAGACAGAGAGGGATTTTGGGAAATGAATTTGGATAGATAGGATAAGACCTATCCCGATCCTCTTTATATAGCGAAAGTAATTTTACACTTGCATCCCCTTTCCTTACTAATTACATACACTAAAGTATTCTAGAAATAACTAGAGCATCGGAGTATACCGATACTTTCTTTCAAGCTGGAGCATACATATCGTATAGGCGCAGTTTGTCACATATAAAGTTCACTCTAACCCTTCCCAAAGGTTTTGTGAAAAGATATGCCAATTGATAAGCATATTTTACCTAGTAAGTGTCAATGGTACCATCCTATGCTTTCCGTCATAGGAAGTGACAATCAAGTTCGATGTGCTTTTTTTTTGTGGAACACTGGATTGGATTTGAAGCAGTATAAATCGCAATCGCATATGTAGTGTCACAATACAACATCATAAATGAGATGGGCCCAAAACAAGCTCTCCAAGAACAAATGTAATCCATACAAGCTTGCAAGTGGTGTTTGCCATGGCTCGATACTCAGTCTCTACACTAGAAAGAGACAACAATCTGCTTCTTGCTTTTCCAAAAGTCGAAGTTACCTCCCATAAATATATAATACTCAGACATAGATCTTCACTCTGAAGGAGATGATGTCCAATCAGCTTTAGTGAACCCCGCTACTCGAGAGTGTTCTTGGTCTGAATACAATAGATCTTTTCCTGGGACATTCTTTTAAGTATCGTAAAATATAGATTGTTGCATCCCAATAAGCAACCCGAGAATCCTATGTAAACCGGCTAACAATGCTTACTGGATATGCAATATTAGGACCGGTAACTGTAAAGTAGTTCTACTTATTGACGAACCGTCAGTGCCTACCAAGGTTATCGAACTGATCACCTTGACCCAGAAGTTTAGTATTAGGATTCATAGGAGCCTTTACAGATGTACATCCCAGCGTCCTAGCTTTAGATGGCATACCAAGCTCATACTTTTGTTGAAAGATGTAAATACCCTTTTTGGAGTGGGCAACCTCATTGTGAAAATATATTTGAGATTCCCAAGGTCCTTTGTTTGAAAGCGAGCTTGATGGTGGTGTTTTAGCTATGCAACGCTGGCTTGATCATCACCAGTAATCATTGTAGAGTGTTTTTCGTCACCCAATGGAGATGTGTGTGATCGTGCTTCGGATGTGTATAGATTACCCCTGCTTATTACAAGCAGATGTTTATTAATCATGAGGATTCTAATCTCCATCAGCTGCGGACCAAACTGCTATTAGTTACCTCTCGTTTTGACACAAGAGAACCTTCGATTAACGGGTTATGCGTATCATGCGAACTCAGTCTATGGTATATATTGTGTAGAGTTGTTTGAAAGTTCCTAAGTGGGGAAAGATTAGAGGGAGAGAGAGAATGGGTTGAGATGGCCATCCGAGGGGTCCGGTGCCCCTCCTTAGTCGGGTGCCCACCATTGGTCAGGTAACCCTCGGGCGGCCTCCCGTGGTCGGGGGTCAACCGAAGGTCGGGTAGCCTCTCGAGTTCGGTGGGCACCTGATGGGTAGGGTAGCCTCTCGAAAAACCGGGCGACACTTCGACAATATAAGGGGGTTTAATTTTTATTTGCGGGAGCACCACCCCGGAGGGTGATGTCCCAAAACGAAGTACCCATTTTGAGGGGGATCCTGGGGTCGGATGCCCTTTTGGAGAGGCATTCGAGGTCGGATGCCTTTTTAGTCCAATCTTTCCTTTTTCTTTGGTTTGATGAAGAAAGGTTGCTCTTTTATTTAGTTTTGGTTTGGATCCTGGAGTTTTTGGGGTGAAGTTTTGCTTGAAGAGACGGGTTCTCTTCAAATGGGCTGTTTTGAGGAAAAAGATGAAATAGGAGAGATGATAAAGACCCAAAAGAGACTCTTTTTTTTTGGGTTTCTCTTGAGGAAGAAGATGAAGTTTTCTTCTATTTGGAGAAGATGGGTTCTTTTGAAGAAGTGGATAGAGGAGATGTGTTCCTTTTGGGTCTCTCTTAAGGAAAAAGATGAAATGAGATCTCACCCTAAGAGAGATGAGGCCAAGACGCTTGAATTTTTATGGGGAGAGAAAACTTATCATTTCATCATATTTTAGGGTTTAAATACCTTTACACATTTGCATATTGGCCATTGGGTCTTACATAATTGGCTTTTTGTCCATTTCTTTTACATTTTGCATATTTATTTGAATATTACATTTATTCATTACATTTTTTATTTCTTTGCTTGATGGGGGCCGGCCGGCTTATGCTTGGACTTGGGGCTTAGTCTTGGCTTGGGCTCGAGCCCACTTGCTTGGGCTTGGATCCGAGTTATTTGGATCCAGGCTCACTTGTTTGGGCTTTTCTTGAAAATGACGTTTATTTTTGGACTTCAACAAAATGCCCCTATCAATGAATACACGTGTATGGATACTGTGCATGAAATTGATGGATCTTTCTTTTTGGGGAGATATTCGTCTTGGACTTCGAGCATGAGGGGTCTTTGGTTATGTAGAGATTGGCTTAGTTCCCTTTTTGCGACGTGGTGGTCGATGCCCCTTTTGCGACATGGATGGTTGATATTTGATTTGGTTCCCATTTGACGGCTGATGCTTGATTTGGTTCCCATTTTTTGGAGGCTAGCACTTTCCTTTTTGCGACATGGACGGTTGATACTTGATTTGGTTCCCATTTTGGAGGCTAGACACTTTTATTTTTGCGACATGGACGGTTGATACTTAATTTGGTTCATGTTTTTGGGAGGCTGGGACTGCTCTTTTTGCGATATGAACGGTCGATACTTGATTTGGCACCTGTTTTTAGGAGACTATCACCGTCCTTTTTGCGAGCCTTTTTTGCGATATAGAAAGTCGATACTTGATTTGGTTTCCTTTTTTGAGAGGCTCACACTGTCTTTTTTACGACATGGACGGTCGATACCTAATTTGGTTCCTATTTTTTGGAGGCTGGCACTGTCCTTTTTGCGATATCGAAGGTCGATGCTGATGTGTTTTTGGTGCGGAAGTCAGTTGAACCGGTTGATTTGATTCCGAGGCGGAGTTGGTGCTTGATTTGATCCACTTTCTGCGGTGTCGGTACTTGACTTGATCCACTTTCGACGGTGTCGGTTTGATTTGATAGGATCGATTCGATTTGGGAGCGGAGTCAACGCTTCTATCGTTGAAAAATGGTATCAAAAATAACTCGTCCGGTATCCTATTTGATTGGATTGGATTAATTTGATTTGGGATTGGAGTCAACGTTTCTACCTTTGAAATATGGTATCTGAAGTAACTTGTATGATACCCTATTTGATTTGGGAGTGGGGTCAACGTTTCTATCTCTGGAAATATGGTATCAGAAGCAACTCGTCTGCTACCTCATTCGATTTGGGAGTGGAGTCAACGTTTCTACCTCTGGAATATGGTATCAAAACTAACTCGTCTGGTATCCGACTTGATTTGATTGGATTGATTTGGGAGCGGGGTCAACGTTTCTATCTCTGAAATATGGTATCAGAAGTAACTCATCTCTCATCTGGTACCTGACTTGGTTTGATTTGATTGGATTGATTTGGGAGCGGAGTCAATATTTCTATCTCTGAAATATGATTTCAGAAGTAACTCATTTATAACCCGATTTGATTTGATTTGGGAAGGTTCCGGCCTGTCCGGTGGGACTTTTGAGCTTGGAAGCACTGCCGAGTAGGACTTCGATTTGATTTGCTTGCTCTTGTCCCTTTCGACGGGACTTTTGAGGTTGGAAGAACTGCCGAGTAGGACTTGGAATTTTGATTTATTTTAAAGTTGGGAGGATTTGATTTTGAGTGAGATTTGAATTAGGGCTTAAAAGTCCAGATTTTTGGAGTTGAAATTTGGACTATGTTTGGATTTGAGCCAGGATTAGAGGTTGGATTGCAATTTGATGATTTAGGATGGAATTTGGATTTGGATTTAGATTAGTATTTGGGATTTTGAAGTTTGATTTGGATTTGGGTTTGGAATATGGACTTAGAGTTAGAGTTTAAATTTGGATTTAGAGTTGGAATTTTGGAATTGGAGTTAATTGGAGTTGGGTATCAGCATCGCTAACACTGAAGTACAACGCCATAATGACTCGTCATTTACCACTTGAAGGAAATTGGGGATTTAAGGGTTTTAGTTGGCGTCTACATCGCTATATTGAATTATGGTGTCAAGAGCGAATCATCATTTTCCCTTTGAGGATTTAGCGACTTGAATTTTTGGTTGGCGCCTGCATCGCTAAAACCGAAGCATGTTACTAAGAGTGATTCATCATTCGTTGTTGGAGCGTCATTGGAGGATTTGAGATTTGTATTTGTGATCGGCGTCTGCATCGCTGTCACTGGAGTACGGTGCCAGAAGTGACTCATCATTCGTCGTTGAGGGATTTGGAGATTTAAATTTTTGTGTTCGGCGTCTGCATCGGTTACACCAGAATGGTATCAGGAGCGACTCATCATTCGCCGTTGGAGAACTTGGGATGTTTATTTATTTACATACATATATATTCCCAGTTTAACAACTTAAGGTCGAAAGGATTTTTTTAAGAAGATTTTTTAAGAGAATTTTTTTAAAGAATTTTTTTTATTGAGTTTGCCCGTTTTCGGGTTTTCACAAACTCGCTAGTAGCCTTGTTGCTTTTTTTAAAGAAATTTTTTATCGAGAATTTTTTTAAAGAAATTTTTTTATCCAGTTTGCACGTTTTCGGGTTTTCACAAACTCACGAAACTTGTTTAGATTTTCATTCGTGCCCCTTTTGCTTGTGAACTAAACCTTTTTTCTTTTTCTATTTTCTTATGTTTTCTTTTATATATTATTTTTTATTTCTTTTTTAATTCCCAGTTTAACGACTTAGGGGTCAAAGCTGTACTTGTTCCTTGTTTGTCCTTGTTGGTGCCTTTTTGCAGAGTTATTTGAGATTCTTTGATTTTGAGTTTGATCGTGATGAATTGATGGCCGAGACAATAGGCTGGATTTGATTCTTTTGTTTGATCTTGGGCTTTTCCTTAAACAATCCTTAGTATTTTCTTCTTCTTTTGGACAAGCGTATGTCCCGTAAAGGCCGCGGCAGATTCGAGTCGTTTCTTGGAGCAAACAATTGGGCCGTCTGCCACCGAAGGATTTCAACTTTTGTTTGTATAATATTGGCAGTGCGGCTTGATTGTTCACTAGCATGCCTGAAGACAGTGAGAATTCCCCGGCCTTGTATTGGCCCCTGACTAAATCCTTGAATATAGCCGTCTTTGATGGTATGCCCCAACACTCAATGATATGGGCAGTAATTGGGATCATCGATCATCTTTGTTTCATACGGACTCTTCGATTCTAGCAGTTGCAAACCGTTGTTTAGGACAGTCTTTGAATATTTTGTGGACTTTGTCCTTTCTGAAGGAGTACATTTTATTCTCTCTATCATAGTCGGTTCTAGTGTATACTATTCGCTGATGATATTATTCTAGTAAATGAGACGAAAGCAGGGGTTAATGCCAAATTGGAATTATGGAGGCAAACATTGGAATCTCGGGGGTTCAGATTGAGCAGGTTCAAGACAGCATATATGCATTGCAAATTTAGTAAACAGAGAAGTCAAAACTATATTGGTATAACATTGGAAGGGCAAGAAATATCACCGAGAGATCAGTTATATTTAGGTTCCATCATCCAAAAGAATGAGGAGATCGATAGTGATGTTAATCAAAAGATCTAAGCTGGTTGGTTGAAATGGAGGGGTGCAATAGAGATTTTGTGTGATCGTAACTTTCCCTTAAAATTGAAAGGGAAGTTTTATCGGAGTGCTATTTGGCCTGCCTTATTATATGGTACAGAATGCTGGGCTCCTAAGAAGCATCATACACAGAAGATGCACGTAGCGGAGATGCGCATGCTCCGTTTGATGTACGGTAACACTAGAAAAGATAAGGTGCGAAATGAGGATATTTGTGCAAAAGTTGGTGTAGCACCTGTGGAGGAGAAGATACGGGAAAACCGGCTAAGATGGTTTAATCATGTGCGACGCAGGCCTATGGAAGCACCGGTTCGACGAATAGATACTCTCAATATGGGCAATGACAAAAGGGCAAAAGGGAGACCGAAGAAAATATGGATGGAGGTGATACGGAACGATATGGTTGCCAAAGGGCTCAATGAAAGTATATTGTTCGATAGGAGTAAGTGGAGGTGGAGGATTCATGTGCTGGATCCGGCGTGATTCTCATGTTGGTTCATGTAGCCTACCCTATATGCTTGGGATAAAAGGCTCAGTTGTTGTTGTATAGTCGGTTCTCTTCCTTGTACTGGTCTTCAAGGCTCGTCATTTTTTGGTCCGCCCGTTGCTTGCTTACCCTTATTAGCAGTTGTATCGAAAGAGTTGTTATGTCGGAACTTCCGCCTCTGCGGTTGTCGTCCTTTTGGAATTTGGATTTGTTATTAGATTGAATGCTGAGGATAAATTTAGGATTTGAGAGCTCTAAGGCCTGGACTCTTTTGGCCAGCTCCTGAAAAGTTTTGAGAGTCATCCCGTTATCGATCTCTCTTGATAAGGCTAACAACTTGTTTTTGATCTAAGGGTGGTTCGTATTTGGTCTTAGGATTACACTGTTGGTTTATATAATCCGCGACTCTTTCGTTCTCCTTTTTAGTCTTCACACGGTTGGCAATAGCGATTTTATCACTGACACTCATGAACTTTTGTTTGAACAGAGATTCCATTTTAGCAAATGTCTTGACCGAGTTGTTTGGTATGCTTGTGTATCGGTTGAAAGCAACGTCGGTCAAAATTTTAACGAACTGTCTGAGGATCATCACATTATTGCCCTTTATATTTTCGCATGTCTTAAAATAGGCAATACGTTGATTGGTGCCCCCATCCCGTTGAACCTTTTGAACTTAGGGACGACATAGCCAGTGGAATACTCCACGAGTTTATATCTACGGGGTATGCCCTCCCATTATTGGTGCATCCTTTTTATACTTAGGCTTCAGTCACCAATGTTTTGTCTTTGCTGGTGACGGTCCACGGTCTTGCCTTGCGTTAATGTGCCGGCATCAGGCGTCGAGACTTTCTTGGGAGGATGACTGCGTTGACTTTTGTGAAGATCCTTCACTCTCGGGCTGGATGGAATAGATGTTGGCCATTTTGAGATGTCAATCTCTGGTTCATGGGTAGATTCTTGAGTTTGCCGCGAGTACATCCGAACGAATTGGGTTGTGGAGTTCGCCACGACATTCATCATATCGTCGATTTTGGAATAGATCTTGGCTCCTTGTCTTTGTCATGAAAGCTACTTCTGAAGGTCTTGTAGTAGCGTTCGAGGATGAAGGCTAGGCTAGCATTGTCGTCTAACTTTTCAAGAAATATGGGTTTTTTTTGTTTCCTTGCCTGAGTAGAGTCTTTAACATCGCCCAAACCAAACTGGGATTGGGTGGCGGCAACCACATCTTTATCATGACTGTAAAGCTTAAGACTTGTTCTTCCGGGTCCCACCATGTAGACTGTATGGATTGTGTATCCGTCCACAGCCTCACCATTGGTAACGATATTTGCTAGGCTTTTGGATTGCCGTGGTCTGCTTCTCTCAGGGAAGGACAAGCGTCTGGAAACAGTCGGTCCAACCGAGGCTTTGGATAGAACCGCTACGCTTCACTTGATTTTCTTTTGTTGCTTCCGCACGACAAGAACCGCTTGGTAAATTCATGATGAGATCATGTCATGCCTTTGATTCTGGGGCTTAAGCACGCCTCTTCGCATCACTCTTCGAATTTCCGTCTTATTGATCTTTGCAGTCCTAGGATTCTTCTGCACCTATTTCAAGGGTTCAAAAGAGTTGATTTTCATGGCAAGCCTGACTTTTGTCACAGGGTAACTATTTTCTTAGAACCTTATGAACTCCATCTTAGCAGGAGCTCTTGCCTTTTTATTAGCTCTATATCTAAGCCATTTTTGCCTCAACCTTTTCGCTTTAAGGATTTGGCGGGCATCTGCTTTCTTGGTAGCCGCAGTGGGCTGACTAATTGAGAGTCTAGAGAATATGCTTGAATGCGCGGTTGTCATGGGTGTCATCTGGGCTTTGCTCAAGATGTTTTATTACACCTTTGAATTGATGGCTTTATCCCCAGATGGAGCGACAGATAGCCGATCAAACACAGACTTGAACCTGGTTCGGGTATCTTTACGATCATGACGTTCAGCCTTTTCCTCCTTAAGGCCGATTTGTTGATTTAGCTCATTAGAGTCTCTGCGGTAGGAGCGCTCATGGAGACCGGAACGAATATGATGGATCCGAACTGATCTGGAGGTTCTGTCCACTGCTGCATAAGACTTGATGAAGGAGTTACTTTGGCAGTTGTTTTAAGCGTGTATGCGACGGGGGTCGCAACAGAAACTGAGCTTGTTTTCATATATTTTGACTGAGTTTGCTTGATCGCTTGACTCGAAATATGGAAGGATAGAAAAGTCTCACCGGATATGTCAGAATCTGTAGAGTGTTTTTCGTCACCCTATGGAAATGGATTCACTCGTGCTTTGTGCGTTTACAGATTCCCCTTGTCCATTTCAGACAGAGGTTTATTGAAGGTAGGGATTCTAATCTCTAGCAGCCACGAGCAAAACTGCTGCTAATTATCTCTCGTTTTGACATGAGAGAACATCCAATTAATGGGTCATGCATATCGTGCGAACTCAGGTTATGATATGTATTTTATGTGTAGAATTGTGTTTGAAAGTTCCTAAGAGGGGAAAGAATAGAGGGAGTGAGATGATGGGTTGGGATGTCCACTCGAAGGTCGAGTGCCCCTCCTAGGTCAAGTGGTCCCCTTGGTCGGGTGCTCGCTCATTGGTCGGGTGGCCCCCAGAGTCCGGGTAGGCACACGATGGGTCGGGTGGCCTCCCAAAAAATTGGGCAGCACTTCGACAGTATAAGGGGTTTAATTTTTATTTGCGGGAGCACCACCACGGAAGGTGATGTCCTAAAACAGAGTACCCCATTTGAGGGGGCATCCGGGGTTGGGTGCCTTTTTGGGAGGCGTCCATCGCGGTTCATCGCTGGGGATCGACCTCCCGGTATGAAAGCCATGGGTTTTCACCCCTTTAGCCTAATCTTTCTCCTTCTCTATGAGTTTGATGAAGAAAAGTTGCTCTTTTATTTTGTTTTGGTTTGGATCTTAGAGTTTTTGGGAAGAAGTTTTGCTTGAAGAGAATGGTTCTCTTCAAATGGATTGTTTTGAGTAAGAAGATGAAATCGATTTGATGATAGATACCTAAAAGATGCTATTTATTTTTCTTTTGGGCTTCTCTTGAGGAAGAAAATGAAAAAGTTTTCTTCTATTTGAAGAAGATGAATTCTTCAAATAGAAGAAGAGGAGGATAGACTAGATCATGGAGACTCAAAAGGAACTCTCTCTCTTTTTGGGTCTCTCTTGAGAAAGAAGATGAGATGAGATCTCACTTCAAGAGAGATGGAAGCCAAAACCCTAGAATTTTTATGGGGAGAGATAAGTTATCATTTCATCATATTGCTGGGTTAAAATACCATTAAACATTTACATATTAGCCTTTAGGCTTTGCATAATTTTTTTTTTCTAATTTTTTTTCATTTTGCATACTTGTTTAAATATTACATTCATTCATTACATTTTTTATTTCTTTGTTTGATGGGGGACTGTCGGCTTATGCTTAGGCTTGGGTCTTGGCTTGGGCTCGAGCCCACTTGCTTGGGCTTGGATCTGGGTTGTTTTGGCTCGGGCTTACTTGTTTGGGCTTTTCTTGAAAATGAAGTTCATTTTTGGACTTCAACAATCATAATATCATCAATATAGACCTCTAGGAGAATTCACAAGTTACGGGGCTGCGGAGTGAGCGATAAAATACAGAGTGATCATGAGCATGACGACTAAGACCAAATGAAGTAACCACTTCTCTAAATCTTCCAAGCTATCCCTGAGGAGATTGTTTCAAGTCATAGTGTTTTATTGAAGCGATACACTAGGCTAGACCCCCCTGAGCAACAATCTTAGGGGGTTGCTTCACATGTACCTCTTCTATTAAAAGTACAATGAGGAAAAACATTCTTTACGTCAAGTTGAAATGAGGGCAAATGATGCGTTCAAGGGACATACGTAAACGAACCGAGGTCATTTTGGCCACTAGAAAGAGTTATTCTGACAATCAGCCCCATAACTCTGTGATTTCTTCTTTACAGATAAGCGAGCTTTTAGGCGTAGAAGAGAGCCACCAAGATTCAATTTGACGACATACTTCTAGCAACATTCTACAGCCTTCTTCCCTACATGTAGAGGCACCAAATCCCATGTCTTGTTATTTTTAAGAGCAAGCATTTCCTCTGTCATAGCATCTCTCCATCTTGTATGAGATAATGCTTCAAAAACTATCTCAAGTAGAGTATGTGAATCAAGCGAGGAGAAGAATGCTCAATATTCGCGAGACAATCACAAGTCATATGGCAATGGGATGAGATGTGCAACTTCATGTCCTTTCCTCAAGGCAATAGGAACATCGAGGTCAGAAAGTTATGGAGCTTGGGAATGGCACTGGCTCAGTTGTGCACACCCTTCAAGAATATACCCCAGTAATAAATGGTGGATCATTCTCAAGAGGTAAAATAAGATGTGAAGTAGATAGCTGGGACTGCTGGAGCAACTACATCTGTAGGAGGAACATCAGCTGGAACATCAGTTGGAGCAACTACATTCTGTCATGTAATCTAAAAATGAAAAATATCCAAAGAAAAGTCTTCATTCAGATCTGGAGTTTTATGAGATTTAGAATAACAAGGAGTCAACTCACGAGACGTGATGTCTGCTAAAACAAACCCTTATCTCATTCAGGGTTATAAGCTTATAACATCGATACCGTTTTTGTCTATGAGCATATCCCAGGAATCTATATTTTAATAGCTCTAGCATCCAATTTGGTATCTCCCGGCGATCATCACGAACAAAGCAAACACACCCAAAAACCAGAATAGATAAAGAGAATGGGACTATGTTTGGAGACAACATAGAATGTGGATTCTCTTTGTCCAAGACACGATTAAGCATATGATCAAGTAGCCACCGGTGAGAGCTGCTTCTCCCTAATAGATCTTAAGGACTTGCATATTAATCAATAAAGGGTGAGTAATCTTCAGGACATGTATTCTTCCGTTCCGCGATGTATAAAGACAGATTCATGAATGATCCCGACCTTTGACATAAACTCCTGAAAGAGCAACGCTATGAAAATGGCGAGTAGAAGCTTCATATTGATCCTTGACTTACGAGTAAAACTCTTGAAATCTAGAAAAACCTTCAATATGAGATTTCATTAAATAGATCCAAGTTATTCTTGAGTAATCATCAATAAATGTGGTTGTATCTAAAACCATCTTGAAATACAACTGGATAAGGCCCCTAAACGCCTCGATGAATCAAGCCAAACGGGCTATCCTCTTTTTTATTGATTTGATTGTGATAACTAGAGCGGCGATGTTTACCCTTATCACAAGACTCGCGCTCTAGTATAGAAAACCTATTAAGGAAAGGAACAAGCTTCTTTAAAATTTGAAGAGAAGGATGAGCAAATTGGTTATGGATTTGTAGCGGTGATAAAAAGCACATGCTATTAGAGACTCTAAACGCAGTAGTGGAGATTTGTTTATCCAAGACATAAAGATCCTTAGATTCATGACCGGTAGCAATAACTACTGAACGAATCCTCACTATACATCTCGTAGCAAAGAATGTGAATGAGCACCCCATGAATCTAGTAAGCATACTTATTGTTAACAAATTAAAAAGGAAATTGGGCTAGTATAATACCGGTGTTAGAGACAGCCTTGATATGAATGTAACAGTAGCTCTTCTAGTAACATAAAGTATTCCTAATCACTAAAATCACTTGGGCAGCCAACGAAGTGGGAAAAAATGAAGAGAGGAATTCCAACTCTCCAATCATATGATCCGTGGCTTCAGAGTCAATATGATCTTAAGACGTGAGGCGTAAAAGAATTACATGCCAGATAATCACATCTTGCCTCGTTACTCGTCAATGGTAGGAAAGAAGATGCAACCAATGTTCTCGGCATCATTGCCATATTTTCATAAACCCAAAGATACAATTGCACCGATAATAGAACCTGAAATCACCAAATCAAGGCACGAATATCCACTAAAAAGATCAAGCGATCAATCTTCCAAGATTAATCCCAACAATAAGGGTACTTCAAACGGACATGAAATCACAAATCAAGATACACAAAAATCCACTTGCAAACACCATGTGATCGATCTCGTAAGAAACGATCGAATCCAATCGTATCAACACATCAAAATAGAGTTGCACGCGACCTCTGATGGCTTCTTTTTAATAGCACAATCAAAGAAATATCAAATGCGAAGAGAGCCAAATCAAGCCAAATACATCAACAAGAGGCTTCTCTGTTAATCAGTCAAACACCTGGTGGGTTATGGCTAAGCTCAACCAACTCCAACAATAATCAAGAAATGGATCTTCTAAGATCCAACCCGATGATCCTGCCAATATCTAATCGCCGACCTCAATAATAACCCCCAACCTCCTTAAGCTACGAGATCGAAACCGTCCATGATCTCTGATAGCACAATCAGAAAAAAGATGGCGAGGGCATCATGAACAAGGGTAATAATGAAGTGGTAACTCGCATTGTAGACCAAGAAATTTGAAGGGGATGATTCCTTAAGGCAACAATTCTCAGGATCGAGGCAACGACTCTGGAGATCAAGGCAAACAACATTGCAAGGTAACAGCTCTCAGAATTGAGGCAACAGCTCTCAGATAAGTCTCACAAACAAGCTCGGATCCACTCGATAGCTCGAATCTTGAAGGAAATTTGAAGGATCTCAAAGCGGCAACGAACTCGCTCGTGGATCTCAAAGTGGTGATGAACTCGCTCACCTTTGGCAAATTTGATCTCAAGATATGATATCTAAGAGGGCATTGATGGAGAATCTCATGATCTGAGATCCAAGAGGGTTGAGGATGATAACCGAAGACGAAGTTGTGAAGGCGGCCAAGTCATCGAGGCGGCGGATGAGTAGTACCGCAAACAGTATCTGTGAACAGTAATGACGAGGTCGAGGGAGTTCGTTGGCGGCGACTATCTTGTCGATGGAAGCTCGATGGATGGAGACAGCTTCAATGGTTTTTTTGTTTTGGAGGGTATCGATGGCTCTGAGGAGAGAGAGCGCGCGCGCGCGCGAGAGTATATATATATATATATATATATATATATAGAGAGAGAGAGAGAGAGAGAATAGTGGTATATATATATATATATATATATATATATATAGAGAGAGAGAGAGAGAGAGAGAATAGTGGAGGAAAGAGGCCATAGGAGGGGATTTCCTCCAATGGCGTTGAAAAAATACAACTTCCATTTTTTCCGACGATCGGCATCCATCATCATCATCGTTATCATCTAAGATGTGCATACACCAAATTTCATGTAATTCCACTACCTTTTTACCATTGCATTAGCAATGTAAAAAGTTCTATTGTCGGTAAACCATTAGTTTTGCACCAACTAAATTAACGGTGAGAAAATGGTATAAACACATGAAATTTGGTGTATCCATATTTTAGATGATAAAGATTAAGTTTGTATGCTGATCGTAAAAAAAAAATCATGCAGTGTGCATTTTTCCGACGCCATAGGAGGAAATTCCCTCCTATGGCACCTTTCCTCCATTAACCTTATCTATCTATCTATCTATCTATCTATATATATATATATATATATATATATAGAGAGAGAGAGAGAGAGAGAGAGAGAGAAATGATTTTGGATAGTTAGGATAAGACCCATCTTCCTCTATATATAAGCAAAATAATTTTATACTTTCATCCCCTTTTCTTTACTAATTACATAAACTAAAGTAATCTAGAAACATCTAGAACATGGGAGTATCTTAACACTCAGGAATAGCCTTAGGTTCTACAGAATTAGGCCCTGTTTGGATTTAACGTTACTAACGTCTAGTTATCTAGTGAGTGGAGTGGAGTATGCTCTAACTCCACTTGTAATAACTTTGGCTTGTTGTTTGCTTTGGAGTTAACCTTTTAATGGTTATTTTCTTAACCTTTTTGGAGTTAAGATAATAATATATAACCTTTTGGGTCAAGATACTCCAACTGATGCTGACTCCAAAATTTATATCACGCACGGTAGAGATAGGAATTTGGAGTAAGTTTAGATAACTCAACAAGACTCCACTTATCATAACTCAACTCCAAAGCCGAACTTGGTAGGACAGTCCTTTTTGCAAGTTGCCAAGTTGCTAAGATAGCAATTTGGGCTAAAGTATAAATAACTCTACGAGACTCCACTTATCGTATCTCGACTCCAAAGCCAGACTCCAAAGCCAGACGTGGCGTAGCTAATAGGCAACTCTTTTTTGCCAATTGCTTTTTATGGAACTTATATCTCTTGCTAACATGCTTAACACTCTCCATGCAGAATCAGGATGGAGGTTTTCAATCTTCTATGAGCTCAACATTCCAACAAATACCACAACTTCCAACAATATCTCCATCAAACCTGCACAACATTGGCGCCTATAACCCTCAACAACACCCTCTTCAGTCCTTGAGCCAATGCACAGATGCTACCCAGTCATCCTCTTCTGTTCCTCAACATATCATGGCAGATTATTATATTAGACAGTTGGCTGCTCGAAGAGCATCACAAATGGCTATGCCACCGTTAGTTCATTCATACCCATCCACTTCTATATCTTCACAACTTTTGGGGATCGACAATAATTTGCTCGCTGTATCACAAATGCCTATGCCACCATTACCTAATCAATGTCCGTCAACTTCAGTATCTTCACAACATTTGGAGTATAGCTGGCAACCGACAAGAAGAATGCGAGGAAGCCTAATGGGTAATGCGTATTCCGCAGCTATCAACCAGTATTCAGTGCATCCGTCTCAAATTGTGTCTGGTAGCTTAGATTCAAACAGTACCAATACTATGGCTAATCAGAGGAACATATAGTGGTTGGTTAATTATACCAGAGCTCATGAGACTTTGCTCGCGGTAGCAAATTTTTGAGAATTTGTTGATTTTGAGCTTTCCACGCAAGTGATGCACATATACGTATTTTGGACATACCAAAGATAGGAGGAAAGAGAGGAAAGAATGCTGTACAGAACTTAATTAACCTGCATCGTTTTGTCAAAGTTTATACAGAGAGCTGTATATATAGAACTGGGCTATTTTTATGATGTCTACTGATGAAACTGAGGTATCTGTATCTACAAGTAAATGAGTCAACTTTATTTTTTTAATCTTAGGTCACTTGTGTCGAGCTCCTCATTCATCATATTTCACAAAAAATTATGTGCTGGAGTCATGAATGTTTCTTTATTTCCATTTGTATATTTATAGAGTACAAACAGAGGATGGAATGTGCATTTTTTTTTTACATGGTTTTAGTTACAAATTAAAGATGAGTTGATGATTTTTTTGTTTTGTTTCATATTAATGAAATTAGCAGCGAGAGAGGAACTGGATCTGTTTGAGGAGAGGGGTGAGAGCTTCCATGAGTTTCTCACAAGGGTGATTGTGGATCCCCTCGTATGTTGTCTCCACAATGCTTGTGTCTTTTGATAAACGCTGGACTTGCTTCTTCACGTTGCATGTGTGATGAGTGCATCTGTAGTAGCTTCTTCATAAATATATATGCATGCATAAAAAGGAAACAAATTAATATTAGCTAATTATACCTTTGTGTTAATATTATTAGGTTTTTTTTTGAAATAGGTTATTTTGATTTTTAAATTATAAAAATAGAATAGTTAGATTTATTTTTGTGAAAATAGGGTGGTTTGTGGGCCCAGGTAATTTAAATTTTTTTTATAACAGAGGACGGGTTCCCGCCCTCTTCAAAATTCAGGGGAGGGCGGGTTTTAGGAATCCACCCATCCCTATAATAGGTAGAGGGCGGGTTCTAGGAACCCGTCCTCTAAACTGGGGAGGGGGAGAAGGAGGGGGTCCATCAAACCGTCCTATTTCCACAAATATAAATCTAACTATCCTATTTTTATAATTTAAAAATCAAAATAACCTATTTCAAAAAAAAAACCCATATTATTACTAGAATATTGCATGTGTAATGCATGTGAGAAAAAAAAATTAGATAGTTAATTTATTTTAGGAGCAGAATATGGGAGGTTTTATATCAGGG
Source organism: Agapanthus africanus (assembly GCA_030015575.1). NCBI lineage: Eukaryota > Viridiplantae > Streptophyta > Magnoliopsida > Asparagales > Amaryllidaceae > Agapanthus > Agapanthus africanus. The sequence goes on from JASDDO010000026.1 coordinate 143,161,246, forward strand.
TATATTTTAATTGGCTAAAATTGATTTAATTTGATGACGTATTTTTTTGATTTAATTTGATGATGAGTGTTTTTTTTTTCATTTCTTCACTTTCATAACTATTTTTGTTGGGTTTAATAAATGTTTTTTTATTGGTGTTGTATGACATTCCAAAATGAAAATTTGGCTGAGAATGAAACAAAGTAGTTTTTATTTTGCTCTATTATGGCGATAGCATAAATGACAATCTTTTTATTTTCTTTTTCTTTTTCGATCTCTTGTATTTTTATGAAATATAGACATATGAGCAGCTATAAAATCAGTTTGGTATTACTGCAGAGTGGGTTGTTATTATAGTAGTAAAGATAGTTGGCAAACGTAAAGATGTGGTTGAATAAAACAAAAAGGACGTTATGTTGATGCATTATGCACGTATGCTGTCAAACATATTGACTTTGTTCTCGTTGAACTACAAATTTCTAACCCTAGCTACCATGCACGCAACCCTTTCTAGCTTTATTAATTTTTTTTTGCTTAGATTTTTAGTTTTATTAATTACGTTGACATGTGCATGACTTTGCAAAATAATCCTTTCTGGCTTTAGTGTTTATTTGCAAATTTGATTCAAGCTTTGAGTATATAATTCAATGACAAGACATTTAAAAACTACATTCGAAAACATTACTGATAGATTCTTCATCTTTTAAGCTTGTGAAAAAAGCAATGAAACATATTTTTGCAAAACTAATGTCGCAATGGTAGGAAATCTGTGGTTATGGCAAGAGTATGCGGAGTATATATAGAGTGTCAGTGTAGGAATTTTCTGGCGGGATATGTGGTGGGACACTATTCATTGATCTATATCACTTTACCTTTTTTTATTCTAGTTTTAATGATTCTTGGATCTGTAAAATACATATACACATGAATCAATGAATGGTGTGTTGTCATATGTCCTGCCACTGCAGAAAATGTATACTCCGTTTTCAATTATTAAGAGCTTAAATTTTACCCTTGCGTACAATGAAGATTTAAACTTTATACTTATCCCTTACCATCCCCACTCCTCTCTCTCTCTCTCTCTCTATATATATATATATAATAAGAGATTAATTAAATCTTAATAATTAATCCACTTGTTATATTCTCTGGTTGCGGCAGTAGCACAGGGAAGAAAAGAGAGAGAGGGGGGGATTTGTAGGAGGGAGAGAGGGAGAGGGAGAGAAAGAGATTGTATTTGGATGAGACCGGAAGGCATAGTGGAAGTAATTCGTCATCGGTTTGCAGGAAAAGGTGCGGGCTTGCACCGATTCTGGGTAATATCTTGTTTCTTTTGCTTGGTGTGTTTTTCTTTTTATTACTGATTACGTTTGCGTAGTTGCTGCGATTGATCTTTTCCATTAGATTCAGATTCACACGTTTCGATCATCCGCTGCGTACTTTGGTGTTATTTTCACAACAGTGGTACATAGTTTTTGTTACGGTGTTTCGAATTATTGAGAAGATGGCTTCAATAAAATCAATAAGTTTGACGGAAAGAACAATTTCAGTATACAGAGATTAAAGATGACGGTGAGTTTGAAGCCATAAGGAGATCATAAGATAGTCTTCGCAAGAAGAAGACCTTTTCGACGACTACATATGTTCAGGAAGAAGAGATGAAGGATAACGGTTTCAGTTTGATACGGTTACGCTTGGCTGATGAGGTTCCATACGAAGGTCGGACAAGAGACAACCATGACAACATGATTATGGAACATGCTAGAATTCGTGTACATGAAGAAATCTCTTACAAACCGTCTATATCTCAAGCAGCGTATATACACGTTGAAGGTGAAGATGGGTACATGAATCAAAAACCACTTGGACGAACTCAACAAGATCATAATGGACTTACCAATGTAAAGGTAAAGATTGAAAATGAGGACCGAGCTATGATCCTGATTAACTCATTGACTTCTGAATATAGCCAGTTCGTAAAATCAATGGTGTATGACAGAGATAAAATTTCTTTAGAATATATTAAAGCGGGCCTACACAACAAGGTGTTGATAGAGAAGGCATCTGGAGATAAGGATGGTCAGGACGATGCGTTAGTTTCTAAAGGACTTTTTGAGAAATGGTCACGAGGTGGTTCCAAGAGTAAAGCGAGGTCCAAATTGAGAAATCACACTAATGACCAATGCAATTATTGCAAGGTGAAAGGCTATTGGAAAAGAGACTGTCAGAAATTCAAGAAGGATACTAAAGAGTTTTCTAGTAGTGCAGTTGTCATACATGATTCAGATGATGGCAGCGATTGTTCCGTATAATTAGTTTGCATAGTTGGCAACATGTATGATTTATGGATTCTAGATTCGGGGATCTCTTTCCACACGACTTTATATTGGAGTTGATTTGCGACGTTTCATTCTCTTGATGGAGGTTCGGTAAGATTGTTAGGATTGGTTCTGTAAGGATACATATATTTCATGGGGTAATGCTGACTTTGACAGATGTCATATATGTGCCAAATCTGAAGAAGAGTTTGATTTCTATAGGAGGTTTGGCGGGGATTGACTGCAAGTGCGTGGTCGATGGGTGTTCCATAAAAATTTCCAAGGGGTCTCTCATTGTTATGAAAGGAAAGAAGGTGAGGAATTTGTACTTCTAGAGTGACAGTCAGTTACAGATGACATTGCTGCGATATTTACTCGTTCAGGCGATTCAGATTCGGCCAGATTGTGGAACTTGCGTTTGGGCCATATAGGAGAGTTGGGTTTGGAGGTGCTCAAGAGGCAACTACTTGGAGATGGAGATTTTGACAGTCTTGATTTTTATGAGGAATGCGTTCTAGGAAAGCAAACAAATGTGAAGTTTGGGACAACGGTACATAATACGAAGGGTATTCTTGATCGTTTCCACACTGATGTTTGGGGACCGGCACTGGTTCTTTTGCGAGGTAGAGTCAGATACTTCATTTCCTTCATTGACGATTTTTCTAGAAAAGTCTAAGGCTGAGACTTCTTAGATGTTCAAGACATGGAAGGTCAGGGTAGAGAAGCAGATTGGTAGGCATGTAAAGGTCCTTCGATCCGATAATGGCAGAGAGTTTATTTCGCATGCGTTTGTAGAGTTCTGCAAGTCAGAGAGGATTATGCGCCATCACACCATTCTGGGAGACCTTCAATCAAATGGCGTTGCAGTGCAGATGAATCGGACACTACTAGAAAATATCAGATATTTGCGGCTTACAGCTGGACTTCCTAAGGAGCTTTGGGTTGAAGTCCTATCTACGGCCGTTCATCAACAAATCACCATCGGTGGTGACAGATAAGAAAATTTCTGAGAAAGTGTGGATCGGAAAGGCTGGAGATTACAAGCGGCTCAAATATTTGGGTGCCTAGCTTATGTTCAGGAGAGGAGCGATAAGTTAGAGCCGAGGGCTAGAAAGTGAGTCTTACTCAGCTACAGACTGTGGTGTCCTGAGACTCAGAAAATAATAATCAATTGGCATGTTACATTCGATGAGTCTGCGATACTTCGTAAAAAACAGACTCAATCAGATGGTGAAGAGAGAACGGTTGCGCCACCAAGCAAGGTGGAGATTGAGATTCTGGTTCACGATATTATGAGAGATGAGGTGATTGATAGTCAGACTTACGTGGAGCGTCCGACAGAGCTAGAGGGTCCAGTACAGATAGAGGGGCGGAGATATACACGAGTTAGGTGTCCGCCGATTAGACTTGGTTTTAAGGATATGGCAGTAGTTGGTTTCAATGACATGGCGTCATATGCGCTAACTATTGAGCATGAGAAACCGTCCAGTTATAGAGAGGTTGTGTAGTCTACCAATTTTTCCTAGTTGGAGAGTTGCGATGATGGAGGAGATGGAGTCTCTTCATCAGAACGATACGTAAGAATTGGTTGCTTTACCAAAGGGAAAGCACGCGATTGGCTACAAGTGGGTTCTTTAAAGTCAAGGAGGGTTCGCCAGAGGTAGATGATATTAAATATAAGGTGAGATTGGTGGCTAAGTGATTTGCATAGAGGAAGGGTGAAGACTACACTGAGATCTTTTCTTCGGTGGTTCGACACACTTCGATTCATGTTTTGTTAGCTATGGTCGCTGTTTATGATATGGATCTAGAGTTGAAAGTTTCTAGTGCCCTCGCTGCTAACCCGCGGCTAATGCGGAATTCAATTATTTTTATGGGCACTAGAAACTAAAACTCAAGAATCGAACCAAACACATAAATTAGAACCATAACGAGATGGAAATCATAACCTTTGTAGCGTCTTCATTTGCTCATTGGATTGGACTCTAGCATACTCTCAAGAGCTCCGGGTCGCGTTTGCAAGCCGGTCCTCCTTCGCCGAAGATGATCCATCCAGAGAACGATCTAAGCTCCGGCTTCACCTAGTGAAGAAACCGACGCTCCAAGCTCGCGAGGAATGGAGAGTGGGGATGTAGGAATTTTCCACTATCCTTTTCTCTCAAATCTAAGCTCAAGAGAGCAAAAAAAGAAGGAGGAGGAGGTGAGGAAAAATAGCAACGAGCAACTCTTGAAGGCATGAGAGAATGATTGTATCAAGAATAGAAAAGAGAATGGCTTCATTTTCATTTTACAACCATACAAATAAAAATCATAACACATTTGTTAATATAATAATGAAGCCTATTCCTCTCTATATGTCTTCAACCATGCTCAATGCCACCTCATCCTCTACCCCATTTCATGAATATTCATAAATGAATATTTATAAATGGGGTGTCCATCTTCTAGAACAAATTCTGTATAAATACGGAATACAACCCGGTATACGTATCGAAATACATATACGCGTATCCGTATAAAAATACGAATAGCCAAGAGAGAAAATGAATAGTGAACAGTAATACTAGAATACATATATTAAAAATATATATATAAATTATTAAATCAAAACTTGATTTAATAATCCGGCTTAATCCTAAACCGCTAGTATTATCAACCGTCCAATTAAAGTCCATGTATTCTGTACACATATTTAATCGGACACCTGTATGTATCAACATACGTTATCTATATCATATCACCTGAACCGAGAAAACTCTCTATGTGAGACTCTAAAGACTCGTCAATACGGTGGCAGTGGGTTTAACCACAAGCACGTCAGCGGCACTACCTGTACGTAACGGCTACCCAGGTATTGAGCGAAAAGAAGACCGACGAGCAAACTCATTCGTACCCCTACTGAGCCTGTCGGTGACAATCTCCATACAGTCCGGTCTGTTCGTTTAACAGTATCGCATATCGGGTCTAGGGGGTGGATAAAGTTAGACCCCTAATAACGCGATATTTCATGTCGGTGTGAAGCCCATCACCTACCGAGAAACTACCGATCCAAATTAGTAAATCTCGTCCACCTCAGCCAAGGATTTTTGGTGATGGCCACCCATGCACAGTGCGACATCTACCCCCAATACCGGGAGGGACGAATCCTCGACGATTCGCTCACTGTCTCCATGTTGCCCGGGACTGTACCCAACTAAAACCTGTTAGCACGACTCTATTGAGCCGTGGTAGGGTAGTAATCAAAGCACAATATGAACTCACATAAGACAAATGACGATCTCAGGTCGACAGACTAACCTGTACTCATATCATCTGAGAACTGCTATCTGACAATATGTATAATACCATCTAGCATGTTCTCGGCGATTCCGTCCAGTGTACTCACCTCCAGTGAGTACCTGTATACTATCTTAGGTGACCAATTGACATCAATGGCTTGTGAGACCGGCTACTGCCCCTTGTCGGGGTCTCGAAAAGGAAAAGTATACACTAGTCTATTCTGGAATATCGATACCTAGTCTCGATACTCTCTCGACTAGGGACATTTAACGATGTGCTTATGGACCACCCAGCTTCCATGTATATGATAGCCATCATAATACTGGTAGTCAAGTAAGAATCCTATGGGCTCTATCAACATATAATAGTAATCTGTAATACCACATAATACATATACATGATGATAAAGTCAAACCAGATAGCATACTATCATCTCGAGTAAGACTGTTCTACCAGTATAGGTTCTCCTTTAATTATCATCGTCTGCCTGTGATTACAATAATTGACTTGAGAGCACTATATCCAACAAGAGCAGCTTGATATCAAGACCGCTTTCTTGCATGGTGATCTAGAGAAGAATATTTATATGTATCAGCCAGAGGGGATTGTAGTCGAGGGCAAGGATGACTATGTTTGTAAACTGAAGAAGTCGCTTTATACTTTGAATCAGTCTATAAGACAATGGTACAAATGATTTTTGATCAGTTCATATTGGCGATTGGGTACATGAGAAATATCAAGGATCAATGCGTTTATGCGAGGCTACTAGACGATGGGTCCAGGATTTATCTCCTATTGTATCTGGACGATATGTTTGTGGTATCATGTAGCATGTCAGAGGTTAACAGGTTGAAACATCAGTTAAGTAAAGAGTTCGAGATGAAGGATTTGGGGGTGCGAAAAAGATGTTTGGCATGGAGATTGTCAGGGAGAGAAAGCGTGGTGAGTTGTGTTTGTGGTAGAAATAGTATATTGAGAAATTTCTCGCTCGGTATGGGATGGAGAGGCAAAGCCCCTGTCTACTCCTCTAGGAGCGCACTTTATGCTTTCAGTGAAATTATCACCAGGGTTGGATACAAACAGGGTGTATATGTCTAGAGTGTCATATGCGAGTGCAGTAGGCAGTTTGATATATGCGATGGTTTGCACATGTCCAGATATTGCACAATGAGTAGGGTTAGACAGCCGATACATGGCTATTCCGGGAAATGAGCATTGACAAACTGTGAAGTGGGTTTTGAGGTTGAGGGGTAATAACGGGGCTCGGCTTATTTTTCAGCAGAGACAGTACAGATGATTGTATCGTGACTCGGATTTTGCTGATGATAAGGACAAACAGAGATCGACGATGGGTTACGTATTCACATTGGGTACTGACTCGTTATTGACGACAGAGGCAGAGTTGATAGCTGCTACGGAGGCTATTAAAGAGGCCATATATTTGTATGGATTGCTGGGTGGTATGGATGTTCTACATGATGACACGGAAGTGTTTTGCGATAATCAGAGCGCAATTCATTTCGTGGAGTATCAGACTTACAATTCGAGAACTTAGCATATCAAGATGAGAGATTCCTTTTTGGAGAGCGAAAATGAGTTTATTTTGCTTACGTAGATTGGAACCCATAAAATTCCGACTGATGCATTTACAAAAGTGGTCCCGGTTTTTAAGTTCAAGTTTTGCTTGGAATTGATTTACCTAGTTGCTTGATAAAGGTTAAAGACAATGAATTGCAGGATTCCAAATTATTTCACGAAAGTGTTGTGATTTTTATGGATTTTTAATCAAGATAGAGATTGTTATTTTTGATTAAGAGATCCATACCCAAATGGAAATCGTAAGAACCAAGGCCCAACAAGTTGCAGCCCAAGGCACAATAGATAGAGCCCACGAAGAGCCTAGCAGCAATAGCAGACGCTCTGATTGTTCTCATGATCATAAAGGGGGTGACTGTGGCATCTTGGAGAGGAGGGAGTCTCGTGGCCAAAATTGTGATAAAATGAGTTACAGTTTAAGAATTAATTTAAACTTTATACTTATCTCCTACAATCCTTATTCCTATATATATAAGAGATTAATTAAACCCTAATAATTAGTTCACTTGTTCTGTTCTCAGGTTGCGGGTAGTTGCACAGAGAAGAAAATAGAGAGAGAAAGAGGTTTGTAGAAGAGAGAAAGAGTTTGTATTTAGGTGAGATTAAAGGGCAAATTTCTCTTGTAATTCTTTCATTGAACAGTGGAAGTAATTCGTTGTCAGTGCAGGATTAGGTGCGAGCTTGTACCAAATCTGGGTAATATCTTGATATGTTTTTCGTTTTATTACTTATTCTTGTGTTTTAGCTGCGATTGATCTTTTATATTAGATTCGGATTCATGCGTTTCGATCATCCGCCGCGTATTTTGGTGCTATTTTCATAACACATATAAGTTTAGTTATCGCAGCTTTGATTTCCAAACACAAGAGCCTGTTTGGATTTGGAAATCCTACGAAGAAGTTGAGAGACTTATAAAATGAATTTGGGGCTTTTTATTTGCAATAAATGTTCATTTTCTACCGGCTAAACATTAAAAAAATACCTTCAAACTATCATGATTTTTGTGATAACTCTTTTAGATATTTTAATAGAAAATTATCTCGAACCATCATTCCCACTACAGAAATATATGATATGTTATCAGAAGTTTGCAAGTACTGCCACGTCATCAAATTACTACATGATCTTTCCATTTTAGCCATGTTGGGGCTTTTGAGAAACATTTCTCTCACCACCTTCTCTCTCCTCTTTCTTCTTTTCTTTTTCTTTTTTCCTAGACTAAAACAAAAATCATTTCTTCTCCTTCTTCAAACAACTACCAACATAACCATAACCATGGAGTGCTTAGCAATTTTTTCAAACTTTTAGTCACAGGAGAATGGATTGGGTACTTTAAAATTATGAGCTTAGCAATTTTCTTCTTCTTCAAACTTCTTAATCACATAAAATGGGGCTGGTGATTTGAAATTATAGGCTTTGCAATGTTTTTCTTCAAATTTTCTAAGCACATGAAATCCATAGCCCCAAACCATATTTCACACTATTAACAAAAACCTTAATCATATTGAAAGAATAAAAAAGTCTTTATCATATAGTTAACAGTAAAATCAATCTACCCATAACCTTAGAATATTAATTTACGAAATCAAGGTTAAAAAACCTCTAATTTTGAGGGATCGCCAAATTTCTATAAGAAAAATGTTGGATCCTTAGGCTAGGGTAACTGAGAGATATAAGGGTCATTATGTGTATTACTTTAACACCGCAGAGTAGCTGCCAAAGGAAATATCGAGGTAGTTTTCTCTAATAAAATAAGATTAAGGCACTTGCGCAAAATAGTGATAGTTGGATGTATTTTATATCTTGTTTAGCCTTTTATATAGTTGCTAGATTTTATTTCATTATATTTTTTGGAGGGGTGGGGAGGGGGGATTCTGGGGTTGACCTCTACTTGATAAACGAGCTCGCTAGTATCTTCAGCCCAGACCTTCTTGCTATAAAATAAAATTATAATGTTCAGGTCACAGCTTTAAGAGTTTTGCTGCACTGACATTTAAAATGGTATCAAACAATCTAGTTTAATTTTTCACTATTCCCATATTTAAAGAGGATTAAAAATATTGTTGCATAATTTCCCAGATTTCAACCCAATTGAAAAAAAATGGTAAACTTGCAAGAGCAGGTTAGAATATATTTTACTAAACCTCCCATAATAACCTTAATGATTTGGTATAGTGATAGGAACATTTAAGATGTATTTTTATTAAATGACCCTTCCACCATATCAGAATTTTATACTTGTGATCGAGGATTGAGAAAGTATTTTGGTATAAACGGATGGATTTACCATTGCTTTGAGGTACTACATAATTTCATTAAAAAGAAAGAAAGAAGGAAAGAGGCAGTATTTAATCACCACCTAAACCGTAATCTAGTGTGTATTCCTTGACACCTAAAATCCTGATAGTACATCTATCTGTCGATTTGAGCATCGGAGGAGGTACGCCTGCAGATCCAAAACTTTTGTGATATCAGTGATTCTCCGCGGTGTTTGTTTGTGTCATTGTAAGATGTTGCTTTTGAATTGTTTTACCGTCTTGTTTCAAGCACTTTCAACGTGTTTTATTGGTTTTCCTAGCAATGTATTTTTATTATCTAGGTATAGCATTACTAACCAACGTACAGCCTCTAATGAAGTCTCATATGCAACAGATATATGCTTGATTAATTAGTAAACGTATTCATGGTTTTATTAACTTAATTATACCTTGGGAAGTTACTGTTCTTCACAGATTTCTGCCCATATTTGCGCCATCGATAACCGTCATCAAGAATATCGTTAGCACTCCGAGTCTGAAACGCAAACCTCGGCCTGCTGGCTTTCTTTCCTCTCACACCACCAACCTTAATTCCCTTCTCATTGTTTTCTCCTCTTTGAAAATGTGCTAGAAGAAAAGATTTAGTTAGTATATATTTCAGTGAATAGTGTATAATTCCTTGTGTAATATTAATTAGCATTATATTTATTTAGTATCTCTATAATTATTAATTACTAGGTTTTGGCATATGCAGTGCACATGAAAAAAAAAATTAATGCTGGCTTTTCATGGATATATAGAAGATCTAATTATTGAATCTCCTTTAAATTCATTTTTCAACACAAATTCATTGATGTCGAAAAGTTAAATTACATTCTCTCTTAGGAAGGCATGTCATTTGTGAGTATTCTTTTATTAATGATTTTGATCTTGAAATATAAGAAAACAATCATGGTATCAGATACATTCAGATTTAAATCTAGTTACGTACCTGTAATATTTCCTTCTTCACGAAGGCCTGTACTCCCAAGTCCTGCCTCTACCGCTCCCGTCGATGTCTCGTGAAGCTGGGCTGGTCCTGTGATCCCCGTCGACGTCATGCTCTGAAGCAACAGCAACGCCCAATCGATTCCGGCTTGTGTCGGTGCAACGCCACAACTCATTAAAGGCTCTTGAGGCAGCTGCTGTGGTATAGCAAGTGAAGGAGAAACAAATGGGAAGTTGTGTGCTTCATGAGCTTGATCTTCATCAAAGGGATCCATGTGTGGGATATTCTAGCTATCATCAACATTAAAATGACCAAAAAGGATTTGTATTTAAAGGGGATGGAAGTCGAGAAAGAAGTTGGAAGCTGTCAACTTTGCATGCATGTAAAGAGAGAACCAACCAACATCTCAACTACTTTGTTTCTTTTCTGCTCAACTGCTCTGAACGCTCTGTGTAAGCTCATCACAGGAAGAGAGTTATTAGCTTAATTAGTTTTTATTAATTAGAATTTTGATATTTGTGGTGTTGCGTTTTTATGAGTGCACACGGCAGACGTAAACCCCTCGATCGGTAAAGTTCTTATTTATGTCACATGTTTCTGATCCACCTGGGTCGACTATTCCAACACTCTTATTGGTTTACATGCATATGGGATTATTCAAACAGTTTCCAGTAATTTGATTGAAGCATACCTGGTTTAATTTTACAAAGCGATATGCATATTTTTATGATCCCTTTGACTTGTAATTGTGATTAGGATTGATGTTTTATGATCCCTCAACTTCTCTCTTGATATGAACCAACGCCTTCAAAACGACGATTTAAGAAAATGAGGAAGAGAATGTAGATGTCGTTACCCACTGTTGACCTAGATCGTAGAATTGAAGAACCCTAGGTTTCCTTAAACCATACTCTGATACATGTTGTTTGTATCAGATAAACGCAACTCCGGCTCTATACCGGTTGTTGGGGTTTGGAGACCAACCGATCTACGGAACAATGCTCACGACAAAATCAAAATCACGCAAACAATACAATCACGCGATTAACAACAAAAGACAATATAATAAATAGGTGTGAGAATAAATAAGAAATAAAAAACAGAGAGGCACAATGATTTGTTAACGAGATTCACCTACCGTATGGATAGTCCCCGGCAGAGCGGAATCTGCAAACGTCTACTAATCAATTCTTGAATTAAGTTACACCGAGCAACCCCAAGAGATCTCTCTTAAATCTCTCTAGATCTAGCCGTCACCCTTTCATACAACGATCTCTCTAGTATTGGCTATACAAAATACATATGAGGGTCTCTATTTATAGGCAAACCCTAATCCTACAGAAAATAGGAGATAAACCCGAATTATGGAAAGTCTGTTCGCTACAGTTATCACGTCGGTAGACGTCTGACCCACACTTGGACAGACGTCTGCCCCGACTCTATTAATCATCATCTCGTAAGGGCAATCGTCTAACCCTCACTTGAGCAGACGTCTGCCTGAGCTCTGGATTGGGTTTCAGGTCTTGTGTAGACGTCTGTCTCGCTGAACTTCAGACTTCTGCCATTGTTCTGTGTCTTTGATACGCCTCTCGTGCACGTCCAGACGTCTGCCTCGCTTTTCTGCAAACGTCTGGCTTGAAGTATTCTCCACAATTTCATCAATCTCCCCACTAGGAGATACTTTAGCCTTGATTCCCAATACTATTAGACTTCACACGACTCTTTTCTACTCTCTCATCATCAAATTTTCATAGAGAGGTTCACCAACTTGCAACAGAGATTCAGTTTATCTCTTTCTACGATTTTGGTGAACATATCCGCCGGATTCTTTTCTCTAACGATCTTCTGCAATGTCAACTCCTCCTCTTCAATCGCTATGCGAATGAAATGGTACCGCATCTTGATGTGTTTCGTCCGAGTGTGATAAACCTTGTTCTTCACCAAATGTATCGCACTTTGGCTGTCGCTCCACAAGATATTGAAGTCTTATTTCTTCCCCAATTCTTCTAGTAGCCTTTAAAACCATACCATCTGCTTATTAGCTTCCGTGATCACCACGTGCTCTGCCTTCATAGTTGAAAGTACCACATCTTTTTGCAATTGAGAGACCCAACCCACCTTTGTTCCCCCAACAGTGAATACGTACCTGATTTAGAGAGATTTTTACGATCAAAATTATATTACCGCAATCAAGAACGGCGTCGCTTGGTAGGTAGCCGGTGAATACGGGTCAGTCCACAGGGATGTTGTAAATTTCCTAAATGTTCTTACGAGCTAATTCCAAAGGGTGTTGGATCTTTTAATTAAATCTAAAAACGAAGTTGTGTTATACTAGGATTAGGAAACTTGCTAGGATTAGCTTTAGGTAAAGTTTGGTAAATAAAGATCTACACCTCTTTCCAATGCTTTAAATTAGATATCATATTAGGGGTTATGGTAAATTTTAATAAAGGGGATTAGGATGATTAGGAAGATATTTCTTCCTCTAGATCCTTATCCTTCCTTTCTTAATCTTTACCCTAACCTCCATGGAAAACTTACAGATCCGGTCTTTTATACTACGGTATCACCGTTACCTCGTGGGTAGAGTGCCGTAGGGAGCGGAAGATGAAAGTATGCATGGAGTCCTAATGTTCATAAGAGATTGGCAAAGAAAAGAGATGAGAGATCTTCATCTCTCAAACCCTTCCCTATTCCTAACCCTAACAAGCGAGGAAACTACTCGCTCATTGAGAGATCTACGAAAAACATAATTTTTATTTTATTTTGATTTAAGAGAAGAAAGATCTACTACAAGTTAATAAAAATTCTAACTATATTAAACTAGAGCAAGAAAAGAAATTACCTAGGGCAGAAATTAAAACTAGAACTAGGGCATAAAAATAAACCTACTTACGATTGATGCTCTCCAACTTCAAAGAAAACTGAAATTTTATTGATGAATAGAGGCATGAGAAAATACAATGATTTAGGCTTCTATTTATAGGAGATAGAAACCCTAGGTTATAATTGATACGCACATCTGCATTTACCAAAATATCCCTAGGTTGACTATTCAGCGCCGCCACAACAATTGGTAAAAAATTCTCCATCTCCGGGCTCCATATGGCCGCGGAACCGCGGCCTGGGTAGGGGTTGGGCCGCGGTTCCGCGGCCCAATGACTGGCTTGAATGCTGAAAATTTCTGGTATTGTTCTAGGCTTTCTGGGCTTCCTTATTCTTCTGTACTTTTCTCAAATGGGCTTCGAGGTTTCTTCCAGATCTCTAGTGAATAGTGTAGTGGATTTTAACCGTTGTTTCGAGACAAAATCTTGAATCTTGCGATGCCTTGTTAATTGTGAACTGTTCTTTGTCTAGACTTGACTAAGATCCTTCTATTTGTTGGTTAAAAGTCCCTCTTTTGTATCGTCTTTTGTCTTTTTCACTGTTTTCGCTCCAAGAACCTGTAACCTGTACTATGTAGCAGACATGGGTCAAAAGCACCTGTTTATTTGTAAAATGCATAAGAATGGGGAATATAATAATGCAATATTATGGTATGAACAAATACCCTCAAACTTATCTTTTGCTCGTCCTCGAGCAAACTTATTTTTTTTATTCTCGACAAAAACCTAACCGCACTTTCGCAGGGAAACGCGATTGCACTGAGCTCGTGCAACAAACCGTTAAACCTCTAGGTGTCCCTGGTAGGAGGAGTGTTGTCTCCTGAGGGTTTTCAGCGGATACTACCCATAAAATCCTATCAATTCGGCTTTTCGACTTTTGTTCTCCAATTAGGTTTCCTAACAAGGAATTCTATTATCTTCGACTCGTAAATTATCCGCCCATATTCTTCGCACTTCCTCATCATTTAACTTAAGATTATATACGTTCTATAAACTTACTTAGCTTTCGGCATTTCTTAAGTTTTTCTTCTAGGGTTCCATCTCCACTTAGGAATTTTTATCAACTTTACTAAAGATACAAGTTCTATTCTTCACTCCTTTCTCTCATCTAAACTCCAATCACATACCCCTACGTGTGTATAAATATCACCCCTACACTTGGAAATTCAAATCAAGCAATCATACTCTTGTCCGTTGTCCAAAGCACTTATTAATTGGTGAATTTTTAATTGAATTTTTGCTTACACATCTTTCATGCGACCGTTAATACTTCTTGAGGTACCAACAACCGATTACAAGATGTGTTTGCATTTTAAAACGTACTTCCTAGTCTTGTAACACCCAAGGCTTTAGAAGTGACTCCCAAACCAGTTGGTCTAAGACACTAGGTGATGAAGCACCCTCGCTAAATATTTTTCTATTTTTTTTAGCCTTAAGTAATCACAAAAACCAGTGTTCATTTTTTTTCTTTATTCACATTTGTATTTTTTTTTTTCATTTTCTTCATACTAAGGACTTTAGACAAGAGCATTTCAAGGTCTCCTCTACTATTCCAAGTTTCAAGGTGCGTGATTGTGCAATTTGTAGGGTATACATTTTCAGAATCTAGACTTATGCTAGGAATTATTTTTCGAACTTATACTCTAATAAAATATCAATACTTTCCCTTTATTTTGACTTAGCCCAAGAAGTGAACCCCAAATTTGCCTATTTCTAAATAAACTACAAAGGCATATACTTTTTACCGTTAAACTTTAAGAAAGGTTATTTTTAGGGTTTTTAATTTACTAAGTCTAAGATCTAGTTTTTCCTAGCCAGTTGATCTATTTGTCAAACTTAAATCAAATACGGCCAAAATTGAATACATTAATTTTTATAATTTTTGAAATTTTCAATTTTTTATGGGTTTTTCTTTTTCTATTATTTTTTTTCTTTTTTTCTTTTTTCAATTTTTTAATGATTTTTATATAAGAATGCAATGCAGAAATATATATATGAATGCGAAGGAAGAAGACTTACCGAGCATACCCCTAAACTTAAACTGGACAGTGTCCTCACTGTCATGCTGCACCAAGTGGGTCGATAATGTCGGCAATTTCCTGTTTATTAATATATTTACAAATGATACACACCCCCAAACTTTTTTCGAAAATTTTTTTTGGAAAAATTGATTGGAAATTTGGGGGTGAAAGTGGAGGAAAATCAATCGGTGTAAATCGGCTCCTGTAAAAACAGGAGCTCCTCCGAATGGTCCGCTGTGAAGAACGGTTTCAATCGATGTCCATTTACTTTGAATAAAGTACCGTCTTCCGGATTTTCAAGATCGACCGCACCGTGCGGATAAACAGTGCGAGCTACAAATGGCCCTTTCCATCTAGAACGGAGCTTGCCGGGATGATAATGTAACCGAGTATCATAGAGTAAAACCTGTTGACCAGGTTTAAATGTTTTTCGCAGAAAGTGTTTATCGTGGAACACCTTAGTTCGGTTTTTAGCAATTAAGGCATTATCATAAGTCTCATCCCGCAGCTCTTCTAGTTCATTTAATTGCATCTTTCGATTGCTGCCCGCATCTCCTAATGATAAATTCAACTCTTTGATAGCCCAAAATGCCTTATGCTCAATCTCTATTGGGAGGTGGCAAGCCTTCTCATAAACAAGCCGGTATGGAGACATACCAAGATCGGTCTTGTATGCAGTACGGAAAGCCCATAGTGCATCGATCAGTTTGAGTGACCAATCTTTACGGTTTTTAGAAACCGTTTTCTCTAAGATTTGCTTGATTTGCCGATTCGAAACTTCGGCTTGCCCACATGTTTGGGGATGGTATGGCGTTGACAGCTTGTGGGTAATAGAATATTTGCGCATTAAGAACTCAAAAGTCCTATTGCAAAAGTAAGAACCATTATCACTTATTATCGCTCGAGGGTGCCCAAATCGAGAAAAGATACGTTCTTTAAAAAATCGAACGACAACCTTATTGTCATTCGTTCGGCTAGGCACAGCCTCGACCCATTTTGAAACGTAGTCAACAGCCAAAAGAATATAAACATTCCCAAAAGAATTGGGAAATGGTCTCATGAAGTCTATTCCCCAAACATCAAAAACATCCACAACCAAAATTGGTTGGAGCGGTATTTCGTTTCTCCGCGATATCCGGCCCAAGTGTTGGCACCGTGAGCAAGTCTTGCAGTATTCATATGCATTCTTGAAGAGTCGTGGCCAATAGAAACTACACTACAAGACTTTTTCGGCTGTCTTCTTTAGGCCAAAGTGTCCGCCACATGCTTGATCGTGGCAAAAAGACAGCACACTCTTAAACTCGTTTTCCGGTACACACCGACGAATGATTTGGTCGGAACAGTATTTAAAGAGATAAGGTTCATCCTAGTAAAAATGCTTTGCTTAGGACAAGAATCGAAATTTATCTTGTTTCGACCAATCTTTAGGTATCCAGCCGGTGGCTAAGTAGTTTACGATATCAGCGAACCATGGTTCGCAAGAAACGGTTAAGAGTTGCTCATCGGGAAAAACATCTTTTATTGGAAGTTCAAGTGTAGGCGAAGAAGGAAGTCGTGAAAGGTGATCGGCCACTGCGTTTTCACATTCTCTTTTGTCCCTTATGATAAGGTCAAACTCTTGTAGCAAGAGGATCTAACGTATTAGCCTAGATTTAGCATCCTTCTTCACAAAAAGGTGGCGAAGAGCTGAATGGTCCGTGTACACAATAACTGGAGAGCCGATTAAATAAGGCCGAAATTTTTCAAGTGCAAACACAACTGCTAAAAACTCTTTTTCCGTTGTTGTGTAGTTTAGTTGGGCCTCATTTAATGTACGGCTAGCGTAATAAATCACTTGCGGCATTTTATTAATGTGCTGTCCAAGAACAGCATCAATGGCAAAATCTGATGCGTCACATATAATTTCGAAAGGATGCGTCCAGTCTGGAGATGAAAGAATGGGCACAGAAATGAGAGAGTGTTTCAAAGACTCGAACGCTTCCATGCAAGTTGAGTCAAAATCAAATGTTGTGTCCTTAGCCAATAAAAGAGTCAAGGGTCTAGCAATCTTGCTAAAATCCTTGATGAACCGTCTATAAAAACCGGCATGGCCAAGGAAAGCTCGGATGTCTTTGACGCATTTAGGAGGAGGAAGATTAGAAATGACTTCAATTTTTTCTCTATCAACCTCTATACCGTTTTGCGAGATGGCATGTCCTAAGACGATACCTTCTCGTACCATAAAGTGAAACTTCTCCCAATTTAAAGTTAGGTTCTTATCCCTACAGCGGGTAAGAACTGCGTCAAGATGCAGTAAACACTCGTCGAAGGAGTCACCAAAAATGGAGAAATCATCCATAAAGATCTCCAAAAACTTTTCCACCATGTCCGAAAAGATCCCCATCATACACCGCTGAAATGTAGCGGGTGCATTGCATAACCCAAAGGGCATGCGACGATAAGCAAAAGTGCCAAAAGGACATGTAAATGTGGTCTTGTCTTGATCCTCTTTGGCTATGGGGACTTGGTTATAGCCGGAATAGCCATCTAAAAAGCAGTAGAACTCATGCCCAGCCAATCGTTCTAGCATTTGGTCAATGAAAGGTAAAGGAAAGTGGTCTTTCCTTGTCGCGGCATTGAGTTTTCTATAGTCGATGCAAACTCGCCACCCAGTTTGGGTGCGAGTGGGAATTAACTCATTTGCCTCATTGGTAATGACCGTGATGCCCGATTTCTTTGGTACATGAATGGGGCTAACCTATTGGCTATTCGAGATAGGGTAAATGATACCACTATCAAGACATTTAACAATCTCCTTCTTGACAGCCTCTTTCATAATGGGGTTGAGGCGTCTTTGTGGATCCCTTACCGGCTTGGCATCATCCATCAAGTGTATATGATGTTCAACTATGAGGGGACTAATCCCCTTGATGTCCGCCATGGACCAGCCAAAAGCTTGCCTATTATTTTATAAGACCATTAAAAGGGCCTTCTCTTGCTCAAGAGCTAGAGAAGCCGATATGATGACGGGTAAGGTCTCATTATCACCGAGATAAGCATATTTAAGGTGTGACGGCAAAAGCTTTAGTTCGAATTTAGGAGGTGAAACAATAGATGGTAACAATAGAGTAATTGTTTCAAACTCGAAGGATTCCATCAAAGGTTCAAATTGAGTGTACGCAACCGAGTCGGATGGTTCAACTAACTCATCCGAAAAAGCAAAAGACTCAAACTCGGGTGGTGAGTCTTCAAAATCGTCTACAAAGGTGAAACACTCATAATCGTTGTCCGCCGTGAAAGCTGTGTCGGATTCTAGGAGGAACGCACTAGTGGCGTCAACACTGCTGTGGTCGAACATAAAATTTTCGAACTCACAGTCCTCCTCCGCGATCTCATTGATCGAGCAAACATCAAGTACGCTAGAATTAGGCTCACAAGGCTGATTTCCCAACTTGAAAATGTTGAGTTCAATTATCATATTGCCAAAAGATAGATTCATTGACCCGTTACGACAATTGATCACCGCGTTAGAAGTCGCAAGGAATGGTCGACCAAATATCACCGGAATTTGATTCCGGGGGTTAACGACAGGTTGTGTATCCATAACAATAAAGTCTACGGGGAAAATGAAATCCCCAACTCTAATTATCACATCCTCCAACTCTCCCCTAGGATGGGTGATTGATCGGTCGGCCATTTGGAGAGTACAATGAGTGGGCTTAAGCTCTCCAACGCCTAATTGCTCGTACACAGAATAAGGTAGCAAATTAACACTAGCACCAAGATCTAATAGTGCTCTATTGATGTTCTTGTCCCCAATTGTTATCGAAATAGTAGGACAACCGGGGTCCTTGTGCTTTTGGCGCAAAGATTGGACAAGAGCATCGCTAACAGCATTAGCCACGAAAACTTTCTTTGGTACTTGTGACTTCCTCTTTTTGGTGCATAAGTCCTTTAAGATTTTTGCATATGAAGGAACTTGTTGGATTGCATCCAAGAGAGGGATGTTTAAGCTAACCTGTTTGAACAACTCGACAATTTTCTCCATTTGTGGAGTTGGTTTATTGGATCTCAACCGGTTTGGAAAAGGTATATTTTGAAAAGTTGTTGAGTCCAATTTTTGCGGATCAGATTATGGAGTTGGAACGGATCCCCGTGTAGATGTGTTCGTGTTGTGAGAAGTGGGTCCGTTCGAGCTAGAAAGAGTAGAGCCGTGTGAAGGATGAAGAATAGGCTCTAACGAAGAAGAAGAAGAAGAAGGTGAAGAAGATGAAGAAGGACCACCGGCAGGGGTGTCATGGTTAATACCCACATTATTTTGCAATACTTTTCCGGATCTCAACATGGTCACAGCATTTACGTTATGATTCTGCTGTTCATACGCAACATGTGTGTGACCGGGATTTGGCAGTGGTTGAGACCGAAGCTTTCCTTTTTCTCGCTCTTTCAACGCAGTATTTAGTTGTGCAATTTGTGCCTCAATAGATTTGATGCTTTGATCGTGTGAGGCACTGTTTTACACCAAAGATTGAATAGAAGTTTCTAATCTTGCTGCGGATTGTGTAGATTGCTTTAGGAACGCATCTAGACTTCTTTCGAGCGAGCTAACCTTGTCATTCTGAGGTAGAAAAAAATTGTTTGGTGGGTAAGAAGTGTTAGGCACAAAATTGTTCACTTGATTAGGGTAAGGTTGCTGTTGGAAAGGTTGTTGAAATTGAGTTTGTGGAGGTGCTTGTTGTTGTGGAGGAGGAGGCCTTTGAAAATTGTTGTTTCCTTGGAATTGCTGATTTTGGTTCCAAGTGAAATTTGGGTGACTCTTCCAACCCGGATTGTATGTCGAAGAGTATGGATCATTTCTTTGTCGTTGCTGAAAGGCAGCATTGACTTGATCATGTTCTTGAGTAGATGAATTGTAAGGACACTCTTCGGTGAGATGTGATGGATCCGAACAACAAGCACAAATAGTTCGTGGAGGCACAACAGGGACAGGAGAAGGCGATGAGATTTTGGTCTCGATCGCTTCTAGCTTTTTCGTAAGAGCGGCCATCCCGGCCTTCATAGCAATCGACATATCTAAGTGATGTATGCCTGCCCTAGATTGACCAATAGAAGAAGATGATGATGCAGTCTTGGTTCTCTCCCACTGAATTGTTTGTTCACTAAGGTCCTCAAGAAACTGCCACGCTTCCTCACTAGATTTGGATAGAAAGTGACCTTGACAAATAGTTTCTAGCAACTGCTTCGTTGCCGGGTTCAATCCCTCGTATAATGTTTGGCAAAGCTGCCAATTTTCAATCCTTTGGTGAGGGCATTGAACGAGTAGGTCTTTGAATCTTTCAAAACACTTCCAAAATGGTTCGGAAGGAAGCTGGGAAAATTGTATAATCTCATTACGGATTCTAGCAGTTTTGTGATGAGGATAGAACTTTTTAAGAAAGGCTTTCACAAACTCTTCCCAATTCTTAATTGAATGCGACGCGGTGCTGTATAGCCACTTCTCGGTTAAGTCACATAAGGTGAAAGGAATGACCCTTAGCCTTATAGCGTCGTCGGATAATTGGGTTGTTTTCATCATAGCGCAAACGTTTTGGAATTTGTTGATAAAGATATATGCATCTTCGGATTCCAAACCATGAAACTTAGGCAGCATATTGATGAAGTGGGGTTTGATCTCAAAATTGTCCCCATTTGCCAGTGGGAGTGAAAGACAAGTAGGTAGGGCGGTGCAGATGGGGTAGAAAAGATCCTGGAGCGCGACTCGTGTGGGCGCTTCAACAGGCAGGTGATTCGGGTTATTCGCACCTAACGGAGGTGGAATCATTCCCGTCGGTAAGGTATTGTTAGGATTGTATCCCGAAGTACCTTCGGAAGAAGAATTTGAAGGTGAAAGTGAAGAAGTGGAAAGGAGTTCGACTTCGGAGTCGAAAGGTTCGTCGGTCGGTACCAACGAAACACGGACTAATCAGGCGCTAGTTTCCCTAGTCCAACCGGACATACACTAAAGGGGTAGTGTAGTCAAAAAGCGAAAGACAGAATGTGGAGGTAAGAGAACGTCAATGAGAAGAAGTGGTGTAAGTGAGTGCAAAGATTTCTTTAGCGACAAGTTGCAAGTTTTGAAAAGATTTTTTCCCTTTTTATGTGAGATTTTTTTTTTTGCAAAAATATTTTTAAGAAAAGACTTTTGACACAAATGCAATTAACCACAAATGCACAATCAGGCCTAGATCTAGGGTCACCTAGGTCAACTAGATAGCTCCTAACTGTTCCAAAGGGCTAAAGATAGGACCTCAAATCGCCTCTTCACCGCCAATTGCGGCCAGGTAAGTGCCAGGTAAGTGGGAAGGAACCACAGTAGTGGGCCTAATTAAAAACTACTAGCCTTTGACACACTTGTCTAGAGACCGCAAAGTCAGGTTAGGATAAACGACCGATGCCTATAACCAGTCCTCTGTCCTAGTGAGCGCGACGTCCTTAGGGCTGAGTCTAGTATTTTTTAATTAAGAGTGGTCAATGCAAATGCTTTAAGTGATTTCTGGGGTCCTGCGAAGGGTGATGAAATCCCCACCCAATCTGAATTGGTTAAAAGCCCCTTAAAGTCTGATTAAAATATGCAAAGCAGTAAATCACTTGCAATCAATTTGCTTTTTAGCGCGGCGCAAAGAATCCTGCAAAAAATCAATTATTGGAAGGGGGAAGATTTTTAGCGCAAAGAATCCTGCAGAAAATTTGGCAAAAAGATATATGGGGATTTGCAGAGAGGGGGAATAGAAAACAAACAGTGAAATTTCGCACGCTGACGTGTCAGGAGCGCCGCGGTTCCACGATTTGTGGCGCAGATCGGCCGTGGAAAGGCGGTTGGGTGGAAGGATCGTTCTCTGAAAAAAATTCTGCAGCTCTTTTGTTCCAATCCTCCTCTGTTCTGATGTACCAATTTCTGTTTCGCCCTCTGAATTATTCCAGATCCGTCGATCCTGCAAAGATTCACACGAGAAACCCTTCAAACAATAAAAGATGATAGAATTTTTATATTTTTTTCAAATTTTTATGGTTTTTTTTATATTTTATATTAACCCGAAATTACAAGAAGGAAATTTTACGCCATCCCCGGCAACGGCGCCATTTGATTTAGAGAGATTTTTACGATCAAAATTATATTACTGCAATCAAGAACGGCGTCGCTTGGTAGCTAGCCGGTGAATACGGGTCGGTCCACAGGGATGTTGTAAATTTCCTAAATGTTCTTACGAGCTAATTCCAAAGGGTGTTGGATCTTTTAATTAAATCTAAAAACGAAGTTGTGTTATACTAGGATTAGGAAACTTGTTAGGATTAGCTTTAGGTAAAGTTTGGTAAATAAAGATCTACACCTCTTTCCAATACCTTAAATTAGATATCATATTAGGGGTTATGGTAAATTTTAATAAAGGGGATTAGGATGATTGGGAAGATATTTCTTCCTCTAGATCCTTGTCCTTCTTTTCTTAATCTTTACCCTAACCTCCATGGAAAACTTACAGATCCGGTCTTTTATACTACGGTATCACCGTTACCTCGTAGGTAGAGTGCCGTAGGGAGCGGAAGATGAAAGTATGCATGGAGTCCTAATGTTCATAAGAGTTTGGTAAAGAAAAGAGATGAGAGATCTTCATCTCTCAAACCCTTCCCTATTCCTAACCTTAACAAGCGAGGAAACTACTCGCTCATTGAGAGATCTACGAAAAACATAATTTTTATTTTATTTTGATTTAAGAGAAGAAAGATCTACTACAAGTTAATAAAAATTCTAAACTATATTAAACTAGAGCAAGAAAAGAAATTACCTAGGGCAGAAATTAAAACTAGAACTAGGGCATAAAAATAAACCTACTTACGATTGATGCTCTCCAACTTCAAAGAAAACTGAAATTTTATTGATGAATAGAGGCATGAGAAAATACAATGATTTAGGCTTCTATTTATAGGAGATAGAAACCCTAGGTTACAATTGATTCGCACATCTGCATTTACCAAAATATCCCTAGGTTGACTATTCAGCGCCGCCACAACAATTGGTAAAAAAATCTCCATCTCCGGGCTCCATATGGCTGCGGAACTGCGGCCTGGGTAGGGGTTGGGCCGCGGTTCCGCGGCCCAATGACTGGCTTGAATGTTGAAAATTTCTGGTATTGTTCTGGGCTTTCTGGGCTTCCTTATTCTTCTGTACTTTTCTCAAATGGGCTTCGAGGTTTCTTCCAGATCTCCAGTGAATAGTGTAGTGGATTTTAATCGTTGTTTCAAGACGAAATCTTGAATCTTGCGATGCCTTATTAATTGTGAACTGTTCTTCGTCTAGGCTTGACTAAGATCCTTCTATTTGTTGGTTAAAAGTCCTTCTTTTGTATCGTCTTTTGTCTTTTTCACTGTTTTCGCTCCAAGAACCTGTAACCTGTACTATGTAGCAGACATGGGTCAAAAGCACCTGTTTATTTGTTAAATGCATAAGAATGGGGAATATAATAATGCAATATTATGGTATGAACAGTACCCCATTGTACCCTTTTCACTATCTCGATCTCCCGAATGGTCCGCATCAACGTAATCTTGCACCTTTCGAGAGTCACCCCTCGAAACATAGGCAATGACTGGACGTACCCCTAAGATACCTTAGAATCCACTTCATCGCATTTCAAAGCTCCTTTCCCGGCTTTTGCATATACCTGCTCACAACTCCTACCGCGGGTGCAATATCTGGTCTCATACTCACCACCGCATATATTAAACTCCCCACTGTAGATGTGTAAGGCACTCTTGCCATCTCATCCTTTTGCTCTTAAGTTGTCGGGCATAACTCCTTCATGAGTTTGAAATGCTTCGCTAAGGGCGTACTCATCGGCTTTGACTTATCCATATTGAACCGCTTTAAAACCTCCTCGATGTAGTTCCTTTGCGATAACCACGGCTTCCACTGCTTCCTATCTCTCACGATCTTCATGCCCAGGATTTTCTTGGCCGCTCCCAAATCCTTTATAGAGAATTTATTAGCCATTATCTTCTTCAAACTTTGAATTTTCTCGAAATTCGAACCTATTACCAACATGTCATCCAAGTACATTGATAGAATGATGTAATCTCCATCCTTGAAAGTCTGAACGTACACGCAGTGATCTTTGGAGCTTGCTTGAGGCCATATAAGCTTTTTCACAGTTTACACACCATGTCTTCTTTCCCCTTCATCTCGTATCCCAGTGGCTGCATCATATAGATCTCCTCCTCTAAATCTCCATGAAGGAACACAGTCTTCACATCCAGCTGCTCTAAGTGCAAATCCTCCACCGCTATGATACTAAGAATCACCCGAATTGATGTCATCTTCACTACATGGGAAAATATCTCTTGATAGTCAATTCCTTATTTTTGTGCATATCCCTTAATTACCAAGCGAGCCTTATACCGTTTCACACCATCAGCCTCATCTTTAATCCTGTACACCCACCTATTTAGCAACACTTTCTGACCCTTAGGTAGCTTCATTAGGTCCCACATATGGTTCTTCTTCAAAGAATCCATCTTCTCGTCCATAACTCGCTCCCACTGCTTGCTAGCACCGTCACTTGTTACTTCTTCAAGAGATTCGGGCTTCCCCGAATCTTTGTACAATACAAAGTCGGTTATAAGTCTTTCAGATAGTCGCCTATCTCGTGTAGATCTCCTCAGAACTGGTACATCTGGTTGCTGAACATGGTCACCATCCTGTTCTTGAATCTGATCCTGCACTATACCTTCCTCTTGTTGGGTTACGATAGCGCCCTGCCCATCTACCGTGGCCGATGCGGAACAAAAATTGGCGTTTAAAATTTTGGCGCTAACGTATCCGTCAAGATCGAACCATAAACCAATACTAGCAAACTATAAAAGCTAAACTGTAAGGTTAGAATGGTTATACCGAATGAACCAAGCCCTTCGGTCTTCTACCATCATCCTAAGCTCCTTGAGGCGTCCTCGACTGAACTTGGTCACCGGTCTTCCTTCGTCGATGATGATCCACCTGAGGGATGTAGCTCATGGCTCTAGCTCCACATCAAAAGCAAGTGAAGCGACTAGGGATTCTAGGTTGCTAATCTAGAATACCTAGGATATAGTGATTGTTCTAAGTATTTATCCATCTCACCTCCTCTCTTGATTCTCAAATCATAAGATTGTGGAGAGGAGGTTGAGGTTGAAGGTAGAAGAGCTCATGAAAAACCTAAAGAGGGGAGGAAACATGATGGTGAGAGTGCAAGTTCAAGTGAGAAAATGAACCATCCAAGAATGAGCTAACCATGGAGAGAGAAAATGATGGTGCAAGGTTTTGTAAAAACATTTCTTCCATTTTAAAATAGAACCCATGCTTGAATAGTTTGCACAAATGAATTAATAATTCATTTGTGCACACTATGCAAGCATGGTTCTCACCATACTCCCCTCTCTCAATAATCCACCTCATTTCCATTTAAAATAAAATGGATAAAAAATAAATAAGGTGTCCACCTTCTAGAATGGAATTTGTAAAAAAATACGGATTATATTCTACTGTATATACATACCTGTACCGAAATATGAATACTCGAAGAGATAGAATAACACAAAGAACATAATACTAGAATATACATATCGAAATACATATACGTAAATTATTAAATAAATACCCGATTTAATAATCCGGCTCAAACCCGAGCCGGCTAGTATTAACAACTGTCCGATTGAAAGTCTGGGTAACAAGTTCATGCATTCGATTGGAACCCTGCAAATATCAAATACGGCTGCTACATCATTTCTCCAGAACCAGGGAAACCCTCTGTGTGGGACTCTAAAGACCCGTCAATATGCTGGCAGTGGGTTTAACCACAAGCACGTTAGCGTCATTAGCTGTACGTAACGGCTACTCAGGTATTGAGCAAAAGGAAGACCGACGAGCGAACTCATCCGAACCCCTACTGAGCCTGTCAGTGACAATATCTGTACAGTCCGGTCCGTTCGTCTAAGAGTGTCGCATATCGAGTCTAGGGGGTGGATAAAGTCAGATCCCTAATAACGCGATATTTCGTGTCGGTATGAAGCCCATCACCCACTGAGAAACTACCAATCCAAATCAGTAATTCTCGACTACCTTGGCCAAGGATTTCTGGTGATGGCCATCCGTACACGCGCGACATCAACCCCCAATACCGGGAGAGGCGAATTCCCGACGATCTGTTCACTGCATCCATGTGGCTCTGGACTGTACCCAACTAAATCCTATTTGCACGACTCCTTTGAGCCATGGTAGGGTAGTAATCAAAGCACAGTGGGAACTCACACGAGATAAATGACGATCTCAGGTCGACAGACTAATCTGTACACATGTCACCTGGGAACTGCTATCTGATAATAGGTATAATACCAACTAGCATGTTCCCGGCGAGTCCGTCCAGTGTACTCATAACCCAATGAGCACCTGTATACTATCTTAGGTGACTGACTGACACCAATGGCTTATGAGACTGGCCACCGTCTCTCGTCGGGGTCTCGATAAGTATACACTAGTCTACTCTGGAGTATCGATGCCCAGTCTCGATACTCTCTCGACTAGGGACATTTAAGGATGTGCTTATTGACCACCCAGCTCCCACGTATATGATTGCCATCATAATGCTGGTAGTCAAGCAAAAATCCTATGGGCTCTATCAACATATAATAGTGATCTGTAATACCACATAATGCATGTACATGATGATAGACACAAACCGGGTAGCATACTATCATCTCGAATAAGACTGTTCTATCCGTATGGGTCCTCCCTCAATCATCATAATCGCGTGCCTGCGATTACAATAATTGACTTGAGGGCACTATAACCAACACCACCATGTTCTGATCTCCACCTGTAGGTACATAAATGCTCTCTTAAGTTCCGTCCAACTTGATGAACTTCGATACCGCACCATCCTTAGCTTACTTTTCTTCTTTGTACAAGTGCTGCTTATCAAAGACAACTTTTCGGTTTCGTATTACCTTCTTACTTGTGTAATTCCACAGCTTACATTCAAACTCATCTCCACTATAGCCGATGAAAGAACATTTCCTAAATTTGGAGTTAAGCTTACTCTTTTCCGTCTTATCTACCAAAGAATACGCAATGTAGCCAAATACTTTTAGATGCATGTAATTAACCGGTTTACCTGACCAAATTTCTTCTGGAACACCTCCATCAAGCGCATTTGTCGGACTTCTGTGAATTAAGTACACAGCAGTATCGACCACCGCTACCCATAAGAATTTAAGCACATCGCATCCAAGGTCATGCTCTGCACATGCTCTAGGATCGTTTTGTTCATCTTTTCAGCGATGTTAGTCTGTTGTGGCGTCAAATGAATACCCTTCTGCGAGCAAAACGCCTCGAATTTATGTGTGCAGTATTCCCTTCGATTATCGGACTTAAGGCATTTTACCTTATCCCCTGTTTGGTTCTCAACCTGTGTAATCCATATTGGGGTCAAAAATTACACCCGGTTGACCAAGTCAAAATCAAAGTCAATCCCAAGTCAAGTGGGCCCGAGCCCAAGTCAAGACCGAGCATAGAAGGAGCCGGCTTCGTGCCAAAAAGGGGGCAATAAATTAGTTTAAATGCAATTTTAGAAATAAATATATGAAAAATGGGCAAAAAGCTAAAATTTTGTAAACTCCATGGCTTATGTGCAAAAAGAAATAAGCATATAAGGCATGGAGAGGCACAAGTGCCATTTGGAAAAACCCAAGAGGCTATATGTAAAGTGTGTAGCCTATAAAAGGCAAACATGAAGAGAAAATTAAGCTGGAGGATAAAAAAAAGTCTGTCGTCGCTATCCCGATCTTTGGGAGCGATACCGAGGAAAATGAAGAAATAGTCTACTCGGAGCAACCCTAGAAAGAAAAAAATAAGCCCGGACTTTCTACTCCTATTTTGGTCTTTGGCAGCGACTCAGAGGACGAGACCAACGCAGTGTTCTGCGTCCGCCCGTCAATGCAAACTTTTGCTGGAATAAATCAGAGTTTAAAAATTACAATGGCTCCGCCTCGGCATTATAAGGAACTTAATGCGCTCCATACATACAGCGTACAATAACTGTAAACTTTCTACGTACCTTCCAGACGAAGAGGTGAAATGCGATCCTCTTCTACTAATCTACGGAAAATAAAGTAGAGAAAGAAGTCTGGCTTGGTGCCGATTTTGCACTCGACAGGCTTCAACCAATCCGTCTGCCAAGATACTACGCGGAGGGATTGAAAAGGCTGTTAAGATACCAAGGTGTACCCCTCGAACAAACTGTTCGACAAACCCAATTCTACAAAACGATTTGGTATATTCCCGGGACTTAGCAAAAGATGCCCAACGGAAAGATGGAGACAACTGAGCTCGGATACATTCGGTCCAAAAAACGAGAGTGGTTCCACAGTTGCCGCGTCATAAATAGCTCCAGTGAAGGGGAAAATGCTCTTCCAAATAGTTGTGATATTGAAACAGAGCGAAATCCCGCTCTAAGAATGTTAAGTTCGTCGCTCGAAAAACAAATCGACAAGCTAATAAAAGAAACTTGTCAAAAGAGTCGGGATAACCACAGCCACGAAATGACCATTTATGAAAAGGCCAGGACGCAGCATCTCAGTCAGCAATCTGCGGAGAAGGAAGATTATAATGCTCATCATCCTCGGCCCACTGTATGTTCTCGTGAAAAGGGAAAATCTGGAAATGGAGACAAAAATATGGCAAAGAACACAAACAACGTTCGAAAACAACAAAATGGATCCAAGACGCCGTGCAATCGAGAAAAACTCGATTGGAGCCCATCCTTTATAAAGAAGATGGGTCAAGAATACTCTTTCCCTTAAGACAAGATAAGGAAAATATTCAACCTTGTCATGAAGTATCAAATGATGACACTTTCGGAGTCTCGGCACCCTGAACAAATAAACGAGGTCCACTATCCGGATTATTGCTCCTACGACCGAGCAATAGGTCATCCTCTTGAAGACTGCTTTACCTTTAAAAATTGGGTTGAAGACCAGTATCAATAAGGCATGTTTATGTTATCTGACAGCTGGAGGGTAACCCCGCTACAAAAGCACGGGCTCAAAAGGACCTATACCGTCAGGATAGGACCAGCTCAACATCAAAAAAGGAAGTGAATTCGTACCTGCCATATGATAATACTCTCAAAAGAGGGGAGGGACGAGACTATGAATGACCTCTACAGGTGCTTCGCAAATGAAAACGAGGACGAGATAATCACAGAGTTTTCACCAGCACCAATAGAGTTGGAAGATGGGATACACACCACGGCGGACAACCTAAGAAAAATTTACTTAGGGACGGAAAATGATCTGAGCCCAACATTCATCAGTGAATTGCTATCTAAAAAACAGGTAGCCATGTTAAAGGACGTTCTCATGCAGTATAAAGATTTCTTCATCTGGAACTACTCTGAAATGCTGGGTCTAGATCCAAAAGTGGCAGTACATAAACTAGCCATATCACCGAACATAAAGCTAGTTAAGCAGGCACCAGGAAGAATGCGATTCGAACTTGAGATGAGTATCAACGCCGAGGTCAAGAAACTAATCGACTCCGACTTCATCCAAGAAGTTCATTATCCCAACTAGATCGTTAACATTGTTCCGGTGATGAAGAAAAATGGGACAGGGACCTCAACAAAGCTTGCCCAAAGGATGACTTCCCAGTACCTGCTACCGAGCTCATGATCGATAACACGTCTGCCCATGAGGTCTTCTTCTTCATAGTTGAATCTTCAAGATAAAACCAAATAAAAATGCATTCAGAAAACCAAAAGCATACCGCCTTCCGAACCCCATTGGGCATATTCTGCTATAAAGTAATACCCTTTGGTTTGAAGAACGCTAGCACTACCTACCAGAGGGCCATGACAAAGATCTTCGATGGCCATGAGATTGTCGAATGCTACATCGACGACCTTGTGGTAAAGAGCAAATCTCACGAGGAACATTGGGAACATCTAAAAATAGTGTTCCGGTGTCTTCGGAAGTATAATCTGAAGATGAATCCTCTAAAATGCGCGTTTGGAGTCTCCTCAGGCAAATTTCTAGGATTCATCATACATCACCGAGTATCAAAATCGACCCCTCAAAGATCAAGACGATTATGGAAATGCCCACGCCAAGAACCCTCAAATAACTGTGATCTCTCTAAGGAAAGCTCGTATATATCCGGCGGTTCATAGCTAACCATTCCGGAAAATGTCGTCCCTATAGTCATTTGATGAAGAAGGGGACCCCGTTCGTCTGTGATCAAAAATGCCAAAACGCACTGGACGAAATCAAGCAATACCTGCAAAATCCGCTGGTATTGACCGCTCCGGTTAAGGGAAAACCCTTTATCTTATATTCAACTGCCCTCGAGGGTTCTCTAGATGCACCATGGGCACAAGAGAATCATTAGGGAAAAGAGAGGGCTCTGTACTATTTGAGTCGAGTTCTACTAAGAGCAGAAAACAACTATTCCACTATCGAAAAGCATTTCCTGGTACTGATCTTCGCAATAATGAAGCTCAAACATTACGCCTTGGCACATGAAGTCCACCTCATATCGAAGGTGGATCCTCTCAAATATATAATTTCAAGGGCCATACTAACAGGAAGGCTCGCCAAATGGGCCCTCCTCTTGATGGAGTTCTCGATAACGTATCATCCCCTCAAAGCAGTGAAAGGACAGGCTATTGCCGACTTTCTTATGGAGCATCCGATACTGGCTGACTCCCCCTTAAATTGCGAGTTGCCAGACAAACATGCGTTCGATACAACCGAAGAAGAAAATGATTCTCAATAGAAACTCTACTTCAATGGAGCATCTTCCATGAAGCAGCGAAGGAAAAATACCCCCATAATCAAAGCCGGGATTGGCCTTATCTTCGTGACTCCGCAAGGAGGAATATTGCATTATGCCCTCTCCTTAACAGAGCCAATGACTAATAACGAGGCTGAATACGAAGCTTTAATAGCAGGTCTCGAGATCTCTATCAACATGGGAATCAAAGACCTCCTCATTTATGGAGACGCCTAATTGATCGTCAGCCAAGTAAATGGTGACTATCAGACATGCAAGCCAGAATTGATAAAGTATGGCGCAAGAGTGAAGCAACTGCTAACACAAATCCTTTCCTATATCTTGGAGAATATACCGCGTGCGGAAAACGGCAAGGCCGACGCGTTGGCCAAAGTGGCTAAGGAACTGGCCGATGAAAACCTCGATGATGTAAGGATCATTGTGCAAAACCGCAGAGTTCTCGCGCCAACAGATATATTTTCAGAAGACTTAATAGAGCCATCTGAAAGACAAGAAACGACCGAACAAATAGCCCTTCAAATAGAGGACAGAGAAAAGGTCAAGGATTGGAGGGAAGCCTTCATAGAATACTTCAAATCCCAACGAACGCCCGAAAATGCGTCTTCTAGACATCAGCTCATGAAACGAGCTTTGTCTTTCGCCTTCGTCAATGATACTCTATACAAGAGATCGTTTGACTATCTATAGCTAAGATGCCTGGGACTGGAGGAAGCAAAGAAAGTCTTCCAAAAAACTCACGACGGACACTGCGGTTCTCATCAAGCTAGACCAAAGATGAAGTTGAAGATAACAAGAATGGGTTATTATTGGCCCACAATGATTTAGGACTGCCTCGAATATGCGAAGCAGTGTCACTCGTGCCAAATTCATGGGGACTTCATTCATCAACATCCAAATCCTCTACACCCGATAGTGGCCAGCTGGCCGTTCGAGATGTAGGGAACAGATATAATTGGCTCTGTTGAACCAGTGTCCTCCAAAGGACATCGGTTCATACTGGCAATGACCGACTACTTCTATAAGTGGGCAGAAGCAGTATCACCGAGGGAGGTGAAGACGGAGAATATCCTCCATTTCTTCAGAACTCATATCATCTATCGGTTCGGCACTCCGCGACGAATTATCTCGGATAATGGGCCAGCTTATAGAAGCCATAAAATCAGCTGCTTCACACAACAACATAAAATAGATTGGAGATAATCTTCAGTCTATAATCCTCGGGCCAATGGTCTAGCTGAAGTTTTCAACAAGAACTTGATAAAGATTATAAAGAAAACGGTGTCTAGAAACAAAAAATACTGGCACGAAAGGTTGCATGAAGCTCTCTGGGCGTACAGAACAACGTTCAAAATGGCCATGAATACAACACCGTAAGCGTTGGTATTTGGCGCGGAAGCAGTGCTCCTACTGGAGGTAGAACTCCCTTCTCTATGAGTAGCAGTTCGATACGAGCCGACAGATGAAGAAAAGGCTCATCCGAGGCTTGAGGAGCTCAATGCCCTCGACGAAACTCGCCTGATAGCACAACAAAATCTAGAAGCTTATAAGGCAAGGATAACACGGTCATACGAAAAACTGACCAGGCCGAGCAAATTCTGCCAAGGCGAACTCGTGCTAGTCGTCAAAAGACCAATGATCCCCAATCGTGCAAAATGGAGGAAGTTCGAGCCGAACTATGAAGGCCCGTACATCATAGACAAATTTTACCAAGGTGGAG
Organism: Agapanthus africanus; assembly: GCA_030015575.1. Classification (NCBI taxonomy): domain Eukaryota; kingdom Viridiplantae; phylum Streptophyta; class Magnoliopsida; order Asparagales; family Amaryllidaceae; genus Agapanthus; species Agapanthus africanus. The sequence goes on from JASDDO010000026.1 coordinate 143,194,119, forward strand.
TCTACCTGCTCATGGATATGCATGGTGAAAGACCATTCTGGCCGATAAAAGGCCGATTCATCAAAAAATACTACGCCTAATGAGTCACGACCTAGGTCAATAATAGAAGACGACGCTTGTGTCCGCTCGCTATCTTCCTGAGTCAGAATTTTGAGAGTAGTATCCAAAAAGCTCCGTCGCCTCAAACATGGCGATAATGGACTGAGATGTCCCTAAACTAATAACAGACCGAGATGTTCCTAAACTAACAACAGACCAAGATGTCCTTAAACTAACAACAGACTGAGATGTCCTTAAACTAATAATGGACCGAGAAGTCGCTCAACTAACAATCCGCCTCAAATATGGCGATATTGGACCGAGAAGTCCCTAAACTAACAATCCACCTCAAACATGGCGAAATTGGACCGAGATGTCCCTAAACTAACAATCCGCCTCATCCGCCTCAAACATGGCGATAATGGACCGAGAAGTCCCTAAACTAACAATCCGCCTCATACATGGCGATCTTGGACCGAAATGTCCCTAAACTAGAGCATCGCCTCAAACCTGGCGATAATAGACCGAAACGTTCCTAAACTAGTGCGTCACCTCAAACACGTCGTGTCGCCCCAAATACGGCGATAATGGACTGAAATGTTCCTAAACTAGAGTGTTGCCCCAAACACGACGATGTTGGAACGAAACGTCCCTAAACTAGCGCGTCGTCTCAAATACGGCGCGTCGCCCCAAATACGGCGGTAATGGACCGAAATGTCCTTAAACTAAATTGCATCCCAAAATGGGAATGTTGGACCGGAACGTCCCTAAACTAGCGTATCGCCCCAAATACGGTGATATGCTCTCTTGAGATCTATATTGCAATCGAAGTCCTAACGGCGAAGGTTGCAACTCAAGTCCCACTGGCTACACAGCTACTCCAGCGATGAAGCCACCCCTAAATCCCACCGGCAAATAAATGGGTCACCTGCGATGAAACTACTTTCGAGAGTTTCATGGTTCAAAAAAAAACGGCACGTCCACAAGTAAAATGGGCACGGATGAAAACCCGAAAGGGCGCTGTGAGTAAAAACAGCAGGACTACCGGTGAGTTTGTGAAAACCCGAAAGGGCACAAACTCGTTAAAAATAAAAATATAAAAAAACAAAAAAAAAAGTATGTCCATAAGCGAAATAGACACGGATGAAAACCGGAAAGGGCGCTGTGAGTAAAAACAGCAGGAATACCGGCGAGGTTGTGAAAACCCGGAAGGGCGCAATCCCGTAAAAAAAATAAAAAAATAAAATACACTTGCAGGGTTCTTTCGATCTTTTGAGGAGAAAATACCTGCGTGAGATCCTTACGACTCACAAAAGAGCATCACACTTAGAAATCCACACAGTTTCTAAGGAGAAAATACACTTGCGAGATCATCATGACTCGTATGGAGAATTCCCCCTATGATTTCCCCACGGCTCGTAGGATTCAAAGGACTTAGGTTACAGGGATCTAAATCTATTCTTAAGACGTCATATTCCCCTAAGTTGCCCTACAAGTGGTCCAATATTGACCCTTGTATACAATCCACGGGCATAAATAAATATTCTCTCACCTAGTTCCACCAATAGCGAGAAATATCCCCATATGGTGAGTGACACTTGTAAGTCCTCTCGACTTACAAGGCCAAAACACTCTTGTAAGATCCTTATGACTTACAAGAGAAAACACACTTAGGAATTTTCACGACTCCTAAGGAGAAAATACACCTACGAGATCGTTACGACTCATAGGGAGAAATACCTTAATGAGACCCTTACAGCTCATGAAGTCAAAAGACATAGTCGACAGGATCCTAACCCTGTCTACTAAGCCATCTTTGTTCAAATTGACAAAGGTAAATGATGATTCGCTCCTGGCAACATTCCAGTTGCAGCGATACTGATGCCTAAACATATGTCAAACTCCAAGTCCTCTCACGGCAAATGATAATTCCCTCCTGGCAATATTCCAGTTGTAGCTGTACGGTGTTTTTCATCACTCCATTGAGATGGGAATATGCATCGCTTGTCAGGCGTACTACAGATTCCCCCTTGCCCAAGGTAGGCGGGGGTTTATTGATTGTGGGGATCCGAATCTCCGACAGCCGCGGACTAAGCTGTCGTTAATTACCCTTTGCCTTTGAAGCGAGAGAACTTCCGATTGACGGGTCAACTAGTCATGTGAACTCAATCTGCAGTGTGCGTGTGTTGTGTTTTGGAAGGGTTTTGGATATATCGGAGGGCCCGCAGAGTTTACGGGGGTCCCGCTATCCGGATAGAGGGCTGGGGGTCAAGGGGGCGAGCAGCCCGCTTACGGGGCAGCGCCCCGTTAGAAATTTTTTCTAACGGGGGAAATATGTTTAGTGTGGAGTGTATATAAAATGAGGGGGGAAGAGTGTCTTAAAAACGCGTGCATGGAACGTGGACGGTGGGCGTCCGCGGGTCACGTGCGTGGCGCATGAGCGCTTGGCGCCCACGGGTCACGTGCTTGGCATGTGGGCGCTGGGCACTAGCGAGTCACGTATGCAGCATGCGACGCTGGGCGCCAGTGGGTCACGTGCGCTGCACGCGACCGCTGGGCGCTGGGCTCTAGCGGGTTACGCACGCTGCACACGATCGCTGGGCGCTGAGCGCCTGCTGGTCACATGAGGCGCACGTGTGCACTTAGCGTCCGCGGGTCACGTGCGCTGCACGCGACCGCTGGGCGCTGAGCACCTGTGGGTCGCATGAGGCGCACGTGTGCACTTAGCGCCTGCGGGTCACATGCCTTGCACGCGATCGCTGGGCGCCCGCGGGGCATGCGCGCTGCACGCGACCGCTGGGCGCCCGCGGGTCACGTGCATAGCATGCGACGGCTGGGTACCCGCGGGTCACGTGCCCTGCAAGTGACCGTTGGGCACCCGCGGGTCATGTGTATGGCATGCGACCGCTGGGAACACTAGCAGAAAAGGGGCTTTGCCCATGGGTTAGGAGTTAAACTCCCAAGGGGCTTTGGAGTTGAACTCCTAACAGATATTATGTATAGAATTGGAGTCAAACTCCTAAAATGGGGTTTGATTTATGGATTAGAACTCCCACATATCTTAAATGGAGTTAGACACCTAGAGATCTTTGGATTTTCTTTTGAGCCTTGGATCCTCTCGGAATGGGATTTTTGGAGATGGGTCTCTTTCTTCCTTCTCTTCGTTGGCTGGCTCTTGAAGGAAAAAGGGGGTGAGATTCAAAAAAAAACCTTTAGAGATCTGATGGGAGATCTGAGCTCCCTTTTATGGGTTTTATGGTGAAAAACTATTTTTTTTTGAAAAAGGAAGAGTTAAACTCTTGGTTTAATTCCAAAGGGAAAGAAAGTTTTGTTAGTGTATATGCCCTAGAGGCCATTACTGTATCATACTAGTTTGTATATTACTTAATAGAAGCTTGGGATATTCACAGTTGTATAGACAATCTTGCTCAAAATAGTAGTATGCTACTTGGTTTGTTTCTACTTCAATGTGTGTACATGTGTTTCTTTTAACATATTGCCTATACACATTAGTGGAGCCCTTAGGATCTTTGCTTGATTACCAGCGTTGTGATGACAGTCACACTCGTGGGGGCTGGGTAATCCACAAGCACATCCTTATACAGGTCCCTAGTCGTAGGACTATCGAGACAGGGCATCGATGTTAGTTATATGTATGCCCTAGAGGCCATTGCTATACATAGGATGTATATTGCAGTGGATGCTGGGACATATATAGGGAGGACTTTCTCGCTCGACATGATAGTATGCTATCTGGTTACTCTTTACCTTAATGTGTACACTGATTGTCTCTCTGTTACATGTTGGTAAAGCCCTTAGGATGTGTACTTGACTACTTGGACTATGATGCGGATCATACTAGTGGGGACATGGTAGTCCATAAGTATATCCTTCAAAGTCCCTAGTCGTGGGTGTATCGAGACGGGGCATCGATATACCAGAGTAGACTAGCGTATACCTTCTCGACCCATACAGATGGGCGATGGATGATCCCATATCCATTGGTGTTTGACATCAGAGATGATATACGGGTGCTCAGTAGAGACTGGGTACACTGGACGGACTCGCTGAGAACTCCCAGATGGTATTATACCTCACGTCAGATGGCAGTTCTCTGGTGACACTGGTACAGAGTAGTCTGTTGACCCGAGATCGTCATAGAGTCTTGTGTGGTTCCCACTGTGCTTTGATTTCCATCTTACCACGTCCAAGAGGGCGTGCAAAACGGTGGTTTTTGGGTACAGTCCCGAATCACATGGTGGCAATGAGCGATAGGAGGGGATTCGTCTCTCCCGGTATAGGGAGTTGATGTTGCGCTGTGTTCGATTGGCTATAACCGGAAATCCCTAGCCAGGGTTGCTGAGATTTACTGGTAAGTGTTACCAGTAGTATCTCGAATTGTTATAGACCTCATATCGACACGACTTATCGAGCTATTTGGGTCTGACGTTTACCACCCCTAGGCGAAATATGCGACATATCAGACAATCAGACCGGACTGTACGGTAGTGTTACTGGTTAGATTCACTGGAGTGTGAGCGGGCTTGCTCGTCGATCTTCTGATCGCTCAATACCCGGGTGGCCGTTACGTTTAGCAGACCGCTTGCGGCTTGTGGATGTTTGATATGATCATCATCCGCTGCCGGCGTATTGATGAGTTTTTAGAGTCCTACACAGAGGTTTCCTGGCTCAAACGAAACGAAATAGGAGCGCATATGAGATATGTGCGGGACTGAGAATAATACGTGTATGTGATACCGCATTCCATTCTCGCGATGAATGTATCGGAAAGGTTGTATGCGATATAACCTAGTTATCGATTCAAGCGTTGATTCGATAAGTCGATACATTGAATACTAGTCGGTTATGTTCGACATGACCGGATCATTGAATCAAGTGTTGATTTAATAATTTAATGCATAATTATATGTATATATGATATATTACTTTGCATTAACTAGTATCGGTTTACTTAAGATGGATTTTCTCACTCGCCTGTGCACATTGTATATGTGATATATTTTGTGCACTTGATTGTATCATGTTTGATGATATATGATAGCTAGGGTTTGTGTAAAGAGTTAAACCTTAGTTAAGTAAATGGTTAGGGTTTTGATATATTTATTAATTCTTTTATCTTTTAATTTGTATTAAAAAGATAAGAGATAAAGAAAACAAAAGGTTGCTTTTCTTCATGAAGCTTTGACCAAAGAAACCTTTTGTGTTCATCTCATTAAACCTTAACCATTCATTGAACTATAGTTAGCTCTCTACACTTTACCATGGTTAGATTATGATAAGAATTGATTTTCTTTTCTATTCTTATTCTTATCATAAAACTTATCATATTCATTATCTTCTTCTTCTTCACCTCATGAAGAAAAAGCTTCACTTCATCAATGGTGATTGATGAAAATGAGTGAGAAATCCAATTCTAAAGTGAACCCACTTCCTATTTCTTCATCCTCTACCTCTTGCCAAGTAGTAGAGTGTGTTTCCTTCACAAGTTTTCTTGACTTGGTGAAGTTGGAGCTTGATCTAGCGATGCCTCGACGTAGATCATCTTCGGCACGTCGTCGATGACCTAGCCCGCTCTTTCTCCGATGAAGCCGGCTCTAGAGCCCGGGACTTGATATGGACAGCGGAGAGGACTTCATCACGGAGCCGTGGAGGTGGAAGACCGGATCTACAAAGGTTGTATATCCGTTCTTTTAGTTTAGCTGTAAACTAGTTTCATTTTATCGCCTAAACATCTAGCCAACGATCTAGTCTAGGGTTTCTCGGCACCGTATTTAAATTAGAAATTGGCATGGTTGATGCCTTGTGAGACCTCTTGAGAGTGCCTAGGAACCCTACAGTGGTATCAGAGCCTAGCTAGAGCCTTAGGCGAAGTCTAGACGCAATTTGAAGTCCGATCGAACCAAAACCCGAACTCGAAACATGCTCTCTGGATTTTTTTCAAAAACAGGGATTTTTATGAATTAAAAATTGCCAAAAAATTCAGCAGGGAATCCTATGAGTTACTGTGAAGCACGTGACTCTAAATCGATCAAAGAGTCGCGGAACCGCGGCCCCACCCTGGGTTTCGCGGCGGTTCCGCGGCCATGTTGGTGATTTAGGTCACGTGTCTTGCACAGTAATTCTTGTGTCAAAGAGCTGAGTCTTCTGGAAATGTTTATATTTTATTCAAGAGTTGAATTTTCTGGGGTTGTTTTGGGGATTCGGTGTTTCGATCGGAGTATCAGATTTTGTCTTTGTGGCTTTCCGGATAAATTTCAGAATATGTTAAAAAGTTCGACCGGATATAAATACCCAATTTTTCCCCTGTCGGGAAAATTCCAAGTGTTGGATTTTTCCGTAGTTTAACGACGTTCTAAGTAGTGCAAGTAACGCAATGGACCCTCTAGAAGACAACAAACCTTAACTCGATTATGTGACCGTCTTGAACTGCCCTTTGAACATTAGGGTTTGGGGCAGTACGGCGTGCTACATGTGAGGCGTTGGCTTGACCCTTCTACGGCTGGACCGTTGGTACTGAGGCACGAACTGAATGTTGTTAGACTTATTTCATGTGTTGATCTGTATCGGGAAAACTTGAGTGTTCGACTGTTTGATCGAAAAGTTTAACATTTTCTATTTATCCGGAATGTGATACAATAATTGGAATTCACAAAAGTTATGTGATAACTGAATGAATGTTATAAACATAGCAGTTTAGTCTCACTTGATCGGTTGCCACGGAATTTTGATGTGATCAAAAGTCCGTCGCAATCATGTAGCGTACGCGGATACTCGCCGGATAAACTTAATAGACAGCCTCACTCCATAGCCCCGACCAAGTGACTGTAGGAGAACCCCATCGCCGAAAGCATCCGTTCGGGTGCTCGCGGTAGTGGTGTTCCGCCTTGGTGCACTTCGTCGACGGTATCGGGGGTGCAGCCGTCTACTGAAGTTTGCGACGAGCATTCGATCAGGATGTCGGGAATCTTGTTGAATTACCCGACTTGACATTGAAAAGTGTTTTCGATTTTGAGACTAAAATGCGGGGTTTATAATTGTTAGGCATGCGATGTCTAAGGAATTCATTTGGTCAGGCATGCGATGTCTGAGGTGGTTGCGGATTCCAACTGTTGTAGTTTTACACTTTCTTTTCTGTGACCGTAAGTGTAATATGTGATATCGCCGGTTTCGTTGCTATATGTCAACGACAATTGGGATGGACATATTTACTTACGTTGATGACATGTGATGTTATGTGTTGCTGGATATGTTATATTGGATCGTCGTGTTTGAATAGCCGGGGGTTTTTATGTAAGATGAGTGTTTTTCATTTTCATTCATGTAAATACTTGTATGTAATATTCTTTTATTGGGGCACTTCCAGGTTGCGGAAGATGTCACCGTTTGTATATTATTTACTTTTCCGCACTAGGATAGACCCAAGGAGGGGAGCACAAGTAACCGGGTTCTGGAGTCCAGTGGGAGACCAACTCGAGGAGTCGAGTCCGGGTATCCTAACTCTAGAATTGGTAGGGTTGCTTGCCGCTCTCGTAGGGGTCTAGGGGTGTGGGTTTGGCTATTCATCGCGACCGTGGAATCCGTGTTTTATACTGGCTCGTATTGAAAACACGGACATCCTAGTATATCCAATATTTCATATGTTTCTTCTGCTGCGATATCTGTGATGTGATCATGTGATATTCTGTGATGGATACAGTATATAGTATATATGATATATTATATAGGCGTTACTTATGTTTTACACCCGCGCTAGCCCTGCCCCGCTCTGCCGTTAGTTACCTAACCTAACGGTGCATGAGGGGACATCGAGGCGAATGCGGATGGCATAAGTGTACGTCGTATTTATCTGTGATGTTTAGGTATTTAAATGATGGGACTTCATTAATATAATTAATGAAATAAAAGAAACCTAAGATGTTGTAGAATCGAATTTCAAAATAAAACAGGTAGCTACAGTTCTTGCTTTGCACAGCGGTATATATGATATATCCTGCACCTTATTCGATGAGGAAAGGACCGAGATCCCTTCACCGGGAGTGACTCCTTTAGCAATAACTGGCTAATGCTACACACTCGGTTTGTCTTTTGATTGCTTTTAAGAGTTTTTGCTTTGCACAGTGATATATGTGATATATCCAACACCTCATTCGACGAGGAAAGGACCGACGATCCCTTCACCGGGAGTGACTCCTTTAGAAAAACTAGAAAAACCTCAAAAACACTCCATTTCAAAATTCATTCGATCCTACAACGATATCAAGTTCATTACGCAATAGGTTTTCAGAAAAACCTGTCGTAGCCCTCCGTCATTTCAGATAAGTACTAGTTAGTATTCGTGCTGCGGTTGTTTGGCATGCGTCAAGGCGTAGTGTACGGTAGCTAACTAGTGCTTATCTGCTAGCATACGATGCGATTGGATTAGGGTATTCATACGGCGTTGTTTGGCATGCGTCAAGGGTCGTGCGGGTGGGTTTAATTCAATCAAGAAATGTACGGGTTGAACTTGACTAGCAGACTATGGGTTGTTTGGCATGCGTCAAGGTCATAGCAAGTTAGGGGCAAAATATTATCGGGAATTTCAAGTGTTGAAATTTGCAATGAGATTGCATACCTTCTATGAGATAGTTGGATCACGATACCCGCTGCGAGTAAGAGTTACTCCTGGGAGAATTTTACACATTACAATTAGCCGATCAAGTAGGTGTCTAGAAAGGTGTCAACGAGGTTACGCCTCTCGGAAAACGAGGTTTACATTAATTAGGTTCGTGCGAAAGCACGGGGCACCTCCCTCAAAGTACCGACACTGGCCTGGCTGAAAGATTGGCGAACTTGTAGTGTGTAATTAATCCCGGCTAGTCTTTCCTTTTAGGGTTTGAAGGAAGATTTGATAAAAAGCAGTGGGAACCATCCTGATTAGATAAAGTAATAACCAATCTATTCTTGCAAAAGCGCACGCTGAGTGTTTTCTTCTCTCTCTCTCCTGGTAGCGACCATGTCACGCCTTAATCAAGATAATAAAATGGATTATTGACTGAACCCGCTTGTTATACTGAGCTGGGGAACGTTGGTCCCGCTCCAACTTATAATTGTTATAAGACCGAGCAGGAAATTGGGGATTACCAGAATTCCCGTGCCGCCCAAACGAAGAGAGTGCATGTTGATGCATCATCTTCGGGTGTGTTCATTACAAAAAACTGTTTCTCTGTATCCTCTACGTCCTGGGTATGTGATACCAGATCAGGATCCCAGAAATGTAATCTGTTACATAGGGCTACAGAAAGGTAGAGAACTGAGAACGGGTGATAAGTTTCATGAGGCAGAAAATGGGGCAAGTGTTGCAACCAAGTCTGTTGGTCACTGTCACCCTGTATTATCAGTACATTGATTCTGAACGAATGTTATTAGATACCGAACCTAATATACAAAATCATATCAGTCTCTTTAGAAGTAAAGAAATGATAAAATTTTGTATTGTTGGAAAATGTTTTGAACATTTCCTATATCAAAAGTTGATCGGTTCAGGCACGTTATCTAAAAGCATTAATGTTCTAAATCAAACTACAGTTCTTTAGTATACAGAACACACACAAGAGGAAGAGTTCAGAAATGAACGAATCCTTCTTAAGGTATTGTAGACTAGGTCATATCAATGCGACCCGACTGGCTGAAGTTACATTTAGATGCATATTTAAATTAGTTTGAATTTACATTTTATGAAACTTACGAGTCATGTCACAAAGATAAAATGACCTCAGCTCTGTTTATTGGAAACAGAGAAAGAGTTAGTAAACTCTTGGGATGATACATGTTGATGTATGATAGGTCCCCTGTCTACATATGCCAGGATTGGTTCTTTGTACTTCGTTACATTCTCTGATGATCTTTCGAGATTCAGACCTATGTTCCTATTGAAACACAAGTCCGAACCTTTTGAGATATTCACAGAATATAAGTTAGAAGTAGAGAACCAAAATACGGGTATAAGTATTATGTCCTTTGATGTGATCAAGGAGGAGAATACATGAGCACGGAAATACTAGACTATTCTAAAGGAGAATGAGATTCTCTCTCAGCATTACTCCTCCGTATACACCATAGCACGATGGTATATCAGGGCGGAGCAATTACACCCTATTTGATATGGTGTGCTCTATGATGAGTACTGCTGAGTTACCTTTTTCCTTTTGGGAGTTATGCACTTATGAAGTTGCACACCTATTGAATAGGGTTCCAATCAAATCAGTTGCCTACCACTTCATATGTGATATGGAAAGGGAAGAGCCCATGTCTTAAGCTAGTTAAGATTTAGGGTTGTCCGGCCTATGTCTAAAAGCAAAATCCGGACAAACTCGAGGCAAGATCAGTTATGTAGAACTGGAAATGTTCCAGCTATACGAACTGCAGCTGATGATTTGAAAGAACCAAAGGATTCAATAGTTACCAACGAACCTCGGCCTCTCCGCCGATCTAGTAGGGTTCCTCACCCACCTGAGAGATAATTCGGTTTCTCTATGACAGTGGGAGCGAGGATTGCATCATGAGATGATGACCCAACTAGTTTCGAGCTGGCCATCAGGAGTGAGACTCTGTAAGAATGGCTGGATGTTTAGTGATCTGAGATGGAATCCATATACACCAACAAAGTATGGACTTTGGTTGCTATATCTGAAGGGTTAAATCCCCATCAGGAGCAAGTATATCTTGAGAAGATTACTTGGTGTAGATGGAAAAGTTGAGACTTTCAAAGCTAGACTTGTTAAAGATTTTCGTCATCGACCAGGCGTGGATAATGATGAAACCTTTTCAAGCAGCTATGCTTAAGTCCATCCAGATCCTACTTGCCACGGCTACATGCCATAACTACGATATCTGGCGGTTGGGTGCCATGACTGCTTTTCTAAATAATGATTTAGAAGAGGACGTCTATAAGTATACAGCCAGAAGGCTTCGTAGACAGTGGGAGCAGCGGAAACGTGTGCAAGATGCTTTATAGGATAACGCAGGCATCGCGGAGTTGGAACATCTGTTTTGATGGATTAGTCAAAGAAGTTGACATCATCAAAATGATAGATGAACCTTGTATAAACAAAAAGGTAGTAGGGAGTATGGTGTTGATCCTCGTAGAGTACGTGGATAACATACTCTTGATAAGAAAGGAGTTTCCTATGCTACGCTCGGTCAATCTCCGTTTATCACAATGATTCTCCATATAGGATAAAGGTGATACCTCCTAAATCCTGGGTTTTGGATCTATGAGATAGATCTAATTGGAAGTTAGGATTCTCACTAGTTGTAGTGAGATGGTATCAACCGATCCTAGGAAGAATCACTGGAAGGGTTCCAAGGTGATAAGGACGACTGAAAGTCAGTCATAGGCATTGTCTTTACCCTCAGTAAAGGGACGGTTTGTTGGAAGAGTTCCAAGAGAGATACCGTGGCATACTAGACGATAAAGGCAGGATACATCGCTACTTAAGATGCTACCAAAGAGGCTGTCTGGGTGTATATTAGTTCATAAGATGAACTTTGTTCCTCCCATTGTGTGACAATGGAGTTGTGGCTTATGCCAAGGAACGCTGGTCCCATCAGTGATCCAGACATATTCTAAGGCAGTGTCACCTGATCATGGAGATGAATGATCTCCAGGGTGATCGAGGTTTGGAGAGTAGACTCAGAGGACAACACAGCGGATCCACTCACAAAGGTCTGTTCCCAGAGAGAGATTTTTATGGGATGGTTGAGTATGAGATACTTCAACCACTACTATCAGATGGCCCTAGTGCAAGTGGGAGATTGTTAGTTATATGTATGCCCTAGAGGCCATTGCTATACATAGGATGTATATTGCAGTGGATGCTGGGACATATATAGGGAGGACTTTCTCGCTCGACATGATAGTATGCTATCTGGTTACTCTTTACCTTAACGTGTACACTGATTGTCTCTCTGTTACATGTTGGTAAAGCCCTTAGGATGTGTACTTGACTACCTGGACTATGATGCGGATCATACTAGTGGGGACATGGTAGTCCATAAGTACATCCTTCAAAGTCCCTAGTCGTGGGTGTATCGAGACGGGGCATCGATATACCAGAGTAGACTAGCGTATACCTTCTCGACCCATACAGATGGGCGATGGATGATCCCATATCCATTGGTGTTTGACATCAGAGATGATATACGGGTGCTCAGTAGAGACTGGGTACACTGGACGGACTCGCCGAGAACTCCCAGATGGTATTATACCTCACGTCAGATGGCAGTTCTCTGGTGACACTGGTACAGAGTAGTCTGTTGACCCGAGATCGTCATAGAGTCTTGTGTGGTTCCCACTGTGCTTTGATTTCCATCTTACCACGTCCAAGAGGGCGTGCAAAATGGTGGTTTTTGGGTACAGTCCCGAATCACATGGAGGAAATGAGCGATAGGAGAGGATTCGTCTCTCCCGGTATAGGGAGTTGATGTTGCGCTGTGTTCGATTGGCTATAACCGGAAATCCCTGGCCAGGGTTGCTGAGATTTACTGGTAAGTGTTACCAGTAGTATCTCGAATTGTTATAGACCTCATATCGACACGACTTATTGAGCTATTGGGGTCTGACGTTTACCACCCCTAGGCGAGATATGCGACATATCAGACGATCAGACCGGACAGTACGGTAGTGTTACTGGTTGGATTCACTGGAGTGTGAGCGGGCTTGCTCGTCGATCTTCTGATCGCTCAATACCCGGGTGGCCGTTATGTTTAGCAGACCGCTTGCGGCTTGTGGATGTTTGATATAATCATCATCCGCTGCCGGCGTATTGACGAGTCTTTAGAGTCCTACACAGAGGTTTCCTGGCTCAAGCGAAACGAAATAGGAGCGCATATGAGATATGTGCGGGACCGAGAATAATACGTGTATGTGATACCGCATTCCATTCTCGCGATGAATGTATCGGAAAGGTTGTATGCGATATAACTTAGTTATCGATTCAAGCGTTGATTCGATAAGTCGATACATTGAATACTAGTCGGTTATGTTCGACATGACCGGATCATTGAATCAAGTGTTGATTTAATGATTTAATGCATAATTATATGTATATATGATATATTACTTTGCATTAACTAGTATCGGTTTACTTAAGATGGATTTTCTCACTCGCCTGTGCACATTGTATATGTGATATATTTTGTGCACTTGATTGTATCATGTTTGATGATATATGATAGCTAGGGTTTGTGTAAAGAGTTAAACCTTAGTTAAGTAAATGGTTAGGGTTTTGATATATTTATTAATTCTTTTATCTTTTAATTTGTATTAAAAAGATAAGAGATAAAGAAAACAAAAGGTTGCTTTTCTTCATGAAGCTTGTTGAAGCTTCATGAAGCTTTGACCAAAGAAACCTTTTGTCTTCATCTCATTAAACCCTAACCATTCATTGAACTATAGTTAGCTCTCTACACTTTACCATGGTTAGATTATGATAAGAATTGATTTTCTTTTCTATTCTTATTCTTATCATAAAACTTATCATATTCATTATCTTCTTCTTCACCTCATGAAGAAAAAGCTTCACTTCATCAATGGTGATTGATGAAAATGAGTGAGAAATCCAATTCTAAAGTGAACCCACTTCCTATTTCTTCATCCTCTACCTCTTGCCAAGTAGTAGAGTGTGTTTCCTTCATAAGTTTTCTTGACTTGGTGAAGTTGGAGCTTGATCTAGCGATGCCTCGACGTAGATCATCTTCGGCACGTCGTCGATGACCTAGCCCGCTCTTTCTCCGATGAAGCCGACTCTAGAGCCCGGGACTCGATATGGACAGCGGAGAGGACTTCATCACGGAGCCGTGGAGGTGGAAGACCGGATCTACAAAGGTTGTATATCCGTTCTTTTAGTTTAGCTGTAAACTAGTTTCATTTTATCGCCTAAACATCTAGCCAACGATCTAGTCTAGGGTTTCTCGGCACCGTATTTAAATTAGAAATTGGCATGGTTGATGCCTTGTGAGACCTCTTGAGAGTGCCTGGAACCCTACAATCGATACTCCGGAGTAGACTAGCGTATGCGCTTCTCATCCCAGCAGGGGAGACGGTCTGTCCCACAGCCGTCAGTACGTCGTACTTGAGATAGTATGCGGGTGCTCGTTAGGTTACGAGTACACTGGACAGGACTCGTCGGGAACTGATTGGTTGGTACTATACCTATCGTCAGTTGTCAGTTCCCAGGTGACATGAGTACAGCTTAGTCCGCTGACTTGACACTGTCACTTCGCCTCGAGTGTGTTCCTACTGCACTTTGATTACTACCCTACCACGGCTCAAAGGAGTCGTGCAAACAGGTAGTAGTTGGGTGCAGTCCCGAAGCACTTGGAGACAGTGACGGTTAGACAGGATTCGTCTCTCCCGGTATTGGGAGTTGATATCGCGCTGTGTCAAGGAGAGCCATTACACACAGTCGTCCCTGGCCAGGGCAAGCGAGATACACTGGTAGGTTCCAGTGCTATCTCAGGGTGTTCTGGGCTACACTCCGACACGACTTGTACCGCTATTAGGGGACTGACGTTTACCGCCCCCCTAGGCCCGCCATGCGATATTCTCAGATGAACAGACCGGACTGTACGGAGACTGTCACATTCAGGCTCAGTAGGAGTTCAGATGGGTTTCACCTCGTCCGTCTTCTTATCGGCATCTACCTGGGGGCCGTTACGCACAGCTAGTGCCGCTTGCGGTCTGTGGTTAAACCCACTGCCAGCGTAGTGTCGAGTTTTTAGAGTCCCGCACAGAGAGCTATTCGCCTTTAGGCAAAAGAGTAGAGGTCGCATGGTTTTGCGACAGGTCGCATGGTTTTGCGACAGGGTTCGGTCACATCCGTGCACTTGTACACGTTTAGTGTCCGGGCAGTTATTACTAGCGGGCTTTGGGTTAAGCCAGATCCTAATATACGTTTTGGGATTGATTTTATCTCGTTTGCGTTCGTGTTCCTCGGAACGCGGATGCCGGTGTGTATGCACGGTTGACTGAGACTGAGGCAGAGGATTCTCATTAGGGTTGTTGACTGTTGACGTTTGCTAAACCCTAATGAGAATAAGAAATATGATTAATGATAATATTAATTAAGTATTATTGTGCCATGGTTGGGTTGAAAGGTTGACTTTGTTGACTTGTTGACTTTGTTGATCGGTTGACTAGGTTGGACTTGTTGACCACCATCATGACAATGACTATCATTTCATGCAAAGACTTTTGCTTGCTTGTTTGTTCACACATTGCATTTAATGCATGAAATGATATGGCCTTTTGATACGATGATAACCATCACATAATACTCAATTATTATTATGTGTTATCATGATTTTGGATTATGAGAGCTTGGATGGCAAAAGACTTGCTCATTCTTTCATTTCCTTTCTCTCTCATGCTTGAGCTCTCCCTCTTCCTCTTCCTCTCTCTCTAGCTCAAGGAAACTCCCTCTCATGAGTTGAGAACCATCGCCTTAGAGATAAAAGAAAACCCATATCACTTCTCTACTCATCCTAATTTACAAGGTTTAGCAACCCAAGTGTTTTAGTTTCTTCTAGTTTGAAGTAGAAGCCAAAAGGTAGAAGCTTTCGGGTGGATCCATCTTCAGCGCGAGGAGACGACAAGGTGAGGCCGATCTGACCACCGCAACGAGTTGAAGATGAAGGAGTTCAAGTTAAGGTATAACCCCCTAACCGAGTAGGTAAAACTCCTAGTTAGGTTGTTAGGTAGTTGTTTAACAAAGATCCGTATTTTGAGTCCATGTTACCACCCTAAGAAAAATCGTTTTTCACCATTTCCGTAACCCCAAAGAACCGGGGAAGGGTAGCATGGACTTACAGTAGTATCAGAGCCTAGTTAAACACTATCTAACATGTTAGCGAAGTAACTAGAAGTTCGATCGGAGAAAAAGTCGCGAAACACGCCCGAAATGTATACTTTCTGCCGAATTTTTTTCCTGTTCCAAAAATAATAAATCTTACCTTAAAATTCGGCTCAGGGTTTTTAGAACAAACTGTAGGAAAAGGGTCCACTGAATCGATCAACGCGCCGCGGAACCGCGGCAGGAGCATGCTCCCGCCGCGGATCCGCGGCCGAGTTGACTCGGTCGTGGGCGATTTTTCCTGCAGTGTGTTCAGAGGGGTGTTTTGGGATTTTTACAATATGTTTTTTCTGCCCAGATTTTCCAGAAAGCAAATTTTGTTTTTGGGGCTTAAAAATCCGTATTTTGATCGAACTTCTAAAGACTTTAGCTAACGGGTTTATATCTGTGATGTGATATATGTATTGAACGTCTGCTAATCGCTATACGTCGATTGGTGGGGGTTATACATATCTGTGATCTTTAATGTTGATGGTATGTGTGTATGAATTCGTTGGATTGTCGCGGATGAATAGCCGGGGGGTTGTGAGATGAGAGTTTTCTTTATCTTTCAATTCATGTAATTTGTAATTGATGTAATATTATTTATATGGCCGCACAACCGGGATGAGGTTGTAGCCGTCATTGTATAATTTCTTTTACTGTTTTTGCTCCTAGGATAGACCCATGGAGGGGGTGCACAAACTACCGGGTACCTCGAAGTGCCGAGTGGCCTACTCACGGTGTTGAGTGAGGTTGCGTCACTTCGGGTATTTGGCGG
This sequence comes from Agapanthus africanus, assembly GCA_030015575.1. Taxonomy (NCBI): domain Eukaryota; kingdom Viridiplantae; phylum Streptophyta; class Magnoliopsida; order Asparagales; family Amaryllidaceae; genus Agapanthus; species Agapanthus africanus. The sequence continues at coordinate 143,210,829 of JASDDO010000026.1, forward strand.
GTAGTTTGCCGCACCCGTAGGGGTCTTGGGTGGGGTATTGGCTATTCACCGCGACCGTGTAATCCGCTTTTCGTTACAGGCTCATACGAATTGCGGATTCCTAGTATATCCAATGTGTTCATCTGTGATCTGGAATGGCTATCATTGCAATATATCTATATATGATATCTATTTAGGCGTTGCTTATGTTTTGCATCCGCGCTAGTCCAGCCCCCGCTCTGTCGTTAGTTAAGTAACCTAACGGGTAATGACGGGGCCCCGTGGCGAATGCGGATGGCATAAGCGTACGTCATATTTTGGTTGTTTTCTGCAATGGTAGGATTAAATGATGGGACGCATTAAAATTAATGCAAGAAAATAAACCAAAAGTAAAGTCGTTGGAACACTTTCAAAACCACTCGGTTCTTTTCAAAAACCAACTTTTAAATGCGGAGTTTGAGCCACTCCTTTTAAAAGCTATCTCGTTCCATCGATTATATCAAGTTCACTACGTTCACGGTTTTGTCAAAACCATTCGTAGCCCTCCGTCGTTTCACATGGATAGTCAATAGTATTCAAGCTATGTTTGTTGGCCAAAGTCAAGGCATAGTGATTGGTAGCTATTGGATATTCATGTGCAGCATAGATAGATGCGTTGGTTTGGGACAGTCGTACTGCCTTGTTGGCCAAAGTCAAGGGTAGGTACGGGTGGGTTCAAATTAACCTGGAGAATGACGGGTAGAACTTAACATGTGACTTATGATTTGTTGGCCAAAGTCAAGGTCATAAGAGCATGGGGCAAAAATCCACATCGGGAGTTTCTAAAGAACCAGAAACTTGCTAGCGCTGCATACCATTTGGAGTGTGATGATTCTGGTAGGATTCCTTCAGTTTTGTCACGCGATGATATTTGGATCCCGATCCTACTGTGAGTATATGCTACTCCTCAGGAAATTTCTCACTTAACGATCAATGCTATAAACCAAGTAGGTGTCTAGAAAGGTGTTAGCGGGGCTACGCCCCTAGGGAAAAAGAGGTTCTTAAATTAAGGAACTTCGCGAAAGCATTGGAAAACCTCCCTCGAAGTACCGACACTGGCCTGGCTGAACGGTTAAGCAAGTATTATACGGTGAGATTGATCCCGACTAATTCCTCCTTTTTGGTTTGAGGAGGGATTCGAGAAACAGTGGGAGCCATCCTGTTTAGACAAACTAAAAACCACTCTAAATTTGCAAGAGCATCATGCTGAGTGTTTCTTCTCTCTCTCCTAATTGCAGCGACCAATCGTCATGACCGGACTTAAGTTACTTCTAGATAAAAATATACTGACAGGGCTAAACTACAAAGATTGGCTCAGGAATGTCAAAATGGCAATCACTTACGACAAGCTGGGGTATCTCCTTACCTCCAAAGCTCCCCCAGTCCCAGGTCCCACCTCCAGTGTCGCGGATAAGGAAATTCGTAAGACCTGGGAGATCGATAGCGCGAAGGCCAAGTGCCTCATACTTGCCTCTATGGACAATGAACATCAGAGGAGGCACGAGAATATGGACCTAGAATCCATATTTCTTCATACAAAAGAACTGTATGGAGAGCAATCCCGTATCGCCAGATACGAAGTCTCGAAAAAGTTGTTTTCGGCGAGATTGTCCATCGGATCATCGATAGCGGAACACGTGCTTAAGATGATTGGCTTCATTGAGGAGCTCACGGACCTTGGGACCACGTTAGAGAACGAGCTCTATACGGACTTGATTCTCCAGTCCCTTCCTTCCACTTACGCCCAGTTTATCCTGAACTTCAACTTGCAAGGAAAAGAAGTTGAACTTCCGGAGCTCCTCAACATGCTGAGGAGTGCAGAGGGCACCCTACAGAAAGGTAGGGAAACATCCACTTTATTTGTAGGAGGATCTTCCTCTTCTAAGTCCAAGGCGAAAGCCAAGGGAAAGAAGAAGAAAGCCCCCGCCAAACCAAGGGGCGGTGTTAGTAAAGTGAAAACGAAGGGAAAAGCAAAGGCAACAAAGATAGCAGGGTAGCTTGTGGGAAAGGAAGAATGCTTCTATTGTTATAAGAAGGGACACTGGAAGAAAGATTGCAGGGCTTGGAAGGCCAGAAACCAGGATCCGAAGCAAGTTGCGGCTTCGGCTTCAGGTGTGTATGTTATTGAAAACTGTCTTTCAATAAACTCTGCTTCCTGGGTATTGGATACCGGATCAGGATCTCATATCTGTAATTCTTTGCAGGCACTGAGAAAGCGTAGGGTTTTGAAGATAGGTGATATGACCCTCAGAGTTGCAAACGGAGCTGGCATGGATGCTGAGTCCGTGGGGGACTATCACTTGGGATTGTCAGATGGACATGTTTTGGTTTTGCATAATTGCTATTTTGTACCCAATGCAACTTGTAATATCATTTCTGTATCTTTATTATCTAAAGAAGGTTATGAATTTGCATTTGTAAGTAATGTTGTGAACATTCACCTTAATCAAGTTCTGATTGGGTCAGGTACATTAAGCAATGATATATACGTATTAAACCAACCACAGATTTTCAATGTCCAGAATACACACAAAAGAAAGTCTCCGGAAACTAATCAGGCTTTCTTATGGCATTGTAGACTGGGTCACATCAATGAGAGAAGGTTGACGAAGTTACATACAGAAGGATATTTGGATCCGTTCGAATATCAATCGTATGCACCTTGTCAATCCTGTCTCAAAGGAAAGATGACAAAGACTCCGTTCACTGGACACGGAGTAAGAGCGAGCGAGCTCTTGGGTCTCGTACACAGCGACGTGTGCGGTCCAATGTCTACGCATGCGCGAAGCGGTTATTCTTACTTCATTACTTTTACGGATGACTTTTCAAGGTACGGATATGTCTTCTTAATGAAACATAAATCCGAAGCCTTTGGAAAATTCCAGGAATATAAGAATGAAGTAGAAAAACAAACCGGCAAAAGTATCAAGACACTGAGATCTGATCGAGGTAGCGAATACTTGAGTGCCGAGTTTCTGGACTACCTAAAAGAGAATGGAATTCTCTCTCAGCTTACTCCTCCATACATGCCGCAACATAACGGTGTATCGGAGAGACGGAACCGGACCCTATTGGATATGGTACGTTCCATGGTGAGTAACGCTGAGTTATCGCGATCATTCTGGAGATATGCACTAGAATCAGCTGCATATCTTTTGAACCGAGTTCCAACTAAGACTGTGCCTACCACACCATATCAGATGTGGTGTGGGAAGAAACCCTATCTTAAGCACATTAAGATATGGGGATGTCCAGCTTTTGTCAAAAAGCAGCATGCGGACAAACTCGAGGCACGCTCATTACAGTGCAAGTTTGTGGGATATCCAAAGAACTCCAAGGGATATTTCTTCTATTACGAAGAGGAACAAAAGGTTTTTGTTTCTCGTCATGCTTGCTTCTTGGAAACTGAGTTTTTGGAAAATCAGATAAGTAGGAGCGCAGTAGAACTGGAAGAAATTCCAGAACCACGAGCTATTACTGAAAGCTTAGTAGAACCAGAGGGTTCAAAAGAACAGGACATTCCTACGCCGCTCCGCAGGAGTAGTAGGCAGTCTCATCCGCCCGAGAGATACTACGGTTTTCTCATAGACGGGGATAGAGAGGATTGCATCATTGATAGTGATGAGCCTACTAGCTTCCAGCAGGCCATTCAGAGCGTTGACTCGGTAAAATGGCTGGATGCAATGCGGACCGAGATGGAGTCCATGTACACCAACAAATTATGGACTTTGGACATTGCTCCAGATGGGGTAAACCCCGTAGGATGCAAGTGGATCTTCAAGAAGAAGATTGGTGTAGATGGACAGGTTGAGACCTATAAGGCTAGACTTGTTGCAAATGGTTTTCGTCAAAGACCTGGTTTGGACTATGACGAGACCTTTTCTCCAGTGGCTACGCTGAAATCCATTCGGATCCTTCTTGCCATCGCCGCCTTCCACGATTATGAGATTTGGCAGATGGACGTAAAGACCGCTTTTCTAAATGGAAATTTAGGGGAGTGTGTCTATATGGACCAGCCAGAGGGTTTCATTCAAAGTGGGAGCAGCGGAAAGGTGTGTAAGTTGCTTAAGTCTATCTATGGACTAAAGCAGGCATCGCGGAGTTGGAACATCTGCTTTGATGAGACAGTCAAAGAATTTGGCTTTATCAAAAATCCAGATGAACCATGCATCTATAGTAGATTTGTAGCAAGAACTGTCGTGTTCCTCGTATTATACGTGGATGGCATTCTTTTGATAGGAAATGACATTCCTATGCTACAATCTGTCAAGGGGTTCTTGTCACACAGGTTCTCCATGAAAGACCTGGGTGATGCCACTTACATTCTGGGGATCCGGATCCATCATGATAGATCCAAGAGGATGTTAGGACTTTCGCAGTCCAGGTATATCGACACCATACTGAAAAGATTCAGTATGGAAGATTCCAAGCGCGGTAATCTACCGGCTTGTCACGGGATCACCCTCTCCAAAGAGATGTCTCCAAAGACTGATTTGGAAAGGGATCACATGTCTATTATACCCTACGCTTCTGCGGTAGGCTCTATAATGTATGTGATGTTGTGTACCAGACTGGATGTAGCTTATGCACTGAGTGTGGTAAGCCGGTATCATTCAAACCCTGGGGAGAAACACTGGATAGCGGTAAAGAACATTCTCAAGTACCTGAGAAAGACTAAGGAGATGTTCTTGCTGACTCCAGCTTCCAGAGTGACAAGGATGATTCCAAGTCCATGTCGGGTTTTGTCTTTACCCTCAATGGAGGGGCGGTGTGTTGGAAGAGTTCCAAACAGGAAACCGTTGCTGACTCGACGATGGAAGAGGAATACATCGCTGCTGATGATGCCGCAAAAGAAGCCGCCTGGATGAGGAAGTTCTTGAAAGAACTTCAGGTGGTTCCGTCCATTGTTGATCCAATACCTCTGTATTGCGACAACAATGGGGCTCTAGCTTTAGCGAAGGAACCCAGGTCCCATCAGAAATCCAGACACATCTTGAGGCGGTATCACCAGATCAGGGAGATCGTGGATCGCCAGGAGATCGAGGTTCGGAGGGTTGTTCAGAAGATAACACTGCAGATCCATTCACCAAGGCCTTGCCCCAGACTCAGTACGAGCGGCTGATCGAGATGATAGGTCTTCGATACACCAGTACATGGCCTTAGTGCAAGTGGGAGATTGTTAGTGTATATGCCCAAGAGGCCATTACTGTATCATACTAGTTTGTATATTACTTAGTGGAAGCTTGGGATATTCACAGTTGTATAGACAATCTTGCTCAAAATAGTAGTATGCTACTTGGTTTGTTTCTACTTCAATGTGTGTACATGTGTTTCTTTTAACATATTGCCTATACACATTAGTGGAGCCCTTAGGATCTTTGCTTGATTACCAGTGTTGTGATGGCAGTCACACTCGTTGGGGCTGGGTAATCCACAAGCACATCCTTATACAGGTCCCTAGTCATAGGACTATCGAGACAGGGCATCGATACTCCAGAATAGACTAGCGTATGCGCTTCTCATCCCAGCAGGGGAGACGGACTGTCCCACAGCCGTCAGTACGTCGTACTTGAGATAGTATGCGGGTGCTCGTTAGGTTACGAGTACACTGGACAGGACTCGTCGGGAACTGATTGGTTGGTACTATACCTATCGTCAGTTGTCAGTTCCCAGGTGACATGAGTACAGCTTAGTCCGCTGACTTGACACTGTCACTTCGCCTCGAGTGTGTTCCCACTGCACTTTGATTACTACCCTACCACGGCTCAAAGGAGTCGTGCAAACAGGTAGTAGTTGGGTGCAGTCCCGAAGCACTTGGAGGCAATGGCGGTTAGACAGGATTCGTCTCTCCCGGTATTGGGAGTTGATATCGTGCTGTGTCAAGGAGAGCCATTACACACAGTCGTCCCTGGCCAGGGCAAGCGAGATACACTGGTAGGTTCCAGTGCTATCTCAGGGTGTTCTGGGCTACACTCCGACACGACTTGTACCGCTATTTGGGGACTGACGTTTGCCGCCCCCTAGGCCCGCCATGCGATATTCTCAGACGAACAGACCGGACTGTACGGAGACTGTCACATTCAGGCTCAGTAGGAGTTCAGATGGGTTTCACCTCGTCCGTCTTCTTATCGGCATCTACCTGAGGGCCGTTACGCACAGCTAGTGCCGCTTGCGGTCTGTGGTTAAACCTACTGCCAGTGTAGTGTCGAGTCTTTAGAGTCCCACACAGAGAGCTATTCGTCTTTAGGCAAAAGAGTAGAGGTCGCATGGTTTTGCGACAGGTCGCATGGTTTTGCGACAGGGTTCGGTCACATCCGTGCACTTGTGCACGTTTAGTGTCCGGGCAGTTATTACTAGCGGGCTTTGGGTTAAGCCAGATCCTAGTATACGTTTTGGGATTGATTTTATCTCGTTTCCGTTCGTGTTCCTCGGAACGTGGATGCGGGTGTGTATGCACGGTTGACTGAGACTTCGGCAGAGGATTCTCATTAGGGTTGTTGACTGTTGACGTTTGCTAAACCTTAATGAGAATAAGAAATATGATTAATGATAATATTAATTAAGTATTATTGTGCTATTGTTGGGTTGAAAGGTTGACTTTGTTAATTTGTTGACTTTGTTGACCTGTTGACTTTGTTGACCGGTTGACTAGGTTGGACTTGTTGACCACCATCATGACAATGGCTATCATTTCATGCAAAGACTTTTGCTTGCTTGTTTGTTCACACATTGCATTTAATGCATGAAATGATATTGCCTTTTGATATGATGATAACCATCACATAATACTCAATTATTATTATGTGTTATCATGATTTTGGATTATGAGAGCTTGGATGGCAAAAGACTTGCTCATTCTTTCATTTTCTTTCTCTCTCATGCTTGAGCTCTCCCTCTTCCTCTTGCTCTCTCTCTAGCTCAAGGCAACTCCCTCTCATGAGTTGAGAACTATTGCCTTAGAGATAAAAGAAAACCCATATCACTTCTCTACTCATCCTAGTTCACAAGGTTTAGCAAGCCAAGTGTTCTAGTTTCTTCTAGTTTGAAGTAGAAGCCAAAAGGTAGAAGCTTTCGGGTGGATCCATCTTCGGCGCGAGGAGACGACGAGGTGAGGCCGATCCGACCACCACAACGAGTTGAAGACGAAGGAGTTCAAGTTAAGGTATAACCCCCTAACCGAGTAGATAAAACTCCTAGTTAGGTTGTTAGGTAGTTGTTTAACAAAGATCCGTATTTTGAGTCCATGTTACCACCCTAAGAAAAATTGTTTTTCACCATTTCCGCAACCCCAAAGAACCGGGGAAGGGTAGCATGGACTTACAAGTTTTAGAATCTTGAGGAAGGAGGCACAGACTCAAAATTTTGAGGGGAATAAAAATTCTTCTCTTTTTTTTATTATCATGTTGCTTTTTATAGGCTTACAAATTTACACATAGCCCCTTGGGCTCTACAAAATGGCATTTTACCCATCCCATGCCTCATGTGGTCATTTATTTTGCACATTGGCCATGGACTTTACAAAAATTCGGCTTTATGCCCATTTTTCTTACATTCAAGCATAAAAAATTACATCGAAATTATTTATTACATGATTTCATTTTGGCATGGGGAGGCCAGCTGCTTCGTGTTCGGGCTCGACTCGAGCATGAGCCCACTTGATCTAGACTTGGGCCCACTTGGCTTGGGGTTGACTTTGACTTGGTCAACCGGGGTGTAATTTTTGACCCCAATAAAGTGCCCCCTATCAATAAATGCACACCATACATATGGGTCGTGTGCATGAAATTGATGGATTTTCTTTCACGTGGAGGCGACTTGATTTGGTTCCCACTTTTTGGGAAGCTGGTACTGTCCTTTTTATGACATGGACGGTCGATGCTTGACGTGTCCCCGAGATGGAGTGTCGGTGTATGACGTATCCCCAGCACGGAGTGTCATTAGTCGACGTTTCCCCGGCATGGAGTGTCTGGTTGACTTGATTCCAAGGCGGAGTAATTCCGACGAGGAGGTCGTTGCTGCCCTTTTTACGACTTGGACGGTCGGTGCTGCCCTTTTAGCGACATGGACGGTCGTTCTGCTTTTTTTATGACTTGGATGGTGACGTGGACGGTCGGTTTTGCCCATTTTGCGACTTGGACAGTCGGTGCTGCCCTTTTTCCGATTTGGACGGTCAGTGCTGCCCTTTTTGCGACTTGGACGGTCGGTTCTGCCCTTTTTGCGACTTGGACGGTCGGTGCTGCCCTTTTTGCGACTTGGACGGTCGGTGCTGCCCTTTTTCCGACTTAGACGGTCGGTGCTACCCTTTTTGGGACTTGGACGGTCGGTTCTGCCCTTTTTTGCGAGTTGGACAGTCGGTGCTGCCCTTTTTGGGACTTAGACGGTCGGTGTTGTCCTTTTTGCGACTTGGACGGTCGGTGCTGCCCTTTTTTACGACTTGGACGGTCGGTTTTACCCTTTTTGCGACTTAGACGATCGGTTCTGCCCTTTTTGCGACTTGGACGGTCGGTGCTGCCCTTTTTGCGACTTGGACGGTCGGTGCTGCCCTTTTTGCAACTTAGACGGTCGGTTCTGCCCTTTTTGCGACTTAGACGGTCGATGACTTGCTCCGCTTCTTACAGTGTCTGGATTTGATTTGACTTGCTCCACTTTCCGCGGTGTCGGGGTTTGATTTGACTTGCTCCGCTCTCCGCGGTGTCAGGATTGAAGTTGACTTGCTCCGCTTCTTGTGGTGTCGGGGATTGAATTTGACTTGCTTCCGAGGTGGAGCTTGATTCCGCCATGGAGGTCGTTGGTTGTCTTACTGACTTGATATGATTTGGGTTGACATCAGCATTACTGCACTGGAATAATGCCAGGAGCAACTCATCATTTGCCCCGAGTGGATCTGGGGATTTTTGTTTTGGTTTGGCATCAGCATCGCTACACTGGATTATGGTACCAGGAGCGAATCATCATCTGCCATGAGAGGGTTTGGGGATTTTGGTTTTGGTTTGGCATCAGCATCGCTACACTGGAATATGGTACCAGGAGCGAATCATCATTTGCCTTTTCCTGTTGGGGAGCGATGGCTTAGGAGACAGGTTTAGGTCCATATCACCTAAGGCTTTTCAATTTTATAAGCCGTAAGGGTCCCATAAAAGCATTTTCTCCCTACGAGTCGAAAGAATCTCGTATGTGTATTTTCTCCTTAGGAGTCGTGGGGACTTCTAAGTGTGTTACTCCTTTGTGAGTTATAAGGATCTCACGCGGGAATTTTCTCCTCACAAAGTCGAGAGGACTTTGCGAGTGTATTTCATCTGTTTTTCACAAGTTTGCGCCCTTTCGGGTTTTCACAAACTCGCCTGCAGTCCTGCTGTTTTTACTCACGGAGTCCTTTCGGGTTTTCATTCGTGCTCGTTTTGCTTGTGGACATACCCTTTTTTTTGGGAATCTTCATCATTGGTGGGACTTTGAATATAGTCTCGCCGATAGGACTTGAGAGAGATTGGGATCGTTTTAGGCCCGTGGATTGTATACGGTTTTACAGGATGTATGATCCAGACCGTAAGGCCGGGAAAATTTTAGGACTTTGTTGACGTCTGCATCACTGCACTGGAATATGGTACCAGGAGCGACTCATCATTCGCCGTTGGGATATGGGATTTGGAATTTGGTTGGCGTTTACATCGCTGCACTGGAATATGGTACCAGGAGCGACTTATCATTCGCCTTTTGAGAATTTTGGATTTTGGTTGGCGTCTGCATCGCTGCACTGGAATATGGTACCAGGAGCGACTCATCATTCGCCCTTTGAGATATGGGATTTGGAATTTGGTTGGCGTCTGCATCGCTGCACTGGAATATGGTACCAGGAGCAACCCATCATTCGCCCTTTGAGAATTTTGGATTTTGGTCCGCGTCTGCATCGCTGCACTGGAATATGGTAGCAGGAGCGACTCATCATTCGCCCTTTGAGATATGGGATTTGGAATTTGGTTGGCCTCTGTATTGCTGCACTGGAATATGGTACCAGGAGCGACTCATCATTCGCCCTTTGAGAATTTTGGATTTTGGTTGGCGTCTGCATCACTGCACTGGAATATGGTACAAGGAGCGACTCATCATTCGCCATTGGGTTTTTTTAACCGCGACTGCTCTATCATTTCAGTTTTTCTTATCGCGAAGATTGCGATTGCCCTATCATTTCAGCTATTTATTCACGGTTGCCCCACCATTTTGGCTTTATTTTCATTTTTATTTTACTCGCTGGTTTTTATTGCGAGTTGCCCCATCATTTCGGCTTTTCTTTTTTTCTTTTATTTACACGTTTTTTTTTATTTACACACATTTTTACATCCCCAGTTTAACGACTTAAAGGTCGATTGTTCCCAGTTTAACGATGTGGTGGTCCTCTCTTTTTGGAGAAAGGCAGATGTCTGAGAGAATCAGGTTCCCGAAGGATTTCGGTCTCCATTTGTATGAAATTGGCGGTTGCTGCTTGATTGTTTGTTAACACGCCTTTAGACAGTTCTATCTCTTCTGCATTGTATTGTTTTTTGACCCAATCTTTGAAGACGAAACAGTCCTCAATGGCACGACTTATCACTCTATGATAGGGGCAATATTTGGGGTCGTCGGTCATATTTGCTTCTTGCGGTCTCTTTGATTCTGGAAATTGTAGACCGTTTCTCAGGGCGTCCTTAAATATTTTATGGACTTTGTCCCTTCTGAAGGAATAGATCTTATCCATCTTCTCTTTCAATGGAGATTCTCCTCCCTCTCCGAACACTGGCTTCCGAGGTTGGTTGGCATTAGGCCTGCTCATCCTTTTCTTATTTCGGTTATCCGAAGCGTTAAAAGATTCAGTATTTTCAGAATTTCCGCCTTTGCAATTATCGCCCTTTCGGTTTCTCCAGGACCTATTGTTATTTTGGGAATCAGAGGAGGACTCCTGCTTTGAGCGCTTCAACATCTGGAATTTCCTGGTCAACTCTTGAAATATTTTGAGACCCGCGGTGCATAGAAACGGGGCCATCCAATTGGTGAGATTTCCGACGAGGAGGCTGATAGATTGGTCCTGCTCTATCGGCAGTTCACATTTGACGGAAAGATTACGCCATCGGGTTACAATATCCGTGCTGCTTTCGTTGTTCTTTGGCTAAGTCCTTACGAGATCGGCAATGGTGATCTTATCACTGACACTCATGAACCTTTGTTGGAACAGAGATTCCATTTGGACGAAAGTAGTAACAGAGCCATCCGGTATGCTCGCGTACCAGTCGAAAGCGACATCGGTCAGGCTATTAACGAACTGGCGGAGGAGAAGCGCATCATTGCCTCCAATATTCCTACATGAGGCTTTAAAATGGGTGATGTGCTGATTCGCATTTCCTGTCCCATAAAATCTTTCGAATTTGGGGATGACATAGCCACTAGGAAATTCTACCAGATCATACTGAGCAGGATATGGTCTCCCACTACTGTTGATTTCTTTTTGTGCTTCAGTTTCGGCTACCAATATTTTGACTTTGTTGGCAACCAAATCCATGATTTGATCTTAAGTTAGCGGGCTACTGTCATCGGTAGCCAAGACATTTCCCGAGATAGGATGCAACCGACTTTCATGTTGTCCGCCCACCTTTGGATTTGAGGGAATAGGCGTCGGCTGTATCGGGACACCGTTTCCCGGTTCATGAGCAGAACCCTGTGCTTGATTGGATGGCTGAGAGGCAACTTGGGCCGTGAGCTGCATCACGACATTCGTCAAGTCGTCAATTTTGGAGTAAAGTTTGGCCATCTCCTTGTTTTACTTCTGAGCTGTTTTCGGAGCTCTTAGAGAAGTTGCCGCTCTACGGTCTTGGGATGAAAGATTAGCTCATCTTCATTTTCCGAGCCCGACTCCTCATGAACCGAGGGATCTCTCTGCTTATCAGCCTCACTGGAAGGGTTTTCATTACCTCCCAGAGGATGCTGGTCTTGGAAAGTGGCAGTCATATTCATACCAGATTAGATCTGAGATGTGGTGGCCCCGTCCTTGCTCTTGCTGTGCGTGCCTACCATGTAGACAGTGTGGACCACATGTCCAGCCATCTCTTTATCTTTGGCGGGGTAACCCTGTTCTTGGAACCTCATGATGTTCAAATTAGCAGAAGCCCTAGCATTTTTGTTGGCTCTGTATCTGAGCCTTTTCTGTCTTAGCTTCTCGATTTTGAGGGCTTGACGGGCATCCGTCATCCAAAGCTATCGTGAGTCGATTGGCGGGAAGTTTAGAGAAGGTACCCGATTGAGCAGTTTTCAGGGGCGCCGCTGGCTCTTGCCTGAGATGCCATGTTGCTTTGTTGGCGTTGATGGCCTTGCCCCCAGCTGGGTCCAAAGAAAGTCGTTCAAACATCGACTTGCGTTTAGGTAGTGGTGCCCTCAAGATCACCACATTTAGCCTTCTGCCTTTCGAGACTGGTCTGTCTGTTACTGGAGCTTGAGAATCTGGGATGGCGCTAGATGGCATGAACAGAATAGAGCTAAATGGTAGCGGCGGCTCCTCCCACTGTCGCCCGAGACTGGCCGGGAGGACCGTCCTGGTGTCCATCTTCATCGTGTAGGAGATGGGAGTTGTGCTGAGAGCTGAGATTGTCCTCGGAGACATTTTGTTGCGTCCGAAGATTACAGTTGAATGTCGTTAACCTGCAAATAGAAGCATGATTTCAGTACAGGCAATCAATATGTATATTGATTGAGTTCGCATAAACATTTAATCCGAAATATGGGAGTAGAGATTTGGTCCCACCGGGCGTTCCAGAATCTGTAGGGTGTTTTTTGTTACTCCATTGAGATGGGAATACGCGTCGCTTATCAGGCATACTACAGATTCCCCTTTTCCTAGGGTAAGCGGGGGTTTATTGATTATGGGGATCTGAATCTCCGTCAGTCGCGGACTAAGCTGCCTTTAATTACCCTTCGCCTTTGAAGCGAGGGAATCTCGGATTGACGGGTCAACTAGTCATGTGAACTCAATATGCATTGTGCGTGTGTTGTGTTTTGGATATATCGGGGGCCCCACAGAGTTTACGGGGGTCCCACTACCCGGATAGCGGGCTGGGGGTCAAGCTGCCCCTTGCGGGGCAGCGCCCCATTAGAAATTTTTTCTAATGGGGGAAATATGTTTAGTGTGGGGTGCATATAAAATGAGGAGGAAGAGCGTCTTAAAGACGTCTGCATGGCACGTGGGCGCTGGATGCCCACGGGTCACGTGCCTAGCACGTGGGTGTAGGCGCTCGCGGGTCACATGCCTGGTGCATGAGCACTTGGCGCCCACGGGTCACATTCCTGGCACGTGGGCGTTGGGTGTTAGCGGGTCACATGCGCGGCATGCGATCGCTGGGCGCCAGCGGGTCACGTGTGCTGCACGCGACCGCTGGGCGCCCACGGGTCATGTGCCTTGCACGCGACCGCTAGGCGCTCGTGGGTCACGTGCGGTGCACGCGACCGCTGGGCACTGAGCGTCCGCGGGTGGCGTGAGGCGCACGTAGGCGCTTTAGCTCCCGTGGGTCACATGCCATGCCCGCGACCGCTGGGCGCCCGGGAACACCATCGGAATAGGGGCTTAGCCCTTAGGTTAGGAGTTAAACTCCCAAAGGGCTTTGGAGTTGAATTCCTAACAGGGATTATGTATAGAATTGGAGTCAAACTCCTAAAAAGGAGTTTAATATATGGAGTTGAACTCCCACAGATCTTAAATGGAGTTAAACATCTAGAGATCTTTGGATTTTCTTTTGAGCCTTGGATCCTTCTAGAATGGGATTTTTGGAGATGGGTCACCTTCTTCCTCCTCTTCGTTGGCTGGCTCTTGAAGGAAAAAGGGGGGGTGAGATTCAAACCCCCCCTTTAGTGATCTGATGGGAGATCCGAGCTCCCCTTTGTGGGTTTTATAGTGAAAAACTATTTCTTTTTTAAAAAAGAAGAGTTAAACTCTTGATTTAATTCCAAAGGGGAAGAAGGTTTTAGAATCTTGAGGAAGGAGGCACAGACCCTAAATTTTGAGGGGAATGAAAATTCTTCTCTTTTTTTATTATCATGTTGCCTTTTATAGGCTTACAAATTTACACATAGCCTATTGGGCTCTACAAAATGGCATTTTGCCTATCTCATATCTCATGTGCTCATTTATTTTGCACATGGGCTATAAACTTTACAAAAATTCGGCTTTATGCATATTTTTCTTACATTCATGCATAAAAAATTACATCGAAATTATTTATTACATGATTTCATTTTGGCATGGGGGAGGCCGGCCGCTTCGTGTTCGGGCTCGACTCGGGCATGAGCCCACTTGATCTGGGCTTGAGCCCACTTGGCTTGGGGTTGACTTTGATTTTGACTAGGTCAACCGGGATGTAATTTTTGACCCCAACAGTCGCGATACTGATGCCACAATGGATATTAGGACCAAGTCTCTAACTCGTGATAAAAATCAGCGAGCAAGAAATATGCATATGAAAACAGCCGAAATGTTTAGGCAACTTGTAATAAAAGCAGCGCGTAAAAATTTAAAAAAAAATAGCTGAAATGATTGAGCACCACGAAAAATAGTCGAAATGATTGGGCAATCGAGACTTTCGCGACATAAAAACTGAAAGGATAGAGCATCGTGAAAATAATAAAAAAATGAAATAAAAAAATGATGATGAAATGAAAACGAAAATTTTATTCCCTGGAAGTACGTCCATATTGACTCTTGTATACGATCCGGGGGCACAAATGAAAGAAAGGGAATCATATTTTCCCACCATGGTTCGTCAAAAAGAGAACCAAGTCTTGACGGTTCATATACAACCTAGAGACTATCCAGGCGTTCCTTCTCATTTCGGCAGAATGTAGATGCAACGTCACCATCAAGCAAGAAAGACCCAAGGGTCGAAACAAAAATGGAGTAATGGCAAAATCCTAGCTCCAAGTTTTGACGGTTTATATACAACCTAGAGACCATCTCAGCGTTTCTTCTCATTCCAGTAGGATGCAGATGCAGACGCAACGTCATCATCAAAAAAGAAAGACCTAAGGGTCAAAGCAAAAAAGGAGTAATGGAAAAATCCTAGCTCTAAATCTTGACGGTACATATACAACTTAAAGACTATCCTGGCGTTTCCCTCTCATTTCAGCAGGATGCAGACGCAACTATCAAATGAAATTCGAGCAATGGCATATTCCTAGTTCCGAACTTCAATTGCAATACATACAGCATAGAGGTCCTACAGATATCTACAATATTTCAGCAAAGAATTGGCTCGACATTGTAAAAGTAAAAAACGAAGTGACGGCATATTCCCAATTTCGGGCCTTGACGGCAACTCATATAAAGTCTAAAAGACCATTGGAGATCATCCCACCCCAAAAGGGTGCGGTTATGGCTCATCGGGGCTCCAAATTGAACCCAACCTCAGGTAAAAAGTGTCATGGTAAATTCCTAACGCTTGCTCTTCCGACGACAATATGACCTAAGGAGGTTACTTAAAGACTTCTTGTCCAGCCCCGAAGGGATCAGAGACACGACAGTCACGGGGCTACTCGAACAGCGTCTTAAATACTGCATATCGAGAGATACATCAGCCAACGCGACGGTATCACAGACTAAAACCATAGTACCACAAACCTAACGGATCTCTGTCGTAAAAAGAATGGGGATTATCTAGATACAATGTTAGGACAAGTTTGCCTATAAACCCAAGGGAGGTAAACTAAAGAGACTCCAAAACGAGTGAATAAACTACAAACTCCGAAATGAGTACATAAACTAGAGACTCCAAAATGAGTGAATAAACTACAAACTCCGAAACGAGTGAATAAACTACAAACTCCGAAATGAGTACATAAACTGGAGACTCTGAAACGGATGAATACACTACAAACTCCGAAATGAGTACATAAACTAGAGACTCCGAAATGAGTGAATAAACTACACACTCCGAAATGAGTACATAAACTAGAGACTTCGAAACGAGTGAATAAACTACAAACTCCGAAATGAGTGAATAAACTAAAGACTCCGAAACGAGAGAATAAACTACAAACTCCAAAATGAGTATATAAACTAGAGACTTCGAACAAGAAACAGAAAGGCGCAACTGATAGGTCTCAGGGCTTAGAACTACACTTCTTAAGAATTGAGATCTGAGTTAATGATAGATGGCGATGCTTGTGTCCGCTCGCCAACTTCTCAGATAAAAAAATTAAAAAAAATTATGACATACCAGCCCGAAACCAGACGTATGCTATGCAAGACAGTGAGGACAACATTTGATTCTCACTTGTTTAAGCGCTCACTTGCAAACACATGCGTACTTGAATGAAGATAACATTGGAAGCATGCCAATTTATATACGCGTGTGGAGGGTCAGTGCATGACACGAGCACATCAGTGACGTTGGCACTTTAAAAAAAACCTAAGGGTCAAAGTACATGCGCAGATGCAAGATGCACACATAAATATATGCTGGGGGATAAAACATTCAACAGGCAACAATAAAGAAACACATTTAAATAAATATTTTATTCTACAGGAAACAGATCACCGAACACGGGATCAAAAGTACAAAGGTTTACAAAACTATGAATAAGATTTTCGAAAGCTCTCACAGTCTTCTCCACCATGTTGAAGCGGCGATCTTCGCGAGGAGTCGCTCCCCATCGATCAGCACCGTGCCCATCAATGAAGGTAGACATGATGGCCTGCTGAGCCCGTATCTGGTTTAGCAACTGAACAAAGTGATCCTTCAGAGGCTGGGTAATCAAATCCGCCTCATGAAAGCACTCGATTTTGTCCTCCACTGCGTCAAGCATCGTCAAACTCATCTCCGCCGGATGAGGAAGAATGTCAAGAAGCGCAGACAGGAAGATCATCCGGAGCCAAATGGAGCCGATAGGAAGAGGAGAGAATATACGAGTCAGATTCTCATACATCATCGTGTTATATTGGTCATCTGTGAGAACGAGATCCACCAACCGAGCAGTAAAACGAAGAACAATTACCTCGATAGGCACCTTCCATGGTTGCCGACGAGTATGAGGACGATTGCAAGCCATAACTCTTGATCTGTTAAAAAAATGGTTCTTTCCTTGTGAAGAAGAAGAAGATTATTGCTTCAGAATATAAAGAGAAGCATTTAAATTTAGGCATAGAAAATGTTGTGCATGGTGGAACTATTTCCAAAGCCTGACAAAAAGGGCATAGGAAAAGAAAGACTTGACTCATGAAAATCAGAGCAAGAAAGTGAAACGATTCCCTCAACAGCGCCTCACGTGCATGACATGTGAGCGCCAGTGCTAGTTCTTTCAGGATTAAATCCTATAGTAGCGCCTCACGCGCATGACATGTGAGCGCCGGCGCTAGTTTTATATATAACAACACCTCACGTGAGGCACATACGAGCATTGGCGTAAAGAAAAGGGGGAGTTTTGTCATTCATACTTCGAAGAAATTTATATATTGGTGATAAGGATGATAAAAAAACGAAACAAACATCATCAAAATGTTTACAATGGAAGAACGCAAAACTCTAGACATGGATTATCAAACTCAAAAGCAAGCTTGAGCAATGCACGTTCAGCCTCATCAACCATTTTCTTGTGCATCTTCTCTTAGATGCAAGTGTCAGGGTCACCACTAATTTCCTCCACTCTCTGATATGCTGATACTATCTCTTTCTATTGAAAGATACGGTGTAAGATGGCGACGAGATTATCTTTCCGTTTCTATGAGATCAACCCCATTAAGTACACTGAATGTACCTTATCCTCGGCGTCATCGAGTGCTTGGAGTGGCATAACTTCAAGACGCCCGGGTATAGATTCTCAGATCAACCCAACAACGATCTTTAAAAGAGTAGAATGGCGGGGGAGCAATCGACCATTGTGATCGTCGAAACGACGCATCACCTCAGCGCATTGGGCATCGGTAAACTCTTAGCCTTGACAGCGACCTTGGATGTGAATATCCTCATAAAAGTAATCTCTTGAAGATCATACAAATTAGAAGCCATAATACCTAAAAGAAAAACTAGTGGAGGGTTAGCAATTAAAATACTAAAATCATTACAGTCTAAAGGAAAATCAATGGCCCCCACAAAATTAAGAGTTTAACTCTAATCAGAGGAACTTCTGTGGGCCGAGATCTAAGCTCTGAGATGAGAATTAAATTCTCAAAGAAAAAAGAAACTTCAAGAAGATGATGAAACGACAGTCATCTCAAGGGCCAAAGACCCTATTTATAAGATGTGAAGGGACAGTTCAACTCCTTAGAAGATCAAACAGTAGAAAAAGTTACATCGTTGCACTCACGTGTGAACCACATGAGAACAACGGTGGGGAGCATTTCCCTTCCCCCCCTAAATTTAAACATAATAAAAAGAGTTAAGCTCTGAGGCAGCGCCTCATGTGCTCCTCACGAGGGCGCCAGCGCCAACCCCTTAGAATTAAATCCTATAGTAGCGCCGCACGTGAAGCTCACGTGGGCGCCAATGTGCAAACTATAGGAGCGCCTATATAAATAAGAATTAAATTCTTAAGTGGCGCTTACGTGCACAACAAGTGAGCGCCGGCGTCCAAGTTTATATCAGTATAATTAAATTCTACACAAGGATATTTCTTTAACAAAAAGTTGGGATACTCTCTGTTAAACAGAGCCGTCAGATCAAAGATCCAATGGTGATGATAAATCATCAAATAATAGAATTAAATTCTATTCTGAGAAATATTTGTCCTCAATCTTTACAAACAAAAAAGATTGTTCTATGTGAAACAGAGTGCCATTGGATCAAAAATCCAATGGTGATTAAAAATCACCGTTTGACAGAATAAATTTTGTATATAGGAAAATATTTTCCCAATCTGGTTAAAAATAAGAAAACATATTCTGTAAAACAGAAGTCCTTGGATCAAAAATCCAATGGTGGGGTAAAATTTCCCAAATCAATTTTGAGACCAATTAAATAAATTGAAATCTCTCAATAAGAGATTTTCTCAAAACTAATTAACAATTTGTCTCCACTATATAAAGGACCCGAGACTTCAAGTCTCATGTATAGAAAACCCCCCACAAGCTTCTGAAAACTACAGAAAGCTTTCAAAACAACAGAGAATTTAATTCTCAATAAAAGAAGAAGACTTGCCTCCTCAAAACCCTGGGTAAAGAAAATACAAAGATCAAAATATCTCTTTTTACCTATCTAAGGGTTTAACCCTTCTCAAAGAACTTAGTTCTTTCTCTGGATTAGAGTTTCACAAGACAAATCTCGCACAAGTTGAGAATTTAATTCTTATCGGGAAGATCTTATTCTTGAGAATAAAAAATTCAGAAAAGAACTAGATTAAAAAGAAAGAAAGAAAAGAACATGTGTTCTGGGAATTTAATTCCTCCAAAATTAGGGTTTAACTCAACGTAAAAAACTTAGTTCTTATAAAAAGAAAAGAAGAACTTAGTCCTCCAATGAAGAAAAAACAATCCAAGGTTTTCGAAATAGAGATTTTGATGATCATTAATGGCCAAAATGGCATTAACAGAGATTTAATCTCTAAAAAAGAAAAGAGATTAGCATCTCACGTGTTTGCCACGTGGGTGCCCTCCCAATAGCGCCCAGCGCCTCACGTGAAAAACACGCGAGCGCCCAAAGCAGAAGGCCAGTGCTGTGAAATACATGTGGGCGCTGAATCAAAGTGCTTAGCACTTCATATACAGCCAAAATGGTTGAGTACTTAGCACTGATTGGGCAGCGCCTCACGTGCTCCTCACGTGGGCGCCATATAAAAAGTGTTTAGCACTTCATATACAGCCAAAACGGTTGAGTGCTTAGCACTGATTGGGCAATACCCAGCGCCTCACGTGCACCTCACATGGGCACCATACAAAAAGTGCTTAGCACTTCATGCATAGCCAAAACGGCTAAGTGCTTAGCATTGATTGGGCAGTGCCCAGTACCACACGTGCTCTTCACGTGAACGCCACATAAAAAAAGTGTTTAACACTATATATATAACTGAGTGCTTAGCACTGATTGGGCAGTTGTAACAAGCCTAAACTTTCTGTACAACTTTCTGTATTATTTCAAAAATACAGAAATGGGTATTTTTTTCTGAGTACAAGTTATAAGTTTGTTTTGCTTTTTAATTGCATGAAAGAGCTTGTAGCTCATTGGTAAGATTTTGCACTGCTGAACAAAAGTACCAGAGTTCAAATCCCACCACCCACATTATTTTTTTAATATTGTTTTTTTTAATTTTTTAGAATTTCAAGAGTCTACACGTGCTAAACCCGTAAAACCAAAAGTGACATATAAAACAAACTACCCAACTGTGCAAACCAACCGACGAGCGACCCACGGCGACGAACCCCAGCCCGACTCGCCGTAACTCGGCCGGCGGCACGGTTGAATCGGCCGCCCAGGCCGGGTTGACTCGATCAAATCCGAGTTGAACCTTCATGAATTCTCTGCCTTTTTATCTTCTGGTAACTCCTGCATAGTTTAATTCCTCTACACATTAACAGAGAGAGTAAAAACCCCATTAAACCATATTTTTAATATAATTTTTAATACATTTTCAATACAACTTTTCATTTACCCTAAATCCTAAATTACCCTATAAATATCACCCCTAAACACACCCTCCTCGCTTCCAAGTTTTGTCCAAAACTCTCAAGAAAACTCTCTAGAATTTTGTGTACAAGTGAAGTTAGTGAAGGGCGAAGCTTTGGCAATTTTTCGACGACGACCCGAGGAGTTTTCGGCGACGAAACGACGCACCGGTGATTCCCCTCTCTACATCTATCTTCTCTTTTTCTTGTTAGCTTGTAAGTCCCACCTCCCTATTCCCTATTCCATTCTAAAAATTTGTAAAACTAAAACCCGACGGAAGCGGAGTTAATCCGACTTCCGATTCGGTTTTCTTTAAAAAGATCAACTTTCCTCAAATACAACCATACTAAACTCTTATATCTTGACTACTAATCATTAACAAAACATGTTGAATAAGTTTCATAGCAAAATATTTCATATTGCAAATTTTATCGTACATTTTCACTAAAATACCATGTAGTTTAGTTTCGACTTTAAAACATCAGTAACCTTGTTATACCTTTAGATAGATCATGAGCTAATGACCTATCTCCTTACAACACTCATATGCAACATAACACGATACCTTTTGGGTAACATAGATTCGGAAAAATACCGTTTTATACAAAATTACCTCTAACTTATAAAAACCATTTTTACAAGATTATGTATTTTAAACAAGTCTTTGCAAAGCGCCGCTACAACCCATTTTGGAAAACCCGACTGGGATGGTGCGGATTATCGCATATCCCCGAGTTTAGTAGTGCGAGATTCAGACCTCCGCAAGGAGCATTCGGTCTCGAAGGATTTAAAAATACAAATATCTTAAGAAAAATGTAATTTCTAGAAAAATAATAAATTAAAATTATTTTATATAAATAAATAAATAAATATATATATATATATATATATATATATGTATCATCAAAATATCGATTTTTGATATAATATGAATATCCCAACTTTTCTATATCAAAAGAATCACTTTACATGAAAATACCATGAAATTTCATACAAGTTCAATACTTTACAATTAAATACCATGTATTATGAAAAATAGGTTTATCTCACTAGAAATGTCACATATATAAAACCTACATCTATGAAAACTCTAAAGACGATAATAAAATACTTGAGGTGTATTTTGAAAATTATACAAAATTACTTTTACATAAAACCCCCTCAAGTTTTATAAATTACAATAAGGACCCTAGTAAATATAGGTTTAAGCGGGACCAGTCTCTTGAGCCTCAGGAAGCCGGAGATATGGGTGCTTGCCTATTTAAGGTAGACAACTTAACAAATGGTGTTATCAACACGGTAATCGTCTTTGAAAATGACACAAATCCTGCCGCACATGTGCAGCGGTTACCGATAACATCAAAACCTAATTCAGGACTTCAATTTCTTTTCTAATTGTTCTGACTCAGACTAGTCTCATTATAAATTGTAATACCCTAGAGCAGTGCGGTCTTAAGACATCATGGTGATCTGCTTTGTCCACACTCAGTGCGGTCTGTTGCGGACATCTTGGTGATCTAAGTGAGGGAGCCATTTCAGAACAATGGGATCGGGTCCTTAAAGCACATTCCGAAAGAGGACCGAACTGCATTATAAATATAATGATACCACCATTGATTACAGAGGTTCCTTTTAAGTGAACCGGAACTACAGGAGCTTGAGAACTCCGTAGTTAAGCGCGCTCGGGCCAGGGAAGTCTTGGGATGGGTGACCTCCTGGGAAGTGGCCCGTGGTCGGGTCCGGTTCGCTCTAAAGGGAAAAACCGTGCGGTTTCGGCCAGAATGGACAATACCAATCTGTACTGGGACGTGGGGCGTTATATTTATGGTGGCCCATGCAGGTCCCTCAATAGTAGGTCTGTGGTTCGAGGACGAACCATTGTTCTTAGATGGGGGGAATATAATACCCCAGAGCAGTGCGCTCTTAAGATATCATGGTGATCTGCTTTGTCCACACTCAGTGCGGTCTGTTGCGGACATCTTGGTGATCTGAGTGAGGGAGCCATTTCAGAACAATGGGATCGGGTCCTTAAAGCACATTCCGAAAGAGGACCGAACTGGATTATAAATATAATGATACTACCATCGATTACAGAGGCGCCTTTTAAATGAACCGGAACCATCATACTTCCATTTACATGATTCTTGGCATGCCCTGCTTTCTGGTGTACGGCGAAGGGGACGCGACGAGACCCGCTACGTATATACTTAGAAGTACATAGGCTAAGCGTATCTAAGCAATATAAAAGTAAATTACAAGAGACAAGAGATATAGAAATAACAGCAACTTTATTAATAACATTCTTTTGTACAATACATGAAAAGTAAATACAACTGGAATGAAAAGCGATGCCTAAACAATGGCATAACAGGAAATGAAAGTACTGAATAGAACAAGGTACAATGTCTAGAGCTCGGGGTCTTCGTGAAACTGCTCCAAGTCTTCACCGGTGGGTTCGATCTCTGCTGGGTCCAAAACACCTGACGACATTCAAAGAAGAAAGAAATAGAATGTCGTCAGCGAACAGATCGCTCGGTAAGTCCCAAGGATAATAGAGAAATAGATAAAGAATAGGAGAGAGAGAGTAGCTTTTAATATTGTATTGTATGGTTGAAATGTTGAAAGGTTAAATTAACGCAGTTGATTGTAGCTTGGTACAGAAGAATACCAGTGTATACGAGAGGGGTCTCTATATGCTAGAGACCATGGCAAACGGAATATAGAGTACAAGGCTCCGTTATACAACCCGGAACAACGGCAATTGGATTCATGTTAGGTGTCTTAATCTGACCATCTCGTGCCACCTTTAACACCTTCCGTACCAATCTACCCATTAAACCCCGTAGTGTTTTGGTTGGATTGTTGTATTGTGTAAATTGGATGACTGACCAAAACCATGATATCAGTAAACAGATTATAACTGCATAATCAGGTAAATGGAATAACGGAATAATGGATGTATATCCATGGTTTGATTCAGTCACGTTGTATAGATTGTTAACTGGATTCTGGGATTCATGTATTCATATTGAGTTGGAATATTAAAGAATACAGATTGACTTGAATCATATTCAAGTCAGAAATAGTCAGACTCAAACCCGAGTCAGACTAAAAGAAATGTAATTCGAAGTTCTATATTTGTTAGGGTCATTATTGTAATTTATAAAACTTGAGGGGGTTTTATGTAAAAATACTTTTGTATAGTTTTCAAGATACACCTCAAGTATTTATTATTCGTCTTTATTATTATAATGAGTGTGATTTTATTTAGTGATATTTCTAGTGAATATATCCTAATAAAAGTATTAATCTATAATATTGATTTATTTGAAATTCATGGTATTTTAATGTAACTTTTAATCTTGTAGTTTTTAGGAAAAGGTGGAAACTTTATCTTATAATAAAATAGGTGTTTAAATGATAAATATACATATGTTTATACAAGAATAATTTTATATAAATATTTTATTTTCCAAAAATCTCATTTTTCTTAAATGTTGTATTTTAAATCTTTCGAGACCGCATGCTCCTTGCGGAGGTCTGAATCTCGCACTACTAAGCTCGAGGGTGCACGATAAACCGTACTATCCCTAACGAGTTTCCCAAATGTGGGTTGTAGTGGCGCTTTGCAAAGATTTAATAAATACTAATCATTTAGAAAATGGTTTTATAAAGATAAGGTATTTATTTGTAAAGGGTGTAAATTTCCGTATTTTAGATACTAGGGTTTCCTAAGCCAACTAGCCTATTTCTAAATGGTCTAAACGACACGTCATTAGAAGCCTCAAATCGTCTCTTCACCGCCAATTGTGGCCAGGTAAGTACAAGTGAGGAAGGAGGGATCCGCTCACTAATCCTGAGACGGGCCTTTTAAAGTTACCTAAGCTCACTTGCCTAGCCTAGACACCACAAAGTCAGGTTTAGATAAACGATCGATGTCCATGACATATCGTATTTTCCTATTAAGAGATTTTGTTTTAAAATTGTATACAACTTAGAACTTTCAGAAAAGGGTTATAAAGAAAATGGTATTTTAATGAAAAGTCTTGTATTATCGTATTCTAAGTTTTGATGCTATCAATTAGGGTTGTATTTGCGAGTGTGTGGAGGTAGGTCATTACCTCGTGATCTATTTTAAGGTATAGCCAAGTTTAGGGGTTAAATGTGAAAACTAAACATTATGGTATTTAAGTGCGAAAATACGGTGTTCTGCAAAAGTTATCATTTCATATGAGAAACTTTATCCAAATTGATTTTTTAGTGATTAGTAGTCAACATGAATATGTTTAAGCATTATGGAATTAATGACAAGTGAGTTTTGATAGAAAACCGAATCGGAAATCGGTTTGTTCCGATTTCCGTCGGGTTTTAAAAAGTCGTATTTTTCTTAAAAGAAAAGAAAGTTAGAAAGAGGGGGACTTACGGGTTTGGACAAGCTAGAGAGTGCTAGGAAGGTAGTGGGTTGTCGGTGCGTCGAAACGTCGTGAAGGGTCCTAGTACGATCGCCGGAATTCGTCGTCGATTTCGGCAGCGCTTCGCCTTTCGCTCTTTTTCTAATGTACCGAGTTCTCTTGAATTTTTTAGAGAGTGGACTTAGGAATGTAGGGTGACAGGGTAGAGGGTAGGGGTGTTTATATAGGGCTAGGCTAGGGTTAGGGTTTTAATTAAAAAAAATATAAAAATATATAAAAATAACATTAAAAATCATTAAATTTTGGAATAAAAGTGATTTATTGAGAATCTGGTAACCGATCAAAGAAAATAAAGTATGCAAGGGGATTGACCAGGTCAACACGGAGAAATTTCTTGTTGACGATTCGGCCGTCCGGCCGAGTCCGGCCGGCGGCGCCGGCCGACTCGGCCGAGTCGGGCCGAGTCGGGGTACCGATGGGTAGGTATTCACTTGGGGGGATTTATGGTATATTTAACCTTTTGTCTTCAGTTCAAGTTTTGTGAGTTATGGCAATTTGACTGTTGACTTTCCAAAAAAGTTTTAAAAATAATATAAAAATAATGTGGGGCATGGGATTTGAACTCTGGTGGCTTGGTTCAGCAATGCAAGGTATTACCAATGAGCTACAAGCTCTTTCTTGTAATTATGGAGTGAAAATAATTACTTAAAGTGGTAACAGTAACATTAAATACCCCAAGTACACTTTAATTTTAAAACAATTTTATGTACACTAAAAATGGAATTATTTAAAAACAAAATAATTACTTATATATATATCTTGTGCTCAGATTAAAATACACTTTTATGGATTTTTAAAAATTTTAACAAAAATTTTGTATAGAAAAGTGTATAGGAAAATTAGGGTTGTTACATTCTACCCTCCTTATAAAAATTTCGTCCTCGAAATTTGTAAAAGGAAAGGTGTAACAGTGCTAGGAAGTTTGGCGAATAAAAGTGATACGATGGTGAAAAAAAAAGGTTTACCGGTGTTACCTTGACCTACAGTCTCGGCTTCTAAGGCTTCTAATGTGAAGGTCTGTCGCCGTGGTATATTCCTTCTAGCTGGAAGCACATTCTGCCTTTGAGGCCTCCTTCTCTGCCTTCTAGGCATGTCCCTCATTGCTTGTTGGAATTGGCGAGTAGGCTGTGCAGGTGGCGGAGCAGGTAGTGCAGGATGAGTTGCAGGAGCCTAGATGGTTGGCCGCTGCGGGTAGTTGGTGGGTGTGTGAGTTGAGTTGCTGTTGTAAGGACAGTTCCCAATTTCGTGGTTGGATGCGCCACAAATTAGACACAGGCTTTTTGTGTGCCTACAGTCCTTCCACAAGTGTCCCTTTCTATGGCAGTAATGGAAAATTTCTTCAGTTCTTCTGGGTTCAAACGATGGCCTGAAAGAGGCTCCACCTGCCATTTGGTTGGCAGGGCGTTTGACTCCTGCAGACTGAGGTCTGCCTCTTGCTTTTATCACTGCCTCATAACTGCGGGCAGCTTCCAGAGTATCCTCATGAGTCAAAAAATTTCCCGTGGCTAGAGCAGCCTGAATCTCCGTGTCCAGTCCTTGTTGGAAGCGATGGGCTCTGATATCGTCCGTCGGTATCAAGTGTGTCGCGAATCGACTTAACATGGTGAATTCAGCGTCGTATTCATCTACTGATTTGTCCCACATTGAACCCTGTTGTAGATGAATAAACTGCTGCTCTATTGCAAACCTGGCAGTCACAGGGAAGTATTTCGCGTCGAACTTCTCGCGAAAGGTCTCCATTCAATCGGTTGTACCAGACGGTTTTCTTCCGCCTTCCACCAGTTGCGAGCATTATCCGTGAGCTGTAGTTTTGCTACACGGACCCAAGCGTTGTCTGGCACTTGAGCTGCTGCCAGATCGTCTTCGATACTTTGTGCCCATTCTTCTACTTCAAGAGAGCTTCCTTTACCAGAGAACTGCTTGGGATGTAAAGCCCTGAATTGTTTTACTCCCGGTGCGTCAGTCTCGGGACGGTTCAGAAGTTGTTGCTGTCCTTCGAGAAGACTGCGGATCGCCTCAAGTAGCACTGATTGCTCGGTGGGTGTTGCAGGAACAGCAGGTGTGAGGGGTAGTGCTGGAGGTGTGTTGTTGACGTTGGTGCTGGTGTTGTTCGGAGATCCATAACCCTGGAGAAAAATTTGGGTTAGGACAGATTCAAATACATGAAATGATAAGATTCAAGGAATAGAAATTTGCAAGATTCAAGGAACATGAATTGTAAAGAATGTTTTAGTTGCTGGTTGTTGTGTTATATTGCTTAGGTTGTTCACGCAGACCAGAACTGCATGATAGGGATTCATATAGCTCTGACCTGTATGGGCCACCAACAAAACCTGTCACGCCCCGCTTCCCGGTGTACGGCGAAGGGGACGCGACGAGGCCCGCTACGTATATACTTAGAAGTACATACGCTAAGCGTATCTAAGCAATATAAAAGTAAATCACAAGAGACAAGAGATATAGAAATAACAGCAACTTTATTAATAACATTCTTTTGTACAATGCATGAAAAGTAAATACAACTGGAATGAAAAGCGATGCCTAAACAATGGCATAACAGGAAATGAAAGTACTGAATAGAACAAGGTACAATGTCTAGAGCTCGGGGTCTTCGTGAAACTGCTCCAAGTCTTCACCGATGGGCTCGATCTCTGCTGGGTCCAAAACACCTGACGACATTCAAAGAAGAAAGAAATAGAATGTCGTCAGCGAACAGATCGCTCGGTAAGTCCCAAGGATAATAGAGAAATAGATAAAGAGTAGGAGAGAGAGAGTAGCTTTTAATATTGTATTGTATGGTTGAAATGTTGAAAGGTTAAATTAACGCTGTTGATTGTAGTTTGGCACAGAAGAATACCAGTGTATACGAGAGGGGTCTCTATATGCTAGAGACCATGGCAAACGGAATATAGAGTACAAGGCTCCGTTATACAACCCGGAACAACGGCAATTGGATTCATGTTAGGTGTCTTAATCTGACCACCTCGTGCCACCTTTAACACCTTCCGTACCAATCTACCCCTTAAACCCCGTAGTGTTTTGGTTGGATTGTTGTATTGTGTAAGTTGGATGACTGACCAAAACCATGATATCAGTAAACAGATTGTAACTGCATAATCAGGTAAATGGAATAACGGAATAATGGATGTATATCCATGGTTTGATTCAGTCACGTTGTATAAATTGTTAACTGGATTATGGGATTCATGTATTCATATTGAGTTGGAATATTAAAGAATACAGATTGACTTGAATCATATTCAAGTCAGAAATAGTCAGACTCAAACCCGAGTCAGGCTAAAAGAAATGTAATTCGAAGTTCTATATTTGTTAGGGTCATTATTGTAATTTATAAAACTTGAGGGGGTTTTATGTAAAAATACTTTTGTATAGTTTTCAAGATACACCTCAAGTATTTATTATTCATCTTTATTATTATAATGAGTGTGATTTTATTTAGTGATATTTCTGGTGAATATATCCTAATAAAAGTATTAATCTATAATATTGATTTATTTGAAATTCATGGTATTTTAATGTAACTTTTAATCTTGTAATTTTTAGGAAAATGTGGAAACTTTATCTTATAATAAAATAGGTGTTTAAATGATAAATATACATATGTTTATACAAGAATACTTTTATATAAATATTTTATTTTCCAAAAATCTCATTTTTCTTAAATGTCGTATTTTAAATCTTTCGAGACCGTATGCTCCTTGCGGAGGTCTGAACCTCGCACTACTAAACTCGAGGGTGCACGATAAACTGTACTATCCCTAACGAGTTCCCCAAAGGTGGGTTGTAGTGGCGCTTTGCAAAAATTTAATAAATACTAATCATTTAGAAAACGGTTTTATAAAGATAAGCTATTTATTTGTAAAGGGTGTAAATTTCCGTATTTTAGATACTAGGGTTTCCTAAGCCAACTAGCCTATTTCTAAATGGTCTAAACGACACATCATTAGAAGCCTCAAATCGCCTCTTCACCGCCAATTGTGGCCAGGTAAGTACAAGTGAGGAAGGAGGGATCCGCTCACTAATCGTAAGACGGGCCTTTTAAAGTTACCTAAGCTCACTTGCCTAGCCTAGACATCACAAAGTCAGGTTTAGATAAACGATCGATGTCCATGACATATCGTATTTTCCTATTAAGAGATTTTGTTTTAAAATTGTATACAACTTAGAACTTTCAGAAAAGGATTATAAAGAAAATGGTATTTTAATGAAAAGTCTTGTATTATCGTATTCTAAGTTTTGATGCTATCAATTAGGGTTGTATTTGCATGTGTGTGGAGGTAGGTCATTACCTCGTGATCTATTTTAAGGTATAGCCAAGTTTAGGGGTTAAATGTGAAAACTAAACATTATGGTATTTAAGTGCGAAAATACGGTGTTCTGCAAAAGTTATCATTTCATGTGAGAAACTTTATCCAAATTGATTTTTAAGTGATTAGTAGTCAACATGAATATGTTTAAGCATTATGGAATTAATGACAAGTGAGTTTTGATAGAAAACCGAATCGGAAATCGGTTTGTTCTGATTTCCGTCGGGTTTTAAAAAGTCGTATTTTTATTAAAAGAAAAGAAAGTTAGAAAGAGGGGGACTTACGGGTTTGGACAAGCTAGAGAGTGCTGGGAAGGTAGTGGGTTGTCGGTGCGTCGAAACGTCGTGAAGGGTCCTAGTACGAACGCCGGAATTCGTCGTCGATTTCGGCAGCGCTTCGCCTTTTGCTCTTTTTCTAACGTACCGAGTTCTCTTAAATTTTTTAGAGAGTGGACTCAGGAATATAGGGTGACAGGGTAGAGGGTAGGGGTGTTTATATAGGGCTAGGCTAGGGTTAGGGTTCTAATTAAAAAAATATAAAAATATATTTAAAAAAACATTAAAAATCATTAGATTTTGGAATAAAAGTGATTTATTGAGAATCTGGTAACTGATCAAAGAAAATAAAGTATGCAGGGGGATTGACCAGGTCAACACGGAGAAATTCCGTGTTGACGACTCGGCCGTCCGGCCCCGTCCGGCCGGCGGCCCCGTCCGGCCGGCGCCGCCGGCCGATTCGGCAGGTACGTCGGCCGACTCGGCCGAGTCGGGGTACCGATGGGTAGGTCTTCACTTGGGGGGATTTATGGTATATTTAACCTTTTGTCTTCAGTTCAAGTTTTGTGAGTTATGGCTGTTTGACTGTTGACTTTCCAAAAAAGTTTAAAAAATAATATAAAAATAATGTGGGGCATGGGATTTGAACTCTGGTGGCTTGGTTCAGCAATGCAAGGTATTACCAATGAGCTATAAGCTCTTTCTTGTAATTATGGAGTGAAAATAATTACTTAAAGTGGTAACAGCAACATTAAATACCCCAAGTACATTTTAATTTTAAAACAATTTTATGTACACTAAAAATGGAATTATTTAAAAACAAAATAATTACTTATATATATCTTGTGCTCAGATTAAAATACTCTTTTATGGAATTTTAAAAATTTTAACAAAAATTTTGTATAGAAAAGTGTATAGGAAAATTAGGGTTGTTACAATTCTCCAGTTACATCCATAATTCTCCAGTTACATCCATTTACTGATATCATGGTTTCGGCAAGTCATCCATCTATACAATCTATAATACAAGACATTACAATTTCAATAATACAAACAATACAATCAAGACATCGCGGGGTTTAAGGGGTAGATTGGTACAGAAGGTGTTAGAAGTGGCACGAGACTGCAAGATTTAAGACACCTAACCTGAATTCAATCGCCGTTGTTCCGGGCATTATAACGGAGTCTTGTACTCTATATTCCGTTGCCTTAGTCTCTGGCATACCGAGACTCCTCTCGTATACACTGGCATCCTTCTGTACCAAGCTACAGACAATAGCGTTAACCATATAATACAACTTTAAAAACTACTCTCTCTCTCTCAGTCTATTCTACTTCTCCCTTTTCTTTAGAACTTACCGAGCGATCGTTCGCTGACGACATTCCTTCTCTTTCTTCTTCGGAATGTTGTCAGGTGATTCGGACTATCCAGAGATCGAGCCCAGCGCCGAAGACTTGGACCAGTTTATTGAAGATCCCTAGCTGTAGTTACACTTGTACATTTTCTTTACATTCTGTATTTTCCATTTCTGTTATGCCACTGTTTAGACATTGCTTTCATTCAGATGTTTTTACTTTCCATGCATTGTACAAAAGAATGTTAATAAATAAAGTTGATGTTCATTATATTTGTCTCTTGTGTATATTTCTTTTATATTGTTTAGATACGCTTAGCGTATTTACATCAGAGTAAATACGTAGCGGCCTCGTCGCATCCTCTGCCCGTACACCGGGAAGCGGGGCATGACAGGTTTTGTTGGTGGCCCATACAGGTCAGAGCTGTATGGAACCCTACCATGCAGTTCTGTTCTGTGTGAACAACCTAAGCAATATAACACAAGCAGCAACTAAAACATTCTTTACAATTCGTATTTCTTGAATCTTACAATTTCATATTCTTTGAATCTGTCCTAACCTAAATTTTTCATTAAAGATTATGGATTCCCCGAACAACACCAGCACCAATATCAATAACACGCCTCCACCACGACCACTCACACCTGCCATCCCTGCTCCGATTAACGAGCAGACGGTTCTACTTGAGGCAATCCGCAGCCTCCTAGAAGGAAGCGGCAGTAGACTACTCTTTTAATGAACCGCCCCGAGACGGAAGCATCTGGGGTGAAGCAATTCAGAGTCTTACACCCCAAACAATTCTCAGGAAAAGAGAGCTCTTTGGAAGCGGAGGAATGGGCTCAGAGTATTGAAGATGACCTGGCAGCAGCACAAGTGCCAGAGATTGCTTGGGTTCGAGTTGCAAAGCTGCAGCTCACGGACAATGCACGGGTCTGGTGAAAGATGGAAGAAAACCGTCTTGATAAATACATCGAATGGAAGACTTTCCGCGACATGTTTGACGCAAAGTACTTCCCGGAGACCGCCAGGTTCGACATGGAACAGCAGTTCATCCATCTACAACAAGGTTCATTATGGACCAAATCAGTAGATGAGTATGACGCTGAGTTCACCATGCTCAGTCGATTTGCGGCACACCTGATACCGACGGATGAAATCAGAGCCCGTCGATTTCAACAAGGTTTGGATTCAGAGATCCATGCTGCACTGGCCACAGGAGATTTTCCGACTCATGAATTAGCTCTGAAAGCTGCCCACCGTTATGAGGCAGTGGTAAAGATGAGAAGCAGATCTCAAGCTGCTGGAGTTAAGCGCCCTGCCAGTCAGATGGTAGGAGGAGCCTCTTCAAGGCCAACTGTTGAACCCAAGAGACCAGAAGAAACCAATAACCAGCCAAGTCCAGACTTCTGCTACTACTGCAGGAGAAAGGAACACTTGTGGAAGGACTATAGGCACGCAAAATGCATGTGTCTAATTTTGTGGCGCATCCAATCACGGAATTAGCAACCCAGCTCACACACCCACCAACTACCCGCAACGACCAACTATCCAGGCTCCTGCACCTCGTCTTGCACTTCCTGCTCCACCACCTGCACTGCTTACTCGCCAATTCCAACAGGCACCGAGGAACATGCCTCGAGGACAGAGGAATGTGCCCCCAGCTAGAAGGAATGTACTCCGGCGACAGGCTTACACTTTAGCAGCCGTAGAAGCCGAGACAGTTGACCAAGATAACACTAATAAGTCTCTTTCACATTTTTAAAACCCTTGTATCACTTTATTATTTTTCATACACTATCAGTACTTCATCCACCAAACTTTTCTTGAATCTGTTACACTTTCCTTTTACAAATTTCGAGGACGAAATTTTTCATAAGGAGGGTAGAATGTAACAACCCTAAACTTTCTGTACAACTTTTTGTATAATTTTTTTTCAAAAATACAGAAATTGGTACTTTTTCCTGAGCACAAGTTATAAGTTTGTTTTGCTTTTTAATAGCAAGAAAGAGCTTGTAACTTACTGGTAAGACCTTGCACTGCTGAACCAAAACACCAGAGTTCAAATCTCATCACTCACATTATTTTTTTAATATTGTTTTCTTTTAAATTTTTTTAGAATTTCAAGAATCTACACGTGCTAAACTCGTAAAAACCAAAAGTCGCATATAAAACAAAATACCCCACTGTGCAAACCAACAGACGAGCGACCCACGGCGACGAACCCCGGCCCGACTCGACGTGACTCGGCCGGCGGCACGGCTGACTCGGCCGCCCAGGCCGGGTTGACTCGGTCAAATCCGAGTTGACCCTTCATGACTTCTATGCCTTTTTATCTTCTGGTAACTCCTGCTTAGTTTAATTCCTTTGCATATTAACAGAGAGAGTAAAAACCCCATTAAACAATAGTTTTAATATAATTTTAATACATTTTCAATACAACTTTTCATTTACCCTAAACCCTAGATTATCCTATAAATATCACCCGTAAACACACCCTCCTCACTTCCAAGTTCTGTCCAAAACTCTCAAGAAAACTCTCTAGAATTTTTTGTACAAGTGAAGTTAGCGAAGGGCGAAACTCCGGCAATTTTCCGACGACGACCCAAGGAGTTTCCGGCGACTAAACGACGCACCGGCGATTCCCCTCTCTACCTCTATCTTCCCTCTTTCTTGTTAGCTTGTAATTCTCACCTCTCTCTTCTCTATTCCATTCTAAAAATTTGTAAAACTAAACCCGACGGAAGCGGAGTTAATCTGACTTCTAATTCGGTTTTTTTTAAAAAGATCAACTTTTCTCAGATACAACCATACTAAACTCTTACATCTTGACTATTAATTATTAACAAAACATGTTGAACAAGTTTCATAGCAAAATATTTCATATTGCAATTTTTATCGTACTTTTTCACTAAAATACCATGTAGTTTAGTTTCGACTTTAAAACATCAGTAATTTTGCTATACCTTTAGATAGATCACGAGGTAATGACCTATCTCCTCACAACACTCATATACAATATAGCACGATACCTTTTAGGTAACATAGATACGGGAAAATACCGTTTTATACAAAACAACTTCTAACTTATAAAAACCATTTTCACAAGATTATGTATTTTAAACAAGTCTTTACAAAGCGCCGCTACAACCCATTTTGGGGAACCCGACTGGAATGGTACGGATTATCGCATATCTCTGGGCTTAGTAGTGTGAGATTCAGACCTCCGCAAGGAGCATTAGGTCTCGAAGGATTTAAAATACAAATATCTTAAGAAAAATGTAATTTCTAGGAAAATAATAAATTAAAATTATTTTATATAAATAAATATATATATGTATCATCAAAATATCGATTTTTGATATAATATGAATATTCCAACTTTTCTATATCGAAAGAATCACTTTACATGAAAATACCATGAAATTCCATACAAGTTCAATACTTTACAATTAAATACCATGTATTATGAAAAATAGGTTTATCTCACTAGAAATGTCACATATATAAAATCTACATCTATGAAAACTCTAAAGACGATAATAAAATACTTGAGGTGTATTTTGAAAATTATACAAAATTATTTTTACATAAAACCCCCTCAAGTTTTATAAATTACAAAAAGGGCCCTAGTAAATATAGGTTTAAGCGGGACCAGTCTCTTGAGCCTCAGGGAGCCGGAGATATAAGTGCTTGCCTATTTAAGGTAGACAACTTAACAAACGGTGTTATCAACAGAGTAATCGTCTTTGAAAAAGACACAAATCCTGCCGCCCATGTGTAGCGGTTACCGATAACATCAAAACCTAATTCAGGACTTCAATTTCTTTTTTAATTGTTCTGACTCAGACTAGTCTCATTATAAATAATCTGATTTGAATATGATTCAAGTACAATTTACAATACTACAATTCAATATGAATTCATGAATCCATATAATCAATATGTTCAATCTATTCAATCTATATTGACCGAACCGAACCATGGATATACTTCCATTTAAATGATTCTCCAGTTACATTCATGATTCTCCAGTTACATCCATTTACTGATATCATGGTTTCGGCAAGTCATCCATCTGTACAATCTATAATACAAGACATTACAATTTCAATAATACAAACAATACAATCAAGACATCGCGGGGTTTAAGGGGTAGATTGGTACGGAAGGTGTTAGAAGTGGCACGAGACTACAAGATTTAAGACACCTAACCTGAATTCAATTGCCGTTGTTTTGGGCATTCTAACGGAACCTTGTACTCTATATTCCGTTGCCTTAGTCTCTGGCATACTGAGACTCCTCTCGTATACACTGGCATTTTTCTGTACCAAGCTGCAAACAACAGCGTTAACCATATATAAAAGCTACTCTCTCTCTCAGTCTATTCTACTTCTCCCTTTTCTTTGGGACTTACCGAGCGATCGTTCGCTGACGACATTCCTTCTCTTTCTTCTTTGGAATGTTGTCAGGTAATTCGGATCTTTCAGAGATCGAGCCCAGCGCCAAAGACTTAGACCAGTTTATTGAAAATCCCGAGCTGTAGTTACACTTGTACATTTCCTTTACATTCTGTATTTTCCATTTCTATTATGCCACTGTTTAGGCATTGCTTTCATTCAGATGTATTTACTTTCCATGCATTGTACAAAAGAATGTTAATAAATAAAGTTACTGCTCATTACATTTGACTCTTGTGTATATTTCTTTTATATTGCTTAGATACGCTTAGCGTATTTACTTCAGAGTAAATATGTAGCGGCCTCATCGCGTCCTCTGCCCGTACACCGGGAAGCGGGGCGTGACAGGTTTTGTTGGTGGCCCATGCAGGTCAGAGCTGTATGGAACCTTACCATGCAGTTCTGTTGTGCGTGAACAACCTAAGCAATATAACACAAGAACCAGCAACTAAAACATTCTTTACAATTCATATTTTTTGAATCTTATAATTTTATATTCTTTGAATCATATACTTTGAATCTGTCCTAATCTAAATTTTTCATTCAAGGTTATGGATTCCCCGAATAACTCCAGCACCAATGTCAACAACACACCTCCACCACTACCACTCACACCTACCGTCCCTGCTCTGATTAACGAGCAGACGGTTCTACTTGAGGCAATCCGTAGCCTCCTAGAAGGATAGCAGCAGTAGACTGCTCTTTTAATGAACCGTCCCGAGGCGGAAGCACCTGGGGTGAAGCAATTCAGAGCCTTACACCCCAAACAATTCTAAGGAAAAGAGAGCCCTCTGGAAACGGAGGAATGGGCTCAGAGCATTGAAGATGACCTGGCAGCAGTACAAGTGCCAGAAATTGCTTGGGTTCGAGTTGCAAAGCTGCAGCTCACGGACAATGCACGGGTCTGGTGGAAGGCGGAAGAAATCCGTCTTGATCAACCCATCGAATGGAAGACTTTCCGCGACATGTTCAACGCAAAGTACTTCCCTGAGACTGCCAGGTTCAACATGGAACAACAGTTCATCCATCTACAATAAGATTCAATGTGGAACAAATCAGTCTATGAGTAAGACGCTGATTTCACCATACTCAGTTGATTTACGGCACACCTGATACCGACGGATGAAATCATATTCCGTCGATTTCAACAAGGTTTGGATTCAGAGATCCATGCTGCAGTGGCCACAGGAGATTTTCCGACCCATGAATCGGCTCTGAAAGCTGACCGCCATTATGAGGCAGTGGTAAAGATAAGAAGCAAATCTCAAGCTGCTGGAGTTAAGTGCCCTGCCAGTCAAATGGTAAGAGGAGCCTCTTCAAGGCCAACTGTTGAACCCAGAAAACCAGAAGAAACTAATAACTAGCCCAGTCCAGACTTCTGCTACTACTGCAGGAGAAAGGGACACTTGTGGAAGGACTGTAGGCGCGCAAAAGGCCCGTGTCTAATTTGTGGCGTATCCAATCACGGAATTGGAAACTGTCCTTATAATAGCAACCCAGCTCACACACCCACCAATTACCCGCAGCGGCCAACTATCCAGGCTCCCGCACCTCGTTTTGCACTCCCTGCTCCACCACCTGCACCGCCTACTCGCCAATTCCAACAGGCACTGAGGAACATGCCTCGAGGACAGAGGAATGTGCCCCCAGCTCGGATTGATCCAAAACTTCTCGGAAGGCCCCGACATAAAATTAATGTCGACCCGGAGGGCACATAAGGGGGGTACCCAACCCTTAGGCTACCCTAAGGTGGCCATGGGGGGTAAGCAGACCCGAGCTTGCCTAATAAAGGTGCAGGGCTTGGGTCCCCACCCCCAAGTCCACTTTAGGGTGGTCTCGGGGGTGGGCGGGCCCTCCCTAGGTTCCTTCAGGGCGTCCCCGCACACCTCCTCGCAGATTTTCGTTTCAAATCGAGACCTTGCGGGGAGTCTAAACATCAATATAGCATGATTTTTTTCACTAGTTTTTAGGCGGTTTTTGCGGGGCAAAAACCGGCAGGATTCGGAAGTCATATCTATCTAGTTTTGGCTGTTTGGACAGTTTTGATACCATGAAAAGTTCCTAGTACCCCCACCGCAAACCCGTGGCCGATGCGGAAAACAAAAAACGAAAATTTTGATGGCATTAGAAACATAACCCAAGAATCTTAACCAAACACTTTAAACTAGAAACACCAAGAGAAGGATTACACTACTCGGTTAGGGTTACAACTTTTTGTAGTCGTGTCCTTCGTCTTCAATAGCTTCTCGAGGCTCCATGATCGCGATTGCAAGCCGGTCCTCCTCCGCTGAAGATGTTTCGCCTGAGGGAACTAAGTTCAAACTTCAACTTCATCAATGAAGTAACTAATGATCTTAGGATGCTAATTTAAGATACTTAGTGATGTGTGTAAGTATTCTTGCATTTTTCTTTCTCTTTTTATCTTTATAATTCTCAACTTATGAGAGGGTAGAAGATAATGAAGAAGGAGGAGTCATGGAAGAGAAAAGAGAAGCGAAAATGGTTGAATGAAAATCCCATCACAAATTCAAGCATGTAATTTTACTTTCGTTAAAAGAATTTTACCATTTTAAAATTGCAACCATGCTTAAATAGTATAAGCAAATAAATTAATAATTCATTTGCCCATACCCTCCACCATTTCTCTCCTCCACTTCATTTCACGATTTCTTTAAAAAAATTCTAGAAATGAGGTGTCCTCCTTCTAGAAATATTCTTGTATAGATACAAGAATACGTCTCCGCAAATACATGCCCATATTCGTATCAAAATATTACCCAATAGATAGAAAAATACAATGAATATAATACTAGAAAATACATATCGAAATATATATATATATTATTAAATCATAACTTGATTTAATAATCCGGCTTAATCCTAAACCGGCTAGTATTATCATCCGCCCGATTAAAGTCAGTGTAGCTAGTACACATACTTAATCGGAACCCTGCATGTATCAATATACGGATACTACATCATTTTTCCTGAACTGAAAAAACTCTCTATGTGGGATTCTAAACACTCATCAATACGCCGACAGTGGGTTTAACCACAAGCACGTCAGCGGTACCAGCTGTACGTAATGGCTACCCAGGTATTGATCGAAAGGAAGACCGACGAGCAAACTCATCCATACTCCTACTGAGCATGT
The DNA here is from genome assembly GCA_030015575.1 of Agapanthus africanus. Lineage (NCBI taxonomy): Eukaryota > Viridiplantae > Streptophyta > Magnoliopsida > Asparagales > Amaryllidaceae > Agapanthus > Agapanthus africanus. The sequence continues at coordinate 143,249,489 of JASDDO010000026.1, forward strand.
TTGAGCCAATCTCCGTACAGTCTGGTCTGTTCGTCTAAGAGTATCGCATATCGGGTCTAGGGGGTGGATAAAATCAGACCCTTAACAACGCGATAAGTCGTGTCGGTGTGAAGCTCATCATCCACTGAGAAACTACCGATCCAAATCAGTAAATCTCGTCCACCTTGACCGAGGATTTCCGGTGATGGCCACCCGTGCACAGTGCGACATCTACCCCAATACCAGAAGAAACGAATTCCTGACGATCCGCTCACTGTCTCCATGTGGATCGGGACTGTACCCATCTAAAACTTGTTTGCATGGCTCCCTTGAGTCATGGTAGGATAGTAATCAAAGCACAGTAGGAACTCACACGAGACAAATGACGATCTCAGGTCGACAGACTAACATGTACTCATGTCACCTGAGAACTGCTATCTGACAATAGGTATAATACCAACCAGCATGTTCCTGACGAGTCCGTCCAGTGTAACTCATAACCCAATAAGCACCTGTATACTATCTTTGGTGATTAACTGACACCTATGGCCGTGAGACCGGCCACCGCCCCTCATCGGGGTCAAGAAACGTATACACTAGTCTACTCTGGAATATCGATACCCAGTCTCGATATTCCCACGACTATGGACATTTAAGGATTTGCTTATAGACTACCCAATTCTCACAAGTGTGATCGCCACAATAACCCTGATATTCAAGCAAGAATCCTATGAGCTCTATCAATATATAACAGTGATCCGTAATACCACATTATACATGTACATGATGATAGAGATGAACCATATAATATACTATCATCTCAAGTAAGCATGTTCTATCCGTATAGGTTCTCTCTCAATCATTAAAATCGTCTGCCTGCGATTACAATAATTGCCTTGAGGGCGCTATAACCAACAATAGAAGTGTGGGCCCAAAACTACCCCCTCTCTCACCCAATGTCTAGACGTATTACACCCAACACACCGAATAATTCCTTCCTGTATTAGAAAAAAAAATTCCATGTGCCGACCGTATACATCCAGGCAAGAGAGAAGAAATAGAAGTGTGGGGTTCACACGCTGCCCAAGACTGTCTGAAACTCCCCTTTCTCACCCCCTGCCCGGGTGTATTACACCCGGCACACCGAATAATTCCTCCCTGTTTTAGAATTTTTTTTCCATATACCGGCCGAATACATCCGGGCAAGAGAGAAGAGAAATAGAAGTGTAGATCTCACACGCTACCCAAGGCTGTCTGAAATTCCCGGTCTCTCACTCCTGCCGGGGTGTATTACACCAGGCATACCGAATAATTTCTCTCTGTTTTAGAAAATTATTTCCATATGCCGGCCGTATACACCCGGACAAGAGAGAAAAGAAATAGAAATGTGAGCCCCACACGCTGACCAAGGTTGCCCGAAACTGTCCTCTTTCACCTCCTACCCGGGGTGTATTACACCCGGCACACCGAATAATTCCTCCACGTTTTAAGAAATTTTTTCTATATGCTGACCGTATACATCCGAGTAAGAGAGAGAAGAAATAGAAGAGCAGGCTCCACACGCTTCCCAAGGCTGTCCAAACCCCTCCCCCCTCTCATCCCCTGTCCGGGTGTATTACACCAGGCACACTGAATAATTCCTTCTTGTTTTAGAATTTTTTTTCCATAAGCCGGCCGTATACACACGGGAAAGAGAGAGAACAAATAAAAGTGTGGGCTTCACACGCTGCCTAAAACTGTCTGAAACCGCCCTCTCTCACCCCCTGCCCGGATTTATTACACCGGCACACCAAATAATTCCTCCCCGTTTTAGAAATTTTTTTCCTTGTGCCGACCGTATATATCGAGACAAGAAAGAGAAGGAATAGAAGTGTGGGTTCCACACGCTGCCTGAAACCCCCCCCCCCCCTCCCCCCTCTCACTTCTTACTCAGGTGTATTACACCAGGCTCACCAAATAATTCCTCCTAGTTTTAGAATTTTTTTTCTATGTGTCGGCCGTATACATCCGGATAAGAGAGAGAAGAAATAGAAATGTTGGCCACACACGCTGGCCCAAGTGTGTCTGAAACTCCCTTTCTCTCACCTCCTGTCTGGATGTATTACACCCAGTACACCGAATAATTCCTCCCTGTTTTATACACGATATCACCCTTGAAGTTAATTTCATAAATAATGGCATGTATTATAGTTAAATTTGGATTATTAAGTTGATTCTTAAGTGAAACGGCATTCGAGGTTTCAATTTCAAATAACTTGGTATAAATTATATGCTGGCTGATAACAGTTTATTTAAAGCTTAATTACTAGGACAAAGATTAAGTAAAAACTAAAATTAATGACAATGATAACGTGTCGTTCACCTAAAGTAATCTGCCCCCACTTGTAAATTAAACTAATTCTAATTAATTTGTGATGACGCTCATGTCTAATACCAAACGTGTGCGACGCGGCTCCTCATATTAATTAATTTAGGCGTTAATTACCATCAAACTTTAATCCCATTTATTGAATTAATTAAGAATGCCAATTGAGACGTGCCTAAATCATGAATCTAAGTGACGAATGCGACATTTAGTCCTTATGGGCCTTGGACCCAGTTAGCCCACATTAACCACATTTCTGACACGTAGTCAACATATTAATGCTGTGATTACTGTGTGCTACAGAGGAATGATTGATTGAGTAAATTGTCAAAAAGTCCCCGGCCCGTTTCAAATGTATGTAAAAACGTCTGGACCTTTTGCTCTGATTAAAACAACCCTGGGTCCAATTAAAACTCCATTTGCATGTAATATCTAAGCATTTGGAGAGGATAAAGACCTAAATGAAATGAAATCCTTCTTAACAATTTCGATAAATATCAGGAGTGTTTAGGCAACTCCTGAACAGGCAGGGAGCTTTTTGGCAATTTATCCTAATTAATTTTCGAATGCACTATAGGTACATTAACAAATAATTGCTGATCCTATGGAATAATTTTCTAATGACCCAGTTAATGTAACATATTAGTATAGCAAAAAACACACTTAATTTTGGGCTAGGTTTTTTATCCCTCTTTTTAAAATTTGCTTGAATGTGAAGCACCGAGACTGTGCTCAATATATTGAGAAGTAATAATATGTACAAAGAACCAACAACTACCGATGTGGATCGTCACTGAGAATCTTAAAAAGAGTTTTCCTACCATACCAAAATGCTTATGTTATAGTGCACGTCAAGATACGCCAGAAGCAAGAGAAGGAAGCGAAGCAAGCAAGACGAGCGCTCGTTCCCGACTTTCGAGCACGTGGACGGTGTCTCAGTCTTTTTCCTGATTTTTCTGAACTAGAAATTAGGCATGTAGTCTATTATTCTCCGTCATCTGGATTATTTAATCCATGGGAATGGGAGAATCAATTGGTTTCACTCATAATTTGAGGGTTTCCTTCCGAAAATAAAGTGTATACTTCACTTGGGAAATGTAGATCTCTTTCTGGGAGGGAGCTATTTCAATCCACATGAAGTACTTAAACCGTCCAAGATCTTTGATATCAAAGACTAGTTTGGTTGGACAACCAAATTATAAAGCTTAGTTTGTCATTTCTCCAATGACACAAACTAGATTTAATGGGAGAGCTGACCAATGTCAGGCATACAATAAGAAACTATTTACAAAGATCATGAACAAATCTAACTAAGCAACACAAACAGCATCAAAGAAGCAAGTTTTTTTATAAAAAAAAATACCTTTTGCACAGGACGTCCCATATTGGAACCAAGTTCAACCGTTGTTGGACCCCTATTGTACCTGGCTCGGAGCCCAGTTATTTTCCCAATATATAAGTGTTGGTAGGAAAAGTATTATTTTTTCAATTATCAAAAAAATACCCCTATTGTACCTTCGAATTCTGGCCGAGATTAGAATTACATATTTCTTTATGGCACTTGCTTATATATACTTATTCGGATAATATTTATAGATAGATAATATTATGTGTGTTCCTTCTATTTTTCAGGTATATGTTTAAATAGATAAAAGAGAGATCTACAAGTCTTCTAGAGTTCATGTTGAATTCCTTTTAAAACCAAAAAATAAAAAATCATGCAACCATGAAGAGAGAGAGAGAGAGAGAGAGAGAGAGAGAGCTCATTAGTTTGAACCCTATGAAAGGGCACCCTTCATGTTCATATCCAGTCCGGGATTTTTATTCTGAATGTACATTTTGTTTTATTCTGAAAAAACTCGAATTGCCTAAATGATCTTCAATATGGTTTTTCTATGGATCTGGGATCTTTTTATTGATTTTTTTAGCAAAGAACACCATATATATATATATATATATATATATATATATATATATATAAGAGAATAACGGAGGAAAGATGCCACATGAGGGAATTTCCTTCTATGGCGTCGAAAAAGTACGCCCTTCATTGTGTTTTCCGATAATCGGCATCCATTATCTTCATCGTTATCATCTAAGATATGAGTACACCAAATTTCATATGATTCTACACATTTTCACAGTTGAATTAGTGGGTTCAAATTTAACGGTTTATTGACAATAGAACCTTTAACATTGCTAAATAAACGGTGAAAAAGTTGTAGAATCACATGAAATTTGGCGTACCCACATCTTAGATGATAATGATGAAGATAATGGATTCCGATCGTCGGAACATACGACGGAAGACGTACTTTATCGACGCCATAGGAGGAAATTTCCTCCAATGGCCTTTTTCCTCCGTTATTCTCATATATAAAAGCTGTAAGATGCCAGCTATTTTTTCTGGTTCTCGCGCGAAAATTTAATCCCACCCGTCGGATTTTTGAGAAATTTGTGTTCGGCCCTCCAACTTTGCCCAGATTGAGAGATTCCGTGGAAATTTAAACCAGACCCTGGTTTTCATGAAAATTTGCATCTTTAGACTTGGAGGAAAGTTTAACCCGCCTCCTAAATATCAGCAAACTTTGCATTGGCCCCACGCATGTGCACGGAACACTATGCAAGTTGCACCCAATAGAGATATCGTTTATCTGACCGGTGCGCATAAAATAGATAGCTAGTCGAAGCCAAATGTTGGATTTTTCATTGGCTAGGGGCTAGATGAAGTGAAACTTTTGCATCCTGCACCTGGCTCAAGATGCAATAGGAATTTGAACTTTCACTACCGAAGTCTTTCTTCTACCGACATCTCACCAAGATAAATGCTCATAGGATACCATCAATTAGAAACCTCATATGTTAGACCCTTTGTAGGATGCTGACAGGGACAGATCGAGATAGGAAAAGTTGAACTTTAGAGATTTTGCTCTTGGAGCCTAAGAAGTAGGATTGCATGCGGATCCATATAATATCTGGATCTGGATATTTTCCGAATACAAATACGAATTTTCAGATCCGGAGGGATATGGATATAGTTATATATTAAAATATTTTAAGTCATCTAAAATAATTATTCAATAAATGCACCGCATTTACATTTGTTTTATTTTCAACCTTTATTATAATCGTATTTGATTCATATTCGTTTCCATCTCTTTAATATTCGTTGTGTTCGTGTCCTATTTTGTCAAACACGGATACGATTTTTCATACCGGACTACATCCGTATTGTATCCGTATTCATCATTGAAACAAATACGTATATGATAATGCCCATACCCGTTCCGTATATGATCCAGATGCAGCCCAACCAGGAACTCACATGATAAATTTGCTAGGCCGACTTAAGAATTCCTATAAGCATCTTGGGTCTAAGGCTATTCACGTAATGAAGCCCATAGACAACTGGGCCAGGCCACATAAGAATTGCTTTTAAACTAACGGACAAACTGCCATGAGATTTTCGATTTTTTTTTCTTTTTTCCTTGGAACTGAACCGCTTCCAAGCACACACACAACACCCACCCACAAAAACACACAACACGCACGAGTACGCATCCAGGAGACCCACGAATTTACCCCGAAAATGTCCCTTCCGGGTTCGAACCTCGCACTCTCCCCAAAATGAAATTGTTCCATCAACTAAGTTATTGAAATGTTGGTTTCTTATTTTTATTTTCTTCTCTATTAGACACCAATTTGGAGACCTATATTAGCTGAATAAAAAGTTTCTCTATCATGTTTTCACCTTTCCAAAAGTTCACTCTCTATCGTATCGTTTCAGTTTCTCTCACGATTTCTCTATACATTGATCTTAAAATTTTTAAAAACATCAGAGTCAACGCATTTTTTCAAACTGTAAATTTTATGAAGTGCCGCCAACTTTCAGGGTTTAATACCATTAAACTTTATTAACCCGATGAAACTTTTTGAATCTGATGCTGTTATATAAAATAGCTGGTGGTTTTATTAATTATTTTAAGGCGCTGATGGAATCATGTACGATAATCGAATGGTCCTTAAATAATATAAATATGGCATTCTTCAAAGAAAATTCTGATAATTTTAAACAATGGTATTGTCTCAAAAATCTTGATAATTCGACGGTGATATATAAAATTTTTCCTAAAATTAATACAGTTTATTGAGGAGGGCTGAGGGTTCAAAAAGTCCTGGTATCTCTACTATTATAACCACAAAACTTGAGTGTCCCCAAATTGATTTGAATTTGATGGTCTAACATAACCTGAAATAGTGAAACATTAGCACTAAAAAAATTAAGGTTATTTTTTTTATATCGCCCTTTCAAAAACCGCATATTTTGAGAAATTCCACTCACATTTCTCTATCTTTAAATAACCCACTCCAAATTTCTCCATCAACTAAATACCCCGATCCCGTAGCTTTTTGTTAAGTTTAACCTTTGGCGGCCATGGTTAGTTAGTTAGAGGGATAAAAATACCAAAATACCCCACCTCTTCTCTTTCCCCTCTCTCCCCTCTTCTCTCCATTTCCCCTTCTTTTCCGCCTTCGGCGCATCCGCAGCCACCGGAGCCTTCGCCTTCTTCTTCTCGGGATTGAACAGCTCCCTGGGCCCCAAGACCTCATCGATGGTGTAAACCGCGAGCAAGTCCTCATCCACCAGTGTCCCCGTGATGCTCGCCGTCGTCACCCTCGTCTTCAGCATCATCAATTTCATCATCATGATCCTCGCCCCCCTTCATCACCATCATCATCTCATCATCGTCTTTGTGATTGATGATGAGCCGGCGGATGAGACTCTAGGGGTTAGGGTTTTGGTGGAGAAAGGCGTGGCGGCGGCAACAGCGGTGGCGGCTTTGTTGGTGCTGGCTTGATTTAGAATTTTTGTTTTCTGTTTTGTTTTGTATGCTGTAATTTTAATTTACTTTTCTTGGCGGTGTGTTAGAAATTGAATATGCTGGAAATAAGAGGACGACCAATTTCCTTCTTGGTTAATTTAAATTGTTAGAGGCTCAGGGTTTGTGAGATGGTTTTGCTTGAGTTGATTATTTTGGAAAAGGACTGCGGTGGTGGGTTAGAAGGAGGAGGAGAGGAAGGTGATGGAATGTGATAGTGGTAGTGATAGGCGATGCTGATGGTAGTGATGGATGGTGTTTGTGCTGGATGTTGGTGCATGGTGTTGGGTTAAAGTGATAATGGCAATGGAGAAGAGGATGGAGGTGGGAGGAGACGCGGTTGATGAGAATGTGAGAGAAGCGTGGTCGAGGAGGGAGACAGGGAGGCTGAGGGAGAAGAGGAGGCTGATGGCGGCGGCGGTTGATGATGATGATGCGAGAGGAGGCGGTGGAAAAGATGGGTATTTTAGTCCGGTTTCAGACGGTAAAATAATATTGACCCATTCAAAATGAACCGCAGTGAGGTGTTTAGTTAGGTTAAACTTTTTTGAGTGGGTTATTTAAAATTAGGCAAATGTGAGTGGGGTTTATCAAATTTTTCGATTTTCGAGGGGGGATATAAAAAAACCCAAAAATTAAATGTAGAATTTCTTTAACAAATATTTAATAAATACAAATATCCACCGAATCATACTATACAATCATCTCTACTGATTTTAAATAACAACGGGAATCATTATGAATCATTTTGAAAACAAATTAGCCACTTCCGCGTTTACTCTTCAATAAGTATTTTTGAATTCAAATTAGCGAAGTTAAACATAATTTTTATTTGAAGGCACCTGCAAGACACTAGTTCATAATTAAGTATACAAATTATGTACCAACTCTTCTCTTTTAAAAAAGAAAAAGAAAAATAAAGAATAAGAAACAGACAATATTAGCCAACTTAAGAAAACTAAAATGATTGCAAAAGTTTCAGGAAGCTATAATATAAAATTAATCAAAGTCATTAAATTAAGAACCTATGGCCAAACCCAGAATGAAAACAATGGTATTTAAGAGGCCACGTTTATTGTCATGCGGTGACATTCACGTCTTAATTATTTAACTAATTTTAAATTAGAATTAGGAGATAATAAAGAATAACAAGTGGATGATGAAATTGAGTGTGAATATTTTTTGCGCGTTGGCCCTTAAACCCTAATCTACAACACACCATCCACACGCATCCATGCATCCAATCTATGGATTTGGTCCGAAAACGTTAATTTATGGCGGATCCGCACTTTCCCGCAAGAGAGTGCTCATACCAAGTGAGAGCAACCGGTGGTTGGTAATTGACTGGGATTTTGATTCATCATTAGGGGGCATCCTAATATATGTAGCCTTTATAGGAGGTGATGTATGGGCTTTCGGCCTTTTCCCATCTTTATTGAGAGAGATTGATAGATTTTCTTCCATTTTGTGCTTTACTGCGCCCACTGTGGTGGGGCCCATTAGGTTTGGGTATCTACAAATAAGGGTGGGTGTCAAACGGGTCGGGTTAGGTCATGTTTGACCCGGCCAAGGTAGCACACCGTTTAATAATCGGGTTAGTTTTTTAAAGACCCATACTCAACTCACTTAATATTCACGTCTGTTCAACCCGACCAGTTTAATATTCGGATTGGATCATAATTGGTCATCCGACCCAACCTAAGTTAATGCATTGCTATTTTTTTTGTTTTCTGTATGTACAATACAATTAGCTATTACAGATTTGACGTTTATGAATAAATTTTCAGATATTCAAAAAATACCAGAGAATAAGAAACAAGAAAAGGAACAAATGATTTGGGGATAATGTATTCGGGTCAAACGGGTCAAAACGGGTCATAACACATGACCCATTCCCGACCCGTTTATTAAACCGGTCGGGTCGGTTTAACCCAAATAAAAACTTAGGTGGTTCGGATCGGGTAATTGGGTTGTGGTATTTTTTATTGAGGTAACAGTGTTATATATTCAGATAATAAATAAATAACAAATAAAACAAAAAAAATTACAAAAGCACAAATAAATAATAAAACAAAAAAGTTACAAAAACAGGAAACACATAAACAAAAACAGCAAGGCCTAAGTTTTTCGAAAAGGTTTATGAAGCTATGGTATTGATTAAGTTAAACCTAAACCATAGTTTGCATGCGTACAGACCGTGGTTTTGTAAAATTGAAGGTTCGCAAGCCTGAGGGTTGTTTGGCAACCCAACTTATAAAACCAAGGTTTCCTTTAGTTTACTTTAATTGCAAGATAGAAAATAATAAAGAGAGAAGACTTGAAACTTTCCGAAATTTCATTCTATTTTGGAGTTTAAAAAATGAGGTTCCGGCCCCTGAAACTTTTTGAAACTATGGTTTGGGAAACTCTATTTTTGTTGTTGAATGTGCCAAAGTTGATAGTAATTTTTATGAGACGTGGATAGTAATTATCCATTACATTGATAGGTAGGGATGTAAACCGATATGTATAATATTGGCCAACTCTGCATTCGTATCCGATTTTTATCAACAATTGATAGTAATTTTCCATTGGGATGGCTATTTAAATTCGTATCTGCATCAGCAAATAGCTATTATGTACCGGTGTAGGGTGTTTTTCTTCATCCTATTGAGATAAGAATGCACGTGCTTGTCAGGCATGTATAGATTCCTCCTGTCTGGGGCAGGCCAGAGTTTATTGATTGTGGGGATCCGAATCTCCGGCAGTCGCGGATTAAACTGCCGTTAATTACCTCTCGCTTTTGAAGTGAGCGAATCTCCGATTGATGGGTCAAACTGTTCATGCGAACTCAATATACCGTGTGTGTGTGTGTCTTGTGTTTTGAAGGGTATTTGGACGTATCGAGGGCTTCGCAGAGTTTACGGGGGTCCCGCTACCCGGATAGCGGGCTGGGGGTCAAGGGGGCTAGCAGCTCCCTTGTGGGGTGCGGGGCAGCACCTCATTAGAAATTTTTTTTCTAACGAGAGAGGTATTTTTAGTGGGAAGTGTATGGAAAAAAAGAGGGGTGAATAACGTTCTAAGGACGCGTGGGTGCCAGTGCCTCATGCGCCCGGCACGTGAGCGCTAGGTGCCCGCGGGCTACGTGCAAGACGCATGGGCACTGGGCGCCAGCATCTTACGCGCCCGGCACATGGGCACTGGACGCCTGTAGAAAAAGGGGCTTAGTCCCGGGATCTGGAGTTAAACTCCCAAAAGATTTTTTTGTGGAGTACAACTCCAAAAGAATTTTTATTATGTAGTTAAACTTTAAAAGGTTTTATTTATGGAGTTAGACTCCAAAAGATTTTGAATGGAGTTAAACTCCAAAAGAATCCAAAAGATCTTGACAAATAAAGTTGAACTCCCAAAAATCTTCGGAGATGATCAAAGGGGACCCCTTTCTTCTCCCCTTTAGCCCTGCATCTTCTTTTGAGTTTTGGATCTTCCCAAAGTGGGATTTTTGGAGATGGATCTCTTTCTTCATTCTCTTTGTTGGCTGAATCTTGGAGAAAAAGGGGTGAGACTTAAAATTCTCTCCTTTTGGAGATTTAATGGAAGATCCGAGTTCCCCTTCAAAGGTTTTATGGTGAAAAACTATTTTTTTTTGGAAAAGAAAGGGTAAAACTCTTGATTTAATTCAGAAAACAGAAGAAGATTTAGAACCTTGAGGAAGGAGAAGGAGGCACAAAAGCCTAAATTTTGGAGAGAATGAAAAAGTTGTTGATTTTTTCATCATGTTTGCCTTTATAAGCTACACACTTTACATATAGCCTCTTGGACTTTACCAAATGACATTTGTGCCACCCATGCCTTATGTGCTTATTTATTTTTGCACATAAGCCATGAGGTTTAAAAATTTGTGGCTTTCGCCCATTTTCCATACATTTATTTCGAAAAAATTGCATTGAACTAATTTATTGCTTCATTCTTGGTATGGAGCCGGCCCATTCCACTCTTGGTCTTGATTTGGGTTTGGGCCCACTTCGCTTGAGTTTGGGCCCACTTGGTTGGGAATTGACTGACTTTGACTTGGTCAACCGGAATGTAATTTTTGACCCCAACAAAATGCCCCCCATCAATAAATGCACACCACATATATTGGTCGTGTGCATGAAATTGATGGATCTTCTTTCGCGTGGAGGTTGACTTGATTTGGTTCCCGTTTTGACGATGTGGAGGTCGATACTACCCTTTTCGTGACGTGGACGGTCGGTGCTGCCCTTTTAGCGACATGGACGGTCGGTGCTGCCATTTTAGCGACGTGGACGGTCGGTGTTGCCCTTTTTGCGACTTGGACGGTCGGTGCTGCCTTTTTTGCGACTTGGACAGTCGGTGCTGCCCTTTTTACGATGTGGACGGTCGGTACTTGATTTGACTTGCTCCGCTTCTTACGGTGTCGGGATTGGTGTTTACTTGCTCTTCTTTTTTCGGTGTCAAGATTGATTTGTTTCCGAGATGGAGCTTGATTCCACCGATGAGGTGATTGGTTGACTTGTTTGATTGATTTGTTTTGCGACTTCTCTACCCGCCTAGCGGGACTTTTGAGCTTAGAAGTGCTGCCAGGTGGGATGTTTATTTGATCTGTTTGATTTCTGCCTTATTTGGCGGGGATTTTGAATTTGAGAGGAATTTGGAATTTGGAATTTGTTTAGCATCAACATTGCTGTCCTGAAATAATGTCAGGAGTAACTCATCATTTGCCCTGGGAGGACTTGGGATTTGGTTTTAGGTCGGCATCAGCACCGCTAACACTGAAGCGTAGTGCCAGGAGCGACTCGTCATTTGCCGTTGGGAAAACTTAGGATTTGGGTTTTGGGTCGGCATCAGCACCACTAACATTAAAACGTAATGCCAGGAGCGACTCATCATTTGCCATTGCCCGTTGGGGAATGATTAGTCGAAAATAATGTATTTTTAACACGGCAATTTTCCTATCATTTGCACTCATTTAGAAGTGTTCGGTATTCATATTTCACATATTAGCAAATCGGTCGTTAAATATCAGATTGCATGTGTTAGACTCTAAAACCGACACTATAAAGAAAATTGACTGCATTTCATGGCATCGCATCATCTCTATATTGCGCAACACTTGTTTTGAGATCTGTGCAGGAAAATCCAGAAGAAAGGCCAAAAATTTACATGGTACTGATCAAACAATACGCCAACTCAAGGAATTGGAATCTGGTATTGATGTAAAGAGCATTCAGGAATTCAACACATCAGCTAAAGCTCCAAATATTAGCCCAAGATCACAGAAGAAGCCCCAAACCCCAAGGAGCCAACATGGCCGCGGAACCGCGGCCGGAGCCGGCTTGCGCCGCGGATCCGCGGCGGATCTGCCACGTCAGCACCAAAGCTTTGCACCAAAATTCTTCATTCAGGGCCCACATTCAGCTCATGTACTTCAAGTTCCAGAAGACTCCAGAGGTTTCTGCCAGATCAGCAAACTAGGGTTTCTAAGCTTAATTAATCCTAGCTTAAAACCTAAGCTAGCTCCTAACAAACTCTTTCTAGAAACTCCTCAACAAACTTTTGGAGGGAATTGTAATTTCAAACCTAGACCTAGGGTTTGGGAAGTCTATAAATAGAAGCCTAGACCTAGGGTTATGAATCTAATCATCTTTAGCCAATCTAGTATCAATCTAGACCCATTCACTCTTTTTCCACAAGTCTAGTGAGAAGGCTTGTGTGAAACCCTAACCCTAATTCCAATCAAAAGCCAAGATCCCGAGTACCCCATCAAGCAAGAAGCCTTGCAATCTTTTATGAGCGAAGCCGATCTTCAACAGAGCAAGTGGTCCAAGCCGATTCGCGACCCACGGAGCCGAGCGACGCCAAATCGACAATTTAGTTCTTCCTCTTGTAGTTCTTGAGCGACTGTAATCCAATTGTTGATATAAATAAAAGGTGATATTCTTTTATCTTGTTTTCTTTAAATTCTTGCATCATGATTCAATCTAAATTTCTACATGTAATTCTTGTTGTGATGTTTGAGTAATACTCCGCTCGTCGAGGAGTCGAGACGATCAATAGAATGATGATGTAATATATCTTAAATCGATTCTCGAGTCCTACGAGTTTTGTAAACCCTAGCAAGTTCAAGAATCGACGACCCAATTCGTTGCGATGCTTTCTTGATTGATATCGCTCGAGATTGGGGAGTTACGATCGTTTCTTGAAATTGTTAGAGGCTAGAATGTGGATGATATCGATGAAAGAACAAGGGTTAAACGATGAAACCCTAGTTTCACGAGAAAGCCCTAACTCTCATCGATCATCATCGATCTAGTATCAATCCTTCGAAAGACAAGAACATGAAATCTTGAGATTACATTACGTCTATAGATCCGATCGATTCCTACGAGCCTCATTTAGATTCTTGACATTTGGTTGGAAATATCATCGAAACCTGATTCTCGATTGTTTATCAGTTTCTTGATTCTTGATTAGATTAGTGACACCTGAATCAATCGATAAAATCTTGAATCATGTTTTCTTTTCTTTTCGATTAACTTTTCAATTCAAACAAATTAAATATAAAAACGAATCGCACAATCCCTGTGGACGATCCGCACTCGCTTACAACTGACACCGTAATTGATTGCGGTCAAATATAATTCTTTGATTGTGAATTTTATTCAATATTACCGACACATAGAAACTTATTCGCTTTATTCGATTTACACAAACAAGAACTTCTTTTCAATAAAATGAAACCGTTATTAGGGATCATTTGAGTTGATTTACTTACACAGTCTCGAATTTTACGATCAATCAAATGGCGCCGTTGCCGGGGATTACGCGCTAATTCGTTTCATATTATAGTTTGAATTGAAAGATTTATTCCATTGTGATTTTTTTTGAGATCAAAATTCGTGCAAATCCTAAACGATTTGTTGTGGTTCATTGCAAGGAAATCTGGAGCTGTTTGGCAATTGAAGAATTTTTTTTGAAAATACCAGAGAGTTGAGGGAGTCCACAGAAGCTCCCTGTTGAATTTTGGTGCAGTGATCTGCACATAAGATCGCGATTCCGCGGTGGGAGCCCCCTTATTGCGGCGGTTCCGCGGCTACCTGAAGGGATCACTGTACCATTTTTTCTTTGTAAGCTTCTTACCTTCTCCTCTCTCCTCTTTTTAGCTCCAACTAACAAATTTCTGCAGGATTCTTTGCAAATAATCGCAGCGCCGCAAAAAGTAAAATTAAATTTGTGCGTGATTTTGATTCTTGGTTGTTTGCATTCTAATATGGATATTAAGGGGCACGGCCAAATCCAAATTAGATGGGGATTTCATTACCCTTCCTAGACCCCGAAAATCGCAAAACTTGCATCCGCATTGACCCACATTAACTAAAAAATATCTAGAGATGACTCTAAGGACCGTCGCGCTCACTTAGGACAGAAGAAGGCCGTGGGTAATTCATTGCTTATCCGCGTTTCCTTGTGGTGCCTAGGCAAGTGTGTCTAAGGCTAGTGGTTTTTAATTAGGCCCACTACTTACGTAGTGGAGTACCTTCCCACTTACCTGGCACTTATCCGGCCACAGGGGGACAAAGAGGCAGTGGAGGATTCTAACCTGCGACTTGTCTTTTGGCAGTTAGGAGCGGTCTAGAGCCGGACCTAGGTGACCACTAGATTCTAGGGTTTTTGTTGTTGCATTTGTTTTGTCGCATCATTTTTTCAAAAATCCGTCCCTTTTTCAAAAGCAAATACCGCATTCATTCATACCCCTAATTATAAGTCAACGCTGCCACTTGTACTAACCCTTTTTAGTACAAGATAGGCTGGACACGGGATTCTAGTGCCCGTTTAGTCCGCGTACCCTTTATCGACTCCGAAGTCGATATTTCTCCATTTACCTTTCCTTTACCCACTACCACACCCACACCGATGGATCCGAATCCACTGAACTTCTTTAACCCTAATCTGCCGCCGTCCGTTGGTGCGTAGAATCCACCCCGCATCTCTCTCCAGAAGAGGTGCTACCCTATTCGAGGTCCTCTTTTGACCTGCTTATCCACACCACCAGCCAATGGGGATAACTTTGAGATTAAACCCCATTACATCAATCTTTTACCCAAATTCCACGGACTCGAGACTGAGGACGCCTACGTTTTCATTACCAAATTTGAAAACGTATGCGCAATGATGGGTACGTCACAACTTTCAGTGGATGCGATGCGTCTACGACTTCTTCCATTTACTTTGTGCGATATAGCCGAGAAGTGGCTATATAACACTACCGCACACTCTATTACGAATTGGGAAGAATTCGTAGCGGCATTCCTTAAGAAATTTTACCCAATACAAAAGACAGCTCGAATCCGTAGCGAACTGAATCAATTTGCCCAGCTCCCTACTGAACCATTTTCAAAATGCTTTGAACGTTTCAAGGATCTATTGGTTCAGTGTCCTCATCACGGCATCCCGAGATGGGAATTGTGCCGAATCATTTATGAGGGCATTAACCCAAACACTAAACAGAGCCTTGAAAACATGTGTCAATGTACTTTTATGACCAAAGATGATAGGGAAGCTTGGAAGTATTTAGAAGAGTTCGCTGAAAAATCACTACAGTGGGAGAGTGGAACCCAACCATTGAATAGGGGTGGCGTACACCAAATAGATGTGTCCATAGGTGTTCGAGCTGAGATGGCAGCAATGCAAAAGAAGCTCGACGCTATGGAACACAAATTTGCAGCAGCCTCCCTAAACCCAGTGTCGCTCCCCAAAACTGTTTGTGGGTGCTGGTCTGATCCGTCTCATTTAACGGAAGAATGTCCATTAAATTCTGCGTTTCAAGGTCACGAGCATTCTAATGCCGCATTTCAAAGACCTCGAAACGATCCATATTCTTCCACGTACAATCAGGTTGGAGGAATCACCCGAATTTTGCTTGGAACCAAAACCAATCTCAAAACACGGTTCCAAACACGAATCAATTTCAAAGGGCTCTTCCTCCACCACAACAGCAACCCCTTCAACTCACTCAGCACCCCTACCAGTCACAAAACTTCCAAAATCAGGTCAACACTCCTGCACAGTCTAATCCTATGACCTGTTCTAACGAGTTCTCTCAATTCACTCAAACCATGAAATCACTTTTGTCAAATTTCATAGAGGTTTCGAATGAGGTTAGATCTTCCGTCAGTGAGATAAAGAAAAACTCAGCGTCCCAAGCTGAGAGTATCAAAACGATGGAAGCTGAAATCGCATGACTCAAAGCCGAAATGAGTGCGAGAGAAAAAGGGAAACTTCCCTCTCAACCCCTACAGAATCCTGGGCATTACAATGTAAATGTCGTCACAACGTTGAGATCGGGAAGAGTGCTGAACAATCATGTTGGGGAAGAAATTGATGATACTGAAAATCATATCAACACCCCAGCTGAGACCTTTCCTCACACACACACTTCTCCTTCTGATCCTTCTTCTTCTACCACACCACCTGCTCGCGAGCCTATTCTCCATTTCCCACTAGGCTCGACACCTCAGTATAGCCCTTCTAGTTCTCCACAGACGGTCCCCACACCTCTTTTGGGACCTCGTCTACCCCCTCTTCCTTCTCCTATGATGGACCCGACGCTTATTGCAAAAGCACCTTACCCGAATCGGTTAAGGGGTAACAGAACGAGTCCACATATGGAGAAAATTATAGAAATGTTCAAACAGGTTAACATCAATATCCCTCTCCTAGATGCTATTCAGCAAGTCCCCGCTTATGCGAAAATTCTTAAGGACTTGTGCACTAGGAAGAGGAAGACTCAAGTGCCGAAGAAGGTCTTCATGTCTAATAATATCAGCATTGCTTTTATCCCACAGCTACCAAAGAAACGTAAGGACCCAGGATGTCCTACGATATCGATTTCTATTGGGGGTAAAAACATAAATCGTGCTCTTTTAGACCTTGGCGCAAGTGTTAACCTACTTCCATATTCTGTATATGAGCAATTAGGGATTGAAGAGCTGAAACCTGCTCACTGCACTCTCCAAATGGCAGACCGTTCAATCACCAAACCAAGGGGTGAACTAGAGGATGTGTTGATAAAGGTCGGGGAATTTGTTTTCCCTGTAGACTTCATTGTGCTCGATACACAGCCTGTAGCAAACCCCCGGGGCCAAATTCCGGTGATTCTGGGTCGTTCTTTCCTTGCCACTTCCAATGCTGTTATTAACTGTAGAAATGGTTCAATGAACTTATCATTTAGAAATATGACCATTGAACTAAACATCTACAAAGTTGGAAGTCAGCCATCAGAACCCTCTGCTCATATTCTAGATGTGTGCTCTGTCCACGAGATCGCTCCCGATAGTTGTGGAGCTGATGATCTGTGCTTTCTAGATCTCGATGACATTACCACATCTCTGCTTGATCTTACACCTGATCTTAGTGAGGACACTTTTCCTACACTTGAGTCCTGCACTCCCGACTTTACTCCACCCGAGTCTGTATCTTTCACAGGCTCTGAGCTTCTTTGTAATTCCAAAAATCACTCGATGATCCCTCCTTCTATCATTTCTCCGCCTGAATTAGATCTCAAAATTTTACCTTCTCATCTTAAATATGCTTATTTAGGTGAGAATGAGTCTTTACCGGTTATCATATCCGCTTCTCTAGCATCAGAGCAAGAGAATGCACTTTTATCGGTATTGAGATCTAACAAAGAGGCGTTTGGTTGGACCATGGCGGACATCAAAGGAATTAGTCCCTTGATTGTTGAACATCATATACATGTGATGGATGATGCCAGACCAACCCAAGAACCACAGAGACGGTTAAATCCCGTCATGAAGGAAGCGGTGATGAAAGAGATCGTCAAATGCCTAGATAATGGTATTATATACCCCATCTCCGATAGCCAATGGGCGAGTCCTATACATGTCGTTCCTAAGAAATCCGGCATCACTATTATAACCAATGAGGCAAATGAGTTGATTCAGACACGCGCCCAAACTGGGTGGCGTGTATGTATTGATTATAGAAAACTCAATGCTGCCACGAGGAAAGACCACTTTCCTCTACCATTCATTGATCAAATGCTGGAACGCTTAGCGGGACGAGAGTATTATTGTTTTATGGATGGATACTCAGGCTATAATCAGGTCTCCATCGCCAAAAAGGATCAAGATAAAACCACTTTTACTTGTCCTTTTGGTACATTTGCTTACAGTCGCATGCCCTTTGGGTTATGCAATGCTCCCGCTACCTTTCAGCGGTGTATGATGGGGATATTCTCTGATATGGTAGAGAATTTTCTGGAGATCTTTATGGACGATTTCTCGATTTTTGGAGACTCTTTTTCTGATTGCCTATCGAATCTTGACGCAGTTCTTACTCGTTGCAAAGAGAAGAACTTAACTTTGAACTGGGAAAAATATCATTTCATGGTCCAAGAAGGAATTGTACTAGGACATGTTATTTCACAGAAAGGCATTGAGGTTGACAGAGCTAAGATAGATGTCATTCAAAACCTACCTCATCCCAAAAGCGTCAAAGATATTCGATCTTTCCTTAGCCATGTGGGCTTTTATAGAAGATTCATTAAGGACTTTAGCAAAATTGTTAGACCTTTAACTCTTCTCTTGGCCAAGGATACGACCTTCCACTTTGACTCGGACTGCGAGACAGCTTTCGACTCACTTAAACACTCACTCACTTCAGCCCCCATTCTATCGTCTCCAAATTGGGACTACCCTTTTGAGCTGATGTGTGACGCATCCGACTTTGCAGTAGGTGCAGTCTTAGGACAGCACATTGAAAAGATGCCACACGTGATATACTATGCAAGTAAGACACTGAACGATGCACAAATCAACTATACAACCACCGAGAAAGAACTTTTAGCGGTTGTATTTGCATTAGAAAAATTCATGCCTTACTTAATTGGCTCACCTATAGTTGTGTATACTGACCATTCCGCTTTAAAACATCTTCTGGCGAAGAAAGATGCAAAAGGTCGACTAATACGTTGGATCCTACTGTTACAAGAATTTGATCTTGTTATCAAAGATAAGAAAGGATGTGAAAACGTAGTAGCCGACCATCTTTCACCCATCTCTTCTTCCCCTGTGACCCTGCCGATCAATGATTCGTTTCCTGACGAACAACTCTTGAACGTATCCGCTGAACCATGGTTTAGGGATATTGTGAACTATCTTGTCACGGGACTTATACCGAGCGATTGGTCAAAACAGGACAAATACCGTTTTCTATCCCAAGTAAAACACTTTTACTAGGATGATCCATATCTGTTTAAATATTGTCCTGATCAGATCATTCGCCGGTGTGTCCCGAATGAAGAGTTCAAGAGTGTTCTTTCTTTTTGTCATGATCAGGCCTGTGGGGGTCACTTTGGTCCGAAAAAGACGGCGGAGAAGGTTTTGCAATGTGGATTTTATTGGCCGACCTTATTCAAGGACGCATTTGAGCATTGCAAAACCTGTACGCAGTGTCAGTACACGGGTAGAATATCCCGGAGAAATGAAATGCCTCAGCAACCCATTCTGGTTGTTGAAATATTCGATGTTTGGGGCATTGATTTTATGGGTCCCTTTCCCAACTCCTTTGGGAATTTGTACATACTGCTAGCGGTTGATTATGTCTCAAAATGGGTAGAAGCCATTCCATGTCGCACTAATGACAAGAAAGTTGTCATTAAGTTCTTAAAAGAGAATATCTTTTCGCGATTTGGACACCCATGCGCTATTATTAGCGATAATGGGACACATTTCTGCAACAGGTCTTTCGAGACTCTGATGCGAAAATACTCAATCAACCACCGACTTTCTACACCCTATCATCCCCAAACGAGCGGGCAGGCTGAAATCTCAAACAGAAAAATCAAACTTATCCTGGAGAAGACTGTTGCTAAGAATAGAAAAGACTGGTCGACCAAACTGACAGATGCTCTTTGGGCATTCCGAACTGCATATAAGACCGACCTAGGGATGCCTCCATATAGGATAGTGTTTGGAAAAGCATGTCATTTACCCGTCGAGATAGAGCATAAAGCATTGTGGGCTATTAAGGAAATAAATTTTGATCTAAAAGAAGCTTGCAACTTTTGGAAGCTGCAAATAAATGAGCTAAGCGAACTCCGCGATGAAGCTTATGATAACGCTGTAATCACAAAGAATAGGACTAAGGTTTTTCACGATAAAAATATTTTAAGGAAAACATTTTCACCTGGTCAACAAGTCCTTCTTTATGATTCACGATTACACCTTCACGTGGGTAAGCTCCGATCTCGGTGGAAAGGACCTTTTATTGTGCGGTCTGTATATCCGCACGGGGCAGTAGAAGTAGAAAATATGAAAAACGGCACATTTTTCAAAGTGAATGGACACAGACTAAAGCCGTATTTTTCCACTGACCCCACGGAGGAGCTCTTGTTCTTACAAAAGCCATTTTATTTGGATTAAAATTCCTCCGTCTCACCTTCATGTCCAGTATATCATTGCATCATTTTTTGAATGAAGGTGAGTGAAAAGAATAAGTTTGGGTGAAGTTCTTCACTTATATATTCTGCCCCCACTAATAATTCCTCCCAGACTTACAGGTTTTATAGGTATAGCGGTTGGCAACAGTGAGGACACTGTTGAAAACAAGTTTGGGGGAGGTTTGTGCTTATTTTTGCATCATTTGCATATCATCCGCATAAGCACAAAACATTTCTTTTAAAAATCTATAAAAATTTAAAATTTTTCAAAACCCACAAAAATTTAAAATTTTTTCAAGTATAAAAATAATTTTAATATTTACACTTTTTTGTATATAAATAAGATAATGAAAGTTTAGATAGTGAACAATTACATCCATGAGATTAGAAAAATTTAAGAAAACTAAGAAAATTAGAAGTTTTCTTATACGAACTAGTAATAAGTAGTTATGAGCCGTTGTCCCAAGGGTTAGTAAGATGAAGGAAGTCACTAATCTGAGGATAAAAATAAGTCTAAAAAATAGTTTCTATTCTGGAAGCCAAACATTTTGAACGTGGCTACCCTGCTATTCGCACTTACACACGTCTTAAAGCCTGGGATAGTAGAGGATACCTTGAAATGCTCTTGTCTTAAAGCCAAAAGTATGAAGGAAAAGAAAAAAAAATGAAGAAAATATAAAGTGGTGAGAAAAATGAACACTGGTTTTGTTATCACCAAGGGCAATAAAAAATATATAGCGAGGGTGCCTCTTCACCTAGTGCCCTAAGGCCAACTGGTCTGGGAGTCACTGCTATGCCTGAGGTGGTGCAAGACGAGGAAAATACACCAAGTAAGCAAGCACAGGAGTAATCGGTCGGTTAGTACCTCAAGAAGTATTAACGGTCGCATGAAAGTGTGTGCGCAATCTCATCTAAATATTCATTAATTAAAAAGTACTGAGGCTGATGGACAAGAGTATGATAGCTTGAATTAAATTCTCCGGGTGTAGGGACGTCTTTACACACACGCAGGGTTATATGATCGATGTTTGGAAGAAAGATAGGAATGAAGAATAAGACGATGTTTTATTGAGGGAGGACGTGATTTCTAACATTTTTTCATGACCATTAAGATAGGGCTCATGACAACCGAAAAGCTAGCTTAGTTGGAAACCCTAATTTTCAAAGTCTTTCTTTTACAATTCTTCTCTTTAAATGTAATATTCATGATCTTTCTTTTATTATTGGATTTTGTGGGTGCAATCCGCTGAAAACCCTCAGGAGACAACACTCCTCCTCCTAGGGACACCTAGAGGTTTAAAGGCTTGTTGCACGTGCTCAGTGCAATCGTGTTGCCTACGAAAGTGTGCTAGTTAGTTTTTCTCTTTCTTTATTTTCTCCTTCTCTTTTTAATAAAACAGTTCGCTCGAGACGATCGAAATTAAGTTTGGGGGAATTTGATTAGTCGAAAATAATGTATTTTTAACACGGCAATTTCCCTATCATTTGCACTCATTTAGAAGTGTTCGGTATTCATATTTCACATATTAGCAAATCGGTCGTTAAATATCAGATTGCATGTGTTAGACTCTAAAACCGGCACTATAAAGGAAATTGACTGCATTTCATGGCATCGCATCATCTCTATATTGCGCAACACTTGTTTTGAGATCTGTGCAGGAAAATCCAAAAGAAAGGCCAAAAATTTACATGGTACTGATCAAACAATACGCCAACTCAAGGAATTGGAATCTGGTATTGATGTAAAGAGCATTCAGGAATTCAACACATCAGCTAAAGCTCCAAATATTAGCCCAAGATCACAGAAGAAGCCCCAAACCCCAAGGAGCCAACATGGCCGCGGAACCGCGGCCGGAGCCGGCTTGCGCCGCTGATCCGCGGCGGATCTGCCACGTCAGCACCAAAGCTTTGCACCAAAATTCTTCATTCAGGGCCCACATTCAGCTCATGTACTTCAAGTTCCAGAAGACTCCAGAGGTTTCTGCCAGATCATCAAACTAGGGTTTCTAAGCTTAATTAATCCTAGCTTAAAACTAAGCTAGCTCCTAACAAACTCTTTCTAGAAACTCCTCAACAAACTTTTGGAGGGAATTGTAATTTCAAACCTAGACCTAGGGTTTGGGAAGTCTATAAATAGAAGGCTAGACCTAGGGTTATGAATCTAATCATCTTTAGCCAATCTAGTATCAATCTAGACCCATTCACTCTCTTTCCACAAGTCTAGTGAGAAGGCTTGTGTGAAACCCTAACCCTAATTCCAATCAAAAGCCAAGATCCCGAGTACCCCATCAAGCAAGAAGCCTTGCAACCTTTTATGAGCGAAGCCGATCTTCAACAGAGCAAGTGGTCCAAGCCGATCCGCGACTCACGGAGCCGAGCGACGCCAAATCGACAATTTAGTTCTTCCTCTTGTAGTTCTTGAGCGACTGTAATCCAATTGTTGATATAAATAAAAGGTGATATTCTTTTATCTTGTTTTCTTTAAATTCTTGCATCATGATTCAATCTAAATTTCTAGCTGTAATTCTTGTTGTGATGTTTGAGTAATACTCCGCTCGTCGAGGAGTCGAGACGATCAATAGAATGATGATGTAATATATCTTAAATCGATTCTTGAGTCCTACGAGTTTTGTAAACCCTAGCAAGTTCAAGAATCGACGACCCAATTCGTTGCGATGCTTTCTTGATTGATATCGCTCGAGATTGGGGAGTTACGATCGTTTCTTGAAATTGTTAGAGGCTAGAATGTGGATGATATCGATGAAAGAACAAGGGTTAAACGATGAAACCCTAGTTTCACGAGAAAGCCCTAACTCTCATCGATCATCATCGATCTAGTATCAATCCTTCGAAGGACAAGAACATGAAATCTTGAGATTACATCACGTCTATAGATCCGATCGATTCCTACGAGCCTCATTTAGATTCTTGACATTTGGTTGGAAATATCATCGAAACCTGATTCTCGATTGTTTATCAGTTTCTTGATTCTTGATTAGATTAGTGACACCTGAATCAATCGATAAAATCTTGAATCATGTTTTCTTTTCTTTTCGATTAACTTTTCCATTCAAACAAATTAAATATAAAAACGAATCGCACAATCCCTGTGGACGATCCGCACTCGCTTACGATCTACAACTGACACCGTAATTGATTGCGGTCAAATATAATTCTTTGATTGTGAATTTTATTCAATATTACCGACACATAGAAACTTATTCGCTTTATTCGATTTACACGAACAAGAACTTCTTTTCAATAAAATGAAACCGTTATCAGGGATCATTTGAGTTGATTTACTTACACAGTCTCGAATTTTACGATCAATCAGGGAACGATGGCTTAAGAGACAGGTTTAGATTCCTATCACCTAATGTTTTTCAATTTTATGAGCCATAAGGTTCTCATAAAAGCATTTTCTCCTCATAAGTTGAGAGGATCTTGCAGGTGTATTTTCTCCCTATGAATCATGGGTATTCCTAAGCGTGTTGCTCCTTTGTGAGTCGTAAGGATCTCACGCGGAGATTTTCTCCTCACAAGGCCGAGGGACTTTGCGAGTGTATTTCATCTCTTTTCACGAGTTTGCGCTCTTTCGGGTTTTCACAAACTCGCCGGCAGTCCTGCTGTTTTTTACTCACGGAGCCTTTCCAGGTTTTCATCCGTGCCCGTTTTGCTTGTGGATATACCTTTTTTTTCTCTTTTTTTTACATTGGTGGAGCTTCATCTCCGGTGGGACTTTAAATGTAGTCTCGCCAGTAGGACTTGGGAGAGATAGGGGTCGTTTATACCCGTGGATTGTATATGGTTTTATAAGATGTATGATTCAGACCGTAGGGCCGGTGTGCTCAACTCGTCCACGACTTGGAGCATTCATGCGTAGTATTTCTTGAGATATCGGCTATTGATGGGTAGCATATGCCTTTCTCCCTCGGCACTTATTAGTTGGTAGGATTCTCCGTCGAATACTTTCTCGATGACGTATGACCCTTCCAAATTTGGCTTAAATTTTCCCTTGGCACGTTGATTGGGAATGATCGGTCTTTTGAAAACCATCACCAATTCGCCCTTCTTGAAAGCACGTAAACGGGTCGTCTTGTCATAGGCCCGTGACATTTGGGCCTGGTACAGCTCCAGATTTTTCTGTACCGCGAGCCTCTTGTCTTCGAGGGCGTCAAGTTCTTCAAGTCGAAGGAGAACGTTTTCCCCCTCCGTCAAATTATGCTGGACGACCATCCTGAGGCTTGGAACTTCAACTTCGAGGGAGAGGATCGCCTCCACTCCGAAGAGTAATGAATATGGAGTGTATTGAGTTGGAGTGCGGTGCGTGGTATGATATGCCCACAACGCCTCGTGAAGTTTGAGATTCCAGTCTCTCTTGTTGGCTGAAGCATTTTTTCTCAGGAGCTTGCATAGAGTTTTATTGAAGGCTTTGGCTAGCTCATTGGCCCTTAGATTATAGATGGAGGAATATCTCCAGTCTATCTTGTGCTGAGTAGCGAACCTTGAGACTTTGAAGCTTTTGAAAGAAGGCCCGTTGTCAGAAATGATTCTTCTACGTGTACCGAAGTGGTATAGAATATTATGCCGGAAGAACGTCAGAATATCTTCTGTCTTGACTTCTTTTAGCGGGACAGCTTCAGCCCATCTAGAGAAGTAGCCAGTTGCGGCCAATATGAATCGGTAGCCTTTGAATAACGGAGGATCAATTGGACCAACTATGTCAGTGCCCCAAACTTCAAAGGGCTATGACGCCACCGTAGGATGAAACGGATTGGGGTGCTTGTGAATGAAGTCACCGTGAATTTGCCAGAAATGACATTTCTTCGCAATCCCTTATCATGGTAGGCCAGTAATACCCAAGCCGTTTGATTTGAAGCCGCATTTTGGGGCCAGATTGGTGAGCTCCGCAGACGCCTGAGTGAACTTCTTTCATGATTTTTGGGTTTCGACCGATGACAGACACTCGAGCCAGAGTTGGTCATATGATCTGCGGTATAGCATATTATTTATAAATACATATCGGAGGGCTCTTTTCTTCAACTGAACCGTCGTAGATTTTTCTTTGGGCAGCTTGTTGTATCGGAGGTACTTTATGAAGGGTTCTCTCTAATCGGGCTCATCTTGAATGATCAGAGCTTTTTCGGTAGGATTGCTCTTTTGTTCTGCGCTTTCTACTTCTCGTAAAGAGACTGGTGGCAGAATTTGCCGGCTCCTGACCATGATAAGAATTTCATCCATTTCGGGATCAGCCAGCTCTTTGGCTAGGCGAGCGAGTACGTCGGCTTTTCCGTTCAACGCCTTAGGGACTCTCATTAGTTCAATATGAGTGAACTGTTTTGTGAGTTCCACCACCCGGCTTCTGTATCGAGCTAATTCGAGCTTATATATCTTGTAGTCGCCGTTCACCTGGTTGACGACAAGCTATGAGTCACCGTAAACCCATAGCCGAAGGATTTTCATTTCTATGGCGAGCTCCAGACCAGCTATCAGAGCTTCGTACTCAGCCTTGTTGTTTGTGCGAGGCTCGGTAAGAGCAAAGAAAAGTCGTAGGGTTCCTCCTGATGGCGTGATGAACACCAATCCTATTCCTTCTTTTATCTTCGGGATGCTTGATTTGCTGGAGGTCCTTATTGACGAGGCTCCATCGAAGTAGAGCTCCCAACATGGCTCGTCATTCTCGAGGTGCAGCACTTGTTCGTCAGGTAACTCGCAATTGAGCGGTGACCCTTCAGGTATGGGATGAGCAGCAAGGAAGTCGGCAATGGCTCGCTCTTTTACTGCTTTCTGAGGAATATAGATTATGTCAAATTCAAGCGGCATGACAGCCCATCTTGCCATTCTACCGGCTAGGCTTGCTTTGGTCATTAAGTGTTTGAGCCGGTCGACCTTAGAGATCAGCATAACCCGATGAGCGAGCAGATAGTGCCTCAGCTTCTTCACAGCGAATATCAGAGCCATGCATTGATTTTCGATCGGGGAATAGTTGTGTTCCGCCCCGACTAAAGTTCGACTAAGGTAGTAGAGGGCATTTTCTTTTCCCTCCTTGTTGTTCTGGGCAAGGAGCGCACGGGTGACTCATCTAGCGCGGCACTATAGAGAATCAACGGTTTATTTGGAATAGGAGCAGTAAGCACCAGAGGGTGCAACAGGTACTGTGTGATACTTTCGAACGCTTCGACATCCCAGACAAAGGGAGCTCCCTTCTTCATGAGCTTTGAGAAAGGCCGACATCTCCCTGATAGGTTCGAGATGAACCTTCGCATGTAAGTGAGTTTGCCTTGAAAGGATCTTAGCTGCGTCTGATTCTTCGGAGGAGGCATCTCCATGATGGCCTTTATCTTTGATGGATCAACTTCGATCCCCCGATGTCGGACTTGAAGCCCAAGAATTTTCCCGACGACACGCCAAAAGTGCACTTCAGAGAATTCATCTTCAGATCGTATTCTCTCAGTCGGGTGAAAATGGTCTTAAGATCTCGGAAGTGATCGGCCTTGGTTTTTGTCTTGACGACCAAATCATTAACATAACATTCGATGACCTTATGGAAATATTTTGTTCATTGCCCTTTGATATGTGGCGCCCGTATTCTTCAGTCCGAATGACAACACCTTGTAGCAGTATATCCCGATCGGGGTTCAAAACGCTGTGTGTTTCTCATCCTCGGGCAACATCTTGATTTGATTATATCCAGACGAGCCATCCATGAAGGTGAACAGCTCGTAATTTGAGGTATCGTCGACCATCATTTTCATGACCGGTAGCGGGAAATTATCTTTAGGGCATGCCTTATTAAGGTCTCTGAAATCGATGCAGACTCGGATCTGCCCATTGTTCTTTTTCACTGGGACGATGCATGCGATCCTGTCCGTATATTTCTCTTCTCTGATGAAACCGGCATCGATGAGTTTCTTGGTTTCCTCGATGACCTTTTCTTCCAGTTCTCTTCTCATTCTTCGAGTAGCTTGTTTGACTGGCTTGGCATCAGGAGATATAGCTAGCTTATGCACGGCCACTTCAGGGGAGAGGCCAGGCATTTCTTTGTACGTTCATGTGAAGCAGTCGACGAACTCATGCAGCAGGGCGATTATCTGCTCTTTCATTTCCTCTGACAAAAGTGAGCTGATGTAGGTCGACCTTAGATTATCAGGCGTTCCCAAATCAACCTCGGTTAGCTCGTCGAAGGTTACTTGTCCGCCATCTTCGAATTCTTGAGGGGATTCTTCTGGCTCAGCTAGCTCATCTTCATCATTTAACTCTTCGCTGGATTCACCAATATGGATCATGTATCATGCCTTGACGTCAGGTTGAATGAAACCCATGCCCTGTTTATCTGGGATTCATCCATTGATGAGTGCTCGGACCTGAGGCGGGTGCCACAGCCCCTCATAAAACCTCGCTTCGGAGTCCGTTTGATATAACCGACATCCGCACCTTTTAAAATTTTCCCGCATCTTGGTCGCATAATATCCGGGGTTTAGGACGGCTCTTATGCCTCTTTCATAGGGAAGGCACGTGACAGACAAATCGTTCGGATGCACGACAGGATTTGACCCATAAAACAGGATGCCCTTCTGTCCACTCATTCTTCTGAAAACGTAGAAGGTCTTCAGTTTGTCCACGGTGGAGACTGACAATGCATCGAGCTCTTTGCACATCTGCTCCGGAACCTTTGTGATGGCTAGGGACTCTTCCGTAAATTCGAAGGTCTCTCTTAGCTTCGCTTTATGCACGAGAGCCCGATTTGCACAGCTGTTGCAAGATGGATCCTCTTCTTCTGATTCTTTAGTGTCACTGTCTAAACGAGGGCGAATTTTGCTGCCGGATGAGCCTTCAATATCAGACTTGTCCATATCTCTACAAAAATGATGGCGAGTTTTACGGAAGGACGGACTTCTAGCGTTGGACTCATCAGTGTCACTGCTGAAACGCGGACGCACATGGGATTTTTTGCTTTTTAAAGTGACAGCCGGCTCAGATTTGCTTTTCAATTTCGGGGCCGTTCTGTCTTTGGTTAGTTATGGCTCAGCACTGTAGGGTGTTTTTCGTCACCCCATTGAGATGGGAATACGCGCGCGCTTGTCAGGCGCATTACAGATTCACCCTGCCTAAGGTAGGCTGGGGTTTATTGATTGTGGGGATCCGAATCTCAGGCAGCCGCGGACTAAGCTGCCGTTAATTACCCCTTGCCTTTGAAGCGAGGGAACCTCCGATTGACAGGTTAAACTGGTCATGCGAACTCAACGTGCAGTGTTGTGTTTTGAAGGGGTTTTGGATATATCGGGGGCCCCGCAGAGTTTTTACGGGGGTCCCGCTACCCGGATAGCGGGCTGGGGTCAAGAGGGCTAGCAGCCCCCTTGCGGGGTGCGGAGCAGCGCCCCGGCCTAAAATTTTTTGAGAGGGATGGTGTTGTAGAGTATGTGTGTGTGTGTGCGTATATATATATATAATAAAAAAAGGGAAAGGGCATCCAAAGGATGCGTAGGAAAAAGCGCAAGAGCGCTAAAGCGCTAGCGTTTTGAGCGCTAGCGCCCCACGTGTCAGCACGTGGGCACTCGGGAGCTAGCGCTTTGGGCGCTAGCGCTCTGAGCGCAAGAACGCTAGCGCTTTGAGCGCTAGCGCCCTGCGTGTAGCGCTTTGAGCGTAAGAGCGCTAGCGCCCTACGTGTCGGCACATGGGCGCTCGGGCGCTAGCGTTTTGGGCGCTAGCGCTTTGAGCGCTAGCGCCCCACGTGTCAACACGTGGACGTTCGGGCGCTAGCGCTTTAGGAGCTAGCGCCCCACGTGTCAACACGTGGGCGCTAGCGCTTTGGGTGCTAGCGCTCTGAGCGCAAGGACGCTAGCGCTTTGAGCGCTAGCGCTTTGAGCGCTAGCGCCCCATGTGTCAACACGTGGGCGCTCGGGCGCTAGCGCTTTGGGCGCTAGCGCTTTGGGCGCTAGCGCTTTGAGCGCTAGCGCCCCACGTGTCAGCACGTGGGCATCCGGGGAGGGGCAAAAGGGACTTGGTCCCTGCAATGAGAGTTGTACTCTCAGAAAGGAGCACTTGTTATTTTTTTTATGTGTGTGTATATATATATATATATATATATATACACACGAGGAGTTAAACTCCTAGGATGTTTTGAAGTTGATGAAGGGCTTCTCCCCTTGAGCCATAGTTTTTCCCCAAAGTGGGGTTTCTGTAGATGGGTCTCCTTCTTCTTCCTTTGTTGGCCGGATCTTGAAGATCACGAAATATGAGATTTTAAAAATTCTCTCCTTTCTGAGATCTGACGGAAGATCTGAGTTCCTCTTTGTGGGTTTCATGGTGAAAAACTATTTTGTTTTGGAAAAAGAAGAGTAAAACTCTTGATTTAATTCAAAAGAAAGAAGAGGGTTTAGAAGCTTTAGAAAGGGGAAAGAGGCACAAACCCTAGATTTTTAGGAGAATGAAAAGTGTATTTTTTATTCATCATCATGTTGCCTTTTATAGGCTTACATATTTACATATAGTCCCTTGGGCTTTACAAAATGGCATTTTTCCCATCCTATGGCTCATGTGGCATTTCTTTTTGCACATAAGCCATGGGCTTACAAAAAATTTGGCTTCGTGCCCATTTTGTTTACATTCATGCATAAAAAATTACCTAAAAATTATTTAGTACATGATATCATTTTGGCATGGGGGAGGGCCGGCCGCTTCATGTTCGGACTCGACCTGGGCATGGGCCCACTTGGCTTGGGGTTGACTTTGATTTTGACTTGGTCAACCGGGGTGCAATTTTCGACTTCAACAAAGTGCCCCCCATCAATAAATGCACACCACATATGTGAGTCGTGTGCATGAAATTGATGGATCTTCTTTCACGTGGAGGCGGCTTGCCTTGGTTCCCACTTTTTGGGATGCACTGCCCTTTTCACGATATGGACGGTCGACGCTTGACGTGTCTCCGAGACAGAGTGCCTGTGGTAGACGTTTCCCTGGCCAGGAGTGATCTGGTTCCTTCTTTATAGGAAGCCTGCACTACCCATTTTGCGATATGGACGGTCGACGCTCTGATCCGGAGCGATTTGGTTCCCAATTTGTGGGAAGCCTACACCGCCCTTTTTGCGACATGGACGGTCGACGCTCTGACCCGGAGCGATTTGGTTCCCGATTTGTGGGAAGCCTGCACTGCCCTTTTTGCGACATGGACGGTCGACGCTTGACGCGTCTCCGAGACGGAGTGTCCGTGGTAGACTTTTCCCTGGCCTGGAGTGTCGCTGATTTTCGACTTGTCCCTGGCACGGAGTGTCGCTGATCGAATTGTCCCTGGCACGGAGTGTCGCTGATGTTCGACTTGTCCCCAGCACGGAGTGTCGCTGATGTTCGACTTGTCCCCGGCACGGAGTGTCGCTGGTAGTTCGACTTGTCCCCGGTACGGAGTGTCGCTGGTCGACTTGTCCCCCGGCACGGAAGGTCGCTGATCGACTTGTCCCCGACACGGAGTGTCGCTGGTCGACTTGTCCCCGGCACGGAGTGTCGCTGATCGACTTGTCCCCCGCACGGAGTGTCGCTGATCGACTTGTCCCCGGCACGGAGTGTCGCTGATCGACTTGTCCCCGGCGCGGAGTGTCGCTGATCGACTTGTCCTCGGCGCGGAGTGTCGCTGGTTGTTCGACTTATCCCCGGCACGGAGTGTCACTGATCGACTTTTCCCCGACGCGGAGTGTCGCTGGTTGTTCGACTTGTCCCCGGCACGTAGTGTCGCTGATGTTCGACTTGTCCCCGGCACGGAGTGTCGCTGATCGACTTTTCCCCGGCACGGAGTGTCGCTGGTCGACTTTTCCCAGGCACGGAGTGTCGCTGGTCGACTTGTCCCCGGCACGGAGTGTCGCTGGTCGACTTGTCCCCGGCATGGAGTGTCCCTGGTAGTTTGACTTGTCCCCGGCACGGAGTGTCGCTGGTCGACTTGTCCCCGGCGCGGAGTGTCGCTGATCGACTTGTCCCCGGCACGGAGTGTCGCTGGTCAACTTGTCCTCGGCGCGGAGTGTCGCTGATCGACTTGTTCCCGGCACGGAGTGTCGCTGATCGAGTTGTCCCCGGCGCGGAGTGTCGCTGATCGACTTTTCCCCGGCACGGAGTGTCGCTGGTCGACTTGTTCCCTGCGCGGAGTGTCGCTGATCGACTTGTCCCCAGCACGGAGTGTCGCTGATCGACTTGTCCCCGACGCAGAGTGTCGCTGGTTGTTCGACTTATCCCCGGCACGGAGTGTCGCTGATCGACTTTTCCCCAGCACGGAGTGTCGCTGGTTGTTCGACTTGTCCCCGGCACGGAGTGTCGCTGTTCGACTTGTCCCCGGCACGGAGTGTCGCTGATGTTCGACTTGTCCCCGGCATGGAGTGTCGCTGATCGACTTGTCCCCGGCACGGTGTGTCGCTGCTGTTCGACTTGTCCCCGGCACGGAGTGTCGCTGGTCGACTTGTCCCCGACACGGAGTGTCGCTGGTTGTTCGACTTGTCCCCGGCACGGAGTGTCGCTGATCGATTTTTCCCCGGCGCGGAGTGTCGCTGGTTGTTCGACTTGTCCTTGGCACGGAGTGTCGCTGTTCGACTTGTCCCCGGCACGGAGTGTCGCTGATATTCGACTTGTCACCGGCACGGAGTGTCGCTGATCGACTCTTCCCCGGCGCGGAGTGTCGCTGGTTGATTTCGAGCCGAAGCATAACTCTGATAGGGAAGGTAGATATCCTGAGGCGAAGCATGATTTCGACATGGGGTAAATTCTGGGATGAAGCATGATTCCTCCGTAGAGGTTGTTGGTTTGATTTGATCTGGGTTGACATCAGCATCGCTATACTGGAATATGGTACCAGAAGCGAATCATCATTTGCCATGAGAGGATTTGGGAATTGGTTTTGGTTTGGCATCTGCAATGCTGCACTGGAATAATGCCAGGAGCAACTCATCATTTGCCCCGAAAGGATTTGGGAATTGGTGGCTTAGGAGACAGGTTTAGATCCCTATCACCTAAGGCTTTTCAACTTTATGAGCCGTAAGGGTCCCATAAAAGCATTTTCTCCCTACGAGTCGAAAGGATCTCGTAGGTGTATTTTCTCCTTAGGAGTCATGGGGACTCCTAAGTGTGTTGCTCCTTTGTGAGTCGTAAGGATCTCACGCGGGAATTTTCTCCTCACAAAGTCGAGAGGACTTTGCGAGTGCATTTCATCTCTTTTTTACGAGTTTGCGCCCTTTCGGGTTTTCACAAACTTGCCGGCAGTCCTGCTGTTTTTACTCACGGAGCCCTTATGGGTTTTCATCCGTGCCCATTTTTCTTGTGGACATACCATTTTTTTTTTTGCATTTTTTTCATTTTTTTTTATTTTTATTTTTATTTTTGGTGGGACTTTGAATATGGTCTCACCGGTAGGACTTGGGAGAGATTGGGATTGTTTTACGCCCATGGATTGTATACGGTTTTGCAGGATGTATGATCCAGACCGTAGGGCCGGAAAAATTTTGGGACTTTGTCGGCGTCTGCATCGCTGCACTGGAATATGGTACCAGGAGTGACTCATCATTCGCCGTTGGTGTATGGGATTTGGAATTTGGTTGGCGTCTGCATCGCTGCACTGGAATATGGTACCAGGAGCGACTCATCATTCGCCATTGGGATTTGCGTTTGGAATTTGGTTGGCGTCTGTATCGCTACACTGGAATATGGTACCAGGAGCGACTCATCATTCGCTATTGCCTGTTGAGGAGCGAAGGCTTAGGAGACAGGTTTAGGTCCCTATCACCTAAGGCTTTTCAATTTTATGGGCCGTAAGGATCCGATAAAAGCAGTTTCTCCCTACGGGTCGTAAGGATACTGTAGGTGTATTTTCTCCTTATGAGTCATGAGGACCCCCAAGTGTGTTTTTCCTTTGTGAGTCGTAAGGATTCCATGAAGGTTTGTTCTCCTCATGCATCGTGAGGACACATGAGTGGGTCTTCCCAATGGACCATAATTCCAAGGGTGGAGACCGGCCGCGTAACTGGTGATTACGGTGGGGCATGGGTATGATGAGAATTATTTGAGCCCGTGAATTGTATACGGTAGTCAATTTGGGGACTGGCCGTAGGGCTGAGGGAATTTTGGAATATTGGATTTTGGTCGGCGTCTGCATCGCTGCACTGGAATATGGTACCAGGAGCGACTCATCATTTGCCGTTTTTTTTACCGCGCTTGCTCTATCATTTCAGCTTTTCTTATCGCGAAAGTCGCGATTGCCCTATCATTTCGGCTTTTTATTCGCGGTTGCCCTATCATTTCGGCTTTATTTTCATTTTTATTTTTACCCGCTGATTTTTATTGCGAATTTCCCCATCATTTCGTCTTTTTATTATTTGTTTTTATTTACACACTTTTTTTTATTTACATATTTTTACATTTCCAGTTTAACGACTTAGAGGTCGATTGTTCCCAGTTTAACGACGTGGTGGTCGTTTATTCCCAGTTTAAAGACTTGGTGGTCCGTCGTTCCCAGTTTAACGATGTGGTGGTCAGTGGT
The DNA here is from genome assembly GCA_030015575.1 of Agapanthus africanus. Lineage (NCBI taxonomy): Eukaryota > Viridiplantae > Streptophyta > Magnoliopsida > Asparagales > Amaryllidaceae > Agapanthus > Agapanthus africanus. Next base: position 143,283,685 of record JASDDO010000026.1, read on the forward strand.
TCCCAGTTTAAAGACTTAGAAGTCTATCATTCCCAGTTTAACGACGTGATGGTCAGTGGTTCCCAGTTTAAAGACTTAGAGGTCTATCATTCCCAGTTTAACGACGTGGTGGTCAGCTTGCTTATCCCAGCTCCTTGAACTTTGATCTTGGCAGAGTTGTGTTGATGACCGTAGCTCTGTGGCTTGTCGGTACATCTGACGACTGTGGGGCTTTCCCAAGTTTGTATTGGTTCTCCATCCAATCTTTGAAAATATAGCAGTCTTCGATGATATGACTCACTATTCTATGATATGGGCAGTATATAGGACTGCCGGTCATGTTCATTTCATGTGGCCTCTTTGGAACAGGCAGTTGCAGACCGTTGTTCAAGGCGTCCACGAATATTTTGCGGACTTCATCCCTCCTGAATGAGTATACCTTCTTCTTTCTGTCCATTGGAGTAGGTGCCTTTACTGATGCTGGTCCTTGAGGCCGATCAGTCTTTGGTTCGCCCTTTTCAGAAAATAGCACATGCCTGAGAGAATCAGGTTCCCGAAGGGCTCCGGTCTCCATTTGTATGAAATCGGCGGTCGTAGCTTGACTGTTTGCTAATATACCTTTAAACAGTTCTATCTCTCCCGTCTTGTATTGCTTTTCGATCCAATCTTTGAAGACGAAGCAGTCCTCAATGGCATGACCTATCACACTGTGATAGGGGCAATATTTTGGGTCGTCGGTCATATTCGCTTCTTGCGGTCTCTTTGATTCTGGCAGTTGTAGAACGTTTCTTAGGGCGTCCTTGAATATCTTGTGGACTTTGTCCCTTCTGAAGGAATAGACCTTATCTAGCGTCTCTTTTAGAGGCGATTCCCCTTCGGTGTATGTATCGGAGGGACTGGAGGCTGATCGCGGCCGTTTTTTGCGAAGGCGCTCCGCTCTTAGGTTGAAGGGGGTATCAGTTGGCTGCCTCCGGGTATCAATCCCAGTCTCATGAACCAAAATTTGTGTCACGACCCAAAGTTCGGCCCGTGACCGGCACTTAACCACGTAACGTCTACAGGCGTAACGCGACTAAGTAAGCCGAAACCCAGAAATCAAAACTATTTAAAATATAGAGTGTTAAAACATTTTAGTAGAAGCATTTGTAAAATATTTAGAAAACCATAAGTAATTTAGTAGAAATCCTTTTTAGTTCAAGAGTTATATTTTAATAATTTTGGCAACATTTCTTTTATAAAAATTTGTCCCGGGAATCGGGTAAAAGGCAAGGTGTAGTAGAAGTAACATGTGAAATGAATAAAGCATCACAATGGGAGAATCGCGCCCAACGGCAGAACAATCACCACAATATGATATACGATGCCGTAGCGAAGAATGAGCAGTAAAGCAAAGACAAATATCATAAAAGATAAGACTGCATAAATAAAGTCGGCTCACAGCGAGCGCGACACCAGAGTACAAAATAACATACATCGCCCTCACAACTGTCTCTAAGTCAATACATGAAGGTAGATGGAGAATACTAGATACATCAATGTACAACTGAAAAGTAAACAGATACCGCACAAAACCCACCTAATAGCAAAAGGGCTAGCACGCCTCCGCAGTTGTATCTGTGTCAAAAGATGCGATGAACAGCCAGCCGCGACTACTCCAAAGGGCAACCTGCAAGCACTGTGGCACAACGGGGGTGAGTTGCCAACTCGTGAATAGGAGATAACATATAAAGGTAATCGCGAGTATGCACGTGCTGCGATACTCTAACCTATGCCAACAGATAACATCTATATGATGAACTAGATGCTCAATATCATGCAACAAGTGCGATCTAATGACATCTCCATGTGATGAGCAAGATATGTGATAATCAGGTATGGCAATGCAATCTAACAGCCCTATATAGAATAAGCAGGGTATGCAATGAGCGTACAAGCATGTGTACTATATCAGTATAATAGATAAAGGATAAGATATCATATACTAATGCTGAGCATGGGAAAATATAACATCTACACGGAATGTCATCGTGGAAAATATAATCGGTGCCCATCAATGCACCCAATCCCAATACAATTCAGGCGCCGTCATCCTCCGGCCCTCAAATCCTGCAAATCCCATGAAATCGTGAGTGCCCAACATCGGCACTCAAAATATCAAGAAATACTCGTGTCCAGTATCGACACGCAAATCCTCATATATCGGGCATCCATCAGTCCGGGTCAGCCCACGGGCTCCGTCTGCGATATTGGCCCTCGGCCCCGGCAGTACGAGTTGTCCCGTATTCATCCATCGACTCTGGTCAGTATCCTCTGGATAACCGCCAGGTCCAACCAATCACCGGTAGGTAGTGGTCCCACTGCCAGGCTCACCGTCTAGCTACACAGCAGATCCGTTCTCGCCCCAGGGTACCATACCGGGTCCACCATGTACCCACAATCGGTCTCGTCCGCTCCTCGAATCGGGTTATATACATCACTCTAGCACCGAGAAAACACATGGTGGACGCACTGAAATATCATGTCAAGGAAAACCGGGGTTTTAAACAGTGCGTATTTTCTTAAAATAGTACTCCGGTTCCCAAATCCAGAAATCACATAAATCAAATCTAATGCGTAAAATCCATGCAATGCGTCGTATGACACTAAGAGTAAAAGAAAGGGAAAACCGCTCTTTTAAAAGATCCAGTTTTGAAATATCACTTGCGGTCCCTTAGTTTTAAATCAAGTCAATATCATCCATATATGTAACATATGAATATGGGTATAGCTATGGATGTGCAAATGGATAAGTACGCAAAGTGAATATAGCAATGTACATGTGCACTAATGTAGACATATGATGTATATGTGCCCAAGTATGAATATATGTGATGTATGTGGCACAAGTATGGATATGTGATGTATATGTGCCCAAGTATGAATATATATGATGTATGGTATGAATATACATATGATAGTATGCGGCAAATCATGACAACGTCAAATAAGCAGAATCAATATGATATGCGGTTTATAGCAACCTATAATGTGAGTGTCATGGCAATCACTAACGGTGTGAGTGTAGCATATAAATTGTGCTCGTACAACTTGGACCGTTAGTGACAGTGCAGTGTTCTATACTACCAGTATATCTATATGGACACACACATGACTACAAATCCTATTACGCCCTGACGCTTAACGCCATACGGGCGATTTCCCGTAGATGTTAAATCTACTCACCTGGTCGCGTGCTAAGTATAGCCGACCACCTGCTTCCCTTTCCTGGCGGCGTCTGACGTACCTGCCTGCGAACCTCACTTGACCCTACGAGGCTGGGTCAGGGGAAGAAGAGAAGAAGAAGAAGCTGCTACTGCTGTTGCTGCTCCAGATGCTGTTGCTGTTGCTGTTGTTACTGCTACTGCTGATGCTGCTGCTTGTTGCTGTTGATGATGTTGCTGATGCTGTGCTGAAGCTGTTGGGCTGAAGCTGATGCTGCTGGGGCTGCTGCTACGTGTGCTGCTGCTGCTGCTACATGGAGCTGCTGCTGCTGGCAACTGCTGCTGAGGCTGAAGTTGGAACTGCTGATGTTGTTGTTGTTGCAGCTGCTGCTTGTTCTGCTGGGGCTGAGTGTGTGTGTGTGTGTGTGTGTGAGTGAGAAATGAGAGGGTGTGATGCAACAAAGAAATGATAATACAAAAAGACAAGCCCCCATTTCTCTCTCTCTTGCCACATTAAATGCAAGCATGGGCTTGCCATGATGCACTCCCTCCCTCCCTCATTTAATGCAAGCATGGCTTAGCCATGATGCACTCTCTCAAGTCAACCAAATAAATTTTAAATCCCTTTTCATTTTCAAAAAAAAATATACCCTTAATTAAAATCATTTAACTCAATAATAGTGGGGTTAATCTACCATGGTTGTTAAACATGGTTTAACCCAATAACCCTAGTTTACATGCACAAGTTTGTGCAAGATTAGGAAAATTCCAGAAAAAATATTTATAATTCTTGATAAAATATTTGAAAACTAATTTGGTAAACTTTTTATTAAAAATCATTTATTAACATATAATTAGCCACTAAACCATCCTAAGGTGTTACAATCTTCCCCCCTTAAAGAAATTCGTCCCCGAATTAAAAAAATATAACGCTTCGCATACCTTCAAAGAGATGAGGGAACTTCTTCCTCATCTCGTCCTCGGCCTCCCAAGTGACCTCTTCACCATTGGGGCTGCGCCAAAGCACCTTCACTGATGGTAAGACCCTCGATCTAAGTTTCTTCACCTGCCGGTCCACTATCACGACTGGCTGCTCGGTGAAAGTAAGATCGCGCTCGAGCTGAACGGTCTGATGCTGAATCATGTGCGAAGGGTCATGTAGGTATCTGCGAAGCATCAACATATGGAATACGGGGTGAACATCTGGGAAGTCGGGTGGAAGAGCCAAACGATAAGCTACTGCGCCCACACGCTCGAGGATCTTGAAGGGACCTATAAACCTGGGGCTAAGCTTCCCTTTCCGTCCAAACCTCATCACTCCCTTCATCGGAGAGGACCTCAGAAAAACGTGATCGCCAACTGTGAACTTTAATCTGCGGCGGCGCCTGTCAGCATACGATCTCTGCCTGCTCTGAGCTGTCCTCATCCTGTCTCGAATCAGCTGTATCTTCTCGGTCGTCTCCTGTACAATCTGTGGCCTCAAAATACTGCTCTCGCTGAGCTCTGTCCAACAGACGGGCGATCTACATCTCCTCCCATATAAAGCCTCGAAAGGTGCCATCTGAATAGTATCCTGGAAACTATTGTTGTAGGAGAACTCCACCAAGGGTAAATGATGATCCCAGCTACCACCAAAGTCTAAAACGCACGCTCGGAGTATGTCCTCGAGAGTCTGAATAGTCCGCTCTGACTGGCCGTCCGTCTGCGGATGAAATGCGGTGCTGAAACTCAAGTGCGTGCCCAAAGCCTCCTGAAGCCTCTGCCATAGTCGGCTGGTAAACTGGGTGCCTCTGTTGGACACAATACACGTCGGGACTCCATGCAGTCGTACAATCTCGTCGATGTAAATCTGGGCATACTGAGCAAATCCAAAAGTCGTCTTCACTGGCAGGAAGTGAGCCGCTTTCGTCAGACGATCCACGATCACCCAAATGGAGTCATACCCTCGCCTAGTCCTGGGTAGGCCTACAACGAAATCCATCGAAATCTGCTCCCATTTCCACTCCGGAATGGGTAACGGCTGTAGCTCTCCCACCGGCCTCTGGTGCTCGGCCTTGACTTGCTGACAAGTCAGGCATCTAGACACGAAATATGCAATGTCCCTCTTCATTCCGTCCCACCAGTAAACATCTCTCATATCATGGTACATCTTGGTGGAACCGGGATGGACGCTGTACACCGATCGATGTGCCTCCTCAAGAATCTCACGCCGCAGTCCCTCAGCATCTGGTACACACAGTCTAGTCCCAAATCGCAGTATCCCCTGATCATTGATCACGAACTCGGAAAATCTGCCCTCTCCAATCTGTGTCATGATCTCTGAACATCGGTCATCACTGTGCTGTGCCTCATATATATGGTCAAGCAATTGTGGGCGTGCACGAACATACGCAAGCTGTCCCCCGATCGGCGTGAACTCGAACTGCACTCGGCTGTCGCATAATATCTGCCAATCTGCCGACGACTGCCTCTGCACTGGGCTCAAACAGAATAGACTACCCCTGGGCCTCCTGCTCAAAGCATCTGCCACTACATTAGCCTTGTCCGGATGATACAAGATCTCGCAATCATAGTCCTTCACTAACTCCATCCATCGGCGCTGTCGGAGATTCAGGTCCCGCTGCTGAAATATATACTTTAAGCTCTTGTGATCAGTGAATATCTGGCACGACTCGCCATAGAGGTAATGTCGCCAGATCTTAAGTGCAAAGACCACTGCGGCTATCTCCAAATCGTGAGTAGGGTAGTTCTGTTCATGTCTCTTCAACTGCCGCGAAGCATACGCGATCACCCTGTCATGCTGCATCAATAAGCACCCTAGCCCCACTTGTGAAGCGTCACAATAGACTGCAAATCCGTCTGATCCTGAAGGCAATGATAACACTGGCGCTGTAGTCAAACAAGTACGTAGCTGCTGGAAACTGTGCTCGCACTCCTCCGTCCAATCGAAAGGAACTCCCTTCCGGGTCAATCCGGTCAAGGGTGAAGCAATGCGGGAGAACTCCTGTACAAATCGCATGTAGTAGCCGGCCAATCCTAGAAAACTGCGTATCTCAGTAACGGATGTAGGCCTGGGCCAACTCTGAATGGCCTCGATCTTCCTCGGGTCTACACATATACCATTCCGTGTAATCACGTGACCCAAGAAGTCTACACTGTCCAGCCAGAACGCGCACTTGGAGAATTTTGCATAAAGCTGGTTCTCCCTCAAAGTCTGCAGTGTGATCCGCAGGTGCTGCTCGTGCTCCTCTCTGCTCCGGGAATACACCAATATATCGTCAATGAATACGATGATGAACAAGTCAAGGTACGGCCTAAATATACGGTTCATCAAGTCCATGAATGCTGCTGGGGCGTTGGTGAGTCCGAACGACATAACCAAAAACTCATAATGGCCGTAGTGCGTGCGGAAAGCTGTCCTCGGTACATCCTCCCGTCGAACCCGCAGCTGATGGTATCCTGATCGCAAATTGATCCTCGAAAAATATCCTGCCCCCTGAAGCTGGTCGAACAAGTCGTCGATGCGTGGCAACGGATATCTGTTCCGCACGGTCATCCTGTTCAGCTGCCGGTAATCGATACACAAACGTAAGCTTCTGTCCTTCTTCTTAACAAACAGGACCGGAGCACCCCAAGGAGAAACACTGGGTCGAATAAGCCCCTTATCTAGTAAATCCTGCAACTGACTCTTCAACTCACAAAGCTCCGCCGGGTCCATCCGATAAGGCGGTATAGAAATAGGCCCCATGCTGGGAATCAGATCAATACAGAAGGCAATATCGCGCTCAGGCGGTAGCCCAGGAAGCTCGTCAGGGAACACATCAGGGAACTCACATACAATCGGAACCTGGTCCAATGGAACATCCGTAGCTCTAGTGTCACAAACATAGGGTAGGAATCCCTGACATCCCTTCCTCAATAGCTGTCCAGCACGAAGAGAAGAAATCAGAATGTGAGGGGTGGCACCACGGTCCCCCTGCACAACAAAAGCCGACTCGCCGGGAAAACAAAATCTCACTGTTTTCTCGCGGCAGTCCACAGACGCATAGCACGTGGCTAACCAATCCATGCCCAAAAGAACGTCGAAGTCCAACATCTCAAGAAGGATCAAGTCGACAGGCAGCTCTCTCTCGCCAATACGGACAACACAGGATCGGAACACGTGCCTAGCAACAAATGACTCTCCCACGGGAGTGGTCACAACAAGCGGCTGATCAAGCAGACCGGACTCTCTACCCAAACTCGGCACGAAGTGTGCGGAAACGTACGAGTGCGTGGATCCGGGATCGAACAATACGTGTGCATCAACAGAACATACTGATAAGGTACCTGAGACCACCGCATTGGACGCCTGCGCATCCTGATGCGTCAACGCGAAAACCCGTGCCTGTCCTCCACCTGCAACTGGCGGTCCCCCACTAGCAACTGGCTGCACTCTGCCGGTAGCTGACTGTCCTCTGCCTCGACCACCTCTCCCTCTAGGAACAAACCCTCCGTGACCACGACCTCTCTGTGCATGGGTCTGACGCGGAGCAACTGTGGGTACAATAGGCAACACCCTCTGGGGTGGTGAAGGTGGTAGTGTGACATGCGGTATGGCTGCCTCCCTCCAGGGTATCTCAGGACAATCTCTAACACGATGATAAGAACTCCCACAGTGGTAACATCCCGATGATGACCGCTGACTCTCCTGGGGATAGGAGCTGAACAACCGGCCTCGCCCTGAATCTCTGCCACCTGCAAGACGTCTATCACGGCGCCGGAAAGGCTATCTCTGTGCTGATGCATCCGCACGAACTCTCTTCGGATCTGGAACTACCGAAGTCTCAGCAAGGCGCTCCTCAACCAATAAGGCTACATCTACAGCTGCAGCATAGGTCTCGTAATGCTGTGCGCTGATCGCAAGAAATAATGGGGTAAGCAAGCCTCGAACGAACCTCTTGACTCGCATCTCCTCAGTAGCCACTAAATACGGGGCATAGATAGATAGCTCTGTGAACAATACGTCATACTCTGCCACTGTCATCTCTGGAGTCTGACGTAAGGACTCGAACCTGCGTGCTCTAGCATCTCTGACACTCAGTGGGAGGAAGCGGGCAAGGAATATCGTCACAAACTCTGTCCAGGTCATAGGAGGAAGACCTGCTGCTCTACCTTCTCGACTGATTCACACCATTTCTGTGCGAGACCTTCCAGGCGAAAGCTCGCGAACTCTACCCATCTCGCATCTGCGCATCTGAGGGAACGACATATCCGGGCCATCCTATCAATGAAAGACTGTGGGTCCTCGGCTGCATCGGTTCCTGTGAAGACCGGAGGCTTCAGCCTCATGAATTCTGCCAACGACACTGTAATCACCTCCGTGGCTGCAGGGGTAGCGGGCTGTACGGTAGGTACCATCGCGGTCCCTGTGACTGGTGGAGCTACCTCTGGTCGCTGCGCTCGAAGCGTCTCAACTAGCGATCCTATTATCTGACGCATCTCCTGTATGCTGGATCCCACCGTCTGACGCATCTCCTGCATACCAGCCCCTAGCGTGGCGATCTGATCTGTCACAGGAGGAACAGTCTGCTCGGGTACAACGGGTGCACTTCCCGGATCAGTCCTCGTCTCGGACGAGTCAACACGAATCTCGGCCCTCGCGGCCGCTCTCTGCGTCCTTGTAGTCTTTGGCGGCATAGTGGCTGAAACGGAAAATAGGATTCGATAAGGATATGGAAATCTAATCGCAAGAATGTATACAATCATGAAGGAATTTCAATCAATAAGTCCTAAGGTCGCTTAGGCGGAGTACCGTGTCGTGAGTATGCCGCGGAACATACACACGCTACGCTACCCTGCTGCAGCTACCTACTCCATCATACCAGGGTCATCCTACACTCCGAAGGTAAAACCTACGCTCTGATACCAACTTTGTCATGACCCAAAGTTCGGCCTGTGACCGGCACTCAACCACGTAACGTATACAGGCGTAACGCGACTAAGTAAGCCGAAACCCAGAAATCAAAACCATTTAAAATATAGAGTGTTAAAACATTTTAGTAGAAGCATTTGTAAAATATTTAGAAAACCTTAAGTAATTTAGTAGAAATCCTTTTTAGTTCAAGAGTTATATTTTAATAATTTTGGCAACATTTCCTTATAAAAATTTGTCCCGAGAATCGGATAAAAAGCAAGGTGTAGTAGAAGTAACATGTGAAATGAATAGAGCATCATAATGGGAGAATCGCGCCCAACGGCGGAACAATCACCACAATATGATATACGACGCCGTAGCGAAGAATGAGCAGTAAAGCAAAGAAAAATATCATAAAAGATAAGATTGCATAAATAAAGTCGGCTCACAGCGAGCTCGACACCAGAGTACAAAATAACATACATCGCCTTCACAACTGTCTCTAAGTCAATACATGAAGGTAGATGGAGAATACTAGATACATCAATGTACAACTGAAAAGTAAACAGATACCGCACAAAACCCACCTAATAGCAAAAGGGCTAGCATGCCTCCGCAGTGGTATCTGTGTCAAAAGATGCGATGAACAGCCAGCCACGACTACTCCAAAGGGCAACCTGCAAGCACTGTGGCACAACGGGGGTGAGTTTCCAACTCGTGAATAGGAGATAACATATAAAGCTAATCGCGAGTATGCACGTGCTGCGATACTCTAATCTATGCCAACAGATAACATCTATATGATGAACTGGATGCTCAATATCATGCAACAAGTGCGATCTAATGACATCTCCATGTGATGAGCAAGATATGTGATAATCAGGTATGGCAATGCAATCTAACAGCCCTATATAGAATAAGCAGGGTATGCAATGAGCGTACAAGCATGTGTACTATATCAGTATAATAGATAAAGGATGAGATATCATATACTAATGCTGAGCATGGGAAAATATAACATCTACACGGAATGTCATCGTGGAAAATATAATCGGTGCCCATCAATGCACCCAATCCCAATACAACTCAGGCGCCGTCATCCTCCGGCCCTCAAATCCTGTAAATCCCATGAAATCGTGAGTGCCCAACACCGGCACTCAAAATATCAAGAAATACTTGTGTCCAGCATCGACACGCAAATCCTCATATATCGGGCATCCGTCAGTCCGGGTCAGCCCACGGGCTCCGTCTGCGGTATTGGCCCTCGGCCCCGGCAGTACGAGTCGTCCCGTATTCATCCATCGACTCTGGTCAGTATCCTCCGGATAACCGCCAGGTCCAACCAATCACCGGTAGGTAGTGGTCCCACTGCCAGGCTCACCGTCTAGCTATACAGCAGATCCGTTCTCGCCCCGGGGTACCATACCGGGTCCACCATGTACCCGCAATCGGTCTCGTCCGCTCCTCGAATCGGGTTACATACATCACTCTAGCACCGAGAAAACACATGGTGGACGCACTGAAATATCATGTCAAGGGAAACCGGGTTTTTAAACAGTGCGTATTTTCTTAAAATAGTACTCCGGTTCCCAAATCCAGAAATCACATAAATCAAATCTAATGCGTAAAATCCATGCAATGCGTCGTATGACACTAAGAGTAAAAGAAAGGGAAAACCGCTCTTTTAAAAGATCCAGTTTTGAAATATTACTTGCGGTCCCTTAGTTTTAAATCAAGTCAATATCATCCATATATGTAACATATGAATATGGGTATAGCTATGGATGTGCGAATGGATAAGTACGCAAAGTGAATATAGCAATGTACATGTGCACTAATGTAGACATATGATGTATATGTGCCCAAGTATGAATATATGTGATGTATGTGGTACAAGTATGGATATGTGATGTATATGTGCCCAAGTATGAATATATATGATGTATGGTATGAATATACATATGATAGTATGCGGCAAATCATGACAACGTCAAATAAGCAGAATCAATATGATATGCGGTTTATAGCAATCCTATAATGTGAGTGTCATGGCAATCACTAACGGTATGAGTGTAGCATATAAATTGTGCTCGAGCAACTTGGACCGTTAGTGACAGTGCAGTGTTCTATACTACCAGTATATCTATATGGACACACACATGACTACAAATCCTATTACTCCCTGACGCTTAACGCCATATGGGCGATTTTCCCGTAGATGTTAAATCTACTCACCTGGTCGCGTGCTAAGTATAGCCGACCACCTGCTTCCCTTTCCTGGCAGCGTCTGACGTACCCGCCTGGGAACCTCACTTGACCCTACGAGGCTGGGTTAGGGGAAGAAGAGAAGAAGAAGAAGCTGCTACTGCTGTTGCTGCTCCAGATGCTGTTGCTGTTGCTGTTGTTACTGCTACTGCTGATGCTGCTGCTTGTTGCTGTTGATGATGTTGCTGATGCTGTGCTGAAGCTGTTGGGCTGAAGCTGATGCTGCTGGGGCTGCTGATACGTGTGCTGCTGCTGCTGCTACATGGAGCTGCTGCTACTGGATGTTGCTGCTGCTGGCAATTGCTGCTGAGGTTGAAGCTGGAACTGCTGATGTTGTTGTTGTTGCAGCTGCTGCTTGTTCTGCTGGGGCTGAGTGTGTGTGTGTGTGAGAGAGAGTGAGAAATGAGAGGGTTTGATGCAACAAAGAAATGATAATACAAAAAGTCAAGCCCCCATTTCTCTCTCTCTTGCCACATTAAATGCAAGCATGGGCTTGCCATGATGCACTCCCTCTCTCCCTCATTTAATGCAAGCATGGCTTAGCCATGATGCACTCTCTCAAGTCAACCAAATAAATTTTAAATCCCTTTTCATTTTCAAAAAAAAATATACCCTTAATTAAAATCATTTAACTCAATAATAGTGGGGTTAATCTACCATGGTTGTTAAACATGGTTTAACCCAATAACCCAAGTTTACATGCACAAGTTTGTGCAAGCTTAGGAAAATTCTAGAAAAATATTTATAATTCTTGATAAAATATTTGAAAACTAATTTGGTAAACTTTTTATTAAAAATCATTTATTAACATATAATTAGCCACTAAACACATCCTAAGGTGTTACAATTTGATTCTGCTGTAATTGCAATCGGGCGACCTCGGTCATGAGATCTGCCGCGACATTTGCCAATTCGTCGACCTTAGACTGTACCTTGGCTAACTTCTCATCCCTGTCCTGAACTTGCCTTTGAAGCCATCGGAATAATGCTTGTTCTGTAGTTCCGGTTATGACAACCGGGTCATCCTTATTGCCTGAGCTCAATTCCGCAGGAACCCCATGGTCTTTTGGCTTATCGGCCTGAGCGAGCTCTTCGTCATTTAGACCGAGTTGATGTTGGGTAGCGTCCACCGTATCATCACCCTGGCTGTGAAGCATAGGAGGGTTCATTTCTTCATGTCCGACCATGTAGACAGTGTGGACCGCATATCCAGCCGTCTCTTTATGTTTGGCGGGGTGACCCCATTCCTCGAACCTCATGAAGTTCAGCCTAGTAGGAGCCCTAGCCCTTTTGTTGGCTCTATACCTGAGCCTTTTCTGCCTCAGCTTCTCGATTTTGAAGGCTTGGCGGGCATCCGTTATCCGGGAAGCCATTGTGAGTCGATTAGCAGGGAGCTTAGAGAAGACACCCGATCGAGCAGTTGTTAGGGGCACCGCCGGAGCTTGCTCGAGACGCGTTGTAGCTCTGTTGGTGTTGAAGGCCTTGCCCTTAGCTGGGGCCAAGGAAAGTCGTTCAAACACTGACATGCGTTTGAGTTGGGGCGCCTTCGAGACCACCACATTTGGCCTCTTGCCTTTCGAGGCCGGTTTGTCTGTCACTGGGGCTTGAGGAGCTGGGATGGCGTTAGCCGACACGAACAGGATAGAGCCGAATGGTAGCGGTGGCTCTTCCCATTGTCGCCCGAGACTGGCCGGGAGGACCGTCCTGGCGTCCATCTTCATCGTGTAGGAGATGGGAGCCGTGCTGAGAGCTGAGCTCATCTTTGGAGACACCGTTGAGAAGTGATTGCTTGAAAACCTGCATGAAATGGCATTATTTTAGTATAAATATCGATATGTATATTGATTGAGTTCGCATGAATGCTTAACCCGAAATATGGGAGGAGAGATAAGTCCCACCGGACGTGCCAGAATCTGTAGGGTGTTTTTCATCACCCCATTGAGATGGGAATATGCGCGCGCTTGTCAGGCACATTACAGATTCACCCTGCCTAAGGTTGGCTGGGGTTTATTGATTGTGGGGATCTGAATCTCCGGCAGCCGCGGACTAAGCTGCCGTTAATTACCCCTCGCCTTTGAAGCAAGAGAATCTCCGATTGACGGGTTAAACTGGTTATGCGAACTCAACGTGCAGTGTTGTGTTTTGAAGGGGTTTTGGATATATCGGGGGGCCTCGCAGAGTTTTTACGGGGGTCCCGCTACCCGGATAGCGGGCTGGGGGTCAAGGGGGCTAGCAGCCCCTTTGCGGGATGCAGGGCAGCGTCCCTGCCCAAATTTTTTTGAGAGGGATGGTGTTGTAGAGTATGTGTGTGTGTGTGTGTGTCTATACACACACATATATATATAATAAAAAAAGGGAAAGGGAATCCAAAGGATGCGTGGGAAAAAGCGCAAGAGTGCTAGCGCCCCACGTGTCAGCACGTGGGCGCTCGGGCGCTAGCGCTCTGAGCGCAAGAGTGCTAGTGCTTTGAGCGCTAGCGCCCCACGTGTCAGCACGTGGGCGCTCGGGCGCTCTGAGCTCTAGCGCCCCACGTGTCGGCACGTGGGCGCTCGGGCGCTCTGAGCTCTAGCGCCCCACGTGTCGGCACGTGGGCGCTTTGGGCGCTAGCGCTCTGAGTGCAAGGGCGCTAACGCTTTGAGTGCTAGCGCCCCATGTGTCGGCACGTGGGCGCTCGGGCGCTAGCTGCTTTGGGTGCTAGCGCTCTGAGCGCAAGGGCGCTAGCGCTTTGAGCGCTAGCGCCCCACGTGTCGGCACGTGGACGCTCGGGTGCTAGCGCTTTGGACGCTAGCGTTCTGAGCGCAAGGGCTCTAGCGCTAGCGCCCAACGTGTCAACACGTGGGCGCTCGGGCGCTAGCACTTTGGACGCTAGCGCTTTGGACGCTAGCGCTCTGAGCGCTAGCGCCCCACGTGTCAACACGTGGGCGCTCAGGCGCTAGCGCTTTGGGTGCTAGTGCTCTGAGCGCAAGGGCGCTAGCGCTTTATGCGCTAGCGCCCCACGTGTTAGCACGTGGGCGTCCGGGGGGGGTGCAAAAGGGACTTGGTCCCTGCAATGGGAGTTGTACTCCCAGAAAATAGCACTTGTTATTTTGTGTGTGTGTGTGTGTGTGTGTGTGTGTGTGTGTGTGTGAAGTTAAACTCCTAGGATGTTTTGAAACTGATGAAGGGCTTCTTGTAGGGTTCCTAGGCACACTAAGGAGGTTCCACAAGGCATCAACCATGCCAAATTCAAAAATTTCCGGTGCCGAGAAACCCTAATGCGATCGTTGACTAGAGTTTAAGGCGAAACTACAACTAGTTAACAACTTAACTGCAAAGTGAAAGGGGCTACAACCTTTGTAGATCCGGTCCTCCACTTCCTTAGCTCCATGATGATGTCCCTCCGCTGCGATCATCGGATCCCGGACTCTAGCGATGGTTTCGTCGAAGAAATGATCGGGCTAGGTCGTCGACTTCGATGCCGAAGATGATCTACGTCGAGGCAACTCAAGATCAAGCTCCACCTTCACCAAGTCATGAAACTTGTGAAGAAAACACCCTATACTACATGGCAAGTGGTAGAGGATGAAGAAATAGGAAGTGGGTTCACTTTGGTTTTGGATTTCTCACTTGATTTCAACACTTGATATTTTTCAAGCAAAGCTTTTCTTTTTCTCTTGAAGAAGAAGAAGAAAAAGAATGAAAAATAATAATGAATTAAAACAAAATCAAGTGATGGTTATCATTTTGTAACCATGGGTGAGTGTAGAGAATAAATTAGGGTTAAGTTGAATGGTTAGGTTAAAGGAAAGAAACAGAATGGTTAGGTTAAAGGAAAGAAACAAAATGGTTACTTCTTCAAAGCTTCATGTGTAGGGTTCCTACGCACACCCATGAGATTCTACAAGTGATCAAACATGGCCAATTCAAAAAATTTCTATATGCCAAGTGACCCTAAGCAAGATCGTAACTAGAGGTATAGGCGAAACAATATATGTTAACAACTTAACTAAGAGTAAACGGAAAATTCAACCTTTGTAGATCCGGTCCTCCACTTCCTTAGCTCTGTGATGATGTCCCTCCGCTGCGATTATCGGATCCCTGACTCTAGCGATGGTTTCGTCGAAGAAATGATCGGGCTAGGTCGTCGACTTCGATGCCGAAGATGATCTACGTCGAGGCAACTCAAGATCAAGCTCCAACTTCACCAAGTCATGAACCTTGTGAAGAAAACACCCTATACTACATGGCAAGTGGTAGAGGATGAAGAAATAGGAAGTGGGTTCACTTATGATTTGGATTTCTCACTTGGAATCATCACTTAGAAATTTCAAGCAAAGGTTTTTCTTTTTCTCTTCATGAAGAAGATGAAGAAGAAGAATGAAAAAAGAATTATCAATAATAGAAAAATAAGTGATGGTTATCATAATGCAACCATGGTTAAGTGTAGAGAATAAACTAGGGTTAGGTGAATGGTTAGGTTAAGCAAAAGAAACAAAAATGGTTGAACTTTTCAAAGCTTCATGAAGCTTCAAAGTAAATCCAAAAGAAGCAACCATTTCTTTTCTTGCTATAAAGAATAAATAAAAAAGTAAATCAAACCCTAACCTTTAACTTAATCATGGTTTAATCATACACACCCAAGTTTGCATGTATCATCAAACATGATACAATTTAGTGCACAAAACTATATCATACATACAATGTGCACATCAAGTGAGAAAATCCATCTTAAGTGAAACAATACTAGTTAATGTAAAGTAATATATCAAATATATAATTATACATTAAATCATTAAATCAACACTTGATTTAATGATCCGGTCATACTGCATATAACCGACTAATATCAAGTGTATCAATGTATCGAATCAACACTTGATTCGGTAACCCGGTTATATCTCATATAACCGTCCAATGATACAAATCGCGAGAATAGAATACAGTATCACATACTGTTATTATTCTCGGTCCCGCACATATCTCATATGCACTCCTATTTCGTTTCGCTTGAGCCAGGAAATCTCTGTGTAGGACTCTAAAGACTCGTCAATACGCCGGCAGCAGGTGATGATCATATCAAACACCCATAAGCCGCAAGCAGTCTGCTAAACGTAATGGCCATCCGGGTATTGAGCGATCAGAAGATCGACGAGCAAGCCCACTCACACTCCTGTGAATCCAACCAGTAACACTTACCGTACAGTCCGGTCTGTTCGTCTGATATGTCGCATATCTCGCCTAGGGGTGGTAAACGTCAGACCCCAGCAGCTCGATAAGTCGTGTCGATATGAGGTCTATAACAGTTCGAGAAACTACTGATAACACTTACCAGTAAACCTGTAACGTTTTGAAAATCGTTTCGGTGAAATTTCGAAAAAATCGGTAAAATAAGGGGGTTTTCTGTAAAAAAGTCAAAATACAAATATCTTTATTATAAAATTAAATATACATATTCTAGCTATGTAATTGCTAGTATTTGGTGTTTATTGAGCCACTGGTGAAATTTCAAATTTTCTGAAAAATTTTCCGAAATTAATTATTTTAATATTATTTTAAGCCGTCACTAATACATTTAATTAGGGAAAATTACAAATTGGAATGAGTTGAAACAAATTTTGTGCACCATAAAACATTAAATAAAATTTTATCATGTGGTTTTTGAAACGAAATCGTTTGCCAAAACGGTTTAGAAATTATTGAAGAAAAAAGGCTTTTTTTTAGTGTAAATGGATGTTTGGGGTATTGTATTTATCATTTTTCATCATCCCACACCCATACCCACACTCACACACCCCCATTTATTTCCTCCCTTGGCTGAATTCAGCAGCCCCATCAATTTTCCCCACTTGAATTTCAAAGAAAAGAAAAGAAAAGAAAAGAAATGAGAATGGATAAAAGTGTTAGTTGAATGTTGACTTGGACTTTTCCTTTACCCATGCCTCACACCACACTCCCTCTCTCCTCTCCCCTACCTGCAATGGCCGAGCCCCCCCTCCATTTCAGCCCCTTCATTCTTCATCTCTTTCTCTTTAAAAAAGTTCATCAAAAATGCTTGAAAAATTCACAAAAAATCAAGCAAAAATCCAAATCAAAATCCACCTCCTACCCATTTTCCCTTGGCTACCATAGCATGGATCTAGGGATTTAGATTTCAATTTGGGAGGCTAAGTGTGCTTGTGTGATCTTCAAATTTATTTGGGTATAATTCTAACCTTTTTGTTAAATTGTTGTTAATTGCTTTAAGTTAGCTTAATTTGATGTTTAATTGGGTTTTATTGCAACTTTAGGAAATTCAAGACTAGGGTTTGAATTTAATTAGGGTTTTTATCATTAGTTTATGGTTGTAATGAGGAGATTAACATTATGCAAAATCTAAGTTGGTTGCTACTTGCTAATTTGTTAAATTAAAATGGTGATAACTTTGCTAAATTGCTAACTAGGTTTTAAAAAAATAGTTTAAATATTGGGTTTAAAAATGTGATTAGGTTTTCCATGACTTCATTAACATTATAAAATATAGTTTAATACTTTAGTTCATGAAAATCCAAGCTAGATTATAGTTTGTGCATTTTTGCTATAAAATTGTTAAAATTGGTTAATATTGCAAACTAGGTTTTTGAAATCGAATTAAATTGTGGGTTTAAAATTTACGTAATGGTTTCTATGGCATAATTAAGATATTAAGTTATCATCTTGGTCACTAGAATTGTTAAAACATCATGTTTTGTACAAAAACGGTGAATTGTGCTTGCTAGATTTTCGGAAAAATGACTTTTTAAGTGAAATTGGGGTTTTTGTGAGTTTTAACCTATTTTATAATAAAAATTAGTGTTCGTGAATGTGCAAATGAGTGTATTTGGATTTTTCTCGATGGTTTGTCATTTGTACGCCGACGTCAAGGGTTTTTGGGTTGATTTGTGAAAGCAACCATAGGTTTTGACCTATGTGGGATTCGTGTGTCGTTTTGGTCATGAGTCGGATTTTAATGCGATACGATGCGTTGTGATATGTAGGTACCCCCATGTGGACTTCGAGATGACAAGAAAGCGCGTGGCGACGTCGGCACCGGCGAGCGAGGACCAGGTGAGTAGATTTATATCTACGGGGAGAAGTCGGGTGGATGGCGTATAGCACCCCCGCAGTCCATAGTGTAGCTCATATATATATGTTTATATAGGTGTTTTATGATACGAGAATGTTCATTCATGTTATGTTTATGTGTTCATGGAGTACCTTTGGGTTAGTTGCGAAACCCTAGAGTAGTTGTTATACCCACATACGCGCACACAGACTTGCATACTTTACCTTCTTGTGCGTAGATTGGGATGTGTATATATGTATATATGCGTGGGTATGGGACTATGCATATGTACATTCATATACGCATGCATGGATAATGAGGATAGTACTTGGGATTTATGATGAGTCGATGAGATTTGATTTGAGGCCGTGAGATCGGTGATATAGCAGGGTTCGTATTTGAGATACGACATGACGTTGTAGCGGGTCCTTGACGTAGTGTTTCACACACGTGCATGCATACTTAGGCGGTATCAGTATTGTACTAGATGTAGATCAGTACCCCGATCATGATATTTGATAAAGAGGATACCAGATGAATAGTATGATGAATGTGATATTGACCCGTACCCAGATTTGGGATGCCGTACGATGGATTTACGTACGAGCTATATTTTGATGATAGATCCGCACTCTTGACTTGGGATGTCTGATTATAGATATGGTATCGGATATGATATTATTGAGGCGGGATCACCGACTAATATATATACAGGTATGTATATGTATCGACTCAGATGTTAGGCGGTTTCCTTAGCTGTAGTCCAGCTTGTTAGCTTAGCCCTTTAGTTTAGTTTAGTTGTTAGATTAGATTCGATTCTTACCTATTTCAAAAACTAACGAATCGTGGGTATTTTAAAAGACAGCCCAAGGGATCTTACGGATATTTCAAAAGACGTATCTTTTCATAAAAACACCGTAGCCCCTATTTTCAACACCCCATGATTCGTGTTATTTCAAAAGGCACCATTTGTAGGACTTATATTAGATTAATGCAGATTAGTTATAGTTGCGTCTAGTATTCAGCTCCCGCTCATTATTGTGGTTCGCTTCGCATCGCATGCTTATATTATGTTTCATACTCCATTATTGATATCATGCTGTTAGGACACCAGCACCATTACCGATGATGCGTATGTACCACGTACACTTACTTGCCGGCTCACACACATCTTCATCGGTAATTGCCATGTCACGTACACCTTAGAAAATATTATTGCTTGACATAGCCTGTTAGCTAATAGTTTAGACATGATATTAGTGTACTTGCCTTATATGTTAGTTTAGACATTGTAGTTATTACCTGCTACTTCATGCATACTGTTATTCATTGTTATGCCGCATTCATGGATTCTCATGCATATATTCACTATTTTACGTGTTATTGAGGTTTTGGATTCGGATTTCCATGAGATTTTCTGGATTTGGAGGAAAACCGCAAAGACATAAATAAACCTTTTCTCTCTTTTAAAATAAAAAGTGCGGTTTTCCCATGATGTATGAGTCGTCCACCATGAGTTTGCTGATGGATTTCGAGACCCGATTCGAGGAATGGAGGAACCGTTTCGGGTACATGGTGGGCCCGGTGCGGTACCCCGGGGCAAGAGGATCGTGTTGTTGACGTTGAGCCTGGCAGGGGAGCACTACCGACCGGTGATATTACCCGACGCGTCGGATATCCCGAGGATACCGTCGTGGTCTTGAAATGGATGGTAGGGGCTGGTCTGGACTGACGGCGCCCTAGATATTGTGATTGAGACATTGAGATTTCAAGATATTGAGGTACAGAGACTGTGATACAGAGATATCGAGATATTGGGATTACATTTTGTGCCGATGCTAGGCACTGTTTTATGCTGATTTCATTATGATACCTCATTTTAAAAATACAAAGGAAATCTCACTAAATTATGAAAACAGTTTCTTCATTTACATGTATTATGTTTTCATGCATTCATACCTCATTCATATGATATATCGCTACCTGAGGCATGGACACGGGCACATGAGATTACACTCGGGTTAGATATTTACCCTACCTTTGTTATAGGCTGCATGTTATATACATATTTGAGGATATATATTGATCGTAAGACCTAGGATTGTGTCATGCATGCGATTCCTGTTCGTAGATGTATTCTATTCACGAGTTGGCAACTCACCCCCGTTGTGCCCAGTTTCTTGCAGGTTTTGCCGTACAGGTTCATTACGGCTTTGCTGGCACTGCTTCTTTCGGGTGATTTGCTACTAGGTGGGTTTATTGTATCATACCCATCAGTATACATTGTATATTATTATTCAGTTGTATCTAGAAGTTCCATCAACCAAACATGTATTTATTTTGAGATAGAGACCAGTGATGTTATTCTTTCGACCTTAGAGTCGCGCGTTGTATTTCTGTGGATTTCTTGTTGTTTTGCGTTTCCTTTTGAGTTTTGATCCTCGCCCTTGGCGTTGTATATTATATTGCTTGTGTGGTTGTGACCGTCGATTGACGAAGAGCTAGCTCCCACTTGGGGATGCCTTTTTATTGATTTCGTATACTATTTATGTTGTATCCCGTTTGGGGGTCAGTATTTACAAAGGAGACTCTGCCGAAATTTTCAGGAAATATTTGATGTTTTTAAAAAGGCATAATCCGGCTTATGCTATTAAAACTATTTGATTTAAATTGGTTTTTCCTTCACTCTACTACTTTTCTTGGTTTGGATTTTTGGGTTTTCGGCTCACTTAGATTACGTACGCCTCGAGACGTTCGTAGTTTAAGTGCCGGTCATGTTCCGTACTTTCGGGGCGTGACAAAGTTGGTATCAGAGCGTTAGGTTTTACCTTCGGAGCGTAGGATGACCCTTGGTTGATGGAATATGTGACTAAAGTAGAGTGATGTACCGTAGGTATGTTCCGCGGCATATTTACGATACGCTTGTAAGTGCACGGCGGCGCCCCGGCCGTCAATCCGACGCCGGAATGCGGAAGTGGTGATAAACTTAAAATTTTGCGGACTTTGCAAACCGGCACCACCGCGCACTAAACTCCGGATCGAACCATTAACTAGTCTACGCTACTAAAAAGAAAGGGAAGAGATGTATACCGACGATCCAAGTCCTCCGGTCTTCATCTCCACTCCGATCTCCTCGCGGGATCTCCGTCCTTCTCCTCCTCGTCGCCTCCTCGCCGGAAAGGGCACCACATCGCCTTCGTCTTTTACGGGCTCCCGCCTCTATACCGAGGCAACTCGGGCGCGAAGCTGGCGAATCGACGCGTCCAAGATTTGCTGTAGGAAGTGGTGTAGAAGATGCTTGTCTCTTTGGGGTTATGTTGTTGCCAATGAGGATGATGGAGGAAACAAGGATTAGAAAAATGGTGCTTGCATTTTTCTAGCATGAAAACTAGATCAAGAAAGAAAACTCTCATGAATGAAGCTCTCTCTTCTTCTTCTCACAACCATGAAAGACTTATCATCAAGTGAGAATAAAAGGTGGAGGAAAAACCATATGAAGCTAGAAGGGAGGTGAGTGTAGGAGAAGTGAAGAGGTGACCACAAACAAACATGAACCATGCTTGTTCTACTATTCAACCCATACCCTTTCAATCACAATAAAAAGCAAGTCAATGGTGCAAGATATGAAAGCCATCATAATCAATACTTTTACAAGAAGCCCCCTCCACAAATGTTATTTGCACAATTGCAAATAACCCCCTCCATCTGAAAAGTCCGGCCGGGAAAGAACAAAGGAAAACCGGCCGGAACGGAATGCAAACTGGCAACTCCAGAAAACTGGTCCCGTAATAAATTACAGGAAAACCCCGATACTGTTCATACACACCCGCATCTGTATTCCGTCCGGATACAAATGCAAAGAGACAAAATCTACACTGTACTAAACTAGAACCGGCTTAAACCAAAGCCGGCTAGTATAATCCGTTCAATCCTGATCCGTGCAATACCGCACGTATCTGATCGAACCCTGCCATAAACCTATACGGCAACTAGTACAAACCGTCCGATCCTGATCCGTGCAATACCGCACGTATCTGATCGGACCCTGCCATATCTCCATACGGCCTCTACAGCGTTTCGCCCGAAAGCTTGAGTAACTTAAAGTGTGGTGGACTCTAAAGACTCGTCAATACTATGGCTGTGGTTTTAACCACTAGCACGTCAGAGGTATAAGCCAATACGTGACGGGCCACCAGCTATTGACTAAATGGGACGTCGATGAGGAAGCTCACCCCGACACCCAACTGAGCCTGTCAGTGACAATATCCGTGCAGTCCGGTCCGTTCGTCTATGAGTATCGCATGGCGGGCCTAGGGGGTTGGTAAAAGTCAGACCCCCAAAAGCGGTACAAGTCGTGTCGGAGTGTAGCCCAGAACACCCTGAGATACTACTGGAATACCTACCAGTAAATCTCCTTGCCTTGGCCAAGGACTTTGTGTAATGGCTCTCCTAGACACAGCACGACCTCACCCCCAATACCGGGAGAGACGAACCCCTGAAGATACGCTCACTGCCTCCATGTGGCTCGGGACTGTACCCAACTAAAACCTGTTTGCACGACTCCTTTGAGCCGTGGTAGGGTAGTAATCAAAGTACAGTGGGAACTCACACGAGACAAATGACGATCCCCAGGTCGATGAACTAACCTGCACACATGTCACCAGGGAACTGCCATCTGACGTCTGGTATATGACCAACTAGCATGTTCCCGGCGAGTCCTGTCCGGTGTACTCATAACCCAATGAGCACCTGTATACATCTTAGGTGATCCAACTGACACCAGTGGCTTGTGAGACCGGCCACCGCCCCTCGTCGGGGTCTCGACTGTATACACTAGTCTACTAATGGAGTATCGATGCCCGGTCTCGAAACTCCCACGACTAGGGACCTTTTAAGGATATGCTTGTAGACCCCCAGCTCCCACTTATATGATCGCCCTCATACTGCTGGTGGTCAAGCAAGAATCCTAGGGGCTCTATCAACGTGTAATAGCGACATGTCAGGTCACCTAAAACAGTACACGATGATAAAGGTAAACCAGATAGCATACTATCATCTCGAGTAAGACTGTCCTACCGGGATAGGTCCTCCCTCAATCATTACAATCACGTACCTGTGACCTAATAATTGACTCTGAGGGCACTATCTCCAACAATCTCCCACTTGCACTCAAGGCTAATTATTGCGATGTCGCATACTCACAGCCCGTGTGATACCGTACATCCAACTCCTCTACTAGTCAGTCTCACAAAGCTCGTTTGCGAACTATTGCGTTCGAGGAATAGCCTCAGTGAGTGGATCCGCTTAGTTGTCTCTTTCTATGTCTCTCTATATCTCAAGTTCGCGGAGAAAGCCATCTCCCGAAAAGAGCAATACCTGTCTCAGAATATGTCTGGATGTCTGATGGGACCTAGCTCATAAATGAACTCCAAATCCAAACTTCTTAGACTGTATCGTCAACTGAACTTAATCAGTATCCTGTGCGCCATGCTTCCCTCAGTATTGCCTTGGACCACCTGTCCAAAATACTGCCCCTCATCAGAAGGAAAAATATAACTCTGACAACCTTCTTGTCGTCCATGTCACCTTGGAAGCCTGGAATGATAACTGTCTCCCGAATAAGGCTGTCGTTATCATATCCCTAGAACATCCACTTATGTTCTAAAACTGCTTCCGACTGTTTATCCAGGAATGGATTAATGTCAACTTATTGCATCTAGTGCAAGAACAACATCTGGTGTGGTACTTGACATCTCACGATTGACTCAATTGCCTGAGCAAGTGATCTGCCAATCATGCACGTCCCTCTCCCCTTTAGTCTATAAGACACCTTTGGAGAGGGTGACTCCATCTTCTGCAGGTACACTACCGTGCCAGGAGTCGTCCATCCTAAATACTCTTAGAATGCTGTCAAAGTACCCTGATTGGGAAACCACCTAAATCTAGATCTAAAACCATAGATCTAGTAACCAGTATGTCAGATATATAATCCATTTCCTTTGTGGAGAAACCACTGTGTGACGACCAAAGTATAACCGATCGTAGTGTAGGAGTTTCCTTTCCTACTCTGTGTATATCATCCAAATACCAGGATATCACACCCTACTACCTTCTCAACAGATCCATCCCCTATTCTGATGAAGTCAAACCCATGACTGTCACGTCAGAAATAGATGATCTATCTCCGCTACATCTGCTCTAGTCTATAAATAGACATAAGCAACCTGTCCACCAATGCTTCCGCTACTCCCACTGACTACGACAACCCTCTGGCAGAGTCATATAGACGTACACTTCTAAAACTGGTTTAGAACGACGCTATACTCATCCTCCCGCCGGGTCTCGTAACCTGGAACAACAGCAATGGCAAATGTGGGTAAACAAGAACTTCCCTGTCACCGTCCTTGAGGCTACCGTAGTGCCTCTCGGGTGCCTGAAGTTACCCACCTTATCTGCGAAGTGGCCAATGGAATGTCAATCCAGATTGAATCTTTAGGTTCCTTATCAAATCTTCAGTAATCGTTTGTGGTTCTGGAATCACTTCCAGTTCTACCATACTCCCACTACTGTTTTATGAAAAAATCCATTTTTAATAAAACTGTGGCGAGTCTAGAACAATATCGCTATTGTTCATCCAGATGGTAGAAAATTAAACCGCGTCATAGCCTGAGTCAACCCACAAACAGTCATTACAGAAACGTGCCTTGAGTTATCCAGAGTCTGGTTTTAATCATAAGCCGGACAACTCCCCGTACCTTAACAATGTTAAGATATGAACTGTACTATATCCAATATAGAACCAGAGGCACTGATTTAATTGAACCAGATTCAAATCATGCAGCTGTCTCCAGTGCATGTTTACTAAATGGAAAGAGGCCGGTCAGCGTTACTCAACTTAGGAATGCTTCCAATTATGAGTAACCTGAAAGAGAAACAATTTCTCTTTATCATTACTATCAACTGAATACCATACACAAGTATCTACATCTTCGATCACCTTGAAGAATCCCGATACTTGCTACACCTGGTTCTCTACTCTATTCAAATACCTATAACTCCTCAAAACTTAGACCCTGTGTTTCTACGAAACACATGTCTAAGAACTAGAGAAGTTAAAAGTAAACAGAATATAGTACGAGGACCAACCCCTCTGTCCTGATGGACCCTGGACAACATACAATACTCTGTACAAGTCCCTTGAGTCTGACAACTCTTTCACTGTGTGTCGTAGGTTGAAAACTGTACTTATGGTTAAGAAGAGTTACACCGCTGTTTAATGCTCCTTACCTAACCATCCACTGATATAGGTAAATGTCATCGACATAATATCAAAAGGTATATCTCACTCTATGGAAATAGACGTACAGATATATCAATTTGAAATTGGTGCATAACAGCGGATATTCAAAACCAAATATTTGCCGACCGGCAAACAGCCCAGACGATCTCCTCAAATATCACCGATTACAACGAATCCCGATATAATGAGGATGATCACCCAATTCCCAATAACTTACTCCCACTCATCATCTATAAAACCATACAGATGTGAGAATCGTACCTGGTAAATACATACCCTGGAGTAAGTATCTAATCGGGAAATCAGCTTTCCTTTAACATTACACAGTGAAACTGAAACATTGAAATGTTTCGTGGGGTATCCCGGTATTCATAGTAATGCCTCTTCCATTATCCAGATTCACAACTACAACCGTATAATTCATTGCCATCTCTCCACATCCCTTCATATGTCTTTAGTCATTACCTTCTGCACACCCCTTTATGCCAAATGGTTTTCTTCCTTCCCTACCGTTCGGCACCAGCCTATGGTTTGGAAGAAGACTATCCAATAAGCATAATGGGTGTACTGTCCCAATCCTAGGAATACTCGCAATGAGAGAGGGTGAAGATAAAAGACAACCGAATAAACCTTATTCCTATTTCTCCTGAACCAGAATCCATCCCCGAACTGGAACAAGTTCCATTCGAGTTCGTATATAACCATACGATGGAGTATCCAAATAAACTGTGGATCTTCGTAGTGATACGGAGTGTCCTGGAGAAATACAAAGGTGATGTGGGAGTGGTAACGAAATATTTGGTTTGGTCATGAATATCTGTTGCAATTTACTTTGCCCTCTTACTAATCCCTTACTTTGTCTGAACTTAATACCTTCTGCACACCATCGTTATGCTAATTGGTTTTCTTCATTCCCTACCGGTCGGCACCAGCCTAAGGTTTGGAAGAAGACAATCCAATTTGCGTAATAGGTGTACTACTCCTAAACCAAGGAGTACTCGCAACCTGAGAGAAGGTGAAAAGAAAAGACAACTGAATAATCCTATTCGTTTTCTCCAGAACCGGAAACCATCCTCGAATTCCTTCGAGTTCGTATCTAACCATACGATGGTTTTGTCCAATGGAAGTGGACGTTCGTAGTTATACGGGGTGTCCTGGAGAAAAGGGTAAAAGTAGGAGTGGCAATGAGGTCTGCAACTCTGACAATCCAAAAGCCAGTGTTAAGAAGGTTCGGTCAACTTGGTCACTGAGTCAAAGTCTTAGGGTCGGGTCAATGGTCGCTGCCAAAGAGAGAGAGAAAAGAAACACTCAGCGTGCACTCTATCCTAGATCAGAATGGTTACCAATTTATCTAATCTGGAAACCTCCCACTGTGCCTCAAACTCTCCTCCAAACCTGAAAGAAGAATTAGTCGGGGTCACCCGAGGAGTAAACTAACTCATCAGTGGGAATCGGGATCCAACTCTCATCGCATGATAACGTGACGGAATCCGCTCACGCTATCACACTCCAGAAGGTATGCGCATATCTGGCAAGTTTCAGTTCTTTTGAAACTCCCGATGTGATTTCTGCCCCATGCTCTTATGACCTTGACTAAGGCCAACAAATCATAAGTCACATGTCAAGTTCTACCCGTCATTGTCCAGGTTGATTTGAACCCACCCGTACAAGCCCTTGACTAAGGCCAACAAGGCTATACGACTGTCCCAAACCAACGCATCTATCTATGCAGCATATGAATACCCAATAGCTACCAAACACTGTGCCTTGACTAAGGCCAACAAACACAGCTTGAATACTATTGACTACCCATATGAAACGACGGAGGGCTACGAATGGTTTCTGGCGAAAACCTTTAACGTAGTGAACTTGATATCGTTGAAGGAACGGATAGCTTTTTAGAAAATATAGTGACGAAAACCTTTACTAAAGAGGTCACTCCCGGTGAAGGGATCTCGGCTCTTTCCCCGTAGAATGGGGTGCTGGATATTCATAACCGAATATCACTGTGCAAAGCAAAAGTAATCGGCTATAGTGAAGTTAATGCCCTGACGCAAACTTCTGTCCAAGGGGTCACTCCCGGTGAAGGGATCTCGGCCCTTGCCTCGTCGACTGAGGAGCAGGATATTCCAATGAATACCACGATGCAAAACAAAAGTAAACGTCCTTGCAATAACAGCTTTTTGAAAAGTGTTCCAACAACATCAGATTAGGTTTGTTTTAAGTTGCATCGATCCGAATCAACGCAGTCCCATCAATTGATCACACCAAAAAGAACGAAAATATACTGACGTACGTATATGCCATCCGCATTCGCCACTGGGTCCCGTCATCACCCGTTAGGTTAGCTTACTAACGGCAGAGCGGGGACTGGACTAGCGCGGGTGAAAAACATATACAACATCTACTAATATATATACCAATATATAGTATTTCGCTCAAGGCGTGAATAAATGCAACATCACAGAGAATGAACAGCATCACAGAAACAATACAGATATCTGGGATCCCCGGGTTTCACAGAGCCGCTGAAACCCGACGTTCCCCTGGTCGTGTGGATAGCTTGTGCAATGAAATCCTAGACCCCTACGGGCGCGGCAAGTCACCCGCCAAAACCTGAAGCGAGGCAGCCCCCTTCAGCGCCGTGAATGGACCACCCAGCACTTCACGGAATCCGGCAACTTGGGCACCCCTCCTGGGTCAACCTGTACCCCCTACGAGTGCGGCGAATAGCCCGTCAATCCTGGAGTGAAGCCCCCTCCGTCCCAATGCCATGAGATGTGGGCTTGTTGCCTTCTAGAACCCGGCTATCCGTGCACCCCTCCGCGGGGTAACCCTAGTACAGAAAGTAAAATATACATACACCGGGTACATCGACCGCAACCAGGTCGTGCCCCAAAATAATAATACAATCAGGCAGTGACGGCAGTCCACATGTCGGACGCTCGCCCCGCAATAACAAATGTACATAATACGACAACACTGTACTAGCATTGCATCCAGGCTATCCCCACGACCGATCCGCAACATCACAGCAAATACATAGAACATCAACGTGAAAGTCACGTTCCCAAATCCGTCTAACCGGGCTATAGCAGTTAGACCGGATTTACCGATCGAGTGACATTCACGGTCGCAGATATAATGTAAATACTGTGAAAAATGTGTTTAAAAAATTTCCGATTGATCAAACAATTAACAAGTGGGCCCCAAAGAAAACTGTAGCACTCACAGAAACAATTGGCCCAACTTTAATATTCCAAAGCCCATATTTTAAGCCCAGAAGGCCTCTGTAAAAAAATGATGAAGTGATGTGAATAGTGCGCGGCGGAAGGGCCGCACAAAGGTGGTTTTCGCGGCGGTTCCGCGCTCCAACTGTGGAGTTACTTCGTCAAATTTTTACAGAACTCTTAGATTTTCCAGTACATCAATATTTTACAACCTGAAAAATTTTTCGAGACTGAAAAATTTCAACAGAAACTGTCGTGGGTAAAATGCAGTTTTGGAACTTTTTGATCGATCGGAAATGCAAACACATTACACAAAGTTAGACTAAGTTAATGGCGAGGCTCTGATACCACTGTAAGTGCACGGCGGCGCCCCGGCCGTCAATCCGACGCCGGAATGCGGAAGTGGTGATAAACTTAAAATTTTGCGGACTTTGCAAACCGGCACCACCGCGCACTAAACTCCGGATCGAACCATTAACTAGTCTACGCTACTAAAAAGAAAGGGAAGAGATGTATACCGACGATCCAAGTCCTCCGGTCTTCATCTCCACTCCGATCTCCTCGCGGGATCTCCGTCCTTCTCCTCCTCGTCGCCTCCTCGCCGGAAAGGGCACCACATCGCCTTCGTCTTTTACGGGCTCCCGCCTCTATACCGAGGCAACTCGGGCGCGAAGCTGGCGAATCGACGCGTCCAAGATTTGCTGTAGGAAGTGGTGTAGAAGATGCTTGTCTCTTTGGGGTTATGTTGTTGCCAATGAGGATGATGGAGGAAACAAGGATTAGAAAAATGGTGCTTGCATTTTTCTAGCATGAAAACTAGATCAAGAAAGAAAACTCTCATGAATGAAGCTCTCTCTTCTTCTTCTCACAACCATGAAAGACTTATCATCAAGTGAGAATAAAAGGTGGAGGAAAAACCATATGAAGCTAGAAGGGAGGTGAGTGTAGGAGAAGTGAAGAGGTGACCACAAACAAACATGAACCATGCTTGTTCTACTATTCAACCCATACCCTTTCAATCACAATAAAAAGCAAGTCAATGGTGCAAGATATGAAAGCCATCATAATCAATACTTTTACAAGAAGCCCCCTCCACAAATGTTATTTGCACAATTGCAAATAACCCCCTCCATCTGAAAAGTCCGGCCGGGAAAGAACAAAGGAAAACCGGCCGGAACGGAATGCAAACTGGCAACTCCAGAAAACTGGTCCCGTAATAAATTACAGGAAAACCCCGATACTGTTCATACACACCCGCATCTGTATTCCGTCCGGATACAAATGCAAAGAGACAAAATCTACACTGTACTAAACTAGGACCGGCTTAAACCAAAGCCGGCTAGTATAATCCGTTCAATCCTGATCCGTGCAATACCGCACGTATCTGATCGAACCCTGCCATAAACCTATACGGCAACTAGTACAAACCGTCCGATCCTGATCCGTGCAATACCGCACGTATCTGATCGGACCCTGCCATATCTCCATACGGCCTCTACAGCGTTTCGCCCGAAAGCTTGAGTAACTTAAAGTGTGGTGGACTCTAAAGACTCGTCAATACTATGGCTGTGGTTTTAACCACTAGCACGTCAGAGGTATAAGCCAATACGTGACGGGCCACCAGCTATTGACTAAATGGGACGTCGATGAGGAAGCTCACCCCGACACCCAACTGAGCCTGTCAGTGACAATATCCGTGCAGTCCGGTCCGTTCGTCTATGAGTATCGCATGGCGGGCCTAGGGGGTTGGTAAAAGTCAGACCCCCAAAAGCGGTACAAGTCGTGTCGGAGTGTAGCCCAGAACACCCTGAGATACTACTGGAATACCTACCAGTAAATCTCCTTGCCTTGGCCAAGGACTTTGTGTAATGGCTCTCCTAGACACAGCACGATCTCACCCCCAATACCGGGAGAGACGAACCCCTGAAGATACGCTCACTGCCTCCATGTGGCTCGGGACTGTACCCAACTAAAACCTGTTTGCACGACTCCTTTGAGCCGTGGTAGGGTAGTAATCAAAGTACAGTGGGAACTCACACGAGACAAATGACGATCCCCAGGTCGATGAACTAACCTGCACACATGTCACCAGGGAACTGCCATCTGACGTCTGGTATATGACCAACTAGCATGTTCCCGGCGAGTCCTGTCCGGTGTACTCATAACCCAATGAGCACCTGTATACATCTTAGGTGATCCAACTGACACCAGTGGCTTGTGAGACCGGCCACCGCCCCTCGTCGGGGTCTCGACTGTATACACTAGTCTACTAATGGAGTATCGATGCCCGGTCTCGAAACTCCCACGACTAGGGACCTTTTAAGGATATGCTTGTAGACCCCCAGCTCCCACTTATATGATCGCCCTCATACTGCTGGTGGTCAAGCAAGAATCCTAGGGGCTCTATCAACGTGTAATAGCGACATGTCAGGTCACCTAAAACAGTACACGATGATAAAGGTAAACCAGATAGCATACTATCATCTCGAGTAAGACTGTCCTACCGGGATAGGTCCTCCCTCAATCATTACAATCACGTACCTGTGACCTAATAATTGACTCTGAGGGCACTATCTCCAACAACGCTACTCCACTTAAGAAGCCTTAGGATGTACATTTCTTTGCTCAGTATTATATTCATTCCGATCTAGCCTCATCAGTACCAGTTATGGTTTTGCTGCCATGATTACGGGCAGGGAGAGCTACAGCAAGAGTTGCGGTCAGCACGAGCTCGTCACGAACGAGGACTGATCAGGGCGAAATTCCGGCGACACACGATTGCGGAGATGTGTCTTTTTACTGTGTTTCCGCGCCACGAGCGTTTGGCGGATCGCCTTTATGAGGTTACTCGGATGTGCTGATCGTCACTAGAGGATTGAGCCAATGATAGAGGCCAGCCAGATTTTGATGACCGTTAGTGTATTGCTTACTCATGATGATTGAGGCACTGTTCAGCGTGCAGACGAGTGAGCCAGTTGTTGCTGCGAGCGACGAGATATCGCCCCTTATGTTGGAGCTATTGCAGTACAGGTTGTACTAAGAGATGATAGAAGGTCATTAGTCACCCGAGGATGAATGACTAGGACATGTGGTTCGTTCGCCTACCCGATGAGAGGTCATCAGATAGATTGATTCCAGCTAGAGACGACTTCACGCGGAGACGTTGGGAGCCGACAGAGACGATCGAATGTCAGAAGCCTATTATTCCAAGTTTAAAGTATTCGGAAGGGCATGCAGGCAATTCTATGGACCCTCTAGAAGAATGAAACCCTAACTCGACTTAATGACTGTGTGAAAGCCTTTGAACCTTCGGGTTTGCGGCAATTCTACGGCGCCATTAGTGAGGCTTGGGTTTGCTCTTCTATGGCTGGACCACCGATGCTGTGGTATGTACTCGATACTATTAAACTGTGCCTAAGATGTTGAGCTCTTGGGGGATTATGAGGTTTTGACGACTCGATCGGATGGCTTGACTTAATTCGGATGCTAGGTGGTAAGATGCATTCTTGGGAGACTCCAGATATGAGGATAGCCATTGGAGCTCAGTCCATACAGCCACGACGAGACGAGTCCAAAGCAGACGACATTAGAGAAAAGTGAAGTAAGAGGTTCGTACCAGATCTAGATGAGATGACGTTCCACTCCGCCGACATCAGAGATGCGATGCGCATGCCGAGGCATGGTACTTGGATTTACCTTCCAGAAGGAGTCGCGATGAGTATGCAGTCGTTCCAGAGCAAGATGCAGATATAGGAAAGGACGATGAATTCTGGACAGTTGGCAGAGACGAGACATGGAAGAGACCGTGAGCAGGATTCCTTCCAGGACACTGCTGCAATGATACTTGCACCCAGGATCAGATGTGTCACATACATTCAGAGAGCCAGAGGCCGACGCCAGTGATATGCTGTCTTACAAGTGGTCGCGATGATTGACTGAGAGATGACCAGAGAAGTGCAAAAACGGAATCATCCCCGTTAGCACACCTGACAGGGCCGATGAGCCGATGGACCGAGAGATTGGTAATTCACAGTGAAGACCTGACCCAGGAGTGGTTATTGTTACGCACACCAGCAGGCCAGAGTTCATGATCATCGACGAGACGTCCCTCTAGTGACTGCGACAGTTGGCCCGAGATTCTTAGAGGATGCACTTGAGCGGTACTATTCCGCCATTATTGATTTCGATGTTTTGGGTGATTTATTCGTATGATTTGATTTTGATGATTGATGATTTACGATCTTTGCACAGTGTTGCACTTGATATCATTTTCGTGCTTTGGTTTCACGTGGTTGTGATTTTACGGTTTTAGACATTTGAGTTGATTTTGTGTGTATGCACGCACACGATTTGGTTCCTGCACTCTGTATTGTTTATATATGCTTGCAGTGCAGTGATACGCCTTTTGTGCACTTAGATGCACTGGACTTCGATTTCGATTGTGATACTCGATATTTGTTTTGTGCACCTGATTTGATTTTGCGCATGTTCGGCGCTTGATATTGGATTTCATGATTTCGTGCATGATGGATGCCCCTGGTTTTGGGTTTTTGCGCATGTTGAGCGCATGTCTTGAGATGTGATTTTGGTGCACACCAGATGCACTAAATCGAGATTTTTTCGTGCATGTCAGATGCACCTGATTTTGCTGTCGGGCACACACGTGGCCTACGACAGATGCTTTGTGCACACCCGATGCACTTAGATCTTGTTTTTATGCACTTGTATGGCACGTATATGGATTTTGATTGTCGTGCGCACCAGACGCACGTAGTATTCATACGCGTATTTTGGGATTGATTTCTTATAGAGCAGTACGTTTTTTATGATTATTGCGATGTGTTTTCGTACTAAGTAGGACTAGTCAGAGGACAGTACCTGAATGTATTTTGCATGCATTGATAGCTATTGAAGGGAATTCCAAAAAGCGAGCTATAGTCTCAGTATTTACCTACGTGTCTGATATGACGCGAAACGTTTAAAACAAGGAAAACCCTTCTAAATTGTTTCCCAAAACGGCGGAACGTACATTTCAAACAAAAGTATATATGTATATAGTTATTTTCTTATGATAGACGTCCGCCACTGTGCAGTGTTATGTGCATTGCACAGCAACTTAAAGGATTTGGCATGCATTTCCTCATGATATTTGCATGTACAGTTCCGATTTATAGCATATCGGTCTTGCTTGAGATTTGGCATTCGTGTCTTCATCTTGACTCCGATGATTGCGGGATGCTTGACGGAGTTTTGATTTCGAGTTATCTATTCATTACTCATGCGCATGCATTGCGTTATGATGCGTTTTATGTACTTATGATTTCGGAGCCCCGACGACTTGATGGTTTTGCTTAGATGTTTTTGTATTTGGGGGGAGTTTGAATTTAAATTCGGGGACCGAATTTCTTGAAGGGGGGAAGATTGTAACGTTTTGAAAATCGTTTCGGTGAAATTTCGAAAAAATCGGTAAAATAAGGGGGTTTTCTGTAAAAAAGTCAAAATGCAAATATTTTTATTATAAAATTAAATATACATATTCTAGCTATGTAATTGCTAGTATTTGGTGTTTATTGAGCCACTGGTGAAATTTCAAATTTTCTAAAAATTTTTCCGAAATTAATTATTTTAATATTATTTTAAGCCGTCACTAATACATTTAATTAGGGAAAATTACAAATTGGAATGAGTTGAAACAAATTTTGTGCATCATAAAACTTTAAATAAAATTTTATCATGTGGTTTTTGAAACGAAATCGTTTTCCAAAACGGTTTAGAAATTATTGAAGAAAAAAGGCTTTTTTTTAGTGTAAATGGATGTTTGGGGTATTGTATTTATCATTTTTCATCACCCCACACCCATACCCATACTTACACACCCCCATTTATTTCCTCCCTTGGCTGAATTCATCAGCCCCATCAATTTTCCCCACTTGAATTTCAAAGAAAAGAAAAGAAAAGAAAGAAAAGAAAAGAAAAGAAAATAAATGAGAATGGATAAAAGTGTTAGTTGAATGTTGACTTGGACTTTTCCTTTACCCATACCTCACACCACACTCCCTCTCTCCTCTCCCCCACCTGCAATGGCCGAGCCCCCCCTCCATTTCAGCCCCTTCATTCTTCATCTCTTTCTCTTTAAAAAAGTTCATGAAAAATGCTTGAAAAATTCACAAAAAATCAAGCAAAAAGCCAAATCAAAATCCACCTCCTACCCATTTTCCCTTGGCTACCATAGCATGGATCTAGAGATTTAGATTTCAATTTGGGAGGCTAAGTGTGCTTGTGGGATCTTCAAATTTATTTGGGTATAATTCTAACCTTTTTGTTAAATTGTTGTTAATTGCTTTAAGTTAGCTTAATTTGATGTTTAATTGGGTTTTATTGCAACTTTAGGAAATTCAAGACTAGGGTTTGAATTTAATTAGGGTTTTTATCATTAGTTTATGGTTGTAATGAGGAGATTAACATGTAATTGTATGCAAAATCTAAGTTGGTTGCTACTTGCTAATTTGTTAAATTAAAATGGTAATAACTTTGCTAATTTGCTAACTAGGTTTTAAAAAAATAGTTTAAATATTGGGTTTAAAAATGTGATTAGGTTTTTCATGACTTCATTAACAATATAAAATATAGTTTAATACTTTAGTTCATGAAAATCCAAGCTAGATTGTAGTTTGTGCTTTTTTGCTGTAAAATTGGTTAATATTGCAAACTAGGTTTTTGAAATCGAATTAAATTGTGGGTTTAAAATTTACGTAATGGTTTTTATGGCATAATTAAGATATTAAGTTATCATCTTGGTCACTAGAATTGTTAAAACATCATGTTTTGTACAAAAACGGCGAATTGTGCTTGCTAGATTTTCGGAAAAATGACTTTTTAAGTGAAATTGGGGGTTTTTGTGAGTTTTAACCTATTTTATATTAAAAATTAGTGTTCGTGAATGTGCAAATGAGTGTATTTGGGTTTTTCTCGATGGTTTGGCGTTTGTACGCCGACGTCGAGGGTTTTTGGGTTGATTTGTGAAAGCAACCATAGGTTTTGACCTATGTGGGATTCGTGTGTCGTTTTGGTCATGAGTCGGATTTTAATGCGATACGATGCGTTGTGATATGTAGGTACCCCCATGTGGACTTCGAGATGACAAGCAAGCGCGTGGCGACGTCGGCTTCGGCGAGCGAGGACCAGGTGAATAGATTTATATCTACGGGGAGAAGTCGGGTGGATGGCGTATAGCACCCCCGCAGTCCGTAGTGTAGCTCATATATATATGTTTATATAGGTATTTTATGATATGAGAATATTCATTCATGTTATGTTTATGTGTTCATGGAGTACCTTTGGGTTAGTTGCGAAACCCTAGAGTAGTTGTTATACCCACATACGCACACACAGACTTGCATACTTTACCTTCTTGTGCGTAGATTGGGATGTTTATATATGTATATATGCGTGGGTATGGGACTATGCATATGTACATTCATATACGCATGCATGGATAATGAGGATAGTACTTAGGATTTATGATGAGTCGATGAGATTTGATTTGAGGCCGTGAGATCGGTGATATAGCAGGGTTCGTATTTGAGATACGACATGACGTTGTAGCGGGTCCTTGACGTAGTGTTTCACACACGTGCATGCATACTTAGGCAGTATCAGTATTGTACTAGACGTAGATCAGTACCCCAATCATGATATTTGATAAAGAGGATACCAGATGAATAGTATGATGAATGTGATATTGACCCGTACCCACATTTGGGATGCCGTACGACGGATTTACGTACGAGCTATATTTTGATGATTGATCCGCACTCTTGACTTGGGATGTCTGATTATAGATATGGTATCGGATATGATATTATTGAGGCGGGATCACCGACTAATATATATACAGGTATGTATATGTATCGACTCAGATGTTAGGCGGTTTCCTTACCTGTAGTCCAGCTTGTTAGCTTAGCCCTTTAGTTTAGTTTAGTTGTTAGATTAGATTCGATTCTTACCTATTTCAAAAACTAACGAATCGTGGGTATTTTAAAAGACAGCCCAAGGGATCCTACGGATATTTCAAAAGACGTATCTTTTCATAAAAACACCGTAGCCCCTATTTTCAACACCCCATGATTCGTGTTATTTCAAAAGGCACCATTTGTAGGACTTATATTAGATTAATGCAGATTAGTTATAGTTGCGTCTAGTATTCAGCTCCCGCTCATTATTGTGGTTCGCTTCGCATCGCATGCTTATATTATGTTTCATACTCCATTATTGATATCATGCTGTTAGGACACCAGCACCATTACCGATGATGCGTATATACCACGTATACTTACTTTCCGGCTCACACACATCTTCATCGGTAATTGCCATGTCACGTACACCTTAGAAAATATTATTGCTTGACATAGCCTGTTAGCTAATAGTTTAGACATGATATTAGTGTACTTGCCTTATATGTTAGTTTAGACATTGTAGTTATTACCTGCTATTTCATGCATACTGTTATTCATTGTTATGCCGCATTCATGGATTCTCATGCATATATTCACTATTTTACGTGTTATTGAGGTTTTGGATTCGGATTTCCATGAGATTTTCTGGATTTGGAGGAAAACCGCAAAGACATAAATAAACCTTTTCTCTCTTTTAAAATAAAAAGTGCGGTTTTCCCATGATGTATGAGTCGTCCACCATGAGTTTGCTGATGGATTTCGAGACCCGATTCGAGGAGTGGAGGAACCGTTTCGGGTACATGGTGGGCCCGGTGCGGTACCCCGGGGCAAGAGAATCGTGTTGTTGACATTGAGCCTGGCTGGGGAGCACTACTGACCGGTGATATTACCCGACGCATCGGATATCCAGAGGATACCGTCGTGGTCTTGAGATGGATGGTAGGGGCCGGTCTGGACTGACGGCGCCCTAGATATTGTGATTGAGACATTGAGATTTCGAGATATTGAGGTACAGAGACCGTGATACAGAGATATCGAGATATTGGGATTACGTTTTGTGCCGATGCTAGGCACTGTTTTATGCTGATTTCATTATGATACCTCATTTTAAAAATACAAAGGAAATCTCACTAAATTATGAAAACAGTTTCTTCATTTACATGTATTTTGTTTTCATGCATTCATACCTCATTCATATGATATATCGCTACCTGAGGCACGGACACGGGCACATGAGATTACACTCGGGTTAGATATTTACCCTAGCCTTTGTTATAGGCTGCATGTTATATACATATTTGAGGATATATATTGATCGTATGACCTAGGATTGTGTCATGCATGCGATTCCTGTTCGTAGATGTATTCTATTCACAAGTTGGCAGCTCACCCCCGTTGTGCCCAGTTTCTTGCAGGTTTTGCCATACAGGTTCATTACGGCTTTGCTGGCACTGCTTCTTTCGGGTGATTTGCTAGTAGGTGGGTTTATTGTATCATACCCATTAGTATATATTGTATATTATTATTCAGTTGTATCTAGAAGTTCCATCAACCAAACATGTATTTATTTTGAGATAGAGACCAGTGATGTTATTCTTTCGACCTTAGAGTCGCGCGTTGTATTTCTGTGGATTTCTTGTTGTTTTGCGTTTCCTTTTGAGTTTTGATCCTCGCCATTGGCGTTGTTTATTATATTGCTTGTGTGGTTGTGACCGTCGATTGACGAAGAGCTAGCTTCCGCTTGGGGATGCCTTTTTATTGATTTCGTATACTATTCATGTTGTATCCCGTTTGGGGGCCAGTATTTACAAAGGAGACTGCCGAAATTTTCAGGAAATATTTGATATTTTTAAAAAGGCATAATTCGGCTTATGCTATTAAAACTACTTGATTTAAATTGGTTTTTCCTTCACTCTACTACTTTTTTTGGTTTGGATTTCTGGGTTTTCGGCTCACTTAGATTACGTACGCCTCGAGACGTTCGTAGTTTAAGTGCCGGTCATGTTCCGTACTTTCGGGGCGTGACAAAATCTCTGCAACCCTGGCCAGGGATTTCCAGTTATAGCCAATCGAACACAGCGCAACATCAACTCCCTATACCGGGAGAGACGAATCCCCTCCTATCGCTCATTGCCTCCATGTGATTCGGGACTGTGCCCAAAAACCACCGTTTTGCACGCCCTCTTGGACGTGGTAAGGTGAAAATCAAAGCACTGTGGGAATCACACAAGACTCTATGACAATCTCGGGTCAACAGACTACTCTATACCAGTGTCATCAGAGAACTGCCATCTGACGTGAGGTATAATACCATCTGGGAGTTCTCGGCGAGTCCGTCCAGTGTACCCAGTCTCCACTGAGCACCCGTATATCATCTCTGATGTCAAACACCAATGGATATGGGATCATCCATTGCCCATCTGTGTGGGTCGAGAAGGTACACGCTAGTCTACTCTGGTATATCGATGCCCCGTCTCGATACACCCACGACTAGGGACTTTGAAGGATGTACTTATGGACTACCATGTCCTCACTAGTATGATCCGCATCATAGTCCAGGTAGTCAAGTACACATCGTAAGGGCTTTACTAACATGTAACAGAGAGACAATCAATGTACACGTTAAGGTAAAGAGTAACCAGATAGCATACTATCATATCGAGCAAGAAAGTCATCCCTATATATGTCCAAGCATCCACTACAATATACATCCAATGTACAGTAATGGCCTCTAGGGTATACATATAACTAACAATCTCCCACTTGCACTAGGGCCATCTGATAGCAGTGGTTGTAGTATCTCATACTCAACCATCCCATAAAAGTCTCTCTTTGGGAAAAGGCCTTTGTGAGTGGATCCGCCGTGTTGTCCTCTTGGTCTACTCTCCTAACCTCGATCCGCTGGAGATCAACCATCTCCATGATCAGGTGATACTGCCTTAGAATATGTCTGGATCACTGATGGGACGGACGTTCCTTGGCATAAGCCACAACTCCATTGTCACACAATGGGAAGAACTAAGTTCATCTCATGAACCATTATACACCCAGACTGCCTCTTTGGTAGCATCTTAAGTAGCAATGTATCCAGCCTTTATCGTCTAGTATGTCACGGTATCTAGCTTGGAACTCTTCCAACATACCGTCCCTCCATAGAGGGTAAAGACAATGCCTTTGACTGACATTCAGTCGTCTTTATCACCCTGGAACACTTCCAGTGATTCTCCCCAGGATCGATTGATACCATCTTACTACAACTAGTGAGAATCCTAACATCCAATTACTTCTATCTCATAGATCAAAACTCAGGATTTAGGAGGTATCATTTTGATCCTATATGGAGAATCCTTGTGATAAGCGGAGATTGATCGAGCGTAGCATAGGAAACTCCTTCCTTATCAAGAGTTTTTCATCCACATACTCTACGAGGATCACTACCATACTCCCTACTACCTTTTTGTATATACAAGGTTCATCTACCATTTTGATGAAGTCAAACTCTTTGACTACCACATCAAAACAGACGTTCCAACTCCTCGATGCCTGCTTTATCCTATAAAGCAGCTTGTACACGTTTCCGCTGCTCCCACTGTCTACGAAACCCTCTGGCTGTGTACTTATAGACACCCTCTTCTAAAACATCATTTAGAAAAGCTGTCATGACACCCAACCACCAGATATCGTAGTCATGGTATGTAGCCGTGGCAAGTAGGATCTGGATGGACTTAAGCATAGGCCCCAGAAAAGGTTTCATTATTAGCCACAACTGGTCTACGATGCAAACCTTTAAAAAGTCTAGCTTTGAAAGTCTCAACCTTTCCATATACACCAAGTAATCTTCTCAAGATATACTTGCTCCTGATGGGGATTTAACCCTTCAGATATAGCAACCAAAGTCCATACTTTGTTGGTGTACATGGATTCCATCTCAGATCGCTAAGCATCCAGCCATTCTTACAGAGTCTCACTCCTGATGGCAAGCTCGAAACTAGTTGGGTCATCATCTCATGATGCAATCCTCGCTCCCACTGTCATAGAGAAACCGAAGTAACTCTCAGGTGGGTGAGAAACCCTACTAGATCGGCGGAGAGGCTGCGGTTCGTTGGAATCTACTGAATCCTTTGGTTCTACCAAATCATCTGCTGTAGTTTGTATAGCTGGAACCTTTCCAGTTCTACAAAACAGACCTTGTCTCGAGCTTGTCCGGATTTTGCTTTTAGATATTGGCCGGTCAACCCCAAATCTTAACTAGCTTAAGACATGGGCTCTTTCCATACCATATCTCATATGGAGTGGTAGGCTGTGATCTGATTCGAACCCTATTCAATAGGTATGCAGCTTCTCAAGCGCATAACTCCCAAAAGGAAACAGGTAACTCAGTAGTACTCATCATAGAGTGCACCATATCGAATAGGGTGCAATTGCTCCGCCCCGATATACCATCGTGCTATGGTGTATACGGAGGAGTAATGCTGAGAGAGAATCTCATTCTCCTTTAGAATAGTCCAGGAATTCCGTGCTCAAGTATTCTCCTCCCTGATCGCATCAAAGGACATAATACTTGTACCCTCATTTTGGTTCTCTACTTCTAACTTATATTCCGTGAATATCTCAAAAGGTTCGGACTTGTATTTCAACAGGAACATATGTCTGAATCTTGAGAGATCATCAGAGAATGTAATGAAGTACAAAGAACTGGTCTTGGCATGTGTAGACAGGGGACCTTTATACATCAACATGTATCATCCCAAGAGTTCACTAACTCTTTCTCTGTTTCCAATAAACAGAGCTGGTGTCATTATATCTTTGTGACATGACTGGCAAGTTTCACAAGATGTAAATTCAAACTGATTTAAATATGCATCTACATGTAACTTCAGCTAGTCGGGTCGCATTGATATGACCTAGTCTACAATGCCTCAAGAAGGATTCGTTCATTTCTGAACTCTTCCTCTTGTGTGTGTTCTGTATACTAAAAACTGTAGTTTGATTTAGCACATCAATGCTCTTAGATAACGTGCCTGAACCGATCAACTTTTGATATAGGAAATGTTCAAAACATTATCCAACAATACAAAATTTTATCATTTCTTTACTAATAAAGAGAGCGATATGATTTTGTATATCAGGTTCTGTATCTAATAACATTCGTTCAGAATCAATGTATTGGTAATACAGGGTGACAGTGACCAACAGACTTGGCTGCAACACTTGCCCCGTTTGCTGTCTCATGAAACTTATCACCCGTTCTGAGTTCTTTACCTATCTGTAGCCCATGTAACAAATTACATATGCGGGATCCTGATCCGGTATCTCATATCCAGGACGTAAAGAATACTGAGAAACGGTTCTGTATAATGAACACACCCGAAGATGATGCATCAATATGCACTTTCTTCGTTTGGGCGGCACGGGAATTCTGGTAATCCCCAATTTCCTGCTCTGTCTTATAACAATTATAAGTTGGAGCGGGACCAACGTTCCCCAGCTCAGTATAACAAGCGGGTTCGGTCAATACATCCATATTATTATCTTGATTAAGGCATGATATGGTCGCTACCTGGAGAGAGAGAGAAGAAAACACTCTGCGTGCGCTCTTACAAGATTAGATTGGTTATTTATTTTATCTAATCAGGATGGCTCCCACTGTTTTTATCAAATCTTCCTTCAAACCCTAAAAGGAAAGACTAGCCGGGATTAATTACACGCTACAAG
The DNA here is from genome assembly GCA_030015575.1 of Agapanthus africanus. Lineage (NCBI taxonomy): Eukaryota > Viridiplantae > Streptophyta > Magnoliopsida > Asparagales > Amaryllidaceae > Agapanthus > Agapanthus africanus. The sequence goes on from JASDDO010000026.1 coordinate 143,326,285, forward strand.
TTCGCCAATCTTTCAGCCAGGCCAGTGTCGGTACTTTGAGGGAGGTTCCCCGTGCTTTCGCACGGACCTAATTACAGTAAACCTCGTTTTCCCAGAGGCGTAACCCCGTTGACACCTTTCTAGACACCTACTAGATCGGCTAATTGTAATGTGTAAAACTCTCCCAGGAGTAACAATTACTCGCAGCGGGTATCGGGATCCAACTATCTCATAGAAGGTATGCAATTCATTGCAAATTTCAACACTTGAAATTCCCGATAATATTTTGCTCCAAGCGATCTATGACCTTGACTGAGTCAACAAACCATAGACCGCAAGTAAAGTTCAACCCGTCATTTCCCGATTGAATTAAACCCACCCGCACGACCCTTGACCGAGTCAACAAGGCCGCACGACTACCCTAATCCAATCGCATCATATGCTTTGCAGATAAGCAGTAATCAGCTACCGCACACTACGCCTTGACTGAGTCAACAAAAGCAACACGAATACTAATTATTACTTATCTGAAATGACGGAGGGCTACGACAGGTTTTTAAGAAAACCCTTTGCGTAATGAACTTTATATCGTTGTAGAATCAAATGATTTTAAAATGGAGTGCTTTTGAGGCTTTTCTAGTTTTGCTAAAGGGGTCACTCCTGGTGAAGGGATCGTCGGCCCTTTTCTCATCGAATAAGGTGCAGGATATATCATATATACCGCTGTGCAAAGCAAAAACTATAGAAGCAATCAAAAGACAAACCGAGGGTTGTAGCATCTACCAGTTATTGCTAAAGGAGTCACTCCCGGTGAAGGGATCACGGTCCTTTCCTTATCGAATAAGGTGCAGGATGTTTCATATATATCACTGTGCAAAGCAAGAACAGTAGCTACCTGTTTTAATTTTGAAATTCGATTCCATAACATCTTAGGTTTCTTTTCTTTCATTAATCATATTAATGAAGTCCCATCATTTAAGTCACCTAAACATCACAGATAAATACGACATACACTTATGCCATCCGTGTTCGCCTGGATGTCCCCTCGTGCACCGTTAGGTTAGGTGACTAACGGCAGAGCGGGGCAGGGCTAGCGCGGATGTAAAACATAAGTAACGTCTATATAATATATCATATATACTATATATAGTATTTATCACAGAACATCAAATGATCACATCACAGATATCGCAGCAGAAGAATCATATGAAACATTGGATATACTAGGACGTCCGTGTTTTCAATACGAGCCAGTATAAAACACGGATTCTACGGTCGCGATGAATAGCCAAACTCACACCCCTAGACCCCTACGAGAGCGGTAAGCAACCCTACTAATTCTAGAGTTAGGAGACCCGGACTCGACTCCTCGAGTTGGTCTCCCACTGGACTCCACAACCCGGTTACTTGTTCCCTCCTCCTTGGATCTATCCTAGTGCGGAAAAGTAAATAATATACAAAGGGTGACATCTTCCGCAACCTGGAAGTGCCCCAATAAAAGAATATTACATACAAGTTTTTACATGAATGAAAATGAAAAACACTCATCTCACATAAAAACCCCCAGGCTATTCAAACATGACGATCCAATATAACATATCCAGCAACACATAACATCACATGTCATCAACGTAAGTAAACATGCGTATCCCAATTGTCGTTGACATATAGCAACGAAACCGGCGATATCACATATTACACTTACGGTCGCAGAAAAGAAAGTGTAAAACAACAACAGTTGGAATCCGCAAACTCTTTAGACATCGCATGTCTAATCAAATGAAATACTTAGACATCGCATGCCTAACAATTATAAATCCCGCATTTTAGTCTCATTATCGAAAACTCTTTTCAATATCAAGTCGGGCAATTCAACAAGATTCCCGACATCCTGATCGAATGCTCGTCGCAAACTTTAGTAGGCGGCCGCACCCCCGACGCCGTCGACGAAGTGCACCAAGGCAGAACACCGCTGCCGCGAGCACCCGAACGGATGCTTTCGGCGACGGGGTTCTCCTACAGTCACTTGGTCAGGGCTATGGGGCGAGGCTGTCTATTAAGTTTACCCGGCGAGTATCCGCGTACGCTACGTGATTGCGACGGACTTTTGATCACATCAAAATTCCGTGGCAACCGATCAAGTGAGACTAAACTGCTATGTTTACAACATTCATTCAGTTATCTCATAACTACTTGTGAATTCCAAATATTGTATCACAATCCGGATAAATAGAAAATGTTAAACTTTCCGATCGAACAATCGAACACCCAAGTTTTCCCGAAAAAGCTCAACACATGAAATAAGTTTAAAAAAACATTCACTTCGTGCCTCAGTACCAACGGTCCAGCCGTAGAAGGGTCAAGCCAACGCCTCACATGTGGCACGCCGTACTGCCCCAAACCCTAAGGTTCAAAGGGCAGTTCAAGACGGTCACATAATCGAGTTAAGGTTTGTTGTCTTCTAGAGGGACCATCGCGTTACTTGCACTACTCAGAACGTCCTTAAACTACGGAAAAATCCAACAATCAGAAATTTCCCGGTAGGGGAAAAAGTGGGTATTTATATCCGGACGAACTTTTTAACATATTCTAAAATTACCCGGAAAAACACATAGACAAAATTAGGCAATCCGATCGAATCTACGAAGTCCCAATACAACCCAGAAAACTCAACTCTTGAGTGCAGATTAAAAATTCCCAGAAAACTCAGCACAACAATATAGGAATTACTGTGCAAAAATAATGACAAGATGCCCATTTATTGCCGCGGAACCGCCGCACATTCCATGCTCGTGCCGCGGTTCTGCGGCCACTTGGTCGATTCATGCTCACGTGCTTCACAGTAATTTTTACAAAAGCCTGCTTAATTTTCTGCATATTTTTAATTCATAAAAATCCACAGTTTTCAAAAATGTACAGAGAGTGGATTTTGCATTAGAGTTTCGGTTCGATCGGACTTCTAACTCCGTCTACACATCGCCTAAGGCTCTAGCTAGGCTCTGATACCACTGTAGGGTTCCTAGGCACACCCATGAGGTTCTACAAGTGATCAAACATGGCCAATTCAAAAATTTTCTATGTGCCAAGTGACCCTAAGCAAGATCGTAACTAGAGGTATAGGCGAAACAATATATGTTAACAACTTAACTAAGAGTAAACGGAAAATACAACCTTTGTAGATCCGGTCCTCCACTTCCTTAGCTCCGTGATGATGTCCCTCCGCTGCGATTATCGGATCCCTGACTCTAGCGATGGTTTCGTCGAAGAAATGATCGGGCTAGGTCGTCGACTTCGATGCCGAAGATGATCTACGTCGAGGCAACTCAAGATCAAGCTCCAACTTCACCAAGTCATGAAACTTGTGAAGAAAATACCCTATACTACATGGCAAGTGGTAGAGGATGAAGAAATAGGAAGTGGGTTCACTTTTGATTTGGATTTCTCACTTAGAATCATCACTTAGAAATTTCAAGCAAAGGTTTTTCTTTTTCTCTTCATGAAGAAGATGAAGAAGAAGAATGAAAAAAGAATTATCAATAATAGAAAAACAAGTGATGGTTATCATAATGCAACCATGGTTAAGTGTAGAGAATAAACTAGGGTTAGGTGAATGGTTAGGTTAAGCAAAAGAAACAAAAATGGTTGAACTTTTCAAAGCTTCATGAAGCTTCAAAGTAAATCCAAAAGAAGCAACCATTTCTTTTCTTGCTATAAAGAATAAATAAAAAAGTAAATCAAACTCTAACCATTAACTTAATCATGGTTTAATCATACACACCCAAGTTTGCATGTATCATTAAACATGATACAATCTAGTGCACAAAACTATATCATACATACAATGTGCACATCAAGTGAGAAAATCCATCTTAAGTGAACCAATACTAGTTAATGTAAAGTAATATATCAAATATATAATTATACATTAAATCATTAAATCAACACATGATTTAATGATCCGGTCATACTGCATATAACCGACTAATATCAAGTGTATCAATGTATCGAATCAACACTTGATTCTGTAACCCGGTTATATCTTATATAACCGTCCAATGATACAAATCGTGAGAATAGAACACAGTATCACATACTGTTATTATTCTCGGTCCCGCACATATCTCATATGCGCTCCTATTTCGTTTCGCTTGAGCCAGGAAACCTCTGTGTAGGACTCTAAAGACTCGTCAATACGCCGGCAGCAGATGATGATCATATCAAACACCCACAAGCCGCAAGCGGTCTACTAAACGTAATGGCCATCCGGGTATTGAGCGATCAGAAGATCGACGAGCAAGCCCGCTCACACTCCTGTGAATCCAACCAGTAACACTTACCGTACAGTCCGGTCTGTTCGTCTAATATGCCGCATATCTCGCCTAGGGGTGGTAAACGTCAGACCCCAGCAGCTCGATAAGTCGTGTCGATATGAGGTCTATAACAGTTTGAGAAACTACTGATAACACTTACCAGTAAATCTCAGCAACCCTGGCCAGGGATTTCCGGTTATAGCCAATCGAACACAGCGCAACATCAACTCCCTATACCGGGAGAGACGAATCCCCTCCTATCGCTCATTGCCTCCATATGATTCGGGACTGTACCCAAAAAACACCGTTTTGTACGCCCTCTTGGACGTGGTAAGGTGGAAATCAAAGCACAGTGGGAATCACACAAGACTCTATGATGATCTCGGGTCAACAGACTACTCTGTACCAGTGTCACCCGAGAACTGCCATCTGACGTGAGGTATAATACCATCTGAGAGTTCTCGGCGAGTCCGTCCAGTGTACCCAGTCTCCACTGACCACCCGTATATCATCTCTGATGTCAAACACCAATGGATATGGGATCATCCATCGCCCATCTTTATGGGTCGAGAAGGTACATGCTAGTTTACTCTAGTATATCGATTCCCCGTCTCGATACACCCACGACTAGGGACTTTGAAGGATGTACTTATGGACTACCATGTCCCCACTAGTATGATCCGCATCATAGTCCAGGTAGTCAAGTACACATCCTAAGGGATTTACCAAAATGTAACAGAGAGACAATCAGTGTACACGTTAAGATAAAGAGTAACCAGATAGCATACTATCATATCGAGCAAGAAAGTCATCCCTATATATGTCTAAGTATCCACCACAATATAAATCCAATGTACAGTAATGGCCTCTAGGGCATACATATAACTAACATCATGAAGCTTCAACAAAAGACAAAGCAAGTCACCATTTCATTTTCCTTTTCCAAAATGAATAAAGAGAATAAATAAATAAGTAAATCAAAACCCTAACCATTAACATAACCATGGTTTAATCATACACACCCAAGTTTAAATGTATCATCAAACATGATACAAACTAGTGCACAAAACTATATCATATATACAATGTGCACATCAAGTGAGAAAATATATCTTAAGCGAACCAATACTAGTTAATGTAAAGTAATATATCAAATATATAATTATACATTAAATCATTAAATCAACACTTGATTTAACGATCCGGTCATATCGCATATGACCGACTAATATCCAATGTAACGACTTATCGAATCAATCCTCGATTCGATAACTAGGTTATATCGCATACAACCATTCGATACATTCATCGCGAGAATAGAATACAGTATCATATACTGGTATTATTCTCGGTCCCGCACATATCTCATATGCACTCCTATTTCGTTTTGCTTGAGCCAGGAAACCTCTGTGTAGGACTCTAAAGACTCGTCAATACGCCGGCAGCAGGTGATGATCATGTTAGTTATATGTATGCCCTAGAGGCCATTACTGTACATTGGATGTATATTGTAGTGGATGCTGGGACATATATAGGGAGGACTTTGTTGCTCGACATGATAGTATGCTATCTGGTTGATCTTTACCTTAACATGTACACTGATTGTCTCTCTGTTACATGTTGGTAAAGCCCTTAGGATGTGTACTTGACTACCTGGAATGTGATGTGGATCATACTAGTGGGGACATGGTAGTCTATAAGTACATCCTTCAAAGTCCCTAGCCGTGGGTGTATCGAGACGGGGCATCGATATACCAGAGTAGACTAGCGTATACCTTCTCGACCCATACAGATGGGAGATGGATGATCCCATATCCATCGGTAATTGACATCAGAGATGATATACGGGTGCTCAGTAGAGACTGGGTACACTGGACGGACTCGCCGAGAACTCCCAGATGGTATTATACCTTACGTCAGATGGCAGTTCTCTGGTGACACTGGTACAGAGTAGTCTGTTGACCCGAGATCGTCATAGAGTCTTGTGTGGTTCCCACTGTGCTTTGATTTCCACCTTACCACGTCCAAGAGGGCGTGCAAAACAGTGGTTTTTGGGTATAGTCCCGAGTCACATGGAGGCAATGAGCGATAGGAGGGGATTCGTCTCTCCCGGTATAGGGGGTTGATGTTGCGCTGTGTTCGATTGGCTATAACCGGAAATCCCTGGCCAGGGTTGCTGAGATTTACTAGTAAGTGTTACCAGTAGTTTCTCGAATTGTTATAGACCTCATATCGACACGACTTATCGAGCTATTGGGATCTGACGTTTACCACCCCTAGGCGAGATATGCGACATATCAGACGATCAGACCGGACTGTACGGTAAGTGTTACTGGTTGGATTCACAGGAGTGTGAGCGGGCTTGCTCGTCGATCTTCTGATCGCTCAATACCCGGGTGGCCGTTACGTTTAGCAGACCGCTTGCGGCTTGTGGGTGTTTGATATGATCATCATCTGCTGCCGGCGTATTGACGAGTCTTTAGAGTCCTACACAGAGGTTTCCTGGCTCAAGCGAAACGAAATAGGAGCGCATATGAGATATGTGCGGGACCGAGAATAATGCGTGTATGTGATACCGTATTCCATTCTCGCGATGAATGTATCGATTGGTTGTATGCGATATAACCTAGTTATCGATTCAAGGATTGATTCGATAAGCCGATACATTGGATACTAGTTGGTTATATGCGATATGACCGGATCGTTAAATCAAGTGTTGATTTAATGATTTAATGCATAATTATATATTTGATATATTACTTTGCATTAACTAGTATTGGTTCACTTTAAATGGATTTTTCTCACTCGCTTGTACACATTGTATATGTGATATATTTTTTGTGCACTTGATTGTATCATGTTTGATGATGCATGATTGCTAGGGTTTGTGTAAAGAGTTAAACTTTAGTTAAGTAAATGGTTAGGGTTTTTATATATTTATTCTTTCATTTATCTTTTAATTTGGATTAAAAGAAATGAGAAAAGAAAAACAAAAGGGTTGCTTTCAACATGAAGCTTTGACCAAAGTGACTCTTTTGTCTTCATCTCGTAAACCCTAACCATTCATTTAACCTTAGTTATTTCTCTACACATTACCATGGTTAATTTTATGATAAGAATCATTTTATTATTCTTTTCATAAATACTTATCATAAGATTTCATCTTCTTCTTCTTCTTTTTCAAGATGAAGAACCTTGATTCCATCAATGGTGATTGATGAAAATGAGTGAGAAATCCAATTCTAAAGTGAACCCACTTCCTATTTCTTCATCCTCTACCTCTTGCCAAGTAGTATAGGGTGTTTCCTTCACAAGTTATCATGGCTTGGTGAAGGTGGAGCTTGATCTAGTGATGTCTCGACGTAGATCATCTTCGGCATCGTCGTTGATGACCTAGCCCGCTTTTTCTCCGTTGAAGCCGATGCTAGAGTCATGGTTCGATTTGGACAGCGGAGAGGACTTCATCATGGAGCTATGGAGGTAGAGAAACGGATCTACAAAGGTTGTATTTCCGTTCTTTTAGTTTAGTTGTAAACTAGTTGCATCTTTCGCCTAAATTTCTAGTTAACGATCCGTATTCGGGTTTCTCGGCACCTATAAAATTTGAAATTGGCATGGTTGATGCCTTGTGAGACCTCTTGAGAGTGCCTAAGAACCCTACAGTGGTATCAGAGCCTAGCTAGAGCCTTAGGTGATGCCTAGACGACGTTTGAAACCCGATCGAACATCGAAACCCTAATACAATATGCTCTTTGGACTTTTTTCAATTTCTGGGATTTTTCCAGATTAAAAATATGCAGAAAATTCAGTAGGGAATTGTAAGAATTACTGTGAAGCCCGTACCCATGATTCCCTCATTGAGCGGCGGAACCGCGGCACAAGCATAGCTTGTGCGGCGGTTCCGCGGCCAAATTGTCATGTCATCCAACAATTTTTGCACAGTAATTCATGTTTTCAGGTACTGGATTTTCTGGGAATTTTTAATATTTATTCAAGAGTTGAATATTCTGAGTTGTTTTGGGGATTCGTTTATTCGATCGGATTGTCGGACTTTGTCTATATGTTTTCCGGGTAAATTTTAGAATATGTTAAAAAGTTCGACCGGATATAAATACCCAACTTTTCCCCTGCCGGAAAATTTCCAAGTGTTGGATTTTTCCGAGGTTTAAAGACGTTCTAAGTAGTGCAAGTAACGCGATGGTCCCTCTAGAAGACAACAAACCTTAACTCGATTATGTGACCGTCTTGAACTGCCCTTTGAACCTTCGGGTTTGGGGCAGTACGGCGTGCCACATGTGAGGCGTTGGCTTGACCCTTCTACGGCTGGACCGTTGGTACTGAGGCATGAAGTGAATGTCTTTGAACTTGTTTCATGTGTTGATCTGTTTCGGGAAAACTTGGGTGTTTGAATGTTCGATCGGAAAATTTAACATTTTCTAATTATCTGGAATGTGATACAGTAATTGGAATTCACAAGTAGTTATGAGATAACTGAATGAATGTTATAAACATAGCACTTTAGTCTCAACTTGATCGGTTGCTACGGAATTTTGATGCGATCAAAAGTCCGTTGCAATCACGTAGCGTACGTGGATACTCGCCGGGTAAACTTAATAGACAGCCTCACTCCATAGCCCCGACCAAGTGACTGTAGGAGAACCTCGTCGCCGAAAGCATCCGTTCGGGTGCTCGCGGTAGCGGTGTTCCGCCTTGGTGCACTTCGTCGACTGTATCGGGGGTGCAGCCGCCTACTAAAGTTTGCGACGAGCATTCGATCAGGATGTCGGGAATCTTGTTGAATTGCCCGACTTGATAATGAAAAGTGTTTTCGATAATGAGACTAAAATGCGTGGATTATGATTGTTAGTCATGCGATGTCTAAGGAATTCATTTGATTAGGCATGCGATGTCTATGCAGGTTGTGGATTCCAACTGTTGTAGTTTTACACTTTCTTTTCTGTGACCGTAAGTGTAATATGTGATGTCGCCAGTTTCGTTGCTATATGTCAACGACAATTGGGATGCGCATATTTACTTACGTTGATGACATGTGATGTTATGTGTTGCTGGATATGTTATATTGGATCGTCGTGTTTGAATAGCCGGGGGTTTTTATGTGAGATGAGTGTTTTTCATTTTCATTCATGTAAAAACTTGTATGTAATATTCTTTTATTGGGGCACTTCCAGGTTGCGGAAGATGTCACCCTTTGTATATTATTTACTTTTCCGCACTAGGATAGACCCAAGGAGGGGAGCATAAGTAACCGGGTTCTGGAGTCCAGTGGGAGACCAACTCGAGGAGTCGAGTCCGGGTCTCCTAACTCTAGAATTGGTAGGGTTGCTTGCCGCTCTCGTAGGGGTCTAGGGGTGTGGGTTTGGCTATTCATCACGACCGTGGAATCCGTGTTTTATACTGGCTCGTATTGAAAACACGGACGTCCTAGTATATCTAATATTTCATATGTTTCTTCTGCTGCGATATCTGTGATGTGATCATGTGATGTTCTGTGATAGATACAGTATATAGTATATATGATATATTATATAGGCGTTACTTATGTTTTACACCCGCGCTAGCCCTGCCCCGCTCTGCCGTTAGTTACCTAACCTAACGATGCACGAGGGGACATCGAGGCGAATGCGGATGGCATAAGTGTACGTCGTATTTATCTGTGATGTTTAGGTACTTAAATGATGGGACTTCATTAATGTGATTAATGAAATAAAAGAAACCTAAGATGTTGTAGAATCGAATTTCAAAAAGAAAACAGGTAGCTACAGTTCTTGCTTTGCATAGCGGTATATGAGATATATCCTGCACCTTATTCGATGAGGAAAGGACCGAGATCCCTTCACCGGGAGTGACTCCTTTAGCAATAACTGGCAGATGCTACACACTCGGTTTGTCTTTTGATTGCTTTTAACAGTTCTGCTTTGCACAGTGATATATATGATATATCCCGCACCTCATTCGACGAGGAAAGGACCGACGATCCCTTCACCGGGAGTGACTCCTTTAGCAAAACTAGAAAAGCCTCAAAAACACTCCATTTCAAAATTCATTCGATCCTACAACGATATCAAGTTCATTACGCAATAGGTTTTCAGAAAAACCTGTCGTAGCCCTCCGTCATTTCAGATAAGTAGTAGTTAGTATTCGTGCTACATTTGTTGGCCTGCGTCAAGGCGTAGTGTGCGGTAGCTAACTGATATTTATCTGCTTATGCATATGATGCAGATTGGATTAGGGTAGTCGTGCGACTTTGTTGGCCTGCGTCAAGGGTCGTGCGGGTGGGTTTAATTCAATCAGGAAATGACGGGTTGAACTTGACTAGCGCACTATGGTTTGTTGGCCTGCGTCAAGGTCATAGGACGCTAGGGGCAAAATATTATCGGGAATTTCAAGTGTTGAAATTTGCAATGAGATTGCATACCTTCTATGAGATAGTTGGATCCCGATACCCGCTACGAGTAAGAGTTACTCCTGGGAGAGTTTTATACATTACAATTAGCCGATCAAGTAGGTGTCTAGAAAGGTGTTAACGGGGTTACGCCTCTGGGAAAACGAGGTTTACATTAATTAGGTTCGTGCGAAAGCACGGGGGACCTCCCTCAAAGTACCGACACTGGCCTGGCTGAAAGATTGGCGAACTTGTAGTGTGTAATTAATCCCGGCTAGTCTTTCCTTTTAGGGTTTGAAGGAAGATTTGATAAAAAGCAGTGGGAGCCATCCTGATTAGATAAAATAATAACCAATCTATTCTTGCAAGAGCGCACGCTGAGTGTTTTCTTCTCTCTCTCTCCTGGTAGCGACCATGTCACGCCTTAATCAAGATAATAATACGGATATTTGACCGAACCCGCTTGTTATACTGAGCTGGGGAACGTTGGTCCCGCTCCAACTTGTAATTGTTATAAAACAAAGCAGGAAATTGGGGATTACCAGAATTCCCGTGCCGCCCAAACGAAGAGAGTGCATGCTGATGCATCATCTTCGGGTGTGTTCATTACAAAGAACTGTTTCTCAGTATCCTTTACGTCCTGGGTATGTGATACCAGATCAGGATCCCAGATATGTAATCTGTTACATAGGGCTACAGAAAGGTAGAGAACTGAGAACGGGTGATAAGTTTCATGAGGCAGAAAACGGGGCAAGAGTTGCAGCCAAGTCTGTTGGTCACTGTCACCCTGTATTCCAAATACATTGATTCTGAACGAATGTAATTAGATACCGAACCTGATATACAAAATCATATCAGTCTCTTTATTAGTAAAGAAATGATAAAATTTTGTATAGTTGGACAATGTTTTGAACATTTCCTATATCAAAAGTTGATCTGTTCAGGCACGTTATCTAAAAGCATTGATGTTCTAAATCAAACTACAGTTCTTAGTATATGGAACACACACAAGAGGAAGAGTTCAGAAATGAACGAATCCTTCTTGAGGCATTGTAGACTAGGTCAGATCAATGTGACCCGACTAGCTAGAGTTACATATAGATGCATATTTAAATTAATTTGAATCTACATCTTGTGAAACTTGCCAGTCATGTCACAGAGATAAGATGACCATAGCTCCGTTTACTGGAAACAGAGAAAGAGTTAGTGAACTCTTGGGATCATACATGTTGATGTATGTAAGGTCCCCTGTCTACATATGCCATGACTGATTCTTTGTACTTCGTTACATTCTCTGATGATCTCTCGAGATTCAGACATATGTTCTTGTTGAAACACAAGTCCGAACCTTTTGAGATATTCACAGAATATAAGTTAGAAGTAGAGAACCAAAATACGGGTATAAGTATTATGTCCAATGATGTGATCAAGGAGGAGAATACTTGAGCATGAAATTCCTGGACTTTTCTAAAGGAGAATGAGATTCTCTCTCAGCATTACTCCTCCGTATACACCATAGCACGATCATATATCGGGGCGGAGCAATCTCACCCTATATGATAAGGTGTGCTCTATGATGAGTACTACTGAGTTACTTATTTCCTTTTTGGGAGTTATGCACTTGAGAAGCTGCATACCTATTGAATAGGGTTCAAATTAAATCAGTTGCCTACCACTTCATATTTGATATGATAAGGGTAGAGCCCATCTCTTAAGTTAGTTAAGATTTGGGGTTGTCCAGCCTATGTCTGAAAAGAAAAATCCGGACAAGCTCGAGGCAAGGTCTGTAATGTAGAACTGGAAAGGTTCCAGCTATACAAACTGCAGCAGATGATTTGATAGAACCAAAGGATTCAATAGTTACCAACGAACCTCAGCCTCTCCGCCGATCTAGTAGGGTTCCTCACCCACCTGAGAGATACTTCGGTTTCTCTATAACAGTGGGAGCAAGGATTGCATCATGAGATGATGACCCAACTAGTTTCGAGCAAGCCATCGAGAGTAGGGACTCTGTAAGAATGGCTGGATGCTTAGCGATCTGAGATGGAATCCATATACACCAACAAAGTATGGACTTTGGTTGCTATATCTGAAGGGTTAAATCCCCATCAGGAGCAAGTATATCTTGAGAAGATTACTTGGTGTATATGGAAAAGTTGAGACTTTCAAAGCTAGACTTGTTAAAGCTTTTCGTCATCGACCAGGCGTGGATAATGATGAAACCTTTTCAAGTGGCTATGCTTAAGTCCATCCTGATCCTACTTGCCACGGCTACATACCATGACTACGATATCTGGTGGTTGGGTGTCATGACACCTTTTCTAAATGATGTTTTAGAAGAGAGAGTCTATAAGTACACAGCCAGAGGGCTTCGTAAACAGTGGGAGCAGCGGAAACGTGTACAAGATGCTTTATAGGATAAAGCAGGCATCGCGGAGTTGGAACATCTGTTTTGATGAGTTAGTCAAAGAAGTTGACATCATCAAAATGGTAGATGAACCTTGTATAAACAAAAAGGTAGTGGGGTGTATGGTAATGATCCTCGTAGAGTACGTGGATGACATACTCTAGATAGGGAAGGAGTTTCCTATGCTACGCTCGATCAATCTCCGCTTATCACAATGATTCTCTATATAGGATCAAAATGATACCTGCTAAATCCTGGGTTTTGGATCTATGAGATAGATCTAATTGGATGTTAGTATTCTCACTAGTTATAGTGAGATGGTATCAACCGATCCTGGGGAGAATCACTGGAAGGGTTCCAAGGTGATAATGACGACTGAGTGTCAGTCACAGGCATTGTCTTTACCCTCAGTAAAGGGACGGTATGTTGGAAGAGTTCCAAGCTAGATACCGTGACATACTAGACGATAAAGGCAGGATACATCGCTACTAAAGATGCTACCCAAGAGGCAGTCTGGGTATATATATTAGTTCATGAGATGAACTTTGTTCCTCCCATTGTGTGACAATGGAGTTGTGGCTTATGCCAAGGAACGCCGGTCCCATCAGTGATCCAGACATATTCTAAGGCAGTGTCACCTGATTATGGAGATGGTTGATCTCCAGGGTGATCGAGATTTGGAGAGTAGACTCAGAGGACAACACAGCGGATCCACTCACAAAGGCCTTTTCCCAGAGAGAGACTTTTATGGGATGGTTGAGTATGAGATACTACAACCACTGCTATCAGATGGCCCTAGTGCAAGTGGGAGATTGTTAGTTATATGTATGCCCTAGAGGCCATTACTGTACATTGGATGTATATTGTAGTGGATGCTGGGACATATATAGGGAGGACTTTCTTGCTCGACATGATAGTATGCTATCTGGTTGATCTTTACCTTAACGTGTACACTGATTGTCTCTCTGTTACATGTTGGTAAAGCCCTTAGGATGTGTACTTGACTACCTGGAATGTGATGCGGATCATACTAGTGGGGACATGGTAGTCTATAAGTACATCCTTCAAAGTCCCTAGTCGTGGGTGTATCGAGACGGGGCATCGATATACCAGAGTAGACTAGCGTATACCTTCTCGACCCATACAGATGGGCGATGGATGATCCCATATCCATCGGTGTTTGACATCAAAGATGATATACGGGTGCTCAGTAGAGACTGGGTACACTGGACGGACTCGCCGAGAACTCCCAGATGGTATTATACCTTACGTCAGATGGCAGTTCTCTGGTGACACTGGTACAGAGTAGTCTGTTGACCCGAGATCGTCATAGAGTCTTGTGTGGTTCCTACTGTGCTTTGATTTCCACCTTACCACGTCCAAGAGGGCATGCAAAACGGTGGTTTTTGGGTACAGTTCCGAGTCACATGGAGGCAATGAGCGATAGGAGGGGATTCGTCTCTCCTGGTATAGGGGGTTGATGTTGCGCTGTGTTCGATTGGCTATAACCGGAAATCCCTGGCCAGGGTTGCTGAGATTTACTGGTAAGTGTTACCAGTAGTTTCTCGAATTGTTATAGACCTCATATCGACACGACTTATCGAGCTATTGGGGTCTGACGTTTACCAACCCTAGGCGAGATATGCGACATATCAGACGATCAGACCGGACTGTACGGTAAGTGTTACTGGTTGGATTCACAGGAGTGTGAGCGGGCTTGCTCGTCGATCTTCTGATCGCTCAATACCCGGGTGGCCGTTACGTTTAGCAGACCGCTTGCGATATGTGCGGGACTTTAGAGTCCTACACAGAGGTTTCCTGTCTCAAGCGAAACGAAATAGGAGCGCATATGAGATATGTGTGGGACCGAGAATAATGCGTGTATGTGATACCGTATTCCATTCTCGCGATGAATGTATCGATTGGTTGTATGCGATATAACCTAGTTATCGATTCAAGGATTGATTCGATAAGCCGATACATTGGATACTAGTTGGTTATATGCGATATGACCGGATCGTTAAATCAAGTGTTGATTTAATGATTTAATGCATAATTATATATTTGATATATTACTTTGCATTAACTAGTATTGGTTCACTTTAAATGGATTTTTCTCACTCGCTTGTGCACATTGTATATGTGATATATTTTTTGTGCACTTGATTGTATCATGTTTGATGATGCATGATTGCTAGGGTTTGTGTAAAGAGTTAAACCTTAGTTAAGTAAATGGTTAGGGTTTTTATATATTTATTCTTTCATTTATCTTTTAATTCGGATTAAAAGAAATGAGAAAAGAAAAACAAAAGGGTTGCTTTCAACATGAAGCTTGTTGAAGCTTCATGAAGCTTTGACCAAAGTGACTCTTTTGTCTTCATCTCCTAAACCCTAACCATTCATTTAACCTTAGTTATTTCTCTACACATTACCATGGTTAATTTTATGATAAGAATCATTTTATTATTCTTTTCATAAATACTTATCATAAGATTATCATCTTCTTCTTCTTCTTCTTCAAGATGAAGAACCTTGATTCCATCAATGGTGATTGATGAAAATGAGTGAGAAATCCAATTCTAAAGTGAGCCCACTTCCTATTTCTTCATCCTCTACCTCTTGCCAAGTATTATAGGGTGTTTCCTTCACAAGTTTTCATGGCTTGGTGAAGGTGGAGCTTGATCTAGTGATGTCTCGACGTAGATCATCTTCGGCATCGTCGTCGATGACCTAGCCCGCTTTTTCTCCGTTGAAGCCGATGCTAGAGTCATGGTTCGATTTGGACAGCGGAGAGGACTTCATCATGGAGCTATGGAGGTGGAGAAACGGATCTACAAAGGTTGTATTTCCGTTCTTTTAGTTTAGTTGTAAACTAGTTGCATCTTTCGCCTAAATTTCTAGTTAACGATCCGTATTAAGGTTTCTCGGCACCTATAAAATTTGAAATTGGCATGGTTGATGCCTTGTGAGACCTCTTGAGAGTGCCTAGGAACCCTACAGATCATATCAAACACCCACAAGCCACAAGCGGCGAGCACCCGAACGGATGCTTTCGGCGACGGGGTTCTCCTACAGTCACTTGGTCGGGGCTAAGGGGTGTAGCTGTCTATTAAGTTTATCCGGCGAGTATCCGCGTACGCTACGTGATTGCGACGGACTTTTGATCGCATCAAAATTCCGTGGCAACCGATCAAGTGAGACTAAAGTGCTATGTTTATAACATTCATATCAGTTATCACATAACTACTTGTGGATTCCAAATATTGTATCACATTCCGGGTAAATAAAAAATGTTAAACTTTCCGATCGAACAATCAAACACCCAAGTTTTCCCGAAACAGCTCAACACATGAAATAGGTTTAAAAACATCTAGTTCATGCCTCAGTACCAACGGTCCAGCCGTAGAAGGGTCAAGCCAACGCCTCACATATGGCGCGCCGTACTGCCCCAAATCCTAAGGTTCAAAGGGCAGTTTAAGACGGTCACATAATCGAGTTAAGGTTTGTTGTCTTCTAGAGGGTCCATCGCGTTACTTGCACTACTTAGAACGTCTTTAAACCACGGAAAAATCCAACACTTGGAAATTTCCCGGCAGGGGAAAAAGTGGGTATTTCTATCCGGTCAAACTTTTTAACATGTTCTAAAATTTACCCAGAAAAACAATAACGAATTTAAAATTCCCGATCGAACCAATGATTACAAAACAAACCCCAGAATGCACAACACTTTTGTCATATTAAAAATACCCATAAAATAGTAAACACAGATAAAGGAATTACTGTGCAAAGAACTGCCCCTAATACGCTTAGATTGCCGCGGAACCGCCGCTAATGGTGGGTCAACGCCGCGGTTCCGCGGCCATATGAAGGAATTGGGGGTTCATTTTTCACCAGAATTCTTATCTTTCCCTGCTGAATTTTTCAGGTATTTTTAATTCTGGAAAAACCCAGATTTTAAAAAATGACCAGAGAGGGGTGTATTTTGTCGTATTTGAGTTCGATCGGGGTTTTAACTTCGTTAACGCATCGCCTGATGCTCTAGCTAGACTCTGATACCACTGTAGGATTCCTAGGCACACTAATGAGGTCTCACAAGTCATCAACCATGCCATATTCAAATTTTTCCGGTGCCGAGAAACCCTAATACGGATCGTTAACTAGAGAATAGGCGAAACAAGCAACTAGTTAACAACTTAACTAAATGAACGGGAATACAACCTTTATAGATCCGGTCCTCCACCTCCATAGCTCCGCGATGAAGTCCCCTCGCTGCGATGATCGGATCCCGGGCTCTAGCGTCGGCTTCATCGGAGAAATGGGCGGGCTAGGTCGTCGACTTCGATGCCGAAGATGATCTACGTCGAGGCAACACAAGATCAAGCTCCAACTTCACCAAGTCATGAAACTTGTGAAGAAAACACCCTATACTACTTGGCAAGTGGTAGAGGATGAAGAAATAGGAAGTGGGTTCACTTTAGAATTGGATTTCTCACTCTTTTTCTCAAGTTGCCATTGTTGGTAGCAAGCTTTCTTCTTTGTTCAAGAAGAAGAATAAGAAAGAATATGATAAGTTTTTTTTTATTCAAAAAGAAAATAATATGATACTTATCATATTTACAACCATGGTTAAGTGTAGAGAATTAACTAGGGTTTAGTTGAATGGTTAGGGTTAAGTAAACAAACAAAATGGTCAAGCTTTCAACACTTCATGAAGCTTCATGAAAGAAACAAAATAAGCCATCATTCTATTTATCTTGCAAAAATGAATAAATAAATAAATGAATAGATAAGTAAATGAAAACCCTAACCAATAACATAACCATGGTTTAATTCTTTACACAAACCCAAGTTTGCATGTATCATCAAACATGATACAAACAAGTGCACAAAAGTATATCACATATACAACTTGTGTACATCAAGTGAGAAAATCCAATTTAAGTGAACCAATACTAGTTAATGCAAAGTAATATATCAAATATATAATTATGCATTAAATCATTAAATCAATACTTGATTTAACGATCCGGTCATATCGCATATAACCGACTAATATCCAATGTATCGGCTTATCGAATCAATCCTCGATTCGATAACTAGGTTATATCGCATACAACCAATCGATACATTCATCGCGAGAATGGAATATGGTATCACATACAAGCATTATTCTCGATCCCGCACATATCTCATATGCCTTCCTATTTCGTTTCGCTTGACCCAGGAAACCTCTGTGTAGGACTCTAAAGACTCGTCAATACGCCGGCAGCAGGTGATGATCATATCAAACACCCACAAGCCGCAAGTGGTCTGCTAAACGTAACGGCCACCCGGGTATTGAGCGATCAGAAGATCGACGAGCAAGCC
Organism: Agapanthus africanus; assembly: GCA_030015575.1. NCBI lineage: Eukaryota > Viridiplantae > Streptophyta > Magnoliopsida > Asparagales > Amaryllidaceae > Agapanthus > Agapanthus africanus. Next base: position 143,344,751 of record JASDDO010000026.1, read on the forward strand.
CGCTCACACTCCTGTGAATCCAACCAGTAACACTTACCGTACAGTCCAGTCTGTTCGTCTGATATGTCGCATATCTCGCCTAGGGGTGGTAAACGTCAGACCCCAATAGCTCGATAAGTCGTGTCGATATGAGGTCTATAACAGTTTGAGAAACTACTGGTAACACTTACCAGTAAATCTCAGCAACCCTAGCCAGGGATTTCCGGTTATAGCCAATCGAACACAACGCAACATCAACTCCCTATACCGGGAGAGACGAATCCCCTCCTATCGCTCATTGCCTCCATGTGACTCGGGACTGTACCCAAAAACCACCGTTTTGCACGCCCTCTTGGACGTGGTAAGGTGGAAATCAAAGCACAGTGGGAATCACACAAGACTCTATGACGATCTCGGGTCAACAGACTACTCTGTACCAGTGTCACCAGAGAACTGCCATCTGACGTAAGGTATAATACCATCTGGGAGTTCTCGGCGAGTCCGTCCAGTGTACCCAGTCTCCACTGAGCACCCGTATATCATCTCTGATGTCAAACACCAATGGATATGGGATCATCCATCGCCCATCTGTATGGGTCGAGAAGGTATACGCTAGTCTACTCTGGTATATCGATGCCCTGTCTCGATACACCCACGACTAGGAACCTTGAAGGATGTACTTATGGACTACCATGTCCCCACTAGTATGATCCGCATCATAGTTCAGGTAGTCAAGTACACATCCTAACGGCTTTACCAACATGTAACAGAGAGACAATCAGTGTACACGTTAAGGTAAAGATCAACCAGATAGCATACTATCATGTCGAGCAAGAAAGTCCTCCCTATATATGTCCAAGCATCCACTATAATATACATCCTATGTATAGTAATGGTCTCTAGGGCATACATATAACTAACACCTTGATCTTGTCCGGATTTTGCTTTTAGACATAGGCCGGACAACCCCAAATCTTAACTAACCTAAAAAAATGGGCTCTTCCCTTTCCATATCACATATGAAGTGGTTGGCAACTGATTTGATTTGAACCTTATTCAATAGGTATGCAACTTCTCAAGTGCATAACTCCCAAAAGGAAATAGGACACTCAGTAGTACTCATCATAGAGCACACCATATCAAATAAAGTGTAATTGCTCCGCCTCGATACACCATCGTGCTATGGTGTATGCGGAGGAATAATGCTGAGAGAGAATCTCATTCTCCTTTAGAATAGTCCAGGAATTCCGTGCTCAAGTATTCTCCTCCTTGATCTCATCAAAGGACATAATACTTATACCCGTATTTTGGTTCTCTACTTCTAACTTATATTCTGTGAATATCTCAAAAGGTTCGGACTTATGTTTCAACAGGAACATATGTCTGAATCTTGAGAGATTATCAGAGAATGTAATGAAATACAAAGAACCAGTCTTGGCATATGTAGACAGGGGACCTACATACATCAACATGTATCATCCCAAGAGTTCACTAACTCTTTCTCTGTTTCCAGTAAACAGAGCTATGGTCATCTTATCTCTGTGATATGATTGGCAAGTTTCACAAGATGTAAATTCAAACTGATTTAAATATGCGTCTACAATGTAACTTAAGTTAGTCGGGTCACATTGATATGACCTAGTCTACAATACCTCAAGAAGGAATCGTTCATTTCTAAACTCTTCCTCTTGTGTGTGTTCTTTATACTAAGAACTGTAGTTTGATTTAGAACATCAATGCTTTTAGATAACGTGCGATCAACTTTTGATATAGGAAATGTTCAAAACATTATCCAACAATACCAAATTATATCCTTCTTTATCTAAATAAAGAGGCTGATATGATTTTGTATATCAGGTTCGGTATCTAATAACATTCGTTCAGAATCAATGTATTTGGAATACTGGGTGACAGTGACCAACAGACTTGGCTGCAACACTTGCACCGTTTTCTGCCTCATGAAACTTATCTCCCGTTCTCAGTTCTCTACCTTTCTGTAGCCCATGTAATATATTACATATGTGGGATCCTGATCCGGTATCATATACCCAGGACGTAAAGGACATTTGAGAAACAGTCCTCTGTAATGAACACACCCGAAGATGATGCATCAATATGCACTCTCTTCGTTTTTGCGGCACGGGAATTCTGGAAATCCCCTAATTCCTGCTCTGTCTTATAACTTTTATAAGTTGGAGCGGGACCAACGTTCCCCAGCTCAGTATAACAAGCGGGTTCGGTCAATATATCCGTTTTATTATCTTGATTAAGGCGTGACATGGTCGATACCTGGAGAGAGAGAGAAGAAAACACTCAGCGTGCGCTCTTGCAAGAATAGATTGGTTATTATTTTATCTAATCAGGATGGCTCCCACTGTTTTTTATCAAATCTTCCTTCAAACCCTAAAAGGAAAGACTAGCCGGGATTAATTACATATTACAAGTTCGCCAATCTTTCAGCCAGGCCAGTGTCGGTACTTTGAGGGAGGTCCCCCGTGCTTTCGCACGAACCTAATTAATGTAAACTTCGTTTTCCCATAGGCGTAACCCCGTTGACACCTTTCTAGACACCTACTTGATCGGCTAATTGTAATGTGTAAAACTCTCCCAGGAGTAACTCTTACTCGCAGCGGGTATCGGGATCCAACTATCTCATAGAAGGTATGCAATCTCATTGCAAGTTTCAACACTTGAAATTCCCGATAATATTTTGCCCCTAGCGTCCTATGACCTTGACGCAGGCCAACAAACCATAGTGCGCTAGTCAAGTTCAACCCGTCATTTCCTGATTGAATTAAACCCACCCGCATGACCCTTGACGCAGGCCAACAAAGTCGCACGACTACCCTAATCCAATCTGCATCATATGCATAAGCAGATAAATACTAGTTAGCTACCGCACACTACGCCTTGACGCAGGCCAACAAACGTAGCACGAATACTAACTACCACTTATCTGAAATGACGGAGGGCTACGACAGGTTTTTCTGAAAACCTATTGCGTAATGAACTTGATATCGTTGTAGAATCAAATGATTTTCAAATGGAGTGCTTTTGAGGCTTTTCTAGTTTTGCTAAAGGAGTCACTCCCGGTGAAGGGATCGTCGGTCCTTTCCTCGTCGAATGAGGTGCGGGATATATCATATATATCACTGTGCAAAGCAGAAACTATAGAAGCAATCAAAAGACAAACCGAGTGTGTAGCATCTGCCAGTTATTGCTAAATGGGTCACTCCCGGTGAAGGGATCATCGGTCCTTTCCTCATCGAATAAGGTGCAGGATATATCATATATACCGCTGTGGAAAGCAAGAATTGTAGCTACCTGTTTTATTTTTGAAATTCGATTCCACAACATCTTTAGGTTTCTTTTACTTTCATTAATCATATTAATGAAGTCCCATCATTTAAGTTACCTAAACATCACAGATAAATACGACGTACACTTATGCCATCCGCATTCGCCTCGATATCCCCTCGTGCACTGTTAGGTTAGGTAACTAACGGCAGAGCGGGGCAGGGCTAGCGCGGGTGTAAAACATAAGTAACGTCTATATAATATATCATATATACTATATACAGTATCCATCACAGAACACATCACATGATCACATCACAGATATCGCAGCAGAAGAAACATATGAAATATTGGATATACTAGGACGTCCGTGTTTTAGTACGAGCCAGTATAAAACACGGATTCCACGGTCGTGATGAATAGCCAAACCCACTCCCCTAGACCCCTATGAGAGCGGCAAGCAACCCTACCAATTCTAGTGTTAGGAGACCCGGACTCGACTCCTCGAGTTGGTCTCCCACTGGACTCCCGAACCCGGTTACTTGTGCCCTCCTCCTTGGGTCTATCCTAGTGTGGAAAAGTAAATAATATACAAAATGTGACATCTTCCGCAACCTGGAAGTGCCCCAATAAAAGAATATTACATACAAGTTTTTACATGAATGAAAATGAAAAACACTCATCTCACATAAAAACCCCCCGCTATTCAAACACGACGATCCAATATAACATATCCAGCAACACATAACATCACATGTCATCAACGTAAGTAAATATGCCCATCCCAATTTTCGTTGACATATAGCAACGAAACCGGCGATATCACATATTACACTTACGGTCACAGAAAAGAAAGTGTAAAACTACAACAGTTGGAATCCGCAACCTCCTTAGACATCGTATGCCTAATCAAATGAATTCCTTAGACATCACATGCCTAACAATTATAAACCCCGCATTTTAGTCTCAATATCGAAAACTCTTTTCAATATCTAGTCGGGCAATTCAACAAGATTCCCGGCATCCTGACCAAATGCTCGTCGCAAACTTTAGTAGGCGGCCGCACCCCCGACGCCGTCGACGAAGTGCACCAAGGCGGAACACCGCTGCCGCGAGCACCCGAACGGATGCTTTCGGCGACGGGGTTCTCCTACAGTCACTTGGTCGGGACTATGGTGTGAGGCTGTCTATTAAGTTTACCCGGCGAGTATTCGCGTACGCTACGTGATTGCGACGGACTTTTGATCACATCAAAATTCCGTGGCAACCGATCAAGTGAGACTAAACTGCTATGTTTATAACATTCATTCGGTTATCTCATAACTACTTGTGAATTCCAATTATTGTATCACATTCCAGATAAATAGAAAATGTTAAACTTTCCGATCGAACATTCAAACACCCAAGTTTTCCTGAAACAACTCAACACATGAAATAAGTTTAAGAACATTCACTTCGTGCCACATGACCAACGGTCCAGCCGTAGAAGGGTCAAGCCAACGCCTCACATGTGGCACGCCGTACTGCCCTAAATCCTAAGGTTCAAAGGGCAGTTCAAGGCGGTCATATAATCGAGTTAAGGTTTGTTGTCTTCTAGAGGGTCCATCGCGTTACTTGCACTACTAAGAATGCTCTCAAACTACGGAAAAATCCAACATTTGGAAATTTCCCGACAGGGAAAAAAGTGGGTATTTATATCCGGTCGAACTTTTCAACATTTTCTAAAATTATCCGGAAAAACACAGACGAAGTTAAACTTCCCGATCGAAACACCGAGTCCCCAATACAACCCAGAAAACTCAACTCTTGAGTAGAAGTTAAAAATTCCCAGAAAATACAGCACTAGAAGATAGGAATTACTGTGCAAAATTCAAAAGCTGATGTGACTACTTGGCCACGGAACCGCCGCACGAGCCATGCTTGTGCCGCGGTTCCGCCGCGCTTTAGTCGAATCATGATCACGTGCTGCACAGTAATCCTTGAAAAAGCCTGCTGAATTTTCTGCATATTTTTAATTTTGAAAAAACCCAGTTTTGAAAAAATGTACAGAGAAGGAGTATGGATTAGGGTTTCGGGTTCGATCGGGTTTCTAACTTCGTCTACGCATCGCCTAAGGCTCTACCCTGGCTCTGATACCACTGTAGGGTTCCTAGGCACACTAAGGAGGTTCCACAAGGCATCAACCATGCCAAATTCAAAAATTTCCGGTGCCGAGAAACCCTAATGCGATCGTTGACTAGAGTTTAAGGCGAAACTACAACTAGTTAACAACTTAACTGCAAAGTGAAAGGGGCTACAACCTTTGTAGATCCGGTCCTCCACTTCCTTAGCTCCATGATGATGTCCCTCCGCTGCGATCATCGGATCCCGGACTCTAGCAATGGTTTCGTCGAAGAAATGATCGGGCTAGGTCGTCGACTTCGATGCCGAAGATGATCTACGTCGAGGCAACTCAAGATCAAGCTCCACCTTCACCAAGTCATGAAACTTGTGAAAAAAACACCCTATACTACATGGCAAGTGATAGAGGATGAAGAAATAGGAAGTGGGTTCACTTTGGTTTTTGATTTCTCACTTGATTTCAACACTTGATATTTTTCAAGCAAAGCTTTTCTTTTTCTCTTGAAGAAGAAGAAGAAAAAGAATGAAAAAGAATAATGAATTAAAACAAAATCAAGTGATGGTTATGATTTTGTAACCATGGGTGAGTGTAGAGAATAAACTAGGGTTAAGTTGAATGGTTAGGTTAAAGGAAAGAAACAAAATGGTTACTTCTTCAAAGCTTCATGAAGCTTCAACAAAAGACAAAGCAAGTCACCATTTCATTTTCCTTTTCCAAAATGAATAAAGAGAATAAATAAATAAGTAAATCAAAACCCTAACCATTAACATTACCATGGTTTAATCATACACACCCAAGTTTACATGTATCATCAAACATGATACAAACTAGTGCACAAAACTATATCATATATACAATGTGCACATTAAGTGAGAAAATCTATCTTAAGTGAACCAATACTAGTTAATGTAAAGCAATATATCAAATATATAATTATACATTAAATCATTAAATCAACACTTGATTTAACGATCCGGTCATATCGTATATGACTGACTAATATCCAATGTATCGACTTATCGAATCAATCCTCGATTTGATAACTAGGTTATATCGCTACAACCATTCGATACATTCATCGCGAGAATAGAATACAATATCATATACTGGTATTATTCTCGGTCCTGCACATATCTCATATGCGCTCCTATTTCGTTTTGCTTGAGCCAGGAAACCTCTGTGTAGGACTCTAAAGACTCGTCAATACGCCGGCAGCAGGTGATGATCATATCAAACACCCACAAGCCGCAAGCGGTCTGCTAAACGTAACGGCCACCCGGGTATTGAGCGATCATAAGATCGACGAGCAAGCCCGCTCGCACTCCTGTGAATCCAACCAGTAACACTTACCGTACAGTCCGGTGTCGTCGTCTGATATGTCGCATATCTTGCCTAGGGGTGGTAAACGTCAGACCCCAATAGCTCGATAAGTCGTGTCGATATGAGGTCTATAACAGTTCGAAAAACTACTGGTAACACTTACCAGTAAATCTCAGCAACCCTGGCCAGGGATTTCCGGTTATAGCCAATCGAACACAGCGCAACATCAACTCCCTATACCGGGAGAGACGAATCCCCTCCTATCGCTCATTGCCTCCATGTGATTCGGGACTGTGCTCAAAAACCACCGTTTTGTATGCCCTCTTGGACGTGGTAAGGTGGAAATCAAAGCACAGTGGGAATCACACAAGACTCTATGACGATCGCGGGTCTACAGACTAACCTGTACCAGTGTCACCAGAGAACTGCCATTTGATGTAAGGTATAATACCATCTGGGAGTTCTCGGCGAGTCCGTCCAGTGTACCCAGTCTCCACTGAGCACCCGTATATCATCTCTGATGTCAAACACCAATGGATATGGGATCATCCATCGCCCATCTGTATGGGTCGAGAAGGTATACACTAGTCTACTCTGGTATATCGATGCCCCGTCTCGATACACCTATGACTAGGGACCTTGAAGGATGTACTTATGGACTACCATGTCCCCACTAGTATGATCCGCATCATAGTCCAGGTAATCAAGTACACATCCTAAGGGCTTTACCAACATGTAACAGAGAGACAATCAGTGTACACGTTAAGGTAAAGTGCAACCAGATAGTATACTATCATGTCGAGCAAGAAAGTCCTCCCTATATATGTCCAAGCATCCACTACAATATACATCCTATGTATAGTAATGGCCTCTAGGGCATACATATAACTAACACTTCTCCCCTTGAGCCCTAGTTCTTCTCCAAAGTGGGGTTTCTGGAGATGGGTCTCCTTCTTCTTCCTTTGTTGGCCGGATCTTGAAGATCAAGAAATATGAGATTTTAAAAATCTCTCCTTTCTGAGATCTGACGGAAGATCTGAGTTCCCCTTTATGGGTTTCATGGTGAAAAACTATTTTGTTTTGGAAAAGGAAGAGTAAAACTCTTGATTTAATTCAAAAGAAAGAAGAGGGTTTAGAACCTTCAGAAAGGGGAAAGAGGCACAAAACCTAGATTTTTAGAAGAATAAAAAGTGTATTTTTTATTCATCATCATGTTGCCTTTTATAAACTTACATATTTACATATAGCCCCTTGGGCTTTACAAAATGGCATTTTGCCCATCCTATGGCTTATGTGGCATTTCTTTTTGCCTATAAGCCATGGGCTTACAAAAAATTTGGCTTCATGCCCATTTTGTTTGCATTCATGCATAAAAAATTACCTAAAAATTATTTATTACATGATATCATTTTGGCATGGGGGAAGGCCGACCGCTTCATGTTCAGACCCGACCTGGGCATGGGCCCACTTGGCTTGGGGTTGACTTTGATTTTGACTTGGTCAACCGGGGTGCAATTTTCGACTTTAACAAGCACTTTAGAGGTTCATAAAGTACCGAGAATCTTCGTATCGGACTTCATGCACACCGAACGGCTATATGTCCCCGTCAATGCGTCTTTCTTCGCCATTTTTGGTATACTTCATGAACTGATGGAGAGTTGACGGAATGATGCCATAATCGTGAAGCGACGGTCGTCCCTAGAGGATCTTATAGGACGTGTAGGCGTCGATCACATATATCTTAGCTTCGGTTTGCAGGTCCTCAAATCTGATCGGTAAAGCTATGGATCCCAGAATTTGCTGGCAGTTTTGATTGAAGCCCTGGATGACAATCATCTCTCTTAACAGGTGTCGGACGTCCATTGCCACGCCCTGCTTCCCAGTATACGGAAACGGTGACGTGGCAGGCCGCAATGTATTTACTAAGAAATAAATACGTTAAATGTCATTAAGCAATATATAAAATGAACAAGAATGACAAGAGTAATAAAATAAACAACAACTTTATTTACATTCATCTTTACATACAACTGTTTGAAAATAAAAAATACAATGAGTAAAGCAGTGCCTAAACAATGGCATACAGGAAAGTAAGTGCAACGGAACTAGAAGTAAAGCTGGGCGGTAAGCTGGTCCAAGTCCTCCTAGCTTGGCTCGATCTCCTCAAAGTCTGGTCCTCCTAACGAACATTCCAAAGAAAGTAATAGAAAAGAATGTCTTCAGCGAACTGGCAATCGGTAAGTCCCAAAAGAAGAAAAAGAAGATAGTATATAAAGTGAGAATGAACAGGTAAAGTATATGACTGATTACTGGTATATGATAGTTATTATACCGTGGTTGTTTGTAGTTTGGTAAAAAAGGTATTCATGTATACGAGAGGAGTCCATCTTACCTCGTGGACTATGGTAACATGTAGTACAAGGCCCCGTCATAACCCACGGGACAACGGCATGAGAATTCATGTAGGTGTCTTTTAAGTGACCTCTCGTGTCACGATATACGTTCAGTACCAATCTACCCCTTTATCCCCGCGTAATGTATTATATAGATTATGTTTACAAGTCTTGCCAAAACCATGGATACAAAATGTTCAGGTATTCATGTTCAGGATGTAATCATGTATTCAAGTAGTCAGGTCAAGTTATAACCATGGTTCGGTCAAGTCAAGTCAAGTATACAGGTTTGATATTGATGTTTGAATTCAAGTGTTCATGTTCATGATCAAGTATCCATGTTTGAGTGTGGATTCAGGTTTGAGTTTGGACTCAGACTGAGTTAGATACTTGTACTGATTTAATTCTGGAAATCTTAGGTTCAGGAATTATCGGCAACTGCTGCACATGGATGGCAGGATTTGTGTTTGTTGGGGTCAAAAATTACACCCTGGTTGACTAAGTCAAAGTCAAAGTCAACCCCAAGTAAGCGGGCCCAAGCTCAGGTCAAGTGGGCCCATGCCGAAGTCAAGCCCCGCGGCCGGCCTCTCCCATGCCAAAATGGAAATCATGTAATAAATAATTTTGATATAATTTTTATGAATAAATGTAAGAAAAATGGGTATAAAGCCAAATTTTTGTAAAGCCCGTGGCTCATGTGCAAAAGAAATGAGCACATGAGGCATGGGATGGGCAAAATGCTAATTTGTAAAGCCCAAGGGGCTATGTGTAAATTTGTAAGCCTATATAAAGCAACATGATAATAAAATAAATAATAAGAATTCATTCCCCTAAAAATCTAGGGTTTCTGTGCTTCCTTCCCCTTCCTCAAGGTTCTAAACATTCTTTCCCTTTTTTGAATTAAATTAAGAGTTTAACTCTTCTTTTTCCAAAAAATTTTTTTTCACCATAAAACCCTTGAAGGGGAACTCAGATCTCTCATCAAATCTCTAAAAGGGAAGATTTTTAAGTCTCATCCTTTTTTCTCAAAGATCCAGCCAACAGAGAGGAGGAAGAAAAATACCCATCTCCAAAAATCTCACTTTGGGGAAGATCCGAGGCTTAGGAGAGGATACATGACTCAGGGGAGAAGAAAGGGGTCCCCTTTGATCATCTTCAAATATATCTGGGAGTTCAACTCTATTTTTTAAAATGTTTGGGAGTTTAACTCCATAAATAAAATTCTTTTAGGGGTTTAACTCCATTTAAAATCTTTTGGAGTTTAACTCCACAAATCAAACTCTTTTGGGAGTTTAACTCCCCTCAAGATCCTTTCAAGAGTTTAACTCTTAATCCCGGGGCTAAGCCCTTTTTCTACAGGAGTTTAACTCTTGATCACTGTTCATCGCCGGAAGACGGACTGGGACGTCGGGACGTCTGGCCTGAATTCTGGGGGCAGATACTATTTGGATTTATCCGTCCAGCTCTCCGAAGATACCAAGTTGATTTATGGCACCATATATCGGAGGTTTGGACGGATGCGGCCATTGTAGCGTGACTTTTTCAGATTTTCCCTCGTTTGTGGGGGTTTTTGATTGTGGGGACGCTCTTCCCTGCAGGCGCAAGCCCCTACAGTTAATTACATTACCGCATCGCGATAACCACTTTCTTCTGCTCCGGAAGTTCACTTCGTATCGTGTGTGTGTTTTTGTTTGTTTTGGTTGCCCGTGGATTGTATACGGAGACCAGTTTAGGTCGTCTCCCGTAGGGCGTGAATTAGTTTAAATCCGTATATTTTTAGATTTGGGTTTGGATTGATTTAAGGATCGTTAATCTGGTTTGAGATTAAGATCGACTCAAAACGTATCAGTGTCCGGGCTCAATTATTTTAGTTTAAGGATATCGCGGTCCATTATCTCCATGTTTGAGGCGATGTGTTAGTTTAAGGACGTTTCGGTCCTTTATCGCCGTATTTGGGGGTGAATATTAGTTTAAGAACATTTCGGTCCATTATCCATCTTGCGCGCACGTATATTTGTTACGTGACGAAGTGAACAATGGTGATATGGAATGTGCCCAATTTGGGGCACGATCCGATTTGAGACGCGCCCGTCAATTTGGAAGCGTATCAATGAAAGAAGTTGTTGGTCGTCGGGACCCGCCATCTCTCTAAAAACGTTGAGGAATTACAACGACATGTATCAGCTGTGTGAAGAGATGTACCCTTAAACTAAATACCGTATTTAAGGAAAAGGGGTTGTTGTGGACTTAAGAATTTTTGGTCATATTTAAGACCTTGGAAATCAATAGCATATGGGCTCGATTGATTTAAAAACAAAGAGGTTTGAGCTCATTAAACTTAGCCAATTGATTGATTTGAAAAGGTGTTTGTAGTAAGTAAAGTTAACCGTAATCAATAATGGTGTCGCGTGTAGTTAGCCGCGATGAGTACGGGTCGTCCTCAGGGAAATGTCGAACTTTTAATCTTACTTTAGACGAGTTGATTAAAAGAAGGGGTGATTGGTTGTAGATCTACGATATACGGATGTAGAATTTATAAAGAAGAGGTTTGTAGGGTTCATTGAATTTAGTAGTAATGGATGATTAATTAAAAATGACTCCTTTTATCTTTTAATAGATTTAAAACTAGATCGATTGTGATGAATATGGATTAGGGTTCTTTTGGAAGAAACTAGGGTTTCCCACTCTTAACCCTTGTCCTTGCATTGATCTCTATTCATGTCTAGCCTTTACCAAAACAATTGTTAATCTAATCTCAAATCGCGGTCGAGACTATCAATAAATTGGTAGCGCCGCCCGATAAGGATGTTAACAATTACTTTACTAAAGTTTATAAATTTTATAAGATGTAAAAAAAGTTAAGAGATTTTATCATCCATTGATCTATCCTAATCCTACGAATCCTAGCAAGTTAGGAGTTACTCACGCATGGTTTGAGAAGAAGAAGAAAGGATAGAGAAGGAAATTATAATGTAGAATTTAAATGTATAAAGTAAATGTGAAATAATTAAGCAAATGATCTACCTTTATTAATCAACATTACAAGTACAAATCCTTCGAATTTAGATTACAAGAAGAAGTTGCTCTCGATCTCTGCCTCGTAGGAAGTAGATGTTCCGTCGATATTCACATCGCTCTAATACGTCGAATCGCGGACCTGTCATAGATCTTTTGTTCTTTGACGGTAATTTGCTTCGTGTTAAAGGTGATGATTTCTAATTTTTGCCCTCGGTCCTTTATATAGCCCTTAAATCAGAAACCCTAGATCTCGTAGGTTAAGATATGCAATCACGATCTAAATCCCAAATTTTCAGATCCTACGGCCATTAAATGTCCGCGGATCTGCCGCGAAATGTAGGGTTTGGCCGCTAAACCGCGGCTATTTGGGGAAGTTAGGGTTTCAAAATTCAGGCGCCCTTTTATGTTGAAACGTGGAGATTTTTTCAATGCCTGGATTCTTCAAATATTTCCTGAGTCTCCTTCGTTATTGATTTTACGATTTTATCGACAGATCTTGCTCCTAACATCTCGAATATCTCGATCTCCGGACGTGAGCTAAATCTGCACAATATCTCCATGAATAATATTAATAATATTTGTTAAATTAGAGATAGTATCTTAATCTTTTTATATGGTAATAAATCATTAAGAAATTTGATTAAGATTATTTGATATGATATGCATAATAAAAATATTATATAATTATTATATGCATATATTTTCCTTCATAATATTAATTATAATATATAAACATATGATAAAGAGTAAATTTGCAGATAAACCCACATATGTTCTATATTTATAATAAAAACTTTTAAATATTTAAGATAAATAAGGAAAATGTTATATCTAATGTGCAATATTTTCGACTGAACAAATACCCCCAAACTTAATTTTGATTGTCCCGAGCAAACTAGTTATTCAAGAGAGGGAGAAAAAAAGAAAAAGAAAAACCTAGCACACTTTCGTAGGCAATCACGATTGCACTGAGTACGTGCAACAAGCCTTTAAACCTCTAAGTGTCCCTAGTTGGAGGAGTGTTGTCTCCTGAGGGTTTTTAGTGGATTACACCCACAAAATCCCATAATAAAAGAAAGAAGATGAAAGTTGCATACAAAGATAAAAACTATAAAAGAAAGAACTTGAAAACAAGAGTTTCCAACTACACTAGCTTTTCAGTTTCCATGAGCCCCATCTTAATGGTCATGAAAATGTCAGAAATCATATCATCCCTCAATAATACAACGCGCGACTCTAAGGTCGAAAGAATATACAACTGGTCTTCTAAGGTTAAAATAATACAAGTCTGGTTGATGGAGTTTACTAGATACAACAATGTAAATAAAATGCAAGGGTGGTCACGATGCGAGTGAACCCACCTACCAAAGCAATCACCCGGAATGAAGAAGTGTGCTAGTAAAACCGCCAAGGAAACCTGTACGGCAAACCTGCAAGAAACTGTGGCACAACGGGGGCGAGTTGCCAACTCGTGAGTAGAAAACATCACAGAGCAGAAATCGTGTGTATGACTCAATCCTAGGTCATACGATCATAATATATCCTCAAAATGATAAAGCCTGAAGCATCTAAAATAATGGCATGGGTAAACATCTATATATAAGTGTAATACCAAGTGCTCGTGTCAGTGCCTCAGGTAGCAACATATCATAAATATGAGGTATGAATGCAATATAATGAAAACAGAATACATCATGAATGAGAAAACTGTTTTCTTAATTTAGTGAGATTTATGTATATTTAAATCGAGGTATCATCAATGAAATCAATATAGAATCAGTGTCAAGCATCGATACAAAATATAAATCCAAATATCTCAATATCTCAGGCTCCGACAATCTGGACTGACATGTATCATTGAATCTCAATATCTAGGGCTCCGGCTATCCGGACTGGCCCATATCATAAAATATCAATATCTAGGGCTCCGGCTATCCGTACTGGCCTATACTCCGATCGGTATCCTCCGGATATCCGTCGAGTCATAATACAATCACCGGTCGGTAGTGCTCCCCTGCCAGGCTTAACGCCATCATCTGCGACCATCTTGTCCCGGGGTACCGCACCGGGTCCACCATGCACCCACAGACGGTTCCTCCTCCTCCTTGAATCGGGTGTATGATATCGCTCAAGAGCCGAGAAAACTCATGGTGGACATATCTCATATCATATCATGAGAAAACCGCATTTTTTCTATCTTTTAAAAAGATGATAAGTTCATAAAATCTTTGCGGTTTCTCTAAATCCAGAAATCTCATGGAAATCCGAAATCATAAATCACGATCTAAATAAATAATGAATACTGGTCTCCGGCAATCCGGACTGGCCCATACTATCGCATGGCAATTGAATATATGAATATACATGCATGAGATAACACAGTAAATAAATGCAGTATCTAATCTAGCACCATAATAATATATCAAAACTATCAGCTAACAAGCGATATCAATGAATTAATATTCTCTAAAGTGTACGTGACATGGCAATTACCGATGATGATGTGTGTGAGCCGGAAAGTAAGTGTTCGTAGACATACGCATCATCGGTAATGGTGCCGGTGTCCTGATCACATGAGTTTAATATAACAATACACATATAAGCATGCAATGCGATGCGAATAATAAGAAAATGCAGAAAATGAATGGTAAACGCAGCAATAAAGAATATACATTTATATGATCGAGTCATACTGTCTTGCCATTTGAAATAACACGAATCGTGGTGTTCAGAAAATAAGGGCTACGGTGTTTCTTAGAAAAGGTACGTCCTTTGAAATATTCGTAGAATCTCTTGGCCTGTCTTTAAAATACCCACGATTCGTTAGTTTTGAAATAGGTATGACTCGAGTCTATTCTAACATCTACAAGTAAACTACAGGACTAAACTAATAGGCTAATCGAAAAGGTAAGGAAACCACCTAAATCTGAGTCGATATATATAAATATAATAGTCGGTGATCCCGCTTCAATAGTATCACATACGATACAATATATAATATGACATTCTTGAGTCAAGAGTGCGGATCTATCATCAATATATAGCTCGTATGGTAAATCCATCGTACGACATCCCAATCTGGGTACAGGTCGAATATCACATTTATCTCATCATTTATCTGGTATCCTTATCATCATATCATGAACTGGGGTACTGATATAAAGTCAAGTACCTACTGATACCATCTACATATATATATGCGTGTATATGAAAACACATCGTCTAAGGACCCGCTGTAATATCATGTCGTATTTCATAATACGAACCAAAACATACCACCGATCTCATGGCATCATGCCCAATCTCATCTACTCATCTCCAAATATCATGTACTATCCTCATCATCCATGTATATGTATACATACATACATACATACATATATACATATATATATATATATATATACACACACACGCATAATCACAAACATACATCTATCTATATATATATATATACATAATCACAAATATACATGTATATATATATATATATATATATCTCAGCATATACGCACAAGAAAAACATATGTATGCGTGTGTGTGCGCGTGAGTGTAAACCTTATTCTAGGGTTCGCAACTAAGAAACTAACTACGACACTATCAACCAACTACTAAAATTTAAACTTATGATCATCTAAGATCTTACTTGCTAATTATCCAAGTTTCACAAAACACATATATAAATATATAACATATCATATGCTACACTACGAACTGCGGGGGTGCTATATGCCATCCACCCGACTTCCCCCGTAGATACATATCTACTCACCTTGATCCTCGCTTGCTGGAGTCGATGACGCCACGCTCTCCTCGTCATCTCGAAATCCACGTGGGGTAACTACATGTCATAACATATCGTGTCGCATTAAAATCCAATTCAAAACCAAAACGACACGCTAAAAGCCTATAGGTTAGAACCTATGGACTACGCATGCAAGAAAGGCCAAACAAATCCTCGATGTCGATGTACAAACATCAAACCATCGAGTTAAAAACACAAATACCAAAACCAAAGTTAAAACAAAGTCGTAAAATAATGCAGCAACTCAAGAAAATGGTCCCAGATTTTACCCTAGGTGAAATTAGCCAATTTTGCACATGTGGAGGGTCTAATTTACTAGAGATAAAGCCCTCGACCAAGCACAAGCCCAAAATTCCCTGCTATGGCTGCAATTTGCGGCCAGAAAGATTAAATCTGCGGCCAGATAAGAGGGGTAGGGTCTTGGGCCTTGGGGTTATCATCTTGGTTTCCTGCACATCTCTCAGTCTTCGCTATAAAATTTTCACGTGCCCTGGGTCATAGCAGATGTCAATATACCATCACCAAAGTCTACAAAATACAATATCGGGGTTTCTAATTTTGTGAATTGGGGGTTTACTCTCAGGTTTAGTCCAATACACATTCACTACAGGGGTTGCATGGCCTCTACTAACCTCAATTACACTTCACTACTCAAGATTTCATCAAAACCCTAACTTGGAATTTTCAAAGTTCACTAAACAACACTTAATCGGTTCTAAACATGTATGGATGCTAAAGTAAATGCAATACTACTCTAATGGTGCAAGAATTACCTTATTTGGAAACTCAAGAATTTTCTTGAGTTGCCCCAAGTGCTCAAAATCCGATTTTTCTTGGTCCAAAATGTTTGTAGGGAGCTTGTGAATGTTTTTAATGAAGCGGAGGTGAACTTTTGATGTGATTTTGGGTGTGTTTTGAGGAGGTAGAGGAGGGAGGGAGAGAGGGCTGCCATGGTGAGGGAAGAAGTGAGAATGATGAAGAAAACAATAAGGGAACACAATGGGAGAATGGTCAAGGACCCCTCACCTCTCTCTTTCTCTTGCCCATGCCTAATTCTTTATTCTTTGCCTTTCTTTTTCTTTTCTAATTCCTTTTTCTTTTCTTCTCTTCTCACTCAAAATAAAGCCTTGCAAGGAAATAAAGAAAAGACCATGGTAGAAAATGAAAAAGTGTAATATGACATGGTGCATGTCATGTGCACAAATCAAGCTTAATGCGCGATTAGTGATAATTAATCGCGATTAGCGAAAAAATGGAATATAATTATATAGAATCTATGAATGCTCCATTCTTATAATTTCTTTCAAATTCAATAATTAACATAATTTCCAAATATTTCCCAATTTATCGGTATATAAATATACCACATTATTAAAATATTCTTATTATTTATTATTTAATTATAAAAATTCCCAAAAATAATATTTTATTTTTCTGAAATGTTACAGTCTTCCCCCGTAAAAAAAATTCGGTCCCCGGATTTAAATTTAAACCCCTCAAATATTAAAACATTTCAGTAAAAATGTCAAGTCTTCGGGGCTCCAAAATCATAAATACATAAATCACATCATAGCGCAATGCATGCGCATGGAAACGAGTATATAAACCAAAATCAAAACTCCGTCAAGCATCCCGCAATCATCGGAGTTATGGTGAAGACACCAATGTCAAAATCTAATACGAAAACCAACATGATATACATCAAAACTATACATGTAAACATCGTTAAAACATCTGAAAGAAATGCATGCCAAACCTTTTCAAGTCGCTGTGCGATGCGCGTATCACTGCACAATGGCGGACGTCTATTATAAGAAAATACTATATATATATACACCCTTTGTTTAACATACACGTCCCGCCGTTTTGAAAAATAATTTAGAAGGGTTTCCTTGTTAAATGTCTCGTGTCATCTCGGACACGTAAGTAAATACTGAGACTATAGCTCCTTTTTGGAAATCCCTTCGATAACTATTAATGCATGCAAAGATATGTTCAGGTACTGTCCTCGGACTAGTCCTGTTCAGCTACTATACCAAATAGTAAATATCATAAAACGATACTGCTCCAAAAGAAATCAATCCCAAAATGTGCATATGAATGCCACGTGCGTCTGGTGCACACGGAAATCGAAATCCATGAATGTGCCATACATGTGCACAGAAACAAAATCTAAGTGCAACGGGTGTGCACAAAACACCTGTCAAAGGCAACGGTGTGTGCCTGACAACAATATCAGGTGTATCTGATATGCATGAAGAATCTCGATTTAGTGCATCTGGCGTACACCAAAATCGCATCAAGCGCCCAAGTATGCACAAGAATCCAAGTCAAGTGCACAAGGTGCACGAAAACAAATAGCGATTATCACAATCGAAATCGACGGTATACAGCACATCTCAATCCAAATCAGGTATATCGTTGTATACAATCTCACAACCATGTGCATTAGTGTGCACAAAATCAAATCAAATACAAAATGTGTATAAAAATTATGCCGAAGCACAAGTCAGATCACATGCATGCTATAGGCATGAAATCAAAATCAACATCTCGAATGGTATTAAATCGAAGTCAAGTGCAACTGTGGTGCACAAAATCCCAATCATGCAAATAAATCGCCCAAAATACTGAAATCAAAGATGGCGGAAACAGTCTCGCTCTAACATATCCTCTAAAGATCTCTGGCCAACTGTCATGGTCACTCATAACATGTCACGTCGACGATGCCGAATTCTAGCCTACTGGGTGTGCGCAAAATGACCGCTCCTGGGTCCAAGTCTTCTCGTATAGTATTCCAGAAAGGTTCTGTCGAAGTCTCCTCTAAATCTCGTTTCTGCCGAACTGCCCGGAAGTTATCACCCTTTACTAAATCTATTTCTTGTTCCGGAATGGCTGCATACTCATCACGACTCCTTCTGGAAGGTATATCCATATACAATGCCTCTGCATGCGTATCACACCTCTAATGTCAGCGGAGTGGAACGTCATCTCATCAAGATCTGGCACGAACCTCTTACTCCACTTTTCTCTAATGTCGACTGATTTGGACTCGTTTCTTCGTGGCTGCATGAACTGCGCTCTAACGGCTATACTCATATCTGGAGTCTCCCAAGCAATGTATCCCATCACATGATATCCGAACGACGTCGAACTTTTCGATCGATTTGTCAAGGTTCCATAATCCCCCAAGAGCTCAACATCTTGAGTACAGTTTAATAGTATTCCAGTACATACCACAGTACCTATGGACCAGCCGTAGAAGGGCAAACCCAAGCCTCATTAATGGCACCGCGGAACTGCTGTAAACCCTAAGGTTTTCAAAGCGTTCTCATGGTCATTATATAGAGTTAGGGTTTCATTCTTCTAGAGGGTCCACGGAATTACTTTCATGTTTTTCCGAATACTTT
Organism: Agapanthus africanus; assembly: GCA_030015575.1. Lineage (NCBI taxonomy): Eukaryota > Viridiplantae > Streptophyta > Magnoliopsida > Asparagales > Amaryllidaceae > Agapanthus > Agapanthus africanus. The sequence continues at coordinate 143,364,095 of JASDDO010000026.1, forward strand.
AAAATTGGAAAAATGGGTTCCTGACATTTGACCATCTTCTATCGACTCTCAACGTACCTGTGTGAAGTCTCCTCAAGCTGGAATCAATCAATCTGATGACCTCGCATCGGGGTAGGCAACGAATTACATGTCCTAGTCATTCCTCCTTGGGCGACTAGCGATCTTCTATCATATCTCTAAGTATAACTCGTGCGGCATTAGCTTCAACATCTGGGGCGATATCTTGCTGTTCGCAGCAACAACTGACTCATTTGTCCGCACGCTGAACAGTGCCTCAATCATAAAATAATCGGTGCATTGACGGTCATCACATTCTGGCTGGCCTCTAGCAGTAGCCCAATCCTCTGGTGCTGATCTGCACGTCCGAGAAATCTCGTAAAAGCGATCCATCAAACGCTCATGGCGTGAAAACACAATAGGACGATATATCTATGCAATCGTGTGTCCCTGGAATCATGCACTGGTCTGTCCTCATCCGTGACGAGCTCATACTGACGCAACTCTAGCCGTAGCTCTCTCTGCCCGTGCAATCGTGGCAGCAAAAACCATAAACCGATAATGATGAGGATAGATCATAGGAATGAATATAATACTGTGCAACGAAATGTACATCCTAAGGCTTCTTAAGAGGAGTAGCGTATCGTAAGTATGCCGCTGAATATACACACGGTACGCCACTCTCCTTAAGTCACCTACTCCATCAACCAATGTCAATCTATGCGACGAAAGTTCGGGTCTAATACCCTCTCGACTAAGTCTAAGTTCCGTAAGGTCAAGCCTTGGTTCCGAATATATATAAACGCCCTAGGCTCCGCATAGTCAAATATAGACTCGAACCAAGCTTAATCTAGCACTCTGATACCAACTTTGTCACGACCCGAAATTGCACGTGACTAGAACTTGAATCATATGAAGTCTATAGGACACCATCTAATTCAAGTAAGCCAAAAATCCCAGAAATCTAAACCATTTTAAGGAAGAATCGTAGAAAACTGGTTTTAAAATAAGTGGTTTTAATAACATAAGCTGAAGTATTGCATTTTAAAATCTCACGTCTTTTCTGAAAATTTCGGCAGAGTTTCCTTTGTAAATACTGGCCCCAAACGGGTACAAACATACATAATATGAATAAAGGCATCCCCAAGAGGGAGCTAGCTCTTCGCCAAAAGGCGGTCACAACCATGCAAGCAATATAATATACAACGCCGAAGGGCGAGGATCAAAACTCAAAAGGAAACTCAAAATCATCAAGGAAACCATAATAATACAACGTGCGACTCTAAGGTCGAAAGAATATACAACCGGTCTTCTAAGGTTAAAATAATACAAGTCTGGTTGATGGAGTTTACTAGATACAACAATGTAAATAAAATGCAAGGGTGGTCACGATGCGAATGAACCTACATACCAAAGCAATCACTCGGAATGAAGTAGTGTGTCAGCAAAACCGCCAAGGAAACCTGTACGGCAAACCTGCAAGAAACTGTGGTACAACGGGGGCGAATTGCTAACTCGTGAGTAGAAAATATCACAGAGTAGAAATCGTGTGTATGACTCAATCCTAGGTCATACGATCATAATATATCCTCAAAATGATAAAGCCTGAAGCATCTAAATTAGTGGCATGGGGAAAATCTATACATAAGTGTAATAGTGCTCATGTCAGTGCCTCAGGTAGCAACATATCATAAATATGAGGTATGAATGCAATATAATGAAAACAGAATATATCATGAATGAGAAAACTGTTTTCTTAATTTAGTGAGATTTCTGTATATGTAAATCGAGGTATCATCAATGAAATCAACATAGAATCAGTGTCAAGCATCGATACAAAACATAAATCCAAATATCTCAATATCTCAGACTCCGGCAATCCGGACTGGCCTGTATCCTCGAATCTTAATATCTAGGGCTCCGGCTATTCGGACTGACCCATATCATCAAATATCAATATCTAGGGCTCCGGCTATCCGTACTGGCCCATACTCGGATCGGTATCCTCCGGATATCCGTCGAGTCATAATACAATCACCGGTCGGTAGTGCTCCCCTGCCAGGCTCAACGCCATCATCTGCGACCATCTTGCCGCGGGGTACCGCACCGGGTCCACCATGCACCGACAGACGGTTCCTTCTCCTCCTCGAATTGGGTGTATGATATAGCTCAAGAGCTGAGAAAACTCATGGTGGACATATCTCATTTCATATCATGAGAAAACCGCATTTTTTCTATCTTTTAAAAAGATGATAAGTTTATAAAATCTTTGCAGTTTCTCTAAATCCAGAAATCTCATGGAAATCCGAAATCATAAATCACGATGTAAATAAATAATGAATACTGGGCTCCGGCAATCCAGACTGGCTCATACTATCGCATGGCAATTGAATATATGAATATACATGCATGAGATAACAAAGTAAATAAATGCAATATCTAATCTAGCACCATAATAATATATCGAAACTATCAGCTAACAAGCGATATTAATGAATTAATATTCTCTAAAGTGTACGTGACATGGCAATTACCGATGATGATGTGTGTGAGCCGGCAAGTAAGTGTTCGTAGACATACGCATCATCGGTAATGGTGCTGGTGTCCTGATCACATGGGTTTAATATAACAATACACAAATAAGCATGCAATGCGATGCGAATAATAAGAATATGCGGAAAATGAATGGTAAACGCAGCAATAAAGAATATACATTTATATGATCGAGTCATACTGTCTTGCTATTTGAAAGAACACGAATCGTGATGTTTAGAAAATAAGGGCTACAGTGTTTTTAAGAAAATGTACGTCCTTTGAAATATCCGTAGAATCTCTTGGCCTGTCTTTAAAATACTCAGTCGATATATATATATAAATATAATAGTCGGTGATCCCGCCTCAATAGTATCACATACGATACAATATATAATATGACATTCTCGAGTCAAGAGTGCGGATCTATCATCAATATATAGCTCGTACGGTAAATCCATCGTACGACATCCCAATCTGGGTACGGGTCGAATATCACATTTATCTCATCATTTATCTGGAATCCTTATCATCATATCATGAACTGCGGTACTGATCTAAAGACTAGTACCTACTGATACCATATATATATATATGCGTGTGTATGAAAACACATCGCCTAAGAACCCGCTATAATATCATGTCGTATTTCATAATACGAACCAAAACATACCACCGATCTCATGGCATCATGCCCAATCTCATCGACTCATCTCCAAATATCATGTACTATCCTCATCATCCATGTATATACATACATACATACATACATATATATATATATATACATAATCACAAACATACATGTGTATATATATCTATATCCCCATATACGCACAAGAAAAACATATGTATGCGTGTGTGTGTGCGTGAGTGTAAACCTTATTCTAGGGTTCGCAACTAAGAAACTAACTACGACACTATCAACCAACTACTAAAATTTAAACTTATGATCTTCTAAGATCTTACTTGCTAATTATCCAAGTTTCACAAAACACATATATAAATATATAACATATTATATGCTACACTAAGAACTGCGGGGGTGCTATACGCCATCCACCCTACTTCCCCCGTAGACATATATCTACTCACCTTGATCCTCGCTTGCTGGAGTCGATGACGCCATGCTCTCCTCGTCGTCTCGAAATCTACATGGGGTACCTACATGTCATAATATATCGTGTCGCATTAAAATCCAATTCAAAACCAAAACGGCACGCTAAAAGCCTATAGGTTAGAACCTACGGATTACGCAAGCAAGAAAGGCCAAACAAATTCTCGATGTCGATATACAAACATCAAACCATCGAGTTAAAAACCCAAATACCAAAACCAAAGTTAAAACGAAATCGTAAAATAATGCACCAACTCAAGAAAATGGTCCCAGATTTTACCCTAGGTGAAATTAGCAATTTTGCACATGTGGAGGGTCTAATTTACTGGAGATAAAGCCCTGGACAAAGCATGAGCCCAAAATTCCCTGCTCTGGCCGCAATTTGCGGCCAGAATGATTAAATCTACGGCCAGATAAGAGGGGTAGGGTCTCGGGTCTTGGGGTTATCATCTAGGTTGCCTGCACATCTCTCAGTCTTCGCTATAAAATTTTAAGGTGCCCCGGGTCATAGCAGATGTCAATATACCATCACCAAAGTCTTCAAAATATGATATCGGGGTTTCTAAGTTTTTGAGTTGGGGGTTTACTCTCAGGTTTAGGGTTGCATGGCCTCTACTAACCTCAATTACACTTCACTACTCAGGATTTCATCAAAACCCTAACTTCGAATTTTCAAAGTTCACTAAACAACACTTAATCGGTTCTAAACATGTATAGATGCTAAAGTAAATGCAATACTACTCTAATGGTGCAAGAATTATCTCATTTGGCAACTCAAGAATTTTCTTGAGTTGCCCCATGTGCTCAAAATCCGATTTTTCTTGGTCCAAAGTGTTTGTAGGGAGCTTGTGAATGTTTTTAATGAAGTGGAGGTGAACTTTTGATGTGTTTTTGGGTGTGTTTTGAGGAGGTAGAGGAGGGAGGGAGAGAGGGCTGCCATGGTGAGGGAAGAAGTGAGAATGATGAAGAAAACAATGAGGGAACATAATGGGAGAATGGTCAAGGACCCCTCACCTCTCTCTCTCTCTCTCTCATGCCCATGCCTAATTCTTTATTCTTTTCCTTTCTTTTTCTTTTCCTTTTCTAATTCCTTTTTCTTTTCTTCTCTTCTCACTCAAAATAAAGCTATGCAAGGAAATAAAGAAAAGACCATGGTAGAAAATGAAAAAGTGTAATATGACATGGTGCATGTCATGTGCACAAATCAAGCTTAATGCACGATTAGTGATATTTAATCGCGATTAGCGAAAAAATGGAATATAATTAATTATATAGAATCTATGAATGCTCCATTCTTATAATTTCTTTCAAATTCAATAATTAACATAATTTCCAAATATTTCCCAATTTATCGGTATATAAATATACCGCATTATTAAAATATTCTTAATATTTATTATTTAATTACAAAAATTCAAAAAAATAAAAATTTATTTTTCTGAAAAGTTACAGATAGTGAAATCCTCCCCTAAACTTATTTTTGGCTTACAATTTTGTAAAAATGTATTTTTTTTCAAGAGCCAAAATATTTTCTCCCCCCCAAACTTGAGTGAAACCGTATTAAGCATTTAAAATTATAAAGAGGGGTGGTGGTAAAGTTATTGGTCAATATAAAGCTTTACAAAGACCAAAAGTCAACACCAACCATTTAAATATTTTATCGATGTAACGCACTGGTTGGTAGAAGATCATGTCACCTATAGACGTGAAGAAATAAGGAGGAGATAAGAAGTGTAATAGAACGGGTTTATGTCTCGGTTTGTGGAGATGAAACAATGATGATGGATTACTCGCATTCTCGTTCTTGATAAGAAGAAGAGGTTGCGGTTCAATTTCTTTGGGTTGGGGTTGATTCATCACAACTCCCATGTCTTCTAAAAACGCGAGTTTTTCGGCGAAAATGTCTTCAAAGCTTTCATCAATAGTCCGAATGATAATCTCATCGGAAAAAAGGTATGATCCTGGGACTCCATAAAATGTTCACATTTAGCGTTATATGTTGACCCGGACAGCTCGACTAACTTATTCGACAAGTCAAAGGATTCGGACTTGGGTGTGGACTTGTCGATAGAAGGGTCCTCATGTGTATAATAAATAGCAGGATTAAACTACAACACACTAATGGAGTCAAGATAAGTATCGTGAAGCTTTTCAAGTTCGCTGCTGTCGGAATCTATCGTTTCGACAGAACATACATGAGCATAGGGTTCGGAGGGTTCACTTCCCAACTTGTAAATGATAAGCTCAATTGACATCTTCCCGAAGGATAGGGTCATAGAACCGTTTCGACAATTGATTATTGTATTGGAAGTCGCTAGAAAAGGCCAACCTAGAATCACCGGGATTTGGTTTCGGGGGTTTGCTACAGGCTGTGTATCAATAACTATGAAGTCCACAGGTAATATAAATTCCCCGACTTTGATTAAAACGTCCTCTAGCTCACCCCTAGGTTGGGTGATAGATCGATCGGCCATCTGAAGAGTGTAGTGCGTTTGTTTTAACTCTCCGATGCCTAATTGCTCATAGACAGAATACGGAAGTAAGTTAACACTAGCACCTAAATCGAGTAGAGTATGATTGATATTTTTACCCCCAATAGAAATAGTTATTGTAGGACTCCCGGGGTCCTTTCGTTTCTTGGGTATTTGTTGGGTAAAAGCAGTGCTCACATTATTCGCTTGGAAAACTTTTTTAGGCACTTGAATTTTCATTTTCCTAGTGCACAAATCCTTTAGAATTTTCGCATAGGACGGAACTTGTTGGATATCATCTAGGAGAGGAATGTTTATGTTAACTTGCTTAAAAATTTCCACAATCTTCTCCATTTGTGTACTTGGTCTGTTGCCTCTTAACCTATGTGGATAAGGAGCTTTATCAATAAGGGTTTGGTCCAACATTTATGGAGAAGTTTGTGGAGATGGAATAGGTCCCAGAATTGGAGTTGGGATCGTTTGAGGTTGACTCGAGGAAGTGGGCTGCGGGTTTGAGCCTAGTGGAAAACAGAGAATAGGTTCGGAAGAAGTTGTTGGACGAAAAATGATTAGAAGTAGAAGCCGGCGTATCATCAATATCATCAACATCAACATGTTCACCCACTTGGTTATTCGGCACTCTTCCTGATCTCAATGTGGTTATGGCACACACATTATGACTTTGTGAGTGGTCAGGATTCGGTAGAGCTTGAGATGGAAGTTTCCCTTTCTCTTTCTCACTCATCACGACATTTAACTGTGCAAGTTGTGCTTCTATCGATTTTATGCTTTCACCGTTGGAAGTGGTGTGCTGCAATAACGTTTGGATAGAAGATGTTAAATTAGCCGTCGTTTGTTTAGATTGGTTAATGAACGTTTCTAAGTTACGTTCGAGTGCAGAGGTTTTATTGGTACATGCCGTTTTGAAAGAATTATTATAAGGTGCAGAATTGTTGGCTGGATTTTGAAAAGTTTGCGGTTGAAAGGGGTGCTGATTTTGTTATGGTGGTTGCTGTTGCTGTGGAGGAGGTCTTTGATAATTGCTTGGGAACTGGTTTTGATTTTGAGTTTGGTTTTGGTTCTAAGCAAAATTAGGATGATTCCTCCATCTCTAATTGTATGTGGAAGAATAAGGATCGTTTCTAGGTCGTTGCTGAAAAGTAGCATTAATTTTTTCTTGACTTTGAAACGGTGGACTCAAAGGTCATTCTTCCATCAAATGTGATGGGTCGGAACAACAACCACACATGGTTTTGGGAAGCGTAACTTGGTTTAGGGAGGCAGATGAGAATTTGTTTTCGATGGCATCGAGTTTCTTTTGTATTGCGGCCATTTCGTCTTTCACTGCGATGGAAACGTCGAGCTGATGGATACACCTCCCTTAGACGATGTTGGTCTAATACTTTCTCACTGCAAAGTTTGTTCAACGAGATCTTCCAGAAATTGCCATACTTCACCATCGTCTTTAGACATGAAATGGCATTGACAAATGGTTTCAAGCATCTGTTTTGTCGCAGGATTAAAACCCTCATATATAATTCGGCAAAGTTGCCATTTATCAATTCCGTGATGGGGGCATTGTAAAAAAAGATCCTTGAACTGTTCAAAGCATTTCCAGAATGGTTTGTTGGGAAGTTGGGTAAACTGGTTAATCTTTCTTCGAACACGGGCAGTCTTGTGATTGGGATAAAATTTCTTAAGGAATGCTATAACGAATTCTTCCCATTTGGCGATAAAATGTGCGGCAGTGCTATAAAGCCATTTTTCTGTTAGGTTGCACAAGGTAAAAGGGAGAAGACGTAATCTCATAGCATCCATAGAAAGTTGTGTAGTGCCCATCATTGCGCAAACGTTTTTGAATTTGGTTATAAAAACGTATGCGTCTTCAGACTCAAGCCCTTGAAATTTGGGCAACAGGTTGATGAGGTAGGGTTTAATTTCAAAATTATCCCCATTGGCTGGTGGAATAGATAGAAAAGTAGGAAGGGGACCGCGTATAGGGTAGCATCTTTCTTGGAGAGAGATGCGCAGTGTATTCTGCGCATCTATGGGTGGTGGCAGAGGTGTGTTGGTAAAATCTGATGGAGAACCATCCATCTCAGTCGATGTGGTAGGTGGAGGGAAAAAGAAGATGAAGAAGTACCGACTTCGGAGTCGATAGCAGAAACGCGGACAAGACGGGCACTAGAATCCCGTGTCCAGCCGATCATGCACTAAGCGGGTTTAACGCACGTGGCAGCGTGTGTGAGAACTATTTAAAAAGGTTTGTTTTTGAAAAGTGTCGGACGTGAGGTCACCTAGGTCAAGCACTAGACCGCTCCAAGACTTCCAAAGGACAAGTCGCAGGATCAATCCTCTACCACCTCTTTATCACTCTTATGGCCAGGTAAGTGCCAGGTAAATGGGAGGTATCCTCTATACGAATCACTATAAATAGTAGGCCTAATTAAGTAACCACTTGCCTTAGTCACACTTAGCTAGACACCACAAGAGAGATGCGGATAAACGATAGATTACCCACAACCATCCTCCGTCCTAAATGAGCGTGACGGTCCTTAGAGTCTTGGTCTAGATATTTTTTAATCAATGTAGGGTTATGTAGATACTTGTTTTATGATTTGTGGGGCCTAGGAAGGGTGATGAAATCCCCACCTAATCTGAATTTTGGTCTTGCCCCTTAAAGTCCGGTAAAAAATATGCAAAAACAAACCAATTACAAAACACGCAAAAGATTTTTGAACGGTGATATTTTGCAAAGAATCCTGCAGAAAATCAAATTATTGGATTTCTAGAGGAGAGAGAAAGAATCAGAGAAGATACCTGAAGATTTTTGGCGACCTAACTCACCCACAGAGCCGCGGTTCCGCTGCCAATAGCTTTCTATTGTCGCGGTTCCGCGGTTGAAGTTAGGGTTCTTCTGCTAATTTTTTCATCAGTCGCCTCCTTTGCTCCTCTGGGCTTTGCTTGATGTCTCTGAATCCTCGTTTCAGTGACTCCAGATCCCCTCGCAAAAATTCGCACAATAATTGTTAAATATTCAAGATGCGATTTTGTTTATTTTTATATGATATGGATCAGATAAGAATTCAACCCGAATAGCAAGAAAAAAATTACGCATGTATCCTCAGCAACGGCGCCATTTGATTGATTTGAAAAAGTGTTTGTAGTAAGTAAAGTTAACCGCAATCAATAACGGTGTCGCGTGTAGCTAGCCACGATGAGTACGGGTCGTCCTCAGGGAATCGTCGAACTTTTAATCTTTCTTTAGATGAGTTGATTGAAAGATGGGGTGATTGGTTGTAGATCTACAATATATGGATGTAAAATCTATAAAGAAGAGTCTTGTAGGGTTCATAGAATTTAGTAGTAATGGATGATTAATTAAAGATGACTCATTTTATCTTTTAATAGATTTAAAACTAGATCGATAGTGATGAATGTGGATTAGGGTTCTTTTGGAAGAAACTAGGGTTTCCACTCTTAACCCTTATCCTTGCATTGATCTCTATTCATGTCTAGCCATTACCAAAATAATTGTTAATCTAATCTCAAATCGCGATCAAGACTATCAATAAATTGGTAGCGCGCCCGATAAGGATGTTAACAATTACTTTGCTAAACATTATAAACTTTATAAGATATAAAAGAATTTAAGAGATTTTATCATCCATTGATCTATCCTAATCCTACGAACCCTAGCAAGCTAGGAATTACTCACGCATGGTTTGAGAAGAAGAAGAAAGGATAGAGAAGGAAATCATAATGCAGAATTTAAATGCAGAAAGTAAATGCGAAATAATTAAGCAAATGATCTACCTTTATTAATCAACATTACAAGTACAAATCCTTCGAATTTAAATTACAAGAAGAAGTTGCTCTCGATCTCTGCCTCGTAGGAAGTAGATGTTCCGTCGATATTCACGTCGCTCTATCATGTCGAATCGTGGACCTGTCGTGGATCTCTTATTTTTTGATGGTGATTTGCTTCGTGTTAATGATGATGATTTCTAACTTTTGCCCTCGGTCGTTTATATAGCCCTTAAATCAAAAACCCTAGATCTCATAGGTTAAGATATGCAATCACGATCCAACTCCCAAATTTTCAGATCCTACGGCCATTAAATGGCCGTGGATCTGCCGCGAAATGTAAGGTTTGGCCGCTAAACCGCGGTTATTTGGGGAAGTTAGGGTTCCAAAATTCAGGTGCCTTCTCATATTGACATGTAGAGATTTCTTCAATGCCTGGATTCTTCAAATATTTCCTGAGTCTCTGTTGTTATTGATTTTACGATTTTATCGACAGATCTTGCTCCTGACATCTCGAATATCTCGATCTCCGAACCTGAGCTAAATCTGCACAATATCTCCATGAATTATATTAGTAATATTTGTTAAATTAGAGATCGTATATTAATCATTTTATATGGTAATAAATCTTTAAGAAATTTGATTATGATTATTTGATATAATATGCATAATAAAAATATTATATAATTATTATATGCATATATTTTCCTTCATAATGTTAATTATAATATATAAACATATGATAAAGAGTAAATTTGCAGATAAACCCACATATGTTCTATATTTATAATAAACACCTTTAAATATTTAAGAAAAATAAGGAAAATGTTATATCAAATGTGCAATATTTTAGACTGAACACCAATTTTGGGCTGAGATTGAGTTTTCATAATTACCCAACAGTGCTGAGCACTGGGACATACAGCGCTCAAGTGTGAAACACGTGGGGTGCTGGATTAGTGCTAAGCACTAGAGTCCTGTGGTACTCACGTATGAAACACGTGAGGTGTTCAGATGTGAGCGTTTTTAGTCATTTCTGACTAATCATGGAGTGCTGAGCACTCTGCATGATACTCATGTGGGAAGCACGTGAGCTCTGGGCTTTGGACTTTATTTGTTCGTTTCCCTCTTTTTACAGAAGTGCTCAGCACTTGGATAGAGCTCACGTGCATTTCACGTGAATGCTTCCTTTTGGGGTGGCTGCCTAATTGACAAAAAAGTTTTTCTTTGCTCTTTAGGCGCCCACGTGAGAAGCACGTGAGGCAGTTTTGGCTGTTCTTTTATTTGTATTTTTAAGCGCTTCTCGTGGGAAACACGTGAGGTTTCAAAATAGTGCTACGCACCAATCGAGTCACCAAGTTGTTCTTTTGTTTTCTTAGAGATATTGATCTCTGTTAATGACATTTTTTTAGTCATTGATGATCATCAAGATTTCAGTTTTGAAGATCTTGGACCATCATTATAGTTTGTATTGAAGAACTAAGTTCTTTTTCACCTTTCTAAGAACCAAGTTTTTTATGTAGGGTTAAACCCTAATTTTTGGAGGAATTAAATTCCCATATGTTCATGTTCTTTCTTTTTAACTTAGTTCTTTTCCCATAAGTTTTGAATTTGCAGAACAGAATCTCCCTGATGAGAATTAAATTCTCAAATTATGGGGAGATCTGCTTCTGCAAATCTCAACCAGAGAAAGAACTGAGTTCTTATATGAAGAGTTAAACCCTTAGAGAGGTAAAGGAGAGATAATATGATCTCTGTGTTTCTTTACCTAGGGTTTCAACGAGGCAAGTCTTTTTTGAGAATCAAATTCTCTTTTCAATCAATGGCTCACTGTATTCTTTAAGAGCTTGTGGGAAGTTCTCTTTTTACATTCTCTCTCTCTTCTCTCCGTTTGTCTCCCCTTCTTTCTTATCTATCTATTTATAGGAGAAGAGAAGAGATCGACTTGTTAAGAAAATCTCCGATTGAGAGATCATGATTGATTTCATAATCAATCCAAAATGATCTCTTAGATCACTTGGTGAATTTTATTCACCATTGGATTTTTAATCCAAAGTCTCTCTGCTTAACAGAGAAGTTTTCTTGTTTATTTAACAAGATTAGGAAATATTTTTCCTAAGATAGAATTTTATTCTATCAGATGATCGGTAGGTGATTTTATAATCATCGTTGGATCTTTGATCCAAGGGTCCTCTGTTTAACACAGAAGATTTTTCTAGTTTGAGAAAGATCATGAAAATATTTCCCACATAGAATTTTAATTCTATCACACAGAATCAGATGTGAGTATTTTAAGATTGGGGTACTCACATGCTTTGCATGTGAGCGCTGCCAAAGAATGTGGCAGGAGAACTCATGTGTTTAACACGCGATCCTTAGCATGGGTTTTGGCCAGTTTATTTTCAGCGCTCATATGGTTTGCATATGAGCGCTCACGTGTTTAACACGTGAGGCCCGTTTGGCCTTTAGTTTATTTTATTCAGCGCCCATATGCTTTGCATATAGGCGCTTACATGTTTAACACGTGAGGGTTATTTAGCCTATCAATTGTTTGATTGCAGCGCCTATATGCTTTGCATATAGGCGCTCACATGTTTAACAAGTGATGTTCATTTAGTATATTAGGTGTTTTGATTGCAGCGCCTATATGCTTTGCATATAGGCGCTCACGTGTTTAGCACATGAGGCTTATTTAGCCCATGAGTCGTTTTAACTACAACGCCTATATGCTTTGCATATAGGCGCTCACGTGTTTAACACGTGAGACTTGAGTAGTGGGGAATTTTCTCCCATTTTCTCTCTTTTTATGAGGGAACAAATGCCCCCCAGCGTTGCTCTCACATGGCTTGCACGTGAGTGCAACGCTGTCCATCCTTACAACCATTGGATTGCCTAGGGGAACGGGAAGATGAACCGCTTCCCATCACGTCTGAGATGACCACTGCTTCTTCATCTTCCTCTCTAATTCTTTCCTTGAGAATTTAATTTTCCTTCCAGAGCTTAGTTCGCTGTCCTAGCATTTCAGAGTTAAACTCTGCAAACACTTCTTTTGGGTAAGAATCATGAACGACATTCATCTCTTAGAAAACCCTTTTCGTTCTTGCTTTGGATTTTAAATCCATCAACAGAGCTCTGCTCTTTTCTTGAACTGATCTCTTAGAGATCTAAAAACTTTTTCTTTTAAGTAGACTTTGGGGTCTTGAAGATTGTTCTCCTCTTAGGGTTTTTCCTATCACCGATCTTTGAGGATCCTTGGAATTTAATTCCATTTTCTTTGTTTCCCCATCATGGGGGTTTCTGGGATTTAATTCCATTATTAAAGGAATTTAATTCCATCTTACAGAGCTTAGCTCTGAGAGACCCAGAGACTTTTGGGAATTTTATTCCCCTTCTGTTCTTGGGCATTTTTTCCTTTTAGGGTTTAATACCCTTTTCATAGATTTGAATCTGTTGTGGAACACATTTTCTGAGGGTATTGGGAGTATAACTCTACAGTTTAATGTGATTCTTCATTAAATGAGAAACTTTTTGGATTCTTACAATGAGTGATTTCCTCATCATTTTGATTGCTAACCCCTTACTGATTTTTCTTTTCAGATATTATGGCTTCTCGTCTTTACGATCTCGAAGTGATTATCTCTTACAAGGACATTCGCATCCAGGGCCGTTGTCAAGGCCAAGAATTTACCGACGCTCAATGTGCTGAGGTGATGCGTCGTTTTGACGACTACAACGGTCGGTTACTCCCCTGCCGTTCTGCGCTCTTGAACATTATCGTTGGGTCGATCTGGGTAGCAATTCTTGGGCTTGACGAGGCTACGCCACTCGAGGCGCTTGATGATGCCGAAGACAAGCTGAATTCAGTATATCTGATGAGCCTGATCTCAAAGAAGCGAAGAGATGATCTTGTCGATATTTTGCATCAGAATGCAAGGATCCTGACGCTTGCATTCGCGAGAAAATGCATAAGAAAATGGCCAAAGAAGCCAGAAGCACTTTACTCAAACTTGTTTCCAAGTTCCTGAATTCGTGTCCGGGATTCAGTGTTTTTCTGTTGTAAACACTTTGATGATGTTTTTTTTATTGTTGTTGTCTTCTTATTTTTTTCTTTTATCATCAATGTATAAATTTCTTCGAAGTATGAATGACAAAATTCTCTTTTCTCTTTATGCCAATGCGCATATGTGTCTCACATGAAGTGTTGTTATACATATATAAAAACTATTGCTGGCGCCCATGTGTCATGCGCATGAGGCGCTGCTGAGGATTTTAATCCTGAGCTAACGCCGGCGCTCACATGTTATGCACGTGAGGTGCCGCTCTAGTCCCGAAAAGAATCAATGCGGGCGTTTATGTATCGTGCACGTGAGGCGCTGCTGATGGAGTCGTTTCACCTCCTTGCTCTGATTCCCATGAGTTAACTCTTTCTTTTCCCATGGCTTTTTTGCCGGGCCTTCGGAATAGCTCCACCATGCACCACACTTTCTGTGCCTAGACTTAAATGCTCCTCTTTATAATCTGAAGCTCTGCTTCCCCCTTCTTTCACAAGGAAAGAACCACTTTTTTAACAAACCAAGAGTTATGGCTTGCAATCGTCCGCATGCTCGTCGGCAACCATGGAAGGTACCTATCGAGGGAATCGTCCCTCATTTTGCTGCGCGTTTAGCAGATCCCATTCTCACTGATGACCAATGTGAAATGGTGATGTACGAGCTTCTGGCTCGTAGGGGCTCTCCTTTTCCTGTCAGCTCCATTTAGCTTCGGACGATACTCTCGTCTGTACTTGCTGACATCCCTCCTGATCCAACGGAGATGACTCTAGCGATGCTTGACGCGGCGGAGGACAAGATCGAGTACTTTCACGAGGCTTGTTTAATTACCCAGCCTCTGAGGGATTGTTTGGTTCGTCTGTTAAGCCATAGATGGGCTCGGCGGGCCATCATGTCTACCTTCGCTGATGAGCATGGCGTTGACCGATGGGGAGCGACTCCTTGCGAAGATTGCCGCTTTGTCACGACCCGAAAGTACGGAACGTGACTGGCACTTAGATTACGAGACGTCTAAAGGCGTAACGTATCCTAAGTCAGCCAAAGCCCAGAAAAATCTAAACCAAAATCAAAAGAGAGTGGAGGAAAACCTTTAATGAAAATGGTTTTTTAAAAATCATTTAAGTTGCATAGAATCCCTTTTTAAAACATCAAAAATTTCCGAAAATTTCGGCAGAGTCTCCCCTGTATTTTCTATCCCCCCAAAATGGGTACAACAAGATAATAAACCTGTAATCATAAAATGGCATCCCCAAGCGGGAGCTAGCTCTTCGCCCAAGGCGGATCATAACCACATGCAATATAATAGCAATATCAAGAAAAGAGCATAAAAGAAACGCAAAATATCAGAAAACACAACGCCGGCTCAAGTGAGCTCGACCCAAAAGAAACCACAAATATACAAATCTCTCAGTCTCACCACTAGGTCACATATACAATATAAAGTGGTAGATGGAGAATACTAGATACAATGATAAAGCAAAAAGAAATAAAGTGTGCTCGCAACCCACCTACGGGCGATGTCGCGAGTCTGAGCAAAAGGAGCTGATAATAAGATAGCCCGCCGCTACAAGACTGACGGGTCTGACCTGCAAGACACTGTGGCACAACGGGGGTGAGTTGCCAGCTCGTGAGTAGAATATAACATCTAATAAGGCAATCGTAAGAATGCACGTAGCGCACCACAACATGTATGTCCATATGTGATTCAATAGCTCTAGTATGCATGCACATGTATGCAATGTCATTACTAAAACTTTAAGTGTTTTAAATGCTAAGGATACTGCATTCTTAACTTTAGAAAATGAATATCTGTATAATAGCTAAGTACCATCAAGAAATCATCTGAAAACCCGTGTCAAGCATCGACACCAAATATGAAATCATATCTGTCTCAATATCTCACTGTATCAATGTCTCAAATATCGGGCTCCGTCAGTCCGGATCGGCCCATGTCATCAAATCTCACGACAACGGTCGGTATCCTCCGGATATCCGCCGCGCCAGACATCACCGGTAGGTAGTCTTCCCCTGCCAGGCTCATCGTCTACAACTCGATCTTCTTGCCCCGGGGTACCATACCGGGCCCATTATGTACCCGAGACGGTTCATCCACTCCTCGAATCGGGTCTCGAAATCCAACAGAAAACATGAAAACTCATGGTGGACGACACATACCTCACGAGAAAACCGCAACTTTGTTTTAAAAATGATAAATACAAGCTTTTGTTAAATTCTTGCGGTTTTCCCCAAAAATCCAGAAATCACAGAAAAACTGAAATCCTCAAGAAAATCATAGTGTCCACAAGTTAAATATGATAAATGTCTATGATATCAATGTATATGATGTGAATTTTGGATAGAAATCTATATAAATATGATGATGATGCGAGGTATACGAATGCTATGCAATTTCATATATCAAGTATGAATGCAAGTGGCGATATTATGATAAACAGGTTCTATAGTGCACGTGCAACATATGCCAATGGTAAGGTGTTCGTGTCCTACGAAATGATATCGCATAAGTATAGATGAATGTCCATGCAATTTAATATACTGTTCGCTATAAGGGTATGCAGTGTACATGAATAGATAAGCTAGCTAACAAAATAAATCTTGCAAAAAGTAGGGTAATCCTAACTAGGAAGGGCGCATCGCGCCATCCAGACGATTAGTTTCGATGCCGCCAAAGACTACGAGAGCTCAGCGGGCTGCCGCTAGGGATGAGATTCGGGCGGGCCCGTCTGAGGCGAGGATCGAGCGGGATGATACACCTACCCCTCAGGGTCATACTGATCCGCCTTATCCAGATCGTATTGCCAGACTAGAGGCTGGCATGCAAGAGTTGCGACAGATGATGGGATCTTTAGTTGAGTCCAGCCGGGCACAGAGATCCGAGGACGTTCCTTCCACCGCACAGACCACGATCGTACCTGCTGCACAGATGGTCTCTCCTGCTGCTATTACGGAGACTATCCCTGTTTCACTACAGGAGTTCATGAGATTGAGACCTCCAGCTTTTACCGGTACAGATGCGACAGAGGACCCACAGGCATTTCTTGATAGGATGGCTCGGATTTGCCGTTCGTTGAGGTGTTCTGATGATAGATTGGTGGAGTTTGCTAGTTTTCGTCTGGAGGGTCTTGCCCAGACATGGTACGATTCAGTAGAGAGAGGCCGAGCTGCAGGTCTGTCTTCTATGACCTGGGATGAGTTTACAGCTGCATTTCTTGCCCGTTTTCTTCCGGAGAGTGTCCGAGATCTCGAGCCCGTAGTTTTGAGTCTTTGCGCAAGACTCCTGGGATGACAGTGTCGGAGTATGATATACAGTTTACCCAGTTGTCTCGATATGCTCCGTACCTAGTCGACACAGAAGAGAAGAGAATAAAGAGGTTTGTACGAGGGCTTGATACACAGCTATTCCTTGCCATCGGCACCCAGCACTTTGATACATATGCTGCCGCGATGGATGCAGCCTTACTTTTGGAGGAGCGTATTTCTGAGACTCTGGTCGTTTCTGGGCCGAAGAGGATCCGTACTGATACGCCAGCTCAGCGGCAGATGGGCAGACATCGTGATAGATTATTTCCGGGAGATGGTGGAGGCAGAGGATTGAGACGAGGTCAGTTATTTGGTTCATATCCACAGACCCAGCAGTCGTCTCCAGGATGTTTTCGGTGTGGGAGTCAGTACCACCGTGTCAGAGACTGTACCATGGGACGCCAGGGCGCGGCGACAGTCCCGCATGTGACTTTACCACCCTCACCACCTTCTCAGAGAGCTTTACTTCCTACTCCTGACGATGCTCCATGTCAGTCAGATGCTTCTAGAGGCCGTGGGCGTGGCGGTCCAGTTCCGAGAGGACGAGGCTACAGAGGCAGAGGCAGAGGCCGAGGTAGAGGCAGAGGACAGCCAGCTATTAGTGGTGGACAGGCCCGAGTGTTCGCATTGACTCCTCAGGATGCACATGCATCCAATGCCGTCGTGACAGGTACTCTGCCAGTATGTTCTTTTGATGCACGGGTATTATTTGATCCAGGCACCACACATTCCTATGTTTCCACGTATTTTGCACCGAGGTTGGGCCGAGAGTCTTCTCCGTTAGATCAGCCGCTTGTCGTTATTACCCCGGTAGGCGAGTCTTTTGTTGCCCGTTTTGTGTACCGATCGTGTTCCGTTCGTATCGGGGAGAGAGATTCTTCAGTTGATTTAATTCTCCTCGATATGCTAGAATTTGACGTTCTTCTTGGTATGGACTGGCTAGCCACCTGTTATGCATCCGTGGACTGCCGTGAAAAGGCAGTCAGATTCAGTTTTCCTGGTGAGCCGGTTCTTATTATTCAGGGAGATCGTAGCGCTACCCTTCCCAGCTTGATTTCTTCTCTTCGCGCTGGTCAGCTCTTAAGGAAAGGGTGTCAGGGATTCTTAGCTTATGTTTGTGATACTAGCTCCACAGAGGTTCCGTTGGACCAGGTCCCTGTTGTGAGAGAGTTTCCTGATGTATTCCCTGACGAGCAGCCTAGTCTGCCACCAGAGCGCGAGATTGAGTTCTGTATTGACTTGATCTCCGGCACGGGGCCTATTTCTATACCTCCTTATCGGATGGCCCCGGCGGAGCTGAGAGAGCTAAAGGATCAGTTACAGGACTTGCTGGACAAGGGGCTTATCCGACCGAGTGTGTCACCTTGTGGTGCTCCCGTCTTGTTTGTTAAGAAGAAGGACGGAAGTATGCGCTTATGCATTGATTATCGTCAGCTGAACCGGGTTACTGTGCGGAACAGGTATCCCCTACCCCGCATTGATGACTTATTCGATCAGCTCCAGGGTGCAGGGTTCTTCTCGAAGGTTGATTTACGGTCAGGTTATCACCGGTTGCGGGTTCGGAAGGAGGATATTCCGAAGACCGCTTTCCGTACTCGATATGGTCATTATGAGTTCTTAGTGATGTCGTTCGGGCTCACCAATGCCCCGGTAGCATTTATGGATTTGATGAACCGTGTATTCAGGCCGTATCTCGATCGGTTCATTATTGTGTTCATTGACGACATCTTGGTTTATTCTCGGAGCCGGGAGGAGCATGAGCAGCACTTACGTATCACATTGCAGACTTTGAGGGAGCATCAGCTGTTCGCCAAATTCTCTAAGTGCACATTCTGGTTAGACAGTGTCGACTTCTTGGGTCATGTGGTGACGAGAGATGGTATTTGTGTGGACCCGAGAAAGATTGAGGCAGTTCAGCGTTGGCCTAGACCAGTATCAGTTACAGAGGTTCGCAGTTTTCTAGGTCTGGCCGGCTATTATCGACGTTTCGTCCAGGATTTCTCCCGCATTGCTGCACCATTGACCGGGTTGACCCGGAAGGGGGTTCCTTTTGATTGGACCCAGGCATGTGAGGATAGTTTCTAGCAGTTGAAGACTCGTCTGACTACTGCACCAGTGTTAGCATTGCCTTCAGGATCAGGCGGGTTCATGGTATATTGTGATGCTTCTAGAGTGGGGCTGGGATGTGTATTGATGCAGCACGACAGAGTTATTGCATATGCTTCTCGGCAGCTGAGGAAACACGAACAGAACTACCCTACCCATGATTTAGAGATGGCTGCAGTGGTATTTGCACTTAAGATCTGGAGACATTACCTATACGGTGAGTCGTGCCAGATATTCACTGACCACAAGAGTTTGAAGTATATTTTCCAGCAGCGAGATCTGAATCTGAGACAGCGCCGTTGGATGGAGTTGGTGAAAGATTATGACTGCGAGATTTTATACCATCCGGGCAAGGCGAATGTGGTGGCGGATGCTTTGAGTAGGAGGCCCGGAGGTAGCTTATCTTGTTTGAGCGCAGTACAGATGCAGTCGACGGCGGATTGGCAGGTGTTATGTGATAGCAGAGTGCAGTTCGAGTTTACTCCTACAGGGGGACAGCTGGCCCATTTCAGAGCACGCCCACAGTTACTTGACCGTATCCACGAGGCACAGTCCGGCGATGCCCGTACATTAGAGATTATTGAGCAGATTCGGCAGGGCAGAGTTTCCGAGTTCGTGATTGATGATCAGGGGATACTTCGATTTGGGACTCGACTGTGCGTGCCAGATTCAGAGGGACTGAGGCGTGATATTCTCGAGGAGGCACATAGATCAGTATACAGTGTGCATCCGGGTTCCACCAAAATGTACCGTGATTTGAGAGAGGTTTACTGGTGGGACGGGATGAAGAAGGATATTACAGACTTTGTGTCCAGATGCCTGACTTGTCAGCAAGTCAAGGCCAAGCACCAGAGGCCAGCCGGCGAGTTACAGCCTTTGCCCATCCCTGAGTGGAAGTGGGAGCAGGTCTCCATGGACTTCATTGTGGGTCTACCCAGGACCAGTCGAGGGTACGACTCTATATGGGTGATTGTGGATCGACTGACGAAAGCGGCTCACTTCCTGCCAGTGAAGACCACTTTTGGATTTTCTCAGTACGTCCAGGTTTATATTGATGAGATAGTGCGACTGCATGGCGTTCCGACTTGCATTGTGTCCGACCGTGGCACCCAGTTTACCAGCCGATTGTGGCAGAAACTCCAGGAAGCATTGGGCACCCGATTGAGTTTTAGCACAGCCTTTCATCCTTAGACTGACGGTCAGTCGGAGCGTACGATTCAGACTCTTGAGGACATGCTCAGAGCTTGTGTTTTAGATTTCGGTGGTAGCTGGGATCGTCATTTGCCTTTGATCGAGTTTTCCTACAATAATAGCTTCCAGGAGACGATTCAGATGGCACCTTTCGAGGCTTTATATGGGAGGAGATGTCGATCGCCTGTATGTTGGACAGAGCTCAGGGAGAGCAGTATTTTGGGACCGCAGATCGTACAGGAGACGCCGAGAAGATACAGCTGATTCGGGATAGGATGAGAGCGGCACAGAGCATGCAGAAATCATATGCTGACAGGCGCCGTCGCCGACTCGAGTTCGCTGTTGGCGATCATGTTTTCCTGAAGGTCTCTCCGATGAAAGGTGTGATGAGATTTGGGCGGAAAGGGAAGCTGAGTCCTAAATATGTTGGTCCTTTCGAGATCCTAGAGCGTGTTGGTCCAGTCGCTTATCGGTTAGCTCTTCCGCCTAGCTTCCCCGATGTTCACCCCGTATTCCATGTCTCGATACTCCGCAAGTACCTTCATGATCCTTCCCAGGTGATTCAACACCAAACGATCCAGTTAGAGCGTGATCTTTCTTTCACCGAGCAGCCGGTTGTCATTTTAGATCGGCAGGTGAAGAAATTGAGGTCGAAGGTTATACCGTCCGTCAAGATCCTTTGGCGTGGCCCGAACAGCGAGGAGGTCACCTGGGAGACCGAGGTCGAGATGAGGAAGAGATATCCCCATCTTTTTGAAGGTACGCGTAGTTAAATTTTAAATTCGAGGACCGAATTTCTTTAAGGGGGGAAGATTGTAACCCTTCGAAAATTGTTTAGGCAGTTTTTCGGTAATCGGCTAATTTTTCGGCTTTTTCGGTAAAAAGTCAAAATAGGTATTTTTCATTGTAGACCTAATTATACAAAATTTAGATAAGATATTACTATAATTTTGTCACTAAAATGTCACTTAGAATTTTCTAGTTAAATAAATTTTTTTTCGTAATTAATTATTTTTTTAATTATTTTAAGCCTTTTTAAATGCATTAAATTAGGGATAAATACAAATTTAATTAGGTAAATTTCATAATTAGGAATCTTTATAAGCTAAAATATGGTGTTAATAAAATTGTATCATGGCTTGCAAATTTTTGGTTTTAGGGTTGGAAATTTAATGGAAAAATGGTGTAAAATGAGGTTTTTTTTTGTAAATTGTTGATATGAAAGCATTAAATGAGAACATGGGGTGTTTATTGACCTAGAAACTTCTCCAAATTTCCCCACACCCTCCTCCTCTTCCTGCTGGTCAAATTTCAGCAGCTCCCCCTTCATTTCTCACTTCATTTCTTGCTTCATTTCTTTGCTAAAATTCAATGAAAATTCACAAATTTCCATCTCCATTCAAAGCTAAACCCTAATCCACTCTCTCCTCACCCAAATTAGTTCAAAAACTTGATGAAAGGAGGCTTTCTTGGTGACTTGATCATGCTAGGGTTCCACTTGTGAGGTAAATCCTAAACTAGTTTGTTAAGTTGTAGTTTATGTGTGCTAAAATTCAATTTTGAAGTATTAATTTAGTTGTAATTAATTGTTCATAAAAAATCAAGAATGGAATTGATTTTGAACTAGGGTTTGAAGCATGGTTGATGGATTAAGTTAGGGTTTGGTTTTCTAATTGGTTAGAGTGGTAAATTGTGTAATGATACGCTCGCTAAATCTATAAAATTTTGATGTTTGTATCGAATCGGTATTGAAATTGCTTACTAGATTTTTTACAAAATTAGAATGCGATCAAATTGTGTTATGTTAGCGATATAATTAGCTTCGTATAGGACTATTAGAGTGCGTGAACGTGGGGTTTCGTCTAGTCGGGTTGTAGTTTTGTCGATTTCCCCGAAATGACGATTCTAGTTAAAGGTTAGCGATTTTCGTGCGTTTTTCCGCGCACCGAGTGCATGCTATGTTTAATTCGAGAGCGTCAATAGTTGTATTATGTGACTTGCACCGTTTTAGGTTATGTAATCTTATGCTTGGTGTTGTGCAAATATAGGATCGGTCGGGGATGAAAGGTTCCTAGGCACCCTATCGCTGTCCATCTCGATTCCCAAACTCGAACTTTGGCTTCATCGGAGAAACGGGCAAGCTAGGTCGTCGGCTTTGTGTCAAAGACGATCTACCTCGAGGCATCGCAAGTTCAAGCTCCGACTTCACAAACTTGTGAAACTTGTGAAGTAAACACCCAAAACAACTTGGCAAGAGGTAGAGGGTGAAGAAATAGGAGGTGGGTTCTCTTTAGATTTGGATTTCTCTCACTAAAACTCAAGTTGCCATTGATGTAGCAAGCTTGAAGAAGAAGAAGAAGATGAAGAAGATGATGATAATGTTATGATAAGTAATTGAAATAAAAAGGAAAATCAATACTTATCATAAAGTAAACCATGGTTATGTGTAGAGAATTGACCAAGGTTAGATTAGTGGTTAGGGTTAAGGATGAAGACAAAAGGGATGACTTTGGTCAAAGTTTCATAAAGCTTCAATAAGCTTCATGAAGAAAAGAAACCCTTTTTGTTTTCTTTCACCTAATTAAATGAATAAATAATGGATAAATAATTAAGTGAATAATCAAAAACCCTAACCCTTATCATAACCATGGTTCAATTCTTCACACAAAGCCAAGTTATTATGCATCATCAATCATGATACAAACAAGTGTACACAAAACATATCACATATACAATGTGCACACCAAGTGAGAAAAATCCGTTTAAAGTGAACCAATACTAGTTAATGCAAAGTAATATATCAAATATATAATTATACATTAAATCATTAAATCAACATTTGATTCAATGATCCGGTCATGTCGCACATAACCGACTAGTATTCAATGTATCGATTTATCGAATCAATGATTCGATAACTAGGTCATATCGAATATAACCAATCGAAACATATATCGCGAGAATGAAATGCGGTATCACATACACGTATTATTCTCGGTCCTGCACACATATCATATGCACTCCTATTTCGTTTCGCTTGAACCAGAAAACCTCTGTGTAGGACTCTAAAGACTCGTCAATACGCCGGTAGCAGATGATGATCATATCAAGCACCCACAAGCTGCAAGCGGTCTGCCAAACGTAACGGCTACCCGGGTATTGAGCGATCAGAAGATCGACGAGCTAGCCCGCTCACACTCCTGCGAATCCGACCAGTAACACTTACCGTACAGTCCGGTCTCTTCGTCTGATATGTCGCATATCAAGTCTAGGGGTGGTTAACGTCAGACCCCAATAACCCGATAAGTCGTGCCGATGTGAGGCTCATAGCGGGTCGAGAAACTACTGGTAACACTTACCAGCAAATCTCTGATCATCCCTGGCCAGGGACTTCCCTGCTACGGCCAATCGAGCACAGCGCAACATCAACTCCCAATATCGGGAGAGACGAAACCCCTCCTATCGCTCATTGCCTTCATGTGACTCGGGACTGTACCCAAAGACCACCGTTTTGCACGCCCTCATGGACGTGGTAAGGTGGAGATCAAAGAACAGTGGGAATCACACAAGACTCTATGACGATCTCGGGTCTACAGATTAACCTGTACAAGTGTCACCTGAGAACTGCCATCTGACGTGAGGTATAATACCATCTGGGAGTTCTCGGCGAGTCCGTCCAGTGTACCCAGTCTCCACTGAGCACCCGTATACTATCTCTGATGTCAAACACCAATGGATATGGGATCATCTATCGCCCATCTCATGGGTCGAGAAGCGTATACGCTAGTCTACTCTGGTATATCGATGCCCCGTCTCGATACACCCACGACTAGGGACCTTGAAGGATGTACTTATGGACTACCATGTCCCCACTAGTATGATCTGTATCATAGTCCAGGTAGTCAAGTACACATCCTAAGGGCTTTACCAACATGTAACTACAAGACAGTATAAAGAGACTAGTGTACATGTTAAGATAAAGAGTAACCAGATAGCATACTATCATATCGAGCAAGAAAGTCATCTCTATATATGTCCAAGCATCCAATATAATATACAACATCTGTACAATACTGGCCTCTAGGGCATACATACAACTAACAATCTCCCACTTGCACTAGGGCCAGCTGCTGTAGTATCGCATACCCAGCATCCCGAAGAGTCTCTCAAACTGTGTCTGGGGAATGGCCTTCGTGAGTGGATCCGCCGTGTTGTTCTTCGTGTCTACCCTCCTGACCTCGATCTCCCGGCGATCAACTATCTCCCGGATCAGGTGATACCGCCTCAGAATATGCCTGGATCGCTGATGGGACCTGGGTTCCTTGGCCAAAGCCACCGTTCCATTGTTATCGCAATACAAAGGTATTGGATGCTCAATGGATGGAACCACTCCAAGTTCAGTAATGAACTTCTTGATCCAGACAGCCTCTTTGGCAGCATCGTTGGCAGCGATGTATTCAGCCTCCATCGTCGAGTCTGCCACGGTTTCCTGCTTGGAACTCTTCCAGCTAACCGCCCCTCCGTAAAGGGTAAAGACAAAGCCCGACTGCGACTTAGAGTCGTCCTTATCACTCTGGAAGCTCGAATCGGTAAAGGACACCACTTGGAGTTCTCCGTTACCATACACCAAGAACATATCTCTAGTCCTTCGCAAGTACTTGAGAATGCTCTTCACAGCTGTCCAGTGACTCTCTCCAGGATCAGCTTGATACCTGCTCACTATACTTAGTGAGTATGCTACATCGGGTCGGGTACATAGCATCGCATACATGATAGAGCCTACTGCCGAAGCATTGGGTATACCTTGCATGCGAGCTCTCTCCAAATCAGTCTTGGGAGACATCTCTTTGGAGAGAGTGACTCCAGAGATCGTGGGTAAGTTCCCACGCTTGGACTCTTCCATACTAAACCTCTTTAGTATGGTGTCAATGTACCTGGATTGGGACAATCCCAAAATCCTTTTGGATCTATCTCTATAGATCCTAATTCCCAATATGCAGGAGGCATCACCAAGATCTTTCATTGAGAATCTTTGTGATAAGAAGAGCTTGACCGATTGCAGCATAGGAATATCATTTCCTATCAAGAGTATATCGTCCACGTACAATACGAGGAAGACAACCTTACTCTCTGCCACCTTCCTGTAGATACAAGGTTCATCTGGATTTTTGACGAAATCAAACTCTTTGATAACGACGTCAAAGCAGATGTTCCAGCTCCGCGATGCTTGCTTTAATCCATAAATGGATTTAAGCAGCTTGCACACCTTCCCGCTGCTCCCACTGTCTACGAAGCCCTCTGGCTGAGTCATGTACACGCACTCTTCTAAATCACCGTTTAGAAAGGCGGTCTTAACATCCATTTGCCAGATTTCGTAATCATGATATGCAGCGATGGCAAGCATGATCCGGATGGATTTAAGCATAGCCACTGGAGAAAAGGTCTCGTCATAGTCCACACCTGGTCTTTGACGAAAACCCTTTGCTACAAGTCTAGCTTTGAAAGTCTCCACTTTCCCATCTACACCAAGTTTCTTCTTAAAGATCCACTTGCTCCCAATGGGTTTTACCCCTTCAGGAGCAACTTCCAAAGTCCATACTTTGTTGGTGTACATGGAATCCATCTCGGACCGCATAGCATCCAGCCATTTCACTGAGTCCCCACTCGTGATGGCCTGCTCGAAGCTAGTTGGGTCATCATCCTCCATGATGCAATCCTCACTACCACCATCAATGAGAAAACCATAGTATCTCTCAGGTGGACGAGAAACCCTACTAGATCGGCGGAGAGGCTAGGGTACGTCGGGCACCACTGAATCCTCTGGTTCTACTAAATTGTCAATTGCAGTTTGTGGTGCTGGAACCTCTTCCAGCTCTACCTCTTTGCCATTAATTTCTTTTGCAAGAAATTCCCTTTCCAAAAAGGTAGCATGTTGAGCAACAAACACTCTTTGTTCCTCAGGTTGGTAGAAAAAATATCCTTGAGAATTCTTAGGATATCCCACAAACTTGCAAAGGACTGATCGTGCCTCGAGTTTGTCCGGATTTTGTTTTTTGACATAGGCCGGACAACCCCATATCTTAATTCGTTTAAAATATGGTCTCTTCCCACTCCATATCTCATATGGTGTGGTAGGTACAGATTTAGACGGAACCAGATTCAATAGGTATATGGCTGTCTCAAGCGCATACCCCCAAAAGGAAATAGTTAACTCAGCATTACTCATCATTGAACGCACCATATCTAATAGGGTGCGATTCCTTCGTTCCGATACACCGTTGTGCTGTGGTGTATAAGGAGGAGTAAGCTGAGAGAGAATCCCATTCTCTTTTAGATAATCCAGAAATTCACTGCTTAAGTATTCACCTCCTCGATCAGATCGAAGAACCTTAATACTTTTGCCCGTTTGGTTCTCTACCTCGTGCTTATATTCTTTGAATTTCTCAAAAGCTTCAGACTTGTGTTTCAACAGGAACACATGCCCGTATCTAGAGAGATCGTCAGTGAATGTAATGAAGTAGGAAGAACCATTTCTGGCGTGTGTAGACATTGGACCGCATACATCACTATGCACCAGTCCCAAGAGTTCAGTAACTCTTTCTCCGTGTCCTTTAAACGGAGTTTTGTTCATTTTTCCTTTGAGACATGAATGGCAAGTGTCATAAGATGATAATTCGAATGAATTCAAATATCCATTCTTATGCAACTTAGCTAGTCGTGTCTCATTGATATGGCCAAGTCTACAGTGCCACAAAAAGGATTCGTTCATTTCTGAGCTTTTCCTTTTGTGTGTGTTTTGTATATTGAAGACTGTATTTTGATTGAGAATGAATATGCCATTATGTAGCGAGCCTGATGCAATCAACTTTTGATCTAGGAATATGTTCATAACATTATCCTTTACTACAAAATTATAACCTTCTTTACTTAATAAAGAAACTGATATAATGTTGCACATCATGTTCGGTATATAATAGCACTCATTCAGGACTAGTGTATCACCATTTGGTAATACCAGGTGATATATGCCAACTGCTTTGGCTGCAACATTTGCCCCATTCCCTACATGAACGGAATGTTCACCATTTCTCAGTTCTCTACCTTTTCGCAGCCCATGTAATATCTTACATATGTGGGATCCTGACCCGGTATCTAATACCCAGGACGTAGGGTGAACTGAGAAACAGTTCTCAATGACAAACACACCCGAAGATGATGCATCAACATGCATGTTCTCCGTTTGGGCGGTGTGAGAATCCAGATATTCTCCTGTTTCCTGTTCAGTCTTATAACATTTATAAGATAGAACGGGTCCAACGTTTCCCTGCACAGTATAACATGCGGGTTGGTCAATACATCTATATTATTATCTTCATTAGGGCATGAAATGGTCGCTACCTGGAGAGAGAGAGAAGAAAACACTTTAGCGTATGCTCGTGCAAGATCAGATTGGTTATTATCGTATCTAATCAGGATGGCTCCCACTGCTTTTTATCAAATCTTCCTCCAAACCCTAAAAGGAAAGACTAGCCGGGATTAATTACACACTACAAGTACACCAATCTTTCAGCCAGGCCAGTGTCGGTACTTTGAGGGAGGTCCCCCGTGCTTTCGCACGAACCTAATTAATGTAAACCTCGTTTTCCCAGAGGCGTAACCT
Source organism: Agapanthus africanus (assembly GCA_030015575.1). Classification (NCBI taxonomy): domain Eukaryota; kingdom Viridiplantae; phylum Streptophyta; class Magnoliopsida; order Asparagales; family Amaryllidaceae; genus Agapanthus; species Agapanthus africanus. The sequence continues at coordinate 143,392,346 of JASDDO010000026.1, forward strand.
CGTTAACACCTTTCTAGACACCTACTTGATCGGCTAATTGTAATGTATAAAACTCTCCCAGGAGTAACAATTACTCGCAGTGGGTATCGGGATCCAACTATCTCATAGAAGGTATGCAATCTCATTGCAAATTTCAACACTTGAAATTCCCGATAATATTTTGCCCCAGGCGATCTATGACCTTGACTGAGTCAACAAACCATAGACCGCAAGTAAAGTTCAACCCGTCATTTCCTGATTGAATTAAACCCACCTACACGACCCTTGACTAAGTCAACAAGGCCGCACGACTACCCTAATCCAATCTGCATCATATGCATAAACAGATAAATAGTAATCAGCTACCGCACACTACGCCTTGACTGAGTCAACAAACGCAGCACGAATACTAACTATTACTTATCTGAAATGACGGAGGGCTACGTCAGGTTTTTAAGAAAACCCTTTGCGTAATGAACTTTATATCGTTGTAGAATCAAATGAAGTTTTGAAATGGAGTGATTTTGAGGCTTTTCTAGTTTTGCTAAAGGAGTCACTCCCGGCGAAGGGATCTCGGTCCTTTCCTCGTTGAATGAGGTGCGGGATATATCATATATATCGCTGTGCAAAGCAAAAACCCAAAAGCAGTCAAAAGCATACCGAGTGTGTAGCATCTGCCAGTTATTGCTAAAGGAGTCACTCCCGGTGAAGGGATCTCGGTCCTTTCCTCATCGAATAAGGTGCGGGATATATCATATATATCGCTGTGCAAAGCAAGAACTGTAGCTACCTGTTTTATTTTAAAATTCGATTCCACAACATCTTAGGTTTCTTATCTTTCATTAATCACATTAATGAAGTCCCATCATTTAAATACCTAAACATCACAGATAGATATGACGTACACTTATGCCATCCGCATTCGCCTCGATGTCCCCTCGTGCACCGTTAGGTTAGGTAACTAACGACAGAGCAGGGCAGGGCTAGCGCGGGTGTAAAACATAAGTAACGTCTATATAATATATCATATATACTATATACTATATCCATCACAGAGTCACAACTCAGATATCGCAGCAGAATAAACATATGAAATATTGGATATACTAGGACGTCCGTGTTTTCAATACGAGCCAGTATAAAACACGGATTCCACGGTCGTGATGAATAGCCAATCCCACACCCCTAGACCCCTACGAGAGCGGCAAGCAACCCTGCCAATTCTAGGGTTAGGAGACCCGGACTCGACTCCTCGAGTTGGTCTCCCACTGGACCCCAGAACCCGGTTACTTGTGCTCCCCTCCTTGGGTCTATCCTAATGCGGAAAAGTAAATAATATACAAAAGGTGACATCTTCCGCTACCTGGAAGTGCCCCAAATAAAAGAATATTACATACAAGTTTTTACATGAATGAAAATGAAAAACACTCATCTCACATAAAAACCCCCGGCTATTCGAATACGACGATCCAATATAACATATCCAGCAACACATAACATCACATGCCATCAACGTAAGTAAGTATGCATACCCCAATTGTCGTTGACGTATAGCAACGAAACCGGCGATATGAACATACTACACTTACGGTCACAGAAAAGAAAGTGTAAAACTACAACAATTGGAATCCGCAACTTCTTTAGACATCACATGCCTAATCAAATGAAATACTTAGACATCACATGCCTAACAGTTATAAATCCCGCATTTTAGTCTCATTATCGAAAACTCTTTTCAATATCAAGTGAAACTAAACTGCTAGATTTATAACATTCATTCAGTTATCACATAACTGTTTGTGAATTCCAATTATTGTATCACATTCCAGATAAACAGAAAATGTTAAACTTTCCGATCGAACAGTCGAATACCCAAGTTTTCCCGATACAGCTCAACACATGAAATAAGTCTAACAACATTCAGTTCGTGCCTCAGTACCGACGGTCGAGCCGTAGAAGGGTCAAGCCAACGCCTCACATGTGGCACGCCGTACTGCCCCAAACCCGAAGGTTCAAAGGGCAGTTCAAGACGGTCACATAATCGAGTTAAGGTTTGTTGTCTTCTAGAGGGTCCATCGCGTTACTTGCACTACTTAGAACGTCGTTAAACTACGGAAAAATCCAACACTTGGAAATTTCCCGACAGGGGAAAAATTGGGTATTTATATCCGGTCGAACTTTTTAACATATTCTGGAAATTATCCGGAAATACACAAAAGACGAAATTTGATAATCCGATTGAAATACCGAATCCCCAAAACAACCCCAGAAAATTCAACTCTTGAATGAATACTAAAAATTTCCAGAAGACTCAGCACTACACTACATGAATTACTGTGCAAGCCACGTGCTGTAAATCAATACAGTGGCCGCGGAACCGCCGCGATGTCTATAGTGGGGGCCGCGGTTCCGCGCCTATGTTGTGGATTTATCAGCACGTATTTCACAGTAATTCACTAAATTCCCTGCTGAATTTTTTGGCAATTTTTAATCTGGAAAAATCCACGTTTTCAGAAAAAGTACAAAGAGCAATTTGTATTGGGGTTTCGGGTTCGTTCGGAGTTCAAATTCCGTCTAGACTTCGCCTAAGGCTCTAGCTAGGCTCTGATACCAATGAAAGGTTCCTAGGCACCCTATCGCTGTCCATCTCGATTCCCAAACTCGAACTTTGGCTTCATCGGAGAAACGGGCAAGCTAGGTCGTCGGCTTTGTGTCAAAGACGATCTACCTCGAGGCATCGCAAGTTCAAGCTCCGACTTCACAAACTTGTGAAACTTGTGAAGTAAACACCCAAAACAACTTGGCAAGAGGTAGAGGGTGAAGAAATAGGAGGTGGGTTCTCTTTAGATTTGGATTTCTCTCACTAAAACTCAAGTTGCCATTGATGTAGCAAGCTTGAAGAAGAAGAAGAAGATGAAGAAGATGATGATAATGTTATGATAAGTAATTGAAATAAAAAGGAAAATCAATACTTATCATAAAGTAAACCATGGTTATGTGTAGAGAATTGACCAAGGTTAGATTAGTGGTTAGGGTTAAGGATGAAGACAAAAGGGATGACTTTGGTCAAAGTTTCATAAAGCTTCAATAAGCTTCATGAAGAAAAGAAACCCTTTTTGTTTTCTTTCACCTAATTAAATGAATAAATAATGGATAAATAATTAAGTGAATAATCAAAAACCCTAACCCTTATCATAACCATGGTTCAATTCTTCACACAAAGCCAAGTTATTATGCATCATCAATCATGATACAAACAAGTGTACACAAAACATATCACATATACAATGTGCACACCAAGTGAGAAAAATCCGTTTAAAGTGAACCAATACTAGTTAATGCAAAGTAATATATCAAATATATAATTATACATTAAATCATTAAATCAACATTTGATTCAATGATCCGGTCATGTCGCACATAACCGACTAGTATTCAATGTATCGATTTATCGAATCAATGATTCGATAAATAGGTCATATCGAATATAACCAATCGAAACATATATCGCGAGAATGAAATGCGGTATCACATACACGCATTATTCTCGGTCCTACACACATCTCATATGCGCTCCTATTTCGTTTCGCTTGAACCAGGAAACCTCTGTGTAGGACTCTAAAGACTCGTCAATACGCCGGTAGCAGATGATGATCATATCAAGCACCCACAAGCCGCAAGCGGTCTGCCAAACATAACGGCTACCCAGGTATTGAGCGATCAGAAGATCGACGAGCTAGCCCGCTCACACTCCTGCGAATCCGACCAGTAACACTTACCGTACAGTCCGGTCTCTTCGTCTGATATGTCGCATATCAAGTCTAGGGGTGGTAAACGTCAGACCCCAATAACCCGATAAGTCGTGCCGATGTGAGGCTCATAGCGGGTCGAGAAACTACTGGTAACACTTACCAGCAAATCTCTGATCAGCCCTGGCCAGGGACTTCCCTGCTACGGCCAATCGAGCACAGCGCAACATCAACTCCCAATACCGGGAGAGACGAAACCCCTCCTATCGCTCATTGCCTCCATGTGACTCGGGACTGTACCCAAAGACCACCGTTTTGCACGCCCTCATGGACGTGGTAAGGTGGAGATCAAAGCACAGTGGGAATCACACAAGACTCTATGACGATCTCGGGTCTACAGACTAACCTGTACAAGTGTCACCTGAGAACTGCCATCTGACGTGAGGTATAATACCATCTGGGAGTTCTCGGCGAGTCCGTCCAGTGTACCCAGTCTCCACTGAGCACCCGTATACCATCTCTGATGTCAAACACCAATGGATATGGGATCATCCATCGCCCATCTCATAGGTCGAGAAGCGTATACGCTAGTCTACTCTGGTATATCGATGCCCCATCTCGATACACCCACGACTAGGGACCTTGAAGGATGTACTTATGGACTACCATGTCCCCACTAGTATGATCTGTATCATAGTCCAGGTAGTCAAGTACACATCCTAAGGGCTTTACCAACATGTAACTACAAGACAGTATAAAGAGACTAGTGTACATGTTAAGATAAAGAGTAACCAGATAGCATACTATCATATCGAGCAAGAAAGTCATCTCTATATATGTCCAAGCATCCAATATAATATACAACATCTGTACAATACTGGCCTCTAGGGCATACATACAACTAACAAGAAACATCGGACACGGCGCGTAAAAGCAAGGCGGTGGCCGGATCGGATTAGCGGGGATTTCAGGTGAGTAGATGTATTCATCTATGGGGGAATCGTCTGGATGGCGCGATGCGCCCCTCCTAGTTAGGATTACCCTACTTTTTGCAAGATTTATTTTGTTAGCTAGCTTATCCATTCATGTACACTGCATACCCTTATAGCGAACAGTATATTAAATTGCATGGACATTCATCTATACTTATGCGATATCATTTCGTAGGACACGAACACCTTACCATTGGCATCTGTTGCACGTGCACTATAGAACCTGTTTATCATAATTTCGCCACTTGCATTCATACTTGATATATGAAATTGCATAGCATTCGTATACCTCGCATCATCATCATATTTATATAGATTTCTATCCAAAATTCACATCATATACATTGATATCATAGACATTTATCATATTTAACTTGTGGACACTATGATTTTCTTGAGGATTTCAGTTTTTCTATGATTTCTGGATTTTTGGGGAAAACCGCAAGAATTTAACAAAAGCTTGTATTTATCATTTTTAAAACAAAGTTGCGGTTTTCTCGTGAGGTATGTGTCGTCCACCATGAGTTTTCATGTTTTCTGTTGGATTTCGAGACCCGATTCGAGGAGTGGATGAACCGTCTCGGGTACATGGTGGGCCCGGTATGGTACCCCGGGGCAAGAAGATCGAGTTGTAGACGATGAGCCTGGCAGGGGAAGACTACCTACCGGTGATGTCTGGCGCGGCGGATATCCGGAGGATACCGACCGTTGTCGTGAGATTTGATGACATGGGCCGATCCGGACTGACGGAGCCCGATATTTGAGACATTGATACAGTGAGATATTGAGACAGATATGATTTCATATTTGGTGTCGATGCTTGACACGGGTTTTCAGATGATTTCTTGATGGTACTTAGCAATTATACAGATATTCATTTTCTAAAGTTAAGAATGCAGTATCCTTAGCATTTAAAACACTTAAAGTTTTAGTAATGACATTGCATACATGTGCATGCATACTAGAGCTATTGAATCACATATGGACATACATGTTGTGGTGCGTTACGTGCATTCTTTCGATTGCCTTATTAGATGTTATATTCTACTCACGAGCTGGCAACTCACCCCCGTTGTGCCACAGTGTCTTGCAGGTCGGACCCGTCAGTCTTGTAGCGGCGGGCTATCTTATTATCAGCTCCTTTTGCTCAGACTCGCGACATCGCCCGTAGATGGGTTGCGAGCACACTTTATTTCTTTTTGCTTTATCATTGTATCTAGTATTCTCCATCTACCACTTTATATTGTATATGTGACCTAGTGGTGAGACTGAGAGATTTGTATATTTGTGGTTTCTTTTAAGTCGAGCTCACTTGAGCCGGCGTTGTGTTTTCTGATATTTTGCGTTTCTTTTATGCTCTTTTCTTGATATTGCTATTATATTGCATGTGGTTGTGATCCGCCTTGGGCGAAGAGCTAGCTCCCGCTTGGGGATGCCATTTTATGATTACAGGTTTATTATCTTGTTGTACCCATTTTGGGGGGATAGAAAATACAGGGGAGACTCTGCCGAAATTTTCGGAAATTTTTGATGTTTTAAAAAGGGATTCTATGCAACTTAAATGATTTTTAAAAAACCATTTTCATTAAAGGTTTTCCTTCACTCTCTTTTGATTTTGGTTTAGATTTTTCTGGGCTTTGGCTGACTTAGGATACGTTACGCCTTTAGACGTCTCATAATCTAAGTGCCAGTCACGTTCCGTACTTTCGGGTCGTGACACGCTTCGACATGGTGGAGAAGGCATAGAGGGAATTAGAGAATCTTGTATATTATTTTGTTAATCCATGTATCTTTGATCCCATAAATAAAAATAATGTCGACCACTGAACGTTTCATCCCCAACGCATATTCATATGGGCATCTTTCCTCTGTACACATATTTTGTATTTTAATATTTAGAAGTTTTTGATGCATGCATCTAGACATAGGTGAACATTGGACTGAAGTGATGCATAGCATTTGGCCGGTTTCTAGCTGGCATACATGACTTTTATTAGAATTTTGATATGAGAATATAGCGAGCGGATTCAAGCGTCTTCTCATATCTCGATCCTTAAGAAATGTAGTTTTGACCGAGGCCCATGAGTTGCGCCTTTCTGTTTCTTGATGTCTTGACTTGGCGTAAAGTAGTTTATGTACTCATTCGGAGTTTGTAGTTTATTCACTCATTTCGGAGTCTCTAGTTTATGTACTCATTTCGGAGTTTGTAGTTTATTCACTCGTTTCGGAGTCTCTAGTTTATGTACTCATTTCGGAGTTTATTTAGTTTACCTCCCTTTGGTTACAGGCAAACTTGTCCTAACGTTGTATATAGATAGCCTCCATTCTTTATGACAGAGGTCCGTTAGGTTTATGGTACTAGGGTTTTAAGTCCGTGGTACTATCGCATTGGCTGATGTATTCCTCGATATACAGTCTTTAAGCTGGTTTTCAAGTAACCCCGCTACTGTCATGTATCTAATCCCTTCGAGGGCTGGACAAGGCATCTTCAAATAATCTCCTTAGGTTATATTACCGTCGGAAGAGCAAGCGTTAGAAATTTGCCATGTCGCTTTTTACTTGAGGTTAGGCTCAGTTTGGAGCTTCGATGAGTCATAACTACTCCGCACTGGTGTGGGATGATCCTTGATAGTCTTTTAAGCTTTATATGAGTTGCCGGCGAGACCCGAAGTTGGGAATATGCCGTTGCTTCATTTTTGTTTAGACGATGTCGTGCTATTTCTTTGTTGAAGTATTGTAGACATCTGTAGGACCTCTATACTGTATATATCGCAGTTGAAGCCCAGAGCTAGGAATATGCCATTGCTCCCATTTTATTTGATAGTCGCGTATGCGTCCTGCTGAAATGAGGAGGGGAACGCTGAGATAGCCTCCAGGTTGTATATGCGCTGTCGAGACTTGGAGTTAGGATTTTACCGTGACTCCATTTTTGATTTAACCCTTGGGACTTTGTTGACGTCCTGTCTGCATCCTGTCGGAATGAGAAGGAACGTCGGGGTACTCATCAGGTTGTGTATGGACCGTCAAGACTTGGAGCAAGGGTTTTGCCGTGACTCCACTTTTGATTTAACCCTTGGGTCTTTGTTTACGTCGTGTCTTCATCCTGTCGGAATGAGAAGGTACGTCGGGATAGTCTTTAGGTTGTGTATGGACCATCAAGACCTGGAGCTAGAGTTTTGCCGTGACTCCACTTTTTATTTGACCCTTGGGTCTTTATGGACGTCGTGTCTGCATCCTGATCAGTCGAAAATAATGTATTTTTAACACGTCAATTTCCCTATCTTTTGCATTCATCTAGAGGTGTTAGGTATTCATATTACACATATTAGCAAAACACCTGTAAATTACTGAATTACCTGTACTGTATGCTAAAACCGGCATTTTTAGGGAAATTGACTGTTTTTCAAGGCATCGCATCATCCTTGTATTGCGCAACACTTGTTTCGAAGTCTGTGCAGGAAATTTTAGGAGAAAGGCTACAATTGTCAAATGGCTGATAAAAAATATGCCAACTCAATGACTTGAGATATGGAAATAACCTAAAGGGTATTACAAGATTCAGAACATAAGAAAATAACCCTAAAGTCTACTGAAGAATTACCAGAGAATTCAAAGCAAAGTGGACATCAAAGGACCGCGGATTCGCGGCCCAAACCCACTTGGCGCCGCGGATCCGCGGTAGTATTGACACGTCAGCAGCAGTTCTTCAGCTCAGCTCTCTTATCTCAAGTCAAGTACCCCTTTAAGCTACTGCAATTTCCAGAACACTCCAGAACATTCTGCCAGATCAGAAAGGGTTCCTTGTACAAGCTAATGATGTCCTAGCTTCCAAAGCAAGCTTCACCTTAACTACCTTAAAAGCCTAGAACCTTCTCCCTAACCTCCTAGCTTAAGGTGGAAGCTAAACCCTAACTAACTAGTTCTAGAGGTTTCTACCTAACTAACTAGCTTACAAGGGAAGCTAACCTAATCCAAGCTTCTTAAGGAAGCTAATCATTCTCAAGCCTATAAAAAGGACCCTAGGCTTCACTTGAAAAAATTGTTGATTGTTGTTGAAAATTGTTCCACTCTATCAACCCAACACTTTCCAACTCCAAACCCTAACCCTAATCCAATCAAGAAGCCAAAGTTCAAGATTCTTTGAGTTCAAGCAAAGCAAGCCTTCATCCATCCTTTAGAAGCGAAGCCGGACTTCATCGGAGCATATGATCCAAGCCGATCCGCGACTCAAGGAGTCGAAGCAACGCTAGATTCGACGATCTCGTTCCCTTCTCAATTTCTTGTAGTTCTTGAGAAAAGTGTAACAAATTGTTGAATAAATAAAGGTGATGATTCTTTTAACTTGCTTATCTTTCAATTCAAGCATTATGATTCAATTTCGATTCTTGAATGTATTCTTTGTGATGATGCTTGAGTAAAACTCCGCTCGTGGAGGAGTCAAGACGATCGGTAGAATGATGATGTTGACGAATCTTTAAACATTTTCTTAAGTCCTATAACGATTGTAAATTCTTGAAAATTGAATGATCGATGATCTAGTTTCGATGCGAAATGCGTTCTTGATTATTTTCGCACGGAACTAGAGATCAACGATCGATCATTCGATTTCCTAGAAGCTATCTTATGAATGAGATTTATCGAAAGGCCAAAGGATAAGATGAGGAAACCCTAATTCTTCGCAAGATCCTTAATCCTCGATAAATCGTCATCGATCTAGCATCAATTCGTTAATGGATAAGAAAAGGTAATTGCTAATCTTCTTCACATCTATGATCTAATCGATTCCTACGAGCTACATTTCATTTCTTGAAACTTAAATCGATTGGAATTCTATCAATTCTTGTTCTTGATTTTTTAATGCTTTCTTGATTTTTGATTAGATTTAGATGATTCTTGAAATTCATTGATATAAATCCTATAATCAAGTTTTCTTTTCTCTTCTCATTAATTTTCAATTCAAACAAAAAAAATACGAATGAATCGCACAATCCCTGTGGACGATCCGCACTTACTAACACGCTACAATTCGACACCGTTATTGATTGCGGTCAAATAATTCTTTGATTGTGATTTCTATTCATTTTCTAATCCGACACACAAAGAAACGATCAATCAAACGGCGCCGTTGCCGGGGATCGTGCGTTAATTCGTTCTTTATTGAAATTTGAGTTGAAAAGATTTATTCCATTATAATTTTGAAATCAAAATTCGCGCAAACTCTAAACGTGTTGTTGTGATTTGTTGCGAGGAAATCTGGAAGCTGTGGAGACAGTGAAATTTTTTTCAGAAATTTCCAGGGAGCTCAAGGAGTGAACAATAGCTTTCTGTGAAATTTGTGTGCAGTGAACATTGAAAACCGCCGCTGATCCGCGGTTTAAGCCACTCATTGCCGCGCAACCGCGGCCAGTCTAGGGTTTCTCTGTACAAAAATTTCTCAGGTGAATTCTTACTTTCTTATCTCCTGCCTCTGTCTGCTCCAATTAACAATTTTCTGCAGGCTTCTTTGCAAAAATCGCAGCGCCGCAAAAAGCAATAAAAATTGTGTGTGTTTTTGGTTTTTGGTTGTTTGCATATTAATACGGAATTTAAGGGGCACGGCCAAATCCAGATTAGGTGGGGAGTTCATTACCCTTCCTAAGCCCCAAAAATCACAAACTTGCATCCGCATTTACCCTCATTAACTAAAAAAGATCTAGAGATGACTCTAAGGACCGTCGCGCTCACTTAGGACAAGAGAAGGCCGTGGGTAATTCATTGCTCATCCGCGTTTCTTTTGTGGTGTCTAAGGCAAGTGTGTCTAAGGCTAGTGGTTATTAATTAGGCCCACTACTTACGTAGTGGAGTACCTTCCCACTTACCTGGCCACAGGGGAGATAAAGAGGCAGCGGAGGATTTATCCTGCGACTTGTCTTTTGGCAGTTAGGAGCGGTCTAGAGCTTTGACCTAGGCGACCAATAGAATTAGGGTTTTGCTTGTTGCATTTGTTATGCTCGCATCATTTTTTCAAAAAATCCGTCCATTTTTCAAAACAAACACCGCATTCATCATTTCCCCTAATTATAAGTCACGCTGCCACTTGTACTAACCCTTTTTAGTACAAGATAGGATGGACACGGGATTCTAGTGCCCGTTTAGTCCGCGTCCCCCCGATCGACTCCGAAGTTGGTATTTCTACATTTACCTCTCCTTTACCCACCACCACACCCACATCGATGGATCTGTCTCCATCGAATTTCTTTACCACTAATCTGCCGCCGTCCGTTGGTGCGCAGAATCCACCCCGCATCTCTCTCCAAGAGAGGTGCTATCCTATGCGAGGTCCTCTTTCGACCTGCTTATCCACACCATCAGCCAACGGGAATAATTTTGAGATTAAACCCCAATACATCAATCTTCTACCCAAATTCCATGGTCTCGAGTCTGAGGACGCATACGTGTTTATCACGATATTTGAAAATGTATGCGCAATGATGGGTACGTCACAACTTTCAGTGGATGCTATGCGTCTACGTCTTCTTCTATTTACTTTGTGCGATATAGCCGAGAAGTGGCTATATAACACTACCGCACATTCCATTACGAATTGGGAAGAATTCGTTGCGGCATTCCTTAAGAAATTCTACCCTATACAAAAGACAGCTTGAGTCCGTAGCGAACTCAATCAATTCACCCAGCTTTCGAATGAACCGTTCTTGAAGTGCTTTGAACGCTTCAAGGATCTTTTGGTTCAATGTCCTCATCACGGCATCCCGAGATGGAATCTGTGCCGAATCATTTATGAGGGCATTAACCCAAACACTAAACAGAACCTTGAAGCTATGTGTCAAGGCAATTTTATGACCAAGGATGATGGGGAAGCTTGGAAATTTTTAGAAGAGTTCGCTGAAAAGTCTTTACAGTGGGAGAGTGGAAACATGTCATCGTCCAGGGGTGGCATACACCAAATTGATGTGTCCATAGGTGTTCGAGCTGAGATGGCAGCAATGCAAAAGAAGCTCGAGGCTATGGAACATAAGTTTTTAGCAGCCTCCCTAAACCCAATGTCGCTCCCCAAAACTGTATGTGGGTGCTGTTCTGATCCTTCTCATTTAACGGAAGAATGTCCATTAAATTCTTCGTTTCAAGGTCACGAGCATACCAATGCCGCATTTCAAAGACCTAGAAACGATCCATATTCTTCTACGTACAATCAGGGTTGGAGGAATCACCCGAACTTTGCTTGGAACCAATCCCAATCTCAAAACACGGTTCTAAATCCGAATCATTTCCAAAGGGTCCCTCCACCACAACAGCAACCACTTCAACTCACTCAGCACCCCTACCAGTCACAAAATTTTCAAAACCAGGTCAACACTCCTGCACCGTCTAATCCTATGTAGTTGACCTGTACTGACGAGTTCTCTCAATTCACACAAACCATGAAGTCACTCTTGGCAAATTTCATGGAAGTGTCAGCTGAGTTTAGGTCTTCCGTCAGTGAGATAAAGAAAAACTCAGCGTCCCAAGCTGAGAGTATCAGATCGATGGAAGCAGAAATTGCACGATTTAAAGCCGAAATGAGTGCGAGAGAAAAAAGGAAACTTCCTTCTCAACCCCTATCGAATCCTGGGCATTACAATATAAATGCCATCACAACGTTGAGATCAGGAAGAGTGCTGAATAACCATGTTGGGGAAGAAATTGATGATATTGAAAATCCTATCAATAACACCCCGGCTGAGACCTTTCCTCACACACACACTTCTAATTCTGATCCTTGTTCTTCTACCCCACCGCCTTCTCACGAGCTATTCTCCGTTTCCCTCTAGGCTCGACACCTTAGCAACCCTCTTCTAGTTCTCCACAGACGATCCCCACTCCTCTTTTGGGATCACGTCTACACCTCTCACCTTCTCCTATGATGGACCCAGCGCTTATTGCTAAAGCACCTTACCCGAATCGGTTAAGGGGTAACAAATCGAGTCCACATATGGAGAAAATTATGGAAATGTTCAAACAGTTTAACATCAACATCCCCCTCCTAGATGCTATTCAACAAGTCCCCGCTTATGCGAAAATTCTTAAAGACTTGTGTACTAGGAAGAGGAAGACTCAAGTGCCAAAAAATGTCTTCATGTCTAATAATATTAGCACTGCTTTTATCCCACAGCTACCAAAGAAACGTAAGGACCCAGAATGTCCTACGATATCGATTTCTATTGGGGGTAAAAACATCAACCGTGCTCTTTTAGACCTTGGCGCAAGTGTTAACCTACTTCCATATTCTGTCTATGAGCAGCTAGGGATTGGAGAGTTGAAACCAGCTCACTGCACTCTCTAAATGGCAGACCGCTAGATCTCCAAACCTAGGGGTGAACTAGAGAATGTGTTGATAAAGGTCGGGGAATTTTTATTCCCTGTGGACTTCATTGTTCTCGATACACAACCTGTAGCAAACCCACGGAGTCAAATTCCGGTGATTTTGGATCGACCATTCCTTGCCACTTCCAATGCTGTCATTAACTGTAGAAACGATTCAATGAACTTATCCTTTGGAAATATGACCATTGAACTGAACATCTACAAAATTGGAAGTCATCCATCAGAACCCTCTGCTCATATTCTTGATGTGTGCTCTGTCCACGAGATTGCTCCCGAAAGTTGCGGAGTTGACGAACTTTGCTTTACAGATCTCGACGACACTACCACATCATTGTTTGATCTTGCACATGATCTTAGTGAGGACACCTTTTCCACACTTGAGTCCAACACTTCTGACTCACCACCATCTGAGTCTGTATCTTTCACAGGCTATGAGCTTCTTCTTGACTCCGAAAATCACTCAATGATCCCACCTTCTATTATTTCTCCGCCAGCATTAGATCTCAAAATTTTACCTTCTCATCTTAAATATGCATATTTAGGTGAGAATGAGTCTTTACCGATTATCATATCCGCTTCTCTAGCATCAGAGCAAGAGAATGCATTTTTGTCGGTATTGAGATTCTAATAGGGAGGAGTTTGGTTGGACCATGGCGGACATCAAAGGGATTAGTCCCTTGATTGTAGAACATCATATACATGTGATGGATGATGCCAGACCAACCCGAGAACCACAGAGACGGTTGAACCCTGTCATGAAGGAAGCGGTGATGAAAGAGATCGTCAAATGCCTTGATAATAGTATTATATACCCAATCTCCGATAACCAATGGGTGAGTCCAATACATGCCGTCCCTAAGAAATCTGGCATCACTGTTATTACCAATGAGGCAAATGAGTTGATTCATACACGCGCCCAAACTGGGTGGCGTGTATGTATTGATTACAGAAAACTCAATGCCGCTACGAGGAAAGACCACTTTCCTCTACCTTTTATTGATCAGATGCTGGAACGCTTAGCTGGACGTGAGTATTATTGCTTTATGGACGGATACTCTGGCTATAATCAGGTCCCCATTGCCAAAAAGGATCAAGATAAAACCACATTTACTTGTCCTTTTGGTACCTTTGCTTATAGACGCATGCCCTTTGGGTTATGCAATGCTCCCGCTACCTTTCAGCGGTGTATAATGGGGATATTCTCTGACATAGTCGAGAATTTTTTGAAGATTTTTATGGACGATTTCTCGATTTTCGGAGACTCTTTTTCTGACTGCCTATCGAACCTTGACGCGGTTCTTACTTGTTGCAAAGAGAAGAACTTAACCTTGAATTGGGAAAAATGCCATTTCATGGTCCAAGAGGGAATTGTGCTTGGATATGTTATTTCACGAAAAGGCATTGAGGTTGACAGAGCTAAGATAGATGTTATTCAAAACCTTCCTCATCCCAAAAGCGTCAAGGATATCCGATCATTTCTTGGCCACGCGGGCTTTTATAGGAGATTCATTAAGGATTTTAGCAAAATTGCTAGACCTTTAACTTTTCTCTTGGCCAAGGATACGACCTTCCACTTTGACTCGGATTGTGAGGCAGCATTCGACTCACTTAAACACTCTCTCACTACAGCCCCCGTTCTATCGTCTCCAGATTGGGACTACCCCTTTGAGCTTATGTATGATGCATCAGATTTTGCAGTTGGTGCAGTCTTAGGACATCACATTGAAAAGATGCCACACGTGATCTATTATGCAAGTAAGACCCTGAACGATGCTCAAATTAACTATACAACTACCGAAAAAGAACTTTTGGCAGTTGTATTTGCATTAGAAAAATTCAGGCCTTACTTGATTGGCTCACCAATAGTTGTGTACACTGACCATTCCACCTTGAAACATCTTTTGGCGAAGAAAGATGCAAAAGGTAGGCTAATACGTTGGATCCTTCTATTACAAGAATTTGATCTTGTTATCAAAGATAAGAAAGGATGTGAAAATGTTGTAGCCGACCATCTTTCACGCATCTCTTCTTTCCCTGTGACCCTGCCGATCAATGATTCTTTCCCATACGAACAACTCTTGAACGTATCCGAGGAACCTTGGTTCAGGGATATTGTGAACTATCTTGCCACGGGACTGATACCCAGCGATTGGTCAAAACAGGACAAATATCATTTTCTATCCCAAGTAAAATACTTTTACTGGGATGAACCCTATCTGTTTAAGTATTGTCCTGATCAGATCATTCGCCGGTGTGTCCCGAATGAGGAGTTCAAGAGTGTTCTATCTTTTAGTCATGATCAGGCATGTGGGGGTCACTTCGGTCCTAAAAAGACGACAGAGAAGGTTTTGCAATGTGGTTTTTATTGGCCGACCTTGTTCAAAGACGCTTTTGAGCATTGCAAAACTTGTACACAATGTCAATACACGGATAGGATTTCCCGGAGAAATGAAATGCCACAGCAACCCATCTTAGTGGTTGAAATTTTTGATGTTTGGGGCATTGACTTTATGGGTCCCTTTCCCAACTCCTTTGGGAATTTGTACATACTGCTTGCGGTTGATTACGTCTCAAAGTGGGTTGAAACCATTCCATGTCGCACTAATGACAAGAAGATTGTCATTAAGTTCTTAAAATAAAACATCTTTTCGCGATTTGGACACCCACGCGCTATCATTAGCGATAACGGGACACATTTCTGCAACAGGTCTTTCGAGACTTTGATGCGGAAATACGCAATCAATCACAGACTTTCTACACCCTATCATCCCCAAACGAGCGGGCAGGCTGAGATTTCGAATAGACAGATCAAACAAATCCTGGAGAAAACTGTTGCGAAGAATAGAAAAGATTGGTCGACCAAACTGACGGATGCTCTTTGGGCATTCCGAACTGCATTTAAAACTGATCTAGGGATGTCTCCATATAGGTTAGTGTTTGGGAAGGCATGTCACTTGCCAGTCGAGATTGAGCATAAAGCATTGTTGGCTATTAAGGAAATCAACTTTGACTTAAACCAAGCATGCAACTTTCGGAAGCTGCAATTAAATGAGCTAAGCGAACTCCGCGATGAAGCTTATGATAACGCTGTAATTGTAAAGAATAGGACTAAGGTTTTTCATGATAAAAACATTTTGAGGAAAACATTTACACCTGGTCAACAAGTCCTTCTTTATGATTCACGACTACACCTTCACGCGGGTAAGCTTCGATCTCAGTGGAAGGGACCTTTGATTGTGCGGTCTGTATACCCGCACGGGACAGTAGAGGTAGAAAATGTTAAAAATGGCACATTTTTCAAAGTGAATGGACATAGATTAAAGCCGTATTTTTCCACTGACCTTACGGAGGAGCTCCTGTTCTTACAGGAGCCATTTTATTTGGATTAAAATTCCTCCGTCTCACTTCCATGTCCTGTAAATTACTGCATCATCTTTTGAATGGAGGTGAGTGAAAAGAATAAGTTTGGGGGAGGATCTTCACTTATATATTTTGCCCCCACTATTAACTTCCTCCCAAGCTTACAGGTTTTTGTAGATATAGCGGTTGGCAACAGGGAGGATACGGTTGAAAACAAGTTTGGGGGAGGTTTATGCTTATTTTTGCATCATTTTCATATCATTTGCATAAGCACAAAACATTTCTTTAAAAACCTATAAAAATTTACAATTTTTTGAAAACCTATAAAAATTTAAAAAATTTCAAAATATAAAAATATTTAATATTTAAAATATTTTTGTACATAAATAAGATAATAAAAGATTAGATAGTGAAAAATTACATCCATGAGATTAGAAAAATTTAAGAAAACCAAAAAAATTAGAAGTTTTCTTATACGAACTAGTAATAAGTAGTTATGAGCCGTTGTCCCAAGGGTTAGTAAGATGAAGGAAGTCACTAATCTGAGAATAAAAATAAGTCTGAAAAATAGTTCCTATTCTGGAAGCCAAACATTTTGAACGTTGATACCCTACTATTCGCACTTACACACGTCTTGAAGCCCGGGATAGTAGAGGATACCTTGAAATGCTCTTGTCTAAAAGCCGATGTATGAAGGAAATAAAAGAAAAAAATGAATAAAATATAAAAATGGTGAGAAAAATGAACACTGGTTTTGTTATCGCCAAGGCAGCAAAAAAAAAAAAATATAGCGAGGGTGCCTCTTCACCTAGTACCCTAAGGCCAACTGGTCTGGGAGTCACTGCTAAGCCTTAGGTGGTGCAAGACGAGGAAAATACACCAAATAAGCAAACACATAAGTAATCGGTCGGTTAGTACCTCAAGAAGTATTAACGGTCGCATGAAAGTGTGTGAGCAATCTCATCTAAATATTCATTAATTAAAAAGTACTGAGGCAGATGGGCAAGAGTATGATAGCTTGAATTGAATTCTTCGGGTGTAGGGATGTTCTTTACACACACGTAGGGGTATATGATCGATGTTTGGAAGAAAGATAGGAATGAAAAATAAGACGATGTTTTATTGAGGGTTATGTGATTTCTAACATCTTTTCATGACTATTAAGATAGGGCTCATGACAACCGAAAAGCTAGCTTAGTTAGAAACCCTAATTTTCAAGGCTTTTCTTTTACAATTCTTTTCTTTTAATATTCACGGTCTTCCTTTTATTATTGGATTTTGTGGGTGCAATCCGCTGAAAACCCTCAGGAGACAACACTCCTCCTATTAGGGACACCTAGAGGTTTAAAGGCTTGTTGCACGTGCTCAGTGCAATCGTGTTGCCTACGAAAGTGTGCTAGTTAGTTTTTCTCTTTCTTTATTTTCTCCTTCTCTTTTTAATAAAACAGTTCGCTCGAGAGGACCGAAAATAAGTTTGGGGGAATTTGATCAGTCGAAAATAATGTATTTTTAACACGTCAATTTCCCTATCTTTTGCATTCATCTAGAGGTGTTCGGTATTCATATTACACATATTAGCAAAACACCTGTAAATTACTGAATTACCTGTACTGTATGCTAAAACCGACATTTTTAGGGAAATTGACTGTTTTTCATGGCATCGCATCATCCTTGTATTGCGCAACACTTGTTTCGAAGTCTGTGCAGGAAATTTCAGGAGAAAGGCCATAATTGTCAAATGGCCGATAAAAAAATACGCTAACTCAATGACTTGAGATCTAGAAATAAACTAAAGGGTATTACAAGATTCAGAACATCAGAAAATAACCCTAAAGTCTACTGAAGAATTACCAGAGAATTCAAAGCAAAGTGGACATCAAAGGACCGCGGATCCGCGGCCTAAACCCACTTGGTGCCGCGGATCCACGGTAGTATTGACACGTCAGCAGCAGTTCTTCAGCTCAGCTCTCTTATCTCAAGTCAAGTACCCCTTTAAGCTACTGCAATTTCTAGAACACTCCAGAACATTCTGCCAGATCAGAAAGGGTTCCTTGTACAAGCTAATGATGTCCTAGCTTCCAAAGCAAGCTTCACCTTAACTACCTTAAAAGCCTAGAACCTTCTCCCTAACCTCCTAGTTTAAGGTGGAAGCTAAACCCTAACTAACTAGTTCTAGAGGCTTCTACCTAACTAACCAGCTTACAAGGGAAGCTAACCTAATCCAAGCTTCTTAAGGAAGATAATCATTCACAAGCCTATAAAAAAGACCCTAGGCTTCACTTGAAAAAGTTATTAATTGTTGTTGAAAGTTGTTCCACTCTATCAACCCAACACTTTCCATCTCCAAACCCTAACCCTAATCCAATCAAGAAGCCAAAGTTCAAGATTCTTTGAGTTCAAGCAAAGCAAGCCTTCATCCATCCTTTAGAAGCGAAGCCGGACTTCATCGGAGCATGTGATCCAAGCCGATCCGCGACTCAAGGAGCCAAAACAACGCTAGATTCGACAATCTTGTTCCCTTCTCAATTTCTTGTAGTTCTTGAGCAAAGTGTAACAAATTGTTGAATAAATAAAGGTGACGATTCTTTTAACTTGCTTATCTTTCAATTCAAGCATTATGATTCAATTTCGATTCTTGAATGTATTCTTTGTGATGATGCTTGAGTAAAACTCCGCTCGTGGAGGAGTCGAGACGATCGGTAGAATGATGATGTTGACGAATCTTTAAACATTTTCTTAAGTCCTATAATGATTGTAAATTCTTGAAAATTGAATGATCGATGATCTAGTTTCGATGCGAAATGCGTTCTTGATTATTTTCGCACGGAACTAGAGATCAACGATCGATCATTCGATTTCCTAGAAGCTATCTTGTGAATGAGATTTATCGAAATGATAAAGGATAAGATGAGGAAACCCTAATTCTTCACAAGAACCTTAATCCTCGATAAATCGTCATCGATCTAGCATCAATTCGTTAATGGATAAGAAAAGGTAATTGCTAATCTTCTTCACATCTATGATCTAATCGATTCCTACGAGCTACATTTCATTTCTTGAAACTTAAATCGATTGGAATTCTATCAATTCTTGTTCTTGATTTTTTATTGCTTTCTTGATTTTTGATTAGATTTAGATGATTCTTGAAATTCATTGATATAAATCCTATAATCAAGTTTTCTTTTCTCTTCTCATTAATTTTCAATTCAAACAAAAAAAAATACGAACGAATCGCACAATCCCTGTGGACGATCCGCACTTACTAACGCGCTACAATTCGACACCGTTATTGATTGCGGTTAAATAATTCTTTGATTGTGATTTCTATTCATTTTCTAAACCGACACACAAAGAAACGATCAATCACATCCTGTCGGAATGAGAAGAACGTCGAGTTGATATCTAGGCTGTAGATATTGCCGTCCAGATCTGGCTCTCCCTTTGACGGAGCCTGGTGGGAAAATACGGTTGTAACGTTTCGGAATATTTTAGATAATTAATTATTTTATTTTATTTATTTAAAAAAATGTAATTTTAAATTTTTTTTTCTAAAAAGACTTTTTATATGTGGCTAGGGTATTTAAGTAAAGAGAATAGATTGTTTAGGTAACTTTAGTTGTCATGAGGTGTTTTTGTGGAAAATGTTAATTCTTTGTGAGATATAGAGTTGTGTGGGGGTTTATGTGCTATTGTGTTGATCTATGGTTAAGGCTAAAGTGAACCTCATCCACACCACACCAAGGGAGGCACCTCAAGCCACCACCTCATCCTTGTGCATATGCACATCACCTCTTCATGGTGACACCTCCTCCTCCCTCTACCTATTCGTATTTCCCTTAATTTTTCAGTTGTCATATAATATAACTCTTGTAAAAACTCTTAGCATAGAAAAGCTCTCCACCCTCCATTAGGAAAAAGAAAAGAAAAGCTAAGTTCCTTGTGTTTCTTGATTCAATCCCTCAAGCTAGACTTCTCAAATCTTTGTGCACCTCTTGGAGAGATTAGCTATGTGGAATCTTTCCTATTTGGTATATACCTCAACCTTCTATATCTTAAGTTTTTAGTTCTGTAAGTATAGTGTTTATGATATCGGAAAAATTGTGTTTTGGTTAAAATTTAGCTCTGTTAGTATCTGATGTGTTATTGCGAATCCATAACTAAATCTAATAGTATGGTAGCTTTATAATTTGTCCTAGAGTGTACCCTAGAAACCCAGACTTTTTCTTTCACAAGTCGATCGGCGAAGACGTCATTTTTCCCGGCGCTGCCGGCTGTTTGGGTGAGTTGGGTGTTGATTCTTTGTGGGTAGCTCTCTGTAGGTCATGTAAGGTATTCGGTATACTTTGATTTTCTTATATAGTCTGTATATAAAATCAGGAAGCTAATTGCCTTACTTTTGGTTATATTTTAAAGTACGATACGGATATTTCGTATCACGTTTTCACAAAAAACGAACTATATGGGGGTAGCTCAGGTTAGCCTAGGTTTTATATAACTCACGATATTTTCACGTATAACGTTACGTATTTAAGTTCTTTTAGCTTTCACGTTTTTGCCGTATTGGATTTTGGCCGCTTTTATACGAAAGTTCTTTTCAATGTTAGGTTTAACCGCGGGGACTTCAGAGGCAGCAAGGAAGGGAAAGGGATTGATAGAAACCGAATAGATTATGACTTGTTTCGGTGAGTAGACTAAACATCTACCGGGGACATTGTAAAGATGGCGTACAACGCCCGTAACTAGAAGTTATGTTACAATTATTTTCCATTCACATTGTTTATATAATTAAACCTAGCATTGCATATTGTGCATCCATACTTATTAATTGTTGTTGCTTAACACTTGTTAGGACACTTGCACTATTATCGATGAGTTATGTTGCACTTGCACATACCTACATGTTACACCACACCTCATCGGTAATTAACATGTCATGTACACACTTAGAACTTGCTATGTCACATATGCTCTATAGCACACTGCTAGTATCATTAAGAATTAGTGTTACGCACTATTGTTATTATTTTGACACATATCATATCTTACTTTCATTGCTACTACTTGTATCATCATACATGTTGGATTATGAGATTTCTTGTTTTGAGTTTTTATGCACTATTGGCAATATTCGACATTATTTTGGATTGATGTGATATGTCCACCATGAGTTGTTTTTATGATTTGGATTTATTCCGAACCGAGTGGGGGGGGCTATACGGTTACAGATTTTTACATTATCCAGACTGAGTGGGGGGATATACAGTCGGATACATGGTGGACCCAGTCGAGACCGAGGGGCAGGAAAGCCGCATTAGAGGCTGGAAGCCTAGCAAGGACACTCGATACCGGAGATAGTTTGAGAAACATGGCGGATATCTGGAGGATACCGACCGATATTGATGATTGACAGGATCGTTCGGGGAACGAAGCCTGCTAAAAACACTGAAGATTTGTGTTGGTGTTGGACACGGAAAAAGAATGGATCGTTTATAGAAATGATTGAGATTTGAAATACTTGAAGAGATTTCTGTGTTGTTTTATACAGTTATTATAGTTACATATTCATGTTTCCATATGCTATCATATATCATACCTACCTGCTGTTCACTTTTATCACTATTTCTTCATGCTTACAATTTCAACTGTTGGATGTTAGTTTATTCACTGAGTTGGCAACTCACCCCCGTTGTGCCTTAGTTCCTTACAGGAGACGCGTTGACGCATAGCGGCAGTGCGGAAACATTTATCAGCTTTTATCGCTTATCTTGCTAGGTGGGTTACATATTTAGTAACCGCCTATTTTTGGTATAGGTATTTTGGATCTAGTATCACTCCATCAGACCCTGTATATTTTGACTTAGAATGAGGCATACTTGTATATGTTTTGATTCGATTGAGTGAGATCGACTAGTTATGTTAGCTTATGCTTTCTTTATTTTATGCATGTGCTTCTTCGCTTTGAGCGTCGTATTGTTATTGCGTGGGTTGTTTCCCCTGATTGGCGTTGATTTTGCTCCCAATTAGGGATGCCACTTTATTAAATGTTTACGCAACTGCTTTTATTAAAAATTAAAAAGGAGGTGCTGTCAAAATTTTAAATACTAAAACCAGTTAATTAGATTTCATTTTAAAAACCATTCGATATGGGACATCATCCTTTTTGCTTTTAAAAATGTACTTTCTTATTTCCGCAAACAGGGTTTTGATCTTGTTTTCTGGCTTACTCGGATTGTGTCGGCATCTTTAGATGTCATACAATCTAAATGCCGGTCACACGCCAAATTTGGGTCATGACAAAGTTGGTATCAGAGCTTAGGATTAAACTTACGGAACTTTAAAGTGACTTTGGAGTTTTTAGGCATAAAATTTCGTTATTTAGATTGACCCTTTGTTTGATGGAGTAGGCAACTTAGGATGAGTAATGTACTGTACATATGTTCCGCGGTATATTTACGATACGATAGCCTGCCTAAGTGACCTTAGGATGTATATCTTGATTAATCCTTCCTTTGATTCTCTATTATTGCTGTTCCTATTCATATACCTTATCAACTCTCGTTTCTTGTTCCAGTTGCCATGACCATGCGTGCTAGGCGAGCCACAGCCAGGGATGCAGCTCGGAAAGATCCTCCAGTTACGGCGACTGACCCACAGGACATCCCGATGGCACAAGGACATGTTGATCCTCCTCTTCCCGCTAGACTGACTAGACTAGAGAAGGGCATGTTGGGCTTACAGCAGATGATGGGGCAAGTTGGCTGAGGCCACCCGTATTCAGAGACAGGATCAGGCATCGACGATTGTAGAGCTTGTTGTACAACCCGTGCAGACAGTTGCACCTGTAGTCTCGAGGTTTATGGAGGTTTCACTCTCGGAGTTCATGAGGTTGAGGCCTCCAGTGTTTACAGGGACAGACACGGCAGAGGATCCCCAGTCATTTCTTGATAGGATGGCTAGGATCGGTAGGTCCTTGAGATGTTTGGATACGAGGTCGGTGGAGCTGACCAGTTTTCAGTTGGAGGGACTTGCCCAGACATGGTGTGAGTCGATGGAGAGAGGGCAAGCAGCAGATCTTCCTTCGATGTTATGGAAAGAGTTTTCTGAGGTTTTCTTTGCTAGATTCCTTCCGCAGAGCATGAGAGACGCCAGAGCCAGCAGTTTTGAGGCATTGCGGAAATCTGCAGATATGTCTGTGGCAGATTGTGATTTGCATTTTACCCAGTTGTCACGCTATGCTCTATACTTAGTTCCCACTGAGGAACTCAGGGTGAAGAGATTCGTGAGGAGCCTGGATACACAGTTGTTCCTTGCTATGGGCTCCCAGCACTTCGATACTTATGCACAGGCTATGGATGCAGCGATTCGAGTGGAGGAGTGTCTGAACGAGACGACGATTGTTCCAGAATCGAAGAGGGCCAGACTTATTGGGTTAGTTACCAGACAGTTTGGCTGAGGTCGTGGCAGGTTTGTTTCGGGACACAGTAGTGGTCGAGGTTGGGCTCAGGGCCGGATGTATGGCTTGTACCCCAAGGAGCAGAGGCCACCGTCTACATGTTTCAGTTGCGGGCATCCAGGGCATTAGGCTAAAGAATGTAGACATCATGGAGGGACTGTCGTTCTGCAGGCTGCTTTACCCCTCCACCTTCTACTTCGATGGCATTACTTTCTCCACCAGCTGCTACTATACGCCAGACAGTCGCACCGCGAGGCCATAGTTTTGCCGGACGTACTCAGAGGGGACGAGGAGATCGAGGGAGAGGACGTCAGGATGTTGGTAGGGGTCAGGCTCGGGTTTTCTCTTTGACTCCCCAGGATGCCCAGGCATCCAATGCAGTTGTGACAGGTACTCTTTCCGTATGTTCCTTAGATGCGCATATTTTAGTTGATCCTGGTTCTACGCACTCATATGTGTCTGCACACTTTGCACTTTCTTTGGAGAGAGATTCATCGTTATTAGAGATACCGCTTGTTGTGATTACTCTAGTGGGAGATTCTTTTGTAGCCCAATGCGTATTCAGGTCATGTTCCATACGTATTGGTGATAGAGATTCGTTAGTCGACTTGATTCTTCTCGATATGCAAGATTTTTACGTACTTCCCGGTATGGATTGGCTGGCCGCTTGTCATGCTTACGTTGATTGCCGGGGGAAAGCGGTTAGATTTTGTTTTCCTAGTGAGCCGATTTTTGTTGTGCAGGGAGACTACAGCGTTACTCCTGCCAACCTGATTTATGCCCTTAGTGCTAGACGGCTCTTGAGGAAGGGGTGTCATGGTTTCTTAGCGTTTGTTCAGGATATGGGAGCTGCTGAGGTCCCGTTGAACCAGGTTCCGATCATACGAGAATTTCCTGATGTGTTTCCTGCTGAGTTACCAGGGTTACCGCTAGAGCACGATATTGAGTTCTGTATTGACTTGATTCCTAGTGCGGGGCCTATTTCTATACCGCCCTATCGGATGGCCCTGACGGAGCTGAAGGAGCTCAAGAGTCAATTGCAGGAATTTCTTGATAGGGGACTCGTTCGTCCGAGTGTATCGCCGTGGGGAGCTCCGGTCCTATTCGTTAAGAAGAAGGATGGCAGCATGAGATTGTGTATCGACTATAGGTAGATGAATCGAGTAACGGTTCGAAATAGGTATCCATTACCTCATATTGACGACTTGTTCGATCAGCTGCAGGGAGTCGACTATTTCTCTAAGATTGATTTGCGGTCCGGGTATCATCAATTGAGAGTCCGGAATGATGACATTCCGAAGACTGCCTTTCGGACGTGCTATGGGCATTACGAGTTCCTGGTGATGTCTTTCGGACTCACCAATGCACCGGCAGTGTTCATGGATTTGATGAACCAGATCTTCAAGCCGTTCCTCGATCAGTTTATCATTGTTTTCATAGATGATATTTTGATCTATTCTAGGAGTCGAGAGGAAGACGAGCAGCACTTGAAGGTTGCATTACATTCTTTGAAAGAGCATCAGTTGTGCGCCAAATTCTCGAAGTGTGCTTTCTGGCTTGACAGGGTGGAATTCTTGGGTCATAATTTTACAAAAGATGTGATGCAAGTTGATCCGAAGAAGATTGAGGCGGTACAACATTGGCCCAGACCCATGTCAGTGACTGAGATTCGTAGCTCTTTGGGTTTGGTAGTCTATTATCGTCGCTTTGTAGAGGACTTCTCTCGTATTGCAACACTTATGACCAGCTTGACCCGAAAGGGTGTTCCGTTTCTTTGGACTGAGGGATGCAAGCAGAGTTTTCAGCAGTTGAAGACTCGTCCGACGACTGCGGCCATTCTATCTTTACCGTTAGGCTTAGGCGAATTTGCGGTTTATTGTGATGCGTCTCGTGTTGGCTTAGGTTGCGTGTTGATGCAGCACGATAGAGTTATCGTCTATGTTTCTCGGCAGTTGAAGAAACATGAGCAGAACTATCCTGCTTACGATTTGGAGATGGTCCCGGTGGTCTTTGCACTGAAGATTTAGAGACACTATTTATATAGAGAATCGTGCCAGATCTTTACAGACCACAAAAGTCTGAAGTACATATTCCAGCAGCGGGATTTGAATTTGAGACAGCGTTGCTGGATAGAGCCGGTCAAAGATTATGACTGTGAGATTCTTTATCATCCAGGCAAGGCAAATGTAGTAGCTGACGCGTTGAGTAGGAGACCTGGGGAAAGCCGCATTAGAGGCGGGGAGCCTAGTGAGGACACCCGATACCAGAGATAGTTTGAGAAACACATCGGATATCTGGAGGATACCGACCGATATTGCTGATTGACAAGAGCGTTCGGGGAATGATACCTGCTAAAAACACTGAAGATTTGTGTCAGTGTTGGACACGGAAAAACAGTGGATCGTTTATGGAAATGATTGAGATTTGAAATACTTGAAGAGATTTCTGTGTTGTTTTATACAGTTATTATAGTTATATATTCATGTTTCCATATAATATTATATATCATTCCTACCTGTTGTTTACTTTTATCACTATTTCGTCATGCTTACAATTTCAACTGTTGGATATTAGTTTATTCACTGAGTTGGCAACTCACCCTCGTTGTGCCTTAGTTCCTTACAGTAGACGCGTGGACGCATAGCGATAGTGCAGACACCTTTATCAGCTTTTATAGCTTATCTTGCTAGGTGGGTTACATATTTAGTAATCGCCTATTTTTGGTATATGTATTTTGGATCTAGTATCACTCCATCAGACTCTGTATATTTTGACTTAGAACGAGACATATTTGTATATGTTTTGATTCGATTGAGTGAGATCGACTACTTATGTTAGCTTTTGCTTTCTTTACTTTATGCATGTGCTTCTGCGCTTTGAGCGTCGTATTGTTATTGCATGGGTTATTTCCGCCGATTGGCATTGATTTTACTCCCAATTAGGGATGCCACTTTATTAAATGTTTATGTAACTGCTTTTATTAAAAATTAAAAAGAAGGTGCTTTCGAAATTTTAAATACTAAAACCAGTTAATTAGATTTCATTTTAAAAACCATTTGATATGCGACCTCACCCTTTTTACTTATAAAAATGTACTTTCTTATTTCCGCAAACAGTTTTTTGATCTTTTTTTCTGGCTTACTCAGATTGTGTCGGCATCTTTAGATGTCATATAATCTAAGTGCCGGTCACGCGCCAAATTCGGGTCGTGACAACGTTTCCCTTTCTTTCATTTGTGCCCATGGATCGTATACAAGAGTCAATATGGACATATCTGCAGGGCAGAGGAAATTTTATTTTATTTTATTTTTTATTGCCGTGATGCTCTATCTTTTCAGATTTTCATATCGCGAAAGTCGCGATTGCCAAATCATTTTGGCTATATTTTTTTTTATTTTTACTCGCTTTTTTTATTGCGAGTTGCCCAAACATTTCGGCTGTATTTATATGCATATTTTTTTTCTACTCGCTGCTGTTTTTTTTATTGCGAGTTTGGAATCTGGTACCAACCTTGGCATCAGCATCGCTACGACTGGAATATAGCCAGGAGCGAATCATCATTTGCCGTGAAAGGACTTGGAGTTTGACACTTGTTTAGGCATGAGCATCGCTACAACTGGGATATTACCAGGAGCGAATCATCATTTGCCTTGAAAGGACTTAGAGTTTGACACCTGTTTAGACATCAGTATCGCTACAACTGAGATATTGCCAGGAGCGAATCATCATTTGCATTTGTTGATTTAAACAAAGGTGTCTTAGCAAGCAGAGTTAGGATCCTGTCGACTAAGGCTTTTTAACTTTATGAGCCGTAAGGGTCTCATAAAAGTATTTCTCCCTACGAGTCGTGAGGATCTCGTAGGTGTATTTTCTACTTAGGAATCGTGGGGATTCCTAAGTGATATTCTCTCTCGTAAGTCATAAGGATTTTATAAGAGTGTTTTCTCCTTATAAGCCGAGAGGACTTACAAGTGTCGTTCACCATATGCGGACATTTCTTGCTATTGGTGGAACTTGGTGGAGGAAATGTTTATTTATGCCCATGGATTGTATATAAGAGTCGATATGGACATACTTGTAGGGCAACTTTGGGGAATGTGACGGCTTAAGAACAGGTTCAGATCCCTGTAGCTTAAGGCATTTGAATCTTATGAGTCGTGAGGGTCTCATAAGGGGAATTCTCCTTACGAGTCGTAAGGATCTCGCAAGTGTAATTTCTCTTTAGGAATCATGAGGATTCTTAAGTGTGTTGCTCCTATGTGAGTCGTAAGGATCTCACGCGGGTATTTTCTCCTACAAGGTCGAGAGGACTTTGCAAGTGCATATGAATTTTTTATTTTACGAGTTTGCGCTTTCCAGGTTTTCACAAACTCGCCGGCAGTCCTGCTGTTTTTACTCACGGCACCCTTTCGGGTTTTCAGCCGTGCTCATTTTGCTTGTGGACATACCGTTTTTTAACGAGATCGCGCCCTTCCGTCTTTTCACAAACTCGCCGGTAGCCCTGCTGTTTTTACTCACGGCGCCCTTTCAGGTTTTCATCCGTACCCATTTTGCTTGTGGACATGCCGGTTTTTTAACGAACGATGGAACTCTCGAAAGTAGTTTCACCGCGGGTGACCCATCTATTTACTGGTGGGATTTGGGGGTGGCTTCATCGCTAAAGTAGCTGCGTATCCAGTGGGACTTGAGTTGCAACTTCTGCCATTGAGACTTTGATTGCAATATAGATCTCAAGAAAGCATAACCGTTTTGAAGGCGACATGCTAGTTTAGGGACATCT
The DNA here is from genome assembly GCA_030015575.1 of Agapanthus africanus. Taxonomy (NCBI): domain Eukaryota; kingdom Viridiplantae; phylum Streptophyta; class Magnoliopsida; order Asparagales; family Amaryllidaceae; genus Agapanthus; species Agapanthus africanus. The sequence goes on from JASDDO010000026.1 coordinate 143,421,020, forward strand.
CGGTCCGTTATCGCCATGTTTGAGGCAAATTTTTAGTTTTAAGGACTTCTCGGTCCATTCCTCCATGTTTGAGGCAAATAATTAGTTTAAGAACTTCTCGGTCCGTTATCTCCTTGTTTGAGGCGAATAATTAGTTTAAGGACTTCTCGGTCCGATATCGCCGTTTTTGAGACGAAGTTTTAGTTTAAGGACATTTCGGTCCGATATCGCCATATTTTAGGCGAGGTTCTAGTTTAAGGACATCTCGGTCCGTAATCACCATGTTTGAGGAAAATTTTTAGTTTAAGGACATCTCGGTCCGTTATCTCCATGCTGGAAGCAGATAATTTCTAGTTTAAGGACTTCTCGGTCCAATGTCGCCATATTTGAGGTGAGGTTTTAGTTTAAGGACATCACGGTCCGTTATCGCCATGTTTGAGGCGAATTTTTAGTTTAAGGACATCTCGGTCCGTTATCGCCATTTTTGAGGTGACGGGGGTTCTTTGCATACTACTCTCAGAGTTTTTCACTCAGGAAGATAGCGAGTGGACACGAGTGTCATCATCTATTATTGACTTAGGTCATGACTCATCAAGCGTAGTATTTTTTGTGGAACCGGCCGTTTATTGGCCGGAAGGGTCTTTCGCCATGCATATCCATGAGCAAGTAGGTTCCATCTTGGTAGACTTTGTATATGATGTACGAGCCTTCATAGTTCGGCTCGAATTTCCCCCGTTTTGCATGATTGGGGATCATTAGTCTTTTGACGACTAGTACGAATTCGCCTTGGCGGAATGTTCTCGGTCTGGCCAGTCTTTCATATGACCGTGTCATCCTTGCCTTATAATCCTCCAGGTTTTGCTGCGCTATAAGGAGGGTTTCATCGAGGGCATCGAGCTTCTCGAGCCGAAGATGAGCATTTTTTTCATCTGTCAGCTCATATCGAACCGCTACTCATAGAGAAGGGAGTTCTATTTCCAGGGGAAGCACTGCTTCCATGCCGAATATCAACATGTATGGTGTTGTATTCATAGCTGTTTTGAACGTTGTGCGGTATGCCTAGAGAGCTTCAAGTAGCATTTCGTGCCAGTCTGTTTTGTTTCTGGACACCGTTTTTGTAAGTCTATGTCGCACACCCCGCAAGTTCGCAGGGAGGCGGAATACATCAAAAACGATTTTTTCTTTGTCAAAAGATCAAGCTTGCTTTGCAACATAGACTTTATCAACTTAGGATCTTGATTAAACCTTAACTAGCTAAGATATACTACAAGAAGGTTCTAACTACTCGGTTAGAGCGTTATACCTTCGTGTCAAGTCCTTCGGGTCTTCTCTTGGTTCTTGTCTCCTTGGATCAAGCTTCAACCTTCTTCTCCTTTCTTTGGCTCCTAGGTAGCTAGAATTGAACTCGGTTGCCGGTCTCCTTTATGTCGAAGAAGATCCACCCGAGGGCCTATGGTCAAGCTTCAACCTCAAGTGAGGTAACTTAGTGGCCTAATTTGCTAAAAGAGACTACTAAGTAGATATAGAGAATGATCAATGGACTAATATGTCTCAAGAGCTCTATGAATCACAACACATGTGAAGGGTTAGAGCTTGAGGGAGGAGGAGAGGAAATTAGGAGAGAGAGTGAGGAAGTGAAAAATGAAAATGAGATAAAATATAATGGTTAAGAGAATGTCTAAGTCTCTACACAATAATTCAAGCATGGATTATTTAACTCACAAAATAATCACCCATACTTGAATAGTAACCACAAACGAATAAACAAATACCAAGCCATGCTTTCAACCATTCCTCAAGTGTCTCCCAAAATTCCACCTCATTAATCCTTTTCCAAAAAAAGATAAATCAAGTAATGGGGTGTCTCGTTCTAGAAGCTCATTCTTGTGAAATTACAAGAATGCCCTCACCGTATATACATACCCGTATTCGTATTCTGAAAATTACGAATACAATGAGACATGAATAATCCAATAATATAATACTAAGATCCGGCTTAAACCAAAGCCCACTAGTATTATCCGTCCGAACATCATCCGTGTAGCTAGTACACGTAGTGAGCTGTGTGTGTTTGATTTAAGTTCAACATGATGGTTGAATAATAGGGCAAAACTAGATCCTAAACTTGCTAAATTAAAACCCTAAAAAATAACCTTTCTTAAAGTTTAACTATAGAAAATATATATCCTTGCAATTTATTTAGAAATAGGAAAATTTTGAGTTCAGTTCTAGGGATAAGTCAAAACAAGAGAAGAGTATTGAAATTTTTATTTGAAGTGTAAGTCTAAAAAATAAATTCTGAATCTTTAGTCTAAATTCTGATAATATATACCCTACAACTTGCACAAACACGCACCTTGAAACTTGGAATAGTAGAGGATACCTTGAAATGCTCTTGTCTAAAATCCTTAGTATGAGAAAAAATAAAATTAAATAAAAGTATAAGTGTGAATAAAAGAGATATAAAAAAAAATGAACACTGGTTTTGTAATTACTTAAGGCTGCGTGAAATAAAAAATATATATAGCGAGGGTGCTTGATCACCTAGTGCCTTAGACCAACTGGTTTGGGAGTCACTGCTAAAGCCTTAGGTATTACAAGACGAGGAATTACGTCTTAATGCACGAACACATTTTGTAATCGGTCGTTAGTACCTCAAGAAGTATTAAAGGTCGCATGAAGAATGTGTAAGCAATTTCTTCTAAAATTCACCACTAAAAGTACTTTGGAAGATGGACAAGAGTATGATAGTTTGAATTGAATTTTCAAGTGTAGGGGTGATACATACACACATGTAGGGGTATATGATTGGGGTTTGGATTAGAGATATGGATGAAAGATAGGGCTTATACCTTCAGTAGATATGATAAAAATTCCTAAGTTGAGATGGAACCTTAGAAGGAAAATTCAAAAGATGCTGAAAGCTTAATAAATCTACAGAACATATACGATCTTAAGTTAAATAATAAGTGAGTGTGAAAAATACGGGTTGATGATTTCTAATTTGAAGATAATAAAATTTATTGCTAGAACACCGAATTGAAGAATGAAAGTCAATAGGCCAAATTGATCGGATTTTGTGAGTAGTATCCACTGAAAACTCTCAGGAGACAACACTCCTCCTACTAGGGACACCTAGAGGTTTAACGGCTTGTTGCACGAGCTAAGTGCAATCGCGATTTCCTGCGAAAGTGAGGTTAGGATTTTTCGAGAATAAATCGGCTTTGCTCGGGACGAGCAAAAGATAAGTTTGGGGGTATTTGTTCATATCAGAATTTTGCATTATTATATTCCCAATCTTAATCATATTACAAATAAATATGTGCTTTTGATCCATGTCTGCTAAATAGTTGCAGGTTACAGGTTCTCAGAACAATACAGTGAAATTCAGGAAAAGACGCTTCAAATGTGAGACTACGACCAATAAATAGATGAATCTGTATGACGCCTCCTACAGTTTAAGGAACAAATGAAGATCAGTAAACAGTTCCATGCACAAGACAGTTCAAGGGCAGCACAAGATATAAGACTTCAAAGCGAAGCTTAGTGTAAAAGTCCACAAATTCTGCACTGTTGGAAATCTGGAAGAAAGTAGAAAAGATTATGACGAACCAAGTGAAGAAACCAGAAGGAAAATGCAACATGAAGAAAACCTGAGAAAACGAGCCAGAGATCCTTCAAGATGGCCGCAGAACCGCGGCCAAGCAAGGCTTCCTGCCGTGGTTCCACGGCCGTGCAGTGCACGTGTCGGTGCAAATTGTCGGTGGTGTCGGTGCTTTGACCCGATTCGATCCCCGGCAACGGAGCCATTTGATTGAGAGAGATTTTGCGTACGTGCGTTTTAAATCAAAATTATAGAATACCGCAATCAAGACGGTGTCGCTTGGTAGCTAGCCGGTTGAGTACAGGTCGGTCCACAGGGAAAACGTGTTCTTTTCTTATTGTTCTAACGAGTTAAGTCCTATTTTTGGTAGGTTTTGATTTTAGAAAAACTAAGATTGAATTTAATTCGATTTAAAACCTTGCTAGGGTTAGGATTAGGGTGGTTTGGAAATAAAACTCTACTCACTGCTTCCTTTGCCCTACTTTAGAACATAGGTGTTAGGGTAATAGTTAACAAAGGGGATTAACACGTCTAGGAAGAAACTTCGTTTCTTCCTTTTGGTCCTTGTCCGTCCTTTCTTAACTCTTAGCCCCAACCTCTATGTAAATCAACCACAACCGGTCTAACTAGAGAATCACCGCTATCTCGTAGGATAGGGTGCCGTAGTGAGCGGTGTGTGTTTGATTCAAATAGAGTCCTAATTAATATGTGCTCCTACTCCATTTTGCCTGAGTCAAGAAACCTCTGTGTAGGACTCTAAAGAATCGTCAATACGCCGGTAGCAGGTGATGATCATATCAAACACCCACAAGCTGCAAGCGGTCAGCTAAACGTAACAGCCACCCAGGTATTGAGCAATCAGAAGATCAACAAGCAAGCCTGTACATTCTCCTGTGAATCCAATCAGTAACACTCCCGTACAGTCCGGTCTCTTCGTCTGATATGTCGCATATCTGGTCTAGGGGTGGTAAACGTCAGACCCCAGTAACCGATAAGTAGTGTCGATGTGAGGCTCATAACAGGTCGAGAACCTACTGATAACGCTTACCAGTAGTACTCTATATCAGCCCTGGCCAGGGACTTCCAGTTATAGCCAATCGAACATAGCACAACATCAACTCCCTATACCGGGAGAGACGAATACCCTCCTATCGCTCATTGCCTCCATATGATTCGGGACTGTACCCAAAAGCCACCGTTTTGTACACCCTCTTGGACATGGTAAGGTGGAAATCAAAGCACAGTGGGAATCACACAAGACTCTATGACGATCTCGGGTCTACAGACTAATCTGTACCAGTGTCACTGGAGAACTGCCATCTGACGTGAGGTATAATACCATCTGGGAGTTCTCGGCGAGTCCGTCCAGTATACCCAGTCTCTACTGAGCACCCGTACACCATCCTTGATGTCAAACACCAATGGATATGGGATCATCCATCGCCCATCATATGGGTCAAGATGCGTATACGCTAGTCTACTCTAGTGTATCAATGCCCTGTCTCGATACACCCTCGACTAGGAACAGTTATAGGATGTACTCATCGACTACCCTGGCCCCACTAGTATGATCTCATCATAGTCCCAGCAGTCGAGTACATATCCTAAGGGCTTTATCAACATGTGAGAGTAAGACAGTAAACTAATATAAGTCAACATGTTAAGATAAAGTGAAACCAAATAGCATACTATCATGACGAGCAAGAAAGTCCTATCTATATATATCCAAGCATCCATTATAATATACATCATATGTACAACAATGGCCTCTAGGGCATATACATAACTAACACAGAGCGGGACCCCCGTAAACTCTGCGAGGCCCCCAATATACCCAAAACCACTCTAGACATCACATGACCAATTGACCCGTCAATCGGAGGTTCTTTCGTTTCAAATGCGAGGGGTAATTAACGACAGCATAGACTGTGGCTGCCGGAGATTCGGATCCCCACAATCAATATACCCCGGCCTACCTTAGGCAGGGGGAGTCTGTAGTACCCTGACAAGCGACGCGTATTCCCATCTCAATGGGGTGACGAAAATCACCCTACAGTGTTTTTTCCATGAAAATTGCTATTGATAACTCCTGTTATGTTTTCTAACCTGAATAGGAAAGCACTCACTTTCTCCGGCTCCCTGGGGCTCAAAAGAATTGATCCTGCTTAAACCCATATTTACTAAAGTCATTAAATATTGTTTTGTATATCTCGAGGGGTTTTTATGAAAAATATATTAATATAGATTAAGAATAAAACCTCTAGGGGTTTTATATTACTTAAGGTTTTCATGAGCATGTGTTTTAAGTATTGAGGTATTGTTTTGATGAAGACCTAACTTTTGAAAGTTTATGGTATTTTATTGAAAACTAGTATTTTTAGTAACCTGATGGTATTTTATTGACATTTTTATTCTTTCATTTTAAAAAAAATATAGTTTCATAATGTAATGAAAACATGGATTTTTAATTTTATATAATTTAAATTTAAAAAAATAGTTTTATTTTAGAAAAATTCGTTTTTCTTAAAAACCGTATTTATATCCTTTCGAGATCAAATGCTCCGTGAGGAGGTCTGCATCTCACTCTACTATCCCCAGGATGTGCGATAATCCGCACCATCCATTAGCGAGTCTCCTAAAGAGGGTTGTAGATGCATAATTGCAAAGGAGTATGAAATATTGTTTTAAAAGAAACCCGGTTTTAAATTATGTGGTATTTTATTGTAATTACTATTTTCGAACCAAAAATACATACAATTAGGCATCGTGCTATGAAACCAAGTGTGCGTGTGGGGTAGGTCGTTACCCCGTGAAGTTTTTCTAAAGGTATTGTTTAACTATTAGTCGAAAATGTGTGATAACAAAGTTCAAGGTATTTTAATGTAAAAGTTCAATTATGGTTGTTTCACATGACATTCTTGGTTAAACTTGATTCTAAACATTAATATTAAGATTACAAGTGAAGTAGTAAAATTGTTTTGACAAAATGATAAAAGAAAATGGAGTTATAGGTTTTAGAAAAGATGATATCTGTAATAACTCCACTTTTACCGATATTTGATTTAAAATGAGTATCAATGAAAAGGAGGAGAATTGGGAGGGACTTACGGTTTAGAAATTTCAAGAAGAGGTTAACGAAGAAAGGGAAAGCCTCGTGGCGTCGTGGGAACTCCGAAATTGGCTTCGATCTTCGCCGAAACCAACTTGCTCGCTAACTCCACTTGCACTTAGGAACTTTTTAGAGAGTTTTGGCTAGAATTTTCAGAATGGTGCTGAGCCAAATTGTGGGGTGGTATTTATAGTGGAGAATTAGGGTTTGGGAATTAAAATCATGGATTAAAGCATTAAAATGGTGTTAAATTGTGAAATAAAAGGTCTCTGTTTGATTGCAGGGAAATTAAACAGTGTAGAGGAGTTAATAAGAGCTGAAGAGTCATGTGTGCAAAGCACGGAGCATTTTGGCCTTGATCTGACCATCCCCGCCGGCCCCAAGCCTTTTTCAGTCGGTCAATCTTGAGGCATTTTCCTCGAGATTCGTTCCATCCGATCAACCCTCGGTTTACTCCATTTTCCATATGTTTGATTTTTCTGAACTTTTCATTTCCCCGTGTATTGCACGTGCAATCTTTTGGGCTTTCAAAAAGTTAAAAAGAAAAATCAGAAAAAATAATTGTGTCTGATGGGAATCGAAGTCACAGCAGTGCATGGGCTTTACCAGTGAGCTATAAGTTGTTTCTTGTTTTTATTTAACAAAAGTAACTTATAACTCAAACTCATTCTGTAAAACTCATTTCTTGTATATTAACAGAAAATTTCCATACAAAGATTTCAGAGTCGTTACATTCTACCCTCCTCATAAAAATTTCGTCATCGAAATTTACATTTACATAGAGACTAATTTTCAAATAGATAAGGGTATCTTGCACGCATGCCTTCTTTTCGTTCCCATGTTGACTCTCCTGGCAAATCCTTTCTCCACATCATTTAGACCAAGTTTACTTCCTTGTTTCATAACGTCTTCACTTTTCGGTCCAGGATCTCAACTGGTTGTTGCTCACAGGTTAGATCAGTCTGTACTGTGAGCTCTGAGTGATAAAATATGTGGCTGGGGTCACTCACATATCGTCGTAGCTGGGATATGTGGAACATGTTGTGCACACCTTCGAATGAGGGTGGTAGTGCTAAACGGTATGCCATTTCTCCAACTTGTTCGAGTATGTCGAACGGTCCTATGTATCTTGGACTTAACTTACCCTTCTTGCCAAAGTGGATCGCTCCTCTGTTTGGAAAGATTTTCAGGAATACATCGTCTCCCGGTTGGAACTCCAGATGTCGACGCTTTGTATCTGCCCAATGCTTCTGTCAGTCTTTGGCTATGCGCATTCTTTCCCTGATTGTGCGAACTACGTCCACAGTTTCCACGATCATTTCTGGTCCAAGGAGTTCACGATCTCTGATTTCGTCCCAATTTAGCTGTGAACGACACTTCCGTCCATAGAGTGCTGCGAATGGTGCCATTCCAATGATTGCCTGATAGCTGTTGTTATATGAAAACTTCACAAGGTGTAGGTGATTTTCCCACGAACCTCCGAAGTCTAACATACAGGCTCTTAGCATATGTTCCAGAATCTGAATTGTTCGCTCAGACTGTCTGTCCGTTTGTGGATGATAAGCCATGCTGAAGTTCAGACTCGTTCCCAGGCTAGCTTGCAGACTCTGCCAAAATTGTGATCGGAATCTGGTATCACGATAGGAGACAATTCATACAGGTACTCCATGTACTTCTTTGCTAACATCTCAGTTGATTGGTCAACTCGAAATGGAATAAAGTGAGCCAACTTGGTGAGTCGATCCACAATAACCCATACTGCATCGTTACCCTTCGTGCTGCGAGGAATGGCAGTCATGAAGTCCATGGTAATGTGCTGCCATTTTCATTCTGGGATTGGTAATGGCTGAAGTAGACCAGCAGTTCTGTGATGTTCATCTTTCACTTGCTGACACACCAAACACTTGGCTATGATTTTAGCTATTTCTCGTTTCATTTCATGCCACCAGTAGTGTTACCATAGATCCTTATACATCTTTGTACCACCGGGGTGTACAGAATAAGGAGAGCTGTGAGTTTCTTTCATCAACTCTTTTCGAACATGGCCGTTTGGTACACATAATCGACTTCCATATCGCAAGGATCCATCTTCATAGATGATGAAGTCAGTTCGAAGTCCACTTTCTACTTGTTTTCGAATCTTTTGTAGCTTGGCATCATTTGCTTGAGCTGCTTTGATCTGATTGACAAGAGTAGACTAGACTTGTAAGTTCATCAAATATGAAGTGTTACCTGACATAACTACTTCGATCTCCAATCCATGCAATTCTTGTTGTAGCTTCCACTAAGCGGTGAGGTTCATTGCTAATGGCTGGTGGCTAAGTGCATCAGGAACTACGTTCACCTTCCCAGGATGATACTGTAGGTTGATGTCGAAGTCCGCCATGAGTTCTAGAATCTTCTCTGCCGCATGTTTAGTTCTTTCTGAGTAAATACATACTTTAGACTCGTGTGGTCAGTGTATATATCCACTCGTTCTCCCAGAAGATAGTGGCGCCAAATCTTAAGTGTGAAGATGATGGCTGCCAACTCCAGATCATGTGCTGCATAGTTGTTCTCATATACCTTTAGCTGTCTTGATGCAAAAGCCACAACTTTTCCATGCTGGTGTAGAACACATCCTATCCTTTACCGGATGCATCACAATGCACAATAAATCCTTCAGATTGATCCGGTATTATAAGAATAGGAGCAGAGGTTAATCTCGACTTGAGTTTTACATAAGCTTTCTCACATGCTTCTGACCACACGTATGCTTCATCTTTACGTGTGATCTTGGTCAGGGGTGCTGCAATCTTTGAAAAGCCTTCAATGAATCGTCGGTAGTATCCTGCTAATCCCAAGAAACTTCGTATATCTTTCACCGTCTTTGGTGTCGATCACTCGCTGACAGCTGACACCTTAGCTGGATCTACTGAGATTCCTTTTCCTGAAACAATATGTCCGAGAAATCCGACTTGATCTAGCCAACATTCACACTTGTTGTACTTGGCGTAGAGCTGATATTGTCGCAATGTCTCCAGGACAATCCGTAAGTGCTCGGCGTGTTCTTTCCGATTCTTTGAATACACCAGGATATCGTTGATGAAGATGACAACGAACCTCTCTAAATACTCTTAGAAAACTTGGTTCATCAGGTTCATGAAGATGGCAGGTGCATTGGTCATTCCAAATGGCATTACGAGATACTCATAATGACCATAGCGAGTCCTAAACGCCGTCTTCGGAATATCGGACTCTTTGACCTTCACCTGATGATAATCCGAACGAAGATCTAGCTTCGAAAATACATAAGACCCACTTAACTGATCGAATAGATCATTGATGCATGGTAGTGGATACTTATTCTTGATCGTCACTTCGTTCAGAGCTCGATAATCCACACACATCCTGTATGAACCTTCTTCCTTCTTCACAAGTAATACCGGAGATCTCCAACTTGAAGTACTGGGATGAATCCAACTTTTCTTCAGCAGTTCATCCAACTGAATGCGGATCTCCTTCAATCCTTTTGGACTTAACCTGTACGGAGCTTTGATTACAGGTTGCGCACCAGGTTGTAATTCAATGCTAAACTCAAGAGCCAGATCAGGATGCAAACCTGATATGTCTTCAGGGAATACATTTGTTCTCCTCCGAAACACAGAGACACGACTGCGTAGGTCCGTCTCGCTTGAATTCGGGGGCAGATGGTAATTGGTGCTATCCGTCCACCTCTCCGAAGATGCCAAGTTGATTTATGGCACCATGTATCGAAGGTTTAAACGGATGCGGCCGATGTAGCAGACTTCGTCAGATTCCCCCTCTTTGAGGGGTTTTTGATTGTGGGGACGCTCTTCCCTGTAGGCGCAAGCCCCTGCAGTTAATTACGCTACCGCATCACGGTAACCACTTTCTCCTTCTCCAGATGGTCACTTCATGTCGTTGGTGTTTGTTTTGTTTTTGGTTGCCCGTGGATTTTATACGGAGATTAATTTATGTTGTCGCCCATAGGGCGTGGATTAGTCCAAATCCGTATTTTCTTAGATTTGGGTTTGGGGTTGGGTTTAAGGATACGTTAGTCTCATTTGAGACTAAGATCAACTTAAACGTTTGTTAAGGATACGTTAGTCTAATTTTAGACTAAGATCAACCTAACGATTTGTTAAGAATACGTTAGTCTAATTTTTAAACTAAGATCAACTTAACGGGATCGTTTAGATCCAACAAAAGAGCATTTGGGTTCTGTTGTTCTAGTTTAGGGACATTGCGGTCGATTACCAGTTTAAGGACATGGTGGTCCAATGTTAGTTTAAGGACATCTCGGTCCAATGTTAGTTTAAAGACATCTCGGTCAAGGTTAAGGACATCATAGTCCGTGAGTTTAAAGACCTCACAGTCAAGGTTAAGGACATCATAGTCCGTGAGTTTAAAGACCTCACAGTCAAGGTTAAGGACATCATAGTCCGTGAGTTTAAAGACCTCACAGTCAAGATTAAGGACATCATAGTCCGTGGGCTTAAAGGGACCCCACAGTCCGAGATTATGGACATCATAGTCTGTGAGTTTAAAGACCTCACAGTCAAGGTTAAGGACGTCATAGTCCGTGAGTTTAAGGACCCCACAGTCCATGAAATGTCTGGTTGTCAGGATCCGTCACCTCTCTGAAGACGTTGAAGAATTACAACGACAAATATCAGAGGAGTTCAGAGATGTACCCTTGAACCAAAGTTGATTGGGAGATCTGTAGTCCAATTTGGAACTAAAATCAATTAATTAGATTATGAGCACATTGGCTCAGTTAAATCTGAATTGAGAACTTATGGCCAATTTGGGCTAAGTCCAATTAAGTTTGGAATGTTGGCCCTTTGTTGGCTTGTAGAACATTTGTCTGGGTTCAGCTCCTCATTATTTAGCAATGGTAAACAAGAGTTTGAGGGCCCTAAGAACATTTTGTCTTTGAGCATTAAACATTATAGCTCTGGATTTTAAGGCTCATTTGAAGGGGATATTTGCCTCTGAAAAACTTAGCCAATTTGGGATAAGCTGGTTTGAAAATAGTGTTAAACACTAGAGGACATCTGGCGGTCACGTGTCCTCACGCGATGTATTTAAAACAGTGTTAAACACTGGAGACAAAATGCTCAAAATAGTGTTAAACACTAGAAAGGAAGGGGTCACGTGAGGCGCCTGAAGATGGGGCCAGACCTCCTTTATTTTACTATCAGAATATTCAAATAAGTGTTAAACACTTTTAATCTTCAGGCCATCATGTGTAGGCACGTGATGGGTATCCATGTATTGATTATTAAAGTGTCTATTAAGGGGTCACGCGAGGGCGCCCAAAAATGGTTCTGCCTTTGGCTTCGTTTCCTTTATTTCGAGGGTCACGTGGGAGCACGTGAGGCATTGCCTCAAAGTTTTTCTTTCTCATTTTGAGGGATCTGTTTTAGGGGTCACGTGGGAACACGTGACCTAGTTTTATTCTTTCTTTTCTGATCATTGAGGATGAGGGTCACGTGTTACCACGTGACCAAGTTCTTTACATGCATGGAGAGCTTTAAGTCTCTTGTTTTAAGAATTAAATTCTCTGTAGGGTTAAACCCTAATTCTGTTTTAGAGAAATTAAATTCCTATGTATATGGAAGAATTAAATTCTCATGTAGGGTTAAATCCTAGTTCTGTTCTTTTAGAGGAATTAAATTCCTATGAATTTGGGAGAATTAAATTCTCATGTAGGGTTGAACCCTAGTTTTATTTGGAGGAATTGAATTCCTGTGAATTTGAGAGAATTAAATTCTCATATAGTGTTAAACCCTAGTTTTATTTGGAGGAATTAAATTCCTATGAATTTGGGAGAATTAAATTCTTATATAGGGTTAAACCCTAGTTTTATTTTAGAGGAATTAAATTCCTATGAATTTGGGGGAATTAAATTCCTTAAATTCAGATTCTCCCTCTAGGTCTTGGATCTGCATGGCAGAATCTCCCCGATGAGAATTAAATTCTCAACTTATGGGGAGATCTGCTTCTGCAGATCTTCAACCAAAGGAAGAACTAAGTTCTTATTCAGAAGAGTTAAACTCTTAAACTTGAGAATTAAATTCTCTTTTATTTTATGGAGCTTAGATCTCTTTCCCCTTTCTCACCTAGGGTTTCTTTTCTCTGAAAAGAACTTTTTTTCTCTCTTGAGAATTAAATTCTCCTTTCTTTTTTCTCTCTGTTATTGTTTTTCTTCAGAAAAATCAAAATTCTAAGATCCCTTCTCTTCTTGGTTCCTATTTATAGGAGAAAGAAAAGAATCAATTTGTTTAGTGAATCTTTTATTGAATGATTTTGGTTGTTTTTGTAACTAACATGATCTTTTTAGATTACTCAGTTAATATTATTCACCATTGGATTTTTAATCCAAAAGATATTTTATCTGTTATTCTTGGTGAATTTTAGAGAAATCTTTCCTTGTATAAAATCTTTCCATAAATTGGTGATTTTTAATCACCATTGGATTTTTAATCCAACGGTGCTCCACTTTAGAGCGCACCATCTTTTTGTTTGGAAAGATTTAGAGAGATTTTTTTCCAGTTAAGGTTCTGGATTCCCATTTAATTAGAATTTAATTTTATTAATTCAGAAGGATTAAAAGCTCATCACGTGTTGGCACGTGATCCCACTGTTTGATCATTGAAATAGAATTTAATTCTATCAATTAAAGAGTTTAGGAACTTGTCACGTGTTGGTACGTGACCCCCTTGATTAAACATTTTATTCAGAATTTAATTCTGTTGTTTTAAGGAACTCAGTAATTATCACGTGTCAGCACGCGACCCTTGGTCACGTGTGAGCACGTGATGCCCCATTGGGGTTTTTCCTTATTATTTTATTATACTTTTAATTCTTTTCAGTGGGTTTAAAGGTCCATCACGTGTTGGCACGTGACCCCATTTAATTATTTATTTTATTCAGTGCCTACAGGCTTTTCCTGTAAATGGTCACGTGTGGGCACGTGATGCCTCATAACTTTTGATCCCGGATGAATTATGAGGCCCATCATATATCAAATCGAAGGGTTTTTCGAGACGCTTTCAATACTATCAGAATTTAGCTGTTTCTTATTCGGGAGTTTTAAAAATACAGCCAGGAAAATACTTGTTTGCATTTTCTTAAACGTATCGCTGCCATTTGATACCTTAGGCTCTTTTGCGCAGAAATTTTTGGGGAACAAATACCCCCCACTACTTTGCCCACGTAGGTATGTACGTGGGTTAAGTAGTGCAGAGTAATACATAGCGTATGATCGGTTTCGGGCTGGTATATAACTTTTAGAATCTTGGTCTGAGAAGATAGCGAGCGGACACAAGCGTCGTCATCTATCATTGACTCAAATCTCAACTCTTAAGGGATATAGTTCCAAACCCTGAGGCCCATGAGCTGCACCCCTCTATTTCTTTATGTCTTACTCTGGCGTAAAGTAGTTTATATGCTCATGAATAACTTCTCCATTTCAGTGGCATGTAGCTTTGGCAAGTGTGGCCCATAGATGGTAGATAACAGTTCATTTTGAACTCTTTATAAGGTAGCGATGGCTTAGGAAACAGGGTTAGGATCTGTTGTCTAAGACTTTCCAATTTTATGAGTCGTGAGGGTCTCACAAAGGCTTTTCTCTCTACGAGACGTGAGGATCTCGTAGGTGTCTTTTCTCCTTAGGAGTCGTGAGGACTCCTAAGTACGTTTTCTCTTGAGAATCGTAAGGATCCCACAAGAGAATTTTCTTTATACGTAGGGACACTAATTTCCCCACAAGTTGAGATGAATCGAGAGATTCTCGCAAAGACACTGATTTCCTTGCGGGTCGAAACGAATCGAGAGGTTCTCGCCAAGGACGCTGATTTCCCTGAATCGAGATAAGAAGTGATGGCTTAGAAAACAGGTTCAGATATGCTGCCTAAGACTTTTCAACTTTTTGAGCCGTGAGGGTCTCATAAAGATTTTTTTTTCTCCCTACGAGTCGAGAGGATCTCGTAGGTGTATTTTCTCCTTAGGAATCGTGAGGATTTCTAAGTGTGTTTTCTCTTGAGAGTCGTAAGGATTCCACAATAGAATTTTCTTCCTTACAAGTCGAGAGGACTCGCAAGTGATTGATGTGTTGACCTACTCTCGATTCAAAGCATTGCTTCAACAGGGAGGTCGAGGGTTGAGTTTGGTTTGTCTGTGCACCGCCGAGTCATGGAACTGGGAACTTTGCCGCGGCTCCGCTTTGCTGACGTTGTATATTCCTGCAGAGACACTGATTTCTCTGCGGGTCGGCGCGAATCGAGATGTTCTCATCAAAGACCCTGATTTCCCTGAATCGAGGTATTTACCAAGGACACTAATTTCCTCGGAGTTGAGACGAATCAAGGTATTCTTGCAAAGACACTTATTTCCTTGTGGGTCGACGCGAATCGAGACGCTCTCACCAAGGACGCTGATCTCCCTGAATCGAGGTTTTGCCAATAACAATGATTTCCCTGGAGTCGAAACGAATCGAGGTATTCCTGCAAAGACACTGATTTCTCTGCAGGTTGATGCGAATCGAGGTGCTCTCGTCAAGGATGATGATTTCCCTGAATCGAGGTTTTTGCCAAGGACACTGATTTCCACGGAGTTGAAACGAATCGAGATATTCCTGCAAAGACGCTGATTTCTCTGCGGGTCGATGCGAATCGAGATGCTCTCATCAAGGACGCTGATTTCCCTGAATCGAGCTTTTTGCCAAGGACACTGATTTCCCTGGGGTTGAAACGAATCGAGGTATTCCTGCAAAGACACTGATTTCTCTGCAGGTCGACGCGAATCGAGGTGCTTTCGTCAAGGATGCTGATTTCCGTGAATCGAGGTTTTTGCCAAGGACGCTGATTTCCTCAGAGTTGAAACGAATCGACGTATTCCTGTAAAGACGCTGATTTCTCTGCGGATCGACACGAATCGAGATGCTCACGTCAAGGGCGCTGATTTCCCTGAATCGAGGTTTTTTCCAAGGACACTGATTTCCCTGGGTTGAGACGAATCGAGGTATTCCTGCAAAGACGCTGATTTCCCTGAATCGAGGAGGTTGCCAAGGACACTGATTTCCCTGGGGTTGAGACAAATCAAGGTATTCCTGCAAAGACACTGATTTCCTTGCAGGTCGACGCGAATCGAGGTGCTCTCGTCAAGGACGCTGATTTCCCTGGGGTTGAGACGAATAGGTATTCCTGCAAAGACACTGATTTCCTTGCGGGTCGACGCGAATCGAGATGCTCTCATCAAGGACGCTGATTTCCCTTGAATCGAGGTTTTTGCCAAGGACACTGATTTCCCTGGAGTTGAAACGAATTGAGATATTCCTGCAAAGACACTGATTTCTCTGTGGGTCGACGCGAATCGAGGTGCTCTCGTCAAGGACGCTGATTTCCCTGAATCGAGGTTTTTGCCAAGGACACTGATTTCCTCGGAATTGAGACGAATCAAGGTATTCCTGCCAAGACGCTGATTTCTCTGCGGGTCGACGCGAATCGAGATGCTCTCGTCAAGGACGCTGATTTCCCTGAATCGAGGAGGCTGCCAAGGACACTGATTTTCCTAGGGTTGAGACAAATCGAGGTATTCCTGCAAAGAAGCTGATTTCTCTACGGATCGACGTGAATTAAGATGCTCTCATCAAGGACACTGATTTCCCTGAATCGAGGAGGTTGCCAAGGACACTGATTTCCCTGGAGTCGAAACAAATCGAGGTATTCCTGCAAAGACACTGATTTCTTTGCGGGTCGACACGAATCGAGGTGCTCTCGTCAAGAACGCTGATTTTCCTAAATCGAGGAGGTTACCAATGACACTGATTTCCCAGGAGTCGAAACGAATCGTGGTATTCCTGCAAAAACACTGATTTCTTTGCGGGTCGACGCGAATCGAGGTGCTCTCGTCAAGGATGCTTGTTCCCCGCCGAAAACACGGAGATGCGACCGCGCGGGTCCGTCTTGCCTGAATTTCGGGGCATATGCTAATTGGTGCTATCCGTCCACCTCTCCGAAGATGCCAAGTTGATTTATGGTACCGTGTATCGAAGGTTTAAACGGATGCGGCCGATGTAGCAGACTTCGTCAGATTCCCTCTCGTTTTAGGGGTTTTTGATTGTGGGGACGCTCTTCCCTGCAGGCGCAAGCCCCTGTAGTTAATTACGCTACCGCATCGGGGTAACAACTTTCTCCTTCTCCAGATGGTCACTTCGTGTTGTGTGTGTTTGTTTTGTTTTTGGTTGCCCGTGGATTGTATACGGAGACTAATTTATATTGTCGCCTGTAGGGCGTGGATTAGTCCAAATCCGTATCTTCTTAGATTTGGGTTTGGGGGTTGGGTTTATGGATACGTTAGTCCCATTTAAAACTAAGATCAACTTAAACGTTTGTTAAGAATACGTTAGTCTCATTTTAGACTAAGATCAACTTAACGGGATCAATTAAATCCAACAAGAGAGCATTTTGACTCTATTGTTTAGTTTAGAGACATTGTGGTCGATTAGTTTAAGGACATTACGGTCCATTGTTAGTTTAAAGATATCGTGGTCGAGGTTAAGGACATCATAGTCCATGAGTTTAAAGACCTCACAGTCAAGATTAAGGACATCATAGTCCGTGAGTTTAAAGATCTCACAGTCAAGGTTAAGGACATCATAGTCCGTGAAATGTGTGGTTGTCGGGACCCGTCACCTCTATGAAGACGTTTAAGGATTACAACGACAAATATCAAAGGAGTGAAGAGATGTACCCTTGAACCAAAGTTGATTGAGAGATCTATAGTCCAATTTTGAACTAAGATCAATTAATTAGATTATGAGCACATTGGCTCTGTTAAATCTGAATTGAGGACTTATTGCCAACTTGGGCTAAGCCCAATTAAATTTGAAATGTTGGCTCTTTGTTGGACCATTAGACATTTGTCTGGGTTCAGCCTCTCATCATTTAGCAATGCTAAACAAGAGTTTGAGAGCTCTGATAACATTTTTGTCTTTGACTGAGCATTAAACATTATAACTCTGGGTTTTACTCTGCATGTCATATGAAATGATCAATCTTGCCTCTGGAAAACTTAGCCAATTTGGCTAAGATTGGCTTTAAAATAGTGCTAAACACTAAAGGATATCTGGTGATCACGTGTCCTCACGTGATGTATTTAAAACAGTGTTAAACACTGAAGATGAAATGCTTAAAATAGTGTTAAACACTAGAAAAGAAGGAATCACGTAGGGGCACGTGAGGGCACCCAGAGGTAGGGCCAGACTTCCTTTATTTTTGTTCTCAGAGTTGCAAATAAGTGTTAAACTCTTTTGATCTTCTGGCCATCACGTGTTGGCACGTGATGGATATTTGTGCATTGATTATTACAGCGTTTATTAGGGGTCACGTGGTAACACATGAGAGCGCCCAAAGCCAGTACCGCCTTTGCTTTTGTTTCCTTTGTTTTGGAAGTCACGTGGGAGCACGCGAGGCATTGCCTCCAAGCTTTTTTTCTTCTCATTTTAGGGGATCTGTTTAGGGGTCACATGGGGTCACGTGACCTAGTTTTATTCTTTCTTTTTTGATCATTGAGGATAGGGGTCACGTGTCACCACGTGACTAAGTTCTTTACGTGCATGGAGAGCTTTCAAGTCTCTTTGTTTTAAGAATTAAATTCTTTGTAGGGTTAAACCCTAATTATGTTTTAGAGGAATTAAATTCCTATGTATATGGAAGAATTAAATTCTTATGTAGGGTTAAATCCTAATATCATTTAGATGAATTAAATTCTTATGAATTTGAGAGAATTAAATTCCCATGCACGGTTGAACCCTAGTTTTATCTTAGAGGTATTAAATTCCTATGAATTTGGGAGAATTAAATTCTCAAATAGGGTTAAACCCTAGTTCTGTCTATCTTGCAGGAATTAAATTCTTATGAATTTGGGAGAATTAAATTCTCATATAGGGTTAAATCCTAGTTTTATTTTTGGGAGAATTAAATTCTCTAAACTCAATTCTCCCTTTAAGTTTTGGATCTGCATGGCAGAATCTCCCCGATGAGAATTAAATTCTCAACCTATGGGGAGATTTGCTTCTGCAGATCTTCAACCAGAGGAAGAACTAAGTTCTTTTGCAGGAGAGTTAAATTCTTAGATTGAGAATTAAATTCTCTTTTTGTTTGATGGAGCTTTGATCCCTTTCCCCTTTCTCACCTAGGGTTTCTTTTCTTGAGAATTAAATTCTCCTTTCTTTTCTCTCTTCTATTTTTCTTCAGAAAGTTCCAAGATCCAAAAATTCTCCCTCTCCTTCTCTTCTTGACTCCTATTTATAGGAGAAAGAAATGAATCAATTTGTTTAGTGAATCTTTCATTGAAAGATTTTGGTTGTTTTTGTAACTAACATGATCTTTTAGATTACTCAGTGAATTTTATTCACCATTGGATTTCTAATTCAGAAGATATTCTGTTTGTTATTCTTGATGAATTTTAGGGAAATCTTTCCTTGTATAAAATCTTTCCATAAATTGGTGATTTTTTAATCACCATTGGATTTTTAATCCAACGGTGCTCCACTTTACAGAGCATAATCCTCTTTTGTTTGGAAAGATTTAGAGAAATACTTTCCCAGTCAGGGTGTTTGATTTCCTTTAATTAGAATTTAATTTTATTAATTCAGAAGGCTTTTAAAGCCCATCACGTGTGGGCACGTGATCCCAATGTCTGATAATTTAATTCTATGAATTAAAGAGCTGAGGGACCTGTCACGTGTTGACACGTGACCCTCTTTTATTCAGAATTTAATTCTGCCTTTTAATAGAGCTAAGGGACCATCACATGTCAGCACGTGGCTCTCTTTTATTCAGAATTTAATTCTGCCTTTTAACAGAGCTAAGGGACCATCACGTGTCAGCACGTGACCCTTGGTCACATGTGAGCACATGATGCCCCATTGGGATCTTTCCTTAGCTGTTTTTTTACATTTTGTTTGATTAGAATTTAATTCTATAAAGTAGAGATTACAGGAATCTATCACGTGTCAACACGTGACCCTTGGTCACGTGTGAGCACGTGATACCTCATTGAGGTATTTCCTGATTTTTTATCAGGGAACAAATGCCCCCACAGCGTTGTTCTTATGTGTCTGCACGTGAGTGCAACGCTGTCACCTTTGTGACCGTTAGATCTGTCTAGGGAATAGGGGAGATGAACCGTTTCTCATCACATCCTATAAATGCCAGAGTCCCTTCTGAAGCGTCTCCACTTTGTTCATCTTCTTTTTTGCTTGCTTTTTCCTTTGAGAATTTAATTCTCTGTCCCAGAGCTTAGTTCTCTGTTTCGAAAATTTCCAGAGTTTAACTCTATTAAAAAAAGATTCCCTTTTCTCAGGTAATGATCTTGAACTGCTGAAGAACTTTTTGTAGAAATCTTCGTTGGATTTTAAATCCATACCAAGGGTTTTTCCCTTTAACAAGAACCCATTTTTTTCAAGTTCTTTAAAAAGAAAACCGCTCAATCTTTAAATCATAAATCCCTTTTGTTAAGGCTCCTTTGATCTCAGAGATCGATGGCGATGCTTGTCTTTTTCTCTGGAATTTAATTCCATTCCAAAGAGCTTTGGCTCTAAAAATATTTCTGGGAATTTAATTCCTCTGTTCAAAAGGAATTTAATTCCTCCAAAGAACTTAGTTCTTTAACAGAAGTTCTCTTGAGATTTTTCTGCTTGAGTTGTTCTTTGCAACAAAAGGAAGGATTTGCAGTAGGGTTTTCTGGGAATTTAATTCCCTTGTTCTGCTTGATATTTGCAGAGTCCAAGATGGATTTCTTTTTGGGGAATGTGTAGGGTCATTTGAAATCCACTGTTCATTTATTGAGAATCTTCCTTTTGTTCTCATAGTGATTGCTTTGCCTCATCATTAGTAAGCCGCCATCTTGATTTTGTGGGACCCATGCGTTTTGTAACCAATGGTCCCATAAAATAAGTCGTCTGTCGCTTTCTTCCACTGTCTTTTTATATATGCATTTACAAACATGTATATATATACACGTGTTGGCTTTGCTTAACAGTTTCCCTTTTTTTTATTTCAGGCACAATGACTTCTGTTCCATACTTCCCTTTCACTCGCTCAGAGGCTGCCTTTCCTCAGTCACCGTCTGACGAGGAAGTGATGGCGATGATCAGGGCTCATGACCCGAATCGCCCCAATTTACTTTTATGGGGGACCTGGTACGGTCACATCATCCGCGGTCGCCGCAGTTTTCTTTGCGAGATACCGACGGAGCCTACCTATCCGTTTTTGCCGATGGATCCTCCACGAACCGCCTTTGATGTGGAGATGCTGAACTGGATCCCTATGGGACGGCTTGGGCCTTCAACAATTGGTATTCCGAACCATCCTGTGCCGGCTATAGACATTTTAGGGCGCCGCATTTGCCAGGGCGAAGCCCAACCATGGGGACAGATTTATAAGATAGGGCTTACCCCTCGACATCCCATGGGCTACCTTCTCTGGGCCCGTTATATCCTGTCCGCCCATCGTGCGTGACTGCAGAGGGTCAGACTCTATCAGGAGATATATGCGTCTCTTTTCCACCATCAGTTTTCCCATGTCTGGTGGGTTAAGGCCTTCTTGAACCAATGAAACCTTCCCACCAACACCTTCCTTCAAGGGGACCACGAAGTTTCAATTTCTCTGGAAGAATTTCACGAGATCTTAGGGTTGCCGGTCAGGGGGACACTTTATGAAGAATTACTGCCTCCCGATGAGTATGTCTTCGAAACCAAGCCTGCCATGCTTGACGGCCTGTCGACCGAGAACGCCGTCCGCCATAAGCGCTCAAGTTTGATCAAGACCCTGAGTATTTTTTACAAACTATTTATAGAGTCAGAGGAGCAGGGCGTCACTTTTAGAAGCTTTATCGCTTGCTTCCTTCGCGAAGATGTCCAATCAAAGACGGCTCCGAAGTTCGCGAACATTAACAACCCCTTTGGGTTCGGTTTAAATAAGCGGCCCTCTAAAGAAGAAGACTTGCCGCAGTACTACATTCCCATCATGTCAGCGGTATCTTTCGAGTCGATTGCAGCTCCTGGTATGGATGATGAGACTTTCTTTGTGGGCTTTTTCAGTGTTTGGCTTAGCTGGTTCGCCATTCCCATGCTTCGCCGTTTCATGAGAGCCTCAGTTATCTACCCTGCTCATCGCATTGCTGAGGGAACGTGACTAGCTGTGGGCATTGCAGGGCTAGCGCATCTATATCATGGGTTAGGAGCCGCGGCCAATACCTCAACTCTAGGCATAGATGTGGTAAATTTCTCTCTTCATTACTTTACGTCCTGGATTGAGATGCACGTGCTGGGGGCATTCGCTGTGCACCAAAGACCCAAATTTTATGACGCTTACACTTTTCCGCGACTCATGCGGCTGGTGGACGCTTCTGCTCCTGACCCGACTCAGTCTGGGGCTATTCGCGTGCTGGTCAATCCCTATACCAATACAGGCGGGATGGTATTCAACGACCGCGTTCTTTCTGCTCCCTTAGGACCGGTTCAACAGCTCTGCGACTTGTCGAAAGAGGGGGTACCTTCTCTGAAGCCCAGGGAAGCCATGCACCTGTATTCGATTAGGCCAGGTTATCTGGTATTTAGTCAGAATGGTGCAACCCTTTTATGAGGTACAACCCACATCGCTTTGCTCGGCAACTTGGATATGACCAGGGAGTCCCTTTCGAGGCATTTACAGTGGCGCCTAGCCCATCGCCAGAAGTTTTTTGTGATGCCGCTCACCACTTCATGCGGCTGAACACTGGTTCCTGCTTCATGATTCCTGAAGCTGATCATATTCCTCGATGTGTGGGGTCTTTCACGGGCTGGTACCTCCACCGGGTCGTCCAATTATTGCTGAGGAGAGGAGGGTGCTTCTAAGATATAGGGCTCCCATTCCGATTCAAGCCACGGGAGTTCCGCCGCAACCGCGTGCAACGGTTCACCCTCCCTTGAGGGATACCAGTGTCGTGCTTATTCCGGAGGCGGCGGAAGTGGATTTAACTCCCACAGCTGGTATGCCACTGCATACTAGGGCTCAATCGAGGGCTAATAGGGCGCCCGTAGCAGCGTCATCAGCCGTGGCGTCAACAATGGCCGTGTCGTCATCGGTAGCACTACCGAGCAAAGACATCGAAGGCGAGGTGGGTCAACGCCGTACCAAAGCTTCACGGGGAAGGAAACGATCGTCTTCGGCGGTTAGTTCTGGGCCCAAGAGGCGGAGGAAGACGGTCACCAATCTGCTCGACTCTTTATAGAGTCTGAGCCTATTCTTCAAGATGAACCACTAGCCATGCAAGAATCGGATGGTGGTCTAATTTTCCCGGGTTCATCTGCCGAGGAAGCCACACAATTGGCTGAGGCTATAAGACGTTCGCAAGACGAATCCGAGAACGTAAGGATCCCAAAGAGGCCTTACCCTGCCGTCATTTTTTATGAAGACCCTCCATCGATACGGCGGATATTCATAGGCCCTTTAGAAGAATGGGGTGAGAGGGCCCTTAAGCAGGCTGTTTCGGCCGACGCTGAGGACGCACTTTCATTGTGGACCGGTGGCCACGAGTCTACTCTCGAACCTCGGCGAGCATATCTCCTCAGGAAAGAGCGTCGGCTTGAAAAAGCCATATTAGAGGCTCCCTTGCGCATCGGTATGTTCATGTATTTCCTTGTAATATTTTGTATTGCTCGTATACATACATACATACATATATATATATATATATCCTTATCTTCGTGCAAACTTTGCAGGGACTTCGGCGATGGCGGAGAATCTGAATTCGAGTCGCGCTTTGACTGTAGACTCCATTAGTATCTCCAATGAAACACTAATCAGTATGGAGTAGGTCGATGCAACCGCTGCTCCTGCAATGGAGCCTCCCTTGGTGACTCCTGTTTCCCAAGCGCTTGCTCCCCCGGGAGAGACATCTTTGTTGGTCGCTGATCCGATGGATCTTTCTGGGGGTGGCCCGGAGCTTAGGGGACAGGTAGTCATGGCTACCGTCCTTCCGCTGGAGCCTGCAGTGGCGGCCACTGCTCCTTACTCGGAAGTCGTTACATTGGCCCACGTCCCCGATGATGTGCCTGGGGGCACGGAGGAAGCCGCTGAAGCTGCTATCCCTCCAGCCCATAATGGGAGAAGCATCGAAGGTAGCCTTCTATATTTTACAGTAATAATCTTTCCATTATCTGAACCCTTCTGTCTTTTCAGAATTGCGCGGACTGGCTGCATCTATCGCTGATCTGTCTCCCAGGCAGTCTTTTCAGCGCCTGTTGGAGATGGCTGGTCCGCAGGCGATATCTTCTCAACGCATTGTCCTCTCTTCCGGGAAAAATTGGGGTCGTTTACCTTCTTCTTATAGCATTATCACTATTTCATATAATGACATTGATGTCTTTTATAGTTCTGGAAGCCGACGATGAGGTTGAGATTCTTGACGGGCCTGGGGAGCCTTTAGATCCCTCTTGCATGACTGTAGGTAAGTAAAGTCTCAACGTCGTTCCATTTGTTGTTTGCTTAAGAGTCTCGCTGACTGTTTATAAATCTGAACAGCTCTGCCAGTTCTCACTACGCTGGAGTCTCGCATCGCCATGCCACCTGGCCTCTATGCTCTACGCGCCTCGGAACGGATGGCAGAGCTAAGCCTTCACTTCCTATCAGCTCTGATTGAAGACCTTCGCGCTGGCAGTCTGATCACGGCCAAAGTGTTTGCCGCTGAAGCTAACGACTCTCTTCCCTTCCTTGCAACTTATCATAGCGAAACATTAGTGCAAGTCTGGGTTGAGTTTTTTCGGCAGGTGGAGGCTTGCTTACACGTTCTTGAATGTACATGCCTTCCTTCAGAGGTTGTGGCCGCGAAGGCGAGCTTACAGGGGCTGATTAAGCGATGTGCTGCGAACATGATATCATGTGAGAAAAGGCTCAGCTGCAAGTTTTCTGAGAGGGAGCTGGCTTCTAAAGCGCTGAGGGGGCTTCAAGCCAATCTTATGGCCAAGGCCACTAAAGTGTATGAACTTTGGCGAGTGCTTCAAGAGGCTGTCAAGGAGGTGGTAGTTATTGATAAGGCCGCTGTGTTTACTCGTGAAATGGTCGAATCCCATAAGGTCACCGAAAAAGAGCTTGAAGGCCGGCTTGTCACATACCAGGCCCAACAGGCTCAAGCGGAGGCCTGTCTTTTGACGATACTAAATCATGAAGGCGAGGCCCAGCAAAAAAAGGATGAACTGGCAAATCTACTAAATTGCCCGCCGACTTGAAGAATTGTATATACACAATTTTTTATTCTTTTTTTGTACATACTCCTGAATGAGAGTATATTTTTTTTTGTCCTTTCATGAATTGTACTTTGTACTCATTTTGATTCATGAATAAAAGATATTTTTTTTCATGATGGCGTGTCCCTTTTCGCAAGTGTATTCTGCAGATAGTCTATTTCGATTTCTTTGCAGGACAATGATGGCTTAGGATTCGGGGTTAAGATCTGCCTCCTAAGACTTTTCAACTTTATGAGCCATGAGGGTCTCATAAAGAATTTTCTCCCTACAGGTCGAGAGGATCTCGTAGGTGTAATTTCTCCTTAAGAATCATGAGGATTCCTAAGTGTGTTTTCTCTTGAAAGTCGTAAGGATCTCACAAGAGAGTTTGCTCCCTTACGAGTCGTGAGGACCCGCAAGTGATGGGTGAGGTGTAACGTGTTAAAAATGATTAAATAAATAATTAAATGAATAAAAGTGTTTAAGTGAATTTTAGGATTTTCGGTAAAGTAAAATGTATTTTTCGTAAAACCAAACCGTGATTGTTTTCATTATAATTTTCAAAATATCTATTTTAATTATGAAATTACTAGTAAATGGTGTTTATTTAGCCACTTATAAATTTTTAGTTGAATAAAATATTTTTCCTAAATTAATTATTTTAAATATTAACATAAGCTTTATTTTTACACTAAATTAGTGTAAATTACAAATTTAAATGGTTTTAATTTGCAAAAATGAACCATGGCATATTAGAAATTAGTGTGTATCATGCAAAATTTATTTGTAAATTTTTCCTATTTTCTAGAGCTTTCTTGAGTTGCTATAGTAAAGAAATAAATAAATAAATAAATAAAGCATGAAAAGACTTTTATTGATGTTTCATCTCTTGAAACTTCTACACACTTTTCCCACTCTCTTCATTCTCTCCCTCACCTCTCTAGGGCCGGCCACAAACCCCCCATGGCTGCCCCCCCCCATTTCCCACCTCATTTTTATTCAAAATTCATTAAAAATACATCAAAAATTCCATTAAAATTCCACAAAATCCTATTTATTTCATACTCTTTATTCCTTGCTCATTTTTATATGAAATTTGGAGATGGAAGGCATGCATTTTGGAGGCTCATTTCTTGTTTGGATTTCACATTTTGAAGGTATAATTTTCTTTCTTTTGATTTATTGTTATTAGATGTTCATATTAAGCTTAATTAGATTTAATGAATTAATTCTATGTTCTTTTTTTAAAATGCAAGCTAGGGTTCTAAATTCAAGTTATGATTTTTAATAATTAATTAGGGTTATAGTAGTTAGTTTAACACTTTTAGTATTAGGAAATCTTGCATGGTTATTGTTTAACAAATTGTTATTCAAAAATTGTTTTAAATTAGGAATTTAGTTAACTAGGTTTTTGCAAAATGTGGTTGTGGTTAATATAAAATTCTAATTTGGGTTGTTATCATTGGATTATAGTTTTAGTGGAAATATTAGCATGTTAATGGAAAGAAAAACTTAGTTTGATTGCTAGTTTCTATGGTTAATTGATAAATTGTGATAAAAATTGCTAATTTTGTAAACTAGATTTTAGAAATTCCTATATAAATGAGATTAAAAATATAATTATGGTTTCATTATATCATTATCATCATGAATTATGGTTTAAGTCATTAATTTATGCAAAATCATGTTTTGTGGTGGAATTGTGGTATTTTGCTTGAAAAATGTTGAAAATTGTTAAAGGGTGCAAACTAGAAATTTCAAATTTATACAAAATTGTGTAATAAAAATATAGTAATGGTTTGTATAGTCTAGTAATGCTATTTAATGAGTTTTATGACCATTGGTTTCATTTAAATGTCAAGTTTTGATGAAAAACGGTAAATTGGCATTTTCGGGTTTTTCAAAAACGGACGATTTGATTGATTTTAGGGTTTTGATGGATTAAATCATGTTTTATATTATAAGTAACGAGTTTTCTAAACTACAAGCTGTTTGTTGATGTTTATCTCGATCCATCGGAGTTTGTACGCCGATATCGAGCGGTATTTGGTTCTTTTGCGTGGACGGGACATAGGTTTTAACCTATACTTGTTCCTTGTATCGTTTGACTTTTGTATGTGATTCGGTTTACGATGCTTTTTATATGTTTGCGTTTAGGTACCCTTCAAGTGGACTGCGGGCGATGAAGAGGAGGATGGCGACACCGTCGTCGGCAGACATGGACCAGGTGAGTAGATGCATATCTACGGGGGGAAATCGGGTGGATGGCGTTTAGCACCCCCGCAACGTAGAATAGGAATAGTATTTATTGTTAGTAGGAAACCAGATGTGACCCTAGATTCTTAACGTGTAGGACCCTAGTAATAACCCTAGGCTGAAATAGACTGATTTAGGGAAACCATATCAGGGGATGAGTACCTTGGAAAAGTTCCTAGGTTTCAGGTAGAAACACACACGCACACACTGAAACTCGACATGGAGTATACGTATATGTGTGTATATATATAAAACTAGGTATAGGTGTGTATATATATATATACAACACGTATATGGGATTCATTGATGTGATATGATATCTGAGGTATGATGAAACAGTATAACTGGGCTTGATGCCGTGATTCTTGACTATACAGTCGTATTAAAGTGTTAGCGGATCATTAGAGAATGAGATAATGAACATGAATATATAAATTATAAAGGGTGGTGGTGATATTGAGGTACATGGGACGCTAAAATAGTACCTGGGCTGTAGCTTGTGACTGATCACGATATGATATATGTATGACTTGATTACGACATCATATAGGTGTGGCCTGATGTCGATATCGTATAGGTGTGACTTGATGACGATAAGATATCGGTATAATTTAATCACAATATGACACATGTGACATGATATTTCTGAGGATAAACTAAGGATTATTCTATGATGGCAATGATATACGATTGATGTATGCGATTATAGTTTAGAACCTTGATCATGAGATGTGTTGATGATGACATTATACGAATGATGAGACACCTAGGAGATACTTGACCCGTACCCCGATATTGGGATGCCGTACGATGGATTTTACCGTACGAGGCCTAGATATGATGATTGATCCGCATTCTTGGTTCGAGGAAGCCGTACTACGTACGTGACGCTTTTGAGGCTGGATCGCCGACTATTAGAGATATTGGTTCAGACCTTAGGTAGATGCTTGTTTCTTATTGACCAGTTTCTTAGGTTAGTTCCTTAGAATATTAGATGGACACTAGTTTAGGTTCGACTCACATAGTGGTAGTTGTACTCGTATTTCGCAGAGGAGTGGATAATGCACATCTGTATTTACATTCATACTGTAATCATCATGGTGCATGTTCTTACATATGTTGCTATAATCAGTATAAACCTTACCTGTTAGGACACCAGCACCATTACCGATGATGCGCATATTCCACGCACACTTATTTGCCGGCTCACACACATCATCATCGGTAATTGCTATGTCACGTACACTTTAGATCATATTATCTTTTATTGATAGAATCAGTTAACCACTAAACCGATAAAATATTGTGATTTCTCTCTTATGTTAGTATAAGACATGATAGTTATTACTTAGACATTCATGCATTCATATTTTCATGTTATCGCGCAGTATTATGGGCATATGCCGACACTTATCATATACTTACTCATAATTTTGAGATTTGGATTTCTATGAGATTTCTGGATTTTTGGGGAAAACCGCAAAAATATATAAAAATTTCTCTCTCTCTCCTCTTCTCTTTTCAAAATAAGATGCGGTTTTCTCGTGATGTATGTGTCGTCCACCATGAGATTTCATGTTTTCTGATGGATTTCGAGACCCGATTCGAGGAGTGGATGAACCGTCTCGGGTACATGGTGGGCCCGGTATGGTACCCCGGGGCAAGAAGATCGAGTTGTAGACGATGAGCCTGGCAGGGGAAGGCTACCTACCGGTGATGTCTGGCGCGGAGGATATCCGGAGGATACCGACCGTTGTCGTGAGATTTGATGATATGGGCCGATCCGGACTGACGGAGCCCGAGGTATTGAGACTATGAGACTTGAGATTTACATATTTGTGTCGATGCTTGACACGGATTTCTATGGATTTCATTGTTGAGATTTCAGATTCTTATACACATTTTACTATGATAACAGCCAAAGATTTCTTATACAGATATACCTGGATTTCAGGATTGCTTATTTTACATTCATGGTGCATGCATATCCATTCTTATGACATAGTACTATATGAGGCACTGACACGAGCACGGAGTATCTGCACTTACACGTATTATTACCCTGCTATTACTTGAGGTTTGAGACTTAGTAGTGTATTATTATGACCTAGGATAGCGTCGTGCATTCGATTTCTTTTCGTAGATGTCTTCTACTCACGAGTTGGCAACTCACCCCCGTTGTGCCAAATTTTATTACAGGTTCGATGTACAGGTTTCCCGGGCAGCTTGCTGGCACATCTTTTATTTCAGGGTGATTTGCACGGTAGGTTGGTTCGCTTGTATCTGAACCACCATTGTATTTTATTCATTCGTTTGTATCTAGTAAGCTCCATCAACCATACTTGTATTACTTGATAAGTTTATTGGACCAGTCTTTTATTTCGACCTTAGAGTCGCGCATGTATTATTCTGATCTGGTGGTTTTGTTATCTTTTGAGTTTTGAGCCTCGCCCTTTGGCGTTGTATACTTTTGGGCTTGTTGTGGTTGTTTCCGCCTGTTGGCGTTGAGCTAGCACCCGTTTGGGGATGCTTTTTATTGTTTATGTATATTATACTTGTTGTACCCGTTTGGGGGCCAGTTTTTACAGAGGAGGCTCTGCCGAAATTTTTGGTAAAAATTTGCTGATGTTTTTTTTTAGACTTGTTTTCTTCTTCTTCTTCTTCTTCTTCTTTTATGGTTTAGATTTCTGGGCTTCGGCTTACTTAGGTTACGTGGCGCCTCTAGACGCTTCGTAATCTAAGTGCCGGTCACGTTCCGTACATTCGGGTCGTGACAAAGTTGGTATCAGAGCGCTAGGTTTAACCCTGTATAAGTCTAGGTGACCCTTGGTTGATGGAGTAGGCGATTTAGGTTGAGTAACGTACCGTGGGTATGGTCCGCGGCATACTTTCGATACGCTACTCTGCTTAAGAAGCCTTAGGATGTACATTTGTTTGCACCGTATTTCATTCGTTCCTTTGATCTATCTTCGTCGATGTCGGAGGGTGGTTCTGTTACCACGGGCGCACGGGCAGAGAGAGCTACGGCTCGAATGCGATAACCATTAGAGTATTGGTTATTCTTGAGGATTGAAGCATTGCTTAGCGTGCGGACGAAAGGTATTCACATGCCGTCCGGATGAAGTTAAAGGGTTCGAACGATTATCAGAAAACCATTTTCCCAAGTTTAAGGTATTTAGAAGAACATGCAGGTATTTCGAAGGACCCTCTAGAAGAATGAAACCCTAACTCGACATAATGACCACGAGAACGCCCTTGAACCTTAGGGTTTACGGAAGTTCCGCGGTGCCATTAGTGAGGCTTGGGTTTGCCCTTTACAGCTGGATCATCGATGCTGGGGTATGTACCGGATATTTTTAAACTGTACTTGCGTGTTGAGCTCTCGGGGAATTATGGGATTTTGATGGATCGATCGAAAAGTTTAATGTAGTCCGGATATCAAGTGAAGGGATCGACTATGTGGGAGACTCTAGATATGAGTATTGCCGTTGGTAGCGCAGTCAGCACACCTATGAAAGAACGAGTTCGAAGCAGTCGACATCAGAGGAAAGAGGCGCACATTGACGATAGTGTTTACAATTGTGATTTAGTGATTTGAATTTCATATTTTATTGATTGGATTTTTGTATTTTGAGGATTTTGTTCTACGATTGGTTTTTCATGTGTGTACCTTCATTCTATTTGTGTTTCATATATCAGTTGTATTGATGTTGTTTAGTACACACCCAGTACACTTGATTTGGTTTTATATATATTTTGGGATTTTTGATTGATTTCGTGCATAGGGGTTACACATGATTTTTACATATGTTTCGACCTAGTTTTAATGCATTTTTGTACTGTGATTTCGATTTTGATATTCAATGTATGTTTTCGTGCACCATGTGCACCTGATTAGGATTCTTGCGCATACTTGGCGCACTTGATGCGATTTTGTGCACACCAAATGCACTAAATCGGGGTTTTGTGCAGATTAGATGCACCTGATATTGTGTCGTGCACGCCCGTTGCACTTGACAGATGTTTTTGGTGCACACCTATTGCACTTAGTTTTGTTTTGTGGGTATTCATGGTATCTGTAATTGGTTTTGATTTCAGTGCGCACCGGACGCACATAACATTTTATTGATGTGATTGGGATTGATTTTAGTTTGAGCAGTATGTTTTCCTAATTATTATTATTGATTTAGTAACCAGGCGGGACGTGTATGTTAAATAAACGATATATATATATATATATAGTTATTTTTTTTTAAATTAAACGTCCGTTACTTATGCCGTGACACGTGCAATGCACGGCGATTTTCAAGAGGGGTTTTTGTATGCTTCTTTATTATGATGATTCGGCGATTTTACTAGGATGCGAACTATATATAAGTTATAGATTGATGTATATTATGATGGTTTTCATATTGAGTTTTGATATTTTATTCTCTCCATAACTCCGATGATTGCGTTATGCTTGACGGAGTTGATTTTTGTTATGTATTGATGATTTCGGAGCCCCGACAATTTGAATGTTTTGCTAAACGTTTTAGTATTTGGAGGGGGAGTTTTAATTTAAATTCGGGGACCGAATTTCTAAAAGGGGGGAAGATTGTAACGTGTTAAAAATGATTAAATAAATAATTAAATGAATAAAAGTGTTTAAGTGAATTTTAGGATTTTCGGTAAAGTAAAATGTATTTTTCGTAAAACCAAACCGTGATTGTTTTCATTATAATTTTTAAAATATCTATTTTAATTATGAAATTACTAGTAAATGGTGTTTATTTAGCCACTTATAAATTTTTAGTTTAATAAAATATTTTTCCTAAATTAATTATTTTAAATATTAACATAAGCTTTATTTTTACACTAAATTAGTGTAAATTGCAAATTTAAATGGTTTTAATTTGCAAAAATGAACCATGGCATATTATAAATTAGTGTGTATCATGTAAAATTTATTTGTAAATTTTTCCTATTTTCTAGAGCTTTCTTGAGTTGCTATAGTAAAGAAATAAATAAATAAATAAATAAAGCATGAAAAGACTTTTATTGATGTTTCTTCTCTTGAAACTTCTACACACTTTTCCCACTCTCTTCTTTCTCTTCCTCACCTCTCTAGGGCTGGCCACAAACCCCCCCATGGCTGACCCCCCCATTTCCCACCTCATTTTTATTCAAAATTCATTAAAAATACATCAAAAATTCCATTAAAAATCCACAAAATCCTATTTATTTCATACTCTTTATTCCTTGCTCATTTTTATATGAAATTTGGAGATGGAAGGCATGCATTTTGGAGGCTCATTTCTTGTTTGGATTTCACATTTTGAAGGTATAATTTTCTTTCTTTTGATTTATTGTTATTAGATGTTCATATTAAGCTTAATTAGATTTAATGAATTAATTCTATGTTCTTTTTTTAAAATGCAAGCTAGGGTTCTAAATTCAAGTTATGATTTTTAATAATTAATTAGGGTTATAGTAGTTAGTTTAACACTTTTAGTATTAGGAAATCTTGCATGGTTATTGTTTAACAAATTGTTATTCAAAAATTGTTTTAAATTAGGAATTTAGTTAACTAGGTTTTTGCAAAATGTGGTTGTGGTTAATATAAAATTCTAATTTGGGTTGTTATCATTGGATTATAGTTTTAGTGGAAATATTAGCATGTTAATGGAAAGAAAAACTTAGTTTGATTGCTAGTTTCTATGGTTAATTGATAAATTGTGATAAAAATTGCTAATTTTGTAAACTAGATTTTAGAAATTCCTATATAAATGAGATTAAAAATATAATTATGGTTTCATTATATCATTATCATCATGAATTGTGGTTTAAGTCATTAATTTATGCAAAATCATGTTTTGTGGTGGAATTGTGGTATTTTGCTTGAAAAATGTTGAAAATTGTTAAAGGGTGCAAACTAGAAATTTCAAATTTATACAAAATTGTGTAATAAAAATATAGTAATGGTTTGTATAGTCTAGTAATGCTATTTAATGAGTTTTATGACCATTGGTTTCATTTAAATGTCAAGTTTTGATGAAAAACGGTAAATTGGCATTTTCGGGTTTTTCGAAAACGGACGATTTGATTGATTTTAGGGTTTTGATGGATTAAATCATGTTTTATATTATAAGTAACGAGTTTTCTAAACTACAAGCTGTTTGTTGATGTTTATCTCGATCCATCGGAGTTTGTATGCCGATATCGAGCGGTATTTGGTTCTTTTGCGTGGACGGGACATAGCTTTTAACCTATGCGTGTTCCTTGTATCGTTTGACTTTTGTATGTGATTCGGTTTACGATGCTATTTATATGTTTGCATTTAGGTACCCTTCAAGTGGACTGCGTGCGATGAAGAGGAGGATGGCGACACCGTCGTCGGCAGACATGGACCAGGTGAGTAGATGCATATCTACGGGGGGAAATCGGGTGGATGGCGTTTAGCACCCCCGCTACGTAGAATAGGAATAGTATTTATTGTTAGTAGGAAACCAGATGTGACCCTAGATTCTTAACGCGTAGGACCCTAGTAATAACCCTAGGCTGAAATAGACTGATTTAGGGAAACCATATCAGGGGATGAATACCTTGGAAAAGTTCCTAGGTTTCAGGTAGAAACACACACACACACCCTGAAACTCGACATGGAGTATACGTATATGTGTGTATATATATAAAACTAGGTATAGGTGTATATATATATATATATATATATACAACACGTATATGGGATTCATTGATGTGATATGATATCTGAGGTATGATGAAACAGTATAACTGGGCTTGATGCCGTGATTCTTGACTATACAGTCGTATTAAAGTGTTAGCGGATCATTAGAGAATGAGATAATGAACATGAATATATAAATTATAAAGGGTGGTGGTGATATTGAGGTACATGGGACGCTAAAATAGTACCTGGGCTGTAGCTTGTGACTGATCACGATATGATATATGTATGACTTGATTACGACATCATATAGGTGTGGCCTGATGTCGATATCGTATAGGTGTGACTTGATGACGATAAGATATCGGTATAATTTAATCACAATATGACACATGTGACATGATATTTCTGAGGATAAACTAAGGATTATTCTATGATGGCAATGATATACGATTGATGTATGCGATTATAGTTTAGAATCTTGATCATGAGATGTGTTGATGATGACATTATACGAATAATAAGACACCTAGGAGATACTTGACCCGTACCCCGATATTGGGATGTCGTACGATGGATTTTACCGTACGAGGCCTAGATATGATGATTGATCCGCATTCTTGGTTCGAGGAAGCCGTACTACGTACGTGACGCTTTTGAGGCTGGATCGCCGACTATTAGAGATATTGGTTCAGACCTTAGGTAGATGCTTGTTTCTTATTGACCAGTTTCTTAGGTTAGTTCCTTAGGATATTAGATGGACACTAGTTTAGGTTCGACTCACATAGTGGTAGTTGTACTCGTATTTCGCAGAGGAGTGGATAATGCACATCTGTATTTACATTCATACTGTAATCATCATGGTGCATGTTCTTACATATGTTGCTATAATCAGTATAAACCTTACCTGTTAGGACACCAGCACCATTACCGATGATGCGCATATTCCACGCACACTTATTTGCCGGCTCACACACATCATCATCGGTAATTGCTATGTCACGTACACTTTAGATCATATTATCTTTTATTGATAGAATCAGTTAACCACTAAACCGATAAAATATTGTGATTTCTCTCTTATGTTAGTATAAGACATGATAGTTATTACTTAGACATTCATGCATTCATATTTTCATGTTATCGCGCAGTATTATGGGCATATGCCGACACTTATCATATACTTACTCATGATTTTGAGATTTGGATTTCTATGAGATTTCTGGATTTTTGGGAAAAACCGCAAAAATATATAAAAACTTCTCTCTCTCTCCTCTTCTCTTTTCAAAATAAGATGCGGTTTTCTCGTGATGTATGTGTCGTCCACCATGAGATTTCATGTTTTCTGATGGATTTCGAGACCCGATTCGAGGAGTGGATGAACCGTCTTGGGTACGTGGTGGGCCCGGTATGGTACCCCGGGGCAAGAAGATCGAGTTATAGACGATGAGCCTGGCAGGGGAAGGCTACCTACCGGTGATGTCTGGCGCGGCGGATATCCGGAGGATACCGACCGTTGTCGTGAGATTTGATGATATGGGCCGATCCGGACTGACGGAGCCTGAGGTATTGAGACTATGAGACTTGAGATTTGCATATTTGTGTCGATGCTTGACACAGATTTCCATGGATTTCATTGTTGAGATTTCAGATTCTTATACACATTTTACTATGATAACAGCCAAAGATTTCTTATACAGATATACATGGATTTCAGGATTGCTTATTTTACATTCATGGTGCATGCATATCCATTCTTATGACATAGTACTATATGAGGCACTGACACGAGCACGGAGTATCTGCACTTACACGTATTATTACCCTGCTATTACTTGAGGTTTGAGACTTAGTAGTGTATTATTATGACCTAGGATAGTATCGTGCATTCGATTTCTTTTCATAGATGTCTTCTACTCACGAGTTGGCAACTCACCCCCGTTGTGCCAAATTTTATTACATGTTCGATGTATAGGTTTCCCGGGCAGCTTGCTGGCACATCTTTTATTTCAGGGTGATTTGCACGGTAGGTTGGTTCACTTGTATCTGAACCACCATTGTATTTTATTCATTCGTTTGTATCTAGTAAGCTCTATCAACCATACTTGTATTACTTGATAAGTTTATTGGACCAGTCTTTTATTTTGACCTTAGAGTCGCGCATGTATTATTCTGATCTGGTGGTTTTGTTATCTTTTGAGTTTTGAGCCTCGCCCTTTGGCGTTGTATACTTTTGGGCTTGTTGTGGTTGTTTCCGCCTGTTGGCGTTGAGCTAGCACCCGTTTGGGGATGCTTTTTATTGTTTATGTATATTATACTTGTTGTACCCGTTTGGGAGCCAGTTTTTACAGAGGAGACTCTGCTGAAATTTTTGGTAAAAATTTGCTGATGTTTTTTTTTAGACTTGTTTTCTTTTTCTTCTTCTTCTTCTTTTATGGTTTAGATTTCTGGGCTTCGGCTTACTTAGGTTACGTGGCGCCTCTAGACGCTTCGTAATCTAAGTGCCGGTCACGTTCCGTACATTCGGGTCGTGACAAAGTTGGTATCAGAGCGCTAGGTTTAACCCTGTATAAGTCTAGGTGACCCTTGGTTGATGGAGTAGGCGATTTAGGTTGAGTAACGTACCGTGGGTATGGTCCGCGGCATACTTACGATACGCTACTTTGCTTAAGAAGCCTTAGGATGTACATTTGTTTGCACCGTATTTCATTCGTTCCTTTGATCTATCTTCATCGATGTCGGAGGGTGGTTCTGTTACCACGGGCGCACGGGCAGAGAGAGCTGCGGCTCGAATGCGATAACCATTAGAGTATTGGTTATTCTTGAGGATTGAAGCATTGCTTAGCGTGCGGAAGAAAGGTATTCACATGCCGTCCGGATGAAGTTAAAGGGTTCGAACGATTATCAGAAAACCATTTTCCCAAGTTTAAGGTATTCGGAAGAACATGCAGGTATTTCGATGGACCCTCTAGAAGAATGAAACCCTAACTCGACATAATGACCACGAGAACGCCCTTGAACCTTAGGGTTTACGGCAGTTCCGCGGTGCCATTAGTGAGGCTTGGGTTTGCCCTTCTACAGCTGGATCATCGATGCTGGGGTATGTACCGGATATTTTTAAACTGTACTTGAGTGTTGAGCTCTCGGGGAATTATGGGATTTTGATGGATCGATCGAAAAGTTTAATGTATTCCGGATATCAAGTGAAGAGATCGACTATGTGGGAGACTCTAGATATGAGTATTGCCGTTGGTAGCGCAGTCAGCACACCTATGAATGAACGAGTTCGAAGCAGTCGACATCAGAGGAAAGAGGCGCACATTGACGATAGTGTTTACAATTGTGATTTAGTGATTTGAATTTCATATTTTATTGATTGGATTTTTGTATTTTGAGGATTTTGTTCTACGATTGGTATTTCATGTGTGTACCTTCATTCTATTTGTGTTTCATATATCAGTTGTAATGATGTTGTTTAGTACACACCCAGTACACTTGATTTGGTTTTATATATATTTTGGGATTTTTGATTGATTTCGTGCATAGGGGTTACACATGATTTTTACATATGTTTCGACCTAGTTTTAATGCATTTTTGTACTGTGATTTCGATTTTGATATTCAATGTATGTTTTCGTGCACCATGTGCACCTGATTAGGATTCTTGCGCATACTTGGCGTACTTGATGCGATTTTGTGCACACCAGATGCACTAAATCGGGGTTTTGTGCAGATTAGATGCACCTGATATTGTGTCGTGCACGCCCGTTGCACTTGACAGATATTTTTGGTGCACACCTGTTGCACTTAGTTTTGTTTTATGGGTATTCATGGTATCTGTAATTGGTTTCGATTTCAGTGCGCACCGGACGCACATGACATTTTATTGATGTGATTGGTATTGATTTTAGTTTGAGCAGTATGTTTTCCTAATTATTATTATTGATTTAGTAACCAGGCGGGACGTGTATGTTAAATAAACGATATATATATATATAGTTATTTTTTTTAAATTAAACGTCCGTTACTTATGCCGTGACACGTGCATTGCACGGCGATTTTCAAGAGGGGTTTTTGTATGCTTCTTTATTATGATGATTCGGCGATTTTACTAGG
Organism: Agapanthus africanus; assembly: GCA_030015575.1. Taxonomy (NCBI): domain Eukaryota; kingdom Viridiplantae; phylum Streptophyta; class Magnoliopsida; order Asparagales; family Amaryllidaceae; genus Agapanthus; species Agapanthus africanus. The sequence continues at coordinate 143,459,031 of JASDDO010000026.1, forward strand.
ATGCGAACTATATATAAGTTATAGATTGATGTATATTATGATGGTTTTCATATTGAGTTTTGATATTTTATTCTCGCCATAACTCCGATGATTGCGTTATGCTTGACGGAGTTGATTTTTATTATGTATTGATGATTTCGGAGCCCCGACAATTTGAATGTTTTGCTAAACGTTTTAGTATTTGGAGGGGGAGTTTTAATTTAAATTCGGGGACCAAATTTCAAAAAGGGGGGAAGATTGTAACGTGTTAAAAATGATTAAATAAATAATTAAATGAATAAAAGTGTTTAAGTGAATTTTAGGATTTTCGGTAAAGTAAAATGTATTTTTCGTAAAACCAAACCGTGATTGTTTTCATTATAATTTTTAAAATATTTATTTTAATTATGAAATTACTAGTAAATGGTGTTTATTTAGCCACTTATAAATTTTTAGTTTAATAAAATATTTTTCCTAAATTAATTATTTTAAATATTAACATAAGCTTTATTTTTACACTAAATTAGTGTAAATTACAAATTTAAATAGTTTTAATTTGCAAAAATGAACCGTGGCATATTAGAAATTAGTGTGTATCATGTAAAATTTATTTGCAAATTTTTCCTATTTTCTAGAGCTTTCTTGAGTTGCTATAGTAAATAAATAAATAAATAAATAAATAAAGCATGAAAAGACTTTTATTGATGTTTCTTCTCTTGAAACTTCTACACACTTTTCCCACTCTCTTCTTTCTCTCCCTCACCTCTCTAGGGCTGGCCACAAACCCCCCCATGGCTGCCCCCCATATTTCCCACCTCATTTTTATTCAAAATTCATTAAAAATACATCAAAAATTCCATTAAAATTCCACAAAATCCTATTTATTTCATACTCTTTATTCCTTGCTCATTTTTATATGAAATTTGGAGATGGAAGGCATGCATTTTGGAGGCTCATTTCTTGTTTGTATTTCACATTTTGAAGGTATAATTTTCTTTCTTTTGATTTATTGTTATTAGATGTTCATATTAAGCTTAATTAGATTTAATGAATTAATTCTATGTTCTTTTTTTAAAATGCAAGCTTGGGTTCTAAATTCAAGTTATGATTTTTAATAATTAATTAGGGTTATAGTAGTTAGTTTAACACTTTTAGTATTAGGAAATCTTGCATGGTTATTGTTTAACAAATTGTTATTCAAAAATTGTTTTAAATTAGGAATTTAGTTAACTAGGTTTTTGCAAAATGTGGTTGTGGTTAATATAAAATTCTAATTTGGGTTGTTATCATTGGATTATAGTTTTAGTGGAAATATTAGCATGTTAATGGAAAGAAAAACTTAGTTTGATTGCTAGTTTCTATGGTTAATTGATAAATTGTGATAAAAATTGCTAATTTTGTAAACTAGATTTTAGAAATTCCTATATAAATGAGATTAAAAATATAATTATGGTTTCATTATATCATTATCATCATGAATTGTGGTTTAAGTCATTAATTTATGATAAATAATATTTTGTGGTGGAATTGTGGTATTTTGCTTGAAAAATATTGAAAATTGTTAAAGGGTGCAAACTAGAAATTTCAAATTTATACAAAATTGTGTAATAAAAATATAGTAATGGTTTGTATAGTCTAGTAATGCTATTTAATGAGTTTTATGACCATTGGTTTCATTTAAATGTCAAGTTTTGATGAAAAACGGTAAATTGGCATTTTCGGGTTTTTCGAAAACGGACGATTTGATTGATTTTAGGGTTTTGATGGATTAAATCATGTTTTTGTTAGTGTTTATGCCCTAGAAGGCCATTACTGTATCATACTAGTTTGTATATTACTTAATGGAAGCTTGGGATATTCACATGTATATAACAGTCTTGCTAAACATGGTAGTATGCTACTTGGTTTTTCTATCTTAATATGTGAGTGTACGTATTGATAGAGCTCTTAGGATCTTGCTTGTCTACCAGCGTTGTGATGGCAGTCACACTAGTGGGGGCTGGGTAGTCTACAAGCACATCCTTATTCAGGTCCCTGGTCGTTGGATTATCGAGACAGAGCATCGATACTCCGGAGTAGACTAGTGTGTACGCTTCTCATCCCAGTTGGGGAGATGGTCTGTCCCACAGCCGTCAGTACGTCGTACTGTAGATAGTATGCAGGTGCTCGTTAGGTTATGGGTACACCGGACAGGACTCACAGGGAACTGTTGGTTGGTTTGATACCAGTCGTCAGTGAGCAGTTCCCAGGTGACATGAGTACAGCATAGTCCGCAGACTTGACACTGCTACTTCGCCTCGAGTGTGTCCCACTGTTCTTAGATTGCTACCCTACCACGGCTCAAAGGAGTCGTGCAAACAGGTAGCAGTTGGGTGCAGTCCCGAGCACTTGGAGGCAGTGGCGGTTAGACAGGATTCGTCCCTCCCGGTATTGGGAGTAGATATCGCACTGTGTCAGAGAGCCATTACGCAAAGTCCCTGGCCAGGGCAAGCGAGATTTGCTGGTAGGTTCCAGTAGTTTCTCAGGGTGTAATGGGCTTCGCTCCGACACGACTTATACCGCTATTAGGGGACTGACGCTTGCCGCCCCCCTAGGCCCGATATGCGATAGTCTTGGACGAACGGACCGGACTGTATGGAGATTGTCACATCAGACTCAGTAGGAGTTCGGATGGGTTTCCTCATCGGCCTTCTTATCGACAACTACCTGGGGACCGTTACGTACAGCTAGTGCCGCTTGCGGTCTGTGGTTAAACCCACTGCCAGCGTAGTAGTCGAGTCTCTAGAGTCCCACACAGAGAGTTTCCTACTCCAGGCGAAACGATATAGAGGTCGCATGGTTTTGCGACAAAGGGTTCGGACGCATACGTGCGTTTACGCGCGTACGACTTTCGGACAGTTTTTACCAGTCGGCTTTGGTTTAAGCCAGTTACTGGTATCCGGTTATTGGATTTATACAGTCTAAAGTTTTTCCGTATTTTTGCGGAAAGGAGGGGCGTTCTCGTAATTGCGCGAGAAGCTTCTAGAAGGTGGTGACTAAGGAGGTTTAGGTGTCATTTGCATTAAATGAGTTTAGTGAGTCATGAGGGTGATTCATGCATATCATTAATGCATGATAAATGCTTAGTGAGTCATGACAATGAATCACCATTAGATATTTGTGAAGCATGCTTATTCATTATGTATTATTCTTTTCTTCAAAAATAAGAATGCTTCATATTTATTATGATAACTTACTATTCTCATATGATATTCATTCTCACCTTCTCTCTCCTCAAGCTCTCCCTCTTCAAAGACTAATCCTCCCCTCTCATGAGTTGAGATCAAGGATTAGAAAGACTAATCAATCCATAACCATCACTCTATTTCATTCTATCTTCTTTGATTGGCAATCCAAGAAGGTTAGTTGCCTCAAGTTTAGAGGTTTAGCTTGGAGTTTTGCTCTCGGGTGGATCGTCTACTACCTAGAGAAGGCCGAGGAGGACAAGGAGATCGTAAAGACGAAGGAGTTGGTTCATTAGGTATAATCCCTAAACACAGTAGTTTAGAAACACTTTGTGTTTGGTTATTTATAGTTTAGCTTCGATTCAAGCGGTTAGTCGATGTTCGTTCACTAAAAAAGTTCGTTTTTGAAAATTCCGCCTCCCCACAAGTATTGGGGTGTAGTACATCGACTTACAGTGGTATCAGAGCCTCGCTAAACAATAAATAACTTAATTGCAAATTTGTACGAATTTCGAACGGAAAAAACGAAACCGGAAAACCCCGAACTGTCAAGTATCTGTCGAATTTTAAATGAAGTCCAAAAATTTTTCAGGGATGTTCAGAAAGCTTAAAATGACAACAGTAGAACACACAAAAAATTTGGTCCCCTGAATCGCCCACGGCGCCGCGGATCCGCGGCGGCTAGCACATGTAGCGCCGCGCTTCCGCCGCCGAGTTGACGAATCAGGGAGCCATTTTTCTTGTGGTGGTTCTCTGTTATATTTGGGATTCTCTGGTATTTTTTAATTTTGCTCAGGTTTCAAGTTTACAGAGCAGTAATGGAGCAATGTTAAAAGCGTTTAATCGATCGAAATTGTACAGTATTTTCATATTGGATTATATCTGTGATTGTTTAATGTGTTCGTAAACCTCCCCTAACTGCTAGTATGTCGGTTGGCAGGGGGTTGCACATTTCTGTAATGGTTTTATCTGTTTGTGCATATGAACTGTATTGGACTGTTGTGGTGTATAGCCGGGGTTATGCAATGGGTTATTATTTAATTCATTTATTGTAAATGTAATTTGTTGTAATATTATTTTTGCGGGGCACATCCAGGTTGCGGTTGTAGCCACCGTTGTATTATTTCATTTTACTGTTTTTGCTCCTAGGACTGACCCAAGATGGGGTGCACAAACTGCCGGGCGGGTAGTTTGCCGTACCCGTAGGGGTCGAGGGTGGGGTAAAGGCTATTCATCATAACTGTGTAATCTGTCTTTTCTTGCAGGCTCAAAAGAAATACAGATTGCTTGCAAATCCAATATTGTTTATCTGTGTTCTGGAATGTATATCATTGCGTCAGACGAATGTAAAATATCTATATATATGATAGCTATTTAGACGTCACTTATGTTTTACACCCGCGCTAGCCCAGCCCCCGCTCTGTCGTTAGTTAAGTAACCTAACGGGTGATGACGGGACCCCGTGGCGAATGCGGATGGCATAAGAGGACGTTGTATTTTCGTTGTTTTCTGCAATGATAGGTTAATGATGGGACGCATTATCTATAATGCAAAGAAAAACAAACCAAAGTTTAAATCGTTGGAACAATTTAAAAGAAATCACTCGGTTAATTTTAAAAACAGATATTTTTAAATGCGGAGTTTTAACCACTCCTTTTAAAAGCTATCAGGTTCCTTCGGTTATATCAAGTTCACTACGTTCACGGTTTCGCTAAAACCAGTCGTAGCCCTCCGTCATTTCTTATGGATGGTCAGTAGTATTCAAGCTATGTTTGTTTGGCCCTTAGTCAAGACATAGTGATTGGTAGCTGCTGGGGTATTCATTTGTTGCATAGATAGATGAGTTGGTTTGGGACACTCGTATTACTTTGTTTGGCCCTTAGTCAAGAGTATATACGGATGGGTTCAAATCAATAGGATAATGATGGGCAGAACTTGACATGTGACTTATGATTTATTGGCCCTTAGTCAAGATCATAAGAGCATGGGGCAAAAATATATATCGGGAATTTCTAAAGAAACTGAAATTTGCAAAGAGATGCATACCATTTGGAGTTTGATGAATGTTGGTAGGATTCCTTCAACATTATCATACGATGATATTTGGATCCCGATCCTACTGTGAGTATATGCTACTTATCAAGATATTCGTCACTTAACGATCAATGCTATAAACCAAGTAGGTGTCCAGAAAGGTGTCAGCGGGGTTACGCCCCCAGAGAAAAGAGGTTATTTAATTAAGGAACTTCGCGAAAGCGTTGGAAAACCTCCCTCGAAGTATCGACACTGGCCTGGCTGAACGGTTAAGCAAGTATTGTACGGTGAGAATAGTCCTGGCTAATTCTTCTTTTATGGTTTGAGGAAGGATTCGAGAAACAGTGGGAGCCATCCAGTTTAGATAAACTAAAAACCACTCTAAACTTGCAAGAGCATCATGCTAAAGAGTTTTCTTCTCTCTCTCCTAATTGCAGCGACCCTGAAAATGACTGGACTTAAGTTACTTTTAGAGAAAAATATACTGACAGGGCCAAACTATAAAGATTGGCTGCGGAATGTCAAAATGGCTTTGACCTATGACAAATTGGGATACATCCTCACCGCTACGGCACCTGCTGTCCCTGGTCCCAAATCCAGCAATGCGGATAAGGAAATCCGCAAAACCTGGGATTTAGATTGCGCGAGAGCCAAGTGCATCGTGCTTGCCTCAATGAACAATGAACATCAGAGGAGGCACGAGGATATGTCCCTAGATGGCATATTTCTCCATACAAAGGAACTTTATGGAGAGCAATCTCGTATAGCAAGATACGAGACCTCTAAGAACTTGTTTCGAGCGAGGTTGGCTGTCGGGTCATCGGTAGGTGAACATGTCCTAAAGATGATCGGCTATATTGAAGAGCTCGCAGACCTTGGGACGACTTTGGATAATGAGCTCTATACGGACCTTATTCTCCAGTCCCTTCCTCCCACCTACGCCCAGTTTATCCTCAACTTCAATCTTCAAGGAAAAGAAGTTGAACTTGCGGAACTCCTGAACATGTTAAGGAGTGCAGAGGGCACCTTGCAGAAAGCAAGGGAACACCCGCTATGTTTGTTGGCGGTGCATCTTCTTCCGGGTCCAAGGCTAGGGCCAAAGGAAGGAAGAAGAAGGCCGCACCCAAACCTAGAGGAGGTGTTAGTAAGGTGGGAAAAAAGGGAAAGAAAAAGTTTGCAGCACCGGTAGTTGGCCAGGATGAGTGCTTCCATTGTCACAGGAAAGGGCACTGGAAGAAGGATTGCAAGGCGTGGAACGCCAAGAACCAGGAACCGAAGCAAGCTGTGGCTTCGACTTCAGGTGTGTTTGTAATTGAGAATTGTCTGTCGATCAACTCTACTTCCTGGGTATTGGATACCGGATCAGGATCTCATATTTGCAATTCTTTGCAGGCACTGAGAAACCGTAGAGTGCTGAAGGAAGGTGATATGACCCTAAAGGTTGCTAACGGAGCTAGCGTGGGAGCTGCGTCCGTCGGGGATTATCACCTAGGATTGACGAGTGGACACATTTTGGTTTAACATAACTGTTATTTTGTACCAAGCTTAACGTGTAATATCATATCAGTTTCCTTGTTATCAAATAAAGGTTATGATTTCACGTTTGTAAGAGATGTTGTTAACATCCACCTTAATCATGGTTTGATTGGGTCCGGTACTCTAAATAACGGCATATATGTTTTAAACCAACTCCAAATTTTCAATGTCCAGAACACACTAAAAAGAAAGTCTCCAGATTTAAATAAAGCTTTCTTATGGCATTGTAGACTGGGTCACATCAATGAGAGAAGGTTGACTAAGTTGCATAGAGAAGGATATTTGGACTCGTTCGAATATCAAACTTATGACACTTGTCAATCTTGTCTTAAAGGAAAGATGACAAAGACTCCATTTACTGGACAAGGAGTAAGAGCGAGCGAGCTCTTAGGACTCATACACAGCGATGTATGCGGTCCAATGTCTACACATGCAAGAGGTGGTTATTCCTACTTCATTACTTTTACAGATGATTTCTCTAGGTTTGGACATGTCTTCTTAATGAAGCATAAATCCGAGGCCTTTGAGAAATTCAAGGAATACAAGAGTGAAGCGGAAAACCAAACAGGCAAAAGTATTAAGACACTGAGATCTGATCGAGGTGGAGAATACTTAAGTGCCGAGTTCCTAGGTTACCTAAAAGAGAAAGGAATTCTCTCTCAGCTTACTCCTCCATACACTCCACAGCATAACGGTGTATCGGAGAGACGGAATCGAACCCTATTGGATATGGTACGATCCATGATGAGTAATGCTGAGTTACCGCGATCTTTCTGGGGTTATGCGCTAGAATCAGCGGCATATCTTTTAAACCAGGTTCCAACCAAGACTGTGCCTACCACACCATATCAGATGTGGAGTGGGAAGAAACCCTGTCTAAAACATTTTAAGACATGGGGGTGTCCAGCTTTTGTAAAAAAGCAGCATGTGGACAAGCTCGAGGCACGCTCAGTACTGTGTAAGCTTGTGGGATATCCAAAGAATTCCAAGGGATATTATTTCTATTACGCAGAGGAACAAAAGGTTTTTGTTTCTCGTCATGCCCACTTCTTAGAAACTGAATTTTTAGAAAATCAGAAGAGTGGGAGCGCAGTAGAACTGGAAGAAATTCCAGAACCACAAGCTGTTACTGAAAGTTTGGTAGAACCAGAGGTTCAAGAAGAACAGGACATTCCCGCACCCCTCCGCAGGAGTAGTAGGCCGTCTCATCCGCCTGAGAGATACTACGGTTTTCTCATAGATGGGGATAGAGAGGATTGCATCATAGATGATGATGAACCTACTGACTTCCAGCAGGCCATCCAGAGCGGCTGTTGCGCCATGGCAGCGCCCCGGCCTCTTTCTCGAGGCCAAAATGCGGAATCAAAATTTTTTCCTTACTCGGAAACCGGCGCTACCGCGGACAATTACCCGGATCGAAACCATTAACCTATACTAGCTAACTAAAGAGATAGGGTGAGAAGTTATACCAAGCGATCCGTGTCCTTCGGTCTTCATCTCCACTCCGATCTCCCGCGGAATCTCCGTCACCTCCTCGCTCGTCGGAAAGGCACCACGTAGCCGGAATCTTTTACGGGCTCCCGCCTCTTGACCGAGGCAACTCGGGCGCGAAGTTGGCTAGCCGACGCGTCCAAGGCTTGCTATAGAATAGTGTAGTGAACTTGTCTCTTTAGGGTTCTTGAAGTTGCCATGGATGTGGAGGTGGAGGAAAGGAATCAAAACTATGGAGGGATTTGTGTGTTTTTTTCAAGCAAGCAAGCATGAGAATGAGATGACATTTTCCACCACTAGAAAAATGATCCTCTCATTTTCTTTCCTCAAGAATGGCCGGCCCCTCTCAAGAAATGAAGAAGATTGGAGAGAGAAAATGAATTCTCCAAGTATATCAAATAAAATGGAAAAACCAATAATGGAAATGGTCACTCTCAATTCTTTTCTTATCATATCAAACAACCATCACAATGAAAGCAAGTGAGAAGACCCAAAAAGGATCTCATGATGAAATAGCAATCATAATGTCACAAATATGCAAAGAAACCCCTCACAAATTGTTAATTGCAAACGTGCAATTAACACCCTCCACCAAGAAAGTCCGACCGAGAAGGAATGAAGGAAAACCGGCCGGAACGGAATGCAAACTGGCAACCCCAGAAAACCGATCCCATAATAAATTACAGGAAAACCCCGCTACTGCAAATACATGCCCGCATTTGTATTCCCACTGAACACAAATGCAAAGAGACAAAACTACACTATCAAATACTAGAATCCGGCTTAAGCCAAAGCCGGCTAGTAAAAACTGTCCGATCACGATCCGTGCAATACCGCACGTATCTGATCGAACCCTGCCATATCTCCATACGGCCTCTACAGCGTTTCGCCCGAAACTTGAGTAACTGTAACTGTGGTGGACTCTAAAGACTCGTCAATACTATGGCTGTGGATTTAACCACTGGCACGTCAGAGGTATAAGCCAATACGTGACGGGCCACCAGCTATTGACCAAATGGGACGTCGATGAGGAAGCTCACCCCGACACCCAACTGAGCCTGTCAGTGACAATATCCGTACAGTCCGGTCCGTTCGTCTATGAGTATCGCATGGCGGGCCTAGGGGGTTGGTGAAAGTCAGACCCCCAAAAGCGGTACAAGTCGTGTCGGAGCGTAGCCCAGAACGCCCTGAGATACTACTGGAATACCTACCAGTAAATCTCCTGCCTCGGCCGAGGGCTTTGCGTAATGGCTCTCCTAGACACAGCGCGACCTCACCCCCAATACCGGGAGAGACGAACCCCTGCAGATCCGCTCACTGCCTCCATGTGGCTCGGGACTGTACCCAACTAAAACCTGTTTGCACGACTCCTTTGAGCCGTGGTAGGGTAGTAATCAAAGCACAGTGGGAACTCACACGAGACAAATGACGATCTCAGGTCGATGAACTAACCTGTACACATGTCACCAGGGAACTGCTATCTGACATCTGGTATAAGACCAACTAGCAGGTTCCCGGCGAGTCCTGTCCGGTGTACTCATAACCCAATGAGCATCTGTATACATCTTAGGTGAACCAACTGACACCAATGGCTTGTGAGACCGGCCACCGCCCCTCGTCGGGGTCTCGACTGTATACACTAGTCTACTAACGGAGTATCGATGCCCTGTCTCGAAACTCCTACGACTAGGGACCTTTTAAGGATGTGCTTATAGACCACCAGCTCCCACGTATATGATCGCCATCATACTGCTGGCAGTCAAGCAAGAATCCTAGGGGCTCTATCAACGTGTAATAGCGACATGTCAGGTCACCTAAAGCAGTACACGATGATAAAGATAAACCAGATAGCATACTATCATCTCGAGTAAGACTGTCCTACCGGGATAGGTCCTCCCTCAATCATTGCAATCACGTGCCTGTGATCTAATAATTGACTCTGAGGGCACTATCTCCAACAATCTCCCACTTGCACTCAAGGCTAATTATTGCGATGCCGCATACTCACAGCCCGTGTGATACCGAACACCCAACTCCTCTACTAGTCAGTCTCACAAAGCTCGTTTGCGAAACTATTGCGTTCGAGGAATAGCCTCAGTGAGTGGATCCGCAGAGAAGTTTCTTTCTATGTCTCTCTATATCTCAAGTTCGCGGAGAAAGCCATCTTCCGAAATGAGCAATACCTGTCTTAGAATGTCTGGATGTCTGATGGGACCTAGCTCATAAATGAACTCCAAATCCAAACTTCTTAGACTGTATCGTCAACTGAACTTAATCAGTATCCTGCGCCAAGCCTCCCTCAGTATTTCCTTGGACCACCTGTCCAAAATACTGCCCCTCGTCAGAGGGAGAACTATAACTCTGACAACCTCCTTGTCGTCCATGTCACCTTGGAAGCCTGGAATGATAACCGTCTCCTAAAGGAGGCTGTCGTTATCATATCCCTAGAACATTCACTTATGTTCTAAAACTGCTTCCGACTGTTTCTCCAGGATTGGATCAATATCAACTTATTGCATCTAGTGCAAGAACAACATCTGGTGTGGTACTTGACATCTCATGATTGACTCAATTGCCTAAGCAAGTGATCTGCCAATCATGAGTATCCCTCTCCCCTTTAGTCTATAAGACACCTTTAGAGAGGGTGACTCCATCAACTGCAGGTACACTACCATGCCAGGAGTCGTCCATTCTAAATACTCATAGAATGCTGTCAAGGTACCCTGATTGGGAAACCACCCAAATCTAGATCTAAAACCATAGATCTAGTAACCAGTATGTCTGATATAATATCCAAGTCCCTTGTGGAGAAACCACTGTGTGACGACCAAAGTATAACCGATCGTAGTATAGGAACATCACTTCCTACTACCTTCTCAACAGATCCATCCCCTATTCTGATGACGTCAAACCTATGACTGTCACATCAGAAATAGATGATCTATCTCCGCTACATCTGCTTTAGTCTATAAATAGACATAAGCCTGATGTCCACCAATGCTTCCGCTGCTCCCACTGACTACGACAACTCTCTGGCAGAGTCATATAGACGTGCACTTCTAAAGCTAGTTTAGAACGACGCTATACTCATCCTCCTGCCGGGTCTCGCAGCCTGGAACAACAACAATGGCAAGTGTGGGTAAACAAGAACTTCCCTGTCACCGTCCTTGAGGCTACCGGAGTACCTCTCGGGTGCCTGAAGTTACCCACCGTGTCTGCGGAGTGGCCAATGGAATGTCAAATCAGATTGAATCTTTAGGTTCCTTATCAAATCTTCAGTAATCGTTTGTGGTTCTGGAATCACTTCCAGTTCTACCATACTCCCACTACTTTTTCTGAAAAAATCCATTTTTTAATAAAAACTGTGGCGAGTCTAGAACAATATTGCTATTGTTCATCCAGATGGTAGAAAATCAACCCTCGTCATAGCCTGGGTCAACCCACAAACAGCCATTACAGAAACGTGCCTTGAGTTGTCCAGTGTCTGGTTTTAAGCATAAGCCGGACAACTCCCCGTATCTTAACATCGTTAAGATATGAACTGTTCTATATCCAATATAGAAACAGAGGCACTGATTCAATTGAACCAGATTCAAATCATGCAGCTGTCTCCAGTGCATGTCAAGTAAATGGAAGGAGGCCGATCAGCGTTACTCAACTTAGGAATGCTTCCAATTATGAGTAACCTGAAAGAGAAGCAATTTCTCTTTATCATTACTATCAACTGAAATACCATACACAAGTATCTACATCTTCGATTACTTTGAAGAATCCCGATACTTGTAATACTTGGTTCTCTACTCTATTCAAATACCTATAACTCCTCAAAACTTAGACCCTGTGTTTCTACGAAACACATGTCTAAGAACTAGAGAAGTCATAAGTAAACCGAATATAGTACGAGGACCTACCCCTCCGTCCTAATGGACCTTGGACAACATACAATACTCTGTATAAGTCCATTGAGTCTAACAACTCTTTCACTGTGTGTCGTAGGTTGAAAACTGTACTTATGGATAAGAAGAATTACACCGCTGTTTAATGCTCCTTACCTAACCATCCACTGATATAGGTAAATGTCATCGACATAATATCAAAAGGTATATCTCACTCTATGAAAATAGACGTACAGATATATCAATTTGAAATTGGTGCATAACAGCGGATATTCAAAACCAAATATTTGCCGTCCGGCAAACAACCCAGGTGACTTCCTCAAAATATCATCGATTACAACGAATCCCGATATAATGAGGATGATCACCCAATTCCCAATAACTTACTCCCACTCAACATCTGTAAAACCATACAGGTGTGAGAATCATACCTGGTAAATACATACCCTGGAGTAAGTGTCTAATTGTGAAATCAGTTTTCTTTTAACAGTACACAGTGAAACTGAAACATTGAAATGTTTCGTCGGGGTATCCTGGTATTCCTAGTAATGCCTCTTCCATTATCCAGATTCACAACCATAACCGTATAATTCTTTGCCACCTCACCAAATCCCTTTATTTGTCTTTAGTCATTACCTTCTGCACACCCCTTTAGGCCAATTGGTTTTCTTCCTTCCCTACCGTTCGGCACCAGCCTATGGTTTGGAAGAAGACTATCCAATAAGCATAAAAGGTGTACTGTCCTAATCCTAGGAGCACTCGCAACGCGAGAGAAGGTGAAGATAAAAGACACCTGAATGTACTTTATTCCTATTTCTCCTGAACTAGGATCCATCCCCGAACTGGAACAAGTTCCTTTCGAGTTCGTATATAACCATACGATGGATTATCCAATAAACTGGGATCTTCGTAGTAATACGGAGTGTCCTGGAGAAATACAAAGGTGATTTAGGATTGGCGAAGAAATACTTGGTTTGGTCGTGAATAGCAGTCGCAACTTACTTTGCCCTCCTACTAATCCCTTGCTTTGTCTTAACCTTAATACCTTCTGCACACCGTTTAGGCTAATTGGTTTTCTTCATTCCCCACCGTTCGGCACCAGCCTAAGGTTTGGAAGAAGACTGTCCAATCTGCGTAATAGGTGTACTACTCCTAAGCCAAGGAGTACTCGCAACCTGAGAGAAGGTGAAAAGAAAAGACAACTGAATAATCCTATTCGTTTTCTCCAGAACCAGAAACCATCCTCGAAGTCCTTCGAGTTCGTATATAACCATACGATGGTTTTGTCCAATGGAAGTGGACGTTCGCAGTAATACGGGGTGTCCTGGAGAAAAGGGTAAAAGTAGGAGTGGCAATGAGGTCTGCAACTCTGACAATCCAAAAGCCAGTGTTAAGAAGGTTCGGTCAACTTGGTCACTGAGTCATAGTCTTAGGGTCGGGTCAATGGTCGCTGCCAGAGAGAGAGAAAAGAAACACTCAGCGTGCACTCTAACCTAGATCAGAATGGTTATCACTTTGTCTAATCTGGAAACCTCCCACTGTATCTCAAATTCTCCTCCAAACCTAAAAGAAGAATTAGTCGGGGTCATCCGAGGAGTAAACTAACTCATCAGTGGGAATCGGGATCCAACTCTCATCGCATGATAACGTGACGGAATCCACTCACGTCACCACACTCCAGAAGGTATGCGCATGCCTGGCAAGTTTCAGTTCTTTTGAAACTCCCGATGTGAGTTTTACCCCTAGGACTCAAGTGACCTTGACACAGTCAACAAATCAAAGAGTCCTAGTCAAGTTCAACCCGTCATTATCCTGGATTGCATTAAACCCACCCGTACGAGCCCTTGACACAGTCAACAAGGCCGCACGACTGTCCTAACCAATCCCATTTATATGCTGCAAACAAACACTACTTAGCTACCGCACACTACGCCTTGACACAGTCAACAAACGCAGCACGAATACTAAGTAATATTTGTAAGAAATGACGGAGGGCTACGTCTAGTTTTTGGCGAAAAACTTTTAACGTAATGAACTTGATATCGTTGAAGGAACTGCATAGCCTTTTATAAAATATAGTGACGAAAACCTTTACTAAAGAGGTCTCTCCCGGTGAAGGGATCTCGGCTCTTTCCCCGTAGAATGAGGTGCAGGATATTCCAACTGAATACCACGATGCAAAGCAAAAGTAATCGGCTATAGTGAAGGTAATGCCCTGACGCAAACTTCTGTCCAAGGGGTCACTCCCGGTGAAGGGATCTCGGCCCTTGCCTCGTCGACTGAGGAGCAGGATATTCCAAATGAATACCACGATGCAAAACAAAAGTGAACGTCCTTGCAATAATAGCTTTTTTGAAAAATGTTCCAACAACATCAGATTAGGTTTGTTTATCTTGCATTGATCCGAATCAATGCAGTCCCATCAATTGATCACACCACAAAGAACGAAAATATACTGACGTACGTATATGCCATCCGCATTCGCCACTGGGTCCCGTCATCACCCGTTAGGTTAGCTAACTAACGGCAGAGCGGGGACTGGACTAGCGCGGATGTAAAACATATACAACGTCTACTAATATATATACCAATATATAGTATTTCGCTCAAGGCGTGAATAGAATGCAACAACACAGAAATGTACAGCATCACAGAACAATACAGATATCTGGAAGCCCCGGGTTTCACAGAGCCGCTGCAGAAACCCGACGTTCCCTGGTCGTGTGGATAGCCTGTGCAATGAAAATCCTAGACCCCTACGGGCGCGGCAAGTCACCCGCCAAAACCTGAAGCGAGGCAGCCCCCTCCAGTACCGTGAATGGACCACCCAGCACTTCACGGAATCCGGTAACTTGGGCACCCCTCCTGGGTCAACCAGTACCCCCTACGAGTGCGGCGAATAGCCCGCCAATCCTAGAGTGAAGCCCCCTCCGTCTCAATGCCATGAGATGCGGGCCCGTTGCCCCCTAGAACCCGGCTATCCGTGCACCCCTCCGCGGGGTAATCCTAGTACAGAATGTAAAATATACATACACCGGGTACATCGACCGCAACCAGGTCGTGCCCCAAAATAATAATACAAACAGGCAGTGACGGCAGTCCACATGTCGGACGCTCGCCCCGCAAAATCAAATGTACATAATACAACAAAAACTGTACTAGCATTGCATCCAGGCTATCCCCCACGACCGATCCGCAACATCACAGCATAAACATAGAACATCAACGTGAAAATCACGTTCGCAAATCCGTCTAACCGGGCTATAGCAGTTAGACCGGATTTACCGATCGAGTGACATTCACGGTCGCAGATATAATGTAAATACTGTGAAATAATGTGTTTCAAATATCCGATCGATCAAACAATTAACAAGCGGGCCCCAAACCAATACTGTAGCAGTTACAGAAAACCTGGGCCCAAATTTAATATCCCAAAACCCTCAAAATTAGCCCAAAAGCCCACTGTAAAATTTCCACAGTGTGATCACAGTAGACTGCGGCGGAAGCGCGGCCCAAAGTGGGGTTTGGCCGCGCTTCCGCGGTCAACTGTACGACTGACACTGTCGAATTTTTACAGTGGTCTTAGAATTTCGTGCACATTCTTTTTCTGTAACCTGAAAAATTTTTAGACACCAAAAAATTCCAACAGAAAACTGATGTGAACAAAATACGGTTTTTTGAGATTTTGGTCGATCGGATAAGTAAAACGCATTAGAACAAGCTAGGTAAGGTTAATGGCGTGTCTCTGATACCATGTTGCGCCACGGCAGCGCCCCGGCCTCTTTCTCGAGGCCAAAATGCGGAATCAAAATTTTTTCCTTACTCGGAAACCGGCGCTACCGCGGACAATTACCCGGATCGAAACCATTAACCTATACTAGCTAACTAAAGAGATAGGGTGAGAAGTTATACCAAGCGATCCGTGTCCTTCGGTCTTCATCTCCACTCCGATCTCCCGCGGAATCTCCGTCACCTCCTCGCTCGTCGGAAAGGCACCACGTAGCCGGAATCTTTTACGGGCTCCCGCCTCTTGACCGAGGCAACTCGGGCGCGAAGTTGGCTAGCCGACGCGTCCAAGGCTTGCTATAGAATAGTGTAGTGAACTTGTCTCTTTAGGGTTCTTGAAGTTGCCATGGATGTGGAGGTGGAGGAAAGGAATCAAAACTATGGAGGGATTTGTGTGTTTTTTTCAAGCAAGCAAGCATGAGAATGAGATGACATTTTCCACCACTAGAAAAATGATCCTCTCATTTTCTTTCCTCAAGAATGGCCGGCCCCTCTCAAGAAATGAAGAAGATTGGAGAGAGAAAATGAATTCTCCAAGTATATCAAATAAAATGGAAAAACCAATAATGGAAATGGTCACTCTCAATTCTTTTCTTATCATATCAAACAACCATCACAATGAAAGCAAGTGAGAAGACCCAAAAAGGATCTCATGATGAAATAGCAATCATAATGTCACAAATATGCAAAGAAACCCCTCACAAATTGTTAATTGCAAACGTGCAATTAACACCCTCCACCAAGAAAGTCCGACCGAGAAGGAATGAAGGAAAACCGGCCGGAACGGAATGCAAACTGGCAACCCCAGAAAACCGATCCCATAATAAATTACAGGAAAACCCCGCTACTGCAAATACATGCCCGCATTTGTATTCCCACTGAACACAAATGCAAAGAGACAAAACTACACTATCAAATACTAGAATCCGGCTTAAGCCAAAGCCGGCTAGTAAAAACTGTCCGATCACGATCCGTGCAATACCGCACGTATCTGATCGAACCCTGCCATATCTCCATACGGCCTCTACAGCGTTTCGCCCGAAACTTGAGTAACTGTAACTGTGGTGGACTCTAAAGACTCGTCAATACTATGGCTGTGGATTTAACCACTGGCACGTCAGAGGTATAAGCCAATACGTGACGGGCCACCAGCTATTGACCAAATGGGACGTCGATGAGGAAGCTCACCCCGACACCCAACTGAGCCTGTCAGTGACAATATCCGTACAGTCCGGTCCGTTCGTCTATGAGTATCGCATGGCGGGCCTAGGGGGTTGGTGAAAGTCAGACCCCCAAAAGCGGTACAAGTCGTGTCGGAGCGTAGCCCAGAACGCCCTGAGATACTACTGGAATACCTACCAGTAAATCTCCTGCCTCGGCCGAGGGCTTTGCGTAATGGCTCTCCTAGACACAGCGCGACCTCACCCCCAATACCGGGAGAGACGAACCCCTGCAGATCCGCTCACTGCCTCCATGTGGCTCGGGACTGTACCCAACTAAAACCTGTTTGCACGACTCCTTTGAGCCGTGGTAGGGTAGTAATCAAAGCACAGTGGGAACTCACACGAGACAAATGACGATCTCAGGTCGATGAACTAACCTGTACACATGTCACCAGGGAACTGCTATCTGACATCTGGTATAAGACCAACTAGCAGGTTCCCGGCGAGTCCTGTCCGGTGTACTCATAACCCAATGAGCATCTGTATACATCTTAGGTGAACCAACTGACACCAATGGCTTGTGAGACCGGCCACCGCCCCTCGTCGGGGTCTCGACTGTATACACTAGTCTACTAACGGAGTATCGATGCCCTGTCTCGAAACTCCTATGACTAGGGACCTTTTAAGGATGTGCTTATAGACCACCAGCTCCCACGTATATGATCGCCATCATACTGCTGGCAGTCAAGCAAGAATCCTAGGGGCTCTATCAACGTGTAATAGCGACATGTCAGGTCACCTAAAGCAGTACACGATGATAAAGATAAACCAGATAGCATACTATCATCTCGAGTAAGACTGTCCTACCGGGATAGGTCCTCCCTCAATCATTGCAATCACGTGCCTGTGATCCAATAATTGACTCTGAGGGCACTATCTCCAACAGCGGCGACTCGGTACGATGGCTAGATGCAATGCAGACCGAGATGGAGTCCATGTACACCAACAAAGTATGGACTTTGGACTTTGCTCCAGATGGGGTAAAACCCATAGGATGCAAATGGATCTTCAAGAAAAAGATTGGTGTAGATGGACAGGTGGAAACCTATAAGGCTAGACTTGTTGCAAAGGGTTTTCGTCAAAGACCTGGTTTGGACTATGACGAAACTTTTTCTCCAGTGGCTATGCTCAAATCCATTCGGGTCCTTCTTGCTATTGCTGCCTTCCATGATTATGAAATCTGGCAGATGGACGTAAAGACGGCTTTTCTGAATGGAAATTTAGAAGAAAGCGTCTATATGGATCAGCCAGAGGGTTTCAATCAGAGTGGGAGCAGCGGGAAAGTATGCAAGCTGCTTAAGTCCATTTATGGACTAAAGCAGGCATCGCGGAGTTGGAACATCTGTTTTGATGAGACAGTCAAAGAATATGACTTTATCAAAAACCCAGATGAACCGTGCATATATAGTAAAGTTGTAGCCAGAAGTGTCGTATTCCTCGTCTTGTACGTGGATGACATTCTATTGATAGGAAATGACATTCCTATGCTACAATCTGTCAAAGGATTCTTGTCACACAGGTTCTCCATGAAAGACCTGGGTGATGCCTCTTACATTCTGGGGATCTGGATCTATCGTGATAGATCCAAGAGGATGTTGGGACTTTCGCAGTCCAGGTATATCGACACTGTACTGAAAAGATTCAGTATGGAAGATTCTAAGCGCGGTAATCTACCGGCTTGTCACGGAATCACCCTCTCCAAAGAGATGTCTCCCAAGACTGATTTGGAAAGGGAACGCATGTCTATTATACACTACGCTTCTGCGGTAGGCTCTATAATGTATGCGATGTTGTGCACCAGACCAGATGTAGCTTACGCACTGAGCGTGGTAAGCCGGTATCAGTCAGACCCAGGGGAGAAGCACTGGATAGCAGTAAAGAACATTCTCAAGTACCTGAGGAGGACTAAGGAGATGTTTTTGGTTTACGGCGGAAAAGACCTCAGGTTGGAGGCCTTTGCTGATTCCGGCTTCCAGAGTGATAAGGACGATTCCAAGTCCATGTCGGGTTATGTCTTTACCCTCAATGGAGGGACGGTGTGCTGGAAGAGCTCCAAGCAGGACACCGTTGCAGACTCGACGATGGAAGCGGAGTATATAGCTGCTTGCGATGCCGTAAAAGAAGCAGTCTGGATGAAGAAGTTCCTAACAGAACTTCAGGTGGTTCCTACCATAGTTGATCCAATACCTCTGTATTGCGACAACAACGGAGCTATAGCTTTAGCAAAGGAACCAAGGTCCCATCAGAAGTCCAGACACATCTTAAGGCGGTATCACCTGATCAGGGAGATCATTGATCGTCAGGAGATCGAGGTTCGGAGAGTTGCTTCTGAAGAGAACATTGCTGATCCATTCACGAAGGCCCTACCTCAGATTCAGTTCGAGAGGCTACTCGAGATCATCGGTCTACGATATGCCAGTACTTGGCCCTAGTGCAAGTGGGAGATTGTTAGTGTTTATGCCCTAGAAGGCCATTACTGTATCATACTAGTTTGTATATTACTTAATGGAAGCTTGGGATATTCACATGTATATAACAGTCTTGCTAAACATGGTAGTATGCTACTTGGTTTTTCTATCTTAATAAGTGAGTGTACGTATTGATAGAGCTCTTAGGATCTTGCTTGTCTACCAGCGTTGTGATGGCAGTCACACTAGTGGGGGCTGGGTAGTCTACAAGCACATCCTTATTCAGGTCCCTGGTCGTTGGATTATCAAGACAGAGCATCGATACTCCGGAGTAGACTAGTGTGTACGCTTCTCATCCCAGTTGGGGAGATGGTCTGTCCCACAGCCGTCAGTACGTCGTACTGGAGATAGTATGCAGGTGCTCGTTAGGTTACGGGTACACCGGACAGGACTCACAGGGAACTGTTGGTTGGTTTGATACCAGTCGTCAGTGAGCAGTTCCCAGGTGACATGAGTACAGCATAGTCCGCAGACTTGACACTGCTACTTCGCCTCGAGTGTGTCCCACTGTTCTTAGATTGCTACCCTACCACGGCTCAAAGGAGTCGTGCAAAAAGGTAGCAGTTGGGTGCAGTCCCGAGCACTTGGAGGCAGTGGCGGTTAGACAGGATTCGTCCCTCCCGGTATTGGGAGTAGATATCGCACTGTGTCAGAGAGCCATTACGCAAAGTCCCTGGCCAGGGCAAGCGAGATTTGCTGGTAGGTTCCAGTAGTTTCTCAGGGTGTAATGGGCTTCGCTCCGACACGACTTATACCGCTATTAGGGGACTGACGCTTGCCGCCCCCCTAGGCCCGATATGCGATAGTCTTGGACGAACGGACCGGACTGTATGGAGATTGTCACATCAGACTCAGTAGGAGTTCGGATGGGTTTCCTCATCGGCCTTCTTATCGACAACTACCTGGGGACCGTTACGTACAGCTAGTGCCGCTTGCGGTCTGTGGTTAAACCCACTGCCAGCGTAGTAGTCGAGTCTCTAGAGTCCCACACAGAGAGTTTCCTACTCCAGGCGAAACGATATAGAGGTCGCATGGTTTTGCGACAAAGGGTTCGGACGCATACGTGCGTTTACGCGCGTACGACTTTCGGACAGTTTTTACCAGTCGGCTTTGGTTTAAGCCAGTTACTGGTATCCGGTTATTGGATTTATACAGTCTAAAGTTTTTCCGTATTTTTGCGGAAAGGAGGGGCGTTCTCGTAATTGCGCGAGAAGCTTCTAGAAGGTGGTGACTAAGGAGGTTTAGGTGTCATTTGCATTAAATGAGTTTAGTGAGTCATGAGGGTGATTCATGCATATCATTAATGCATGATAAATGCTTAGTGAGTCATGACAATGAATCACCATTAGATATTTGTGAAGCATGCTTATTCATTATGTATTATTCTTTTCTTCAAAAATAAGAATGCTTCATATTTATTATGATAACTTACTATTCTCATATGATATTCATTCTCACCTTCTCTCTCCTCAAGCTCTCCCTCTTCAAAGACTAATCCTCCCCTCTCATGAGTTGAGATCAAGGATTAGAAAGACTAATCAATCCATAACCATCACTCTATTTCATTCTATCTTCTTTGATTGGCAATCCAAGAAGGTTAGTTGCCTCAAGTTTAGAGGTTTAGCTTGGAGTTTTGCTCTCGGGTGGATCGTCTACTACCTAGAGAAGGCCGAGGAGGACAAGGAGATCGTAAAGACGAAGGAGTTGGTTCATTAGGTATAATCCCTAAACACAGTAGTTTAGAAACACTTTGTGTTTGGTTATTTATAGTTTAGCTTCGATTCAAGCGGTTAGTCGATGTTCGTTCACTAAACAAGTTCGTTTTTGAAAATTCCGCCTCCCCACAAGTATTGGGGTGTAGTACATCGACTTACAGTTTTATATTATAAGTAACGAGTTTTCTAAACTACAAGCTGTTTGTTGATGTTTATCTCGATCCATCGGAGTTTGTACGCCGATATCGAGCGGTATTTGGTTCTTTTGTGTGGACGGGACATAGGTTTTAACCTATGCTTGTTCCTTGTATCGTTTGACTTTTGTATGTGATTCGGTTTACGATGCTATTTATATGTTTGCGTTTAGGTACCCTTCAAGTGGACTGCGGGCGATGAAGAGGAGGATGGCGACATCGTCGTCGGCAGACATGGACCAGGTGAGTAGATGCATATCTACGGGGGGAAATCGGGTGGATGGCGTTTAGCACCCCCGCAACGTAGAATAGGAATAGTATTTATTGTTAGTAGGAAACCAGATGTGACCCTAGATTCTTAACGCGTAGGACCCTAGTAATAACCCTAGGCTGAAATAGACTGATTTAGGGAAACCATATCAGGGGATGAGTACCTTGGAAAAGTTCCTAGGTTTTGGGTAGAAACACACACGCACACACTGAAACTCGACATGGAGTATACGTATATGTGTGTATATATATAAAACTAGGTATAGGTGTATATATATATATACAACACGTATATGGGATTCATTGATGTGATATGATATCTGAGGTATGATGAAACAGTATAACTGGGCTTGATGCCGTGATTCTTGACTATACAGTCGTATTAAAGTGTTAGCGGATCATTAGAGAATGAGATAATGAACATGAATATATAAATTATAAAGGGTGGTGGTGATATTGAGGTACATGGGACGCTAAAATAGTACCTGGGCTATAGCTTGTGACTGATCACGATATGATATATGTATGACTTGATTACGATATCATATAGGTGTGACCTGATGTCGATATCGTATAGGTGTGACTTGATGACGATAAGATATCGGTATAATTTAATCACAATATGACACATGTGACATGATATTTCTGAGGATAAACTAAGGATTATTCTATGATGGCAATGATATACGATTGATGTATGCGATTATAGTTTAGAACCTTGATCATGAGATGTGTTGATGATGACATTATACGAATGATGAGACACCTAGGAGATACTTGACCCGTACCCTGATATTGGGATGCCGTACGATGGATTTTACCGTACGAGGCCTAGATATGATGATTGATCCGCACTCTTGGTTCGAGGAAGCCGTACTACGTACGTGACGCTTTTGAGGCTGGATCGCCGACTATTAGAGATATTGGTTCAGACCTTAGGTAGATGCTTGTTTATTATTGACCAGTTTCTTAGGTTAGTTCCTTAGGATATTAGATGGACACTAGTTTAGGTTCGACTCACATAGTGGTAGTTGTACTCGTATTTCGCAGAGGAGTGGATAATGCACATCTGTATTTACATTCATACTGTAATCATCATGGTGCATGTTCTTACATATGTTGCTATAATCAGTATAAACCTTACCTGTTAGGACACCAGCACCATTACCGATGATGCGCATATTCCACGCACACTTATTTGCCGGCTCACACACATCATCATCGGTAATTGCTATGTCACGTACACTTTAGATCATATTATCTTTTATTGATAGAATCAGTTAACCACTAAACCGATAAAATATTGTGATTTCTCTCTTATGTTAGTATAAGACATGATAGTTATTACTTAGACATTCATGCATTCATATTTTCATGTTATCGCGCAGTATTATGGGTATATGCCGACACTTATCATATACTTACTCATGATTTTGAGATTTGGATTTCTATGAGATTTCTGGATTTTTGGGGAAAACCGCAAAAATATATAAAAACTTCTCTCTCTCTCCTCTTCTCTTTTCAAAATAAGATGCGGTTTTCTCGTGATGTATGTGTCGTCCACCATGAGATTTCATGTTTTCTGATGGATTTCAAGACCCGATTCGAGGAGTGGATGAACCGTCTCGGGTACATGGTGGGCCCGATATGGTACCCCGGGGCAAGAAGATCGAGTTGTAGACGATGAGCCTGGCAGGGGAAGGCTACCTACCGGTGATGTCTGGCGTAGCGGATATCCGGAGGATACCGACCGTTGTCGTGAGATTTGATGATATGGGCCGATCCGGACTGACGGAGCCCGAGGTATTGAGACTATGAGACTTGAGATTTACATATTTGTGTCGATGCTTGACACGGATTTCCATGGATTTCATTGTTGAGATTTCAGATTCTTATACACATTTTACTATGATAACAGCCAAAGATTTCTTATACAGATATACCTGGATTTCAGGATTGCTTATTTTACATTCATGGTGCATGCATATCCATTCTTATGACATAGTACTATATGAGGCACTGACACGAGCACGGAGTATCTGCACTTACACGTATTATTACCCTGCTATTACTTAAGGTTTGAGACTTAGTAGTGTATTATTATGACCTAGGATAGCGTCGTGCATTCGATTTCTTTTCGTAGATGTCTTCTACTCACGAGTTGGCAACTCACCCCCGTTGTGCCAAATTTTATTACAGGTTCGATGTACAGGTTTCCCGGGCAGCTTGCTGGCACATCTTTTATTTCAGGGTGATTTGCACGGTAGGTTGGTTCACTTGTATCTGAACCACCATTGTATTTTATTCATTCGTTTGTATCTAGTAAGCTCCACCAACCATACTTGTATTACTTGATAAGTTTATTGGACCAGTCTTTTATTTCGACCTTAGAGTCGCGCATGTATTATTCTGATCTGGTGGTTTTGTTATCTTTTGAGTTTTGAGCCTCGCCCTTTGGCGTTGTATACTTTTAGGCTTGTTGTGGTTGTTTCCGCCTGTTGGCGTTGAGCTAGCACCCGTTTGGGGATTCTTTTTATTGTTTATGTATATTATACTTGTTGTACCCGTTTGGGGGCCAGTTTTTACACAGGAGACTCTGCCGAAATTTTTGGTAAAAATTTGTTGATGTTTTTTTTTAGACTTGTTTTCTTTTTCTTATTCTTCTTCTTTTATGGTTTATATTTCTGGGCTTCGGCTTACTTAGGTTACGTGGCGCCTCTAGACGCTTCGTAATCTAAGTGCCGGTCACGTTCCGTACATTCGGGTCGTGACATGAGGTTACCATTATCCGCATTTCAAGGAGTCAGGAGTTGCTCTGGATGCTTCCCACGGGGTCATAGCCGTGTTTTGCGAGGACCAGGCTCTGCTCTGGACGTTTCCCATGGGGTCAGGATTGACATAGGCCGTGTTCCACGTAACCAGGAATTTTGCTCTGGATGCTTCCCACGGGGTCATTGCCATGTTCTGCGAGGACCAGGCTCCGCTTTGGATGCTTCACACGGGGTCGTTGCCGTGCTCTGCGAAGACCAGGATCCGCTCTGTACGTTTCCCACGGGGTCAGGCTTATCTTACGCCGCGTTAACCAGGAATTTGCTCTGGATGTTTCCCACGGGGTCAGGATTGACATACAGCGCGTTCTACGTAACCAGGAATTTTGCTATGGATGCTTCCCACGGGGTCATTGCTGTGTTTTGCAAGGACCAGGCTCCGCTCTGGATGCTTCATATGGGGTCATTGCCGTGCTCTGCGAGGACCAGGATCCGCTCTGGACGTTTCCCACGGGGTCAGGATTGACATAGGCCGCGTTCCACATAACCAGGAATTTTGCTCTGGATGGTTCCCACGGGGTCATTGCCATGTTCTGCGAGGACCAGGCTCCGCTCTGGATGCTTCACACGGGGTCATTGCCGTGCTCTGCGAGGACCAGGATCCGCTCTGGACGTTTCCCACGGGCTCAGGATTGATATAGGCCGCGTTCCACGTAACCAGGAATTTTGCTCTGGATGCTTCCCACGGGGTCATTGCCGTGTTCTGCGAGGACCAGGCTCCACTCGGGATGCTTCACACGGGGTCATTGCCGTGCTCTGCGAGGACCAGGATCCGCTCTGGACGTTTCCCACAGGGCCAGGATTGATATAGGCCACGTTCCACGTAACCAGGAATTTTGCTCTGGATGCTTCCCATGGGGTCATTGCTGTGTTCTGCGTGGACCAGGCTCCGCTCTGGATGCTTCACACGGGGTCATTGCCGTGCTGTGCGATGACCAGGATCCGCTCTGGACGTTTCCCATGGGGTCAGGATTGACATAGGCCGCGTTCCACGTAACCAGGAATTTTGCTCTGGATGCTTCCCACGGGTTCATAGCCGTGTTCTGCGAGGACCAGGCTCTGCTCTGGACGTTTCTCACGGGGTCAAGATTGATATAGGCCGTGTTTCACGTGACCAGGAAGGGTTGACTTTATCCGTATTTCACGGAGTCGGGGTTTGACTCTCGGTCATCTGCGCACCGCCGAGTCATGGAACTAGGAATTGTTGCGGTTCCACTTTGTTTGATGCTGCGTCTGTTTTAATGAGACGAATGTTGAGATGATCTCCAGGCAGTTTGTGAACCATTGAGATTTGGCTCTTTCTTTTGATGGAGCCTGGGGAGGGAAGGTGCGATTCCTTCTTTTTTTGCGCCCCTGGATTGTATACAGGGATTGATGTGCTATCACCTATAGGGCATAGATTTCATTTTTTTATTTCTTTGTGCGATGCTCTATCATTTCAGCTTTTATATCGCGAAGATCGCAATTGCCCAATCGTTTCGGCTATTTGTTTCGCGGTGCCCAATCATTTCGGCTATTTTTTTTATTTTTACTCGCTGCTTTTTATTGCGAGTTGCCCAATCATTTCGGCTATTTTGCATGCATACATTTTTACTTGCTGATTTTGTTGCAAGTTGCTCCATCATTTCGGCTATTTCGTATGCATGTGTGGCTCGCTAGCTTCTTTGCTGCAAGCTTGGAATTAGACACCGATTTCGGTATCAGCATCGCTACAACTGGGATATTGTCAGGAGCGAATCATCATTTGCCTCTTTCGATGTCGAACAAAGGTGGTTTAGTAGACAGGGTTAGGATTCTGTTGACTAAGGCTTTTGACTTTATGAGCCGTAAGGATCTCATAAAGGTATTTCTCCCTACAAGTCGTGAGTATCTTGTAGGTGCGTTTTTTCCTTAGGAGTCGTGAGGACTCCTAAGTGTATGGCTTCTCATAAGTCGTAAGGATCTTACAAGAGTATTTTCTCCTTCCAAGTCTAGAGGACTTACAAGGGCTGTTCACCGTGTAGACATATCCCTAGTCGCGGATGGGACTTTGTTCAGCATTGACCCGCTTGTAGGGCAGCATTAGAGGTTGTGGTGGCTTCTTAAGAACAGGTTCAGATCCCTGTAGCTTAAGACTTTTGAATTTTATGAGTCGTGAGAGTCTCATAAGAGGGTTCTCCTTACAAGTCTTGAGGATCTCATAAGTGTAGTTTCTCTTTAAGAATCGTGGGGATCCCTAAGTGTGTTGCTCCCTTGTGAGTCGTAAGGATCTCACGCAGGTGGTTTCTCCTCACAAGGTCGAGAGGACCTTGCAAGTGTCTTTTAACGAGGTTGCACCCTTTCGGGTTTTCACAAACACTCGCCGGTAGCCCTGCTGTTTTTACTCACGGAGCCCTTTCGGGTTTTCATCCGTGCCCATTTTGCTTATGGACATACCGTTTTCTTTTTTTTCTTATTTTTTTCTTCTTTTTTTTGTGTATCAGCCTTGGAATGCTGCAGTCTGCAGTAGTTTATCGACGTCTCGGTCAACAGCTAGTTTTAGAATATAGTGGTCCATCGTTAGTTTAAGGACGTTTCGGTCCGTTGTTAGTTTAAAGACGTTTCGGTCCGTGGTTGGTTTAAGGACATTTCGGTCCATGGTTGGTTTAAGGACATTTCGGTCCATCGCCGGTTACTACTTATAGAGTTTGGGCTTAGGAAGATAGCGAGCGGACATAGGCGTCGTCATCTATCGTTGACTTAGGCTGTGAATAGTTAAGCGTAGTATTTTTTCAGGAAGCGGCCGTTTATTGGCTTGAAAGGTCTTTCACCATGCATGTCCATGAGTAGATAGGCTCCACCTTGGTAGACTTTGTCTATGATATACGGGCCTTCGTAATTCGGCTCGAATTTCCTCCGCTTGGCGCGATTGGGGACCATAGGTCTCTTGACTACTAGCACGAGTTCGCCTTGGCAGAATGTTCTCGGCCTAGTCAATCTTTCATATGAGCGCGTCATCTTCGCTTTATAAGCCTCCAAATTCTGTTGCGCCATGAGCCGAGTTCCATCAAGGGCATCTAGCTCCTCAAGCCGAAGGTGAGCATTTTCTTCGTCTGTCAGCTCGTAGTGAACTGCCACTCATAGAGAGGGTAGCTCTATCTCGAGAGGGAGTACCGCTTCCGTACCCAATACCAATGCATACGGCGTTGCGTTTGTGGCCGTTTTGAATGTAGTTCGATACGCCCAGAGAACTTCATGCAGTCTCTCGTGCCAGTCCTTCTTATTTTTAGACACCGTCTTTTTCACGATATTCGTCAGGGTCTTGTTAAAAGCCTCAGCAAGACCGTTAGCTCGCGGATTATAGACCGAAGAGTATCTCCGGTCTATGTTATGCTGTTGTGTGAAGCGGCTGATCTTCTGGCTTCTATAGGCTGGCCCGTTATCGGAGATAATCCGTCGCAGAGTGCCAAATCGATAAATGACGTGTGTCTTGAAGAAATGGAGGATATTCTCCGTCTTCACTTCCCTCAGCGGTACTGCTTCGGCCCATTTAGAGAAGTAATCAGTTGTCGCCAAAATGAATCGATGTCTTCTGGACGATGCTGGTTCGATAGGGCCGATTATGTCAGTTCCCCACATTTCGAACGACCAGCTAGCCACCGTTTACGAGTGGCACTGCTTCGCGTATTCGAGGCAGTCCTTGATCATCGTGGGCCAATAATAGTCCATCCTTTTGATCATCAGCTTCATCTTTGGGCCGGCTTGGTGGGAACCGCAGAGTCCGTCGTGGGTTTCTTGGTCGACTCTCCGTGCCTCTTCAGGTCCCAGGCATCTTAGCCACAGAGAATCAAACGATCTCTTATACAGAGTATCATTGACAAAGGCAAAAGACAGAGCTCGTTTCATGAGCTGATGTCTTGACGACGCCTCTTCAGGTGTTCGACGGGATTTGAAGTAGTCTATGAAGACTTCTCTCCAGTCCTTAGCCTTTTCCTGGTCTTTTATTTGCAGAGCCATTTGCTCGGTGATTCCCTTTTCTTCAGACGACTCCGGAGATATTTCTTCCGGTGCAAGAACCCGACGGCTTTACACAACAATCCTCACATCATCGAGGTGTAGGGTTCCTAGGCACACTAGTGAGGTCTCGATAGCCATCAACCATGGCAATTTCAAAAATTATGGTGCCTACAAACCCTAAACTACGGATCGATAACTAGATGTCTAGACGAACAAGAACTAGTTAACACTTAACTAATGAGAAAACGGAAATACAACCTTTGTAGATCCGGTGCTCCACCTCCATAGCTCCGCAACGAGGTCCTCTCCGCTGTCCAAGTCAAATCCGGGCTCTAGGATCGGCTTCGTCGGAGAATGGGCAAGCTAGGTCGTCGATGTCCATGCCGAAGATGATCTACGTCGAGGCATCGCTAAATCAAGCTCCACCTTCACCAAGCCCTAAAACTTGTGAAGGAAACACACTCTACTACTTGGCAAGAGGTAGAGGATGAAGAAATAGGAAGTGGGTAGACTTTAGAAATGGATTTCTCACTCAAATCATCAATCCACCATTGATGACCTCAAGCTTCTTCACTTGAAGCAAGGAAGAAGAAGAAGGAAATTGATATGATAAGTTAATTAGAAAATGAAATGAATAATCCAACCTTATCATAACAAGACCATGGTTAATTGTAGAGAGCTAACCATGGTTAAAGGAATGGTTAGGGTCAAACAAGAGACAAAATGGTCACTTAGTCAAAAGATCAAGAAGCTTCAACTAGAATCCAAAATTAGCAACCATTTCATTTCTTTTTCTTTTATTCATTTATCAAAAATAAATGGATAAATAAATAAGATAAATGAATAACAAATAATAAACCCTAACCATTTCATTAACTAAGGTTTAACACTTTACACTTAACCAAAAAGCATGCATCATCAAACATGATACAAGCAAGCGCACAAAATCATATCACATATATAATGCGCACATCCGAGTGAGAAAATCCATTCAAAGTGAACCGATACTAGTTAATGCAAAGTAATATATCAAATATATAATTATACATTAAATCATTAAACCAACACTTGATTCAATGATCCGGTCATGTCGCATACAACCGACTAGTATTCAATGTATCGGCTTATCGAATCAACGCTTGAATCGATAACTAGGTTATATCGCATACAACCTTTCCGATACATTCATCGCGAGAATGGAATACAGTATCACATACTGATATTATTCTCGGTCCCGCACATATCTCATATGCGCTCCTATTTCGTTTCGCTTGAGCCAGGAAACCTCTGTGTAGGACTCTAAAGACTCGTCAATACGCCGGCAGCGGATGATGATCATATCAAACACCCACAAGCCGCAAGCGGTCTGCTAAACGTAACGGCCACCCGGGTATTGAGCGATCTGAAGATCGACGAGCAAGCCCGCTCACACTCCAGTGAATCCGACCAGTAACACTACCGTACAGTCCGGTCTGATCGTCTGATATGTCGCATATCTCGCCTAGGGGTGGTAAACGTCAGACCCCAATAGCTCAATAAGTCGTGTCGATATGAGGTCTATAACTGTTCGAGAAACTACTGGTAACACTTACCAGTAAATCTCAGCAACCCTGGCCAGGGATTTCCTGTTATAGCCAATCGAACACAGCGCAACATCAACTCCCTATACCGGGAGAGACGAATCCCCTCCTATCGCTCATTGCCTCCATGTGACTCGGGACTGTACCCAAAAACCACCGTTTTGCACGCCCTCTTGGACGTGGTAAGATGGAAATCAAAGCACAGTGGGAACCACACAAGACTCTATGACGATCTCGGGTCAACAGACTACTCTGTACCAGTGTCACCATAGAACTGCCATCTGACGTGAGGTATAATACCATCTGGGAGTTCTCGGCGAGTCCGTCCAGTGTACCCAGTCTCTACTGAGCACCCGTATATCATCTCTGATGTCAAACACCAATGGATATGGGATCATCCATCGCCCATCTGTATGGGTCGAGAAGGTACACGCTAGTCTACTCTGGTATATCGATGCCCCGTCTCGATACACCCTCGACTAGGGACTTTGAAGGATGTACTTATGGACTACCATGTCCCCACTAGTATGATCCGCATCATAGTCCAGGTAGTCAAGTACAGATCCTAAGGGCTTTACCAACATGTAACAGAGAGACAATCAGCATACACGTTAAGGTAAAGGGTAACCAGATAGCATACTATCATGTCGAGCAAGAAAGTCCTCCCTATATATGTCCCAGCATCCACTACAATATACATCCTATGTACAGTAATGGCCTCTAGGGCATACATATAACTAACAATCTCCCACTTGCACTAGGGCCATCTGTAGCAGTGGTTGCAGTATCTCATACTCAACCATCCCATAAAAGTCTCTCTCTGGGAAAAGGCCTTTCGTGAGTGGATCCGCTGTGTTGTCCTCTGAGTCTACTCTCCTAACCTCGATCTCCCTGGAGATCAACCATCTCCATGATCAAGTGATACTGCCTTAGAATTTGTCTGGATCACTGATGGGACCGGCGTTCCTTGGCATAAGCCACAACTCCATTGTCACACAATGGTAGGAACATAGTTCATCTCATGAACCTAATATACACCCAGACAGCCACTTTGGTAGCATCTTAAGTAGCGATGTATCCTGCCTTTATCGTCTAGTATGTCACGGTATCCAGCTTGGAACTCTTCCAACATACCGTCCCTTTACTGAGGGTAAAGACAATGCCTGCGACTGACATTCAGTCGTCTTTATCACCCTGGAACCCTTCCAGTGATTTTCCCTTGGATCGATTGATACCATCTCACTACTACTAGTGAGATACCTAACATCCAATTAGATCTATCTCATAGATCCAAAATCCAGGATTTAGTAGGTATCACTTTGATCCTATATGGAGAATCATTGTGATAAGCGGAGATTGATCGAGCGTAGCATAGGAAACTCTTTCCCTATCAAGAGTATGTCATCCACGTACTCTACGAGGATCGTCACCATACTCCCTACTACCCTTTTGTTTATACAAGGTTCATCTACCATTTTGATGATGTCAACTTCTTTGACTAATCCATCAAAACAGATGTTCCAACTCCGCGATGCCTGCTTTAATCTTATAAAGCATCTTGCTTACGTTTCCGCTGCTCCTACTGTCTACGAAGCCCTCTGGCTGTGTACTTATAGACGCACTCTTCTAAAACATCATTTAGAAAAGCAGTCATGACACCCAACCACCAGATATCGTAGTCATGGTATGTAGCCGTGACAAGTAGGATCTGGATGGACTTAAGCATAGCTACTTGAAAAGGTTTCATCATTATCCACACCTGGTCAATGATGCAAACTTTTAACAAGTCTAGCTTTGAAAGTCTCAACCTTTCCATCTACACCAAGTAATCTTCTCAAGATATACTTGCTCCTGATGGGGATTTAACCCTTCACATATTGCAACCAAAGTCCATACTTTGTTGGTGTACATGGATTCCATCTCAGATCGCTAAGCATCCAGCCATTCTTACAGAGTCTTACTCCTGATGGCCAGCTCGAAACTAGTTGGGTCATCATCTCATGATGCAATCTTCGCTCCCACTGTCATAGAGAAACGGAAGTATCTCTCAGGTGGGTGAGGAACCCTACTAGATCGGCGGAGAGCCTGAGGTTCGTTGGTATCTACTGAATCCCTTGGTTCTATCAAATCATTTGCTGTAGTTCGTATAGCTGGAACTTTTCCAGTTCTACATTACAGACCTTGCCTCGAGCTTGTCCGGATTTTGCTTTCAGACATAGGCCGGACAACTCCAAATCTTAACTAACTTAAGACATGGGTTCTCCCCATTCCATATAACATATAAAGCGGTAGGCAACTGATTTGATTCGAACCCTATTCAATAGGTATGCAGCTTCTCAAGCGCATATCTCCCAAAAAGGAAACAGGTAACTCAGCAGTACTCATCATAGAGCACACCATATCAAATAGGGTGTATCTGCTCCGCCCCGATATACCATCGTGCTATGGTGTATTCAGAGGAGTAATGCTGAGAGAGAATCTCATTCTCCTTTAGAAAAGTCCAGGATTTCCGTGCTCAAGTATTCTCCTCCTAGATCACATCAAAGGGCATAATACTTATACCTGTATTTTGGTTCTCTACTTCTAACTTATATTCTGTGAATATCTCAAAAGGTTCGGACTTGTGTTTCAACAAGAACATATGTCTGAATCTAAAGAGATCATCAGAGAACGTAATGAAGTATAAAGAACCAGTCCTGGCATGTGTAGACAGGGGACCTTACATACATCAACATGTATCATCCCAAGAGTTCACTAACTCTTTCTCTGTTTCCAATAAACGGAGCTATGGTCATCTTATCTTTGTGACATGACTGGCGAGTTTCACAAGATGTAAATTCAAACTAATTTAAATATGCATCTTTATGTAACTCTAGCTAGTCGGGTCACATTGATCTGACCTAGTCTACAATGCCTCAAGAAGAATTCGTTCATTTCTGAACTCTTCCTCTTGTGTGTGTTCCATATACTAAGAACTGTAGTTTGATTTAGAACATTAATGCTTTTAGATAACGTGCCTGAACCGATCAACTTTTGATATAGGAAATGTTCAAAACATTATCCAACAATACAAAATTTTATCATTTCTTTACTAATAAAGAGATAGATACGATTTTGTATATCAGGTTCGGTATCTAATAACATTCGTTCAGAATCAATGTATTTGTAATACAGGGTGACAGTGACCAACAGACTTGGCTGCAACTCTTGCCCCGTTTTCTGCCTCATGAAACTTATCACCCGTTCTCAGTTCTCTACCTTTCTGTAGCCCTATGTAACAGATTACATATCTGGGATCCTGATCCGGTATCACATACCCAGGACGTAAAGGATACTGAGAAACATTTCTGTATAATGAACACACCCGAAGATGATGCATCAGCATGCACTCTCTTCGTTTGGGCGGCACGGGAAATCTGGTATTCCCCAATTTCCTGCTCTGTCTTATAACAATTATAAGTTGGAGCGGGACCAACGTTCCCTAGCTCAGTATAACAAGCGGGTTCGGTCAAAAATCCGTATTATTATCTTGATTAAGGCGTGATATGGTCGCTACCAGGAGAGAGAGAGAAGAAAACACTCAGCGTGCGCTCTTGCAAGAATAGATTGGTTATTATTTTATCTAATCAGGATGGCTCCCACTGCTTTTTATCAAATCTTCCTTCAAACCCTAAAAGGAAAGACTAGCCGGGATTAATTACACACTACAAGTTCGCCAATCTTTCAGCCAGGCCAGTGTCGGTACTTTGAGGGAGGTCCCCCGTGCTTTCGCACGAACCTAATTAATGTAAACCTCGTTTTCCCAGAGGCGTAACCCCGTTAACACCTTTCTAGACACCTACTTGATCGGCTAATCGTAATGTATAAAACTCTCCCAGGAGTAACTCTTACTCGCAGCGGGTATCGGGATCCAACTATCACATAGAAGGTATGCAATCTCATTGCAAATTTCAACACTTGAAATTCCCGATAATATTTTGCCCCTAGCTCGCTATGACCTTGACGGAGGCCAAACAACCCATAGTCCGCTAGTCAAGTTCAACCCGTCATTTCCTGATTGAATTAAACCCACCCGCACGACCCTTGACGGAGGCCAAACAACGCCGTACGAATACCCTAATCCAATCGCATCATATGCTAGCAGATAAGCACTAGTTAGCTACCGTACACTACGCCTTGACGGAGGCCAAACAACCGCAGCACGAATACTAACTGGTACGCATCTGAAATGACGGAGGGCTACGACAGGTTTTTCTGAAAACCTATTGCGTAATGAACTTGATATCGTTGTAGAATCAAATGATTTTAAAAATGGAGTGCTTTTGAGGCTTTTCTAGTTTTGCTAAAGGAGTCACTCCCGGTGAAGGGATCGTCGGTCCTTTCCTCGTCGAATGAGGTGCGGGATATATCATATATATCACTGTGCAAAGCAAAAACACTTAAAAGCAATCAAAAGACAAACCGAGTGTGTAGCATCTGCCAGTTATTGCTAAAGGAGTCACTCCCGGTGAAGGGATCTCGGTCCTTTCCTTATCGAATAAGGTGTAGGATATATCACATATACCGCTGTGCAAAGCAAGAACTGTAGCTACCTGTTTTATTTTGAAATTCGATTCTACAACATCTTAGGTTTCTTTTATTTCATTAATCTCATTAATGAAGTCCCATCATATAAGTACCTAAACATCACAGATAAATACGACGTACACTTATGCCATCCGCATTCGCCTCGATGTCCCCTCGTGCACCGTTAGGTTAGGTAACTAACGGCAGAGCGGGGCAGGGCTAGCGCGGGTGTAAAACATAAGTAACGTCTATATAATATATCATATATACTATATACAGTATCTATCAAAGAACATCACATGATCACATCACAGATATCGCAGCAGAAGAAACATATGAAATATTGGATATACTAGGACGTCCGTGTTTTCAATACGAGCCAGTATAAAACACGGATTCCACGGTCGTGATGAATAGCCAAACCCACACCCCTAGACCCCTACGAGAGCGGCAAGCAACCCTGCCAATTCTAGAGTTAGGAGACCCGGACTCGACTCCTCGAGTTGGTCTCCCACTGGACTCCAGAACCCGGTTACTTGTGCCCTCCTCCTTGGGTCTATCCTAGTGCGGAAAAGTAAATAATATACAACGGGTGACTACTTCCGCAACCTGGAAGTGCCCCAATAAAAGAATATTACATACAAGTTTTTACATGAATGAAAATGAAAAACACTCATCTCACATAAAAACCCCCGGCTATTCGAACACGACGATCCAATATAACATATCCAGCAACACATAACATCACATGTCATCAACGTAAGTAAATATGCGCATCCCAATTGTCGTTGACATATAGCAACGAAACCGGCAATATCACATATTACACTTACGGTCACAGAAAAGAAAGTGTAAAACTACAACAGTTGGAATCCGCAACCACCTCAGACATCGCCAGCCTGACCAAATGAATTCCTTAGACATCGCATGCCTAACAATTATAAACCCCGCATTTTAGTCTCAAAATCGAAAAAACTTTTCAATATCTAGTCGGGCAATTCAACAAGATTCCCGACAGTCTGATCGAATGCTCGTCGCAAACTTCAGTAGACGGCCGCACCCCCGATACCGTCGACGAAGTGCACCAAGGCGGAACACCGCTACCGCGAGCACCCGAACGGATGCTTTCGGCGACGGGGTTCTCCTACAGTCACTTGGTCGGGGCTATGGAGTGAGGCTGTCTATTAAGTTTACCCGGCGAGTATCCGCGTACGCTACGTGATTGCGACGAACTTTTGATCACATCAAAATTCCGTGGCAACCGATCAAGTGAGACTAAACTGCTACGTTTATAACATTCATTTAGTTATCTCATAACTTTTGTGAATTCCAATTATTGTATCCCATTCCAGATAAACAGAAAATGTTAAACTTTCCGATCGAACAATCGAACACCCAAGTTTTCCCGATACAGATCAACACATGAAATAAGTCTAACAACATTCAGTTCGTACCTCAGTACCAACGGTCCAGCCGTAGAAGGGTCAAGCCAACGCCTCACATGTGGCACGCTGTACTGCCCCAAACCCGAAGGTTCAAAGGGCAGTTCAAGACGGTCACATAATCGAGTTAAGGTTTGTTGTCTTCTAGAGGGACCATCGAGTTACTTGCACTATTTAGAACATCGTTAAACTACGGAAAAATCCAACACTTGGAAATTTCCCGACAGGGGAAAAGTTGGGTATTTATATCCAGTCGAACTTTTTAACATATTCTAAAATTTATCCGGAAAGCCACACAGACAAAATTTGATAAACCTGATCGAATCATCAAAGCTCCAAAACATCCCAGATTATTCAACACTTGAATAAAATTTAAAAACATCCAGAGAACTCAGAAGCTGAAACAATGAATTACAGTGTAATAATTTAGGGCTGACGTCATCAATAAAGCGCGGATCCGCCGCCTAATGTAGGATAATGCCGCGCTTCCGCGCAATATTGTACTGTTCATTACCCCAATTTTGCGCCGTAATTCTTATATTTTCCTGCTGGGTTTTCTGCATATTTTTAATATTGAAAAATCACTGTTTTTAGAAAAAGTACAGAGAGCACATTTTGGAGTTGGTTTCGGGTTCGTTCCGGTTTCAAATTCCGTCTGGACTTCGCCTAAGGCTCTAGCTAGGCTCTGATACTACTGTAGGGTTCCTAGGCACACTAGTGAGGTCTCGATAGCCATCAACCATGGCAATTTCAAAAATTATGGTGCCTACAAACCCTAAACTACGGATCGATAACTAGATGTCTAGGCGAACAAGAACTAGTTAACACTTAACTAATGAGAAAACGGAAATACAACCTTTGTAGATCTGGTGCTCCACCTCCATAGCTCCGCAACGAGGTCCTCTCCGCTGTCCAAGTCAAATCCGGGCTCTAGGATCGGCTTCGTCGGAGAATGGGCAAGCTAGGTCGTCGATGTCCATGCCGAAGATGATCTACGTCGAGGCATCGCTAAATCAAGCTCCACCTTCACCAAGCCCTAAAACTTGTGAAGGAAACACACTCTACTACTTGGCAAGAGGTAGAGGATGAAGAAATAGGAAGTGGGTAGACTTTAGAAATGGATTTCTCACTCAAATCATCAATCCACCATTGATGACCTCAAGCTTCTTCACTTGAAGCAAGGAAGAAGAAGAAGGAAATTGATATGATAAGTTAATTAGAAAATGAAATGAATAATCCAACCTTATCATAACAAGACCATGGTTAATTGTAGAGAGCTAACCATGGTTAAAGGAATGGTTAGGGTCAAACAAGAGACAAAATGGTCACTTAGTCAAAAGATCAAGAAGCTTCAACTAGAATCCAAAATTAGCAACCATTTCATTTCTTTTTCTTTTATTCATTTATCAAAAATAAATGGATAAATAAATAAGATAAATGAATAAAAAATAATAAACCCTAACCATTTCATTAACTAAGGTTTAACACTTTACACTTAACCAAAAAGCATGCATCATCAAACATGATACAAGCAAGCGCACAAAATCATATCACATATATAATGCGCACATCCGAGTGAGAAAATCCATTCAAAGTGAACCGATACTAGTTAATGCAAAGTAATATATCAAATATATAATTATACATTAAATCATTAAACCAACACTTGATTCAATGATCCGGTCATGTCGCATACAACCGACTAGTATTCAATGTATCGGCTTATCGAATCAACGCTTGAATCGATAACTAGTTTATATCGCATACAACCTTTCCGATACATTCATCGCGAGAATGGAATACAGTATCACATACTGATATTATTCTCGGTCCCGCACATATCTCATATGCGCTCCTATTTCGTTTCGCTTGAGCCAGGAAACCTCTGTGTAGGACTCTAAAGACTCGTCAATACGCCGGCAGCGGATGATGATCATATCAAACACCCACAAGCCGCAAGCGGTCTGCTAAACGTAACGGCCACCCGGGTATTGAGCGATCTGAAGATCGACGAGCAAGCCCGCTCACACTCCAGTGAATCCGACCAGTAACACTACCGTACAGTCCGGTCTGATCGTCTGATATGTCGCATATCTCGCCTAGGGGTGGTAAACGTCAGACCCCAATAGCTCAATAAGTCGTGTCGATATGAGGTCTATAACTGTTCGAGAAACTACTGGTAACACTTACCAGTAAATCTCAGCAACCCTGGCCAGGGATTTCCTGTTATAGCCAATCGAACACAGCGCAACATCAACTCCCTATACCGAGAGAGACGAATCCCCTCCTATCGCTCATTGCCTCCATGTGACTCGGGACTGTACCCAAAAACCACCGTTTTGCACGCCCTCTTGGACGTGGTAAGATGGAAATCAAAGCACAGTGGGAACCACACAAGACTCTATGACGATCTCGGGTCAACAGACTACTCTGTACCAGTGTCACCATAGAACTGCCATCTGACGTGAGGTATAATACCATCTGGGAGTTCTCGACGAGTCCGTCCAGTGTACCCAGTCTCTACTGAGCACCCGTATATCATCTCTGATGTCAAACACCAATGGATATGGGATCATCCATCGCCCATCTGTATGGGTCGAGAAGGTACACGCTAGTCTACTCTGGTATATCGATGCCCCGTCTCGATACACCCTCGACTAGGGACTTTGAAGGATGTACTTATGGACTACCATGTCCCCACTAGTATGATCCGCATCATAGTCCAGGTAGTCAAGTACAGATCCTAAGGGCTTTACCAACATGTAACAGAGAGACAATCAGCATACACGTTAAGGTAAAGGGTAACCAGATAGCATACTATCATGTCGAGCAAGAAAGTCCTCCCTATATATGTCCCAGCATCCACTACAATATACATCCTATGTACAGTAATGGCCTCTAGGGCATACATATAACTAACACGAGGTTCTCATCGGCTAGTTCTTTAGCGAGCTTGGCTAATACATCCGCTTTGCTATTTTCTGCACGCGGTATGCTTTCCAGAATGTAGGAAGGGATTTGAGTCAGTAATTGTTGTACCCTCTCGCCGTACTTCACTAACTCTGGCTTGCATGTTTGATAGTCGCCGTTTACTTGGCTGACGACCAGCTAGGAATCTCCGTATATGAGGAGGTTTTTGATTCCCATGTCGACAGCGATCTCAAGACCTGCTATCAAAGCTTCATACTCGGCTTCATTGTTTGTCCTCAGCTCTGTTAAAGAGAAAGCAAAGCGCATTATCCCCCTTTGTGGAGTTATGAAGATGAAGCCTACCCCGGATTTGATTATGGGGTGCTTTGTTTGCGCTTCTTCATGGAAGATGCCCTATCGAAGTAGAGTTCCCATCGGGTGTCACTCTTTCCTTTATCACCGTCGATTGTGTCAAATGCGTGCTCGTCTGGCAATTCGCAGTTCAAAGGAGAATCGGCAGATATCGGATGTTCAGCGAGGAAGTCAGCGATGGCCTGGCCTTTCACTGCCTTGAGGGGTCGATAAGTTATTGAGAACTCCATCAAGAGCAGGGCCCATTTAGCGAGTCGTCCCGTTAATATAGCCTTTGACATTAAATATTTGAGAGGATCTACTTTCGATATGAGATGGACCTCATGTGCCAGCACGTAGTGTCTCAGCTTCGTTATCGCGAAGATCAACGCCAGGCAGTGTTTTTCAATGGGAGAGTAGTTGTTTTCTGCTCCCAGGAGAACTCGAATCAGATAATAGAGGGCTCTCTCCTTCCCTTGGTCGTTTTCTTGTGCCCACAGCACGCCTAAAGAACCATCAAGGGCGGTTGTATACAGAATGAGTGGCTTTCCCTTGACCGGAGCAGTCAGCACAGGCGGATTCTGCAGATATTGCTTAATTTTGTCCAGTGCGCTTTGACATTTGCGATCCCAGACGAACGGGGTTCCCTTCTTCATTAGGTGACTGTAAAGACGACACTTGCCGGAGAGATTGGCTATGAATCGCCGGATATACGCGAGCTTTCCTTAGAGAGACCGTAGTTGCTTGAGAGTCCTTGGAGGAGGCATTTCCATGATCGCCTTGATCTTCGACGGGTCTATCTCGATGCCTTAGAGTCGGACGACGAATCCTAGGAACTTGCTCGAGGAAACTCGAAACACGCATTTAAGAGGGTTCATCTTCAAGTTGTATTGCCGAAGGCGTTGAAATACGATCTTCAGATGCTCTAGATGTTCCTCGTATGATTTGCTTTTAACTACGAGGTCGCCGATATAACATTCGACGATTTCATGTATGAGGTCATCGAAGATTTTCGTCATGGCCCTCTGATAGGTGGCACCGGCGTTCTTTAGACCGAAGGGCATCACCTTATAGCAGAATATGCCCAAAGGGGTCCGGAAAGCGGTATGCTTCTGGTCCTCGGGATGCATCTTTATCTGATTGTATCCTGACGAGCCATCTATGAAGGAGAAAACTTCGTGAGTGGACGTGTTATCTATCATCAGCTCGGTGACCGGTACTGGAAAGTCGTCCTTCGAGCAAGCTTTGTTGAGATCCCGAAAGTCCACACATACGCGCACCGTCCCATTTTTCTTCATCACTGGGACGATGTTGGCGATCCAGTCAGGATACTGAACCTCTTGAATAAAGCCAGAGTCGATTAGTTTCTTGACCTCGGCATTGATGCTCATCTTATGCTCGAGTCACATTCTCCTTGGTGCTTGTTTGATCGGCTTGACGTCCGGGGATATCGCCAATTTGTGGACGGCTATTTCTGGATCTAATCCGGGCATTTCGGAATAGTTCCATGCGAAGCAATCTTTATACTGCATGAGCACGTCTTTGAGCATCGCCACTTTTTCGTCAGACAACAGCTCACTGACGAACGTCAGCCGCGGGTCACTTGCCGTCCCCAAGTCGATTTTCCTGAGGTTATCTGCAGTAGTATGTATTCCATCTTCCAGCTCTTTTGGCACCGGTGGAAACTCTGAAATCACCTTGTCATCATCGTTTTCGAAGCACCAGGGGAGGTCATCCATATTCTCGGGTTCTTCTTCTGACAGCGTTATTACGTGGCAGGTATGAGATCGTTTCCAAGACCGAGATTGATCTGGTTCTACTCTTGCTATACACGTCGCTTTTGGTTCTGTTGGAGATAGTGCCCTCAGAGTCAATTATTGGATCACAGGTACGTGATTGCAATGATTGAGAAAGGACCTATACTGTTAGAACAGTTTTGCTCAAGATGATAGTATACTATCTGGTTTATCTTTATCATCGTGTACTGCTTTAGGTGACCTTACAGGTCACTATTGCACGTTGATAGAGCCCCTAGGATTCTTGCTTGACTGCCAGCAGTATGAGGGCGATCATATACGTGGGAGCTGGGGTCTATAATCAAATCCTTAAAAGGTCCCTAGTCATGGGAGTTTCGAGACAGGGCATCGATACTCTAGAGTAGATTAGTGTATACAGTCGAGACCCCGATGAGGGGCGGTGGCCGGTCTCACAAGCCACTGGTGTCAGTTGGTTCACCTAAGATGTATACAGGTGCTCATTGGGTTATGAGTACACCGGACAGGACTCGCCGGGAACCTGCTAGTTTGTCTTATACCTGACGTCAGATGGCAGTTCCCTGGTGACATGTGTGCAGGTTAGTTCATCGACCTGAGATCGTCATTTATCTCGTGTGAGTTCCCACTGTACTTTGATTACTACCCTACCACGCTCAAAGGAGACATGCAAACAGGTTTTAGTTGGGTACAGTCCCGAGCCACATGGAGGCAGTGAGCGGATCTTCAGGGGTTCGTCTCTCCCGGTATTGGGGGTGAGGTCGCGCTGTGTCTAGGAGAGCCATTACACGAAGTCCTTGGCCAAGACAGGAGATTTACTGGTAGGTATTCCAGTAGTATCTCAGGGTGTTCTGAGCTACACTCCGACACGACTTGTACCGCTTTTGGGGGTTTGACTTTTACCAACCCCCTAGGCCCGCCATGCGACGCCTCAGATTGACGGCCGGGGCGCCGCCGTGCACTTACACTGGTATCAGAGCCACGCCATTAACCTAGTCTAGCTTGCTCTAACGTGTTTACAAGTTCGATCGAACGGATTTTCCAAAAACCCCATTTTCAAGTCCAGGTTTCTGTCGAATTTTTGCTGTGCTCAAAAAATTATTTGGTACATTGCAAAAATACGTGCAGGGTTTTATAAGAATTCTGCGAAAATTTGGTCGGCTGAAATTACTGTAGCGCGGCGGATTAGCGGCCAAAACCACATTTTCGCCGCGGATCCCCCGCCGTACTGTGGCCAAACTGCACCAAATTTCTACAGTGGGTTTCTGACATGGAAATAGGGTTTCTGGTATATTCTTTTTGGGCCCAGATTTATTTTGAGTGCTACAGTTGTGCTTGGGGCCCACTTCGGAAAATTTAGTCGATCGAAAATTTTAAACATGTTAGTTCACAGTATTTACATTATATCTGTGACCGTGAATGTCATTTGATCGGTAAATCCTGTCTAACTGCTATAGCCCTTTTAGACAGATTTGAGAACGTGACATTCGCGTTGATGTTCTGTGTTGTGCTGTGATGTTGCGGATTTGTCATGGTGGATAGCCTGGATGCAATGGTAGTACAGTTTTTGTATATGTACATTGATATTGTGGGGCGAGCGTCCGACATGTGGACTGCCGTTACTGCCTGTGTGTATATTATTCTTTTCGGGCACGACCGGGCTAAGGTCGATGTACCCGTTGTATATATTTTTTCTTTCTGTACTAGGATTACCCCAAGGAGGGGTGCACGGATAGCCGGGTTCTAGAGGGCAACGGGCCCGCATCTCATGGCGTTGAGACGGAGGGGGCTTTACTCTAGAATTGGCGGGCTATTCGCCGCACTCGTAGGGGGTAGAGGTTGACCCAGGAGGGGTGCCCAAGTTACCGGATTCCGTGAAGTGCTGGGTGGTCCATTCACGTTGCTGAAGGGGGCTGCCTCGCTTCAGGTTTTAGCGGGTAACTTGTCGCGCCCGTAGGGGTCTAGGATTTCATTGCACAGGCTATCCACACGACCAGGGGAACGTCGGGTTTCAGTAGCGGCTCTATGAAACCCGGGGATCTCAGATATCTGTATTGTTCTGTGATGTTGCATTTTTATCATGCCTTGAGCGAATATTAAATATTGATATATATACTAGTAGATGTTGTATATGTTTTGCATCCGCGCTAGTCCAGTCCCCGCTCTGTCGTTAGTTAAGTAACTTAACGGGTGATGACAGGACCCAGTGGCGAATGCGGATGGCATATACGTACATCATTATTTTCGTTCTTTATTGGTGTGATCAATTGATGGGACTGCATTGATTCGGATCAATGCAAGCTAAACAAACCTATTCTGATGTTGTTGGAACTTTTTTCCAAAAAGTAGTTATTGCAAGGGCGTTCTCTTTTGTTTTGCACAGTGGTATTCGGTTATGAATATCCAGCACCTCAGTCGACGAGGCAAGGGCCGAGATCCCTTCACCGGGAGTGACCCCTTGGACAGAAGTTTGCGTCAGGGCAATAACTTCACTATAGTCGATTACTTTTGCTTTGCATCGTGGTATTCAGTTGGAATATCCTGCACCTCATTCTACGGAGAAAGAGCCGAGATCCCTTCACCGGGAGTGACCTCTTTAGCAAAGGTTTTCGCCACTATATTTTTATAAAAAGCTATCCCGTTCCTTCAACGATATCAAGTTCATTACGTTAAAGGTTTTCGCCAGAAACCATTCGTAGCCCTCCATCATTTCAGTTAAATATTCGGTAGTATTCAAGCTATGTATTTTGACCTCACTCCAAGACATAGTGATTGGTAGCTGTTGGATATTTATCTGTTGCATAGATAGAATGCGTTGGTTTGAGACAGTCGTACTGCCATTTTAGCCTACGTCAAGGGTAGGTACGGGTGGGTTCAAATTAACCTGGATAATGATGGGTAGAACTTGATATGTGACTTATGACATTTTGACCTCACGCCAAGCTCATA
Source organism: Agapanthus africanus (assembly GCA_030015575.1). Lineage (NCBI taxonomy): Eukaryota > Viridiplantae > Streptophyta > Magnoliopsida > Asparagales > Amaryllidaceae > Agapanthus > Agapanthus africanus. The sequence goes on from JASDDO010000026.1 coordinate 143,503,220, forward strand.
AGAGCATGGGGTAAAAATCACATCGGGAGTTTCTAAAGAAACTGAAACTTGCCAGATATGCACATACCTTCTGGAGTGTGATAACGTGAGCGGATTCCGTCACGTTTTCATGCGATGATAGTTGGAACCCGATTCCCACTGATGAGTTGGTTTACTCCTCGGGTGATCCCGGCTAATTCTTCTTTCAGGTTTGGTTGGAACCCGATTCCCACTGATGAGTTGGTTTACTCCTCGGGTGATCCCGACTAATTCTTTTTTCAGGTTTGGAGGAGAATTTGACGTAACAGTGGGAGGTTTCCAGATTAGATAAAGTGATAACCCTTCTGATCTAGGTTAGAGTGCACGCTGAGTGTTTCTTTTCTCTCTCTCTTTGGTAGCGACCATGGCCCGACCCTAGACTATGACTCAGTGACCAAGTTGACCGAACCTTCTTATAACACTGGCTTTTGGATTGTCAGAGTTGCATACCTCACTGCCACTCCTACTTTTACCCTTTTCTCCAGGACACCCCGTATTACTACGAACGTCCACTTCCATTGGATAAAACCATCGTATGGTTATATACGAACTCGAAGGAATTTATTCGAGGATGGTTTCTGGTTCTGGAGAAAACGAATAGGACTATTCAGTTGTCTTTTCCTTTTACCTTCTCTCAGGTTGTGAGTGCTCCTTGGATTAGGACAGTACACCTATTACGCAAATTGGATAGTCTTCTTCCAAACCATAGGCAGGTGCCGACCGGTAGGGAATGAAGAAAACCAATTAGGCTAAACGGTGTACAGAAGGTATTAAGTTAAGACAAATAAAGGGATTAGAAGGAGGGCAAAGTAAACTGCGACTGCTATTCACGAACAAACCAAGTATTTCTTTACCACTCCCACTTCACCATTGTATTTCTCCAGAACACTCCGTATCACTACGAAGATCCACAGTTATTTGGATACTCCATCGTATGGTTATATACGAACTCGAAAGGAACTTGTTCCAGTTCGGGGATGGATTCTGGTTCAGGACAAATAGGAATAAGGTTTTATTCAGTTGTCTTTTATCTTTACCTTCTCTCGCATTGCGAGTGCTCTTAGAATTAGGACAATACACCCATTATGCTTATTGGATAGTCTTCTTCCAAACCATAGGCTGGTGCCGAGCGGTAGGGAAAGAAGAAAACCATTTGGCCTAAAGGGGTGTACAGAAGGTAACGACTAAAGACATATAAAGGGATCTGGAGAGATGGCAAAGAAGTATACGGTTACAGTTGTGAATCTGGATAATGGAAGAGGCATTACTAGAAATACCCGGATACCCCATCGAAACATTTCAATGTTTCAGTTTCACTGTGTATTGTTAAAAGAAAACTGATTTCCTAATTAGACACTTGCTCCAGAGTATGTATTTACCAGGTATGATTCTCACATCTGTATGGTTTTACAGATGTTGAGTGGGAGTAAGTTATTGGGAATTAGGTGATCATCCTCATTATATCGGAATTCGTTGTAATTGGTGATATTTGAGGAAATCGCCTGGGTTGTTTGCCGGACGGCAAATATTTGGTTTTGAATATCCGTCGTTGTGCACCAATTTCAAATTGATATATCTGTACGTCTATTTTTATAGAGTGAGATATACCTTTTTGAAATTATGTCTATGACATTTACCTATATCAGTGGATGGTATTAGGTAAGGAGCATTAAACAGCGGTGTAATTCTTCATAACCATAGTACAGTTTTCAACCTACGACACATAGGGAATGAGTTATTAGACTCAAGGGGCTTATACAGAGTATTGTATGTTGTCCAGTATCCATTAGGACAGAGGGATTGGTACACGTACTATATTCTGTTTACTTTTGACTTCTCTAGTTCTTAGACATGTGTTTCGTAGAAATGCAGGTTCTGAGTTTTGAGAAGTTATAGGTATAAGAGTAAAGTAGAGAACCAGATATTGCAAGTATCGTGATTCTTCAAGGTGATCGAAGATGTAGATACTTCTGTATGGTATTCAGTTAATAGTAATGATTAAGAGAACTTGCTTCTCTTTCAGGTTACTCATAATTGGAAGTACTCCTAAGTTGAGTAATGCTGATCGGCCTATCTCCATTTAGCTGACATGCACTGGAGACAGCTGCATGATTTGAATCTGGTTCAATTAAATTAGTGCCTCTGTTTCTGTATTGGATATAGAACAGTTCGTATCTTGACGATGTTAAGGTACGGGGAGTTGTCCGGCTTATGCTTAAAACCAGACTCTGGATAACTCAAGGCACGTTTCTGTAGTTGCTGTTTGTGGGTTGACCCAGGTTATGATGAGGGTTGACTTTCTACCATCTGGAAGATCAATAGTGATATTGTTCTTGACTCTCCACAGTTTTAATAAGAATGGATTTTTTCAGAAAACAGTAGTGGGAGTATGGTAGAACTGGAAGTGATTCCAGAACCGCAAACGATTACTGAAAATTTGATAAGAACCTAAAGATTCAATCTGGTTTGACATTCCATTGGCCACTCCGCAGATATGGTGGGTAACCTCAGGCACTCGAGAGGTACTTCGGTATGCTCAAAGACGGTGACAGAGAGATTCTTGTTTACCCAGACTTGACACTACTGTTGTTCCAGGCTATGAGACCCGGCACGAGGATGAGTATAGAGTCGTTCTAAACTAGCTTTAGAAGTGTACGTCTATATGATTCTGCCAGAGGGTTGTCATAGTCAGTGGGAGCAGCGGAAGCATTGGTGGACAGGTGGCTTATGTCTATTTATAGACTAAAGCAGATATAGCGGAGATAGATCATCTATTTCTGATGTGACAGTCATAGGTTTGACTTCATCAGAATAGCGGATGGATCTGTTAAGAAGGTAGTAGGGTGTGATGTCCTGGTATTTGGATGACATACACAGAGTAGGAAGTGAAATTCCTATACTACGATCGGTTATACTTTAGTTGTCACACAATGGTTTCTCCACATAGGATATAAATGTTGTTTTTGCACTAGATGCAATAAGGTGATATTGATCCAATCCTGGAGAAACGTTCGGAAGCAGTTTTAGAACATAAGTAGATGTTCTAGGGATATGATAACGTCAGCCTTATTCAGGTGACGGTTATCGTTCCAGGCTTCCAAGGTGACCTGGATGACAGAGTGGCTGTCAGAGTTATAGTTTTCCCTCTGACGAGGGGCAGTAGTTTGGACAGGTGGTCCAAGCGGATACTGAGGGAGGCATGGCACAGGATACTGATTAAGTTCAGTTGACGATATAGTCTGAGAAGTTTGGATTTGGAGTTCATTTATGAACTAGGTCCCATCAGATATCCAGACATACTCTAAGACAGGCATTGCTCATTTCGGGAGATGGCTTTCTCCGTGAACATGAGATAAAGAGAGACATAGAAAGAAACATTAGAGCGGATCCACTCACTGAGGCTATTCCTCGAACGCATTAGTTTCGCAAATGGGTTTTGTGAAATCGATTAGTAGAGGAGTTGGGTGTTCGGTATCACACGGGCTGTGATTATGCGACATCGCAATAATTAGCCTTGAGTGCAAGTGGGAGATTGTTGGAGATAGTGCCCTCAGAGTCAATTATTGGATCACAGGCACGTGATTCCAATGATTGAGAAAGGACCTATACCGTTAGAAAAGTCTTGCTCAAGATGATAGTATGCTATCTGGTTTATCTTTATCATCGTGTACTGCTTTAAGTGACCTTACAGGTCACTATTGCACGTTGATAGAGCCCCTAGGATTCTTGCTTGACTGCCAGCAGTATGAGGGCGATCATATACGTGGGAGCTGGTAGTCTATAAGCACATCCTTAAAAGGTCCCTAGTCGTGGGAGTTTCAAGACAGGGCATCGATACTCCAGAGTAGACTAGTGTATACAGTCGAAACCCCGACGAGGGGCGGTGGCCGGTCTCACAAGCCACTGGTGTCAGTTGGATCACCTAAGATGTATACAGGTGCTCATTGGGTTATGAGTACACCGGACAGGACTCGCCGGGAACCTGCTAGTTTGTCTTATACCTGACGTCAGATGGCAGTTCCCTGGTGACATGTGTGCAGGTTAGTTCATCGATCTGAGATCGTCATTTGTCTCGTGTGAGTTCCCACTGTACTTTGATTACTACCCTACCACGCTCAAAGGAGATGTGCAAACAGGTTTTAGTTGGGTACAATCCCGAGCCACATGGAGGCAGTGAGCGGATCTTCAGGGGTTCATCTCTTCCGGTATTGGGGGTGAGGTCGCGCTGTGTCTAGGAGAGCCATTACACGAAGTCCTTGGCCAAGGCAGGAGATTTACTGGTAGGTATTCCAGTAGTATCTTAGGGTGTTCTGGGCTACACTCCGACACGACTTGTACCGCTTTTGGGGGTCTGACTTTTACCAACCCCCTAGGCCCGCCATGCGATGCTCATAGACGAACGGACCGGACTGTACGGATATTGTCACTGACAGGCTCAATAGGGTGTCAGGATGAGTTCTCTCATCGACGTCCCTTTTGGTCAATACCTGGTAGCCCATTACGTATGGCTAATACCTCTGACGTGCTAGTGGTTAAATCCACAGCCAAAGTATTGACGAGTCTTTAGAGTCCCCCACAGACAGTTTCTCAAGTTTCGGGCGAAACGCTGTAGAGGCCGTATGGAGATATGGCAGGGTTCGATCTTATCCGTGCGGTATTGCACGGATCATGATCAGACAGATAATACTAGCGGGCTTTGGTTTAAACCGGATCCTAATATTGTACAGTGTAGATTTTGTCTCTTTACATTTGTATTCGGTCGAAATACAAATACGGGTATGTATATACTGTCGCGGGGTTTTCCTGTAATTTATTACGGGATCAGTTTTTTGAAGTTGCCAGTTTGCATTCCGTTTCGGCCAGTTTTCCTTTGTTCCTTCACGGCCGGATTTTTGTGATGGGAGGGGTTTATTTGCAAGTGTGCAAATTATCAAATATGGAGGGTTCTTGGTGGCATTTGGATTATGATGGTTCAAGCATCTTATGATGCTTTTCTTGTTCTCATTATTGTTTTCATTTATGAGATAGGATTGGATTTGAAATGGGTGTGACAAATATTCCTCAATATCATCACATTTGTTATGATCACCTCTTGCTTTTACTACACTCACCTCCCTTCATTGCTTTTGCATTCTCCTCATTCATTTTGGCCGGCCACATTCTTGAGGGAGAGAAAGAGGGGAATTCATTTTGGTGTGGGGAAATTAGTTCATCTCGTTTTCTTTGCTTACACCAAAAATCCTAAGTTCATTTCAAAGTTCATTCCTCCATCATATATGGCAACTTCATACCCGCATTGAGACAATCCATTCTACACTTCGCCTACAGTATTCTTGGACACATCGACTCGCCAACTTCGTGCCCGAGTTGCCTTGGTCCAGATGTGGGAGCCCGTAAAAGAACCCGGCGTTGTGTTACCTTTTCCGACGAGGAGATGAAGACCGGAGATTCCGCTAGGAGATCGGGACGGAGGCCGAAGACCGAAGGACACGGTTCGCTCGGTATAGCTTCCTACTCATTCTCTTGTTAGCTAGCATTAGGTTAATGGCCCGATCCGGGTTTATAGTGCGCGGTGGTGCCGGTTTACAAGTTTTGTAAAATTTTCATTTCCGCATTCCGGCGTCGGATTGACGGCCGGGGCGCCGCCGTGCACTTACAGGTTCATGCTTCTATGGCGGGCTTACCCTCCAGCTGTTGGATAAAGCGAACCTGCCTTTTTGATATTGGTCTTCAACCCAATTCTTGAAGGTGAAGCAGTCTTCGAGAGGATGCCCTATTGCTTGGTGGTAAGAGCAATAGTCTGGGTGAGAGACCTCGTCTGCTTGCTCGGGGTGCTTAGACTCCGGGAGTGTCATCATCTGATGTTTCATGACAAGATCGAATATCTTCCTTATCTTGTCTTGGAAAAAAGAATATTCTCGACCCATCTTCTTTACAAGAGACGGATCCCGGCTGCTCGATTTTTGATCTCGTGGCTTCTTGGACCCGTTTTGCAGCCGTCGAACGCTTTTTCCGTTCTTTGATTTATTTTTGCCTCTGCGCCGAGTCTTTTGTATGACGGGATGGTGACGAGGAGCATTGTCATTCTCCACTGCCTGCTAAAGGAGGCGCTGCGTCCTGGCTTTCTCGTAAATGGCCATTTCACGGTTATGGTCATCCCGGACCTTTTGACACGCTTCCTTATTATCTTGTCCATCCGTTTTTCAAACGACGGACTCGGCATTTTGATGGTAGGCTCTAGTTTTGATTCAGGGTCAGCGTTTTCTAACAGGGCGTCTCCTTCTTCATCGAAATCATATATGACGTAGCTACCATGGACTCGTTCCCGTTTCTTGGATTGGACATATCCAAGCCCGACCGTTTCCATTCTCCCATTGGGCAACTTTCGCTGAGTTCCGGGGACGTCCCAAATCCTATTGTAGAATCGAGCTTGTCGAGTAGTCTGTCTGAAGGGTACCCCTTGGCGCTTCAATAGCCTTTTCAAGCCTTCCGTGTAATATCTAGGTAGACGGATGGGCTGGAGCTTGTCGAGCGTAGAATCGGCGCCATGCCAGATTTCTTTCTCCACTTTGGTTTCCCCAGATCGGTAGAATAGGATCGCCTCTTCACCCTTTCTCCTGGGAGGGACGTAAAATGTCTGCAGTTCTTGCATACTATAAGCCTCAAGTGCATCGAGATCTTTGTAATGTTCTTATGGAACCATTGTAATTTGCAAACTTCGATCATCAACAAAGGCTTGAATTGATGGCTGAGTAGAAAATATGGCATTGACTTCATCTTCCGAGTCGCTGCCGAAGATCAACATAGGGGTGGACGGTCCCGGGTTGTTGCGTTGGAGCGGCCCTGAATAAACTATCTCTTCTTCCTCCTCGGTATCACTCCCGAAAACCGGAATAGTGGTGATAGCTTTGTTCTTTGGTTTGTGACATCTTTCCGTGTCCTCAAAATCTGGTAAGAAGTATTTTGCATCTTCGTACTTTCGGACTTCGTTCACGGAGAATGGGTTCAACTCCCCTGTCACAGTGTGATCGAGTCCATCTTTGAAATATTTCATACACTGGTGTTGTGTAGAGGGGATGATGTTGTATTCATGTAACCAAGGTCGGCCGGGCAAAGCATTATAGCAGGTCTTAGCGTCAATGACGTGGAATTTAATGTCAGTGACTAGCAGCCTAAAGCGCAGCGTCAATATCACAGACCCAAGCGTTCGCGACGACTGGGAGTCAAAACCGGAGATGGTGATTTTATCACGAGCGAGGTGCTGAACGCTCATGTAGATTTCCTTCAACACTCTCACGTTGAGGAGATTGACAGAAGACCCATTGTCAACCAGGATTTTTCCTATCTTGATATCGTGACAGTATCCGGAGACATAAAGGGGACGGTTGTGTTCGCATGTCCCAAGGAGGAGATCTTCATCGCCGAAAGTGATATCGGCTGTGTGCACTTCTTCCAGCTTGTCCTTCATCTTTTCTTCGGCAAGGAAAGCTTGGAATTGCTCCGGCTCTTGTAGCGCTTTGATCAATGAATCTCTCGCCTCTTTGGATAGCATAAGGGCTTCGAGAATGCTGAGCTGCGAGGGTAGCTTCCTCAAGTGTGCCAGAACGTTGTAGTCCACCTTACGCTTCTTCGGCGGGTCCTTGGCTATCAACTCTTTGACGACTTGATCTTCTAGGGTGATATCTTCAGGGACTTTTTTCCCTTATCTTTTCTATTCGTGGGTCCGAGATTCTTTTCGGGCAGTGTACGATTGCACAGTTGAATATTTTCACAGGTCTTCGATTCTTCCTCTTTTCCCGAGGTGGATTCTTTGAAGAGAGGGCCAAGAGTCATTTCTTCATCAGAGTCGCTCCCGAAGGTGAGAACTTGCGGTCCCCCAGCGTTGACCATGTGACAGTTGCCGGTAGTTCTTTTACGCTCCTCGGTCGTATTTCTTTGCTCCCGACGAGCTTTGTGTTTCATCCGCTTGAAATTTTGCCGGTGAGTAACATATCCCTGCTACCATCTTTTAAAAGCTTTGCACTCTTCGGTAGGGTGCGTAATCCTTCGATGATATAAGCAGTAGCTAGGATGTGCATCCGCTTCATCAGGCGTGTTTCCTTCGGAGGGTGGAAGCTTCATTCCCATCGATGTGGCTTTGGCGAACCTTTTCCTCGTCTTGAACCTGTTTTTATTTGTGGCGGATGCACTTTGATTTGGCTGGAGCGTTTTAACCCTTTCGTCCAGTCGCCGGCGCTTGGCTTTTTCAAATATGGCCATCTCACGCTCTCGAGCAGCCTTGCTTTTAAAAAGAGCTTCATTCAGGAATGCATCAATCATTTTGTCTGATGGCTCTAGAAGTTCCGGCTTAGTATCTGCCCCCAGTTTCTTTGTGTAAGGAGCTTCTTCATCATTTATCGACGAGTGAGAGATCACATGGCAACTTGCTACGTAATCCTCAGATTCATCCGACGAGTCTTCTCCATTGTCATCACCTTCTTCCTCAAGGACGTGGCTGAGAAATTCTTGGAGTGTGATTGGAGTCCGCGCCTTCTGGTTGTACTCTTCCAGCGCGTCAATCTGCTTTTGCAGGTCCGTGTGCCTGTCATTAGTCTTTATGAGCTTCTTGGATTTCTTCTTTTTCTTTGAAGATTTTGACGGCTGGGTGTGAGCACTTTGATTATCACCACCAACTTTTGGAGTTGGGTGTGGTTTCAGTATTCCCTTGATGATCTCGGGTTCCAGCGGATTCTTCTATTTGATTGCCGGGCATGTGTGGAGATCCTTCAGCATTCTTTTTGTTTTGGCTGAAAGAGCGATTTCCCATGGAGTTTTTTCAACAAAAGAGCACGATGCCCCCGGTGTGTCTGTCTTCTTAGGAGTGTGCGGTTGTGGTGGGCTTAATTTCCACTTCTCAGACAGCGCAAACTTGCCTTGCTGGTATTGGTCCTCGATCCAACCTTTAAAGACGAAGCAATCTTCAATTGGATGGCTTACTGTTTGATGGTAAGGGCAATAATTGGGACTATTAGTCTCGCCAGGTTGCAGCGGTCGTTTTGGATTTGGCAGATTAATGAGCCTGTTGCGCATTTCCAGTTCGAATAGTCTCTTCGTTTTGTCCCGAGGGAACGAATAAGGACGCTTCATTTTCTCATTATAGTATCTCCGTCTCTCTTCCAGTTGATCCGTTAGTTTTGGGACACTGGGCTGCTGTTGAGTATTTGCAACGAATGTCGCCTTCCCTTTACCCTTTCGTTCCGCTGCTCCGGCTTCGGAGGAGACGGTCTATGACCCATCTGGTCCACCTGGGCCAGCTTTTCGATCAAGGCTTGGAACGTGGTCGGCTTGAAGAACATCATGAATTAGGAAATAGTTGCCTGAGGGTCCAGAGTGCCCACGAACATACCCACTGCCGGTGCTTCCTCGATGCGCTGCTCACATTTTGACCATAAATTTCGCCACCGTATTGCGTATTGTACCCAAGTTTCGCCTGGCTTCATCCTGGCGTTAATTAATGCGGTAATCGGGGTACGCTCGCTAGCGCTCGCGAATCTCTGTGTAAACAGCAGTTCCATTTCCGCAAATGTTTTGACAGAGTCGTTTGGATGTTCAGAATACCATTCGAATGCCGTCTTCGACAAACTGCCGACGAACTGGCGAAGGAGCAGTTTATCATCACCTCCGGTATTACCACATAGAGCCCTGAACTGGGCGACATGCTGGTGCGGATTTCCTGTCCCTTTATATACATGAAATTTAGGGATCGTATATCCCGGCGGGTACTTTATTTGGTCATACCAGCCTGAATATGGTCGCCCAGTTTTAACTATTTGGCCGGCTGCTTCATTCGCCTGGTGAGCTCGTATTTGCTGAGCAATGTAGTCATCCAGAGTGGCCTTGGAAATGGTTTCCTCTTTGGCTGCTGAAAGAGCCGGAGGAGGGTTCAATGTCTCCCCTTTGTCGTCTTCGATGATGATCGGGGGGTCTTCAGCTGGAGGTTCCGGCTGTAACATCATCCCAGCCATGTCTTGGAATAAGAGAGCCATTCGTTTTATATTAGCTGCCTGTTCCGCAGTCTCTTTTTCTTTCCTCTCGAGCAATCTTCGAAGGAACTCGGTATCAGTTTCTTGTTCCCGACGCTGATCTGAGGTTTCTTGATTTTCTCTTGGCCCAGTAAGTGCGGCCATCGCAGTCAGCATCTCCTGAAGCTTCTGCTGCTGTTGTTCTTGAGCCTTCGTTATTGATCGGGTGAGTGGTCGATGACCCGTAGAAGCACGGCTTTCTTCTTTTCCGGAAGCCATATAAACATTATGTATCACCATGCCCCCAGCCTTGGGGCATTTGGCTCAGCGTCTTTGTGGTCGGCCGTAGTCACAGGGGCTTTCTCTGGCCTCCTTCTCTTTTGAGCAGTTGAAGTCGAGGGGGCCGTTGCAGTGGGCACCCAAACAGCTGTTGCCTTTTGTGGTACCTTAAGATGGCTCTTTTCTTGCTGAGCTTTGATCTTTTTTGGTCGGCGAGATTAGTCCCGGTCAATTACTGAGTCCTGAACCTGTCGCCAGACTTTGTAAATTTTGGAGGATAGCCGCTGAGGGGACTGCTCCGGCTTTGTTTCCGTAACATTCTCCACAGGCGGAGGAGATCTTTTCAGTACGGCGGTGGGTGAATTCCTGCGCACCCTATTAAGCAGCTCGAAGCTGTTCCCAGTTGGAACAGCAGCATTGACTTCCACCGTTGGGGCCGATGGAGTTAGCCCAGAGGGGGAGTTGCCCCCAGCCTTCTTTACTCGGCGTCAGTGGCGACGTCGAGCGTGTCGAGCTGTTAGGATTGTCTCAGATTTAGGGGTGACTTCGTCATGCCCCCTGTTTTGGTGAGGCACCGCTGGTATCAGCCTCTTGAAGACTGACGTCCGTTGAGCAACAGTATCCAATCTGTCAAAGACAGACCTTTGAGCAGGAACAGGAGCCGGGGTGGCCAACCTCGTAAAGACCGATCCCTTGATGGGAGAAGCTTCTTTAGTGACCTCAAGAGCAGGAATGCCTATCCGTTTCAGGATGGCCGCTTCAGGTATCGTGGGCTTCTTGACAGGCCCATTGGAGTTCAGGCTCAGCCTGTCGAAGACTGACGCCGTTGGTTTGACATCGGACGACCCGTTGAGAGGGGTCGTGGTAGTAGTGAGCCGATCAAAGACCATCTTCTTTTGCACTTCTTGCGACAGCGGGATATTAATGTTCACTGGTGGGAGCATGGTTCCGAAGAACAAACCGGTGGTAGCCTGTGTCACCTGCTCTATCGGCATTGTGAACAGGGAGGCCGCATGGGGCCGGTAAGCTATACCTCCAGATGAGGCGGAACGTGAGTTGCAGTTGCAGCTGGAACACTTCGCGCAGGTAAACGCCATTGATCCTTCGTTTTCTGCACCAAGCAAGACACCAAATCTTAGTACCTCGAACCCAAGGGAAACCATTAGCAAACCGCGATTCGTTCACGAACACGACACACGAAGTGTGGAGTGGAAAGAGGAAAAGGTCCCACCGGGCATGCCAGAATCTGTTCCCCGCCGAAAACACGGAGACGCGACCGCGCGGGTCCGTCTTGCCTGAATTTCAGGGCAGATGCTAATTGAGGCTATCCGTCCACCTCTCCGAAGATACCAAGTTGATTTATGGCACCGTGTATCGAAGGTTTAAACGGATGCGGCTGATGTAGCAGACTTCATCAGATTCCCCCTCATTTGAGGGGTTTTTGATTCTGGGGACGCTATTCCCTGCAGGCGCAAGCCCCTGCAGTTAATTACACTACCGTATCGCGGTAACAACTTTCTCCTTCTCTAGATGGTCACTTCGTGTCATGTGTGTTTGTTTTGTTTTTGGTTGCCCGTGGATTGTATACGGAGACTAATTTATGTTGTCGCCCATAGGGCGTGGATTAGTCCAAATCCGTATCTTCTTAGATTTGGGTTTGGGGGTTGGGTTTAAGGATACGTTAGTCTCATTTAAAACTAAGATCAAGTTAAACGTTTGTTAAGGATATGTTAGTCTCATTTTAGACTAAGATCAACTTAACGGGATCATTTAGATCCAACAAGAGAGCATTTGGACTCTATTGTTTAGTTTAGGGACATTGCGGTCGATTAGTTTAAGGACATTACGGTCCATTATTAGTTTAAAGACATCGCGGTCGAGGTTAAAGACATCATAGTCCGTGGGTTTAAAGACCTCATAGTCGAGGTTAAGGTCATCATAGTCCGTGAGTTTAAAGACCTCACAGTCAAGGTTAAGGACATCGTAATCCGTAAAATGTGTGGTTGTCGGGACCCGTCACCTCTATGAAGACATTGAAGGATTATAACGACAAATATCAAAGGAGTGAAGAGATGTACCCTTGAACCAAAGTTGATTGAGAGATCTATAGTCCAATTTTGGAACTAAGATCAATTAATTAGATTATGAGCACATTGGCTCAGTTAAATCTGAATTGAGGACTTATGGCCAACTTGGGCTAAGTCCAATTAAATTTAAAATGTTGGCCCTTTGTTGGACCATTAGACATTTATCTGGGTTTAGCCTCTCATCATTTAGCAATGCTAAACAAGAGTTTGAGAGCTCTGATAACATTTTTGTCTTTGACTGGGCATTAAACATTATAGCTCTGGATTTTACTCTGCATGTCATATGAAATGATCAATCTTGCCTCTGGAAAACTTAGCCAATTTGGCTAAAATTGGCTTTAAAATAGTGTTAAACACTAGAGGATATCTGGTGATCACGTGTCCTCACGTGATGTATTTAAAACAGTGTTAAACACTGGAGATCAAATGCATAAAATAGTGTTAAATAATAGAAAAGAAGGAATCACGTGGGGGCACGTGAGGGCACCCAGAGGTGGGGCCAGACTTCCTTTATTTTTGTTCTCAGAGCTGCAAATAAGTGTTAAACACTTTTGATCTTCTGGCCATCACGTGTTGGCACGTGATGGATATTTGTGCATTGATTATTACACCGTTTATTAGGGGTCACGTGGTAACACGTGAGAGCGCCCAAAGCCAGTATTGCCTTTGCTTTTGTTTCCTTTGTTTTGGAAGTCACGTGGGAGCACGCGAGGCATTGCCTTCAAGCTTTTTTTCTTCTCATTTTGGGGATCTGTTTAGGGGTCACGTGGAGGCACGTGACCTAGTTTTATTTTTTCTTTTCTAATCATTGAGAATAGGGGTCACGTGTCACCACGTGACCAAGTTCTTTACGTGCACGGAGAGCTTTCAAGTCTATTTGTTTTAAGAATTAAATTTTTTGTAGGGTTAAACCCTAATTATGTTTTAGAGAAATTAAATTCCTATGTATATGGAAGAATTAAATTCTTATGTAGGGTTAAACCCTAATTTCGTTTAGATGAATTAAATTCTTATGAATTTGAGAGAATTAAATTCTCATGCAGAGTTGAACCCTAGTTTTATCTTGGAGGAATTAAATTCCTATGAATTTGGGAGTATTAAATTCTCAAATAGGGTTAAACCCTAGTTCTGTCTGTCTTGGAGGAATTAAATTCCTATGAATTTGGGAGAATTAAATTCTCATATAGGGTTAAACTGTTGGAGATAGTGCCCTCAGAGTCAATTATTGGATCACAGGCACGTGATTGCAATGATTGAGGGAGGACCTATCCCGGTAGGAAAGTCTTACTCAAGATGATAGTATGCTATCTGGTTTATCTTTATCATCGTGTACTGCTTTAGGTGACCAGACAGGTCGCTATTACACGTTGATAGAGCCCCTAGGATTCTTGCTTGACTGCCAGCAGTATGAGGGCGATCATATACGTGGGAGCTGGTAGTCTATAAGCACATCCTTAAAAGGTCCCTAGTCGTGGGAGTTTCGAGACAGGGCATCGATACTCCAGAGTAGACTAGTGTATACAGTCGAGACCCCGACGAGGGGCGGTGGCCGGTCTCACAAGCTACTGGTGTCAGTTGGTTCACCTAAGATGTATACAGGTGCTCATTGGGTTATGAGTACACCGGACAGGACTCGCCGGGAACATGCTAGTTGGTCTTATACCTGACGTCAGATAGCAGTTCCCTGGTGACATGTGTACAGGTTAGTTCATCGACCTGGAGATCGTCATTTGTCTCGTGTGAGTTCCCACTGTACTTTGATTACTACCCTACCATGCTCAAAGGAGACGTGCAAACAGGTTTTAGTTGGGTACAGTCCCGAGCCACATGGAGGCAGTGAGCGGATCTTTGGGGGTTCGTCTCTCCCGGTATTGGGAGATTTGCTGGTAGGTATTTCAGTAGTATCTCAAGGTGTTCTGGGCTGATCTCTGACACGACTTGTACCGCTTTTGGGGGACTGACTTTTACCAACCCCCTAGGCCCGCCATGCGATGCTCATAGACGAATGGACCGGACTGTACGGATATTGTCACTGACAGGCTCAGTAGGGTGTCAGGATGAGTTCGCTCATCGACGTCCCTTTTGGTCAATACCTGGTAGCCCGTCACGTATTGGCTTATACCTCTGACGTGCTAGTGGTTAAATCCACAACCAAGGTGTTGACGAGTCTTTAGAGTACCCCACATTCAGTTGCTCAAGTTTTCGGGCGAAACGCTGTAGAGGCCGTATGGAGATATGGCAGGGTTCGATCAGATACGTGCGGTATTGCACGGATCAGGATCGGACGGATAATACTAGCCGGTTTTGGTTTAAGCCGGATCCTAGTATAGTACAGTGTAGATTTTGTCTCATTGCATTTGTATTCGGTCGGAATACAGATGCGGGTATGTATACACAGTATCGGGGTTTTCCTGTAATTCATTACGGGACCAGTTTTCTGGAGTTGCCAGTTTGCTTTCCGTTTCGGCCATATTTCTTTGTATCCTTCATTAGCCGAAGATTGGTGGAGGAGGGCTTATTTGCATAAGCATTTGTGGAGGGTGTTCTTTGCATTTTGTTGGATCATGATGGTTACACCATCCCTTGACCATTTTACTTCATAACCTCATCATGGCTTGACTTTTGGAATAATGATGATGGGTTATGATATGGTTGTTGAGTGTTGGATTTTGTTGATAATAATTTCTTTTTATGATCACAAATTTTTTCCCTCTTGCGTGATTGCCTCACTTGTTTTTTCCACTCCCAATTCTCACTCTTCCCTCACCATTGTGGCCGGCCAAGTTGGGAAGGGGGGGCTATCCCATTTTTGGGAGAGAGGATTTGGTATCTCATTTGCTAGGAAAAATGATATAGCCATCACAAATGTTCACTTCATCAAATACCTCCACCATATGGCAATTCCATAAACCCCAAAATGAGACACAAGTTACACACTACATTCTACAGCAAATCTTGGGCACGTCGACTCGCCAACTTCGTGCCCGAGTTGCCTCGGTATAGAGGTGGGAGCC
The DNA here is from genome assembly GCA_030015575.1 of Agapanthus africanus. Classification (NCBI taxonomy): domain Eukaryota; kingdom Viridiplantae; phylum Streptophyta; class Magnoliopsida; order Asparagales; family Amaryllidaceae; genus Agapanthus; species Agapanthus africanus. Next base: position 143,518,619 of record JASDDO010000026.1, read on the forward strand.
CGTAAAAGAAGCAGGCGACATGGTGCCCTTCCGGCGAGGAGGTGGAGACCGGACATTCCGCGGGAGATCGGGACGACGGCGAGAAGACCGGAGGACACGGATCGCTCGGTATATCTCTCTTCCCCATCTTGTAGTTAGCTAGGACTAGTTTAATGGCACGATCCGGGTTTATAATGCGCGGTGGTGCCGGTTGAAAAATCAAAGTTAAGCATCACTTCCGCATTCCGGCGTCGGATTGATGGCCGGGGTGCCGCCGTGCACTTACAGTGGTATCAGAGCCTCGCCATTAACCTAGTCTAGCATGGTCTAAGGTGTTTACACTTCCGATCGAACAAATATTCCAAAATCCGCGTTTTCTCATGCATCAGTTCTCTGTTAAAATTTTTTGTGCTCCAAAATTTTTTCAGTGTGTTGCAGAAGTATGTGCATGGACTTTTAAGCCTACTGTAAAAATTCGACAACATGATTCAACAAGAAGACCGCGGAACCGCGGCCAAAACCCCCTCCTGGCCGCGGTTCCGCAGCGGTTCTGTGTTATCATTGTGCCAATTTTTTCCAGTGGGCTTTTGGGCTGAAAATAGGGGTTTTGGAATATTAATTTTTGGGCACAGATTTCTTCATGTGCTACAGTAAAGCTTGGGGGCCCACTTGATAAAATTTAATCGATCGGATATTTTAAACACATTAGTTCATAGTATTTACATTATATCTGCGACCGTGAATGTCACTTGATCGGTAAGTCCTGTCTAACTGCTATAGCCCGGTTAGACGGATTTGCGAACGTGACATTCACGTTGATGTTCTGTGTATTGCTGTGATGTTGCGGATTGGTGGTGGGGGATAGCCTGGATGCAATGCTAGTACAGTTTTTTGTTGTATTATGTACATTTGATATTGCGGGGCGAGCGTCCGACATGTGGACTGCCGTCACTGCCTGTTTGTATTATTATTTTGGGGCACGACCAGGTTGCGGTCGATGTACCCGTTGTATGTATATTTTACTTTCTGTACTAGGATTGCCCCGCGGAGGGGTGCACGGATAGCCGGGTTCTAGAGGGCAACAAGCCCGCATCTCATGGCATTGAGACGGAGGGGGCTTCACTCTAGAATTGGCGGGCTATTCGCCGCACTCGTAGGGGGTACAGGTTGACCCAGGAGGGGTGCCCAAGTTACCGGATTCCATGAAGTGCCGGGTGGACCATTCACGTTGCTGAAGGGGGCTGCCTCGCTTCAGGTTTTGGCGAGTAACTTTCCGCGCCCGTAAGGGTCTAGGATTTCATTGCACAGGCTATCCACACGACCAGGGGAACGTCGGGTTTCAGCGGCTCTGTGAAACCCGGGGATCCCAGATATCTGTATTGTTCTGTGATGCTGTACATTTCTGTGATGTTGCATTTTATCACGCCTTGAGCGAAAATTATATATTATATATATACTAGTAGATGTTGTATATGTTTTGCATTCGCGCTAGTCCAGTCCCCGCTCTGTCGTTAGTTAGCTAACCTAACGGGTAATGACGGGACCCAGTGGCGAATGCGGATGGCATATACGTACATCAGTATATTTTCGTTCTTTGTGGTGTGATCAATTGATGGGACTGCGTTGATTCGGATCAATGCAAGTTAAAAACAAACCTAATATGATGTTGTTGGAACACTTTTCAAAAAGCTGTTATTGCAAGGACGTTCACTTTTGTTTTGCATCGTGGTATTCAGTTGGAATATCCTGCTCCTCAGTCGACGAGGCAAGGGCCGAGATCCCTTCACCGGGAGTGACCCCTTGGACAAAAAGTTTGCGTCAGGGCAATAACTTCACTATAGCCGATTACTTTTGCTTTGCATCGTGGTATTCAGTTGGAATATCCTGCACCTCATTCTACGGGGAAAGAGCCGAGATCCCTTCACCGGGAGTGACCTCTTTAGCAAAGGTTTTCGTCACTATATTTTTAAAAAGCTATCCGTTCCTTCAACGATATCAAGTTCATTACGTTAAAGGTTTTCGCCAGAAACCATTCGTAGCCCTCCGTCGTTTCATATGGATAGTCAATAGTATTCAAGCTGTGTTTGTTGGCCATAGTCAAGGCACAGTGTTTGGTAGCTATTGGGTGTTCATATGTAGCATAGATAGATGCGTTGGTTTGGGACAGTCGTATAGCCTTGTTGGCCCTAGTCCAGGGCTTGTACGGGTGGGTTCAAATCAACCTGGACAATGACGGGTAGAACTTGACATGTGACTTATGATTTGTTGGCCTTAGTCAAGGTCATAAGAGCATGGGGCAAAAATCCACATCGGGAGTTTCTAAAGAAACTGAAACTTGCCAGATATGCGTATACCTTCTGGAGTGTGATAGCGTGAGCGGATTCCGTCACGTTATCATGCGATGATAGTTGGATCCTGATTCCCACTGATGAGTTAGTTTACTCCTCCGGTGACCCCGACTAATTCTTCTTTCAGGTTTGGAGGAGAATTTGAGGTTACAGTGGGAGGTTTCCAGATTAGATAAATTGGTAACCATTCTGATCCAGGTTAGAGTGCACGCTGAGTGTTTCTTTTCTCTCTCTCTTTGGCAGCGACCATTGACCTGACCCTAAGACTATGACTCAGTGACCAAAATTAACCGAACCTTCTTAAATACTGGCTTTTGGATTGTCAGAGTTGCAAACCTCATTGCCACTCCTACTTTTACCCTTTTCTCCAGGACACCCCGTATTACTACGAACGTCCACTTCCATTGGACAAAACCATCGTATGGTTATATACGAACTCGAAGGAATTTATTCGAGGATGGTTTCCGGTTCTGGAGAAAACGGATAGGATTATTCAGTTGTCTTTTCCTTTTACCTTCTCTCAAGTTGCGAGTACTCCTTGGTTTAGGAGATAGTACACCTATTACGCAAATTGGATAGTCTTCTTCCAAACCTTAGGCTGGTGCCGACCGGTAGGGAATGAAGAAAACCAATTAGCATAACGATGGTGTACAGAAGGTATTATGTAAAGACAAAGAAAGGGATTAGTAAGAGGGCAACGTAAATTGCGACTGATATTCACGACCAAACCAAGTATTTCATTACCACTCCCACTTCACCTTTGTATTTCTCCAGGACACTCCGTATCACTACGAAGATCCACAATTTATTGGATACTCCATCGTATGGTTATATACGAACTCGAAAGGAACTTGTTCCAGTTCGGGGATGGATTCTGGTTCAGGAGAAATAGGAATAAGGTTTATTCGATTGTCTTTTATCCTCACATTCTCTCGCATTGCGAGTGTTCCTAGGATTGGGACAGTACACCCATTATGCTTATTGGATAGTCTTCTTCCAAACCATAGGCTGGTGCCAAACGGTGGGGAAGGAAGAAAACCATTTGGCCTAAAGGGGTGTACAGAAGGTAATGACTAAAGACATATGAAGGGATTTGGAGAGGTGGCAGAAATTTATACGGTTACAGTTGTGAATCTGGAAGAGGCATTACTAGGAATACCAGGATACCCCTACAAAACATTTCAATGTTTCAGCTTCACTGTGTAATGTTAAAAGAAAACTGATTTCCCAATTAGACACTTGCTCCAGGGTATGTATTTACCAGGTATGATTCTCATATCTGTATGGTTTTACAGATGATGAGTAGGAGTAGGTTAGTGGGAATTAGGTGATCATCCTCATTATATCGGGATTCATTGTAATCGGTGATATTTGAGGAAATCACCTGGGCTGTTTGCCGGTCGGCAAATATTTGGTTTTGAATATCCGCTGTTATGCACCAATTTCAAATTGATATATCTGTACGTCTATTTTCATAGAGTGAGATATACCTTTTTGAAATTATGTCTATGACATTTACCTATATCAGTGGATGGTTAGGTAAGGAGCATTAAACAACGGTGTAATTCTTCATAACCACAGTACAGTTTTCAACCTACGACACACAGTGAATGAGTTATCAGACTCAAGGGACTTATACAGAGTATTGTATGTTGTCCAGGGTCCATCAGGACAGAGGGGTTGGTCCTCGTACTATATTCGGTTTACTTATGACTTCTCTAGTTTTTAGACAGGTGTTTTGTGGAAACACAAGGTCCGAAATTTGAGAAGTTATAGGTATTTGAATAAAATAGAGAACCAGGTGTTGCAAGTATCGGGATTCTTCAAGGTGATCGAAGATATAGATACTTGTGTAGGGTATTCAGTTGATAGTAATGATTAAGAGAACTTGCTTCTCTTTCAGGTTACTCATAATTGGAAGCGTTCCTAAGTTGAGTAACGCTGATCGGCCTCCTTCCATTTAGTTGACATGTGCTGGGGACAGCTGCATGATTTGAATCTGGTTCAATTAAATCAGTGCCTCTAGTTCTATATTGGATATAGAACAGTTCATATCTTAACGATCTTAAGGTACGGGGAGTTGTCCGGATTATGCTTAAAACCAGACTCTGGATAACTCAAGGTACGTTTCTGTAATGGCTATTTGTGGGTTGACCCAGGCTATGACGAGGGTTGACTTTCTACCATCTGGAAGATCAATAGTGGTATTGTTCTTAACTCACCACAGTTTTAAATAAAAATGGATTTTTTTTTCAGAAAACAGTAGTGGAAGTATGGTAGAACAGGAAGTGATTCCAGAACCGCAAACGATTACTGAAGATTTAATAAAGAACCTAAAGATTCAATCTTGTTTGACATTCCATTGGCCACTCTGCAGTTACGGTGGGTAACCTCAGGCACCCGAGAGGTACTCCGGTAGCCTCAAGGACGGTGACAGGGAGATTCTTGTTTACCCAGATTTGCCATTTCTGTTGTTCCAGACTGTGAGACCCGGAAGGAGGATGAGTATAGCGTCGTTCTAAACTAGTTTTAGAAGTGAACGTTTATATAACTCTGCCAGAGGGTTGTCGTAGTCAGTGGGAGCAGCGGAAGCATTGGTGGACAGGTGGCTTATGTCTATTTATAGACTAAAGCAGATGTAGCGGAGACAGATCATCTATTTCTGATGTGACAGTCATAGGTTTGACTTCATCAGAATAGGGGATGGATCTGTTGAGAAGGTAGTAGGATGTGTTGTCATGGTATTTGGATGACATACACAGAGTAGGAAGTGATATTCCTATACTACGATCGGTTATACTTTGGTCGTCACACAGTGGTTTCTCCACACAGGACTTGGATATTATATCAGACATACTGGTTACTAGATCTATGGTTTTAGATCTAGATTTGGGTGGTTTCCCAATTAAGGGTACTTAGACAGCATTCTAAGAGTATTTATAATGGACGACTCCAGGCATGGTGGTGTACCTGCAGGTGATGGAGTCACCCTCTCTAAAGGTGTCTTACAGACTAAAGGAGAGAGGGATGTGCATGATTGGCAGATCACTTGCTCAGGCAATTGAGTCAATCATGAGATGTCAAGTACCACACCAGATGTTGTTCTTGCACTAGATGCAATAAGTTGACATTGATCCAATCCTGGAGAAACAGTCGGAAGCAGTTTTAGAACATAAGTGGATGTTCTAGGGATATGATAACGACAGCCTCATTCGGAAGACAGTTATCATTCCAGGCTTCCAAGGTGACTTGGACGACAGGCAGGTTGTCAGAGTTATAGTTTTCCTTTTGACGAGGGGCAGTATTTTCGACAGGTGGTCCAAGGCAATACTGAGGGAGGCATGGCGCAGGATACTGATTAAGTTCAGTTGACGATACAGTCTAACAAGTTTGGATTTGGAGTTCATTTATGAGCAAGGTCCCATCAGACATCCAGACACATTCAAAGACAGGTATTGCTCATTTCGGGAGATGGCTTTCTCCGCGAACTTGAGATATAGAGAGACATAGAAGGAAACATCAAAGCGGATCCACTCACTGAGGCTATTCCTCGAACGCAATAGTTTCGCAAACGAGTTTTGTGAGACTGACTAGTAGAGGAGTTGGGTGTTCGGTATCACATGGGCTGTGAGTATGCGACATCGCAATAATTAGCCTTGAGTGCAAGTGGGAGATTGTTGGAGATAGTGCCCTCAGAGTCAATTATTGGATCACAGGCACGTGATTGCAATGATTGAGGGAGGACCTATCCCGGTAGGACAGTCTTACTCAAGATGATAGTATGCTATCTGGTTTATCTTTATCATCGTGTACTGCTTTAGGTGACCAGACAGGTCGCTATTACATGTTGATAGAGCCCCTAGGATTCTTGCTTGACAGCCAGCAGTATGAGGGCGATCATATACGTGGGAGCTGGTAGTCTATAAGCACATCCTTAAAAGGTCCCTAGTCGTGGGAGTTTCGAGACAGGGCATCGATACTCCAGAGTAGACTAGTGTATATAGTCGAGACCCCGACGAGGGGCGGTGGCCGGTCTCACAAGCCACTGGTGTCAGTTGGTTCACCTAAGATGTATACAGGTGCTCATTGGGTTATGAGTACACCGGACATGACTCGCCGGGAACATGCTAGTTGGTCTTATACCTGACGTCAGATAGCAGTTCCCTGGTGACATGTGTACAGGTTAGTTCATCGACCTGGAGATCGTCATTTGTCTCGTGTGAGTTCCCACTGTACTTTGATTACTACCCTACCATGCTCAAAGGAGACGTGCAAACAGGTTTTAGTTGGGTACAGTCCCGAGCCACATGGAGGCAGTGAGCGGATCTTCGGGGGTTCGTCTCTCCCGGAATTGGGGGTGAGGTCGCGCTGTGTCTAGGAGAGCCAGAACATGAAAAGTCCTTGGCCAAGGCAGGAGATTTGCTGGTAGGTATTCCAGTAGTATCTCAGGGTGTTCTGGGCTGATCTCTAACACGACTTGTACCTCTTTTGGGGGTCTGACATTTGCCAACCCCCTAGGCCCGCCATGCGATGCTCATAGACGAACAGACCGGACTGTACGGATATTGTCACTGACAGGCTCAGTACGGTGTCAGGATGAGTTCGCTCATCGACGTCCCTTTTGGTCAATACCTGGTAGCCCGTCACGTATTGGCTTATACCTCTGACGTGCTAGTGGTTAAATCCACAACCAAGGTATTGACGAGTCTTTAGAGTCCCCCACATTCAGTTGCTCAAGTTTTCGGGCGAAACGCTGTAGAGGCCGTATGGAGATATGGCAGGGTTCGATCAGATACGTGCGGTATTGCACGGATCAGGATCGGACGGATAATACTAGCCGGCTTTGCTTTAAGCCGGATCCTAGTATAGTACAGTGTAGATTTTGTTTCATTGCATTTGTATTCGGTCGGAATACAGATGCGGGTGTGTATACACAGTATCGGGGTTTTCCTGTAATTCATTACGGGACCAGTTTTCTGGAGTTGCCAGTTTGCTTTCCGTTTCGGCCATATTTCTTTGTATCCTTCATTGGCCGAAGATTGGTAGAGGAGGGCTTATTTGCATTTGTGCAAATAAGCATTTGTGGAGGGTGTTCTTTGCATTTTGTTGGATCATGATGGTTACACCATCTCTTGACCATTTGACTTCATAACCTCATCATGGCTTGACTTTTGGAGTAATGATGATGGGTTATGATATGGTTGTTGAGTGTTGGATTTTGTTGATAATAATTTCTTTTTATGATCACATATTTTTTCCTTCTTGCATGATTGCCTCACTTATTTTTTCCACTCCCAATTCTCACTCTTCCCTCACTATTGTGGCCGGCCAAGTTGGGAAGGGGGGGCTGTCCCATTTTTGGGAGAGAGGATTTGGTATCTCATTTGCTAGGAAAAATGATATAGCCATCACAAATGTTCACTTCATCAAATACCTTCACCATATGGCAATTCCATAAACCCCAAAATGAGACACAAGTTCCACACTACATTCTACAGCAAATCTTGGGCACGTCGACTCGCCAACTTCGTGCCCGAGTTGCCTCGGTATAGAGGTGGGAGCCCGTAAAAGAAGCAGGCGACGTGGTGCCCTTCCGGCGAGGAGGTGGAGACCGGACATTCCGCGGGAGATCGGGACGACGGCGAGAAGACCGGAGGACACGGATCGCTCGGTATATCTCTCTTCCCCATCTTGTAGTTAGCTAGGACTAGTTTAATGGCACGATCCGGGTTTATAGTGCGCGGTGGTGCCGGTTGAAAAATCAAAGTTAAGCATCGCTTCCGTATTCCGGCGTCGGATTGACGGCCGGGGCGCCGCCGTGCACTTACATAAACCCTAGTTTTATTTTTGGGAGAATTAAATTCTCTAAACTCAATTCTCCCTCTAAGTTTTGGATCTGCATGGCTGAATCTCCCCGATGAGAATTAAATTCTCAACCTGTGGGGAGATTTGCTTCTGTAGATCTTCAACCAGAGGAAGAACTAAGTTCTTTTGCAGAAGAGTTAAACTCTTAGATTGAGAATTAAATTCTCTTTTTGTTTTATGGAGCTTTGATACATTTCCCCTTTCTCACCTAGGGTTTCTTTTCTTGAGAATTAAATTCTCCTTTCTTTTCTCTCTGCTATTTTTCTTCAGAAAGTTCCAAGATCCAAAAATTCTCCCTCTCCTTCTCTTCTTGACTCCTATTTATAGGAGAAAGTAATGAATCAATTTGTTTAGTGAATCTTTCATTGAAAGATTTTGGTTGTTTTTGTAACTAACATGATCTTTTAGATTACTCAGTGAATTTTATTCACCATTGGATTTCTAATCCAGAAGATATTCTGTTTGTTATTCTTGATGAATTTTAGGGAAATCTTTCCTTGTATAAAATCTTTCCATAAATTGGTGATTTTTTAATCACCATTGGATTTTTAATCCAACGGTGCTCCACTTTACAGAGCATAATCCTCTTTTGTTTGGAAAGATTTAGAGAAATACTTTCCCAGTTAGGGTATTTGATTTCCCTTAATTAGAATTTAATTTTATTAATTCAGAAGGCTTTTAAAGCCCATCACGTATCGGCACGTGATCCCAATGTCTGATAATTTAATTCTATCAATAAAGAGCTGAGGGACCTGTCACGTGTTGACACGTGACCCTCTTTTATTCAGAATTTAATTCTGCCTTTTAACAGAGCTAAGGGACCATCACGTGTCAGCACGTGGCCCTCTTTTATTCAGAATTTAATTCTGCCTTTTAACAGAGCTAAGGGACAATCACGTGTCAGCACGTGACCCTTAGTCACGTGTGAGCACGTGATGGCCTATTGGGGTCTTTCCTTAGCTGTTTGTTACATTTTGTTTGATTAGAATTTAATTCTATAAAGTAGAGATCACAGGAATCTATCACGTGTCAACACGTGACCCTTGGTCACGTGTGAGCACGTGATACCTCATTGAGGTATTTCCTGATTTTTTATTAGGGAACAATGCTGATTTCCCTGAATCGAGGTTTTTGCCAAGGACACTGATTTCCTCGGAGTTGAAACGAATCGAGGTATTCCTGCAAAGACACTGATTTCCTTGCGGATCGACACGAATCGAGATGCTCTCGTCAAGGACGTTGATTTCCCTGAATCGAGGTTTTACCAAGGACACTGATTTCCTTGGAGTTGAAACGAATCGAGGTATTCCTGCAAAGACACAGATTTCTCTGCGGGTCGACGCGAATCGAGGTGCTCTCGTCAAGGACACTGATTTCCCTGAATCGAGGTTTTTGCTAAGGACACTGATTTCCTCGGAGTTGAAACGAATCGAGGTATTCCTGCAAAGACGCTGATTTCTCTGCGGGTCGACGCGAATCGAGATGCTCTCGTCAAGGACGCTGATTTCCCTGAATCGAGGAGACTGCCAAGGACACTGATTTCCCTGGGGTTGAGACGAATCGTGGTATTCCTGCAAAGACGCTGATTTCTCTACGGGTCGACGCGAATCGAGATGCTCTCGTCAAGGACGTTGATTTCCCTGAATCGAGGAGGCTGCCAAGGACACTGATTTCCCTGGGGTTGAGACGAATCGTGGTATTCCTGCAAAGACGCTGATTTCTCTGCGGGTCGACGCGAATCGAGATGCTCTCGTCAAGGACGTTGATTCCCTGAATCGAGGAGGCTGCCAAGGACACTGATTTCCCTGGGGTTAAGACGAATCGAGGTATTCCTGCAAAGACGCTGATTTCTCTGCGGGTCGACGCGAATCGAGATGCTCTCGTCATGGACGCTGATTTTCCTGAATCGAGGAGGTTGCCAAGGACACTGATTTCCCTGGGGTTGAGACAAGTCGAGAGATTCTCGCAAGAATGTCCTAACGTCACAGTTAACCTCTGCTCTTTACGACAAAAGTCCGTCAGGGTCTGTGGTACTAGGGTTTTGCCTGTCATACCGTCGCGTTGGCTGATGTATTCCTCGATAGGCAATCTTGCTGTTCGAGTAGCCTTGCGACTGTCGTGTCTTTGATCCCTTCGAGGGCTGGACAAGATGTCTTCAAGCAATTTTCCTAGGCAGTTTGACCGTCGGAAGAGCAAGCATTAGGAATTTTTCCATGTCGCTTTTTACTTGAGGTTTGGCTCAGTTTGGGGAGCCCCGATGTGTCATAACCACTCCGCTCTGGTGTGGGATGATCTCCGATAGTCTTTCAGGTTTTATATGAGTTGCCGTCAAGACCCTGAAGCTAGGAATTTGGCCTTTGCTTCATTTGCTGGCATTGCGTCTGCTGTATCAAGACGAATGTCGCGGTTGTCTCTAGGTTGTTGGTGAACCGTCGAGGTTTGGAACTAGGGATTTTGCCGTGGCTCTGTTGTTTGATTGTCGCGTCGGAATCCTGCTGGAGGAAGAACGCTATGGTGATATCTCGTCTGCTGTATCAAGACGAACGTCGAGGTGGTGACCACTCCATGTGGGATGATCTCCGGTAGTCTTTTAGGTTTTATATGAGTTACCGTCAAGACCCTGAAGCTAGGAATTTGGCCTTTGCTTCATTTGCTGGCATTGCGTCTGCTGTATCGAGACGAATGTCATGGTTGTCTCTAGTTTGTTGGTGAACCGTCGAGGTTTGGAACTAGGGATTTTGCCGTGGTTCCGTTTTTTGATTGTCGCGTCTGAATCCTACTGGAGGAAGAACGCTGTGGTGACATCTCGTCTGCTGTATCGAGATGAACGTCGAGGTGGTGACCACTCCTTGTGGGATGATCTCCGGTAGTCTTTCAGGTTTTATATGAGTTACCGTCAAGACCCTGAAGCTAGAAATTTGGCCTTTGCTTCGTTTGCTGGCATTGCGTCTGGTGTATTGAGATGAATGTCGCGGTTGTCTCTAGGTTGTTGGTGAACCGTCGAGATTTGGAACTAGGGATTTTGTTGTGGTTCCGTTGTTTGATTGTCGCGTCTGAATCCTGCTGGAGGAAGAACGCTGTGGTGACGTCTCGTCTGCTGTATCGAGACGAACGTCGAGATGGTGACCACTCCATGTGGGATGATCTCCGGCAGTCTTTCAGGTTTTATATGAGTTACCGTCAAGACCCTCAAGCTAGGAATTTGTCCTTTGCTTCGTTTGCTGGCATTGCGTCTGCTGTATCGAGACGAATGTCACAGTTGTCTCTAGGTATCGTATGAACCGTCGAGGCTTGGAACTAAGGACTTTGCCATGGCTCCGTTGTTTTGACCCTGGGGTTGACATTGCGTCTGCTGTAACGAGACGAATGCTGAGGTGGAGTTGGGATTTTGCCATCACTCCGATTTGTTTCGACCGTGAGGTCTTTCGTTAACGTTGCATTTAAATCCTGCTGGACTGCGAAGGAACGCCGTTTTTGATATTGCGTCTGGTGTAACGAGACGAATGCTGAGATGGAGCTGGGATTTTGCCGTCACTCCGCTTTGCTGACGTTGCGTCTGTTGTAATGAGACGAATGTCGAGGTGGTCTCTAGGTTGTCTGTGACCGTCGAGATTTGGAACTATGGATTATGCCGTAGCTCCGTTTGATGATGTTGCGTCCGAGTCCCGTTGGAATGAGGAGGATCACCGCTGCTGATTTTTTTTAGGCTGTAGATATTGCCGTTAAGATTTGGAACTAGGGACTATGCCGTGGCTCCGTTTCGTTGTGTCGCTTCCGTGCCTTGCTGGCATAAGAAGGAACGCTGTTGTTGGTCTTCTGGGATGCAGATGTGACCGTCGAAACTTGGCTCTCTTTCTGGTGGGATGATATGGTTCCCTCTTTGTTTGTGCCCATGGATTGTATACAGGGATTGATGTGATCTCACCTGTAGGGCAAAAATTTTCATTTCATTTCATTTATTTATTTTTATTTCTTTCCGCGATGCTCTATCATTTCAGCTTTTATATCGCGAAAGTCGCGATTGCCCAATCATTTCGGCTATTTTTCGCGGTGCCCAATCATTCCGGCTATTTTTTCTTTTTACTCGCTTTTTTTTATTGCGAGTTGCCTAACCATTTCGGCTATTTTGTATGCATATATTTTTACTTGCTGATTTCGTTGCAAGTTGCCCCATCATTTCGGCTATTTCATATGCATTTTTGGCTCGCTGATTTTTTATCGCGGGTGTGGAACTTGGAATCTGGTGGCAATCTCAGCATCAGCATCGCTGCGACTGGAATATTGCCAGGAGCGAATCATTATTTGCCGGGAAAGGGCTTGGAATTTGATACCGATTTAGGCATCACCATCGCTACCACTGGGACATTGCCAGGAGCGAATCATTATTTGCCTCTGTCGATGTCGAACAAAGGTGGCTTAGCAAACAGGTTTAGGATCCTGTCGACTAAGACTTTTGACTTAATGAGCCGTAAGGGTCTCATAAAGGTGTTTCTCCCTACAAGTCGTGAGGATCTCGTAGGTGTCGTTTCTCCTTAAGAATCATGAGGATTCCTAAGTGTATGTTCTCTTGTAAGTCGTAAGGATCTTGCAAGTGTGTTTTCTCCTTGTAAATCGAGAGGACTTACAAGGGTCGTTCACCGTGTGAGCATATCCCTAGCCGTTGGTGGTAATTTGTTAGGGAAATGTTTATTCGTGCCATTAGATTGTATACAAGGGTCAATATTGAAACGCCTGTAGGGAAGACTATGGAAATGTGATGGCTTAAGAACAGGTTCAGATCCCTGTAACTTAAGGCTTTTGAATCTTATGAGCTGTGAGGGTCTCATAAGAAGGTTCTCCTTACGAGTCGTGAGGATCTCGTAAGTGTAATTTCTCCTTAGGAATCATGAGGATCCCTAAGTGTGTTGCTCCTTTGTGAGTCGTAAGGATCTCACGCAGGTGTTTTCTCCTTACAAGGTCGAGAGGACCTCGCAAGTGTCTTTTAACGAGATTGCGCCCTTTCAGGTTTTCACAAACTCGCCGGTAGCCCTGCTGTTTTTACTCACGGAGCCCTTTTGGGTTTTCATCCGTACCCATTTCGCTTATGGGCGTACCGTTTTTTTACGAGTCTGTGCCCTTTCGGGTTTTCACAAACATCGCCGGTAGTCCTGCTGTTTTTACTCACGGTGCCCTTTCGGGTTTTCATCCGTGCCCATTTTGCTTGTGGACATACCTTTTTTTTAACCACGTTAGCCTGGGGACGCCGCGGGTTTGTAGTAGTTTAACGATGTTTCGGTCAGTTGCAAGTTTTAGGATATTGCGGTCCATCGTTAGTTTAGGGATGTTTCGGTCCGTAGTAGCTTTGAGGCGAAGTTTCGCCGGATGCTTTTTGAACAAGTAGGTTTCTCCTTGATAGACCTTGTCACATAATCCAAGGGTTTTGGCACTGCTCCTGCCCCTAACTCCTCTACGTTATCTCCTAACGCCGAGTGAGCTGCTTTGTTACTTAGCGACAAATGAGCGATCATGTGGCAACTTGCCACATAATCTTCGGATTCTTCTGACAAGTCGTCTCCCTCATCATTGTCGTTATCTTCATTCTCAAGGATGTGATTGAGGAACTCTTGAAGCGAGATGGGGGTTCGCGCCCTCTGGCTGTATTCTTCCAGCGCGTCAATATGCTCTTGCAGATCTGTGCGCTTGTCGTTAGACCGCGCGGCCTTTTTGGTCTTCTTCTTTTTCTTCGAAGACTGTGACGGCTGTGCCTGGGTGTTTTGCCCATTGCTATTAATTCCCGATGTTGGGCGTGGTTTCAACATCCCATCGATGATCTCCGGCTCTTGCGAACTTTTTCACCTGATCGGCGGACATGTTTGAAGATCTTTCAACATTCTTTTAGTTTTTGCCGAAAGAACCACTTCCCATGGAGTTTCATCTATAAATGAGCACGATGCCCCCAGCATGTCCATCTTTTTCTGAGCATGTGGTTGTGGAGGGTTCACCTTCCAATTTTCAGACGACGTGAATTTGCCTTATTGGTACTGGTCTTCAACCCAGTTTTTGAAGACGTAGCAATTTTTGATTGGATGGCCCATTACTCAATGGTAGGGGCAGTAATTGTGATCGTTGACATCGTTCGGTTGCGGTGGGTGTCTCGACTCCGGTAGAGTAATGAGCCCATTGTGCATTGCTAGTTCGAACAGTCTCCTTGTCTTATCCTGGGGAAACGAGTAAGGACGTCTCAACTTCTCGTCGAGGGATTGCCGCTTGTTGCTTTGGCGAACAACCGGTCTCGGGCCACTCGGTTTTTGTTGAGCATTGGCGACAAAGGTCGCTTTCCCTTTGCCCTTTTCATTCCGAGGCTCCGTCTTTGATGAGGAAGGCCTATGGGTCATCTGGTCCATTTGGGCCAGCTTGTCAATCAAGGCCTGGAAGGTGGTCGTCTTGAAGAGGGCCATATACAAGGACGCCTTTGAATTTGGCTCAAAGGTGGCTATGAGCATTTCCATGGCTGCAACTTCATCGATGCGTTGCTTGTATTTGACCAGAAATTTCGCCATCGGGTAACACATTGAACCCAAGTCTTATTCGGTTTAACCCTTTTGTTGACCAGTGCCGTCATGGTAGTACGTTTATTCATACTAGTGAATCTCTGACAGGAGGCCATCTCTATTTCGTCGAAAGTATTCATGGAGTCATTCGGGTGTTCCGCATACTATTCGAAGGCAATGCCCTCCAGACAGCTGATGAACTGTCAGAGGAGAAGTATATCAGTATTGCCGCACATGGGTTCAAATCGCGCAATGTGCCGGCGGGAATTCTCAGTTCCTTTGTACATGTGGCACATTGGAAGTGTGTACTCTGGCGGGTACTGTATTTGATTGTGCCATGTCGGATACGGTCGACCAATCTTGATTGATCTATTTGCGGCTTCACTGGCGTAGTGAGCTTCGATTTGCTGAGCGATATATTCGTTCAGCTTTTCTTTTAGGAATCATTTCCTCCTCAGTCATTGATGAGCTTTGTGTTAGTTATATGTATGCCCTAGAGGCCATTACTATACATAGGATGTATATTGTAGTGGATGCTGGGACATATATAGGGAGGACTTTCTTGCTCGACATGATAGTATGCTATCTGGTTGAACTTTACCTTAACGTGTATGCTGATTGTCTCTCTGTTACATGTTGGTAAAGCCCTTAGGATCTGTACTTGACTACCTGGACTATGATGCGGATCATACTAGTGGGGACATGGTAGTCTATAAGTACATCCTTCTAAGTCCCTAGTCGTGGGTGTATCGAGACGGGGCATCGATATACCAGAGTAGACTAGCGTGTACCTTCTCGACCCATACAGATGGGCGATGGATGATCCCATATCCATCGGTGTTTGACATCAGAGGAGATATACGGGTGCTCAGTAGAGACTGGGTACACTGGACGGACTCGCCGAGAACTCCCAGATGGTATTATACCTCACGTCAGATGGCAGTTCTCTGGTGACACTGGTACAGAGTAGTCTGTTGACCCGAGATCGTCATAGAGTCTTGTGTGGTTCCCACTGTGCTTTGATTTCCATCTTACCACGTCCAAGAGGGCGTGCAAAACGGTGGTTTTTGGGTACAGTCCCGAGTCACATGGAGGCAATGAGCGATAGGAGGGGATTCGTCTCTCCCGGTATATGGGGGTTGATGTTGCGCTGTGTTCGATTGGCTATAACAGGAAATCCCTGGCCAGGGTTGCTGAGATTTACTGGTAAGTGTTACCAGTAGTTTCTCGAATTGTTATAGACCTCATATCGACACGACTTATTGAGCTATTGGGGTCTGACGTATACCACCCCTAGGCGAGATATGCGACATATCAGACGATCAGACCGGACTGTACGGTAGTGTTACTGGTCGGATTCACTGGAGTGTGAGCGGGCTTGCTCGTCGATCTTCAGATCGCTCAATACCCGGGTGGCCGTTACGTTTAGCAGACCGCTTGCGGCTTGTGGATGTTTGATATGATCATCATCCGCTGCCGGCGTATTGACGAGTCTTTAGAGTCCTACACAGAGGTTTCCTGGTTCATGCGAAATGAAATAGGAGCGCATATGAGATATGTGCGGGAACGAGAATAATGCGTGTATGTGATACCGTATTCTATTCTCGCGATAAATATATCGAATGGTTGTATGCGATATAACCTAGTTATCGATTCAAGCGTTGATTCGATAAGCCGATATATTAGATACCAGTCGGTTATGTGCGCATGACCGGATCATTGAATCAAGTGTTGATTTAATGATTTAATGTATAATTATATATTTGATATATTACTTTGCATTAACTAGTATCGGTTCACTTTAGACGGATTTTCTCACTCGGATGTGCGCATTGTATATGCGATATACTTTTGTGCACTTGCTTGTATCATGCTTGATGATACATGTCATGCTAGGGTTCAAGTGTAAAGATTAAACCTTGGTTAATGAAATAGTTTAGGGTTTCCTTTTTGTTATTCATTTATCTATTTATTTATCCTTTTTATTTTTGATAAATGAATAAATGAAAATGAGAAAAGAATGGTGGCTTCTTTTGTTCTTTAGTTGAAGCTTCATGAAGCTTTGTTCAAGTCAACCATACTTATCTCATCCTTAACCCTAACCATTCCCACTAACCATGATTCATTCTCTACACTTAACTCTAGTTAATATTATGATAAGAATTCATTTTTTTTTCATTTTCTATTAACTTATCATAATGTTTTTCTTCTTCTTCTTCATGCTTCAAGTGAAGAAGCTTGAAGTCCATCAATGGTGATTGATGCATATGAGTGAAAAATCCAATTCTAAAGTCTACCCACTTCCTATTTCTTCATCCTCTACCTCTTGCCAAGTAGTAGAGTGTGTTTCCTTCACAAGATTTTAGGGTTTGGTGAAGGTGGAGCTTGATTCATCGATGCCTCGACGTAGATCATCTTCGGCATGGACATCGACGACCTAGCTTGCCCATTCTCCGACGAAGCCGATCCTAGAGCCCAGATTCGTTTTGGACAGCGGAGAGGACCTCGTTGCGGAGCTATGGAGGTGGAGCACCGGATCTACAAAGGTTGTATTTCCGTATCTCATTAGTTAACTGTTAACTAGTTCTTGTTCGCCTAGACTTCTAGTATACGATCCGTTGTTTAGGGTTTGTAGGCACCATAATTTTTTAAATTGCCATGGTTGATGGCTTGAGAGACCTCACTAGAGTGCCTAGGAACCCTGCAGTGGTATCAGAGACTAGCTAGAGCCTTAGGCGAAGTCCAGACGCGATTTGAAGTCCGATCGAACCGAAACCATACCCGGAAAATTGCTCTCTGTACAATTTTTAAAATCTGGTATTTTTCTACATTAAAAATGTTCAGAAAAATCAGCAGGTTAATATATGATATACTGTGAAATTCGTGCCCATAATTCCTTCATGTTGCCGCGCTTCCGCGGCACGAGCTAGCCTCGTGCGGCGGTTACGCGGCGGTACGGCATGTTCATTTAATATTTTTTACACAGTATCTCATAATTATTAATTCTGGTGTTTCTGGGAATTTTTAATATTTTTTCCAGAGTTGAAATTTTCTGAGTTGATTTGGGAATTCGATGTTTCGATCGGGGTATCAAATTTTGTCTGTGTGACTTTCCGGATAAATTTTAGAATATGTTAAAAAGATCGACCGGATATAAATACCCAACTTTTCCCCTGTCGGGAAATTTCCAAGTGTTGGATTTTTCCGTAGTTTAACGACGTTCTAAGTAGTGCAAGTAACGCGATGGTCCCTCTAGAAGACACAAACCTTAACTCGATTATGTGACCGTCTTGAACTGCCCTTTGAACCTTCGGGTTTGGGGCAGTACGGCGTGCCACATGTGAGGCGTTGGCTTGACCCTTCTACGGCTGGACCGTTGGTACTGAGGCACGAACGGAATGTTGTTAGACTTGTTTCATGTGTTGATCTATATCGGGAAAACTTGGGTGTTCGATTATTCGATCGGAAAGTTTAACATTTTCTATTTATCTGGAATGGGATACAATAATTGGAATTCACAATAAGTTATGAGATAACTAAATGAATGTTATAAACATAGCACTTTAGTCTCACTTGATCGGTTGCCACGGAATTTTGATGTGATCAAAAGTCCGTCGCAATCACGTAGCGTACGCGGATACTCGCCGGGTAAACTTAATAGACAGCCTCACTCCATAGCCCCGACCAAGTGACTGTAGGAGAACCCCGTCGCCGAAAGCATCCCTCCAGGTGCTCGCGGTAGCGGTGTTCCGCCTTGGTGCACTTCGTCGACGGTATCGGGGGTGCAGCCGTCTACTGAAGTTTGCGACGAGCATTCGATCAGGGTGTCGGGAATCTTGTTGAATTACCCGACTTGGTATTGAAAAGTGTTTTCGATTTTGAGACTAAAATGCGGGGTTTATAATTGTTAGGCATGCGATGTCTAAGTAATTCATTTGGTCAGGCATGCGATGTCTGAGGTGGTTGCGGATTCCAACTGTTGTAGTTTTACACTTTCTTTTCTGTGACCGTAAGTGTAATATGTGATATCGCCGGTTTCGTTGCTATATGTCAACGACAATTGGGATGGACATATTTACTTACGTTGATGACATGTGATGTTATGTGTTGCTGGATATGTTATATTGGATCGTCGTGTTTGAATAGCCGGGGTTTTTTATGTGAGATGAGTGTTTTTCATTTTCATTCATGTAAAAACTTGTATGTAATATTCTTTTATTGGGGCGCTTCCAGGTTGCGGGAGTTGTCACCTGTTGTATATTATTTACTTTTCCGCACTAGGATAGACCCAAGGAGGAGGGCACAAGTAACCGGGTTCTGGAGTCCAGTGGGAGACCAACTCGAGGAGTCGAGTCCGGGTCTCCTAACTCCAGAATTGGTAGGGTTGCTTGCCGCTCTCGTAGGGGTCTAGGGGTGTGGGTTTGGCTATTCATCACGACCGTGGAATCCGTGTTTTATACTGGCTCGTATTCAAAACACGGACGTCCTAGTATATCCAATATTTCATATGTTTCTTCTGCTGCGATATCTGTGATGTGATCATGTGATGTTCTGTGATGGATACTATATATAGTATATATGATATATTATATAGACGTTACTTATGTTTTACACCCGCGCTAGCCCTGCCCCGCTCTGTCGTTAGTTACCTAACCTAACGGTGCATGAGGGGACATCGAGGCGAATGCGGATGGCATAAGTGTACGTCATATTTATCTGTGATGATTAGGTACTTTAATGATGGGACTTCATTAATATGATTAATGAAATAAAAGAAACCTAAGATGTTGTAGAATCGAATTTCAAAATAAAACAGGTAGCTACAGTTCTTGCTTTGCACAGCGGTATATGCGATATATCCTGCACCTTATTCGATGAGGAAAGGACCGAGATCCCTTCACCGGGAGTGACTCCTTTAGCAATAACTGGCAGATGCTACACACTCGGTTTGTCTTTTGATTGCTTTTAAGTGTTTTTGCTTTGCACAGTGATATATATGATATATCCCGCACCTCATTCGACGAGGAAAGGACCGACGATCCCTTCACCGGGAGTGACTCCTTTAGCAAAACTAGAAAAGCCTCAAAAGCACTCCATTTCAAAATTCATTCGATCCTACAACGATATCAAGTTCATTACGCAATAGGTTTTCAGAAAAACCTGTCGTAGCCCTCCGTCATTTCAGATAAGTACTAGTTAGTATTCGTGCTACGTTTGTTGACTATGTTAAGGCGTAGTGTGCGGTAGCTAACTATTGGTTATCTGTATTAGCATATGATGCGATTGGATTAGGGTAGTCGTGCGACTTTGTTGACTATGTTAAGGGTCGTGCGGGTGGGTTTAATTCAATCGGGAAATGACGGGTTGAACTTGACTAGCACTTATGATTTGTTGACTATGTTAAGGTCATAAAGCTGCTAGGGGCAAAATATTATCGGGAATTTCAAGTGTTGAAATTTGCAATGAGATTGCATACCTTCTATGAGATAGTTGGATCCCGATACCCGCTGCGAGTAAGAGTTACTCCTGGGAGAGTTTTATACATTACAATTAGCCGATCAAGTAGGTGTCTAGAAAGGTGTTAACGAGGTTACGCCTCTGGGAAAACGAGGTTTACATTAATTAGGTTCGTGCGAAAGCACGGGGGACCTCCCTCAAAGTACCGACACTGGCCTGGCTGAAAGATTGGCGAACTTGTAGTGTGTAATTAATCCCGGCTAGTCTTTCCTTTTAGGGTTTGAAGGAAGATTTGATAAAAAGCAGTGGGAGCCATCCTGATTAGATAAAATAATAACCAATCTATTCTTGACAGAGCGCACGCTGAGTGTTTTCTTCTCTCTCTCTCCTGGTAGCGACCATATCACGCCTTAATCAAGATAATAATACGGATTATTGACCGAACCCGCTTGTTATACTGAGCTGGAGAACGTTGGTCCCGCTCCAACTTATAATTGTTATAAGACAGAGCAGGAAATTAGGGATTACCAGAATTCCCGTGCCGCCCAAACGAAGAGAGTGCATGCTGATGCATCATCTTCGGGTGTGTTCGTTACAAAGAACTGTTTCTCAGTATCCTCTACGTCCTGGGTATGTGATACCGGATCAGGATCCCACATATGTAATCTGTTACATAGGGCTACAGAAAGGTAGAGAACTGAGAATGGATGATAAGTTTCATGAGGCAGAAAACGGGGCAAGTGTTGCAGCCAAGTCTGTCGGTCACTGTCATCCTGTATTACAATACATTGATTCTGAACGAATGATATTAGATACCGAACCTGATATACAAAATCATATCTGTCTCTTTATTAGTAAAGAAACGATATAATTTTGTATTGTTGGATAATGTTTTGAACATTTCCTATATCAAAAATTGATCGGTTCAGGCACGTTATCTAAAAGCATTGATGTTCTAAATCAAACTACAGTTCTTTAGTATACGGAACACACACAAGAGGAAGAGTTCAGAAATGAACGAATTCTTCTTGAGGCATTGTAGACTAGGTCAGATCAATGCGACCCGACTGGCTAGAGTTACATAAAGATGCATATTTAAATTAGTTTGAATTTACATCTTGTGAAACTCGCCAGTCATGTCGCAAAGATGAGATGACCATAGCTCCGTTTAATGGAAACAGAGAAAGAGTTAGTGAACTCTTGGGATGATACATGTTGATGTATGTAAGGTCCCCTGTCTACAAATACCAAGACTGGTTCTTTATACTTCATTATATTCTCTGATAATCTCTCAAGATTCAGACATATGTTCCTGTTGAAACACAAGTCCGAACCTTTTGAGATATTCACGGAATATAAGTAAGAAGTAGAGAACCAAAATACGGGTATAAGTATTATGTCCTTTGATGTGATCAAGGAGGAGAATACTTGAGAACGGAAATCCTGGACTATTCTAAAGGAGAATGAGATTCTCTCTCAGCATTACTCCTCCGTATACACCATAGCACGATGGTATATCGGGGCGGAGCAGATACACCCTATTTGATATGGTGTGCTCTATGATGAGTAATATTGAGTTACCTTTTTCCTTTTGGGAGTTATGCACTTGAGAAGCTGCATACCTATTGAATAGGGTTCTAATCAAATCAGTTGCCTACCGCTTCATATGTGATATGGTATGGGAAGAGCCCATGTCTTAAGTCAGTTAAGATTTGGGGATTGTCCGGCCTATGTCTAAAAGCAAAATCCGGACAAGCTCGAGGCAAGGTCAGTTATGTACAACTGGAAATGTTCCATCTATACAGACTACAATTGATGATTTGATAGAACCAAAGGATTCAGTAGATTCCAACGAACCTCAGCCTCTCCGCCGATCTAGTAGGGTTCCTCACCCACCTGAGAGATACTTCAGTTTCTCTATGACAGTGGGAGCGAGGATTGCATCATGAGATGATGACCCAACGAGTTTCGAGCTGGCCATCGAGAGTAAGACTCTGTAAGAATGGCTGGATGTTTAGCGATCTGAGATGGAATCCTTATACACCAACAAAGTATGGACTTTGGTTGCAATATCTGAAGGGTTAAATTCCCATCAGGAGCAAGTATATCTTGAGAAGATTACTTGGTGTACATGGAAAGGTTGAGACTTTCAAAGCTAGAATTGTTAAAGGTTTTCGTCATCGACCAGGCGTGGATAATGATGAAATCTTTTCCAGTAGCTATGCTTAAGTCCATCCAGATCCTACTTGTCACAGCTACATACCATGACTACGATATCTGGTGGTTGGGTGTCATGACTGCTTTTCTAAATGATGTTTTAGAAGAGTGCGTCTATAAGTACACAGCCAGAGGGCTTCGTAGACAGTGGGAGCAGCGGAAACGTGTGCAAGATGCTTTATAGGATAAAGCAGGCATCGCGGAGTTGGAACATCTGTTTTGATGAAGCAGTCAAAGAGTTTGACATCATCAAAATGGTAGATGAACCTTGTACAAACAAAAGGGTAGTAGGGAGTATGGTGATGATCCTCGTAGAGTACGTGGATGACATACTCTTGATAGGGAAGGAGTTTCCTATGCTACGCTCGATCAATCTCCGCTTATCACTATGATTCTCCATATAGGATCAAAGTGATACCTCCTAAATCCTGGATTTTGGATCTATGAGATAGATCTAAATGGATGTTAGGATTCTCACTAGTTGTAGTGAGATGGTATCAATCGATCCTGGGGAGAATCACTGGAAAGGTTCCAGGGTGATAAAGACGACTGAGTGTCAGTCGCAGGCATTGTCTTTACCCTCAGTAGAGGGACGGTATGTTGGAAGAGTTCCAAACTAGATACCGTGACATACTAGACGATAAAGGCTGGATACATCGCTACTTAAGATGCTACCAAAGAGGCTGTTTGGATGTATAATGGTTCATGAGATGAACTATGTTCCTCCCATTGTGTGACAATGGAGTTGTGGCTTATGCCAAGGAACGCCGGTCCCATCAGTGATCCAGACATATTCTAAGGCAGCATCGCCTGATCATGGAGATGATTGATCTCCAGGGTGATCGAGGTTTGGAGAGTAGACTCAGAGGACAACACAGCGGATCCACTCACAAAGGCCTGTTCCCAGAGAGAGACTTTTATGGGATGGTTGAGTATGAGATACTGCAACCACTGCTACTGATGGCCCTAGTGCAAGTGGGAGATTGTTAGTTATATGTATGCCCTAGAGGCCATTACTATACATAGGATGTATATTGTAGTGGATGCTGGGACATATATAGGGAGGACTTTCTTGCTCGACATGATAGTATGCTATCTGGTTGAACTTTACCTTAACGTATATGCTGATTGTCTCTCTGTTACATGTTGGTAAAGCCCTTAGGATCTGTACTTGACTACCTGGACTATGATGCGGATCATACTAGTGGGGACATGGTAGTCTATAAGTACATCCTTCTAAGTCCCTAGTCGTGGGTGTATCGAGACAGGGCATCGATATACCAGAGTAGACTAGCGTGTACCTTCTCGACCCATACAGATGGGCGATGGATGATCCCATATCCATCGGTGTTTGACATCAGAGGAGATATACGGGTGCTCAGTAGAGACTGGGTACACTGGACGGACTCGCCGAGAACTCCCAGATGGTATTATACCTCACGTCAGATGGCAGTTCTCTGGTGACACTGGTACAGAGTAGTCTGTTGACCCGAGATCGTCATAGAGTCTTGTGTGGTTCCCACTGTGCTTTGATTTCCATCTTACCACGTCCAAGAGGGCGTGCAAAACGGTGGTTTTTGGGTACAGTCCCGAGTCACATGGAGGCAATGAGCGATAGGAGGGGATTCGTCTCTCCCGGTATATGGGGGTTGATGTTGCGCTGTGTTCGATTGGCTATAACAGGAAATCCCTGGCCAGGGTTGCTGAGATTTACTGGTAAGTGTTACCAGTAGTTTCTCGAATTGTTATAGACCTCATATCGACACGACTTATTGAGCTATTGGGGTCTGACGTATACCACCCCTAGGCGAGATATGCGACATATCAGACGATCAGACCGGACTGTACGGTAGTGTTACTGGTCGGATTCACTGGAGTGTGAGCGGGCTTGCTCGTCGATCTTCAGATCGCTCAATACCCGGGTGGCCGTTACGTTTAGCAGACCGCTTGCGGCTTGTGGATGTTTGATATGATCATCATCCGCTGCCGGCGTATTGACGAGTCTTTAGAGTCCTACACAGAGGTTTCCTGGTTCATGCGAAATGAAATAGGAGCGCATATGAGATATGTGCGGGACCGAGAATAATGCGTGTATGTGATACCGTATTCTATTCTCGCGATAAATATATCGAATGGTTGTATGCGATATAACCTAGTTATCGATTCAAGCGTTGATTCGATAAGCCGATATATTAGATACCAGTCGGTTATGTGCGCATGACCGGATCATTGAATCAAGTGTTGATTTAATGATTTAATGTATAATTATATATTTGATATATTACTTTGCATTAACTAGTATCGGTTCACTTTAGACGGATTTTCTCACTCGGATGTGCGCATTGTATATGCGATATACTTTTGTGCACTTGCTTGTATCATGCTTGATGATACATGTCATGCTAGGGTTCAAGTGTAAAGATTAAACCTTGGTTAATGAAATAGTTTAGGGTTTCCTTTTTGTTATTCATTTATCTATTTATTTATCCTTTTTATTTTTGATAAATGAATAAATGAAAATGAGAAAAGAATGGTGGCTTCTTTTGTTCTTTAGTTGAAGCTTCATGAAGCTTTGTTCAAGTCAACCATACTTATCTCATCCTTAACCCTAACCATTCCCACTAACCATGATTCATTCTCTACACTTAACTCTAGTTAATATTATGATAAGAATTCATTTTCTTTTCATTTTCTATTAACTTATCATAATGTTTTTCTTCTTCTTCTTCATGCTTCAAGTGAAGAAGCTTGAAGTCCATCAATGGTGATTGATGCATATGAGTGAAAAATCCAATTCTAAAGTCTACCCACTTCCTATTTCTTCATCCTCTACCTCTTGCCAAGTAGTAGAGTGTGTTTCCTTCACAAGATTTTAGGGTTTGGTGAAGGTGGAGCTTGATTCATCGATGCCTCGACGTAGATCATCTTCGGCATGGACATCGACGACCTAGCTTGCCCATTCTCCGACGAAGCCGATCCTAGAGCCCAGATTCGTTTTGGACAGCGGAGAGGACCTCGTTGCGGAGCTATGGAGGTGGAGCACCGGATCTACAAAGGTTGTATTTCCGTATCTCATTAGTTAACTGTTAACTAGTTCTTGTTCGCCTAGACTTCTAGTATACGATCCGTTGTTTAGGGTTTGTAGGCACCATAATTTTTTAAATTGCCATGGTTGATGGCTTGAGAGACCTCACTAGAGTGCCTAGGAACCCTGCACTTTGCAAAGGATTTGAATTGTCATACTTATCTTTAAGACCGACTACCGGCAGTTCATCTGCCAGTGGTTCCGATTGAACCATCATTCCAGCCATATTCTGAATCAAATAGGGCCATCTGGTTCATTTTAGTGGACATTTCTGCCGCTTCTGCATCTCCTTCTTTTTAGAGCGCGCTTTAGGAAATCAATATCCGACTCCTTCTCTATTCTTTCTCCAGGTGCATCTTCGGGATTTGCCTTAGACGATAGATTAACGAGTGCTGCCGCCTGAGCAAGCATCTCCTGCAGCTTTTCACGTTGCAGTTGAACTTTTGTTAATGACCGAGTTTGAGGTCGGTGACGAGTAGAAGCTCGAACTTTGTCTTTGGAATTCACCACATAGACTATGTGAACTACCATGCCCCCAGGCTTAGGGTGTTTGGAGTTTTGGCCTTTGGAGTTTGCTCCGGGCATTTGAGCTTTATTAGGCCTCTTGTTGTGAAAAGCCGCTTTGGTTTTGGGAGGAACCGCTGTATCAGGATCCGTCTTGAGATGAGTCCCCTTATATTTGAAATAGGATTTGTCAGAATTTGGCTGACGTCTAGGGGAAGAGCCGTGATTGACGACAGAGACCTTCATTTGCTTCCACACATTTTATATATAGATGAGGAAAGATGCTTTAGGGAGCGAACTGGTTTCTGCTCTTGTGGGATCTCCATGAGCTGTGGAGATTTCTTCAATATTGCGGTAGGAGAATTTTGTCTGACCCTTCGCAACAGTTTGAAGCTGTTCCCAGTTCGAACAACAACATTCACCACTGGGGTTGAAACAGGACCATACTGAGAACTGCCCCCAGCTCATTTTATATGATGCCGATATCGACGTTGACCGTTTCTTACGGTCGGGATTTGATTAGCTTCAGGATTTTGCTGAGCCTGCCCCCTGTTTCCTTTGAGAGCTTGAATATTCTTCCCCCTGCGTCGACCTTGGTCCTTGGCATGTGCCAATTGTTTGAGGAATGATTCTGTCAGCAAAGCAGCTGCTTGGGGAACCAGCCTATGGAAGACAGACTTCCTCTGGGATTACTCCATCGGCGTTGAGGCACCGAGGGTGGGAGGTGGGTGTATCGATCCAAAAAGAAGCCCGTTGATTTCTTGAAGAGCCAAAGTGTGGAGTGGAAAGAGGAAAAGGTCCCACCGGGCGTGCCAGAATCTGTTCTCCTCCGAAATACAGAGACGCGACTGCGTAGATCCGTCTCACTTAAATTCGTGGGCAGATGCTAATTGGTGCTATCCGTCCACCTCTCCGAAGATGCCAAGTTGATTTATGGCACCATATATCGAAGGTTAAAACGGATGCGGCCGATGTAGCAGACTTTGTCAGATTCCCCCTCTTTGAGGGGTTTTTGATTGTGGGGACGCTCTTCCGTGCAGGCGCAAGCCCCTGCAGTTAATTACGCTACCGCATCGCGGTAACCACTTTCTCCTTCTCCAGATGGTCACTTCGCGTCGTAGGTGTTTGTTTTGTTTTTGGTTGCCCGTGGATTGTATACGGAGACTAATTTATGTTGTCGCCCGTAGGGCGTGGATTAGTCCAAATCCGTATTTTCTTAGATTTGGGTTTGGGGTTGGGTTTAAGGATACGTTAGTCTCATTTGAGACTAAGATCAACTTAAACGTTTGTTAAGGATACGTTAGTCTAATTTTAGACTAAGATCAACTTAACGATTTGTTAAGGACACGTTAGTCTAATTTTTAGACTAAGATCAACTTAACGGGATCTTTTAGATCCAATAAAAGAGCATTTGGGCTCTGTTGTTCTAGTTTAGGGACTTTGCGGTCGATTACCAGTTTAAGGACATGGTGGTCAAATATTAATTTAAGGACATCTCGGTCCAATGTTAGTTTAAAGACATCTCGATCAAGGTTAAGGACATCATAGTCCGTGAGTTTAAAGACCTCACAGTCAAGGTTAAGGATATCATAGTCTGTGAGTTTAAAGACCTCACAGTCAAGGTTAAGGACATCATAGTCCGTGGGTTTAAAGGGACCCCACAGTCCGAGGTTAAGGACATCATAGTCCGTGAGTTTAAAGACCTCACAGTTGAGGTTAAGGACATCATAGTCCGTGAGTTTAAGGACCCCACAGTCCATGAAATGTCTGGTTGTCGGGACCCGTCACCTCTCTGAAGGCGTTGAAGAATTACAACGAAAAATATCAGAGGAGTTCAGAGATGTACCCTTGAACCAAAGTTGATTGGGTGATCTGTAGCCCAATTTGGAACTAAGATCAATTAATTAGATTATGAGCACATTGGCTCAGTTAAATCTGAATTGAGGACTTATGGCCAATTTGGGTTAAGTCCAATTAAGTTTGGAATGTTGGCCCTTTGTTGGCTTGCCGGACATTTGTTTGGGTTCAGCTCCTCATTATTTAGCAATGCTAAACAAGAGTTTGAGGGCTCTGAGAACATTTTGTCTTTGAGCATTAAACATTATAGCTCTAGATTTTAAGGCTCATTTGAAGGGGATATTTGCCTCTGAAAAACTTAGCCAATTTGGGCTAAGCTGGTTTGAAAATAGTATTAAACACTAGAGGACATCTGGCAGTCACGTGTCCTCACGTGATGTATTTAAAACAGTGTTAAACACTGGAGAAAAAATGCTCAAAATAGTGTTAAACACTAGAAAGGAAGGGGTCACGTGGGGTCATGTGAGGCGCCTGAAGATGGGGCCAGACCTCTTTTATTTTACTATCAGAATATTCAAATAAGTGTTAAACACTTTTAATCTTCAGGCCATTACGTGTGGGTACGTGATAGGTATCCATGTATTGGTTATTAAAGTGTCTATTAAGGGGTCACGTAGGGACACGTGAGGGCGCCCAAAAATGGTTCTGCCTTTGGCTTCGTTCCCTTTATTTTGAGAGTCACGTGGGAGCACGTGAGACATTGCCTCCAAGTTTTTCTTTCTCATTTTGAGGGATCTGTTTTAGGGGTCACGTGGGAACACGTAACCTAGTTTTGTTCTTTCTTTTCTGATCATTGAGGATGGGGGTCACATGTTACCACGTAACCAAGTTCTTTACGTGCATGGAGAGTTTTAAGTCTCTTGTTTTAAGAATTAAATTCTCTGTAGGGTTAAACCCTAATTCTGTTTTAGAGGAATTAAATTCCTATGTATATGGAAGAATTAAATTATCATAGGGTTAAACCCTAGTTCTGTTCTTCTAGAGGAATTAAATTCCTATGAATTTGGGAGAATTAAATTCTCATGTAAGGTTAAACCCTAGTTTTATTTGGAGGAATTGAATTCCTGTGAATTTGAGAGAATTAAATTCTCATATAAGGTTAAACCCTAGTTTTATTTGGAGGAATTAAATTCCTATGAATTTGGGAGAATTAAATTCTTATATAGGGTTAAACCCTAGTTTTATTTTAGAGGAATTAAATTCCTATGAATTTGGGGGAATTAAATTCCTTAAACTCAGATTCTCTCTCTAGGTCTTGGATCTGCATGATAGAATCTCCCCGATGAGAATTAAATTCTCAACTTGTAGGGAGATCTGCTTCTGCAGATCTTCAACCAAAGGAAGAACTATGTTCTTATTCAGAAAAGTTAAACTCTTAAACTTGAGAATTAAATTCTCTTTTATTTTATGGAGCTTAGATCTCTTTCCCCTTTCTCACCTAGGGTTTCTTTTCTCTGAAAAAAACTTCTTTTCTCTCTTGAGAATTAAATTCTCCTTTCTTTTTTCTCTTAGTTATTGTTTTTCTCCAGAAAAATCAAAATTCTAGGATCCCTTCTCTTCTCTTCTTGGCTCCTATTTATAGGAGAAAGAAAAGAATCAATTTGTTTGGTGAATCTTTTATTAAAAAATTTTGGTTGTTTTTTTAACTAACATGATCTTTTTAGATTACTCAGTGAATTTTATTCACTATTGGATTTTTAATCTAAAAGATATTTTATCTGTTATTCTTGGTGAATTTTAGGAAAATCTTTCCTTGTATAAAATATTTCCATAAATTGGTGATTTTTAATCACCATTGGATTTTTAATCCAACGGTGCTCCACTTTACAGAGCACCATCTTTTTGTTTGGAAAGATTTAGAGAGATCTTTTTCCAGTTAAGGTTCTGGATTCCCATTTAATTAGAATTTAATTTTATTAATTCAGAAGGATTAAAAGCTCATCACGTGTTGGCATGTGATCCCACTGTTTGATCATAGAAATAGAATTTAATTCTATCAATTAAAGAGTTTAGGAACCTGTCACGTGTAGGCACGTGACCCCCTTGATTAAACATTTTATTCAGAATTTAATTTTGTTGTTTTAAGGAACTCAGGAATTATCACGTGTCAGCACGTGACCTTTGGTCACGTGTGAGCACGTGATGCCCCATTGGGGTTTTTCCTTGTTATTTTATTATACTTTTAATTCTTTTCAGTGGGTTTAAAGGCCCATCACGTGTTGGCACGTGACCCCATTTAATTATTTATTTTATTTGGTGCCTACAGGCTTTGCCTCTAAATGGTCACATATGGGCACGTGATGCCCGGTCACGTGTGGGCACGTGGTGCCCGGTCACGTGTGGGCACGTGCTGCCCGGTCACGTGTGGGCACGTGATGCCTCATAACTTTTGATCCCGAATGAATTATGAGGCCCATAATATATCAAATCGAAGGGTTTTTTGAGACACTTTCAATACTATCAGAATTTAGCTATTTCTCATTTAGGAGTTTGTCAAAATACAGTCAGGAAAATACTGGTTCGCATTTTCTTAAGCGTATCGCTGCCATTTGATACCTTGGACTCTTTTGCGCAGAAATTTTTGGCGGGAACAACATTCTCGAACTCTCATACTACTTCAGGCTTTTCTTCTTCTACCGGTAGAGAAAACACTTCTGCATTCTTCGGTTTAGCACGGTATCTTCCTAGCTCCAAGGTTCTATCTCCACTTTTGAAATAGAAGACTGGGTGATCTGGTATCTCAAATACTACCCTCCTTTGACGGCAGTCAATCGTAACATAGAATACTCCCAGCCAATCCATTCTCAACACAACATCGAAATTTGGGATGTCCAGTACTTTGAAATTCGTGTAGATTTCTCGTCCGCAAACTACAACTGGACACTGATCAAACCCCATAGTTGCTTTCAGAACTCCATTCCCGGAACTGACATTCCAGCTTGAAATGAGTGGCTTCACGGGAATCACATGCGTTCTCACAAATCGTTGGGACATGAAAATGTGTGAAGCTCCAGTATCGAAAAGTGCTAGTGCAGGAAGGGTGGCTACTAGTATAGTACCTAAGTTGTGTGAAGTTGGGTTTAGATATTGAAAAAGTTATAGTGATACACAAAGATTGAAAAAATTGAAAAGATTGGGAAGTTACCAGTGATGACTTGTCCTGTGGCTTCGGCCTCCTCGACCATCATTGTAAAAGCCTGACGTCTTGGTATATTCCTCCTTGCTGGAGGCACATTCCTCTGTCCTTGGGGCACGTTTCTCTAACTTTGAGGCATGTTTCTCTGTGCCTGATGGAATTGACGTTGAGGCTGTGCAGGAGGTCCACGTGGAGATGGTGCAGGGAGAGCTAAGCGAGGTGCAGGAGCCTGAATGGCTGGCCGCTGCAGAACTGTGATTGTGGGTCTGGGTGCTGGAGCTATGTTGAAACGATATGGACATGCTCCTATCGCGTGAGTGGAAGCGCTACAAACCAAACACAGGCCATTTGCATGCCTGCAGTCCTTCGCCAGGTGTCCCGTCCTCTTGCAGTAGAATCAAAAGTCTGGACTGGACCGGTTAATGGATCCTCCCTGTCTCCTAGGTGCAAAGTTCGGCCCAGAAGAGGCTCCTCCTATCATCTGTGTAGCAGGGCGTTTCACACCGGCAGTCTGCGGTCTTCCCTTCTTCTTCACAACTTCCTCATAGCATCAGGCGGCCTTCAAATAAAGTTCATGGCTTGGGAAATCCCCTGTAGCGAGTGCATCTTGGATTTTCGGGTCCAACCTTTGCTGAAATCGTCGTGCCCGGATCTCAGCAGTAGGAATCAGGTGTGCAGCGAACCTATTACAATCTTATGTTAGCAGTGTAATGAGTGAGATCAGGAATTTGAACTTGAGGCAATATCTTACCTGGAGAGCATAGTAAACTCAGCATCGTATTCATCCACAGACTTGACCCACATAGAGCCTTATTGTAGATGGATGAACTGCTGCTCCATATCAAAACGGGCAGTCTCGGGAAAGTACTTCGCATCTAACAGATCGCGAAACATCTTCCACTCTATGCGTTGAGTGAGACGGCTTTCCTTAGCCTTCCACCAGTCTCTTGCGTTGTCGGTCAGTTGCAATTTAGCAACTCTCACCCATGCAATATCTGGCACTTGAGCTGCTGCCAGATCATCTTTGATCGCTTGATCACATTCTTCTGCCTCAATTAGGCTATCTTTTCCAGAGAAATATTTTGGGTGCAGTGTCCGAAATTGCTTGACTCCGGGTGCCTCGGCTTCGGGGTGGTGCATGAGGATGGCAGTCTGCTGCTGCTGACCCTCCAATAGACTCTTAATAGCCTCAAGCAGTATCGTTTGCTCATTGATAGGAGCTGCAATGGTAGGTGGTGGTGGTAAGTAGGCGGTGGGGTATTGCCGTTGACATTGGTACTGGTGTTGTTGGGAGAATCCATGACTTTGATAGAAAAATGAATGGTTGGGATAGATTCAAGAAATTTGAAATGTAAGGAATGTATAGTTGCCGATTCTTATAATTCTTGTGATATATTGCTTAAGACTTCATGCAGAATTGACCTGCATGGGCCGCCAACAAAACCTGTCACGCCCCGCTTCCCAATAGACGGAAACAGTGACATGGCAAGTCACAACGTATTTACTAATAAATAAATACGTTAAGCGTAATTAAGCAATATATAAAATGAACAAGAATGACAAGAATAATAAAATAAAAAACAACTTTATTTACATTCATCTTTACATACAACTATTTAAAAATAAAAGATACAATGAGTAAAGCAGTGCCTAAACAATGGCATACAGGAAAGTAAGTGCAACGGAACTAGAAGTCAGGCTGAGCGGTAAGATGGTCCAAGTCCTCCTGGTTTGGCTCGATCTCCTCAGAGTCTGGTCCTCCCGACGAATATTCCAAAGAAAGTAATAGAAAGGAATGTCGTCAACGAACTAGCACTCGGTAAGTCCCAAAAGAAAAAAAAGAAGATAGTATATAAAGTGAGAATGAACAGGTAAAGTATATGACTGATTACTGGTATATGATAGTTTTTATAATGTGGTTGTTTGTAGTTTGGTAAAAAAGATATTCATGTATACGAGAGGAGTTCATCTTATCCCATGGACTATGATAACATGTAGTACAAGGCCCCGTCATAACCCACAGGACAACGGCACGAGAATTCATGTAGGTGTCTTTTAAGTGATCTCTCGTGCCACGATATACGTTCCGTACCAATCTACCCCTTTATCCCCGCATAATGAATTATATAGATTATGTTTACAAGTCTTGCCAAAACCATGGATACAAAATGCTCAGGTAATCATGTTCAGGATGTAATCATGTATTTAAGTAGTCAGGTCAAGTTATAACCATGGTTCGGTAAAATTAAGTCAAGTATACAGGTTTGATATTGATGTTTGAATTCAAGTGTTCATGTTCATAATCAAGTATCTATGTTTGAGTTTGGATTCATGTTTGAGTTTGGACTCAGACTGAGTTAGATACTTATACCGATTTAACTTTGGAAATCTTAGATTCGGGAATTATCGACAACTGCTGCATATGGATGTCAAGATTTGTGTTTTTTTCTAAGACAATTGCCATTGATAACTCCTGTTAAGTTTTCTAACCTGAATAGGAAAGAACTCACTTTCTCTGGCTCTCTGGGGCTCAAGAGAATCGATCCCTCTTAAACCCATATTTACTAAAGTCCTTAAATATTGTTTTATATATCTTGAGGGGTTTTATGAAAAATTTATTAATATAGATTAAGAATAAAATCTCGAGGGGTTTTTATATTACTTATGGTTTTCATGAGCATGTGTTTTAAGTATTGAGCTATTTTATTAATGAAGACCTAGCTTTTGAAAGTTTATGATATTTTATTGAAAACTGGTCTTTTTAGTAACTTGATGGTATTTTATTGACATTTTTTATTCTTTCATTTTTATAAAAATATAGTTTCATAATGTAATTAAAATATGGATTTTTAATTTTATATAATTTAAATTACAAAAAATTAGTTTTATTTTAGAAAAATTCGTTTTTCTTAAAACCCGTATTTATATTTTTTCGAGATCGAATACTCCATGAGGAGTCCTGCATCTCGCTTTACTGTCCCCAGGATGTGCGATAATCCACACCATCTATTAGCGGGTCCTCTAAAGAGGGTTGTAGATACATAATTGCAAAGAAGTATGAAATACTGTTTTAAAAGAAACCCAGTTTTAAATTATGTGGTATTTTATTGTAATTACTATTTTCAAATAAAAAATACATACAATTAGGCATCGTGCTATGAAACCAAGAGTGCATGTGGGGTAGGTCGTTACCCCGTGAAGTTTTCCTAAAGGTATTGTTTAACGATTAGTCGAAAATGTGTGATAACAAAGTTCAAGGTATTTTAATGTAAAAGTTCAATTATGGTTGTTTCACATGAGATTCTTGGTTAAACTTGATTCTAAACATTAGTATTAAGATTACAAGTAAAGTGGTAAAATTGGTTTGACCAAATTATAAAAGAAAATGGAGTTATAGGTTTTAGAAAAGATGATATCGGTAATAACTCCACTTTTACCAATATTTGATTTAAAATTGTTAAGAATATGTATGCCTAGAGGCCATTATTGTATATTGTAGTGGATTCTTGGACATATATATATTAAGGACTTTCTTGCTCGACATGATAGTATGCTATATGGTTGCTCTTTATCTTAACATGTTCACTATTTTAAATTTACTGTCTATTGATACATGTTGATAAAGCCCTTAGGATGTTAGCTTGACTACCATGAGTATGATGCAGATCATACTAGTGTGGTATGTGTAGTCCACAAGCACATCCTTAACAGTCCCTAGTCGAGAGAGTATCGAGACATGGCATCGATATTCCAAAGTAGACTAGTGTATATGTTTCTTGACCCTGTATTGGGGCAATGGATGATCCCATATCCATTGGTATTTGACATCAAAGATTGTATACAGATGTTCATTAGAGACTGAGTATACTGAACGGACTCGCCGAGAACTCCTAGATGGTATTATACCTATCGTCAAATAGCAGTTCTCTGGTGACACTTGTACAGGTTAGTCTGTAGACCCGAGATCGTCATAGTGTGTTGTGTGCTTCCTACTGTGCTTTGATTTCCACCCAACCACGGCTCTACTGAGTCGTGCGAACAGGTGGATTTTGGGTACAGTCTCGAGATACATAGAGGCAGTGAGCGATAGGAGGGCTTTCGTCTCTCCCGGTATTAGGAGTTGATGCTGTGCTATGCGTGATTGGCTATAACCATAAGTCTCTGGCTAGGGCTGATGAGATTTACTAATAAGTGTTATCAGTAGTTTCTCGATTGGTTATAGGCCATACATCGGCATGACTTATCGAGTTATTGGGGTCTGACGATTCTAACCCCAGACTTGATATACAACATATCAGACGAAGAGACCAGACTGGACGGTAAGTATTGCTTATTGGCTCTATAGGAGTTTGAACAAGTTTGATTGTTGATCTTCTATTCTTTCAATACCTGGGTAGCCGTTACATCCAGCTAGTACTGCTGACGGATTGTTGGTATCTGATATGATCATTACCTACTGCTCGCGTATTGATGAGTCTTAAGAGTTCTACATAGGGGTTTCCAAGCTCAAGCGAAATGAAGTGGGGGCACATATGTAGATATGTGTGAGAGCTTGATTAACTACGAGTATATGATACAGTATTTTAATCTAGCGTATTTTGATATTAGTCAGGTTATATGTGATATGACCGGATTATTAAATCAAGTGTTGATTTAATAAATTAACTAATTACTCATTAAAATTCTTTATATATATATATATATATAAATGTATCATGGTTGATGATACATGGAACAAGGCAATGCAAGAATCACATTGGAGATAAAATGCATATTTAGATAAAAAAATTAAAATGAAAAGGAAAATATCTAGAGATGAGTCATGGCTTCTACATGGTTCTTAAAATATCTAGCAACCATGACTCACTCTCTTATTTTGTTTCTATTCACTTATTCTTATCTTTTAAATATCCATAATATCTCCATAGTTTATTCTAGCTCTTGCCAAGTTCATCCTTCTCCTCATATCTCCCACTAGATTTTTCTAGGTTAGAAAAGGAGAAGAAAAAGAAAGATTTTTTAGTGAGAAAAACCCCACTTCATCAACCTAGACTAGAATAGCAAACTAGTATAAGTTGTTATCTTCACTTCTTCATTGGTTAAGTGAAGATAAGAGTTTGAGTGAGAGAATCTTCGTGGTGGATCATCATAGACGAAGAAGTCCTCAAGCAACCTCGTTCTAATTTCAAGCAGAGTCGAAAAGAAGCTCAAGGACTTCTACACGAAGCAATTAAAGTGAAGGACTGAACAACAAAGGTTGTAATTCTCATTCACTTAGTTTTTATCCCATGTTGCTCTACATAAAACCCTAATCTCTAGTTCGATTCATGTTTTGTATACTTAGCTCTCTAGTTTTTTTAAAATTACTCACATGCTTTAGTTTAAAACCCTTGTAGAGGAGCTAGTGTACACTTACATGGTATCAGAGCGAAACTAGAGCTTTAGGCGATGTCTAAACGACGTTAAAGCATTCGATCGAAGTTTCAAAACCCTAATTTTCAAGCTTTCTGTCCAATTTTTCAAACGTTGATATTTTACAGATTAAAAATCTCAGAAAATTATGTAGGTAATCTTATGGAACCCCAAGAAGTACGAGACCCTATCTCGTCCAAGTCGCCGCGGAACCGCCGCTTAAACCCTAGTTTGGCTGCGATTCCGGGGCAAACTTGAAGAGATAAGGGCTTGTTTCTTGTGCTGCTCCATTTTGAAGTTTTTGGCTTTCTGGGAATTTTTAATAAGGCTCAAGGTGTTGATGTCTTTGTGATTTTCTGGTGTTTGAAATATCGATCGAAATGTTTAACATCGTCTAGACATTTTGGATATGTGATACAATTTTTGGAATCCACATTAATGAGTTTTGTGAAAACTAGTTAGTGTTTTGTAAATCCAGCATTATAGTCTCATTTGATGGATTGCCACGGAGTTTCGATTCGGATCAAAATTCCGTCGCAATCTCGTATCATACGCGAACACTCGCCGGGAAACACTACTAGATAGCCAAGCCCCATAGCCCCGACCAAGTGACTATAGGAGAACCCCATGGCCAAAAGCATCCACTCAGGTGCTCGTGGCCGCGATGTTCTGCCCAAGTGCACTTAGTTGGCGGCCTCGGGGGTGCGGCAATCTACTAAAGTTTCCGACGAGTATTCGATCATATAATCGGGAATCTTGATGAATTACCCGACTTTAATTTTGAAAAGTGTTTTCAATTCGAGACTTAAATGCAAGATTTATTGGGTTAGGCATGAAATCCGGAATATGAGATAATTCGGGTTTATGATGTCTAAGGATGATGCGGTTTCTAATTATTGTAGTTTTTCATTTCTTTTCTGCGACCGTAAGTGTAATATGTAGTTGTATCCCTAATCTCGTTGCTATATGTCAACGACAATAGGAATAAGCATATTTACTTACGTTGATGATATGTGATGTTATTCTGTTGCTATACTGATATGTTATATAGGATTGTCGTGATTGAATAGCCGGGTTTTTTTATGTGAGATGAAAGTTTTTTATTTTTCATTAATGTAAATAAATGTATGTAATATTCTTTTATTGGGACACTTCCGGGTTGAGGTTGTTGTCTCCATTTCATATATATTATTTACTTTTCCGCATTAGGATAGACCCAAGGCGGAGAACAAGTAACCGGGTTCTAGAGTCCAGTGGGAGGCCATCTCGAGGAGTCGAGACCGGTCACCTAACTCTAGAATTGGCAGGGTTGCTTGCCTCTCTCGTAGGGGTCTAGGGATGTGGGCTTGGCTATTCATCACGGCCGTGGAATCCGTGTTTTTCATTACTGGCTTGATTTAAAACATGGACCTCGTAATATATCCTATATTTTCATATATCTACTTCTGCTGCTTTCTGTGATGTGATGAAATCATATAACTGCGTGAGACGAATGCTACTTATATATATGATATAGTAGTAGACATTATATATGTTTTGCATCCGCGCTAGTCCTGACCCCGCCCTGTCGTAAGTTAAGTAACCTTACGGTGAAGACCCGAGTCTCTGTGGCGAATGCGGATGGCATATATGTGGTGTTTTATTTTCGTTTCTTCTATGATGAATAGGAGCTTAAAAGATGGGACATTATTAATAAGATTAATGTTAAGAAAAGAAACCTAAAAGATGTTGTAGAATCAAATTTGAAAAATACTCGGCTTTTTCACCAAAAAGCAAATATTTTAAATCCGGAGCTTAAGGCACTCCTTTTCCAAATTACTCGGTTCTACAACGATATCAAGTTCAATACGTTAAAGGTTTTCATAAAAACCATTCGTAGCCCTCCGCCATTTTAGGAAGTAGAGTACTTAGTATTCGTGATATGTTTGTTGACTATAGTTAAGGCGTAGTGTACAGTAGCTAAGTGATTTCTTCCTATAAAGCATTTGATGCAATCGATTAGGACATTCGTACGACTTTGTTGTTGGCTATAGTGCCCTTAAGTCAATTATTGTAATCGCAGGCACGCGATTATGATGATTGAAGGAGGACCTATACGGGTAGAACAGTCTTACTCAAAATGATAGTATGCTATCTTGTTTAACTTTATCATCATGTACATGCATTATGTGGTATTACAGATCACTATTACATGTTGATAGAGCCTATAGGATTCTTTCTTGACTACCAGCATTATGATGGCGATCATATACGTGGGAGCTGGGTGGTCTATAAGCACATCCTTAAATGTCCCTAGTCGAGGAAATATCGAGACTGTGCATCGATACTCCGGAGTAGACTAGTGTATACTTTTCGAGACCCCGTCAAGGGGAGGTGGCCGGTCTCACAAGCCATTGGTGTCAGTCAGTCACCTAAGATAGTATAAAGATGCTCATTGGGTTATGAGTACACTGGACGGACTCGCCGGGAACATGCTAGATGGTATTATACCTATTGTCAGATAGTAGTTCCCAGGTGACATGAGTACAGGTTAGTCTGTCGACCTGAGATCATCATTTGTCTCGTGTGAGTTCCCATTGTGCTTTGATTACTACCCTACCATGGCTCAAACGAGTCATGCAAACAGGTTTTAGTTGGGTACAGTCCTGAGCCACATGGAGGCAGTGAGCGGATCGTCAGGGATTCGTCTCTCCCGGTATTGGGGGTTGATGTCGCGTAGTGCACGGGTGGCCATCACCAAAAATCGTTGGCCAAGGTAGACGGGAATTACTGATTTGGATCAGTAGTTTCTCAGTTGGTGATGGGCTTCATACCGACATGAAATATCACGTTATTAGGGGTCTGACTTTATCCACCCCTAGACTCGATATGCGATACTCTTAGACGAACAGACCGGACTGTACGGAGATTGTCACGGACAGGCTCAGTAGGGGTTTGGATGAGTTTGCTCGTCGGCCTTCCTTTCGTTCAATACCTGGGTAGCCGTTACGTACAGCTAGTGCAACTGACGTGCTTGTGGTTAAACCTACTGCCAGCATATTGACGAGTCTTTAGAGTCCCACACAGAGGGTTTCTCTAGTTCTGACAAAACGATGTAGTATCCGTATTGGATACGTACAGGGTTTCGATCGATTGATTGTACTATGTACCCGAACATTCGATTGGACGGTTGGTAATACTAGCCGGCTCTGGTTTGAGCCGGATTATTAAATCAGGTATTGATTTAATAATTTACGTATATATATTTCGATATGTATATTATAGTATTATGTTCTTTTTGTTAGTTTATCTCTTTGGGTATTCATATTTCGTTACGAATATATGTATGTATATACAATAGAGTGTAATTCGTATTTGTACAGATAACATTCTCGAAGGTAGATACCTCATTTTAGATTTCTCCATTTATTTTTAATTGGAAATGAGGTGGAAAAGGAGAGAGCGGAGTATGGTGAGGACCATGCTTGCATAGTGTTGCACAAATGAATTGTTAATTTATTTGTGCAAACTATTCAATCATGGGTTGCATTTTATATTGGAAAAATGGGTTTGATAAAACAAGGCTTCATGTTATTTTTCCTCACTTGATGAGTTTTTCTTTACTTCACTGTTAGCTTCACTCTCCTCTTGTGTTTTCTTGAGCTCCTCCATCTTCATCCTCAACATCCTCTCTACAATCTCATGAGTTGAGAATCAAGAGTGGATGTGAGATAGATAAACACTTTGAACACTTCATTACAGCCTAGGCACTATAGATTAGCAACCTAGAGTCCCTAGTTGCTTCACTTGATCATTGGTGTGGAGCTAGAGCCATGAGCTACATCTCTCGGGTCGATCATCTTCGATGGAGAAAGACCGGTGGCCAAGTTCAGTCGAGAACGCCTCAAGGAGCTAGGGAAGATGGTAGAAGACCGAAGGACACGGTTCATTCGGTATAACTATTTCTAACCTTGTAGTTTAGCTCTTGTAGTTTGCTA
The DNA here is from genome assembly GCA_030015575.1 of Agapanthus africanus. NCBI lineage: Eukaryota > Viridiplantae > Streptophyta > Magnoliopsida > Asparagales > Amaryllidaceae > Agapanthus > Agapanthus africanus. The sequence goes on from JASDDO010000026.1 coordinate 143,558,986, forward strand.
GTATAGGTTTACAGTTCGATTCTAGACGGGTTCGTTAGCGCCAAGTTTTTTAAACGTCATTTTTGTTCCACATCGGCCACGGTAGATGGCCAGGGCGCTATCGTAACCCAACATGGTATCAGGGCCACCCCATAAACCATTACTAGGTAGTTTACACAAGGTTAAAATGTCGATCGACCAAATTTTCCGAGTCGTAATTCCATGTTGACATGCCCGCTGTCATTTTTAAAACCTGTTCAAAAAATTATTCTGAGTATCTTAAAAATACGTGCAGGCATTTATAGGGCACCAGAAGAAATTTGAGCACCTAAGCCAATAATTTGGCTGCGGAACTGCTGCGTAACATGCTTATTGGCGACGGTTCCGCGGCGGTTTTGTTGCGATATAGCGCCAAATTTTTTCTGGCACTATAATTCATGGAAATATGATTTTTGGGATGTATTGTTTTGGCCCAGATTTGTTTGAGTGCTGGTTTGCATTTCGGGTCAATATGGAAAAGTTTAATCGATCGAAATTTTAAGTATGTGTTTATCAGTGTATGTGATCATATTTGCGACCGTGAATATCATTGAGCAGTACAACCCGACTAGTTGCTATATGTTCTATTAGAAGAGTTTGCGAACATGACATTCACGTTGATGTTCTGTGATTGTGCTGATATTGTGGTTGGATTGTCGTGGTGGATAGCTTGTGGTGCAATGGTAGTAGTACAGTTAAGATTCATTTGTATATTCGTTATTGAGGGGCGAGCGTCCGACATGTGGACAGTCGTTTCTGCCATGTTGTATATTATTTTATTTGGGCACGACCGGGTTGAGGTCGATGTCTCCATTGTATATATACTTTTCTTTTCTGTACTAGGATTACCCCACGGTGGAGTGCTCGAATAGCCGGGTTCTAGAGGGTAACGGGCCCGCATCTCATGGCGTTGAGATGGAGGAGGCCTTACTCTAGAATTGGCGGGCTATTCGCCGCACTCGTAGGGGGTATAGGACGACCCACGGAGGGGTGCTCAAGTCACAGGATTCCATGAAGTGCTGAATGGCCCATTCACTTTGTTGAATGGGGTTGCCTCACTTCTGGAATTGGCGGGTAACTTGCCGTGCTCGTAGGGGTCCAGGTTTTCATTGCACAGGCTATCCACATGACCGGGAACGTCGGTCTCATTTGCAGCCCAAATGAAACCTGAGGCTCCAAGATTATCCACCATTTTGTGTTGCTTGTTGATATTCTGTGATGTTGCTTATATCATGCCTGGGACGAATGTTATATATATATATATATTTATATATACTAGTAGATGTTGTATATGTTTTGCATCCGCGCTAGTCCAGCCCCCCCTTTGTCGTTAGTTAAGTAACCCAACGGTGCATGACGGAGCCCCGTGGCGAATGCGGATGGCATATACGTACATTGTATTTTCGTTCCTTTTTCTGGTGTGATATGGATTAATTGATGGGACTGCATTAACTTTGATTAATGCAAGGAAAAACAAACCTAAATGATGTTGTTGGAACCAATTTTGAAGAACTGTTATTACAGACGTTTCGTTTTGCTTTGCACAGCGGTATTCGGTTCTAAATATCCAGCACCTCATTCGACGAGGCAAGAGCCGAGATTCCTTCATAGGGAGTGACCTCTTGGGCAAAAGTTTGCGATTTTGTAATAACTTCACTATAGTCGATTCTTTTTATTTGCATCGTGGTATTCAGTTAGGAATATCCTGCACCTCATTCGATGAGGAAAGAGCCGAGATCCCTTCACAGGGAGTGACCTCTTTAGAAAAAGTTTATGCCACTATATATTTGTAAAACTGCTCGGGTTCCTTCAAAGATATCAAGTTCATTACGTTAAAGGTTTTTCGCCAAAAACTAGCCGTAGCCCTCCGTCATTTCCTATGAATAGTACTTAGTATTCGTGTTGCGTTTGTTAACTGTGTTAAGGCGTAGTGTGCGGTAGCTAAGTGGTGCTTGTTTGTAGCATGCAATGCGATTGGTTAGGACAGTCGTGCGACCTTGTTGACCGTGTCAAGGGCTCATGCGGGTGGGTTTAATGAAATCAAGATAATGACGGGTTGAACTTGAATAGGACCTTTTGATTTGTTGACTGTGTCAAGGTCACTTTGGTCCTAGGGAAAAAACCACATCGGGAGTTTTAAATATACAGGAAACTTTCCAGGCATGCACAAACCTTCTGGAGTGTGGTGACTTGAGTGGCTTCTATCAAGTTATCATGCGATGATAGTTGGATCCCGATTCCCACTGATGAGTAGGTGTTACTCCTCGGGTAATTTTCAGATGATCCCGACTAATTCTCCTTTTAGGGTTTGAAGGAGAATTCGAGGAAACAGTGGGAGCCATCTTGATTAGATAAAGTGATTAACCAATCTAATGTAGGTTAGAATGCACGTTGAATGTTTCTTTTCTCTCTCTCTTTGGCTGCGACCATGGCCTGACCTTATAAAACTCATGAACCAAGTTAACCGAAGCTTCTTAAAACACTTTGGCTTTTGGATTATCATTAAGTCGCATATATCTCTGCCGCTCCTATTTTCCTTTTGCATTTTTTCGAGAACACTCCGTATCACTATGAAGATCCATATTGATTGGATATTCCATCGTATAGTTATATACGAACTCGAAGAAACTTGTTTCAGTTCGAGGATTGGATATCACTATGAAGATCCATATTGTTTCAGTTCTGAAAAAATTGAATAGGACTATTCTGTTATCTTTTCTCTTTACCTCCTCTTAGATTGCGAGAGCTCCTAATATTAAGAGAGTACACCTATTGCGCTTATTGGATAGTCTTCTTCCAAACCATAGGCAGGTGCCGAAAGGTAGGGAAGGAAGAAAATCAATTAGCCTAAGTGTGGTAAAGGGATTAGAGTGAGGGTAAAGGAAATTGCGACTACTATCATTCACGACAAAGCTGCATATACCCCTACCACTCCTACTTCCCCTTTGCATTTCTCCAGAACACTCCGTATCACTACGAAGATCAATATTGCTTGGATATGCCATCGTATAATTACATACGAACTCGAAAGAACTTGTTTCAGTTCGAGAATGGTTTTTGGTTCGGGAGAAATTGAATAGGATTATTCAGTTGTCTTTTCACTTTACCTTTTCTCAGTTTTTAAGGGCTCCTAGTGTTAGGAGAGTACACTTATTGCACTTATTGGATAGTCTTCTTCCAAAGCTTAGGCTGGTGCCGAAAGGTAGGGAAGGAAGAAAACCAATTAGCCTAAGAATGGTGTACAGAAAATAATAAGTAAAGACATATAAAGGGATTGGAGTGAGGGCAAGGAAATGTATGGTTACTGTCATGAATCTGGATAGTGGAAGAGGCATTACTAGGAATACCCGGCCACCGCTTCGAAACATTTTCATATTTCAGTTTTACTGTGCAGTGTTAATTGAAAACTGTTTTCCCAATTAGATTCTAATTCCAGAGTATGTATTTACCAGATTTGATTCTCACTTCTGTATGGCGTTACAGATGCTGAGCGGGAGTAAGATATTGTGAATTAGGTGATTAGATCCTCTATATATCGAAATTCTTTATAATTGGTGATATTTGAGGAAATCGCCTGGGTTTTGCCTGACGGCAAATATTTGGTTTTGAATATCCGTCGTTATGCACCAATTTCAAACTGATATATCTGTACGTTTATTTATAAAGTGAGATATAACTTTTTGAAATTATATTTATGATATTTACCTATATCAGCTGATGGTTAGGTAAGCAGCATTCAACAGCGGTGTAATTGTTCTTAACCATAGTACACTTTTCAACCTACGATACACAAGATTTGAGTTATTGAATTCAGATGACTTATAAAAAGTATTTGAAAGTGTTTCCTAGCACCACCACTGGGTTTTCATAAGCATCATGCATGCTATTTTTAAAAAGTTGGTGTTCTAGGCTATACTAACCTAGAATCTTAACTAGAGTATTAGGGTTTAATGTATGATAAAAGAAGTTTTACACTAAGAGATAGAGATTACAACCTTTGTAGACCAAGTCCTTCTCTTCTAAAGCTCTGGGTAGTAGTCCCTATGACTCCTCGTAGCTCTACTTGAAGAAAGAACAAGCTTTCTTCGCAATCTTCGTGTCGAAGATGATCCACCAGAAGTTTCTCTAGTTCAAGCTACCTCTTCACTAATCTACTATTAGTGAAGTAAAAAACATAGTCTAAAGTGCTAATCTAGAGTACGTTGATGAAGTTGGGGTTTTAGCTCACCAAGTAATCTCTAAAGTCCTAGGGTTCACAACTTAAGTAGGGGTTAGGACTTTGGAGGAGGAGGATGAAGAAGATGGAAGAGCTAGAGAGAAAATGAGCCAGCATGAAAATCAAGCAAGTTAAGAGAATGGCTCATCTCATACTCACTTATTGAATCATGGATTATTTTCATATTGAAAATTGGAACCATGCTTCAATAGTGATCACTAATCAATAAAGAAATAATAAGGGCCATGCTTAAAATATCTCCCCATTTTCCACATCTTTTTCTATTTTCTCAAAATAGAAAATCCATCCATACATACATACATACATATATATATATATAGCACATATATATATTAATTAATATATATAAAGAGAAGAAAAATAATTAGTGAGCTTAATATTAGTTAATATATAATTATATCAAATATAAATATATATCAAATTATTAAATCAAAATTTGATTTAATAATCCGGTTATATCACATATAACTGACTAATATCATTTATCTGTATATCACATTATCAAATCAACACTTGATTCAATAATCCGGTTATATTACATATGTAAGACTACGGTAGCGTCCCGGCCGTCTTTCCGAGGCCAAAATGCGGAAACGAAATTTTTTCTTAACTTGAAAACCGGCGCTATCGTATGCTTAAAACCCGGATCGAACCATTAACCTACAACTAGCTATCTATAGAAGGGATAAAACGCTATACCGATCGATCCATGTCCTTCGGTCTTCGGCCACCATCCCAAGCTCCTCGCGGCAACTCCGGTCTCGATCTCCTCGTCGGAAAGGGCACCACATCATCGATTCTTTTTACGGGCTCCCGCTTCATCCGAAACAACTCGAGCACGAAGTGTGCTAGCCGACGTGTCCAAGGTGTCGTAGAGGATGTTTGTGATCACTTTTTCTCTTGCATCCATGAGATGGATGGAGATTAGAGATGAAGCCATTGATGGATGTTGTGAGCTAGAGGAGGAAGAAGAAGAAGAGTTTTCTCTCTTTTCTTTTCTTGTGTTGTTAATAATAATATGAGAGAGAGTAAGAAAAAGAAAATACAAGAGCTAACCATAACCTTGGCTGCCCCTCTTTCTCCTCTAATCAAATCAACACACTAATCAATCACTTTAAGTGACATTTGCATAAGAATTGATACCATGACTCACTCATGAAGTACATGTATCATTTAATGCACAAAATGATGGTTTCTAGCTCATAATTTCCATTTGTAAACATTAACCCAAATGTTTGCAACAATAAAAAGATACGACAATATCTAAAGTAAACTGGTGATGGATCACAAGGATACCCCTCACCTGTATATACATACCTGCATCCGCATTCCGACTGAATGCGAATGCGATGAGACTAAAGTAATCCAACAAATCTAATATTAGGATCCGACTTAAACCAAAACCCACTAGTATGATCCGTCCGTTCATGATCCGTGCAATACCGCACATATAAGATCGAATCCTGCCATATAACATACGGCCTCTACAACGTTTCGCCCGAAACTTGAGAAACTGTCTGTGGGGGACTCTAAAGACTCGTTAATACTTTGGCTATGGATTTAACCACTAGCACGTCAGAGGTACTAGCTGTACGTAACGGGCTACCAGGTATTGACCAAAAGGGAAGTCGATGAGCGAACTCATCCTGATACCCTACTGAGCCTGTCAGTGACAATATCCGTACAATCCGGTCCGTTCGTTTATGAGCATCGCATGGCGGGCCTAGGGGTTGGTAAAAGTCAGACCCCCAAAAGCGGTACAAGTCGTGTCGGAGTGTAGCCCAGAACACCCTAAGATACTACTGGAATACCTACCAGTAAATCTCCTGCCTCGGCCGAGGGCTTTGTGTAATGGCTCTCCTAGACACAGCGCGACCTCACCCCCAATACCGGGAAAGACGAACCCCTGCCGATCCGCTCACTGCTTCCATGTGGCTCGGGACTGTACCCAACTAAAACCTGTTTGCACGACTTCTTTAAGCCGTGGTAGGGTAGTAATCAAAGCACAGTGGGAACTCACACGAGACAAATGACGATCTCAGGTCGATGAACTAACCTGTACACATGTCCTGTCCGGTGTACTCATAACCCAATGAGCACTTGTATGCATCTTAGGTGAACCAACTGACACCAATGGCTTGTGAGACCGGCCACCGCCCCTCGTCTGGGTCTCGACTGTATACACTAGTCTACTAATGGAGTATCGATGCTCAGTCTCGAAACTCCCATGACTAGGGACACTTTAAGGATGTGCTTATAGACCCCAGCTTCCACGTATATGATCGCCATCATACTACTGGCCGTCAAGCAAGAATCCTAAGGGCTCTATCAACGTGCAATAGTGACCTGTAAGGTCACCTAAAGCTGTACACGATGATAAAGACAAACCAGATAGCATACTATCATCTCGAGTAAGACTGTCCTACCGGCATAGGTCATCCCTCAATCATTGCAATCACGTGCCTGTGATCCAATAATTGACTCTGAGGGCACTATATCCAACAATCTCCCACTTGCACTCGAGGCTAATTATTGTGATGCCGCATACTCACAGCCCGTGTGATACCGAACACCCAACTCCTCTACTAATCAGTTTCACAAAACCCGTTTGTGAAACTGTTGCGTTCGAGGAATAGCCTCAGTGAGTGGATCCGCCCTGATGTTTCTTTTTATATCTCTCTTTATCTCAAGTTTGCGGAGAAAGCCATCTCTCGAAATGAGCAATACCTGTCTCAGAATATGTCTGGATATCTGATGGGACCTAGTTCATAAATAAACTCCAAATCCAAACTTCTTAGACTGTATCGTCAACTGAACTTAATCAGTATCCCGCGTCATGCCTCCCTCAGTGTCCGCTTGGATCACCTGTCCAAAACACTGCCCCCTCGTCGGAAGGAAAACTATAACTCTGACAGTCACTCTGTCATCCATGTCACCTTGGAAGCTTGGAATGATAACTGTCTCCCGAAGGAGGCTACCGTTATCATATCCCTAGAGCATCTACTTATGTTCTAAAACTGCTTCCGAATGTTTCTCCAGGATTGGATCAATATCAACTTATTGCATCTAGTGCAAAAACAACATCTGGTGCGGTACTTGACATCTCATGATTGACTCAATTGCCTAAGCAAGTGATATGCCAACCATGCACACCCTTCTCCCCTTTAGTCTGTAAGACACCTTTAGAGAGGGCGACTCCATCACCTGCAGGTACACTACCGTGCCAGGAGTCGCCCATTCTAAAACACCTTTAGAATGCTGTCTAAGTACCCAGATTGGGAAACTACCCAAATCTAGATCTAGTAACCAGAATGTCAGATATTATATCTATATCCTTATGTGGAGAAACCACCGTGTGACAACCAAAGTATAACCGATCGTAGTGTAGGAATATCACTTCCTACTCTGGGTATGTCATCCAAATACCAGGACATCACACCCTACTACCTTCTTAACAGATCCATCTCTTATTCTGATGAAGTCAAACCTATGACTGTCACATCAGAAATAGATGATCTATCTCCGCTATATCTGCTTTAGTTTATAAATAGACATAAGCCACTTGTCCACTATCCTTCCGCTGCTCCCACTGACTACGACAACCCTCCGGCAGAGTCATATACACGTACACTTCTAAAGCCAGTTCAGAACGACGCTATACTCATCCTCCTGCCGGGTCTCACAGTCTGGAACAATAGCAATGGCAAGTCTGGATAAACAAGAACCTCCCTGCCACCGTCCTTTAGGCTACCGGAGTACCTCTCGGGTGCCTGAGGTTACCCACCATATCCGCGGAGTGGCTAATGGAATGTCAAACCAGATTGAATCTTTAGGTTCTTATCAAATTTTCAGTAATCATTTGCGGTTCTGGAATCACTTCCAGTTCTACCATACTCCCACTACCGTTTTCTGAAAAAAAAATCCATTTTTATTAAAACTGTGGCGAGTCAAGAACAATATCACTATTGATCTTCCAGATGGTAGAAAGTCAACCCTCGTCATAGCCCGGGTCAACCCACAAATAGCCATTACAAAAACGTGCCTTGAGTTATCCAGAGTCTGGTTTTAAGCATAAGCCGGAAAACTCCCCGTACCTTAACATCGTTAAGATATGAACCGTTCTATATCCAATATAGAAACAGAGGCACTGATTTAATTGGAACCAGATTCAAATCTTGTAGCTGTCTCCAGCACATGTCAACTAAATGGAGAGAGGCCGATCAGCATTACTCAACTTAGGAGTACATCCAGATATGAGTAATCTGAAAGAGAAACAAGTTTCTCAAAACCATTACTATCAACTGAATACCAAACACAAGTATCTACATCTTCGATCACCTTGAAGAATCCTGATACTTGCAACGCCTGGTTCTCTACTTTATTCTTATACCTATAATTACTCAAAACTTAAACCTTGCATTTCTACGAAACACATGTCTAAGAACTAGAGAAGTCACAAGTAAACAGAATATAGTACGAGTACCAACCCCTTTGTCCTCATGGACACTGGACAACATACAATACTCTGTATAAGTCTCCTGAGTCTAATAACTCATTCCCTGCGTGTCGTAGGTGGAAAACTGTACTTATGGTTAAGAAGAATTACACCGCTGTTTAATGCTCCTTACCTAACCATCCACTGATATAGGTAAATGTCACAGACATAATTTCAAAAAGTTATATCTCACTTTATAAAAATAAACGTACAGATATATCAATTTGAAATTGGTGCATTACAACGGATATTCAAAACCAAATATTTGCCGTCCGGCAAACAACCCAGGCGATCTCCTCAAATATCACCAATTACAACAAATCCCGATATAATGAGGATGATCACCCAATTCCCAATAACTTACTCCCACTCATCATCTGTAAAACCATACAGATGTGAGAATCAGACCTGGTAAATATATACCCTGGAGCAAGGACTAATTGGGAAATCAGTTTTCTTTTAACAATGCACAGTGAAACTGAAACATATAAATGTTTCAAAGGGGTATCCGGGTATTCCTAGTAATGCCTCTTCCATTATCAGATTCACAACTGTAACCGTATATTTCTTTTCCATCTCTCCAAATCCCTTTATATGTCTTTAGTCATTACCTTCTGTACACCCTTTTAGGCTAAATGGTTTTCTTCCTTCCCTACCGTTCGGCACCAGCCTATGGTTTGGAAGAAGACTATCCAATAAGCATAATGGGTGTACTGTCCTAATCCTAGGAGCACTCGTAACCTGAGAGAAGGTAAAGATAAAAGACAACTGAATAAACCTTATTCCTATTTCTCCTGAACCAGAATCCATCCCCGAACTGGAACAAGTCCTTTCGAGTTCGTATATAACCATACGATGGAGTATCCAATATGTAAGTCCATATTGCGACCCCCGGTTCTTACGGGGAGGCGGAAACGGTATAAAAATCAAATTTTTAGTGCAAGAGGCAACATGGACTAAACAAGGTCGGGATCGTGTCTAAACTAAACTAGCAATTACGCTAAAAGGAGTTAGCTACTCGGATGAGGGTTATACCTAAACTTGAACTCCTTCTTCTTGAAATCTTGTAGAGGTTGATGGTTCTCTTTTGTCGCCTTCTTCCGTCGAAGATGGATCCACCTCGAGGGTTCAACCTTGGGCTCTTTCTCGGACTTGGAGTGAACTAGAATCTCCGGCTTGCTAATCCTTTGATCCTAGGGTGAGTAGAGAGTGACTAGGGTTTGCTTTTCTTTTTAAAGAGAAGGATTCTCAACTCATGAGAAGGTTTCTCTTTACTAGAGGAAGAAGAAGATGAAGAGAGGAGAGAGAATGAGAATGATAGAATGAGCTATAATTTTCTCTTCTTTCAACCATAATGCAAAAGAATAATATTATCTAAATGATAATAATTGAAAATGAGAATAGTTGATGGTAGTGTTTGGAATGACCACAACCATGCTTCATTTAAAAATGTAAGCATAAATCAAGGAAGACTTTTGAAGGCATGAAAGTGGTCAATGGTCAACAAGTCAACCAAGGTCAACAAGTCAACAAAGAACAACCATAACATAATTCTCATTTAATTATTATTATTAATAGATAATAAATAAATCCATTAGGGTTTGGAAAATAAAGACTGTCAACTGTGCATACGCACCCGTTCCGAAACCCTAATGAAAAACCTCATTCTCCTCCTCAAGCAACTGTGCATACACACCTGCATTCTCGTTCCGAAAAACAAGAATACCAAGATATAAAAGCAACCCCAAAACACATACCAGTATCTGGCTCAAACCAGAGCCTGCCAGTATAATCCGTCCGGACTCCAAACGTGCACAAGTGCGCGGATGAGAACGAACCCTGTCGCAAAACCATGCGACCTCTACTCTGTTTTGCCCAGAGGCGAATACCCTCTGTGTGGGACTCTAAAGACTCGACACTACGCTGGCAGTGGGTTTAACCACAGACCGCAAGCGGCACTAGCTGTGCGTAACGGTCCCCAGGTAGATGCCGACAAGAAGGCTGACGAGGTGAAACCCCATCTGAACTCCTACTGAGTCTGAATGTGACAGTCTCCGTACAGTCCGGTCTGTTCGTCTGATACATCGCATGGCGGGCCTAGGGGGTGGTAAACGTCAGTCCCCCAATAGCGGTACAAGTCGTGCCGGAGCGAAGCCCAAAACACCCTGAGATAACACTGGAAACCTACCAGTATATCTCGTTTGCCCTGGCCAGGGACTACTCGTGTAATGGCTCTCCTAGACACAGCGCGATGTCAACCCCCAATACCGGGAGAGACGAATCCTGTCTAACCGTCACTGCCTCCAAGTGCTTCGGGACTGCACCCAACCACCACCCGTTTGCACGACTCCTTTGAGCCGTGGTAGGGTAGTGATCAAAGTGCAGTGGGAACACACTTGAGGCGAAGTGCCAGTGTCAAGTCAGCGGACTAAGCTGTACTCATGTCACCTGGGAACTGATAACTGACGATAGGTATAATACCAACCTGTCAGTTCCCGACGAGTCCTGTCCAGTGTACTCGTAACCCAACGAGCACCCGTATACTATCTCCAGTACGACGTACTGATGGCTGTGGGACAGACCATCTCCCACACTGGGATGAGAAGCGCATACGCTAGTCTACTCCGGAGTATCGATGCCCTGTCTCGATAGTCCTGCGACTAGGGACCTGTATAAGGATGTGCTTATAGATTACCCAGCCCCCACTAGTGTGACTGCCATCACAACGCTGGTAATCAAGCAAAGATCCTAAGGGCTCCACTAATGCGTATAAGTGATATACTGAAATAAACACAAGTACACATTGAAGTAGAAACAAACCAAGTAGCATACTACTATTTTGAGCAAGATTGTATATACAAGGTGAATATCCCAAGCATCCATTAAGTAATATACAAACTAGTATGATACAGTAATGGCCTCTAGGGCATATACACTAACAATCTCCCACTTGCACTAAGGCCATGTACTGGCGTATCGAAGACCTATCATCTCGATCAGCCGCTCGAACTGAGTCTGGGGCAAGGCCTTGGTGAATGGATCTGCAGTGTTCTCTTCTGAAGCAACCCTCCGAACCTCGATCTCCTTGCGATCCACGATCTCCCTGATCAGGTGATACCGCCTCAAGATGTGCCTGGATCTCTGATGGGACCTGGGTTCCTTCGCTAAAGCTATAGCCCCGTTGTTGTCGCAATACAGAGGTATTGGGTCAACAATGGACGGAACCACCTGAAGTTCTTTCAAGAACTTCCTCATCCAGACAGCTTCTTTTGCGGCATCAGATGCAGCGATGTATTCCGCTTCCATCGTCGAGTCTGCAACGGTTTCCTGTTTGGAACTCTTCCAACACACCGCCCCTCCATTGAGGGTGAAGACAAAACCCGACATGGACTTGGAATCATCCTTGTCACTCTGGAAGCTGGAGTCAGCAAAGGCCTCGATCTGGAGGTCTTTTGCGCCATACACCAAGAACATCTCCTTAGTCCTTCTCAGGTACTTGAGAATGTTCTTTACTGCTATCCAATGTTTCTCCCCAGGGTTTGACTGATACCGGCTTACTACACTCAGAGCATAAGCTACATCCGGTCTGGTACACAACATCGCATACATTATAGAGCCTACCGCAGAAGCGTAGGGTATAATAGACATGCGATCCCTCTCCAAATCAGTCTTGGGAGACATCTCTTTAGAGAGGGTGATCCCGTGACAAGCCGGTAGGTTACCGCGCTTGGAATCTTCCATACTGAATCTTTTCACTATGGTGTCGATGTACCTGGACTGAGAAAGTCCCAATATCCTCTTGGATCTATCACGATGGATCCGGATCCCCAGGATGTATGAGGCATCACCCAGGTCTTTCATGGAGAACCTTTGTGACAAGAATCCCTTGACAGATTGTAGCATAGGAATGTCATTTCCTATTAAGAGAATGTCATCCACGTATAAAACGAGGAATACTACAGTTCTCGCTACAAATCTACTATAGATGCATGGTTCATCTGGATTTTTGATAAAGCCAAATTCTTTGACTGTCTCATCAAAACAGATGTTCCAACTCCGCGATGCCTGCTTTAGTCCATAAATGGACTTAAGCAACTTGCACACCTTTCCGCTGCTCCCACTCTGAATGAAACCCTCTGGCTGATCCATATAGACACACTCCTCTAAATTTCCATTTAGAAAAGCTGTCTTTACGTCCATTTGCCAGATCTCATAATCGTGGAAGGCAGCAATGGCAAGAAGGATCCGAATGGATTTCAGCATGGCTACTGGAGAAAAGGTTTCGTCGTAGTCCAAGCCAGGTCTTTGACGAAAACCCTTTGCTACCAGCCTAGCTTTATAGGTCTCAACCTGTCCATCTACACCAATCTTCCTTTTGAAGATCCACTTGCATCCTACGGGTTTTACCCCGTCTGGAGCAATGTCCAACGTCCATACCTTGTTGGTGTACATGGACTCCATTTCGGTCCGCATTGCATCCAGCCATTTCACTGAGTCAACGCTCTGAACGGCCTGCTGGAAGCTAGTAGGCTCATCATAATCTATGATGCAATCCTCTCGATCCCCGTCTATGAGAAAACCGTAGTATCTCTCGGGCGGATGAGACTGCCTACTACTCCTGCGGAGCGGCGTAGGAATGTCCTGTTCTGTTGAACCCTCTGGTTCCACCAAACTTTCAGTAACAGTCTGTGGTTCTGGAATTTCTTCCAGCTCTACTGCGCTCCCACTTATTTCTTTTTCTATGAACTGGTGTTCTAGAAAGTGGGCATGACGAGAAACAAGAACTTTTTGTTCCTCTTCACAGTAGAAGAAATATCCCTTGGAATTCTTTGGATATCCCACAAACTTGCACAGTACTGAGCGTGCCTCGAGCTTGTCCGCATGCTGCTTTTTGACAAAAGCTGGACTTCCCCATATCTTAATGTGATTAAGATGGGGTCTCTTCCCACACCACATCTCAAATGGCGTGGTAGGCACAGTCTTAGTGGGAACTCGGTTCAAAAGGTATGCAGCTGATTCTAGTGCATACCCCCAGAATGATCGCGGTAACTCAGCGTTACTCATCATGGACCGCACCATATCCAATAGGGTGCGGTTCCGTCTCTCCGATACACCGTTATGTTGCGGGGTGTATGGAGGAGTAAGCTGAGAGAGAATTCCGTTCTCTTTTAAATAGTCCAGGAATTCGGCACTTAAGTATTCTCCACCTCGATCCGATCTTAGAATCTTAATACTTTTGCCGGTCTGTTTCTCTACTTCATTCTTATACTCCTGGAATTTTCCAAAGGCCTCGGACTTATGTTTCATTAAGAAGACATAACCGTACCTTGAGAAGTCATCCGTAAAAGTAATGAAGTAAGAATGTCCGCTTCGGGCATGTGTAGACATTGGACCGCATACGTCACTGTGTACGAGTCCCAAGAGCTCGCTCGCTCTTACTCCATGTCCAGTAAACGGAGTCTTTGTCATCTTTCCTTTGAGACAAGATTGACAAGTGACATATGATTGATATTCGAACGCATTCAAATATCCTTCTGTATGCAACTTAGTCAACCTTCTCTCATTGATGTGACCCAATCTACAATGCCATAAGAAAGTCTGATTTATTTCTGGAGACTTTCTTTTGTGTGTATTCTGGACATTGAAAATCTGTGGTTGGTTTAACACGTATATACCATTACTCAGAGTACCTGACCCAATCAATACTTGATTAAGGTGAATGTTTACAACATTACTTACAAACGCAAATTCATAACCTTCTTTAGAAACTAAAGATACAGAAATGATATTACAAGTTGCGTTGGGTACAAAAAAGCAATTACGCAAAACCAAAACATGTCCATCTGACATTCCCAGGTGATAGTCCCCCACGGCTTTAGCATCCATGCTAGCTCCGTTCGCAACTCTGAGGGTCATGTCACCTGCCTTCAAATCCCTACGGTTTCTCAACGCCTGCAAAGAATTACAGATATGAGATCCTGATCCGGTATCCAATACCCAGGAAGTAGAGTTTATTGAAAGACAGTTTTCAATAACATACACACCTGAAGCTGAAGCTGCAACCTGCTTCAATTCCTGTGTTCTGGCCTTCCAGGCCCTGCAATCATTCTTCCAGTGTCCTTTCTTATGACAAAAGAAGCATTCTTCCTTATCCACAAGCTTCCCCGCTATCTTTGTTGCTTTCCCTTTTCCCTTCGTATCCACTTTACTAACACCGCCCCTTGGTTTGGCGGGGGCCTTCTTCTTCTTTCCCTTGGCTTTCGCCTTGGACCTAGAAGAAGATGATCCTCCTACAAACAAAGTGGATGTATCCCTACTTTTCTGTAGGGTGCCCTCTGCGCTCCTCAGCATGTTGAGGAACTCTGATAGTTCAACCTCTTTTTCTTGTAGGTTGAAGTTCAGTATAAACTGGGCGTAAGTGGAAGGAAGGGACTGGAGAACTATATCCGTATATAGCTCACTCTCTAATGTGATCCCTAGGTCAGCGAGCTCCTCAATGTAGCCGATCATCTTTAGCACGTGCTCGGCTACTGATGATCCGACGGCCATCTTTATCGAAAACAACTTTTTCGACGCTTCGTATCTTGCGATACGTGATTGCTCTCCATACAGTTCTTTTGTATGGAGCAATATGGACTCCATGTCCATATTCTCATGCCTCCTCTGATGTTCGTTGTCCATCGAGGCAAGCAGGAGGCACTTGGCCTTCGCGCTATCAATCTCCCAAGTCTTGCGGATTTCCTTATCCGCGACGCTGGAAGTTGGACCAGGGACAGGGGGAGCTTTGGTGGTAAGAAGATACCCCAGCTTGTCATAAGTGATTGCTATCTTGACATTCCTGAGCCAATCTTTGTAGTTTGGCCCTGTCAGCTTGTTTTTATCTAGGAGTAACTTAAGTCCAGTCATGTTGATTGGTCGCTGCAATTAGGAGAGAGAAGAAGAAACACTCAGCATGATGCTCTTGCAAGTTTAGAGTGGTTTTTAGTTTGTCTAAACAGGATGGCTCCCACTGTTTCTCGAATCCCTCCTCAAACCATAAAGGAAGAATTAGTCAGGATCAATCCCACCGTACAATACTTGCTTAACCGTTCAGCCAGGCCGGTGTCGGTACTTCGAGGGAGGTTTTCCAACGCTTTCGCGAAGTTCCTTAATTAAAGAACCTCTTTTCCCTGGGGGCGTAACCCCGCTAACACCTTTCTAGGCACCTACTAGGTTTATAGCATTGATCGTTAAGTGAGAAATTTCCCGAGGAGTAGCATATACTCACAGTAGGATCGGGATCCAAATATCATCGCGTGACGAAACTGAAGGAATCCTACCAGAATCACCACACTCCAAATGGTATGCAAATCTAGCAAGTTTCAGTACTTATGAAACTCCCGATGTGGATTTTTGCCCCATGCTCTTATGACCTTGACTTTGGCCAAAATATCATAAGTCACATGTCAAGTTCTGCCCGTCACTATCCAGGTTAATTTGGATCCATCCGTACCTACCCTTGACTTTGGCCAAAATGGCAGCACGACTGTCCCAAACTAACGCATCTATCTATGCTACACATGAACACCCAATAGCTACCAATCACTATGCCTTGACTTTGGCCAAAATACATAGCTTGAATACTATTGCCTATTCATGCGAAGCGACGGAGGGCTACGAATGGTTTTGGCGAAACCGTGAACGTAGTGAACTTGATTTAATCGATGGAACGAGATAGCTTTTAGAAGGAGTGGCTCAATCTCCGCATTTAAAAGTTAGTTTTGAAAAGAACCGAGTGGTTTTTCGAAAGTGTTCCATCGACTTAAACTTGGTTTATTATCTTGCATTAGTTCTTTTAATGCGTGATATTCTTGCATTAGTACTTTTAATGCGTCCCATCATTTAATCCTACCATTGCAGAAAACAACCAAAATATGACGTACGCTTATGCCATTCGCATTCGCCACGGGGCCCCGTCATTACCCGTTAGGTTACTTAACTAACGACAGAGCGGGGGCTGGGCTAGCGCGTCTGTAAAACATAAGCAACGCCTAAATAGAAAGCAATGATAGACATTTCAGATCACAGATAAATACATTGGATATACTAGCAATCTGTAATTTGTACGAGCCTGTAACAAAAAACAGATAACACGGTCGCGGTGAATAGCCAAATCCCCACCCAAGACCCCTACGGGTGCGGCAAACTACCCGCCAAGTCCTCGGTAGTTTGTGCACCCCTCCATGGGTCTATCCTAGGAGCAAAAACAGTAAAAAGAATTATACAATGACGGCTACAACCCCGACCCGGTTGTGCGGCCAAACAAATAATATAATTACATCAATTTACATTTACAATGAATTGCAAGAAAAGAAAACTCTCGTCTCACAACCCCCGGCTATTCACCCGCGACAATCCAACATATTTATATACACATTCCAGCACATTACAGATCTTGTATAACCCCGACTAATCGTCTTATAGCGATTAGCCGACGTTCAATACAAGCAAACATCACAGATATAACCATCATAGTCAAAGTGTAGTGAAGTTCGGAAAAAAATACGGAATTATAGGACCCCAAAAGGAAATTTCTTTTCTGCAAAATCTGGGCACATATAATATATTTTAAAAATCCCAAAACCAACACAGACACACACTGCACGAAAAACGACGCACTAAAGACAACAAACCGCGGCGCTTCCGCGGTGGCCAAGAAGGGTCACGCGGCGGAAGCGCGGCGGTTTAGATGAATTGGTGAATCGTTTTTCATGGGTGTTCTAACAAAACCCTGAGACGAATTTAGGAGTATAAAGTTTTTCATTTTGACCAGAAAAAATTTCAACAGAAACTCAGTTTTTGTAGTTTTCCGGTTTTGTGATTTTTTTCGGTTCCGAACTTCGTTACACTTTACTACCTAGCTAGTTTAAGTTTAGTTAGGCTCTGATACCACTGTAAGTCCATATTGCGACCCCCGGTTCTTACGGGGAGGCGGAAACGGTATAAAAATCAAATTTTTAGTGCAAGAGGCAACATGGACTAAACAAGGTCGGGATCGTGTCTAAACTAAACTAGCAATTACGCTAAAAGGAGTTAGCTACTCGGATGAGGGTTATACCTAAACTTGAACTCCTTCTTCTTGAAATCTTGTAGAGGTTGATGGTTCTCTTTTGTCGCCTTCTTCCGTCGAAGATGGATCCACCTCGAGGGTTCAACCTTGGGCTCTTTCTCGGACTTGGAGTGAACTAGAATCTCCGGCTTGCTAATCCTTTGATCCTAGGGTGAGTAGAGAGTGACTAGGGTTTGCTTTTCTTTTTAAAGAGAAGGATTCTCAACTCATGAGAAGGTTTCTCTTTACTAGAGGAAGAAGAAGATGAAGAGAGGAGAGAGAATGAGAATGATAGAATGAGCTATAATTTTCTCTTCTTTCAACCATAATGCAAAAGAATAATATTATCTAAATGATAATAATTGAAAATGAGAATAGTTGATGGTAGTGTTTGGAATGACCACAACCATGCTTCATTTAAAAATGTAAGCATAAATCAAGGAAGACTTTTGAAGGCATGAAAGTGGTCAATGGTCAACAAGTCAACCAAGGTCAACAAGTCAACAAAGAACAACCATAACATAATTCTCATTTAATTATTATTATTAATAGATAATAAATAAATCCATTAGGGTTTGGAAAATAAAGACTGTCAACTGTGCATACGCACCCGTTCCGAAACCCTAATGAAAAACCTCATTCTCCTCCTCAAGCAACTGTGCATACACACCTGCATTCTCGTTCCGAAAAACAAGAATACCAAGATATAAAAGCAACCCCAAAACACATACCAGTATCTGGCTCAAACCAGAGCCTGCCAGTATAATCCGTCCGGACTCCAAACGTGCACAAGTGCGCGGATGAGAACGAACCCTGTCGCAAAACCATGCGACCTCTACTCTGTTTTGCCCAGAGGCGAATACCCTCTGTGTGGGACTCTAAAGACTCGACACTACGCTGGCAGTGGGTTTAACCACAGACCGCAAGCGGCACTAGCTGTGCGTAACGGTCCCCAGGTAGATGCCGACAAGAAGGCTGACGAGGTGAAACCCCATCTGAACTCCTACTGAGTCTGAATGTGACAGTCTCCGTACAGTCCGGTCTGTTCGTCTGATACATCGCATGGCGGGCCTAGGGGGTGGTAAACGTCAGTCCCCCAATAGCGGTACAAGTCGTGCCGGAGCGAAGCCCAAAACACCCTGAGATAACACTGGAAACCTACCAGTATATCTCGTTTGCCCTGGCCAGGGACTACTCGTGTAATGGCTCTCCTAGACACAGCGCGATGTCAACCCCCAATACCGGGAGAGACGAATCCTGTCTAACCGTCACTGCCTCCAAGTGCTTCGGGACTGCACCCAACCACCACCCGTTTGCACGACTCCTTTGAGCCGTGGTAGGGTAGTGATCAAAGTGCAGTGGGAACACACTTGAGGCGAAGTGCCAGTGTCAAGTCAGCGGACTAAGCTGTACTCATGTCACCTGGGAACTGATAACTGACGATAGGTATAATACCAACCTGTCAGTTCCCGACGAGTCCTGTCCAGTGTACTCGTAACCCAACGAGCACCCGTATACTATCTCCAGTACGACGTACTGATGGCTGTGGGACAGACCATCTCCCACACTGGGATGAGAAGCGCATACGCTAGTCTACTCCGGAGTATCGATGCCCTGTCTCGATAGTCCTGCGACTAGGGACCTGTATAAGGATGTGCTTATAGATTACCCAGCCCCCACTAGTGTGACTGCCATCACAACGCTGGTAATCAAGCAAAGATCCTAAGGGCTCCACTAATGCGTATAAGTGATATACTGAAATAAACACAAGTACACATTGAAGTAGAAACAAACCAAGTAGCATACTACTATTTTGAGCAAGATTGTATATACAAGGTGAATATCCCAAGCATCCATTAAGTAATATACAAACTAGTATGATACAGTAATGGCCTCTAGGGCATATACACTAACACAATAAACTGTGGATCTTCGTAGTGATACGGAGCGTTCTGGAGAAATAAAAAGGTGATGTAGGATTGGCGAGGAAATACTTGGTTTGGTCGTGAATAGCAGTCGCAATTTACTTTGCCCTCTTACTAATCCCTTTATTTGTCTTAACTTATTACCTTCTGTACACCATCGTTAGGCTAATTGGTTTTCTCCATTCCCTACCGTTCGAAACCTGCCTATGGTTTGGAAGAAGACTATCCAATTAGCGTAATAGGTGTACTGTCCTAATCCAAGGAGCACTCGTAACCTGAGAGAAGGTAAAAGGAAAAGACAACTGAATATTCCTATTCATTTTCTCCAGAACCGGAAACCATCCTCGAATATGGAACAAGTTCCTTCGAGTTCGTATATAACCATACGATGGTTTTATCCAATGGAAGTGGATGTTCGTAGTAATACGGGGTGTTCTGGAGAAAAGGGTAAAAGTAGGAGTGGCAATGAGGTTTGCAACTTTGACAATCCAAAAGCCAGTGTTTTAAGAAGGTTCGGTTAACTTGGTCACTGAGTCGTAGTCAAGGGTCGGGTCATGGTCGCTGCCAAAGAGAGAGAGAGAAAAGAAACACTATGCGTGCACTCTAACCTAAATCAGAATGGTTATCAATTTATCTAATCAGGAAACCTCCCACTGTAACCTCAAATTCTCCTCCAAACCTGAAAGAAGAATTAGTCAGGATCACCCGAGGAGTAGACCAACTCATCAGTGGGAATCGGGATCCACCTATCATCGCATGATAACGTGACGGAATCCACTCACGTTATCACACTCCAGAAGGTATGCGCATACCTGGCAAGTTTCAGTTTCTTTAGAAACTCTCGATGTATGTTTTTACCCCTAGGACCCAAGTGACCTTGACAATGCCAACATATCAAAGAGTCCTAGTCAAGTTCAATCCGTCATTATCTTGATTGCGTTAAACCCACCCGTACGAGTCCTTGACAATGCCAACATAACTGTATGACTGTCCTAACCAATCCACTTATCCATGCGACAGAAAAGCATTACAGAGCTACCGAACACTACGCCTCGGCAATGCACGACATACGTAGCACGAATACTAAGCAATACTAATCTGAAATGACGGAGGGTTACGGCAGGTTTTTGGCGAGAAACCTTTAGCGTAATGAACTTGATATCGTTGAAGGAACCGGATAGCTTTTTATAAAAATATAGTGGCGAAAACCTTTGCTAAAGAGGTCACTCCCGGTGAAGGGATCTCGGCTCTTTCCCCGTAGAATGAGGTGCGGGATATTCGAACTGAATACCACGATGCAAAGCAAAAAGGCAATCGGCTATAGTGAAGTTATTACCCTGACGCAAACTTCTGTCCAAGGGGTCACTCCCGGTGAAGGGATCTCGGCCCTTGCCTCGTCGACTGAGGTGCTGGATATTCATAACCGAATACCGCTGTGCAAAACAAAAGAGAACGTCCTTGCAATAACAGCTTTTTTTTTTTGAAAAATGTTCTAACAACATCAGAATAGGTTTGTTTAGCTTGCATTGATCCGAATCAATGCAGTCCCATCAATTAATCACACCACAAAAGAACGAAAATATGATGTACGTATATGCCATCCGCATTCGCCACTGGGTCCCGTCATCACCCGTTAGGTTACTTAACTAACGAAAGAGCGAGGACTGGACTAGCACGGGTGTAAAACATATACAACATCTACTAGTATATATATCAATATATAATATTCGCTCATGGCGTGATAAAATGCAACATCACAGAAATGTAATAAGTACCACAGAACAATACAGATAATCTGGGATCCCCGGGTTTCATAGAGCCGCTACTGAAACCCGACGTTCTCCTGGTTGTGTGGATAGCCTGTGCAATGAAATCCTAGACCCTTACGGACGCGGAAAGTTACCCGCCAAAACCTGAAGCGAGGCAGCCCCCTTCAACAACGTGAATGGACAACCCAGCACTTCACGGAATCCGGTAACTTGGGCATCCCTCCTTGGGTCAACTTGTACCCCCTACGAGTGCGGCGAATAGCCCGCCAATTCTAGAGTAAAGCCCTCTCCATCTCAAAGCCATGAGATGCGGGCCCGTTACCCTCTAGAACCCGGCTATCCGTGCACCCCTCCGCAGGGTAATCCTAGTACAGAAAGCAAAAGATACAACGGGTACATCGACCTCAGCCTGGTCGTGCCCCAAAAGAATAATATACAAACAGACAGTGACGATAGTCCACATGTCGGACGCTCGCCCCGCAATATCAAATGTACAAATACAACCAAACTGTACTAACATTGCATCCAGGCTATCCACCACGATAAATCCGCAATATCACAGCACAACACAGAACATCAACGTGAATGTCACATTCGCAAATCCGTTCAAAGGGCTATAGCAATTAGAGAGGATTTACCGATCAAATGACATTCACGGTAGCAGATATAATGTAAATACTATGAACTAACATGTTTAAAATTTTCGATCGCCAAAATTTCCCGAAGTGGGCCCCAAGCACAATACCCAGTACTCAAATAAATCTAGGCCCAAAATAAAATTACCAGAAACTCCTTTTCCAAGTCAGAGACCTACTGAAGAAATTTGGTGCACTGTGGCTACAGTACGGCCACAGATTCGTGGCCAAAACATGGGTACGGCCGCTGATCCGCCGCGCTACAGTGAAATCAGCCCACCAAATTTTCTCAGATTTCTTAAAAAACCTTGCCTGATTTTCTGACATGCCCAAAAATATTTTTAGAGCACAAAATAAAGTCGACAGAAATTGAACAATTGGAAACGCGGTTTTTGAAAATTTCATCCGATCGAAGTTCTAAACACGCTAGAGCAAGCTAGTAAAGGTTAATGGCGTGGCTCTGATACCATGTAATACTACGGTAGCGCCCCGGCCGTCTTTCCGAGGCCAAAATGCAAAAACGAAATTTTTTCTTAACTTGAAAACCGGCGCTATCGTATGCTTAAAATCCGGATCGAACCATTAACCTACAACTAGCTATCTAGAGAAGTGATAGAAGGCTATACCGATCGATCCATGTCCTTCGGTCTTCGGCCACCATCCCAAGCTCCTCGCGGCAACTCCGGTCTCGATCTCCTCGTCGGAAAGGGCACCACATCATCGATTCTTTTTACGGGCTCTCGCTTCATCCGAAGCAACTCGGGCACGAAGTGTGCTAGCCAACGTGTCCAAGGTGTCATAGAGGATGTTTGTGATCACTTTGTCCCTTGTATCCATGAGATGGATGGAGGTTAGAGATGAAGCCATTGATGGATGTTGTGAGCTAGAGGAGGAAGAAGAAGAAGAGTTTTCTCTCTTTTCTTTTCTTGTGTTGTTAATGATAATATGAGAGAGAGTAAGAAAAAGAAAATACAAGAGATAACCATAACCTTAGCTGCCCCTCTCTCTCCTCACATCAAATCAACACACTAATCAATCACTTTAAGTGACATTTGCACAAGAATTGATACCATGACTCACCGATGAAGTACATGTATCATTTAATGCACAAAATGATGGTTTCTAGCTCATAATTTCCATTTGTAAACATTAACCCAAATGTTTACAACAATAAAAAGATACGGAAACATATAAAGTAAACTCGTAACGGATCACAAGGATACCCCTCACCTGTATATACATACCTGCATCCGCATTCCGACTGAATGCAAATGCGATGAGACTAAAGTAATCCAACAAATCTAATACTAGGATCCGGCTTAAACCAAAGCCCACTAGTATGATCCGTCCGATCATGATCCGTGCAATACCGCACGTATAAGATCGAACCCTGCCATATAACATACAACCTCTACAATGTTTCGCCCGAAACTTGAGAAACTGTCTGTGGGGGACTCTAAAGACTCGTCAATACTTTGTCTGTGGATTTAACCACTAGCACGTCAGAGGTACTAGCTGTACGTAACGGGCTACCAGGTATTGACCAAAAGGGAAGTCGATGAGCGAACTCATCCTGACACCCTACTGAGCCTTTCAGTGACAATATCCGTACAGTCTGGTCCGTTCGTCTATGAGTATCGCATGGCGGGCCTATGGGGTTGGTAAAAGTCAGACCCCCAAAAGCGGTACAAGTCGTGTCGGAGTGTAGCCCAGAACACCCTGAGATACTACTGGAATACCTACCAGTAAATCTCCTGCCTCGGCCGAGGGCTTTGTGTAATGGCTCTCCTAGACACAGTGCGACCTCACACCCAATACCGGGAGAGACGAACCCCTACCGATCCGCTCACTGCCTCCATGTGGCTCGGGACTGTACCCAATTAAAACCTGTTTGCACGACTCCTTTGAGCCGTGGTAGGGTAGTAATCAAAGCACGGTGGGAACTCACACGAGACAAATGACGATCTCAGGTCGATGTTCTAATCTGTACACATGTCACCAGGGAACTGCTATCTGACGTCAGGTATAATACCAACTAGCATATTCCCGGCGAGTCTTATCCGGTGTCCTCATAACCCAATAAGCACATGTATACATCTTAGGTGAACCAACTGACACCAATGGCTTGTGAGACCGGCCACCGCCCCTCGTCGGGGTCTCGACTGTATACACTAGTCTACTAATGGAGTATCGATGCCCAGTCTCGAAACTCCCATGACTAGGGACACTTTAAGGATGTGCTTATAGACCCCAGCTCCCACGTATATGATCGCCATCATACTGCTGGCCGTCAAGCAAGAATCTTAAGGGCTCTATCAACGTGCAATAGTGACCTGTAAGGTCACCTAAAGCTGTACACGATGATAAAGACAAACCAGATAGCATACTATCATCTCGAGTAAGACTGTCCTACCGGCATAGGTCCTCCCTCAATCATTGCAATCACGTGCCTGTGATCCAATAATTGTCTCTGATGGCACTATATCTAACAACATATAACCTAATCGATATCAAATTATCGCCAGATCAGAATACGGTATCACATACTCGTATTTAATCAGGCCCCCGCACATATCAGCATATGTGCCCTACTTCGTTTCACTTGAGCTAGGAAAGCTCTGTGTGGGACTCTAAAGACTCGTCAATACGCTAACATTGGTAATGATCACATCAGTTACCCACAAGCCGCCAGCGGTACTAGCTGGACGTAACGGCTACCCAGGTATTGAGCGATTAGAAGATCAACAAGCAAGCTTGTCCAAACTCCCATGAAGCCTATAAATAACACTTACCGTACAGTCTGGTCTCTTTGTCTGATATGTCGGATATCGAGTCTAGGGGTGGAATCGTCAGACCCCAGTAACTTGATAAGTCATGTCGATGTATGGCTCATAATGGTTCGAGAAACTACTGATAACACTTACCAGTAAATCAGCCATGGCCATGGACTTACTGTTATAGCTAATCTAGCATAGCGCAACATCAACTCCCTATACCGGGAGAGACGAAACCCCTCCTATCGCTCACTGCCTCCATGTGAATCGAGACTGTACCCAAAATCCACCTGTTTGCATGACTCCTTTGAGCCGTGGTAGGGAGGAAATCAAAGCACAGTGGGAACCACACAAGATACTATGACAATCTCGGGTCTACAGACTAACCTGTACCAGTGTCACCAGAGAACTGCTATCTGACGATAGGTATAGTACCATCTAGGAGTTCTTGGCGAGTCCTGTTCGGTGTACTCATTCTCTAATGAGCACCTGTGTACAATCTTTGATGTCAAACACCAATGGTTATGGGATCAACCATCGCCCCCTATAGGGTCAAGAAACGTACATACTAGTCTACTCTGGAATATCGATGCCCTTTCTCGATACTCCCTCGACTAAGAACGGTTAAATGATGTGCTTGTGGACTACACAAGTCCCAGTAGTATGATCCGTTTCATAGTCCTGGTAGTCAAGAAAACATCCTAAGGGCTTTATCAACATGTATCAGAGAGACAGTATAATAATACAAGTGTACATGTTAAGATAAAGAGCAACCAGATAGCATACTATCATGTCGAGCAAGAAAGTCCTCTCTATATATGTCCAAGCATCCACTATATCATACAATAATGGCATCTAGGGTATACATATTCCTAACAATCTCCCACTTGCACAAAGGCCAGTTGTTGTAGTATCGCATACCCAACATCCCAAAAAGTCTCTCAAACTGTGTCTGGAGGAGGGCCTTCATGAGTGGATCCGCTGTGTTATCCTTCGTGTCAACTCTCCTGACCTCGATCTCCTGTCGATCTACTATCTTCTGGATCAGGTGATACCGTCTATGAATATGTCTGGATCTTTGATAAGACCGGGGTTCCTTGGCCAAAGCCACAGCTCCAATGTTATCACAATACACAGGTATTGGATGCTCAATGGATGGAACCACACCAAGTTCAGCAATGAAATTCTTCATTCAGACAGCCTCTTTAGCAGCATCGTTGGCAGCGATGTATTCAGCCTTCATCGTCGGATCTGCTACAGTATCTTACTTGGAACTCTTCCAACATACCGTCCCTCCATTGAGGGTGAAGACAAAATCCGAGACCGACTTACTGTCGTCCTTATCACTCTGGAAGCTCGAATCGGTAAAGGACTCCACCTTGAGTTCTCCGTTACCATACACCAAGAACATTTCTTTAGTCCTTCTCAAGTATTTAAGAATGTTCTTCACAGCTGTCCAGTGCTTTTCCGAAAGATCTGATTGATATCTACTCACTACACCTAGTACGTAAGCTACATCCGGTCTGGTACATAACATCGCATACATGATAGACTCGACTGCCGAAGCATAGGGTATCGCTTGCATGCGAGCCCTCTCCAAATCAGTATTGGGAGACATCTCTTTGGAGAGAGTGATTCCTGAACAAGCGGGTAAATTACCACGCTTAGAATCTTCCATACTAAACCTCTTTAGTATGGTGTCAATGTACCTAGATTGGGAGAATCCCAACATCCGTTTAGATCTATCCCTATAGATCTTTGTCCCCAGGATGTCGGAGGCATCACCCAGATCTTTCATGGAGAACTTTTGTGATAAGAAGAGCTTGACTGAGTGTAGTATAGGAACATCGTTTCCTATTAAGAGTATGTCATCCACGTACAATACGAGAAAGAAAACCTTACTCTCTACTACCTTTTTGTATATACATGGTTCATCTATGTTCTTGATGAAATCAAACTCTTTGATCGCTTCATCAAAACAGATATTCCAGCTCCGCGATGCCTGCTTTAATCTATAGATGGATTTAAACAGCTTGCACACCTTTCCGTTGCTCCCACTGTCTACGAAGCCTTCTGGCTATGTCATGTACATGCTCTCTTCTAAATCACTATTTAGAAAAGCGGTTTTGACGTCCATCAGCCAGATTTCGTAGTCATGGTATGCAGCAATGGAAAGTAGGATCCTGATGGTTCTACAAAATTGTCAGTTATAGTTTGTGTAGTTGGAACTTCTTCCAGTTCTACCTCATTACCACTAATTTCTTTCACAAGAAATTCTTTTTCTAAAAAGGTGGCATGTTAAGAAACAAACACTTTTTGTTCCTCAGTATGGAAGAAGATATATCCATATGAATCCTTTGGATATCCTACAAGCTTGTACAAAACAGACCTTGCCTCGAACTTGTCCGGATTTTGCTTTTTAACATAGGCCAGACAACCCCATATCTTAACTCGTTTAAGAGATGGTCTCTTCCCATTCCATATCTCATATGGAGTGGTAGGCACGGATTTGGTTAGAACCCTATTCAATAGGTATGCGGCTGTCTCAAGTGCATAACTCCAAAAGGAAATAGGTAACTCGGCAACACTCATCATAGGGCGCACCATATCTAATAGGGTACGATTTCTCCACTCCGATACTCCATTGTGCTGTGGTGTATACGGAGGAGTAAGCTGAGAGAGAATCCCATTCTCTTTTAAGTAATCTCGGAATTCCATGCTTAAGTATTCTCCTTCCCGATCAGATCGAAGGATTTTAATACTTTTACTCGTCTGGTTATCTACTTTGCACTTATAATCCTTGACTTTCTCAAAAGATTCAGGTTTGTGTTTCATTAGGAACACATGTCCGTATCTGGAGAGATCATCGGTGAATGTAATGAAGTACGAGAAACCATTCCTGGCATGCGTAGACATAGGACCGCATACATCACTATGTGTCAGTCCCAAAAGTTCATTAGCTCTTTCTTCGTGTCCTGTAAACGGAGTTTTGGTAATCTTGCCTTGAGACATGACTGGCAAGTTTCATAAGATGTAAATTCAAACTGATTCAAATATCCATCTTTATGCAACTTAACTAGTCTTGTCTCATTGATATGACCTAGTCTACAATGGCACAAGAAGGCTTCGTTCATTTCTGAACTTTTCCTCTTGTGTGTGTTCTGTATGTTTCGAACTGTAGTTTGATTTAGAACGTATATACCGTTACATAACATACCAAACCCAATCAACACTTGATTTAGAAAAATGTTCATAATATTTTCCTCCAATACAAAGTTATATCTTTCTTTATGCAACAAAGAAACTGATATAATATTGCATATCATTTTTGGTACGTAATAACAGTCGTTCAGAATCATGTATTACCATTTGGTAATACTAGGTGATATTTGCCAACTGCTTTAGCTGCAACAATTGCTCCATTCCCTACCTTGAGAGACATATCACCCTTTTCCTAGTTCTCTACTTCTTCTTAACCCATGTAATAAATTACAAACGTGGGATCCTGATCCGGTATCCAATACTAAGGATGTAGAGCATACTGAGAAACAGTTCTCGGTAACGAACACACTCGAAGAAGATGCATAATCATGCTCTTTCTTCGTTCGGGTTGCGAGGGAATCCTGATATTCCCCTATTCCTTGCTAAGACTTATGACAGCCATAAGATAGAGCGGAACCAACGTTCTCCAGCTCAGTATAATAAGCGGGTTCGGTTAATACATCCATATTATTATCTTGATTAAGGCGTTTCATGGTCTCTATCAGGAGAGAGAGAGAGAGAGGATAACACTTTTGCGTGTGCTCTGTGCAAGATTAGATTAGTTATTATCTTATCTAATCAGGATGGCTCTCATTGTTTTTATCCAATCTTCCTTCAAAACCCAAAAGGTAAGATTAGCCGGGATTAATTATACCCTACAAGTTCGCCAATCGGTCAGCCAGGTAGGTATTGGTAATCCGAGGGAGTCTCCCCATGCTTTCGCATGGAACTAATTAAATAACCTCGTTTCCGCAGGGGCATTACCCCGTTAACACCTTTCTTAGACATCTACTGGATTAGCTAATTGTAAAGTGGAAAAACTCTCCCAGGAGTAACTCTTACTCACTGTGGGTATCGGGATCTAACTATCTCATAGAAGGTATGCAATCTCATTGCAAATTTCAACACTTGAAATTTCCAATATTTGTTTTTTACCCCTAGCAACTTATGACCTTAACAAGACCAACAAATCATAAGCGCTAGTCAAGTTCAACCCATCATTTCATGATTGAATTAAACCCATCCATACGACCCTTAACAAGTTCAACAAAGCCGTATGATTACCCTAATCCAATCGCATCACATGCTGCAGATAAGCACTAATCAGCTACCGCACACTACTCCTTGACAAGGTCAATAAACACAGCACAAATACTAAATAGTTCTTATCTGAAATGACGGAGGATTACTACTGGTTTAGTAAAAAACCTTTAATGTAATGAACTTGATATCGTTGTAGAATCTAGTGATTTGAAAAGGAGTGGTTTTTGTAGCATTTGCTAGTTTTGCTAAAGAGGTCACTCCCGGTGAAGGGATCTCGGCTCTTTCCTCATCGAATGAGGTGCTAGATATTCATCAAGGAATACCACTATGCAAAGCAAGAACTAGAGAAGCTATCAAAACAAAACCGAGTGGGTTGTAGTATTTACTAAAGAGGTCACTCCCGGCGAAGGGATCTCGACTTTTTCCTCATCGAATGAGGTGCTGGATATTCATCAAGGAATACCACTATGCAAAGCAAGAACTAGAGCTACCTTTTTGAAAATTTTGATTCTAAAAAATCTCTAGGTTTCTTTTCTTTCCATTAATCTCATTAATGAAGACCCATCATTTATGTTTCCCCAAACATCACAGAAAAGAAACGAAAATAGAACGTACGCTTATGCCATTCGCATTCGCCACGGGGCCCCGTCATGCACCGTTAGGTTACTTAACTAATGGAAGAGCGGGGGCTGGACTAGCGCGGGAGCAAAACATAAGCAACGTTTATTATATATATCATATATATAGCATTCGTCTCACGCAGATATATGATCACATCACAGAACTCAAGCAGCAGAAGTCAACATATGAAATATTGGATATATTAGGAGATCCGTGTTTTAAATTAAGCCAGTAAAGAAAAACACGGATTCCACGTCGTGATGAATAGCCAAACCCACATCCTTAGACCGTTACGAGAGCAGAAAGCAACCCTGCCAATTCTAGAGTTAGGAGACCCGGTCTCGACTCCTGTTCATATCAGAATTTTGCATTATTATATTCCCTATTCGTAATCAAATTGCAAATAAATAGGTGCTTTTGATCCATGTCTGCTAAATAGTTGCAGGTTACGGGTCTTAGAACAATACAGTGAAATTCAGGAAAAGACGCTACAAATGTGAGATTACGACCAACAAATAGATGAATCTGTACGATGCCGCCTACCAGTTTAAGGAACAAACAATGATCAATGAACAATTCAATGCATAAAATACAAGGGCAGCACAAGATACAAGACTTCAACGCGAAGCTTACGGTAAAAGTCCACAAATTCTGCACTGTTGGAAATCTGGAAGAAAGTAGAAAATATTCTAAAGAACCAAGAGAAGAGAACAGAAGGAAATAGCAATATGAAGCAACCCTGAGAATTTGAGCCAATGATCCCTCAAGATGGCCGCGGCTCCACGGCCAAACATGGCATTCCACCGCGGTTCCGCGGCTGTGCAATGCACATGTCGGTGGATAAGTCGGTGCTTTGACTCGGTCTTTAGGGTTGTTTTGTAATTTCATGTATGGATCAGATGTAAACCCTAGGGTTTCTCCTATCTATAAATAGGAAAGTTGAGAGCCTAATTAGGTATGTGCCTCTTTTGAGATGCCTCTTTTTAAATTCTAGATTAAAATTTAATTTCCTTGTAATCGTCAAGAGGTCATCAATAAAGGTATTTCTATTTTTAATAGTGCATTCTTTTATCAGAATTTAATTCCTGAATTTTTATCTGTCTTTTATTATCTGCAACTTAGATAGTCTTTTAAAATTATAAAAATGAATCTTATCATAACTTCGCTAATGAGTGAGTAATTCCTCACTTGTTAGGGTTAGGATCGGGAAGCTTTGAGAGAAGGAAATCTCCCTCCCTCCTTTCTTTGCCCAAATAATTTTATTTAAAGGACTCTCTTTAAATCAACCATAATCCGCTCACTACGGCACCCTATCCTATAAGATAGCGGTGATTCCCTAGTTAGACCGGTTGTGCTTGAACTAACCAGAGGTTAGGGATAAGAGCCAAGAACGGACGGACAACGACCAAAGGGAAGAAACTTAATTTCTTCCTGGTCGTGGTAATCCCCGTTGTTGACTATTACCCTAACACCTATATTCTTAATTAGGGCATTGATAGAAGCGAGAAGAATCTCTTTTTCGAACTAACCTAATCCTAACCCTAGCAAGCCTTTTTATCAATTTATTCTCATTCATAGATCTACAACAAAACCACCAACTTTTTGATCGGATTAATTCGTTAGAACATAAAGAAAAGGAATCCATCTCCCTGTGGACCGACCCGTACTCAACCGGCTAGCTACCAAGCGACACCGTCTTGATTGCGGTATATTCTATAATTTTGATTTAAAACGCATACACAAAATCTCTTATCAATCAAATGGCGTCGTTGCCGGGGAGACGGTAGTCTCCTTTTTTGTGTAATTTCGGGTTAATAAAAAAAATTAAATTTTTTTTTATAAAAATTGAAAAATCTTAAAAACAATAAAAATAAAATAAAAATAAAAATCATCTTGTTATTTTTTGAAGGGTATTGTGTGAATTGTGCAAGAACAGAAGACGGACAGATTTAGATCTGAAAAAAACCCAGTGAACAAATCAATAAACAGAAAATCTGAACAGACAGAGGAGAATCATAACAAAAAACAGAAAAATTTTGGAGATCGAAACTAACAGAACCACCGCGGAACCGCGGCGGATATATGCAGTTGACCGCGGAACTGCGGTCAACCAGTGACGTCAGCATCCCAAAATTCTCTGTAAGTATTTTTGTCCTCTCTTCTACCCTCTGAACTCCACTGAAAATTTTTCCTGCAGGGTTCTTTGCGCAAAATTCTTCTCCCTCTCCAATAAATTGTTTTTGTGCAGGATTCTTTGCGCTGCCAAATAAAAAAAAATTGCAAATGTTTTAGATTTTGTGTCAATTGCTTTGCATATTTAAAACAGAATATAAAGGGGCTATAACACCAATCAAGATTGGGTAGGGATTTCATTACCCTTCCTAGGACCCTAAAAATCATAAAAAGCATATGCATCAACCCTCGAGTTAATTAAAAAATATTTAGACTCAGCCAATAAGGACTGTCGCGCTCAATAGGACAAAGGAAGGTTGTAGGCAATCGGTTGTTTATCTAAACCTGACTTTGTGGTGCCTAGGCTAGACAAGTGGGAAAGGTAATTTTAAAAAGTCCGTCTCACGGTGATTCGTGAGCGGATCCCTCCTTTCTTTACTTGTGCTTACCTGGCCACAATTGGCGGTGAAGAGGCGATTTGAGGGATATTTCACTACTTGTCACTTTGGACCAGTTAGGAGCAGTCTAGTTGACTTAGGAGACCCTAGCTCTAGGTTTGATTGTGCATGTTTAAACTGTGGTTGTTTGAAATTGTGTTGTACTTTCGTACAAATTTTTGCAAAAACTCTTTCAACACTTTCAAAAAATTTCAAAACTCCAAAACCAAATTTTTAAAAAATATATATAAAAAAATAATAAAAAATCATCACATTCTTTTTCTTCTCCTTTCTCACATCATGGGTACCCCACCTCGCAAAACTCTTGTCGAACTTTGGTACCCTCAACCAGACATTATTTCCTACGCGCATTGTTTTGGTCGAATTTCGGACGACCCCTCCATGCCCAAAATTTCTTTGAAAGATCGAATATACGCGTCTAGGAGAAACAGTTGGAATCCGCAATCCACTTTGTATCAACCGTTTCATCCTTCACCACCTTCTTACGTTGATACTACTTATTCGAGTCCTATTGTAACCCCGAAACCCATGTCTATTGCTGAACATATTGAACAATCTCGTAACCGATCTTTCACTCCTTTCACCACTGTGAATTCTTTGGATCAAAAATTCCATTCACTTTCTTATCCAAATGTTTATCCTACTGCCTAACCATTCAATTCCTACCAGTCCTACCCGACTTTCGCACCTTCCCTAGACATTGCTTCTACACAGCCATTTAGGAGTTTCCAGTATCCAAACGACTTTGAATCTTTTACTGAAACCCCTTCACAACCCATGTCTAGTCTGGAACAGTCGTTGGAAGATTTTATGGTAGCGTCAAGATAACAGATTAGGGATTTGAATGCATCCATGGCCGCCCTTATACAACCTAGTGACCCGGTAGCTAGTTTCTAACTAGCTCCAAATTTTCCAATGTATGATGAGGCGGTTGGACGGATTGAGAATTTTAGTGGAGAGAGTGAGATGTGCACCCTTCCAAATCAAACCTACCTATCCCCAATTGAATGCCACAACTCCAGTTTTGAATGTCTATCAAGTGTTCCAAATGATCACCAGTTGAAAATATAACGGTTAATGAGTTGTGCGACTTTGTAGTGTTTGATTTACCTGATTGTGAAGGGTCCCTTTCGAGTGAAACCATCATCAATCCATTTGACCTCTACACCTCCACTCTAGAACCTGAATTTATTGATATCCATGCTTTTGATGAGGTGTCTGAGAAATTTAATTTTCACTTGATCGAGAATATTGATGCTGGGAATATTTTGGATGATGAACCCACAAATTTGGATGAGTTTTTCTTTCCAATTCATCATCCCGAGCTAGACATTAAATGTTTTTCCCGAACTTCATATGCGTCTTGAATTTGATGAGAATTGTATGGATAAGCTAAATTTTGAGGATAGTATTGAGGATGAATCAGTTTTATTTGATGAGTCGGATTTTCCAATTCATCCTCCTGAACCTTTAACTGTTACACTTCCTAAATCAATCCCCTTCATCCTTTCCGTCGTTCCGACCGCGCAAGAAACCGTATCCCTTTCATTTTCAATGTCTGGTTTACCAAGTTCAACGTACCCATGTTTTCTCACGAATCTTGAGAGATTTGACCTCATTTCTCAGTGGGTTGATAGATTAGCACAATCGCTTTTTACACATCGGTCATTACAAATTGTGCTAATTTATACACTCCATTTCCACTCTCAAGTTCGTATTCCACTTCTTTCTCCCACTTTCTCCGGTTCTTCTTCTAATCTTCCTTTAATGATACCGAGTGTTAATGAATCACAATCCGATATTTTGAGTTCGATAATTCTAGAAAAACAACTTGATTTAGACTCTTTTGAAAATAAGGTAAATGAGCCTTACGACTATCCTACCTTCATAATTTTTGAAAAAACAAGTGTGTTAAATTCTGGTGTGACACTTATTGACATTGAAACGTTCAATCGGACTATCGATGGAAGTTTCGAAGATATTTTCGCCGACGAACTCGCATTCCTAAACGACACGGATTTTGTGATTATTCAACATTCACCTGAAGAAGTCGAACCAAAACCACCTTTTCTTTCCCCCTTCCGCCATTCTTCTCCTCCACCGAGACCGTATACTGCTTCTATCTCCATACAGTCTCGTGTGTTTCTCATTTCTTTTCTCTACACTCCATTCTTTCACCAACCACACCATTATAACGATAAAATTTTTGAATGGTTGGTGCTAACCTTTGGCCTGTGTAAGGCCTTGTATAGCTTGATACTGTGTTTTTCTCCTCACTAACTCTGAACTTTAACGCTTCAACAGTGGAAACACTGTTTCACTTAAGTTTGGGGGGACCTTTTTGTATATATATTTTGTTTTCTTTTTCTGTTAACAATAAAAAAACTTAATAAATAAATAAGCAGGGAAGTGTCGACAACCTTGACCCTCTTAGTGTAGCCTGACAGTGAGGGCACTGTCAAGTTTAAGTTTGGGGGTGTGCTCGGTAAGCTTTCTTCCTTCGCATTCATGTGTATATTTTTGCATTTGCATACTTATTTTAAAATCCATGAAAATAAAAAAAAATTTAAAAATTATAAAAATTGAAATAATTCAATTTTGGCCATATTTGACTTAAGTTCAACAAGACGGTTGATTAGTAGGGAAAAACTAGATCCTAAATTTAGTAAATTAAAAACTCTAAAAATAATCTTTCTTAAAGTTTAACTGTAGAAAATATATGTCCTTGTAGTTTATTTAGAATTAGGCAAATTTTGAGTTCAGTTCTTGGGCTAAGTCAAAATAAAGGAAGAGTATTGAAATTTTTATTTGAAATGTAAGTCTGAAAAATAATTCCAAACCTTAAGTCTAAATTCTAAAAATATATACCCTACAACTTGCACAAACACGCACCTTGAAACTTGGAATAGTAGAGAATATCTTGAAATGCTCTTGTCTAAAATCCTTAGTATTAGAAAAATATAAATTAAAAGTATAACTGTGAATAAGAGATAAAAAAATGAACACTGGTTTTGTAATTAATTAAGGCTGCGTAAAATTAAAATATATATATATATAGCGAGGGTGCTTTATCACCTAGTGCCTTAGACCGACTGGTTTGGGAGTCACTGCTAAAGACTTAAGTATTACAAGACAAGGAATTACGCCTTAATGCGCTAACACATTTTATAATCGATCGTTGGTACCTCAAGAAGTATTAACGATCGCATGAAGGATGTGTGAGCAATTTCATCTAAAATCCATCAACTAAAAGTACTTTGGACGATGGACAAAAGTATGATAGCTTGAATTGAATTTCCAAGTATAGGGGTGATACATACACACATGTAGGGGTATATGATTGGGGTTTGGATGAGAGATAGGGATGAAAGATGGGGCTTATATCTTCAGTAGAGATGATAAAAATTCCTAAGTTGAGATGGAACCTTAGAAGGAAAATTCAAGAGATGCTAAAAGCTAAATAAATTTACAGAACATTTACACTCTTAAGTTAAATGATAAGTGAGTGTGAAAAATACGGGATGATAATTTCTAAGTTGAAGATAATAGAAATTCTTGCTAGAACACCGAATTGAAGAATGAAAGTCAACAGGCCAAATTGATCGGATTTTGTGGGTATTATCCGCTGAAAACCCTCAGGAGACAACACTCCTCCTACTAGGGACACCTAGAGGTTTAACGGCTTGTTGCACGAGCTCAGTGCAATCGTGATTCCCTGCGAAAGTGAGGTTAGGATTTTTCGAGAATAAAGTTGGTTTTGCTCGGGACGAGCAAAAGATAAGTTTGGGGGTATTTGTTCATATCAGAATTTTGCATTATTATATTCTCTATTCTTAATCAGATTGCAAATAAATAGGTGCTTTTGATCCATGTCTGCTAAATAGTTGCAGCTTATAGGTTCTCAGAACAATACAGTGAAATTCAGGAAAAGACGCTACAAATGTAAGATTATGACCAACAAATAGATGAATCTGTACGATACCGCCTACCAGTTTAAGGAACAAACAACGATCAATGAACAATTCAATGCACAAAATACAAGGGCAGCACAAGATTCAAGACTTCAACGTGAAGCTTACGGTAAAAGTCCACAAATTCTGCACTGTTGGAAATCTGGAAGAAAGTAGAAAAGATTCTGAAGAACCAAGAGAAGAGAACAAAAGGAAATAGCAACATGAAGCAACCCTGAGAATTTGAGCCAATGATTCCTCAAGATGGCCGCGGATCCACGGCCAAACATGGCATTCCGCCGCGGTTCCGCGGCCGTGCAATGCACGTGTCGGTGGATAAGTCGGTGCTTTGACTCGGTCTTTGGGGTTGTTTTGTAATTTCATGTATGGATCAAATGTAAACCCTAGGGTTTCTCCTATCTATAAATAGGAAAGTTGAGAGCCTAATTAGGTGTGTACCTCTTTTGGGTGCCTCTTTTGAGATGCCTCTTTTTAATTTCTAGATTAAAATTTAATTTCCTTGTAATCGTCAAAAGGTCATCAATAAAGGTATTTCTATTTTTTATCATGCATTCTTTTATCAGAATTTAATTTCTGAATTTTTATCTGTCTTTTATTATCTTCAACTTAGATAGTCTTTTAAAATTATAAAAATGAATCTTATCATAACTTCCTTAATGAATGAGTAATTCCTCACTTGTTAGGGTTAGGATCGGGAAGGTTTGAGAGAAGAAAATCTCTCTCACTCCTTTCTTCGCCCAAATAATTTTATTTAAAGGACTCTTTTTAAATCAACCATAATCCGCTCACTACGGCACCCTATCCTACAAGATAGCGGTGATTTCCTAATTAGACCGGTTGTGGTTGAATTAACCAGAGGTTAGGGCTAAGAGCCAAGAACGGATGGACAAAGACCAAAGGGAAGAAACTTAGTTTCTTCCTGGTCGTGCTAATCCCCGTTGTTGACTATTACCCTAACACCTATATTCTTAAATAGGGCATTGATAGAAGCGAGAAGAATCTCTTTTTCGAATTAACCTAATCCTAACCCTAGCAAGCCTTTTTATCAATTTATTCTCATTCATAGATCTAAAACTAAACCACCAACGTTTTGATCGGATTAACTCGTTAGAACATAAAGAAAATGAATCCATCTCCCTGTGGACCGACCCGTACTCAACCGGCTGGCTACCAAGCGACACTGTCTTGATTACGGTATATTCTATAATTTTGATTTAAAACGCATACGCAAAATCTCTTATCAATCAACACCTCGAGATGGTCTCCCACTGGACTCTAGAACCCGGTTACTTGTGCTCCCCGCCTTGGGTCTATCCTAATGCGGAAAAGTAAATAATATACATCAATGGTGACATTGTCCTCAACCCGGAATTGTCCCAATAAAAGAATATTATATACAATTTTACATGAATGAAAATTGAAAAACTCTCATCTCACGCAAAAACCCCCGGCTATTCAATCACGACGATCCAATATAACATATCACAGCAACACATAACATCACATGTCATCAACGTAAGTAAATATGCGTATCCCGAATTCCATTGACATATAGCAACAAGATCGGGGATAGCCTACATATTACACTTACGGTCGAAGAAAAGAAAAGAAAACTACAATAATTAGAATCCGCATTAACCTTAGATATCATAAGCCCAAAATATCTCATATTCCGGATTTCATGCCTAACCCTATAAACTTGTATTTTAGTCTCAAATCGAAAACACTTTTCAATTACTTAGTCGGGTTTTTCAACAAGATTCCCGACTACCTGATCGAATGCTCGTCGGGAACTTTAGTAGATGGCCGCACCCCCGATGCCGTCGATGAAGTGCACTTAGGCGGAACACCATGGCCGCGAGCACCCTAGTAGATGGTTTTGGCAACGAGGTTCTCCTAAAGTCACTTGGTCGGGGCAATGGGGCATGGCTATCTAGTAATGTTATCCGGCAAGTATTCCCATACTATACGCAATTGCGATGGAGTTTTGATCCAAATCAAAACTTCGTAGTAATCGGTCAATAGAGACTAAAACACTAGATTTATAAAACACTAACTAGTTTTCTCAAAACTAAATCTTGTGGATTCCAAATATTGTATCACATATCAAACTTAAACCCGAAACAATGTTAAAATTGCGACTACGAAACACTCTGAATTGACCCAATATAAAGATAACATCACATGCAATCTGGGCAAAAACAAACATAACCTGAAACCCTAAATCCAAGAGACTGAACACCACAAAAAAAATGAAGACTAAAGTCCAATATAGGACTGGCCAGGCTGGGAATTCTATAGATGTAGCCGCCTAAATGTTTGAAGATTGGTTTCGTTTTTCTCTGGTGTTCAAGTTACATCATATATAGCATTCTGCACTTGTTTAAAATTTTTTTAGAGGACTTTCAAAAAAACAACAGAATCGTAGATTTCGGTTTACAAGTTTCGGAATTATTTCGGTTTCGTAATTCTATTTATATCGTCTAATGCTCTAGCTTGGCTCTGATACCATAAAAGTATTTCCTAGCACCACTGGGTCTTCACAAGCATCATGCATGCTATTTTTAAAAATTTGGTGTGCTAGGCTATATTAACCTAGAATCTTAACTAGAGTATTAGGGTTTAATGCATCATAAAAGAAGTTTTACACTAAGAGATGGAGATTACAACCTTTGTAGACCAAGTCCTTCTCTTCTAAAACTCCGAGTAGTAGTCCCTACGACTCCTCGTAGCTCTACTTGAAGAAGGAACAAGCTTGCTTCGCGATCTTCGTGTCGAAGATGATCCACCCGAAGTTTCTCTAGTTCAAACTACCTCTTCACTAATCTACTATTAGTGAAGTAAACAACCTAGTCTATAGTGCTAATCTAGAGTAGGATGATGAAGTAGAGGTTTTAGCTCACTGAGTAATCTCTAAAGTCCTAAGGTTCACAACTCATGTGGGGGTTAGGACTTTGGAGGAGGAGGATGAAGAAGATGGAGAGAGCTGGAGAGAAAATGAGTTAGCACGAAAATCAAGCAAGTTAAGAGAATGTCCCACCTCACACTCACTTATTGAACCATGGATTATTTTCATATTGAAAATTGGAACCATACTTCAATAGTGATCACAAATCAATAAAGAAATAATAAGAGACATGCTTCACCCATGTTTAAAATATCTCCCCATTTTCCGCCTCTTTTTCTATTTTCTCAAAATAGAAAATCCATACACATCACACACACACACACACACACATATTAATATATATAAAGAGAAGAAAAATAATTAGTGAGCTTAATATTAGTTAATATATAATTATATCAAATATAAATATATATCAAATTATTAAATCAACATTTGATTTAATAATCCGGTTATATCACATATAACCGACTAATATCATTTATCTGTATATCACATTATCAAATCAACACTTGATTCAATAATCCGGTTATATCACATATAACCTAATCGATATCAAATTATCGCCAGATTAGAATACAGTATCACATACTCGTATTTAATCAGGCCCCCGCACATATCAGCGTATGTGCCAAACTACATTTCGCTTGAGCTAGGAAACCTCTGTATGGGACTCTAAAAACTCGTCAATACGCCGGCAGTAGGTAATGATCACATCAGTTACCCACAAGCCGTCAGCTGTACTAGCTGGACGTAACCGTAAGCCGATGTCGCGTACCCCGCGTGTTTGCGGGGAGGCGAAATATGCAAAAAACAATTTTTCAAAGCTCACAACACTGACTTGAACTCCAGGAGCGATACTAAACCCTAACTAGCTAACTTGCAATGAGGTTTAACTACTCGGATGAAAGTTATACCTCACGATACCAAGTCCTTCGGGTCTTCTTCACTGTCCTCCACCTCGTCGTCAGCTCCAAGGATCGAAACGGATCGGGCAACCTTGACGGCCTCCTCGAGTCAAAGACGATCCACCCGAAAGTCTATAGTCTGAGCTCCTACCTCAAATCTGATATAACTACGGCTTCTCGTTCGCTAAACTAGAAGTCCTAGAGGGTGTAGAGTGAGAAGATGGAGTGATTTGTCTCTTGGAACCCTAGGATTCTCAACACATGAGAGCATTAGGGTTTGAAGAAGAAGAACACTTGAGGAAAAGCTAGTGGAGAGTGAGCAAGTGAGCGAGAATGTTCTCTAGTTTGTGATGAATAATCCACACTTAACAAATATCTAGAATGCTTGATAAAATATCTAGTGTGTGCAATGACCACACTTAGTGAGTCATGGCATGAGTCATGCCATGAGTCACCAAGATCCATGTCTTACTTAATGCAAAGTTCCACCTCATTTCCTCCACCCAATTTAGGTTTAATCCAATAAAGAATAAACCCTAATTAGGTGTCCTCTTCTAGAAGCAAATCCGCGGAATTACGAGAATTCCCCTCATCCGTATATACATACCCGCATCCGCATTCCGAAGAATATGAATACAAAGAGACGAAAATAATCCATCAATATAATACTAGGATCTAGCTTAAACCAAAGCCCACTAGTATTATCCTCCCGATCATCATACGCGCATAAGTGCACGTACGTGATCGAAGCCCTGCCGTAAAAACCATACGGCCTCTACAGCTTTTGCCCGGTGCAGGGAAACCCTCTATATGGGACTCTAATGACTCGACACTACGCTGGCAGTGGGTTTAACCATAAGCCGCAAGCGGTACTAGCTGCACGTAACGGCTACCCAAGTATGTATCGATAAGAAGGCCGATGAGCTAACTCATCCGAACTCCTACTGAGCCTGTACATGACAATCTCCGTACAGTCCGGTCTGTTCGTCTAAGAGTATCGCATATCGGGCTTTGGGACGGTAAACGTCAGACCCCTAATAGCGCAATAAATCGTGTCGGAGTGTAGCCCAAAACACCCTGAGAAACTACTGTAATACCAACCAGTAAATCTCGCTTGCCTTGGCCAAGGACTTTGTGTAATGGCCTTCTGAACACAGAGTGATATCAACCCCCAACACCGGGAGAGACGAATCCTATCTAACCGCCACTGCCTCCAAGTGCTTTGGGACTGCACCC
This sequence comes from Agapanthus africanus, assembly GCA_030015575.1. Taxonomy (NCBI): domain Eukaryota; kingdom Viridiplantae; phylum Streptophyta; class Magnoliopsida; order Asparagales; family Amaryllidaceae; genus Agapanthus; species Agapanthus africanus. The sequence continues at coordinate 143,600,503 of JASDDO010000026.1, forward strand.
AACTACTACCTGTTTGCATGACTCCTTTGAGCCATGGTAGGGTAGTAATCAAAGTACAGTGGGAACACACTCGAGGCAAAGTAGCAATATCAAGTCGACGAACTAAGATGTACTCATATCACCTGGGAACTGCTACTCAATGATAGGTATAATACCCACCAACAGTTCCCGACGAGTCCTGTCTAGTATACTCATAACCTAATGAGAACCTGCATACTATCTCCAGTACGACGTACTGATGGCTGTGGGACAGACCATCTCCCCTGCTGGGATGAGAAGCATATACACTAGTTTACT